>JAOEGL010000001.1:193721270-203236270 GCA_034509955.1 Urosaurus nigricauda | reverse complement strand
ATATTAGATTTTTCCCCCCTCTAAATGTCTTCTTGTCCCCTACCTGTTATGTTGTAATTTCTCCTTATCGTAATCAGAAGATCATCATTTCCTTTCCAAAACAAAAACAGTGTTTAGGAGGTAAACCTTTGGCTGAATTCAGATAGAAACAAGTGAAAAAGACCACCAGTTCATTTCTTTTGGCACTTACCATACCTGCCATGTTACACTGAGTAGGATAGGATATGGTTAGATATGTTTTCTGTTGTCCTTGTTGTTGTTGTGTGCCTTCGAGCCATTAATGACTTATGGAGACACTAAGGTGAACTTTAGGGTCAGACAAGGCTGCAGTCTATCTGTTCACCTCGTAGACAGAAAACACCGTATTCAGAGCAGGTTTAGAGTCAGAGGAAAGACAGTGAGAACCAGAGGAACATCAGCAACCTAAGATATGCAAACAACACCATGCTACTACTAGGAGGAGAAAAACCCAAAGACTTGGAATAATTACTGAAGAAAGAGGAGAGTGCTAAGCCAGGCTTGTAAGAAACCAAAAATGATCATGGAGGATTTACATAAATTTAAGGGGGATGACAAGGAAATTGGAATAGTTGGGACCAGTCATTGGTAAGACGGTGACTGCAGTCAAGAAATCAGAAGCAGACCAGGACTGGAAAGGATAGTTATGAGAAAACTAGACAAGATCCTAACGTGTAAAGATATACAACTGAATATTGTCCCAAAGTTTAATGTGTAATCGCACTGGGAAATTAGCTATGTTTTGGGAAGCCTTTCTGCCTTTATTGAAAATGTCTGAAACTTCTTAAGAATTAGACTGGCAAGAAGGGGTGGCTTGAAGCCGCCGCTTCTGAGGACAAATTGGGTCTGGCCGAAAAAGGAGTGGCATAGATCCGCTCCTTTTTGGACTATCAAAAAAGGGCTTTTCCTGCTCTGTGGTGGCCCATGGGTGGCTTCAACCGGCTCACGTCTGAGCATTGGCACGACTTCTGGGTGTCTTGGGGGCATGTAGCATCTGTATGCCACACTCCCAGACCAGCTGGAAGCCAGCTTTTCATGCCGGTTTGTTTACCCCCATAGTCATAATGTGTCCTCCATAACCCTGCTAATAAAGTTCAGGATTCTCTCAGCCATCTGAATCATTCTGTGTCCTCAAATCTTGCTTGCAGTTATCAGCCAAACTGTCTGGATGAGCACTTGGCAGTTTTGAAGTGTCTAGACTGGAGCGATATGGATTTTTCAGAGAAAGTAGAACGGAAATTTTTCAGTGTTCCAAACAATGTTGCTTTAGCTCATTTGATTTAAATATTAAATATTACATTCAAACAGATTCAAAGCTTTATGTGGACATTATTTTAGTGGAGTAATTGTATTTTATAAAGAGAATAGCATATACTTAAAGTTAATAAAAATGACTGCACATAAAAGAATACAGGTATATCTCAGTATGCAGAGAGATCCTGTAGTTTTCATAGACCTAACTCTACTTTCTTGGATGCATATGGTGCATTTGGTCCAAATGCATCTGAGGAAGTAGACTGAAGTCTATGAAAGCTCATGCTGCCAACTTCTTTCTTTAGCTAGTCTCAAAGGTGCTACAAGATCTCTCTATGTACTGATTCTACAGACTAACACGGCTAAATCTTTGAATTCTAGGTATACGTCAATTAACGAAGTATGTATTCCTGGGCAGGCCTTTTTTAACAGAAAATTTAGTAACAGGCAAAAATAACACCACAAAACAGGAGTTTAATATGTTTTGGCAAACGTTTTATCCAGTACTAACAATATGCACATGTGACATGAAACAACTAGGTCAGATTTGCTTTGAGAAGGAAAACAACAATATTTTGAGCCTACGGTAATTTGTAACTGAAGAACCAAAGTATGAAACATAATAGTAATGGGGGGAAAGTTGTGCAATGTATGTGGTATTGGACTATTACATGTGTGTATGTTTATGAGGAAGATTTATTTAAAGTATCTGTTTGACAGCTCTCTAAATATACTATTAAAATCCAAGCAAATCTATTTTATAATTTAAGTTTAGTTAAAAAGTTGTATAAACCAATTTTGGATTGCACTTAGTGATACTGTCTCATTTCCCCCCTCTAGATATCACTTCTGGTTCCCTGAAGACTTCAAAATCTGTCCTGATTTCAGGATGCATTTATTATTAGTTTCCCTCTTCATTGGTATAGTTCCTTCTTCCAGTAGTAATTCTGTTTATGCATCAGTACCAAGATTACTCCTGGTGTCATTTGATGGATTCAGGGCTGATTATTTGAAGAAATACAAGCTTCCACATCTTCAGGATTTTATTAAGGATGGTGTATTGGTAGAATATGTTACCAATGCTTTCATCACAAAAACATTTCCAAATCATTATAGTATAGTCACAGGACTGTATGAAGAAAGCCATGGCATTGTAGCAAATGAAATGTATGATGTTGCTACCAAGAAAAAGTTTTCACAATTCAATGACACTGATCCTTTCTGGTGGAATGAAGCTATTCCTATTTGGGTGACCAACCAATTGCAAGGGAACAGAACTAGTGCTTCTGCAATGTGGCCTGGCACTGATGTAAAAATTAACAATACTGTTCCACATTATTTTATGAAATACAATCCTTCAGTAAGCTTTAAAGAAAGAGCAGAAAATATAACTGCATGGTTGAACAGTTCTAATCCACTAGTCACTTTTGCTACTCTTTACTGGGAAGAGCCAGACACAAGTGGACACAAGTATGGTCCAGAAGATACTGAAAACATGCGTAAAGTATTGCAAGAAGTTGATAACCTCATTGGCTTACTTGTTAAGAAGCTGAAGGCATCAAAACTGTGGGAGGAAATTAATGTTATAATTACTAGTGATCATGGCATGGCACAGTGTTCCCAAGACAGATTGATAAATCTGACTCAGTGCATTGAACCTGGTAGCTACATGCTGATCGACAAGAGTCCAGTAGCTGCAATACTGCCAATTAGTAAGTATATTTTAATCGATTTAAAGCTGTTATTCTGGCTTTTTGGAAAATGATGTATTGTTTACATTCTTATGTTTAGGAGGAGACTTATAATGTCTTCAAAACATGATGAGTGATAGATCTCACAGTCTTCTTCAAAACTTTTAAGTAAGCACCAAAATGGAAGATAAGCTGCAAATAAGTTTGTCCTTAATATGCTCTATGTAAGCTTGAAGAAAAAGGCCAAATATCCAAATAGCTATCCATGTGGCATTGATGTTCATAGGCCACACATTTGAATATTGAATATCATCATGAGCTCATTGAGTTCATTTCATAAAAAAGGGAGAGCGTTTGTATTTCTAGCGATGCAACATAGGAGTTTATCACGTGAGGAATTTCTCTAAATTTCGCAATACTGTAGTAATTTTCGTATTCAATTTGGAATTTCGCGTGATTGCGTGAAAGTGCATCACACAATGACATGCCTAGGTTATTCCGCGAAAGTAAATTGCGCTATGGATTCTCAATTCATGCGATTGCGCGAAAGCTTATTATACATTTTCTATTTATTTCAAACCCAAAACAAACGCCTTCAGGAATATCTTATTACACCAGTGGATTTCTAAATGCGAAATTGCTCTCCTGCGCATGCCTACTTCTCAACCGATGCCATGGTGACCTCATGTACTTCCAGGTCATTGAGTTTGGGTATTTACTTGCAGTACTAGCCTTTTGCTCCTTTTCACGTGAAAGCCTGCAACCAGCTGAAAGCTTCTACTTGCTGTACTTACTTCTTGCTCCTTTTCACATGAAAGCCTGCCACCAGCTGAAAGCTTGGCCCCGCGTCCTAAGTCGCATGCACGCTGAGATGTTGGTGTGCCATGCCATGCAGGAATTCCCCATCAAAGCATCCTCCATGTTGGACCAGTGCCCAAAGCCCCATGTGCGCTGAGATGTTGGTGTGCCATGCAGGAATTCCCCATCAAAGCATGCTGCATGTTATGGGTCAGAATAGAAGACTCTCAGGACCCCATGCCCCATGACGTGAGTGTCATCTTGAAATCACTGTCACAGTGCCAATTCTGGGAGGGGGGGGTCACAGCTTATCTACCCGGACAAGTGGTGCCATGCATGAATTCTATGGAATGAATGGGAACCAGGGCAGATGGGGGGGTCTGTTTGGATAGCCCTTGGGGACCTCATCTTAACTGGGCAAGTGAAGGAGGCATTGCTATGGCAACTGTTGGAAGGCAGGAATCACGCAAAAAGATGAGGGTAAAGCTGGCACTAGATGAGCGTAAAAGTGCTCCCTCCTCTGGCCACCTGTTCATGCATGGCAAAACATTTTGGGGACTACAGGAAGTAAAAAGGAAAAGCCAGTGCCATGAAGGATCATGGGAATTGTAGTAAAGATGGTGAAATTGGGGATGAACAGAAATGCCTATCACACCCCCAAAAAACGAAATGAATACGAAATTGCCAGGGAATAGGAATTGTAAGTCTGCTAGTTCACCGAATTTGCCTATGTTCTGATTGTGTTTGGACCACATTCGCACATCAAGCAAAAGCATATAATAACCTTTCACTCAATTACGTGAAAACTCCCATTTCGTTCGCAAAAACCAGCAATTGCATGTAATGAGAAATCATGCAATCACGCGAAACCCCATGATTGCGTTCGGTTTTTCAGTAAAAAATTGGTTGTGTGATAAACTCCATAGTGGTTTGTTGTTTTTTACTTTCCAAAAGGAGTTGTAGAATTATTTTCACTGACTAGAATTAATTTCCATGTTCCCCCTTAGTGCAGTTTTCTTCACAATAGAAAGTAAAAGAAGAAGAAGAAAAGCACAGCTTGGGGCTAAAATGCCTGTTTGCAGAAAATACATGTATTGATACTGTTTTTCCCCATCCCATCTCTCTTATTAGTTGAATTTTCAAAGATAAGGTAGGAGTGTAATGTGTTAAGTAAGGTGATTCATTCCTAGATGTCTGTTTAGGGTCCTTATGATAAAGCCAGTATATTCTAATAGTAACATGATGGTGATGGAAAACATATGAAATAACTTTACCTGCTTGAAGCTGTAAATTGAAGTGCTGCAATGTGGCTTCTTCTACTTCCTCTTCTATAAGTATATTGAAAGGAGATTAAAATGTGTTCCATACTGAATGTCTGTATGGAGAATGCTGTTTCTATGTTCAAATGACAAGGTTTTAGATTCTTTACATCTTGTTTTATTGTCTTTTTCTTCAGATGAAACACATATCTATAACTTAGTGAAAAACTGCCATCCTCATATGAAAGCTTACCTTAAAGAAAGTATTCCAGAGCGATACCATTATCATCACAATAAGCGTATTCAACCCATAATTTTGGTGGCAGATGAAGGGTGGACAATTGTTACCAATGAGACTCTTCCAAAGTGTAAGTGTTTTCCTTTTGTGTACTTACCCAGCTAGAGAAAGTGACTCCCCTTCACGTGGAAGAAACATAGTTGGACAGGGTAATATGATTTTGGAGCCTTATGGAAACACATTTTTAAAAAGCCATAATAATCTTTGTGTAAAAACAAAATCCACATTGGGGGAATACATTTATTAGAACTAACCAAATTATAACAAAAGACTGCATGTTTTTGCCAGAAATCTTCATCAGGTGATATGGGACTAAACATGTTTAAAAGGGGGCAAGACGCAGAGAAATAAAAACCTTGTGCCTATTTTTGTGGCTGTGGGGTCTTCATCCTAGTTTAGGGCTTGTCTACACAATTAAAATACTCCTAATCCCAGTTGAATAGGATGCAATTCACAGACATTTGGGCTTTTTGCAGCCCACCCCCAACCCAAAAAACTTCAAACTCCACAGAAAAAAATTGTGTTTTTTACCGGACTATCTGCAGAAAGCTGCAAAAATGTGCACAGAAATCACATTATCACACCTTTGGTCATTCATCTGCTTCATATGGATTTGGAAGGCTATGCATTTTGGCGGGTGAATAGATGCAAATTTGTGCAGGAAATGGAAGAAAATAAATTGTTGATGTGAATGTGTGAAAATATGTGCATTTATGTGAAGATTAGCCCATAGTCTCAAAACAGAGATGGCAGAACTGAATGAGTTGGTGGTTGGTTTCGGATTACAGCTGCATTTGTGTACTAGGTTAGGAAAACCCTTTAATTTATTTGTTTATAGCTTACCTATTTCCCCAGCCCTGGGACTTGAAATACCTTACAAAATTTAAAAAAAAATACAGTTAGGCATTGCACATGGTTGTTCCCCCTTGTTTCTTCTAGAAATACAGTATACTTTCAGACATCTGTAAGGATTAAGTTCATGGTGCTATATGCTGCACATTTAAGGAAACATCTACAGTATTTGGCCCTCCATGGTTTGAGGTACTTTGTGTTCATAAAATACTACATAAAGTACATAAAGTACTGCAGCTGTGCAAGCTAGAAATAGCATTAATTCAGAAGTGAAGATGGTGTGAAAATATTTGATTTGGAAGATACTAGACACTTACAAGCCATACCAAATTTCATCTAGAACCGTGCTCCTAGATTACTGCTCACCAGTTAGACAAACTGGATTGAGCTAAAAGAAATATATTAAAATGTCTTTCTCAATATTCTAGTGAGTATGTCTGAGGACACCGGAAACCTTGAGTAGGAGGCCTGTAGGTTAATACAACCTCTCCATTCTCTCTCTCGCTGATGCTCTTCACCACATCACAATCAAATAGCAGAAAATAGCAGATTGTGCTTTCAGCACAAAAGGAATAAATTAGCATAGTAGGCTATGACAGATAATATGAAGCTAGCTGTATGAGATTCAGACATTATCTAGCATTTTCCTCCCTGCCTTTCCTCTCACTGTATCTTCTTAATCATAAACTTCTTTGGACCAATTCTGGCTAAAAAAGCAGATTAGTCTAATTATATGTACAAATGGGCCCGATCTAGACGGCCCTGAAAGAGTTCCTTTAGGGCTCTTTGTGGCACGTATAGGGTTCGGGAGAGCGTAGCTTTTACACCCTCCCGAATCCTAGCACGTATGGGCGGCGCCATTATTAAATGGCATCCATACGGGCATGCCATGATGGCATCATGGCATGCGCAGCTTTTAGACGTGCTGCACATGCCATGATGCCTTTGCGCCACGGGAGAGCGCAAATCGTGCCCTTTCCACGACGCAAAAAGGAGCTCCAAACGGAGCTCCTTTTTGTGGACAGGTCTTTGCCGCGGCTTTTAGACAGCCACGGCAAAGACCCAGGGAGAAAGGGGCCGCAGCGGCAGCAGAGTCATCAGCTGAAACTGAACAGTGGAGTCAAAAGTGAAAGGTAGTACTTCACATGGCTAACTTGAATTGCTTGAAAAGACAGCCAAATGAGGGATGAAGAGATTAGTGGCCACTAGTAATTATAGCTACGTATTCCCTCTAGAGTAATGCACTATAAATCTCTGAATATCAATTACTAGGGAGCATAAGCAGGAGGGTGCTATTGCTCTCTTCCTTGTAGCTTTACCATAGACAGATGACTGGCCAGCGTGCGAACAGAATCCTGGACTAGGTCGGCCTCTTGTCTGATCAGCATGTGTTCTTCTTTTTTTACAATTATATAATTATAATTACAGTAGAGTCTCGATTATCCCACATAAACTGGACCAGCTGATATTCGGATAATCGAAAATGTTGGATAATCTGGAGGGTCCAAGAAAAGCCTTGAAATCACTATGAATTGCAAACGTATTGAAGTTTTATTGCAGTAACAGTAAAAGTAAATGTAAAGAAATGACTGGTCAACGTTGTCCTCTGAAAATTTAAAGAAATCACAGAAATTTTTAAAATAATTTTTATTTCATTTTTTTTTAAAAAAAAATAGCTTCCTTCATCTTGACATCATTCAATCCAATTTCTTCCAAACCTACACAGACTTCAAGCTATAAACTACAAAACAAATATGTCGTTGTCTACATATTGGGACAAAAACAAAGAACAATGACATTCTCGTCAAACATACATCATCTCATTCGTTACTTCCTTTTAACCTCCTTTATACTGATTCAGATTCATTATTCTCTTTATTCCTACCTCTTAATTTGTCAGTTTTAATGCCTGATCTTCCTAGGAAAATTGTAAGCTTCTTTAGTATAGAAATTTATTCATTTTCCCTTTTGAACTTTATCTCCTTTTGATATAAAGTATTTTAGTTTGTTAATTTTCATAGTTTAGATGTTTAGATGTTCTGTTTCCTTTTATTTATTTCTCCATAATACTGATAGTATTTTCCCACTTTTCTTTCATATAGTCCCAATTTTCCCTTATGATTCCTTTTTTCAGTTCACTTATTTGTTGGGATAGAATATCCATCTCCATCATGTTGAATAATTTTAGTTGCCACTCCTCTATTTTTATATCTTTTTTAATTTTCCAATATCTAGCATAGACCAACCTAGCTGCAGTCAGCATATAGAAAATTACTCTCCCATATTTCTTTTCAGTTTCCTCGTCTAGCACAAATAATAAAAGTATTTCCAGCTTCTTTTCTATTTTAGTACCCAGTGTCTGGTTTATATTATTACAGATTTCCTTCCAGAATTTTTTTGCTTCTATACAGGTCCACCATAGATGGAAGAAGGTACCCTTTTCTTTTTCACATTTCCAACATCAGTCTGTGCCATTATGATAAATTTTCTTTAGCCTATCAGGGGAGAGATGCCATCTGTATAGGATCTTATAGTAATTCTCCTTAACATTTTGACTCATTGTATGTTTTAGTCTGATATTCCAACATTTTTTCCATTGTGTCAGCTTGAGAGCTTTTCCACAATTTTGCGCCCAGGCGATCATGTTTTCTTTAATTACATTTTCCTCGTTATCAAATTCTAACAGTTTTTTATGTAGTCTAGAGAGGAGGCCTGGCTTTTGTGACCAGATTGCAACAGAAAATTTAAAGAAATCACAGCAGCCGCAATGTTGGATAATCCAGAATGTTGGATAACCAAAGGACGGATAATCGAGACTCTACTGTATATGCCTATGTTCTTATAATTACTCTGTGTGGTGGAAACGGAAATTCCTTTAGAGGTTTTAAAGGGCACTGTATATGAACAACTGTTAATTGGGCAGAGAGAGGGGGTGCCATAGGAAAGAGCTAGTTTTCCTGCAATGGGCTATCTCTTCTTTCTGCTTCAGAAAGCAAGTTCTTCTTTGTGGTGTCTGTGCTTCACACAAATGGGTTTTTGAACCTGCACAGAGACCCAGTCAAAATGTTCTAGAGCTAGAGTAGCTTGGTGGGAATGCTTAACCCTCCCTATCTAGTCTGAGGCTGCCAAGCTTGTTCCTTCAATTTCTCTTCGTCAACTGAGAGAGACTCCATCTGCACTGCAAAAATATGCATGTTCACACTGCTTTAACTGCTACGGCTCAATGCTGTGGGATTCTGGGATTTGTAGTCAAGAGAGTTTTGGTGCCACGACAGATTACAAATCCCAGGATTCCATAGCATTGACCTATGACAGAGTGTTGTCAAACTGCACTATATCTGTAGTGCAGATACAGCCTATGTCAGGGAAGTCACAGTCCTGAGTTTGAAATACCTGAACGGGGCTATTGATGACAGGGTGACTTGGAGCTATCTCATTCATAGGGTTGTCATACGTTGAAGTTGACTTGACCACAATTGACAACAACAATAGCAATGCTAAATCTAGTTGCCCTTCCCCCCCCCCCCCCCCGTATCTACAGATTCAACGGATGCATCCAGCACCCCCATGGACCACAATCTGTGGGTGCTTTCAAGTCTCATTATATACAGTGGCATAGTAAAATGCTGTCCCCTATATAAAATGGCAAAGTCAAGATTTGCTTTCTTGGATTTTCTTTTTTAAATATTCAGAATGGCTAGATATTCCTGAACTATTTATTCATCTATTCATTTGATCTATTTTTACAAAGTTGAGTATTATTTTTCTTTCAGTATAAGGCCAAGTCTTCCATCTCATCCCTATAAGTATTTCATTGGCTTCTCCATGCAGTAGTCCTGCCATTTCCATTTTTTCCCCTCCTGCTTCGAATATAGCCAGAAAGACTCTTTTTATTATTTTTAACATCTAGCAGGCCTGTCTCATTCTAAGCCTAGATTTCTGACTTTCCCCTGGAAGTGCTGGCTGTTGGTTTGAAATTTTTCTTTCATGATTTCCCTCTTCCATTTTTGTGAATCACAGCTCATCTGACATTTAAACACACACACACCAGTTTGTCAGGCACTTCCCACTTTATTCCTTTATTGGCACTGCTTGCAGTTGTGCCTTCAGTTTCTTAAGAAACTCCCAAGGATCTCCTTCACTTTGATCATTTCTGACCATAGGATCTCATTAATGTTTCCCTAAACTTATTGAAATCATCATTCTTCCTGTCCAGGGTGCACGTTTTATACATTTGGATTCCCCAGTCCACTGTATAATAAATTTGTGGAGAATGTGGACATCCCACCCAAAGTTTCCACTAGATCCACTCAGTTCTTCACTATTGGTTCAAGAACTGTTTTGCAATACTTTTTGCATGAGTTATAATTTTCCTGTTAGACCTGTTCATTCTGGTGTTTGTTTATCCTGAAACTGGGTGTCCAGTTATGGAAAAGAATGAAGGTTAAACATTTCATGTGCAACTTAAAAGCTTAACAGGCTGTAATGTAATATTTGGGGAATTTTATGTGGGGGGAAGCAGGCTTATGGAGGAGCTTTAAGAAACTGCAGATTCCTATTTTATTGCATAGCCTGTAATGGTGAAATTACTGTGTATTAAAGATTTCTAGCATACTTGCAATTCTTAGATTATTCTATTTCTTTCCAGTAGGTGACCATGGCTATGACGATACTCTCTCAAGTATGCATCCATTTTTGGCAGCTCATGGACCTGCTTTTCGCAAAGGTTACAAACAAAAGACAATGTCTACTGTTGATATTTATCCAATGATGTGTCATATCTTAGGTTTGACGCCTCAGCCCAATAATGGCACCTTGAGCAATGCCAAGTGTCTGTTAGCAGACCAGTGGTGCATAAATGTCCCTGAAGCCATTGGAATAGTTATTGGTGTCTTTATGGTGCTAACTACTCTGACATGCCTGATAATAATCATGAAGAACAGAACATCTTCTCTGCGTCCATTTTCACGACTTCAGCTCCAGGAAGATGATGATGATCCACTAATAGGATAAAATGCACTGACTTTTGTGTTGAAAACTGGACATGATCACTTCAGTTACACTGGATAACATCTTACGATGCACTTTAATAATCCACCCAAATACTGCAGTATAACGTCGCTATGAAATAAAAATGTTAAATAGAATATGTTCTGAAGTATAAGAAAACTAAGTTTTCAGTTAATAACATGGCAAGATTAAGATATTTAAATAGTAATTAATGATGCTGTTTGTCCACAATGAACTATCTGGGGATACCTTAACTCCTGAACCTAGCTGCAAGAAATTCTGAACAATTAAAAGTCCTGAAGTTCTTTAGTTGAAGTTCTCGATTGTGGAAATGGCGATTCCACTTTGTATGGAGATGGGGAGGGGAGGCAGCTTTTACTCTGCTCTTTATGTTCTGTTTGCAAACCAAAATAACTTAGATCACTAGAAGCACTGTGAATTTTGGTAATCAGGTGAACTATTTGTTCATTTATTTCCTTTCTGTGCATAAACACCTTTCAAAAGAGTTTTGTGGAATGAAACTGCTTTCATAACTGGCAGATTATTCAAGCTCAGGGGGCTTGAAAGTAAGCATAGTCTTGATTTTTATTATAACTTCTAAATCCTGTTTCAATTTTTACCATTTTGACTGTGTGTTTTCAGGATACATATATCTGTGCTACAAACATTCGTTAACACTTTAGGGGTTCAAGGTTTTAACTCCTGTATATCAGGGGCTAACTAGACAAAACTCAAATGTAACCTTTTAGATTAATAGTCTTACTAGTTACTGGGCTTTAGGTAGCAGTTTGCCAAATTGCCTGTTACACTTCTTAACATTATTCATTTTTGTGTTCCATGTAATGACTATGACTCCTGATTGAAAACTAGATGAATTATATATACAACTCACAAGGATAAATAAGAGGTGATGATGGATTAGAAACTCAGGGAAAAGAGATGAAATCCCAACTATAAAATGTATTTTGAATTATTTATTCAAAGGAGCAATGCCTTTTAAAGTATATTTATATATGTATGAGTTGGGTTTTTATGGAAAAGTTTTTCATAATTTTCAAGTTTATGAATTAAAACATGCTGTTTGTATTTTTGGTATCAAGTCTCCTACTTTGTTACCTTTAGGCTACAATACTCTGGTGCAGTATATTCATTTTAAACCTGTTTTATTTTCAAAAGCAGTATCAACATTTAAAACAACACAGGAGGTTGTCCTTTTCCATAATACCGTTGACCATCCCCTCTCTCCCGATAAAAAGCCCCTGAAACGGGATAATAAAAAGGGCTGAACACCTGGCACTCTTGACCTGTAATTCCAATGAGGTTTAACCCTTTTTTCCTGTCTTCAGCTGATGGTGAGTAGAAACAGTGTGTCCTATGAGGGTATACATATCATTTATGCTTCAAAGGAAGAAAGAAATTTCTAGTTATCTAAATTATTTTAATTGCTCCTCCAGTGAAGGAGTGCTTAAGGAAATAAACAAATAAAATGCATAAAAATAAAATGGGTGAACTTCTAAAAGTAGAGCAGTCTGATCAGTAAAAGGGATGGGGAAAGTGTGGGCCACATGTTTTTGGTGGACTTAATGCTCCAAAAATGCTTTTCTCTTGTTAATAACAATGTCTGTGTGTCCCCTGACTCAACTCTAGCACCAATTACACTCAAAGAGACTAATGAGCAACAACAAAATGGGTCCTGTTTCTCCCTTGAATAAGTGGACTGGCTCTCACCCTCATATCTCACACACACAAACACTGTCAAAGGACAGGAAGGGAAAGTCCAGTCCCCTCAGCAGCCCTGTTTTATCCCCTGGGAAGCTGATGCAGTCTAAGGTGCTGAAAATGGAGATTATTGGCTCCAAAACTTGACACAACAGACTGGGGCGGGAGGAGATGTAAATAATGTAAAATATTGAATGTGTACGTTCTTGGATAAACCCATTAGACTCCCCAAAGGCTTTCATTAAAATCCCGTTTTAATTTCATGTCATCCACAATCTGTCATTTACTATACACAATATACGCAAATTCAGAGCAATTTGATCACTTTTCCTCCCAGGTAAATTCAAGCCAGTGTAAAGAAGCATCTATACTCCAAGATTTTAGGACTGTTTAGGGACAGGTATCCTGATTCCTTGGAGTACCCTGCTCTCTTAATCAGGGTCATTGGGCAAACATGACTCTCTGAGAGGGGGATAAGGAGCCATAAGGATTCACTTAGTATTGCATTTAGGATTGCCCTTAGATCATGTAAATGCCACTTTGCTGCCAGGAAAGCTTTACCATTGGACCAATGGATCACATCTCTTCGACCTTGCCAGGTGTGCTTTTGAGACAATGGTTGCATTGTTTTCACCCTTTAGGAGGAGTTTAGGAAAGGAGTTTCCCTAGGAAATGTTCAGGATCACACAATTGAGCCTTTCAGCCTGTCGGCCATGGTCCAGCTGGCACATGATCATTTTTGTTTAAAGAATCCATGTAGAGAGGTAAGTTTTGCCCTTGGGATACCCAGTGTAGATTAACTTAACCACTGGGAACCCCTGCTTTCACAGAATCCATTTAAAAGACAGTTTTACCTGCATGAGACATTTGTCATCCACTCCTTATGTCATCCACTCCTTAGCTGTACCTGGAGAATGCACTACACGTCTCTTGGTGGATTTAACTTTTGTCCAGTTAAGTGACACTGTAAGGAAGGTCTCTCAGACTGAAATCCATATTAAGATAACCATAGATAACCAAGCTAAACAAATAAGGTCTCACATGAAACTGAAGATGCTTCCAAACGCTCCTAGTGGAGTAGTTGGCTCCAGGGGTCAGCTTCAAGCCAGGCCATTCTAAACTTGGCATCTCACACCTTATAGTTTTAATTATTCAGGTCACTGTGATAGTGTGCCTCATCAGAACAGGGTGACCAGATGTCCTCCTTTTCCAAGACATGTCCTATGTTTCAACCTTCTGTCCAGAAGGAATTGGAAAATGTCCCCCATTCTGGACATGGCTAAGGAGCATGAAATTATATTTACATGAGTATTGTTAGCTTTTATTTTGTAATGTCCTACATTTATGCAGTGCCTTGTCCTCCTTTGTAGTTATGAGATCTGGTCACGCTGCATCAGAAACATCTGGATCCACAGATGATTAGTTCCATTAGTTTCACACGATTAGACAGCAAAAGGAACTCCCTCTCACTACTTTAGTCTCTTCTTTCCTAGCTGTCCCATGCTGGAAAGGGAAGATCCCTTTTTTTGAAAAGTCTATTTTTAAACTGGTTTGGGATGCTGAAGAGTTCTCAAGCTCAGGAGATGCATCAGGCCTGGAGTTCAACCACAGGCCTGACAGAAGAACTTATGCCCAAACTAGTTTGTCACAGCAGCCTCCTTTGATCTGTGGTCAGGTCCAGAGACTTTGGAGCACTGAGCATGCAATGCCATTTTGGCAAGGCTTACAGCTGAATCCCAAGTGCAGTCACACCCCCATTGGTACACCATCCGATTTTTCCTTGCACCCCACTTTGACCTTCAAAGTCATCGCGAACCACTACCAGACTGCAGGAAGCTTGGGAAGGTGGCCACATCAGAGTGAGAGCAGGGGTCCTAGGAAGGCTCCATTCTGCCCTGAAAAAACAGGTTTGTGACACTGAAAGCCTCACTACACCCTTGAGGAATCTCCGAGACACAAAAGCTGTTCCTAGTGACCAGGGGTCCCTAGATGAGCTCAGGGGACGACACATGACCCAAAATCATCAAGGATGCAGGGGAGGGCACAATCCTAACTCACTGCCTTATATTGGTTGGGGTGGAGGGACATGGACCAATCCACTTCTCTCAAAAATGCACCATTTTTGAAACCACATCCCCCAGGGGAAGGGCGAAGGGGAACCATCCGCCCATTGCGCCTTTCCCGTGCTCAAATCGTGCCGGGTCTCTGGACTGTTCATTTTGGGGTCCCAAGACGAGTCCGTAGACACGTCACACAGACCCCGAAAACATACGTCAGCGCAAATAAAATGGCTGCCGATTGTCATCTTTGAACATGGCTTGAGGCTACATCATCGGTCTCATGAGGATGGGATCTGCACCTTGTGGTCCACAGTCTCAAGATGCATCCATAGAGGGGTCACATGCCCTCTGAAAAACAACTTGGGCCAAAAACCAAAATGGCCAACCTTTGGGGATTCCTCCGGAACCCTGAAAACTAGCACCCCCCAAATCTGGAACCCAACACCTAGAACCCTCAGAGAGAGAGAACCCAAAAATTTACACCCATGATCTAGAACCCACATATCTAGGGGGGCGGATTAGGAGTCCAAGGGGGTGGGGCACCTGTCACTTTGAGTTTGACAAGAGCTGTGCCCTTATTACTACTAGCCTATTATGAAACATATCATTACTCCCACAAATTTACTCTCCTGGACAGATAAACTTTGTATAGATCATTGCATTATTTCATTCTCCTAATGGTGAAAATATATTAAAAGGAGACATTGCAAGTATAGCCTCTGTCTCAGGAAGATGCATACCTGTTATTGTGTGCCTTCAATTCATTTCTGACTTATGAAGACCCTATCATGGGGTTTGTTTTTTTTTTTTTTGGCAAGAATTGTTCAGAGGGAGTTTGGCATTGACTTCCTCTGAGGCTGAGAGTATTACTTGCCCAAGGTCATCCACTGGGTTTCCATGGCTGAACAGGGATTCAACATTTAAAATATCCTTAAATTAGAAAACTATGCTAAAACTAACAAAATGAATTTTAGCAGGGAGAAATGTAAGGTTCTGCACTTAGGCAGAAAAAATGAAATGCATACGTATAGGATGAGGAACACCTGCTTAATGTGAACACATGTGAAAGGGATCTAGGAGTCCTAGTAGACCAGAAATTGAACATGAGTCAACAGTGCGATGCAGCATCTAAAAAGGCCAACATGATTCTAGGCTGCATCAATAGTAGTGTCTAGATCAAGGGAGGTAATAGTGCCGTTCTGTTCTGCTTTGGTTGGCTCTCACCTAGAATACTGTGTCCAGTTCTGAGCACCAAAGTTCAAGGGGAATAAGTAGATATTGAAAAGCTGGAGTGAATCCAGAGGAGGGTAAAAAGTCTGGAAAGCATGCTCTGTGAGGAGCTGCTTAGGGAGCTAGGTATGTATAAACTGGAGAATAGAAGGTTAAGGGGTGATATGATTGCCGTGTTTAAATATTTGAAGTGATGTCATATTGAGGAGGGATCAAGCTTTGTTTCTGCCACTCCAGAGAATAGAACATGCAACAATGGATGGAAGCTACAGGAAAAGGGATTTCACCTAAACATTAGGAGGAACCTCCTGACAGTAAGGGCAGTTCAACAGTGGAACACACTCCCTCGGAGAGTGGTGGAGTTGCCTTCTGTAGAGGTCTTTAAACAGAGGCTGGATGGCCACCTGTACTGTTTTGCAAGGATATCATGGGGGGTCTTGTTGAAGGCCTTATGGAAATTAAGATATGCTACATCCACAGCATTTCCTTCATCTACCAAGCTGGCAATTATAGAGACAGAAAGGGAGAGTCCTCTGGCATGACTTTTCTTTGAGAAAACCTCCAGATTGTCTCACAGCTGAGTTATATGGGGGAAGGGAGACAATATTCTGGAGGGCAAGAGTCCATCTAAGTCATTGATAAAGATGTTGAATAGCACTGAGCCCAGGACAGAACCCTGAGGCACCCCACTGGTCACTTCTCTCCAGGATGAAGAGGAGCCATTGCTTTGGGTTCAGCTAGTCAACTAATTACAAATCCACCTAAGTTATATTGTCTAGCCCACATTTTACTTGCATGAGGGACCTGGTCTGACCTTATTGAAATCATATTTACACCATTCCCTTTCACTACCAAGCGTTTGACTCTATCAAAAGGGAGAGGGTTTAGTCTTCTGTAATCCGCTCCGATTGCTCGTTCAGAGGGGCGGGCTAGAAATAAAACTTCTTCTTTCTTCTTCTTCTTCTTCCTGTTTTTGAGAAACTCATGCTACAACATTTGCCCTCCTCTGGTCTGTTACACTGTTTCCATCAACAAAGAATTTTATATACATACTTGTCATGTTCTCTCCCCTCCCCCCCCCATACCCCATTTCTCTAACCTAAAACACACCAAAGCTTCTACACAAGGAAGGTATTCCAGCCTCTTGTCATTTCAGTTGCCCTTTTGACACCTGTTCTAGCGCTACAATATCCATTTTGAGTTGCATGCACGTTTAGCTACAGATTCCCAACACTGAGTCCTCTCCAACTTGCAGCAGTCCAAGTATGGTTGCTTCCTGGATTGTATGAAAGCATTATGATTTTGATAGTTTTATTTTGAATTCCTTAACCATTGATTCCAAGCACTCATTTCCACAGCAGCCAAGCATTAGATCATCATTTTCATCAAGCTGTCCACTATAAATCCAGTCTTTTCCCTGATCAGTCACCAGCAGCTGTGTGAGTTTACAGCAATGTGTGAATTTACAATCCTTTGCATATTTGTCTTTTTATACTTGTTTAGGTTGAACTACGTTTATCATTTTAATGTTCATTCCCAAATCTGGAATGATTAAATTTTAGAGTTCTTTTCTGTTCTTTTCATTCTACCCACTTGAAATAATCTGATTTCAACAACAAACCTGAAGTTGTACTCAGCGAACTCTTGATTCAACCCAGAATGCTTACATAAAGTGCATTTGAGATTATTTTCTCCCTGAACAGTGATCTAGAGTTGTATTTTTATTGTGTGACTTCAAGTTGTTTCTGACTTATGGCAACCCAAAAGTGAACCTATTATGGAGTTTTCTTGACAGGATTTGTTCACAGGGGGTTTGTCTTGGCCTTCCACTGAGGCAGCGAAATTGTGACTTGCCCAAGATCAACCAGTGGGTTTCTATGGCCAAGGAGATTTCAATCCTGTTCTCTAGAGTAGTAGCCTGATGCTCAAACTACTACACCATGCTGGCTCTCACTGTAGATCTGCATACCAATATAAAATTGATAACTGTGTGGCTATACAGGCCACCCCTTTCCTGGCCAGATCAGGGCTGTGGCAAACCTCTGAAGGGCGCTAAAAGGAATTGTAAAAAGTGGCTTTTTGCACCCTCGAAAGGGCACCATATGCGCAGTGGTGCGGCTGTATGGTGCCCCTTTGGCACTGCATCATCATGGAGCCCTGGGGGTGGAGTTAGGTCCTGCATTGTCAGGACACTGCACCCTGACTCCATCCACAGCCCAATCTTTCAGGCCAGTCTGGATAGCTCCTAAATCCTTCCATTTTACCCCTTAAAATTTTCCATCTTTCAAAAAGTTATTAATTACAAAGTATAGGTTTACTGTCTACATCACCCCACTTCTGTCTGTTTAGCTTCTGTGTATTCACATACACAATTTTGAGAAAGGCTTTGTTGAACGAAAGATTAAAAATTACTAAAAAGCAGTGCAGTGTCTTCTTTTAGACATATTAAGCCTGTAGTAATGGCTGGGTTATTTCGACATTTTGCACCCCTATGACAGGAATCTGGCTGTAAGTTAAATGCCTTATGAACATTAGAAGAAAAACAAACACAAGTATGCTGCCAAGAAAAACTCCAATGAAACAGGCATATGATTCTTGCTGGTATGTTGTGACTCTATATTGTAGCTCTTCTGGACTAACAAGTAGATCTTTCACATTTTCAAGCGATCCATTGCTGGGCAGTGGCTTGATTCCCAACAGATGACACAACAGGGGATATATATCTGTAGAATTCATTGCTTGTTTGGTGATGTTCTTTGCAAAGGCAGGCCCATGGGCTAAGAACATAGGATGCATTTCTGGTTGTAGGTTATCATATCCATGGTTACCTACTAGAAAGAACAGAAGTTCAAATTCAGTGCCATCTGAAACCATCATAAATAATTTCAAGAGAACATTTGGCTTGCTAGACCTCTTTCTCAGAAAGCAACTGATACAGAATTTAGTTTTGTAGAGTCATCTATTGGAGCAGTTTTAACTGGCACAGTAGAAAAGTGCAGGAATTTTAGTCCATACTCTGCTGTTTAAGCTCAGACCTATGAACAAACATTATTTAATTAGAGTAGTTTGCAGACTTACAGGAAATGTGTGATGTGACATCTGTTCTGAATGGAATAATGTATATAGTTTTACAACATAATGATGAAAAAGGTGACTGCAATAAATTTACCAGTTTGTCATATTTCACTGCAATGCCATTCCAGCAACACTGACTTTTGCATTTATTTACCAAAAGACTTTGTACTTTATACAAATCCCCATGGAAGATAACCCAGCATGTAATAATGAAAGAAAATATGAAAACGGCACACTAGATTACGGCACACTAAAAATCTTCTTACACCAATATAAAAACTTCTAAATGTTAATTTAGACATCACTAACATGATTGTCAAATGCAAAAAGATCTGGCACTTCTGCATGTTCATAAACATAAACAAGCCTCTTTCAGTCTTGCCCAAAAATTAACCATGGAAGAATGATGTATACATTACTAGTAGAAGAGTGAGAGATTAATTTAGTTGGATGTCTGTATCCATGACTTCTGTATTCACAGATTCAACCAACCACAGCTTGAAAATACTTTTTTAAAGTTCCAAAAAGCAAACTTTTGATTGTTTCACTTTTTTACATAGGGACACCAATAGGACTTGAGTATACATAGATGTTGGTATCCATGGGGGGTTCTTGAACTAAACTCCAGTTGATACCGAGAGCCCACTGTATTTCCAAATTGCTATTCACATTAAAAATCATGAAAACTGATGTATAGAATCATAGAGTTAGAAGAGACCACTAGGGACATCCAAATCAACCCCCTGCCATGCAGGAACTTACAATCAAAGCATCCCTGAAAGATGGCCATCCAGCCTCTGTTTTAAAAATCTCCAAAGAAAGAGACTCCACCACTCTCCAAGGGAGGGTGTTCCACTGTCAAACTGCTCTTATTGTCAGGAGGTTCCTCCTAATGTTTAGGTGGAATCTCTTTTCCTGTAGCTTCCATCCATTGTTCCATGTTCTAGTCTCTGGAGCAGCAGAAAACAAGTTTGGTCTATCCTCAACGTGACACCCCTTGAAATACTTACACAGGGATATTATATGACCTCTTAACAGTCTCTTCTCCAGGCTAAACATAGCCAGCTCCCTTAGTCTCTTCTCATAGGGCATAGTTTCCAGATCCTTCACCATTTTAGTCACCCTCCTCTGGACATGCTTCAGCTTCTCAACTTGTTTTTTGTATTATGGTGCACTTAAATAGCTTTCATGTTTCTGAACCACTTCAAAAAGTTAATATCTCTTTGCAAGTACTCTCTTTGGAGTGCAGTACTTAGGTATACTCCATAAACACACTCTACAAAATAGTTACTTTATATTCCATGTAATGGTCTCAATGGGACTTTGCAGCTAAAATCCTTTTTATTCTCATTTTTAAAGAATAATTTTTAGTTTGAAACACTGTTTACAATTCTTTTCTTGTGTATCCTTATAGTAACCCTATGAGGTAAATCAGACTACCTTTGGACACAGACACCTCATGCAGTTAATAATTAATTAATTAATTAATATATTATTGTTGTGCTTTAAAAGGACAAAATAATTTGATTGCTCTTGGGTAATATTAATTTCATTGCAGGTGGGGGGATGCCATTTGCTGTTCCATCTCAGGTGGCAAAATATCATGAGCTCTTTCTTGCCAGTCAGTGAGACTGACAGGGAACAGAAAATTTCAGCTAGCTTTCCACTTTTAGATTGATGCATCATATTGGCTTTCAGTGCAAATTTAAGCATCTGGAACAAATCTGTGAAATAGGCCAAAAGTAAATGGAAGAATACTTACATAAAAACTTATCAGACTTGTTTTGCAGGATTTCCCATCCTTCATCAGCAACTGCTAAGATGGGCTGAATTTTATCGCTGTGTTTGTAATGCAGTCTACGTGGGATGTCCTCTTTCTTATAGACTGTCATATGTGGATGAGCATTGGCTAAAACTCTGTATACTTCATCAAATTTGCCTATGGATAAATCAAAAAGAAGGATTTAATACTATGACCCTGACATATTACTTATTTTACATGCTACAAATAGCACAAAAGCCACACTGGTAGTCAAGAAAGTACAGTTACTAACATATCCAGCTAATATAAACCTGTAGCATTTTCATGAAACTCAGGGCCTGAACAGACAAATCAAAATAAAGCTGCTTCAGGTCACTTTGGAGGTACCCTGGTTAAATGACACACACATCTATCTTAAGAGGCCAGAAGCTACGCCAAAATTGTGCTCTAATCCCTAGGACTGAAGCATGGCTTTGGCACGGCTTCCGGCCTCTTAGGACACATGCAGCGTAGCTTCAAAGTGACCCAAAGCAGCTTTATTTTGGCCTGTCTGTTTGGGCCCACAGATAGCTTTTTAGCATTTGTCATTTATAATATGCTTCTTAGTGAAATCAATTGTCTTTCCATGAAGCAAACCAGAAAAGATTTATCAGGTTACCAATGACTTCTTATAAGGTAAAAACATTCTTGTCCTATTTATAGCATACAGAACAAGTGGATGTATAGATTTATTCTTAAATGAGACTACTAATTGTGGAATGACATCAACGCTTGCTTTTATTCTTCTGTTCACCTGGACAATGAAAGTCATTTTAGCTGTCTCTGCTTCAGAGCTTGAGAATGTTCTTAGCCTAGCGATAGAAGTTTAATACCATGCTGTTTCTTGGTCAGGAAGGAATGCAGAAGTATTTGCCACACATCTCAGGACTGGTTAAGCAAGAACAAACAACAATTGGGCATTCATTTTTTAGTTCCAATTAAAGGCTAAAGTCTTGCACACAAGCTGCTTAGCTCTCACTGACTTCAACAGGATTTAAGCAACTGAAATCTACAGCGGATTGGTGTCATTGCTTGTGGAACTCTAAACATGAACGTAACAAGGAAATAAACCAGAACTTCCACTTTACTGCCTTAATAAACAGTTGGGGGGGGGGAACCTACTGAAATTGCCCCCAAATCATTGCAAAATTTAGTAATTATTTCTAATTGAAAACTGGGGGGCTGGAACCAAGTATTTTGCATAGGCAAGAATTTTATAAATTACAAGTAAAAAAAAAACAACTGAAAACATTTAAAAACCTATTAAGAATTTGAGGATGTGAATAAGTAAAAATCGTATTATACTGAAGACATAGAATCACACAAACAGGTTCACAATAAATTCTCAGGAGCTTGTATCAAAGATTAATTGACAAGATAAACTGTATGACATCTGTAGCAGAAATGCTGAGCCTTTTTTATCACTGAGCCAGTCTTTATCACAAAGATCCAATGGATGCAGAGATTTTATGTAAGTATTAGTGAACCAACGATAGTGCATAAAATATAAACAGCAATAAACTTGAGAGATGTCCAGAAAATGCATATATTTAGATTCATTCAGTAGACTTTTAGCGATATGCTTCACAACTGCTATTATCTAGCATTTAAAGATGCATGTTTAAGCCTTTTTCTCTATTTTAATTTAAAGAAGTTGAGACTGTGAACCTAATTTATAGGCCGGAGAAAAAATATTAGATATGTCAGCACTAAACATACACAAGTTATAAGTGTGTTGACTTTAGAATGAGGTCACTTTTTCACCATCTAGGAGGTCACTAGTATCTGTGAGATGAACAACCTATTCACATCTGATAGAGGGACCTATCATGTAAAAGCACTCCTAGACTATTAGGACTACAAGTCTTTGATAGTTAAACCGTTACTTCTCTAAAACTTTAACAGTGTTCTCTTGATACTGAAACAAAATTCTTTGTTTTTCAGTCTTTGTCAAGATATCATAGTTCAATGCTATATGCTTTGAGATATCCAACCTATCTTTCTCTTACTTGGTACACAATCAGAAAGTGAATCTGTTTAAAGCAATCTGTAATGCACCCATCAGAAGTGTATAGATATTTTTGCTTCACAGCATTGCCACCAAAGATGGTATAGAGTACCTCATTTCTGATTACACATAAACCGACGTAATATCTGACAATCTGGTCCAAGATGAAGTGAGTGTTTTATTATATATGATTACAGTGGCCCGTTTGCTCTATGTGAAACATTGGAAATCTAAAAATGTTCCAACAATAGATGACTGGAGTTTAAAGTTGTATAAATTAGCTATATCAGATAAGATCTCAATGTTAAAAAACCGATAGAATTTCACAGCAATATGAAGAAAAATGGAAAGGCCTTTTTGGTTTATGGGTAACAGATAAGATTTTATCTGTGCTTTCCTTTGCGAATGTCTTGACTCTCTATGCTTCCAGCTTTATTGATACATGTTGTAATAGAATACAAAAATAAAATTAAAAAGAAAAAGAAGTGTTAGATGTCTGCTATATACAGTTTATTAGCAGTTAAAGACATCCTAAATACTTGCATTTTAAACTGATAATGCTTGGTAATGTCCTAAAATGAGAAGATGCAAACTGTAAGATTGTATCATGATTATACAACTCTTTTAGTTTAAAGACACTGGATTGGATAACCAAAAACTTGGTGGCTATACCAGGTTCCAACAGCATATGTTATGTTAGGAGGTTCTTAGCACAGACACTATTCCCATCAGTGCTGCACCTACATGCCACTATGGTTCCAATTCAGGCTACATACTATTGTCATGTATCAATATAGGCAGTGGCACATGGATTTCGAATCCTTTAAATGGAATCCACACTCCCAACATCCCAATAAACTAGGCTTCCACCCCTTGCCTTTCTGATTTTAACCTAAAGCAAAGTAACATTGTCTGTTCTAATACTGTTGAAGGCTATCTCCTACCTTCTTCAGGTAAAATAGCAACAGCAGGTGAATGGTCAATCATTCTATAGAGGCTTCTGTCCACATAACGATCAAGCTCTATGATCCTGGCCCTTGAGGACTGTGCCATTCCATGGTCACTTGTGATGATGATATTCAGTGCATCCCACAGGTTTGCTTTCTTCAGCTCTGACACAAGATAGCCCAGCTTATTATCAATATCGCTAATCACTGCCCGCATGAGATGATTTTCTGGACCCAATATGTGTCCCATGTCATCTGGCTGTTCCCAATAGAGTAATCCGAGATTTATGGGTTCATTGGACACAAACCACTCAATAAGCTTGGAAACTCTCTCTTCAAAACTAACAGATTCATTGTAAAGCATATAATGTGTGGGAAAGTCACCATGTATTTTTACATCTGTTCCAGGCCACATTGCAGCTCCACTTCTATGTCCTTGCATTTGATTAATGATCCATATTGGATAAGCATCTTCCCAAAATTTAGAATTATTTATAGTCATGTGGTTCATGGAAAAGGTCTCATTCAAAATTGGATCATACATCTCATTAGCAACTATACCATGGCTCTCTGCATAAAGTCCGGTCACCATTGTGTAATGATTAGGATATGTCTTAGTAATGAACACATTGGTAACTTGTTTAATATGAACACCATTCTTTATGATATACTGGAAATTTGGTGTAGGGACTTTATAGATGTAGTCCCACCTAAACCCATCAAAAGATACAAGTAACACCCTTCTCTGCTCTTGCAGAAAACAATGAGTCATTGGGGGAACGAGTGTACAGATTACCAAGAATCTCCAAGAGTCTTTTGAATTCATTCTTGCATGAAATGTTGACCCAGACACAAGGTTAGTATCTGTACAATAAAAATGCGAAACAGATTGTAAAGATTAACAAGGAAAATGTTTCTAAATCATTGTTACTCGTACATTCACACTCAGGGTCTGCCTATTTGGTCTCAGGAAGAATCAGATTGTTTTATGCTCCTAGGTGCTTTTTGGCTTTCCTTGGTTAACAAAGTTAATTTGCTTACCTAAACAGCTTGAACCTACTGTTTTGCCGATGTATTGCTGCAGTGCAAAGGTTTTCAGCTTGTTGAATTGCAGGATTACTTGCCCCTTACTCTCCCACTGCCAACTTTAATGTATCACAAGTGGAGAATAGGCAAACTGCAATAAAGATCAATAGTTCCAGGAACAACACTGCAGATTAATAAAACCTAGTAGTACTTTAAAGTTATTCAAGAAAGTGAGACACACTGCAGGAATAAGGCAATAAATGTTGATCAGGTCAAAAGCTTAGCCCCCTTTCCTCTATGGCACCAATCTATAAAGGATCTTTAAATGAGAATATGAACTATTATATTTCAAAATTCTTAACACACGTATGGCTGATTTTTTTATGCCATAGCATACACCCAGAACAGTACATCATGAAAATGTCCTTCTACAAGGGACACAAAGCAGTTCAAGAAAAACCCACAGTGTTTTTCTTGTTCCTACTCTTTGAAAAGTACATTATGTCAGAGCTTGCCAAAAAATACACCATCTGATTCCTTGGAAGCAGTCGCCATGTCTAGCTCAGGAAAAAGAAGATGCAGACACTGGCTGGACAAAGTTGCAAGTGTTTTGTTTTCTCACAGAGCTTGACTAAATTACCTGGTTAATATATATAAAGTGATGGAATATTTTAAAAATGAACTGAGATCTTTATCAGTTTTGCAAGGAGTAGCAGATTTGTACAAGTGTAAGTGGGGAGCTGTCATCAGTGCCCGAATGAGTGCTTGAAGGTCTCTTTTTTTCATTTCACCAAGTAAAATGTCCAGATATCAACAGGAGACATTTTATATCAAGGTCTGTGCAGTATGGAGGCTCTGCATCAGCAGGTATCTGCCTGGTCTGGATTCTTGTTGGGTCTGTGGCTCATCCTCTCTCACTTTAGCCCAATTTCATTTTACATAACGTAACACAATAGTGAAGTTCTCCGGACATACAGAAGTGACCCTGTTTGACCTCCACACCGATTGGCATGGAACTGACCCTTAGTATAAGGTCAAATCGATTAAAATGGCCACAAGCAGTTGCAGTGCACCCCTATGTGCTGGGTATTTTTATTCAGATTGGAACAGGAACTTTGTAGGGCTTTTCTAGCATGATGTGGGCAAGGAATGCTAAAGGAAGGGAAATAATTTTTTTTCTTTCCACCAAAACGTCTGCTCCTATGCTAGTACTATAAATCTCAGTTTAGAGGCTGCTTGCCAGTCCCGAATCTGAACATTTAGTGTTACAAAGCAGGACAGTGAGAGAAAAGTGGCTCTGGTGTGTGGGAAAAAGGGAAGGTGTTCTTTCCCCCCTTCTTCCTCCAGTGGAGACTTGTTGAATAGGCAGGTGGCTCACCATACTCTGAAAAGGTGTGGTGGGTGCCTTCCTCACTCCATCCACAAGTCCCTATGTTTCTTTCTGAATAAGTTTTCACAGCCACACATGAGTATCCCACCTTCTGCGTGTGATAAACTCCAGTGGCTATCCCTTGACTCCCTTCTCATGGAAGCCAGAATGGCCCCCTCTCTGTTGTCCCTCCATTGCCAGGCAAAGAGACCTTTTCATTCTGGCAGGCTTTTAAAATGGAAAGTTTTGTTTTGTTTTAATGGGCTGAGGATGCTGCATTGCATTTAGATTGATCTGTTTTAATTGCTTTTTATCATTCCATGGTATTTTATCTTTCTTAAGTGTAGTTTTAAATCATTTTAAATCATTTTAATATGGTCAATAGGTTAATCCTACTTTTTGAATGGAAAGATGATGAAGGATAAGGAGATATGAGTTCAGGGGAAGGATTTTCTTCGTTTGAAGAGGAGGCACGAGATTGTGGAAGCTCTTAGTGATCGATAGCAGTTGATATAATAAGGATGAAGACAGGGGAAAGGTATGTAAGGATAAGAATAACCTATGTTTTAATGCTGTTTTTAGATGATAAAAATTATTTTTGACTTGTTTATTTGTATTTTCTTTTTAAATTTATTTATTTATTTTACTTATTTTATTTTTATTTATTATTTATTTATTTATTTATTTATGTTTATTTGTATTTTACAACAGCAACAACAGCAGGTCTTTGTTATTCAGCGGGACCCTCCATGGATACTAAAATTTATGTTAATTAACATAATTAAAAAATTAAAAATAATAATTGTAAGCCGTCTAATTAAAAAATAATAATTGTAAGCCGCTCTGATAGCCTTTAAGGCTGACGGGTGGGGTATATAAATACTCAAATAAAATAATAAAAATATTTATACTGAGCTCAGTTTCCATAACAGAAAGATAAACCAATTTTCAGTGTCTGAAAATCTGCTGGGGTTAGGGGGTGATAAGGACCCCTGTCAAAACCATAAATAAAAAAGCATATATCCTTTTTTTTCCCCTGAGAGAAGACCTCTCTAGGAATTTCCAGGTCCTCCAGTGCAACTCTATCATCAAAATCTGACAGGAGCTGACCATAGAGTCGTGCTGGAGGACCTACCAATGCCTAGAAAGGTGTTTCCTCTACTAGGAACGTCAGTTCTCCAGCGCAACTCTATGGTCAACACCTGGCACAGTTGCGCTGAGGGAGAGATTCCTAGAGAGGAACAAAAAAAAATCAATCAAAACCGCAGCTGCTGCTCCAGCTGAGTCAAGGGCAGTGGAAGGAGCGCCCCCTTCAGGCCATACCTTTCCGCAGCAGCAGCAGCTGCAGCAGCAACGGACCCCTCTCGCGCGCCCCTTCCTCGGCCTTTACCTGTTTCTTGTTACTGAACAGGTAAACAAGCCCCGCCCCCCAAAGCACAGCCACGCCCACTCTGGTCTTTAAAAAGCCACGCTCCCTCGAAAGCTCAGCCACCAGTGCAGCCACGTCCGACCGCGCATGCGCAGTGACAGTCAGCCGCCCCAGCGCGGCTAGTGTGTGCGAGACTGGCTTGTTTGATGGCGGCTGACCGGAAGTGTTAGTGTTAGGGGCTGCAGTTCTCTCTCTGACCACTAGAGACTCCTTCAATGGGTTCATGAAGGGGTTGCAGCAGGGGAAGTGTCCCTTCTTCCCTTTTCCCTTCCAGGCTTCTTCTGTCTCTGGGATTCCAAAATGTCCTCCATTTTGAGCAGCATTTTCCCCCCCATTTCCAGGAATAATATAATAATAATAGTGTGTCTTTTTTTTTAGCTCTTGTGTTGAATGTCATTGTGTTTTAATTCTGTTTAATTATATTGTAATTAAATATAATTATTAATTATATTTATAATTATATAATTTAATATAATTATTAATTATATTTATAATTATATAATTTAATATAATTATTAATTATATTTTATAATTATTAATTATATTTATAATTGTAATTATGAACTGCCACTGGCAGGTCCATTTTATTCTATTGTATTTATTCTATTTATTATATTTTATGTACAGCGCTTTATAATAATAATTATAATATAATATAACAATAATAATATAACAATAATATAATAATAAAATTATTGCTAACAATTGTTATAAATTATTAATAATTATTACCTGATAATAATTATTAATTATTCATTATTAATAAATTAATTATTAATTAGTAATAATAAATTATTATTTATTAAAATATTAATAATAAAGATAGTAACAGCTATAACATTATTATTAATAATTTTAATTTTATTATTAATAATAAATAATAAATTATTTTCTTAATTAAATTTATTGATAGTTATTATTATATTTCCACCTCGAATTATTATTAATCAAAATTATTAATAATTATTATTAATAATTTTATTATTTATAATAAATACTAAATTATTTTTATTAATTAAAGTTATTGATAATTATTATTAATTATTAATTATATTATTATTATAGTCCCCCTCAAATTATTATTAATTAAAATTATTATTATTTGGGGGTGTCCGCCATTCCCCCCCTTTGAATGTCCTCCATTTTGGAGTGCCTCAACCTCCTTTATCAGGACACCTGGTCCCTCTTGTTGGTGAACTATGATGGCCTCCTGTTGGCTCTGCTTCCCGAGTCTTTTTTTGGGGAGGGGAGGCCATCCAGCATCAGTCTCGTACTGAAAGTGTTGGGACGACGTTTTCCCTGAGGAATGGGAGCAGAGTAAATGGCATAATTCACACTGGGGTGGAAAGGGGTGAGTTGAGGGATAAAACAGACCCAGTATGCCACAAGAAGTATTCAGGTGGGATCTTAAGGAGTGCTTTGATTGTACTTCACAGAGGTTAGAAACACGTATCCTACTTACAAGCGCCTACAACCCGGAACAATGGATGCAAGCTGCAGGAAAAGAGATTCCACCTCAACATCAGGAGGAACTTCCTGACAGTAAGGGCTGTTTGACAGTGGAACACACTCCCTCAGAGTGTAATGGAGTCTCTTCCTTGGAGGTCTTTAAGCAGAGGCTGGATGGCCATCTGTCAGGGATGCTTTGACTGGGAGTTCCTGCATGGCAGAATGGGGTTGGACGGGATGACCCTTGGGGTCTCTTCCAGCTCCACCTTCTGTGAGTCTAATAAAGCTTCAGTGCTATCAGTTGGTGCCCGTGCTGTTTTTGCTCTTGTTTAAAATAGTCAAATTATTTGCTAAGGTGCTTTAACAGTAGCAGACTCAACAGATGAGTGCCAGTAGCACAGGAGGCAAAATGGAGCCACAGAAAAAAAGTGAACAGTCTCACCATGCACTAGATACAACGCCAGGGAGAATGTCCTTATACTTTGCTTTATTCATTATTCTGAGGAAGTAGTAGACTGAAGCCTAGAAAAGTTCATGCTGCCAACTTCTTTCAGCTAGTCTCAAAGATACAAGATCTCTCTACACACTGATTCTACTACAGAATAACACAGCTATATATTTGCTTTTTTGATGTGTGTTCTCATCAGCTACAAAAAAATCCAGGGAACATTGGCGGGGGGCGGGGGGACCAAACCTACACAGTAGCGGTTGTGTCATTACCACGCATCAGAAACAATATGTTGACTCAGATTAGAGGCTATGTTTTAAAACAACAAACCACACGCTTTATGTTCTGATGTAAGCTGTCCTCCCACCTAATTGCACTTTTCAGGGAATGTTATAAGACAGACCTACACAACTTGGCAGTAGGAAGGGGCCAAAATTAAAATAGGTTAACTTCTTCAGGACGCAGATAGGTTTTAATTAAATATTAATTAATTAAAATAATAATTATTAATTAATAATATTATTAATGTTAATTCCACCCTCCTGCTTGTCTGCCTGGGCCTTTCCTCGAGAGAAAGCCAAGCCAATATTTGCCTGTCCTCCTCCTTCCTCTTCTCCTCTGCTGCCTGGCCTTCTTCTCAAGGGAAGGCTGAGCAGCGGAGGAGCCCTGAGCCATTCCATGTCCTTGCGGTCCACCCAAATTCCTTGGGCAGGCTTGCATGGGCCATATGTTGTGCAGGCCTGTTATAGGAGATTGTGGTTCTGTTGACTACGGAATACACTCATGTACACTGTGGCAAGTATTTGAAGATCTCAACCAAACCCAAGTAACTACAGGGGGCTCCAGAGAAGTTGGAAGACATGGGCTGTTACACTTGGGGCAGGATCTTGGGACCCTGTAAATTTATTACTTTGAACCGATCCTCCAAATGGATCATGAGCTAGTAAAAGACAAATAGAACTGGGGTAAAGGAAATCCGCATTTTTCAACAACTCACTTTTTCAACACTTACAAATTACATATAAGTTCTATAATTTAGTGAGGGGTCTGCTCTTTTGTCAGTTCTTACAAGGATTGTTTGGGACAACGTGTTCTCATGTACACAGTCCCAAGGCTTGCCTATGGAATGAGTGGGCTCCTCCTTGAATTAATGGTTGTCTGTGTAGAAAGAGTGGCCTTGCATCAGTTCTTTCTAGAGACATTCACTTTGGACTGCTCATATGTGCATGCTGCATGATCTGAGAGGAGAAAAAAGGTACCAAGCTGACTACTGTCTTTTGTGGGTAACCACCCTAGAGTTGATCCCAACTCATTTTTGACCCTGTGGATGAGACATCTTCAGGATTCCCTATCTTAAGCTCTGCTTAGGTCCTGTAAATTCTTGTCTGTGACTAGAGTCCATCCACCTAGCATGTGGTCTGCTTCTGTCTTTCCCACCACCTTTCATAGCATTATTGTCTTTTCCAATGAGTCATGCCTTCTCATGATGTGTCCAAAGTATGGCAACGTGAGTTTAATCATCTTGGCTTCCAGGGAGATTTCTGGTTTGATCTGTTTTAGGACCCATTTGTTTGTCTTTTTGGCTGTCCATGGGATCCTCAGCACTCTTCCCCACCACATTTCAAAAGAATTGGTTTTTCTTCTATCTGCTTTCCTCGCTGTCCAGCTGTCACAACCATACACAGTAATAGGGGGGAAATGGCTTAGACAATTCTAACTTTCATACTCAGTTGTATATCTTTGCATTTTAGGATCTTTTCTATCTAGGAGTCCAAGTAGACCACAAGTTGAACATGAGTCAACAGTGTGGTGTGGCAGCTAGAAAAGCCAATGCAATTTTAGACTGCATCAGTAGAAGTATAGCATCTAGATCAAGGGATGTAATAGTGCCCCTCTAATCTGCTTTGGTCAGGCCCCACCTGGAATATTGTGTCCAGTTCTGGGCACCACAATTCAAAAAAGATGTGGAGAAACTGGAGCATGTCCAAAAGAGGGTGATGAAAATGGTGAAGGGTTTGGAAACCATGCCCTATGAGGAACGCCTTAGGGAACTGGGGATGTTTAGCCTGGAGAAGCGAAGGTTAAGAGGTGATATGATAGCCCTGTTTAAATACTTGAAGGGATGTCATATTGAGGAGGGAGCAAGCTTGTTTTCTGCTGCTCCAGAGAATAGGACCCGGAACAATGGATGCAAGCTCCAGGAAAAGAGATTCCGCCTCAACATTAGGAGGAACTTCCTGACAGTAAGGGCTGTTCAACAGTGGAACACACTCCCTCGAAGAGTGGTAGAGTCTACTTCCTTAGAGGTCTTTAAGCAGAGGCTTAAACATTAGGAGGAAGCTATAGAGGGTGTAACTTTTTCAGAGAAATAGGCCAAATGGGAAAGGAGAAGTAGCATTATATGTCAATAATGATTACATCTGTGAAGAAGAGATCCATGATTTAAATCCTGGAAGCTAGGGGAGAGCATCTGCGTAAATATTAACCAGGAGACAATCAATAGAGATGTCATTGTGAGGGGCTACTACAGACCCCCAACCCAGACTGAGGATGTGGATTAGATTTTCCTAGAGCAGACAACCACGGGTTCAGTAAGGAGAGATATAGTAGTAAAGGCGGATTTCAACTATCCTAATATTTCCTGGAAGTCAAATTCTACAAAAATTTAAGGTCTGGCAAATTGCTCACTTGCCAGGAAGACAGCTTCAATGTCCCAAAGGTGGAAGAAGCAACAAGAGGATCAGCTATCTTAGATCTGATCCTACCGTAACCAATAGGGATGACCAGGTTAATGGGGTGCAAGTGAGATCCTTAAGTGGGAGTGATCAAGTTCTGGAATTTGTTATAAAGTGGAAAGGAGAAGCCAGGCATAGTCAGACACACATTCTAGACTTTAGGGGAGCTGCTTTCAGTGAACTTAGGGAAATACTGGGGGTAATTCCATGGTCAGCTATACTAAAAGAGAGGGGAGTTCAGGATGGATGGGAGTTTCTCAAAAAGAAGATACTGACGGAACAATTTTATTTATTTGTTTATTTTATATCCCACCCTTCTCCCACGACTAGCACTCATAAGTAGACAGATATAGGTCAGGATAGGCAGTATTTTCCCATGCTGTACTGCAAGGAGTAGTTCAACAGAATATGTAGGATTCCCACCCTTTAAATCTGGGCTTGGCTAAATCCCATTAATAAAGTGGATTTCTTTTCCATGCCATATGGAAAAGCGAAGTTGTAGTTATTGTGAATATTCATTCTAGTGTCACAGCAGGAGCAATCCATACACATCTGGGGTGAAAAAAATCAAGTTAGGTTTCTCAATATAGTATAAATTAGGCATGACTAAATAACTAAACTTTCACGGAAAAGAAAGGGGTCTAACAGTAGCATCTGAAAAAAATGTGGGCTCCTGCCCGTTTGGCATGCAGGGATTAACCATTAGTAAGGCAGATTTGCTCCTTCCACCATCCCAGAATGATCATTCACTGTAAGTACCACTTCTCAATCTCCTGTCTTTGTTCTGTGGAGCTTAGTTTTTTACTGTTTAAGGGGCCTTGTCTGCACATCTCTTTTTTACCTCACCCCACTGTTTATCGTGTCATTTTTTATTTCCCCTTTTTGCTACCATTATGAATTAGTTCAGTAGTTGGACGTGAGTTGACTGGATAGATATACAGCTAAACACAACATATGTTGAGGCTAGAATAGGGTAAACATTGAAAATCAGAAAACATTAGCATTATCTTTTTTAAAAAATGCATGGACTGTACAATATAGTTTTATTTCTGTTTTGAAATTTGTGATCTGTTTACAATACACAAAGCATTGTAGTAAAGCAAATCAGTGGCTTTTCAGTTTTGTGGCTGTTGGTAAGGACCTGGATTAGTGTCAGAGTGGGGAAACAGCTCTTGGATAAATCAATCAGTCATCTTTAGAAGTATAAGCAGTACTTTATTGATAAGTCCAAAGACAGTTCTTCAGCTTCTAAGCTGAGACTGCCTTTTCCTATTGGATCATCCCATAAATTCCCAATTTCACTCCACCCCCCAACAAAAGTGCAGGAACTAATTCCCTTTTCACCATTCTATAATCGCCCACTGCCCCCCTTCTCCTTCTTCTACCAAGCTCTCCTAGCTGGCACATTCCAGGCCGTTGAAGCTCTACTTCAAGGTCTCTGCAAACTGATAAACTGCATCTGGTCTCCCTCATACCTTCCCCGCTCAGCTCTGTTATTATCTAACTCTAGCAATAGGCCTAATCCTTACTATCCCATCATCCCCAACCTATACTATTACTGGTAGAATCCTAGCATTCCAACAGTTGGGCACCACCAATCATTCTTATGTTCTCAATTTATATCGGATTCTGCACGGTCCCTCAGGCTGCTGCGTCCCCACTAAGTGAAGAGGGCTCTGCAAAACAAAAAAAGAAGTATAGGACACATATTAGATTATCTCTGTGAACAGTATTCAGGTCCACTTTCAGGTTGATAATGTAACAGCAGATAAAAGCCAGAGTTCAGTTTGCACTTTTCAGTTGCTTCTGTTGTGCAATCAGAAAAACAAAGGCTTAAAAAGTGTTATTTAATTTGATATGGACTTTTTGAACCGAAATTTCAGTCCCAAAGCAGTCTGCATTAATTCAGTATCCACAAGTATAGTGGGCCCTTGGTATCCACTGGTTTTTGGTTCCACGACCCCCTGTGGATACCAAAATCTGTGGACGGTCAAGTCCCATTAAATACAGTGGCAGAGTAAAATGATGGTCATTATATAAAATGGCAAAATCGAGGTTTGCTTTTTGAAATGTATATCTTTGGCAAATATTTTCGGGCTGTGGATGCTTGAATCCATGGATAAAAAAATCTGTGGATATGGAGGGCTGACTAAATAAGACACACTTCAATCCCACTAAAATCAATCAAACCTAGATCAGTCATGACAAGCTGTTCTCATTTCAGTGGCCCAAAGCACAACTAGTTTACTCTGGATCTATATAACATAGGAGTTTATCAGACAACAGAAATTGGAAGTATAATCTAATGGCAATCCAAACGCAATCATGGGGTTTCGCGTTATTGTGTATTAAAGTATCTCACACAATTTCGGGCAAAAGGGAAGTCATTCCGAATGCAATCATGGGTTTTACGTTATTGCGAAATAAAGCATCTCATGCAATTTCGAGCAATGGGCAGTCATTTTCGGACAATGGGAAGTCATTCTGAACGCATTCCAAACGCAATTGGAAATCACGTAAATTCACTAAACTAGCGAATTCACATGAATTCGAATTGGCTTCAATTGATTCCGTTCGAAATAAAGAGAAATTCCTCCCGTCTGATAAACTCCATAAATAGGGAGGTGAGTGTACAATTACTATAGCAATCAATGCAAAGAAACAGAAGCTGACAACAGAAAAGGAAGGACAAGAGACTTCTTCCACAAAATCTGAGATTTCAAAGGGCAATTTAAACCAAGGGTGGGAATGCTCTATGACCAGATGAAGGATATAATACATGACCATGATGAAATAAAAATATGATGGCAGCATTACACAGAAGAGCTATACAAAAAAAGTATGAAAAGATGAATGACACATGGGAAGAAGAAACATAAAAAGAGAAACCCCACATTTTGGAAAATGAAGTGGAAGATGAATGCAAAGTAATTGGGAGGAGGAACAAAGCACCAGGAATAAATGACATACGAAAAGAACTGCTATAATCCACAGAGACAGAACCAACTTTTGTCGTAACTAAAAACTGCCAACAAATATGGAAAAGAAAACAGTGGCCCACAGATTGGGAGCAAACAATATCCATTCCTATTCACAAAAAAGAAGACAAAAAAGATTGCAAGAATTACAGCACCAATGCACTGATTTCACATGCAACCAAAGTTATGCTCAGAATTCTGCAGCAAAAATTCCTACCATATATGGAGTGGGAAATCCCACAGGTTCATGCTTGTATGCAGAGCAGATTTAGATTTCGAGGAAGAGGTGAAAATTGGAGGAAGAAACTTCAAGAACCTAACATATGCAGATGACACCATTTTACTAGCAGGAAACAACTTGAAACAATTACAAAAGATGAAGGTGCTAGAGTGCTAAAGCAGGCTTAGCGCTGAACATTAATAAACTAAAATAATGACAACAGAAGATCTTCATGAATTCATCACAGATGACAAGGACATCGAAATAGTCAAAAATTTCCCATACCTTGGATCAAAAAAACATTGAACAAAATGGAGAGTGCAGTCAAGAAATCAGAAAACTAGGAACGAGAAGGGTAGCTATGAAAGAACTACACAAAATCCTTCTATGCAAAGATATGACAGTGAACATCAAAGTTAGAATCTTCCAAGCCATGGTATTCTCAATCACCATGTATAGATGTAAGAAATGGACTGTGAAGAAAATGGATAGAAAGAAAATCAACTCATTTGAGATGTGGTGCTAGAGAAGAGTGTTGAGGATACTGTGGAAAGCCAAAACAAAAAACAAACCAAAAAAACCCCCCAAACAAATGGATCTTGCAACAGCTCAAGCCTCAAGTCTCTCTAGAAGCCAAGATGATTACATCAAGGCTGTTGTACTTTGGCAACATCATAAGACATGACTCATTAGAAAAGGCAATTATGCTAGGAAAGGCAGAAAGCAGTAGGAAGAGAGGAAGACTGCATGCCAGATGGTTCGACTCAATCACGAGCTTGAACCTGTAGGACATGAACAGGATAGGGAGACTTGATGTTTCATCCACAGGGTCGCCACGAGTCAAGGTCAACTTGAAGGCAGTTAGCAATAACAAGTGTACATATAGTGAAAAAAGAAGAAAGAATTATGTCTACAGCTAAAGATTCTAATTAGAAATGATTATTCTTGATCCTTGTTGTATGTTAAGGATTTCATCATGTATCCTGCTTGTTGGACCCAGAGGACAGGATAAAAGCTTTCCTGGAAGAACACTGCCTGCAAGCCAAGGCCAGTGCTGCATGTTCCCTGCCCCAGGGTATTCAGCTGGCTCCTGTTCCACTGCAGCCTGAAAAAATTCGAGTTGCATGCGTTTGTACTCTTGATACCCACCTCTTCCTCCTCCCCCACTCCCATTTTGCTTGTTTAATGTTGTTATAGTCAGCTCTTCTTATACACGGATTTTTTTATCCACAGATTCAAGCATCCACGGTTTGAAATGTTCAAAACAGTATACATTCCAAATATCAAACCTTGATTTTGCCATTTTATATAAGGGACACCATTTTGCTATGCCATTATATTTAATGGGACTTGAGCATCCACGGGTTTTGTTATCGACGGGGGATCCTGGAACCAAACCCCAGCGTATAATAAGAGCCCACTTTATTTGATTTGTGATCTATGCAGTATTTTTTTCTTTGTCACTAATAGAGCTCTTAAAATGTATATACTTCCCTGGATTTGCTTTCATTTGATGTTACTGCACCTTACATTGCAACCAGAGAGATGGATAAAAGGTTTACTTTCCCTGCACAATTGACAGTACAATCCTAATGTCAAGATCCACTGACTGGGGAAATTACTATAGAGTCTCCTTTACTGTGTTGGAGAGGAACTTGATGGTGGAGGGACCATTTGCCCCAAAGTTATGTGCCCGAAAAGCTCCATTGGCACAAGGCTACTGCTTGCTGCATTCCTCTCATTAGTAGCCAACAGAAGGTCCCAAAATAGGGCATTCCAGGGGCAGAGCTGAATTTGGCTCTGTTGGATAACAAACGCTTTGGGTCTCTAGAATTCAAAGATATAGCCATGTTAATCTGACAAATCGGTACGTAGAGAGATCTTGTAGCACCTTTGAGACCAATTGAAAGAAAGAAGTTGGCAGCATGAGCTTTCGTAGGCTAGAGTCTACTTCTTCAGATGCATTTGAAGAAGTATATTTTAGTCTACGAAAGCTCATGCTGCCAACTTTTTTTCCTCGTTAGTCTCAAAGGCGCTACAAGATCTCTCTACCTTTAGTTCTCTAGTGAGGGCCCAGGACTGTGGGGCCCTAACCTGATAATGGCAGCATGCAGATGGTACTATTTTCTACCCCCCCCCCCCAAAAAAAATCTCTGTTTCTGATGATACCACATGTCCTGGTCACTTATGCTCAGCCAGGTCTTAGAATACAGCAGCCACTCTATGACATATTTCTCCATTAGGGCATCCCAGGATTAATCACACAAGCCTAGAATGCCAAGTGTTAGAAAGAGGGCCATACTCAAGTGCTATTTTGGCTACATTTCAGATTACTGTACTTGCATTTACCGATTCCTGGCATGTTGAAGGGTGTGTATATTTTTAAAAGCCCTATAAAAAACTAAGGTACTAAAAATCTGCTACAATACAATGATTTTTTTGTTGTTGTTAAAATATTCATTTTATTGATTTTTGAAGTTTACTGAAAACTACTAATACTGAGTTGATTAATAAAAGTGCCAGGAATTGTTTTTGTACATTTGCTTGCTCGTTTCAGTAAAATTTAACATGCACTAACAGGAAATAAAACTGTAGCCTGCAACTCAAAAACTAATTTGAGAACACATATATAGCAAAGAACAATAACATCCAAAATCCACAAAACAGGGATACCTTTGGCCAACCAAAATGCACAAAATACATGATGCAAGCTTTCAAAGTTCCACTGGCTTCTTTATCAGGCAAAGGTGTTAAAATTAGTTTAGGATATTTAACTTTTACTTAAATGATTTTCTCCACAGAGAAGCAGTTGATGGAGAATTTGTTGTTGTGTGCTTTTTGTATGGAAAAAAATATGTCTGATTTCTTACTCATTATTTTTTTAAAAGGAAAGAAACACCACAAAATCCTATAAGATCAGGCAGGCAGAATTCCTTAACAGTTATCTTCCACAAGAAAAAAAAAAGAAGGAAAATACAAAAAGGTCTTCAAATGTTCGTCTTTAAATTATTCAGAAAGATTATAAAATATCCTCAAATGAAAAAAAAAGGACAATACCTCTTTCGGTAGTGGATCCAAAAGGCTACATTCATATTTGGAAAGGAACAAAACAACTAGAATATGAATTTCCATGATAGCAAACCACCTAGAATAGTGCAAAAAAATAAAATATGTAAGTACAAAATATATGCAGTAGGTATATTTGGTGGAAACAGACTAAGCTAGTAGTACTTAAATCCCACTGAAATAAATGTGCAAAATTAGTCATTATTTTGTTTGTATTAAAATCAGTAGAAGTTATATTCAATTAAATTATGCCTTGAAGCTACTGGTAGTCACAAGTAGAACTAGGGGCCCTTTCACACTATGCAATATAGCACTATGATCCCACTTTAATATCCACCTTATGGAATCCTGGGGTCAGCAGTTGTGGAAGAAGCATTTAGACTCTTCAGCCATATAATGTCTCTAGTGTCTCTGTTCATTCATACCCCAGGATGACTCCCCAAGATGCAACCATGGCAGTGCAATCATTGTGTAGTGTGAAAGGGACCTCAGTCAATTGTGGAACGGTAAGGCAACACTTAGGTAAATTCCACTCATTTAATGGATCTGTTCTTGTCAGGATTACCAAAGGGATTCAGGCCTTAGTCTTTGTATGATTTCTGATGTTCATTTACAGCAAGACTACACATTTGAATCAATCTCCAAACTGATATTTAACAAAAACATAAAGGCTAATAGTAGAAATATATAGTTGTATCAACCAACTAGGAATACTGTTGAAGCTTGCAAATCTAGTCAATTCAAATACAAATTTGACTGGTACATTGGACTCTTGGTATCCACTGGGATTTTGTTTCAGGACCTGCCATGGATACCAAAATCCGTGGATGCTCAAGTCTCACTAAATACAATGAATAGTAAAATGGCATCCTTTATATAAAACGGCAAAATCGAGATTTCATTTTTGGGGGAAAAATTTGTGTGTGAGTATTTTCAAACTATAGTTGCTTGGATCCATAGATACACAATCAGTGGTTACATAGGGACAACTATTTACCATACCCCTGAACAGGGAATAATTTACCTGTTGTTATAATTCTTCAAATACGTTGACTATATTTGATGGTACCTAAGCTTTTTAAAGACCAAATCAACAGGCCTTTTTTAGTCTATGTGTGGACAGAGCGTTCTCAATTCTTCTTCCTAATTTATACTCTTTTCTGTTTCATTTGTCAACCTGAGATTATATTTTACATCAAAAAATAAAGTTTTCACAACTCTCACACCATACCAAATGTTAAAATAAAATACTTGTCTATAGTCCAAAATACACTGCAGACGTAATCCAGTTTGAGATCCCTTTTGCCCTGGCTCAGTGCTAGGGAATTCTGGAAACTGTGGTTTATTTTGGCACCAGAGCTCTCTAACAGAGAAGGCTAAATGTCTCATAAAACTACAGTTCCCAGAATTCCCCAGCATTGAGCCAGGACAGTTAAAGCAGTCTCAAACTGGATTATTTCTGCAGTGTGTCCAAGAAATATTTGAATATAATATTTTCATTCTGTTTATCTTATGGTCGATGATAGCAGCCACTTCTGTGTGGGATGCCCATTCGTGCCATGTTGTGTGCAGTTTGAATGGGTTCATTTCTAAGGTCAGACAATTCTGGTGCTACGGAATAGTCTCCAAACTGTCTTTCGAAATAGTGCATATATTTTACCTCATTTTGTGCTGATAAAAATATGTACATCTTCATTAAAAGGGCCATTTTGGTGAGAGGAAGCAACGCTAGAAGGCTTATCAGCATGCATACAGTTTCAAGTTAGATTTTGACATGACTTTGTCCAATAGCAGCCAAAAGCAAACACTAAATCAACATACGAGGAGGTATCCAAAAGTTTAAATGATCACCTTTAAAAAAATTGACAGTAAGTTTGTTTTGATTTGTAGTTGTTAACTTATCTCTATGTAGTCACTATCGAGATTTATGCATTTTTCCCAGCATATCTTGACCCTCCAAGTACCTGATATTGTAGAAGTCTGCAGATTGCGCCTTACAAGGGGGTATCGTAAAGTAATAATTACCACCCAGAAGTTATTATGGCATATTGATGAAATTTTGTCAGTGTCATCATTGGTCCCTAAGTGCACGTTGCCGAGAAAATCAACTCATTGTGTCCTTTATTTTTGTGACTGGCTCTGCCAGAAGTGACTAAAGTGTAAAATCCTTGTCAGGCGCAATCTGCAGACTTCTACAATATCGGGTATTTGGAGGGTCAAGCTACGCTGGGAAAAATGCATAAATCTAGATAGTGACTACATAGAGATAAGTTAACAACTACAAATCAAAACAAACTTTCTGTCCAATCTTGTTAAAGGTGATCATTAAAACTTTTGGATACCCCCTTGTATGCTGCAACCAAAATAAATTCTCACGTTTAAAAAGATGATGGTGTCAGAACTATAAAACTAGTGGACATTCAGCTGCAAGACTTTCTGCCATTATTATGTAGTACTGCTTTCATCATTCATCTTGATTAGAACAACCTAGATTGGAGCTGCATCAAAGGTTTCTGAAGATGGTCTATAGGACTTGGAAAATAACAATGACTGAGTTATAATAAGTAGAGATATCATCTGAAGAGTTTAGAATTAATCTCCAGTCATTTCACTGACCTTCCGGGACACTGGTGTGCCCCTCCTCCAAATGCCACAAAGCCTTTCAAGAAAGTATTTTTCTCTAAATTTGCTTCTTTCCAACGGTCCTATACAAAAGAAAACTTTCTTTTCTAAATCAGATTTGTGTAAAGAAGCTGATTATTACTTCTCAAATGAATTATGACCTCGTATAATCTCTGACTAAGAATCTCCCAAGTACATTTCTTTGAAACAACGATATTATACATTCTACATTTGACAGTGAGATGATTGAGAAATTTTTATTGACACTTGTCAAATTTCTCTTGGTATTGCAAGACTCCTGGTGGCAGTGCAAAAGAAAAAGTTTCACATTGATGCAACTACCAATGAGAAATTTTAACTTAGATTGTCTCATAATTAATTTGATTTTTCAGAGTTTTCTCAGATATGTACTGGGAACCCCCAAGCCTCAGAAAACTTGATACTCAAGAAGAAGAAGAAGAAGAAAAACAAGCTGTCCCTGCCACCTCCCGTTCTGTTACTTTCAGCTAAATCAATTCAAGCCCTCTTCAAAAATGAGAAACTGTCATGTGAAAAATGATTAACTTATGAAGATATAACCACAGTAGAAAATAAATAAAAAAGACTAAAAACGGAAGAATTGTGGAAAGAAGGATATAATTGTAACTGGTTCCTGTACAGGAGATTAAAGGAACACTTTGGTCAAGATATGAAATTCATTGGAATAAAAAAAGGTGAGGAAAATTTTGGGAAGATTACAAAACAAGAAAGTAATCATGACATTTCCAAAATTTATCAACTGTTATTGAAACAAGAATTAGAACAAGAAACCCTTAAAACTTGTATGATTAAATGGGCACAAGATTTTGGACAAAATATTCAACTCTTGCAATAGGAAAAGAATTGGAAGAAAAGGATGACATATACTAAAAATTATGGTTTGCAAGAAAACTTGTTCAAGATGCAATACAGATGGTATCTGACTCCAGATAAAATTGCAAAAATGACTAATAATTGTAAAATAACTGCTGGAAGTGTAATACTGAAGTTGGTACCATGTTTCTCCTTTGGTGGAAATGCAAGAAAGTGAAAAACTATTGGACAGAAATCCATCTGGTAATGCAAAAATTTTTAAATAAATAAAGATCCAAAGATGTTCTTACTCAATATGATCGAGGAGGAAGATGCAGAGAGGAAATATGGTAGATTGCTGTTCTATATGATTTGTGCAGCAAGATTACTGTTAGCAACTTTTTGGAATTCAGAAGAAGTTCCTGATACAGATTTTTGGTTATTAAAAGTTTACGACTACATGGAATTGGACAGATTGACACATTACATAAATAAGAAATCAATAGAAAAAATTAAACAAGATTGGAAACCTTGGATGGATTATTTAAAAGAAGAAAAAGGATCACATGTCAGTATTATCTTTGATTAAATAAAGAATAAAAATATAATCCACTTAAAAACATTTTATAATATATTTAGTTTAAAATTTGAAAAATAATATGTTTAGAACAGAAGAGGTTTTTAAATTTTTTTTAATGTACCAGACATATACATGTAAAGTATTTGTATATGGGAAAACAGATAAAGAAAGTAAATATAAGAAATACAAATATACTGAATTGATAAAGATGAAAAGAAGGCACAATGATGTAAATATGTACAATAATGTTGTGTATTATCTTATATTTTATTATTTGAAAAACCAATTAAAAAGTATTTAAAAAGAAGAAGTCAGGAACAAAATTCAAAAAGACCTTGGTGAACTAGAAACCTGGAAAAGAACCTTGAGATTCTTGTTGATCATCATCATCATCATCATCATCGTCATCGTCATCATCATCATCATCACAATAATAATAGTTTATTTATAGCCCGCTCCTCTGTACATACACTCGGAGCGGGGTACAAGTAAAAAAAAAAAAAAGATTAAAACAATCCCATGACCCGTTTCCAAACCTCCCACCCCTTAAAAATAGATTAAACCGGCAGTGATTAAAACAGTTATTTAAAAACATATAACGACATCCTAACCCTTCCTTATGCGGCCACGTCATAAGTGGGGATCAGAAACATGGGAGTAGGCAGGAAATCAAAGTCTGGAACCGAAGCTGGGGATAGGGAATTTCAGGGGAAGGCCTGCCGGAAGAGATGCGTCTTTAGGGCTTTTTTGAAGCAATCTAAAGATGTCATGAGACGCATCTCATCCGGCAAACCATTCCAGAGCTTGGGAGCGGTCGCAGAAAAGGCCCTCTGGGAGGTCTGTGCCAGCCTGGTCTTGATAGGCTGTAGTAGGTTCCTCCCAGAGGATTGAAGTGTGCAGGGAGGATCGTACGGGCAGAGGCGGTCCCTGAGATAAGATGGGCCCGAGCCATGTAGGGCTTTAAAGGTTAAAACCAGCACCTTGTACTGTGCCCGGAAACTAATTGGCAGCCAGTGGAGAGATTTAAGCACTGGTGTTATATGTTCTCTCCTAGATGTCCCAGTAACTAATCTGGCTGCCATGTTTTGAACCAATTGAAGTTTCCGGGTTAAGCACAAGGGCAGCCCCATGTAGAGTGCGTTGCAGTAGTCTAATCGTGAGGTGACCAAAGCGTGTACCACAGTTTCCAAATCCCTCATCTCCAGGAAAGGGCGCAGCTGGCGTATCAGCCGGAGCTGGTAACAGGCACTCCTGACCTTCGCATTCACCTGACTAGTCATGTGAAGTGACGAGTCTAGGAGTACCCCCAGACTGCGAACAGGGTCCTTCGAGGATAGTGTGATTCCATCTAGGACCGGGAGTTGTATTCCCAGACCTGGTTTCGGGGCGGTGACTGTCAGTACCTCCGTTTTGTCTGGATTCAGTCTCAATCTATTTTCCCTCATCCAATCCATTACCGCTGCCAGGCAGTCATTGAGAGAGGAGACGCCATCTGAGGTCTGAGCAGATGATCTGGTCATGGAGAAATATATCTGAGTGTCATCAGCGTACTGATGACACTGAGCTCCATGCCTCCGAATGATCTCACCCAGCGGCTTCATGTAAATATTAAATAGTATCGGGGACAGAATGGCGCCTTGCGGGATGCCACAGCTTAGCTCAATTTTGGAGGAGCAGCTGTCCCCGAGCCTCACCCTTTGGGTCCTGCCGGAGAGAAAGGAACGGACCCACTGTAAGGCGGTGCCTCCGATCCCCATGCCTCTCAGCCGGTCCAAAAGGATGGCATGATCTATGGTGTCAAAGGCCGCTGAGAGATCCAAGAGCACCAGCACGGTCACACTACCCCTATCAATGCTGAAGCGGAGGTCATCTGTCAGAGCAACCATGGCAGTCTCAACTCCATATCCTGCCCGGAAGCCAGTTTGAAATGGATCAAGATAATCGGTTTCATCCAAGACAGCTTGGAGTTGGGAGGCGACTGCTCTCTCGATCACCTTACTTAAAAATGGCAGCAAGGAAACTGGTCTACAGTGGTCCCCCGGGTTATGAAAGGTAATCCGTTCCGGATTACCTTTCGTAACCCGAAAATTTTCATAACCTGGGGGACCACTGTGGCTTGAGGAGAAGAAGAGAAAAAAAAAGTTCTGTACACTTACTGTAATGCTGTACTGTAGTTACACAGGAGGGACCGGGAGGGCTCTGGGGAGGAAGCCGGCCCTGTGGAAGCCACGTCCGGCCTCCTCCTTGCGCAAGGCCGGCTCGTCCCGAAAGGCCTCCTCCGCTGCCGCTGCTTAGGCCTTGAGCCTTCGGGAGGAGGCCTGCGCCTGCGGGGGGCGGGATGAGGGAAGGGACGGCTCGCCGGCGGAGGGGAAGGGACGGCTCGACCCGGCTTCCGGTGGGTCTGCGCGGGGCCGTCCCTTCCCCTCCAAGGTCCGGCCACCGGCGGAGGGGAAGGGACGGCCCTGCATGGACCCACCAGACGCCCCCGTCACGCGCGCCGGCGCAGAGGAGCCCTGGCCGCGGCCGGGATGTGGTCGAGGTCCGGCTGCCGGTCGGGCCCGGCCGAGGGGCCGGCCGCAGCCAGTCGGGACGTGCCGGCCTTGCGCGAGGAGGAGGCCAGACGTGGCTTCCACGGGGCTGGCTTCCTCCCTGGGTCTCCTCGGCGCCGGCACACGACAGAGGCTTCCGGTGGGTCTGCGCGGGACCGTCCCTTCCCCTCCGCCAGGCGCGTGTGGCCCGCACGGGGAGCTCGTCCCGCCCCCCGCAGGCGCAGGCCTCCTCCCGAAGGCTCGAGGCCTAAGCAGCGGCAGCGGAGGAGGCCTTTCAGGATGAGCCAGCCTTGCGGGAGGTGGAGGCCGGACGTGGCTTCCACGGGGCCGGCTTCCTCCCCAGAGCCCTCCCGGTCCCTCTTGCGTAACTACAGTACAGCATTACAGTAAGTGTACAGAACTTTTTTTTTGTTTCGTAACCCGGGGATACCTTCGTAAGCCGGGGCCGTTTTTCCGGCCCCGGCTCTTTCGTATCCCGGGATTTTCGTTGCCCGGGGGATTCGTAACCCGGGGGACCACTGTATAGTTGTTTCGGTCCAGGGATCAAGGGAAGGTTTCTTCAGGAGGGGCTTTACGGCCGCCTCCTTCAGACAAGAAGGAACAGTGCCTTCCCTGAGGGACGCATTGATTACATCCCTAAGGAATGTCTTCAATGCATCCCCTCCCTGGACGACCAGCCATGATGGACATGGATCGAGATAGCAGTGTGATGCTGCTGCAAAGAAGGCAAATACTATCTTTGTCTGCATTAAAAGAACCATCCTTTCCAAATCAAGGGAAGAAATAATCCACAGAGAATAGAACCAGTTCTAATGGTTTCAAGATGCAGGAGAGTAGATTTCAATTGAACATTAGAAGGAACTTTGTGATGGTAAGAATGGTTTGGCAATGAAACCAGTTGCCTAGGGAAGTGGTGGGGTCTCCTTCTGTGAACATGTTCAATAAGAGGTGGAACAGCTATGTGCTGGATACTCTGAGATCCTGCATTAAGCCTCTTCCAATTCATGTTTCTAAGTCCTCTGAACTCCACCAATACGGCTCTCTAGCAAGGGTTTCCAATAATTCAGCAAAGTACAAGTCCCAAGATTCCTAGCATGGAGCTATGGCAATTAAAATGGTATCAAGCACTATAACTTTGTAATTATCACCAATATGCCAGACTAGTGCTTCCCACATTTCACTTAAAACCCAGTCCATGGAAGATGTCATGTTAAGTTAATTCCTTCTGTACATTTTTATGTTCATAAGTTCAGAATGATGAACTGATGTGTGACAGAAAGGGGGAAAAAAATCCTGCAGCGCCATCAAGTATCTTACAATGATAAAATAAACTCAAAAGGATTACCACAAGAAATTATAAACACCCTGAAAATGAAGGCTAAACAAGCGAATACTTACAGGAAATTAGAAAGTAAGGGTGTGTCAATGAAAAAGTCTGCTGTATCAAACTAGTTGTCCTCCTCTGAGGGCAATGTGGTTTGAAACTCATGGACAATGTCCAACGAGGAGTGGAGCCTGGAAACTGACTGGCAAGAGACAAAGTCTGAGTGCATCACTGTTATACTGTCACCCATATGCTAGTGTTATGTACAGCTCAGTGTGTTGGAATAGTGTTGTGCCGAATTATTTTCAAATTTCAATGACAAAGATCACTGTTGGTCAAATCAACAATAGCAAGCGCATATTGTTGCAATCCAAGGTTACCATCATTCTCCCCTGTCCAGTACACTCCCCACTTCACGCAGCACATAAGTGGGAATCAGCCATGCTTTTCCCAGTACAGATTATCGTTGTATGTTCAGCAAGAGGCCCTACGGTAGGTCTACATAGTATGCTCCATATCCACTAACAAGAACAGTACCAATAATGCTTCCTAATGCAAAACAGTTAGCTCTCAATAACTTACTGGTTTAAAAATGTTTGGTTCAGGAAAATATTGTGGGTTTCGATGACACCAGTATGGAGACATCACTAGCAGGTCACCAGCAGGTATAACAAAATTCTAAAAGCAGAAACATATATATTTTAAGTATACAAATACAGCATTTCAGTATCAAATTCAATAAAACCAGAAGTGAATTATCAATACACAGGGCAACTGTGGCCCTCAACCTACTCTTTGACTACAGCTCTAATAATGTCCAACTAGTGCTGTGGAGAGTAGGGGGACAAAAGAATCTGGAAGACTATAATTGCCCATCATCTCCATCCTCTCAAAAAGAATGTGCAGACAGTGCTACAAGATCAGTCATTTAAGCTAAATAGAAAATTTGAAATGAGCTTCTATGTGTGCTTTCATGTCTGTCTGCTTCACATAACCAATTCTGTATTGATTCTTAATATTAGCAACTGAAGGGCTTCAACACACTGCTACAGTCATACCTGAACATTCATTGGATTCATCACTTTCTTCACAATGGCACCTGGTGCTCTTAACCGCAGAGTCTCCAATATACACCACTTGATAAATGGGAGGTTTTTAAGATCATCTTCAGATATGCTGAAAGCTTCTTTTGCTGGAAAAGTTTATACAATAGTCTTTCAATTTTGTTTTTTTAGCAAACTTTTACATATTTCTGTCTTTCAACTTTACAGCCAAGGGAGGGTTAGGAGTGAAAAATTAACTGAAGTTAATCCATAATGGGGCAGGTGGGAGGGGGAGGAGAAATGTCAAAATGCTGAATTAATATTAACCCTTTCCCCACCAAATATAGCCAAACCTTTGTAATTCCAAGGACTCTTTCAGACGTGGGAAATTGGAAGTATAATCCAAGGGCAATCCAAACGCAATCCTGGGGTTTCACGTTATTGCGAATTAATTCTCACGCAAATTCGGGCAAAAGGGAAGTCACTCCGAATACAATCATTGGTTTAACGTTATTGCAAATTTAAGCTTCTCATGCGATTTCGGGCAAGGGGGGGTTATTTTTGGGTAATGAGAAGTCATTCCGAACGCCTTCCGAACGGAGCAGGGGTTCAGGTAAATTCGCTAAACAAGCGAATTTACTTGAATCTACATTGGCTCCATTCGGAATTGGGAGAAATTCCTCCCGTTTGAAAGAGTCCCAAGTGGGTTTAAACTGAAGCAAAAGCAGAGCGAGGCCTTGTTTAGAAAACACTTGGCAGACAGGATTTGGCACATCAAGCATAGAGATGGTGATTTTTTTTTTTTTGTCAGTCACCATGTTATTTTCTATAAACACATACATCAAGGTATATAGAGCAATTTATTGTAGTTGTAACATGAAGTACATGTTTCCTTTAGTCCAAACTGGAATAGAAGCTACTTCATTTTTTAATTTTTATTTATTTATTTACTTCTTTTTCTGGGGAAAAAATTAAACAAGTCTCAACATGAAAACAAATATCTAGTTGTTCTTAGAACCAAGTGAGATTCTCCAAATACTAGTACTGTATGTGTGACAGATATCATACAGACACAAGTTATTAAAAAATATTTGAAACAGAACCAAAATGTGTAGGCATGAAGCTACCTAACATTAGGTTAAGGTTGCACCCTCTGGCACTCATGGAGTGTCCTTTTTTAATCCCAGCAGGTGGGGCACACTGCAATACCATGCATTGGTCTTCCAGCTACCACCTTCAATTCCCCTGTGGGTCCAGAGGCACCCCCAGGAAATTATGACAGCAGCTGGATGTGACATTTGGCTGGAATATGTCTGTTACAACTAAAAGAATGGAGCCAAGTTCTGTCTGGTAAGCTTTAGGAAGAAGAAAGTTAATGCAACATGACTGCAACATGAAGGCAATGTGACTGCTAATGCTAAGTGTTCTTGGAGTTACTGAGTGGAGTGAGTAAACGGAGGATTGTGGGGACTGGAATGGATGGCCAGGCAATGGCATGGGGTGAGAGACTGGGTAATGGGGCAAAGATAAGACAATCATGGCAGTTCATTGGAATGCCAAGAAGAAGCGTATGTGTCTGTGTGTGTGAGAGAGTATGTGGAAGGATAGGCTGGTAGCAAGAAAATCATGAGGGGAGAAATGTAGCAAGGGTTTGTGTTTGTGGAGTTTATCACATAGGGAAAATCAGGGGTTTAAACAGGCATTTTCCAGGGACAGTGACTTGATCGCAGCGACGATTTTCACACAGCGTCACAATTAGAGTAGACTTATCCTGGGAAGAACCAGGAATGATCTAGCAACAAATCATTCATGGGGAAATCCCGTGTGATAAAGTCCTGTGCCTTTCATGTGTGTTTTCTGCAAGAGCTGAATTTTTCTGGTTGGTGGTTTGTGCATGTGTGAGCTGAATGTGTTTCAGAAAAACTAATGCTGGTGTTTTGTGTTTTGGGGTCTGATCTCACTCCTCATTTATATTTTGATGAGTCATAAATTTCTGCATTACCAGTTTTGCTTCTCTAAATTGTATGTTTGTGACTATCCATGTCTGTCATGATACCCATTTTGTAAATGGGCACATACACCCCATAGCAGTTATTCTGTGGGAAAGCATACAAAAATTTCAAATATGTCATAAAAGACAGGGACACCAGTAATTAACAGAGAAAAACATTAATCAATGTACATATTGTTTAAGGGTATATAGTTACGTGATTTGCCATAAAGAGATTCTAGCTCCTTCATGACATTTTTGTAGAAAGAAGGGCAGGACAGAATAAATGCAAGGGTCCAGAATGCAACCTACAGAAAGACCAAAGAAAACTGGCATAGAATATCAGAAGAGATTTTGAAGTCTGACCTACTAAGAGGTGTCTATTGTTTGTGGTTTGAATAGGGACAAAGGCTTCCTTAAAAACCACATTACATATGTTAGTCAACTCACAAATGAAAGAATGTCATTGTTACCACACAACCAAAACCAAGATGATTATCATTGTACTTTCAGTTCCCTCTGATTTCACTGTTCATAATCTACTCGCCCAAGAAGATAAAAATCTCTCATTGGGAAATAATACCTTGGATGCTGTCCAAGGAATCATATGCTGTAATAAATTTATTGATCTTTAATGACCCATGAAACTCTTTTATCATTTTAGTACTCTTAATAATTCTGATAAAGGTGCTCTTGTTTAAACTGATGCAAACATTTGTATCAAAAAGAAAGTTGTAGGATACCATGGCTTGAAGAAAAGGGAGATCATCTCCCTGGAGTATCTGAGCAGATACTGAACCAATTCCTCTAGCAAATATTATAATTTTTAGATAAAGAAAAAGAAGAATTCTGAGAGATTAAGTTTTTGTACTGCATTTTATGTTCTAAAAACACACAAATATCTAGATTTCTCACACATCCACCATTTCTCATCATGAACTCATTCTGTGCTAAGCATCCTTTCATTGCAATTAAGCCATACCACAATTTTGGAAGACAAACTAACACTATGGGACACACCTCACATGCCTGTTTATCTGAGGACTGATATATTTCAGGAACACACTTCATCCTGAACAAGGAATTCAAACCGCAGTAGATTTCAGCCCATATGCCAAAGCAGATAGTTTATCTAGAACCTATAGATTACCACGCTACACTAATATAGCACTGCTATTCCACTTTAACTGTTCTGGCTGCCTCTTGTTGCATTTTGGGATTTGAGGTTTAGGAAGGGGCATTTAGAATTCTCAGCCACAGAGCTCTTAGAAAGCACCGAATGCAACAGGAAGCAGAAAGAGAAGGAAAAGTGGAATAGCAGCACTTTTAAGGAGTTTATCAGACGACGGAAATTGGAAGTATAAACTAATGGCAATCCAAACGCAATCATGGGGTTTCACGTTATTGCGTATTAAAGTATCTCACGCAATTTCGGGCAAAAGCGAAGTCATTCTGAACGCAATCATGGGTTTTACGTTATTTCGTATTAAAGCATTTCACACAATTTTGGGCAATGGGAAATCATTTTCGGGCAATGGGAAGTCATTCTGAATGCATTCCGAACACAACTGGAATTCATGTAAATTCACTAAATTAGCGAATTCACGTGAATTCGAATTGGCTCCAGTTGGCTCCATTCGAAATAAAGAGAAATTCCTCCCATCTGATAAACTCCTAAAAGTGTAGTGCAGTAAAGTGATATAATGGAATACTCACTCTCTGGTTAGGCTAATTCTTGTAGTGAAGCGGAAGGTACTTGATTTCTCATATTGGACTCAGAAGGCATCCACATGGATCCTGGTTTAAGTTCTCCAGGCTCCTGGCCAATGGACTTAGGTTTAATATTAGGTCCAGTTTCTGGATCATCTATTTCAGATTCAGAAAGACTCATCATCCTCTGCCTCTAAGCTCAAGACCAGGGCCGTGACAGTTGGATCACTATTTACAGCAGTACTCCATACTAATGAACAATGGCTTTTAAATTCAGTTTACTACTTTCAAGGAAACCTCTTCCAGCATCATACTTACGGGAACTGCATTTGCTTGAGATGCCCAGAAGAATAAAAGACCATAATGAGGACCATAGTGTTTTCCATGCAAGGTGTCCAGGACATGCTGATATAGTGTCTATTGCAAACAAAGGAACACAATTTTGAAGGTATACTGCATAAACAGAGGAACTAACAGACTGATGTGGCAATCTTCATAAAGTAGTAATCTTATCCGTCTGCAGTTATTTCTTACAGAAATCATTGTCAAGGAGTTTATTTTTAGTTCAAAGAGTGCATATCATGTACCTTATAAATAATAATATCAACCTTAAAAGCATTATGAGAATTTACCTTATAAGAACCATCTGGAGAATTATTTTTCTGTGCATGTAACACAACCTTTTCAAAACGTTCAAGGAGCCATCGTTTGGATTTAGACCACTTTCTGTAAGGAAGGGAAAATAACTGTTGGAAATATATCTTGTGATCTTTACTCATGAAGTCATTCAACATGTATTTTCCACAGGGGGTATAATTTACAAGTGATGCTGCCACACCCCATTTTTAATGACATTTCTTCTCGCAAAAAGAAACAGGAATTTCCAGTCAGGGCAGAGATCCAAAGAATTCCCTGGGAGAAAGGCCTTATGTCCCCATATGAACCTGCAAGAGTTTTAAGACCATCAGAAGGCTTCCATCACAGGATTGCTTGGTGAAGACATGAGAAAGAACCTTGAATCTGAAGGAATGTCACACTGAGGATGGAGCAAGCTTGCTTTCTGCTGCTCCAGAGAACATGACCTGGAACAATGGATGCAAGCTACAGGAAGAGATTCCACCTCAATATTAGGAGGAACTTCCTGACAATAAGGGTTGTTTGACAATGGAACACGCTCCCTTGGAGCGTGGTGGAGTCTCCTTCTTTGGAGATCTTTAAACAGAGGTCGGATGGCAATCTGTCAGGTGTGCTTTGATTGCGAGTTCCTGCATGGCAGGAGGTTGGACTAGATGGCCCTTGGGGTATCTTCCAACTGTATGATTCTATGATTTTATGATTCTGATGGCTGCTCCCAGTCTCTGGAATGCCCTTATCTGGAGTGCAGTGGAATGCACTGGCAGCAAAAACGTGTTTATTTAAGCCAGCTTTTTAACAGTTAAACAGGAAAAGTTCTTAATATAGGTGTATGTTTTATCTGTTTGGGTTTTGTTTTTTTGTTTTTTTGGTATGATTTTAATCAGTTTTGTAGTGTTTTAATGTGGTGGTTTTAAATTGCTTTTAAAATTTTTTGTAAATGTTTTTAATTTGTTGCTTTGGAAGACGCTTTGGGTCCCACCCTAGGAGTAAGCCAGGATATAAATAAATAAAGTAAGTAAGTATATAAATGTCTTGTTCTGAGAGAGCTGTTGCATATTGGCTCAGAGCTGACTGAATGAACGAACCAAGGACAACCTTGAAAATGTACTTTAACACACACAGTGAACAAATGAGCAAGGCTCAACTTAAAGCATCTGCAGGAGCTGCAAGGCAAAACATCCTTGTGTAGAAGCAGTGGTACCAAGACAGCAAAATATGTCAATTATGCCTCAAGTTGTTTCGCCAGAAGAACTTTTCTCTGCTATCCCTGTCTCCTAGGTTAAACCACTGCATGGAAAGAGACGTTTTGGATGGAACAATTTTGTCTGGGGCACAATATGGACTATTTCTAAAAATTTCCTGATCATTGTTTTTGTAATGTGTGTACTATCATGTTCTTTGTTACTTCTAAATAATCTATGAATATTCATCTACTTCTATAAACAATCAACATTCCCTTTCAAAATATGATCTATATGGCTTTGTATTATTCCCAGGCTTTGCAGACCTTTGGATATGTGACCTGGCATTTTGGCTGTACTATCTGTTCTACCATATTGGACTCCACTCTGTAAGGTTAACATTCATCCTTTCTTGGATACATGAAATGAACACCATTTAGAAGCCCCCGTGGATGAACAGACGTTTTGTACCACCATTCACATCTTGCACAGTATGTTAGTGGTTTCGCAATGATGTTATTTTTCATGTTCCTATTTCTTGAGCTCCCTTTCTGTTTATACACCAAGCCTCTGTATGCATGCTTATCACATCTCCTCATTCTGTCTCACAAATGATCTTGTCTTACTAGTCATTCTTTTTAGGGGAGATGAGAAATGTATATAAACATTTTTTAAGTATTCAGAATGTTTGCAGTGACAGACTATTTCTGGTTCAAATCCAGGGAGATTAAATTCACACAAATTCAGTGTGTCACGGTAAACTGTTCACACCTTCATCCAGGGAGATTAAATTCACGCAAATTCAGTGTGTCACGGTAAACTGTTCACACCTTTTCACACACTGTAAGGTAACTTTGTGTTGTAGTGCAGGTCAAGCAAACCACATGTAAATTCTGAATACAGCAACCAAGAATGACACGCACAATCTCAAATCCAGTAGCCATAGGACTTTGTCAGTTGAAATGAAAGAATCTTTAAGCAGAGGCTGGATGGCCATCTTTCATATATTTATATTTACAGGATTCATTTAGCACAACTTACCAACCTCCCCTAAGAACATCCATGTTTAACTCAGTGCAACATCTCAAATACCCTCTCCCTTTCTCTTGCAGTGTTTTACTGTATAACTCATGTATAAGTCTAGAAATTTTAGTCAAAAAACTGACCTCAAATGCTTTGATTGGGAGTTCCTGCATGGCAGGGGGTTGGACTGGATGGTCTTTATTATCTCTTCTAACTCAATGATTCTATGAATGCCATTTTATAAGTAGTGTACAGATTAAACCATGGCATTGTAAACATAACCAACAGAAATTGGAGGAAATTGTGCGTATGTGTATCTCCGAGTTGCTTGTCAATTTATGATGATCACACAAATTGTGTAGAGTTTTCTTTAACAAGGAATACTCAGAAGTGGTTTTGCCAATTCCTTCCTCTGAAATAAAGCCTACAGCACTTAGTATTCATTGGCAGTCTCTCATTCAAGTACTAACCAAGATTAACCCTCCATAGCTTACAAAACCAGATGGTGCCTTTTGGGCATTTAATTTATATTGTAAGACGAAAACACAATTTACTTCATAAAATATTCTGGAAGCTGGGTGGCATATTCAAAGTCATCATCATAGTTACGAAAGTGTTCTTCAAATTCTCTGATATTTTCCCTGGTTTCCAGAAATATGTCCTTTCCAAAAAAGATGTTTGCTACCGATGGAAACATGATATGCCTGTAATTGAACAAAAGCTAGCTGTAAAACAAAGGCAAATAATATTTAATCCACTTGGAATATTTTCCAATTAAATCTCTAAACATATGTTAGAATTTGTTTGAATAGTCAGCTTTTACTGTACAGGTTTCACCCAACCTTTGCAAAAGAGATAAACTATCTTCGAGTAAATCATGCATGACACCCCACTTCTTCCACTACCCTTTCCCTACTGCAGTATAATGGAGATTTTAGTATATCCAAACACTGCATTTCCCCACTGCCAGAAGAGGAGAGTACAGAGCAGCAATATTTTTCTGGTATCCTTTAGAATTCACTGAATTTGGTACCTACATATGCCTCCCATGCCATTCTGAGCCTCCCAGAGGTCTCCCATACTTCCACATAAACAATTTTCTGCAAAAAAGTTTGATTTTGTTTTAAAAAAAAATCCTAAAAATCTTCCCCCATACCAGTTTTCTCTGTTTCTTACCCTGCCTTAAATCCCCCCAATAGCAATAGCAGCTTCATTTATATACTGCTTCATATTGCCTCAGCAGTCTCCAAGAGGTTTACAACTGTATGCTAATTGCCCCAACAAGCTGGGTACTCATTTTAGCAAACTTGGAAGGATACAAGCCTGAGTTGAGCTAGTATTGAACTTGCAACTTTTTGGTTTGTGAGTGAGTGGCTGCAGTACAGGCATTTAACCACTGTGCCAGGGAATAAGATAGAAGCAGAGAAATCCAATGCCAACATGAGAAGGTTCGCTATGGTCCCACTCCACTCCTCTGAGCTGGATGGGGCCCCCTGAGACCACCTTACACCCAAAGCATCTGCTGCCACCACCCAATGTTTAAGTTGTTACACCCCAGCAATGCATTGGGGCATTGCTGGGCCTTCTATTGGTAAGAGACAATGGAGGGATTCCCATTTACCACAATACCCCTTTAGAATGTGTGGGGGGAGCAATCTGGGAGGCTTCCCCTGAGCTTATTGGTCCAGAAGAGGTCTTTCTTTTTCAAAGAGAAAATAAACTGGAACTTCTTTTAATAAAATACCCCCTCCCCCCATATCACGATGGAGGAGTGCAGTGGGGGACGACATCTGAGTTTATATGGGGAGGGCAATGCAGCTCCACACCTTTGATGTGCCGTCAAATTATTCTAATGAACAAATATGTATCATGATACATGGCACTAGTCCTGATTAACTGTCTAGTGGTGATTTCTACTACTTGGCAATAACTGGTTTAAGCGAGTCATTTTAGAACAATTGCAGACATTAGAACAACTTCTTTTCTCTTCAGGAAAATACTTTCAAATTAATAAAACTGAATATATTTACAGGATTCATTTAGCACAATTTATCAATCTCCCCTAAGAACGTCCATGTTTAACTCAGTGCAATATCTCAAATACCCTCTCCCTTTCTCTTGCAGTGTTTTACTGTATATACTCATGTATAAGTCTAGAAATTTCAGTCGAAAAACTGACCCAAAAAACATGGGTTGACTTATCCACAGGTCAATGTAAGTACTGTACTTTAACTCTTATCAAAAAAAGAACCATCCCCTGGTGAAAGGCGAGAGGTTAATCTCTTCTCAGAGCACCTAAAAGCAGTATCAACACTCTCTACTATCTCATCCATCCAGCCTTTAGGGCAAACATTATGCCTGTCAAAACTTTTAAAGAACTTTAGCATTGTTTTCCTTTACTTCAGCCTTTACATCCTTTGTTACATGCTGCTAAGTTTTACCCTCGACTTATCCAGCAGTCATATCAAAATCCATAATTTTGACCCCAAACCTGCCCTTGACTTATCCATGAGGCTGATTTATAGTTGAGTATACATGGTAATTTATATTTTATTTTCTTTGAAATTGTGTATTATGGCAGACTTCCCCAGTGTGATCCCCCTCAATGAAGTTTCAGGCTACAACTTCCATCAGACCCAACCAGCATTGCCACTTGTTGGACATGATGGAAAAAAAGTCTGAAAAACAGAAAAGCAGCAGTCTAGGAAGAACTTATTTTTATTTAATAATAATAAAAAGGAAGAGCTGTATTATCTGGTTTGTAAAATCACCTACCTTACAAGGTCTCTGAGGTCCTCTGTACCCTCAGGATCTAAATCCTTCATATAGTTTTGGAATTCGTGACAGAGACTCTCAAATAATTCATGCAGATTAGAGGCAGACAGTTTCCCCTTTAGCATAATATAAAGCCTTCTCCTATTCTTGAAGAAGATTTCTTCAGGAACAGAAACTTAAGAATGCAAGTTAAAAACAAAAACAAAACAAACACCACTTCAGGCTAAGCATTAAAGTTATTGTGAAAGTATTAAAATTAGCAGGCATCATAAGCTGTTTTGTTTTTACATTTCAGGTTGGCGTCTCTTGGACTTTTAAAATAACACATTTGCTCCGCTTGGATACATAAAAATAGACAGATGCAGAAACAAAAAAATCATGGTGGAAGTATATAGGCAAAGTTTTATTCTCTTAATTCCTGTTCCTTTGGTCCAGCCTGTCTTTGCTAAGAGAGTGGATGAGGAGGACAGAAAGGCAAACGGTCTATTGCACCACTGGTTTATAGTGATCATCTTCTGCTCCTCTTTGTACCAGGAAACATATTCGGGGTAGCCATGTTGGCCCCGCATTGAATACTGGGTTTTGTACTAGGTTACTCAGATCCAGAGCATGGGATAATGCAAGAGGGCTAATTCAACAGTGTGTATCAAAGAATAAATGGGGAACTTCTCTCTAAAATGTAAAACAACAAAAAACAAACACACAAAACCCCCCAACAAAACGAAACTACAAACAACTCATTCAATTATTTAAGCAGTGGAGGATAGGGAATGGAAAAAATCATACTGAGCCTACATTATGTTATTCCATTGTACAAATGTTCCTTTCAAGTCTCCAGGGAAAAATGAATTACATCTAAAAGCATTAGAACTGGAAGAAGTAATCTCAGAAGTGCTGGCAATAATCTTTGAGAATTCCTGGAGAACAGGAATGTATTAGAAGAACTGGCAGAAATAATCTCAGTACCATGGTAAATAATCTTTGATAATTCCTGCAGAACAGAAATCCAAAGAACACTAGAGGAGGGCAAATGTAGTTCCCAAGGGCACCGAAATAACTACTGCCCAGTCAACCTGACATTAATACCAGGAAAGACTCTAGATCACATCATGAAGGAACTTAGGAACATATGTTGTGATCACTACAGGTCAACATGGATTTCTTAAAAACAAGCCATCCCTGATTAATGAATTTCACCATGACCATTGAAATCACCTATTAGCTTCATTAATGAATTTCACCATGACCATTGAAATCACCTATTAGCTTCATTAGACAATCTGTTATATTCATCTGGTAATGGAGCCAGGAGCAATCAGGGAGTGGGCACAGAAGTTGTGTGGGGGCAGAGAAGATAGGGTGGCAAGAGAGCGAACAAATGTTCTTCAGTTCACTCTGTTCCCCAGGATAAGGTGGAGAGCACACCAACAGTTCCACAATCCCTTAATCTGCTCCTTTGCAATGTCAGGTTGGCTAAAGCTAAAACCCATATCATCTACGACCTCCTGGAGGATGAGCAGGCCGACCTGGCATGCTTCACCAAGACCTGGCTGGGAGATGCCAGTGCTGCTATGTGGGCGCAGGCTCTCCCAGCTGGTTATACAGTCAGTGAGCAGATAAGGGAAAGTGGGCGGCGGGGTGTGGCGTTGCCATAGTCTAGAAAAACAACCTAACCTTAATTACAAAACCTGTCCAGAAAACAACCCACATCGAGTGCGTGTACCTCAGCCTGAAGACCAGGGATAGCTTGGGAATTCTGTTGGTATACCGGCCACCCTGTTGCCTAACAGACTCCCTAACCGAGCTGACTCAGCTGGTCTCTGAGCTGATGTTGGAGTCGCCCAGACTTTTGGTCTTGGGCGACTTCAACATTCCTCTCAAGACTAGCCCGTTCGATCTTCCTGGAGCAGCTCGGGAGTTCATGGAATCCATGACAGGCATGAACCTATCCCAATTGGTTGACGGGCCTACCCATTGTGCAGGTCACACACTCGAAGGGATTTTTAGTACGGAACAGGAGTATCCATGGGCGGAGGTAACAAAAACCTCCGCACTGTCATGGACGGATCACTTTCTGATCAAGATGGAACTAAAAGCAGCGTCTCACCCCCTCCCCGGGGTGGCAGACCTACTAGAATGGTCCGCCCTCGAAGGCTTATGGAACCAATTGGTTTCCAGAAGGCCTTAAAGGGTTTAATGGTTGGTAATGCCGGTGATCACGTTGAAGCCTTGGTGAACACCTGGAACACCGATCTTCCAAAGGCTATCGACGCAATCGCCCCTGAGTGTCCTCTCCAACCCGCTCCCAACCATAAACCCTGGTTCACAGAAGAACTCAGGGAGATGAAGTGGGTTGGACGATGACTAGAGCCCAAGTGGCGGAAAACTCGACTCCTGTCCGACAAGACTCGCCATAGGCAGTATCTTCGTGCCTATCGGGAGGCTTTGCGTGCAGTGCAGAAATCTTTCTGCTCTGCATGCATTGCGTCTGCAGAGTCTCCCCCAGCAGAACTGTTTAGGGTGGTGGGGGAGCTGACGTAGGTTCCCCCTGTGCCGAATCCCCTACTTGACCCAATGACGGCTTGCTGTGATGCGTTCAACAACTACTTTGCAGATAAAATCTCTCAGATGCCACTTTTCCTTCAGATCCCACTGGTGAGGTGTCCAGCAACTCCATTGTTGCTACATTACTGGATGAGTTTCAATCTGTAAGTACCGATGACATGGATAAGCTACTCAGGAGTATGAGGAAGATGACTTGCCCCCTCGATCCTTGTCCATCTTGGCTGGTCGTCCAGGGGGTAGACACATTGAGATTGTACCTTCGGGATACAATCAATGCATCCCTTAGGGAGGGTATCCTACTATCTTGCCTTGAAGAGGCGGTGGTTAAGCCCCTCCTGAAAAAACCCTCCCTCGACTCCCTTGCTGCCATTTTTAAGCAAGGTGATCGAGAGGGCAGTTGCCTCCCAACTCCAGGCAGTCTTGGATGAAACCCATTATTTTGATCTATTTCAAACCGGCTTCAGGACAGGACATGGAGTGGAGACCGCCATGGTCACTCTGACCAATGACCTCTGCCTGAGCATCGACAGGGGTAGTGTGACCCTGCTGCTGCTCTTGGATCTCTCAGTGGCCTTTGACACTGTAGATCATTCCATCCTTTTGGGTTGGCTGAGGGAGCTGGGGATAGGAGGCACCACTCTTTGGTGGTTCCGATCCTTTCTCTCTGACAGATCCCAAAGGGTGAGGCTCGGGGACAGTTGCTCATCCAAAATCGAGCTTAAATGCAGCGTCCCTCAGGGCGCCATCTTGTCCCCGATGCTATTCAATATCTACATGAAGCCGCTGAGCGAGATCATTCGGAGGCATGGAGCTCAGTGTCTTCAGTACGCTGACAACACTCAGATATATCTCTCCATGACCAGATCGTCGGCTCAGACTTCAGATGGCGTCTCCGCTCTTAATGACTGTCTTGCAGCAGTAATGAATTGGATGAGGGAAAACAGATTGAAGCTAAATCCAGACAAAACGGAGGTACTAACAGTTACAGGCCCAAAACCAGGTTTGGGAATACAGCTACCAGTCCTAGACGGAGTCACGCTCTCCTCAAAGGACTCTGTTCTCAGTCTGGGGGTACTCCTTGACTCATCGCTTCACATGACTAGTTAGGTGAATGTGGTGGTCAGGAGTGCCTGTTATCAGCTTCGGCTGATACACCAGCTGCACCCTTTCCTGGACACAAAAGACCTGGGATCTGTGATACATGCCCTGGTAACCTCATGTCTGGATTTCTGCAATGCGCTCTACCTGGGGCTACCCTTGTGCCTAACCTGGAAACTTCAACTAGTTCAGAACATGGCAGCCAGGTTTATTACTGGAACATCAAGGAGACAGCACATAAGACCAGTGCTTAAAGCTCTCCACTGGCTGCCGATCAGTTTCCAGGCACAGTACAAGGTGTTGGTTTTAACCTTTAAAGCCCTACATGGCTCAGGCCCATCTTACCTCAGGGACCGCCTCTTCTGGTATGACCCCCCCCCCCCGCACACTCCAGTCCTCTGGGAGGAACCTGTTACAGCCTATGAAAACTAGGCTGTCGCAGACCTCCCAGAGGACTTTTTCAGCTACCGCTCCCAAGCTTTGGAACAACCTGCCGGACGAGATGCGTCTTATTACATCACTTGCTAGTTTCAAAAAAGCTTTAAAGACGCAAAAAACCCCCCATCAATTCCCAGCTCTGAAACGGAAATTGGGTAGATAACCTCAGTTGTCCCCTTTATTTAACTTTCTTGATTTCATCTATTGCATATTTGCACAAGAATTGTTCATGAGATTGCACTTTGTTTTTAACTGTTGTTGATTTTAATATTTTCTGGTTTAATCTAATTTTAAGGGGGGGTGGTCGGGAAGGGGCATAATAGTTTAGTCTGTATTTTTTTTAACCTTGTTGTACCCCACCCTGATTACTTTGCTAGAGGAGCGGGTTATAAATAATCATCATCATCATCATCATCATCATCATCATTAATGGTTTTTTTGATAGAATTACAAACTTGGTAGATGAGAGGAATGCTGTGTATGTAGTGTATCTTGATTTTAGTAAGGCCTTTGATAAGATCCCCCATGACTTCTTTGCAAAAAAAAAGCTAGTAAAATGTGAAGTGGACAGTGTAACTGTCAAACAGATTTGTAGCTGTGGTTTTTGCAAATTACTCCTTCCTTCCCAGGGCCACACAGGAGATATATATATATATATATATATATATATATATATATCTCCAATCCTTTTCCATGCTATCATTCTCTGAAGATGCCCAGCCACAGATGCTGGTGAAACATCAGAAAGGAACTCTTCTAGAACATGGCCACATAGTCTGAAAGCTCCACAGAAAACCATGGATGCCAGCCATGAAAGCCTTCGACTCCAGATTTGTAGCTGATTGGCAGATCAAACTCAAAGGCTGCTCACCAATAGCTCATCTTCATCCTGGAAAGAAATGACCAGTGGGTAGCTAATACCCAGGGGGCAGGACCAGAATTCAAAATGATTTTAACAGATTAGAGGGTTGGGCGCAAGCTAACAAAAATAAATTTCAACAGGAAGAAATATAGGGTACTATATTTGGGCAGTAAAAATGAAATGCAGAGATATAGGATGGAAGACACCTGGCTTGATGGCAGAATATGCGAAGGGCTTAGTGGACCAAAGCTAAAAATGAGTCAGCAATGTGATGCAGCAGCTTAAAAAGCCAACAAGATTCTAACCTGCATCAGTAGGAGTATAGTATCTATGTAGAGGAAAGTAACAATGCCACTTTATGCTGCTTTGGACATCTATCTGTGAACAAATGTTTTGTTTTGTTTTTTAATTTGAAGAAATCCTTAGGCTGAGACTTTTCTGCCCCTTCTCCGTTATTTTAAAATGACAACTATGACTAGCCTGCATGGTTCATTTAAGTCTTTATTTATTTTCCTTATTTCTATACTTAGCTTTATGTTTTATCTGCATGATATGGTTCTTATATATAAAACAGGCATGGCTTGGGATATTTGTGTTGCCCAATATTGCCCAACACTGATTTAGACAAGAGCAATGGTGATGCAGGAAGAAATGTCACACCCACACACACACTTGATTGATTTCTCTCATAAAAACTACCCTAATGAAGCTGGTTTGAGTGTCGTAATAGAAAAGATATATAAGAACCTATTTTGTATTTGAACTCGCTCTATGGAGGTTTAAACAAATTGCATCTCCCTTATCTAGAATTCTAAAATCCAAAATACCCCAAAATGCAAAACATTTTTCATGGGTGGCTGAGATGATACCTTTGCTTTCTCGTGGTTCAATGTGCAACCAAAATTGGAGCCTTCAAATATTGGAGCAAAGTTTAAAAAGAACAAAATCTCAAGAGTGCCCATGTTTCAAGCCCTTTGTCAATCAATCAAGATAGAAAAAAGAAATTACACACACATGCACACACACACACACCCATGCACAGACACAAGAATAATTTACTAACCTGCATGCTGGACAGACTGTTGAACTGCTTGCTCAAAATCTGCATCTTTAGACGTACAAAATGCTTGAAACCCTTCTTCTTCTGTAACAAATGTGTATCGTTTTCCCAACATATAGACGGTAAATACTGGACCGTACTGAAACATATGGTGCACACACACACACACACACACACACAAAGTTTAATAAAACTACATATTAAAACAAAATGAGCATACCAAAGTCTGCATCAGATTCCGTTGCAGGCATCTTTACAGTGGTTTGAATAATGGAGTACACAAATATTTCTAGTGCTGACTCTTAAGTATCTTGGATTTGACTCCTATCTATATCCACCTGAATTCTTCAATTTTGTAACTTTTCCCCCCTAATCTCATTTTCAATTCATGGTATCTTTTCAGTAGCACAGACTACGTTTATTTCAACAAAAAGACTCGAAATGTAGATCCTCCACTCAACTAGCGACAGCCGTCCCCAAGCTGTAGTGACTAATCATTAGGATACTGTTGGGGAGGGGGGTTAGGAAGGGGAGTTGGGAAGGGATCAATTTGTATTTTATTGTATTTCTAATGCATTTTTACTGTTGCAACCTGCCCGGATTCCTCGTGATTGAGCGGGCTATAAATAAATCATGTATTATTATTATTATTATTATTAATAATAATAATAATATCCATATTACCTAGATAAATTGTCTGTTAAGAGATTGACCCTTAACAGATGTGGTTCACAGTGGGGTTCACAGATCTGTTTTGCCCGGTCTACCAGTATTTTTATTGTGCTTCTTTTTTGTCCTGGGTGATGGTTGGAGTTCTTGTGCAGGTATCTGTCTGTATGTGTAGGTTTTCTGTTTGGGCCACACAGTATACAGAAACTGTGAAGCCCACTTCTTGGAACATGAACTGAAACACCTGTACCTCTACAGGCCAATGGTTACTCCAGCTCAGACATCAGAAGGGCTGCCAGGCCCAGAAAAACCCAGAAGACAAGCAACCACCCAAAGGGAAGATATTTTTACCATACATCAAATGAGTCACAGACAGAATAGGGAAAGTGGCGAGGAAACACAACCTTCAAATGGTTTACAAACCGACGAAGAAAATCCAGAAAATCACAGAAGTGATATGTGTCTTCTCACCATTCAGCAAAGGAGACTCTTATAGGACAACCACCTCATGATATGAAAATACATTTCCTTTAGGTCTAGCATAGCGACTGGTCACAGTTGTCCATTAGAGGGAGGATGGACATAAAGTTAACAACTTAAGGATCCAGGACATGACTCAACATGCACCCTTTTTAAACACAATGAATTACTAAATACTCACTGCAGATCACAGAACAGGTCAAGCTCAAGAGAGCGGCATAGGTCTAATAGTACCCCTCTAAAAACTAGATTTTATTTCCCTTTAATGTGGCTTGAAATATGTACTCTTCCAGAGAACCAGCTGGTAATGCAGGGCAAAGTTTTTAACATGCAAACGACTGTAGCAGAGACAACACATTGGCATGTACATTTTAATAAAAAGGAGAGCCTTGGATGCATGGAGGTTGCAGTAGCAATGGCTATCACTGAGCAATGTCAGGGTCAGGGTCTGGTGGCTTGCAAAAGTACAAGGCTTCCATTTTGAGATGGAAACAAACAAAATGGGGGGGAGGGTGGGATTCATGGACAAACTCTCTCCCATAGAAAACCCTGATAAGCAACATAAACACACCATAGTTATCAATCCAGGAGAACAAGGAGACAGCAGAACAAACTTTCATTTTGTGATAACCAGATGGCTTACTGTCGTGTCATCTCGAGCAGAGTAAGTCCTTTGAGAGGTCTTGAAATGGGAACACTAACTAAATTGGGTTTCGGATGCTACAGTATCCAGCCGCTTCCAGAACACAGCAAATTTTCCATAAGTGCATGGTACCAATGGGTGCCTGTTGCCTGAGTAGGTGTTGAAAACTGGTGAAAGAGTTAGAGAACTTACATTAACTACTTTTTGAGTAGAGTTGGCTGGAACAGCAGAGCTCATGTTCTGAAGTAGAAGGTGCACAGACTAATATCAGGGACCATGGTGGCAATCAGCAGAAGCAAAGCTGCACCCCTGAAATAATGATGTGGGGAAGGGAAATGTCTTAGGACACTCTCGTATTTCTCCTTAAAAAGTTATCCACACTTGAGAACATGATCGGTACAGAACTAGAGAACAGTACCAGCACATGTATTGAGGGACTCTTCTCATTATATGTTCTACGTATTGAATAGAAGACGCTAAAGACTACAATACATAGGGCTGGAAGGATTGACCTCTTGGCCTAATTCTTCCAGAAGGGATTAGAATATGGTACCTATGTTAAAACATTTGGTACAGAGGGACCAAACTGTTATGTTTGCTCCATAGGAGCAGGAGAATTGTGCCAAAGATCAGGCCTCAATATGGAGGTACAAATGAATTTGTTCTGTCCCCATATGGAGTAAGAAGATTGTGCTGATAATAGTCCTTTAGTATGGAGAGATGGACCTATTAAGTTTCCTCTGAAAGGAGCAGGAAGAGGGAACAAATTATTAGTGTTCGGTATGAAAGGACTGCATGGGGTAAAGAATGGCATCAATGATCAGTCCTCAGTATGGAGAGACTTAAATGTTTTTTGTTTTCTCTGCACACAGTGAAGACCAATGGTCAGCCTTTGTGTTGAGGGACTGACATTGTGTCACCTCCATATGGATTGAGAAGATGGTACCAATGATCTGCCTTTGGCACAGAGGAAAAAATAATCTCTTTTCTTTTCTCTGTATGGAGAGAAAGACAGTACAGTATTAAATGATTGGGCCTCAGTATGGAGAGAATGACCTGTTGCAGGTCCGCTGTATAGAGTGACAGGATGGTACGAAGAGCAGGGCCTCAGTATGGAGAGACAAATCACTTCTTCTTTATGGAGAGAAAGAAAGTTAAGAGGGACAAATTACCTCCTCTGTTTTCTTTGTTTCCTCTATACGGAGAGGAAAGAAGGTACTCAATGACTAGCCCTTGGTATGGAGGGAATTACCTGTTCCATTTCCTGCATATCAAATGAGAAGATGGTACCTTTGGTCTGCCCTTGGTATAGAGCAGTGATGGTGAACCTTTTAGGGGCCGAGTGCCTAAACTGAAAGGTCTTCTGGTACCAGGTGTTATCTGGCGGTGGGAGTGGGACCTCTGCCCTCTGGAGGCAAGACTTCCATCCTCCAGGGGTGGGACTTCTGCCCTCCGGGGGCAGGACATGTGGGGTGGGTCTTCTTTCCCCCCACCCTCCAGGCCCTTCAGCTGCCTCTCCAGAGACAGATGAAGGCCGGGTGGGAGGCAAGGGGGGAAGAAGAGGAAGAGGCTAGGGATGAAGGCCAGGGACAGCTCAGGGGATGGTGAGCTTAAGGCCAGGGATGGCATGGGAGAGGAAAAGGAAGAGGCGCGCACCTGTTCCTCCTCCTTCCCAACCCTCCCTGGCCTCCATCTGCCTTTCTGAAGGCAGCTGAAGGCCAGTGTGGCATGGGGGGGGGGGGAGGAGAAGGAATAGGCATGCACCTGTTTCTCCTCTCCCCATGCTGTCCCCTGCCTTCAGTTGCCTCCAGAGATGCAGCTGGAGGCCAGGGAGGGTCAGCAAGGAGGAACAGGCATGCAATGTTTCTTTCTCCTCCCCCACGCTGTCTCTGACCTTCAACTACCTCCGGAGATGCAGCTGGAGGCCAGGGAGGGTTGGGAAGCAGGAACAGGTGCGTGCCTCTTTCTTTCCCTACCCCATACTACCCCCTACAACCTTCACCTGCCCCGGAGAGGCAGCTGGAGGCTAGGGAGGATCGAGGGAGGAGGAAGAGACGCGTGCCTGTTCCTCCTCCTCCCCACCCTCCTCATGGCGGGGGAAATGGCTTCACGTGTCATCTCTGGCATGCCTGCCATAGGTTTGCCATCAGGGGTATAGAGGAACAAACAATCTCTCTTATTTCCTCCATACAGAGTAAGAAGATGGTACCAACAATCGGCCCTCAGTATGGAGAGACTGACTTGTTGTGTCTCCTGCATATGGAGCAAGAGAAAGGTATCAATGACTGGACCTTAGGATGGAGGGAGTGTAGTGAGATGCTACTGGCAATCAGCCCTCAGTGTAGAAGGACTAACCTGTTACATCTCCTCTGTAGGGAGTGTGAGGAAGGTACCAATGTTAGTCTCTCAGTATAGAGGGATGAAGCCCATCTTCTGTTTTCTCCATATGGAGTGAGAAGATGGTACCAATGATCGCCCCTTGATATGGCGGGAACCCAATTTATTTCCTCTGTAAGAAGAGAATGGTACCAATGATCTGCCATCAGTATGTCCATGTGGCTAATCTGGGGACTTTTTAAAAAGTTCAACTGAGCATGTCGAGATCTCTCTCATATGTGTGGGTTGTGCCTTTTCAGCTACCAATATATAAGAATTGACACTCAAGGTTCAACGTGGGAAATAAGGAAGAACACATAATGTATCTGAGCAGTACTATGTAAAAGAAAAAATGTTGGAAAATTTATAACAAAAAATTCAGACACTGCAAGTTGTACATGCAATATTGTGAGATATTGATAATCATCAAAAGGGGAGAATGTGATGGACTAATTTCAATAATCAATATGTAGTTTAACTAATCATATTACCAATGTAGAAAATAGATGCTAATAGGCCACATGAAAAGGTTTCTGGGAGTTTTGAGGCCTGAGAAGGGATGAAATGCTGACAAGCCTTTTACAATAAGAATGTTTAAAGTGTACTTTGCCCTTTTGAAGGCCGCAGTCAGAGTTGCCCATATAGGCATAATAAATCACAGACAGAGAGCAGGGCAATGGTACCATCTTCTCCTTCCTGATGAGGAACTTTAGGAATATGGGCCAGATGTAACCTAAATATTATAATGTATTCTGAACTCTGTATTTCTATCACCTGAGATTCTATATGTTTAAAGTTTGTAACACCCAATGACATGCAAGAGATGAGTTTGTTTGAAGGTGTATAAATGTAGCCATTTTCTTATGTTCATGGTCCCAAATCCTTTGGAATGCTAATTCCATTTGGGTCAGCCAGCTAAATAAACAAATTGTGTTTGCAACTAACCCAGGTCTCCCTCCTTACTTCTGCTCTGCAAATAACCGAAGGTTTGCTGGGGGTTAGCCCACAGCTACTGTTTCTATAACATTTTTCTAAATACTCATACTCTGGTTTTTTTTTAATTAAAAAAAACTCTCAGAGAATTCTTGTTTAATTCATGATGCCATGTACAACTTTAAGAACAGCCTGGAAAATTCACATGAACTTTAGTAGCCCAATCCTTTGTTTATATAATAGTCCAAAGTTGCCTGGAAGAGTGCCCTAAAGCTTCTAGTTAAGCAACTGAGGAAAAAGTGCAAGGCCGTAACAAATAACTAATTCCTAAATGGGTACATCTTAAATAGATGTAATGCAAATTCCAATAATAGGATGCAAGTTCCCAAATATTTTTCAATCACTTCAAAAATATATATTTCATTTTTTCTGTGTAAATGAGAAGGCAATTAATCTCTCCTCGGAACATGGGCTTTACAGTCAATGTGCTTAAATGGTGTGTGTTTTAATCTATACTGTTACCCAACCTTGAGCCTTGGGAAGAAGTGGGTAAAAAATAAAATGTGATGATGATGATGATGATGATGATGATGATGATGATATAAATCACAGCTGATAGGACACTTCTCCCTGATGTTATAACATAGGGGTCAACCAGACAAGCAGCTTGGAGCAGCCTCTGGCCGCTCCAACCCTGGTCATTCCCTGGCCGACCGTTGCTGTGGTCCCAAACAGGCCATTAGCAAGGAGTGTCTTTTTTTTTTTTTTTTTTTTTTTTGCGCTCGTTTTGCTGGCGGCCGCAGCACAGATTTGGCCCCATCCAGGGAATGTGTCATCCGTATGCCATTCCCTTGGACTAGCCCGAAGCCAGCACTTTTGGTCCATATGTTTCAGGCCTTAGAGGCATAAATCAGGAATGGGAAATATGCAGTCCTCCAGATATTGCTGGATTACAGCTCCCACCGGCCCTAACCAGCATAGCTAGTGAGGATGTCAGGAGGACCCCATAATTCCTATCCCTGGCCTAGCCATTAGCCCAAACTGAAGCATACTCACTGAATCAAGGGGGTTTACCTAACTGTTTATTTGCCAAATAATTGAACATGTCTGTTCTAATTGGGACTAACGAACAGATTGCAGGCTATACTATTATACAACTGAAATTATACCCTATGGCAACATGTACAAAAAAATTCCAACAGTGGGCAATTCTGCTACCTTAGAATAGTTCCGGGGAAGAAAAGAACAACTAAATTATACAGTTAATTGATGACAAGGAAACAAGAGGGGGGAAGTGATTTCAGATAACATGATCAAATGGGCCACAGATATAGGGAAGGTAATTGATGTCCAATGCTGGGAGTATGCGAGAAGGAAAATGGCAAAATTTACAAAAGTGAATGAGAAAGTCTGAAAGAGAATTACTGGAAAATGGAAATGAGATGGTACTTGACACCAGTAAAAATTGCCAAAATTTACAAAACAGATTCAAACAACAGTTGGAAATGTAAGCAAAATGTTGGGTCATGGTTTCATGTATGGTGGCAGTGTACAAAGATGAAAACATACTTGAAGAAGAGTCACAATGCAATACAAGAAATCTTTAAGATTAAATACGAATTAAAACCAGAGATTTATTTACTGAATATGGTAAGCAAAATAGATCCAGTTATAGAGAGAAAATACTAAAGAGTTTTGGTAGCCCATAAATGGAAAGATCAAGAAACACCTAAAATAGAGGACTGGCTTATGACATTTATGGAGATGAAAGAAAAGATTAACAGCTTTTCTGAACCAGAAAGACATGGAAAATATAGATAAGGAATGGTCTCCTGTAACAGATTATTACATTAAGATGTGGCACTGAGAAAGCAAGGAGAACTAGAGGGAATGTTTTGGACTGATTAGAAATGAAGATGATAGGGGCATACTTATCATATTTACAGATGACACTAAACTAGGAGCAGTAGCTAATACCCCAGAGGACAGGGTCAAAATTCAAAATGACCTGAATAGACTAGAAAGCAGGGCCAATGCTAACAAAATGAAATTCAATGCAGAGAAATGTAAGGTTCTGCACTTAGGGAGGAAAAATGAAATGCACAGATATAAAATGGGGGACACCTGGCTGAATGAGACCGCATGTGAAAGGGATCTAGGAGTCCAAGTAGACCATAAGCTGAACATGAGTCAACAGTGCGATGCGGCAGCTAAAAAGGCCAATGCAATTTCAGGCTGCATCAATAGAAGTATAGTGTCTAGATCAGGGGAAGTAATAGTGCCACTCTATTCTGCTTTGGTCAGGCCCCACCTGGAATACTGTGTCCAGTTCTGGGCACCACAATTCAAAAAGGATGTTGCGAAACTGGAGCGTGTTCAAAGGAGGGCAACTAAGATGGTGAAGGGCCTGGAAGCCATGCCTTATGAGGAATGCCTTAGGGAACTGGGGATGTTTAGCCTGGAGAAGAGAAGGTTAAGAGGTGATATGATAGCCCTGTTCAAATATTTGAAGGGATGTCATATTGAGGAGGGAGCAAGTTTGTTTTCTGCTGCTCCAGAGGACAGGACTCGGAACAATGGATGCAAACTGCAGGAAAAGAGATTCCACCTCAACATTAGGAGGAACTTCCTGACAGTGAGGGCTGTTCGACAGTGGAACACACTCCCTCGGAGTGTAGTGGAGTCTCCTTCTTTGGAGGTCTTTAAGCAGAGGCTGGATGGCCATCTGTCAGGGATGCTTTGATTGGGAAATCCTGCATGGCAGGGGGTTGGACTGGATGGCCCTTGTGGTCTCTTCCAACTCTATGATTCTATGATTCTATGTGTAAATAACAGATATTGGGTAAGAGTATTATCCTTTTCTTTTCTTTTCTTCTCTCTCTCTCTTTTTGATAGAGAGCAGACAAATAATGACGACAAACAGTAGAATAAGATATTAATAATATATTATAAGATGTTTTATAGTTAAGGGAACTATGGAGGTATTGTAAAAGGACATGACAAATGAGATGACTAAATTAGGATTTTTGTTTTACCATATGTTTATTATTAAATGTATGATATAAATAATTTTTTTTAAAAAAATAATAATTTCGAGGAGAGAAATGAGAGTACTCAGGAATGATGACTTCTGGCATAAATTCACTTACATGTCACAGGGAATCACTCAAAAGCTATGTTCTATTTGCTGCTGTTTAAAACAGAACAAGAACAACTTATTCTACCTAGCATATAACATTCCAAATAATGCTTAGTGATATCATAGCATCACAAATGAATTTCCCCAAGTAAATATTTTTAATCATGAATCATAAAAGAGGAAAAGAAGTTCCCATGCACAAGTTATAATATGATTTGTAACTTTTTTTAACCTCTACATGCAAAATGTCAATGCAATTTTATGCTTAGGAGTCCCATATGCTTAAATGTATTCCAACAAAAGATTACCTGAGCCAGTTATGAACATTTCTTTTTAAAAGTTAATCTAATACAAAAAACATGACCAAAAAAAATCATATTTCCACATATTGTGAACAAACAGCTACTCGGAATGAGCTCTCTGATGCAGGTGAAATGGTTTGTTAGTATAAGAAAAAATTGTCTCTAAAACGTTGCATACTTTTAAGGATTTCGGAAAGAAGTACACTGGAATGATAACATAGGTCCAAAACACACTGCAGAAATAATTCAGTTTGAGACTGCTTTTCCTTTAACTCCTGGGAATCATAGTTTGCTGTAGCACCAGAGTCCGTTGGAAGAGAAGGCTAAATGTCTTATAAAACTACAGTTTCCAGAATCGCCTAGCGTTGAGTCAGGGCAGTTAAAGCTATCACAAACTGAATTATTTCTGCAGTGTGTTTTGGACCATAATCTGTATTAGGAAATAATAATAATAATAATAATAATAATAACAACAACAACAATATAATAATAATAATAATAATAATAATAATAATAGATTTACTTATAGCCCAACTAGGAATCCGGGCAGGTTACAACAATAAAAATGCGTTAAAATACAATAAGTATTGAGTGTGTATGCACTCAAACAAACATTTTCTCACACTTTTTTTTTAAAAGCCTGACAGTGCTTTGGTTATACAAACCAGATTAAAATTGGCAAAAGCCAAGTAATTTAGAAACCCAGCTAATGCAACCTAGTTAAAAGAAATCTCTTATCATCCCATCCTTTTCACCCTCTTAACCCCCCCCCCCCCCTTGCATCCCCACTTATTACCTTGAGTCTGGCTTGCTCTATGAACTTCAGGGGAGCTCTCCCAAACTGGAAGGCAGCCCCTAACCAAGGTATCCAGCCTGAGATGCATGGTGGTTCAAGGCAGCTTCTGGGCTGAAACAAAACCCACCTGACAACAGCCCCTAGGACCACTGTTAACAGGACAGCAACAACTAGATCCATCTTTTTTCCCTTTTGCACCACTTTTCTAACACAGTCGCTCGGCAACCCTGCTGCTCACTGTAAGCTTGGCAGGATACAAAGAACCTTCTATTTATAATGCTGCCTTCTTGTGGAAACTATGACATAAGACAGTAACATTGCACAGTTGCATCTGTCATTGGACAGAGGATGGAAGAAGGGCCTTTGTACGCTAAAATGGGCTTTTGGTCTCTGGAATTATCTCTTCAAAACCAGATTGGATTGGATTTTTTTCTCTCTGTACAAAAATGGCTATTGTGTCAGTGCAAGTCGAACAAGACTCGTTTATTAGAAACTGAAAGGCTTTCTATTAAAAATAAAGTAAACAGAGCTTTTATAGTTTATTGGGTCTCTGTCATATATACCATCCACATTTGTTTAGGTCTTGACTGCAAACACTGGAGAGTCTGCTTTCCTTGGCAGTTTTAGAAAGCCATATAACACTTTCTGTTAATAAAGCTTTTGGAATCACTGATATTTAGGAATAGGGCAAGAACTTTCTTTACTTGTTTTTTAGAAAAACAGGACGGACGGTTAAATTAGCAAAGGCATACTTTTTATAGATTTAAATGACCAGGAAAGTTATACAGTATGCACTTTTGATGGCATGACCAAGTAATTTCCTTTGAGTTCAGTGCAAATAACGCTCTAGCCTAACTCTTCTTATGTAATAAGGATGATGTATCTATTAACAGTTTGATTTCGAAATGGAAGAAAGTTTACTTTGTTACAATCTCATTCAACGTTCAAACTGAACAAAGTGCAGAGAAAAGTTCAAAGTGACATTTTCAGATCTGTAATTGACTTCATGACTAAAGTTATAAAATACAGTTGCCCCTGTGTTTCTGCGGGGGATCCATTCCTTTTAGGTGACACGCACTTGTGGGCAACTGAAGGCACGTGTCCCATTTAGAGAGTTAAAACTACAGTACTTAAAAATAATTTTAAAACATTATTTTAAAAAATCAAGAGAACAGCCCATCACAGCCAATTCCTATAGCTTGACAGAATAGGAATGGTTTTATTTGCTGGCAGAGAAAGAGTAAGTAAGAAGGGTTCCAAAGTCTGGTACCAGACACCTTAGATGGCCCTCTGCCTTGTTACTGGCTAAAGAGCCTTAGAAAAGAGTGGAACAGAAAGAAGGACCTCTACTGAAAATCTTAGAGCTTAGGCCCTCCATCCATCCCAACTGCAAGAGTCCTGCCCTCGGAGAGAGAGACCAGCAGCCAGAATCTGCTGGACTTAATTCCCTCCCCGACTGTGAGCCCCTTATCCTTGTATGCCATGGGTTTGGGTTTTTTTTTTCAGATTGAAAGCCTGAAAGCAAGAAACCATCAGCAATTGTAAACCACTCATATAAAGCACCATGGACACTGATAGTGCACTATATAAATAAGGATGACAATAATTGCGCACGATCAGATAGGAAGATAAGGCCCTTCAAATAGCCTGAAACCAAGTCATATAGAATCGCAGAGTTGGAAGAGACCCCAAGGGCCTCCAGTCCAACCCCTTTCTGCCATGCAGGAATACACAATCAAAGCACCCCCGACAGATGGCCTTCCAGCCTCTGTTTAAAAACTTCCAAAGAAGGAGGGTCCACCACTCTCCAAGGCAGCATGTTCCACTGTCGAACAGCTCTTACCAACTGCTCCATAAGCCACTCCTCATAGGGCATGGTTTCCAGACCATTCTTATTCAAATCAAAAGAAAGAAAATTCCAACTAAACATTTGGGAAGAACATTCTGGTGGTAAGAGCTGTTCAACAGTGGACTAGGATTCCTCAGAAAGTGGTGGACTTTTCTTCATTGAAGATGTTTAAAGAAAGGCTCAACGACTCAGGAATAACTTAGGTGTGGATCCCTGCACTGGCAAGGGGTTGAAGTTACATTGCAATTTGAGTCTTTTCCAGAACTATCAGGAGAAGTCAGTAGGGGTATAGGACTGGCTGCTGCATCCACTGCAGTTGCCCATCCTTGAATTAAAGGTTTCTACAAAGTTCTCAAGAGAGAGGGTTTTTTGTTCCAATACTCAGTGGGCCCTTGGGGATGGGTTCCAGGACCCTTGTGAATAACAAAATCCATGGATGCTTAAGTCTATATACAGTGGGGTAGTAAAATGGTGTCCTTGGTATAAAATGGGAAAATCAAACCTTACTTTCTCGAAAGCTTTTTAAAAAATATTTTCCCTGCATGGGTGGTTGAATCTGTGAGTGCAGAATCCGTGGCTACTGAAGGACAATTCCATTTAGTATTGTTGTTCACGTTAATTGCCGTCAAGTCAACTTCAACGTATGGCAACCCTGTAATGAGATACCTCCAAGTCACCCTGCATCAACAGCCCTGCTCAGGTCTTGCAAACCAGAACTGTGGCTTCCCTAACATAGGCTGCATCTACACTACAGAAATGCTATTTGACAACAGTTTAACTTCTAAGGCTCAATACTATGGAATTCTGGGATTTGTAATTTATTGTGGCACCTGAGCTTTCTGGCAGAGAAGGCTAAATATCTCACCAAATTTCAAGTCTGGGAATTCTACAGCACTGAGCCATGGCTGTTAAAGTGGTCTCAAACTGCATCATTTCTACAGTGCAGATGTAGTCAAAATCTATCCACCAGTAATGTGGTCTTCTTATTGCCTTTTACGTTGCCAAGGTATTAGTGTCTTCCCAAGTCAGTCATATCTTCTCATAATATGTCCAAAATGCAACAGTCTCAGTTTACCATAATCATCTTGGTTTTTAGGGAGAGGTGAATCATAGAGTTTCACAGAATCATAGAGTTGAAAGAGACCTCAAGGGCCATCCAGTCCAACCCCATTCTGCCATGCAGGAACTCACAATCAGGGCACTTCCAACAGATGGCCATCCAGCCTCTGGTTAAAAACCTCCAAAGAAGGAGACTCCACTACACTCCAAGGGAGTGTGTTCCACTGTCGAACAGCCCTTACTGTCAGGAAGTTCCTCCTAATGTTGAGGTGGAATCTCTTTTCCTGCAGTTTGCATCCATTGTTCCGAGTCCTGTTCTCTGGAGCAGCAGAAAACAAACTTGCTCCCTCCTCAATGTGACATTTCTTCAGATATTTAAACAGGGCTATCATATCACCTCTCATCCTTCTCTTCTCCAGACTAAACATCCCCAGCTCCCTAAGGCGTTCTTCATAGGGCAAGGTTTCCAGGCCCTTCACCATCTTAGTTGCCCTCCTTTGGACACGCTCCAGTTTCTCCACATCCTTTTTGAATTGTGATGCCCAGAACTGGACACAGTATTCCAGGTGGGGCCTGACCAAAGCAGAATAGAGTGGCACTATTACTTCCCTTGATCTAGACACTATACTTCTATTGATGCAGCCTAAAATAGCATTGGCCTTTTTAGCTGCTGCATTGCATTGTTGACTCATGTTCAACTTGTGGTCTACTTGGACTCCTAGATCCCTTTCACATGTTGTCTCATTCAGCCAGGTGTCCCCCACCCTATATCTCTGCATTTCATTTTTCCGTCCTAAGTGCAGAACCTTACATTTCTCTGGACTCTTTCATACAAGGCTAAATTGGAAGTATAATTTAAGGTAAATTCGAATGCAATCATGGGTTTTACGTTATTGCGAATTAACTCTTCGCATGCAAATTCGGGCAAGAGGGAAGCCAATTTGAATGCAATCATGGGTTTTACGTTATTGCGAATTAAAGCTTTGCATGCAAATTCGGGCAGGAGGGGGTTATTTTCGGGTATTGGGAAGTAATTCCGAACGGAGCAGGGGTTCATGTAAATTCGCTAAACAAGCAAATTTACATAAATCCGCATTGGCTCCATTCGGAGTTGGGAGAAATTCCTCCCCGTTTGAAAGAGTCCTCTGTATTGAATTTCATTTTGTTAGCTTTGGCCCAGTTTTCTAGACTATTCAGGTCATTTTGAATTTTGATCCTGTCCTCTGGGGTAATAGCTTCTCCTAATTTGGTGCCATCTGCAAATTTGATAACTAGGCCCCCAATACTGTCATCCAAGTCATTAATAAAGATGTTGAATAGCACTGGGCCCAGGACAGGACCCTGTGGCACCCCACTGGTCACTTCTCTCCAGGTTGAAAAGGAGCCATTGTTGAGCACCCTTTGGGTGCGGCCAGTCAACCAATTACATATCCATGTAATGGTGACCTTGTCTACCTCACATTTTACAAGCTTGTTTGCAAGAATGGAGTTTATCACACGGGAGAAATTTCTCTCAATTTCGAAAGAAATGGAAGTGAGGCCAGTTCAGAATTGAGTAAATTCACTAGTTCAGTGAATTTACGTGATTGCGTATTGACATGGGGAACTTTTTCAAAAGCCTTACTGAAATCAAGATATACTATATACTATATAGACTATATCAGCTTTTCTGACTTTCCCCTTATACAAATGCTAGCAAAGCTGTTTGAATTCATTTCTGATGACCCCCCCCCCCTTTCGATTTCTTATACATGTCCCTTTTAAAACTTAGTTCAGTTGAAAGTCCTCTAGTTGTCCATCCTGGTTTCTTGAAACATCTCACATTTTTTCTTTCTCACTGGAACTGTTTAAAATTGTGCCTTCAGTATCTTCCTTTGAGAACCTCCCATCCATCCTGAACTCTCTTCTCTTTTAGTATTCCTGACCATGGGGTCACCCCCAGTATTATCATAAATTCACTGAAATCAGCTTTCCAAAAGTCTAGAATGCGTGTCTGACTCCAGGAGAACATGATCACACCCACCTAAGGATCCCACCATTTGCACTCTATTAACCAGGTCATCCCTGTTGGTTAGGATCAGATCTAAGATAGGCAATCCTCTTGTTGCCTCTCCCACCTTTGGGACAATGAAGTTGTCTTCCAGGCAAGTGAGCAATTTGCTGGACCTTAATTTTTTTAGCAGGGTTTGACTTCCAAGAAATATTAGCATAGTTGAAATCCCCCATTACTACTATATCTCTCCTTACTGAACCCACGGTTGTCTGCTCTAGGAAAATCTAATCTACATCCTTAGTCTGGGTTGGGGGTCTGTAGTAGCCCCTCACAATGACATCTCTATTGATTGTCTCCTGGTTAATATTTACCCAGATGCTCTCCCCTGGCTTCCAGGATTTAAGTCACGGATCTCTTCACAGGTGTAATCATTCCTGACATATAATGCTACTCCTCCTCCTTTCCTGTTTGGTCTATTCCCCTGAAACAAGTTATACTCTCTATAACTACATTCCAGTCATAAAACTAATCTCACCAAGTTTCAGTTATACCTATTCTATCTTATTTGCTTTACTGTGTTAGTTCACATTGAACCCAAGAATACTATCTCCCTCTCCCACATTTAAAGCCTTCCTGATCAGATTTTTGAGATTGGTGGCAAAAATATCCCTGTCAACTGGTGTGAGGTGCAACCCTTCCCTTGCCATAAGTCCACCCACCTGAAACTGCAGGCAGTGGCCGAAGAAGCCAAATGCTTCTTGGTGGCACCATTTGTGAAGCTAGTTGTTCACCTCTGCTATACCTTCCCTTCCTGGATCATGCCCTTCAACTGGGAGAAGAGATGAAATGACAACCTGTGCATCCTAGTCCTTCAATTTTCTACCGAGATCCTCAGAGTCCCTTATGTTAGTCTAAAAGCTATGCCTTGCCGTGTCAGAATCCGCTCTGGACCCCACAACAAACTCCAACTCTCAGAATCCCATAGCCTTGAGCCAAGGCAATTAAAGGGGTGCCAAACTAGATTATTTCTCCAGTGTGGATGCAGCCAGTCTCACAAAACTACAAATAGAATTCAAAGCTACAGCTGTGTTAGTCTATAGAATCAGTCTGTAGAGAGATCATGTAGCCCCTTTAAGACTCAATGGAAGAAAGAAGTGGACAGCATGAGCCTTCCTAGGACTTAGGTCTACTTCCTCAGATACTACTACTACTACTACTTATTATTATTATTATTATAAGATACAGCCATGTTATTCTGCAGAATCAGTCTGTAGAGAGATCTTGCAGCCCCTTTGAGATTCACTGAAAGGAAGAAGTTGGCAGCCTGAGCTTCCCTAGACGTCAGTCTACTTCCTCAGATATATTAACAGTAGTAGTAGTAGTAGTACTAATATGCATCTGAGGAAGTACACTGAAGTCTAGGAAAGCTCATGCTGCCAACTTCTTCCTTTCAGTGAGCCTCTAAGGGTCTGCAAGAAAACTACAGTTCCCAGAATCCCCTAGCACTGAGGTAGGGCAGTTAAAGTGGCTTCAAACTGGATTTTTTCTGAATGTGTGATTTGATTGAATCTGTATTCACAAAACAGATCAGACACTTCATTGTGGGAGCGTGTCCCAGAGCATCAGTGAAGTATCTGGGAGCCATGCCCTATGAGGAGATATTTGGGGGAGCTGGGAATGTTTAGCCCGGAGAAGGTTCAGAGGTGATATGAGAGCCCTGTTTAAATATCTGAAGGAACATTGAGGAGGGAGCAAACTTGTTTTCTGCTGCTCCAGAGAACAGGACCAGGGACAATGGATGCAAGCTCCAGGAAAAGAGATTCCACCTCAACATTAGGAGGGACTTCCATCCTGACAGTAAGGGCTGTTCGACAGTGGAGCACACTCCCTTAATTGAGTCTCCTTCCTTGGAGGTCTTTAAACAGAGGCTAGATGGGCATCTGTCAATGGAGATGTTTTGATTGGGAGTTCCTGCATGGCAGGAGGTTGGACTGTTTGTAGGGCCGCATCCACACTGGAGAAATAATGACCCGTTTTGGTAGTACTTTAAGTCGTTGTCTGACTCACTGCTATGGAATTCTGGGAGTTTTGGGCCCACAACAAACTCCAACTCCCAGAATTCCATAGCCTTGAGCCACAGAAAGAGTTAAACCGCTGCCAAAACGGGTTATTTCCCCAATTTGGATGCAGCTGCTGTGTGGTATAACTATTGTATATTACAGAGAGTAGAGGAATTAACTATGACCCAACGTTATTTTGTACATGGTGGTGGGTTTCAAGTCATGACGACTCTCCTTTCCCACACACAGAACAGTAGAGATAAAGGAAAAGGAAGCCATGTTGACGGGAACGTGAAGTCCCCAAATTCAGGGAGATAGACAGATAACGGTTACTACTGGCCTGAGGGGCGGGGCCGTTATTATGATGAGCGCGCGCTCTCGCCTCAGAAAGAAAGGGGAGGGGTGAGTTTTCCTCAGACAACAACAACAACAAGGACTTTTTTTTTCCCCTTCGGCGTTCGGTCTCTCATCTTTTTCCCGCCCTTCTGGTCACGTGGGTTCATTCTCTCTCTCTGCCTCTGTAGTCTCTCTGCCTTCGAAGTTCGGCCGTTGTTGCCCCAACGTTCTCTTTCTCTCTCTCCACTGCTGCTCGCGCGCGACTCGGGGGCGTGGCGTGTGGGGGCGTGGTCACGTGCCCCTATATAAACAGGCGTCCCAACGCTCCGCTGGCCATTTGCCGCCGCCTTCCCTGCAGTCAATATCACCATGTGCTCGGAGCTTCCGAGCGCGGGGAGCTGCCTGCGGCTGCGGGTGTCGTTCGTGGAGGTGTCTGCTTCGCCTCCGTCCCTGGTGCGGCTGTGGGGCCTGGTCCCCGGGGAGCGCCGGGCCGAGTACGTGCGCCTCTCGGAGGAGCTGCAGGCCAAGGCCGGGCCCCGGCTCCTGGGAGGAGGAGGAGGAGAAGAGGGCCCCCCCTTGGCCCCGGGGGAGCTGTGCCTGGCCGAGCTGGGGGGCCGCTGGCACCGGGCCCGAGTGGTCAGCCTCCCTCCAGGGGCAGAAGAGGAACGGGGTCCCCCCGGCCGGCGGTCCCAGTACGGGGTCTTCCTGCTGGACCAGGGCCGGACGGTGGGGGCCGAGGGCCGGGGCCTGGCCAGGGGCCCCCGGGAGCTCTTCCTCCTGCCCTCCGAGGCCCTGGCCTGCCTCGTGGCCGACCTCCTGCCCCCCTCCGGGGACGCCTGGGACCCCGCCGCCCTGGCCTTCCTCGGGAGGCTCCGCGGGAGGGAGGTCTGCGGCGTGGCCCGGGAGGTGCTCATCCCGCAGAGGCTGGTGGTGCTGGAGCTGCCCCGGCTGCTGGACCAGATGGTCCGGATGGGGATGGCCGCCCCCGACGCCTCCCCCGACGCCTTCCGCGCCCTCCTCTGGGCATCCTTCGCACCCGGGACGCCCTCCTCCTCCAGCAGCCTCGCCTCAGGGACACAGACGACTCCTGCCTTCGGACCCCAAGGAGACCCCGTAAAGCCAGGACCATCCTCCTTCCAGTCAACTCCCGCCTTCGGACCCCAAGGAGACCCCACAAGACCAGAGCCATCGTCCTTCCAGCCAACCCCCGCCTTCGGACCCCAAGGAGACCCTGTAAAACCAGGACCATCGTCTTTCCATCCAACTCCCACCATCGGACCCAACGGAGACCCCACAAGACCAGGGCCATCTTCCTTCCAGTCAACCCCCGCCTTCGGACCCCAAGGAGATCCTGTAAAGCCAGGACCATCGTCCTTCCAGTCGACCCCCGCCTTCGGACCCCAAGGAGATTCCACAAGACCAGGGCCATCGTCCTTCCAGTCAACCCCCGCCTTCGGACCCCAAGGACACCCCTCGGAGCCATCGCCCTCCTCTTACGGTCCAGCTCCTACATTTGGACCCAACAGAGACCCTTCAGGGCTGTCGCTCTCCTCCTCCTCCTGGCGGACCCCCACCTTCGGGCCCCATGGAAACCCCACAGGGCCAGAGCCACCCTTCACCTCCTCCAGCCTTGCCTCAGGCCCCCGGGCCCAGCCGACTCCCACCTTCAGACCCAGCGGAGATCCCACAGAGCCACCGACCTCCAACGGAGACCTCTCAGGGCCACCGCCCTCCTCTTTCCATCCAGCTCCCAGTGCTGGACCCACTTTGGAGTACTTCTTCCCGCGGCTGGGGCTGAAGGTGGCGGAGCCCATCCTGGTGACGCACATCTCGGACCCGCACCGGCTCTACTGCCAGCTGCGCAGCCTCTCCAAGGAGATCGAGGCCCTTTCGGAGGCCATGGGCCAGGCTCCCCCTGCGCCGCCCCAGGAGCCCTTGCCCAAGCCTGGCTCCCCCTGTGCCGCCCGCGGCATCGACGGACGCTGGTACCGCGCTCTGCTGCTGGAGAGCTACTTGGGAAGCGCTCCGGAGAAGCGGCCGGGAGCGGTGGCCCAGGTCCTCTGCGTGGATTACGGAAGGAAGGAGTTCGTCACCAGGAAGAACCTGCGCCGTCTGCCGGCCGAATGCTTCCGGATGCCGGTGGTGACCTACCCTTGTTCGCTGCAAGGCATCACAGACCGAGGGGCCGGCTGGTCGCGTTCCCAGATCAGTCAGCTCAAAACATTGCTCTTAGGAAAGGCCGTGCAAGCCCACATTGAGGCCTACTGCCCCCTGGAACATCTTTATTATATCACTCTCTATGGGGAAGATAACCTGAACCTGAATTATCTCTATGGGGTGCAGGCGCATTGCCTGGCCCAGAGCCTTCTGCACAGCACTCAAGAGTACTCCTCCGAACTCATGACGGAGCTGAAGGGTGCCCCGGGCGAGAAGGAGGAGCTTGACTCTTCACTGGAAGCATTGCCCACGCTGGCTGCTGCCCTGCTCCCGGCGGTGCATCTGAAGGCTGGGGAGTGCCACAGCGTCCAGGTGACCTTTCTCCAGGACCCGACAGAGTTCTGGGTCCACCTCCAGGAGCATCGCCAGCCTCTCTGTTATCTGAAGCAGAACCTGAACGACTTCTACTCTCAGGCCAAGAAGCTGGAAGGGGTGCTGCTTGAGCCCAGGCCAGGCTCTCTGTGCTGCGTCATGTTGAAGGAGAACTCTTACCACCGTGCCCTTGTCACCAAAGTGCAGGGGAAGGGCATTGAGGTATACTTGGTGGACAAGGGAAACACTGAAATAGTTGACTTGTATAAGGTGAAGGAACTGCTCCCCCAGTTTAGAGAACTTCCTGCTGCGGCTCTCAGGTGCAGGTTGGCTAATCCTTCCCCAGGTCAGAGCTGGAGTCCGGGCGCTGTGGATTACTTCAGGACAGCTGTGGCAAACAAGGAGCTAGTGATCAAGGTCCTAGGCATGCATGGAGACATCTATGTAGTAGAGCTTTTTGACCGTGCCCTGACGGGAGAAAAAAACTTAGGCAAAATTATGTCCCAGGGAGTAGATGCTGAGCATCGTGAGAACGTACAAGGAAAGAAAGTCCAGAAGGTGACAACAGATAGGCCATTGGTGAGAGCTCCTCAAGGAGAAAGCCTTTTGCATCAGTCTAGTGAAGGCGCTTGCGGTTTACATCGCAGAACAGCAACTGCAGAAAAGGATTGTAACATTTTCCCAAATCCTTCATCCTGTACTGTGCAAAAGAACTCTGAAATAGCACCGGGATTTTCTGGTGAAGAGCAGGTGGAAGTTGGAAGCACAGTAGATGTGATAGTATCCTATACAGAGAGCCCTAGTCTCTTTTGGTGTCAGTTAGCTAAAAACTCTGAAGACCTGAAGGCACTTATGGCTGAAATTCAGAATTATTGTGTTGAATCAGTACGGCCCCATGACTGGCCAAATCCTGTATGTTTGGCAAAGTATTCTGAAGATAATAAATGGTATAGAGCTCTTATCCTTAGTAAAGTAAACTCTACGGAAGAGGTGGAAGTTGCCTATGTTGACTATGGGAATAAAGAACGTGTTTCATTAGATAATGTTCGCGCAACAAAGGCAGAGTTTCTAAAACTGAAAGCACAGGCTTTTAGATGTAGCCTTTATAACCTGATTCAGCCAAAGGGTCAGAATCCTTTTGTTTGGGATGAAAAAGCCACTGAAGCTTTTCAAGAATTTGTGAATTCAGCAAGCACAAGGGAACTAAAATGTACGATATTTGCCTTAGCAACATTGAACAGTACAGATCTCTTTAATATTGTGGATTTAATTACACCTTTTGAAAGTGTCTGCCATTTTTTAACAAGAAAGGGTTTAGCCAGATCGGTACAGCCTCTGAACCCTCTGATACCATCTGTTCGACTTCTCTCATACTATTATTCAACACATGACCTCAAAATAGGAAGTGAAGAGATAGTTTATGTTACTCACATTAAAGACCCCTGTTTCTTTTACTGCCAACTTGCTAGAAGTGCAGATGTTCTTGGACAGCTAACTAAAAGCATTGGTAAACTCCGTAAAACCTGGCACAGTTTGCGGACATCACGGGCCCCTGGAAGACTATACCTTGCAAGGTTTACTGATGGCTGCTGGTACAGGGCAGTAGTAACTTCAGCAAAAGCTAACAAAGAGGTCTTCTTTGTTGATTTTGGGAATACACAGTTGTTGAAGAATGAAGACCTGATTGTTGTACCAAATGATGCTTTTGAGTTACTCCTGCTGCCAATGCAAGCCATAAGATGCTGTTTGTCTGACATTGCTGCCAAGGTATCAAAAGATGCTGCCATGTGGTTTGAAAAAACAGTTCTAGATAAGCCTTTAAAGGCTCTGGTTGTAGCAAAAGAACCTGATGGGAAACTGATAGTTGAACTGTATGACGGTAAAATGAAGATCAATGCAAAATTGAAAGAGATGGCAGGCTTGCAAGGCAGTCAAAGGGTTTCCCAGTATACAAAAAATGAAGCTTCGTTGTCTAAGTATTCACCAGGTAGAGAAACACAAACTGAAAAAAGACCATCTTTGATGAACATTGTTAAACCTGTTTCTGAGAGCAAGAGAGGGTGCACTGAAAATAAAGAAATACTGGGCAGTATTAAACACAGTTCTTGGAACAGAGAAGGAAGACAAGTGCAGAAAACAGAAAAGGAGATGGCAAGAAGATTTCCAAAGCTGATGGAAACAGTTGACAAAAAGGATCCTGTACCAAGTGGCATCGACTGTGTACCCCTTCTAGAAAGAGAGAAGAAAGCTAGTGTTGGAAATAGAAATGAAATTAAAACTAATGTATGCTTTTCATCCAAAAAAATATGTGATCTACCTCAAAAATGCATAAAACCTGGTCTTAAAACTTCTGTCTATATTTCCCATATAAATAATCCTTCTGACTTTTATGTTCAGCTAGTAGAAGATGAGCCTGTGCTTAACAGCATTTCAGAAAAACTAAATTCTGAACAAACTGGGAGCCTTCATGGGGATCAGCTTCATGTAGGAAGCTTAATGTGTGCAGTTTTTTCAGAAGATGGCTTGTGGTATCGAGCTGCGGTCATCGAAGAGCCTTCGGATGAATCGGTGAGCGTGCAGTACATTGATTATGGGAATACGGCAGTCACTGGTCTCTGCAAAACAGGTAGACTTCCTGAAGACTGTTCCTCCTTCCCGGTAATGAGCGTTCATTGCTCCCTGGATGGAGTTAAAACGACACACCAAGTTGAATGGACCCAGGAAGCAGTACAGTATTTCTCGGAAAGAACAAGCGAAATTCAAATGAACGGTGAATTTGTGGAGAAAAGGGAAGGCAAATGGGAAATTCTTCTTTGTGACAAAAAGGGAAATGTAACAGTGGATTTGATTAACAATTACCTTGCAGGCCAAAAACCTCTGATGGTGGACCAAAAAGAGAACAAGGCCGACTTGATAAACCTGTGTGAAGTTGTTGATGAGCATAGCAAATCTTCAAGTGTATCAAATGCCAGGTCTTTTCACTGGAAGATACCTGAAATAGGTCAGACCCTGAGAACATTTTCCGTAGTTGCAAAGAGTCCAGAATATTTTTGGTGTCAGTTTACTGAGACAGAAAATATTGATTCAGTTGAAAGAATGCTTCAGGAGGCTGAAACCCATGAAAGAATAATTGTGGACGAGATTAGAAGAGGCTGTCCCTGTCTGGCAAAGTACAGTGAAGATGATACGTTTTGCCGTGCGATTGTTAGCAATATAGAAGACAATATATTTACAGTAATTCATATTGATTATGGCACTGAGGAATGTATCAATAAAGAAATGATCAGGGAGATTTCTGATGAGCTGTTAGCAATACCACCTCAAGCGTTTCTGTGTTGTCTCTTTGGTTGTAGTGCAAAGGAAGGCTCCTGGACTGAAGGAGTAAGCAAGATCTTCTGTGAAATGATAGCTGACTTTCCATTAGAAGTTACAGTTGTAGACAAAAAAACCCATAGTCCTCTTGAAATTCCTATGTTTATTGTTAAATTGGAGTGTCGAAAACTAAGCATTAATGAGCAAATGAAGTCATTTTGGAAGGGCAACTCTGAAGACAAGGGCTCCATTTTAGCAAATATTCACAGCTCCGAAGAACAGACCGAAGATGCAGAAGAATCTGCCCCAACTACTACTGCTTTAGAAGATTTGCTGAGTTATTCAGAGCTATTACAACCTGTATGTCCTAGTTCAGTTGAAGGGAGCAGAACTTCACTCACTGCTCATAAAAGGCAGGACTGGAAAGCCATTGAACATCTCAGTACTGGAGATCAACAAGCTGCATTTGAAGCTGTTGGTAATGAAACAGACCATTGTTTACCTGAAAAAGGCAACGAGGTATCAGCTTGTGCAGTTACTTTGAAAATGCAGCTTCCTGCTAGTAATGAAACTGAAGTGTTAGAACAAGATCCCTTTGAAGCTCAGGAAGAGACTGAAAGCAAAGCAGAAATACCAACAAAAAGTGCACTTGACATACACTTGCCTTCAGGTGACACAGAAGGCTTATCAGACTTTGTACCTCGTGCACCAGATGATAGTCTTCAGACACTAAAGATGGACATGCTAGAAGTGCCCTCATTGAAAGTACCTTTGGAGCTGGAGGCGACCAAAAGCCCTTCCTTGTATGGGGAACCACAACAGAGATCAACACTGGATTGTCTTGAACTGCCACCTGTGGAAGAAGAGTTAGAACGGAGTGCTGTACTAAAGGATAAAGTGGATAGTCCTTTACAGGAAAACAAATGGACGGAGGACATTTCCCTGTTGGATCTGCCTGCTGTAGTGCATCTTGCAAGTAATGACATTCAGTTGTCATGTTCAGAAACTGAAATGAACCCACAAGACCTCTCTTGCAGCAAAGACCTTGTCAAAGTAGATGAAACACTACCAGATACTGTGAAAACCTTTTGTGAAGAATGGCAAACTCCTCTGGAAAAGAGCTGCAGAGAAACACAGATGAATCTTAATATGTGTGAAAATATAAGAGAGAACAATTTCATTGGACAGGATTCTTTGAGTGATATATTGGATGGATGGGAAGTTGAAACTTCAAGCACCAGTGCAGGTAAGTCATAGAATTCTAGAATTGTAAGAGTAGGACGTGACCCTGACATGCAGGAATATATAACACCAGCACTCCTGAAGGATGCACATCCAGCCTCTCCTTAAAGACCTCCAAAGACAGCCTGCCTCTCTCCAGGGCATTCTGTTCCATTATTTAGGGACCAATGTCATAGAATCCTAGAGTTGGAAGAGACCACAAGAGCCATCTAGTCCAACCTCCTGCCATGCAGGAACTCTCAATCAAAGCATCCCTGACAGATGGCCATCCAGCCTCTATTTAAAGACATCTAAGGAAGGAAACTCCACCACACTCGGAGGGAGTGTGTTCCACTGTTGAACAGCCCTTACTGTCAGGAAGTTCCTCCTAATGTTGAGGTGGAATCTCTTCCCCTGTAGCTTGCATCCATTGTTCCAGGTCCTATTCTCTGGAGCAGCAGAAAAAAAATCTTGCTCCCTCCTCAATATGACATCCCTTCAAATCCTTAAACAGAGCTATCATATCATCTTCTAACCTTCTCTTCTCAAGGCTAAACATCCCCAGCTCCCTAAATATCTCCTCATAGGGCATCATTTCCCAACCCTTCACCATTTTAGTCGCCCTCCTTTGGACACGCTCCAGTTTCTCCACATCCTTTTTGAATTGTGGTGCCCAGTACTGCACAGTATTCCAGGTGATGCCTGACCAAAGCAGAATAGAGTGGCACTATTGCTTCCCTTGATCTAAACACTATACTTCTATTGATGCAGACTAAAATCGCATTGGCCTTTTTAGATGCTGCATTGCACTGTTGACTCAGCTTCAACTTGTGGCCTACTTGGATTCCTAGATCCCTTCCATACGTAGTCTCATTCAGCCAGGGATCCCCTATCCTATATTTGTGCATTTTGTTTTTCTGCACTTAGGGCGTAAAAATTCTGCTTTGGTCAGGCCCCACCTGGAATACTGTGTCCAGTTCAGGGCACCACAATTCAAAAAGGATGTGGAGAAACTGGAGTAGGTCCAAAGGAGGGCGACCAAAATGGTGAAGGGTCCTGAAACCATGACCTATGAGGAATGCCTTAGGGAGCTGGGAATGTTTAGCCTGGAGAAGAGGTTAAGGGTTGATAGGATAGCCCTGTTTAAATATTTGAAGGGCTGTTATATTGAGTAGGGAGCAAGCTTGTTTTCTGCTGCTCCAGAGTCGTCATCTCATTATAATAATAATAATAATAATATGATTTATTTCTATACCGCCCTTCCATAGATCAGGGCGGTGTACAGCATAGATTATAGCTACAATTAACTTGTGTTCTGCAGGATAGTGGCAGGTTGGGAGTACAGTAGCTTGTCATGACAGTTGTAATAGCCATATCCTCTGGGAGACCAAAAATGCATACAGGTGTTGGGTTACAGATCATTAAATAGCTGTTAGCGGGTTTTGTTTTGTTTTGTGTGTTCAAGAACAGACCTAGGGGGATGAGCAAAGAAAAATATCTCTAGTGGTTCCTAATTAAGCATTCAGGAGCAAGTCACCTCAAAATAGTTTGCATTATATAGAAATCATAGCTTGAACAATATATTGCTGGGAAAATACATTTCCCACGGTTACTCTGTGGACTGCAGGCAAGCTCTAAGCAAGCAGGGAAGCTTAAGTGGTGTAATAGTAATATCATTGCAAATTTAAAAGTAATGACACTGACCCATTGAATCCTTTATGCTTACTGCAAATTATTATTCGCATTGGGAAGTTAGGTAAAATGAAGTAGTAGCGGGGAAGGAGGACTTGTGGGCAAGAAATGCATGTAACATTTTTTTCTAGGGGTCTTTCCCCATTTAATAGTAGCACTTGTCAAAACTGAAATGTATGTGTGTTTGAACATAGATTTCTCCCTCTAGAAAACTCACAGCAAAAGTGCTATTCTGCAGATTTCTCAAACTGGGGGCAGGGGACCATTTGTGGCCCTCAGCTCACATTCAGGTCATTGCTCCATCCTTTCCAGACTGCACCACACAAGGTTGGACTGATAACTAGCAGGAGCTCTTCATCCATATGGAAATCATGTGGCTGGCTGAGTTTAAGGGAAGGAGGCAAAAGACTCTGGGAAGAAGGGAATTATAAGAGAGAGACATATTAAGGAAGAAGTGTGGAGCCAGCCTCCTGGCCAGAAAGCAGGAGGAAGAAGGTGACCATGAGTGAAAATGGCCAGAAAAGAAGAGGTTTTTGTTAGCAGTGGGGAATTCCCTCTTTGTGGGAAAAGGGCTTCGAAGGGGATAAAAGGTTAATTTCTTTGATTAAAAAGGGAGATAGACATCAGTGAATAAGAAGGGGAAAACTATTATAGATGAAGTGAATGCAAAATAAAAGAATGGGGGAGGTTTTGTTTTTTTTTAAGGCTGTTGCCACAGAATTGGATACAAGTTAGGTATAAAAGACAAGGGGGAGAAGAAAGAGAGTGAGTAGGAATGCTTTGAGGGACATACGGTGTTTGTTGGTGGAAAAAAACCCCCACTCTACTTAACAACAATGGATCAAGAAATTCTGCTTGATACAGGCAGAGAGAGTAGAGTCATGATGACTCCAAAATCATTGTCTGTGCTTAACTTGAAAGCAAACTGAAATTTCCTGCCATAGTATCAGCAGAAAAGCACCATTAATTGTCAATGGTGCCTAGTAATTAAGCCTAAGCATGTATAGCTGAGTCAGCATTGTGTAATGGTGTAATGCTTTAAGTGTTGGACTAGGGGTCTGGGAGTCAGGAATTTAAATCTCTGCTCAGCCATGGAGACCTATTATATTCTCTCAACCTCAAAGAAAGACAATGGCAAACCCACTCTGAAGAAAGCTTGCCAAGAAAACCCTAGAATAGGGTAGCCATGAGAGTCAGCTTGAAGACATAATAACAAAATAAGTATAATTGAAGCACTTGCATATTTTCTTGTTTACCTCCCCCTCAAATATCTTCCCTATTCCTCTTTTTTCTGTGTTTTTTCCCCCCAGAGGAGCATGATGTACAGTGATGGTGTTATGTAAGTAATTCTCTTTTACCTGTTTAGGCTCTTGCAATATACGGTGAATTAAAGATAATCATACCTGCCTAATAATGCAATAACAAAATAAACCAAAATCAGGAAGAAATCTGGGGGCAGCTCTTCAAAGCAAACATGTTTTTCTCCTGTTTTACATGTGGACTGTTTCATAGACCTTCCTCCAAGAAAGTTATTTCTGTCCACTCTAAAATTCCTCCTGGATTAGAGGAGACCAATGTCTCTGCATATGCTGTAAATGTGGGGAGTCTCCTTTCTCATTATTTTTGTTTGTTCTCAAACTCAGCATGAAATAAGAGAAGTGAGAAACAGGTTTTATGAGGTGAGTGGGGTATGGCCCATTGTGGAGCTTCCCTCAGGGACAAACTGGATTTGTTTGAAAGTGGGCTGTCATGGAGTATGATCAAGTAACTCCCTTCAAATAGAAGATCTCAAGAGAACTCTCATTTCTGGCTAGGTGGGGTGAGATTTGGCATGTTGACTGATGCTCCCCATGAGCTAAGTGTAACCTGATGTTTTTCTTCAGATCTTTAGCATGCAGTTGCCTCAGCAGACCAGTTGATGGAAAGGTTTTCCTTGATAGGGTAGGTATACTGAAGTATTCTGCTGTAAAAACTAGATGGAGCTACTGGGTTCTAACTCTCCAGTATATTATATGTTTTAACAATCATTTGGATTGCTGTGTTTCTGCCCTGTAAAAGAAATCAAGTGTTCTGTTAATAAGAATACAATCTTTCCTCCATATTTGCAGGGGTTAGGGGAATGATACCCCACGAATATGGAAAGATCATGAATAACTCCACTCCACCCCCCACTTAGAAGCCAGTTAAAGGGAAGGTTGAGCGGAGGAAGAGGAGCAGCGCTGCACACTCCTTTTCCCCCACCGTCCTGTCCCTTTGATCGGCTCCCTGCCCCTTCTCTTCCTCATTCCTTTCCCTGTGTAGCCCAAGGAGAGGATCATTGGGGAGGAGAACGCAAGAAGTGCCTTGGCCCCTCCAAGACCCTTTGCCTCCCTGATTCTTTCCATGGGCAGCCCAAGGAGAGGATTGGGGAGGAGAAGGGTCTTGGGAAGGGGGCAGGGCAAGGCATCTCCTGCCTTCACCTTCCGGATCTCTCCCTGGGCTGCCCAAGGAGAGATCGGGCAGAGAAAGAGGAGGAATGCCCACATTAGCGGCCTTGACCTCGTGAATAATCAAAGTCATGAGTCTCAAGGCCGCAAATATGGAGGGCTGACTGTATAATTAGTTGGTTTCCATAAGCAGTAAAACTAAGATTTCATTACTATGGTTCCTTCTTTTTCTATTAAAAATGACATTAAATTTATAGGCACAAATTTTATACTCAGGGAAATTAGGAAAGATGTTTATGAAGACTGTCTTCTTCCATTTTCATCCTTGCTAGCGGTACCAGTTTATTTAATGTCGCACTGTAAAGTGTATAAATAAGGTAGGAAATGTGTGATTGCTTTAGTGCACATCTGTGCATACAAATACTTATGATGGTTTTAAACATGATCTTTTGTTTTCTGATAGAGGAAGAAGTGACTGTTGGTTTAGATTACAACAATTACCTTCGTGACAACTACATGAAACTACAATTACCTTGATGACAACTACATCATTGGCATAATGGAGTCATCTTTCCCACAAACTCTTCATTTGATATTGATGGCAAGAGTTCAGTGGACAAATTTTGTCCAAAACAGGAACATCTTTTCACTTCAAAGTCCTTTTAAGAATATTTGAGTACAAGTACACTGTCTGTAGTTGTTTAAATACTCTGATATGAAGTGGTGGAGTTGCACTAATGTTCCTTGTATTGAAGGTGTCTCACTGTTAAACACTGAGGCTTATTTATGAAAGAAATATGTTTTCATGTGTATTTTGAGTACACTTCATTGAAAAGCATTTTTAGAAAGAACACTGTGCCTATTTGGAAGGATTTGTTACTTTTTGTTTAATGAAGCAATAATAAAGCTTATACTTGAAAAACACTGGGTTTTGCTATTTTATTACCCTACTTCTTGGAAAGGTGTTCTTAGCAACTATGTACATCATGGATCATACACAGCTGCATGGAACTATTTTTAAAAATTCGGTAATACTAATGATTTTAGGTCATTTTACATTAAATTCACTTCTAATCTAACTTTATGCTTTTGTCTGCATGGGGATGTCTGCAGAGAAATGGTTATACTAATAAAGTTTTAAAAAAAAGGATTTTTCCAGAGTAGAGGAATACGAGGGGGTATCCAAAAGTTTTAATGATCACCTTTTAAAAAAACTGACAGAAAGTTTATTTTGATTTGTAGTTGTTAACTTATCTCTATGTAGTCACTATCTAGATTTATACATTTTCTTGACACTCCAAATACCTGATACTGTGTCTGCAGATTGCACCTTACAAGGGGGTATCGTAAAGTAAAAATTATCACCCAGAAGTTATTATGGCATATTGATGAAATTTTGTCAGTGTCATCATTGGTCCTTAAGTGCACACTGCTAAGAAAAGCAGCTCATTGCATCCTTTATTTTTGTAACTGGCTGGGCCAGAAGTGACTAAAGTGTAAAATCCTCATCAGGCTTCTACAATATCAGGTATTCGAAGGGTCAAGATACGCTGGGAAAAATGTATAAATTTAGATAGTGACTACATAGAGAAAAGTTAACAGCATCAAAACAAAACAAAACTTATTTTTTTAAAAGGTGATCATTTAAACTTTTGGGTACCCCTCATATCTAAATGCATTGCCAGTTAAATTATTTTCCATTTTTATTTTTTGCTTTGTAGTAGTTCAGCATCTTAGAATCCAGCTACAGCTTTTCTGGTATTTTTCCTCTGCCACATCGGAATGTATCAGTATTGATTGCTTTACAAATGGTAAGCCACTGAAGTTAATGATAACACTAAATAGGACAGTGGCTTAGGCAGCTGGCTGTGTTTAGTTTGGAGAAGAGAAAGGTAAAAAGTATGACCGTGTGTAAATATTCAAGTAGATTTTATATTGAGCAAGCTTGTTTTCTGCTGCTCTGGAGAACAGGACACAAAGCAATGGATTCAAACTACAGGAAAAGAGAGTCCACCTAAACATTAGAACTTGATCTTAAGAGCTGCTTGACAATAGAATGTGTTGCCCTGATGGAGTCTCATTTGGAGGTCTAAACAGAGACCGTTTCTTAGAAGTGCTTTGACTGTGTATTCTTGCATGGCAGGGGGTTGGACTGGATGGCCCTTGTGGTATCTCCGAATTCTGTGATTCTTCACAAAGAAATGCTATTGAGAAGTAGAGTTCATAGATATGCTCTGTTAATAGAAGGCTGTGGCAGAGCCTATATGAGCTGAATGCTGTAAAACTAGCATTTAAAGTTTTAGCTTGTGTGTTTTTGAAAACAACAACAACCCTGGGGCCACTAGCATTTTGACTTGCAAGTTTGGAATAGCCTGATGATGGAAGGAGGTTAGCTATCCAATTAAGTCTCCAGGTTTTTAAGGAAACTTAGTTATTTTGCAGCTGTTACGGGCGGTGATTCCGTTGAGGCTAGATTTCATTGTGGAAGCGTGAAATGAAAATAGTCATTGACACAATCACTCTTAAGTGACCATTCTGGGACTATGGGATTCATAACTCATCTTGGTACACAGAAGATCTACAGGCAATGATGAAGGCTGGACAATGGTTAATGTGCAGGTGTTACAGATCATAAAGCAAGTACTTATTACATAACTGAAAGGTTGGCAAAAACCCTTATTATTGCATTAACTTATCCTCAACAAGCCTCCCCACCAAGGTTTTTCCAAATAGCAAGGGTCCTGTTGCAATCCAGGCTCTGAGAGGTCCGAATTAGCATCCTCTCTTGCCTGCTGTAATACAATTGCTAAGCACTTTGAGGAAAATGTTGCACATATTTGCTCAAAACTTGATGCCAGTTTTTTTTGTGTCTGGGCAAAGTGTCCAATAGTCTAATCAGGATTCTAGCAGTTTCAATTCTTGTGATTACAACAAGACATTCTCTGTTTTGTCTGAGGACAGGTTGCACACCTGTAACTGTAGTTCGAGTGAACACTCAGAAATGGGTTATCTGCACCTGTGCAGTACATCATGCCGCACCTTCTAGAGCTGTTATCCAACCTTTTTGGCGGTAACTCCATCAACTCTCGAAGCACCTTAGTGTGCTTTCCACCTAAACTGTCACTTCCAGAGATGCCAAACATCAGAATCCAAGGATCCACAGAAAAGCAGGATATGGTGAGGGGAGGAGGGGTGGGGTTGTGTGAGTTCACAGATGTCCACTTGGAAGAACTACAGTTGCAGGAATGCAATCTCCTCCTTTGTGGTTGCTGTTGTGACTCACACAAAAGAGAGACTACCAAGCTACTAAACATAGGAGTGAGAATGCCATGCTATACAAGAAACAGTTATAGATCTTAAAGCGAGTTATGTTTCAGGAAAACAGCATAAACTCTGGATCTTGCATCTAACCTGTAGTAAGAGATTAAGGTCAAAGGCTGTGAACATGTAGCTGTTCTGCACACATCCTCCAAAGATACACCCCTCAGAAAGGCAGATGATGTAGCCGCAGCCTGAGAGGAATGGCTGCAAAAATGATCTGAAAGATCCTATGTGGCCAGTTCATAGGCTAGGTGAATTGTGGAAACCAATTTCAAGCAGCACGGCTTTGAAACCATCATTCCATTCCACTTGAAGGAATAACATACAAAGAGTCTCTGAGGCTTGAGCAACCCAGCCACCCTGTCCACAAAGAAGGGTAGGGCCCTTCTGACATCCAGGCAATGAAGAGTCCATTCCAAGTCTGAGGTCGGGTTCTGCATCAATCAAGGCAACACAATGCCCTGGTTGATGTGAAAGGATGATACTACCTTGGGCATGAAAGAAATGTCCAGTCCGAGCATGACTTTGTGATGCAAACAAGATTGGCCTACTCTGTAAATGCCACCAAAAAAAGCAGCCTTCCAGATAAGTGTAGATCTGGCACAGCTATCCGCTCAAAGGGCTTTCTGGACAGTTCAGACAATACCAGCTCTAGACTCCATGAGGTCCCAAGACTGGAGAACATGCCTTGGGTCCAACTTATCTTAGGGACCGCCTCCTCCCATATGAGCCCCCACATACACTTTAGTCCTCTGGGAGGAATCTGCTTCAGCCTATAAAAACTAAGTTGTCCCAGACCTCCCAGAGGGCCTTTTTTGCTATTGCTCCCAGGCTGTGGAACAATCTGCCGGATGAGATGCGTCTTATTACAACCTTGGAAAGCTTTTAAAAAGCGACCAAGACGCATCTCATCCGGCAGGCCTTCCCGGATAGTAACTAATTTCCCATCGCCTGATGAACCCCCCTTGCCCCACCCCCATCTGGCTGCCTACAGGGGACTTTGAATGAATGTATTGTAAATCTTTTAATTATGATTAGTTTAATACTGTTTTAAGGGGAAGGAGGTGGGTATGTTTGGAGGATCTGAACTGTATATGTTTTTAATATGATGTACCCTGCCCCGATTGCTCGTTCAGAGGGACGAGTAAGAAATAAATATTATTATTATTATTAAATGTATTCACCAAGGGATTATGAAATCAAGAGGGCTTGCAAATGACCTGGACATAAGCCCAAAAAGCCATCAGGTAACACTTGATAGAGGAAAGAGAGATCTCTTTCAGAGATGGAGGAGAAGAATTCAAGGACATGCTGCAGATGTAGCTACCCACATCCTTCAGCAAGAACACAACCATACCTCAACTGTTGCAGGTGACTGCAGCAGCTTCCTCACATTCCATATTCAGTAGTCTCAAGGGAGCATTGAAAGAGAACTTCAGATCTCACCCTCAAACCTCCCCCCTCCCATTAAACGCTAATGCAAAACACCGTTGGCCTTGCCTGTTAGTGGTGTTCCTATTCAACCCTTACTGATCTGCCTGCACGCACCACAGGGACTGCACCATTGGTCTCAGAGACTGCACTCAAAAGATAGAGGCAGCAGTTCAATTTAAAAATATATTTTAAAAAACTTAAAAACACATTTAATTACATTTTTACTTTAAGCACTTAAAAGCTACGTATATGTAAGTTACATTAGGCTGTGTGTATGAGATTGTAGTTTAAAAATGTAATTTTAATTGTGCTAGTTTTTTATGTCACAACTATTTCCATGACATTCAGTATTATATGGGAATGACAATTTATGAGTAACGTTAGTACAAAAATCATGACTAAGGATGCTGTATGGTGTGATATGGGAGGAGGTCAATGGGGTGTGTGACACCATGATTTACTGCACCGGATGACACCAACCCTAGTGACTGCACTGCACATAAACACGGGAAGCATCTGCACCCTTTCTTGTCAGCACTCAGCCAGCCCAACACCACCAGGTTTGTATCTCCATCTTTGTCTTTGTCAGGTTGTGGCTGCTAGGAGGTCTCACCTTCAGACTATGATTGCTAGGGGTCTCACTATCTGTCTCTAGTACTGGCAGGTCTTCCTGTTGCTCTGTCTGTCCTTTTAAGTCCTCAGTGGCAGAGTCAGCACCAGGGCCTTGAAGGCAGGGCATGACATGTGCAAGCCTCAGAACACATATGTGCACAAGCTTCAGCCAAACAATTTAAATATTTTTAAATATTTGAAGGAATGTCATGTTGGGGCAGTGGTTAAATGCCTGTACTGCAGCCACTCAATCAAAACCATAAGGTTGCAAGTTCAATATCAACAAAAGGGCTCAAGCTTGACTCAGACTTGCATCCTTCCGAGGTCGCTAAAATGAGTACCCAGATTGTTGGGGGCAAGTACTTTACGGTTGTAAACTGCTCAGACACTGCTTAGGTGGTATGAAGAGGTATGTAAATGAAGCTGTTTTAAATGAAGCTGTTAACGTTGAGGATGGAGCGTGCTTATTTTCTGCTGATTCAGAGAATAGGACATGGGCCAATGAATGCAAACAACAGGAAAAGAGATTCCACCTCATTAGGAAGACCTTTCTCACAGTAAGAGCTGTTCGACAGTGGGACACATTCCATCAGAGAGTAGTGGAGTCTCCTTGTTTGGAGGTTTTTAAACGGAGACTGGATGGCCATCTGTCGAGGGTGCTTTGTTTCCTGCATGGCAGCAGGTTGGACTGGATGGCCCTTGTGGTCTCTCTTGATTCTAGAATTCTAATGAACTTGATTCCCTCACCAAAAAGCACAAAGCCACTTTCTTCCATCTCCTTAGAGACTAAGCTCCTGAGAATGAGGCTGCTGTTATACAGAAGTAGTGTCTGCTAGCTCCACCACGAACCAGGTCAGTGACTCAGTATAATAATAATAATAATAATAATAATAATAATAATAATAAGATTTATTTCTATACCGCCCTTCCATAGATCAGGGCGGTGTACAGCATATAAAAACATTAAAACATTAAAACATAAGAACCATATAAATTAAAAACAAGCTAGGTACAATACAACAATAAAAGCAATAAAATCACAGATCCCAGTACAAGTGCGAGTGCATATGCGGCAGCAAAACAGTAGGCGGCATTAATACAGGCTAATAAATGAAAAGTCCATTCAACGATATGCCTGGTTAAATAAATAGGTTTTTAGGTCCTTCTTATATTGAGCAAGGGAGGGGGAAAAGCGGAGATCGATAGGTAGAGAGTTCCAGAGACAGGGGGCAGAGATGGAAAATGCCCTCTTCGTCGTATTCACTAGTCTGGTCTCCGGAACTCTCAATAGTCGCTGCCCGGAGGATCTAAGTGTGCGGGGCGGATTATATGGGGAGAGACGGTCCTTCAGGTACTCTGGGCCCAAGCCATATAGGGCTTTGTAGGTAATAACCAGCACTTTGTACTGAGCCTGGAAGCGAATTGGCAGCCAGTGAAGATCCTTCAGAATTGGTGTTATATGGGCGGCCCTGGGAGCACCAGTGACCACCCGCGCTGCCATATTTTGCACCAGTTGTAGCTTCCGAGTATGATACAAAGGCTGCCCCATGTAGAGTGCATTACAGAAGTCCAACCGAGAGGTTACTAGAGCATGTACTACGGTTTCAAGGTCCCTCCGGTCCAGGTAGGGACGCAGCTGGCGTATCAGCCGAAGCTGATAACAGGTGCTCCTGACCATCGCATCCACCTGAGAAGTCAGATGGAGCGACGAATCAAGGAGCACCCCCAGACTGCGTACTGTGTCCTTCACGGGGAGCATGACCCCATTCAGGACAGGTGGAACCACCTCCATCCCTGGACCAGGAGAACCTATCACCAGTACTTCCGACACGCTACCCCTGTCGATGCCCAGACGGAGATCATCGACCAGGGCGACCATGGCCGTCTCAACCCCGTAGCCCGCCCGAAAACCGGTTTGAAATGGATCTAGAAAATCCGTTTCGTCCAAGATCGATTGAAGTTGGAGTGCAACCGCCCTCTCGATCACCTTCCCCAAAAATGGCAGTAGCGAGACTGGCCGATAGTTGTTATGAACCAGGGGGTCGAGGGAGGGCTTTTTGAGCAATGGTTTTATTATGGCCAATTTAAGATCTTGCGGAAAATGCCCTTCCCTCAAAGATGAATTAATGATCCAGTGTAACAATGAAGTTACAACCGGTCCCCCCTGGGCCACTAGCCACGAGGGACAGGGATCGAGAGAGCAGGTTGTCTTCCTAAGACTTCTAAGGATCTTGTCCACATCCTCGGTACTGACAGACTCAAACTGATCCAGTACAACAGAGTCCACGGAAGCTCTAGACGCCTCTATTCTGGGTTCTGCTTCAATTCTGGCATCCAGACCTTCGTTTATCCGAGAGATTTTATCCGCGAAGAAGTTGTTAAATTGGTCGCAGCAGGCCTTGGTTGGTTCAAGGATCTGGTTCGGGGCAGGGGGGAGCTGAGTTAGCTCCCTCACAACCCTGAACAGCTCTGCTGGACGCGACTCCGCGGACGCGATACGGGCAGCAAAGAACGAGTTCTTAGCTGCTTGTATCGCCTCTCCATAGTCTTTCAAATGAAGGTCTAGGAGAGCCTTGTCGGATAAACGCTGGTGTTTCCGCCAGGCGTACTCTAGCCGTCGCAGGACCTGCTTCCTTGCCCGGAGATCTTCCGTATACCAGGGCTGCCTTTTGGAAGCAGGCCTGAGAGGGCGCTTGGGAGCGATACTGTGTATAGCCCTGGAGAGATCTGTATCCCAGGTGTTAACTAGGGCGTCAACAGTGTCGCCATCACTTCCAACCATAAACCCCTCTAGGGCTTCTTGGAACCTATCTGGTTCCATCAGCCTTCGAGGGTGGACCATTCTAATAGCGTCCAGACCTTCGTTTATCGGAGGGTGGTGGAGTCTCCTTTCTTGGAGGTTTTTAAGCAGAGGCTGGATGGCCATCTGTCGGGTATGCTTTGATTGGGAGTTCCTGCATGGCAGGGGGTTGGACTGGATGGCCCTTGTGGTCTCTTCCAACTCTAAATTTCTATGATTCTATGATTCTATGATTCTATGATTCTAGGTCCGCCACCCCCGGAGGGGATCTGGGTGGATGCCTTGATGCTTGCCTCTACCAAGAAGTGATCCGTCCATGACAGGGCGGAGATGTTGGTGATTTCCGCCCACGGAGTTTCCATGTCCGTACAGAAGACCAAATCGAGTGTATTCCCCGCACAATGCGTTGGACCCGAAACCAACTGAGACAGGCCCATGGCTGTCATGGTCTCCATGAATTCCCGAGCCGCACCAGATGGAACATTGTTGACCGCGAAGGGGATGTTGAAGTCTCCCAGGACTAAAAGCCTGGGGGACTCCAGCATCAGCTCCGAGACCAACTGTGTCAGCTCGTTAAGGGAGTCTGTTAGCGCATGGGGTGGCCGGTAGACCAACAGAATCCCTAGACTGTCTCTAGCCTTCAGGGTCAGGTAAATACACTCGATATAGGTAGTCTGACGGACATGGTTCCTGGTTAGAGACAAGGTGTTTTTATGCACCAAGGCAACACTCCCCCCCCCCCCCCGCCCACCTAACCTGCTCTGGTCCTTCTCCGAGTACCCGGCAGGAAGGACCTGAGCCCACACAGCATCCCCCTCAGGCCCGAGCCAGGTCTCGGTTATGCACGCCAGGTCACAGTTGTTATCTTCAACTAGGTCATGTAGAATGTGGGTCTTGTTTTTGATAGACCTGGCATTGCACAGGAGCAGAGACAGGGTTTGTGGTACGGCTGGAATGACCCTCAGATCCTTTAGGTTAGGAGAAGGGCTGGAAGGAGAGATAGATATTAAGCATCGATCTCGCCTTCCCCTGCAACGCCAGTCCTTTCTCCTACCGTCATACTTCCCCTTGCCCCACACAACTTGGATGGGAGCCCCACTTGTATCAGAGAAATTTTCTCCCTCCTCCCCAAGTGGTCCACCCCCTCTATCCATATTAACATACTCCATCTCCTCCGCAACAGAACGGGGTAATAGAGGGGGGGATGAAGGAAAGAGTTACCAAAGTCAATATGATAACCGGCAGAGTTCATCGTTGGCAAATGGAACAGATAATAGCTCGGGAGGGCAGTTCTTCTACGGGCCTTTATGTGGCCCCTGAGCATCCACACGCTCTTCCGCAGCCACTTGGGCTCTTTGGGAAAGCGGTTGGTACATGGGCCTCCTGGCTGGCCCCGAGCGTCCACACTTCCTCCTTCCGCCGCCAGCGTCGCTGAATGAGAGGGGTGGCTGTTGGGCCTATGAAGGTCCAGATAACCCGGCCTCAAATCTCCTCCCCCGCCAGAACCGCCGTCGCATCCGGAGGGTGCTTGGATGAAAAAAAAAGCCTGTCCGCCGCTGGCCTTGGCGTGGAGCCGGGGTGTGGTGGTGACTGGGGGTTGGGCCGCGGAGGCCTTACCCCCTCCCCTTGCTCAGGTGCTGCGCCGCCTCTCTTCGGTCTCCCGGGGCTTGGCTTTTAAGCCCTGTCCGCCGCTGGCCTTGACGTGGAGCCGGGGTGTGGTGGTGACTGGGGGTTGGGCCGCGGAGGCCTTTCCCCCTCCCCTTGCTCAGGTGCTGCGCCGCCTCACTCTTCGGTCTCCCGGGGCTTGGCTTTTAAGCCCTGTCCGCCGCTGGCCTTGGCGTGGAGCCGGGGTGTGGTGTATAAATCCTGACCCTTAAATAAATATGCGCATGCAAACCTCCAAACTACTGTCAATCAATTCTGACTCCCAAAACAAAGGCTACTTATGTCTGCAGGGAGACCTATTTTGTACAATTTATTTCTTTTGAGTCAACCATATTTTGTATTGCATTTTCACCAATCTATGTTTAGGGTGTCAGAATTTTCCTTACTGTGTCAGCTCTTAGTTGTTTTTTCCCAGGGTGTTGTTTTACCTGGGAAAAACAACAACTAAGAGCCAACATAGTAAGGAAACTCACACTACAAGTACTTGGCATCAGTGTTCTGCAGAGCATTTCTTGGAGAAAGTTATTTCACTTGGGCAGAGACAAATATAAATAATTAGGGCAAATAATGCATCCTTGTAACATATTATGTGGGTATGTTCTGTGGTTCTTCCTTTTTGGTTGGATGTGTTATAATATATTGATTTTGTATTCTAAAAACGTTTGATATTTGCAAGTCTTTATTTGTCAACTGAGTGGCTGAGTGTTTCACAGAGATTATTTCATTTATTTCATCCTGTAACAGGATGTTCTCAAAAAATCTAGTCATCATCAGGCCACATTCAGAAATTGAGCCTTTTGTAATCTGCCAGCTCTCAAATGTCAAGGCATTCTACATTTATAATGTTATCAAAGTTCATGGAATTACTTTAGCTCACAAATGCAGTAAGTGAACCGGAAGAATATGGTTTTGGGGAAGGAGGAAATGAAAAAAGAACCATTTCTCTCTCACTCACTCGCTCTCTCTCTCTTTTGGAGGTGTTGATTTTAATCCATTTTAATCTGGGTTTTCTTTATCACTAGGCCTAAGTATGTAACTAAGTATCATACTTAGGAAAGGGGCATGATAGTTGTTTTAGTCTGTATTTTTTAACCCTGTTGTACCCCGTTCTGATTACTTTGCTAGAGGAGCGGGTTATACATCATCATCATCATCATCATCATCATCATCATCATCATCATTCCCTGACCCAACTCCTCTCCCCCCACAACTATTCAGCTGCTGGACTGAGTGATGTAGGTCTGTTCTTCTGGTGATCAGGATGCAGCAGAACGATGCTTCCAGCCAGTGATTTCTGGTGTGAGTGTGAGCCACACTAGACATTGCTAATAGTAGGGTCATCCTGTTGTGCTCCAATCACCAGTAGAACAGACTGCCATTGCTTAGTGCAGCTGATGGAAGTTAAGGTAGTTGGGAGAATTTGCAATCATGGCAATGATACCACAGCTGTAAACATGAACTATAAACTGAGCAGTAACAAATGTGTAGGCCTATCATGTGTGTGCCTCCCTGTGCCTTCAAGTCACCTGTTGACTTATAGTAACTTTCATAGTGTTTTCCTGGGCGAGATGCTTTTTCCCAGTTCCTTCCTCTGAAATATAGCCTACAGCAGCTGGTATTCATTGGTGGTCTTCCATCCAAGTACTAACAAGGGTTGACCCTACTTAGGCTCCACATTCAGACAGGATCAGGTGCCTTTTTAGAGTATTTTGCTCTAGCTTACATATCTGCAACTTGCTCAATAGTATACCATCTAGGTTACAACAACAACAACAACAACAATAATAATAATTTATTTATATACCACCTTTCCAAAAAAGATCAAAGCGGTTTACAAAAGTGGATAAACAAATACACAAAATACATAGATGATTTACATAAGCAAATAAATTAAATATCTAAATATTTAACTATGAACTACAAATACCCCACATTTCTTTCATTTCTGCTGAATTGGTTTTAATGATTTCTTTGATGAAGCTACCAAGAATTTTAAAAGCTTGTGAAAGTTAGTTTTGTTATATATATATATATATTTTAAAAAACCTAGCAGTCTTCATGTTTCTACTTTTTCTATAAATATGTATTGCTGGATTTATATGTGACACCTTGCTGTCATGGCCAGCATTTGCACAGTCTTCACTTTTCATATCTTCACTCAAATGATAACACACGCTTTTACGTATTTCAGCAACCCTTTTACATATTTCAGCCATAGTAGTTAACATGCAATTCCTTGTTTAACTTCCATACATTTGGTTACGACTAGACATTCATGTCAAGGGACTATTTTTACCTTTTATCTTTACACTTCTCAGATACTTTCTTTGAATCCAAATATCCTCAGAGAATATTATCTCTTCTATCAGTCCATAGTACTGCCCAGGGACTATTTCTCAAAGATTAAGAGATTTTTGATTCTAGGCAGAAGTACCTTTTTCTTATTTGGCAAATGAAATCCTTTTGGGCTTTCATTGTGAGTTACTTCAGCTGCCAGATTTGATGCAGAGGTGCATGAAAACTGACTGGAATAAAATATTTATCTTCAGCTGATGTATTAATATCCAAATAGATACAGAAGTAATCCATAGATCTCATATACTGCCTCTTGATAAATATGACACTCTGAAAATCTAGCAGACCCAAAATATTGTACAGATCCCATAGAAATATGCAACATTAGAAGTAATTTTTACTAAGTAGATCTCTTGACTCTTTTAATAGAAAGGCTATTAAATTAGAAGTTTTGAACAAATACGATTTTTAATGGCAAAGATACATCACAAAATAATTCCTAAAACATCATATAGCAAGCAGAGCCATATCAATCAAGAGTTTGAAAGTGCACAATATGTTCTTTGTATCTTTATTGTTCTGATTGAGATGCCATTGGAGGTAAGTCAATATTGGTGCCTTGAATGACATTAACACCGTTGCCATCTAAGAGAGGGTCCCACTGGTTAAAATCTTTCTTCAGGCCTGTAGAATATAAATGCCAGTCTAATGAGAACAGAGCAATATGGTGCTTCAAAAAGTAAAATAATGATTGATGCAATAAATGGGATGGGAAGAAACAGGTGTGTGAAAAAACAAAGCATTCTAAAATGCTTGTGTTACATGGTAACAGCATTACAATTATATGAACCAGTTAACCAGACACAGGAAACAGATCATATCCTTTACTTGAGATTTGGGTCACAGAGAGAGAGAGAGAGAGAGAGAGAGAGAGAGAGAGAGAGAGAGATTCTAAATGTGCATGTCTTGTGTGTGCTGTGTGCTTTCAAGTCATTTTCCAACTTAAGGCCATCACAGGGTTTTCTTGGCAAGATTAGAGGGGGGTTGCCATTGCCTTTGGGGCTGAAAGAGTGTGACTTGCCCGAGGTTACCCTATGGGTTTCTGTGGCTGAGTGCGGATTTGAACCCTGGTCTCAAGAGCCATAGCCCAATGCTCAAACCACTACACCACGCTGGCTCTCAGGTCTTGGCAAACTGTTAAACTGTAGCTTATTGCCAGTAAGCATATATTAGGAAGGCAGCTTTCAGGTATTTATACTGAAAATGAGTTCAAAATTGGTTAGGTTTGGAATGTTTCTCAAACATTCTAAGGAGGTTTGGAGCAAGACAGGTTCTAGCCTGCTTTAAAGGGGCTGTGGAAGGCTAGTACAGTACTGAAAAAATCATTGCTGAATCTCACCATACTAGAAAATTACTGGGTACTCTCCAGTATCTCTTTCTTGTGCAAGGTTCTAAACCATGTAGAGGCCTTCTAGTTCCAGAGATTCCAGGATGAAACAGATTATCCAGAAACATTTCAATCTGGCTGCAAGGCTTGGACAGAGACACTTTGGCCACCTTGTGGATGACCTACACTTGGAACTGGACAGGCTAAGTGTGTCCTTGTTAGTTCTGCTGGACCTCTCAGTGGCTTTTGGTATCATTGAATATGGTATCCTTCTGGGCCACCTTGGTGGCATGGGACTTGGAGGGAAAACTCCAAGTCCAGCACCAAAGGTGGTGCTGGGGGATTCTTGTTTGACATTCTGGCCATTGGCCTCAGAGCTTGGTTTCCCATTTGCCATTTTCTTCAATTGCTGGGGCAGGCCATCCAAGAGATCTGGAGTTTGGTGTCACCAGTATGTTGAAGACACCTAACTACTTCTCCTTTCCATCTAATTTTAAAGAACCTGTTTCAGTACTAAACTAGTGTCTACTGTCAGTAAGAAACTGGATGAAAGTAACAAATTGAAGTTTAATTTAGAGAAATCAGAGGTGCTTCTGATCAACTGAGAGGAAGAGGTTGGGATTCAGCCTGTGCTGGACAAGCTTATAATCCCATTGAAATCTCAGGTTCATAGCTTCAGCATACTCCTGGCCTCACCCCAGAGGCCAACGTTTCCATCATGGTCAATAGTGCATTTACAGTTAAAATTAGTGTGCCATCGCTGCCTGTTCCCGAAGATTCAAAGATATAGCCGTGTTAGTCTGTAGAATCAATATGTAGAGAGATCTTGTAGCACCTTTGAGACTAACTGAAAGAAAGAAGTTGGAAGCGTGAGCCTTCGTAGACTAAAGTCTATTTCCTCAGATGCATGTTCTTGGAGATGTCAGATCTGGCTATGGCGGCACATGCCTGTTTAGATTAGTGTAATAGACTGCTTGAAATAGGCTTTGGAAACTGTTCGGAAACCTCAATGGATCAAGTTACAAGAAACACTCCCCTGTTACAACAGCTTCACTGGCTATAAGCCTGTTTTCAAGGCATGATTCAAAGTGCTGATCTGTATCTCCACACATAGGCCTGCCAGAGTGTTGAGATCTGTGAGGTGAAAGCCTTCTCTTGGTCTTAACAGCATCAGACATGTTTGGTCAATATTAAAATATGGATCTACATATAGTGTAGGTGTACAAAGTATTTCAGCAACATGTACAAACAGCTATATGCAGGAGTGATGATTTAGGCAGAACCCCACATGTGGTGGGAAAAGTGATGGAATAAGGGGCAAGAGCCTCATAGTTACACACCTCCTGAAGACACAGGTTCAGAAGTTGAATATACCTCTGAATTTGGTGCCTGGAGGCTCAGATTTTGGCAATGACATGGAGAAGTGTATTTTTTCACAATTAAAACCTCCGTGTCACCTGAGCCTTGTGGTATGGTGTACTAGAATCTCTACATGTAAATATACATGTAAATACTTTGGATTAATAAATCTTTGATGTTTAATACTTTGGATAATAAAACCTCAAAACTTTGGAGTGGTGTAGGCTATACATCAAATATAATAACAAGGTATCAACTTACCTAAATATTTCTGTAAGAAGGCTAATGATGCTTTGTTGCTAACATCAGTCGCTATATTGGGGTCTATTTCTCCCTTCAGCTTAAAAATCCTTCCAACAATACTGCCAGCCAGGAATGTAAAGTCCGGAAAACTCTGATGTACTGAACCTCTGTAAATAAGAAAGACATTTTTCCACTCTTTTTGTCATGAAAGCATATGTAAAAATAAGTAGAATATCTCAAAATTATATTTTGTCATTAAAGTTTTAAAAATGTACAATTTTTTTCCCTTATGGGGATCCCCCTCCCCATTTATGATCACAATTGGACTCAGAACATAACATTTACTTCTTGGATGTATTCATTCAGGATGGATAGGATTCTGCTTTGGCTATGTGCTAAAGCAATAACATTTAATTGGACTGATTAGGATTCCTACCTGATTAAGAAAATATGAGTGAAGCAATCCTGCAGGTTTTAAGACATGTATATAATAATGGCATAGCTATAGAGGATAAACATTTTTGGGCTGGGATCTAATCTGTGAAAAAGGAGGGGCACCAATATTTTCTTCTGGCTGCTGGATTTTAATTTGGATAGAGCTCTTTTTAGGGATGACAGTCTGGGATGCCTTAGTGTGAATGGAAAAATGCATGGCATTCTGCATAATATTTTTATACTAAAGGAATAGCAGGCGCCACTTTGAAATGTTCCTTCCAATCTGAGCAAAAAAGTAAATAAGGCTTCATAGATACCCTGCTGCACATTTTTTTTAAAAAATAAATCTCTGTACAATATTAGAAATTACAGTTTTAACCATTCTGCAACATAAATAAGAATAAATTATGGAGTTAATCCAAGAGATACAATTAAGTTGACCCAAATGACAATTTTTAAATCCAAATGACAACTGCTCAGGAAGTTTTTTTTTAGGGGGGGGGTAAATCTTTGAATCTGAAGTATCTTTTCCTCTGTGTTGGGCATTAGGGTTCCAATCCAGCCCATCTCCTTCTTCCCCCACTAAAATGTGTTCATCTCCCACTCTCAGAGATAAGGACTCCCCCTTATTTAATGCTGAGAAAGGAGCCTAAAAAGCAGTAAAAAAGTTCTCATTTGCCATTACAAGCTGAATGCATGATTTTGTGTACGTGCATGCACGTCTGCCCATACGGCATATGCAAGAGAGAAGATGCGTCCCTTTGGCAACACTCACTGCTTGCACCAGGTGGTTTCAGCCCTCAGGCTGGCAAAAAATCCCTGCCCTTACCCTTTATGGATGACAATGGTTATGAAAGCTGCCCTGTGAATCTAAAAGCACAGATCCATTGGTGAGTTTGGTCACAAACACAGATGGCAAAGGCTGCCATGGAGTGCAAAGAATGATTTGCTCCCAAAGTGGCTGGACATCCACTTGTTTTGAAAAAAGGGCATTTTTGATGTTAAACTGCACCAAGGAATGCTATAGGCCTGTGAATGCCATGGGCCTTTACAGGGTGAATTGCTGTGCTTGGAAACTTCTAAGAGAGACAGTTCACCTTTCTGGAGGGAAATAGAACAAAAAGGGCAGCCAGGGGAATCTGGAGTCACTGAGGGCTAGAAAATTCGCCTTTGCTCATCTCTATGTTAAACCTTTAGGGTAACCCATGGTCTGATTAGAATAATCCTTCATAATTGCAGAAGGAAGAGACAGAAGAAGCCATTTTCCAATAACTACTCCCAGAGTAAAGCAAGGTCACTTTCAGTTGCAGAAATTGCTCCCTCTTTTTTGGCTTTAGACGGTCTTGGAGGGTAGTCCAGGAATAGGGGAAGTCAAATTGCCATGTTTTCACCATTTTAAAAATGTTTTTTTAGCTATCTGGGGTGGATATTTTTTTTAAATTGGGGCCCTAAGGTTCTCCAAGAGAGTTTATGTTTTCCTCATCCCTCTCACAAACAGTCCCCCTTTCACTTGGAGAGAAATTAAGATTGTTGTAATTCAGCACTTACTTTATTGTGATCATTTTTCTTTCTCTGTCTTGGCAGTTAAGTTTCTTCATTTCTAGAACATTGGAATCCCACTGGAATTTTTCTGAATTAATAAACAGCAGTGGCTGGTGAACTCTTGGATACACCTCATGAGATAAGGGCAACATCCATGCATCAAGAGCAATGCCACACCTCGGCAGAAAAAAAAAATACTGTGTGGCTCGAATCGTACCAATACAAGTTTCTCAAATCCTAAATTACATATTTTGCATAAGTTGTCTTAAAGGTTGCATAACTTAAATATATGAACCTGCATTCTTATATTATGCTACTCTTAGTTTCTTAGCATAAGAGAAATGGTAGCAGAACAGACATCTGGAATAGTGAAAGTCTGACTTTCACTAAAAACGTTTAAATAGCAATAGCTTCATTTATATACCACTCCATACTATCGAATCAGTCTCTAAGTGGTTTCCAACTGTAAGCTAATTGCCCCCAACAAACTGGGTACTCATTTTAGCGACCACAGAAGGATGCAGGGCTGTTGACCCTGGGCCCCTGCTGGTATTGAATTCACAACCTTCTGGTTTGTGAGTGATTGGCTGCAATATAAGCCAATTTAACCACTGCGCCATCAAGGCTCCTCAATAGAGAGTTGGTGGTTAAATAGAGGTTTGTTGATCAGGGATTCCATGGAATTCCATGGGTGCATTCTGCATTTAACAGGAGACTGAACTAGATGAGTTCCAAAGATCCGTGGAGACAAATGAGAGGAGGGATAATAGGGGATTCCAAACTCTGTTGTTTCTGTTAGATAATAATACTTGGTGAAGCATTTTGCACTGAGATGACTCTACAGGGCATCTTCACCCTGAGCATAAATGTTATTTCCTACCAGAGATCACAGAGCTTCGTTTTCAAAAGTGTTATAAATCAGCGCTGCGTGAAGAACTAATAGCGACTTTTAATGCCTGCTTAGAGTTTGAATAATATGCTAACTACATGTGCACCTATTTCCTTAGGAAAACAAATGTTTGTGAGAATGTGTTTGATTTCAAAGGCCCTTTTCAGACCGTCCCAGCATTTGGCCTGGAAGGACATAGGAGAAACAAATTAGGACCTTTTCCCAACACCAAAAGTAACAGACGTGTCAGCTTTAGTAAGATGTTGACAGAAATAATAGCACCTTATTTCATGAAATGTTTAAATATACAGAGGCACTTTTCCTCTATGAGAAGAGGAGAGACTGTACACCTTACAGTTCCAGGCCATAGGTGTACATTCTAATCCCGATGCAAAACAAAAAAGATTGGAGATCTTTTCAATCATTTCATACAAATAACAGATGGTACAGTGGTTATCTTCTGGATGTCTAGGAAAATTTTTGGAGATGGACCACCACTCAGATATCCATTCAGCGGAGGAGGGGGGGGAGGGAGAAGATCACAGGGTTTTTTGTTTTGTTTTGAGATTATAATGCTTACTTGAATCGTACATCTTTGCCAAGAGTCTCAATGGCTGTAGCAGCACCAAAAGAGTGTCCCATTACTGCTATCTTCTGTATGTCAATAGAATCCTAAAAGTAAACAGACACTATAAGAAAGGAACCAAAGACCTTTCAGCTTAAAGTATGCATTTCAAAAACTGCTACCTAAGACTGAAGACAACATATTGGCCTTTTTAGCTGATGCACTGCACTGTTGACTCACATTCAACTTGTAGTCTACTAAGACTCCTACATCCCTTTCATATGTAGTTTCATTGAGCCAGGTGTCCCCCATCCTTTATCTATGCATTTTATTTTTCTGTCCTAAGTGCAGTACCTTACATTTCTCCCTGTTGAAATTCATTTTGTTAGCTTTGGCCCATCTTTCTAATCTATTAAGGTCATTTTGAATTTTTATCCTTTCCTCTGGGATATTAGCTGCTACTCCTAATTTGGTGTCATCTGCAAATTTGATAAGAATGCCCCTATTCTTTCATCTAAGACACTGATAAAGATGTTGAATAGAATAGATGTTGAATAGGACAGAACCCTGTGCCACCCCACTGGTCACTTCTCCCCAGGATGAAGAAGAGCCATTGCAGAGTCAACCAATTACTAATACATTTAACAGTTGCACTGTCTAACACACATTTTACTAGCTTATTTGCAAGAATGTCATGGGGGACCTTATCTAATGCCTTACTGAAATCAAGATATGCTATGTCTACAGCATTCCATTCATCTACCAAGCTGGTAATTTTATAAAAAATAGATCAGATCAATTTGACATGACTTGTTTTTCTGAAACCCACGTCAACTTTTTGTGATTATGGCATTTCCTCCTAAATGTGCCGACTCTCTGTTTAATGAGAGAGGTCCTCTTTGTTTGGGTCCTCTTTCCCCCCTTTTTTGAAGATGGTGACAATGTTTGCCCTCCTCCAGTCTGCTAGGACTTTTTTTGTTCTCCAGGAGTTCTCAAAGATTATTGCAAATGGCTCAGAGATTACATTTGCCAATTCTTTTAATACCCTTGGATGTAGCTCATCCGGTCCCAGAAACTGGCATTTCTTCAATGTTGTACATGTGGTATAAAGCCCCTTTTACCAGTTTAAATGTCAGCCACAATCACTGCTAAAAATGTGGCCACTACCATTCATTCCCTTTACCTGTAATTTTCTTTACCTTTAAAAGAATCCAATTAAAGCTCAAAGGGAGCACATTCACTGGTGGTTTTCCAGAATTTATATCAAACATGAGGTCAACAACCCTAGTGCACTCATCTGCCCTTTGCTGTACCTATAAACCAAGAAAAGACATCAACCATTATCCCTTTGGATTAAAACGTCCAATGCATCCGAATTTTGATTTAACAATTAAACTTTTTTATTTGTCTTTATATGACACCCTTTAACAAAATATTCTTGGAAACTTACACAACAAATTTAAAATAGCACAATAAATTATATAATGTAACAAATGACCTTGAAAAGTTTATATCAATAATAAAAATCCTGAATAAACACGGTTTTCTACAACAGTTGGAGTTGTGTGACCCTCCAAATGTGGCTAGACTGCAACTTCTAGCAGTCATTGCTCACAATGCCATTCACAAAGAATATTGACATTGCAGTCTACATTTAGAAAATCCACATAAGCAACAAAAGTGAGTGAAGAAATAAGAGGATTTTTTTGGTGAAACATGATACCCATTTATCTAGATAATAAATGAAAAGGGGGGGGGGGGACAAGACACAAATTGTTTTGGACTGGAGAATTCTCTCAATTTGCACTTTGGACAAGCAAAAACAAGAACACTATTTTAATACATTTATCAGCAGGTTTGGATGAAAATGGGTTTCTGTGGGGAGTTGATTACTGTGTCAAATATTACTGAATATTATCCTATTATGAATTAAGATATGCACTGGTTATTCCTGTATACCTAGAGAAGTGAAATATCTGGAGGTCCACACAATTCCCAACTCTGTTCTAGAACCTTCTGAACTACCTGTCACACTGTTCTAGATTCTTTTGAATGGAACTGAGGAGCTTATCACATGAACCAAGTATACCACAATTGCAGCAGTATAATTGTGTCTTTGGTTAGGGGTTATTACAAGACGTTATTCCTCACCTGTTGTTTCCTGATGGGAGACCATCTGGAAAGTGTTTCCTTTACAACAGCAAAGAAATCCATTAATGTCCTCCTTTCCCACTATAAAATGGTTTAAAAATTGATCAAATGCTTAGGACAGGGTGTTTCATTTTTTAAAACTGTTTTTCCTAGGTATAACCCACTGCTTATTGATCTTGCAATCTAGTTCTGTCTCCAGTACAATTTCTGACAGCCACAACTGCTTCAAAAGTTAATAAGGTACCCAAATGGTTGTCTTTTCCCACATATATCCACTTGGACATCAAGATGCTCAGAGGCTCTATTCTGGGCATCTTGTACAAATGAGAAAAAAAACTTCTTCAGAGAGGTTCATCTAATGGATGTTGTGTTGTTTCTGTGCCAGACACTTCAACTTCTGCCCCAGGGAGAACCACATTTTAGAATTACCGTAAGACACAACTGTTGCTGGTTTTTGTCCTGTGTTTTTAATTTAATGTTTTTTTTGTACTTTTATTTTTAATTGTTTTAATTTTAAATTCTTAATGGGAAATATACAGTCCTCCTTATAAAAAATAATAATTAATCTCTCTCTAGAAAGTCACTGTTGTCTCACACTAGCAGATTAGCTAAGTGTCAAACAACTCTCCAGGACAGGAGTGGGAATGTGTAGCCTTGAGGCTGTTTTTCTAGCCTTGACCTGCCCTAACTTTCCCCTAAAAGAAAGGATGAACTGCAGTAAAAGTACAAAATACCAATTTTTCAAAATGAGAAATGCATTTCTAGTCACTCTTCCTCCATATGCGCCTTGGAAGGTACCAAGGCCAAAAAACTGACCTTCAGTCTCATCAATGTTACCCACCTCTGCTCCAGACAAATACTATTAAAACTATTAATATAATTACTCCATGTCCCATTAATCTTGAATGTGTTCTAAAATCACTGCCATTTAAATCAAGCAGGCTTGGAGTCCACCCAGGAGAAAGGAGGATTATTTATTTATTTATACCCTGCCTTACAGCCCTAAAGGCTCTTGATAAATTCAATAAAGAAAGAAAGAAAGAAATATATTCAAAAGGAATTAACCATGCTTAATTTTGGCTGGGCCGGTCCTGTAGAAAGGAACAAAACCCAAAGGTACTTCCTGAGTTTGAAGTATATTATTTTAGATGACCTCTGACAATGAAAATTATATAAACTAATGAAGGACACTAAATAAATATTTTTTACTAAATGAAAGCAGAAAATTATTTCAAAATTATTCCAGCAATAAACAATTCTAGTAGGAAAGAAAATCTGGAGGCATCTAATGAAACCAGTGTGGATGTACAAGGTGTCAAAGAAGGACAGATTTAAAAGAAGCATCTCTAAGGAAGGGAAGAAGGGAGAATTCATCAAGAAAGTCTACAATCAAAGAACTAGTATCCATAGAGAGAAAGTCAATAGAGTTAAAGCTCAGAATGAACTCAGACCTGTAAAAGGTTAAAAATAATTAAGGGAGGGGGAAGGTTTATGGCTGTATTAAAAGCAAGAGGAAGAATAAGTGGTCTCCAAACCTTATAGGGCTACTATCAGCCCTGGTGGCGCAGTGGTTAAATGCCTGTACTGCAGCCACTCACTCAAAACCAGAAGGTGGCGAGTTCAAGACCAGCAAAGGGCTGAAGCTTGACTCAGGCTTGCATCCTTCCGAGGTCGCTAAAATGAGTACCCAGATTGTTGGGGGCAAATAGCTTACAATTGTAAATGAAGCTGTTTGTTTAACAAATTGTAAGCCGCTCTGATAGTCTTGGCTGAAGAGCGGGGTATAAATAAAAAACATTATTATTATTATTATTATTATTATTACTACTACTACTACTACTACCCCCTTTCCTCTTGGATTACAATTCTAGTACCCTCCAACACCTATTTCTTAAGTCTACTGTTCTACTGTAAATTCAAAGCAACCAATCTCAGTCGCTGCTCCTTTTGCACCGTCACATTGGAAGCAGCAGCTTGTGGCAATGGCTGGTTTCTTAGTCACTGCTCCGATGGTTTCTTGGTCACTGCTCCAATGGCTGCTTGGTTACTGCTCCATTTGCACCCGGGCACCCTGGGATCATCAACCAAGCAGCTGGATGAGCAGTGACCAAAAAGCTTCTCACCCATCCTGGCCTTGCAGCAAAGGCCAATGTGGGCAAGAGGCCTTTTTGGCTGCTACTCAGTCAACAGCTTGGTTGCTGCTCCCAAGGTAACCGGTGCACCAGAAGAACTTTTCCCTGGCAAGGAAGGACTCTCAATCCTTCACTGGAGTGGAGAGGGGCATAGCCAGTGTGCGCATAAAGGAGGTTTACAGAGGCCACATGCTCTGGATTGGAAACTGGTGTGGACGAGGAAAGGGACAGATTTTAACTACAGGAGCTGTCCCAGGGTGAAGGACTCTTTTCAAGAATCAACCCCAGATACTCCTCCGTCTCCTTCCTTAAGGACATGTCTTCCCCACATAGCTTCATGAGTTCCCTCCTCCTCTCAAACATTGTTTCTTCTGTTACCTCTTCTCTCAGCCTGTTCAGCAAAAGAAAGTGCAGCAGCGCTCAGCCAAATCCTGGCAAAGCTCACAAACCTTAAGCAAAGCCCCAAACTTGAAAACTCCTTTTTGCCATTACTTCTCATGCACCTTCACATGCTCTACATCCTTGCTCCTATCATCCAGTCTGTCCCAAAGTGGGGCTGCTCCAGGCCACAGAAGCAATGTCCTGTACTCAAGCCTCACGAGAGTTTCCCAACCACCATTGCCACTACTAGCAAAAGATGTAGCTAAGGAGAATGAGCTCGCTGGGTAAGCAAAGAGTGGGAGACACCACCACACAAAACAACCAGTGAGGCTGCACTGTGGCTTTAAGGGAAATTTCATGCAACCCTCACCCCCCACCCCATGATATTAAAGTCTTCTGGTTCTCCTTGTCTTTCTTATGCACCAATACAGTGTGCCTGCGTCGTACATGGGCACACCATACGTGGCTTCAAGCGTATGCTGAAGCCGTGACAATAAAATGTATGGCACACGCACCACAAGCATGCGCCCCATTGTTTTCAATGGGGCGTGAGCATATGCAGAATTCCCCTTATGTGGGGGATCCGGAACAGATCCCTCATGTAAGGGAAGGGCCCACTGTACTCTGACTGAAATCCCCACTGTTGCCCCCTTTTCCCTCACCGCCTTCCTGGATCCTTCCATTGCCCCTAGGGAGTCACTTTTATAGATCCTCTGTGTGAAGATGATGGAGAATTACTAATAAGTGAGAGAAAGTGAATACAAGTATACCACAGTTAACAAAGTTGATGTGTTGCTGCACATTACCACATGGTACCAGTAGTGGAAATAAAATGGAAAGAATAGGGACTGCTTCCTATGCCCACCCAAAAGGAAGAGCAGCTCAACATGTTTCACCCAAGTTTTTATTCAAAACAGCAGTATGTACATGTGAACAGTGTCCACCAAGTGGTGCCACAGGGTTCTTTGCTGATCCCAGATTTGTTCAACATCTTTGTAAATAACCACACTGGTAGAACCAAGAGCATGCTCATCTGATGGCAGAGGTAGCTAATACTTCAGAAGACAAACCTTAACAGATTAGAGAGCTTGATCCTAGAGAGCCTTGGGTCCCATGCCAAGAGAAAGGCAGGATAAAAAAGAAGCAAAAAGTAAAAATAAATAATAAAATAAATTTCTATGGAAATAAATATAACTATTACATTTGGGCAGGAACATTTTGATGCATAAATATAAAATAGTTGATACCTAACTCAACAGCAATACATGTAAAAAGGTTCTGGGGTTTTAGTTGACCATAAGCTTAGCGTGACTCAGCAGTGTGATGTGGTGGTAAAAAAAAAAAGCTGAGATTCTTGGCTGCATCAATATAACTATAATGGCCAGATCAAAAGAAGTAACAGTATCACTTTATTCTGCTTTGGTCATCTCTTGGGATGTTTCCAATTCTGGATGCCTCATTTAAGAAGGATATTGACAAGACAGAACGTGCTGAGACAAGGTCTAAAAGCCAAGTCCCATGAGGAAACATTGAAGGAGTTGGATATTGCAAGCCAGGGGAAAAGAAAACTGGAAGGTGGCATGATAGTATCTTCAAATATTTGGAGGGGTGTCATATAGAAGATGGAAGGAACTTGTTTTCTGCTGCTCCACAGACTAGGCCCAAAGCAATGGATTCAAAATACAAGAAAGGATATTCTACCTAAACATTAGAAAGAACTAATAGTAAGAGGAGTTTTCTGGAAGATGGCACACTCTCCATTCACTAGAAATTTTAAAAGAGAAATTTGATGACTATCTATCAGAGAGTGCTTCATCTGTTGATCCCTACATCAAAGTTGGTGGAATCAAAAGGCTTTTGGAATGAATATGTTCCATTCTGTGATTCTATGATAGGGAAAAATAGTTCCTGTTGTTATTAACTGCTCTAAGATCAACTTCAATTTATGGGGATTCTATTAATTAGAGACCTCCAAGTTACTCTGTTATTAGCAATCCTACTCAGGGCCTTGAAACTCAGGACTTTGGTTTCCTTGAGTCTATCTACCTGTAATGTGCTCTTTTTCATTTCCTTCAGCCTTCTACCTTGCCAAGCATCATTGTCCTTTTCAGTGAGTTACATCTTCTTGGGATATGGCCAAAGGGTGACAGTTTCATCTTTGTCATCTTGGCTTCTAGGGAGAGTTCAGGCTCGATTTGCTCTAGGACCCATTTACTAGTCTTTTTGTCAGTCTTTAGTATTAACAGAAATCTTCTCAGGCAGCTCCACTACTCTCCACGGGAGTGGGTTCCACTGTCAAACACCTCTTACTGTCAGAAAGTTCCTCCTAATGTTTAGGTTGAATCTCTTTTACTGTAGCTTGCATCCATTGTTCTTGGTTCTATTCTCTGGAGCAGCAGAAAACAAGCTTGCTCCATCCTGAATATGACATCCTTTCAAATATTTAAACAGGGCTATCGTATCACCTCTTAAACTTCTCTTCTCCAGGTTAAACAGACCCAGCTCCCTAAGTAACTACTCACAAGGCACAGTTTTGAGACCTTTCACCATTGTAGTTGCCCTCCTTTGGACACGTTCCAGCTTGTCAGCATCCTTGAGGTGCCCAGAACTGGACACAGTATTCCAGGTGAGGCCTGACCAAAGCAGAATACAGTGGCACTATTACTTCCCCTGATTACTGTATTTCATTTTTTCAGCCTATGTGCAGTACCTTACATTTTTCCATGTTGAAATTCATTTTGCTAGTTTCAGCCTAGTTTTCTAATTTGTTCAAGTCATTTTGAATTCTGATCTTCTCCTCTGGTGTATTAGCTATTCCTCCTAATCTGGTGTCATCTGCAAATTTGATAAGATTGCCCCCTATTCCTTCATGCAAGTCATTGATAAAGAGGTTAATCTATAAGACAGTAACTTTGGATTTGTTCTTTTTCTATCTTTACATTAACAGTATTCAAAGAATCATAAAAATATCAGAGTTGGAAGGGACAACAAGGGCAATCTAGTCCAGCCTTCTGCATGCAGGAATATACAACCAAAGTGTCCCTAAAGAATGCCAATCCAACTTCTGCTTAAAAACCCTCATAGACAGAGTCCACCAAGCTCCAAACCAGTCTTTTCCACTGCTGGACAGACCTACTTAGCTAAGACATTATGGGCCCAGTGTGGTCTGCTGGTTTTTTTTATTTATTTTATTTCTGATGGGTTACATACCTCATTGCATTTATACTATGGATTTTTCTAGATCTACTGATGGACAGATATCCTCCACAACTGAAAACTATTTTATCTATCCAAGGTGTTTTCTTCAAAGGTCAGTATGAGAGAGAGGAAAGTTCCTCCCAGTACTGCTGCTTGTTAACAAAAAGGAGGTACTCACCACACTAACCTATTCTAAATCACTAGAAAACAGCAATTTAAGGCAAGTTCAAATGTTGCTGTTTGGAAATGCTTGGAAAAAATGTAAAATCTGTGTGGCTAGGAGTGACAGAGGGAAAAGGAAGCAAAGGATGTGATAAGTTGCTATCGTTCCACTTTCTTCCACCCTTTTAGACATTGTTTCCATATGAAAGACCAACATATTCCCAAAGACTAATCAAATATGATCTGGGATCATGGCACAAGACACTCTGAGACATCATCAATGCTGTCCCGTGGATGATAATTTTTTGACAACATCCTCAAATACCTGCTGATGGCGCAAACACACTTCATCTTCATTTGCTTTTAATTTCCGATAGTAGATCCACTCCTTGTGCAGCTCTGAAACTCTCCCTTCTGCTCCTGCAACAGGTTTCTCCTTGTAGTAATATGTAGCTGAAGCAGACTGGTCTCTAATGCAAATGAAAATACTGTTCAGGCTTCTGTTCTGAGATAGCTACCCTCATTCTGCATTCAAAACATACAAGACTACATTCTGCTGAAGAGAGACCTTGTAGCACCTTTGAGACTAACTAAAGAAAGAAGTTGGCAGCATGAGCTTTTGTAGACATAAGTCTGCTTCCACAGTGCTTCCTGTCCAAATACATCCGAGAAAGTAGACCTGTGTCTATGAAAGCTCATGCTGCCAATTTTAGTTAGTCTCAAAGGTGCTACAAGATCTCTCTACATACTGATTCTACAGACTTACAAAGTTATATCTTTGTATTCTACATTCTGCTGCATACAGTTTCACTCATATTCACTAACCTCTGTACTAAGACCAATCCATAATTTAGTTTCAGGATGTTTTACTAAAGAGAATTTGTAGTCTGGATGGTATGCATTATTCATTATAACTTTAAATTTTAAGAATTTCTTAGATCTGTTAATCCAATACAAAGAACACTTTCAATTATTATGAAATTAAATGGGAACAGAACCTTCTTGCAAGGTAGAACAGATCTCCTCCAAAGTTGCCGCATTCAATTTTTTTAAAAGGGAAATTATTCAGTTTAAGATCATCTAGAAAAATTCCTTAACTGGAGAATTCAATTAAGTTAGTGCAATTGAGAGATTCTATTTTTGGACGAGTGAGTAAAAAAATATCCATGTTGGAAGAATGTGGTCTATGAGGTATAAATTAAATTGGAGAAGATAATTTAACAATAATGAAGAATAACAATAATGAAGTAAATGTTTTCCACTAAAAACAATTTAAAACAAGCTAGATAACTTTGAGAGAAAATTTAAAAAGAGTTAACTTTATAGTAAAGAAAATAATTTTACAAAGTGTCTGATTAACAAAAGATTAATATAAAGGAGTTTTGTTTACCTGGCAAGCAGATAAAGTAATAAACTTTGAGTGAACTTTATTTAATAAACTTTGAGGAAATAAAATCTGAGATTTCACCTTCCTATAACAGAATTCAGGAAAAGTTGGAAAGGCAGAGAGGGACAGACAGACAGACAGAAAGTAGGTTTGATGCAGCAGCGACATCATGTGGACAAAATGAATTATCACAAAGTAAAAGATATGCCTTTTAAATATTACTGTTTGACAGCAGTCAATTGAGCAGTTTAACGATCTGGAATACAATCTAGAAAGATGGCTTCCCAAGCTTAAGCCCAAACACAAAGAAAACCATCTATAGAGCAAACTATTAAGATGACTGGCCCTAATTTTCAAGTTCTTCAAGAAATCAAGCAGATGAAAAAGATTTTAATGCAGAATTTAAGGATAAAAGATAATCATCAGCGAAAATATCATCTGAAATGACTCAAGTAAATCAGACATGGGAAATTTTAGAAACTAAGACGCAAAAGTTCGAAGACACTATAAAAGATTAAAACAGCATAGAGAATATGACCTGGATACTGTTGCATTTGTTTGTGTGTGTGTGTGCGCATGTGTGTGAGAAAGTGATGTATAAAAATTCATGGCCTACCATAATAACAGAAAGAAGATACTTATGGCAGAATGGTGGATGTTTTTGCCCGATCTACTAAAAAGACCAAAAGGAGGTATTCGTTTGGAATTAGACAAAATCTTCAAATAGGATTCAGTGGCAACCAGAGAGGAATTTGCCAAGAGATGAGAGATTTAGTGCTACAGCTACATCACCTTAAGATACTGATAACTGATGATAAAAGAATTTGTACTTTTTAAAGGATATACCACCAAGAATCTTATGAATGAGAAAAGAATATGCTTTTTGACATGAAAGCTGATACTTGCAGTGCCAGAAAAGATGGATTTTGGGAAGAATTTTATTGGTTGGGTTAAAACAATACATGCCATGCAGTGAGTTCAGATTTTGACTAAACCCTGCATGGTTTTATTTTTAAGTTAGTATGTTTTTAGTGAGTTAATATTTTTAACTTGTTCTATTAATGTGATTTTTTAATTGTGCTTTTAAAATTGGACTTTTGAAAAAGCATATTTTGTGAGCTCTACTGGGTCCAATTTACAAAAAAAATTGCATATTAAGTACATAAATACAATGTTTCAAAGGGAAACTAGACAGAGTTATCCTTTATCATCTTTGTTACTTTTGTGCGTGTTGGAGGTCTTCAGCAAGTGATAAGAGCAGAAAAAGCAATCAAGGGAATTGATATAACATTTTAAAATTAAAGACTTTTACTGATGATCTTGTGAATTTTTTTTAGAGGATCTATTAGAAAGTATTGAGATTTTAAATTCAATCTTGAAAGAATATGGTGACTCGACTGGTTTTAAAATTAATAAAATTAAAACAGCTATCTTGACCAAAAACATGACAAAGATACAATAAATACATCTGTCAGATAAATATAGGTTAAGGTCAAATTTCGAACAAGAATTCTAATTTTAGGATAACTCAGGATAAATTTTGGAATTATACTAAACAAGACTTTCAGAAATGTTGTAAACTGTCATTGTTATACAGGATTTCTGTAATTAAAATGAATATGTAACCCAAAATGTTGTTTTTGCTTCAAACTATACTAATTTTGCCTAATGATGTACTATTCAAACAATGGCAGAAAGATATTTCAACTTTTCTTTGGCAAGTCAAAAAACCTGAGAGTTAGATATACCAAGATGCAAAGCAATGAGGTGGTTTTGGTTTGTGAGACCTAAATTTATATTAAAGGTTATTCCCTTTAAAGCCCTATGAGATTATCACACTAGGGTCAATTCCAGAACCATCCCGCAATTATCCCATAACCATCCTACAATTACCCCATTGCCAATAATGGGATATTCATTGCCAATAATGGGAAAATTGTGGGATGGTTCTGGAATTGACCTATAGTGATAATTTCACTAAATGATTTGGGTCCAGGTTACCTACAGGATTGCCTTCTCCCATACAATCCACCCTGTATACTCAGGTCCTTTGGGAAATGTTTGTTCCAACTGACCAGGACTAGATTGGCAATAGTTTCTCAGAGGACCTTTTTGTCTGTGGAATGTGGAATGACCTGCTGGAAGAGATACAACAACTGAAAACACTCACTGCATTTAAAATGCCATTAAAGACATATCTCTTCCAGCAGGTCTACCCAGTCAATTTTAAAGCATTTTTTAAAATGTGTGTAATTTGCTCTTACAAGGGTATTTTAATGGTTCTATAGTACTGTATTTCAACTGTGGGTTTATGTGTTTTTAATTGTGTATTGAGGAAAGCTGGGAAAGAAATAAAATGTATTATTATTATTATTATTATTACTATATTACTATGCTTGTTATTTGGTGTGGCTGAAGGAGTGGATAACATTGAAAAACAAAAAAGTTGTTTCCATTGGAACATTTTTATCTGAGCTTTGGGTGGCATGGATTTCTTTGGTATGGGAAAGTCAAAACGGATAGAAAAATTAATTATCGCTATATTAGGAGATCTTTACTGACAATCTGAAACAGGTATAAAGTTTCATTTTATTCTAAATTGCCCCTTTAGAATTCAGTACATGAAGACATATAGAAAAGAGATTTAAAAGATAAGTGGGTGACATATAAGGAGTTAATATTCTTGGAAAATGGACAATATAGAATGGAACCCTGAGAAGAACTTGAAGCAGAATGATATGCAATTTATTGGTTTTCATATAGACTGATTTTATAGCTTTTATGATAAAATGTAGCTAAGGTGCTTTGTTGTTGTTGTGTACCTTCGAGTCATTTCCAATTTATGGCAACCCTATCACAAGGCAAGTTTCTTCAAAGGGGGTTTGCCATTGCCATCTGTGAAACTGAGATACTGTGACTTGGCCAAGGACATTCAGTGGGTTTCATGGCTCAGCGAGAATTTAAACATTGATCTCCAGAGCCATAGTTCAACATTCATACCACTACACCACACTGGCTCCAACTAATATAATGTACTGTAGATGGGACAATACATTAATCACATGTTCAAAAGAGGTGTTTCGTCAACTGGTGAAAGAGTTACACCACTGAACACAACTACATGCTATAACAAAAAGATATTATAGCATGTGATTGTGCTCAGTGGTTTATTTTGCATTTGGCCTGCATTGCTTTCTGATTGGTATTTGGAAGGTAAACATGATCTTGATTTGCAAGTCTGATTTTACTGAAACACAGTATATCTGAGGAAACTTCAGTGTGAAAGGAAACATGATAATCACAAAGAATGAATGTCCCCCTTACTGTGTATTTAGATCCTTCAGTTCTAATTATAGAAGATCAATCTTCCACATTTACAGTATGAATACAGTACTTCAGTATTTAAATACATGTTTTCTCAACCTGTAAAAAACTGATATGTGTAGTATACATACCTGTGCTCAACAGCAGCAACAACAAAACCCTGAGATGCCATTTCAATACAAATTGCTGAATATATACTTCTGTTGGTATAAACAAGACAATTAAATATATAGATTAGTTCAATTCTGACAGAATTCATAAGCCATGTGCCAGTTACATCTACTTTTATTTTCATTATTATTATGTTCCTGTTTTTGCTGTTATTACCTTTATTTAGAAAATACCTTAAAGTTTCTGGGTGAACTATTAAGACTGAAAACCAACACAAACCAACGCAAGATTACAAACCAAAATGACAAACCAAATTGCTTGCAAGTCTACAGTTTCACATATAAAACATAAAGGAGGAAGAAAGAGATGAGAAAGATATAGGAAAAGAAACAAATTCAGGTATTAATTTTTGATATGTAGTTAACAGTATTGTCCCGTGTTATTATCCTCAATCTGTAGTTTAGGAATGGGTGAGGAGGCTGAGAGCGATATTTACTCTATCCCCAGTTTCCTTATGATGCTTCACATCTTATGAAAGGTATATTATGACTACGTTGCATCATGATTGGCAGGTTTAGATCAGGTTGGTTTAAATCTTGGTTCAAACCAAATGACTAATTTAACCACTCTTTCTTTTTTAAAGTGATTTTTCATATATATATTAAAATTGGCTATTATCAATATTTCCCAACCCCCTTACTTGAAAAACATGGCTGTTTCAATTTAAATATTTTACCTTCAACAGTTTATTAGCAGTTGTTCATTGTTAGGACTAGTATCCAGTGTCAGTTCCTTCTGTTTAATAACTTTACTTTGTAGTGCAAGAAATGTCATTGATAAACAATATTTCAATTAATCTAAGGGGCAAAAAGAACGGATTGGGGCCACTCTGGCACTGTTTGCAGCAGGACCATGGCAACTACATGTGCGTAGCCCCAATACGGCCCCTGACGCAGTCCAAATGAACCACTGCAAGGAGTGGAAAAGATCCACTCCTTCCTGGGCTGTGTTTGGGCTGCCTTAGGCTGCCTGAATACAGCTTCGGTGCGGGTTGGGGTACATGTCATCTAAACGTCATGCCCCCAAGCTGCACATAAGCTCATCTGTTTGGGTCTAAGTTCAATCAAAAGAGTACTTTGTATGTTCTATTATGTACCTTTATGTATTATTATGTAAGTTATATTATTGACCTTTTACATATATTTAGATTTAATAGGAATAATCACCTCTTAACCTTCTCTTCGCCAGACTAAACATACCCAACTCCCTAAGTCTCTCCTCATAGGGCATGGTTTTCAAACATTTCACCATTTTGGTTGGCTTACTCTAGGCATGCCCCAGCTTCTCAACATCCTTTTTGAATTGTGATGCCCAGAACTGGACACAGTATTCTAAGTGAGGTCTGTCCAAAACAGAACAGAGTGGAACTAGTTGCATCGGCTTTTTTAGCTGCTGCATCACACATATTTAACTTTAATTTAACTCAAATTTAACTTATTTAATTTAACATTTATTTATTTAGTATTTATTTTAACTCATATATAACTTACAGTCTACTAGGACTGCCAGATCCCTTTCACATGTAGTCTTAAGCCAGGTGTCCCCCATCCTATATCTATGCATTTCATTTTTTTCCTGCCTAGGTGCATTTCTCCTTGTTGAAATGCACTTTGTTAGTTTTGGTCCACCTTTCTAATCTATTAAGATCATTTTGAATTTTGATCTTATCCTCTGGAATGTTGACTACTTCTTATTTGGTGTCATCTGCAAATTTCATAAGCATGCCCTCTATTCTATCATCCAAGTCATCAATAAAGATGTTGAACTGCAGTGGGCCCAGGAATCATAGAATCATAGAGCTGGAAGAGACCACAAGAGCCATCGTCCAACCCCCTGCCATGCAGGAACTCTCAATGAAAGCATATCTGACAGATGGCCATCCAGCCTCTGTTTAAAGACTTCCAAGGAGGGAGACACCACTCTTCAAGGGAGTGTGTTCCACTGTTGAACAGCCCTTACTGTCAGGAAGTTCCTCTGAATGTTGAGGTGGAATCTCTTTTCCTGTAGCTTGCATCAATTGTTCCGAATTCTAGCCTCTGGGGCAGCAGAAAGCAAGTTTGCTCCATCCTCAATTTGACATCCCTTCAAATATTTAAACAGGAAAGAACCCTGGGGCACTCCACTGGTCACTTCTCTCCAGAATGAAGAGGAGCCCTTTGGGTTTGGTTGGTCAACCAATTACAAATCCACCTAACAGTAGCCTTGTCTAACCTACATTTTACTACCTTGTTTTGCAAGAATATCACGGAGAACTTTGTCAAAAGCCTTACTGAAATCAAGATATGCTATATCCACAGTATTCCCTTCATTAAACAAGCTAGTAATTCTCTGAGCAGCAGAAAACAAGCTTGCTCCCTTCTTAATATGACATCCCTCCAAATATGTTTCTTCTTGGATTATGGTATTATCTGGATACAGTCAGGTATCAGGAATTGGCTTGATTCTTTCAGAGATATACTGCACTGCTAAAATGGAATATTACCTGAATGCTCCAAGTCCATGGGAAAAAATAATGAGGGGGTATTTTTCTCCAGGCTTGAACACTGCATTCCACTTTGCAGGACATGTCACTGAGCCTAGACAGAAGAGAATAGATGTTGGTAATATTTCTAATTTTTATCATTTAGGAAGCTTGAATTTCATACTCTCATGAAAACAATCTGTGGGAGATTCAAGTTTCCTAAGGCTTCAACCTTTGTTAAGGAAACAAAAATATCAAAATATCAAAAATATCAAAGCCAAGGCTCTAGCTTTTAAATTAGCAGAGCAGCAGAAACATGTCATTGTCTAGCAATGTTTCTCTAAATGCAAAATATCAAAATATCAAAGCCAAGGGTCTAGCTTTTAAATTATCAGAGCAGCAGAAACATGTCCTTGTCTAGCAATGCTTCTCTACATGCACTGAGGCTGACTCAAAGACAACACAAATAGCTTGAAGTTTAAAAAACAAAAACTTTACTAATGGCTTAAATCTACATATGCATAGAAGCTACATCCTAACCTATCTAATGAATAGTTCAGGTAGCAGAAGAAATCTTTATCTCACCACCTTTCTGAAGAAAGTTGATAGAGTAGGGAAATGGGAGACCAGAGGATAGCAAGAGGATCTTTTTGTGAGAAAAAACTTCAGGAAGTCAGCTGAATCACATGACCTCATTCCCACTACCTTTTAAACCAGATCACAAATCGGTTTGAACTAATTTAAATGACCATGGTTCTCACTCAAACCGAATTGCTGAAGCGATTCAGAGAGAGGGGCCATGCACTAGATCCATTGAAACCACAACTTTTTGACACTGATTTTTTTCCGCGTCTTTTTGGATAAATCGATTCTGCACAAGTGTGAACCAGATGCAGATCGGAATCAATTTAAATTTGCCCTTCAGCCGACTGGAGCGGGTCCATTTAGAATCGATTCATTTGTCAATGTGGACCACAAATGGGTTATTTTATTTTATTTCGCAGCAAGAAAATGCGATCAGATCGCAAAGCGATTTATTTGTAAGTGGGAATGTGGCCCATGATTCGTTTACCAATTTACAAAGGTATTTATTGCCCCTGTGATTCAGTGGAACCAAATGGCATGTTTTAAAGAGGGAACACAGTGGAGCCTGCATGCAGGGAAAATCCTTTCTGTCTGAGGGGGAGAGAGAATGCAATGATTTTCCAACACAATCCTATGTTCCTAGAACAAAACTTCTTTACACATTCCAAACATTTCAAAGGACTTGTGCATGCTTGAGGTGGGAGCAGCCAAATTATTCAGAAGGGCTATGCCAAAAGTGATTTCCCCATTCACTGTCTTACATTCTTGCTGTAAACCTGAAGAGGCACTTTTTGTACTTTCCAGGGGTGAGGTGGACCTTAAGAATTCTATAGGTATGCAACTTCAAAAGGCACCAAAACATAGGATGTCCCTGTTGGGCAAATAGCCCCACATTGGTCTAAAAGCACTTTCCAACAGCAGGGTACACATTCCCTGCTTCTGAAATTTTTAAAGGTTTTGGCCGTCCCGAGGACTGATACACACACACACTCATAAAAATGTCAAAAAATTCATTTGAGGCTTCTACCACTCCTCTACTTTTCAGACTATGCCAGGCTCTTGTGTGCTGTCATTTAACTGGTGCTTGCATTGAGCTAAACTTACAGGTATGGAATTTTAACACAATTGTTTTGAGCAATTATGATTGTGTAAGGAAAAACAATCCAGCCTGTTCAACTCAGCCTGTTGTGTATGACAGTTACAGTCGACCCTTCATATCGGCTGGTGGATTTGACCATCCGTAGATCACCACACCCCATATTATTCAATGGCATAACATGCACACTGACGTGTGGACATGCTGCCACTGAATAATAATGAATGAATGGCATGTGCACATACACCTTGCTGCCACTGAAAATTATGGTGTGCAACCACTGGCTTTTTTTCCACCTGACAGGGTGGTGGCAGAACTGACCCCCATGGATGGGAAGACTCCACTGTACTCAGCAGCTGGGTGCACAGACCTTCCACCTTCACATCTGTGCAACTGTGCTAAATACAAAACCTGAAATTTGGTATCCCTTCAAAATCGATGTCAGTTTCATGGCAGTATTGTAACACTATCCGAACCTGTAACTGATTTATTTACCAACGTTTCTTTTAGTTTTTCAGCATTTTATAGCACAAATCCCAAGTACTAGATCTGACATAATCTTACATGGTATCTGTAAGCTATACACAACAGCAATATCTTTATATTACCATTCAGTATACATGGGCACAGCCTTGAAAAGTGTCCAGAAATTTCAACTGTTGGAAATTGCAAATTACAATTTATTTATTTATTTATTTATTTATTTTATTTCTAGGCTGGCTTATCACAATCTAAATACATCTGTTTTCACAGACCAACAGGAAGGTGTGGCTTGAAGCTGCTCCTGCCAAAGATGCCGGCAAACACGTCGTTGTCCCAAAGGCACCTTCTGCCACCGGCCAAAATAGGAGTGGAAAAGCTCCACTTCTATTTGGGCTGGGGCAACTTCTGGGTGCTCCAGCTACATGCAGCATCAAAACACCACACCCCCAGAGAGTCTTGAAGACGAACCCATGTGGTTGGCTGACAGGCTTCTAGACATCTTGGAGGCATGTGGCATGCCCACAAGCTGCCTGGAAGCTGGCTTTTCTGGCCGGTCTTTTCTGGCCGTGAATTTTGATGAGTACCAGTGTGCGTTTCTGGTCTCAGTTTAAGGTGCTGTTGTCAGCCTTTAAAGTCCTAACTCACTTCGGACATGGGTACCTTAATGGATTGGTTTTCTTATATATTGGTTTCCTCCCTTGCCTCACTGTCATCCAACATATTCTTTAATAATCCTGGCTCCACAAAGCTAAGTAGTCGGCCCAAAGGTTTTGAAAAGTGAACAACTGTAGCAAGTCCAGGGGGAGTTTTTTTTGTTCCTTTGTTTTGCCCCGGGACACTCCAAGGACCTCATGGATTGCCAGGGCAAAATAAAAATCAACTTGCTCCTTGTTATTACTAAAAGTTAGCCCAATTGACCAACTTTCAATATATTTTTGTAAGATGCTCAGCCTCAGATTTTGGTAAAGTCTTCAAGTGGCAGAGTTGTCTTGTTCATGCCAGGCTAGTTAAAATCATAGACATGGAGACTCAAGTTTAGTAGGGATAAATGTGATACAGAGCCCTGTGGCACCCCACTTGTCGGCTTCTTTTCAACCTGGAAAGAAGTGACAAGTGGGGTGCCACAGGGCTCTGTCCTGGGCCCGGTCCTATTCAACATCTTTATTAATGACTTGGATGACAGAATTGGGGGCATACTTATCAAATTTGCAGATGACACCAAAATATAGCTAATATTCCAGAAGACAGGATCAAAATTCAAAGTGACTAGACTAGAATGCTGGGCCAATGCTAACAACATGAAATTCAATGTGGAGAAATGTAAGGCACTGCATTTAGGGCAGAAAAATGAAATGCAGAGATATAGGATGGGGGATATCTGGCTGAATGAAAGTACGTGTGAAAGGGATCTAGGAGTCCAAGTAGACCACAAGTTGAACATGAGTCAACAGTGCGATGCAGCAGCTAAAAAGGCCAATGCTATTTTAGGCTGCATCAATAGAAGTATAGTGTCTAGATCAAGGGAAGTAATAATGCCATTCTATTCTGCTTTGGTCAGGCCCCACCTGGAATACTGTGTCCAGTTCTGGGCACCACAATTCAAAAAGGATGTTGAGAAACTGGAGCGTGTTCAAAGGAGGGCAACTAAAATGGTGAAGGGTCTGGAAGCCATGCCTTATGAGGAACGCCTTAGGGAGTTGGGGATGTTTAGCCTGGAGAAGAGAAGGTTAAGAGGTGATATGATAGCCCTGTTTAAATATTTGAAGGGATGTCATATTGAGGAGGGAGCAAGCTTGTTTTCTGCTGCTCCAGAGACTAGAACGTGGAACAATGGATACAAACTGCAGAAAAAGAGATTCCACCTCAACATTAGGAGGAACTTCCTGACAATAAGGGCTGTTCGACAATGGAACACACTCCCTCAGAGTGTAGTGGAGTCTCCTTTCTTAGAGGTCTTTAAGCAAAGGCTGGATGGCCATCTGTTGGAGATGCTTTGATTGGGAGTTCCTGCATGGCAGGGGGTTGGATTGAATGGCCCTTGTGGTCTCTTCCAACTCTATGATTCTATACTCAAGGAAAGTAAATGAGGAATTAGTCCTAAATGATTTTATCATTACTTTATTATTAGAAACTGCTTTCATGAAGGCTAGTTTCTATAGCAAGCATCCAGCCTATAAGCTTCTCTCTTTCTCTGTCCCCTCCTCCCACTTCTTCCCCACTCCTCACTTATTCTTGGTAACATGCAGTTCATTGCCAATAGGTCCATGGAAGTTAAACAGAATTTGCATTTTTATAGAAACTTGTTAAAGATTAATAATATTTCCCTTTCAAATGTTCTATAAGAAAAAACAAACAAACAAACAACAAAAACTTATTATGGCATTTTACTCTGCTTGCCGGGGCAACCAGTTTGTCATTTTGCCCCCCTATGCACCTCTTTTACAGATATCAGGTCTTTTTTTAAAAAAATAGGCTGTTCCTTAAAGTTGCAATATTTACCCAGGGAATTAGGAGAGTTTAAATCTCTATGATGCAAACTGTAGGACTGCAGTTACTGACTAACTACTAATAGGCACTAGCATACTTATTTCTTAAAAAATAAGAGAGGTAAGCTTTTGCCTGACAAATCGGCTTTCAGAAGAGGTAGAAAGGTTTTGTTTTTTTTTTAAATGAAAGCTTACAAACGGGGCCAGCTGATGATCCAAGCCAGAAAGAGTAATATACCTACAATCTGGGTAAAATCCAGCTAACTGGATTAATCATATGAACCACATGAAACCCTATTAATCATTTGAAAGGTAAAGTATTCCTTAACTGGGATGCCCTCAAATATTCTGGTTTCAGTGGGTTCTGCTATCAGTGGAATCTGAAAGCAAAGCAAGAATATGACTGTGTGAGCCACACTGTTAATATTATAAACTAAAATTTAGTGGGTTTCTCTTTCTCAAAACAGACCCAGACAATCCAATGGGAATAGAGTTTTATATTCTTAGGCTCTTGGAGCACTCTTCACCACATTTCAGCAATTAACGGTTTACTCCCTGCTTCCCAAGAGCACCAATATGAAACTGCCCCCAATTCTGCAAACTGTTATACGAGATATGAAATTTAAAGCCAGTTAAATGCCATTTCCCTATGCAGATATCCTGGGATACATATCTTTTGTACCAGAATCACATCATAAGAATCTATGTCACAAACAGTGCTTATTTGAAGGTGTCTAATATGACCATATTCTTCTAAGTGGCACACAAAGATAATACTTTTTACTTGAGAGCTAGGAGCTGAAGCAAAAGATCTATAGAAAATATTTCTTCATTAGGACAGAATCTATTCATAACCTGAACCAAAACTTACCAAAAAAACAGGTAAAAATGAACTCTCCTAATGTCCGACGTATGTTAAGAAAATCAGATAGTCCATAGTAATATTCTTTCTTGGGAATCCACAATGTTTCTTCACTACTTGTTCCATTTTGGGAAGGATAATACAGACGTAAAAAAACTCCCTATTATGGAACAACAAAATTGAAATTGTTTAAACTGAAAAGGGGGAAAATGAAAAGAAACATGAATTAATAAATCAGATGTAATCTATCTTAAACCCAATAATTTTTTTCAATGCCCTACTTTCACAAGTAAAATGTCCTATGCATCTCAATCAAACTTTATTTGTTGTTAAGATACAGAGTAGGAACGAATTTTGAACTTTCACTCAACATGGAAGAATTCATATTTACCATAACATGAGTAGCATTTAGTCTCCCTTACTTCAATTTCTTTACCAGTTCCTTTCTGACAATTTAATGCAACCAGCACAGTCAAGCAATAAAAGATTTTCTGCACTTCACATCTTCATATTTCAGGTGGAAACTAGACCTATTTTTTAAAATTAAAACAAAAACAACTAGCACAACAGTGAGGAAACCCACAATCTAGCCCTTTCTCCGAAATCAGCTGTATAGCAATAGCAACTACATTTCTATACCACTTATCAGTGCACTTAAGCACTCTCTAAGCCATTTACAATGTGTAAGCTAATAGCCCCCAACAATCTAGGTACTCATTTTAGCTACCTATGGAAGGATGCCAGGCTGATTCAGCCCTGAGCCCCTGGCTGGGATTGAACTCACAACCTTGTGATTTCTGAGTGGGTGCAGTATAGGCATTTAACTACTGCGCCACCAGGGCTCTGGAATAGCTACCATATACAGTGGTCCCCCGGGTTACAAAGGTAATCCGTTCCGGGATTATCTTCGTAACCCGGAAGCTTTCGTTTCCCGGGGGACCGCTTTCGCTAACGGACCGCGCGGCCGATTTAAAGGGGCCGCGCGGTTTTTTTATTTCGTATCCCAGGGGATCTTTCGGATCCCGGGGGTACAGTAGCGTTCCCGCCACTTTCGGATCCCAGGGTTTTCGCAACCCGGGGGATTCGTAAGCCGGGAGACCACTGTATGTCTCTACAACTGTAATAGTCAAATGCTATACAAGATAAATTATCCTATCTGTCTGAAATGTGCTATAGAGAATCTAGCTGGTTATGGGATGTGAGTTAAATTTGCAATAAATGAAAGATAGGACAAATGTTTGATTTATTGTTCATGACGATATGAATACAGCAGAAAAGAAAGGTAGGAGGATAAGCATCTATGGATTTGTTTTATTTGATTTTTGAGTAAAGCTCAAATCCAAGAGGGGGAGCACAACAAAGGGGCTGTCTTTGAAAAGTGCTCAGAAATTTCAGTTTGTTCAAAGAGCTGCAGCCAGGTTGTTATTAATTGGAGCTGGCTATGGAGCATGCAACTCTCTTGTTGCAATATCTCGATTGGTAGCTGGATCATATCCAGGCACAATACAAAGTGCCGGTTTTGGCCTATAAAGCACTATATGGCTTGGCTCCAGGTTATCTGAAGGACCATATCTCCCTTTATAAGCTTTATAAGATTGTCTGGAGAGGCACCCTTCTTTCTGTCCCACCATCCTCTCAGGCTCGCTTCGTGGGAACAAGGGAGAGGGCCTTCTTGGTGGCTGCTCTCAGGCTCTGGAACTCCCTCCTTAGAGAGGACAGGATGGTCCCATCCCTGCTCTCCTTTCAGCAGCAAGTGAAAACATTTTTGTGCCACCAGGCTTTTTAAACTGATGAATATTGGGCTTTTAAATGCTGTGCAAGGCAGATCAAGGTTCGTATATAGTTTTAATACATTTTAATATTTTAAATGTGCAATTGTTTTACCTTTTTAAATTGTTTAATTGTTTTTAACGTTACTACTTTTCCAATGCTTTTGTATTCTTTTTAAATTGTACTGTTTTAAATTTGTTCTTAGCTGTGTTGAGTCCCTATATTGGGAGAAAGTTGGGATATAAGTAAATAAAATAATCATTATAATCGTAATAGTAAAAACAACAGCACATGGAGAAATTTTTTTGATCAGTATTTTTAGTCTTTTTTAGAAAAAAATTGAGCATGTAAACGTATACACATAAATATACTATAATCATAAATATACAGATTAACAGGCATATAAATAAAACAAATCACATCAAACACATAGAACATAAGACATAACAACATACACACATAGAAAACCAACTGATTCTGTCAGAGGTGCTTTGATTGTGAGTTCCTGCATGGTAGGGGGTTGGACTGGTTGATGCTTGGGGTCTCTTCCCACTCTATGATTCTATGATTCTATTAAACTAAACACTACATTAATACACTCACAAAATATACAAAAAATTGAGTTTCTGCTTTCTTATTGATGGTTTAAATGTATAATTAAATTCACTTCCCAAAAATTCTCTTTCAATAACTAAAGAGAAACACATTTCTTCATTGTGATCTTTGGCTGTGTCTGCACTGCAGAAACAATACAGGCTGACACCACTTTAACTGCCAGAACTCAATGTTACGGAATCTTGGGAATTGTAGTTTTGTGAGACATTTAGCCTTCTCAATCTGGTACCACAATAAACTACAAATCCCAGGATCCCATAGGTTCAAACCATGGCAGTTAAAGCGGTGTCCATCTGGATTATTTTTTAGTGGGGATATAGTCTGTGTTGCTCACAAAAATGGTTTATCTGAGCCTGCACAGTGCACCATGCAGAATCTTCTAGAGCTGTTATATAAACTTTGTGGCAGTAATCCCACCCTCCCTCTTGGCACCTTACAGCACCCTTCCTGCCAATTCCTCTCAGTTCTTTTTTGTCCACTGTGTCAATAGCAATGAAGGAATGTTTCTACAGAGCTATTCTCCTTTACTCAGTAAGGTTATGGGCTGATTTTTTTTAAAGAAAAAACTGAATCCTGCTTATTATATTGTGAAACATTATTTAATGTTTTAATGCTTTCTAACATATACAATCCAAAGGAACTAGGCTGTGATATGATTTACAGCTTTCAATAAAACTTTGGGAATTATTGACAAGTTGGTAGCCTATACGTAGGAGCATAGGACTACACCAATATAGGACTAAATCAAAAAATTAATTAGCAAATTGCAGTTCAGTTAACAAACTAGCCTTTGGCAGCATGAACATGATGGTATACTGTGGTTTTTCCTTCCCTCCAGTCACACCCAATTTCTTGGATTTCCATGGTCACCGCACAGAAAAGGATTTCTTGAGTACTGTACTTGTGAATGAGCTCATATCCCCTTTATCTGGGGAGATATTTCACTGGGCAGAACTGTCTCCATGCCAATGACCAACACTGCCAAAGCATCACTTCTCACGAAACCCCTTGAGGAAGTCTCACTTGGCAATGACCATCACATGGAAGTCCACTTTGCCTTTGCTTCAATTTGCTAATAGTGACATTAGCTTCTCTTTAAATTCCAGTCTTCTTTATATATTACTTGCTGGTCCTTTTCTTGGTTCTATAAAATGTGTACATTGTCATAAACATAGTTTTGTTTGGTATCACAATGTGGTGTTTCATACAAGTCTATTTTACAGATATATTAGCAGTAGAAAAATAAGATCTGATCACTAAAAATGTCACGTTATTGTAAACTTTGTCCTGACCTGACCACGACTATACTCATTGAAATGAAAACCATAGCACTAGATACGCAACATGCCAGATTTCCTGTTTCCTAAATATTTCTGGAAATCTATTATTATTATTATTATTATTATGTTTTGGGGTTGTTGTTTTTTTCCTGAAAGCTGTTAAAACACAGAAAGTATCAACAACAATAGTAGAAGTAGTAATAAAAGCAGATACCTGAATATTATGACCAGTCATGAGATCTGTACATCCCACAGAATAAGGACCTTTGCCTGCAGGGATTTTCCCAGAGTTGTTCCCCATTTCTGCTCTGATCTGCTAGAATATTACAGGTTCTGTTCCTTTATAGAGAAGGAGACTGAACAGAATGTGGAATTCTGTAGGGAAAAAAAAGGTGAGAAATCATAAACCAAGACATTTTAAAATGAATTTAGTTCAATTTATTTTTATAGTACGCAGGCATTATTCACTTAACACAGACTTCATCTGAGCCCTTGGAAACCTGTGGCAATCATTTGGCTACTTATCAGGAAAGAGAGTTCTTGGAGTCAAATGGGGCAGAAGAGCTTGTTCTTGGGAACTGTTTACTATTAAGAAGAAAAAAAACACATTGAACAACAATCATACCCACCATCACCACCACTTTATGGCAAAACAGTGCCTTTAAACTGCTCATACTATTATTCCAATTTATGAATTAAATTTTTTTTAAACAACTTGAGCTTCTGAAACTCTCCTTTGTTACTTTTATACAGAAACATACAGCTTTAAAATAGAGCTTGGTTCAATCTAATAGCACAGGATCTAGAAAGGAGGGGGGAAATGGTGAGCAAAGAGAACATTATAAATGATTCTAGAGGCAGTTCATTAGTAGCTTTAAAGGAAATGGGAAAAGGAAATTAAGAGAATTCTGCAAGCTAACCACACTGCAAATTGCCTCTAACAGAATGAACAATGGTAGATAGAGGTTGGATAGAAGTATGACACTTTCTCTGAACCAACGTTTACACATGCACCCTTAAAATTTTGATATGCTTGCTGTAGATCGGTTTTGTGAGTACATTTTTTACCATGGTGCTCACTTGGACAGACAGGCTATTAATAACTCTAAATTTGCTAATGGTATAGACTCCATGGGGCTGTGCACACCGGCAGGAGAGGCCGGATTGGGGGCAGAGTCGGAGCATAGTGTCCATATGATGCATGCCCCAACTCTGCCTCCAGAGCAGTGTGACGCCATGCACCGCACCACATGGTGCACGTTATCACAGTGCTCCTCTGGTGCTGCTTCCACACAATGCAGCACTGAAGGAGCATTGTAAAGCTGCACCACCACAAAGGCCAGATCGGGGCTGCAAAAGGGGCGGTCTGCATAGCCCCTATACTGATCATAAACAGGCTGCTTACCTGGCAAAGCTTACATTCCTAAAACTTAGGCCAGCTCCCACAGTCCCTTGTTTTCAAACCATGACTGTAGCTATGATTGATGGCAGACAGTAGACATTCTCACACCCCTTTGGCCCTCTGTCTACGTGCTTGTGGAGCCCCAGGAATGGTCTGGATTTTCCTCTCTTTGGCTCACATGTAAAAGACCTCTGACCACTCAAAATAGCTCTGCTGGCAGGCTCCTTGCAGATGCATTAGAGGTGCTAGAGGCAGAGAAGAAATTTGGCGATCATAGAATCATAGAATCATAGAATCGTAGAGTTGGAAGAGACCACTAGGGCCATCCAGTCCAACCCCCTGCTATGCAGGAAATCCAAATCAAAGCACCCCTGACAGATGGCCATCCAGCCTCTGTTTAAAGACCTCCAAGGAAGGAGACTCTATCACCTTCCGAGGAAGTGCGTTCCACTGTCGAACAGCCCTTACTGTCAGGAAGTTCTTCCTAATGTTCAGGTGGAATCTCTTTTCCTGTATCTTGCATCCATTGTTCCGGGTCCTGTTCTCTGGAGCAGCAGAAAACAAGCTTGCTCCCTCCTCAATATGACATCCTTTCAAATATTTAAACAGGGCTATCATATAACCTCTTAACCTTCTTTTCTCCAGGCTAAATATCCCCAGCTCCCTAAGTCGTTCCTCATAGGGCATGGTTTCCAGACCCTTCACCATTTTTGTCGCCCTCCTTTGGACACACTCCAGTTTCTCAATGTCCTTTCTGAATTGTGGCGCCCAGAACTGGACACAATATTCTAGGTGGGGCCTGACCAAAGCAGAATACAGTGGCACTATTACTTCTCTTGATCTAGACACTATACTTCTATTAATGCAGCCCAAAATAGCATTGGCCTTTTTAGCTGCCGCATCACACTGTTCACTCATGTTCAACTTGTGGTCTACTTGGACTCCTAGATCCCTTTCACACGTAGTTTCATTCAGCCAGGTGTCACCCATCCTATATCTGTGCATTTTATTTTTCCGCCCTAAGTGCAATACCTTACATTTCTCTGTATTGAATTTCATTTTGTTAGCTTTGGCCCAGCTTTCTAGTCTATTCAGGTCATTTTGAATCTTGATCCTGTCCTCTGGGGTATTAGCTATTCCCCCTAATTTGGTGTCATCTGCAAATTTGATAAGTATGCTCCCAATTCTGTCATCCAGGTCATTGATAAAGATGTTGAATAGCACTGGGCCAAGGACAGAGCCCTGTGGGACCCCACTGGTCACTTCTCTCCTGGCCATTTCACCATTCCACAGGTTGGCCAGGTCTCTGGCCTGTCAAAGCAGCAGGAAACTCCCCAGGAGCCCTCAGGAATTCATCTGGATCAATAAGCATCCACCTTAATGGATTCTACACCCCTGAAGAGGTTCTAAACCCTACTAGGTGGTGATCTGTCCAGGATAACGGAACTACAGATAGTTTCCCATTTCCAGATCACATTCACCCTATGCATCCTTTGATGAAAGGCAAGAGGCAAGAGTGTAATCCGTCCTGGAAGCACATTGTTTTCTGCATGCTCCTAAGTTTTACCCTCGACTTATCCAGGGGTCATATCAAAATCTGTAATTTTGCTCACAAAACCTGTCCTCGACTTATACATGGGGTCAACTTATAGTCGAGTATATATGGTACTATTCCCAGGATTCCCAGGCACTGAGCCAGGGCAGTTAAAGCGGTCTCGAACTGGATTATTTATGTAGTGTGTTTTGGACCAGAATTACACCGAATTCTAAGACGGATCACATTAGCAGTACAGTGGGTCCTTGGCATATGCTGGTGTTTGGTTCCAGGACTCTACATTGACACCAAAATCTCTGGATATCTAAGTCCCATTAAATGCAATGGGATAGTCAAATGGCATCCCTTATATAAAATGACAAAATCAAGGTTTGCTTTTGGGAATTTATATTTTTTTTTAATATCTTTAAGCTGTGGATGCTTGAATTCGTGGATAGAGAATCTGTGGATACAGAGGGCTGAATGTACTACAACAAGAAGACAAGAGAGAAAACACTACAGTATTATGACTTTGTTAAAAAGACCTATTAAAGATAACATTTGTATTTACAAGTGTTTAAGCCAAACCTCCAATGTAGCTGCAGTGCTATCCCCAGAAAGACTAGTGGTAACAAGTTCTTTTAAAAACGTATCTCACAAATAAAAGACAGAGAAGTTAACATTTATATTTCAAACAATTCAGTCTGTATGGGATTATACATCTGTGGTGCTACTGAATGCCCATTTTTTAAATTGTAATCTTTGGGGGGGGTTGCCATCTTTTATTGTTTTGTTTATTGTATAATTTTAATAAATTTAATATAAAAAAGGGTATCTCACAAATAAAATCCAGAGGAATTAACATTTTTATTTCAAACAATTCAGTCTGTATGGGATTATACATCTGTGGTGCTACTGAATGTCCATTTTTAGAACTGTACTATTTTGTGGGGTTTTTTGCCATTTTTTATTGTTTTATTTATTGTATAATTTTAATAACTTTATGAAAGTATCTCACAAATAAATGCTAGAGGTGTTAACATTTATACCCCTGTCCTCAATACGAACTATGCCTGCTAAACTAATTTGTGGTTTCTCTGTGTAAAACGGACGTCTTTCATTTTAAATGTTTTTCTATCAAAGTAGAGTCTATTCAGTTAATGTTTAGAATGATTCCACTTACCTGAAATATATGCACCGAAAGAGACACAGATCATGGTTCACCAAAATGCATCCGTCTAATTATAAGATGGTACGTACAGGACTGTGTAAATTTACAGTGCTATATAAATAAAGGGTAATAATAATAATCCTTGAATTTGGAACTGTATTGTAAGTCCCGTTGCCAAAACAAGGTGACAGTTCATCCATTCACACAACAGAGAAATTAAAACAGCTGGGCAGAGAGTGATGAATCCATCACAAGTTTTAAAAAGTGACATACCTGCTATGCATTTAACACTATTGTACTTTACGGTTTCAGTGTTGGGACTGTTATTCTGGAGACCAGGGTTCAAATCCCACCTCACTGGGTGACCACCTGGGGCAAGTCACACTCTCTCAGCCTCAGGGGAGGAAGGCAATGGCAAAGCTCCTCTGAAGAAACCTTGACCCCAGGATAGGTTCACATTAAGGTTGCCATAAATTGAAAACAAGGAGTCACATTCTCTCAGCCTCTGAGGAAGGCAAGGGCAAACCTCCTCTGAACAAACCTTGCCAAGAAAACCCCAGCATAGGTTCACCCTAAGGTTGCCACCACAAGCTGGAAATAAGGAGTCACACTCTCTCAGCCTCAGGGGGAGGAAGGCAAGGGCAAACCTAATCTGAACAAACCTTGTTTGTTTCCTTGTTTATTATATTTATTTGTATCCAGCTCTTTTCCCCAAGAGTGGGACTCAGAGTGGCTTCACAGTATTAAAAACAGTATAATTCATTAAAAAGGAATTAAACTTTGCCCCCAAAACAAACAAACAAACCCTAGCATAGGTGCACCCTAAGGTTGCCACAATTTGGAAAAAAAAAAAAAAAACACCAAGGAGTCACACTTTCTCAGCCTCAAGGGAGGAAGGCAATGGCAAACCTCCTCCTCTGAACAAACCTTGCCCCAGGAAAACCCTATGGATGGCAGGTTTTCCTGGGGGGGGGGGGGGTCATCATAAGTCGAAAAAGGACATGAAGAAACACAACAACAACAGCAACAACAACAAGGAATAGAGAAACAAGAAAGGCAGGCCCCCCCCCCCACACACACTATGCAAGTATAAAAGAGTAAAAGAGGGGATTCTGAATAGGCAAATCTCACCTGCTGTAAACAACCCCCCTTGAGGCAAAATGGACCCACCCTGGCACTCTTCTTACCTTCCTGTGGGACATACCAACAGGAAGCTGTGGGGGGGGGGGAGGCCTCTCCTGGATATCTGTCTGGCGAGCTGGACCTTCACTCAGGCCGCCTGGAGGGACAGAGCTATGAATTTGATGGTGATTGGTGAAGGGCAGAGGGCGCTCTTCGCCTGCGCCGCCAATAGGTGGCGCTGTTGGAATACCAGCGTTGAAAAGGCCAATTAATGAGACTGAGTCTGCCGGGGGGGGGGGGTTGGGGGGGGGAAACCACTTCCACAAAATGGCGTCCTCTTGCTGTTGCCCTGGAAACCAACAAGTTACTCCCCAAACTGGGCCCTTTAAGTCCTTTTGGACTTCATCTTCCAGAAGCCTCAGCCCATGTTCTGGGAGCTGAAGTCCAAAATCTCTTAATAAAGAGCACACACCACTGCCATGGAGGCTGAGCTTAGTTGGGCAGCAAAGTTAAGGTGTAGTTCCCCATAATGGGCACATCTGTGTTACAGACCATTTGCCCTTTGCCCAGTTAAAATGATCATGTCAGCTAATAATAATACATTTTTATTTGTAGCCCGCTCCTCTGATTAAAATATACAATTTAAAACAGTTCAACAACCTATTCCCAACCACCCGCCCCTTAAAAATAAATTAAATTAACAATAATTTAAAACCATCAACAAATTAAAAACATAACATAAATGCTTGAGAATCCCTAACAAGTCCATGCTCTTCCCGTTCAGCATGCCATCCAAATTCCAGTAAGCACTTTGTCCTTTCGCATGAGCAAACAACGGCAAACAACACCACATTTGGGGCTTTGACTTTTGTGGATTTGATTATCCACAGGTTTTATTAATATGTTCTCTCTAGGGATATCTAGGTCCTCCAGGGCAACTCTATGGTCAACTTTAACCAAAAGTCACACTGAAGGCTCTAGAGATTCCAAGAGAGAATGCTCCACTAGGCCTTTTTTGCTCCTCCGGCGCAATTCTATGGTCAATGTCTGGCAGATGTTGACCACAGAGGGGGCTGTACAGGCTGCCCCTTTTAGGGCCAGTTCGGGGCCGTGGCAATCGTATGCCACGGCCCCAATCTTGCCTTTCTGTGGTGCAAAAAGGAGCTGCAAAAAGCTATAGCTGGTGGCACCACAGCTTTTCAGCACTCCTTTGGTGCTACATCATATAGACACAGCACCAGAGGAGCACCATGATGCCCTCTGCTGTATGGCACAGTGCACAGCGTCACACCAGACTGGGGACAAAGTTGGACTGGTCTGGAGGGCCGTCCTAGAGATTCCTAAAGAGGTGTTCTCTCAGATAAAAACATAATGGACTCTTTCAAACGGGGAGGAATTTCTCCCAACTCCGAATGGAGCCAATGCGGATTCATGTAAATTCACTTGTTTAGCGAATTTACATGAACCCCTGCTCCGTTCGGAATTACTTCCCATTACCCGAAAATAACCCCCTCCTGCCCGAATTTGCATGCGAAGCTTTAATTCGCAATAACGTAAAACCCATGATTGCATTCGAATTGGCTTCCCTCTTGCCCAAATTTGCATGCGAAGAGTTAATTCGCAATAACGTAAAACCCATGATTGCATTCGAATTGACCTTAAATTATACTTCCAATTTAACCTTGTATGAAAGAGTCCAGTGTTTTTGTTATTTGCAGTTTTTCCACATTCACAGGGGTCCTTTGCCCCTAACCCCAGCAAATGTAGAGGGAGGAGTGTCGCTTGAACTGCACAAGTTTTTTGGCACTATATAATCTCCCCAATTCTATGATTCTATGTTTCTATGCTTCCATGCAACCCGTATTTTTAGTTGGTGGTAATGCATTTGTTGTTGTTAGCTGCCCTCTAGTCAACTTCAACTCTTGATGACCCTGTGGATGAGACATCATTCTCCAAGATTCCCTGTCCTCAACTGCTCAGGTCCTGTAAGGACCGTATCAGATGGGAGGAATTTCTCTTTATTGCGATTGGAGCCAATTCAAATTCACATGAATCCACTAGTTTATCGAATCCACGTGAATTCCTATTGCGTTTGGAATGCATTCAGAATGACTTCCCATTATCCAAAAATGACCCCCCATTGCCCAAAATTGCGTGAGATGCTTTAATTCGCAATAACGTAAAACCAATGAGTGCGTTCAGAATGACTTCCCTTTTGCCCGAAATTGCGTGAGATACTTTAATTCACAATAATGTGAAACCCCATGATTGCGTTCGGATTGCCATTAGATTATACTTCCCATTTCCGTCGTCTGATAAGGTGCTATGCCCTTCTCTGCATCCCACCTCCATCACAAGGACGGTTAGTGGGGACAAGAGAAAGGGCCTTTTCATTGTCTGCCCCTAGACTCTGGAACTCCCTGCCCAGGGAAACCAGAATGACCCCTTCCTTGATGGCCTTCTGCTGGCAGGTTAAGACCTTCCTCCTCTTTCAAAACAGAAATCTTTTAAAGAATGGCCTGGGATGCTATATTGTTTTGATGTATTTAAAACATTTTTATCTTTTTAAAGTACAGTCCTCCTGCTGAATTTGCAAGGGATCCATTCCGGACCCCGCCCCCGCTGAATTTGGAAATCCGCAGATATTCAAGACTTAAATGGCACCACGGGGGTGTGAGCCATTAACTTTAATGGAGGTCACCTCTCCACAAATAATCAAAACTGCGGATTTTTTAAAATTGTACTGTTATTAATTGCACTGTTAATTTTTAATTGTTCCTTTTTTAATGTTGTAAGCCGCCCTGAGTCCCAATCTTGGGAGAAGGGTGGAATATAAATAAATACAATATAATATAATATAATTTTTAAAATGGAGGACATGACAAAAGTAAAACCTAAAAACACTCAAATGGCTGCACCCCCACGGGAGAAATAATGCAGTTTGACACCACTTTAACTGTCATGGCTCCATGCTGTAGAATTCTGGGAACTGTCATTTATTGTAGCACCAGAGGTCTCTGACAGAGAAGGCTAAATGTCTTACAAAACTACAGTTCCCAGGATTCCCTAGTATTGAGCCATGGTCTCTCGGAGTGTGGTGGAGGCTCCCTCCTTGGAAGTCTTTAAGCAGAGGCTAGATGGCCATTTGTCGGGGATGCTTTGATGGAGAGTTCCTGCATGGCAGCATAGGGTTGGACTGGATGGCCCAACTCTACGGTTCTATGATTCTGTTATTCAAATTGAGTTATATCTGCAGTGTGCTTTGGCACTTGATGAATCTTTTAAACATTGGCATATTTAAATAGCAAATGAAATCTCTTTGTCACTCTGGATATTAGATAACTGTATAGAATGCTGATGCTTAAATTAATGACTATGAACACATTGACATTTCTCATATGTTGTAATGTTTACATCTTCTTCCATAGGAGACCGTAACTGGAAAATTGCCTATGTGAATCCCAAATGCCCTGCTCCAGAGCCACAACAAATTATAAATCCCAGAATTCCACAGCATGGAGACATGGCAGTTAAAACAGTGTCAGACCAGATTATTTCCGAACTGTAGGTGCAGTCAGAGATGTAAACTTGTGCTTCTTGGCCATGCTCCAAATAGAGGACAACTGGGGGTTTCTTCTGGACAGGAGGCTGCAATGGAGGACTTGTCGGTGGGGCTGCTGGCCTGGAAAGGGCTGACCCCTCGCCAGGCCCGGCGATGTCACAGAGCAAACACACACACATATACCTAGTAACATGAAACCCCACGATTGCGTTCGGACTGCCAATGGATTATGCTTCCAATTTCTGTCATCTGATTTCTGCATTTGTTAAAACTGGACTTGCCACCTCTTTTCCATACCCATAGGATTTTGAATTTGAATTGACATTCTCACACACAAATTACTTATAGTGATCTGTCCTTGGGCTTTCCACTCCACCAAATGCATCTGAGGAAGTAGACTGAAGTCTACTAAAGCTCATGCTACCAACTTCTATTTTTCAGTTAGGAGTTTATCACATGGGAGGAATTTCTCTCAATTTTGAAAGAAATGGAAGTAAGGCCAGTTCAGAATTGAGCAAATTTGCTAGTTCAGTGAATTTACTTGATTTCGTATTGACACTGCATTGCGTTCAGAACTGCCCGAAATTGCCTCCCAGTGCCCAAAAGTGTGTGTGATAGTTTCTCACACAATCACGCAAAACTCCATGATTGCATTCAAATTGCCATTGGATTATACTTCCAATTCCCTTCATGTGATAAACTCCTGTTTCAAAGGTGCTGCAAGATCACTTTCCATAGTAAAATAGTGGTTAGACTTGAAAGTAGTTCTTGGGGTTTTTTTCAAGAGCAGTAAGAAAGTAGGTGTGGGGATGTTTTCTTCTGGTATGTATTATGTAGGGTGTGTAATAGCTAGGATATCTTGTGGAAGTATATTGGTATAAAAAAAAATCTTGCATCCGTAGCGACAAAAGAGTCCCAACAATTTTATGGATGCTATTTTAATAAATTTTGAAGAATCTTATACATAGAATGGGTTTAAAAATAAAAACGTTCAATCCAATTTATTGAGTAGTATGTACACGTTTTGATATACATCAGTTATACATTACTTATTACTTGGATTCTCCTTTTGTCTCCACTTTCTCAACCATCTTCATAGCAGTCTCATTGTATGTGTGCTTTGTGACTTCAAGTCACTTCCCATTTATTACAATCCTAAAACAACCCTATAATGGGGTTTTCTTGGCAATTTTTGTTCAGAGGTTTGCTATCGCCCTCCTCCGAGTCTTGAGAGGGTGTGACTTGCCTAAGGTCATCCAGTGGGTTTCATTGTGGCTGAGCTGGGAATTGGACCCTGGTCTCCAGAGTTGTGGTCCAATTCTCAATGCTGGCTCACATACTGCATATTACAAAGGCCTAATTTAGAGATTACTAGAGTGTTGGTATCTAAGGAAAGGCTATCTCTGCCCTGGTAAGGACCTAGCAGTTGTACTAGCTTCAATTTATCAGTAGAACTACATCTATCCTAAGCAACTTGTGCCTTCAGTGACAAAGGTGATCCTGGTTTTAAGAGCATTTCAGTCCTACTTAGCATAGGATGGATGTCACTAATCTGGGCAGATGATCAACCACTGGAACAGCTCCATTTGATCTGGATTGGGTTTTAGTTTACAGGTCATTATTCATACCCTATTCAACCACTTCACCTGAGATGAAAACCATAGTAAAAATAGGTGTTTTTTGTTGTTGTTGAACTTACTTACCTTTTAAAGTATGTAACTACAAGATGTTTCAACACCAAAACAGCATGGGGCCTTCTTTGTCCCTATATTGTGCAGGACAAAAATGTATTGTGCAAGATAGTTGAGCAGGATAAACGAGTACCTCAGTAGCAAAATGCGGTAGATTTGTTGGGACTGCTTTTGCCTCAGCTGTTTTTTGTCATTTTTTAAAAGTTAACGGCAGGGAGTTGAAATCCAAGGGCATTGGTTAAAATACTTGTCATGCCTATATTCTAAAACGTCTACCTTGTAGGTCTAATTGTGTTTTCTGCTACAAAACTGGTTGTTGAAATGTCCCATCCAATATGATGAGGGTTGAAAATCCTGACTTCTGGTTTTGCCAAGAAACATTGAACTTTGTATATAAGCAGAGAAGACTTGATCTTGAAGGAAACCATGCCCTATGAGGAACGACTTAGGGAGCTGTGGATGTTTAGTCTGGAGAAGAGAAGGTTAAGTGGTGATATGATAGCTCTGTTTAAATATTTGAAGGGATGTCATATTGAGGAGGGGGCAAGCTTGTTTTCTGCTGCTCCAGAGAACAGGACCCAGAACAATGGATGCATGGTACAGGAAAAGAGATTCCACCTTAACATTAAGAGGAATTTCCTGACAGAAGGGCTGTTCGACAGTGGAACACACTCCCTCGGAGAGTGATGGAATCTCCTTCCCTGGAGGTCTTTAAACAAAGGCTGGATGGCCATCTGTTGGGTATACTTTGATTATGAGTTCCTGCATGGCACGTGTTTCGACTGGGTGGCCCTTGTGGTCTCTTCCAACTCTGTTATTCTATGATGAAACAATGGCAACAACAGAAAACTTAACACACACACACACACACCCCACCCCGTTTACTGTCTGTCACTTCTCTCCTCTTTTTTTTTTTTTTGCCCACATATGTGGCTTAGTTGAAAAGTATTGGCTAGATCACCAGAGGGAGAACTTCTACTATTTATTTTTGTTTTCCTTCTTTTCTGCCCTAAACAAGATCTTCCAAAATTCTGAATTAAAATATTAGATAATAATCCACCATTAATTCTTAAACATAGATTTGTGCTGTTAATTCATCAGTATAAGCCTGTTTTTCTTCTTTTTTATATTTTACTGGGGTCTGCAGAAAAGTTCCATGAACTCAAGGAAAGGGGAGATAAGTATATGGGTTTCATTTTCAATATTAAGACTGAATATATGCTTGAAAATTTGAAAATTCTTTCATTGATAGGTATTTCCTCCCTTAATAGCAAATACTCAGCAGCCCAAAATTCCAGGTTTATTTGGTCAAATGGCCATGTATTTGATTATTGGTCGCTATTGTGCTTGAAGTAAGCTTACACCAGAGGTTAGACTTATTTGGGCATTTTAAAGATCTCATAGCCATAGGTTAAGGATGTGACAGATACAGCTGCAGCCCCATGTGAGATAGTTTCATGTTGTTGATATGTGCTTGATGGTGTGATATTCTCATTCATTGGGGCTGGAGCAAGATTATCTTCTTGCTGACCAGAATCATGCTTTGGTGCTGTCTCTCTTGAACATATTACAGGGGCAGAGTCAAAGGATATTATTTGCAAGACAAAGTTCTCATTATTTCCAAATGACATTTGTTCACTTCCTTGAGAACCCTCACTTTCCTGTCCTGATACTGCCGCTTTTAAAGTTGCTTCCGCAGGCATTCCGCTTTGTTCTTGTTTCTTTTGCTCAGCTGCACGTCTTGCAACTTCTTCTGCAGGGAGAAAAAAAAATGAAATATTATATTTTTGACTTTAAAGGCTGACTGCTTCAGATTTTAGGCTGGAAGAATGATTTTCAACCTGTAGAAAATGCAAGCAAATTCGGATATTATGATTTTCATACCGGTATGTTATGAGAACATGTGAAAGCAGTTGCATGTATATGGTCAGGTCTTATGATTCCATCCTTTGCCTCTATATCTACATGTATTGATTGAGGGATGAATATTTGGAAATGCAATATTATGCATAATAGTTTGCACATGGCTTTATACATTTTTTTTACTGTTTTTCTCCAAGCAGAAGTACAACAATTTCTGAATCAGTTTCGTTAGTTTTAGATGCAATATTTAATATCTAGCATATTTAATTCAGAAATTACTTTTATTTTTGAAACCAGTTACTGTTTGAAATCTCTCCTCTAGCCTAGGAATGCTAAAACTTTTTTTCCTAACATGATTCACCATTGGACAAAATTTTTTCTTCATAACTTGGTTTACAATTCCATCCCAATTACAGATTTTGCATTCTTTTTAATCTTGTTACTACATTTGTAATGTTGATTTTAATTTAGAAATAACCTCTAGCTATGTGACTTGAGACAAGCAAATAAATTAGCATAAAGGTGTTTCTGATTTCTTTCTTTTTCAAACTTCCACTTCAAATTCTTAATGTAACATTGCATAAGTCAACAAAAACATGTTGAATGTCTAGAGACCTATTGAAAGTTTCTTCCAAAATGTATCAAGGGATGATTTTATTCTTTTGCCTGCCTCCACTTTTCTTACGATTTCCATTTTGGAGGCCATACCTTATTTTTTAAAAAGACATACTCGGGATAGATGGTTAAGCATCCTTACCTGTTTTCTTCTTTTCTACCTGTTTTTGCTGGTCAGTAAAGGATTCTGGCAGCTTCTGTTTACCTTGCTTTTGTTGGCCATCACACACAACTACAGTAGGGCTGGCTAAAGCTGAATCCCATTCTTTCCCAGTTCAAATACTATTGCATTATTTACTGCAGACACACTGCTGCAACCCAACACTAGAAGCCTGTGTTTCTCCAGCCCCTTTTCACTATTTTCTTAATGCCAATGTGGCTTAAAAAATCCATCTAGACAAGAGAAAAGGGAAAGCAGGGCTGGGCAGCTGTAAAAACCTTGCCAAAGGGGGTTGTTTGTCAGATGGTTTGTTAACAGAGGTATGCCTGTATTATTAATTAAAAAATCAAGTTGAACACGGAAATAATGAACAAAGTGTGATCTCTTGTTGTGCTTATTAGTTATTGAAACTACCTGCTCTGTGAGTTCTGTGTCATGGATTTACTGACTGAACTTGAGCACACGTTATGGTTCCTCAGTGTTTTTTAGCTCTAAAATAAGATCATTATCCGCAGGCTGTGCTGTTCAGTTGCCATGGTGGACCCCTAGCACACACACTTATTTGCAGGAACCTTTTCATTGTGAAATGTTTACGGCTGGGATTTATGCTTGAAATAAATTGAACAGAGTAGTCAGTTACCATTCCACAGTGAACATATCTCCATGTCACTTTGGGTTAGATCTGTTGTTGGGAAGCCAATGTTAGAGGGCTGCTGGACATCGAAGTCAAGGGATCCCCTTGGTGTCTGTAGCTGAGGATCATCTGGAATAACTTCCTCAATGATGACATCATCACTTTCATTCGGACGCAGAGGTTTTGTTTCTGGGACCATTCGCCTCATCTCCTGTATGTTTGCTTCTAAGGTTTGACTAGCAGCCTTTCTCCAGGAATTCTGATTATCTACCAATTCCTCTGCAAAATATGTATGCCAAAAAGATATTCAGCTAAATCACCCTGGGTGAAAAAAATGCTACTTCTTATGTTACAGAGATAATCTAGAAACATAAAATCTCACTTTTATATTTAAGGCCAGACAAACAAGTGCACATGGCCATTGGAAATATCTAGTAATCCTGTTCATTTGATGCTAGTAACTTGATGCTGGTACTTGAACTGAAATATGTATCCATCTGTATAGAACTTGATACATGCACTCATTTCTGTTTTATGGTGACAGTATCCTAAAGATTTCTTGATTAAATTTATTCAGAGGAGGCTTTTCATTCCCCTTTTGTAAGGTTGTGACACTGTGACTTGCTCAAGGTGACCCGGTGTGTCGCCATGGTTGAGCAGGGATTCAAAACCCAATGTCTCAGTGTCCTAGTCCAACACTCAAACCACTGCATCAAGCTGGTTCTCAACATGTCCTTTAAAACTGTATTGTCTCCTAAATTACGATACAATGTTTGGAATAAGCCATTACATCCTCCTACTGTGGTATACAATGATCAAAAACACTGGTTGGAGCTAACCACTATTTTGAATTAGTTATTCAGCTTAGATGCCACTCCCACTATCAGGCACCTGGGCAGACAAATAGCACAAAAATAAGCAGATGCTCAGACCTACTCAGTATAAATTCAGTACAGTGGTCCCCGGGGAACGAAAGAGCCGGGGCCACAAAAACGGCCCCGGGATCCGAAAGAAACCCCGGGATCCGAAACGGAAAAACCACGCGGCCCCTTTAAATTTGCCGCGCGGTCCGTCCACTAAAGCAGTCCCTCGGGAAACGAAAATTTCCAGGTTATGAAAAGTAATCAGGAACGGATTACTTTCGTAACCCGGGGGACCACTGTACCTTAATTTTTCTAAGGAAAATTCTTATCTTGAGGGTACAGATTAGCTGTAGATTTCTCCTGTTGTGGTGGTTCTGACGTTGCAGGGGAGGATATGAAAATGCACTGGGTTTTACTCCAGACTTTAAGAGTGCTATCTAAGGTGCTGAACCCTGTCTTCAAGCTATGTCCAGTAAAAATCTGGATTGGGATTCACTGTCCCAGACATGTAAACCAGCGTTTCTGCATTAATGCCACCATCATGTCTTATAAAAGATGATAGCAAGTTTTGTTGTCTTGTGTCCCAGGGAGTCTTATGAGAAAGTTTGTTGGGTCAAGGGTGAGGGTCAGTTGGGATAAGGCTGTTTGTTTTTGTTTTGAGCCTACTGGAAGCTTGACTGTATGGGCAGTAGTGTCTATTGTTCTAATGTAGTTTGGTAATCTACTGTCTAGACCTATTGTTCGAATGTACTTTGGTCAAGGCTGATTCTCTTTGTGAGCTGTGGAGGTGTGCTTGTTAGCACTCCATTGTCCTATTGGGTCTAGCCCCAGGTCCCCTCCTGAGCACCTGGTCCCAGGGAGGCAGGGCTTTTGCTCAGAGGAAGTGAGTTAGAGACTTGGTTGGGATAGGAGCTAGGACACAGGAGCTCTCTATATAGCTGCAATCTGTCTCTGGAGCTTGGCGAACAGGCTTAGAAAACAGGTATGGGTGCTTAGCGAGGGAGTTTGAGGGGGAATGTTTCAGTGCCTAATGAGTATGGACCAGTGAGGGTGCTGCTGCAGTCACTTGCAACAGCTCTGGTATGTTTGTGTTCTTGCCAATGGATGTAGGCAATGTCACCATCACCAAGTGCAGACCAGGAGTGGAGGCTTCGGAATGTACACTTCAGTGTATTAGGGAGCAAGAGGTTTTTCTAGACAGACTAGAATGGACTATCTTGGATGGGGAACTTCTGTTTTCCTGCATGGCAGGGGATTGGAAAGGACAGTCCTTGTCTCATCCAACACTATGGTCCTATAACACACAGAGGAAGTTTCTAGGGAGGAAGTCAGTTCCCATGCACGGGAGGTAGACAATTGGAAGAATGTGACAAGTAGAAGTAGAGAAGCCAGGGATCGATCTGTGAGCTTGCAGCTACAGAATCAATTTGAAGCTCTCTCCCTTATCATGGGAGAGCCAGTTGTCAAGGAAAGTGCAGGAGACCTGGATAAAATCAGCACAAGGAATGGCCACTACCAAGCCCTAGAGGAGGTGTGTGATGGTGGGGGACTACTTGAGGGGTATACAAGCAATAATTCCATGATATAATAATAATAATAATAATAATAATAATAATAATTTATATTTCCCGCCTCTCCCAATGGATCGAGGCGGGATTACAGCAATTTAAAATACAATACATACAGTACAATATAAAATCACAATACAATTACAACAGTATAAAAAGTTATCTCCTAGCATAAAAATCAATTCCAATTTATCCAGTGCTCTAGTCTCTCTAGGCCCATTAGTTTATCCAGTTCTCACATGGTCTTCTGTGATCATTATAACAGATCAGGTGGATAGGCCCACCGGAAGAGATCCATCTTAAGAGCTTTCTTGAAAGCCTCTAAAGATGCTATCTGACGGATCTCTTCTGGTACGTCATTCCAAAGTTTCGGGGCTATTGTTGAAAAAGCTCTATGGGAAGTAGATATTAGTCTCGTGTTATGTTCTTTTAGAAGGTTCTTCCCTGATGTTCTGAGAGTGCGGGGCAGATTGGGGCTTTCTAGATTGGCAAAAAGAAGTGTGTTCATGGCTGCATGAAACTCTAGCCTTTAGATGAGAAAAAGGGAAAGTGTGCCATGAAAACACTTTTTTTGCGTTTTAGGGGAGAAGAAGCGCCTTTAAAAAGGTGCTGGTTTTCCCAGCTTCTTTTTTAAAAACTTCGGAACAGCGCAGCTCCATCTAAAGGCTGTCGTGCAGCTGCTAAGCATTAAGGAAAAGGCAACTTCATGTCACACTTTCCTGCCAATCTAGAAAGCCCCATTATATAGGGAGAGACGTTCCATCAAGTAACTCGGACCCAAGCCATATAGGGCTTTAAAGGTAACGACCAACACTTTGTATTGCGCCCAGAAGCTAATTGGCAGCCAGTGTAAAGACTTAAGAATGGGAGTGATGTGATCCATTCTTTTAGCTCCTACTAGCAACCTGGCTGCTGCGTTTTGAATCAGTTGAAGCTTCCGGACTTGGTACAAAGGTAGCCCCATGTAGAGCGCATTGTAGAAATCTAATTGAGAGGTTACCAGCGCATGTATCAGTTTTTCAAGGTCCTCTTTCCCCAGGTAGGGACGTAGCTGGCGTATCAGCCGAAGCTGATACCACGCACTCCTGGCCGTCGCCTCCACCTGAGAAGTCAACTGGAGGGACGAGTCAAGGAGCACACCCAGACTGCGAACTTTGTCCTTTAGGGGAAGTGTGACCCCGTCCAGGACAAGTTGGCAAATCTCCATTCCTGGGTTAGGGGAACCTATCATAAGTACCTCCGTTTTCTCTGGATTCAACCTTAGTTTGTTTTCCCTCATCCAGCCCATTACTGACTCCAGGCAGGCATTTAGAGGGGAGATGCCATCCTTGACCACTGCATTAGTCGGAGACATAGAGAAATATATTTGGGTGTCATCAGCGTACTGATAACACCGCGCCCCATGTTTCCGGATGATCTCTCCCAATGGGTTCGTTTAAATGTTGAAGAGCATGGGGGACAGAATGGCGCCTTGAGGGACGCCAGATGTCAGCTCTCTTTTCCGAGAGCAGCTGTCCTCCAGCGACACCATCTGGAACCTGCCCAAAAGGTAGGAATGGAACCACTGGAGTACAGTGCTTCCAATTCCTAATTCTCTCAGGCGTTCCAGAAGGATATCGTGGTCTACGGTATCGAATGCCGCTGAGATGTCCAAAAGCACCAGCAGGGTCACACTTCCCCTGTCGATGCCCAGATGGAGATCATCGACCAAGGCGATCATGGCTGTCTCTACTCCATACCCGCTCCTGAAGCCAGTTTGAAATGGGTCTAGATAATTGGCTTCATCCAAGACGGCTTGGAGTTGGAAGGCAACTGCCCTCTCGATCACCTTGGAGACCGGTCTATAGTTCTTTCTTTCCAAGGGATCCAGGGAGGGCTTTTTTAATAGTGGTTTTACCACAGCTTGCTTTAAGGCAGCTGGGAATGACGCGCTGATGATTTGCCGAAGCAGTGTCATCACTGTATCTCCTCCTTGGACGGTCAACCAGGATGGGCAGGGATCGAGTGGGCATGTTGTCTTCCTAACACTTCCAAGGAGCTTGTCCACTTCCTCGGTATTTACAAATTCAAAGTGATCCAGTTTAATCAAGTCCACGAAGGCGCTGGACACCTCTTTTCTAGTTTCTGCCTTAATGTTGGTGTCTAGATCAGCCCTTATCTGAGAGGTTTTATCGGCAAAAAAGTCATTAAAGGCATCACAGCAGGCATTTGTTGGCTCCACTAATAGGTTCAGGATGGGAGGGGGCTGAATTAGTTCTACCCTGAAAAGCTCTGCTGGACGAGACTCTGCCGATGCAATTCGAGCAGCATAGAACGAATTCTTTGCTGCGTCGATTGCCACTCCATAGGCCCTTAAAAGATGTTCCAGGAATGCCTTATCAGATAAGCGATGATGTCGGCGTCAACAGAGGAAGCAGTAGTGGGCCTGATAAGATATCACAGGAGGTGTGTGGTCTCCCTGGGGAAAAATCTGTGACATAACAGGGAGTCTGACAAGACTTATCAAGCCTACTGACCGTTATCCTTTCCTTTTGGACCACATGGGAACCAATGATACTTCAGAATGTCATACAGGATTATGAGGCTCTGGGTAGGTAGGAAGCTGAAAGAGCTGGATGCACAGGTTGTCATCTCATGTCTTCTCCCATTTGAAGGACATGATCCAGGAAGGGAGAGGAAAATAGTGGATGTAAGCTCCATAGATGGTTGCACTGAGAACGATTTGGATTCCTGGATCATGGCTGTGGTTTCAGGATGGAAGAATTCTGGCAAGGGATGGGTTGCACCTCACACCAATTGGCAGAATTTTCTTGCAAGCAGTCTCAAGAATGGAGGGCTTTAAATTGAGTTATGTGGGAGATGGAGACAGTATTTTGGAAAGCAGGAGATCATCAAGGGCTGGAGATAATAGTCAAACTGTTATAGAGGGATCAAGACAAATAGGCAAGGACCCAACAGTGGGAGTGAAAAAAGCTTTACATAAGCAGCTGGGGGGATGTACCATAGTCTTAGATGTCTCCACACTAATGCATGGAGCATGGGAGACGAACTTGAAATAAGACGAACCTGAAATCCTAGCACAGCAAAGCAAATACGATATAATAGGCATAGCTGAAAACTGGTGCGATCAGTCTCATGATTGGAATGTAGTAATACTGGGATATAACGTTTTTAAGACAAATAGGCCGAACAGGAAAGGAATAGGTCTGGCATTATATGTCATGGATGTTTACACCTGTGAAGAAGTGCAGGACTTAAATCATGGAAGCCAGGTGGAGAGTATCTGGATAAAAATTAAAGTGAGGGCAGGGGAACAACAAGGATGTTATTGTGGGAATCTACTACAGACCCCCAGACAGAGGAACTGGATGATGCCTTTCTCAAACATGATTGCACACAGAAAGAAGAGATGTAGTAGTGATGAGTGATTTCAACTATCTTGATATTTGCTGGAAGCAAAACTCAGCCAAATCCTCAAGGTCTAGCAAATTCTCACTTGCCTGGAAGACAACTTCATTGTCCCAAAGGTGGAAAAGGCAACAAAAGGATTAGCTATCTTACATCTGTCCTAACCAACAGGGATGACCTGATTAATGGGGTGAAAGTGGTGGGATCCTTAGGCAGGAGTGACCATGTTCTCCTGGAGTTTGTTATACAGTGGAAAGAAGGAACCCACATTCTAGATTTTAGGAAAGCTAATTTCAGTAAATTTAGAGAAATACTGGGGGTGATCCCATGGTCAGGAATACTAAAAGAGAAGGGAGTTCAGGACGGATGGGAGTCCCTGTATTGGGAGAAAGGCAGGATATAGGAAAATAAAATAACAATAATAATAATTCTCAAGAGGGAGATATTGAAAGCACAATTTCAAACAGTTCCAAAAGGAAGGAAAATGGGATATGTCTCAAAAAACCAGGAGAGCCAAGTTTTAAATGAGACATGTATAAGAAATGGAAAAAGGGGGAGATCACCAAAGGGGAGTTCAAACAAATAGCTAGCACATGTAGGGATACAGTCAGAAAAGCTAAAGAGCAGAATGAGCTCAGGCTTGCTAGAGAGGTTAAGAACAATAAAAAGGGTTTTTGGGAGGTATATCCACAGCAAAAGGAAGAAGAATGTAATGGTTGGGCCATTGTGTGGAGAAGATGGCAAAATGCTAACAGAGGACAGAGAAAAGGCAGAATTACTCAACACCTTCTTTGTCTCAGTCTGCTCACAAAAGCAAAAGGGTGCTCATTTTGAGGAACATGGAGCAGATGATGCAGTAGGGGAAATCAACACAGAATAAGTAAAGAACAGGAATACCTGGTGAATTTAAATGAATTTAAGTTTGTAGGGCTAAAGGAACTAAATCCAAGGGTATTTAAAGAACTGGCAAATGTAATCTTGGAGCCATTGGTAATAATTTTTGAGAACTCCTGGAGAACAGGAGAAGTCCCAACAGACTGAAGGAAGGAAAACATTGTCCTCATCTTCAAAAAGAGGAAAAATGAGGATCCCAACAATTATTGTTCAGTTAGTCTGACATCAATACCAGGAAAGATTATAGAGCAGCTCATTAAACGGAGAGTCTGTGAACATTTAGAAAAGAAATGCTATAATCACAAAAAGTCAACATGTGTTTCTCAAAAACAAGTCATGCCAGACTAATCTTTGTTTTTGGTTTGATAAAATTACCAGCTTAGTAGATAATGGGAAAGTTGTGGATGTAGAATATCTTGATTTCAATAGTGCCTTTTACAAAGTTGCACACAACATTCTTGCAAACAAGCTAGTAAAATGTGGGTTAGACAAGGCACTGTTAGGTGGATTTGTAATTGGTTGACCAGCTCAACCCAAAAGGTGCTCAGCAATGGCTCCTTTTCATCCCGGAGAAAAGTGACCAGTGCGATGACAACAGGGTTCTATCCTGGGCCTAGTACTATTCTATATCTTTATCAATGACTAAGATTCTCCTGTTTGCCTGATGAAGAAGCCAGTGTGACTTTGAAAGCTTACAACATGTAATTCTGCATTTTGGTTTGCCCAATAAAGGTATCCTTGTTTGGATGTTATTGGATTTTCTCTAACTCAGTTTATCTTAAAATATCTACAGTTTATTGTTGTGTGCCTTCAAGTCATTTCTGACTTATTGCAACCCTAAAATGAACCTATCTCTGGATTTTCTGAGATTAAGAGTGTGTGACTCAGCCAAGATCACCCAATGGGTTTCCACAGCCAAACAGATAACTGAACCCTAATCTTCAGAGTCGCAATCCAATGCTCAAACTAGTACACAACATTGGCTCTCACATATACAGTAATGGCTACCAAAGAACAGCATGCATACATTTTAGTGCATTAAACAAATAAAAATGCTAGATCTACATAGGGCCAAATTTCAAGAGAAAAATGTTTTTCCATACCGTATGATTCAGTGACATCCATGGTTTCTGAATCCAGATTTGACTCTGACAATTGTGCTGCATCTGCATTGTAAACTATGAAATTGACATCTACTGGATCAACTTTTCCACTGTCACAAAGTTGGCAATGGCAAACAATAGGGCTGTTTGGTTTGATGCCATAGCATTTCTTCGACTCTGATGTGAAGGCCTTGCCTTTGCATGCTTTCTGGGTTTTCCCCCTCTTTGCTTTACTTTTGGTTCCTTGATCTTTAGCCTTTTTGCCTTCAGTTACCAATGATTCTGAATGGAAAATGAACATAAGAAATTACCTTAAACATAGGTGTTATCCTGACACACCACTTGTGTTGCTCTTCCTCAGACTTTGTGAGCAGGAATTGTCACTTCTTTATCTGTTACCCAAATGACATTCTGCTACTTATGGCCTTTTTTGGTCTAATTTCCTGGTTTTTGTTCCTTTCCCCACAAATGTTTAGGATAACATTTGTTTTCTGCTGTTCCAGAGACTAAGGGCCAAAACACAATGCAGAAATAATCCAGATTGAAACCGCTTTAACTGTCCTGTCTTAATGCTAGGGAATTCTGAGAACTGTAGCTCTGGTGACACAATAAACTACAATTCCCAGGATTCTTTAGCACTGAGCCAGGGCAGTTAAATTGGTCTCAAACTGGATTATTTCTGCAGTATGTTTTTGACCTAAGACAAGGAACAGCGGATTCAAGGTATAGGAAAAGAAATTCCATGTAAACATTAGGAAGGTCTTCCTGGTGGGAAGAGCTGTTGGACATTGGAATACACTGCCTTGGAATGTGATGGAATCTCCTTCTTCGGAGGTTTTTCAACAGAGGCTGGATGGCCATCTTTTGGGGGTCTTTTGATTGTGTATTCTTACATGGCAAGAGGCTGGACTGGATGGCTCTTGTGGTCTCTTGAATCTACAACCTGCTCTGAGGCATTCTTGATTTTTCAATGTTATTGCACTTCCACAGTGAAAACAGACACACGTATTCCCCCCTCCCCCAAAAAACCAAATCGAAAAACCAACAACCCTTGCATGAAATGGTTAAGAATGTGGAAGAAGGATAGGCTACAGTGGCCTTCCAGATGTTTTGCAATTGCAGTTACCATAATTCATTTTTTTCTCATGGCATCAACTTCCGTCCATAGCTGCCTCCATTACCCCTTCTCTTTTCTTGTTCCTAGACATTTAAAATCTGATCCCACAGCTACTGTGTATGGCATTGCAGTCTCCCACAGCCCAATTCATTTCTTCAGTCCTTGTACCGTCTCTGGTCCTCTTGTCTCCTCCTTTGGTTTCTGATTTTGTAACTGGTGTCTCCAATTTTGGGTGCTGCTCTCGTTTCTCTACGCAGAAAGGAGAGATTTAAACAAACATCAGTTCATTGAGGATCCAAGAAAGCTCAAAAGCAGAGAAGACATTACCACCTTGCAGAACTGAACTTACCTATAACCAAACTGTTTTTCAGTTCAATAGCCCGTTTATACTTCCATTATACATGTATTTGTGCATTAGTTTGAGTTATATAGGTGATGCTGAGGAAAAATAGTAAAAGGGAAATCCAGTCTCAACAGCCTTCTTGGCCTATGTCTTGATGTTCTTCAACCAATTATGCTACTGGGGCACACTTTACCCCCAGTTTGGGGGTTGCTGGCATCCACTAAATCTGGACCACACTAAGTTAAAGAAAGTTAACCTTGACACAAAGCTCACAGGACATGATGGAGAAATTTGGACAGATCTTGCAATCTTTCTGAGGACTCTGAGTAAGCAAGTGGCTCCAAAAAGATTGGAACAGAACTGAGCTTTTAATCTTCTGGGGCAGTTCTTTCAAGGCTCTGTATCTTCCCCTAGGTAGTCTTCCATGTCTTTGTTAATGTCCTTCTGTGGTTCAAAAGGGATCTGCAGTGCTCCTATATTGTACCAATAATGCAGTTTGATACCACTTTAACTGCCATGATTCCATGATCTTGGGATTTGTAGTTTTGCAAGGTACCAACATGCTGGCAGAGAAGGCTGCAGACCCTGTAAAACTACAAATCTCAGGATTACATAGGATGGAGCTACTGCACTTAAAGTGGTATCAAACTGCATTATTTCTACAGTGTAAATGCATCCCAGGTCTGACAGGTCTGACAGGCTCTGACTCAATCATAGCTCTGACATTGTGACCTGGATATGTATCCAGTCTTTGCTACTGTTCTGACATAACAGGACATGGACATTAGACTTTCAGAGTTGTTAGAGATGCTCAGAAAGTATATGGGCAAAAAGAATTGTTTGGTAGATGTAACTGGGTGAGTAAAGTGTTACTCCTGGGCCACATGTAGTTCCCACAGCTGTTTTGTAGCTTCTGACTCCCAAGACCACTTTCAGGGTCAGAGATTCACCTTATAAATAGACTATGGTGCTGGGGGGGGGGTGTACTGTTTAATATAAAAGCACCCCTGATTTGCAAAAACAGAAGTAGACTAGTTCATCTTTTTCGCTCCCCATTATTTGCTGTTTGGGCAGTCTATGACCCCAGTAGGATCCCAGGGAAAGAAAACTGTTATCTGGACCCATTAAAGTTGCCCTGATCTAAATTATACACACTGTAAACCCCGGCCTTCCTGAGAGGTTTTGACATACATCTCTCAACCAGGACTCCTAAATAAACATGGTATAAGAAGATGAGTTTTCTTATGGATTGCTATTTGGTTGAATATTTTTAAAAGATAACTAGAAGGTACATCCTAGTACATATGCTAGGAGCATTGTCATCCTTGCTGGCTCTTTCTCCAAACCAGGTGCCTAATGAAAACTATGATTTGAATCTCAATCAGTGCCTCTTTTCCTGGTAGCTACTGGTCTTCCAAAGGGCTAAATACATGCTCCACTAGAACCCTGCCTGTCACAGTTGTCGTCCCACAGAATTGTGAGCTAGTGTGATACATTGGTTAGAGTGTTGAACCAGGACTTCAGAAATCCAGGTTCATGTCCATACTGAGCCATGGAACACACTGGGTGACTTTTGTCGCTCACTCTCTGTTAAACTGACCTACCTCACAAGGCTTTAAAGTACAGGTGAGAGGAGAAGTCACGTGCATTGTGCTCAGTGGTAGAAAGGAAGATATAAACATGTAGCATATAATAATAAACCAGATAAACATTTCTTCCCTGTGGTCTGTCTCAACTGTACTAGATTTTTAAATCAGAGTATAAAAACTGATTTGAAATTTGCATATATCTGCATCTTTATATTTAAACAAACAAAATCTACACCTTCTTTTTAGTAATGCCTGCTTTTTTTGGAGGTAATGAATAAGTTGACAGCCTAATTATAGGTAGTACAGATGTATTACTAAACCCGTGGGGATTGCCCGCCTCTTTCTCCAATTTTTGTTAGGCTGTTGTTGGATTCTTGGAGTCCTTGCCATTGTCTGTGCTTACAGTCCAACAACCTTGAGAACTGCATGACTCCCACCCTTACTATAAACCATGGTTAAGCCTGACCAAGGAAAGTGAGCAGGGATTTGCACTCAAGAAGGAAGAAGAGTGTGTGTGTCTATGTTGTTTAATGACACTGTGGTCTTCTAGAAGATATTGGTCCAGTCCTAGCAAACCACAGACAACTATGAGGGATTGTAGAAGTTGTAGTCCAAAAACAACCACTGAGGGTGGCAGTTGTCCACCCCATTTAAAAGACTGGGTCCAGATTTACAAATTACAGTAGAGAAAGGAAGCATTAATCACTGCTGGATCTTCCAAAGGTAAATATATATCAGTTAGAAACTTTACCGTTTAAAAAACAAACACACCCAGTTTCGATAAAATAAAACTATACATAAAGACCAAAAGTCATTATTTTTGCATTAGTGTTTATACCTTTATGAATCTTCTCCTGGCTCTCTTTCCACTTTTCTCTGTTATCTTGAATACGCAACAACAAGTGCCCCTTGAATCTTGGAACATCTAAAACTGATAAAAGCTGTCTTTCTGTGCAAGTCCCAGTTTCCCGGCTGACAGTTTTTTCATCTTCACTTTTGCCTGTGCTTGTAGATTGGTTCCGGCTTTAAAAAAAAAAAGGAAAGAAAATTAAAATTAGTCTGAAACAATTGAATTGATTCTTAAAATTTTAGAATTATGAGACAGAAAATTTTCATGGAAGAACTAAATTAATTTTTAGTGATTGCTACAAATAGCCAGTTTCATTATCATAAATTATATAAAAAACTGGGGTCCTGCAAAAATATTGCAGTGTGTCCTGATATGTGTGTATTACTAGGACAGGTGCTGAAGAATGGAGACAGAGAAGCCCCTGCTTTGACTTGGATTTTATGTCATGTGCAGAACATACCTGATGGTGGCTGCCTTTAGACCACTATTGAAAAATTCCCTCCACCACTGCCATTACCTTTCCCTTCTGAATTAGTTCTTGTTTAGATAGTATGCCTGATGGCCTGGAAGCATCAAATTAACCACTTGTTAGCTGCTCTGGGAAATTCTTTAACTAGAGGTTGGGATATACATATTCTAAATAAATAATAAATAAATAAATAACAGAGTCATCCTTGGAACATCTTGTGTTGGAAAATTACTAGTCAGTCTCCAGCACTCCATTTTGGAACAAGATATTCAAGGTGGCATTTCAGCTTTAAGGGTTTGTAGTTTATCTAGATCAATTTCAAGCTAGCTTCTGGCCCAGTTATAGAATGAAGATGGTTTTCACTGCCTTATACACTAGGAACTGAACACAGGGAGTGTGTCCCTGTTAGTTCTTCTGGATCTGTGGCTTCCAATACCATCCATCATGGTATCGTCCTAGGCCACCTTGCTGGGATGAGAGATAATGTTTTGGAGTAGTTCCTTTTCTTCTTAGAAGGGAGAGCCCAGAAACATATAATAGAACCACAGAGCTGAAAGAAAGCCTAAGGGCCATCCTGTCCAATCCTCTGCCATGAAGGAATATGCTGTCAAAGCAGTCCCAACAGATGGCAATCCAACTTCTCTTTTAAAACCTCCAAAGAAAGAAGGCAGCATATTCCACTGTCCAATAGCAATTACTGTCGGAAAGTTCTTCCTAATGTTCAGGTAGAATCCCTTTTCCTTTAGCTTGAATCCATTGCTCCAAGTCCTGTTCTATGAATCAACAGAAAACAAACTTGCTCCATCCTCAATATGACACCCATTCAAATATTTAAACATGGTTACCATGTCACCCCTTAACCTTCTCTTCTCAAGGCTAAATATAACTAAGTTCCTAAGTCACTCCTCATAGGGCAAGGTAGTGCCTGGAAGATGACCATTCAAAAATCTGGCCATTGGCCTGTGAGATCCGCCCCACATGCTGTTTAATATCTATATGAAACTGCTGGAAGAGGTCATATGAAGTTTTAGAGTTCAGTGTCTCCTGTCAGTAAGGGACTGGATGAGGGTAAACAAATTGAAACTTTATGTGGACAACACAAAAGTATTCTTAGTCAGTCATGAAGCAGCTCAGGAAATAGGGATTCGGCCTGGGCTAGATGGGCTTAAGTGCTCCTTGAAATCTTAAATTCCTAACTTGGGCATACTCTTGGACTCAACTCTGAGCCTGTATGCCCAGGTTTCAGCAGTGACTAAGAGTGTGTTTATGCAATTACTGTGTCAGCTGCACCCATTCCTTGATAAGTCAGATCTAGCTACTGTACTGCATGCTTTGACTGCATCCCATTTGAATTAATGTAACACACTGTGAGGCTGTCTTTGGGAATGTTCAGGAGCTCCAGTGAGTCCAAAATGCTCCAGCCAAGCGGCTGATAGGGACTGATTACAGGGACTAAATAACTCCCCTGTTGAAATGGCTTCACTGGCTACTTGTGTGTTGAGGACAGAATTCAAAGTCCTAGTTATGACTTTTAAATCTCTGCGGAACTTGGGTCCAGACTATTTAAAATATTACATCTCCCTATAAGAGCTACCCCAGGTTTTAAGCCCCTCTTCAAGGGACGGCTATCTCTTGGTCCACCCACCACCACAGGCATATTTGGTGAGGACAGGAGAGAGCCTTCCCTGTGGCTACTTCCAGGCTGTGGAGCTCACATCCATAGAGGTCCACATATCTCCCTCCTTACCCTCTTTCTGCAGGCAGATAAAGACTATTTAGGCAGACCTAAAACGATGTTGATGCTGAAAGTGATGTACTGTGTTTTTATCATGTATCTTTTTGATGATGTTTTAAAATATATTTTAAATGGTTTTTAACTATCTGCATTTAATAGTACTATTTAACTGGTCATGGGGGGGGGTAATATAACATTCTAGCTAATTTCTATTTTAAGTACTGTAAGCTGCCTTGGGTTCCATGGCAAGAGAAAGACAGAATATGAAATAAATACATAAATATGCAGCACTTTGTGGCTGACTACAATGATCAGTGAAGAAAGTGTAGATACTTCTTAAGCAGAAAAATATCTTATTTAACATATATGTGCAACTGCTGGGAGAGTCTGTGTGGAGGTTTGGGGTCTGATACCATCAGTGTGCTGATGGCACTCAGCCCTATATCTCCTTTCCAAATCCATCAAAGGAGTTTATTGCATTGGCTTTGCTTCTGCGATAGATGTGGGATGTAACTTTAAGAAGGCGGATCTTATCACATTTTCCCATCACTGGGGATTATGCAGCCTATTTGCAACCCAGGCTTCCCAGGGATTCCTCTAGGCTCTTCGCATCTTTTCAAGAATGGGATTTTCCCATTCTTGAACAGATGCGGCAGAGGCCTGTGTTGCAAACAGGCTGTGTACTCCTCAGCAATGGGGAAGTGTGATAAGATCCATCTTCTTAAAGTTACATCCCGCATCTACTGCAGGAGCAAAGCCAATGCGATAAACTCCTAAGAACACTCTCTTAAACCTGTGTGTGACATCAGTCAAACAGCAGGGCACTCTACTGAAAGAAAGACCATCACTCCTGAGAAAGGCACTACCAAGACTCCTGCAGAGAAGAGATAGACCAGTTCCATCATCCACTCTTCTGGTCTCTCTCCTCAAGCCTGCTTCCTGACTTTCTGCCTGCTTCTTGCTGAGTGTGATCATTTAGATACTCACAGGAGAAGGCACCATGTTTCTTGAGGACTGAGACAGCAGCTGGTGAGCATCACCTGCTCCCGTGCCTGCAAAGGATATAAAGGGCTGCCTAGGTGACTTGAGAGAAATCAGCATACTCTGGAGGAAGCATACTAGCACTCCTACAGAGGAAAGCACCACCGTCACTCCTGCAGTGCGATCTGTTCCGTCATCCTGATGAGGATTTTGTTTTCAGTGCACTAGTATATAATTATATTATTTTAGTATTTTAGAATATTACAGTATTTTATTTTGTTCCTGATTGTATATGTTTGAGGCTCCACCCTTTGGTGAAAAGGGTGTTTAACAACAACAGTAGCAACAACATACTCCTCCTTCCATATTCACAGGAGTTAGGGGAATGAGACCCCCACAAATATGGAAAAATCGTGAATACCTCCATCCCCCACTTAAAAGCCAGTTAAAGGGAAGGGCAAATGGGGAAAGAGGAGCAGCGCTATGCTCTCCTTCCCCCCCCTCCTGTCCCTTTAATTTGTTCCCTGCCCCTTCTCCTCCCCATCTTTTCCCTGGGCAGCCCAAGGAGAAAATCAGGGAGGAGAAAGCAAGAAGTGCCTTGGCTCCTCCAGACCCTTCTCCTCCCCAATCCTTTCCTTGGAAACCCAAGGAGAGGATTGGGGAAGAGAAAGGTCTTGGTTGGGAGGGAGGCAAGGCACCTCCTGCCTTTGCCTCCCTGATCTCTCCCTGGGCTGCCCAAGGAGAGATCAGGCAGGGAAAGGGAGAATGAATGCCCACATTAGCGGCCTTGACCTCGTGAATAATCGAAACGGTGAGTCTCAAGGCCACAAATATGGAGGGCCGACTGTACAGATTGGATGAGGACAAATGAACTGAAGCTCCATTCCCAACAAGACAGAAGTGCTTCTGATCAGTCTAAAGGCAGATCAGAGAAGAAGGATACAGCCTGTGGTGAAATTTCAGGTTCATAGTTTGGGTATTCTCCTGTTTTTGCATGAGTTTCAACTGCAATTGTACAGCTGATTTTTGTATCTTTTTAAGTGTGACTTTATACATGTTTTTTTTTCCTGTCTTTGTTTCAATTTTTGTAAGCAGCCTTTGTTCCAAGGTTTGAAGGAAAGTTGGGATGTAAGTGAGTGACATGATGACAACTACAACAACGATGATAATGATTGCCATTATTAGGAATGAGGATAGCAATTGCAGTCTGCTGGGGGGAAAAAGATAACACAAGACACACAAAAAATAGTCATACCGATTTTTTTTGGAGGAACAAGCACACTTTGATTTAGAAGCTTCATTTATAAGAGGAGCAACAATTTCTTCAATTGCTTCAAGTAGAAGAACAAATACAGGTTTTACTATGACATCAATAAAGCCTGCAGAGAAGAACAATTTGAGACACAATATTTAGGTTTCTTGCTACAGAGGAAGAAACTTCAGTCCATACAGAGTTCATCTGAGAGCAGAATTTGTGGCTTGTCTACAGGCTCTCCCTCTGAAAACTAGCCTCCCAGAGAAAATCTTATTAAATCCAGGAAAATATATTAAATGTTAATCCAGGCTAAGAGCAACAGAATGCTTCATAAAACAAACATGACTATTTCAAATGAAGCACTGTTATGCTGGTGTCCCAGGAAGAGAGAACTAAAGGGCACTATGATAGCCATCTTCCAATATCTGGAGGGCTGTCATATGTTAGGTGGTTCAACCACCACCAAAGACACATTTGGTGGGGACAGAAGAGAGAGCCTTCCCTGTGGCTACTCCCAGACGGTGAAACTCACATCCAAATACTGTAACACAAAAGGAGATTCTGATTAAACATGAGGAAGAAATTCTTGATGGGAAAAGGTGTTTGAAAATGTACTATCTCATAAGATAGCAGATTTTCCTTTGTTAGAGGCTGGAAGATCACCTGTCAGGGATGCTGTCACTGTTGATTCCCACATTGCCATGAATTCTACTGGATGCCCCTTGGGGTCCCTTTACACATGCACACAACTGTAGAGCAAAAAGGGACCCCATATGGATGTCATAACTGTCTACCCTTAAATCCAGGTAAACATCACTGGGATATGGAAGGAACTTCCAATATGCGTATAGAAATGTCTGGGTATGGTATCTAGTGGGGTTTCTAGATGTAAAGGCCTGGACATACTTCTCTATAATAGGAATGGAGATCTTGAGATAAGGACTAAAAAGTATGTGTTTGTCATGTTGTTGCGTTGCTGACCCTCACTGTTGCAGCCAGTATTGGGGCAGCTGCTGTCTGCTAAGCAACCTCAGGTTTAGCAAGCTGCCTTGCATGTGCTGAATATGGGTTTATGACACTGCTGCTTTGTGGCTTTCCAATCAATTTCCCTTCCTCAACTATCCTATGAACAACTCTCATCTGCTAAAAGCAGTTCTTGAAAAAAAATGTTTTTAAAATGGCTGGCAGAAATTTGGGCTTGTGTTCTTAAAAGCATTGCTTGCAAAGGTTTAAAAGGAGTGCGAAGGGATTTTTTTTCTCTGTTCAGTGCAGAGCTCAGGTAAATGAATTTCTAATTGAGAAATTTTCCTGTTAGACTTGTTGTTTTCATGCAAATGATATACTCTGACCACTTAAGGGGCTACCCTTGTGCCAAACTCAGAAGTTTCTACTGGTGCAAAATATGGCAGCCAGGTTGGTCGCTGGTAAATCCAGATCGGACCATATAACAACTATTTTAAAATCTCTTCACTGGCTGCCAATTAGCTTCCGGGCATGGTACAAAGTGTTGGTTATTACCTTTAAAACCCTACATGGCTTGGGTCCAGCTTACTTCTGGGAACGCCTCCTCCCATACAATCAACCCCACACTCTCAGGTCCTCTGGAAAGAACCTACTACAGCCAAAGAAGACCAGGTTGACTGCTGTTTCCCAGAGGACCTTTTCATCAGCCGCTCCAAAACTGTGGAATGACTTGCTGGAGGAGATCTGGCAGATTACCACCCTTGACAGTCAAGGCAGATCTCTTCTGGCAAGCCTTCCCTGACTGACTGGCCTCCAAAAATAAAAGATAACCCTATCTTCCCATAGCTATTTTTTAACCATCTGCCTATCTTTTAACTGTTTTATTTAATTTTAACCTGAATTTGTAATCTGATTGTCTTTTTCTTGAATTTGTAATTAAGTATTATATTTTATGTTGGTGGTGGGTTGGGGACTGTGAAATTTTACGATTTACTGTATTATATATTTTTATTATTTTTATTGTAACCGGTCTTGATCTGTGTTGGTACATGTTGCCCCACTGCAAGATCGGGACTCATGTCCTATGACCTAACAAGGGGAAAAGTCACCCCTGCGGTAAGTCTTGGGGTTGGGCTCTGCAACCTCAGGGGAGTGTATTTTAATGATTTTATAGTATTGTATCTTATCTGTTTGTTTTATGTATTTTCTTTTTTAATTGTGTTTTGTATTTTAACATGTACCCTGCCTCCAGCCTTGGGGAGTAGTGGGAAAGAAAGTTAAGAAGTGATATGAGAGCCCTGTTTAAATATTTGAAAGGATGTCATACAGAAGATGGAGCAAGCTTGTTTTTGGCTGCTTCCCTGTAGCAATGATGGAAGCTACAGGGAAAGAGATTCCACCTCAACATTAAGAGGAAATCCGTGGCAGTAAGAGCTGTTCAACAGTGGAACACAATCCTCTGGAGAGTGGTGGAGTCTCCCTCTTTAAGCAGAGGCTGGATGGCCATCTGTTGGGAATGCTTTGATTGCAAGTTCCTGCATGGCAGAAAGGAGTTAGACTGGATGGCCCTTGGGATCTCTTCCAACTCTATGTTTCTATGATTCTGTGATTCTACCTATTAATAAAAATAATGCAAGCACCTCTAGAAGTCTGGTACATAACTATCTTGTAATTTAGAGACTGCCACAGCTTATTCACATCCTTGACAGGACTGTGGACATGTGCAATTATTAAAGGCCTTAAATGAATGGTAACATTCATTTCTGTTTTTTCACCTTTGTATGTTGTCTTCACAGACTGCAAGGGTTCAGTGTGAGTATGTTTTTACTTAGTATACTACATTAGGAACTGGTCTTGGTGGCTGTTTTCAAACATACAAATATTGCTTTGGTGTATCCCCCAAACTGTTTTCTGATCCCCCCCCCTTTGAATAAGTAAATATAGGGGCAGTCCTAATCTTTACTGATGGAAGAGGTGGGACATATTCTTGACATATAAAATCTACTAGGAACAGCAGCATGTGTGCTGTGGAGACAACTTGCGTGCCCACAGAAAACTCTCCATGTTTAAATTTATCACCTGATGAGTTTTTGGGAACACTAGATCCCCAAATTTTGGATGTTTATATGTGAGATGTGGATCTACTGGATCAAATCTCACTCTGCCTCATATACCCCTGGATCAGGCCCCAAACCTAGCAGCTTCAGTGGAAGATAACTTTTTTTAAAAAAAGAAAAAAGATGAAGGGCCCAGGAAAAAGATGGATGGAAAAGGGGGAAAAAGCCACTATCCCCACTCCTGCTTTGATCATCATAAGCTAGTAAATCACTTGGATATATTGAAGGCAGCACAGAGGATCTCCTTCACTCATGTGTCAGGTGCAGAAGATTACTTCACCCCAGATGTAAATATGAAGCTGCCCCAAATGATTTGAGGATCATCTGGGATTCAGTTTTACAGTGAGTAAGATAACAACCAAGCAAGATAAAACCTTTACAGTATTCAACATAAGTGAAAATGTGTTGTATTTTTAGTTTCTAGAGGAAGTCCCAATGCAGCCAAAATACATTCAGTGTACAATGAAAATATTTCAAGAACTTACTCAAAGGACATTCCTTTGGGATTCTGTCTTTTGTTTTGGGGGTAGAGAGGGAAGAGTAAATATCTGAATTTCAGAAATAAAGTATCTGAATTTTCGAAACAAACCATCACATTGCTCTTAAATGAACCTCACCTATTTGGGATTCAGCAATATTGGTAGTGTTGCGATCACAGAGTGAAGAAACAGGCAATCCTAATGCAGCCTCCTTGTCTCCCTGGAGTTGGAAGGAATGTACACAGACATAAGAGAGGGTGAATAATAGTTTATATATTACAATCACATCTATTCCCATACAAAAATAGTTGGAAAGAAACTAGCATTGATTCCATATTAGTCTTGAAAAACATCCCAATTTTAGAAAGCACAACTCTGACGCCAAGATATACATGTCAAAATTTGAAATCAGAATTTTCAAGAGGACTTGAAAGGAATAACTTCATATTTCATTAGTATGCTGCCTTTCTCCCAGGAGGGAACCCAAGGCAGTTCACAGATAAAAAACATTTTAAAAAACATTACAATAAATATTTAAAACAGTTAATATCATCTAACAACATTATAGAATGACATAAAACTATACAAAAGTTAATAGACATAGCTAAAACACATACCCTGGTTTCACATCAACATTAAATCAAGATCTGTTTCAGTGATAATGGAGTGTTAAGCCAGCACTATAACATCCAAACCACCTATTTGACTTAGATATATTTGTACATTTGTAATATTAAAGGTGGCAAACCAAATTTCTAATTATGTAAATATGCCACCGTAGCTTGGAGTTTCATCTATCATGTTTTATCAAAGCTCCAATAACACATATCACAAGTTCGTTTTTTGTTTGTTTATTAATCTTATTCCCCAACCTTTTCTCATGAGAACTCAGGGCCAAAGCAGGCAGGAAGGAGCAGCCAGAAGCCATTCCCAACCCAATTGCTCAGGGCCATGGTGAACATACTTTGTGGTCCCGAGCGTGCCTCCTGCTACGGCCCCAAATAGGAGCAGAAAAGGTCCACTGCTTTGGGGGCCAGTTTTGGGCCGCCTTAGGTGGCCCCAGGGCAGCCTCCCGTCTATTTCAGATTTCAGTTCTATTTAAAGATATCATATTCCTTGGATAATTTAACAGGTGATAATCTCCATAGACCAACACTCAAACCACTATGCCACACTGGCTCTTTAATTAAGCCAAACCTACCCAAAAATCCTGTGTAGAGCACTGTAAGGGAAGCTTGGTTTTCTCATCATAAACTTGTACTTGTTGCTTGCAGCACAAATACAAGGGTTGGGTATTCATTCCCTCGACTGATCTTTGGAACAACATTTTCAGACTTGCATGATATTTGTGTTGGGCGTTACTTTCATACCAAATGTTAAATGTTAATGAAACCTATTCAGTCTAAAATAGAGCAGAAGGAATCATATAATATATAGATGTGGCAAATGAATATAAATAGGCAGGTGACAATAAAGGCTAATAAAGACTAATATGCATCTATCCTGAGCTATTTTAGCTGCAACAGGGCCTATTATTTGACAGGAATTTTTGTTCTGATGAAATTGTAACTGGTATGAAGCATAGCAGGGAGGACTGGTCTCGCTTGCTTTACCTTGGATGTTACCTGCAGCTAAATTGGCAGCTTTAGAATAGTATCAGTAGCTAGATTAGTTGCTTTGTTAAATAAATTAAACCTTGAAACTAATTTGCATCTCCAACTGGATCCAAATCATGCTAGACTTTCTTTCTTTCTTCTTTTCTTGCTCTTCAGCATTAGCACAACTTGATTTACAGACAGCGTTTTTGAGAAGCAGTGTGGTATAGCACAAAGATGGACAAAGTTTGGTCCTCTACATGTTGTAGGGCCAGATAACCATAAGCACTAGCCAGGATAGAGAACCAGTGTGGCACAGCAGTTTGGTCGTTGGACTACTACTCTGGAGACTAGGATTTGATTCCCAGGTCAGCCATGAAACCCACTGGGTGACCTTGGGCAAGTCACATGCTTTCAGCCTCAAGGGAAGACAATGGCAAGCCTCCTCTGAACACATCTTGCTAGGAAATCTTATACCCCAACCTTTGATAGGTTTGCCTTAGGGTCACCTAAATCGGAAACTACTTGAAGGCACATAACACACACAGGATGGCTGAAGTCAAGGAATAAAGAGGATTGGGAGTTGTAGGCTTAACAGCAACAACTGATGAGCTGTGTTTTTCCCATCCTTGGTATAGCAGATGCTGGAAACTGATCTGGGAAATTGTGTAAAAACTTTCTATCACGCCATTAAACTGAGGCCCCTTTCACACTGGCATTTTCCATGGGAAGATCTGGGCAGATTCGGTAAACCAATGCCGAATCTGTCCAGAATGGATATTCCCACTACCCTTTACCCCGAATGAACCTCCCCGGTGCAATTTAACCCACTTGATGTTCACACTTCAAAAATAGCAATAAAAGATGGAGCCTCCTTATTGTTTGTTGTTGTCAATCAAAGGATTTGCACATTCACTTCCGCTGTGGTCAGTGGTGATGTGTCTGGTATCTGTGCAGGCATTCGTCAACAGTATGGGTACTTCCCCCCCCCCCCTTTTTTTAAAAATAAAATCTAGCAGCAACATTCACATATTCTATCAATTTGTCAAATTTAATTAAAAGCAAAAACAAAACGCCAGCCCCGGCAACATCTGAACAAAACTTTTATTTTGGTTGCAGTTAGCACAAGCATTCACATATTCTATCAATTTGTCTATATTAAAAAAAAAGAGGTCCCGGAGACATCCGAGCAAAACTTTTATTATTCCATGAGAAAATTAAAAATAATTTTTTATTACTTTATTATCTGAGCAAAACTTTTATTTTGGCTGCAGTTAGCAAATGTTAGCACAAGTATTTGCATATTCCATGAGAAAATTAAAAATAAAAATTTTATTACTTTATTTTTTCCAATAACAAAAATATATAAAAAAGCTTCTACATATATATAAAACCAAGGGATTGTTATGATATAATAACCCACAAGAAGCAAACACAGACTTTCACCTCCAAATGACTTCTCTATAGCTGATTCTATCAAACCTTGAATTCTACATGTCTTATTTTTAAACAGATATTAAAGAGAATTACATATATTGGGTGGGGGAATCTAATTTATAATTGTATGAATTACCTAACAGAAACAGAAATAAAATAAAATAAACTCTATTAACAATTCTATCCTACTATAGTTCATCTGGAGACCGAAAGTTCAGATAAGCTTCTTTCTGAATATTAAAAATAATTTTAAAAAGCAACTTGCAAAGCAACCTGCGCAAGAGGGGAAGCATGTTCCATGCACTGCCTACCTTCTGACCTTTATCCCTCCCCATAAATGACCCAATCATGACTGGGGTCAAGTTCCCATTGGCCAACACTGGGTTTTCTGAAAAGAAATGGGGAAAAAACGATATCAGAAAACCCGCTCTGAGGGGGATTTGCCCCGGGTCAGATGTGCAAAAACCAGCGCCAGTGGGAAGAACCGACTTATAAACCAGTTTCCGATCTGATGTATAGTGTAGTGTGAATGGCCCCTGAGTGGCCCTGGGGTTATGTCACAGAGATTTATTTGGTGAAACCAAGGCTCAGAGGGTTAAAGCACTGGGACTTTAATTCCAGCTAACTTTTGATGACCTTCTATCATCCACACAGTCCCACCCACCCACCCACCGCCCCAGGTCTTTTGTTCTCAGCTAAGAGCAGCCAGACACAGCTCCACAGTACCTGGGCCCAGTGACTGATAAGAACTTCTCCCTCCAGGTTACAAATGCCATTCATCTGGCCTATCCGGAAGAAGAAGAGCAACCAAGTACATCTCCATCCTGTTAGGAACTCGTTGCTACTGAACTTAATCCATCACCATTACAATGTCACCGTCTTTCTCTTGGGTGTCATATCTTAGTTAGACTTTGAATTTGGGGGAAAAGGCTTTCATATTAACTATCTGGAAAGATGCCCCGGAAGCCTTTTTGGCTACTGGGTGGGGTAAATGCTTTAAATCAATCGATAAACATACTCACAGTAACTTGGGTGGAGGAGAGGCCTGAAATTTCTATAGTCTATCCCTGTTGTGAAGCAAAATATTTTAGTTCAATTTACTCAATCAATCAAGACCAATTAGTTTTACAAAGTATATGCCCCTCATAGACAGTTAAATGCATGCATGCACATATTATTGTTGTGCACCTTCAAGTTGTTTCCAATTTATGATGACTCTAAGGGGTTTTCTTGGTAAAATTAGAGGGAGTTTGCTTTTGCCTCTGAGGCTGAGAGAGGTGACTGCCTAAGGTCACCCAGTAGATTCAGACCCTGGTCTCCAGAGTTGTAGTCCATTACACCACATTGACACTTTCACTAAGTTCAATTTTTAGCAATGTTGTGAGCCATTTCATAGTTTCAAAGCTTTCACAAATCCAGGCACTAACTAAAACTGCAATAAATGACCAGGCAATTAAAGATGTTTGCTTGTTATACTGACTCCTTGGGCATTTTTTGCCTTTCACTCAAGTTCATTTTGCTAAACACTGTTAAAACTAACTGTAAAAGAAAAGAAAAGAAAAGAAAAGAAAAGAAAAGAAAAAAGAAAAAGCAAAGTAACTGTGAGAACAACTGAAATATCCAGTAATTGCTTTATGATCTTTACTAATGGATTTTTTAAAAACAAGGCACCTGTTTAAAGAATTCTTCCATTAATGCTTCTGCCCATTTTTGGTGCAACTGCCAGGGCTTTGCGGGATGACTTACATCAGCGGCATGTACGATCATAGACATGACTTTACCATTGTGTACCCTATCAAATGAAGAACATTATCTGTTTATCTCAGCAGAAAAGTGACCATTTTACTTAAAAATACTTTATAATTCTTAGTATTTCCTCCTCAGTTAGCCACTGCTCCCCATATACAAAATAACCAACCTTTCCATCTGCTGCTGATGTTGCAGAATATGTTTCATGGTATTCATTTGTCGGAAATGCTGTGACATATCAGTAGCTAAAACCATCTCAATGACCAGGCGGCGTAACTCCCTGGAGGCAAACAAATGCATAATTTGTTTGGTATGTTCTCTAAACAAGGATTTTCAAATGTTCTGCCATTCTTCATCGTGCTGTGTGTGCTTATGTTGCCTGTTACCCTGAGAAAGAAACTGCAGTTAAACCTCCACACCCCAAAGCAGTGGTGTGCTCATCTTTGATGTATTAATGTCCTCTTTATTCCATCTAAGTTGTCATTTCCTGTTCTGTTTTTGTACATGAGTATGGTACTGCTGAATAAATAAATAATAAATAAAATTTTTTATTTATATCCCTCCTTTTTGTCTGAGACAACCGGGGCGGCTTACAAGTTAAAACAGTACGATCTCATATCCCAGTATTTCAACCCCATTTAGTGAAATGTTTCACTAAAAGGAGTGAAAATCACAGGTAGTTGCAAGGACTGGTATGCTGTCTACCATGCTAGAGATGGACAAATATTGGATTTAATATTAAATTGACAAGTGCCATAATAAGAGCACTTTCTCTGGCTACTTTGTGGTTACTGCTAGCTTGTCTTGCAACAGAAAGAAAAATGGAAGGGGAGAAAAAAGAATGTAGCAGTCCCTTTAAGACTGATTTATATTTTGTTGTTGTTGTTGTGTGCCCTCAAGTAGCGTCTGACTTATAGTGACCCTTATCAATGGGTTTTCTTGGAAAGTTTCTTCAGCAGGGGTCTACCATTGCTATCTTCTGAGGCTGTGAGTGTGTGATTTGCCCAAAGTCACACAAGGGTTTTCCATGGCTGAGCCTTTTCCTTTTCATTCGTACGTGTGTGTGACCTGTCGACTTATATTGACCCCATGGATTTTACAGGGCTTTCTTAGGTAAGAAATACTCAGAGGTGGATTTTCCAGTTCCTTCCTCTGAAAAGCAGCCTACCCTACAACATCTGGTATTCATTGGCAGTCTGCCATCCAAATGAAGAAAGAGAAGTTTTTCAAATAGTTAAGGGTAGACAAGAAGCAAAAGGTGACAGAAATGGGATCCAAATTGTGAATGCAACTGTTCAGCAACTTGTGGACAGGGACAAAGAAAACTACTATAATAGTCAATGTAGATGAAATAGAAGACAAGAAAAGGTATAACAAGAGGCCTCTTCCACAATATCTCACAAATCAAAGAGAAATTTAATCCAAGTGTGGTGATGCTATATGACTAGCAGGAGAATGCACTACATGATCAAGAAGAAATAAAAAAAGATGATGGAAACAATTTGCTGCAGGACTATATAGAAGTGATGAAAAGAAGACCAATTCATTCAATGAAGAACCATTTGAAGAAGAACCCACAATTTTAGGAAGTGAAATAAAAGCTGCCCTCAAGGCAAACCAGCTTTAGGGCAAGATACGGAGTTAAGACTGCCATGGTCGCCTTAGTTGACGATCTCCGTCTGGGCATTGACAGGGGAAGTGTGACCCTGTTGGTGCTTTTGGACCTCTCAGCTGTCTTTGATACCATCGATCATGGTATCCTTCCGGAACGCCTGAGAGAATTAGGAATTGAAGGCACTGTCCTCCAGTGATTCCATTCCTATCGCTCAGGCAAATTCCAGATGGTGATGCTGGGAAACAGTTGCTCTTCTAAAAGAGAGCTAAAATCTAGTGTCCCCCAGGGCGCCATCCTGTCTTCCATGCTATTTAACATTTACATGAAGCTGCTGGGTGAGATCATCTAGAGACATGGGGCGGGGTGTTATCAGTATGCTGATGACATCCAAAATATGTTTGTCCATGTCTTGGACTGCTGCAGTGAATAAGGAAGGCATCTCTCCTCTGAATGACTGTCTTAGGTAAGTAATGGACTTGATGAGAAAAAACAGACTCAAACCGAACCCTGGGAGATACTCGCTATAGGAACCCCAAATCTGGGGTTGGAGATTTGTCAACCAGTCCTGGAAGTAGTCACACTTCCCCTAAAGGATTGTGTTCACAGCTTGGGAGTGCTCCTGGACATGTCCCTTCAGTTGTCATCTCAAACAGATGCAACAGCAAGGAACACTTCAGTTGATACGCCAGCTGCAACCCTACCTGGACCAGGGGCACCTAGAAGCAGTAGTACATGCGCTGATAACCTCTCGTCTTGATTTCTGCAATGCGTTCTACATGGGGCTACCCTTGTGCCAAATTCAGAAGCTTCAATTAGTTCAAAACATGACAGCCAGATTAGTCACTGAGAAATCCAGGTTCGACCATATACAACCTGTTTTAAAATCTCTGCACTGGCTGCCAATTAGCTTCTGGGCACAGTACAAGGTGTTGGTTATTGCTCTTAAAGCCCTACATGCCTTGGTTTGAGGTTGCTTGCGGGAGCACCTCTCCCTATATAATCCACCCCGCACTCTCAGATCCTCTCGAAAGAATTTATTGCAGCCGCAGAAGACCAGATTGGCTGCAACTTCCCAGAGGACTTTCTTCTCTGCTGCTCCGAAACCTGGAAGAGATCTGTCTTAAAACCACCTTAGATGCCTTTTAAAAGGCTGTCAAGATGAATCTCTTCCAGCGGGCCTTCCCAGATCCACCTCCCAAAGAAAGAAAGAAAGCCCCATCCGTCTTCAATCTGCCCACTCCACTCCATCCTGTTTGTTTTAGGCTATATTATTGATGTAATTTTTAACTGTTATTGAATTTTACTATTTGTATTTGTAATGGTGGGAAAGTTAGGGGTTGATATATGTTGTTGTTGTTGTTGTTGTTGTTGTTATAAAACATAATTTTATGTTTTCTTGTATTTTTATCTCTGTTGTAATCCCGCCTCAATCCGCAGGGAAAGGCAGGAAATATAAATAATTATTACTACTACTACTACTTGGGAGAAATAAATAACTAGGAATAGATGGCATACCAATAGAGCTGTTTCTTTCTACAAAGATAAAACTTTCAATTTGAATCTGTGTGTGGGAGAATGGCTTGTATTTTTAGAATGGAATTCCTCACCCTCACCTCCTGCAGCACAATGCCTTGACTGAAACTCACACAATTAAAAACAATGGCTGAGGAACTGCTACTTTTATTACTATCTGAATTTTCATTACTTTTATTACTGTCTGAATTCAAAACAGTTTTAAAGACCAGTCGCTTCCAGCAGGCCTACCCAGGTAATTTTTAAATTGTGAATTTTAAATGATAATTTAAATGTGCATTGTTTTGATATGTGTGTGTCTTGTCCTTTTAAACTGTACTCTGAATGCACATTCTCTGAAGATGCCAGCCACAGATGCTGGCGAAACGTCAGAAAGGAATTCTTCCAGAACATGGCCATATAGCCCGAAAGCTCCACAAAAAACTATGGATGCTGGCCATGAAAGCCTTCGACTCCACAATAATAATAATAATAATAATTACTTAAGCTAACAAACAAAACATCTTGAGAACTTTGAATTTTCCACTGACATGCTCACACTGCAGTCAGGCAGATGCCAAATGTCAGAGCCAATAAATACTTGAGCTGAACATTGAGAAAACCAAAAATGAACAGCAACAAGCTTTCAGCACATCCCTTCTAACTTTAAGAGCATCCTATCATGAGCGTTTCTTGACAAAGATGTATTCAGAGAATGTTTGCTATTGATTTCCTCTAAGGCAGTGTGACTTCCTTAAGGTCACCCAGTGGATGTCCCTGTATGAATGGCTATTGCAACCTTAGTCTTCCAGAGTCCGAGTCCAAATCCAAAACTCAATCCAGCTGCTCTCTAGTATGTGTTATCACTCACAAAGTTTGCTAGCCGGATCACCTACCTATATATAGCTGCACTTCTCATTTATAGCTAAGAAAGGGTTAGTAAATTCTCTGAATCTAGTTTCCCAAAAACAATTCTTACTTTCTGCACACCTCCACGTGAGTGACTGTACTAGTGAATGACAAGACTGTAATTAATGTAGCATGTAAATTTCTCTGTATTGTCTTACCTCCATTCATCTGTAGTTAAATTGGCTAAAATGTTCATTTCTTCATTTTGTATAAGACGGTAAACAGCACTCACATGATGATTTTCAAGAACTGATTTATCATTATATAAAAGAGCAGCTTCTGACCTAGTATAAAATGAAATAAAAATGGTCACATTAAACCTTAATTTAAAAAGGCTATATAGTCATGGATTGTACATTTATATTTTCTTTATAAGATAAGGTCTTAGGAATTGGTTATCTCCAGAGATGAAAACATACAATTTTATAGTAGTACTGTATTCCCTTTTGTGTTTGGATAACTGTTATCTAGCGGCAGCCATCTCTGTCTCTACAATGACGGCAGCAGAGGAAGATGGCAGCACCTACTCAAACAAAAATCCACAAAAATTCATCGAACAGTGATACCTTTATTGGCCAACTGAAATGTACAATATACTTGCTACAAGCTTTCAAAGCTCCACTATCTTCTTCATCAGGCAAGATGTTACATCCCAAACAGGAGAAAAATTGGAGATGTTAGTAAGATGCCTGCATTTTGTTGTTTCATGGAGAGGGTATTTTTAGCAGGCTGGCTCCTCCTCCTCCTCTGGCCATGTGGCAGTAGAGAGATTTTCAAAGTCCATTAGCATGAACAAGGACTCCTCTTTTGCAATCCAATATGTCTCCATTCCTGTGAGGCCACAGGCCTCTTTGTAGGCACAGGACAATGGATACCTTAAGAATCATAGAATCATAGAGTTGGAAGAGACCACAAGGACCATTCAGTCCAACCCCCTGCCTAAAGTCTCCATGTTTTTGCATCAGGAATATTTTGGTAAGTGTAGAGGTAAAACATGCAATCCATTCCAAACTGGAGAAGAAAAAATTGTTTTACCTTGGTTGAAGGTCCCATCCCCCTGCTTTCAGTGTTCAGTGTTCCCATTGCAGCTACAATATGGTATCTCACAATCCAGAAAAGACGCAGGGTTGGCCATTTAGTAAATTCAAACAAAAATCCACCAAACAGTGATATATATGGTTGGCACCTACTCAGTTCACTCTACACTATGCAGCTCCATCTCACCCTGAACTGTTTACATTTAAGCAGTTTTACTTGTCTGTGTAGATATGCAGACAGAAAGCATGTGGGCAGGTACTATTGTATTTAGGACAGTTAGGGTTTTAAATTTTTTTATTAAAAACATACACACATAAATCTTCTTGTAGCACCTTGGAGACGAACTGAAAGAAAAAAGCTGATAACATGAGCTTTCGTAGACTGGAGCATACTTCCTCTGATGCATAGGAACTAGGCTCAAATCTAAAAAAGTTCATGCTACCAGCTTCTTTCTTTCTGTTTGTCTTAAAGGTGCTACAAGATCTATGTAAACACTGAGTTTCCAAACTAACATAGCTATGTTAGTTTCCAAACATAGCCATGTTAGTTTGGAAACTCAATGTTTACATAGATCTTGTTCTTATTCTACACATAAACCTTGGAACGCCTTGTGAGTTTATCATGGTCTCCCAGTTTTTCAGGAAAGACAGTTTCCTGAGTTTGTTCCATTTTGCTGTAGATATTCATTCCCTTTTAGCCCAGAGTCTTGGGTAAGTTGCAGTGTTGCCATGAGTTCACAGCAGGTCTGCTCTGTGTATGAATGAATGGAGAATGTGCTCCTGGCATTCCAGAATGCTCTTCAGCGTTCCATGTCAGATACGTCAATGCAGAAAAGATTCCCTCATGAATAATATTGCTTCAACATACAAGGTACTCTATAATAAAGGAGGGCACTCAAGTTATCAAGTGACTGACTTTTCTTGCTATCACTTCTATGTCCTCAGTCTATGATAAGCACCATACTTTCATGCTTCCTTCACATTATTCAGCTTTTTTATCCCCATGCTGTGCACATGATTTTCCTTCTTCAGAAACCCAGAACTATGCCAGGGACTAGTAAGGCCTTTGACAAGCTTCCCCATGACATTCTTGCAAACAAGCTTGTAAAATGTGGGCTAGACAACTTAGTTAACTGTTACATGGATTTGTAAATGGTTGACTGGCCAGACCCAAAGGGTGCTCAACAATGGCTCCTTTTCATCCTGCAGAGAAGTGACCAGTGGAGGGCCACAGGGTTCTGTTCTGGGCCCAGTGAAATTCAATATCTTTATTAATGACTTGGATGACAGTATTGGGGGCATAGTTATCAAATTTGGAGATGACACCAAATTAGGAGAAGTAGCTAATACCCCAGAGGACAGGATCAAAATTCAAAATAATAATAATAAATTTTATTTATATACCGCCTTTCCAAAGGATCAAGGCGGTTTACAAAAATGCTTAAACAATTTCATACACAATTAAATAATACATACATGACTATAAAGTTCATCCCCTTACCTTAACTAAAAATCAAAATACAGTTAAATTAATTACATAAAAATACACTAAAATATACACTCCCCTACAAGCCATGACCTGAATAGACTAGCTGGCCCAAAGCTAACAAAATGAAATTCAATACAGAGAAATGTAAAGTTTTGCACTTAGGGCAGAAAAATGAAATACACAGATATAGGATGGGGGACACCTGGCTGACTGAGACTACGTGTGAAAGGGATCTAGGAGTCCAAGTAGACCACAAGTTGAACATGAGTCAATAGTGTGATGCAGCAGCTAAAAAGGTCAATGCAATTTTAGGCTGCACCAATAGAAATAAAGTGTCTAGATTAAGGGAAATAATAGTACCACTCTATTCTGCTTTGGTCAGGCCCCATCTGGAATACTGGCTCCAGTTCTGGGCACCACAATTCAAAAAGGATGTGGAGAAACTGAAGCATGTCCAAAGGAGGGCGACTAAAATGGTGAAGGGTCAGGAAACCATGCCCTATGAGGAATGACTTGGGGAGCTGTGGATGTTTAGGCTGGACAAGAGAAGGTTAAGAGGTGATATGATAGCCCTGTTTAAATATCTGAAGGGATGTCACAATGAGGAGGGAGCAAGCTTGTTTTCTGATGCTCCAGAGAACAGGACCCAGAACAATGGATGTAAGCTCCAGGAAAAGAGATTCGACCTCAATATTAGAACTTCCTGACAGTAAGGGCTGTTCGTTAGTGGAACACACTCCCTCGGAGTGTAGTGGAATCTCCTTTCTTAGCAGTCTGTAAGCAGAGGCTGGATGGCCATCTGTCGGGATGCTTTGATTGGGAGTTCCTGCATGGCAGGGGGGTTGGATTGGATGGCCCTCGTGGTCTCTTCCAACTCTATGATTCTATGATTCTATGACTATTCCCTAGCAAATGTTCTTGACTTTGATGCTGGACTTTAAAGATGCACAAAATTAACCAAAAAATATGTTCATTCAGAACTATGTTCATTCAGAACTATGTCCCACTAAATTTAATGAGTCAATATATTGCAGTGTAAAGCAATTCCATTCTTTCAATTTCAAGTGGCACCGAAATAACCGTGCCAGAATATGATATGGCTGGCACAGAAGACTTACTTTGTCACAACATGGAAATGGTTTGTGGTCCCAGTATGTTCATAATCATGGACTGAGGCACTGAAAATAATTGCTAATATCTCCAGGTCAGTGAACCAGTGCTGGTGAGAAAAAATAAAACCAGTTATATAGTGTATACTGTATTCTGTATACTGCTAATCTTTAGGGCAACTAAACGCCTGGGTATGAGAAGCCATCTGCCCATCCCTGCTCCCATAAAGGGAAGGAGAAGCAGCAACTAGAGCCACTCCAGAGGATGGGAGGTGAAAGTGGAGACTGAAGGAGACAAGGTAAGAAACTGAGGCTGCTGGAAGAACCAATGGGATGGTGGAGGAGGTAAGGGGAGGAAGTGATGGCAGTTGATGGAAGCCAAGGGAAGCCTAGAGCCTGAGCATTGGTAACACTGAAAGTTCTCCCCTTTAAAGAATTAATAGCGATCTCCCCAGTCATTTGGTATTTACTTGTAAAATTAAATAGATTTATCAACAAGGATACACTAATTTTTAAAGCAAATTAGTTGACCCTTAGGCTGGTAGCAAACACATGTATAAATATATGGATAACAAAGCACCAGTGGGATATTTTTACATGGAAAAATTGTCTCTATGGTGGACAAGTTCATCTCTACCACAGTATAATTTTTTTTCCCTTTGAGCTTGTTTTACTTCTGAATTGGCACTGTTTATTTGAATACTTCCTTTCTACTAATGGCACTCAGGGCTGTTCTTGACAATAAGAAACCAAAGGAGGAGACATGAGATGATAAGGAGAATTGGGTGGCTGGAATGATGTATGCAGCTATTGGGGGCTTTGAATGCCTTCTGGGACAAGGTAGGAAGATGAAAATCAAAGCAGTGGAGGACAGACACTATTGCCACAGACAATTTAAGGAAAGACAACAACCCAAACGCAATCATGGGGTTTCACGTAATTGCGTATTAGAGTATCTCACACATTTTCTGGCAATGGGGGGGGGTCATTTTTGGGAATAGGGAAGTCATTCTGAAAGCATTCCGAACACAATCAGATTTCACGTAAATCCGCTAAACTAGCGAATTCATGTAATTGCGAACTGGCTCCATTCGCAATTGAGAGAAATTTCTCCCATGTGATAAATGTCATCTATGGAAAACAAAGGTTCCTGCCATAAACTAAAAATACCCCAGTTCCATCTGAGTGTAAAGTGTGTGTGTGTGTGGGGGGGATATGGAATGGACAGAGGCAACAAAAGTGGAGCATGGATGGGATCAGTTCAGAACTGCCAGATTGGTGTCTGGCCAACCCCAGCCTGGAGCTAATGGCCCGTGCATATAGGACCCTAGCTAGTTCCAGAATAATACATACAGACAAGTGGAGATATATTTTATTTGGGAAAATACCAGGTTAATTTAAAGTGACCTGGGAGTGAAAACCCCTATGTAATGCTGGAGTTACCAGGAAATATTTGGGGATGAAGAAAACATAATGTGGACCTCCCAAATAAAGCTGTTTTTACAGGAACAAAACCTGGGGCTTTCAGATATTATACCATGACTTTTGTAAAATCATTCTCTTAAGGAGAATGATGTATAGTAAACTTGTCCCTCCATATTCACTAGGGTTAGGGGCACAAGACCCCTGTGAATACAGAAAAAATGCAAATAATAAAAACACCATGTTTTTACCTGAAAGGACACCTCTCTAGGAATCTCTAGGTCCTCCAGTGCAACTCTGTGGTCAATGTCCAACAGACACTGACCATAGAACTGCACTGGAGGAGCTACAAATGCCTACTAGAGTTATTATCTCTAGGAATCTCTAGGTCTTTCAGTGCAACTTTTAGTTAAGGTTGACCATAGAGTTGCACTGGAGGACCTAGATGTTCCTAGAGAGAACATATTAATTGAATCAATGAATAATTAAATTCGCAAATATCAAAGCTGCAAATATGGAGGGATGAGTGAATTTTTAAAAGTGTGGGTCTATGTTTCCTGTTTTCTTGAGGTATTTTTTACCATGATTCCAGTATGAAGCAAGATGGTGTGCACAGTTTGAGTGACATCTGTAGCATGGACTGCATTGTGATACGGATTTTGGTATTTGCTGTAACCAAGTTCCAGAGCACTTGCAAATGAAATTAGGGAAGTAATAGGAATCTGTAAGAGACAAGAATCAAATATAAACATTTTTGTACCAACGAGTGGCAAAAGCAAGTGTGGAATATATAATCCACTCTGTATTACAAAACACTATTGTGAATTTACTACTCAGATATATCATTTGGGCAAATACAATCAAAGACTCAAGTCCAGACATTCAGCAGTCCTGGGAGGTGGTTTGTTTTTTTGTTTTTTTGTTTTTGGTTTGTTTTCTAGACAAACATGTAGCTAAAAACAAGTAGACTATCAAGGCACTTTGGAATTGACCTTCCAAAGGAATGCCAATTAGTTCCATCCCAGCATACCTCACCATTTCCAAAATCTTCAAAGAAGCTAAAATGAAGAACAGGTTGCTTACCTGTAACTGTGGTTCTTCGAATGGTCATCTGTGCCCTCACACAATAGGGTTTTGCACCTATGCAGACTCCATTCGGATAGCTGAAAAGCTGAGCAGATTGGTTGAAAAGCTGAGCAGATTGGCCTGCCCACTCCCATTCACTGAGCATGCCCAATCCTGCCAATCTAGCTCCTTTTGAATTCGAGTCCGCCACAGAAAACAGCAGGGACCTGACTGAGGGAGGTAGGGTGGGTTTGTGTAAAGTCACAGATGACCGCTCGAAGAACCTGTTCTTCTTCTTAGTGGTCTCTGTCCCTGACACAATAGGGTGACCAAAAAGCTTACCTGTGGTAGGCGGGAAGGTCACTGCAGAATGGAAGAAAGAATAGAACAGCTGAAACTGGCATCCTGACGAGACTTGGAATCAAGCCAGCGATGCCGTACAAATGTGGAAGGCTGGGATCAAATGGCTGCATTCCAGACATCAGGAAGAGGGATGCCTCTGAGGAAGGCAGCAGAAGAGGAGACAGCCCTGGTTGAGTGTGGGTACACACCAATAGGAAGAGGGCGTTTGGCCAGTTCAAAGGCCAGTACAATGGTGTGGGCAATCCATTTTGAAAATCTGTGAAGAAACAGGGTGGCCTGGATCCACCATAACAAACAAACAATTTGTTAGTCAACCTGAACTCAGCAGAATGTTGAACATAAAATGCCAAAGCATGGCAAACATCAAGCACGTGCATAGTCATTTTCAGAGGCGTAGAAGGGTCTGGATAGAGGTTGGGTAGCACAATGTCTTGAGAAAGGTGGAAAGGGGAGACCACCTTAGGGAGAAATGAAATGTCTTGTCTGAAGACCACTTTGTCCTTGTGGAAAATGGTGATGCTCTCTTCAGAGCTCAATGTGGTCAGCTCAGAGGACCGTCTGGTCGATATGATGGCTTTGAGGAAGGACACTTTAAGTGTAAGTAACCTCAGGGAGGCTGAGCCCAAGGGCTCAAAGGGAGGTCTTGTAAGATGTGTAAGCACCAACGAAAGAGATTATGCCAGGGCCAGAGGAGGCAATGGAGTGTAGAGATGGTGAAGGCCTTTGAAGAATCTTTTCAAGGTTGGAGAAGTGAAGAGACAAGACAATGTCGAGCCAGAGGGCTGGTTGGCTACAATAGCAGACAAGTAAACCTTGAGAGAAGAAAAGGCCAGGCCTTGGTCATGTAGGTAAAGCAAGAAGTTCAAGGCCGTTGACAGACGTACAGGTGAAGAAGGTTCAGCCTTCAGCAAAGGCACAGAATCGTTTCCATTTATAGGAGTAAGACTGCTTGGTAGAGTCCCTTCTGGAAGCTAACAAGACTTTAAGGAGTTCAAGAGAGGTCAGGGCTGGATCCTCCATGCTGTCATGTGGAGGCTGCAGAGGTCCAGGTGAAGGACTGCGCCAGTGGGATGAGACAGAAGGTCCGGTCAATTCCAAAGTTTGAGGCACTTCCCCCTGGATAGGTGGAGCAGAGGGGGCCAGCAGAATTGCATTGGCTCTGTCTCTGGCCATTTTGGTCATGATCCTTGCCACTAGTGGTAGTGGGTGAAAGGCATAGAGAAAGTCTTGGCTCCAGCTGAGGAGGAATTTGTCTCCTAGAGAGCCGTGTCTTTGGCCCGCTCTTGTGCAGAACAGTTGGCACTGGACATTTTCCAGAGTGGCAAAGAGATCCATGGAAGGAATCCCCCATTGGGAGGTTAGGAGATGGAAGGCTTGAGCAGACAGTGTCCATTCGTGTTGAAGGACCTTGTCCCTGCTGAGGGAGTCTGCCAAAACATTGTCCTTGCCTGCCAGATGAACCGCCACTGCACGAATCGAGCAGTTATGGCACCACGTCCAGAGTTGTTGTGCAAGGTGAAGAAGGACAAGGGAGTGCAGGCCTCCCTGTTTGTTGATGTAACAGACTGTCATGGTGTTGTCTGTTACCACCTGGACAACTCTGTGGAGGAGATGATGTTCGAAAGCTCGAAAGGCTTTGATGACAGCCAGAAGTTGCAGGGTGCTGATGTGCATTTCTCTCTCTGAAGGAGACCAACAACCTTGAACACAAAAGTCTTTGTAATGAGTGCCCTAGCCTGTCGAGGACACATCTGTGGTGACCATCCTGGAAGGTTCTGGAGCTTGGAAGGGCATTCCCCTGAGAATATTGCTGGGGACAAGCCACAAGTGAAGGGAGTCCCGGCCATGTTGAGGGATGGTCAGCCTCTTGGACTGACTGTTGTTGAGGTGGTTGAATATAGAGAGCAAGCACTCCAGCAGGGGCCTGAATCTAAGGCCATGAAGCCTAGAAGCCATTGAATGTCCCTTGCTGTGGGACGGTCCATGGAAAGGATGGAGTGGAGATGAGCCCAAAGGGTTTCTGCCCTTCTGGTGAGCAAGTACGCACAAGCCATGACAGAGTCCAGAGGTGTGCCCATATATTCTATCACTCTGACTGGTTCCAGGACAGACTTGGAGGGATTGACGATCAGACCCAAATTGGTGAGGAGGGAACAGGTGGTGTGGAACTCTTTGAACAGCTGTGTCTGGGAGGAGAAAACCAACAACCAATCGTCGAGATATGGAAAAACCTTTATTCCCTGTATCCAAAGGTGGGAGATGACATCTGCCATACATTTTATGAAAATGCAGGAAGCAGTGGAAAGGCTGAAGGGAAGGATGGTATATTGAAAGAGACATACGTCAACGGTAAACCAAAGAAATTTGTAGTCCTGTGGTCTGATGGCAATGTGAAAATAAGCATCTTTTAAATCTATTGAGGCAAACCAATGCCCTTGATGAAGGAAGGGGAGTTTAGACTGTAGGGTCACCATTTTGAACTTACAAGGTTTGATGTAGTAGTTGACCCCTCTCAGGTCCAGAATGGGGCGCAGTCCACCACCTCTCTTCAGAACTGTGAAGTAGTGAGAGAAGTAGCCGTCCAGTCTGCAGCTGGGTGGGATCTGCTGAGTGGCACCTTTGTCAAGAAGGGAGGAGATCTGTTTTTGGAGAAGAGGGGAAGATGGAGTGGAACGAAAAATACCAAGTGAGGGAGTACTTGAGAACTCTATGGCATAGCCCAGACAGATAATGCTAAGTATCCGTAGTGATTTGATACCAATTGTTGTAAAAACGGCAGAGTCTAGGAGAATGATGGAAAGATAGAGGGGAACTTGGTGTGTTGATATGAGATGATGGTGTCATCCCTCTGGACACGTCAAAAATGGGACTTGGAGTAAGAGGACTTTTTGGAAGAGTGATGCTGTTGCTGTTGCTATTGATTGCATTGTTTGTACGGCTTCCTTGAAGATTGCTGGGAAGATCCTCTATATTGAGAAGAGGCCCCAGAGCAAGAATGAGAGTAGGTGGAAGGGGCCACGGCTGCCTTTTGTATTGCTGTTTGTGGATGGTAAGACCAAGGCATTTGCCTATAAGGCATGCTTTGGCCAAAGTGTCAAGGGAGTCGTCAGTGTTCTCTGCAAAAAGGCCATCGTCCTCAAGGGGAAGATCTTCAGTCCACTTCTTAGCTTCATCAGTTAGGTCAGTGGACCTGAGCCAGGCATAATGGTGAAGGGCAACAGCTCCATAGATGATTTTAGCAGAGCAGTCAACAGAATGTCTGGCAGAGTGGAGTTGTTGGTTGACCAAAGAAAGTGCTTCTGCATAGAAATCAAGGGTAGCTGATTTTTGATCCTCAGGTAAGTAAGGGATAAAGAATGCTATCTTGTCCCAAAGGAATTTCTGATATGTGCCCATACAGGCCTGGAGTTTGGCCACTTTAGCATTAAGGGTGGCAGAGGAATAAAAATGACAGCCAAAGATGTCTTCTTTGTCAAATGTGTCTTGCCAGACAACTTTACCTCCAAAGAGTTAGGTGTAGAGTGAGTAAAAAGATAGGGTGCAGTGTCAGGCTGGATTCTGTACATGCCTTCGAGCGTCTTCGATGCAGGGGAAACTGAAGCAGGTTTATGCCAAGAAAGATTCATGACATCGGAGAGGGAAACTAAGGATGGAAGAACAGCTGGTTGAACATTAGTGGTAGGTAAAATGCCATAGACAGAGTCTCTTGGTGGTTTGGGAGGCTCATCCACATGAAGTCCTATGGCGCATGACATCCTATCTGTCATATTGGAGAAGAGATGAATATCCTGGGTAGTGATTGAGGTGTAGTGTTTTCTAACTCCTCTTGAGGGAGGAGGCTATGACAGGAGAAAGAGCTTTGGAAGATATCTCGGTAACATAGGCAGATTCCTCGGTAGATTGGAGATGGGTAGGTGTGACAGGTTGAAGGGTCTGTGACACAGGAGAAGGCATCAAAGCTTATGGCACAGCAGGAGGAGGCATAGGCTGGTTTCCCATTACCAAAGGGACAATAGGGATGACCGACGATATGGATGTTATAGTCAGTGTTGAGGTCGGCATCGAGACCTCAGCCTCCGCTATCGAGAGATTGTAGGAGAGTCAGACGGTTGAAAGATCATAGCTATTGTATGAGGAGGTGGAGAAGAGGCCCTGTAGTCATTGTGATCAATACACCTCAGAGAGTGGGAGTGAGAACGAGGTTGGTAATGAGGAGAATCATAGCGCGGTTCTCTGTAGTGGTACTGGTCTCGATAAGAAGGTGGATAAGATCTGTAAAAGGATGGTCGTTCATGCCAATAGTCCTTGGCTTGATATTGAACCATGTACGATGCTGAAGAGTATGGTGAATCATAGTAATATCTCTCAGAGTGGTCTCTCGGTGTCGGAGACCTGTGAGATCTGGTAGGAGATGGCCATCGGGGAGGTGGAGTCAGAGGCGAGAAGAAAACCTGTACGACCAAAGCAGAGTTGCCAATATCTGTGCTGGTTACTGTTGCCGGGACCAGTGGCAGCAGAGAAATCATCATCGGCATATAGGTAGTGATCAGTGATGGTGTGGGCAATGGAGCAGACATCGATGCTGAAGTGAGAGCCCCCAATGTCGAGTCTGAAACAGTGACCAAGATGGGGGGGGGGGGTTTGCAATCCCAGCACTGTTGTCGAGGCGGGCAATAAGAAAGCCATGGTGGAGTCCAGCAGAGCTGATGCAGCGGCAGTCCATGTTGGTGCTGGTGTCGGAACAGGCAGCGATGTCAAGACGAAAGAAGCCACAGGGACGGTAGCCTTCTTAGATTTGTGCTTCCTCTTCGATTTCTTGACATCATGGTTGGGCACCTTCTGTGCAGAATGGTTGGGCACCTCCTGCATAAAATGATCAGTAGGTGGTGATTGAGACATCGAGCCTAACAGTGTCGCTGTCTTTGATGTTGAGGCAGAATCAGTAGGCCTAGAAGTCTTCAATGTCAAATGCCTGGGCCGGTGTCAAGGAGCTGTCAATGTTAAAGAAGTTAGTGATGCTGATGTCGAGGCTGACTCCGAGGTCTTTGGAATCTTTGGAATTAAGAGGGAGTTTGGAAATGGGAATTCTACCCAAAGGATCAGGTTGGCCAGAAGATTTTTGGGCAATAGAAAAAGAATCTTAACTTCTGTGCCCTGTTGCAAAGAGTTACAGGGGTAAAGGCCCTGAAGTGTGGACACCAGTCGGTGATGTGAGCTTCACGTAGACAATAAAGACGTTTAGAATGTCCATTGGTGAAGGGGATCTTTCAATCACAATCAGTGCAGATTTTAAATAAAGAGTTTAAAGCTATAAGAGGTTAAAAAGGCTAAAAAGAAAGGAAAAAACTTGCTCCAACTCTGTAAAAAGAAGGGCAACCCTCAGAAAAGGGAAAAAAAGAAGAAGAAAAATTAGAAAAAATTAGAAAATATATTCTACTGTACAGTAGAAACCTACTCAGCTCAGGAGCATCTCAAACGAGATGTTTCTCTTGTGGGATGAAAGAGAACTGAAAGAGGAGCTAGATTGGCGGGATTGCACAATGTATGCTCAGTGCATAGGAGTGTGTGGAGCTTCTGCCAATCTGCTCAGCTTTTCAGCTATCCGAATGGAATCTCTGCGCAGGTGCAAAACCCTATTGTGTGAGACACAGAGACCACAAAAAGAAAACGAGGTCCTTATATCTTTCTCTTACATCATATCTAAATTGTATAGCTTATGATGTTATGATGTGGAGGGAACATCATAACATCATAAGCTATGGCAGGAGTGGTATGCCTATGACTTTTGCCCCATGTTGTAAGAGGTGCTTTTTATTTCACACTTTTCATAATTTCTTTTAGTTTTTTGTCTACTCATAAAGATGATCTAATTGTTTTTGTACACATTATTTATTGTAATTTACTTTTTTAGTGAGCAAATGGATTTCTCTGATTCTGCTAACAATTCAGCTTTGCCATGCTTCTTTCTTTAAAAAACAAAAACCCCTCAAAACCCTAGTAAGGTTTGATCCGGAATTAAGATCCTCACCTTGAACTGGCTCAGAAGATTATATTTGCTGAACAGCTCACACATCAGAAATTTCAAGCTGTGTCCTTGGCTAGCCTCATTTAAGGCAAACACATCAAACCCCCATTTATCAACATCCTGTTGGTAAGGAACAAAACAACATGTACAAGCAATTCTATTTCTTAAATGGTGTTAGATGAATATGAGTAATATAAATACAAAAAAATGTGTTACCTAGAGTTAACTTTCATACTAATTAATGTACCTGTGGCAAACTATTCTAAGTATGTATATAACTAACTGGTCTTAAAGAAGCAAGTAATTTGAACAAAGTCAGTACTATCCCTCTGTTGTATAGCTGCTTGCATAGGATGAAGTGGCCTGCTGTCCACAAAAAGTAATGTCAGTAATGCCAGATGGAAGTTCTTAGTTTATTAGGTGCTCAAAGTATTTGGTGTTTCTGTTGTTGCTGTTGTTGTGTGCCTTCAAGTCATTTCTGACTTCTGGCAACCCTAAGGCAAACCTATCATGGGATTTTCTTTATTTCTACTGAATATGATTTCACAGACCTAAGAGACAAGCTCTATGGGTCCAAAACCCAACAGTCCTGAAACTGGAAAACAAATCTAAAATAATTAGTAATGAAATTATCTTTACAGTACAAGCAAACTGATAAGTGAAAGGTGATTTCCTACCACCCTGACCGGATTTGCTCCAGACTTGTCATGAAATTCTTTTGAAAGTCAACTCTCAAATTCTTTATGACATTTCACTGAAATTGCAATTTAAAGACAGTGGGGCAATATAACTATGGGTCTTAATTGCATTATGAAGTAAAACAAAGTTAGCCCCACAGTGTAGGAATTTCTGTTTCTACCCTGTTTCCCCGAAAATAAGACATTCTCTGAAAATAAGACCTAGTAGAGGTTTTGCTGAATTGCTAAATATAAGACCGCCCCTGAAAGTAAGACCTAGCAAGGTTTTTGTATATAAATATATATACAGTATATAATAAATGTTTGGCTTTTTGTTCAACAATAAAGGTAAATTCTTCTTCATGGAAAAATAAGACATCCCCTGAAAATAAGACCTAGCACATCTTTGGGAGCAAAAATTAATATAAGACACTGTCATATTTTCGGGGAAACACGGTAGGTGCACTGTATGCAGCGTAAGAGTCTCAGGCCCTGTACACATTGGCCATTAAGGCTGGCATGTGGGCAGAGTCAAGGAGTAGCGTCCTCACAATGCATGCCTCCCCAGTGTACCTTGATGCTGAGCACTGATCCACATGGTGCTCAGTGTCATGGCATTCCTCTGGCACTGCGTCCATATGACACAGTGCCGAAGGAGCACTGTATAGCCATGCTATGGCACCCTTCTGAGGGCACAAAAAGGACCTGCTTATGGGGGCTCCTTTTTGTGCTCTAGAAAGGCTGGATGGGGGGCTGTGGCATGAGGTTACTGCAGCCCCAATCCAGTGTAAAAAGGGGCTGCCTGTTGAGCCCCTCAGTCAAGATGAGCATAAGAGTCACAGGGGCTTGAGAGACCGCCTTGAAGTGGTGGTGTGATGCTGCCCCTTTCCTAGCCAGATCAGGGCCATGGCAACCACACAATGTAGCCCCGATTTGGCCTTTCCAGAGTGCAGAAAGCCACAAAACCCAGCTCTTTTTTGTGCCCTGAAAAGGGTGCCATAACCTCAGCAACATGGTTATATGGCGCTCTTTGGATGCTGTGTTGTATGGACACACCAGTAGAGGAGCGCAATGATGCTCTGTGCCATGTTGAGCAGCATGCGGCATCAGGGTGCACTGAGGGGGCAAAGTTGGGCATGCATCATGAGGACACAATGCCCCAAATTCACCCCCCCATGCCAGCCTTAATGGCCAGTGTGTACAGGGCCTCAGTCTAGATTTTTTTGAAAGGATGTCCTGGGGGCATGAATTCTGGCAAAATTTTTTCCTGAAGGTGCATGTGGCCTACAGACCACACTTTCTCCACTCCTGCTCTAGACAAAGGATAAGCCTTTCAGAATGATGACTGGCATGGTGTTTTAGATTAGAAACAGATTCTTAGCAGCTTTTCTATGTCAAAGTATTCTTTGTCAGCTGAAAAGTGCATGTTAACATTTTTCACAGAATCACAGAATCCAGAAGAGTCATCTAGTCCAACCCTCTGCCATGCAGGAACTCACAATCAAAGCATCCCCAATAGATGGTCATCGAGCCTCTGCTTAAATACCTCCAAGGAGGGAGACTCCACTACACTCCAAGGAAGTGTGTTCCACTGTTGAACAACACTTACTGTCAGGAAGTTCCTCCTAATGTTGAGGTGGAATCTCTTTTCTTGTAGCTTGCATCCATTGTTTCCATGTCCTGTTCTCTGGAGCAGCAAAAAACAAGCCTGCTCCATCCTCAATATGAAACCCCTACAAACAGGGCTATTATATCACCTCTTAGCCTTCTCTTCTCCAGGATAAACATACCTAGCTCCCTATGCTCCTCATAGGGCATGGTTTCCAGACCCTTCACCATTTTAGTCGCCCTCTTCTGGACACACTCTAATTTCTCAACATACTTTTTGACTTTGTTGCCCAGAACTGGACACGGTATTCCAGCTGAGGCCTGACCAAAGCAGAATAGAGTGGCACTATTACTTCCCTTGATCTAGACACTATACTTCTATTGATTCAGCCTAGAATCACATTGACGTTTTAGCTGCCGCATCACACTGTTGACTCATGTTGAACTTGTGGTCTATTAGGACCCCTAGATCTCTTTCACATGTAGTCCTGTTATGCCAGGTGTCCCTCACACTATATCTGTGCATTTCATTTTTTCTAAGTGCAGTATCTTATATTTCTCCCTGTGAAAATTCATTTTGTTAGTTTTGGTCCAACTTTCTAATTTATTAAGGTCATTTTGAATTTTGATCCTATCCTCCTATCCTATTAGGTTAACTAAATGTTATTTTACAGTCCTTCTTTTTAAAACCTTTTATGTGATCCTGTTTGCGAAATGGGCCCATTATTTTCACCTTGAAAGTTTCTGTGACCTCTAAGGGATAAGCCAATCCCGTTGGGCTTGTAGGTGTACGGAATGCCCTAGGAAAAGAAATAAGAGATATGTTAGTATCTTTTCTAAGTTCTATACATAGTTGGAAGATACTGAATCAAGTTAATTTACCATTAATTTTAAAAAGAATTTACTAAAAAAATCCCACAGATGTTTTTCAAATGCAGACATACAAAGGAAAAACTGACAGACCTCTCCATCCTTTTTAGTATTTTACATTACTGTACCCAGTTACCTTTTAAAAGTTATTCTTTTTTTAAAAAGTATCCTAGACAAATTTAATCTCATTGAAGATTTTCAGATCAGTGCTTACCATGGGATAAGCGCTGGTAAAATGCTGCTAAAACAATCAGGAAGCATGTGTGTGAAAGCCTGATGCACTTCCTAAACATCTGGGAATCGTCGGCTCCTCTCCACTGTCCCTGAATCGTTCAGGGAGCAGCAATTTCCTATGAACGGAAACTTTGCTGCTCCCTGGACAATTCAGGGACACTGGAGGGGAGCTGACGCTTTCCTAACATTTAGGAAACACATCAGGCTTTCACACTTGCACTTCCTAAATGTTTTAGCGTCGTTTTACAAGCACGTACCCCACGGTATGCACTGATCTGACCAGTAGTTTTACCAGCGGTAAAACACTGGTCTGAAAATCTTCATTAAATCAATAAGTCCTTTCCAATTTGTGCAAGGAAAGAAGACAATAGAAACACTGACTTACAGAACCTGCAAAAATATCCAATTATGTTGATTTGGCGGGGACAGTAGAGATTAAGCCTTTTTCAGCTGCTTTTAAAATGTCCCAATTTCTCTTTCTTCTTCCCACTTTCCCCCTTTGACCTCAGTCAATCAATCATTTAATTACAGTCATAGACCAAATATAAAATACATTAAAATTTTACCAGCCCAAGGTCAGTACAATCAGCCCTCTGTATCCATGGATTTCTTATCCACAGATTTAAAATATTTGAAAAATATATAAATTCCAAAAAAAGCAAACTTTGATTTTGCCATTTTCTATAAGGGGCACCATTTGATTACTCAATGGTATTTAATACGACTCGAACATCCACAGACAAGGGGTCCTGGAACTAAACCCCACAGGATACCAAGAGCACACTATATAATATGAACCAAGACAGCAAGAAGCAGGGGAGGACTAGGCTACTGGAGCCATTATGTTTTGACCCTCCTACTGCTTCCTAGTCAGTGGGGGGGGGGGGGATTCCCACTGATAAACCAGGTGGAGTTGGCTCCAACAGACCCCCCCTCCAATGGTTTATGGTTTTCAATTGGAGAAATGAGAGTGAAGATTGGAAAGTGACTTAGATTTCTTATAGATATGCAAAGTTTTCCAACATTTTGAATTACTGTTCATCAGGTGCATAATGTTAGCTTTATCTTATTTTTGCCTTTGAGTCCCATGCTGGGAGAAAGTTGGAATAACAAACCAAGTTTATCCTGGAAATAGCTTCATCTTTCATTATCAAATTTATTCAGCATTTACTAAATTTTACCTTTCTACTGAAACACCAGCTTGAACAGCATATTCTATAGTACGAATATTTGCTGCTTCCTCAGGTTTGTATATCTCATTTCTCCTTGTAAAGGTAACTGCCAACCATTCCTGTACATCAATAGGCATTGAATCCCCCTTGATATGAAACAGTTCATCCTCGGTATCCAAAAGGCTCCTGTAGAAGGTTATACTCAGATTATTTCTATCCCACTTCTCACATTAGCTTCCGAACTCTCTAACAAAAAGGAAAGACATGATTAGTCACTGATTTATGACTTAGTAGATGTTTTTGGTGGAGTGTAACTTTCAGGTACAATTACCACAAATACAAGCTCCTCTGTGTTGTCTATCGGGCCATTATCCATTCATATAGATAGGCATATGATCCCTTGGATCCAGCTGCTTCTTCAAAAGCTGGCAATCCCCTCCTTCTTCTTGCATCCTCCCCATATGCCTAAAAAACCCTGGGACTCAGATGGAGGGGATGGGGAAGAAAATCCTAGTGTTACTGGCATTTGATAGAGAAGTACATGATTGGATCCCATCCTTTATGTCCTTGTGGTAATAACTTGATGCATACTGATATAAGCATAATGTATATGCAGAAAGGGAAATTTTAGAGATGGCAAAAGATGTACAAAACATCCTTAGAAGGTGCATTTACTGAGAGTGTAATAACCTCATGGAAGGCAATGCCAAACCTGAATGAATCTTGCAAGAAACTCCCATGATAGGTTTGCCTTAGAGTTGCCATAAATTGTAAATAACCTGAAGGTACACAACAACAACGGTTCAATACCTGTCAAAGAGAATTAGTTCAGATTATTGAGGCAGGCTATCCAAGAAATTTTCAGACTCCATAAAATTGGAATCACATAATATGTATTTGTAAATAGGGTTTGAACTGGTTGAAAATGTTTTAATAGTTTAATTATATGTTTCCATTCTCACCCAGCTGTATCTGTGTGAGAAGGGAGACAGTTCTCTCTGTTGGGTCAGGTGAGACAAACAGCCATTCTGGGCTCCTCCTCTCCTCCATTCCAGCTGAAAACTATGACATCAGTTATTTAATTATTTGTAAACCTAGTTATGGGATTTGTTAGCTTTTCTCTTTCCTTTTTGGTTGTAGCCCAAGGTCCAGCTCAGTCACTCCTGTTTGACCTTTGATATCAAATTAATATTAAATAGGAAGGTTTCCAGCAAGCAGCCAAAAGGGGGCTCCCCAGCACAGGAAACTAGCCATACCATGTTTGGAAATCCAGATGGCTGAGCGTGGGAGAAACCAAAGGCACTTAGCTTTGATGGAGTCTCTTGAGATTGGAATCAGCATAATCCCTCACTAAGGTGAGGGATGGTAAAGAGCTGGACTTGGAAACTGTTTGCATACAACAGACGAGGGAGTTTCCTTTTGGGAATGAATCTCTTTTTGTCTGAGGACATTCACATTGATTGTCTGGTCATTCTTGCATGCTTGCACTCTTGGAAAAGCCATTTAATTCCTGAAATACTGTCCCATTTTGTGCTATGAATAAATGTGTCTGAACAACAGCAATTCAGTCCTGTTTGCCGTAAGGCAGAAACTCTCTCAGATTCAAACTTGACTCCTCAATACTGCTGTCTGCACTACACAGCAAGCAGATTTAGGGGCGAAACAGACCGCCCTGAAGGAGCAGCTTGCCACTCCTTTGAGCGCCAGATCGGGACCACAGCAACTGCTTGCTACGGCCTCAATCTGGCTATTTCCTGGCTCAAAAAGAAGCTGCAGAAAGCAGCTCATTTTTGAGCTGGCAAAAACCTCAGCTGCAGTTTTTCCGCATTTCTTGTACTTACTATTTCTGTGGCTCAGGCCCTCGAAACTAATTTGCCATCTCTTCATGGATTTCAAGCATTTTCTGTCCCTGAGGTTAAAACCTATACAAGAGGCCGTGGTAGTTGTGGTCTCACAACATTTATCTCAGTTGATCTGAACGCTGATATTCAACCAATAACTAGCGCTTTTCCGCAATGTATACAAGTGCGTGTCATTAAGAGCATGCATTTTGGTTCCTTAATCTGTATAAATATTTACTTTCCTCCTAACTTAGCAAAGAATGTTGGTTCTAATAGTATTTGGGATGGTTTATCTGAAACCCTGTCTTCTTTGGAGAGCCAGTTGCTTTCCACAAGGTTTTTACTTTGTGGAGATTTTAATGCTAGAACTGGAAATGATTTAAGGCAAGTGGACAGTACTAACCACTGACTGACCACTTATGTCACACCTGTCCCTAGGGTTTCTCAAGATACAACCATCAACAAATCTGGTTTAAAGTTTATAAAAGTTCTTTCTTTGCATGGATTGCAATGTCTTAATGGAATCCATTATGATCTGACATCAGGCTCATATACTTACGTCGCCAACAGGGGAGCAAGCACAATAGATTATATAATAGCATCTGCAAACTTGGTACCTGACATTTGCAGATTTGAGGTTATTAATCGAGTCGAAAGTGATCATTTCCCACTGGCATTGTTATTTAATTTTGGGACGTTTTACTCTTCAAAATTTAAATGGAATTCATATGGGAGAAAATAGAATACGGTGGTCAATCAGTTTGGGCACCTCTATTCTTCAGATGTTGGAGAGCATTACTTTTAAGGCCCTAAAATCAGCCATTTTAAACTCTAATATCATTCAAAAGCTTAGGCCCAAGTTGGTGAGTAATAAACAAGCCAACCCTAATAAAGTAGTAGTTAACAGATGGTTTGACATGGAATGCCTAAGTGTGCGGAAAGCATTGATGGATTGCTCACGTCAGGTACTTAGAAATATTTCTGTGGCTCAGCATGTGTAAACGCTTTGCCGCAGAAATGCCATGATGCTGCCCGCTGTATGGTCAGCGGGGCAGCATAACACCAGTTTGGGGGCATCATCGGAGTGTGAAGTGTATATGCCACGCCCCCATGACACCCTGAAGTTGGAGTTTTTTGCGGGAATGCTATTTCCCTGAGTCACATTCAATGTCCATCTTTCTCCCAGATTGGAGCCTGGCTTCTGAACTGGTAAGGTATTGCCTTCCCTCAACTTTGCTACAAGCTACTACATTCAATTTCATCAATTCTTGTGTGTGTGTGTGTGTGTGAGAGAGAGAGAGAGAGAGAGAGAGAGAGAGAGAGAGAATGCTACTGATGATTTTCTTTTTTGCTCATAATAAAATTGAGTTGTATTTAGCACTCCAGAGTTCTAGATTTTCAGAACTGATATACAAAGGCTTGTGTTCCAGTCAGTGTTATCCTGGCCCTCTTGCTATTAATTTGAGCTATTAAAATTCCCCTGTTACATAGTAACCTAGTAATTTGGGTAACACAGTCCTTCTTTCTATTGTGTTGTGTCTGTACAATTTTAGTCTCATCCTTAAATCCATATATATTTGGTGTACTTTATAAAGTACTACTGTTATTAGTAGTAGCAACATTTTAAAAGTATATATTATAATGGTTAGGCGATATATGCTATTCTCTTCCCTACTTTACATATGTGTAAGGGGTTGTGGTGTGACCAGTGTTGTCAATCACATGTAGATGTTAGAGATCATAGGGAGCAAGATGGAATGGGACCATCAACAAGGCAAAAGCCATGGCATGGAATAGGAGTCCCAGCCATATTACCTAGAATGATACCATAGACAACTGGCCAATAAGGCCCAAGTTGGTGGAGAAACACATGGCTGGGACAGGGAGCCAGTGGGAACCAGTTGCAGCTGAGGATGGGGTAGGGGAAGGCAGCCATGGGTGGTGCTGAGCAACCTGCTCACTAAAGCTTTTCCTTGCTGAGTTTCCTCAGAACCTCTCCCCCACCCTCTTTGTGCAGGTCCTAGAGAAAAGCCATCCATCCACCCACCTCATTTGGCAGGAGCCAGCCAGCTGTAATCTCAGACCCAAATGGAAGGCAGAGGAGGAGAAGCTGACGAAACTCAGTAAGGAAAAGCCAGATGGTTTCTGGAAAACAAAGTGGGCAACTCCACACTAGGCTGTTCATCCCAAGGCCAGCATTGAGGGCTTCCAGAAGTCATTGGACTACAACACTAGTAGACTGCAATACCAGTCTGCAATGTCAGCAGTGAGGATTGATGGGAATTGCAGCTTAACAATATCTGGAGGGCAGCACAATCCTTGTCTCTGTTTTAGTAGTACTATTTGGCCTTTGTGTGACAGTTCCTCTGATAGCTTGCTTACATCTTCTGGGTCCTGTTTTCTGTGAGCTCAATAAAGTTTGGGATGTGTCACATTGCTTCCCAGTGACAATGTGTTTGATTCCCATCCTGTGTGTTTAGCTGATGTTATTTCTGGATGCTCTTAAACCCTTTTTTGAAAAATAAAAATTAATGTTCCATGCCCTGTTTTTTATTCACCAAGGGTCTTGACAGTCTGATAGTGTTGAAGTGTGTGAAGTGTGTCAGGAAACAATTGTCTTTGTTCAATCCATTGCTGAAGAACTATAGTTTATGGATGAATTCTAGTTCTGTTGTTTCTCTTTCCAATCTACCTTTGTAGTTCTTTTGTTCAATGACTGCTGTTCTGGGGTCTGAGATGGAATGCCCCAGGAGATTGAAATGTTCTGCCACTGTTTTTTGTGCATTCCCATTCCTAATATCTGATTTATGCCCATTTATCCTCTGGCGCAGAGGATGTAAAGTGTGAAGTGCTGAAGAGCACTGCTGACACAGTACATCATCCCTTGATAGCTTGCACTTCTCCTCAAAACATCCCCATACTCCTTCCCTTTCACACAGCAGCCTTTCCAAATGTCTCTCCCTTTCCCTTACAAAATCTTTGCTCCATCCCATAAATCTCTCTTTAAACTGGTGCTTGAATCCAGCCTCTTCCACTCACCCACTCACTCTTTTCTCTCTTGCAACTCAGATATGGAATTGAATGGGCTGGAATGGGACACTTTTGAAAGAGATTGATACCACAAGCATTGACATGTTTCGGAGATTATTGTAAAAGAAATACAGTGGTCCCTCCACTTTCACTGGTGTTAGGGGGTGAAGGACCCCTGTAGATGTGGGGGAAAGGCATATTAAAAAACACTATTTTTTTATCTGAAAGAACACCTTTCTAGGAATCTCCAGGTTCTGCAGTGCAACTCTATGGACAACACCTGTCAGACTGTCTTAAAGCACCGGCTTTGGACCAGTTCAAGGGCAAGGTTTTCAGATGACACATGCCCCTGGATTGGGTCAAAGCAGCTGCCTAAGGTGGCCAATACCCAGATGCAAAAGGAATGCAAAAGAAGTGCTCCTTGCCAGAGATCCATTGTGGAGCGCAGCAGCAGCCGGCCTCAGGACTGCAGCTAGTCACTGTGGTCCTGTGCCGAATGGGTAGCAATCATGGTGGTACAACCTCTGGCTGCTCCTTTTGCCCTGTCTGCTTGACCCCAATAATAATAATAATGATAATAATAATTTAATATTTAATAGTTATTGGTAAATTATTGTTTTTGTTATTGTTGTTATTATTTGTTTCCTTTCAAGCTTACTGCTGAAAAAAATGTTGCTGAAGGGGGATGAAAATGATCAGTACCTGTTATAAAATAAAATAGGTACATCATTGCTGTTGGGTAGGGTCATACCAACTGCAACATTTTGTGGAGAGCTTGGACAAGCACAGCACAGGGCTCATTTTCTGCGATGCTGAAGGATAGAGAGGAAAAGGTAGAAATATGTTTACACTCAAGGGGCTGCAGGTTAGGCCATCAGTATTACTGAAGCTGTGAGACAGGACAGAAAGTTGGAGACAGGTAACAGACATCTACGGTAACTTGCCTTCTCTCCCTTTAGAGTTTCCATCTCATATCATCATAACAGCTTTTCCTGACCTCACCCCATGACCCTATTAGTGGCTCCAACACTCTCCTGATTCCTTGATATACATTTTGATTCTTTTGGCCCAGAAGCAGAATTCCAACTTTGTCACAGGTGCTACATCCAATCATGAGATCAAAGTAAGTGATGCCAGGTGTAAATATTACTGAATTATCTAGTACAATAGCTTTCAACTATGCAGACCTTTGTCCAATAAGATCTCTTATTCCATCAAAAGTCTTTAAAACAGATCTCATTTCATCACAGAATCACCCTAGGTTTTAAATAGCTCCTTATCTCTGATACTGATTACCAATAAGGGTAGAGGAATGGCCACAGGCTGGTTGGGGATCCTCTGCCAGACAGCTAAGACCTGTGAGGTAGAGGTTTTCTTCCCTGTTCCTCCTCCTCCTTTTAATCTTTCCCAGCTTTAAGCAATTAGCCTGTTGATTCAATTTACATATATTTGTATTTGTATTAAAAATATTTCTTAAGTGTATTTTCTTTGTAGATAATGGATACAGAACGTGTTTTGTAGCATGCATTATTTCAGACAAGTCAAAACTACACATACACATATAATGCTAAACGCATGCTACTTTGAGGTTTTTGAACCTTTCAAGCCACCAAGGGTGAGGGGCCAGGGAAAAACTATAGGGAACTACAGGGAAAAGAGTCTGACCCTGTCAAGATGCCAATGAAAGGTACCCCTTACCCAGGTTGTTATCTGTACTTGGCACATCCCTTGCACAGTGGAGTGGAATTTTCTTCCAGCTCGGCATGGCAGCAAAGACTCTGTTTCCCACATGCTCTAATTCCACCCCAGCCCCAGCTACTGCTATCATTTGCATTTGCAAAAATGCATTTGTAAGAATATCTACGCAACTGAAGGTAAACTGCTCAGGGTCATATGTCATTTGACTCTGAGACAAGGACGAATGTCTGTTTTAACATGATGTTCACAAATCTGTAGTTTTTATAAACGCTTGAATTTGTGGTGAACCAGCATGGTGTAGTAGTCTGGGCATTGGACTAGGACTTTGGGAGACCGGGGTTTGAAGCCCTGCTCAGCCCTGGAAACCCAATGTGTGACCTTGAGCAGATACCACTCTCTGAGCCTCAAAGGAAATCAGTGGCAAACCTCCTCTGAACAAATCTTGCGAAGAAAACCCTATGATAGGTTTGCTTGAGGGCTTCCATAAGTGGGAAACATCTTGAAGAAACATAATAACAACAGAACAGGGTGGTGGTGGTGGGGGACTCCTGTCCAGTTCATAGAATCATAGAATCACAGAGTTGGAAGAGACCACAAGGGCCATCCAGTCCAACCCCCTGCCATGCAGGAACTCCCAATCAAAGCATACCCAATAGATGGCCATCCAGTTAATCAAGAATACATATTCAGTCTATTGAAAGTTTAAAAACTGATTACTGTAACCAGTTAATATAATCATCATTTAAGTGAAGATTATATCCCAGTCCCTTCAGAGGACCGGATAGCATGAACAATATGGATAAAAGAGCTGCAGAGTTTTTGTCAGACAACAGCTGATATTCTAAATGATCTAAGCATAGTGCAAATATCTGCCAACAGATTTGTGCTATGCTAGAACTGTGCAACTCCCATACAAAATAGCAACATTTCACAACACAGAGAGAGAATTGGGCAGGCCTGGATAACTGTTGTGTAACATGAAGTGTGCGAGGACCCTACATGCACAACTCAGCTTCCACCACCATCACTTGAATAGGGCCATTGCACAATATCCAAATAATTGCTCTACATATGTAGCACAACGTATACTTGCATCAGTCAATAACAGGATGCCAGTCAGAGTTTCCAGTCAGATGCAGCACTACAATAGTTAGAATGGCCAGGAAAAGCAGAATTCCTAACAATGAGTGGTGATACCTCCCTGCTCAAAATAATTTGTGCTGTACTTACAACCGAGTAACAGAAGAACGTTTCTTTTTGGCCCTGTGCTCACAGGTTTTTGATTTTGCTGCTCTAAGGGTTTTTCTGATGCCAATCTTCTTTCTTTTATCCTGTGTCATAGTTTCAGCTGTCTTTTGACTTACTAACCTTACAGGTGTAAGTTATTATATTTAAACATTGCAGTAAGTTGCTACATTTATATTTAAGCTAGTTAATAGTAGTTCCTCATCCCTATGTGCATATCATTCTTACAAGCTATATGATGATGCATGTTCATTGGAAAAAACCAAGTATTTTCTTAAGCATTGTGATGTCATTCTGATGTAACTGTTAACAACAGTTGGGTTGGCTCAGCTTATTGAAATGGTTTCCCATATGTTCTGCAAAGATGTGTGGTCCTTGTCATGGCAGACAGCTAGCAGGGCTGGTGGCAGAAATGGCATTATATGGTACCTGCTGAGGCCCTCTCCTCCCACCAGAGAACCCATGTCGGCACTTGGAGCTATATGACATGCTTTTCTGCCTTGCTGTTGCTGCCTGTTCACTTGATCACTCTATGCAAGCAAAACGTGAGAGCAGCAAGGAAAGAAAAACTGTCTCTACACTCCCTTTGCCTTTTCCCCTGGGGATTGGGTGCAAAAGGAGAAGACCAGGAAATGGGCACCAGCAAGAGGCGGAAGTGAACTGGGAGCATCTTGCCAAACCCACAACCCTTTTCCAAACGGTTAAAACTATTTGTTAATATATAGGAACACTCCAAAAGCAGGGAATTGTAGTCCCTGTAAGAATTTTGTTCATTTTTTAAATTTCTGTAATTTTGAAGTATGCTAATATTTTGTTTCAAAACCACGTGGTATAGAATATTTCTCAATAAGCTAATATGTTTACATCCTTGTATAACAAATCTATTCAACAGAAGTGCCTCCATGGATTGTTAATATAATTAAAGTGATCAAAATAGTGGGGGTAATAGCAGAGAAACTGTTTTTAGCCAAGGACTTTTTATGGCATATATCACCGGAGAAAATCAGCTACAGAGGAAAGGTGTTTTCCAGTTCTGAGTACAGTGGGCCTATCACACCAGCAGGCTAGCAATCAATCAATTTGGCTGTCTGACCCCAGCCAATAATTGCCAGACCCCATATTATTCAATGGCAGCACATCCACATAGATGCACTGATACAGATGCATGCACATGGCTACCAATTGAATAATATGGGGCATGACTGTGAGCATTTTTCCCCATCTGCAGGGCCCTTGGAATTGAACCTCCAAGGATGAGAAGGGTACCTGCAATGACCAAGGAGTGATGTCAGAGCAAAAGGAATAATACAACCTATTACCATATATAACTTATTAGTCATTCTGGATCTCTTGATAGTTTTTCTAAAGCAAAATGTCTCTGCCCATTGTCATTGCATTGTTATTTTTGGCCAAAATCTCCAATCGGTTAAGGTCATTTTGAATCCTGATCCTATCTTCTAAGATATTAGCTCCCCATTATTTGGTGTCACATATATATTTGATAAGCATCATCTAAGTTGTTTATAATGATATTGAAAAACATCAGGCTTAGAATTTAATCCTGTGATATCCCACCTATGGGCCAGGGGCTGCATGCGGCTCACCAAAGGATTTTGGGTGGCTCGTGAGGATGTGGAATGACTTCAAGGCTAATCCACTGCTCGGCCTTCTCCTGCGGAGAAGGCCAGGCAGCAGAGGAGGAGGATGGGCAAATGCTTGCTGAGCAAGGCTCCTCCATCATTTGGCTTTCTCCTGAGGAGGAGGATAGGTTTCCTCCTTGGATTTCCTTTAAGGAGGAGAAAGAAAAGGAGGAGGCTGTAGTCCATGTGCTTGGGTGAGATCTAATTTAATTTACACTTGAGCCATTGCATTCTGGGAGCCAGTGCTGGGAGGCTACTTAAGGCTACTCAAGGCTAGCAGAAGCGCGCGCCTAACGGCGCGCGAATTTTGATTTTTTTATCTAGTCAAGGAGGTGTTTAGAGAATAGAAGAGGAGCCGGCCTGAAGCATCAGAGGAAGTGAATCAGAGACTTGCCTTTGGAAGGAGCTTTTAGCCAAGAGCTCTCTACATAACTATAGGCCCCGTGACTTGAACTCAGTGACAGAGCTTGGGAATAAAGGCCAAGCCTGGCAAGGGAAGCCCACAGTCTTGTTTCAGTGCCTCCTTAAGACTTCTCAGTATGGACACTGAAGGCCCTGCAGCAGTCACTTGCAACACCTGTGGGATGTTTGTCTTCTTGCCTACAGAGGTGGGGAACTACACCTGCCACAAGTGCAAGTTGGTAGCCCTCTTGGAAGAGAAAGTACAGCAGCTAGAGGAGCAGATATCTGCACTCCAGCATCATAGAGAGCAGGAGATTCTCCTGAACAGATCAGACCAGAATGTCTTGGGTGGGAAACAGAGAGAGGAAGTTGTTGGGGTGGAGGAGGTCACTGCACATAAAACAGAGGTAGATGCTTGGAGGAAGGTCACACACAGAAGTAAGGAAACCAGGGAACGTTCTGTGAGCGGCTTGCAGCTACAGAATCGCTTTGAATCTCTCTCTGTTGTCAGAGATGATGAGGAAAAGCAGCAGGGACAGACATCAGGGACAGAGCAGGGGAGCCTGAGAGTATCACGAAAAGGAACAGCCACTGCTAAGCCTCGGAGGAGGCGCGTGGTCGTGGTGGGGGACTCCTTGCTGAGGGGTACAGAAGCAGTGGTTTGTGGGCCTGACAAGATGTCTCGGGAGGTGTGTTGTCTCCCCGGGGCAAAGATCCATCATGTGACGGAGAGGCTGACAAGACTTGTCAAGCCTACTGATCAACACCCCCTTCTTTTGGTTCATGTGGGAACCAATGATACTGCAAGGCACAGCCTTCAGAATATCAAAAGGGATTATGAGGCTCTGGGAAGGAAGCTGAAAGAGATGGATGCACAGGTTGTCATCTCCTCTCTACTCCCGGTAGAAGGGCATGGTCCAGGAAGGGAGAGGAAAATAGCAGAGGTGAATAACTGGCTCCGTAGATGGTGCCACCAAGAACAGTTTGGATTCTTGGATCATGGGCTGCGGTTCCATGAGGAGGGACTTCTGGCAAGGGATGGACTGCATCTCACGCCAGTTGGCAAAAACGTTTTTGCCAACAGTCTGAAGAATCTGATCAGGAGGGCTTTAAACAGAGTTATGTGGGGGAGGGAGACATTATACTGGAAGGCAAAAAGGATGGAGAGAATAGTCCAAGTGGCATAGAGGGAACAAGGCAAACAGTGCAAGGACCCAACAGTGGGAAGCAAAAAAATTTGCACAGGCAGCAATTAAAGGGAACACATGTTCTTAGATGTCTCTACACTAATGCACAGAGTATGGGAAATAAGCAGGATGAACTTGAACTCCTAGCACAACAAGGGAAATATGATATAATAGGCATCACTGAAACCTGGTGGGATGAGTCTCATGATTGGAATGTAGAAATAGAGGGGTATAACCTTTTTAAGAGAAACAGGCCAAACAGGAAAGGAGGAGGAATAGCATTATATGTCAGGGATATTTACACCAGTGAAGAGATCCAGGAAGTCAGTACTGGAAGCCAGGTGGAGAGCATCTGGATAAAAATTAAAGGAGAGGGAAATAACAGGGATGTTACTGTGGGAGTCTACTACAGACCCCCGACTCAGGCAGAGGAATTGGATGATGCCTTTCTAGAACAGATAATCACATACTCAGAAAAGAGAGATGTAGTAGTGATGGGTGACTTCAACTATCCTGATATTTGCTGGAAGTCAAACTCAGCCAAATCCTCAAAGTCTAGCAAATTCCTCACTTGCCTGGAAGACAATTTCATTGTCCAAAAGGTGGAAGAGGCAACAAGGGGATCAGCCATTTTAGATCTGATCTTAACCAACAGGGAAGACCTAGTTGATGGGGTGCAAGTGGTCGGATCCTTAGGTGGAAGTGACCATGTTCTCCTGGAGTTTGTAATATAGTGGAAGGGAGAAGCTAGGCATAGTCAGACACGCACTCTAGACTTTAGGAGAGCTAATTTCAATAAACTTAGAGAAATACTGGGAGTGATCCCATGGTCAGGAATACTAAAAGAAAAGGGAGTTCAAGACGGATGGGAGTTTCTCAAAAGGGAGATATTGAAGGCACAATTTCAAACAGTTCCAATGAGGAAGAAAAATGGAAGATGTCTCAAGAAGCCAGGATGGATGACTAAGGAACTTTCAACTGAGCTAAGTTTTAAACGGAACATGTATAAGAAATGGAAAAATGGAGAAATCACGAAAGAGGAATTCAAACAAATAGCCAGCACTTGTAGGGATAAAGTCAGAAAAGCTAAAGCGCAGAATGAACTCAGGCTTGCTAGAGAGGTTAAGAACAATAAAAAGGGCTTTTTTGGATATGTCCGCAGCAAAAGGAAGAAGAAGGAAACAGTGGGGCCACTGCGTGCAGAAGATGGCAAAATGCTAACAGGGGACAGAGAAAAGGCAGAATTACTCAACACCTTCTTTGCTTCAGTCTTCTCAGAAAAGGCAAAGGGTGCTCAACCTAAGGATAATGGAACAGGAGACAGAATAGAGGAAATTCAGCACAGAATAAGTAAAGAGGTAGTACAGGAATACCTGGTTAACCTAAATGAATATAAATCTCCAGGACCAGATGAACTACATCCTAGAGTATTAAAAGAACTGGCAAATGTAATATCAGAGCCATTGGCAATAATCTTTGAGAACTCCTGGAGAACAGGAGAAGTCCCAGCAGACTGGAGGAGGGCAAACGTTGTCCCCATCTTCAAAAAGGGAAAAAAAGAGGATCCCAACAATTATCGTCCAGTTAGTCTGACATCAATTCCAGGAAAGGTTCTAGAGCAGATCATTAAGCAGAGAGTCTGTGAACACTTAGAGGCCAATGCCATAATCACAAAAAGCCAACATGGGTTTCAGAGAAACAAGTCATGCCAAACGAACCTGATCTCTTTTTTTGATAAAATTAACAGCTTGGTAGATGAAGGGAATGCTGTGGATATAGTATACCTCGATTTCAGTAAGGCCTTTGACAAGGTTCCCCATGACATTCTTGCAAACAAGCTTGCAAAATGTGGGATAGACAAGTTAACAGTTACATGGATTTGTAATTGGTTGACTGGCCGAACTCAAAGGGTGCTCAACAATGGCTCCTTTTCATCCTGGAGAGAAGTGACCAGTGGGGTCCCACAGGGTTCTGTCCTGGGCCCAGTGCTATTCAACATCTTTATTAACGATTTGGATGACAGAATTGGGGGCATACTTATCAAATTTGCAGATGACACTAAACTGGGAGGAGTAGCTAATACCCCAGAGGACAGGATCAAAATTCAAAATGACCTGAATAGACTAGAAAGCTGGGCCAGTGCTAACAAAATGAAATTCAATGCGGAGAAATGTAAGGTTCTGCACTTAGGGCGGAAAAATGAAATGCACAGATATAGGATGGGGGACACCTGGCTGAATGAGACCACATGTGAAAGGGATCTAGGAGTCCAAGTAGACCATAAGCTGAACATGAGTCAACAGTGTGATGCGGCAGCTAAAAAAGCCAATGCAATTTTAGGCTGCATCAATAGAAGTATAGTTTCTAGATCAAGGGAAGTTATAGTGCCACTCTATTCTGCTTTGGTCAGGCCCCACCTGGAATACTGTGTCCAGTTCTGGGCACCACATTTCAAAAAAGATGTGGAGAAACTGGAGCATGTCCAAAGGAGGGCAACTAAGATGGTGAAGGGTCTGGAAACCTTGCCCTATGAAGAACGCCTCAGGGAACTTGGGATGTTTAGCCTGGAGAAGAGAAGGTTAAGAGGTGATATGATCGCCCTGTTCAAATATTTGAAGGGATGTCATATTGAGGAGGGAGCAAGCTTGTTTTCTGCTGCTGCAGAGACTAGAACGCGGAACAATGGATGCAAACTGCAGGAAAAAAGATTCCACCTCAACATTAGGAGGAACTTCCTGACAGTAAGGGCTGTTCGACAGTGGAACACACTCCCTCGGAGTGTAGTGGAGTCTCCTTCCTTAGGGGTCTTTAAGCAGAGGCTGGATGGCCATCTGTCAGGGATGCTTTGACTTGGAGTTCCTGCATGGCAGGGGGTTGGACTGGATGGCCCTTGTGGTCTCTTCCAACTCTATCATTCTATGATTCTATAGGTGGTGGAAGAGAAGGAGGACAGGCAAATACTTGCCCTACAAGGATCTTCCACTGTTTGGCTTTCTCCTGAGGAGAAAGCAGAGCAGAAGATGAAGATGGGTGACCACTTGCAGTGCTCCTCCACTGCTCGGGTTTCTCTTGAGGAAAGGCCAGGCAGAGGAGGACAGAATTAATATTAATAATCTTATTATTTATTATTAATAATTAGCAATTAATTAATTAATATTTCAACCTATCTTTGACCTGGAGAAATTAACCTACTTTAATGTTGGCTCCTTCCTACTGCCAAGTTGTGCAGGTCTGCACTAATCACTTCTCTCCTAGATGAAGAAGAACCATTAGTGAGCATCATTTGGGTTTGGTCCATCAACTTGTTACAAATCTACCTGAGGGACTTGCTTGAGGCCCTTCTTCAGCTTTCTCTTTGGACTCCTCCTCTAGGTCCGGATCCTGGCCCATAATAGGCACTAATCCAAAATAGCTGATCCCCTTGTTGCTTCCTCTACCTTCTGGACAATGGAAATTTCCTGAACAATCATGACGTTTGCCTTCCCCTTTCCTCTGTGTAACAAATCCCAGGAGGATGTGGTTACTCCCATTGAAGGATCCCATTACCAATTCTTTCCTGTTAGGATCAGTCCCAAGATATCTGCCTCCTCTACATTCTGGACAATAAAGTGTCAAGAAAGCAAGTGAAGAATATGCTGGACCTTATATTCTTGGAAGAATTTGTCCTTGAACAAATATTACTGTGGTTGCTGATTGGTCTCCCATTACTACTTTATTTCCTCTTTTAAAGCTATTTTACACATCATTTCTTGCTTGGTCTGTTTCTTTTGTATAGATTATAACCTTTCATTAATAATAATAATATATTTATATTCCGCCTTTTCCGAGGGGAATCAAAGCAGATTACAGCAATCAAGCAAACAGCTTCATTTATATACCGCTTTATACCGCCTAAGCAGTGTCTAAGCGGTTTACAACTGTAAGCTACTTGCCCCCAACAATCTGGGTACTCATTTTAGCGACCTTGGAAGGATGCAAGCCTGAGTCGAGCTTGAGCCCTTTTGCTGATATTGAACTTGCCAGCTTATGGTTTTGAGTGCATGGCTGCAGTACAGACATTTAACCACTGGGCCACCAGGGCTCATTGTTGCATTGTGGTTATGAGACTGAGGTCCATTGCTGCATTGTAGTTATGAGACTCAGGTCCAAAACACACTGTAGAAACAATCCAGTTTGAGAACATTTTAATTGGCCTGGCTCTGTAGTTTGTTGTGGCATCAGAGCTTTCTGACAGAGAAGACTAAATGTCTCACAAAACTACAGTTCTCAGAATTCCCTAGTATTGAACCAGGGCAGTTAAAGCAGTCTCAAACTGGGTTATTTCTGCAGCATATTTTGGATCTCATCCAATCAGTTTTCAGTGATGCCTGCTTAAATCATACTTAGTGAAGAGTGGAAGTTTATTTTGTTTATTTACCATGCTTCGTGCATTATTAGTATAAAAACATCTAAGGACTTTTTCACATGGGGAAAACTGGAGGGTTAAAGTGGTGCCAATGCAGGGTCATCCAGGGCTTAGGGATAACTTCGCAGCTGCTTTCCAAATTACGCTGCATGTACTCAGGACAGACTCCAGGGAGTCTGTCCTGTGATGAAATGAGTGAATGTGAGCAAGAGTGGCACTTTTCTGACACTTTCTGACAGAAATAAAATGGAGAATTGCAATGCGTGATACCTGGTAAGCAAAGTGAAGATTCCTGAAAGGTTGATGTGGCAATGGCGTATCCGTGAAAAAGACGGTCCAGCTGCCTGTGTTATTTGTAAGAAGAACCTGTATCTGTAAGAAGACGTCCAAAAACTGTGAGAACAGCAATAAAGAACAGACCGCTTGGACATGAACTGATAAGAGATGGAACACCTGAAAAACATCAAGTATGAAGGTTTATGGAGAAGAGCCAAAGGGCGTTGGACATTGCAAAAGTGAAGAACTTTGCAAAAGGTTTAAAAAGAAGAGGCTTTCCTAGCAGAGAGGCGCTTCTGTTCCTAGGCAAACAGAACACCCATGCACCTTGTGAAGGCAATTGATCCCCGACTTCAGCAAAGTGCCTTTTTGTGTGTGTGTGTATGTGTGTGTGTGTGTGGGGAGCTCTCTTGGTGCTTGTGTTTCTGTATGTCTTGATTTTCAAATAAATGTCACATACATGGTGTGTTAAACCAAATTTGGTTTCTCAAAGTATCTGTTCCAGCCTGGCTTTGGGGTAGATCCTTTTGAACGTGGGAATTTACATTTACACACTCTCAGGAAACAAAGAACTGAACTACAAAACCTGGGCATAACAGAATGTGAGGTGAATCAAGAAATGAGCAAATTTGCAAAACGCCCATATTTGCATGTCCATTTTGCTTGCGAATTGGCTCCCTTCATGTAATGCCAGCTGGATGGCTCCTGTTTCCAGATTTCCCAAGGTGCAGGGAGAATGCTTTCTTCTTACAGGGATACACACACACTTCCCTCGCCCTGTTCTCTCCTCTAATTAAGGAACAGTTGGTGGGAGAAGGCAGACTTTTGGCATTCTTCCTGGACAGGAGGGAGAAATGGTCTGGAGGATATGTCCTGAAAAGGAAGGCATCCGGGAGTATCAGCCCACCGTGGAATTAGGCAGGCTTATGAACCCAGCCCCTTCCTTTTTCTCTCCCGAGTGTGTGTGTGTGTGTGCGTGTCTTTGTGTGTGGTTTTACAGAGTTTGCAAAAGGAAGCCTCATTCTGCCTTCCTCTGATGCAGCTTCTGGGACTTTTGGTGCTTCTGGGGCAAAGAGGACCCCCCGGTTTCCCCTCCCTCTCTGGAGCATGTGTGGGGGCACTTGTGGAAATGACAGTTTGGAGCATGCGCAGAAAAGGTATTTCTAAGCTGGCAATGGGGATTTGTCTCCTTTTGATAGCCAAATTCGCATTGGACCTTAAGTAATGTGCCTTTAACCCCTTGTTGCTCTCTTATGTGTGATAACCATTAGCAAATGGGCTTGCTTTCCTGGGATGCCAGCACTTTAACCATTTTTGGGATGGAAGCAAACAGCTCCCTGTGTGAAAAAGTCCTAAGACAATGAAGAATTCTTTCCAGCTGCTTCCATCCCATTGGCAGAAAAGACCTTGAACAGTTGGCCCTCTATACAGTGGCGTCACTAGGGGGTGTATGGACTTCACCGTGTGTGACATCACTGCTCCTCAAACACCTACCTTTGGGCAGAAACAGGCTGTGGCATTCATCTGCATCCCTTTAAAATGCATTAGGAGATGGTGGGAGTGGGGTGAAGCTCAGTAAAAGCAGAAAGGATTGGCCCCAGAATTTTTTAAAATTAAAATTTCAATTTTTTACTTTTTAATATTTTAAATGAAATTTTCCTTAAAAACATCACATTTTAATCAAATCTTCCCTGTGTATATGTAAATACATTTAGGCTGTACATATGATTTTGTAATTTGAAAGTATAATTTTAATTTTGCTAGTTGTTTATGTCACAACTATTAGCATTACATTCAGTAGTACATGGGAATTATGATTTATGAGTAACATTAGTGCAAAAAAGCATTACTAATGATTCTGTATGGTATGAAATGGGAGGAGGTCAATGGGGGAGGGTAACAGCATGAGTTCCTGCACTGGATGACACCAACCCTAGTGACACCATTGCCTCTGTATCCATGGTTTCTGCATCCATAGATTCAACCATCCATAGCTTGAATATATATACATACATACATACATACCATTTTACTACCCCATTGTATATAATGGGACTTGAGAATCCTTGTATTTTGGTATTCATGGGGCATCTTGGAGACACCAAGAGCCCACTGTACTATCATCTTAATTCCCCCTGTATTGCTGAGACTTTTGGCTCCAGTACTTGATACCCCTTTGCTGTCTTGAATACTGCCTTTCCTCCTTACGTAATTCAGTTTAAAGCCCACCTGATCATGTCTGGGAGACTCCTAGCGAATATGTTCTTGCCAACTGCTGTGGAGTACAGTTTGTCCCTTTTCCAGAAGTTCTTCATCCCGAAAGTGCAGAGTGTGGTCCAACAAGCCAAATCTTTCCCAATAGCAACATCTGCAGAGATGGGGTTCACTTTTAATATTCTTTGCTCTTTTCCTGGGCCATGTCCTTTAACTAGGATTTGTGCTCCATAGTTCTTTAGCTTTCCTGAACGCTAGCAGTATTAGTTGTTCCTATGTGGGTCTGAAGGAAGGCATGATGACTCTTGTCAGCCTCTGCATTACATCATGAACTGTTGCATTCTATACATACCATTCTATACATTCTGTTAGGCTCACACATCACTGCTTCTCCTCCTTTCATCAGAGACCAAATGTCTCTTCTTCTTCTGAGAACTGGTAGGTGCTCTTCCATCCACAGAACCTTCCAAGACCACCTCCATACTCTCTGAAGTGTGAGATTGCTGTTTCTGTCACCATGCTTCTTAATCTATGATCACAGGTTTCTATAATTCCAAACTCACAGTATGTTCCTGACAGTTCTGCTTCCATGTGCATTTGGGGCAGTCCATGTGACCCTCAGAAGGTGCCAGAGGCTTGAAAATTGACCCCCTGAACCCACCACAACTGCACACTGCAGCTAATGGAGGTATCAGCCATTCTCTCTCACACACACTTCCTTCCATCTTCTGGCTTGTAAACTGATGAAGCTTCAAGATGGTAGTAATGCCTACCGTCCTTAATACCTGACCCTTCTTTGTCCCCTCTCTTCAGGTCTCCATAACCTCTCCAGCACCCTTTCCTTTTAAAGGCTCTAGGGAAGCTGGGTCCTGACCCTGACTCCCAACGCTCCTTGCCTCACAGGAGTTTATCACATGGGAGGAATTTCTCTCAGTTTTGAATGGAGCCAATTCGCAATTACGTGAATTTGCTAGTTTAGTGAATTTATGTGAAATCTGATTGCGTTGGAATGAGTTCAGAATGACTTCCCATTTCCTAAAAATGACATCCCATTGCCTGAAATTGCATGAGATACTCTAATACGCAATTACGTGAAACCCTATGATTGTGTTCGGAATGACTTCCCTTTGCCCAAAACTGCATGAGATACACTCATTTGCAATAATGTGAAACTCCATGATTGCGTTTGGATTGCCATTGCATTATACCCCCAAATTCCGTTGTATGATAAACTCCATGGCGACATGCTGGATGACCCAGTGATGGCCACTGGAATATTCTGGCCCTGAATTTCCCCTGAATTCACCTTTTACCTTACTGAGTTCAAAGTGCAAAAGGAGATTGCACTCAGTGAATTCATCAGGAGGGAGAGGAGAGGAGGATTGATGCTGCTTGCCTTTTCCAGTAGGCTGAAGCAAAAGCAAACATCTGCAGCTTCTCCTAGCTTTGGAACAGAATATCTTGTTCTGTATGATTCCAAATTGCTTCTTGAGGTAAGCAAAAGTAATGCAACTTGTAAGAACAGGAGAATGTCAGAGGCTTGCCAATTAAGAGGGACTTTCCTTGAGGAGATTCCTTTTGAATTACAGTATGTCCAGAACTGTACACCAGACACTCTCTCAATCTCTCTTTTTTACCAATACATAGATTCCACCTCTAATATTGCAGAAAAGGCCTCAAAATTGTGTTGGTATATATACTTCATATCGTAGGCTACATTTTAGGAATAAGATTTCTTTCCAATACCATTTGTTATTGTTATTCACAATATCTCACCAAGACTTTACCCTTTTTCCTAGAATCAAAATGGACATGACATGAGAAAGAAAGGTTAGTTTGGGAAAGTATTTAATTATAAGGAAATAGGAAGAAGGCTTAAACATTAGATTAGAGCTGACTCATTATCATGAATACCATCCCAGTATTGTATACAAAGTCCAGCATTTTATATGAGCTATTTATGTGGTTGTGTCCTCAGACATTTCAAGAACTGTTCAAAATGCCTTCCTTTCAGCTCCTGCATCTGGTAGCATTGGTGGCTGTTTCTTCTGCCTTTGTGGTAAATTCACTTTATGGATGGTCTCTGACAACATAAAGGTTGGGATTTTATTTTCCTTCTCCATGTTTTACGCTGCCCTATTGCTGTTACAGATCAGGAAGACAGATCAGGAAGATTCTGAAGGTACACCCATTAAATAGCCATGAAACAGTCGTCCATTTTTAAGGTGGGAGATAACTTGCTGAAATTATTATTACCTGGAGAATAAATACTTACATTAACGTTATTGTTTTTCTATTAGTAGCATACTCCTTAGATGAAGGAAAACCTAGACCAGGCATCCCAGAGATCAACAAAGGTAAGCATGTTAAAGGGAAAAAAATAACATATTCATTTTTTAGTGTTCCCAACCCAGGGATGCCCACACCCCTAGCAAGTGCAAGATGGAATTTCAGGGGGGGGGGGGGTGCGACAAAGAGAGATTTGTGTCCATTCATCAGTCAGCCAGCTTCCAGTGTGCCTCGAGAAGTGGTAGTTCATGATTGTGTTGCATAGATAGTAGTCTCATTGTTTATTTAATCAAATAAACCAGAATTAAAAAAAATTAGAAGTTTACAATTTGCAATTGTTTATATTTTTTTTTTCAGAATAAACCAGAATCTAATTTAGTAATCAATTTAGATTGGCATTTTATAGTATGTACTGAGATAAAACATTTTATTATTTTGTTCAACTTGTGCACCTGGGATATTGTATATGATTCAATTTGCAGTTTAAAAATTAGAAATTAAACTTCTTCATCTTCAAGTGTCGTATTAGTTTTGTAGGGGGTTCGAACATTAACATAATATTTCCTAGGGGTGTGGGGCATAGAAAAAGCTAGGAACCACTGGTTTATATGTATAGAACAGTTTATCAAGGCTTAAAGCTGATAACAGTATATTCATATTTTCTAAGATTCAAGTATATTCTTTATGCATGTCAATGTGAAGCCAAGGGCAGGAACAGGCAGCCATGAAGGGATGGCTTGGAGCCTCACCCACCAAAGACACATTGGGGCTGCGGCAAGCACATGCCATGGACCCAAACTGTCCCAAACACGGCTCAAAAAGGAGCAGAAAAGATTCATTCGTATTTGGGCCGGGAAAGAGTACTTTGGGGCACTCTGGTGGCATGTGGTGCGTAAATGCCATGCTGCTGGAGCATCTTGAAGCCACTCATGTCTGTACAGCCAGAAGGATTCCAGGCATCATCGGAGCTTGCGGCATATAAATGCTGCTTTCCCAAGATGCCCAGAAGCAGGCTTAAATGGGCCGTCTGTTCCTGCCCTAAGTTGTCCAAATCATTAAATTGGGGCTGAGAGCAGCCTGCAATTTAAAATAACAGTACAATTAAATACATACAGAAGAAATCTTAGAATTAGAACTTATTTTCCTTGGATTTTTACTATCAGGGAGGGTGGGAAGTACTTGTGGGATTTTTTTGTTTCAGAGGCTGACAGGAGGGGAAGGGGCAGTCATCTATTGATGCATTGGATCATTAGTTCTGTAATCATTTTTTGCACCTTTGTTTGCCAAATCAAGTGTCAGATCCAGAATCTGCCTTCTCCTGATGAAAAGCCCTCCCATGCAATTTTCAAATTACACTTCCCTCTATCTCACTCCATCAAGGGGCTCCCTCTGCCCCTCCAGGTGACTATTGGTGGTGAATATCCCAGCAACCTAGCTCAATTACAGTCTGCAGAGACCTAAACATGAATGCAACATGTAAGATATGGGAACAGGGATGATGTGACAGAACACCTTTTTATCTCTGTGTCCTATTCTGTTAGTTTTAAAAAACCAAACTCTAAACATCAATTTAGCAAACAAAAATAATAGATGCTTTGATACATTGCTCTTAACCTTTTTTACTTTTTTCCCCCTTTCAGCATCTGTTAGAAAGTTCTTTGAAGGTGACATTATTGTGCCGGTATGTTTTGTTGATATAATTCTTTGGGGAAATTTGTGAGCATAAAGCACTTTTTAAAGCCATCTTTCTAAATTTTCTTGACAGCTGGAAAAAAATGCACTTAGGAACAGCTCCTACAGATGGAAACTTCCAGTTCCTTACATAATGGGTGACACCTTGGGTAAAAAGTTCTCTTGTATTCTGAGACTGACTGATTAAGTACTTTGCATTATGATACATGCTGTTATGTGGTTTGGACTGCTGGATTTGATGAGTGGAAGGTACACATGAAACAGTGTTTTCCTTGTCTTTTTTTCTGCAGCCCTGAAAAAGCATATCCAGAGCATTGTGACAAGTACTATGTTTCTTATACATAGCATAGGTGGGGGTGGGGGTTGTGCTAAAATCAGGACCATTGTATGAGCTGTGCCAGATTCCTTATTGAAATGCAGGTCTACTCAGAAGAAAGTACTGTTGAGTTTACCGGTCTTACTCAGGAATAAGGATACATAATTGCTAACTGGGCTTCCTTCTGACACCTCTGTGGTAAAGACTAATGAATTTTAAGTGGATCCTACATTATTTTTCTCAGTGAAATGCAGAAGTTTAAAAACGAAACGGAACACTAATAACTGAAAGACTTTTCTTCAGTATATACTGATTTAAAGGAGATATCAAAAAATCTAAGAGCTGTCCCTTCCCTCCATCTCAGTTGATATAAGCAAGTGGCTTAAATTCTAACAGAATTTTTTTTAAATTGTGGTGAAGGTTAGATGGGCTGATAACATTTATGACATAGTGCAAAAGGTACCATACAGTGATAGTTCAGAGCAATCAAATTGCCCTATCAGATTCTTAGTGTTTGTACTCTGTGAGTCTTGCCTATTAATACTTTTTAAAAGCTAGCAGAATTAGAGACAGAATAAAGGGGGAAAAACTTTCATCATATCACAGCAGTTATGCAATCGGACTATGGACTAGACATTTAGCCAGAGATACAACACAGTCAAGGGAACCCAATTGCCAATCACTGCAAATCTTCAGTTGGAGATTTGCCAGAGCATGTTTCAGATGAGTCAAGAAAAGAAAAGAGATATGTAAGATTTTGTATGAAACCTGATGTTCTTCTAAGATATTCTGAGTGCTTTATGCTGCTGTCCACAAAAAAGGAGACACAAAAGATGGTAGCAGTTACAGAACGATCACACTAATTTCCATGCCAGCAAGGTCATGCTTAAAATTCAGCAGCATAGAATCTTCCATGTGTAGAGTGAGATATCCCAGAAGTGCAAGCTGGTTTCAGAAAGGGAGGAGGAACTAGGGATCACATTGCAAACATATGACATCACAGCCACCATTTACCACAGTTCCCTCCTCATCTATCCAGGCTTTAGGATAAATGCAAACAGTCATGTCTGCTGGATTTTGTAAATTCTTTGGCATCGTTTTCTTTTGCTTCTCCTTTACATCGTTTGTTACATGCCCCTAAGTTTTTCCCTTGACCTATCATCAAAATCCATATTTTGTCCCCCAAACCAGCCCTTGATTTATGATTGAGTTCAGACTTTACAGTTCAGACTTTCAGACAGTTACAGATTTTATAGTTCAGACTAAAACCTAGAGTGGATACACCATTCCACTGACATGGGAGCCATCCCTCACCTCTGCCTATTCACTTATTTACTTGGACAATTCAAAATACATTATATATTGTTTCTGTGTTTCAGACCTGAATACCAGGGGTGTTATCCTGCAGGCGTTTGAGATGTTCCGACTCAAATCTTGCATTGACTTCAAACCTTATGAAGGAGAAAAATCATATCTCCAATTTGAAAAACTGGATGGGTAAATTAAATTACCATGTGTGATAATAGCCTGGGGTATTCTTTTTAAAGTGATACAACAGGATATGTAAAAAAAAAAAAGTAATGAAAATGCTTTGCATTTATTTCCTCAACTTTATTGTCTCCTGTTATAAAGCTGAACACGCCCTCAATAACTTTTCCAAGTTATACATATAATTTGGGATAGGGCATGTAACTGAGTCCTGTGACATAGTTTATCATTAATAAGAAGTGAAATCTGGTTGTCTTTCATAATCAGTTTTTCCCTGTTACCTATTCACAGTCTGTTCACTCATAGAAAGTCTCATTATTTTGACACATGGCATTTATCCCCTCACCATAAATGGATAAATGTAGCATGCTCTTGTTTCACAGATGCTGGTCTTTTGTGGGTGATTTTCAGACTGGCCAGAATGTTTCTATTGGACTGCGCTGTGAATATAAGGATACTGTGGAACATGAGGTTCTGCATGCACTTGGTTTTTATCATGAACAGTCACGGAGTGACCGAGATGATTATGTGAATATTTGGTGGAATGAAATTATTGAAGGTAAGTTCTTCATTGTAAGAGAATATGAAAGAGTCTGTAAAAGTTCATGTTGTTTCAGATCTTTTGTGGCCCATGTTGGAATTTTCTTACTTCATCTAGATTTTAATGTTGGGTCTGAAAAAACTCTCTTCCTCTGCCTCCAAAGTGATTGTATAAATGTGTATTGCCAAAACTGCGTGGCATTAGCAATTCCAATAGTAGAAAAAGAGGGAACTAGGGTTTGATACCTTCATTCCACCGTGGAAACCCACTGGGTGACCTTGGGTGAGGCATGCACTCTCTGCCCTTGAAAATCCCATGATAGGTTCACCTTAGGGTCACCATAAGTCAGAAATAACTTGAAGGTACACAGCAACAACAACACTAAGGCTCCTTTGGAACCTATAAAACAATTTAATTCAGCATAAGCTTTCATGGACTATAGTCCAATTCTCCAGGGGCTTAGAGCACACCACAAAAGCCAAACATATGCTCTCTTCTTGTTACTCAATCACCTTGCTATCATCTTTTGTAGTCCTGTTCCATCTTACATTCCCTTCCTGTGTGTGTACAAATATTTTGCTACAGAGGCTTCACTCTGTGTTCTAAAAAATTAGTCCACAAAACCTAAGGCTAGATTTTTAAAAACTAGGTTAATTTTAAAGATGCCATATGACTTCTTTTCCTTTTCTTCTTTTTATATCAGAAGAGATTAACATGGCTATTGCTTTGAAAAATGTCCCTTATTTCTGGGATGAATAAGCAGACAATATTGGCAGATGTATAGTTTTTTTCACCTGCTGTAATAGTTTCTATGCAGTTGCAACATCTCTGTGTCCTTCGTACCCAAAAGTACCTTTCCATGTTTGAAATGTAAATGCAGAAATCTCTGCTTCACTTCTTACCGAAACAATCACCGTACCTTTGGTGATACCATATCACAGAAATTACTTGCTGAAAAGAGATTTAAAGATCATAATTGAATTTCCTGCCTAAATGTGTGGCCTTTATCTCACAGTTATTAAAATATCAGCATATCACTGTTTTTATTTGTTTTAAATATTTACATTCTTCTCTTCCAACATGATCTGCTCATTATCATTTTTTAAAGTGAACATTTAAAATAAACATTTTAAAAAATCCTTTAAAAAGTTTTAAGAACAATATATAATCAAATTTTCTAGCAATCACAATTGAAAATAGTTAATACAAAATGAAGAGCTGAGATTTTGTATTTGAAACTATGATATGCCCCCAAACTACTGAATTGTGACAATGCACAAAGGTGCACTACACAAGATGTCACATTGTGCTATGCAACTCTCATTGTGAAATGGGAACACATTGTGTATCAGTGCACATTGAGCATAGGATATGTTATGTAATAAGCATATTGCTGGCTCTGCTTGAGCAATGGTCCCAATGATGTAGTTACATTTCTGCTCCTTGCTTGAGAATACAAGCATTATACAAGCATGCAATTAAATGTAATGTGATTGTAAATTGGTTTACTATTATGTGTGTGTGAAAGGTAATAAAAAGAAAAATAATTTGTTTAAACATTACAAATAGTTCTGTAAACATGAAAAAATATAAAAGCACTTGACTGGCCTCCTTGACAGGAAACCAATCAAATGCTTTTATATTTTTTCATGTTTGCAGAACTATTTGTAATGTTTAAACAAATTATTTTTCTTTGTTACCTTTCACTCACACACACAAAGAATCCTTTCCAAAGATCTGTAAATAGTAAATAGATTCCAAATAAAAGGAAGGCATAGCTGCAGAATCACTAATTATTTTCTTATTACTAATTGGGGAGAGGGAACCAAGGTATGGCTGTAGACGTATGGAACATTCACATTTGATCAACATTTGGTATCAGTTTACCACCTGAATTGCCTCTCATATATAGGAGAATGTACTCTCATAATCATCTCAGTGCAGAAGAAAGTTCTATTAAGTATGCAGATCCAAACCAATATATAGGAAAGCAGCCAGCAGCTGATAACGAGCCCCAAAATAAGATAGAAACAAGAAAAACAAAATAGCACAACACAGTGTGTGGATTAATAAAGCAAGTCTTGAACTGCAGACTCACAAAGCAAAAGGCAGAATTCCAAAAGCAAGGTCTATAATCAGCCCAGCTTCAAGCCACAGGGTCAGAACAGTCAGCGTAGTCAAGAAGTCCAAAAAGGGTTGAGGGTTCCAGCAAAACAGAATGGTCAGTCAAAGATCCACAGATCTAGTCAAGTAGACAGTTCACGACCAAGGTGCTTTCACCAGGGGAATCAGTTAACCTTTGACAAAAGTTCTGGCATTCCTCCCACACTATTATCTTCAGCCCTCACTGGTGCAGCTGTTCCTTAATTGCTTGGCATCTCATACAAAGCCTCTGAGACTGCCACAGCCCCACCCTTTCAGATCTCCTCTGGCTGTAGGAAGGCATGGGTAAGTTGGCCTCTATCTTCTCCTGCTCCATGCCAACATTGCCAGGGGCTCTGCTGCCTGAACACTGGGCTCCTGACTATCCACTTGGGCAGCTGTCTCTGTTGGTATTGTCAGGGCAGAACTAGGGCCACACTCCTCTCCTGAGTCCTTAGCCGAGTCGGGCATGACAGTTCGAAAGATTATGTAAGAAGCAGGGGCATTAGTAGAGGGGTGCAAGGAATGCGGACCGCACTGGGTGAAACCACAGAGGCACATGAACACCCAGTGGGGCAGTCACCCAACTCCCTGACGATACCCCCTCCCACCAGCCAAGGTGCCTCTGCAAAAGAGGAGGGAGTGATATGGTAGAGGAGCAGGATGCAGTGGTTGCAGAGTGTAGCCATTCCCTCCCACTGTGTCACCCTCATATCCAGCCAGCCACTCAACCAGACTGGAAAAGGCTGTTGGGTGGCAGTGGGAGCAGTGGATCCCCCTGCTTCACTTCCCTTTCACTGCCTCACCCTCCTGCCCAGTTGAGTTTGGCCAGTGAACTGGCCAGGTGGGAGGATGAAGCAGTGGGAGAGTGGGGCAGTGCAGCAGCCCTTTCCATCCAGTCCAGCAGCACTGGGTGACACCAACATTAGTGATGCCACAAAACAAATTCATCTAGAAGCAGAGTGAATTCTATAGCATTGGAGGTACATGCACAGTTCAGTTGTCCTTGTTGAAAACTCTCATGACTGCCTTCAATGCAACTCTATGGTCAGATGTGTCCTAATTGTACCTGGATCTGCCTTCCTCACAAATTGGCAGAGCTGCCCGCTGACTTATCTCCCAGTGGTTTCAGGCAGATAGCTTGGGCAAAAAAGCAGAACAATATAATTACAATAAATAATTAATCAGAGTTTTTTCATGAACTTTTTCTTAAAATCCATGCTCAAGGGGCTTAATATAATGCTGCCTTCAAACTTTCATAACAGCATGGCAATCATTTCTTCCTAGGTCAAGAACACAACTTCAACAAATATGATGACGGTTTCATTTCTGACTTAAACACACCATATGACTATGAATCTGTCATGCATTATGGACCATATTCATTTAACATAAATAGTAGCATCCCTTCAATTACAACTAAAATTCCAGAATTCAATGATGTGATTGGACAAAGCCAGGATTTGAGCCGAATAGACCTAGAAAGACTTAATCGCATGTACAATTGTGGTGAGTTATATCTTCTTCATGCATTGAACTGCTGTATGGAGGCTTTTTAAAAAAATGTTACTAGATTGGGAAGGAACAATGAAATGGTTTTCCTTTTTGTCCACTTCAGTGGCAGATGAAATTCTGCAAAAGTTTTTAAAATCAGAACCATGGCTGGGCTCCTGCATCAACCTGTAAAACTGTACATTTGAGATTTTTAAACCTAATGTTCATTATGAAAAACAGAAGAAAATCAGGTTTAAATGAAACGGATATATCTATTTTATATTGTTCATTGGAAGATGACTTTTATGTTCATAGGAGACACCTTGGTTAAGCATTCTTTTGGGGATGAAAAAAAATCTCAGTGCAGGCCTTAGAGAGAATGCAAAATTAATATGATTAGCTAACCTAAATACAAAGACACAACTGTGTTAGGAGCTTATCACATTGAATTTAAAGTGACTTATCCCTGACAGGATACAGTTGCGTTTAATTTTAAAAGTGAGTGTTATCTCACCTATCTGCGGATGGGCAAGTGCAACTCATATACAGCCTGGATTCCAGCCACACTTATCTAGCAGCTTTTCAAAAATGGGATGCGATAACATCTGCCTTTAAAATTAAACATGACTGTATCCCGTTGCGGCTAAATTGCTTTAAATTCAATGCAATAAGCTCCTTAGTCTGTAAAATGAGTCTGTAGAGATTGTTTGTAGCACTCACTTTTGCCTCCGATCTAGGCATGGGCAGGAGATGCACGTAGTCAAGTGAAAATGCATTTTATCACCTGCTATACTGTCCTCAAGGTGGCCCCATGCCATTGCCTGGTTCTAAGCCCTCTCCAATTAGGACTCAGGTGCATGAATTTTGAAAGACGGAAACTTTCTGGCTGAGCAAAATCATGCAGCTGAGCCCTGATCAGAGGCGGTTTAGGGCTGGGTGATGGTATGGGGACACCTTGAGGACAGTATGGCATGTGATGAAATGTGTTTTCACTCCGCCACGCACGTCCCCTTCCCCAGCCCAGATCAGCGGCAAAAGTGAATGCGATAAGCTCCTAACTGAAAGAAAGAGGTTGGCTTTCATAGACAAAAGTCTAGTTCCTTAAATGCATATAGTCAGTCTGAGGAAGTAGACTTTAGTCTACGAAAGCTCAGGCTGCCAACCTCTTTCTATCAGTCTTTCTTGTAGTCTCAAGATCTTTCTACATACTAATCTAAAATACAGTTGGCCCTCCACATTTTGCAGATTTGATTATTTGCAGTTTTGATTAATATATAATCTTTAGCAATTTCTAAATCCTCCAGTGCAATTCTGCTGGAAGTTGACCGTAGAGTTGTGCTGGGGAACCCAGAAGTTCCTAGAGAATAGGTATTTGCAGGTCTGCCAGCATGATTCTATGATCATCTTCTGGCAGATGTTGACCACAGAGTTGCACTGGAGGGCCTGGAGATTCTTAGAGATGTGTTCTCTTAGGTATAAAGAATAGTGGGTTTTTTATTTATGCTTTTTTCACATTCACAGGGATCTTTCACCCTTAGCCCCAGTGAATGTGGAGGGACCACTGTAATGTAATAAGCTTTTCTACATGTCATCAGGTCAGTGTAGTTGTATTTTCAGCTAGCAGGAACACATGGTTGTGGTTTGGGGAGAGTTGTAATTAGACAGGTCAGAGGGAACAGAAGTGTAAAAATCAGAAATAATGGCTATTTTATTAATAAAATAGTATTTGGATAGTAATAAAGATATCCTTACACAGCTGTGCAGACTAATGGGTATAATGTAATGATTGATTATTGTTCACCTCTTGCTTTATGTTACATTGCCTGAATCTAAGATGTAGAAAACATTGTAAGGTCCTGTAATAGTGTCACCAGAGAACATACCAACAGAGTGAGTACCTGAATGTGCTCCTCACAAAGTGACTTCTTAACCTAGATGCTGAAGTCCATGGAATCAAAATCATAGGCGTGGTGGGATGGGATGAAGTGGGATGGGATTTTCAGCATGAATTGGGAACTCTCTAAGGGATGGTGATTGCCACAAGAGTGAAAGGATTTTTTTCATACAGAGAGAGAGAGAGAGAGAGAGAGAGAGAGAGAGATACATATACATGTACACACACACACACTTTTTTTCCTCCATATATCCTACAGCTTCTAGTCTCACGCTCCTTGACCAGTGTTCCTTTGAATCCATTAATATCTGTGGTATGATCCAGAATGGAAAAGATGATGTTGATTGGCAGCGTACTGGGATTTCAAATGGTAACAGCAACTTGGTGGGCCAATGTTCAGGTATACATTAAAGCATTTTTTTCCTTTGGATGAGCATTTCCTGTTTGCAGCATGAATGATGCAAGGGTTAGCACTTTTTGCTATCACAGAAAGGCTAAGTCATAGTGAAGCATTATGTTAGGCTGGACACAGCTGAAGCTGGACTAACTCAAGCTAAGCGGTTGAAGGAGAGTTTTTGCTTATGGTCCCTTAATATCTTTGTACTATTCTTAGATGTAAAACTCCTGTGCTTGAGTAAGCTTGTCAAACAGAAGGAAAGTTCTCCCTCACCCCAGTATTTCAACCAAACCCGTCATGTTTTTCACCTATCTCCACTCTACCTTTTTCATTTTTCTTTTATTTTATTAGTCTTTCCAAATTCCAATGACATTCCAATCTCTTCTCTATATCCAGTTCAAAAGAAGCTGTCCTCTGTTTAAAAACCTCCAGAGAAGGAGACTCTACCACTCTCTGAGGGAGCATCTTTCACTGTCAGTAAGATCCTCCTAATGTTGGGGTGGAATACACCTCATGGATACAGCCTTCTGTATCCTTGGAGTCTTTATTCATGGATTTAAACATCCATGGCTTGAATTTTTTTAAGGTATAAATTCCAAAGAGAAAACCTTGATTTTGCCATTTTATATACCATCTTACTATGCCATTGTATTTAATGGGACTTGAGCACCTATGGATTTTAATATCCCTGGGGATCCTGGAACCAAACCCCAGTAGATACCAAGGGCCCACTCTACTTCTCTTTCACACAAACAGTTCATATCACGCTGTCATAGAATTCATAGTCATAGAGATGGAAGAGACCTCAAGGACCATCCAGTCTAACCCCTTTCTGCCATTCAGGAACTCACAATCAAAGCACCCCAGACAGATGGCCATCCAGCCTCTGTTTAAAGATGTCCAAAGAAGGAGGCTCCACCACTGACGGAGTATGTGCCACTATCAAAGAACTCTTGCTGTCAGAAAGTTCCTCCTAAGGTTGAGATGGAATCTCTTTTCTTGTAGCTTGCATCCATTGTTCTGGGTCCTCTTGCTCTCTGGAAAAACAGAAAACAAGCTTGCACTATCCTTAATATGACACCCCTTCAAATACTTATACAGGGCTATCATATCCCCTCTTAACCTTCTCTTCTTTTTAGAGATGGGATATTCATTGATATTAAACTCTCAAAAATGAAATCCCAGCTAATGTTATCAAATGCCTTTTCAGCATCAAGCCACATTACAACCAGGTTTTTAAATTGTGCTTTTCAGAGTATTTGATAATATCTACAATATAACAAATGTTATTATCTGTCTCTTTGGTATAAACTTTCTTCTTTCATCTGCTTTGTAGAGATGGGATATTTTATGCATCTGGACACTACAGTAGGGCATTCAGGTGAATCAGCCATTTTGGAATCCCGGATCCTTTACCCAAGAAGGAATAAAAAATGTCTACAGTTTTTTTACAAATTTGATGGAAGTCTGCAAGATGAGCTTATTATCTGGATTAAAAGTGATGATGGCACTGGAAATGTTCGGAAGACAGCTAAACTACAGTCAATCCTTGGTAAGATTTGATCTTTAGGATTTTATTTACTAGATTTGATTCCTCATATCCAGAATATAACTGATTTGGTTAATAAAGCCTAGGATAGGTTCTAAAATAATAAAGTCAGCTTTTGATGGATCCACAGATTCTTCATACATGGCTTCAATCTTCCACAGCTTGAAAATATTCCCCACAAAATTTCAAAAAGCAAATCTTGGTTTTGCCATTTTATATAAGGGACTTTTATTATGCCATTGTATATAATGGTGGATTTTGATATCCATGGCGGGAGGGGGGGGTTTCCTGCAACCAAACCCCAGTGGATACCAAGAGCCCACTGTGTAATGTTATAGGCATGATACAAAAAAATGAGTTTTGACATCAATCTCTGTTGTTATTGCATTTCAAAAGTATAGGATGGATGCCCTGATTAAAATTTTTCCCCATTTTATAATCTAATTATAATCTTAGAATGTAATAAAACACAATCTTAGAGGTGCATTAAAATAAATACACCAGATTAGTCTACCCTAGTTTTACGTTCTTCAGTGGAAGGTTTTCTCTCAGTCCCCCCAGTCTCTCTGGAAAATTTGGTGAGGACATGAGAGAAACCCTTCTCAGAGGCTGCTCCCACACTCTGGAATTCCCTTCTATAAGAGGCTAGGCTGGCCTGTACTCTGCTCCCTTTTTGCTGGCAGGCAAAGACTTTTCTATTTCAGCAGAACTTTGGCCCTGAACAGAGAGGCCAAAAGGAGCTGCTTCCAGCTGCTTTGGAGGCGTACTGTTTAATGGCACACACCTCGAAAGCGGTTAGAAGATGCACCAAAGAGCAAAAAGGAGCTGGGATAGTCTGACTCCTGGTAGCACCAGTTGCTCCCTGCATTCACAGCCCTTGGGATCAAGCTGTGCGAACGGTGGGGTTTTGACCTGCTTCCAGCCAGAGAAGACTCAAGCTACTCTTTTGTGCCAACCTGCTCCACCCCTTATACTTTCAATTGGTTGTGCAGATGTGATTTTTAATAGGGAGTGCTGGACTTTGATCTTTATAGTTTAAACATATTTTAATTAATTTTGAATTATTTTAATAGTATTGTCTATTCAATGTTTTTTAAACTTTTGTATTGTACGTAAACATTTGCATTGTAACTTATACTGTGAGTCACCTTGGGTCCCATATTGATGGAAAGGCATGATATAGATTTCATAAATAAATATATTAATTATTATGGCATTTGACTGCAAAGTGCTCTAACTCCCCACAACAAAATGGGCACAACAATATTGGGTTCCTACACATGCTTGTTACCAAAGCCTCCTTACAATATAGACATAGTAATGATGGCTTCTTCTTTTTTTAAAAAAAAATAAACTAATGTCTTATTAATGCTAAATTATACTTAATTGGGTTTATTTTATCACTATATTTTGAGGGTGTATATAAAATGGCAGAACGAGCATAATTAGAAAAGTGCAAGGAACATTGATCTGAGCTTTCTCCTAGCAAACTTTTCTAGAACAACACTGAATCCCAAGACTGATTTGTTGGGTGTGTCTGTGTACAATAAAAGGTGCATCCACCTTCATACCAACTTATTTTTCTCCTGTTGAGCTCCCACCCCAGTAATATGAAAGGATTGGTTTATGCCATTTGTATTTAAATAAGGCATATTTACTGTGACTGATGGCAGGTAGATTAAGATGCTTGGCTTTGCTGATGTTCATGTGGCTTAATTTTATCCATACTTCTTCATATATAGGCCCTACAGAGTTCAAAATATTTTACTTCCAGGTATACAGATGATAAGAGCACTTAGCAGGTTACCAAGAGAATGACACCTTAAGAGATTCTTGCCTTAGTGGACCTAGCCAGGCTTTCTAGTTCTAGTCACAGCCGAATCACAGCCCTGTTTTGTACTATGTCAGTTTCTTTTGATATATACATAGAGAACAGCATTTCTTTAAAAAGAAGGGTTCTGCAAGGTAAAAGTTGCATTGGAAGAACTGCATAATCATCTCTGAACAAATGTGTGGATTTTACAGCTTCTATAAAAGTATCTTATTTTAAAATTTCATATATTATGATTTTCATATTATTACATCTCCCCCAGCTTTTTTCTCCTGCTTTTTTTAGTTTAATACAATAGACAAACTGCTCACAGCATTAATTACAAAATTGAGTAAAAACAATATACTTATTTTCTGGCTCTTGTAGTACTCATTAAAATTATTTTTCAGAGTTGAAGGATTTGAAAAGTGAATCTCTCATTAGATAAACAAGCATCTAAGTTTTTAAAAACCTAATACTCAAGATATGGAATGTTCCACAGTGGTAAGGAAGGATCTAAGAGATCAGTTCATATTTTTACTTGCTGCAGACAGCTGTGCACTCATTCTTCAGCATGTACACACACACACACACACATCTGACATGCATATCTATGTACCAAGTTGATGAAGAGGACTATTCAGAGAAAAGGAAATATTTTACCTTCCACCTCAATTAATATATATATATATATCTTATACTGGTATCACTTCATATATATGATCTTGGTTGGTGAAAGGAATAGGGCAGAAAAAAATAAATGTGGGGTAGTTACACGAGAACATGCATCGGTTATTCTAAAACTATATTGCAAACAATAGATATTTTATTTAAATGATTGTGTTTTATAATAATGACTATGTATAAAAATAGTGGGGCCTTTTGTCACAGAGAGGGAATGATGCACCTCCAGATACTGTTGAATTGCCAAACCTGGCAACTTTAGCCAGCATAGCTAGAGATGAGAAATGTTGCAAGCTGAAGTCCTTACAATATTGGAGAGGGACTGAGTTTCCACATGTAATCTATGAAGAATAAAGTCATTGCAAACATGCTTTCAGGAATAGTGTAAGGAAAGCCAAAGCTCAAATTGAACTGAGATTGGCTAGGGAGGCAGGAAGCAACAGTAAGAGGTTCTTCAAAATATTTGAATCAAGAGACTGATCAAGAAACTAGAGGAACCACTGCTCAGTCAGGGTGGCAGAATTGAAACAGAGCACACTAAAAAGGCAGAACTGCTCAAAATCTATTTTTCTTCAACAACCCCCCCCCCAAAAAAAGACAACTGTGTACTTCCATGCTTAAGTAGATACTTTGGCAAGGAGTCTGGATTGGATCTCAGAATACTGAGGAAACTTGCTGACATATTCAAAAAACCATTTGTCATCATTTCTAATAAATCTTAGAGAACAGGCTAGGTGAACATGAGCAAACATTGTTTTTCCCCCCATAAAATGGGGAAGAAAATCCAGGAAACTGGGGGCCAGTCAGCCTGACCTTAACACCAGGAAAAATAATAGGAAAATATTATACAGGGGTCTGTTTGCAAGAATTTTGATGACAATGTAGTGATCAGTAGGAGCCAGCATGAATTTGTCAAAAACAAATCCTGCCAAACCCAATCTTTTTTTAAAAAAAATAATGTCACTAGTTTAGTAGATGGTCAGAATGCTGTGAATGTCATTTATGGATTTCAGCCAAGCATTTGATAGGATTCTCCGTGATACTTTGATTATCAAACTGACTAAATATGGAATAAATGGAAACACTGTGAGATGTAGCCATAATTGGTTGGAAACTGTGCTCAAACAATTCTCAATGGATGCGCTTCAAACTGGAAGGAGGTCTCAAACTGAGCACCACAGGATTCTATCCTGTGGCCATTACTCTTCAACATTTTTATCAATGACTTTAATGAAAAGTTGGAGGGACTTCATATCAAGTTTGCAAATGATACAAAACTGGGAGGAATGGCTAACACATTGGAAGATAGAAATCAGAATTCAAAAGGACTTTAATAAACTAGAAAATAGGAGTGAAATTAATTAAATTCAATAGAGACAAATGTAAAATCTCTATTTTTAGGCCCCAAAACTCAAATGCACAGGTATGTGACTCTATGATGCTATTGCACCTTTAGCCATTTGCTATTGTGAGGCCATATAAGGAGCATCAAGCACTACAAAAGTAGTTCATACTATTTCAAATATGCTCAGCTTTTCTCTTTTCTTCTTTCTTTACAGCTGATAGAGAACAAAACTGGAATTTAGCCACCATTCCTTTCAGCAGCTCGACTAAATTTCGATATGTTTTTCATGGCATTAAAGGAAATACATCCAGCTCTACTGGTGGTGTTAGTATTGATGAAATCAGTTTGACAGAAACACAATGTCCCACAGGCATCTGGCAAATAAGAAATATTACTTCTCTTTTAAACAGTACCTCAAAAGGAGACTACACTTCAAGCCCTTTATTCTATAGTTCAGAGGGTTATTGCTTTGTGCTCAGACTCTTTCCTCATGGTCCAGCCAGCTCAACAAGCAGAAGTTATTTGGGAATCATGTTTGCACTGTGTAGTAGCCAGAATGATGGAATTCTAGAGTGGCCAGCTGGGAACAGGCAAGTGACATTCACTATAGTTGATCAAGATCCTGACATTACCCAAAGGATGTCAGCAAGTCGGAGCTTTACTACAAACCCTGAAGAACCTTACAGTAAGTCTAAAACCTATGTCATACTTTAACATTGATTGACGGACTCAAGCCCAGGTTTCCCTGTTGCTTAGCCAATGTTTTTTAGGTTTTATTTCATAATCCTTTTGCATGGATTTTATAATCTAGCATATTTATTTATTTATTTATTTATTTATGCTATTTATACCCCGCCCTTCAGACCTAAAGGCTCTCAGAGCGGCTTACAATTATTTTTAATTAGATGGTTCCCTGCCCTCGGGCTTATAATATAATTGAATTTAGATCTGACCATTCTCCCAGTATGGGACCCAAGCACGGTCACAACATATGTAAAAACCAAATACAATTAAAACAATGGTTAATGCAAACATTCAAAACCAATTAATTTAAAATTTAAATCTAATTAATTAATGAATTAAAACATTAATTTAAAATAGTAAAAATGCAGTTAAAACATAATAATAATGATGATACCAATACAGCACATCCCAGTTAAAAGACCTTCTGCAATGGAGAGTTAACAGCTTACATAAATAGGAAGATATTTACCAATTGGCAGAAAAATGATAGAGAGGGGGCCAACCTAGATTCCTATAGGAGGGAATTCCCCAGCCTTGGAGCAACAACTGAGAAGAAGACTCTTTCCCAAGCCCACACCACCTGATGATGGCGGGACCAAGTGAAAACCTTCCTTGAGGATCTTAAAATTTGGGCATGTCATATCAAGAGATATTATCTTTCAAACAAGATGGACCTAGTTCTATAAAGTTTTATAGATCATAGCCAGCACTTTGAATTGTGCCTGGAAACAGACTGGTAGTCAGTGAAACTGTTCCAGCAATAAAGTTAGATGTTCCCTATAATTAGCAATAATCAGCAGTCTGGCCATATAAATTTAGACTTGCTGAAGTTTTCAAACAGTTTCCAAGGACAGCTCCACATAGAGTGTGTTAACAGTAATCCAAACAGGATGTGTTACCATGGGCAGGTCTGACCATCCCAAGAAGTAAGTGCAGCTGGTAAACCAGCTGTAAATGTACCAACATACTCCTAGCAACCTCTTAGACTTGGTCTTCTGAACTCAGAGTTGAATCCAAGAGTTCATCCAAGTGATAGCCTTGGGATTTCAGGGGGAGGGTTAGTCCATTCAGCAGAAGATGTACCCTTGTTCCCTGATCTGTCTTTTGACACATCTGTTTTTTATAGGTTAATTTTCAATTTGTTTGCCCTCGTCCAATCCATTTCCAACAGAAGGGACTGGTTTAACACTGAGACAGCTTCCTTGGAATTAGATGGAAAAGAGACATTTTGGTCCAAAACATACTGCAGAAATAATCCAGACTGAGACCGCTTTAACTGCCTTGGCTCAATGGTAGGGAATTCTGGGAACTGCAGTTTTGTGAAACATTTTGCCTTCTCTATCAGAGAGCTCTGATGCCACAATAAACAACAGTTCCCAGTATTCCATGGCACTAAGCCAGGTCAGTTAAAGCAGTCTCAAACTGGATTATTTCTGCTGTATGTTTTGGACCAAGGTTCATGTTCTGACCCCAAAACATCGAATAAACTTTCCCAGCATTATGATGCAGATGTTGAATAGTATGGGGGACAACACAGGGATGTGGGGTATAGGGCACTGTCTAGTATTTCAAACAGAAGTCCCCTAGCACCTCCTTACAGGAATCACTGCAAAACATTTTTTTCTAAATCTCATTCCTGATGGATGCCATGTTGATGGTACTGAAAGCCGTTAAAAGGTTCAGCAGAACAAATGGAGACACTAGTTCCTGCCATCCATTCCAAAGCTGTCCTATAACCAAGCTTGAAGCTGGACTGAAATAGATCTCATGGACCTCTTTATTTGATCCCGTAACAGATCTAATTTTTTAAATGTTCTTTTTCTTAATAATTATTTGTGTAAAAAATGTTGATCTCATGTAAATCTGGATGAGCTAAAGAAGTAAATCTGGATGAGCTAGAGACAGTGGGCAAGATTCTGGATTGTACTGGTAAAGCTCTGCCAAGTGTAGCCTTGTTTCCTCACCCTGCTTCTGCAACCTGCTCTTCCACCTTTGGAATTTCACCCGTGGCCATTTGTTAGATGGGGAAGATGGAGGAGCAGTCAGGCAGTGGCCATTTGTGTTCTTTTAGCTAGACACATAAAGAAAACTTAATTCTCCAAGTCTTCCAAAGGACCCCCCCCCCCCCAGGAAGCCCAGGACCACGCCATCTTCTTCATGCATCCAGCTGCAGGAACACAGCTGACCACTATTTGGCCAGCCCCTGGCTCCCCCAGCCATTAAATAGCTATTGAGGTACCCCAGTGGCAGAAGATTGGGTTGTACACTTGCAGGACCATTGTGAAAAAGAGGGGCTGGATGACTCCTTCTACAACAACCTAAAGCAGGTAATACGCAAGTTAATGCCTGGATCTCTTACCAACAGAATTCTGACCAATGCATTCTTCTGACTATTAATATGTTACAGTATTGATGAACAAATGCCATTCATAGAAAGCGATGCATTCTAGACCAGACTATAATATAAATGTGACTATGAAAAGTTACAGTTATACAATTTCTGATGGTATGTCCTGAATTTGCCATTTCTGCTTTGATCTGTTACTGAGCACATCTGTTTTGCAATCCTTTCCACACCTATAGGGAGCCAGTATGGTGTGTTGGTTTAAGTGCTGAATTGTGACTCCGGAGACCAGCGTTTGGTTCCCAGCATGGCCATGAAATTCACTGGGTGACCTTGGGCAAGTCACATTCTCACAGCCTCAAAGGAAGGCAGTGGCAAATCTCCTCTGAACAACTTTTGTCAAGAAAAGCCCATGATAGGTTCATTTTAGGGTTGCCATAAGTTGGAAGTGACTTGAAGGCACACAACAACAGTACACCTATAAATAAAATCCAACTTGCTTTTAGGTAGAATTGCATAATATTGTACATATTTAGGTATCTAAAAGGGTATATTAATGTCCCTTTTAGTTAGCATGCTAAAAGTCCAGATGTTTCCATGATACCAAAGAATCAGAAGTTTGGGCTGCCTGTGCCCCAAGACAGAAGGGAATCTTATCAAGGATCTCAGTTTCCAAAGTGGGTGAGAATGAGGCAGCAGCTTGAATTTTACCCACCACAGTTTTGAACACTATGGAGAAGCACTTGGTCAATGTCAGCCCTAAAAGCTAGTGCTTAGGGTTTGATGTATAATGAGAATGAACATCAGGAAACAAACTTTTAAAAAATCTCACATATTTAATGACCAGTCTAATCAATTGTTTAAGGACACTGGAATACTAATATTTATGTAAGCTTATATAATATTATTTGAATCTTGAAATGTCGTAAAATGCTAGGAGATCTTGAATCTCATAAAATGCTGTAAGGGTACATTTCAATTTGTTTATGAGTTTCTTGTTTGTTTATTTATTTTTGCATGACAGATGGAAGCTATTTTTGGGACAAGCCCTCCATTATTGGATCTTTTGATCCTTTCTATAACCGCTCCATAGGCCCAATGTGGGGCTGGAATTACATCCTGCCACACAGCGAATTGCATCGAAGGAGTTTCCTGAAAAATGACAATCTAATCATCTTTGCCAGTTTTGAAGGTAGAATGTGATTTCTTTCCCAACTATTTATTTATTTACCTCCCTTGTATGCTGCCTTTTTCCCAGAAGGGAGCCAATTATACACTTTTTATACAAGAAAATAATGCCCAGAAAGTCAAAGAAGACTTATAACACCCAAACTGGCTGGAGAATTTATTAGAACTAATTTTGTTTGGGTGAGCACCTTTCCCTTGTAAATTAGGTTCTATTAACAGATCAAGAGATTTTTTTAAAAAAAAATGAAACAAAGCAGACAGATCTTGACACTGTGAGGACCAATTTATTTTTATTTGTTTGTTTAATGGATTTATATCCCACCTTTCTCCCAAAATGGTGGCTTCGAGAGAAGATTAAGAGACCCATACGGTGATCTAGGAAAGAAATAAAAAACTTCCCCCAAGTATGTAAAGAGGAAGAGCTTTAGTGCTGCAGTATTGTAAAGAGAAAAAATGATGTGGCATCAGTATGCTGAACATTGGGAACAAAACCAATGTTTGTGGACCAGAGAGGTGTAATGCTGCTCAGCTTGCACATGATGAGAAGGAAAAATGAGGAAATTTGTAACAGATTGTCACCTCTTCCAGAGATAGTGAGCTGCATGAGAATATGGACAAAAATATCAAAGGCAACAAACTGAGGAATAGGAGGGAAGAATGTGACAAACATGCATGAATTGGTGGATCTCCAAAGCCTACAAAACTGGCAGAGGCAGGGGCAAGATTGGGCAGATGACAGTGTTTCAGATGATGCTACTGGAGGAAAGGGCAGTAAGTCATGGAAAGAGTAAGAGACAGAAACAAGGGAAAGGTCAGCTGTGTGAGATGTTGAAGTAAGTAAACTGGTGACCATACAGGAGGAATTCTTCAGCAAGAATCTAACACAGAGCAGTTCTTCATGAAGATAAGATAAGGAAGTTCCTGTGATTTATGTCGACAACTATAATGATGTTTGGTTTTCCTTTCTTTTTCTTGCAGTTGTTGAAGATCCTGGTAGTGTTTTATAATCTAAGTGATGTCATTTCATTGTAAAGGTTTTCACAAGCATGTGTGTCCTGCACATTTACACTCCTTAGAGCCATCTTCAGATGTAATTTATGGATTCATGGTTTCTACAAAGAAATTCTGGCAAAGAAAAGAAATTCAAAATAATAAGTGTGTATGTTCTTCTGAATGTTGTCTGTATTGCAGGCTACAGATCCATCTATCATAGCTTTTACATTTACTTAGCAGTGTATTACATTACATTGTGCTCAAAATAATTCACATAAAATAAGTGATGCTCTAAATATAACAAGAGCTACAATAGAAAAGAAATTAGCTCAATTTTCTCTTAATTGCTAAGTGTAACTGATATTTCCTCAACAAAAAAGCTTGAGACAGAATGCTAAAATTTCCATATTTTGTTAAGCAATTTAAGCATGCATACAAGAGACATACAAGCATACCTCAGTTAACAAAGCCTTTAATAAAGAAGTTCCTTTTTACTAAGTCTTTTAATATTCACCCCCCCCCCCCCCCATTGTCTTCCTTTGTCTAGCTAGATGTTTTTCAGCAATATTGGCATTGGGAACATGGTGAAGAAGGGCTGGTGAAACATTCACTTTCAGTTTATAGCAACGTGTCTACAGTAAACAATGCAATAAAATTTGAACTGAGAAAAAAATTAAATTCTCCTCTATCTGATCCTACTATAGTTGTGTGTGCTTTAATACAATAGGCAAGGGTTGGAATCCTGTTTCACATTATACTAAACTCAGTACTTAACTAAGGGGTCATTCATACATTGTTAGTGTGACTATGTGAATAATCTTACTCACGCATCCTGGGTTTGTTAGTCACACTATCGAACTGCATCTGTGCACATCTCTGTGAGTTTGGTTGTTCATACATGTGAGCACTCAAATAAAAATGGAGCTGATGATATACTCAAATCATATTCAAGGCATGCAGAGTTTTATCTTGGTTTATCCCATGTTGATTCACAATGGTTATTCTCATATGTCCGAATCCAAATCTTTTAGCAAAGCTCAGGGAAAAACATCCAACATCAATTATCCCAGTTTAAGTTGTTTTTTTTTTGTTGTTGTTGTTGTTGTTGTTGTTTTTGCAACCCCACCCCACCCCAATCGGATGCATTCAAAATTCATCTGAAAGAGAAAGATTCAACCTAGATTCTACCTGGATTATTTTCACCATCTGAATAACTCCTAAGGAACTTTTTCTGATACACATACACACACCAACCACATACACACACCAAACCATTCAACCATGCTCCATTTATTGGCAGAATGGAGCTCCTTGTCTCCACTCAGCTGATGCCCAGTTAATTCTGTTGGAGGGCAAATTACAATTGTGGCAATAGTGTCAAAATTGTGATTTTGCATCTGTTAATTCTATTCACCCTTCCATTGATTGGAGAGATCAGCAAAGGTTCCCTTGGCCATACTCAGAGATGCCCGATTCCAAGAGAAAAGCATTTAAAGTTAGGGAGAAGAGGTGTGGGTTTTATAGTTATGTTTGTCAGTTCATGTAGGTCAGCAGTTCTCAACCTGTGGGTCGCAACCCCTTTGGGAGTCGAACAACCCTTTCACAGGGGTCACCTAAGACCATCGGAAAACAGATATGTCCAATGGTCTTAGGAACCAAGATGAAAATAATTTTATGGTTGTGGGTCACCACAACATGAGGAACTGTATTAAATGGTCACAGCATTAGGAAGGTTGAGAACCACTGATGTCAAAGACATTTTGAATCCTGATCCTGCTTTCTGGCATACTCCACCCCATTTGAGAGACCTAGTATCTAAAGAACTTTCAAGTGAAGTAAGGCCCCATTTCCTCTATGGTTTAAACTGGATTGTGTTAAATCACAATTCGGTTTAAACCACTATGGTTCCCTCTAAGGGAGGGGGTCATGGTTTCCCCCCATTTAACCCGTGTCAAAAAGGAGCTGGGTTTTCCTGCTACTTTTTGGGCTGAATCGATTTACTTGACAATAAATTGATTCAGCCCAGTGGGAACCCAGGCAGATTCAAATCCACCCTGGCAGCCCCTCTGCCCCAGCCATGCCAAACAAAAAACAAACAAACAGCTTCATTTATATACCGCTTCATACCCTTAATGAGTGTCTAAGCGGTTTACAATTGTAAGCTATTTGCCCCCCAACAATCTGGGTACTCATTTTAGCGACCTCGGAAGGATGCAAGCCTGAGTCGATGCCTCCCTCCGTCCTCCTACCTATACCTCCTTCCCCCTTTCTTCCCTCCCTCCTCCCTTCCTCTTCCTTCCTCTCCTCCTTCCCCTTTCCTTCCTTCCTTCCTTCCTCCCTCCCTTCCTCCTCCTCCTCCCCTCCTGCCTGGGGGCCCAGGCAGCAGCTTTGTCCTGCTTGCCTTGTCTCTGTGTGTTTGCTGAACTGGTTTCAGGATTCAGGAATCGAAACTACAGGTAAGTGGGAATGGGCCCCATGGCTCAAAAAGGACATCTACAAGGGATGGGAAAAGGGAGAAATTACCAAAGAAGAATTCAAACAAATAGTCAGTTCATGTAGGGGAAAAGTCATAAAGGCTAAAGCACAGAATTGGCTTGGGCTTGCTAAATAGGTTGAAAACAACAACAACAATAACAATAAATTTTATTTATATTTCCCGCCTCTCCCTGCAGATCAAGGCAGGATTACAACAGAGAATAAAATAAACAATACAAAATACAATGATTTTGGAAATACAATCAATAAAAAATCGGTATCAATCACTAAAATGATATAATCATTGTCTCTATTTCATACCGTTGTAGTCAGAATTGGGGATGCTTCTTGAGATCACCTACAAGAGGTCAGATGGATAGGCCTGCTGGAAGAGATCCATCTTAAGCGCCTTCTTGAAGGCTTCTAAGGTGGTAATAAGATGGATCTCTTCCAGTAGGTTGTTCCATAGTTTGGGGGCCGCGGCGGTAAGTGCTTTGTGGGAAGTTGTTATTAGTCTAGTTTTTGTATATTCCAATAGCTTCTTCCCCAATGTTCTGAGAGTGCAGAGTGGATTGTGTAGGGAGATGCAATCCCTTAAGTAACTCGGGCCCAAGCTATGTAAGGCTTTAAAAGTAATATCCAACACTTTGTATTGTGCCCAGAAGCTGACTGGCAGCCAATGAAGAGATCTTAAAACTGGTGTGATATGGTTTGATCTGGGTGTTCCCATGACCAACCTGGGTTCTGCATTTTGGATCAGTTGAAGCTTCTAAACTTGGTACAAAGGTAGCCCCATTTAGAATGCATTACAGAAATCTACGGTAAACGAGAGGTCACCAGTGCATGTATCACTACTTCAAGGTCCCTCTGGGCCAGGTAGGGGCACAGTTGGCATATCAATTGAAGTTGATACCAAGCACTCCTGGCCATCTCCTCCACCTGAGATGTCAATTGTAGAGACGAGTCCAGGAGCACTCCCAAGCTGCGAACTTTGTCCTTCAGGGGAAGTGTGACCCCATCCAGGACTGGTTGGCAAATGTCCATCCCTGGGCCAGGGGTACCTATTGCAAGTGCCTTTGTTTTCTCTGGATTCAACCTGAGTTTTTTTCTCCTCATCCAGCCCATTACCAACTCAAGACAGGCATTCAGAGGAGAGATGCCATCCTTGGTCACTGCAACAATCGGAGACATAGAGAAGTAAATTTGGGTGTCATCAGCGTACTGATAACACCGCGCCCCATGTCTCTGGATGATCTCTCCCAGCAGCTTTGTGTAAAATGTTAAACAGCATTTACACGAAGGAGAAACTGGAGCATTTCCAAAGCAGGGCGACTAAGATGGTGAAGAGTCTGGAAACCATGCCCTATGGGGAACAACTTAGGAAGCGGGGGATGTTTAGCTTGGAAAAGAGAAGGTTAAGAGGTGATATGATAGCCCTGTTTAAATACTTGAAGGGATGTCATATTGAGGAGGGAGCAAGCTTGTTTTCTGCTGATCCAAAGACTAGGACAGGGAACAATGGATACAAATTGCAGGAAAAGAGATTCCACCTCAACATTAGGAGGAACTTCCTGACAGGGTTGTCCAACAGTGGAACACACTCCCTCGGAGGGTGGTGGAGTCTCCTTCCTTAGAAGTCTTTAAGCAGAGGCTGGATGGCCATCTGTCAGGGATGCTTTGATTTGGAGCTCCTGCACGGCAGGGGGTTGGTCTGATTTGCCCTTGTGGTCTCTTCCAACTCTAAGATTCTGTGATTCTAGCATGGGAGAAAGGATGGTGCCCTGAGGAATGCGAGAACAGCTGTTCCCCAGCATCACCATCTGGAATCTACCCGAGAGGTAGGAATGGAGCCACTGAAGTGCAGTGCCCCCAATACCTACCTTCCTCAGGTGTTCCAGAAGGATACCATGGTCTGTGGTATCGAATGCCGCTGAGATGTCCAAGAGCACCAACAGGGTCACCCTTCCCCTGTCGATGCCTAGAGGGAGATCATTAATCAAGGCAATTATGGCAGTCTCAACTCTGTATCCAGCCCTGAAGTCGGTTTGAAATGGGTCCAGATAATATTTGAAATGGGTCCAGAATGTTATGGCTCAGGCAAAAGGAAGAACAAGGAAAATGATAGGGCTGCTGCATGGAGAAGACTGCAAAATGTTAATCGAGAACAGAGCAAAGGCAGAACTATTCAACACTTCCTTTGCCTTGGTCTTCTCTGAAAAGGAAAACAGTGCTCAGTCTGGGGAAAATTAATAATAATACAGTAGAGGAAATGCAATACAGAATAGGTAAAGAGTTAGTACCAGATTACCTGGCTACTCTAAATGAATTCAAGTCTCCAGGGCCAGGTGAACTACTTCCAAGGCTATTGAAAGACCTTCCAAAGTAATCTCAGAGCAACTCTCAATAATCTTTGAGAATTCTTGGACAATAGGAGAGGTCATAAAAGACAAGGAAGGCAAATGTTGTTCTCATCTTTATTTTAAAAAAAAAAAAAAAAGGATGTAAGGAACTACTGCCCAGTCAGCCTGACATCAATACCAGAAAGGATTCTAGAGCAGATCATTAAAGAGACAATCTGTAACCACTTAATACCGTGATTGCTAACAATCAGCATAGATTTCTCCAAGTAATGCAAGACTAATCTCTCTCTCTCTCTTTGACAAAGTCACAGACTTGGTAGATAAATGGAATGCTGTGCAAGTAGCACAGCTTGATTTCAGTAAGGTCTCTGACAAGGTCCCCAATGATATCCTTGAAAAACCATAGTAAAATGCAAGCTAGACAATGCGATTGTTAGGTGAATTTTTAATTGGTTAACCAACCAAACCCAAAGGGTACTCAGCAATGGCTCCTCTTCATCCTAGAAAAGTGATTAGTGGGGTGCCTCAGGGTTCTGTCATGGGCCCAGTACTTTTCAACATCTTTATCAATGGCCCTGTGAACAATGCCAGGATGTGACGTTCTGGTGGCAAATTTACGGCAAAATAAATCTGGGTGCCCAAAATGTGATGTCGCAGCTGCGTCACAGCTGTGATGGGTCGCCCACACAGTGGATGTCGCAGCTGCACAGCTGCGCTGCAGCACTCAGACAGTGCTGCACAGAAAGGATGTCATAAGGGCTGCAATACAGTCCTTACAACGTCTCAAAAAGGAGCTGCTCTAGGCAGCTCCTTTGTTGCTGTGCAGCAGTGCAGCTCCATCTGGTTGCTGTTGCGCTGCTGCGCAGCAAATAGGGACGTCTGCAGACCGCCGTTTTTAGGCGGTCTGTATAGCCCCAATGACTTGGGTGATGGAACAGAAAGCATGCTTATCCAATTTGCAGTTGACACTAAAGGGCTGTACAGACTGCCTGAAAAGGGCAGTCTGCAGACATCCCTATTTGCTGCACAGCGTGCAACAGCAACCAGATGGAGCTGCACTGCTATGCCGCAAAAAAGGAGCTGCCTAGAGCAGCTCTTTTTTGAGATGTCGTAAGGGCTGCATTGCAGCCCTTATGACATCCCTTCTGTGCAGCACTGTCTGGGTTCTGCAGCACAGCTGCGCAGCTGCAACGTCCGCTGTGTGGGTGGTCCATCGCAGCTGTGACACAGCTTCAACATCACACGTTTGGGCACCCAGATTTATTTTGCCCTTAATTCACCGCCAGGACGTCACATCCTGGTGGTGTGTTCAGGGCCTAAATTAGGACAGTTAGCCAGAGGACAAGATCGGAATTAAAAATTACCTTAATAGATTAGATAGCTGTGTCAAAACTAACAATATGAATTTGACCAAGGAGAAATGTAGGATACTACACTTGTACAATGAAAAGTGAAATGTGCAGATATTGTTTGGGTAACACCTGGCTTGAAGGCAGTACATGTGAAAAGGATCTAAGAATCTTAGTGGAGTACAGGCTGAACATTAGTCAGCAATGTGATGCAGCAGTTTAGAAAGCGTATGCAAACCTAGGATGCATCAATAGGAGTACAGTGTCTAGACTGAGGGAAGTAATAGTACCACTCTATTCTGCTTTGGCTAGACCTCCCCTGGAATACTGTGTCCCATTTTGGGCACCACAGCTCAAAAAGGATGTGGACAAGCTAGTGTGTGTCCAAAGGTGGGTGACCAAAATGATGAAATATGTGAAGCGAGGTCATATCGAGGAGCCAGCATGGCATAGTGGTTTGAGTGTTGGACTAGACTATGGGGAGCAGGGTTCAATTCCCAGCTGAGCCATAAAAACAGAACAATACATTTGCAAATTACTCCTTCCTAAACAGGGGCACACAAGATATATATATCCAATCCTTTTCCAGGCTATCATTCTCTGAAGATGCCAGCCACAGATGCTGGCGAAATGTCAGAAAGGAACTCTTCTAGAACATCGAAAGCTCCACAGAAAACTCTGTATGAGAGATTAGTTTGCCCTAACTTGTTTTTGAGAAACCCATGCAGGCTCTTTGTAATTACACCATTCTTTTCTAAATGTACACAGATTGACAGAGTAGTATTTTCCATAACCTTTCTTGGTGTCACCAAAAAACTCATTGGTCAGTGGTTGCCTGAGTCCTCTTTTTTGCCCTTTTTAAAAATGAGAACAAATTTTGCCCTCTCCACTCTGCTGGGACCTTTCCTGCTCTCCTAGAATTTCAAAGACGATTGATATTGGTTCTGAGATTACACGTGCAAGTTCCTTTAGTACTTTTGGATGCAGTTCATCAGGTTCTAGAGACCTGAATTCATTTAGAGAAGTTTAGTATTCCTTTACTAGCTCTTTATCTACTTTGGGCTGCAATCCCTTTATTTCATAATCATAGTGCTAGAATTGTGAAAAGGCCCCTGGTAGCTAGTCAAGCAAACTCTTTCTGGTACGAGTCAATTATTCCCACATCATCCTCCACTGTATTAGTCCAGTTGAAGAGTTTCTTTCCCAAAACACACATGTTCAAATATCATGCTCAAAGCTTATTTTCTTGTCTGAAATAATTCTAGATAATTGTTTGTAATCATAAAGAAAATTTATGATGGCTGTCCAAGGAACATGTAGGTCAGTGAACTACAGTGAAAACTCTCTTCAAAGGATTTTTATTCCTGTTAATTTATCTCTCTGCAACTAAAAAGAATTCCAATAGCATATTCATGAACACCATCTGCCCACATCACCAGTGTTAGATGTCAAAAGAACAGACTGAGAGTTCAGATTTAATCTCAGAGGCCTATAAATAAATGAACACTGTGCTCACAATAGGCTAGTTTTCAGTGAAGCTCTCCATTTTAAGTAGCAGTAAATGCAGATACAATCTCATTTCATAGCAATGCTAATCAGCAATCCACATCCATTCTGTTCCGCTATACAGTTTTGGGCACAGCCCTGATTATTTGTGCAGTCACGTCCATATTTGAAACCTATGGCCTTGAGTTAACAATGATGAACTCACAAGAGATGAATCTCTTGAACATAACCCATCAACCTTGGATATGAGACATGATTTGAATGAATTTTCTTTCTCCCCACTTTCTCTCCTTTGCAAAGGGTTGGGGGGAAATCACACAGAAGAAGTTTCAAAGCAAAGTGCCCATATCACACATTATTCTAGGTACAATGAGCTCCCCCCATTAGTGAAAAGTATTTGCTTTTGAAATTTACTTAAAGTTTATGACAACAACACCCACAGGAACTGAAAGCTGCTTTTCCAAGAACTTTGAAATCAAAATTAAACTACACCGAAATAAGTAATGCTTATTTCTGCTCTATCTGCTACCTTCTCAGCACTGAGACAAGCATTAATACATGTGACAGGCAGGTGCAGCTTCATACAGTACATTACAGTTAGACGTTATCCCTGCTTAACAATAACAACATGTGTGTACTTAATATTCAATTATTTGACTTGCTTCTATATCTAATGTCAACAAAGCACCAGTGGAAGAAAAGTTAAAAATTAAAGATAAAACTGGATTAGTTTACTCCTACCAGTCCCTCCCAAGCAACAGATCTTCTTAGGAAGAACAGTACTTCAGGCAGTGGTGATAATCAGGTGGCTCATGTGGATCCTTTGGACAGGGTGACCAGAAGTCCACCTTTTCCAGGACACATCCTACATTTCAATATTCTGGCCGGGAGGAATGCCTCCATTTTAGGCATGACTAAGAAGCATGAATTCACATTTCCATAAGCATTTTTAGCTTTTTATTTGATCACATCCTCTGTTTTTCTTGACTGTCCTATATTTTGTGGTGCCTTGTCCTCTTTTGCAGTAAGGACATCTCGTAGACCTTCATTTGGAGCCCCTCAACCCTTGATCACTCCAATCCTCCCTGAAAAAAATTCAGCTTAGCCCAGTTTCATATCCCATGTACTTTACCTTCTCTTTTTTCTGCTTTTCTTTTCCTTCCTTCCTTCTTTCCTTTCTTTGTAACCATATCTTAATAATCCAATTAAAAAGTTTAAACATTTTCAGCCAATTCCCACTTCTTTCTTTTCTTTTCTTTTCTTTTTCTCCTCCATCTTTGGGAGACAGGGCTAAACATTTTACCAAGATCAGTGGAGAGGCTTTTCAAATTTAAAGCAATGAACATTCCATTGTTTTAATCTATTGCTTTTTTATCCATTAATTTTTTTTCTCCAACAGATAATTTGATTGCATTCATTTAGTAGGAAAAAACAGACAGACAAATAACAACAATATGCATATTTCTGCTAACCTCTTAAGGATGAAGTATACTTCTCATGGTGGTGTTGCACAAAATGGGAAAAGAGCATAAAAGCCACACATTCTTTGCAAGATGTTCTGACATGTCCTTAAGTGGCAATTGATTATTCATAATTCTAGGTATATCCTGACGCAGAAAAAACAAAGTTACAATTCTCACCTAAGTGTTCTCGGAAGAAGTGGTTTGCTGTAATAAGAGATTAAGAGATTTTTTTTTTCTTTTCAGTCACTTCAACCATGGTTTCTGCTAGTACTGCTTTCCAGTTCTTCAGCTTCATCACAATTCTTTTTTTACGTTGTACCTCATTCTCAGTAAGTCTTAATCCACTGTTACTTTATTTTACTTTTCTGTGATTGCCAAACACAATGAACACATTTTTTTTCTGCTCTTAGATCCACCATTTGCTAGAGAACAATGGTAAGAATTTATTCAAATTTCCTAATTTTAAAATCTTTTTTATTTCCTGTTTCTTTATGGCATGAAAATAAAATGTGAACCAGAAACTTAATATGATTCTTTTTATTTATTAGATGCTGATGCTGGTGAACTGAGAAAAGATATCCCAGAAATAAATTCAGGTAAATTGCCTTGTCTCTTGTCTGTTACAAGGGAATTAAAGAAATATCAGAAGATTCTTGCACTTTGTTTCTTAGACAACATGCTGGTACTTATCCAATCTCTCTCTCTTTAATGGCCATTCCTGGTCTTTACTGATAAGAACATGTTCACTTATAATGCTAAACCTATTGCATTTTTCAGTAGATTATTTGTTTCAGTTTTTGCATTCCTGGACAAAATAGAAGATTGTATGCCTGTCACTTGTGACCAAATATTGTTCTTTAGTATATTTGTGTCTTCTCTTCTACGCTTGCCACCCCCACTCCCCACAAACACATTCCTGATGCATATCTGTACATGGATCCAAAAAGAAAAACCATTTAACCCCTGCCCCTCAAGAATACATCTACATGTGTTTGTACAAATGACTGTAGCAAGACAATAGGCGTGTAGTGCTTTTTTTGATGCAATGGTCTAAAAAGATCACCACAAAAGAGGAGAAAAATTGTGATAATTTGCCCCGACGGTTCAGTTACCACCACCATCACCCTATTATTCTCCAAATAACTTCATGTGATGTAGTTAATGAATTGTAATAGCATGCAATGAGAGGAGCAATCCCATTATTTGGGATGTTTAAGGGCTCAGCCTGTATCCGGGTCCTTTTTAAAGGACCTTTTTAAAGGTCCTTATTGGTGGCTGCATAACTTTAGAGGCATTTGAACCCAGTCTGGCTGTTGCATCATTCCAACTCTGTCCCAGCAGAGCCAGTGATTTTCAGACTGTAAAGAGAGGAAGGATGCCTGTCTGCTGCCATGGCAAGCTCCTTTCTGTCCCCTCACAAATGTTCAGAGATTGAAACACAGCAAATGATGCTGGGGTACCAAAACCAAGCTATCCTCTGCTGAATGAAGGCAGCACCTCAATTGTCAAGTCTCTGCAATTATCTTTGTCATTACTATCATACTCTTCCATTTTCGAGTGCATGTGGTGGTGTCTCCTGGCTCGGCTAGGAGACCTTGGGTAAGACTGACTGGGAGACCTTGGGCAAGTCACACTCTCTCAGCTTCAGAGGATGGCAGTGGCAAGTCCCTCTGATCAAACTTTGCCAAGAAAACTCTGTGATAGGATCACCTTAGGGTCACCATAAGTTGAAAATGACTTGAATACAGAAAACAACAATGTGGTTGTGTCATGATTCCTGAGACTGATCTATTGTTTCTGGGGCAGCAGCACCTCTGTCCATTCAGCTTATGGAAAGGGTTGTGGAGTTAATGCCTTTCAGGCTTAAAAGAAGTGGGGAGAGTACAGCCCTCCAGATATTGTTAGACTGTGACTCCTATCAGCCTTGGCCAGTCTAGCCAATGGTGAGGACTCTATAGTCCATCCACAGCTAGATTCATTTTCTCCACTCCAGCCCTAGGACAAGGAGGTAGATTCTTTTACCAGGCAGCAGACTAGAAATAACAGAAATACAAATAAAGAAGACGGAACTTGTATTAAAATAATAGTTAATATTTGTACACAGACAAATGTATACTACTCTTACATGATGATCTTCACAATCATTTTGCAAACTGGTTAGTAAAAGAGAATTTAAGACAAGAGTGGGGAATTGTATTGGGGGGCAAGGCATCACTTCTCTGGTTGAGCAAGTGTTGAAGGTTGCAATTTTTAATTTTTTTAATTACTAAATTTTATCCTTCACTTATCCATGGGTCATATGAAATTCCATAATTTTGGTCTCAAAATTTGCCCTTGACTTATACATGAGGTCAGCTTATAGTTGAGTATATATGGTAGTTGACCATTGTTTAAAATATTTTTAATTAAACATTAAACTTGTAAGTTAGACATTAAGAACTTTAAACATTAAAAATAATGCTTAATTAAATATTATTATTTAATTTCTAGTATTAACTCCACTAAATTCATCATAAAGTGTACTGTAATTATCCATACTTTTTGTTTGTATGTTTACTGAGACATCTGGAGTCAGCCAAGCTCTGCCCTCCACCTCAGTACAATTTCCTACAATCTCTCCCCCCCGCTTCTTCTTGCCCTCAGACTGACAAGCTCTTACTGAAAATAGAGAGAAGGGAGCAGATGGGTATGTAGGCCTGAGTGACTACACCATGGCCGATCAAATGTGAATTCCTGCTTCCCCATCCCTTTTGACTAAGGCAATTGGCCATTGCTGCAAGCAAAGGCAAAAAGTGCGAAAGAGAAGATTTAGAATTTTGAAGAATTCTGGCAGCAGAGCAGATCACGGACTTTTGTGCCATTATTGCTTAAATATATTTAAAGAAGAGAGCCACAAAAAAGGCTTCATGCCATCCACAGTGTGTACTTTGCCAACCCCTGATTTAAGTGGACATTTTCTAAAGGGAATTCAAGTTTAGGGGCATTTCCTAAATTTAGCAGAACTGAGAAATATTGTGTTAAGTTAATGTTGAGCATTTGTAACAAGTGAATTTGTAACTTGTAAATAATTACTTTTTATACTGTACATTTATGTCATCTGTACATTTATGTCATCTGAGTGATAGGGGCCCAGGACTGGAATATTGGGATTGGGCTGGGATTGCTGTTGCAAGGGGCACTCAAAAATCTTTAATGAACTGAGGAATCTTCCTCTGCTTTTTCCCTTCTAGCTGCTGAACTAAACCTATTTCAGGGAGATATTTTACTGCCTGTGAGTCTTTTTCAAACCTCATATATTGCTATTTATATTGCAAACATGATCTCTTTGCTAAAGTGTAAATTTACTCTTAATGTTTGTTCATTTTCTACAGAAAAGGCGTAGTGCACTGAGAGATGAGAATTACCGGTGGAAATTACCCATTCCATTCATTCTGGCTGACAGCCTTGGTAAAACTTTAAAATATTGAAATACTAAAATCTAATCTAGTTGTGATTTGAGCTTGTGTGTGTGTGTGTGTCTCCTGTGATATGAAATTACTGAGAGGTCATCCAGAGATCTAGAATGAATTGTCATCAGTCTCTTCTTTTCATTCAGTTCTGGAGCATTTGTCAGTGTGCTGAATGGGTGTCTAGAGATTGCAAGGGATGGACTTGGGCAAAGAAATGAAAGCTTAATCCAAACAGGATAGAAGTGCTCTTGCATCTTTGCAGGAGCAGGGAGGCTCCATCCTTTGAAAAAGAGGATGGTAGTTGTGTTAAACCTTAAAGAAGAGGAAAAGATTGATGTTTCATGGATTTAATGATGGATTTCAATCCCAGTCAAATGGGTTGTGTAAGCTGCATATTTTAGGCCTCAATGTATCAAATGTAAAATGGTAATGTGAGGAAATTACCTTCTCAGAGGCCTAAATGCCCTAAAGGCACGAGATACCTGCCTGGTTTTGGAAGCTAAACAGGGTCAGCTCTGGTTAATACTTCAATGGGAGACTGCCAACGAATACCAGGTGCTGTCAGAGGGTATATTTCAGAGGAAGGAACTGGCATAATCACCACTGAGTATTCCTTGCCTAAGAAAACCTTTTGAAATTCTTGGGGTTGCCATACATTGACAGGTGACTTGAAGACACAAACACACATACTCCTTCCAAGAGTGTTACAGAGGCTAAATTAAATACAGTCCCAAACTATAACAGTGAAATCTAATTGTTTCACACATTTCAAACCTTAGCTATGGTGAAGCGGCAAATTTAAAGCAAGGGTTGTCACGTTGCTTCATCTCCAGACCATTTTAGTTATGGACCAAGCAGCCCCATATCTCAGTCCCTTCAGCCAGCACAACCATTGTAGCATCATTCCATTTGCATCAGAGGAAATCACCTCAGACAACAGGGTACTGGCAGCAGCAAATTTGCTACTTCCTCTGGCCTGGCCTAGCAGGACTCTTACAGCTTTCCAGAGTTGGCCTGCAAAAGATATCTGTAAATCTAATGCTTCCCACTCTGTCCCTAGCTCCAACAATACCAATTGAAGTCCTTGTCCTTAGTCCTTATTTACAGGCAAGCCAGGAATGCTTGCAATTCATAATATATCTGTGCATGATTCTCAGAGGGGTGTAGTTTGAAAACATTGCAATAGTTCCAGAAGCAGCATATGGGATGTATGTTAATAAAAACTCCAAGCAGAAGATGGAACAGGAAGACTAACTGCAAGCTTTGAAAGCACTGTAATCTTGTTCCCATGATGAGAAGAGAGAACAAGTGATGGGGTGTGTCACAATAAGGAGCCTGTCCAAAAGTTGGCAGCAGGAGGAATATCTGCACTGAAATCTCAAATAAAAAATTGCCCTGTTAAATACTTTCCTTCAATTAACTTTGAAAACTAACTTTTCAGAAAGATAAAGGCTTGTTGGTTACATATACTGTACAGGCTTAAGTCCAGTTTACAGTGTAATGCAGCAGCCAAAAAAGCCAAAGCAATGCTGTGCTGAATCAACAGATGCATAGTGTCTAGATTGAGAGAAGTAGTATTCTTCTCTATTCTGCTTAGATCAAACCTCATCTGAAATATTTATCCAGTCTTGGGCACCAAAATTCCAGAAGGATATTGAGGAGCTGGAACATGTTCAGGCTAATATAATCAAAGGTCTGGAAACCAAGCATTATGAAGAATGACTTAGGGAGCTTGGAATGCTTAGCGTGGAAAAGAGAAGACTAAGATGGGACTTGATAACTACCTTGAAATAGCTGAACGATTGTCATGTAGAAGATGGAGCAAGCTTGTTTTCTGCTGCTGCAGAGACTAGAGCACAAACTAGTGGATTCAAATTAGAAGAAAAGGAATTCCACCCAAACATTTATGAAGGACCTTTTTACTCTGAGAGCTGTTCAATGATGAAATCTCCTGCCTCAGAGGTTAGTGGGTTCTCCATCTTTGGAAGCCTTTAAACAGAGATTTCATGGGCACCTCTCAGGAGTGCATTAACTGTATTTTCCTATATTGCAGGGGGTTAGACTAAAGAGCCCTTGTGGTCCATTCTGACTTTTAGATTGTACACTTGTGTATGTCTTCTCATGGTTATTACAGGAGGAGCTGTTCATAACCTCCCTTGCACAATGACTCACTGACAGCTGCACTAACTTGTCTCCTGCAGAGTCCCTCCACATCTGCCAATTAGTGTACATGCACAGCCAGAAGTCCTAGAGGATGATTGCTCAGGTTACTGCTCAGGGTCCTGATCATCATTGAGCATCCATCTAGAGGAACATAGCTGGATGCTCTGTGGCTATCCTCAATATATGGCAACCACATGAGGGGGTAGGAGATTAATTCTTCATGTAGGGAGATGATGCAGGGTCTTTCCCAAATCCTTGTGGTAAAAATAGCTTTTATGAACTGTGTGTTCTTTTTAGATCTAAATGCGAAAGGAGTGATTCTTAAAGCCTTGGAAGGATTCCATTTGAAATCTTGTGTGACCTTCAAACCATATGCTGGAGAGAAATCATATATAATATTTCAGAAGCTTGATGGGTAAGTGAAACAACTGTGTTAATGCAGAGGCATTACATAGTGGTTGCAGGCTATATCAGGTGACACCCTAAGGGGATATGTGATACCAATGCTCCCCAAACATCTGCCTTTTGGCAGATACAGGCTGTGGCATTCACCTGCATCCCTTCAAAACACTTTAAAACCATAGAATCATAGAATTATAGAATTGTAGAGTTGGAAGAGGCCACAAGGGTCATCCAGTCCAACCCTCCTGCCATGCAGGAACTCTCAATGAAAACATCCCTGACAGATGGCTATCCAGCCTCTGTTTAAAGACCTCCAAGGATGGAGACTCTACCACATTCCAATGTTGAACAGCCCTTGCTGTCAGGAAGTTCATCCTAACGTTTAGGTGGAATCTCTTTTCCTGTACCTTGCATCCATTGTTCTGTGTCCTGTTTTCTAGAGCAGCAGAAAACAAGCTTGCTCGCTCGCTCCTCAGTATGACATCTCTATCATATCACCTCTTAACCTTCGCTTCTCCAGGCTAAATGTCCCCAGCTCCCTTAGTGGTTCCTCATAAGGCATGGTTCCCAGACCCATCTCCATTTTAGTCATCCTCTTATCGACATGCTCCAGTTTCTCCACATCCTTTTTGAATTGTGGTGCCCAGAACTGGAGATAGTATTCCAGGTGGGGCCTGACCAAAGCAGAATACAGTGGCACTATTACTTACCTTGATCTAGACACTATATTTCTATTGATGCAGCCTAAAATTGCATTGGCCTTTTTAGCTGCCACATCGCACTGTTGACTCATGTTCAACTTGTGGTCTACTTAGACCCCTAGATCCTTTTCACATGTAGTCTCCTTAAGCCAAGTGTCTCCTATTCTATGTCTATGCATTTCATTTTTCTGCCCTACGTGCAGTACCTTGCATTCTTATGTGTTGAATATCATTTTGTTAGCTTTGGCCCAACTTTCTATTCAGGTCATTTTGAATTTTGTTCCTGTCCTCTGGGGTGTTAGCTATTACTCCTAATTTGGTGTCATCTGCAGATTTGATAGTTAGGCCCCTAATTCTGCTATCCAAGTCATTGATAAAGATGTTGTATAGTAATGTGCCCAGGACAGAACCCTTTGGGATCCCACTGGTCACTTCTCTCCAGGATTAAATGGAACCATTTTTGAGCACCGTTTGTGTTCGGTTGGGCAACAAATTACAGATCAATGTAACTGTTGCCTTGTCTAGCCCACATTTTACAAGCTTGATTGCAAGAGTGTCACGGGGAAACTTGTCAAAGACCTTACTGAAATCAAGATATGCTATATTCCCAGCATTCCCTTCATCTACCAAGCTAGTAGTTTTTATCAAAAAAAGAGATCAGATTTGTCTGGTATGACTTGAAACCTTTTTGTGATTATGGCATTGCCTTCTAAATGTTCACAGACTCTCTGTTTCTTGATCTGCTCTAGAATCTTACCTGGCATTGATGTCAGACTAACTGGATGATAATTGTTGGGATCCTCTTGTTCCCCCTTTTGAAGATGGGGACAACATTTGCCCTCCTCCAATCTGCTGGGACTTCTCCTGTTCTCCAGGAGTTCTCAAAGATTATTGCCAGTGGCTCCGATATTACATTTACCAGTTCTTGTAATACTCCTGGATGTAGTTCATGAGGTCCTGGAGACTTATATTCATTTAGATTAACCAAGTATTCCTGTACTACCTCTTTACTTATTCTGTGCTGAATTTCCCCTATTCTGTCCTCTGCTCCATTATCTTCAGGTTGAGCACCCTTTGCCTTTTCTGAGAACACTGGGAAAAAGAAGCTGCAGACATATATAAAAATCTTTATATTGTTCTTAACATCTCTAGCAAGCCTGAGTTCATTCTGTGCTTTAGTTTTTCTGACTTTACCCCTACATGAGCTAGCTATTTGTTTTGATTCCTCTTTGGTGATTTCCCCATTTTTCCATTTCTTATACATGCTCTGTTTAAAACTTAGCTCAGTTGAAATTTCTTTAGTCATCCATCCTGGTTTCTTGAGATACCTCTCATTTTTCTTCCTCACTGGAACTGTTCTAAATTGTGTCTTCAGTATCTCCCTTTTGAAAAACTCCCATCCATCCTGAACTCCCTTCACTTTTAGTATTCCTGATCACAGAATCACCCCCAGTACTTCTCTAGGTTTACTGAATTCATCTCTCCTAACATCTAGAATGCATGTCTGACTATGCCTGGTTTCTCCTTTCCACTGTATAACAAATTTCAGGAGAACATGGTCACTTCCACCTAATGATCCCACCACTTGTACCCCATTAACCAATTCATCCCTGTTCAAATGAAATTGTCTTCCAGGCAAGTGAGGAATTTGCTAATCCTTGAGGATTTGGCTGAGTTTGACTTCCAGCAAATTATCAGGATAGTTGAAGTCACCCATCACTACTACATCTCTCTTTTCTGAGTGTGTGTCATCTGTTCAGTCCAATTCCTCCAACTGACTTGGGGGTCTGTAGTAGACTCCCACAATAAATAGCATTGGGGACAGGATGGCGCCCTGAGGGGCTCCAGAATTAAGCTCCAATTTTGAGGAGCAAATTTGAGGATAAGACTCATGATTTGATTTTGTGCAAGACTGCTGTTTTCTGCACAAAGATCTTGCACCAAAAAGTCTTGTACACACACACAAAGCCACATGATTTTGTTTTATCAGACTGATGAACAAGGCTTTTTTTTTTAAAGAAACTTGTTATGGTTGTAAAGGCAGGAATCTTGCACTAAAGAATCAAACGTAGCTATCTCAAAACAGGGTGTGTGTGCATGTGCAAAACATCACCGTCCTTACATGAAAGAACATGTATATTTCTGGACAAAATGATTTTGTGAAACATTTTCCTTTAGTACAGATCATCAGATTCACAGCATGTCAATATATATTATGCAATATTACTTGTCTTTGTGTTTTTCAGATGCTGGTCTTCAATTGGAGATGGAAAACATGGCCAAAATCTTTCTATTGGTGTAGGATGTGATCACAAAGCTATTGTAACACATGAAATTTTACATACTCTAGGCCTTTTTCATGAACAAACAAGACCAGACCGTGATGATTATGTTAAAATATGGTGGGAACATGTGCTGCCAGGTTGGTTTTAGCCCAATAGTCTATACGTATCCAAGGTTGATTTTGCTTGTATCACAGGAAAAAACCCCCCACATATGGCTTAAAAATAGATGCAAGACTATTTTGTCTTTTGGGGATATGTAGTTCCCTGTTTATAATGCAGAGATAATTCCAGATTTATTGTTGCAAGTTAACATGACTTTGTGCACAACATGAAGCTCAACGATAGAACATTTGAAAGTTGTATAGAGTCACAACAGAGGACTCTTTCATACAAGGCTAAATTGGAAGTATAATTTAAGGTCAATTCGAATGCAATCATGGGTTTTATGTTATTGCAAATTAACTCTTCACATGCAAATTCGGGCAGGAGGGAAGCCAATTCGAATGCAATCATGGGTTTTACCTTATTGCGAATTAAAGCTTCGCATGCAAATTCGGGCAGGAGGGGGTTAATTTCGGGTAATGGGAAGTAATTCCGAACGGAGCAGGGGTTCATGTAAATTCGCTAAACAAGCGAATTTACATAAATCCGCATTGGCTCCATTCGGAGTTGGGAGAAATTCCTCCCCGTTTGAAAGAGTCCAGAAAGAGTCCTACAAACTTAAGAACTTTTAAGGAGCTATTTGTAAACAGTTAGTGTCCAGCTTTGCCTCCCTGTCCAAAGTATGGCAGCTTTCGTAATATGAAAATTTGACAGTGTAGAAAGCATCCTGGAGAAGAGTTCTGTGAATACCATGTTGTTGTTTACTATTTTTCTGCATTGTTTATTATGGAACAGTGGGCCCTCTGTATCAATGGACTTGCCATCTGCAGATTCCAGCATTCGTGGACAGCAAGCCCATTGTGGGGGGGCAAAGGAGGAGGAGGAGGTGAGGAGAAGAGAAAAAGGAGGAAGGAAGGAGAGGAGAGGAGAGGAGGAGGAGAGGAAGGAAGGAAGGAAGGAAGGAAGAGACGGCTGCGGTGGCTGTGGGGAGGGAATAAATGGAGGAGGGGGCAGCCCCCTGCCACAGTGAGAGTGGCTGGGGGGGGGGGGGTTAAGTCCCATTGTACCTAATGGTGCCATGCCACCATAGAGGATAATGGACTTGAGAATCTGCAGATTTTGGTATCCGAGGATAGCAAGGGCTGACTGTAATTCTCTTTAGACTGGCTCACTAGTCCTTAAATAGCTGCGTTCATGGTTCTGCTACTGTCCCTGTCTCCCTTTTCTTTTGCGTCTTGTCTCTCCTTTACTGCTTAGAGGAATTCTTTTTTCACTATTTAATTTCTGGATAGTCTAGACTGTATTTATTTAGATCCTCTGTAATAATTGTTTTTCTTTTCTGTATATTCAGCAGTAAGACTGCCTTTGCACTTTCTTCTTTGACCTTTCTTAATAATTGTTCCAAGTCTAGAGTGTTTTTTCTGCTAGTAGTGTGGTGTCATCCCCATATCTTAGATGGTTGATATTCCTTTCTCCTATCTTCACTCCTCTTTCTTCTGAGTCTAAGCCTGCTCTTCATATGATATTTTCAGCATGCAAGTTGAACAGGCAGGGTGATAGTATGCAGCCTTCCCTGACTCCTTTGCCAATTGGGGACCATTCTGTTTCTCCGTGTTCTGTTCTAACAGTAGACTTTTGTCCTAAGTAGAGATTTCTCTTTAGGAATACCAGATGTAGTGGCACTCCCATGTCTCTGAGAATCTTCCATTGTTTTTCATGATCTATAAAGTCCAATGCTTTGTTATAGTTTATAAAACACCTCCTATAAACAAGCTAGAAACCTCTGCTAGGCAGGAAGCCACAGCTAAGGCATTCCTGAGAGATGGCCATCCAACCTCTGTTTAAAGGCCTTCAATGAAGGAGAGTCCACCACCCTCTGAGATAGTTCATTCCAAGCTCTTACAGTGAAGTTATTCCTAATGTTTAGGTGGAATCTAAACATTGGGATTTTGAATCCATTTCTTCATGCCCTAGTTCTGTTGTGGTGAATCTATGGCATGCATGCTTTCTCTGGCATGTGAAACCATCTCTGAGGGCACACAGAGACAATTGAAGGCACAAGAGGGCAGGGGAAGAGGAGGAACAGGAGGAACTGTCTCCAGGGAAGGTCTGCCCCTAGAAGTTTCTGAGGAGGTCCTACCCCTGGAAGTCCAGAAGTCCCATCCCTCAGAAGTTCTCCCCTGCACCTGGTGACACCTGGTACAGGAACACTATTGAACACTCAGTCTCTGAAAGAAGAGACTAAAAGAAGAGTGCAGATAGACACTCTCAGCAGAAAAAAAGAAAGAGAAGAAACCATGGATGACAGATAAAATTCTACAAGTAATAAAGGAAAGAAGAGACATAAAACAAAACGGAGATAGGAACAAACTAAGAACCATGAATGCAACAGTACAATGGCTAGTGTAAAAAGATAGAGAATAATACTGTGATAAGTGCAAAGAAATAGAAACAACAAAAAGCAACTTCCTCTTTTGGCTTCAAAGGAAATTTCAAACCAAGGACTAGGACACTTTATGACAATAAAAATTACATAATTCAAGACCAAAAAAGAATAAAAAGACGCTGGATGCAATACACAGAAGAGTTATATAAAAGAGATGACAAAATGAAGGATACATGGAATAAAGAGCCATGTGAAGCTGCAATAAGAGAAATAGTGAAAAACAAATAATCAGGAACAGTTGATATTCCAGTTGCACTGCTGCAATCCACATTGGCAGAGTCAACTCTAGTGCTAACTAACATGTGTCAATGGATATGGAAAACAAAATGATGGCCAACAGATTGGAAATTATCAATATAAATCACCATTCACAAAAAAGAGACACTAAAGACTCCAGCAACTATAGGATCATAGCATTAATCTCCCATACAATTCTGCAATATAGGCTCCCAACCATACATGGAGAGAGAAATCCTAGGGGTCCAAGTGGGGTTCAGGAAAGGAAAAGACACTAGGGACCACATTGCAAGTGTACAATGGCTAATCAAGGGCACCAGGGAATTCTGAAAGAAAATCAGCATGTGTCTTATAGACTATAGCAAATCTTTTGACTGCATAGATCATGAAATTGTAAGCCACTCTGATAGCCTTTAAGGCTGATGCAATGCCTTTAAAGACATGGGGATATCAACATATCTGATATTCCTGATGAGGAATCTGTACTCAGGACAAAAGGCTATGGTCAGAACAGAACACTGAGAAACAGAATCGTTCCCAATTGGCAAAGGGGCCAGACAAGGCCACATTTTATCACCCTACCTATTCAATTTATATTCAGAACGTATTGTAACAAAAGCAGGCTTGGATAGAGAAGAGGGAAGAACACTAGCAGAAAACCCTTACAGATCTGGAACAACTACTGAGGAACATAAAGGAAGACACTAAACTGGGAGGAGTAGCTAATACCCCAGAGGACAGGATCAAAATTCAAAATGACCTGAATAAACTAGATAGCTGGGCCAATGCTAACAAGATGAAATTCAATGCAGAGAAATGTAAGGTTCTGCACTTAGGGCGGAAAAATGAAATGCACAGATATAGGATGGGGGACACCTGGCTGAATGTGAAAGGGATTCACCACATGTGAAAGGGATCTAGGAGTCCAAGTAGACCATAAGCTGAACATGAGTCAACAGTGCGATGCGGCAGCCAAAAAAGCCAATGCAATTTTAGGCTGCATCAATAGAAGTATAGTTCCTAGATCAAGGGAAGTTATAGTGCCACTCTATTCTGCTTTGGTCAGGCCCCACCTGGAATACTGTGTCCAGTTCTGGGCACCACAATTCAAAAAGGATGTGGAGAAACTGGAGCATGTCCAAAGGAGGGCAACTAAGATGGTGAAGGGTCTGGAAACCATGCCCTATGAGGAACGCCTCAGGGAACTGGGGATGTTTAGCCTGGAGAAGAGAAGGTTAAGAGGTGATATGATAGCCCTGTTTAAATATTTGAAGGGATGTCATATTGAGGAGGGAGCAAGCTTGTTTTCTGCTGCTGCAGAGACTAGAACGCGGAACAATGGATGCAAACTGCAGGAAAAGAGATTCCACCTCAACATTAGGAGGAACTTCCTGACAGTAAGGGCTATTCGACAGTGGAACACACTCCCTCGGAGTGTGGTGGAGTCTCCTTCCTTAGGGGTCTTTAAGCAGAGGCTGGATGGCCATCTGTCAGGGATGCTTTGATTTGGAGTTCCTGCATGGCAGGGGGTTGGACTGGATGGCCCTTGTGGTCTCTTCCAACTCTATGATTCTATGATTCTATGACAGTGCAAAGGCAGGCTTACCATTGAATATACAGAAAACAAAAATAATGACCATGGAGAATCTACACAAGTTTAATCTAGACAATGAAGAAATGGAATTAGTAAAACAGTTCTCATACCTGGGATCAAATATTGACAGGGACAAGGATTGCAGCCAGGAAATCAGAAGCAGATTAGAATGGGGAGGGCAGCTATGACAGAACCAGAAAAGATTCTAAAATGCAAAGATATACAACTGAGTACAAAAAAAGTTAGAATAATACAAACCATTGTATTCTATATTATCACGTATGGATGCGAAAGCTGGACAGTTAAGAAAAAAGACAGGAGGAAAATCAATTCATTTGAGATGTGGTGCTGGAAAAGAGTGCTGAGAATCCCATAGATGATCAAAAAGACAAACAAATGGGTCCTAGAGCAGATTAAGCCAGAGATCTTCCTGGAAGCCAAGATGACAAAACTGAGGCTGACGTACTTTGGACATATCATGAGAAGGCACGACTCATTGGAAAAAACCAATAATGCTAGGGAAAGTGGAGTAGAAAGAGAGGAAGGCTGCATGCTAGATGAATGGATTCTATCAAGGAGGTCATGAGTATGACTTTGCAGGAACTAAGCAGAATAGTGGAGGACAGGGAGTCTTGGAGATGTCTCATCCACAGGGTCGCCATGAGCTGAGATCAACCAGAGGGCGGTTAACAACAACAACCAGTTCTAGTGGCTGTCCTCTGGGCATATTCCTACTTGTCAATGTCCTTGAACTGTGGTTGACTGGAACTAGACACAGTAATCTGGGTGAGCTGTAAAATAAACAGAATAGTCATGCAAAAAGAGTGCAGAATAGCTGATCATATTTCATTTTTTTTCCCCAGATGAACTTTTCTCTTCTTCATAGGGTGACTCTCCAAAGTCATCTTATGAACCAAAGTTTGCATCAGAAACCACAATCAATTTATACTGTAGGACAGGACTGGAATCCCTTTTCTAGCACTTCTAAGTAGTAACTGTATATTTCTTCCCCTATCATCTTCCAGATCAAGTACACAACTTTAAAAAGTATGGAAGCGACTATCTCACTGATTTGAATACTCCCTATGATTATGAGTCCATCATGCACTATGGCCCATTCTCATTTAGCAAAAATTCAAGTTTAGCAACAATTACTACCAATATACCTGAATTTAATGACCTTATTGGGCAACGCTTGGATTTCAGCACATCTGATATTGAAAGACTCAGTTACATGTACAACTGCAGTAAGTCTGACTTGAATTTTCAGACAAAAATTAACCATTCACTTTTGAGCAGACTGTGTAATCCTAGATGCACTTAGATGTGCTTTTGAGAAACTTATGTCTTAATGCACATTCGCAGGGTTGCATTATTTCCTGCACTTTCAACTGAAAAGAGATGGGAAAGATATCTCAACTAATCTGCTAACATTCATTTTATATTCTTTACTCTCCCCTTGCACCTAGCGAGATCTCTCACACTTTTGGACCAATGTGATTTTGAGTCAGCTGATCTATGTGGCCTGATGCAAGAAACAAGAGATGATGATGTCTGGATTCGAAAGATAAATGACCCAATGGGACAAAACAACACCCAAAGACAACAGTGCAAAGGTAAACAAAACATACACATGTGCACAGTTCCTACTTCTTCTGAGTTCCATGTTGTGCCAATGCAAGAAAAGAGAGATTTGAATGCTGTGGGTTATCAGATTGCAGCATGGTTACTATGAGCTCCAATATTTGAGATTCCTTGTTACCATTCACTCTTTGTGTGTTTGTGATATACTTGGAGTCATACCAAGAGCTTGGGTTGCACTGATAGTGAAGTAACAGGGGTCAAAAGAAGTCATAGGTCCTTTCTCACAAACTCCACCCATTTTGTTGGTAGTTAAGTGAAAGTTTTAAAAACTCAGTTCTTCATTACAGAAAGGTTCAAGATAATGCCATTTAAAAAGATGTCAAAAAAGGATGGATGGATAAGAGGGAGGAGAGAAAGAGAGAGAGAAAGTGAAAAAGAGAAAGAGGAAGAAAGAAACCTCCTACAGATCTATGAGAACCACAGACATCAAATTTTACTATATAATAAATTTCCAAAAACTAAACTTAAACCAAATTGTTATACTTGTAGTAATTTGCAGAAGTATATGAAATTAACTGGGAGGGGGGGTCCCTTTTTGTTGACGATTGCTCACTATCCTTTTTCATCTTCTGGCTTCATTAACCTTTACTGCCTCCTGTAGTAGCTTACCTCTGAGATATGCACTGAATAAGTGTGGACTGCCACAGAGTCAGCATATTTGGTGGTACTAGCAGGACGGGCTGCTACCAAAAGTCTGGAAGCTGAATTTCTAACAAAACAGGCATTGTTGAATGCCTGCCCATGGATACCCTATGCCAGCTGTAAGAGGGTGTTGGTATGTTTCCACCGACTGATGCATTATCCACTAGCTCCCTTTCTGAGTCTTATGGAAGTCATGCATTGCAGGCATAGCCATATCTGAATCTGAGGCCTTGCTTTCCAAATGTCTCATTGCAGTCGGTCCAGGAAGGACTTTCCCTCACCAGTGGTGCATAAGTCACAATAACTGAACATTAGACATTAAAGGAGGACCAGATATATACATAGATATGGGCAGCTTTATCTTCAAATGTCCTTTCAACTTGTCAGAGTACGGGAGAGGACATTCTACTGTGTGTCTCTGGGCTAGTCTGCAACAGGTTTTCCAACAGTTCCACAGAGCAAATGTCTTGCTACATATAACAGCACGTTGAAGCAGCCCCATGGTTATCATGGAAGCCTGAGCCACCTAAGATACAGAAGCTTTGGAATGGATATTGTCCAAGCAATCATCCCTGAGTCCTTAGCACTAATTTGAGATCCCCTGGTCAGCTTGGGTATGGAGATCAGTGGACAGCAGCTGTACAGTAGTCCAGCAGAAGCCCGGAGTTTTGCAAGTACCAAACATGAGATACAAACACGGAGAATTGCAATCTAGAAAGTCAAAAGAGGAAGGTAGAATTCTCTTCTTTTTGACCTTCCAATGACTCTCATGTCTATGTTGAATACATAGAAGAGCACAGCTGAGAGTGCCTCACTCGTCCAAGTCCCCTCACCCCCATCTTGGTAATGCAAAACAGCTCTGGGCATTCCTGTTCTTTTTAGACAGTTCTTATTGCTGAAGAAAGCTAAATTTTAAACCGGCAAAATGAAATATGCAGAATCCATGGACTCTGTAACAGAGGACAAAGACATCTGCTAGATAGCACAGAAACTCTGAGATAGCGAGCCTAGTGGCCAGATAGCATGGCGCTTATCAACCACTGGGAGATAAGAAAAGTTGCACATAAAAGGGTGTGAATCGTACATTAACTCTATGTGCTATATGTTTTGGTTGGAAAAATATTGTCTCAGCAAATTAGGGTGGAATAAAAATCAATATAGGGCCTTCACATTCTTCAACAACAGTTGTATACTAGTTCTTGAGAGTGGTTTCTGGTGAGGTTTTAAATCATATCAGTACTTTGTCTAGGTGAATCACTGGCACCTCAGGTAACAATGTTCTATACTCAGAACCATTCCGTCTTCAACTAGCACTTCTTCCACCTTTTTCCTTACTGTAGAAAATCCATTAAAGAGAAGAAATCTGAATCTTCTATTTGGTAGCCTGAATGATACTTTATCAGGAAAATCCTGGAATCTGATGAAGAATCATGGGAATTATAGTTTGGTAATTGTCTGGAGACTACTGTGCAAGAACTCTTCATCAAACTATAGCTCCTTCCCTAGGAGAGAGAATTGCTATTAAGGCAGTTTAATCCATAGAGCAGATAGGTCCTTAGGTATACCAGATTTGGAAGCCAATATTAAATTAAAAATTTCAGAACTTTGAAGAACAAAACTGACAGCAAAATCCAAGAGACAAAATATGTATAATTATTGATGATGTTAATTCTTGAGCAGCTAGTTTCTCCACAGATGCTGGCCATTTCATGTACTTTAATACCAGTTGTGGGAAACAAGGAGATGCAGCTGTCCTAGAATCGCGGATTCTGTATCCAAAGAGGAAGCAGCAGTGTCTACAGTTCTTCTTTAAAATGACGGGAAGCTCCCAGGACAGACTTGCCCTCTGGGTTAAGAAAGATGATGGCACTGGAAATGTTCGCAGGCTGGTTAAAATTAAAACTTTTCAAGGTAAATTTGAAAAGTCATAAAATATTTTAAATCTTTGTAAATCCTTACACACACAGTGTTATATACACAAAACTCATATGCTCACATTGGCTTTTGGAGGGCATATATTATTTTAGGTCGCCTTCATGTGTTGTTGTTATCTGCCTACAAAACACACCTGTCCTCCAAGCAAGAAAAGAATGTTTTAAAAATGTTGCTCCAGTACCTCAATAATTTTTGTTATCCTTTTCTGTACCTGTTCCAATTCTGCTGTACACATTACTCCAGATGTGGTTGCACCATGGATTTGACTAAAAGTAGTATGATACTGGAATGTTTATTTTCAGTTCTTTGTCTAATTATGTCCATCATTCAATCTGCCTTTTTGAAAAAATAGTAGTTGTACATAGCTTGGCATTTTCATTGAGCTATCCCTTGCTTGACCAGTCACTGCCAGCTCAGATGGCATCTGTGAACACGATTTTTTAAACCTTCATCATACATTGCTCTACTCTAGCTTACACTGAATTCCATTTGCTACATTGGTATGCATTTTTCCAATCTGGAGAGTTCCTTTGTGTTCTCATCATCTTAAATAATCTTGTGTCATTATATAATTGGTTACCCTCCCACACACCTTAATTTCTAAAGATTTTTAAACAACTTGAAAAGCACAGGTCCCTGCATAAATCCCTGAGAAACCTTCTACTCATATACCTGCATTGTGAGACCTGGCCACCTACTCCTCCTCTTAGCTTCCTGTTCTTTATCCATTTTCAACCCATAGCAGAACTTCTCCTCTAATTACATCACTGTTACATTTGCACAGGAGGCTTTCACGTGGACTTTGTCAAAGGCTTTTGGAAGTCCAAGTATATGTCTTGGACATATGATACTTTCAAAGACATGTGATACTTTCAAAGAATTCTTAAAAGGTTGATGGGACAGCACTTAACTTTGCATAAGACATATTTATTATTTTTCAGCATGGCTTGCCCTTTTATATGCTTGATGCTTTTAAAAACACTTTCTACCAATTTACCCCAAATTGATTTTAAGCTCAGTATCTTGTATATTCCCCAAGCCCCTTTTAAATACTCTGGCTTTTCTTCATTAACAAAGATTCAGGAAGGATTCATCCCACGCTTTCTACAAGCATGTGGATGACTAAAAAAGCTGATCCGAGATAAACAAGTCTGGTTACAGAAAGTACAGCAGAAAGTCTCCCTGGGTGATGTTTCCACGTTGTGGTTCTTTTTGTGTTGTTATTTCTCTTCGAGACTCTTTCGGTGTGAGTTCTCGAAAGAGGCTGCAGCATTGTGGATAGTGTGTCTCCATGCCTTCCAATAATTGGCATTATAATAGAGGCTGGCATATTATGTAATGCAGCTAGAAGACTGACAATTTCACAATTAAGAACTCTTGATAGATCCCAATTGGACCTATCTCCCCTGCTCTCCAACAGCCAGTACATTGGCATTGAGGGACTGCAGACTGAGAGGGGAGACATTTCACAGCTTCACCTATGCAGAATTGTACAATACTTCTCCCAGTCTTGGTTGTTTGACTTTGGATCATGAAAGGTGTTTTTTTTTTAATCTTCTTCCATAGGAGACAGTGACCATAACTGGAAAATTGCCCATGTGAATTTCAAATGCCAAAAAAAGTTCAGATTTCTCTTCCATGGGGTAAAAGGCAATCCAGACAACTCAGCAGGAGGAATTTATATTGATGACTTAACCCTGAGTGAAACCCAGTGCCCCAGAGGTGTATGGCTTATTCGCAACTTCTCTCAGTTGCTTACAACTGCTCCTGAAGGTTACTCCATGCACAGTCCTCGGTTCTATAGCCCTGAAGGTTATGGTTATAGTATAACCTTGTCTCCCAGAGGGTTGAGAGGTTCTGCCTTTGCAAACTATACCCGGATTTCTTTTCATTTGGTCAGTGGTGAAAATGATGGTGTTCTTGAGTGGCCAGCTCTGCATAGGCAGGTTACCATCACAGTCCTTGACCAAAATCCCAATGTCAAGAAAAGGATGTCCTCAGAAAGGAGCTTCACAACAGATGAAAAACAGGTTCTCCAAGGTAGGTAGCAGTCCCTGGACAGCAGTGACTCTGGAGCAAGAGGACACAGCTTGGTTAGTACTTCAAAGTAGCTCCAACACAGAGTATTACAGTAATCCGCCTTCCCTGTCATGTTAGACAGCCAAGTCCTCATTTCTCTCATTTCCAGAACTGCTATTAAGGACAACCTTGTCTACATATGTAAACTGAAATCAAAAAACAACACTGGATCATGGAACTCAAAGATTTGCCATGAATTTAAGTTGCAGATATGACCTTAGTGGTGTAAATCTTATTTCTTGATCAAATAATTTCAAAGCTTTTTCCCTTTGCTTGCTGAGAGTATGAAAAGTTTTGAAACTTTTAAATAATTTTTCACATTCCAGATTTTTTTTTTTTAACAAAATAATTGTTTGTGCAAAAAGCTTGGGATTTGGGGGCAAAGCCAGCTTTACATGAAAAATGTATATTTTGTGAAAATACTCTGTTTTCTGGGAAATATTGTCCTGTGCAACCCCACCCTCACAAGTTTATTTGTATGAACAATATTTTTTGTTAAACCCTTATTGTCCCTGAATGTCAAGCCACTTTTTTTCATTAAGGACAAAAAAAAAAAATTGTGAGCATTCTTTACATCCCTAGACCCTCTTTCAGAGCAGGTTTAACATCTTTCTGAAACTAATTCAGACTCAGCTCAGTCTTTCACTGTAAGACTTATTCCTCATCTGTGATGCTTAATTTGGTTTTATATTTAGAGGACACATGTGGGACATCCTTAGTTAATTTGTTTTAAAAATTGACCTTACACAGAGGGGCATCACTATGGCATGCAGGGGCTGTGGACCACACCAGGTGACACCTCAGTGAGGGTGTCATCCAATGTGCTGGTGGTAAAGAGTACCAAAGTTCTGGGTCCAAAGGGTTTATTGACCAGGTGGGAAAGGAAGTCTCCTCCCTCTCCTACCTAGTCAGCAGCTCTATCAGACCCAGAAAGGCTGTGGGGAGACAGGAGCAGATGCTAAAGTTCCAAGTCTCCAGGTCTTGTGGCTTTGCTGCTTCTCCTCCTCCATCTCTTCGGTGGCGGCAATAGCCTGGTGTCTCAGCTAGGGAGCATGGAGGCAGGGAGAGGAGTCCACTTGAACTACCAGGCTACTCTTTGGAGATGCCATTGCTGCTGATAGCCTGCCTTTTGGGGGGTACATGGTGCCCCAAATAGACAAATATTAGCAGCAGTGGTGGCATAAACATGGAGAACTCCACCTCTGCCACCGCCACTCCCCATGCCTATCTCTTCAGCGTACTGTGCCCCCCCCCCGCAAAGAAATGAGTCTTGGTGGTAGTGGCAGGAAAGAGGAAGACTTGGCCTGCCCATACTGCCACCACTCATGCTAATCTCTTGGAGCGCTGCAGCCCTCCAAAGAGATGAACATTGGCATCAGCGGGGTTGGAGGACCATGTCCTTCCTGTTGCCAGGAACAGGAAGGACTCAGTCAGCCACCCCCACCACTGCCAATACTTATCTCTTTGGGGGGCTTCACAACCCTCCCCCTCCCCCAAAAGAGACAAGCATTGGCAGTGGCAGAGGTGGCAGGCCAAGTCCTCCCCGTTTCTGACAGCAGAAACATGAATGAGGAGGACTTGGCCTGCCACCCCACTACTGCTGATGATAGTCCATCTCTTCAGGTAGATGCAGTGTCCTGAAGAAACAAGTGATGCTGATAGCAGAGGTGGTAGCAGAAACAGAGGATTCATCCATTTTTAACACTCCCCCTCATCACACACACTCTCCATGCCCTGAAGAGATGGACTATCAGCAGCAGGTGTCAAATATGTCAGGTACACCCTTGCTTACACACTGTCTGTGATATTTACAGAAATGTAACAATTGTATATAACACTTCCCACATCATGTCACCATGGCATTTGTAGCACTTTTGTTGTTAAATGCCTTCTAGTTGATTTTGACCCATGGTGACCTTGTAGACGAGACATTTCCAAGACTCCCTGTTCTCCGCTGCTCTGCTTAGTTCCTGCAAAATCATGCCTGTGACTCTTTAATAGAGTTCATCCATCTAGCATGCAGTCTTATTCTCTTTCTGTTTCCCTCCACCTTTCCTAGCATTATTGGGGTTTTTTTTCCAGTGAGTCATACCTTCTTATGATGTTTCTGAAGCATGACTGCCTCAGTTTTGTCATCTTGGCTTCCAGGGAGATTTCTGGCTTGATCTGCTCTAGGACCCATTTGTTTGTCATTTTGGCTGTCCATGGAATCCCAAGAACTCTTCTCCAGTACCATATCTCAAATGAACTGATTCTCCTCCTGTCTTAATTGTCCAGCTCTCATATCCATACATAGTAATAGGAAAAACAATGGCTTGCATGATTCTAATTTTTGTGTTCAGCTGTATATCTTTGCTTATTAGTATATTTTCTAGTTTCATAGCTGCCCTCCCCATTCTTAATCTTCTGATTTCCCCTGACTGCAGTCCCCACTTCTATCAATGTTTGATCACAGGTATGAGAACTCTTTTTACTACTTTTATTTCTTCATTTTCTAGGTTGAATTTATCTAGAATCTCTGTTATCATTATGCACATGTGCCAAAATGGCTCTGGCAGAGCACAGAGTGTGCAAACACACCGCTCTCCCAAGCTCTAATTTCAGCCCCAGGCTATTGCAAAGCAGTGGTCTGTACCGGGCCTATATGACAATAGCACTAACCTCATATGCAAGCAAAATACTACTCAAAATTCTGCAGCATAGATTCCAACCATTCACGGAGAGAGAAATCTCAGAGGTGAAAGCAGGATTCAGACAAGGAAGAGACACTAGGGACCATATTGCAAACATAAGATAGTTAATGGAAAAAAGAATTTCGAAAAAGAATCAACATGTGTTTCATAGACTACAGCAAAGCATTTGAATGTATAGATTATGAAAAGCTATGGAATGCAAGAAATAGAGTGGTTGCCAATAGGAAAAAGGGCCAGGCAAGGCTGCATCCTATCACCCTACTTGTTTAACTTATATGCTGAAATCATCATAAGAAAAGCTGAATTAGAATCAGAAAAATTAGGAGTGAAGATAGGAGGAAGGAACATTAGCAACCTAAGATATGTGGATGATACCATAATATTAGCAGAAGGCATTAAGGAATTGGAACAGTTAATAAGAAAGGTCAAAGATGAAAGTGCAAAGGTAGGTCTGATGCTGAACATAAGGAAAACAAAATAAAAACAATAATGCTAGGAAAGGTAGAAGGTAGAAAAAAGACAGAAGACCACAGACATGATGAATATGCTCAATAGGGATATGGAGGGGTATGGGTAAGGGCTTGCGGGACCTGGGCAAGATGAATGGACTCTATCAAGGAGGTCATGGGTATGATTTTGCAGGAACTAAGCAGAATAGTAGAAGACAGGGATTCTTGTAGATGTCTCATCCACAGGGTCACCATGAGTTAAGATCAACTCTAGGGCGGTTAACAACAACAGCAATGAAGATGTACAGAGCACAAACAGTATTATTATATATTCTGGATCATTTTGCAGAAAAAAATAATTCTTCCAGATGGGGAAAACCATCTCTTCTTGGAAAATTTGATACTTCATGCAACTGTACTCGGAGTGGAGGCTGGGGATGGAGTAAATTTATCTCACATGCACAACTAAAGAGAAGGGATTATCTGAAAAATGATGACCTTATTATCTTTGCAGAATTTGAAGGTATGCAAATATCTTTATAAAATGGACTAGTCCTCCCCCCCATACACACACACCTTGATCTGCTCCATCTCTCCAGGTGTGCAATGGCAGCCAGAATCTGGGCAAACCCCCATATGTTGTTAGTAGCCAGAGGGATGGGGTTGTGCCACGGAGCATCCAGCTGCTGTTGTGCGTTTGGGGAGAAAGTGGAGACAAACCCACCCCATTCCCTGATGATAGTGTAAGTATTCTGGGGTGAAGGTTGGTGCTCTACCAGTACGCTTCCTGAGTCTTGGCTGTTCACGTCTTTCTCTTTTTCCAATGATGGAGTGGAGACATCCTTAAAGCTGGGTTTGATTCCCATGATTTGCTCCTGGCTGCCACCAGAGGGAGCAAACACAGCAACTCCACCAGTCTAGTTGGTGGTTTTGGAGACCATCAACCACCTCCTTCAAATTCAAGTAATCGAACCAATTCCCCCTTTGGAATGCTTCTCTGGATGTTATTCCATTTTCTTCATTGTTCTGAAGTGCAACAAGTCCTGGAGAGCCATTTTGGATCTCAAGCAGGTCAACAGATCCATCAGAAGATGCCACTTCCGAATGGAAACTCTCAAATCCATCCTGGAGGCCCTATCACCCTCCAATTTTCTTGCCTCTCTCAATTTAACCGAGGCGTATCTTCACGTTTCAATCCTTCCAGAACACCAGAGATTCCTGCACTTCATGTACCAAGATCAACACTTCCAATATCGGGCTCTGCCCTTCAGCCTCTCCTCAGCTCCCAGTGTTTTCACCAAGATCATGGTGGCCCTGGTGGCTCATTGGAGACAACAACAAATTCACGTCCATCCTTATTTAGACAATCTTCTCATGAGGGCGGGCTCCCAGGCTGAGCACTCCCGCAATGTGGCCTTCATCCTGTCATCCCTCGAAGCCCATGGTTTTCTGGTCAATTGTGGAAAGAGCCATCCGGTTCCATCTCAATGAATCCAACACCTGGGAGCAATAATAGATATGGTTCAGGGCAAGACCTTCCTACCTGAAGACCAGATCCTTACCATTCGCCATCTCATCCACTACCTTCAACACGTTCATTCATCAGATCTTCTGTTGCTTGCCAGACTTCAGGGCATAATGCTTGCAACCATAACCTGTGTCCCTTGGACCCGGTTCCACTCGAGACAACTTCAGTGGCTTCTCTTGCCTTATCAAAAGCAGATCGCTCTCTCCCAACATCTAAAGATCCTGATTCCATGGGTCATCAAAGGATCTTTCAAGTGGTGGACCTCACAAGCGATTCAACAAGGCCGGCTCATCTGGACTTCCCCCAGATCCAACTGACAACAGACGCCAGTTGTTGAGCCACCCTCAACCTCAGGGAAAATTGAGCCCCCAAGAAGCCACTCAATCCATCAACTGTTTAGAGTTGAGAGCCATTTGTCTAGCGCTGTGCTCCTTCTCCCAACAGATGTCAAACAAATCAGTCCTCATAAGGACCAACAATATAACAGCCAAAGCCCATATCAACAGACAAGGGGGCACCAGGTCAAGGTCCCTGATGAACAAACCAAATTGCTCTTTAAGTGGTCGGAAAAACACCTTGTTCACCTTCAAGCAAAACACATAACGGGAGAACTAAACTCTCTAATCGACTCTCAGCCATCAGGACCCGGACCAGGTAGAGTGGCAACTAGATCCCCAGGCCTTCCAGATGGTTGTAATGAGATTTGGCCTTCCACAAGTGGCCTTCCACAAGTTCCTCCCCAGCAAATCATCAAGCACCCAGGTTCTTTTCACAGTTCCTGTCCCAAGGGGCAGAACAAATCGATGCCCTCCACTCTCTGTGGCCCAGAGGTCTTCTATATGTTTTTCCTCCCACAGCCATGATCTCTGAGTGCTTAAAAGAGCAAAAAAGAGAAAAGTCCCATCTGATCCTGATAGCACCTTACTGGCCAGTTCTCCCTCCCTATTCCATAAGCTTTGGTATGTCCCAGCTTTCAGGATGTCTCCGCTCCATCGCTGGAAAATTAAACATTGACCTACCTTTGTGATAGGTTTTTTCCAGTGATGGAGACTGTGTTTTCCACATTTACGTGGCCATTGTTCTGTTTTTCTCTTCACGTTCTAGTTGTTAATGTTCAAAGTTGTTTTTAAGTTCTCAGCTCAACTATTACATTGACTGGAGTTGCTATGGGGTTTGCTCCCCCTGGTGGCAGCCCAGTAAAGAGTTTCTGTTTTCCTTCCTTGGAGCAAATCATGGGAATCAAACCCAGCTTTAATGATGTCTCTGTCTCCATCGCTGAAAACAAACATATCACGAAGTTAGGTCAACAAAATTAAGTAATTTGGTGCTTTAAAATGTGGGGTATAAGCTTTCATTTCATTTTTTAACAATTCAAAATATTTGTCACAGATGAGCCCTGTCTCTCTTTTTGCATAAGATTTAACACATCTCAGGAAGACGGAACATTTTCTCCCACAAACGTGGCCCATTGGTGAAAAACATCCTGTGGGAAGGAAGAAGTCAGCCCATCTGAAAGACTGGCAGCCCTACCCAAGAGAACACTGTGACCAAAATCCATGTCAGAATGAGGGCATCTGTATAAACATCGAAGGAATCACAAGCTGCAGGTATCTAGTATGATTTTTATGTGCCACCCACCCCTATTTGCATGTCATAGTAGTACATAATCAACTAACAGGCCTATAGATTTAGGACTACCATTCTAAAAGCACCAGACACATCTGATCTTGGAAACTAAGCAGATTCAACCTTACTTAGAACTTGGATAGAGACCTCCAATGATTAGATGCTGTGGGTTGTATTTCAGAGGAAGGAACTAGCAAAACCACCTCTCAGTATTCCTTATCTAAGAAAACTCTATGAAATCCTTGTGGTCATTGTAAGTCCACAGACAACTTGAAGGCACATACACAAACACACGCCACTACTACTATTACTATTCATTTCCTTTAAGGAGGAGAAAGAAAGGAGGAGGTTCTAGTCCATGTGCTTGGGTGAGATCTAATTTAATTTACACTTGAGCCATTGCATTCTGGGAGCCAGTGCTGGGAGGCTACTTAAGGCTACTCAAGGCTAGCAGAAGCTTCATTTCCTTTAAGGAGGAGAAAGAAAAGGAGGAGGCTGTAGTCCATGTGCTTGGGTGAGATCTAATTTAATTTACACTTGAGCCATTGCATTCTGGGAGCCAGTGCTGGGAGGCTACTTAAGGCTACTCAAGGCTAGCAGAAGCTTCATTTCCTTTAAGGAGGAGAAAGAAAAGGAGGAGGTTCTAGTCCATGTGCTTGGGTGAGATCTAATTTAATTTACACTTGAACCATTGCATTCTGGGAGCCAGTGCTGGGAGGCTACTTAAGGCTACTCAAGGCTAGCAGAAGCTTCATTTCCTTTAACGAGGAGAAAGAAAAGGAGGAGGTTCTAGTCCATGTGCTTGGGTGAGATCTAATTTAATTTACACTTGAGCCATTGCATTCTGGGAGCCAGTGCTGGGAGGCTACTTAAGGCTACTCAAGGCTAGCAGAAGCTTCATTTCCTTTAAGGAGGAGAAAGAAAAGGAGGAGGTTCTAGTCCATGTGCTTGGTGAGATCTAATTTAGAAGAGGAGCCGGCCTGAAGCATCAGAGGAAGTGAATCAGAGACTTGCCTTTGGAAGGAGCTTTTAGCCAGGAGCTCTCTACATAACTATAGGCCCCGTGACTTGAACTCAGTGACAGAGCTTGGGAATAAAGGCCAAGTCTAGCAAGGGAAGCCCACAGTCTTGTTTCAGTGCCTCCTTAAGACTTCTCAGTATGGACACTGAAGGCCCTGCAGCAGTCACCTGCAACACATGTGGGATGTTTGTCTTCTTGCCTACAGAGGTGGCGAACTACACCTGCCACAAGTGCAAGTTGGTAGCCCTCTTGGAAGAGAAAGTACAGCAGCTAGAGGAGCAGATATCTGCACTCCAGCATCATAGAGAGCAGGAGATTCTCCTGAACAGATCAGACCAGAATGTTTTGGGTGGGAAACAGACAGAGGAAGTTGTTGGGGCGGAGGAGGTCACTCCACATACAACAGAGGTAGATGCTTGGAGGATGGTCACACACAGAAGTAAGGAAACCAGGGAACGTTCTGTGAGCGGCTTGCAGCTACAGAATCACTTTGAATCTCTCTCTGTTGTCAGAGATGATGAGGAAAAGCAGCAGGGACAGACATCAGGGACAGAGCAGGAGAGCCTGAGAGTATCACGAAAAGGAACAGCCACTGCTAAGCCTCGGAGGAGGCGCGTGGTCGTGGTGGGGGACTCCTTGCTGAGGGGTACAGAAGCAGTGGTTTGTGGGCCTGACAAGATGTCTCGGGAGGTGTGTTGTCTCCCCGGGGCAAAGATCCATCATGTGACGGAGAGGCTGACTAGACTTGTCAAGCCTACTGATCAATACCCCCTTCTTTTGGTTCATGTGGGAACCAATGATACTGCAAGGCACAGCCTTCAGAATATCAAAAGGGATTATGAGGCTCTGGGAAGGAAGCTGAAAGAGATGGATGCACAGGTTGTCATCTCATCTCTACTCCCGGTAGAAGGGCATGGTCCAGGAAGGGAGAGGAAAATAGCAGAGGTGAATAACTGGCTCCGTAGATGGTGCCGCCAAGAACAGTTTGGATTCTTGGATCATGGGCTGCGGTTCCATGAGGAGGGACTTCTGGCAAGGGATGGACTGCATCTCACGCCAGTTGGCAAAAACGTTTTTGCCAACAGTCTGAAGAATCTGATCAGGAGGGCTTTAAACTGAGTTATGTGGGGGAGGGAGACATTATACTGGAAGGCAAAAGGGATGGAGAGAAAAGTCCAAGTGGCACAGAGGGAACAAGGCAAACAGTGCAAGGACCCAACAGTAGGAGCCAAAAAAATGTGCAAAAGCAGCAAGTAAAGAGGACACATGGTCTTAAATGCCTCTCCACTAATGCACAGAATATGGGAAATAAGCAGGATGAACTTGAACTCCTAGCACAAGAAGGGAAATATGATATAATAGGCATCACTGAAACCTGGTGGGATGAGTCTCATGATTGGAATGTAGAAATAGAGGGGTATAACCTTTTTAAGAGAAACAGGCCAAGCAGGAAAGGAGGAGGAATAGCATTATATGTCAGGGATATTTACACCAGTGAAGAGATCCAGGAAGTCAATACTGGAAGCCAGGTGGAGAGCATCTGGATAAAAATTAAAGGAGAGGGAAATAACAGTGGGAGTCTACTACAGACCCCCGACTCAGGCAGAGGAATTGGATGATGCCTTTCTAGAACAGATAATCACATACTCAGAAAAGAGAGATGTAGTAGTGATGGGTGACTTCAACTATCCTGATATTTGCTGGAAGTCAAACTCAGCCAAATCCTCAAAGTCTAGCAAATTCCTCACTTGCCTGGAAGACAATTTCATTGTCCAAAAGGTGGAAGAGGCAACAAGGGGATCAGCCATTTTGGATCTGATCTTAACCAACAGGGAAGACCTAGTTGATGGGGTGCAAGTGGTTGGATCCTTAGGTGGAAGTGACCATGTTCTCCTGGAGTTTGTAATACAGTGGAAGGGAGAAGCTAGGCATAGTCAGACACGCACTCTAGACTTTAGGAGAGCTATTTTCAATAAACTTAGAGAAATACTGGGAGTGATCCCATGGTCAGGAATACTAAAAGAAAAGGGAGTTCAAGACGGATGGGAGTTTCTCAAAAGGGAGATATTGAAGGCACAATTTCAAACAGTTCCAATGAGGAAGAAAAATGGAAGATGTCTCAAGAAGCCAGGATGGATGACTAAGGAACTTTCAACTGAGCTAAGTTTTAAACGGAACATGTATAAGAGATGGAAAAATGGAGAAATCACGAAAGAGGAATTCAAACAAATAGCCAGCACATGTAGGGGTAAAGTCAGAAAAGCTAAAGCGCAGAATGAACTCTGGCTTGCTAGAGAGGTTAAGAACAATAAAAAGGGCTTTTTTGGATATGTCCGCAGCAAAAGGAAGAAGAAGGAAACAGTGGGGCCACTGCGTGCAGAAGATGGCAAAATGCTAACAGGGGACAGAGAAAAGGCAGAATTACTCAACACCTTCTTTGCTTCAGTCTTCTCAGAAAAGGCAAAGGGTGCTCAACCTAAGGATAATGGAACAGGAGACAGAATAGAGGAAATTCAGCACAGAATAAGTAAAGAGGTAGTACAGGAATACCTGGTTAACCTAAATGAATATAAATCTCCAGGACCAGATGAACTACATCCTAGAGTATTAAAAGAACTGGCAAATGTAATATCAGAGCCATTGGCAATAATCTTTGAGAACTCCTGGAGAACAGGAGAAGTCCCAGCAGACTGGAGGAGGGCAAACGTTGTCCCCATCTTCAAAAAGGGAAAAAAGAGGATCCCAACAATTATCGTCCAGTTAGTCTGACATCAATTCCAGGAAAGGTTCTAGAGCAGATCATTAAGCAGAGAGTCTGTGAACACTTAGAGGCCAATGCCATAATCACAAAAAGCCAGCATGGGTTTCAGAGAAACAAGTCATGCCAAACGAACCTGATCTCTTTTTTTGATAAAATTACCAGCTTGGTAGATGAAGGGAATGCTGTGGATATAGTATACCTCGATTTCAGTAAGGCCTTTGACAAGGTTCCCCATGACATTCTTGCAAACAAGCTTGCAAAATGTGGGATAGACAAGTTAACTGTTACATGGATTTGTAATTGGTTGACTGGCCGAACTCAAAGGGTGCTCAACAATGGCTCCTTTTCATCCTGGAGAGAAGTGACCAGTGGGGTCCCACAGGGTTCTGTCCTGGGCCCAGTGCTATTCAACATCTTTATTAACGATTTGGATGACAGAATTGGGGGCATACTTATCAAATTTGCAGATGACACTAAACTGGGAGGAGTAGCTAATACCCCAGAGGACAGGATCAAAATTCAAAATGACCTGAATAGACTAGAAAGCTGGGCCAGTGCTAACAAAATGAAATTCAATGCGGAGAAATGTAAGGTTCTGCACTTAGGGCGGAAAAATGAAATGCACAGATATAAAATGGGGGACACCTGGCTGAATGAGACCACATGTGAAAGGGATCTAGGAGTCCAAGTAGACCATAAGCTGAACATGAGTCAACAGTGTGATGCGGCAGCTAAAAAAGCCAATGCAATTTTAGGCTGCATCAATAGAAGTATAGTTTCTAGATCAAGGGAAGTTATAGTGCCACTCTATTCTGCTTTGGTCAGGCCCCACCTGGAATACTGTGTCCAGTTCTGGGCACCACAATTCAAAAAAGATGTGGAGAAACTGGAGCAGGTCCAAAGGAGGGCAACTAAGATGGTGAAGGGTCTGGAAACCTTGCCCTATGAAGAACGCCTTAGGGAGCTGGGGATGTTTAGCCTGGAGAAGAGAAGGTTAAGAGGTGATATGATAGCCCTGTTTAAATATTTGAAGGGATGTCATATTGAGGAGGGAGCAAGCTTGTTTTCTGCTGCTGCAGAGACTAGAACGCGGAACAATGGATGCAAACTGCAGGAAAAGAGATTCCACCTCAACATTAGGAGGAACTTCCTGACAGTAAGGGCTGTTCGACAGTGGAACACACTCCCTCAGAGGGTTGTGTAGTCTCCGTCCTTGGAGGTCTTTAAGCAGAGGCTGGATGGCCATCTGTCAGGGATGCTTTGACTTGGAGTTCCTGCATGGCAGGGGGTTGGACTGGATGGCCCTTGTGGTCTCTTCCAACTCTATGATTCTATGATTCTATGATTCTACTACTGCAACTACTTATTAATAACATTAGTATTATTATTATTAGGGCAGTTCTTACAGTCATTGTGTAACAGATAACAACTTAGGGCATGGCACATGCAGAAGAATTTTCAGTAATGTTTCCTTTTCCCCCCTATATGAACACAACATTGTGATTCGGACTCAGCCCTATGTAAATGTCTGAGTGGGAATAGAGTGCATAACTCCACTCTTCCCATTCATACTTGTTTTAATTTTACATAGACATTAATTGTCTACAAGGTGCCCTGGTGGTCTGGCTTCTGGGTTCCTCCAGTCCACTGGGATGGGATGCAACAACAATGACATTTTAAGATGGCTTTTAATTTGTAATTACTACAATACAAGGAAATGTGTCCATAATTTATTTATTTTTTAAAAAAAACTTTGTATACTTTTTAAATAGAATCATAGAATTTTATTAAATAACTTTATACTGTTTCAAATGTAATGATTTTAATTGTTTTAAAGGTTTATTGTTAGGTTTTAATTAATTTTATTCTGTGGGCAGGCTTGGGTTCTGTTCTAGGAAAAAGGCAGCATATAAATAAATTAATCGTACCTAGGCAGGTAGTGGGAACACCTTCAGTTACGCTGGCCCATTTTAGATTGGCAAAAAGAGGTGTGTTGATGGCTGCATGAAAGCCCAGCCTTTAGATGAGAAAAAGGGAAAGTGTGCCATGAAAACACTATTTTGGAGTTTTAAGGGAGAAGAAGTGCCTTTAAAAAGTAGTTTGATTTCCCCACTACTTTTTTTAAAAGGGCGCAACATTGCTATTGCATCTAAAGGCTAAGGTGTAGTTGCCGGTTAAATGGGGCTCTGTCTCTTTAAAGCGCCCATTTAAAGGCAGCAATACAGGTGTGGATCATAATGGATCGTGGATTGGGAGCATGCGTGGTGTGGACTTCACTTCTAATTAAAACGCTCAATGCCCTGCAGGTGTAAAAGCTGGGGTTTATCCGCGAAGTTTTTTAAAGCTCCCAAATCCTAGCTCCACTCCTAATCCGAACCCTAGACATGCGCAGTAGGGACTCTGGGATGCCGTTACTGTTATTTTACTGTGGATAATATGTCAATTCATTCACAAAATAAAGGGGTTCATTCATGATGCACCAGTGCAACAGCACAGTTTAAAAAGGCGGAGGAAACGCAATGATAATTTGACGGATCCTCATAAGTATACATTTGTCCTGCGCAAATGCGCAGGTTTGCCGGCTGCCGGCTGCGAACTGCGCAATTGTGCAGTTCCCAGCCGGCAATGATAATTTGACTGTATGGTGTTACTGCGTTTGTGCAGTTCGCAAACCTGCGCAGTTGCCCAGCACAAATGTATACTTATGAGGATCCGTCAAATTATCATTGCAGCTCCTCTGCCTTTTTAAACTGTGCCATTGCACTGGTGCATCATGAATGAACCCTTTTATTTTGTGAATGAATTGATATGTTATCCACAGTAGAATAACAGTAACGGCATCCCAGAGTCCCTACTGTGCATGTCTAGGGTTCGGATTAGGGGTGGAGCTAGGGTTTGGGAGCTTTAAAAAACTTCACGGATAAACCCCAGCTTTTACACCTGCAGGGCATTGAGGAATTGCGCAGTTCGCAGCCGGCAAGGAAAAAAATTTTAAAGGTTCACCGCGGCTAAAAGCCGCGTTCATTGCCGCCCATGTAGCTGCTCCGCCTGTGTTTGTAGAGTTCTGACAGCTTCCCATGTAGCTGCTGAGCCACAGAAAAGACCTCAGATAAGTCGTTCCCACACCCCTCAGTCTAGCTGCCCTGTACCTTTTAAATGCACACCTGGGGCTTGCAGTCTAGCTGCTAAGCATTAAGGAAAGTGCAACTTCATGTCACACTTTCCTGCCAATCTAAAAAGCCCCATTGATGCATTTCTCCCTCTCCCATTATTATGGAAGCATAGTTATATCTTGATAATCTCGACAGTGTTTGAAGTCTCCATTGCATTGTATTGTTTTACTAGAAGTTCTTACAACTGTTGTGTAATAGGTAATTCACATTGACAGTGGTATGTCAAAGGGGTGGGGTATTAATAATAATAAAATAATAATAATAATAATAATAATAATGTCTTGATTGAATGGGAGCTTAAGTCCTTCTTTATTCATGACTAGCAGCAGTATATTCAGCCCTCCTTCAACCTTTTCCCTTCCTTCTTGGACTGATTAGGTAGGAGGGCTACCTTTCTCCCAGTTTAAACAGTTCAGGGGGGCTGCTGAAGAAATGCAGAGCTGCCAAGAAACTCTTCAGAGAAATGAATGTCTCAGGTCTGCCACCTAGTAACTGAAGATGGTACTGCATGCCAATGGCAAATTTAGATGAATAAAAATTAATCAATTTTAAAGCAAAATATACATATTTATGGATTTACCTTAAACCAAGTTATCAGTGTCTTTAGAAACATAGGAGTAACTTCACTACTTGCACTGAACTGTCTCCTACTATGCAACTATTGCCATGCTCTTAATGGCAACTCAGCACTGAAGCTCTGTTATTGGAATATTAATGGCCTTTCAAGCAAATACATAGAGGCAATGGCTGCCATTCTACTCAGGACATGGAAACAGATATAGGACATAGCTAACCCATACTGTATTTATAATGATAGGTAGAATGGGAATCAGGCTTACTACATTGAATGCCTTTGGCAGGGAGGTTTGTTTCCATGTTTTAGTTTGTAGTGAAAGATACATAGATGGTGCTGTACAAATAAAAATAAACAATGATAACATCAGATTGAATTTTTTATTGTCAGGCTTTAAAAAACAAATAGTGATAAAAATGTCCAACCTATCATTGAGGAACAACAGTAGCTCCAAACTGGCAGAAGCTCCTGAGCTCACTTTTTAATATTGTGTTTGGGCCATCTTCAGAAAAGCTTCTTGAGAAGTTGTTTTCCATTTGAGCTGCTGTACATTTTTAGTTAGGAGAGAAACCAGACCCCATCACTGATTTTCCCCCTTTTCCTTCCAGGTGTGCTACAGGCAAAATCTTCTTTTACACAGGCGTGAGATGTCAGGTAGCACATGTCAACTGGAGCATCCTTGGCTTGCTGATCGGCGGAGTTGCTGGAACCATTGTACTCATTATAGTATCTATCTCCATAGTAGCTAAGGTCTTTTTTCAGAGTGTGGCTTCAAGATGATTTCATGTTACTTTACGCATTTGTATGATTCAGAAATTTTGTCATTTTTCTGTTTCATGAGCTTGAGGATGCCTTGCCTCTTGCTCGCAGGCCGGCTTTTTAAAAAATAGTAATAATAATCTTAGGCTGAATTCCTCTGTACCAGGGGTGAGAACTGAGAGACTGCTGATCTTCAACATCCAGCATTCCTTGCCTTTGACTGCTCTGCCCAAGGCTGATGGAAGGTGCAATCCAACAATATTTGGAGGACTGTATGATGGATATACACACACACATACACACATGCATACATAAGAGCATGTTCCACTTAACTCAGTGGGGCTTATTTTTGAGGCAATATTTCAGTGTATTATGCAGCTCTTTTCAAATGAGGAGGACTGTCCATATTCCTTTGTGCCCTCCTTTCACCTACATTCTTTGGCACCTTTTTTGGCACACTTTTTTTTACAAGGAAATTTAACAGGAAAAAGAAGTGGTGAGAATGCCATCTGGGTGAGAATGCCATTTCGGTTGCTATATAAAATAGGAGGAGGGGTGTGACAGATTCCCTCTCCAAGCTGGTCCCCCAGTTCCAACTCTTGGGCTCCTGTCAATCACCTTGCCCCTCCCCCCCCCATCCCGAGACTGAGTACTTGGTCTCAAAGTGATCATATATGAACCAGTGGACGTATTGTTCTGTGGGTTCACTGTGGTGTGCTTGATCAGACTCTCCTTCAAACATAAGGAATATCCAGACACAGTTGTAAAAATAAGAAAAAAGTACAATGGACCCTTGATATCCCCTGAGGGTTGGTTCCAGGACCAAAATCGATGAATGCTCAAGTCCCATTAAATACAATGGCATACTAAAATGGTGTCCCTGGTATAAAATGGCAAAATCAAAGTTTTCTTTTTGGAATTACAATTTTTAAAAATATTTTCAAGCCATGGATAGTTGACTCCACAGATAAAGAATCTGTGGAGATGGAGGGCTGATTGTAGAAGTTTCTTGAGACACATCAACCTGTGAACTATTTAATCTTTTGCAGCTCCACAAAACCATATTCACCCCCTGCTTGCCCACTGACTATCCTATCCATGTTTCTCCCTGTCTCTAGGACACCTTTCCCCTCTGCCTTCCCACACAGACAAATATCAGTTTTGTATCTCCCTCCAACCCGTCTCCTCTTCACAGAATCCCCTGAGCTGTGCTTGGCCGTTTCTAACCAAGCTTGTCCAGTTCCTCCCTCAGAAAGGGTTATATAGGTCTTCCCTCTGGATGGGAAAGCACTGAGACTGCCACTTTTGAAATATTAATCTGCAGCCCTTCCTGCCAAGGGGCTAGATGCAGACGTGTATTACATTTGTAATATAATATGTAGTGAACTGTTTTCACCAACTGTCAAAGGTATGGAGATGTTTAAAAGTAACTGAAAACTGAAGGAGAAAGAACATCCATAAGAGGAATAGATTCCTTTCCTAAAAGACACTCAGCCCTTTCAGTTGTTGTAATCTAAAACATGGATTTATTTCTGGTTTTGTTATTTTAAAAATATACCTGATGCACAACTAGGATTCTTCTTGTACATCTCAGGACTTTATAATATGAGTGTGCCCTACAAGATCTTTTAGGCAGCTTAGAGATAAGAACTTTGAAAATTACAATGCACTCCAGTGGGCACCCTGGTGTTCCTGTCTGAAGCAGAACATCATGTTCCATGTACACCTCCAGATGGGAACAGGACGAGAGGCTACTGAGTAGTGTCCAGTGGACACCTGCTCTTACTCATTGCCAGTTACAGCAGCTTCTGGCTCCCATCAGTTTGTTTTGTATGGTTTAAGTAACAGAATAAAGCAACTCTTTATTGCTTTTTCCCAGGTATATTTTTAACACTTTTACTGAAGCTACAGATTTCACTTTACTGACTTCTTACTTTCATCTATTTTTAAGAATGCGTGTTGAGCTACAATCCTATGACTAGTGCAGCTATGCTGATAAAGCAAGGACACAAACCTAGGATGAAGGGAGTGAGGAGCTGTGGATCTTCAGCACTGCTTACAGGTTGCCACTTGTAACCGAGAGCCTGCATTGGGAGACAGGCAGAACTATGTTGCATCTTCCCTCTCTCCCTCTCTTGGATTCACCTTCTGGCTGCCAATGGAGAATGGGGAGCATCAAAGAAGTGCTTGTTTATGTGCCTAACAGCCAGATGCAGAACAATTACATCATTTTGTAATTGGTTGACTGGCCAAACACAATGGGTCCTCAACAATGGTTCTGATTCATCCTGGAGAGAAGTGCCCAATGGGGTCCCACAGGGTTCTGTCCTTGGCTCAGTGCTATTCAACATCTTTATCAATGACTTGGATGACAGAATGAGGGGAATACTTATCAAATTTGCAGATGAAACCAAATTAGTAGGAGTAGCTAACACCCCAGAGGACAGGGTCAAAATTCAAAATGACCTGAATAAACTGGAGCTAACAAAATGAGATTCAACACAGAAAAATGTAAGGTTCTGCACTTAGGACAGAAAAATGAAATGTGTAGATATAGGATGGGGGACACCTGGCTTAAGGAGACTACATGTGAAAGGGATCTAGGAGTTCAAGTAGACCACAAGGTGAACATGAGTCAAGAGTGTATGAAGCAGCTAAAAGGCCAATGCAATTTTAGGCTGCATCAATAGAAGTATAGACTCTAGATCCAGGGAAGTAATAGTGCCACTCTATTCTGCTTTGGTCAGACCTCACCTGGAATACTGTCTCCAATTCTGGGCACCACAATTGAAAAAGGATGTTGAGAAACTGGAATGTGTCCAAAGGTGGGCAATTAAAATGGTGAAGGGCCTAGAAACCATGCCCTAAGAGGAAAGACTTAGGGATGTTTAGCTTGGAGAAGAGAAGGTTATGAGATGATATGATAGCCCTGTTTAAATATTTGAAGGGATGTCATATTGAGGAGGAAGCAAGCTTGCTTCTGCTGCTCCAGAGAACAGGACCCAGAACAATGGATGCAAACTATAGGAAAAGATTCCACTTCAACATTAGGATGAATTTCCTGACAGTAAGGACTGTTGGACAGTGGAACACACTCCCTTGGAGTGTAGTGGAGTCTCCTTCCTTGGAGGTCTTTAAACAGAGGCTTGATGGTCATCTGTCGGGGATGTTTTTATAGAGAGTTCCTGCATGGCAGGGGGTTGGAGTGGACAGCCCTTGTGGTCTCTTCCATCTCTACGATTCTATGATTCTATGATTTGCCAGGACCTCTGGCAATAATTTCAAATTACAAATTGATGGCAATCATTCCAAATAGCTCCAAAAGACTGAAGATCCATGACCTAATCAAAGTCAGTGGGAGTCTCAAAGCCAATCCAACTGATATTTATATCCCAACTGACACAAATGTCATTCGTTCCCCTTTGTATTTTTGACATCTCTTGATATTTGCTCCTATATTAAATTTCTCTATGAAGAGAGATGATGCTGGCCAGAATCCTATATCAGTTACTTGGCTAAATATACTTAACTATGGAGCTGTACAGATTGTCCCTAAAAGGGCAGCATGCTGCTGTCCCTTTCCTGGCTGGATCAGAGCCCCAACAACTTCATGCCACAGCCCCAATCCAGCCTCTGAAGAGCGCAAAAACGAGAAGCAAAAAGCAGCTCCTTTTTGTACTGTCCAAGGTGTGCCATAGCCATGGCAGTGCAGCTTTATAACACCCCTTGAGGGCTGCATCATGTGGCTGCAGTGCCAGAGGTGTGTCATGATGGTGCATGCCATGTGGACTGATGTGCACCAAAATGATGTAATGGACGTGAAGTTAGGGCATCCAGTGTGAGGACGCTGTGCCCCTGACTTTGCCCACAGGCTGCTGCTGCTTTCTGCCGGTCTGTTTAGAGCCAATGTATACTTCTGCTATGAATACTATTGCTGTGCTGATTAAAGCAAGGACACAAACCTGAGATGTAGGGAGTGGATTGCTGTGGATTCCAAAGTCAAGTACTGTATATTTAACTAAGTAATCTCTCCTGGAGCAGTCCCTGCCCTCGTCAAACCTGACAGAAACATCATTTACCCACACTCCAATCACTGGTACAATGGATCGCCTTCAAGCTGATCCCTGGTAAAATAGGTTCAGGGTATTATTATAATGGCAATTATGTCACAATCATTACTAAGTAGTGATTGTGAATACAGAACAATTACCTAGACTTACCCATCCATAACTGTTTTGTATTCACAATCACTACTTTTGTCTTGCCTGTGACACTATTGCCAGAAAAATAACTTCACACACACACATAAACACTTTACCAGACATCAGCTAGATGGGAAAATCCATTCTGCAGACAACTGGAACATGAGTGAATATTTCCATCAGGTTTTGGTTACTTAAGTAACCAAATTTCCATTAGAAGAGGTTACTTAAGTGAGTAGTAGATACAGGATTCCGACTGCTGTCTTTATATTTTTCTGCAACCCCAAGGGGGGTTGGATAAAGAGCTATGTGGCAGATACTCATAAGATCATAGTTAATAGTTCAAAGAAAATATTGGCCCAATGTATGTCTGCTATGAAAAATGAAAGATCTTCGTTAGGGATCATTACAAAGAAGTCAATACCCAAAAGTGACCATCATTGCCATCTGTAGAGCACCCCTGCCAAGACAGGCGTGTATGTATGTATATATGTATGCATGTTCTAAACGGACCATGTTTTCCTCTCTGGCCAAAAACAGGTAAGTTTAGTTGGGAAGGCATCTCTTAGTAACCATTTCCCAGTAGGCATTTCAAGAATAATGATCAAATTATTGGGCATGATTGAATATCCATAGGGAAGGTTCTGTTTCTCCCAGTATGACATCCTGCAACATAATACATTATGCACAGGGAATGGTACTGACATGGAATAAACCTTTGGAACAATGTTGATCAGCTCAGTACTTCTGTGATGTCTCTCTTAAGTGAGTGCTTGTCTGAGACATTAATGCTTTTTGTTAAGGAAAGTACTAGGTAATGGGTCTTAACAAGTCCAGATGGACAGCCTTTGTTTTAGAGGTTCCTTTCCTCTAGAGGACCTTAAGGGTCCTTCCCTAACTTAAATCCACTAAAAAGATCCCAGACTCCTAAGGTTCTGGTGGCTTCCATCATCAACCAAGGGTGCTGAAATCACTCTCTCAGACTCACCTGAATCTGGAACTTTGGCCAGAGAATCCTACTATCTTATTGTGTTCTAAAAAGCATTGGTCTGCCATTGAGGACTTCATTTAGCTTGCCTACTTGTTCTTTACACTGTTCCAACCAGGAGTGTAACACTCCACAGCTTTTCCCAAGAAGGTCCAAGAGGACCAAGAAGCAGCAATCTTTGTCACCAGTGAAGTCTTTGTTTTGAGTTGTTTCCTTACACAGTGCATTTTCCCCCAATCTATCCCCATTTTTATCTGGTGTGTGTATGCAAACGTGTGTGAATGTATGTGGGGGAAGTATTATATTACCTCTACTTTTTGAACTTTTCCTTTTTGAGCAGTGACAAAAACTGCAGACTGCTTAACTCTAAACCGACTCAGCTTTGTGAATTTGAGTTAGCATTTCCACATTCTAAAGCAACTATGCTCTAGTAGCTACTTATTTGTGTTTTGCATCTACTACTTGCCATACTACTGGATTCATCAATGAAATTGTTGTATATAAAATGGGGCCTCCCCAAGGATTTGAACACCTGCAGACTGCAAGCCCACTGTCCCCAATGGTAGTGCATGCATGTTGCGCTACCATTAGGAACAATGGGCACTGGTTTTTTCATATCTGCAGTGGCTTAGTGGCTAAGAAGCCAATTCAGTTTGAGGCCCGAATACTGCAGGATGGGGTGAGCTCCTGTCACTAGTCCCAGCTTCTGTCAACCTACCGATAGCAGTTTGAAAGATGCAAATGCAAGTAGATAAATAGGTACCACTTCAGTGGGAAGGTAATAGTGTTTGATGCAGTCATGCTGGCCACATGACTACCACAGCAGTCCATGGACAGCACTGGCTTTTCGGCTTAGTAATAGAGATAAGCACTGCCCACTACAGTCAGTTACAACTAAACATTCATGTCAAGGGAGTACCTTTACCTTTACAAGTTCATGCATGTGCTCTAAGAGCATACCTGGTATCAACATAGCATAATACTCTTATACAAATCCTTGCTACAACCACACTTGGAATTTACAGTTCTGGTCACCACATCTAAAAAATAGTATAGAGCTGAAAATGTATAGAAAACAGTAACCAAACATAACCAAGGAACTGGAGCAAAAATCCCTTGTGAGGAAATACTACTGTTAGCTTAGATAACAAGCATGTATAAAACTATGTATAGAAAGTGGATATAGAAATTCCCTTCACCTTACTTACAATATTAGAACTGGAAGAGTTTCAGTTTTTAATCTACACTGAATCTATCTTCATTTATCTTTAAAATATAATAAGATAAACGAAGCGAGATTCAGTGTAGATTAAAAACTGAAACTGTGGAACTTGCTACCACAAGATATAATGGTGGCTGCTGATTTTGACAACTTTAAATAAGAATTAGAAAAATGGATGGCTATTAAGTCTATCAATGGTTAGGCTATAAGTTAAGATAAAAGAACCACAACTGTTTAAGCAAAGTGTGAACTGTAAATAGACCCCAAATCCGTATTTCTTTTAAATAAAAAGAAAGTTCAAATGATGGTGGGCCACTGCTAAGGACAAGCATCTTTTATTAAGGACCATCATAAATATATCTTTATATTAAATACCCTTCACTTTAGTAAAGAAAGCAGTGTAACTGGAAAAAAAATCAGAGTGTACAAAAAAATAAAGTGCTTTGGATTGTATAGAGCAGTCCACATGACTGACAGATCTATTCAATGGCTCTGATTCACATAAATTCCAAGCTGGTATACGTAGGACTGCATACTGAAATGAGGATCATAATGTGGGCTGCAGCCCCCTGTCCTATCTTGAGAATACTTTCCATTGAATAGAGGTTTATCTCTGAGTTGACATGCATAGGTTTCACTGGCAATTGCCTTAAATATTAAGAAAAGTAATATGCAAGTGCCTCAACTCAACATGTAAATAACAGTTATGTAAAACCATATGTCTGTCTGGGTGTATATTTTGGTATAATTGAGGTATGAATCCCCTCTACCACAAAACCCTGTGCTGGGACAACTAGATGTAATGCACAACTATCAATCCATTCCTCCAATTGGATCAGAGAGCAAACCTGCACTGAAAGATTACCAAAACTCTGGTTCTTAGAGGACATCCAATATCTTAGAGTACTGGAGTGTGCTCCACTGGATTTTCTCTTACACAAAAATAGAACTGAAAGGAGTTTTCTGTGCACCACATAGTACATTGAGAAAATAATATATTCAGTTAACAAATCATAGTTCTTTATAGCCTATGAAAAGTCAAATATTTCATGATCTGCTTTTTGTTGCTTGATCTGTAGTCTGGATCTTTGAACCCTTTCAGGCATGCATGTGTTCATGTCAGCAAAGAATATGCCTTTGAAGTATTTTCAGAAGATGAAGATGCTGATTCAGTAGAAGAAACTTGGTACTTTCCTGCAGAAGAAAAGGCAAAATTCTATTTTACAAGTTGTGCTCAGTTATTGTAAATATATGAAATGAGTGTGCCTTTCTCCTTTGGAATATTCTAATACCTGAATATTAAAGTGCCCAGGGCTAGACCAAATCAAATTATAATAAAAGTTGAATCTCCCTTATTAGAAATGCCTAGGGCCAGAAGTGTTTCAAATCTTGGGTATTTGGGATTTTGGAATATTTGCCTGTGGCCTGCTTCTGCATTGTGAACAAATGACCAAGAGTGCTGCCTCTGTCACCACCTTCAGCTCAAAGGTAGAAGTAGAAGACTGAAAGACTCCCCCAAGATCCCTTGAACATTAATGAGATCCCTTATGTAAAATAAAATGGTGCAGTATTTGCAGACTGCAGACAGATGTGTTTGGAAACATGAGGATATTTCTAAATTGTTTTTTTAAAAAAAATGCATGGAAAATAGAGTGAACTTTGTGATGACTAGGGTGGCAATGGAAAGAGGCACATGGCACCAGAAATTGGTGAGTGACAGCCAGGATCCAGGAAGAGTAGCTTTGGCAGCAGTGATGAAAATAGGCAGCCTGGCATCCATGTTACTCTCTCCAACTGCATCTCTCTGCAAACTTCAAATACTGCAACATATATTTTATATAAGGAGCCTGATTACTGTACAGGACATCTCCAAGGAGCCTTCCAGCCATCTGCTTCTGCTTTTGAGGTAACAGTGGTTGCAGTAGCCACCACTGGTCAATTGGTTTCAAGGCAGAAGTGGGCGGCTGGCAAATATTCCAAAATCAGGCCCATTATACAGTATAAGCACCTGCCAAAAACTGTTGGATTACGACTACTGTACAGATTAGTGTTTCCCAAACATTGATCCTCTGGGTGTTTCGGATTTCAGCTCCCAGGATGCCTGGACATTGGCCCTAGTAGCTGGGGCTTCTGAGAGCTGAAGTCTAAAATACCTGGAAATCCAAAGTTTGCGAATTTGAGGCATAGATAATATGGATATAAAACAAAGTCTGACCAAATAGTATCAATAAAACTTCATGGAAAACCCATTAATAGAACTGTAATGCATGTTTATGCTTCAACTAGGTAGGCTGAAGAGGAAGAAATGAGAAGATTCTTTTGTGGAGTCCAGGAGGAAATTGATCATGCACCAAAACAGGACATGTTAGTAATCTTCGGTGACTGAAATGTAAAAGTAGGAAACAGAGCAGAACCAAACATTGTAGGAGAATTTGGCCTAGGATCAAGAAATGAAGCAGCAGAATGACTGACTGACTGACTGAATTTGGTGGGGCTGACACGTTGTTCATCAAACACATACTCTTCTAGCAATTAAAGTCCTGACTATATAAATTGATATCACCTGATGGCCAATATGGAAATCAAATAGATTACATAAATGGAAGCAGTAGATGGAGAAGCTCCATTCTCTCTGCAAAAACAAGAGTGGGAGCAGATTGTGGCTCAGACCATGAACTGCTAATATAAAAACTTAAAGCTAAAAAACACCAAAACACTAATACAGCCTGAGGAATATTTCTTTAAAATGTAAAAGCAATGTAAAAAAACAGATGTGCATTATTAAGTCTCATTGACCAGGAACCCAAAAAATACTGGACTGAAGCTGTAAACATTGTCATTAAAGGAATAATGCAAAAAGGCTGTATCTCTAAGCCAAAAAAAAAAAAAAAAAAAAAAAGGAAACTCACTGGATGACAGATTAAACTCTTCAAGCAGTTAACGACATACAAGAAGCAAAAGTTAAAAAGGCCAGAAATATGGTCAGAACTCTGAATACAACTGTTCAACAACCTGCCCCACGAACAATGAGAACTACTATAGCAGTCAATGCAGAGCAATAGAAAACAACAACAAAAAAGGTAGAATAAGAGATCTCTTCCACATGTTCCAAGAATTCAAAGGGAAATTCAAGAATTCAAAATGGAACAGATGGCATGCCAATAGAGCTGTTTTAAGCTACAGAGACAGAATCCACTCAAACTCTAATTAAAATTTGCCAACAGATGGAAAACAAAACAATGGTCCACGGATGGGAAATGCTCAATATGCACTACAGTCCCCAAGAAAGGGGACACAGGGGATTGTGGTAGTCATAGGACCACTGCATTAATTTCCAATGTGAGCCAAGTGATACATAAAATTTGACAGTGGAACAAAATCCCTTGGAGAGTGACAGAGTCTCCTTCCTTGGAGGTCTTTAAACAGAGACTGGATGACCATATGTCAGGGATGCTTTGATTGTGAGTTCCTGCATGGTAGGGGGTTAGACTGGATGGCCCTTGTGGTCTCTTCCAACTCTATGATTCTATGAGAAGGCATGACTCATTAGAAAAGGTAATAATGCTGGGAAAGGTTAAGGGCAGAGGAAAGAGATGGAGACCACATGCCAGGTGGCTGGACCGAATTAGGGGGGTCCCAGTCATGAGTCTGCAAGACTTAAACATAGCAGTAGAAGACAGGGAATCTTGGAGATGTCTCATCCACAGAGTCACCGTAGGTCAAGGTTGCCTTGCAGGCAGTTAACAACAAGAGGAAATCAAGCCTGAACTCTTCCTAAAGCCCAAATGATTAAACTGATACTGTCTATTTTGGATCTATCATAAGAAGGCATGGCTCACCAGAAAAGACAACAATGCTTGGCAACTTAGAAGGCAGTAGGGAAAGAAGAAGATCTCATTACAGGTAGATTGAACCAAAGAAGCCACAGTCCTGAGTCTGCAAAACCTTAACAGAGTTGTTGACAACAGGGTGACCTGGAGGTCTCACAATCATATCCAATTATCACATGAAACCTTACCATCCCTGAAATGTGGCTAAATCGTCCATAAAGCATGTAGGTGTGATAGCCAATCGCATTTTGCGTCCCGTGATTTAGTAATTATTGTGGTGTCCCACTCCTCTCCTGTCATCAAAGCATTTATGGAGCAGCCATTTTTCAACAATGGGAACTTCTGTTATTGGAGAAATGGCTGCTCTGCGAACACTTTGGTAACAGGAGAGGAGCAGGACACTTCAATGATGATTAAATCATGGGAGGCAAGCACTATTGGGTATCACACCCGCACACTTTACGGACGATTTAGCCATGTTTCAGGGACGTTTCTGGGATGGTAAGGCTCCATGTGATAATCGTCATAGAATCACCCTAAGCTGAAGTTGACTTGAAGGCAGCTAACAACAACAACAATGGATACAATGGACTAGTTGGCCTTATGCTGTGTGTATTTGAAAACCCAGTCCATGAGAGATACTAAAAATTACACAACAGTGTTGGATGTAAATCAGCAAAGGCTTCTTATTACATACCTGCTTTGCCAAACAAGTTGTTTAAAGTTTTTGAAAATGGAGAACTGATGGAAAGCATGGGAGCTGACATGCCCTGGGATGTTGACTGCAAGATGAAAATACATATTAATAAAAATTAGTATTTTCACCGGAAAGTGGGTTTTGTTATTTTTACTTATCATATTCTTGCAATACTATATAGACATGACTTAATCACCCTCATCCAGACTTATTTTCAAACGCACATGGATGGATGTTTCCTCTTAATCTGATGATTCCAATAAGCAATATAGAAAAATGTAAAACTCTACTCATGTTTTTACTTGCAAAAGCTGTTGTGCAAATACATTAGTCTAGAGCAGGAGTGGGACCTATGTGGCCCTCTAGACAGTGGGGGACTTCAATTCCCGGCATTCCTCACCATGGCCCATGCTGGACAAATTGCTGGGATTTGAAGTCCAGTAACATCTGAACATGATTTCCTGAACATGATGAAAGACAGCCTTTTAATGAGTAGATGACATTTTCTGCAACCATAAGTAGGGTATCTGGACCCAATCTTTCCTTCATATCTACACAGGATATTACCTTTGAATGTTGTAAACTCCATCTGGAAAGGGAACATTTATTCATCACAGCCTCTCGTACCTGCATGATTGAAACAAGGAAAATTAAAGCCATTATCAAGTTATATTTACAACTTAACTTAATCAAATTAAAAATAGAAAACTGGGTATTGTATTTATCTTCCTACCTTCCTATCCCAGAGAGTTCCACAGACGAAAATAAATAATCCCTGAAAAATATTTGCAGATTAGAATTACTTACAACATTCTAGATGTTATAAATATAGATATTTATGTACAAACAGATTCCAACACATAATTCTAGACAGAGGAAGAACAGCATTTCTTAACCCTGCCACATGAAAAAGATAGGAACAATGGATATGTATTTTAGAGAGAAAAATGAGCAAGATTCGAATCACACTGCAGAGATTACAAACTCATACTGATGCGGCAGCATGTTACTTGTGGATCAGGATGTTTGTTTTTTCCCTCCCAGCCCTCTTACGTTTTCCTTTCTAGAAAAGGGACATATAGATATTGGGCTGACCAAGCTCTGCTGGGTTGTATTGTTTCTAAAGCTGTTTACCTATTGTCAGCTGTATTGGCAATTCTAATTCTAATGTGGCATTTTGCAGTAACATGCATCAGCATAAGAAGGAGAGTCAAAATATATGTTATTGACCTGTTGCTGCTGAATTACTTTGCTACAGCCACAGGAAATTATCAGATGGGGTGTGTGTGTGTGTGACAGGAGAAGGATGGGAGCAAAGCACCATGCTCCTGTCCTTATTGCGTGATCACATGAAGATAATCAGACATATGACACTCATCCCATGATTATCCCATCAATAAAGAGGAATTGTCCAGTCACTTAAGCATTAACAGGTTATCCCATTATTAAGAAATGGAAGTAAATGATGGGATAATTCCTCTTCATTGATGGGATAACCATAGAATAATTGTGACGTCGTCTGATAATCTTCGCACAAGGACAGGAGCATCGCGCTTTGCTCTCATCATTCTCCTGTCATCCTCCGTCTGATAATCTCCATAGTCATAGAAACTGAGAATACCTTTGGGTAGAAATGTGTCTGGCTTGGTGAATAACAGCACAGAGGCATGCCTCTCTTTGGAGAGAGCCTTTGGTGCCACATCTAAAATCCTCCAATTCCAGTAGCACTACTTACTGGAGGGAGGGGAAGGAGTGGAGAGGCAATGAGGCAATCAGATGGACAAATCACAGCTGATCTGCACTTTGAGGGGAAGGAAAACAGAACTCCATTTGGAAGTGCACTCTTCTTTTCTGCCTGCCCCAAGCCTAGATGCTTGTTGGCTTTACGTTTTGTATATCGTTTGTAATACTGGATGAATGATTATGCTGTACTAGTGTTAATGTTGGGTGGAGAGATTGTTTATCATTCTTGAAACTGGCTAATGAGCAGATGTGATAAAAAGTGCACTTTGAACTGCCACGGTCCATTTTGTGGGAGCACTTGGCACAGAGTGGGAATCATAGGGGCCGTTCACACTACGTTATAAACCTGTTTGCAAACAGGTTTAAAAGAAGGTCATTCACACTTGCACCATTTTTTCCCAACCCAATTTTTTCCCCCCCTTAAGCCAGTTCTTTTGGAACTAGGGATTTTAGTGCGTCTTTTAAAAAGAACTGGCCTTTTTTTAACCAGCCACCAATGGGAACTTGCTGTCAATTTAATTTGAAGCAGAGGAAAGGGAGAGTTAATGTGCAGGGGGTGGCTCATGCCCACCCCTTTGCTCACTCTTTGCCAGCCATAGCCATAGCCATGGAGGGGGTTCTCCTGGGAACATCCCATTAAACGGTGTACTTAAAAAAAATTGATAGCTTATGTACATCTGTGGTATTGCATGGCTGCAGTAGACAGTAGCTTTAAATACTGGCATCATGGGTATGACAAAGGTGCGCAGTAGGGATGGGTGTTAGGGGTTTAAAGAACCAAGGGTTCTTCAGAGGGCTTGGGGTGAATCTCCCCAAGAAGAAACTATCACAGGGGTTTCTTGCCAAGGGTTCTTCAGAAGGGCTTGCCATTCCCATCAAGGCTGATGTGGGGGGGGGGATTCCCCCCAAGGAGAAGCTATCACAAGGGTTGCTTGGCAAAGGGGTTTCTAGACTGGGAAAATGTCACCAAACAGTGAGATATAGATGCACATCATTTGATTGACATTTAAAAAACACATGAGAATGATCAAAATGGCAGCTCCATTTTAAATGGATAAAAACAGTAATGTGAATGTCAATAGGGTTAAATTGCCACAGAGAGATTTGATCAGGGTAAACATAGTGAGAACTTTACATCATCGAATCTCCCCGGATCGACTTGGCACAAAAACGTGAGTGTGAATGCAGCCATAGAATCATAGGAGTTTATCCTAGCATTTGGTAGAATAGATAAAAAAAAATCAGTGAAGAAATGTTATAGTTTTTCTTATTTTCCCCTTCAATAGGAAGAAAAGCTTATAAAATTGTGAGATAATGTGTTTTTCTTAAAGTAAGGAAGTGCTGAGAAAAAGATAATGGAATATGTTTATTTTTAATATATATCTTATTTACATGGAAATATGTAAGTATGTTTTTAAGGATATATAAATAAAGATTATTTTAAAAAATCATAGGAGTTTATAAGACGACAGAAATTGGAAGCATAACCCAATGGCAGTCCAAACGCAATCATGGGGATTCACATTATTGCGTGAGAGACTAACATGCATTTTCAGGCAATGGGAAGTCATTCCAAAGGCGATGCAGAGTCAATACGAAATCACGTAAATTCACTGAACTAGTGAATTCACTCATTTCCAAACTGGCCCCACTTTCATTTCTTTCGAAATTGAGAGAAATTCCTCCTGTATGATACACTCCATAGACTCATAGTGCTTTATCACACTGGGGGGCAAACAGGATTTAAACGAGAGTTAAACTAGAGAAAACAGGAAATGCCGTGTGATAAACATTAGGTATTTCCTGGTTTTCTCTAGTTTAACTCTGGTTTAAATCCCATTTGCCCCCTAGTGTGATAAAGGCCATAGAGTTGGAAGAGGCCACAGGGGCCATCCAGTCCAAACCCCTGCCATGCAGGGATTCACAATCAAAGAGCCCTGAACAGATGGCCATCCAGACTCTGTTTAAAAACCTCCAGAGAAGGGAAGGTGGGGCAGTTCGGGGAACAAAATTATTTGGGTTTGAAGACAAATGGAGGGCAAGTGCCCCAAATATCTGAATTGCTTTCAATATTCTCTATAACCAAATCCTGACAAAGTCCTTTTCAGATCACATTTTGGCTTTATTGCTAATAATAAGAAGATTAATTTCATATAGATGAGATTAAATGAACTCAGGAAGTCCTGAGTAATCTTAAGAAAAAATTGACAGAATTTTTAATAATAAATTTAGATAAAGGTTCTGAAGATGGTATAATTTGGGACACAAGCCTTTATAAGAGGTTTCAATATGATGCAGAATGGAGAAAAAACAAGAAGAGTTTATTTTACTGCAGAAGGAAATTAAGCTTAAGAAAGAAGATCTGAAAAAGACCCTTTAGAGAAAAAACTTTACACCAACTGTAAATGTTGGAGAGTAAGTTTACAGTGTATTAGTAAAAGAAATGGAGTGGAGATAAAATATATAAAGCAGAAGCTAATATTGTTTTGACTCCCAAAGAGTACAAGACCCCATTTTAGTTAAAAATTGCAGACCAGAACTGGATACAGTAGAGGCCTGACCAAAGCAGAATAGAGTGGTGCTATTACTTCCCTTGATTTAGACACTATATTTCTACTGATGCAGCCTAGAACTGATGACTGAAAGTGCTTTTCAGCCTGCTACAATGTGATGTGCACACTGCCGGTCAAGTGTGGGTCAAGTGTGAAAGTCCATCCCATGATTGGGTGGGAAGAACAGGACAGGGATTGGACAATGACATCCTGCCCCTCATGTGATCATTAGATTTTCAGGAGGCTGGAAGGGTTGCTGTCAGAGGAGGATCACGCCCAAAAAAATTTTCAGGAAAGATTATGTATCACTTATACTTTTGAGAAAAAAGCTTGGAATTTCCAGCAAAAAAAAAAAAAAAAAAGTATCTTGGCACTTTCAGCAATGTGCCATTAATAGGATTCTTCAAGGGAAAAAATGTACTACAGTGGGTGCTGGGTATCCACAGAGGTTTGGCCCCAGGGTCTCCTATGGATACCAAAAAGGTGTGGATGCTCAAGTCCTATTAAAGTGGCATAGTAAAATGATGTTCCTTAGACAAAATGGCAAAATCATTTTGCTTTTTGGAATTCATATGTTTTGGAATATTTTCAATCCATGGGTGCTCAAATCCATGGATTAAAAAATTCGTGGATATGGAGGGTCAATTGTACTAGAAAACTTATATTTTGGTCATAAAATCAACAATAACCTCACAAAATTATTTTCAGGGACTAGGTCCGTATCAGACCTTTTCATAAGACTTGTTTGACAGCTCTGCCTTGATTTTGTCCTGAATATTACTAAAAGTAATCATAGAACTGGATGAGAATCTAGTCTAACCCCCGCCATTCAGAAAGCCACAATCAAAGCACCCCTGACAGATAGCCATCCAGCCTCTGTTTAAAAACCTGCAAAGAAGGAGACTCCACCACACTCCGAGGGAGTATGTTCCACTGTCAAACAATAATTGTGACAACAACTAACAAAATTAAAATTATATCTTTAAATTACAGTATCATATGTATTTACATATACATAGTTTCATGTGGTTGAAAGGAAAATTTTGTAAAATGTGATGTTTTCAAATAATTAAAAAAAAATTAAAACCTGGGGCCTCTCCTTTCTCCTCCACCGAGCCTCACCCCATTTCTTCAGCTTTTTAAAGGGACACAGGTGAACACCACAGCCCATTTCTGCCCAAAAGCAGATGTTTGAGGAGCAGTGGTGTCACCTCAACTTAGGGTATCACCTGGTCGGTTTGCACAACCTGCACCCCCCTAGTAACACCACTGCTCTTTATGACAGAGCACAGAAATTAATATGCATTATCTTCTGTATTTAAACTCCTATTTTGATTATAACAGAATGAAAACTCAGAGATAGTAAATGACTAATGTAGCAAAGGAGAGCCAGTGTGATGTAGTGGTTTTAGCATTGAACTATGACTCTGGAGACCACGGTTTGAAACTGAGCTCTGCCATGTAAACCCACTGGGTGATCCTGGGCAAATCACACTCTCAACTTCAGAGGATGGCAATGGCAAACCCTCTCTGAATTAACTTGAGTAACTGAAGTAACAAGAAATCCCCATGACTAGAACAGCATAAATTATGGTAACAATGCTAGTGGTGTATGGATGCTACTGGCTTACATTAGATTAGTTCAGAAATAAGATAAGCCTAGAATTTTGAGGAAAAAATAAAAATTTCAGAATTTTAAGTCAATTCAATATCTGCCCTCTATTTAACCACTCAATCCTAACTCAAATCAAGGAAAACACTTGAATTTAATCATATTGAAACTCCTCACTATGGAATTGGAAATTTGGTGATCCTACTGAACATCATCATATGAAAAAAAAAGCCAACAGTTGTGCAAATCACTTACCTCTTCCCTCCCCCCAAGTATGACATAATGAAATTATTGAGAGATACCAAGACAATTTAGATATTTTTTGTCTTGTACATATAGCAAATAGCTGGTATCCACTTACCTGAAAAGCATTAAAAATTGTAAATAATAAGTGGAATATGCATGGGCTTTCTGGAAAAACTGTGGCAAGACCAAATCCCCACGTAAGGCCTAGCAGTGGTGTCAAAACACCAATACTCTTGGTGATGCGATACAAAGATTTCTTTTCTTCACTTATTGATTTTTCTCCAATGGAACGTCTTGATATTTTTGCTATAACCACAACAGTAACAATAGCATTAATAGCAACAATGACCATAGCTGGAATAACTAAGGCCAAGAGAGCTCTGCTGTCTTCCCAGTTGAGTAAGCAGATATTTTTCTTTGTGTAAGAGCCACGTGAAATAGTACTGGCTATTGTGATAACTGCTATAGCTAGAGGACAAAGATATCCCAAACAAAAGCCTACAGTTTTCATGATAGTCTTGCTTGTGTTATGTAAAATAAAGACCAGGTGGTAGAAGAGCATTAGGCCCAAAGTGAGCATCCAGAAGAAGACACAGAGGTAGAAATAGTGAATGAAGAATGTTGCTGCTGTGCAGATCTGCTGATCCACTTCATAATTTTGGTCATGCATTGCTGCAACAACAAGGAACCAAACGTCTGCAATTAAGAGAGAAATGGCAATGTTCAGAATACAGACATGGCGCATGTAGGATATCCTTGTTTTGGTCACTGATTTCCACACGACAAGTTCGATTCCAATGCAGGCAACTAGGCTAAGTATTGAAATACCCAAGCCAATGTATGTCAAGTAAGTCAATGTGTCACAGGTGTTTTCGTGGCTGGGAGACATCAAGATGGAGAATGAAGTGAGGTGATTACAAGAGCAAATCACATCATCTCCGTTCTCTTTGCTTTCACACCCAGTATCATCCCAGCCTCCTCCATCTGCTGATAAGGTAAAATTCCAAAAGACACAGCGTGGATTTCTCAGGGTTTTTTCACGCTTTGTAAATGTCATACTGATCTGGAAATCTTCCTTTAGTTTGCAGCTGTCATTCACTACAGTTGAGAGAACCAAACCATTTACTAATTCTTCTGTCTTATTGTACTGGGCAATGATATGGTCCAAAGCTGAGTAAGCCACACTGATGATGGTGAAAACTGAAGTCCCATTTTTAAGTTTTGTTTCATCGATTAGCACACTACCATTGAGGCTTGAGGGTGTGGAAAATGTAAAACTCTTGTTATAGTCTTCTTTTTGCTCAATGACTGCTCCTGCAAGCTGAATGTTGCCATATCTGACTGGAGGAATTGTGTTGTTGATAGGTTGGAGGGATCTTGAAAATTGCTCCACTGAACCTAGTAGATGTGAGCTCCCATTCTTAAAATCATTCCAAGTTTCTGTTGGAGTGCTCATAATGGTATCTACTGTGGACAAAAAATTCTGTAACAGTGAGAGAATAAACAGGTATTATTTCAGTTAAGTAACCAAATTAGGAATGTACATTTTAAAAAATAGTGCCTCCCTGTCAGTTTACCCAAATCCACCAAATCTATCAGGAGACAGATGGTTTACGTTCTCCTCATATTTCTGTTTTGTTTTTTTGCTTCCACAGCACAAGTGAACAAAGTACACTCCTGTGGGATGCATGCAGCCTCCCTGAGCGTGTCTCCCAGCCCAACTCAAATTTTAGTCTACAGAAATTTGTAGAGGAGGCGTGTGCGTAATTTGCAATTTAAACCCTCAAACCAGTTTTAGGCAACAAAATTCCTTTTTAAAAATTGGAAATTCACTTCCTGTTTCCCAAAAAGCACTTTTCTGGTCTAAAATGTCCTAGAAAATTAAATTATATTTCAAGTGTAATTCAAGTATCTCTCCCCACCTCCAGGTTGCTATGGGCAAAGATGAATAACTTTTCCCCCCAGCATAGTTATTAGAGGAGTTGCCTTAAAAGTTGGGAACATCTATCCAACAGCATGATAGGAAGCTCCAGTACAAATAAAATTGCATAGACCTAGGACCTCTTCCACAACTTCCATTCTTATATTCCTACCTTCTTCTATTACCAGCTGCACCAGAACTCATTTGTGCATTTTAACTTCTAATATTGATGCTAACCTTCTCTGAGTGCAGGTGGAAAGAACAAAGCTTTCAAACTGATTTTTTAACTAACCTCCACTGTTGTCTGCTTTGCATATACTGGAATGACTGAAACCAAATTCAAGATTTCAACAACTGCTTTCAAGTTTGCAACTGAAGTGTTTATATTTTGCTGTTCCTTTTTGACAGTTGCATTCAGGTGTTCAAGGTATGTGGGCAAATTCTTCACTGATTCAGGACTGGACACCAAAGCCTAGAGTTAAAATTAAATGTTAAAAAAACAGAATAAATTGCACTTCAGATGGATAGTTACTTAAATTTCTAAAAAGTGTTATAGGTTGGAAGAAGTTATAAAATATAGTTTCTAGAACTAGCTTCTAGAAGATAAATGGCATACAGGTATACCTCAGTTAATGAAGTAGATGTGTTCCTGGGCATGACTTCTTTATGTGCTGCCAAAAAATTTCTAGCTAAACATAGGAAAAACATGGCTGGGCAGGCATAAAAAAGACTTTGTTAACAAGCAAGCAAACAAACAAGAACAGAGGGCCCAGACCAAGAGATGTTCTTACCTCAGCAGAATTAAGAAGGTTTTGAACTGGAATAGTTAGGCAGCTGTTTCTAGCAATAGTCCATTTTGTATTGTCACACTTATAGGTAATGTTTCCTCTGATGACATTGCTCTTCTCCTGTGACTTTAAGCATGGCTTAGTAATCAGAGCTCCATTGTCTCCTATACCAATGTCTGAAGAATTACATGCTATATTCTTTACTGTACAAGAAAGAGAGAAAATGAGAGAGTGAGTGAGAGATCTAGTCTCCTGATACATATCAAGACCAGCAGTGTGTTATAAGCAACATGTGCACACTGCTGGAAGTGCAATAATGGTCTACCCTGAAAGAAGTAATGCCTCGGAGTTGGCAATAGTAATAGGGTTAGATATTTTGAGTGATCTCTGTCTCTCTGTCCTGACCCTTCCATGATGTAAACTGATGCTCTCAGGGAAACTTCCACTCGTTCTCTCACCTTCTCTTTTCTTGCAGGCCATGCTAGAGATGTAAGTAGATTAGAAATAGCTCCCTAAGTAGCTTTCATATTTTAAGATGGAGTTCATATAATAAAGACTTAGGGGCTGTACAGACCGCCCCTTTTAGCGCCAAATCAGGGCCACCACATGCCACACTCCTAATCTCTCCTTTCTGCACTGTGGAAAGGGCACCATAGATGGTGGTGCTGTGGCTTTTCAGCACATCTTTGGTGCTATGTCATGTAGACGCAAAGCCAGAGGAGCACTGTTATGCCGCCCACCGTGTGATGCAACACGCAGCATCATGCCAGCTTGGAGGCAGAGTCGGGCCTTGCGTCACGTGGATGCCACACCCCAACTCTGCCCCCAGGCCAGCCTTAAAGGCCAGTTTGTACACCCTCTGTGTTTGTTCTCTGAGCCATTGATGTCTCTGAGCCATTGATCCTATGTGCTGCTGCACTGCACTAATTTCTAATACACACAAATATGTCCAGCACTTCAGTTTCCAGCAATGTTCCAGCAAACATTCTCTGGGGAAGAAGAAAGGCTTCAATGCTGGGATGGGCATCTTTTTGTCCTTGAAAGTCATATGCAACAAGGGGATGTACACACATATAATCCTCAGTGCACAAGCCTGGGAAGGTTTAAACTTTCTCTCCCTGTATGCTACACAAGTACACTATCTAAATGAGGAAGGCTGCCCATGGGAATTATTCTTCAAGTATGCCTCGTTCTGCATTCATATTATTATTGATTATTATACCATTATATTATCAATAAGATTATAAACTATTAAATATATTGCTCCTTTCCATAACTTGTTGGCATGTGCCAGGAACAGATGTGAAGAAAAAGTAATAAATATGATGAGTTTGCTTGACTCACATAATAAGCAAACAATGTCAATAATAGCCTGTTTCCCCGAAAATAAGACATCCTCTGAAAATAAGACCTAATAGAGGTTTTGCTGAATTGCTAAATATAAGGCCTCCCCTGAAAATAAGACCTAGCAAAGTTTTTGTATATAAATATATATACAGTATATAATAAATGTTCATATTTTTGTTCAACAATAAATGTGAATTCTTCTTCATGGAAAAAAAAGACATCCCCTGAAAATAAGACCTAGCACATCTTTGGGAGCAAAAAAATAATATAAGACATTGTCTTATTTTCAGGGAAACACGGTAAGCATATTTGGCAATTGAGATCTGCAAATCTGGGATGTAACAAGAAAATCACACAGAACAATCCTATTCCTTTCCTTACCTGGTACAAGATTTAGGGTCATTGGTGCGCTTTTAACACGTCCATCAATTTGGTTAGTGAACTCACAAAACACCTCAAAAGCATGTTTAATGGTACTGCAGGTAGCATCTTTGACCATTAGTGTGTAGTAGTAGCAGTAGAGGCTGCCTTCTTTTCTAATCTCTGTAGAGGAAAAATTGTTTTGTAATGTGTTTGTTTCAACAACAATGGGGAAATGTCACCTTTCCACTCTGAAATCCAGACAGGAAGAAGTATCAATGAGAGGGTGAATGAATACAAAGAATATTCTATTATACTATACTTTGTAGTGCTATTATTCCACTTTAACTGCCATTTCAACATCATATGGAATCCTGGGATTTGCAGTTTAGGGAGTGGCATTTAGGGAGGGGCATTTAGGATTCTCAGCCAGAGAACTCATAAACTACACTGAACTATAAACCCCAGAATTCTACAGGAGGCAATTAAAGTGTAATATTAGTGCTATAACAGTGTTGTGTCATAAGCTATGTGTCACAGTTCTGATGGGACAGCCTTTTTGCTTTACTTTTTAATTTTTGTTTCAGCTGAGCAGCGGCCAATAGATAATGCTTTTAAAAAGCAGAGTAGTGGATATCATTTGCATTTTTAAATTATACAGGACAAAAGTAAATTGATAGTGTGTACTCAATGCTTTGAGTGCTGTCACATTTGAATAACATTCAATTCTCCTTACAGTCATTCATGACATGGTTCAATGCAGGGAGCAGGTTTCCCTGTGAACACCGAACATCAACCAACACCGAACTGATGACAAGGCATCTTCAAGGATACTCTTTGTTCAGGTAAGGCTACTACTGCTACTGCAGAATTTCTGCTAGCAGCAGTTGCCCATTGTTTTAGGTCTCCAGTTAGCCCACCTCCCCAACTTTATGCAGTAACCAAATGTGGTTCTCTTTCCCAGTGGTGTGATTCCAACTAACCCGCTAGCTCTAGGTGCAAGCTGATATCTAGAAAAAAATTGGGAGAAGATTGGAAACCTTCTTAAACAGACCTTTCAAATAGCCAACTACTTAAAAATACAAATGCCAAAACACCTTAGGGAGGCATTTACTTGAGCTAGATTTGACCAGCTTGATACTATGGCAAGATATGGGAGATTTAATGCCCTCCATTATAATGAGCGAACTCATATCTGTGGAGAGCATGAAACTGAGGATATAGCACATGTACTATTTAAGTGCAAATTCATCACCAGGCGAGAAATTTATATCTCAGACCGTGTATTAGACGAACAATGCACTGGGATACACATATTAGAAAAACATACTTTATGAGTGATCAAGAATAAAAAAAAATATCTCTAATTACAGCTTGGTATTTAAGCAAAACAATACGTTTGAGATCTTCATATGTGGGGCTTGATTGCGGTAAATTGCAGGAGTGATGAAGAAATATTATTTATAAATTTACCTCTACTAAATCTATTTAATGTACTATTGTCTATTGTCTTTATATTTTTATACATTTTACTTTTATGTTCTTTTTATTTAACCTTTTATATAGAGTTTTTATATAGAGCTCTAATTAGATTTATTGTATCTTGAGACAGCCCATGGGCTAATCAATAAACACTGATTGATTGATTGATTGATTATGCACTGAAGAGGAAACTAATGTTAGTTATATAATTGTTAATGCCCATTTACATTTCTGTCTGGCCACCCCAGAGCACAGCCAAGGGTGATCTCAATACTCCACCCTTACAACATTACTGGTGTTCAGATTTTCATGGATCTGCTTCTCTCTCACCCACCCAGAGACTACTTACCTGTGGTAACAGGTGATGGCCTTTTTTGAACATAAAATGCTACTGTATAGTTCTCCTGTTTGCTGATACAGCACTTCAGAACTTGGTTCACTGGACAAGAGACAAATGCTTCTATAGGATCTCTTATGATGTCTTGTTTCAGAGGCAAAGGGAAAACTTCAATTTCCATATACGCAGAGCTGTTCAAAAAACTTTGGAAAAAGGTGCAGATATAGGTGCCTAAAAACAATGAAACCAAAATATGTATATACTTATGAACAGCACTGCAGTGGTAACTATAAATAAATAAAGCATTTATAAATTCCTGGCATTGAAATCCACTAAACGTAGTCATCAGTGGGAAATCCATTGTAAGGAAGGTTTTAACTGCTAAATGATTTTGTTTAGGTATCTGTTGGGGATTATCACATGATTCTTAAATTGTGGGATAGAAGCAGGATGGAAACTGTAATCACGGAATCTTATTGCATCACATCGTGGCTAGGCAGTAGGTATCCTGTAGTCATGCTTCTGCCACTGCTTTTAATGAATGGGAAAATCCCACAAACAGCTGTCAGGCCCACAGCTAGCCCATTATTACAGTATGTGCCATAGGTTATTCAGAGATAAGGGGATTTAATCTGGTTACACTGCACCCCTCCCCATTCCTAGTGAAGACTTCTTACTACCAAGGAGGCAATCTATTTTGGGCAGAAGAAAGGGGGCTTAAAGGGCTTTTGCTCCACAGACACACACACACACACACACACACAATTCCCATTGAAAGCAAGACTTCTCAGTGCTGAGGAAGCAACCATTTCATCTGGGGCAATAAAAATGGGATTTAAAAGGCTTTCACTGCATACTCGCCACTGCCAAAGGCAAGACTACTTTACTGATTAATCTCAGACAGCCAACGAATAAACAGAATGGTAGTGCAATTATCAATTCATAACTGTGTGGTAATGTGATAAGAATTGCTGCTGTTTCGGGTATTTAAAAAGCCACAACAGCATCGGGAAGGAAGCTTTGTGTGATAATCTCCTATTAATAGGAACTGATGACATCCTAATACAGCTGCTTCACTCTACAAGGATAAAATATACTCTATTTGTAACTAAAAATCAGTCAGCAACTATGGAAAACAAAATGATGGCCCACAGAATGGCAATGGGTTCTTGTGCTCAGCTTTGTAACTGACTGGTTGTATTTGGGAAAGTCACACTCTCTCAGCCTCAGGGGAAGACAATGGCAAAGCCCCTCTGAACAAATCTTGCCTGTGATACGAATGCCTGAGGGTCGCCAAAAGTAAGAAACAACTTGAAGGCACATAACAACAATAAGAGCAAATCAAGCCTGAACTCTCCCTAGAACCCATGATGACTAAACTGAGATTGTTGTACTTTGGACATATCATATAAAGATATAACTCACTAGAAAATATAATAATGCTTGGCAAGGTAGAATGTAGCAGGAAAAGAAGACTGCATTACCGATGGATAGACACAATCAAAGAAGCCACAGCTCTGAGTCTGCAAGATCTGAACAGGGTGATAGATGATAGGGGAACCTGAAGGTCTCTCACTCATAGTTCACCTAAAGTCAAAGTCGACTTGACAGCAGTTAACAACAAGAACCATCTTGTTTGTTGTTTTGTTGTTATTCTAAAAAAATGGGGATGCGTGTGATGGAGACAGTGGTTCATATCTTTACTAACCTGCCCAATCTTCAGTAGCATTGCCTACAGTCAGCACTGATTCAGCACCGCTTTGAGTCTTTATGGTAGTGAACCACATACTGTCTACTTCCTTAGTAGAGTTTCCACTTTGGATTTGCCAGATGACTTTGTCATAATTGCTCACATCACTAAGGCACCGAACTGAAAAACGATGACCTTTAGACACCTTATCACTTGGGCTAGAAGACATAGTTACATTTGCTGGGGAAACAAAATAAAGATGTCGTATTTAGTATGTGATTGTGATTAACAGTTTTACAAGTAAACCTTAGAAAGGAGCTTTACTACTTGTATATTCATTTTCAATGTATAGCTTAGTCCAGAGATGATATAGGTCCAAAACACACTGTAGCAATAATCCCGGTGAAGACTGCTTTAACTGCCCTGGCTCAATGCTAGGAAACTCTGGGAACTGTAGTTTTGTGAAACATTTACCCTTCTCTGTAATACAGCTCTGGTGCCACAATAAACTACATTTCCCAGAATCCCCTAGGATTGAGTTAGTGCAGTTAAAATGATCTCAACCTGGATTATTTCTGCAGTGTGTTTTGGAGCTTAGTCTTGTAATAATTGTACTGCATTCCATGTCTTGGGTTTTTAAACTTATAATTCATTTTAAAGGTACAAATTGTCCCATGACTAGTCTGGAAAGAAGACTTACAAATTTTTGCTTCCCATTCACTGTTCTGCTCTTTAAAGCTTTTCTTGAACCCACGCTTGTTAATACTAATATTTCAGGCATGGAACCTGATCAAGGTGACTTCAAGACAAGAGTTTGAAGGCTAATCCAGATGGGACAATGCCATTGTTGTAAAATAACATTAACTGATGATTAATAGTTTCTAAATCAAACTACACATTGGTATCTATATGTTTTTTAAAAGCATAGTGTACATTTTCCGTACACCTCTAGCAGACAGAAGCTAAAATTCCTGACAGTTGGTATAACAGCAAATCTCTCCCAGACAATTATCATGTTCCCTCCTCCCCATACTGGATGAGACCTAAGGTTTACTCTGAAGCTACGCAAGGCATTGCAGAAGAACAGCCTCTCCGTTCCTGTTCCAGAAGCCTGGAAAACAAAATAGCCAATTGACAATAGCCAATTGACATGGAATGCAGTACAATTATTACTCAATGTGCTGGCCCACATTGCTCACAGCTGAACCAAAAGGGATACTTGGGGCTGTCATATTCACACAAAATGTGGGTGGTCTCATGTTCTCTTATTTACTGAAATGCCACACTGAGGTGAATAGTAAGAGTGCAGCAACTTATCTATGGTAACCATAATATGAACTCCCTTGATTCATGTTTCAAGTTGTGTGTTCTGGGTACTATGCAATCTATAATGTTTGGAGGTATCCAATGCCAATTCCCCAGTAACAAGATCCACAGTCCTTCCAGGAACGGAGAGGTTTCTTAGAAGGATAGCTCTGGGTAGTCCATAAGCCCATATGGAAATTTCCTACATTTTTGTGGGAGAATGCTATAACAAATGTGTAAAGATGCAAAACACAGTATAATGTTGTGCATTGGCCCCTACATTGCTTTATTCTGGATAAATTACCACTCCAGTTAAGCTCCTATACTCGGGGGGGGGGGGGGGGAGACAACCAGCATTTGTGAAAAAAATCACATTACTGAAACAGCTCATTTAAAGTATAGGACTTTTTCCCCCTGGGACAATGGCTACAGCCAAAGAACTCTTATTTTATTTTATTTATAAGCCAGCTTTCTCCTAAGATTGCTTACAAAAGGCTAAAAGAAGATAAGCTAAAATCGGATAATAAAAAAGTTAAAACACCATTCAACAAATTAGATTAAACAATAAAACATCACTACATTTTTGAAAACATACATTCATTTTAAAACATAATCCCTGTTGGGATAATTGAGTATAAGCTTTTAAAGAGAAACAGGCCAAACAGGAAAGGAGGAGGAGTAGCCGTATATGTCAGGGATGTTTATACCAGTGAGGAGATGGAGGACTTAAATCCTGGAAGCCAGGTGGAGAGCAATGAGATAAAAATCACTAAATGAAAGGGATGTCATTATGGGAGTCTACTCCAGACCCTCAAGTCAGACTGAGGAATTAGATGTTGCGTTTCTAGAGCAGATGACCACACACTCAGAAAGGAGAGATGTAGTAGTGATGGATGACCTCAGCTATCTTGATGTTTGCTGGAAATCAAACTCAGCCAAGAATTTAAGGTCCAGCAAATTCCTCACTTGCCACTTGCCTGGAAGACATTTCAGTGTCCAAAAAGTGGAAGAGGCAACAAGGAGATAATTTGTTTTAGATCTAACCTAGTTAAGGGGGGGGGGGGGGAAGAGATGGCAGGATCCTTGGGAGGGAGTGATCATGTTCTCCTGGTGTTTGTTATACAACAGAAAGAAGAAGCCAAGCATAGTCAGACATCCATTCTAGACTTTAGGAAACTTGATTTCAGTAAACATAGGGAAATACTGGGAGCAATCCCATGGTCACGAATAGTAAAGAGAAGGCAGTTCAGGATGGGTGGGAGTTTCTCAAAAAGGAGATACTGAAGGTACAATTTCAAACTGTTCCAATGAGGAGGACAAATGGGAGGTACTTCAAGAAACCAAGATGGATGACTAAAAATCTTTAAAGTGAGCTAACTTTTAAAAGGGACATGTATAAGAAATGGAACAGGGCAGAAATCAACAAGGAGGGATTCAAACAAATAGCTAGCATGGTGTAGGGGTAAGGTCAGAAAAGCTAAAGCACAGAATGAGCTTAGGATTGTGAGAGAGGTTAAGAACAGCAAAAAAGGCTTTTTCGATTATGTCCGTAGCAAAAGGAAGGCGGAGGAAATTGTAGGGTCATAGCATGGAGAAGATGGCAAAATGCCAACAGGACAGAGAAAAGGCATTATTCAACACTTACTTTGCCTCAGCAAAAGGAAAAGGGTGCTCATTTTGAGGAACATGGAGCAAATGACACAGTAGGGGAAATGCAGCACACAAAAAGTAAAGAGGTAGTACATGAATATCTGATTAGTCTAAATGAATTTAAGTCTGTAGTGCCAAATGAGCTACATCCAAAAGTATTAAAAGAATTGGCAAATGTAATATCAGAGCCACTGGCAATAATCTTTGAGAAGTCCTGGAGAACAGAAGTCCTAGCAGACTGGAGGAGGGCAAACGTCCCCATCTTCAAAAAAGGGGGGAAAAGAGGATCTGAACAACTCTCACCCAGTTAGTCTGATATCAATACCAAGAAGGATTTCTAGAGCAGATCATTAAATAGAGAGTTTGTGAACATTTAGAAGGGTATGTCATAATCTCAGAAAATCAACCTGGGTTTCTCAAAAATTACCTGCTTGGTAAATGAAGGGACTGCTATGTATATAGTATATATTGATTTAAGTAAGGTCTTTGATAGTTCTCCCAGAATATCCTTGCAATCAAGCTATTAAAATATGGGCTAGACAATGCAGCTATTAGGTGGATTTGAAATTGGTTGACAGGCCAAACCCAAAGAGTGCTCACCAGTGGCTCCGCTTCATCCTGGAGAGGTCACTAGCAGGGTGCAATAAGGTCCGGGCCTGGCCTCAGTGCTATTCAACATCTTTATCAATGACTTGAATGAAGGAAAAGAGGGCATGCTTATCATATTTGTAGATGACACCAAATCAGGAGGAGTAGCTAATACACTAGAGGACGGGATCAAAATTCAAAATGACCTTAATCGATTAGGGCCAAAACTAACAAAACGAATTGCAACACAGAGAAAAGCAAGGTACTACACTGAGGGAGAAAAAATGAAATGCACATATATAGGATGGGGGACAACTGGCATGACAATAGTAAATGTAAAAGGGATGTAGGAGTCCTACTAAATCAAAAGTCAGCAATGTGATGTGGCAGCTAAAAATAGTCAATGTGATTCTAGGCTGCATCAGTAAAAGTATAGTGTCTAGGAAAGTAATAGTACCATTCTGTTCTGTTTTGCTCAGGTCTCACCTGGAATACTGTGTCCAGTTCTGGGTACCACAATTCGAAAAGGATGTTGAGATGCTACAGTTTGTCTACAGAAGGGCAATCAAAATGGTGAAAGGTCATAAAATGAGGCCCTATGAGGAATAACTTTGGGACTGGGTATGTTTAGCCTGATGAAGAGGAAGTTGGTGATATGATGGCCTTGTTTAAATATTTTATGGGATGTCATGTTGACAGGGAATAGGACCCAGAGCAATGAATGGAAACTACAAGAAAAGAGATTCCGACTCAACATTAGCAAGAACTGTTTGACAGTGGAACACACTCCTTCAGAGTGTGGTGAACTCTCCTAGGTTTTTAAACAGAGGCTAGATGGCCATTTGTCAAGGGTGCTTTAATTATGAGTTCCTGCATGACAGGGGGGTTGGACTGGATGGCCCTTGAGGACTCTTCCAACTCTATGATTCTAATAAAGTTAAAAATACAATACACACCTGCTTAAAAGGTTAATTTTCCTTTTCCTTTTGTGAGAAGACTGCATAAAAAGCTCCCTGTAACCAACTAACCATTAAATGTCTGTTTAAATATATTAACCAACTAACCATTAAATATCTGTTTAAATATATTTGCCTACCAGTGAAAGGAGAGCAGAGAGAGGGCAAGTCTAGCCTCCCATGGAAATGAACTCCACAGTCTGGGAGCAGCTACTGAAAAGGTTCTTTCCTGTGTCATCACCAGATGGGCCTATCATGGCCATGGGACAAAGAGAAAGTCCTTCCTCAAGAATCATAAGACTGTGGCAGGCTCACATAGGGAGATACTATCTTTCAGACAGCCTAATGCATAATGGGCTTTATAGATCATAACCAGCACTTTGAATTTTGCATCATGCCTAAAGAAATACTTACCCACTCGAAAGTAAGTCACACTGATTACTCTATTGGCTCGGGCACCATATGTAGTGTTCAGCTCACAAATATAATGTGTTTTGGACCCAGACTTGTCTGCTGGGCATTGAAACTCATTAGGATGCAGCAAATACATTGTACAGTTGTGAGTAGAGATGGTGCTTCCTGCAATAAAGTAAGATAGTTTCAGTGTACTGAAGACTGTCAGTGAATCAAGGTTAGAGATCTCTTAATGAGAAATGTTTTTGAGTACTGATTCACTGTATGCTCTCTGCATCCTCATCCTTATAAAGGCACATAATCTGTAAAGGTCATAGGTAGAGCACATGTTTAGGTCATTTAACCCTACGATACTTACTTCTGAGCAGATTTTTAAAAAATACAATAAAATAAAGACATTTCTTTTTACAAAGAAATGGCATATAGTTTGGCTTCAACACCTCAGAAAGCCACTTAGAGTACACTAGTCGCTCTAATAACCTGACTGTCAAAAGCAGGTTCATGTCTTAAACTGGAAAACATCTATCTGAGCAAACTGTAGCCAGCATCCTGTTAGTGATGTATGCACCCTTTGGTCTCCCCCATCCTTTCTTTCCCCACCAGTAACTGGAAGAAGCAGAATATCCCTCCTGGAGCGTGACAGCTACTGGGCAGTGTGAGAATACAGAACTTCACATGTGGAGATATGTACAGCCTTTATTTTAATTGATTGGGAGATGTGGACAAACTGTGCAATGCTTATATTGATGTGCTAAAGTGAGTCCTTTTTGTGCTCACATAATCCAATACTATTTAGTTTATTTACTTGCAAATAGTAACTGACTGAGCACATAAGAACTCTCACTGTTTGCTCAATCACACTTTGGGCAACATGCTTCATAGCTCCAAAGCACAAGGGAAATCTCTGTCCAGCTTCCTGGTATTCTATGTATTTTTTTAAAATCAGTAGCACCATCTTCTGAGAAGTTCAAAGAGACATATGCAAAGTGATTTTTTTAAAAAAAGGAAACATTTTATACACAGCTAAGAACCAACAGAAATTTACCTGAAATATTTATTGATCCATTTGGTTTCCAGTAAGAAGTAAATTGAAGTATATCTTCATCTGTGCAGCAGCTCAGTTCCTTACTCTCACCATTGCATACAATTGAAACATTATCTGATTGTACAATTTTGATTTGTGAGACTACTACATTATCTACAGCTTTGTATAATAAGGACAAATCATTTCTCCATTCCGTAAAAGTGCAACTATAATTACCTGTAAAAAGACCAAAATGTGCTCAGATATTTTTCTTATTACTCTAAAAGCAGTGTGTTCAGACTTTCCCAAACTGAATGAACCTCTTTGCACTGTTAAGTAGTGGCCCCAAAATGGAAGACTAATGTTAAAACCACCATAAAACACATTCCTCAGTTCAAATCTATAGCTTCCCTCCATGGGATGCAGATATTATCTGACAAATTTTCCATCTACAAGAATGGAGATTTTGCCTAACAAATACTCAGCTCACCAAAGAAACATTAGCAAATCATTAATGGGTGATGCTGTAGGATGGTCCATGTGCTATCCAGGTCTGCTTGAGAACAAATGGTGACACCTATGCTAGGTATGCATAACTTATGAGAATGACACCATTTTCATGTGAAATGGCAAATACACTGGAAAGAAGTTATAAGGTAAGGATCCGCAAAGAAAGCTTAAAGGCTGGGAAAAGGTAAGAAATGCCAGACTCACAAGGACTTCCCATCTTTGAGCCTGGTGATATTACAAATTTCATCTATGATAATAGACTTTAAACACCCATCTACATCCTTTAAATTAAAAACAGGCAAAGCCTGGAAGCAATGCTTTTCAAGAAATATCAGTATTTAATACTTGATGACTTTTTGAATGAGAGCCAATCATATTACTTGTAGAAGTTAACAAAAAAAAAAATGCCATTGGCTTCTTGATGCAACGGACAACAGTTCTTATTACTTTTTAATGCATCCCTTAGAACACACTGTTGTGCATTGTGAAGGGCTCCCTCCCTGGCTCTTCTTGGCTAAGAGAGAGGGACCCCAAATGTCTATTAGCTCCCCGTTCCCAGTGATCCAGGACTCCCAAAGGTGCTGTGACTCAGTGGGAAGTCACAGAAGGACTTATGTTGCCCCTTTTGCTGCCTCTGACTTTTCAGAGATTTCTCCTTCCCACCTCCCACAAAAGACACATCTCTATGTATGCATGAACTCACGTGCGCACATGCGCATCCATGAGCAAAGGCACATGAAGAGAGTGAAGAAAAGTTTATAGAAAAACTTTTATTCTAAACAAGTCACTATCCCATTAGCAAGCCTACCTAATGCATGAAGGCACCTTTCTCTAGGTGTTTCTTAGGAGCAGGTACAAAGTTACCAAATAGTCTTAAATCCCCTTCAACCAAGGTTAGGAAATAAATAAAACTCCTAATGCAACTAAGATATACATTCTTATTCTATTCACAATGAAGTTGACATAATCTAGGTCTCAAGAAATTAATGGGGAATCTGGATGTCCTTGTCCAATATATGACTATGATTCTTTGTGGACAGTAAAATAGGCAGCACCTCTTCCACCCCTCCATGAGTCCCAAGAAATCTCTCTTGCTTCTTAAGGCACTGTGCATTTAAAATATCTTATTTCCAAATCATCTCAAAATCTTTGAGCTTTCTCTCAAGTAGTTCCCCCCACTGGATGATTGTCTCTGGTTTTCTGTAAATGTAACTCTCTTGGCTCTTGGTAGAAAACAATTCTGAAATTTAGGCTGAACCTAACCTAGCAATTCTTATACCTCATGACATATATACTTTTCTATTTAGATTGAGAATTACCAGCTTCATTCAACTTAATGCTTGTGATTGTCAGCGTAGATGTTGACTTTCCATCTTTAATTTCATTCATGACAGAGTGCCTACTGCTGGAGAGCAAATGTCCTGAAAGAGACCATGTCACATTGCGTGATGTTGATGTAGACTCACAAGTCATTTTTACAGTATCACCCTCAAAAATGTTTTCAGGGGAAATGGAGAAGTTTACACCATCTGGAAAAAAGGGAAAAAAACAAACAAACATTTTTTTAAAAAAATGAAAAAAATCAGTATCATTTTTTATATTTTGTTCAGTTTAAGAAATATTTAACTGAAGATTTGTATAAGCACTCATCCAATATAAGCACTATGCACCTCACAGTGCTACTTGGTGCTGGTTTGAACATAATCAGGAAAACCTTTGAAAACTAGGCACCCTCTGAGCATAGTAAGACTGACCAAAGTCAGCTGTATCAAGATGATCCACTCCTTGCTTCCTCGCAGAAATGACACAAAGTTTTCAATGTGGGATTTTCAAGAGGATTAGTAATCACTCAGTTTAGTGCACTCATTTTTTTTAAATTATAATCTTTAATTTTTAAAAAAAATAAAAACAGTTAAAAAGAAAAATTCTGATTACAGATTACAATCAAGTAAACACAACAGATGCAATAAATGTAAGTTACTCCTATAGTGTTATAAATAAAAATTCCACATTTGTGAGTACTTGAATAACACTCATTTTTGAAGTAGTGCAGTGCCCTCAGCAGACTGCTTCTGCAGGAAGAGAAGATTCTTAGGAGTTTATCATACGATGGAATTTGGGGGTATAATGAAATGGCAATCCGAACGCAATCATGGGGTTTTACATAATTGCATATTAGAGTATCTCACGCAATTTTGGGAAATGTGGGGTAATTTTTGGGAAATGGGAAGTCATTCTGAATGCATTCCGAACACAATCGAATTTCACATAAATTTGCTAAACTAGCGAATTCACGTAATTGCGAATTGGCTCCATTTGCAATTGAGAGAAATTCCTCCCATGTGATAAACTCCTTAGCCTTCCTTTTCCCCCAGTATATTGATCACAACTGTGATCATGAAACCATGCTACCACCAACAGGTGCATCCTTGCCTCAAAGTGCTCCTTGGTGGGAGGTTCAGTCTCTGTTTCTATAGAAGCAAATATAATCTTGCTGTTCTCACAGCAACAGCAGAAGCCCCTTTATAGCTTTAGCTGCAGCTACTGAAGACCCTTCCACTCCATACAGACAGATTTGACAGTATTTCTTAACTGTTATATGAGTAGAGCCCCATGGGATACCCCACCCCCTGGAAGCTATCTTAAAGATGGAGCTTTAGATAGCAGACTCCTTCTGACCTAGCAAAGGTTTTGTTTTTGGATGGGAGCTAGGAGGGTGGGGCAGGGTAGATGTCTCTAAAAAATACAACTCTTGATAAAAAAGAAAAAAGGGGGGAAGCCAAGGACATCACTAGTGGGATGCAGGTAGTGCGGATTGCACGAGGTGACACAATTAACTGGTGACAGGTGACACCACTGCTCTCCAAACACCTGCCTTTTGACAGAAACAGGCTGTGGGGTTCACCTGCACCTCTTTAGAATGCTGGACCTTAATGAAAGAGATGGTATGAATGGGGCAAGGCTCAGAGGGACAGGAGGGAGAGATCATAGGTTTTAATTTTTTAATTAATTATTTTTTTAAAATCTTTTTTAAAATTTCATTTACATACATAATATCTTACCAAAGTTTCATATGTCAATACATTTAGGCTGTGTGCATGACAGTGTAATTTAAAGGCATACCATACATACTCAACAATAACTTGACCGCATGTGTAAGCCAAAGGCCAATTTGGGGCCAAAATTATGGATTTTGATATGACCCATGGATAAGTCAAGGGTAAATATTAGGGGCTTGTAATAAAAAATGTACAGAATGAAGCAAAGAAAAACTATGCCAAAGAACAATTCCAGTAGGCATAACTGTTTGTGCTTATACTGAAGGATGGATGGATGAGAGAACAGAGCGGGGTCAGTGCTTCCAAGACAGATTCCACTCTTGCCTTTCACCAGGGGATGGTTCCTTTTTAAAAAATAAAAGTTAAAGTACAGTACTTTCATTGACCCATGGATAAGTTAACTTAAGTTTTTTGAGTCACATTTTAACCTAAATTTCTAGACTTAGAATCATAGAATCATAGCGTTGGAAGAGACCCCAAGGGCCATCCAGTCCAACCCCCTGCCATGCAGGAACTCTCAATCAAAGCATACCCGACAGATGGCCATCCAGCCTCTGCTTAAAGACCTCCAAGGAAAGAAAGAGACTCCACCACACTCTGAGGGAGTGTGTTCCACTGTCAAACAGCACTTACTGTCAGGAAGTTCCTCCTAATATTGAGGTAGAATCTTATACATGGGTATATACAGTAATTTTAATTTTGCTAGTTGCTTATGTCACAAATCTCGCCATGATATTCAGTGATGTATAGGAATTATTATTTATTAGTAATTAGTACAAAGAAACATTACCAAGAATTCTGTATGGTGTGGTTTGGGAGGAGGTTAATGGGGGGATGACACCATATGTTACTGTACCAGGTGACACCAACCCTAGTGAAGCCACTGGGGGGAGCAAGAGGCTTTTACTGACTTCAGAACTTTTAAAATATCATCAAAATGTTCATAAAGTGTGCTGAAACATAGACAGAGAGTACAAAAGAAGATATCATTACATCTCTTCAAAATGATAAGGCACATAGCAGCATGAAGAATTGTAAACATTACCAGTGATTTCCTTTGTAAACGAGGTATTTATCAGATTGTAGGAATCATCTAAGTCTTCAGCTATTTTTGCATTTGCACTTTCAACAGGTATAACCCCAGCTGCTGTTATTTCATATTGAACCACGATGCTTCCAGGTCTATACAAACAGAATATCATTTTATTATTTCAGATTTATTACATGATACAGTTCTACAGTTACTTCATGTGTCCCTTTCACATTTTTATCCCAGTGTACCATAAAATTTGCACTTTTATTCGTAAAGAAAATAAATGTGCTAGCAAAGTAACAAGGAAATTATTCTACATGGCAGTTTCACATTTTTATTGACTTTCATATAATTCTCACTGAACATAACTAGTGACATATACTTCTGAACTCTAGACCATTGTCTGGAAAACAGAGAAGTCTTCAAGAACACAGGGATTGACCCTACATATGTAGCCACAAGCCTTCAGTATCTAACAAAATATTGTAATATGCCCATTTCCTTTATGGCAGTAGCCAACTTCACTATCTATAAGTGAAGAAGCACCAAGCAGCAAGTGACAACAAGTATAAATAAGTAACTTAATTTCTCCCCTAGATTTATGTACAATAAAGCTTTCAGTGCCTATAAAAACATTTCTACATCTATTAAATATGTAACGTGCACTTGTATTTTCTGCTTAAGTTTATGTATGAAAAGCCTCTATGTGGCTCCTATTAACATTTAAGGCAATTTACTTTATTCTGTGTATCTTTATAAAAAATAAGCTTTGCATTCAGTAATTTGCTCAGTGTTATGAAGATGAAAGCTGTTCAGTTTATTTCAGTAATCCTCTTAAGTGCAATAAGAAAAAGGTAAATACTTTTCCATACCTGAACCCTGTAACTGCTACTGTTCTGAAGCCTGGTAGAGACTGGTAAGCTACAGTAAGCTGAAAAAGAAGAATATATATTACAAAACTTTTTCCAGTAAGTTAGTACTTCATGGGGAACTGGGCCGTTAATTTTATTCCATCTAGAGGACTGTAAATCAGTAATGAACAACTGCTGCAGGTTAGGTAATGAACAACTGCTGCAGGTTAGGTAATGAACAACTGCAGTTATGAACTCCACTATTATTGATCACAACTGTTGAAAACCCAGAATATGAACAGCCTCCAAACTTCCAAATACTTGGAAATATAGCAATTTCCCATTCATTAAAGAAAAGGAGGGGGGTTGGAGGCAATCATACAAACTGAACCTCTGTCTAAAATTGGCTCCTCACATAACGAGACTGATGGAAGGATCTGTCATGAAAATGGGAAGAGGTCCTAAGACCATACTTTTTTAAAAAAGGCATTCCCAGATGGAAGCATGAAATATGGCTGTGTGACTTTTAAAAAGGCCACCAAACCACAATCCACTGTGAATACTCCCTCTGAATTCAGTGATCCTGTACCATTCACATAATAACTTGTTTGTTTTAATTACTTCAATTAAATTGTCATAAGAAATTCTTTGACCCAAGAAAGAAAGTTACACATATTCATTCTTCACTGTATGATTCAAGACTCCCTCCTCAAGTTATTTGCTTTACTTTCATACTCCTGTATTGTAACGTAAACCAGGAAGTAATATTTCTTTAAGTTATTTGTGTTTATAAAGCACATGAATCCAAAATACAATATATGGGTCTGCCATATCGATCGACTAGTCATCCACAGATCACCACATCTCATTATAATCAAAGGTGGTGCATCCATGTGGCCATACCAATGCAGCCATGTGCACATTGCCACCCACTGACTACAATGAGTATGCTTGAGTATGCAATTTTTTTCCTTATTTATGGGGGTCCCTTGAAATAAACCCCCATGGATGGGAAGGGCTCTCAGCACATAATATGCAGATTAATATACATATTTATGTGGTCTATGCAACTGATGTTCAGTCAGACTCTAAGAATTTGCATAAATAGATATGTGTTCAGCGTGCATCTAAAGCTAAGAATAGTTGGATCACATCAAATTTCTGAGTGAAAGGCTTTCCACATGGGTGCCATAATGTTAAATGTCTTTACTCTTTCATTTCAATTACTGTAGTAAGTAGAAATACACTATATCTTCAATAAAAATAATTTTAAAAATCAACTCACATACCACTTTCTCCAGATCGTATTTGTATTGTTTAAATAGAATAGAAGATGAATCCCACAGATCTTTAGGAAATGGTTGGTCAAGCCGGAAAGACATTTTTATTATATGTAAGGAAGGATTACCTATGGCAGAAAAGAAAAGGAGAAACAGTATCACTAGTAACCATGTTTTAAAAAATCAATATTTCATAATGTAACTTTTTTTTCTTTCTGTGTGCATTTCTGAAAATTTTATTCAGAGCTGGTATTTTGATAGAGAGAGATGAATTAAGGGATTGGTGACAGTAGCTAAAAAGGCCAATGTGATTTTAGGCTGCATCCATTAAAGTATAGTATCTAAATCAAGGGAAGCAATAGTGCCACTCTATTCTGCTTTGGTGAAGCCTCATCTGGAATAATGTGTCCAATTCTGGGCAAAAACAATTCAAAAAGGATGTTGAGAAGCTGGAGCATGCCCAGAGGAGGGTGATTAAGATGGTGAAGGGTCTGGAAACCATGCTTTATGAGGAAAGATATAGGGAGTTGTGTACATTTAGCCTGGAGAAGAGACAATTAAGAGGTGACATGATAACCTGTTTAACTATTTGAAGGGGTGTCACATTGAGGATGGAGCAAACTTGTTTTCTGCTGCTCTAGAGAATAGGACCCAGAACAATGGATGCAAGTTACAAGAAAAGAGATTCCACCTAAACATTAGGAGGCACTTCCTGACAGTAAGAATCATTTGACAGTGGAACACACTTCCTCGGAGAGTGGTGGATTCTGTTTCTTTGGAGCTCTTTAAACAGAGGCTGAATTGCCATCTGTCAGGGATGCTGTGATTGAGAACTCCGGCATGGCTGGGGGTTGGACGGGATGGCCCTTGGGGTCTCTTTGAATTCTATTACTCTATGATTCTATGAAAAGTAATGGAAAGCAAACTATGTCAAATCTGTTTCATAAAATGACACTGCTCCAAGCTCTCTGGAGTCAGATCAGTTTGGGACAGAAGTCTAATCAGCAAATTTTCAAATGTTGCAAATCAGACTGGGATTGCATCAACACTGCAGAACTAATCAAGTTTAACACTACTATAAATGGCATGGCTCAATGCTATGGAATTCTGGGAATAGTAGCTTGTTATGGCACCAGAGCTCTCTGACACAGAAGGCTAAATATTTAATAAAACTATGAATCTTAGAATTCCATGCCATCAACAGAGCCTAGTATCATATTGGCTTTTTAAGTTGCCACATCACACTGTTGACTCATGTTCAACTTGTGGCCTACTAAGGGTCCTAGATTTCTTTCACACATAATTTCATTCAGCCAGGTGTTTCCTATCCTTTGGTTTCAGCCGGTCAACTAATTGTAAATCCATTTAATTTAATTGTAATCCATTTTTGCCAGTATGTCATGGGGGACCTTGTCAAAGGCCTCACTGAAATCAAGATAAATTGTTGTTGAGATCTCATCTCAACAAGATTATTGCTCAGCTGGCCATTAGGTGGCCCATCAACAATTAAATTAGTTAGATGATTTTGAATTAATCATATTTTTTTCTGGAACAAATATGGCAACAGCTAAATGCTGATGGTCACTAACTGTTCTGGAATCCATACAACAAACAAATTGAAAAGCATTTCTAGAAACCAAACTGTAGTCTACCATGCTAGATCCACCTAAGTTCAAAAAAGTAAAATCACCCATGCAAACCACTTAGGCTACATCATTTATCATTAGCAAATCCAGTCTAAGGTCATGTCTACACAGGCCATTTAAACCTGTTTCCCCCTACCTTCATGTGGCTGTGTCTTTATGATGCAAGGCCAAAGCCTCAATTCAACTGTGGACTTTCTTCACAAAATGAAAGCAGTTCAGCATTGAATCTGGGCCATCCATACTTTAAACTGGTTTAAAATCATTTACTATTAACTCTTCATTTTCCAGGAATTTCAGGAGTGACACCAGGCAGCTCTTCATACAGGCCTCCTGCTGTGCCTCCTGGCATCAGCATCACTGGTGTGGGTCACTCCCTCTGAGGTCACACACAAGGCATACAGTCATGTGCCACAAATCTAGGCATGGCATTATCAAATTGAAAATGGATTCGCCCTCAACAATTACCCAACCCAATCCATAAGAAACCATGGGCATACTTGGAAATGGCAAGTTTGGACTGGCACTCAGAACATTGGTTCCCACCCTCTCTTACCTGCAGACTGAGGTAGACAGTAGGCCCCCTGAGAAGGTGTCAATGCAAGGCACTTGCAGCTCTCGCCTGCTGCAATTTCTGTGGTATCGGAACAGGCCGGATTAGCTTTGCATGCATTGGCCGACCATCCATAACCATGTTCACAGTAACAATGAGTAGTATTACTGATAGTTGAGTTGCACACTAATGTAGAAAACAAAAGCACTGCAGGTTAAGCATCATATTTTACTGACCACGGCCCATTTAAGTTATTATATTTACTCTACTGCGAAAAAAATTCAAAGGCATAGCCATGTTAGTTTGGAAAATGAGTATGCAAAGGGATCTTGGAGCACATTTGAGACTAACTGAAAGAAACCTAGGCACTTCAAAAATGGTTGTGGTTGTTGTTCACTGCCATCATGTTAATTTTGACTTATTGCAAAATTACGAATGAGAGAGAGAATGAGAGTCTTTCAAACTCAGGGCTGTGGCTTCATTGACTGATGTATTTTGATTTACTTCCTTGATGTATTTTGTGCCTTTTGGTTGGTAACTTGAGGCTTGGTTGTATTACCTATATACGCCAAATTCCCCCCAGACTGGTAGGGTACTATTTGTACACATAGCCCAAGGAGAGGAATCCCAGGCCAGAGCAGCCTGCAAGGGCAGGTGTGCATGAATTCCTCCTCCATTGGTCATGAGCTTTCTCTCTGGAGAGGAAGCTGAGGATGGAGGAGGAGGAGGAGGAATGCATGCGCAACCACCCTTGCCAGCTGCTCTGGCCCTGGAGGAGGAGGGTGGGCATGTGCTTCAAAGAAGCCCGGAGGACCAGCATGATGCCTCCACCCCACCCACCCCCAGCAGCCTAGCCCTAGGTGATACGTAGTATGGAGACACCTCTGGATCAGAATAAGGTAGCCACATCCATGCCTGCAATTCAATTCATCAGGGACACTCATAGGACCCATATGGGATGGCAGCCATCAGTGCGTTTTGCTCTAGAAAATGTGGGCAAAGGTAAATCTTTTTAATGTGGGACAAGGGGTGGAAACCCTGAATTGAGTCTGGGAGTTGTGTAAACAGTCCGTGCCCAATTTGGGGATTTTGGGCTATACTCCACAGTATAGTGAAGTTCTCATTAGCATTGGAAAATGCCACGCAATTAAAACACTGAATTTTTATGCTAATAGAAGAGGACTAAGAATCTTCCTTACCCCATACTGCAAATAAATAGCTCCCTGTTACCAGCATAATCAACCCCCCCAAAAATTAAAATACAATACTTTTGTGTGTGAAATGGCTTTCAGAAGGGCTAAATGTATCCAAAGGAGGAATGCCCACAACTGGACTACTTGGATCTCCCCACCCTCCGTGCAATTGTATGTCCAGTTATTTTCATTCTGAAAAACAAAAAAGCTGCACTATAACTTGGACTTTGAAAAACTTATATTTTTATACCAGAAGACAAAGTCCCTGGGTGAAAATACCATGATTGTGTTTAGGAAAATGGGGTGAACAAATGTATAAACACACCTAGTTGTTTCTGGAAGCAGACACTTCCTCCCACAGAGTAAATCCCCTGTAGAACTGCAGTAGAAATACCTCACGCTAGTGCTTATTTCCTGCTCAGTGTTAATTCTCCCAAACATGTAACTACCCTTTTGTAGCATCCAGGAGAAATTCTGCCCCACCATGTCAGATCATGCCAGACAGTTAAGGGAAAAGGAAATATGCTGTGAGATAGTGCTCCAGCTTCCTGAAACATAAAAGCACACCAAATTGTACGCTGGGTCAAATTACAACAAATCATCATCATAGGATTTTTTGCTGCCAGCAGACTTCCTTTTCTCAGGGTAAGAAGAGCTTTTAGGCCTCAGCAAATGTTGATAAATGGTAACGTTTTGAAGAATGTGATTAGCTCTCCTGATTCATGGAGGGTGGGCTTCTTGTACTATATTGCTCCTCCATACAGGCCTTCTCTGTACATCTTATAATGTACTCCAAAAGTGTATTATCTGTCATTTTTAACTAGCCAGCTGTTGGGCTGACCAGATTTTATGTGCCCAGGCTACCGAATCTAGAAATGTATCTTCTAGTCAGTTGCTGACACATGAAGAATGCCTAAAGGGAAGTATGACTGAAAAATTCTCCATCATCTTGCTGGACTTTTTCCTAGGCAAAACTAAATCTGGATAAAACAAATAAAGCAACAACTAATGACAGACCACCCACCTGTGGTAACATTGATACTTGAAATCTTCACCGCTGAATCAGACATGTTTATTAAAAGTGGAAAACTAAGGTTGTTTAAATAACTTCTGAGGATCTCCTGAAGAGAAGTATCTGCAAAGCTTATCTCAATCACAAAATTATGTTCTTCAGGTGAGCTGTCTAATGCAACAGCTGAAAAACAGCGGCATATCACATGTTAGAATTGTTCATTTCTTTCTCACAAACCATTTGTATGTTTACATGCAAGACAGCCTCAGAATCAGGAATTAGGAAACTTTGTTTGACAATACAGTCAGGTCCACTGCCTCTTTATCCAGGGAGTAGATGGCTCCTCATACACAGAGTTGCCAGAATGAAAATTGGAGAGGGCTCCTGTAACTTTAATGGTTGTGCAGAAGAGGGAATTTCAGCAGGGACTGCTCATACCCAGCTGTGTGATAGGCAACTCCTGCTGAAATTTCCTCTTCTACACAACCATCTTCAGTTTTTACTTTGGCAATCCTAAACACAGAGACACATCTGCCTTACACTTTTGTTTGTCTCTGATCTTTGGCTCTCAGTGTGTCTACTTCAGTGCCTACTCTGTCTCACATGGAATGAAAACCAAATTCCTTGGACTGAGTTACTGGGGGCTGGAGGAGCTGTTACATATCATTTCAACATGAAGCCATCTTAAGAGATGCTGTTAAATAATTAGACCTGTCTTTGGCTTGCTTTATATTCAATGTTTCAGCAATGAAGATGCCATATGTAAAGAAAAGATAGGCATTATGTGTGCACATATTTCTCCTTTACATTTTATATTTTAACCTCAACTAACAATGTGAAGTCGAAGGCTTCCATGGCCGGCATCCATAGTTTTTGTGGGGTTTTGGGGCTATGTGGACATGTTCTAGAAGAGTTTATTCCTGACATTTCACCACCATCTGTGGCTGGCATCTTCAGAGAAAGGTGCCAGTCACAGATGCCCTGAAGATGCCAGCCACAGATGCTGTCGAAACGTCAGGAATAAACTCTTCTACAACATGGCTACATAGCCCCAAAAATGCACAAAAAACAACTAACAATGGTTTGCCCGGGCCACAAAGCAGCTTAAATGCTGCTTTTGCTAGTACCAAAGCATCAGAAAGATACATCAAGTGTGGTTCTTCTGCTACATACCTTGCTGTGGAGGCAATGAAAGTACTCAACAACTATTCAACAACTGTGCTGGAGAGAAAGCTATTGTGCAGAGAACTGGAACACCAGGTTTGGCAAATTCAGGTGAGCAGATTGCATGGTCACTCTACTCAGCCTGGCAGCTTCTTCCCTCTGCCTGAATTCCATTTCTGCCTTTGAATTGCATTGTTATCAACCCTCTGATAATGAAAGCAGTGGCTCATGTCAAATGATTCAAAGAACCCATCTGCTATGCATATAGTGCAAGGAAGGTAAAAATCAAATGGCTGTACAACTAAGAAAAAGCTTCCACTTGCAACAAAAACGTGCTATTAACAGCTAACAACATACCCTTCCATTTCTGCTTGTAGAATACTCCTTGTCTGTTTTCCTCTCCTCTGCCAACTTTACCATGAATCTGAAAGAAAGGCATTTCCCCCTAACATTAAAGTAAAATAGTTATGATTAATAAAAATGAGGAAGGACGCAAAAGAGCTAGACATATTTATTCATGATGCATTAAAAGCCTGGAGAGCTGGAATGTACAACTTTATGCTCAGAAAGTCTATGAGGCTCCATTTGCTAGGGCCATAACCTCTGAGGAATCAATTCCTGCATTTTCATGGTTCCTAAACGTATGAAGATAACTGCAGGTGGAATGCTAAGAAAAGAATAAGTAAAGATAATCAGGTTTCTTTGTTATACATTATTTTTAGATATTCTTGGATAGCAGAATTAGTTTTGAAGTTTTACATCCTTTAATTGCTGCAATGTTGTACAAAGCTGTGCTGTGCTAAGTCCAAAGAACAGTTTTGTACAATTGGTGGAGTTATCTTTACATGGTCTTAAGTTCTTAAATGTGAAACGTTTGTTTCTATATAGAGTGCAATAAATTGTTGCTTTGAATTATGATGTGAACTGGTGAGGCTAACCGCCTAACTAGTTTTTGGGAGAGAAGAGACAGAGAAGAAGAGCGCACTCAAGAAGTACCAGGACACATGCCTCCCTGGAAGCCACAGCCTCTGATTTTACAAACTTGGTACCTAATCCTGCAAGTGGCATGGCTTGTGTATGCACTTGAAGCACACAGAGTGCTGCAGGATCTACACCTGTATTCCCATGCATGTTGTGCTCTACACAAATCGGGAAATTTGGCCCTGTACATTGCTAAGGTTTGCCCAAATGGACTTCATATCACATGAGATCTTCTCTTCAGAGTAGGAGGGGGAAACAAGTCCATCGCTATTTGTCACATTGTGCAATAAATGAGCCAAACAACTGAACTAGAGGAGATGCCATGTCCTTAAAGACACTCCTGCAATTTGTATAGGATGATCTTGCTTATCTCATTCTTTGGAGGATCCTGGTCCTCAGTCAAGCCAGCTATATATAGTGAAATTTACTCACAGATGGATGAATGAATGAGCTCTGTGAAGACCTTCCGATAATCATGAGGGTCCAAAATACTGTTATCCTCCAAAACATTTTTTCTATTGTTTTGTTGCTACAAAACCTACACAGGAAACAAACAGCATTTTATTTATCTTAAAAGGAACAAACAGTCTGTTCTTTCTGAAGAGTAAGTCATGGGGAAAGTAAACAGATTGTCCAATTTACTGCATAGAGTGCTGCTTTGAGTGTTGGACTAGCATAGCAGTCAAGGAGACCCACTGGGTGACCTTGGGCAAGTCACATTTTCTCAGCCTCAGAGGAAGGCAATGGCAAATCCCCCCAGAATACATCTTGCCAAGAAAACCCTATGGTAAGGTAACCATAAGTTGGAACACATGAAAAACAACAATATGATACTACTTATCCCATTACTACTTTTCTATTGCATGTGTCCCATTCCCGTCCTTCTATTTTCAATCCTTGTTTCTAAAACCTGCAAGAAGGTTGCTTTTTGGCAAATGTCATTTTTTCAGATTTTTTCCCTTTCTTTCTAAGCCACTTTCTTTCTTTCTAAACCATTTGTATGCCACATTTCATGTATATAATCTCCCAAACGGAGGCTGGAATATACTGCAATTTGTATTTTAATTACATAACTTTTAATGCACTAAGTTAATTGGTAAGTTGTTAGTTTTAAAAGAAATTATAGGGAATATTACATTTTAGGGGTAAAATGGCATATGTGACTGCGGTTGACTCCATTGGCTCAGCTTGTTGTTTGCTACTTTAAAATGGCTTTTTGAACCAGACTCCTGTCGATGGCTTAAGCTGGCAATAACCCCTAGCTAGGACAACACAAGTGCTTTGGGGAGTGTTGCAGAAAGAGACACACACTACCTTTGTGGAAAGCTTTTGCCCCAGATATACAAGAGTATCCAGATTGCTTCTTGGATCAGGCCAGCCCGCAGTCACTGACTGGATGTAGAGATACACACCTGGAGAAGGTGCAACCTTCACCTTGTTCAGGAGCTGACTACTTCTCCTTCTTACTCAGGTGCACAAGGAACACAAAGTAACCCCTATAGCCAATCAAAGACTAGGAAATGCAGCTGCACCTGGTAGCCATGTGCCTGCCCTTACACATCTGGGAGTGAAGGAAGAACACCCATAAATATGCTGGCAGAGATTTATGCTCCAGCAGTGATCCTACTAGTGGCTGAGCAATTAAGATGCTGACTCTGACAACTGCAGTCAGCAGTTCGAGGCCAAAGTGCTGTGCAATGGGGTGAGTTTCCATCATTAGTCCCAGCTTCTACCAACAAAACAGTTTGAAAGCATGCAAAATGCAAGTAGGTAAATAGGTACCACTTTGGTAGGAAGGTAACAGTGTTGTGTGCAGACATGCTGGCCACATGACCCCACAAGAGTCATCTTTGACAATGGACCTTATCAGACAGGAGGAATTTCTCTTTATTGCGAATGAAGCCAATTTGAATTCACGTGAATTGGCTAGTTTAGCGAATTCACGTGAATTCCTATTGCGTTCAGAATGTGTTCAGAATGACTTCCCATTACCCGAAAATGACCCCCCCCATTGCCCGAAATTGCATGAGATGCTTTAATTAGCAATAACGTAAAACCCATGATTGCGTTCAGAATGACTTCCCTTTTGCCCAAAATTGTGTGAGATACTTTAATTCGCAATAACATGAAACCCCATGATTGTGTTTGGATTGCCATTGGATTATACTTCCAATTTCCGATGTCTGATAAGGTCCAATGCTGGCTCCCTTGGCTTAGTAAAGGAGATGAGCACCGCCCCCTACAGTCAGACACAACTTGCCAACCTTGTCAAAGGGTAAACCCTTTTTCTTTTATCTAGTGATCCTACTGGACTCTTTCAGACGTGGGAAATTGGAAGTATAATCCAAGGGCAATCCAAACGCAATCCTGGGGTTTCACGTTATTACGAATTAATTCTTCTCACGCAAATTCGGGCAAAAGGGAAGTCACTCCAAATGCAATCATGGGTTTCACGTTATTGGGAATTTAAGCTTCTCACGCAATTTCGGGCAAGGGGGGGGTTATTTTCGGGTAATGGGAAGTGATTCCGAATGCCTTCCGAATGGGGCGGGGTTCAGGTAAATTTGCTAAACAAGCAAATTTACATGAATCCGCATTGGCTCCATTCGGAATTGGGAGAATTAAAGGTATCATTGTTTGGGTGTTATTGGATTTGGTATATGGCCAACATGGCTACCCCTAGATATTTTTTGGATTTCAAGATACCGCATTTTAGCATCACAGGGGAACCCTAAGGAGAGAACCAGTGCACTGGGACCTTGCCATCTGAGGCTTCTGCCTCCAACAAAGGTAAAACATGAAGACTTCTTGAGTAATTCAAGGTTCTCTACCTACATAGAAACCTGTGGCTTCAGAAAGGAAGGAGACCTGTTGGATTCCAAGGAAACATATTCTTTGAATTGCAAATGGACATTATATCTCCTTGACTTTGAAAATCTACCGGTGACTGCATGGGGGAGGTGCCAGGCTGCAGACAGCCCTCCCTACCATCTGAACTAAGACCGGAAACAGAAAATGCACACCTGTGCCTAACATCTTCAATTTCTTTCTCCTGTTTGCTGATGAAGAAGCCAGTGTGACTTCGAAAGCTCGCAACATGTAATTGTGCATCTTGGTTGGCACCAAAACAATGACATAAAGGTGCCATTGTTTGGATGTAAAAAGAGTGGGATGGGGAAAGCACAGCATTCACCTGTCTTTTTTGTAAGGAAGATCACATGGAAACCTGTCATCATCCATAACTATAGGATGGCTTAAAAGATACAAGGGATCTTGTAGCTCTTTTGAGACTAAGATTTTTTTAAAAAAATCTGGCAAACTATTAACAACTGAGCAGCCACCTTGATTATGGTGAACTGCTCCTCTGCACATTCCAGAGTGACAATTCAGGGTCATTTATTTGGCCTTCAAATGACCCCCAACATCCCTCTGGGAGGAAATCCCTCTCCGAGAGGGCAAAAATATGACAAAATTACCCCAACATCCTCTGGTGGCATTTGAAGAATAGGGGGATTGAAAAAGCCCTTACTCATTTAAAACATTGTTTTTAAATGGGGAATCTGAGGTGGTGGTGGTGGTGGTAGGGTCACAGGAAGTCCAGAGGCTGCAGTTTTATACTCCTGGTATAAAAAGAGAGAGAGAGAGCGCATATCTGCCCCTCCCCCATTGCTCCTCAATGCCATTTCCAACCTACCCAGGTGCTCCCCAGCAACTACACAACCCTCCTAGTAGTGCAGTGGCTCCCTCTTCTCCTTACACTCTTCTTTGGCCTCCCTGATGGCAAGGAAGCCATGGTGGTGCAATGCTTAAATGCCAGTACTGCAGCCACAAGGTTGTGAGTTCAATCCCAGGCAGAACTCCTAGGCTCAGCCTTGCATCCTTCCATAGGGAGTTTATCACACGGGAGGAATTTCTCACAATTTTGAATGGAGCCAATTCGAAGTCACGTAAATTTGCTAGTTTAGCGAATTTACGTGAATTCTAATTGCATTTGGAATGCATTCAGAATGACTTCCCATTGCCTGAAAATGAACCCCCCCTTGCCCAAAATTGCGTGAGATACTCTAATACACAATTACGTGAAATCCCATGATTGCGTTTGGAATGACTTCCCTTTTGCCCGAAATTGCGTGAGATACACTCAAACGCAATAACGTGAAGCCCCATGATTGCGTTCAGATTGCCATTACATTATACCCCCAAATTCCATCATATGATAAACTTCTAGTCAGTAAAATGAGTACCCAGCTTGTTGAGGAAACCTCTTAGAGAGTGCTAGTTCACTGGTAAGCGGTATAGAAATGTACTTGCTATTGCGATTGCTACACCCTCTTAGTAGCTCACAGGCTCTGACAGCAAGGTTGTCCCCCCCCCCCCCCCCCAGGTTGCTGAATATTGTATGAAGTGCAGCATTGGTCAAGCTTCCAGGCATCTTAATTTGCTCAGGTTTCCATAATAGACTGGAACCTTAGCAGTTTGCTATACATTGCAAGAGGCCCAGTATTTATTTATTTAAAAAAGAGTAACAGTCTGGACAAAACAGCTACTGGGAAGCAGCAGCAGCAATAGTAGAAAGTGACTACTGTTGGAGGATCTCTCAGAGGCAATGGCAGTGACATCATAGCTAACACTTGTTAATACTAGAATCATAGAATCGGAGCTAGAAGAGACTACAAGGGCCATTCAGTCCAACCCCATTCTGCCATTCAGCAATACACCATCTCAGCACCCTCGACAGATGGCCATTGAGCCTCTGTTTAAAAACCTCCAAAGAAGGAGACTCCAACACACTCTGAGGCAGTGTATTCTGCTGTCAACAGCTCTTGACATCAAGAGGTTCTTCCTAATGTTTAGGTTGAATCTCTCTTCCTTGACTTTGCATCCGTTACTCCATGTCCTGTTTTCTGGATCAGAAGAAAACAAGATTGCTCCATCCTCAATATGACATCCCTTCAAATATTTAAGCAGGGTTATCATATCACCTCTTAACCATCTCTTCTCTAGGCTAAACATACCCAGCAGCAACCCAAGTCTTTCTCATAAGGCATGGTTTCCACACCTTTCACCATTTTGGTTGCCCTCTTCTAGACCCACTCCAACTTGTCAACATCTGTTTGTGGTGCCCAGAATTGGATGCAGCATTCCAGGTGAGGCCTGACCAAAGATAAATAGAATGGTACTCTTACTACCCTCAATCTAGACACTATACTTCTATTGATGCAGCCTAGAATTGCATTGGCTTCTTTAGCTGCTTTTTAAACAGGGGCTGGATGGCCATCTAGTGGGGATGTTTTGACTGTGAATTACTGCATGGCAGGAGGTTGAAGTGAATGGCCCTTGTGGCCTCTTCTATGATTCTCTGATACTATAATTCTATTATACTTTCATCCAGGTCGTTGATAAGGATGTTGAATAGCACTGGAGCCTGGATAGAATCCTGTGGCACCCCACTGGTCACTTCTTTCCACAACGAAGAGGAGCCATTGCTGAGCACCCTTTGGATTTGGCCAGTCAACCAATTACAAATCCACCTGACAGTTGCATCATCTAACCCACATTTTACCAGCCTGTTTGCACAAATATCATGGGGGCCTTGTAAAGGCCTTACTGAAATCAAGATATGATGTATACACAGCATTTCCTTCATCTACTAAGCTGGTAGTTTTATCCAAAAAAGAGATCAGATTAGTCTGGCACGACTTGTTTCTCAGAAACCCATGTTTTCTTTTGTGATTATGGCATTCCTTTCTAAATAGTCACAGACTCTGTTTAATGATCTGCTCTAGAATCTTTCCTGGTATTGATGTCAGACTAACTGGATGATAATTGTTGGGATCCTCCCCCTCTTTTTTTTTTTTTTAAATAGGGATAACATTTGCCCTTCTCCAGTCTCCTGGAACTACTCCTGTTCTCCAGGAGTTCTCAAAGATTATTGCCAATGGCTCTGGAATTACTTCTGACAGTTCTTTTAATATCCTTAGATGTAGTTCATCTTGTCCCAGAGACTTAAATTCATGTAGATTAACCAGCTATTCCTGCACTATCTCTTTATTTATTCTGTGCTGCATTTCCCCTGTTTTGTCCTCTACACCCTTTTCCTTTTGTGAGAAGACTGAGGCAAATAAGGTGTTGAGTAGGTCTGCCTCTTCTCTGTCCTCTGTTAGCATTTTGCCATCTTCTCTACACAATGGCCCTACCATTTCCTTCTTCTTCCTTTTGCTATGGACATACCTTCCAAAAGGCCTTTCTATTGTTCTTAACCCCTCTAGCAAGCCTGATTGTGCTTGCTATTTGTTTGATTTCTTCTTTGGTGATTTCTTTCTTTTTGCATTTCTTATATATGTCCCTTTTAAAACTTAGCTCAGTTGAAAGTTCTTTAGTCCTCCATCCTGGTTTCTTGAGACACCTCCCATTTTCCCTCGCCATTGGAAGTTTATAATTGTCCGTTCACTATCTTCTTGTTAAATAACTCCCATCCATCCTGATCTCCCTTCTCTTTTATTATTACTGATCAAAGGATCACACCCAGTATTTCCCTAAGTTTATTGAGTTGTCTCTTTCTCCATACCCATACAAAATACCCTGTTTTCCAAGCCTCTTCACCAAAGTCTGTCACAAAGCTCCAGAGCCTGCGACTGCTGCTGTATAGGAAAGCTCTTGGATGCTAGCTCCTCCCCCAGCCCCTATTGCACACAGGGAGGCTTGATAATGCCCCTTTATAAAAAGATGCTTTCCACAAAAACCCTATGATGAGACAACCCAATGTGAAACAAGTGATAATGCCAAAATACACTCAGAGCTACTAGGGTAGAACAGAGAACAACTATGAGTAGTAATGGAGCTAACAACACAACTGGACTCAAGCTAAGGCCATTCAGATGTGTTCAAGTGTGAAAGGAAAGTCTGACGCTGCATACTATAGGAACATGGAATGTGAGAAGCATGAGGCAAGGGATGTTAAACGTAGTAAATAATAATAATAATAATAATAATAATAATAATTTTATTTATATTTTTCCGCCTCTCCCTACGGATCAAGGCGGGATTACAACATTAAAACATACATATTTACAACAATAAAATAGATTACCTTATAAAATAAAAATCTAAAAATCTAACAACTATCTAATTACATTCCAACAGAACAGAGGGGCATACAGCAATCTCTTATAGGAGGTATATGCTTGCAGGAAGAGATCCGTCTTAAGGTGGAATGGACAATGGACAAGAAGAGGACATTTTGAACTCAGATATTAGTGTTTTTACTCAGGAAATGAAAATCTGAGAAGAAATGCAGTGGCATTAATAGTGAGAAAAAATGCTTCTCTTCCACAAATACGATAAATCAAAGAGAAATTTAAGCCAAGAGTGTGGGTGTTCTGCAGCTAGCAGAGGAACACATTACATGACAAATAAAAAATAAAAAGAAGATGGAAACAAAACATGAAAGAACTATAGTAGACTATTGGTATTGGTAGGCTTTCCATCTGGGGATTTGAGCATCCACAGATTCTCACACCCCAGTGGCAGTGTACACACCTCAGCACACTGATGCAGGCACTCACACATTTCCATCCATTGGATAATATGAAACTTGAGCTTCTGTATTTTTTCCCACCCATGGGAGGGGAAAGAACTGAAACCACGAGGATAGGAAGGGACCACTGTTTAGAAAGAAGTGAAAAAATGACAGATTCATTTGAGAAAAACTGTATGAAGACAAACCTCCAATTTTAAAATGTGAAGTGGAAGCTGCACTCATAGTACTTAAAAAAAATAAATAAAATGAACAAATGGCATACCAATAAAGCTGCTTCAATTCAGAGAAACAGAATCTACTCAAGTTCTAACCAAAATTTGTCAACATAGAATCACAGAATCATAGAGTTGGAAGAGACCACAAGGGCCATCCAGTCCAACCCCCTGCCATGCAGGAATTCCCAGTCAAAGCATCTCCGACAGATGGCCATCCAGCCTCTGCTTAAAGACTTCCAAGGACGGAGATTCCACCACCCTCCGAGGGAGTGTGTTCCACTGTCGAACAGCCCTTACTGTCAGGAGGTTCCTCCTAATGTTGAGGTGGAATCTCTTTTCCTGCAGCTTCCATCCATTGTTCCGCGTTCTAGTTTCAATGGCCCACAGATCAGAAATGCTCAATATACATTCCAATCCCCAAGAAAGGGGACACCAGGGATTGCAGCAACCACAGGACCGTTGCATTGATTTCCCATGCAAGTAACGTGTTCCTCAAAATTCTACAACAAATTTTTTTACAAGGGATTTGACAACAAAGACCACATTTGAAATAAGAAATGCCAAATGTCCAAGCTACGCTCTGGAAAGGAAGAGGCACTAGGGATCATATTTTAAACATATGCTGGATAATAGAACACACCAAAAAATTTCAAAAGAAAATCAGCCTGTGCTTTGTTGCAAAGCCTTTGGTTGCGTAGATCCTGAAAAACTATGGATCACTCTTACAGAAATGGGTTAATATTTGATTGTCCTGCCACATAATCTGTACTAAGGACAAGAAGATACTGTTAAAACAGAATATAGAGAAGTGGTATGGTTTCCAATTGGAAAAGGGGTCAAACTAGACTGCATCATATCACCCTATCTGTTTAACTTGTTTGCTGAAACTATCATACATAATGCATTTATAATGCAGGAAAATTGGAGAAAGGACCACACTAATAGCAGAAACTAGCAAGGTCCTGGAATGATTACTGAAAAAAGTAAAGGAACAAATTGGAAATAAAAGATTACAGTTGAACATTTAAAAAACAAAACTAATGACCACAAATGATTTACTTAACTTGTAAAGTAGATGATGAAGACATTGAAATAGGAGCCCTGGTGGCGCAGTGGTTAAATGCCGGTACTGCAGCTACTCACTCAAAACCAGAAGGTTTCGAGTTCAATACCAGTAAAAGGGTTCAAGCTTGAGTCAGGCTTGCATCCTTCTGAGGTTGCTGAAATGAATACCCAGATTGTAGGGGGCAAGTAGCTTACAGTTGTAAACCGCTTAGACACTACTTAGGTGGTATGAAGCGGTATATAAATGAAACTGTTTGAAATAGTTCAAGATTTTCTATATCTTGACTCAATCATTAATCAGAATTCAAACTGCAGTCATGACATGAGAAGAAGACATGGATTTGGAAGGGCAGTTGTGAAGTAACTAGACAAGATTCTCAAGTGTAAAGATATATCACTGAATACTAAAGCTGGGATTGTTCATGCCATAGTATTTCTCATTCTTATACAGTGTATGGTTGTGAAAGCTGGACAGTAAAGAAAGCTGAAGAAAATCAACACATTTGAAATGTTGTGCTGAAGAAGAGTTTTGCAGATGCCGTGGACTGCTAAAAAGACAAATAAATGGGTTCTACAGCAAATCAGGTCTGAACTTTCCCTGAAAGACAAAATGACTACATTGAAATTGTTGTACTTTGGCCACATCATGAGAATACATGATTCACTAGAAAAGACAATAATGCTTAGCAAAGTAGAAGGCATAAGGAAAGGAGAAAGACTGCATTCAAAATGGGGAGACTCAATCAAGGAAGTCATGGCCCTGAGTGTTGCAGGTCTCTCATTCATAGGGTCACTATAAGTTGAATTTGACTTGACAGCATTTCATAGAATCATAGTATTGATTGACAGTATTGAGAGCCTAGTTATCAAATTTGCAGATGACACCAAATTGGGAGGAGTAGCTAATACCCCAAAGGACAGGATCAAAATTCAAAATGACCTGAATAGACTAGAAAGCTGGGCCAAAGCTAACAAAATGAAATTTAACACAGAGAAATGTAAGGTCCTACACGTAGGGCGGAAAAATGAAATGCACAAATATAGGATGGGGGACACCTGGCTGAATGAGACAACATGTGAAAGGGATCTAGGAGTCCAAGTAGACCACAAGTTGAACATGAGTCAACAGTGTGATGCAGCAGCTAAAAAGGCCAATGCAATTTTAGGTTGCATCAATAGACGTATAGTGTCTAGATCAAGGGAAGTAATAGTGCCACTCTATTCTGCATTGGTCAGGCCCCACCTGGAATACTGTGTCCAGTTCTGGGCACCACAATTCAAAAAGGATGTGGAGAAACTGGAGCGGGTCCAAAGGAGGGCGACTAAAATGGTGAAGGGTCTGGAGACCTTGCCCTATGAAGAACGCCTTAGGTATCTGGGAATGTTTAGCCTGGAGAAGAGAAGGTTAAGAGGTGATATGATCGCCCTGTTTAAATACTTGAAGGGATGTCACATTGAGGAGGGAGCAAGCTTGTTTTCTGCTGCTCCAGAGAACAGAACTCGGAACAATGGATGCAAACTGCAGGAAAAAAGATTCCACCTCAACATTAGGAGGAACTTCCTGACAGTAAGAGCTGTTCGACAGTGGAACACACTCCCTCGGAGGGTGGTGGAGTCTCCTTCCTTGGAGGTTTTTAAGCAGAGGCTGGATGGCCATCTGTCGGGTATGCTTTGATTGGGAGTTCCTGCACGGCAGGGGGTTGGACTGGATGGCCCTTGTGGTCTCTTCCAACTCTAAATTTCTATGTTTCTATGTTCTATGTTTCTAGAATCATAGAAATTTAGAGTTGGAAGAGACCACAAGGGCCATCCAGTCCAACCCCCTGCCATGCAGGAACTCCCAATCAAAGCATCCCCGACAGATGGCCATCCAGCCTCTGCTTAAAGACCTCCAAGGACGGAGATTCCACCACCCTCCGAGGGAGTGTGTTCCACTGTCGAATAACCCTTACTGTCAGGAAGTTCCTCCTAATGTTGAGGTGGAATCTCTTTTCCTGCAGTTTGCATCCATTGTTCGGAGTCCTGTTCTTTAGAGCAGCAGAAAACAAGCTTGCTCCCTCCTCAATGTGACATCCCTTCAAGTATTTAAACAGGGCGATCATATCACCTCTTAACTATCTCTTCTCCAGGCTAAACATCATCTCTTAACCGTCTCTTCTCCAGGCTTAACAACAAAGAGTCAAGATGTCCTTATGGAAAAGGCTGCATGGGGATTGGGGTGGCCACTTCTGTTCCATGAACACTGTCATTTTAAACCTGTTCTATAATTAAGAGGAAGAAGATAACTATCTATTGTTAAGAAGTTCCTGATTGTGAGAGCTGTTCGACAGTGAAATATGCTGCCTTAGAGTGCAGTGAAATCTCCCTTTTTTTGACGTTTTTAAACAAAGGCTGGATGGCCATCTGTTTGAACTGAGAAGTGTAGTCTGGATGGCCATCTACTATAACTCAGAATGCATGACAGCGGGTTGGGCTGGATGGCCTTTGCAGTTTCTTCCAACTTTACGATTCTATGATTCTGTGAAGTAGAGTGGTGACAAAATTTGATGGTGGTAATGCTAACTTATTTAGGGCAGTGAGAGAAAAAGCAGAGTGCAAAGTGTTCCATAAGCTTACATAAAACATGAAAAATGGGCAGTAAAATGACAAATATGACTCGGTGTGAATAATATCCAATAAGATGCAGTATAAGTGCAAAGTGATGCATTTTGGGCCAAAACATCATGACCTAACATATCACTGATACAATATGACCTAGCAGTGACTGAACAATGGGGGATCTTGGTTGTGGTAATTTCGTAACTGAAAGGATTGATGCAATGTATAGCTGTTGCAAGGAGGAAGAGGAGGAGGAGGCAGCAGCTTTTGCAGCTGTTTCTATGTTGGACATAGTTAGAAAGGGAACTGAAAATTAAACTGTATCATACCACTCTGGTGCAACCTTATATGGGATACTAAGTACAGCGAGGTGGGCAGCTGGCTTACTCTACACAATGTCCTCTTTAATGAACAGATGAATACTATCTTGCCCAATATCTTTGCCCAATACCTAGTCCTTACATCACACTGGCTTTCATGAACTGAATAGTTATAATGGATCTTTTTTTGTTGTACAATATTCTAAACTGTGCTGGTATTTATTGCATAATACTGTGGTACAACATTAACTTTCCTTTGCTGTTTTATCCTGCCCCCTCCCCTCTAGTGCTATTTTTCTTCTTTTGCACAGTTTGAAAAGGAGTTACACTTCACATTCCTCTTAAACATGCACAGAGATGCAGAAGTTCCTCAGTTCAGAATCTGGTACTGTTAGGGGTTTAAAAAAAACAACTGTTGCCCTAACACTTTGGGAAAGGGACATGGAAAGCTGCAGGGAGTGAACTCTGTTATCCCAGCCCTGTTGCTTCCTAGATGAAAGGCCCTCTCTCTGCTAATATTGAGAGGAAACAGGTATTTTCATGATAAGTCACAGTTCCTGTAGTTTGACCTGGCAGTCTTCCTAGTGTCCCCAGAAGGTTAGCTATGCAAACCAAATAAAAATTTATACCCATTCAATTCATTAAACAAATATGCAAATATGCAGTAGCATATTCAAATTAATAACTAGACGTCTAGCCCTGTAACAGTGCTCAGATACTGTTTGCTGAAAGAGCATCGAGGATGTCCAGAATAAGAGCTGGGTCCAAACTTTTGACATATGTAAATAAACCACTTAAATCAATGTTAGTCATGATTACTTTAGCAATCTATAAAAATGAATAAATAACTCTTACTTTTGACAATAATACGTCTGAAAGTGTATTAAAGCATTTCATTGATTTTTTTTCCTGTGCTGTTTTTCAAATATTAAAACACATCCAAAATTCACAATGTTAGACATGTCATGTTTTTTAAAACACTACAAATTAAGTAACTAGAAAAGCCAAAGAACTTCTACTTTTCTACAGATTATCAAAGCCAAAGAAGTTCTACTTTTCTACAGATTATGATTTGGCTCAAACACAATACTACTTTTTTTGTAATCCAGCTGTTGCCTATATCAAATTACTGATTTATAGTGGAATCCTACAGATGAATTCAATGGGGGTATATTCAATGAGAGTGGTTATACTACAGTCTCAATGGCATGTAACACAAACCCTTGTGAAACAACAATGAACCACAATCTTGATTTTCTGGAAGAAGAATGTGCTCATGTCCTGTGTTTATTCCCAGATCTTTGAAAATATGATATTCAAGTAATGCTGAGACATTTCACATTTTCTCAAATATCAAACCTAACAAAATTGCAGCAGAGCTTTATCTGAGTACACAAGCTTCCTCACCTGATCAGTTTTCCCTGGATGCAGCTTTTCTCAGTGGCTTGAGCATCACTTCTGTGTACTGCAGTGCTGCTTGTTTTGTTGCTGAATGGAAGGAAGTTACAGAAAATGTAACCTCTTAATGAAACTGAGTGGGGCGTTTCTGCTCAGACAGGATGACTTCTAAGCCATGGAACAAGCCGAGTTTCATTGTCTAGCCTAAAGCACACTAGCATTTTTAAGGGGAGTTATTTCCTGATACTATTTACACCGTATACCATCTTCCCAACATTATACCTAATACTTTCAGTTTATTTCATCGAAGTGATTAGAGAGTGGACTAACAAGTTTCACAGGCATTCGTACGGGAATAAGTGCATGCAATGTTTATTTCTTACCGCTTTAATAAGGAAATGTTGGAGTTGGGGGAAAAAGTAAGTAAATGCTTTCATGTTATCTTGTTTATTAATGTGAATAGAGATTTTTTTTTAACCTGATTTTACTTTAGCCTTTGAAGGAATATGCTAATCTTGTCTTTTTCCAGTGAGTCATTCCTTCTCATGATGTGACTGACCAAAGTACGACAACCTCAACTTTATCATCTCGGCTTGCGGGGAGATTTCTCACTTGATCTGTTCTAGAACCCGTGTGTTTGTCTTTTTGGCTGTCCTTGGTATCCTCAGCACTCTTTTCCAGCACCGCACCTCCAATAAATTGATTTTCCTCCCATCCACTTTCCTCACTGTCCAGCTCTTACAACTGTACATGATAATGGGAAAACAATGGCTTGTACGATGCTGCTCAGATGTATATCTTTGCATTTTATGATCTTTTCTCATTCTTTCATAGCTCCCTCCTAATTCTTAGTCTTCAAATTTCTTGACTGCAGTCCCCATTCTGATCAATGTTAGACCCAAGGTATGGGAACCCTTTTACTATTGCAATTTCTTCATTAACTATGTTGAATCTGTTGAGATCTTGCGTGGTCATTATTTTTTCATAAAATCATAGAATCATAGAGTTGGAAGAGACCACAAGGGCCATCCAGTCCAACCCCTTGCCATGCAGGAACTCTTAATCAAAGCACCCCCCAACAAATGGTTTAAGCTTCTGCTTAAAGACCTCCAAGGAAGGAGACTCCATCACTCTCTGAAGGAGTGTGTTCCACTGTCGAACAGCCCTTACTGTCAGGATGTTCCTCATAATGTTGAGGTGGAATCTCTTTTCCTGTAGCTTGCATCCATTGTTCCAGGTAGTAGTCTCTAGAGCATCAGAAAACAAGCTTGATCCCTCTTCAATGTGGCATCGCTTTAAGTATTTAAACAGGGCTATCATATCACCTCTTAACCTTCTCTTCTCCACGCTAAACATCCCCAGCTCCCTACGTCATTCCTCATAGGGCATGGTTTCCAGACCCTTCACCATTTTGGTCGCCCACCTTTAGACACGCTCCAGTTTCTCCACATCCTTTTTGAATTGTGGTGCCCAGAACTGGACACAATATTCCAGGTGGGCCCTAATCAAAGCAGAATAGAGTGGCATGATTACTTCCCTTGATCTAGATACTATACTTCTGTTGATGCAGCCTAAAATTGCATTGGCTTTTTTAACTGTCACATCACACTGTTGACTCACAATGTGTGGTCTACTTGGACTCCCAGATCACTTTCACACATAGTCTTTTTCAGCCAGGTGTTGCCCATCCTATATCTGTGCATTTCATTTTTCTGCCCTAAGTGCAGTACCTTACATTTCTCTGTGTTGAAATTCCTTTTGTTAGCTTTGGCCCAGCTTTCTAATTTATTAAGGTCTTTTTGAATTTTGATCCTGTTCTCTGGGGTATTAGCTACTCCTCATAATTTGATGTCATCTGCAAATTTGATAGGTATGCCCCCAATTCTGTCATCCAAGTCATTGATAAAGATGTTGAATAGCACTGGGCTCAGGATGGAAGCCTGAGTTCATTCTGCACTTTAGTTTTTCTGACTTTTCCCTACATGAGCTAGTTATTTGTTTAAATTCCTTTTTGTAATTTCCCCATTTTGCCATTTCTTGTACATGTTTTGTTTAAAACTTAGTTCAGTTGAAAGTTCCTTAGTCATCCATTGTGGTTTCTTGAGACACCACCCATTTTTCTTCCTCATTAGAACTGTTTAATTTGTGCATTCAGTATCTCCCTTTTGAGAAACTCCCTTCCGTCCTGAACTCCCTTCTCTTTTAGTTTTCCTGACCATGGGATCACCCCCAGTATTTCTCTAAGTTTATTGAAATCAGCTCTCCTAAAGTCTAGAGTGTGTGTCTGACTATGCCTGGCTACTCTTTTCCACTGTATAACAAACTCCAGGAGAACATGATCACTCCCACCTAAGGATCCCACCACTTGCACCCCATTAACCAGGCCATTCCTGGTGGTTAGGATCAGATCTAAAATAGCTGATCACCTCGTTGCCTCTTCCACCTTTTATACAATGAAATTGTCTTCCAGGCAAGTGAGGAATTTGCTAGACCTTGAGGATTTTGCTGAGTTTGAATTCCAGCAAATATCAGGATAGTTGACGTCACCCATCACTACTATATCTCTCCTTTCTGAGTGTGTGGCCATCTGTTCTAGAAATGCATCATCCAATTCCTCCGTCTGACTTGGGGTCCATAGTAGACTCCCACAATAACATCCTTGTTGTTTTCCTCCCCTTTAATTTTTATCCAGACGCTCTCCATTCCTGGATCTCTTCACTGGTGTAAATATCCCTGACATATAATGCTATTCCTCCTCCTTTCTTGTTTGGCCTGTTTCTCTTAAAAAGGTTATACCCCTCTATTTCTATATTCCAGTGGTGAGACTCATCCCACCAGGTTTCAGTGATGCCTATTATATCCTATTTCCCTTGTTGTGCTAGGAGTTCAAGTTCATCTTGCTTATTTCCCATGCTCTGTGCATTAGTGTAGAGACATCTTAGAACATGCACTCCCCCCCCCTCAAATGCTGCTGTGCAAGGTTTTTTGTCTCCTACTGTTGGGTCTTTGCACTGTTTGCCTTGTTCCCTCTATGTTAGTTTGACTATTTTCTCCAGCCCTTTTGCCTTCCAGAAACGTTTTTGCCCATAGTCTCAAAAATTTGATCAGGATGGCTTTAAACTAATTTATGCAGGGGAGGGAGACAGTATACTTAGTTTAAAGCCCTGCATAAATTAGTTTAAAGCCCTGCATAAATTAGTTTAAAGCCCTCCTGATCAAATTTTTGAGACTATTGGCAAAAACATTTCTGCCAACTGGCGTGAGATGCAACCCATCCTTTGCCAGAGGTGTCTTGTCATGGAACTTCAGACCATGATCAAAAAATCCAAATCGTTCCTGGTGGCACCATCTGCGGAGTCAGTTATTCACCTCTGCTATTTTCCTCTCCCTTCCTGGACCATGCCCTTCAACAGGGAGAAGAGATGAGATGACAACCTGTGCATCCATCTCTTTCAGCTTCCTACCCAGAGTCTCATAATCCCTTATGATAGTCTGAATCCTGTGCCTTGCAGTTTCATTGGTTCCGACACGGACCAAAAAAAAAAGAGGGGGGGATAATGGTCATTAGGCTTGACAAGTCTTGTCAGCCTATATGTCACATCATGGATCCTTGCCCCAGGGAGACAAGGCACCTCCCGAGACATCTTGTCAAGCCCACAAACCACTGCTTCAGTACCCCTCAGCAAGGGGTTCCCACCACCACCACCCACCTCCTCCAATACTTAGCAGTGGCTGTTTCCTTTCATGATACTCCCAGGGTCCCCTGCTCTGTCGAAGTCTTTCCCTGCTTGCACTTGGTGCAGGTGAAGTTCCCCACATCCCTAGGCAAGAAAACAAACATCCCACAAGTATTGCAGGAGACTGCAGCAGGTCCCTCAGTGTCCATACTGAGAAGTCTTAAGGGGGGCACTGAAACAAGACTGTGGGCTTTCCCTGCTAAACACCAGTGTAAAGAGCCTCTGCTGGCTTGGCCTTTGCTCTAAGCTCTATTAATGATCTCAGTCAACCAGGACTATAGTTATGTAGAGAGCTCCTGGCTACTAGCTCCTTCCAGAGGCAAGTCTCTGTCTCACTTCCTTTAAGCAAAAGTCCCTACAGACCCTTAAGGAAAAAAGTGAAAAAAAAAATTGAAAATGTAAAGGAGCCCTTCTCCAACACTCTTCCCAGGTCAACTTCTCCTCTGTACTTCAAAACCTCCTTGACTATAATAAAATTGGGGGGGGGGGGAATTCATGGACCATTAGGCGCACGCCTCTGCCAGGAATCATATACAAATAGGCTTCTAGTTCCACCCCTCCAGTGACCCACAGAAATGCCTCACAGTTTAAAAAGTTTGAGAACTCATCCAAGCAAAAAGCACAGAGAACCAGCTTTCACTTTTACCAGCCTTCCCTTTTGCAAGGAATGCAGTTAGTGTGTGTGTGTGTGTGTGTGTGTGTGCAGACATGCACATATGTGTGCTAAGCAGTCTGGGTCTGGACAACTCAATTTCCCAACTTTTCACTGAATGCTACAAGTGTGGAATTTGAGACAATTCAGTCCCAGCACCAGAGTATAGTTAGAAGTGGGGGGGGGGGGGGGGCAATACAAACTGAATGGTCTCCCAGTGGCTCCATTGGGTAAAACAATTGATTTCTGAACCACACTGCATGTCACTGTCATCCAGTTGGAAAAAAGTCAATTGGTATGTGTGATACCTCAGGTTGTAAGCCCAATGTTGTAACCACTGCAGGATTAATGTGGAATCTAGTACACCCCAAATCCAATTCTGCCACCAACTCCGTACTCCTCCCCAATTAGTTTCTCAATTTGACTTGGACAAAGAAGGGGTTGCTCCATCAGTCGCCATAGGCTTTGTGTGCCTACTGTTCCTAGCCTACCTGTTGGCGCTTTCTAAGACAAGCTGTCATTTCCCACCATTTCTGCATCACTCACTGATCCCTCTGTTGGATTCCCATCTGATGATTATCTACTGGGACTGGAGAGCTGGGAAGTCACCTTGTGGCTGCTGTTACTCTTCTTAGTTGTCTCTGCCACTGTAGCCACTCTTCTTCCCTCCACTGTCTGCCTGGGTACCTCTTTCTCTGGGCAACCAACTCCCAGGTGATTCTCCTTGCCACAATACAAGCACAGCCCTAGCCGTAGGCTCTCTCTTTGACATGTTTATTCTCCCAGGTTCATGACTGGGGATTCTGGTGTGCCCTTGTTTCCCTGTCAGAGTCAGAGCTTGCCATTGTTTGACAATCTTCACCATGCCCCTTATCATCTCTCTCTCACTGGCAAAGCACATCCATCCAATAAAGGTGCTGGGGTTGTTTCTTGACAGTGTCCAGTTTATATACTGCTTCATACCGCCTAAGAAGTGTCTAAGCGTTTTATAACTGTTAGCTACTTACCCCCAACAATCTGGGTATTCATTTTAGTGACCTCAGAAGCATGCAAGCCTGAGTCAAACTTCAGCCCTTTTGCTGGTATTGAACTCGCAACCTTGTGGTTTTTGAGTGAGTAGCTGCAGTACAGGCATTTAACCACTGTGCCACCAGGGCTCCCTTCTTCCCACTTTATCATACAAATTCACCAGCCACTCTGACACCTTGCCCTCAAGATGGGTAGCAATACAGCTCTCACTTTGACTCCCTCAGACTGGAAGGTATGTTCCCACTCAGCCATAAATCCAGCCACTTGGGAGAAGCAAAACAGCAGTCTTTCCACGCTTCCCAAGTGCCAGTTGCTATACAGCTGAAGGTCCACTAGCGGAAGTGGATGATCACCATCTGGAACCCCAGAGATGTTAGGGGGCCCTGATCCACAGGCTGCCCCTGCCACTGGCTGTTACCATCCCATCCAACGAAAGGACCTGCATGAGGCCCTGCACTGCATTCAACTTCTCCTAGAGTTACTGAATCTCAGCCTCCCATTCCTCAGCTTCTGTACCATTTGGGTTGAAGGCTCCACTGATGTGCACATCCCAATTGGTTAGTTATTGGGCTTATATCTACTCTTGCTGCAGATGTGGTAACAATATCAGTGTTGCCCCTTTCTCACAATACTATTCCTTCCTCCATAGGATGGTGACACATCCCAGCTCTCCAGCCCCAAAGTTGTCATTTTGGTCATCTCCTGGCAACTGCATACTACAGCGATTCAGAACTGCCGTGTACCAGCTAATTGACGTCTAGAAAATTGAGTTGATTACAGCATAAGGAGGATAGGGACTTCCCTGTCTGGAAAAATATTTTGAAGCTTTCCAAATATTAAGATTAGAAGATTTTGAATATGAAACTAAAAAAAAAGATGAGTAAGGATAGAGAAGCAGTTAAATGGCATGGGATATAAATCAATCTTAGGAATAAGACCTGGGAGAAAATTAAAATTAATAAAGGACCATTTTGATCAATGTCACAAATATGTTGGAAATGGGGGAGAAAATTGAAAACTGGTAATTACTATTGCCAGACCCAAAGTCAGCACCTACCTCAGTTACAGTGAATTTGCTAGATATTTTGTTAATTTTGTCAATATACTAAGAGTTGGGTTTGGCAAATTCAAATGTATATTTCAAAACCCAATGTTTTTGTGTGTACTGTGATATTACAGTAAAACCAATCACTATTACAAATCCTTGAAAAAGTCCTTCACATTTATCATTGGTATCAGATGTGTAGAGGAGATCATATGGAGAAATGTGGAAAAGATAATGAGGAGATGGCTAATCTGGAATTATTGTACAGTTTTGTTGTCTTCTCCGGTCCCAGTTTTCCTTATTAACAAATTATCTCCATTAAATCAGTACAATACCATATCTCTATGTATTATGTAGGCCATAATATTAATAAACTCATATAATAATTTTTAAAAAGTGTTGATCACAGCATAACAATGTTGTCAGAACTGAAGCACTGTCAGTTACAAAACCCTGTTAAAACCACTGAACCAACATTCCTTTTTCCAGGACTGCTCATCCTTTTCTCGCCATACCAAGTGTTCCCATGGAACTGACCTTGATATTCACAGCTCACATTTCCTCCCTTCCACACTCAGCACCAAAAAATATAAACAATCTTTCCACTCAGCATCAACAATAGTGTAGCATATCCCATCATCCAATATTACAAAGCATATACAGAATGTGCATTAGCAAGCTTGGCAGAAGTTATGATCCTGACAGTCTGTAATGTCAAATGATAATCTAAGGGATGTCTTTTCCACCTCTCTTCTTCCTACTAGTTCTCCCTCAGCTCATCCCTAAAATGAAACTAGATTAGATTAGTATTCAGAGTAACTTTCCCATGATAGAATAGAGTTCCAATAATAAAGCCTTTGCTATGTTTCTCCAAGCTGTTGATGTCTTTGCTCCTTAATGAAGATCTCTAACTCCTGCGCACACACTCTATCATCTTTAGCACCTTGTTGCAGCAAGGGAAGGAGGAGAGAACCTTATCTTTGAACACCAAGCAGAGAGAAAGCTTGGTGGGCTGGATACGGACCTTCTGGAGTCATATTAGGATGGCGATTCCCTATGCCCTTGCTAAATATGGAGGTTGGAAGTCTCTCCAATCAGCCTATAAAAAATAAGGGGTCCTTCAGACATCACCCTCTGCATCACAAAAAACATCTCCACCCCTTGTGTGTGCACTGGACATAGCGGCTTGATCTTAATTTTTAAAATGATTTTATTTCCACCGGTAGAAGTTCCTTAAATAAACCAAAAAGAGGAAGCTTGGGCTTTGCTTTCCAGCATTCTCAGCCAATCTGCCCAAATTCATGCAAAAGGCACAGGCCAGTGCCTGATACATTCTCATGGCAGCATTTTGTGATAGTTCCCATGAATGTTTCCCAAATTTTTAAAAATGTTCATGGGATGAAAAACTTTGGGCACTCCTCTTGTGAAAGACACGAAGCACTCTAGAATACTTCTTTGCCCGTATTATTTTTGTGCTGGTATTCATTGCCCTAGAAAATGACCATCTGAGAACAACACAACTTGTCTATCAAGTAGACAGCATTTCAGACACAGTGTTTAGAGTAACCTTTAAGAAACAAAAGCCTTTCCAATTAATGGGAAAGTTTGTGAAATTGGGACAATACAGCAACTTAGTAAAAATAGCAACAGCAAGAATTACTACAGACTAGAGTGCCAGCTTTGTACTGATAAGGTTTTAGGCATTTAAAGAGGCTCTGATGTATTTTTTATGCAATATGAAAAGAGAGCAAGAGGCAATGGGGCGTTTTATTTTTATTGGCATTGGAACTCTAGTATTTCATTGTGCATTTCACAGATGGATCACTTTCTCTATGTTTGGAGGGGGGCATTTTTTTTTCAACCATATTTCACAACACTGAAGTAGTTGTGTATGAAAATAAGTACCACGTGATTCAAAAAGAATAGTGTTCTTATTCAGTTTTGCATCATTCTTTTTGAATCACCCTGCACAGTACATACACTTATAACTAAAATATACAAAAAAAGGAAAACATCTATAAAACACGATGATGATGATGATGATGATGATGATGATGATTTATTTGTATCCCACCCAATCACAGGGAATCCAGGTGACTTTTGAGCTGAAACTAATCCTACACTGATATGTTGAAACATCAAAACATTTAAAGTTGAAATTTTACATCTAGTTTAAACTTGCAACCTACAACAAATCTTACCTCAAACCAAAATTCAAACTTCATACTTCATACAAAATTCATACTTAAACTCAAAAACAACTCCAACCTCAATTTTCCAGTTCCAATGCTCCTTTAAATCAAAATTAAAATCAAAGTCAGATCCAAATTAAAATCAAAATATCTAGTTCAGCCTTTGGTGGCTGGACACCGCCAGCACTTTTTGCTTTTTTGTGGAAGTTGCTTTTTCCCCCCTTTGAGCAAAGACTTTAAATCTTTTCTATACTGTTAACTGGCATTTTCACATTACTTGAATTCTGTGCCACAAGTTTTCTCATATTTGAGAATACAAAACTTGCTCTACAAGAAGATTAATTTTCCCAGTAATAGTCCTTGGAACATTCCAAAAGGGTTTGCCATTGGTATCTCGGAGTCCCTTCTTGTGTTATGGAAATATAGGGTATGATGCTGTGTATTCTAGTGATCTTTCCTATAAAGTAAAGGGGCCATATTTATTTTGACTGTATGCATGTTTTGTAGACTGTGGATCTCTGTAATATCTTGTTGTTGTATGCCTTCAATTTGTTAATGGCAACAGGGTTTTCTTGGCAAGATTTGTTCAGAGGCAGTTTGCCACTGCCTTCCTTTGTGACTGAGAGAGTGTGACTTGCCCAAGGTCACCCAGTGGGTCACCATGGCTGAGCAGGGATTTGAACCTTAGTCTCCAGAGTCATAGTCATGGGGCATGCATCCATAGTAAAATAACGACTGCAGGAGCAGGAGCAGGAGCAGGAGCAGTATCATCCATCGTCATGGGTGTTGAGCTAAGAGTAATATGATATACATGTAACATTCAAGGGCATGCCTTCAAATATATGTAATACTCAGGTGGTCCTGCTCACTGCAATGAAGGAAAAATTGGCACGGTCTTTCCTTGGACGTTATCACATGGGAGGAATTTCTCTCAATTTCAAAAGAAATGAAAGTGGGGCCAGTTTGGAATTGAGTGAATTCGCTAGTTCAGCAATTTACATGATTGTGTACTGATGCCGCATCATGTTCGGAACAGCCTGAAATTGCCTCCCAGTGCCCGAAATTGTGTGTGATGGTTTCTCATGCAATAAAGTGAAACCCCACAATTGCGTTCGGAAGGACTTCCCATTGCCCGAAAATGTGTTTGATTGGCTTTCACGCAATAACGCGAAATCCCATGATTGGGTTTAGATTGCCATTGGATTATACTTCCAATTCCCGTAATGTGATAAACTCCCTCCTTATAGTATTTTCAGTGTGTGAGGCTTGGCTTGTACAGCTGAACTATGAGACATCTGCTGGACAGAAAAGGGAACTTTTTAGAAGGGAAAGTGGAGAAAACAGTTGCCTTTGTCCAAATAAGAACCCAAACTTCCTATTGCTATGCTTTGTAAAAAGTAAACTACAACAAATACTATAAAATAGTGCTACTTTGGGACAATTTAATCTTCAATATATGTGATGGCAAGGCATTGAACATACCGCAAACACACATTGAGAGCTCTCTGGACACCTACAGTACTCCAAATTGTCACCTGGGGTAGAAGAAAGGTAAATGTGTTCAAAAGAAAGCTTTTCAATTTTCCTTTAGCAGATCTAAGTGAAATACTCGATCTTAAATGCTTGGGGCACAGTCCTAACAGGGATGGATATAGGGTTGTCAGGATGAGGGTACAATCTGAAGTTTCAGGGGGTTGCTATGCTTCCCTGGGTCTCCAGGCAGGAAGATTACCCATGGTGAGCAATACTAGGCCAGGAGAATGATTCATTTCATTGTGTGAAGTGGCTTTAAACCCCAGGTAGCCATTTCTTCTCAACTCCTAACAGGAACCAGGGCTCAACATGAGGCTTTGTGCTAACCAAAAAGCAAAGAATAAGGGGAGAAGATAGTGAATAGGAACATGGACATGGGCCCGTTGTGCCATTTAGAGCAAGTCAGTGAGCAGAGCACCAGCATCCCGTTCATTAGCCTTCTTGTTGCCTGAGCACTGACTACAGAATCTAGAAAGCCTTCCTGTGTACTGAGGGTAAAGAAAGGTGAGGTGATTCAACATTGAACAGGTGTGCAGACTATGCTTGCCACAATTGGAGCCGTCTGTGGCAATTTAACCCACTTCACATTCATATTTCATTTGGAAGTGATTCAAAATGGTGATCGGATCTGGCATTTTTAAACTGTCAATCATATGATGCACATCTGCATCACTGTGACATATCACAAATCATATTCAACAATAAACAGCCATGGATTCATGCATACCAGAGTAGAATCCCCCATGGCACTCATGAATCTATACATGCCAAGGAGCAATCCCCCCATGGCACCCATGAATCCATGCATTCCAGGGAAGAATCCTCCCATGGCACCCATGAATCCATGCATGCAGGGAAGAATACCATCATGGCACCCATGAATCCATGCATGCTAGGGTAGAGTTCCCCCCCCCCCCATGGCACAAACGAACCCCTGCAAAGCCACGCAAATGTAACGGTGCACAGAAACTGTTGTTGTTGTTTAAAAAAAACAACAAATCACACTGCATTGAATAATGCCCCCCAGGACCTCCACCTTCCCCAACCTCTGGCCAACAAGGAAAAGGGAACCAATTCACTGGCAAAAAGCGGAAAACAGCTGCACAGTGATTTAAAGGGATCATTTGACAGCATGGAAAATTTGAATTCACAAAGATATGGTATCTTTGCCCACAGTTAGGGTTAGGGTTTGCGAAGACCTGTGGGATGGGTATATTATATCCCTCTGCTCATCCTCTGCCCATTGCCACTCCCTCCTAGGTGCCCTGAATGAGACCAGCAGCTCGTTCCTATTGGCATCTCCCTAAAATAACTGGGGTCTTTTGAAAAGACTCAGCAAATGCCTCGGTTTCAAAAGAACTGGGTTAAGGAGGATTTGCAAAAACAAAAACGAAACAAACAAAAAAAAACCCTGAATTTTGAGGCAGGAAAAACCAGAGCAAGTATGAATCTCTCCCTTTTAAACTGATTTCTAAACTAGTTCAAAATGTAGTGTGAATGAGGCCCTAAGCCTGATAAAGACAAATTAGGGCTTGGGAGAGCTGAGCATCTGTATGCTCCACGCTATCCTGATACCATTTTGCAGCACACACATTCACACGGCATGTGTGCCGATGACGTGTCTTGTGTGCTGCATCCAAACAGCGCGGTGAACAAGAGATGTCACCACATCACTCCAGGGTGCTAATGGCGTTTTGCAGCTCATTTTTGGAGCGGATCATTGCCGCACCTGTGCAGTTGCCATGGCCACAATAGGGAGGAGGTTCTTCTCATCTGTCTCTTGCAGCATAAAATGGAGGAAGGGAGCAGGAATGAGGAAAGGGAATGTAATGGCACCTTTAAGACTAATTGGTTTGTATTTTTGCATGCACTTTCATGGATATTCACTGCTTTGGATGTTAACAGCATGATAATAAATATTTGGGTATAAAGCATATATACACAATTGTGGGAGTAGGATGGAATGAAATAAGGTCCAGAAGAATGCAAATCATGACTCTTGCCCTAAACTTTCAAGCGTCTGCATATGGAGATACAGGTCTTTCAGATCTTTACAGTGGCCAGTTAATGCCGACATGTGACATGAAAAATTAGAGTAAAATGGAAGAAGAAAGAAAAAAACAACAACAACAAAGTCAACATACCAAAATAGGGTCTGAACAATCTCTCAATAGAATTTATAGACAATGTAAGAAATAGATTTGAGCTATTAGGCTAATCAACTGGGAACCAGAAAACTATTGTTTAAAGTAGGGATATAATCAAGGAAGAATACACTTTCAGTGACCAAAAAGAAAGAGAAGGCACAATAGATAACAGATGAAATGCTTCAAGTAGTTAAGGAAAGAGAAGAAGAGAAAACGAAAAGGAGATAGGAACAAAATCAAAACCACGAATACAACTATTCAATGACTAGTACGAAAGGCTACAGAGGAATACTATAATAATCAATGCAGAGAAATAGAAGATAATAACAACAACAGCAAAAGAAGAGGAACAAGAGACCTTTCTCACAAGAACTTAAAAGAGGTTTCACAAGAACTCAAAAGGATGTTTAAACCAAAAGCTGGGATGCTCTGTGATAAGAAGAGGAACATATTACAAGACCAAGAAGAAATAAAAAGATGTTAGTTACAATACACAGAAAAACTATACAAAAGAGATGAAAAAATAACACATGGAATGAAGACATATACGAAGATGAACCCCAAATTCTAGAAAATGAGGTGGATGCTGCAATAAGAGGAATTGGAAAGACTAAATCACCAGGAACAGGCAATATTCCAATGGAACTGCTACAATCTACACAGACAGTATCAATTCCAGTGTTAACTAAAATATGCCAAAAAATATGGAAAACAACAGACAGTAAAAATTCAATATATATCCTCATCCACAACAAAGGAGACACAAAAGACTGCAGCAACTATAGGGCCATAGCATTAATTTCCCATGTATGCAAAATTATGCTTAAAGTGCTGCAATATAGAATCCAGTCATATATGGAGAGAGGTGCAAGCAGGGTTGAGGAAAGGAAGAGGCACTAGGGACCACATTGCAAACATATGATGGCTAATGGAGCACACCAAGGAATACCAAAAGAAAATCAGCATGTGTTTTATAGCATAGCCTTTGACTACATAGATCATTAAAAGCTATGGAACACTCTTAAAGATATGGGAGAGCCACTACATTTGATAGTCCTGACAGTATGGTTCCCAACTGGCAAGGGGGTTAGGCAAGGCTTGCAAAGAACGGGAAAATCAAGTTTTTTCAAAAAGTGTGAGAGAAGTCTGGATCAAGTATGGGATGCTTCCTGCCTGGGCACAGAGGTGTGCGATAAAATCCGCATATTAAAGTTTACATCCTGCATCTAGCTTGGGAGGAAAGGATGGGAAAGGGTTGTGCGATAACCTCCTAGGAATGGGAAGGGCAGCCATGAAAGAACTAGATAAGAGCCTAAAGAATAAAGATATACAACTGAGAACTAATGTTAGAATTGTCCAATCCGGTGGCTAGACTTGATTAGCTAACAAGATGCTAACAAGATGAAATTCAACACAGAGAAATGTAAGGTTCTGCACTTAGGGAGGAAAAATGAAATGCACAGATATAAAATGGGGGACACCTGGCTGAATGAGACCACATGTGGAAGGGATCTAGGAGTCCAAGTAGACCATAAGCTGAACATGAGTCAACAGTGCGATGCGGCAGCTAAAAAGGCCAATGCAATTTTAGGCTGCATCAATAGAAGTATAGTGTCTAGATCAAGGGAAGTAATAGTGCCACTCTATTCTGCTTTGGTCAGGCCCCACCTGGAATACTGTGTCCAGTTCTGGGCACCACAATTCAAAAAGGATGTTGAGAAACTGGAGCATGTCCAAAGGAGGGCAACTAAGATGGTGAAGGGACTGGAAACCATGCCCTATGAGGAACGCCTTAGGGAACTGGGGATGTTCAGCCTGGAGAAGAGAAGGTTAAGAGGTGATATGATAGCCCTGTTTAAATATTTGAAGGGATGTCATATTGAGGAGGGAGCAAGCTTGTTTTCTGCTGCTGCAGAGACTAGGACACGGAATAATGGATATAAATTGCAGGAAAAGAGATTCCACCTCAACATTAGGAGGAACTTCCTGACAGTAAGGGCTGTTCGACAGTGGAACACACTCCCTCGGAGCGTAGTGGAGTCTCCTTCCTTGGAGGCCTTTAAACAGAGGCTGGATGGTCATCTGTCAGGGATGCTTTGATTTGGACGTCCTGCATGGCAGGGGGTTGGACTAGATGGCCCTTGTGGTCTCTTCCAACTCTATGATTCTATGATTCTATGATTCTATGATTCTAGGTCATGGGCCTGAATCTACAAGACCTAAGTGGAGCAGTGGAAGACAGGGAGACTTGGAAATGTCTGATTTACATGGTAGTCATGTGTTGAGATCGACTCAAGGGCAGCTAACAACAACAACAACCTTTTGATAGTGATTCTGCTAATATGATTCTCAGAGATTAGTTGCTTTGTGTTTACAATGCAGTGGTCCCCCGGGTTACGAATCCCCCGGGCTACGAAAATCCTGGGATATGAAAGCGCCGGGGCCGGAAAAACGGCCCCGGCTTCCGAAAAAAAACCCGGGTTACGAAAAAAAATTCCGGCCCTTTAAATCTGTGCGCTCCACTACAAATACAGCGGTCCCCCGGATTACGAAAATTTTTGGGTTACGAAAGGGGTCCTGGAACGGATTACTTTCGTAACCCGGGGGACCACTGTAGTTTGCTTATGGTCTCAGGTTTTGTCCTTGAAATTTCATGAATGGGAAACTGATGATCTGGCAATCCTAGATGGATGGCATCTGTCCACAACCACAGGTAGGTAATTGGAAATCCACTGAAACTCTCCTGTCCTAACACTTATGAAAACAGCTCCCTCCTCTGAAATTACTTGCACAGTGGAGTACAATTCAAAAGCATGGATGAATGGTGGACAGGAAGGTCTTTGGTCAGTGATGGCTGGGTGGTTGGCTAAGTATTTCAGTCCTAGAAAGTTTAATGGCAGGATACTTCTTGCTCATTTCAGCTTGTTAACCTCTTAAAAGGTCCTTTCCTGTTATTGTCAGAAAAGTTGCTGAAAAGACATCAAGGCAGCCAGGCTTGGCAAGCACTGCAGGAAGTTGCTGCAGAGGTCAGGCAGGTGTAGGCCGCTTGTCATTTACATAACTCAGCAGCCCAGGACTTGTTTCCTTGGCAAAATATTAGTGCTTCTACACCTAGCAACCATATTTCCAGAGAACAAAATACCATGCACTGTCTGACACGTAAGAGGCCTGACTTAAACGAAAAACCCACAGGGAGCTTATTTCTTCAGTTGGGAGTGAGTTTCACGTTTTAAACCATCTCTCTGATGAAGTAATTGAACAGATAAGAAAGAAAAGAAAGTGTTAATAACTAAGCTCCTGCTATTTAAAAGTTTACTTTAAAAAACTATAGCAGTCACAGACATCATTCCTGGAAAAATAAAAGAGAAAAAAAGGTGGGGGAGGCATTACTATCTCAGTTCTAAAGGCAGTGGAGCCCAATCGTCATGGTTTAGGGGTAACTGGCAAAGAGGAGCCTACAGGGATGAAGAAATGCTGCTGGGAACGGGAACTGTCCTGCCAAATCAGGATCATAGTATATAGACTAGATCGATCTAAAATTTACTTATGACTATTACATTGTTGTCACTGAGAGCTACTCTGATTGGTCAAAAGCCTCAGGATTTGATCAGAGTTGTACCTGTACTAATCGGGATTTTTAAAAATATCCATATGACCTACCTTCTGTCCCAGCCTATTTCTTGTGAATTTCCAGGCCTGGCCATGACTTTTTAAATCCAGGGAAGGGTTTGTTTCCCCCTCAGTCCCAACGTCGAAGTTTCCAATACAGGCAATATTGTCTCCATTCCTCTGGTACTTCTGGGCAGTCCCACCGATGATGGATGGGATGGGGGTGTGACCTTTTCCACAGAGATTTTCCCTGACCTTCCTTCCCTCGTTGCATCACATACACCAGACTGAATGTTTCTTCCCTCCCCTTTCTTTTACAGTTGTAATGCTAAAGGGGCATAGCACCTTAGCTCTTTGATTCAAACAAAAATTAAAATTCAATGTGTGAGACAGGGAGTGTGAATCCAGTGGAGCAGCATGTGGGAAGGGGCTGAGTTCATGGAGGAAATGATGGAGAGGGTTGGAAACCCTGACCACATCACAGTTAATCACACATAACCACACAGCAGAAAAAAAAGAAGTGACAAAACTCCAGGATATTTAGTGCTTGACTGGTTGTGGGAGCATGAAATCAATAAACAGAGTAGCCCCACACCCATTGGCCCATTTATTGGCCCATCTGGAGCAGCAAGGTGCTTCACGTACATAGAATTGTAGAATCGTAGAGCCATCTAGTCCAGTGGTTACTAAACTTTGATTCTTCAGATGTTTAGGACTTCACCCAGAATTCCTGACTGCTGGCTAAGCTGGTTGCAGCTTCTGGGTATGATGAAGCGCAAGACACCTGGATGACCAAGGCTTGGGAATCATAACTACAGAATTCCTACAAGACACACATACAACCTCTATTTAAAAAGAGCATTAAAAAGGAGCATCCACGACCTCCCAGACCTTAGTTCTTTCTAATGTTTAGCAATAATCTTTTCTTTCTTTTTTTGATAGTTTGACTCAATTGGGTAAGTCACATTCTAATCCCTGAAGCAGCAGAAAACAAGCTGGCTCCATGTTCTACATGACAACCCTTCAGATATTTAAAAATGGCTATCAAGTCAGATTCTGATTAGATTTTTCCTTCATGTCACATAACTGAATGCTTCTTCATGGGAAAAAGCTAAACAAAAATTCCTTTTCTTCAAACAGCAGTATTTATTTTACTTTACTTTATTTAATTTTATTTTATTTGTATGCCTCCTTTCTCACAAAGTGGTACCCAAGTTGGCATAAAATAAAAGACTGAAAGAAAATAAAATTGAAGCAATATAAAAAAAATAAACATTAAAAGTAACTATTAAATAATCTCTTATATTGAAATAAATGAAACAATTTAAAATGCATATAAATATACTGTACGCATGGTACAATATGCAATGCACAATACAATATAAATATATGCAAAGTATAATATCCACCAATAAAAGACCCTCATGAATTTCATGCATCGTACTTGAGATTTCAGAAGGGGTGTAACACCATCCAGCACAGGGTGGATCACTAGTCCCTGATCTTCCATTCACCTCTGTCCTTCCAGGACCGAACTTCAGTTTGTTCTCACTCATTCCGTCCCTTACTGAGAGCAGAGAGTGATTTAGCACCCTCAAACAACTTCCCAGGAATTCAATGAAAAGGTGAGATAGAGTTGGGTGTCATCAGCATACTGATGACAGTGAACCCCCAAATTCTGAATAACTTCTTCCATTGTACAAATTATCCACCCCATACACTCAGGTCCTCTGGTGGACATTTACTCCAGTCAGACAGGACTAGGTTGGCAACTGTCAGCCAGAGGACTTTTTCTTCAGCCATCCCTAGACTGTGGAATGACCTGCCAGAAGAGATTCAACAGCTGAATACACTGTCTGAATTTAAAACAGCATTAAAGACCAGTCTCTTCCAGCAGGCTTACCATGATGATTTTTAAATTATGAATTTTAAATACTGAATTTTAGAATCATAGGGGTGAAACAGATGGGCAGGAAAAAGTAGCTTTTCTAAAGCCACATTGAAACCCCACCTACCACATCACCAGTTCCTAAGGCAGCTGGAGTGCTCATGTCATGACCATGTGACATGGCTTCAAGCCAAGAAGAAGCGGGAAAAAGCTGCTTCTTTTTGAAATGGGTTTTTATCTGCATAAGGACTCTTTTCTGCCGGCTTCAAGGTATGTGTCATTTAAATGCCACACCTTCAAGCAGTCTGAAACACCTCCTTTTGCTTGTCTGTTTAGCCCCATAGAGTTGGAAGAGACCACAAGGGACATCCAGTCCAACTCCCTGCCATTCTGATTAGATGCTGATTGTTTTAATATTTGTACTTTTTATTTTTCCTTTTAAACTGATACATGTTTTAACAAGTGTTTTAATTGATGTTGTTGTTCCCCACCTCAGTGGGGAGAGGTGGGTAAAAAATAACAACAACAACAACAACAACAACAATTAAATAGCATGGGGGACAAAACCAAGACCACAGGCCAACAGTCAAACAAGAATCCAAACAAGAATCCCCAACACTGCTTTCTGAGTTTGTCTCTCCAAGAAGAACGTAAAAGCGTCCCCAAATCCCATTTTACAGAGGCAACCTAGAAGGGCATTATAGTTAATGGTCATTGATGGTATTGAGAGCCACTGATAGGTCCAACAGAACCAACAGGGACACACTCTCCCATCCAGTTCTATGCATGGATCCACTAAAGTAACCAAAGCTGTCTCTGTCCCATAGCCATGCCCCAAACCAGATTGAAATGGAAAGTTAGAGTGTCGATTATACTCTATAATACTGTTCAACGTATTATTATTTTTTGCTATTACTGTATACATAATACAAAAACAACTACAAAATAAAAAACATACAAAATATACACAATACTGCATTTTATTAAAATTATTCAGTTATTATAACGTAACTAGTTTTCTAGGCCTTGTAATGTCTTAAGCATGTCTGTTCAGAAGTATATTGGATATTATTCCTAAAAATTGCGGCCAAAGTTTGCTTTATAAACATTTGCTAGTATGAGGTTTCTGATTAAGTCAGTGGTAGTATATCTGTGCCACAGACACAGACTGGGCTGTCCTTTCAGTCTAGATGAATGGGTTAAAGAAAAAGGAACTTATGTAGTTTCAGCCAAATTCCTTTGTGTTTTAACAATCAGAGGAAACTCTGCCTTGTTCAAGGAATTTCCCACGCCTCTAACACAGACATCAGAAAACAGCTCTGTTAAACTCATATGAGACATGTTTACAAAAAAGCTAAACAATAACATTCCTGGTAATATTATCTGGATATATTAGACATATTTGAAGGAGTTTTATTTCATTTTTTTTTTTTCATAATGAAAAGTAACTAAAGCAGAACTTCCTTGAAACAGTTTCTTGGTGGTGGTAGCAGGGAGTATACAGTGAGCCCTTGGTATCTGCTGGGGTTTCATTTCAGGACCCCCTGTAGATACCAAAATCCATCGATGTTCAAGTCCCATTATGTACAATGGCATAGTAAATGGTGTCCCTTATAGAAAACTGCAAAATCAAAGTTTGCCTTTTGGAATTTTGTATGTATATGTGTGTGTTTTTTGTAATATTTTCAAGCCATGAATGGTTTAATCCATGGATGCAGAATTTGTCAATATGGAGGGTCAATTGTAATTAAAAAAAAACAAAACAGTACAGGTTACTTTATTGCTCTTGAAATCTTACCAAATGTTGCAAGAGACATGGAGCTAGTCCAAGGCCTCATTTCTTTCTCATAATATTTATTTTTGACCAACATATGATGTGATGTCACCTTTCCATGTTTTCTTTCTCTTCCACGTATAGTCATCTGAGGTGGGCAGGGATTGGAAAGTTACTTTGTAAATGAAATGTTTTATTTAACTCATTATGGATTCCCCCTACCTAACGTATTACCATTAATGTAGAAGTATATTTTCTGTCGTCTGTTGTTCGCTGCATTATTTGTGAGTATATTGTTTTTATTACTTAAAAAAATACTTGATAAGAGAAGGGCATAAAATGTGGAAGAGGGATTCAACTCAAAATATTTCTTTAAAGGTTGGGGGAAAGTCTTTAACAGAATGCTGATGTTGTGTTACTTTTGAAATGTAATTTAGCATTACCCTTTTTGTTAAAATATTAACAAGTTAACCTGCTGCTTCCAGGCTCTGAAGGAGACTGTGATGAAACACAAATGTGATGGCACATTTTATTATATTAAATGAGGTGTTTGTGGGATGAAAGAGAAAGAGAGGCTTAGCACACCATACCATTATGCTGGGTTATTCCCAGCATAAACACTTCAGCTATACTTGTGAGAATAACTAATTGTTGGTACCATGTATTGCACCCTTGCAGCATTTGTGCTCTACCAGCATGATTTCCACATTTTTATCTGCACTAATGATGTGCATTGAACACTGCCCTCTTTGCCCTGCCTCTTGTTTCAAGATTGGTTTGCCTATTTTTTAAAAAAGAAAGTAGTGTTATAATGCAATTAGGCACAACATCATTCATAACTGTCAAGAGCTCACATCGCAAGAGGTGACACAGTAAAAGAAATGGCCATCCTTCATTTTTGGTATCTTTCTCCTGGTGGACAACAAAGAGGCTTCCAAGTTTTTGCCACTGCATTGAACATTTTCCCCTGCGAGTGTCCTGCTGTGCTAAAAATATGCTATAGCATTATTATGATTTGGCACTGCTGCCATTTTGTGACAGAACTGGAGCTTGCAGCTTCAAATTGCTGCCCTAATTTTTCTCCAATTGAGTGCCCAGGTGAAAGCTTTTTTGAAAAAGCAACCGCAGCAGAGTACAAACAACACAGCTTCATTTTCTCTCTTTTCACTGCAATCTGCATTCACAGAGATCCCTTCCTACTGAAGCTCATCATGAAGATGGGTTAAATGAAACTATTGGTCTGATTTCTGCATGGATTCGCAGCCAGCTACTGCTAAAATGATGGTGGGTCAGACCATGCCTGTAGAGATTTTAGGAGATTATCACACCGGCAAAAAAGACGGGATTATAGCTGTATGCTCCCATCAATATCACATGATAATGTGAAGATTACCACATGATGTTGTGCAACATCAACATTATTCCACAATTATCCGGTGAATAAAGAGGAATTCTAGCACCACCTTTTACTCATGGAAAAGCCCCGTGAATAAAAAGCGGTGCTGGAATTCCTCTTTATTCACACGATACAACCATTATCCCATGATTATCCCATGAAAAAAGAGGAATTCTAGTACCGCTTTTTGTTCACGGAAAATTCCACCTTGCTCCCAGGTGCTTGCAATGGTGGTGGCTACAAGGGAGCCTTGCCTGGGAAGGATGTTCCATCTCACCAAGCATTTTAGCCCACCCTAGAAACTCAGTTTTCTCCATCTCTTTCCCACCTGCCACCACCATCCTTGGGAAATTTTCATTCACAAAAGCGCAAAATGCCAGCATGGTTTTATTTTTATTTTTTTTAACAAGAGGGTGTCACCTCTTGTGAGAACCTCTCACTTCTAAGAGTTCAGTAAATCAGTCCTCTGTGTCACAAAAGCAAAAGTTTATTTTAGTAACTAAAGTAGTTAACAATATGACATATCAAAACAGGACTAACATAATTTTTTAAAGATTACCACAAAACACGTAAAGCCCCACCCTGTAAGTTTACAAGCTTTTTCTTGATTTGCTCATAAACCAAAATGCTCTTGTTCCCTTCTAATTTGCACACCCCTCTCACATACTTTTCACTTTAGGCCTTTTCAAGTTTCCCATGAGACTGGCCTTGACATTTGTGCATTCTCCAGCTAAGCAATTATTTATTTCCAGAAGAAACACTACCGTATAACCCCTCAACTGAACTACTAAGCTTCTATTGTATGCCAGCCCTATGTGTCATTATTTTAAACATATCCAAGTATGCTTTATAAATGGTATGCATTACCACTAAAAAATAATAACAACAAACTTATGACAGGATCTAACAAAATCCTATCACTCCCACTCTGATGGAGTTATCCAGTGCGGTCTGCACTCATCAAATCAACCTAGTGACACCTTTATTGAAATAAATAAGTGAAAATGTGCAAAAGAAGAAGCACAGGTGCCAAAGGTGTAAATATTTAATGCTCTGTCATCTCTTACCACCCTGGGCCTTTACATATTGGGGCCAGGCAGGAAGAATTAGACTGCCTGAAAAGAAAGAAACCAAGAAAATCTCTCAGCAGTTGCTTCTTCCTCCTCTCATTGAATGAGGGCAAACAAATTCAGCCTTCATTCAAGGAATCAAGAATCAAGAAATTCAGTCTGTGCTTGATACTAAGCAAATACTAAGAGAATTTTGTATTCTCTATACTGACTGTTCCCTTCTACTGAGTCCTGGTGCCGGGCATGGCTTAGAAATACTGAAAGGGTGAAAAGGGAGTGGAGAGTCTATAGTTGCCACGCCAAAGCAGGTTGTAGATGGTAAAAGGAACATTTTGAGGCAGTGCTCTCAACCTGAGATTCCTCTACTTACCCTGAGAACTGAAGTAAAAAATCCAGGCTCTTGTAGCTTCTGGTAATAGAGGCCTGATCTTTCCCAGAGTGCCAATTTGTCATATTTTAAATGAAGAAACAATAGTTCTCAGTTCTTCATAATCAATGCAACAGAAGTTCATGTGTCATTGCAAAATATCTTGTGAAATTTGGCCATTAGCAAAGAAAGACTGAGGCCTGTTCCAGTGGCACAGTTTAAAAGGCCATAGTTAAATCAAAAAGTCAAAAAAAGGAAAAGCATATTGCAGTTTTAAAACAAGTTTGGAACATCAAGTATAGTTTGGCATCTAACTTAAGAGGGATTTTATTTGTAAAATATATTATTCTAGTATATACTAGGTATACAGCAGTCAGTTTGCAGCCATCTCTACAACTGGAAACAACATACACATGCACACAGCCTTTTCAATAACCATCAGGTAATATCAGATGATGGAGAGCAGATATGCTAACACTCCCGATATGTTACATGCCTACCACCTACTGGTTGAAGCTGTTGATTACTTGTAGTACATAATTTTGACGACTATTGTTTTGCAAGGTTTATACAGATTTATTATGATCCAAATTAAGCCATACCATATGGGCTATAGGTACTGCTTTTATCCTGATGCTGCCCATCATAAATTGATAAGTGGCATCATATTCTTGCAGAAGGTATGAGCAAATTCTATGGTATGCTTGGGCCACAAGTTGTTCATCTAATTGAAAATAAGAAGGTTGCCTATTATCCGTGGGGATGGGGTCTTGGAACACATCCCCCACAGATATAGAGGCTGTAAAACACCCCCTGATTTTGTGCTTTCTCAGTGGGCCTTGAAGTTTGAGAACCCCTGGATAGGTCAGCATGGAAACCATGCCAGAAATGCTTGGTTGCCAAAGGATCAGACTCAAATGCCTGCAATTCTCCAAAGCAGAAAGGTGAAAGGGAATTGCAATGGGGGGGAGGAGCCCGCAACCTTGCATAAACTGACAAACATAGCTCACACATAAGGTGGTTCAAGCATCTTCATCTTTTGTGGCTCTAAATTTATCGAGTTGCTTCTGAGGGGAGACCACACAGAGAGTCTTTCATTGCAATCTGTGGAATTGAATAAACTGTGACAGTATTTAGCAAACAGTGAAAGAGAGTATGCTTTAGGCCTACAGAAAGGAGGAAGACGTGGATCTCTACAGGAATGACTACAACAAAATCACATAAAATAAAATCCGGTGGACAATATATGTCCTGTTTTCTCTCAGGGTACAGGCAAGGGCTCCGCTTGTTGGTACTGCAGTGTGGGCCTCTATTCTGGAAAGGAGAGCTGCATCTCTATTCATAAATCTATTCATCTTATAAGTCCCTTATCTGGAGTTCCTAATTCTCATGGCCAGGTTGACTATTTTGGCCTCACCAACCCCACAGATAGCCATATGGGTTAAACAGGTGTGTAAGACCCCCTTAGCAATTTTTCAATTGATGCTTTGCTGCATAATATTTTAAAAGTTAACTGAGATGACAAATTAAGAAATGGATGAGTTAAAGCAGATTAGTAATAGAAATATTTAGTTGAACAGGATTCAAGAAAAAATTGAATATAACAGTTAATGATAAGTGATAGATTATAAGGTAGCGCAACATAGAGTGTAGGATAAGTGATAATATGGAGGGAAAATATATAGAGCTTAATGAAAACTAAATTAGGGCTAGGAAGTGAGCTTTCACATTTTGTGTCTATTTCTGTATGTCTTGTTTGGTCTGTTTATTGTCATAATGAAATTTTGTATTTTTATATTTTTGTTTGTCTCTTACAGAGTTGTTTAGAATAATATATTAAGAAACAAAGAAATTGTAGAAATGTTTGGCCCATTTAGGTAGTGATTTACGATTTATGATTGTATGTATGATTGTAATTTACGGTTTACGATTGTATGTATGATTGTAATTTATGATTGTATGTACAGCACTGTGTAAATTTACAGCGCTATATAAATAAAATTAATAATAATAATAATAATAATAATAATAATAAAAATAGGAAAAAAGGGTTGAAGCAAGTGAGAGAAGGTGTAAGTAACTGTGGGTTTGGTGAAGTATTGGTGGATATGAGTAGGCACAGGAAGGAAAAAGAGAAGGAAGGAAGGACAAAGAAAAGAAGGATAAAGTGGAGGGAAATAAGATGGAGTAAGATGAAGGAAGAAAGAAAAAGGAAGAATGAACACAAGTAGAGAACTATAAGTAAATCGAGAAGAAACAAAGAAATGAAGAAGAAATACAGCAAATAAGAAAGGAAAAGGAAAGGAAGGTATACTAGAATAGAAGGTAACAAGACCAAACAAGAAAAAACAAATTAAGGGGATAAGACAAAACTTATCAACACTTGTTAAATTTGTTTAATAGTAATAGAGAATGGTAGAATTTAGTTGAAATGATGGAATTATTTCTAGATATACTTTATGCCCCATATCTTTTTGGTCCGTTATGGCAACGCTTAGATGAACCTATTATGGGTTTTTCTTGGCAAGATTTGTTCAGGTTTGCCATTGCCTCTCCCTGAGGCTGCAGAGCATGGGCATTATCACACGGGAGGAATTTCTCTCAATATCAAAAGAAATGAAAGTGGGGCCAGTTCGGAATTGAGTGAATTCGTTAGTTCAGCAAATTTATGTGATTGTGTATTGACACCATATCACGTTTGGAACAGCCCGAAATTGCCTCCGAGTGCCCGAAATTGCGTGTGATAGTTTCTCACTCAATAACGTGAAACCCCATGATTGCGTTCAGAAGGACTTCCCATTGCCCAAAAATGTTTGTGATCGGCTTTCACGCAATAACGTGAAACCCCATGATTGAGTTCAGATTGCCATTGAATTATACTTCCAATTCCCGTCATGTGATAAACTCCCATGTGACTTGCCCAAGGTCACCCAGTGGGTTTCATGGCCAAACTGATAATTGTACCCTGGTTTCCAGAGTTGTAGTCCAGCACTCAAACCACTATGCCACACTGGCTCTCAGCAAGGATTACCACCCAGTTTGTTAATGAAAGTTAAAGTAATGATAAAGTTTCTATGGTGTGTGTGTGTGTCTGTGTTTTGTTGTTTTTGTTGTTTTTACATTTACATGCCCTTTTACCTCACTGATTAAATTCTCTCACTCCAAATATGTATATAAATATGTACAAACAGAGATATTTTACATGCATTTGACGAAGCAGGCTACAGTCTACAAAGAGAAATCATGTTCTTTTTGTTGCAAAAAGCTAATGCAGCGGTATGTGTGTATTTGCCTTCAAGTCACCTGTCAACTTATAGTGAACCCATGAATTTCATGAGCTTTTCTTAGGCAAGGAATCCTAGAGTCTTGTCAGACAAAAGTTTAGGGTAGGCACCATTTCTGAAAAGCCAACATAATGTCAGCAACTGTCCAATAATGAAATTGACCTATCATAGGATGTCTGATGCAAATTGGTACATTATCAGGGATGATCTGCATTTGGCAGCCTTCAGAGTTGCTAACAATTTGTATGTAAATATTCGTCTAGATACCCATCTGCATCCATATCATCAGTGTTGCCTGGATATGTCTTTTGATATGATTTACATCCCTTTCTGGGAGCATAGTAATTGCATGTGATAGGGTATGAATGAAGTGCACTTGGTAAATATGTTAATATTTATACTAACATTTGGAATACATCTGGTTTTGAAGAAAATATTTGAAAGTTCTATCCCAGCTCCAGCACAATTGCTACTACGATTTGTTTATATATGGTGTTTCAACCCTTCCTCCTCCAAGCAGCTTAAAATCCGCTTTCTAGAATGATAACCTACCACACTATTCATTTTAGCCTTAGTAGGTATTTGCCTAACGTAGGTATTTGCCTCTTATTCCTTGTGCTCTGTACTCATTTTCACAATGTTTAAGTTGGTTCAGCAAACATCAAATTTCTGATCAACAAGCCACACTTCTGTATGTAATTGACAAACACTGTATTGTCAACAAAGACATTAGCCATCCGTATTCCAAATCCTGATGACTGTGTCAATATGCATTCATTTATTTTGGATCTCCTGGTTAGGTTCTATCCAACAGAAGCAAACACACTCCTTTTTGTGGGGCAAAAGCTATGGAAAAATCTTGCTGTCGGGTGAAAGAAACCATATTACTTAGCATCTGTGGACCTCTCCAAACAAGATTTTTTCACTTTCCAGGCACTGCCTTGTTTACTATGAACACAGCAGTCACTTCCTCAATCAGACAGTCATATATTTTTTCCCTTCAAGGCTGCTTTTTAATACAAATCAGCTAGTTGTTATAAGGCTCCACATGTACAGTGGAAAGACTTCAGCTGCCACAACAAATATTAGCATTATTGGTAGACTCCGGGGGGGGGGGGGGGGACTGAATAGCCTAGGAAAAAGAAGCCCAACCTTCTTTCCAGAGATGGTCCATCTAGACCAAAAGGGGGCACTCATGACTGAACTAGTCACTGTGGGCCTAAACAGACAGGCCAAAATAAAGCTGCTTTGGGTCACTTTGGAGATATGCTGTTTAAAGGGGCCAAGAGGCCAGAAGCTGTGCCAAAGCTGCACTCCAGTCCTTAGGACTGGAGCATGGCTTTAGCATGGCTTCCAGACTCTTAGGATGCATGCATCATTTAAACAGCATACCTCCAAAGAGACCCGAAGCAGCTTTATTTTGGCCTGTCTGTTCGGGCCCTAGTGAAGGTCTACAGAGAACTTTGCAACTGTGTTCGGCTGAATACAGTTAAAGATCTCTTGGGAAGGAGCACTGTAACCATAATCAAAATTTACTAAGTCCTACGTAGACTTTCACATTTCCTGAAATAAAACACAGGAATAATAAACATAAAATCTAACTTGATACTAAATATTCCCTTGGAGCCCTATGTAGTTGGTCACTTGGAAGAAAAAAAAAACTGTAATGGATCTTTCCATGAACAGCTTGTCTAAAGAAAACAGAAAAGGAGAGAGGATTACAGCAAAACATAATTATTGTACACAATTATCCAGCTTGCATTTTCTTTTCTGATTATTTGGGAGGTTAATAAATCAGAATAGAAAATTAGAATGTTCCTCTTGAGAAAAAGGAGAGGTCGTTATTGTTGACAAAAGATGTAAATGAACACTTTATTTTGTAAAACGAGGTGTCTGGCTCATTATTTCTGAGATCTCTTATTTGACAATTGAGATTTTCTAACAGCATGAGTTCCATAGTGAGCTGAGAGAGTTTCTTACTCCCCCCCCCTCCAGTTTTGTAGTCTCAAGATGAAGTATCAGAAACATGGAATAAATTGAGGATTTGTGGGACAATTACTTATTGGCCCTCATATTATATAATTAGGAGACTCAGTCCTAGTGAAATCACTACCTTCTAATCAGTGGTGTCACTAGCAAATGCAAGGTTGTGGATCACACCAGGTGACACCCTAAGAGGGAGTAACACTGCTGCTCATCAAACACCTGGATTGTGGCAGAAACGAGCGGTGGCATTTGCCTATATCTCTTTAAAATGCTGGGGTTTGGTTCCAGGACTCCCCTATGGATACCAAAATTCGTGGATGCTCAAGTCCCGTTAGCTCCTGGCTACTAGCTCCTTCCAGAGGCAAGTTTCTGACTGACTTCCTCTAAGCAAAAGTCCCCACAAACCCCTTAAGGAAAAAAGTGAAAAGAAAAATAGAACATTTAAAGGAACCCGTCTCCAACACTCTTCCCGGGTCACCTTCTCCTATACTTCAAAACCTCCTTGAGCAAATAAATAAATAAATAGAAAGAAAAAATTCTCACCCAAGCAAAATGGACACAGAGAACCAGCCTCCCCTTTTCCAGGGAATGGTCTAGAAATCCTCTGCCAGGAGTTATATAGAATTAGGCTTCTAGCTCCCCCCCTCCCCCCCCCAGTGATCCACAGAAATGGCTCACAGTTTTAATATTTTGAGAATCCACCCAAGGTGGTTATATGATAGCTCTGTTTAAATACTTAAAAGGGATGTCATATTGAGGAGGAAGCAAGCTTGTTTTCTGCTGCTCCAGAGAACAGGACCCAGAACAATGGATGCAAGCTACAGGAAAAGAGATTCCACCGCAACATTAGGAGGAACTTCCTGACAGTAAGGGCCGTTCAACAGTGGAAGATACTCCCTCAGAGAGTGGTGGAGTGTCCCTCCTTGGAGGCTGGATGGCCATCTTTATCACACTAGGGGGCAAACAGGATTTAAACGAGAGTGAAACTAGAGAAAACCAGGAAATGCCTGATGTTTTTCACACATCATTTCCTGGTTTTCTCTAGTTTAACTGTAATTTAAATCCCGTTTGCCACCTAGTGTGATAAAGCAGTATGATTCTATGATTGTATGATTCTATGATTAAATACAATGGCAAGTAAAATTGTGTTCCGTATATAAAATGGCAAAATCAAAGTTTGCTATTTAGAATTTATATATTTTTTGAATATTTTCAAACCATGGATGCTTGAATCCATGGATAAAAAAAATCTGTGAATAAGGAGGGCTGACTGTATATGAGAATTGCAATTTATGAGTAAATTAGTAAAAAAAAATAATACTAAGGATTCTGAATGGTGTGGTATAAGAGGAGGTCAATGGGGACGGGGGGGAATGACACCATGAATTACTGCACCAGATGACACTAACCCTAGTGATGCCACTGAGGGTAGGTTAGGTCCACATTAAGGGCATGAACTGTGTGTCATCCATTGTTGGCCATTAGCTGGGGAAAGAAACTAAGGGAGATGCTGGAGTTGTTGTGGGGCACTTGAAAAAACCTTTGGCTCACAAGAATCGCTTTTGCTCTTTACTGTGCTGCCACACTGCAGAAATAAAGCAGTCTGACACTACTTCCAAGTCTGAAAGCTATGGAATTCTGGGATTTGTGGTTTGCTGTGGCACCCAGGCTCTGTGGGTTTGCATGTATCCCAATGTACTCTGTTATTTTTGCAATGTCTTACAGCTAAACTCAATAAAAATATCTTGCATCATGAATTATCAAAGTGAGTGTCTATGTCTATCCTAAGATCTTTTTGCAATTTGAGAAGTTACAGTGGGTGCCAAGCTAGATCAAGACACCGAGGTAAAGAAGAACTTTTAGGCCCACCTTGATGCTTTGTAGAAGCCTCAACAGAGGGTCTTCCCTGTCCCTCAATCCCACCACCATTTGCACTCAAACCCTCTTCCGGCCCCTTTCACTGCCTCATACCCCTCCACAGATGAAGTCCAGTTCATCTGGTTCGAGAGACTTGAATGATGTTCCCTTCCATTCTTTTCTTTCTGTTTTGGGCTTCTGAGGCACCTTCATAGCATTTTGTGTTCTCTTTTCACTAGACTGGGCACCATGTTCCATTGGGGAGAATTTGAGTGGATTGTGCGTAGGACTAGGACTCTGAAGACCAGGGATCAATTCCCTGCTTGGTCATGGAGATCCACTTGGTGACCTTGGGGAGTCACATATTCTCAGCCCCAGAAAACCTGTGATAGAGTCTCCTTAAGATTGCCATAAATCAGAAACTACTTGAAGGCACACAACAACAACAACAGCAGCAGCAGCAGCAACAACAACAACAACAACAACAAGATTGGAGACAGTAGGAAAAAGGAAGACTACATTCCAGATGGATTAATTCAATCAAGGAAGTCTCAGTCCTGAATCCGCAAGACCTGAGCAGAATGGTTGAGGATAGAATGATTTGAAGGTCTTCATTCATAGGGTCATAAAATGTCAAAAGTCAGATTGCTTGCAGTTAACATAATCTTCTGTTTAGCCAGGTGGTGGACCTTAAACATTCTTTTGCAGTTTTCCTGTCCACTGGCAAAATGTAGTTATATAGAGAGATTTGACAACTCTCTGGGAGTTTAAAATCCAGTGCAAGATTAACAGTCAAATCTGGGAATTGAACAGGTCAGACCAAACTCACCTGACATCCTTACAAAAGATCTGGGATTACAAAACTCTTAGTTCTTGTGTGTTGATCTTCTGATTCAGCCTCTGCAAAAAAAAAAAAAAAAGGTCATTTTTTTTGCTGCTCTAATCTGTGCAAGAGGTTCTGGTTCTGAAAGATTATTCTGCTTCCAGCTCCCGGATGCTTCTTGTTGAAACATTGCTAAATCATTTAGGCAAGTAAGAGGTTTTGCCCAGCATATTTTAAGTTAAAATCACTAAAGCAAGAGCCTCACTCTGCTCAAAACAGAGGTCACTCTTTCTGAGAAAGTAGAACCTAAGGTTTTAGGCAAAGAATCTGATGTATCCTTCTTTCACATCTCTGCCAAAGATTTTTCTTCCCTTGCACTTTTCCAGCTAGAATTAGTGGTCTCCAGCCTCTCTTCCAGAAGGTTCTAACTACAGTAAACTCAGGAAGAATTTTTGTTAGGCTAATTCTATTTTTGGTGAGTACTTTGTGGGTTAGCAGTTCCCCTATCTATGTCTTTTTCTTTAATATGTCTGTGTGCAAGTGTGTGAGGGCATGATTTTTGCCCATCCCTCTTCCCCTCTCACCATAAACCTTTCTTTTCCCTTTCTCCCAATTGTTTAGCCACAGCTCCTGCCACCTCCTGAAAAAATGCAGCTCTCTGCATTTTACTCAGTAACTGACCCTGTCTTAGAACTTCCCCAGTCCTTGCAAGTTGCTTTTTGGGGTTAATACTTCCCCATTTGAAGGAATTTTTTTTTTTTAGATGCAGGTGTATGTAATGAATTTCTGATACTAACACTACTTTGGAAGGGCACCAATCAAAATTATTAGTTAAAGTTTACCTATTTAGAAAAAGGGAGGTCGTAACAAAATGTTGCAGATGATGCATGTCTAGCTGAGAGCAATTGATTCCCCATACAGTTAAAGCCCACACTGCAATAGACACGTTTGCCCTTTGATATTCCTGGTAGTGTTTCATATGAGGTGACTGAGAACACCATGACCTGCCAAGTACTCCCAGAGAAGCAAATGTAAGAGCACAGCTTTAGGCACCACTGGGGGGGGGGGGGGGCAGTGGTCTAAAATTATGTGTCAGAGAGCTGCTGAGGCTGCTTCATATTGGCACAGATGTGTAACAGGTGCCCATGGGACAGAAGTAATAAAAACTCCTCAAATGTCATGCTTTGGGCTTGCCCACTATGGGCTGTGGGTGCAGAGTTGGTAGAAGTACAGAATCCCCCCACAAAAAATTAGGAATCTGTAGAACAGACTTAGGGGCTGTGCAGACTGGCCATTAAGGCCAGCCTGGGGGTGGATTTGGGATGTGGCATCCATACGATGAACACCCTGACTCCACCCCAAAGCCAGAGCAATACCGTGTGCTGCACCACATGGTGGACTGCGTCATGGCATTCCTCTGGCACTGCATCTATATGACACAGTGCCATAGGAGCGTGGAAAAGTCGCGGCAGCAGTGGCTACAGCACCCTTTCCATAGTGCAGAAAGGAGCTGCTTTTTGTGGCTCCTTTTGCACCACAGAAAGGTGAGATTGGGGCCATGGTGTGTGGTTGCCATGGCCCTGATCTGGCTCTAAAAGGGGCAGCTGCAGGCAGCCCCTTAGGGCCAGTCTGTACAGCACCTTATTTTGGTAAACTGGGCTTCTGTTTGCAGCAGATACAGTATGGATCATTTTCTGAACATGTTGGAAGGCAGCATGTGTCTGCATAATGGCTCTAGTAGGGAGATCTGGGTTCAAGCTCCTGTTTAACACATAAAACATGTTGAGTAGCTATAGACACATCTTTCCATCTCTACCTCAGTTGGAATGATGAAGGGAGATAACTACCTATGATTGTCCCAAGTATCCTAGGGGGCAGGGTAGGCAGCATATATGCTAAAAACTAAATACAGAAACCTTTCAATGAGCAAATTTATCAACATTGCAAAAAAGAAGATGTTTCTTCACACCGTACAGTTCAGAAGCCGGGACCCATCCTATACTTAGAGTAATTAAATGGAACATCATTCACCCAGTTTCACTGGGTTTCTCATTCATTGCCCATAAGAATCTATCTTAATAGAACTTGTACTTGAAGTGTTAAATTTATCCAAGATGATTTATATTCACATGACTGTTAGGATCCATAAAACTGTATCAAACTCTCATCCATTTCAAAATGAATTAGCCTTACTCATCCTTCCTTTCCTTTGTAAATGTGTATGTGATGAGGAACCCACTTCAGGGCAAGTGGGGTACATGACTTCAAGACTGGCCTACTCTGCCTCGTATTTAGCCCTATGTGTGGAAAATGTGTGAAGTGGATCAAGTGAACTTGCCTTGGGGGAAAAACACCAGTGATACTTTGTGAGCATGCTCTGGAGGCCAGAGGGGTGCAGCACACCATTGCAGCCACAACTGGAAGGAAACAGGTTTGTTACACCATTCCCAGATGAGTTATCATTCTACTAGTTTTTGTTTTATGCTGTTTTGGGTTGCTCCCCTCCCTCCATTGCACTGTATAAGTCAGGGACAGCAGAATAGACACCCATGAGCACCATACAGCACACAATGCTGCTTTTGGGACACACCAGCCTCCTCCTATTTTTAGGGTGGCTTTGTGTGTTGTTGTTGCTTTTTGCTAGAAGTCTAGTTTATGCCCTAAAACAAGCAGTAGTCTCACCTTTTACACTAGTTGGCAGTTGGACTCACTAGCTCCCCACACTGAAATCTAGAAAATCTCAGCAGAGAATGTATTGTCTACATTGTCAGTTTTGCTACTTTCAGGTGTTGAAAAACATCAACGATGGCATTGAAAAATACCATGTTTAGTGAGCAGGCTATCCAGTTTCTATATATGAATGTTTCTTTTCCTCCCAAGGCCTTGGTTTTGGCATGATTTTAAGGATTAAATATTCTTACCAAGTTGCATTTCAAGCAACTACAATGTGCAACTGAGGTTGTGAAATGCTCCAATGTTGGACTCATGAAACGTTCTAATGTTTTGCCTTACGTATGCCATAGACCTTTTTCATGAGATGGAGAAAGGACAGGAAGGATGATTTTGTCTCCAAAACAGATTTTTTCAAATGGCTCACATGGGGTGGACTGCTGCAGCTCTTCTTCTGTGCTTATCCTCTTATATCTGGCCCTCTCCCATCAAACTAATAAAAAAGACATCCACACGCACACATGTTTCCATTCCTCCTTTTCTACTCTCTTTCTGTTCTTACTGCAGAGTAAGAGTGGCCTCAAATGCTACTGCAGTATGCACAACTACTGCATGAATGTGCTTGCAAGTGGCAGCATTTGTGAACAGAGCATGTGAAAAGACGAAAAAAGTTATTCTGGGCTGAATTATCTTAAGGGCATTCTGACCTATCAGATGGTAAGAACTTTCCTACACACCCGGTCCAAATATATAATGAACCATGTGGTAAAACAGTTACAGCATCAATGTCCCAAAGTGAACCATGACAGATGGAATGGTTGGACCATGTACAATTTTTAGTTTAAATATATCTTAATTGCCATGAAGAGAGGCATTCATTGATCCAGCTTTCAAAACGATGATGCAACTGCTGTGTGGCATGTAGAAATCATATTCTTGAATGTTTTATTGGTGAAGGAATCAAAAATATGGAACTCGCACTGCCTACTTCTGTGACTATAAGACAAGATACTAATTCTCTTGAAGAAAGTAGAGCAGTGTTCATGTAACTTCAGCTGAGATAAAGGGCAGGAGATCACTCTTTTTAAATTTCTTCTTTTTAAAGAAGTCTTCTTTTTAAAATACATGCAAACAGTGCAAACATGTCTGTTTCTAAACTTTGTATACAGAACCACCTAACATTGCTTACTTTCACTCATATGAATACTATTACAATCAATTGATCTTTCTTTCTGTTTGAGCAAAGTAATAACCTCCTTGCATTACTTATGGGCATCAATGAGATCTCCACTGCACTGGGCGCCAAGTCTACTCTCCCTTCCCATGTTCCCCCAGCATGCTTCTCAGGCAAAGAACCATGAGCGAATGTGGGCAGAGAGGTATCTAACAAAAATAGGTGCAGTCCACATCACTGTGAGAAAATCAAGAAATTTAATGGTATGACTGGAAGAAATTGCAAGATCAAAGTACATTATCTGGAGGTTAGGCCTTATTGGTGCTACTGTGATATTTCCAGAGAATTAGAGCAACAGGAAGAGAGGAAGGAACAGCATTATATGTCAAGGATATTTACACCTGTGAAAAGATTCATGACTTAAACCCTGGAAGCCAGATTGAGACCATCTGGGTAAAAAATAAAGGGGGGAGGGAAACAACAGTGATATGGTAGGCATCTACTACAGATCTCAAAGCCAGACTGAGAATGTGAATGATGTCTTCCTGGAACAGATGACCACACATTCAGAAATGAGATGTGTAGTAGTTATGGGGGATTTCAATTATTCTGATGTTTGTTGAAAGTCAAATTCTGCCATAAATTCCTCACTTGCCCTGCAGACAATTTCATCATCCAGAAGGTGGAAGAGGCAAGATGTGGAACGGATGTTTTAGATCTGATCCTAACCAGCAAGGATGACCTGGTTAATGGGGTGGAAGTGGCAGAATCATTAGGTGGGAGTGACATGTTTTCCTGCAATTTGTTATACAGCAGAAACGGGAAGCCCAGTATACTCAGACATGCATTCTAGAGTATTTGCTTTATCACAGGACATTTCCTGTTTAACTTTTGTTTAAATCCTGTTTGCCCGCTAGTGTGATAAAGCAGTTTGAGAAAGCTGACTTCAAAAGACATAAGGAAATATTGAGAGTGATCCTGTGGAATACTAAAACAGCAGGGAGTTCATAGCGGATGAAAGTGAAATACTGAAGGCACAATTTCAAACTGTTCTAATGAGAAGGAACGATGAGGGGTATGCGACCAGGATGGATGTCTAATGTCTAAACTTGCAACTGAGCTAAGATTTAAAAGGAACATGTACAAGAAGTGGAAGAGAAATTCAAACATGTAAACAGCATATGTAGGGAGAAAGTCAGAAAGCTAAAAAGCAGTATGAGCTCAGGCTGTAGCTGTTGCTAGTAGCAATGGCTCCCAGCTCTTAAAACTTTTAGAAGCAAGCTTTCTGTTTTGAAACAATATCCCTCCTTGTGTTAAGAGAGCACATATAGGGGACCACAATAGTCTAGAGTGAAATTAATTTTTTGCTTTATCCTGTCATATGGTAAAGGGGAAAGGAGAATGTTAGTAGATATGAACTAAATATTAACCTCTGCTATTTGTTCGCTAGGATTTCCAGTCAAACTGGATAGAACTTCATAGAGCTTGGAAATAACTCATTAGATTAAGTTTGCTACATGCTTCCAAAGATATGTAGTTTCTCAGATTTGGATCACTAGTTAAAATGATTATTTACATTAATTTATTTTCCCTTCCACCTAGCATGGTTAGCATTCATTTTTACACAGCTAACAAAACTGACAAATAATGGTTTCTAGTAGGAGGATCACACTGTTTGGTGCCGACTTGAATCTTTGGTGGAGGTGGCTTTGTCTGTTTACTTCCTGGAAGGAAAAGGGCAAAGAGTTGGACAGAGACTCTGGAGGATTGGACCACAGTGCAGGTGGTAAAAATGGGAAATGGCTATGATAGCTATATGTGTTGCTGCTTTCGTTGTTGACTTTCAAAGCCCTCCATGGACTGGCCCCTCCTTACTTGTCTGAACTTCTTTCTCCTCACACTCCTTCTCTTCCCCTCCGTTCTGGTAGTCAAGGTCTCCTGCCCCAGCCGAGGATTTCCACTGCCCTGTCCCGGATTCATCTCTTCTCATTTGCTGGCCCTCACTCCTGGAACCTTCTTCCCCCACATGCGCGCCTCATCACTTCTCTAACCAGTTTCAAAACTGAGTTAAAGCCTAAGGTGTGTGCTCTTCTCTGCCCCAGTATGCTGCGCCCTAATTATGTGTTAAGTCGAGCCCTCCCTCCAGTCCATCCGCCTTGGTCCGGGCTTCAGAGGGAGTGAGGAACTGCTGGATTTGATCCCCTTCCCTGCCACCTTTCCCTTCTCCTTCTGTGTCGTGTCTATTTAGATTATAAGCATGAGGGCAGGGAACCCTCTAATTAAATGATTCTATGTACAGCGCTGTGTAAATTTACAGCGCTATATAAATAAAGGTTAATAGTAAATGTTGTAGCACATGTACTGCATCACTGGTCTGGAGCCTCTGCTTCCTGATTTCAAGTAAGCAGAAAAGCAGAAGAGGCAGTCATTTCGACCACACAGAAAAAGTCCAGCATATGCTCAGAAGCACTCAAAATTCTTCTGATTCAGCACCTAATCTTCGTAGCCCTTTGATGTTGCAATTTACTGTTCTTCCATTGGAATGAACACATTGTTCCCTATTTGACTTTATCAATCCAGATAAATAATTCATGATGTTAGAAGGATGTAAGGTCTTGGTGGTGCAAGTGAATCAGAATGGAAATAAGATAAATGCATATCAATGACAAAACCTAGAAAGATAAAAGGCGTTATCAGTGACAAACCCAAACCGCAAAGAGTTCTTGCAGCACCTTTGAGACTAACCAAAAAAAAAAAAAAAATTGGTAGCATGAGCTTTCATAGATTTTCTTGGATGCATTTGGTGGCACGGAAAGTCCAGGGACAGACTTATATAGCAGTCTCTGTGTGGGAATGTCCATAGGGATGCAAATCTTGGTGGCTGAGGAGGTGGCATACACTTTTAAGAATGGTCAGATTGCCATATTCTGCACTCTAGGATAGTCTTTTTCAACCAGCCAGTTTCTAGGTATGTTGCACTACAACCCTACCATCTTCAGCCACTTCTCCAAACTAGAAGACAGGGTCTGTTGTCCAATGTGGAAAGTGCCAGACTGGGGAAGATAGCTTAAAAAGTACAAAAAGAAGATAGAATCAATAACAAAATGTGAGACTGGGGGAGCATAAACATGTCATTGGATGTAAATCACATGGTTTTAAGAAGAAGTGGACAACTGTGTGTGTCACTTTTTAGGTTGTTCAAGTGCTTGAGGGGCAAAACATTTTGGAGTTTTTTGTGTTTTCTGAAGCTAAGCATTGAAAAATATTGTTGAGTACCTTCAAGTCACCTCCAACTTATGGCAACCCTAAGGTGTACCTATCACTGCGTTTTCTTGGCAATATTTGTTCAGAGGAGGTTTGCCTTTGCCTCTTTGGCTAAATTAATTTACAGGCATCATACAACAGAATACCTAAAAATTACATTAATTTAATTTAATGCCAGTAAGTGGCAGCCTGATGCTTCAGGAGCAGTAAGGCTGCAGAATTGTTCATGGCTCCCTTTTCAGAATGAAAGAACACTCCAAATGCCCAGAGGCAAAAGGAGTAGGCGGATGTGGTAAATGCCTTAAAGGGGTGCGCCTTCAGCTCTTGGGTTTCCTGTCACGCCTTGCAAATACTAGGTAGGGAGAGAAATGCTTCACTTGTGCCCCCCCCCCCCATTGAAATATTCTTCAGAGGGGTCTTTTTCCCTGTCATTGAGCAAAGAACAGTAATTCTCAAATCCTTCTCCCTCCCCCTCTGCTGCAATGCTTGCAGAGAATGCTGACAAATGCTGCAGACTCCACTTCAGCAGCAGCAACAAGAGGAGAGAAAGCTGCAAGGAGGACAAGGACAGGCAAGAGAGAAAGGCAGCAAGTTGGAGGTTTATCTTGGCTCCAGTGCCTTTCCGTCTATATCTAAACTTGAAAAAGCAGATTTTCTATCACAACCATATTTTTTCCACTAACTATAAGTGGAGAAACTACTGCAATACTACTCCATGGAGACTGGCAACAGTGCCAATGTCATATACCCAAACTGGCCTCAGGAGATTACTGAAACAGTTTAGGGATGATTATAAGCAAAATTTGTTCAGTTTAAATTTTGAGAAAAGCAAAATTAGGTATTTTGTCATTAGTTATTATTGGTACAAGTGGCATGTTTTAAGAATTTGGCAGTGGTGTTTCACCAATCAGGCTGCTGAACAGAACGTATTAATCAGACTTAACTGAAACTTGAAAAAGCTATGTTTGGCATTAGCAGATTCGCCAAAACCTGCTGCTGGGAGGATGCATTGTTCCAACTGTGGAAATTTTGAAAATAAAACTCCTTCCCCAGAGATTATATGGAGCTGCAATATGGTGGAAATGTTAAGTTACAATCACATGGGCTGTCTTCCTTCAACAGTTTTTGTCGGACTTGGAACTATCACACACATTCATAATGACTTTAGTGCGCAAAGCAATAAATTAGCAGTTTTTTGTGGAGCTTTTGGGCTATGTGGCCATGTTCTAGAAGGGTTCCTTTCTGACGTTTCGCCAGCATCTGTGGCTGGCATCTTCAAGATGCCGGCCACAGATGCTGGCGAAACGTCAGAAAGGAACTCTTCTTGAACTTGGCCACATAGCCTGAAAGCTCCACAAAAAACTATGGATGCTGGCCATGAAAGCCTTAGCCTCCACAAAAAATTAGTGTTTGAAAATGTTATTTTCTACCCCTTTTTCCATATTCACATATGATGGGATGAAATCCAACTGATGGAGTTTTACTAAATTTAATTTAGTGAGTAAGCTTGGGTTTTCAGAAATTTATTCGGTAAGCTTGCTGTTTCAAAACAGCATGTAAGGAGTCTTGGTTTCTGTGCTGCTAAGCTCTCTCATAAAGACTGAGCAATTTGACTATACAAACACATCTAGGATTATTACATTACTATGAGATTTGCTAATCTTTATGAAAGAGTTGACCCTCTCCCTCTAACCCTCCCATCCTATTTTACAGATATTAAATCAATGGCACTATCATTCTGTTATGGTGAGATTGTGTGCTCCTCTGTGGCAAGAGGATATGTTGATGGCAGTAATGCCACTGGTCTCCCATGTCAGGCAGGCTTTTGCTGAGGAACCAGACTAAATGTACCAAACAGCTACTGGCCAGCAGTAGAGAAGTGTAACACTGGCAGAAGATCTCTATGGCAGTGACCCCATAGCTACTACACAGGAGGCATGGTGAACCCCTTTTGAACAAAAAACCTATGCTGAGACAATCCAAAATGAAACAAGATGTGTTTGGATGTTATAGGATTTGCTATATTGCCAAAACGGCTACCCCTAGATGTTTTTTTGGATTTCAAGATGCCACATTTTAGCCGTCACAGGAGAATCCAAAGGAGAGCGCCAGTGCACTGGGACCTTGCAATCGGAGGCTTCTGCCTCCAACAAAAGTAAAGCAATTTTTTTCTAATATTGGGACTGATTGGCATGCTTTGCCTCTCAAGTTTTCCTGATGCAAAACATGAAGACTTCTTGAGAAATTCAGGGCTCTCTATCTACATAGGAGCTTGTGGATTCACAAAGGAAGAAGACATGCTGGATTCCATGGAAACATCTTCCTTGAATTGCAAATGGACACTAAATTTCCTTGACTTTGAAAATCTACCAGTGACTGCATGGCTAAAGGGGGAGGTGCCAAACTGCAGACAGCCCTCCCTACCATCTGAACTAAGACCAGAAACAGAAAATGCAGGCCTATGACTAACATCTTCAATTTTTTTCCTCCTGTTTGATGAAGAAGCCAGTGTGACTTCGAAAGCTTGCAACATGTAATTGTGCATTTTGGTTGTCCCAATAAAGGCATTTGTTTGAATGTTACACTAGAACAAGAAATGGAATGTACAGCTATTGCAATACTTGGGGTGAACAAGTTAAAGTGGGCAGGAAGGGGACATTTTGAACCAGATAATTACCCAGTATTTATTCAGAAAATTAAAATCTAAAAAATGGGGTGGCATTAATAGTGAGAAGAGATGTTGCAAAAGCAGTCAAAGGATATACAAAGTTTCCCTGCTTTTCTAAAGGGTTAGGGGCTGGAGCGTTGTCGGAAAGAGGAATTGGTTGAAAAGGGGAACCAGGAATTTTTTTAGCTTGCAAATGCGTTTTGGCCACCAAAAAATCTACACTATATGCCATATATATTTGACTATAAGTCGACCTCATGTATAAGTTGAAGACAGGTTTTGGGGGCAAAATTATGTATTTTGATATGACCCATGGATAGGTTGAGGGTACAAGCCAATGGCTTGTAACAAAAGATGTAAAGGATGAAGCAAATAAAAAAGATTCAAAAGAACTGACAAAATTATGACAGGCATAACTGTTTGTGCTCACCCTAAAGGCTGGATGGGTGAGAGAGCAAAGGGGCTCAAGTGCTTCTTTTAGGTGATCTGAGGAGAGACTAAGCTCTCATCTTTCACCAGGGGATGATTCTTTTTTTGGCCAAAATTTCTAGACCTCCACATGACTATATACAGTAACAATACAAAAGTCAAGTATAGATTATTATAATTATATCATATTACTCTACATTATATATTATGCTGTATGCTGTATTATAAGCACAAATACTATACAATAATACTGTAAGAGATGCACTGCCCACAGTCTATGACACATCACAATACCCCTTCCAGTGAACACAGTGGAGCACTGCTCACAATCTGAACGATCAAAGATTGAATGAAGACTGAACAATCAAAAATGGTGCAATCGGAGAGAGAGAGACTTTGCAAGCAGTGCTCACATGGTTCCAAGCAAACCTCCATAATCAGTTTGGAATCTTTTTCCCTCTCTCAGCTCACTTTGCAAGAAGCAGGTGCACGCGTGTGCAAGAGATCCAAAGCGAGCCGACGTAGGTAGAAGTAATGAATGGAATTTGTCTGTAATTTGTAAGCTTTGAAACAGTGACATGGCAAAAAATGAGTCAACAAAATGTGGGGGATGTTTGTAATACAAAGTATGACCGAATCATATTGATATGACTTCAAGAAAAACCAATCATTACAACCATAATCCCAAGTTTATGCTCCTATTAAAGAGGCAGAAGAAGAAACTGAATTGTGGTAGAGTCCAGAAGGAAACTGATGACCTATCAAAACAGGACATATTGCTAGTCATGGTGATATGGTCAGCTGACTAATCAATAAATGTTGTTGTTGTTAATCATGGGTGATTGGAATGCAAAAGTAAGAAGCAAGTTGATTCTTTCTGCAGAATTAAATAGTGTTGGAAAATTTGGCCTAGGATCAATAAATGAAGCAGGAGAGCAACTGACAAATTTTGCAGGGCCAACATTTTCTTCATCTCAAACACATTTTTCAAGCAATTTAAGAAGCAAGTGTATATATGGAGATCACCTGATAGCCAAGACAGAACTCAAAATAGACTACATAATTAGAAGCTGAAAATTGAGAAGCTCCATTCTCTTCAAAAACAAGCCCAGGAGCAAATTGGGGGCGCAGACAATGAACCAAAAATTGGAGTAAAGAAAATGGAGAACACTAAACCAACTATTGTGTCAAAATACAACCTGAAGAATATCCCTTTAAAATGTAACAAAACAACGGTTCACAAATGGAAAACAACACACATTCCAATCCCTTAGAAAGGGAACACCAGAGATTGCAGTAATCACAGGACCATCATATTAAATTCCTATACAAGTAAAGTGATGCTCGAAATAGTGCAACAAAGAATTTTAACATAAGTGGAGTGACAGCAGTCAAGAATCAGAAGATTAGGACTTGGAGGGACAACTAAGAAGGAACTAGACAAGATCCTGAAGTGTAAAGATACATCATTGAATACTAAACTTAGGAAAGTCCATGCCATTGTATTTCCCATTTCTACATATGTGAAAGCTGGACAGTGCGATAGGAAGAAAATCAGCTCGTTTGAAATGTCATGCTGGAGAAGATTTCTACAAATACACTGGTTTGTAAAAAAAGACAATGATCTGGGTTCCAGAGCAAATCAAACCCTAGAAGCCTGATGGCTGAACTGAGACTGTATTGAGACTTGGGTGTATCATGAGAAGATATGACTCACTAGAAAAGACAATAATGCTTGACAAGGTAGAAGGCAGTAGAAAAAATAGGAAAACCACAGCCCTGAGTGTGCAAGACCTAGGCAGAGCTGTTGAGGATAGCATGATTTGGAGATCTCCCATTCATAGGATTGCCATTAGACGAAGTTCACTTGACCGCAGTTAACAACAAACTGTGATTATTTAAAAAGGCTTGCTTGAATATAATAGCCATTGCTGAATTAGGAGGTCAATATAAAGGGGCTTACAATGAGGTTTGTTTTGTTTTGTTTTGTGTTAATGATGCTGAAGACCTAGTGCAAGTGATAGTTTGGTGTCATACAGTTAGTTAAGCAGGAAAAACATTTGCAGCTCATTTTAGGAAAACATCCAGGAGGAAGAGATCAGGACAATCTAATGACACTATCATCAGATAAAGATAAATTTGTCACATTTTGAATGGCAAGGCTTACTACTCAAGCTATTAAGTTTGCTAGTAAGTTAAAACCAAAATTGCCTGTTAGTCTAGATTCTTCACACTGAGTTTTTGGATTGGCAATATCTGAACTCAAAGTTGTTAATTGCAGAATGCCTTCAAGGCATGGCACAGCATGGCACAGTGTGTGTCTGAAAGGATCCAAAATATCCAGCATGACGTTTTAAGCACAAAACCTGTTGCACTGATTCAGTTTAGAGCTACTTGTACTTTGATTTTCAGCTTTTATATCTCTGCATTGTTTTAAGTTGTCATTTTTATGGGCGAGACCAGATCACGCAAGGTAACTGTCTGATTACTATCACCTTGTGCACATTAAATACTGAGCTAAAGCCATCTCTTTACCATTGGGAGAACTTCAAACCACAAATGCCTACTGATTCAGTCTTGCAGCCTGAACTATTATTTAAGAAATGATAAGAGGGTATGACAGAAATATTAACACATAGCAAACACCTATTATTTATTAATAAATTAGTACACCAGAAGGCAAGTTCTTCCAAAATCCTACCATCACCACCCCACAATCAAGGAAGCAAGTGCCACCTTGTGATATCATGTCCAAAATAAGCATTACTATAGACCAGTTGTTCTTGGAGCATAGTAGTTGCAAATATAATAGAGGCAAGTTTCTTGCAATGCAGCATTTTAATAAAAAGTGAAGTGTGTTTGGAGCGGGAAATGCTAAGACCAAGTGAGGCCTCTGAAACATATCTATTGGCCACATCTGTATAAAAAATGCACCCACCCACCCAACCACACACACACACACAACAATGTTAAAGCACAGATCAGTAAATCTTATAGAAGGATAAATGTGGCACCACCAGGGTTCTTCACTTTCCAGAGTCCAGCTCCAGGTGCTACTCCAAACTGACCAAAATTACCCAACTTGCTGAGATCCTAAAATGGCAAGGCAATATAATCTCATTGTGTTGAGTGTACAGAATTACATTCAGCTGCAGGCCAAAATGTCTTATTGTCTTGAAGGCTGGAGAAGTTACAGTCAAAATGCCTCTGCTTTAGAGCAGCACAAGTCACCGACCATTATCTTCTTTGTCCAGAAGAAAACCATACAATAAATAGATATGCTAGTAAATTGTCAATAAATGTGAATCATTCAGCAGTAGTTTTTTAAAAGTTCTCTTAAGAAAAAAAAAAACCCTGATCATACCAACAATGAACAGGACAGAAAATAAGAATTAAAAATACATGAAATGAAGATTGGGGTGGGGATTTCATGTTGGATGGTTTTTTTTCCTTTTTAAAAAAAGCCACCCAAAATTGTTCTGACAAGATTATGAATAAGCACAAATCTGGACAATTAAGAGAAGATTTGTGTTTTTAAATGCTTCCAATAACAAATGTGAATGAGAAATTAAAAGGTTGTAATGAAGAGGGGAAAACAAGATCTTTTAATTCAGATAATAAACATGAAAGGGAGCAAAGGTCTGCAAACTGCCCTTCCCACCCAAGTAAAACCTAGACGAAAATACTGGCCATGGGTTCTCTAAAATATCCTGTCTGCCTGTTGCCTTTACTGAGTGCCAAGCAAGTACAAGCTGCAGCCAGAGTGTGGGTGAAAAATGCATTTGTTGATCATGGTCTAAAGCAGATCAGGTAGGTGGCTATAGACTGAATCCAGGAGCGTCTGGCTCGCCTCTTGGCTTTTGACTCCAGCAATTTCAAAAAGCCGATCCAGTTTATCTTCTGCCTGTTGAATCTCTTCAATGGCATGCAGCTCCTCTGGGTTCAGAATGTGAAGCATGTCATCAAAGATGGGCTGCAGGTCACATGGGTCCAGGCGCACCTGGCGCAGCACTGTGTCTTTCTTTTCTGTGAAAAGAGGGCATTTCTCAGTTAATCCGAAATTTTGCACAGCATAATCTATATTCATGATGCCAAGTCCACTCAATTCAGCTATAAGCTCCCCATGTAAAGCCTACTCATTATATAATGAATTTTCTCTCACCCTGGAACTATCACTGACACAAAATGCAAGTGGAGAAACTCAAAGTAATGGAGCAGATTCACATGGTAACTATGACCCGATGGAAAGGACTCTCAGAACTAGTTCCAATGCTACGTGAAACAAGACCACTTCAACTATCACTGTAATATCAGATAAGCACATCGGGGGCATATTTTGTGAGTAGGACTTTCTGTATGTTCAGTAACCCTGCTCATAGAAGCTGCTGCTATGAGGAAACTTACCAGATGCTCCTCAGCACACACTGGTAAAGGATTTCTATGTGCAATGAGTCCACTAGGTGTAATAGCTGAACAAGTAATGACTGCTGGGAAAGGAAGAATCCAGTAAGATACTTTGAGTAGAAACTAAAACTTGAAGGGGACATCTAACAGCTTCATTCTAGGCCCTCTGGAAGACCATATCACCGTATATGGGCCTGCTTTACTTATCTTCAGGGGAGATTTTTCATTAATCCCACCACCCACCATTCTCACAGGTATTATTTGGTTGGGATACAAGGGGAGGACTTCTTTATGGCTGCTCCCAGACTGTTGGAACTCCACTCTCCTTCTGCCAACAGGCCAAGATCTCTTTATGCAGACAGGCTTCTGACTACTGACTGGGGTCTTTCAATGTTGGTTGCTGTACTTTTTCTCCTCACTGTTCTATTTTAAATTCTTTATTTTTTTTATTCAATACTGTTCTAATATGTTAATTTATTTAATTGGCTAACTGTCCTTTAATATTATGATTTTAGCTATACTATGTTTTAATGTACACTGTAAATTGCCTTGGATTCTGCATACGAGAAAGGCAGAATATGAACAAACCTACCTCTCATGCATTAAAGCCCCATTCATAAAACACATTGTGACCAGCTACTTCTACATCTTTCTGTAACCTACCTTCTATGTTCACCATAAGCAGTGGGGTGGGGTGGGGGGAGATAATCATATATGCTGCCCTGATCATCATCAAATATGGGCAGACTATACTAATTTAAAGATGTTTGGTCTGTATGACCCCTTTTGTAAAAACAACAGTATAAGCCTTCTTTCCGGAAACTTTAACTCTCTCAACTTATGTGCAACATTAACAGAAATGCTTAAGAAATGCATGCTGCATATTCAATGGCAAAATGGAACTTTGTACTCCTATTACATTCCTGCAGCCCCTTTTTCACTGACCTTTTAATAGCATTAATTAATTGGACAATGAAAAAAAAATAGTTTTTCACTGATGTGTGTTTCATACTCTTGAAACCTGATACCTTTGGTAATAAAAGAGCCTGTTCGGCTAAGAGCAGAAGAACCACTGGAAGTTGAATCACAGCGCAGAAGAGGTTCTGACTCATCCACAAAGAAACACTTGTTCTTCTCCAAGGGCGATGGCTCCACAGGGACAATGGAGGAATCTGGTTTTGGGTCTGGACTGGGCGTGGGAGCGAGGAGACCAGAATTTACAGGAAGGGTCAACTTGTCAGCTTCAAGCTGAAAGACAAAGCCACAAAAAATGCATTAGGGAACTAGAATTTTAGTAAACGTTTTAGCATTAAACTACAAAATACTGTAAACTCTTGATAATACAATAGAAAATATGTGATCACACCAGAAAGAGCACAGTGTAGCAAAGATTAATACAATCAGATCAAATATGAAAATGGAAAACTTTGCAGGAAATAAGCATCCTAGGGTATGGAACTAACAGACAATAAAAGCTGCAAACTTGACCATTTTTCTGAACACTGGCATTAATTTATTTCCTTAATAAAAAAGTAAAATAAATTTAGTTTTCTCCAACAGTTAATTATGCACACCTTTGGAGAGACAATTTCTAGGTAATGAAATGGTGAATCTCACAAATACCTGATTCTACAAATTAGATTGAAAATATACTGCATCTCCAGAACTTGGAATAAACCCTAAACAACAGAACAACAAAACATTGAACATTATCTATGTACCTGACTTTATACCTACCTGTTATGCGATTCTGCTATATTTGAAATTTATTATTATAAATAATAATATAAGAATACAAAAAATATTGGGGCACAGGCAGTCAATAGGTGGTCATGCCCTGGAGTACTTGTAAGAATGTCGAGGCCAATCCACTTCAGTGGGATTTGTAGCCTCCTCCCCCTCCTTCCTGGATAGTATGAAAAATTACTATGAAGTCTTGCCAATGGACAAACAGTTCAGAAATGTAGACTTCAGTGGTTAAAACTCAGAAAATCTTTATTCAGTATGGAGTCAAAGACTTTCATGGCCGGCAACCATAGTTTTTTGTAGGGCTTTCAGGCTATGTGGCCATGTTATAGAAGAGTTCCTTTCTGATGTTTCGCCAGCATCTGTGGCTGGCATCTTCAGAGAACATGGCCACATAGCCCGAAAACCCTACAAAAAACTTTATTCATAATTAGAGGCATGCTCCAGGGACGTTCATTGTCAAAACCCACTAATGTTAACAATGCACACTTAAAACATAAATATTTCAAATAATTAATGGGCTCAATTTCTTATTCACCCTTTAACACAAAATATCCCCTCTTTCACTTGTTCCCAACATACTCCTTGTTTCAGCCACTGGCACCAACCTTCCCAAGGAAATGACCATGGAGCTGTTCAAGATAGATTTACTCTCTCTCCGTTTTGTCCTCCAATGCCAAAGGCATGAAACAAAAATCTGTTTCCAACCCCACTGCTTGTCCCCAATAAAAATCAGAATACATACCAGCATATAACAAGCAAAGCAGTATATGGCAAATAAATATATACGGCAGGCAAGCTTATATTTAACATGACTACTGACAGTCTCTTCCCTACAACCAACAGTGGAGTCAACAAAAGGAGGAAGACACTGCTAAACGTCTCAACGTATAAAATTAGATAAATAATAATTTTCTAAAAAAACATTTTATTTTTAATTTTTGAACTGGATTTTTACTTTTAAAACATTCTATTCCCCCCCCCCCCAAAAAAAAACATAGTATTAAATTTCTCTCTTGATTCTCATTTAACATAACATACAAGTATACAAAATAACACAACCCTCTCCCCCAATTTAAAGTAAATCTCTGAGACTGAGTTAATGAAACATGGGGCATTGACTTATATTTTGCTAGTCTGTCAGTTACTGAATAGTAATGACCAGTTCTTGTTCCAGTTTCTAAGCTACCATTTTCTGTTTCTCAGTAGAATAAAGTTACATGGAATATACACAAGGATTCTGGCTGAGTAAGACTGTCTTCATGTGGGCAGACTAAGCTAAAGGAGGCAGCGTACTTAGTTAAGGCAAAGACAATATAGGACCAAAGGATGCTCTGCTTTGCCTAAGGGCCAGGGCAGGGAGAAAGGGGGGTAGACAGACCTCATAGATAGGTTAACTATGGGGGTAAGGGAAAGATGAGGAAAGGACTGGTGTAGGGCCATTCAGAAAGGCATAAAGAAAGTAAAACTAAAGCTGACTAAGGGCAAACTGGAAAGAAAGACTTGGTGATTACCAGTAATTGGGTGCGCTAATAGGGAAATGTCAGCAAAGTCAATGAAAGCAATTACATCACCACGGTTTCCTTGTTTCAAGACAGTACAGCCTTATCCCGGCTCTCTGAAACAAAATTTTGGTTCCTATGGCAACTGTACTTGTAGACTCCTCTTCAGTCTTTAGACAGTAGACAGTCTTGGGAGTTTAAAAACGCTTTCAACATTATTATCTTATTATCTTTCATAGTTTTGCTTTTACTCAAGGTTTCAAGGCAGGGTGCAAAATATTTTAAAGGATTTATTGACAGGCATTTGAGACACATAACCACTTTACAAACTTTGGATTCTGGAAATGGAAAAACCTCCCAAAACTGAAATGTTTTGCTGCCAGCTGTCCTCTTCCACCTTTGATGCAGCACATATGGCACACCTGCTCATTCATCTCTCAGATCCTCAGTCTTTCTCCAGCCTCATGTCTCATATACAACACAAATAGTGAATAAACAAGATGCGAGGCAGGAGAGAGACAAACAAACAGGAGTGCCACAGCAGCTGTATCAAAGGCAGAGGGGGATGGCTGGCAGCAAAAAGATGGAAAGCTAGAGAGAGACTGACTATCTGTGAAATGGCAGGCAGGAGGATAGTGCTTGGCATGAATCCACCTGCCATTTCCATCTATTCCATATTTAACCAGTTTGCTAATCCAAACATTAATGATTTGCTGAAATGCAGATGAATAGCATCCACAGCATTCCCCCCATCTATTAGTTTAGTTTAAATTTTGGTTTTAAAAGAAACATAAAAAATATAGTGCTGCCTCCTCCTAATCACTGCATTATCAGAGTATCTTCTCTCAGTTGCCCCCTTCATCAACTTGGTACACAGACAGGCATATCAGATGTGTATGCGTACATGTTGGAGAATGAGTGCACAGCTCTTTGCGGCAGGTAGATCTCTTAGAATCTTCCTTAACACTGTGAAACATTCCGTATCTTGTATTAGGTTTTTAGCGGCAAAAAAGCAGCTTCTCAGTTTTATTTATAATAAAACTGAGAAGCAGCAAAAAAAGAGGGAAGAGCTATAATGATATGAAAATGGTAATATACGAGCCTTTCAAAGATTAATCCCTTACAAAAGCTGTAAAATCCAAAAAAAAAAAAAAAAAAAAATTGCTCAGAGATGATTAAGTAATTCTTCCAATGCAATTTCAACAAAGGTACTACCTACCATCCAAAACACTTGTTAAAGAAATGCTGGGCTCACAGAAAGAAACAGACACATAGGACTAAAAAGAAAATAGGGCTGTGAATTATTTGTCATGACTAAAATTGGAAAGCCTGGCTAGGTCCACTAAGGCAAAGGATCTCTGAGGGAGTCCTTCTGTTGATAAGCTGCCAAGTGCTCTTACGTCAACAGTTATTCTGCTGCAGCTAGGGCTGTATGCTGACTCACTCTGTGCTTTGCTTAAGGAAAAAGGGAGAGGAGAGGCAGAACAAAGGCACAAATTACTCCCCCCCCCAACATAACACCGAGTGCCTAGCTAGTTAATTCAATTCACAATTTGTACAAAGCAGCATTCATGTAAGACTGAAAACTCAAGTGAACTAAATTGTGCACATGCAGCCCCCACATGCCAAATAGAACGAAAACGCAATCACTGAATGAATGCTGACATTTGGTAGCCTTATGTTTTTCTCCTGCACCATTCTCTGTTTGTACAAACAAAGGGACTTGGTCTAATACAGCAGAGCAAGTGAAAGGATGGGCTTAAAACTGTCAGAAAGGAATCACAGTGCTTAAAATTCCCTTTGCAGGTGAAGAATTAGAGGAGTTGGTGCTTAAATCTCGTTTCATTGCAGCTTTGTCCAGTGACAAGCTGCAGCTCTCCAGGGTTTCAGGCAGAGTTCTTTCCCAGACAGGTCCTTAGAACCGAAGGCGTGAGGGACAAAACCTATATTACTGTAAATCACCGCTTTCCAAGTCTCCCAGAAGGTTTTTGGCATCTTTCTTTGGAGCATACAGAGAGAGACAAAGTAATTACTTTGGGAGGAGATGGGTGATATACTGCCCTCCCAGAACTGGAAAAGCATATGAGACCTAACTGGAATAAAAGCAGAAACAGAATATTATGCCAAATAGGTACACACCCAGGAAAGCAACGTTGTATGTAAAGAGAACGAAACAAATGTATCCCAAGGTGCCTTTGTGTTTTTCCCTAAATGTTCCATGTTGTCAGATTACATAGATGACTTCCATTCAAAAATCGAGATGTGATGTAGCCACTGCAGGGGTGGGGAACCTGGACCAGAACCCTAAAGCTGCAGAACCTTCTTCCCAGATGCTGCATGCAGAACATGAGGCATCTGTTTACTTTAGTTTTGTCACTCAAATGGCAGTTTGGGCTGAGGCTCATGCCTACCCTGCAGATATCTAGAATTGTGAAACTGCCACTGAATGCAGTAGATGCTGCTGTCCCCACTGTGGCTACTCTTCGTACTCAATAGACGGGACAATATACCCAAGAAACATCTGTGGATACTCACGTCCCATTAAATACAATGGAGAGTAAAATGGTGTCCCTTACAAAAAATGACAAAGTCAAGGCTTGTTTTTTGGATAGTAATGTATATGTTTTTGAATATTTACAACTGTAGAAGCTTGAATCCATGGATAAAGAATCTGTGGATACAGAGGGCCAACTGTAACTGAGTGAAATAAAGGACAGGGCTCCTCCCTTTGCATTGGTGTTATCACAGAACACTGCTGAATGTCTCTCTTCTACATAACTGTTAAAAGATAGGGACACATTTCTTTATTTTACCTGAGGCAAGGGTCCCTCTGGTCATAAAACAGAAAGGGCTCCAAATTTCAACATACATCTCCTTGACATCAAGGTGACCAGTGTTAAATATGGGCTTAAAACCTCCATGGTAGGTACTTAGTTACCACTTAGCCATGTACTGAAATGATACTTCTTTAATGGACTACTTAACCAACTAAAGCTCCAATTCTGAATATTTGAAGAGCTGATCAAACCCATATTACTAAAGAAATCACTTGTGGAATGTAGAGTAAAGGAACACACTTGCATTTACAACCCAATGTTCTACATAAGGAAGCTCACTATTGCTTAATAGTATTGGTGCTCAAGTCATTTTCAACACCTACCTGAATCATAGAATTGGAAAGACCTCAAGGGCCATCCAGTCCAAGCCCCTGCCATTTAGGAATACACAATCAAAGCACCTCCAGCAAATGGTAATCCAGCCTCTATTTAAAAAACCTCCAGAGGAGGAGAGTTCAACACACACTGAGGCAGCATATCCCACTGTCAAGTTCTTCTTCCTGACAGGATGTTCTTCCTAATGTTGAGATGGAATCGTTTTTCCTGTAGTTTGAATCCACTGCTCCAGGTCCTATTCTCTGATGCTATTGAAAACAATCTTCCTCCATCTTCAATATGACATCCTTTCAAATATGTAAACAGTTATAATATCACCCCTTAACCTTCTCTTCTCCAGGCTAAACATACCCAGATCCCTAAGTATCTCCTCACAGGGCATAGTTTCCAGACCCTTGACCATTTTGATTGCCCTCTTCTGGACACGCTCCAGTTTCTCAACATCCTTTTTGAACTGAGGTGCCCAGAACTTGACACAGTATTCCAGGTGAGGCCTGACCAAAGCAGAATTGAGTGGCACTAATACTTCCCTCAGTCTAGACACTACTATTGAAGCAGCCTATGTCATGTTGACTTTTTTAGCTGCTGTATCACACTGCTGACTCATGTTCAATTTGTGGTCTACTAGGACTACTAGATCCCTTTCACATCCTATATCTATGCATTTCATTTTTTCTCCCTAAGTGTAGTACCTTACATTTCACCCAGTTGAAAAGTCATTTTGTTAATTTGTGGCCCAGCTTTCTCATCTATTAATTTTGAATTTTGTTCCTGTCCTCTGAGGTATTAGCTACTCCTAATTTGGTGTCATCTGCAAATTTGATAAGCAGGGCCTCTATTCCTTCATCCAAGCCATTGATAAAGATGTTGAATATCACTGGGCCCAGAACTCTGTAGCACCCCACTGGTCACTTCTTTCCAGGATGAGGAGGAGCCATTACTGAGCACCCTTTGGTCAACAATTACAAATCCACCTAAGAGTAGCATTCTTTAGCCCACAGTTTACTATCTTGTTTGCAAGAATATTTTGGGGAATCTTAGCAAAGGTTTGACTGAAATGGAGATATGCTACACGGACAGTATTCTGTTCAACTACTAAGGTGGTAATTTTATCTAAAAAAGAGATCAGACTACTCTGCAATGAATTGTTTTTAAGAAACCCATGTTGACTTTCTAGTGATTAAATGCTTACTGACCATCTGTTTAACAAACTGCTCTAGAATCCTTCCTGGTATTGATGTCAGACTGACTGGGCAGTAATTGTTTGAGTCCTCTTTTTCAGTTTTTGAACATGGGGACAAGCTAAACAAAGCCTAAAATCTCAACTGATTATAGGCATCATACATTTCTTCTATTATGCTTGTAAGACCTTCTGTGTTGTATCACAGACACTGTTAATATTAAGGTATCTTCAGGACAGGCCACCTGTACCAGCCAGAGGTTTAACTTTCTTACTGTTAACTAGAATAGTTTTAGGATAGTATGTATGTATGACTAGTCCCTGGAAAGCAAGTTCCTTACTGATCAAGCTTTCTGACTATATGGACCAATATGAAGGTACGAGTATTATTTTGACCTTCTTTCCATCAGTCCTTACTGTCTTCTGTATCAATTTAGAGGGAGAAGAGAGAACACATACAATAGAATGTCTTCCCACATTTCCATTAAAGTGCCTAAAGAACCCTGTGACCAGAATGTTGTAAGATGATGCAAACAGACGAAGTGCTGGTTGACCAAATCTGTGCACCAAAATCCAAAATACTTCTTGCTCAAACATTAACCAGGGATGGTGACCTTCAAATGCTTTTGACTATAATCTCCATGAGCTTTAGCCATATGGTCAGTCATCAGGGATAATAGGCACTGCATTCAAAAACAAACAAATGGCAATAGTTTGCCTATGCCCGGGCTAGACTAAAGACCCTCTGTTCAAGGCTGCTGGCGCTCCTGAGTTTCTCTGATTATGATTGCATATCCTGAACCACCCTGTGGTTCAGATGGGCTTCTCAACTGATGATGCATATCTTTGCAGTTATGATAAAGTCTCATGACATCTGACACGACACTCCTTCCTCCAGTTTCATTTGCATTCAACCACTGCATCTGATTTGAACAGGGAATAAAAAGTGTGTCTGCAATGCAGTCTGTCTTTTAGGGGAAGAAGAATTTTCAGGCTGGGAGTATAACCTTGTCCATGGAACCAAATCTTGGCAAAAGACCATCACACCAAGGAGTACTTTGGGATGCAAGGTCTGGGTTGAAAAAAAATGCAAATGTGGCTGCTGTACAAGCAATTTTAAGAGCAAAATGTACAGCTGTTCTGTCCAGTATTTTTGGATAAACAAGCCTGCTCTGCCTCTGAATGTATTAAGTATTTAGGAGTGAAATTTGGAGTGAAGTCTGTAGTTTTGTGGATCAAGATTAGAAATATGCTGGAAATTAAAATTTCAAGGTAAGGCCAGTTGAAGTTTTGCTGAATAATTCTTTAAAAGACAGCAAAAAAGCAAGGGAGACATGAAGTGAAGGAAGTGGGATACAATAAAGCAAGCCAAACCAGGAATGCAATTTGAGTTTGAGTGTTTGACCAGGACACGGGGAAACCAAAATTCAAACCTCCACTCAGCCACAGAAACCCACTGAGTTTCTTGCGTTCTCTCTCAGCTTCAGAGGAAAGCAACTGCAAACCCCTTCTGAACAAATCTTGCCAAGAAAACCCATGCAATAGGTTCACCTTAGAGTTGCCATAATTCTGAAAAACTACTTAAAGGTACTCAACAACAAGAACGTTACATGGAGTCTGTTGTTTTGCATGATTTGTTTGTTGAAGCAATATGATGCATTTTATTCGCTGATCAGGAAAGAAAATTCCATTTTATGAGAGCAGCTGAGACTTCTCTCACTACTTGTGAGTAAAAGTTTGAACTGCCTAGGCCAAAATGGGTCATTTTTGTGGAAGTGCTATAACCACTGGAATATTTTGTCATACTTGGGAACAATATTTTAAAACTGATACATTTCAAAAATTGTTTTTCTATTTACTCCCTTGGTGACTAGAAACTATCACAAATAGAATAAAATGACCCAGAATGCCAATTTCCAAGGAATCACTGCCCACCAAATTCCTCATTTGCACAAGATGAGGGGGTGTAATGTATTATATCATAAAAATCGCACTAGAAACCCCTTTAGCCTCAATCAAGACTTCCCTCCCAAGACTTTTTAATACTCTACATACAGTTCTAACATTTGAACTCTAATTAAAATTATTTTAAAAATAAAACAAGAAGTGACTAGAGCCTTGCAAACACATTCGTACATTTTACTGTGAGCTGTGCAAGAAGAAGAAGGTAAGAAGCAAGGGGGAAAAGAGTTGTGAGAGATAAGTGATGGAATCAGAGAGAAGAGTGCATGCAGGAAGCAGTGGCAAGTAAGAAGCATAGGAGACAGTCCAAGGTGAGGCGAGGGAGAACAGCAGGTAAGTCAAAGTGAGCACCGTGAGTGGCAGAGTGCAAGAAAGAAAGGAGGGATGCAATGCAAGGGGCTGATGAAACACAAGAAGAAAGGGGTGAGAGGTATGAGGGCCCAAAGTCAAATGGTAAGTTCCATGACCAAACAGAGATTTGGGTCTCCCTGTTTCAAATCCATTACTTTAAAAGTTAGTGTGTTCTGGTTCTCTCAGATCAGCTGTAACCATTAAAAAAGGGTACAATGTGGCAGCATGAGCTTTAGGCTGAAGACTACAAAAGCTCATGCTGACACTTTTTTTCTTTCAGTTAGTCTCAAAGGTGCTACAAGATCCCTTTACCTTCTGATTCTACAGACTAACACAGCTATATCCTTGAATTCTACCAAAAAGTTACAAAGGTAACAGCGAAAGAAAGAAAAAAATGCAAGCATTAAATGTGATGAAACTGCTTAATGAGAATGCAAACTAGAATAATTTAAGGAACAATTTACCCAGATTAAGGGAAGTGTACTATGACAACCCTTCACCAAACCCAAGTCACCCCAGTCAGAGGCCATGCAAATAGTTCACAAGCAAGACTGGGTATCTCAGGGCTGTACCCTGGCAGAGGGCTTTAGTTTTTTAATCTTTAAGCCCCCATGCAGAAAAACTGAAAACTTTTGTAAAAAAAAGTGGTGCAGGGGCAACTACAGAAGTATGACAGAATACACGCAACATTATTATCATGTTGGAGAGAAGATGATGCATTCAGTTTAGAAGTAAATCTTTTAAATAAAGGAACAATAAAGATGGGATCAGTTCAATTCTGCCTTACAAAGATTTACTTTCCTTAATGATCACACAACTGTCTGCACTCCACAGAATCTATTAAGATTCAGTGTGGAGAACTGAAAGGACTTAAACATAGCTTATGCTAGGGATTAGTGACCTAATTCTGCTATTTTCTAGCACAATACTGACAGTCCTCTGCTAGTAATGGATGACTGCAGGCTTTTTTTTTAAAGGCAGATTTCCAGCTGTCACAGATGCCTGAGAAAAAGCATGCACACATGAGACTTAAAGCCTTAGCATTTTGCTGTGTAGCGAATTTGTGTTAGAATGATGCTGTCCTGCAAATGCCAGCAAGTTTCTTGGTATTTTCATTTTCTTACTCAGTATTTTGGCCACACTTTATGTCAGTTTCTTTAGGAAACAATAAACCAATCGCTCAAATATGTGACGCAGCAATATGGTCTCCAGAATTTTATAATGTAACATGCACGAAGGAAAAAAAAAATCTTTGAAAGAAGTACTGTTACTTCCCATTCATTTTTGTGGGGAACAGCACCACAAAGCACCACACACCTTTATTTTTTTTAAACAACTTTGTTAACAGGAATATGATCAAATGTTGAGCATGCTGGATCTTCCGACAACAGGAGAAGGACATCATGTCCTGGGCACAGTAATAAGCAGAAATGAACGAAAGGTCCAGATAAATGTTTCAATTTATGATGACCATCTTTAAAAGTCATCTCCATGCTTAAAGGAGTATACTGAAGGTGCCCCCCTTCTGTGCTTTAACTGTTGTAGCAGTGGGGGCGTTCCAAGCCCAGATATCCAGCTATTTTAATTTCCTACAATACTACTGACAAAGTGAACCTATAGTAAATCAAAATGGCAGCTACTCAACACCAAACATTAGAGGGGGGAAAAATAAAGCGCAAGGAAGCCAGGAAGGCAATGGCACAGGGTCTAGCTCATGTTCCAGCAGCTGCCAGTCATGACCACTGACTTCAGTACAACTGTTAATAGAGATAGAGCCATAATGATTTATTCATAAATAGAATATTGTATGATAAAATAGCATGATTTGGTGTCCTGTTACTTTTGTCAAGCTCAGAAATCTTAAGATAAAACCAAAAGCTGTGTTACAACATTAACATGTGAAACAGGTAGTGCCGACCCATGCAGTTCTTAATTCACATACCTTTAAAAATCCTTGCAAATCCTGATCAAATTCCTGATCATTCATTTATACTGTATCACCTTCATAGATGTCCAAAAACTGGAGGATTGCCTAGATTCTTTCTTTATTTGCTATACTTTTCACATGCCACAAAATACAGAGGGAACTGTGACACTTGAGAAGAAGAGTGAGAAGCTGTGTCACGCAAATGCCTTAACCTCACATTAAAGGAGAGATAGAATTGAATTCCTAGATTGCAGTTCTGGTGGCTACAGGCAAGACCCTGGTTTTGGAATCTTAAAACTAGGCTGCTGCTTGTTGCCACCAAAATTGCAATCTAGGAATTCAGTTTCTGCCCCTCATGCAGCTCTACCCCTCCAGGAGCTCTTCAGAGAGATACCTGTTACAGACTGATCTCTTGAGCTTTTAGGAATGCTGTCAAACCCTTATTTTAGCAGGCTTACTAGTTAATCTACTTGAAAAAAAGCAAGCCTTGGGCATTTTAAAGTTCTGTTGATTGTTCTTTTTCACAGTGGTGTGAAGAAAGTGTGTGAAATCTCTGTGAAATCTTACATTAACTGGAATTTTCGTAAGCTTCGTTAAGAAGCTGAGGTCCAGAACTAAAAGGCATGTTAAAATGTTAGATAAAAATAACCAAGCAAAAAGAGTTCGCTAAGCAGTGAGATTCTTTATATATTTTTTCTGCAAAAATGCAAACAGACGGACAGTCAGTCGCATTAAGCAGTTTGGTTTCCTTCAGTTATGGCATTCATGCAGTAATAGTTATTAGAAGCCCAACTGCAAAAGAAAAAATGTTACACAAATCTGCTGACTGAGCATCTACTGCAAGCAAAACACTGGAGAATATTATGTAACACAGCTAATTTCCAAAAGTGTCAGCAAACCAGGCCTGGACTGGACCAGATTAGACTCACAGAATGAGGTAAAATACCCAACTGTGGTAGCTCAAAGAATGAGGTAGAATACCCAACTGTTCTTTAAAGATGCCACGCCATGGGGACTGAAATGAATGTTAAGCGTGATTCTGTGGCACCTCCAGGGCTGTTTACTGAGGCTGGTGTATGACCGTAATAAAGATCTATTCAATCCATGCATTCATTCACTGAGGCACTGTAGTGAGAGATTCAGTTCAAATTATCATATTCTACTGGAGTAGTACAGTGCACTCTTCCCTTATGCGGGGGATCTGCCCCCCCCCCCCCCGCATAAGGCAAATACCGCATATGCTAAGCCCCACTGAAAACAATGGTACAGATCTTCTGTTGTGTGGCTTTCAGCATAAGCTGAAAGCCACGTATAGCGCACTTGTGTATGACCCAGGCACATTGTACTAGACAGTGGTACTCTATCAGATTATTATATTCTTGGGAGGTGGAGAGGAGGGGAAGTTCTGCTATAATATCAACACCAGAACTACTAGAGAAGATTATCCATACAAGAAATGTATCTCTGTCAGGACCAAACATGCATGAATGTGCTCTTACTAAATTTCTGTACCAAATACAAGTTCTGCAGCCAGCATAAATTATGCAAATACATTACCATTCTCTTCCTGCATAATTTATTCTGCTCCTGGCCATCAAAGGAAGGGACAAGGTACTGAAGCTCAGCCATGTGACCAAAATAAATTTTACACAACACATAGTTGTGACCATGACTGCACTGTATTTTTAAACTGCAAACATACGGGTCCTGTTCAGAATCAGGCGTTTTTACCCCTTTGCCCTTGCTGTGTGGTCCTGATCTGGAATCCCCACACTGTCTTTTTGTGAAAAACAAGCAAACAAAAACTGTACTCAGGCTAGAACTATGCAGCAGAGGCAGCCGCCTGTTTGGTTTTCAGTTACTACAGAACCACAGTATACTAAGACCCATGGTCATGACACACTTCTAGGTATAGTAATGTAGCATGAAACTTGTTGACAAATCTTTCATGTAAAAATTTCTGTGACATGATATATTGAGTCAGCAATTTATATCACACATTTAAAGGAAGGCTGTAAAATGTCCTTAGCTTTCTGTTGCTTAAAATTAGAGTAAGTTTAACATATAACACTGCCAGATAATGCTATTCATTATTTAAAACAAGGAACCAGAAACCGTGCTTCATGTGCAGATGGGTTACGATAAAGTTACAGCAGTGAATCTTGCACCCACCAGAACTACATCAGAGAAAGCAACTTTCAGGCCACATAAAACAGTACAGCTATCCCAAAAGAAGTAAAAATTCTAGACAACAATATTATTAGCTTAATATGAAACACTGCCAATGTCTTCCCAGAGATAACCACAAAGGCAAAGATGATCAGAAGGGAAAACTCTGCAGAGCATCACCAGAAAAAAATGAAGTCACTGCCATACAGACAAAACAAACTCCCACAGCAGGGTCTCTTCAGGCTGAAGCAGTTTTCAATAAACAAAAACTATGACTGCTTGAGAGTGCATTTTGAAAATAAAACACGAGCTTACTTCCTGTAACAGCAGCAAACAGAGGCAAAGCTAATTTAATCAAATAAGCAAAAAGCACGTCTGTGTTACTCTGGAATAACAAACAGATAGCTACTCAATTCTATCACAAATGTGCGCTATTGTAAAAGTGTCTCCATAATACTGAGACAACTAGAAATGATTTTGAAGCCCCGTTTTCCAGCTTAACCTCTGTTCACACCGGCCAATTATTGAGAGTACTGTAACCTTAATCTTCATGATGCATTCAGGTTTCACAGATAACTAATGGTATCATTTTAGCTTTTTCAATTTGGTGCATTATGAAAAAAGAATTTAAAAGATGGGAAACCAGAGAGAAGGAATTCCTCTGCACAGATATAGCCAGCACTGGAAAAAGCCTAAAAAGATAGTCTTTCTTTCCTTACTTTCCCCCATTTTCTTATTTTTATTTGTAGAACACTCTATAACAAATACCAGGATGTTTGGAAAGAGACCTGACTTTCACGGTACAAGATAAAAATAGTATCTGCATACACAAGAGCCACCATCTTATTTCACAAATAGTAAGTACTTGATCTGCTGGGAGAGGCGGGTTAAAAATAAACTTTATTATTTATTATTTTTAAGATTAAGTGTGATTTCACTTAGTCCTAGTTTCATGAGCTTGCTGCAAACACAAAATGGTGAGTGAAAATATGTTTGTTGGGAAATGACTGCTCATGGTCCAGTAAGACTGACTATAGTGTCATGGCTTCATGTAAATGTATCAAAGGGCTATTCTGTAACCAGAACGAGAGCAACAGAGACATTAAATATTATTCACTTATTAATTTAGCACAAATTACCTGTGTTGTATCTTCCATCAGCCCTCTGATCTTCTCCACCACATCAGTGCGCCTGTGCTGGCGGAGAGCGCTGATCAGCTGGGCAAGGCTTGCTTCTGGGCCTCTGATGGTCCAGTGCTGTAATGCAGCATAGGCCCTTTCATGATCTGCAGAATATCCATTGGCGAAAGCAGCCACTTCCCGCTCACTTGCATTGCACAGAAATTGGTAGATATCCTTCCACTGGCTTCCAATCTGAGCTGCCACCAGCTTCAGAATGTCAATCCCTATTTGATAGGAAAAAGTATAGATGAAATACTGTAAAAAATAAGAAATTGTGCCCCCTGTGCCTTCCCAAAGGTCAAATGCTTGCAAAATATGCTCAGACCACACAACAGTCGCTTAAATTTTCCACAGGGTGTTTCAAAACAATGGCACTTTTTGATATTTCTTTGAATCAAACATTTCACCAGTGGCAAACATGGATCCCCCAACTTTTCTAACTCTTTACTAAGGATGCCCAAATCAATCCTCCAAATGTGTATACCATATTTCACATGGAAAATGTTACCTATAACTTTTTCATACAAGAAAGACATTGTTGCCTCAGGCAGTATGAGTGAAGTCTCTTATTTGGGCTAAGCAACCCTGGTTGATTTTTTTTTCTAGCTCACAGACCTCAGCTAGACAGGAGGTCATCTTTTGGCAGGGTAGCCTAAATCATGCTTTCAAATCTCAAAATTGTTATAGCATTTGGGCTCTTTGTGCCAGCAAACTGGTGATCCGCAAATCCGACCGCCTACAGATCACCACACCCCACATTATTCCATGGTGGTATGTGCACATATCCACACAAATGCATCTGCGTACATGTTGCCACCAATAAATAATATAGGGACCGCCCATTGTTGTAAAGTTTATGATTCACGTCTATTGAAGACAAAATATATATTCTACCTGGAAGACAAGATTTTCACATTTCAGTTTTAAGAAACAGCTATGTCTATTCTAACAATTCTTTTGCAGTGCTAATACACAAAAGCTTTTGTTGTGATGAGTCCTGGTGGCGCAGTGGTTAAATGCCCGTACTGCAGCCACTCACTCAAAATCATGAGGTTGCGAGTTCAAGACCAGCAAAAGGGCTCAAGCTCGACTCAGGCTTGTATCCTTCCGAGGTCGCTAAAATGAGTACCCAGATTGTTGGGGGCAAGTAGCTTACAGTTGTAAACCGCTTAGACACTCCTTAGGTGGTATGAAGCGGTATATAAATGAAGCTGTTTGTTTTTGTTTTGTTTGAGTGGGATAATCTAAAAAATGGTGCCTAATGTCCAAACAGTCATCATCCATAGACATAGAGAGGGAAGACAGAGGTGGCCAGACTGGCAGCAATGCAGTAACACTTGCTCCAATGCAGCTCGTAACTTCTTTGCGCACCCTGTAGGCAAATTAATAGCCATAGCTGCTCTTGGCAGGGGTATATGTCAGTGTAGTGCCATTCTAGATCCTTCAGTATACACTAACTTTGCTTCATTTACAATATTACTTAAAATATTGTATAAAATTGCCATCAGGTTATGTGTATAAGGCATATATGAAACATACAGTAGTTTTGTGATTAGACTTGGGTTCCATCTCCAAGACATCTCATTATATATGTATATGCAAATACAGGTATTCCAAAATGCAAATACAGGTATTCCAAAAAAACAAAACAAAACAAAACAAAAACAAAACTCAAAAGCCCAAATCCAACTCTCATTCCAAGCATTTTGGAGACTCAAACTATACCAACATGCCAAATAACCCCAAATCCAGGTCTAAACAACTGATCATAAAGTGTCTGTAGTTACATACTACCACTACTCTCTCTCTCTCTCTTCTGTTCATATTTAAAAACAGGCTGTAGTTGTCAAGAACTATTGGGTATGGGATGCATTCCTTTACGAATGTCTACCCCACTGCCTCCATAAAGGCAGCAGGCACCAATCCCCCTGTAAAGAGAAGCATTCACCATTTTCTGGGACCAACTAGACAGATAGTGGGGAATATGAATTGAGAGTGCATGTGACCAGCACTCTGTCCACATCCTTAAGCTGCAGCATCCAAAACTGATCCCAAACAGCAGTACAGCACTTCAGCCTGCCATAGCAACATTGTCACAGTTACGGAGGAGACCAAAAATTTTATTCCCAAAGTATTTAGCCTCTGGCTTCTGTGCACTAAGATAGATGTTAACAACAGCTGGATTTTATTTTATTTTTAAAAAACAAGAACACTTAAATAGATGGTTATTTGAGGACACAATAGAGGCAGCAAGACTTTTTCACTGATCCACCAAATCACAATAGGCAGAATTAGGAGCATTTGGTCAGTTTGGCACTACTTGTGCCCTAGCTGTTATGACAGTCCAGTTAATACACCAAATGAATAAATGCAGTTCATGGATACACCTCATAAAGATTGGGAGAGGGGATCTGTATTTTTCTATTATTTGCTTATAGTTAAAAAAAAGATACTAGATAAATAAATACATGTTTTGCTGATGCTTCTTGGCTGAATTTAACTATACATTCACACAGAAGCTTGATCATATAACAATCTCTTTTGGGGTTTGCTGTAAAGATCCCTTCTGAGGTTTGCTGCCTGAAAATTAATTTTGCAAATGAAAAGGAGGTGCAGTACTTAAAGGGATCAATGACTTCACCATAACAGTTATTTTCAGTTGAAGAAGGCAGTCCTTCAATATATGGGATAAGTGCTTGTTTTCAAGTGTGTACAAGGTGGCTCTCCTAACTAAGAGAGATGAACAAGTCAACACATCTTACACAGCAGAAATGGGAAGCCAAACATAGTCAGGCATGCATACTGGACTTCAAGAAAGCGGATTTCAGTTGGTTTAGGTAAATACTGGGTGAGATTCCATGGTCAGAAATGCTTAAAGGGAAGGGGATTCAGAATGCCTTGGAGTTTCTTAAAGGTGAGATATTGAAGTGTGTACAGGGTGGCTCTCCTAACCAATTCCAAGGAGAATTCCAAACAATTCCAAGCAGAAAGAAAAGTGGGAGGTGACTTAAGAAGCCAATGTGAATGAAGAGTTAAAATTTAAAAGACCTGGATAAAAAAAATGGGAGGAGGAGCAAATCACCAAAAACTTATACACATAAACAGCTAGTATGGGGGTAGTCATGTCAGAAACACTAATTCTCAGAATGAGTTCACACTTGCTAGAGAGGCTAAAAATAATAACCCCTTGGCTGTGTTTGAAGGCAAAGGAAGAATAAAAAAATGGTACTGTCGTTGGTGAAATGCTAATGGATGAACTGTTTGCCACATCCTTCTCCTAAAGGAAAAACAGTGTTCTAACTGGTAAAACAGAACAAATGATGAAGGGGACTGCAGCCCATTAACAGGTTAGTAAAGGAGTAGCTAGCCACTCTAATTAAATTCATATCTCCAGCTCCAGATGAACTGCATCCAAGAGTACTGAAGCAATTTGTAGACATAATCTCAGAATCATCTTCAATAATTCTTGGTGGACCGGAGAGGTCATAGCAGAATGGAGGAGGGCAAACATCCCCATCTTCAAAAGGAGTTTTAAACAAAGGATCCAAGCAACTATTGATCATTCACCTTGACATTTATAACAGGAAAGATTCTAGAACAAATCATTAAACATACAGTCTATGCACACTCAGCATTAAAAGCCCATTTTTTTAAAGTTCAGTGGTGTTCATGCACAATATTTATGTGGTTCAATCAGTAGTTGAAAAATTAGAAATTAAACTTTTTCAGTTTCAAATGTGATATTACTTTTACAGCAATATCACCTTAGCACCTTAGATGCAAACACTAATGCTAGAATAAAGTTTTCTTCAAAGAGTCACATATCCACTGAAGTTTGGTTCCAGGGTCCACCATGGATAGCAAACTCCTTGGATGCTGAAGTCTCACTATATATAATGGTGTAGTAAATTGGGGTCCTTTATACAGAACAGCAAAATCAAGGTTTAACTTTCTGGATTTTTTTCTGTGATTATTTTTGAACTGTAGTTGGTTGAATGCAGAATCTATGGATGTGGAGGGTCAGCTGTACATGGTGACTAATTTCAGTTCTGAAGAACATTTGTTTGGAAAACATTTATGAGAATTTATCAGTTACTCACCATGTCCATTGCAATAGTAGATCCATTTCTCCTTGTTTGGGGTTGGGGTAGTAGATTTTTTCAAAACAGACTTTTCCACAATTGCGTTGGGATCTTGCCTTGGTCCTTTCTTTAGAGTTCGTGAACTCTTCCGGACACTGCATACAACTATCACCACCAGAACAAGCAGCAGTAGGAGAACTATCATCCATGGCAAATGTTCATTGATATCAAAATGCCTATGGCTGGCCTGTCTCGGGGATCCTCTTTTAGGGGGCTTATATGGAATGTTGGATTTTACACTGCCACTCATTTCCAGTGCAGGTTGTCCTTTAAGGATGGAAGGAGTATGCTTGTGGTAATGGATTTGCTGGTGATTTAAAGGCTTAGGATACTGCAGGGCTGTCACATTGGTAGCTCCAGTTTCATTCTTTGAGGTTTCATTATAAATGTCTGTTGGCGCCATCACATCTGTGTACATACTAGGGGGAGGAGTGGCAGCAAAGTTGGAAGCTGAAGAGTTCACACCTATTAAAACAAATTAATATTATACAGAAAGCAGAGAAACTATGAGCTCTTAATATAATTCTGGCCAGTATGGCCTTAAATCTGACTGGCTGTTAGAGCACTTGATTTTAAAAAGGTTAAAATTCAGGTTGTTACAGAGCCCCTGGGAATGCATACTAGCATAAAGAAGCATAACAGTTATTGCTCTTAGAGGTGCATTTAGAGATATAACTACTTCTGCACTGGACAGAATTCAGGAGAAGGAACTGCAGTAGAAGCAGGGTGTTTTTAGAGCCCACTGACAGTTGCAATGCCACAGTCCCATTCTCATTCATCATACATATTCCTGTCTGTCTGATGAACCTTTAATAATTTATTTATTAAATAAACTTACTCATATGAAACACAGGGTTAGGTCAAAATTAAGAAGCAAAGAAACTCCACAATCACTGATATTTAAATATGTCTAAAAGATAGTGAATGTTAGTGGAAGCTTGGCTCATCCCTCAAGAAAAAATAATAACAAAACCAACGAGTGTTTGGATGCCTGACTGCTGATGTACCAAGCCTATCAGTAAATGTCATTCAGGTGTCATCACATTAACAAAGACACATTTATTTCCATCTTCCTTTTACAGCTTTCATTTAAAAAAAAACTGTTTGTACTCTTTACTTTTATACTCACCTACGAATCTTTTTAAATATTTGTTTCTTTCAGATTTCAAAGTTTTTAATTTATATGATTGCTTTTATGTTTTATTTGTAAAAATATGTTGATCACCTTGAAATAATTTATGCATAAAATAAAACCACCACCATCTATAATAAGCATCTGTGGGAAACAGTTTCTACAGCACCTATAGAAAACCTTATTTGGCTGGAAAATTTTGACTGCCTAGCCCAGACAGAAGACCCTGCCCCACAATCAGAGTGTGTGTACATATATACACACTCCCTTCTGATGATCTAAATGATGAGGATATGGAATACCTAAATGGTGAGGATATGGAATACATGTCAGGTAACCAATTCCAAGATGGTAGAATTCAAAGATATAGCCATGTTAGTCTGTAGAATCAGTATGTAAAGAGATCTTGTAGCACCTTTGAGACTAACTGAAAGAAAGAAAGTTGGCAGCATAACCATTTGTAGACTGAAGTCTACTTCTTCAGATGCATTCCTCACCAAATGCATTTGAGGAAGTAGACTTAAGTCCACAAAAGCTCATGCTGCCAACTTCTTTCTTTCAGTTAGTCTCAAAGGTGCTACAATTGGTTTAAGTGGTGCTTGAAAAAAAAGTTTTCAGTGAGTAAATGAACACATACTTATTCAGCACCCATTTCTATTTTAAAACAAAAGGTCAGCTATTATTAGTGTTAGAATAATTTCAAATCATGAAAGTATCCATACGGTGGGGAGAAAAGTAACAGTTTGTGCACATATATACTATTTATAAAAAAATCAAGACCTATTAGAACCATCACCCAACTTAGTCAGAGCCTGTACTCATCAGCCTACTACAAATAAGCAGAATCATTAACAGAGAAAGTAGACTAAAGCAGCCCTTCTCAACCTGATGTCCTCTGGATCCTATCAATCGGGCTAGTTGGGGTTGCTGGGAGGTGTGGCTGCTGGGACTAAAATATCTGGAGAACAAATGGATTAGGAAAGTCAGTCTAAAGTGTTGGGAGCACAGAAGATGCTATCTGATTCTGACAGTAAACTCTTAGGCAGATCTATATAAAGGTTCAACTGAATAAAATGAAATTTATATACAGGCAAGAGTTCACAGGACTGTCAATATGACATCTTTACACATTTGCACATATGAATATCCATGGTGACCTCATCTTTGTCAGGTAATTGCATGCTATGATATGCTAAACATACAAAGAAATAACACAGACAGAAACAAACCCTGGCCACATGTGTCTTACATATCACTAACAGGATGGATAGAGAGGGTGTAATGCAAATTAAAGTGGAATCTAACAGACTTCTCTTCAGAAAGCAATCCAAATTACAGCCACTGCTTTCCAAGACCTCCAAACCTCAGACTTGATACCAATAACACCGTCTCATGTGCCCCAGCACAGCTATCTGCCAATGCCCTATACCCACCTTTGGGAAGAAAAGTAGTAGAATAAATTTTCTGGTGCTGTTCATCCGCTTTTGGGCTTGACAGAAGACCAGCAGCATTCTGGAAAGCTGATGGAAGTCCACAGATGTTGTCTCTCTCTTTTGTTCCTGGCTTTATCACCACCATATTCTTTTGTGAGCAGTTTGTGAATGCTTTGCATCTCAACACACTTGAAGGCACAGCAGAGAAAGTGCCACGAGGGCATGGTTTGCACTTGATGTCTTCAGTTTCAGTTCCTTTCTTTTTTAAGCCCCATCCAACTTGGCACACTGAGTAAGGGTTGCAGGTGGTACCATTTAGAAACTGACCAGATGGACAAACGCATTCACGGTCAGTCAAAGCAGTGCAACGTGTTCTTTCAATCAGCGGCAACGTACAAGGCTTTCTACACACATGACATCTCTCTATACCATTTTCATGCTTTGTGAAGGTCCCACTGGGACAAGGGCTGCACTCTCTTAAGGTTGCCATTGTGCAGTGCTTAGATACATAGGTTCCTGCAGGACACTTGTCGCAAGTCAGCTGTGTGTTAGTAGCATAGTCATGGTGTCTGTACGTGCCTGAAGAGAGGTTTATGGAATTCTGTTCAGATGTCAACTCCGACTGAGCATCAATGGTACCAAGAAACATAAATCCCTGGAACATATATACAAATTTAAGTCAAATACAATCCATAAAGCTGATCATGTGAAGTCTTATTAGCTTCATTGTACTTATTAGCCCAACAGTTAAAGAAAATAGTATTGAGAATACAGCTCGGGTTTCCTCTCTTATAGACACCTTCTGTCTATTAACCAATTTATAAGGCTCCAATAAGACTCCAAACACTTCCATACATACTAGTGGAGTGGGGACCTGTCTTTCAGGCCTAAAAGGAGTGACATTCTGAAAAGGTCTTGGCTGATAGAGTGTTTGAGTTTCAAAACAAATCACTCTCTCCCACCCACCCCCCGTCTTATTTCAGTGCAATATTAACTCTTCTACCTTCTTTTCCATTCTTGATCGTTGTTTATTCTGCTCTGACATGTACTTTATAAAGTCATTTTCCCCCTCCCTTTCATTGTCTCTCTTTCTGTCAGTCCCCTTCTCCATCCTCCAGATAAGCCTGCCTAACAATAGAGCAAAGAGATATATTTCTTCTCCCACCTTTCTATTTTACTGGGCTTCATGTTATGCTCTATCTGACAAAGGGAGAGGCAGCTCTCTAAGAAACTCTGAATTTCATAATGTGGTTCACTAAAGTATATTTAAAAGCTAAAGCTAAAGGCATTCCCTGTTGACAAGGTTATCAAGTTGTGTCCGATCTAGGGGGTGGTGCTCATCTCCATTACTAAGTCAAAGAGCCACCGTTGTCAGAGACTACTCTGTGGGTCATGTGGCCAGCATGACTGCACAGAACTCTGTTTATCTTCCCACCGAAGTGGTACCTATTTATCTACTTGCATTTCAAACTGCTAGGCTGGCAGAAGCTGGGACTAGGTCACCCCATCACACGGCATCTGGGCCTCAAACTGCCGACCTGCCGATCTTGCAATCAACAAGAGTCAACATCTTAACCACTTGAGCTACTGATTTTAACTCAAGCATGAACTGCAGAAACTAGTGAGTTGTGTAAAAGCATTAGGAAAAAATTTGGTGAGTTTATAACATAATGAGTTAAATGATTAGTTATTTCACAGCTCTGACTTATAGATTGTCATATGTATTTTGGGTGAAAAGAAAACTGAAGGGCAGAATCTGCCACTATGTTCAATTACAAAATCCATACTGCTTATACTGCTTCCTTTCTATTCCCTACTAGCAGGCAAATGGCCTCTCCTCCAAATATTCTCCTCATCTCACCAGCAGGACATCTTATTACACATAGTGTAACAGTGCCCTAAAAACCCCAAAGGCACCAGATCCCATGTGATCTTGGAATTTAAACAGGGTCAGTTCTGGTTAGTACTTGGAAAGGAGATAAGAAATACCAGGGACTGCAGGCTATATTTTGGAAGAAGGAACTGAGTATTCCCTGTCTAAGAAAACCCTATGAAACAGGGTTGCCATAAGTGAACAGGCAACCTGAAGGCACAGACACACACACAGTAGCCTCACTACTAGCGCTGCTAGGTTCAGAGTTGGGAAGGGCCATCTTAACAGTCAGCCATCCATACCATTTTGTAAGACACAACAGCAATATTAATTTGTTTTCTTTTTTTAAATTAACTCCTTGTTTCCTATTTCACTGTGGTGTCTCAATAGCAATGGATCAAATGTTCTGATAACTATCAGAATAGGTATTTGCTCAACTGTAATAAACAGACACAACTGAACTTCCCTCCTTTAATTTTCCACTTTACATGTCTGTCCTAGGAATCTTCAAAATTGTCTTCTGCAAAACTGTCTTCTATATGTAAGCTTTCTTTCAATTAAAATTGAGATTAATGGGACAAAAAATAAAGGTAACAAACTTATGGCTTGAATGGGGACTGAACAAATATTCTAGGAGTAATTAATTAGGATTGTATTCTAAACCAGAGGTTCTCAAACTTTCTGATCTTTGGACCTGCTACTGAGGTCCATTAGTCCCAAAGTGGTAGGGCAGGATGGAACCAGTCATAAAATACACTAGACAAAGACAGATTTTGGCACTATCAGCTGTCAATTAATGGCATTATTTTAAACTGATATCAAATTAGTATTTGGAAATTAGTCAAATTAGTCTTTGGAAACCATTTAATTAATTGACACAGTGCTTTCCATGCAACAAAGAGTCCTTCATCATTCCTCAACTACAGACATCGATTCTGGAGATATCATGGCTCAACTTTCTCATGCAGGCAACATCTGATGATCCAGAGGCTGAAAGTGAAGGACTTCACTATTTTATATAAGTGAATATAACCAGCTTCACAAGAGTCAGAACAGTCCCTAGTTTGTTAAAACCTTCAAGCAAAATTACACATCAGTTGAAACTGGGCAAAATTATGGCTTCTAGGGCAAATATACATGCCCATGGTGCACCCTGACAACCTCAGGAGGGTGCGAACAACTCTGTAACTCTGTCCTTCAGACTAGTAACCTAGTTTCAAACTATATCAACAAAAATCTTTTCAGGGTTTAAGGAAGCCAGAAAAGTAGAAACATGAAAATACTGAAGACACACAGATACTTTAAGACTGAAGCTAATGAATGTGTTTTAAACAACAAACAACTCAGAGTCATACTGCTAGGGCCGCTTTATGTGCATGTGAAGTTCCATGTGTCTTAACTTGCACAGTCTTAGATCACTGCTCTTTTATTAAAACCACTTGCTTCTCAAAGTGTTCCCATATCCATCTTTTCTGCCTTTCTCTACCCACCCTTAAATTTTAACTAGCACCAGCACCCATTTTCCCCACCTTCCTTCCAGTGCTGACGGAAAAACTAGATTGATAGCAGCAGTGAGGCTCACCTGAAAATAGGCTAAGTCCTTGGCCCATATTTTGAGAAACACTGACCTAAAAAGGCCGTGAACAACACGACTAAATAAAGCAAGTTCTTTCATCTACTTCCCAAGGGCCCAAAACTATTGCTAAGCAACAGCTGGAAACAAAATGTTGCTCTAAGCCAACAGAAGAGTTTTCTACTGAACTAATGCACTAGAACAACTTATCAACTCCATTGGGGTAAAATATGGGCTGGAAACGGCATTTTAATTCCAAATGTGTTATAGTTCTAGAGTAATGCACATAACAGAGCTTTACTTTTATCTAGCACAAACTTTTCCCCATAAAACAGAGTACAAATACAGAAATAATAAATACTTGATGTATGAGGAAAATATACCTGTCATTCTGTTAGAGGTCACTCAGAGGTGAAACTGTTATAAACCATTTTCTATCCTTCTGTTTCCAAAACTGATACAGATCATCCACAAAATGACCTCTTCTGTAGTGCCTAGTTTCAGATTACGGTATTAGTCATTTGCTGTCTGAACACAAGTTGATGAACCTATGCCTTCCCAGTGCTTTCTGGTTACAATGCTGGAAAGTGATCCACCCATCTTGCCTAGGGTGCAGCTTCACCACTATAATCTGGTTTATAGTTGAATTAAGCATAGATGTGAGATGGAAACTTTTCCAATGCTACATTTTTCTGTGGAAAATTTCTACATACAGCTCCGTTACATTTACCCATAGCTGTCTAAATTTTTGTAGTGCAATCAATCATAGCAGATGAGCTAAGTATTGGATGTCAACTTCTAGTTACTCTTAAGAAGGCAAGCAACCTCTACTCTGTTGTTGCTGCTGTGTGCCCTTAAACTGTTTCCAATTTGCAGTGACACTAAGGCAAAACTATCTTGAAGCTGTTTTGACAATATTTGTTCAGAAGGGAGATATTGCCATAGCCTTCACCTTACTCTGAAAGTGTGACCTGTAGATCACCCAGTCGGTGTCTGTGACTGAGCAGGGATTTGATCCCTCGTCTCCCAGAATCCTAATCCATACATTAGACAAACTGAGCTCTTTGGAACTCCTAATTAGCTACCTCGTGTGTCTGGCGTTCACACACTACTGCACAAGCACTAGGAATGGACGTGCAATGTTTGTAGGCTTCCATACAAAGCAGGCAGAGACAAAGAGAAGGGGCAAACACAGGGTTCTGCCAACAATACAATACAGGGACTGTTTGTATCAAGAGTAAACAAACCCTGTCACTAGGAGATAATAATCCTCTCTCTCTGGCAGTCATGGCCCCCCAGGCAAGAGAAAGTGTGTCTTCTCATACTGTGTGCATTGTGTAGAAGTTGAACAGGGTGTTTTCATGCATCAGGCAGACTACTTTGTTCTCACCTGAGCCACCAGGCTTTGGAGAAACAAGGAAGAACAAATTGTTCTCACCTGAGCCACCAGGCTTTGGAGAAACAAGGAAGAACAAATGAATCACAGCTTTCTTCACTAGTTCTTCCCTCCTTAGTGCTGAGTTGCCACTTTGTTCGAGAGCTCTGTTGTTGGACCCCAAACAATCTCATGATTTCCCTTGCCTCATTTGCCTTCCAGTTTCATTGCCCAGAAGGTGAAAGAAGCAACAAGGGGGTCAGCTATTTTGGGTCTGGTCGTAACCAACAGGGATGACCTAGTTAATGGGGCGCAAGTGGTGGGATCCTTAGGTGGGAGTGACCATGTCCTGGAGCTTGTTATACAGTGGAGAGGAGAAGCTAGGCATAGTCAGACATGCATTCTAGACTTTAGGAAAGCTGATTTCAGTAAATTGGGAAATACTGGCTGTGATCCAGTGGTGTCACTCGGAGTGACATCACCCCACCCATTGACCTCCTACCATACCATACCATACCATACCATACTGAATCCTTAATATTTTTTCATACTAATGTTACTCATATATCACCTGTATATTCCTAAATGTAATGGAAATAGTTGTGACATAAACAACAAGCAAAATTAGAATTGTACCTTTAAATTACAGTATCATATGCACAGTCAAAATTTATTTACATGATGATGGTTTTATCCTGTCTTTCTTCCAATATAGGGGAAAACTTGGGGTGTTTCCTTTCTCCTCCCACTGAGCCTCACTCCACTCACACCATCTCTTCCACAGAGCTCTAGAATATTAAGGGGATGCAGGCAAATGCCTCAGCCTGTTTCTGCCAAAAGGCAAATGAGTGGGGAGAAGTTGTGTCACCACCCCCCCAGTGTGTCACCTGGTGTGGCCCACATCCCCTAATGACACCCTTGGTATGATCCCATGGTCTGGAATGCTAAAACAGAAGGGAATCCATGATGGATGGGAGTTTCTTGAAAGGTGAAATTTTGAAGGTGAAATTTCAAACAGTTCCAATGAAGAGGAAAGAGGAGAGGTATTTAAAGAAAGCAGGATGGATGTCTAAAGAACGTTGAACTGAGCTAAGATTTAAAAGGGACATGCACAAGAAATAGAAAAGGGGTAGAAATCACCAAAGAAGAATTCAAACAAATAAACGTATGTACGGAGAAAATCAGAAAAGCTAAAGTGCAGAACAAGCTCGGGCTTGCTAGAGAGGTTTAAAACAATAAAAAGGGCTTTTTTGTGTAAAGTCCATAGATAAAAGAAAAAAACAAGGTAACCACAGAGAAAAGGCAGAACTACACAACACCTTCTTTGGTCTGCTCTTCAGCCAAAAGAAAAATAGTACTCAGCCTGGGGAAAACAGAGCAGATGATGCAGTAGGCAGGAGAAATGCACCACAGAACAGGTAAAGAGGAGTACATGAATACCTGGCCAGTCTAAATTAATTCAAGGCTTCAAACAGACGGCCCAAAAGGGCTGTCATTGGGCTGCATTGTGGGTATTACATTCAGATGATGCACACCCCAAATGAGGCCAGAAGAAAACCAGCCCAAAAAGGAGCATGTGGCTGCTGTGGTCCTGGAGCAAACAGAGGCAGTGTGCCTGGCCAGGGCCAAATGAACTTCAACCAAAAGTATTAAAAGAAATGGAAGAAGTAATCTCACTTGCAATAATCTTTGAGAATTCCTGGAGAATTTCAGTCCTCCAGCAAACTGGAGAAGAATAAATGTTCTCCCCGTTTTTAAAAAGGTGGGGGGGGGGGGAGAGAGAGAACAGGACCCAAATAATTCCCATTCAGTCTGCTTAACTTCAATATGAAATGAATCTGTAAGCACTTAGAAAAGAAAGCAGAGATCATTAAAAGTTGGCATGGGTTTCTCAAAAGCAAGTCATGCTAGAATAACCTCTTCTTTTTTTAAAATAGAGCTACAAGCTTGGTACGTGAAGAGAATAATGTGGATGTAGCTTATATGGATTTCAGTAAGTCCTTTCACAAGATCCCCCATGATATTCTTGAAAATGAGCTAGTAAAACATTGCCTAGGCCCTAGACAATGTAGCTGTCAGGTGGGATTTGTAGTTGGTTCACTGACCAAACCCAAAGGGTGTCCACCAGTGGCACCTGGCTTGACAACAGTACATGTGAACATATCTGGGAGCCTTAGTAGACCACAATCTAAACATAAGTCAACAGTTTGATGCTGCAGCTAAAAAAACAATATGATTCTAGGGTGCATTAATAGAAATATAGTGTCTAGACAAAGAGAAATAACAGTGCCATACTATTTTGCTTTGGTCAGACATCGCCCAGAACACTGTGTCCAGTTCTGGGCACAATTCAACGAGGATACTGGAAAGTTAAAGCATGTTCAGAGGAGGGAGACCAAAATAATGAAAGGTCTGGAAACCACGCCCTATGAGGTGCAGCTTAGGGAACTGGGTATGCTTAGCCTAGGGAAGAAAAGGTTAAGCGGTTATTTGATAACCATGTTGAAACATTTGAAGAGATGCCATACTGAAGATGGAGGAAGCTTTTTTTCTGCTGCTCCAGAGCCTAGGTCATGGGGAGCAATGGATGCAAGCTACAGGAAAAGAGACTCCACGTCAACATTAGGAGGAACTTCCTGACAGTAAGAGCTGTTTAACAGTGGAAAACAAAGCAGAAAGGAGCTGGACTGGATGGCTCTTGTGGTCTCTTCCAATTCCATGATTCTATGATTAATGCTCAATGTTCTCTAATCACATTAAAGCCAATTAAAGTTTTTTTAAAAGGTAAAACACAACTAATTAAAAATGCATATTCTATTATCCAGATGAGCTGCTTCCAGCCACTTTGGAGGCATGCTGGTAAAGACTGGATGGATGAGAGAACAGAGGAGGGTCAGTGCTTCCAGAACAGATTTCTCTTGCCTTTCACCAGGGGATAGTGCATTCCTTTATAAGAGTTAAAGTGCAGTACTTACATTGACCTGTGGCTAAGTCAACTCTGTTTTTTGGGGTCATTTTTTCTAGACTTATATGAGTCTACACGCAAATCAAGAACACAACAATAAAATACAACACTATAATATACTAAAATATTACAATAATATACTAATTTATTATTGTGCCAAAGGACACATGATTTATTTCAGCAAAATATGCACATGCCAATTTAATTTTTCCAACTATTTTGTGTTGTTGTGTGCTTTCAAGTCATTTCCAATTTAGGCAACCCTAAGGTGGACATATAATGGGGTTTTCTTGGTGAAATTTATTCAGAAGAGGGTTGCCTTTGCCTTCATGTGAGGCTGAGAGCATGTGACATGCCCAAAGTCACCCAGTGGGTTCCACGGTTAAGTGGGGAATTGAACCATGGTCTCCAAAGTCATCGTCCAGCACTCAAACCACTACACCACAGCTTTACAATAATTCTTTGGAATGCAAGAATCTTCCAGGTTACCTTTAGAAAAGAGTCAATAAACTACAACTGCTATGTATTCAGGGCTGAGTATTTTAAGTTACATACAGATATATTTATACTGACTGCAATTAAAGTGGTCTTCTGTACTTTCTGCCACATACCAGCACCTGATAGAATTAGGGATATTTTGCAACTGAAGATATTCAAAGAACTACACAACTAATTACAATTTTCCTTGGGGGGAAAAAACATACATTTGGCTAGTAGTGCTGAAGGATATTTTGTTCCAGAAATAACCACAAATCACAGATGAACACTTTTAGCTGTACGAAGGGAGCTAAGGGAATTCCACAGAGATGCGAATGACAACCAGACTTCATGCTGTCCTTGAAAAATGCTGAGCATATAATGCTGTAAGGACAGGGCAGTTCACAACCAGGATGCTATGCAAGCGTAGCCATCTCTGGGTGTTTCTAGAGATTCAACAACAAAATGTCTTCACTGTCAATGACAATGCAAAGGAGAAGGGCAAGAGATTCAACAACAAAATGTCAATGACAATGCAAAGGAGAAGCATGCCATTTTATGCTTTGTCATACAGGCCTGTTAAAGATATGAATGCTAATGATCTCAGTCATGGTCGAGGGTCAGACAATGGCCTTCTCCCAGTGCTTCAGTGTTCTTGTTAGTGTTGTGTACCTTCAAGTTGTTCCCCACTTATGATCACCCTAAGGCGGGTGGAGTTTCACAGTGTCTACCTGGCAAGATTTGCTTCAGTATTAACCCCAGTTAGTACTTGTATAGAGAGGGCACTTCAGGCAAAGATAGGAGCAGCTCCTGCCAGAAATTACGGAGTCACTGCCAATGCAGTAGGCAATACTGAGCTGTGTGGACTAATAAAGTGACTTGATTAAGGCACCATTCTACGTTCTTAATGTTGCACCAGAGTAAATTCTGACAAAAAATGTTAGAAGGAAGCAAAGCAGGAGACAGCCTGCAATCTACTCACAATGTCTTAAAAAGGTAAATGGACAATTAAGTGTGAGAAAGTGGTTAGAGTGTTCCTCTGGGACTTGGGAGACTCAGATTCTAGTCCCCACTAAGCAGTGAAACATACTGGGCTGGTCATTCTCTTCTTGCCTTCCTCCACTCGTTGGAAGAAAGGCAGGATAACGGGGTAACTAAAAGACAGTAAAATAAAGAGATCCGACAGCATTATGCAGGTGCTCTCTGCCATAGGCACTGCGTCTGGCACTCTGTTAACTGCTTGTTCCAGACCAGGAATGCCTTTGAAGGAAGGTAACAAAAGATGGTAGTTACAAATGATGAAGAGCTTCAAAATTCCCACAGCAGAGCTTACCTACTCAATCGCTTCAATGCCATCTTAGTCAGTCTTATAATGACCCCTTATAGAAAAACTGTACTGTATTAATGTGACATTCAAAGTGAGAAACTGAAGATAACAGAAGGCCTTGTCTGGGGAATTCGTGTTAGAGGTGAGGGTTGGAACAGATTTTATTCCCTCCTAGTTGATACCTTGACATTTCAAAACTAAAGGGAGAAAGAAACAGGATGGACCTTGAGCAACTTAAACACTAACACATTAGCTTTTTTAAGGCCCTACTTACCATCTTAGAATCATAGAGACTACCAAGAGGCATCCAAACCAACCCTTTTCCAAGCAGGAATGTACTAAAGCACTCCGAAAGATACCCATCCAATCTCCGTTTAAAGACCTCCAAAAATGGAAAGCCCACCACCACCCTGAAGCCACTGTCAAATAGCTATTACAGTAGAACAGTTCTTCCAAATATTTAAGTGGAATCTCCTTTTTTAAAATTGAATCTATTTGTTCATGTTCTAAACTCTGGAGTAGCAGAAGGCATGCTTGCTCCATCTTGGACATGACATCCTTTCAGGTATTTAAAGATGGCTGTCATGCCACTTTTCAGTCTTCTCTTCTCCAAGATAAGGCCAGGTTTCTAAGTCATTCCTCATAAGGTTATCAAAATGTCCAGTATCTTGGTTGGTATTCTGTGGACACACTCCATCTAATCATTATCTTTCTTAGAGGCCAACATGATTCAAATACAGTTATCAACCTTTGGCCACATCATAAGACAACACAAATCACTGGCAAAGATGGTAAGAATAGACAACTGGAAAGCCGCAGGAAAAGAAAATGACCACATTACAGATAGGATGGTGATTGATTCAAAGAAGGGAGGAGCCTGACCTTGCATGACCTGAATGGGGCTCCTGCTGCTAGGCCTCTTGGACTCCAACTCCTAAGAGCTACTGGAATTCAAAGCCAACACCAATCGTCTCATTCCCCATCCCCATAAGCCAAAACATAGGAAGAGACTCTTTAAACAAGTCTCTCTCAGTATAAGCACCAGTAGCAGCTCGATTACATATGCCTTTACTTGGTTGTTTGCTGTTTTTCTCTGCAAGTTTTCACTTAGACATGTCCTTTGCTTTTGTCTTGGTCTCAGATGGATGAAATGCATAGGAACCGGGAGGCCGCTGAGGTGAACAAAGAAGACCTTCTCCACTCCCTTAGATGCCTATTCCTGGCCTGAGGATGCCATTCCTCCCCACCACCATCACACACAGAAGTGGCACCCATGTACGAGACCTAAGCCGAGAGAGATAAATACAGCCTGAATGCATCCTTGCCACCGAGAGAGAATAAACCCCAGTGCACTCCAACCGATCTCATAAAACAGAAACGGAAAGAACTACGCAGCCCCATCTGATGGGGTTGGGCTAAGGCTTAGCTCTTGGAAAAGGAGAGGTTCGCAACCTGCACTTAACAACCTGAGCAAAATCCGTATGCCAACAAGGCAGGGTAAGACGAAGAAAGGAGGACATCGGCAACCTGCATCTTCTGTCTGTCTGCCTCCTCTCTCTTTGCTCATGAACACATGAACAGGCTGCTTCAGGGACTTCCCTAAGTGAGGACTCAGCCTGCAGAAGTCCTCATGCCTATTTTCAAGGCCCAGTTTGGACCATCCGCGAGGGAACAAGGAGGAGGCGTCTCTGAACATGTGCAGTGACTTTACCTCATTGCATATCTGGAGGGCAGCTGCACCAGGGCACCTCGCAGCCTTGGCCTATTTTCATCCTTCTCTAAATGCTGCCCATCCGAAGGCAGAGAAGGTGGGTTGGTCTTACCTTGGGACCGCTGCAAAGGTGCGGACAAGGTGCTGCAAAATGGAGGGCACCACCAAGCAGAAGTTGAAACCACTCCTAGAAATGCAAACCTAGGCTTCTTAGCCATGCTCCAAATGGAGGGGGTTTGGGTATTCCTCCTGGACAGAAGGGGGAAACGGAGGAGAAGGAGAACGGAGAAAGAAGAGGATCTCTGGTCCCCCTGTTCTCAATGGGCTCCTTAGTGATGCTCCAAATGGAGGACCTTTGGGAATTCCTCCTGGACAGAAATGGAGGACAGGTCCTGGAAAAAGAGGAGGCCTGGTCACTCTCTATTCAATGAGCTCCTTGGTCATGCTCTAACTGAAGGACACTTGGGAAAACATGTCTTGGAAAAAGGAGGACGCCTGGCCATTCTGTGCTCAATGGGCTCCTTGGCCATGCTCTAAATGGAGGACGTTTTTGGAAATCCTCTCGGACATAAGATGGAAACATAGGATGTGTCTTGGAAAAAGAGGCCGCCTGGGCCCCCTGCGCTCAATGGGCTCCTTAGTGATGCTCCAAATGGAGGACATTTTGGAATCCAACCCCCCCCCCCAAGGAGGAGGCTGAAATGGAGGACACATCCTGTTAAAGGAGGACAACTGGTCTTTCCCCCCCCCCGTCATACTCTAAATGGAGGGCATTTTGAAATTTCTCCAGGAGAGAGGGCTGAAATGGAGGACATGGCCTAAAAAAGGAGGACCTCTGATTCCTTCTGTGCTCAGTGGGGCTCCTTGCTCACGGTCTAAATGTAGGACATTTTGGAATCCCTCCTGGATGAGAAGGCTGAAATGGAGGACCCACGTCCTGGAAAAGGAGGACACGTGGCCATTCTGTCCTCCATGAGCTCCAAATGGAGGAAGACATTTTGCAATCCTCTCCTGGAAGAGGAGGAGAACGCTGACTTGGAGGACCCACGTCCCGGAAAAGGAGGACCTCTGATTCCCTCTGCGTTCAATGGGGCCATGGTCTAAATGGAGGACATTTTGTAACCCCCTCCTGGATGAGAAATGGAGGACATTCCTAAAAAAGGAGGACCTCTGATTTTTTTCCCACCCCTGTGCTCAATGGGCCTCCTTGGGGTCATGCTCCAAACGGAGGACATTTTGCAATCCCCCTCCTGGGTGAGAAGGCTGGAATGGAGGACGCGCGTCCGGGAAAAGGAGGACCCGCTGCCCAAAACCTCCCCCATTGCCCCCTAGCAATGCGGATTCAAGGCAAGAAGAGCCCCATTCTCACCAAGAGGAGGAGGAGGAGGAGGAGGGTGGGGAGGGCGTCGTGGTGTCCCCCGGGGGAGGCTCCCATGGCCGGGGCTGCTGCTGTTGGGGCCTGGCCCAAGGAAAGGAAGAGGAGGAGGAAGAGGAGGAGGCCGGGAGGAGGGGCGCGCCTTGCCCACCGCCGCCGCCACCGTCGCCACCAGGGCCGGCCATTTAGCAGGAGGAGCCCCGCCGCTGCTGCTGCCCCATAGCCGGGACCGGGAAGGAAGGGGCCTCCGGTCGAGGGGGGCTCCCGCCGTGGGGCCAGCCGTCCAGCTCCGGGCGGCGGGGAGGCAGGAAAGAAGGCGCCCGGATCCCCATAGCGAGACAACGGCGGCGGCGGCGGCGGCGACGGAGGGAGCTTCAACTCCTTCCTCCTCCTCTTTCTTCTTCTTCTCGCTCCTCTTCTTCGGAGACGTCCTCCTCGGTCCCCGGCCGGCTTCGGAATGACGCCTCTCGAGGAGGAGGAGGGGCGTCGTTTAAACGTCGCCGGGTGGGCGGGGCTTCCTTTTTGTGACGTCACGCGTCTCTTCACTGCGTCCCGCCCACAGAGGGCCTTTAACAACATTTTTTTAAAATTCCACTCCAGTGTTCCCTCAATGGTGCCCTTTAAGAGATTTTTTATTTTTTGTGGACTTCATTTCCCAGAAGCCTCGGCCATGTTGGCCAATAGCCTGGGATTCTGGGGGATGGAGTCCATATAAAGGGCACAGTTTGAGGACCACTGTTATAGTATTATCAAGGGTTCAGTAGTAGTCCCCAAGCTGTGGCCTTTCAATGATTTTTTTTTTTTTGGACTTCAGCTCCCAGAAGCCCAGGCCATTGGGCAACGTGGCTGAGGCTTCTGGGAGATGGAGTCCAAAATCTGTTTGAGGACTACTGATATAATATCAAGGGTTCAGCAATGGTCCCCCCCCCCAACTGTGGCCTTTAAGAGATTTTGGACTTCATTTCCCAGAAGTCTCGGCCATGTTGGCCAATAGCCTGGGATTCTGGGGGCTGGAGTCCATATAAAGAGCACAGTTTGGGGAGCACTGTTATCAATATCAAGGGTTCAGCAATGGTCCCCAAGCTGTGGACTTTCAATGATTTTTGGACTCCAGCTCCCAGAATCCCAGGCAACATGGGCAACATGGCTGAGGCTTCTGGGAGATGGAGTCCAAAATCTCTTAAAGGGCACAGTTTGGGGACCACTGTTATAATATCAAGGGTTCAGCAGTGGCCCCCAAAATGTGGCCTTTAAGAAGTTTTGGATATAGCAGTATTAGTCTGTAAAATCAGTCTGTAGAGAGTCCTGGCAGCCCCTTTGAGGCTCACTGAAAGGAAAAAGGTGGCAGCATAAGCTTTCCTAGGATTTAGGTCTACTTCCTCAGATACATCATCATCATCATCATTATTATTCAAAGATTATAGCCGTGTCAGTCTGAGGAATCAGTCTATAGAGAGACCTTGCAGCCCCTTTGAGACTCACTGAAAGGAAGAAGTTGGCAGCATTCCTCAGATACATATTATTATTATTATTATTATTATTATTCAAAGATGTAGCTGTGTTAGTCTTTGTTAGTAGGTTAGTAAGTTAGTTAGTTAGTAGGATCAATATGTAAAGAGCTCTTGTAGCCCCTTTGAGACTAACCAAAAGAAAGGTTGCCAGCAGGAGTGTTCCTAGGCTTCAGTCTACTTCCTCAGATGCAAGTACTTCTTTGAGGTTATTGTAGATCCTCCATTGCCTGATACTGTGGCAGAATCCCTGCCACAGAATCAGGCACCCAGGACCTACAAACACCTAAAAGAAGTGCTTCCTCTAGGAATCTCTTATGGTCCAAAACACACTGCAAGAATAATCCAGTTTGAGACCACTTTAGTTGTCCTGGCTCATAATTCTGGGAATTGTAGTTTTGTAAGACATTCGGCCTTCTCTGCCAGAGAGAGGGCTCTGGTGCCACAATAAAATACAATTCCCAGGATTCCACAGCACTGAGCCAGGGCAGTTATTAAAGCAAGTCTCAAACTGGATTATTTCTGGAGTGTGTTTTGAACCAAAGAGGATTCCTCTTTTAGATATTTGTAGGTCCCGACCACCTGATTCTGTGTCAGAGTAACCAGATGTGTCCTCACCACAAAGGAGGACCGGGCACCACAAAATGTAGGACATGCAAAACATTGTGGATAGCACTGCAAAATGAAAGCTAAAAAATGAAAGCTGCAAAAAAGAAAGCTAAAATTTAAACTCTTCCAACTTAAGGCCTGAACAGACAGGCCAAAATAAAGCTGCTTCAGGTCACATTGGAGATATGCTGTTTAAATGACACACATGTCTGAAGAGGCCAGAAGCTGCGCCAAAGCTGCTCTCCAGTCCTTAGGACTAGAGCATGGCTTTGGGGCGGCCTCCGGCCTCTTAGGACACATGCGTCGTTTAAACAGCATACCTCCAAAGTGATCCAAAGCAGCTTTATTTTGGCCTGTCTGTTCAGGCCCTTAGTCATGCTCAAAATGGAGGATGTTTTCAACCTTCTGGACAGGAGGCTGAAAAAGAGGATCTCTGTGGTGGCCCTGGACTAACTATTTCGCCCTACATAAAACTGAAGCCGCCTCAAGTGACCAGATGTCATAAGTGCAAAGGAGGACAAGACACAAGAAAAATGGAAGACGCGGCAAAATAATAAAACCTAAAACACTCATATCAATGTACAGCTATGCTTCTTAGTCCTGCTCAAAATGGAGGGTGTTTGGGAATTTTTCCTGGTCAGAAGGCTGAAAGGGAGGGCAGGTCCTGGTAAGGGAGAACACACTCTGGACACCCTGCACCCCCCTCCCCAACCCCAGGAAATGTGGAGGTCCCATTTGTATAGCACACTGATTATAGCACTATGGAGTTTATCACATGGGAGGAATTTCTCCCAATTTCTAATGGAGCCAGTTCGAATTCATGTAAAATCGCTAGTTTAGCGAATTTACGTGAAATCTGATTGCATTCAGAATCCGTTCAGAATGACTTCCCATTTCCTGAAAATGACCCCCCCCCCATTGCCCAAAATTGTGTGAGATACTTTAATGCGCAATTACATGAAACCCCGTGATTGCATTCGGAATGACTTTTGCCCAAAATTGTGTGAGATACACTCATTCGCAATAACATGAAACCCCATGATTGCGTTCGGATTGCCATTAGATTATACCCCCAGATTCTGTCGTATGATAAACTTCTCTGACTCCATCCTACACAATCCTGGGATTCGTAGTTTTGTGAAGCCGGCCCCTCTGGCCCTCTGGCAGACAATTACCTCACCAAACTACAAATCCGAGGATTCCAAAGGATGGAGTGGTAGCAGTGTCATAGCGCTACTGGTATGGCAAGAAGAGCAGTCCCATAGTATGGTATGAACTGTTTGTGTGAAAGAAGAGTACAGTTGGCCTTTGGTATCCACTGCTGTTTGGTTTCAGGATCCCCTATGAATGGATACCAATATCCGTGGATGCTCAAGTTCCATTAAATACAGTGGCAGAGAGACATGGCTTCTTTTATATGAAATGGCAAAATCAAGATTTGCCATTTGGAATTCATTTTTTAAAAATAGTATTTTAAGACTCCATAGATACAGAGAGCTGACTACAACTATGGCTTCTGTATTATTTTGAACTACTATATTTATTTTATTTTATTTTATTTTTTATTTATTTCATTTATATCCCACCCAAGGCAGCTCACAGATAAAACCTTTAAAACTGCAATAAAATTCAAAAGAATTAAAATGTCTATATCCACTATAAAATCACATAAAATATATACAAGTTAAAAAAAAAACCAACCTGCTTGCTTGCTTATTTATTTATTTATTTATTGTATAAGCATATCTTCCAATATTTTACAGTGAAATGTGGAACACACGTAGCCAGACATGTCAATGTAACCAGTTTAGTCAAGATGGCAAAAGCTGTTAATGGGGGAGAACAATCATCCTACAAGGGGCTTCAGCAGTTTGCTTTTGCCTGAATCTCCATGTTGACTTGTTTGCTAGCAAGAGACTGCACACAATGATACCAGTGGAAATATGTGACAATAGAAGCAGAAGTGCATATATCCACATCCTTGATGGACAGCTTTAAAAAAAAAAAACAGCAGTAGTTACTTATGTGTGGCTGCAATTTATTCATAAAAATATCCCTTCCTGGGCACAGTTTTTATTAGCAACAACATCTCAGTGGCATTTCATGTAGCCACTGAATTCAAATAGAAGCTAGTTGGTGTAGGAGAGGTGAAGACACTTAAGCATCTAAGCGAATGTGCAAAAATCGACAGCAATTTGCATAATACAGTTGACCCTCCTTATCCACGGATTTTTATCCACGGATGCAAGCATCCACAGCTTGAAAATATTCAGAAAAAGCATCAATTCCAAATAGCAAACCTTGATTTTCCATTTTATATGAGGAACATCCTTTTGTTATGCCATTTGACTGAATGGGACTTGAGCATCCACGGATTGTGTTATACATGGCAGGTCCTGGAGCCACACCACAGTGGATAACAAGGGCCCAATTATGTGTAGACTAGTCCTGGGGCAGTTGAGGGGTAAATATAAGCACTTTATCATATGACATTTGTAATATGTATTGTTTATCCTCCAACAAGTATTGTGAATTTACAACATTTTCTCTTAACTGCAACACAGTGAAGCAAGTTATGCTGACAGAAATTGGCCTCCATGAACGTCAGCATTCGAACTCAGAGGTCCCTCCACATTATCCAATGCCATACACAAATTCTTCTGAGGTGAAATGTGCTTTGCTTCTTTATCACTTTTACCTATAGCAAGGAGTGCAATTACTCTCACCATCGGTAAACAGTGAAGGTTTGCTTTGCTTTGTAGCTTTATCTGCCATATCTTCTAAACTGAAATAATGGTGGTGTTAATATTTACAACAGCATCACTTGTTAGTGGGTTAGAGTATTTAAGGTGTTTTGTAAATAGTAATTCAGTAACCATTACAGAGCTATTACAATACCTCCAGAAAAGAAGCCAGCATTTTGCAACTGGAGGCTGATGGAGGGCATGGGTATAGCAAAGGGCATATGAATCCGAGCCCATCACACTATAGAATCTTTACAGAAGAAAAATTAATACTTAAGTGTTTCAGATGTTATAAAATGCTTTGGAGAACAAGAGAAAATCAGTAATCAAGAACTTCACCAAATAATACCATATATCAATGGTTATAGCAATTCAAGAAAGGGTATCAACAGCAGATTGATAGTTAGATAAATCAAAATGCTTATGGATCTTACCTCTACGTAAGAGGTTAAAAGATGGTGGCTGGACACATCTCCTTTGTTTTGAAATCTAATGTTTAACTGAAGGATACGGCTGTGAAAAATAAAGGATAAAATGCCTTATGTACAACTTGTGGAATGGGGGACAAGTAGAGTGTGAGGAGTCCAATAATTCATAAAGGTCTGGATCAGTATCAACCCTTATAATTTGGCATAAACTGAGGAAATAATTCAAATTGATAAAGTTTCAAACTTATTGAAGAGAGACAGAATGGTCCAAAATACACTGCAGAAATGATCTAGTTTGGGACCGCTTTAACTGTCCTGGCTCAGTGCTATAGAATTCTGGAAACTAGTTTTATAAGACCTTTAGCCTTCTCTGTTAGAGATAGCTCTGGTGCCATAATAAACTCCAATTCCTAGGATTCCCCAGCACTGAGCCAGGGCAGTTAAAGCGGTCCCAAACTAGATCATTTCTGCCGTGTGTTTTGGACCCTAGTCTTCAATGGAAAGTGTTGATTTTATTGCAGTATATATTGTGCTAGGAGCAGGAATTCAGATTGTTTTGAGTATACCCTTTGAAAGTATTGCTGGTGCTAGAAAGCCCCCAGTCCTTGCCCAACCCTAGTGCCCTTTCCACCCACTGGAGTGCTCCCGTCCCCTCTTCCAAACGCCAACCCAAACAGGCTTTCTCTCGCACCTACCTAATGCTCTTTCTTTCTTATAAAGTTAAATGTTTTCTTCTGCCACTTTCCCCTCTCACTGATTTTTTATCCACCTTGTTCACTTTCCTCCAATAGCAGGACCTTCTGTCACAGACTTTTCTGCTGGTTGCTGATGTCTTTCTGGCCGCACATGGTACTCCAGGCTACTAAATATGTTCAGTAACTACCATTAATTAAAAGCAATTAACTAAAAGCAATTACCATTAATTAAAAGCAAAGTAACCTGTGGTGCACACCCAAGTCTCCAAGATTTATGGTCTTTGACAGACACAGACACCTAGGGATTCATTCTCTTTTATTCGAATAGATGGCAACAATAACAGTAGTGATAACAAGAAGTTTTCCTGGTGCTGGGACAGAAGCCAGATCTAATGTTGCTGGCTACTTGAGCTTTCAAGGCCCAAGAACTCAGTTAATTTGGACAAGAGCAAATATGCTGTTCAAAAACAGCATGTCTACTGACCCAAATAAATAACAAAGGGCCAGATATAACCGGCATGAATTGTATGCATGAACATTGTTGAGATGTAGCGTAATCTCTGGTTCATCACCCTTGTAAAATAACAGTTGTCTCAAGACCTCTAGATCTTTCTGATCTTTCTAGAGATGTCTTGCTTTTGGAATTATAGCAACAGAAAAAGAGAAAACGGGGAGTGTAGGAGTTTGAATTAGCTTAACAGTAATTATAAAAGGCCTATGACCTTTTTATTTACTAAGCCATACATTTCTGTTTTCCTTGCTGAAGGACTCATTAGACTTTTATGTCAAACAAACAAAAGTCTATTGTGCATTGTTCCATCCTATTGTTACAGTTGGAGATTGCATCAGTAGACAAGATGTTCTTGGGTTCTGAAGAGAGGTTACTCTTGGTCAATCTGGATTTGCTACAGATGAGATTATTCAAAATGGTAAGAAAAAAAACATTTGCTTTAACTCTGGAACTGTGTATGTTACTTGCTTAAGAAGATGTTTGCAAAAGAAAATGCAAAAAGCAAGGCATCTTCTCTAATTTTCGATTAAACACATGTTTACATTAAAGTATATAGTGAACCTTTTTCTCTCTCTTTCCCCCTTTTTTGCTTTTTGGTAGCAGAAGTGGTAACACGATAAGTAGATTTTCATCTCCCTTCCTGAATACCTTTGTTCAAGATATCTTGTCTTTTCCTGTGGCTTCCAAAAGAATGTGTCATGTAACCCTATGCAACTCATGGGGTTGGCCTAAGTCAATGAGTGATTTAAAGACGCATGCATACACGCACACACGATAAGGACAGAGAAATAACCACACACTGTTACACTAAATATATGGTGCTTGTAGAGCCTCCAGTGACAGCAGTAATCTATAATTCATTTGGGGAATATGGCTTGGCTTTGTGAGATGGACTAAAGTATGCAGGATCTCAGCACCAGCTACACTGGTAATAACTGATGAAGACTCTAGGGCATGGGGAGCTACAAAAACTTAGAAAATATAGAGCAGCACACACATGGAGATAACACATTCAAATACTCAGCATACAGAGCTAACTGAATAGAGAAACATGGAAGGGGATAGCATAAATTGAGGGTTGGGAATAAAAGGGGTGGTTGCATTTACCTATACTGAAGAAATGGTCTGCAGAAAGCAGGAAAGCAGGAAGAATCAAGCCATGAGGCTTAAGAGCACAGGTCTTGGGAAGCTGATGGAAATGCACAAAGAAACTCAAACTGAGGGCGACAGTCATGGGTGAGGGGGAGCGCTTGACGGCAGCAAAAGATTATGTTTTCTAGGTTTTATACCCTTGAAGCCAACCCCAATCCATAGAGGTTTCATGTGAAACAAAAAGCTTGATTGTCCTTCAATGGAACCTTAAAAAGGTTTTCCTACATGGAAAGTTTGTTTTGATATCTAGAAGATGAGAAAGGTTTGACTTTGACAGCTGATGCCTCATGAACTTTGCAACACCAAGACAAGATCAGGAGTCCCTGGGAATGAGATGGCAGGAAGACATAATGAAAGGGTGATTCTGGTCTTGTTTGAGCTGGCAGAACTCATCTTTTGGCTTTTGGTTTCCATCAGAAATGCAGAGTAAGAGGGGGTGCTCTTTCTTGCAAGTTCCTCCATCCAGCTTTCCAATCTCTGTTTACAAATCTCCAACAGGAAGCGTAAGGCAACTGGTTTCTCCTCAGTAACTATATATTCCTGTGAGCAAACCTTGCCATAATGCAAGGAATGTGGAGATGACTAAGGGGCTCAACTGACTGCCCCTTTGGAATGGCCTGAAGTTGCCCCTTTCCTCACTGGATCAGGGCTGTGACAACTACACACTGTGGCACTGATATGGCCTTTCAATAGTGCAAAAAGAAGCCATAAAAAGCAGCTTCTTTTTGTGTCACCGAAAGCTCACTCTAGCCCCAGTGGCAGTGGCTTTTTACTATTTCTTCAGTGCAGCACATGTAAACGCTGTGCCAAAGACCATCTGGTCAGGTGGGAAGCATGGGGGTGGAGTTGGGGTGGCCATCATTTGGTCACCATGCCCCCACACTGGCTTTTTATTCCAGTCTCTAGAGGGCCTAAGTGTTGAAAGAATAATAGCGAACCATTAGCCTTACAGAAGATCCGCTTCTGCTGGAGCTCATTACTGTCAATTATTCCTTCTTTGTAGAAGCAGAAATAAAGTTTATCTTTCTGGTTCTGTACTGCTATTTTTGTTCAGAGACATTAGCTGTGTTAGTATGGAAAATCAGCTCAAAAGGATCTTGTAGGGCCTTTAAGACTAATCGAAGGAAAGAAGCTGGTGGCATGAACTTTTGTAGACTTGAGTCTACTTTCTCAGATGCTATTTATGTTGTGTTTTATTTGTCATGTGTGGGTGCAGATCAACACAGTTGCCTGCCTTTTTTGTCTCTCTTTGGTGACATGACCACAGGGACTGCCACAATGAGCTCTTTCACTTCCAAATGTATCACTATGCCAGTTTTCCTCCCAAATGGCCTGGAACATCTGAGTTATTATGAAAAGGGAGGCACCAGTATTGGTGGCCAAATCAGCTCCTCTGCTGCCACCAGAACAGGGTACATGTGATATTCTAATAACATCTGGAGAGCCACATGTCTGTTCCTTTTTCCGCACCCCACCCTTCACTGTGGCTCATGTCTGAGGAGTGTCTGGAGCAGACATATATTCCTAAAAGTTGCACAGGGAGTTTGAGGGCATTTTATAGTTGATCTTCCCAGATTACGCTGTTATTCTCCACTCTATCCCACATAAGCCTTTACTGTTTATATTTGAGTGGGCAAAATATGCACCTCCAGAATCTGTTGGACTACAATTTCCATCAGCCCTAGCCAGCATGACCAGTCGTGTGGAATGTTGAGATTTGCAATCTGGAGAGCTGCCCTTTGTCCACCTCATACAAAGAGGCTTGAAGGTTTTCTTCTGTGTGATCTCTGATCTTGAGGAGCTGGCATATTGTGAGGTGAACACCTCTATCTGTCCTCATTAGAACATTTACAATTAATCATGGAGAATTCAGTCAGAATCCAGTCAACAGAAGCCCTTTCACATAATACAGTAGCTGATCCGAACCAGTTCTGCTTCTTCTTCCAGAGTCTTTGTTTCAAGCCCACAGCATATCAAATCATATCAAATACTTATCTTGTATCTGTATAAGTAAACACAGCTGGTTGTGGATGTTTTGTAATTGGCTTCATGCTGCCAACGTGTAAGTTCCTACCAGCTGGGTATTGCATGCATTTATCTGGAAGTAAATGCCATTGTTTCCAATGTTGCACAGTGCTCAGTGGATTCTGTTGTGAACATATCAAGAAGGCCAGCTTGTAGAAGGGGCTCAGTGTTGTTGTTTTTCCCAGTGAGCCTGGTACTACAACCATTGATCTTCCTGGTATCTGAATTGGTTATAGGCCATGCCTGGGTGTATCATATAGTTACTGTCATAACTACTACTGTTATAAAATATGCAATTATTCTTAATTCTGTACGACTGTGTAGAGGACCCACTCAGATAGGGAATGAAAGGGAAAACTTTTCTGTTTAGGGATAGGTGAGAATTGTGTAGGCTTTGTATTTTAATGCAAGGTTAGCCAATACTTTCCAGAAGAACTGAACATCTGTGTGAAATTTCCTGATAGAAATCTGTGTATTTCCATTCATGAATGAAAAAACAGCTAAAACATCTACACATTTGGGCATTTGTGTCCAAGCGGGGAATCAGACCCTGGTTTCCATGCTCATAGTCCAACCCTCAAACTACTACATCCCACTGGCCCTCTATTAGTGAAATATATTAAATATTGTCAATAAATGTCAAAGAACTGAGAAATTAGGGGCTCAACAGACCACCCCTAAGCTCTTCCTTGCTGGATCGGGGCAGCAGCAACTGCACACCGCAGCCCTGATCTGGCCTTTCCATTGCACAAAAAGAGGCTGCAAAAAGTGGTTCCTTTTCACACCGTGGAAAGCGTGCCCTAGCTGCCATAGCGATGGCTTTTCGCTGCTCCTTTGGAGTGGTGTGATGCCCCCACCCCCTGCTATGCAGTGGGGCTTACTGTATGGTGCCATTTTGGGGGTGGCTGGCATGCATATGCCACGCTCCACGCCACTCCACGCTGGTGTATAATGCAGATCTGTACAGGCTCTTAGCTGGAAATGCTACCAAAGAATTAGAATAATCTTGTTCCGTTTTGTGTTGCACCACTAGGAGGCAATACTGCTCCAGAAATCATAAACATTTTTACAGACAGACAATTAGTCTTCAGGAAAGATCATCAAAATTATCCATGGAAGCAGCTGAATGGTGCCTCCAGCTTAAAAGTTTGAAATAGCATTCTGAGTACTCTGCTTTCATATCCTCTCATTAAGTTTCCTGGCCCCATGAATGGCAGATAGCCAACAAGTTTGTGAGCTACTGGATGAGAACACTTGGCCTTATTTCATACTGCCCCATGTTGCAGAGATGAAAACTGGGACATTCCAGTGAATGAGGATGTGATGGGAAATTGTGAGTCAGGAGGTGTAGTACTATCAAGGTTTCAAATGGGGTATAAACATTATGGGACTTCAACCATATATTACAGTCCTCCCTCCATTTTCGCGGACTTCAAGTCCGTGGTCTCAGTCCTTCGCAGACTGACAAGCAGGGAGGGTTAAAATGGTGTACGCAGCCATGGTGCCCAGCAATTCAAGCCAAATGGGCTTGAATACGTGCAAATTTCCATTTTCATGGGAGGTTGGTGGTTTCCAGAACGGATCCCCCATGAAAATAGAGGGATGACTCTATATTCATATGTTAATAGTGCACATGAAACATGAGTTTTCACTCTGGATAACACTTTAGATATGTAATTTGTGCAAAAGAAAGGTTTGCTTATATGCAACTCAGTTTTACCAGATGTACAATCAATTTAAGGGCTTCCCTTCCGCTTAATGTTATATTATTCAAGCACTCTTTATTATGCTTTGCCATGTTGACTGTCTTGTGTGCATCCAATGGGAACACTGCCAATTAAATTAATTTGAATTCCAGGTTGTGTAACACAATGAAATGTAGAAATGTTGGGGGGTGGGATACTTCTTCAAGGCATTGTATATTTGGAATCCATTGACAGCTTGTTTTCTAGCATCCTGGCACCCAGGGAGGGGGTTTGGGTGGTGGTATGGTAGTAGCACTTGGAAGCCCTTTTTTTGGCCCTAGCACCCCCCTGGGGCTGGGTGTCAATTTTTTTTTGCTTAAAAAAAAATTCCCCCTCCAAAAGGTTGTTTGTTGAAAATGCCTGCAGGAAGTATGGATCGCATTTCCAATATGGAGGACTCTCGATGATTTTAAACATGTGATTTTTTAAAAAGTGCTTTTTTTTTGCCTCCAAATGCCCTCAGTGGGTGTATGGTGGGTTTTTCATCACATTCCCCTCCCTCCCAACCAGTGTAGGCCCAGGAAGTGAACACCAGTTAGTGCAGCTCACCATGTTGTTAAAAAAAAAAAGCCTCTCTTGAGAATAATGTGGCCCAGGGAGACCCCAAAACTTGGTGAAAATTCATTGTCCCAAATGAGATTTTTTTAAAAAAAGCAATCCAGTTTTGTCGCCATTCCCTCTAGAACATATTTGAGGGCAGTGAAAGATTTTTTAAAAAAATGGTGGGTGTTGTTGTCATCGTTCTTTTGGCCGGAGCAGCTGTGGTGGGACGTGTGGCCCTCCAAGGTTTCCTGGGAGGCTATTGGGATCCCCTGCTTTCCACCCTGAACTAAATACATGTTCAAGTTCTAAATCAGCATCTGAATTAGATTATTGAGAGAAATGCATCCAAGAAGGAGAAGAAAGAAGAATGCGACATAGGTTGTATGTCATTGTCTACGCTCCCCTTAAGGACTCACCTTTCCAACCTTTGGTGCGCTCCTTGATTCACCCCTGGGCCTAGATGTTCAGGTTTTCATGGTAAAAAAGAATGCATTTCATACCATTCATGCTAGTGCACCAATTTCACCCATTCCCGGATATATCAAATTTGGCTAGTGGCACGTTTCACTTACATCCCATTTGTATCATGATATGGAACTGCCTTTGGAAAATACTTAGACATTTCAGCTGGTCCAGAATACTGTGGTCAGACGGTGGAGCAGAGCCAGTTACAGGAAGCACATAACTTTCGATATGTACTCGGTTGTTTCCCAGGAGGATCAAAGTGATGGTTATTTATTTATTTATTTAATATCCAGCTTTTCTCTTGTATGACAGCAACCCAAAGCAACCTCCATAGTACAATAAAAGAAAATAGCTAAAACATTCCATCATACAAAAATTTAAAAAAACATTTAAACAAGAATCCACTTTCAAACAGTAATTCAAAACAATTAAAATGAATTAGAACATATTCTATATTAAGCAACAGCATTTTTGTTATGAGAACCAGCATGATTTGAGACCAGGATTTGATTCCCAGCTCAGCCATGGAAACCCGCTGGGTGATTTTGAGCAAGTCACACTCTCTCAGCCTCAGAAAACACTGTAATAGGTTTGCCTTAGGGTAACCATAAGTCAGAAATGACTTGAAGCCATACAACAATATGAAAGATATTTGTTGTACTATTCCAGGCAGTTATAAGCTGAAGGCCTGCTTAAAGAAGAGGGTCTTTGCCTGCTGGTGAAAACTGAGCAGGGGGTTGCAGACCAAGCCTCTCTCAGAAAAGAGTCCCAGAGTTTGGGAGAAGCTACAAAGAGGGCTCTCCCCTAAATTATACTGTTTTCAGAGCATTCTGTTTTAAATTTTATTTCAATGTTTTAAAAAATGTTTTTATCTGTGAGCCACCTTCAGTTCCCCTCTGAGAGAAATGCAGCACAGAAATATAAACAAATAAACAAATAAATAAACAAAATCTAGATATGATGGATGATGGTGGTGAACTCAAATCATGCCGCTTAAGCCCAGGTACTTTGGAGGCTGATACAGGGAGACACAATGGGCCCTTGGTATCCGCTGGAGTTGGGTTCCAGGAATCACTGTGAATACCAAAACCTGTGATGCTCAAGTCCTATTAAATACAATGGCATCGTAAAATGGTATCCTCTATATAAAATGGCAAAATCAAAATTTGCTTTTGGAATTTATTTTTTAAAAATATTTTCAAGCCATGGATGGTTGAATCCTTCAATAAGGAATCCTTAGATATGAAGGACCTATAGTGTGGACCTATGCCTGTGTTGGCAAGCCTATGGTACGTGTGCTCTCTCTGGCACGTGAAGCCAATATTGAGGGCATGTGGCAGCCACAGGAAGGGCGGGAAGGCACATACGACCGTCCCAGCTCCTTCCCGCAGCCCGGTTCTCCTGCAGAAAACCGATCCCTAACAAGAAGGGGTTCTTCCGATGTTCTTCCGATGGTATGTATCATTGTTCTGATGGTATAAATTTTAATTGTATTTGTATTTTATATGTTGTACCCCACCCTGATTGCTCACCCAGCGGGGCGGGATATAAATTATTATTATTATTATTATTATGTCCCGACCCTTCCAATGGGAAGTCCCACCCTCAAGGCACCTTCTCCTTGGGTTGTGTGCTTTCAAGTCATTTCTGAGGACCCTAAGGTGACCTTATCACTGAGTCTTCTTGGCAAGTTTTGTCAGAGAGGGGGCTTGCCATTGCCTTCCTCTGAGGCTGAGAGTGTGTGACCTGGGTCTGTGTGGGGGTGCTTTCAAGTCGCTTCTGGTGACCCTAAGGTGACCCTATCATGGGGTTTTCCTTACAAGCTTCCTCAGAGAGGGATTTCCATTGCCTTCCGCAAAGGCTGAGAGAGTGTGACTTGACTGGGTTTCATGAAGAGGTTTGATACTATTTCTAGTTTAAAGACGGGGAAATAAATGGAAGAATGGATAAATAAATCAAATTGTCTAAGGATGTAAGGTCTTAAAGGGAAAAAAAAAAACCTTACATTAAAAGCCAAAAAGGGAGATACCGGTGTAAAGGGAGGTCACTGAAGCAAGAAATACTCACAAAGCCTGTAACAGGCAGATTTGCTTATTTTCGTCTGCTGATTTCTCTGGTCAAGATTTTTTCCCCCAGGTTTTATGCACTGCAATAATCCTCAAAACCTGTTTTTCAGAGATGATGACCAGGGACATAAAAAGGGGTGTGTACACTCAGGGCTATGGGGCTCTAAAACACTACTTCCAGTCTCCTCCAGCAAAGAACAGCAAAGGGAACATGCTATTTGGAGCAAGATTCCCCTATTCACTCCCTGTATTAACTGGGGCACTAGAGGAGATAGTCTATGGAGAGAACAAGGAGTGTGTATGCATTTTTGGAGGGGAAGGGGACAGAAATCATGTCATTACAGCTTACCACTTTAGCACTATGCTTCTTGAGGCATTAAAAAAAATTAAGAGACATTGTAGGGCAGAAAGAGAGCGACCATGTAAAGATTTCAACACAATCTGGTGAGAGATGTGGGGAGGCTAGAAACACCCATATCTATTCTCACAACCTACATCACAAGCAAAACATCCGCAAAGGATCCAAAATCTGTCATCTTTCTATTCAAGCTTTCTGAAAAGTCAGGAGTACAGTTAAGTTTTAAGAAGTTTAAGAGTAAAATTAAATGGTGCAAATTAGAAGTGCAAATATCCATAAGCAAATCCTGATGAAGTAACACGTTCTTAAGAGAGTGGTAGAAGTAAGGGAGAAGTAAGGAATTGTTGAAATAATCTAAACAATTTCTTACATAGTTTCTTGCTAAAATCAAAAGCTGAGATATTGCAGTGAAAATGCAGATTTTAAAATCAGAAATTAATATTTCAACACATTTTCTTACACGAAGCTGAGAGATCCCAATACTCATGAATGCCAGGCCTGTGATTTATTTATTCAGAGTCCAATATCACATAAGTAGTGAAGTATAATTATGGAGTAAGACTTTCCTCTTGACACAGCCGCATTCTCTGCCCTCTAAGAAAAATGTTCTGTACTGTAATTATAGTTTGGAAATATTTTATCCGTCACAAACTGTTAGACATTTTCCCTAAGTTAAAACACTTTATTATGCTTCAAAGAGCTATACTTTATAAAGTGTAGACCTATTTCAACCCTTTTCATTGTGTGTATATAAATTAATGCAACCATTTAAAATTATTAATTACAATCAATTAATGAAACCATTTAAAACGGTTAAATACAATCAAGGAGATATACAAGATTCATTTGAATAAAAATATGTTTATGAAGATTTTTCTCCTCTGTGGCATATAAGTCTCATCCAATGGTTCTAAGTATCATGGCCAGCCAGGCTGAGGACGAGGAGGATGAGGAGTTTGTCCCTCAGGTGCAGGTGGAACCTGAGGCTCAGCCAGGCCCCAGCTCTGCCCTGCCAGCTTCAATAGAGTCGGCTAAGTCAGGCCCTAGCTTGGATTTGCTAGCTCCAGCAGAGCCTGTGCCTCAGCAGTCCAGCCTCCCGCCAACAGAGTCCAGGCCTGGGAGACATAGAGGAGCAGGACGAGCCATACCTACCTTCAGCCAAAGAAGGTCAGAAAGGGCATGCCTTCGGTGAGAAACACTCACTAATCACCAAACAGCTGTGATAAGGAGCTGGCCTAATACAAACGGCTGTGAAACGCCGAGCTTCTCCATCAGAGCCTATCTGTTTTCCCTGGCGAAAGCGTCTGGATCTGACTCCCTCGGACTTTGTTGCCTGAACCCATGCTTCCTAGACCTCGGATTGACCTCACAGGCTGAATGAATGAATGAATATGTTTATTCGGTCAATGGCCAGCAAAATAAAAAATGCAATACAAATAACAATACAAAGTGTAACTTCAAGTGATACACAATAAATTTAAATTTAAAATAAAATGGAGTAATGTAAAATACACTCTCCTGTGATTTTATACATTTAATAATTACATTATTTATACATTTCAAAGCCTAGTACATAAGTACAACAATGGATTTTGAAATGTTTCAGGACAATAGAGTAAAATAAATTAAAATACAGTGGTCCCCCGGGTTACGAAGGTAATCCGTTCCGGATTACCTTTCGTAACCCGGAAATCTTCGTTTCCTGGGGGACCGCTTTAAGGGACGGACCGCACGGCCGATTTAAAGGGGCCGCGCTGTTTTTCCCTTTCGTACCCCGTGGTTTTGTTCGGCTCCTGGGGGCTGTTTTGCAGTCCCGCCGGTTTCGGCTCCCGGGGATTTCGTTCCCTGGGGGCTTCGTATCCCGGGGGACCACTGTAGAGGTCAAAGAATGTATTTCCCCTTCACAGGCTGAAATCACCTGGTGCTATTTTGAAGAGAAAAGCAACTGTTTCACTGACTTATCAGAAAGCCCCAATGCTATTCAGGGAGACATGGAAAATATATAGAATGTATTGAAAAATACAAGAAATAAAAAGGAGATTAAATTTCAATCACTACTAACAGCAGAGAGAGAAACTAAGTTATGTAGTCATTAATTACTTATTATTTATACTGGCTACATGTACTGTACATTCAGAAATCAATTGCTAACTCAGTGAAAGCCTCCAAAAATATATTTCAAACAAACAAAGGTATCTGGCTTTAGAATAGCCTTTACTCTACATGATATATAAGAAGCTTCCATCAGTGACAAGGAGCTGTCAAAGTTGGTCATCATGTTTCTGTCCAGTGTGCGAGTCTAGTCTCTGCTGGATCCTTAGGCATGCCTCCTGCCTCCTCTTGGCATGCGTTTCACAGGAGTGGCTGCTGATTTTGGGCAGGTATCCTTGAAGGTTCTTCTTTCCAACTGATAGCATGACAGTGGGTGCCAAATGCTGACACCAAACCAATGCCAGAAGCAGACCCCAAGCCGGCTGGAATGATGGAGTATTGCAGCAGGAATGGAAATAGTGCCTCTCTAGATAGAGCTGGACTGTTATCCTGGAGCGCACAGCCAACTGTGCAATAGAACAACATTTGAAGGGCTACACGTTATCCGCCCTTACATAGTTTTCTACTCCATTGCAGCAGGAGTTCTGCCTCCAGCCATTTCTGCTTTGGTACCTCTGGTATCTCCAGACCTGTTCATGCTCTTACTCTGTGGCTTCAGCTTGATCCCTTTTTTCAGTAGGAACTTGATTTGCCTATAGACTGAATTTAGTACTGTAGGCTATAGGCAGCATTTAAACCAATTAAAATAAATGAGTGTGTGTATGTAACCTTGAGTTGTATACTGTTGGGCTTCTTAATATCCATGCCAACTTTCAGGTGTCTAGGCTTAATACGCTTGGAGCTATGACAGATGCACACATGTGTTTATGCATACACATACTGTTAAGGACTCAAAACCCCTGTGACATGAGTTGCTTTAGCCACATTCCCTTATTCGGTAACTCAGGCCACTTTAGACCATTGTTTATGCTTATCTGTTCTGAATTATGAACTATACATAACTCTTCAGAACACCTGTAGATGCTTTCCATGTCTTTTCATCTTGTCGATTGCTAAAAAGGAGGCATAGATTAGCAAAAAGCCCTACTTTATCCAAGGACTCTTTCCTGTTTTCCCAGTGCTTCTGTAATTGAAGCACCTCCTGATTCTATGACTAAATACGAGATTGAACAATACTTAAAATAGTTTCCCACATGAACAGTCCTCAGAAGGCCTGTTTAATTTCTGAAGTAATTTCTCCTCATGAGAGTTTATCAAAAGATGTTTTTTCTCATATACTCCAAGCAGTTTTCAGCTGGTTGAAATGGACAAAAACATCCTACTGGGAAGAGATGAATGTTTTGTGTACAAAGTACATTTTTTCTACCCTTCCCTCCCAACAGGTAGTTAGCACTCAGCAACGTTCCTCCCACCTCTGTGCACTAACAACTTAAATATAACAAGTTTTGCCTCTGGGAAAATTGTGTTACAGAACCACTTTGATGTCAGTGTCAGACAAATGTAGTCCTACTAGCTGAGCTGGCTGAGAAATTAGGTGCAATTTCTGAAATCTGGAAATGAAAATGGAGAGATGAGAGGAATAGAAGAAAAAAATAACTACCACACCCTATTTGTCCTGTGCTCCTGCTTGTTCTCATTTCAGTCCCTGATACTACTAAGGATTATCTTCTGCTTTACAGCCTTGTTGACCTGTAACTACTGAACTTCCAGAGACAGTTCTCCCAGAATAGTAAGGCATTTTCACTCAGGAAAGATGGCATCAGAAAAGTTATAAGGAAGTATTTTGATATAACCATATTAAAAACATTCCTGAGCTGAAAGTTCCAAATTTTCTCATGGCACTAAAATAGATATTATTATGTAATACTGTAATCCTGAAAATGTGCAACATCATGAAATTAGTGGAGAGCAACTTTATAGGTTTCAAGAAACAATGACAGTGTTTTGCACAATAGTTGTCCATGCACTATAAAAGATATAATGATTACAGCTTCTACATAGCCTATAGAGTGGAAGACCCCATCTTTGATTTTTTTATTTATTTCAATATCTAGGCCACGTTTCTGCTAAGAGGCCTTGAAATATTGTTGATCCTCAAACAGTGTATCCCACCTGCCATACTAAAAATAAAATATTAAAAAGCAATATCAAGGGCAGACAGACAACCAAGAATGAAGAGCAGCCCAACTTCCTTTATAAGGGAATTTGGTAGTTTGGATCAGTAAAAAATATTTTACTTATCTCACCAGACCCGAGGGCTTCTAGCAGTTTGTAGTTCTTCCCATTCCCAGCAGTTACTTACTACAGTATTGCTAATTAGATGAGCTAATGCATCAAGCACCTGCCTTATCAAGAGTTTGGGTACCTCAAAATGGCCCTTTGCTAACTACAGTAACTTGCTGTTCTGGTGAAGCCACCATGGACATCAAATCTTAAAAAGTTTATGTTCTTCATCCCAAGACTCTACTTTTCTAAGAGATTATGAAAAACAAATGTAAAATACGTTCTGAAACCTACAGTCAGACTCACACTGTTTTATGTGTCTTATTTGTGGGGGTATTTTAGACTTTACTGTTGATATGGATTGCTAGATTAATTTAGCTGCCTGAATACATAGTCCCACCATTACTCTTTTGTTCTTTAGTGTCTATAAGTCAAAAAGCGGCCCTATGTACAGCATGTATGGCATATTCATTATGTCAGATCAATTGTAACTAAGGCACATGTCATGATGGCCAGACCAAACTTCTCCAGAACATTCAGCAGAAGCTGAATTCCTGCTTGTTGATCTGCCTTTTCACTGACCAGGAGCACTACTGTATTCTCTGGATTGTGTTGATTTGTTCACCCTGTCCAGTCCATTTCTGACATCTGACACTCATTTAGAATTTCCTTGGATTCAGCTGGTGGTATTGAACTGCAAAACTCCAGACAACTTCTACCAGTGGTTTCTTGTACATATAGAATAACATGTTGGTTAAGACAAGAATTCCAAAATCAGGTCAAAAACAGATTGAAACACACCTAGCTAATTAATATAACCTGGGACTGAAACATTGTGCCACAATCAGACGGAGAGGCGGGAAATAGAAATAATAATAATTATTATTATTATATCGTGCAGTATGCTCAAGAATTACATACTGCAGATTACCTGGTAATTACCAAAATGGTGGGATTCAAGGCAAACTTTATTACTGCCTTTTTTTAAAAAAGGGATGTTAAAAAAATGTCTCTCTGTAGAGGCAGGCACACCACCCCTCCCCGGCTGCTTCTGTGAAGTGGAATGGGCAATGGTCAAGCCCTATTCGAAGATCTTGACCATATATTCATGCTGTAAAAACAGAAAATAATCCATTACTATTGGACAAACATGTGTGAAGTTTATATACATGGGCCCTGTATCAGGTTGACAAGTCAGATAAGATCTGAACCATTATTATAGTCCACATTTCATAGGATGGAGCTGTGACAGTTAAAGCAGTGTCACATTGTATTAATTCTGCAGTGTGGCGGACACACACACAGACATATATATATATAGACACACATGTACACACACACACACATATATATATACACACACACAAAAACATCATATGCGGGCACACCATACGTGGCTTTCAGATTACCCTGAAAACTGAGTGCCCGAAGCAGCAATGGTGCATGCACCGTGACGCAGGCATGAGCTCCACTGTTTTCAATGGGGCACCACCAGACATGCTATTTCCCTTATGTGGGGGGGGGGGGGTCCTGGAATGGATCCCCCACATAAAGGAAAAGTGCACTGTACCTATATTTACATACACACACACATACAGATACACACACACATACATGCACACATATACTGTATACACACATATGTACCTATATTTATACACACAAACATATATATATATATATATATATGCATACACACACACACATATGTACCTATACACACACACACACATATGTATATGCATGCAGACATATATGTACTTATATTTACATATATGCACACACGTGTATACATATATATATGCATGCACACATATATATGTACCTATATTTACATATATACACACGTGTATATATATATATGCACACACACACACACATATATACATCTTTATATGCATGCACACACAAAGAGACACACACACACATATATGTACCTATATGTACATATATACACACACGTGTGTATATATATATATATTTATATGCATGGATGCACACACACACATATATACATCTGCATATGCATGCACATACACACACATAGACACACACATATGTACACACACACACATATATATATATACACACACATGTATATATATATATATATGCATGCACACTCTCTCACACACACAAATATATTTATATATATGCACACCCACAGAAAGAGCGAGAGATATACATGCACACACACATACACATATATACATGTATATGCATGCACACACATATATACACACATATTTTTATGTATATTTATACGCACACACGTGTATATATATATATGCATGTACACACACATACACAAAAACATATATATATATATATATATATACACACACACACACAAACATATATGTACTCTGTTTATACACAAACACATATACATATGCACATACACGCATATATGTACTATATTTATATACACACACACACATACATGCACCCACACAGACATATATATACAAGCAAACAAATATGTACATTTATACACACATATATACATATATATATATGCACACACACACACATACTATATTTATACACACATTTATATGCACACACACCCACATCCCCATATACATATATATACACACACAAACATATATGTACTTAAACTTATACACACACACACACACACACTTATGTATACCCTCCCACGCAGACACCCAGTCCCAGGCACAAGTACCACACAAAAGTCCACGCGTGGGGGTTATTTGTGTGTGTTGTTGTTGTCGACCTATGTGAGTGTAAGACCCTGCCCTCCCTCCCTCCCTCCTTTCAAGGGCCCTGTGTGAGCCCTCCTCTCTCTCTGAGCGCCATCCCGGGTCTCGCGGGATTTGGCGGCCCACTCCAGGCCTCCTTCCCTGGGATAGTGGGAGGCGGCCTCTCAGTAGCCAGGCGCTCAGGCACTCAGGGGCTGGCTGGCCAGGGCTGGAGGAGGAGGAGGGCCCAAGTTGGCTCCTTCCTAATTGTGTCCCTGTGGCCTTCCTCCTTCTTCCGCCTCAGCACAGCAGCAGCAGCAGCCACTCTCATGGAAGGGCCCCTGCACCCCGCCTGAGCTTGATTGGGAGGCCCTCAGGGGACAGAGCAGGAGGAGGAGGAGGAGAGGAGGAGGCGAGGGCCGAGAGGCCAGGCTTCCTTCTCCCACAGCATGGGTAAGGACTCAGGACTAGGATTAGAGAGGAGGAGGAAGAGGAAGAAGAAGAAGGGCTCTCTTTGGGACTGTCCCCCTCCCCCTCCTCCCCAAAGACTCCCTCTCTCCCTCCCTCTTTAACTTATAGGCTCATAGAGTTGGAAGAGACCCCAAGGAGGGCCATCCAGTCCAACCCCATTCTGCCATGCAGGAACTCTCCATCAAAACATCCCCATTGACAGATGGCCATACAGCCTCTGCTTCAAGACCTCCAAAGAAGGAGACTCCACTATGTGTCCCACGGTTGAACAGCCCTTACTGTCAGGGAGTTCCTCCTAATGTTGAGGTGGAATCTCTTTCCCTGGAGTTTGCATCCATTGTTCCAAGTCCTGTTCTCTGGAGCAGCAGAAAACAAGCTTGCTCCCTCCTCAGTGTGACATCCCTTCCAAGTATTTAAACAGGGCTCTCCTATCTCCTCTTAACCTTCTCTTCTCCAGGCTAAACATCCCCAGTTCCCTAAGTCTTTCCTCGTAGGGCAGGGTTTCCAGACCCTTCACCATCTTAGTTGCCCTCCTTTGGACCCGCTCCAGTTTCTCCACATCCTTTTTGAATTGTGGTGCCCAGAACTGGACACAGTATTCCAGGTGGGGCCTGACCAAAGCAGAATAGAGTCGCACTATTACACTCATCCCTCCATATTTGCAGTTTTGATTATTCATGGGTTTTATTAATATGTTCTCTCTAGGAATATCTAGGTCCTCCAGTGCAACTCTGTGGTCAACTTTAACTAAAAGTCGCACTGAAGGACCTAGAGATTCCTAGAGAGAATATTCTGTTAAGCATTTGTCGCTCCTCCAGTGCAGTTCTATGGTCAGTGTTTGTCAGACATCGACCACGGAGTTGCCTTGGAGGACCTAGGGATGCCCAGAGAGATGTCCGCTCAGGTAAAAACATAGTGTTTTTGCTATTTGCATTTTTTCCATATTCACAGGGGTCTTGTGCCCCTAACCCTAGTGAATATGGAGGGTCAAATGTACTTCACTTGATCTAGACACTGTACTTCTATTGATGCAGCCTACAATCACATTGGTGGCTGTTGTTGTTGTTGTTGTGTGCCTTCACGTCATTTCCAACTTGAAGCAGCCTTATCCTGGTTTTTGTTTTTGTTTGTTTTTCCCCCAATGTTTAGATTGCTGGTGGCAAATTGCACATTTATTCATGCTTTCTCCCAAAAACAGAAAACCTGACTTCATTTAGAAATTCTAGCAAAGAACTTTTAACAAATTTTCTAACAAAGAGAACTTCAGTGTTGCCCCCCCAGACCCAAACTATTCCCACTACTACTTTTTATTAATTATTATTTTATTTATGGTATTTATACCCCACTCTTCAGCCCTAAAGGCTGTCAGTTCCCTGCCCTCAGGTTTACAATCTAAAAAAGACAAAACACAAAAGGAGAAGGGAATGGTGGTGGGGAAGAGAATCAGGTCCAGCAGTACGTCTCTTCAAAGCCTGGACCAAAGCAGATTGTTTCTTGTTTACCTTCAAGTCATTTCCAACTTATGGCGATCCATATCATGGGGTTTTCTTGGCAAGATTTATTCAGAGGGGGTTTGTCATGGCCTTCTTCCCCCGAGGAGGCTGAAAAAGTGTGAAAAAAATGGCCTTCTTTCTGGTGAGAGTGGGTGTTTTGGGGGGGCTTTGCCTCCTTTGGGTTGTTCTTGCTGTTATAGCCTTTGCTGTTCAATTCTTCAAGTGCAGAAGAGAGCTTGAGTTAAACTGTCATTCACTATTGGCCTTTTCCTTTTGCCCTGCTTTTGGAAAATAAGCAAGAAGTTACTCTCAGGAGATGGTCCCTGCAATAGCAACAGCAAGCACATTTCTATACCACTTACCAGTGTGCTAAGCAGTTTACAAAGTGTAAGCTAATTGCCCCCAGCAAGCTGGGAATTAATTTTAGTGATCTCAGAAGGATGCCAGGCTGAGTTGACCCGGAGCCCCTGGCTGGTATTGAACTCGCAAACTTGTAGTTTGTGAGTGAGTGGCTGCAGTGCAAGCATTTAACCACTGCAGCACCTGGGCTTGCTGCCTATGGAAATGTGATGTGTTTTCCTCCTCATTCGCCCAATTATGTTAAAGTGGAGGTAAATAGTATCTCAGAGCTTTGTGTTTCGTTTTCCGGTAGGCTTAGAAAGTATGGTTATTTGGAAAAACAAAGAGAGTTATCACAGAAGTCTCACTAATCCTACTTGGATTACAGTTCAGATGCCTGCTGCAATTTTGACCCATTTATAATGAAATCAAAGTACAGTATAGGTAGATTCCAAAGCAGTCTGTTGTGCTGCTGGGCATTACAGGGCTGATATATTTCTGCCTTCTGGCAAGTGTGAGCTTGCAACATGTCTAATGTGCATTTTGGTCAACCGAATATATAGGTATCACTGTTTTGTGGGTTTTGGGTGATACTGTGATTCTCATTGGTTCCTTTAAAGTGGGATTGCAATTGCAGGAGGTTGTTAGAGGCTTCAGGCAAGACATGTGTGGCTACATTCTTTAGAATAAATCTCACCTGGCCTGGTGGGACATACTTGCGGATAAGTACTTTGTGGAGAAAGAAACCTATGAAATGTCCCAGTTGCAAAGATATTATATGCATTGCACACCGGTTGAATGATGCAAATTTCTGAAAATAATAAAAGCAAAGGATATATTAACGTCAAACAAGAATGCATAGAAGTGGATGGATTAGTTAGGAAGTTGTGCATCGAGAAGCTGATGAAAAGTAGTCTTAGGATGCAGAAGAATACATTTTAAAGAGATTTTAGATTTGAATACCAAATTCCTGATTTAGTTCCACAGAACAAAGCATTGCCAATGCAATAATTGGGGGAAGTGGTCAGTGGCTGTCTAAACCCTAAATCCTGTTTTGGTTTTTTGCAGTTCCTCTAAGCTTAACTCAGGAGTAATTGGGTTCTTTCGTAGAAATAAGAGTTTGTATACATTGTATGGAGCCTGATAATGTTTTTGTTTTTTTTAATTTTTCCCATTAGGAAGAATGTTTGGTTTGTCACTAGGTCTTGCTCTAGTTGACTGCTAATAAAATAAAGCCTAAGAGCACAGCATACATTATACAGTAGATGTACGCATAGTGCAGCAAAGAATGACTGTATACAACAAATTATTGAGAATACAAAACGTCTTCCTTTAGATTTTGTCTACAGCTATGCTCTTTTCCTACAGTAAGGAGTGCATACAGAGAAGGTTTCTTTTATCAGTTGTCTAAGGTAATACTAGTTACCTTTATCAACTATCAACAGCGAAGTTTCCGAAGATCCTAAGCTTCTATTAGAGATCCTTGTACATACATTGCACTGGCACCCTGCATGTTTATGGAACAGCTGTGTTTGTACTTACTCAGAGAAGCTTATTTTTTCTCATATGGCTTGCTCTTGTGGTGTGGGGATAATGCATGCAGAAGATGGGCCTAGATTTTTTTGAGAGTTGCAAAATGTGTTCTGTTGCATTCATACACCTAGGCACACAGAAGTGGTTATAGTACTCTAAATATCTGCTGATTAGGAAATGCTTTCGAAATGCATTTAAACCTGTTCATCAAGTCACACAGTAAATGTATACTGCCTTTGAATAACTGCTACTGATCTTGTTTACTTCAAAACCTTAATTTTAGCATGGTTTTAGTAGAAAGTATGGGGACACTTTAATCATGTTCTGTTAGACTAAGGATATGGGTTGTATGAAACCTTCAAGACTGTTTTTGAGGTCCAGAACATTCCCCATTTTGATGGAATTGTTTTACTCAATATAACTCCTAAACTAGAAGTGTGGAGGGTAATTTTGACATGTGCTGTTTGAGGGCCAGCAAAGCCTTTTTAACATAAGTAAGTTGGTCCTTATTTACTTACTTTGGGGAGGGAACTAAAAACATGACAAAATGCCTCCATGCCTCCTAGGGGATGCAGGATGTCATTTTAAGTAACACTTCTTTTTAAAAGTTTTTTTTAAAAACGAAAACAATTGGAAGGGCAATACTCCAATGTGTAACGTATGCCTCCCTTTATACCTCCCAGACCTCATGTACGAGCAACAAACCACTGCATTAGAACTGAACTGGTATGTCTGATCTGTGCAGAGAGACCAAACATTAGTACTACATTCTCAAAGAACATTAAGTACTCTGTTGCGTGAAGGAAGTCCGAAGTGGCAGGTCTATTATTGTTGTTGTTGTTGTTGTTGTTGTTGTTGTAAATTTACACAGCACTGTACATACAATCTTTTTAATTAGATGGTTCCCTGCCCTCAGGCTTACAATCTAAAAATACACAACACAAAAGGAGAAGGGAATGGTGGAGGGGAAGGAGATCAGGTCCAGCACTTCATCTCTCCCTCTGAGGCCAGGACCGAGGCAGAAGGACTGGAGGGAGCGCTTTTCTTCTTTCAGGCAAGGCCTGATGGAGCTGGCCTGCCTCTCTCTCTCCCTCCGGCAAGCAAAACCCAGGAACAGAATCCACAAAGGCACGTCCAGAACAATCTTTCAGCTCCTTATCCTGAAAGTGCTTCTGTCTTTTAAGACACAGACTGGAAGTTTGGAGAGCCTTGCACTCTGGACCAAAGGGAGGGGGAGAAAGTTGAGAGGAGAGGTAATGACAAGCCCGCAGTCTAGCATGATGGTGGTGGATTTGAACTTCAGTACGTTGCATGGTAGCGTCGGATGTCCGGACAAACATTACAGCTTCGAGCTTCTTCCGGGGCTCTATTTAGAATGGACATCCTTTCCTCTTTCCCTTTTCCTGAGGCACCTTGTACTTTTCTAGTACTTTGACAGTCCTGGCAGCCCAGGCTAGCCATGGCAGGCAGACTTTTTATCATGAATTCTTTTTTAAAATCCCTGCCCTTCATAATTAGTTTATTGTTTTTGTGTGCCTTCAAGTTGCAACCCTAAACAACCCTATCATGGGGTTTTCTTGACAAGTTTTATTGAGGTTTGCCATTGCCTTCCTCTGAGGCTGAGAGCATGTGACTTGCCCAGGGTCACTCAGTGAAGAGAGCCTTGGTGGCGTAGTGGTTAAATGCTGGGACTTCAGCCACAATATTGTAAGTTTGATCCTAGAGAAGGGCTCCATGGCTGACTCAGTCTGCCAAAATGAATATCCAGCTTGTTGGGGGCAATTGGCTAACACATTGTAAACTACTTAGGGAGTTCTAGTTCACTGATAAGCAGTATAGAAATGTCCTTGGAATTGCTATTGGTGTAGTCCAACACTCAAACCACTACACCAAAATTAGTGCTTGTATGTAATCATTAGTGAGGAGATACTTTTCTATATGTAGTGTGCAAATGCAGAGGACTCCAGCCCCAGTATAAGCTTACATGTCTTACAATTTATTGATTTGCAGATTGAGTCTTCCTTATCAAGAATTCCAAAATATTCCAAAATCCAAAACATTTTAATGGGTGGCTGAGATAGTGACATGTTTGCTTTAAGGGCATACAAAATTTGTTTCATGCACAAGATTATTAAAAATATTGTATATAAAGTTATCTTCAGGCTATGTGTATAAGGTGTACATGAAGCATAAATGAATTCTGTGTTTAGACTTGGGTTCCCATCTCCAAGATGGCTCATTGTGTATGTATATGAAAATGCATATGTACATAAAAATATGAAAATGGTATTGCAAAATCCCCCACCCCAAATAAATCCCAAAACCAAAACACCAAAACATTTCAGATAAGGAAGACTCAACCTGTATTATGTTGTTTTAATCTGTTCAGTTTAATTTAATCTCTCCTCACTCTCCTTGTACATTCGATGCAAAAATATCAATGCAAATTCCATTTTAGATGACAATTGGTTGTTCATGACTTGCTTAGCATATTGTAGTTTATGTTGAAGATTTGGGGAGGGACAAGCTGCAACATGGCTTAGCAGATTTTCTGCAGCGTTGTTGAATTCCTTCCCTTTTCAGTTCTGAGCTTAATGCTATGAGAAGCGTATGTTGTGTGATCTTCCCTCTCATGTAGGCTTTGCATGCATCTCACTCAGTAACACAAGTGGAGATGGAGCCTGTAATAATGACCTTGGAATTTAAAGCCCATTTGAACTGTGAGTCTCTCCATCATTTAGAAGAGAGCCAAAGGTCAGTGGAGTCATCCTTCTGCAGTCTGCACTGCAGAAATAATCCAGGTTGCCACCACTTTAATTGCAATATCAGTACTGTGAAATTCTGGGAACAGTAGTTTGTCTGACACAGATGACTAAATATCTCACAAAACTACAATTCCTAGAATTCCCTTCCATTGAACCATGGCAGTTAAAATGGTGTCAAACTGGATTATTTCTTCAGTGTGAATGAAGCCCCAGATCCCCCAAGTTTGAACAACTTGGCAGAATCAGGAAAGTTAATAGTACAGCCTGTCATATCATGCTCTGATATTGAAGTCTTGTAGATATAGGAGCATGTGATATATTGAAGTAAGGTGGAAGAAATCAGAAGATAACCCAAGCAAATACAATTTTGATGTATGGAGGAAACAGACTCTCTCTGTAGGTTTGTATATAGTAATACTAATTTAGACAGATCTCTTAATTGTTGCACAGAAAAAGAAATTTAACATACAGGGTAGAGTTTATTTATATATCCTGATGGAGGCCAGTAGTATATAGTAAGTTTCTTAAAAGTGAATAGGGCAGTGGTGCCGAATCTTTTAGGGACTGACCCAGTGCCGGTGGCAGGACTTCCAGCTGCTGGTTGGGTGGGAAAGGGAATTACTGGCAGCTGCAATGGCACTGGTGCCACAGACACCTCTCTTTCCTGCTGCCATCATCTCCCATTCCTGCCCAGCTGGTTGCTGGGTGGTGGCAGCACCCTTCTGCCACCACTGCCTCCTCTTCATGCTTCTCTGCTGCCTTGACCAAGAGGGCCCAAGGTGGTGGAGAAGTATGCGGTGGCTGTGGTGGGTAGCCTGTTGCAGCCGAGGATGGAGTGAGGGAAGGGGCTGCTGGATGAGGCACCGAGGAAACTCTGCAAGCAAAAATCAGCTGCCCACCTGTCATCATTTCTTTGCTGAGTTTTCTCAGTGTCCCCTTTGTCTCCTCCCCCCCCCTCCTTTTGCAGGTCTGAGGGAAAGGCTGCTCTGAGAGCATTTCTAAAGATCAGGGTATAAATAGAATAAATAGAATGATTAAAAAATAAAGCCAGCCAACTGCTTTCTTCCTCAGGGGCGCTGATGAATCTCAGCAAAGAAAAGCCGGCTGCCTACCTTCCCTTATGATTGGCTTTTCCTCAGACCTGTGCTGGAGGGAGGACACTGAAGAAACTCAGCAAGGACCAGCCAGTTTAGGTCCAGGAGATGCCTGTTTTGGAAGAGAAAGTGAAGACAGAGACTTACCTATATTCAAGCCTCATAGGCTTGAATAGAGTGTGTGCCCACGAGTGTTCACACTACGGGGGGGGGGGGGTGCCCCATTGAAAATAACAGAGGTTGTCCCTCTGTCAGTATGACTGCCGACTTCAAGTCTGCGAGAAAGGAGAAGTGACTTTATTTTGTGCAAACAACATTCTAGCTAAATAGATTTTTCTTCTTCCATATGATGCCTTACCACTTTGACATCAGAGCCTCGCACTCCTCTTGCATCTCACTTGCTCTAATCCTTTCATTATGTCTATCAGCTCTTAGGTAGATTTGTAATTGGTTCACCAGCTGAACCCAAAGGGTGCTCAGCATTGGCTCCACTTCATCCTGAGAGAAGTGACCAGTGGGGTGCCACAGGGTTCTGTCCTGGGCCCAGTGCTAGTCAAGATCTTTATCAGTGGCTTGGATGAAAGAATAGAGGACATGCCTATTGCAAATGACAAAATATTAAGAGAATACCCCTGAGGACAGGATCAAAATTCAAAATGACCTTAATAGATATGAAAGCTGAGCCAAAACCAACAAAATGAATTTCAACAGGGAAAAATGTAAGGTACTGCACTTAGGCAGAAAAATGAAATGCATATAGGATGGGGAACATGTGCCTTAACAATAGTCCATGTGAAAGGGATCTAGGAGTTCTAGTAGACCACAAGTTGAACAAGAGTCAACAGTGTGATGTAGCAGCTAGAAAAGCCAATGTGATTTTAGGCTGAATCAATAGAAGTATAGTGCTTAGATCAAAGTAAGTTATAATGCCACTCTGTTCCTTCTGGTTTAGCTAAGCCTCACATGGAATATGGTGTTCAGTTCTGGGTACCACAATTCAAAAAGAATGTTGAGAAGGTGGTGCATGTCCAAAGGAGGGTGACTAAGATGGCAGAGGCTCTGGAAACAATGCCTTATGAGGAGAGACTTAGGGACCTGGGTATGTTTAGCCTGGTGAAGAGAAGGTTAAGAGGTGGTATGATAGACTTGTTTAAATATTTGAAGGTGTGTCATATTGAGGCTGGAGCAAGCTTGTGTTCTGCTGCTCCAGAGAACAGGACACAGAACAATGGATGTAGTCTACAGGAAAAGAGATTCCACCTCAACATTAGGAGGAACTTCCTGACAGTAAGGGCTGTTCAACAGGGGAACACGCTTCCTTTGAGGCTGGTGGAGTCTCCTCCTTTAGATGTTTTTAAACAAAGGCTGGATGACCATCTCTCAGGGGTGCTTTGATTTTGAGTTCCTGCATGGCATAGGATTGGACTGGATGGCCCTTGTGGTCTCTTCCAACTTTATGATTCTCTTATTCTATGATCAAAAGAAATGAATTGGTTAGTGTTTGAAAATATAGGATACAAGGAGGAGATCAACAGATTACAAGTTGTACATTAATCCATGCAAACCTTTCCATATTCAGAAATGTACACATTTCAAAGGAACAAAAGGGTGTGCCTGTCTTATTTTTAAAGGATTAGTTTGAAGTGCACTACAGTTTACACGATTATATTATTTATTGAGATGATACAGCATATGAGGGAATGACAGTAGCTAATATACAGTTGGCCCACCCCACCCCACCTCCTGCAAAAACAGAGACCAATATTCAAGCCCCATAGACTTGAATGGGATGCATGCCCGCGAGTGCGTGCAGGGTGTGCACGGGGGAGGGCACTTAATATAATGGAGGTCGCCCCTCCGTGAATATTGAACACAGATCTCAAGTCCACAAGAATGCAGGGGTGACTATATTTGTATATAGTTTTTATGATACTTCTTCCTTATGTATAGTACCATGGTTGAGTAGCTCCAGTTTTGGAAGGCCTTCAGGCAAGATGTGCTCAGTGGCCCACTTCTGCCTCTTCGTAATTGTTACTGCATATTTCCTTCTCAGTTTTCTTAGGATTTGCAGTGATTTTTTTCTTCTTCCAAATTTAATGTACCTATATACAATGCATACTGGACAAAGAAGAATAAACTGTAACATAAGGTTTACATTTTCTTAAAAGACTGTCTGTGACTATGGATAGTTTATAAACTTTGATTGCTTAGCCCTTCAGAAGGAGGAAGCATTTTAAGGCAGTTGAACCTCTGTGTACAATCACCCTTGTTTCGCCCCTCAGGTGCTGTACTTTCTCTTTTCTCTATGTTCCTTTTTCAGGAGAGGGATAAACCTCAGACAGAGTACCACCTGATGGAGGAGAGGACTGAAGGGTACACACACAACTCAACAATAGTCATTTGTAGTCTCCTCTTTCCAGCCAGATTGGTCTTTATGGGGTAGGGGAGCTTATAGTCTGAGTCTTGTCCAGGGGAGTAAAGCCAGTTGGACTAGCTTAGTGCCCTGCTAGTAGTTTCATAACCGCTTTTTCACAGAGTTTTTGCTACATGAGTAAGGAGGGGAAATTACATGTAAAATAGTTACCAGAAAAAGGGATTTTGAAAAAAGTTTTGGATTGTATATGTCTTGAGAACCATAGTATTTCCAGACAAATAAAGTAAAAAATGCTGGCAGCATCTAAAACTACAACTGCCTTGGCTGAATGCTAAGGAATCTTATGGTTTATTGTGGCACCAGAGCTCTCTGACAGAGAAAGCAAAATGTCTCAGAAAACTACAGTTAAAAAATAAAAACAAAAACAATAAGTATAAATACATGTTTTAGAAAAAAAGGAGCATTTTAAAATAGCTTCCAGTCAGGATTCTTGCCAGACTGGAAGCTATTTTAAAATGCTACTATTTTTTTTTTTTGATAAAACATGTATTTAGACTTAGAATCATAGAATCGTAGAGTTGGAAGAAGCCATAAGGGTCATCCATTCCAACCCCCTGCCATGCAGGAACTCTCAATCAAAGCATCCCTGACAGATGGCCATCAAGCCTCTGTTTAAAGAACTCCAAGGAAGGAGATTCCATTACACTCCAAGGGAGTGTGTTCCACTGTCGAACAGCACTTACTAGTTCCTCCTAATCTTGAGGTGGAATCTCTTTTCCTGTACTGCACATTGTTCTGGGTCCTGTTCTCTGGAGCAGCAGAAAACAAGCTTGCTCCCTCCTCAATATGACATCCCTTCAAATAATTAAAAAGGCTATCATATCACCTCTTAACCTTCTCATCTCTAGGCTAAACATCCCCAGCTCCCTTAGTCGTTTCTCATAGGGCATGGTTTCCAGACCCTTCACCATTTTAGTCGCCTTCCTTTGGACGCACACCAGTTTCTCAACATCCCTTTTGAATTGTGGTGCCCAGAATTGGACACAGTATTCCAGCTGGGGCCTGACCAAAGCAGAATAGAGTGACTCTATTACTTCCCTTGATCTAGACAATCCTTCTATTGATGCAGCCAAAATTGTATTGGCCTTTTTAGTGGCCTCACTTAGAATTTGTGCAGGACCACCACATATGTATCATGGTACCTTTTGCTCTCTCACATTCTCAGCAAATGTTGTTACAGTTCATATATTGAGATTCTAACTGGAGTAAGTTACCACCTGAATTGTAACTTAAAGTAATTTACCTTTAAATCAACACAACAGGAATGTTTGAGCCTTGTTCATTTCCCATTCTTCTAACATAATACTGTCCCCACAGTCTTTAGACCATTTCACCAATTCAGTTTCCATCTCTAACTTTAATAGCATCTTATATATTTTTGATATTATGTTCTTAATACTTTTTCTGTCTGCTCCTCTGTAGCAAAGCTTGTCAATTTCCTGTCCCTTTTGAATGTTTTCATTATTTGCAGATATAGAAACCATCTATAGTCATATCCCTCATTCCTCTATTCATCTGGGAGTTTGATTCTGTATTTCCCCGTTTCTTCTTTTATTAAAAGGTTAGAATGTCTCCCAGATTGGCATTTTCCTATTCACATGAAGTTTGAGTTTTGCCAAACCCCAAGTTAAGGCTTTTCTAATAAAATGATTGTTAAAATCTCTATTGACTCTAACCTTGTTGTAGAGTAAGTAAGCGTGCCAGCCGTAACGGTTGTCAGCTCCTTCTAGTTGTAGTAATCTTCTATTCTCTAATCCTGTCCATTCTTTAACCCAGTGTAGCAACAAGAGTAATAATAAGGTTTAAAATTTTGTTCTCTCTTTACACATTGTCCCTAGGCAAACTCATCACTTCTTTTGGTTTCTCCTATCATCTGTACGCTGATGACACTCAGCTGTATCTTTCCACCCCTGACCTTTCACCAGGGCTTAAACAGCAAGTCTCATCTTGTCTGGCTGCCATCTCTCAGTGGATGTGGCATCGGTGCTTGAAGCTCAACATGTCTAAGGCAGAGCTTCTCATCTTCCCACCTAAGCCCACCCTTCAATACTCCTTTTCTGTTTCTGTTGACGGCACTTCTATTCAACCAGTTCAAAAAGCCTGTAGTCTTGGTTTCATCTTTGATTCCTTTCTGTCGTTTATTCCCCATTCATGCCACGGTCAAGACCTGTAGATTCTCTCTCTACAACATTGCTAAAATCCGTCCTTTCCTCTCAGCCTCCACTGCCAAGACTCTGGTCCATGTCCTAGTGGTTTCACGACTAGATTATTGTAACCTTCTTCTGACAGGGCTTCCTCTCTCTCACCTCCATCCTTTAATCTCTGTCCAGAACTCAGCTGCACGTATTATCACATCCGCTCGCCGCTTTGACCATGTTTCTCCTCTTTTATCCTCCCTTCATTGGCTCCCCTTCCCCTTCTACATTCAGTACAAGCTTTTGTTGTTGACTTTCAAAGCCCTCCACGGACTGGCCCCTCCTTACTTGTCTGAACTTCTTTCTCCTCACACTCCTTCTCGTACCCTCCGTTCTGGTAGTCAAGGTCTCCTGTCCCAGCCTAGGATTTCCACTGCCCCGTCCCAGATTTGTCCCTTCTCACTTGCTGCCCCTCACTCCTGGAACCTTCTTTCCCCACATGCATGCCTCATCGCTTCTCTAACCAATTTCAAAATTAATTTAAAGACTATATTGTTTAGGGAAGCATTCCCAGGATTGTGCCATCTGCCCCAGAATGCCTCCTTTTAACTATGTATTAAGAAGCCTTGCCCTCCATCCAGTCCATCTGCCTTGGTCCAGGCCTCAGAGGGAGAGAAGAACCACTGGACCTCATCCCCTTCCCACCACCTTCCCTTTCTCCTTTTGTGTTGTGTCTTTTAGATTGTAAGCATGAAGGCAGGGATCCATCTAATTATAAGATTGTATGTACAGCACTGTGTAAATTTACAGCGCTATATAAATAATAATAATAATAATAATAATGGTAATCCCAGACCTCCCCTATTTGTCTAATCTTGTAATAATTTGAATTTTAGTTTGGGCTTTCTCCCCACCCAAATAAATTTTGAGAGTTCTTTTTGCCATTCCGCAAATGGGCTGTCATTGATTAAAATCAATATATTTTGGAAAAGGAATAGAACTTTTGGTAAAATAGCCATCTTTACAGTTGTAGCTTGCCCCAGCAAAGATAGCGGAATCTTATTCCATCTTTGCATATCCGATTTGATTCCTTGCCAGCATTTCTTATACAGTAATTGTTTTTAGAAAGATCTGAGTTTTTAGTTGTTATCGTTACTCCTAAATATTTCACTTTTTGTTCCATCTTAAAGCTAGATAATTCCTCCAATTCCCTACATTCTTGTTTATGCATATTCATTGTTAAGATTTTTGTTTTCTCTTTATTCCAAATTCTACCAATCTATTCATGATAGGTTGGATACATTCAATAGGGCTGAATAGATTGTTTACCAAATTATCTGCATATAATTTTAGCTTAAATTCGTATTCTTTGATCTTCATCCCATGTATTTTTCTATCCTCTCTTATTCCAGTTCCCAAGATTTCCAAAGTTGTAATAAATAACAATGGGGAATGAGAGTTCCTCTCATTATAGAGACTTATTATATTCAATTTATCATAAAGATCTATCTTTCCTATTTCTGCAGAAAAAAAATTACAGCATGTCTTTCTTTGGACAATCACATTACATTTAAAAAGAGAACAAAATTAATCAACTGAAGACTATCAAATTAGTTTTCCAAGATGTTCAAGAAAGCAATAATTTGGTATGTCATCTTAGTGTGTCTCTTGTAGGCCACTTGAAGGGCTTAGCCTGAAACTTATGGAAGTATTTTATTTCTATGTATAAGGAACTCATACATAATACAGTATGCACATGTGAAATGAAACACCAGGTCAAGTAAGCCCTGCATACGTTAAAAAAACATTTGGGACCTTCTTAAGACCACTTAAAAGCTTTGTCCAAATGTGTGCAGGGATTAACTTTTCTTTCATTAGCTTCTGTTTTTCTTATTATTTCCATTTGGGTAGCCAAACCTATAGAACTATGTTGGTTTGTTTGTTTTTTAAGTTGCCGGAGTCGTTGGTGAGACAGACCTGCTTGCTTTCCACTCTTCTTTCCATTTGCTGTCCAGCCACATTCAGGAGTCAATTCTGAGGGCAGCTTCTGTTTACCTTGCCTGTTGTAGGGAGGCACACATAGCTACAGTCGGCTCTGCTAAGTAGAACACCATTCTTTCCCCACTCAAGCTTTATTGCCTTGTTTACTGCAGACATGCTGCTGCAACCCAGTACTGAAAGTCTGCTTCTCTAGCCCTCCTTCACCATCCTCCTCGTGCCAATATTGCCCAAACCTCCTAGCTAGGCACAGGACATACTGGAGGGGTGCTGGGCAGGCAAAAACAAACAACAGCAACAACAACAAAGGAAAGAGAGCTTTTTTGTCAGGTCAGAGGCTTTGTTAACTGAGGCATGCCTGTACAGTACAATATTAGTGGTCTAAATATCTGTTGGCGCATGGGCGACCTGAAGTGCACATCGCTGAAGGTTTGCACCAGGAACACACGCCACAGAAAGCTCTGCTACACAGTTCAGTGCAGGCTGGAGAACTCCTTCTCCCACACTCAGAGGCTGCACACATGACAACATGCTGAGTACTCTCAAGGAGGCTTTTGATCTTCATTCCGATATTTACAGTATCTCACCCCAACCAACAAAATGCTCCGTTTCACTATATACAACAACACTACCACACTGGGTATTAGATCTCTTCCTTTATATACACATTCACTGATGGGGATATTAGTCCAATCCCTTACTGGTGTGCAACGCAGTTTCCCGTTCGCCATGTGGCATGACTCTGTAGTATTGAAGCCTGGCGATTTCATGTCCCGCCTTTGTGTCGTTACCTTCCTGTGACACAGCACTCTTCAATCTGCTTACTCACCATGGCTTCAACATGAACTGGAATAACTTTTTTGGTCCCATATTGCTGCATCTAGGATATTTTCTTCTGGATGCATCCATCCTGACAGTATCTCCTCTTAAAAGCTTTGTATAAGCCAACAGTTAAGTGTGTGTTTTCCCAGTGGTGCTGGGTAAAAGCAATGGATTTAGAAAAGACTACTGGAAACTCTTTGGCATCCACATAAAAATAGATTAATGATGGTATTCCAAATCAATCTGGGATAGATTAAAAGAACCCTCTGGCTGCATGCAGCAGAAGACATTTTATCCAACTGGAGGCTATGTGTAAACCATCCACTGGAACTCAAAATTCCTTCCTGTTACTACATTTAGATTACATACAAGGTTGAAAGTAGAAATTAGCAACTGCTGTGGCTTTCAAAACCATTTTAGATAGACTGTCTAAAAGTGGGGATGTAGTATTGGAGGTGGTTGGAGCTAGACCTCTGGTCTGTAAAAACAGGTGTTTGTGGGGGCTGGGGGGGTGGGTGGGTGGGTTATACTCTTCAGAGGAACCTGCAACTTACCTTAGGCTTTTAGGAAGGGCAATTTACCCTTGTCAATTGGAGAGAGTCAGAGGCTGTAAAAACAGCTGCACTTTGGCTATAGAGATAATTTGTACTGATGTTTCCATCTTGATGTCATTTTAGTACAATTTCAAAACAGATGTTTTCTTTTTATTAACAGTGAATGCTGAAAGAAGCTCATATTGAAGCTCATGCCTTAAGAAAAATGCATTTTTTGTTCTTATATAGTTTTCAGCGTTTTACTAAATCTTTTATTTGATGTAATATCTCATAAAAATTTAAATTTTATTGTGGCCAGCGATATTGACAAGTGGTATGAATAATTCAAACAAACAGAAAATGAAATGCTTGTGGCAACCCTGATTATGTGCATGTTGGATACACGTAGGTTATTTGTAGTTAAGCCAAGACTTCATAGTCACTCTAAGTACCTTTACTGCAGGAATAATGAATCTATAATGGGAGCTGTTTGGTTATTGAGGAGTTGTACAATGATCATAGAATTGTTATCTTAAAGATATACCCAGCTCCTAGAATAAAGTATGTCCAAACTCTGGTTGGAAATATATATATATGTATATGTGTGTAAATGTGTCTGTGCGTGTGTGTGTGTACCGTATATAGTCGACTTATAAGTTATATATACAATATGATTAAATATACAATCTAATGTATAAGTCAGGGGCAGGTTTTGGGGGGAAATTTATGGATATTGACATGACCTGTGGATAGGTCAAATGTAAAACATGGATGCTCCTTCACTGTGTGTAGGTGAGCGACTAGAGGGAAGCAGCGATCAATATGAGGCTTCAGTGTTTCAGCCTTCACTGCTGAGACAGCAAAGCATGCAGGTGAGAGAGGGACTGTTAAACAAAATGGTTCATGTATAGTGCTTGGATGGTGCCAACTGAGAGGTTGTTTGCATGTGGGAGTGTGTGCCTTACCTGTATGTAGAGCACTAGTCACTGCTATTGGGTGAAAAAGTATTGTTAAAACAAAGCACAGCATTCACATATGTGGGAGGTTGTTGCGAACTGTTATCCTTTGCAGTATTGGTATCCCTTCCTTTCTCTTTCCTTCTCTGAGCAGCAGTTTGTGAGCTGCTCTGTTCTTATGACACCTGTTTGAAAGGGGTGAACATTTTACTACTATCTTAGCTCTCATGCTGGTAGAACATTTCAGGTGTCACCAGTGCAGTGAGTCTACAGTTATGTTCCAGGACCACCCCCACCAGCAGGCAAAGCTTGTAGGATTACTTTGTTGCACAATACAGTTTGTAGACCGGAATCATTTAAAAGAAATTAAAACTACTGGGAATAATTTGTGTCGCCACTCTTCATGAAGCTTGTATTGGGCATTTGTTACTGTACCATTGTTATCCTTCCTTAGAGTAAAAGTTTTAGAAAGTGCCCTTGCCCTGAAGGAGAAACTAGCAAGCCAACCTTTTGAGTCACAAACCACTCTTAATAATAGATATTAACTTTATGTGCCACCTTCAGTCCCTATATTGGGAGAAAGGCAGGACATAACTAAATAAAGTAATAAATAATAATGATAATATACTAATTACACCTTGCTTTATTTGCCATCTAATACACATGTATGCTTGTGGAATTATCTCCTGAACTCCTTTTTGTCTCCCTCTCTCTTGTGCTTCAGTCGTGTATTTCTTACTCCACATTCCATTGAATATTTGTTTATGCGAGTGATTTTGATAATCCTGTAAGTTCATGGTGCTGTTATTATTTCTGTTATTGCTCTCATTTCTTTCTCATGCATTAAATTTTTAAAAAATTAAAAATAGTTCTAAAATGTGAAATTTTTGCCATCTTCGTAGATTGCTCACTCACACTTTCTCTCCAACATAGCGTAATATATGAAATCTCTGGCTGTTGTTAATTTTTGAATTTGATTCTAGTTTTATTTCCTAAAGTGATTGAAATCTAAAACTGTCTTTGGACTCTTTAAAGCTGTCTAGGCCTTTGTCTGGGCAGACACACTCTGTCTGATGGTGAAACAGGAAATGCTGGCATAGGCAGAAAATGTTTCTGGTAGTTTGGGTATTTGAAGCCATTTTTAGCCCAAGCAGAGGAAAAGTGACAGACAGGAAAAAGAAGTCAAGTTAAGTCTGGAGTTCTGCATTGCAGTTTACAAGCTATCAACAGAGATGAATATCTACAGTGGGCCCTTGGTATCTGCTGAGGTTTGGTTCCAGGACCCCCTGTGGATATCAAAATGCATGGATACTCAAGTCCTATTAGCTACAGTGGCATAGAAAAACTGGTGCCCCTTACATAAAATGGCAAAAACAAGCTTTAAATTTTGGATTGTTTTTTGTGGAATATTTTCAAGCTATGGATAATTGGATCTCTAGAGGCCAAAACTGTGGCTATGGGGGGCTGGCTGTACTGTAGAGCGTCATCCTAGTGAATAGATAACAACTAAAACTTTTAATTTGTACAAACTTCAACAGAGTGTACTTCCAAGTAAGTATGCATAGAACTGTATTCTTTTCCTCTACTTTGGAACCTTCTAGATCTGGAGTGAGGAAAATTTGTTTTGTGGACTACAAACCTTCCCCATTCCTTTCTTGCAGCCCCCAAGTTCCCCCACAACTCTCAAGTCCCCCTGAACCACCCAGAGTCCCCAGATCCCCTGAAAATTTGCCATAGCTTTTAAAGCATCTAGTTTTCATCTGAAAAACGGCCACAAATTTGGAAGTGAAATCCAGAAATAGACTTACTGTTACTTCTGAGACTGAATCCTGGCTGAAAATGTGAGGATGCAGCCTACAATACAGGTGAAAATATCCCCCAGGCCATGCTGCAAAATATTATTCACCCCTGCTATAGAACTCTGGCTAAAACTTCTATTCCTGCTAGGTGAATGGGGTAGGTGAATTTCCTCCAATTGTCTTTATAAAAGAACTTTAGTTTTTCAGGCACCTTTTAAACTTCCCGTGAGAGGCCTAGCTGTTCTTCATGTGGAACCTTAGTAGAGTAGTTCAGGCCACCCATTCCCCATCCCTTCAATTTGCTAAAATCTATGCCAGTGGATGGCTTCATTTCTGAAAATAAAATTTTCCAAAGGGGCTGACTTCAGCACGTTATGTCTTTGAGTTGAGAGAGCACTTTTGATGGAAGAGGGCCATCTTTCACTGCAGTCCCGCTTTCATTCAGAAAATTTAAGCTGTCTTCGCTTAGTTATGTCAGAGAATTAATCTCCTCCTCCTACAGAGACTGCGGAGGAGGAATCCTGTTGGCTGGTTGTTAGCAGGATAGTTACATGTCTGGGGCCATGCCTCTCAAGGAACACACATCTTTGTTGTTCTTGTCCTTGGACACCTGTATGTTGTACAGAGTATGGATTTGGGGGAAGAAGTTCTCAGATTAAATCTATTTACTCATGAAGCCATTTGGACTGACTCAGTAAGGAGTACAGCCAGCTCTGATGATTTATGTGAAAAGGCATTCTAGTCTCGCAGCAGCAGAAAACAAGCTTGCTCCCTCCTCAATATGACATCAGTCTTCATTCATTATTACAAGCATGGGTCTCTGCTGGCTTTGGAGCCAAGCAGTTGGTTCTGTCAGCCAGCAGTGCAATTCAGTCCTACCCTGATTTACCATTTTCATGTATTTATCAATATAGATATTGTCTGATTCAAATTAGAGTGTAATTCATAAGCAGACTACATTTTTGTCATGAAAGGTCCTTCATTTAGGACTTTCAGAATGATGAAGGTATGTTCATTTCTTTCTAATTGACAAATCACTATGTGACAAATTACATAATACAAAAATCCCATCAGAAGGCAGATGCATCTTCAGGATTTCTAATAAGAACATGGTTAACTGGGCAATAGTTAGAAAGGATGCAGATCTACTTACATTGTTTTGACAGATTTGTTAACAGTTCCATAAACTGAAATACAGTAGTTTTAATTAAAAAAAAAACCTTTAAAAAATAGGCCTTCGTTCAATTGTGTGTGTATAGATGTGTAGGTAAAATGTACTGTATATTTTAGTTCTAATTGCTGATTTCTGTTTCTAGCTACCGTCTTTGGTTGTGCATTCTTGCTTGGAAATAACCTCCACAATATGGCTTACGTCTGAGTAAATGTGCAGAAATTCAGCCTGTAAAACATATTGAGCATTTGTTGAAGATGTGATATTTTTTTCCAGCCAGTTGAAACAAAAGACTTTGATTTTAACTAGAACGGCCAGTGTTGTGTAGTTCTTTGAGTGCTGGACTGTAACTCCAGAGACCAGGGTTCAGTTCATAGTTCAGCTAAGAACCCTATTGTGTGACCATGGTCAAGTCACATGCTCTCAGCCTCAGGGGAAGGCAATGGCAAAACCTCCTCTGAATCTTGCCAAGAAATCCCATGAGAAGGATGCCTTAGGGTCATCAAAAGTCTGAAACAACTTGAAGGTACACAACAACAAGAAGGGCAAAACACATAAATAGTCTGACATAGAAACACTATAATCAGACAAATATTCAGCCTTGTACAGCTTATTTGAAATGTAAGAACTGAAAGCATTTCTTTCAGATACTGTCCAGGGCCCTGGTTGCCTGAGTGCAGAGAGGCAGGATATTATTATTATTATTATTATTATTGTTATTATTATTATTATTATTATTATTATTATTACTACTATTTAGGCTAAAGAAAGATTCAAGCTTCACCTTCTGTTTCCTCTACTATATTTTAGTCTTGTGTTTTTACCTGCTTTGATTTGTTATTTTACCTTACATTAATCAACCAAACCTTTTCTTGTAGAAAGTGTAGGGATTGGCTCATTTCCTTGCATCTTCACACCTTGAGAATATTAACTCTTATAAATTGTACTGTTGTAAACAATATTAAAATAATAAAATGGGCATCCACTTCTCATCCACTTTTTGAGAAAGGATGATAAAGCTCAGCTCTGTTAATTATGATCCCTGATATTTAGTATCCCCTCAAAAGGAATGCCACAGCTTTGTAGTAGTTTTGTCTTACATCTTGTATTGTCATCTACATGTATGTGAGAACAAAAAGTAAATAACCTGTAAACCTGTCCCTTTGTGTGAGAAGTATCACAAGTAGTAAAAGATATTCTGCATCTGAATATGGTAATTCCACTTCAATGCCAAATTTGTTCCTTACATATTTCATACTGAGGAAGGAGAAAGCAAGTGAGCTATTTCTAAGGTAACTTCTCAGTACTGTACTGATGTTCTAAAAGCACACACAAAAAGCATAGGAAGCAAATAGTTTGTGGTAGAAGATATAACACTGACTGCTATTGCAAGGTAGACATATCTTTATATATACAGACCTGTCAATTTGTAAACTGAATCACTTGGTGTATCTAGTTTGACAGAATTGTTCCGCTTACCATAGAGTAGGAGTGAAAAACAAAAAAGTAGCAATTCGTTTTTTTATGCTCAGGGTTCATTCTGTACATGTGTAGGCAGTAAAGTGCTCCTCTTAATGCTTTTATTTAAACACTGAGAGAGGTAGTGGAGCTATTTCATTTTGTACATCATACTCCATATAATTCCATTTCTATGGGAACAACATGACAAAATGAAAATAGTTAAAAATCCTTATTTCAAGCATGTTAGATTGGAAGTAAATCACTGATTGACTAGTTTCTTTATGAGAGAGCTTGTATTTCTATATGTTTGAATGATACACTGACTTATTTTTTCCTTCTCCCAGTTGAGTATGTTGTGGAGTATGACTATGATGCAGTACATGATGATGAATTGACCATTCGCGTTGGTGAAATCATAAGGAATGTAAAAAAATTAGAAGAGGAAGGATGGCTAGAAGGAGAACTAAATGGGATAAGAGGCTTGTTCCCTGACAACTTTGTTAAGGCAAGTACTTTGTCCTCATCTCTATTCTTTATTAGGCTTGTTGTTTAATTTCAGACGTTAAATTATTCCTATGATATCTACATTTTATCTTGGAAAAAATAGAAATTATTTACACAATGATGTATGTGAAATTTCAGAATGGCGCCTTGGCACTTACTGTATAATATAGCAAAAGTTTTTGTTTGAGATAACGACAGCTATTCAAGTATATTCTTTGCATAATATTAAAGCTGTTTAGCAAAAGGCCTCTTGCCAAGCTCCTGAATTGAAAACTAGGTTCTGTCTTGTGATGGCAGCACAAAATTGTTGTTTGGTTTATGGGTGGGACTAGATGCACATTGCATGAATTCATTTTAGTTCCTTAATTCAGTTATGTACTTTTCTGGGTTCGGAAATAATTTTGAGTGATATTTCTTGCCTCTTGGGTCAGGCCTCATCTGTAGGTATGAGATTGTGTACAAGGGAGTAGAGCTAAGAGTGCTAAAACAAGGCTTTTGCACCTATTGAAAGTCACACCTGTACAAGACAGATTCTTCTGTATGAAGATAAAGCCTATAAAAAAAATATTGAAGATTTTTTGTAGTATGCTGTCTGAATACTACATTTTAGTTTATTACAAAATTTGTTTGTTTTGTTTTAATTTCCCCCCTCCTTCTCAAAAATTAAGATACATATGCTTGTGTAGCATAGAATATAGCCGTTTGAAGATCTCCCTTTAGTGTAGAGTATATTCATAATTTTATTTGTATTAAATGAAAGACATTTGATTTTAAAATTTTATAAATATGCAAAAATAGAAGAATTTCCTATACTAAGTTATCTAAAAGAGACAACCTCCTCCATGCATTACACACCCACCATTTATCATAGATCCCTCCTCATCCATCCAGCCTTGAAGGGTTGCCACAAACAAAGTTAGGCCTGCTGGAATTTTGTATGTTTTTGGTATCATTTTTGTTTGCTTCACCCTTTACATCCTTTGTTACATGTGTCTCAGTAACAAGGGTAAACTTGACCTATCCATGGGTCAGATCAAAATCCATAATTTTCACCCTCAAACCTGCCCTCGACTTATATGTGAGGCTGACTTATAGACAAATATATATGGTAAACATTGCATATGTTTCCATTTTTTTCAAAAGTGCTGCTTCCCCAGCAATATTTTTCCCCATGATTTCAAATTTTCTGGTAATAGTTCTGTGTGTATTACATTTGTGCTTGTAGCTTTCTGGATTAGTTAGCACCTATTCTGTTTTTCAGAGTATATTGTATGTCATTTTAAAATCTGGTTTAAAAGAGTTACCATATCAGGTCAGAGTAACAGATCACCTGGTATTTCCAGGGGGAAAAGGAAAGTTAAAAGTATCTTTAACAAATAAATAATAAATAAAAGGTCAGCTCCAAGGTGCTTGCTAGACTCAAAAGGACAGAATATAGGATCAGTGTAAAACCACTTTTCTTCACTTTCCAGCTGATTGTTGTTTGTGGGGGTAGGGAACAAAGATTGCTGTTTCCTACTTATTAGCAGCGAGAAAGCTCTGAATTTGAACAGAATCCCCATCCAAAAAGGTTGTCTGCTAAGCATTCCATGTTTTCTGATAGATAGAATAAATATGGGAGTTAGAGCAAGTTGACCTTCAGAACCTTCCCACTAATTCTGTACTTCTGATATTGGTAATACACTGCAGCATGGTGTAGTGGTTACAGTGTTAGACTGCAACTCTGGAGATTCTTAAGAGAGTGTTGTTGCAACAAAATAACTAATAAGACTGGTGGCTTGACAGTGCTATTACAATGGCAAGGTTGCTGCTGGTATAATTTTTTTGACTATGTAAAAAGTTTTTGATAGCATGATTTTAAAGATACCAATATGTAAAGAAATGAAAAAGGTACCCTTGGAGTTCAGAAAGCACAGAGGAACAAGCAGTTTGGTTGGAGTTATAAGAGTTCGTGAGATTGTGGAGGGAAAGGCTAGCCTCAGAGATCAACAAAGAGAGATGAAGATGTTCAGAAAACAGAGGTACTGAATTGTTTAACAAAAATAAGGATGTAGAAAAGGTGGAAGATGGGTGGTGAGGAGGCCGAAGTTGTTCACCTAGAAACCAGAAGAATCACAATATAGTTTGGAGAAGGACTTGAGAAATCATGATGAGATGGAAAGTCTTAATGTGGATGGAACAATCGTTACTCGGAAAGCCTATTGAGAGCAATGTCTTTTACGGTGTATACGGCGTAGAGAAGAATTGTAAAAGAGGAGAAGATTGATGACTGGGAGCAGCCTGCCCAGGAAGAAAAGATGAAAAAAGAAATATATATATCTCTTGAGTTTTTAGGGGTTTGGAGGAATTATATGCAACTTCTACATTGGCTGAACTTCAGAAAGAACCCTCACGTTAAGTATAAACAATTATAATATTTAAGGTAAAGAATGGGTTTTCTTTTGAAATAATATGCAGTATGTATTATTGTCTGATATTAGATGAATGATCTGTCAAAAAGAAATGAGCATGTAAGGGTGCTTCTCAATGATATTAAATGTTGAGAGAAGGTCTTAAAAGGTGATAAGTTACATACACACACACACACACACACACATTTAAGGATTTTAAGATATAAAGTTGGCTGCCATATATGCTGTAATAGTGGAAAATAACAAGAGGTCTTATCTATAGGGAGATATATTCGGAAGAGTTTAGAAGATAGCATGTTTACTAGAGTTAGTTGAAGTGAGTCAATTGTCTCTCCAAGTCAAACACAATGCGCCAGGCCCTATCAAGCCCTTGCAAATCCAACTCATGAGCTTCAAAAACCTGTCTGTCTTGAGTTCTGTCCTGATTGGTACTTTAGGTAAAGATCCCTACCTGCCTTTGACCTTGCATCTGCTTCTAAAGTACATCACTGCTCCTTTGGAACTCAGTTTTCTGAGTTGCTTGCCGCTGGCCTTGTTTTCCTGCCTGCCTGATCAGGAGCTGCCTACTCTGTGACCACATCTGTTGCCCCTTTGGCCCCTAAATGCCTGCACCTGAACGGGATCTGAGAGCAGCCCATCCTGGAGCCAAGTTAGAGCCTGACAGCCTCTAGTGAGTGTTCCTTGAAACAGCCCATAGGCTGGTGTCAGCTACAGTGTCAGTATCAGAATCATAGAATCATAGAGTTGGAAGAGACCACAAGGGCCATCCAGTCCAACCCCCTGCCATGCAGGAACTCCCAATCAACTCCCAATCATGCCCATTCTGCTACCACTGTGTTCCCCCCCCCCCTCCGAACCGTTGTCTAGATTGGTGCATTGTAGCCAGCACTTTTGAGGTTAAAACTATAATCAGGAGACAAAAATCATTTGTAGCACATGGCAAAACATACACAATTGGCCCTCTGTATCCACGGATTTGTTATTCACGGGTTCAACCATCCATGGCTTGAAAATACAGTATTGAAAAATAACATAATTCCCAAAAAACAAACTGATTTTGCCATTTTATGTAAGGGACACCATTTCACTATGCCACTATGTATTTAATGTGATTTGAGCATCCATGGATTTTGGTATCCATGATGGGTCATAGAATCATGGAATCATAGAGTTGGAAGAGACCACAAGGGCCATCCAGTCCAACCCCCTGCCATGCAGGAACTCCCAATCAAAGCATCCCCAACAGATGGCAATCCAGCCTCTGCTTAAAGACCTCCAAGGATGGAGACTCCACCACCCTCCGAGGGAGTGTGTTCCACTGTCGAACAGCCCTTACTGTCAGGAAGTTCCTCCTAATGTTGAGGTGGAATCTCTTTTCCTGCAGTTTGCATCCATTGTTCCGCGTCCTAGTCTCTGGAGCAGCAGAAAACAAACTTGCTCCCTCCTCAATATGATATCCCTTCAAATATTTGAACAGGGCTATCATATCACCTCTTAACCTTCTTTTCTCCATACTAAACATCCCCAGTTCCCTAAGGTGCTCCTCATAGGGCATGGTTTCCAGACCCTACACCATCTTAGTTGCCCTCCTTTGGATACGCTCCAGTTTCTCCACATCTTTTTTAAATTGTAGTGCCTAGAACTGGACACAGTATTCCAGGTGAGGCCTGACCAAAGCAGAATAGACTGGCACTATTACTTCCCTTGATCTAGATGTTATACTTCTATTGATGCAGCCTAAAATTGCATTGGCCTTTTTAGCTGCCGCATCGCACTATTGGCTCATGTTCAACTTGTGGTCTACTTGGACTCCTAGATCCCTTTCACATGTAGTCTCGTTCAGCCAGGTGTCCCCCATCCTATATCTGTGCATTTCATTTTTCCGCCCTAAATGCAGTACCTTATATTTCTCTGTGTTGAATTTCATTTTGTTAGCATTGGCCCAGCTTTCTAATCTATTCAGGTCATTTTGAATTTTGATCCTGTCCTCTATGGTACTCCTCCTAATTTGGTGTCATTTGCAAATTTGATAAGTATGCCCCCAATTCCTGCATGGCAGGGATTGGACTGTATGGCCCTTGTGGTCTCTTCCAACTCTATGATTCTACGATTCTATGGAATAGGTTGTGATCATTTAGCAGTGCTGGTGTCTTAAGAATATTTTCTTAAAACCATTTTTAGACTCCATGAAGCAGTTTATAAAGTAAATGAAATGACCTTATATTTCAAAGTATTATGGGTAAAGAGTTGGTACTTCTATTAATATTTATGTGATTAATAATAATCTTAGTAGAGAAGAACTGCTAGCAAGGAAAGGATAGTCTTATGACTTAAATAGTACCTTCATTTTTTTAAAGTGTCACAGAAGTATTGTTAATGTGCACTGTATCCATCGTAGTGCACTTTGTAGAAGGCTATATGGGACATTATTGACATTTAATCAAGGTTTTCATATCATAATAGATGAATAGTATCATCTGGTAAAACAGGCACATTTTTCTTTAAGTAGAATGGAAAGGCAAAACGGCAATCTCTTACTAGTGAATACCGTGTTTCCCCGAAAATAAGACAGTGTCTTATATTAATTTTTGCTCTAGGTCTTATTTTCAGGGGATGTCTTATCCAGGAAGAAGAATTCACATTTACTGTTGAACAAAAAATGAACATTTATTATGTACTGTATATATATTTGCTAGGTCTTACTTTCGGGGGAGGTCTTATATTTAGCAATTCAGCAAAACGTCTACTAGGTCTTATTTTCAGGGGATGTCTTATTTTCGGGGAATGGTAATGAAGTATTTAGGACTTACAGGGGGAGGAGGGTGGGGAGTAAAGAACAGGCTCACTGAAGGCCAAGCTAGGAACTACATGGGATTTTTTCCAGCAATCTAAATTTTCTCAGTGTCACTGTCTTTTTTAAAATGACCATTAAATGTGTAGATATTTCTATGTTTTGACATTCATTCTTTAATTACACTTCCATATTATGATTTCTTCAATATTGGTTAGGAGTTATTTGGGACTCACTGTTTCTGAAAGGATGTGCATTCATAATTTGATTTGGCTAAATAATACAATTTTTTATGTACAGAAATTCTCTTTATAAAATAGGTGCAGTTTGTGGAAGACTTTTTTTATTAAAATTAGTGGCCTATTATGATCAAGAAACTGCTTTTACTAGAAGGTTATCGTGTTTTTCTAACTTGCAGAACAACTCTTGTGTTTTAGCTGCAAGAAAACTTGAAGGAAGATAAATAGAAAATATTTGGTAGTCATTAGGGACTCCTTTATAGATAATATGTATTTTACATCTTAGGATTTTACTGAAATGTGTAAAAAATAAATTGTTATAGTTGAATTTCATTTCATTGTTTGTTAAAAAAATATGTGGAAAGTCTTTTTGGAAGTTGTGAAGTCTGTTGGTGATCATCATCATCACCATCCATTGTCACCATCATAATCTTCTCCTTCTCCCTATTAGAGTTACACACCAGAGAGTATAAACGGGTAGTATATTGTTGGAGAAAAGAGTGGTGATTTGCCTTTACAGGTGTGTGCATCTGCTCTTACAGCTGTAAAACAAAACCAGGAAGCTTGTTGAGTTATTAGTTGAACTTTGCTCACTGCAGTAGTTGCTTTAAAACTTCCTCCAACACACGGAAACATGCACACATACATGGGTGTGTTAAAACAAATATGTCTTCAGAACTGGTAAGCTCTTTTTGCTAAAGTAATATAATCATACATTTTTGTGATTGGTTATTTGACGCCGGTTAAATCTTTGTTGGTCAGTCTGTTTTGATTTGAAAAATGATTTACAGTTTTACGGTACTGTGTCTGATCCACTGCTTGAAAATTATGTGACATTTCCTAGCTTTAGATGGCTGTTTATTTTTGGTTCATTTTCATTTTATGTTTGCATTCAGATACTGCTTTTCCAACATTTTTACAGTCTGAATTCACTATTTAACTCATTTAAATGTAGGCACTGGGGAGTGGTGCTTGTAGGGCAAGGTACAGTTTTTGTCTTTGTTCTCGAAGTTCACATACTGTGTATATAATTTCTAGCTCAGGCTATATTGAGAAAACAAAATCGACTGATTATCTGGAGTTCAGTGCCAGCAGTGGTTGTTTTTGCTGGAGGAACCCTCCCTCCCCGTCCCCACACTGTGTTTACTTTCATTGCAAAAGTTTTTACACATGATTTTGCATGTTTTGCCTAAAATATAAGGAAATCTGTGTTTTCAAGTAAAATCTCTCATGTAGTCATTGTACCAAAGCGAAGTTCAAAAATCACAAAGTTAGGTGTTTCAATAAATGCTGTGAAGAATTAAAGGGCCAGTTTCTTGTTCATTTTTATGAACATTCTGAACATTTTATGAACATAGTGAAAACATTCTGTTTAAAAAGATAGCATTCTATCCAACAAATACTGGAGTGAGAATCCGTAATGACTTTAATTTCTCTCCACCTCCTGTGTAGCCTTCTTTTATACCACAGTTTTCTGTTCTGGCATGAAATGGGAAACTATAGGGTAGGTGCTGACTGCAATTTGGGATTGCAAGCCATGCTTAGGTCCCATATTGCATGTTCCTTCTTTCCTTTTATTTTTGTATTGGGACATGAAATCTTGCAGTGATCTTGCGTTCTTCCCTTTCCTGTCCCCAATACAATTAAGTGATCCTACATGATCCTATAACTTTTTATTTCCTCTAAAATTTTATGCTTTCTGTCTGCTTCTTGACTAGACTCTCATTGCTCTTGTGTTACATTCTCTCTCAGGTAAAACTGATGAAAGGTCATTTAAAAAAGTACAGTTAACTGTAAAAATTGCAGATAAAACAGCACATCACCCTCTTAAAAGTCCTGTTTGTAAAAACATTCAGTTCTCAAATGATTGTCAGGGAATAAAAAGGCTTTGTGTACCAATAAAAGAGGACCAAAAGTTCCAGAGCCTATTTTAAAGGATTTTGATAGTTTAATTCCATTTTAATATTGACTTCTGTATGATTGTAATTAAAAATACAATTAAAATTACGTACCTCTTATGCAGCTTGGGATCTGTGACTCCTGCATGCAAAATGTTTTTACCATTGATCTTTGTATACCACATTTCTTGATTGGGAGTGGCAAGGACACACTGACTGAACTGGGCAGGAAAGTCTGCATATGCTCAGAGGCATTCAAGATTTTTCTAATTAAGAATTCTCCACCTTGGATTCACTGACTGATATTGTATTCAGTTCTTTTTGCACTTGCAAAGTGCCTGTGTCATCTAACTAAAAGTGCCTGCTTACTAACACTTACTGTGACTATTAATCTTTTGCATGCCCTGTTTTTGAAGAGTGAGAGAACACTGTACATATTGGTGATATCTTGTTAGGAGAGAAATGGAGAGCACTGGGAAAAAAAGAACAGGTTTTAAGATAAAAAATCCCTCGGTTATTGAAAGCCTTTTCAAACATGATAGTTTACCAACCACATTGGATTCCCTCTGTCCTCAAAAACACTCATATTGTGGGATTTATAGTTCACAAGGGTGGAATCCAGTTGGGAAGGGCAACTTTAAAACAATAAAAGAAACAAACAAAAATGCCCCAAGAGTTTGCCAGTAACAACCCCATGCCAATTTTTGTAAATCCCATTATTGTTTTTGAACATTAATGGCACAGTTAACAGCACGCTGGCAGATTCATTTAACAACAATGAATTCATCTCTCAGTTTTAAATGGATTACATTAACAGATTCATTTTCAAAATTAATATTCTATTCACTCTTGTTTGTGCAAAAGACTGCCAGTATCCTTTAAAAAAAGATATCCCTGTACTTTTCTTTTCCTTCCATTTTAATAATTTCATTTTCTCTTCCTTTGTTTTTGCATTTGGGGAGACGAGTAGTGGAGGGGAAAAAGTGGAATGGCATGGTAGTTTCATGCAAGTTAGCGGAGAAGGAGAGGACAACTGGGAGGGAAAAGCATAAAGCAGATGGGAAAGGATGAACTGTAAAGGAAATTAGAAGGTGACTGAGAGAGAAGAGCAGATAAACCAGGGCAAAGGTGGGGTGGGGTAGAGAAAGAAGAGGTCTAACATGCATACTTACACGTTGTCTTTTTTGTACAGTAGAACTGAACTGGATCCACCTGAAGTTTCATAAACTTTATTTCACCATCAAATCAGTAGTAATTGCTTTGTACATAGATATATATGTTCTTTGATGTACTATAATTGTTAATACCAAACTAAAAATTAAAATGTAAAAGATAAAATTATAAAATTATGTAGATTTTTATACCGTGGCAGCACTGTACAATTTATAAGATGCCAATGCTAATTTTAATTTAATGGCAATTTGGGTGGGGGTGTTCATTCCATGTAAAAACTGTGCTGCTGCATTATATTCTAAGGTTTTTTTTTCCTATTAGAGCTATTTGGTCATGTCCATACCTGGTCATTTTCTGTCAGATCAGTACATTCACAAAACAGCTGTATTGTGCTTAGTCCCATAAGTTTAAATTTCAAAATTTTATCCCTCCCTTGGGCACTGGCAGTTAAACCATTGTAATAGGGCAGCTGTATCTGAGCTGCATTATATCAGTTGTTTTGATATTCTGAGTGTTTTAAAAAATGTAATCCTGTACAGGATGTCCTTGCAGTTAAGCTCACAAAGGTGACTGGTCTGTAAAAACAGTTTTACTTATTGGTAGGCTCTGTTGAAGGAAAGTCAAGGAAGAAAGTGCAACGGCAGGTTTACAGTTGAACATTAAGAAAACAGAAATAGTGACCACAGGTGATTTCCATAACTTAAAAGTAGATGATGAAGACATGGAAATAGTACAAAGTTTTCTGTAGCTTGGCTCAATCATTAAGCAGACTAGAGACTGTAGTCAAGAAATCAGAAGAAAAAGAATATGAAAACAGCTATGAGGGAACTAGACAAGATCCTGGAGTGTATAGATATGTCACTGAATACTAAAGTTAGGATGGCATCATATTTCATGCCACCGTATTTCCAGTCCTGTGAATGGTTGTGAAACCTAGACAGTGAAAAAAGCTGACAGGAAGAAAATGAATTCATTTGAAATGTGGTGCTGGAGAAGAGTTCTATGGATACTTTTGACTGTTAAAAAGACAAATAAATGTGTCCTACAGTAAATCAAGCCTGAATTCTCTGTAGAAGCCAAGATGACAAAACTGAGACTGTTGTACTTTTGACCTATCATCAGAAGACACGACTCGCAAAAGACAATGATGCTGGCTAATGTAGAAGGCAGTAGGAAAAGAGGAAGACCACATTCCAGACTCGGTTGAAGCCATGACCATGAATCTGCAAGACCTGAACAGGGCTGTTGTTGATAGGGTGACTTAGAAGTCTCTCATTTATAGGGTCACCATGAGTCGAACTCAGCTGACAGCATTCAACAACAAAGGGTCTGGCAGAGGAGGCAGAGGTGTACATTTTATAACACTTTACCTGGATGTAGAAAGGAGTTATAAATGTCACTATATGTTATTGCCATCACTTGTTGTACCCCTCTTCCTGAATGTCCCTGTGTGAGAAGAAGAGCTACCAGACCACTTGTGTACTGGTTCATTGCTTAAGTAGTTTGAGGCTCCTGGACATAGGAATTTAGCAAGATTCTTATCACTTGGTGGGGGATGAAGGGCAGTGTTAGGAAAACAACCTGATGGGAACTATAGGCAGTGTTCCTAATGATTCCTGCTGTCTAATGTACTCCATGAATGCATGCAGTTTTAGAATCCTTCCTTTCTTCCCTGCCGTTGGAGATTATCACACTACACTCTTAAAAGTGTTGCTATTCCACTTTAACTGCTAACTGCTCTGGCTGCCTCCTGTTGCATCCTGGGATTTGAAGTTTAGAGAGGGGCGTTTAGAATATTAAGCCAGGGAGGTCTTAGGCCTCACTGAACTACAAAGTCCAGAATACAAGAGGAAGAAGCCAGAGCAGTTAAAGTGGAATATTAACACTTTAAGAATGTAGTGCGATAATCTCCCTAAGGACAGCTATCTGCAACCCCAACATGTCTTTAAAAAGAGGGTGGCTCTTGTTTGGCTCTAAATGTTTTTGAGTATTTTTCTGCCCGTTCAGTGCCATATTTTACTTAGCAGATGAAATACGTTGTCCTTAACACCCCATATCTTATTTCATCTTAATATACACCTTAATATAGACAAATGGGGGGGGGGGGGGGGAAGGGAGGACTAGTATCCTAAAGTTTAAATAAATCCGTCAAAATATTGTTTTGCAACCCACGTAGTATATCTCAGATTTTATATAAAAAAGACCACCTTCAAATTATTTGAATATTGCATATGCTCCAGTTAAGAATTAATATATTGATCATTAGAACCAGTATGGTGTAGTGGTTTGAGTGTTAGACTAGACTAGAAAGACTTAAGACTGGAATCCCTGCTGAGCTTTGGAAACCTACCTTGAGTGAGTCATATTCTCTCAACCTCAAAGGAAGGGAGTAGCAAACACATCTGAACAAATCTTGCCCCATGATAGTTTTGCTTTTGGATCATCATAAATCAGAAATTATTTGAAAGCAGATAACAATATGAATTGATCATTTTTATATTAATAGTTAGAATATAAATGTATTTAATTTATCAGAAGGTTTTGGTTGGATCATGGTGCTCTAATCTTTCAGTGCAGAGTGTAGTTAGTATCAAATAAGGAGCTAGGAACCAGCTTCAGCCCATCTCAAGATTCTTTCTGGATATATTTCTGTTAAATACATTCAGGTCTGACGGGTAGGTAAATGTGTAACTAGCAGGATAAACTCCAGTTTGAGATTGAAGCAGGGTTTGTACTGTATTTGTTTTGATCAATCACAACAGTATTGTATTTGTTTTGATCAATCACAACTAAAAAAGACATAGCATTTGTGCAAACGATATCGAACAAATCCCAATTTCCCCCATGATTTTAATTAAGTTGGGACTAACATGGGATTTAGCTCTGTGCAAAATTGCTGACTTAGAATAGTTTTTCAATTATTTGCCTGTGGGTTCATCTGGATGGAAAGAGTTCTCTCTAGTGTGTGTTTGTAACATAGTATTATTAATTAAGATTTGAGCATTTAATCTCCCCTGTTTTATTTTTACCAGGAAGTTCAGAGAGAGACGGAATCTAAAGATGACAGTTTGCCAATCAAGAGGGAAAGGCATGGAAATGTAGCCAACCTTGTTCAGCGTATGAGCACTTACGGTCTTCCAACAGGAGCATTCCAGCCTCATTCCCAGGGCAAAAGCTTCAGGAGGAGTATGTTGTTTAGTAGCTAGAAGACTCCCTTGCTATTATCTCTTTTGCTGCTTCTGCATGGAAATAGAACTCTCACGGGGTGGAAAATGTTGTACCATATATTTTCATTCATTTCCTCGGTCATAAGTAATAATATGACAAGCAACAGATGAAAGCCGTGATGTTCGGAGCCCTAACAACTTTCCATTAATTGCAGAAAAATCCCAAGGGACTCCTCTGTATCTGTTTCCTCTCTTCTAAGAAAATAGAAGTAATATTCTTGTAGCATAGCCTGTGCTTGCATAGTCATTTGTTCTATGCTGTTTCTGAGTAGCAATGAAAATTCAGCAGGAAGCAATAAAGGAAGTTTGTGCATATTGGATAAAACTGTGCATGGATTTACATATAGTTTTTAGTAGTTGTTGTGGAAGAAACACATTATGGAAGGTAAAAACATACAGAAAAAATTAACAGGAAAATGACATATCTTTTGAAAATTAATAGTATAAGTATGCTTAATTATTCTGGTGTTAAGGCAAGTTAGTAGTTGAAACTAATTTTTGTGCAGGTTAAATTGGCAGATAGCCTTTTAAATCTGTATTCAAAGAGAGTGGCATCAGGTTATCTGTCAGATTGATTGATAAAATATGACAGGAAGATAAACTGCAGTAATAAACACATTTCCATTTTTACATACTAATTGCATTCATATAGTTTAGCAAATCTTATACTTGCTAACTACACATCAGTAGCAGTTTAACATTGTTAAACTGTTCAAATTAGTGTGCATTTTCCACATGTGTCCGATTTCATACAATACTCCCATTGACAAAATTGTGTCAATATTTTAGGATTGTTGTTTTGTTTGTGTCCCCCCCCCCCCATTTGTGCATATCATTAAATAGGTTTTTATTCTTCTGTGGAAACTACTGTAGACTTGGAAATGTAAGGATTTCTGATTGTTAATTTCAGGAGGTGCAAATTGGGTAAACCAACCAAAAAACAAACAGCTGAACAAATTTCTCTCCCCTTTGTGGTCATGACAAGTTGTTGTTTTTTAAATGTAATCACCATATTAAAAATTAATGCCTCAGTGCTTATTAAAGAAGTAAATTATTCGTAGAGGCCCAGATTACATAAATTGACAGAAATATGCACCAGCATGTCCTCCAATGAAAAAGGAAAATCATCCCACAGATGCCCTATAAAAATATATGAGAACAGCACTAATTTTAGTGGAATGGAAGTGAAGAAGCATAATATGTGATATATCAAGTCAACTTTCTAAATAATACAAAACAATAATAAGAATAATTTATGAGATAACTAGATTATTATACAAAAATAGATCTAATGTGAAAGAGAATTGTAATCTTCAGAACAGGCTCCTTTTCCATGGGATTAATAAACATACTATTTTATCCTTTAACAATATGATGTAAGTATACTAAATCATCAAGAATCCTTCATTCCGCATATCAAACTAAAATAGTTCAAGTGTTACAGGTTGTGAACATAAATCCACTTCTTCAGGGCTGTACAGCTTTAGTTAGAGAAGTATGTTTATCCACCAATTTCTACTTGCTCCATTCTTATAGTAGTAGCAACATAATACAAGTTGAGTATCCCTTATCTGAAATCTGAAATGCTTCAAGATCAAAAAAAATTTCATGGGTGGTAAGATAGTGACACTTTTACTGTTCAACATACACAAACTTTGTTTCATGCACAAAATTATTTAAAATATTGTATAAAATTCTCTTCAGAGTATGTGTATAATGTATACATGAAACATAAATGAATTTTTTGTTTAGACTTGGGTCCCATCTCCAAGATATCTCATCATATCTCAAGAGATCTCATATCTCAATTTATGCTGCTTTTAAATCACGTTTTAATTTTAGTATTATTTCATATATTTTTTTAACTTGTGCAAGTAATGTTTTAGTTTTATAGTACAGTTTGGTACGTTGTATATACTCATGTATAAGTCTATAAATTTTAGTCAAAATTGACCTCAAAAACCTGGGTCAACTTACCCATGAGTCAATGTAAGTACTGTACTTTTAACTCTTATAAAGAAAGAAACCATCCATTTCTCTGAGTCAACCTAAAAAAAGAGAACTTAAAAAAAGCACTGCTCTCTCTCTATTGTCACCAGCGCAGCACCATTCCTGACCTCTTTGAATGCCTGGGCAGGAAAATGGTGGCAGTGGCAGCTTTTTGGCGCTCTCCCTTGAAGAAGACTCCCCAGGCTTTGAAGAATTTGTTTATGTTTGCCAGCTTTTCTGGGTTAAACTCAGACAAAGCAATCACATTATGGTTAAAGGTTATGCAGTCACCATTTTCTTTGTTTTGCATTTTCATCCTTTTTGACATGTGTGCATTCTCTTAGCCCTGCTAATGCCTGGTTGCCTCCCACACACATCTAACAGCCATGATTTACTGTATTTCCCTCCTCATTCATCCAGCCTTTAGGGTGAACACAAACAGTCATGCCTGCCAGAACTGTGTAAGTTTATGGCATTGTTTTTCTTTGCTTCATCATTGTTACTTGCCCCTAAGTTTTACCCTTGACTTATCCACGGGTTATATCATAATCCATAATTTTGGCCACAAAACCTGTCCTTGACTTATACATGGGGTCAACTTATAGTTGAGTATATACAGTAATACCTAATGCTGATTGATATCTATACTTGTGCATTTATGCTGATTCACTTGTATATTAATGGGATGATTTGTTTTATCATTAGGGTTGTGTGCCATTGAACACCGGATTTTTTAATCTTCTAAAGAGGAAAAGCTTGTAGAATGCTTTTGGAAGGGGAGGGGGAGCTGTTATTTTGTTGCCAGCAGAGTCTTGTTCCATCTGAAAGCCTTGGGCCTGATTCAACCATAAACCATAGTGGCTGCCAGAGGGAAATTGGAATCGTCTAATCGTCTCCCTGCTTTTGATGTGGCTTGTTTCAGCAGAAACACCTAGTTATATCAAATAGGAAGAGGAATCTCCACTTTGCAGCCTTGCCAAAAAAAGGGGGGTGGGGAAGCAGAAGAAGTGGGTTGCATGATGCTTAAGCCTCTGGTTTGTTCATACTATAATGCCACAGAAGACTGTAGACAGCAAAGCATATGCTATAGTATAAAAAGAAGAGGAAGAAGGGGATGAAAGGAGTTTTGTGCTCCCTTTAAGACCAGGCAATTTATTGTTGCATGAGCTTTTGTGGATTACAATCCATACCTATACATTAGTTTATATAGCCCAGAATATGTATGCTCTACAAATAGTCTGAGTGTTAACGGTTGTTTTTTTTTTACATGTCCCATTTAATTTCAATGCCACGCACACAACTATATATACCTGAGACCTGAGTACCATACTCCATCAGTGCATTTGAGGAAGTGGGTTGTAATCCACAAAAGTTCATGCTAAAATAAATTTGTTTGCCTTAAAGGTAATACAAGACTCTTGCTTTTTCTCTCTACAGTAAATGTTAATTTAATTCACAAGATTGCATGTTCATGCTATAGAAGAAGAATAAATATTAACTTATGAATTCTCCTTTGAAATGTGTCTATAAGATGTTTCCCTGATAAACTTTCATTTTAGCTCACATATTTTCTACTGTCAACAGGATCCAAAAAACGGCAATGTAAAGTTCTGTTTGAGTATATTCCTCAGAATGAGGATGAGTTAGAGTTGAAGCTGGGAGACATTATAGACATTCATGAAGAGGTGAGTAATTTTACAGAATTTAGGGAGATAAATGAGATGGCTCAAGTTTTGTTAGTTAACATTACAAAAGTGGAACCCTGTTTAAAATGCACATCAGGCTTGATAATGATGATGCTTGATGCATATCACATGTCTGATAGCTTCTGAAAAATTACAGCTGCTCTTTGTATGAAGGTACAGATTCAAAAACACAGCGAAAGCAATACAGTCACCCCTCCAAGACTTGAAATGTGTGGACTTGGAAATCTGTGAAAGGGCAACCACTTTAACTTGAAAACCCCGCATGCACGTGCCCTATTCAAGCCTATGGCGCTTGAATATGTGAGAAATTTTGAACTTGCACTGGGGTCTGGAATGGATCACCTGCAAGTTCAAAGGGGTGACTGTACATAGAAGAACTATATAAAAGAGATAATGAAGATGCCTTGGAGATGTCTCATACACAAGATCCCCATGAGTCGGGCTCAACTTGAAGGTAGTTAACAACAAACAACAATAAACAAATAAAAAATTGAGGGCTAAATCCAATTAATATCACAAGGGATAATTGGGATTTCCACAAATTTTAACTTGTTTTTGTTAAGTGCCCTTGAGTCAATCCTGACTCATAGCTACCCCATGGATGAGAACCTCCAAGATTATCAAAGGCTTTGCTTAGTCTATAAAGCACATGCTAATTTTCTTCTGGAAATCTTTGGTACACTCCATTATCCATCATATGTCTGCAGTGTAGTCCGTAGTGCCTCTTTCTTTTTTGAATCCCACTTGAACTCTGGAATTTTTGAAAACTCTGCCTAATTTTGAGGATAATTTTGTTTGCATGGGAAATGAATGCTATGGTCCTATAGTTGCTGCAGTCTTTTGTCTCTCCTTTTTGCAGATGGGGATGTATACTGATGTGTCCAGACTCTTGGCCAATGTTTCATTTTCCATATTTGTTCAAATATAATTAGCATTAGAGTTGATTCTATCTGTGTGGATTGTAGCAGTTCCATTGGAATATCATCTGCTCCTGGTGATTTGTTTTTCCCAATTTCTCTTATGGCAGCTTCCACCTTGCTTTTTAGAATTCAAGGTTCATCTTCATATGGTTCTTCTTTCCATATGTTATTTATTTTTTCATCTCTGTTATATAACTCCTCTGTATATTTGGCTTCAAATATTTTTTTTTTAATTTTAAATTTTGACTTACCATTCGGCAATCTATTTACTTGATCTACTATATTTGGAACTAGCGATTTGGTTTAGTCTTAAAAGCCTGAGTAATTCTAGTTGTGTAGAAACATGTATCATTGTTACATGTATCATTCTGAAGGTGCCCTAGTGGTGCAGTGACTAAAGGCTAGTACTGCAGCCACAAGATTGTGAGGTCAATCCCAGGACTCTAAGGTTGACTCAGCCTTCCATCCTTTGATAGGTTGGTAAAACTGAGTACCCACCTGAACACCTCAGTTGCCCCCAACAAGGAAAAGTGTCCTCAAAATGGTCCCATTCCATTCCTGGCGCCATGGCGTTCCCATTCAGTGCTGAGGCACATTAAATGTTCAGGTCACAAGACTTCCGTTCAAGCCAAAGGATGTGCCTCAGCACTGAATGGGAACGCCATGGAGCTGGGGACAGAAGTGGGCCATTCTGAGGACACTTTTCCTGTGTGGTAAAATCCGTTTTTTCTCGGTCTCACGCGGACCCGAGCACCCTCTTCCCATGCCCATAACGGGGAGAAAAGTGAGTCTGATAAACTACTGGGTGAAACAAATGCTGAAGCAAAAACCTCAATTAGAGTCTCTCTTGCTGTATGCACACATACACACACTGAAGGAGCCTCCAAGTTTTACCCTTGACTTATCCACAGGTCATGGCAAAATCCATAATTTTGGCCCTAAAACCTGCCCTCAACTTATAAATGAGATAGACTTATAGTCGAGTATATACAGTACTTCTATTTTTTAGTTTTCCTTTGTTTTGTTCTACAACAGCTACTTGTGTTCAGTGAAACTGAAAAAGTTCTGCCAAAGGCTTTTGAACTATCACCATTTCTACAGTCACATTTTTTATCTTGTTTAAAGATTGTCTTGTTTTTACAAAGTAGAGTGCAGAGGAGAATTGATGGCAAAGGATTGTGCTCTATATTGGGTTCCTGGATGAGACAAATTATCTAGATCCATGTCAGTCTGGTTTCAGACCTGGTGGATTACCTGCAAAGGAACTAGAAAGGGGGAGTATTCTACTGGACCTCTCATCACCTTTCGATACCATTGACCTGCAATGAGGCTTAGAGGCACTGTTTTACAGTGGCTCTGTTCTTTCTTAAAGGGGCATTCTCAGAAGGTGGTGCTGGGGGATTCCTGTTTCACTCTTTGGCTGTTGGCCTGTGGGGTCCCTCAGTGCTTAGTCCTGTTCCTATGTTTTTTAACATCTACATGAAACCTCTGGGAGAGGTCATCTGGAGATTTGGAGTAAGGTGTCACCTGTATGTTGATGATACCCAACTATCACTCTTTTCCACCTAATTCCAAGGAAGCTGTTTCTGTCCTAAACCTGTGCCTGACTGCTGTAATGGACTGGATGAGGGCAAACAAATTGAAGCTTAATCCAGATAAGGCAGAAGTGCTGCTGGTTAGTCAAAAGACAGATCTGGGAAGAGGGATTCAGCCTATGTTAGATGGAAGCCCAGGTATCAGTGGTGACCAAAAGTACCTTTGCACAGCTAAAACGCATGTGCCAACTGCGCCCATTCCTGGAGAAGTCAGATCTGACCATGGTGGTACATGACTTGGTTGCATCCTGTCTGGATTACTGTAATGTGCTCTATGTGGGGCTACCTTTGAAAAGTGCTCAGAAACATCAGCTGCTCCAAAGAGCTGCAGCCAAGCTGTTAACTGGAGCTGGCTACAGGGAGCATACAATTTGCTTGTTGCAACAGCTCTGTTGACTGCCAGTCTGTTTTTGGGCACAATTCAAAGTGCTGGTTTTGACATATAAAGCCCTATACGGCTTGGATCCAGGCTATTTGAAGGCCTGTATCTCCCTGTATATGCCCCACAGAGTATTGAGATCATCGGCAGAGGCCCTTCTCTCTGTCCCACTGTCCTCTCAGGCGGGTTTGGTGGGAATAAGAGAGAGGGCCTTCTCAGTGGCTGCTCGCAAGCTTTGGAACTCCCTCCCTAGGGAGGCTAGAATGGTTCCCTCTCTGCTGTCCTTCCTGCGGCAAGTGTCCTTCCTGCGGCTTGTGTTGGCAGGCCTTTGCAAATCGATAAGGTCTGGGAATGTTGTGCTATTTAAAATTTTAAGGTTTGTATTGTAACATTCGATTTTAACTCAGAACTGTTTTGACTTTTAAAATGGAATAATTGTTTTTAAAATTTTATATTTGTACATTTCAACGCTGTATTGTATTGTTTTAAATCTGCTGTTTGCCACCTTGAGTCCCTATATTGGGAGAAAGGTGGGATATAAGAAAATAAAATAAATAAACTATAAGCAAGAATTTCTCTGTAGGCAAGGGAAACCTTGGAACCTCCTCCTTTTTCTTTGTAAGGCATTGGCTGGCTGGCCAGAAACAAGAGTCTGTTATATTTATGGATGAACTGTATGAGATTGTTCCCACTTGTAGTTCTTTTGAGTGATACGTTTGTTGTGTGTGTTGCTGCCCTTCTATTCAAACATCTTTCTTATCACAGAATAACAAGGAGAAGTTTCCATCCAAATCAAATTAGTGTCATGGTTATTCCAGTGCCTTGTCGTACTAATGGGATTCCCCTCACCCCAAATCCTCAGGGTTAATACTTTACTTATAGTGCCTTCTGAAATCCTCCTAACCTTTCCTGGTGTTTATAGCCATGTTACTGCAAATAGCAATTGTGGGTTCTTTTCCTTTCCTTTTCATAATGCTAAATTCTTTCTACAGGTAGAAGAAGGCTGGTGGAGTGGAACACTAAATGGCAAATCAGGCCTTTTCCCTTCTAACTTTGTAAAAGAGTTAGAAATAATAGATGATGGAGAAACACAAGACAGCCTGGATGATGCAGGTAGTGTTTGCTGTGTTGCTAAGCAGATAGTATGCAGAGTACTTAAAGGAATGGAGTTAAATAATAGCTAAGAGTCTAACTTACCCTAAAGCATATGTGTAAACCTCTCAGAACCAGGGTTATAATTAATTTGCTAATATCCAAACATATGTGTAAACATTTGAAGGATGAAGACTCAAAGATTCTCTGATTTTACTCTCTGACTTATTTATTTAATATAATATCTTTCTGTCAAACATATCTAATGAAACAAACACTAAAAACAAAATCCTGTTTAAAAAATATAAAAACAGACTCACTGAAAACACAATGAAAAACATAACTAGTACCCCACCACTTAGGCTCTTTCAACAGTAGACCAACTTACATGGCAGATGCCTCAGTGAATAATAATGTTTTTCCTTTCGGCAGAAAGACACTAAAGCAGCAGCAAGGAGTCTAGGAGCAGCCAGCCAGAAAGTCCCCCTCTCCTCATCCAATTCATTACCAACACCAGCTACTAATTTAGAAGAAAAAAAAGATCAGCTTATTCAGATTTAGATGAAAAAGAAAGATAGACTTGGGTACTGCCAACAAACTGATTGGATAGAATTAAATTCTAAAACCCCAGGCAATCTAACTCAGACATTTTAAGTTTATATTAAAATAGCATGGGGAACAAGGCAGGACCCTGTGGGACAGCACAATGTGTGAAAGAGCAGTTTCCCAGCACACTGCCACCTTTAACCACCCCTCCAAAATGGACCAAAGCCCCATAAACCAGAGCCTCCAGCAATTCCAGTCAGATGCATCCAGACAGCGTGATTGAGAGTATTAGAAAACTCCATGAAATACAGCAAAGTCAACCAGATACACACTCTTTGTCCAATGCCTGATGTAGACCATGTAGAGCAAGATGGCCAGTACAGAGTGTCCCATAATTAGGCAAATTGAACTGGCTATAAATGTTTGGAAGTAGACTCCCATAATGCATTCAATGATATTTTTTTTGATATGCCTAGAAAGTGCTGGCTGTTCTGATGAACAAGCCTGAAGAGATGTTCGTGATCACTGCATTAGGAGTAATTAAACTAGAAGTAGAGAAACTCCAGCCTGTGGGCCAGATGCAGACTTTCGGGTCTTGTAATTCAGACCTCTGCACTCTCCCCAGGCCATGTCTTTCATCACTCCAACTTTAGATTGTTGATATTATTTAATCCATCCTACCCTATAGCAAATTTCAAAGCTGCTGAAAGTAGCCTTGCACAAGTTAGGAAGAGAATGCTTGTTGGGACAAAAATAAGCATGCCTGCACTACACAATGAACCCCAGGGCCACTGCTCTAAGCTTTTAAGTTGAGATGAGACATATTAAGCAGTAATAATCTTGAAAAGAAAAGCTACAATAGTTTCTTTGCTTATTGTGCAAGCAATGAAGTATGCATTATAAATGTCTCCCATGACATTTAACATATGACCAACTATTGCTAGTAGAAGATATTATGTTTAGTATACAGTAGTAAAATTATATATTTTTAAAAATGTGATTGAAATGTTCTATAAAATTCCGTAATGGTATTTTAGTACATCTTAAATTTTAAAACAAAAAGTAAAACAATGTGGGAACTCACTTAATTGTAAGATGAACAATTGATGAAAGTACATCATTTTCTCAGTCTTTAAAAAGATAGACCAGCATCAGTGGTGTCAAAGTGAGCTCATTGCTTGACAGACTCAACATTCATGCTCAGTCCAAGTCCAGGTGAAAGAATGGCGATTGTGACAAACAGCAGCAAGCGTCCCCATCACCTCCAGAGGAGGAAGCAACCACCCAGGGTCCTGAGATCCAAAGCACTATGCAGTGGCACAGAAAATTTCCCAGATCACTCCTCCTGGAGTGCCTGGATTATGAAGATCTCTTGGAGCTAGCCATTCAAGAAGTAGCTGGCTTAGAGCAGGCCTATGAAGGGTGGCATGCTGCCTCTTCCTCCTCCTCCTTGTCCTCCTCCCATCACCAGTGCTGCTGCAACATCACTGTTCTCCCATCTCTGTCACAAATGCATACCATTGTGCTTCTCCACCTGTTCTGCTATGAAGGAATGATACCACTGTTGCCGCCACTGCTGCCCCCTCCTTCTCCTCTCTCCCCCTTCCTCTTTTTCTAATGATGAGGGAGGCTGAAGATGCAGCATCAAAAATTGGCAATTTTATATAGAGCCAGCCCCTGGCAGAAAGTAGATGCACAGTATATGATTCCACAAAACTATTCAGGCAGGGCCTTCTGTCCAATCAGGAGTAAATAGGATCTCAGCTGTAGTTGTCCTAGTTCAAGGTAATATTAATAACTTTTCCCTTTAACAGTGTATCTTAAACCTTCTTTTTAAAAAAACTTTTCAGAGTCTGTTTTTGCTGGTCCTCCTCTACCTCTGACTTCATCAGGAAATGGCAGTGAGCCTGTACCTGCACCAATAGCACAACCAAAGAAAATCAGAGGAGTGGGGTTTGGTGATATTTTCAAAGATGGTTCAGTGAAACTTAAAACAAGATTGTCCAGTAATGAATCAGAAGAGAAGAAGCAAGATAAGGTAATTTATTTTTCCCCTCTTCTCTAAGATGTCATATTTTTTTCTAAAAATAACAACAGTTGTTTATAAGCAGCCAATATCTCACCTGTTGTCTTGCGGGTGACATACATTATTACCGATGTAACATAGTTATTACTGTTACTTTTATTTATATCCCACCTTTCTCCCAGAAGTGTTTCTGAGGAGTTTTTCTTAAACTGTTCAAGAACTGTTGCCCCACAGATAACATCATTCAGCAGCAATGGTTGCAATGCAATATTCTATTCATGTCTTTATGAAAAAAATTAGCATTTTATCCAGCCCTAAAGTGTGGTTAAAAAAGCATGGTTATTTTTTTCTTTTTTTTAAAAAAATAGTGAATTTTACAAGGGGCAGGCTGTAATTTCATAGGCATTGGTTGTTTATAAAGTCAAGTCAATGTTTATTCCCAGTCAAGGGAGTCAGCATGAATGCTATAACTTAAAACCATATAAAATAGAAAAGTTACATATAAAATAGAACCATATAAAATAGAAGAGTTAGATAAAAGATGCAAATAATTTATATACAATTAAATTATCAAATTGGGTTATAACTCCAGAGTTATTATTGGTTATATAATTATAAATCTAAGATATATTGCCATTATACATGCCCCTTTTTGATAATTAGTTCGTTCTAATTTTAACGGCTACAAAGGAAACTTTTTGCAACAGACAGGGTAATGTTTGTGCATTTGTCTTCCAACAGCATTTTGATATAAAACATTTCAGAATGGCCCAGCTTATAATTCAGTAAGGGGGAAATCAGTTGGTTACAGTTCCGATTGTAAAAGACATATGATAACAAAATAGATGATAATGTTTTAACTACTTGTTCACAAGGGCAAACAGCATATCTACCAAAAAGTGTTTGAAGGAGAAACATTAAATTTTGGCTTAGTGAACAAGATGTGATACCTCAGAACCATTAGATTTTTAAGACAGGAAGGCTGACAGAAAGTTCCTGTATAATGAGTATTTAGGGCACCGAGAGATCAGGATGTAATAGAATTGGTTCTGAGATTGCAAACAGTTATGTCCCAGAGTCTTCATCTAAGCGATTTTAATGCTATCTCATGGCCTAAGTTTTAAAAGCAGGGATTCAGAAAGACCAGTGAAGGCAGCTTTATGAACAGCATGTTTAGTCCAGCTACTGATATAACTATCTGAGGAAGGGAGGTCTATCAGACCTACACCGAACCTAAAGATGAATACTTTGGACCAAAGCTTTAACGCAAATAACCATGCTTTAGTAGAAAGAAGACATTCTGCCATTTCTAACAAGAGAACTGAACTGTGGACACATCAGCAACACAGCTTCAATCCAAATAGCTATTGCATATAACAGTTTAGCTGTGATCTTTGCATTAAAAACTTTGAGGGCCATTGGTATGAATTAATTCCTGTTGGTATGAAAGAATCTTATGATACCAGATTTGCTGCTCATTGATCCTTCCAGCAACAAGGATCTGTGATAGTTCCACAGAACCCTATGGTGAAATGTTAGGCCTACGTATTTTAGATATTTAAAGCTTTTGGTTTGCTGCAAGGGACAATCTCCTATGCTCCATCTGCAAAGATGGAAATTGTGCTCAGTTTAATAGTAAAGATAAGAGTAAGAGTTCTTTGCATTACTGCTTTGTAGGAAGTTGCTCATAGGGACTTTTCTCACAATACATCTGGGAGAGGAATAGAATTAATAATAAAAAATCTTTGATCACTGGTTGGAGGTAAGGTGAGCAGGGAAGCAGATGGGTTCAATCCATGGTGCAGAGGTTTCCAGTTCCTCTCACATGGTACTCTTTCCATACATATTTCTGCACACCTTGTCACATAGTTGACTATCATATGAACAGGTGCACCTGTCATGCCAAATTCTTGTTTATCTTCATATTTCTGGTTTAGCCATTATCTACTCATTCATCTGGACCAAAAGTAACACAGTTTCCCAGTATTATGAAATCTGAAGTGACAACAGAGGTTGCAAAAGCAGAAACAGAAAACAAACAGAAAGGTATGGTTATTTTATTATATGCCTTAATTTTATTCTGTAATTCTAAATATAAAATCATTTTTAAAAATTGATCATCCTTGGAAGGATCCACATCCTTTTATTCTTAAAATATCGTGTTGTTTTTTTGTTTTGTTTCTCTCATGTGCTTCCATAGGGTTCAATAGTGCAGACTAGTTTTTTCCTCCTTGATGAAGAAGCAAGTGTCCTGTGTATTCTTGCTATCTACATTACACAGTCTTTCTAGCACTAGGCCCAATGTGAGGCTCTTTTCCAACCCCCTCTGTAGCCACAGGACACACCAATTTTCTTTAGCACTTTGCCTCTTTAGGAGCTTTTATAACTACTGACATACTAGTTTCCCATCTGTTAGTAGCTTTTCTTTTCTTTTCTTTTTTTGTTTGTTTTTTGTGTGGCCAATTCTTCCGTAGGTCTCTTATCTTTAACATATATATATATATATATATATATATATATCTCCTGCTCTGCTCATAACAATAAAAATGCCACAAACCTTAACAAAGCAGTAATATAAAAACCAAACCATATAACCCCATGCCAAACACTCTGGCTTCTGTAGGGGGAAGCAGACCAGTGGCTTGGAGCAGCCTCTGGCCACTCCAGCCCCATTTGGCCCCCACAGCAACTGGATGCCATGGTCCAGAAGCCAGCTGCTGCCACAGTCCTCAGTGGGCCACCAGCAACGAGCAGCTTTTTGCTGCTCCTTTTCTGGCTGGCTTTGGGCCGCCTTAGGCAGCCACAGAACAACTTCCGATCAATCCAGGGGTGTGCATCATCTGCATGCCACACTCTCAAAGCAGCCAGATGCCAAAATTTTTGGCCTGTGTGTTTCTGGCCTGTGCTTTCTCCAGGCTGCACACACATGTTCTTGCACTTAGGTCCTCAATGTGGATCCTTCCAGACAAATTTATTTTTCATTTCGTTTTAGACTCTGCATGGTTGGTGACTGTTTTACCAATACTTTTCCCTTTGGAGTTTGAAAGTTTGTGAATATGTCATCACAGCAACTCCTCCAAATTAGCAGTAGTGGGGGAGAGCATACATGTGTTAGCAAATTTTCTTATCTATTTTGAACCACAGTTGACTAGTTCTTGCTTGCTGCTCCTCTTCCACTTCTGACTCCCTTGTCTTAGGTGAACTCCTCATTAATCATAGAATCATAGAGCTGGAAGAGACCAGAGGGCCATTGAGTCCAACCCCCTCCCATGCAGGACCACCATTCAAAGCAACCTCAACATATGGGGGGGAAAGCTGGGAATAAAAGGCATACTCCTGGCATAATCACACAATCGCACTGAAGATTTTCAGATGACATTGCACTCATCCAGGACTTATCCCGTGAAAATTCAGGAATGCTCCAGCAACAAACCATTCATAGGAAAGTCCTGGGAATGGTTTAGTTTCAGGAGCATTCCTGTATCTTGACGGGATAAGTCCTGGATGAGCGCGGTGTGTCTGGAGATGTTCAATGCAATTGTGCGATTATGCCGGAAGTATGCCTTTTACTTCTGGCTTTTTCCTCCCCATCTGATAACCTCTGTTTAAAAACCTCTAAAGAAGGTGACTCCTCCACACTCCGAGGCAGCATATTCCATTTTTAGAACAAATTCTGGCTTTTAAAATCCTAACAGTGTTGTCTTGCCTATCCAATTAAAGCTTCTGTACCTGGATAGTTTATACTTTATGTTCTTTTCATTCCTCATCACTTTGATGCTACCAGAATGTTAAACAGGAGCAGCATGTCAAATCTTGGTTTCTTAAATAAATAATTTATATTCAATTTACATTATTTTAAAATAAATTATTTATTTTAGAATCTAAGATATATATTAGTTTGTAATAATAATTAAGCATATCTTGTTAAAAAGCATGTACCTAAATGTCTTATTGGAAAACACTGAACAGTTATATTTATAAAGCATTTGAAATGTGCAGGGCATGCATGACACTCAGACTATTTTGTTTCAGCTAAGGAATATTGCAAAGCCCTGTATTCCTATGAAGGTACCAATGAGGATGAACTTAGTTTTAAGGAAGGTGATATTATCCAGATAATAAGTAAGGTAAGGGTCCATGTTCTGATCAGAACATTTTCTTTCATTAAAACTAGCCACAATAAAATGAAGCATGTCATAATTAAAATTTTCTGGGTGGTATCTAGTAGCTAGATACAGAGTTTTTAAACTAATAGAAATGACTACTTTTAGCTCTGAACAGTACCATACCCATGGCCCACATCCTATAGGATATTTGATAAAAAACATATTCACAGTAGGACTTCCTTATATTTAATCACTTGAAGACAGTTTGAATTATCCAGACAGAAAAATAGTAATATTTATTGTTTGGCGCCATCTTGTGAGCAAATACCTGCAAACACCCCACTCTCTCAGTACATATGCTCGTACAGTTGTATAAATTGTTCATGCAAGAGTTGACCTGGAGCTGCAAATCAAAATAGTTTTTTGTGCGGAGGAACATTTGAAAAGGCAATGCCTCAATATGGATAAGAGATATAATGGATTTTTGCAGATGTTCTTATTCTTGACAAAAAAGTGTATCTCACCAGGAAAACCGCCATGAAATTTTCACCTCTGTATTACAGTAAAAAGGCAAAGTGCCTTCTTACTTTATGACACAAAGGATCATAATTCACACAAAAATACATGTTTTGAAAAGGAAAAATATAAAGATACTGATTAAAAACATTCTGAAATGCAAAAAAACAAAACAAAAAACAGTGACTAGAACTCTTCCTTGAAAAAAATCTTCCTAGTGGGAAGAAACAATTTGAATGTTTTGTTTTAGATACAAGAACATGCATGCAGCAACTGGGGTTTTTATTTTCATTTTTTTCCTTTTAAAAAGCTCTCTTTGTTCTAGGATACTGGAGAATCAGGATGGTGGAGAGGCGAGCTTAATGGCAAAGAAGGAGTTTTTCCAGACAACTTTGCCCTTCAGATTAGTGAACTGGATAAAGATCTCCCTGTAAGTTTCCAGTATGATTATTTATAGAATCTATATAAACATTTTTAAAGCTAGCTGTAAATAAAAAATGCTTAGTCTTTTTTATAATCTGATAAAGAAATGTGCCGGTCCCTGACTCTTCATCATTTTAACCCTCCTCTTCCTTTTTAAGTCATCATATTTTAACTGGATTATCTTACTGCAGGTAGCCAGGAGAGGTGTTTTAACCCTTTAGAATGCAAGGTGGAAATGTTACAAAAGCTGGCCACTGAAGTAGTGCCATGAAGAAGATTTGGCCTCTCCTCTTTAGGTTCTCCACCCCTTTCTCAGATACTACTTTGATATATATTTACTAATTCAAAATGGGCCTGTTGATTGGACCAAGATTATCTGACCAGAGATCTCAGTGTATGGATACTAGGACAGATCATTATCGTATCTCATAACAGCTGGTCCAGATGGAACCATCCATGAAAATTCAGTTGGTGTAGCACAGAAGAATGGAGCATAAGCTGGTTTATTCATTGCTAAAGTTTCTCCTCCTGGCCTTCCAACAGAATGCCCAGAAGAGATGTGTTGTAACTAAGAGAAAGACAGCAAAATAATATAAAGACAGGAAAGCCACAGAAATAATCTGATTGACAAAGTAGCACATGAAGTCTGTCAAAGTAGAACATCTAATGAGAGTATCAAGTATTGTAGCAAATTGACTCAGCAGGGCATCCATTAAACATTCAGAATGGATGCTGCAGAAGACAGTCTTTCAAACAGTAGCCAAAGCTTTAAAATGTTCCTGATAGATCTGTTTCCAGCTCCAGATAATATTCTGGTTCCTGATTCATATCCAAACTGAGACACATCAGACCAATTAAAACCAGTACCTTGTTGAACCTGGCAACTTTTGTATGCAAAGCATGTGCTTGGCCATTGAGCTCTGGATTTTTCATGGCAACAGAGGGGTCCTAAAGTTACATCTTGCTGTTATGCAATTAGAAAGTTTTTCACCATTTGCAGGGGATTGTTTGCCCTTCATTATGTTGTCAATCTGTGCACTCAGAGGAACAAGTCTCAGATACCTTGTGATGATAATGTTCAAGTACACATATTCATGAAGATGGATTCGTTCATGGATGGAGGAATGTGTTCATCTGCTGATACTTCATTCAGATGGCAGGTCTTCCGAAGAGTTCTATGACAGTCCCCTATGGTTGATCCTAACCATTCTGATTAAGAATATTGATATTAATAGGATATTAATATTAATAATTGTTATTAACAATGTAATAATTAACAAGGTCATGCTTTATCGTACTGATCCACACAGTCCAGTATATTGGTCACCAAGAGGCTTGATTAGCAGACCCAGGGAACAATCTTGAGAGTAAAATCCCATTTTGGGAGAAAGGCAAAATAGAAATCCAGTAATAAATAAATGGGCCAGGTAAGTGACAGGAACACAAGAGTTGAAAATGTGGAGCCAACCTAGATAGAAGTTCTGTCACACATATGTATTTTATTTCTATATAGCACTATTTGAACGGCAGGCACTAAAGTTACCCCACATTGAGCAGAGTAAGAAGATGGTGGGTGAGAGATTAATAGATTTTGGGGGAAGAGAAACTAGAGAGTGGAGAACCAAGCCCACTTTATTGCTCTCCTTCTCTTTCTCTTTTTCTCAGTGGATTGATAGTATCTTCGTGGGCACGTCCAGAAACCTGGGGGTTTGTGTGCATGTGCGCACATGTTCATGAGCATACACTTGCTCACAGAGATCTGCTTGTTATTCTAGAGCAAATCAGCTGCAGACACAAGATTGGAGCTGTTGGATACATACGGGGTTAAGTTCCCTGTCTTCAGTGTCCAGTTCAGCATAGCATTCTGCATTATACTGTAAAATAATCAAATAGCAGTAGCAAGTACATTTCAATACCGCTTATCAGTGCACTTAAGCACACCCTAAACCTTATTAGTTCTTAATATTTTGTCCTCTTTGCAGAAGCCAAAGAAACCAGCACCTCCTGCAAAATGTCCAGGTATGTTAAACTGGATTTTATCAGATACGGATATCAAAAGAGAATGAGTTGACTTGAAGCTTGTTTAATCCATGTATGTGAAGAGCACTCCAACATATCTTTCTCATTGAGAAACATACATTTGCTTTTTCACATTCTGCCCTTCATTTTAATAGACCACACAAGGTTAAATTGAATTACACACTCTCTCTATGGGAGGGAAAATGTTACTGTGGTTGAGACCTGTAAGCTACCATCCCAACTTTGGCTTGTGTTTGACATGCCTTTGCTAGGCTAGAGCCAGGATAATTCATTTTTGTACGAAGAACCCAAAGCATGTCCCTCAGTCCCCAAGAGATACACTTGAGGTCTTTGAACAAGCTGCATAAGACCCATCTGCAGCAGAAGGCCTGAAGGGATCTGGAAACAGTGTCCTTGACTCCAGCCTCAGGAAGTTCAGTGCAGAGTGGGCTTCATGAAAGTCAGTGACTCCACAACATTTAGGCTTCCTTGGGGGCATGGTGCACTGCAGGCTGGCTAACTGGATGCAGCTGGAACTGGAGGATGAGCTTCTAGATGAGATCTCTTGCTAGAACAACATATCTCCTTTAACTTGCTTCCTATCCTAACTGATTTTGTGTGCTACTGCTGTCAGCTAATACCTTGCTTTTGTAACACAGTGGTCTTCAGACTGTGCAACAGTGTTCGATTTGAGCTTTGTATGCCCATTCTGCTACTGAATTTGTACCTACTTTTGGACCCTGTCATCAAACATTACCTCATCTTCTTGAGTACCTGAATTTCTGTTATCTGCTTCATCCTCTTCCCTTCTGCTCAAAACCTGTGCTTGTTATAATTATTTCCTAGAATCCACCAGCCAGCATGAGCAGTTGGGCATTCTTTCTGTAATCCAGAAAATAACTTTTCCAAATTCTGGCCAGAAATTATGGCTCAGGGCAAGGTCTTTATCGTAGTGTACATTCCATTTTCAAGCCATATGTTTACATGTTTAATGTCGTACATTTCCTCCAACACTAGGTTCCAAGGCAACTCATAACACAATCATAGCTTCCCTCCGAAGTGAGTTCTGTAACTTGGGAGCAGCCACTAAGGAAGCCCCCTTGAGTTGTGTATCCAGGTTTATTTTTCCAAGTGCCTCTTCAAATCAACTGTTTTTGTAGCAGCTGATATGTATAATCATATGAAGGTTTTTCATGGTTAAGCTGTGGCATTGTTTTTGTTTTATTGAACTACACTCATCCCTCTATATTTGCAGCTTTGATATTTGTGGTTTTGATTATTCATGGATTTGATTAATATGTTATCTCTAAGAATATCTAGGTCCTTCAGTGCAACTCTGTGGTCAACTTTAACTAAACGTTGCACTGAAAGACCTAGAGATTCCTACAGAGAATACTCTACTAGGCATTTGTAGCTCCTTCAGTGCAGTTCTATGGTCAATGTCTGTTGGACGTTGACCACAGAGTTGCCCTGGAGGACCTAGAGATTCCTAGAGATGTTTCCTCTCAGGTTAAAAAAATTATGTTTTTGTTATCTGCAGTTTCCCCATATTCACAGGGTCTTGTGCCCCTAACCCTAGGTAATATGGAGGGACAAGTGTTTTTCAGAATATTTCTGCCTCCCAGGATATTTTTCTGTTCTGCTAGCTGTCTTTTTTGATAGATCTGATGAGGATATATAATATACTGTCTTTAACTATTAAGAATTATTATGCTTCTTAATACAAAAATACAATGTAAATTGTATATTCATTAAAGGTTTTACATTCCAGGTTCAAAGCCAGAGCTTTCATCTGGAGAGAAAAAGTTACCTCTTAAGAATGAAGAAAAAGGTAAGAGTAGTTTACGAAGTGATATAACAGTACCAATGACTTGTGAAAGGGAGATAGGCAATTAAATATCTTGCTGATGGGAAATGGCTATCAGTCCTTGCAGGAATCAGGGATTATTGCAAAATATTCTTCCTAGCAAATATCTATCCAAGCAAATACCTTAAGGCAGTGGTTCTCAAGCTTTTGACCCTTGTGACATCCTTTACATCTACATGTAGACATTGTGCCCCCCATCAATGTAATATATGAATAAAAATATTTTGTTTAGTGTGTGTATTTTCATTTGTACATTCATGTATATTCATGAATGTACATGAATATATTCATGCAGCAGGATCTGCTCCAAAGTGTTGGGACATGTGGGATATGAAGAAGATGCAGCTCAGGATGGGCCCATGATCCAGTGAGCTTCCCTGATCTCCACCTCCTTTAAGAAGTGGAGGAGGGGGAGGGGGGAAGTGAGGGATCAGAGCCTCCAAGTCTTGTGCCTCCCCTTGATTAACTATTATGTCCCGAGAGTCCCGCCACACAGTTTGAGAACTACTGCCTTGAGGTATGATTGTCAAAGAAAAACAGCTATACCCTAGTTATGAAAGATGAAGTTTCTCGTTCAGACCATATGGAAATGAGGTTCTTAGTTTTAAAATCTAGTGTATCTCTGTTCTGACTAGAACCTTATCATACTCATATACAACCATCCCTCCACATTTGTGGCGTTGACTTTTGCAGATTTGATTATTCACAGATTTGATTAATACATTCCCTCTACTATTTATTTATATCCCAACTTTCTCCCAAGTTGGGACTCAAGGTGGCTCACGATACATGCACACGCACACATGCACACACACACACACACACATTAAAACAACACTTTAAAAAACAATTAAAATAAACCAATTAAAACAGTAAAAAGTGTCATGTGACATACAAAATTAAAAAAAAACACGGTTAAAAATAGACTAAACCACCCCCCCCCGGCAATAAAAAACAAACAAACAGCTTCATTTATATACCACTTCATGCCATCTAAGCAGTTTACAACTGCAAGCTACTTGCCCCCAACAATCTGGATACTCATTTTAGCGACCTCGGAAGGATGCAACCCTGAGTCAAGCTTGAGCCCTTTTTACTGGTATTGAACTCGCAACCTTATGGTTTTGAGTGAGTGGCTGCAGTATAGGCATTTAACCACAGAGCCACCAGGTCTCCACCAGGCCTGCATGATTTTAAAAACTTACTGGAATAAAAATGTTTTCTCTAGTTGGTGAAAAGCTAGGAGGGAAGGGGCCAGCCTAGCCTCCAGTGGAAGGGAGTTCCACAGGGTGGGAGCAGCCACTGAGAACACTGTCTCTCATGTCCTCACCAAACAAGCATGGGATGGTGGTGGGACTGAGAGAAAGCCTTCTCCTGAAGATCTTGGGGCGCTAGGAATCTCTAGGTCCTCCATCATGACTCTGTGGCCAACATCCACCAAAAGTCACATTGAAGGACCTAGAGATTCATAGAAAAAACACTTGTCTAAGCATTTTGTAGGTCCACCAGTGCAATTCTGTGGTAAACTTCTGGGAGATATTGACCATAGTGTTTCCCTGGAGGACTTAGAGATTCCTAGAGAGGTGTTCTCTCAGGTAAAAAAAAAGTGTTTTTCATTTTGGTTTTTCCACTTTCATGGGGGTCCTGTGCCCCTAACCCCAGCAAATGTGGAGGGCCAATGTATAGGCAAGCCAATCACAGTGTTTTCCTTGCAAAATATGTGAAGAGGGTGTTTGCCATTGCCTTCCTCTGAGGCTGAGAGTGTGTGACTTGCCCAAGATTACCTAGTAGATTTTTGTGGTTGAGAAGGAATTTGAATCCTGGTCTGCTGGAGTCCTAGTCAAACACTCAAACTACTACACCATGCTGACCCTCTGTATAAAGAGTGCAAAAGACAATCAATACATATACATCAATACATATACATAAACATCATAAAGAATAAAATCACATTAATATTTATATATAGACATACACCCTGTACATGTTTATACATAGTCTGTAGTATAAATAGTTAGTAAAGGAAGTCTAAAATGACTATCCCCTTTATGGCTCCCATTAACCAAACTGATTTAGGAAGTGCCTTTCTTTAAGAATGTTAATGTGCTAATCCCAGTGTTTTGCTTGTACTGTGCTCAATCCCCATAGGAAGAATTTTTTTACAGCCTGCTGAATCTGAGAAGGGAGATTGGAGAGGGAAACATGCCTCCTTTTTGAGGCCTTGTTCTTGTTGTGTTTTGGGTTTTTTGTACTCATTTGAACAGGGAGCCTTGCTTAGAATTGCTGCCAGCAGAGCTACACACATGGGGCCCTCTGTTCAGAGCAACATGTCTGTAAGAAAAGCTTCTGATAAATTGCTTCACTATTGTTTGCATAACATTATTATATACACAGATTGATGTTATAAGGCACACCATTACAATAATGTTATAGAACATTAAGTATACTGAGGGGATGTAATAGGACATCAATATATTGTACAATAAGTATTAATGAGGAATAACAGATCAATTATATGAGTGCAAAATGAACTATGAACCATTTGCAGGCAAACAATATGAAGAATTTTAGGAACAAGAAGTTAAGAGGAACAAGATAATCATGACAGAAAGTTAACAAGTAACAGGTTTCTGGACAGTTTCTCGTTTTGAATAAAATGATAATTTGTGTGAAGAAAGTGTCAAACATTCATAAGATCAGGGCTTATAAAATAGGTAAGGTGGTTAGTGAGTGTTCATAACTAAAGAATAAATATCTCTCAGCATCTTAAATCCATGTAGGAGAGTGCATATAGATTTATACATATATCAGTTTTGACAATTTACAGAGTTACATTTTACTTATATTTACATCTTATATTTTACTTCAAATGAGGAAGATATCTAAAAGCATGTTTAATAACTTCTTAGTTTTAGTCTTATATATCTTATCTCTGCCTACTTTTTGTTACTGCAGTAGTTTGTGTTGTTTGCTTATAATAGATTCCATTAATGTGTTCATTTTGTGTTCATATGATTGTCTTGTGTTATTACTTGTTAAAACCTATATACTGTACAGTACAATACATTGGTCTCCTATATCTCCTCTGTATTGCTGTGCTCCAACACAGCCAACTAAGGGCTATGACTGCCTTTAATGAACCAATTCTTATGTAATTCAGTCTTTCTCTTTTCCTGGTGCCTTTAACTTTTCCTAGAATTACTGTCTTTTCCTGGGGTCATGTTTTCCCATGGAATGTCAGAAGGACTTTAGCCTTAATCTAGTAATTTTGTATAAGTAGCGCTATATAATAACATGCAGTTGTGTGCAGTTAAAGTAATTTAATTCCAAATTTAGCCTTATGGACCAATCTAACAGTGCTCACAAATATTTCTCTTAATTTATTTGTCAGATGAAAAAGCCACTTTGGATCAGAAAGGATCTAAACCGGTAGCTCCTCAAGTACCTCCCAAAAAGCCTGTCCCTCCAAACAAAGCCAATAGCATTTTAAGACCTGGGATTCTGCATCCAAAACTGGCAGATAAACCAGTCTCGCAGCCACAAGTATCAAAGTAAGTATACCTACTTCTTATATGTTAAACCAGTGCTTCTTAAACAGGGATGGAATCCCTGAATGGGACACGAGTTGCTCGAGGGAGTTGGAAGCCCTGATCCTTTCTCCTCCTCTTCATTTCCCCAAACTTATCAACTCTGTAAAATTGTGTTTGAGTTTGAGTTACCATATATACTCATCTATGAGTCTAAAAAATTATGCCCCCCAAAAAACCCAGAATCCCAGTCAACTTATTTAGGGGTCAGTGTAGAAACGTAATAGCAGCTCTTTCAGATTTCCCCATGCCGTGGGGAGAGGAGTTTAACAAGAAAGAGCCAAGCAGAAAAATTAGTCCAGGGTGACTAATTGATATTGCTGTTTGTTGAGTTGAAGGCTTTCATGGCTGGCATTCATAGTATTTTATGAAGCTTTCGGGCTGTGTGGCCATTTGGCTATGTGGCCAAACAAAAAATCAAGGAACTCCTAAATCTTGCAATATACAGAAAACTGAAACAAGACCCAACCAACAAAATCACCAGGAAAACAAACACTCTGATCAAAAACTCCTCAATTCAGCCAACCACCCAATAAAGTTTGTGCAAATCTGAGGCTCTTCCACCAAGACTGTATGGATTCCCAAGACCCACAAGGAGTCTATTCCACTCCGACCCATAGTAAGTGCCACTGGATCCCCCACATACGACTTGGCCAAATTTCTGGCCAGGCAACTTCAAACCTATATAGGGCAAACCCCCCACTACATCAAGGACTCAGCTCTCTTCATAGGAAAAATCAACAACCTTGAACTAAAACCCGGAGACATACTAATCAGCTTCGATGTGGTCTCCTTGTTCATCAGAGTCCCCATAATGGACACCATTACATTCATCTGAAACTTTTTCCCAGAAGACATCACAGCCCTGTTCAAACATTGCCTCACCACAAGCTATTGCCAGTGGGACAATGGATTCTACGAGCAGAGAGATGGGGTAGCAATGGGGAGCCCTCTGAGCCCTGTGATAGCAAACTTTTACATGGAGCACTTTGAAAAACAAGCCCTGGAAACAGCACTGAAAAAGCCCACAACATGGTTCCGATATGTGGATGACACTTTCATCATTTGGAGCCATGGAGAAGAAGATCTGGCTGTATTTCTGAACCATTTGAACAACATCCACCCTAACATCCAATTCACAGTGGAAAAAGAAAAGGAAGGAATACTACCATTCTTGGATGTCCTAGTCATTCACAAACCAAACCAACATTTGGGCCACACAGTATACAGAAAACCTACACATACAGACAGATATCTGCACAAGAACTCCAACCATCACCCAGGACAAAAAAGAAGCACAATAAAAACACTGGTAGACTGGGCAAAACGTATCTGTGAACTCCACTTCTTGGAAGATGAACTGGACCGGGCTCTACAGGCCAATGGTTACTCCAGTGCAGACATCAGAAGGGCTCCCAGGCCCAGAAAAACCCAGAAGACTCAAGTCAAGTAACCACCCAAAGGGAAGATATTTTTACCATACATCAAAGGAGTCACAGACAGAATAGGGAAAGTGGTGAAGAAACACAACCTTCAAATGGTTTACAAACGGACAAAGAAAATCCAGCAAATGCTTCTCTCAGCCAAGGACAAGAGAGACCCTCTCACAGCCGCTGGAGGCTACCACATTCCATGCAGCTGCGGACAGGTCTACATAGGAACCACCAAACGCAGTATGCAGACAAGAATCAAGGAACATGAGAGACACTGCAGACTGGGTCAACTGGAAAAATCAGCAGTAGCAGAACATGCTATAAACTATCCTGGGCATAAAATGCTGTTTGAAAGCACTGAAATTCTGGACCATGTCAACAACTACCATGTCAGACTACACAGGGAAGCCATTGAAATCCATAAACACCTGGACAATTTCAACAGGAAAGAGGAAACCCTGAGGTTAAACAAGGCTTGGCTACCAGTCCTGAAGGACAGCAAAGTCAAGACTCAACCTATGCAAATGAGAAACAGCCTAAGGCCAGGGGATTCCCAGCAGACAGTGAGCACCAGTTAACAGACATTAATCCTTGTTTGCATATCCTCCCACCCTGAGGTCTTCCATTAGCAACAGAACAATACATTTGCAAATTACTCCTTCCTTCCCAGGGTCACACAGGATATATATATCCAGTCCTTTTCCAGGCTATCATTCTCTGAAGATGCCAGCCACAGATGCTGGCGAAAGAAAGGAACTCTTCTAGAACATGGCCACATAGCCCGAAAGCTCCACAAAAAACTACGATATTGCTGTTTGTTTAAGAGTCCCCCTCCTGCCCTTGCACATCTGGCTGAACCGAAAGCTGAAACAATGAAGAAAAGGCTCAGTGAGAGTCTCTCTTGCCATACGCACATATACACACACTGGAGGAGCCTCCAAGTTTTACCCTCAACCTATCCACAGGTCATTGCAAAATCTATAATTTCCCCCTAAAAAACCTGAACTCAACGTATACATGAGGTTAACTTATAGTTGAATATATACAGTAAGTATGGTGTTTAGTTAAATATTGAATTTACTATAGAGAGTTATTACCTTATAAAATGTTAAAATCTGAATATACATAAATGTGCAAATGAAAATAAAGTTGGCCCTTGGAACTTGCAGGGGATCTGTTCCAACCTCCCCTGGAGCTCCAAAACTTGTGCATATTCAAGCCCCATAGACTTCAATGGGGCATGTGCATGTGGGGGGCATACCATGGGCACACTCCCCATTGACATTAATGGTGGAATTAATGGTGAAAATCCGTGGATTTTCAAGTCCGCAGATCTCAAGGGGCAATTGTATGCACACTAAATAAGCTAAATACTATTATTCATATAATACATTGGAGAGGGGAACATCTGCATGTTTAGCGCTGTAAATTTACACAGTGCTGTACATACAATCTTATAATTAGATGGATCCCTGCCCTCAGGCTTACAATCTAAAAGAGACAACACAGAAGGAGAAAGGGAAGGTGGTGGGAAGGGGATGAGGTCCAGTGGTTCTTCTCTCCCTCTGGGGCCTATACCAAGGCAGATGGATTGGAGGGATGTTAACATTTGGTGTTAACATATAGATGTTAACATGTAGATGTTAAGGGGGTCCCAAGAGTAAAAAGCTTGAGAAACGCTGTTTTAAACTGTTCGGTTGTTAAGTTACATTTGGAATGTCACAGTAGCATAATGCTGCTGCATTTGCATCTGGAATTTTTCATGTGCAGAATAGGTTTAAATTATGGTAACTGCCAACTAAAAGGTAGTTTAGGCTGTTATAGTTGTTATACAGTTATAGGTGAGAAAAACAGGAGGCCATCACCTTGGGGAGGATACTATTCACTGTTTTCTGAGATTTAGGTTTACCTATTGCTAGTAGTGGCAGAGATAGAGCCATTAATGGAAATTGCTTAGGATAGGAGTGCAGTAAAATGGGAGGTAGGTCTTTGTGTATGTTTTCCTCATTTCCCAGCTGAATCCAAATGTGGCCCCCAAGTTAAAAAAGATTATGTACCACTGGCTTACAATATTTCACTAGGATAAAACTTTAATTGAACTTTACAAACCTTGTACCAACATTGGATGAATGCTGGGACATTCATATTTCCTCTCATGATTAGGTTCCCTTCTGTCCCTTCAGTAGTCCAATTAATATCATAATTGTGATATTCCAGTCACATTTTGGCTTGAAACTATATCTTGAAGTCAGTTTGAAGACTGTTCTTCAGGTAGCATTAACCATCATTTAAATGGTTTGCATCATGGCAAACTATGATTAGAGGAAACTGAATAATAGAGGTGGGAACCAGTAAAATCACATTCCTGAGTCTCCACACCAAGGGCTGAGTTCATGATATCTGAAGTGGCACTTTTGTTTGTTTGTAAGCCTATATAGAGAACAAATATAATTTTTCTTTTCTGCTTTAATGCCTTTATATATTTAATAAGTAATAAAACATTTTCTTTTCACAAATAGGACAAATGGGGAAGTTGTTTCCTGGCGACCAAAATCTGAAATTGAACCAACAGCAAAATCTAAGTTAGACTGTGAGCAGTTACCATTGAGACCCAAATCAGTAGAGGTAGACTCAGTTGCAATAAAGAATTTGAAAGAAACAGGTATTTTTAATTTATATAATTGGATAAATCTGCTCTGTAATATTAGAATGAAGAACAAATAATATGTTAGTATGTCAGACACTTATAAATCACCATAGACTGGAGTCTATTCTTTGCTGTTTTTGTTGCAACCATCTAACATGCTTCCCCTGTGGAAGCATTGGAATATAAATCTTCAGTTGAATCTCAGGGACTTTGGGACTCTGGAAATCCATGTGTTTTTTTGAAATTGCTTCATTATATGAAGTTCCAGAACCCTGGAGTTGCACACTGTTGTCTACTACACTATGCTTATTTCAAGTTGGAAATTGGGAGCAAACAAATGGTAGAATATTGGGAAGAATGAAGACACTTTAGACATAATAGTTTTTTTAAAAAAAAGGAATTTGTCCTTGAAACAAAAAGATGTTTTCTATTATTAAAGAACTCTGTAGTCCCAATAGTTTATGTACCTTTACTATGCCTTGGATATCCTATCTGTTGAAATGATTCCAATAGTTTTGCAAATGTTCTGGAAAGTAAGTCACTGGCCTAAATCCAGCGGCTATCCTCCATTAAATAAACTCACTGAACTAACAGATTTACCTAAGTGCTGAATTAATAATTTTGCAGTTTGTTCAGTGGCTGTACTCTGGCTGGTACTAGCCACTGGATGTGTGCAACTGTTTGACAGCAATTAGTTTATAGTTTCTTAAACTTTACAGAATTTCTGGAAATTACGGATTGTAAAATTTATACATTCATATGACTCTTGCAAAGATAGCTTCATTCATACCTTGTGGTACTCCTCAGCCTGGGATTGAGACAGATGTAAAGTTGCTACATAGTACAGCTGGGGCCTTTACATCATCATTTGATAGTTCCTATCAGTATTGCAATTCAGCCCCTCCTTTCCTGCAGTCACGTTTTGGCTTTCCTCAGCTTCCAAAATCTGTCATATATCTTTCTACCAACAGCGAATTATCCCTTCACGACCCTATCTCCCTCTCTCAACTAAATATGTCCCTTTCTCAACTAATTCTCTTGCTTGCTTGCTTTTCTTCTTCAGTTATTCTGACTTGCAACTGTTTTTCTGAAAAGCACAACAGCTAAATAAACTAATAAATTGTTTAACAAAACTGTTACTGAGAGTGTGCATCAAACAACCTTGCAGTACTGTGCCCTTCCCATACCTTGGGAACTGTCACCCTCTCAGAGAGGCAGTTTGCTGCTCCTGCCTACCAGTGGAAAGGGGAGGGAGGCGGAAATCACTTGAGACAATGAAGAAGCAGTTGGCCTTGGCTTGGATAGGGCAAGAAACAAGAGTAACTTGCAGATGAAGATTCTTTCCTTTTATTTTGGACCCCAGACCAGCATTTTGACTATCTGAATCACTTCCTGCTTTGTCAAACTATGTACATCACACTATTTATTTATTTATTTATTATTTTTTATTTATAAAAATACTTATTGTTGTTAATTGCCCTCAAATCAACCCCAACTCACAGCAACCCTGTGTATCTCCAAGGCCCCATTGTCCTCCACTGCTCTTAAGATTCTGTAAATTCAGATTTGTGACCTTCCTAATTGAGTCTCTCTATGTGGTATGTGGTCTTCCTCTCTTTCCTAGTATTATTGTCTTTTCTAGTGATTAATGTCTCCTCATAATGTGGCTAAAATATGGCAGCTGGCTTCAAAAGAGTTCAGGCTTGATTCTATTCAAGGACCTGTTTCTTTGTCTTTTTGGTCATCCACAGTATCTTCAGCACTTTTCTCCAGCACCACATCTCAAACGAGTTTACCCTCTTCTTATCCACATTCTTAACTGTCCAGCTCTCACATTGGTACATGGTGATAGAGAATACAGTGGCTTGAACAATTCTAACTTTAATGCTCAGTTGTATATCTTTATACTTTAGGATCTTGCCTAGTTCTTTCATGGCTGCCCTACCCGTTCCTAGTTGTCGTATTTCTTACTGCAGTCTCTGTTCTGATCAATGTTTGATCCAAAGTACAGGAAACCTTTTAACTGTTTCAATTTCTTCATTGCCTAGATGGAATTTATATAGATCCCCTGTGGTCATTATTTTTGTTTTCTTTATGTCCAGGAGTAATCCTGCCTTAGCACTTCTTTCTTTGACCTTGGTTAGTAGTTGTTTCATGTCTGTGATGTTTTTGCCTAGTAGTATGGTGTCATCCACATATCTTAGATTGTTAATATTCTTTCCATCTGTCTTTGCTCCTCCTCCTCCTCAGTCTAAATCTGCTTTGATTCATATGATATTTTCTGCATACAAGTTGAACAAGTAGGGTGACAGTCGAGGACAATTCTGTTTCTCCATATTCTGTTCTAACAATTGCCTCTAAGTACAGATTTCTCATCAGGATTATCAGATGTAGTGGCACCCCCATTTCTTTGAGTGTATTCCATAGCTTTTTGTGATCTATCCAGTCAAAAGCTTTGCTATAATCAATAAAGCACATTTTATTTTTCCCCCTTGAATTCCTTGGTGATCTCCATTATCCATTGTACAGTATTTTTGCAATGTAGTCCCTAGTGCCTCTTCCTTTCCTGAATTGCACTTGCAACTTCGGGATTTCTCTTGGAGTCTATGTACCAGAATTGGGTGGATGGGGCTGTATATTGATCATTCCCAGTGTGTTGGCCACTGCTATATTTTCCATATTGGTTGGCTTATTTAAGTGAGCATTAGAGTTGATTCTTTCTGTATGGATTGTAATGGTACAGTTGGAATATCTGTTCCTGGTGATTTATTCTTTCCAGTTTCTCTTAGTGCAGCTTCCACCTTGCTTTCCAGAGTGTGGCGTTCATCTATGTATGGTTCTTCATTCCATGTGTCATTCTTTTTTTTTTCCATCTCTTTTATATATCTCTTCTATGTATTTCATCCAACAGCTTTATTTCATTTTGGTCTTGTAGTATGTTCTTTCTCTTATCATAGAGCATCCCAGCCCTTGGTTTGAACTTTGAGTTCCCAGAGCTGGAAAGGTCTTGTTGTCTTTTGTTTCTTTGAATTGATTATTATTATTCTCTTTATCATTGCACACTAGTAATTGGACTGTTGCATTCACGATTTTGGTTTTGTTCCTATCTTCTTTACTTTTGCATCTCCTCTTTCCTTAACTGCTTGAAGCATTTTCTTGGTTATCCATTGGTTTTTTCTCTTTTCTCATTGTATTTCCCCTACTGATGGGACATGGAGAAGGGCCCCTCCAATAGATCTTTATTCTCAGCCAAGCATATATGTAGATAGATGCTCCCTCAATATTGAGGTCCCAAGCCATATAAGACTTCAGATATTATTGCCAGAACCTTGAATTCAGAACAGAAACATTTTAGCAGCCGGTACAATTTCTTTTGAACAGGTGTTAAGTGACATCTGAATGGAATCCCAGTGAGTAGGTGCTGCATGTTGCACTAGCTGCAGCTTTCAAGTCATCTTCAAGAGCAGTCCCACATAGAGTGCATTGCAGTAGTCTAATCAGGAGGTTTTTAATCTTATTTTGGTGTTCTGGGTGTTCTAATATCAACAGAATACATCAAGATGCTTTGGAACAATATAAAGTTCCATTGCAAGCAGTGCAAATTATAAGAATAGGATATGGGCACAAAAACTCTTTCTGCTATATGATATTTTACAGTTTAAACTATAGTCCAAACTGTATTCATGTCTTCAGGGTCTTTTCCTTCAGGAGGCAGGCAATAGGCTTTTATCAAGCCAGAGTCCTCCTTGTATTGCTTAGGTCAGACTACTATCAGATTCCATTCATGAACATTAAAAGAGTTTTTGAAAAACCAAAAAAGCTTAATGGTTAAGCTTAATTTAATTTATTACGCAGGATATTTTATACAAGTGTACTATTGCCTCCATTTAAAAGAATTTTCAGTGTGTTTTAAAAGTGTGCTTTGCCAAAATTTATGAGTTGCTAAGAGAAGAGTGGTACGGTTGTCTTGTGCTGGCTCTCTCCCCACACAGATCTTTTTTGTGTTTCTGTGTCTAGTGTTTGTCTTCAGTGGACAGTGCAAAACTCATTCATTCTCATTTTAATGTCTCTTGCTGTTAAGTGTAGTGAGTCATGCTGCTAAACTGTTAATGGATTATTTTGATGATCTAAATTAGACACAGGCCAATAAAATAAAATAAATGAAAGCTTGCTTTGATATCACTGCTAGAAAAGAGGCATGCTGGCCATTCTGCAAGAGCAGATACATTTCTGCTGCATGACATTAAAACCACTTCATACGTGGGGGTGGGTGGATCTGAAATAAATAGCCCCTCAAATAAATAAAGACCTGTGATCCTCTAGATGTTGGACTACAGTCTCCCACAGGCCCAGCCTGTTAAATGGCCAGTGGTCCGGTGTGGTAAGAATTGTAGTCCAGCAACCTCTATAAGGCCAGAAATTACCATGCCTCTGGCCTAGTGATTGTGATTCACTGTGTGCTAGTTGGTATTTGTTGTGAGCAATTCTGCTTCATGTTCGTGTCATAAAAAGAAGAGGGTTTTTAAAAAATAGATCTTGATGGTCCTATGCATGTTGGCTAGATTTTGCTTTTGTTGTAAAAACACTTTAATTATCATTCTTGCTTTTTTAATTTTGTCAACATCTCCAAAGTTTTCATGCTTTATGATCGATTTGGTATTTCCAAACAATTACAATTAAATAGTGCATTTCTGAATTGGCTCTTTTCAGGAAACAAATAATTCCCATAACTTAAAAAAAAGTAATTCCTATTAATTCCCCAGAGTCATGTTCTGTAACAGCAGCCAGAGAACTTCATGTGCAAGCTAGATGACACTGTCCTGTGAAGAGGACAGGATAATATTCTGTATCCCTGTGTTTCATCCACTTGTTATGCAGAACAATTACTTTCATTTGTATTATGTTTTTGGTAACAAGGGGGCTTTTTAGATTGGCAGGAAAGTGTGACATGAAGTTGCACTTTCCTTAATGCTTAGCTGCTAGACTGCAAGCTCCAGGTGTGCACTTAAAAGGTACAGGGCAGCTAGACTGAAGGGTTTGGGAACGACTTATCTGAGGTCTTTTCTGTGGCTCAGCAGCTACATGGGAAGCTCTCAGAACGCTACAAACACAGGCGGAGCAGCTACATGGGCGGCAATGAACGCGGCTTTTAGCCGCGGTGAACCTTTAAAAAAATTTTTCCTTGCCGGCTGCGAACTGCGCAATTCCTCAATGCCCTGCAGGTGTAAAAGCTGGGGTTTATCCGCGAAGTTTTTTAAAGCTCCCAAACCCTAGCTCCACCCCTAATCCGAACCCTAGACATGCACAGTAGGGACTCTGGGATGCCGTTACTGTTATTCTACTGTGGATAACATGTCAATTCATTCACAAAATAAAGGGGTTCATTCATGATGCACCAGTGCAATGGCACAGTTTAAAAAGGCAGAGGAACCGCAATGATAATTTGACGGATCCTCATAAGTATACATTTGTGCTGCGCAACTGCGCAGGTTTGCGAACTGCGCAAACCCAGTTACACCATACAGTCAAATTATCATTGCCGGCTGCGAACTGCGCAATTGCGCAGTTCGCAGCCAGCAGCCGGAAAACCTGCGCAGTTGCGAGGGACAAATGTATACTTATGAAGATCCGTCAAATTATCATTGCGTTTCCTCCACCTTTTTAAACTGTGCCGTTGCACTGGTGCATCATGAATGAACTCCTTTATTTTGTGAATGAATTGACATATTATCCACAGTAGAATAACAGTAACGGCATCCCAGAGTCCCTACTGCGCATGTCTAGGGTTCGGATTAGGAGTGGATCTAGGATTTGGGAGCTTTAAAAAACTTCGCGGATAAACCCCAGCTTTTACACCTGCAAGGCATTGAGCGTTTTAATTAGAAGTGAAGTCCACACTACACATGCTCCCAACCCACGATCCATTATGATCCGCACCTGTATCGCTGCCTTTAAATGGGGGCTTTAAAGAGACAGAGCCCCATTTAACCATGCAACTACACCTTAGCCTTTAGATGCAATAGCAATGTTGCACCCTTTTTGAAAAAGTAGTGGGGAAATCAAACTACTTTTTAAAGGCACTTCTTCTCCCTTAAAACTCCAAAATAGTGTTTTCATGGCACACTTTCCCTTTTTCTCATCTAAAGGCTGGGCTTTCATGCAGCCTTCAACACACCTCTTTTTGCCAATCTAAAATGGGCTAAGGATGGCTGATATCTTGCTTTGAGTTATACTAAATGACATTTCCACCTCTTGTTGACATGTGCTATCTGGCTGGGGGTGTGTGGGTATTACACACCGTACCCAATCGCTGTACTTGATTCTGAATGCAAAAGCATTCATTTAGCCATAGAACATTTTTTTTACAATAGAATTCTTATTGTCAATAAGAAACCCCAGATTAAAGCACAAAATTGATTTTTCAAAGATGTCTGTCTTTATGATGGTTAAGGAAAAACGACTAGTCCTCAGCTGATCTTGGATTAAAAATATTTTGCTAAATTTAAAGGCCAATTTCAAAATGACATTTCCACCACCACCTCAACTTTGTAAATGAGGCTCCCTTCTGCTGTCAGACTTTTTGCTTCTCAGCCTAAATCTCTAGAAATATGTAGAACTACCCCATTTGGCTTCTAGAACCTCATTTAAATTGATTTCCTTATTCATCCCATGCTACAACATGAGTGTGGCAAGGATTCCTTACTGTTGCAGCAGAAACAGTGAAAATAGTATTTCACTAAACACTGTCTTTCAGTTTATAGGCCCCAATCCTTGTGTGTAGGATTGAACTGTTAAAGTTAAAGGCATGTATGTATGCATTCAAAGCTCTTTAGATCAATAAAAAGACTATCCCTTCCCTGCAGGCTTATCACCTAAATGACACAGAATAAAAAGAAACAAGGGATAGGAAAGAAAGTGCAGGGAGGAAAAGCAAAATTGAGCATCAGGTGTAAAAGTGAATTAGTTCTTAAAATTACCATATCATTTTTCCTGTAAACATTTCTTTTTTTCTTTTTCTTTTTTTTCTTTTATTTTTTGTAAAGTATGTGTGAAAATTTGTTTTCCAGTTATCTAAGGATTACTTGGTATTTGCTTGAGTGGCATTACTATTGCTTTTCATACGTTATTTATCTACAGTCTTCTGTATAACAATATTCTTCCTTTGGATTGGGTGTTGTATGTGAAAAATTACTAGAGAAACATTCATTTGAATTGGATATATAATGACCTTATTTAGCTAGGAAAAATATATGAGTTGTGATAGTTTAGAAGAATAAATTTATCCCCTCTCAGCTTCCTCAATCAATTTGAATTCTGGTTTCTATCTTGCTCGTCATCTGAATGGATTCCATTCTAACTCCTTCATTCTTACCCAGCTTTCAGCAAAAGTGCCTTATAACACTCCTCTGCCTTTTTAATTAAGGGCCAAGCTTAGATGTGAAGGTGAAGTTCTGTGGGGTCTGTCCTGTTCACATCTAAATTGGGAGATAAATTTTCCTTCTTTATAGGAAGAGGAATATGTGGAGAAGTGGCAGGTTTCCACTTCCTGTATGGTCCCATTTTAGTGCACCTCTCTTAACAACTTACTCTTCTCCTTTAACGTCCAACCTACCAGATTTTAGGTAATGTAAAAACAGTACAATAGAATACAACAGTGATATAGCCAAGAAAACAAAATATTCAAACAATAGTTCAAAGTAAAAATTGTGAAAAGACAAAATCATTATTTTTTTCCTGGTCCCTAAAAGATTGCCATTTTGGCATCAAATAATTCATTTTGGGTATGGGCGTTTATAGATGAACAGGGCAATTACCTGGCAGTCCCGTCACATCTGCTTTATGCCTGTATAGGGAATTTATTTGTGTTCAATTAATAATTTATTGGCCTGGCTTCTGTGTTGTGACAAGCCAAGATTCCTACACATGCAACAAGCATAAAAGGAACAGTAGTTGGTGGCTTGGTCACAGAGTATAGGTGCATTCAGCAGTCAGGATAAGCAAGGGTGTTATTACTCTGCTGTCAGACATTTCCTTCTCCAGCAGGACAGGAGCAGCTAATCAGCCATGGGCTATGGTTTGTTACTTGTGATGTCCAAACCAAGCCAGAGGGGGAAAAGATCTGTGGTTTTAGGTTTGTTTCTTTAGTTCATGGAGAGAGAAATAAGCTTGATTGTCCACTCCTGCCATGTTTGGATGTCACAGTGGGCAAAACATGGTCTAAATAACATGCTAATAAACAACATAAACATATTCCCTTTCAACCATGGGGTCTGAACCTAACAGGAGCCAGCAATTGAGTGTGGACATGATTACATTTGCTGCAGCTGTGGCTATTGCAAAAGGAGATGTTTGGCAGCAGGAGCCACATGGTTTTAAAATGTTAACATCCAAAGACACTGCTCATACTGGTTCCTGTTAGGCCCAGGTTTACAAAGATGCCATAAGAAAGATACAGGGACTTTATTTTTGCTATACCATCATGGTTTGGAAAATATATATAGAAAGTACATACATAAAAATTAACATTGTCTGCCATTTATCTGAGCTCCTTTGTAAAGCACCCATAAAATGGGTGGGAATAGTGTTGTCCTTCAGATGTCAAACTGCGGTTTCCAGTGTCCTTTGCCACTGTCTATGCTGGTTACTGCTACTGGAAGTCACAGTTCAATAATATCTGGGAGACTACATGGTTCACACTCTTTTCTCTAAAGGGAACAAAACAGAAAAAAAATTTCAAGGTTTTGGTTAGTCATAACTGTACACTCATCCACACTTAAAAGGGAAGCATAAATCCTTCCCTTGGATTATCCTAAGGGTGCATCTGCACTGGAGAAATATTGCCATTTGACACCTCTTTAATTGCCATGGTTTCATCCTATAGAATCCTGGGCTTTGTAGCTGCTTGTGGCACCCGAGCTGTGTGAAAGAAAAGGTTAAGAATCTCACAAAACTACAAATCCCAGAATTCCATAGCATTGATTCTTGGCAGTTAAAGCTCTGCCAAACTGCATTATTTCTGCAGTGAAAAAGCATCTGTGATTCTGTTTGAGTGAATACATTGCCCTGAATATATACTGAAGGAAATGCTACTATGCTGAACTTAGAATTGATACTCCAAAATGTTCTTCTGCAAGATTTTTTTTATCCAGAATCTTTTCTAGATTTTCCTCTCCTTGACTTTTCTTTCCAGATTTTGTTTCCTATCCTGCTTGACATGTTTCCCTTCTTACGTGTCAGGAAATTACCCTTCCCTTCTCCATTTTGGTAAGATAACTTTCTATATGGCAATTCAAATCCTTTGTACCATATGCAAGTTCTTGAATCTCAGTTAATTCTGTACTAGCTTGAATCTTAGCTAATAATAGAATTAACCTGTAACATTTGAAAATATTGTGTGCTCAGTGTTTAGTTGAAAACCCTTCATTTTCAAGTTAGGTTTCTATGTTTTAATGTTGACAAAATGTAATCTTTGGTTGGTTTTTACACATCATTGCATTAAAAATATTTTTAGCAGTATAGGAGTGTCTTGTCCCATTTGTCGTGCTTAACCAAATTATGTTGGCCATCCACATTGATAGTAGGCTTTGCATATTTTGCATGGGCTTCAGGTTAAAGAGGCACATGAGAAAGAAAGTTCTATCAGGTCTTATTCATTGGTCAGCAATGAGGGTTTGGTATGCTTACAGAAGAGATAGGTAAGCCCCAGTGCTTTGTTCTCTATAGCAGCAGCTGGGGCAAAGGCATCCCAACACACTAAACTTTGATTAGGGCATATGCATGTGTCTCTCTGCCTAGTTTCCAGTGTGATTTGGGTACATAAAGGGCCTCTGCTATCCTTCTGCCTATGTCCAGGATTGCACCTTCAGTATTTAATGGCTATTCATTCTTCCACGGTTACAATTTTTCCCCATTTACTCTTCCACAATGAATCGTTTCTCATTAATTTTACCCAATAGATTATTTTTAATTTTAATCTCTCAAGTCTCAGTGTCACTGAGAGATTTCTTAGATTTTTCTGGACAAAAGTCTGGTCATGCTAAACCAAGATACTGTCTATGCTTGCTTTCGTTCTGTGGATTGATAATTGGATTGATAATATTATGTTAGGTTAACTGTATTAGAGTTAGCACAAATATTGTAGATCTTCCAGAAAATATTGAACTGGAAAATTTCAGGTGCCCACTTGAATCCAAATAGCTATCAATGTGTTTTAAATGTTATAGTTAGATGAGCTGAAATGTTTGGTTATTAATATACAGGAGAATCATTTGTGATTGTAGAAGCTTCCTTATTTTCTCTTGTGCTGCTCCCAAACAACAAATTGCAGTTTATTTGAATCCTAGATTGGGCTCTACTCTCACTACTTCTAGAAAAAGTACAAAAATGCATATTTAAACTTTGCCTTAGACATTGTTTTAGTGGTTTTATGTTCAGATGTGAATCAGGCCCTTGTTTCAGCCTGGAGCCTGATTTGATATTTTGGGTCTGGCCTGATTCAGTTTGGAGCAAATCAAATTGGATCCAAACCCTGAGTCTAAATCATGATTTGGTAATCTCAATCACTCCTTAGCTGATTTGCATTGTCAGACCAAAATACAACTATAATTTGCTGTTTGATCTGCATAAAATTCTCAGACATGGTAGACTATACAGAAGGGATTAACCTATAGAAATTTAAGACATGTAGCTTCAGGGTGTTTTGTGATAGACATGTGTGAAGTTCCTGTTTTTCCACACAAATAAACAAAAACCCACAACCCATAACAACACACAAAACCAATATTTGAAAGTTGTTGATTGCTCAGTCTGATGCCGCTTTTGTCCTGGCAGTCTCCCCCTAGTATTGGGTACTTTCCTGCAGGTAATCCTAGATGATTCCCAACCTCTACAATTAAAGACCTGTACCAAAGAACCAGAGAAGCAGTGGGGCACCAGGGAGAAGAAGCACTTAGTGCAAGCAGACAGGCAGATGATCAGTCTTAAGGTGCTTCTTGTCTGAGGATGGGAAGCACAGAGTATTACTCAGCTAAGTCTGTTAAAGTTTAACTAATGGGCAGAGATGTTAATGATACAATAATAAAGTGTCAGCTTACCTGAGGAGAGAGGATGTTTGCTTTATTTTACTGGTGCAATTCAGTGATGCAACATAAAAAGATGCTTTACTAGCATTCCCTGGTGGGGTCTCCCTGTTAAATCTGCTGATCCCCACTTGAAGCGTTTGACGGTCTGGACTGGTATTGAAAATGTTTGTCTAATGGCTTCTTTCTTCATCTGATGTCTTTCATATTTGTGTGGCTAAGCTCTCTAGGGGGGGGGGAGGGTGCGTGGGTAGAGAGGCTGACAGCTGCTGGTGCCAGGGGACTCAGCACCCTTAGTTCCTGACCTATAGGGCTTCCTCACTGCTGTTTGATTGCTGGGCTTTTCTGCCTCTGTTCTGAGCAAGACAGCTTGGTGCTGCTTCTTAAGGTGCTTGAGTAGACTGCTGGTACATTATATCCTTGCTAATTCATTCTTTATAGTGAAGGCAGATAGGAATCCTAGATTTCATTACCACTTAAGAGTGATCCCAAACAAACCTTTTCCTCGGTAACTCAGACTGACTGGCTTCCCTCTCTAGGGTTTGTTTTTGTCATCGTGCTGTTTGTAATGCTGTCTGCTTGCCTCTGATCTTTATGCTCAGAGAGACAGTGAAAACAAGCTTATTTCCACTATAACAAAAACGATTTGCCCTGCAAGTCTTGCTGTGGGTGAACATAAACTAGTCTGCTCCCCTGACCCCCGTCCTTAAAGGTACCATGTAAGTTTACATTTCTACTGTGGAGATACATTTGATCTTTAATATAGAAACCACAAGGTAACAATAACAACAACCTTTAAAACTATGTTATATATGCATAACAGCTCAGGACATATGTGGAAGTTAAATTTCATGGTTTGCTTGCTCACCCCAGTAAACATAAAATAATCATGTCTGCTTTATTTCACAATATAAATTGTGCAATATATAAATAATATATGTTCTTTGTCAATTAAATACAGTGTGCCTGCACCAACCATGGCCTTGCCATCTGCAGTTTGAGCTTCCATTGAAAGCAAGCCCCAGCTTTTTTAATGGGCACATATGCACGTGGCGGTGCAAGTGAGTGCATGTGGCCATTGAAAAGAATGACACTTAAGGTCCTGCATTTTTTGCTATCCACAGAACTAGAGAGATTCTTCTCCTTTCTTTTTTTTTAAAGAAAAGATTCATACTTAGAAAGGAAGTTCGTCATCTAACAACTGTGGACAATTGGAGTGGGGGTAGGGTGGGAAAAAGAATATGCTTTGTTATGTAAAAGACACAGAGAGTCATAAACAAATTACTGCTCCAGATAACAAGGAAGGCAATGGGTTAAACTATTCAATAAGACAAAAGACCAGGAAATTAAAGACTCTGGAGATTATCACATGGGGAGAAAAACAGCAGTAAAAGGTATACTCCAGGCATAATCACGCGATTGCAATGAAAATTTTCACATGCATCGTATTCATCCAGGACTTATTCTATGAATATCCAGGAATGTTCCAGGAACAAACCATTCATGGGGAAGTCCTGTGAATGGTTTGTTGCTGGAGCATTCCTAGTTCTCTTGTGCCTCACACAATAGGGTTTGTGCCTGTGCAGAGACTCCATTTGGAAGTGCAAAAGCTGACTAGATTGGCAGGAAGTCCTGCCTGCTCCCATGTGCTGAGTATGCCCAATCCTGTCAATCTAGTTCCAACTTCAGTTCTCTTTCATCCGCTGCAAAAGAATTTTCTTTGGATCATTGTATAGCTGAGTTCATTCTCGTGTACATTCAGATTGTTATTTTTTATTTCTTTTTCTTGTAATTTTGATTTCTGAGTTTGCCCTTTTCACAGAGCTGAGCAATGGGATTTTTTCCCTCTGATTTTTTACACAGCTGAGAGCCTCTCTTTTGGGCCTTTTATGGCCTCCACTTCTCTCTTTAACTTCTGTGTGTCTTGTAAAAGAAAGGTCATGCTCATTCTCGATCTCCTCTTTGATGCTATGCCTCTCAGTTCTGATCTGATTACAGACCCTCTATCCCTGTGTCTCCATTCTTGCATCTGGAAGAACATACGGATAGAGTGCCTTCTCCACCACCTCACACTACAGCTACGTGTCACGCCCTCCTCCTTCTCCACTCTCACACAAACCCACCCTACCTCCCCTCAGTCAGGTCCCTGTAATTCTTTGCGGTGGACTAGAACTGAAGGTGGAGCTAGATTGGTGGGATTGGGCATGCTCAATACACAGCAGTGGGCAGGGCTTCCTGCCAATCTGCTCAGCTTTTGAGCTTCCAAATGGAGTCTCTGTACAGGCGCAAAACCCTATTGTGTGAGGGCACAGATGACCACTTGGAGAACCACAGTTACAGGTAAGCAACCTGTTCATCTTCACACAATAAGTCCTGGATGAACACAATGTCATCTGAAAATCTTCAGTGTCATTATGCCAGGAGTATGCCTATTACTTCTGGCTTTTTCACTCATCTGATAATCTCCTTAGAGACACCTAACTCATGATCAACAAATGCCTGCTTCAAACCTTGTTTCTGCTTGTTACTAACGGCTTTAACAACAGCAACAATAACAAAATCCCAAAGAGATGCAAGAGATGATTGACTCCATAAATTCAGTGACCTTATGCAGCCACTCACCCATACTGTATGTACTGTGATAGGAGAGTTCTGGTGAGATTCTTGTCACAGATTGCCTGATAGAACTGTCAGTGAGCAAATCACAGCTTCCCGCCTCCCTTCCACATTACACCACCTTGGCAATTTCCTCATATTCTCATGTTGGAGGCACCATAACTTTTCCCCCTCTAATTTTTCAAGTCTGGATTGGTCTGAATTCCTTTGAACTGTGCTGTTCTGCCCAGAACCTAAATTGGGTCAATCTGATTCAGTGCAGAATTGGTCCATAATGAGCCAAATCAGGCTGATTGACTTTTATTTATAACTAGGCCAAAGTGGTTGCACAACCCTTGTTTTATTCTCCTGTTTCTTTATCATATTTTAATGATGTTGCTCGATTTGATTTTTAAATTTTGTTTGTGTCTGCTGAGTATCCTTATAAAAAAAAGTATACACATATAAATATATACATTATTGTTCTTGGAGTTGTGTATATTTTAAGATATAACAACTTAATAGTGTGTGTTCCTGAAACATTTTTACATTGAAACCACTGAAAATATTAAAAAAAGAAATTTAGTATAGTCAAAAACTGAATGTTGTTTGATTCTGACTTACCTTGTAGATTATAAACCATCTCACCATGTTCTGTCAACCTGTTCTCTCAGGATACTATATTTACAAGACACTTCAAAGATAAAATAGCCTATATCTACTTCAAGGTAGATGAGTCAAACGTGGCAGTACTATCTTCACATCTTACAGACAGTACTGCCATGTTTGACCCATCTACCTTGAGCACTATTTGGTTCTCTTTTACATTTTGTTGCTGAGAGCTTGAATTGTTGATAGTCTTCCTGGCTATCTCAGTCCTTGCCCTTCTTACTTGGTTACATCATGTAAAAGGGAATTCACTGGACGGGTTAATTGGTTTAACTGAAAGATAATTAATGTCTTCCTATGAGAGAGGGATGATACCTGCTGCTCTTTGCAAAGCCTTGTTAATTACAAAGCCTTATTAGTATTAATTACTGATTAGTCTCAAATCCCTTTTGTGGATAAGGTACTCAGCTGGATGGTGCCCATTTAATTCAAAGCTCCCTTATATGAGATTTCTTATTGGAACTGCCATCAAATAGGTTTCAAGCCTAACTGTCATTACAAAAACCTACCTAAATTAGTTTGATAGTACCACATTGACTTTGGGTTGATAGAATTAACCACTATATTATTCTACATCTGCTCTGTGGTTTGTGAATATGGAGGCGCAGTGATAAGGGTGGCTCGTCTGCTGCTTGCAGACAGTAATGCAGACAGTAATGTAACCACATTCTTAAACCTTAAATGAAGCTGCCGAGAGACAGTAATGTTACCACATTCTTAAAACTTAAATGAAGCTGCTGAGAGAGGATTTCTCCAAGGATTTGGAGTCATGTGCTACCAGTATTCTGATGACATCTGGCTCTGTTTCTCCTGAATTGCTGAATGTGGGCTAGAAAAGAGAGAATACGTTAAGATCAACATGGCAGTCCAAGCCAATTCAAGATGCTGCCAATGACTTATAATATCCCAACTACTTCATCAAGAAAATATTTAGAATTCATTTTTCAGAATTCTGTTTGCCACCATCATTATTAGGCAGGTTGCCATATTGCAGATAAAGAAATTGACTGACTAAAGAACTACCTAAGAGAGATAAGAATTTTACACATTCATTTCTGCATTAGCATTGAAAATGTGGAACCAGGGTGGAGTAGTAGTTTGAGAATTGGTCTATGACTCTGGAAATCAGGGTTCACTTAGCCATGGAAATCCACTGGATGACCTTGGGCAGATCACCATCTCTTAACCTCAGGTAGGCAAAGGCAAAGACAAAAACCCCTCTGAACAAATCTTGCCTAGAAAACCTTGTGATCATGTCACTTCAGGATCGCTGTAAGTTGGAAATGAAGTAATGCAAGAACAACAATTGAAAATGTGGTTTGTGTTACTTCCACTTCCATTGTCAGCTCAACATTATTAATATGAACTTCTTTTTTTAGCTAACTCATGGCTCTTCCAATTTTTATTGGGAGCCAGCATGGTATAGTGCAGTGTTTACTGAACTTTGGTCCTCCAGGTGTTTTGGACTTCAGTCCCCAGAAGTCCTAGCCAGTTTGATCAACAATCAAGGATTCTGGGAGCTGAGGTCCAAAACATCTGGAGGACCAAAATTTGGGAACTATTGGTATAGTGGTATGGGTATTGGATTAGAATCGTAGAATTGGAAGAGACCACAAGGGTCATCTCATCCAACACTTTGCCATGCAGGAACACACAATCAAAGCACTCCCAATGGATGACCATCCAGCCTCTCTATAAAAACCTCCAAAGAAGGACTCTCTCCTACACTACAAAGCAACATATTCCGCTGTGAAACAGCTGTTACCATCAGGGTATTCTTTCTAACGTATAGGTAGAATCTCTCTTCTTGTAGTTTGAATCTATTACTACATGTCCTATTGTCTAGAGCAACAGAAAACAAGCTTGCTCCATCCTCAATATGACATCTTCTCAAATTTTTAAACACACCTGTCATGCCTCCTCTTAACCTTCTCTTCTCCAGGTTAAATGTACCCAGCTCCCTAAGCCACTTCTCATAGGGCAAAGTTTACAGACCTTTCACCATTTTGGTTATCCTCCTCTGGACACATTTCAGCTTGTTAATATTCTTCTTGATTTGTACTGCCCAGAACTGGACATAGTATTCCACCATAGGGTTGCCATAAGTCAGCAATAACTTGAAGGCACACAGCAACAGCCAATTTTTATTATTGTCGGTAATGTGCAAGCTCCTAGCATATTTGGATTTTATGATGATATCTAATAATTTAGCTTCAGAAGCTAAACTGCTGTCCCAGAGAAATCTTCAGAGTTATAATTATACCCTCTGCTTTCAACTTTCTTCTAGACCTTTTAAGTTTTGATGATATAATATCTACCTCAGAAAACCTGTCACATCCCACAGCAAGTAGGCCAAAGATGCCTGGTAGGAGGCTTCCTGCTCGTTTCAATGGCAATAATTCTGTGAGTACATACACTTCTTGTAGATGAATCGTGGGCATTTGGTTTTCATCTAAGTTTTCATCTGATGAGTCATTTTATTTTGGTAGTACTGGTAGAGTATACCTTATCCAAAAAGCTTGGGACCAGAAATGTTTCCGTATTTTGATTATTTTCAGATTTTGGAATATCTGTTTTTGCATATACATAATAAGATATAATGAGGCTGGAGAGAGACTGAAGATCTGATAAATGGCGGAAATCCAAGTGTAGTGTTTGGCATGAACCCCCGCCTCCCACCATTTCACAGATCCTCACATCTCTTTACAGCAACATCTCTCTCCAGCCTTGCTAATATAGTATAGGTATGTAGCTCAAAACTTTTGGATTTTGGAGTATTTCAGAATTCTAGATAAGGAATACTCAACCTATATAGTACATACTATTTTTCTACCAAAGACAACAACAAATTAAAATATAAGAACATGTTCCTGAACAAGCTATAAAATTATGGTTGGGCATTTGACCATGAAGGAGCTCTACAGACCACCCCAATAGAGCGGCATCCCATTGCCCCTTTCAGCACCGGATCGGACCATAGCAACCACAATGCCATGGCCCAATTTGACAGTTTGCTGCTCTAAAAAGAAATAGCTAAATACCATTCCTTTTTAGAGTAGCAAAAAGTCACCCTTGCTACAGCCAGCATTTCTTTGGCACAGCGCATCTAAACACTGCAGCAAAGAAATGGTATGATGCCACCCACTGTGCAGTCAGGTGGGCAGCATGATGCCATGCCCCCACTCCACCCCGATGCTGATGTTTCTTCCTGGTCTGTAGAGGCCGTAAGACAGATTCTGATAAACCAGTGGATCAGAATAATTTGCTGACAGTTCTTGGGAATGTCACTTTAGCTGGCAATTCTGTCAATAACTCTTGCTGACCTCTGGAGCAAAGAAATAGCCTGAGAGTGTTCTGACGGTCTCCTCTCTTCCCATGGACAGGAGGGCAAATAGACCCATGGTTTCTAGAGAAGTGACAATGAAGTTAGTGGGATGGCAACCAGAACAGTATTGGCAGAAAACCTGGAATGAGTTTAGCCCAGGGATGGGAAAACTGCATGAGGACTAGGGCCAGTCCTCCTGATATCTCCATGGGCTGCACACCCCACACCAGGAAGACTGTTGGAAAGCTTCAGACCCACAGTAGTGGCTACCAAGCATCACATGTGGTTCATGGGTCACACTGTTCCACCCTGATTTAGCCAAACTTGGGTCAAAACCCATTTGAGAACCCACTGTCTTTGTGTGCTTGCAGGAAGAAAATTGTAATTTTTGCCATCATTGCATTGATACAGAGTTGTCCAGTAGAACTTTCTCAGGTAGTCAAAGGCCTTTTACATTCTAGTCCACAAAAAGGGAGGGTAGACTACTCAACAACTTATAAAAAAATTATACAACTTTGAAAAAAATGTACAGATTCATCCTGATTTGGATGCTAAGGTTAATTATGGGCCCTGTGCAGCTAGCTTTGCCCCCTACCTGTCCAATGATAATGGTTGTTTTTCATTTTGTATGCTGCAAGGATGTAAAAAGGAGTGGCTGGACCATTTCTACCCTAATTCATAAAAATAGAAATGGGGGAACCAGCCCAATAAAGGAATTGATGAAGAGCTCTCTATATGTCTAAAATGGTGGAGTTTAGAACTTTAATAAAAAGGCCCACCAATTCTGGATAATTCTTGATGAATCTCCAATATTCCAGTCTTGGACAGTGTGCTTAGTATTTGTGGTAGTATCTCAGTTCAGAGGTCCCCGGATGAGACAGATTACCTAGATCCACTGTAGTCTCCTCTTAGACCTGGTTGTTGGGTTGACATAGCTTTGGCTTCCTTGTTGGATAATGGTGTTACTACCTAGAACTGAAATGAGATTCAACTGGCATTGTTACCTCTTGATGTACACAAGACACTCAGTACTACAAAGATGCAAAATATTTCTTTATTGCAGAACAGAAGTTAATTAAATAGAAGCATACTTTCACTTTTTGATTGTGTAAGTATTCATCACCAACACGCCAAATCAATACTTGGTGCATACACCTTTGGCAATAACTACAGCTGTGAGTCTCTGTCAGCTTTGTTTATGTGGACCATACAGTGTTTGCCTATTCTTCTTGGCAAAATTGCTTTAGCAATGTCAGGTTGGACAGGGATTGTTAGTCAACAGCCACTTTCAAGTCGTGCCACAGATTGTTAATTGGGTTGAAGTTTGTTGTTGGGAAGATCCTTTATAGTTACTGACAAAGAGGAAAGTGTTGACTTTATGCAACAAGCAAGTGCCAGGTTGTTTTGCTTACTTAATTTTGTTGCCACAATAAAAAATATTTGAGTATCTTGTGTACATCAAGTGGTAATAATGCCAGTTAAATCTGTTTCAGTTCCAGGTGGTAAGACAATAAAACATAGTAAAGTCAAAGGAGGAGTAATAAATTTGCAAGGCCCCTTATTTGATTTCCTGACTCAGTGAGCATTCAGCTTAATATATGGAAGCAAAATATGCTGAGTGTTACAAACAGGAAAAATGCCTGAAGTGGTTCACCCATAATAGCTTTCGTAGTAAATATGCATTTAACTTGGTATGTGCGCTTCTCAGACACAACTAATTTCTACTTCACCTCTTTTTTCTTCTCCAGTCTGCTCAGATATTAAACACAGAGAAAATTGTGAAGGTGCATAAAGAAGAGGATGAAAGTGCCAAACCAAAGCCATCTGAAGTTAGAAAGGTACTGATATAGTGACACTTCATGGTTGGGCAACTTGTAGTGGTTGGGGGCTGCATTGGCACCTCAGCAGGACCATGGTTACGAAGTAACTCAATCCAATTGAAATGACATTTGGCCTCCCTTTTTCTTTGTGGTACATACCTATCTTCAGTAGTTCAATAATAATTATGTAATATTGGGCCGGTACAGACCGGGCCTTTGAGGTGCCCCTGTCATGTGCTAGGCTTGCCTCGGGGTGGGGCTTACACACGCTCTGTAACCCTAGCATGTGACGGGGGCGTTGTCGCTACGTAGCGCCATTTAAATGCCGTACATAGCGACACTGTTGCAGCTGTGCAGCGTCCATACTGCAACACAAAAAAGGAGCAGGGAAATCCTGCTCTTTTTTAACTGCGCACCTTTGCTGCAGCGTCTAGCTGCTGCTGTGAAGATCTACAGTAATAAAAGGTGGGGCCAGACCACCCTTTTTGGGCGTTCTGTACAGCCCCATTGTTACCAAGATAAAATATTACTTAGCATCTGGTTTTCATGCAAAAGATTTTAGTGCATTTACTGTAGTGATTTGTGAAGTGTGTGTATGAGTGTCATATGGATAAACAGTCTTAGTACACTCCAAAATAACTCCAGTTTACCTCTGTGTGCGATCATTAAAGGGGGGTTGTTTTAAATCATAATAGTAATGAATTAGCCACTACTTATCAAAGGGGTATTTTATGTTGCTGTTCTATACAAAGGTGGGATGTTAGATGCTTGCAGGACTTTGTTTCTCCTTCAAACAAATTTGACAAAAATGCCCATCACACTCCTATTTAGATTTTTTTCTTTTCTTTTGCAGTCATTTGTATTTACTCCACCACTTCTGTCTTCGTTACCAAAACCAAATTCTGTTTCTGGAGAAATGAAACTTAAACAAGAAACAGATGAAGGTGGAAAGCCTTCTCTGGAAGAGCTCAAATGTCAGATCTTTGATCTCCTAACCGTTGTAGAAACATTGAAAAAAGAACATGGGTAAGAAATGTTCACGTCTTTTCACCTTACTTATGGGGATCTGTAGATTATCCCTTTACAGCACAGATACTTCATCTGCATCATCACTGTTACACCATGCTTTTATTGGAATATTGTGATATACCTCAAGGGTTAATAGTGAATTTAAGGGTTTGGTGTCACTTATCCAGGTTTCAGGGCATGGAGAACAGGACACGAATATTGCTATGAAAATATGTTTTTCCTTTAAAAAGATCATACTGTTGTCCCCCAGTGCAGCACAGTGCTCCAGAACAGCTACTGTAGATTCTTTGGGGAGAGGCACTCTTGGTCACATCTCTCCTTCCATCTCAAATTTTCTCAAACCACCAACACCATACTCTTGGTTCAGTATTCGCTGCCTCAGTAATGACCAAATATGGCAATATTGCTGCTTTCTGGTATTTCTTTTTCACACTGCACAATTACAGCAGTTTAATACTACTAGCTGCATCCTATGCAATCCTGGGATTTGTTGCTTGATGCAGTGCAAGAGCAGAGAATTCTAAATACTACATGCCACTATAAACCAGAGGATTCTATAGCATGCAGCCATGACAGTTAAAGTGGTATGAAAATACTATGATGTAGTATGAAAGAGACCTTATTATTAAGTGTTCTAGTTCTGTTTCCACATTCCTCATTGTATCCTAAATGTTTGAAGCTATGATACCAGTTCTTTTCTTGGTCTGAGGCCCACTCAACAGTTGGTCTATTGCCATTGTCATCTCCCCATTCCTAAAATATTTGGTGACTTTTATTAGTAGTAATATTATGATTATTTTGAAAATGCGGGGCAGAGGCTACAATTAGAAAAAAAATATTGCCAATGAAGTGTACTGGTTGATGGGAAGAACTTATTTAAAAGAAGTGTAGAAAAATATTTGTCCTTGGAAAATTTGCTTGGGTTGGGTGACATTTCCCACATGTTTAAATTAGGGATTGCAAAAGAGCTAACAAAGCTGGGGAAAGTGTGTGTTTGCGTGTGCATATGTGTGCGTGCGTGCGTCTGCACGCTTTTGTCATTCAAAGCAGAGCTTGGAAAATGCTTTTTTGATTGGGCTGTGTGGTGTTAAAAGCAGTGCTTGCCAAAATCTTACCCTAGCTGTGGAAGCGTTGTGTGTTTGTTTCCTTTTTAGTACTGAACTTTAAAAATGTGTAACCAAAGAAATACTTTCTTATTTGTTAGATTTTGAGTTTTAGTATGAATTACACACTCTTAGCAAGGGTGGTTGATGCTGCCACTTTAAAGACAGGTACATCTTATCTGGTATTCCTAAAATCACAATTATTCCCGTGTATAGAAACATTGCTGTGTAAGAAAGTTTTAATCTCTTTGGGGCAAGGATGTTCTGTATTTGAATAAATGTATGGTCTTTCTGGTCATTCATGAGGAAGAGGGAAGGGGAGCAGTGCTTTGTCCTATGGCCCATTCCTAATTAGCTCATTTGAGCAGCCCTAATTTTTAGCTCTTCTTTTAACATGGAGTCCAAGCCCAGCTTACATATTATACATCTTTCCCCCCCCCCCCCCACAATATCTGTGTAATAACATTTTCACATGATAGTATTAATTAAGTTTATCTTTAACTTTTAAAGGAAAGAACTGGAAAAATTAAAAAGAGAACTGGAGGAAGAGAAGAAGATGCGTAGTAACCTGGAGGTAATGTGCTTGAATAAGAGAATTAAAGCAATATGAGTCTGTTTGATTTCTGTGTTGGCCATCAGGTGGTGTCCATGTATACAGTCACAACCTTAGAGAATGTGTTTGCGATGAACAAACTGTTGGCTTCACAAAATTCAGTTAGTTGCTCTCCTGCTTCATCTTGATCCTAGGCCAAATTTTCCTACAGTGATTCTGCTCTGTTTCCTATTTTTGTATTCCAATCACCTATGATTAATAAGAAGTCTTGTTTGGAGTCACCATAAGTTAAAGTTGTCTTGACAGTTAACAGCAACAAAGCAATAAGAGCCTTTATTTTATACAAATTCAATTACAGTGGACCCTTGGTATCTGCTGCCCCCCCCCCCCCCCCATGGATACCAACATCCATGCATGCTGAAGTCTCATATATATACAGTGGTATAGTAAAATGGTGTCCCTTACATGAAATGGTAAAACTAAGGTTTGCTATTGGGATATATATATATATATATATGTCATGGATGATTGAATCCATGGATGCAGAATCCATGAATACAGAGCGCCAACTGTAATTGTGTTATTAATCTCTTAATATTTTTTTTTCCATAGGTGGAAATTGAAAAACTCAAGAAAGCGGTCATAACAACCTGAAAGAGCCATAGATTGTGGATCTTTATTGTGCCAGGATTTCAGAGTTTAAAAAAATGAATGAACTTGTCTTTTTTACTTTAAACCAACAAATTGTTGCATTCCATTTCTTTTTTTAAAAAAGAATAAGTGAATCTTATATTCAGTGACTTAAAAGAAAAAAATGCATAATTTTTTTGTTCCTTTGTTTCTTGCCAATATAGGAGAGGCCTTATTTCTTACTGTGCTGGAACAGCAGACCTTTATTTTCTTGGTTTGCTTGAAATACTACTGAATCTGTATTTAAAAAAAGAGAGAAAAGGGGTTCTAAATAGATTTTTATTGAATATCTATAGTCTAATTTTTTAAGACACCTGTTCTATAAGTTAGGCAATATATCTTTGCAAAGTAATCTGTAAAATAGTCTATGGGGCAGGGGGGAAGCACATAGTATAGACTTGTAATCACTATAGTCACTACTTTTCCCACCACACTAAAGGGAATATGATGTCTCTCTATTTTTTTAATGTTTGCATTCCTATCCAGGATTACACAGTTGTGCCTGACAGCAGTGAGGGTATTAATAATATACTATTTTATAGTTCAGGATGGTCACAGGAATTTATTCTCTCTATGAAGCAGATGAGTCATCAGTCCCAAGCCATACAATGTACAGATACTTCCTCAAGAAGAGGATTTTGTCAGTTGCACTGTAGGATTCATAAAAGGGATTTATGTTTGGATCACAAAATATCAAAGCAGCATAATTACAGCCATAAGAAATCTGGACAGAAGATTTGAGCTAACCTTGTACCCAAATATCGCAAAACATGGCATGTTAAATATACTGTAGATCAGGGATTCTCAGCATTTGATTCTCCTGAAGCCTCTGTCAGACTGGGCAATGATGATGAATTCTTGAAATCTGGAGGACCAAGGTTGAGAATCACTACTGTAGATGCTAAATTTCTGTGCTTTCACAAATTTTAATTCAACACTACAATATCTTGCAGCTTTCAGTTTTTAGTGCTAATTATATTATTGTTAATATCTTCCTATGACAATGAAATGTTAAGAGCTGCTAGCCTTTTAAGTAAATGCAATCTTAAAACAAGTGTGTATCACCCACAGGGCTGTCCCAAATAGATTGATAAAGAAATATTCAACACTTACATACACAATAGTACTGCAACATACTCTGAAAATTAAAATAAGTAGTTTTTTTAAGAATAGATTTTTTTCTATAATTATTGCATTTTATTCATTCTACTCCTTTTTTAGTTTCTTCATGTGATGGAGAAAAGCTGAAATTGTAGTGTTGTGGAACATTGCACTGAAACAGAGGTTAAAAACACAACCCCATCCTCTCTCTTCTGTGTTACTACCCTCAAACCTTATTTTCAGAGTGATAATTTAGAGCAATCAAATCATAATAAAGTAAAATGCTGATTTTGCCACTATCGGTGAAAAGTTTTGATCCCCATCTCCTGCTGTTTTTTATATATATATAAAGAAGAATTGGATGGCATTCGTCGTTATGTCTCAGGGTTAAACTATTGTTAGATATTGGTGTGCCATTTACAGTTACTATTTATTGGCAAGTAGCTGTGCATAGGTAAGGGACTTATACCTCCCCATAAGCCTATTCGCTCTTCTCCCACTCTGGGATAGAGGGATTAAACAAAGGAGAGGGCACCTCATTGCCACCTTTACAGGTTTTATACTTTTGGGGCGGGGGGAATGAGAAAAGGGGCAAAATTAGGGGATAGAAACAGTCTGGGGGGGGGGGAGGAGGTTTGAGTCCTACCTAGCTGTGCAAGGTGCCCTTGTGTGTTTACCTTAAGGTTCAACCTAGACCAACAAATGGTTTTGCAAATGGTCTGCATATATATTTGTAGATATATACTGGTCATGGATTAGTGGTTTAAAATAGAGAATGAAGACTGTGCTGTTGTGCATAACTAATGGCAAACCTTTAACGAATTGAATGCTTAACAACTGACATTTGCTGCCAATTTAGACTTTTAATAAGCTTAATAATGTATTTCAGATTATTATTTCTTAGACCCATCAGTCATATAAATCAGAGGCTAATTTGTAATTGTCAGTGGTCCGTACCATTCCTTGTGCCGGCATTGAGAATCCACTGCCCCAGGGTGTGCACAAAGGACTTAGGGAAAGTAATTGCCTTTGAGAAGGTCTTTTGAAAAGCTTGGGACTGTAGCCTCCTCAAAAAACTCAAGGAGAAGTAAGAGAAAGAGTCTTTGCTTTTCTCTATCCAGGATGGGAAAAGGAAGGAAAAGCGGTTGCAAGCTGTGCTTTTACAGATGATCCTAGAGTGTATTGTTTGCAGTGCCTCCTCCACAATCCACACAGGGCAGGGTAACAATCCTTCCCCCACTATTTCTCTATGGGGGAATGTTGCTTTCCCTTCTGGTGGGCACCACAAGCAAAGAACTCCTGATGTTTCTTGTAAAACTATAGTGTGTTACAGAAGGCACCTCTCTTTTATTTCTTCATTATCAAAGGAGAAAGAATGTGCTCCTAACTTGAGTTGAACATAGGCAATAAACACCAAGACTGCCTTCGTGCTCTCTCCTGCAAAAACAAAGTTTAGAAATGGGAAAGGAAAATAAATTGGAAGCTACTGTGGAGGGTAGGGGATAATAGAAGGGGCTTTTCTCTTTTTCTGTTATGTTTTGCAAGCAGCAGCAATGAGACGTGCTTCTTGCAAACGACCCAACTTGAAGTAATTCCTGTGGGAAGGAAAAGAGACCCCCCCATTTCCCCAATATAGAAAAAAGGAGATGCTTCTTGCTTCCTGTGGTGTAGAAGCAGCAGTGCACTGTTCCTGACACTTGGCAGCACTTTCTTTCTTCCCCAGAGACCTTATTTCCCACAAGCTGAGCTTTTGCTAGAAGGGTGGAGCCTCATCAGATTGGAAAGAACTGAAGTAGATTTATTGAATCAATTTATTAATTGTTCAGCTGCTTCACAGATTTTTTTAAAAGCAGAATCTTAGATGAATGGACAATGAAAGAGCTCCTCTTGGATACCAACTCATTGAAATTTTACTCTGATTATGCAAAACAAGAACTGAGACTAATGAAAGGTTATTCCTTTATGTGCTTTTCGCTGTTATCCAACTGACTGCAGGCAAAATGGTATTAATGATAGATGCATAACAGTTTCGTATGTCTTGAAGCTTGTAGCAGATGAATAGGACAAGACAATCAAATCAGAAGTGTTAATTATTAAATGGCCTTTTTTTGCTGTAGCAATAAATGACCAAGTGCAATGATGATTTAATTTAAAAAAAAACAACAACCCTGAAAGTTGCTACTATGGGTTTGTTTGGTTTTTTTAGCAACGGAAGTCTCTCTTAACTGGACATCTTTCTTAATATTGTGAAATTGGAGAGGGTGTGCAGACATTCCAAAGAATGCAAGTTATTTCAAAGCAAACTGCTTCACTGACTTGTTTACGGGTGCTGTAAAATCATGCATGCTGTCAAAATTCCACAAATAAAATTGTATGTTATTATTATATTGGTGTATTTTTGTCTGGAAGGATTCAGACTTCTTTGATATAATTCTGTTGGTTATTCCAAAGAATAAATATAATATATTTTTTAAAAGTCCATACTGCAAGGTGGAAATAATTTACACATACATGAAACAGGATGCCTTTACAAACCACTGATGCTGATATTTGTAGTAAGATATTGCATATGATGGTAATGTTAAGCTATGTTCTGTATATCTAGAAAGATGGAAGGTATCAAATAACATGGAAGTTATTGTTTCAGATAATGTTGGTGATCCAGTTAAAGACAACACTGATCTTTTAAAAGCCAGGATGCCACAACAAATGGGGACTAGTCACCATTTAAAATGAAATGAGCAGACAAAAATACAGTAGTTAAAACAGAAATTTTGTCTCAGTTCTTTTTTCATCTTGTTTATGGTATGTGAAATACTACCAAAAATACTTTACTCGGTTATAAACAGATTATGTTTGGAATGATTATATGTAAGGGATAAACAGTGTGGTGAGAAAGTGAAAGAATATATATTTAATAGGATTTCTAATGACTGTATCATTTGTGGAATGGCAGCCTAGTAAATACATGGTACAGTACTGAACAGCTGTGTTTATTTGCCCTTGAGAGAGGAGGTGTGATTGTCCTTATTTAAATCTCACATAGAATAATTTTTAAAACCCTATGAAATACTTAGGGCAAATTGAAAAAGTGACAAAAAGCAGCATAATCCTAAGGTTTGTTTGCTGCATTGTTGTCTGTTAGTTCATTTTCACATTTTATTTATTTATTGTTTCCAGGCTTTATATCCCACCTTTCTTCTACAATCAGATTCAAGGTCTTTGCATAAACTCCTTTGGAAAATTATATGCTTCCGCTTTTTGTAAGATTAATTAAAAATGTTGAATTTGTCCAACTGAAGCTAGCTGCAGAAATGAACATCATTCCACTTTCTTTGTGAAGAGGTACTGTTGACATCTTACATGATACCAAGGATGGGCAGTTTGTTTGGGTGCTGGAGAATCCTGGACAGATGGTTGGCCCCAGATCCTCATACACTTGTCCATAGCCTTGATAGGATGGCTCAGAAGCAAGATAGAGGTTCTCAGCCGTATGACTGATTAAGATATAGAGCTGGGTCTTAGCATTCAAACGAAAGGAAAATAAATTTCAGCAAAACATTAGGAAGAACTTTGTGACAGCAAGAGTTGTTCAACAGTGGAACACGCTGCTTCAGAGAGTGGTGGAGTCCCCTCCTCTGGAGGTTTTTAAATAGGCTGGATGTCCATCTGTCAGAAGTGTTTTTGTTTTGTATTCCTGCATGGTAAGGGAATGTCTCTTCCATCTCAATGAATCTATGAATTCAATGATTCTTTGCTTTGGCTGATCTTCCCCAATGGCTGGGGCAAATTGGTATCAAATTACAGTGTCATGTTTTGGCTAGAGCATATGGCTGGTTATTTTGAGCCTGAAACAGTGACAAATCTGATTATTCAGAAAGGGTTTTTTTTTAGTTATGACCACCATCCCAGTGTAGGTAAATCCTGAGTTCAGTTTGCACTGCCTTTAGTTCAGCTGCTACTTTTCGCAATCCAGCCATTAGGGAAATTCTTGATAGCATGTTCGTTTTCTTTTTTGTTTTCCTTTCAAATTACTTATCAAAACTCCTTATGGAGATATTGATCTACAAATCCTGGAGTTTCCCAAGTCTGAACCTTTGAGGAAGATACCTAGGTTCAGACCCGGGAAACTTGAGCATTTGTAGAGTATTTTAAAAGACTGTAGGTCAGGTTTTGATTTTTTTTCATTCAGAGGTTCCTTTAGCATTTGTCTATTCAAAGGTGAATCAAAGAAAATCTCAGTATTTGTGTGCGGGTCACCCCTCACCCCACACAAAGGTTGCTATAGCCAAGCAACCTTCAGGGAGAGTGAAAGAAAAGCTCAGAGGCACTACAGCTATCCGCTTGGTGTGATATGGGTGTGATAGGACAGTGTGTATGCATTAAAGATGGAAAAAAATCTTTTTTAATGGACTCACAAGGGGCTTCTCTAGTGTTGGAACCCTCCTAAACCCCCTTTTTTTGTCTCCCCCCAATACTTGAAATAGATTGCACCCACTCTCGGCCCAGACTTGCCTTTCTTCTCCCCCCCCCCCCCCCAAAAAAAACCCCAATAAGCCATGTAGCAGCCAAAATGCAGGCAGGGGACAGGCAGTTTGATCCACCCAGCCTATTGGAAATACTTTTGTTTCTCACTGGATAGAAACCTTATGGTTTGTGCATATCACATACAGTACTTAGAAAATCCATGGCAGCGCGTCTTCAATAATGCAGCGCATTATTCAATAATGCAGGGTTGACCTGTTCCTATATATCAATAACTGGCTTGTGATAGCAACCGCATCCACACAGCATCTTCACATCAGCACCACACTAGGACTACTGGAGTCACTTGGCCCCTTGGTGAGCCACATCAAGTTCTGCCTAGTACCAACCCAAACTGTCAAATTTATAAGAGCCCTTCTCTCGCAAGCACAAGACAAAGCCTTTACCCTTTCTTAAGCAGCAAACAAATGTTTGCATATTCGGAGGACTAGAGAGAGAACGTTAAGATACTCCTCAGTTATATGGTGTCTACAACACTGGTGACACCCTACACCGGCCTTCAAGCATGGTTTTTCTCTAACTTCAATCATCCCATTCCCAATTTGACGTTCCCTGAACTGGTGGACAATAGACACCAAGCTCAGGGTAGGCACGCCCCCCCCCTGCATCAATCCCCAATGATACTCACCTTGGACATGTCCCTACAGAGTTAGGGAGCACCTGGGAGGAAACACAGTCCAAGATCCACCAACATGTGCCCTGGAAATGCTAGCAGTGATCCTTTCCTTTGAAGATCTAGTTATGGGCAGCAACACTGTCCAAGTGGTCTCAGACAACACAATAGTCTAGTATATCAACAAACGTGGTTGTTGGACACCCTGTTATGACTGGCATACCAGCTTTGGGACTGGTGCATCCTGAGACTCATTTGGCACATGACAATTCACCTCCCAGGTGACTCAAACTCTCTAGAGGATGCACTCAGTCATTCCCTACTGTCATTCCATGAGTAGATGCTCCATCTGAACCCTCCATACCATCTTCAATACCTGTTCTGGGTGGGTTTTTTTTTTTTTTAAATCAGTTTGAAAGATCCCATTTGCAAGTATTCTGATCTAGGGATGTGATGGCCATGTACAGGAAGCATGGTTATCCAAAGTAGGCCCTACCCCCATTCTCCATTTATTTCTGGGAGGAGAGGTAGAGGAAATTGCTGGGTACACTCCTTTCCTTGGGGATTGCCACAACCTCCCCACTGCTTCCTTTAAAATAAAATATTTTATTCTGCCACTATAGTGCTACAGCAGCAAGGGAGTCTACTGGAGCATGTTGAAGGAATGTCACCCTACCAAAATTACAACAGGGTGTTTTATTTTGTTTTGTTTTTTGTTTTGTTTTGTTTCTTAAAAGCAGGAAATGCACAGCAGGGAAAAGTGGGAAAGGGCCAAATAAGGATGAGAACTGGGGGAAAAAGCTCATCTAGAATTGGACCCAGTGTGGGAAAACTCAATTAGGAACAATTGCTCTAAGCATGGGACCAAAACTGAAGTGTAAAAGGCTGTATCACAATGCCAGTGTCATTGCAATGGTATTAACCCCACTTCTTTAATGGAACAAAGGTCTGATCTGAAAAGGCTCTCAGACTTATGCCCACTCAGTCTTGTGTACCAAGTTCAGGAAGGCAAGGAGAGGGAAAACCCAAATCAAATACAATGCACACACACTCTGTGTGTCTATGCACACAGTTTTATTTAAAATACGTATAGTATTCTAAAATCAAAAGGCCTTCATCAGATCTGGCTCAAAATTGCAGCTTTCTGCCACATCCAAAATCACTACAAATCTGTGTGCCTATGAGAAGGAATGTGAGGGAAAGCTTGGTGCACAAGAGGAATTTCCACAAGTAAGGCGCCTCTTCGTTGACAGTGCTCTTCCTTCCCCTGCTTTTTACAAGGTGCATTCATTCCTTTTGCTTAGCTCAAAAAGCAATTTGGAGTCACACAGCATGGGATGTCTAGTTTCAAAACTAGTATTTTTGCTATGGTTGTCCTTAACTTACTGGGAAGGTCAAGACTCTTCCTGTCCTATTTTTCTTGCTGAGTTAACTGAGTGCCATGTTTTGCACTCTGAAGTCAGTTTCTCCCATAGAAAGTCATAGCCATCTTCCACTTCCATATCTCCTTTTTTGTGCTGATGACTGCTCCTCGGGTCCCAACACTTATCTTCCCTTATTTGGAAAGCACATATCCCCTCTAGTAAATTGGCATTCTCCTCATAGATGTTGAACAGAGGCAGTCAAAATACTAAATGTAAGCAGCCTTCCTCCATTCTTTTGGGCAGGGAGCACTTGAGTTCCCAGAAAGGGGTGCTCTTGGATGCAACCCATGAAACAAAGGGGTTTGACAATGACACTAAAAATTCTAAGTTTTTTTTTTTTTCCGGGTCAGCTTATACTGGTAGCAAAGGAAGACTTACTGTTTTATCACACTAGGGGGAAAACAGGATTTAAACGAGAGTTAAATGAGAGTTAAACAGAAAATGCCTTATGTTTCTCACAGGACATTTCCTGTTTAACTCTCGTTTAAATCCTGTTTGCCCCCTATTGTGATAAAGCAGTTAGCTTAGAATGCAGTAGGATGCAAACTAACACAGTCTTATGAAGATCTACTCCAAAACTCCTTTGAGTATATTGTTTTGGATTGAAACATGAGCTGCCAGTCTACTGATTCTCCTTAACCAAATGCTCAGAACCACCTATTTCCTCATTCATAGCTATAGTGAGATCTGACTTACACTGCTGGCAAAGAACATGTGGCATTATTAATGCTTTTAGAATGTTGTGTTTTATTTGTCCACTTCTTTTTAAAAAGTGGCACCATCCATGGGCCCTCAGTCTGCATACCAGGAAGTATCCCTCCTCCCTGGCTGAGGGAGAGGCTAGGATCCTACAATTACTATTTGTTCTTCTCCAAAATAAAAGTGCTTAAAGTCAAGTATATTCTTTTAAAAGTACAGTGGGTCCTTGCTATCTGCTGGGGTTTGCTTCCAGGATCCCCTGCAGATAACAAAATCTGTGGATACTCAAGTCCCATTAAATATAATGGCACAGCAAAATGGTGGCTTTTATATAAAATGGAAAATCAAGGCTTGCTATTTGGAATTTGTACTTTTAAAAAATATTTTCAAGCCATGGATGCTTGAATCTGTGGATTAAAAATCCATGGATGGCGGGGGGGGGGGATGTATTATCTGCAATCTGGTCCTTATTTAAAGTTATGCCATCATAATTTTTTAACTATACAAGGGGATTTATTTTCCAGCTGGGCCCAGATCTCCAAAGTCTTGTCTGCACTGGTCAATATACTCCAGGGGCAGTCCAGAGTATCCTGGCCCTCTATTATTATTATTATTATTAGTAGTAGTAGTAGTAGTAGCTGTTGTTGTTGTTGTTGTGAAGGTAAAGGTAAAGGTTTCCCCTTGACAAGAATGTCTACTTGTAACCAACTGCAGAAGACGGTGCTCATCTTTATTAAACCAAAGAGCCAACACTGTCCAAAGATGAATCTGGTGGTAATGAATGGAATGCTGTTACCTTCCCACCGAAGTGGCACCTATTTATCTACTTGCATTTGCATGCTTTTGAACTGCTAGGTTGGCAGAAGATGGGACTAGTGATGGGAGCTCACCCCCATCATGCGGCACCTGGGCCTTGAACTGCCAACCTCCTGACTTTCTGATCATCAGAACTGGTGTTTTAACCACTAAGACACCGTGTCCCATAGCAGTTGCAGTAGTAGTAGTACATTTATTTGAAACCTGCTCCCCCCCCCCCCAAAAAAAAATTGGGTCTCAAAGTGGAATACAGTCTAAAAACAAGGTACAATTAAACACTTACAAAAGTGACAATTAAAATGGAATTAAACTATTACAATACTAAAATAGAACATTTGTTTAAAAATAGAATACAACCTGCCCCTATCACTTTGGTCTCCACTTCAGCACTGATGCAGCTGTTTACACAGATGTCCTGCTGGCTCATTTGATTCTGAGATTGGAATAAGGCACCCATGAATTATCATGTGCTAGGCTCCTCATTCTGACCTTAGAACTACCGGTAGTGACTCAATTCCAGGATTAGATACAAATGGGGAGCTAAACATGTATCAGATCAGCCTCAAGGATCGGGGAGGAGTGGAGGATTCACTAGCAAGGATCCTTGGGGTAAAAGGGTCCATGTTAGATGTCCACCAGTAAATTGGGGGTCAGGTGGGGTTACAGAATCTAAAAAGTAAGAAATAACAGTATGAGTTACTAAACTATTTTTGTTGTGTAAATTGTAATGAGGCATTTTGAGGCTGTATAATGTATCTTTCCAAACTCTCATCCTGTGTCTTCTCATGCTCTTCATAGAATCATAGAGTTGGAAGAGACCTCAAGGGCCATCCAGTCCAACCCCTGCCATGCAGGGACTCACAATCAAAGCATCCCTGAAAGATGGCCATCCAGCTTCTGTTTAAAGACCTCCAAAGAAGGAGACTCCACCACCCTCTGAGGGATTGTGTTCCATGGTTAAACAGTTCTTACTGTCAGGACGCTCCTCCCAGAGTTGAGGTGGAATCTCTTTTCCTGCAGTTTGCATCCATTGTCCCTTGTTCTAGTCTCTAGAGCAGCAGAAAACAAGCTTGCTCCAACCTCAATATGATACCCCTTCAAATACTTAAACAGGGCTATCATGTCACCTCTAAACTGTCTCTTCTCCAGGCTAAGCATAACCTTCCAATCTTCACCATTTTGGCGGCCTTCCTCTGGACACACTCCAACTTGTCAACATCCTTTTAGAATTGTGGTATCCAGAACTGGACACAGTATTCCAAATGAGACCTGACCAAAGCAGAATAGAGTGGCACTATTACTTCCCTTGGTCTAAGAACTGTACGTCTATTTATGCAACCTAAAATATTGATCTCCTATGTGGATAGAGTGGCTGAGAACATGAAAGTTAAGTTGAGGTATACTCAAGGGATGTGGATCAGTACAGACAGGATGGTTTTGAGGATGATGTCCTGCAGGAAATCCATGGATGATGAAAGGGAATAGTTCTACATGTGAGTGTGAAGGAAGCAGAGCTAACTGTAATGAAGGCTGACGTTACTAAAGGGCTAATACACAAAGAAAGCCCTAGGATTACTTCACATCTTGGCTTGAGAGGATATTTCCTCTCACCTTTGTATTGCCAAGACACATTACTGTAATTCAGTTTGTACTGTTAACCTAAGGAGAAATGCTCAAAAAGTTGGCTTGGGGCATATGTCTCCTCACACCTAACTTTTCTGAACAGAGAAGTTTCTATTGTGGTGAAGCTCTACCCATGGCCATACACTATTCATTTTATGGGACAGTATTTACGATGATCTGTTTTAGTTAATACATTATTGCCCGTATGGATAGCCACAAACAACATCTTAACAACACAACCAAAACTGACCTGTTAACATTCCGTTTAATATATGTTATATTTAGGTGCTGCAATTGTTGTCGAAGAACTGTATAATTGTTGAAAAGAACTGTGTATCCTTTTCATATTTACAGGGACACAATAGGGCGGGCGCTTCCCAGTTCTGATTCTCATAATTTGACACAATGGTCATCAGCTCATTATTTTCCAATAAAGCTGTCTTGATTATGGAAGCTGGGTATTTAAATATTTCAAATAAATAACTATTCCCAGAGCTAAGAATAAACACACTCCCAGTGGTAATTTCTCTCTGAACAAATGATTACAAGAGGTCAGTTACTAACAAATGATATCCTAGGAAAGCAATGATTGGCACTTTAAAGATGCTTCTCCATGCCAGCCCTTATAGCACAAAGGGACATAAGACACTAATCAGGCCTTCTAACCCAGTACTGTCAACTCTGACAGGCAGCAGCTCACCAGGGTTTCAGGTAGAATTGTCTCCATAGCCTACCAGAAGATACCAAAGATCAAACCCTTCAGCACCAAAAGCATTAAGCACTTTGTTCCAAAGCACACAGAGCCATGACTCCTCTCCTAACATATCACATTGTTGCATGCCAGACACATAAACTGTCATTCTACTGGGAGGAAGGATGGTAATAAGACTGGGAGGACTAAGCTGTCTCTTTCTGCTCTGACACACGTTGTATGATGGTGTAAAATTTCAACATACTGAATATAAACACTTGTTCTGGGGGTGGGGGGGGTAGTATCCCGGAATACATTCAAATTCTTTGATACATTCCTTTGGCTTTACAGTACAAACTAAGGTTTGACTATTTTAATCTTATTTTCATTGGAGGTAATAGGCAAACTGACAGTCTGACAACATTCTTTAATAGGTGTGTCAACCAAACAGGTGATGTGAGAGAAATTTAAGGTTTTTTTTCCTGAATTAGATGTACGTGGTCAATAGAAAAGTAGCTCCCATACCACTTGTACCAGCTGTTGGTAACACTGACCTAGAGAAGAGAGCAGTTGGCCTGTTCCTTCATCAAACTTATGGGAAACATACAATCCAAACTGGTCCTCAGTTGTGTTCTGGCTCTCTTATACAAGCCTATAGGTTCTTAATTAAACCAATAATCCTTAACAAATCAATCAGTTCTCCATTTTAGGAAATAGCACCTTTGATGTAAAATCCTCTTCACAACTGCTTTGCACAATTGGAATCTGAGAAAAAGTTGCCCTCTAGGGTGGAAAACAGAAAGGTTGTGTTGCTTGGTTATATCTTTCTTTTCGACAAGATGTTACCATCATTTAAATAGGCTGTTAAGCTCCTAGGGCACTGGTATTTCCAACTGAATCAGTATGCCACATAAGCAAAACCCTGATGTGTCTTCTTAACTGTGCACAGTGTGAGTTCTGATAAGATTTTGCTCTAATTAATGGCTTGCAATTTTCTTAGCTGTTACAAAGCAGTGTCTTTAAGGCATAAGCACAACTACAGGAGAGTTGTGCCAATTTAACTGTGGATTCCAAATATGAACAGAGAAATGACACTGTTAATCACATATATTTTTTAAAAATTTAATTTTATATTGCCAACAGCACAAAGATCACAGTATTAACTGTGGGACATTAACAATATCTTGCTAGTGCACTGGGCTATGGCTGCCTGTCAAAATGTAGTCTTTCATGGAGATGACTGATTTGGTTTGAAGCAAGAAATTTTGTAACCTAATTATGAGTTTTCCTCTGTCTGGTTTTAGCTTCTTACATGTACATGTAAGGCTGCAATTCTAGCATGTCCAACTAGAAAGGTAGATTTACTGTATAGCTGCACCCCAATCCATGCATTAATCCCAGAGCTGTTTTTAAATCAGTTAATCCTCAGAGAACAAATCCACAGGCACCTCAGTTATGGAGTTAGGGAACCCAAGGTGACTATTGGTTTGACTTACATCTTTCAGACCCTTAAAATAAAAAGGGTTAAGTTTTCAAATTAATGAGTTAGCCAATGAATTATAGGAAATTTGTTGCTAAATTATGTTTTGATTTTAGTTCCTGCTTGAATATGCAGTCCATCAAACAACACCAATTTACACGGAGAGTATATATATCTTGTCACTTTATTTATACCTTCTACTCTTTCCCCCAAGACTGGGACACAAGTTGGCTGGGCTCTGCAACTCAAGTGTCTGCTAAGAGCTTCGGTAGACACGGCTGAAAACTTCCCAAGATCTGTACTGCATTGAAAACCTCAGGAAATCTCTACTGTATTGAAAACCTCAGGAAATCTTTACTGTATTGAAAACCTCACAGAATCTCTGGACATTATCAGACGGGAGGAATTTCTCTCCATTTCTAATGGAGCCAATTCACAACTACGTGAATTCGCTAGTTTAGCGAATTTACATGAATTCTAATTGCGTTCGGAATGCGTTCAGAATGACTTCCCATTGCCCGAGAATGACTTCCCATTGCCCGAAATTGCATGAGATACTCTAATACGCAATAACATAAAACCCATGATTGCGTTCGGAATGACTTCTCGTTGCCCAAAATTGCATGAGATACACTCATACGCAATAACGTGAAACCCCATGATTGCGTTCAGATTGCCATTGGATTATGCTTCCAGTTTCCGTAGTCTGATAACGTCATCTACTGCATTGAAAGCCTCATGAAATATGTACTGCATTGAAAACCTCACAAAATCTGTATTGTATTACCAAAGCTGCTCTCATGTTCCAGACAGGCTGGGGAAACAACATGGCCCTAGAGCTGGTACAATGCCAGGTCTGTATTTGGCCACCAATGCCTTCTCCTGCTGGAGCTCCTTCCCCTTGCTATATCCACTCATCTACAACGGACAACAAAAGAAAGAGGTATCAAGTCAATAAGATCTGGTGGTGGCAGTTCTTCCTCCTTCTCAGTGCCTGAGAGCCAGAGAGTGTGCATGAATGAGCAAGCATGCAGCAATGGAGAGGAGGGGGAAGAGGATCCACCACATGCTCAAAAATCCCCCAGATGCACAGAGCCAACAGCCTGAGCGAGGAAGCAGGAAGGGTTGAAGTATTTCACAGCCGATTCAACATTATCCGATCAAATACAGACTGTATGTTTCTAAAATTGTTTTAGAAACCCCCCTGATGGCCTGAGTGGGCCTCCAGGTGCAAAGCATGTTATTCAGGAACAATTACAGGCCAATAATTACTGCAAAAAAAACCTCACACAATGACTTGTGCAAGCAGTACCCAACACCATTATTTACATTGCCAGGCTTATTAAGCCAGTGATGGGGAATCTAATGTACTCCTGGCAACACAGCCATTTGAGTCATGTGGCTGGAAAAGGGAATATAAACAAACCCCCATATTATGCTGGTAGGGTGAATCCGATGCATGAACTGAAGATGGCATAATGTAATTTTGAATAACTCACTCATTGTTCCTAGGAAATGAGGGCAGTTAACATGGATCAACGTTGGGTCTCATGATAAGAGAGAGATTTGAAAGTGCATTCTTTAGAAACTCAGTGCTTCCACAATTGACACATGCCATCACTAGAGTTCTAGGGCATTCTGAGGTTTTTGCTTATTTCCTGTCTTGTTGCCCTGTGAACACACTGTATTCCACTCCCCTGTATTTTTATTTAAATAAACATGACAAAAATACACCACCTGATAGCTCTTGCAGGAGGTGATGATGCAAATATGATGACTGAGGAAGGCTTTAAAATACTGTGAACCACAGATGAAGAATGTGGTGCTCTCCAGATGGAATAATAATAATAATAATTTTTATTTATAGCCCACCCCTCTGAACAAACAATTGGGGCAGGTTACAACAGAGTAAAAACAGTACAAAGTTAAAAACAATCCCATCCCAACTCCCGCCTCTTAAAATAAGATTAAATTAGCTATGAATTAAAACACAATACAAAAATATAAAACAATTCCTTAAAAACAATATTCCTGGGGCTGTATGGGCAAGATTAAATGCGAAAAGAAAAGAGCTGGAAGAAAAACTAAAACATAAGGTTTGGAGCCGGGGGAAATTAAACAATGTCTAGAAAGGCCTGCCGGAAGCCTTCAATGGATGTTATGAAATGCATCTCATCCAGCAGGTTATTCCACAGCTTGGGGGCGATAGCTGAAAAGGCTCCATTCATGCCTGATCTATGGCCATTGCTGGGAATGGTGGAAACTGGTGTCTAAAATATCTGAAAAATGCCAAATTTCCTACCTCCACTGAAGATTGTTGAATACAGCTCCATAAAATCTAGAAGCAGAGCATTCCCAGCAGATGACTGACTGCCCTCTGGTTGAAAACAAAGAGCAACAGAGAGACAACCACCCCATCACCGTGCTTTTTCTACCATCAGGATGTGTCTTCTCATGTTTAACCCAAATCTACTGTCTATACATTAATCCCACCTGTGCTCTGGGACAGCATCAGAAAACAAGTATATGCCTTCTTCAATTGACTTTATAACATGGGAGGCAAGCGTCCTTCTGTGATTAAATCGCCATTAATTCTCACCGATCTAGGCGGGATGCCGCTGCCCAGATGCATCTGAGTTGAAGCCTTGCTCAACCAGCACTTTCTCAAAGTTGGGGAGCTTCCAACTTCAAAAATTGGCCAGCTGAGTGAGGCTTCAATCCAGGATGCATCCGGGCGGCAGCATCCGGCCTCGATCAATTTAGGTATGATAACATCCAGGGGCATCCTGGATCCTGAATTCAAGCTGAAAGAGGTAAAACAGCTTATTTTTTAATGCGATAAGCTCCTTAGAACTGCCAAGAGTGCATCTGGAACTAAGGGTTTGAGGGGGATTCAGATTCCCATATAGGGAGGTGGGATTTCAGAAGGATGGAAGAAGTCCTGTGAACTCAGTTTAAATTGATAAGTTCTTTGAGCAGTGGAGAGCCAGCGCAGAGAAGACTCAGATCCACTTTATTCTGTAGAACTCCAATTTATGAATAAAGCTAGAGATTCGTAGGATTTATACTCTTACTGAATAAGCTTTAGTGGAAAGTGTGTGGAAAGAACTAAAACACAGTTGAAGAGTAACTGAAGTCCGTGAGTGAACTGAAACAAAGTCAATTTGTAACCTGTGAAGTACAATGGGCCCTTGTTATCCACTGGGGTTTGGTTCTAGCACCCCCACCCCTGTAGATACCAAAATCTGTGGATACTCACTGAATACAATGACATAGTAAAATGGTGCCTTTATATAAGATGGTAAAATCAAGGTTTGCTGTTAGGAATTCATACTTTTTCCCAATACAGTAGAGTCTTGATTATCCAACCTTCGGTTATCCAACATTCCGGATTATCCAACATCTCGCTGCTGTGATTTCTTTAAATTTTCTGTGATTTCTTTACATTTCAGAGGACTGAACTGTTTATACTGTACATCATAATGTTGATCAGTGATTTCTTTACATTTACTTTTACTGTTATTGCAATAAAACTTCGGTACATTTGCAATTCATAGTGATTTCAAGGCTTTTCTTGGACCTTCCAGATTATCCAACATTTTCGGTTATCCAACTATCAGCCGGTCCAGTTTATGATGGATAATCGAGACTCTACTGTATTGTCAAGCTGTGGATGCTTGAATCAGTGGATAAAGAATTGGTGGATATGGAGGGCTGACTGTATTTCACACGTTGTAACCATAAGCTTTGAGAACCAACTACTGTAAACAAATGTACTTTTGTTGTTGTTGTTCACAAAGGAGTGGCCTGAAGTGATTAATGTTTAATGTCAAACAAACTACCAAGAATAGTTTAAACATTTAATAATAAAGAGAACCAAGGATTAGAGACACAGTTCTGAGGTGAAAGAAGACAGCAGAAGAATCCTTTGTTACCCTGTGGTGGTCACATAAGTTGGTGCCAGTTGGTGGGATCCAAAAGATACAGTGTGATGAGATCTGAAAGATCTAGTGTGAGAGATCAAAGAGATCCAGCTTCTACACCTGGTGGTTTCTGTACATTCAAAAAATGGACACTATGGTTTGGGTGGCCAGTTACAAAAACATTAGTTTCATAAAGTGATGAGGCTCAAACAGAAGCAACTTTACCAAAAACTAGAATATGAGGGGGGGGGGGGTCTGAGACCTGCTCCTCTGTGTGTGTGTGTGTGTTCCTAAAGAAAGTTGAGAAATATATTTCCTGTTCTCCCCGCAGGTGAAGTATGTGAAAATTATTATTATTATTATTATTATTATTATTATTATTTCACTTATATCCCGCCTTTATCTCACTACAGGGACTCAAAGCATCTCTCACATGGGGCGGGGGGGGGGGGGATTTCCATTTGAAATTCCATGTTCTGATTGTCTCAGTACCAAGGGGCTGTACAAAGCTTCTTTAGCCAGATCGGGGCCTTGGCAACCTCATGCCATGGCTCCGATCCAGCCTATGGAGGGTGCAAAAAGGAGCCACAAAAATCATCTCCTTTTTGCAACCTCCAAAGGGCGCTATAGCCGTGGCGGCATCACTATACGGCGCCCCTTTGGCATTGAGTCATCTGGAAACAGTACCAGAGGGGCGTCATGACACTGCGTACCATCTGGAGCAACGCACGGCATCATGATGCCCTGGTGGCATCATCAAAAGCATGCGTCATCTGGATGCGATGCCTTTACTCTGCGCCAGGCCAGCACAAAGTGCCAGTCTGTACAGGGCCTAAGTTAGCAGTTAAGCAGCAGGTGTGCAATTGCAATGCATGGGTCTACTTTTGCAAGATTTGTTGAGGGGGGGGGGGGAGGTTTGCCATTGCCTTCCTCTGAGGTTGAGAGAGTGTGACTTGCCCAAAATCTTGCAGTGGGTTTCTGTGGTCTAGCTTGCCTGGCAAGGTACACTCTCTCAGCCTCCGTGTAAGGCAAAACAAAAACAAAAAACCCCTCTGAACAAATCTTGCCAAGAAAACCCTGTGATAGGTGTGCCTTAAGATTGCCATAAGTCAGAAAGGACTTGAAGACACAACAACAACAAGAAAGCTAGGCCAATGTGGAGAGACAGAGCCAATTGTGTGCCTGCTATTTAATTGCTCAACTTAGTACTGAGACAATAAAACCATTCAGAAGAAATTTCAAATGGACACTCTTGTCCAGGTCATTTGCAAATGAACCGTCTAAAGATTCTCACGCCTGGCTCGAGGTTAATAACAGTTTAAAGGGGGCGAGGAAACAAAAATCTGCATGTTTACAAAACTGCAAGGAATTATTTTGACCCCCTTAGAAAGAAGTGATTCCTGATGTTATTTGGCAAGATGTTGATTTGCAGACAAAAAATTATATAGTTTCTGCCAGGGATTCAAACAATTTCTTTTAACGTGTAAGTAATATGCAAATGTGTGTATAAAACGTCCAGCTAAACTGTTCATTGCAAGGTTATATGAGGCCCAATACATACCTTCCAACATTTCACAGATGAAAACCAGGACTTGTGTAGCTAAGTAACTGCAAAAGCTATTAATGACAAAGAACGCACAAGCGAGGAAAGGCTGCAGCAGTTTGCTCTTGCTTAAGTCTACTGGAAAGTTCAAGATTCCACCCTTCCTCTCCTCTCCATTCCTCTCCTCCCTGGTGAGTTAACTGCAAATTGAACTGCAAATGGAAGGAAGAGAGAGAAAATGGGACATTTTAAAAGCAGCAGAAAAAGTGGGACAAAAAAGGATTCAGTGGGACTGTCCCTGCCCATAGCTGGAGCCCACTGTATATGCTGGGTGCCTTTATGTCTAAGAAATCTTCAAAACTCATCTGAGTGAACTGAGACACATTATTTCCACATAACTCTGAAATGAAAAACAAAAATGATTTCAAATGTGTTCCGTACATTACTGAAAACATGTGGCCTTTAAGTGTTACTACTAAATTAATGGCAGTCTTCTCACTAGCGGCAATGGAAAAGTAAGGTAAGGAGAGCGCAGCCGTACTGGGTCCATGGCACAGAGATGGGCAGGCATATAAACACCTACTCATCCCCACACCTTCCTGGGGACCAATCTGGGTTCGGAGTCAGGAAAGCATGGACTAAGCCTGTGCCTTCCTCACCCATCTGCTCAGGGCCTTAGTCTCAAAGGAACTACAAGATCCCCCTGCATACTATTTCCTTTCGGTTCTAGGCAGATAGTAAGAATTACTGTGGACCTATGAAGAATTTTAATATTACCCTTCTTTGTGTTTTAAATAAAGTCTGCTTTTTTGTTTTTGTTTTTTTGTTTTGCTGTTATTTGCAGTTGTTATTGTATTGCTGCTATTGCTGTTTTAAATTGTACATTATTTTATTTTATTTTATTTCTATGCCTCCTTTCTTCTAAAAAGGGACCCAATGTGGCCTACAATATAAAAACCCATTAAAACAATTTTTAAAAGAGACAATTAAAATAACCTAATTAAAACATTACAAAGTTAACATTTAAAACATACAGAAGTTAAAAAACTTTAGTTTGAATGTTCTTTTAGGAAGAATAATGTGCGAGTACTTTTAAATAAAATAATAACTATCCTAGTCACTCTTCTCTTTTTCTTTCTTTTGGATGAACTGAAATCCCGGGTGACTACATATGAAAGTATCGTGATCCTACAATGATTGTTCTCTTAGTGGTAAGGAATGTTCAGTATGATGGTTAGAGTGTTGCCAGGTTTTCCATATCATCCGTTATGGGTTCAGCCTTTTGTGTATTTGGGATTCACACTGATGATGATGATCATCAAATATATCAGAACTGTACCAAGCTGGCGATTTTGTGCTAGACCAAAGAGAATTAGAGTTGCATAACAGGGATTACGAGGATGGTTGTTCTGCAAAAAGTAAGGGATGGGTCATTGTTGTTATCCCCGATTTCCTCTTGCATAAACATTTGTGAAATAAGTAGTTGTGGAAATACAGTACACAGATGAAAGTCTTCAATACAAACAGAATGCTTTCTTAGTTTTTTGTGGAGCTTTTGGGCTATGTGGCCATGTTCTAGAAGAGTTCCTTTCTGACACTGCGCCAGCATCTGTGGCTGGCATCTTCAGAGAATGCTTTCTAATACTATGAATATAGGTAAGGAATTTAACTCCCTCCATGTAGAAGGTCCATATATATATTTAATTGTTGTTGTTGTGCGCTGTCATGTTATGGCGACCCTAAGATGAATCTATCACAGGAGTTTCTTGGCAGGTTTCTTCAGAAAGGGTTCGCCATTGCCTTTCTCTGAAGCTGAGAGTGTGTGATTTGCCCAAGGTCACCTAGTGGATTTACATGGCAGACCCTGGTCTCCAGAGTCATGACTCAATGCTCAAACCACCATGGCAGGCTCACCATATATTTATTAGTGCTCACTTAAAAGTTTGAGTTATTCTGTGACCTTGATCGGGCACTTTTTGTAGACACAAGGTCAACACTCTCCTTGTAATCACACATTGCTCTTTTATTCCAGACATCCACTGAAGGTGCAAATGTAATGCAAACTGTCATTTCAGTAAGATGCAGTTTTTCTTCTCATGACAGTATGCGTTGGCCCTGGGGGTTTGTAAAATGACTTAGGAGATTTTTGTGTGAAGCACTTTCTATTTGTTGTAACAGGCAAAATGTAATGTTAAAGTCAATTAAAAAAACAAAAACCCTGATATTATCTGTTAAGAAACTTGAGTATGGAATGAGCAAAAATAAATAAAATAAATAAATCTAATTCCATTACTTATCCTTTAAAAAAAAAACCCTGCAGGTAAATTGCCATGAAACAACAATCCTTTTGTACACCTTTCCTTTTAAGAATGAGATATTTTACATGCTCACCATGGTGTACCTCACTTTCGTTAAGTGTGGGGAAAAAAACCAAAATATGAACACTAAGGAATTACAATTTGCTATTATCTAAAATTCACTTATTTTGTTGCACACTCTGGCATTGTTTATTGTATTAAGAAATATTTGTATCATTTTGTTTTAAGAAACAAATTACATAGCGTTGAGAGTTTTAGCACATATAAACTAGGTTCTCACATTGGTCAGGGCCCTGCATTTTGCCCAGCCATTAATACATCATGTGTCAGTATTACCAGAAGATATGTGGGTTGCAAATACATGGGTATAAACACCAAGCCTCACTTAATCTTAAAGTGTGGGCTACTAATGCATATAATCCCTGCAGATACCAGAAACCCCACAGAACTAGTGGCCTTCAGGAATTCATAGGGCTAGTTTGGGTACCAGTAGACAGGCCAAGTAGATGTAGCCTCTGATGTCTGAACCTCACAGTATTCCGCCTGGTGCCTCTGTATTTGATAGATCCCATCAGTGAGATTTCTAGACTTGGACTGTTCCATCATTGGGATCAGCCAGAGAACTTGGCTAAGCCATTATGTTCTCTTTCCACTGCTGCCTGCTTGTTGCCTTGTAATTGGTTCGGGCTGTGTGTAGGAGATACCATGCTGGTTCCTGCAATGCATGTTCTAGATTTGTGCTTGTTGGAAATGGCAGGGTGTAACCCAGCTTGCTATGGAATCATTTAAGAGGCAGAGACCTCCTTGTGTTAGCTACACTGTTCTTTACCTACTTACTCTGATCTATGCTGATGTTACTTCCTTCTTTTCCCCACGTGGTCTCAAGCATCTCTCCTTAAGAGAGAAATCATTTTCCTTTTGCTCTGGAGAGACAAGAAAAGCTCCAACAACTCTAGCTTAGCTTAAAGAAGAGCATTCCCCTGATTTACGAGGGAAGGCCATTTGTGGATCGCAATGAGGGAGAGTGAGGCAATGACTATTTTTCTTAATTGATGGAACCTTCTCCTTCCAAGAAGCCACGCAATTTCCTGAGATCTGGCAAAAAACATAGAAAATTGCCAATCTGGTTCTTCCTACTGGCTTGTGGGTGGGACTGGAGAAGGTGATATAGGACCTTATCAGACAGGAGGAATTTCTCTTTATTGCGAATAGAGCCAATTGGAGCCAATTTGAATTCACGTGAATTCGCTAGCTTAGCAAATTTACATGAATCCCAATTGTGTTCGGAATGCATTCAGAATGACTTCCCATTACTTGAAAATGACCTCCCATTGCCCAAAATTGCGTGAGATGCTTTAATTCTCAATAATGTAAAAGCCGTGATTGCGTTCGGAATGACTTCCCTTTTGCCTGAAATTGTGTGAGATACTTTAATTCACAATAATGTGAAACCCCATGATTGCATTTGGATTGCCATTAGATTATACTTCCAATTTCTAACGTCTGATCATAGAGGCTTCAATGCTGTGTGCAAACTGGTTAAGATGAGTCTCCTGCACTCCCCTGAATAGTCAGCACAGCTTTATCACAGAATTATGATTCCTATCATTTTTCCTATTACATTTTTTTAAATAATAAAACTACGTGTGCTTGGTTCCCAAGGTAAAGCATGCCCTTCCACGGATCCGGGAAGCTCACCCTACTAACTATAGTCCCGTCTCCCAGTTCACAAACAAGTGTCTGCACAGGATACCATGTTTTGTTGTTAAATGTTGTAAAATTGACTTTGACTTATGGCTTATGAGAGCCAACATACATAGTGGTTTGAGTGTTGGACTATGACTCTGGAGACCGGAGTTTGTATCCTCACTGAGCCATGAAACCCACCTTGAGCAAGTCACATTCTCTTAGCCTCAGAGGATGGCAGTGGCACACACACACATACACACACACACCTGAAGAAACTTGCCAAGAAAACCCTGTGATAGGTTCGCCTTAGGTTCACCATGTTGGAAATGACTGGAAGGCACACAACAATAAAAAGCAAATGAATGAGAGACCTGCAAGACATCCTACCCCCAACCGTTCTGCCCAGGTCTTGCAGACTTAGAGCCAGATTTGAACATCCATGGATAGCAAGCTCACATTTTCCCCAATGGTGGTGCGTGCAGATGGCTGTGTTGCCATTAGGGACAGCCCTGTTTCCCCCAGTGGTGGCATGTGCACGTGGCCATGCTGCCATTGGGGACAACAGGACTTCACCTGACTTGGGAGACCCTACCAGCAGCACTGCTACCAGCAACATAGACTCTTGCCTCATAGGAGCATGCGGTCCCACTCCCACAAGAAAGGCAGTGTCATGGTGTGATACCATGCCACTGTCTGTCATATTTTGCCTGGACCTGAATTTTGCTCTTTCAGCATGTGTACAAGGCCATTAATTCCTACATGATGGTAAGATTATAACTTGGTTTCTTACTATGTATAGAATTAATATTTAATCCATTTACATGTGACTATTAATACAATATAGATGGGTATATTAATGTAATATTTTGTAGAATAAGACACTGAAGAACAATTTTTCCACCCCTTGACTAGATGAGAAATCACTTCAGTTTGCATGCTGCATTTCTATTCCAAATGATTCACAACACATCAGAAATGCACAGTAATATAACATTGCAAGAATACATAATTACAATAATAATAACTTAAACATCTCATTAATTTTAAAATATTAAATTGAAGTGTAAAGATATACCGTTAAATACCAAAGTTAGCATTAGCCAGGCCAATTTCTATGTATTGTTGTAAATAAAATAAAAATGTATTGTTGTAAACTGGATAGGGAAGAAAAATGAGAGGAAGAAGAACTGAAATGTGGTGCTGGATGAGAATTCTATTAATACCGTGGACTGCCACAAAGAAAGAAAGAAAATAGTTATGAAAGCAAATCAAACCTAAACCATTAAAAACCAAAATGATTAAACTGAGGTCATTGTACTTTAGATACATCATCAGATAACATGATGTATCGGACAATATGGAAATGCTCAGTGAAGTTGAAGGCAGTAGTAAAAGAAGAAGACTGTAGTACAATAGATTTGTTCAATCAAGGAAACCATGGCTGCTCTGAGTTTGCAAGACCTGAGCAAGGGGTTCTTGGAGGGTTTTGATTCTTAAGGTTGCCATAAGTGAAAGCTCATTTGACAACACATAACAAAAACAATAACAGAAATTCATTATGAAAAGGCAATAACTACTGTTCAATTAATATTATAGATCAATACATTTATGTGAGTGTTCTACAGAAAGCAGAGTAGCAACATCTGCATTTTGGATAAATGTAAATCTGTAGTTTCTAATCGAAAGAAGAAGTTCCTCTTCTCTAACTCATAACAAGCAACATTAAGTGTTCTTTCTTTGAAGAATTCATTTGAGGATAACCAAACCTAAAACTGATTATACTGCTGGATAAAACTGAATGTCAGTATGATGAAGCAGGTTTGTAAAATGAAAATTAAATCAGTTACAAACTGTTTTACAAAGTCAAATATATAATGAAGTTCCAAAATACCAGGGCCTTATCCTCAGAGCTATCCCTTCTTCATATCTCAAGGCAAGGGCCTCTTTCTCATCCTCTTCCTCCTTCTCTGGCCTCTCCAGTTGTCCTGACTGCATTTGTCTTATCCTTTCTTCCCATTTTCTCCCTTTCTTTCTTTCTTTTTTTCTTTCTATATTTAAATTCTGCATTATTACTCAGGGCTGCTCCCAATAAATCAAATTTAAAATAAATAATAACAATTTTAAAATATTTTAAAATGTTAAAAACACACCCTAGAATCCTATGTCACATTTTACTTAATACAACTTTATGTATACTTAGGTAAGATGTGTATTGGGACCCTGGCAAGAGTGTCTAATGTGCCTATAGGGCACTTTGCCAGCTCTGCTATGTAGTAGCATAACAGCAGCCCTCTACTGGATATGTACGCTATGAAATTCCTGCATACATAAGTCCACTTATGGAGATGGAACTATGATACAGGATTCTGGTCATACTCAATAGTTTATCAATTGCAAAAACCAGGCATCTTAAATCCAGTTAAAATGATTTTAAATTGTGCAACCATAAGACAATGTGCAGTCTGGATAAAATCATTAACACTCAACGGCTTTAATAAAAAGCCAAGCTCTAACTTGGTTCTGTAATGATCTTAAGGTTTTTTTTGGGGGGGGGGTGATTTCTGACAGATGCTGGTGAATAGAAGCAGCCCATTAAAATTATGTCATTTTTCTTGGAAAAGCTTCTTTGCTTGGGGTACAACTTTCATGTTTTCTTCAAAGAGGGATTGCAAACGTGTTCAAAACATCCAGAAAATGTATGTGTATTTAAATTCAATTTAAAGCAGAGCTTGGAAAACATAATCTCCAGTCAGTGAAATATTTTATCATTTGTTAGAGTTTGCTTTTTTATTTGTATGACGTACTTGGAGCAACTTTGGTTGATACTTAATGTATCAATATTAATGATATCACTGGACCTGTGATATCCTCAAGGGCTATCATAAGCCTCTGCTTTTGTCTTTAAGATTGGATGGTCTTAGATGATCCAGGCCTGGCAACCCCAAAATTAAAAGCTTCAAAAATGTTATTTTCATATATTCATATACAAAATCAAAGTCTTAAGACAATGACAGGACTTGAAATCTGTAGAGAAACCTCTGAAACCTGCTAGAGGCTGGTAAAGAACTAGGCAGCCCAATTCTTGTAATTTCTCCTTTGGTTATTAAGGTTTCTAATGTTTCTAAAATCTATTAATTGTGATAGCTCAGTTTCTTGCTTTTTCCTGTTGTAAGCAGGTAAGACAAATTACAATTTGCTCTGCACAAAAGTGAAGTCAATATTTGAACCAAAGTTTCAGCTGCACAGATCCAGCTACTAACAACGCAGAGTCATTGCTTTGTACTGCTGAGAAAATAAAAATAAAGTTCATACTTATAGGTTACAATCTAATATATTTGTATTCACTGTATTTTCCAGGTACTGTATGTTTCTCTGGCTTCTTTTAACTTCATTCATGAGACAGTTGCACTGGCAAGATTATATACTACAAAAAGATGACTGAACATTATCACATATTGAGTTTTTGGCTTTAAGAAGAAAAAAAAACCTGTGAAAGAATTTCAGAACTTGATGGCCCTTCGTTCAAAAGTGTTGGGCAGATTATTCCCTAAGTGATTCCTCTTTTTCACGCTATTCAAGTAAATAGATTGTAAAACCTCTAATGCACCCAGCATTTCTGTGGAGATTTAAAGCAACTTGATCCAAATGCTAAAATGTGTGGCATGCACTGTGGAGCTGTCCAGCTGAATGAGACAGAAGGCAATAGGTGTGACAGCAACTCTCCATCACCACTACAAAGCAAGAGCTGAGATTAATGTATCAAAAAGAGTTTAATATATGATATATGGTGTGTGGGTGGATGGTGTGTGCATGCAAAGACTGAGGACCTTATCAGACATTGGAAATTGGAAGTATAATCCAATGGCAATCCAAACGCAATCATGGGGTTTCATGTTATTGCGAATTAAAGTATTTCACGCAATTTTGGGCAAAAGGGAAGTCATTCCGAACGCAATCATGGGTTTTACGTTATTGCAAATTAAAGCATCTCACGCAATTTCGAGCAATGGGGGGGTCATTTTCGGGTAATGGAAAGTCATTCTGAATGCATTCCGAACGCAATTGGAATTCACGTGAATTCGCTAAACTAGCGAATTCACATGAATTCGAATTGGCTCCAATTGGCTCTATTTGCAATAAAGAGCAATTCCTCCCGTCTGATAAGGTCTTGAGAGTTTAGTGGAGGGGCAGATAATTCGTTGCGCTTACACCACTGCTGAATACCACTTCCCTTAAACTCCCCTTTGCCAGAGGAGGACATTCTCACTGGTACCAAGGTTGGTTTCCTTCCATGCTAGATAGATTGGAAAGTAGGTTTGCTAGAGTGAAAACTAGAAAGCGCTTCTGTACTTCTAATGGCTGTAGAGAAGAGCGAATATCAGCGGGTGCTAACTGTTATGAGACCAGATAACAAACAGCACGTGATGAAATTCCCTCTTCTACACAATCATTAAATGTATAGGAGCCCACTTCTGTTTTTACTCTGGCAACCCTATTGGAAATCTGTTAGGGAGGGGTGGGGAATCTTGAATTTGGTCTGCTAGGCCACCCCACCTACCCAATAGGATCTCAGGCAGGCCACTTAAATGTATTGACCATTCAGCAAAATACAACAAGATCCAAATCTACAATACATTTATTGGCCAAACAAAATGCACAAAATACATCATGCAAGCTTTCTCTACTCAGTTGGCTTCTTCATCAAGCAAGAGATGTTTAAAAAAATCATACAAGAGAAGAAAGGTGATGCTGGTATATTCACAGGCCTTTTGTATCAGATATTGTTTCTGTTGTACAGCATGCCTTCACCGACCACGGACTTGCCATCTGTGGATCTGAGCTTCCACAGACAGCAAGTCCTGGCTTTTTCAATGGCCGTGCATGCACACAACTGTGTGGGTGAGTGCAGGCATGCACACGTACCCATTGAAAAAAACAGGACTTCAGGTCCCACCTTTTTTGCTATCTGTGGGGGAGGGGGGGGGTCCAGAAATGGGAAAAGCAGGCTTATTGTTGAACATAAAGAAAACAAAAATAATGATCACAGAGGATCTACACAAATTCAACCTAGCCAATGAGGAAATATAAATGGTAAAAGAGTTCCCATACCTAGGATCAAACGTTGATTGGAGCGGGGACTGCAGTCAAGAAATCATAAGAAGATTAGGAATGGGAAGAGCAGCTAGGAAAGAAAAGATCCTAAAATATAAAGATATACAACTGAATACAAAAGTTAGAACTGTACAAACCATTGTTTTCTCTATTACCATGTATGGATGCAAGAGCCGAACAATTAAGAAAGCGGATACAAGAAAATCAATTCATTTCAAACGTGATGTTGGGGAAGATTGCTGAGGACCCTTCAAAGTTCACCATTTTTCTATTATCTAGTAGCCCATCTTCAGCCCATCTAGTAGCTAAATAAGCCCATAAACCCGATAGTACAGTTTAAGGTCAGGAAGGACATGTCTTCCCCTTTTGTTTGTATCTTTTAAAATTTCCAATTTGATCCTCTTTTTTTCCCCTTTCCACAAGAATTTCCTCAGTACAGTCAGCCCTTTGTATCAATGGGAATTCTATTCCAGACCCCCTCACAGATAGCAAATTCTGCAAGACATCAAGTCCTATTTTCCTCAATGGTGGTGCAACATGTGAGTAACTGTGTTGGTGCAATGTGTGCATACACTGTCATTGATATGCTCCAATCTGCAGAAGGAAAGCCCATAGAAAGGAAGAGCCAACTGTACTTTGTTCCATTCTAAAAAAATGTTTTTTCCGTTAGTAGCAAGTTCAGAAGCAAAAAACAATAATTTAGATAAGATATTCATGTTAATTATAGATATTCTCCCAAGTAAAGATAAATGTAGTTTGGACCAGCATTGAAAATCCCTTTGGGATTCTTTCCAAGTTAGGCCTTAACTGTTGTCATGCAAATCTGCATTTTGTTAGCCACCTCCTTTGAAAGACTAAATTTTCAGATTGATTTCAGTTTGTGTTCTTCTAATTTCATCATATTCGTAGTGAGAATCACTGTTTCTTTCTTTCTTTTAAATCCTAAATAGCTTCCAAACACTTTTGTTTCATTTAAAAGTTGTTTTATACTTTCGAAGAGATCTTCTTATACTATGACAAAGATTGTCAGTGAAAGTCTTTAGTTTGTGTTCATGACTATTGACCCTAGTTCCTTTAACCATCTTGTCTGATCTAATTGTTGCATTAAGTATTTCCAGGGTAATGATGAATAAATGCAGAGAGAGTGGGCAGCCTTGTCTGGTCTCCTTATTTTATCTTAAATGCAGGTGTTATCTTTCCATTTATTATCAGTTGGGTGGATTGCTGATTTGGATCTTGTTTATTTCTGCAATAAATTTCCATTCCAACCCCATCCTATGCAAACACCTCAAACATAACATCCCATTTTACACTATCAAATGTATTTTCTGCATCTATAAACATCATTGCCATCTTTCTTTCATTGTTTGTTTGGTAATATTTTATTATATTCAAAAGAGTTCTTATGTTGGTTCTCATGTATCTCACAGGAAGAAAATCATTTTGGTCTAAAAAAAAACTAATTGCAAACTATAAAACCATATTTCTCCTCAATACTGATTACAAAAGTTGTACATCTATTCTAGCAAATAGATTGAAAACATACTATTGTTTTAAATTTGAAATTAATTTTTCAATTTCAATTTCAAATTGTGTATTACCAGATATTGATCAGTGGTTGAAAACCAGCATAGTAAAAAGATGATGTAGATATTGTCAAATCATCAGGAATTTCTTGGGAGAGTTCTAACACCATAGTAGTGCAAAACAGGGAGAAAGTCCAGTCTTCAGTTCTTCTAACAGGTAACAAGAGAAAATACTGTCTATTACAGATTTTCATACAAACCACAGTGCTGAGGACTGTCCTATGTCCCACAAACTCAATGATTTTCAAATCACTGTGTAAAGACATGATGAGTCTTCATTCTAACGTGCTCCTTCAGAGTGCTTACCTGGCTGTTCAAACTGAGACATGAGGCCCAACTATCTGATTGGCTTCAGCTCTTGCATACTTATCAGATATACTTATGAGACATACTTACCATCCAAGCGGGGCCCAGAATGAAACCTCCACAGATGGGGAGGATCCATGTAGGAGCTTATCACTTGGTGTTTTAAATCGGTTCCGAGATGCGGGATGGAGGCGGGGATTATCACACACTAAATTACTGTCAAATTACCATTCGCCATCAGCTCAGGTCCCACCCGGGTCCAAGCTGTGCTCTGCCAGCACTTTTTAGAAGTTGGAAAGATTCGGTGGCTATTTAATGTGTGATAATCCCCGCCTCGACCCCGCATCCCAGCTGCAGCCCAGGAGGCTGGAGCCGATTTAAAACACCAAGCGATACATGTGGAGTCGAAAGCTTTCATGGCCAGCATCCATAGTTTTTTGTGGAGCTTTCAGGCCATGTGGCCATGTTCTGGAAGAGTTCCCCTCTGACATTTCGCCAGCATCTGCGGCTGGCATCTTCAGAGAAACGATAAACTCTGTAGTTTCTTTTCAGCAGCATTTCACATACAATGACGGAGATCAGAGGCTATGGTGCATAACTTTATGATGATGTAGCTACATCTCTGATACAATTAGAGTGACTTGCGATGATGTGCAGCAAGGAATCACATACAGTGTTCTGTTGTGCAACATGACTCCTACTGCACAAACATTGCACAATAGTGGAATTCACCTTTACATGACTGTAAATCAGATTACAGTGCTATAACTTCCCAACAAGATGTCAGCCAGTAGGATTTTTTAAATGTCTAGGAGCCTAACTAAACGTGATGTTAAATGTGCTCTTTGCAGACAAAACAGTGTTTTTAATATATATATATATATATATATATATATAAAACTAAGCACATAGAAGTCATATAATGCTTGGGGACTGAGTATAACCTGCTTTGATCCCTACTGCAAACTGAAAATAAATCCGTCCTCCAGTCTGGACAGCAAGAGCAAAACAAGCTTCTATTGGAGCTAATGAGAATTATCTTTAGATTATTATTTGCTGAGAGAAAAGCACAGGGTTATATCCCTCCTCCCTATGCACTGTGGTCCCAGTCCAAATCATCCCATAATTGGTTTGTGTGTGAGTATATTGCTGTAAGTGACCCATTTAAAATCACATCTAGACAGGCATGTGTAGATCATGTGTCTTGAGGGTCAAAGTGTTTCTGCTGAAAGCTCATGTAAGAAATTGAAGCTCCCCAAATAACTACCCTATGCCCATCCTCACACTTGCTTTAACACAAGAGGCAGCTGATATCTAACCTCAGGCAGTTTGGCTTAATTCTTTTTGTCAGATAATAGAAGGCTCAGACCATTTAAACAAAGACAGCTTTGATATAACAATCTGATAATTTAGGAATACAACGTTATGTATTAAATATGTTTTTAAAGACATGAGACCATTTGTTCATTTTTGGAGGATATAACTTAAATTGGATTAAGGCAGAAATTCCTCAAGACAAGCGCAGGCTGCCTTGAGGGTATATGTAAAAATAATAAAAATTGTCTTTGTGTCTCTGTACTGTCTGCTCTACAAAGAATACACACAGTCTTGTTTTTTGGATGGTGGCAAGAAAGAAAATCTGTAATGTATACTTTGCTTTCATTAATAAGAGTCTAATATAAGAGACTGAAAATTCTCTTTAATAACCATTGCAGTCCTTCACTGCAGTCCATCCTTTAAATTACACTGGCTATAATATTAGTGTGATTATGAAGACAAATTTCATAGGTCTGGGAAAATATACCACACAGTTAATTTCCAAATAATCTGTTCAGTATCCCATTACTAGTCTCAGTCATTACACACAGTTGAGTAACACAGATCAACACTGAAGGGGTGGTGGTGTTTATTATTGCACTTTAATTTCAGCTCCTGCACTTCCAGGACCTAGTTCATTCATGAAGTATAGATGAATGGTGATGCTTTTTCTGGGCTGGCATCACTTCAGATTTCCTTTTAATTCTTCCCTACAAATAAAAAACCCATTGCACATAGAAATCTAGCAGAATAAGTTGTGCTTCCAAATTTCACCGTTTCAGTGTTCCCTAACTGAAGTAAAGACAGTTGCTAGCCCCAATCAATTGGATTGGTATTACATTTACCAACTTTCATTTATTTCAATAGGACACAATGCTTTAAAATAGCATTTCTGGTAGTTTTCAGATGTTTTGGAATATAAATCCCATTTTTCCCATCAAACAACCAGTTTTTCCCTGACTTCATGGGGCTCTGTCTTCACAATGCAGAGCCAAACATCTGATTCAAGTGTGGACTGCTTTAGAATCATAGAATCATAGAATTGGAAGAGACCTCAAGGGCCATCCAGTCCAATCCTGTGCCATGCAATCAAAGCATCCCCAACAGAGGGCCATCCAGCCTCTGTTTAAAGACCCCCAAAGAAGAAGACTCCACCACTCTCTGGAGTTTATCACATGGGAGGAATTTCTCTCAATTGCGAATAGAGCCAATTTGCAGTTATGTGAATTTGCTAGTTTAGCAAATTTATGTGAAATCTGATTGCATTCGGAATGCGTTCAGAATGACTTCCCATTTCCCAAAAATGACACCCCATTGCCCGAAATTGCATGAGATACTCTAATACGCAATTACGTGAAACCCCATGATTGCGTTCAAAATGACTTCCCATTGCCCAAAATTGTGTGAGATACACTCATTCGCAATAACGTGAAACCCCATGATTGCGTTCGGATTGCCATTACATTATACCTCCAAATTCCGTTGTATGATAAACTCCTCTGAGGGAATGTTCCACTGTTGAACAGCCCTACTGTCAGGAAGTTCCTCCTAATGTTGAGGTGGAATCTCATTTTCCTGGAGTTTGCATCCATTGTTCCGGGTCCTGTTCTCTGGAGCAGCACAAAACAAGCTTGCTCCCTCCTGAAAATGATATCCCTTCAAATACTTAAACAGGGCTATCATATCACCTCTGAACCTTCTCTTCTTCAAGTTAAACATCTCCAGGTCCCCTAGGTTGTTCCATGGTTTCCAAACTCTTCACCATTTTAATCCCTCCTTTGGACATGCTCCAGTTTCTCCACATCCTTTTTGAATTGTGGTGCCCATAACTGGACACAGTACTCCAGGTGGGGCCTGACCAATGCAGAATAAAGTGGCACTATTACTCCCCTTCATCTAGAGACTATACTTCTAGATCTTCACAGACTCTCTGTTTAATGATCTGCTCTAGAATCTTTCCCGGTATAGATGTCAGACTAACTGGATGATAATTGTTGGGATCCTCTTTTCCCCCTTTTTTGAAGATAGGGACAACATTTATCTACCTTCTGTCTGCTGGGACTTCTCCTGTTCTCCAAGAAGTCTGAAAGATTATTGCCAATGGCTCTTATAGTACATTTGCCAGTTCTTTTAATATTCTTGGATGTGATATATTTAGTCCTGGAGACTTATATTCATTTAGATTACCCAGGTATTCCTGTACTCTCTCTTTATTTATTATATGCTGAAATTCCTGTTCTGTCTTCTGCTCCATTATCCTTAGGTTGAGCACCCTTTTCCTTTTCTGAGAAGACTGAAACAAAAAAGGTGTTGAGTAATTCTGCCTTTTCTCTGTCCCCTGTTAGCATTTTGCCATCTTCTGCATGCAGTGGCCCTACCATTTCCTTCTTCCTCCTTTTGCTGTATACATATCCAAAAAAGCCCTTTTTGTTGTTCTTAACCTCTCTAGCAAGCCTGAGTTCATTCTGTGTTTTAGCATTTATGACTATGCCCCTATACATGCTCGCTATTTGTTTAAATTCCTCTTTAGTGATTTCCCCCTTTGTCCATTTCTTATGTACATTTTGTTTACAATTTAGCTCAGTTGAAAGTTCTTAGTCATCCATCCTGGTTTCTTGAGACACCTCCCATTTTCCTCTTCATTGGAACAGTTTGAAATTGTGCCTTAATATCTCCCTTTTGAGAAACTCCCATCTGTCCTGAACTCCCTTATCTTTTAGTATTCCTGACCATGGGATTACCCCCAGTATTTCTTTAAGTTTATTAAAATCAGCTTTCCTAAAGTCAAGAATGCATGTCTGACTATGCCTGGCTTCTCCTTTCTACTGTACAACAAACTCCAGGAGAACATGATCACTCCCACCTAAGGATCCCACCACTTGCACCCCATCTCTGTTGGTTAGGATCAGATCTAAAATAGCTGACTCCCTTGTTGTCTCTTCCACCTTTTGGACAATAAAATTGTCTTCGAGGCAAGTGATGAATTTGCTAGACCTTGAGGATTTGTCTGAGTTTGACTTCCAGCAAGTATCAGGATAGTTGAAGTCACCCATAACTACTACATCTCTCCTTTCTGAGTGTGTGGTCATCTGTTCTAGAAAGGCATCATCCAATTCCTCCGTCTGACTTGGGAGTCTGCAGTAGACTTTCACAATAACATCCCTGTTATTTCCCTCTTCTTTAATTTTTATCTCCACCTGGCTTGATGTCCTAGATCTCTTCGCTTGTGTAAATATTCCTGACATATAATGCTGTTCTTAGTTCGGCCCCAAATCCACCTTATCCTCACCTTAAAACATATTAAAAAGACTTATCTTTTGCTCTGTTTTATGACCCAGGAAAACCTGGGGAGCTCTGGAGCAATATCGAGTGGTTGTCTGCACATGTGGCCCACTGTGCCACCTAGCATGACTGCACAGGCATAGATTCCTCCCTCTGACATTAAAATGAAGTGACAAGCCATATGATTGATGGTGGGTGCCTTGTTTCCAACCTCAGAGTGAACAACTCACACTATAGACTGCAGCACCAGGTGGCACAGAAAGATGTGTGCATAGACCACTGCCTGACATCACTCCAAGGTCGGTTTAGTTTCTGGGCCAGAATATTTTGGGAGCATCCCAGAATATTTTGGCTGATGTAGACACACCCAAAGTCAACCTGACATAGCTTTTATGCCTTTTCAGGCAGTAGCTTGCTTAGCTGGCATTGTGTATTGTCACAATACTTTTACTATTCCTGCTTTCCTATTTATTTGTGATGTTTATATGTTTTGATTCTGTTTTGTGACTACCTGTATGTGTTCATGTTTGTGTCATCGTGTTTGTCCTGTCCCCAATAAATTTGGCTGAACTACATTTTGCGAGCTTCCTGATCTAACATGCTTTGGGATTAACTGTAGGGCTTCTTTGAAGTGTTTGTAGAATAAGGTTTAACTATCTCAGCTTTTAATTCAAGGGTTAGTTATTAAACCATTTGTGACATCTCTTGCATGCCACTGCCATTTTGCTATCTATCCCTCTAGCTTAATTGTGTATTACCAAGGTTTGCATCTCATGCAAAAGCTTACATTGGGTGGAAAAATGCGAGCTAGATTTCCCCCCACCAATGACATTATAGGAAACATGTAACAGCTTTCAGTTCAGTGATGTCCAGGAGCACTTTGACCCAGGTAGGTACATCTTGCTCCATGCCCTGAATACATGCTGTGCCTTTCTATTTGTTTCATGGATTATATGGTAAATTATTCTTTCATTGAGAAGGAATTTAAAAAATCTAGGTGTCTTCTTCTTCTTCTTCTTCTTCTTCTTCTTCTTCTTCTTCTTCTTCAGTCTCCTTCTTTGACCATGGTCACTCCTGAAAGTTGCCTTTGGTCACTCTACAGTGAATTGGCTTTGATTAGGGATGTGCCTTTTGATGCATTGTTCGAATGCCTGTTCAGCCATAAAACTCCCTGGACCCTGGGCAAGTCACACTCTCTCAGCCTCAGAGGATGGCAATGTCAAACCCCTTCTGAAGAAACTTCCAAATAAAAGCCTGTGGCTCACTGTAAATTGGAAATGACTTGAAGGCACACAGCATAAAACAAAATTATCATGGGTCCTGTGGATTACCACAGCTATGAGACAAGCAAATTCTAAATATGGGCACATTCATAGTCCCCGATTCCACCTGAATTTCCGTTCCATGTAAACACAGAAGGTGCACCTCAGCTTCTCCTACTGTGCTCTGTTATTCTTCCCATTACATCTCAGTATTGTTCTACTCTCATAGTTTCAGAAATGGAGGAAGTATGATTATTTACTTTCGAGACTGTGGTGTGTACAAGTGGTGTGGTACAGTATTTATCACAGCTTTCATTAGCATTGCTGAGTATATCACTGAATGCCCTAGCTAATAGCAGGTTTGGATGAGCAGGAAAACAGAAATAGAACAGTTAGTAGAACAGACCCTTTAGATCAAAGGGTATGATCCTATCTTTTGATCCACTTCTCTTTCTATTAAACATGACCACTATAGTCCAAAAAGAATATGAAAGAAAGTATCGACAAGTAATCTTTTATATGGTAACCTCAGCCAGAATAACTTTTGCTAAGATTTGGAAAAATATCACACTTACCATCTGAGGAAGACTGGCTGAGGAAGCTATACGAGGCGATGGAAATGGACTGTGTACTGTTTACGCAATTTTGTATTTTGAAATGCCTTTTAATAAATATTCTTTTTTTAAAAAGGGCACGATCCTATCTGTAATATCTGCATATTCAGATATGGGATCCTAGCTGGTTTACTTGACACTATTAAGCACATTGAGGCTTCCTCCCCACAAAACAGACAAATCGAACAAGACTAATAAAGATGGTAGAAAGGATAACACTGCAAATCTCTCATTTGTAGATGCTGACACTATCAAGGTCTATGTTTAAGCTCTTCTGCTCCAATGGCGATGCACTGTGTAGGGAGCAAGGTGGCTACTGGGATTATTCTGCAGTGTTTATATGGAGCAGATGCTAAGATACAAGAAGGATCCATCAGCATGTCTATGTTTAGAATTAGCACGAGGGCTGATGTGTGGTCTGAATATATTTGCGTTAGGGTATACCACACACCACCGTTGCTTTAAACAAAAAGTTTGTCTTCCTCTTTGAGGAAGCCAGTATTATTTAAATAAAGGAAGTGGGAGATTGGCTGGACTTCACAGTAAGTCTTGGAATATTTTCCAGCAATCAAGAATGAGAAACCCTTCATAATTTTAAAAAGATTCTGGTTAGAGCTTATTGGCTAAAATATGCCTTTATCTAATTACTGACAAATTTAAAACTTCTACCTCTATTAAAGAGGAGCATCATTTGTTCATATCATCTTTTGTTCAATTTCTCTAGTTGCTTTGGAGGGGCTCTTAGTTAGCATTGCTTTCCATGGGACATGGGATAATAATGACAGCCCTGCAAAGACAATTGGGGTGATGGTGGTGATAGACATGATAAAAATACTATGGGAAGAAAATGCAAGTCAAAACATTTTTATGCTGTCTGACTTTTAGAAAATGACTGGGCTGGGTTTTTAATTCTGTTTGTTGTTGTTGTGTGCCTTCTATCATTTCTCACTTATGGCAACACTAAAGCAAACCTATTATGGCTTTTCTTCCTATCCTCTGAGGCTGAGACCAGCATCACTAAGTCCATTTCCATGGTCAAGCTAGGATTTGAACCCTGGTCTCCAGGATCCTAGGACTTTATCACAGTCAATAATAATAATAATAATAATTATTATTATTATTATTATTATTATTACTTCCCCAGGAAAATTGAGAGATCGAGGTGAAGATTTTCACACGATGTCACATTTAAAGAGGATTTATCCCAAGAATAACCAGGAAATAACCTTGTTCCTGGTTATTCCTGGGATAAGTCCTCTTTAATTGTGATGTCTGTGAAAACCTTCACCATGATTGTGCAGTTTTCCTGGGAAACAATTGTTTAAACCTCCAATTTTCCCTAATTTTCCCCACGTGTAATAAATTCCAAAGTCCAATGCTCAAACCACTACACCACATAGCCGTGCTGTTTTTAAAGTTTGTATGTTGTCACTTAATGAATTTTAATGTTACATGTTTTAACTTTATATATTGCTTAATCACTTTTTAAATAAGTCATATACCTTTCCCCTAAAATAAGACATCCTCTGAAAATAAGACCTAGTAGAGGTTTTGCTGAATTGCTAAATATAAGGCCTCCCTCGAAAGTAAGACCTAGCAAAGTTTTTGTTTGGAAGCATGCCCCCCCCCCTTTTTTGTTCAACAATAAATGTGAATTCCTCTTCATGGAAAAATAAGACATTCCCCGAAAATAAGACCTAGTGCATCTTTGGGAGCAAAAATTAATATAAGATACTGTACTGTCTTATTTTTGGAGAAACATGGTATATATACTTTTATTAATGGCTCTGCCTAGTGTTACATCCCGATTGCTTTACATTTTAGCCACTTTGTCTCTCATTATTGGGAGAAAGGCAAGGATGTAAAGCAACAAAATAAATAAATAAAGTAACTTTGCTGGATTTGTAGATTGTGCATCTTGTGTGCTTTTGTAAATGCCTACAAGCCAGCAGAAAAAGCAAGTGCACCGGCTTTCAGTGCTAGAAATGTTCTCACTATATTATATAGCTTACGCATTGTAAAACGCGTAGGGAGTGCTCAAGTGGTACAGAAATGTACCTACTATTGCTATTGCTATTATATGTTATATTAAAAAGTATTGGTAATTTTTCTCCCCTTTTAAAGCAGGTCCTTATAAAAATGTTTGGTGTAGGCAAAGCACAAGCTAGAAAAGAGTCCTTTTGTCCAGAGCACATGATTCCCAGCATCTATTCCCCCACCCTCCCTCTTTCCACTGCTGCCAGCAGCAGCCTTGTGTTTCCTTGGAGGTGGGCTTGGTTCTCCACCAGGAGCCCAAGTGGGGAGCTCTCCAGAGGGCTGGCTCCTGATCCAGAAAAGGAAAGAGCTCCAGCCATAAAAAGAGCAGGCTCTCTGCAACAGCACAAGGCAAGCAGGCAGGCAAGGAGGGAGAAGAAGGGATGAAGCAGCCAGCAAGAGGGACTCAGCAAGACAGTGGGCAGCCCTCTCAGCCTCAGGAAGCCTTCAAACCAAGCCCTCTCTCCTACATCTAGCCACAGAGTACACCACCACATTTATGAGATGCAACATCAGATGGACTGAGTCTGATTTGAACATCAGGAACAGAGCTTTGGAAGGAATGTACTGCACCAAACTCCAAGACCAACTGAGGTACCTCTAGTTTCTTGTACAAGTTTTGTCTTGAAGGAAATACATGGGAGTTTCTGGGAGGGTGCGTAGAGATTTCTTTATGGTCCCCCCCAGGAGTGTGATTGAAGGTCACTTTATGGCTAACTTGGGTCATGTTTTGATCTACAGCTTTTGATTTAAAGGAGATGTGTTTATTTTTGGCTTGAGAAGCTTAAAGGGGGTACGGAGTACAATGAAGTTAATAATGGGATTAAATCCATATCCCATACAGTATATTGAATGAAGGTTTTTGAATAACAGAGTATTGATTCTAATGTCTATTAAGCCCTTTGGTAGTGGGGAAGGTGGCCACGGGTTATGTGTAACACGCTAGAGGACAAACAGGATTTAAACAAGAGTCAAACGAGAGATGTTTATCATACAACATTTCCTGGTTTTCTCTAGTTTAACTCTCTTTTAATTCCTGTTTGCCTCCTAGTGTGATAAAGCAGACTCTTTGTATTTCTTAAAATAATTCATTTTTTTTTTAAAAAAAAGGAGGTGTGTTTCTATAGATTATCTTTGCGCCATCCCTCAGAAGGGCAGCTCAGAAAGACAGCTGAAGTTGGATGGGTTCTGGATATGTTCTGAATGCCTCTGTGAAGCTTGCATAATAGAATTAATGCTCCTGGATAAGCTAAACTATATTGGTTGTTTTCTGTATCATTTTAGAGAATAGACAGAAATCCAGTCAAAATTGGGTGCTCATGATTTCAGTAGGAAAACCAACTTTAAATGAAGAATTATTTATGTGTGTGTATATTTATTTCTAAAATTAATTACTTACTTATTAATAAAGAAAATGTACTAACAGGGATCATTTGCTAGTCAATGTAGGAGTGGTTTTCAAATGGTAGGGCGGAACCCTTCCTCCTTTTCTTCCCAAACCTTTTATGTATAAAATTTACACATGCGTTGAGTTAAATATTCAAATTACTTAAATTAAACCTTTTCTAATTTGAACCTTTTTTTTCTTATAAAATGTTGAAATAGGAATATATGTCACTGTGCCAAAGTAACTACAATAAATAAACAAAATATTTTTATTCATATACTGTCATGGGGGTTGCAACACCTGCAATTAGATGTAAAGAGGGAGATCCCAAGGGTAAAAAGTTTTGAGTACACTTGGGCTAGAATCATGATTTGTGTTCCATGGATAGAAAATTTCTTTCTCCATTTCCAGGGATCCCTGCTGCATAGCAATGTACTTACCCCATTTAGTGTGTTGCCCATCCATCTGTGTAAGATTGCAGGGAGCTGGAGGGCTGGCCATAGAAAGGTGTGGGACAGTAAAGTTCCCTTATGGCAGCCTAGATTCGTGGTCTCAAATCTGACTCTAGAAGTCTGTATTTATTTATAGGGCAATCCCAGATGTGTGTACTCAGTAATAAGTTCGATTGGAGTATTCGGATCAATAGGACCGATTTCGTTGTTAACTGCCCTTGTGGCAACTCTATGAATGAGAGATGTCCAAGTTGTTCTATAATCTATTGTCCTGCTCAGGTTGTGCAGATTCAGTGATGTGGCTTCCTTGTTTCCATCTGTAATGTGTATTTCCTATTTCCCTACTGCCTTTTACCATACCAACCATTATTTTCTAGTAAGCCATGTTGTTTCATGACATGTCAAAGTACAACAGTCTCAGTTTAGTCAGCTTCTAGGGAGAGTTCAAGTTTGATTTGCTCCAGGACACATTTGTCTTTTGACCAGTCCATGATATTCATAAAACTCTTTCCCAGCACCACTTTTCAAATGAGTTGATTTTCCCCTATCAGCCTTTTCACCATCCAGCTTTAGCAACCATACATAGAAATGGAAAAGATGACATGGACAATCCTAACTTCAGTATTCAATGACATATCTTTACACTTCTTGTCTTGTTCATTCATAGCTGCCCTTCCAAGTCTTCTTCTGATATCTTGACAGAGGACTTACTGTCAACACTTATCTGACCTCCTAAAAATAAAATATCTTTTCTTTAGAATCTTTAGTTGAAAAATATTCTTCTGATGAAGAACTGCATGATTCAGATGGTTACATAGGGCAAAAGCAGGAGAAAATGTTGGAAATAGGAGAAAAGAAAGCCTTTTCAGTTTTGTGTATTTCTTTCTAATTATTGTGTTGATCTCCAAGAAATGTTTTAAAATGCTGAAGACTGCTGTTCTAAAGGTGTTTTTTACTGCACATGTTGTTTACATTGTGTGATCGACGTTACATGTTCAAGTGCGTATGAAAATCTCTCTATCTGTGTTTGCTCCTGATTTGTACCTAGAGAAAAGAATCCTTTTAAATCCAGAGTACACATCAAATATAACAGCTGTACCTGAGCAAGAATGAACACATGAATGTGAACGGATGGTTGAGTGGCTAGGTGAAATATCTTTAACAGTTGTGTAGAAGGGTAAATCCTCATGCAAGCATCACCTGCCAAAATTCCCTTTTCTACACAACCATTAAAAATACAGGAGTTTTGTCCTTGTTCTGCTGACTGCCCTAGTTGATAAAGACATATTGAAGTAAGCTGTACAAATAGCCCCTTACATCTTACATGGGTCCAAAACACACTGCAGAAATAATCCAGTTTGAGATTCTTTAACTGTCCTGACTCTGTGCTAGGGAAACCTGGGAATTATAGTTTATTGTGGCACCAGAGCTCTCTGACAGAGGAGATTATCACACGGAGGTCAAGGACGGGAGGGCAATGCTCCTGTCCTTATGGCATGATCACACATAGATTATCAGGCAACATCACACTTATCCTGTCATTAATCCTGTTAATGAAGTGGAATTGTCCCGTCATTTACCTCTATTTTGCATTAACGGATTATCCTGTTAATACCAAAGTGACAGGACAATGGCACTTCACCGACTGGATAAAGATGGGATAAGTGCAATGTGTCTGATAAACTTTGTGCAATTGCACCATAAGGACAGGACCATCGTGATTTGCTCCCATCCTTATTCTGTCCTTGCCCTTCCATCTGATATAGTCTCCAGAGAAAGCTAAATGTCTCACAAAGCTATAGTTCCCAGAATTCCCTAATATTGAGCCAGGGCAGTTAAAGCGGTCTCAAACTGGATGATGATGATGATGATGATGATGATGATAATAATAATTTTTAATTTATATCCCGCCCCGTCTGCACTCAGGATATCGGGGCAGCTTACAGCATTAAATTTATACATACCATATCCCCTGACCCTCCCTCCCATTAAAACAGGATTAAACATTTTACAGTTAAAACATGTTAAAAATGACAATTTGGATTATTTCTGCAGTGTGTTTTGGACCACGGAGCATAATCTTTTCCATCTCTATGAAGCCATAGGAAATTTTCTAAGGGAGAGTGGAAGATTGGATAAAGTAGACTGAGGAAAACTCAGAGAGTGTATAATTTAAAAGCAGGAATTGGAGAAGACAGTAGAGGATGGATCTACATCTTATATTCTCACTGCAGCCCTCATCCAGCAGCACCTTTGAGGCCAGAGAAGGGCAGGATAACACCTAGAACTGCATTCTGGCCCAGGCCTGAGTCCCTACATGGACCTTTCATGTACGACCCCTCCTGCCCTTTTTTATTTTGTTTGGAAACTTAAATTGTACGGTTAGCTAAACTATTCCTGTTGCTTTCTCACTCTCCCTTTTAAATATTTTTTAAACCATTATTATCTCCCAGCCCCAAGTTAATAATATACTGATAACAATATTTTATAACACTTGTACAAATCAAAAGCTTGAGGTGCACATTCACCATTCATTTCTTGAAAACACATTATTCCCAATAAATAAATGTCAGCAAATGGTTTTATTTCCATTAGCATTTTGATTCCATTTAAAAACCGTTGATAATAAACAGAAATAGTTAAACTGTCTGGATAGATTTAGGCTGCATCTGCACTGCAGAAATAATCCAGTTTGACACCACTTTAACTGCCATGGCTCAATGCTATGGTATTCTGGGATTTGTAGTTTTGTGAGACATTTAGACTTCTCTGTCAGAGAGCTCTGGTGCCTCAACAACCTACAAATCCATAGCGGTAAGGCACAGCAGTTAAAATGGTGTCAAACCGGATTATTGCTGCAGTGCAGATGCAGCCGTTATGAACTACAATTCCTTGAATTCCATAGCACTGAGCCATGGCAGTTAAAGAGGTATCAAACTGGACTGTTTCCACAGTGTAAATGCCGTATAAGGCCTGAAACACACAGGCGAAATGATGCAGCCACAGGCCACATTGAAGCTGCATGCTGTTTAGACAATGCATGCCTCAAACGCAGCTTGAAGCTGCGCCGAGGCTGTGCCAACAAAAAATAATGGGCCCAAGGAGGAGTGGAGCCTGGTAGAGGACTTTGGTTGTAGCCTGGATTGGGACCAGGCATGTGTGGTTGCTGCAGTCCATGTGCAAACAGCACCAGCAAGGCCTCACATCACGCTGCTCCTTTGGGCCTGTCTGTTTCAGGCCTTAGTAACTTTTCCAGTGAGCACAATTCTATGCTAATCCCACCGAACATGCTAGGACTTATCCTGTATTGTGTAGCTGCAGTACATTTATGAATAATGCTTTAAAAATAGTTAAGACCTATTTTTTATTTCCTTGTTGTTGTTAACTGCCCTCAGGTTGACCCTGACTCACAGCGACCCTATGGATGAGACATCCCCAAGACCTCCTACCCTCACCTAGCCTTATTTCCTTACTGTTTGTTAATCCAGAAGGTTTAAAACTGTAACAGCAATGCAAAAACAGAAAGCCTTATATGAAAGCGTATTCCATTGTCTGTGAATAACTGTATTGTTATTGATCACATATCTGCGTACAGGTTATGTGTGTTGAATGTTATATAAGAAAATATCTGTTTACACAGGTAGTAGACTGTACTAGTGCTGAATGTAACAAGTGAACACAACTTATGTCATCATTGTTCATATTACTAAATTACTAAACAATAATTGGCAGGTGCCAAGAACCAATAAATGCAATCAAACCTTTAACAAGTTACAAAATACATCAAAACAGTGCAAAAAGGGATTTTGGAACTCAAACTCTTTGCAAACTAAGCAGGCTGCAGCATGTCAGGCAAGAAATAAAGAATAAGCAGGCAAGAAATAAAGTGCCAGCAACATTTTAAAATGATCATGGTTAGAATACCTTTCCATTCAGTCTGCTAGCCTTTAACAGGAAAGGAATGTACCTGGTTTTGCTCAGCCATTATAACATTATTTACTTATGATATGAGTATCCAGTTGGCCACTGCTGTTCTTCACCCATTCTGTAAAATACTGCACCTGTTCTTCTGAGCACAACAATTCTTAGAATGTAATCAAGCTGTTTATTTAAATATTAAATATTTAAATATTCAAAGCAAATAATGTTTGTCAAGAATACTGTCTACAGGCAGTACAAACAACCCTCTTGGATTCAAAGAGCAAATTGTGGAAAATTCATATTCACCTTTGTCTCTATCTCTTCTCCCATCTTTTGTTCAGTTTTCCATTGTTCTGTCCTCCACTGTATGTTATGCAAAAGATTGTATACTCCTCAAGACAGGGACCTAGTTTTTTTAACACTTGTATTACACCCCAAAGTACCAGGCCCAGTGATAGTGCTATAATGATCATACCACAACCACAACCTCCAATCCAAATACCTGTGAGTACTGGACCATAAACCCAGAGAGACTGATGTTTTCAAATGCAACTGAGTGAGCCAGATCCCTAAGGATTTTCAGAGCCAGGCCCTCTAGGAATGGTGACCTGGAAAATTTCTTGTTTTCATCACATCTGTGATGTTTCTGGTACCCTAATCAAGAAACAGAATCATATTCTTCGTGTCAGAGACAGCCCCTGATATGTTGGGGGTAAAGGAAAGCCAAAGTTGTGTCCTCCTCCATGGGGGGCTCTACTGCAATCTAGGAAATGCAGGTACCACATTTTTCTGGAGCAGTTGTGTATGGCAGGGAAGGTGAGACAGGGAGTTCTCTGATGATACCAGTAGCTCCTCTTCCTGGTTGCCACAGCATCATCCTGCTCCTCTAACTCTGGTAAGTGAGCAGGGAGATGTGTGTGGATGATGCCATTGTATAATCCTTCTTTTTTTGTATCAAGGCTGCAGGGAAGGTGGAGGATTACACAATGTCCTCTTCCTTTGGCATTGGTATATGCAATGCACTTTGGGGGTAGCACTTCACTTGCCATTCAGGTATCTGGTAAGCTTGTGGCTGTGGATAGCGAATTAAAGGATTGCAACGGGCAATGTTTACAAGTTCCAGAGGGGATTAGATTCAGATCGCTACCTGGGACTGTGTTCAGCTAGCAATTTGCAGAGTCTGCCTGATTCCAACTGAGACTGAAATAGGAGTGTCCAACCAGAGGTACTTGTGGGCCTAACTTGACTTCAGGTAGTTTTAATTGATTTTCCATTAATCCAAAAAACAATGGGATTTCCCACCTGGCTGATGATTTTAACTTCAGAGTTACAAAAGAAATATTTTTGATTGATGACAGTGGCATTGATTTAATCAAGCAGGAATAAGATCATGGCAGCCTCAGGGGGGGTTAGGAAAGGATCAGGTGTGGGAAAGTACAATGAGGGCTAGTAGAAAGATTGGCTTAATGCTTTAGGATGACAAACCTTTGTCCTGTGACCTTAAAGAGGAAATGGCAAGGGATGGGAAAGCAGCAATATTCATAGCCATTAAGCTACAAGGGTGCTTTCCACATGCCCTCAGGTCAATGTGACCAGTCATCAGTTCACTTAAAGGTCGTCTGACCTTTCCAAGTTCATGGTCTTTGGCCTTTCTGTAACTTGTGTTATAATAAAATATAACAAAATATTTGTATGGTATGCAGGGTATGCAGGGTGTGATAACAATACGATGTATTTCTACCTGTTATTCTATTCTACAATTCTTCAAATCTTAAAATTGCTGTTTCTCCCCAATATCGTCTCATAAAATCAATTGTCAATTCCCAGTCTTTAAAATTTTTTAGCAGACTTCTATCTACTGTAATCAAATTCATCAATTTATCTGTCTTTAAAAGATCGTACAGTTTTTTCAACTATTCTTCCTGTAAAGGGATATTCATATCCTTCCACTTCTGTGCATAAGGTGCATTCTGTGCATTCTGCCAACTGTTACCATATGCTGGGCAATTCTTCCATATATTTTCTCTATCTGATCATCCATCAACTCCAATGAAAAATATTCTGGCTTTAATGAAGAATTGAAAGTTCAAAATGCTTTCCATAATAGAATGCTGGTATATTTGAAACCAGTATTTTCTCAGTTTAGTGCAGGTCCACCACACATGATTAAAAAATCTCTTTTTCATTACATTTATACATCTTTATACATCTTGGACAATCTCTCTGGTGTTAAATACCATCAATACCACTTTTTAGCAAAATTCTCCTTAAGATCATAACAGCTGCATCTGTACTGCAGAAATAATACAGTTTGACACCATTTTAATGGCCATGCCTCAATGCTATGGATTTCTAGGGATTTGTAGTTTGTTGTGGCACCAGAGTTAACAGAGAGAGCTAAATGTGTCACAAAACTGCAATCCCCAACATTCCATAGCATTAAGCCATCGAAGTTAAAGTTGTGTGAAACTGGATTATTTCTGCAGTGCAGATGCAACCAACTTAAAATACATTTAAAACCCATTCCCCACATTTGCTCCCATTCATCCATCATGGGCCTATATTCTGGGCCCATTTTATCAAATATTCCTTAACCTGCTTCTTCCATTTCCACTCTCAACAATAATGTGTACCTTTTAGCAATCATATGCTCATCTTCTGAACACAAGTGAATTCTGACTTTGTTACTTCCAACCCAAACAAACTCCTATACATCTTCAATCTCTCAAATATTTGTCTGTAAAAATACTACTGAAATGTGTATCCCTCCAACTCATTTTATTAGACAATCTTTCTTAAGAATATGGAATGTTCATACTCTTATACTCTTTATACAATGATTATTAAAATCTGCACTGACCTTAATTTTTTCATGGCAGATAAAACCATGGAGCCAGTGGGATATAGTAGTATACCTATAGTATAGTATAGCTGGACTACAACTCTGGAGATCAGGGTTCAGTTTCCCACTCAGTCATAGAAACCCACTGGGTGACCTTGGAAGGGTCACACACTTTCAGCCCCCCAAAAGCCTGTGATAGATTCACCTTGGGTTCCTCATATATCAGAAATGACATGAAGGCACACAACAACAAGAAAAAAACATGGCAACCAATTTTATCAAGTTTCTAAAACGTGTTGCAAATTATATTTGTTAAGTTTACAGTATGTCCAGCCTTTCCACTGAAATAGTGATAAAGACATCTAGGTTTGGGCTCCTCCAGATTGGTTTAAGGAAGCATGAGTTCTTATAATATAGCTCCTTGATTTCCTTTGTTATTTTACTTCTGCGTATACTTGTACCATTCCTTTTTAGGGATTTCTTTTCTTTGGTTTAATAAAAAAGTTGTGTGTTGTTGTTTTTTTGTTGTTGTTGTTTTTTAGAAAGGAAGTGCATGGATTGCTGAAGAGGTCCTGTGGTTTGAAAGGGATTTATTTCTGTGGTCTTTTTTCTGACAATTCTGGCAATTCTCAACACCAACTGCAACATTTATTCCTGCTCTAGTTTTCTGGTTTCAGAATTAAAACTTTGTGCTTTTAAATTTTTTAAAGAGCTATTGTTAAAATCAGTTAAAATGGCACTGTTGCACTATAATTCTAAATGAAATTGTTCCTGGCTAGCACAAGCTACTAGGGCCATGGTGGTGAACCAATGGCACATGTGCCCTCTCTGACACACAAAGCCATTTCTGAGGGCACATGAAGCAACGGGAGCGTGGGGAAAGATGAGGAAAAAGTTGTGCATGTGTTCCTCCTCTTCCTACATCTTCCCGGGCCTTTAGCTGCCTTTCTGGGGAAGCCTGACCTCCAGATGTCCCCCCCCCCCCCAGCATTGGGTAACATCCAGTGCGGGAATGGCTTTGAGTTTGGGCACTTGGTCTCTAAAAAGTTCACCATCACTGTACTAGGGCTTTGGACATAGTGAAAGTAGTTTGGAAGTAATTTAGAAGTTGTTTTCCTCCCTCCATTAAAACTACTTTATCTGACGTTGAATCACACATAAACACACAAAAGCAAGATGAATACTGTAATTCTGTGGATTTTTGTTTGTTTGTTTTAAAGCATTTTAAACATGTTTATCTTTTTAATTGTATTTTATTCTTTTAACACGTAACTTGTTTTAATATGGTCACAATTCAATTCTATTTTAATGTACTATTTGTGTATGCTTTTAATTGTAGTTTTAAAATGTTTTTAATGTTGTGAGCCGCTGTGAACCCCAGTGTTGGGATATAAACGACGACGACGACGATGATGATGATGATGGGGATTTGGTATTTCCCACAATTTTTAAAAATGAATCATGGTCTTTTTTTATTTGAAACATTGTACCAAGTGTGACTCATTAAATGCTATTTTGCTTCTCAGATACTAATCTCTGCATGACTGGAATGGACCCAAGCCAAAATATCTCATCTCAGGATGATTATCTTCCCCACTACCAGCAAGATGAAGACCCTTTTGCATCAAAACTCTCAAAGGAAGCTGATATAGTAGCTGGATTTTATTTATTAGTGATTGGTAAGATTTACATATTCTTCAAGTGAGTGTTCTTCCATGTGCTATTTTTGGATATCTGTGTAAAACCAACATGCGTGGATTAGATGTATGTAACATTGCAGTGGAGTTGATTGCAGTAGTTGTTAAAATTGTATTTTTACCCTAATCCAAAGGTACAGTAAGAAATGTTCACAGGTTCATAGGGCAAGTGTTAGAAAGAATGGAAGAAGGAATTTCCATTAGAGAGAAATATTTATTTTTAAATGATTAAACAGAGGAGAGCTTTGTGGCAAAATTCCTATCCTATCCTAGCTGCAGCTTTCAAATATTTGCATTTTCTTTCCTAGAAAGACAGAAGCCCTAAGCAGACTTGCACCTGCTTATGTGTAGGGCTAAATTACCTTCATCCCTTACCCAGCAGCTTCTCAGCTTCTTAGATCTTTGTATGCTGATAGCAAAGGTCTGTGTAGGGCCTTATTAAGTTCAACATGGTCACATTGCTGTTATGACTGGGAGCCTGGTGTTATCAAGGATACTCAGTCATAGTGAACAAACTGAATACTACTGAATATATGAAAGTCTGGGAAGCTACTGAACATGTAGCAATGGTCAGTGGCAGGACTTACATGTGTGCCAAAGTCCCTATCCCCAGTTTTGCCCTCAAGTGAGTGGTTGAATGCCTGCACATGACTATAGTGAATCCAAAATGTAGTGTACATGGAGTCATAATAGATTTTATGCTTCCTTGTCACTAGCCTTGTTCAGCCCTTTGGCTCAACACTCATAGGGCTTAAACGGGGTACGTGTAAACGCTGGTCCAAGTTGTAAGATTGGCTCTCCACCCACAGGAGCTCTACCTACATTTAGCCAAACATGAATACAGATCCTGCTTAAGGGCTTTGTGGACTATGTGCAAAAGTCTAAGCGCTTTATCGCATTTGAAAAGAAAAACAAAAGTCGGCAAGACAGCAGCAGCTTCTGGCTTACCTTCCCACACACTTACGAAGCACTTCTGTTCTACTGCCAAGGGAGACCATTGTAAACACGTGGTTTTGTTCTGCTAGAAAAATCCATTTAGCAAAAGCCATGAGTTTACCACTGGCTCCCTCTGGAGGGAGAACAGAAGTACTATGATATCATGTGGGAAGGTAAGCCAGAAACCACTGCTCTCTTTCTGGTATTTGTTTTTCTTTTCAAATGCAATAATACTCTAACTTAGCTTCAGGTGCTTTTGTGTACCATCTCCACCACTTATTCCTATGTGTGTTCAGGCCTATGTCTGAAAAGGGCTACACTCTGAGGTCCATTTTAAACATTATACTTATTACTACACAAATTATAAATCTGGTACTGTGTTCGGCAGGTGTCCTGCTTAAATCTGCTTACGGTAGATTATCTGTACATGCATTGAAATTTCAAACAGGACTATGCTGGCATATTCATGCTGCAAATGTAGTAGCCAGAGTCCAGTTTTAGATGAAATGCCAGCTGTGGGGAATACTGCCCAGAAAGTTGATGACCAGTCGTGTCACAAGGAGAGTGCAGACCACAAAGAGTGACACCCCAGAGGCGGGTGTCACTCGATGGGATGACTACTGGGTGAGAAAGGGTGCATTCTTTGCATGCCCAGCAGCCACACTGGAGCATCACCACTCAGTGGGGGCAGCTGCTGGGGGTGGTGGTGACTTCAGGGTCTGGTGTGGCTGCAGCTGCACTGGACCCTGAAGATCTTGGGATGGGATGGCTGTATCAGCAGTGGTCTGGGTGGGCAGGTAGGTGGGAGAAGGGCAAATAGTTCACCCTCCCACACCGGGTGACACCCGCATTAGCAACGCCACAAAAACTTTGCTAGGTCTTACTTTCAGGGGAGGTCTTATATTTAGCAATTCAGCAAAACCTCTAGTAGGTCTTATTTTCAGAGGATGTCTTATCTTCGGGGAAACAGGGTAGTATTGATGAACCGAATTAGAGTTTGAGAAGGCAGGCTACAAGACCACATTCCGAGGACGTAGGCTGAAGTCTACGAAAGCTCATGCTGCCAATTTCTTTCTTTTTTCTCAAAGATGCTACAAGATGACCCTGTGTACACATTTTATAGCCATGTTTATACACCATTGGAATGCTAATGCTCAAGAAGAAATCAGTTTATATATGTCTGAATATAATCTAACTTACTTGGTTAATAATATTTGGCTAATATTATCTAATTTATTTGATTAATCTAATTTATACTGGTTTTCTTGTAGTGGCAGAGAACATTCTTCTTGTGCTTGTCCCCTCCTACCTCCTCCTAAAGACATAAGGCTTCTACCAATAATTTTGCTTGTGGTTCCCCTTAGTGTAGGAAGGCAGATCATAAAAACATCCATTGTGACTAGATTGTTCTCCATCTAGTTCCAGAACTTTTCTTCACTTGCTCTGCCTTCACTTGCTTCTTTCCCATTGTTCCTCCTTTAATTTCCTCTTTGCTGCAAAAATACTGTACTGCACCTTCTTTTGATTTACTTTAACTCTAATGAATTGTTTACTTCCCCTTGTGGAGACCCAGTGTCCTGAGTTACACAGGATTCCTTACTAAAATAGTTTGAGGCTTTTCTTCCCCCAGAAATCATCATCATCATCATCATCATCATTATCATCATCCCACTGTTTTCCCAGAACTGTGACTCAGAGCGGTTTCATAAATATTAAAAGAACAATACAATTAAATACATAGAAAAGAGGTTCATTAAAAAGGAATTAAATTATTACAATGTTAAAATAGTTATTAAAAGAAGAATATACATTTTAAAAAGTAAAAACTGTATAAAACATGTTTAAATGAAACAATATTAAAATAAAAACTACTATCTATCCCTGGGTCCTACCACACTCAACTTTACACTTTACACTTTATTAATGTTTTCAGATACTTGGTAGCGTGTTTCTGTAGCTACTAAATAATCACTTCAAGCCACTGCATTGTGAACAAGAAGAAAAATAGTTTTTATTTACACAAAGAGCTTATGATATTATTTCCCTTGGTAGCTGATTCTTAAAGCTTGTGGTTACAAAATGTTGTTTTACTTCAGAATAGAGATTCCAGCTAAACATTAGGAGGACCTTTCCGACAGTAAGGGCTGTTTGACAGTGGAACACACTCCCTCTAAGAGTGATGGAGTCTCCTTCTTTGGAGGTCTTTAAGCAGAGGCTGGATGGCCATCTGTCGGGGATGCTCTGATTGTGAGTTCCTGCATGGCAGGGGGTTGGACTGGATGGCCCTTGTGGTCTCTTCCAGCTCTATGATTCTACGATTTTATTAATGTTTTATTAAAATTATCACTGCTTCAGTTCACTCAGTATCTTCAGTTACACTTCAGTGGTGTTATATTTGTTTGCAACACTTTCCCCTACATTCTATTGCATAGGAGTGTGAATCCTATGAATATCAGACTTTATACACAGTCACAATTCTTCAGAACTATTGTGGATCTGAGCCTTCACCTCCCTAACTCTCCCCTGCTCACAGAACCTATTCCTTTAAACTAGTTTCCTAGGACTTCCCTTGTGATCTTTAAATTTATCTTTAAATTTATCTAGGAACCAAAATCCCAACTATTCCACAGGGAGGTCCTGTCACACCCAGCCTTCTTCACTATTAATCCCTCAGGATTTACTCTCCCACTCTCAAATGCTCCTCCGCCTTTTTATATCTGCTCCTCAGGCCAGCCCCCACCATTTTGCCAGCTGGATCCTGATTGGCTGCCCTGAATATTCCATTCAGCCTGTGTCTCTCCACACACCCCTCCATGCCACCTCTCTATTACCTTGAATGCTGGAGACCACACTTCTCAGTAGCATGCAGTGGACAGGGAAGAAGGGAATACATCTATGGGCTGATACAGCGGCGCGATTAGGGTTAGGGAGGGTGCAGCATCTGCACCCTCCCTAACCCTAGCACGTATAGATAACATGGTGCACACAGCGCACACCTGACGTAATGGCACCGCTGGAGGCCCGCTGCACCCCGCTTCCAGGCCACGGAGAAGCGGCAGTTTGTCGCTTCTCCGTGGCCTGGAGAAGCGCTGAGATGGGGCCTCCGGGGCTGCCGATGAGGCAGTCCTGGCCCCATCCCGACGCTTCTTAGGTCACTGACAGACCGCCCCTTTTGGGTGGTCTGTACAGCCCCATTGTCTAGGGACTCTCTGTTCTTCCTTTCCCTGGTGCCAAACAAATTCATTTCCAACCTCTGCTCAGCATCATGGAGACAATGGAGATTATCACACGGGAGGAAATCATCCTCTCAATCAATCAGATAAGCTGTGGATCACTGGTTTGCGTCATGGCTCTTGAGAGATTGGAGATTATCACACAGGAGAGGAAAGCTCCCTTCTCCCATGCATAATTTGTTATTAGTGCGTTCGGGGGGGGGGGGGAGATTATCACACCCCTGCACACTTACCCTTTTCTTCTACTGTCTGTGAGCAGTAATGGACTTGTCATTAGGTATTAACATTAATACCCAATGACAGATCCATTACTGTTTACTGACAGTAGAAGAACAGGATAAGTGTGCAGGGATGTGTGTGATAATCTTCCCCCCGGATCACGCTAATAACACTAATTAAGCATGAGAGAAGGATGCTTTCCTTTCCCATATGATAATCCCCAATCTCTCAAGAGCCATCATGAGTGATCCCACAGCTTATCTGATTGCTTGAGAGTGCCTCACATTAAGGACCACCATGAAGGTTGACAGGAGGGTAAAATGGAGGCCCTAGGTTCTTCCTCTCCATCCATTCCCAAACCATGCATCCAGGGCTTGCCAGATGAACAAAGTAATTTGTTTCCCCTAGAGAGATCCATGGCCCATTCAGACTCTCATGAATTAGGTGAAAAGCAAACATCCTCCAACAACCTCTCATATGTCAGACCATACAAGAATCCAGGAGCACACACACCACCAATTCCTAACAAAGATAAATCCCTCCTCAAGGTGTTCAGTCAGCATGAAAAAAACGATGGGACGAATCTTTCTCTGAACCCTGTTCTTTTCCTCTCAGAGCTCTGACATCCCAGCAATGGAGAAATTTAACTCCTGCCATCTTAGGAACCATCTTGCGCGTAAGGTGTGGAAACTTAAAAAGACTGAGGAAACTACCACCAGGAGAGAAAAAAAAATGACCTTTGCAAATGGCATTACCACATGGCAGCATGGCAGCAATCTGAAAATGGTCCTTTGAGATTTTTCTTCCTCATGCCATTTCCCAGGAGAGGAAATGAGGATTCTGTCTTGCTCTCACATTTGACTGTCCTACTGATTCTTCCTTGGCCAGACTCTGGATTGGAGGACTTTCCCATCCTATTAAATATTCTCCCTATTTACGAGAACCCCCCACTCAACTGGCAGACCCAGATCTCACACAGAAGGACTTGAAACCTTTAAAAAGGCTTATTGATTTCTTCATCAGATGTTCCATTTCCTAAACACTTCATAGATAAAGAAAAGAATTCACAGAATAAATCAGGAACTTTAAATCAGTGGCAAATCCTATTTAAGAAGGTTTAAACCTTCACCTAAATAATGAAGAAATTGCACATCCTTCTTAAATTTAAGAGGATATGTACCTTTCACCTATTTAGGAAGGTTTAAATGTGCCCTAAAAATGATGATATACATAGATTCCCCCAATGGTCATTCTTGTATTATAGAGATCTTTGCCTCAATGTATGATAAACAGGGAGAGGACACCCCAAAGTGGGGGTGGGTAAAATACAGCCTAGTCAGTTGTGGTCCTTGAGTCCCTAAAATCTTATTCCTGAAGCCCACCAAAACTCCTAATCCCCCAATTTTAAAAAAACATGAGTAATAAAATCAGCAGTCTCCCTTTTCTCAAAGTCCCTTCATACTTTGAAAAAAAAAACCCATGAGAAACAAAAAGAAAAAGAAAATTGACTGCCAAAATTGACTTCACTTACTTTTCATTTCTTTTTCCGCCAATTGTGTGTCTTCAGGGCATTTTCCAAGGTAGGTATGGAAGAGAAAAACTGCTGAAGCAGGTTTGAACTATTTGTGAAGGAACTTGTGAAGCAAACCGCATGAGGGTTCGCTTTAGGGTTGCCGTAAGTTGGAAATTACTTGGACACACAACAACAATAAAAACAACATATTTTGTTTAGGGGGGTTTAGGGGCTATTGTGCACCTGTGCAGCCTTCTGGGCAAGGGCATGGAAGCAAAAATGTCCCCCTTTCCCCTCTGAATCTTGCTATTCCTTCCCTAAATATTCAGGATGTAAGAGAAGTGTCAGCCTTTGAAACGTCACTTGAGATGTTGTGCTTAGCCAACCAAGCCTTGTCAGCTGCTTCCATCATGGCTCAAAACTATGTTTTGGGGGCTAAATAATTTTGGATGAGATTCTTCAGAAGGAGGTTGACCTTAGAGAGAGGATCAACCAATTACTCAAGGCTACTGTCTTTTCAGTGAATGTAAGTAACCCTGGATGCCATTCAGTTCCCACACAGGGTCCAGGCAACTGTGGTTCCAATTAAAAGGCAAATCTGGTTGAAAACCTGGAAGGCAAATGGCAGGGCAAAGAAAAATGTGGTTTATTTTCCCTTTGGGAAAACAAAGCTATGCAATGACACCCCTCCCCAACCAGTTCTGACAGAAAGCCTTAGCCCAATCCCTCAAGAAAGAGGATAAGAACAACTCTTGTCCTGTGTTAAACCAAGAGAAAATATGGACTCTAAGCTCAAATAGTACAGCAGATGTGCTCACTCTATAAAACAGCAAGTACAGAATTTAGACAGACCAAGCCTGTATAACAACAGCAGTCTCAACCCAAACAGACTCACCAACCATGACAATAAGTTACTGGTAGTGAACAGAAGATGAGAAGACCTCTGTCCAACCAGGGTTCAACTCACCACAGGTCAATGGATGTTTTCTACAATCACGAAGCTGGTTTTCCCAGGGTGAGGCTCATCCATTGCACGCTGGGTGTGCTGACCCCTGAGATTTCCCCAAGGGCTACCTTGCAGAATTTTTCTGAACACCTCACCATTTCTTCCTGTCATTTATAAGGTCCCTCCTACAGACCAGAAAAACATGCCCTTGTAGTGTAAGCCATCAACCATCTTCTAAAAACTCACACAGCTGAGGGAGTTCCATCTTCAAAAAGTTATTAAGGGTACTACTGTATTTAATTTTCTTCATTGTGCCCAGGAATGGTCAGTGAAGGGTGATCCTGGATTTGAAACAAATAAATTGTTTTGTCTGGAGGAAAAATTCAGACTGGAAACATTAGGCACAATCTCGGAGGCTTTGATGGCTGTCTTCATGGTGTCCTTAGATTTAATGGGGGCATTAGCATGCATGTACTGTGCCGACATATCACTAAAGATAGGCGGTTCATTTGGTTCACCTATAGGAAAAGTACTTCCAGTAAAAGGTCCTGCCGTTAGACCTTTCCTCGTCTCTGAGGGTGTTCACCCAGTGGCCCACCAACATCTGAGACACATACAATACCACCAGTATTTAGACAGCCTGCTCATCTACTTTGCCTTGCTTGAGAAAAGGAGTGAGGAAATGCAGAACATGTTGTGCTGTTTGGCTTCCCATAGTTTTCTGATAAATTACGGGAGGTGTGACCCATTCATTGGTCCTGGTTTTCAGAATGTCCCTATCAATTCATAAGTTTCCTTTCCTGCACACCAGCCCTTCTGATGGAATGGGCAGTGGGCCAACCCAACTTCAGCCGCCTTGCTCTGGCCTCCTGCCTAGAAACTGAGCACTCACAGTACAGGGCAGCAATTTATGCCTAGCAGGTGATTACCACTTTAATTTTTTCTCGTAGGGCAGCCAGAAGGAAATTCTACATGTCTTTCTGGAGGCCTCTGCCAGATGGTACATGTAAGGAGACACTCACCTCACTGAAGACTGTTGTTGTTGTTGTTGTTGTTGTTGTTGTATGTCTTCAAGCCATTTCCAATTTGTGGTGACCTAAGACAAACCTATCACAAAATTTTCTTGGCAAGATTTGTTCAAAAGGGGTTTGCCATTGCCTCCTTCTGAGGCTGTGAGAGTGTGACTTGCCCAGCGTCACCCAGTGGGTTTCCATGGCTGAATAGGTAGTCAAACACTGGTCTCCAGAGATGTAGTCGTATGCTGAAACCACTGCACTACACTGGCTGCCTTACATCTTTGCACCTCGTATTACTCTTTTTACTAGACTTATCCCTCTTATATGTTAGAATTATAGAGTCATTGAGTTGGGACAGACAATAAGGGCCATCCAGTCCAACCCTATCCTGTTTAGGAATACATAATCAAAGCATCTCTGGCAGATGACCATCAAGCCTCTTTTAAAAATCTCCAAAGAAGGAGATGCCACCACCTTCCAAGGCAGCGTGTTCTACTGTTGAACAGCTCTTACCATCAGAAAGTTCTTCCTTACATAGGTGGAATCTCTTTTCCTGTAGTTTGAATCCACTGCTCCATGTTCTAGTTTCTGAAGCAGCAGAAAACAGAAAACGAGCATGGTCCATCTTCAATATGACATCCATTCAAATGTTTAAACGTAGCTATCATATCACTTCTTAAGCTTCTCTTCTTCAGGCTAAATATGCCCAGTTACCTAAGCTGCTCCTCATAGGGCATGGTTTCCAGACCTTTTACCATTTTGGTCGTCCTCCTCTATACATGTTTCATCTTGTCAGTGTGCATGAATTGTGGTGCACAGAACTGGACACAATATTTCAGGTGACGTCTGACCAAAGCAAAATAGAGTGGGACTATTACCTCCCCCATCTAAACACTATACTCCTATTGATGCAGTCTAGAATCAATTTTTTTTAAATTGTACTACATCACACTGTTGTCACATGTTCAGCTTGTGGTCTACTAAGACTCCTACATCCGTTTTCACATGTACTGTTGGCAAACCAGTTGTTGCTCATGCTATATCTGTGCATTTCATTTTTTCTGTCTAAGTGGACTACCTTACATTTCTTCTTCTTGTAATTCATTTTTTAAAGTTTTGGTCCAGCTCTCCAATCAATTAAAGTCATTTTGAATTCAGATCCTGCCCTCTGGGTTATTAACTGCCCTATCTAATTGGGTGTCTTCTGCAAATTTGATAAGAATGTCTTCTGTTCCGTCATCCAAGTCATTTATAAAGATGTTGAATATTATTGGGCCAAGGACAAAATCCTGTGGTACCACATTAGACACTTCTTTCCAAGATGAAGAGAAGGTTGGGTATGACTGGTCAACCAATTACAAATCCATCTAACAGTAGCATTGTCTAGCCCACATTTTACTAACTTGTTTGCAAGAATCTCATGCACCTTTCCAAATTACTGAAAGCAAGATATGCTACTTTCCACAGCATTCCCTTTATCTACCAAGCTTTTCAATCTTTTTTTTTAAAAGGCAAGATCAGTCTGGCATGATTTGTTTTTGGAAAAAAAAGTTGACTTTCATGGCATTCCTTTCTAACTGTTTAATGTTTTAAACAGACTGTTTAATGTTTTGCTCTATAATCTTTCCTGGTACTGATGTGCTGCATTTCTCCTGCTGTATTATCTACTCCATTTTTTCCCTAAGGAGAAGACTGAGGCAAAGAAGGTGTTGAGTAGTTCTGCCTTTTATCTGTTCCCTGTTAGCATTCTGCCATATCCTCCATCAGTGGCTCTGCTGTTTCCTTGTTCTTCCTTTTACAAACTGTCAGACTTCAGAAAGAGCCCTTTTATTGTTTTTAACTTCTCTAGCAAACCTGAACTCATTCTGTACTTTAGTTTTTCTGTTTTTTCCCCCTATACGTTCTGACTATTTGTTTGGAAATCCTCTTTGGTGATTTCCTGGAAGGTTCCAGTTTTGATATAATCATATCTGCTTATTGAGTCTCAAAACCTGGACCCCTAACATCATATCATACATTATATAAATTCAAGCCTGATTTGGGATCCAGTCTTCTTAATAAAGATAAATTCAAACTTCCATAGGGCTTGTCCCCCTCATCATTATGTTCAAAGCCAGTTAAAGACTGGAAAAGGAATGCCACACTCTCTGTATCCATAGGTCTCTTGGAGGGCATTCCAACTGGGCATATAAACCGTGTTATCTTGCGATTCTGCTTCGATTCATTGAATCGAATCATATTCGAATCATGGCTATCGTTCCCATTACCAAGTGGAGCATAATGATTCAGTTTTTAAAAGCTCATTTTTTGTTCCCATTCACTTGTCTCCAGTGTATTTTGAAGCAGATTTATTTTGTACCCCAATCCCATTACCTTTGTAGAACCAGTTTTTCCGTTTTGTTTTTAATTTAATTTGAGCTGTCGATCAAGCACTTAGGCGATTAGACGTCACAGTGATGTCTAATTGCCTAAGCGCTTGATCGACAGCTCAAATAAAAAAACCTGCACTTCTTTGGAAATAATGGGGCTTTCTAGATTGGCAAGAAAGGGCAACATGAAGTTGCCTTTTCCTTAATACTTAGCAGCTGCACTGCAAGTCCCAGGTGTATAATAAAAAGGCATAGGGCAGCTACACTGAGGAGGTGTGGGGACAACTTATCTGAAGTCTTTTCTGTTGCTCAGCAACTACATTGGAAGTTGTCAGGATGCTAGAAACACAGGCGGAGCAGCTGCACGGGTGGCAATGAATGGGGCTTTTGGACGCACTGAACCTTTAATGTTTTTATTGTTGTTGTTGTTGCTGGCTGTGAACTGCGCAGTTGCACCAGTACATCAAACAGGGAATTGTATTGCCAGCTGCGAATTGCGCAGTTGCGCAGGTACATCACACATGAACTGTGCAGTTATGAAGATCTGCCAAATTACCGTTGTGGTTTCGCTTCCCTTTTTAAAGTGCGCAGTTGCATTGGTGCACCATGAATGAACCCCTTTATATTATTATTATTATTATTATTATTAATACCCCACCCTTTTGAGATCAATCGAGGCAGCTTACACATTAAAATACTATTACATCAATAAAATAAACTGCATCCCTCCCCCCTTAAAAAGATATTAAATCCGTTACAATTTAAGTTTATGAATAAACTTCTTTATTTTATGAATGAATTGACATTTTATGCGCAGTTGCATAACAGTTACAGCATCCCAGAGTCCCTACTGCACATGTCTAGGGTTCGGATTAGGGCTGGAGCTAGGGCTTGGGAGCTTTAAAAAACTGCACAGTTGCACTGCAGCATTTAGACACAGCTGCACTGTTACACCCTTTTTAAAAAGAAGCTGGGAAAAGCAGACCCTTTTTAAAGCTGCTTTTTCCCCACTAAAATGCAAAAGAAGTGTGTTCATGCCAAACTTTCAGTGTGGGTCATCTAAAGGCTACACTTTCATGCAGGCATGAACACACCTCTTTTTGCCAGTCTAGATCAGCCAAATAATAATAATAATAATAATAATAATAATAATACATTTTGAGACCGGTTTAACTGCTTTAGCTCAGCACCAGGGAATCCTGGGAATAGTAGTTTATTATGGTCCCATTGCTCATTGTGACAGAGGAGGCTAAATGTCTCACAAAGCTGCAGTGCATTTGAATAGATGCCATGTCTCCCTCCTGGGTCATTTGCCCCCCTTTCCAGCCCAATGCTATGTTTCTTTTCCTGCTCCTTTTTACCTCCAAATAGATGCCATGTCTCCCTCCTGGGTCTTTGCTTCCCTTTCCAGCCTAATGCTGTGTCTCTTTTCCTGCTCCTTTTTTCCTCCGAATAGATGCCATGTCTCCCTCATGGGTCTTTTGTCTATTTCAACCCAAATACCACCTATTTCAACCTAACAAGCATGGCTCCAAGAACAGCAATGCAAATGAATGAGAAGCTGATTAGGCAGTTTGGCGGTATTGTGCTTCTGCACTTTTTCACTCAATCACAAACTTTTAAAAGAACACAAGCGATTGCTTTAGTCAACGCTGCTTCCTGCTCCACCGAGGAAAGGTTACGCGAACAGGGAGAAATTGGCCCTCCCATCCCAAAATACCTGAACATTGGCCCTCCCATCCCAAAATACCTGAATCGGACACCTTTGTTGTTCCCCTTAATTTACCCCAAATCAGATCCAGTCCCTGGCAAAAGAATCGCTTGGAAAGTGGTGTCAAATTAACCTGGGTTCGACCCCCCCCCCCCCCGATTCGGGTTATCGCAAGATAAACTGATCAAATGGGGATCGAACACGAATTCCAATGGGAACGACGTTCCTGTAATTAGGATCAAATGCGCATTCAAATGGGAATGAGATGTTATAATTTGATTCCTGAAAACCAATATTCCAGTTTATAAAACAGCGGGCATGGCCCCTTAGGATCTTTCTGAACCATACTAGGAATTTCACAATCACCCTCCTCTTTTTTTTTGCAAACTCGCAATATTTTTTTTGCAAACTCTCCATGCCACCACACAAATAAAAGAGAACCTGGTGTTTTTTTCACATCTCCAACATAATAGTTTGTTATTATTATAAATTTTTTGCCAATTTTGTTGGTGTGAGATACCATCTGCTTTGCACTTTATAGTAGTTCTCGCTTATTTCTATGAAGATTGTGTGTTCAATCTTTTGGACCAGGTTTTCTTCCACTGTTCCAGTAGTAAAGTCTCCTTTAAATCCTGGGCCCATTTAACCATTGAAGGTTTCACATATTCCTCGTGCATTTCTATTTTTTTTTAAAAAAAATTATAATATAGTGAGGTTTTGGGGGTTTTTTTGGGGTTTTTTTGTCAAATATGATTTTGTCAAAGTCTTGAACATCTAATTCAATCCCATCAACTTGTCATAGTTATAACTTCCTTTGATTTGTCTATATAAAAAACAATTTAAACAAATTTCTTCCACCATCATTTCTTCTCGTGATTTTAATTTTACGGTATTGGTAGCTATATCAAATTTAACAAAGTCTTTAACAATCTCCCTTTTTGAGTCCTTTCAGGACTTTAGGCAAAAATGTCTGCAACAGCACACTGCCAGGAGAGATGCTGTAGATACTGCTGGGATGAGAAGCGTATCCCCCTATTTGAGTATTTACATTTTTCGTGTTGAAAAATTAGTGTTATTCCTTTTTTCCCAACTGCCTAAATATGTAAGAAAATCCTGGTTTCTCTACATAGCTTTGACTGGTCCTATGCTAGGGGGAGTCACGAACAAAATGATTGGTTGAAGCAACTGCCTGTCAGAAGGGGTAGGAGGGGACAACCCACCAGAACCAGGAATAAAGTTCTCAACAGTCCTTTCCATTTTGTTTTGTTTTCTGTTTATTTTTCAGCTCAATAAAATGCATTAAATAAAAATAATCCTTAAAATGCATGGAAACATAAAAGTGTTTCTTTTTGATGCTTTTTCCTAGCATCATAAAAGAAATCAACATGGGTGCCAGCTGATTTTCCCTAAGGAAAACAGTCCTTAATCAAGATGGTTGCTATCTGGTTGCAGCCACGGGCAGAGTATGGTAGGCTTATATGGAGACGGTTGGTCCAAGAGGAGTCTTGCCCTCAAGAAATGAATGATTTTGAAGATCAGCACTAGTGCTTTGATCTGGGCTTGGAAACAAACAGATCCAGTGATGCTCACAGCATTACTTTGCATCGTCTGCACCATACAAAGCCCATCATGTAGGGCAGTTCCATATAAAATGCATTTACAGTGGTCCAGTCCATAAGTTATTAGGGCATGGATAATTGAAGTCAGACTGTCTCTGTCCAGGAAGGGTCACAATTGGTGCAGCCACTGAAACTGGGGAGAGAGGCCCCTTGCCATAGAGGCAACACGCCTCCAGTGACAACGTGGGATCTAGGATGTCCTGACTGTTACTTTAGGGGGAATGCAACCCATGCAGAAGCAGTTGAGCACCATTGCCCTGGATGCTTCTACTAAAAGGGGTGAGTAGATAAGTTACGTAGGGGTGAGTAGCCTATATTGAGGTAATCTTTTGTTTTGGTTTCTGTCTTTTGTTTTGGTTTCTGTCTTTAATCAATGCCATTTTTACTGATAGCCTCAATATCTTTGGAAAGAGAGTTTGACCCAGAAAGGACAGAGACGGAAGTTAACGTTCTAAAGAAAATCTATGTATCTTGTTTGCAATACAAAATTGCAGATCTTGAATATCTGCATATATAATTTAAACATCTACAACAGATATTACAGAATGTGACCATCTACATCATCATGTTTTTAACACTGGAGTTAAAATTTCTCTGAATGACTTTTCCTACATGGTAAAAATAATGTTAAGAGTTCTGGTTGCCATCTCATGGCCTGAAATGTAGGTCCTCCAAAGTTGCCCCAGGGTTTTCTAACATTTTCATCATGAATGGATTGAGAAAGAGTTAACTACTGTGAGTCTCCTGCTTCAAAAAGAAAAATATGGAGCAATGGCTTTAGACCGATATTTTTCTACTGCATAATCATCTGGTGTATTTTTAAAAATTATTTTAAAATCTAAATCTACCATCTGGTTCCTGGTTTTTCTTATCTTTAGAAAGATATCCGATTCCACCTTTATTTTGAAAAGTCATTTTGTTCCATCCAAACCAAAGAGATACCTGTATCTTTTATCTGATTTGACAGGAGAATCTACAATTTTATTTTGTGTGTAATTCACAGTGTAGGAATCTCCTCAGGCAACCATAACCATAAGGCAGCTTGAAAAAAGTTTGGTTTTGATGTAAATCACCACTCATCCCTTTACCAGTCATACCCTGATGATCCACAAGGTTCTACTCTTGCTCCCACTCAATTTAACATCTAGGTGAAACTACTGAAGACTGTAATTTAGTGTTTCATCCACAAGGCTGAATGGTGTCCAGTCACTTTTAAATATAGTCATTTTTCACTTACAAAAATATAGTCACTTACTCCCCACAGCTCCTACAATTTTTTTTAACATAACCCTTTACTTCGCACATCACAAACAAGGAGCTATTAGTAGATTTGCAACAACAACAACAAAAAAACATCCTTACATAGAGATGATGTAATTTGGGACTGGACATGTGTGTTTTTTAAAGATCAGCCAGTAGTCAGGAGTCAAACACATGTGTGTGAAGATGGGAAGAAGTTTCCTCTGACACCACAGCCCGGTTGAATATCTGTTGCTCAAGCTAGACCCCTTCTCTGGGAGATAAGGGAAGGTCTCACTGATGACAAGGGTAGCTTTCTCTCCATGCCAGATAGCAACTCTGGCAGATGGGAACAGGGCAGGTATGGGGAACTTGAAATTTCACCCAGAAGACTACCCCTATCTGGCCCAAGAGGTAAATCTGGCCCTTTCCCCTCACTGAAATCCTGTGCCCTTCTAAAAAAGAAGATAATGAAGATTATCACACAGGGTTATGCTGTCATTGTCCTATTCCTGTCATGTCCTTCCCATGTAATCATGGGAAGGACTTTCAGATGATGTTGAACAGATCCCATTATTAACCCATTAAAAAGTGTGACTGACCAAGATCATGCAGAAGACTTTCACATGCCATTACACAGATTTCGTCATCATCCTGTCATTAACTCATCATCTCTGATAGCCTTGGCTGAAGAGTGGGGTATAAATAAAAATTATTATTATTATTATTACTATTAAAGTAACATTAGTTGGTATTTTGTATTAATGGCGGTTTGCATTGCAATGCCGCTTTAATGACGGGTTAATGGCGGGATCAGCACTACTTTCATGCTATCACAGTCACGGATAGATTAATGATGGCATAAGGATGGGGGAGCAATCCTGTCCCTATCCTGTCTGTGTGTGATACTCTCCAGTGTAGGAGAGCCACTGTGCCACGGTCGCAAGAAGCACTTCTTGAGGCTAGAGCTCTGTTAGTTTTGGCCATCTCTCTCCCTCCCCAGTTGGGATGAAAACTTGCTGCACACTCAGCTGGCACCTGGATGAGCTGTTTCTTTAACTCAACTTAGTCTGCTTTACCATCCTGACATAAATACAGTAAGTAAGCAAATAAACAAATTTACACTTGGATCTATGTGACATGCCAAACTTTTTTGTTTTTGTGGAACATTGATTTGCAGTTTATGATTGCCATTGCATGATACTTTCCTTTTTGTTATTAGCTGCCTTGACTTGGGCTGTGCAATGTGAAACAGCTTAGCACATTGGGTCCAAAGCTCAATGTCTGCAAAAATTATTAAAGGAAAACACACATGTGAAAATTATTGTAAAACTATTTTTACTGTTTCCAGAGCTTATTCACATGACCTTTTGAGGCCACAGTAATGGCTGATCTGTAGCTGACCAAAAACCACATGCACTACAGGTTCAAAAGGTTGTGTGAAAGAATCAAAATATTGTTTTGTAGTATCTTTTGTCCCTCCTTGTAAGTAGGTCTTTGTAAATTTAACTTGGCCGTGAAGGTAAAACTATTTTTGGAATAAAGTATACTTAGAAAAACTGGAATTTACCTCCACTCAGTCTTAGAATTCACTGTTCTAATTATGTTCAGAGAATAAGAAGACTCTTTTTTTTTTAAAAAAAATGATGGTTTGATTCATTATGAAAAATGGACAGATTGCAAGACTATTGCTGCACTCTTGTTGCTTTACTTCTGGGCAACAGAATAGCTTGATGGAAGAAGTTCAGCTGTTATGAAACTTCTTTTGGTGTATTTTTGGCTGATTTTTATCATCTTTGTCTAGTAGGAATGAGTTGTAGCTACTGTTTTCTTAGGATGCACTTACATAGCAGAAACACTTCACAGTTTAGAATGATATGCTGTACAGGATTTCTGTTATGATATCTAATGTGTTCCTCAGAATTATGTGTTTGAAAGTAAAAGGATTGAAATATGGTATGATTAAAATGTTTTAATGGGATGTCTCCATATTATATGGACCACGGATATGTGCATTCAGTTCTTATCTCCCCACCCCTACAGTCCCATGCTAGAAACTCCCCTTTCTGTTTAATAATATCAGGGATTTCTGCTGTTCTTACCAAAATCTGTTGCCTGACTTTTCAGCTCTATCATCTTTCTCGTTGTTGCTATAAATTGTCATGAACTGTTCAGAGTGGTGCACAAGCACTGGAAGGAGGTGCATATGTTTCTGTATTAAAAAACAACAACAAATGTTGTCACAAAATTTCTCCTAAAGTAAAATCTGGGATTAATTTGAAGACTAAACTAATTTTTGAAAAACATGAGCTGAATTTATTTTAGATAGTGCAGGTAGCAGATTTATTTCAGGTAGCTTAAGGGACACAGTGGCTCAGTGGTTAAAACACTGACTCTGATGATCACAAGGTTGGCAGTTCAAGACCCAAGCTCCATGTGACGGGGTGAGTTCCCATCACTAGTCCCAACTTCTACCAACCTAGCAGTTTGAAAGCATGCAAAAGTGCAAGTAGATAAAAATGTACCACTTTGGTGGGCAGGTGACAGCGTTCAGTGCGGTCATGCTGATCACATGACCACCGGAGTCGTCTTTGGAGTCGTCCTAAGGTATTGCACTCAGGACGCAAAAATGAAATGCACAGATATAGGATGGGGGACATCTGGCTGAATGAAACTACGTGTGAAAGGGATCTAGGAGTCCAAGTAGACCATAAGTTGAACATGAGTCAACAGTGCAATGCGGCAGCTAAAAGGGCCAATGCTATTTTAGGCTGCATCAATAGAAGTATAGCGTCTAGATCAAGGGAAGTAATAGTGCTGCTCTATTCTGCTTTGGTCAGGTCCCACCTGGAATACTGTGTCCAGTTCTGGACACCACAATTCAAAAAGGATGTGGAGAAACTGGAGCGGGTCCAAAGGAGGGCAACTAAGATGGTGAAGGGTCTGGAAAGCATGCCCTATGAGGAACAACTTAGAGAGCTGGGGATGTTTAGCCTGGAGAAGAGAAGGTTAAGAGGTGATATGATAGCCCTGTTCAAATATTTGAAGGGATGTCATATTGAAGAAGGAGCAAGCTTGTTTTCTGCTGCTGCAGAGACTAGAACGCGGAACAATGGATGCAAGCTGCAGGAAAAGAGATTCCACCTCAACATTAGGAGGAACTTCCTGACAGTAGGGCTGTTCAACAGTGGAACATTCCCTCAGAGGAGTTTATCATACGACGGAATTTGGAGGTATAATGTAATGGCAGTGGAACACACTCCCTCGAAGTGTAGTAGAGTCTCCTTCCTTGGAGGTCTTTAAGCAGAGGCTGGATGGCCATCTGTCGGGGATGCTTTGACTGGGAGTTCCTGCATGGCAGGGGGTTGGACTGGATGGCCCTTGTGGTCTCTTCCAACTCTATGATTCTATGATTCTATGATTCGGACAACACTGATTCCCTCGGATTAGCAATGGAGATGAGCACAGCCCCGTACAGTCAGATATGATTAGATTATCTTCTCAAGGAAAAATCTTTACTTTTTACCTTTAGTGCATGCATAATTGTGAACTTGTGTTGACTGATCATGGTTCATTTTGATGGAAAATATGTCTGTATGTGTTGGATGTTTCTTGAGCAGGAGTGAGCAATTTGTGGCCTTCCGCGTGTTTTTGGATTGTAGCTCCCATCAGCATAGTGAGGTTGGACTGGGAGTTGCATCAACATCACTTAAACAAATTAAACAATAAAACCTTCACACCCTTCCTAAAAGCCATAATAGTGAGAACCAATCACAACTAAGTTATGGGGAGTTCATTCCAGATCTTGGGAGATGCACAGAGAAAGTCTTCTCTTATATACCCATCAAGAAAGCCTCCTCAGGTGATGGTATTCTTAACAGGGTCTTTCCTGAAGACCTCCACAGCTGGGCAGATCCATAAAAAGTCAGATGGTTTCTAAGGTAGCCAGACCCCAAGCCACTTCTCTCTTTAAAGATTAATATCCACCCTTTGATTTGTGCCAGGAAAGCAACTGCAGTGCTGGTATTTCAGTGCTGGAATTATATTATTTCAACATTTTATGCCAATTGAAGCTCATAGCACCACAATATAGCTATTGTATCAATTTGCTCTGTGTGTGTATGGATGCATGCATCCATATCTATTTGACATATTTTATATCATGTCTTTTAAGTTATTCCCATGTGGGAATCATTCATCTGAGATCTGCAGATTTGCTTTGCTCCAGGCATTTTCATGTTGATTAAGTCTAGGATTGATTTCATGGCATTCCTTCTATGATTTGAGTACATGTTGGAGTTGACTGCAATTGAGCTGTGTCCTGAAGAACATCAGAATACTGTAGTACAATTCTCTCTGTATGTATACATATATACATGTTGTATCTTATATAGAATTAGAAGATATGAAGAGTGAAAATTACATGTCCTTTGCTGGAAACTCATTAGTATGTAGTTAAAGTTTTGAATGAAAAGGAACAACTACCAAATGAGAATAAATATTCTGCATTTAAACTGCAATTTCACATAATGGGAATTTATTCCCTGTTGAGTTTTTCTTCTGTAAACACTTAACCTTTCATGCAAAATGTGAATGGATCTATTGTAGAGCTTCATGTCTCATGACTTTATTAATAGTTTTCCTAGTACTGTGACCTGCCTCTGTGTGTTAAAGATGATGTGCTGTTTGTTCTCGCAACTGTTACATGCAAAACCAAACCCAGCTGCAGCCTTAAGACTTATCTATACTACAGGACAGAATCAAAGTCACTCCATTAACAAAGACCATTTCTGAAGGATTTTGGCATCCTGAAAAATCTGGTGTTTTATTATGGCTGGGTTCTGGAAGTGAGACAAACATTCCATGGGGAGCTGGGAGAAACTCAAGAATTGTATTCAAATGATCATCTCTTCTATATGAAATACCAGCCAATCAGGCACTCTCAAGTCTCATAGGACTGTATCACACTAGAGGAATCTTGCTGAGAAATGGGATTTAAGGGAGAAAAAACCCACAAACATGGGAAGTTTATCACACGATGTTTCGCCAGATCAGAAATAATGTGAAAACAAAGCGAACGTAAAGGGGAAGTTCCCAAAAGTTTGCTTTATTTTCATGTTATTTCTGGTCTGGTGAAACATCATGTGATAAACTTCCCATGTTTGTGGGTTTTTTCACCTTTAAATCTACTTTAAATCCTGTATCTCAGTGGGATTCCTATAGTGTGATAAGGTCCATAGACACATACTAATTGACTGCCTCAGAGTGGAGTGGAGTCTCCTTTTTTGGAGCTTTTAAATCAGAGACTGGATGGCTGTCGGTCAGAAGTGCTTTGACTGTGTGTTCCTTCATGGCAGGGGTTGGACTGGATAGCCCTTGTAGTCTCTTCCAACTGAATGGCTGTATAAAACAGTTGAGAGAGGTTGCACAGAGTTAATGCCTTACTGAAACAAAGCAAAGTTCTGGCTTGCCTGAAGGAGGCGGTTATAAAACCATTACTAAAGAGGCCATCCGTATTCACTATTATGGATAATCACTGGCCAGTGTCTAGTATTTTACTTTTAGGCAAGGTTCTGGAACGTGTGGTGGACTTTTAACTCCAGTGGCTGTGGTTGAAACAGATTACTGTATCTATATCCCTTTTAATGTTTAAGGTCTGGTTATGGGAGGGAGACAGATTTGGTTGCCTTGTTGGATGGACTACACTGGGAGCTAAATGGGGAGTACATCCCTGTTGGTTGTGTTAGACCTTTCACCAGCTTTTGATACCAGCAATGATGGTATCCTTCTGGGTTGCTTTGCATGGATGGGACTTGGAGGCATGGTTTTATAATGGCTTTGTTCCTTTTTGGAGTGGTGTCCTCACCTGGGGTGTCACCTGGTGCAGGGGGCAGGGCTTCCAGGGGTGAGGCTTCCAAAGGCAGGGGAAAAGGGTATGCCCCCCCCCCCACATTGCTGCCATGGTGCCATTCTTCTTATGAGTAGAACAGTGTGGCTTTCGTCCTTCTCAGAATGCACCCCCTGAAGGGCTTCTGATTCTTTTGTGACAGTTGTGTCTGCATGGAATTTGGAAAGGCAGTTCCCACCCAAGACCCTCCGAGACTCATGTGGTGGTTGTTCAGGTGTACCATCCCTCTGGGGTGTCACCTGCACCCCCCTAGTGATGCTGCTGGGTGAACCCAAAAGGTGGTTCTGGGGGATTTCAGTTTAAACTCTTGGGCCCATTCCCACCTACAGATAAATCAGTGTGTGACCCAAATTGATGGATCAATTTAATGGCGGAGGTTCCCACTACATTTGCCCTGATTGCCTTTTCTCCCACTGCATTTGCCCCGATAGCATTTCTTCCCTCTAAAATAATCCACTTGTGGTTCATATTCTGCCATGAAATGATTCAAAGTGGACCTGTTCAAGCTTGACAAAGGCCAAATTTAAATCGATTCTGATATGCGTGTGGTTCACACTTGCGCAGATTCGATATATTGAAAAAGAAGCGGAAAAAATCAGTGTCAAAAATACGCAGATAAAATGGGTCTAGCGCATGCCCCCTTCAGCAATTCAGATTAAGTGGGAACCAGGGTTGTTTGAACTGGTTTGAACCGAATCGCAATCTGGTTTAAACAGTAGTGGGAATGAGGCCTTGTCTGTTGGCCTGTGGGATCCCTCAGGATTCAGTTCTGTTCCCCATTCTATTTAACATATAGATAAAACCACTGGGAAAGGGAAAGAACTTTGACATTCAATGCCATCAGTATGCAGATGACACCTAACACTATTAGTGTTTTGCACCACAAGCCAAGGAAGCTGATTTGGTCCTAAATCCATGCTTGTCATCAGTAATGGACCTGATGAAGGAGAACAAATTGAAACTTAATCTAATCAAGACAGAGTTACTTCTGGTTTGTCAAAAGGTAGATCAGGGAATAGGGATTCAGCCTGTACTGGATGGAGCTACACTTTCCCACAAGACACAGGTCCTGGATGCTCCTGGATTCATCTCTGAGCCTGGAAGCCCAGGTTTCAGAAGTGGCTAGGAGTCCATTTGCAGAGTTAAATTTTGTGTGCCAGCTGCACCTGTTCCTTGAGACATCAGATCTGGCCATGGTGACATGTACTTATATTTATATAGTTATATTTCAGTTGGATTACTGTAATGTGCTTTGAAGAGTGTTCAGAAACTTCAACTGGTCCAAAGGATCACAACCATTTTGATAACTGAGGCTCGGAACAGATCCCCCACTTATGGGGATGGTGGACTGTAATGTATATAATGCATATAATATTACAAAGGGTTTACATACAGTTGGCCCTCCTTATCCATGGATTTATTTTATCCGCAGATTCAAGCACCCATGGCTTGAAAATATTAAAAAAAAATGTAAATTTCAAATAGGAAACTTTGATTTAATGGGACTTGAGCATCCACGGATTTTGTTTTCCATGAGAGTTGCTGGAACCAAACCCCAGTGGATAACAAAGGTGCACTGCATAATGAAGGGTTTAAAGGGTATTTTTTTAGTTGTGATGTGTGATTATATGTTGTGTGTGTCTGAGAGAAAGAAATAGTAACAAATAATAGGTATGTACAAACCAGGTGTAGAGGTGTTCAAAAATGGGTGTTTTGTGACCCTGTCCACTTCTCAGTCCCAAAGATAGCTAAAAATGACTGTGGCCTTCAGGTTTTAAAATATTCTGCAACCATGTTCTAGATGTTACTCATTTTTCAAATGTTTTAATCCTGGTCCCCTCTTTTTAAGGATTGTGTTTGGAGCTGAAACAACAATTATTTATATTAGGGAGGAAATATCTGGAATCTTCTGCTGATATATTCTAACACTATCTATTGCTATTTTATGTAGTTTATATAATTTATATCATTATTTTAATCCAGGGATCCTGTCAACTTTGGGGAATGGATATGTTATATACATGTCTATCCAACGGAAAAAGAAGCTGAAGCCTGCTGAAATAATGACTGTCAATTTAGCAGTGTGTGACTTGGGAATTTCAGGTACAGTAATTTAACTTCAAATGGGCTCAGAATGAAAATATTGAGACTGGTAAGCAGTGGTGGGTCAATATGGGTGGACACTGTATGCAAAGTGATGGCTACATCTGTTTTCATATGACAGTTTTGCTTTTTCAAAAATTTCTGTTCACGAATCTCAACCACTGTAACAACTAATAAGTACTATGGTGCATCCTTGGCATATGAACTATAACCTGCCACTGATTACAGACAGAGGAGTTTATCACATGGGGACAATTGGAAGTGTAAATTGCGCATTCACAATTAAGATTTTCACACATATTCCTGAGAATATCCTGCAAAAAATGTGCAATTGCAATAAAGTTTTTCACACAACATCACGATCAGAAGCGATTAAAGCACCATTAATCTGGGAATAACCAGGCAATAAACAGTACAGATAGCCTTATCTTCTATAAATTGTGTTAGACTATATTCAAGACTTTCAAAAATAAGAAACCAAAAACAGCTGATACATAACCCAAAACACAATCTACAAAGTTTTATTTTTTATAAATTCATATGAGTATGTTGAACAGTAACTTATCATTAATCAGGAACAGAATATCTAAGCAGTTTCTGAATGTACGTACCATATAACTCAACTATAAGTCGAGAAATTTAAGCCCCAAAATTGACCCTAAAATTTTAGGTAGACTTATATAAGGGTCAGTACATCAGTAGTGCTTGGAAAGGTCCTAATGCAAGCAAGCCTGATGCCCCAATCTCTATTGAATAACAATTCCTTCCCTTCCAGGCCGTTTTGCAAGCCTTTGCTTCCTATCGGAAAAACTCCCCATTTAAAATTACTTGCTTCTCTCTCTGGTCCATTTTGCAAGACTTGGCTTCCTATGGAAAAATCTCTCCATTTAAATCCACTTGCTTCTCTCTCTAGTCCATTTTACAAGCCCCGGCTTCCTATGGCAAAATCTCCCCATTTAAATTCACTTGCTTCTCTCTCTGGTCTGTTTTGCAAGCCCTGGCTTCCTATTAAAAAACAAAACCTCTCCATTTAAAACCATCTCTCCAGTCCCTTCTGCAAGACCTTGCTTCCTGTGGAAAAATCTCCCCCTTTAAATCCAGTTGATTCTCTCTCTGGTCCATTTTGCAAGCCCTGGCTTCCTATTAAAAAAAAAAAAACACCTCTCCATTTAAATCCACGTATTTCTCTCTCTGATCCGTTTTGCAAGTCCTGGCTTCCTATAAAAAACCCCCTCTCCATTTAAAACCATCTCTCCAGTCCCTTTTGCAAGACCTTGCTTCCTATGGAAACAACTCTCCATTTAAATTGCATGGCAGGGGGTTGGACTGGATGGCCCTTGTGGTCTCTTCCAACTCTATGATTCTATGATTCTAAATCCACTTGCTTCCTTTCTCAATCCGATGTTAAAACCTCTACTCCAGCAATTGGTTGCGACAGGTCCCGAGAAGGAGAAGAAGGGACAAAAGTGGCATTTCCCCCTTTCCATCCTTCCTTATAGCCCCCTAAGTTTTACTTATCCACGGATCATATCAAAACCTAGGATTTTGACTGAAACTTCCCTTGACTTATATATGAGGTCGACTTGCACACGAGTATATACGGTATGTGTGTAATTTTTTTTTTCCAAAAAAAATTGTCTACACATATACATACATACATTTATGATGGATTTTTTAGATTGGAAACATTTTATTTAGTTGTAGAATATCACTTCGGCTTTGCCAGTTAAAAGTTTTTCTTCTGCTTTTATTTCTCTCCTTGAATTACTTTCAAGCTTCAAGAATAATTGCCTGGTTTCTTATCTTTTTCTGTCATGTGCATCTTAATATTTTGCTTCTTTTTCTAAATGTTTTTTCTTCTCTCATATGCTTTTAATTTCCTTGGGAAATTAAAGTACTTCCTGTACTATATGCACTGATGCAGAGTTATTCAACTCATCTTTCTCCTCCTTATTTCCTTCCTTTTATGTTTTTCGGAGGCATTTTGTGAAGAGAAGCTGTGTAGCTTGAAAACCCACAAACTCTCTGTTTTTTACTCTCTTTCTCAGTTCTGTTTCCTATGAAGGTGTTATACAGATACTATTTCTCCATCAGTCCATATTTATGGTGCTATCTGAATGAATGAACAAATGAACCAACTAATATAATAACTGGCATCTCAACTGATAAATGTAGCTGTAAGGTCAACAAAAAGACCTTAAGAATAAATAAATAAATGGTTTTTATTTTACAATTAAGGCTGTTTTAAGGTTTGTGTGTTCTCTTTTAATAGATTTTAATGTATTATAATTTAATTGTTTTTTAAAGTTTTATATTTATATTTTTATAGAAGCTTTTGTATAGTTTTAATCTGTTTTTAAATATGTTCTTAGTTTCTTTAAGCCTCATTATTAAGAAAAAGGTGGGATATAAATGAAAATAATAATAATAATAATAATAATATGGTAGTAAAATCAGTTAATGAACTGTTACTTGGTTTCTGTCTATTTCTGTAGTTTTTTTGCTGTTTACCTATCCAGGCTGTCCTGCTTTAGATAGGAGTGGGATTTCTCATATATGATTTGTTGTTGTTGTTATGTGCCTTCAAGTTGTTTCTGACTTAGGATGACCCTAAGGTATTTTTTTTCTATTATGGGTTTTTGGGGGGCAAGATTTGTTCAGAGAGGTTTTGCCCTTGCCTTCCTCTGAGGCTGCCCAAGCTCATCTAATGGGTTCCCATGGCAGAGTGGGGATTTGAACCCTGGTCTCCGGAGTCGTTTTTTGATGCTACACCACACCACACCACACACCTTAAGTTTTATTCAAATGTGGATTATTTTAGGCTAAGGTTTTATTTAAATATAGATAGATTCTGTGTTAAGTCCTTGGCTTTCATTGATAAAAAGCCTGAAGAAAGGCAGACCTAGAAAGTAGGTCTGTTGATTCAGGATTAAAGAGTCAAAGCAGCCTTTTCAAGTGGACTTAGAAGTATAGGGGCAATTTTTTCTACCATGGATGTGGCTGGATACAGGATATAAAATAATCAAGCATGCATTTGGGGTAATGATTTGCATTTGCATTTGGGGTAATAATACTTTGCATTTGGGGTAATAATACTTGATAACACATACTGAAGTACTTTTACATGATATTGTATATTCTCCATCACATTCTACTACTGCATTGTCCAAAATAAATGTCAGAAAGATAATATGATTTTTAGGAAATTTACTGCTATGTTTATAGTTAAGAAGATGCAATTGTCATTTTCCATAGTGGATGTATTTTCCCATTCTTAAGTTTACATAAGAAAACATAAATTTTTGCTTGTGCAAAAAGCTGGCAATTATTATTTGATTGAAGTACTGTACATACTCATGTATAAATCTAGAAAATTAGGTCAAAATATTGACCCTAAAAAACTGAGTCGACTTATCCACGGGTCAATGTAAGTACTGTACATTAACTCTTATTTAAAAAGGAGAACCATCTCCTGGTGAAGGCAAGAGTGCAGTCTGTCCGGGAAGCATTAACTCTCCCCCCATTCCCATCCCTCTAGGCTTTAGGGTGAGTACAAACAGTTATGCTTCCTGAAATTTTGCAAGTTCTTTGGCATGGTTTTCCTTTGCATCATCCTTTAGATCCTTTGTTACATGCCCTTAAATTTTACCCTCAACTTATCCATGGATCATAGCAAAATCCATAACTTTGGCCCCAAAACCAGCCCTTGACTAATAATTGAGTACACAGTAATCTTCCTTGGGTGATGTTGGAATCAGCCTCTTTGATACCTCTTTTTGTTTGCACAACTTAAAAATCATTTGTTTCAGGGAAAAAAAAAAAGAAATACCAGTAGTTCCTCCCCCCCCCCCCTCTTATCAATAACAATGTGATCCATATGCTCATGCTAAATTAACCCTATGGGGTAATTCTGATTTGAAAATAGCTATGCAATCTTTTTTACAGAAGACATTGCCCAACTGTGGGAGGTATATGTTATGCCAATTGATGTGACCAGATCAAGAATTTCTGACATTTTCAGTACTGAAATCTATAAATTATTCATCTTCTGGTGGTATATGTTGGCCTTCATGGTTGAAGAGTGCAGCTACTCTGGCTATGTAGGAAGTATTAATTGCACCCTCTGAGAAACTGAAACCAACTACAGTATTGTAATTTATCAGTGTATATTTTAAAGTACTGTACTCAGTATTTTAAATGAATTTTAATGAATTTAATGAATTTAAAATTAAATGGAAGAAATATTTAGATTGCCCTGTTCAAGTTAGCCAGTTGTAAACTGCCCTAGTCTCAATATCTACATTTCTCTAGATGTAAAATTGCATCTGGTTCAGAAAAAAAATTGGTGTGTATTAGACACTCCTAGCATGGTATAGTGGTTTGACCATTGGACTCCAAATCTGGAGACTGGAGTTCCAGTCCCAGCTTGGCCATGTAAACCTACTGTGAGATCTTGGGCATTACTCTCACAGCCTCAGAGGATGGTAATGGCAAACCCCTCTGCAGAAACTTGTCAAGAGAACACCATGATAGGTTCCCATTTGGTTTGCCTCAAATTGGAAACCTCTCAGAGGCAAACAACAACAACAACAACAACAACAAACATCTCTTTAAGGAGAAATTGGCTTGTTCAGCTAAACACTGGGGATGTAATGCGAATAAGGCAGATGATACAGTTGTGATTCCATTCTGTTTCAGAATTCAATTAGCCATGAGTCTGTATAATCCGTATGTAGAGAGATCTGGAAGCACTTTTGAGACTAACTGAAAGAAAGAAGTTGGTAGCATGAGCTTTTATAGACTCGTAAGTCTACTTCTTCACATACATTTGAAGAACACGTTTGAGGAATGCATCTGAAGAAGTAGACTTAAGACTACGAAAGCTCGTGCTGTCAACTTCTTTCTTTCAGTTAGTCTCAAAGATTCCACTGCAGACATTGATTTTATTTTAGAAAAATTATTGACATTTGTAGAAGCTTATGTACTTTTAAAGTATATCCTGCGACCTGGGACTTCTTAACTGATGGTCACTATGGTTGGATCCTTTTGCCCTTATTGTAGCAAAATAGACCTTATATTCCAAGACTGACGAAACAAATATTCCAGGCAAAAGATGGGGACCACCAATTAAATGTGTACAGTTTTAAAATGATGCATATAAAAATATGAAAGAGTTTACATAAAATACATTTAAAATATATTACAGACAAATAGAATATATAAAAACATAAAACTATATTCCACATAAATGAGCATCTATAAAATATTTTATATAAAAATGCAAAACAATGAGACATTTAGCATGTGACAGTAGCTTCAGTCACAAGAGACCTGAGATGCTAGACTTACAAATCATATGAAGGAACATCAGTAATGTTTACCACTGTGCTGAGTGACCCATATCCCACTGATACATAGCATTGTTTGCTTGAACTCTTCCTTAACACTGATGGTGGGCTTGAACTGGTCACTAGATGCTGCTGCTTTTGTCTTTCCTCTTTACACAAGTTTTAGTGTTCATCACTTCAAATTATCATCGTCATCATCATTATTATTTTATTATATCCTACCTTTCTTCCAATATAGAGATTCAAAGTGGCAAACAGCAATTTAAAACAATGCATTTCAAAAACAGTACAATATTAAAATGTATAAATATAACATTTAAAAACAATTAAACAATTTTAAAAATTAAAACAGTTAGGAATTTAAATGTAACATGTTAAAAATACAAACCTTAAAATTTAAATCGCACAACATTTAAATTCCAGCCCTTATCAGTTTGAAAAGGCCTGACAGCACAAGGATGTCTATATCTGCTGCTGAAAGAAAGGTTTGTGCCTATTCTCAGAAGGACTACAGGAAAGGAGGCAGCCTAATGCCCCTTGGAAGAGGCTCCAGAAACTGCAAGCATTCACCAAAAAGGCCCTCTTATGTACAGTATTAACCATGCTTGCTTGCAAAGGTGGCAGGTCTGAGGGAAGAGCTGCCCCTGAAGCACTGCTCAAAATTGAACAGACTCACATGAGAAAATACCATCTTGCAAACTGCTTTGTCTTAAGTTATATAGGTTTTTAGATACAATGTTTTGAATTGTGCCTAGAAACATAATGGTAGCCAGTGAAGCTGTTATAAGGAAATAGTGTGCTCCATGGTAATAGTCCCAGTTACCCTGTTTCCCCAAAAATAAGACATCCCCCCCCCCAAAAAAATAAGACCTAGTAAAGGTTTTGCTGAATTGCTAAATATAAGGCCTCCCCCAAAAGTAAGACCTAGAAAAGTTTTTGTATATAAATATATATACAGTATATAATAAATGTTCATTTTTTTGTTCAATAATAAATGTGAATTCTTCTTCATGGAAAAATAAGGCATCCTCTGAAAATAAGACCTAGTGCATCTTTGTGAGCAAAAATTAATATAAGACACTGTCTTATTTTCGGGGAAACACAGTAATTGTCTAGTGACAGCTTTTTGAACCAGTGAAATTTCCCAGTCCTTTCTTAAGGCTTCCCTAACATACATCATGTTACAGCAATATGAACATGATGCAAGTAGGGTATGAGCTAGAGTGCCCAGATAAGACATCTCTAGAAATGGGCACAGCAAACTTGCAATTTTTATCTATGTAAACACTACCCTGGCTGCTAACAAAACCTGGCCATTCAGGCTCAGTGCTGAGGACAGGGGTACACCCAAGCTGAGTCCTCAAGAAACAGAGGTATAACATTGTCCAGCAGAATTCCTGTTCTTTGTTCTGTCTTTCAACCAACAAGGCACAGTTTTGTGTTATGTGGATTACACTTCAGTTTGTTCATCCTCATCAAGTCCTTTACTGACATCAGATACTGGGTTACAATCCATAAACTTTCTAGATTTTAGATGGAAAGGAAAAATAGACCTGGTTTGCACTGGATTGGGTGCAACCCTCCACACTGCAAAGCTCCACACAGCATTTCCCAGAGGATTTATATGTAAGTTTAATAGCATACTTGTCAAGATGGAGCCTTGAGAGGTCCTGCAGGCATTGCACAGGTATTCCCCAACACCACCTTCAAAACTCATCCCTACAGGAAAGACTGGAGACACTATAATTCCTCTCCTAAGTGAAGCGGTGATCATGAGTCAGCTGGCAACTGGGGGGGGGGGGGGGCAAATGTATCTCTCAGTATCTCCAGAGTGGCCAATGTAGCCCTCAATCCAGTTAACTATTAGGTATTATTTCATATGAAGAAATGTTCCTTTGAAACACGGTTTTGATATGGTAGTTCATCCAATTTACCTGATGAACTGTGTTTTCCTTTACAGTGGTGGGAAAGCCTTTCAGCATCATTGCCTTCTTCTCGCACCGCTGGATTTTTGGTTGGAGTGGTTGCCGTTGGTATGGATGGGCTGGGTTCTTCTTTGGCATCGGGAGTCTTATTACCATGACAGCAGTAAGCCTGGATAGATATTTCAAAATCTGCTATTTATCCTATGGTAAGTTAAAATATGTAAAAGAATAACATACCTCTGTCCTATACCTCTCCTAGATATTTCAAAATCTATTTATCCTATGGTAAGTTAAAATATGTAAAAGAATAACGTACCTCTGTCCTATACCTCTCCTAAAAGAATAACATACCTCTCTCCTATCTTGCTAATTTCTGTTTCCTTCAACATCAGCTCCAAAATCAGTGTAATTCAAATACTTAACAATATCTTATTCATTATCAGGAATTAATTTTAAAAAGTATCTGTGTTTATCTAACTAACCTCAAAAAGATCTTGTACCCAAAAGCCATATGAATATCAGATATTTAGATAACATGATATTGGACTCCACATTTCATCAGTGGCAGTCAGCATCCGGGAAGGGGGGGGGGCACAAGTTTCTTTCCATGATTTATTTCATAGCCAACAAGAAACAGAACAATACATTTAGTATCAGAAGACAAGATTATATTGGGAGATATCCCTGCATACCTGTTGACATCATGGAAATAACTTGATGCCTTGGACTAGTTAGTGAGTTCAGAAATTTGATTTGAGTACCAGAACTAAGCTGAGTGCCCATTTTCTCCTATGTTGCATATCAACAAGATTTACTGCCAATACCTTCTGCCCATGTTCTCTGTAGATTCAATAACAAGAATCTTGAATAATTATGTAAGGTGATAGCATTACATATGAATCATAGAATCATAGAATCATAGAGTTGGAAGAGACCATAAGGGCCATCTAGTCCAACCCCCTGCCATGCAGGAACTCCAAATCAAAGCATCCCTGACAGATGGCCATCCAGCCTCTGCTTAAAGACCTCTAAGGAAGGAGACTCCACTACGCTCCGAGGGAGTGTGTTCCACTGTCGAATAGCCCTTACTGTCAGGAAGTTCCTCCTAATGTTGAGGTGGAATCTCTTTTCCTGCAATTTATATCCATTGTTCCGTGTCCTAGTCTCTGCAGCAGCAGAAAACAAGCTTGCTCCCTCCTCAATATGACATCCTTTCAAATATTTAAACAGGGCTATCATATCACCTCTTAACCTTCTCTTCTCCAGACTAAACATCCCCAGTTCCCTAAGGCGTTCCTCATAGGGCATGGTTTCCAGTCCCTACACCATCTTAGTTGCCCTCCTTTGGACATGCTCCAGTTTCTCCACATCTTTTTTGAATTGTGGTGTCCAGAACTGGACACAGTATTCCAGGTGGGGCCTGACCAAAGCAGAATAGAATGGCACTATTATTTCCCTTGATCTAGACACTATACTTCTATTGATGCAGCCTAAAATTGCATTGGCCTTTTTAGCTGCCGCATCGCACTGTTGACTCATGTTCAGCTTATGGTCTACTTGGACTCCTAGAGAAAAAGGAATTCAATGCAGATCTCATTTCTTTCTATCCCCAGAAGCAGAACTTGGGAGGATATTTTTTAAAATGAATAATGAATAATGATATGCAGATGCCACCCATAACTGAGTAGTGATAGGATGATGCTCAGTCATGAATGTAATGAATGTTACTATAGTATTTCTTTTTAAACATAACTTTCTAAGCTTTCCAGAAATGCATGGCATGGCATAAGAGAGGAAAGAAGCATATTCATGCATAACGAGTTAATCAAAAACCGTTATTCTTCTTAGAAACATTGTTCCTAGAAAATCAGTGTATGAAGATTTCTGAGGCATGGAAATACACAGAGAGAGAGAGAAAGAAAGAGAGAGAGAGAGAGAATTTAAATCCTCACATACCTTCTCAGATGGATGTGGAGAGATGGGTGATGAAGTTACTCAGAAATGACCAGAATGTTTTCCTCCCATGAGCTGGGAAGATTTTGGTAAAGATTTGGCAAAGAAGAACAGCACTTCACACCAGAGAAACAATGTCACCTTGCTTTGGAGATCTGTGAGGACCTTCTTAGCCCAAAGAGTTTTTAGTCTACCAGCAAAGCAACTGATATGTTCCTTCATTGTTTTGCTAGTGAGGCTGCTTTGAAGATTTGGTCCCAGGAGAGTTCAGGCTGGGGAATGAAAGCCTAAATCCCACTGAGCAAAATTATTATCCCTATGCAAGTCAGCTTTGTCCCCTCCTCATTTTCCTAGGCTGCTATGACATTTTAGAATAAACACACACACACAGCATCACAATAACTTTAGGGGGGAAATCTGCATGTGAGATTTTTTTTAAAAAAAATGTGTGCAGGTAGTATTTGCACTTAACAACGAGATACGTTTATTCTCTTCTAGGTTCCTGGCTGAAGAGACACCATGCTTTCATCTGCTTAGTAATCATCTGGTCCTATGCTACATTCTGGGCAACAATACCATTTGCTGGCTTGGGCAATTATGCTCCTGAGCCATTTGGAACCTCATGCACTTTGGACTGGTGGCTGGCTCAAGGTTCAGTGGCTGGACAGGCTTTTATTCTGAATATCCTTTTCTTCTGTCTTTTGCTCCCAACTGCCGTGATTATGTTTTCCTATGTTAAAATAATAGCAAAAGTCAAGTCATCCACCAAAGAAGTAGCTCACTATGACACCAGGATTCAAAACTCACATGTACTGGAAATGAAGTTAACTAAGGTAGGTATAGGAAGCCTGGTGGTGTTTAGAAGGGAATGAACAAAAGCATGAGGGGAGGGGCTCAATTTAGTATACAGTATATAGAGAAAAACATATATATGATGTAGAAACAAAGGAAAGGTGAATTTGGGCAATAGACAGGGGAAATAAAGTTTGTAGATGGCAAAAGATTGCAGTTGGCTTGCACTTTGTACAATGATTCTGGAAGGGAATCAGTATTTTTAGGGGGGGGGGGAATAACTCCCACTTGTGAATTCTTAATTAGCTCATATTGTTGGTTTCATTGCATTAAATTAATGTAAAATGTCCCATATGTTTAGTCCCAAGTCCTGGAGATCAGTTGCTGCTGACACAAGACAAAGCCAACCACCCAAATAGGATTTACAGAGATGAGTCATGGGCATGTTCAGTGATGCTCCCAAGCTACCAGAAAAAGAGGTGACACAGCATGGCAGGGAGTTGGACCTGATGGCTCTTCCAATTCTATGATTCTTGTTTCATAAGTGAGCTCTGGGGAAACCTCCCAGCACTTTAAACAAACTTAGAGGCTTATCCTATAGTTTCTGCTAACTCCCTCCCTGTCCTATATTGCCTTGATCCTCTGAGAAAACTTTTTGAGATAAAAGTTTTCTATAAGACATTGAGAATTTGCTCACAGTTTGCGTAAAATGTAGACAAGAACAGCAAACAGAAACTCTTTAAAAATTTACTTCTCATTTATCATTTATAAATAAAAAATATCTTTGAATTGGACCCAGAACTAATGAAACTATGAAGGCCTTGTGTGTTCATACTGCCAGTTTTCAGTTTATTATCTCACAGTTGTATTCCAGAATAACAGAAGCTCCTGGGTTAATTTTAAAGGCAGTTCCACATATAACACATTGCAGTAATACAAACACCAAAGGGACAGTGTGGTGTAGTGATTTGAGTGTTGGATTACGAGTATGGAGACCAGGGTTCATATCCTGGTCTGGCCATATAAACCCACTGGTTGGCCTTGGGCAAGTCACACTCATTCAGAGGATGGCAATGGCAAACCTCCTCTGAAGAAATTTTTCCAAGAAAACCCCATAATAGGTTTGCCATAGGGGTGCCATAAGTTGGAAATGACTTGAAGGCAAACACTATCAACAACATAGCATGGATGACTGAAGCATCACTACTCTGTCTAGTGATTCTAGTAAAGCCACAGAAGTGATTATAGTATGAGGTGCTGTCAGCCACAGTAGTAATTTGCTAGCCTCAGCTAGTATGAGATGCTGTCAGCCATAGAAATGATTCTGGTGAAAAGGGCAGATGACAGAAAGTTCTGGGACAATGAGCTTAGTCCTTTCGGGAAGAATCTGGAATGCAGTCTCATTCAAAGCAGGTTGAACACCATTAGGATGATGCAGATGTACCACCCAGGATTGGTGCTTCAGACTTCTTTGAACTCAGCTTTCAGCTTATTATCTTGGCATTTCCCCAGAAGTTGGCTGCAGTAGCTGTGGGCCTGCATGGAGCCAACAGCCCCATTCCACTTACACAAACCTGGATCTGGCTCCACACGCAGCCCATCTGCTTTTCAAATGGTAGACAAACTGTGAGGGAAATAACAACAACAATTTCAAATGGGAAAACTCATATTCCAAACCAGTACATTTCAACTTGGTTGACATCTCTGGTACAAAGCTTTAAAAATTAGATCCTGTGGTTTACCTAGAGCAGTGATGGGCAACCTTTTGAGCTTGGTGTGTCAAACTTTACCAAAAAACTGAGCATAACTCAAGTGGTGTGTCACTTTGAGGAAAAAAACATTATTTTGCAATATTTAAAGTTACAGCACTTATTTTTATAGTTTATATATTTATAGTTTAAATCACTTATCTCAGTAATGATGGATTAGAAATTCATGACACCCCAGAACAGTAGATAATGGTTGTTGTGGTTAACTGTTATTTGGTTACTGGTAATGGCAGGGCCCCCAGAGATGCATCCCCCACTGCGTTCCGCTGCTCCCTGCTCTGCCGGCTGAAGTGAGGGCAAAGATCCCAGCTTAACTTGAAGTCACATGAATTCAAATTTGGGAGAAATTCCTCCCGTGTGATAAACTCCATAGTGTGTGTGTGTACAATTGTAAGGCATGTAGCTATAGTTGGTGGAGCTTTACAATCTGCTAGTGTGATGCAGGATCTCAACCAGTAATTCATCTGAAACAGTGACATGCCTCCAGGGTAAACACGGGAGCTGTTAATGTTCCAGAACAATGAACAGAAAAATATAGAAACAGTGGGCAGATACAAAATGCTAATTGCATATGAACTCATTTCTGCCAGTTCCATGTCCATCTTTTATCTTCCTCTTTTTATTTTCAGAAAGCATCAGTTCTTTTAGTACTTAATTCTTGGTACTATCAAAAAAATCAGTATTGTACATATGCATAGATTTTTTTAAAAAAATCCACAAAATTGATGTAATCCTCTTGATGAGCTACCTATGTTAGCAGGTCACTGGGTGGAATAAAATATAGGATTGTTTTCTATCAAAATATTGCCTAATCTCCCCAGGTAGGCAGAAGGCATGTTTTTATGCACAATTATGCTCCAGGATTTGTGCAAATCACATAAATTATGCATGGATGCGATGTATAGTGTGGCTCCTTCCCATTTGGTCATTAGGAAGGGTGATATTTGCTTGGAAAACAATAATGTGATTTGTTACATCTATGGCTCAGAAAAGGAGTTTTCGTATTAATTGGCTCTAAGCTTTACTCGAGTGTACCACTCCTAATTCTTTACCACCAATGCCCACCCTGCTACCATCTCTTTTTGTAAATTGCAGTCTTATACACATTTGTCTGAGAGCAAGACCCATTGAATCAGTGGGACCTAACTGCTTCTATGGGGTGCAGGCTGTAGGTATGCATTCACCCCACTTTTGTGAAACTCACTGGCAACTCTAAAGCTTGCCAAACCCTTTATAGAATTTTCAGGTTATTTTTTAAAAACCAAAAACCAGTCAGAAGTAACAATGTCTTTCCGCAACTCTTCAGAGCCCTCCAAGGACTACCTAAAAATCAGCTAAAATGGCAGCTGGATGTTACTGTTACAGTAGGACCTTGTTATCTGCTGGGATTTGGTTCCAGGATCCCCCATGGATAACAAAATTTGTGGATGCTCAAGTCCCATTAAATATAATGGCAGAGGAAAATGGTGTCCCTTATATAAAATGGAAAATCACGGCTTGCTATTTGGAATTTATACTTTTTAAAAAAATATTTTCCAGCCGTGGATGCTTGAATTTATGGATAAAAAAAATCTGTGGATGAGAAGGGCCAACTGTATTTTTATTTTTCACTTCCAGCACTCCAGAATGAAAGAGAACAGCTTTCTAGGGGTGCAGATGGAATGGTCCACCCTTTCTGCAGTTGCCCAACCCTGTATTATATTGTACAGTTGTTTTCCTATAATTGGCTTGTCCTTAGAGAGAGGGATACCTATTAACAGGTTAGCTATGTTATACAGAGTAGGATTCAGTGCAAAGGTAAATGTCAAAAGGTTGAATATGTGTTGGTTTGCTTCATGTTAATAACTGGAAAGTGTGTATTCTTTGCACTCTGCTTTGAAGTAACTATATCTCTAGTATTAAACAGAATGGACTGAGTAGCATGAAATATGTTGACTATTGAAAGTAACAACACTTTCCCATCTCTTCTGCTCACCAGGTGGCAATGTTGATCTGTGCAGGATTTCTGATTGCTTGGATCCCATATGCTGTAGTGTCCGTATGGTCAGCTTTTGGAAGACCAGATTCAGTTCCCATCAAAGTGTCAGTGATACCGACTTTGCTTGCAAAATCAGCAGCCATGTACAACCCAGTTATTTACCAGGTCATTGACTGCAAATCTGCCTGTTGCAGGCCACGTGACCTCAAGACACTAGAGAAGAAAAACTCTGAGAAGAAATCCAGGTATATTTTTCTAGGAGTGAAATGACACATGAAAATAACATGGTCCTGTCTTCAAGGGCCGAACTAGAAATTATGGCAGTTCTAGTCACTCACAAATGGAATTCTAACTGCAAATTATTGCAAATTCCTCCAGGCACATATCTTTCTGCAGCTCCTTTTCTCAAACACTTATCTCCCAACTGATTATGCTTAGGTGACATTTTAAAAAAGGCCAAGGGGGAGGAGGTGCCTTGGAAAAACAACAAGAGAGAGAAGTTGTAGGAAGGTGAGTAGGGACAGGAGGGCAATGCATTCTTAACCCATCTGCCTCTTGCCTTTTAGAATCTTTCTTACACTCACTTGTATCTGTGTGGTTGGCACAATTCTCTTTTTAAAGACAAAATGGCTACTGATTAGGGATGGAGATAATATTTTAAAAATGGTTAAAACATGTTTCTCAATTTTAAAAAAACCTGGATGAAAAGAATTCTGGATTGACAAGAATCTTGGCATGTAGAGAGATCTTGCAGCACCTTTGAGACCAACTAAAAGAAAGAAGTTAGGAGCAGGAGCTTTCATAGACCTACGTCTGCTTCGTCAGATGCATCTGAGGAAGTACACTTAAGCCTAGGAAAGCTCATGCTGCCAACTTCTATCTTTCAGTTAGTCTCAAAGGTGCTACAAGATCTATATGCATATTGATTCTACAGACTAACACGGCTATATCTAAGAATCTTGGCATTTCAACATTTATTCTGTAAAAAATTCACACATGATATTTTGGTGCAGGAAACCATGCCGCATTATTTATGTTGGAAACAGCATTTTATATTATTTCATCTGTAGAAAATGCTGTTTTTTTGTGCAAAAACAATGTGCCTAAAATGTACAGTCCCAAACTGTAATTAGTCTTGCTACAAGAAGGTCTTTTAGGAAGAAAATAGCTAAAATTCTTCATTGCTTCCTTTGAGAAGAATTAGATCATTCCTGCTGATACAACTAGTCCACCTACAAGAAAAGACATGGGCATTGCAGAAGTATGTTCCCATAAGATATATATATATTGATTGTCTTTTCAAAGCAGTGCTTTTGTGGGTAGGGTTGCCCTATTCCAGTTCCTCAAATCAAGATATCTAATTTGCCTGGCATAATAGTGTGTGTGTTGCTTCCCCCCCCCCCCCCCCAATTGTGTTGAAGCTTCAGTATTATTTTTATCATTGCTACTAATCTGAGAATAGTATAATGCTGAACTTGGAACAGTGAGACCCAAATTCAGTTTCCTGCTTGGCCATGGAACTTTCCAGGTGATCTTAAGCCATCACTGTGTTTCAGTAAACCTACCTTAAAGGGTTTTTTTTTAGATTAAAGAGGGGAGGGCAACCATACATGGTGGTCATGTAGGTTCCTGGTGCTGCACAAATCAAACAACAATGATAATCATAATAACATGTTATGTTATTCACCAGAATGTTGTTCACAAGAACCTCCAGTGGGGTTTTCTCATTAGATCACTGTAGGTTTTATTTTATTTTATTTTATTTATTATAATATGCAAACACAAGTGTACATACAAAAACATTATATCATTTACAAATTGAAACAAAAACAAATAAACAAACACACAGATCACTGTAGGTTTTTGCCATGATTTTTTTTAATTGATGGGGGGGAGAGGACCCTCTGCAGATTAATGGTAATGCCATAGGAAAACCCCAGGAATGACAGGTGCTTCCTGTGGCATTTCTGTGGTATTAAAAGCAAAAAAATGCATAGGACAAACAACAGTAATTGCAAGGGGAAATCAAGTTTCTTTCTGAGATGCAGAATAAATGTTTTAGTATAACTGGAAGAGAGTCTGTTTTACCTTTTCCCAACATTTTTACCCTGGAGAATCCCTTGGAAAAATATTCAGATCTCAGGGAGGTCTACAGACATGTTTTTTTTAAAATGGAAGCTTGGAATCCAGGGCAGCTAATGGTACAAATGGGCACCAACTAGCATGTTTGGAGTCCAGTTAAATTGTGGTCAGTGAGGTACTTTAATATGATAATCCTTTCTGAGGATCAGCACAGGCATGCTTCTTCATAATTTCCGTAGCTTTCAATGATAGTAATCAGGCTCAGCTTCAGATTAGGGCTCACTACACTACACAGGTTAGAGTAGGAAATAGATGGTGTGTCCGATAGATTTTTGGCCCCAAAACTGCTTATAATGTTGCATAGACGATATGAACACTGGAGTAGTAGAAGTGAATGTGGTCACTAGATTTTATGTAATTTATATGAATTAATAAAAATATTATTTAATATTAAGACTAATAATTTCAAGAACGTTGAGTTCACCAATGTGTGTTTATTTCTTTCCGCAGGCTGTATATAATAGCTACAGACAAAAAATCTGAGGTAATTAAGGAAACCCAACTGGACAGTGTGTGAAACCCTTCAACAGTTAACCCACCAGTCAACTGTTTTCTTCTCAACTGCTTCCTTTACAAGTACATTTTAAATTATGGCAGCTCCTTTGCACTGTTGCTCTTGTTTTCTTATTCAGACATGTTGCACAGACTGCATATTCTTCCCTGTTAATTGGAAAATTCACAGTTTTCAAAATGTCACAGGTTTATTTGTTGATATCTGAAATATGTAAAGACCTGCTCTAATAATCTTACATTTTTAAAAAAAAAGAAAAACAACTTCATAAAGTTTCTTATATAAATTGTGTTAAATGTTTGTTATTGTTCATGTTGGTAATGTTGACACCTGGCCTGCCCACTTGCCTTCCATTTATTCAAATATCTTCAGTCCACTCAACAACAGCCATGTGCACATAAACAGGAGGGCACCCTGAGCATGTGCTGAAGTAGGATGTGAAAAATGATTATTAATAGAAAGGGCACCAACTAGCATAGATTTATAAAGTCATAGAATCATAGAGTTGGAAGAGACCACAAGGGCCATCCAGTCCAACGCCCTGCCATGCAGGAACTCTCCATCAAAGCATCCCTGACAGATGGCCATCCAGCCTCTGCTTAAAGACCTCTAAGGAAGGAGACTCCACTGCGCTCCGAGGGAGTGTGTTCCACTGTTGAACAGCCCTTACTGTCAGGAAGTTCCTCCTAATGTTGAGGTGGAATCTCTTTTCCTGGAGCTTGCATCCATTGTTCCGGGTCCTGTTCTCGGGAGCAGCAGAAAAAAAGCTTGCTCCCTCCTCAATATAACATCCCTTCAAATATTTAAACAGGGCTATCATATCACCTCTTAACCTTTTCTTCTCCAGGCTAAACATCCCCAGCCCCCTAAGTCATTCCTCCTAGGGCATGGTTTCCAGACTGTTCCTGGCATTTGAAACAACTCACCAAGGTAAAGGAGAATAGTTACAAGATTCTTAGCATATTGGGAGTTTGCTTGGGAAAATGTGTGGTGTTTTTTCTTCTTCTCCTTTTTCTTTGTACAAAACATGTTTTAGAGCAGAAAGCACTTTGTGTAGGAAATATGCTTTCCACACAGGAATCAATGCATTTTCACCCATTGCATAACTTTGTACAATTCGTGGAAACACAACAATTCTTATGTGGAAAAATGTTTCTTGCACAAAGACATTTCCTTTCCTCCTCTTCCTTCTTTTTAGTCCCCTAAAGCATAACCATTGATTTTTTGGTTCACTGATTTTCAAATAAGTTACGCCGAAGTACACATAGTGCACAAAAATATTTGTATTCTGGTGGAATGGGGGAATCACTGAAACTATTTGTCTTGCCTGGAGCAGTTAAATAAGTGAACATTTGCTTCCTTAAATCAAAGGCATAAAGCACAGACAGAGAGAAGTAGTGTTGACTGATACTGAATAACAAAGTGAATGGTGGCAACTTGTGGGGATGCATTCCCCTTGAAATAGGGAGGGGATGCACACCCCCTGCTCAGTTTATCACCTGGCTTAACACTGTTAAGTAGAATAATAAAAATAGAAAATATTTTGAATAAATCTCTAAAAATCTTCATTTCTTACTCAAATATTTAAAAAACAGACCAACAATGATATTGGACAATATTTTCAAGAGAGGAGAAGGAGCAGTGATGCAAAAAGTATTGTTCTTTATCCTGTCTCCCTTCCCCCTCAAACTAGGCTTAAGTAGTCTTCTATTTACCCCGTTTTAGTACAGGAGATTCCTCCCTATGCATGCATAAAAGTGCTCTGAAGTCCTTTACTGTGCTTATTTATTCACACCATTGCACATGTTGGATATATATTATGCAGGCGGGGATGTATCTAACCCTCTAGGGCCACTAGCTGCCTGTAAAGATGCTGAACAAGAGCCAGTGTAACTCATATCCACACTCTAAGAAGCTAATTTATCCAAGCATCCCATTGTATATCGAGATCCACATATATACTGTTTGCACATAGACTGTCTGCAAGTTTAGTTTATATAATTCCTTTCTGCCCTACTCAAAGAGTAATCAAATGGGATGCAGGGAATGTTAAAAATACTAAGTGGTTTACTCTTAAATCATCAACTACTGTATATGATAACACTATTCTCAGATTATGAAAAGATTATTGTTTTATTCTCACAGAAGAAAAAATAATCTTGCCTAATGATCAAAGAGAAAAAAAGTATTTACAAATTAATTCGTCAATGCCGAAACTTTTTAGTAGCTCAGTAATTAATAGATCAGTAGCTTTAAATGCAAAAAGGGAGAAGTGGTAAGCCACTAGTAATATTTTTGGTCAAGTTTGAGGAACAGGTCTGGCAGCTATTTTCTGGAACCCAGCAGCTTCCTACAAACATGTTAAAGCATTTGAGCAGAATGTGCAAGGAAATGCAACAAATATTCATCTCCCCAACATATATCAGGTAATTTAAAGCACTGCCTCATATTGATGTATGTATGCATGTGTTATCAAGCTGCCCTGAATCCCATTTTGGAACAAAATCAGGATATAAATTCAATAAAGAAATAAATACAATATTTAAATTTATTTTTATTTAAAATGTTATACCTCTTTTATTATATTTTTTAAAATGCATGTGTTTGTATGTTTGTGTTAATATGCATATATGCACAAAAGATGTGTATATGTATGTGTCTAAATTCTAAAGAGGAATGTGTCAGAGCAGCAAGAGAGGCAGAAATTTTCAGCAATATGGCCAGTAACAACACAGGTAGGATGAGCAAATAGACAGGAATATTTATCTTCATAAAACAACATTTGTATTGTTCACCTTATGGACAAAAGTACTTACAAGCTGAAACAATACCTTGGATCAATCACTGATAAGAACTGAGATTGCCGTCAAGAAATCAGAGAATTAGGACTGGGTAATGTAATGTAATAAAATTTATTCGGTCTTTGACCAGTATAAAAACACATCAACAGAACAGCATCATAAAACTTGGCATAAGCTATAAACTTATGTATAAAAAATATCAAAAAGCAATTCAATAATTTATGCAGCAATAGGATTTCCATTTGTCAGTTGAAGGCGCACCTTACACACAATATAGCAATATTTCAGCACCTTCTGGGACACAGTGGGATCATTGTTATCCAGCAGGAGGCGTAAATAAAAGAAATCAGTATTACCAGGGAAATAACTTAATAATGGGGTGATCAATTGATGTCGAATATCCCTATAAAACTGGCAGTAGAGGAGAACATGCTCGGTAGTTTCAATGGCACCCGAGTCACATGGACACAAACGAAGTTCAAATGGAATTTTCTTGTATCGTCCTTCCAATACAGCTGTAGGTAGCATATTGAAGTTGAAGCCCTTCTAAACTTAGGAAGAATAACATAAAATAAATATGGAGCTGGAGAGGAAACCAGGCCTTGGTTGCTGACCACAATATATTTTGAAAAGGAAGCAGTTTCCATTTGCCTTCTATTTCTAGGATTTTTTGTTTAATAGTGGATTTAGCTCTATCGACATCCAATTTTAGAATTACATCTTTGTTAAGGCCTAGTTAGTTCAATTTTTTAATAAGGGCTGATTCCCATTGGGATTTATAGGAATCTGATAAAATTAAATTTGTCAGGCCTCCAGAGGTTTTATGTAATTTCAGCCAATAGGTAAATATACTTATCCACAGACTAGATTCTATTTTGTTGGTCCCTGCTTCCCTTCTGAGGACAGCATTTGGAAAGCATTGTGCAACCTGAAAATTTTTTCTAAGGAACTTGGTTATACATGTTCAATTGCATCGATGTTGCTATATGGCCCCAGTTGGGCTCCATACAAAAGTTGCGTGCGAACCTTGGCATTAAACAACTTAATAGCAGCCAGGTTAAATTGGGCACCTTTAACAAAGAAAAAATTAAGAATGGCAGTTATAGATCTTTGAGCATTACTGATGCCATATTCTGCATGGGCAATTCTCCTCCCAGAGGCATGAAATACAATACCCAGGTATTTAAAAATCTTAACCTGCTCAATGTAATAACTTTCTAATCTCCATTGTTTCAATTTGGGCCGATGGGCAAAAATAAGGATCTTGGTCTTGGAGTAGTTAATTATCAACTTCTCTTCATCGCAGTACAGAGCGAGGGAATTTAAAGCTCTTTTAAGTCCAATAGGGGACAAGGAAAGAATAACAACATCGTCGGCATAAAGCAATGTATTAATATGCTTATTAGCCAACTTTGGAGGGTGAAAAGAAAGATTGTTTAAAGTGGAAATCAGGGAGTTGATATAATAATTGAATAAAGAAGGAGCCAAAACACATCCCTGTCTTACACCCGTTTTTACTGGGATTTCCTTAGTAACATGTCCTTAGTCGCTGCATCTGACCTTAATACTGGAGTTTTCATGAATCTTATTAAGAAGCAGCAAGAGTTGTTTGTCAATGTTAGTGTGCCTTAATTTTTCCCACAATCTAGGTCTATTGACGGAATCGAAGGCGGATTTAAAATCAATAAATGCTGCGTATGAGGACTGGGTAGGGCAGCAATGGATCTTGACAAGATTTTAAAGTGCCAAGGTATGTAACTGAACACTAAAGTTAAAATTGTCCAGGCCATAGTATTTGCCATCCCTATGAACAGATGTGAGAGTTGAAAAGTGAAGAAAGAAAATCAACTCATGTGAGATGTGGGGCTGTAGAAGAGTGCCTAGGTTCTTGTGGACGGCCCAAAAAACAAACAAATGGGTACTAGTTCCCTGGAAGCCAAGACAACTAAATTGAGGCTGTTTTACTTCAGTCACATCATAAGAAGGCAGCATTCACTAGAAAAGACAATATTACTAGGAAAGGTGGAGGTCAGTAGAAGGAGAGGAAGACCACATACCAGGTGGATAGACTCAATCAAGGAGGCCATGGCCTTGACCCTGTAGGACCTGAGCAAAGCAGTTGAGGACTAGCAATCTTGGATATGTCTCATTCACAAGATCATCATGAGTTGAAGTCAACTCGAGGGCAGTTAACAACAAGACCATTTGTGGTACTCCACTGGTAATCTAAGGAAAGAGGAATAAAATTTTAGGGTATATTTTTATTAGAACCATTGCAACCAACAAACAGACTGCTTACTCCTTTGTAACATTCATTGTCTAATTTTATCTTCATCAGTATCGAGTACATAATTTAAGAAAAACATTCCTGAATAGCTCATACCTCTAGTTTTGCATTTTTGTCCCATTTTCTTTGAAAACATCCTCTACATTGAGGGAAAAGGTTATATCCTAAACTTTAGAAAACAGCACTAAAATGTGTTTAAGACTAGTTATAAACATGTTAAATAGCAATGGCAACAAAGGACAACCTTGTCTAACTGTGCCTTGTATTAGTATTACAGGGGACAAGATGCCTTTTGTCAGGATTTTAATGATGCAGGTGTATGAATAAGCTGAGCAAAAGGAGAAAAACAATGGCCAACCAATATTATCAAAGTAGACATCACAAGCTTCCATTTAATTGAGTCAAAAAGATTTTTCTGTGCCAGTCAAAGAAAACAGTGTAAGATATTTCATTTTTTAAAATAGATTTCACATCTTTCTTGTGTTCAGTGCCTACTGCTTACCTTTCATTAATCCTCCTTGCTTTTTCTTGATATCATTTGCCTAGAATCTTTAGAATTATTAGCAAATATAAAGGATCATAATTTTATACACATTATTTAGGAATGAAAATTATCTGTAGGATTCAAATTTTTCTAGCAGTGAAGGTGGGGAAAACATCATATTGTGCCTACCTCCTTTTCACTCTGGTAGGCAAGAAAAAACTTTTGTCCTTCCTCATAGAATCATAGAATCATAGAGACCACAAGGACCATCCAGTCCAACCCCCTGCCATGCAGAAACTCACAATCAAAGCATCCCTGACAGATGGCCATCCAGCCTCTGCTTAAAGACCTCCAAAGAAGAAGAATCCACCACTCTCCAAGGTTCCATCTAATGTTAAGGTGGAATCTCCTTTCCTGTAGCTTACATCCATTGTTCCATGTTCTAGTCTCTGGAGCAGCAGAAAACAAGTTTGCTCCATCATCAGTGTGACACCCCTTCAAATACTTAAACAAGCCTATCTTATCACCTCTTCACCATCTCTTTTCCAGACTAAACATATCCAACTCCCTAAGTCTTTCCTCATGAGGTATGATTTCCAGGCCCTTCACAATTTTGCTGGATCACAATTGCAGGGATAGTCATTCTGAATCACCTAGATGGAAGGAATCCTCATCTCTCCGCCCCCCTCAAATCCACGACTTGGCAGAATGTGAGGCTTTTTGCCCAAAGAAACATAGTTGTGTCCACCACTTTCTAAAAGGTATGAAGGCTGACCCGGCTGACACAGTTTGAATAAAGATCCTAAGGGCCCATTCTGGATCTAGTTATTTTATCTAATCATAAAAAGCAAGTTAAAAAGTTGCTTGGAGGGGGACTGCAATCTGGGTTTGGTCCCCCCACACACTTTCAGAATGTGAGGTGGGGGAGCTCTCTTTGAGGAGGAGGATGACTCAGTTTCATGAATGTCTTCTTCAGCCAGACTGTTTCAGGCTGAGGAATTTGGGGTTTTGCTTTGCAAGGCCATTCAGATCTTAGAATGACCCCACACCTCATCCCAGACCAGTCCCAGTCTGAAGACCCTGATCTGCCATAGGGTAAAGATGAGTCTTTTCCTAGGCTGGGTCCTTATTTCTCAGATGTTCTCTTTCCAACAGACTTTATGGAAGTGGTCAGGAAAAAATGGGCTAACATACCACATGAAGTCCAGATTCTATTGCACTTTAAAATAATATATGACTTACCCAAGCCATTTATGTTGAAACTGGGATGCCCTAATGTCTACTTATCACCTCATCTATAGATTCTAAGTATGGTGATGATACACTGAAAGATCATGAGGAGAGGAGAGCAGTTTCAGCCCTAAAAAAGAGGTTTCATCTCTAGCTGTCAAAGCAGCTTCAGCAATTTCCATTCCGCCCCCCCCCCCCCCCGGATAGCCTTTGTTTGGGCCAAGGAGCTCCTCAAGGAGGTACTGCAATGTAGCCTGAAATTACAACATTGTATTAATAAACTACTGAAAGTCTCTGCTTTCTCTACAGATGCCAGTTTAGATCATTCTAAGCAGAACCTGACCTTAGCCCCCTTTAGTAGTAGCAAATGTTTTGGTGATACACTTGACCTTATTTAGTGGAAACAAAAGGTAAAGCATCTTCACCAGGGTCAATATTCCTTTTGTTCTTTCAGGTACAGGAAACTCCTTTCACCACGGAGACAACAGATTTGGCAGATGGCAGTGGTCTGAGCATAGATACTTGTCCCAGCAGCAGTTCCAGTCCCAGGGATTCTCTAGGCCCAACAACAGCAACAACACCTCTTCTAGAAAGCAGGGTAGAAAATTACCTCAGGCCTGATTGTCTGTCCCTCGATAGAAAGACTTCAGACCTTCTCTCAAGTCTGCGAGGGTGCTACAACAGATCAATGGGTACTGTCAACATTGAAGGAAGGCTATTTAATAGATTTTCTCTATTATCCTCACAACTTTTTCATTTCCTCTCCAAAGTCAGGATGCACAAAGAAACATCACACAATCCTAGACAGAACACCTGATCAAGATGGGGGTCATCAAAACAGTGTCATCTTAGCAAAGATCAAAAGGCTCTTGCTCTATATTTTTCATTATCAAAAGCTGTGGAGGCTGTTTTTGACCTAAAGTGGGTTAATCTGTTTGTGCAGGAATGCAAATTCAGAATGGAGACCATCAAGACAGTTCTGGAGGTGCTACAGCACTGGAATTGTCTTGTGTCTCTGACTTTGACTTTTGACTTGGTCCATTTGTTGCTTCACCAAAAAATTCCTTTGGTTTGGGTATGAAGGTCAGCATTTTCAATACAGGGCTCTCCTGTTTGGTTTCCATCCTCTCCAAGGCTCTTCACAAAGGTGATGGTAGCTCTGCCCTTTAGAGATAGTGGGACATACAAGCATACCCGTACCACAACGATGTCCTGATCAGATCTGCTTCTCTTCAACAGGGACACAGAGGTGTCGACTTTGTGCTTTCTTACCTATCCAGGCATGGTTTTCCAGACAATTATGGGAAGAGCCACCTCGTTCTGGCTAAACATCTACAATATCTTTGGGCAGTTATCAACACATCCTTGGAGACACTATTCTTGACCAAGGAAAGGGTAAGGTACATTCACAAGACCATCAGACAGGTATGTCTCTCTCTTGCACCATGAACCTCCAACTGTAGAAGTGTATCATTGCAGGGCCTTATGATTGCCACAGTAGACTGTTTTCCCTGGATCCACTTCTATACCAGATAGCTCCAGTGGTTCCTTCTGTCATATGAAGTGTCGATTGCTCAAGTAAAAACCTACATCTTCAGATCCTCAAATGGGTCTGAGCATCTTTTCTATGATGCTATCCCCAGCCCTTCTTCATAGCACCTAATTTGGAAAAATTCCAGAGATACAGGTCACAATGGATACCAACCTGATGGGGTGGGGAGCAATGTGCAACTCCAAGTATACCCAGGAAAGATGGGAACAACATGATCTGTCCCACAGTATAAACTGGTTCGGGTTGAAAGCAATAAGATTAGCTCTCTTAGCATTCCATCAGCAAGTCTGAAACATTTCTGGTCCAAAGTGACAAAATAACAGCAAACATGCACATCAGTCATGAAGGGGAGATGCATACCAAATCCTTCAGGATAGAAACAAGATCACTATTAACATGGACCAAGTCTCCTCTCTCTAAAGGAAGATCACGTCAAGGCAGAGCAGAAAACAAAAGTTCTGGTTGAGCGGGGCAGATGTGGATCCCCATCCTGAGGTATTCCAGATAATTATGAATTGGTTCAAATTGTCACTAGTACACCTCTTCGCTTCTGTAGTCGACAATCAGGTGGGTAGGTTCTTCTCAAGGTACTTGACTCAGGAAGCCAAGAGAATAGATGGCCTGGCTTCCATGTGTCCACCAGGCCTCCTCTATGCTTTCCCACCAATGGTCTTGATTCCAAATTTCCAAAGAAAAGTAAAAAGCAAAAGGACCAATGTTATCCTTGTAGCTCCTCGCTGTTCAAGAAGGGTGTGATTTTCTAGCTTTGTCCCAGAATCATCTCAGTTTGACAGTATGTTAAAAACCTGCTGATCAGGGCCAGGTGTGTCATCAAGATCCAGCTTGGTTCAACCCCCATGTGTGGAGATTAAGCGGATCATGTTGCTGAAAGATGGCCTTCCCCCAAGGAAGTTGATGACGAAAATCTATGACTACCCTTTAGCAGTCTTTGTGAGGTGATATAGAAGGAAAGGACAGTGCTGTGAGTCTGTATCAATTAACACATTGTCAGTTTTCTTACAGAACAGACTGTACAATGGTCTATGGCCAGATACAATTAAAATATAAGTTTCTGCCATTTCCTCTAGCCCTTACTTAAGGACAGTAAAAATCTTGGCTCACATCCTTATGTCAGATTTTTTTGAGCATGGCTACTTTAATGAAACTTCCAACAGTTCGTTGGTACCCCATTTCGTATCTCCATAAGGTTTTACAGCCTTGACTAAGCCTCCCTTTCAACCTCTTCAGGAGGTGTCACTTAAATTTCTCACTTGGAAGATTCTTTCTGCAACATCACCTCAGCCAGGAGAGTATCTGATTTGGTACCTTTGTCAATATGTTTTAAAACTCTGTGTTTTCCATTAAGATTTGGTAGTAATGAGACTGGATCCACTTGTATACCTAAGATTAACTTGGCTCTTCACAGAACCCAGGGTGTCACGTTTCCTTCCTTTTGTCCTCATCCAGTAAAAGATCTAGAGAAGTCCTGGCACATTATGGACATTTGCTGAGCTCTGAAAATATATATCAAGTGTGCTCAACAATTCCAGGGATCCAATTGCCTATCTGTATCTTTTGAATCCTCCAGGATGGGTAAGAAGGTGTTGTCTGCCACTCTAGCAAAATGGATAAGGGTCTGTAATTTTACATGCTGTTCCTTGACTGGGTTGCCACTGCCAGGGATGCTTGTCATTCATTCCACATGGAGTGCTGCTACTTCTGCTGCACTCTCTATCAATGCTCCAGTGCATTTGCAGGACAGCTACTTGAGCTTCCCTTTCTACTTTTGTATGCCACTACTCTTTTTATATACCTTTGTATCAATAGAGGCCTCCTGTAGGAGACATGTACTACAGTCTGTGGTAACTTCTTAAACAGTCATCCTCAGTCTGCTCACCCATTGATAAGGGAGCTTTGGTATGTCCCATTATGGATTGGGTTCCCCTCTATTGTTGGGGGAAAACAACAATATTGGACTTACTCATGAGATATCTGTTTTCAGCGATGGAACATCCTCCCCACCCAGAACCAAGGGCTCTTCTTTCCTCTGTAATGGTGTGGTTAGATAGGACATTCTTAGCTTTGCCTATATTACTTCTTTTTTGCTTTGCCTATTCCTTAATTCTCTTGTGTGAGTGCTGTACCAGTTATTTATTTGCTTGGCTGTAAAATGGGCTGAGGACATAGAAGGTTTCTCCTCCTGGTGCCCCCTTCCATGATTTTTTTGACCCAAAAAACTAACTCGACTTTCTCCACTGGTCAATGTAAGTACTGTATTTTAACTCCTATTTAAAGAGGAACCGTCCCCCTGGTGAAAGGCTAAGAGCGTCATCTGTCCTGGAAGAATTGACCCCCTTTTATTTTCTCATTCATCTACCCTTTTCTGTTAATACAAACAGTTATGCCTGCTGGAATTTTGTAAATTCTTTTGCATTGTTTTCCTTTGCTTTATCTTTTAAATCCTTTGCTTCATGCCCCCAAGTTTTATCCTTGACTTATCCACAGGTCATTTCAGAATTTGTAATTTTGGCCCAAAAATCTTTGAGCCCTTAACTTATATATGGGGTCAACTTATAGTAGAGTATATACGGTACCATGTCCACCTCCTTTATGCACCTTTGTATAAATCAAATATCAAAGATTCCCCACTGATATATGTTAATATATCTTGTATGTTCATTGCTATTATTATTAACATCTAAAAATGGGGAAAGTATGATTTGGAGAAATTTACTGCCTCAGACTATTAACATTTTCAAAAAATCAGAAAACAAAAATGAGTTATAAAGAAATTGTGGTGAAGCTAAAACAGCATAAAATTGTTATAGTTATTTTTGGTCAGGTCAAGCCATATGTTCACCTTCCTGTAGGGGCCCAACACAGCAATTCTCTCAAAGTTCTCTTTCATCCTTTCATGAAGAACTCGGCACTGAGGGAATCCCAAGGCTAATGAGCTGGCTATTCTCTTTGCAGCAAAATGCCTGGACACTATTTTGCTAATACAGTGTAATGTTTAATTTTCTGAAGGGCAGTCTCAGAAACCAAGTTGAGTAATGCTGTTCTTGAAAATTTGTTGTTTAAGAAACTGGAAAATTTCAAATTTGGAAACTGATTGTGGAAAACCTCTGATTGAGTCTATCCATCTGGCTTGCACTCTTCCTCTTACTGCTGCCTTCAGCCTTTCCTAGCATTATTTCTTTCCCAATGATTCATGCCTTCTCATGATGTGACCAAGGTATGATGGCTGCAATTTAATCATTTTGGCTTTCAGGGAGAGTTCAGGCTTGATATATTCAAGGACCCATTTGTTAGTCTTTTTGGCTGTCCATGATATTCTTCTCCAGCACCATATCTCAAATAAGATTATTTTCTTTTTGTCCTATTTCATCACTGTCTAGCTCTCATATATAGTGATAGGGAATACCATAGCATGGATGATTCTAACTTTGGTGCTCAATTGTATGTCTTTGCTCCTTAAAATCTTATCTTGTTCTTTCATATCTGCCCTTCCCATTCCTAGTCTTATTTCTTGACTCCAGTCTCCATTCCGATCAATGTTTGACCCAAGGTACAGAAAATCTTTAACTATTTCAATTTTCTCATTGTCTAGGTAGAATTTCTTTATGTGGAGTCGAAGGCTTCCATGGCTGGCATCCATAGCTTTTTGTGGGGTTTTCGGGCTATGTGGCCATGTTCTAGAAAAGTTTATTCCTGAAGTTTCGACAGCATCTGTGGCTGGCATCTTCAGAGAATGCTTGCCTGGAAAAGGGTTGGGTATATATATCCTGTGTAAACCTGAGAAGGGAGGAGTGATTTAACTTGAAAATGAGCTTGAAAATGTTACTCTCTAGAATCCCCCATATAGTATGGCCACTAGCCATACTGGCTGGGTAATTTTGAGAACTGCAGTTCAAAAAAGAAATGTTTCTAAGCTGAACTCCCACTTTACCACTGTATTTTATTTTGGTTTATTCTCAATTTTCAGTTTCAGAGAATTATTCCCAATGTCAGAATTGGAGGGTGAGGAAAACAGAAAATATAGATGTACTCCATTGAGATTGGTATGACAGATACAAAGTTGTCAGACTTAAACAGTCATACGTAACTACTAGATTGCATGCCTGATTTTGAAAAAAAAATCTATGCACCAATAAAGAAAAAAATTCTCTCTTATGCAACTAGCTCATAGATAAAACAAATGGTTCCTAAAGTAGTTAGGGAAAATTATTTCAGCCTTGCTTTCTCAGATGCATAATTTGGATCTTTAAAACTCTTTTGGTTCACATTCAAGAGGCTATATTTAAACTTGGGCACAGATGGTGTCTCATCTGGTCATATAATACTCTGATGAGACAATACATATTTGCCTCTGGAGGTGATGTGTCAGATTGAGTTTTTTATTATACATGTTGGCATACATCTCTGTCCATGATTTGATATACCAATTTTGGATCAGGTTCTCCAAATATTTTAATCACCCAGTTTTTCTTCTTACTCACAGTGTTACAACTATTGCATGAACATCCCTCTAGATATATTGTTGTATTGATTTGTTGTGTCCTGTCTCGGTTATCGTTTATTAAACAGACACACACACAAACACCACCACTACCAATACCAAGAGAGTGCTCATGAATAGTGTTCCCCATGGGAACTCTGATGCCCAGGACCCTGATTATTCTCTTTTGGCCTTTCAACATTTTATTAAAGATCTTCATGAAGTTCTAGGAGGATCACAGATCAGTTTTTCTGAGGATAAGAAGCTGACAAACCATAGCAGAGAAAGCCAAGAGAAAGTCAAGATTCAAAATTATTTTGAAAGGAAAATGTGGAGGTCCTTTTCCAGCCCTTTACTTTACTATTCTGCTCCATGCTCCATTGGTATTGAGTCCTGGCATAACCAGAAAAATTTCTAGATTTACTCTGGAATTTGGGTATATGCCGTTTACTACAACTTGCACAACTTGTTGCAGCTCCCTCTTTCATCTGTAATGAACATTGATAAAAACTTGTGCAAAAAACAATTTTAATGTGACTTTAGGTTTTATTCCATCATAATTTTTGTGCTTTTTTTTTTGTAATATGTACATGGGCTTCTGCACAAATCAAGAGAACACTGCACAAAACTAATACTGATACGATAATATGGTGTGGTGGTTTGATGCTGGATTGGACTCCAAGAGACCAGGCTAGGATGATTAGATGTCTGCAAAGGAGAATAAGACACCACAAAATGTAGGACATTTAAGACAAATGTAAGACATTACCAAATAAAAGCTAAAAACACTGATATAAAAATAAATTCATTTAATATGATTTATTTACAGCAATATTGCATATACCCTATTTTATTATGTGCTCAACCATATTTTTCTGATGAACTTTTTTTTAAAATGCCTTGTTGGCTTGCAGTAGAACTCTGAGCAAGACAAGTACTTAAAATTGTATTTCACTAGCAACAAACCCTTGACTGAATTGATATTTGAATGATTCCTTTCATTTGTAGGTTTCTCGTTTGCTCTCTTATCCCTCCTACCTCTTCCTCAGCCCAAATCACACATGTTCACACCTCTTTCCCTGGGTGCCACTGATATGCTTCAGCAACCCAGATCCTCATTTCCTTTCCACAACTCCATCAGAAAAAACTAACAAAACCACCACATGGTCAGGTTGACACCTTTTCTTTCACTCTCTGATGCAGGCAACAGTTTTTCTGTACTCATTACAGAGTATTGTTGCAAGTGTATTGTTGCATTTTGGTCCTATTTATTGCTTGCTGAAAACCAACAAGCAGCAGCATTAATAAATTTGTTTAGCTACATCTTGCTTGCCTGCTGAGGCACCGGATGACATATAGCTCAAATAGAGGACATTTTGGTATACCTCCTGGACTCCTGGGCATAAAGGTGAAATGTAGGACATATCTGGGAAAAGGAGAACCTCTGTTCACTCTGGACCAGGCCTGAAATCCTCCCCCACCCCCTGCATCAACCTTCCAGGTGATTTCTGGGAAGTCATACTCTCTCAGACAAGACAACACATGGGAGGAATTCTTCCCAATTTCAAATGGAGCCAATTTGAATTTATGTAAATTCGCTAGTTTAGCGAATTTACGTGAAATCTAATTGCGTTCGGAATGCATTCAGAATGACTTCCCATTGCCCGAAAATTACCCCACATTGCCCAAAATTGTGTGAGATACTTTAATACGCAATTACATGAAACCCCATGATTGCATTTGGAATGACTTCCCATTGCCCGAAATTACATGAGATACACTCATACGCAATAACGGGCAACCCCATGATTGTGTTCGGATTGCCATTGCATTATACCCCTAAATCCTGTCGTATAATAAACTCCAATAAATCTCTGAATAAATCTGGCCAAGAAAACCTTACCATAAGGTCACCAGAAGTAGGAATCAACTTCAAGGTACCAAACAACCACCACCACTCATATTGTCCATATGGAAACTTAGACTACTTTTGGCAGTTTTTAAAAAATATCATTGTACATTATAAAATTTAATATAATACGACATAGCAGTTTGGGAAAGAAACATGAAGGAATGGAAAAATGTGGTATGTTGGATGTACAGTGCTCTGCACAAACTTAAACTAAAAAATGAAATCAAACAGTGGAGGCTCCACCACTTTGGAGACATATTCCTGGACCTCTAAAACCATGTATGTATTGGATGAGAGGAACTTTGCAAGCAACCCTGATGCCAGAAAAAATCAATCTGTCTGGTGGGGTCCAGAGCAGAACATATGGGATACATTGCTAGATTTTGGGCAGATATTTTGGTTTTTGGGGGGGTTTTTTAAAATTGATTTCGTCTGCTTTGTAGTGATTGGTTTACAAGCTGGGAAAGAGAGAGAAACCAGGAGAGAGAGAAAAAAACCCAGATAATCTTCTGGAGGCTGGTTTGCAGAGAGAAGGACCACAATTTCCTAAGTTTTCCTGTATTCATGTCAGCCAGGACTGAAGCTGTGGAGGTGGTTTTCCCCCTTTTCTCATCACTGTTTTCTTTCCTTTTCTTATTTGTATCTCCTGTTGGTTTGTGGGTTATAGATATCTCAGGCTCCAGGGATTCTGTAGTCTCCAAACTTGCTTTTTACATTATTGAGAGTGATTTCTTATTAGAAAAAAAGGGAAATTATTAGAATGATTTGGACTTAGAAATGTTCCTAAGAAGTTACAAACCGTATTCTGGTGTTCGAGTGGAAAGGGCTGGGGATGAACAGTCCTGCACACCATAATCCTGAGCTACCCATGTTGCTGAGACAAATCTGCAAAGGAACTGTAATTACAGTTGACCAAATGAGATTACAGAATTCTGTGCAATCAGGAGTTTGGCTTATTAGGCACTCCAGTTGCATGCAGTTAACCTAGACAGAGTTCCAACTGTTTTTCAGAGGAGTGGAAAAGTTGAGCATGCATCCAGACCCACTGAAGAACACCTGAATAGGGCAATAGCTTAAAATTTTTCATAGTGGCTAAATTAATGGTGGCAATGCTTCAGAGCACGGAGTGAGTAACATTCCTAAGGATTCTCCAGTGGTTGTGCCCCCATCAAAATCCTTTGTGATGTTTCAAAACAATGTTAATGATTTTTCCCCAAACAAACAAACTCTGCAGCAGCAGCCTTTAGGGGAACCACAAGTGTACTCATTTACACACATAAGCAAAGTTCTGTGCCTTGCAGAATCACAGCTGCTGGGGCCTTCCAGGAATCTAAATTCTTTCGTGGTCGGGAGGCTTAAGCAATGTGGTGGTGATCACATGGGGCCTTCAGACTATGTGTTGTCCATTCCTGCTTTATAATTAAGCAGGGATTGGCTAGTGACATTGGTTCCACTGCTGTATGAGTAAATGAAGAAAATAATACCTTGATGTATATCTTCAGCACCACCAGGAACAAAGTTTCAGTCTCCTAGATTTCAGAAACAAAGCATCTCAGAATGCAGCTGCTTATCAAATTTCAACTCAGATCTTCTGGTCAAGATTGATACTAGTGCTTGGAAAATTCTACTTTTTTGAACTACAGTTCTCAGAATCCTCCAGTCAGCATGGCTACATGCCACAGTAGCTGGAGAATTTGGAGACTATCTACCTCACCCCACTGACCTTGTATTTCCCATTAATATACTGTAAGATTCTGGACCATACTCTATGGCCATCTTAAAACATGTCTAATTTGGGCTAGGTACCATATTAATTTCTGATTTCCACAATGCAGATGGAGAAGATGCTTCAGCACTTGTTAGTACACATCCATTGGCAAGAATGATAGTAATATTTGCACAGATGGCTTCCGGAATTTGACTGCTCCCAAGTAAAAGTTCTCTGCATTTCTTTGTATGCTAAGAGCACTTGAATCTACTCTCTGGTTATGCTTTACAGCGTGAAAAGGCACTGTCCTTGTTTGATCCACAGCATAATTCTTCTACCACATATCGTGTGTCAATGTTTGAAATGCTTTTTAAATACCTGTACATCAATTACAATTGTAATCAGCAGAGGATGTCAGCTTGTAAATAGTATCAGTGCAATTTCTCAAGTGATAGGGCAGGTTCACTTTATTAATTAACGATATATAGAAAAGTGTGCATTAACATTATTGACGTATGGTGTCCAAAAACATATTATTTTCATCTGTGCACAGACATTACACATTTATATCCTCTCTTGTTGGTGGCTCTTCCCCCTCAGACACAGATAGTACTAACAGTTGCACTAACAAATACTGACTATCCTTCCACCGTTGTATGCTTTATGTATATTTTTTAAATTAAAAGAGAGATGTTACATCCATGCTGACTTTTCAATTTTTTAATTTATTTTGAATATATATTCCCCCTTTTCAACAACAACCCTCAAGGTGGTTTATAACAATTGTAAAAAGACAATACACATCCACAACATAAAATCTAATAACAGAATGCAAATGAAAACAGGAATAACACCAAAATAATAACAGTGTCAAGGGAAGAACAAGCCAAATGTCTGGCAAAACATGGATGTCTTTATTGCTATGTTTAAAAGCCAAGGAAGAGGGAGCCGGTTCTGTGAGAAAGAGTTTAACGTTGGCTCTTTATGAACCTCAGAATCAGCCAAGCCTCCAAAGGCAGGAAATAATGAGCAAAATCCGTGGGCTGGTAAAGTTATAATGGGAATACAGCCTACAACCAGGTTCCATGCCATTGAGGACTTTACTGCCTGAGCACAACTAAAACTTTGGCTGCTACGGTATATCTTGTACAAGCTCAAGTTTCTTCATACCCTCAGTTACGAGACCACTGCAGCATGGATGCCCTATGCCATTTACCGCTTATGCTCAGAAAGAATCATAGGCCTAAATCCAATGGGGAAATCTAATTATAGAACTGTTTCTGTCACCAAAATGGTGACAGGGTGAGCATTATGAATATAAATCTTTGTTACTTTCATTCTCGTATGCAAGAATGAATAATTCAGTCATGTTCCCTGTGCAGCATTTCCTAGTAATGCAACCGTATCAGTTCTTGAAGATAATAAATTGCAAAGAAGAAGTGAAAGAAATGAAAATAGTCTATAATTTTCCATTGTAAAGCAGCATTCAGTACAATGAAATGAAATTATAGGGGTGAGGGCCACAAAATGTTACATTCCAGGACCCACCCATTGTACAGCAAAACAATGGCCACGCATCGTCCACTCACATTTACCCGTGCCTTCTGCATGAAGGCACTCTGCAAGATTTATCACATTATGCATTCTTTGTGCCTACAACGTTCCTCTAAGGTAGGCTGTACGTCAAGTCCTGCATATTGTAGAATTAGACTGGGTGCAATCCATTTTGGTTTAACACTCACATACCCATGGAAACATGGTACAACTGCTTAAGAGAAGGAGAGGAGAAACAGGGACAAGTTGCTACATCTGAACCTGGCTGAGAATAGTGACTGATAATAACAGTATTTATATTTTACTCATATTACTTTTGTCTTGGAAGACATTCCAACGTGTTACGACTTTGTCCACAACTACCTTTTTCTTACAAGTTCCTAGTGGAAAATCTGTTTTGAACCTGTCTGATGTGGGTCTCCACGCCAGCTTCTATGTGACTTTCTCTTGCTTTTGTTAAGCATTTTAATCAATTTTAACCCTTAATAGCAGGAGTTTGTTGTTGCACCCTGTGCAGCATTTCTTTGTAATGCAACCAATGGCATAGGGCATCCATGCTGTAAGTATCAATCCAGCCACTGTAGTTGTATAAACTAAAATAATCTGATACAGTGAACACGTGGACATGATAGAAATGGCCTTTTGTACAGAGGTGACTTCGGGCCTTCAAAACCAATTTTAGCTTGGGTTAAAATGGGTTAACAAGCTCAAACTGGGTCAGGATACTGCACATGGGAGCTGTGATGTAGCCCTTGTGTGGATTCAGTTTAGGGTATGTGGCGATGAAGGAAAATCCAACCAGCAGGTGGCAGCAGGAGAATTACGTAGAGAGGAGGACATTATAATATCTTTCTGCAATAGAGGGAATAGCAGCAGTAGATGGGCTATGTTGCAGTAAGGAAATCAACCAGGCAGCAATTCCCTATTAACAATAAGAATAGTTCAAGTCATCAGAAAGGTCTTTCTCAGTTTTTCCCTCTTCTTTTGATAGGATTTCAGGACAGGATCTGAAAGGACCAATGGCCACCACCACCACCTCCAGACCTACAGTTCTGCTTCTCCAAGGGCCACTTGGAGTTAGGGTGACTAGGCATAGAAAAACAGGCCACAGTCTTATTCAGAAGCACTGATAAGAAACCGCAAGCATCCCAAGCACCCGTTGTTCCTTAATTTAGTCCATCCATTACAGAAAACACGTAGTATAGCTGTACCCAATATAAAAATGAGTACTGCATACTGCCCCACCCTTAAAATCTGCAAAATTTGTACCACTTGATGGAGCGTGTTCTTTTCTGTACAGGATTATAAAACTGCAGCTCTTGAGGATTACACCCTTAGCAGAGATGTTATTTAGTCAATATGGAGATGATATAGTATTCTTTGGTACAGTTACTTTGCTTCACCACTATTGTGGAGCTGGATGGCTAACAGCTGCAGAGCAGCAGACCTCCTAGAACTGTCTGTAACCCAGAACAGACCCACCGAATTGATTGACGCTATCTTTAGGATTGCCATATTTTGGCCCCACAGAACTGGGCATGTTATGCAAATTATTGTAATCATATATATATCATATATAGTTGGCATGTTAGTTACACAAATTTAGCACATAAATAAGTTTTAATTTTTCTCTTATGTATGTGGATGTGCTTTCAGTTGTACATTGGCTGTGCACTGATATGTACAGCTGGTTGTACATTGTTGTCATTCGATGGAAAACTCATGTGGCATAATCAATACATAACTTTACATGCAGACACTCGCACAGTATAGGACTGTGATGGCAAACTTATGGCACGGGTGCCAGAGATGAAATGAGAAGCCATTTTTGTGGCACACAGAGGAGGCAGAGGAAGAGAAGGAACAGGCACGTGCCTGTTCTTCCTCCTTCCTGGCCATCCCGGGTTGTCAGATGCCTCCAAAGAGGCAGCTGAAGGCCTGGAAGGGTGAGGGGAAGAAGTCCAGCCCCTAGAGTCCCACCCCTGGAAAACAGAAGTCCCGCCCTGGAAGTCCTGTCCCTGGCACCAGATAACATTCAGTGCCAGAAGGCCTTTTAGTCTGAGCACTCGGTCCCTGAAAAGTTTGCCATCTCGGCTGCAATGTTGTTGATGTTATATGCATTCTAGTATTCCAGTTTATGGTAACCCTAAGATGAACCTGTCACAGGTTTTCCTTAGAAAGATTTGTTCAGAGAAGGTTTGTCATTGCCTTCTTCTGATGTTGAGAGAATGTGACCTGCTCAAGGTCATGCCCATGTAGGGATTCGAACCTTTGTCTCCAGAGTCATAGTCCAGTACTCAAACCACTACACTACATCTGTTAAATGGCAGTTAAATTGAGGTCATAACTAAGTGTAATGTACCTAAATCTACTTATAATGTTTAATTATTATAGTTTTCCCTGAAGACTGTATGGGTATGTACTTTGAGAAAGTTGCTGAGGAAGTTTTCCCACCCTACTAGGAATCATATACCCAGTTCATGGAAAACTAATTTTGATTTAGTAATGGACTGGTGATCCTGTCACAGCGCTTTCTTCAAAAAGCAGGATCTGGCATTAATAGCATAATTTTCTTGCATTTCTTTCATGTTACCATTGTTTCTGGATACAGACTATACACTGTAAAAGAAAATCCTGAAGCTCATTCAGTTTCATTCAAATTCTTTGAAATATAAGACTGTTGATAAAATGCCACAGTGCACATAATAAATGAATCACAGTCGTGGGTCCCTAGGGATATTGCAAGAACATGAAGGTCACTGTATTTCTTCTCTACTTTAGTATCACAGGCTAAATTAGAGAGGAAGAAAGGAAACAGAGACATGAATGGTTGGCTTTAAAAATCCATTGATAATAGATCTAATGTAAAAGCACCTTTCCTTTTTTCAATGGAGAAAAAGCATTTTGTTGTGAGAAAAAGTGAGTTTTAGGCTCGGTTTACTTAATATTCTCATATGGAGGCTAACTGAAAGGGCATCCCTGTGATCTAGTTTATGTGGTATCTGTACTGGGCAGAACAGCTTGCCACATGGATTATCTGTGGAGTCTGCATTAGAGTGCATTGTAATAACTTGTGAAGGAACATGCAGCAACATCTTTCTTCACAACAGTGGCATGGGTTTGATTTGGGAAGAAAACAAGATGAACACAGACTCAAATCCACCCTATTTTATTCTACTTATATTGTAAAAGGATTGGGTGGGCATGGAGATGGGTTACATTAGATAGGATTCTGACTGGCTGAGCTTTGTCCTGTCCGTACATAATGACAAAGCTGAACACATGACTGGCCCAAGAGGAAAACAAACTGAACAAGTGTAAATATAAAACAAAACACAGTTTCCTTTCATTTCCCATGTGGATGTGTGTGAATATGCGATGACTATAGGTGCTGGTGAGCTTTTCCGTATCATTTATTTAGAAAGCCTATGGCATTATATTGTTAGAAAAAAGTAATCAGTTGAAAATGAGGATAGAAAATAATTCTATTATGAATAATGATAAAAAAGTTGTTGTATAATTGCAGATATATCCAGGAAGTGGAAGGGAAGAAGTCATTTTATTAATGTGAATGTATGCTTGTATGCATAATTAATGATGGCAAATTTGTTCATTGTTGTTGTTCTTTGTCTGTGTGTGTATATGTGTTTTTAAAGATTTTTTTAAAGCCTAAAAATATTTTTACAAAGAAGAAAGCCTATGGTAGAGTCCTATCCAGCTCTAAGATTCTATGAAAGGAGAATTCTGAAGAGAAACAAGAGAGTTAGAGCTGCTTTTTCTGTACAAGTAAAATCTCTCTTGGGAAATCCACACGCTTTGCTAGCAGCAATACTAATACATCTGTTGCAAATGATGCCCTGCATCTTTGAGTACAAATTTCTATCTCATGACCAACAGGTTTTAATTGCCTGTATAAAAGACAGTGTATGGAAAAATGGTTTGCTATACAAAAAAAAATGTCTGAAAACCTTGCCAAGTAATCCAGGTGGACAGAGAAGATCCCAGAGGGACAGATAAGGCAGGAGGCTCAGCTTATAAGAAGCCACTGTGGGAAAAGAATCAATTCTGAATCCTTGAATCAATCTCCTACCAGGCATTGTTCTGATTAAATACCACATAAAGATAATGTCTTGGCAGTAAAACAAATAGGACAGCTGTGAAGACTCATATGCTGATAGTATGAGAAACAACAAACATGATGCTTCAGTGTGAACTTCCAAAAGAAAATAGAAACCTGGATGTTCAGTTCTCCAATGATCAGATAAGTTGATACCTTTTGTTGGCTATAAATTCAAGAAAAGTACAGCTGGCAGTGATCAGTTCTCACGGAATGCTTAAAAGCCCAGTCTTCTGAACTCAACCTGTAAGTGTCCTGAAAATTATGGAAATTATGTCCTAGGGAACTTACAGGGTTCCTTGTATTTTCCCTGCCCTGGCAAAGTCACAGACTCAAATCTCGAACATCAGTTCTCCCCACCACTAGCATTAAAGGTATTGGATGTTCTTCCAGTATTCGTCCATCAATTAATCCAAAAAATGGATGGGAAGTAACCTCTGGAGGCTGGGGTGGGTGAGGGCAGACAATCTCATATTTCCTATTGTTTTATTGGCAGAAGGTGACCAAACAAAGAGGAAAGTAGAATGATACTAAATATAAAATCATTTCATATGTTTTCTTTAAAAAAAAAATCTACATGTCCATCCACATTTGCTGGGGTTAGGGGTGAAGGACCTCGGTGAATGTGGGGAAAAGCCAAATATTCTTTTTACCTATGAGAACACTTAGCTAGGAATCTCCAGGTCCTCCAGTGCAACCCTGTGGTCAACATCTGCCAGAAGTTGACCACAGAATCATGCTGGAGGACCTACAAATGCCTACAGACGTGTTTCCTCTAGGGATTTCTAGGTTCTCCAGCAGAACTCTGTGGTCAACTTCTGACACAGTTGCGCTGGAGGACCTAGAGAATATTAATCAAACCTGCAAATAAAGCCACAAAAGTCAAAGCCATAAATGCGAAGGACTGACTGTACTCTATTTTATTATGTACTCAACCATATTTTTTCTGGTGAACTTATCTTCCTTAAAATGCTATGTTGGCTTGCTATATATTTATTTATATTTATATTTAATATTATTCTATTTAATCTGAGCAAGACAAAGGCTTAAAATTCTACTGTACTAGCAATAGTTGACTGAATCTACATTTAAATTATTCCTTTCGCTTGTCCATTGTGCTGAAATTAAGGGGAAAAACTTTCAACATTTGCATTGTTTCCTCATGTAGCCTGTTGCCTAACATGCTTGTTTTCCTTTTCCCCTCTGAGAAACAAACACAACCTGAGCTCAGGGGACAAATCTTGTCTGCTGCTTCTTCTAGGAACGTATAATTCTAACAATCCTCTTTTGTTATTGCCAGTGATCTGGCTCATTATGTTTAGCTGTATGTTTAATTCATTAAGTTGTACTCTTAGGTAAGATGGGTTGCAGGAGATCAATCATGTTTCCCCTGTATTCCATCATCTTGCACCTTCCACAAATAAATAATTGTTATAAAGCTACATGGCTTCTCTATTCTGTAAATTTCATGATACCCCTAAGTTTAAGATAATCTTAAGAAGAATGTAGATGTTGATCTGCCTTCTAGACAATGGAGTTTATCATACAATGGAATTTGGGGGTATAATGCAATAGCAATCCGAACACAATCATGGGGTTTCACATTATTGCGTATGAGTATATCTCATGCAATTTCGGGCAAAAGGGAAGTCATTCTGAATGCAATCATGGGTTTTACGTTATTGCATATTAGAGTATCTCATGCAATTTTGGGAAATAGGGGTCATTTTCGGGAAATGGGAAGTCATTCTGAATGCATTCTGAACGCAATCAGATTTCATGTAAATTCGCTAAACTAGCGAATTCACATAATTGCGAATTGGCTCCATTCACAATTGAGAGAAATTCCTCCCATGTGATAAACTCCCTTATTGTGTTTGCACTTGGGAGTCCAGGTGACCATAAACATAACTCTAAGGAAATCTAGCCAAATGCAGATGGACAAGTAGAAAGAAAACAACACCTCATTTTCTACAAAGATATAGAAATGGGAGAATCAATCCTGTTATCAGGTGGTGAGTCTGATGTCCACATCTGTGAGAATGGTGTTGCTGTATTGGAGCACTTCCTCTTAACAGAGTGTGAGTACAAAGTGATGGGTAAGTAAACTCAGACCTCAAAAACACAGATCCCTGTAAGGACCTTATCAGATGGGAGGAATTTCTCTTTATTGCGAATGGAGTCAATTGGTGCCAATTCGAATTCACGTGAATTCGCTAGTTTAGAGAATTTACGTGAATTCCAATTGCATTCAGAATGCATTCAGAATGACCTCCCATTACCTGAAAATGACCCCCCCCATTGCCCGAAATTGCGTGAGATGCTTTAATTCGCAATAAGGTAAAACCCATGATTGCGTTCGGAATGACTTCCCTTTTGCCTGAAATTGCGTGAGATACTTTAATTCGCAACAACGTGAAACCCTATGATTGTGTTAGGATTGCTATTAGATTATACTTCCAATTTCCAACGTCTGATAAGGTCCTAAGAGTACATGTCAGATTGGAAGGCAATAACACTCAGATTCTTCACTTAGCAAACTAAGACATCTATGTTTAAAGAAATACAGTGGTATGGGAAAGATGGTAGAACTCCCTGTCTCTTAAGTAAAGTGGAGGTTGTGCTCCCAGCCCTTTCAGAAGGAAACCAAGATGTCTTCCTCCAAAGAAAGAGCCTTGAATATGGAGAAGAAAAGGGAAGTCACATTAGCAGCCTCAAGAGTATAGAATTGCATACAGAATTGCATGTAGAATTGCAAGGAAAGACAGCGTACGTCAGAGCAAGTAAAAAGGCTGTGAGAAACTCATGAGTCTGTCTGTCTGTCTGTCTGTCTATCCATCTGTCTCTCTCCCCTGGGAGCAGGATGATTTGGGGAACAGCATTCCTCTTTCAAAATATTTAAAACCAAAGTATTTTTGACTAACCAATCTGATGTGAATTATACAGAAAATAGGAAGAATCAAATAAGTTTGGATAAGGATTTCAGAACACCAGATATTTAAGACATTTTTGGTGGTAACATCCTCAAAGTGTTCTCTCTTTCTCTCTCTCTCTCTCTCTCTCTCTCTCTCTCTTTTCTTTTTTCTCTTTCTTTCCTTCTTTTTTCTTTTTTGTTATCCATTAAATTTTCACCCAGCTTTACCCCAATTGTTATACACTTTCTAACCATTGGTATACATTGAATGGCTATTATTATGTGATGAAGTTAAGATACAATTTAATAGGGCTCAGTCAGTGGCGTCCCATCCCCTGGTGTCACCCAGTGTGGGGAGCATAGCTTCCCAGGTGTGTGTGGCTAAAAGGTAACCCCTTTCCTCCTCCTCAAGGTGACATGAGAAGACCACCGCCCTGTAAGGAATCGGGGCCAAGTGCACTTGGCCGTTTCACTCCTCACTGCAGCCATGGTATTCTTGTAAGAAAACCACTGCTGCTACAGGGAATCAAGGCCTGGCATGCTCATGAGGAAACCACTGCCATTGCGGGGGATTGGGGCTGGGTGTACTCTCCCCTTCCCCTTGGTGCGAGGATGGCCTGATGGAGTGTCACCCTTCTTCTGGGGCCACCTGGCTTAGTGTCACAGAGGTGACAAGGGAGCAAGTGCCCAAACAGATGGCCAGTTGGGCAGAAACACCAACCTTTGTGATCCTTCTCAGCACAGATTATAAAAAGTGCCTCAAAGGACCACAAGGAGAGGACTAACAAAGGGACACTCCTTGGCAGACTCCCCTCCCATCTGGAGAAGATGGTCAAGGGTAGACAAAAGTGTCCAGACTCTAGCTACCTCCATGAACTCAAGGACTACAAATCCCATCTGCATCACAAGTAGCTAGGAAGTGTTTCATCAGTTTGTGTCAGAGCTTATGGTTATTTTGGTGATCTTGGCTGAAATGATCTAATCCATTCTGTAACTTAAGTTTGCCTGAACGTAAGGTTGCCCTTCCTGTAAAGAGAAAGGAATCTTTTCCTTTTCCTGTAAAGGAATCTTTTGCAATGGAGATTTCTACTTAGAAAAAAGCCTTTTCCTTAAAAATTACTCCTGCCTCTCACATTCCTATTCACATGCTTTTTGCTTGGTTTATCCCCTCACCAGGGCTGGGTGGGGGAGAAAATCTCTCCAGCACTGGAGATGGAAAGTAACCCAAAAGTAACTTTCCTATGAGGAAAAAGAGGATATCAATTCAGTACATTTTGGTAGCTCAGAAAGGAGGACTCAGATAGTGTAGTGTCACCTGTTGGAATAGTAATTAACAGTTGCCAAGAAAGATGATTTAGCAGTGCAATTCTATAGTAGATAGGTAAACTGTAGTTAGCTAGCTATATGCAGCCTGCAAGGGCATTTAATGCACCCTCTCCAGGGTTATCATGACACGTATGACAAACAAATTCGGGACAGAGACATATCCCAAAATGCCCAATAGCACCCATCAAACCTCTGTGGGGGGTTATTGGCTATTTGACACACTCACAAGGCGCCTTAATGCCTCCTTTTGGCCCAAGGTCTTTTGTCCTATCGAGTAGAGTTGCCATACCAACTGGCTAGCTGGATTTCACCTGGTTTTTAGGCATGTCACCTGAAATCCATTTGGACCATAATCTGATCTTGGAATCTAAGCAGGGTGAGCCCCAATTAGTATTTGGATAGGAGATCACCAATGAATATTGGGGGCTGTAGGCTATATTTCAAAGGAAGGAACTGACAAAATCACCTTTGAAGAAAACCCTCCGAAAACTGTGACATACACAACAGGTGACATACAAAAACTAGTCCAGATTCCAAGCTTTCATTTCATTTAACAGTAAGCCTCTAGCCTTTGTAAAAAACAGTTTCAGATCAAGAAGTGCAGTCTTCTCCAACTGTTTTTCAAGATACATGCCTGGTTTGAGTGCTTTTAACCAGTGAGTAAAGTTTTACTCCTGTGTGATTTGTGACCTAACCTCTCTCAGTTTCAATTTCCACTTCCCTCAATGAATGTTACAACTTTGGAAGAAGGTGTAGCTTTCGGAGGAAAGGGATCTTTAGCATCTTTGAGACTAACTGAGAGAAAGAAGTTGGTAGCATAATATTTTGTACATGCATCAGATGAAATATGAGTTTATCACACTGCCCTTTTCTGTCCTTCCCTCCCGACATAGGTGCAGGATGAAAACTTTTAAACACGGATTTTATCACATGCCTCCATGCCAAGGATGGAAGCATTCTGTACCCAATCATGGCATCCTGTACTCAATCTGGACTTCTCCTGTACTTTTTGAAAGAATGGGATTTTCCCATACTTTGCAAAGTAAGGGAAAATGATATGCATAGATATAGGATGGGGAACCCCTGGCTTAATGAGACTACATGTGAAAGAGATTTAGGAGTCCTATTAGACCACAAGTTGAACATGAGTCAACAGCATGATGCAGCTAAAAAAGCAATGTGATTTTAGGCTGCATCAATAGAAGCATAGCGTCTAGATAGTGTCTAGATCAAGGGAAGTAATAGTGCCACTGTATTCCGCTTTGGTCAGGCGTCACCTGGAATACTGCATCCAGTTCTTCTGGGCACCTCAGTTCAGAAAGGATGTTTACAAGTTGGAGCATGTGTAGAGAAGAGCAACCAAAATGATGAAGGGTCTAGAAACCATGCCTTATGAGGAACAATTTAGGGAGCTGGGTATGTTGTTGTTGTTGTTGTTGTTGTTGTTGTTGTTATTTAGAGTACTGTATTTATACCCTGCTTTTCAGCCACAAAGGCTCTCAGAGCGGCTTATTTTAATTAGATGGTTCCCTGCCCTCAGGCTTACAGTCTAAAAAGACACAACACAAAAGGAAAAGGGAATGGTGATGGTGAAGGGGATCAGGTCCAACAGTTCTTCTCTACCTCTGAGGCCTGGGCCAAGGCAAATGGACTGGAGGGAGGGCTCTGCTTTGTAATCTAAGCCAGGCTCAATGGAGCTGGGCCTGCATCTCTCCCTCCAAGGACAGATGGCACCAGATGGACTGGAGGGAGGGCTTTTCTTCTTAGTCCAGGCCAGACATTTAAGAGGTGAAATGACAACCCTGTTTAAATATTTGAAGGGATGTCATATTGAGGAGGGAGCAAGCTTGTTTTCAGCTGCTCCAGAGAACAGGACCTGAAACAATGGATTCCACCTCAACATAAGGAGGAACTTCCTGACAGTAAGGGCTGTTCGACAGTGGAACACACTCCCTCAGAGTGTAGTGGAGTCTCCTTCCTTGGAGGTCTTTAAGCAGAGGCTGGATGGTCACCTGTCAGGTATGCTTTGATCGAGAGTTCCTGCATGGCAGGGGGTTGGACTGGATGGCCCTTGAGGTCTCTTCCAACTCTATGATTCTATAATTCCATGATGCAGATTAACACAGCCATGTCTTAGCCATTTTGAAGAGGAAAGTGCAATCTTGTAGCAATAGTGTGCATTTTTACCAAATGTTGTCAAAGAAAAACAAAGCAAGTTCCTTTTTATTTGTGGGGTGGGGTGGGGGGATGTTTTTCAATTGCCTTATGTGGGAGGGCAAAAATATTTTTCAGCACCTGCCACAAACAGCAGGAGGATACACAGAGGCAACTGTGTGGATGCATTCCTGCATAGACCTGTGCAGAGCCAATGCACCTCTCCAACCTTATCAGTTTCCCATCTATGCAGTACAGGTCTTTTTTTTTTTTTAGAAAAAAAAGACACACAGAGTTGAAAGGGATTAGCATGTATGGGATTGCAATCCAAAAAGCTTCATCCCACAGTAACCAAATAATCAGCAGAAGCTGCTGGATACTAAAAGTGTCTAAAAACCAGGCCACATTCCTATGTCTAAATAATTCAGCATGAAATGAATTTTTTAGGAAGCTAAATATAGTCACCCTCTTACAGTCTTTGGCTACAAAGTAATGCCAAATACCTTTTAGTTTTGTTGTTGTTGTTAAATGTGCATGCCTGATCTTCTTGGATGTGATGAACTGTGGGACAGTGGCACCTCAGCTGCTTTTTGAACTGCACACACTGCAAAAGCCCAGCCATAAAAGATCCTGGAGATGACACTGAGAAGTAACTTTCTTATCTACAGATGAATCTGTAGATGGGGCAGATGGATTTAGGAGTACACCCATCTACAGATCTCAGGAGTACACCCTGAGGAGTACAGCCATCTACAGATGCGGCAGATGGACTTAGGAGTACACCCATCTAAAAATGATGTGTTCCAAAAACAAACAAGTCCTCCATCTCTAAGGAAACTCTCCCTCCAAAGGCTTCTTTTAATAATGGCTCAAATATACTTATGGTAACTTTTCAATATATAATACTCTTCTACAATACCTGTATATTTCAAAACCAGTTCTAAAATTATTTTTATCTGGGACATTATCACATGGCAGGATTTTCTCTCAATTTCGAAAGAAATGAAAGTGGGGACAGTTCGGAATTGAGTGGATTCGCTAGTAGATTGCGGATTGACGCCACATTGCGTTTGGATCTGCCCAAAATTGCCTCCCAGCGCCCGAAATTGCATGTGATAGTTTCTCACGCAATAATACGAAACCCCACGATTGCATTCGGAAGGACTTCCCATTGCCCAAAAATGCGTGTGATAGGCTTTCACGCAATAACGCAAAACCCCATGATTGCGTTCAGATTGCCACTGGATTATACTTCCAATTCCCATTGTGTGATAAACTCCTTGGTTATGTACAGATTGCCCAAGTAGACAGGGCTTGTAGAAATGAATATTTGCTAATCTTCTTGGTAACATAGTATTAACAGTTCATCAAAGAATGCCAAGTTACTGCAGAACAAGACAAGTAGGCTTTAGTTATCATGTGTTTCTTTCAGTAAAATTGGGTTAAGGGAAAGGGGAAGCTTTTCAATAATTACTTCTTCAGCTGTGATGCAAAAAGAATTAATAAAATGGTCACGATTTTTAAACAGAAAAACAGAAATTATGCATGCACATGTCGCTGAAATGTTCTCAGTCTTATCTGATTGCTATTATATTTCCAGCACAGAAATTAAAACCTCAAGTATTGCAAGCAGCCAAATCTGGAAGATTTCCTTATAGAAGATCATGGTGAAGATATTTAATTACCCTTGCTGTCTTTTGCATAAATCCAGTGCATCTTTGCACACACTGATGTTCTAATGAGAAGATAGAAGACTACTGCACTGGAAGCCATATGTATCTTTACTCAGAAGCCAGACTTACTGTGTTCAGTAAAGCAATCCTTGTAAGTAACTTCTCAAGTGACTTGCCTGAAACTGAGGACTCTTTCAGACGTGGGAAATTGGAAGTATAATGCAAGGGCAATCCAAACGCAATCCTGGGGTTTCACGTTATTGCGAATTAACTCTTCTCACGCAAATTCGGGCAAAAGGGAAGTCACTCCGAATGCAATCATGGGTTTTGCGTTATTGCGCATTAAAGGTTCTCACGCAATTTCGGGCAAGGGGGGGTATTTTCGGGTACTAGGAAGTAATTCCGAATGCCTTCCGAACGGAGCAGGGGTTCAGGTAAATTCGCTAAACAAGCGAATTTACATAAATTCGCATTGGCTCCATTCGGAATTGGGAGAAATTCCTCCCATTTGAAAGAGTCCTGAGTTGGGTTGATTTCTTCACGGCCTACACCAACATTTTATCCAAATGTGCATAGGTAGTCATAGATTTTTGGGTTTTCTGTGCAAGTAAACAGGAGTGACAATTGAGGTGCATAAATCTCAATTCAGATTCAAGATCCAGATTAGAACAGATCATGTCTGTTCCAAAATGGGACCTAAATCAGGCTCCAGAGTGAATGGTTTGTGTGTGCGGGGAAGGAGAGGAGAGGGAATTGTCCTAGTAAGAAGTTACTTCTGAGATCTAAGTTAGAGACTACATTTGCCCGAGACAAATGATTGGATGGTTTGGCTAAGACACAAGCTCAGTCTAGAGAAGTTGCATGTTGCCTTGATGGGTGGGTTCTAGTCTTGCTTATTCTGCCTTTCCCTCATTCACTTTATAGCCCAGGAGTGCTCCTTGTTTCTGCTTTCTCACAAGTGCCATTTGCTCTGTAGCACAGAGTGTCTTTTATCAGCTTTGACACCGGATCCAGTTCTCTATGATAAAGAGAGTGTTTATTTCATCCATAGACTAAGTAGTCTATTGACTACTAAATGCATTATTCTATAAAATAATGATTGAAACAGAACAATAAAACAGAAGTAATTCAGGGTAAAATAGAATAGATAGATATAGATATAATGCAATCTTAAAGTTGCTCATGCTCTGCTAACTTTTGGATGAGACTACTTCAACACGCAAGATGTAGGGTAACCTTTCAAGATACTGTGAGTCCAAACAGAGCAGTAAGGCTGGTAACTGAGACAGGGTGGTATGTGCTCTCTCTTGTAGTGTGATGGAATCTCCTTCTTTGGAGGTTTTTAAACAGAGATTGGATGGCCATCTGTCAGGGGTGCTTTGATTATCAGTTCCTGCATGGCAGTGGCTTGGACTGGATGGCTCTCAAGGTCTCTTCCGACTCTATGCTTCTATGATCCTATTATTCTTGTAGCTTCTCCCACACAGTGGTGGGCATTGGAGCTGGGGAAAGGGGAGAGGTCAAGACAGTGAGCACTTGTCCAAGGCCACGAAGCTAATGCTGCCCACCTTGCATCTAAGGACACTTGAGCAATGCATTGCAATATAGTCAGTACACTGTTATAGCACTATTACGTATTTCACTTTTATGGCTATGGCTGACTCCTGTGGCATTCTGGGGTTTCTAAATGCCCCTTCCTAAACTGAAAATCCCAGGAGTTCCCAGAGGGAGCCATAGCAGTTAAAGGGCAATAACAGTGCAATAACAACATATTGTGATATTGTCCTAATTGGCATCTAACTAAACAAAAAGAGAGAGTCTTATCTTTGCTCAGAAGTGCTGTTTTCCATCCCATCACACTTGCTTGTGTACTTGAAGAAAAAGTCTTTTCAGCCCACATTTGTCTGCTCCCAACCCACTTATGAGTAATAATATACAGCAATAATATACAGCATATACAGCATAGTGAGTGCAGTAAGTCTCTCCTAATCCAGCAAAAGCAATTTAAAAGGTTTTATCTTTAGATGGATAGTACTTTATTATTTAAAATTAGATTTTCTACCCTATCAGATACCGACTTATTTTGAAGAGGTTTTTTGCCCTAGTAACATGAGAATTAGGACCCAAAGTGGCATAGTAGATTGAGTGTTGGTCTACGACTTTGGAAACCAGGATTTGAATCTCCGCTCACCCATGAAAATCCATTGGTTGATCTTTGGCAAGTCACATTCTCAGCCCTCAGGAAACATAGAATCATAGAGTTGGAAGAGACCACAAGGGACATCCAGTCCAACCTGTTTTTGCCATGCAGGAACACAGAATCAAAGCACCCCCAACAGATGGCCACCAGTCTCTGTTTAAAAAACCTCCAAAGAAGGAGATTTCACCACTCTCCAAGGGAGTGTGTTCCACTGTTGAACAGCTCTCAACATCAGGAAGTTCTGACTAATGTTGAGGTGGAATCTCTTTTCCTGTAATTTGAATTTATTGCTCTGGGTCCTATTCTGTGGAGCAGCCTGCTGCACCCTGCTTTCAGGCCACAGAGAAGCGGCAGTTCGCCGCTTCTCCATGGCCTGGAGAAGTGCCGGGTTGGGGCCCCTGGGGCTGCCAGTGAGGCTGTCCTGGCCCCATCCTGGCGCTTTCCTGGGCACTGACAGACCACCCCTTTTGGGTGATCTGTACAGCCCCATAGTATGTAGGAGCTTCATGTGCCTGTCCCTCTCCCTCCCCTCCTCTCCTCCTAAAACAAGAGTGAGCCAAGCAGAAGTAATTGAACTGCAGCTTCTAGTGGGGAGGGAATATAGAATTTTTACAATCCAACAATAATAGGAGACCACAAATTGTCCATTCCTGGTTTAAACAGGAAATATCCCAATGGATTAGATAAAGTGTGAGTAAGCACAACAAAGAAGCAGAAAACCGCAGAACTGTACAATATAGTTCAGTTATCAAACTCTACTGTGGTCGTTATCAGACGAGGGTTTATGCAGCCCCAATCCAGAGTCACTCTGCATCCATCTAACTGAATTAATATGAATGTGCATTGAATTATCGCACATGAATGCTGTTGCTATGAAGCCATTCCAAAGTCAATCCCAAGTCACCCCAAAATTCAGTGAATGCGCATTGAATTATCACACGTGAATGCTGTTACTATGAAGCCATTCCAAAGCCAATCCAAAGCCAATCCAAAGTCACTCCAGAATTCAATGAATTCAGTAACAGCCGAATTCACACCTCAGATTCCATCCGAATTGGTCTGGTGGGATAAGGTCCTGTGTTAACATAATATACTCTGCCACCCAGTATAAGTTTTAGAAATGTTTAATTAAGATTTGTGGAGGCTTCAGTACAAATACAGAAACCACAGTGGCCCACCCAAAAGAAAAAGATGGTGGGTGGAGGGGTAAAGTATTCCACTAGTAAAACATGCATCCAGATGAAAAGCATGCCACTCCCTTGCTTTCCATTACATCCATAAAGCTAATTTGTGGGTTTTTCGGGCTATGAGGCTGTGTTCTAGAAGAGTTTATTCCTGATGTTTTGCTAGCCATAGTTACTGGCAAAACATCAGGAATAAACTCTTATAGAATACAGCCTCATAGACCCCCCCCCCCAACCACTCCAATCTGATGCATAGTCTGGAGCAACAGTATGCTACTGGGGCGGGGGGGGGGGTCTGGAGCAGTGCGACTGCCACCCATTCAAATGAGTTTGGGGGGGAGGCGCAGTTTGGGCTGGCAGTTTTGCAATGGTTAAGGGAACTGGCTGTAGGAGGGAAAGCCTGAAGGAATCGCACCAGAGGATTAGATGGAGGATTAGTTTTGATTCAAGTTATGGATAATGGGTTTTTGAGCTAGACCTACATCGGTTTTTCTGTATCAACTGACAGGCTCAGAGAGTCTTGACAGATAGGGTTAGGCTTATATGGGGAGGACCTGACAGCATCCTAGGTGCATACCATTTAACTCTTCTGATGTGTCATACATTCTTACTCGCCAAATTTATCCTCTCTTGTACCAATTTTTGTCTCAATTCACTCAGCATGGGGGAGAGGAGAGGAGAGGAGGGGGTAGAATCCTGCCCTTCCCTTTAAGGTCAGGTAAAAGCAAACTGCTGCAACCTTTCCTAGCTTTCCATTATGAATTATTTTTGCCATCTTGATCACACTCTAATGTTGTTTGGCCACACGTGTTCCAGTTTTCATCTGTAAAATGTTAGAGGGTATGTAGGTAGTGAAGAGTATTTTTAGGCAAAATGAATTGTAGGTACATAGGCAAATTGATTATAAATGAATATACAGTACTGACATATATGTGTTTAGACCAGTATATCTCAAGCTATTTGATTCCCCTCCCCGAATGTACTGGGTACCACATTTCTGTCCATTAGCTACAACTATTTTTCTTTCTTTCTTGGAAACTCTCTAAGGCCTTGGAGGCTGGCATCGGTGCATGGACTACCACTTTGAGTGGCACTTGTTCAGACAGTGGTCCCTGTGCCTGGGGGATTTGGCTTCAGCTCCATGGTGACTAGAGGCCTAACTTAAATGCTCAAATATTCTTTGTGGCCTGTCAGTCCTATCAACAGCAGGCTGTTTCCCAGTGTGACTGGAATCTTGGGGTCACACAGCATGACACTAAGCACATTACCCTTAATTGCAGAAACATTTTTTAAAATTGCTAATAGTAGCTGCAGGTGGGAGAGTGTGAATTAAAATCATAGCATGTGGGCAGAGGCGTTCACTCATGAAATGATACCTATTTTGTCTCACAGGTGCTATTTACTATGATGGTAGCCCTTCACTTCCATTACCATACCCTGTGCACAACGCCACTTAATCATAGAGCATGACACAAAGAGAGACATATACCAGCCTACCCATATATTTCTTTCCTTACAAACATATTCTCTCTCTGTGCGTGTGCATGAATATGTCTGTGAGCACCTGCTTGATTGTTCAGCTTGTTCCAACACTTCCTCTGATTAGTTCTGGCAGATGTCACAAGATCATGCACATACTTGATAATGTAGAAGAAAACATCTTCAACTTCCATTAGCTTTTAGCTTCAATATATTTCTGATTATAATGTGCTTACAGTTAAAGAGGGTTCCCTGGTCCTCCAGATCCAGGTAAATCATCCCTGGCCTAGCCTATCTCTTCATGTTTGGTCCTTGTCTGTATTAGTGCATTTTCAACGGAACGGGCTCAGGACAATGGCAGAGCATGTATATATGAGGCCCCAGTGGTTTAGCATGGAGTCTCCATCTTTTCCCTCAGTGCAAACATGATTTTAGCATGAGAAAATATCAAAACGTAGCCTGTTTTAAAATCATGGTTTGGGTAATTTAAACGTCAAGTATTGTCATTTTGAATATCGATTTGAAAAAAAATATGTAAATATTTGGGCCTATTATATATCATCATCATCATCATCATCATCATCATCATCATCATTAATTTTATTTATATAGCGCTGTAAATTTACACAGTGCTGTACATACAATCGTAAATATACAAAGATTTACCAGGAAAATCCTATGACCAAAATGTGAATCTCAACATCAAAAGCTGCCAGTGTCCTTGGTGAATTAAAAGGAGGAGGAGGATATCTACTTATATCCTGCTTCTTTCTCAAAATTGGGACTCAAAGCAGCTCACCATTTAAAACAATAAATGTGAGTATGATTTCAGATATTAGTCTCAACAGCAGAGAAAAAGAAAGGGAAGATATTATTTTACCCTGAACGTATTAGAATTCTGTATGAAAGTAATTACTGATGGCAGTTTCCACTTGGATGACATAGAAACCATGATTTGGAATGAAATAAATAATGTAGAGATCATGAACAGCTTGGCATACATTTGGGGAAGCCATTTTTTCATTATGGCTGGCCACCTAGGGTTGCCAGAGTGAAAACTGAAGGCAGCTCTTATATCTATTTTTATAAAAGAGGAAATTTCAGCAAGTGTTGCAAAACCTGTTAATATTCTAACTTCTCTCCATGTGTACATGTCTTTAAATCCACTGTCGATGCATGGTAACCCCATGGATTTCACAGGGTTTTCTTTAAAAAAAGGAATGCTCACAGGGATTTTCCAGTTCCTTCCTCTAAAAAACAGCCTACTGCTCTTAGAATTCATTGACAACTTTTCACCCAAGTACTAATAAGAACTGACCCTGCTTAGCTTCCAAGATCAGAAGATATCTGGTGCTGTAAGAATATTGTACACAACCATTAAAGGTACAGGAAACATCAGGTTTTCAACCTGGCAAGCCCGTGGCTGCCATTTTTTTGTAGCACATATCTCATAAGGCATAGCACCTGAATCCATAAAATATATGTCAAACTGAATTTTGTGTAATGCCCATCCCAAGCTTTAGCAGCAAGCCTTTTAAAAGTATGTAATTAAAAAAAAATCACCTTGGGAAAAATATTTGGAAATTGTTTATTAACATAACATAAAAAGCCATTATGTGCAGCAAACAGTGTTGTTGGTAGCTAAATACACTAACAAATAACGTGAACATGTACATGGTTGGAAAAACTGTACATGAATGCATGCTATTTGCAGTTGACAGATTTGTAAAATATAGTGCAATGAAGTGCATTAGAGTGCATTCTATGGCGGGTAAGATATGTGTTGCTTTAGACGCATTTGAGTTGCAGATTATTTTGGTGCCGTCACTGTTTTCAGACAACAGCATGTCATTTACACAGCAGGCAGCATAAGGATTACTTGTATACCACAGATTGATGATGATATCTGACAGTACTTGTTTTTGTTTTTTATTTCCAGTTATTTCATTTTGTGCTGCTGTTCCATGGTAACACTTTTCAATATTAGTAACACATGGAAAAGTGTTGCAAATGGCCAAAACCATGCAGCAGGCCGGTTCTAATCGAAAGCACCCGTAACTTGTTTATCCAGTTATATATTACTATTTCCCTAGATCTCTATATTGTTTACTTCAAAGTCATGTCAGGAGCAACTGCACTGAAAAGGCCTTGGTTCTGATTCACAATAAAATAACCTGCTTGAAGCTGCTTTTTATAAATAAATTACTAAGTATATCTGAATAACCAGTTTTAGGTTTCCACATCACATTCATGGAAGCCTGGAAGAAGACTTTGAATTATTGGAAGTTAATCTTCCTTGTCACCTTCCCTGTCTGAAGCAATGAGATTCTTTATAAAAGCAAAAAGATTATAAGTAACCCCAGAAAACATACATTTGTGATTTCTTCTGATAAGCTTTCAAGCATTCTTAGAAATAATGCTTTAGTTAACTGCTTATAGAACAAGCCATATCAAACTGTGTCTAGTGCTGTGTAAAACTATTTCCCACCTCAAAGCATTCATTGCACAATGAATGACCAAACATATACTACTGTTTGCACCCCATTGTATGACTTGAGATAGTATTAACATCCCATGGAGAGACCTCACATAATGTGTGTGATTCATTATTTCCTCTACCACAAAAATACAAAAGCTTCTCAATTCCACAAAGTTTCAATACTTCTAATTCCACAGGAGCATTTGCCTACACAGCTCTGAAAAACCTTGGCTGTATGAAAAATATTTATGATACAAAAATCAGGCTGTTTGTGTGAATAATTCTAAACAATACCAAGATTATGAAAAAAACCTCACAACAGTTTTGAACTGTACCAAGGTACTGAAAAAATTATTTATAACAGTGTACACTGTGATCTGGTTGTGTGACAAGATTAATGAGATATGGTAGGCATCCCACATGCAACAGATAGGAAATTAGTTTCATATCTGAAATGTGAAATTAACATCCAACATCCAGAATATGAGGGTACAGAGATGTCAATCCTCCTCTGAGCTTGGCTTTGCTAGACTCAACACACTGTATCATTCTGTGTTTTTATTATGTGTTAGAGACAAAGCACACTGTACTCTCTTTTGAATTCTGATGATACATTTTCACATGCTGTTGGAATAGAATCCTAGAACTAGAATTGGAAGGCACTGCAAGGGACAACAGCTAAAGCATCCCTGACATACGGTTATCCAACTTCTGTTTAAACAGCTCCAAAGAAGACCCCACCACCTTCCAAGGTATTCTGTTCCACTGCTGAAGAGCCTATACCATCAGGATTTTCTTCCTAATGTTTTCTCGCAGTCTCCTTCCTTGTAATTTGAATCGATTGATTTGGGTTCTACCTTCTAGAGCAGCAGAATCCAAGCTTGCTCCATCTTCAACTCCGAATATTTGAAGACAGCTATCCTATCATGTCATAGTTTTTCCCCCCAAAAGGGTAAGCACAGCCAACTCCCTCAACCATTCCTCAGAGATGCAAGAGAGAACCATACTTTCTTCCCATCTTCATCTTTCTCTGGACACATATAGAGGCTAGATGGCCATCTGTTGGGGATGCTTTGATTGAGAGTTCCTGCATGGCAGGGGTTTGGACTGGATGGCCCTTGGGATCTCTTCCAACTCTACGATTCTATGACATTTGACTTTGTCAATATCTTTCTTAAACTGCAGCACCTAGAGCTGGACAAAGTATCCCAGGTGAGGTCTGACCAAAGCAGAATGAAGTGGTATTACTTCTTCTGACTGGAACTCTCTATTTCTGTTGTACATCCTAGAATTGCATTAGCTCTTTTTTGCATCAGGTTTTCAAGTCATGTTTTAATTGTGGCCTACTAAGATCCTTAGATACTTTAAACATGCATTACTGCTGAGCCAGGTGGCATCTTGTACACGTGGTTTTTCCTACCTAAATGAAATACCTTACCTTTATCCCTGTTGTAATTAATTTTGTTAGATTTATCCCAACTTTCCAATCTGGCGAGGCAATCATAAATCCTTATTCTGTCTTCTGATGTACAGTTGGCCATCTGTATCCACGGATTCTTTATCCACAGATCCAAGCATCCATGGCTTGAAAATATTCAAATATATATATAAATTCCAAAAAGCAAACCTTGTTTTCGCCATTTTATATAAGGAACATCATTTTAATATCCATTGTATATATGAAACTTGTGCATCCATGGATTTTGGTATCCACAGGGGATCCTGGAAACAAAACCCCAGCAGGTACCAAGGACTCATTGTATTCGTTTTCTCTGACAGTTTGGTGTTTTGTGAAAATCAGATGACTGTTCCCTCTGTTCCTTTATACATGTTGTAGAGATTGTGAACAACAGCAGGCCTAGGACAAAACCCTTCAGCATTTACCTCCATGACAATGAAATGAACCCTCATTGGATTCAGTCCCACCAACCGTTACAAATCATAACAATTTGACAGTAACATTATCTACCTCTCAATTTTATCAGCTTGCCTGCAAAAATATCATGGGGAACCTTAACGAAATAAGGTCCAGACCCTTCCCATATCTACCAAAGAAGGAAGGAAGGAATGTAGATTATATTGCCATGACTTTTTGGAGAAATGATGGCATTATTTTCTAAGTACTCAAAGACTAGCCCTTTGATAATTTCTTCTAGAAATCTCCCTAGTATTGACATGAGGCTGACAATCACTAGTTACTTGAGGCCTCTTTAACTATTCCCTCTTCAATTTTATGGGGACATGTATCCTCTTCCAGTCTGCTAGGATCTCATTTGTTCTTCTCAGAATCCTCAAAGATTATAGGCAGAGTTTCTTGAGAGGACACCTGTAAATTCCTTTAGTACCCTTGGATGCAGTTCATTCAGCCCACATTATGGCCATTTCTTTGTCTCCTGTTAACATTTCACTGTCTTCTCCATACAGTGGCCCTATCATTCCTTTGTTCCTCTTGCTTAAAATATAAATCTTCTTTATTTTTAACCTCTCTAGCACGCTTAGGTTAATTCTAAGCTTTTTCTAATTTTCTCCCTAGAAGTAGTGCATTAGCTGTGTGTTTGTGTTCCTGTTTGGTGGTTTCCTCCTTCTGTTTCTTATATATGTTCCCTTTAAACCTCAGCTCATCTGAAAGTTTTGTACATCCAACCTCGTTTCTTTTTATTCTTCCTGTGTTTCTTCCTTATTGCAGTTGTTTGGGGCTGCAGTATTATTTCATCTCTTTTGACCAGGCTGAGCACTGTTTTTCTTCTGGGAAAAAACAAGCAACGTGTGTGTGGAGCAGTTCCATCTTCTCTTTGTTCCCATTAGCAATTCTCCTTCTTCACTATGCAGCAGTATCTTCCACTTCCTTTTGCTTCAAACATAGCTCAAACACTCCTTCATTTTTCTAACCTCTTGTTAGCCCAAGTTCATTTGGGCAGCTTTAACCCTCCTGACCTCCCATCTAAAAGTAGTGGGTGTTTTGATTCCATATTTTATTTCTTATACAGGCCCTTTAAAAATCTCAGCTCATTCAAAGGTCCTCATGCAGCCACCCAGCCTGATGCTCTCTCACTATTAACTCCTGTAGTAACCTACAGAGACTGTTTTGACCAGCAAAGCATGATAAAGTTGATGCATGAAGTTGTGCCATCAACAATGAATGGGTGGAGGAGCAAAAGTCCAGGACCCCACTCAGCTAAACAGGAGAAGCAGTTCTGGTACAGTGAAGTAAGTTTTATACATTACTGTCTAAAAAGGAGAAACCCCACAAGACCATAAATCTGTTTTTAAAATTATTGAAATGTACCTACACAGAATCAACAGACTGCAAGGGTCAAATGGATCAAGCCTTTATCATGCAAGGCAAAGGCATTCCTCAAAGATGCCCATTCAGTCTCTTTGAAGAAGGAGAGTCTGCCACCTTAGAGGCAGCCTATTCCACTGTCAAACAGTCTTACAGTTAAACTATATCCTGCTTAGATGTAGTACCTTACATTTTTCTCTGTTGAAATTCATTTGGTAGTTTTGGCTTAGCTCTTGAAACGGGTAATCTCACTTTGAATTCTCATTCTGTCCTTTTGGTTATTAGCTATCACCCCTAATTCGGTGTCATCTGCACAATTAATAAGCATTTCCTCTGTTCCATCATCCAAGTAATTTGTAAAGATGCTGTACAATATTGTGTCCAGGACATTTTGGTGAATAACCTATGGATTTGGTCCATTGACCAGTTACATATCCACCTCATAATAGCAATGGCTAGCCCAGATTTAACCAGTTTGTCTGTAAGAGTATCATGGGGGACCCTGTCAAAGGTCTGATATCAAGTTATACTAAATCCACAGCATTCTCCTGATAAACCAGGCTTGTAACTCTTATCAAAAGAAAGCAAAAGGCAATATATAATTACACATCTGATACGGTTTGAGGAGTACATATTTATTGGACTGCAAAACCAACTTGTGAGGATGCTAGGGAATCAAGCTGAAAAACCTTTATTTCACATTTATTTTGATATCTTCCTGTACATTCCAAAAAGTTTGCTGGTAACAGCTTTGGAGGTCTTACCATTAGTCTTGTTGCAACTAAATATATATATATATATATATATATATATATATTGTTTCACCCAAATTTAACTATTTTTTTTAACCTAAAACAACTGATGTGTCAGTAACATGGTTCATGCGAATGCAATTCTGCAGAGTGGCTAGGAGCCATTCTAAAAAATGGCTTCCACATATGCATGCCAACCTGCTCAAATCTGTCTAGTGCTTCCATCCTAAACCATGTCTCCAAGTCATTCAAGTGAAAACTGCCATCTGTAATGGCTTATCAAGTGAAATTACAAAAACAATATTGGGAATGACAGAAGAAATTCATGGAGATTCTGTAAGTAGCTACATTTTATGAGGGAATTCTCCTCAAAATGACTGGAGAAAGAAAATGCATGAGGAAGAAGAAATTCTTCACAACACATTAGAAGGAGAGACAACAGATCTGTGATAGGCACATATTTTCCATGCAGAACATTGAATTCCTGGTATTGTCATTTAAAAGGATATCTGTGCTGGGAAAGATCTTTGCCTGCAAACCTGGAGCGTTATCACCAGTCAGAATAAGGGTCCAAATCCAATCACTAGATGTATCAAAGGTTGACACAGTACAACACTGTATGGTATGCAAGAATATGGCTTTGGATCAGGTAAATACTTAATCGCAGGACTTCTACAGTTCTGGTGTCATGGAAGAGAGGTTATCCAGAACAACGAAGAACTGGGGACATAGCTGCAGATGGAGTTTGGATCAGGAAAGGGATCAAGAGAGGTTCATTCCTTCCCTGGCTTTCCGGGAAATGTACGCACATTACAGTGGGCTAGCCAGTCCTTTCAATGGAAGGACCCTCAGCATCCCTCACCCAACCACCAACCCCTTTCCATCCCACTGCTTTGCAACGCGTATTATTTAAGTGCGAGTTGGGGATATTGAGGAAGACGTTACTGAGCCTCATATGCACAGTCTTACACACTGAGAGATGTCGTGGCCTGATAACAGGACAGACCTTTAAAAAAAAAAAAGAAACCAATAAGACCAACGATCCCTCCCCACACTCCACTTGACATTACATTTGAACAATAATCATAAATATACACATTACATTTCCAGGAAGACATTGCTTGTTTAGGCAAGGCTAGATTGCATTCAAGAATGCATGAAGTAAACTCTTTCTAAAATGCTTTTCAAAAAGAGAAATACGTGGCTTAACTCAGAGTGTCATTTCACTCTTTTTTGAGTATTATTGGCTCATTCTCTTTCTACTCCTTCTTTTACGCTTCTAAGCATGTATATTTTGTAAGCATGGACTGTCCTTTTGTTACAGTATAACTCTATTCTCATGCAGTAAGAGACAAATTTACTGCATTAGTCTATAATTCTCAACAGCCATAAAGCTTTGTTTTATCACAGACATTCTATCAGGCATTGAACAGTAATGCTTTATAAAAAATCAATTTCAAAAGCAGCCTGATACTTTTATGTTTAATAACTCTGATTATGGTTCCCCCCCCCCCCCCCCTTTGTGGCAAAAAGCATTGTCATTGGATCCGTTTGGCAAAAGAGATGTGAAATACATGCATTTCAGAGACTATTTAAAGAGGAAAAATGGTATTCGTTCTCTTTGAACTTCGAACATGGTGATTACCACTGCTATGTGCTCAACACTGAAGTCTGGCACAAAATTGTCATCATGCTGTGTCTATGGAGTATGATCTATTGACACATCTGCCTGATTAGTATTCTGTGTCTAATGTTGGTACAGATAATGTGTAGGAAGCAAAAGGACAGCACTGCAGTAATTATAGATAGTACTGCAGTGGCTGGGACCTGGGATGTTTTACAGAATTCAAGTATACCATGTTGTAACAATCACTGGTTCTGATGGCCACTCTAATCACACTGGAAGCACTCCCAAATCACAGTTCTGCAAAAGCTAAAGTTGTCTATTAAATTCATCTCCCATACACAGCAGTACTTGCAATTTTAGGAAAGTACCGACATAACTCGCTGAATAAATGACACCAGTTTCAACTGTGACATATAGATATATAATTGTAGGGAAGGGCTTTGAGTGGGGAAGTGCTTTGGCTTAGATTGTTGAAAATCTACTTCCCAACTGCATAGGTTTTAACTTAGACCAACCTCTAAAAATATGGTATAGCCACAATTACTTTCCCCCCTGTTTTTTCTTGTTGCTTTTTCCAGTTTGAAACTCTTGTGACCTTTTTTAAAAAAAGAATTGGTTACTTAAACCTATTTTGTTTTTTGTTGTTGATAAAACTGGCAAAAAACAGTGCCCTTGCGGAAGTGGTAGGATTCAAGGAAAAAACAATGAGTGTTTCCCCCCCATCTCCATCCTTTTTTCATTTTAAAAATTGATCATTATTTTTACAACACTTTCGCCTCCGTTTGTCAAATGCTCATTTCTCGGGCTTCCTTTATCTTGTTTCACATGGGCCAGCACAAGCAGTGGAGATCTTTACACTACTTTCCCTGCAGCTCTGTGTAACATTTTTTTTAAAAGTAATAAACACACACACGATTGTGTGACTTTCATACAGCTGTCACATGATCAGGATTCTCTTGAATTTCTATGCACTCAATTTCTTCCCGCTCCTTTCGTTTGGCCCGTTTCTTTTTCTTGTGGTGCTTTTTGGAGGGTGGGAAAAATGTCAGGAAGACAGGTAAAATAACAAAACAGTGCAGAAGTGTGCAACTGCCAGTGAGCAGCAAGCATTTGAACAGTGTGAAGGTCAAGTTTGAAGGCACAAAAAGGAGGGGGACCAATCCAATAAGAAAAGAAGTAATATTTTGCAAAATTGCTGTTCCATGTTCTTGGAGTGAACTTTTTATGCACTGAGTTCGTGTGTGTTCAGTTGCTAACACAAATGTGTAAAGCAGGGGTGCACAGTGATCTATGGAAAAATTCAAAGTGTAAATAAGGCACAGTGTAGAAATGCAATCCATGTCTACATTCCATAATGTCATCAAGCCCAGGACACCCAGCTCAATTGAGGTGACAGTGAGAATTAACCAGAAGTTCCCCAGAGGATGAATAACCAGGAAAAAAGTAAGTAACAACACCAGCAAGATGCCAAAGCTTGAAATCAAGACAGGCATAGTTACTGATAAGCTGTACTGGTCCATGAAGACAAAGGTAGGGTTGAATACTATGAACTTGATGCTTTGTTTCAGAGACAAAGGTCTTAGTTTCTCCAATAACTCTATAACATCTCTCTGTGTTTTTTCACTAGTCCTAGCCACAAGATACATACGAGAAGCAATGATGCTATTCACATTCCCAGCCTTGGAGAAAATTATGTCATTTTTGAAGTGCTGGAATTCTGGCTTTCTTAAAAACGAGTTTTGAAGTATGCCAAGAAAGTCACTTTTATTAGTGGCAGTAATGTTTCCAGCTCTCAGATACTGGTAATATTGTTGAAGCCAGGACATTGTGTTGAAGCCTTCGCTCAGTTTCTTTAAGTCATCTTGTACAGTGCTATTCCAGTACTCAAGAGGTTCATAAATGTAGAACCCTATGACTGGACTGTAATTACTGAAGTATTTCTGCTGAATGAGGGCATAGGACACACTTGGTGAATTGCTGGAGAGGAGATTGATTATATTGGCTCCATCACTGATTTGCAAACAGCCCATAAAGGAGAAAGAAGCATATATCAGGTAAAGTATCACCACAAATGGCTTAACATAGATGTTAGTTATCCATTCATTGTAATGCTCCCGTAGGAAATGTTGGATAAAGTGATTCTGGTATGGATCAGTCTCATGATGAGAAGAGTGTTGGTGGCCATCACTCATCATAGTTTGGAACCAAACAGGCTTTCTTTCCAGGTATTCTGCCGAGGGGATTTTACAGCAAAAGATGCTGTGGTACCGATTCTGCTCCAACTGCCCAGCAAAGACCAGACAAGAGCCAAAGAATGAGAAGATATAGAAGTAGTTCAACAGGATGGAGATGCACATATTCTGGCAGAAGACCTTCACAGCTTCAATGTTGGTGAAAGGACTGGCACCCATCCCAAAGGCTATAAAGTACAAGCAGCTTGTCATTGTGTAGGAGACCATTACATCAGAGTAGGCATCTGCAACCCTGTCTTTGAATGGCAGGTTCTCTCGGGTTCGACGCCATCCTGACAGAAGTTCAAACACTCCTTTCGTTCCATGACCTAAAGCAACGACAAAGGGGAGATACATTAATATGAAATATTAATATGAAAATATTAATATATTTTCACTCACATTTCCTTTTTAAATTGTACCATATCCATGATCATCACATTTTAATGTAAAACTGGTGCAAAATGTTCATGCATAATTGCTGAGATCAAATGGTGTGGATGCTCTATAGCAATTATTTCTTTAGGTTCCTTGGTGTTTTTTAGAGTTTGTTAAAAATCAGATCAGTCGACAACTGGATGTCACTACCAAGAAAGCCCTCTGATGTGTGCCTGCTACACAAGCCACTTTACTCCACAGTACCATCCAAAGTTTTTTTTTCAAACTGCTGACCTGAACTGTGAGAAATTAGATATCAACAATAAACAAAAAATGGTGAGGAAAATATTGTGGGTCTGTGCCAATATGTTTTTCTTTTTCTTTGATGAGACAACCAGTTTAAAATAAGCCCTTTCAATTAGTATCAGTTATTTGAGATAAATATTAAATATGCTTTACAATGTGGCCCTACACTTATTCAGAAGCATAGGAACACAGTCTGGGTTTAAGGGGTCTCACTCCAGTGTAAGGATCCACAGGACCGTGGCCTTCAGGTTCAGGGTCCACACCAGTCAGCATTGCTGTTGTCAAGTGTTCACCAGCCCTGATCAACTGACTAAGCCAAGAAAGAAGAAAAGGGAAAGAGCAATAACCTTTCTCCTCTCCCCACTCTCTTTCTGGGAAGTGGTACTGACTGGGACCCAAGAGAGAAATTAGCAAGTGGCTGACAGCACGGAAGAGGAGGTTGGGCCTCCCGTGACTACTGTGGGTTTCTTATCCAATGATTTTTCCAAGCTTGGGAAAAAAAAACCCTGTTTAGCTGACAGCAATGTACTGTTGGGAATTGATTTAACTTAAATGCAGCATGCATTTAACAGGCCTTTGTTTGACTTTTAAAATAAGGTTTGGCTGAGAACCTGTGCAACACAGCCCTACGCATGTTTACCCAGAAATGTGTTCAATGAGGTTAGCTCATTAGTTACTCATTATTACAGAATATGGGAAGCATATTGGACACAAAAATAAAATAAAATATTCTGTTCACCTGATGAATCCTGAATAATGCTCAACCTGGAGCTTTTTTGGAACCCTGTTGGTAGAAAGTTACAGTGTTCTAGCATGAAAAACTGCACCTTTAAAATAGATTAACCTCTGAAAGCTAATGCCAGCAAAACATGGCAGGAAAATATTTATAGTCCACATGGCTAAATGAATGCTGAGCATGTGTTGCCATTTGGTGAAACTGGTATCTTTTTCAACACCTCTTAACAAGAAAGTAGAATGACAACATGTCGTTGTTGCTGTGTGCCTTCAAGTTGTTTCCAACTTATGCTGACCCCCAAAGGTGAACCTTTCATGGGGTTTTATTGGCAAGATTATTCAAATGGGATGCCACTGCCATCCTGGGAGGCTGAGAGAGTGTGACTTGCCCAGGTATCCCAGTGAGTTTGCATGGCCAAGACAGGATTTGAACTCTGGTTTCCAGAGTCATGGTCAAACCATTGTCACACTGGCTCAATCAAAACAAGCTGGGATAATAAAAAGTTCTTTCCCTTTTTCACATAAAATGCACACAGTGCATTTGTTACTTTGTCACCATACTAACAACTGAGTACAACTGAACTCTTGGCATTTTTAACCCAACTAGGTTTTTTTGTGAAAGGTCATGATAAACAATAAATAGTATTTTTACTAGACCTGCAAGAGTTGGCCTAAATACCATAAAGATATCAGATCCTGTCTTATTATAAGCAGGATCAGCACTGGTTACCACTTGTATGGGAAACCACCAACAAATACCAAATGAAATCATCAACATCACCATCACCTTTAAAAAAGGTACTTGGATGAGAGATCACCAGCAAATACCAGGTGCTAAAGACTATATTTCAGAAGAAGGAATTAGCAAAACCACCTCCAGGTATTACCTGCCGAGGAAAACCCTATGAAATTCATGGGGTCGCCATAAGGCATGCACACGTACACTGTATACAGTATCATATATACTGTGTTGACAGCTGGTGGGGTGAGGAATACTGTCTTGTACCTGAAATGTTACCTCAATGATTTAGTGCAGGTTAAGAATGACAGAAAGAAGCAACTCTAGTGCTAGCTAATATATGCCAACAAATATGGAAAACAAAACAGGGACGGACACACACAAAAGACTGCAGCAATTATAGAACCATAGCATTCATCTTCCATGCAAGCAAAATTATGCTCAGATTTCTGCAGCATAGACTCTAATCATACATGAAGACAGAAATCTCATTGATACAAGTGGGGTTTAGGAACAGAAGAGGCATTAGGGACCACTTTGCACACATACAATGGCTAATGGAGTGTACAAAAGAATTCCAGAAGAAAATCAGCATGTGCTTCATAGAATACAGCAAGCATTTGATGCATAGATCATGAAAAACTATGAAGGGCTCTTAAAGTCATGAGAGATACTCCTGATAAGAAATCTATACTCAGAACAAGAGGCTACAGTTAGAACAGAATTTGGAAAAACAGAACTGTTCCCAATTGGCAAGGGGGTCAGGAAGGCTACAGTCTTTCACCTTGCATACAGTCTTTCACCTTGCATGCAAAAATATCATAGGAAGAGAAGGGTTAGACTCAGAAGAAGATAGAGTGAAGATAGGAGGAAGGAATGTCAACAATCTTGGATATGTGGAATACACCTTACTACTAGTGGAAATCATCACATACTTGAAAAAAATACTATGGTAGAGTATAGATGAAAGTGCAAAGGGAGGCTTAATGCTGAATATAAAGAAAACAAAACTAATGACCACAAAATAAATGCATAAATTCTACCCAGACAACGAGGAAACCGAAAGAATTCCCATATCTAGGATCAAACTTTGGTCAGAATGGAGACTGCAGTCAAGAAATCAAAAGATGACTAGGAATAGAAGGGGCAGCTATAAAAGAACTAGACATGATTCTAAAGAGTAAAGATACACAACTGAGCACTGAAATTAGAACCATGCAAGGCACCCTATTCCCCATCACCATCCATGGACTGAAAAGCTGGACAGTGAAGAAAATGGATAGCAACAGTATCAATTCATTTGAGATATTGTGCTGGATAAGGGTGCTGAGTGGACTGTCAAAAGGACAAGCAAAGCCAAAATTGAAGCTGTCATATTTTAGACACATCAACAGAAGACTCAACTCACTGAAAAAGACAATACTACTACTGTGGGAAAGGTGGAGGGAAATAGATAGGGAGGAAGACCACATGTCCGATGGACAGACTCAATCAAAGATTTGCACAAACTAAGAGGACAGGCATAGATTTGCACAAACTAAGAGGACAGAGGTCTTGAAGATGTCTCATCCACAGGGTCACCATGAGTCAGGTCTGTCAAGACCATGTTGCACCCTAGTCTGGAAAATGACATGAATGTGGCCACTAGGAGGAACTGGAGCACAGGTACCCTGTTTCCCCGAAAATAAGACATCCCCATAAAATAAGACCTAGTAGAAGTTTTGCTGAATTGCTAAATATAAGGCCTCCCTTGAAAGTAAGACCTAGCAAAATTTTTGTATATAAATATATATACAGTATATAATAAATGTTCTTTGTTGTTGTTGTTGTTCAACAATAAATGTGAATTCTACTTCATGGAAAAATAAGACATCCCCTAAAATAAGACCTAGCGCATCTTTGGGAGCAAAAATTAATATAAGACACTGTCTTATTTTGGAGGAAACATGGTAACTACAGTTCAAGTGACAGGTGCATGAGTCAGTATGTAGGCCACATGTAGGCAGAGGTATACAACCTGTAAACCAAGAGTGCATGGCCCGTGACTGCTTCTTGAGCAGTGTGTAAATTTAGGCCTCATTTCCACTACCTTTTAAATCGGATTGTGAAACAGTTTGAACCAGTTCAAACAACCCTGGTTCCCACTTAATAGGAATCGCTGAAGGAATTCTGAGAGGGGGCCATGCTGTAGACCCATTTAATCCACGTCTTTTTGATGCTGATTTCCCCCCCCCCGCTTCTTTTTCAATAAATTAATTCTGCACAAGTGTGAACCACAAGCAGACTGGAATTGATTCAAATTTCCCCTTCGGCCAGCTGGAACTGAATAATTTTGAATCGATTCACTGGTGAACGGGAACCACAAGTGTCGAATCGATCCATCAATTCAGATTGCACACCGATTTATCTGTAAGTGGGAATGAGGCCCCAGTGGAAGCCCCTCTGCTTTTCCCCTCAGAGTGCTGTTCCCTGGCATTCACAGTGGCTATTTCCTCACTGCTAATAGAAAATGGCAGTCTGCATGGAAACTGCTGACAGACTGGCAGGGAATGCAAACAAACAAACAAACAAACAAACAGCTTTATTTATATACCGCTTCATACCGCCTAAGGAGTGTATAAGCGGTTTACAACTGTAAGCTACTTGTCCCCAACAATCTGGGTACTCATTTTAGCAACCTTGGGAAGGATGCAAGCCTGAGTCGAGCTTGAGCCCTTTTGCTGGCCTTGAACTTGCAACCTCATGGTTTTGAGTGAGTGGCTGCAGTACAGGCATTTAAACACTGTGCCACCAGGGCAGTATGTGGGCTGACAAAATACGAGTGCTCCTATCACCAAGCCAATGTGCTCCTATCACCAAACCAATACCACATGTCTATCTGGCAGTGCTCTTGAGTTGTGCTTCTTTATACTGCATATTTTCAGCTCATTCACAAACACATAATTAAGGTGTTGCTGTTGTCGTGTCCAGTAAAAGCAATGCACTGCATTGGCTATTATGGCTAATATGTTTTACTAGGGTAACCTGCTAACAGAGAAAGACCACCTCATTTAATCATGCCAGACAATAAGCACTCCTTCTGTCCCATAGACTATTCAGGTGTCAGAGGAGTGTTTCCTGCTTCATAAATTAATTTCATTAGATCTTTGCATTTATAATAAAATTATAATAAAATTTATTCAACAGAGAATCAAAATAGGCTTCTTACAGACTAAAATAATAATAATAATACAGTGGTCCCCCCGGGTTATGAAAGTAATCCGTTCCGGATTACCTTTCGTAACCCGAAAATTTTCGTAACCCGGGGGAAAGAGAGCGGGGACCTCTGTCCCTTTCTCTCAGCCGGCATAGAGGAGGGCCTCCTCAGAGAGAAAGGGACGGCCCAATCCGGCGGATCGGGCTGTCCCTTTCTCTCAGCCGGCGGAGAGGAGGGCCTCCTCAGAGAGAAAGGGACAGCCCGATGCGGCGGATCGGGCCGTCCCTTTCTCTCAGCCGGCAGAAGGCCGTCCCTTCTCCTCCGAGGCCTGGGCGCCGGGGGATCTTTCTTTTTTTTCCCCGGATCCCGGGGGATCCTTCGGATCCCGGGGGATACAATCGCGGTCCCGCCGGTTTCGGATCCTGGGGTTTTCTTAACCCGGGGGATTCGTATCCCGGGGGACCACTGTAATAATAATAATAATAATAATAATTATTATTATTATTATTATTTCTATGCCGCCCCTCTGAACAAGCAGTCGGGGCGGAGTACAACAGAGGTTAAAACAATATCAAGTTAAAATGCCCCTTCCTTACCCTTACCACCCTCCCTTAAAAAAGAATTAAATCGCAATAGAGTTAGAAAACATAATAGATTAAAATAGCAATGCACAATAGTAGGGAACAGACCCAGCTTAGGTTGTATGGAGAAAAATGCAGGAAAGATTTAAAAAGCCCTTAAAACCTAGGTATGGAGCTGGGGATATTCACATTCTCTGGGAAGGCTTGCCGGAAGAGATGCGTCTTTAGGGCTCTTTTAAAGCCTTCTAAAGATGGAATGAGATGCAACAAATGACTGTTGTTTTATTTTTACTTTTGTACTAGACATGTAGGTGTATAATTTAAATATTTAAATATTTCTATTGTTTTATGTGTATTTATAGGAATGAAGGAGATCAGATTTAGAAATCAGAACAGTAAGTGCAGTCAAAATCATGAAATAAATAATTTAAACACACAGAAAAATAATTATCCTATTTTAACTAACTAAGCTAACTAACTAATTAAAATGTTAGTTATCAAATCAGTCACTATGATAAAACTCATGCCTGATTTGGAAATGCCTATAATATTGTTGCAGAAACAGCAAAAGATAATTTTAAAAAAATTCTTGGTTATAAAGGCCAATAAAACAGCCAGAATTTGTGGATTATGAATTGTCATGCATTGTAGAACAAGTCTATGAATGGTAATGTCCAATTCCTACAATTTCTGTTTCATGTAGAGCCTAGTTCTTTAGCCAGTACATGCTGCATATCTGAGATTATGCATGACAACACAAATGATGTGAAAATCAGGTTTCTTTGGTCTGGAAATGTAAGCTCTAGGACACAGATCATTACTCTCATAAATATCAGCAGTAATCCATCCTTATCCACGGATTTTTTTATCCACAGATTCAAGCATCCACAGCTTGATTTTCCATTTTATATAAGGGACACCATTTTTCTGTGCCATTATATTTAATGGGATTTGAGCATGTCTCGGCAGACATGAATAGTGTTGTACTGCGAATTATTCTGATTACATGAAAGATTAATCATGGTTTTATGTACTAAGCTTTGAGCAATCCTATAAGCGTTTTAAAGACAAAACTGAAGGCTGTAAAAGTACAGAAGGGGCAACAGTTCTACTTCTTCCTCTCTAAATCAATAGGCGTTTGCTATGATTTCTGCAAAAATAGGATAAAACAGCTACAGACTGTTCAGTTTTCCTGCTTCAGCCTGAAATGGGGCATCCCTTGTGCTTAGGGAAATGGTTTCATTAACATTTGCTTTTTGTCCAGGCAATAGGCACAGGCAGCCAGGGAACTAAAATAAGAGCAGGAATTTAAAATTGGCTTTTCTTTCATTGGTGCATAGGGGTAGGGGTGGGGGGAGAGATTGGTATAAATCAAATATATATAAACAAAAATATCAGGTTTGTACCTGGGAGAAACATGTCAATTTTTAAGTGATGGTTGACCTGCAAGATTATGCATATCCTCGATTAACACATCTAATTCTAACAATAATGTAATAAAAATACATTGCATAAGGTTGCTGTTGTTCTCTAACCAGGTTGAACCAATGCCATTATATGCTCTTCTTAAACACACCAGAAGATCGGATCTGGTCCCTAGCTGAAGTCTGTTTTGATGTTACCTTCATGGCATGGGAATTGATGCAGTCTGGCTCCTTCCAACAATGTTTTGGTAATGTCAAACCCCTTGGGTTGTGTGAGAGAAATTCAAAAACAAGTTGCTTCTCACATATCTCCTTTGCCCACGCTGGCAGAGGAAGAAGCTGCACAGTCTGGATTCCTCCCACAAGACCCTGAGCATCTAATGCTAGGCAGATATCTGAGTGGTGCAGGTAGGCGTCATGCTACATTCTGACACTGGGGAGGAAAAAACAATGTATTAGAGTATACTCCTTGGAATTTTATCTTCACCGCACTTACACAGAATGTAACATTTATAGAATTATCCCCTTCCCCGTTCCCTCCTCAACTATTTCACATATGTTCACTGCTGTTCACAGCCCTTACTGGCTGTGATTGTAATGCTCTGTAGAAAATGCATTAACCACTGGCATCATGGCACAATGATAACATTAAAAGTATCGCTGCAGTTCAGAATCATGCAGGGATTTTTTAATATATATATGCAGATAGTGTTATATTCTCTACTGATCAGTCTTTTCTATCAGGCTGTGTTTTCCTGTGAATTAACTGACCCTTTCCTAATAGTAAACAAATTCAATTTAAAAAATGAAATTCATGGTGGTGTGATAAGAATGCAATGGGCAGATCAAATTCTATCTTTCTAACCAGAAATCTGGAAGGCAGGGTAGCTTCTAGAGCTTACGTACCAAGAAAAGTACAGAGGTTTGAGTGGGAATTTGTAAAGAAGTTTATTTGTGTATGGCACATGCCAATTTTGGAGCAGAAAAGATGAAAAGGAGCAGCTTATTTACAGGAGTCTAAAGTTTGAGGAGTAACTTCCAGCACTTTGGCAGCTGGCTGCTTTCTGCTCATCCCCACCTTCACAGACTTGATGGCCTTAGATTTTGGTGCAAGATTCTTGGTGCTATCTTGCGGGGAAAAGCCTGCTGTGTTAGTTTGTTAAGGCACCAGAGTTGGTGCTGTAAATGTGTAGTAGAAAGAGATGTCACTGAATACTTTGCTCAGGGGAATTATTAGCTCAATGGGATGGGTTACTCAGCCCAGCATTATCACACTAGGGTCAATTCCAGAACCATCCCACAATTATCCCATTACCATCCCAAAATTATCCCATTGCCAATAATAGGATATTCATTGCCAATAATGGGATGATTGTGGGATGGTTCTGGAATTGACCCTAGTGTGATAATCTACATCAACATCAGGAGGAACTTCCTGACAGTAAGGGCTGTTCGACAGTGGAACACACTCCCTGGGATCGTAGTGTAGTTTCCCTCCTTGGAGGTCTTTAAGCAGAGGCTGGATGGCCATCTGTTGGGGATGATTTGATTGGGATTTGATTGATTTGCATGGCAGGGGGTTGGACTGGATGGCCCTTGTGGTCTTTTCCAACTCTATCACTCTATGATTCTATAGGTGAAATCTTAGGCACACATAGTAGGAAACAAGGCCCATTAATTTGAGGGATCCATCTGAGATGTTTCATTTGAGTTAAAAAAAAAAAAAAACCTGCATTATTCTAAGCCTGAACCATTGGAAGGATCATGCCCAGCGATCTCAAAGACAACGATGGAGCCTCTAAAATGCAAGCCTTTCTTCAAGATGCTGGGAGGAGGGGGAAGATAAAGGGATGCATCTCATTCCTATTAAGAGAAACTGAATCTTGAAAAGCATCTTGGTGCCCCCTGCTGCGTGTCTTTCTTTAAGATACACATAGCATAATCACTGTTTTCAGTCACAAATAGTTCTCATAAAAATGGCTAATTTAAAAGCTTGGCTTCTCTACCAAAGAGCATTCAAAAAAGTGCAGTAAAACTTCATCCAGCAGATGGAAGTGCACATCTTGGATGAAGAAGAAGACAACCCCAGGGAAATCTCTAGTTTTACTTTCTTAATCCAGACAAGTAATAACAGTTAACAGGGGACGTGAACTAACAACTCGGTTCAGAGAAATGCTACTAATAAACTCACTGGTCTTAAAAGTTTTTCATTCTGCTTAACAAATTCAGGAACAGAGCAGATGCCTGAATTGCTTAGAGTGCATCTGGTACCATCCTTGTAAAGCAGAGAGAGGAAATGAGGTACAGTATGTGTCTTTTTTCTAGTGGAAGGGTAACTCAGATTCCTCCCTCTCCTTTATCCCCAAAATGATGTACATATGAGTAGGCACTGGATCCAATGATAACTTCTTTTCCATCTCTCCCCTGTTCCTCAATATTTCAGGTGATCCGCATACCCTTTTTTTTTTTTTAAGTGTAATGCTCATCTAGGTTCTGCTTCACCTAGAGATGAGAGATTCATAATTCTTCTTATGCAAAAATAGGTTTTAAGATTGCTGAATGAAGGCATCTTATTGTTCAAGTGGAACAATGTCCCTATTTATCATGATTGTTCGGTTTCCAGATGTTGTGAAAAGTACTCAGTTTGATGTGAAGTCAAAGGCTTTCATGGCCAGCATCCATAGTTTTTTGTGGGTTTTTCACATGATGTGGCCATGATCTAGAAGAGTTTGTTCCTAACATTTCGCCTGCATCTGTGGCTGGCATCTTCAGATAATCAGTACTCAGTTCCTTCATACCTTCTCCTTCCCATGTCTATGGTGATGAAAATGTAACAATTTTTACTGAATGGGCATCAAGTATCTTTTTGTGACAGGTTTTGCCAGTATGTATGCAGTGGTGTAGTGGAATCATGGCTCAAAGGGCCAAAGCCCAGGGCTCGAAGGCTGACTCCGAAGTAAAATGAGTACCCAGCTTGTTGGGGACAATTGGCTTACAGACTGTAAACTACCTATGAGATTGCTGAGTTCATTGATAAGTGGTATAGAAATGTAAATGCTATTGCTATAAAGCCCTGTGACTTGTTAATAAGCAGGGACCTCCTGCCCTTGTGGTGTCCCCCTTTCCAGCTGAGTTTATCCGCAATCATCACAGTTGCTGGAAGGGAAAGGGATTTTCCCAGTAACAATGTATTGTGATGAGCTATCCTAGTTGTAATCAAAAGTACCAGGGGAGGTTTTACCAAAGACTTGTTTCTGGTAGAGATGAAAATTGCTAGAAATTATATTATATCAACACAGCTACCTAATCTTTTAGAGTGTTGCTGCATAGACTGTCCTGATTAGTGTCTTCACTTCAAAATTTACTGCTGCACCACCGCTTTTGTGGGCACTGGCAAAAACAATAAAGAACAGCAAAATTAGGTGACCGTTTATCCTGACTCAAACCTTCAATAAGAGAGGAGAACCACATTTCTGGAAACCCCCAATTCCTCTTTCAAATACACATGTACACATTTGGAAGGCCACTATCATCTCCCCTCCCTGAAGTGCCCCATTGTCACAATCAGAAGACGTTGCCTCCTGGGAGTTACTCTTGCCCCCTCTTTCTCTTGGAAAATGAAGCCATTAATTCTATTGAAGTGAATTAGATCAACCCTTAGCCCTTCCTTCTCTCTTTCTGGGAAATGCAAACCATGTGTCCAAGCAGTTAAGGTGCTAGGGAGGATTAAGAAGGGAGTATAGGGGGGGGGGAACCTTTATTCTAAGCAAAAAGGGTGCATTATATTCATTCCTGATGCTGCTTTGAGTTAGAGAATGTCCCTAATACACTACCACATTCCTGCTCACCCTCTCAAAAATGTATCCCATTTCCCAGTAAGTCATTTTTCTCGGTGAAGACAGTCCTGCCAGTCTCTACCATGGCCCCCTTCAAAGGCAATGTAAGCTCCAACTCCCACTATCCACTCTCTCTCACCCTTGTGGATGCCTAATATTTATTTTTTTATTTTTATTAAATTTAAAATAAGTACATACATGGATGCCTAATATTTATTAAGGTGCTTTTAAAGACTCCAGATTGTAAGTTTCCAGACCTTTGTATTCACTGCAGCTGTGCCGTTCATCCACATAACCCACTTGCTGCACAAGGTAAAGGACAGAAGAAGACCAAGGAAAATGGCAGGCTGCCATTATCACAATTTCACGTAATTGTGTATATGGCTATGATAAGATCCTGCTGTGTGATGCTTTGCTAAGTGTATAAGTATTTTAAAATTGCATTTTCATTTATTTCAGATAAAGTATGGTTTACTTTATCTGTGAAATACTGCACATCAGTAACATAGATGGAAATAAAGAAACAAAGAGAATGAAAATGAGTACCCAGATTGTTGCGGGCAAGTAGCTTACAGTTGGAAACCGCTTAGACACTGCTTAGGCGGTATGAAGCGGTATATAAATGAAGCTGTTTGTTTGTTTGTTTGTTTGAAAAGACTGGCATGTTGCAGTTGTTCCACATGATGAACACTGGGCTGGAGTAGTCATATATGGGATCCTAGGCACACTTCATGTTAGCTCTGAACATAGAGAGGTCATGGCCAGTGTCCTTAGTTGCTCACTTACTGACCTCCTGCTCTTATATACATATGTGGGTAGGCTGAATTCACCACAGAGAGAAGCATTCCTCATATGACATCCACCCTAGGTAAAGAACAATGGGAAAGCTCTGAGCAATAGGCATGAGCTGTGATGGCTTGTCTTATTTCTTCTAAGCATACCTTGCACCCCTTCAGACTCCATACATGGCAGTTAGCAAAAAATAACAGTCCACTGATAACCAAGGTTTAGTTTTAAATTTGAAGCCTTAACATAGTTTTTATCCTCAGGGGGAAAACAGACATTTGGGGGAAACATATGTAATACTTAAATTACGTATATTCATATTATATTTTTAAATCACTTATTTTCATATCATATTTTACTCTTTTATCACCTTAATATTTTCCATTTATTTGTTATTAGCATATTAAATTGTACAACTTGACATATTTATTATATCTGAAAATCAAGTCTTTATTTTGTATAAGGAAATTGTAAATATATCTTATCCTAAAGAAAGAACTGCAAAAACTACTGTACTTAGCACATGCAGATTAAATTATGCCATCTGAACAGTGGAGGAAAATGAAATCAGAATCCACAAATTCTGTAACTAAAAATATAGTCTATCATTTGAAAAGAACCGTCTTATGAAATCACGAAGACTAAACAGCATATTCTGATGTTAAATTTAACTCAACATTAATAATGATCAAACTCTGTAGTATAGTACCATCATTAAGATTGTATAGCATATTAAGTGCCGATAAAAGATACAGTGTACTTGCTTCTTCTTCAATTGCCTCCATAAAACTAGAAGAAAAAAGAAGGCAAGACCACCACTACTACCATACCCCTTTTATGCTCCTCTCATGGAGAAAGCAACAAGCACTAGGTGCAAGGAGAAAGCACCTTGGACATGAGTGTTGTACAGTATATGCCTGCTGTATGCACAAGAATTCTTCTTCTCCAATTCTACAGGCCGCATGGTACAGATATTTTCATAAATTGCTATATGTAGTTTGACTTAATCCAAATGAAATGTTCATTTATTAACACAAAAGAACAGAACACTTGTTCATTTATTAACGCAGAAGAAGGAGGAGTGAATATAGGAGGAAGGAATATTAACAATCTAAGATACACAGATGACACCATAGTACTAGCAGAAAACCTCAAATATCCAGAACAACTTCTGAGAAAGATCAAGGAAGAAAGTAGAAAGGTGGGCTTACTGTTGAACATAAACAAAAGAAAAATAACGACCACAGAGGATCTTCATACATCCAACCTAGACAATGAGGAAATCAAAATAGTAAAAAAATTCCTATACCTTGGTTCAAACATATAAGTTTATCACATGAGGCTTGGGGAACGGGAACAGGGTGGAAAGGAAGGGAATGGAAATGAGGTTGGACAAGGGGGAGACACATATTATCGCATGAGAGAACGCCTCTGATGCCACCAGGAGTTCCTGATCAATCGGCTGCTGTGGAATGGATGGGGAACACATCGGGGACTCCCGGAAGCATCAGCGACATTCTCCTGTGCAATAATATGCGTTTTCCCCATTCCGCTCCATTTCCATTTCCTTCCCTTGCACCCCATTCCCGTTCCCCAAGCTCTGTGCAATAAACTTAATAGATCAGAAAAGGGATTGCAGTCAAGAAATAAGAAGAACAGCAGCTACATTTCTATACCGTTTTATACTGAACTAAGAAGTCTCTAAGTAGTTTACAACTTGTAAGCCAACTGCCCCCAACAAGCTGGGTACTCATTTTAGCAATCTCGGAAGGGTGCCAGGCTGAGTCGACCCTGGAACCCCTGGTGGAATTGAACTCACAAGAATAAGCATGAGGAGAGGCTACAAAAAAACTAGAAAAGGTCCTAAAGAGCAAAGATATACAACTAAGCTTGAAAGTTAGAATTGTACAAGCAATTGTATTCACTATTACCACGTATGGATGCAAGAGCTGGACAATTAACAATATGAAGAAAAAGAAAATAAGTTCATTTGAAATGTGGTCTTGGAGATGTCTCATCCACAAGGTCACCAAGAGTTGAGATTGACTGAAGGGTGGTTAACAACAACAACAACAACAACAACGGATTAATACTTAACAGTGTTTCACATTATAGAGTTTCAACAGAATGAGATCCAATCTGCCCTGCAGAAAGAATGCAATTTGACACTGTTTTAACATGGTTCAACACTGTTTTAACTGCTATGACTCAATGCTATGGAATTCTGGGATTTGTAATTTTGTGAGATATTTAGCCTTCTTTGTCAGCTCTACAACAAACTACAAATTCCAGGATTCCCTAGCACTGAACCATGGCAGTAAAAGGAATGTCAACCTGCATTATTTCTGCAGTGCAGATGTAGCCTGGGTCCTCTCAGTTTTGGCACCACATTCAATAAATGATAACTTTCCTAGCTCTGCTGTTCAAAATTCTTCATCAAGAATGTATTTGCCTTTTCTGTCCGGTCCTCTCTCTCCATCTCTTTTGCAGTAACATAATATGGAAAGTTTCCCTAAGTTATTAGGACCAATAACCTCTGCAAAAACATTGAAACACTTTCCTATTTGTGCAACCGCAATAAAAGTGTTATGAAATATCAGCGTCATCATCACCATCATAATTGTCATTGTTGGCATTATGCTCCTTTTCATTTCAGTGGTCAGAAAATATATTTTTCTTCCTAATATATCAGGCAATTTACTATTAACACCAATTAAACTATTGGCTCATTGTAATGCCAGCAGAATGTTTGTGAAGTGCCAAGAAATAAGTAATTAACTCTAATTTGATCTATTTTGCAGAAGGGAGACCTTCTTCCTTTGGCATTGGCATCGAGGTGATGACAGATTTCATCACCTGCAGTCAAAGTCCACTAGTGTAAGGTATGGTGATGCCAACAGATCCATTTCTTTTTGTGTGTCCTTCATCTCTGCCCATCTTCATAGTGAGTCAAAAGGGGAAGTGCAATTTGTTGCATTTATCTCTGCTGGAACAAGTGAACAAGTGATTAGAATTTGGTTTTTATACTTTCTTGTATCTGTTTCCCAAACTAGCAACTCCCCCCCCCCTTATTTGGATGATGTGTACTAAAATGGTGTGTAAATCCTTCAGAAAGAAATGGAGGTTTTTATTAAGAGTACAGTAGTACCCGTTTTGGTAAAAACAAAAATGATTTTGCAGATTCGGTGTAGTTAAGGTTGAGGATGCACAGATGGGCAGAACACTCATATTTGCCAAATCCTTGGATCTTTATAAATTATTGTAAGCCATCTCGGATCCCATTTTGGGAAAAAGGCAGAATAGAAGTGTAATAAAATAAATGAATAAATAAATAAACTCTTCTTCCTAAAGTGGGGTTAGGCAAAGCCTTCTACCTCACAGAAGCTTCCAGATCAACTATTTTGTGAAAAAGAACAGCAGGACTACTGACATTTTTAAAACTAACAATGTCCTACAGCATTACATCCACTTTCAAGAATGCTGAGTTGCCAGGTTATTTTTCTTATCAAATGGCAGTTGAACACTGATGAAATATCACCAGCCTCCCCTCTTCATCTCAAATGGGTTATACATATAGTTTATTAAATTCCGCCTCCATATTTATCTGAATTGTGTGTTTAGTTTATCAAGTCCCTTTTTCTTCTGAATGATATTTTACCATGCAGGTTTACTTATACAGGTGTACAAATAAAATCCCATTAAAATGAACTTTGATGAAAATATACAAACACTCACATAAAGATTTCTTTACTTCTTGCATATCTGTAATGTGTGTGTGTGTGAGAGAGAGAGAGAGAGAGAGAGAGAGAACACAAAGAAGGGGAAAGTGTGTAGTGTTAAGACAGCCAGTGTGGTATAGTCATTTGAGTGCTGGACTACAACCCTGGAAACCAGGGTTCGAGTCTTCACTCTACCATGGAGAGTGGGTGACATTCAGTAAGATGCACCCGCTCAGCCTCAGAGGAAGGCAAAAGTAAATCCTCTCTGAACAAATCTTATGAAGAAAACCTTCTGATAGGATTGCCTTAGTGCTGTCGTAGGTTGGAAACAACCTGAAGGCACACAACAATAAACAACAACGTAGTGCTACCACACTTTATATGACAATTATACAATACAGAATCCAGACATTTAAAAAGAAAAAGAAAAAAAATCGGAGATTTCTACTTACGTATTGGTTTCACTAGTCCAGCAAACAAATTCAGAACACCATAATCAAGGGAAAATTGGTTGAGGAAAAATATGTGAGAATCCCTGCTCTTTTTCTATTCCCTTCCCTCCCCTCCCCTCCCCAAAAAAGTAGAATTCTTTGTCATTATTCCTTTGATAATTAATTTATCTTTGCTGTACTGTTTTCTTCCAATTCTAGAAACTGTTTTAAGATTTTCTATACCGAGGATGAGTATCTTTCAGCCTGTGAGCCAACTAAGCTTCATACAACTCTTCTGCACACAGGGTGCAGTGGGCCCAGTTCTATTCAACATCTGTATCAATGACAAGGATGAAGGAATAGAGGGCATGCTTGTCAAATTTGCAGATGACCCAAATTAGGAGGAGTAGCTAATACCCCAGAAGAAATTATCAAAATTAAAAATGTCCTTAATAGATTAGAAACCTGGGCTAAACTAACAAAATTAATTTCAACACAGAGAAATGTAAGCTACTGCACTTAGGCAGAAAAAATGAAATGTGTAGATATAGGATGGGGGACACCTGGCTGAATGAGTCTATGTGTGAAAGGGATCTAGGAGTCCTAGTGGATCACAAGTTGAACATGAGTCAATAGTGTGATGTGGCAGCTAAAAAAGGCAATGTAATTATAGGCTGCATCAATAGAAGTATAATGTCTAAATCAAGTGAAGTCATAGTGCCCCTCTATTCTGCTTTGGTCAGGCCACACCTGGAATCCTGCATCCAGTTCTGGGTACCACAATTCAAAAAGGATGTTGAGAAACTGGAGCGTGTCCAGAGGAGGGCAACCAAAATAGTGAAGGGTGTGGAAACCATGCCCTATGAAAAGTGACTTAGGGAGCTGTGTATGTTTAGCCTGGAGAAGAGACAGTTAAGAGGTGAGATGATAGCCCTGTTTAAGTATTTGAAGGGATGCCATATTGAGGCTGGAGCAAGCTTTTTTTCTGCTGCTCCAGAGAATAGGACACAGTACAATGGATGCAAACTGGAGGAAAAGAGATACCACTTCAACATTAGGAAAATTCCCCCCTCCCCGCCCCCAGCTATATAAATAGGGATTTCCTTACAAACTAACTATGTGATTTAGGTCACCCTCTCTTTGGGAGTAACTGACATTCACTCTCAAAGATTTTCTCCTAAACTGTTGGGACCTCCATCTTCCTTCTCCATTAATTTTCTTTGGAAAGATAGTGAGATAAAGATTTCTTCTTTACCTGAACTATTCACTTGTTACATTAGGATATAGTATCTATGTATATATAGATTAAAGCTATTGGTAAACATTTGTTTGAACTTCAAGCTACTTGTGTTGTTTTTGAGTCAGTCTCAGTTCTTAGGAAAGTATAGTTAGATTTTTTGCTACTCTGCTGATTTAAAGCTAGACCCTAACAGGCGTAGCTTTGATTTTTTTTAAATAAAATTTTATTGATTAAAAACGACAATTACATACATGCATACACCTGATTATACACAATATACAATACGTACACGCGTATATCTAATTATATACAATACAACAATATTTCTTGATAACAACACAAATACCTAATGCCAAATTTCTCCTTCACCTCATTCTTTCCCCTACCCCTTCTGTATCCTTCTACTAACGCCGCTCAGCCTCACATCTTCCTTAAGCATCAAAAACTACGTTTCCTCTCACATTTTTCTTAAACCTTCTATCCCTTGCCTCCTTATCTCATCAATCGATATCCTTCCTAAGTTGCTTTCCTCTTCCCATTCAGACCGACCCACACACCTTCTTTCACATACTCAAACTTTTGATCACTTGCTTAACCTTCAACATTCATACTTTCTTCCTTCCCAACTGTTGTCAATTTGATTACATCCCGTTTGTTGTTTACTTTCTATACGTGTATCGAGGTTGACAGACCTGTCTACATAAATTATTATAAACCTTAGTCTAAGTTTGTATAACTCACTTTAAGTTTTCATTAGCAACTAAAGAATAAATTAACAATTGAATACGATCCTACTGTTTTGTTATGTGAACCTAACGGTTAAATTAATTCAACCATTAGGTATGAATTCCCCCCCTTTTTTTCTCCCCCTATATATGCAAACTTAAAATAAGTAACAGAAAAGAAAAAAATATGTAATAGTAATACTAGTATTAAATAGTAACATTTTTTTTCCATAACGCATATTGGGACTCTCATGAGAACAGAAATATATCATCATCTGTAATTTTTAATCTATTCACCTAAAATACATACATAGCTTTGATATTTTTGATATTTAAATAGTTTTGCTTCCTGCCCAAAGGCTGAAGCCTTAGGAAACACAGGACTGATACAGACGGTCTGTAGCAGCCCTTTTCACACCAGATTGGGGCCAGGGTAAGTGTAGCGGCAGCCCAGAGGCCCCAATCTGGCGCTTTTCCAGGCCACAGAGAAGCAGAAAAATGCTGCTTCCCTGTGGCCTGGAAAAAGGGGTATTCTTGGGACTGCTTGGCCCCAGACACCCTGACAGGAACAGATATGGGAGAAAGGGGCCGTGTGGCACCTTTCTCCCTGGCTTCGTTCCCGCATCAATCTAATTGCTGCGGGAACGAAGCGTAATTAGTGCCGTAGATAGGGTGCCGCAAGCACCCTCCAGCAGCGCAGTGATGTCACGCATGTGCTGGTCTGTGTGGAGGCAACACATGTGTGATGCCATCATCCCGCGCTGTGTATGGACACCGTGCTTCCAAAATGGTGCCATCCAGAGGAACTAGGGCTGGGGAGCCGGCAGCTGCTGCGCACTCCCCAGGACAGCACTTTGCGCCCATCTGTATCAGGCCTTAAATTGCTCTACAAGAACTTATTGACAGTAGGAGCTATTCAACAGTGGAACATACTTCTGCTGGGTGTGGCAGAGTCTCCTTCTTTGGGGGTCTTTAAAGAGAGGTTGGATGGCCATCTGGTGTATTCCTGCAAGGTGGGGGGTTGCACTGGATGGCCTTTGGAGTCTCTTCCAAATCCATCATTCTGTAATTCTGTGTATACAAGAGTACTAAAGGAACTTGCATGTGTAATCTTAGACATACAGTCAATAATTTTTGAGAATTCTTGGAGAACAAGAGAGGTCCTAATGCACCAGAGGGTGAATGTTGTCTCCAACTTGAAAAAGGGGAGAAGGGAGGACTTGAGTAACTGCTGAGCTTGATGTCAAAATAAGGAAAGCTTCAAGAACACATAATTAAACAGTCAATTATGAACTCTTTAAAGGGATTTTGTGACTTTTTGTTATTTGTTGTGACTTCAGGTCTATGACTCTATGGGGTTGTACAGACTGCCCAAAAGGAGCGGTCTGTAGGCACCCAGAGAAGTGCCAGAATGAGGCCAGGGCTGCCTCACCGGCAGCCCCAGAGGCCCCATTCCGCTGCTTCTCCAGGCCATGGAGAAGCGGCAAACTGCCGCTTCTCTGTGATGTGAAAGCAGGGTGCAGCAGGCACCTTGGGCGCCCGCTGCACCCTGCCATCCCCGGCGCTCTGTAAAGGCCGCGCCAAGGACAAGCAGCAAAATGGAGCTCCATTTTGGAGCTCCTCCTTGCACCGCAGAAAGGGTGCCCTAGGCGCCCTCCTGCAGTGCCATGACGTCAGGAATGCGCCATGCTGTATAAACGCGGCGCATGCCATGACGCCATCATGGCACACACATATGGATGGTGCCATTATAAAATGCCGCCATCCATATGTGCTAGGATTAGGGAGCGTGTGGATGCTGCATGCTCCCAAATCCTAATCACGCCCCATAGACGGGCCTTTTGGGCCATCTGTATCAGGCCAAAGATCCTATAATTCAAATAGCATCTCTTCTCTAAGCCCTGCTCCCTGGAGACTAATGGGGAAAGGAATCAGTGTTTGGAAGTAATAGCATCCTACTCAGGAGGAGAGGACCCATAAGGGAAATCCTCACCAACCGTTATCTTCCATCAATGTGTGTCTTTTGGTGCTTGTTTTTTCAAACAGCATGAGAAGCAGGACCCAGAGGCAGTCATTAACTCAGCCTTCACTTGTAGTAGCCAAACTAATGCTAAATTCCTGAAGGCACCAACTCCACTCCTGTTAACCTATGTGAAGCGGAAGCCAACCATGCTTTCAGCTGGCACCTTTAAGCATTCATGGAAGCACCACCTAAGTAGCAATTTAGCTAAAGAACTGATGACATCAGGGGATAGGCCATCTAGCTTGTGTGGTGGTTGCTCCCTGACCTTCAGTTGTTTCTCATCCCTTACCTAGATTCTTGCAAATCTGAAGAATGCCTCTTAATATCCTCTGCTTAATAATACTTTTGAAAAGGTCTTTCTACAGTTGAAGAATAAGAATGAATAATATCTTTACTGCAGCAAAAAAACAGCCGTGCTGTAATGATGATTTGCTTCACTTGTGCTCTTTATCTTTAAGTTAATTTTATTTCTCCTCTGTATTATTAATCAATACCAGTTGTAATATAATCTCAGTTCCCAGTGCTCATGCATGTTGCTGAAAGGAGTAATTTCCACATTCAATACTTTTTTCATGAGCAGAATTCTGGAAAATTTACTTCCTCTGTTATCTAAGCATTTTAAATTTCTCTGTAAAGAAATGGTCTTCTCACTTTATAAGATTTGATATTTCTGAATAATTTTTTAAGAAAGGTTTAAAATGCTTAACATAGAAAAAGGCAGACAAATTACTGCCTTTGTATAGCAAAAATAAAGGCCACATTCCCTTAGGATCGCATGTGTACCACTTCCTACCAACAACATGATAAAGCTTAAAATATATGTAGCTCAATAAAAATAATACATTAAGCACAGAGGTCTACTCGGTAAAAAATCCCAGTTTAAAAATGCATCTAGTGTAGTAGCAGTTTTATTCACAGTGGGTGATCTACAGATCAGTGCTAGTTTATGAGTCATCAGCTGCAGTTTGTGGTGATTTTCGACCAAAGAAAAAAATGGCTGTAACCATGGAACAAATATGGTACTGGCCCCTAGCACACTTGGGAGGGGAGGAGCTCCATTTAAGCCAATGGGGCTTGAATATGCACATTTTTCCATTTTTGCAGCGGGGTTCGGAATGGATCCCTTGCAAAAACAGAGGGAGGACTGTATTTAAGGTTGCATTGTAGAACCACATTATAGTTTTACATTGATTTTATTTCTTGCATTATATTGATGATGGGTGCTTTATAAGACACTGTGCGGATTTTTTTGCAAGGAGAAACACTGCATCAAGTGAATAAATGAATGAACAAATGAGGTCAGGGCTAAAACATTGATAAGAAATTCATTTGAAAGTGAATGGTTTTCAAATATATTCAAATGCAAACTATCTCCCACAAGAACTGGGGCTTATCTGTATCCCTGAGCTGTAATGGCTATAGGAAAAAAAACTTCCTAGTTAATTTTTTTTTGGATTGGATACACTTATAATATTTATGATGTCTCAACTTTCTTCTTTTCCTTCTCTGGGATATTATCATCTTAGTGAGATGTGCTATCCGCTGCCTACAGCTGTTGTACGTAACCTTGCTTTGACATACTTTTAGGCCCTTACAGTTTTCATTAGTTAAAACACTTCTAAATTTACCACATCTGCTAAATGTAGTACAGCATTGTCAGAGGTTGTTTCCTTGACTTCTTCTCTTTTGCTGGAAGGCATACTCCAAGAGATAAATTAATTCATGTGACCACAAAAGAAATGATCGTGATAGCTCAATGACAACCTATTAATACATATATAGTATATCACCTTTTTATACAGAATATTGAAAAGATGCCTGCCTGCCTGAATGACACAGACTTTCCAACCTGGCCAAATTTCCAATTAAGAACACTAGTGATCTGATCATACATGGGGAAAAAGAGAAGTTTTTTGCACAGTCTAGTTACTGTGGGAAAGACAGAATGGGTCAATTTTCACAAATAGCCTATATTTTAATGGGATTACATTTATCAGTTTAGTGCACTGAATTCAACCTGATAAATACAACAGAAAATTCCCTTGCAAAAAGCTATTAATCAAGTTCATTTTTACATGTTTAAATTAATTTCTATATATATATATTTGCATTAAGCCCAAACCTATTCCAAACAAGATTAAAATACTGGCTAGTGCTGTAGGATCATTAAAGCTATCCTTGTCCTTCTTACACCTTCTCTCTTCCTAATCATATTCAAGTTTTCTTTGTACTTTCAGGTGCTAATTGAAGTTTCAATAAATCTCTTTTATCTTTATTTTCTTCATCTACAATGCCACTCCTATCCAAATGGATAAATGAACTATTTTAGTTTGTGTTGACATTATTGTCAAACAGTTTAAGACTACTTATTAATGTTTGTTTTGGTCCAAATATGGTTTTTAATGTTTTTACAAACTATGGCTGGCATTCTCCAAGTTGATATTTTTCTACTGGTATGAAAGACAGGTGATATGAAGGAGTAGAACTCCATTAAAATTACACTCATCTCTCCACATTCACTGGGGTTAGAGGAACAGCGCATGGGACCCTGTGAATGTGGAAAAACCGCAAATAACAAAAACACTATGTTTGTACCTGAGAGAACACCTCTCTATGAACTCTAGGTCCTCCAGTGCAACTCTGTGACATTGAGCTGGAGGAGCTACCAATGCCTAGTGAAGTGTTCTCCCTAGGAATCGCTAGATCCTTCAGTGCAACTTTTGGTTAATGTTCACTATAGAGTTGCGCTGAATGACCTAGATATTCATAGAGAGAACATATTAATAAAATTCATGAATAATCAAAGTTGCAAAAGTCAAAGTCACAAATGTGGATGGACGAGTGTAGTCCAGACAATCAGCCTGTAGATTCAGAATTGATGAATGGAAATAATATGAAATTTTAAAAAATTAACTAAATCTCAGACATAATTAGGACCACAGAGAAAAGAAGAGACTTTTGTTACATTACATTGTCTGTCTTTATTACTGAAATATGTGCCCATAGCATGGGTACTATAAGCTGAGTAAATCTGTTTACTCCCACATTCAAACATTTTAAGCCTCAAGTATTTTCTGTCCCAAACATGGAATTTGAAAATATTGGTAATTTCTAAAAAATTAACTGAATTGGTTGGTGAAGGGAATTATCTTTCTCAAAAATTGAATGAAACAAAAATCTTATCCATTTGTAGTGGCAAAATTCAGTATTTACTGTTATTCCCAGCATGGAGAGGACCATGCTATATCTGCTGACCAGGTAAGCATTCAAGATGAAACACCTCTTAGAAAGGAAAAAAAGCAGAGCGATCACAGCCATGGTCAAGTAGACAGGATTCTAAGTCAGACTCAGGCTGGGTCTTCATGGATGAATTTATCATTTGATTTCTACCACGTTGTGTTTTTAAATTTCATATTCTTTCCACATGAGCAAACAGTAATTTCAATAACAAATTTTATTTTATTTTATTTATTAAATCTTCTGGAATGGGATCGAAGGGAGATCTAAACTGAAATCTCATATGCAAGTGCTTCAAATTATAGTATTCTTGGAAAGCAAGATAGCAAGGGCCTAGTACTAATTTTGACAATTTTATGAGGAAATCACAGTAGCCATCTTTCTTACATTGGAACAATACTAGAGCAGCCATGGAAGAACTGGCTGGTCTGATAAAGCCCCTCATCAATATCCCAAGTCTTATGCATTTAATATCTGAATTGTTTTTCTGTGGCTTCTGGTATGTCTCTTCAAAAAAAAAAACTGCTTCATTTATATACTGCTTCATACCGCCTAAGAAGTGTCTAAGTGGTTTACAACTGTAAGCTACTTGCCCCCAACAACCTGGGTACTCATTTTAGCAACCTCGGAAGGATGCAAGACTGAGTCAAGCTTGAGCCCTTTTGCTGGTATTGAACTCTCAATCTTATGGTTTTGAGTGAGTGGCTGCAGTACAGGCATTTAACCACTGTGCCACCAGGGCTCAGTTATCATTTACAAAATAATTTATGTTTGGTTGTTTGAAGAACAGGATTAACAAGAAGAAAGAGTCAAAAGGACACTCTGGATTATGATTCAACAGTGTCACCTCAATAGGAATTATCTAAGTACATAAGCAGGGCTCCAAGAACTGACAGTTTATAGAGATTTGATATTGTTAAAACATGATATTGGGCAGCACAAAAGTATGGTTGGATCTTTCTTTTATTTATTTTAATTCTCCCAATAACAAAAATCTTCTATCGGCCTCAAAAGTAATACTTTCAAAGAATATACTATAGTTTGTAGTCAATATGCCTACAAAGAGTTTTGTCCATATAAATCCCATTTTGCAGTAGAGAAGGGGGAAGACTAGAGGAAAAAGAAAGACAAAGGAAAGTAATTAAAACATAAATTCGTATTTGCTTGCCAAAATTAATCTAAAGAAAGCAAAATGGTAAAGAATTATAACAAAAAAAAATAATTTTGTGAGTAAAGATGGGTAGACTTGAGCATTATCAGAGAGGATATTTGATGCAGGCTCCTAGATGGTCCTTTAAAAGATCACTTCAAACAGGAGGCAAACTTTACAAACAAGCCCCAAGCTTACAGCAATATTTGGGCAGAGGGGACCCAACTCCTTTCTCCCTTAGTTAACAGACAATGTGGTAGCAACAATGGTAGCAATCAGAGAGTGAAGAGGACGGTTTTTCTCTTCACCCTTCCTCGACATCCATGGCTTTCAGAAGAGTCATTCCAAAGGCTGTGGCTTTTTTGCGGAGGGTATAAAGGTAACAAATGGAGAGAGCAACAAACATCCTCCCATTTCTTCTAGAAAAAGCCTCTGAACAAGGGATCTGCTCAGACATACCCAAGCACTTTAGGTGCCAAAAATCATTCTTATTCCCTCTCACTGCCTCAGCAGCACAGGTGGGCAAAGGCAGAATCATTTTGCCTCAGTTATACCAGAAGCATAGATGTAGTTTGGCAGCATTCCTTGGCTACTGTGGAATTATAGCCCAGAAAAGCCAAACTGGTGCAAAATGGAAAAGCAGCTCATCAGGTTCCACTGGCAAAAGCATTATTAAGGATTAGATAGACACTTCTGCACCACTAAATAGACAGATTTGAATATCCTGATTTATTTATCAGGAGGTTGTAATTTCCAGGCTTAGAGGGCCACCGGCCTCTAACCCTAACCCACTACTGCCACAGCCAAATAGAGAGTCATTAAGAACCCAAATGTTTTCCCTTGAAAGCAAAGCAGTCATGGCTGGTGCCTACTGAAACTGGAGCAGTCTTTTGAATCCATGACAGCCAACAACCCACTGCACAGCTATTACTTTGATAATGGATTTGGTGGGGGAAATATGCTGATCATGTACAGCACATTTCAGTAGAGGTGGGAGAAGAGGAAGGAAGCGGTGGTTGCAATTTTGTTAGTGCATGAGCTGCACATTGGAAAAGGTGAGAAAAGCCTTTGGAAATGGCTCCTTCAAGGTGCTCCGGGGTTCTTGAGGTGGCACTTCCCAATGCACCCGGGTCATCTCTTCATAAGACTGAGAAGGAAGATGGGGAAGCTTTTGAGAACCTAAACTGCTACTTCATGTTGCTGCAGGCTTGTACCACGAGCTTTCCTCCATCAGGCAGCTTCTTCTGGATTCCCTCTGCTCAAGCCCCCTCATCTGGCTGTTCTTACCTGATCAGAGGGGGACAGAAGACAGGGATGCCCTGAAAACTGGACAATGACTCCCTCCCTAGTCCTCAGCCCCTCTCTCTTCACGAGTCTGTACAACGGTCTCAAGGAGATCTCTGAACACACTGAGCAGGCACCACAGATAAAATTTAGAAGGATGCAAAGGCTCAAAGGACAGTCATCCAGTGACAACTGATGGCTTTGATGTCACTGGGATGATTAATCTCTTCTGGATTAAATTTTAAAGGACTTACTATCCAACATTCTAAACCAGTTTTAGAGATAGGGTTCCGTATCTTGCATAGATCCTTTCATTTCTGGACTACAATGCAAGATTGGAGTCACCATCCCACTAACAGCTAATCATTCTATAAATACTAAACAAAAAATCATGTTCTGGTTGGTTCAGGAGAATCAATCAGGACAAAACTCAGAATCCAGTAGAGCAGTTCCCTTGGGCACGCTTCTTCCTTAGACTCTTACTGGGATTTTAGATGCATGCTGGGTATCCAAAGTCTAGCAAGCAAAAAAGAGAGACATTAATCCAACAGAGCTATGAAGGGTGGGGGAGGACTTTTGCTTCAAACTAAACTGGCATGGTGATGGGATGCAATGCACATCACTTTTTGGGGGCCTGAGCAGGTATTAAAAATATGGTGTACTTTGGCAGGCAGAGCACTTCCTCCACCAATCTTCAGCTTACTATCCTCTGTCAAGTATGACATGAAAGTACAGTACTGGAATTCAGGGCATATACTCTCTTCCCACTCTAGCAGGATTTGTAAAACTATGTGATCATGGTATTTCTGTGTATGTGAAGAGCCTCAGAATTTGCAGCTATCATAGTTATATGGAGAAAGCAGGACATAGAGATTAATGACAATATGGTGCATCTGCTAGAAGCAATCTGTAGCAGATCAACAAAATTAAATTGGAGCCATCTTGAAGGTTACTGGCAATACATCATGACAATACAAAAGGCAATGCGGGGGAAAGGGAATGAGGATTAAAAGAGATTTGGGGTAGATCCAAATGAGTTATAGATTTCAGGATTTGTTGCTGGAAAATTCACATTTGGCATATGAGTTCACACAACAACAACTAGTAACAAATCCAACTTTTTTTGTCATGAACAACAGGTTTGGAAACTTGTTAGCGTTATTAAAACTTCCCAGCATTATTAAGTTCCCCAGTAGCTCTTGCTTCCTTGCTGGGCATGTTTACATGGGCCATTTGCATCAGTTTTCTCCACACCTCACGTTACACTATCCACATGGGGCAGGGTGCCTGATTTGACTGTAAAGTGTCTTCACATGGGAAGGGCATTTCTGCAATGAATCCAGGCCATCCCACCCTTAAAGCAAATTTTAAAAACTCATCATTTGCACCAGTTTTTCCCATAAAACTGCTGCCACTGGCCTGAGTTACTCAGCACAATGTTGGGCAACCTCAGGGGTGCAGCTTGCACTGGCAGTGGCAGTGCCAGGTGGCACAGTGGGACATATGTGTGGACAAATGCCCAACATCACTCCAGAGTGCCTAGGTAACAGAGAGAATTCGGGGCAGCTTCATGTCCAAAATACTCAGGGACCAGCCTGGAGTATTCTGCCACTGTAGACCTGCCCTTTGTTTCTGTAATATTAGTAGTCACAACTAATGCTGCCCACTTAGGTGGTGTTGATCATCATTTGCACAAGTTCCTTGTCCTTCCAAATTACTTAAATTCCTTCCATTTTTTTAATAATACGTCTCCATTTCCATATTTATACTTCCAGTCTTCCATACTTTATTGATTATTTGGTCCCAAATAATATCTTTGCTGTACTCTGTTGGGCTGTCATGTAATTCTAATACAGTTCCCATCAACACCTTTTATGGAGCTTCATCTACTCAGCTCATATATACGTCTGTCATTTTTCTCTCCCCCCTCTTCCCTTTTACTTTCCATTTTAACTTTTGTTTATTTTTGTTTGACCTTTTTCAGTTTCTAGATCATTTTTATGTTGTTCATCTCTCTTGCTATTGACCACAGCACACAGGACTACTGTAATTCTAACTCCTCCCTCTTTAAATGGAGCCACCATGATAAATGCACTCAGCTATTTTTTTCCAACACACTTCACCTTGCACCACTATCCACTTGCATACTGTACTAGCTGTAGTTTTCATTCACTTTTTCTTTGTAGGGAGCGGCCTTGTTTCAGGGGTGGATGCAGTCACAATACATGTAGATTGACGATATTCCAACTCCCAAGCATTCAGACCATTAGGGAGTATCTCCACCATTGACTGCCATCAGCAATACACCATCATCAACCACAGGTTGACCTTCTTCATTGTGATGAAAATGGGTAGATTGATGAGAAGTTCCTCCTAAGTCTCTACCCAACTATGGTGTTTCTTTACTCAGTACAAATACCCCTCTGCGCTTCTCTATTTTTCATGACAACAATAGTGTAACAATTTTTATATACAAAAATAAAAAAAAACAACCACCTCATCAAAACAATGGGTGACACGATTTGTTTAAGTGCAACATTTCCATCCTACAAAATGTTGGTGTTCAGTGCAACATTTCGTTCTTGCAAAATGTTTCACGCCTTCTTGAATCCCATTTTGGGATAAAAGTGGGATAAAATCCCATAAATAAATAAAATAATAAATATTTCAGAAATTCTTGAGAATTTTTCTGTTTCTAAAGGTTTTATTTCAAATAATTACATCTATTTATAAGCAAAATTCCACTAGTGCATAGTAGAACTCAGGTGGCAAGATGTGGCCCAATGCTAAGCATGCAGCCACCCAAGGCTCTGCCCTCACTGCCAATTCAGCCAACGTGTGTGTGTGTATGTGCAGAAACATACATACACATATGAATATAAGTATGCACACAGACACATATATCTCTAAGAAGCCTCCAGGACTTCTAGTAAGTCCCCCCCCCCCTGCCCCAATCTTGCATTCTGAAATCAAATCTGTTGGTAGACTTCTAGTCACATTCTTGTTTTGGACACTATCGGACCCTACAAAGTCACTCATTTTTGCAATAAACAACAGTAAGCAGTAAGGAGCCCTGGTGTGACAGTGGTTAAATGCCTGTACTGTAGTCACTCACTCACTAACCACAAGGTTGTGAATTCAATCCCAGCCAGGGGCTCAGGGTCGATTCAACCTGGCATCCTTCCATAGGTTGCTAAAATGAAACCCAGCTTGTTGGGGCAATTAGCTTACACTTTGTAAACCACTTAGGGAGTGCTTAAGCGCACTAATAAGTGGTATAGAAATCTACTTGCTATTGCTAATAACCGCTACTCTTATAGCTACTACCACCACTACTTATGAGTTAGAATTTATAGTAACATTTTAAGTTTAAAAGAGCCTTGTGCCAGGGATTTCAGGAGGGAGGGTGAATTGCTGCCAATCCCAAGTTTTGTCAGTGGTAGCAATGTTGAGAAATGACAGTGTTGTATCCCACTCTTTATTTTTATTTTATAAGTCACATATGCACATGAACACCACACACACGCATACATACACATTTTATAAAACAAGATATATAAACATTAAAGTATAGTTACATTTAAATGCTGGTCACAGCCTAAGTACTCTAAAAGCACCAGACCCCCTCTGATCTTGGAAGCTAAAGAGGGTCAACCTTGGCTAGTACTGGAATGGGAGACTACCAATGAATACCTGGGGCTGTTGGCTATATTTCAGAGGAAGGAACTGGCAAAACCACCTCTGAGGATACCTTGCCTAAGAAAACCCTGTAAAATTTATGGAATCACCATAATTTGACAAGAGATTTGAAGGCACAAACATACAGACAAAAAGCTTTGGACTGAATATACATCGGCAACCAGCTGCCATCATAAAATATCTTATTTTGCACTGCATCAGATTACTTTATCAAGAACATTAAAACCTGATAAAGAATGTCAGAGTATTAGGAATATGGGTGGATGTGTGCACATTTTTTAAAATGGAACTCAGCAATTTATCTTTCCCAGAAAAATAAGGAAACAGCTGGGAGAAACATAATGCACAAATGAGTCCACAGTTGCATTTCTCATCTGTTTTGTTCATACTGACTGATGCACAGAAGCAAGAAGACAAGCTATTTCCTCGGTGATTTTTGATATATGCAGGGTAATAATTCACAACAGTAACTCTTACACCTTTGCTCATCAGGCTGGTTCCCCCTCCCCCCTTTTTTATTTTAATCTTTCCTTTCTGAACTGCGCCTCTGGCACAGGCAGAAGGGGGCTTCCCTCAGGACTCTCTTTTCTGTTTGTGCTCTATGGAGTTTATCACATGGGAGGAATTTCTCCCAATTTCGGATGGAGCCAATTCGAATTCATGTAAATCCACTAGTTTAGCAAATTTACGTGAATTCTAATTGCATTCGGAATGCGATCAGAATGACTTCCCATTTCCCGAAAATGGCCCCCCATTGCCCGAAATTGCATGAGATACCCTCATACGCAATTATGTGAAACCCCATGATTGTGTTCGGAATGACTTCCCTTTGCCTGAAATTGTGTGAGATACACTCATTCGCAATTACATGAAACCCCATGATTGCATTCAGACTGCCATTGCATTATACCCCCAAATTCCGTCGTATGATAAACTCCTATGACAAGGACAAGATGATGCTAACACAAGTAGAGGCTGTTATGGCTTCAGGTTGACTGGCACAGGACATTTGGCTGCAGTAATTGGGAGCTTAGGAGTTAAAGAGAAAGCATGTTGGAGCAGGACATTTGCAACAATAAACATATTCCAGGTTGGGAAATGACTGGAAAGAACCAGTAGGATTCACTGGGGTCTAACTATTAACCACTGGGAGATAATGGGGCAAACCTCCTCTGAATAAATCTTGCCAAGAAAACTACATGACAGATTAACCTTAGGGTCAACATAAGTTCAAAATTACTTGAAGGCAAACAAGAACAAGAACAACATGGAGCATCCAAACAGCCTGTCTGGGAAAGTGAGGCTTTTATCTTTCAACAGCTGTTCTTTCCAGCATAGATATGTTGTAGATGACACCATACCACTAGCAAAAAACATCCCAGACTTGGAACAATTATTACGGAAGGTCAAAGAAAAAGTGCCAAGGCAGGCTTATGGTTGAACATAAAGTAAAGAAAAATAATGACCAGGGAGGATCTACATAAATTCAACCTAGACAGTGAGGAAATAAAAATAGTTAAAGCATTCCCATACTTTGAATCAGGCATTGAACAAAATGGAGCCTGCACCCAAGAAATCAGAAGAAGACTAAAAATGGGGAAGGCATCTATGAAAGAACTAGGCAAGACCCTAAAGAGTAAAGATATACAACTGAGCACATCCAAGCCATCATCATCCCCCATCATCATATGCAGATGTGAAAACTAGAGAGTGAAAAAAGTGGATAAGAAGAGAATATAATCATTTGAGATGTGGCACTGTAGAAGAGTGCTGAGAATATTATGGTCAACCAAAAAGACAAAAAATAAAAAATAAAAATAAGGGTCTTTGAACAGCCTCAAATCTCAATGGAAGCTAAGATTATCAAATTGAGGCTGTCGTAGTTTGGCCACATCATGAGAAGGCATGACTCACTAGAAAAGACAATAATGGTAGGAAAGGTAGATGGTATTATTATTATTATTATTATTATTATTATTATTTCTCCCAGAATAGGGACTCAGCGCAGCTACCAACAGATTTAAAAGAGTAGAATTTAAAAACAACACAAAAGCATTTTAAAAAAGTATCAGCATAAATTTTTTAAAAAATTAAACAAATTAAAAAAGTAAAATATTTATGCATTAAAATATAAAAATATATTTTAAAACTGTATACAAACCTTACTCTGACTTGCACAGCATTTAAATGCCCAATCCTCATCAGTTTAAAAAGTCTGATGGCACAAAAAAAATGTGTTCACCTGCTGCTGAAAAAAACAGGGCCATCCTGGCTTCTCCAGGGAGGGAGTTCCAGAGCCTGGGAGCAGCCACCTAAAAGGCCCTCTCCCTTGTTCCCACTAAACAAGCCTATAAAGGTGAAAGAACAGAGAGAAGGGCCTCTCCTGATGATCTTATTGTTCTACTGGGCTCATAAAGGGAGATACGGGCCTTCAATATTTGTTTCTTTGTTTATTATATTATATTTATACCCCACTCTTTAGAAATGCTCCCGGAGAGGCTTACAAACTTATTAGGCTTACAATCTTAAATACATAACCCTAAAGGAGAAGGGAATGGCACTGGGGAAGGGGATCATGTCCAGCAAGGCTTCTCTCCCACTTTGGCCATGGCGATGGCAGATGAATGGAGGGAGAGCGCTTTTTCTTTTTCTGGGCTATAACCTGGATAACCTGGATCCAAACCATATAGGGCTTTATAGATCAAAACCAGCATTTTGAATTGTGTCTGAAAATGTACTGGCAGCCAATGGAACTGTCTTAACAAAAGCATTGTGTACTCCCTGTAGCCAGTTCCAGTTAAAAACCTGGCTGCAGCTCTTTAGGCAAAGTGAAGTTTCTGAGCATTTTTCAAAAGCAACTCCATACAGAGAGCATTACAGTAATCCAAATAGGATGCAATCAAGCCATGTACCACCATGACTTCTCCAGGACGGATGCAGTTAGCACACTAACTTTAACTGTGCAAAAGCACTCTTGGCCAATGCCGATACTTGGACCTCCATGCTCAGAGCTGAATCCAGCAGTACTCCCTAACTGTGAACCTGTGTTTTCAGGGGGAGTGTAACCCCATCCAACATAGGCTGAATCCCTATTCCCAGATCTGTCTTTTGACTGACTAAGAGCACCTCTGTCTTGTCCGGATTAAGGTTCAAATTGATTTCCCTCAACCAGCCCACATCAACAGGTGTCAGATACTGGTTTAGGCAGATAGAATTAATTTGAGAATAGTTGTCAGCTGGACATGGCTACAGAGTTACATACAAACAGAGGCATAACTTCACTAATTTTAGAGAAGACCAGCATCTGGAGAAATTTATTGATTTCTTACACTTTAACAAGTCTGACTCTGGAGAGTAATATTCCAAATTTGTTCACAGCTGCTGCGGATAGATAGGGTAAAAATCCTTTTGATAGTTTGGACTGTCAGTCTATTGAGTACAAAAACAGTGCAATCCTTTGCATTTCTGCTCAGAAATAAGCCTCCAGCTATGGCTTATTTCATACAGCCATTTCTTTTACATGCTGACACTCCTTTTGAAGGACTAGGGATTGTATTGTGTCAACAGTATCAGCTATAGGTTATGGGTCCAGAACACAAACTGTTGTAAAAAGTGATAGAATCTATGTTCAGGAGAAGCAAAACTATGAAATATGAAATAGGCAATCACTGAATGGTTTAGGAGTTATTTATACAGTGTTTCATCATTTATAATATTTACAGACAATAATGCACTAATGTATATTCTTACATCAGTTTACTTAAATGAAATAGATTAGAGGTGAGCAGTTAAACCTTTTGTACTGAATATTGTTACAGAACACTGATATTCTATCTTGCATGTGCCTCAGATACAGGAGATGCTAGAACACTGTATCAAGGAGACCTCCATGGATGCTGTGAGAGCTGTGCTGGTATTTGTAAAAGCTCAAGGAAAAATTTAATCTCATGGATCACTGCTATTTCAATTATTACTGCAGTATTAAAAGGGATTGATCCTATCATTATAGCTCCAACATTAGTGTCAATTCCATTTCAGGATCTACAAGAAGGTCAGGAGTCTCACAATGGTATACATCCCATTTTAGAGGGAAATATTTGATGAAGAAAAGACAAGGATGGTGTCAGTACGCTAATCTGTATCAAAATGGTATCCTTTATTGCAATACGATTATGAAATGTTGCTTTAAAAGTACCAAATTAGTGTTTACAGCATTAAACATGGTGGCAGTTCGGTACTGAATGTGTAGTTAATTTGGTTGGAGACCAAATACTAGTTACTGATGTGCAAGGACATCCAGACCTGCTTGACAAGACCCTGTTCATGCTTGGAGCAGAAAAAGGCCAAACTGACAGATAAAAGCTACTTTACATTATAGTAGGAGCCAGCATGGCGCAGTGGTTTGAACATAGGACTACAACTCTGAAAACCATGGATGAATTCCCGCTTGGCCATGAAGCCCACTGGGTGACCATGGGCAAGTTACATGCTCTCAGCCGCAGGGGAAGACAATGGCAAATCTCCTCTGAACAAATAACTTTAGGATCAACATAAGTTGGTTGAACAGCAGCTGATGGTATTTTTTAACAATTTCATTTTAAACTTTGAACTTTATCATCCTTGATGATAAAGGGTTTGAATTTGAAAAACAGTTTGAAAAAAAAAAGGTTCACAATCTGAAAGAATATTTCCAAGTAATTGGAACCTGAACCTCTTACCCGCCTGAAGCAAGTCGAAATATTTACCAAAACTTAATGATGTTGACAACTCTTCCTGAAAAGAGGGGGGGGGGGGGGGAGAGGAACTAGAACGATGCTTTAAATAAGTGATTTTAAACTTATATTTGCACTCCTCATGAATCCACTGGGGTTTTCTTTTCTTGTTTTATGGTCAATTGCCCATAGATCTTTTGTTTCTTCTATTGACAACTAAAGAAAATGTGGTGGCACACTGATCATGTAAATGATCTGGAAGACGCAAATGAAACAAGTCTTTGATATAGTGAATAGGAATGTACAGTGAACAGCTGTTCAGAACAAAAATGATTACAGCCATACTTTCCATAGAACATTTTCTCCAGGTGATTGAATTTTAGTTTGGAACCTGTCAGAACAAGGAAGATCTTAATTCCACTAACTAAAATTCTATTGGAAAGATATACTGGTCTTCCAAACTGCAAAAATAAAGCAGCTTGACACGACTTTAACTCTCATGGCCCCATCCTGGGATTTGTAGTTTGATGAGCTATTCAACATGGTCTGTCAGAGAGCCTGGTGCCTCACCAAACTACATATTCCAGGAGTCTGTAGCACAAAGTCATGACAGTTAAAGTGATGTCAAATTACTTTATTTCTGCATTGTAGATACAACCACAGGCTGAGATCCTGCATCAGAGGCTATGAGTGCATCTATACGGTAGAAATAATGCAGTTTGACACCACCTTAACTGCTATAGCTCCATCCAATGAAATCCTGGGATCTGTAGTTTTGCAAGGTCTTTAGCGATCTCTGCCAAAGAATGCTGGTGCCTCACAAAACTATAAATCCCAGGATTCTGTAGGATGGAGCCATGGCAGATAAAGTGGTGTCAAGCTGCATTAATGCTACAATGCAGATGGCCTCATAATGCATGCTGTGCTTCAAGCCGAACAGTATAGAAGTGACCACGTTTAAATAAATAAATTACATACATTGCCAGCATTATTTCTCTCTGCTTTGATTCCTGTGTTGCTGCAGATATTGCCTCTGTGTCAGACCAATTTGAATAATTCCCTGTTAACACCTCTCATGCCAAGGAAAGGGGAAAAGAATAGTATCCTTTACAGGCCTGGAGCAAAGAATAAAAAAATGAAACTCGGCGCACGCAGACATGAGGAACAACCATCATTGGAACACAATGTAGGGATAATGTAGGACTGAGATACGGCACTGAGAGAAGAGATAAAAGAAAGTGTTTGAAGGGTGGTATGCAATATTCTAAAACAAATAATATATTGTACGGCATTCTGTCCCCATTCACAAACAAACAAATAAATAAACAACAAAAATGTTTATCGATTAGCCCTTAGGCCATCTCAAAGTAACACAAAAGAAAACAGAAAAGAAATGTCCCCATTCACACTGTAAGCGGATCCTCTTTTCAAAGGGCATCTACCAGTATTAAATGGAGGACCAGCCTTCTTTCTTCATGTTACTTCATGAAACTGTCATATCTATTGATGATGTTACACTACATAGCATCTACATCTCTGGAACAGATACGCACTGACCCTAACATGTAGTTCAGACCCTGATTCAGCAATCTGGAAAACAGCCCACTTCTGCTTGGACATATTCAGAGCCAGTTGGTTTCTAAACCGGAGTCGAGATTCAGAAATTCTTAACTTTGTGCCTTTCACTGACTATCACTGCAAATCCCCAAAATGGATATAAAACAAGGGTCACACTGCTGATTAATTTTTTTGCAAATTTATGATCAATTTTCCATTGTGGTGACAGATCACTTGGTTTGGAAGCAGCAGCCAAAACAGCAATTAAAGGTAATTGGCTTTTCTGAAGCTGCAGATGGTTCCAAGTCCGTGAAGTTTCATGTAGGCACAATTTTAAAGAAAGAAGCTTTAATAAAGAGAAATAACCCATCCACAAGCATTGGCAGCAACAATCACCCTCCTGCTTCCAGATTAATAATAAAGGAGCTAAATGCATTTAATTGTAACAACCAAAATTATTGGGTTTTTAAAAAATGGTTTATTGGGACCTGCACAGAGAGACGAAGAGGCCAATGGACATTTCCTGTACAGCTCTGCAGTCTGCTATGGAGAACACTTAATCATTGTAGATATGGCTTGAGATTAGAAGAACAGATCATTTTGTGTAGAATGCCACAATTTTGTGGTGGTATGTTGTCTACTCACTTCTGTGTGGCAGCATTTAACCCTGGGTCTGGGGCTCCAAACAGCCTGTAACTAGGATACAGTAGATGTCTAGCACACATTTGGAGTAGATATGAGTTAATACATTGTTAATTAATTCATTAATTAATCTCCCCAATCTTTCTTTCTCTTTGCTATAACTGGATATATATTTCAGCTATGGTAGTACTTTATAAAACTGGTGAAGGGCTTTCTGTATGGGTTACATACCATTTTTTTAAAGAGGGGAGGAATCTATCAGTAACTTTTAATTCTTGATGGAAGTGGATGAAATATTCAGGCAAACTGCCCATTTATTAATTCTCAAATTGGATGCAGAAGCCACCTACAATATTATCTTCTTGCTTCTACATACTGTATACAGGGGAAACACGCATAGAATCATAGAGCTAGAAGAGACCCTAAGGGCCATCCAGCCCAACCCCCCTGCCATGCAGGAACTCACAATCAAAGCACCCCTGACAGATGGCCATCCAGCCTCTATTTAAAAACCTCCAAAGGAGGAGACTCCACCACTCCCCAAGGGACTGTGTTCCACTGTCAAACAGCTCTTACTATCAGGAAGTTCCTCCTATTGTTGAGATGGAATCTCTTTTCCTGTAGCTTGCATCCATTGTTCTGGGTCCTATTCTCTGGAGCAGCAGAAAAAAAGCTTGCTCCATCCTCAATATGACATCCCTTCAAATATTTAAACAGGGCTACCATATTACCTCTTAAACTACTCATTTCCAAGCTAAACACACCCAGCTCCCTAAGTCTTTCCTCATAACTCATGGTTTCCAGACCCTTCACCATTTTGGTGGCCCTCCTCTGGACATGCTCCAACTTGTCAACATCATTTTTGAATTTGCCCAGAACTGGACACAGTATATATTATTCTAGGTGAGGCCTGACTAAAGCAGAATTGAGTGACACTATTACTTCCCTTGATCTAGGCACTATGCTTCTATTGATGCATCCCAGAATAGTTCTGTCCAAGTAATGCACTTGCAATTCACATATTGTCTTCTGTAGTAAAATTATAGATTCTCTCTTTGCATATTAAAGAGGCATGAAAAGTGGAAGTGCACATCTCAGACTGCTAGCAACTGTGTTTTCACTGGAAATAAAATGAGATCATTCTTTCCTCAGGGATTTTCATCCCTCCCTGGGTGGATGAGATGAGCTCCTTTAATTGCTTTTGCCCTATATGAGGCAGGAACAAAATATAACTACTTGCATTAATTTACTCCAGTTTATGCCAAATATTGGCTGATTGAGAACATCATATGGAGGCATGCATATGGAAACTGCCATTTCAAAATCAGTTGTCTGTGTCTATTTTGCAGTGAAGATCCATGAAAAGGGTGACAGATTTCTGCCAGCGTTTGAATTTTGCAAAATCTTGATTGGGACATGGTCTTTTCTGTTTCCAAAACAGATAATAATACTTGTATCACATCAGAAATAATGGATTTAAAGGCTAATGAGCTGTTACTTAAGAGTAAGTTGCATTGGACATAGTGGTCCATACTTCTGAGCAGCCGCACTGTTCAGTATATGACTGCACACTGAACAAGCACATTTCTGTTGATGTAAACCTGGCCTCAAGGTGCTAAGGAATGCATTCAAAGGGCAAGAACAATCACTAGCCCAGGTAATGAAATTTTAGTTTATATTAACAGTGATTAATTAAATATTCAAAATATAATTACAGTCTAATTACTGTGTGGCTGCAATGTAATGGCAGTGTAATTACATTCCTAATATTATAAAGCTATACGTATGTAACAACAAAAGATCTAATTATTAAAACTAATTAAATCATTTTTTTTATTATATTAATGCTTACTCCACACATGCTGTTATATGCTTTCCGTAATATTACATGTATAAAGTTTCCCTATCATAACCAGTCCTATAAGATGTATGATAATATTTGTGTGCATCTATCCATGAATTTCAGCAAGTGCCAGAACTTGGGGCACCCCCAAATGGTGGGGCAAAGTCCCTTTCCTCCTCAGACCATGAGCCACCAGGGGCCAGAACTGAAAGCCCTTTTTACAAGGCAATCTCTGGGCACTGACTGTGACTAAACAAATGGAGGAGGAAGGGCAAAATAGTGGTCCCTTCCTCAAACCAGCGTGCCCTGCCAGTCCCACCTCAATATCTCAGCCTTGATACAGTGTCTGAAAAGAGCTGCCTACATGTGTATGCATCTCCCTCTCTCTGGAGTTTATCAGATGAGGAAAATTGGAAGTATAATCCGATGGCAATCCAAATGTAATCATGGCGTTTCATGTAATTGCGTATTGGAGTATCTCACTGCATTGCAATTTCGGGCAATGGGGGGTCATTTTCGGGAAATGGGAAATCATTCTGAACGCATTCCGAACACAATTAGAATTCACATAAATTTGCTAAACTAGCAAATTCACGTAATTGCGAATTGGCTCCATTAAAAATAGAGAGAAATTCCTCCCATCTGACAAACTCCTCTCTCTCCTCCAGATACACACAGATTAGTTCTCCATGATCTGGAACCCAGGCAACAGTTGAACAGTTAGCCTTCCCCTTTATGAAACTGTACATATTTAATCTGTGAAGATGAGAAGGGATTTTGCATCCACCATTCTTTAAACAAGCATCTTGCTTAGTATTTTTAATGCCCAGATGTGAAAAACAGGCATACTTTAGTTAGCAAAGCCTGTGACAAAGACGCTCGTTTTACAAAACCTTTTTACAATCCTACCCTTTGTTTTCTAGCTGCATCAACATTGGGAAGGTGGTGAAGGAGAGTTGGAGAAGCACAGGCTTTCAGTGTTGGGAATGCAGCAGCATGTCTGCAGTAAACAGTACAATTCATATCATAAAGTTTGAGCTGGGGAAAAAAACCAGGATTCAGCCCTACTGCAGCTGGCTGTGCTTGCATCCAACAGGCAAATGTGAGTATCCAAAGGATAGCATAGGATGTCCACCATTGGCATGGCCGTCCCCAGCCACTTAGAGGAACAATGAGGGGCAAGAGGAGGGGGCAACACTTGGGCTAGAGGAAAACTAACAGAGCATAGGAAAGGGCTGGAGAATGTGGAAGCTATGCTGCTGGTAGGGACTCCCATGTCAGAAAGGCTTTCACCATCACCAAGCAGCATAATAGCTACTGGTAAGCAGCAGTAGTGTGTTGGTGGGGTGGATAGGGGGGTAATAGCTAACACTTTTTAATACTCACAATCCACAAAAAAGTGATACCCTTATTCAGACAACCAAACTACACAAAATACATAGTGCAAGCTTTCAAAGCTCCATCTCCTCCTGTATAATTTTTAAAACACCTCTGCCTGATGAAGCCAGTTTTCTGGATTTTGGATGTTACTGTACTTTGCTATACCGTCAACACAAGCTACACCTGAATTTGTTTCCTGGATGTGAAGATACCACATTTTGGTTGCCACAAGGGAATCCAAAAGAGGGAGTCAATGAACTGAGATTTTACTATTTGAGGATTCTACCTCCAACAAAGGTTACCATTTTCTTTTTAAATTGGGACTACATTTGGCATGATTTACCAAAACACCTAAAATATTCCTAGAGCAAAAGCATGGAGCGTCTCTTGAGAGATTGAATGTTCTCTGTCTAACAAATGGGGCTGCAACTTCACAAAGGATAGAAATGTTTTGGATCATAAAAGGAGTATCTTTTTGTGTTGCGAACAGAACTCAAATTTTATCTCCTGGACTTTGGAATGCTCTGTTCCCAGTGCCACATGGCCAAGAGGAGAAGGAACTTGCCTACATAGATACACTATCTCCACATTATCTCATCACAGAACAACACACCAACAATACCTTGACAAAATGCAGCCTGGTGACTACTGTCATCATTTTTTTTTTTAAAAAAAAAATTCCTGTATGATTTTTAAGACTCATTCTAGACAATGAAAAAAAAATGAAATAGTTAAAGAGTTCCCATGCCTCAATACAGACCAGAACGGAGAATGCCAACATAGCTATCCCGGAATATACTTCTTAACACCTTGCAGAAGGAGGGACAGTAAACCCTTGAATGTCTTTTACCATGAAAACATTATGATGAGACATTCCAAAATGAAACAAGAGATAGCGCCAGAAAATTACACTCCTAGTTTGAAAGGCACTCAAAAGGCTACTGGAGTAGAGCAGAGGACAATGATGATTTAATAACACAACTGGATTTAAGCTGAAAAGACTTTCAGATGTTGACATGCCGAGAGGTAAAAGGATGATGGATTCATTTGAACCATATGAAGACAACCTCCAATTTTAGAAAGTGTAGTAGAAGTTGCACTCAGAGCACTTGGGAGAAAAAGATCACCAGGAACAGATGTCATACCCATAGAGCTGCTTCAAGTTCTTGAGCACATTTACTCTAAATTAAGTCTCACTGAGTGCACGGGAAAATGTTTCCTAGAACTTTATCACATGGGGAAAATTTGGGGGTTTAAACAGTGAAAATTGTATGAAAATCGTGCAATCGCAATTAACATATTCACACACATTGCAATAAAAGAGCCATTATCCTGGGAATAAACAGGGCAATAAACAAGATTTTCCTTTGAGTGATTTGTTGTTGTTTATTACCTGTTTATTCCCAGGATAATGGCACTTTAATTGCGATGTCGCGTGAAAATGTTAATCACGACTGCGTGATTTTCACTGTTTAAAGCCCTAATTTTCCCTGTGTGATAAAGTCCCTAGTGAATGTATGTTTGTTGTTGTTGTGTGCCTTCAAACTTCTGACTTACGGAGGCCCTAAGACAAGCCTATCATGGAATTTTCATGGCACAGTTCTTCAAAGGGGGTTTGGCATTGCCATTCTCTGAGGCTGAGAGAGTGTGACTTGCCCAAGGTAGGCCTGAAGAATTAGGTTGATGTCTTGTGCCCAAATGCTTTGCAGTTTCCTTCTGGGTAAATATGTACTAGATAACTATGTAAGTTGTAAAACCAGGGTAAGTTTAATTGCGTGCAGTAAAAATTCATTTTTCACAAATAAATCTACATAGGACTTTATCACACTGGGGAAATTGGGGGATTCAAAAGGCATTATCCAGGGAAAGTTGCATAATCGTGGCTAAGATTATCACATGACATCATGTCTAGAGAGGGCTTATCTCAGGAAAAAACAGCAACAAATCATTCACGGGGAAATCTCTAATTGTGATGTGTCTCATAATGTAAGCCGCATCTAAGCTGGCTCCCAAGGCATCTGGAGTGCTCATGTCATGACCACATGACACAGTTTCAAGCCAGGAAGAAGCGGGGAAAAACTGCTTCCTTTTGAAACGGCTTTTCTCTGCATAAGGTGCCTAGAGGGCACTTTCCTGCTGGCTTCAAGGCATGTGTCATCTAAATGCCATACCCTCAAGCCAGCCTGAAAGCACCTCTTTTGGCCTGTCTGTTTAGCCCCTTTGAAACCATTTCCCTCTCTATGTAAACAGAATAAAAAAATCTAGCTGAATGGATGCTAGAAATCTTTTCTTTTCAGTCTCCTTCCCGCCCTGCTACCCCTTTTTTGCCCTTCTTATCAGTCCTCCATCAAAGTCTGTTCAGCAGCTATCCATCCTGCCTGCTGAGCTGACTAGTTTTCAATAACAATTTCTCCTTCGTTTTGTAACTTGGATCAATAAAACACCTCTCTTATATTGGCTGAGGTTCCAACACAGTCATTTCACCCTTGCAGTTTTGTTTTGTTCAGTTTTTTTCCCCCTGGCAAAGGGACGGATCAATTTAAAAGGATAAAAAAAACCCTTGAAGCTAAATAAATAAATAAAGCCCTGTACTTCTGGAGCACAGGACACAATTTACAATCCTGTCATTAAGCCACACTAATCCTATTATTATGAAGATAAATAATTACCCATTGCGAAGAAAGGGATTCCCAACAGAGTCGAGTTATATTTTCCATCAGTAATGAAAAATATCCCTGCCGCAGTGACACTGGAGATACAGATAGTGAGTACTCCCAAGAGGCCAAGGAAGGGCTTGCTGCGGAGGCAGTCTTTCATGGAGCTGGAGAGGATAGCTGCCATCAGGATGAGCATCAGGCTCACCAAGATCTTGCTCCGGGCCAGGATGCTGGTCTTGTGGAAATCCCTCCACAGGCTGAAAGAGGCAAGATAGTAAAGCTGCAGGTCCTCATAGTGTGGCTGAAGCTTGTGCATAAGTTTGCAAAATTCGTTCTCCCATTTTTCTCCAATGAGATCCTGGGCTGCAGAATGATATGTTTGGAGGTAGTAAGTGATTTGGATGGCTCTGGCTGACTTGACCCTTTGGTCCTTGCTGTTGGGCTGTTCCAAGACTCCGCCGAGCTGATGACCAATGAAACTGGTTCTTCCATCCTAAGGAGGAAAGAGTTTTGGGGGGAAAAACATTAGTTGGGCACCAGAAATACCATGTGTTAAGAGTACCGTGCTGATAAACAAATCCCAACAGCTTTCGAACCATCACTACCATTCATTAAATCCCAGCATCTGTAAACACATTTATTCTTTAAAAAAATTTATTTTGCCACATGTTACCAAATTTCTAAGTAATTTGACTAAGGTTTAATGTTTATAATGGAGCCACAACCATGGAAAGGGGGGGGGGGGTTGGAGTGGGTCTCAGGGAAGTGCTGCAACGCCTGGGGAGGGAATGCCACCAGAAAACCTCCATGCCTATAGATCAGCATCAGAAGTTTTTGGTCTTTTATAAAGTGGCCATAGCATCAAAGGAGATGTAAAGAACTTGCTCGAGACCATCTGCAAGCTGGGACATTCCTGACACCATCCCTTCAGGCCAGGCTGGTTATTTTGGATGATAAAACTACTACTTCTCTCCTGGAGATCGTTACAAAGCCAGTTAGGTGTATTGGTTGGACTGTCAGATTAGGACAGGGAGACCTGGATTCAAATCCTCACTCATCGATAAAGCTCACTCAGCAACTCAGACTCCTCAGCTCTCAGCCTAACATACTGTACAGCACTGTCACAAAGAATAAAAAAGGGAGAAATTGAGGACAATGATACAGTCGGCCCTCCACATTTGTGGCTTTAGCATTCACAGATTTGATTATTCATGGTTTTGTCCGTGTCTGAAGCACAACCGTGCCCACCCCCTGTACAGCTGGGAAGGATGCACACATGCTCATTCTTAGCCTCCATTTGGGACTTTTTCCCTTGGAGAAAAAGTCCAGGATGGAGTAAGCAAGAACTATGTGAGTGCTCCTACTCTGCCATCCTGGGCTTTTTTCTAGGATGGAGCAGCCATGAAGGGCATGCATGCGTTCCTCCTCTTCCCTTCCTTTGCCTCACTTGCCAAGCCATCACCCAGCAGCCCTAGGCAGGCAGTTAGCTGAATGAGAGGGTAAGTGGGGGAGGCAGAAGAGGCCTGCATTACCAACCCATGCATATTTGCATTTTTTTCACTTTCCCTGGGGTCTTGTGCTCCTAACTCCCACGAATGTGGAGGGCAGACTGTACTAACTGGGAGTGATAAAAATATAACAAAGAAAGAGTGCAAAATATAAAAAGAATATTTCCATTTTATAGTTTGGTGACTCAAGTAAGGGCGTTACCATACAAGGATAAAAAGCAGAATTATAACAGGATAAAAAAGTCTTTGGCCGATACTGATCAGGCAACATCATCTCCACCCTGCTGCCATCCTGTTACTGTAGCGCACCTTTTCATTGAGGAGCAAAACCTGTCAATGAGTTCTCAATGTCAGTATTATAGCACAGGTATAATAGTGCAAGTCCCATGCTCTGAGCCTCAGGGGAAGGAAACGGCTAACCTCCGCAAAAAAAAAATCTTGCCCTCCCCCCCCCCCCCCAAAAAAAACTCTTGATCAGTTCACCTTAGAGTTACCAAAAGTCAGAAATTACTTGGAGGCACACAACAATTATAGTATGAAAAGTCTCTTCACTCTGTTTCTGGTATTATGGCAGCCACGTGGAAGGATGGAGCCTGATTCTCTTCCTCTCTCCTGGTTCTCCTCGCTATTCCAAAGCAGTGACTGTTAGCTTACACTTTGTAAACTACCTAGGGCATGCTTAAATGCACTGATAAGCTATATAGAAATGTACTTGTTATTGCTATATTATTTTTATTTTTGCTGTGCTTTCTTACTTACGGCAAATCTATAAAATAAAACAGCAATAATTTTAAATTGATTTTAATTTTTTGGCCGCAATTATGCAAACACAGCAACATTAAAAATAAATAAATCAACAGGCATACATTTAGCCTGCTTTGGAATTGTAGGTGGGAGGGGGAGGACAATAGGGGCCCCTTACGGTACTGACTGCTATAATGCTGGATTTGAAGTGTGTGGGGGGCCATTTCCAAGTAGTGCAAGTGCATGAAAGAAGAGAGGTGTGATAAAAGAAACCATTTTCATGATGGTATATTCCTGTTTCCTTTCATAACATGATCACAGTGAAACACAAGGCTGCTGTGACAACGTCCCAAGACTGTAAGAGGTAGTACAGATGTATAAAACGTTTGAGATCTATAATGTACTGGACCTTCTTCCAGTTTGAAGCATAGACATTGATGACAACTCTTTGAGCACACTTTTCCAACCAATTGTGGATCCATCTGACATCTATTCCACCTTTAATCATTTTGGTAATCAAAATATTATGGGGAAAACCTTATCAAATGTTTTGATGAAATATAGATAAATGACATCTACAGTGTTCCCACTACTAAACTTTTCCGATTGGAAAAAGGTGAAAGATTAGTTTGGCAGGATTTGTTCTTGACCAAGCCAGCATGGCTCCCACTGCTCACTGCATAGTCATCAAGATACTTGTAGACAGACTCCTGTATAATCTGTTCTAATATTTTTTCCTAGTATTGAGGTCAGACTAACTAGTCTGTAGTTTTTCTGGACTATTTATCTGCCTTTTTTGAAGAGAGGGACAGTGTTTGCCCTTCTCCAGTCCTCTGTCCTCTCACCTATTTTCCAAGATTTCTCAAAAAGGATGACAAGTGGTTCAGACAGAACATCATTAAGTCTTTTCAATTCTCTGGGATGTACATTGCTTGGCCGTGCAGATTTGAACTTATCCAGGTTAGCTAAGGTAATTCCTGACTAACTCCCTATCAATCTTGTTTTGCAGTTCAGAGCCCTTACCAAGGTCTCTGCTTCTGCATGGAAGCACACAGTTCTCTTTTTGGGAGAAAACTCAACCAAAATAGGCATTAAGTAGTTCTACCTTTTTACTGTGATCTGTTAGTATTTTACCATTCTTATTGAACACTGACCCCAGTGTCTCCTTGCTCATTTTAATGGTCCTTTTAATGCCAATTCCTCTGTCAGAGAAACCTACCTATTTCAGGTTAAGTCTCCCTTATCAGAAATGCTTGGGACCACAGGTGTTTTGGATTTTGGATTTTCCCCCCAGATTTTAAAATATTTACATATACATAATGAGATATCTTTCAGATGGGACCCAAAACTAAATATGAAATACATTCCTGTTTCGTATGCATCTTATACACATAGCCTGAAGGAAGTTTTATACATGATATTTTAAATAATTTTTGTGCATGAAAAATGTTTGTGTACACTGAACCATCAGAAAGCAAGGATGTCAGTATCTCAGCCACCCTCGTGGACAATTTTGAGGGTTTTTTTTGGGGGGGGGGGTGGAATTCTAGATAAAGCATACTCAACCAGTAGGTAATCTTGCAAATATGGTTATTACAAATTTGTAAAAAGATCCTCTAATTGACAGGGAGTGATCTTGAGTATACACTTTGAATTTTCATCATTTCTAGTAGAACATTATATATAAACACACACACACACACACACACACACACATATATATATATATATGAGAAAGAAAGAGAAAACCAATATCATAGTACCAAACAGTCTTGTTTCATGTTATCAAGACATGAACAGATTGTTTATAAGCAGAAATGCACCGTTGCCATATTTCTCCCTCCTCACCCTGCATGTCACTGTAGAATCTTGCTTTAAAGGTCAGTTGCCAACTAGAGACTGCCAGGGCAAACAGTGCCACAGCCAAATAGAGGAGAAAGGCAATAATGAAAAGTTAAGATACACTGGTTTCAGCTCTCCCAAGCCTCTCCATCTCAAACTTACCGGTAATTTTTACCCTGACAATTTTTAGCTTGGATCCCACACAGTTCACATTTTAGTGATACTCTCTCTCGCCCCTGGAATTTTAATCTAAATGCCTATTAAATACCTATTGAGCAAAATGGCATCACATCTATTTCACATACACTTGGATGTATAGATATTCTGCACGTTCTAGAAAGGCAAAGAGGCCACTGCCTGCTTATTTGGGCTTATTTTGAAAAATGAAGTCCCTTCATTTTCTGAATTTGGCAGGGCAGTCTTGATTTATCCTGTTGTCCTACTTTTTCAGCAGTTTTTAAAAAGTTCCAGCTTGTCTCTCTCCTTCCTGCTTTTCCCCTTGTCCTCAGCTTACTTCAATTGCTGCAAACTGAGTTGAAAGTGCAAACACAGTTTGCTCACGATTAACACAGCTGGTGGAAAGAGGAAGCTTGTGTCTTCTTCCTCATTTATAACTTTTCCAATCTTGGCCTTATTATAATGTTGTTTGGCCACATGTGTCCCAATTTTCACATATGATATTTGTGAATGGTGAATGGTATGGTAAAGCCCTGGTTTACAGGTATCACTAATTTTATTATATAGTGACACAAACTGTGAGGGAATTGGTTATGAAGAACATACCCATTAAAGATAAGAGAACATTTGATTTAAGAGATAAGTTAATGTGCTTACAAATTCACATATGTTCTAAAAGGACAAGCTATTTTTAGTAAATATATTTGGCTTTCACACCTCATATGCAGCAAAATTTGTCTTAAACCAAAGAGTTATTTGCATCTTGGAATAACTTTGTTTGTTTTTAACAAAATAAATCCACAAATTTCTAAGCCTCTTCTGCCTTGGAGGCTGTGAGAAATTTGAGACTGTAACTCTAGAATGCTTACCAATATGTGAATTAATTGATTTTATTTTAATTAGAGTAAAGCAGGAAACTGCTTATCATGGAAATGGTAACTCTAATTCCCCCTGTCCCAAACCTTACTCTGATGGCAAACATGTACAAACATGGAGAACATTACATGTATAAATATATACATCATGATTGAGGAGCATAACACAAACACTCATGCATGTAATGGGCAAGATACATGCAAGAGAACTCTACCAAATGGACACTGACATGCAATGGGATCCAGATAAGCTTCCATCTGTCTAATTTGATTCAAGATCTGGCCACATCATTCACGCAACCCTATCTTAAGCCACCCTTAGGGAGTGGTTGTACTGTGAGGTTGTGCTAGGCAATACTTGGTTTTGCTACAGACCAAGTTAATTTACCAAATAGTAAATAAAGAAATGGCCTTCTTGCTCCCTTTCCCACTAGCAAAGCCTTGTGTCTTGTCTGTTTATCCACTGCTGTGTCTGAAAAATGCCTCGCCAACTTTCCACTTGTCTGAAAGCTTATGTCTGCATTTTTGTCGTGCTTGTGAAATTAAGAATACTGGTCTCTACCACCCAGGTATCTACCTCTTATCCTGGATGCTAGTCACAACTATTAAAGTTCAAGCTGAAGTAGCATTTTCTATTTCATGACAGCCAGCTATCCTGCTTGCTTGCCTGCCTTTTTGCAGCATTAACCTGACATAACCCAAGAGATGTTTCTACAAAAGAACAGAACTTAATGATATTAGTATTCCACATTCAGTTGATTGTTTGGCACCAGTTGATACAAGCAATGATTTAAAATCTCATGCCAATTCCTGAAATACTTCCAGATGCATTGTTTATTGCATACAGTAATCAGGCACCAGGGAAGAAGTGAAAGTATTCCTTATTTGCATCCCAAACCCAAACTTATTTTGTAGAAACCGAAGTTCTTTTGCTATCTGTGGCCCCTGCTTCCAAGTAAGTAATCTGCTGCTAAAATTACTAGTTTGCAACCCATACAATCATCTCTTCTCTTAAATATCCCACTGAAATATCTGTAGCAAGCAGGATTTCATATATGCAGTACTGGGAGAGGGGAGCAAACAAATTAACAGACCCAGGGCCAAATAGGTAGAAAAAACTGCTTAGCCATTGGCTCTAAATTACCCATGAGTACTGTGAACATTGATTTAAGAAGTACAGGAGGAATAAGTAGAACAGTAATTCCTGCACTTGAACTACCCACCTAGATCACTGCACTGCACACTATATAGGGCTGCCCTGGAGAATGGAAGACAATCTCCATTTAGTGCAAAATGAAGTGGATAGATTGCTCTTGAGAACAGAAAATATTTCAAACCAATTTTAAAGAGGAACTTTATTGGCTGCCAATAGGCTTCTGATTCAATTTGTTAGTGATGATGTTTAAAGTCATGGGCTCTTTGCAGCCTTCATAGGGGGTGAGTGGGAGAACCTTTTCCGCTCTATAACTGCTTGAGTCTGAGTATCTTGGGGAAGCCCTCTTCAGCATCCACTGTTAGGAGCTACACATTATGTGGAGATGTGTGGGAGAGCTTTTTCCACGGTGGTGGAGCAACTATGGAATGACTCCTCCTGGCACTGCTCCTAGTCTTGTTTCTGCACCAAATTGTGACCAATCTCTGTACCCATGCTTTGGGGCCTTATTGACTATTGATTTTCCTGTGTGATTAACACAGATTTTATAATAAATATGGTTTATTGTTGTTTTATGAGTTTACATAGAATGGTTTTATTGATGGTCTAATAATCTATTGATATAGGGAACGTTAAAAATAATTAAATAAAATTAATAAATATAAATATATTCAGATAAACAGGAAGCATTTATGGTTCAGTTGATACCAACCGCAGAGTCAAAACAGTGGGGGATTCCTTGCTGCTGACAGTGCCAGTTCAGTAGAAATGCTGGCGCAAACAGGGACACCATTTGTAGATGGGTTTGCTTGAGGGATGCTGCAGAACTGGCACATTAATGTTTTGCAAGGGTAAACAGCCATTCCTATTTCATTCTATACAATTGGTTAGTGTGTGTTTAATTTATCATTTTAGTTCTTGTTTATTTATTTATTTTGCTGTTGCTGCTGTAGCAATTGCCAAGAGTTGATTTACTTAACAGTCTGGTTCACAATTCAGTCCTCCAAGCCTGGTGAATTCTGTTTTTCCTCCACTAAAAGCCATTGTTATTCCTGAGTGAGCCAATGAGCAATGACAACAGAGCCACAAAATCTTTCCATCTTGAAGATACTGGACTGCAGACCCAGCCCACACCCATAGCAAACATGTTTGAGAACATTTTGACTGGGCACAGCTCAAAACGTCCTGCAACATACACTGAACTTTGGGTGCCCCTATCTCAGGGCCTAGCCAGTTCTCCCTGCTTCTCAGGGTGAAGACAGCAACCTTAAGGTGAGACTGCTGCCCTGAAAAAACAACAAACCCTGTAGGCTGCTGGCCCATCACCTGTCCCAATTTGTCTTGGGTCCAACATATTGCTCCGGTAATACACTCGATGTGGTCTTTAGTAGGGATCAGGAATATCCGTGGGCAGAGGTAATTCATACCTCAGCCCTGTCATGGACAGATCATTTTCTGGTCAAAGTGGGACTGAAGGCTACTACCCACATCCCTCTCGGGGGTGAAGGACTTATTAAAATGGTCTGCCCTCGAAAGCTGATGGAACCCAAAAGGTTCCAGGAAGCTCTAGAGGGTTTCATGGTTGGGAACGACGGTAATTTTGTCAAAGCCTTGGTTGATACATGGAATGACCTTACCAAGGCCATAGACAAGATCGCTCCCAAGCATCCTTGCCTGCTTCAAATAGGAAACCATGGTACACACAAGATCTTCGCAATATGAAGCGGATTTCGCAACGACTAGAGAGCTGCCGGTGGAAACATCAACCATATTCTGACAAGGGATGCCATAGAGACTATTTGAAGTCCTATGGAGTGGTAAGGACTGCAGAAAAGAATTCTTTCTATGCTTCATGCATTGCATCTGCAAGGTCTCATCCAGCAGAGCTGTTCAGAGTGGTTAAAGAGTTAACTCATCTGCCTCCTGCCCTGAACCCTCTTTTGGAACCAACCAAAGCCTGCTGTGACACTTTTAATGACTTTTTCGCAGATAAAATCTCTCAGATAAGAGAGGATCTGGACACAGTCATTATAACAGAAACAGTAAGAGAGGTGTCCAGTGACTCCATGGACAATATTCAACTGGATCACTTTGAGTTTGTAGATACTGATGAAGTGCACAAGCTTCTTGGATATGTAAGGAGGACAACATGTCCCCTCGATCCTTGCCCATCTTGGTTGACCATTCAAGGAGGTGATACAATAAAAGTATTGTATCTTTCAAGGAGGGAAAATTTCTGGAAAAATTAAAACAAGCAGTGGTCAAACTGTTATTGAAAAAAATCTCCCTTGATTAGAAACAACTACAGACCGGTCTCCCTATTACCATTTCTGGGCAAAGTGATCGAGAGGGCAGTTGCCTTCCAAATCCAAGCTGTCTTGGAGGAAGCCAATTATATGGACCCATTTCAAACCAGCTTCAGGGCGGGATACAGAGCTCAGACTGCCTTGGTCGCCTTAGTCAATGATCTCTGTCTGGGCATTGACGGGGAAGTGTGACCCTGTTGGTGCTTTTGGACATCTCAGTGGCTTTGGGAGTTGGAAATTGGAGGCACTGTGCTCTAGTGGCTCCATTTCTACCTCTTGGGCAGATTCCAGATGGTGATGCTGGGGGACAGCATCTGCTCTTCCAAAAGACAGCTAACATCTGGTGTCCCTCAGGGCGCTACTCTGTCCCCCATGCTGTTTAACATCTACATGAAGCTGCTGGGTGAGATCATCCGGAGACATAGGGAAGGGTGTTATCAGTATGCTGATGACACCCAAATCTATATCTCTACGTCTCCAACTGCTGCAGTGACTAAGGATGGCCTCTCTCCTCTAGATGCCTGCCTTGGGTCGGTAACAGGCTGGATGAAGGGAAACAAACTCAGGTTGAATCTAGAAAAAACGGAGGTACTACCAATAAGGACCCCAGGTCCAGGAAAGGAAATTTGTCAAACAGTCCTGGATGGAGTCACACTTCCCCAAAGGACAAAATTTGCAACTTGGGAGTACTCCTGGATTCATCCTTACAGTTGTCATCTCAAGTTGATGTGACGTCCAGGAGTGCTTGTCATCAGCTTCAGCTGATACACCAGCTGCGACCCTACCTGGACTGAACGGACCTTGAAGCAGTAGTACATACACTGGTAACCTCTCGTTTAGATTTCTGCAATGCGCTCTACATGGGGCTACCCTTTTGCCAAGTTCGGAAGCTTCAATTGGTCCAAAATATGGCAGCCAGATTGGTTATGGGTGCTTCCAGGTTTGATCATATAACACTTGTATTAAAATCACTTCAGTGGCTGGCTTCAGTGGTGTTGGTTATCACCTTTAAAGCCCTACATGGCTTGGGCCCAAGTTACTTCCGGAAACGCCTCTCCCTACATAATCCACCCCACACACTTTAAGAACATCTGGAAAGAATATATTAGAGTTTAAAATGACTAGACTGCTTTACAACTTCCCAAAGAACTTTTACCGTCTCTGCTCCTAAATTGTGGAATGGCCTACCAGAAGAGGTCCATCTTTTTACCACTTTGGACGCTTTTAAAAAAACAGTCAAGACAGAACTCTTCTGGTGGGCCTATCCTTCTGACTCTGTTTATGACATCTTTTACAAATCCTTGATGATGATCCTGTGCATTTCCATTGTTTCAAATCTGTTGTATTATAAATTACTTTCATTGACTTTATTATTATTGATGTGATGTATTGTATTGGAATTGTCATTTTATTGAGTGTATCTATATGTTTTTATCAGGTTGTAACCCCGCCTCGATCTGCAGGGAGAGGTTGGGAAATATTAATAAACTATTTATTATTTATTATTATGGCAGGCTGCTACAAGGAGGCTGATGTAGACTCTCCTGGAAGTCCTTGGGATTACCTCTTCCCCTCCCTCCTACCCCACCCCCCACCCCCCCATGGCAGGACTGCCCTGCCTCCCTCCTCAGTGCTAGGCTAGGGTCCAAGACCTACAGCTTTCATGTTTCCTGAACAGTATCAAAATCTTACAGTCAGCTTACACAAGTCTTTATTGTCTTCGTTTGAGCCTTAGAGGTTCAAACAGGAAAGTCCTACATTATTTGGCTATGCCCATCTCTTGCTTTCTCTCTTGCTACCAGGCTGGGTGGGATCTTTAAAGGCCTGTGCCTCCAGCCTCTAATATGTGTGAGTGTGTGCCTGTGTGTGCGTGTGTGTGCCACTATCTTCTTCAGGCTTCTCCTTTCTTTCTCCTCAGCCTGCTCTTGGGGAACACCAGGTTGGCAAAAAGGTCTTAACACATGGAAAGGGTCTCAGCCGGGACTGGGGACATGTGGCACATGCATCATCTCTACATGGTGCTGCTCCTGCCCATCAATGTCTAGCTTTCTTGACATGTGGGAAGCAGCTACAACATGCCTTGATTCCCCCTAGCATCTCTGATGTTCAGTCACATCCTTTCAAACTTTTTCAAATTAAGCTGGCATCTACCCTCAGCAAGCGGGAATGGTCAGTCCAGGAAAATATTTGGCTGCTTTAGTATTTGCTGCCCCAAGAGTCACTGAATACAGGATTGCTGTTTTGTGGGTTTTGCTGTCTCAGTCTTGATTTCCCCTACTATAAATGGTTGAATCTGTGGTACAATTTCCTTTCTTGGTTTGAGGCACACATGGGTTAGCAGAAGATGCAATACAGATGTCTTTCTACTACTAAGTTCTGCTCAGGTATTTGTTTCTCCTTTAATTCTTAATTTTTCCTTCTCTCCCTCTTTCCCCATCTTCTTTTTCCTCCTCCCTTCTACAAGTGATTCCTGCACTCATCTGTTCCCTCATTCCATAGCCTGCCTGCCTGCCTTCCTGCCAGCCTTTCTTCTCCCTTTTCTTTCCCACTGCAACAATTCCTTGCCAATCATCTTCACATTATCCTTTTTGGAGTTTTCCATCCTCCACTCACAAGACATGGCCAAATGTCTTTTCTTTCTCTTTTTGCACATCTCCTTGTTATCTTAGCTCTTTGCATATTTGCTCTCTAGTCCTCTTATACTCTTTCTCCTTCTCCTAATTCTTCCATCCACATTTGTTTTCTTGCTCCTTCTCCCATATCTTTTTTTCCATCTGTTCCCAGTTCTCCAACCAATACTCTTCTTGTCTTCCTTCCTTTTCTTTTTCTTTTTTCCTTACCCCCTTCACAAAAAACCCCTGGAAGCCAGGATATATTAAATTCTCAGCATTTTATAATCAGTAAACAGCATATTTTGAGAACGAGGGAGGGTTATTTTGGGGATGGGGTCCCTGATGCCATTCTCTGCCCTCTCAAAGCACCTCTGAAATCTGCTATCAACATTCAGCAGCAAACTGAATCATCAAATTTTGGCAGCAAACCAAAACCCTTTTCTTCAAGTTTACCCTTTGAATCGAATGTCTTCACTGTACTGCTGCCCCAATCCCACTTGCAGCCCTCCCAGAAGATGCATTTCCAATCCTAAATGTTCTAAATAGGGTTTGATTTGGCTTTAAGGCTATCCTGACAGATTTATGGAAGACATCTCAGGCATACAAATCATGCATGTGTTTGTGTGAGTGAGTGTTAAGCCAGCTCCCTGTGGCAGGGAAATGATTTTCTCCACATGGCAGAAAACACTGATTTTCAGTTTTTGTGTATGGTAAGTTCTGATAGATACTTTCGTAATAGATAGTGTTGGACTCTGCTGCCTCAAAATAAATGTGTGAGTCTTGGTGTATTTTGAGTAAAGACTGTTGCTAGGATGATGTTTTAGAGGATTCATTAATGTTTTACAGGTCAACAAATGTATGCTTGTCTCTGAATATACACTGGTCAGAAAACTGTAGCCATCCCCTACATTTCCAAAAATTTGTATTGTGTTCATTTTCACCAGACCATTCATACACACACACAAAAATATTTCATGTTCATCTTAGATAATTTATGAAATGGGAAGAGAAGAAAATGAATGACTGTAAGAATTTTGCTCAAATGTGCTAGGGGAACTTCCCCCATTTCAAACCTAACTCTGTTATGTCAGTTGATTTCTATTTCATGGTGCTGACCCAGAAACTGGCATGTTTTCCAAAAATAAAGAAGCACTGCATGAAACACTTTGGATTGTTAAGTTTAGCTGGTAGATACTTGTAAGATACTTAGGGAAGCAACAGAAATCAGATTATATTTGGGGGTTTTTTCTTCTTCTAGAAAAGGGATTTTAGCAAAGTAAACTGAATACTAGATGGCCCTAGGGGTCCCTTCCAACTCTAGGATTCTATGATTCTATGGACCTTATCAGACGGGAGGAATTTCTCTTTATTGCGGATGGAGCCAACTGGAGCCAATGCGAATTCACATGAATTCCCATTGCATGTGTTCAGAATGACTTCCCATTACCCGAAAATGACCCCCCATTGCCCCAAATTGAGTGAAATGCTTTAATTCGCAATAACGTAAAACCCATGATTGCGTTCAGAATGACTTCCCTTTTGCTCGAAATTGCATGAGTTACTTTAATTCGCAATAATGTGAAACCCCATGATTGCGTTCAGATTGCCTTTAGATTATACTTCCAATTTCCGATGTCTGATAAGGTCCTAGGATTCTATACTATTGAAGGTTGTTACAGAGTCAGGAAGGATAGAGTAGTGAGAAGAAGGAAGACTGCACAATGATTAGTACAGAGAAGAAGGTGGGGAAGAAAAGAAAAAGAAGCACCTGTCCTGCCTTACAGTCTGCTGAAATTCAGGAATGGGGTGAAGGAACCCTCATTACTGCAGTAAATCCAAAAAGACAAAATGTAGAGAATGCCATTGGCCATCATAATCAAATAGAGTCCATTAGTGTGCAGGAAAAAAGCACTCTAGCAGTCAAGCTTCTAGGGTCAGTCAGGCTGAGCTTCTCCAAGCAAGATCTTTCTTGCAATCACCTGGAGTTTAGGGACATAGGGATGTTAGAGCAGGGACACAGCCAGGGATTTCCAAAGGTGATCAGGCAGCATATCTGCCAAAAAGCGTGTACGTGTGACCTGAGGTGGTGTTTGGGGGAATCTCAATGGCATTTCAGGATTTAAAACTAGTTATAAAATAGGATTATAGAGATTACCAAAAGACAGGGTGGCCCTGAAAGGACGAGGCACAAAATAAGAAAACAATATGTTGTTCCTGCTTGGAAAGGTTTTAGGAACCTCCACTGCTAGTTCCTCCTTAACTAGCTTTTCCAGATTAAAAAATAGCTTTCTGAACAAAGGTACCTAGTATGGGGACACACAAAACCATAGAATAGTGGCCTCTAGCAACAGCAAGTCAAGACTGTGGGGACTAAAACTGCATGACATTTGCATTTCCCTGGAAAGCCAAGCATTCTCTTTCTCCGGGATGTGGCTTGTTATGCTAAGTACCATTCTAGCACAGTCCTCGTGATAAAGCACACACTGCAGTGCAGTCAGTGCTTTGCTGCTCCGTCCCCCCCTCCTTCAGCAGCCTGTGGCTTGAATTGTCCTCCACCCTCCTTATATGGCCAGGAAAGACACTAAGTGGAATGACAGCAGAATTAGGTAGGGACCTGTGACAGTGGGGGTTTTTTTTGGGGGGGGGGCTCAAAACTGGCAGGTAGATTGCCTTCTTGCAGGTGCACATTTAGAAAACAGTGAAAATAAAGAGCACATGATCATCATCATCATCCCAACTGAAGCTGTTCATCTGATTACCATAAAAATAGTGGCAAAATAATAAATACTACAATGGGCGAATTAAAAAAAATTAAATGAATATATCAAGAAAAGGGGAAATGTACAAGGTCCTATGCAAAGGTGCCTCTAAGCTCTTCTATGACTCCTGCCCCTTCCTTCACTACGTCAAGAGAAAAAAGTTGCAGAGATAAATCAGCGCATATAGTGTCGTAGACAAAATTCTCCAAAAAGAAAAATGCAAAAATATTTATCAACTAAGCCTGAACTTGCAGACTCTCCTGGTGCAAAACTGGGGGTAGGATGTATAGGGAGGTGACCACATCTGCTGATGACACTCAATTATTTAGGGTTGAAGGAAGAGAAACAAATTATGAAGCATTCCAAAAGAATCTATTTGAAGTGAGGAAAGGGGAATTAAAATGGGAAATGAAAATTCAGTGAACATAAGTCCAGACTGATGCATTTTGGGGCAAAAGATCCCAACTTCAGGTGACTGACTAAGGGTGCACAGGTGATCTCTCTATGAATAAGGTGATGTCTGCAAGGAAGAAAAGAACTGCACTCTTCTGTTTAGATGACACATGGAGGGAAAACTGGTGAAACACTTTCCCAATCCATGCTTTAAGGTGATTCCCTATAGTAAAAAGATTTACAGTCAGCCCTCCATTTTCACGATGGATCTGTTCCGCCCCCCCCCCCCCACACACACATATTAAAACAGAGACTCACAGATATTCAAGCCCCATAGGCCTGAATGGGGCACATGCCTGTGAGCGCATGCCTCATTGAAAATAACAGAAATTGCCTCTCCGTGAATATTCAATAGCACAGATCTCAAGTCTGCAAGAAAGGAGGGGCGACTGTACTTCAAATCAGGGGAGAAACTCCAGAGAATCCCCTGACCATGTGGACTGTGCACCAAGATGGGGACAAGGAGAGGAGCATCGCAATCTCTTTCCACCTAGAACTTCCAACTCCCTGCCATAGCACTTTCACTTTCAGATTTACATGGTACCTCCAGCACCATTTCTTACACAGACATGTAAATTGATCACATAAGTCTACATTAACACAACTACTGTATATACTCATGTATAAGTCTAGAAATTTAGGTCAAAAATTGACCAAAAAAAAACCTGAGTAGACTTATCCATGGGTCAATGAAAGTACTGTAGCTTAACTCTTATTTAAAAGAAGGAACCACCCCCTGGTTAAAAGCAAGAGTATAATCTGTCCTGCCCCTTTACTCTCTCATCCATCCAGTCTTAAGAATAAGCACAAATAGTTATGTCTGATGGACTTTTGGAAGTTATTTGCCATTGTTTTGCTTTGATTCATCCTTAAGATCCTTTCCTAGATGCCCCTAAATTTTACCCTCGACTTATCCACGGGTCATAGCAAAATCCATAAGTCTCACCCCAAAACTTGCCCTCAACTTATACATGAGGTCGACTTATAGTCGAGTATATACGGTATTCCTTTTGGAGATGAACACCTTGGTTGCACAAGATGATATTAGCACAATCCCTTTGCAGATGTGTAAATTGATCATACATACAGACATTAGCCCAACAATACCAACAATCAGTGTACTTATAATCAATAGGATGATCATTACTCCCACAAACTGTGTGAAGAGAGGAAGAGGGTCTCCTGGGGACAGTGCTCCCAGTATTGGTCCATTATGGGTGCTGGTTATGTGGACAGCTCATCCTACCCACATCCTACCCACAGTCCTGATGGTAAGATGGATTTTTGCATCAGTGCAGAAACAGCCAAAGTCAACCCACTGTGTGGCTGCTGTTAGAAATCTGGGAGAGATCCCAATTTGGGAATAATTACCAAAGGAATAAAAAAAAATAAAGCCGCCAATATCATAATGGCCTTATACTGCTGCAATGGGGCAATCACATCTGGAACATATGTGTCACATTCGGATATACCTCTTAGCTACAAGTTCCTGAACTATGTGGACTAGATTGCCCTTGAGATGCCTTGCAACCCAATGATTCTCTGATTCACATCTGAGCCATGAGTATCGCAAAGTATTGAAGGAAAAACTCACTCTAGACCATACATAGAGTCCAAGACTACTTTCAATGCTACTCACTCAAGTATGGCTCTGAGTCATGATGTCATAGTGCACCTTCCTCTTTAGATTATTTTCTAGAGTAAAAGAAAAAAGGCTGTTGCCAACTACCTTTTCTCCCCACTTCTTACTCTGGAAGACTAGCCTGTCCTTGGCTCAGAGAAACAATTCTTAAAGAGAAAATAGATGTTTCCTTCACCATTGAGGGCAGGACAGTAGGTCTCCTGCTGAGATCTAGAGAGACAGGGCAGTAATAACAGCTATCAGAGCGCTGGAGGGCACAGTGAGTGGGAGGATAAAATTACTTCTCCCATCCATTATCATTCAATCAGCTTTGATTAGCAATGTCTACTCAGAAGTCCCCCACATTTGTTTACTGTAGCTTACACCGAAAAGGGATGCAGTGTTAAGATGCCAATTCTGACCACTGTAAGATCAGAAGGTTGGCAGTGTGGGCCCCAGGTGCCGCATGATGGGGTGAGGTTCCCTCATTAGTCCCAGCTTCTGCCAACCTAGCAGTTCAAAAGCAAGTAAATAAATAGGTACCACTTTGGTGGGAAGGTAAAAGCATTCCATGCAGTCATGCTGACATCTTTGACGCTGGCTCTTCAGCTTAGTAATGGAGATGAGCACCACCCCCTGCAATCAGTTACTACTAGACATTCATTTTACCTTTACTTTTACATTTAAATAAGCATGAAGGGACAGAATGCATGCAGCTTTTGTTATTCCTGAAAAGGGTCAACAAAATATCTGTCTTAACATGTTATTGTGCTGGATCATATAGAACACTAAGAATCACAGAAGCATAGAGTTGGAAGATGCAACAAGAGCCATCTAGTCCAACTCACTGCTGTGCACGAATACACAATCCAACCTCCGTATAAAAACCTCCAAAGAAGGAGACTCCACCACACTCCAAGGGAGTGTGCTCCACTGTTGAACAGAACTTACTTTCAGGGAGTTCTTCCTAAGGTTTAGGTGGAACCTGTTTTCCTGTAGCTTGAATCCATTGCTCCATGTACGACACTTTGGGGCAGCAGAAAACAACACTTGCTCAATCTTCAAATGTTGTATATTTTCCAATACAGTGGGCCCTTGGTATCTACTGGGGTCTGGTTCCAGGACTCTCCATGGATAACAACATCCATGAATGCTCAAGTTCCAATGAATACAATGGCACAGTGAAATGGTGTCCCTTATATAAAATGGCAAAATCGAGATTTGCTTTTTGGAATTTATACTTTTTAAAATATGTTCAAACTGTGGATAGTCAAATCCGTTGATAAAGAATCAGTGGATACAGAGGGTCAACTCTATTTAAACATAGCTATCATATCACTTCTTAATTTTCTGTTCTATAGACTAAACACACTCAGCTCCCTAACCTTCTCCTCAATGTCCTTCTTGAATTGTGCTGTCCAGAATTGGACACAGTATCCAGGCAAGGTCTGACCAAAGCGGAATAGACTGGTACTATCACTCTCCTCAGTCTAAACACTGTATTCCTATTGATGCAACCTACATTCGCATTGACTTTTTTTATCTGCAGCAACACTGTACACTCACTTTCAGGTTATGGTCTACTAAGACTCTACTAAGCTAGGTGTCCCCCATCCTATATCTTTGTTTTTCTAGAGACACCCAGGCCATCCAACATTTGGCTTGGGTGTCTCTAGTAGAACCCCACAATGACATCAATGTTGTTTCTTTCTTCCTTAATTTTTACCTAGATGCTCTCCACCTGGCTTCCAGGATTTAAATTATTGATCTGTTCACAGGTGTAAGCATTCTTGACATATAATGCTACTCCTCCTTCTTTCCAGATTAGTTTATTTTTCTGAAATAGGCTATATTTCTCTATTCCTAGATGAGTCATGAGACTCATCCTACCAAGTTTCAGTGATGCATATTATATTGTATTTCCTGTGCTGTCTTAAGAGTTCAAGTTCATCTCAGTTTATCGTTTGAGTCTCAAGTTCATCAAGTTCATCATTTGAAGGGATGTCATATCGAGGACAGAGCAAGCTTATTTTCTGCTGCTCTAGAGACAAGGGCACAGAGCAATCAATGCAAACGACAGGAAAAGAGATTCCACCTAAACATTGGATAGAACTTCCTGACATTAAGAGCTGTTTGACAGTGGAACACATTGCCTTGGAGCATGGTGGTGTCTCTTTCTTTGGAGGCCTTTAAACAGAGGCTGGATGGCCATGTGTCTGGGGTCCTTCGATTGAGAGTTCCTGCATGGCATAGGGTTGGACTTGATGGTCCTTGATGTCTCTTCTAACTCTATGATTCCATTATTCTTTTATCTTGTTTATTTCCCATGTGCTGTGCATTAATGTAAAGACATCTAAGACCATGGGTCATCCCGTTTAACTTATTTAAGTTTTCCCCCCTCCCACTGTTGTGTTCTTGTACTATTCTCCCAGTTCTCTCTATAATATTTGGGCTATTACAGTTGGCCTGCTCCAACCATGGGCTTGCCATCCACGTTGTTGAAGACAACGTCTGTGATTATGTGGCCAGCATGACTGAATGGAAGGCTGTTACCTTCCCACCAAAGTGGTACCTATTTTTCTACATGCACTTTTACATGCTTTTGAACTGCTTAGGTTGGCAGAAGCTGGGACTAATGATGGCAGCTCACTCTGTTACATGGCACCTGGGTCTCAATCTACTGATCTGCCAACCTTGTGATCGTATGAGTCCGTGTCTTAATTGCTGAGCCATGGTGTCCCATATTTACTCTTACTTTTGATAATAAGCAAAGTAACTCCAATGCTGTCAAATGCATACATAATTTTATACCAAAACTGGGTTTAGCCAAGTAGCCTAGAGCACATCCAAAACTAGAGTTTTAATTCTGAACAAATGACACCATGTGGGAAGTAATGAGGATTTAGGCAGAATTTGGAGAATCATGTGATACAGATTCATTAGCTTGCTGGATTTATTGTATCTGTTTTGAAATTGTCATGTTTACAGGAAGGGTTTGTAGGGTATTTTGACTTTGATGCAAACTACTGTGAAGAGTAAATGTCATTAGAAAACCACTGATGTAGTATATGCATGCTTGGATAATGACACTCTGCAAATGTTGGAATGACTGACTTGGATCCCATAGGATTCATTCCGTAAAGCCACACCGACCCCAGTTCTACAAGCTGCCAAAGTCAGGCAATATGTTTTGCAGCAACCTAGCTTTTAATTTCTCTTCCTTCTGTGGAGGATAATTCCCACTTCCCATAAATATGTAAGTTAGATTTGATAAAGTGGTCCCAGGGCAGCTGCACAGGAAATCATCAAGCAGCCTGTTATAAATTTATGCTGGGATATGTCACTGCAATGGTGAAACAAGTCCAAAGCTGGTGTGGTGAGCCCATAAAGGACATTTGAATGGCTCAGAATGATATTTGAGAGTCAGATTTAAAGCAACTATATGTGGAAACTTAATCCCAAACAAGCATCGCAAAACTGGGAAGTTCCCTCTATTTAAAAATGTATCTTTAAACTTCTCTATGACCATTGCATTTATATATCATGCAAAATACTGACTTCATCTTTGCTAGAAAAAAATCCTTTGTACTATCAACCTTATTTTACAACTTATGGCCAGTCTGCAATCTTCTGTTCTTGTGTAATTATTTGAAATGTGTAATTGCATCCTACCTCCAGGTGTTTTGGATGAAATGAGTTATGTAGATGTACTCTTGGTTCTGCTGGACTTTTCTGCAGTTTCAATACTGCAGACCATGGTATCCTTCTGAAGCTACTACCCAGACAGGGATTTGGAAGCATGTCTTGCTGTGGCTCCAGTCTTTTGTGCAGGGTTGATTTCAGGGGATTGTGCTGGAGGACTGCGGCTATTGGCCTGAAGTGCCCGTCATACTATTTGATTATATACATAAAACCCCTGGGAAAGCTTGTCGGGAATTGGTGCCATCAGTATGCTGAGGACAACCAACTCAATCTCTCCTTTCCATCTGAATCTGAGGAAATAGTTCAGGACTGTGACAATGTTCACATAAACTGTGAAACAAATGTCCTTTAAATATGTCTAAACCACACAGGTTGTACAAATGATAATCCACTTTTTTAATAAATAATGTTAAGTACACATTGCATGACTTGCTTATTAGAACTAGTGGAGCCCTGTTACTGAGAAGGGCTTCAGCTCAGTTAAAAACAGGCACCTGATGTTAAGAAGGTTTCAAGTTCACTATTTTCTTCATTAAAGGTAATCCAGGAGCAATACATGGAAAACCTTGTGTCTAGGAATGAAGAGTAGCTGATCTGAAAAGTAATTAGGTACTGCTATAATTCCAAGGCCCAAACCCTAATCAGTTACCATGATAATTATAATTTTAAAAGTATTTGTTTGCTTTCCTATTTCTTAAAATTATTTTTGATTCACGTAAGGATACATAAAGTATAGAATGCCCTGTATTCCATCATCTGAGTCCTTTATAAAAATACTGAATAACACCAGGTTCATGATCTTGATATATCAGGATCTTGATATATGAATCTTGCAGCTTAGAGTGAGCAGAGATAGCCACCAGAAAGACCCTCAAGGAAGAGTGTGAAAGATTTTTATTTCACAGAGACATAAGGAAATTTGAGGGAGATGTTTTCTGGAGAATATGGAGGCCCATTTGGACTCGTGGTAGCATTTTGCCAACTACTTGTGGGCACCAGACATTACTTCCCTGATGCCATCTTAAAGCTCTGAGGAGGGCAGACTCACTCAGAGTCAGCCCAAAAGTAGCCATATCCATGTGGAATATTTTGCCATAATACATGATGTGGAGATCTGAGCCCACGCAGAGGAAATAATACATGTGGCCATCTGAAGACTAAACACTTCTTGAAGGAACGCTTTGGAGCCATAAGCTCCCAATGACAAGAACGGAAGATGCAAAGAAAAAAAAAATTAGAAAATGCCAAGACTTCCTCGTGATTCTAATTATATGGTGGATGAAAAGAACTGGGTTTCAGCAGGAATGCACAGCTTATATTTGTGCAAGTTAAAGGGTGGGGTTACCATCAGCTTCTGAAGTTTTCTGTGCAGGCTCTAAAGGACCGATATTTGTGAGTCACAGAGACCCTGAAGAATGATTAGTAAACATTTTTTTGGATTCAGTTGATCAACCAGTTACAAATCCATCTTGCAATAGTTCTGTCTAGCAAAAGTGGTACCACTCTGTCTGCAAGAATATCTTGAAAGGCCTTGTCTCTACTGAATATAAGTTGTCTCTACTGAAATCAAGATATATTACATTCACAGCATTCTCTTGATCTATCAAGTTTTTAATTCTATTGGGGGGTGGGGGGTGGAGGAGAATAGTCTAATATTATTTGTTTTCGACAGGTCCATTCTGACCCTTAGAAATCTCAGCATTCCTTTTGATGTGCTCACAGACTATTTAAAGATCTGTCTATTATTATTATTATTATTATTATTATTATTTATAAAGTGCCATAAATGTACATGGCGCTGTTATCTAGAATCTTTCCTGGTACTGATGGGAAACAGACTGGTCAGGCTCAAGTCCTCTTTTTTTCCTTTTCAAAGATGGGGACAACATTCAGCCTCCTCTAGTCTGCTGGCATTTCTCCTTTTCTCTTCCTCAAACAGTATCCCCACTAGGACAGCTGTAGAAAAAAAAAGACCTCTGTCCCAAGCAAAGAAAGAAGACCCTCTGCATGCATAGGGTGCATCAATGTTTAGCTGGGATAGCCGCTGCTTGTAAGGCATTCTCCCTGCTTGGGAGAGAAGTGAACAAAATGGTAATTCCCTGTCCAACACAAGGCAGAAGAACTTTTGCTAATACCTGGCTCTGGGCTGTCTCTACCCAGCTACAATGGGAACCACCACCTTCTCAGTCTGGACTCTCATTTCCTCCCTTCACCTCCTGGCCTTTCCATCCTGCCTTGCTTTGATCTCCTTCCTCTTGGAATTTAGAAATAACTAATTAATTGCTGCCTTCAGTCATTAATTCATCAGGGGTTTTCCCTACTGGCATGTCTTAACTCAGTACACTTCCTGATTCATCTTGAAATTAATATTTTTATGAGTAATTTTAGAATGTTAGAATTTGTTAGGCTGGATAGCTTTTCCTCCACTAGATACACTGAGGAGTTTATCACATGGGATGGATCCCGTGCAGAAACAGGGTTTAAAAATCCAGAAAACCCCTGCAAAAGCAGGTTGATTTTCAGACACGGCAGGGTTAAAAAGCAATAACATGACATTAATTCGAATGGAAAGTCGACAAAGCCTGCTCCTTTTTACTTTCAGGATTTTCCAGAAGTAAAAAGGCACAGATTTTGTCTACTTTCCATTCAGGTTAATGACGTGTTAATGCTCATTAACCCTTACATCAACCCACTTTTGCAGGTTTTATCAACTTTCTGTTCGGGTTAACCTCCAATGTCATCTGAAAATCTACCATCTTTTGCGGGGGGGGGTGTCCATTTTAAATTTAGTTTCTGCATGGAATCCATGCTGTGTGATAAACTCTTAGGACAGGTAAGCCTAAGTTAGGATTCGAAGAAATGCATCACGTTTTTGTTGCTAAAGCTGGATTGGAGAACAAGCAAAGAATAATGGATATGAAATGCTATGATATGAAATGAGAATGGGAAATTACTTTATTGTTTAGATCTCATGCAAACCTTTTAGGTATCCTCTCCCATCATCTGTGTACAGTATTTCCAAAACATGGGATGTATGAGTTCCTTCAATTTTCCTTCCCTATTAATTTTAATCTGGTTCCTGTGGTATATAATGGGATAATATACAATTTTTATATTATATAATATGATTATAAGTATATATTTATATAGCATTCCATCCATTTTTGTAGAATTATATAGAATTATAAAATATAATACAAAATTATATATTTTGTAATGCATAATAGTGTTATATTGAAGTGTAATTGTATAGTATTGTTTGCAACAAGCTGCAATGAACTTTTTAGTATACTTTAGAATGTATATTGTTGCACACACAGTTGTAGGCACTTGGATAAGTAAATAAAATGTCTTTAGTTCCATCTCGCATTTCCCTCTCTCTTGGCTTCTTCTGCCCAGTCTGCTCCAATGGATTAAATACTTGGAGGGTGTGATAAGGCTGGAGTAATTTGTTTGGAGCCAGTTAGTTAAACCCATACCAGTACCATGTCTACTCAGAAATAAATCCCACTCAACTCCTTTGTAATGCTTTAGTGTACTTATTAGTGCTTACACATTTCTGGGAAATAGTTTTACCATTTATAACTAATAGTTAAACTAGTATTAATAGTTTAATAGAATTTGGTTTGAAAATTAATTAAACAACATTAAAATTTTAAAAAACTGAGGAATTAACTTATGCTCATTTACACCATCGCCAATGATTGAAATGATTTTATTAATTGAATTGTTGTTGGTTAATTCACTGTTTAAAACATAAGTTTTGGAACAGCCATTATAGAGATTGTCGTTCCGGGGGCACATTTTGTTACTAACATTTTGTTAACATTGTCTTTCCTGCAGCCTGGAACTTTTTACCAGGTCGGCTACAAAGCCCATAACACAATTGTTTGAATAATTTAACTGCTGAATTAATTTTCAAACCAAACTTCACAGCTTCCTCTCCCCCAGATGATATAATCAGGTGTAAGAACCTGATTATTTTTTTTTCCAGTGGCTGTACTCTTCAACTCCCTTCTGAGAGAGGCCTCTCTAATTTTCTTTTTTTTAAATCTTCAGAAGCTAGTATGAATTTTTCTCTTCAGAATGGTACTTAGCATGTAATTTTTAATTTCCTGTTTTGAATTTGTCTGCTTCTTAAAATATTTTGTTTGCAGTTTCATTTTTATTCTCTGTCAATTTTTGTGGTTTTATGTTTGGGGTTCTTTTCTTTATATTGTGAAGGGTTTTTTTTAATGGTTAAATTGAGAACATCTCTTGTAAGCCATTTTAAGCTCCCAAGAAACAAGCAAATGGTGTTCCAAATCTGCACATTTTGCTATGAAGGTTTTCACACAAATGACTACTTCCATTTTTTGACAGCCCCTATCCTTATAAAATGTTACCTGACCTATGAGGAGGGACCTGAAAGCTCCCTTCAGGTGTCATGCAGTGCTCCACATGATTCAAGGAAACCAAACCTGTGGCACTGTCCCTGTCACCAGTATTATGAACATATATATGCATTATGCTACCAGTCTCCCCAGTGGCCATCCACTGAGCACTAGCTTGCCCCCCTTTTAACCTGAAAAGTATATTCATGGGGTATTTCTGGCAATATATTCAATTGCTACTATATCTAGGGATTAGAAAGTTGATGTTCAAAGTAAATAGTTGGTGTTTCAAGTTACTCTTTCAAGTTAGTTACTGCCTAAAAATTGTCTTTGTTGTTGTTGTTCTTGTTGTGTGCCTTCAAGTTGTTTCTGACTCATAACAAACCTAAGATGAACCTATCATAAAATTTTCTTAGTGAAATTTGTCCTGAGGAGGTTTGCCTTTGCCATGCTCTGAGGCCAAGAGAGTGTGACTTCCCCAAGGTCACCCAGTGGGCTTCCATGGCTGAGTGAGGATTTGAACCCTGGTCTCCAAAGTCATAATCCAACCCTGAAGTCACTACACCTTACTGGCTCTCTGTTTAAAGATATTAACTGGAAATTGTGATCACAGTTACGAATGCAAAACACGTATTCAACAGCGTGTTCCAGTACGTATCCCAATAGTAGGGATAGCAAAAGTCTCCCATCCACTGTGAGCAAGAGGGGTCCATTGTCCTGTTGAATAAGGCACAGCAGACTAATGCTTTCACCCTCATCTCACAAGTGATCTGTAGTGTGGGGTGGAATTGCAACAAGAATCATACTTCTGTCACATTAAATAAGTAGGTAATCTAGGTTATCAGCCTAAAATACATGAACATTAGCTATATGCATGCAAAATAAAATATATAACACATTAACTGAAACTAATTTAAATTTATTCTTCATTCAGTATCATTACATTCATTAAAATGTCCCTTATTATTCTCTAATAAATTCCTATCATTCATGCATTAACTATTGTTTATATATAAATGAACTTTAAATGTATTTAAACTGTATTTAATTATTATGGTATGAACTACTGATACTGCATTAAAAAGAACTACATTGACTGTGATGTTGATGTCATGTTGCCTAAAATACTGACTGTGGTTCCTTTACTTACTGAGAGCCTATGATCACTGCTGCCTATATGGATGCCACTTTCCTTAAGCGATGCCATAGCTGTTGACTTCTCACATTGCCTAAGAAGCCAGGGTAGGCCTAATTTCTCACAAAATAAAGAATTCCTTTTCTTTTCTTTTTTTAATGCAAAATAAGAATATATCCCAGCTAACAGTCTAAGGAAGTTTAAAATATGGACAGTGTTGGCCTTAACAAGAACAAGCGTAGGGCAAAGAAATATCTTGTGACAGCTAAATATGCATTTATAATTGTATTGTCAAGCCAATTCTATCAAAGTTTCAGCAATCTCCTTTATTGCTATTCAAGAGCATTTAGTTATTATATTTTAATCTCAACCTTTTTCTAAGTAGTTCAGGTGGCAGACACCTGAAAGAAAGGTTTTTGTGAACTGGAGTTTTTTTTTTCCCCCCTAAGCACTCATACATAGGATTGCACAGTCAATGTCGCATGTATAGCAGTCTGCCACATGCAGCATTGTTTTGAAGACTTAAGGGCAGTAAATGATCCATCCCTGAGCTGACTGTTGTATATACTATCATGGGGTCTATTTGGATTCTGGCATACTTCCTTTTTATTCTCATAGTTACTTTAGGAAACAGGTTAGGCTTAGTAAAAGTGACAGAATAATATAACCCAGGACTCCCATCTTATAGCTTTCTGCTACATCACATTGCCTCTTGCTCTCAGATCTTGCTAGACTGCAGAAGGGAGAGAGTGTTTCCTGTTTCACCTTGTTGCAGGAATATACTGCAGCATCTGCTCATGTGATGAAGCTGAAAGCAATAACCTTTGATTTGTTCTACAGGCTTACTCGCAAATTAGCTTTGCTTCGGGCACAAAATGACAAGGGCCCCCTGTTTAGATTTGCGCTTACTTCCGTTAGTAATTTCATGAGTGGTGGTGAAGAAAATAGTGTAAAAAGCAGACCCTGGATAATTTTCTCCAGAGTTCACATCAAAGCGTTATACATGTCTCATTACTCTTCTACTGATGGAACAGGAAAATGATGGCCACTTTCCCTTGAAGACTGCGGGCTCCCATGTCAGCGGAGTAGTGAATCTGATCTGGAATTTATCCTGACCTTTAAAAGGGCTGTCCAAGGTATCTATTTTGGAGATAGTGTTCAGCACTTTAGACAACTCTTTTTAATGGCTGGCCTGAAACTCAGTGGATTCACAGCCCTGTTGACATCACTTGCATCCATTGTTCCTGGTCCTGTTCTCTGGAGCAGCAGAAAACAAGCTTGCACTAGAATCGTGATCTAAGCCTAACTGTCTAAGATCCAGTGAGATGATGGTGAGGGGTGCAGTGCTGCCAAGCTAGCAAACAAACCCTTATAAGGAGATTCATCCTGGATATGAGCCTGGGACCTTTACTTTTCCAAAGGGCTAGGCTTCCTCAAACAATGTGCTTGGTCCTCACTGGGAAGGAACGATGACAAGGGATGGGCTGTTGCTATTCTGTGGAGTATGAAATCCCAGGACTTCTCTGGGAGAAGCTTTGCGTTCCCTTGACAAGCCTTCCATCACAGTCAGATGTAGAAATGCTTTGGTCACTTTCTATGTGGCTGCCCCCATGTGTTCCTTGGACTGAGTGGTCAACTAAACCATTCTGCATAGTAATTTTTAAAGAACCATATCATTCCTGGGTAGTGTGAAGGAAATAAAGTCCTGCTGTACAAGGAGCCCCGATCTTTGCCTTTGCCACAGAGTCTACCAAGCCAAGTCACTACCAGACTGCATTTTCTATATACAGTGAGCCCATCATGTTGATGGGCTAGCCATCTGCCCCATATTAGCCAATGATGGTGTGCAGGCACAGATGGGCTTGAGCTCCTGCAGTTGTTTCCCATCTGCAGGGGACTCTGGAACCAAAGCTTAATGGATGGGAAGGCCCAACAACAGTATGCTTCATTTTTGTGCACACATACAAAATGCTATGGGGAAAGAAAATGTCGCTGTTGCTTCTATGCCCAGCAGGGCTTCTTCAACATGTGGCAGACATATCACTAGCACACTATTCCACAGGACTCATCAGTGTTGGATGGTTAAGATGTGATTGCTGGAGTTGCTTCATTCACTCAGATACTATGTTTTCTCTTTGGCTTTTCTGCTATGGGTGCATATGGTCCTAATCCAACTTCTCTGACATTCTGCTTGTTAAATTAGCCACTGAAGTGACAGCCCTATTGCTCTGTTCAGTGTACTTTCCTAGAGGTATAAAGAATTAAGGGGATATGAAAAGAACATTCGCTTTAGGGAGCTTTAAAAAAAAACAATTCGACATGTTCTGCTTTTATCTGATTTATGAATCTGTAAGAATGGAGAATCTGCTTCTGCCCATCTCATCAATCATTTTAGCTTCAAAGGAATGGAAATAAGCCATAATTTCAAAGAACGGAGTTGACTTGAACTCTAGTAGGATACCCACCAGATCCACTGCAGAGATGAACTACTATGTCTTTTTTTTAAAATGAAGTATTTACTTCATGAGTACGAAGGCAAACTATATAAGGCACAACCCAGAAATGTCTTTTGTCTCCCTACAAATTCTGTTTTATTATTTGCATTCACACTAATTGAACAGAATAGCGCCACAAATGGAAAGAAAGAATGACTCTCCAGGGACAAAACAGCTGAAGTGTCCTTCCTGCCACTGCCATCCACCATGGTGTGAGTCTCCTTTACCAAATAAATAGCAAGAATGCCTGAGAAGGAGCATGGCTTTAGTTTCCATGCATTTAGAGATGGGGGTGTTGATCCTTTGCTTTCTACTGTGGTGCCTACCCCGATCAGGCCCCACTCCTCTTATCTCCCTCAGACCAAATGTTTCCATTCAAAGACAAAACTGAAAACCTAGCAGGAGAGGCACTCCTAAATGGTGACACAGAAGCTGCAGTTTAGGGAAAAGGGCTATTAAATGATGAGTCTCCAAAAGGCTGCAGAATTTCCAAGCCATCTAACCATGTTTGCAAAACCTTGAATACACTATTGTATTCATTCAGTCCTGCAACCTGCCAGGTTTGGGTTTTTTTCTTGTTTTAGGCAAGAGGCAAGAAAAGGTCACAAGTTGTGAAGGCTTTCCTCACAGGAAAAACATCAGCCCCTCTCACTCCTACTTGACATGGCTTGAAGCAGCCTTAATGTTTGTAGATGTAAGCTGCTACCATACTATGTTTTTAAAGCATCAATTCAATTCTGAGCTTTTCTCTTATGATTTCACCTGTTATTTGATGTCACTTACATGCAAGTGATCATTTCCATACCAGAAGAAGAAAAAAGTGCTCAACCTGGGGAAAAAAGAGCAGATGATGCAGTAGGAGAAATGCAACACAGAATATGTGAAGAGGTAATACAGGAATATCTGGCTACTCTGAATGAATTCAAGTCTCTAGGGCCAGATGAACTTCATTCAAGGATACTAAATGAACTGGCAGAAGCAATCTCAGAACCACTATCAATAATCTGTGAGAAATCCTGGAAAACAGTTCTGAGATGTCCCAGCTGTAGGACAAATGATGTCCCCTTCTTCAAAAGGGGGAAAGGACCCAAACAATTACCATCCATTCAGACTGACATCAATACAAGGAATTATTCAAGAGAAGATAATCAAACAGACAATCTGTAAGCACTTAGAAAAAAATGCCATGATCACTAAAAGTCAACATGGGTTTCTTAAAAACAAGTCATGCTAGACTAATCTTATCTTCTTCATCATCATTTTATAGAGTAGCATGGCAGATGAAGAGAATGTAGCATGTCTTAATTTCAGTAAAGCCTTTGACAAAGTCCACCATGACATTCTTGCAAACAAGCTAGCAAAATATGGGCTAGAATGCTACTATTTAATGGGTTTGTAATTGGTTGAGTGGTCAAACCCAGAGCCTGCTCCCCAATACCCCCTCTTCAACCTGACGTGACTAGCACATTGCCACACCTGGGCCAAATGCTATTCAATTATCTTTATCAATGACTTGGATGATGGAATAGGAGAAATATTTATTATATTTGCAAACTACCTTAAATTAAGAGGGATACCTGATACCACTGAGGACAGGATCAGAATTCAATTGACTTTAAAAATTTCTACAGGGAGAAATGCAAGTTACTATACTTAGGCAGAACAAATGAAACGCTTAGATATAGGATGGGTGACAGCTGGTTTGACATACAAAAGGGATCTAGGAGTCTTAGCAGATAACAAGCTGAACATGAATCAACAATGTGATGTAGCAGCTAAAAAAATATGGCCCTGGGCTACATCATTTGGATTGCAGCGTCTAGATCAAGGGAAGTAATAGTACCACTCTATTCTGCATTAGTCAGACCTCATATGGAATACTGTACCCAGTTCTGGGCAGCACAGTTCAAGAAGGATATTGCAAACTGGAGCATGTCCAGAGGAGGGCAACCAAAATGGTGAAAGGTCAGGAAGCTATGCCCAAATAGGAATAGCTTAGGGAGCTGGGGAAGAGAAGATTAAGAGGTGACATGATAGTCATGTTTAAATATTTTAAGGGATGTCATGTTGTGGATGGGGCAACCTTGATTTCTACTGCTCCATAGGCTAGGACATGGAGCAATGGATTCAAACTACATGAAAAGCAACTCTGCTTAAACATTAACAAGAACCTTCTAAGGGTAAAAGCCATTTGACAGTGGAATATGCTGCCTTGGAGTGTGGTGGTGTCTCCTTCTTTGGAGGTCTTTAAACAGAGTCTGGATGGTCGTCTGTCAGGAGTGCTTTGACTCTGTATTCCTGCATGGCAGGGGGTTGGACAAAGTTGCCTTGTGGTGTCTTCCAACTCTATGATTCTATGAAAATTCTAACTTTCTGTGTTCTTTCCAAATTGCATAGTGTAGCTTCCAAACTTTCATGCACAATATCAGTGCATGATAATATATACTATAAATACTTTGGAACATGCATAAAGGAGCAAGACACCATGAGAAGGTGCATAGAAAAGCATGAGAAAGGGCTGCATAATCAGCCATAACATTAGTTGGCTTCATTCTCAAACAGCCAGTAAAAGCTAAGCCCTTTAATAGTTGATGGATCAACAGTCTTCAGACAATGAGACAGAAATACCAGAGACAGCTGTAAAGAATGGAAATTATTAGCAGCCACGTGATTTCTGACAACTGAAGATGCAACTTAAAATACGCCAAACAAGCTGAAGTATGAAATATTGTACATTTCACACTTACCCACACAATTCTATGGAGTAAAATGTGTGTGCATAAAATGTCACGTGTACCTACACAGGAAATTAATAAAAGCCAGACCAACAGATAGTCATAGGTCCAAAACACACTGCACGAATAATTCAGTTTGAGACAGCTTTAACTGCCTTGGCTCAATGCTAGAGAACCCTGGAAATTTTAGTTTATTGCGACACCAGAGCTCTGATAGTGAAAGCTAAATGTTTCACAAAGCTACAGTTCCCAGAAATCCTTTCACAAAGCTACAGTTCCCAGTATTGAGCCAGGGCAGTTAAAGTGACCTCAAACTAGATTATTTCTGCCGTGTTTTGGACCATAACGGTTGGAATTGAGGTTTATATCCCTAACTGAAACATTTCTGTGCTTTCTCAAATTCTCCAGTTTTACTGAGTTGCAGGGACACTCCTTGTGGGTACTCTTGGGCACTCAGCAGGGAATGATGTTGGGCATTTTTCATGCCACCATTTCTCAGCAATGCCCTGGTTCGAGCTAGTTCAGCTGGCCCACTTTCTGGGACAAGGACTAAGCTGGCAGCGAATGTGCAAGAGCCAGGCTCTGTAGGGTGGGGATGAAGGCAGACAAGCCTAGCCGTTCATTCCCTGGCTCTCTGAGGTCTCCTTCTTCCTGAAAATAGAACTGTAGGAGCTCCAGCTCATGAGTCCCAATGTTTCTGACCCTCAGCTGAGGAGACAAAGTGAACAGATCAGCTAGCCAGTATTGACTAGATAAGGGAGAAGTCATGGCACTTCATCCTAGGTCTGTGTAAGAACACCTTTAGAAGACCTAAACATTTCATACCTAACAGCTACGCAAACAAGATGGTACAAGAAATTGTGTGGTCTATGTGCAAGATTCTCTAATTAGGATTAACATGTTTTTTGACAGCTCTATAATTGATAGCTTTCTTAATTCATTCATCATTTTCTTTTAATTGCAATCAACTTCAGTTGGCGCAATATTCAGCAGTTAACCAGGCCATGGTACCAGGAGCACATTGCCACAATACTGAAAGGCCTGCTCTTGTGGCCAGGTGCTTCCTGGGCCCAATTCAAGTTATTGGTTTTAACCTTTAAAGCCTTAAATGGTACAGGGCTTAGCTCTGTAAGGGACAACCTGCCTGTTTCACTATGAACCCATCTGGATATTAAGTCCTTCAGGAAAGGCCCTCTTGAGAGCACCATTGCTAGTGGAGAGGCACATGACCAGCACCTGGATGAGGGCCTTGTTAGCATGGTTTGCGCAGCTTGCTGCACCATTCTGCTAACAGGCCTTCTGCTCCCAGATTGTTCGGTTCCCTTGCCCACTGCCCTTAGGAAGGGTGTGAAGCCATGCAGCTACAAACTGACCTTTTCAGCTTGTTTGGTGTTTACTGATCATCATCACAACTAAACTGCTGTCTAAATACCCTCAAGCTACCCTCAGCTGATCTAAATACCCTCACCCTCACCTGATGTTGGAAGCTAAGCAGAGTCAGATCTGGTTAGTATCTGGATGAGAGACCACCATGAATACCTGTAGGCTGTACTTCAAAGGAAGAAACTTGCAAAACCACCTCTTGCCTTCCATAATGTAACAGGTAATATAACAGGTGAAATCCCTTGCCTAAAAAAAGCCTATGAAATTCATGGAATCGCTGTGCACACTCGCATAGAACAAAACAGACTCCCTTAAGCAATTATTTATTTAAAGCATACTAAAGTACACTAAAATGTGATATTAATGAGTAAACTGTTTAGCCCAAACTCTGGAACTGTTATGATAGCATTAATTGAAATTAAGCCAGCACTATCCAATATTGAAGGAAATCCCATTAGATTCACTAGGCCTTGCTCCCAGATAAGTGGGCAAAGGATTAACACAAAGAACTTTAAAACAATGAAACACAGCCTTTAAATTACATACAATTCATTAGACACATGTCTGAAAAACATTTTTTAAAACCAGATGATTGTTGGTTATGCAGTTAAGTCTATTGGAGCTTATTTAAAGGAAAAACTCTTTTTCCTCTTTTTAAAGGAAAGAAAGAAAAGGTCTTATCCAGGACAGGTTGTATAATCCAAGGCCATAGTGAGAAATAGCAGAGGAAAAATGGATATTAAGAAGGAAAACAATGTCAAGAGAGTATGTTGTTAGAGCCGTTTTGGGCACGGTCTACTTTGGGAAAGTAGCATATAAACTAAACTTTCATAAAAGGTGGTGGTAATAACAAAGCAGGATTTCAAATGATATGAAAGGTTGGCTTCTTCTCCCCAATCAGCAAGATATGATGTGACAGTCTTTTTCCCAGTACTTCAGGTTCTGGGTTGGCAATGCGCAATGTATTCAGATTGGTAAGGCAAGTATGGAAAAAAGGACTCCATATTCACATACACTCCGATTGGCCGTTCTACCAGAACTTAATCCTACCCAGTTTTGTAAGATGCATGCACATTATTCATAGCTTAATTCAGGTGAAGACACCATGAAACAGATATAGGATATATCTAGGATATATCTAAAACTGATATGGGATATATCTAGCACAGATATAGGATGAGGGACACCCAGCTGAATGAGACAACGTGTGAAAGGGATCTAGGAGTCCAAGTAGACCACAAGTCAAACATGAGTCAACAGTGTGATGCAGTAGCTAAAAAGGCCAGTGCAATTTTAGGCAGCATAAATAAAAATATAGTGTCTAGATCAAGGGAAGTAATAATGCCACTCTATTCTGCTTTGGTCACCTGGAATATTGTGTCCAGTTCTGGGCACTACAGTTCAAAAAGGATGTTGAGAAACTGGAGTGTGTCCAAAGGAAGGTGACTAAAATGGTGAAGGGTCTGGAAACCATGCCCTATGAGGAATGACTTAGGGAGCTGGGGATATTTAGCCTGGAGAAGAGGAGGTTAAGAGGTGATATTATAGCCCTGTTTAAATATTTGAAGGGATGTAATATTGAAGAGGGAGCAAGCTTCTTTTCTGCTGCTCCAAAGAAGACCCAGAACAATGGATGCAAGCTACAGGAAAAGAAATTCCACTTCAGCATTAGGAAGAACTTCCTGACAGTAAGAGCTGTTCAATAGTGGAACACACTCCTTTGGAGTGTAGCAGAGTCCTTCCTTAGAAGTCTTTAAATCTGGATGGCCATCTGTGAGATATGTCTTGATTCAGAGTTCCTGCATGGCAGGAGGTTGGACTGGATGGCCCTTGTGGTCTCCTCCAGCTCTATAATTCTATGAGTCTACAATTCTATGAACCACAAGGCCAAGAAATACGGTGTGGTTTGTCCTTTATTTATTTATTTATTTATTTATTGCACTTATATCCCACCTTTCTCCCAAAAGGGGTTCCGTTGGTTGGCAAGCATCTCTCACCTGACAACATACAGACAATACACAGTTATCCCTCACTAACATCTGAGTCACATCACTTCAGATAGAATAGTCTCAATAGTAGTACTGCATACATTGAGCTGAACTATTGTGAGTTGTATTCTTAAGCGAAAAGCAGAGAAGGTGACACACATGGACCTATGAATCAGCTCTCACTGAAAGAGACTAACATTCTTCTCCCGCTCTGCTTGGTTAAGAAACCACCTGCATCTTTAGTTTTTTATGGGGCTTTCGGGCTATGTGGCTATGTTCTAGAAGAGTTCCTTTCTGACGTTTTGCTAGCACCTGTGGCTGGCATCTTCACAGAAGATGCCAGCCACAGATGCTGGCGAAGCGTCAGAAAGGAACTCTTCTAGAATATGGCCACATAGCCCGAAAGCCGCAGAAAAAACTATGGATGCTGACCATGAAAGCCTTTGACTCGACACCTGCATCTTCTTGCTCCCAGTTTAGTACCTAATAGCATGCTAAGCACAGGGAAACAGACCTCCACTGTTGTTTCAGTTAAGTGCATATAAAATACAGTAACTTTATTCCATCTTGATTGAATTACGCTATGTAGCATACTCTATGTGGATCTGCTTTTGCTAACTGTTCAAACTTCCACAGGTCCAAAATACTGTATCTAGATAGTAACCTTGGCTGGTTACATGTAAATATAAATGGTGTGACCAGGACTGGTTACACATACCTCCCTGGTTGAAACAGCTTCACTGGCTACCAGTCTGTTTCCAGGCACAACTCAAAGTCCATGAAGCCCTATACAGCTTAGGTCTAGATCAAAAGTGGCCAACGTTTGGAGACCAGGGGCTGCAGCCCCACAACATACACAGGCCCCACCACCATCACCACCAAAAAAAATTACCCCATTTATCCCTCAACACCCACTGGTGGCTGTGGGGGCATTTTGCCAGGTTTAGCAACCCCCCTCCCCCCATGACTGGCTTATAGTAAAAAAGAGGGCATTTGGAGGCACTTTGGAGCAAAGCCTTCCCCTTCCAGCTCTGATCTAGACTATCTAAAAGCCCCTATCTCCCCAGATGCACCTGCACAAGTGTTACAGTCTTAGTGAAAAGGCTGTCTCTCTGTTCCACTACTCTCCAGTTCTCTTTATAAGTTTCAAATATTTGTGTTATGCAAGCGTTACCTACCTAGTTATTTCATTTCACATGCGTATATGGTAAGTTTTTAACAAAAAGTTTGTTGAAACATATAAGGAATGCCTGCTTAATTAAATGAGGCATTTGTGTAATTTATTTCAACAATAAAAGGGTTATACAAGCTTTTCCTATTCTGATCTGATAAGAGAACAAGCATCTCCATGAGTTATGAGACAGAGTGTCTTGATACTTTGAGGTACCCTGCAAAAGGCAACTGTCATAGGAATTTATTTTGCATTTCCCAACTTTTTGTATGTGTGAAAAAATCGTATGCATGAAAGACACTGTTTTCTGCACAGAAACAATGGCAAGAATGCTGAGAGATGGTGACATATGAGCACTTTATGCATGCATATGTCCTTTAAAATTAATTGTGCAAGGAATATTCAACCCCTCTCTGCCTCCACAACCTTGCTGCCAAGGGGAGATGCATTCTCTCTCAGCTGTCTAGTGATATAGGGGTCCTTTAATAGCCAGTGGAGAACAAGTTGGAAGCATCTGGTTACAGCAGAGTAAAAAGAGCAGCCACCTCCCTCCTAGAACTCCAGTGTACTTGCCATAGATGCAGGACGGGGACCCTGCTATTTGCTCTGCCCAGTACTCTGCACCCTCCGCTGATCACTAAATGGTGGAGGAAACTTGCATCTGCAGTTTTTTGTAAGCTTTGTAGGCTATGTGGCCATGTTCTGGAAGAGTATATTCCTGACATTTCACCAGCATCTGTGGAAGGCATCTTCAGAGGATGCTGGCATGGAAGAGAGTGGGGTATATATACTGTGTGAACCTTGGTTGAGAGGAAGTGTTAATCTGTGTGTTGGTCTGTTGTTGAATGGCAAGGCCTCAGGGTGCCATTCAACAACACACCAACACACCAGCACATAGACCAATGCATAACAATAGACTAACACAGAGATCAACATGTAAATCACTTCCTCTCAACCAAGGGTCACACAGTTCCATACCTGCATTCTCTGAAGATGCCAGCCACAGGTGCTGGCAAAATGTCAAGAATAAACTCTTCCAGAACATGGCCACGTAGCCTGAAAAACCCACAAAAAACTATGGATGCTGGCCATGAAAGCTTTCGATTTCACAACTTACACCTGTCTTTTTGGACTGGCTTAAGAACCCAGGAAGCAGTAGCCAGGCAGAAATGTATGGGCACAGTGTTACATTTCCCCTAGGTGTTAGCAGTGGTTCTCAAACTTTGGCCCTCCAGATGTTTTGGACTTCAGCTCCCAGGATTCCTGACTGTTTGCATAGCCATCTAGGGTTTCTGGGAGTTGAAGTCCAAAACACCTGGAGAACAAAAGTTTGGGAATCACTGCATTGTTGGATCTTGACCAATATTTTGAGCAAAAACCAAACATTTTAATGTAGAAAATAGGGCATTTGCTCAAAGGATACAGTTTTCTGCACAAAAAACACTGACAATTTTTATGGCACAAATGTGGCCAAAGACAAAAAAAAGTCATGGGAGAATGCATAAAACTCACAACTCATAAGCTCATAAGGACTTTTATGCACATTTACCCCCCTGAAAAAGAGTGGACCATGTGATTTCCTTGTTCCTTTTAGCAAAGGGAGTAGACAGCATGAGCTATCATGTGCCACACTTTCAGGCAAAAGGTGGAGTTGATGCAGACATTTTGGGCACTAGATTTACTTATATTTCCACCTGTTTATTTTACAAATTGGCCAAACAGGTTCTAGGAAAATTTACAACAAGAATAACGTAATATACTGAAGTCACAAAGGAATGTACATAATAAAGACCGGCAACAAAAGCAGATGGTTTCAGATTTAAAATTCACCATGTAAAAAGCCTGAGAGAACAAAAAATTGTATTTGAATGGTGCTCAAAAGACACCCAGGCGAGCATTCAGTGAACCTCACTGTGGAGGAAATTCCATGAACAGCCACTGCTGCTGAAAAAAGCTCTCTAATACAGTTGAAACCCATCAGACATTAGTTATTAGATGCTGGAGGCATCTAGAGGAGAACTTCCATCATGAACTAGAGAGACAACAAGGTGTGGGGTTTATTCAGATAACTAGGTCCTAAGGTAAGCTTATAAAGGGATGAGGTTGCTTAGTGGTTAGGGTTCCAGTCCTGACGATTGGAAAGTTGGCAGTTCAAAGCCTGAGTGCTGCACGATGGGGTGAGCGCCAGTCACTAGTCCCAGCTTCTGCCAACCTAGCAGTTCGAAAGCAAGCAGATCCAAGTAGATAAATAGGTACCACTTTGGTGGAGAGGTAATGTAGCATCCAGTGCAGTGATGCTGGCCACATGCCCACCAGAGTCATCTTTGGACAATGCTGGCTCTTTGTTTTAGTAACAGAGAAGAGCACTGCTCCCTACAGTTGGTTACAACTAGACAGTCATGTCAAGGGACTACCTTTACCTTTACCTAAGGTATGTTTGGTTTTAAAACTATGTATTAATATTTTGACTCTTGACAGGAAACAGAATAGAAACCAGTTGCAACTTTTTTAGAACTGTGGTAAAATGTTTCCCCCAGTCCTTGGTCCCAATTAATAATTTTGAACTTAATGAAGTTTCTCGACACTCTTCAATGCTGGACCCTTAAGCTGGACCCTCAATAGTAGCACATCCTAAATGTTATCACAGCACAGATTATCCCTGTGTAGGAGAAGTCATAGCTGGAGCATCAGCCTCAGTAGATGAAAGGTTCTGCATTCAAAAAGGCTCCTTGAGCATCTAGTGACAAAGCTGAATCCAGGGGCATTACCACAATGTTACCCTGATCCCTTGCTGGGAGTGCAAGTACTTTAAAGCAGTATTTCCCTGGACAACATGTTGTCAGGATAAGGCAGGATTTGGGGGGGGGGGGGGGGGGGGAATCCAGATTTAAAAACAAACAAACATGGGTGGGGTTTTATTGTTGTTGTTTAAACCATTTGTTTTGGGGGTTGTTGAACCAGGTGGTTTTGGAAGGTTTTTGGCATTAATGTTTTAATGAAAAAAATGCATCCTGTTTATTATATTTATACCGGTACTGTGAAACATCATTTTATGTATTAGAAAGTGTGGCCAACCATGTTTTAATTCTTTCTAACATTAACAATCCAAAGTTACTAGGCTTTGATATTACCTACAACTTTCAATAAAATGTTGGACTTATATTAACAAGTCAGTTTATGTATTGGTGTATAGGGCCCAAAACAGACAGACCAAAAGCACTGCCTCTGGGTCAATCTGGGGGAGTGGTATACAGATGATGCATGCCCCCAGATGAGGACAAAGCTGCACTGTGGCTGCCTAAGGTGACCCAAACCCAGCCACAAGAGGAGCAAAAAAAAAAAAAAAAGCACTCCTTGCCAGTGGTCCATTGCAGACCACGATGGCCAACAGATTCTGGACCGTAGCATCTGGTTGCCACAGTCCCATGCTGAACAGAAAGAAAGCGGCAGTGGAGGGGCCAGAAGCTGCTTCAAGCTGCCAGTCTATTTGACCCCTAGGAGTACACCAATATAGGACAAAATCTGAAAATTAAGTAGAGAATTGTAATTCAGTTATTAGGTCTACTAGTTTAAATATTAATTGTTCTTTTAAATGTGCTGTTTTAAAGCAAATTATTTTTGTTGAACTTATGTTAATTGAAGGATTTGTTTCTGAATGGCATTTCTTGTACTATAAAATAAAGCGATTAAAAAGAAGGAACTGACACTGGATTCTGGTCTAACAATGAACAACTGCCAATAAACTCTTAAAGTTAATGTGGAGTCTAAGGCTTTCATGGCCGGCATCCATAGTTTTTTGTGGAGCTTTCGGGCTATGTGGCCATGTTCTAGAAGAGGAACTGTTCTAGAACGTGGCCACATAGCCTGAAAGCTCCACAAAAAATCTTAAAGTTAAAATGTTTAAATTTAAACACTCATTGTTGTTCCAGTAAGAGAGCTAAGAAATAGAAATAATAGCCAGACTTTAATATCCGTGTCTCTGTGTGTGTTTCCATGTCTGTGTCTGTGTTTGATCAGTTTTAAAAACAAGGATTGGATTTTTTAAAGTCATTCACTTTAAACCAAACTCGTGTAAACCAGCCAACCATGGAATAAGGCCCAGCTTATTGTCACCTAGCCCTCTACTTATTAAATTTCAGTGCTTCCTCGGCTTCACAAAGAACTAAGAAATGGTATGTATTGGTGACTGACAACTCATCTCATATCCTTGGATGGTCACTCTTCATGCACATGCTGAGGAGCATGGGGGACATGATGACATTCTGTGAAATCTCATAAAATACGTTTGACAGCGTTGAGCAACAGTCTCCAGCATGACCTTCTGATATCAGTTCTGAAAGGTAGGAGGAAAACCATCAATCACAAAACCACATTTCCCCATCTCTGCTATTCAGGAGGATATCATGGCTCAGAGATTTAGGAGAAATCAAATGTTTAAATTTACCTCTACCCTTTTTCTGAGAACAGATAATCTATCAGGGAGACCAAAATTCAGCCTGAACATGGTCTACGTAGCCTGTCTGGCTACCACTTTGGAATGGGATGATGGTTGTTATAGTCCTTTATGTCTGGGAAAGCTTCTTTAGCTTCACAACCATCTCTTTACAGGTATTCAAGTCCAACACCGCTTGTTAGGATCATTCCAAGGTGGATAGTCAACCACAATAAAGACTGAATAGGCATGAATCTCTGCAAGTCTTCAGGCTGCGACAATGGGAAAGTTATCATGCAACACTAAATCTACTCTGGGTATACTGAGACACCTCATTTGTGATAGATGTGAACGATTTTATCCTCAAGCATCTTGCAAACATGTTACAGGGTACTTCAGGAAGTGCTTACACATCCTTTATGAGCCAAGCTGAAGTAAGTTCTGGACATCCTGGTAAAGCTCTGCTGATGCAACAGTCGCTGAAGTAATGATGCTCCATCACTATTACTGCTGCCACAGAGTCAGCATGACAATGTGCTGTTGTCTCAGCGTGGGTGCATTGTCCTCAAGCTTTTTACTAAGTTCCAGTCATCTCCCTATCTGCTTCATTGCCCTCTGCTCCCTGGTGAAACAAGCACATTGCCAAGCTGGCAGTAGTGCACAGCAGGAAAAGTTGTTTATGAACTACTGCGACAACTGCTTGAGTTATTCCATAGGGCAGCCTAGCTTTCATCAGAATGGCTAGCTGAAAATTCCTGAAGGCCCTCTGGAATCTATTAGATTCCACCAACGTCTGAGACTAGAGCATTTTGATAGTCCAAACAGAGAATAGAAGTAGCCTTGAGCTTTTGCCAGGACATGGTGACACAACAGAAATACAAAATAAACCAAAATACATTCACACACACCTAGACTACTGACTATTCACCCACTGGAGTATATAACAACATATGTAGCTGATGAAATACTGAAAGAATCCCATTGCTGTAAATCTGTAAATTGCACAGATTGTTTTTTTAAAAAATTAAAAGCCAGTTTATTTTGTATTTCTGATCAAGAGGGAAGATTCAGTAAGGACAAAGAAACAGCTTTAATAGTTTCCCGATAATTTCAAAGGTAAGGGTTTTTTTTACCAACAAAGTCATCTCTACTAGTCTGAAAGATAGCCTAGACTCCTACGGTTTAGAACTGAAGGGGGGAAAGGCCTTTTTTATGCACGGTATTTTTTCCTACATTAAAGAAATAATTTCTAGGAAAGGAAATGCATGAGCTTTGTGTTAGTTGAGCTTTTCTAACTTCAGTTAAGGACTTTTATGCACATTTCCCCATTGGGAACCATGTCCCACATAGGGCATTGTTGTTATTATCATCATTTCCGACTTGGCAGCCCTAAGGTTAATGGGGTTTTCTGGACCTGAGAATATGCAACTTGCCCAAGGTCACCCAATGGGTTTCCATGGCTGAGCAGGGATTTGAACCCTGGTCTCCAAAGTCACAGTCCAACCCTCAAACCACTACACCACACTGGCTCTCAGGCACTATTGTAAAGAGGAAAATGAATCTAGAAAATGTGAAGAAAGAAGCATGTGAAGCAAAATCCGGCAAAAGGCAATAATGGTAAAGTCCTAGTAAAGTTGGTGGCATGAGACATGCAGCACAATCCTTTGCATGATGAAACAGAACTAAATGTCACTGTGTTGAATGGAGCTTACTTCCCATTAAGGACTGCAGACTTAATTGTGATTAACATGCCCCATTCATCTCAGTGGGACTTAAACATGACAAACTTATTGTTGAACATATTTAATGGCTTCCAGAGAGGTCTTTGACCTCCGGCTGGTGGGGTCAGCAGTCAGGGGAGGTGTAACATCACTACTCCCAATGGCCCAGATCCAATTGCTTGTCCCAATCAGAGTGGATCCTTTGAATCAATGGAAATTATGTGTCCACCTACCCAGATCCCTTTGATTCGCTAGCAGGTCATTCAGATGTCTTCTTTTTTTTTAAGCAGAACAGTGCAAATAACCTCATTTATGCATTCCAGGTTTGTTATTCACATTATGGAACCACATCTCTGCAGGTTCACTTGCTCACATGTGCCAGCCCTCAAATAAACATGGAGTCAATTATGTGAATGTATTTAAAATGCATTCAAGGCATGCAGAGTTTAAATCCAGGTCTATTCACATCAGTTATTTACACTGCTGATGACGCAAATTTTTTTAAAGCTCAGCAAAAAAAAACCTGGTATTGATTATCCCAGGTTAAGTGGAAGGAGGGTTGGCAACTCCCCCAAAAAACTTAACCAGGTGCCTTCTGCATGCATGTAAACAACAGAGGTTCAACCCAGATTTATCCTGGGTTATTTTCACAGTCTGAATAAGCCTCTAGGTCTGAATAACCCCCTGGTGGCGCAGTGGTTAAATGCCTGTAATGCAGCCACTCACTCAAAAACATAAGGTTGCAAGTTCAAAACCAGCAAAAAGGGCTCAAGCTTGACTCAGGCTTGCATCCTTCCGAGGTCGCTAAAATGAGTACCCAGATTGTTGGCGGCAAGTAGCTTACAGTTGTAAACCGCTTAGACACTCCTTAGGCAGTATGAAGCGGTATATACGTGAAGCTGTTTTGTTTTGTTTGTTTGTTTTATAGCTGGGACTAGTCCTTGAATTTGGGTGAAGAAAATGGCTTCCTAAATATGACATTGGATTGAAGGCTGAAGTCTACCACTGTAAAGAACAACAGCAATCTAGGTAAGGCTCCAGTTCCTCAGCCACTGATGCCAATAGTAAGGTTTGTAATGAAAGCAAAGGTTGGTCCACTTCCTGCATACAACACCTACCTACCTACCTGAGAGCCAGTGTGCTGTAGTAATTGGCGTGTTAAACTTGGACGCTGAGAAACCAGGGTTTGAATCCCCACTCAGGCATAAAAACCCACTGAATGACCTTGGGCACGTCACACTCTCTCAGCTTAAGAGGGTGGCAAAGGCAAACCCCTTTTGAGATAGGTTTACTTTAGGGTCGCCATAAATCAGAAGTGAACACAACCACAAACCTTCCTTCCTTCCCTTCTTTCTGCCAACCCATTAACCCATCAAACTCCCACAAAACACTCAACCCCTCCCCAATAATTTATAAGGCAACCCCACCACCACCACCATTAAATGCCACTAAATGCTTCCTGGAGAAGTGTTTGGCTTCAAGACACCTTCACTCTGTTTGCAAAAATTACCAGGAATCGGTGCCAAAAATCAACTGAAGTGTGATCCAGAAGCAGAGGTGCAGTCCTTCTGAGGTGCATTGTTTGTCAATGTTTCCCTTAGAAATGGTCCTCCACAATGCAGTCCCCCGTCCCCCCAAAAAATCCTGCCAGTTGTGCAGAATTGTCTTTTAGCAATAGGATGAACAAATCCTGCACAGGAGAATTGAGGGTTTGTCAGGTTTCATAATTAAAATATGGGTTTAATAATGTTTGGGCGAAACAAAATGTGTGGGTGTGTGGAAATATAAAATTAAATATGGGTTGTTATGAAAGAATAAACCAGTTTGGTTATTGGCTGTCATGGTGAGAGAACTTCACTGCAACTGGGCTTCTTTTGTGGGATTGGAAATTTGGGTGATGGGACCACAAGTTGCTCTTTGAAGGGAGGGAGCAGGTAGGCTACTTGAAAACTGGGACCTGAAAGAAGAAATGAGAAGTCCTTATCTAACTGACGTAGGAGTTTATGATACGATGGAATTTGGGGGTATAATGGAATGGCAATCCGAACGCAATGATGGGGTTTCACGTTATTGCAAATGAGTGTATCTCACGCAATTTTGTGCAATTGGAAGTCATTCAGAAAGCAATCATGGGGTTTCACGTAATTGCATATTAGAGTATCTCACGCAATTTTTGGCAATGGGGAGTCATTTTCGGGCAATGGGAAGTCATTCTGAACACATTCTGAATGCAATCAGATTTCATGTAAATTTGCTAAACTAGCAAATTCACGTAATTGCAAATTGGCTCCATTCGAAAATGGGAGAAATTCCTCCCATGTGATAAACTCCTTTGTGAGAATGGCTTGAATGAAATCTGTTTCAACACAATTACAATGGACACTTTTTGAGGTGGTCAGTTGTAAGGCAGTGTTGCCTTGGGTCATTTAGGGGTGATAGCAGAAAGTGCTTCAGGTGGTACTAGTGACAGACTAGTAAGACTGACAAGTGACCAAATACTTCTGCAAGAGAAGTTTATCTATCTACCATCAGCTTGTCTCGGTTTCTCATTTTTCCACTCTGTAGATGCATTCTATCCCATTCTCACATCAGCCTGCATCTCTTTTTCGTCTTCATTTTGTACGCAACCATATACAACCTTTTCACGCATACGTATTTTCCACAGGCACTTTTTCCTCGGGTAATGCTTTGCATCGACATCTTGATAGTCTCCCTCAGTAATATATGCCCATTGCAGAGCGCGCTTTTGTTATTATCCACATTTTGTGAGGACTTTCTGCTGAGACAGCTGCATCACAGAATTACAAAGGTCGTGAATTTACCAACAGTAATGTTCTAGCTGACATGAGGAATGTCCTGATAGTATGAGCTGTTCGCCAGTGGAACACACTCCCTCAGAGAGTGCTGGAGTCTCCTTCTTTGGAGGTTTTTAAGCAGAGGCTGGATGGCCATCTGTCGGGGATGCTTTGACTGGGAGTTCCTGCATGGCAGAATGGGGTTGGACTGGACGGCCCTTGGAGTCTCTTCCATCTCTATGATTCAATGCATGTTTCCCCTGTATACAAGTATGTAGATGCAAGGAGATAATACATTGTGGGCGGTTTCTGCATCCTGTTTGAGAATTAATAATTGGGCAGTATGCCTGAATATTTCATCCACTTCCATCAAGAATTAAAAGTTACTGATAGATTCCTCTCCCCTTTAGAAAAATGGTATGTAACTGATACAGAAAGCCCTTCACCACTATTATAAAGTACTTTTAATATTTGGGGTCTCCTATAGAATCACAGAATCGTAGAGTTGGAAGAGATCACAAGGGCCATCCAGTCCAACCCCCTGCCATGCAGGAACTCCCAATCAAAGCATCCCTGACAGATGGCCATCCAGCCTCTGTTTAAAGACCTCCAAGGAAGGAGACTCCACCACCCTCCGAGGGAGTGTGTTCCACTGTCGAACAGCTCTTACTGTCAGGAAGTTCCTCCTAATGTTGAGCTGGAATCTCTTTTCCTGCAGTTTGCATCCATTGTTCTGGGTCCTGTTCTCTGGAGCAGCAGAAAACAAGCTCGCTCCCTCCTCAACATGACATCCCTTCAAATATTTAAACAGGGCCATCATAACTTATCTTAACCTATCATATCTTAACCTTCTCTTCTCCAGGCTAAACACCCCCCAGCTCCTTTAGTTGTTCCTCGTAGGGCATGGTTTCCAGACCCTTCACCATTTTAGTCTCCCTCCTTTGGACGACTCGTGGATTCTAGGATTCTATGTAGATTCGGGACGTCTGATTCATTTAAGTTTGTCTCAAAGTGGCAAACGAATGAAGTTGAGGCCCAGGATCTTTATTCAATCAGTGTCCTAAACTGAACTTTGCAGGGGATGAGGAGGAATGCTGCTGAAGGCAAGCAACAGTCACCCTTCTTGGGTCTGTACACAACCTGGGGGTCCTGCGCTTCCTTCAAGTGTGAAGGTTTGAACTGGTCAGGTAGGGGGAAACGTACAGCCCCCTGCCTTCATGTGTCCTTTGCTCAGGGATAGCCTCGATGCGGCAGTCCACAGTGGCAAGGCATGGAGCAGATGGGCCAAATTCCTAGAAATGCCTGCAGGGCTCCTGCCACAGAGAAGCAGCAGAGGATGCTGAGGATGCATGGGAGAGAACATAGGATGTTCTCCTCTATGAACATCCTATGTTTATAACCACCCCCCTTATTATTATTATTGCACAATTGCCACTTTCTACTGAACTTTTTAAAATTGCCGTTATTCTAGCGATGTGCTTTTTATTGTTATTTTGTATTGATGGGAGGGAGGATAGGAGGGGTGGACCGGGGGGAGGGGGTTCCAGGAATTATTATTAGTCTTTGCACTTGCATTTTATTTTTCTTTGCTATTACCCGACTCGTTCCTCCAAAGGTAGAGGCGGGATACAAATAAATGTTTTATTTGCGAAGCCGAAGGCTTTCCTGGCCGGAATTCATAGATTTTTGTGGGGGGCTCGGTGGCTATGTGGCCATGTTCTAGAAGAGTTTCTTCCTGACGTTTCTCCAGCATCTGTGGCTGGCATCTTCAGAGAATGCATTCTGTGAAGATGCCAGCCACAGATGCTGGAGAAACGTCAGGAAGAAACTCTTCTAGAACATGGCCACATAGCCCGGGAAACCCACAAAAATCTATAAATATTTTATTCATTTATGTATTAGATGTCCTGGTGCTGATATTGCAGAGGCTGTGCCAGCCCTCCCTCTCCAGCCCCAGCCCCCCTTGCAGCCACTCACTTTGTATCATTCATTCCCATTCATCTGAGATTATCCCACTAGGGTCGATTCCAGAACCATCCCACAATTATCCCATTACTGGCAATGACTATCCCATTACTGTCAATGGGAGAACCGTGGGATGGCAATGGGGGAACTGTGAGATGGTAATGGGATCACTGTGGGATGGGATGGTAATGGGATCATTGTGGGATGGTAATGGGATCATTGGGGGTGGTGATGGGATAACTGTGAGATGGTAATGGGATAACTGTGGGATGATAATGAGATAATTGTGGGATGGTAATGGGATAACTGGAATAGCAATGGAATAACTGTGGGATGGTAATGGGATCGTTGTGGGATGGTGATGGGATAACTGTGGGATGGTAATGGATAAATGTTGGGATGGTGATGGGATAACTGGAATGGTAATGGGATAACTGTGGGATGGTAATGGCATAACTGTGGGATGGTAATGGGATAATTGTGGGATGGTAATGGGATAACTGTGGGATGGTGATGGGATCATTGTGGGATGGTGATGGGATCATTGAGGGATAGCAATGGGATAAATGTGGGATGGTGATGGGAAAACTGTGGGATGGTAATGGGATAAATGTGAGATGGTGATGGGATAACTGTGGGATGGTTGTGGAATTGCCCCTAATGGGATACTCTCAATCATGTCGCTAGTGTGCCCGCCAAGTCACCCCAGGGCCGGCTCATCCAGATGGCCAAACTAGTCAGCCGCCTTGGGTGGCCAAATTTAGGGGGCTTTGCAGTGGCTTCTTTTGGGGGGGGGGGGTATAATTCCATTTTTGGACCCAACTGACCAAAGATTCAAGCAGGGAACCGTATCACACACAGCGAGCGACAGCGGAAAGTAGTAGTCGCAAGTAGGAGTAGGGGCAGCGACGGTGCGGCCCTACCTTGAGCTTGGCGTTGGGGTACCCGACCTGGAGGAGCTTGCTGTTGGTCTTGTTGGCGAGGAGGGCGGCCTGCCTGAGCTCCTCCAGCACCGAGAGCACCTCGTCCAGCAGGCACTCCTTCTCCTCCTCCTCCGGAGCATCCTCCCCATCCTCGCCTCCACCACCGAGGCCGCCGCCTCCTGCGACTCCTTCCTCCCGGAGGACGCAGAGGTGGGCGAAGGTGTAGTTGTAGCCCTTGTGGTTCACCTTCATCCCCATGACGGCCCGGTGGATCCGGAGGAGCCCTTCGGCCTGGAGCAGGACATTGGCCCCGGGCTTCTTGGCCAGGAGCAGGGCCCTCCCGAAGCGCCCCGGCGGGTGCAAGGGCGAGAAGAGCTGCGCCTTGGAGCGCTCCAGCGGGAAGAGGCTGCCGGCCAGGCGGCGCTCGATCTTGGCCAGGCTGTGGCTGGGGGCCACCAGCGCCTCCAGCTCCCCGGATCCCCCAGAAGGAGAAGAGGGAGAAGGAAGGGAAGAAGAAGGGGTCCCTCGGAAGCCCCGCAGCACGGTGGAGCCCAGGGCCAGGGTGAGCACCGCCGGCACCGTCAGGAAGAAGACCGGGTGCCGGCTGACGAACAAGCCCAGCTGCCGGCACCAGGAGCGCAGCCCGCCGTGCAGCGCCTGCCTCAGCAGCATCCTCCGCTGCCTCCCCTGCCTCCGAGTCCTCCCTTGCCGAGTCCTCCCATGCCAGCAGCAGCCTCAGCCCAGGAAGGCAGCAGCAGCAGACCCAGAAGCAGCAGCAGAAGCAGCAGCAGCAGCTCTGCAGCAAGTTGCAGCACTACACCCGACACCACTAGTCTCTCTCTCTCTCTCTCAAAAGCCAAGGAGGGAGGAGGAGGAAGAGGAGGAGTTCCCTCTGGGCTTCCCTCTCCTCCTCCTCCTTCCCTGCAACACACACAGCTCCATCTGTGCCCAGATCTCCAAAGAGGTCTTCTTTGGACCTAGTGTGTCCTCTTCATTTCTGCCCAGGGATTCCCTTTGGAGCATCCCTAAAAGATTGGGAGCATCACTGTAGATGAAGAAGACCAATGGCAAGGTGGGGAGAAGTCCTCCTCCTCCTCCTCCTCCTCCTCCTCCTTGGCCAGGACCCTCTCCTCCTCATTTCTATCCCCCCAAAAGTCTTTCCAAGGCTAAGGAGCTCATTCAAGGTCCTCCTCTTCCTCCTCCTCCTCCTTTTCCAGGACCTGTCCTCCATTTCTCTCCATTCCCCACTAGGTTGAAGCCCAATGGCAAGGTGGACAGAGGTCCTCCTCCTCTTCCTTGGCCAGGAGAAGTCCTCCCCATTTCTGTCCAGGAGGAGGGATTTCCCCCCCCCCAAAAAAAAGTCTTCCCTTTGGAGCAAGGCTAAGGAGCTCATCATTCAGTATGACCAGAGGTCCTCCTCTTCCTCCTCCTCCTTTGCCAGGACCTGTCTTCCATTTCTGTCCACAGGAGGAGGGATTCCCCAAAGGTCCCCCCACCCCAATTTGGAGCATCACTATTTATGAAGCCCAATGGCAAGGTGGACAGAGGTTTCCCTCCTTTTTCCAGGAGAAGTCCTCCTCATTTCTGTCCAGGAGGAGGGATTCCCCCCCCCCCCCAAAGTCTTCCCTTTGGAGCAGGTCCTCCTCCTCCTCCTTCTTTCCCAGGACACATCTCCTCCATTTCTGTCCAGGAGGGCTTCCTAAAAGCCCTCCTCCTTTTTGCCAGGGCCTGTCCTCCTCCATTTTTTCAGCCTCCTGCCCCCCAGGCAGAGTTCGAAGAGGTCTTCCATGTTAAGGCTGATGAGAGAAGCCCTTTTCCCCAGGAGCTGTCCTCCTCATTTCTGCCCAGGAGGGATTCTCCCCCAAAAGTCTTCCATTTGGAGCATCACTAAGAAGAACAGAGATCTTCCTCCTTTGCCAGGACCTGTCCTCCATTTCTCTCCAGGAGAAATGCCCAAAGGGGGGTGGTCCAAGAAGCCCATTGAGGACAGTGGGAGCAGACCTCCTCCACCTCTTCCTCCTTTGCCAGAACTTGTCCTCTGTTTCCAGGAGGCATCTCACCATGTCCTCCACTGAGTACAGGGGGATCAGAGGTCCTCCTCTTTTCCTCCTCAGCCTCCTGCCCAGGAGGGATTCCAAGAGGTCTCCCATGTGGAGCATCACATGCAGGTTGGCCAGAGGTCTCTCCTCATTTCCATCCAGGAGGAATCCCCAAAGGCCCCCCATTTTGAGCAGGACTAAGGAGCACATTGAATTCAGGGTGGCCAGAGGTTTCCCTCTGTTCCCAGGACCTGCCTTCCATTTCTGTCCAGGAAGGATTCCCAAAGGCGCATGAAGCACTCTGAGGGCAAGGTGCCCACAGGTCCTCCATCTTTGCCAGGACCTCTGCTCTGTTTCCAGGAGGAATTCCAAAAGGTCCTCCACTTGGAGCAGGACTACGGAGTCAATGGCATTTAAAGGGGGACCCGCAGGACCCCCATTTCAGCTTCCTGCCCAGGAGGAATTCCAAGAGGGCTTCCATTTGGAGCAGGACAGAGAAGTCTGGATTTACATTTACATATGACTATGGAGTTTATCATACAACGGAATTTGGGGGTATAACGCAATGGTAATCCGAATGCAATCATGGGGTTGCCCGTTATTGCGAATGAGTGTATCTCACGCAATTTTGGGCAATGGGAAGTCATTCTGAACGCAATCATGGGGTTTCACATAATTGTGTATTAAAGTATCTCATGCAATTTTGGGCAATGCGAAGTTATTCCGAATGCATTCCGAACACAATTAGATTTCACATAAATTTGCTAAACTAGCAAATTTACGTGAATTCGAATTGGCTCCATTCAAAATTGGGAGAACTTCCTCCCATGTGATAAACTCCTATGTGTGTTTTACGTACTCTTTGGTCCTATCCTCCATTTTGTCTGGAAGAAGGTCCTCCTTGGCAGTGAGGGGGAGCCCTGGCGGAAGCAGGCCCGTAGCTAGGCCTTTAGGGGTGCCGGGGCAGAAAGTATGTGCAGCAACGATCTGGCCGCCCCTTTCTCCTACAACCCATTAATTTATTATATGTCACAAAAACAGTTCATTTTTAATTTTCTTGTATTCTCTTTGGGGTTGGCTGGGGGACCCAGGACAGTCCCTCTCCAGTGCAGCCTTGCCTTCCCCTCCTCACCAAATCTACAGAAACTGGGGTGGAAAAGAGGAAAAAGCCTGGCTCCCTCTCCGTCTTCATTCTCCTCCTCTCCATGCAACTGGCACATGCTCCTCCTTAGAAAGAGCGGGAACTGCACTGCTAACATAGGAATTTATCATATGATGGAATTTGGGGGTATAATGCAATGGCAATCCGAACGCAATCATGGGGTTGCCCATTATTGCGTATGAGTGTATCTCACGCAATTTCGGGCAATGGGAAGTCATTCCGAATGCAATCATGGGGTTTCACGTCATTGCGTGTTAGAGTATCTCACGCAATTTTGGGCAATGGGGGGGGGGGTCATTTTTGGGAAATGGGAAGTCATTCTGAACACATTCTGAGTGCAATCAGATCTCACGTAAATTCGCTAAACTAGCAAATTGACATAATTGCGAATTGGCTCCATTCGCAATTGAGAGAAATTCCTCCTATGTTATAAAATCTTAAGCCAGGGCCAGCCTCACCTCCCCGCCTCATGACCATTTGGGGGGGGCAGAGCGTGGGGCCCTACATTGCAGAGATAATTCAGTTTGACACTGCTTTAACCACCACATGGCTCCATGCTATGGAATTCTGGAACTTATCCTTTGTTGTGGCACCAGAGCTTCGCTCTCCTCTCATGAGGTTCTCTCAAGAGCTTTGCTCTGGTGCCACACCGAAGGAGTCTATTCCCAGGCCCATAGCTAGGCTGGGGCAACATATAATAAACCTTTTAAATTAAGGAGCTGTAGGAGAAAGGGGCATCCAGAGGTCGCCCCTTTTCTCCCCTGGACCGTTGCCTCGGCGACCACACATACTTTCTGCCCCAGGGCCCCTAAAGCCCTAGCTACAGGCCTGACTGTTCCCAGAATGCCACAGCATGGTGCCATGGCAGTTAAAACGGCGTCAAAACAGATTGTTTCTGCTGTGTGGAACAGTGGCATCACTTCGGGCGGTGTGTGGCTGGCACCACCGCTCCCCAAAGATCTGCCTTTGGGCAGGAAACAGGCTCTGGCGTTCACTTGTGCCCCTTCAAAACACTAAAGGGGTGATGTGAGTGGCTCAATCGGAGGATAAAGGAAAGGTCCTGGGGTTGCTGCTGTTGTTTTATTTTTAATTAAAATTTTAAAAAAAACCAAATTTATATTTATTTATTTATTTATAAAAAAACCCATCACATTTTGCCAAATTTGTACTTGAGGCCCATGAAACTATGGTCCAAAACACACTGCAGCAATAATCCAGTTTGAGACTACTTGAACAGCCCTGCCTCAGTGCTAGGGAATCCTGGGAAGTGTAGTTTTGTGAGACACCGAGCCTTCTCTCTCAGCTCTGGGACCACAATAAACTACAGTTCCCAGGATTCCCTAGCACTGAACCAGGGCAGTTAAAGCTGTCTCGGACTGGATTATTTCTGCAGTGTGTTTTGGGCCTCTGTCTACATAAATACATTTAGGATGTGTGTATGATATTGTAATGTAAAAGTATAATTTTACTTGTGCTACTTGTTTATGTCACCACTGTTGCCATTACGTTCTGTGGCATATGGGAATTACGATTTAAGAGTAACATTAGTACAAAAACCATGACTAAGGGTTCTGTATGGCATACCAGTAGTATAGGTGGAGGTCAATGGGGGCTGACACCATGATTTACCACACACAGGGTAACACCAACCCACTGATGTGGATGCAGCCAAACTATGGAGTTTATCATACGATGGAATTTGGGGATATACTCCAATGGCAATCCGAACACAATCATGGGGTTTCACGTTATTGCGAATGAGTGTATCTCACGCAATTTTGGGCAATGGGAAGTCATTCCGAACGCAATCAGGGGTTTCACGTAATTGCGTGTTAGAGTATCTCACACAATTTCGGGCAATGGGGGGGGGGTCATTTTCGGGAAATGGGAAGTCATTCTGAATGCATTCCAAACACAATCGGATTTCACGTAAATTTGCTAAACTAGCAAATTCATGTAATTGCAAATTGGCTCCATTTGCAATTGAGAGAAATTCCTCCCATGTGATAAACTCCTAAGCATCCAGTTGCCTCTGCTGCCCATAATCTCCCACTATTCCCCCCAAAGTGTTGGTGCTTTCCTGTGGAGCCTGATGCAAGAAAAAGTCAAGAGATCTTAAGAAGATACTTTGCTCTGAATATGGAGACTTCTGCAGCAAAGCCAAGGAATAGGGATGGAAATACAGTGTTTGACCAAGAAACGATTTCTACAGTTTTTCTCCCTGAAAATTCTCACCTGGTATTTGCACCTCTTAAAGTGTCCTGGGAAATGATTCAGTGTAGAAAATAGATATGCGGATTTTGTGTAAAAACTACGGATGTGCGCATGTGTGTGCATTTTGCAAATGACATATTTTTCATGGGGGAAAGCCATTGTTTGCTTACAGCCCTCTGGTTATCTGGAAACTGGGAGGTTTTGTGTGTGATAAACATGTTCTTTGGTCCAAAACAACCCCATTTCCTCTTTTGTGCAAAGGTAGTGGGGGTTGCACACACACACACACACACACACACACAGAGCCCATGGTTTTTGCTTATGAGAATCTTGTGAGGTTTTTTCCAATGGGAAAAAAAAGCTGCTGTTTGCACATTTCCAGGCAAAAATACTGGTTCCAGACACCCAAATGTTTTTGTCTGTACTTAGGTTTTGCACCAAAATTCATTATTTCACTAAAAGGAAGGGGAGAGATACAGGCTTCTAGAATGCATTTTTGCAGCGAAAAAATCTAGGGTTTTTGGGGGGTATTTTTTTGCACAAAATAATGTTTTTCAAACACACACACAAAAAGACTGCTTCCAGAAAGGTACATAACTTTGTGTAAAAGCCTGATGTATTTTCTGCACCCCCCCCCCAAAAAACAGTTTTGCACACAAAAAAGTGGAACCAATGTGTTGTGTAAAAATGTTTTTTTGCGCTCAAACCCTGTGTGTATATCTCTGTGCAGAATTTTCTGAAACACTTTGGGATATGGAAGTACAGTAAGCCCTTGGTTTGGTTCCAGGACCCCCGTGGATACCAAAATCCATGGATGCTCAAGTCCCATTCAATACAATGACATAATCCCTGTTTGCTGTTTGGAATTAATATTTTTTTCAAACCGTGGATGATTGAATCCATGGATAAAACATTCATGGATAAGGAGGGTTCACTGTACCAGGTAAAAATGGTATAAAATGCTTGCTGTTGTGTTATTTTTCTTATTTGGATTTCCCAGAGTGCCAAGAAAACCATTTCCTCCCAGCTAGGGAAATAACAGTGAACATTATTTTCAGGCCCTACCATAGAATAAACCTTTGTTCTTGTGCCCAAGGAACTTTATCCTTACACCTCATTTGCCTTCTGGGGAGAGTGTAAAATGCATCCCTTCTTTTCAGCCTGTGGTTTTTCCTGTGTTCTGGTGCTGTTATTTTCTGTTTTGTTAATTTTGCTTATGATTAAGTGTAATAAAAGCATGGCTGACTGTTTTGTTAACTGTTTTGATTTTGGTCTATTTCTCAGTGTAGGCTGCCATGAAAGCTTGAAAGGATATCCAATAAATTACACACACACATAATACAAAACTGACAAACATGGCAAAAGTATATATGGTAAATGTCAAAACGCTAACATTTACTGGCACAGTTTTATAGACTTTAGTCAAAATGTCAGAAATCTCTGTCGTGCCTGCAGGGTGAGTGGCTTGATATTTACTATACATTTACTATACATACCCTGCAGGCTATGGCATTTACTGATAAATATCATAAAGCTCCACATTTTCAAATCTGCAGATATAACAATATGTCAGTGGAACAGAGTTCCAGCTGAACATTGGAAGGAGATGGAGGAGGAAAAGGAAGAGAGGTGGCAACAACAACACAGGAATCTGCCTTGTACTGACTCCTTGATCTGGTCTAAGCCAGCATTGTCCACTCTGACTGGCATCTGTGGTTCTCCAGGATTTCATGCAGGGATTAATTTTGATTGGGAATCCCTGGTATTTCCCATTTTAGTGCTGGCCAGGCTTTACCCTTCCAACATGAGATGAGATTAGGTGTGTCCAGGGTGTTGTCTTCCTCTGCTTTGGGACCTAAGAGCCCCATTAGACCACTGCTCCATCTAATCCACCATTCTGTTTCCCACAGGGGCCAAATAGGTGTTTCCAGGAAATGTCCAAGAGGAACTTGAGAGTCGGAGGCATACCCAGCCCTATGCCCACAGTTATCTGATATTCAGGGGCAGAAGGCCTTTGAACACAGACGTGCCAGGTAGCCATTGTGGCTCAGAACTGATAAAAAGTTCCATAAATCTGTCTAGTGCTTTAAAAGCCATCTATATCCTGTCACCTCTTTTTGTAGTAAGTGAATTTTACAAATGAATTATTGAAGAAATACTTTCTCTTACTTTCCCTTCTCTACAGCCATTAGTTTCACTGAGAGACTCTGCAGCGTGCCAAATGTGGCCACATCATGAATGTGGTGTTACTGTAAAGGCATCACTATACTGACAGTCTTATTCTCAGATCCATTCTTGAGAATGATATAAATCAAGCAAACAAAACAAATACATTAAAACCATACCCAAGACAGAATGTGTCTGTTTTACTTCCACCACACACTAAAATAGTATTTGCACTGAGGTGTTCACTGTAATCCCAAATAACTCTCAAGTGGCAGCACCGCCACTTCAGCCTCCGCCTCCCCAAGTTTAAGTCTGAAATTCAGCCTTGCTTTGCCTCACTATATAATAAAAACGTACGGTGCATCTGCTATTTGTATTGCCCATTCATCCAATTTGGAGAGATCTTTTTGGAAAACTTAAGCATATTATCTGCAAACTAGCCTACAACACTGCTCGCCTGAATGCCAAATAGTTTATGAATATTTTATTCCGTATTGATGCCATTTAATTTACAGTCCCTATATGGAGCCTTCATGGACCCCACTTTTGATTTCTTTCCGCTATAATAAGTGTCCATTTAATCTGCTTCTAGCTATTTTACCAATTATTTGTAGGCTTACTCAATTATTGTTGTGAAAAAGTAGAAGAAACGGAAATGGCCAACACCCAGTTAGCCTCCACAAAACAATGAAATTTTCTCTTTCTTTGATGGTCCTCCAAACCCCAGTTTCAAGACAAATGTTGAGAATTTGAGGAAATTTTGGCTAAACCTTTTCCCTGCTGAAGTCAGATTAAGTCTTCCCAAGCAATCTTCATTCTTACATATGCTTAATAATTCTGCTTTTAATAATGTGTGTGTGCGTTGTGTGTCTTTAAATTTTCCCAACCTATGGTGACACTAAGGTGACACTATCATGGCATTTCCTTGGCAAGATTTGTTCAGAGGAGATTTGGCATTGCTTTTCCTGAGGCTGAGAGCATGTGACTTGCCCAAGGTCACTCAGCGGGTTTCATCACCAAACAGGAATCGAACCCTAGTCTTCAGAGCCATAGTCCAACACTCAAGCCACTAGACAACACTGCCACCTTTAATAATGTATCCCACCAATTTTCCTGAAGCAGCAGATATTATGTTATTTTCTTTGCTGAATGTTATATGAAAATGGTGCTGTATTGACTCTTTCCTAATCCTCTAGTAAGGATTAGCAGTGTTACATATATTTGTCAGTAGGTCAATAACACTACTTTTGAGTTCTTTAAGAATTATTGGGTGTAATTCATCCAGAGCTAGTTTGCTGTTAATTTTTAATTTGTCAATTAATCTTACAAATTGATCCGTTGACAGTTTTATTTCACTCCGTTTTTCAGATGCCTGACATCAAGATTTCAGTCCATTTCTCCTCAGCTTCAATATCCTATTTGATTGTTGTTGTTTGGTTATGGATTTCTCTATTTTAGTAGGCCACTTTGGACAGATGGGGCTGAATTCAATTTTAGCTTCAACTAGCGTAGTTCCCTTGAAATCAACAGGCTTTATATAAGTAGTGACTAAAATGTCCCATTCATTTCAATAGGTCTCCTCTGGCTGAGAAAAAAATACAGTATGCTTTCATTTATAATAATCTCCTTTACTAATCCTTTTATACATTTGCTGTACAGCAGTCCAGAAAACTCACAGATAGATTTTCTGTTTCAGATGGCTTTACAGCAATGTTTCTTTGTATTTACATTTATAGCCCTTGAGTTGATTTTGCTTCTGTTGTTGTCACCTGACATTTGTTTTGCCAGAACTCGTGCCCCCTTTTCGTTCCCTACAAAGGCTGCCCATCTCTAGTCTGGAAAAGGAAGGAGCCATATTGTTACTGGCAGCCACATCATGTGATGTGTCATGCGATGTGAACAGCTACCATAACCTGATGTGTGCATGCACCTTCAAGGTGTCTGTTGACTTATGAAAACCCCTGTAAATTTCATAGGAGATTATCGGATGGAGGATGGGAGTGGAGTCTGTCTTTATCTCGTCCATAACAGCGATCACATGAAAGACATTCACACTTGATGCGCTGATCCTGTCATAAACCTGTCAGTGAAGCAGAATTGCATTAAATGGGTTCTTCCATTAATGCAAAATGAAGGGCAAGGATGGGACAATTCTGTCTCGCTGATGGGACAATGGCAGGATCAGCACAATGTCATATGAAAGTCATTCTCATGATGGCTGTCATTTGCACTTCCCAGATGGGAAAATGTCCGGATCAGAGTGACAGCATCTGAAAATCCTTCCCATAATTATGCAGATAGGATGGGACAAGGATGCGAAAAGGATGGGACAAGGACGTCTCATCCCCCATCTGATAATCTCCATGAAGTTTTCTTAGTAAAAGAATCCTCACAGGTGGTTTTGCCAGCTCCACCTCTGAAATATATCTTACAGCACCTAGTATTTGTTGGCAGTCTCTCTTCCAAGTATTAAACAGGGCTGATCCTGCTTAACTTCTAATAATTCACTCCAGGACAGACCCTGAAGAAACAGTAACAGAATACCAAGTATTACCTACGTCTCCTGTCTACTCCTCGAAGCAATAATACACAGCCTATCCTGAATAATGATCCTTCCCTCTTACAACCCTAGATGAAAGCCCAGTCCTTCCTAACAGACAGCCCCTTAATCTAAAAGAATGCCACATGCTGCTTTTCTCCTTGCATGGGACTCAAGCAGCATATTAAAAAAACAAGGCACGCTAAAAAGTGAATAGTAAAAAAGTTAAAACTCAAACAAGTTACCATATTAAAATGCCATTAAATTTTAAAACATGTAAAATCATTTTAAAAGCATAACAGTAAAGTTAAAACACAAAGCACACATCACACTGAAAGGATCCCTGCTAGAAATTAATAATTTAATTCCTGTTTGAATTTAAATATATATATATATATATATATATATATATGATCACAAATGACAAGCAGAGAAATGACCAGATCAATCTCCTGGGAAAAGAAATTCTACAGCCTGGGAGTAGCTACCAAGAAGACTTTCTCCTCATCAGATGGGCCTTTGATGATGATGGGACTGAGAAAAAGCCCTCCCTCAAGGCTTTGAAGGCTCTGGCAAGCTAAAATCGGTAGATCCGATCTTTCAGATCGTCTGGTCCCAAGCCACATAGGTTTTATAGGTCTTGACCTAGAAATGGGCCGGTAGCCAGTAAAGCTGTTTCAAGAAAGGAGTTATACGTTTCCTGTAACTGGCCCCAATCAACCTTTTGACCACAGCATTTTGGTCCCAGTAAAGTTTGTGCACAGGTTCTAAAGGCAGCCCCATGTAAAGTGCATTTATTGTTGTGTGCCTTGAAGTTGTTTCCAACTTAATGACAACCCTAAGGTGAACCTATCCAATGTTTTTTTGAGGCTGAGAGTGTGTGATCCACCCAAGGTCACTCAATGATCTCTAGAACACTGAACTCCAGAATCATGGTCCAAAATAATAATAATAATAATAATAATAATAGGATTTATTTCTATTCCGCCTTTTCTGGTGGAGAATCAAAGCGGATTACAGCAGTCATTAAAAAACAGAATACAATAAAATCACAGACAACTTAAACTTCCCTTACCCTCCCACCCCCCCCATGCATGCAAAATTTTAAAAACATTAATCTAAAAAAGAATTAAACAGCAGAAAGTTAAAACATCAATGCAAGGATTTTTAAAAATAAAAATAAAAATAAATCCATGCACAAAGCCCCAAAGTAGTAGGAGGAAACACGCCATCCTTGGGAAAGAGGTGGAGAAGGCCGCCAGGAGGAGGGAGGGGAAAACTGAACAGGGCTAGTCTGGGAAGGCCTGCCCAAAGAGATCCATCTTGATGGCCTTTTTAAAGGCTTCTAGGGTGGTAATGTGGCGGATCTCATCTGGCAGGTCATTCCAGAGCCTGGGAGCGGCAGCTGAGAAGGTCCTCTGGGTCACTGCTGATAGTCTAGTCTTCTTCCCAGAGGCCCTAAGGGTGCGGGATTGTATGGGAGGAGGCGTAGTCAGGACCCAAGTCATGTAGGGCTTTAAAGCTAATAACCAACACCTTATACCTTGCCCGGAAACTAATAGGCAGCCAGTGCAACAATTTTAGAACTGGAGTAATGTGGGCTGATCAAGGAGTGCCCGCAACCAGTCTGGCTGCCATGTTCTGGAGCAATTGAAGTTTCCAAACTTGGCATAAGGGTAGCCCCAGCGCATGTACTACTGTTTCAAGGTTGCCCGGTTCCAAGAAGGGGTGCAGCTGGCGTATCAGCCGAAGCTGATAGCAGGCACTCCTGACTTTCGCTTCTATCTGAGCTGTCATCGGGAGGGACGAGTTGAGGACCACCCCCAAGCTGCGGGCACAGTCTTTCAGGGGAAGTGTGACCCTGTCCAGAACAGGTGCACATATCTCCATTCCCAGTTTCGGGGTCCCTATAACAAGTACCTCCATCTTACCTGGATTCAGCTTGAGTTGGTTTTCCCTCATCCAGTCCATTACCGCCCCAAGGCAGGTATTCAAAGGTAAGATGCCATCCTTAGCCACTGCGTCAGTCAGAGGCATAGAGAAGTATATTTGGGTGTCATCCCCATACTGATAACACCCCACCCCATGTCTCCAGATGATCTCACCCAACGGCTTCACGTAGATGTTAAATAGCATGGGGGACAGAATCTCGCCTTGAGGGACGCCCAACTTGAGTTCCCTCTTGTCCGAGCAACTGTCCTCCAGTGACACCATCTGGAATCTGTCCAAGAGGCAGGAATGGAACCACTGGAGAACAGTGCCCCCCGATTCCCAACTCTCTCAGATGTTCTCATGGTGGATGGTATCGAAGGCCGCTGAGAGATCCAAGAGCACCAACAGGGTCACACTTCCCCTGTCGATGCCCAGATGGACATCATCGACTAAGGCGACCATGGCAGACTCAACTCCGTATCCCGCCCTGAAGCCGGTTTGAAATGGATCTAGATAATCTGTTTCATCCAAGACAGCTTGGAGTTGAATGGGGATCGCCTTCTCGATCACCTTACTTAAAAAATGTAAGAGTGAAACTGGCCGATAGTTGTTTTTATCCAGGGGGTCAAGGGAAAGCTTCTTTAACAGAGGTTTTATCACTGCCTCTTTAAGGCAGGCAGCCAGGTGGCCTTCCCTGAGAGATCTGTTGATAATGTTTTTCAACAGAATCTTGATTGTATCTCCTCCCTGGATTGCCAGCCAAGATGGACAGGGATCGAGGGAGCAGGTCATACTGCCAAGGAGCTTCTCCACATCCTCGCTACTTACCGACTCAAATTGCTCCCGAATAACAGTATAGGCGGGAGCGCTGGACACCTCCCTTGTGGCTTCAGTGATAAGGCTGGCATCCAGGTTGGCTCTTATCTGAGAGATTTTATTTGTGAAGTGATTATTGAAAGGTTGGCTCTAATGGTGGGTTTTGGGTGGGGGGCAACTGGGTCAAGTCCCTCACCACCCTAAACAGCTCTGATGGACGAGACTTCGCAGACGCAATAGAGGCAGAGTAGAAGGACATATTCGCTGTCTCTATTGCCACTCCTTAGGACTTAAGAAAAGTCCTATGGAGTGCCTTGTCAGATATGAGTCGAGTACACCATGCTGGCTCTCATGCACTGCATTCAAAGTGCATTACACTAGTCCAAACAAGATGCAATCAAGGCATGTTTCCAGATCCACTTCTCTAGGAACAGATGCAGCTGGAGCTTTAGCCTTAATTGTGCAAATGCATGCCTGACCATTGCTGAAACCAGGGCCTCAAAGCTCAGGAATGAGTTAAGGAATACAGCTAAGCTGGGAGTTTGAGATTTCAGAGGGAACGTAACCCCATTCAGCACAGACAGAATTCCTCTTCCCTGATCTGTCAACAGATAGGCGCACTTCTCTCTTGTGTGGATTACACTGATTTGTTCACTTTGAACCAGTCCATGACTGATAGCAGGCACTGGTTCAGTGTTGAAATATCCTTGAAAATAGATGGAAAGTACAGATAAGGGTTGGGTGTCATCAGCATATTGCTGTCACTACTAGAAGAACATCCCATGACACTCTCTTACTGCACTTAAAGTGGCCATTCCTGAGCCAATAACTTTAAAAAAAAAGTCCTGACATTAAATTGCTTAATTACAACTTATCAAGAATTGAAATTCTTTCACTTCTGGCTGGAATTCAAATACCACATTTTTATCCACCCATGGGATTGAGCAATTTAGCAGTTCTAGATGTTTATCTTATCACCAGCACTGCTTTGTGAATAGCTAATGTGCTTATTTTACACATATTTAGTTGCAAAGCACTTGTTACTGTTTGTATTTTTTATGACACTTTCCTTTGACCTCACTGTTCACTTTTTCCTTCTACATTATATAACAGAGGATACCTTTCCAATGTGAAACAGCTGGACAAGAATGCACAAGAGGTTCAACTCTGTCACCTATGGTTTGAGAAGCTTTTTATCATACAAGATGTGTTAAACAGCTTCTCAATGCAAGGATGCCTCTATTACCACCCAGTTTCTGGCACACAGGAGAAAATATATAATTATGCAAATATATATGCTTTCTGGAGCACTGTAGATTATTCATCTCTTGTTTTTAAAACTAAATAAAAAGAATAATGACTAAGTGTAGGGATTTTTTGTTGTTTATGAAGAGAAAAATTCTAACTGTAAAGATGAAATTTCAAGCACACTTACATGTGACCCATTAAATTCAATGGCATGGACTGGGCTGGGTGTGCCATTGATGTCAAGGAGATAGTTGATCATAGGCTTACATACCTACCATTGAAATCAAGAGGACCAAAACATATTGTATTTGTAGCACATCCATGGTATTAATACATTTTCAGTGGCTACATAAAGATATCGAAATCTGCTTGAGTGTGGACAATTTTAGGCCTCTTCAGTATTGTCACAGCCAAAGCATTTATAAGCATAGAAAAGCCTATCCAAATCCATAGAAGATAAGATTATCAATGTCTCATAATCTCATGTTCAGAATATCACTAAAGTTTAGATTGACAGGAGCTGGTACTGAATGACAGGAGGTGAAAGGATTACTCCATTACTGCCTGTAAGCTCTTTCTTAGACACCTAGTTATTAGAGCCTGACACTGATATGCTATCTGGTATAAAGAAATATTTGCTGTCAGATTGTCTCCTCTTCATCACAAATACACAATGTACCTTCTAACCAAAGATCATCCAGTGTATCCATACAGTTCTTGTGCCAGAACTTGCTGTTCTTGCGGAACTTGCAGGACCAAAAACTGAAAGGAACTAATTCTAATGTTGTTAGCTGCTACTAAATTGTTTCCATACCCGCCAACCCTTCACGGAAGAAAAACAGGAGGACACGTTTGGCCAACCAACCCCAAAGTGTGGTCAAGATGGCAAAATGTATTATCAGCGAAAACACACAAGGCAGGAGAGGCTGCATCAATTTCCTTTTGCATGAGTCTTCTGGGAAGGGGAAAACTCCTCTCCCCTCTGCTGAGTTACTGAGTGTAAACATTTTTGGCACTTTGAACTCAGTTTGGAGCAAGTGAAGTAAACTGAGGGCAAAGGAAGAGAGTGGGAGGAGGAGGAGGAGAGAAAAATTGGGACATTTAATGGGAAAAGTGGAACGACAGAGGATGAATTGGGAGGGGATTCTCCCTGCCAAGCTAGTATAGATGGAAGTATGAGCTTCAAGAGTGAAAGACAGTCAGCCTACTAGTAAGCAGAGCAGGGTGGCTAATTTTGGGTGTCATGAAAGGGTGTGTGCGTGTGTTGTGTGTGCTTTCAAGTAATTTCTGATTTATGACGACCCTAAGGCAAGCCTATTATAGGACTTTATCACACGGGAAGAATGTATGTCAATTTCAAAAGGAAAGAAAGTGGGGCCAATTTGGAAATGTAGGCAAGTACGTGGCTGGTTATCACACCACAGAAGAACACAGCACCCATCCCAAAGTCAAAGCAGTGCGAATGCAAAAGACGTTATCATATGAGCACATAGCCATCGTAGCCTAGAATTCGAAGTAGCATCCCTGCACATGTGCAGTGAGGGCAGAATCGGATTGTGACCTTTTTACACTTCCAGCAGGGCTTGCTTCTGGATCCTGTGGTTTTGCCTTGTTTCACACTATTTTGTTCATTCATTGCCCTTTATTTCACGTTCTTTAGGAAATTCCCCAATTCAAAACCAGTCCAAAGTAACCTTGTACTTGGTTTGAGCATTGGACTATGACTCTAGAAACCAGGCATTGAAACCAACTGGGTGACCTGGTGCAAGTCACACTCTTTCAGCCTCCTCAGAAAATGGCAATAGCAAACCCCATCTGAATAAACCTGCCAAGAAAACCCTATGACAGGGTCACCCTAGAATCGCCTTAAGTTGGAAACGACTTGAAGACAAACAACAATATATTGGATAATAGGTCTTAGACAAGTCACACTCTCTCAGCCTCAGAGGGTGGCCATGGCAAACCTCCTCTGTATAAACATTCCCAGAGAACCAGGAGGGTGGGAGAGAGAAGAAGGGCTTGTCACTAGGAAGGGACCCCCCCAAAACTCAGCTCGTGAGGGACCCCCAGGACCCAAATCTGTCCAGGCTCCTCCTCGCACCCCAAAGGCTCAGCATCGCAAAATTCATTTCTCTGCGAAGATGGCAAGGTCTTCTTTTTCAAGCAGAGAAACCTACATTAACCTTCCAATTTTCCCCATGTGATAAAGTCCATAGGGTTTTCTTGGCATGTTTCATCAGAGGGGGGTTGCCATTGCCATCCTGTGAGGTTGAGAGACTAATATGACTTGCCCAAGGTCACCCAATGGGTTTTGATGGGTCAGAAGGGATCTGAACCCAAGTCATAGTTCAGCGTTCAGACCACTACACCATACTGGCTAACGAAACAATGTTTGTGAAAAGATACAACACTGTTTAGTTATTTAAGTTGATTATTATTATTATTATTATTATTATTATTTGAAAAATATTGATTATTGCTGCCAGGGAAGGAACTGGTCCTTATCAAAGTGTCAGCTAGCAAAATAGCTTGACTAATTTTGACTTGGAGAGAGTCTCATTTTTCTGCTGTGCATCAGGCAGCATGATGAATTGGGCAGGTTCTGGGTGAGAGATGTGCTCTTGCCACTGACTATAAGATGCCTTTTAATAAAACATGGAGAATATTATCCATGAATAAGATGTTGACACCTGAACTAGTGATTTATGAATCACTATGTTGCTCTTCATCTAATCATTTTGGACTTGTGGCAATCCTAAATTGACCCTGTCATTAGGTTCTCTTGGCAAGATTTGTTCATAGAAGGTTTGCCATTGCCTTCCCCTGAGGCTGAGAGCATGTGACTTGCCCAAGGTCACCCAGTGGCATTCATGACTGAGCTGGTCTCCAGGGTCATAGTCCAACACTCCACACTGGCTCTCATCACTAAGGAAAAAATATTTTTAATGGTTTCCATTTCTCAAATGTGAAGACTAAATGTCCTATGTTAAACATAAGGCATTTCCTGTTTAATTCCTGTTTAAATCCTGTTTGCCCCCTAGTGTGATAAGCCTCATCAAAAGTAAGACATAAGGCCATTGTTGCTCATTTCAATTGCCCTTGCCTTGTTCTGCAGTTTGGGTGGCATCATATCAGCACCCAAAAACCCTTTTAAAGCCTTGCCTCCATTAAAATGGAAACTGCCACTTCAAATGAAAAAAAAAAAAATTGTGTGATACATAATCCTCCCCCTCTTTTACCAAATAGTTTGCTGCAGGACATGGGAGTAGACTGTTCTAGATTGCTTCTTTCGAAGTAGACAACTAAAGGAAGGTTTCATGATCAACGTGTGTCCTTCACTTTGGAGGAGAGACATGTTAACTTGGGGGATAGCTTGTTTTCCAGTGGAAAGTTTCCCCCTGAAACGGCAACTTAAATCCTACAAATATTAGGCACAGCACCACACTATTTTCTTTTACTCTCGGAGAAATATTCTTTTCCCAAAATAACTGGTATTCAAGGAGATGAAAACACTAAGCCATGGCCAAATCAATAGCTGGCATGCTCCCATAAATATTGACATATACACATCTATATATCTCTAGTTTATCCTTGTCTAAGCCTTTTTCTTACACGTTGACTACTTCTCAAAGCCAGTGTTGCACCCACCCAGCCCCACAATTAGATTCTCCTCTCCTCCATACTGAGTAGGAACTGTCTGCAATTCCTCGCTTTGTCCAAGCCATCTCTGGGACCGCCTTCTCCCATATAATCCTCCCCGCATACTCTGGTCCTCTGGAAGGAATTTGCTGCAGTCACAAAAAGCTAGGCTTTCAGCTACTTCCCAAAGGGCTTTTTCTGTTGTCGCCCCTAGATTATGGAATGGCCTGCCAGACGAGATCCATCAACTGACATCTTTAGACAGCTTCAAAAAGGCTGTCAAGACGGATCTCTTCCGGCAGGGTTTTCCAGATTAAACCATCCCGGTGTCAAGAATTACCTCTCTCTTTGGAGGCTTTCTCAGCTGGATACAACACGGCTGCACTCCCAAAAACTAAGGTGACCAATGTCGCAGAAAGTGGCATTTATAACTGTAGATGTGATTTTTGTCTTTGTTTTAATCTGTTTGTGTTAATATGTATTGATTTAATGTTTTTTAGGGAGGAGGGGAATAGGGGGCTAGGTTAGTAACAGCAAATCAAGATTCATCTGGCATCAGCCAATGAAATGCTGGCTGAGAGAAGATGAAAATTCTGTTAGTGACAGTTAGAAAGTTAGATAAAGTCTTGTTGAGTCCAGAGAGGGATGGATTATTGAAGGTTCCAGGGAATAACTGGGTAAAAGTGCAGAAGTGAGGGACTTGTCCCCAATAAAGAGATCCAAGTAAGGGAGTTATTAGAGAAAATATCCTGTGGGATAGAATTAGCCTGAGAACAGTAACAATGGGCCAATCTAGATTGGCGCAAAGAGCTGCGATAAGGGCTCTTTGTGCCACCTTTAGGGTTAGGGAGGGCGTAGCTTTTACACACTTCCTAGGCCTAAAGCGTATGGGTGCTGCCATTTTAAAATGGTGGCGTCCATAGGGATGCGCTGTGAAAGCGTCATCACATGCGCAGCTTTTAGATGCGCTGCTCACATGATGACGTTTTTGTGCCATGGGAGGGTGCCAATCATGCCCTTTCCGCAGCGCCAAAAAGGAGCTCTGAACGGAGCTCCTTTTTGGCGGCAGATCTTTGCTGCAACTTTTAGATGGCCGTGGCAAAGACCCAGGAAGAAAGGGGCCACATCAGCGGCCCCTTTCTCCCTTCAGCCCCGCCTCCGCAAGCAGGGTGCAACAGGCGCCCAGGGCGCCTGCTGAACCCCACTCAGAGGCCGCAGGGAACTGGCAGTTTGCCGCTTCCCCGCGGCCTCCAGAAGCGGCGAGATGGGGCCATGTAGACCGTCAGTGCGGCAGCCTTGGCCCCATCTCGCCGCTTAAAGGGGCGGTCTAGATCGCCCCATTGATCCTCTGAAGAGAGTTGTATAAGGAAACAGACATTGTAACAAAGTTAAAACGAAGAAAGTAAACTTACCAACTCAAACAAGTGCATGAAACAACAATTGCTTTATTGACACATATTAAAGTATCTCTTGTTTGGAACATCTGTTTAATGAAGTTTTGATATAATTTTAGTAAAAGCTTGTCAGCGGTTTGAATATACATCCACGTTACCAACATAAAGCCTTTTGAAACAAAGATTCTAAAAGTCTCTGTGTTAATTTGGTGACAGTGGTGGAGTAAAAGGCCCAGGGTGCTGTCATCCAAAAAATATATAGTGGTTACCAGAGAAGTGTGCGTCACAACACCCACCACTCCTATAAGAAAAGTTTTGTTTTCCTAGCGGCCAACCTATTGCTGCCACCTATTGCTTACTTTCAACTAACATACACAACAAAATTATTTTTCAATCCATACTGATCCTGCTCAGGCTAAAGTTCTGTCAAATCACTAACAAAATATGTGTTTACAATTTGCATTTTATACTAATATTGATCTTATTTATTTCCACCTGACACTCATAATGTATAGTTCTTTGAAAGAGCAAAGTAACACAAAAGGTTGTAGCATTTGGTTGAACCTTGGGTACGATGCTGGCTTGTGGGGGTTATGCAGCTTTCTATATTTAACAAGGAGTAGCAAAGACATCCATTTAGAAATGTGCAAAAGCAAACATTTACTCTACAGATATTTATGCCGTTTTGCATGCCCCAGTTGTTCATGCAATGCTTTGAATCGCCATATACTGTAAATCTAAATCATACCTTGTTCCTTCTGCACAAGGGCCCTTCAGTGCTGATAAGGCACTATTTTTGAATAACCAGCTAGAAGTGGTATTAAAATTGTGGATCCACACAGCACTTAATATAGCAGTGTATTATCCTGTATTGTGCATCTACCTTTATTGCTTCTTGTTGAAGGAAGCAATGTTTGCTGGTGAACATCCTCATTAATTACCCTCTAAAGTCAGTTTCTATTCCTATGTGGGTAGCTGGCCCCTAGTTATTGGTTTCCTCTTCCCACTCCTTTTATAGTGGAATAGTGTTGCTGCACTATAAAAGCAATAATGATTTTAAACATAAAGAGGAACTGAGAAATAAAAGTTTTACAAGCCTTACAGCACTGTTATAACATTAGAACCTGGGGCTATCCACAGAAATTTTAAAAATGGGAGTTCCACTGCCACAAGACTTAGTGATCATGGTGCCTGGGAAATTCTGGAAGTGATCTGTTGGGATTGGCAAATTTTGCATACCCCAAATTCATTTACCAGTTATCACATTACAAAAAAAAGCTGCTTACCTTCCCACATGACTTCTTAGTACTTCTATTCTCCCTCCAGAAGGAGCTGGTTATAAAAGCATGGCTCTAGCTTTTGCCAAATGGATATTTCCAGAACGACAAAAGGCATGGCTTTAGCATTGGCTCTCCCAGCATAATCCCCATAATCTCCCAGCATAATCGTGTGACCACACTGAAGATTTTCAGACACATCGTGGTCAGCCAGGACTTATCCCGTGAAGATCCAGGAATGCTCCTGCAACTAAACCATTCCAGGGACTTCCCTATGAATAGCTTGTTTCTTTCTAGGATTCTTTTCTAACCCTTCCTGAATATGCCTGGAATTCCCTAAGAGCTTCCCACCCAAGTACCAGCTAGGTCAAACCTTGCTTATCTTCAGAAATGAGATATCATTGGATGTGCTAATGGTTGGTATAATGGTATAAATTGTTGGTTTATACAGAGCCACAGAGAGAGAGAGAGAGAGAGAGAGAAGCATGTCATGTGATGTTCAACATATTTATGCTCAGCTTACTCACACATACCATTCAACAAGTCCCAGCATGCTTAGTGAAGATGCATCCTATTGTAGTCTCCAAAAAACTTCCTCCTTCTACATAATCCATTAAAGATTTAATTCTCCAGACGCGAATAGACTTAAAATGCAATTTATACATTTTCAGATAAATCTCAAAACAAAACAAATTAGGAACAGGTCTCTTTCTGTACAGTCTGTACCCAAAAGCAACCAAAGGCCTCCTCCTGCCACTGTAGGCCTCAGAGCTGCTGCTGGAGAATGTGTTTAGCTGCAGTTTCTCCTCCATTATCTGCCAATGATTTTTATCCTTTCACTCTCTCTCTCTGGTCACCCCAGTCACAGTTCTTATAGTCCTTTATCAGAATCAACTCACAAAAATATCTTCTCAGAATCTTCCATGGAAGCTTCTGAAAGCCAAAGCTGTGCTTCATGCATCTGGCAGTGGAGATAAAGGACCTCTACCTCTCAAGTTTGGGTCCTGTTCCATGTCGTAGCATACTGTTGGATCTTGAATGGTCACATGCCATAAACTAAAGAATAGGCATTGCACATAACATCCACTAGTGTCCTCCCACAGCCTTGAGTCCCTCTGAAAAACACTGAGGTACTGGCAATATGTTAGCTTCAGAATGACACTGGGCACACATGAGATAAGTTTGCTAGCAATTGCTCTCTGAAGTTCTAATATGGAAGAGAAACTTTAATAATATTTGAACAACAGCTCATGAAATCAAAGAATTGCCTTCCCGGAGAAACCTGAATAAAGCAGACCAGCTGTTTCCACCAATAGGTTTCAGAAACATGTATTTGTCCAGAATTGGAACTGAAAGATGCATGTCTCAATATTCAGCACTTTTTTTCTTGCTGTACTTGTACAAACTTTTCTCAGGAATAATGTTAGACTTTTTGAAGTATATCATGCTGTGTTTCAAATTTTTAGCTCAGCAGATGTGACTTTGATAAGCAATAGAATTTGTGGGCACCATTCCATCCCACTGAAACTTGCCTAAATGAAAGAGGCACTACTGTAATCCTTCAATACATATCTATCTACAAGCAAGTCCTTCTGAAGTTAATAGGATTTAGCTCTTAACAAAACATGCATTTCTCCATTAATTTTCTCAAACTTGCCATATATGGAACACTTCTCTACAAAAGTGGAGTTGTGCCCTCGGTATCAGAATATGCAGACAGAAGGTATTTATTTCCATCATCTTTGCCTACATCTTTAGTTCAGCATTCTCATTTAAAATCCCTAGGAGTCCCTTAAGTGACCTAGGCAGTCAAAGAGCCAAAATCCAATTCAACATTTGTTCTGATGACAGCAAGTAGTTATAACACATTACAATATGTGCTGGAGCCCGACTGGAAGAACAGGGGAGGCAAAAGAAAGGCCCAAGAACAGGTTAATACATACATCTATGGCATGATCGAAGGCTCCTGAGCGGGGGGAAAAAACCCCAAGAAAAACATAAACCCTACAAAATTTAGATACTTGGCAGAAACAAGAAATGCTTCTTTCAGGACAGCTGGAAGTGAATGTTGTGATGAAAAATACATTAGGATAGCATAGATGCACAAAATGCCAAAATAGGACAGTTTGTATGAAGAACATGATGAGTTTGTGTCACTGCAGTGTCCAGATGTGACTGCTTTTTGCCCCTGCACTAACTATTCAGGCAATAATTTCTACCTAACATTTCGAATAAATATAATTATTGGGTTGCCTTGAAGATTCCATTATCAGAGCAGACATGAATATGCTTCTGGTTCTAACTTGGTCAATGGGTTTTATTAAAATAGCAATTAAATGCATTTTAATAGCTGATTAAATGTGTACGTATTTTCATCACTTTCAGCAAATATTTACACTGCATTACCTTACCACCTATGGGAGAATCCCAAAAAATTTCTCCTCAGAAATGCTTCTGCCAGTGGAATTAAAATTCCCAATATAACCCCATATCTTCATGACATGAAGAAAATGGGTTTGTAGATAAGGACTGAGGAATCTAAAAAAATCATACATACTAAAATTCCATAGATGATTTCAGTAAGGCCTTTGGCAAGGTACCCCATGATATTCTTGCAAACAAGCTAGTAAAATGTGGACTAGACAATGCTGCTGTTAAATGGATTTGTAATGGTTGACCAGCTGAACCCAAAGGTTCCTCAGCCATGGCTCCTCTTCATCCTGGAGAGAAGTGACCAGTGGGGTGCCAAGGTTCTGTCCTGGGCCCAGCACTATTCAACATCTTTATCAACAACTTAGATGAAAGAATAGAGGGCATGTTTATGATATTTGCAGATGGCACTGAATTAGGAGGAGTAGCTAATGGCCCAGAAGACAGGATCAAAATTCAAAATGACCTTGATAGATTAGAAGGCTGGGCCAAAACTAACAAAATGAAATTCAACATGGAGAAATGTAAGGTACTGCACTTAGGCAGAAAAAATGAAATGCATTGATATAAGATGAGGGACACCTGGCTTAACAAGACTACATGTGAAAGGGATCGAGGAGTCCTAGTAGACCACAAGTTGAACATGAATCAAAAGTGTGATGTGGCAGCTAAATAAGCCAGTGCTTTGGTCAGGCCACACCTGGAATACTGTGTCCAGTTCTGGGCACAACAATTCAAAAAGGATGCTGAGAAGCACAGGAGGGTGACCAAAATGGTGAAGGCTCTGGAAACCATGCCTTATGAGATGAGACTTGGGGAACTGGGTATGTTTAGTCTGGAAAGGAGAGGGTTAAGAGGTGATATGATAGCCCTGTGTAAGGATCTGAAGTAGTATCATATTGAGGATGGAGCAAGCTTGTTTTCTGCTACTCCAGAGAATAAGACATGGAACAATGGATTCAAACCACAGGAAAAGAGATTCCACCTCAAATTAGGAAGAACGTCTTGAGAATAAGAGCTGTTTGATAGTGGAAAACACTCCCTTGGGCAGTGGTAGAGTCTCCTTCTTTGGAGGTCTTTAAGCAGAGGCTGCCTGGATGGTCATCTGCCAGGGATGCTTTGATTGTGATTTCCTGCATGACAGGGGGTTGGACTGCATGACCCTTGTGGTCTCTTCCAACTCTATGACTCTATGATTCTATGGATGTTTCCCCTGTATACCGTGTGTAGAAGCAAGAAGGTAATATTGTTGGCTGCTTCGGCATCCAGTTTGAGAATTAATTTGAGTTGCTGCCATATAAAAAGCAGAGCAATGTCTGGGACCATTTCTGAGGCAGGAAAGGATGGAATGATTCCTATTTGCCTTCCCTGGAAGCAGCAAATGAGCAGGGTTAAATAACAAGGCGTTACTGCCACCAGCAGTTTGCTCCAACAGATGCAGGACTAACAAATCACAAGATTTCCCTAGAATGATTTGTTGCTAGTTATTACCTGGTTATTGCCAGGATAAGTCTTCTTTAATCATGAAATTGTGTGAAAATCTTCACTGCAATCGTGCAACTTTCACAGGATAATGACAGTTTAAACCCCTCCTTTCCCCCCGCTTTCCCCCTGTGTGATAAAGTCGTACAGACCTTGTCACACTAGGGAAATCCCGAAGAGAAACAGGACAAGATTTTATTTTTATTTTTTTAAAAAACACAAATTCAGAAAGTTTATCACATGAAATGACTGCCAAAGTGAAACAACGTGAAGTTAAAGCAAAGGCAAAATGGAAGAAAATGGCAGCTTTTTACTTTCAGGAAGTTCCAAAAGTAAAAAGCTGCCATTTTTCTCTGTTTTACCATCACTTTAATTTTGCGTTATTTCACTTCCTGTGAAATAAACTTCCTGAATTTGTGGGGTTTTTTCTCATTTAAATCCCATTTCTCTTTGTGATTTCCCTAGTGTGATAAGGTATCATGAAAACTTATGCTACCAACTTCTTTCTCTCAGTCTCAAAGGTGCTACAAGATCCTAGTAAAAAGCAGCGGAAAGAGAGAGAGAATGAGAAAATCTAAACATGTTTTGGCTTCAGTTTCATTTGCAGCCTGGTTTGGGACAGCTCCAGTAAAATGTGAGGAGTTTGTCTCTCCCTCCTCAGGTCTTTCCTTGGGTCCTGCTCAGGTGACCTGATATGTTTCTAGGAAAAAAACAAGGAGCTAGTTTAAAACTAAAGATCTGATTTGTTTGGGGCTGTTATGGAAAGAGGTAACTTTCTCCAAGGATATGCCAACCAACTATAGCAGAAGGGGATATTGTATAAGTGACTTTCCCCTTCTTGCTTAATACACTTCCCTGTTGTCAGCAGAGTCCTCTTGTCTGCCTTGGGATTCAGTAATTTAGACTTTTTAAAAAAGGTCAGTTTTGGAATCCAGCCTATTAATCAAACTTGTAGGCAGTTCATTGCAGGCTAAGTGCTAGTTTCCATTTAAATTTAACCTGAGGGCTTAAAGCTTATCCTTTTATGTTGGCTAAATTTATCATTAATATAAACATTGGGGAAAAAATGTTGCTGGCAGATTCCCCTGATCAGATGAAGAGAATGACAGGTGAGTTGCAGGGAAGGCGGAGGAGAGAGGTTCTTGATTTTGGCAGGCATCTGTTCTAGTAGAGCTGGACCAGTCAGGTGGGTTGAGGGGGTAGGAAATGCTTTGCATGTCAGGGGGAAGGTGCCTAAAATTTTGAAGGATGCTACGGTGTGCCCTCTCATAGGGAGAACCTTCCTGGACCCAGTGAAAGCAACTGTCTCTTCACTAGTCCCCCATTTAGGGACAAGGTGCTTGAGCGTGTGGTGGAAGAAACGGATTATCTGCATCCATTTCAATCTGGCTTCAGGTCAGGGAAAAGTACTGAAAACAGCCTTGGTTGCTCTGATTGACAAGCTGATTCAGATGAGACACAGGGAGTGTTGCCATAGAATCAGTACTGCTTTATCACACTAGGGAGGAAACAGGATTTAAACGAGAGTTAAGCAAGAGTTAAACAGGTAATGTCCCGTGATAAACATTGAGTATTTCCTGTTTAACTCTCGTTGAACTCTTGTTTAAATCCTGTTAGCCCCCTAGTGTGATAAAGCAGTAGAGTTGGAAGAGACCACAAGCCCTATTGTTCCTCCTGGGTATCTACAATGGAGAAATAATGCACTATGACACCACTTCAAGAGCTGTAGCTCCATTCTATGGGATCCTGGGTTTTGTGGTTTTACAAGGTCTTTAAGCTTTCTCTGCTAGAGGGCTGGTGCCCCACAAAACTACAAGCCCCAGGATTCTGAAAGATGGTGCAATGGCAGTTAAAGTGGTGTCAAACTGCATTATTTCTATACTGTAGATGTGCTCCTGGATTTCTTCATGGTTTTCCACCCAACCTCATCCCATCTTATCCTGTCCCTTTATTTATACTGCATCTTTTCCTCGGATCTGGGATTTTGTGTGGTAGCTTATAAAACAAAGAGTTACAGATAAAAAAAAACACAGGCGGCTAAAAGCATACAAAAAGTTATGATTAAAATAGTATTGAATTGTCTATAAAATTAAAACCATTTAAAATGTCAATCTAAAAGTAAATAATAAAAATTACTCTCTCATCCATCCAGCCTTAAGAGTAAGTACACAGAGTTATGTCTGCTGGAATTTTGTAAGTTCTTTGACATTGTTTTGCTTTGCTTCATCCTTTAGATCCTTTGCTATATGCCTCTAAGTTTTGCCCTTTGACCTATCCCTGGGTCATAGCAAATCCATAATTTTGGCCCCAAAACTTGCCCTTGACTTATACATGAGGTCAACTTACAATCGAGTACATATGGTAAAATATATATAAATTCCAATAGGCAAACCTTTTATATAAGGATACAATTGCCATTTTATATAAGGATACAATTTTACTCTTATATTGTTTATAATGGGACGTGAGTATCCATGGATTTTGGTATCCACAGAGGGTCCTGGAACCAAATCCCAGTGGATACCAAGGGCCCACTGTAGAAGACTTCTCACATCCACAGGTCTGAATCCAGACCGTGGCCTGGGGGAACTCCTGTGAGAGGAAACAGAGTTTCATCTTCTCTGTCATGGAGTTTAATATCTGTATGAAGCCACTGCATGAGATCATCAGCTGTCCATATGCTGATGACACTTTGCTCTATGTACAGTGGGTCCTTGGTATCCTTGGTTTGGTTTCAGGACCCCCCATGGATACCAAAATCCTTGGATGCTCAAATCATATTAAATGCAATGGTGTAATGAAATAGTGTCCCTTACATAAAATGGCAAAATCAAGGTTTGCTTTTTGAACTTATATATATATTTTAATATTTTCACCCTGTCAATGCTTGAATTCTTGGATATGAATGGCTGACTGTACTTCTCTTTGTGGTTAGATCCAGCTAAGGCTATGCAGGCACTGTAATGGACTGCATTGAGGCTAATAAACTAAAGATCAATCCCAATAGGATTGAGGCTCAGAGGAGTAGTAATTCCTGGGAGCTTGATAAGTAACCTGCCCTGGATGGGGTTGCCCTCTCCTAAAGGAGCAGCTGAGAGTACTCCTCAATTTATTTCTGATCCTGTAGGCCCAAGCAAACTCTGTTGTTCATCAGCTATGGCTTTGGGTGGGGGATGATGATAACTTGAGCATGTTATGATACTATTTGTTTTTGCACTGATAACTTCCTGACTAGATTATTGCAACTTGATCTACGTGAGGCTGTGCTTGGAGATGACTCAGAAGCTGCAGCTAGTGCAAACGCAGCAGTTAGACTGTTGACCAGAACAGCTTTAGAAACTACATAACACTGGTTTGAAAGGCATTGCACTACCTACTGATGTATATCTAGCCTGAATTCAAAATGTTGGAGATAACCAAACAGCCTGGGACCAGTGGCATCGCTAGGGTCAGTGTCACCCAGTGCATTAACTCATAGTTATTTGTACTAATATTACTTGTACTAATATTACTCGCACATCATAATTCCCACATATCACTGAATGTGGTGGTAATAGTTGTGACATCAACATCTTTTGTTGTTGTATGCTTTCAAGACATTTTTTACTTATCGTGACCCTATCATGGGATTTTCTTGGCAGGATTTGTTCAGAGGAGGTTGGCCTTCCTCTGAGGTTGAGATCAAGTGATTTGCCCAAGGTCACCCAGTAAGTCTCATGGCTGAGCCAAGGATCAAACCCTGGTGAGCAGTAATCCAACACTCAAACCACAACGCCACACTGGTTCTCCCTAAACAACTAGAAAAATTAACATTACACCTCTAAATAGATTAAAATAACATATGTACTACCTAAATATATATACATGTACATAGTTTCATGTGGTTAATGAGAAAATTTGGTAAGATGTAATGTTTTTAAAGAAATTTTAAAAAGAATTTTTAAAAATGATTTTTAAATGATTTTAATTTTTAAAAATTTTTTAATTTATTTTTAATTTAACCCAGGGCCTCTCCTTTTTCCTCCCACCAAGCCTCACCCCACTCACACCATCTCATAGCATTTTATAGGAACGCATCCAAATGCGACAGTCCATTTCTGTCCAAAAGGCAGATGTTTGGGGAGCAGTGGTGTCACCTCCTTAGGGTGTCACCAGGTGCAGTCCATACCCTTGGCACCTCCCTAGTGATGCCCCTGCATGGGACTTCAATATTTGAAAAAGGATGCTGCCAGACGCCTGAATGGGGTCAGTTCCTCCTTTGTGTCCCACCAGTAGGAACAGTGCACTGTGTGAGGAAGCCTTCTTTGCAGTCGACTGTACTGTGGAATGCCCTTGGAGCCCTTGGACTAGCACCATCACTTTTTATTAAAACCTTAGCACTCTAACAATTTTGCCCAAATCTCTGTAGGTTTTTCATTGTTCTAGTTTTTAAATTTGTTGTGATTAATAAATTGTTTTATATGTTTGACATATATAAATTATTCCCCATTGTTTTCACCTAATGTAATCTATATGCCACCCTCAAATCTTGCTACATAGAATGCAAATATAAATATTTTAATAATTAAAAAAACACTTATGAGAGACTTTTTGATGTCCTACTCCTGTTGTATGCATCTGTTCTGTTGCCTTGAGACGTTTCTCACTTGTGTGTTGATGCTCACATGGAGAATTGCATCACCAAATGCAGAACACAATCTGGGAAACTACAATGAGCACAATCCTCATAAGTAATAAGTAATGATCACTGGATACATGCTAAAAAGTTGGCAGTGTAGCTGAAATTGGCCACCATTAAGAATGCCAAAACTGAACATGTATCTGAGGACCATGTACCAGGCAATAGGCATTAATACACCCAGCTGAAGGGTCGGCTACCATAGTGGGCAGACATCCCCCACCCCAGACGCTACAAGAAGGCCATGCCCTGGCTATACTGGAGACTGAAACCCACCCTTTGGGACTTATTGTCCCCTCAACTAAAAGCAGGCCCATTCCTCTGTCTAATTTTATAAGGTAAGGCTACAGTCAGACTGACCGAACTATCCCTGTTTACCTCTGACTGTTTCCTAGCTTTAAAATGCTAGATTAAACTTTTTCAGTGCCCAGTTAATAATAATAATAATAATAAATAATAATAATAAATTTTATTTATACCCCGCTCTTCAGCCAAAGCTATCAGAGCGGCTTACAATTTGTTAATTAGACAATTAAGTCCCCTCAAGATGGTGGTTGAAGGGAGGGCTCTTCTTGCTTCCAGCAGGAGGTGGCCTGCCTTTCTCTCCCCTCAAGATGGTGGTTGAAGGGAGGGCTCTTCTTATTTCCAGCAGGAGGTGGCCTGCATCTCTCTCCCCTCAAGATGGTGGTTGAAGGGAGGGCTCTTCTTATTTCCAGCAGGAGGTGGCCTGCCTTTCTCTCCCCTCAAGATGGTGGTTGAAGGGAGGGCTCTTCTTATTTCCAGCAGGAGGTGGCCTGCCTTTCTCTCCCCTCAAGATGGTGGTTGAAGGGAGGGCTCTTCTTATTTCCAGCAGGAGGTGGCCTGCATCTCTCTCCCCTCAAGATGGTGGTTGAAGGGAGGGCTCTTCTTGCTTCCAGCAGGAGGTGGCCTGCCTTTCTCTCCCCTCAAGATGGTGGTTGAAGGGAGGGCTCTTCTTATTTCCAGCAGGAGGTGGCCTGCCTTTCTCTCCCCTCAAGATGGTGGTTGAAGGGAGGGCTCTTCTTATTTCCAGCAGGAGGTGGCCTGCCTTTCTCTCCCCTCAAGATGGTGGTTGAAGGGAGGGCTCTTCTTGTTTGCAGCAGGAGGTGGCCTGCATCTCTCTCCCCTCAAGATGGTGGTTGAAGGGAGGGCTCTTCTTATTTCCAGCAGGAGGTGGCCTGCCTTTCTCTCCCCTCAAGATGGTGGTTGAAGGGAGGGCTCTTCTTATTTCCAGCAGGAGGTGGCCTGCATCTCTCTCCCCTCAAGATGGTGGTTGAAGGGAGGGCTCTTCTTATTTCCAGCAGGAGGTGGCCTGCCTTTCTCTCCCCTCAAGATGGTGGTTGAAGGGAGGGCTCTTCTTGTTTGCAGCAGGAGGTGGCCTGCATCTCTCTCCCCTCAAGATGGTGGTTGAAGGGAGGGCTCTTCTTGCTTCCAGCAGGAGGTGGCCTGCCTTTCTCTCCCCTCAAGATGGTGGTTGAAGGGAGGGCTCTTCTTATTTCCAGCAGGAGGTGGCCTGCATCTCTCTCCCCTCAAGATGGTGGTTGAAGGGAGGGCTCTTCTTGCTTCAAGCAGGAGGTGGCCTGCCTTTCTCTCCCCTCAAGATGGTGGTTGAAGGGAGGGCTCTTCTTGCTTCCAGCAGGAGGTTATTCTCATTGGGTCTATATGTAATTGTTGGATTCATGCTGCCTCTTCTTTGACCACTTGAAACTGCTGCTGAAAATGACTTTGCCCACTGAAGTAAATGAAATGGACTTGCTTCACCCTAGTGAAGGCCCTGGATTGAAACCACCATACAACTGACAGATATTGCCCTCTACTCTTCCTTTTGTTAGATGCCCTGTCCTGGCCTCTTCTCCACCCATGAAAATGGGCACAGAATTTTATACTTGGAGAAATTCCTATCTCTCTGCTGAAATTACCTCTTCTACATAACTGTTTAAAAATTACAGGGAACGACTTCAATTTTCAATCTGACAAGCCTAGATCAATACTGCATCAAATATATTACTTTATATGTTATTTATGTGTTATTATCAATTTATATGTCATTGGCAATCATTGGGGATGCTCAGGGAATGCCGTGTATGTCTGCCTGTGAAATTTCTTGAAAGAGTTGCACATCCTCAGCTATTTAAGAAAAACTGTCTGAATGCTGATTTAAGTAACTAGGAAAGGAGTTGCTAATGTACCTTCTCATTAATATTCTTTTCTTGATCACAACAAGTGATCAAAGTGTTTTCCAGGGCCCTCCAATGACAGCACTTTGCAAGAGGGATGCTGAAGGGCTATCCCATGAATAGTTTTGGTACGAAAATGGCAAATTTAATAGAAACCTAGGCAAGCAACCTACAAATTCAAAAAGTGAAAAGAAAACAAAAGAAAGGCACAGGACTAACAGAAGGGCTATCCCAGTATAAGGGGCTATCCCCTTATACTGTTTTCACGACGTGCATCTTAAATTAGTCCTGTGCCTTCCACTTGTTTTCTTTTCACTTTTTGAATTTGTTGGTTTCTTGCCTAGGTTTCTATTAAATTTGCCATTTTCGTACAATTTTTCTTCAAACCCATGGAGGGAAGTCTGCAAATCACTCATCCTTCCCAAATTTTGTAAACAGATTTGTTGACATTCAAGGTCACCCAAAATGACTGGTGGCCAAATCTTGATTCGGTACGGCTGTAATTTTATATTCTGTTTCTCAGAACTGGTTGAGGTTCTGCTTGCTCCTTCCTGGATTAACATGGTAGTATTCAATTAGCAGTGAAAAAGCTAATTTTTGAAAGCAGCTTTTTTTTTTTTTACTTCACAAAACAGTGCAAACCTCAGACAAAGGCTATATAAGCCATTCTAGAAGAAGCGAGCAAATAATGTCCTATCAAATGGCAGAAAAATCTTTTCATTCTAAAATGGCACCTCTTGTATAACATGATTGTTTGAGCATTTCTGGCTCATCTTCATTATGCCAATTATACTGTGATTCCCTAACCTGGTAAATACCAGTTTTAGGAATTAATTACAACCAATTAAGTTAACTTGAAAATAAATTCAATTAAATTGGCCCTTTCAAGTGCCTTAAAAATAAATTTGGTTAAGTTGTCTACTTTCATTAGAAAAATTTCTAACTTAACTGAATGTATTTTTAAGTTAATTGATTAAATTAAGTTGGTATTTCAGCATTAAACTAATTCCAGAATTAAGTTATTAACTCAGTTGTTAACTAATTCAGTGAATGAGTGTCCAAACACAGAGTGAGAAGAATTTGCAAAAGTCACGTGGTGTTGCTCATTTGCGGGCTTTAAAAAAAAATCTGACTGCGGTTTTGCATCCTCAGGGATTTTTCCAGAGGAAAAGAGAGAGAGAGAGTTACCAACAGATTGTTGTTATTGTTGTTGTGTGCCTTTAAGAGTCATTTCTGATTTATGGCAACCCTCAGATGAACCTATTTTGGGGGCGAGTTCTTGGCAAGATTTATTCAGAGGAGGTTTGCCAATAACCAGCACTCTAGAGTCTGTGGCTTGGCAGCACCCCTAGTAATCACCTGTAGTTTCCAGCTGAGATAGTCAAATGCATCGTCAACAAGCTGGAAAATCAGTTCTGGAAAATCACACAGCTCTCTCACAAGCTCTAAAAGGCAAGACTTTATTGGCCTATAGACAGCCTCCAAATCTTAAATTACTCACTTCCAACAGGATGCATAAAATAAGATCCTGTCACATACCCAGATGCCAACTCTGTCCCCGCATCTACTCTGAGAGCAGTATTACGGGGGCCAGTAACATCACCTATAACATCCGAGGTGCATTTACTTGCTCTTCCTTCAATGTGAGCTATGCCATCCTATGCCGCAATGCCCCTCTACACTCTACATTGGACAAACAGGATAGTCTGTATGCAAGAAGATAAATGGACACAAATCTGATATGATTGTTATTATTAACAGCCAAAAACCAGTTGCAGAACATTTCAACTTTCCTGGACACACAGTAATGGATTGATAGGTTGCGTTTCTTGAACAAAGAAATTACAAAAGAAGATTAGAAAGAGAAATTGCTGGACTGAATTATATTCACAAATTCCAATCTATTAGCACAGGTATGAACAAAGACAATGGCTTCATGGCACACCACATATATTAATACAAGAGTCCTCACTACTACATGTGGAGTAAAACAAGGAATTGTCTTAGAGAGAGTTTTGAACACAGGAGAACAGACTTTTGGTAAGCAGATTTATTGCTTTCACACACCAGCTCTCACTGAAAGATCTGAAAAACCTGTACCACCTTATGTAGCCCTTTGAAAATCTAGGGCAAGTATCATAATTTGCATCTTTCTGGATCCTACGTCCTTTTCTCACAACTCTGTACCTGAGGCCTTAATACCATTCAGTACTTCTTCCAAAGAAGTGGCTTTATAGCCATGAAAGCACATACCAAAAAAACACAAAACCCAGCTACCATTATATTAAAGATTCTTTTTGTCCTCCCCCTTACTTCCTCCTTTTTAATAGTTAATTTGCCCCTCCCAAAGGAAACATATTTTCATTAGATTATATAACTTTTCAATTATTAACTAGATTCATTGATTCTCTAGAAATCTCTAGGAGATCCCATATCCAACATGTAAATTTTCTAGTTGATTCATTAATAGATGTTCATGTTAAGATACTGTTATTCTTACTAATAGACCTCAGAAAGTTGTTACAGCACTCATACAGATCAAGCAAGATTAATTCAACACAGGCAGGATTCTGATGTTTTTAGATTAGTTGTTGATTTCATACCTTTTAATAGCAAGAGATTTGATAAGGTTGCTATGCTTTCATTAAATGCTGGAAAACGTTAGACAAAATATACTGCAAATTCATCTTTGTACATTGGCTAAGTATGTTTTTTCTCAAGAATTTCTGAAATGTATTAGAATTCTTTGTTCATTTCCAAGATACTCAGTGTTGTCAAGTGGTATTTTATCTGTGCCATTTCCTCTTAAAAACTGTACCAGATAGGGTTGCCCTTTTTCTTCTCTTCTCTTTGATTTATGTGTAGAAACTTTGCTCTGTGCCATTTAGAAAATATTAATATTCATGGTTTAATGCATGATTCTTTAGAATTTAAAAGTATTCTTAATGTAGATAATCTTTTACTCTCTGTTTCTGAACTTCAGTCTTTCATTCTGGCACTAATGGAAGCGATTAATGCTTTTAGAGATGTGTTCAATTGTTTGATTTATTTTGACTGGTCAGAATTAAAGCTGATGTCAGTTGTAGAAAATGTATCAAAGCGTGCTGGTTCGCACTTCTAGTGATATTCAGTAGTTATTGCCAATCTTGGAATACTAATTCCCAGGGATAGTTCTTAAATGATTATTCTAAATCTCAATAAATTGATTGCTGAGATACCATTCAGTTTGGAGAAACTTTTAAATGTGCTCCTCTGGGGATAAGATCAGTTCACTTGGAATGAATATTTTAGATAATTTACTGTTATGTTCCTTGTGAAATTTTCATTTATACCTTGCAAATATATATATATATATAGAGAGAGAGAGAGAGAGTACATTGTGTCAGAAATTTATGTGGAACTCCTTACTGCTTTAGATTTCTCTGAGGAGGATGCAGTTTCCATAATATTCTGGTGAGTCTAGCTTTCCTGGGGCCCTTTCACATTACACAGTTAATGGCACTTTGGTTCCACTTAGACATGGCTGCATCCTAGGGATGTGGATTGGTCAAAGGCAACAGCAGAGTTCTCTGGCTAAGAATTCCAAACTGCCAATCCCAGGATTTCATTGTATATTGCCATGGCATATCCCATTAAAATTGAATATAGCATTACAATTAGTAATGTAACTTAATGGTAACGTAAAGCATTGGCGCTGTTAGTTGAATTGCATTAATCACTGGGATTTTGCTTCTCAGATTAACCCTTTGTTTTAGCAGGGTGTCACTGGGCAGTGTGAGACTGCAGACCACGCAAGGTGACCCCTCGAGGTGTATGTGAACACCTGATGTTGTAGTTGCTCATTGTCCGCCTTGACACACACACACACACACATGCCGCTCCAGGCAGGTTGGCTCTGCTGCCCAGCCTCTGGGGAAGCCGGTGGGGATGGGGTGCTTCCAATCCAACAGGGCTGCTGGCCAGATTGAGAAAGGGAGGTGCTGATGGCAGTGGCGGTGGTGGCCACAGACAGCTCCCTTTCCCCTACTGCCATCACATCCCTTTCTCACACCATCCCCACCAGAGGCCACAGTGGACTGTCTAGCCTTCATTCCTACCCACTGCCTGCCCTGTGTTTCCTGCCCAAGAAGGGTAGGGCAGGGCAATGGCAAGGCAGGGAACACAAGTCAGGAAGCAGTGTGCCAGACATCTGGAAAAAAAATTCTACTAACCAAAATAAACAGCAGGCAGAAAAATACTATTTCAAATCAGGGAGCCTTGTCACTTCACCATTCATCAGGATCTGAGACTTTTCAATATCATATATCACCATAAAATGAAATTATTCCCAAAATGCATATTTTTCCAAAACACCAAATATAAACATCCAGTTCACGTTTTCAAAGGTTTTCTCTGCATCCAAAAATATCAAGGCAGATTGTTTCTCATTATGTTTATCCAAATACTCTAAAATATACAATATGTATCTTGTGTTATCTCACAGAAATCTCTTAGGTGAAAAACCATATTGATACTTGTCTATCATTCCCTCTGCCAAAATTGAAGAAACATTGACAGCACAGAACCGTCTTCATTCTCTCTGCCAAAATTGATGTAAAGATCTTGTAATCATTACTCAATAAAGAAAATAGGACGTATTCTTAGGTTCTGCCAAGTCCTATTCTTGAGGTATCAAAGTTATGTTGGCATTAAACCCATTATATGATATACTCCTAGATTCTGAAATTTAATTCATTGTTTGTTGTAATGGCAAAAGCAATTGATCTTCCAGGTGCTGGTAATACATCGCTGATAGGCCATTCAGTCCTGGAGCTATGCCTACATTTATTTTTTAAATAGCCTCAACTATTTCAGCCACAGTAATAGATGCATTAAGTCTTAATCTTTGGATATCTGTGGCAAATTCAGATTAAGTAGTCATTTATTTTCTCCAATGAAATCTTTTGACAGTTTTTAAGAGAAGAGGAATATTTATAAAGATTGTACTTCATCTTCTCATTATCTATAGCCATCTCTTTCCCATCACAAATCTTTAGAATTTCTTTTCTTTGTCTTTTGCCAGTCATCTACCTAGCTTGTTTGCATGTTCAAAATGTTTCTACCTTGCACTTCTCATTTTTCTCTCAGTCTCTGAACCATATTCAGTTGTTTCTGGGGAGGGGGGGGGATATTTCTTCCTTATGGATTTTTTGGGGGAGGATGAATTTCTTTCTAATTCTTCTCTGCTATTCTCTGCTATTAATTACATTTAGAATCTATTGCATTCTTGCCGTTCTCCTCTTTTTAAACTCTGTCTTTGGTTGTATGAGGGAAAAAAACCCTCTCATGAAGGGTTCACTAACTTCCCATACTTAGGCCTGGTACACATTGGTGACAAAATGCCACACCTCTTTGCTACGCATCCTTGCCACAGCAACCAAGCCATGGGGCAACGGTGCACTGCAAAAAAGAAGCCGCCTAGAGCAGCTTCTTTTTTGCGCTTCTGGAAACAGGAAAGGGTGTCTCCATAATGCCACTTCCTTCCAGTGGTGTCTGGTTACTATATGGTGGTGTTGTCATCATATCACCGCTGTGACGTGCTAGGGTTCTGGAGCATGTGGTTGGTACGCGCTCCAGAACCATAGAATCGCCGCCAGCACGCTGCTTCTTGCCCATGTGTGCTGGGCCTACCTCTCACTTAATTGCCTTTTAAAATTATTCTCAAAAAAGTCTTTCAAAATCTTCTTAGCCTTACTTAATACCTTTTCCCCCAATATGAAATAATGTTTCATTCAATCCTCAATTGAAAGATTTCTTATCTTCTACTTTTAAAGTTAAAGGCACTGGTTTAAGGTCAGAAAAGGGTTTTGGAAAACATCCATGTCCTTAATTCTATTATACACTATTCTAGAAATCAACAACATATCTATTCAAGAAAAATATTTATGTCTTTCAAAAAATTGTATCCTTTCACCCCTCTTTATTAAACCTCCATACATCTTGGAGCTCTAAATTATCCTGAAGTTCAAACAAAGGTTTTGGGAGTTTTCCCCTGATCTCCTTTTACCTTCTTATCTGAACTTCTATCTACTTGTGGTGTGATGATCCCATTCCAACAAAAAATTCAGCTATTTCGAGGGAACACACTCCCTCGGAGAGTGGTGGATTCTCCTTCTTTGGAGGTCTTTAAACAGAGGCTGGATGGCCATCTGTTGGGGAGGCTTTCATTGTGAGCTCCTACATGGCAGGGATTGGACTAGATGGCCCTTGTGGTCTCTTACAACTCTATCATTCTATAATTATGTTCTATGATTCTATGAGAATTTTTTAAAATCCAATTTTAAAAAAACTGCTTTGTTTTCTTTAGGAGGGTAAATTCCCGCAATCAAAGTGTTTAATCCTTGAAATTGAATCTCCACTCCTCTAGGATCCATCAGGTCTTCAAAAAAATTTTCAAGGGCCAATTTCTAATTAGCATACCCCTTCTTTTTACGTATAGATGAAGCAAATTCTTTCCCCAGTTTTGGATTTTAAAAAATCATATTTTTTCTGTAAAGAAATCAAATCATAGTTTCTGTCTCCTTAGAAAATCCTTGGGGGGTGGGGGTGGGAAGGAGGAAGGACTGACTTTCTTTCCTTGGCTTGGAGAGAGGAGTAGTGGGGTGGGAATGCTGCTTCTACTATGGGGCTGTATTGCGGGCACCTCCATGATGAAGAATATCATCTCCTAGAGGGAGCAGAATGAGTGGGACATTATTCACTTAGGGTAATCCCTCCAACATAAGGCATAACAATCTGAATTTGGCTCTTGTTGACTTGCTTTGCTTATTACATCACCTAAATTATTTTGAGACTTGACAGTAAAGCAGATTCTCAAGAAATTCATTGCACTCTGCTTACCAAGTGGCTTATAGCCTTGCACAGGACAGAGACACATCTAGTTCGCAAAAGGAGGTTTTCCGTTGGTACCAATGTAGAAGCAAATTTTATTGCGTTTCTTCTACTATGTTTGTCCTCAGACTTCTCATACCCATGACGGAATCCTGCCCCAAGACCACCTTAAGCATTACCTAAAGCAAACTCATGATCAAAAGTTTATGACAAATAATATGGGTTAGTTTTAAACATGCAACAACATTAATTTGTTGTTTATGATAATTCACCACAATGAATCAGCCTTTTTGAAGCCTTTTCAGCAACAGGCTCCCTAGGCTGTGATTTTGTATTACTTGTGATATATGTGTTACTTTTATGCTTTATTTTATTCTAACGTTTGTTTTCTGCCTTTATGGGCTCAAGACTGCACACTCCCAGTGAGGTATTTCAAGATGAGAGATTGACTGCCCAATGGTCATTCCATGGGTCAGCAAGGACTACCATCTAATCTCCCATGACTACATTTGTTTTGTCCATCACTCTAGTCACTACACTGGCTCTCTTATGTGTTCTCGTCCGGTTGTGGCAGTTTGATTTTTGCCTGAGCATACAAGGAAGCTCACGTTTCCACTCCTCCTCTCCGCACTGCTCATGGAAGCTACTCTCACAGTTTGAACTCAGTTTGAAGCAACTGAAGTAAGCTGAGGCTGAAGAGGGAAAGTGGAAGGAAGAGAAAATGAAATACTTCAAAAGCAGTGAAAAAGTAGGACAACGAGGGATTAATTGGGATTGTCCCTGCCAAAGCAGGACAGTGTGCAAGCATGATTACCTGCATTTTTTACTTCTTTGGTGTATAGATCTTTTAAAAAGCTAAGTGTGCATCTTGAAATGAAATCATGTGTGCTATTATCATAAATTATAACTAACATTAGTTAACTCGTATATCATATACATTGTATTTAAAAAATGCAGGTTCCTAGTGACTGCTAGGCAGAACATCTGCCATGATAAAGATAGATTTTCTTTAAAAAAAGACTCAGTAAATTCAGTTATTGAAAAAGCTGCTAATTTAAGAGCAGAAAGCTAAGAATCTAGAAGCTAAGGCTGATGCATCTGCTCACTATTGGTGAAAAGCACAAATGTTGTACAATGTCACCAGTAGTGCTCGCATACAATTTAGACTTGTTTCACTAGAACCTTGCTTTAATCTTAAGTCCAGATGGAGAGGCTAAAACCCCCCTGGAATGAGCAAAAAATCCCACCTGGTCCAATGCACATTCCTGATGGCAAGGAGGGTTTTTTTGGGAGGGGAGGCCAGATTTGTGGGCCACATTTGAACAATAGATCAGAGGTTCACACATTCCTGTACTAAAGGAATCCTCTGGTGCCCTGATTCATACAGATATCCAGCGGCTGCATCAGTTGCTGGCAGTGTTGCATATAGTCTCAGATAATTGTATATTGTCTCAGTAAAACAACAATTTTAATGTACAGTACTGTGATACTAATGTAATGTCTAAATACTCCAAACATCCATCTACCCAGTCTCTGCATGGCTTGGGTCTAAGCAGATAAGACATAAAAAAAGATGTACAGTTGCCCCTCCAAGTCCACAAATTTGAAATCCACAGACTTGAAAATCCACGGAGAGGTGACCACCATTAACCCTAATGGGATGTGCACCCACAGTGCGTGCCTCGTATGCATGTGCCCCATTCAAATCTATGGGGCTTGAATATGCATGAAATTTGGAATTTACGGGGGGGGGGGTGGTCTAGAACAGATCCGTCCCGAGTTCCAAAGAGCAACTGTACTTACTAAAAGCTCTCAGTAACAGACTAAACTTCTGGAAAGGTAATTCAACACCTGCCAAAATGAATATAAAAGAGCTGGGGTGGCAGATTGTCTTGGATTCGTGGAGGAGAATATCACCTCAACAGACAACTGAATGGAAATATGATCAGAATGTCAGTTCTTAGAACTTTACGTGTTAGTGCAATTCCTGCAAGATATCTGAATTAGAGTATGAACTTCCTGTTAGATGAAATTTATGATGTTTGGTATTCTGCCTATTGTTTTTCAAATTGATATTTTTTTTAAAAAAATCTGCTTCAGATTTTTCCCTTGTAAAAGTTATTTCTGTGACCATTTTCTCTCCAAAATATGTACTTGAAGGAGATGCTGATACATTTAAACTGTTGAAAATTTCTGCATCAAATCATTCAGTGATGTATAAAGGGCAAGTAGGGGTAGCTATGTTCCAATCCATGCATTAGTCAGAAAGACACATGGTGAAGCCACACACAGTAGTACTTCCAGTAACTGTGAACACTTTAGCATTTTTTATTTTTTATTTATTTTATTTTATTTTTATTTTTATTTTTATTTATTTATATTTTTTTGCTCTGTTTCATGTTAAAACTGATATAGCTGTTCCCTTTGTTAAGGCCTCCAACCTTTTGCTGACTCTTCCAATTGTATAATTTCATTCAAAGTCAAAGTAGTCATGACAGCCTCATGACCTAATGGGTATGCCACTATCACTGTTTCCATACCCTTACCCACTACTTGATAGTTGCCTGCCCCATCTTTGCCTAGATGTTTCTTCGTGTTATGGCTCCTGGGGAGGACCTTGGGCATCCCTTTTGCAGTGATAGAGTGTGCAATGTTCCTGTGTGCTCAGGACGTATAGATGCACTGTTGCTATTGGTCTTTTTGCTGTTTGTTTTGAAGTCAGTTTGCTCATGGCACAGGGCATATTTTCTTAGTTTTCCCATTCTCTGCCTTTCTTTCCTAGTTGCCTTCCAGAGGTCAACCAGTAACATCAGTCACTTCCCTGAAAGATAGTTTCTACAGAAGATTCCCTCAAGGGGGAAGCAGCATCTCCCTCCAAAGAGACAGGAATACTCAGGGACTAAAGCAAACCTTCTGTTTAAAAGTAACTGTGGGGCTTGACAAACCATCCTGAAAAGATGGGCTGGAGACACCTGTTTTTCCTCCAGAGGGAGCCCGCAGCAACCAAACCACCCTGGCTCTCTCTTCACCAAAAAGAACCTAGAAAAATCATTGGTGCACCATTGGTGCACTATCGTTCATCAATGACGCGAGCACGGCACCACAACATGCAGACATTGTGCTGCTCTTGCATCATCATGGTGGCCCCTGTGTGGATGGGAGGCCGCCATAATGGCGGCATCCGTATGGACTAGAGTTTGGAAGCATGCTGTAGGTGCACGCTTCCAAACCCTAGAATCAATGCCAGGATGGCACTTCCCACCCATTTGTACTGGGCCTTAGTCTCCCATGCCCTCCATATTCCACCAAGAGTTAGGAAATGAGATCCTCATGAAAAAGTCTAAACAGCCTGTCTTGGCACAAAGAATGCTGTGTTTATTGTTACGTACTGTGAAGAATTTCTGGAAATGGTAGCAAGAGATAATCTAGTGAATCCCCATTATGTTTTGGGACGATATAACAGCATGAGAAGATGACAGGCCACAGAAGATGCAAGCATTTCAGAGGGCTAGAAAAAACATGTAACATAAAGCAAGTAGAGATTTGTGTAAATTGGTGGTGGTGGCGTGCCTTCAAGTCATTTCTGATTTATTGAGTAAAAGTCTATCACAGAGTTTTCTCCATGTAATAGCCAAAAAACAAACAAACCCAGGAATGGGTAGCATAAACATCTGTGAGAAGCCTTCCTCCCCCCATAATGGACTGAGACCAAATACCACCACAGATAATAGTTCCAGGCTTTAGTCCAGTCCTGGCCCATTTATCAGAGCAAAGCCAGAAGACTCCAGGGGTGAAAAAGTGTGTCTAAAATGTAACCAGTAGAATAAAGGTAGGCAGGACTTTGTGAGTCCAATATGTCATCACTATGCAAAGGGAATGAAATGAACCAGGTAGCAAAGCATATGCCCCAAAGAAGTAGCTGTAGTCAGAACAAAGCTACCATATAAAGGAAAAGATAATAGTGATTTACATAAGGCCACAGGAATACCTACCAATGACTTTGGATGTTTGGATGAGTTATGTAAGTAGTGATTTTAGATGCAAGAACTCCAGTATCAGTATCAAGTACAGTAATTTTCACCCCATTTGGACTCTCCAAACAGAAGAATGTACAGTGTGTTTCTTTCCAGAAAAGCTGATTAATTCTTTTAATTGCCAACTCACTCTGAAATGTCAGGTGCATACTCAGAATTTTTTGACTCATTTAGTACAGTGCGCCCATGTTATATGTGGGTGCAGCTTACGCGGACTCGAGCATACGCTGGAGGTCCGTGCTGGAAGAAGCCTCAGTCACTCCAGAAGCTGTAATGGAATGTGTGCCCATGGCATGCGCACTTCACGGCACCAGGCACCGCCGCAAACAGGAGCCCCATTACCTTCTATGATGCTTGAGCATACACGGAATTCTCCTTGCTTTCGTGAAGGGATCCGGAACGGATCCCCTGTGTAAGGGAAGGGCCAACTGTAATGGGATGTTCCATTTGTTACAACAACAACAACAAAAACTGTTAGCATATTTTATTAGTAACTTAAAGTATTTTCAGACTACATTGAAACCAATTCTTACTAGATCACTGAGTGCAACTGTGGAGACACAGGCAGATCAGAACCTTGGAAAAGCCAATGGGAGTGAAGCCAAGAAAAGGTGGGGGCTGCTCCCAGAAGTGAATATATAAGAAGGAAGAGCAGGTTTGGAAGGGGTTGATATTTCTTGTGCCCTGAAGGGTGAAGAGCCCTTGAGGCTAGATGAGACTGCTGTGAGGGGCAGCTTGAAAGGGTTTTAGTTATTTAAGATAGGGACGAGGAGTATCCTTAATTAAATTGTTGTAGTGTCCTGTGGGAGACATAGTGTGGTGACTAGTGGAGGGTTATAAGATACAAAAGTTTAATGAAGGTTCTATGGCTCGATCTAGACACGCCAAAAGAGGCACGCTAGGGGCCAAAAGCAGCGCGAGTAGGGTTAGGGAGGGCACAGCTTTTAGACCCTCCCTAACCCTAGCACGTATGGGCGCCGCCATCGGCGTCCACATGGGCACGCCATAATGGTGTCATGACGTACGCAGCTGCTAGATGCGCTGCACATGCCATGACGCCTTTGTGCCGCGGTAGGGCGCAGATCACGCCCTCTCCGCGGCGCAAAAAAGGAGCTCCAAACAGAGCTCCTTTTTAGTGTTGGGTCTTTGCCGCGGCTTTTAGACAGCCGCAGCAAAGACCCAGGGAGAAAGGGGCTGCGGTGGTGGCCCCTTTCTCCCTTCCGCCCCGCCTCCTCAAGTGGGGTGCAGCGGGCACCCAGGGCGCCCGCTGCACCCCACTTAGAGAGTGCAGGGAACCGGCAGTTTGCCATTTCCCCGCAGCCTCTAGAAGCGGTGGGATGGGGGCGCGGAGGTTGACGGTCTGGCTGACAGTCACGGACCGCCCCTTTTGGGTGGTCTAGAATTGCCCTATGAGAACTTAGTCTGTAAGGGAACATATATAAAGCTATAAAGAAACAATTACACAGATAAACTAAAGAAACTGGTAAACTGTGTGGCTATTAAAGTATTTACACACCTTATCTATTGTGAATAGCATCTACTAAAAGACATACTGTATTCAGCCTGACTTGCAAATAAATGTCTTACTTTGTTTCAACAAACAGCTGTCTGAAGTGATTTCAAAAACACATTAAAATGCTACCAACACTGAGAAAAGTCTTTAGGTTTGGGACACATTAGATAGTGGGCATATGGCTGTCAAAGAATAGTTGGTACCAAGCTGGGGGGAAATTTGAAACCCAGAGGGCTGGCATCTACAGAGTTAAAGTGAAGGAGACACTTAGGGGTGGTACAGACCGCCCAGAAAGGGTGGTCTGGTGCCACCCCTTTTAGTGCTTTAACTACTCCGCAGCAGCTAGATGCTGTGGAGCAACTGCACACCTAAAAAGTAGCAGGGAAACCATGCTCCTTTTTAGGTGTGCAGTTGCGGTGCAATTTTTTTTTAAAGGCACCATTTGGTGCCTTTCCGCCGCCACAACTGTGCAGCTCCATGCGGAAGTTGCGCAGTTGCAGTGGTGCCATTATGTACGCCGTGTAAACGGCGTTACGTAATGGTGCTAGTGCCATTACGTACTAGGGTTCAGGAGCGTGTATACAATGCACGCTTCTGAACCCTAATGTCGTCACGATGACCCTTCAGGCCCATCTAGATCAGGCCTTAAGAGAGTCCCAAGTTCAAGTCTCAATAAATTGGTGGGATCAAAAAACACATTGTGCTGCCATCAGAGAAAAGTAGTTGGGTGAGTGAGACTCACCATCACAGCAACATTACCCTATTTATCCATCATAATTATCTGCACTTTCTTAACTATAAATATTTAGGGAGACTTTGTAATTAGGACATATGAAGGCTGAGTTATGAGATGTAGAGAGAAACAAGGCTTTTTAGGTCATACAATTAAGATGTGGCTGGCTCAGAGATCTACCAACTTTTGAAAAGTATTGTCAAGTGTCAAATCATTAGAAGACACTGAAAGGACAAATAACCACTAAAAGCTTTTTTTAAATGTTTCTTATTTTGATATTTATTAAAGAGAGATTCATGCTTCACAATAAACTTTTAGCAGATATTCCACTCCTTACATTTACCATTTAAATATCCTGACTATTTAGTGTGCCTTCAAGTTGTTTCTGAGTTATGGCAACCCAAAGACTTTCTGTTACTGAGAGTATATAACTGAGTTTCTATGGCCAAGTGGGCAATCGAATTCTGATCTCCAGAGTCATAGTCCAATGCTCAAACCACTACACCATGCTGGTTCTATACAGTACCTCTTTGTATTCCGGTTATGTATGTATGTCTAGAAGAACCTAGTATAATTTAACCCTGTATCAGTGTAAAAAAGCATTGTTTCAAAATGATTAGTTTTCTAGAGCCCTCCTCTCCCCCATGACATTTGGCCATCAGCAGTATTCCAGTGCTATCCCATTTTCTTCTCTGAAACCACATTCTTCTCTTTCACAGGGAGAACCCATTGCATGAGGAGCAGGGTGAAAGATCTGAGTGTGTGCATGCACAAAGGCCTGTTAATTACAGTAAAAGAAATGGAAAGCAACTGAGGGCAACACAGAGCACCACACACACCCACACCCACACACACACACCAATTACACCCATGCTCCAGTTTCAAAATAAATTATCCATGAATTTGTTCTGTTACTGTTCCAACAACCTTGTAAGATAGAGTAGCATTATATTAATATCACTGACATGAAGGAATTAAGGCATAGGGAATTCATCTATGACTTTCTTCGTTATTACAGAAATGATGTTAGCATGGGTTTTTTGAAGTTCAGAACGATATTTGATTTCTGTTTTAAATTAATTGAACACATATTCTCAGCTCACTCAAGAAAGAACTCCCTTGGTAGGCACATGCATTTCCTAGTTTTGAAAATAGTTAACACTATAAATGTGAGAAGTTTCACAGCTGAAAATCAATTTATATAAAGTAAAATTAATGGCAACTTTAAAAACCTTATTTACCAAAAAATAAAGCATATATAATATGGTATTTAAATAGATAAGTGATGCACTGCTTAAGAAGTAAAGTTTTATAGAGGAAGAAAGAAGAAATGCTGTAAGAATAAGTTGATTTTGCATATTGATAAGAGGGTTGGGGATGGGGGGAAGGGGGGTAAGTGAAAGCTGACAAAGTGAAGTTTTTCATGTAGCGAATGTATATATATTGTATGTATAGTATTTTAATAATAATAATAAAAACCTTATTTATAAACAAAGCAATAAATGCATAATGTTTGGGTGAATGTGTGCATGCATACAGGCTCATTAATTACGGTAGAAGAAATAGCTTCTGTATATAGGTGAATGTATTCAGATACAAACTCTCATGACCTTACCGTGTTTCCTCAAAAATAAGACAGTGTCTTATATTATCTATGATATTAATTTTTGTTCCCAAAGATGCGCTAGGTCTTATTTTCAGGGGATGTCTTATTTTTCCATGAAGAAGAATTCACATTTATTGTTGAACAAAAAAAATGAACATTTATTATATACTGTATATATATTTATATACAAAAACTTTGCTAGGTCTTACTTTCAGGGGGGAAGGCTTTATACTTAGCAATTCAGCAAAATCTCTACTAGGTCTTATTTTCTGAGGATGTCTTATCTTCGGGGAAACAGGGTACCTACATTTTTAAACAAATCTGTTGATACTTTTTGCACACATTTACTTCCTGTAAGATATGCCTGTCAATCTGTTACAGGAAAAAGAGAGTCTTATGGTACCCTTAAGAGTAACCAACTTACCATGCCATAAGGTTTTGTGGAATCACAACCCTGACTCATAAACAAAACATGCCTTAAACAAGAAACATATTATTCACCCGGTAGATCAGAATGAATAAAAACTAAACCATGATGTAGCATGAGTAGCGCACAAACATTTGGAACTTGTGTAGAGAAGCATTTTTACATTTATATGGGGGTGTTGTTGGCTTTTTTGGCAAGAGATATAACTGATAAAAGTTGGGGAGTGGTGTAGGAGATTTTTTGCTTTTAATAAGAACAAAAACAGACTAAGATTGCATCTACACTGTGGAATTAATGCAGTTTGACACTGCTTTAACTGCCATGGTTCCATGCTATGCAATTTGGAAATTTGTAGTTTCATGAAATATTTAGCCATCTCTATAAGAAATCCATTTGTGCCAAAAACAAACTACAAATCCCAGGATGCCTTAGGATGGAACCATAACAGTTAGAGCTGTGTCAAACTGCATTAATGCTGTAGCATATACGCAGCTGAACTTTGCCTAATCTTTGCAAAGAAATTTGAGGTAGTGGCAAACCCCATAAAATATATTTTTAAAATATTTACAAAGTGTTACAAAACAATCCTTTAAAAACATGAAATATATGAGGTGTGGTTTTTGTTTTTAATGTATAGATGCCAACCTATCCTAATCCAATTATAATAATATTTATTCACATTCATTTTATTTTATTTTATTTTATTTGTATTTAATTTATTCATACTGAAGTAGTTATTGTTTGGAGCTCAAACAATTTATCATTGATGAATAATAATGAATGTGCATTTCCTGAACGAACCCTGCCCCCCCCCCCCCCAAAAAAAACACAATGTGAAACTTGGCAAATCTGCTTCTCACTTCATGGGCATGTAGATGTCAACTCAAATTCTATTTCAGACAATAACTCTTGTTAATATACTTACTAACTATGAAATATAAACCCTTCCACATGGCCTTTAATTTTAAAAATATTATGGTTAACAGTTAATTTGTGTTCCCTCTAGCAAAGAAATGCTCATGATATTTGTTAAATGATAAATATTTAATACAGTATATCAAATGCAGAGACTATTAAATATTTTCCCCAGGGATGGGTAGATTTCCTTCATCCCACTTAATTCCATTCTAGCAAAATTTCCAAACAAATTCTGGAATTCAACCATGTGTGCTTTTCTGTTTTCATTTGCATCATATTCCTCCCCTGTATGCCCACTGCACATATGTACAGTGATAAAGCAATCCCCAAAATATTATCAAACCACCTTCAAACAAACAAACAAACAGCTTCATTTATATACGGCTTCATACCACCTAAGCAGTGTCTAAGCGGTTTACAACTGTAAGCTACTTGCCCCCAACAATCTGGGTACTCATTTTAGCAACCTCGAAAGGATGCAAACCTGATTCAAGCTTGAGCCCTTTTGCTGGTCTTGAACTCGCCACCTTATGGTTTTAAGTGAGTGGCTGCAGTACAGGCATTTAACCACTGTGCCACCTTGATACGATTTGTACATATTACAGCATCATGACTTCTGATGCGTCATTTCAATGATGTGCACATGTGCCCCTGTTATAAACATATGTATGACTTTTAAAATTTCTATCAATATACACATGCCTCTAAAGAGTGCATGTATGGTGCTACCCTGTATATGGTTGGGAGGAAAAGACTTGGAATTATTGGACATTGTGTTACTATTTCCATGCACAGTGCCCTACATAAGATTCAGAGACAATATTAAGCAATGGAGGCCTTACTAATTTACCATTTCCGTTCAACTGGAACTCCAGGTTCCAGGGAGAAATAGGAAGGAATCAATTTTTTTTGAATGCCTTCCCTTTCCATACATTACGGACCTTTGGAACTGATCACTAAAATTATTCAGCATTGTGGACATATTTCATTAAAAAGAAAAGAAACAACCAGTTCTGACCAAATGACTATTATCTAGCCCTAGATTGTAACACTGACTGATTCCTAGGTTTTACAGCAGAACTGGAACAATTTCTTTGACAGCTGTAAATGTTTCCTTCTTTGAATGTCATAGAGGATTGAAACGGGAAGATGTTCATTTCAGAAAGTTCGTTGATAGAACATTTTCATGCCCTTCTGAAGAAAGTGGAATGGGGCTGAAAGGGCCTGTTGAGGCAGAAGGGAATTGGAAACTATTGATCTATGAGTTTTAGTCAGTCATCTTATCTTACGATCCCAGTCTAACTTGTAATGATTCCTTCCCTTCCATGCAGCAGTTTCTGCACCCCATCTTGCACATATCTTCCAACATTTCACAGGTGAAAATGAGTCACATGTGGCCAAGCAACATGAGAGTGAGGTCAAGATGGTGAACGTCACTGATGAGGAAGAACACCCAAGCTAGACTGCAGAAGTTTGCTTTTGCTTAAACCTACTGAGAAGTCCCTCTCTACTCCCCCATTGAATTAACTGAGTACAAACTACTTTTGTACTTGGAACTGGGAAATAAGCCAAGAACAAGGGTGAGAAGGAGAGAGAAATCAGGGCATTTTAGAAGCAGTGAGACAACAGAGGATTAATCAGGAATGTCCCTGACATATCAGGAAGTTGGAGGCTCTGTCATATTGTTCAGGAAGGCATTCAATGTCCAAAGAGATTGAGGGGGAGTGTTTCTGGAGGTTGTGTGACTTTTTGATGGGGAGACTTTGGTCTCCTCATGAGAGGACTCGCCCTACATGTTTAGAAGGAACAGTGCAGAGCTCTGAATCCAATTGCTGTGTGACAGAGGCATAGACCTCAATTTCAGGGGGGGGGGGGGTGTTAAACCTGGGCAAGCTGGCTATGTTTATTTATTCACATTTATGTATGTATATAATTCTATTTCTAGAAACCATCATTCATCATTAAATCCTATTGTGTTCAAAGCCATATTAAAATAAGTACTCAACAAAACCTTTAAATTTTCATTATAATAGTATGATAGTTTTTACACTACCCCATCATCCAAAGAATCATGCAATATACCATCCAAGTTGAAACCCAAGATACTCTGTTTATGAATTTAAATAAATTTATTATAACTAACCAGAGGGAGCACTAAAGAGTAACTAACTAAACAAAGCATAACACAGAAGAAATATATACAGAATGTGCACTTCTAGGATTCTTCCACACTGAATATATTTCTTTCTATTGGTGCTGCCTGGATGAACTAATTAGCTATAATGTTCAGATCCATCTCCAAACTGATCTCTTTGTCCATGCAGAATAGCCATGTGATTGAGCCTGGCTTGTCCCATGCCTGACCACAGAAAGATCTTTATTCTATGAAGGCATGAGAATGAATATGACGAAACATGATGAAGCCAGTATTCTAAGGGTGATTTTGATCGACTTTGTCAATTCAGGTAGTAGCTGCCACGGATATTTGCATTATGTCCTTCAGAAAATCAATCACATCCTAAAGAGCTGGAACTTTAACTTCCCTCTCCCTTACAATACCCAACAGCATATCATGATGAAGCTGTAATATAGAAGAATCTACATCAGTTATATGAAAGCCTGCACTGGATGTGCTATAGCTCTCTCCAATGACAAACTTTTCAGTTTTGCTCATATGTTTTGCTCTCTTGTTAAGGAAAATGTGTAAACTGTATAAGCAGTGTAAACTACTGCTGACATTATCAATCACATCATAAAATGTTTTCTTGTAGAATCCCTCAGGAGACTCAAACTGGTGCGACTCACAACCTGAATCAACATGTCATAAAGGCTTTCTGTGCCTAGGGAGGGTGTGTGTGTTATTTGCCTTTAAATCGCTTCTGATTTTGGTTTGAATATATTTTTGGGATTGCTTTATCACTGTACAAATGTGCAGTGGACATACAGGGGAGGAATATGATGCAAATGAAAACAGAAAAGTACACATGGTTGAATTATACCCAACTTGGTAGAAACCAAAGGTAGTTCTACTTCATGGAACTCTAGGTTATTTGTTTGAAGTGCTGTATTTAGTGTGTCAAAATGGCCAAACACAAGCACCAACAGCTGCAGAATGAAGGAAGAGGCAATTGCAATAGAAGCTTCATTTATATACAGCTTTATACTGAACTAAGCAGTTTCTATGCGGTTCACAACAGTAAGCTAATTGCCCCCAACAAGCTGGGTATTCTGCAAGCTTTGCATATATCCATCTGCTTTTGCTCCAGCACCTCCCCCTTCCTCAATGCTACATCCTCAAAAAAATCAATGGGGTATCTGTAATTAAGAACAACTGACTGTAAGGAGCTGCTCTAACAATCCATCTTATTGGGGGGAGGGGGGGATGGTTCCAGATGTATGTTCTCCTCTCCCACTGAAACCAGCCAAGAAGTCAGAGAGAAACGGTGACAAAAGTCAGCTGTTTCACTCAAAAACATAGCAATACTTCCTGAAACATCCTGTACCTCTAAATTCTCAGCATGGACCACACAGTACACTACGCATAGAGTGTTCCTGGTTCTTTGTCCTTCACAAGGGTTGCGGACTGCACTGGGTCACACCTAGTCCAGCCCTCCTCTCCCTTCACAGCAAGAGGATGTATGTGTGTACTTCCAGGTTGCTTTGTCCAGGGCTTCCTCTCCAAGAAGAAAGCCCAGGGAAGAAAGGGGGCCAAGTGTGCCGCCACTGCCCCCAGCTGCCTTCCAATTTAGTCCAGCATAGACTAGGAATGTGGGATACTAGGGTTGAGATCCCTGTTCACCTATGGGAATCCACAGGGTGATCTTGGGTAAGTCGCGCTGTCTCAGCCTCAGAGGAAGGCAACGGCAAACCCCCTCTTTAAAAATATTGCCAAGAAATCCCCATGAATAAATTACAACAAATCAGAAATAACTTGAAGGTACCCAATAGCAACAAATAATGGGGTACTTAGGAATATTTGGCATGAAGGGGGTGGAACAGGGCTTCAGATTGCCTTGCTCTTTTGTTCTTTGACTTTTTCTGTCTATGAGATATGCAGGCAGGTCAGTGCATAGAAAATGCTACCCACATTTAACTTTAATTTAAAGTTGGGGGGGAGGTTGCCCTTTTGGCCACCCTCATAAGCCCCGCCTCACAAGCCCATGAACCAGGTGACATCCTGGCTGGTGACATCACTGCCTGCAGCCCACTAACACATCCAGCTACATTTCAAGCACCATCATAGCACTGGCCATGACATCTATTTACCCCATGCATATCATAATATACACTATACTATATACCCAATACATACTATGTATAACGTGCATTCATCTATTTTCCCCACAGATATCAATAACACCTATGAAGAGAAAGATTAGCAGCAGACTACGTCTTTCAAAATAGCAAAGAGGTTTTTAGAAGTTACATCATCAGTCTCATATAAACCCAAAAAGAATTCCTCCCCAGACATTTTCTTTGTGGCAATGTGAAAGGAAAATGAAACCTGCTTCTTTCTGGTGATATTTTTAGTCTCATCCACAAATATACTGTGATAAACAGCTGCTTCTTTCTCTAATGTATATAGAACGCTGTGAGCCGTGGTCTTAAGAAACCCATTCACCATACCTGATGAACTCTATTTGTAATTGTAATTATAGTTGTGATTGTATGAGCCAGCTACAGTTTGTTGTTATTGTTGTTATTGACTGCCTTCACATCAAACTCAACCCATGGCGACCCTGCAGATGAGACATCCCCAAGACCTCCTGTCTTCCACTGCTCAGCCCAACTTCTGCAAACTCAGACCCATGATCTCTTTAATAGAGTCCATCCATCTAGCATGTGACCTTCCTCTCTTTATACGTCCTCCACCTTTCCCAGCAGCATGTTTTTTCCAATGATTCATGTCTTCTCATGATGTATACAAAGTATGACAGCCTCAGTTTTGTCATCTTGGCTTCCAGGGAGACTTCTGGCTTGACCTGCTCATATGTTTGTCTTCTTTGCTGTCCATGACATCCTCAGCACTCTTCTCCAGCACCACATCTCAAATGTGTTGATTTTCTTCCTGATCTTCTTTCTTAACTGTTCAGCTCTCATATCTATACATGTCAACAGGGAATACAATGGCTTATATGAGTCTAACTTTTCTGCTGAGTTGTATATCTTCACATTTTAGGATGTTTTCTAGTTCTTTCATAGCTCTTCTCCCCGTTCTTAATCTCCTTCTGATTTCCTGGTTGCAATCTGCATTCCTATCAGTGTTTGATCCCAGATATGAGAACTCTTTTACTATTTCTATTTTCTCATTGACTAGTTTGAATTTTTGTAAGTTCTCCGTGGTCATTATTTTTGTTTTCTTTATATTCACCAGTAAGCCTGCCTTTGCACTTTCATAATGATCTTCCTTAGTAGTTGTTTGAGGTGTGATAGGTTTTCTGGTAGTTTTATGGTGTCATCAGCATATCTCAGATTGTTGATATCCCTTCCTCCTATTTTCACTCCTCCCTCTTCAGTGTCTAAGCCTGCTTTTCTTACAATATGTTCTGCACATAAGTTGAACAGGTAGGGTGATATGATGCAGCCTTGTCAGACTCCTTTGCCAACTGGGAACCATTCTGTTTTTCTGTGTTCTGTTCTGACAGTAGCCTCTTGTCCTCAATACAGATTCCTCATCAGGCCTATCAGATGTGTTAGCATTCCCATTTCTTTAAGGGTGTTTTATTGCTTTTTATGATCTTTGCAGTCAAAGGCTTTGTTATAGTCTATAAACACATGCTTATTTTCTTTTGAAATTCCTTAGTGTGCTCCATTAGCAATTGTATGCAAAGTGTCCCTAGTGCTTCTTCCTTTCCTGAACCCTGCTTGGATCTCTGGGATTTCTCTCCCCATGTATGGTTGGAGTCTATGGCCCGATTTAGACTGCCCCCATACCGGCAGCCTCCGCGGTCCCATCCTGCCGCTTCTTGCTTGTGTGGGAGATCGGTGCTATGGTCCTATAGTTGCTGCAGTCTCTTGTGTCTCCTTTTTTGTGGATGGCAATGTATATTGATAGTTTCGAATCTGTTGGTCATCATTTTGTTTTCCATATCAGTTGACATATGTTGGTTAGCACTAGAGTTGACTCTGTCAATGTGAATTGCAGAAGTTCAATTGGAATATCATCTGCTCCTAGAGACTTGTTTTCTGCCATTTCTTTTATTATAGCTTCCACCTCGCTTTTTAGAATTTGGAGTTTATCTTCATATGGCTCTTCCATCCATGTGTCCTTCATGTTGCCATCTCTTTTATATAACTATTCTGTGTATTGCATCCAATATTATTTATTATTTATTAATGTCTTTTTATTCCTTCCTGGTCTTGAATTGTGTTTTTTTTTTAATGTCTTAGAATGACCCGGTCCTTGGTTTGAACTTTCCTTTGATTTCCCAAATCTTGTAGAATAGGTCTCTCATTCTTACCCTTTTGTTGTTGTCTTCTATTTCTGTGCATTGGTCATTGTAGTAGTTCTCAACAACAACAACAACAACAACAACAAGCATCGGAACATCATCAGCATGAAGCAGCAGTTAACTATGGTATGATCCTTCCTCAACATAGACATTAACTGCAATGCCTTCACAGGCAAGATATTTTACAGATAATTGCATCACTAGAGTTGGTGTCACCCGGTTGGTACTTCATGGTGTCACACACACACACTGACTTCCCATACCACACCATACAAAATCTTTAGTAATTTTTTGGACTAATTTACTTACAAATCAGAAATCTACCGAACAATGATATGTTTATTGGGACAACCAAAATGCACAATTATATGTTGCAAGCTTTCAAAGCGATACTGGCTTCTTCATCAGGCAAGATGTTAAAAACCATACAGGAGGGGGGGAGGGAATTGAAGATGCTAGTCATGGGCCTGCATGTTGCTGTTTTTTGTTATCAGTTCAGATGGTATGGAGGGGTATTATTTGCAGACTGGAACCTCTTCCTTCTGGTTATGTGGTCACTGGGAGATTCTTAAAGTCCAAGAAATTTAACATCCATTTGCAAAACAAAAAAGATGTAATTCCCATATATCACTGAATATACAGCTGGCCCTCCTCATAGGCGGGCTTGCCTTCCACGGCTTCACACTTATGTGAGAGGCAAGCCTCAGTAGAAGTAATGGGGCATGTACCCACACCACACGCCCCAGCTTGAGCATACACTCTTTTCACCATATGTGGGAGAGGAGGTCCAAAACAGATCCCCCACATATGGGGAGGGTGGACTGTATGATATTTGTGACATTAACAACTAGAAAAATTAAATTTATACATTTAAATGATTATATCATGCACAGAGAGGTAGTATTTACATATATATAGTTTACTGTGGTTAAAGTGAAGATTTGGTAAAATGTGATTATTTTTTTTTAAAAAAAGTGTTAATTGTTTATTTTTTTTAAAAAAATCAAAATTAAAATTTGAAATTTTATTTCAAAAAAAATCTTCTGTGGCCTCTCCTTTCTTCTCCCACTGAGTCTCACCCCACTTCAGCATTTTAAAGAGATACAGGCAAATGCTACAGCCCATTGCTGCAAAAATGCAGATATATGAGAAGCAGTGGTGTCACACACACACACCTCTTAGGGTGTCACCTGGTGCAGTCCACACACTCCTAGCGACTCCACCGCTTATAGCTGATTAAAATTTCCAACAATGCCTTTCTAGCTTTTTGCATTTGCTCCCATTTTCCTTTTAAGTAAGTTACATGAGCATTTACACCGTCTTCAATAGCAGACATAACGGGAAGAGCTGCAAGGTGAACACATGAGTGCTGACGGCTATGAATTTTTCTAGAGCTTTCTTCCAGTTCGAGAAGCCTTTCTTAACAAAAGCCTCACATGCATCCCTGTCTCCTGAGGTTTGGGGAAGAGGAGACCTCATTTCACTTGCTGTGCCACCAATATTGCAATACACTTTACCCTTTTCATAACACAGCCAAAGGTTCTCTTCGAAGTGACCTTGTACTGGCATCCTGCTGGCTTTCCTTTCACATCAGCAACACTAATATCTGAGGACGAGTCTTCAGAAGGAATGCTTCCTCAGCATGATCTTGGAATTTATTCTTTTTCACAAGAAATCTCTCCTTAGTGGTATTTGTGGCTAGTAGTTCAACCACAGAAACAGGATTCTGAAGGAAGATAGAAAACATGTTATATACACCAGACCTGGGCTGGTTATAGGGAGCATACAACTCCTGTTAAAACAGTTCCACTGTCTTCTAATCTGTTTCCAGCACAATTCAAAGAGCTGCGTATGATCTGTCAAGCCCTATACAGCTCAGGTCCAGGTTAGTGGAAAGACAGTATTCTCCCTTATGATTTTGCCTGTGCTTTGAGATCTTCTGGGGAAGCCCTTTGTTCAGTCCCACTATCTTCACAGGTGCACCTGGTGGAAACATGGGAGAGGGGCTTCTCCGTGGTTTCTCGGTGCTCTGGGACTCTTTTCCTGAGGAAGCTAGCCTGGCTCCCTCCTTAATGCACTTTCAGGTACAGAGAATGACTATCTATCTTCTATCTTTAAGATTTGTAAATCTGCAAAACTGTTTCTTATTTATTTATTTACTTGCTGCTTTTCTCCAAAAAGGGACCCAAGGCAGCTCACAATGTAAAAACACATTTAAAAAAATTAAAGACAATTAAAACAACTTAATTAGAACACTACAAAGTTAAAATTTAAACATACAAAAGTTAAAAACATAATCTAAAAACCAGGCTTGCATGATTTTAAAAAGCGTGCCTGCATAGAAACATTTTTACCTGCCGGCAAAAGGCCAGCAGGGAGGGGGGCAGTCTAGCCTCCTGAGGAAGGGAGTTACACAAGGTGGGAGCAGCCACTGAATGTTTAATGGTTTGGTATTGTCATATTGTTTTCTTTTATTATTCATTTTTATGTTACATATCTTTTCTTTTTCTAGGTTTTAAAATGTATATGTTTAAATTTTGTATTGCTGCCTTGAGGCTCAGTATTGTACAAAAGGTGGGATAAGCAAAATTAAAATTATACCTTCCAATTACAGTATCATACACAAGCCCATCTCTGCCAAAAAAGAAGCAGTGGTATCACACACAGCCCCTTGCGTTGTTACCTGGTGTGGCTCACATGGTAACGTCACTGTGGGGAACTGTCAAATTAACCATTTGTAAGATGTGGAGTCGAAGGCTTTCATGGCCGGCATCCATAGTTTTTTGTGGAGCCAGAACACGGCCACATAGCCCGAAAGCTCCACAAAAAACTATTTGTAAGATACTATGAGTGCATTTCAGAAGAGCAGGATATAGATATGAACAAACAAACAAAACAAAGCAGAGCCGAGGGGGGAACAGAATTCCTCCTTCCTTTGTGCAAAAATTATTACCATCTCACCTGCCCATCCAAGTCATAATTCACTCTTCAACTTCTTTACTTACCCAAAGTGATGGTATTTCTTTTCTCCAATTTTTCTGCAGGCACTAGCAGGAAATAATTGCTGTGTCTACTATGGGGCAGGTTTTCTGGAGCCCAGGCCTCAGTGGTGGGTGCAGTTCAACAACAGCTCTATTTTTCTCACCCTCCAGGCAATTTTATTCCTCCATGGTTTATTCATAAATATTTCCCCCTGAAAATATTTGGATCCTCCCGCTCTTATCTATGTATAAACAGGCAAACAAACCTTCCATTTCAATTGCCCAGCAGATCACTTTTTGCAGGTCAAAGGCCATTCTTCTTCTATGGGCTTGTAGGACAAAAGGAATTATGGTGGGGAAAGGGGGATCCCTAACCTCTTTTACTCAGAGACATTGAGTTATAAGGAATCCCTGGAGGTAATTAAGGAGCAAAACAGATCACCCCTTTGGAGCAGCATCCTGCTGCCCCTTTCCTTGCCAGATCAGAGTCGTGGCAACTGCACACCATAGCCCTGATCCGGCAGTTTGCCAGCACGAAAAAGAGTGGCAAAATGCCACTCCTTTTAGCACCAGCAAAAAGGTACCTTTGCCACTGCAGCAGCAGCTTTTCGGTGCACCTTTGGTGCAGCGTGTCTAACGCTGCACCAATGGAGAGTTGTAATGCTTCCCTCTATGCGGTTGGGTGTATAGTGTGACACTGGCATCAGGGTGTGCACCATCAAAATGCCATGCCCTCACGCTGCCCCCACACTGGTGCTTCAAGCCAGTCTGTTTAGCTCCTTAGATCACTCTGCCCCCCAAACACAAACACATAGCTGGTTGCCTGGAGGGGGCTTTGTATTACCTAAATTTTTACAAACTAATTTGAGAGAGGAATTAATTAATTATCTCATGGAAGCCCCAAGATGGCTTTTTGGTAACTTTAAAAGGCAGAGGTCTTTTACCTTTGTATTCCAGTTCCAAGAAACCAGATTCCAGAATGCAAGTTGATATGTATTTTTATTGATATAGTAAAGGGACTGCAAGACTCTCACAAATCACACACTCACACAAGAGCAAATGAATTGAAGGTAGGTTAAATGGGATATAGCAGAGATTCCCGAAGTGGGCAGCACGCTCTCCAGGAGATAATGGAAAGATCCAGGGGGGCAGTGAGGAGGAAAAGGAGCAGTGGGGGAGTTGGTGAGGGAAAAGAGGGTGGCAGGAGACCCTTCAGTGAAAGTATTGGTGCTCAGGAAGGACATGGGGAACTAGTCATCTTTAGGAACATGGTGGGCATGAAACATCTTTTCTGGGTCCTTTAACACCACAAGGCAGCCTCACCAATCATTTCATGTGTTGATGTCCCCTGTTCTTAGACTGCCTGCATGAGCTCACTCAATTAGCTGCATCTTTTGCGGTTGCTGCTGGTTGTGGTGGTGGCAGCAGCTAGGAAACTCTTGCAAGGCCTAGACACAGGGTCTTCTTTCTATGGCTCAGAGTGGCAACATTTTGGGACAGATTGACTGACTAGAGCAAGGAGTTAGATCATGTGGCACTGGGGGGAAAAGTGGCAAAAAGAAGCTTTCAAATTTGGGACCCTGCTTAAGCTTTGTGAACTTTGCTGGGACTTGGCTGGCAGGTTGGAGTGGCTCTGCTCTGCTGTTCCTGTTTTCTTTCATAGGACAGGCTGAGAGAAAAGGTAACAGAAGAAGCAATGTTTGTTTATGTGTGGCAGGGGGAACACTTGAATCTATGTAAGGAGAGGAAGAGCATCTGGAGTTGATTCTTGGAAACAATGGAGCAAAACAGATGGGCAGGAAAAAGTAGCTTGAAGCTGCCTTTTCTGAAACCACATTGAAACCCCACTAACCACACCAATGGCTCTCAGGGCGGTTGGAGTGCACATGTTATGACCACATTGCACAGCGTCAAGCAGAAATAAAGCAGCTTCTTTTTGAAGTAGCATTTCTACCCACAAAGCATCTAGAGAGTGCTTTCTAACCGGCTTCAAAACAAGTGTCATCTAAATGCCCTGCCTTGAAGCAACCAAGCAGCTGGCCGAGTAGCAGTTGAGAGGCATCTTGCCCGCACTGGGTTTTCCTGGAGGGGTGGCATGAGTGATAGGCTTCTTAGTTGCTCTTCAGTGAGCTTGCTCAGTTGCTACTCCCAGGTTGACCAGATGCAAAGGGAGCAGTGACCAAGATCGGTTGTTTTGAATTTGCAGTAGAACAGTGGCCCTAATATCAAGAAATATCTGGGGGGGGGGGCACTAGGGTCAATGCCCAAGACAAAAGGGGGCAGTAGCTGGAAAAAGTTGGGGGACAACTGAGTTAGAGATTGGAAGAATGGTCATATATTACCAATGTAGAGGCCAGAAGTCCAGATCAGAGGGAAAGTTGCAGAGAAAGTGGGCTCAGAATACTAGCAATTCTGAAGAGTCTAGGTGAAATCATGGTTTCTGACTTCATCCAAGACTGAAACCAAAGGGCAAAAAGCCCCCCTTTTTCCTTTTACTCCATGGGGAGGAAAGAGCCAACCCTTGTGTCATAAAATGTGGCCATGCTAAATAAAAGAGGTGGCAGATCCACATGGCTTGTCTCTTTGATGTCCAGATGGTGACAAAGCAGAGCCATCTTTGCCTCTAAGCTCAGAAGAATAGATTTGAATTTCAAAGGATACCTTTCTGCCTATGTGCCCTTAGCACTTCATATCAGAATCACATCGGACACATTCAAGGTACCCCTTTCAGGGTGGAGTTTGATATCAATGATCAGTTTGAGGAATAAGAAACTATCGGGGTTTAGAAGGGGCATTACACTTGCCAATTCTGGGAAATCCTGGATGGGGCATTGCTCCCCCTGTGAGATCTCAGAGGGGGGCATAAGCCATACCCTCCACACACACAGCCTGTAGTTTACATTTGAGGCTGGCTCACCATCCCACCCTTCCTGGCTGGTTGCAGAGCTACTCAGTCTGCCCACCTGGGTCACGAGGGAGAGGAAAGCTCTGGAGGAGAGTTCTGGTGGTCAACACTTATTAATACCTCCTTGAAATGTGGCCTACTGGAAACTGTGTCACTGCTGCACCTGAGTACTCTGGCATTTCCATTCCAGCAAATTGTAAAACGCCTGAGGCTGAAACATTGTAACTGAGTTTTCTATTTTATTAACCTTCTTCTTTATCTAATAGCAGTCTGTCATGTTCTGGGAGGGCAGAACAATGCGAGCCTGATAAGGCGTCTCTTGGGAATGCCAGCAGTTCAGAAGAACAGACTGGCATGCAAAAGCAGGCTGCCAGAGCACAAATGCAAAAAGGCTCTTTTATATATTTAGCATAGTTAAAACAGGCTCTTTCTTTAGTGTTTCCTTGGAACTTCAGATGTCATTATTCCATTTTATTAAGCGATCTTCCCAAATGCTAGAATATTGTGTCCTGACTCACCAGGAACAGCTTACAAAGATATACAAAGCACACTGGGTGTGATCTTCCTCTGCACTGGTGGCTTTCATTCCCATTCCAAAAGTCTCTGTGGTTTCATGGGCTCTGGGAAAGGTGGGAGGGCTCACCAGGAACAGCTGGGTAATTGGGGGCAGAGCCAGGTGAACCCAAGCAAAGGCTTCATGCCACCTTTCTCCCTGGCGATATATACCAGGTCCCAGCACTCACCAGTGTTTGTTTGGGAGTCCCATCCACACTCACTCCCCTCATAGAATCATAGAATTAGAAGAGACCACAAGGGCCAGCCAGCCAGCCATGCAGTTTGCTGCCTTTGCATTTTTTCCGGTTTAGTGCTGCATTCTTTGCTGATTGATTATATATCTTTTCCAACAACTTTAGGCAGTATTAACATCAGATCCACCTGGGGACCCTCTGATCATGTCAAGCTTGGGGACAAATGGCTCTACTCTATTGTGACATTCCTTGCCTGCTCTTCCTCTTTTGTCCAGCAGGTAGGCTGGGTGTGTTGGTTCACACCAGTTGGTAGATGTGGCATCTGATGTCTGAATCTGAACAAATGTGTGGCGAAGCCTCTTTGGCTGTAAGCAATAAATTGTGGGTTTTCGATGCCAATAGATTCAGATTGCATCTGCACTGCAGAAATAAGGGTGTTCAACAGCACTTTAACTGCTATGGTTTGATGCTTTGGAATCCTGGGACTTGTAGCTTGTTGGGGCACAAGAGCTCTCTGACAGAGAAGGATAAGTATGTCACTAAACTACAAATCCCGGAATTCCGTGGCATTGAGCCATGACAGTTAAAGTGGTGTCAAACGGCATTATTTCTGCAGTGTAGATGCAGCCTAGTCTGAGTTCATTATTAAATGGAACCCTCACTGACTGCTGAGTCCACAACATCTCCACAAATTTGCATGTTTCTGTCTCTTTCTCTTTTGCTGTCTTCCTTATTGGAATAAGAAATCCTGAACCAAGAAGGAAAAAAACCTCTGAGGACAGTATTTGTAATATATGCAAATACATCTTCAATCCTTTACACAGCAGACAATAGCATTCTTGCAGAAGAACCTTCTTTAAATAATCCATCTTCATTTTGAGCTGTAGGGATGGATGGATAGCTTTCGTATCAACTATGGGGCTTTTTACATTGGCAAGAAAGTGTGATCTGAACTCGCCTTTATGTTAATGCTTAGCAGCTACATAGCAAGCCTCCGGTTTGCATTAAAAAAGTGCAGAGCTGCTACATTGAGGGGTGTGGGAACGACGTATCTGAGTGGTCTTTTTTGTGGCTCAGCAGTTACATGGGAAGCTGTCAGAACGCTACAAATACAGGCGGAGCTGATACATGGGCAGCAAGAAACGCAGCTTTAAACTGCGATTTTAATTTTTTTTTTCCTTGCCGGCTGCGAACTGCGCTGTTGCGCGGTTCGTACCGCCGCCAACAGCACTATTCCGATGATCGAGGCTTGAACTGCGCTATTGCGAGGGTCGAGGCTTGAACTGCGCTATTGATGGGGTCGAGGCTACGAATTGCGCAGTTTTTAATGATTCAAAGGGGGCTCCTAAGTGATTTTGACAGCAGCCACAGACCGAGCATCTGCAAGAAGACAAAGGAGGAGGAGTGCTGGCCATTGACCCAGTGACGTTGGCATTCGTCAGCACAGGGTCACTGTGGGCATCATCACCAACATGGATGCCTCCTCTCCTTTGTGGTCGGCACTTGTCGTCAATGTTCAAAGCACAGCCAAAGCTGCCGCCTTTGCTTCCGCTACTGCTGCCAGGATCGTCGAAGTGACCACTGAAATGACTGCTGTGACCACTGAAATGACTGCTGTGACCACTGAAATGACTGCTGTGAGTACTGAACTGACTGCTGTGAGTACTGAAATGATTGATGTGACCACTGAAATGTTAGCTGTGAACACTGAAATGACTGATGTGATCACTGAAATGACTGATGTGATCACTGAAATGATAGCTGATGATGATAGTGATGATACAGAAGAGAGAATAGCTGCAGTTGGTGTCTCACTGCTTGAGCAGTGTGAATTAGCCGGTGGCATTGCTATGTCCGAGAAAAGGAAGACCCGGCTTTATTGGACACTGGAGAGAAGTGATCACTGGTGGTCTGTCATAGTCACTCGCACCTGGTCTGAAAGCCGATGGAGGCGTTACTTCCGAATGCCCCGTGCCCTCTTTCACCGGCTGGTGGACATCCTCCGTCCAGAACTGGAGAGATCTGATTCAGTGATGAGAAAAGCCATCCCGGTGGAGGAGAGAGTGGCCATTGCCATCTTCATGCTGGCCCATAAAATGACCTACTTGGTGACTTCAGAGCTCTTCGGGGTTGGCATTTGCACTGCAGGGCAAATGATGCTGGAGTTCGCCTTGGCCATGGAGAAGCTCCTGCTGTCCCGGACTGTGTACTTGGGAGATGCCCGGAAGGTAAGGCACTGTCCAAAATATATTTCCACTTGTCAAACTATCCTATCCTGTATGTGGCATATTTCATGTGTGGGTTGTTTTGTGGTGTAATTGCATGGATGTAATGAATTTGTCATTTATTCACCTGTTTCCCCCCCTTTCCTTTCTACAGATCATGGAAGGTTTCGCTGAGCTTGGATTCCCACAAGTAGTGGGCGCTGTGGATGGGTGCCACTGTCTGATTGTGCCACCCCTGGGGCAGAGGAAGAATTATCAGAACAGAAAGGGGTCCTATTCTGTTATCCTGCAAGGGACATGTGATCACACTGGTCGCTTTGTGGATGTGGAGCTGGGATGGCAAGGATCAGCTCATGATGCCAGGGTGGTCCGCAATTCTGTCATTTTTGAAACTATGGAAGCTGGCATCTTTGTGCCAGGCAACCCCACCATTACCATCCAGGGTCAGCAAATTGGACCCCTCCTGCTGGGAGATAAAGCTTATCCTCTCAGAAAATGGTTAATGTCGCCCTACAAGAAACCTACCACTGCCAAGCGGAAGCTTTTCAATAGGAGGTTGAACAGGTGTAGGGTGAAGGTGGAACATTCGTTCGGGCGTCTCAAGGCCAGGTGGAGATGTCTGAAAGGACCACTTGTTGTGGCAGAAGAGAACGTGGTGCCCATGATCGCCGCTTGTGTCATCCTACACAACATCTGCGAGACCAAGGGAAAGGTTTTGGATGAGGGGCTGCAGTACAGGCGACGTTTTGTGTTGCCTACCCTGGGGGCACCTATTCCGGAAAATGACCCTGGCACACAAGAAGGGCACAAAGTGAGGAATGCATTGGCAGAGTTCTTCCAGACAGGGAGAATTTGAACTTGGACTTCTCCTCCATTTGTGATACCAGAGCATAATTGTTTTGTATAATCATATCAGTAGTTGAATAAATGTATCCCATCAGCCACAGTCTGTGTGTGCCCATCATTCATGGTCTGCTGTGTGGGCAGTCTCTGCCATGTGCTTGTTGGCTTGACACACACAAACACACTCACAGAAGGTCATGCATAGGTTTGCCTGGTGCCAGATTTCCTGGAAGATAAAGATACAAGCCCCTAACTGCCAACCGTTTACTCTGACAATGTATCAATACCCCTTGAAATTCAGGCTTCCCTAATGGCCCATTCAATTGTAACAATATGAAGCCCAGAGGCATCTATTGGGGGAAAGATTCAAAATTCAGCTCTGAGGGGACTTCATTGGCCTGAAGCCATCTCTGCCCACCTTGCCCTCACCCACAAATTTCTATAAAGTCCAAAGCCCCTGTCTTTTTCCTCAGGACGGCGACCATGGCTCCCAGGGTGAGACCTCCAGTTCGCAGGGCCTACTGGCAGGCTGAAGAGCTGGAGATCCTCCTGGAGGCCCTCATGCCAGAGCAAGCTGCTCGGATTGTGATGGCCTCTAGCAGCAAACCGAACAAGGCCTTTTTTATGGATGCCGCCAGAGCCCTCCGGCGACGAGGGTTTCAAAGGACCTTCCTACAGTGTCGGAGCAAGTTCAAGGACCTGAAAGGAAGGTTCTTTGAAACCCTGGAGGACTATGGTCCGCATCCGCCTGTTCGGAAGAGGCCACCATATTTCGAACAGCTTCGGGCCCTCTGGCAGAGGGGCGGAGAGCCTCGGTGGGAAGATCGCCGTCCTCAAGGTATGTCTGGGCCCCTTTCATTGTGCCTGTGTCCCTGTCACTGACCCTTCCCTCCTGTTTGCCAGTGTCCTCCATGGGTCCTCATGCCTGTCCTCCACTTTGCTTTTGCAGGCATGCAGCCCAGGCGAGGACGGAGGGTGCCTGAGCAGGCCCAACAGCCCGGCAGGGGGTCCCCCGCTGCTGCACCTCAGGGAGAGGCTCGGGATCTCCCTGAGGATGCAGCACAGCCAGGGCCCTCTGATGCCGCCCCTCCGCCCAGAGAACAGGCTCCTGTGGCAGCAGGTTAGTGTCCAAGGGGTTGGGGGGGTGGACGTTGCAAGCCTGCAGCCTCCACAACACTCCTGTCCTGTCCCTTCCCTTCATGCCACTGTATTAACTTCTCCCCTTTCTTCCCTTTTTACAGTAGCTCCTCCGTCGCCGGATGCTGCTGCTGCCATTGAGGACCAGCCTGGGCCAAGCCGCCGCCGCCGCCGTCGCCTGGAGAGGGGACCCGAGGCCCAGGGTCCCCAACCCAGGGAGATGCCTGAGGCACAGCGCCCCAGGGGAGGAGGTGAGTGCAGGCACCCAAAGAACCGGAGAAGGGAGTGGGGATGCCCATACACCCTGCCTGTGGGAGTGGGTGTGTGGCTCCATTGTCCCCTCCTAACCATTCTCTCTTTCTCTCTCTTTTTTCTTTTCTCCTCTACAGAACGCCTGCTGCATAGAAGGGTGGCAGCGCTGGAGGCAGGCCAGGAAAGGATCTTGCAGCTCCTGAACAACATCATGCAAGTCCTTCCTGGCGCTGCACCTCCAGCTGCCCAGTAAAGCTGCTTCCCCCCCCCCTTTCCCTTTCCTTCCCTTTCCCTTGTTTGCTGTTCCCCTTCCTTCCCCTTCCCTTCCCCTGTAAATAATCTGTAAATAGTTTTTGTTAATAAAAAAGTTTATTTTTTAAAAAAAATTTGTCTGTCTTGAACTGCGCAACAGCGGTAGTACACCATTGACCCATTTGTATGAATGAAATTCTTTTTTTATGAATGAATGGGGGTGTTGCGGTACTGCGCTGTTTCACCATTTGTTAGTGTTAAGATTTGAAGTAGGACAGTGGTGTTCAAAATGTGCTTTTGAAGAGATGTTGAACTTCAGCTCCCAGAAGCCTAAGTCCTACATCTCATCAACAGCGCAGTTTGAACATCACTGCCATAGGGAGTTAGTGAGTTAGCTATAGCTATAGTGTAGTGCCTGGTGGAAAAGGAAGTGCAGGGAAGGAAGGAGACCTTTGGGGAGAGAGATAAGTACAGTAGAGGACACCACAGTGCTTAATGGGAACTCAGTGCTTGTCACAACACTTCCCTCCTCTTCCTCCCCTGCGCCTGGGATGGCGACGAGTCGCCATAGGAACCGCCACTTGGCTGCTGAAGAGGCCAGAAGACTCCTGTCTAGGTTCTTCCTGAATGACCTCCAGATCCAGAACGACTTCGCCAGGAGTGACATCACGACCCCTTTCCCCACCCTGATGCCCAGATGGCCCCTCTACAGCCATGGGAATGGCCCTATGGGTAACACTCTCCTCCTCACCACCCACTCTGCCACTCTGAGCTGATCTTAAGATCCCTACTATCTGTTCCAGCAGGCCACTCTGCCCTTCAAGAACAGAAGTGAGCCGCCTCTGCTCCTGGATGGATTCTGCCTGCTGCTGAAGTGCCCTATCCTGATTTTGGACTGCCCTCTCCTGCAGCTGAAGTGCCCTCTCCTGCAGCTGAAGTGCCGTCTCCTGATTCTTGAGGGCCCTCTCCTGATTCTGGAGGGCCCTCTCCTGATTCTGGAGGGCCAGCTCCTGCTGCTGAAGTGCCCTCTCCTGATTCTGGTGGGCCCTCACCTGCACCTGAACTGCCCTCTCCTGATTCTCGACTGCTCTTTCTTGAAATTCTACGCTCCTCAACCTCAGCTGATAGAAACGCTCTCCCTGTTGTGTGAGTGCTGTCATGTGTTCTGAGGTGGCACCAACGAGACGATCAATAGCCCTGGCAGATGTTGCTGCTGCTGAGCGACGCACCCGTCTGTGTCTCATGGCAGCGAGCCGCTCCTCCGGTGGCATTGCAGCTGTGGGATTGGCGGGTGCTTCTTCTTCTTCTGAAGGTGGTCTTGGTGCACCTTCTGCACCTTCTATAGGACGAAGCACCAGAGATACACAAAAGCATAGAGTTAGCACATACTCCAGAGGGCATCCAATCCATCCCTATTATGCCATGCAGGAACTCTCGCTCAAAGCACCCTCAATATGTCACACAGGCCCTTGGACAAATGTAAGGAAGAGGAAGAGTTGAGGAGAAGCACAACACACACACACACACACCACAGTCATACAAAGGAGATCTTACAGCATACACTGACATAAACGTTGTAGCCCCTACCCAAAACATGCCATCATGCCTACAAAAACCTTCGCCAGCGCCTGTGTTCCTCTGCTGTAACTGTCCCACTATAAATCCCCCCCCCCTTCCCATGCCACACACATGTCTTACCCTGCAAAGCTTCCTGACCGTCACTATCATCGCTGTCTCTCACAGTCCTCTGTCCTACAGGCGACCGATCACGGTGGCTACTGACGTTGGCAGAGACAGTGCTTGTACGAGAGGATGGCCTGCTTGAGGAAGCTGTAGATGCCAACTTTATGGCACGGGCTTTTTTTCTGAGAGCCTCGATGTCCACAGCTTGCTGACTGTAGGATGTCTCATCAGAGTCCGGGGACTGCTCCCGTTCCTCTGCATGACAAAGGGACAGAGTGACTTCTCCCCTATGCCCACCCTGATCCCACATCTTCCCTATGTCCCCTAGTTCCCTTTCCCTCAGAAGCCGAGGCACATCTTACCTTGAGAAGGCAGCAGAAAATGTTGGGCACATTCCATGCTTGTCTGTGGGCTTGGATCAGGCTCTGGCTCTGATTCTGGCTCTACCTGTGGTTCCGGGGTGTCCTCCATAGGTTCAGCCCTAGCAGGCTGGCCCACTGGGACCCTCACAACCTGTCCGCTGGTGGACAGTCTGTTGGGTCTGATCCTCCCATCCTTGCTAATGAACTCATGAAGCTCCTTGTAGAAAGGAGGACGGGGGCCTGCCTGGGTACCTTTGGCCAAATTGTCTCGATATTTTTTATATTGTGCCTTTAAGGCTTTGCACTTTCGCCGGCACTCTTCCCAAGTCCGCCGGTGTCCCTTCCCTCTCATGGCTTGGGCCACCTCATGATAGGTATCCGCATTGAGGTAGGTGGACTCCAGTTTCTCTAAAATATTGGGCCTTGACCAGATGGAAATGAGGTCTGAGGTCTCTGCATGAGACCAAGACATCCCTCTCCCCCTTTTTGGGCCACTTGTAGAAGTCTCTGCCATTGTGCAAAGTGCCACAGCAAAGCCTCGGCAAGAGTGTCCCTAGGAGCGGCTGACTTGGACAAATGCAAGTGGGAAATGGCACTGGAATGTGTGTGGGGGTTCGTGTGAAAATTGAAAGTTTCCTCTTATCATTGCACCTGTTAAAACATCCGCCACCAAAACTGTCAATATCCCAAAGGCGCTACTGCGCATGTCTAGGGTTAGGATTACGGGCGGAGCTAGGGTTTGGGAGCTTTAAAAAACTGCGCAGTTAAACCCCAGCTTTTACACCTGGAGGGCATAGAACGTTTTAATTAGGAGTGGAGTCCACACCACGCATGCTCCCAACTACGATCCATTCTGATCCGCACCAACAGCGCAGCCTTTAAATGGGCGCCTTAAGGAAACGGAGCCCCATTTAACTGCGCAAGTACACCTTAGCCTTTACATGCACTAGCGCTGTAACGCAGTTATTAAAAAAGTAGTGGGTCAACCGAACTACTTTTTAAAAGCGCGTTTTTTCCCTTAAAACGCCAAAATGGCGTTTTCATGTCACACTTTCCCATTTTATAATGTAAAAGCTGGGTTTTCACCCAGCCTTCAAAACACCTTTTTTTGCCAATGTAAAACGCACCTATGTGTCCTAATTTTGTCCTAGGTATATATTCCCATTGCAGTTTGAATCCACTTACATTTTTCTACAGATCAGAATGGAGTTTAACAGGATATGCTTACTTTTTAAAAGAAAAGGCTTAGCTCCCTTTCTAACAAGTGATTTGGTTCAAAGCCTAAAAATCCAAATCAAAAACATTTTGAACCTACATTTCAAATCATTTTGGCTCAGTTATGATAACTAGGTCAAGTTATGCTTGATTATAAGTAAATAATTCTATTTCAGCGGCATTTCAAAAATAACATGGCAAGTAGGAATGATGTTATTTGTATTGGTGTAATGAACAATGTATTCTAGTTTTTAAAATGTTATTTTAAAGGACATTGTAAGCAGAAACTGGAACAGATGTTTTTAACTAATTTCATTAAACTTTATTGACGGGAGGCGTAGTTATGCCAGAATATAACATACCTTTTCTTCCAAGAAAAGCTAGTGGTCTTGCAGACACTTTCTGGGGAACAATTTTGAGACAGTGCTTTCTTTTTGCTATAGTGCCCAATCTTGTGACCACCTCTCCTCTTGTCCTTCCTAGAGTTTGGTGTTTGTACCAGTTGAGGGCCAAGTACAAATGGCAGCAAAGAGCACAAGAGATGAAGGAGAAGCATGAAAGAGACCTAAGGCATACTGCTTCATTGTACAGAGGCATGTGTCAGAAAGAAAGACCAGCCTGTGCAGAAAATGTGAGACCCAGAGAAAACTGGATGGGTAATGGGTGGTAGAAGGCAAGAGGAAGGAGCATGGAGGAAGAAAGATGTGCAGAGGAAAAACAGAGGGAGGACCAGCTTACACAATGAATAAAATGTGAGTAGAATGTGATCTTACCATATGTGATTCAACCATATCCACCCTATTTTGTCAACATCCTTTTTGAATTGTGGTGACCAGGTATTTCAGGTAAGGCCTGATCAAAGCAGAACAGAGGGGTACTATTATTTCCCTTGATCTAGACACTATATTTCCATTGATGCAGCCTAGAATCGCATTGGCTTTTTTAGCTGCTGCATCACACTGTCGACTCATGTTCAACTTGTGGTCTATTAAGTCTCCTAGATCTCTTTCACATGTACTGTTGCCAAGGTTATTCAGATTTATTCAGATATTTCACAGATTGGGATTGGGGTTCTGAGAGCTGCAAAGGCTGTCATAATGGTTTACAAATTGTTGATTTGACAGTTCCTTGCCCTCAGGCTTATAATCTTAATATGGCAAGATACAAAAAGAAAAGGGAATAGCAATGGGGAAGGGGATCAAGTCCACCGGATACTGTTGATTCATCTCTCCTTCCAAGGCCAGGACAGTGGCAGTTGGTATAGAGGGAGGGCCTTTCATCTGCTTCTGAGTCTAAGCATGATGGAGCTGTTGAAATTCTAGAGGAGTGTCTTTAGTGAATTCTACATATATTAATTGACTTTCATTACAGTTGCACATCTAACAAAACAAAATCTTCTTCAAGAAAAGACTTTGCCTTCAATTTTTTTAAAAAAAAACTTTACTAAAAGCAAATGCATGTAGGGTGAGCAAGTATGCCAAGTGCAGAGTGCCAGTTCTCTGCCCCTGGACACCTAGCCTGCATTTAAAAAATAAATAAATAAATAAAACAAGGAAAAAACAAAACAAAAATGTGACCAGGTGTCACATTTAAACTCATGCAACATTTCAGAAACTGATTTTCAGGAGCTGCTTTATTATTATTATTCAGGGTTTATAGCCAAAGTGCTGGAGTGCTTTGGCAATATTAAACTAGTTAAGCATTAGGCTCATTTTAGTGCTGACATTTCTCTTTTCCTCGCTTGATCTCTGTGGCCTTTCACCAGTCCAGATCATCTCTCAGATGAGGTAGAATCAGAAAAATAGCCCTGATCTGAAGGTATTTGAATTACTTTAGAACATGAAGTGATTCACGCCTGAAGCAGTTCAAGGGGATTGGGTCACGAAGCTTTGGAGATTTGAAGAGGTTCTTTTTTTTCTCTTTTCTTTTTAAATTTTTCTTCTGGCCAATTGTATACATTTTTGTAGCTCTCACAAACTCGCCATGAACAGAAAACACCAGTGGTGGGGAAGAGGAGGTGTCATTCTATGTGTGATGGCTACAGCTTCCAGCCAGGACTTAAATTCTGTCCTCCTAGTTATTTCCAGTTACTATAACAATAGGTTCCAGTGTTTTCACTGGGTTGTGTATGTGTGTGTGACTATTTAGAATTCCCCTTCCAATATATGGAGATTGCATCTGAGGCTTGAGAAAACAAGGCAAGGTGAGATTCTGCCTCACTTATGAGAAGAGATGCCACATCAGTGCAGACTTCCAAGATGGTGAGGGTTATCCACTCACCAAAGTAAATTTGCACCATTTCACATTCTACTGAAATAAATGGGGCTCCCAAATAAATATGATTAGTATTGAGAAGTGAATCTGCCCATTTAAGAGAGCAGCAGAAGACCATCAGTCTCCAGGGTTACACAGATTTCAGTAATGGACTTGAGATACAGCTGATAACAATCCTTTCTGGATTTATCAACAATTTCAAGAGATCCTAAAACCAAGCTGTGCTCAAAAAGCCCTGACTCTGGTACAAATCGAGGATGCTGCTGTCATGAAACGGTGTGCTGTTCCTTACACACCTCTGTGCTGGACAAGTAATTATTTTAGACCTTTGCCATTTTTGAAGTCAGTACAAAATCAGAGGAGTGAATTATATGAGAGTCAGATATGAACATCTTGACATGAGCAGCTGCCTGCACTTTCCATCCTTCACTAATAATGTAAAGTGATGGGAAAGTAGGGCAATTACAGAACCACATCAAAAGCCTACACTGACATCACAGCCTGCTCAGGTGCCGAGATCTTTGCCTCATCCCCACTGAATAGAAAGAGAAATATTATCTGGTCCATATCAGTTTTGCAGGTATTCAGTCATCATTCAATCCACCCCATTCTCACATTAGTGTGCTCATGCATGCATTCACCTTTTGTATGTGGCACTTTCTCCAGTACGACTGGAATCTTGCAGTAATTATAATCAGATTCAATAATTTACTGAGAGACAGGAAAGGAAAGGGGGAAAGCCAATTTCTTTCAAGAGGGCAACCATAGCCTCTGCCGCTTCCGCCTCCTTTTGCTCCATCAGCAGGCCAGTCGGCCCTGGCCACAAAAAAAGCACATTCCATGACTCAGCTACATTAAGCACGGGCATGATTAAATATTTATTTTCTGCAGTATAATGCAGCCTAAAATTTTCTCCCAAAGAAAACATAAACAGAACAGGGCTTACCAAGTTGTAAGTTCCCAGATGGTGATGAATAAGTAATGTTGTACCTTGGGCTTAATTGCACTAAGTTTTCAGATACTTGCAAAACATCAATTATACATTACAAGCTCTTCTTCTTAATGGTTTCTTGCCAGGATTTTTTTTTTAAATGTAGCAAGAAAGCACTACATCTGAGAGGCAGGCAAATTTTCTTTGAATTATTTTGTATCACTTACGAAATGCATTTTGGACACATCAGCAGGTGAATTTTGTTAAGAACTGAAGATATTCACTGAAGGCAGAAAATCACCTAAGCCTGCCCATTCTGTGACCCACCAACCCTTTAGCTTTGCAGGAGTGTGAGGGATACTCTCCATTTTGCAGTTCCAGGCAGGCACTAAAAGCAAGAGACTGAGTGAGAACCTGGCCAATTATGCTTGGAAAGGGTATCCTGTGTGTTTGACTTAGCAGTTTGCAAGTTGTGCACTGGAGTACACAAAAGCCAAAGCACATTTGCCTACCCAGTTAAAAAATGTCCAAAGAGAGAGTGATTCACTTTTAAAAATTGCCATCTTTAAAACTGACTGCTATCATATACACAAAATATTCATAGAATCATAACGGTTTAGGAGATTATCTCATGGGGCTCAAAAAGTGGAATAGAAGCAGGATAGTAGCATCTGTGGCAGAACCTTATCAGACAACAACGTGACTGACCTGTTGTTGGTCTGTAGGCCATCCATGTTTGTGGCACACCTTTTCATGGATTGGCAAACCCTGTCAATAGTTGCCAATCATATCTCTGTTGCATTAGCCCTCCTGTGCAATAATTTTTCAGCTGCAGTTCCAAAATTAGCCAGTCATGTACTCTCAGTCTCCTCCACCCTGCCTTCCTCTTCCCCGCTCCCACTCGCTAGTCCTGAGCAGGATGGTTTTCTCCTTTTTACACTTTCTTTTCTTTTCTCCTCTCCAAACACTAAATCGCATTGCCATTGTTGCTAAATTGTGCTAAAAAGAGAAATAGAAATTAAAGAGGGGGGGGGAACCAAAAGCATGCTAAGTAGAGCAACAGGACAGGGGAGCGAGTTAAGGATCAATCTGGGAAAGAGAGTACGGACCACTGGTGGCAGCAACAGCCTCAGTCCCATGACTGAAGGCACAGGCAATGAGCACTGCTCCCAAACCAGTATGTATCCGATTCCTTTCATTTATGCAATCACAGCAAGAATGGGGGTTTGTGTGATAATCTCCTTAGAGTTGGAAGGGAGCACAAGAGCCATCTCCTAACTCCTACTATACTAGAATACACAACTAAAGATTCCTGAAAGATACCTATCCAACCTTTGCACATCGTGGCAATCTAGTTAACTCTCAAATGGCTGTTATAAGAAGTTCTTCCTAAATGTTTAGGTGGAATCTTTTTCCTTTTAAGTTGAATCCATTGGTTCATATTTTAGTATCTGTAGCAGCAGAAAATACATTTGCTCCATCTTCTACATCATATACTGTCATATTTAAATATGGCTATCATGCCACATCTCAGTCCTCTGTTCTCCAAGCTAAACATGCCCAGCTCCATATTTCTCATAAGGCTTGGTTTCCAGAACTTTGATTGTTTTGGCTGCATGCTCCAGCTTGTCAATATCCTTCTTGAACTGTGATGCCCAGAACTGGACACAGTATTCCAGGTAAGACTTGATTAAAGTAGAGTAGAATGACACTACTCCTTTTTATCTGGAAAAACTATGCTCCTAATGATGCAGTGCAGAATCACATTAGCTTTTTTGGCTGCTGCATCACACTGTTGATTCATGTGTAGCTTGTAGTCTAGATCCTTTTCACATGTTCTGCTCTCACACACCTCTGAGGTATAGTTGAACAGCATATGGTCAGATAATTGCATTTTTTATATATCTTTCTTATATACAATATCCATTGCCTGTTTTAACTAAGGGAGGGAGACAGGCAATTACTGAACAAATTACTACACTAGCCTTAGTTGTATAATCATACTACTAGCCTGCACCAAAACCTGGTTTAAGCAATGTGCCTTATTTTTATTATTTCTTTCTTTATAAATGTGAGTGGTAAGACCATGTAAGGCAAGGTGGATGTCTATTCCCTGATCTGCTTTTCAGTTGATTAGGAGTAGCTTTGTCTTTGATTGGATTAATTTTCAGTTTCTTGTCATCGAGACCAGACACTAATTTAGAAATTGAACACTTTCCATGGATTCAGATGGAGATGAGAGACACAGTCAGATATTATCAACATATTGGTGACACAGAAAATCAAAACAGCAAACAACTTCTTCCACCAGTTTTATGTTAAAACAGCATGGGGGACAACATGGAACCCTGAAGGACACTACAGGTATCCTTGAAGAATACCATGGTGTGCCACAAAAACTACATCTATTGTTCTCTGTTAGTTGTTGTTGTTGTTGTTGTTGTTAATACCCCACCTTTCAGCCCTAAAGGCTATCAGAGCGGCTTACAATTATTATTTTTAATTAGATGGTTCCCTGCCCTCAGGCTTACAATCTAAAAAGACATGACACAAAAGGAGAAGGGAATGGTGGTGGGGAAGGGGATCAGGTCCAGCAGTTATGGCTACTTAAATTCCGTTAATTTCAGTTCAGAAGAATTGGAATTTCTTTAACTGGTACTTTGTTCCCACTGAAATCATTAGGACATTTTAGTTCCAATAGGACCTAAGTGTGCTCTACTTTCACTGAATTGGAAGTGGATGTTATTATCCGTAGGTTTCAACTGACTATGGTGCAATACAATTAAAATCAAATGGGTCCCTCCACGCTTTTGGTGTTAATGAAAACATACAGCCTAAACACAGTAAAACAAGTGAGACTTGAAGCACAAGATCACAGTGAAGAAAGTGCAGCCTAACAACTAGAGTCTGTGAAATGACCCTCTGACAACTGGCATCACTGACTGATTCATAGACCCTCTGACTTGCGCACCGGTTGTTAGTCACTGTCAAACGAAGCCATGAGAAAATGTTCTGTCAGCACTCTGCATGAGTTCATCCCCAAATCAGCATACTTGTCATTGTCACAGGGTACTATTTTCATTTTTTAGGCCAGAGAATGAGTTTATAGGGACAAGAAGTTTGTGGGACTTCAACTGAAGTCAATATCAGACCTAGCAATGGCTTTAAAGCAGCAAGACGGCAGTTGTAAGGCTGGACATTATCTTTGTTGTCCAAAATGTCATTTGGTGGGCCTCATTCTCATTTCTGAGGCAAAGACTTTTATAAGCTCTACACAGCTTAGATCCAGACTGTGGTCCAAAACAGACAGGCCAAAAGCACCACCTTCATCCAACCCAGGGGCATGTTTGCTTGAAGCCTGTATCTCCTCATGTGAAACTGCCAGAGCAAGGCTTTCTCAGTATCCTGCCACTATCACAGGCTTGCTTGATAAGCATGTGAGAGAGAGCCTTCTTGGTGGCTGTGTCCACGCTCTGGATTTCCCTTCCATGCAAGTCCCACCTATATATATCCCACCTTTCTCTACAGGGACTCAAAATGGTGAACAACAGATTTAAAACAATACAATTAAAAACAGTACAACATTAAAATATATAAATATAAAATTAAAAAAACAAATCGTTTTAAAAGTTAACACAGTTACAAGTTAAAATCAAATATTACAATAGAAACCTTAAAAATTTAAAATAGCACAACATTCCCAAACTTTATCAATTTGCAAAGGCCTGTCCTCACAAGAATGTCTTTATCTGCTGTTAGAAGGATTTCAGGGATGAAGCCATCCTGGCCTTCCTAGGGAGGGAATTCCCAAGCTTGGGACCAGCCACTGAGAAGGCCCTCTCTCTTGTTCCCATCAAACACACCTGAGAGGGTGGCAGGACAGAGAGAAGAACCTCTCTGGATGATCTCAATACTCTGGTGGGCTTGTACAAGGAGATACAGTCCTTCAGATAGCTTGGACCCAAGCGGTATAGGGATTTATAGGTCAAAACCAGCACATTGAATTGTGCCCAGAAATGGATTGGCAGCCAATGGAGCTGTTGCAACAAGGGAGTTGTATGCTCCCTGTAGCCAGCTCCAGTTAACAGCCTGGCTGCAGCTCTTTGGACCAGCTGAAGTTTCTGAGCACTTTTCAAAGGCTGCCCCACGTAGATCTCATTACAGTGATCCAGACAGGATGTAACCAAGGCATGTACCACCGTGGCCAGGTCTGACTTCTCCAGGAATGGGCACAGTTGGTGCACAAGTTTTAGCTATGCAAAAGCAGTCCTCGTCACTGCTGATACCTGGACTTCCAGGCTCAGCGCTGAATCCAGAAATAACCCCAAACTACTGTACTGTACAAATCTGCATTTTCAGGAGGAGAGTAACTCCAGCTAACACATGGTGGTCACATGCTTTTTTCATTCAGCAAATGGCACACTTTGACAACTGTCTCCCCTCAGGAAGAGAACAGAGGTGCTACAAGGGAATGTCAAACAGCACGAAGAAAACCATTGCTCTTGTGATCCATTTCGCTTTCCTTTTGTCACAGGGTAAAGTCCTTAGAGCAAATCAAATATGAACTCCCACCAGTAGCAAAGATGACTAAAATGAGACTGTTGTACTTTGGACATGTCATGATGACATGCCCTGGAAGAGACTGTTATATAAACTTGGTAAAATGGAAGGCAATAGGAAACGAGGAAGAATGCATTAATGTTTGCAAGACTGCAGGGCAGTTGACGACTGGGAATCTTGTAGGTCTCTCATTCACAGAATTGGCATAAATTGAAGGCAACTTGACCAGTTAACAACAACAAAGTCCTATTCTGTATTTGTTAGGAAAGACAAAAAGATTACTGGGCATGATTTAGCAGCTTTTCCCACTCACCTTGAGCTTCTCTATTTCGATTGTTCACAACAGCAGTTTTGGCTGCACCTTTACATACTGGGGTGATTAGGAGTGGAACTGTGAATGTGAATACTGTCAAAGCCAGCATTTAGCTGAATAGCAGAAAGCTTTGGCAGTCATTCTAATTCTAAAACTATAGTATTTGTCTAAAAAGGTCTTTGAATCTGGTTCTTTGCCATCTTTGCCATTTACATTCTACTGCTGTGATTTCTAAACCTGGCAAAGACCACACCCAATGTGCAAATTATAAGCTATTTATCTTATAAATGTCAAAACTATGATTTAAATGGCCATTCATGCTAACAGGGGTCAAGAAAAGATTAATTCACTATTTTATGTAGGCCTGGAGGGATTTCTCAAACAAATTTGTTTTGCAATGTTGACGTAATAATTATTTAGTAAGTGTTGTGTAGTTTTCCTGTTCTTTAAAAGGTCTGGGAAAAACCCGGGTCGGGTATGGGACGAGTACTGCCTGAGCATGGAGCTGTGCGATAGAATCCATCCCTGTGCATTTACATTCCATGCCTACCATGGGAATAAAGGACAGTGCACTAATCTCCTATGTCTGCCACCTCACCAATAATCCAAAAGACTGATAAAGAAGTTAAAGTCCAAGGTCCACCTGCAACAAAGCCAAGTTTGCCCCAAGTGAAGGAGATTTCCCTCCCTCCCCCAGTGATCTCCTTAAATTCTTCCTCTAAGGGGTAATTCACACATTGTTTTTTGTAGCAGAATGATGTGAAGAACCTCACCCATGCATTCTGGGTTTGTTATTCACACCATGAAATGGCATCAATCTATATCTCTTCATGATTGGAGCAGCAGCCAGTGGGTGAGGCAGGACAGGGGGTCCCCATTGCTGGGTCTGTGTTCATTGGAAGGGGGGGGGGAATGCTGCTTTCCTCTCAGGAAGCCAATGGAAGCCAGCCCCTAATAACAGGTTACAGGTGTTCAGGGAAAGAGGAAGAAGAGGAGTATCTCCTTGTAAAGCTGACCGAAAAGCACCTTACCCTGCCAAGGAATCAATGATGTGAATGTATTCGAAATGCATTCAAAGTATGCTGAGTTTAATATGAGTCTGCTGTTCACACAACCAATGATGCAAATCTTTTTTTTAAAACTCGGGAAAAGACATGGTATCAAATATGCCAAGTTAAGTGGTTTTTTTGGTAGCTCTCCCCTCAAAAAAAGAACCAAATCATGCATGTGAACAACAGGGATTCAACCTAAATTCATCCTGGATTATTTTCAACGTGTGAATAGGGCCTAATAGGGCTTTTGCACAGCATACAAAAACTTCAGATCCCATTCAGGGAAGGAGAAAAGTCAAGTTATGATGCTTTTACTTTACATTGTTGTTGGAGACTCACACATTTTAGTGCTTCCCCACAAAAAATAATCCTTATTGCATGTAGAGATTTAATAGAAAAGGCAGTACTTATGTGTTATATGGCATATTAATGGGAATTAAAACATCAGGTTAAACCAAATTACTAGTCTGAGCTAGAATATACCTGTTGTATCAATGGGATGTACACTAGTAGTGATTTACCATCCCATTCACACCATGGAATTTTCCATTCACACTATTCATTTTCACAGACCTACTCTGTTTGTGACAAGTAATTGCTTAATTCCTTATGGACCTTTCCTAATCCAGACAAACAATCCATGTTGCTTGATTGAGAGAGAATAGCATACACTTTGCCAAGAGTGGTGGGTGAAAAGAAAAGAAAACAGATGTAGATTGGTGCTAAAATGTTGTTGTCAGGTTGATAGCACTAAGATTAAGGAGAGCTATCCCCAATCAAGCAGTTTCCAAATATGTTGGATTACAGATTCTATCAACTCCAGCCAGGAATCAAATTGCGTGATTTGAAGTCCTGGGCTTTCTCTGCATGGGCTGAAAGGTCACTTTCCCCAATTCTGGCATTGTCCTGTTCAAACAATGCACAGTCCAAATCCCAGTTCGAGTGAGGACTGTCCAGACTACATCTGGAATGTCCAACATCAGAACTGGGGAGTAACAAGGTTAAAACAATTTTTTAAAAAATACCTGTTGTTTTTTTAAAGTATGACACCAGATCTGGAGGATATCTCACCAACGTGGAAGCCATCAACAACCCCCTTCCCCTTCCCCTAACCCTCCTTCACCAGTGTCCTTGCACTTGCTTACAGACAATCACATAGAACCCAGGGAGCCAGTGTTTGAAGCAGGTCAATGTGCCTAACCGTGGTTAGCTTCCAAATATATTAGATCTCTTTTTTTCCTTTTATTTTTTAGAAGTGAGAAAGCAAAGTATGAAAGTACTGTAATTGAAAGGAAAATCTGACAGGCAACATAAATCTGGGTTACCCTGTTTATTGTTCCTCTGAGGTGCAGTGTTTACAGAACAAACAGCATAAAAATTTTGGAATGGGAAGAACATGTAGCAATAGAAATGCCTGAAGGATATTACAAGGCTCATTTGATATTACTCATACTGTATTTGATGTCTATGGTTTTCTGTTGGAGATGCCTTAAATGCAAAGATTGCAGTAACCACCTCTTGTACTTTGTTGTTAGCTGCTTTCAAGTTGATCTCAAGTTATGGCACTGCTGTGAATAAGACGACTCCAAGCCTCCCTATCCTCTACCTCCCTGCTCAGGTCCTGCATGCTCAGGGACATGGTCTCCCTGACTGAGTCTATCCATCTGGCGTATGGTCTTCCTCTCTTTCTACTTCCTCCCCCTTCCCTGGAATCATAGGAGTTTATCATACAACATAATTTGGGGGTATAATGCAATGGCAATCCGAACACAATCATGGGGTTTCACGTTATTGCGAATGAGTGTATCTCACACAATTTCGGGCAATGGGAAGTCATTCCGAACGCAATCATGGGGTTTCACGTAATTGTGTATTAGAGTATATCACACAATTTTGGGCAATGGGGGGTCATTTTCGGGAAACGGGAAGTCATTCTGAATGCATTCCGAACGCAATCAGATTTCACTTAAATTCGCTAAACTAGAGAATTCAGGTGATTGCAAATTGGCTCCATTCACAATTGAGAGAAATTCCTCCCATGTGATAAACTCCATTGTCTTTTCATGCCTTCTCAAGATGTGGCCAAAATATGACAGCCTCAATTTAGTCATCTTGGCTTCCAGGGAGAGTTCTGGCTTGATCTGTTCTAGGACCTATTTGTTTGTCTTTTTAGCTACCCGTGGTATTCTCAGCACTCTTCTCCAACACCTCATCGCAAATGAATTAATTTTCTTCCTATTTGCTTTCTACACTGTCCCACTCTTACAGCTATACATGGTAATAGGGAATACAATGGCTTGAACGTTTCTTACTGTAGTGTTCAGCTGTATATCTTTGTCTAGTTCTTTCGTAGCTGCCCTTCCCATTCCTAATTTTCTTCTTATTTCTTGACTGCTGTCTCTGTAGTGATCGGTGTTTGATCCAAGGTATGGGAAATTTTTAACTATTTCAGTTTCCTCATTAACTAGGTTGAATTTATGTAAATTCTCTGTGGTCGTATTTTTTGTTTTCTTTAAGTTTAACATTAGGCCTGCCTTTGCACTTCCTTCTTTGTCTTTCTTTAATGATTGTTCCAAGTTTGTGATGTTTTCTGCTAATAGTATGGTGTCATATGCATATCTTAGATTGTTGATATTCCTTTCTCCTATCTTCACTCCTTCTTCTATGTCCAAGCCTGCTCTTTGTATGATATTTTCTGCATACAAGTTGAACAGACAGGGTGAAAGGATGCAGCCTTGCCTGACCCCTTTGCCAAGTAGGAACCATTCTGTTTCTCTGTTTTCTGTTCTTACCTCTTTAGACTTCAAAGATTCTATCTGGGTTTGTTTTTTTAAAAAAAATGACTATTGATCATGCTGATAAAAACAAAGGAGCAGCTTCGACAACATTAGAAAATAGTCCCTTTGGTCAAGCAGTGGCCAGTGAAATAGCTCTGGTATAGCCCTTCCTTGTTTTTTATCACCAGGATCTTGTATTCAAAGACATTTAGCCCTGGAGTCCATTTATTTTATTATATTTTTTATTTTATTTATTTATTTATACCCCGCTCTTCAGCCCTAAAGGCTATCAGAGCGGCTTACAAATATTATTTTAATTAAACAGATCCCTGCCCTCAGGCTTACAATTTAAGAAGACAAGACACAAAAGGAGAAGGGAATGGTGTTGGGGAAGGGGATCAGGTCCAAAAGTTCTTCTCTCCCACTGAGGCCTGGATCAAGGCAGATGGACTGGAGAGAGGGCTCTGCCTCATACTCTAGGACAGGCCTGATGGAGTTTGGCCTGTCCTTTCACTCCCTCCTGGGTAAGATGGTGTAGCATGGAGAGAGGGCTCCAACCTTTATTTAGCCCTCAACATTATGAAAGATGACTGATTCTGTTTGAGCACTGTAATGTTCAGGCAACCCGCAGAAAGTAATTTTTTGTTCCTCCTGGAGGCCTAGGTAGATCCTCTCTTTTTGTGTAGGCCACAAGAGGTAAGGCAGGGTTGAAGCCACATGGTTTTCTGGTGAGCCTGACCAGGGAGTAGAACCATGGGCTGGACTGCAAGCTGCGCAGGAACATTCATCCCTTGTGAAAGACCCTTAAGCCTTCACAATCCAAAGGTACTGTGTAGAACACCTGCTGCTCAACTTGGAATGGAAGACATGGCTCACAACTCTGATGAAGTCTGAGATACCTTTTTTTTTAAAAGCACTGTCAGAATTTATTCAGGTCTATAATGTATGGGGCACTTGCCCCAGCTATTTTCATAGATCTGTGAAAAAGGAATCATTCATCAGAAGAGCTGCAACAGAAACTGGAAACAAATACAATCTGCAGCTTTATAATACGGAATTACAGTATTAAGGTGTAATATTAGGACAAACATTTTTACTAAGGATTCTGTATGATCTAGTAAGGGAGGAGGTGGGGACGTGTGACACCATGAGTTATTGCAACAGCTGACACCAATCCTAGTGATGCCACTGCCTTGTGGCATAGACCAGTGCAGGCAAGAGGTTCTTGGCCACTGTTCAGCCAGCTGCTCAGTTGCTGTTATTAGGTGATCAGGTGCAAAAGAAGAAGCTTCTCCCTGGGGTAGAAGGATGTTCAGTCTTTCTTCACTGAGACAGAGAGGGGCTCAGCCAGGGTCTGTGTTGGGGGTTTAAAGATGCCATATGCTCTACATTGGACATGGAGGGGGAAAGGGAGAGGTTTTAACTGCTGGAGTTGCACTAAGGCAAAGGACTCTTTCCAAGAATTGTCCCCAGATACTCCTCCACTTCCTTCCCCAGAGATGTGCCTTTCCCACACAGCTTCAAGTGTTTCCCTCCTCCAAACATTGTTTCTTCTGCTACCTCTTCTCTCAGCCTCTCCAACAAATGGATCTCGATCCATTTCAAACTGGCTTCAGGTCAGGATACGGAATGGAGGCTGTCATGGTCACCTTGGTCGATGATCTCCGTCTGTGCATCGATAGGGGAAGTGTGGCCCTGTTGGTGCTCTTGGACCTCTCAGTGGCCTTCAATACTATAGACCATGGTATCCTTCTGGAGTGTCTGAGAGAAATGGGAATCGGGCACTGCTCTGCAGTGGTTCCAGTCCTATCTCTCAGGCAGGCTCCAGATGGTGTCACTTGCCGACAGTTGTTCAGCCAAGAGGGAGCTCAAATCGGGCATCCCTCAATGCGCAATACTGTCACCAACGCTATTCAACATTTACATGAAGCTGCTGGGTGAGATCATCCGGAGACATGGGGGGGTGTTATCAGTATGCTGATGATGCCCACATTTGTTTCTCCATGTCTCAGACTGCTTCAGTGACCAAGGATGGCATCGCCCGTCTGAATGACTGTCTGAAGTCAGTAAATGGATTGGATGAGGGAAAATAGACTTAAATTGAATCCAAATAAAACAGAGGTACTCGCTATAGGCAATCCTATTCTGGGTGTGGAGATAAGCCCTCCAGTCCTGGATGGGGTCACACTTCCCCTAAAGGACGGCATTTGCAGCCTGGGGGTACTCTTGGACTTGTTGTTTCGCCTGTCATCTCAGGTTGATGTGACAGCCAGGAGTGCCTGCTATCAGCTTCGGCTGATACACCAGCTGCGACCCTTCTTGGAATGGGAGAACCTAGAAATGGTTGTACATTCACTGGTGACCTCTCGTCTCTATTTCTGCAATGCACTCTTCATGGGGCAGCCCTCATGCCAGTTCGGAAGCTGCAATTGGTCCAAAACATGGCAGCCAGATTAGTTACAGGGAGTTCTAAATTTGCTTCTATTACACATATTTAAAAATCCCTACACTGGCTGCTTATTAGTTTCTGGGCACAGTATAAGGTGTTGGTTATTTCCAATAAAGCTCTACATGGCTTGAGTCCAGCATATTTGAGGGAACAATACAGTCCTTCCCACACACTCAGGTCCTCTGGGAGGAACCAAGTGCAGCCAAAGAAAACCAGGCCAGTGGCGACCTCCCAGAGGAACTTTACAGCTGCTGCTCCAAAAATATGGAATGACTTGCTGGAGGAGATCCTCCATATAACATTGTTGGAGGCCTTCAAGAAGGCAATAAAGATGGATCTCTTCTGGCAGGCCTTCCCTAACTGAACTCCTCAGACTTTTTAACAGTCCATTAGTCTCAGTGCCCACATCAGATGTTTTCCAATTTTATTGTGATTTCTATTTTAATGTTTTTAAAATTACTATTTTAGATTTTGAATGCTGTAGCACATTGTTATTTTTATGTTGTTTTTTTTACTGTTCCCTAATTGCTTTTACCCACTGCGATCCAACACAGAGAGAGGCAAAATATAAATTACTATTATTATTATTATTATTATTATTGTTGTTGTTGTTGAAAGCAGAAGCAGCAGTGCAACACCAACCTACCATCCAGGTCCTGACAAAGCTCATAAAGCTTAAGCAGGGTCCCAAATTTGAACGCTTATTTTTATATCCAGTTCTCCTTCACCACCATGTGCTCTAAAGCTTCATCCCAGTCAGTCAGTCCCAAAATGGTGCTGTCCCAAGCCACAGAAGCAATATCTTGCACCCAAGCCTCATGAAAATTTCTCAACCACCACTACCAGCAAAAGACAGGGCTAAGCGAGCAAACTCATCTGGGGAGGTGAAGAGAGGGAAACACCACCACAAGAGGTGATCAGCAAGGCTATGCAGTGGTTTTAAGGGACCCTGAAAAGATGTTTCATGGAACCCTTATCCCCACTATCTTCCTAAAGATCACTGGTTTCCCTTGTCTTTCTTGCGCACCAATACAGTAGGCACTCCATATCCACGGATTCTTTATCCACAAATTCAACCAGCCACAGTTTGAAAATATTCCCCAAAATATATATTTCAAAAAGCAAAACTTGATTTTGCCATTTTATATAAGAGACACCATTTTACTATGCCACTGTATTTAATGGGACATGAGCATCCAGTGGAAACCAAGGACTCATTGTACTTCAACTGAACCCCACCTGCTATTCTGCTTTCCCTCACCTCTCCCCTGGATCTATCCATTGCCTACTTTGGGAATCACTGTGCTAGTGTCTCTGGTATGAAAGCCTCTTTTCAACTAATGTAATCATGCAGTATGGTTTCTTTTTAAAAACAAAAAAGCATGCTGTTTCTGGACCAAATGTGCCCAGCTGTTACCCCTTGCCATTGCCTGAGTGTGGGGAAGCAAAAATGGGAACCAGTACCATTAGGTTAGCTGTGGAGTTTATCACATGGGAGGAATTTCTCCCAATTTTGAATAGAGCTGATTCGAATTCACGTAAATTCGCTAGTTTAGCAAATTTACGTGAAATCTAATTGCGTTTGGAATACATTCAGAATGATTTCCCATTTCCTGAAAATGATCCGCCCCCTTTGCCCGAAATTGCATGAGATACTCTTATACGCATTAACATAAAACCTATGATTGCGTTCAGAATGACTTCCCTTTTGCTCGAAATTGCGTGAGATACACTCATATGCAATTATGTGAAATCCCATGATTGCGTACGGATTGCCATTGCATTATATCCCCAAATTCCGTCGTATGATAAACTCCATTGTGCTGAAAGTGAAAAAATTCCCATTGTTCACCCACTGCTTTTCTGAGTAGGGAAAAAGCACTCCTCAAGAAGGTGAACAGAATGGTGTGGAATTTGTAAAACTCTATATTATATTTTTATGTTATTTTGCTGTGCATGTACAGAGCTGTGCAGTTGTAAATATCCATAGGAGGCATTTTTAAACTTGCAGTTCTTTTCACTGTGAGAAATTATTGTTCATTTACCAAACCAAAACAAAAACAAAAACCCAAAATCTCCTCCCCCAGCAGTAGCATGATCTCCAATTTCTCTCACTACTCCAGCCCTGTGGGGTACCATCTGGCTCTCTCTGGTATCATAAACCCAGAAAACCCTACACTGGATTCATTGACTGTGGGTTTGAATGAAAAGCAAAGTCACTTTGTGTTTGCCTGGTTCTGAAGGGTTACTGATTGTTTAAGGCTAAACCAAAGTTTCTTCAGGCTCAGGGTTTTTTATTTTTTTTAAAAAAAAGGTTCCGTTTTCATAATGAAAGATATTGTTTTAGAAGGAGAGTGACACTTGGAAGAGGAGCTATGAAGGAACTAGACAACATACTCAAGTAAAAAGATGTTGTTGTCTGCCTTCAAGTCATTTCCAACTTGTGAAGAACCTATTATGGGGGGGGGGGGGGTGGCAAGATTTATTCAGAGGGGGAGTTGCCTTTGCCTTCCTCTGAAGCTGAGCAAGCATGACTTGCCCAAGATTACCCAGTGAGGTTCCATGGCTGAGTGAGGATTCAGATTCTGGTGTCTGGAGTCATAGGACATTATCAGATGACGGAAAGTGGAAGTATAATCCCGTGGCAACCCGAATGCAATCATGGGGTTTCACGTTATTGCGTATTAGAGTATCTCACACAATTTCGGGCAATGGGAAGTCATTTTCGGGCAATGGGAAGTCATTCTGAATGCATTCCAAATGCAATTAGAATTTACGTAAATTCACTAAACTAGCGAATTTACGTGAATTCGAAATGGCTCCATTCGAAATAGAGAGAAATTCCTCCCGTCTGATAAACTCCATATTCTAACACTCAACTGCACTGGCTCTCATGCTGGTATAAAGTTATAAATCAGTAAATACCAAAGTAATTTCTATGTATAATTGTGAAAGCTGGACAGTGAAGGAGGCTGTTAGGAAGATCAACACATCTGAAATGTGGTGCTGTGTGGACTGCCAAAAAGACAAATAACTCTCGAACACATCAAGTCTGAATTCTCACTATAAGCCATAATTACTAACCTGAGGCTGGTATAGTCTGGAAAAGACAATAACACTCAACAAAGTTGAAGACAGTAAGAAAAGAGAAAGACCACATTATTGTTTCATTGGTTCAAGCAAGGAAGTCCCAGCCCTGAATTTGCAAGACTTGAACATGGCTATTGATGACAGGGCTCAAAGAGGTCTCTCATTCACAGAGTCATCATAAGCTGAAACCAACATGATAACAAATAACAAAAAGAATCCTAAGGTGCAAATACCTCTCACAATGTGTCAAAGGTTTTCCTTCACCACACCTCCCTTTTTGGCCAAGCAAAGGCCACAAAAATATTGGGATGTTGCTGGACCTCAGGCTATAAGTTATATATGACACATAAATTAATTTTGTGTTTAGACTTCAGTCCCATCTCCAAGTTATCTCATTATTTACATTTATGCAAATACAAGTATTCCAAGATGCAAAAAAAAAAAAAAAAATGCGAAATCCAAAACACTTCTGGTCCGAAGCATTTTGAGAAAAGGAGAAGTAACTGTGCCATTCCATTCTGCTTTGGTCAGACTTCACCTGGAATATTGTGTCCAGTTCTGGGCACCACAATTCAAGAAGGATGGTGACAAGCTACAGTATGTCCAGAGGAGAGTAACCAAAATGGAAAGATTGGGAAACCAAAGAGTGGGTTAGGGAGCTCGATATGTTTAGCCTAGGGTACAGAAAGTTAAGAGGTGACAATATAGCCATGTTTCAATGTTTGAAGGTATGTCATGTTAAGAAAGGAGCAAGCTTGTTTTCTGCTGCTCTAGGACACAGAGCAATGGATTCAAGCTAAAGGAAAAGAGATTCCACTGAAATATTATGAAACATTATGAAGTGCTTTTCAGAACTGGAACATGCTAGAACAGATAGCTAGTACATTTAGGGGTAAAGTCAGAAAAGCTAAAGTGAAAAATGATCAGGCTTGCTAGAGAGGTTAAGAACAATAAAAGGGGCTTTTGATTATGTCTGGTAGCAAAAGGAGGAAGAAAGAATGGTAGAGCCATTGTGTGGAGAAGATGGTGAAATTCTAAAAGGGGAAAGATAAGGCAGAACTACTCAACATCTCTTTGCCTCAGTCTTCTCACAAATGGAAAAAGGTGCTCAGTCTGAGGAAAATGAAGCAGAGGACACAATAAGGGAAATGCAGCACAGAATAAGTAAAGAGGTAGTACAGGAATACCTGGTTAATCTAAATGAATTAAAGTCTCCAGAACCAGATGAGCTACATCCAAGGGTGTTAAAAGAACTGGCAAAGGTAATCTCAGAACCACTGGCAATAATCTTTGAGAACTCCTGGAGAATAAGAGAAGTCCTAGCAGATGGAAGAGAGCAATAGCATTTACATTTCTATAATGCCTGTACTGCAGCCACTCATTCACAAACTACAGGGTTGTGAGTTCAATACCAGCCAGGGGCTCAGGGTTGACTCAGCCTGGCATCCTTCCTTAGGTTGCTAAAATGAGTACCCAGCTTCTTGGGGGGGCAATTGGCTTACACATTGTAAACTGCTCAGGGAGTGCTTAAGTGCATAGAAAAGTGGTATAGAAATGATTTACACTCCCTCGGAGTGTAGTGGAGTCTAGGTCCTTGGAGGTCTTTAAGCAGAGGCTGGATGGCCATCTGTCGGGGATGCTTTGACTAGGAGTTCCCACATGGCAGGGAGTTGGACTGGATGGCCCTTGTGGTCTCTTCTAACTCTATGATTCTATGATTCTATCTCTGCAGTCTTGAAGCAGTTTACAATCTATTATCCAATTGCCCCTAACAAGCTGGATACTCAACAACCTATGAAAGGATGATAGTCTGAGTTGACCTTGGAGCCCTGGGATCGAACTCAAAATGTTGTGGCTGCAGTACCAGTATATAACCACGGTGATATCAGGGCAAATTTTGTTGCCATTTTTTTAAAAAAAAGGCAGGAGGAAGAGGATCCCAAACCCAGTCTGACAACAGTAGAAGGAAAGATTCTAGAGCAGATTGTTAAACAGAGAGTCTGTGAACATTTAGAAGGGAATGCCATAATCACAAAAAGTCCACATGGGTTTCTCAAAAACAAGTCATGCCAGACTACTGTAATCTGATGTGTGTGTGTGTGTAATTATCATCTTGGTAGATGAAGGGAATCCTGTGGATATAACATATTTTGATTTCAGTAAGCCCTTTGAAAAGGTCTCCCGTTATGTCCTTGCAAAAAAGGTAGTAAAAAGTGGTCTAGACAATGCAACTGTTAGGTGGGTTTGCAATTGGTTGACCAGCCAAACCGAAAGGGTGATCAGCAGTGGCTCCACTTCATCCTGGAGAGCAATGGGATGCCACAGGGTTGTGTCCTTGGCCCAGTGCTATTCAACATCTTTATCAATAACTTCGATGAAAGAACAGAGGGCATGCTTATCAAATAAGCAAATGACATCAAATTAGGAGGTATAGTTAATACCTCACAGGAAAGGATCAAATTTCAAAATGACCTTAATAGCTAAGAAAGCTTGACCAAATCTAACAAAATGAATTTCAACAGGGAGAAAAAAGGTATTGAACTTAGGCCAAAAAGAAAAAAGAAAACAATGCATAGATATAGGATGGATGACACCTGACTTGACAACAGTATATGTGAAATGGATCTAGTAGTCCTAGTAGATCACAAGTTGAACATGGGTATTATCTCCAGCTTTTGATGAACTCCTGCTCTCCAGAATACTGTCTCCTTCCCCACGTGAGTCAACAGTGTGATGTGACAGCTATAAAAGCCAATGTGATTCTAGACTGCATCAATAGAAGTATAGTATCTAGATCAAGGGAAGTAATAGTACCACTCTATTGTGCTTTGGTCAGACCTCACCTTGGATACTGAGTCCAACTCTGGGCACCATAATTTAAAAAGGATGTTGAGAAGCTGGAGCATGTCCAGAGAAGGGCAACCAAAATACAGTGGTCCCCTGGGTTACGAATACCCCGGGGTACGAAAACCCCGGGGTACGAAAGAGCCGGGGCCGCAAAAACGGCCCCGGCTTGCGAATAAAACCCTGGGATCCGGAAAAAAAACCATACGGCCCCTTTAAATTTGCTGTGCAGTCCGGCAAAGAAAGCGGTCCCCCGGGTCGCGAAAATTTCCGGGTTACGAAAAGTAATCCGGAACGGATTACTTTTGTAACCTGGGGGACCACTGTAGTGAAGGGTCTGGAAACAATGCCCTATGAGGAGAGACTTAGGGAGCTGGATGGAGCAAACTTGTTTTCTGCTGTAGAGAATAGGACTCAGAGCAATGGATTCAAACTACAGAAAAAAAGATTTCACCTTGACACCATGAAGAACTTCTTGACAGTAAGAGCTGATCGACAGTGGAACACACTCCTGCAGAGTGTGTCTCTTCCAACACTATGATTATACAATTCTATGCTCTCTCTGAGAGTGATGGAGTCTCCTTCTTTGGAGGTCTATAAACAGAGGCTGGATGGCCATCTGTACGGGGTGCTTTGATTGTGTATTCCTGCATACTTGGATTGTATTCCCCTTGTGGTTTCTTCCAACTCTATGATTTTGTGATTCATCCTGTACTTGATAAAATTGTCATCTTTAAGGCTACCTCTAAACAATGTAGCTGGAAGTGTTGTTAAGTTAACCAACCTTGAATTTCTTGGATCTCTATCCAATATATTTGTAAAATTTGACATTACTTTGGACACTCTAGCCCTCTGATACAGAGATCAAACTTAGGCCCATGAAGTTACATATTTTTATTAAAAGATGCACAGTTTCACATTTAACAACTCACACACTATGGGTTTAATTTGTAATAAGATCTCTAATTTCATCTCTTGTCATTACTACTTGTCTCTGAAAGACTTACACACAAACCTCTCAACTTCTCCACATTAACCACCTTGGCTTGTGGGAACAAATTGTTTCCTCCGAGCATAGTACCCAGAGCAGCACATATCTATGATGACTTTTTTTCCAGGAGACAGATAGACATGTATATGATAATCAATGCAATGCAATGAGTGGCATCTCAGTACAATTCAACTGTGATACTGTTGGACTACTGTTGTACAAAAGTCACCTTAAATGCTATGCAGGACAGACCAATTCTTTTGGCAAAAGAAGGGTTGGATCATAAGCAACTAACAGTGGGGAATATTTCCATTAGAAATCACCAATGCAACCGTATCAAGCAGGGCAATGTTAAAATACAAAAGCAAGTGTGATCCTAACAATCCTCTGAGAATAACCTTTGGCTTAATACTATAGGTAAAGTAAACATTTACATCTTGCTTAGTGGGCCCAGAACTCACAAAATAGGACCCATTTCACAGTGAGCAAACTGGTTCATGAAAAGGGAACCCCCTCTGCTTCAGCTTTAAGCTTGAATCTTAATAGACTTAGGGTTCTGCTGAAGTCATCTAATTCTCAGTCTATTTATACACCGAGTGGATTCAGAGATGAGTTTTGCTCCGCTCTAGTTCCAAAGCAATTTATGCTGCCTTCATTCTGGAAACAGGGAGGGGGTGAGAGAGAGAGAGATAATGAAGTGAATCTAGTGCTCCCTGTTCAGAGGCCATTTAAGTCTCTTGATCAAATTGTTTCAGTCATATAAATTGCCTACTACTCAAACATAATAAAATAAAGTACCAACCTTTTCTATCAATTTTACAATAAGGATCAAGGTCACAATCTTGTTGGCCAATGTAACTATTCCAGCATTTGCAATGGCACGGATGGCATAGGCAGTGGTACAGTGGCAGGGTAAAGTGCAACAGTTGGGTAGAGGGCAGTGAAAGTTGTCCCTTCTATCACGAAGGAGAGAAAGCTGCCTTGTTGGCTCCTGAGCTGCTCAGGACAAAACTGGCAGGGCAACGTTGGCTAGTGATGAAGATGTTTTCTCTGCCACCAGTAGGAATGTATGAATTCTCCATAATATGCCCCACATGTGTTTTGGCAAGTCTAGTATTGTCTGCTCCATGATGTGTAGAGTGGTCTTGCTAGATTTTTTGTTCCCACAAATAATATACAAAATCATATGCATTTTTCTACATTCATATTTGTAAATTGAGAGGCATGATAGCCATCTTTAACTATCTGAAGTGGTGTCATGTAGAAGATGGTCTGTAACTATGGCCTATGAGGAATGGCTTAGAGAGCTGTGTATGTTTAACTTGGAGAAGAAAAGACTGAGTGGTGACATGACAGCCATCTTTAAATATCAGAAAGGATGTCTTGTAAAAGATTTTTAAAAGCTTGTTTTCTGCTGCTCCACAGATGAGAACATGAACTAATGGATTCAAATTACAAGAAATATTTTACCTAAACCTTAGGAGGAAACTTCTTTACTGTAAAAACAAACAACTGACTATCTCAGGGGTGAGTGATAAGACTCTCCTGCTATGGACGTCTTTAAACAGAGGAGATTATCACACCCAGGAATCCTGGCAGGAGAGATGCAGGATCTAAAAGACAAAAACGGATGTTATTGCATTTTCCTGTTCTTGAAAAAGCCACAGGAAAACTCCAAGTTGCAGACAGGCAGCCTGAGTGGATATGGGCTGCCTATAGCCTAGACATGGGTAAATGAGATAACATCCATTTTTATTTTTTAGATCCTATGTCTCTTCTGCCAGGATTCCTGGGTGTGATAATCTCCAGAGTGTGGATGGTGATCTTTCAGGGGTGCTTTAGTTCTGTATTCATGCATCGCAGAAGGTTGAATTAGATGACCTTTGCAGTCCCTTCTGATGCCATAATTCTATGATTCTGTGAAATGTATTTCTCAATACTGTATTGACTTTTAATTAAACCACCTGCACATTATCCGTCATAACCACTGTCTCAAAAAGTGGGGTGGTTCTTGGGAAGAAAGCACACTGAGAACTGGGTGCATCTACATTGTGGAAATAATGCAGTATGACATCATTTTAACTGCCATCCTACATCATCCTGGGATTTGTAGTTTTGTGAGGCACCAGCATTCTTTGACAAAAGAAGGCTAAAGATCTTGTAAAAGTACAAATCCCAGGATTCAAAAGGATGGTGCTATAACACTTAAAGTCGTGTCCAACTGCATTATTTCTGCAGTGTAGAAGCACCATGAGGCAGTCACGTGTATCTGAATAAAACCAAATGACACACCAACAACCCTACCCTTCATCCAGGAGAGAAAAACTCACTTTAGCAAAGTCCCGAGTTTCCCCCATAAATTTCTACACTGGAGAATTTCTGACTTGAGTGGCATCAAGGGATTGTTTAAAAATTCAGCATATCAATGAAGTAAGTGCTCTGCAAAAGAATCCCTGGAGGAAATTTTGACCTATGGAGGAAGATCACTTCTGCATAAAATGTTGTGGTAGTGGTCGTGTGCCTTCAAGTCTTTTCCAACTTATAGCAACCCTACGGTTAACCTATGTTGGAGTTTTCTTTGCAAGTTTTGTTCAAAGGGGGTTTGTCTTTCCCTTCCTCTGAGACTAGAAGAATATGACTTACTCAAGGTCACCCAATGGGTTTCCATGGCAAAGCAGAGATTCAAACCTTGGTGTTCAGATCCTAGTTGAAAGCTCAGATCATTGCAGAGGATATTCACAGACAATATAGCAGGCTGCATTGCTGAGAAGAGGAAGAGCATGCTAGTACTGTACAGGGATATATAGTCATATAATGCTCTACTAGCTACCATCCCACTATCCCCTGTATGGGAATTTTCAAAAGTAAAACAATACTTTCCTCAGAAGTGCATATAAATATCACCATAAATTTATAGGGCTGTTGATCCTTTCTAACAGGCAGAGACCAATCAGTCCAGCATCAGAAGGAATTGACCAGATTGTGGACCTTCCAAAAACAGGGAATCTCAATCTGGTACCAGCAACATTAATGGTGAATTCTGCTCTGCTCCCTAGCCACACTGCGATGCACCACTCCCAAAGGTATGCCTTATGCTGGCATAACTCCTTCTGGGGGCAAAACTGAAAATTTCATTTTCCCTCACACCAAGGATTTAATAAAAGACATAGGGATAAATGTGAATCTTCAGTCTAGCCCTATAGATCTTGCATTTTGAACAAATGGTACGAGTAGATCTAATTGCATGTCTAAAAACGGCTTGCCAGCTGCTGCCATTAACACCTACTTCAGCTCATGCCCCTGTTATAGTCACAATGTTGCTAAAACAAGAGGGTACCAAGACAGATAAGGTGATGCAGAAATCTTTCTTGTTATATGGACGGTCTGGGGTGTCGTTATATTTGGTCACAGTGGGCTGAAAAGTTGAAAGAAGCAATTTTGGACTATATTGTAAGTTTGGTTTTTAGTAATAGGATGTACCTATTGGGGTTGTGTAATATTAACTTATGAGAGCCAGCATGGTGTAGTGGTTTAGGAGTTACACTAGGGATCCTATTGCATGGGGTTAAAAACCCATTTTACCTTTTCCTAATTCAGTCCTAATTTGGGAGGAAGCCGGGTGTTGTGGCACAGAAATCACTGCCGAATCGCCACCTGGGTCCATCCTTGGCACAGCCTGGGTTCTGTAAGCCACTCTGGCTGCCATTTTTAGAATTCAGAAGCTTCCAGGTTCTAAAATAGCTGCCAAAGGGGCTTACAGGACCTGGGCTGCACCCGGGATGGTCCCAGACAGCAATTTGGCAGTGATTTCTGTGCAATAACACCCAGCTTCCTCCTAAATTAGGGTTGAATTCAGGAAAGGTAAGATGCAATTTTAACCCCATGTGATAGGGTTCTGGGACTCTAGAGATCAGGGTTCAAATCCCCTCAATCATGGAAACCCACATGGTGTAAGTGGGGATGATCCTGCTCCTATCTTCCTCCCCCTCTCAGTGATAATGGCTACTAACAGCTTTCCAAAGCCGGCTGCTGTGCACATTCACACAGCTTCCCCTCTGCCAAAGCGTGGGACTGCTGTGTGAATATTGCTATAAATGCTCACACCTTGAATGTGCACATAGCAGCCCCACACTTCAGGAGGAGGGAGAAGTGGCAACTACGGTTTCCAACACCTTCTTGAAGACAGCTGCTGTGTGCACATCCACACAGCAGCCAGCTTCGGGAAGCAGCTAGCAGCTACAATCACTCACCCCACCCCTTCCTTCAACCCAGAAATTAGCATTTGCCAGTGCGGAAAGCAGATCATGCAACCATAGATTGCCAAAGTATTATCTTGGGGGAAATTGTAATAAGAAATGATGTGAAACCAGTATGCTTTGGATCTTAAACTAGCACAATTGTGGCAGGAAAGCAGGTTGGTGTGATAAAGTCTTCAGTCTCTTTTCTTCCACTCCACCACTATAATATAGTATCAGTGACACCAGGAACAAAGAAAAAGATATGAGAAAGCTCATGCAAGACAAGGAAGAGAATGCAGTCCGGGGGGAGATTTTTATTCTCTTAACTTGTATGGTCTAAAGGATTTATGAAAGATACTCTCCGGATGATAGCCAAGGGATGCACAGTATTGATCCAATCCAAACACCCAGATTGAATCTGTATTCTGAAAGCTATGGCAAAATACCAAAGAATAAACGGCAAAGAGTTCATGAATATCCAAATCTCTTTTACCGTGCTTTGCAAGTGCAAGAAACAGAATTTGTCTGAATAGAGTGTTTGCTGTTTTAAATTATTATTATAGTTGTTCATTTGAGGTAAGGCAACTACAAAGGTTGCTTACAAGCACTGTAATAAATTAGACAAAGGCTACACTTTCCATGGAAAGCATTTTTCAATGAGCTAATTTCAGAAAATTGGCCTCATTACTGATTGGCAGAATCTCAAGTTTTGCATCAGGCTGACTCATAGACCATCTGAAGCTCTTAGTATCAACAGCATCACAGTCTGGTTCCAGGACTCTTATAAGAACAAATCTAAATGAGTTGTAAGAAATACAACTGAACGTGAACAGGACCCATACTGCTTAATTATTAAATGTTTAGAACAGACCATTGGAAAAGGAAATCTTGTCTGGCTTGGCTGAGACATAGAATTTTGACTGAGGAATAGAAAAATTAAACTGTCGTCACACCAACAAAGGCAACACTACTACAGCCCAACAGAGATCAGGAGGAGCTGAAGACCAGAAGATCAGAGATCAGGAGGAGCTGCAGGCCAGAACTAAAACATCATATTATAGCAAACATGCCAAGTTACTGAAACTTGAAAGACATCCTAAAGCAATGGGAAGTTCAAATGGTCCATGGACACTTGCAATAAGATTATGCAATGGCACTGGTCAGATTTATGATGCCAGCTGAAAAGGGGGAAATTGTAAGATGCAATCAGAAATATGTGAGACACCCCGTTCCCCAATACTGACACAAGAAGAGATAATACCATTTACTGTAGATACTCATGTATAAGTCTAGACATTTAGGTCAAAAAATTGACCCAAAAAACCTGACTCGACTTATCCACAGGTTAAGTCCACCATATGCCTCATTGACCAAACCATGACACTTGGGAATCCAGCACCAAATTAATCTCAAAACCAGGTAAGATAACGTGTTTCTTGGCCAATAAAACTAGCAAAATGTCCCAGGATGGGGATCTAGACCTTGGCAGACCTCAGTCTGAAAGACAAAACAAGTATTAACAGTGCACAAATTGACAAATACATAATATCTGAATACAGCTAATCAATATCTGCTAATATGTTTAATGTGAGCCCACACTACTGCTCAGACAGCCCAAAGCAAAAAGAATAGGAAGCAAAGAGAGCTGGGTTGAATCCTCACCAGACTGGCCTGCCCGGATAACCATAACTGGGGAAGAAGGTGAATGTGCTGGCCATATGCCCTTGGCTCTGTCTTGGACAATCCGTCTCAGAAAATGAAACTTCATTCAAAGTGATTGTCAGTCACAAGATATTGCTCTTAGAAGCAGAAAGGCATTCATTGGGATGGAATGCTGCGAAAAAGGACAAAACAAGAAGACCACAACAGTAAACAGGAGGACCACAAAAGAAGAATAACATACTGCATTGAATTGTGCCAAGAGGAGGTGCACAATGCCTCGGGTCAACAGATGACACCACAATGATATACCACTTAACTGCTGTAAAAATTCAGGCCACATACCCCTGTCTGGCACATTGGTTAAGTATGCTGAACATGGTGATGACGATTACCTGGATCCTTGTGCATCACACAGGCAACAAAGAAAAGGTGTAGTACTGGAAGCCACCACTTGGCAGGCAGAAGTTAAATGAATAGGAGCTCCTGCAGCTGGTGCAAACAAACCTTCTTAGATGGTTTATCATCTAAGAAGGTTTGTTTGCACCAGCTGCAAAGAGCTTTTATCCACTTAGTTTCTGCCTGCATGTGGCAAGTTTCTCCCTAACTTCTTTCAAGATGGGCATAGCAGACTACACACTTGTGCAGTTGTATCAGTCTCAATGTCAAGGTAAACCAAGACCAAAGTCTTTCCCAGGGCTAAAGACCCTGCCTGGCTTTGGCTTTGGCTTGGGAGAGAGCAAAGGGGTGGGCATGAACCACCACCACCCCCCGTGCTACAAACTGAATCGACAGCAAGTTCCCATTGGTGGCTGGTAAAAAAAGACCGGTTCTTTTGAAAAGACACACTGAAATCTCCAGTTCCAAAAGAATGAGGTTAAGAGGGATTTGTGCCATCCGCTCCCCAAAATTCGGGTCAGGAAAAACTGGCACAAGTGTGAACAACTCCCTTTTAAACCAGCTTGCAAACCGGTTTATAACATAGTGTGAACAACCCCCTAGACAGACAGATTAGAGCAGGTGGGGCCAGTGAATCCATAGTCATCCAGATATGTATTTACTTCATCTCATTGGTATGCCACCTTTCTCCCAGAAGGGACCCAAGACAGTGACCCACCACTGATGTATTGTCCACTTCACTGCAAAAAGCTAGTAAATGTCTCAAAGGCTATATTCTATCGGGAGAGATTTATCTGCAAAATAAATCCCAGTGGTCGCCTACAGTGGATAGAAATGAGTCAGAAAGCTGATTTGATATCAGATTTCCCCATGAAAGCACCTGGGCCACACCCCAGGGCCATCTGGACAGCCTCTTCTAATGAGGTGTAGAGCACTGAGCAGAGTTCATGAGAAATGTCATCATTAACAGATGAAACAGGGGAAAAGGAAAGATCCAATAAAGATTCAAATAAATTATCTTACTTTTTGGGGGGATAATAAATGCAATGGGGAAATATGTAGAGTTAGAATAGGCAGTGTTTCAAATGAGCCTGTAACTTTCCCACTGCCACCTCCTTCCCCATTTTCTCCAGAGCTATGGTTCCATTCCCCCAAGTGGATTGCCTGATGGTGGCAAGGCCCCTTAAAAGGGATACAGAACCCAAATGAAAACTTTGTAAGAAATCACCTGCTGTTTTCTTCTTAGCAAACCTATCTAACCAGGTAGCAAGTGCATACAATTTGCCAGGGCTAGGGCTTTTAACCCATAGCATTGCCCTGGAGCACTTGGTGTGGACACAAACATTTGACTGTTTGGTGAGCAATCCTCTTGACCAGTTGGCACCAGGATGCAGCCCTAGGCAAAATGCAGAAAACTGCTTCAAATGGTAGGGCCAGGGGCACTATCTGCCCCTACTATTGTAGTCCCAAGTGAGCTGGAGTTGAAGCAACCACTCCCTTGAGATGACCTGGGAGGCAGTGGGGAAGGGAGATGTTCTTAGATAGCAAGTGACCACTGTCAGAATGGGGATCCACCCTCAGAATGGGGGTATTCAACCAAATCTGGGCCACTGCTAGGGTGACCCCCATGTACATATCATATGTGCAAAGCCAATTAGATCAGTTATTATCTGCCTTCTTTTTCTTTAACTCCCTACTGGGATAGAAAACATCAGGGTCTCTGGCTCCAGTGCAGGGCCCCTGCCAGAACCATTCTGGGGGAACAGATCAACAGCGGTTTTCAAGTCTGCCTAACTGTAAGCATAAAATCAAGAATGATACAAGGTGGTGGAAGCAGTGGTGCTCTTGTGAATCAGCAGTTCTGGGTCTCAATATTTTCTCCAACTGTAATAGCTGTTATTAGGAAACATGTTTACAGCTGTTATTAGAACATGTTTTATTGTGCAGTCATCACAGTCAAATAAAATGCAGCTTGCCAATAGATCAGATCTGAGGATGTCTCCTGCTTTTGCCATCTCAATTATTTTCTGAGCATCTGACATGTTGTTCATAAAACTGCTTTGTTCTATTATTTCTGTAAAAAGTCTTCGAGGGAGAATATGAAGTGGGAAACATTACTTTTTTAACTGGTTTAGCTGGGTTACTGCCATTTTTCCAGGGAACACAGGCATCTCAGAGCTGCATCTAAACGGACTAGAATGATACAGACTGGCAACACTGCACCTGGCTAGCCTGTTCTCTCTTTGTGCCATGAACTGATGAACCTTAATGTATTTGTGTGAAACTTGTTTTGCATTCTTGCCCATCTCATTTTGTACTATTGTTTCATTATAGGCCATTTCAGCATTTGTGACATGTTGAAAAGTGTTACAGATAAAACTTTGTGCCAGACCAGTTCGAAAGTCCACTTAACCCATCATGTGTGTCCAATATTACACCTAATGCTCCTCTGTGACCATCTGTGAAGGCAAAACAACAAACATTTCAAAAATAAGTTGATATCCATTTTAATTTGATTAATGTTATCAATTTAGCATAGATAATTAGTGCTGACACTGTAACAGAAGACTAGAAAAGTATTTCTATGGACTGAAGGTGACACTATTTGTTTGAAGAAATGTGGGGGGTGTTGTCCCCATGATTAAGAAACAAATGATTGAGGACAAAACAAATAATTTATATATTTTCACATATTTTAGATGTAATTCAAACCTACACATTTATTACGGTGCTATAACCCAGGAAAATATATCTAGCATTCAAAAATAATTAATGATTAATATATTTTAATATTTCAAAAACTCCTTTCTTGTAATAATTGAAGCATCCTTAGATTTCATTGATTCCAGCATAGCTGTTGCAATGTTTGGATATTGTCCTAAATTGGTAAATTAAGAGATGCTAAGTCATAGATGAGAGTTGTCAAAACTTTAAAGTCAAGTCTTTTATTTTAAACTTAATGGCATTGCATTTTAAGAATGCTATGTCCCCTGCTCTATGATCAGACAAACTAGAAACTGAAAGTGAAAAACTAAATGAAAAAAAGAAAGGAAGAAATATGATTAAGAAAAAGCATGCACTTTTTACAAGGTTAAGAATTTGCATACCATCTGAGAAAAGCTAAAGTATGGAAATCCCTGCTTATGAGAAAATTGCTGTAGAAATGTTCAGAAATGAATTTTATATGCATATAACATTTTTATACTGTTAGCTATTAAGGCAAACTTTACCTCCAAGTGCTGCCATTTTGTGGACAGTTGTTTTTTGTGGCAAGTGGGCTTTAGTCATTTTCAGCAATCTCAAGAAAGCCCTCGGAGAAGAAATGCTGAGAACCCCTGAACTAGACAGAAACCATGTTTGAAATAAGCATCTCCATTTGAAAAATGGAAATAAAATGGAAACCATTTCACTTGCCAAGAGAAGAGATAGATATTATCCATAGTTCTGTCCACATCTGAAAGAAGATAAATGATAGGGCAAACCTGGGTAGGGAAAATTGAGGGAGACATAAAAAAACAAGAAAGGTAATAATTTCGGGTAAGCCCTTGCAGATTCATACCTGTGACCTCCTTAATAGAGTCCATCCATCTAGCATGAGGTCTTCCCCTATTTTTACTTCCCTTCACCTTTCCTAACATTATTGTCTTTTCAAATGAGTCATGCCTTCTGATGATAGATCCAAAATATGATACTCAGTTTAGTCGTCTTTGACTCCAGGGAAATTTGAGGCTTGATCTCTTGTAAGACCCATTTATTTGTTCTTTTTGCTGTCCACGGTATCTTCAGCACTCTTCTCCAGTACCACATCTTTTTGTCCATTTTCTTAACTGTCCAGCTCTGACATCCCTACATGGTAATGGGGAACACAATTGCTTGGATGATTCTAATTTTCATGCTTAGTTGTATATCTTTTTTAAAAAATATATTTTGTTTACAAACCATTGCATATGTAATTAACAGTGGCAATTTACAAAATTGTGTTTCTGACATTTTGACAATGCAACATTTTGGCTACTTAATTTTGCCAGTGGCTACCATTAATAATGTATTTTGCACTGCAAATTCTTCCAACATTTAATTTCCTTCTAGTTCCATCTGCAATTCCTTGTCCCAATTAATCCTCTCCCCAAACCACATGCCGTGGGTATGGGTGGTTGGTAGATCTGCTGCTGTGGTGGTCATAAATTCATTCTTGCTTTTATTGCACTCCTCCTGTAGTTGCTCTGAACACAACCAGAGATCTCCTGGTGTGGGACCACAGATTCAGTACCAGTATCATGGCAGTAAAATCAGGGATCTAGTCATCATCCCTGTGTGTATTCGTGTAGGAGAAATTCTGGATAGCATCTGCCATAATCCACAAAAGCATATGCCATAATAAATGTATGAGTCTTTAAAGGGCCACAAGCTTTTGACTGCAACAAATGAACACAGCTACCCCTCTGGAAATGGTTCACTATGTAGAAAAAGCTACCACTGTAGAAGTGGAATATTCATACCAGGACTTGTTTGACTTTATCAAACAAGGCAGTAAATTGGAGCAGGTAGTTGTATTTTTGGCTGGAGCTTTTCACATTAAGTTGGCCTTCCTCTGTTGTTCTCCTGGTGGGAGACTGTGTGGAAAGTGTTTCTTTTCATTAACATAAGAATGCTATTAATGACAACTTTTCCCACTACTGTTCTGCTACCATTTGCTGTTTCAGTTTCCTCCCATGAATTCTATTTTGGGAGGAAAGCAGGATACAAATCAAAAAAATAAATAATCAATTCTGTTTAATGCTGGATCTGAGTGGTCAGTAGGTGGGCTTTAGGTGTGGCTTAGGTACCCTTTGCTTAACTGTGATCAGGGAGAAGGAAAAAGAGTGGACATTTCCGTTTTATTTCCTTTAAATTGGCAAAGTAACCAAGAAACTAATCTATTATTCTATCATTCTATATGACTCTATGATCAGTGCAGAGTGTACTTAGGGTCTTCTACATCAAGGTGTGTATTTCAATCCATTTTTTAAGCTTTCTCATATATCTACCAAATATGATAAAATGGCTCTTCTTGCTGTTCACATTTCCAACATTACATTAGAAACACCTTTATATATTCTAGACAGCTTCTCTGGCATCATATGCCACCTGTACATCAATCTATAGAAAAAAATTTCTTTCAACTCATAAATAAAATATAAATTTCAGCCCCTGGGACCACATATTTTTCCATTGGTTCCTATGTCTAGTTCTTAGCCCATTTTATCATACATTCTTTGACTTGTGCTTCCATTTCAAATTTCAACAAAAGAGTATACAAGGAGGTATTGTAAAGTAATAATTACCTCCCAAAAGTTATTATGGTATGTTGATGAAAGTGTCATCATTAATCCCTAAGTGCAAGACATTGAGAAAATCAGCTCATTGTGTCCAGCCTTTATTTTTGTTACAGGTTGTGCCAGAAGTGACTCAAGTGTAAGATGGAGAATATTGAGGCTCACAGCATGATTACGTTGCTGCATTTGAATGGTAATAGTGCCTGGCAAATTCATGATGAGATTATGGTCGTTTATGGAAGTGATTGCCCATCTTATGACATTATTGTGAGGTGGAAAAGGAATTTCCAGTCTGGTCACAGGTCCCTCACAGATGAGCCAAGACCTGAAAGAACATCACTGACAAACAATGTGGCCACAGTGAAGAAAGTGGAGTGTTTAATCCTGGCAGACAGACAAGCAACCCTCCAAATGATCATGAATGAAACTGGTCTCAGTTATGGTAGTGTGTGGAAAATTATTCATGACAAACTGCACATATCTAAGGTGTCTGCACCCTGGGTTCCATGTTTGCTAACCCCTTTCCATAAACTAACAAGGTGTGACCTTTCAAGACAAATGTTGACACTGTTGGAACAGGATGAAGAGAATTTTTTTGGTCATCTAGTAACCATGGATGAATCTTGGAATTATCAATATGATCCAGAGACCAAAACCATGAACATGGAGTGGAAACATGCCTATTCTCCCCCCCCCCCCAAAAAAGGCAAGGGTGCAAAAGTCAGCAGGGAAGGTCATGCTCTCAGTTTTTTGGGGCCTGTTGTGGATTCATTCTCACAGATTACCTTGCAAAGGGACAAACCATCATCGGCACATATTATAGCAATCATCTTGACATGTTGTGAGATGCTCTGAAAAAGAAATGCCATGGTATGCTCTCCAGAGGCATTCATCTCCTAGCTGACAATGTCACCAACTCACTCATCTCAAGCTGAAGTTAACAAAGCAAGAGCATGTGGCTTTGAGAGTTTGCAGCAACTGCCTTATTCTCCCGACCTCACACCAAGTAACTTTTTCTTGTTCCCAGAAATGAAAAATCCATTGTGGGGTCACTGATTTGACAACACAAATGACATAATTCATGAAGTGGAAGACTGGTTTTAAGGTACAATCTGCAGACTTCTACAATGCTGGGAAAAATGTGTAAATCTAGATGGTGACTGTGCAGAGAAAAGTTAATAACTACAAATCAAAACAAACTTTCTTGTCACTTTTTTTAAACGTGATAATTAAAACTTTATGATACCTCTTCGTATATTCCCTGTGACACAACTCCAAAAAATCTTGGCACATTAGTCATCTTTTCTTGTTGTTTTTCTGTAGAAAACTCAAAAATGATTTTTTAAAATCTACATTAACCTTGACTTTATCATACCAAAAATATCCCTAGAGGTATCTTATGGGGGAGAACTCTGTTCATGCTCAGAGGTTCAATCCTTGTTTTCAGAGCTGATCAGGGATGTTTCTCCTGTTTTGAAATGCTTCGCTTTCAAATGATAGCCTGGTACTCAAAGAAGCCTCAGCACTTCCAATCCCACCCCAGCCTGAGGAGTTTTCTCCGAGAGGCAGTGTCAAGAGGGAAGCAATTTTCAAAGCAATCGCTGTTTAAGTCTGTTTCAGTATAAAAAGAAAGAAATGAAGAGAGGAAGAATTTTGAGCTTTACCTCGTGAGACTAACTACAGTGGTCCCCCGGGTTACGAAAGGTAATCCGTTCCGAATTACCTTTCGTAACCCGGAAATCTTCGTTTCCCGGGGGACCACTTTAGGAGACGGACCGCGCGGCCGATTTAAAGGGGCCGCACGGTTTTTTGTCTTCGCATCCCGGGGGTTTATTCGCATCCCGGGAGCTGTTTTGCGGTCCCGCCGGTTTCGGCTCCCGGGGATTTCGTTCCCCGGGGGCTTCGTATCCCGGGGGACCACTGTAATGCATTTCAGTATGGGATTTTGAGAGTTACACAATCCACTTCCTCCAATGGATGCAGTACAATATTCAAGCCTCAGGTAGAAATGCATAGTTACATAGTTGCAGCTTTGCACAGTGGCAGTATTGTAGCCAGTGAGATTAATCCGAGGTGCGATTATTGCTAATTGAAAACTTTTCCCAATCCTCTGCCATGATGACTTGAAATAAAGTCATTACATAGTTGTGGGAGTGGAATTAGGGTAAAATAGGATACAGAACTGTCTGCACACTCGTCATAAACTTTCAAAGAGTTTAACAGAAACATTTTGGCATATGTAGGCTAATATGTAGCTTTGCCAAGCTGTTAGCCTATTAATTGTCTCTGAAGTATGAAAACAATACATTCAGTTTTCAGGACAACTAGATCTTTTATAAACAGCATTTATCCTTAAATAAAGTTTTTTTTAAAAAAAAATTGAAAGCAAGGCAATCCAACCTATCCGTGTATGTTGAGTGTTAAGAATAAAGAACTGGCAAAACTGCTTGCCCATTAACCCTATTCCTTGCCTAAGAAAACCCTATGAAATGCATGGGGACACCATAAATTGATAAGTGACTTTGGAGACACAGACACAAGAATTCATTATCTCTGTTCAAATCCCTGCTAATGGATTGAAATTTGTGAAAATATCCCAGTAGGGCTGTCTCTCTCTCCATTCTCCCTTTGAAATTCTTTTGAAGCCAGTCACTGAGCGTCCTGGGAGATGACAATGTTATGACACAGGTCTTTGGGTAATGACATGGATCCTGAGATTATTATGATCATAAGTCAAACATGAGCCACCAGTGTGATACTGCAGCAAAGAAATCAAATCCTATTTTAATCTGCATTAATACAGGCATAGTTTGCAAAGTGATAGAAATAGTGGTCCCACCATATTCTGCATTGGTCAAATTTCATATGGAGTACTGTGCTCAGTTCTATAAGAAGGATATAAACAATTTAGTGAAGATTTAAGGAACGACAATAAGCCAAATTATTTTGGCCAAATTATTCAACCTTCATTCAGTCCCAGTCCTATTGTAACACCCAGTGTCACTGTATTTTCATAGTGGATGCAGTTTTTTCCCAATGTCTAAGGGCTTAAACATGGTTTTGAAAAACTCATTTTTTATTCTGCAGTTTCCAGGAAAAAACACTATTCCTGTGTTTTGTTTGGTTTTGTTTGCCAGATTGGTTTGTCATCAAGGGGGTTGGACAGATTGATGGGTGATATCCTCCACCCAACGTGTACTTTTGACATTTTTTAAATGTTCAGTGTATGTCTGAAATTCTCTGCTTGATGGAGGGGGGAGGAAGACTGGCAGGGTGGCTGGGCCAAATAATCCTCACTTACTACTGGGATATGAAAGGGGAAAGAGGGGAAAGTCATTTCAGTTTATACCAACTTGCTTTCTCCAACCCAGGACGCAAGACCCTATTTACACCCACCCAAGCCTGCCCTAACTATCCTCTAATGGTTTGGCTTGGATAGGGAGGCAGCAGTGGCAGCCAGGAGGAGAAAAATGAAGATGTTCATCCAAGAAGACGGTGACATGTATTCAACATAAATACAACATAGACAATGAGGAAATGCAAATACTAAGATTTCTAGTAGTTTGGATCAAACATTGATCAGAATGGAGACTGCACCCAAGAAATCAGAAAAAGACTAGGAATGCGGAGTGCAGCTGTGAAAGAACTAGAAAAGGAGTAAACATATACACTTGCCCCTCCATATTTGCTAGGGTTAGAGGCAAAAGGCCCCTGTGAATGTGGGAAAACCGCATATAACAAAAACACTATGTTTTTACCTGAGAGGACACCTCTCTAGGAATCTCTATGTCCTCCAGTATAACTCTGTGGTCAACGTCCAACAGACACTGACCATAGAACTGCACTGGAGGAGCTATAAATGCTTAATATAATATTCTCTCTAGGAATCCTCTAGGTCTTTCAGTGCAACTTTTACTTAAGGTTGACCATAGAGTTGCACTGGGGACCTAGATATTCCAAGAGAGAACATAGTCAAATCCACAAATATCAAATCCGCAAATATGGAGGGATGAGTTTACAACTAAGCACTAAAGTTAGAATTGTACAACACCATGTATGGGTGCAAAAGCTGGACAGTGAGGAAAGCAGATAGGAGAAAATTCAATGCCTTTGAGATGTGGTGCTGGAGAAGAGAGCTGAGGATCCCATGGACATCCAAAAAGACAAACAGGTGGTTCCTTGAACAGATCAAGCCCAAAATCTCCTTTGAAGCCAAGATGACCAAATTGAGGCTGCAATGCTTTGGCCACATTATGAGAAAGCATTATTAATTTGAAAAGACAATAATGCTAGGGAAGGTAGAGGGCAGAAGAAAGAGAGAAAGATCTTATGCTAGATGAATATACTCAGTAAGAGAGGTCATGAGCATAAATTTGCAGAGCAGTGGAATACAAGAGATCTTAGAGATGTCTCATCCACAGGATTGCCATGAATTGGGGTCAAGGGCAGTTAACAACAATCGCCCTTCCATTTTCCCATTGTAGGATAGTTTTGTCCTGATCCATCCTTGCTGATGTCTTTTCAGTTTGGATGTCATCAGCATCTCCCCAGATTCTACCTGGATGATTTTCACTATTTGAATAACCCCCTGGAATCCCCCTGCTTGTTAAACTCAAGAGTTTAGTCCCTAGATGGTTGTTTGGTGTTGGATCCTGCACACTTGACTTATGGTCAGGTAACACTCTTCTGTTTTGTCTTCCTTGGTCCATTTTTTAATTATTTTGCTACTGCATTCTGCCAGCATAGCCTAAAAACTGAGGTGTGGGTGCTTACTGGTCCTTGGCACGAAGCTGCAAACCATTGCTACACTGGGTCTCAATCTTATTTTGAAAATGGAAAATCAAAATAGGCTATTTAAAAATCATATTTGCCTTTTATTCTTTTAATGGTTTTGTTGTCGTTTTTCATAGTATCATGAAGCTGGCCACTCTGCTAACTTTGACAAATTAAGGCCAAAATCAAAGAGCAGTCTATATTCTCTCAATCATAGAGATGTCTATCAAGAGTTTTATTTTAAAAAAATACCCTCCCTCATGATGATGCTGCCAAAGAAGAACATCTTGAATGGTAAATTATTCATGAATAGTTGCCAAAAGCAGAATTGGCATCCAGGTATTTAATACAGCACCATAGAATATAAATTTAATTTTTTATATATATGTGAAATTTTAAAAGCTGTGCAGCCATGTAATAAATCAAATTGGAAAATGCTTGTTCTTTCCAGAGAGCTACCTGCATCTTTGACTCTTGCATAATAAGAAGCTTAGAAGATGAAGCTTTCCTTTTGATGTATTGGCATGTGATTTTCAGTAGCCTGCTTATGTCATTAAGTAGTTAAAGGCACATGAACTCTACCAGAATAAACCTATGTTATATGTGTGCATATCTATGGCCCGAAATAGACGGGCACGAAGAGGCGCTGTGGTGGCATCTTTAGGGTTCGGGAGCGCACATCATTTACACGCTCCTGAACCCTAACATGTAATGGCGCCGGCGCCATTACGTAACGCCGTTTACACGGCATATGTAATGGCACTGGTGCAACTGCTCAGCTTCCAGATGGATCTGCACAGTTGTGGCGGCGCAAAGGCATGTAATGGCAACTTTTCCCTTGTTGCGCCACAACTGCACAACAAAAAAGGAACGCAGTTTACCCACTCCTTTTTTGTGGTGCAACTGCGCGGCAGCATCCAGCTGCTGCAGCGCAGTTGCACCACAAAAAAAGGTGTCTACAGACCACCCTTTCTGGGTGGTCCGTAAAGCCCCAATATAACTTCTATGGTACTGCATGTCCCGCTTATGCAACCGCTATTCAACCATTCTTAAAATTTTGAAAAGTCTAAAAGCTAACCTTTGGTATTCAGGCCTCATTCCCACTACCTTTTGAATCGGATTGCAAATTGGTTTGAACCGGTTCAGACAACCCTGCTTCCCACTTATTCCGAATTGCTGGAGAGATTCTAGGATGGGGGCCATGCTCCAGACCCATTTAACCTGTGTCTTTTTTATTATTATTATTTTCTGCTTCTTTTGTGATAAATCAATTCCGTGCAGGTGTGAACCACAAATGGATTGGAATATATTCAAATTTCCCCTTCAGCCAGCTGGAACTGAATCGTTTTGAATCAATTCATTTGTGAATGGAACCACAAGTGGGTTATTTTGCTGACAGAAAATGCAATCGGGGCAAGTGTAGTGAAAACCACAATGCAATGACGAATCGATCTATCAATTCGGATCGTACACTAATTTATCTGTAAGTGGGAATGAGGCCTCAAAAAACATATCTAAGATTAGCCCTGCTGGCCATACAACAAAGTACATTGTACATTGTAAGGAAAGCAGACTTGGACACAGAAGAAGGAGGAGTGAAAATAGGAGGAAGGAATATCAGCCATTTAAGATATACAGACAACACCAAAATACTAGCAGAACACCCCCCAGACCTGGAAGAACTACTAAGGAAAATCAAGAAAAAAGTGCAAAGGCAGGACTACTGCTGAACATTAAAAATGATGATGATAATGATGATGACGATGATGATGATGATGATGATGATGGAGAATCTAGACAAATTCAACCTACACAATAAAGAAATAGAAATAGTAAAAGAATTCTCATGCCTGGGATCAAACATTCATAGAAACGGGGACTACAGTCAGGAAATAAGAAAAAGAGTAAGAATTGGGAGGGCAGCTATGAAACAACTAAAAAAGATTCTAAAATGCAAAGATATACAAGTGAGCATAAAAGTTAGAATTGTAGAAACCGTTGTTTTCTTTGTTGCCATTTATGAATGTGACAGCTGGACAGTTAAGAAAAAAGACAGAAAAAAATCAATTCATTTGAGATGTGGTGCTGGAGAAAAATGCTAAGGATCCCATGGACAACCAAAAAGACAAACAAATTGTTCCTAGAGCAGATCAGGCCAGAGATCACTGACCAAAGAACAGTACACTCTTTCTTCTCTGGGATGGTCATCCTCTTCCACCGAGTGTGCAGCTTCATGAGGGATGCACATGGAGAGGTGAGGGAGGAAGGGGACACCCACCTAGCCAGTCAGATCGGCCGAATCAACTCTGGTGATCAATGGGGTGACAGATGTTGCAGCCAGGTCACCCTCACATCCATTTATGCAAATGGAGGCCAGAGTATGGATGACTATACTCAACTACTGGTTCAGACTATCCTTCTTTCCCACCAGCCTTGCTCCACTTATCCTGACCGATGAAATCTAGTCCACATGGAAACAGACAGTGATGACTAAAATTTCTTCACTGGGTTTCTCTCCAGATCTTTTGCTCAGTATGGGATATGAAAATGCCAAAGAGACCATTAAACAGTGGGTGATAGACATAGAGCAACAGCTGGTCCTAGCTAGTGTCCCAGCTTTTATTGTCAGTGACTCCAACAGATTTTTGGCATCACCTATGGCACATTTGCAGAACTTGAAATGCCTAAACACCAGAGAGCCTTTACTTTGGCACAATGCCATGCCTACCCCTCAGCTTTTCTTGAAGGCTGATGTAAGAAGATCCTCTTCTCAAACAGACTATTTACCCCTGTGACTCTGGCCAAATAGAAACAACAGAGTACGTATTACTCCAGTGCTCATACTACAGGGACATTCGCCTCAGCCTTATGTCTCTCCTCTATTGTATAAACACCAAGGGCACACCAGTCAGTTCTACACTTCCTTACTGCTTTCAGACACCAATCCAGATATAACACATAATGTTGCCAGATTCTGTGCAGCTGCAGTTAAAGTCCATCAGGCAATGACCTCTTCAGTAGACTAAAATTAATTTTACCTTGCCACACCAGATTTTAAAAGTAAATTCTTTTTTACCTGGCTTTTTATCTTGTTTTTACCTTGCCTTTACCATTACTTTATTTTATTCTGTATTCCCAACAGCAAATGGGAATCCTTTTGAGGCTATACAGTTTTTAATCTGTGTTTTTACCTGGTTTTTACCCTGTTTTTACCTTGATTTTACCATTGTTTTTAACATTATCTTCTTTTATTCTGTACCCCATTTTTACCTGTACTGGTCTATGACTGTAATAAAGATGAACTGAACTGAATGAGCCAGAGATCTCCCTGGAAGCCAAGATTACAAAACGGAGGCTGTTGTACTTCAGACACATCATGAGAAAGCACAACTCACTGGAAAAAAACAATAATGCTAGAAAAGGTGGAGGGAAGCAGAAGAGAGGAAGTCTGAAGGCTAGATAGATGGACTCTATTTGGGAGGAACTATGGACTCTATTTGCAGGAACTAAGCAGAGCAATCGAGGACAGGGGGTCTTGAAGATGTCTCATCCACAAAGTCACCATGGGTCAAAATTGACTCAAGGGCAGTTAACAAAAACAAAAATAAAGGTATCACTGTTTTGTAGATTTTTGGATGTTATTGTACTATGGCATTCAGCCTTTCCATTGCACTTCTGCTGTCCAGAGTGTGTTACTCCATCAAAATAATCCTCTTGTGCCTTTCACAACAATAGTGTTCAACGCATCCTGAAGGATATTAGTAATAATTACTAATTACAGAGAGGTTGCTTACACATTTGCTATGGAGAGGTGGAAAACATACAACCCTGGATTGTTGTATACATTCCCCAGGCTATGTGTTTTTTTGTTGTGGGGGTGTTGGTGGCCTTGATCCTTTCAGGGACTCTTTTATACTATACATTTATAGGATTACGATTCCACTTTAAATGCCATGGCAACTTCCTATGGGATTTTGGGACTGGCAATCGAGGGTAGGCGCTTCATAGTCATCAGCCATAGAACTCTTCTGCTGCTTTTGATCAAGCTGCAAAGAAAAGGGTCCTGGTCTTAGAGAGGGCACTAGCTTTATCAGGAGCCTTTTCACACAGTTATAAGCATGATTGATTGTACTTTAACTGCCATGCCTGCACCCTATGGGGTTCTGGGATTGTTCGCTTGGGATTCTGGGCTTGTCATCTTGTCAGAGGCAGCAGAAGAGCTTTTTGACTGGGGCTCCCCCCTTGAACTGCCAGTCCCAATATTCCACAGGATAGAACCATGGCAATTTAAATGTAATCATAGTATTATAAGTGTGTAGCATGAAAGGCTCACTTACCTGGGCCACTCTTTTCTCTGCTTAAATAATATTCTGAGTTTGGGTCTTTCACTAAAATCCAAAGCTATAGAGTCCATGCTGCCTGTTGATCAATCTTGAAATGTTGATTAGTTGTTTTTCCACTAGATTAAATGTTGCCCTGATTGTTTTTGTTTTGTTTTGGGTTTTTTGTATTGGTTTGGTTTGGTTTGGTTTGGTTCCCCCTAAAGTCTCCATATTGCTGGTGGCAAGTTAGTTTCTTCTCAGCACCTTCTCCAACTGCTATTTGGCCTGGAACTGCAGAAGCAGGAGTGGGAAAGAGCCGTCTGGACCCATCTGTCAGTCCAAAGAAAGAAGAAGCACTTGGCAGTTCTACACCCAGATAGATACTGCCCACAGTGTCAAATGCTTTAGCAACAAATTCCCCTATTTCATGCCAAATGGATGCAGCTATTCAGATTATTTCTCAGAAAATTTCCCTTTTTTAAGCTCTAATTTTTCAGACAGTTTCAGTTTGTATCACTTATCTCAAAGTGGCAATTGTTAGGGGCACGTATATTCCCGTGTAATGAACCACCCCTCTTCCCTCAAATCATTATGTTATCAAAGCTGCGTGATACTTTACTAGCCATATTTAGCATATAAATTCCTTTCCCCTCTCTCACTTCTAAATACTTTTCAATGACTCCTTCGCCCTTTGAAAATGTGTGTAGTATACTGCAGTACCAGTCTGCTCAGAGGTTATGCCCGCTAACTTCAGTCAGAGGAATCACTAGGGGGTGCGGGGAGTGTGGCCCACGCCAGTTGAAATCCCAGGGGGAGTGTCACACGGTGTGGCAGTTCTCCTGGAGCGACTGGCATGGCTACTCGGCAAATGAGAAAGTAAATCGTCTCCTTTTTCCATTTGTCCAGCAGCCACACCAGTCTCTAAACAGGCCTCTGGAGGCCACAGCACCACCTTTGCAGCAGTGGCTGCTGCTAGGGAAAGCAGAGTCTTCAGGATCCAGTGTAGCAGCTCTTGGAGCAGCTGTACCAGACCCTGAAGACACCCCAGAGGCTGCAGCACTGCCCCCCTCAACAGTGGTCTGGACAGCCAAGGGCTGGGTGGGAGCGCAAGTCAGTTCTCCACATACACAGCAGGTGACACCAACCTCAGTGACGCCACTGACTTCAGTGGGACTTAACCGCAGGCTGAAGCATATAGGGTGGAAGTTTTGGCTTTAGTCTTACGTAGATTGTCCCTCATAAGTAACCCCCACTAGTTTCATTGAAATTTACCCCGGGTTTTATTTTTCAGTTTATCAACTTATAATCTTAGTGAGAGTGGAGGTGTAAGTTTGGAAAGGAAAATTCAGCTTCCTTGGGGGTGAAGGAATTGCTAAAATAATACCTGCTTTGAGACCATGGAGCTTATCATACGATAGAATTTGGGGGTATAATGCAACGGCAATCCGAATGCAATCATGGGGTTTCACGTAATTGCGTATTAGAATATCTCACGCAATTTCGGGCAATGGGAAGTCATTCTGAACACAATCATGGGGTTTCACATAACGGCGTATTGGAGTATCTCATGCAATTTCGGGCAATGGGGGGGTCATTTTCGGGAAATGGGAAGTCATTCTGAACGTATTCCAAATGCAATCAGGTTTAACGTAAATTCACTATTTCCATAAATTCGAATTGGCTTAATTCGAAATTGGGAGAAATTCCTCCCGTGTGATAAACTCCCTTTTTTTTTTCCTGTCCTCTATCTCATGAATGCTTCTAGAGGGACAAGATATTACATAGTAGAATGCCCCATTAATTTCCAAGTAAATGCTATCAGGATTGCAATTTAATCTTGGTGGGAGTGGATTTAGAATGACATGCAAGCTCCAGCTGTGTCTGGGCAAGGGGTTGCAAGAAGAATACTTGCTCTAGAACAAAAGTAGTTTTCCGTCTTCTCTCTCCTATACTTTGACATTATCTCTTTCCCTCATTGGACAAAAAGGGGAAAACTGAGTGAGTTCTTGTATATGCACATGCAGATCTTCTCTCTGGGATGTGGAGGAAAAGTAGGTGGGCATACAAGAAACAAAACAAACAAACAGCTTCATTTGTATACCACTTCATACCGCCTAAGGAGTGTCTAAGCTGTTTACAACTGTAAACTACTTGCCCCCAACAATCTGGGTACTCATTTTAGCGACCTCGGAAGGATGCAAGCCTGAGTCGAACTTGAGCCCATTTGCTGGTCTTGAACTCGCCACCTTATGGTTTTGAGTGAGTGGCTGCAGTACAGTGAGAAGAAACAATGTGCTACTGCTTTCACATGCTACTTCTTGTGGCATGAAGGTCTGGGTGTACCCATGTCGGCCAGAAAATGTGAGTGCCCCTGAGGGAAAGGAAGGGAAGGAAGACAGAGATTGAAAATGTGGGAAGGTTAAAAAAAGTTGCCCTGAAACATTAAGAACTGTTCCTGTAAGAACTGTTTGATAGTGGTGGACTCTCCCTCTTTGGAGGTCTTCAAACGTAGGTTGTATGGGGATCATCAAGAATACTTTAGCTGTTTATTCCTGCCTAACAGGGGTTTGGACTGGATGGCCCTTGTGGCCCATTCCATCTTTGATACTTTGATTCTGTAATTGATATTGAGACACGATATGGGGGCAGGGAGGAAATAAACCTGCAATAACAGCTGGAGAACTCTAAATTGTCATTTTTTTATATTGCTTCTAAAAAAACACAACCTGTATAGGCAAAGGCAACAGTTCACATGAATTACATGAATGGCTTGGAAATACCAGTGCACTATCAGGCGTGATTAGATTAACTTTTTACCCAGTTTGGCTTTGCCTGTCACTTCCTATTCAAGCAAGAGCAATAGCAAGGGAAGATCAATCCAGACTGAATTTGACATAAATGCACATTTATAGCCTACCACTTTGTTATAGCCTTGAAAACTGGTCTCCTGGCTGACTTTTTCTGCCTATGTGAGTGTTTTTGTTTTAGATCGCAGGTCTGTTGACAAGGGTCTCTTTCATATCACTTTCCTTTATTCAGATGACTAAACCTTAATTTTAATGGGAAAGGGCAGCATGATGATGATTATTATTTTTAATTTAAGTAATTTAGATTGGAATTTCTGCATGACATTTATTCCAAAAACATGTTATTAATAAAAAGGGAAACTACCAAAAAAAAAAAAAGCTGAGAAATACTAACTTTCCTAACTGGCTTTTTACTCCAAGACTCCTTCTCTTGGAATCCTGCAAAATTACTTCTTGCTTTTTTGTTAGTCTCTCAAGTCCAGGGACTTACAGTATTTAAATACTAAGAGCTAAACCTTTTAAGCATAGGTCCATAAAATGTGGAATTGTGAATGTGAATTGATAAATTGTGTTAAGGAAATTTTTTACATTACCAGTCAAAGGAGCTTATCGCTTTGGTCAATAAACCAGCTTACCTCTTCTGGCTTCAATTCTGGATCCAGAATGCCCCTGGATGTTATCATAACTAAATCGCCACTGATCTAAGTGGGATGCTATCACCCGGATGCATCCTCGGTCAAAGTCTCACTCAGTCCACGCTCTTTCAAAGTCGGGGAGCTTCCAACTTAAAGAATTGGCCGGCTTCAACCCGGGATGCATCTGGGCAGGTGCATCCCACTTAGATCAGTGGCAATTTAGTTATGATAACATCCAGGGGCATCCCGAATACAGAACTGAAGCCAGAAGAGGTAAGCCGTCTTATTGGCCAAAGCGATAAGCTCCCAACTGATCTTTTCTCACTTCCAACCCATTTCTTAAAATAATAAGTGATCCATATTAATGAAACTATACACTTCATGATATTTGGACAATCTGGAAGACATCAGAAAGGCATAGAGAAAGAACGCAAGAAAGGGGGATTTGGATGAGTGAGTGAAGAATGGGTTTTCAAAAATCCATGCAGCTGTTTCCTTCTGTTCAAACTCTGAACGGAGTAGAAGTGGGGGAGACTTTCAGTGCAGGAAAAACCTTTTTTTTCTCCTAATGTAAAGGCAGCTTTAGCTAAACAATGATTAACTAAATACAACACCCCTTCTCTACTAATTTTCCTATCTCTGAAAAATAAGTAACTCTAGACATGGGGATGGGATGGGCATGTTTGATATATTTTGCTAAAGATGGTTTTACCAGTGCAACATAAATCTAGGATAACCATGAAAAGTAGAATACACAAAAATAAATCTTCTCAGGAAACTATGTCCAAAAGCAGAAGGAGAGGGAAAGCCAGATCACCGTTGGGGTTTCCTGATCCATGGGAAACATGCACTGACCACACCGCCAGCTCCCACAATGGGCCAACAACCAACATGCAGTCTGCAGCATCCCTTTCACTTGTTATACTTATTAATTTGCAGATTTCTCTTTTTTTTTTCCTCACTCAAAGCAAACCAATCATTGGCTGTTGAATGCTATAATGTGAAAGTCATCCACCCATCTTCTTTGTAATTATACAAAATTAATCCTTCCAGATTAAGTTATTAAGTGTTTGACAAATAATCAATGTGCCATTGATACATTCCAATATATTCTCACTAATACTCCCCATAGCTACAGTTCTCCCTAACCAAGGCACAGGAATGTTTCCTTGAAACGCAGTGCATTTTGAGAGTCAAATTATAGTGTATAATAACACAGGTCATGGGGGAAATGTAGTTTTAACCATAAATAGTGTATTTATTTTAATTTATAAGCCACCTTGAATTTGGGAGACATGGCAGGGCATAAATAAAGTGAAGGATACGGAGAAGGTAGGAGGGAGTTGGTTAACTCACCTATCTTTTTGTAATTTCAAACCACTCAGAATTTCTAAATTTATGACCATAAATTAATTCAAAATTATAAGCAAGGCAGTAAATCCAAACTAAAAGATTTTAATATTGCAAAAATTTCTCTTTTGCTGCATTTTCTCATGAGCTTTGCCAAGGATTCAGTGGCAAGTGAAAAAATCCAAAGGGACTGAAAGAGATATTAATGAGCCTATTGTCTTTCGAGTTTTCTTTCCATAGATTTCTATGTTAAGGGGTCACATCAATTACAGCTCTTCATCTCTTTCACCTCATCATCTTGTTCTGCAGAGCTGATCCAGACTCTTTTCATGCTTTCCTAATTCATTACAATCAGATCAAAAAGGGGGGAAAGAGAGTGTGCAGGAGGAGAGAGAATGGTTAACCTTTAAAACATTTACAAAACAAACCCAGTTATCACATTTGCAGTCCAACAAGACATGTTTCTAGGCAGAGCATTTCTTGTATATATGGGGAAGGGATCCAGAAGTCATCATTTTCCACTTCTAAGCCTCCAGTATTTAAGTCAATGTCAGGCTGAGCTTGAGATGTGAGGACAAAAAGGGCAACCAAGGCCTCAAACAGGCAGCCCAAAAGGGCCAGAGCTAGGTTGATCCAGGGGCAGGGCGTGCATGTGATAAATATCCCCAGATCTCTCAGAGGCTGTGTCAAGGTTGCTGGATGCTGCCCAAAACTGGCTACGAAAGGAGCAGTTTCTTACCATGTCTTTTCACAGCCCATTTGGGACTGCAACAGCGAGCACTCTTGGGACAGCAGCGTCTGATTGCCATGGTCCCACAGCAGCCCCGGGGCAACTGGAGCTCCGACTGCCCCATCTGCTTTGCCCCAATAATGATCAAAATGAATTCAATATGAATAACTGCATATCTTAAATTGTTGATGTTCCTTTCTCCAGTTCTCACTCCTCCGCCCTGTGTAAATTTACAGCGCTATATAAATAAAGGTTAATAATAATAATAATAATTTCTGCTTTACATATGATATGTTCGGTGTACAAGGTGAAGAGCTAGGGCAATAAAATGTAGCCTTGCCTGACCTCGCCAATTAGAAACCTTTCATTTTCTCCATATTCTGTCCTAACAGTAGCCTCTTGTACAGGCTACTCATCAGGACAATCAAATGTTGTGGTATACCCACTTCTTTAAGAGTGATTCATAGTTTTCCATGATCATGGCAATTAAAGAGGGATTAGACAGATTTATAGATGATACGTCTGTCAACGGCTACTATATATTACTTCCTAGGGATGTAAATTGCTATCATAATTCTTCTCGTCCCTGAAGAAGGATGGTGAAAAATATTTACTGTTCTCCCTGTATGTGAGATAATTAAAATGTTTCCTCTCTCACACAATGCAGAGCTCTCCTATACCAATTGGGGTGGGAATGTCCATTTGAAATCTGATGTTCTGGATGGTTTTATTGTTGTATTGCTTCAGTACTAAGTTGAGCAGTTAAATAGCAGGATAGCAATTGAGTCTGTCTCTCACATGGGTCTAGCTTCGTTTTTGTTGTGTGCCTTCAAGTCATTTCTGATTTATGGGAACCCTAAGACAAACCTATCACAGGTTTTTCTTGGCAAGATTACTAGAAAGAGAGGCAGACCACACGCCAGATGGTTGGTCTCAAACACAGGTTTTTCTTGGCAAGATTTGTTCAGAGAAGGTTTTCCACTGCCTTTCTTTCAGGCTGAGAGAGTGTGATTTGGCCAAGGTCACCTAGTGGGTTTCTGTAGTCTAGCATGCCTGGTGCTCCTTGAAGAATCTGCCTTAATTCAACCTAGATAATGAGGAAATCAAAATAGTCAAGGAATTTCTGTATCTTGGATTAAATGTTGATCAGAACAGAGACTGCAGTCAAGAAACCAGATGAAAACTAGAAATGGCAGTTATTAAAGAACTATACAAGATCCTAAAGTGTAAAGATACACCAATGTGCACTAAAGTTAGAATTGTCCGAGCCATTGCATTCCCCATCATGATGTATAAATGTGAGATCCGAGCAATGGAGAAAGCTGACAGACTCAACTGAGCTGTGATGCTGGAGAAGAGTGGTGAGGATATGGTGTGATCAAGCCAGAGCATTTCCTGGAAGCCAAGACAGCCAAGCTGAGGCTGCCTTACATCATGAGAAGACAGGAATCGTTAGAAAAAACAATAATGTTAGGGAAGGTAGAAGATACTAGAAAGAGAGGCAGACCGCACGCCAGATGGTGGTCTCAATCGAGGAGGTCACAGGCCTGAATCTGCAAGACGTAAGCAGAGCAGTGGATAAAAGGGGGCCTTGAAGATGTCACATCCACAGGGTTGTCATGAGTTGAGGCTGACTCAGGTTGTGAAAAAGAAGAGGAGGAGGAGGAGGAGGAGGAGGAGGAGGAGGAGGAGGAGGAGGAGGCGATATAAAAAATCTGTATGGTTAATGAATCGGAACAAATGATCATCACATCCCTACTAGTTCTAGTACCAGAAGCCCAGTGCTCTGTGTGTCAGTTGTTGGGGAACACACTAAGGTGCTTTTATGCCCTCATGTTATGTATGTAGGCATCCCATAAGCATCTGTTTGGTTCCTATGGGAACAGACTACTACACTGCTGAACTTGGGAAATCAGGGGTTGGTGGGCACAGGAGTGCAGAGGGTCACACCTTTCATTTTCATGCCTTCATCCTCCAAATTTACTTAGGGGCTTTCTAGATTGGCAGGAAAGTGTGACATGAAGTTGCCTTTTCCTTAATGCTTAGCAGCTACACTGCAAGCCCCAGGTGTGCATTTAAAAGGTACAGGGCAGCTAGACTGAGGGGTGTGGGAACGACTTATCTGAAGTCTTCTCTGTGGCTCAGCAGCTACATTGGAAGCTGTCAGAACGCTACAAACACAGGCTGAGCAGCTGCACCAGCGGCAATTAACACAACTTTTAGTCGCGCTGAAACTTTAATTTTTTTCCCTTGCCGGCTGCGAACAGTTCGCAGCCGGCAAGGAAAAAAAATTAAAGTTTCAGCGTCATTCCGGTTTCTCTTCTTTTTTTAAACTGTGCAGTTGCACTGGTGCATCATGAATGAACCCCTTTATTTTATGAATGAATTGACATTTTATGCGCAGTAGAATAACAGTTACAGCATCCCAGAGTCCCTACTGCGCATGTCTAGGGTTCCGATTAGGGCTGGAGCTAGGGTTTGGGAGCTTTAAAAAACTGCGCAGTTAAACCCCAGCTTTTACACCTGCAGGGCATTGAGCATTTTAATTAGAAGTGAACTCCACACAACGCATGCTCCCAACTCACGATCCATTATGCTCCGCACCTGTATCGCTGCCTTTAAATGGGTGCATTAAGGATACAGCGGCCCCTTTAACTGTGCAGCTGCACCACAGCCTTTAGATGAAGCTGCGATGTTCCACTATTTTTAAAAAAGAAGATGGGAAAACCAGCACCTTTTTAAAGGCGCTTCTTCTCCCCTAAAACGCAAAAACAGCATTTTCATGGCACACTTTCCCTTTTTCTCATCTCTAAAGGCTAGAGTTTCATGCAGCCATGAACACACTTCTTTTTGCCAATCTAGATCAGCCCTTAGTAACTGTTAGTATTAACTGTTTCTCCATGCAACAAAAATAGACTAAAATAAAATATGGGTACTGTTCAAAGTTATATTTAGCTGCATGTCCATCCACAAAACAAACACAATAGCTTAGATTCTCATCACAGATCAATCAAATCGTTGCCTGTGTATCAAGGTTAGCATTCCTAGGGGCCACATTCCAGAAATTATGACGTAAGGCCTCTATTTTTTTCCCTTCTTTTAGATAAACCCCACCTTCTAGAGTAAGTTTCTCTGTAGCTGGTACAGAAATAAAATGGGTCTGCATTGCAATGAAAGTCCATATAATTTATATTTTCTGCTATATAATCCAAAGTGGGATTTTCCTTCAGTATTCGTACTTCGCAAAATTTTGTTATGCTGTTCTCCAGTAAAAGGGATACATTAATGACAGCAACATATCAAAAATATATGGTACAGAAAACTGCTTGAAAAATATGTGTAAGGCAAAATTACATATGCATGTAAATTTGCAGACTTTTACTGAAAATGTGCAAACTGATGCAGAAACAAGATAGAACAATTTTGACAGTAGACAAATGAGAAACCACACCTGAGAGATTCATCCACCCTGTTGTGCAGCCTAAGCTCATGGCTGCTTTAGCATAACTCCATTCATTCCTAGAAGCTGTCCATAATTGCCAATCTTGGCAATTCACTTAGCAGAAAGAGCAAAAGATCACACGTTTTCCTAGCCCTAAAGGAATGACAGTATTCTGTTTTTCTTTTACTGGAAACCACTTATTTCCTTTAACAAATGACACCATTTATTTGCAGCAATTCTGGGATGTCAAAAGGTAGTGAGCCAAAAACAAATTATTCTATCACCTAAGATTATCCTTTCTTACTGACAATTGAAAGAACGGAGTGTTGCCTGAAAGCTCCATAAGAACTATTGAGGTAACCACATCGCAACTATAAATTGAAATCACTATCTTGCTTTTGTATTATGCCTTACAGGAGCATTTGGGATCCTTCTTACTTCACATAATGCTTTATAACTACGATGTACCACTAGAGTAAACCACTAGAGACAATTCCAAGTCAACATAGTAGACTATGACTCTGGAACCAGGGTTTGAATCCCTACTCAGCTATAGAAACCCACCTTGGGCAAGTCAAACTCTCTCATCTTGAGAGGGAGGCAAAAACAAACCCAATCTGAACAAAAATCTGGATTTTTTTTTCTTGCAGTTTAACTAAATTGCTCATAGTATACTTCTGGCTAGATGTGAGTCAGGTCACTACAGGTACTACAGTAGTTGTTATATTTATTTCCATCACCTTGTTTTCTCAGTTTGGGATTCAAAGAGACTTACATCAAAATTAAAATACTTTGTAAAAATTAAAACAAGCCTAAACAATCCAAAAAATTAAAACCAGATTAAAACATATGCATCATTAAAGATACACACACACACATCCTAGCGCAAGAATTAGCAAGATCTAGTGTATTGTTAGGTAGGAAGAGCCTTATATAGTCACTCATCAAATGCTTGTTGAAATAGGAAAGTCTTTCCTCACCTGCAAAAAGAAAGTAGGGAGGGTGCCTGGGTAAAGAGTTCCAGAGCCTTGGAGCAGTCATTGAGAAGACCTTCTCCTGTGTTCCTACCAGGTTCCCCTAAGGGTGGTGGGACAGAGAGAAGGGCCTCTCCAGGAGATCTCAAAGAGCAAGCTGGTTCATAAGGGAGAATACTTTCCTTCAAAAAACCTGGAGCTGAGCCATAGATAGGTGGAAACCAGCACTTTGAATTGTGCCCAAAAATAGATCAGCAGGCAGTGGAGCTGTTGCAACAAGGGAGTTATGTGCTCTCTGTAGCCAGCCCCAGTCAGCAATCTAGCTGTGGCTCTTTGGACCAGTTGAAGTTTTTGAACACTATTCAAAGGCAGCCCTATATACAGTGTGTTATAGTGATCTAATCAGGATGTAGCTAAGGCATGTGCCATTGTGGCCAGATCTGTGCTGGCTCAAGGAACAGGTGCAGCTGACACACAAGTTGCACATGCAAATGCACTCCTAGTCACCAATGAAACCAGGGCTTTCAGGATCAGAGTTGAATCCAGGAGCACATCCAAGCTGCAAACCTGCATCTTCGGAGGGAATGTAACCCCATCCAGGACAAGCTGAAACCTTAATCCCTGATCTGCCTTTCAACTCACCAGGAGACCTCTGACTTGTCGGGATTAAGTTTCCATTTGTTTGTCCTCATCCAGTCTGTTACTGATGGCAGCACAAATTTAGAACCAAATCCACTTCCTTGGCTTGTGGGGGGAAAATCATGGAGTTGAATATCATCTACACCCTGCTGCACAAACTTCAAAATTCAAGACCACCACTTCCAGTAGTTTACCAGTAATATGTTTTTAAATAGCCTTGGAGATAGAATCAAGCCAGGCCAACAGCCTGGAAGTCGAGCAGGAGCCCCCTAGCATTATTGCCCTGACTTTTGGTAGTGATGCCGTGAACCTTCTTTGGAGCATTACTGTATTCCCCATGCTCTTTACTGGCTGCATGAAAGTTCTTGATTGAATTCAGGTAGGAATAGAAACTGAGGCATCATCAGTATGGCAATGATACACAAATATGTCCTCCTTTGTTCTGATTGTGGGTGTGTCAGTGAAGGTACTGCTTCTGCGCCTGGGTTGGGAATTGAGTGAATGAATGCAATAAACTGAAATTCATTCTAGATGAGATAAGGGTCTTATTAGTTGCATGAGAAGAGTCTGTCTGCCCAGCTGAGTGGCTTGGTTGGTGCATGTTATGAACTTTCTTCATCATCAAAAGAAGGCTTTAAAAATCTTTCCCAGGAAGCCAAGACAGCCAAGCTGAGGCTACCTTACATCATGAGAAGACAGGAATCGTTAGAAAAAACAATAATGTTAGGGAAGGTAGAAGGTACTAGAAAGAGAGGCAGACCGCACAACAGTCATGTAAAAGTGATTAAAGGTATAGACATTGTTATCTTATTTAGTTTGTATTTTGATTATTATCATAGAATCATAGAGTTGGAAGGGACCACAAGGGCCATCCAGTCCAACCCCCTGCCATGCAGGAACTCTCCATCAAAGCATACATTATATTGTACATCAATGGCATGTAGTTTTAGATTTTATTGGTTATTGCCCCAAAGACACAGGGAAAGAAGGAAGGTTCCAAACTCCCATCATCTTACTGCAGTTTTTACTTGAGAAAATTTCAGAGCAACCCATAAACATAAGGTAACATGACATGATCCAAGAGTTTCTTTAACTATTTTCTTACCCTTTAAAAAATCTGAAATATTAAGTGGCATGGCTCCTGCTGTGCATTTTAAAAATGTTTCCAGCAGGCATTGTGTGAGGGAATATACCGGTATATATATTACTGGTACAACATTTAGATCCACTCCAAAGAAACATCAAAACAATAGTTGAAAAAAATCTGAAGAAACACCCAAGCAGAAATGAATAACAGAGCAATATTGGACAAGAGTTAAAGAAAATAAATCCAAGGTCATTAAAAAAAACCCTACATGAGTCAAAACAGAACATCAAATTTTTACACCTGCTCTTTTTGACAAAAAAAAAATAATAATAATCAGGGAAGGGTTATGCAGATACGATGGTTATCAACAGTGGGTTAACCTTGGCCTGACCTACTGGCTTGGACATGTGGCTAATGGTTGAACCCATCAGGAAACTGGGAGAAAAGGGAACTGTACTACCTTTTCTTCCATCTGAACCTTTTGCCCTGTGATGTACTGAGGAGAAGAACCGCAATCCAGAGTTTTGTTCTGGGAAAGCTTAACATTTTACTTCTCCAGAGGTTCCACCTCAATGCATAATTTCTTGGTTCACTGCAGACTTGCAAGGGTATGGCTAGTTCTCAGAGTGCAAACTGCCCATTACGGAGCCTTTCACAACTCACTGAACAGGGAAATTGACATTGTTGTCTCTGCAGAGCTGCAGGAAAATGCATGGTGTTATCTGGCTCCTGGTATGAAATCATTCAGATGAAGCTGGTAAAAAAAAAAAAAACCCATCTTGCCACATTGTCATTGTTCTGGATATTTCCAAAAAGCCATGGAGGAGTTCCACTTTTCTGCTGTCTAGGATTTGTGATTCGACTGGAAAGGGAATAATGTTAATAAATCAGGCAATTATGTGAAAGCTTCAAAATGCTGCACATTTACACCTGCTTTTGATTGCCTAATGTGCTTGGATTTGCCTGATTATAACTTTTACTTTTGCTTATGCAAAATGGCATAAATAAAATGATAATAAACTTGAAGCTAATTTGCAGAGAACTTGTCAGAACTCTACAGATTTTGCTGGAAGTTAATTTCAGTAAGATTAGCCACAAAATGCAACAAAAATACATGTTTTTCAAATGGTTCCATCAACGTTAATGCATGTAGCACCTGTGTAGCTGGCCATTTGTGACATGAAGCTACACATTTTGTAAATGCCACTTCATACTTTGTACTTTGCAGAATTTAATTTGTGAAACTTAGAAGAATACAGCCTAGTAGCACATGCATAGAATGTCAAGCAATAATGTAATTCATCTTGAGGGCCCATGTTTAAAAAAGAATAAAATCATGTCAAAAGACACAAGCAGGAATAAGTGAGTTCCTATGTGCATGCCTATCTCCACCAACACATTTCCACATTGTCCCACTGCCAAGCCGCTATCAAGAGTTAAACAGGAAATGTCCTCTGATAAACACAGGGCATTTTACTGTTTAACTCTCGTTTAAATCCTGTTTGCCCCCTAGTGTGATAAAGCAGATACAGACCATGGAGAACCAGCTGGTCTCAGCTCCATCAGGTGGAAGAATTGAGAGGGGTTTATCACACTAGGGGGCAAACAGGGTTTAAACGAGAGTTATGTTTATTACAGGACATTTCCTGTTTAACTCTTGTTCAACTCTCGTTTAAATCCTGTTTGCCCCAGGGTCTCTGTACCTCCCTTTTCCTTCAACCAGAAGCCTTGATCACCTGAATCATCATGGCTGAATAATTTCCCTATCCTTTTCTTTCCTTCTGGTATGAAGAAGCAGCAGAGGCCCCTGCCCAGGTTTTCCAACTGTCAGGCAATGGGGAGTTTCTGGATGAAGCCTCCAGGCAACAAGGATAGCTGTCTGCATCCTGTCAAAGATGTGTGTGAGAGAGCTGCGCTTACACACTTGTATGTCATTTACAGGATGCCTGCTATTGTCTGCAGCATAATACAGTAACAAAGCAAATACAAAAAAATAATAATAATTAATCATGGATATTATAAAGAAAATATGGTACATTTACAAGATGCATTAGTGATTTACATACATACTCTTCCTCATTATATATTTTTCCTTCTGTTTCAAAAACCTGATTGTATAAATTCTGGCTACATAGAACTTCCACACAGCAGGATTAAAGCAATTTGGTACCATTTTGACAGCCATGACTCTATCCTACAGAATGCTGGGATATGTAGTTTGGTGAGCTATTCAGTCAGGTTTGTCAGAGAGCTCTGATGCCTCACCACACTACAAATCCCAGGGTTTCACAGGATGCAGCCTACAGCTGTTAAAGTTGTGTCATATTCCTTTAATTCTGCAGTGTGGAAACACCCCAACAAACAGTAACAGATTTGTTCAATTATTTATTTTGTCATACATTTGTACTGTTTTAAATTGGTTGGTAGCTGCCCTGAGTCCTGATATCAGAAGAAAGGTGGGATGATGATGATGATGATGATGATGATGATGATGATGATGATGATTCCCAGTCTGGATATTACATAAATACAGCCTATGCATGCAAGTACCACAGCAAAAGTATATTATTTCAAGGTGATCACCATTTTGTATTTACTTTGACAAGCATCTTGTAAATATCCCATGAAATTTTCAAGGCCCTGATTTAAATATGAGAACCACTTAGGCGTATGATACAATAAACATTAAAAATAACTTCCCCAGTCACCTGTACACTTCCATGCAAGTTCTTACAAGCCCTTGAAAATATGCTGTTTTCATAAAATGCTATCATATATGCCTAGGATACCGTTATAATTGTTGTTATTGAGTGTCTTCAAATTGTTTCCAGCTTGGCAACCTTAAGGCAAACTTTTCACGGGGGTTTCTTGGCAAGATTTATTCAGAGAAGGTCTTCCATTGCCTTCTCCTGAGGCTGAGAGCATCTGACTTTCCCAGGGTCACCCAGTGGGTTTCATGGCTGAGCTGGGAATCAAACCCTGGGGTCCAGGGTTGTAGTCTGATACTCAAATCACTACGCCATGCTGGCTGTAATACTATATAATAGCATTACAATACTATAATACCAATAATACTACTATTATTAGAATATTACTTCTAATAATCCCATTAACTCAGCTTTTGGGGATGTCTTTATGTATAGCATTCATACCATTCCATTTTACCATTTAATGTACCATAGACTAGCCTTTGCTAACCTGGGACCATCTCACTTGTTGGAGTCAGAGTTGCCATCATCCCCAATTGATATGGTTATTGGTTGGCTAGAGTGACATGAGTCATGGTTCAGCACAGCTGGATAATACCAGGCTGGCGTAGCCTGCCATATGTTTCCCCAAAAGATGGATCTGCATTTGCATTTTTATATCTAGCTAATGTTCTTTTTCTGTCACTGCTAGTGATGTTCTTGTCATTGCCGATACATTTCTCCCACTGAATTTCCACAAGCATCTGGTGTTTACTCAGAACAAGAAGATCTGGATTGTAGCCTTTTGTTTTTGACCTTCAGTTGTGATATTGCCTCACCCACACCACCACACTAAAAAGAATATTTAGAATAAAGCCAATCTCCTTTGTTGCATGAATTTTGCTGCATATAACTCACCACTTTATGCTTTCCAAATATATCACTTGGCTTTACAGGTGAATCATGCCAGCTCTTTCAACAGTGTTGGAATGAAAGAATCACAGCCTTGGAAGGAACAGGAAGGTTAAAAAGGTCAATTTTTCTGTCTGCTCTATTGTTCTCTACAGATTCAGCCTTTCTGTCACAGGGAGCTGCTTTTTTCAATAATACAGTTAGACCTTCATATCCACAGTTTGGACCACCCACCCACCCCGCAGATATGAAAAAATGGGGGCCTCAAGTCCCATTGTTCCTACTGGCAGCATGATGTGTGTGTGGTCGCTAGTGTGATCGTGTGTATGCGCCACCATTGGGGACAACAGGGCTTGCCGTCCACAGATGCTTAACTCCACAGATGGCAAGTCTGTGGATAGTGAGGCCCCACTGTAATGTAATGCAGATATTGTTTAGAATCATAGAAGCATAGAATCATAGAGTTGGAAGAGACCACAAGGGCCATCCAGTCCAACCCCCTGCCATGCAGGAACTCCAAGTCAAAGCATCCCTGACAGATGGCCATCCAGCCTCTGCTTAAAGACCCCTAAGGAAGGAGACTCCACTACACTCCGAGGGAGTGTGTTCCACTGTCGAACAGCCCTTACTGTCAGGAAGTTCCTCCTAATGTTGAGGTGGAATCTCTTTTCCTGCAGTTTGCATCCATTGTTTCGCGTTCTAGTCTCTGCAGCAGCAGAAAACAAGCTTGCTCCCTCCTCAATATGACATCCCTTCAAATATTTAAACAGGGCTATCATATCACCTCTTAACCTTCTCTTCTCCAGGCTAAACATCCCCAGCTCCCTAAGGCGTTCTTCATAGGGCAAGGTTTCCAGACCCTTCACCATCTTAGTTGCCCTCCTTTGGACATGCTCCAGTTTCTCCACATCTTTTTTGAATTGTGGTGCCCAGAACTGGACACAGTATTCCAGGTGGGGCCTGACCAAAGCAGAATAGAGTGGCACTATAACTTCCCTTGATCTAGAAACTATGCTTCTATTGATGCAGCCTAAAATTGCATTGGCTTTTTTAGCTGCCGCATCACACTGTTGACTCATGTTCAGCTTATGGTCTACTTGGACTCCTAGATCCCTTTCACATGTGGTCTCATTCAGCCAGGTGTCCCCCATCCTATATCTGTGCATTTCATTTTTCCGCCCTAAGTGCAGAACCTTACATTTCTCCGCATTGAATTTCATTTTGTTAGCACTGGCCCAGCTTTCTAGTCTATTCAGGTCATTTTGAATTTTGATCCTGTCCTCTGGGGTATTAGCTACTCCTTCCAGTTTAGTGTCATCTGCAAATTTGATAAGTATGCCCCCAATTCTGTCATCCAAATCGTTAATAAAGATGTTGAATAGCACTGGGCCCAGGACAGAGCCCTGTGGGACCCCACTGGTCACTTCTCTCCAGGATGAAAAGGAGCCATTGTTGAGCACCCTTTGAGTTCGGCCACTCAACCAATTACAAATCCATGTAACAGTTAACTTGTCTATCCCACATTTTGCAAGCTTGTTTGCAAGAATGTCATGGGGAACCTTGTCAAAGGCCTTACTGAAATCGAGGTATACTATATCCACAGCATTCCCTTCATCTACCAAGCTGGTAATTTTATCAAAAAAAGAGATCAGGTTCGTTTGGCATGACTTGTTTCTCTGAAACCCATGTTGGCTTTTTGTGATTATGGCATTGGCCTCTAAGTGTCCACAGACTCTCTGCTTAATGATCTGCTCTAGAACCTTTCCTGGAATTGATGTCAGACTAACTGGACGATAATTGTTGGGATTCTCTTTTTTTCCCTTTTTGAAGATAGGGACTACGTTTGCCCTCCTCCAGTCTGCTGGGACTTCTCCTGTTCTCCAGGAGTTCTCAAAGATTATTGCCAATGGCTCTGATATTACATTTGCCAGTTCTTTTAATACTCTAGGATGTAGTTCATCTGGTCCTGGAGATTTATATTTATTTAGGTTAACCAGGTATTCCTGTACTACCTCTTTACTTATTCTGTGCTGAATTTCCTCTATTCTGTCTCCTGTTCCATTATCCTTAGGTTGAGCACCCTTTGCCTTTTCTGAGAAGACTGAAGCAAAGAAGGTGTTGAGTAATTCTGCCTTTTCTCTGTCCCCTGTTAGCATTTTGCCATCTTCTGCACGCAGTGGCCCCACTGTTTCCTTCTTCTTCCTTTTGCTGCGGACATATCCAAAAAAGCCCTTTTTATTGTTCTTAACCTCTCTAGCAAGCCTGAGTTCATTCTGCGCTTTAGCTTTTCTGACTTTACCCCTACATGTGCTGGCTATTTGTTTGAATTCCTCTTTCGTGATTTCTCCGTTTTTCCATTTCTTATACATGTTCCGTTTAAAACTTAGCTCATTTGAAAGTTCCTTAGTCATCCATCCTGGCTTCTTGAGACATCTTCCATTTTTCTTCCTCATTGGAACTGTTTGAAATTGTGCCTTCAATATCTCCCTTTTGAGAAACTCCCATCCGTCTTGAACTCCCTTTTCTTTTAGTATTCCTGACCATGGGATCACTCCCAGTATTTCTCTAAGTTTATTGAAATTAGCTCTCCTAAAGTCTAGAGTGCGTGTCTGACTATGCCTAGCTTCTCCCTTCCACTGTATTACAAACTCCAGGAGAACATGGTCACTTCCACCTAAGGATCCGACCACTTGCACCCCATCAACTAGGTCTTCCCTGTTGGTTAAGATAAGATCTAAAATGGCTGATCCCCTTGTTGCCTCTTCCACCTTTTGGACAATGAAATTGTCTTCCAGGCAAGTGAGGAATTTGCTAGACTTTGAGGATTTGGCTGAGTTTGACTTCCAGCAAATATCAGGATAGTTGAAGTCACCCATCACTACTACATCTCTCTTTTCTGAGTATGTGATTATCTGTTCTAGAAAGGCATCATCCAATTCCTCTGCCTGAGTCGGGGGTCTGTAGTAGACTCCCACAGTAACATCCCTGTTATTTCCCTCTCCTTTAATTTTTATCCAGATGCTCTCCACCTGGCTTCCAGTATTGACTTCCTGCATCTCTTCACTGGTGTAAATATCCCTGACATATAATGCTATTCCTCCTCCTTTCCTGCTTGGCCTGTTTCTCTTAAAAAGGTTATACCCCTCTATTTCTACATTCCAATCATGAGACTCATCCCACCAGGTTTCAGTGATGCCTATTATATCATATTTCCCTTGTTGTGCTAGGAGTTCAAGTTCATGTTGTGCTAGGAGTTCAAGTTTAATTCTGCTCCAAAAAAGGTCAGGTAGAATCTAGATGTAACTAGTTCCAAATCAGGGGTTGTTAAAATGTGTTGCTTCCTAGTAATTAATTGGCATCAAGCACAACCACTACTGTATAACACATTTTACCATGGAAAAAAATCACACAAATGCATCACTTGATTTGCAGGGCCTTTAGTGGATGGATATGTTCTACCAACCATTCTCAAAATGGGTTAAAGACATGGACAGAGCTTAGAATGCTACTGATTAAGTGGAATGAGTTCCTACACTCTGGTCATTACTTTTTTTGGTTACTGTACTCCAGAGAGATAATTAACTGAATTATACACTCCATACAGTGTTACCTTCACTGTGACTATCACACAATTGGAAAAAAAATACAGGGGAATACTCTCTGGTTGAACCAATGTGCAATTCAGATGTTGCACCTTGGAAATTCTCTAAAAATAAAATAAAATTGTAATCCAATAAAATAAAATAAAATAAGACCTTGGGGAAGTAATAGACCCTCAGCCTCAGGGGAAGCCAGTGGCAAAATCTTCTCTTAACAAATCTTGCCAAGAAAACCCTATAGGACATCATAAGTTGGAAACAACTTAAAGACACACACACATACAAACAACAACAAAAAGAGCCAGCATGGTGTAGTGGCTTGAATGTTGGACTCTGGAGACCAGGGTTTAAATCCCTCCTCAGCCATCCAAACCCACTGGGTGATCTTGGGCAAGTCACATACTGAGCTCCAGTGGAAGGCAATGGCAAACCCTCTCTGAACAAACCTTGCCAAGAAAAAGGCAAACAACAACAATAACAACAGCTAGGCAACTACATTCTAATTCATTTGTATTCCTATTACAAATGGAGGGGGAATCACTATTAACCTTATACTAAACTGTTATTTAAATTTAAAGTTAAATGCCTGTATTAAAGACCTTGCAAGAACAAAACTGGAAAGCAGAATCTCTTACGTATTTACATGTCCCCACTTATCCCTGTGAAAACAGATGAATAGCAATAGCAGCTTCATTTATATGCCACTTCATACCGCCTTTTGAACTTTTGATCCATCCCACCAAAATCCCTTGATGTCCCCTTCATCCTCCCTCATAATCTATTTTATTGATCGCCATATGAATTTTCAACACAATTGCCAGTTTCAAGAGATTCAAGCTTGTATTGTAGGAAATGTACAAGAAAGTAGGAAGGTGAGACGAAGTGATATAGAAGGAGAGGAGATGGATGGAAAAGAGAAGAAAGTTTAGGACCACAGTTGGATGATAAGAGAAGGAAGATATGGACGGAGGTGTTTAGAAGCCTATCTAACTGGTATGTTAAAGAGATGAATATAGTATGAGTGTTTTTTAGTAATTAGAAAATGTTTTTGTGAGGTACTGACTGGGATTACTGTGGAAATTGATATATGTTTGGTTATGCAAATATGTGAATAAAAATACATATTAAGAAAAAAATGTTTTCTAGGAAAGATGAGGGACTTTTGCCTGGCATCTGGTGTAGAACACAGAAAGGTATTCCTCCCCCAATTTATTAACAAAGCCAGTGACTCCCAAACTAAAGGCAAGCATGTTGCAAATGCTGTGATATTTTGTTTTCAAAAGTGGATAAAACACCGATGTGAATGAATGTGCTTCACTATTGACAAAGCCTCCAAATCCCATTTGTTCGAGCGAGGAAATTGTGAATGCTGTTTCAAATAACGTTGGATTTCACAAAGTTTATGTAAAAGACTGCCTTAATTGAGTTGTTTGGATGGCTGTGCAATGTTAACACCTAGTGAATCAATATGAACTGGGTTAGGTATGCACCAGCATGTGCCTTCTTCCTAGCTTTGATTTGCAGATGTTTTATGGTTTTATTCAATCATATTTCTTTGCATCAGCACTTTACACTATCAGACGTCTCAAATGGTTTCCTGTACTGAACTGTTAGCAAACAATCCATCTATATATCAGTATTCAATAACAGAATTTGATAACTGACAGAAAGATGGACTATATATCAGATTACAGCAGAAGACGTAGACAATTTGCTGATTTGCTTAAAAACCATATCAAATAAAGACAACAACAAAAACTGAAGAAAAAGGAAACTAACATTTGTAAAGATTTTTCTCACTGCTTACTATAAGAATCTGTGTTCCCATACTTCCAAGACCCTTTCAAGGCCTACATGGGGTCATGTGGAAAGTCTCCTGCCCCAACGTCTGGCAGTTCACCCTGCCTAATGCCTGGGTGATAAGAGTACAGTACAGGGAAAAGATAACCATTAATTTCAGGTTAAATATCTGAATGTTGGGTTGTGTTCAGGCATTTCACAAGGTGATGTCAACTTCCCCCTGAAGTTAACAGAACCAAAATTGGACCTGACGCAACATAGAATTCAGAGATCAGAAAAACAGGCTGTCACCAAATACAAGTCTTTTCTATTGGAGGGTTTGTGGGGAGGTGGTTCTCCAATTCCTCCGCTTTGTGGGATGGGGACTGTGACTGCAATTGGCTGTTTCCTTCTTAACAGAATGATTTATTATTTTTAAAGACACTAATGAGTTTCCAGTTTTCATAATGTCCTGAAGTCCATGGCGGTATCCTTCTCAAACACTGAAGCTTTGGAAGGGTTACCTCTATAATGTGTGCTATGTTCATATGTATTGACCACCCGCAAAAAGGAGGAGGAGGAGGAGAGGAAGAGAAGACATGACCTGTGCATTGAAGGCTTACATTTTTTGAACTATTTCAGAAGGGGATGGAGTCTAAAAAGCTTCTGGACTAGAACATAAAAGCTTTCATTCTGGCCTCAAGTCTAACAGTTTTTTATTTGGACTAGAATAGACTGTGTTGGGTATAATATTCTCCACTATACCAGATTGATGGTGGTTTGGTTGTGGAACATGCTAAGACTGACCTGGCCAGCTAGAGTACTACCTGTGCCATAAGCAGATATAATGAAGATAGCCCAGAAAATGGATTGTACCAAACACAACAGCTCGAATTCTAAGCTGATAAGATTGTATCATCCCAGTGCTGAAAGCATTTCTCTGGCTGTGGATCATGTTTAATTCAAGGTACCAGCATTCCTCTAAAAATCTCTACGCTTCCTAGGATTCAGCTACAAAAAGGAACACTTCCTCTCATATCAGTCTTTCTAAATTGAGGGCTTCTTCAGTTGTTGCCCTTACGAGAGGTTCATGTGGCATGTATTTTGCCATTATTTAGACCTAGGAAAAGACTTCTTTTAAAAATCCAAGCCTTTGAGAGAGTTTGGATAATTTATCTCCTGCTTTTTTTAATTAGTGTTTTATTGATTTGATTTTGTTTCTTGTATTTTTTTAGTATTCCTTGAAAAGGAATAAATAAAACATCAGTTCCCGGCTCTGAAACTGAAACTGGGTAGATAACCTTAGTTGTCTCCTTTGTTTAATTTCAGTGATTTCATCTATTGCGTATTTGCACAAGAACTGTTCATGAGATTGCACTTTGTTTTAATTGCTACTGATTTTAATTTTAACTGTCATTGATTTTAATACTTGCTGGTTTAATTTAATTTTAAGGGGGGGCAGTCGGGAAGGGGTATGATTGTCGTTTTACTCTGTACTTTTTAACTTTGCTGTACCCCACTCTGATTACTTTGCTAGAGGAGCGGGTTATAAATAAACATTAGTAGTAGTAGTAGTAGTAGTAGTATGTTGTACTGTCCTGAAAACAATGGTTAAGTGTGGTAGTTAAATTTTCAGTTAAATTCTTCCTTCTGATCCTCCTACTTTTTCTCCTGTCTTTGTTGTCATTGTTATGCTGATGATATGCAGCTATATCTTTCCACTCCAGACCTTTCCCCTGATGTGCAACATTGCATTATGGAATGTCTCTCAGATATTTCAACATAGATGCTTCATAGCTGTCTGAAACTAGGCCAAAGACAGAATTGTTTATTTATCTTCCAAACTCTTCTTCCCAATATACATTCTATATTGTTGTTGAAAATGTTCTTCCTCATAGGAAGCACACAGGCCCAGTTTTACTTTTTGACTTTCATTTCTTACATTGAGGCTGTAGCTAGGTCTTGTTGTTTCTTTTATACCATTGCCCAGAATTGGTCTTTTCTTGTTTGCTTCATTGTCAAAAATCATAATTTATAATCATTTCTTGTCTTTATTTTTGTAATCTTCTTTAACAGTTTGCTGCTAAGATTATCTTTCTGGCCTCACTTCACTTCTAATGTCAATAAATTAACTGCTTGTCATTTTTAGGATTCAGTACAAGCATCTAGAGTAACATGGTTTAGTGGTTTGAGTACTGGACTATGGCTCTGGAGACTAGGGTTCAAATCCTGGCTCAGCCATATAAATCCACTGGGTGACCTTGGGCAAGTCACTTAATCTTAGCCTTAGAGGAAGGCAAGGGCAAACCCCCTCTGGAAAAAAAAACTTGCCTTAGGGTCATCATAAGTCATAAAGGACTTAGAGGCACACAACAACAAGCAAGTATATACAAGGTAAGTGTATCTCAACTATTTGTTGTTGGGTTTTTTGGTTGTTGGTTGGTTTAGTCCCTATCCCTATATCCTTCCCCCAGTCCCAATTTTATGCCTTTAGTCTTGAGTTAAAGATACAGTGTTCAATAAATAATATACTGGTCAGATATTCCAATTTGTTCTCTCTGTTTGTATGTTCAAAGGGCACTCTTTCAACATAGTTGTTAGTGCTGGTGGGGTAGAAACGCTAACCTTCATGTCTAAAGATCATGACATCCTATAAGGGTGATGTTTCTTGAGGGCTAAGCAAATAAATCAGTCTACCCACCCACCCATCCATTCTATTCCATATCACAACTCATTTTTCTTTCTATTCTTTGACTGCTCTGCTGGATAGGAGAGCCATACAATTCATTTCCTAATCTTTCTTCTCCCTTACTTAATCTACCAGTGGATGATCCATCCAGTCTTAAATAATTCTAACATTTTAAAATGAATCAATGAAGAATGGGATTAACATTAATCAAGGGATCTAGTAAGATAGGCCACAGAAAAACCCAAAGAATTAACAATCAAATAAGAAAATGAACTGGATAATTTCCAAGCTCTGCTATGGACAGATGACTGCAAAAGAATTTCACAAAGGCTGAATTTCACAAAGGCTCAGCTCTTGACTTTTCATCCATAGCAAGGATGGTTGGGGGGGGGGGGGAGGATCCAATTTGAACAGATCAATTTTTTGGACTAATAAATTTATCAGAAAGTCATTATGCTTCAGACTGTGTATCGTCCCAGATTCTGTGTTGTATAAAAAGCATATATTAAGGGGGAAAGTTGCATCCACAAAACAGATTTGCTCTATTGAACATACTCAACCAGAAACCAGAAGAACTATGTTCAGAAGTCAGGGACTTAATGAAGGAAGAATGCAGTAAGACACATGCGGTGCCAAAAAGAAAGAGAAAACACAATGGATAACAGATTAAACACTACAACCAATTAAGGAAAGATGGAAACCAAAGGAAAAGGGAGAAAGAAACAAAATAACAACCATTAATGCAACTGTTCAATGATTAGTGAGCAAGATTAAAGAGGACTATTATAACAATCAATGTAAAGAAACAGAAGAAAATAACAAAAAAGGAAAAACAAAAACAAATCTTCAGAAAGATAAGGGAAATTAAAAGGAAGTTCAACCCAAAAATTGGAATAATATATGACAAGAACAAGAACACACTACAAGACAAAGAAGAAATTTTAAAAACCTGGAAGCAGTCCACAGAAGAGCTATATAAAAGAAATGAAAACATGAATGACACATCGAATGAAGAATCATATAAAATTCCAGAAAGCAAGGTGGAAGCTGCATTGGGAAAAATAAATCACTAGGAACAAATGACATTCTAGTCAAATTGCTACAATCCACACAGAATCCACAAATATAGGAAACAAAACACTGGCTAATAGACTGGATATATTCAATATGCATCCTCATCCACAAAAAAGTAGATACAAGAAACTAGAGCAACTGTAGGACCATAGCACCAATCTCCCACGCAAGCAAAATTATGCTTCAAATACTGTACCACACATGGAAAGGAATATGCCAGAGTTGCAAGAAGGGTTCAAGAAAGGTAGAGGCACTAGGGAATACATTGCAAACATATGATGGCTAATGGAGCACACCAAGGAATTCCAAAAGAAAATTGACTATGCATCAAACATGAAAAGCTATGGCATGCTCTCAAAGACATAGGAGTCCCACTACAATTGATAGTTCCATTAAGAAAGCTATACTCAGGACAAGAGGCCACTGTTAAAATAGAATATGGAGAAACAGAATGGTTCCAAACAGGCAAAGGAGTTGGGCAAGGCTGCATATTATCACCTACTTGTTCAACTAGTATGCAGAAAACATCATATGAATAGCAGACTGAGAAGAAGGAGTGAAGATATGAGGAAGGAATATCAACAATCAATACCTGAATGACAAAATAATACTAGTGGAAAACATCATGAACTTGGAACAATTACAAAGGAGGGTCAAGGAACAAGACAGGCTTGCTGCTGAACATCAAGAAAACAAAGATAATGACCACAGATGACCTACATAAATTGAAATTAGGCAATGAGGAAATTTAAATAGTTAAAGATTTCTTGTACCTGAGATCAAACATCATTCAGAATGGAGGCTGCAGTCAAGAGATAAGAAGATTAGGATTGGGAAGGGCAGCCATGAAAGAGCTAAAGAAGATCCTAAAGACTAAATATACACAACTGAGCACTAAAGTTAGAATCGTCCAAGCCATGGCATTCACAATGCCTATGTATGGATGTGAGAGCTAAACAATAAAAAAAGCAGATTAAAAAAAAATCAACTCATTTCTTACAATAGCTTACAATTGTAAATGAAGCTGTTTGTTTAACAAATTGTAAGCCGCTCTGATAGTCTTGGCTGAAGAGCGGGGTATAAATAAAAAACATTATTATTATTATTATTATTATTATTATTATTATTTCAGATGTGGGGCTGGAGAAGAAAAATGTTGAGGATATGGTGGACAACAAATGGGTCCTTGAACAGATTCAGCCTGAAATTCTCCTAGTAGCCAAAATGACTAAGGGGCTGAACAGACCGGCACTATGAACCGGTGTTAGGATGGAGTGGGGGTGTGGCGACCATCTGCTGCATGCCCTGACTCCACCCCCAAACTACCATCATGCCACCCACCCACCCACTTGCCCAGACAGCAGGCAGCGTCAGTATGCCCCTGGAGTGCATTGTTTATAGACATTGTGACGAAGAAACAAAGCAAAAGCACTGCCACTGTGGCAAGGGCAACTTTTGCCAGCTTGAAAAGGACTGGCATTTTGCTTCTTCTTTTTGAGCTGGCAAACCACCAGATCCAGGCCGCGGTGAGTGGTTGCTGCGGCTCTGATCCGGCGCTCAAAGGGCCAGCAGCTAACCGCTCCAAAGGGGCTGTCTGTTCAGCTCCTAAATTTAGGTTGTACTTTGGTCACATCATGAGAAGGCATGACTCATTGGAAAATAAAATAATGCCAGGGAAGGTGGAAGGTGGCAGCCGAAAGAGAGGAAAACTGCACACCAGATGGCTGTACCTAATTAAGAAGGACATGGGCATGAGTCTGCAGGACTTGAGCAGAGTAGTGGAGGAAGAGTGTCTTGGAGGTCTATCATCCACAGGGTCACCACAAGTTGTGGTGAACTTAAGGGTAGTTAACACCAACAACGGAGTTTATCATACAATGGAATTTGGGGGTGTAATGCAATGGCAGTCCGAACGCAATCATGTGGTTTCACGTTATTGTGAATGAGTGCATCTCACGCAATTTCGGGCAATGGGAAGTCATTCCGAACGCAATCATGGGTTTTACGTTATTTTGTGTTAAAACTTCTCATGCAATTTTGGGCAATGGGGGGTCATTTTCGGGAAATGGGAAGTCATTCTGAATGCATTCTGAACACAATCAGATTTCACATAAATTTGCTAAATTGTGAATTGGCTCCATTCGCAATTGAGAGAAATTCCTCTCATGTGATAAACTCCAACAAGGGGGAAATTGCAGATTAAAATGCATAGGTGGGAGAATTCAGCAGAACTTTTAAAGTTCTAAATAGGTGTGGCCTATTTATGTCTCTGTGTGAGTATACCATTACAATTTTGTTAATTTGGAAGGAGTTTCCTCTTTTATTCCACAACAGGTGAAACACTGCAGCATAGCCCAGATCAGTGCAGAATAGATTGGACCAGCTACTTTGTTAAAACACTGTCCTTTTGAATATATGAAGTGCCGAGTCAGATCTGTTTTGAGTCATTATACGCCAGTCTATGGAAGAAGATGAGACAGGCTTGAGTACCATGGCCATACCAGCTGTGGATAATCAGGTTCCACAGAACAGGAAAATTGAGACATCTGCAGAGTTAGATCATGCAATCTAAATATAAACATTTACACAGTGAACAAATTGGAACATCTGAGCAGTAAATTATGTATTGAACACTGTGTCTTTAACTCAAGACTTTAGCAAATTCAGCACAGGAAACTCTCTTCACATGTAACCAACAAACCCACTATTAGGGTGTAAAAATAGATGCATCTATCATGTGTTCCAGATGCTCTCCTATTGCACTTCCAGTGACTTGGCACCAGATGAGTGGAAAACAAAACAAAAACCACAAGCCTTGTTCTCATTCATCAGAATTTATAGCCCTCTGCCTATCCTCCTGAACTTTTATAAGTTTTGTACCTAGGGATACCTCCATGACATATGCCTCCATCAGAAAATGTGGAGGTGTAAGGGAGACTGAATTATTTAACTCCTCATCCTTTTAAGAGTTCCTTTCCAGGAAAAAAATGCTACACTTTTAACCTTCTAAAATTGGTTTTCTTTGCTAATGTTAAGGCCAAAATATCCTAAATGCACCAGGTCTTGTGCCTCTGATCTTAGAGTCTAAGCAGGCCTGCTTATTCAAGCAGCTGTCAGTCATGAGATGCTCTGATGTGTCTGCTCCTCCTGCTGCTGCCTGAGATAGATGAGCTCTGCAGAGATCATGCAGTGGTTATGGGGTCCCCTTTCTGTTTCTGCCAGAGCAGGTTGGGACTCACCCCACCACCCCAGACATGTGAAGGGAGTGAGAGAGAAAGAAGTACCCTTTAAAGGAAAAGGTTTATTCTAAGTAAGGAATCTTCATAGCAACAGGATATCTTTTTTTATGTGAAGAATCATCTTGTCCTTCCGGCACAGATCAGAAGTTACAAGTTACAGACAGATTAGATCAGATCAACCAAGGACTTTATCGGACTCACTTTCATCCCCATTATGGGGATGGGAAAAGGAGGGGCTGTGCATGGCCAAGCAAAAACGGATTTTACCGCACCCCCGAAGTGTCCTCAAATTGGCCCATTTCTGGCATCTGGCGCCAGAGCGTCCCCATTCAGCGCTGAGATGCGTCCTTTGGCTTGGTCGGAAGACTTCCGACCAGAACAATTAACATGCCTCAGCACTGAATGGGGATGGCCTAGTGCCAGGCTCCGGAATGGGGCCATTTTGAGGACACTTCAGGGGTGCGGTAAAATCCGTTTTTACTCAGCCACGAGCGGCCCCAAGAGTCCTCTTCCCGTCCCCATAACGGGGATGAAAGTGAATCCGATAAAGTCCCAAGCCAGGAAAATTAATAAAAGCTCTGATGTGACTAGTTAATACATTCTCCTATTCTGCTCACAGGATGAGATGGGATTTGTAGTCATTGATGTTCATGAGGTAGTCTGGACTCCTTTGTACATTCTTGACAGTTTTTCAGGGGAGACAGAAATATCCATCTCCCAAGCTCCCATGAGATTACTTCGTGGTCTGTTTAGAGAGTTTTTGAGTCTACTTCGTGGTGCTTTTCTCAGGTTTTATAACTTTTGCTGAGAAGCATCTCAAATGTTCCTGCTCCAGCCTAACTGGCCATCTCTTTGGGCAATTGCTCTCTCGTTAAAGTGCAACTTTACCTCCTAGGAAGGAGGTTATCTGCTGCTCCGATAATAAAGGAACTCGTATTATCACTGGGGGACTGTCAAGGAAGACCAGGTGCTACAGCCTGTATTTCAGAGGAAGGCAATGACAAATCACTTCTTGATTTCTCATCTAAGAAAACTGTGAAATTCATGGCGTCACCATAAGTTGACAAGTGACTTGAATATGCACATGCATATGCACCTAAGGGCCTACAGACATTCAACCTAGATAATGAGGATACAGGAATAGTAAAAGCATTTCCGTGCCTTTGATCAAACATCAATCAGGAAAGAGACTGCAATCAAGAAATTGGAAGAAGACTAGGGATGTGAAGACGAGCCATAAAAGAACTAGAAAAGATTCTAAAGTGTAAAGATATACAACTGAGCACTAAAATTAGAATTGTACAATCCATTGTATTCTGTATTACCATGTACGTATGCAATAGCTGGAAAGTGAAGAAGGCAGATGAGAAGAAAATCAATTCATTTGACATGTGGTACTGGAAAAGATTGCTGAGGATACCGTGGTGAGCCAAAAAGACAAAGGAATGGGTCCTTGAACAGATCATGCCTGAAATATCCCTGAAGGATAGGGAGTCTTGGAGGTGTTTCATCCACAGGGTGGCCATGAGTCAAAATCAGCTCAAAAGTGGTTAACAACAACAACAGTGACTCTGTACTGTGTGGCATTTTCATAACTGCTGCCCACCAAAAAAATCCCTAAGTGCATCTTTTATTGGAAACTTCAAATTATGTAAAGGCTGCTCTTTAGCAGAAATCAGAGAAGTGGTTTCTTCAGTAGAACTGTGCCCAAGAACAACAACAGAATTAAGGTTCAGCTGTTTATTAAATGGATTAGATAGAGGGGTTTTTTTCCAGAAGACTAATGACAATAAAACAAACAGAGCAAAGAGTTTGACTTGTGACCCTCAGGAGAATCTCTCAGAGGGACAGCTTTTTCAGCCTCCTCAAGACACTTTTCAATAAATGAAGACAGCAAAGTTTTAAAAGGATAAGGCAATGGGCCTCCCTGCCAATAGCCCTATTCCTTAAAGGTGACTTAGCTCCCTTTACAAAAAAAAAAAAAAAAAACCCTGCAAAATCAATCCTGCATCAATGTCCATTTTGCAGTGGGTGACAGAAATCAATTGAGGGCTAATTCACTGTGTATGAGTGATGAAGTGGCTTTGGGGAAAACTAGGAGTAACAAAGGTGCCTGGAGAGCAAGTGCTGCGATCACTCATCTTCCCTCCAATGAAGCAGATTATATTGGGGGGTGTTTCCCAGTGGTAGCAAGGGCAGGAGTGGCTGCACCAAAATGTTATGCTGTGCAGACAGAAAGCACCTCTATTATTCTTTCCTGGCAAGCTGAGACACTTCATTACCTGCACAAGGACAGAAGAGTACAGAGAAGGAAAACGTGCAGCCCAGTCCTATGAATAGTCAACTAATTCACCTGAGCAGGTCAAAGGGCCAACCTTAAAAGCCTAAGCACATCTGTACATCTTTGTGATGGCCCTGGAAACCACCCAAGAGCCGCATGTACTGTTGCCCTGCTACTAGCCTCCTGCAAAGGCGTAAAGTGTAGGTGGAGCACTGACGGTTGTGATAAGAAATGAGCCAGTGATGGTCCACAGGAAGTCCACTTGCCAAATGCAAGGTAAGGTTTATCTGCTACAACAAGATCCTCTCTTATATTTCAAATAAATATTCGTTAACAATCACCACCAAAAAGTTGGAACAATCTATTACTAAATATTTTAATACTGAAGGACACAGCCTTTCCCTCAGTTGGCTATATTTCCAAGAGAGAAACCCCCAATCCAGCTGAAAAAAAGAGAAAACTTCTGGATCTACAGACTGGGCACCCGAGTGCCATATGGCCTTACTTTAGAGGGCAATACCACTCCTACCTCCAGCATTATCCTTGGAGTTAAATTCGTAAACCCTGGGAATTCTGTCATTGCCCATGGGATGCTGTTAATCTCTCTTTCCAATGGACATTAACAAGGAAGCCAGAAACAAAAATGTTTGTTTTTTGTTTGTTTTTTACAAATACCCTTTTTGCAATATTTTTTAATTAAATGCTTTTTTCACATTACATTTCAAAAGAGCAACTTTTTTTTAAATCTATTTTTAAATAAGTAGCCATGTTAGTCTCTTCCACCATAAAAAGAAGAAAAAAGAAGGGAGAATGTAACAGCACCTTTCATACTGACTTGTTTTTGTTTTAGCATGAACATTCATGGAAAGAAACACAATTCTTGAGATGTAGTACACACTGATCCTAGGCCTCAGGATATAAAGCATATTTACACAGTTGTGAAAGTGGGTAATACCAGAAAGTTGCAAATCACGATATGTGAAAGCAGTAAATCTGCTTACCAAAAGTCAGTTTCTTGGATTCAAAATCTCAAAGTTCCTTTTGTTCCATGAGCAGTAGCTTGTATTAATACATGTAGCGTGCCATGAAGATACTGTCGTTGTCCAGAAATTCCAACCCTTAGCAGAGGTATGAAGTCACTACTCTACAGATAACAAAAATAATGTTCCAAGATGTTTTCAACCCAAAGAAACTAACTTTTGGTAAGAAGATATACTTGCATTCACACTAACTGACCAGATCATGACCTGGAGGGTCAATGATTTGCATTTTTTTTTAATCTTATTACATTCCATCCCATTCACGCAACTGTGTTTTATATCCTGAGGCCTAGCTATCACTCTGTATGCACCTGAAGGATTGGGCTTATATCAATGAAAGTTCATGCTAAAATGAAAACCAATTAGTCTTGAAAGGTGTTGCTACATTCCTTCTTTTTTCCCTCCCTCTTTCGTCCTCCTTTTTATTTTTAATTACATTGTGAGTTTGATATTCACACCTATAATTCAGATTTTAGGTGTGATTTGAAACTCATCATTTTCAATATTTAAAGAAGATGGTAGAACAGTGGAAGGGTGAAGAAAATATGAGTCATTTAAAAGGGAAGAACATCTTCATAATGCCGTGCTAGAGAGGTAGAACAAGCATGTTCCTCAGTAGAGTCACCTCTGTCAGGTTTTACCCCTATCAATTTTTCATTTTTCCAGTTTATTTCATTCTGTTTCCATATCTCTTTGTACATTTTTTACCCTAGAAAAAAGTTTCAAAAATAATAATCAAATGTATTTTTGCATGTGCATTTTTGTAAGCACTTATCCACAGATTGGCCTTTTTTGCATTTCCCCCTAATATTATTGGCCTTTTTTTAGTCATCAACATGCTTGTAGAAAGCGTGGGATGAGTCCTTCCTGAATCTTCATTAGCGAAGAAAAGCCAGAGATATGTCTCCATTACACTTTTACACTTTTTTACACTTAGGTGTGAATTATGCTTGTGTCTTACACTGGTGTAATGGCACTAGCATAAGTGGCGGTAGCAGCAATAGGAAAAGCCACAAGCACAGAAGGAAGGAAGGCATTGGAGAAATTATGGGGCTTGGATTTTGTCTCCATTTTTCACCACCACTATGTCAGCCTAAATAAAGTGAAAGTGCTAGTGTGGCACACCATAAAATCATATATAGAGTCATAGAAATCATGGAGTTGGAAGAGGCCACAAGAGCCATCCAGTCCAACCCCCTGCCATGCAGGAATACAGAATCAAAGCATACCCAACAGATTGGACTAGATGACCCTTGAGGTCCTTGCCAACTCTGTCTGTTCTTTATTGTTTATTTTATTTGTTTGCTGACTTTCTCCCAAAAAGGGATCCAAGGCAGCTCACAGATAGAATTGGTTTAAAATAACAATAATAATTTTAAAACAATTAAAGCCATATGATTAAAAGAATGTAAAATTACATTAAAAATACAAAAGTTAAAATGCATAAACAGAATAAAAACCATCTATAAATGCTTCCCTGACAATAATTATATATTAAAAGCCTGCTTGAACAAAACATCTTTGTGTATTGGTGAAAGGAAATCATACAAAGGACCAGCCTAGAGTGCCATGGAAGAGAGTTCCAGAGGGTGGGAACAGCCACCAAGAAGGCTCTCTCTTGTGTCCTCACCAAGGACTCTTTCAAACGGGAGGAATTTCTCCCAATTCCGAATGGAGCCAATGCGGATTCATGTAAATTCGCTTGTTTAGCGAATTTACCTGAACCCCTGCTCCGTTCGGAAGGCATTCGGAATTACTTCCCATTACCCGAAAATAAACCCCCCCTGCCCGAAATCGCGTGAGAAGCTTAAATTCGCAATAACGTGAAACCCATGATTGCATTCGGAGTGACTTCCCTTTTGCCCGAATTTGCATGAGAAGAATTAATTCGCAATAACGTGAAACCCCATGATTGCGTTTGGATTGCCCTTGGATTATACTTCCAATTTCCCACATCTGAAAGAGTCCCAAGTGAGCCTGTGATGGACGGTGAGAGAGAAAGCCTTCCTGCAAAGATCTTAGCATTCTTGCATGTCTGTGTGGAAAGATAGGTTCTTTCAGATAGTCTGGACCTAAGCTATGTAGGGATTTATAGGTCTTGACCAACACTTTGAATTGTGCTCAGAAACAAACTGGAACCAGTGAAGCTGTTTCAGCAAGGGATTTGTATGCTCCTTATAACAGGGCCTGGTGAGTATTCTGGCCACTGCAATTTGAGATAGCTTTTTTGGAACTGGATTGGAAGGAGAGAGAGAGTTGGGTGCCATCAGTATACTGGTGACACCACACTCCAAAGCTCCAGATGACCTCTCCCAGCAGTTTCATGTAAATGTTAAACATCATGGGTGACAAGACAGAACCCTGTAGTACCCAGGTCAATGGCCAAGTAGCTGGAGTAGGAGTCCCCCCAGTCCCTCCAAGAAAGATCAAAAACACTGCATAACGGTGCCCCCAAGTCTCATGCCAAAGTGGTGGCCCAGAAAAACACCATGATCAATGGTATCAAATGCCTTTGAGAGGTCCAGCAGAACCAACAAGGACACAGTTCCCCTGCCCAGTTCACTGCACAGAAAACCAAAGCTGTCCCCCAGTACAATAAGCCAAGGGAAGTTCAACACCACCCCCCAGACCAACTCAAGGAGCTCAGGGAGGGACATTGTTGAGTACAGAGTGAGTGGTACACCAACAAAATCTCTATTGCGTCCTGGACACCCACCTTCAAAAACACACACTCATACTAGTAGACTGTGGGACAGGCACCTGGTAAGGGAGATGGAGTCCCAATAGACCACTGCCACTCTGCCTCCCCACCTCCCAGGCTCAGCCTGCTGCTGTCTAGAGAACCCAGGTGGACAAAGCTGGAACAGATTGACTCCCCCAGCTTCATCCATCCAGATCTGCATAATACAAACCCGTTCAGCATGCTTATCCAGGATCAAATCCTGGATTAGGGATGTTTTTCATTCACCAACATGGCATTGATCACCAGTATTTTCAGCCAAAGGGGCCTAACCAACATCCTTTAGCTCCCCTTCTTCCATAACAATAGGACTGCCTGGACTGATTTCATTGAAACACAGAGTGGCGGGCAGCAGAGAGGAACTCAATCGCCAAAATTCTAGCACTTGCTGCTCCTGCCTGCCTTAGTTAATTTCTTCCAAGGATGAATTTCATTCAGCGAGAAGCATCATCCCTATCTTCTTCCTGCAACGGAAGCAGGAATAAAGCCTCTTGGATGCCTGGAGAATGCCTCTCTGGTGCCTGTACGTTTGGGGGGTTTCTCTCTATCCAGCTTCCCACATCTCTCTTTCTGATAGCCTTGTATGGTTCCTAAAGTTGTATTGGTTTGGTATGTTTGTGTTCACCTTTGCATATTTCTAGATAAAACCCTTCTTTTTTTGTGTGGAGCTTTCAGGCTATGTGGCCATGTTCTAGAAGAGTTCCTTTCTGATGTTTTGCCAGCATCTGTGGCTGTTTTCTGAAGATGCCGGCCACAGATGCTGGTGAAACATCAGAAAGGAACTCTTCTAGAACATGGCCACATAGCCCAAAAGCTCCACAAAAAACTATGGATGCCAGCCATGAAAGCCTTCGACTCCACAAAACCCTTCTATTTACTGAAACTGGAGTCTCTCTGCAGTTAGTACTGGTATACACAGTTCGACAGTGGAACACACTTGCTCAGAATGTGGTGGAGTCTCTTCCTTTGGAGGTTTTTAAAAAGAGGCTAGATGGCCATCTGTCACAGATGCTTTGATTGTGTATTCCTGCTTGGCAGGGGGAAGGCCCTTGTCTTCTTCAACTCTATGCTTCTATACATAGGTGAAAAGATCCCCAAAGTTATCTTCCTCTTGCAGTGCTCCTTTTGAGCTATAATTTCCCCAAAATTTCAAGGAGATGCTGACACTGCTGGTGGGGAACCCCTGACATCCCCCCAACCTTTAGGATAATATCACCCTGGAATGGAGTGACTGATGTATAGTCAGGCTCCAAGTCTGCCTCAAGGTCATACTGGACCTCTGAGAACAGAGCTAGAACAACTGTATAACTGAAACCTAGTTTATGTGTACGTTTGGGAGATGCAAATTTGCTAACTTAGTATTCAAATGGGAACTGAATCAATTTCTTACCCATCCGTGTTCTGGATTCTGAATAGCTTTTTATTACAGGCATTTTATTGAAAGCAAGCTTTGGTTATGGTCATGACAAAAGAAAAATATATTACAGAGGAAAATAATCACACAGCTCCTGTGGGGAAACTGAAATTTAGGGATGAAACAAAGAGGTGTTTGTCCAGCTGGAAATAGTTCAGAACAAATTTTAAGGGCAATTCTTGATCTCCCTAAGGGGAACTCTTCTATGCACTTAAAGACAGAGGCAGGATTGCCCTCAGTTACTGTAAAAGCTCACCAGACATTATTAAATATTTTAAGAAGCTCAGTGGCTTCTCAGACAGCCATTGAGCTAAATCTTACTATTGGTCCTACTGGTAGATCATCCAGTGGGAAAATGTTCTGTCCCACATACTGCAGTTATATTCCCTGCCCTCCTTAGAGGATGCTCTGTCTGTCTGTCTGTGCACACCTTCAGGTTACCTGTTGACTATGGTGACCCCATGAATTTCATAGGGTTTTCATAGGCAAAGATACCCAATAAAAAAGAATCTGCAATAGGCTCCTTAGGTAAGATGCCAATAGAGTTGCTAGTGTAATTCACTGTTTAGTACTCCTTATGAAACGCACATTTTAAGAAAAATAAATTTATTTTGTAGTACCTAGGCTGAATCCACACCTGGAAAATAATTCACCTCCAATGTGCAGTATTCTTTTGAGTCTCTTTTTCGTAGATGGTGTTATCATCTTCTGAATTTTGGTATGTGCACGTTCTCTGTATAGCCCCAGACAGACTTCTGCCTCTGCAAAATTCCTTTGATCTCTTTTCTCTTGGTATACAAGTGGGAAACGATTCCAAAAAGGGTTGCTTGTAGCCCAACCGAGTAATTAATTGAGCTAATTAAAAATTCTCCTAGAGAGATTCATTGCTAAAATGGGAATGTATATTGATTTCTTCCTGTGTTATTCACACATGCCTTTCTGCAAAAAGTGACTGGGAAATGTCTTGACTAGAAGACATCATTGACAGATCTGGGAGAGAGTAGAGGCACACACACGCAGAGGGAAGGTGAACATACACACAGAACTAGCATGCCCCTGATAAACCATACAGCATAAGCATACACAATACGATCCGAGTCAAAGTCAGATTCAGTAGAATTGAAAAGGACCCTGTTATATTTGCATAATTTAATGCCCCTCCCCTACCTACCATCATGTTAAAGCTTGCATTGGTGTCTGTGGATGGCACAGTAAAAAATAGTTGCCATAGGTTTTAATGTTGCTGGCAGCATCAATGCATCTTTATGGGCATGGCTCGGAAGAACAGACACAAAGGCAACCAACTATGTCCATAGATGTGATGTATGGTTTTTATTTATTTGATTATCTCTCCATTTTTCCAAATGGGACTGAAGGTAGCGTGCAATCAAAATAGTAGTAATTATGTATAAATTAAGATTAGTTGTCAAAAATATTTTTGTGTCATGATTATTTTTTGTTGTTATCTGCTCTTGAGTTGATCTCAACTCATGGTGACCCCGTAGATGAGACATCTCCAAAGATTCCATTGATCTACTCAGGTCCTGCAAATTCATACCCATGACTTCTTTTATAGAGTCGACCCATATAGCATGCGGCCTCCCTCTCTTTCTGCTTCTCTCCACCTTCCTAGCACTATTGTTTTTTCCAGTGAGTTGTGCCTTCACATGATGTTGCCAAAGTACAACAGCCTCATAGCTGCCCCCTGCCCCCATTCTTAGTTTTCTTCTAATTTCTTGACCGTAATCCCCACTCTGATCAATGTTTAATCTCAGGTATGAGAATTCTTTTTTTTACTATTTCTATTTCCTCATTGTCTAGGTTGAATCTGTGTAAATTATTTGTAGTCATTATTTTTGTTCTCTTGATGTTCAACAATAAGCTTGCCTTTCCACTTTCCTCCTTGATCTTCCTTAGTTCCAAGTCTGCGATGTTTTCAGCTAATATTATGGTGTCATGTGCATTATCTTAGATTGTTGGTATTCCTTTCTCCAGTTTTCATTCCACCTTCTTCTGTGTTCAATCCTGCTTTTTGTATAATATGTTCTGCATACAAGCTGAACAGAAAGGTTGAGAGGATGCAGCCTTCTCTGACCCCCTTGCCAATTGGGAACCATTCTGTTTCTCTGCATTCTATCCTGACAGTAGCCTCTTGTCCTAAGTAAAGATTCCTCGTAAGACTATCAGATTTGTTGACACTCCCATATCTTTAAGGGTGTTCCATAATCTTTCATGATCTATGCAGTCAAAGGCCTTGCTATAGTCTAAAAAGTACATGCTGATTTTCTTTTAATAATAATAATAATAATAAATTTTATTTTTATACCGCCCTTCCAAAAAGATCAGGGCGGTGTACTTTTGGAATTTCTTGGTGTGCTCCATGATTGAGAGTATGTTTGCAATGTGGTCCTTAGTGCCTCTTCCTTTCCAGAATCCTGGGTGTACCTCTGGATATCTCTCCATGTATGTTGGAGAGTCTATGTTGCAGAATTTTGAGCATGATTTTGTTGCATGAGAGATTAGACCTATGGTCCTATAGTTGCTAGAGTCTTTTGTATCACCTTTCTTTGTGAATTGAGATGTATATTGATCATTTCCAATCTGTTGGCCATCTTTTTGTTTTCCATATCTGTTGACATATGTTGGTTAACACTGGTGGATTGAAGCTATTTGATTGGTATATCATCTGTTCCTGGTAATTTATGTTTTCCCATTTCTGTAATTGCAGCTTCCACTTCTCTTTTTACAATGTGGGGTTCATCATCATATGACTCTTTGATCCATGTGTTCTTCATTTTGTCATCCCTTTTATATAGCTCTTCAGTGCACTACATCCAGCATCTTTTTATTCCTTCCTGGTCTTGAATTATGTTCTTTTTATTGTCATAAGAGTATCCCAGTTCTTGGTTTGAATTTCCCTTTGATTACCCTGATCTTGTGGAATAGATCTCTTGTTCTTCAGTTTTGTTGTTGTCCACTATCTCTCTGCATTGATCATTGTAGTATTTGTCTTTACCTTTTTGCACCATTTGTTGATCTGTAATATTCATGGTTCTGAGTTTGTTCCTGTCTCCTTTTTGTTTTGCTTCTCTTCTTTCTTTTACTGCCTGTAGCATTTTATCTGTTGTCCATGGTTTCTTCTCTTTCTTGACTACTCTAAATGTCTGTCTGCATTCTCCTTTTATTATGTCTCTGGCCTCTGACCATAGTTCTTCTGTTTTCTGGTCTATTCTGCTTAGCAGTGCAAATCTGTTCCTTATATTGTAAATAAATTCTGCTGAAATATTGTTCAGATCAAATTTTGGTATGATGACTAGTTTTGTTCTTTTTTAAAGTTTTACTCTTATTCTTGGAATAAGTAATTCATGGTCTGTGCCACTGTTAGCACCTAGTCTAGTCGTGGCCACCAAAATGGAGCTTCTCCATCTTTGGCTTCTGATTATATCATCTATTAGGTTTTTGTGTTGTCCATCTGGTGATGTCTATGTGTATAGCCTTCTCTTTGGCTATATAAAAAAAGTGTTTGCAAATGAATAGATTATTGGCTTTACAGAAATCTATCAGATGCTCACCTGCTTTATTTCTTTTGCCCAATCCTAATCTGCCTACTGTTTTTGATTCTTCTTTGCTTCCAGCTTTGGCATTTCACTCGCCTATGATTAGCTTAACATCCTGTGTTGGTGTATTGTCAATTTCATCCTGGACCCCTACCAAATGATTGGTAATATATTTAAATTATGGTAATAGTCATAGGTTTTCCAAGGAGCCTTATTGAAATGATCCAGTCTAATTTTGCGTTATATCCCTTTACTGCTTTTGCCACATCTCTCCTTAGTATGAGTGCCACCCTGTTTCTTTGTGTATTCTCATTCCTTGAGTAAAACACTGTGTAGTGATCTGAGCCAAAGTGGTCCATTCCTGTCCATTTTAGCTTGCTTACTCCCAATATTGCGATGTTCATGTGTTCCATTTCTATTTTTACACATTCAGCTGCCATTGGCACATGCTTCTCACATTCCATGTTTCTGTTATATGTGTTGTCTTGCTCTGGGTAGCTTTTGCATTTTTGAGTGGATCTCCTGCTTGCCTATCTTTTGGATTTTTATGCCTTTGGCTTCTCTGACAAGTTTGGTTTCCTCTGTTTTTCTGTGTCTCTGTTTCTTTTCCTGCCTGTGGCTCACTTGGAATATCTCATCATAGGGTTTTCTAGGTGAGGGGGTTATGCAAGGAGGGCCACCATTACCTCCCTGTGCGCAATGCTACGGTAACAAGTGGTAGCTATGATATCACTGTTGTTCTCTCAACATCAGTGCCATCCACCACTACTGCTGCTGCCCAATAGCAGTTTGCTTCTCTCTGTAAACCTTCCCTCTTGTTTTATTGTTTCCCTAGCCATTTCCTCCCTCCCTCATGTCCTCCGTCCTTTAATTCTTCAGCTTTCTCCTGGTCTCTCGTCAAGTTTCTCTGCCCTCATGGCCTGGATTTGGCACTGCCTCTTTGTCCCCTGGGCTTGAGGGGGGCGGTGAAGGTAGACTTTGCCCTCCCTCATGATAGACATCGGATAACTAATTTTTATTTTTCTCTCTGGCTCACAGAAGTGGCTCCAGAAACTCACTTCTGCACCTCTCATCCTAAAATTTTCTTGGAATATTCTTTTCCCAATAAAATAGCCAATCATACCCACCAGGCCTCCAAAGGTCAGAATTTTACCCCATTTTTACACCTTGGCCTTGTTTTGCTGTATCAAGCACTAGAATTTATCATCCAAGTTGAGGATAATTAACTTTGGCAGTGTCTCTGACAGTTTTGTCCAAATGAATAGACACACTATAAGAGAGATCCCATTTAGTTACTGAAGGCAGCTATAAGAAGAATTGAAATGTACAATAGCCTAAGGAAATAGGCTGTGCGATGCTAGAGCCTGTCATCTCTGTCTTTCTCATTCACTCCTGTAGAATAGAATAGTAGTAAATGATTTACAAAATCTAACTGCTGGGTCCCCAAAGTAGGCAAGTTTAAACATTAGGAGGAACTTCCTGGCAGTAAGAGCTGTTCAACAGCAGAACGCACTCCCTCAGAGAATGATGGAATCTCCTTCTCTGGAGATCTTTAAACGGGGGCTAGATGGCCATGGGGGGGGGGGGGGTTGCTTTGATTGTGAGTTCCTGCATGGCAGGGAATTGGACTGGATGGCCCTTGAGTTCTCTTCCAACTCTATGATTCTCTAATTCTCTTATTCTCTGTACTTTCTAATTCAGACATTTAGTGGTGGTGGACATTCTAATCAAAACTTGCTAGGATAATGTGTGTAAATGTAACTACAACTCTATATTTACACACACACACCTTTTTTAAATCACCTTCACCACAATGCAAAGATCAGGATTGTACAATCACTCCTCCATATCCAGTTTCAGCCATCCACAGTTTGAAAATAGAGAGGGGAGAGACACAGAGAGTGAGAAATTCCAAAAAGCCAACTTTGATTTTGTCATTTCAATAAGGGACACCATTTCACTATGCCGTTGTTCTTAATGGGTCTTGAACATCCATGAATTTTGGTATCCATGGGTGGTCCTGGACCCAAACCCCAGCAGATGCAAAGGGCCTACTATCTGTTGTAGAGAAGCTTCCACTCACAAATACATTCAAATGGGAGAGTGGACAGTTAAAAAGTGCCTTGGGGAGTGGGGCTCAGAGGAACCCCATCCTTTCCCCTGCACGGGTTAGTTATAACTGTTAGAAATTTTGGTAATGGGCTTGCTTCTGCCTTAAGAAAATCCAGTGGGTGGAAAAACAGCTTCCTGCAGTCCTGAGTATCAAAGGAGGATGTGCCTATCTGCTATATCTGTGATATTGTGAATGGACTCTTTTTCTGTGCATCTACAGGCCTCCCAGGGGGTTCCCGTAAGGAAGGCTATTTCTATAAAACATGGAGCTGGTTTAGCCCATCGCCCTGGCAGATCTGTGGCATTTCTGACCTGCCAAATTTTCTCTTTGGGGAGTCTAATTGGACTGTGGAATTACTACAGAGTACTCTGAGAAAGATCTCCCAAGAACAGGGGAAAAAACATGGACATTATTTTCCATGGTGCTGAAACAAGCCATACATATACATGACAATGAGAAGTGAGACAAAGTAAATAGAGATCTTTTTAACTGAGTGATCACATATAGTTTTGTACTTCCCAAAACGATCCATTAGACATTTCCTAAACATTTTTAGCATCCAGGAAATGAAAGATAAGGTCAAGACAATTTGGCACTCCACAGTTTGGTACATTTAGTACTTTGACACCACTGGGTTCTTTCAAAAGCAGATTACAATTGAGCATTGGCATCACTAAGGTTGCTATCACCCCAGCATGGCCTCTTTGTTGATGCCTGGTAGACCAGGGGACCCACAGGGACTATGTTTCTCGGGCCATTCTGGCCTACCCACTGTGTTCACAAGTCCCAGAGGGGATTAAGGTGCCATTTAGTAAAGGGACAGGCCTCCAGGAGTTCACATGCTGAAACCCCTCAGAGAGGAGGCTGCCTGGGACCAATTCAATGGGGAGATACACACACGGTGTGTTTATTCTTTTGCCCCCCCCCCCCAAGTCTGAAGTGCAGGTAGATAACTGAAAGGTACAGGCAAAATGTCCAGTTGTGTAGCAGAGAGACAATATGAAATTCTTGGGTGGACTCCTGGGGCCCTTGGTGGGGAAAGCTTGGTTGCTTGGGCTGTTCTACATTTCAGAGCCACCAGGCCAATGGTCCATTGTGAAAATTCAATCAGGCCGCTAAGGAAGAGAGGCTGGCCTCCTTCCCACCAATGGGGAGGTAGACTGGGACACCTCAAGAAGCCACCCATGTCCAGGCCATTCTAGTCTACCCACTTGGTTTGCAACTTCCAAATGGGTCCAGGCACCATTCAGCAATGGGAGTGGCCTCCAGAAGTTAACCCTAGCATTCCAACTGTGTCCCGAATGGCTTCCTTGCTGTGTCTATGCAGGTGAAATGGATCCTTCCTTAGACCTTCCTTGGACCCAGTGTCCTCTCTGTGGAGAGGCTCAGCAGTTCATTCCACACGAGAAGACAGTCCCTTCCCAACAGCACACCAGGTGACACCACTCTGAGGGGTCATTTGGTGCAGGCCACACTTCCCACACACACCTAGCGATGTTCCTGCAACTGAATATTAAAAAACAAAAATAATGACCACAGATGATTTGCATAACTTAAAAGTGTATGATGAACACATTCAAATAGTTATATATTTTCCAAACCTTGAGTTAATCTTTAATCAGAATGGAGACTGTAATCAAGAAATCAGAAGAAGATTAAGACATCGAAGGGCAGCAATGAAGGAACTAAATAAGATCCTCAAGATCTCCTCAAAGATACATAATACAATATCAAAGTTAGGACCATCCATGCCATAGTATTTCCAGTTTCTATGTATGCTTGTGAAAGCTGGACAGTGAAGAAGACTGAAAGGAAGAAAATCAAGTCACTTTAAATGGCGTGCTGGAAGAGAGTTCTATGGATAAGACAAATAAAAAGACAAATAAATGGATCCTAAAATAAATCAAGAGAGATCTCTCACTAGAAGCCAAAATGACTAAACTGAGGGTATTGTACTTTGGACATATCATGACATGACATGACTCATTGGAAAATACAAATACAAAGTGAGAGGCTGTAGGAAAGGAGAAAAAGTGCATTAAAGATGGATTGAATCAATAAAGGTATAGTATGCCAGGCCACAGCAGGGCTGTTCAAGATCGGGGCTGTTGGAAGTTTATAATTTGTAGGAACACCATAAATCTAGTAAAAAAAAGTATTGATTGAACTCATCCATTTGTCCCAACCCACTCATCTGTCCCACTCTGTTAATGTAATACACAGAAGCCTGTAATAGTATTATTTGGTAGTACTCAAATGTATTTTCTTTCATCACTCATGAACAGAGAAGATTGCTTAAGTGGTATTTCCATCCCCCCTCCCATTTTTTCCCTGACTAATTTCCCAGTGTTTGGGGGGCCTTTACATCCCTGACCTTTTTAAAAACCTTTGGACTGTGCCCTACTACCAGACCATAGAAATTATTGGGGGGGGGGTCATTCAAGAGTTGGTTGCCTTGTGATGACCAGGACCTGCTTGCTAATAATCTACCACTGCTATTTTGAAGCAACATAATCATAACACCTACTCCTTAAAAAGCCCAGAATGTGAATTCTGAAGTTGGAAAAAGAGATTGAGGATGCATCTGGCCTGCTGGAGAAATGTTTCACATACACCAGATGGCACAGCTACTTGTAAGGAGAGATGATGGCTTGGGGCGATGCTTGAGCAAATAGGCCAATTAAATTAATCTCTATTCAACTGCAGCAGTTGCTTTTTTCTCTCCAAGGACTGTCATATGTATTTGGTGTTGTATTAATCCGTTGAAGCAATCAATCCAGTTTTGTAAATGCATATATTACTGGCCTAATTGTATTTGTTATATTTCTCTTTGGGTTTTTATGAGATAATGTGTAGGGGGGGACGATATGCTCAGGGCCTGAGCCATATTGGTGACACTCGCTACAAAACACCTCCCAGGCTGAAATAGTCACCTGGAGGGTTCTACCATAGATATCCATGCCATATACCTTCAGGTAAAATCAGTATGTTGCATTTTAATTAGTTACTACTTTAGGTACACCCTGCCTTACCTGGAGGCCTCCTTCCATTGGACAGGATACAAAAGACTGGTACTTACCATGAAGCTTCCTTCTGATCTGATGAAAAGGAGGCCACTAAAGCCACACACCCGCGTGGCTGGATCCAGTGTGCCCTCCCTCTCTGATGGTGGGGGCTGGCCCATACCCATCAAAAAGATGACAAATAGGACATGTGTGGCCATGCAACACTAGAGTATGGCCTAGATGGCAAAAAATATTAATGAGAAACAACACCCAGGGACTGTAGCAGTTTACTTTTGCCTGAGCCAACAGGGAAGAACAAGACTCTATTCTCATCTCCTGAACCCCTGGCCAAGTTAATTGAGAGCAAACTATTTTTGCACTTTGAACGTGGTTTGCAGCAATTTAAGTGAACTCAGGCTGCAAGATGAAAGTGGAAGAAAGGGAGAAACTGGGAAATTTTAAAAGCAGGTGAAATAGTGGGATAGAGGCTTAATCAAGACTATCCCAGGAAAATTGAGAGAACTGGAAGGTATGCAGGCTCTCATTCCAGTCCACTGCTAGTTTTGAAAAGAAGATATTTTTTTTTATGTATTAGAGAACCCAGGAGGAGCTAGGGGGAAAGGGTAGTTTAAGGCATCAGAAAGGGTTTGCTTATGGAACCCCTACCTAAACTCATTCGCACCAAACTGAAAGAAACTTCTTTGTAAGCACCAGTCATCCATCCACTCATATTTTCTTCTTGGTGATGGAATGCACTTTGGTAGGCTGAAGACTGCTAGGCTGTCATCCAGATACTACTGTAGGAGCAAATCCACAATGATATAATTTGTTGAAAGAATTGTGTTATCAGTTTATAGGTAAGGCATGATTGGTGAGAGGGTGGAATTCAACGCAAATCACTTTGCATGCATGTTTCAGAGACTGACCACTGTGGAATCCCAGGAGGAATAGGTTTTGTGGGCACACACTAATTACATGCAACTTCAGTACAATTTTCCAATCAACAAAATGTATGCAGAGAATTATGCAAAGCTAGGTGTAGCATTTTTATGTTCAATATTTAGCCGGTTTGAAAATGGTCACATTGGCATAGAGAGGTGGTGGATCATCTGACAACCTGAGGGATCAACCTGAGGGATCCCAACCCCTCTTTCTGTAGAAGTCCTCTAGGCCCAGGCAGGTCCCTTCCCATGGTATATATAGAGCTGTAGAAATAGAAGGTCCGTGTAGAGTTATCATCGCAAAAGTGTGTGCGCGAGTGTGTCCACATGGACAGCCATGGGGGAAAGAATAGAAGGTTTCCCAAAATCATCTGTTGCTAAAAATGCTAAACAATATAGCAGGATTTGAGAAGGGAGGATCACTGATAAAACTCTAGGGACACACTTTCACCATCCTCAAAATGGCTACATTTTAGGCAGAATTGCAGTGTACTGAGATACAGTTCCCTAAGAACTATCTTGGAAAATAAATGTAGGAGTAGCCAAGGTGACTATAACTCAATATCCAAAGAACTCACTGTGGTGATACATTTATTACAGTAAGTCAACCAAAAGGCACAAAATGCATCACTTTATTGATCTCAGTGGCAATTGCACTGTTGAACTTTCATTCCAAAATTTAAGATTCTGTACATTTTAAAATTATTTCTTTGAGCTAAATATTTGTTGTATCCCCTTTGTTCTATTTCATCTTTCTTTTCTCTGATGTTATTATCTAAGGGCTAAGTTAGCTTTATTTCATATATCTTTTTTAAAGGGGGAATAAGAGAGCTGTCTTACTGAAACTCTCTCATGATATTTTTATTGTGATTGTACCTTCAATACTTTGCTTCTGAGCCACCCATCCTGAACCCACTTCTCAAGTTTTTTTTCTTTATGGGATTACACCTAGTATTTCTTCAAATGTGTAGAAATAAGATTTCACAACTATGGCCACCTTTCTTCTTTTCTCAATAATTACTCTAAGATGATTTGGTAATTTTCACCCAAGGTCCACACTATGTTTCCACACACTAGTGGAAAAGATGACATCGACCAGTTTTTCCCATTGGTGAATATCAGGTTAAGCATGAGGGATGGGTATGTTTGCTTCAATTTTGCTACTATCAGTTAAAAAAAAATACCTTAGGTTCATCCAACCTATTTATGAAGAAGAGTATAAATTCTGATGAGCTCTTAACAAAAACTAAACATGAACCGAATTATAGAGCTATTCTCAGGATGGAGAGGGCATATTATACCTGTCCCTCTGCTCTTAAAATTGAGAAGCCTGACAGGAAAGGAAAGTAGCAACCTCAATCCATCACTATAAATATGGTGGAATATACAGCGATTGAAAGCTACACATTTAAGAAGTAAGCACTCAAAGTTTTTTGTCTGCATTTTCTTCCACATCCATTTTTTTTAATCTCAAGTTCTTTCCATCCTGTTTATGAAGACATTTGCAAATTATGGGATCTTCTTAAAATACAAGATGAAGGAACTTCCAGCTTTCTTGTTTCAGGGAACTAAGTGCTCAAGAACAAGAGAACAAGAAAAAGAGAAAGCGGGGCACACACAGAATGTCTGCAAGAGCAGAAGCATAGTCAGTTCAGTCCAAGGTCTGAATACAAAAAGTACTCTAAGAAGGACCCAACATCAGTCAGGGAGTCCCCTAAGAGAACAGTCCAAGATGAAAACTTAATTTTAGGAAAGGAGATATTAGAGAATGTCAAACAATGGTAAAAAGAGCAAGTAGAACTGTTGTCATCTTGTAGCAAACAAGCAGGCTTTGCTGCATTAATTTACAGCTAGCTGGCCTAATTATCTCAGCATTTCTTTTTTAAAGGACACCAAGACATTTCCTGCTCTTTTGTTGCTACTGCTTTAATCTTGATTATGACTTTGATTTGCTCTTTGGGTCTGCATAGGGTGGTCTAGGCTCTTCATCAAAGGCAGGGCTGCCAGCTATTTCTGGCCCTCCCTAGAGCCTGTTAAGTGGGATCTCCAATTGCTCTTCCTTTTCCCAATTCCTATCTAGCTCCTGGGTTGGTATTCTAGCACACTCACTGTTTTTCACTGTGTGTTGAGTTGTATTTGCAGATTAATGGATTTCCTGAAAAGTGTATATATTACTTGCATATGAATCTTCTCCTCCTCCTGTTTGAACTATTTCTTTTGAATATGTTACCTTAGTCACCTCCTACATTTTTATCTCAGGTTGCCAGGTTTTCCCAACAGCAACACAAGACAGCCCTCTGGACATGTGACACAGGCTTCCATAAAATATCGGGGAAAGTGTGATTTGCCGTATCCCTTATTGTGTCCATGTTTCAGTCCCACGATACGGAACAGCCAAACTAAACAGGATGCCTGGAAACCCTAGTTTTTTTCCTACAACATTTCAATAAATGTTTATGTGATCATTTTTTGCCTTCCAGTACAGTGGGCCCTTCTTATCCACTGGAGTTCTATTCTGGGCACACACACACCACAGATGGCAAAAACCACAGGACCTCAAGTCCCATGGTTATTAATGGTAGCATACACATGCAGCTGCCCTCCCATTACCACATGCACATATGGCCATTAAAGTCAATGGGGGTTGCTAACACGTGATAAGTTCTTGGTTTCATTCATTGTGGAACTGTCCAAAATACTGGGGCAAGATACATGTAACTATTTGTAAAATACTGAAGATTAATTTTGAAATTAAACCTGAAATCTCTCCATTAAATATGGTAAATAAATATCAAGATAAGATTAAAAAAGATATTGGAAATTAATGCTTTATATGCTAACATCAGTGAGAATTCTATTAGCACAGAATTGGAAAAACAAAATAAATCCATCTATAGATGACTGGTTATTTAAGCTACTAGAAATGATGGAACTTGATAAAATAACCAGTGGGGTTTTTTTTAATTAAAAGGATATGAAAGAGGTAGGGAGCCAATGGGCTCCAATTGTAACTTTTTGTAGATATAGTTGGAAAGAATAACAGAGATGAAGGTGCAGATGACAAATAAGGATAATCCCACTTTCTAAACTATGAAAACAAACCACTGTTTGAGTTACCAAAATTATGAAAATCAGAAGACAAGAATAATAAGTGGATCAGGTCTCAGGAATTCAGAGACACGGGAAGTCAATTTTTTGTTATCGTAGTGTATGTAGTATTTAATTGATGTATTGTGGAATGTTGGTATAGTAGTATAGTAGCATAGTAATTATTGTTTTTATATTATTTGTTCTATAAAATCAATAACAACTACTGAAAAATTCAAAGGGGCTTGCCATCTACAGATGTTTAAATCTGTGGATGGCAAGCCCTAAATTGGAGTGGGTGTGCTGTATTAAAATTTCAGGTTCATCTTGATCATTTGCATACTCAATGGAATTTATCACATGGGAGGAATTTCTCTCAATTGCGAATGGAGCCAATTTGCAATTACGTGAATTCGCTAGTTTAGCGAATTTACGTGAAATCTGATTGCATTCAGAATGTGTTCAGAATGACTTCCCATTTCCCGAAAATGACCCCCTATTGCCCGAAATTGTGTGAGATACTCAATTACGCAATTACGTGAAACCCCATGATTGCGTTTGGATTGCCATTGCATTATACCCCCAAATTCCATCGTATGATAACTCCTATGTAGCTGTATAGACACATTTAAAGCATGGGTTGTGAAGTTCTTTTGCTTCCTTCCTCTGTTTTTCCCCATTTACATATGATAGATACCTGCAACACTTTCCCAGGTTAATTTTGAGAGATATTTTAAAAACAAGAAAGTCTCCTTAAACAAGTATAAAGTGCATTTTTCTTTACATTGCATAGCAACAGAAAAAGACCATTCATTTCACTTTGGTTCTTGAAGACTGTGTATGTCTCTCTGTGTATTGTGTGCCTTCAAGCCTATTCTGTCTATCCTGATATGTGAATCTATCATGTGTCGGTGAAGTTTTGCCCAGGCTGTAAAATGTCTCAAGTGCATGCAATGTGCTAAAAGGAAAATGCAGACTCAGAAAAAGCTGATGAAACTTCAGCATGGAGTTGTGTCATAACAGTTCAAAACTGAACAGTCACTGTGGACACATGACATGATGATGAAACACCAGCAGTGGATTGGATCAGAATCCTAGCCTATGTCTGTGTATATAACGACAAATACTCCAGTACACTATAAGTTAGGTGGATGTCGGTTGGTGGCGGAGCATTATGTTGGATGGTGTAAATATTGCTGTGTCGTGCTTGTAAATATTTTGCTGCAAATAAGATGAAAAACAACTTTGGAAGAACCTCAGCAGTCATGAGTGAAACTCTGTTCGGAAGCAGGAATTTTTGTCTCCAGCTACTTCCAGACTCAGCAGTGGCATTTGTTTTCCTGGCTGGCAGTTTTCTACGTATGGGCTCAGTTTTTACCAGTGGCTAACATCATGTGTTTCTTAGGAAGATTTGTTCAGTGGAGGTTTGCCACTGCCTTCCCCTGAGGCTGAGAGGATGTGACTTGCCCAAAATCACCCAGTGGGTTTCATGCCAAGCTGGGTATTGAACCCTGATCTCCAGAGTCATAGTCTAGCACTCAAACTACTACGCCACACTGGATCTCATAGAAGAATGAACTTAAAAATAGGTGTGACATCTGTTACAATGATTTTTGAACAATGGCAACAATGACCAAACCAGAAAAGTTAATTAACTTTATCCCTGAAGTAATATAAATTAATAGAATCCTTGCTTCCCAAAATCTTTATTGAGGATCACATGCAAAACAGTTGATAATCGGTAGACAGATCAGGCTCAAGGTGGGGGGAAGCAGTTCATAACAAAACAAATTACCTATGTTACATTGTTTACACCTTGTGGAATGCAGCATAAAGAATGGTTTTTCTAAACTTATTGATAAGTTAATCTTCTAGTTAGTCCAGTTGCAAATAAAGAATGCTGCAAAGTTGGAGCAGGAATCCAGTAATCAAGATTTTTCACTTCCATCTTCTCTCTTTCTAATTCTAGCTGCTTCTCCTTGATATGGAAAGGCATACTGGCAAGAAGGAGGTAGAGGAGAAAAATCAGACAGAGTGACTGCCACAACAAATTGCCTTTTTGGCTTCAAAAGCAGAATTTTCCCACTTCAGAATATATTTTAAAATGTAAATTGGGACAGTGTGATCTTATCAGCTAATCTGCATAACCACAAGCCATTGTGCGCATTCACCATACCACATGCAGAGCACAAAGAAGGAAATATGCATATTCCCAAGTCAATATACACTCCAACACATATGGAGAATGTACCTATCCTGACTGTGTCTTCTATTTTCTCTGGAAAGCATGCACATTTCTCAAATGTTAAAACATAGGCTGAGATTCTGCATCATCAGATCTAACTAGGATAGTTATATATGATGATGCCATACACCAAAAACCTAACCTCTTCAGCTAGGCTGCCCCCCCAGCCAAAGTGTTTGCAATGTACTGGAGATTGCGGTGCTGGGAAATGACATCTGCAGCATTCTCCTGGTTGCAAGGTGCCTTGAAACAGGCAGCTGGAGAGACCTTCTGGGGTTCTGCCACAAAATGCCCAGTGACCAGGAATGCACTGCATATGTCATTTCCCAACACTCTGCTCTGCTACACCTCAAAAATGGCCAAGGTGGGGTGCCACCAAGCTGAAACAATTGGTTTCAGGAATCATGTTTGGTTGTTAACAACTGTAAATGTGTGTCCACAGCAATTACAAGATGATACATCCATCTTACAATCTTGTAGCTACTTAATAGGATGCCAAACATGTTGTTGTTGTTGTTGTTGTTGTTGTGTGCCTTCAGGTCACTTCCAACTATCACAGGGTTTTCTTGGTAAGTTTTGTCAAAGCGAGTTTGCCATTGCCATCTCCTGAGGCTGTGACTTGTCAAGGTCACCTGGTGAGCTTCCATGGCTGAGCAAGGATTTGAACCCTGGTCTCCACAGTCAGTCCAGTGATCAAACCACTACACCACACTGGCCCTCACCCTCCAGAAACATGGTTTTTGTTTTGTTGCTAGTTCAGAGATGCGTAATCTTCAGTCTGATGTCCTGCACTCTCATTTTATGTGACCAAAAGCTTCTCCTCCTGCTGCCCAATTGTTCCCTCTCTATCAGTTCAGGGACTATCATAGGATAGAAGCAGTTCAAACATTCTCCTAGTAATTCTGATAAAAATCGCCCTCCAGTTTTTAAAAGCAGCAGATGGGGGAAATGATTCTCATTGAAATTGCAGGACAGCCAAGTGTTAAAACTCCCCTTCCCTACTCTGCTCAAATGATGGATAGATGAAACCTGGACTGCAGGGGAGGTGCAACTTAATAATAATTTTATCTGTAAAGCTTCTTTATGTGACCTGTAAAAGTATGTAATGATCATGAAGGATGTTGGAGAAGATTGTGCACAGTGGCTAATATTTCTCTCATGTGGAATACTACTTTAAAAACAGGACTTTTCATCAAGTTGTGCACACACTGTATTTTAAAAAAACCAAGTGTTATATACTGAAGTTAATTAAAAAGGCTTAACAAAGATTAGAATACTTTTTAAACCTCATTTTTTGTGTGTGGATATACTTCCATTGAACGGTCTCATTCTCTTGATCTGAGGTGGCTTAGCCACCACAGGAGGGAGTTAAAGCCTCACAGTATTGCAGCCAAGAACAAGAGAAATTAAAATTAAGGATGTAAAATCTCTGCTTTATGCTCTTTAAAAAAATTATATCATCCATAATGATCTCTGCCAATACACAGCAGCACATAAAGTAAAATCGGAATATACACATTAAAAATGTTGAAAGTATTTTGTAATACAGTCAGCCCTTCCCTTATATGAAGGATCCATTCCAGACCCTCCTGCATAAGGGGGGAATTGTGTATGCTCATGCCCCATTGAAAACAATGGGCAAATGCGCACAGAGTGGTATGCCTTGTGCACCATGGACATGCATGATATTCATTTAATTATAGCGCGGCTTCAACGTAAGCTGAAAGCCACATAAGGGAAGCCCGTGTATGGCGCGGGCTGACTGTACTGTCAATCAAAAGGACTTGAATGCCTTTGAAAGTACAAGCTTTGACTCCTACAGACAGGTGTGTGTGTGTGTGTGTGTGTGTGGCTGTCAAGCTGCCTGTTGACTTAGGCAAGGAATACTCAATGGTGGTTTTAACAGTTGCTTCTTTTGAAATATAGCCTACAGCAGCTGGTGTTTGTTGGCAGTCTCCCACCCAAGGACTAACCAGAGCTGATCCAGCTTAACTTCCATGATTTTATGAAAACTAGGGCATTTAAATACTTGTTCCCATAGTTCTGTGGGGTATTTAAAATTGTTGACCTAGAATATTTTCTTGCAATTTCCAGCACCAGTTGCAATGTTTTATTCCCACTCTCCTCTGTGTCCCACTGGTAAGCTAAATGCATTATGGGAGGACATGGGAGACAGCCATCTCTGTGGTGACACCCCAGTTGTATAATTCTCTCCCCCTGGAAGCCTGATAGGTGTCAATGTTCAGATCATTTCACTGCCAAGTCAAAACCTGGCTTTTTCATAGAATCATAGAGTTGGAAGAGACCACAAGAGCCATCTAGTCCAACACCTTGCCATGCAGGAAAACACAATTACAGCATCCCAGACAGATGGCCATCCAGCCTGTGTTTAAAGGAAGGAGACTCCACCAACACTGAGGCAGTTTCTTCCACTGTCAAACAGCTCTTACTTTCAAGAAGTTCTTCCTAATGTTCAGGTGAAATCTCTTTTCTTGAAACTTGCATCCACTGTTCCATGTTCTAGTCTCTGGAGCAGCAAAAAAACAAGCTTGCTCCATCCTCAACGTGACACTCCTTCAAATACTTAAACAGGCCTATCATATCACCTCTTAACCATCTCTTCTCCAGGCTAAATCTGCCCAGCTCCCTAAGTCGTTCCTCATAAGGCATGGTTTCTAGACCCTTCACCATTTTGGTCACCCTCCTTTGGACACACTCCAATTTGTCAACATCCTTTTTGAATTGTGGTGCCCAGAACTGTACATACTATTCCAGGTGAGGCCTGACCAAAACAGACTAGAGTGGCACTATTACTCCCTTGATCTAGACACTATACTTCTATTTATGCGGCCTAAAATGTCATTTGCCTTTTTAGCTGCCGCATCATATTGTTGACTCATGTTCAACTTATGGTCTACTAGGACTCCTAGGCCCGATCTAGGCGCGCACTAAAGAGCGCCATTAGCGCTCTTTAGTGTGTGAATAGGGTTCAGGAGGGTGCAGCGTTTAGTCCCCCCGAACCCTAGCGCGTATGGACGCCACCATTTTTAAATGGCGGCGTCCATACAGACGCACCATGATGGCGTCATGATGTGCATTGTTTAGAAGCGCTGCGCATGTCGTGACGCCATTGTGCCATGGGAGGGCGCCAAGCACGCCCTTTCCGTGGCGCAAAAAGGAGCCCCAAAACAGAGCTCTTTTTTGCTTCTGGGTCTTTGTCATGGCCTTGAAACGGCCGTGGCAAAGACCCGGAGAGAAAGGGGCCGCAGTGGCGGCCCCTTTCTTTCCTCAGCCCCACCAAGGAAAGCAGGGTGCAGCGGGCGCCCAGGGCGCCCGCTGCACCCCCTTTGAGGCCGCGGGGAAGCGGCAGCTTGCCGCTTCCCCATGACCTCCGGAAGTGGCGGGGTGGGGCCTTGGAGGCTGCCGGTGCGGCAGCTTTGGCCCCATCTTGCCGCTTCTTGGGGCAAGTACAGACAGCCCCCTAGATCCCTTTCACACGTAGTCTCCTTAAGCCAGGTGTCCCCCATCCTATATCTATGCATTTTCATTTTCTGCCTAAGTGCAGTACCTTACATTGCTCCATGTTGAAATTCATTTTGTTAGCTTTGGCCCAGCTTTCTAATCTATTCAGGTCTTCTTGAATTTTGTTCCCTTCCTCTGGGATATTAGCTACTCCTCCTAATTTGGTGTCATCTGCAAGTTTGATGAGTATGCCCCCTATTTTTTCATCCAAGTCATTGATAAAGATGTAGAATAGCACTGGGCCCAGGACAGAGCTCTATGGGACCCCACTGGTCACTTCTTTCCAAGATGAAGAGGAGCCATTGCTGAGCATTCTTTGTATTTGCCTGGTCAACCAATTACAAATCCATGTAGCAGGTGCATCGTCTAACCCACATTTTACAAGCTTGTTTCCAGGAATATCATGGGGAACCTTGTCAAAGGCCTTACAGAAAACAAGATATGCTATATCTACAGCATTCCCTTTGTCTACCAAGCTAGTAATTTTACCCAAAAAGTTCAGATTTGTCTGGCATGACTTGTTTCTCAGAAATTCATGTTGACTTTTAGTGATTATGGCATTCTCTGTTCATGGCATGTTCACAGACTCTTCTGTTTAATGATCTGCTCTAGAATCTTTCCCGGTATTGATGCCATACTAAGTGGGTGATAATTGTTGGGAACCTCTTTTTTCCTTTTAGCCATTTAGGCATTTAGCAAAAGCCTTTCTGACATGGGAGATCCTACCAGTAGCACTGTTATTAAGAGCACAATCGCTTGCCACACAGGAGCATGCAGTTCCATCACCATGGAAAAGTAGTTCTATTGGTGGACCAATACATATATTCCCTGTAAATTCTGGGAGCTGCTAATTAAAGGTTTATATGTTTTTAAAGATTTTATGCATTTTATAAATGAAAAAGATTTATCTGTTGACAAGCTTTCTGTATTGATTTCGCCCCCCCCCCCCCCCGGCCACTAGTTCTTTTTTGTTGTAGCTATTTCAGCTCTGGGGAAAAAGAACTCCTACTATCCTTTTATATGAAGCTAAATTCCCCTCAACGGATGTTGTTTCTTTAGGAGAAACTAGGTGCAGCTGTCCATATTTTGGTACTGAGAGAAACTAGCATTAGTTACTTACTTGTGAATAACATTCTGTGCTATACAATATGTGCCTGTATCACAAAACCTCCCAACGTCTGTACTTTCCATTGATTTGGTGGTTGTTGTTGTGTGCCTTCAAGTTGTTCCAACTTATGACAACCCTAACTCCTGTCATGGGTTTTTCTGAGGCTGAGTGTGTCTGACTTGCCCAAGGTCATCCAGCAGGTTTCCATGGCTAAGTGGGGATTCGAACCCTGGTCTCCATAGTCATAGTCCAGTGCTCAAACCACTCCAGGCAGCAAAAAAAGACATATAAATGTCTTATACATGGGTAATCATTCCCCAAAGAGAAGTGAAAATCTTGTATGGAGAAGCTTTTAGGATTATGAACACAACTTAGATTAAATTTGGACAGAGTGCCCAATTGATTGATGAATACTAATCACAAAGTTGCCTCAGAATGCCAACACCTTGTTGTCCAGAGGCCTTGTGATTCCCACCCCAATATAATTGTGATGGTGCTAAAGAATTGCTGGTTTTATTGGAACACTCTTGCACAGCTTCACTTCCGAAGTCTCATTTGCCTAACAATTCATTGCTCTGAACTTAAGGTAATGTTACATAACTACGCCTAATAAGAAAAATTTACAGATAAATGAGAAATCCTAACAATTTTGTAGCAGTGGTTCTTTTAAATGCAGCCTCTCTCCCAGTTACAAAACCAGTTTGTACTTTCATGACCACTCGTACACCTATTGCCGTTTGAACATTCATGTAAGGTACCAGGATACACAATGAACTTTGCTTTCACAACAACTTAAAAATGTAGAGCAGCCAGAACATGGTAAATCCCACTTTATAATACAGCTAGATAGTGGACCACAAAGTTGATAAGACATTTTTCCATGTAATTTCTGCCATGCTGAACAAAACTACTATGCTGAAAACAGTCAGATTATTATGGTTCTTTTTTCATTTCACCATGTTTGTTTATAACAGATGCATATGAATACCAATTCTTTAGTGTGATCTCACACTATTTCCAAGTTAGACACTCAAAGCAATCTATTGCAAGATTAAATGCAATAGATTAATCTAAAGCCTCTTGGGTGTATTAATGCAATAGTGGTAGAATTCAAAGACATTCCTGTGTTAGTTTGGATCAGTATGCAAAGGGATATTGTAGCACCTTTGAGACTAACTTCTTTCTTTCCCTCAAAGGGCCCATACATACAGAGATGCTTCGGGTCACTTTGGAGATATGATGTTTAAATGAATTATGCATCCTAAGAGTCCGGTAGCTGCACCAAAGCCACACTCCAGTCCTTAGGACTGGAGCATGGCTTTGGCGCAGCTTCCAGACTCTTAGGACCCATGCATCATTTAAACAGCATACCTCCAAAGTGACCCAAAGCAGCTGATTTTTTGGCCTGTCTGTATGGGGCCAATGGTGCTATAAGATCCCTTTTCATACTAATGAAATCAGTACATTCTGGAAACAAGTAACAACAGGATAAAACAGCAAATCAAATATAAATATGTATATGCATATATAAAATATTGCATACATACCAGGGAATAGCTGGCAAGCGTTGGAGAGGTATAAACGTATCTGGCTTCTTTGTATACATATCACTGTTAAGAGGAAAGCAAAAAGCTAAATAACCATCTTGATCACCAAAAATTATTTTCTATTGGGATTATGCTGTTTCCATATGGATGTTTTCAACTCCCAGTTTGTAGTGAAAATTGTATATATGTTAAGGTTCGTTCAGTAATAAAATCCACATCTCTTATTCCATCCTGTGTAGGTTAGGGATGCCATATCTCAAGGCCTGGCCATTCTCCAGTCTCCAGGCTGAGTTAAAGGAATTTTAGGGTGAGAAAGCTTCCTTAAACTAAGCAAGTAAATGAGTAAGAGTGTGTGTTGTGTATTTTTCTCATTTGATAGAGCTGATCTTGTTTATTTGAACACCACAGTCTGAGCACCTGTGAATGGTAATTAAGCTTTCATGCTTAAGCACATCACCGTGGCCTGCTTTTTATATCATCATCAGGTCTTGTTCCTACAACAGTTCAAGAGAGATGACTGCAAATCTCAGAGTCTATGATTGTCCTGACCTGGAATCCCTAATGTGGGGCAATTGGAACTGTTATCCATGGGAATAAGTTATTTTCCATGGTATTTTCCAAATCTCAAAGTCTGTCAGTTTTTCCATTTAAATTTATAGCTTTTTCCTTTGGGTTGGATTTAGCAATGAACTGTATATTTTTGGAATTCTAGATTCTTCTGTCACACATTAGAATTACTCAAACAATTTATTTTGATAAAACAATCTTCAAGTATACAGCTGTTAATAGCTTGCTTCAGATTATGATCAAGACAATGATAACAACTATTAGGAATAGTAGTAGTCGTAGTAGTAGTAGTAGTAGTAGTATCCTGCCCTTTCCCCACCCTGGGACTCAAGGCAGTTTACAAAACTTGAAACAGATAAGATAAAAGTTCATATCACTAAACCATAGAAGAGTTATAATATACTGTAGTTAATAGAGTTGAAAGCCATTTTAAAAGCACATCTATTAAAATCACAAATATGAACACATTATTAAAATCCCTTTCACATGAGAAGTCAGTTCTCAAAATCCTGTAGCAATCAAAAAGCTGCCACCTGTCAAACGAAGGAGCCATTTTGACCTTTCTAGGAAAAGGGTGCCAAAGCTAGGTGTCAGTCACCAAAAAGGCCTTCTTCTTTGTCCCCACCAAAGAAAGTGGCAGGACCAAGAGAAGACCCTCTCTTGAAGAGCTCAAAATCTGGGAAGGCTTGTATTGGAGGGTATAGTCCTTCAGATAACTCAGAGCTGAGGTTTAACAAGCATTCTGAATTATGCTCAGAAAAAGACTAGGTTGGCAGTGCAGCTGCTATTTTGTGCTGTTTGGCTACAACTTTTTGGATGGGATGAAGTTTCCAAAAACTCCTGAAAGGCAGCGCCACATAGAGTGCAAGATTTAACTAGAGAATGTATCATCACGGCCAGAAGAGGTGTCTCAAGAAATGGGCACAGTTGGCACCCTAGTCGGAGTGAACAGCACTCCTAGGCACTGCTAAAACCTGAATGTGCAGGTTGAACCCAGGCATACACCTAAACTGTGAAGTTATGTCTTCAGCAGGAGGGTAACCTCATACAGCACAGGCTGATTCCCTCTTCCCTGATCTGTCTTTCTACTGCCATTTTCTTTCAACTCCAGTTTTAACATGCAGCCTGTTTTAATGTTTAGAGTTCCAGTTTCTGCTATTAAAGGTGGACTGGTTTATCTTCAGAGGATCCTATACTCTGGATTCCCCTTTGACACCTGCTTGCTGTAATTTACCCTTAGTAGGGGTGCTTTCATTTTCTTCTAGTGTGCATACTGGAGTGAGTGAATAAGGGCTGCAGAGGGAGACTCTGTATTGCTGCTGTATTATGTATAAACATTTGTAAATTGCCCTTAACTCTGCTAAGTGCTGACCCAAGAACTAAGCCTACCAGGCATGCAAGCTGAATGAACACTCTACTTTTAAGGTTCACAGGATAAAAAGGGAATCTTACTTGTACTCCTTGTTTTTTCTAGGTGTTCTAACATATCACAATCTAAGGCAATTTTGATGTAGGTCTTCCTCAGGATTCAGTTTATCTTGCAATGAATTAGGCCCAATAAAGCAGCTATGAAAGAATCAGAAAAACCTCATACAGAGATAAAAATCAAACGTAGCTACACTACTCCATGAACCAGTACTGGCATTCAAAAGCTTGCACACTTTTGTAGCATTTGTGTGGGTCCCAATTAAGATTTTAGCCAACCTTTATTTTGTTTTTATACATGGACTAACACTGTTATCTTTCTGTTTTCTTCAGGAGCTATTATATTTTATTGATTAATTCAGACTATGATAACAAGCTGGTCTTGAGTTTACCTGCAGATAATAAATGACAAGTAATGTCGCAGAAAATACGTTTGGTTGTTTTTGTTACTCCAAAGGTTAGGACATGAACCAATGGATTAAAATTGCAAGAAAAGAGATTCCACTTAAACTTTACCAAGACCTTCCTGACTGTAAGAGCTGTTCAACAGTGTAATGGATTGCCCAAGAAGGTATGGACTTGCTTTCTTTGGAAGTTTTTCGAGGTTGGATAGCCACCCCTCAGAGATGCATTAAGTCCACATTTCCTGCATGGCAAGGGTGTGGATTAGATGGCCCTTCCAACACTATGATTTTCAGGAGTCTTCAGGTCATTGCATCTAATACTTTGGTTGAATTCTTGAACCTCAGAATCTTGGAACTGATCATATTATGTCTGGCTTTCCCATGTCCCAGAATGTGTGGATGTTTTGGGATGGTAGCAAACTACAGATTGTCCTGGGTGGCAATAAGTTGCCTGAAAATGTAGGTGTGCTGGATAGACGTAGGAATCCTGGCATTGCACCAGCCCTTATAACTGTGACATGACTATTTCCCAGGTGGTAATTTTCTGGGATAGACATATGAGCAGCACCTGATATGTCAATTGTCTGTTACACTCTTGCATGTGCTGGAGGAAAAAAATTACATCTGATTCCAGCCAAAACATGGTTAAATATGGGGTGGTTTAAACAAAATACTACCCCTCACATAGATGTTATAAACTGCCTAGTCCCACATGGTCTCCTTCTAAGTAAAGGAAACCCTTTTCTCTTGTCACAACATTCAGAGATGAGAAAGTGATGAGCCAAACATAAACAACTGCCCAACACAATACTGGCACACCAGCTCTAGAGTTTTCTTCCCAAAGAGATTCATTCAACATTATGAGATATGTCTGTGGTGCAAAGTGAAGACTTATTATTTTTTGCATATATGCATTCTTTTCCTAAGAGTTCAGAATGTGACAGAGTAGCCATACCTTAGCAATGCCTCAATCAATAGACTGAATACCATATTAAAGGGGATGGCTTTATTTACAATGTTGGGGACAAAATGGACAATGTTTTATATGAGAAGTAATTGAGCAATTATATCAGAAACAGGCAAGAGAAAACAAGAAAGCTATATGGCAGTGGTAAACATACCAGACATATTATGGTGTTCAGAGTTTTACGTTTAGGGCCATGTGCTTTGCTTATTTGAGAAGACATGAATCCCTGATTTGGTTGAGGATGCTATTAGCAGCCATTAGATCTGTCTAGCTGCTCTCTCTGGATCATGGTGAACAGGAGATTAGAGGAAAACAATGGCATTTTGCAGGGTGCTTTGTAAAGAAGTCTGAGGGGGAGGACCAGAGTGCTATAACACTGCCTCTGTAGGGCAAACAAACATGAATCGTGAAGAAGTTGTTGCGGGGACCTGCAGTGCCTGTGCTATCTTTGTTTTCTTGCTTGAGGATGTGAGGTGCTATACCTTGACCAAGTGCAAGCTGGAAGAACAATCAGCACGCACTTGATAAAATGTGGCAGCCTGAAGCTCAGAAAACTGCTTTTGCCAGAGCCTGGACCAGCTGCTGCAGATGACGAAGACACAGAGGCACTTCATCTTGTGTAGTGTTGTAGATTAAAACACCAGTTGCAAATGGACAGGAAATGCTCTGATCCACTTTAAAAGGAAAGTGTTGAGCTAATTAGGCCAGTAATGTTGTTTTACATGCTCAACCACTGAGGCAGACAACAAGCTTCAACACTGCCTTTGTAACCTTATTTGATGTCACTGATTTTGTAGATCTCTGAACTTCAGCATGTACTTTGAATCACTCTTTCTGGCAACTCTGTTGTTAGCTTTGGACCTTACTCAAGTTTGCTTTTCATATTGGAGCCTCAGACCATTTGAACTATGCTTCTGCTTCTACTGATACATTGTGTATGATCTGGGAATGGCCCGGTTTTTCCACTCTCTATTTCTGTAGACAAGTGTACAGTACTTACCAGCTTTAAATAGGATACATTTTCTGAACAGAAAACAGATTAATTTTTCGCACAAGAAAATGTTTTTCTCCACAGAATAATTCCTGAACATCACTTTGGAATGTCTAATCCCAGGAGAAAATGTGCACAATTTTCACAGTTCTATTATTCTTCCTGACAACAATCATGAAATGCTTTTTTTAAATGTGAGAATAAATAACTGTGAATATTCTTTACTTTGCTAATGAGAAATGATCATGGAGAAATGAGTTCATGGTTGAGAGAAGTTTCTTAATGATAGATATTGAAGGCACATTTGCAAACAATTCCAAGCCAGTATGCCAGTATGGATATACGAAGAACTTTCAGAAAATCTGAGATTTAAAAGGCCTGTATAAGAAATGGGAGAACAAGGGAGACACCAAAAGGGAATACAACTAAAAAGTAAGCATTGGAGAGGGAAAGTCATAAGGAGCTCAGGCTTGCTAGAGAGGTGTTGGGTTAGTGGCTATGTTCAGAACAAAAGGAAAAACAAGGAAATAGGAGGCCATTGTGTTAAGAAGATGATGAGATGTTAACACAGGACAGAGAGAAAGCTGAACTGTTCAGCGCATGCTTTGCCTCAGACTTCTCCAGAAGGAAAAACAGTACAAAAGTGGACAAATATAAGATGGGTGGTGCCTGGCTTGATGACATCTGAAAAGTATCTAGGGATCTTAACAGAGAACAAACTAAATGTGACTGTGATAAAGTAGCCATTTTAGACTTCCTCAACAGGTGTAAATGTCCGAGGGAAGTTATAATCCCACTGAATTATGCTTTGGTCAGATCTTACCTGGAATACTGTGTCTAGTTCTGGACATCAGGTGCAAGAATATTGAAAAGATGGAATGTGTTAAATGGAGGGCAACAATATGGTAAAAGGTCTGGAAACCAAGTCTTATGAAAAACAGCTTAGGGAGCTGGGTATGTTTAACCTGATGAAAGAAAACGTTAAGAGGATTGATATGACAGCCATAGTTAAATACCTGAAGGGATCTCATACAAAAAAAAAATGGAATGAGCAGCTGCTTCAGAGACTAGTACATGAATCGAAGGATTTAAATTGCAATAAGAGATTCAAGCTAAACAGTAGGAAGAACTTATTGACCCGTAAGAGCTGTTTGAGAGTGGCATACACTGCCTCCAAGGGTAATAGACTCTTCATCTTTGAAAGTCTTCAAGCAGAGATTGGATGGCTATCTCACACAAATGCTTTAGCTGTGTATTTTTGCATGGCAGCAGGCTGAACCAGATGGCGTTTGTGGTTCCTTCCAACTCTATGATGCTATGTGTGAGAAGACTATAGATTAACACACGTGAGGCAAGTGTCCTTCTCCCATCATTAAATCGTCTTATTTGCGGGATCAGGGGGAAGATTATCATACCCCTGCACTGATCCCATTCTTTTTCCATCGGTAAACAGGTCATAATGTTGGTCATTGGGTATTAACAGAAACTACAGTTAATACCCAATGACACATCCATTACTGTTTACCAATGGGAGAAGAATGGGAGAAGTGTGCAGGGTTGTGATAATCTTCCCCCCGATAGCACAAATGAGACAATATAACAACGAGAGGAGGATGCTTACCTCCTTTGTGTGATAATCTCCCATGTGAATTATTCTGCATTTTAAGTCAGACAGACAGACACAAACCATTGTACTGGAAGCAAGTCAGTGGCAAATTTTGAACTATTTCTCTACTTACATCATAGGGAAATCTCAGGACAGAGTGAATAGAGAGCATTAATTCTGTACCTTTATCGTTAGTTGTACTAGAAAAAGGTGCAGGCTATATTTCAAGTTTAAGAAAGGCACTACCTACTAAAATGCTTCTGGACACTGTTAAAAATATTATGAAGCCCTGCCTTCCTTTGATCAGGTCATTCTCAAAAACAGTAGTTTTAGGAAACTTTATACATACTATACCTCAAAAAACTGTCAGTTCTTCAGCTGAAGTCTGACAAGGTATGGAACTCCAGTTACTCTCAATTAATAATTCACTGGATCATAATCAGCATGGCTAGCCTTCACTTTTTACCCACCTTTCTCTCTTCCCAAATATTCTTCTATTCTGCATATTTACTTTCCTTGCTGCTCTGGCAGTAGTGTTGAGTGCTAAAGACAGTGAGGTCTTTCTCCTTTTCAGCACCTGGAGTGTGGCTACAACTACTACAACTACAAGTCAGCTATGAGTCAGGTCCCAAAGTACTGGGAGATGTAGTCCCCCTTATGGTTTCTTCATATAGCCCAACACCTATGGTTTTCATAAAGCTGATGAGTTTGTGTTAGCTCTCCCCCCCCTCCAAAAAAAAACCCCTACAGCAACATAATTTAAAGTAAGTTCAAGCATAAGGCTATCTCTATGAAGCTATCTGAAGCAGGCTGCCTGAAAGGCATAGAAGCCTGCCTGAGTCTTTAAGAAAGGCCCTTCTTTCAGTCCTGTCATGACCAGAGGCATATTTGGTGGGAGATACAAGAGAATGCCTTCTTGGTGGCCACTCACAGGCTTCAGATGGGGTTCTCTGCTAAGAGTGGTTAGATTGGCTGTCTTCCAGTTGTCCTTCTGCTGGCTGCCAAATAACTTCTTTTTGCCATTTAGTTAGTTCTTTGGCTTGTAAACTAATCTCTTGTTGAAAGCAACAACTGCTTGGATAGTGGTTTTGTCTTTCTGATTGTGTCTTTGTGTCTTTTTTAATGTTAGTTTTAATGTTAGGTTGTTAAATATGTATTTTTATTGTTAGTCGTCTTCATAACCTTCTTTTAGTAGAAAGTCAGAATATAATTTTAAGAAATAAAGAAAAGAAAACATACCTCCCAAAATTCACTGGAGATCTTATCGCTCCTGTTTTATGAAAGTCTGTACTTTGCTCTGGACAAGCATAGGGGTGGTCACCTGGTGTCACAAATGGTATGCCATTTCTGGAGGCAATTTCACCCACTATGATTACAAAAAAGGTATATTTAAATAAGGAATCTGTACCCATTTGGATTTAGAAAGCCATCATTCTCCAAATGGGGATGCATGCATATACATGCTAGAACATTAATTTAAATATAGGCATGTTGACATAAACAAAAAATCACTTACTTAAAGTTTAAACAGTATAACTTCTTATAGTTACAGTTTTGATAACTGTGCAAGTCTACTTGCTGAAAGACTCATAGGCCATGGGAAGAAAGTTTTCCATAGGTTTCCTCCTTCCCATAGCAGTCTCTTCATCTAATTTATACTGGTGTGCGATGGGCTGCTGAGGCCTCAGTCCTCTAGCAAGGCTTGTGGAAGGAATAGGTGAGATGAAGGGAGCATTCCTTTTGTAAGCATCCTTTAGTTAACAATTTCTAAAGCTGTAGACATGTTAGTCTACAACAACAACAAAAACAAGTTTCATTTATATACCGCTTCATTCCGCCTAAGCAGTGTCTAAGCATTTTACAACTGTAAGTTAATTTGCCCCCCAAAATCTGGGTACTTATTTTAGCGATCTCAGAAGGATGCAAGCCTGAGTCAAGCTTGAGCCCTTTTGCTGGTCTTGAACTCGCAACCTTATGGTTTTGAGTGAGTGGCTGCAGTACAGGCATTTAACCACTGTGCCATCAGGGCTCCTCAACAAAGAGGACTTTGGCAAGTTGAAGGCTGAAGGGACTGGGTGTCTTTAGCCTAGAAAAGACAAGACCGAGGATCCTAATAGCACTCTTTAAATATATGACATGTCCTTACACAAGTGAGGGCAAAGATTTGCAAGCCTAGATTTACTAGGCATAGATCCAATGAGGATGGATTATGACTAAACATTAGGAGAAACATTTTAAAGGTATGAGCAGTTGGCAGTGGAGCCAATTGGCTTGGTAGGACCTACCTTGAAACCTTTAAACAGAAGGTAGACTCTCCTGTATGTGGATTCCCTGCATCAACAGGGAGCTGGAATAGCAACTCCCTTCCAAATAGCTGTGTCCAATTGGCTGTGTGATGTTGCCACCTCAAGGCCATTTTTATGGGAAAGGTGTTGAAATTGTACCCTAGAGGTGGGATGTCAAGGGCTCCATTCTCTCTAAAGTAATCTGCCAGGTACTCCCTGCCCCTAATGGGCAGACTCAAAGCCAGTGGTGATTATGCCTCTTGTCTCTGTTTCTGCCACTTATTTTTCTCTCTTTCTCTTCCAGCTCTTTCTCCCTTTTCCTCACCACGTTACATGGCTGCTGGGGAGGACAGAGCACTCCTGCCGAACCCCAAACTGATCATTTCCAGAGGGCTTTTTGAAATTAGGAAAAGAGCCATAGGGTGCCCATCAGGGCAGCAAACCAGCACAGAACTGGGAAGCTTTAGCAGCGCTTGCAAATGTTGTTCGGGAAGCTAATGTCTTAGCATTACTCTTTTATTATTTTTATAAAGTATGTAATTTAGCTGGCATCCTGCTACTGACATATGCAGGCCTACATCAAACTTGAGAGAGTTGAGGGGGAGAGAACATCGTGAATTGCTGGAAAATGAGAAATTAGAAAGCCTGGCCACAGAAAATGAGAAGCAGAAGAATCAGCTCTTGATGAAGGGTCTTCTCAAAATGTGTCAGTAAGTTTTCTGTATGGCTTTCGAGCTATGTGGCCATGTTCTAGAAGAGTTCCTTTCTGACATTCGCCAGCATCTGTGGCTGGCATCTTCATTCTCTAAAGATGCCAGCCACAGATGCTGGAGAAACGTCAGAAAGCAACTCTTCTAGAACGTGGCCACATAGCCCGAAAGCCCTGCAAAAAACTATGGATGCCGGCCATGAAAGCCTTCGACTCCACATGTGTCAGTAAGATAAATAAAAGACTTTTTAACAATAGCACAGCTTAACAGTGTTTTGTCTACAATACCATTGAAGCACATCTCTCATTTTCCAGATACATCCAACTTGTACCCCTCATCTGCCTCTTTCTTTCTTAGTTGTTTCAAGAGACAGGTGCTGGTCACTGTGCAGAAGTCAGAGTTCTCTTCCTCATGCAATAGCTAAAACCTCCCCACAAAACTTACCATTCACGTGATGCATCTCCCCAAACCAGCTGGACACAAAGGAGTTTATCATACGACGGAATTTAAGGGTATAACGCAATGGCAATCCGAATGCAATCATGGGGGTTTCACGTTATTGCGAATGAGTGTATCTCACGCAATTTCGGGCGATGGGAAGTCATTCCAAACACAATCATGGGGTTTCATGTAATTGCGAATTAGAGTATCTTATGCAATGGGGGGGTCATTTTTGGGAAATGGGAAGTCATTCTGAACACATCCTGAATGCAATCAGATTTCACGTAAATTCGCTAAACTAGCGAATTCATGTAATTGCGAATTGGCTCCATTCGCAATTGAGAGAAATTCCTCCCATGTGATAAACTCCAAAAGTGATGGGGCCTCCTTCTGGAGCTTCTGAAAAATGGTGCCATCACTCTGTATCTAGCTACAGACACACTGCAAGGTGATATCACAACCCACACCCACCCCTGCTCTCCACCAGCCAGTAAAAGGTCAGTTTGGGAGATGCAGCATGTAAATAGGCAGGGTTTTGAGGAGGAGAGAGAGGAGATGGGGTGTAGTTCTGCCAGGGTTGAACTTCATGCCCCATCTTCTAATGTAGGATCTGACATTTCTTGGCCTGCACTCATTACTAACATGATATTAATTTTTAAAAACACACACAGACATTTCCCAGAATAACACCACAACATAAAACTTTGCTTGCACCGCCATGAATGCCATGAATGGTCCAAAACACACTGCAGACATAATCCAGTTTGAGATTGCTTTAACCTGCCTGGCTGAATGCTAGGGAATCGTGGGAACTGTAATTTGTTGTGGCACCAAATCTCTCTCATAGAGAAGGCTAAATGTCCCACAAAAATACAGTTTCCAGAATTCCCTAGCATTGAGACAGGGCAGTTAAAGTGGTCTCAAACTGGATTATTTCTGCAGTGTGTTTTGGATCAATGTTGCTAATCATGCAAAAAGAAAAAGAAAAAGAAAGAAAGCCTAATCTTCACCTCATTCTTGATTAAAATGTTTAAAATTAACTATGGCTCCATCCATACTGCAGAAATAATCCAGTTTGACACCACTTGAACTGTGATGGCTCAATGCTATGGAATTCTGGGATTTGTGGTTTTGCAAGACATTGAGGGGCCATTTATACTACCTTTTACCCCGATTCCCAAACCGGATTATTTATTAAGCTTTATTTATATAACGCTGTAAATTTGCACAGCACTCTACATACTTGTTAGTCAAACAGTTCCCTGCCCTCAGGTTTACAATCTAAAAAGACATGACACACAAGGAGAAGGGAATGGAATGGTGGATGGGAAGGGGATCAGGTCCAGCATTTCTTTTCGCCCTCAATGGCCTGGACTAAGGCAGATGGATTGGAGGGAGGGCTCTTCATCTTAATCGAGACACTGCCTTCTCTCTCTTCCTCAAGATGATGGAGGATTGAGGAAGGAGGGCTAAAAGTGGGAAGTTCCCACTGGAGCCTGGTTTTACACACCTGGATCTAAGTTTTACACATAAGATCCATGGCAAATCCCCCTCAGCCTTTTCCAAAAGTGGGGAATTCCCCGTTTCTGTTTGGAAAACCCGGTGCAAGCAAATGTGAACTTGGCCCCAATCATGATTGGGTCAAGTTCAGGGGAAAGGATAAAGGTCAGAGGATGGGCCATGACAGCAGTCTGCCTGCCTGCCTCCCCAGGAAACACATTTTGGTTTTAACCCTGGGCGTAGATCCCCAGGGAGCATGTTTTGGGGTTAACCCTGGCCATAGATTCCAGGGAGCATGTTTTGGGTTTAACCTTGGGCATAGATCCCAGGGAGGATGCTCTGGGTTTAACCCTGGGAATAGATATGGAAGGAGGAATTCAATGGAGGACATTTTGAAATTCCTCTTGGGCACAAAGCTACAATGGAGGACCTTTGGTACCTTCATAGAAAGGCTTTTTTGTTGTTGTTGTTAATTTCATAGTTTGACAGTCTATGCAAACATTGCCACTGGATTTTTTTTAAAAAGACACTAATGGCACTGAGAGGGTCAGTCTAACTGATCCAAGGGTGTTCCCTTAAGCCAGGGCATACTTAGCTCAGTTAGAAAAACCACAGCTGGGTGGAAAGTATGTTAGTGGCAGAATAGTCTGTAAGTTACTCACGAGGCCTGTACATGAGCAGATAAGATAAGATTTAGGCAGACCGCAAGAAACCAGAATATGCTGAAACAAGAGGAACAGAAAGGAAATGCTTACGCTAACAGAAAACTTAGCCAAGTTAAAAGAAGAAGCTTGTTGCTGGACAAAAAGTAAGAAACTCTGCTTCTCTGCTTTGATTGGTTGAAAAAGTGTATAAGGGATGCGTGCAGACAAAAGAAGGGGGGACAGTTTTCTTTCACCGTTAGGTGGCTGTCTCCCCGGCCGGTTAATAAACCTACCTTGGTTGGAATCAAATAATTGGTCTGGTCTTTGTCTCCCGTACCTTCAATTCCCGGGATATGTTTGGGAACGCTTAATTCCCTTACATTTCATGGTGCGTTGGCCGGGAATTAAATTGAAGGACGGGAACCGGACCTGATGTGCCTTTGACCACGCCAGAGGATCACCGCGGTCGGAGCCAGCAACGGCGACAGTACGGTGAGAGGGGCCCCGCTATAAGACCATCGGCTTCCCTTTGCTGTGTCCGGCTCGTCGGTCGTTCCTGGTGCCAATGGCGAATTGATCCAACCAACGGGGTAGAAGACGTCTTGGTGGAGCCTCGAGGCAAGTATGAGGGTGTATGAATGGTCTTAAACTAGTCGGGAGGTGTGTGAAGTGTGTGTGTGTCGTCGCATTTCCCGACACTGACCATTGTTTCAGTACCGGGTCGGCGGAGAGTGGGGTTTGTCGCATTGCCCGTATCTGGCCATATGTGCATCTGGGAGACCGGGTCGGCAAATCCAATGAGTCAAGTGATCGCTCCCCCCCATTCCTTAAGTGATCACGAATCCCTGTCTACCCTGTATGATTGTGTGATCAATATTGGGTTGGGTCTAGACCTAGTAAAGGTAAAGGAGAAATAAGGTACCTAGGTTAAGGCTAGTGAGGGTGCCCCAAGATTCTAGCCAAGGAAAATGGGAGGAAAGTCGGGCTGGTGAGGGTGCCCCAAGAATCCAGTTTCCGCAATAGGTGGGGGTAGTTCAAAAGGAGTAACCCCCTTGGATTGTAAAATATAAGGTACCTAGGTTAAGGCTAGTGAGGGTGCCCCAAGATTCTAGCCAAAGGAAAATGGGAGGAAACAGTGGGTCAAAAGGAGTGACCCCTTTGGATTGTATGTTAAATAATTGGTCAGAATTTAAGAAATACATTTCTGCAGGGTCCCGTAAGCCAGGCAAGTTAAGAACCTTTTGTGAATTAGAATGGCCAACGTTTCCACTAAATCCATCATGGCCAGCCATAGGGACCCTGGATAAGAGACTGGTTGATAGAGTAGCTGATTTTTGTGCTAGATATCATCCAGACCAGTACTATTACATCTCAGCCTGGCAGATCATAGTGGATATGCAACCACAGCCTAAATGGCTTCAAGATTGCAAATGCATGCCCCTCAGGGCTGCTGCTCCGAAGGCTCCACCACCCTTGCCCCCTTCCGGAACCCCGGAGGACGACGAGGTTTGGCCACCACCTTATCGCCCTATATATCCATCTATACCTTCCAAAGACAATGATATGCCACCACTGGAGGGAATGGAGCCTGAGGGTATTTCAAAGTATAATTTAAGACCCAGAGACAAAGAAGAAGATAGAAAACTTTGCCCCCTGAGAGAAGTTCCTCAAGTAATACCAGATGGCCCAGTTAGTGGAAGGAATTTTCAGTACACACAACCCTACCTGGCAGGACATCCAGCAATTGCTGAATGCCTTATTCACTGCGGAACAAAAAGGACAGATCCTTAGGATGGCCAGGGAGGAGGTAGAGAAGGAAGAAGGGGCCACAGGAGAACAACTGGTGAAGTTACAAGAAAGCCGGGTCCCAACCTATAACCCGAATTGGAACCCCAATACTGAGAAAGAGAGACGGGAACTGGGACAATATCAGCAATATATTTTTAGAGCTATAAGAAGAGGGCCACCCAGACCCGTGAATTTGAAGAAAATATACGATATTCAGCAAGAAAAAGATGAGAGCCCAGGAGCATTCCTGGAGAGGCTTAAAGCCGCCTACAGACAATATAGCCCATATGATATGGAAGATGAAAGTGAGTTGTCACAAGGCACTCAAGCATTAAAACAAAGTTTCATAAGTCAATGTGCCCCAGACATCCGGCGAAAGTTACAAAAGCAAGCCGGACTCGCCCACATGACCCTGTCTAGACTTTTGGAAATAGCATCACAAGTGTATGTGGGACGAGAGGATGAGGATGCAAAGTTTAAAAAGAAGGCAAATGTTATAGCCGCAACTCTGGGAGTCGGGAGGAAATAGAAATGGAGCACGTGGAGGTAGTGCCCAGAGAGAAGGAGGTGCGACGTGGGTGTCGGCAGCAACTACACAGGCATTAGGGAATGACTTATGTGGGCTAGCTCCCATGGAATTGACTCTGGAGCTATCAAGTCTGTTGTAAATATTTAAATAATAATTAATAATAATAATAATAATAATATAATAAATAATAATAACTGGACATACATGTTACCTGGTTAGATATGTCCAGATGTCCTGCAGGAGACCAAGATGGTTTCACTCAGGAAATAAAGGAGGGATGGAGACACAAGATAAACCCTGAAGACTCCAAGGCAGATGTTTCCCAAAATGCCCTTGATGTTAAAGGAACCACAAAAGACAGAAGGTTTTAGAAGAGAATGTTTTCAGTCCAGTTGAGGGCCCTGACAAGTGGATACACTAGGAGAGAGATGAAGCAAGTGAGAATGAAGGGAATAAGAGCAAGTTACTGACAGCTGCAACTTAGGATCAAGAAGGAAAGCCAAAAGCTGCCAGAGAAAAGAGAAGAGATACATGTAGATGAAAAGCTGGAAGAGAGCCAAACTCCACCTTGCCAGCACAGCCTGCAAGAGAGATGTTAGTGAAGTAGGAGAGATGTTAATGAAGGAGATGTTAGACAAAGGACTGAAGATGCGGATGGCAGAGACAAAGAGATAGTTAACCCCAGTCGCCTATGCTATAGTTACAGAGGAAGGAAAGATATTGGGAAAACAATCTTTAGGGCCAAATATTTACACAGATTCTAAATATGCATTTCTAACCATTCAGGCCCATGGTGCAATGTACAAAGAAAGAGGGCTGCTAACCGCAGGAGGGAAATTACTCAAAAATGTAGCAAAAGGAAATAGGTTAGCTGATCAAGTAGCAAGACAAGTAGCTGAAGAAGGATGTGAAAATGAGGTATTAGAATTGGCTTTGCAATTGATGGAATGTTGGTATTTCCGAATGTGAAGGTGTATGTTCCGAGTGTGTTGGCATGGCATATGGTTCAGGAGTTGCATAAACAATATCATCAAGGGGGAACGGCCATGCAGCAATTGCTTGAACGACAAGTGTATTTTGAAGGGTTAACAGCTATAACAAAACAAGTGGCAATGAGATGTGAAATATGTGCAAAGTCAAATCCCCGGGTGGGTCCCTTACTACCCCCAGGTGTTCAAAGGGTTGGATTTTCCCCTTGGGAAACATTGGTTGTAAATTTCACTGAAATGCCTAAGTGTAAGAAGTTTCAATATTTGCTTGTGTTTGTATGTACTTTTTCGGGATGGGTTGATGCCTTTCCCACCACTAATGAAAAAGCCGAACAGGTTGTTAAAGCCTTGTTAAGGGAAATTATACCTAGAAGTGGGTTGCCTTTGTATATAGGTAGTGATAATGGACCTGCATTTGTACATCAAATTGTTCAGAAATTAGCTCAAGTTTTAGGTGTGACTTGGAAATTGCACTGCGTTTATCACCCTCAGTCTTCGGCGCGCAGAGCGCATGAACAGAACACTCAAAGGGACAGTATCTAAGATGTGCCAAGAGACTGGACTGGACTGGGTAACTGTGTTACCAATGGCACTCTTTAAAGTTCGATGTACACCAACTAGATTTTTGGGACTCTCTCCCTATGAGGTTGTGTTTGGGAGACCACCGTTGAACTTGCATAGACTTGAGGGGGATGTGGAACAGATTGGGAAACTTGAAGTGATTAAAGAAGTACAGTTATTAGGCCAGAACATAGAAAAGTTACAGCAATATGTGCAAACTATCAGATACCCCTTCCCCGTTACTGCTCTTCACCCTTTCTCTCCAGGAGATCGAGTCTGGCTGAAAGATTGGAAGAGCAACCCCCTTGGACCGAAGTGGAAGGGACCCTATGACGTGTTGCTGACCACACCAACGGCAGCTAAACTGAAGGGAGTGAAGCCTTGGATTCACTACACCCGGTTGAAGAGGGACAGGACCAAAGGAGTGGCGAGCAGAGGGAGATCCGGACAATCCACTGCGTCTTCGGATCAAGCGGTCCAGGGAAGACAGGGCAGCATCGCAACGTGAGCCCCCTGTCTGAGGTCAGGTGACCAAGCACCGCCTTGAAGAACAGGAGCCTTGGCTACCCGAGAGCCATGGCGAAAGAAATGAAAGGACAATTGCTAACTGAAAAACCAGAAGTGGTAAAAATAAAAACCACCTTGCAGGTGGAGCATGAAAACGCCCCAATCCCCATTTGTCCCCCAAGTGCAAGGATGCCAGGATTAAGAATTTCACACATTTTCATAATCCTCCTGTTGGGTATTATTGTAATGATGTTTTTATTCCCCTTATCATGTGAAGGAAATTGGGTTGTAAATCATGCAAGAATGATGTTTGGGGAACACGGGGAGGACAAGATCTTGGTATATGAGCACCCGTATGGAGTAAGTGAAATGGGGATGCTTCCTGCCATGATTGAAGACACATCATTCGTGGCATGAGCTTTTGTCACTATGGGATTGGTTAACTTCTTGGCTACCAGATCTTGGCTGGCTAAAAAGCTTATTTGTAACCAGGCTTGGCTATTCTGCTTATTGGCATGGTAATTTATACTTGCTTGCCTTGCTTGCTTAAGTTTTTGCAAAATAGATTTGAAAGCATGCTTCTAAAAGAAAGAAAAGTAATGCTGGCACGCCTGACCTACCAAGAACTAGATAGTTCAATGGTTGACAGTGCCTCGTATCATAACTTACAAGAAAAAGGGGGGAATGAGAGGGTCAGTCTAACTGATCCAAGGGTGTTCCCTTAAGCCAGGGCATACTTAGCTCAGTTAGAAAAACCACAGCTGGGTGGAAAGTATGTTAGTGGCAGAATAGTCTGTAAGTTACTCACGAGGCCTGTACATGAGCAGATAAGATAAGATTTAGGCAGACCGCAAGAAACCAGAATATGCTGAAACAAGAGGAACAGAAAGGAAATGCTTACGCTAACAGAAAACTTAGCCAAGTTAAAAGAAGAAGCTTGTTGCTGGACAAAAAGTAAGAAACTCTGCTTCTCTGCTTTGATTGGTTGAAAAAGTGTATAAGGGATGCGTGCAGACAAAAGAAGGGGGGACAGTTTTCTTTCACCGTTAGGTGGCTGTCTCCCCGGCCGGTTAATAAACCTACCTTGGTTGGAATCAAATAATTGGTCTGGTCTTTGTCTCCCGTACCTTCAATTCCCGGGATATGTTTGGGAACGCTTAATTCCCTTACAGCACTACAGACAAAGGTGCCCCAATGGCCAAGGCTCCCCGTGTCTCTCTCTTAGTCTCTTCTTATGTTCCAAATTGACAGAATATGCAAGCGTTGCCACCAGATTTTTTTTTAAAAAAAAGGAGGGGGGGAAATGCTACATCTCCAATGGCAAGAGTGGAAGTAATTTAGAAATCATTTGATTTACAACAAGGAGGCTCCATTTTAAAGCACTGCTTTTTGAAATGTGAACGTCAGTGGGACAAATTGCACCAAGGGACTTTGATCGGGGTAAAGGTTGTGGGAACCTCTTTCGGGGGAGATTTGGTACCAGCTTAGCAAATCCGACCTGGACCTACCCAGGGCAAATGCACTAGTTGAAATAGGGCCTTAGCCTTCTCTGTTGCCACAACAAACTACAGTCCCCAGAATTCCATAGCATTGAGCCATGGCAGTTAATGTGGTGTTAAACTGGATTATTTCTGCAGTGAGGATACTGCCTACATTGGTCTTGCATGACTAAAAAAATAAGTAATGGGGAACAGCCACAGGAATAATTAGCAATAAATACTAAATAAAAACCTGAAAAATTAAAATAGTCCTCCTTGTAATTTTCGAAGAGCTGGCTATAGAGCTGGAAGAAAATATTAATAATCTACACATCTGAACATTTTGTAATTTATATAACTCAAATGTATGGGTTCAATGTAGAAAAGCTAATTGTTTGTTTGTTTATGTTATATCCTGCCTTTTTCCCAGCATGGGAATCAAGGTAGCTCATAACCCTTTAAAAACACAGTACAACTAAAAAAACTATGAATACAAAAGCTAAAACACAATTAAACTAATTTTCAGTTGTAAAAGCACAAGTTGAAAATTCTTGTTAAATGCAATGTTTAGAATACATTTAAAACAGAAGGCCCTCTCCCATATCTTCATACAAACTCTCTTAAGTTTTCAGGTATTGGTAGTATGAAATTTCAGCTAAAATATGCTGTTATTGTTGGTCCCAACAAAAACTTAAATCCAAGATTCAGAACGCCATCAATGCTGTTACAATGTTAATGTTAAATATAAAACCATTTGGGGAGCTTTACCAAATTTCTTCCTTCCTAGACACATCTCCACAGTCATTTCAGATGAGGTAGTTTTGTTTCTGAGGTGGATACCATCAAAGATACACTTCTTTCCATAATGATAAGTACAATTACCAGACGTTGGGTAAAAAGTCCATTCCATGCCTGAGTTCTCATTTAATTCTGAAGAAGAGGGAGAAGGGAGTTAGGAGGAGGAAATAAACTATGAACATGCTAAATTTAGTATATACATTTGTGGACAGTAGATCTGTATGTACATTTTCTACATCACACTCTGTGTGTGTACATGCCTTCACGTTGGTTTTGACTTATGGTAACCCCATTTCATAGGCTTTTCTTAGGTAAGAAATCCTCTGAGGTGGTTTTGACAGTTCCTTCTTTTGAAATATAACTTACAGCACCTGATATTCATTGGCAATCTCCCATCCAAGTACTAACTGGGACTGACTTGACTTAGCTTAAAAGATCAGATGGGATCTGTTGCCTTTAGGGTATTTAGGCCCTTGCAGCACAATACATGGACATGGAAACATAGAAATCTGACACGGGGAGGAAGCATTATACAGTATAAAGCACTAACTTTGAATGCAGAGGATCACTTACACCTCCAGCTAGAAGGCATCTGAACCACTCTTCCGAGCCAAGTGCTTGCTCAGCTAGGTGAATATCAAGGGATATGTATCAGCCTTATACCAGTGTTTATTTGCATCATTGGCTCTGAAGAACTCAAAAAGTAAGCATCCCAGCAATCTTCTGATGCAGTTAGGAGATGGCCACTTGGTTAAACTACCTCATTCAACTATTAGAATTGCCATCACTATTATTCTGAAGGAGACATGCATTGTGGCTTCTCTTTCCATTTAAAAATGAAGATTTTAGTAAAATAAGCAGCTCTGAAATCCAGAAACAAGCAGAAGAATTTCCACTGCCAGTCTCTGGCAATAAAGGTTCTCTCTTTTGATAATAAAATGTTCACATTAGGAACAGCAATTTCTTTCATGCCATCTGTAATTGACAAAATTAATTTCTTTTCCACAGGAGCATTTAAAAGATTGGATTTAAATTCGCTATTATTGCATATGATGTGGAGTAAAAAAACTAACAGGTGTGTATCATAAAGCATTGTTAATGCAGTGCCGCAAATAAGCTGTTAGTATTACTTCTGAATACTTATACAATTTTACTCACGTGGAGCAGAATTTTGATGTCTATCTTTGACTAACTGGCCAGTTTCTTCTATCAAATTTGTTTCAGGGGGAAGAGTGAAATAGTGGTGAGGAGATTCTGATGAATGGGAACTTGATATCAGTGAAGGATCATGCCTGACAAAAACAAAAATGATACAGGAAATTATATACTTATTTACTATCTGAATGAACTAATTGTGACTATTTATGGATCTGGCACATACTCTGAAGGACTGAACTCTCTGGAAGGCTTACTCGATGTGTCTAGATTTTCTTGACTGCCATTGTTAACCTGGAAGGAATCTAATGTTGTGTCTTCTTCCTGAAGTTCAGTAGATTTTGTTTTGCTGTCGTTTAGCTCTGGAAGAAAAAGAGGAATCCATGATCATTAACTACATCTGAAGAGAGCTGAAGGTGCCTACCAAAATGAACAAAATCCATAACAAAATTAATTTTAAAAATACTTCCTGCATGTTTGTCTCCTGATATGATCTCCTGTATGCAGCACACTTCACTCTTACTTGTTTGCTCAGTTACCACAAGTTCAGCTTGTAGAATCATAGAATCACAGAGTTGGAAGAGACCACAAGGGCCATCCAGTCCAACCACCTGCCATTCAAGAGCTTATAATCAAAGCATCCTTGACACATAGCTATCCAGCCTCTGGTTAAAAACTTCCAGAAAATGACTTCACCACTCTCTGAGGGAGTGTGTTCCATTGTCAAACAGATATTACTGTCTGGAAGTTCCTGCTAATGTTGAGGTGGAATCTGTTCCTGTGGCTTGCTTCCACTGTTCCGGGTCCTATTCTCTGGAGCAACAGAAAACAAGGTTGCTCCATTCTCAATGTGACACTCCTTCAAATAGTTCAACATGGCTATCATATCACCTCTTAACCTTCTCTTCTCCAGGCTAAACATAGCCAGCTCCCTAAGTCTCTCCTCATAAGGCATGGTTTCCAGACCTTTCACCATTTTAGTCACCCTCCTTTGGACACTCTCCAGCTTCTCAACATCCTTTTTTAATTGTGGTGCTCAGAACTGGACACAGTATTCCAGGTGGGGCCTGACCAAAGCAGAATAGAGTGGCACTATAATTTCCTTTGATCTGACACTATACCTCTATTGATGCAGCCTAAAATTGCATTGGCCTTTTTAGCTGCCACGTCACACTGTTGATTCATGTTCAACTTGTGGTCTATTTGAACTCCCTGATCCCTTTCACACGTAGTCTCCTTAAGCCAGGTGTCCCCCATCCTATATCTGTGCATTTCATTTTTCTGCCTAAGTGCAGTACTTTACATTTCTCCCTGTTGAAATTCATTTTGTTAGCTTTGGCCCAGCTTCCTAATCTATTCAGGTCTTCTTGAATTTTGATCCTGTCCTCTGGGGTATTAGCTACTCCACCTAATTTGGTGTCATCTGCAAATTTGATGAGCATGCCCTTTATTCCTTCATCCAAGTATTTGATAAAGATGTTGAATAGCATTGGGCCTAAGACAGAACCCTGTGGCCCCACACTAGTCACTTCTCTCCAAGATGAAAAGGAGTAATTGTTGAGCACCCCGTTCAGCCGGTCAGCCAATTACAAATCCATTTAACAGTTACACTGTCTAACCCACATTTTACTAGTTTGTTTGCATGAATGTCATGGGGAACCTTGTCAAAGGCCTTACTAAAATCAAGATATACTGTATCCCCAGAATTCCCTTCATCTACCAAGCTGGTAATTTTATCAAAAAAAGAGATCAGATTTGTCTGGCATGACTTGTTTCTCTGAAACCCATGTTGACTTTTTGTGATTATGGCATTCCCTTTTAAATGTTGACAAACTATGGAGTTTATCACATGGGAGGAATTTCTCTCAGTTTTGAATGGAGCCAATTCAAATTCACGTAAATTCGCTAGTTTAGCAAATTTACATGAAATCTAATTGCGTTCAGAATGCGTTCAGAATGACTTCCCATTGCCCAAAAATTACCCCCCATTGCCCAAAATTGTGTGAGATACTCTAATACGCAATTACGTGAAACCCCATGATTGCATTTGGAATGACTTCCCATTGCTCGAAATTGTGTGAGATACACTCATACACAATAACGTGAAACCCCATGATTGCGTTTGGATTGCCATTGGAGTATACCCCCAAATTCCATCGTATGATAAACTCCTCTGTTTAATTATCTGCTCCAGAATCTTTCCTGGTATTGATGTCAGACTAACTGGACGATAATTGTTGGGATCCTCTTTTTTCCCTTTTTGAAGATGGGGACAATGTTTGCCTTCCTCCAGTCTGCTGGTACTACTCCTGTTCTCTAGGAGTTCTCAAAGATTACTGCCAATGGTTTTGAGATTACATTTGCCATATCTTTTAATACACTTGGATGTAGCCCATCTGGTCCTGGAGGCTTAAATTAATTTAGATTAAACAGATATTCCTGCACTACATCTTTACTTACTCCCCCTATTGTGTCCTCTGCTCCATTTTCCTCAGGTTGAGCACCCTTTTCCTTTTCTGAGAAGACTGAGGCAAAGAAGGTGCCTTTTTTCTGTCCCCTGTTAGCATTTTGCCATGGTTTCTACTTATTATTATTATTATTATTATTAAACTTTATTTATAATGCACTGTAGTTGCCCTACCATTTCCTTCTTCTTGTTTTTGCTGTGAACTTACCCCAAAAAGCCCTTTTTCTTGTTCTTAACCTCTCTAGCAAGCCTGAGTTCATTCTGCGCTGTAGCTTTTTTTTTACTTTACCCCTACACCTGCTGACTGTTTGAATTCCTCTTGGTGATTTCCCCCTTTTTCAATTTCTTATACACACCCAGTTTAAAACTTAGCTCTGTTGAAAGTTCTTTAGTCATCCATCCTGGTATCTTGAGACACCTCTCATTTTTCCTCCTCATTGGAACAGTTTGAAATTATTATTAGGCTTTATTTATTTAGCCCTGTAAATTTACACAGCACTGTACATACGGTCACTTGAAATAGATGGTTCCCTGCCCTCAGGCTTACGCCTTCAGTATCTTCCTCAGGATCACCCTTGGTATTTCCCTATGTTTACTGAAATCTGCTCTCCTAAAGTCTAGAATGTGTGTCTGACTGCTTGGCTTCTCTTTCCACTGTATAACAAATTCCAGGAGAACATGATCACTCCCTCTTAAGGATCCCACCACTACCACCCTATTAACCAGGTCAACCCTGTTGGTTAGGATCAGATCTGAAATAGCTGACCCCCTTGTTGCCTCTTCCACCTTTTGGACAATGAAATTTCTTCCAGGCAAGTGAGGAATTTGCTAGACCTTGAGGTTTTGCCTGAGTTTGACTTCCAGCAAATGTCTCGATAGTTGAAGTCACCCATTACTACTACAGCTCTCTTTTTGAATGTATGGTCAGGTGTTCTAGAAAGGCATCATCCATTCCTCAGTCTGACTTGGGGATCTGTAGTAAATTGTTGTTTCATCCAGATGCTCTCCACCTGGCTTCCAGGATTGAAATCCTGCATCTCTTCACAGGTGCAAACATCCCTGACATATAATGCTATTCATCTTCCTTTCCTCTTTGACCTATTTCTCTTTAAAAAGTTATACCCATCTATTTGTATATTCCAGTCATGAAACTGATACCACCATTATATTATATTTGTTTTGTTGTGCTAGGCTTCCTAGGGGATTATCACACGGGGCTTACTATCTCTGAAAGGCTGCTAAATCATCCGTAAAGCATGAGGGTGTAATCGCCGGTCACGCTTTCACCCCGTGATTAAATCGTCATGGAGGTGTCCCATCATTAAAGCATTCATGGAGCAGCCATTTCTCTGCATAACAGAAGTTCCCATTATGCAGATAAATGGCTGCTCCACGAACGCTTTAATGACAGGATGCCTCCATGCCGATTTAATCACAAGGGGAAAGCACAACCAGCGATCACACCCACATGCTTTACAGGTGATTTAGCAACCTTTCAGAGATGGTAAGCCTCCATGCGATAATCCCCCTATACCTTTTATTTAATGGAGAAGGTAAATTAAAAATGACCAAAAATAGTGTTTTTGGAGACTCAGTAATGAAATTCATTGACAATAATGACAGCCAAACATGTATGGAATAGAAACACATCCCTATTTTTTTTTTCATATTATTTTTGCCTCTGGTACCAAATTTTCTGTTAAAGAAGTAATGCCCAGAAACATATCTACTTCATTCACTGAAGTAAACCTGTAGAAGAAAGGCTATATATCTTTTCTTCTTTATTGGCAGCCACAGAATGCTTCCTTTTGAGCATGGCTGCACAAAACACTGCTATGCAAGGTCTTAGGCCCCTTTTTAGTAGGTAGGCTGCAGGTAGTTGCTTAAGAAGCCCTGTACCGTCAAACATGGGGCTAAATTTGTCACAAGCATGTTAACAAGAACCAAACTTGATGGAACAAACCCTAAGACAATCATGTCCCAGTATTAGGATTATATAAAGTCCACTTCATACATCTTAGGATACCCTTGTTCAGGAGCTTAGTATTTAGTTTAGTATCCCTTCATTACCACAAGGTAATGCAATCTAATTAAACATTTAACCAGTTAAGCCACCATGTACAGATTGATGGAGAGCAATGACAGCATTCTTTGGTCATGCTCCCTTCATCCATCTTACCATTTGCATTGTCCTCAGACAACTCTGCACTTCCTTCTGCTTCCATCATGCTGTATGGTTGTCTAGCATTCAAAAAGTCCCCTTCCACTCCAAGAAGATGGCATTACCACTCATCTTCTGGCCAGTATGCTAATTTTATTGTACATCATTACAAAATGGAGTCTGTACTAACTGTGCCACCATCTGGATCCGCTGTTCTGTTGTCCTTTGGGTGCCAAGGAAACGAGGGATAGCAAACAAGGAGGGGGGATTCTGAGAAGTCTGTGTGGTCCCTACATAAATTCCTAAGGAAAGTTCCTGTTCTTCAGTGAACAAACGGATTTACGATATTGCTTTGATCCTGCAAAACAGAAATATATCCAGTAAGCAGATGCAATGTTCATGAAAAGGATCTAATAAAACTAGAAAATTCAGTCTAATAACTGAATACATACTTTAGTTCCTAGAGTCCCCAAATGAAGTTACAATACACAGTAGCTTATTTAATCTATGGATTGTAAAAAAAGATGGAAAGGGAGCTGGGGGGGTCATTTTTTTCCTCTGGCATGCCCCCCGCCATATTTACTCACCCCAAAATACAATTTTTCAGTTGTATATGAGCTGATATGAGAGGTGTTTTGAGGGTAAAGGAAGTCGCTTCCACACATTTTGGGGTGTTTTGGTGAAACTCAACTGAAAATGATGCTCCACAAAAATAAAAAATGGCAGGGGGTTTTGTAGGCTACAAAAGTGGGTGGGGGGGTATTTGTGGCCCCCCTGGCCACCTTTCACCCACCCAACCACCCACTCTTCTGTTATGATGTAGCTCCCTGTCAACATGTACCTGCCATTCCTGGTCATTCATTTTGCAAACCTCTTGTTGCATTTCTTGTGCCTACACTGCCCCATGAAACATGAAGACTGAGTGCTGCTCCCTTTATAGTAGCTGAAAAAATGGAATTCAAGTAATTTCCTTCTTCTCAGCTTGTTTCTTTGTACATATGCCTTAGATTGTGAGTGAACTACTTCACATATTTTTCTAAGAGAAGGTTCTGTTTTACTTTTTTTCTAAATGTGTATGTTATGAGCAGACAGGGAGGTGGCTGCCTACTGTTCCATTTTCCAATATATTCTGCTAAAGAAATAAAAACTCGCCCTCTCTCAAATCCCCATGCTTTATTCATATACAACAATGGACACCTTCAGCCTTCAGAATATCAAAAGGGATTATGAGGCTCTGGGAAGGAAGCTGAAAGAGATGGATGCACAGGTTGTCATCTCATCTCTACTCCCGGTAGAAGGGCATGGTCCAGGAAGGGAGAGGAAAATAGCAGAGGTGAATAATTGGCTCCGTAGATGGTGCCGCAAAGAACAGTTTGGATTCTTGGATCATGGGCTGCGGTTCCATGAGGAGGGACTTCTGGCAAGGGATGGGCTTCATCTCACGCCAGTTGGCAAAAACGTTTTTGCCAACAGTTTGAAGAATCTGATCAGGAGGGCTTTAAACTGAGTTATGTGGGGGAGGGAGACAGCATTCTGGAAGGCAAAAGGGATGGAGAGAATAGTCAAAGTGGCATAGAGGGAACAAGGCAAACAGTGCAAGGACCCAACAGTAGGAGGCAAAAAAATGTGCAAAAGCAGCAAGTAAAGAGGACACATGGTCTTAAATGTCTCTACACTAATGCACAAAGTATGGGAAATAAGCAGGATGAACTTGAACTCCTAGCACAACAAGGGAAATATGATATAATAGGCATCACTGAAACCTGGTGGGATAAGTCTCATGATTGGAATGTAGAAATAGAGGGGTATAACCTTTTTAAGAGAAACAGGCCAAGCAGGAAAGGAGGAGGAATAGCATTATATGTCAGGGATATTTACACCAGTGAAGAGATCCAGGAAGTCAATACTGGAAGCCAGGTGGAGAGCATCTGGATAAAAATTAAAGGAGAGGGAAATAACAGGGATGTTACTGTGGGAGTCTACTACAGACCCCCGACTCAGGCAGAGGAATTGGATGATGCCTTTCTAGAACAGATAAACACATACTCAGAAAGGAGAGATGTAGTAATGATGGGTGACTTCAACTATCCTGATATTTGCTGGAAGTCAAACTCAGCCAAATCCTCAAGGTCTAGCAAATTCCTCACTTGCCTGGAAGACAATTTCATTGTCCAAAAGGTGGAAGAGGCAACAAGGGGATCAGCCATTTTAGATCTGATCTTAACCAACAGGGAAGACCTAGTTGATGGGGTACAAGTGGTTGGATCCTTAGGTGGAAGTGACCATGTTCTCCTGGAGTTTGTAATACAGTGGAAGGGAGAAGCTAGGCATAGTCAGACACGCACTCTAGACTTTAGGAGAGCTGATTTGAATAAACTTAGAGAAATACTGGGAGTGATCCCATGGTCAGGAATACTAGAAGAGAAGGGAGTTCAAGACGGATGGGAGTTTCTCAAAAGGGAGATATTGAAGGCACAATTTCAAACAGTTCCAATGAGGAAGAAAAATGGAAGATGTCTCAAGAAGCCAGGATGGATGACTAAGGAACTTTCAACTGAGCTAAGTTTTAAACGGAACATGTATAAGAAATGGAAAAATGGGGAAATCACGAAAGAGTAATTCAAACAAATAGCCAGCACATGTAGGGGTAAAGTCAGAAAAGCTAAAGCGCAGAATGAACTCAGGCTGGCTAGAGAGGTTAAGAACAATAAAAAGGGCTTTTTTGGATATGTCCGCAGCAAAAGGAAGAAGAAGGAAACGGTAGGGCCACTGCGTGCAGAAGATGGCAAAATGCTCACAAGGGACAGAGAAAAGGCAGAATTACTCAACACCTTCTTTGCTTCAGTCTTCTCAGAAAAGGCAAAGGGTGCTCAACCTAAGGATAATGGAGCAGAAGACAGAATAGAGGAATTTCAGCACAGAATAAGTAAAGAGGTAGTACAGGAATACCTGGTTAACCTAAATGAATATAAATCTCCAGGACCAGATGAACTACATCCTAAAGTATTAAAAGAACTGGCAAATGTAATATCGGAACCACTGGCAATAATCTTTGAGAACTCATGGAGAACAGGAGAAGTCCCAGCAGACTGGAGGAGGGCAAACGTTGTGCCCATCTTCAAAAAGGGAAAAAAAGAGGATCCCAACAATTATCATCCAGTTAGTCTGACATCAATTCCAGGAAAGGTTCTAGAGCAGATCATTAAGCAGAGAGTCTGTGAACACTTAGAGGCCAATGCCATAATCACAAAAAGCCAACATGGGTTTCAGAGAAACAAGTCATGCCAAACGAACCTGATTTCTTTTTTTGATAAAATTACCAGCTTGGTAGATGAAGGGAATGCTGTGGATATAGTATACCTCGATTTCAGTAAGGCCTTTGACAAGGTTCCCCATGACATTCTTGCAAACAAGCTTGCAAAATGTGGGATAGACAAGTTAACTGTTACATGGATTTGTAATTGGTTGACTGGCCGAACTCAAAGGGTGCTCAACAATGGTTCCTTTTCATCCTGGAGAGAAGTGACCAGTGGGGTCCCACAGGGTTCTGTCCTGGGCCCAGTGCTATTCAACATCTTTATTAACGATTTGGATGACAGAATTGGGGGCATACTTATCAAATTTGCAGATGACACTAAACTGGGAGGAGTAGCTAATACCCCAGAGGACAGGATCAAAATTCAAAATGACCTGAATAAACTAGATAGCTGGGCCAATGCTAACAAGATGAAATTCAATGCAGAGAAATGTAAGGTTCTGCACTTAGGGCGGAAAAATGAAATGCACAGATATAGGATGGGGGACACCTGGCTGAATGAGACCACATGTGAAAGGGATCTAGGAGTCCAAGTAGACCATAAGCTGAACATGAGTCAACAGTGCGATGCGGCAGCTAAAAAAGCCAATGCAATTTTAGGCTGCATCAATAGAAGTATAGTTTCTAGATCAAGGGAAGTTATAGTGCCACTGTATTCTGCTTTGGTCAGGCCCCACCTGGAATACTGTGTCCAGTTCTGGGCACCACAATTCAAAAAGGATATGGAGAAACTGGAGCATGTCCAAAGGAGGGCAACTAAGATGGTGAAGGGTCTGGAAACCATGCCCTATGAGGAACGCCTCAGGGAACTGGGGATGTTTAGCCTGGAGAAGAGAAGGTTAAGAGGTGATATGATAGCCCTGTTTAAATATTTGAAGGGATGTCATATTGAGGAGGGAGCAAGCTTGTTTTCTGCTGCTGCAGAGACTAGAACGCGGAACAATGGATGCAAACTGCAGGAAAAGAGATTCCACCTCAACATTAGGAGGAACTTCCTGACAGTAAGGGCTATTCGACAGTGGAACACACTCCCTCAGAGTGTGGTGGAGTCTCCTTCCTTAGGGGGTCTTTAAGCAGAGGCTGGATGGCCATCTGTCAGGGATGCTTTGATTTGGAGTTCCTGCATGGCAGGGGGTTGGACTGGATGGCCCTTGTGGTCTCTTCCAACTCTATGATTCTATGATTCTACCTAAGGATGACTTCTCTTATCCTCTATGTTCAGCTACATCCACTTACAGGGCTCCTGTGCCTTTAATAACTGTATCTCAAGGATAAATAGCTAAAAGGTAAAGGTATTTTCCATTGACAAGATTGTCAAGTTCTGTGCGACCATAGAGGGGGGCACTCATCTCTGTTACTAAACCAAAGAGCCAACATTGTCAGAGACTCTTCTGTGAGTCATGTGGCCAACATGACTGCACAGAACGTTATTTACCTTCTCATCAAAGTGGTACCTATTTATCTGCTTGCATTTGGATGCTTTCGAACTGCTAGGTTGGCAGAAGCTGGGACTAGTGATGGGAGCTCACCCCATCATGCAGCAACCGAGCCTCGATCTGCCAACCTGTCGATATTGCAGTCAACAGAGTCAGTGTCTTACCATATCTCATCCAAGGATAAATAATATGTATGTTATAAGATGGCATGGATTTTATACTGTATATGTTAACTCAGATGTCCTTCCCATTATATCTGAGTAATGAGAAATGTACGTAGGCCCAGATTCTGACATAACTGCCTTAAAATATTTCATGCAAGATAAGGTTCACTCAGAGTTGGAAAGATTATTATTGTGTTCCTTTCCTTCTGCATCCCACTTGTCCAACAGAACACTGGAATCTTATATGACCTTTGAGTATACCAAGCACCATAACTATGTTGCTACATAGTGATTTATGGGGTGAACATTTGCTCAGCGACATTGACCCCCCCCCCAACCCCATTTACTGGTGAGCAGCTACTGGGATCGACATGGGGCCATTCAGTTGTCAATCAAGAAGCAGCTACTTGACTTTCCCATAACTTCCTGTGAGCAATTTCTGGTATGACAGATGGAAGGAGAACACTTGTTGCAAATCCCCCTCACACCAGAGATCATTCATGCAACAGGGTGGACATGGAAATGGGCAGTTGCTTCCTCATGGAAGGAAGAAACCCCGTTGATTGCAACATCTGCTTATCAGTACATGGGATTTTGGTGACCTTCATGGTGCCATAAGCTAGGGGCTGTGAATACATAGCAGTTGTGAATACATAATTGTAGGCTACATATTTGCAACTGCCTAACAGGATTCCAGCCAATATCTGTAAAATGGTGATAGTGGAGTGTGTTGCAGAGTGGTGTTGGCCATGAATACTTTGATGATGTTGGTGGAGCCATCACTGTGTCCTTGTATGATTTTTTACATTTATCTTCATTTCGCCTTCATCCTCATGTCCAAAATAATAACAGAACAACGTTTATACATTGCAGGGTTTTTATAACAGTAACTGTATCAGTACTGGTACTGTGAGCCACGTGCCATATTTAAAAGGATGAATGCTCAGAGCACTTCTCTCTCTCCCATTTTCCACTCCACAACTACATCAAACATTGCAAGTGAGGTACTGTACCTTGCTTTTAAGATTATGAAACTGAATCACTTCTTTTTAATGTAGCTACAGACTGCTGTAGGCAAATAAAAGAAATGTCAACCACAAGACAGCCAATTATTTAAGTCAGCACTTTTGTTTGTTTGCTTGCTTTTGTTGTTCTAATGGCCAAAACAAACCAAAATGTGCTATGAGGTTTCAATGAAGCCAGTAAATCAACAAGGTTTAGAGATGGCTTAAACGAAAGAAAAAGAAAGAAAGAAAGAAAGAAAGCCCTCCAGTTTATAGACCTAAAGAAATACATTTGATTAAATGTGATACTTTCACAATCACTTCCACTGCTGAAATCATAGTAGACTTTTTGCAGTTCAATCAAGTGAAAAATTATTATGAGAAATCCTGCTTATCTACATGAAACTACTGGAAGAGGTTCTCTGGAGGTTTGGGATTGTGCCACGGATATGCTGATGACACCCAGTTCAATTTATCCTTTCCTCCAAACTCCAAGGAAGCTCCTTCTGTTCTAAACCAGCATCTGGCAATCAGTAATGGATCTGATGAGGGCAAACAAATTGAAATTTAATCCAAACAAGACAGAGATATTTCTGGTCTGTTGAAAGACAGATCTGGGAATACGGATTCAGCCTGTATTAGATGGAGTTACACTCCCCCTAAAGATGCAGGTTTTCAGTTTGGGTGTACACCTGGATTCAGCCTTGACCCTAAGGCCTGGGTTTCTGCACTGGCCAGCAGTGCTTATGCAAACTTAAGATTGGGATGCCAGCTGTACCTGTTCCTGAAGATGCTGATCTGACCACGGTGAAATATACCTTTGGTTATATCCCATTTGGATTACTGTAATACACTCTGCATGGGGCCACCTTTCAAGAGTGTTTGAAAACTTCATTTGGTGAAGAGTGGTAGCCAGAGTGGTAGCTGGGGATAGGTACAGGGAGCACAAAACTTCCTTGTTACAACCATTCCACTGGCTGCCATTTTATTTCCTGGCAGAATTCAAATTGCTGTTCATGATCTATAAAGCCCTGTATGGCTCAGCTCCAGAATATCTGGCAGCTGATATCTCCCTGTATGAGCATAGCTGGAATCAGAGATCTTTTTTTCAATCCATCGTTGCAGGTGCATCTGGTGGGAACAAGGGAGAGGACTTCCTCAGTGACCACTGCTAGGCTCTGGAACTCCCTCACCAAGGAATCTGGAACGGCAGCCTCCTTGCTATCCTTCTGTTAGCACACAAAGACTTTTTTTATTCCAACAAGCTCTTAAGTTTTTTGAGGAACATCCTTGTCAGAGGGTACTGCATATTTTTAAACTGTACTTTGTTTAATTGCTTTTTATATTTTTAAGTTATGTTTTAAATTATTTTAATATAGTTAATAATTTAGTTCTGTTTTAACGCTGTCTTTTTGCATGCTCTCAACAATAATATACATTTGTCCCTCTCGATTGGAGTTGGACTTGATCCTTCACAGATGGCAAGAGGTGAGAGATAAAATGGCATGTGTGTCTGAGGCACACACAGAGTATCGCACACAGGAGCGCGCAGTCATTATAACTAATAGCAACTTGAAATATCTGCGTTTTTCTGGATTCGTGGGGTGGTCCGGAATGGATTCCCCATGAATTGGGAGGGACACCTATAATTATCTTGATTTGTAAACTACCTTGAGTTCTAATTTGGGAGAAAGATAGAGTATAAATAAAGTTAATGGCATCAACAATAATCCCATCTGTATGAATAAAATTTATAGCACATGTACTTAGAAGTAGAATTATCTGCCTGTTTCAGACATGGCATCTCTACATTTACTGTTTGCCTCTGTACGAGAGTGTATGTGACTTCAAGTCACTTGTGAAAAGTTTATTACTGTTTATTACTATTTATTTCAGTGTAGCTCAAGGCATGGGTTCAGCGACCTGCAGCCTGAGGGACCTTGTTTCAGGCAAGAGCAGGGGGATGCTCACTGGCATTGTTGCAAATGGGGCATGATGTGTTATCATGTTGTATCCCTTCCCCTCATTTACCTCTTATGTACTTACAAGAGTCTACATGTTTGGTTCAGAGCACATTGCTCAGAGCCCTTTGAATGTGGCTGTTGTTGTGTGCAAATTATTTCCAACTTATGCGAACCCCTAAAGCAAATCTATCATGGATTTTCTGGGCAAGATTTGTTCAGAGGGGTTTTGTGTTTGCCTCCCTCTGAGGCTGAGTGTGTGTGACATGCCAAAGGTCACCCAGTGGATTTCCATGGCTGAGCAGAGATTCAAACCCTGGTGTCCTGAATCATAGTCCAATGCTCAAACTACCCCACCACGTTTGATCTTGCATTTTGAATCTTCTTTAAATAAAACACACAGTGATGCTAAAAGCTCTAATGCTGCCTTTTTTAGCCCATTTGCTGGTGTGGAATAGGGTGTTGAATCTATTCAGAATTTTGGAGGCAAAGCACTTGCATCTTTGTTAGTGAGTCATCTAGATAAATTCTTTTGAAGCAGTGTTTTCCAATATCTCCTGCATAGACTTTCTGTAGTACTCACAAGGCTCTCAGCCAATTAGTGAAAAGATTTCTAATTTTTTTCCCTTCTACAAAAAGCTTTGTGCTTTGCTCTCTGCACCCCGGGACTGGCTTTGGCATATTGGAAAAGATTGCTCCCTTTATCCTTGTCAACCTACTGCTTGTTAAGTCAAAGTTAGGATGAGTCGTTCTGGTTCACTCTGCACTAAATGAAGAGGAAGACTGAGTTTCATGAGTGGGTGGTGATCTTTTTTAAGTGGAAAAAAATCAATATAGATGCTGAAATGGATTTCCATCTTCCTTTTTTGTGATCTGTCAACTTCTGAAGGAGAGAAGAAAGAAGAGGAGCAGGAAAACAAGAGAGGAAATGGAATGCAGTGGGCCTTCCACATTTGCTGGGGTTAGGGGCACAAGACCCCTGTGAAAGTGGAAAAACTGCAAATTTAAAAAATCCCACTATTTTTCTACCTGATAGAATATTTCTCTAGGCATTTGTAGGTCCTTCAATGCAACTCTGTGGTCAACATCTGCCAGAAGTTGACCATAGAATTGTGCTGGAGAACCTACAAATGCCTAGAGAATGGTTCTTTCTAGGAATCTCTTGGTCCTCCAGTGTGATTTCTGCAGGCGTTGCCAATAGAGTCAAACTGGAGGACCTAGATATTCCTAGAGAGAACATACTAATCAAATCCATGAATAATCAAATCTGCAAAAGTCAAAGCCACAAATGTGGACGGCTGACTGTATTATATGTACAGTTGTCCAACAGTATCCACAGATGCTGCACCCAGATTCAACCATCCACCATTTGAAAACATATTTTTTTAAAATTTCAAAAAGCAAAGCTTTATTTTGCCATTTTATATAAAGGACACAGTTTTTATTATGCTGTTGTATATAATCGGACTTCAGTATCCATGAAATTTGGTATCCATGGGGGATCCTGGAACCAAGCCCCAGTGGATACCAAGGGCCTACTGTACTAGGTGTTGTAAAAGTGAAATAAGCCACTTCTAATTTGGCTGCACCCAACTCAAGACTTAAATCTGCTGGAGAAAATACTTTAAGGTTCATCTTTAGGTATAGATCTCCAATTTGCTAAGTAGGTGCAACTATCAAGTTTGGACAGTTGTTTATCTTACAGACACATTCAAGGGTAAATGACGTGTAACTTTAAAGATGGCACCAGAGAAGCGTAAGTACATCCTCTAACAAACAACAGATGGCTTTATATATAATATGAGGAAAAAGTCAGAAAGGGGTGAGAAGGGCCAGGGATCAGATTTGAACAGCTACTGCTGGGATCTGGCAAGCTACATGTTAATAGTTCCCTTGTGTACCATGATGCACACACCTACAATGTAATAGGCTTTTACAATGTTATTAATAGGCTGAAGATTACCAAACCAAGGGACAGTTTACATTTCTAGTCAGAAGGAGGGATTATGGAGGAGGGGGGAACCTCACTCCTCTAGGTCATCCACTAATTGCAAGGAAGATCTCATTCTACATATCTGTTCTTATCCAGTTTCATTTTTTCCCCTGTACCAGCAGATATATAAAATTAATGTTGAGCACCAGAACAGTGGAGATGCAGCATGAATACTATGCAACCATTCTTGTGTATATAAATCTATATAGGGATGTCTATATATTTCCTCATTATTTATAGAGAAGATTTATCGTTGTATTATAGCAGATCTTACCCACCTCTCAGTTCAGTCTATCTCACACCCCAAAGAGAAGCACATGTGAAATGAATGTTTCTAATTTTTTTATCCAGAGCAGTGAGTGTTGTTGGAGTAATAAATTGATTCAGTCACTTTACCAGGCTTTCGAGTTGCCATCTGAGAGCCAGGGTGGTGTTGTGGTTTGATTACTGGACTGCAACTCTGGAGACTAGGGTTCGATTCCCAGTCCAGTCATGGAACCCCACTAGGTGCACTTGGGCACATCACATGCTCTCAGTTTTAGGGGAAGGCAATGACAGACCTCCTCTAAACAAATCTTGCCAAGAAAACCCCATGATAGGTTCATCTTAGGGTCTTCGTAAGTCAGAAAGTACTTGAAGGCACACAACAGCAACAGTAGTAGCAGCAGAGTGGCCATCCAGCTGGCGGCAAAAAGCAACTGTGCTCCATTTCAATAGGTTTTTTGGGACTTGTCCAGAATGCTCCTTGTTTGGGCTTAAAAGATTCAAGGAAGTGTGTCATTTTAGTCAGACTTTCTAGAACTTTTAAAAATAACTTTTTTGTCTTTTTAGAAATGTCTCTTTAGAACCTTCCCCTTTCTTCAGTTCTCCAGTTTTTAATCTAGCATTTCCAACCCATCTCCTGTGTGCCAATTTTTGGTTTTATAAAAGAAATGTCTTTAAAAATAAATGAAAACCACACCAAACCTAACCCCTCCTGAATTATCTTTCACATCTTTCTCTAAAACAGCATCACCCTTCCTCCTCTTCTTCTCAGCCAAACCCAAGAGGCTTGGGATTTATGTATCAATATGATACAACGCTTAAATTATTATACTCCTTAATTAGCGGAATGTGCAACATTCTGACAAGGCTGCAAATCTGCCATTTTGTGAATGGCCTTCGGGATTGCATACACCATCCCACAAAGATTTCCCAAATCTTCAGACAACTGAGCATTCAATTGGCTAATCCTGCACATTTTGACTCCTGGCCATATTGAAGTAAAATCCTTTCACATCAATAATCAGAAGTTAAGTCTCACAGAGTTCAGTGGGGGATACTTCCAAGTAACTATGCATCTTGTTCCAGCCTTTGTTATATAGTTGTGTACAAGAAAAAATAAAGTCAGGGCTGCTTTGTTTGTTAGGCTTTTCCTACCTAGAAAAGAAAGGAGACAAAGGTTTGGTTACAGCAGCCTCTTTTTATACTTGCTGCTCCCATTTCCTCATCCTCTGTCTAGCTTTAAAATTTTTAGCAGCATTGGCATGGGGAGCATGGTGAAAGAGGTCTGGAGAAACAGATTTTCAGTGTCAGGATGCAGCAGTATGTCTGCACTAAACAATGCAATGGTGCTTAGGATGAGAAAAAGCAGAATTCTGCTCTAGCCAATCCTGCTGTATCCATGTGTACCTCCCAGCAACAGGCAAGGTAAAGCACCTGCTCTGTCCAGAATCCCTACCTTAGCATGCATGAAATGCAAAAGGGTAAAAAAAAAAGAGCCTGTCTTACTAGCTCACCCCAATATGTTGTGTGTGGATTTAAAAAAAAAAAAAACAGATCTGTAAGTTTGGCCACCAAAATGGAAATCATAAGAAAAGTGGAGGCTGGTGAAAGAAAGAAAAATATCCTTGGATTTATTTTGGAAGCTTTGAAGTGGTCTCTAGAAGTTTCAAAATGGTTTGTTTACCTTTTTCAAGGCTTAATTGACTTGGCTGTTTCATTTCACATATACTTATTGTTAGTTTTGGATTTAAAAAAATCTGAAACATGTTTAATTGCTCTTCTTTTTTGTGCTGTAGGAACCTATCCCTATTCTTTCCATCATTTCTGCCTCTGGTACCAAAGTTTCTGTAAAAGAAATATTTATTTATTTAAGTATTTATACCCCACCATATATAATATCTGGGAACACATCTTCTTCATTAATTGAGGTATACTTATACTATTTTGAAAATGTACACATTAAACACAAAACGTTTGGTTCCACATTTCTTAATTTTTCTGACAGAATAGTGAGGTACATGAGTCCTACCCGTACTGAAAAGCAAACGCTGAGCCCAGAACTATTTAAATATTTCTAATCTAAGAGCACAAAATACACAGCTACAAAAATATTTGTGAGGCCTTTCTTGTCGTGGTTTTTTTTTTAAGGGAAACTACTACAGTAATGTTAATTTACAGAAATCATTAGTTTAAGAAATGGCAAAGCATCTAACTGAAGGTTGGTTGGGAGGGCTGGGCAACACAGTATGAAGCGAGTCTTGGTTTTTTTGTGCAATACCCAATCATACTTGAATCTGGGCCTTTTAAGGGTTAATTTTCAGCTTGCCGTTTCAGGAAGAGGAAAAAGATGCCTCATTAACTCACTGGAATTTTTGTCAGAATATTAATGCAAAGGGAGAAAGAAGAGAGGCAGTAAACATTGTATCACCTTGATCTATCAGGAAGCAGTGAACAAAGGGGGAAGGGTGCAAAACCTGGCTTCTAGAAGGAATGGCTTGGACCAATTGCATATGTCTTGTATATACTTAAAGCTGAAGGAGTCTGATCCAAATCTACTGAATTCTAGCAGGGCTGATCTTAGAGCTGCTTGGATCACTAATAAAACTGACATGCTGAAACAATAATTCATAATTAGCTGGGCAATTTTGTCGCAAATTTTGGAGAATTGGTAGGAAGATCATTTCCGTTTACCGCAGGAAAGCATCTACCCAAAACTGAGGCTCAGAATTCAAAGAATCAGAAGGAGAGGAGAGTTTATTTAATGTTTCTTTATCCTTGCATGCTAGTTTGACCTTTCCTGGGCTTTGTCCAGCCAGACAGCCTCTAGTCTAGCACTACGAGTGGAAAGGCACGTGCAGCTATTCTGTCTTTCCCTCCTTACCAGATGGTTGTTGTTTTTCTGGCAAGGAAAAAAGATGGAAAAGATGCTGAGAAATCACAGGAGTATGACCCGTGGAAGACAATGATATCTAGACACAGACATACACACACTCCTGGTAACATTTCATGTAGAATTAAAGCCTTGTCTGGAACCATGTTTCTCTCTCTTAAGAATAAATGTATAAAATGTAATGCACCACAGCTTGTTTAAAAATGGTAATTTACTATTAATAAGGCACATCACTGTGCAGAATTTTTAAAACTGTGTGTGTAGGCGCAAGCACAGACACACACATCCTCAAAACCTCCTTGAGGTTGTTAGTAGTTTATTCATCACTGACACAATTCCCATAATAACACACGGGTCCTTTTGGAGGAAGGCTTGATGAAAAGCAAGCACAAAAGAGGGGAATCCATTAATTTATATTGGGGGAAGAATTTTATCCCTGACGTGTCAGGGGGGAAAAAATGCTGCCACTGAATCACTTTTTAAAAGACTGCTTTAAATAACATAATATAATACTGAACATCCAAGCATGAGATGATTTCATAGTGTGGGAATACCCAGTTCTGAAACAGCTTTTCTTTTTCTTATCCTGTCTTCTTTGTTGTTTTGGCTTTCTTTCATAACTAGGTCAATTCCATGCCTTTTCAGAGTCATAAGACAGTTACTCATCATGCCTTTCTGCTTCAGCTCCCTTTTCATCAAAACTGTTTTTTACTAATCTCTAGTAGATTCCTTACTGAAACATTAGGTGAGTAAAATTAATTCTTCTCAGATGGGGAAGGTATCCATGCCATAGCTTTCAAAGTATTAAATACATCTTTGATTGTTTATTTTCTCTTATACTCTCCAACAAATAGCAAAGGTAAAATAGGAGAAACTTCTAAGGAAAATATTCCCTGGTCATTAACTTTTGGAAGGGTAGTAATTATCAGGACGGAGGTGATTGTTGGAATGTTTAATACATGATGTAAAGAATACTGCAAATGTCCTTATTCTTGACAACATCAGTTAGATGTCTTGGTGCATACAACACTATCTCAAGAAAAGGTTAAAAAAAAAAAAGGTAAGCCCCATGATTTATCACATTTGGGGACTTTTTGTACAAAAAAATCTATTTGCACAAAACACATTGAGTTTTGCACAAAATATTTTTTGTAGGGAAAATAATTATTTCATTCAGAAAACAATGTATTTTGTGCAATATAAGCTGTTTGTTTTATAAACCATTTTTTAACAATAAGTCCTGAAATGGACAAAGAGTTTTAAAAATGCATAAACCTCCTGTAATCTCTTGTACAATTTAGGAAGACAACTTTTGTTTTTGTTTTTGCATAAGAGAACACAATAAGCAAAATATTGCCATCCCTATTTGACATTGACAGTGTCAGTATGCCTTCAATAAGTGCTTTGCAAAAGAAGGAAGAGATTACAGAGCAGTTCTTTTTCTGTTGGCCTACCCCACCGCCCACAATTCCCAACAGGCCTAGCAGAGCCCATGGCTGCAGTGCCAGATGGCAGTATAAGCTAGCCATTAGTAATAGCGGTTTAGGCTTCTGGTCCCTGGAATATCCGGCTGCCCATTCATCCATATCTCCCGGATGATGCGTTCCCTTTCTTCCAGTCTCTGAGCTCTCTCTAGCTCCTCTGCTGAGGTAAAAATGTTCATGTTCAAAGTCCTTTCAAACCTGCGGTGTCTTCGTGCAGACAGGTCAGATGTGGTGTCTGAGTCATTGTCGCTACCACTGCTGTCACTGTCAACGTCCCGTGACGGCTTTTTTGTAGATGATTTTTTGCAATCAGTTCGACAGGAGATTCTGAACACCAAAGCCACCAAGGTCAACAGGAGTCCAATACAAATGCCAGACACAAAATACAGAGCTGCTCGCTCAGGATTTTCTGAAAAAATGGAAGAGAAATCATTTGAGAGGGGAGGGGAATAAAATAATACTTTTGTGTGGTCTAGATAAATAAGCTCAGAGTATCTGATTTAATAACAGCTTTGCAAATTGGGGGTCACCATATGAAGAAGCTGAACTGATGGCAACAACAAACATTTAATTTTAAGCTTCAGGAAGTAAGGGGGAGAAGACCCTGTAAAAATATTAAGAGAATAAATATCTAGGAGATATCATTTTTAAATATCATTTGTAGTTAAAACAACGAAGACTTTAGTGACACCTTAAAGAGTAAGGAGTAAGAGTAATGCAGTCCACTTCATTAAAAAATATATGGAGATATCCTACGTTAGTAGATATTTATATAAATTCTAGGAAATGGTGGGAGAGGGGAAAGGAGCTGAAATAGAAAGGGATAAACATTGATTCCTATCTTACGGTAATAATAGAAGTTAGGATGTGTTATACTAGGTTAAGTTCGGTTAATTTAATATCCTAGCATTGATAATCAGGTTAACACATCAGTTCCGTTAGTGGAGAAAAGGCAGGATATACATGAAAATAGGAGGAGAAGGATGAGGAGCATTTGATTTGATTTATTCATTTCCATTGATGATGATTCATTTCTTTATCTCCTGCCTCTCTCTCAGACTTTGGATATAAAGGGGCTTACAAAAATTAAAACAGATAAAGATAAAAGTTCACATCACTAGAAATATATAAAAGCAAAAATATAATTAAAATTATTAATAGAATTAAAACCAATGTAAAAGAATTTTTTGTTGAAAAGTCACCAATATGGACAATGTTAAAAGCTCTGTCTCCAGTAACAGTCAGTCTTGGCAAAGCAAAACAGTCTAGAGGTAGCATGGAGAAGACCTATAGATGAACCTGTAGAAGAATTCCTGTGCGTGAGCCCAATAGAAGTATAAAAAGTGCAAGCAGTGTGATAACCACATGAACAGTGGCTATTAAACAAAACTTGAGTGTAATGCAAAATCCCTGCATAGATGAACTAATTAAGACATGTAATGAAATTAAAAGCCTATGTCCCTATTCAGGCCACAGGAAATGAGATCAACCTCTTGATGAATTCTTGTCCAGTAGTTTCCTACAGGAATATGTCTCTGAAGTTATCTTGCTAAAATGACAAAGTGAGTAAATGGAAAGTTATCAGTAATTAAGGGCAAAGCTCACACTTATGCATCTGAGCAGCAATTAGGAACAAAGCTAACAAAACCCCAACAGCCACTTTTGTTGTAGGGAAAATGCTTTCAGAGAGTAAAATTTGGAGTGAAAAGGGTGTGCTTACAGTAAATCAATCTCCCCTACAAGAAAGCATGAGCAGTCCAACTATTCATAATTAATCTGTAGCTTATTATTGACTCAGCCTAAACTCTCCTTTAAGAAGAAAGACTCCACCCACCTTCCAGAATTAATAATCACCATGGAATCCTTGTCCACTTTCCTTTACCAAATGCCCCTCTGGTCTGCACCAGCGATTCTGTCTTCTAATATCTTCCTACACTGCTTCTGTAAAAGTTGCATCTAGCTCCTTAGCATTATTTATCTTAATAGGGGACATAGCCTGCAGCAGTTCTATCCAATGAGAGGTAGATAGCACTCCAGGAGAGAATAAGATGCTGCCAATTACTCTTTCTACTCCAGTCTAGATCTCCCTGCTTGATCTAGCTCTGTTTGCTGTTCTAGCATTTCATCTGAGGTCCAGGTAAGAAGTATTCAGAATAGTATAAGGGGACTGCTAGTGTATAAAATTGGAAATAGACACAGAGAGGAGTAAATCAGCAGTTAGCAATTTTGTTGTTTCAGTTGTGTGTCTTCAAGTTGTTTCTGACTTATGGCAACTCTAAGGTGACCCTATCACAATGTATTCTGGGAGTTGAGAGTGTGTGATTTGCCCAAGGGTCACTTTGTGGGTTTTCATGGCTGAGTGAGAAATTAAATCCTGGGGCTAATTCCCACTTACATTTAAAGCAGTTTGTGGTTTGTTTTTGCTCCAAGTCGGTGAATCGATTCCAGTTGAGATGTCATTCCCACTATGAAAGTGGATCTTTTTAATATTCATGTGTATTCCCTTCTTTTTCGGCATTATTATCATTCCCACTAGGTTGTGCCACTTCAAAATGCATGTCAATCATCTATGTGTCATCGGGGACGCAAGTGACCACACATTAAAGAAAACATGTAAGGGGTGGAGGGGATGATGGAAACCATGCTTCTTAGTCCTGCTCCAAATGTAAATGCCATGCTTCTAGGGATTTCTCATGAACGGGAGGCTGAAATGTAGGACCTGTCCTGGGAAAGGAGGAGGATGTGTCTGAGGGAGTTGGGATTCCTGTCAGAGAAAGAGGCTAAATACCATGTTGTCATCTTTCTGCTCTGTGCGACCATATCCTGCAGAATATTAATATCCTTCAAAAAATCAGTTGGAAGCCTCTTTTCAAGACCATGAAGCAATGATAAAAGGATTTTGGTGGATATCTCATCCTCACCAAATTAAAGGAACTTCTTGTTTTGATTGTGCAAGTTTAGAATTGCAACTTATGGCACCTGATTAATTACATCATTTCTTTAAAAAATACCCAGTGTACATGAGAATGGAACAGATGAGAGTAGGTTCAGGGTTGGTAGATGGAACACAGCAGCAGCAGCCACCACCTTGCCTTGTTTTTAATGGTTTCCAGTCCACACATGATTATTGTGGAATTGTCATTAATGATGAAGAATGGGAAGGCTCAGATTCACAGCCCTATTCAGCCATGAAGCTTCCTGCATGACATTAGAATATCAGTCAGCCAAATCCACCTTCCTGAGTTGATGTAAGGATAAAATGGGGTGAGGTAATAAAGATGTTTTTAAAATTACATATACTGCAGAACTTACTGTTTTAAGTTTTGTAAATCTCTGATGGCATCCCAAACCATCAATATAACAAATTTGTGTATTATAAGATGTCCCATTTTTAACGTATTATAACACCAGCTTTGAAAATGTAGAGACTATGCCCCAAGGCAGGAGTTGAAATGATTAATTTTTAAGCAGTAGCACTAACACAACTTTTCAAAGCTGTATGTTTTCACAGGTGATAGATATTGCTAATATAAATGCATATATTAATATACCTTCTAGGCAGGTGTTCATATTTTTTAAAGTCTCCACAATATTATATGTCACATTATGTAAATGGTGGACATGTTTTGAAAGTGATTATAAATTATTCTTATACAAATGTTCTTAAATGCCATATAGTTCTAGTTGGGAGTAATATTAACTATGGCCATGGTAAAGGCTACTTAAAAACTGGTTATAAATTAATGCTGTTAGAGACCTTCCTGAAATGTTGCCATGATGATAGGATGAAATGCAAATGATCTAGCTTAAGTAAAGGTACTTCAAGTTCAAGTTACAGAAGATATATCATAAAATAATGTTACCATGTAAATGACAATGCTTTCAAACTGCTCTTCTCATCCCTGGAGACAGGTGGCGAGAGTGGAACAGAGCAATTCAAATGGAATGACAAACCCAGTGAAAACAAGCTGAAATTCATAAGCAAGCTTCAAATAAACCATTTCATTTGACTTCCATATGTTGACAAATATTAACTTCAGATCCTTCTTGTCAGCCCCAAACAAAATACGGCATATCAGATTTGAGTGTAACAAACTACAGTCACACTACACATTTGGCACAGGGGCTAAGGAAAAGTGGGGAAACCATAAATGTTAACCCACACACACATGAATGATAAAGAGTCCTCTCCCACCAAGGGCACCACCCATAACTGTCTTTGCAACCTTGAAACAAAAACTCCCTCCGCATTTCCAATGTGCTTCCACTTTCAATCTGATATTAGCAGCCATGGCTGCACAGGATCCAGACAGCAGCTCTGTTGGTTGGGGGCAGTACGTGTGGCAAAAGAAGGCTCCACTGCACCTATCAGTATACACATAGGAAGCGGGCAGAACTGGCAGCAGCAGTAGCCAAAACAAAACCAAAAACCACCTAGATTGGATTCACCTGGATTTGAATCTTCCTGGTATAAATCTGCTTTAACTCCTGAAGAGGGGGACAATGCAAGCAAACACAGAAGGAAAGCTTAAAACAAATGAATAGAATATCATGATCCACCCAGGAAGGAACTCCCTCCCACCTCCCAACCTCCCATATTGGGTGCCATGGTCTTATGTGGTGACTCTGGATGAAGTGGAGGATCCAAACTACTGTCCCCACTTAGCATTACTCTCTTGGCAATCAGTTCCTCCATATAATCATCATCATCCATCATCAACCTGGAATGCCAAAAGTGAACCGAACTAAATATGGTCACTGCCAAAGCATGAATAGTTGGGTAAGGAGGCCCAAGACCAGTGTAAACATATAACTACTGAGCTGAACTTCAGTTGTCCACCAGGAATATGAGTGGCAATTCTTATTAAGATATGAACTGAGTGCACCACTACATCAGATTTTTTTTTTTTTTTGTAAAGTTAAGATTTTATGCTTTTCCAGAAGAATATTCTTCATTTGAATAACTTTTTAAACTGTTCAAAGAAATTAGCACTTCTTTCTTCTCCTTCCCTCTCTCCTCCCTCTCTCTCTCTCTCTGTGCCTTCAAGTCACCTGCGGACTTATGGTGACCTCATGAATTTCAGAGGATTTTCTTAGACAAGGAATACTCAAAAGGTGGTTCTGCCAGTTCTTTCCCCTGCAATAGAGCCTACAGCACCTGCTATTAATTGGTGGTCTGCCATCCAAGTTCTAACCAGGACTGACCCAGCTTAGCTCCTATAATCAGACCAGGATATTTAGGCCCTAATAAAAACTTTCTGCAGAAAGCCTAATTTAAAAAAGTCAAAGAAATAAAGTTTTCTTGTTTCATTTTCTCTTTTCTTGCCAGAAAGACACCTGGAGTGAAATGCAAGACATAACAAAGAAACAGAAGGACAGTGGAACAGAACTGATGGATTCATCCTTCATACATTCCAGTAGAATTTTAATCAGAGGTATTAGAACTATAATTTTCACACTGATAAGATGCTTTCAAGTAAGCACATGTGAATGAGAACTGGAAGTCTCCATGCAACATACCTAACACAAGTGCAGATTAAAAGCTGTAACCTGAGGATACATTTATTCAATATAAATATGGCATTTCACCGCAACATCTAGAGTTGCTTAATTTGAACACTTCAGCTACATAAATCCAAAACATCTAACAGCATAAATACACACAGACATAATTAATTCTCCAAATTACAGGACAGAGAGTGTGCTTTGTCAGTGAGGAAGCCTTTGATCTTAAGAGTAAAAAAGGAGCATTATGTTTATGGGCCTCTGAACTCCCAATGATGAAAGCAATCCAGTTATTAATATAGTAAAACCTTAAATTATGTGAGAAATTTCTAACACTAGTAGTCTAATGGGCATATAACCAGCCAAGGATGGGACATATTGGGAAGTCTCACTTAAAATCTCACCTTAGTGTGATCTTTAAGTAAATCATCATCACTTAGCTGCAATCTGCCATCTGAAATTTCGGGGCTAAGAGCATTGGTTTGCCTTATAGATGATCTTGTTAGGCGATGTGCTTGGAATGGTCAATGAAAATTCTGCATAATTACTAACTTTTATTAACACAATATTTTTCTTAGCCTAGCATGGATTTTGATCAGCTACAGTAAAAAAAATCATACCATAAAGGCTTCTTTTCTTGATTTTGATTTGGGCCTTGTCTTGGATTTGTACCTGGGGTCTTGCCAGTTCTTACGCAGAAAAGAAACATGAAAAATCATACACGATGATAAATAAGTATGGTATTTTTTCCCTTACTGGTCTCCTTATTTTTCTTCCCAAAAAGAAAACTAAAAATCATTACAAGAAAGACAGAAAGGAGTGTTACCTTCAGATACACAGAAAAGAGCTTGGGTAAAACATCCAATAGAGAAGTCTACCTGTGATAAACGAATATGCTGCTAGGATACTGCTGAGCAATGCCATCTCCGCTCTGGCACTCCCAGGTTCCATCGTCCTGTCGAAGACTCTGCAAGTGCCTCATCCACGGGAAGAAGCAAGGCTGGATGTTGAACAGGTAACAAGGAGCAGACTTCTTTTTCTTCTTCCCTGTTTTGGAACACAAGCAAGCAACAGATGAAGCACCTGGGATCCTATGACCCAGTGTTCAAAAGCAGCCTTCCTTCTGCACTTGGAAATCTGCATCTGGGAACCAAAAACTTCTCCGTGAAATGTTTTGGCATGAAGTTTGCTTTTTGACTTTAGCTGACTGCTCAAAAAAACACTTCAGGCAACTACTGTGCTTGCTTGCAAGCTGAGTCTGTCTTTCCTGAGTTTCCTTCACTTTTAAGTCACCAGTTCAACACACCCAGATGATTTATGGCAACTATATAATCAGAGGCCATTTTAATTCCCTCCCCATTTTCAAATCAAAGGTACCTTTATAAGGGCTGAATCCCAGCAAACTTGTAATAACTCAGTGCAGCCCAGAAAAATAAGCAGGCAGCCCATATGTAATTCTATGATTTCTGCTGAACACCTGGCAAACAATCCCTCCCTCCTTTCCCTCCATCCTTTCCCTCCAGTCTTTATTAAACAGAGGTAGGATCTGTAATTCCCTTTATGACCCTGAGTGGAGTCGGCATTCTTAAAGCTTCCCCCTTAGCAAAGAAGAGGTTTGCAGAGAACGTGAGTTAATGATTGCATTTTATTTGTTGAAGTCTTGAAGGTGGGGTGGCAGTTAATTTCTTGAGCCTGAAAGAGACCCTTTCAAACGTCATCAGTGATTTCAGAATGTATTCCCAAAAAAGGGGGGGTACAACATAGATTAACACACACACACAAACCAATTTAAACACATTGTTCAAACACATAAGCACAGGACACATTAAAACCATCCAACATAAAATTAAAAATTTAAATATACCATTTAATTTCCTAATTCAAAATTGACTGAGTAGGCCAACTCAGCTATGAAACCCACTGAGACAAACCTGTGAACAAATCTTGCCAAGAAAACACCATGCTAGGTTCACCTTAGGATCTTCATGAGTCGGAAATGACTTGAAGACACACAACAACAACAGCAACAGCAACAACAACAACAACAACAACAACAGGCCTGCCAGAAGAGATAGGTCTTTAACGCTGTTTTAAATTCAATATGTTTAGCTGTCGAATCTCTCCCAGAAGGTCATTCCACAGTCTAGAGTGACTGATGAAAATGTCCTCTATGTGACACGCGCCAATCTAGTTCTGGCTGGTTAAAGTAAATGTCCCCTAAAAGACCTGAGTGTACAGGGCGATTATATGGGAGATGGTGATCCCAAAAGTAACCTTGACCCAAACCATGTAGGCCTTTAAACGTAATAACCAATACTTTGTACTTTGCCCAAAGGTTATGTGCATAACCTCTAAATGATTCAGTCTAGAAAGAATACATCCCTAGGATCATAGACAGATTGGGAAGGTATCTATAAAAGAGAAGGTGAATGTATATGGTTTTTACTAAATGGAGAGTGTCTCACAGTTTTTCTCTACAGACATTATTTCATGGGGAAATGAACACAGATGGGTAAAGGGTAGAACTGCTGCAGCAAATCTACCCCTGACTTACTTGGGTTTGTTTGGATATCTGTACAAAGCACTACATCAATATACACTCAAATATCTGCACCTAATCAAGAAATCCTAAACATCAGAGAAATGGGAAGAGTCCATGAGTTATCACTCATGAAAGACTAGAGTGCTAAGTGCAGTTTTCATGAAATAATGGGCTAAAACTTGTCAAAACTTGTCAAAATTTTCTCACTGCATTCCTTTTTGTTTTTACTTAAAGATGTTTTATAGCCTGTTTTATAGTATTTATAGTATGTGTAGAAAACATTATGTTAAAAAGAAGATGCCACACAATCATCGAGAAAAGAAAATTAAATGGCTAAACCAAAGGACAATAACTAGAAATTTGGGGGAGATGACAGAATGAGACTGATTGTGCCAGGAGGATATAGTAATTCTGGCACATTGGATAGACTAATGAGTGAGAACGTCCAATGCTGCCTGATGGTCTCTTGACTTGACCCATGGGTTGTATAAAAGAATCCTTTAAAAAGTCCTATATAAGAGGAGGAACTAATAACAACAATTTAAAAATGATACTGTATTGCCAGCAAGCCCACCATGGCACTACCATTCCATGTTGGTGAGATTGTGGTCTCCATGAGGCTATGCTGATGTACTTATCATAGAGTCTCCCAAGTCAGGCTGGCTTTTACTGAGGAGCCAGACTAAATGTACCAATTGTTTTAACATGGGGGGGGGAAGCTACTGGGCAGCAGTAGTAGTGGGAGGTGGTTACACAGGTGGATGTTCTCACAGATACAATGGCAATGGCACTCTAACCAACTTTTGCTAGTATTACACAGAAGATGACACCGGAAAACCACTTCTGAATGTTTTATCATGCAAGCAATCCAATCATTTTGAAATGTAATCCAAAATGAAGTAAGAGATAGCACTCAAAGCGATCAGAAGCTACTGGGAAAGAGTAGCAGACAAGTATGAACAGTGTTGTATCTGATGATGCAACTGAACTCAAGCCAAAAGGGCATTCAGCTGCTAATTTGCTCAGCTATGAAAGGAAAGCCCAATGCTGTGTGACCCATATTGATGTGAGAAGTCCAAATTAGGGGAGGCTAGACATTGTCTAGTAAAAAAAGCAATGTATAAACTGCAATATGTGGGGTGGGTAAACTAAAGTGAACAGGAATGTAACATTTTCATTCAAAAAAATTACATAGGGTTTTGATTTGACAAATTAAGAGGAAATGGAGTGGCATTCCTGCAAGATGTAGCAAAGGCAGCCTGTCTTAATTCACACATATTACACTTATTCTTACACTAATATAGGTAGTTACTATTTTTATCCCAGGGGCCAAATTCTAATTTGGGAAAAGTTGGGGGGTTTCCAGTAATAACTAGAACAAAGGGCACAGAGTTGGGCCAAGGGGACAATGTGTGAAACTGAACAGCATTCTTACTTCACTGATTTTTTTTCCCCACCAAACATATAAAGCAATGTACAATTCTGTAAATTTTTACAAAGACATTTTTGAAATTGGCAGCTCCCTGACTTTGAAAAAGTGTTGGCTGAACAAGGCTTCTATCTGAGATGCTTCAGGGCAGCGGCATCCCGGCTGGATAGGCAGTGATTTAGGTATGATAAAATCCATGGGCATCCCGGATCCTGAATTCAAGCCAGAAAAGGTAAACCGTCTTATTTCTTAATGGGATAAGTTCTTTCTTGTAGCCTGGATCATCTTTTTCCTGTGTAAAATTCAAATACTCACCCTATATTTGCATTTAGTTCATTATTACGGAAGGCAGCTAGCAGTTGTTACAGGAATTTATTTAGCCATGTAATTATTTATTTTCCTGCTACTCACCATACGGGTCCCAAGGTAGCTTACAATATAAGATTAAAATGATCGTGGTTTTACACTTGTACTCCTCCGTGCCACTCCCTTTCTCCTTTGAATTGAACAATTGAGCATTTGTATCCAGTAAGTGCACACGTGTCTGAGGAGAACCTTTCGCATTCCAGGTATTATCTCCCACTATGAAAATTAGTAAATATCTGACAATAGTTATAAAAGTCTCAAAATACTGTAGGGGAGAGATGACAGATCACAATGGATGATATCCTACTCGCACTTAAATTATTTTAAATGTTTTCCACTCATAAGCAAATAAATAAATAAATTTAAAAACCACAGAGACATATAGTAATTCAAACAATACCTGGCATCTCCTAACGTACCAGCAGAGACCTGCCTGTACATGTGAGTGGCATTTTATATGTACCTCAAATCAGTATTGCTTCTGAATAAAGAATGATGTTGCAGACATCTGGGAAAAGGAGAAGCAGAACGAAACATGTTTGATCTTGGAGGGTGGTACAGGCAGAAGTGTGTCACACTGAATACCTCAAGGTTGGTTCTAACCGTCCTTCCAGAACAGGTAATTGTGGATGGATTTCTAACTATATTCACAACTGAGGTCCATGGAGAAGGAACCTTGTAGCTCAGTTATTATAGACCTGTGCAAATGACTCTCACTCTTGTCCTTTTTAAATGCTTTCTCCCTTTGTCTTAGGACCTTATCAGACGTTGGAAATTGGAAGTATAATCTAATGGCAATCCAAACACAATCATGGGGTTTCATGTTATTTCGAATTAAAGTATCTCACGCAATTTCGGGCAAAAGGAAAGTCATTCCGAACACAATCATGGGTTTTACATTATTGCGAATTAAAGCATCTCACATAGTTTCGGGCAATGGGCGATCATTTTCGGGTAATGGGAAGTCATTCTGAACGCATTCCGAATGCAATTGGCATTCATGTAAATTTGCTAAACTAGCGAATTCACGTGAATTCGAATTGGCTCCAATTGGCTCCATTCAAAATAAAGAGTAATTCCTCCCGTCTGATAAGGTCCTTACAAACAGAAAATCTGGAATTGAGAATCTTCTTTGTAAACCTAATCTCCTGGCCAATACTACTTCTGTTTTGTTTTGATTATGTTTTGATTATGTTTCTATTTATAATCTGACCAAACACCAGAAAATTCTCATGAAGAATTGTAACTTCAAAGGCAGGTGTCCTTTAACTGCAACCATTTGTACCTGTCCAGAGCATTCTGGAGACCTTGGCAGTTTAGAGTACATCAACAATTGTTGCTGTGATCAAGAGATGAACATACATATTCCCTTTTTTAAAAAAGTTTTTTTTATATAACAATACATTTGCATAGGGAGGTGGGAGACATGAAAGCACACAGTCAATACACAATGGCTTATATGCAGGTAAATTATGCAAATCAGACAAAAGAGGAGAAAAGGCGAACACTCTTCTAGAATTTTGCATGAGGCACGGGAGAGAATGAGTGTTTGGTCACAAATAAAATAAATGGTTTCCACACAACAATGAAGGCATCTCTTTACACTTGTCTTTTGCTGCCCTCCATTTATGTGTCAGTGTCTCCAATGCTGCAGTTCACCAAACCCTGCCAAGTCAACTCTGCATGCTGGAGCCTCCTAATATTTCACACTGCCTGGCAATTTTGTTGAATACAGCATGAGTAAGAGGGGGATAAGATCTTTGTACAAAACCTTTCAATTGTTAGCATTTTACAGGCTAATTGAGATGAACACATTGCAAAGCTGGTTCCAGGAGAAGCCTATCTGCTGGACAGGTGTTACGAGGTTGGCTCCATCTTCAGTAGGGGTGGATCGATGTGGATGTGTATGTGCTTCCAAGTCTCCTGTCAATGTATAAATTTTAAGGGCTCCCGAAATTCTATCAGCTACCACCAACCCATAATGTTCTGCACATGAATCGACATGTGATGCACAGTAGAATAACAGTTACAGCATCCTAGAGTCCCTACTGCGCATGTCTAGGGTTCTGATTAGGGCTGGAGCTAGGGTTTGCGAGCTTTAAAAAACTGTGCAGTTAAACCCCAGCTTTTACACCTGCAGGGCATTGAGCGTTTTAATTAGAAGTGAACTCCACACCACGCATGCTCCCAACTCACGATCCATTATGATCCGCACCTGTATCGCTGCCTTTAAATGGGCGCTTCAAAGATACAGCAGCCCTTTAACTGTGCTGCTGCACCGCAGCCTTTAGATGGAGCTGCACTGTTCCACAGTTTTTAAAAAAGAAGCTAGGAAAACCAGCACCTTTCTAAAGGCGCTTCTTCTCCCCTAATACGCAAAAAAAGCGTTTTCATGGCACACTTTCCCTTTTTCTCATCTAAAGGCTAGACTTTCATGCAGCCATGAACACACTTCTTTTTGCCAATCTAGATCAGGCCATTGTGATAGTCAGTTGAGGTTTTTAAAAAAACATAAACTCTAATGTGTCTAGCTAAGCATTTCTGTTTTACTTAAAAATACTTTTGCTATTTTGAGTCTTCAGATGCTCATGGGAAGCTGGGAGTCTGGGCCTCTCTTAGAGCCCATGAGCAAGCAGATAGGACCTCCCTTATCTCACCATCAGTCCCAAATGCTCTCAATTCTCTCCAAGTCTCAAAAGTCTATTTCACATCCCATTGCACTAGCATCACTATTGCGATGGGGGAGGGTATGGACCACACCGGGTGACACCACTGAAGGAGGAGTGATACCCGGTGAGCACTCCCCACCTCCTTGCCACGCACTGAGGGAGAGGGCCCAGCTCCCCCCTCCCCGTCCCTGCCCCACACAGCTTTACTATAGAATAAAGTCACGCAGGACAGGGAATGAGAAGGCCCAGCTCCCTACCGTCCTGCCCCATGTAGCTTTACTTCAGAGTAAACTATGCAGGACAGAGAGGGGAAGAGAGAGATTTGATACCTCTGAATCTGACAAAGATATACAGCTGGCCCCTGACATTTTATGCTTTCCCTCTCACAGATGGCAATTTGGAGATTTGATTAATATGTCCTCTCTAGGAATCTCAATAATAATAATAATAATAATAATAATAATTTTATTTATAGCCCGCCCCTCTGAACTGGCAATCGGGGCGGGGTACAACATAGTAAAAGCATCACAGGTTAAAATACAACAATCCCATCCCCCTCACCCACCCCTTAAAATAGAATTAAATAGCTAAGAATTAAAAACATAATACAAATAAAACATTTAAAAGTAACTGCCAGAAGCTGCATAAAACAATTTTGAAGGGGAGAAAAGGAGCTCAGAGAAAGAGTCGGCAGTAGATATGGAGCCGGGAAATTAGATACTATCTGGGAAGGCCTGCCGGAAGAGATGCGTCTTTAAGGCTTTTCTAAAGCCGTCAACAGATGTAATAAGACGCATCTCATCCGGCAGGTCATTCCACAGCTTGGGGGCTATAGCTGAAAAGGCCCTCTTGGAGGTTTGTGTCAGTCTGGTCTTCAAGGGTTGTAGCAGATTCCTCCCAGAGGACCAGAGTGTGTTGGGGGGGGGGGGAGATCATACAGGAAGAGGCAGTCCCGGAGATAGGATGGACCCAAGCCATTAAAGACTTTAAAGGTTAAAACCAACACCTTGTACTAAGCCCGGAAACTAATTGGCAGCCAGTGGACAGCTTTAAGCACCGGTGTTATGTGCTCTCTCCTAGATGTTCCAGTAACTAACCTGGCTGCCATGTTTTGAACTAACTGCAGTTTCCGAGTTAAGCACAAGGGTAGCCCCATGTAGAGTACATTACAGTAGTCCAGGCAAGACATTACCAGAGCATGTACCATGGTTTTCAGGTCCCTCATTTCCAGGAAAGGGTGTAGCTGGCGCATCAGCCGAAGCTGATAAAAGGCACTTCCAGGGAAATTCTGAAGTTGACCGCATGCTGGAGAACCTAGAGGTTCCTACAAAAGTCTTCGCTCAGGTTAAAAAATAGCATTTGCAATTTTATTTATATTTATTTATATCTGTGGTGTTTCCACTGGGGGGGGGGGGTTATCCCTAACCTCCATGAATGTGAGGGGTTGACTGCAGTTAGGTCTTGTCCCCAAGCCACCTTGGCTCCCGTCATCCTGTCATAGGCTTCTTCTATCAACTAATAATACAGCTTGGAGACCTGACCTGTGTTATTGTTTATGAGTTCAATAAGCCATTCTTGCACAACACAATTTCAGCAAAATCTCAAACCTGCATGCCAACCCTCTGTAAATCATGTCCTCTAGCTCCTTTTTTCCTGTCCAATATTAATTAGTAACCAGAATGGAATTAGGATGATCAACTAACAGGCATAGTGATGAAAGAACAGTTTAGATATGGATGCCAGGTTCACACTAGAGTTTCCACTAGACAATGATCATAAAATCATAGGGGCGATCTAGACTGCCCAAAAGGGGCAGTCCGCAATCACCCTAGGAAAGCGCCGGGATGTGGCCAAGGCTGCCACACTGGCAGCCTCCACGGCCCCATCCCGCTGCTTCCAGAGGCCGCGGGAAAGCAGCAAACGGCCGGTTCCCCACAGCCTCCAAGCAGGGTGCAGCAGGCGCCCTGGGCGCCTGCTGCACCCTGCTTGCAGAGGCGGGGCCAAAGGGATGAAGCGGCTGACGCCGCGGCCCCTTCCTCCCTGAGTCTTTGCCGCGGCTGTCTAAAAGCCGTGGCAAAGACCTGATGCCAAAAAGGAGCTCCGTTTGGAGCTCCTTTTTTGTGCCGTGGAAAGGGCGCGATTTGCGCCCTCCCACTGCACAAAGGTATCATCATGTACGCAGCCTATCTAAAAGCTGCGCACATGATGACGCTTTCAAAGTGCATCCGTATGGACACCACCATTTTACAATGGCAGCGTCCATACGCTTTAGGGTTAGGAAGGGCGTAGAAGCTGCACCCTCCCTAACCCTAAAGGCGGGCTTTCTAGCCCTTAAAACAACACTTTGTGCCCATCTAGAACAGGCCAAAGAGTCTTTTCTTGTAACTTGAATCCACTGCTCCACGTCCTAGTCTCTAGAGCAGCAGAAAACAAGCTTGCTCCTTCTTCCATATGACATCCTTTCAAATAATATTACTATATTTATTATTATGTTATTATTTTATTTGATTTACATTCTATTTTCCCCCTGTATGAGACTCAAATTAGGGACCTTCTGCATTGTCTATGTTGCCTTAATAAGAAGGAATGGCTATGTGCTGATGTTTCTGCATGTAACTCCATCCTATCATGGAGAGAGGTGTTGGCACCTCTAATCAGTTCTGTTAGTTGTTTCAGTTGAAATGAAGTATCTATCTGCTGAATAGAAGTCATGGTTGTGTGCTCAGTAGAATTAATTCTTTCCTCACTCTTGAACAACAGGGCTGTCTGCTAGAGGCCAAGGAAGCTGATGTGGAGAAACAGAGGGGATTATTGGAACAGACCTTCAAAGATAACAGCCTCTCACCCCCAGTGTGACAATTCCTTCCTGGCTATGGAGAACAGAGGGGACAACACTCTGAGAAAGAGGGAATGATCCCTTAGAAAGAATCCATTCATTGGAGTTATAAATTAGAGACACAGAGAACTGGTGTTTTGAGTATGTATGCTGCATAGTGAATTGCCTACCTGGTTACACAGAGCCTCAGAGCATGATACTAACCAAGCTTTATGCAGAAGGGACAGGTTATATTTTAACAAAAATAAAATCAGATTGCTGAAGCCTTACATGAAAAGTGGGACAGAGCAATTTTCAAATCACCCCGAAGATTTGGTGATTACACAAAACCACACAAAACCTTTTACCAAGGCCCCGTCTTCACTTGTCAGAACACTCTAGGGTCATTTTTGCTACGGGTTTTCAGCTCTTACAGCAAATGATGGCCAGCTGCCTTCCCATGTGGTACTTGTTCATTACCCAGCACTGCTCCTGAGATCAGAAGGAGGCGCCCAGCCATGTTATCAACCCTGGATGCCTCATTCTGACCTCAGAGCAACTCATGCCCACACTGCCGGGTGGCTCACAGAGATCACAAGTGAAGGCAACCTTGTCATCAATGTGAAGAGAGCCAAAAGCCTGCAGCAAAAAGTGAATTATGTAAATGCAAGTTGGGAGAGGAAACCTTGAATTGGATGAGGGCATAATTAAGACAGTCTGGACCAATTTTGGATTTTGGTCCTGTGTCATGTAAACAGCATGTAGTGTGCCCAGGGGGGATTTAGGGTAAATCACCCATGTAGTCAAGCCACCAGAGGTGGAGTAGGTTTTTTAAATTTAAAAAAAAATCTCCAGGTTACATCATGGTGGGGAGGACTGTATCATTCGGTATTTTCAACTGAAGCAGGCTCTGTGGCCATTCCTCCTCTTCCTCCTCCTCCTTTCCAGATGGAGGGAGAGCACAAAGTCCTTTATTACAGCAGCAAGATTTTTGGAATACTGACCTTTAAAAAAAGAAGGCATGCCCATCCAGCTCCCAAGAGCCTATACAGAGCAAAGACACAGGAGAAAACTGATGATTTGCCGGTTTTCTATGCTATTATGAGATTGCAATGATGGTTGGCCATACATTTCCAGAGCCAAAAGTGAGAAAAGAGAGTTATGGAATCTGAATTATAATTGGCCACCCATATAGTTTCTTTCATCCTTCTTTCATTTTTACTCCCCACCTTTTAAAGACTTTGTGAGAGTTCAGGTGGTTCCAAGGAACACTAATTCTTATTATTTGCTGTGAGATCTGTTACTTCTCTGCAATAATTTGGGAGAGCCCTGAAACAAACAATGGTGACAAGAGCTGAAATTCTATGGCCTATTGACAAATTATAAACAAAGAATTCACCGGGTCCAGATGGTATTTCAGAGTTATTTTTATATGTATTTAACAAAGAAGCTTTTTTGCTGGACCTCTAACAAAGATAAATAAAGTGGGCTCTGTACCAGAGGACTAGAAAGCGGTCAGTATAACATTAACTGAGGGAGAAGTCTTGCTAAAGAATAATTGGCAACCTTCTGCAAATCAAGGACTATCATGAAAATCTTTTAGGGGCGAAACAGATGGTCCAAAAGGGCTGCCCTGGGATGGTGTGGGGCCTCTTTGCATTGAGGCTGCAGCAGTCACATGTGCCCAGCCCCAAGTTGGACTGCTGCCGCGATACCCAACCAGCCTGCCAAAAAGAAGCAGATTTTTCCACTATTTTTTGGGTTGGTTTCGGGCCAGCTCTTTGGAAAAGAGCCACACCTGGGGCATCTTCCACCCACGTTCAGGACGTGAGTCATGTGCATGCCCTGCCCCCAATATAGCCCAATGGCAGTCCTGTTGGACCATCTGTTTAAGGCCCTAGGTTCTTTTGGAGTCACCAGGCATACGGATATTTTACTTAATTATTATTTCATTTATTTCATTTATATCCTCTTTTTTCTGATATGGAGCCTATATTTACTCAGAATATAATGCCACCATTATCACAGAGTCTAGGGAGGTGTCCAGTACACCTTGAAGGCCTAATGACCTTACTCAATAGATGCATGATTTGATATTGTTTTAATTTCTACTTTGCTTGGCTTGGCTTGTGAGCGTGCTATTTGGCAGACCACATCTCGCTGTATAAGCTGGCGCGGGCTCTGAGATCAAGAGAGGCCCTTCTTTCAGGTCCACCACCTTCATAAGCATTGTTGGTGAGGATGCAAGAGTGGGCCTTTCCCGTGGTTGCCTCTAGACTCTAGAAATCCCTTCCCAGTGAGGGGAGAATGGCCCCCTTCTTGTTGGCCTTTCCTCGACAAGCTAGGACATTTTTTTTTATTCAGACAGGCTTTAAAAACAGAAATCATTTAAAGAATGGGCTGGGGTGCTATATCGTTTTAAGGTGTGTTGTTTTAAACACTTTTATCTTTTTAAACTCTATTTTATTCTTTTAATAACTAATCTGTTTTAATATTGGGGCGAAACAGATGGGCAGGAAAAAAGTGGTTTGAAACTGCCTTTTCTAAAGCCACATTGAAACCCCACCAACCGCACGGCTGGCTTTCTAAGTTGTATCTGTTAAGTGATCTTTGTTTCTTGATTATCTGACTCGTTTGCTCTCTGTATTTCTTATTAATATTAATTCCTTTATATTACTGTATTTGGGTTTATATCAATCAATCTGGATATTTCACCTGTAAAAAGTTGTGTTTGATAAATTGAGGCATTAATACTCTTTCTTTAAGGCATCTCTATAAAATATTTTCAATTTTTAAATTTGCAGTAGAGAGCCAGTGTGGTGTAGTGGTTTGAGCATTGAACTACAACTCTAGAGACAAGGGTTCAATTCCCTGCTCAGCCATGGAAACACATTGGTGACCTTGGGCAAGTCACACATTCTGAGCCCCAGAAAACCTCATGATAGGTTTTCCTTCTGGTCACCACAAGTCAGAAGTGACTTGAAGTCACATAACAACAACCACCTTACAGTGGTAAGTATAGATCAATCTTTGATAAATTGATAGCATTTTTACTCCTAATTTGGTTTTTTTTTTTTTCTTATTTTAGATTCTTTCTGGTTAATACCAATATTCTCAGTGTTTGAATTTCAAATTGCATGTTCATCACTGTGACACAATCAACTTTTAGCAATGCGTTGCTCTCTCTTTGTGAATGGATTTATAGGCTTTAAAACAGATTAGATGTGATAGACAGGCCTAGGATGACACTCTCTTGGTTTGCTGTGGGAAGTGTGTGAGGAACTCTTGTGGCTAAGAAAGTCTGGTTGAGATTCATGCAGCAGCTTGTTGGAGAGTGAAAAGAGAAATATAGAATCTTAGGCTGGATGGGAGAATTAAACATGGAATTAGAGCATTATGGATGATATCCTACAGTGCACACAGACTGATGGCAGAATGGTTTCCTCTGGCCAAACTTTTCTGCAGAGGGTTTACTGGACATCACCCTTGCCTGCTGGCTCAGTTGATATTTAACAAGGTTACGACCAACCCAAAGAAGGCCCCTCATACAGGCTGAATTAGCTCAGAAGAAACTGCTGTATAAATGCTAGTCAGTTTCATTCACTCTCAACACAAAGAAACAAGAAAATCCACTGAAAAAATAATGAAGACAAAACTTAATAAAGTGGTATTGGAACATACGTCATTAAAAAAAACTGGTAGCAAATGAATGTGGTTTTTTTTTAAGATATATTAAAAATATATATGATTGGGAAATTCTGAGGCATCTTTTTACATTTAGGGTTTATGGCTGCATGATATTGCTGTGATCCCACACACAAATGAAAGTCTGACGTCAATTTTCCCAACTCTTTCTGGCAACATGTGTTTTTTTTAAATAACATCCCTTATCAGGTGAACCTTGTGGTCTCTTCCAAGCATACAATTCTATGATTCTATTCTATGATTCTATCCTATAGCCGTGGTTGTGAACCTATGGCCCTTGTGCCTTCTCTGGCATGTGAAACCATTTATGAGGGCACATGGAAAGACGGGAGGGCAGGGGGAAGAACAGGCATGCACCTTGTCTGGCTCTTCCCTCACCCTCCCGTGTGTTTAGATGCCTCTCCAAAGACAGTTAAAGGCCCAGGAGGGTGGGGAAGAATAGGAACAGGCGCGTGCCTCAGACTGTTTTAGTCTATTCCCCAGACTTGACAAAAATATTACCAGCTGCTTGAATACCACTTGTACCTTTTAGCATGTAAAGCTATTGAACTATTAACTACTGAATTACTTTAAAAAAAGTATTGCCATTCACAAATTAAATAGGAAGCATGTTTTTCTTCTTTGATGAGTAGGCAACACTACTTTTTATCATGTGAGAATAAAGCTATATTCTTTTTGCAACTAAGAATAGCTTTAACATACATGTTGTAGTATTATTAGAAAACCATCTGTTACAATGCCTAATACTGCCATCTAGTATTTTTAATATTCCCTGCACTTCAGAAATAAATCCATTACTCTTTGAGGGTTATCACACCAGACCAATTCGGATTGAATTCAAAGTGACCTTGGAACTGATTTCTGTGAATTCAGTTATTATCGAATTCACTGAATTCACTGAATTCTGGGGTGACTTTGGATTGGCTTTGGAATAGCTTCATAGTAACAGCATTCACGTGTAATGATTCAATGCGCATTCACTGAATTCTGGGGTGACTTTGGATTGACTTTGGAATGGCTTTATAGTGACAGCATTCATGTGTGATAATTCAATGAGCATTCATGTGAATTCACTTGGATGAATGTGGAGTGACTCTGGATTGAGGCTGCAAAAACCCTCGTCTAGTAAGGGCCATAGAGTGTTTAGGAAATCTTTGCAATCAGAGGCCCCATTCACACTACGGAAATAATGTGGTTTGAAATTGGGTTATTTCCACAACGTTCACACTGGCCCCAAATGCACCCACTGTCATTTGGGGGGGGGGGGGGGGACTGCCGGAAAACCCACTTAACCCAGTATATTTGATACTGGATTTTTTCCTGCATCTTTTTTTCAGAGTCACAATGATCTCCATCTTTAGTAGTATGAGTACTTCAATTCTTCTTCCAGGAAGTGGGGTTCACAATGGATGCAAACTGCAGGAAAAGAGATTCCACCTCAACATTAGGAGGAACTTCCTGACAGTAAGGGCTGTTCGACAGTGGAACACACTCCCTCGGAGTGTAGTGGAGTCTCCTTCCTTAGGGGTCTTTAAGCAGAGGCTGGATGGCCATCTGTCAGGGATGCTTTGACTTGGAGTTCCTGCATGGCAGGGGGTTGGACTGGATGGCCCTTGTGGTCTCTTCCAACTCTATGATTCTATGATTCTATGATTCACAGCTCCTTTTTGCCCTTCCTGCTCCTCTCACTACTCACTCCGAATAAGCAGAAGCAAGGAGAAAGGGAAACGTGTTAAGGAGTCTTCAGGTGCAGCTTTGCATTGTGGAGAAAGGTGGGATATGAATCCTGGAAATAAATAAATAAAATAAAACCAAACATAAGAGACTATACTGTGGGGAAGTTTGTAGATATCCCTCTAATTAGAGTTGGCAGGATTCAGGGCATCTTCCGAACATCTTCTGTGCTCTGCTTTCTCCTGGCATGTGGTGCTGGTGGAGGAAAAAGCTTGTATTTTGCATGTGGTGTTAAAATGTGAGTGCACATCTTCTCCGCACTCTGAACTGGTACCCCAGCTCAATGGCTCATTACAAATGAGTTTGTATGTATGCTCCCAAGGTGACCAGCTGCCTAGCCACTGCTTGACCTGCTCAGGCACTCCTCCCTTTTCACCTGGTCACCTGAGCAGACAGCCAGACAACCTTCCTTTTGCTGTAAGGCCGATGTGGGTGAAAGGGATGATCAAGTCTGGGCTGCTGCCACTGCTGTATTCACACGTGAGAGGCTGAGGCAGAGGAGAAAATGGTGGTGAGGTGTGTGTGGGTAGGGTAGAGACAAGTGACTGGCTGACTGCTGCACAAACAGTATCAAGCAATAGGGTTGGGGGACACTAGGGTTGTTGGTCAAGAGAAATTTGACAATAGGCCAAAAACATTTGGGGATCACTGTGCTACAAGATCCCTTTGCATATTTATGGTTATCCTTTATCAAGCATGCCAATAGACACTTTATCAAACATGCCAATAAACACCAGTGGCTGACTGGCTGCTGCACAAACAGTAGACCTAATGTCAAGAAATAGGCGTTTGGAGCACTAGGGGTGTTGGGCAAGAGGGAAGGGGTCAGTAGCCCCAAAAAGGTTTGGGGATTACTAACACAGCAGTACAAAGAAATATAAGCCAAAATTGTAATGCCAATATCTCAGTCAAGATCTCAACCAAATTAAAACATTCTAGGTAGAACAAAATAAATTTAGACAGTGAGGTACTTCCTGTCTCATTCTCAAAAATTTGCTTTAAACTTTTTCTCAACATTTGAAAGTTATCAGTTAACCATATGAGAAATCCATACAGAAGCTGGGAAAGAATTTTACTTTGGAAACCTTGTGCAGCAGCAACCTTGGCATATAAAGATGGCAAAAAGGAGTGATGTGAGAGGACAACCGTGAAACATTTCTCTCTTTAACCATCCATCTTCTCATAAGGTTCCATTAATAAATAATTTGGCTTTTCTTTGCTGTATCGCAAAGTACCTCATGCACTGAATTTCTCTCTCATTGCATCTCCCTCCCCGAGATGATATTGAAAGGTTTTCTCTCAACCAGGTATTTTTTTAATCAGTTTGTGTCTTTGATATGCTGTTCATTGGTTGTTTTGTTTATTTAAGTGTGTTCACAAGCTAAAAGAAATATAGCAGCAATATTATAAGAACTATTACAATCTGCCTGCGCCATACATGGTTGCACCATACGCGGCTTTAAGCTTATGCTGAAGTTGCACGAGGGAAGCAGTAATGGTGTGTGCACCTATGGCGCACGGGCTGCGCCATGCCATGTACACGCCGCACGGGCTGCACCATGCCGTGTATACGAGCCCCATTATTTTTAATAAATATGAGCATACGCGGTATTTCCCTTATGCAGGGAGGTCCGGAATGGATCCCCGTGTAAGGGAAGGGACGACTGTATTATATAAATATAAGAAGGTTGGAAGAAACAGAATAAGAAGCACTTTGTGATTTCTTTTTAAAGTTTTAACCTGAATCCACATTCAATCTTGCCCTCATGCTGGGTTTAGTCAGACGTCAGCTGTGCCTCTGCAGCATATAGATGAACTAGCACTCCAACCATGTTGTTTTTTGTCTTTAGTATTTACTATATTGTTTAAATAACTGCACACCAGTATGAGATCTATGTAATCTATAAATATTCATAAATAAATAAGACATATTTGAGAATATGGCAAAGGACTCTTTCAAAAAATCAAACCCAGATAATCTTACCCCCCCACCTTCCCCAGAGATGTGGCTTCCCCACATGGCTTCAAGTCATTCCCCCACAAACAAACATTTTTTTCTTGGCCTGATGAAAGAAAGCAGGAGCAACAGTATATTTCCAACCTGCCAACCAAGTCCTGGCAAAGCTGACAAAGCTTAAGCAGAGTCCCAGATGTGAAAACTCCTTCTTGCTGCTGCTTCTCCACCACCACCTACATGCTCTAACTCCTCATCTCCACCATGATCGTAAAGGCTGATGGTTCCCCTTGTCTTTCTTGCACACCAATATTTTGACTGTAGGTCCCCCTGCCACCCTTTTCCCCTCATTGCCCTCCTGGATTTTGCACAACCCCCAGGTGGGGCATACCTCTAACTTTGGGAATCACTGTGCTATGCAAATGAACCATCACATCCTGGATAACTTAAAATGTCTAAATTTTGTAGCTTAACTTCAACACTGGTGGAAGAATGCAAAAAGGAAAAGGTTTCTCTCCACTGGTTTAGCAGTCCTCAGTCTCTCTTCACATAATTTAGACAATGCTCAAAGAACTATTAAAGAATTACTATTAGACATGGATTTTCAGAATGGTCACACTAGCTGGTCTTACTCTTCATTAAAATGGCTCTTTTACCAATCATTCCATTCCATTCAAACAATTTTAAAACTCTGAAATTTCAGAGATTAAGGAAACCCATTCCACAAGGAAGAGATAATGTGCTACCCATCGCAGTTGCTTAAGACTGTTACAACAGGAAGGTTCCTTTTCATATTCATACATTCTTCAATGCTAGTGAAACTGTCATTATTATTATTATTACCCCACTCTTCAGCCCTAAAGGTTATCAGAGCGGTTTACAATTATTATTTTTACTTAGACGTTTCCCTGCCCTCAGGCTTACAATCTAAAAAGACACAACGCAAAAGGAGAAGGGAATGGTGTTGGGGAAGGGGATCAGGTCCAGTGGTTCTTCTCTCCCTCTGAGGCCTGGACCAAGGCGGATGGACTGGAGGGAGGGCTCTGCTTCTTAATCTAGGACAGGCCTGATGGGGTTGGCCTGCCTTTTTACTCCCTCTTAGGCCAGATGCTGTTGTCATGGACCAAAGGCTCTTCTACGTGAGGCCAGGCCTGATGGTGTTGCGAGGCCTGCCTTTTCACTCCTCCTAAGCCAGATGGTCATTATTTTTTGCATCTTGACTTTTGTTTTCTTTGTCATTTTTATTATCAAGGATTTTATTATCAGGATCACATCTTCTCTTTCTTAAGTTCCTCACCCCTAGTGAAGTTAAAGCATTTTTTCAAAAGAAAAAAAAAGAATAGATTTCTAATTATCAAAAATGGTGGCAAGAAATATTATCCAGGCCAAAAAATTTTATGTTTTAGCTAGTGTTATGATATAACAATATTGTTTTGTATATTACAGATGAGTTTTAAAGTATTTCAATTTATTCTGAATTGGAAGGAACATCGTATGTTCTAAAAGAATCAGTTTTGAGGTCAGTACCAATTATTTTGCAGGTACGGATTCAGCCCAAATTCATTTGTTTTCCCTATAAAGGAAAATAGCATGTTACTTTAAGGGTTGAAAAGCATCACCTCACCTTTTGGTCCTTGCCCAGCATCAGTGGTTAGCATGGCCAGAGGTCTCCTCTTGGAAGCCAATGCATGATCACAGTTAACTGTGAACAGTACATGTGGGAGAAAGGTACCAGCAGTTGCAACTGCCTTTCACTGTCCTATACTGTCCTACAGATGCTGCTGTTCCTGCTTTCCCAGGATAGGAATAACTGCAATCCCACTGAATGCTCCACTCCATTCTGGTGGCCAGCTCAGTGCCCATCCAGTTGCCTTGCTGCTGACCTCAATTCAAGCAGCTTCTTTAAAAATACAGGTTGAAGGAAGGGGGCTTTCAGGCCAGCCTTCATGTGATCTTAAGCAATAAGGACTACACTCCCCATCTACTGGAAGAACTGTTCCTAAACTATTAGCTATTGGCTTCATCCTAGAAGAAATGATGACCACTGGCTTAAATTAGCAATTGTAAAAGCATATAAAACAATGTTTCATCTCCTGAAATTCTTCTGCATATAAATCCTTCAAGGCAGAGAAGCGATTCTGTGCAGTTAGTGACAAGCTGATTCTTTCCGTGTGCTTGGAACAATTCTTCCAGCACATCTAGCGATGCAGCCATGCATACATAACTGCGGCTGGCACTGGCAAACAATTCCAGAGCAGGAGGAAGACAAGGAAAGAAATAGTTTGTGACAGATCCAACTGGAACACTGAGATTTCTTGAATAGTTAAAAGATACATATTCAGGTAGAGCAGGATAAGGTATGCACTCAGGTTTTCTATATTTAGTCCCTTTTTGCTTGTCGTTTTTGGGTTGTTTTGTTTTGTTTTTTGGTAGGGTGGGATCACTGATTTGACAATAATTGAGAATGGCTGTGCAGGAAGCTGTTTGACCTGAAAAACAATCCACAGTCCTGGATCTGCCGTCTCAAACATCAAAAACCCTTCAGGGGAGATTCTCTTTGCTTAGCCATTCAAAGAGGGCAAAATCTTGTTTATGCTGGCTAGACAGGGGGCTTTTCTCCCCCAGCCAGCCAGCATAAACAGAGAGCAAGGATATGGAAAGGATGGTACTAACATCTTGCCTCCTTTGTGAGCCAGTGGACTGTGTTCACACTGTCCAGCAAGGCTGAAGCTTAGCTCTCAACCACCAATCCACCATGCTGGCCTGCATGAATATGCCTGGCTGCCTCTCATGAGGGGTCTCTCTATGGAGTTTATCACACGGGAGGAATTTCTCTCAATTTAGAACAAAATGGAAGTGAGGCCAGTTCGGAATTGAGTAAATTCGCTAATTCAGCGAATTTACGTGATTGCGTATTGACACTGCATTGCATTCAGAACTGCCCGAAATTGCCTCCCAGTGCCCGAAATTGTGTGTGATAGTTTCTCACGCAATCATGCGAAACCCCATGATTGCTTTCGGAAGGACTTCCCTTTGCCCAAAAATGTGTGTGATTAGCTTTCACGCCATCACGCAAAACCCCATGATTGCATTCAGATTGCCATTGGATTATACTTCCAATTCCCTTCGTGTGATAAACTCCTATGTCTACTGAAGATTTTTGTTTTGTTTTGTTTTCTTCCATCTTACAAGGGATTGGCTTTGGCTCTTGTACAGAAAAACATTGGCTAAGCAAGTCCATGGAGGTGGAACTTATCAGTGACTGGTACACACTCTGTATGTATGCACGCATACACCACACAACAGTGTCACCCACTAAGACCCACAGGGTGCACTGCCATGCAGCCAGGCACATCCCATCACATCCCTCTGCTCCCCTATCACTGACCATGGACTCACACTGGCTCACACTGCCCCTGGTATCAACCCTCTTACCAGCTGTGGCCTCGCACAGGTACACTTGTATATGCAAACACGTATGACAAAAGAACACACAGCATGGCCTCAAAGCACTTGAAATCAGACAGCCCACATTTAAAATTAGAGCAGAGAAAGGGCATCTTGCGGAACAGGTGCAGAAGATGGTATAGGACACGCAAAGACTCTCCCCAACCACAAGCCATATGTACAGTCAGACAGCAACACAAATCTTCCATGGAGCAGGTACATTCCAAATGGCTCCCACCAGTGAATGGAGGACCAGTGGATACAACACAAGTATGGGCAACAAGTGTGGGAGGGTGGAAGGTCACCAGCACATCAGATAGGGAGGAAAGGCAGGGGAGGAGGTCAGATCACTAAATGAACAGCAAGGTAGAGTTAGAATTGCCATGGCCCACCATCAGCCTAGTGGAAAAGTAAGGAATCTCACTGGGCAAGATATTCTGGTGACCCACCCATCCATTCACATATGCATATATGTAGGACTTCCATCAGAGCCACTGCAATTCTCTCAAAGACACAGTGCCAAGGGGAAGATATCCATCTAGGAGGAACATGGAGAGAGAGAAGAAGTGTGACCCAGACAAGAGGGGTCAAATCTAGGCCAACAAGCTTTCTAGGAAGCTGCCAGGAATGAAAAATATCACATTGTATCATCCAGCATTGCCCTCTGTGAAGACATATGAGATCCACACAGCAGTTGGTGTCACCTGATGTGGTACCACATGATGTCACACACACCCCATTGACCTCCTCCTTTCCTACACCACACAGAATCCTTAGTAATGTTTTTTGTATTAATGTTATTCATAAATTGTAATTCCCATTTATTATTATTAGTTTTTTATTTATACAGTTCCGTAAGTTTTGCTCGGCACTTTACAAAATCATAAAACAACACAAAATCTGCCAATAATGTACAGTCTTAAATCACAAAATATACATTATACAGTAAATAAGTAATTTACCAGCTGAAATAGCTATAAACTATAAAACTGTGAACTAACAATACACCCTCAAACTGGATTATCAGAGATATCAAATTGCAGTCTGAAATGTTTTCATAAACAGAAAGGTCTTTAATTCGGACTTAAAATTAGCTAGGGAAGTAATAATCTGGAAGGGCTTGGGGAAGCGGTTCCAGGAATTAGTTGCTGCAAGAGGGAAAGGGTGAATCCTATCCAGGGACAAAGAAACTCTGGGCCGGATCAGGAGCCCCAAGCAGAACTCAAACAGAACTATAGATAGAGACAAGAGCTAACCAAAAAACTGTGCAGAGCTTTGAAGCTTAAAAGAAGCTTGTATCAAATCCTGAAAGGAATGGGGAGCTAGTGGAGAGATGTCAACAGCAGGATGATATGGTCAAAACGTCAAACCAAAAAGATAATTCTAACAGCGGAGTGTTGGATGGAAACCAAAGGACCAAGGTGGGACAAAGAAAGCCCCGTCAAAAGAAGGTTGCAGTAGTCAAGGCATGAGATAACCAGGGCATGAACCAGAGTCTTAGCAGTAGAAACTGAAAGAAAAGGCCTAATTTTAGCAATATTACAAAGAAAAAGTTGGCAAGATTTGGCTGTAGCCTGGATCTGTAGGATAAATGTGCTTCCTTCACAGGGTGCATGATAATATTATTGATTGTAATTGAAAATGTATATTGTGAAGTAGGTTTTGGTAGAAAAATGATTAATTCTGTTTTAGCCATGTTAAGTTTGAGGCACCAATGAAGCATCCATGTTGATATAACTGAAAGACATAATATTGTTCGGTGTCTGGAGAGAGTTCTGAAGTATAATTGGGTATCATCAGCATATTGAAAACTATAGGAACTAATAAGATTACCAAAAGATAGAGTGCTTAAAGAGAATAACAACGGGCCCAGGATGGATCCCTGGGGGATTCTGACCGGCAATGAAACAGATGTAGAAACCTGACCTCTGGTTACCACAGCAAATGACCAATTAATCAAAACAAACAGCTTCATTTATACTGAATGTAATGGTAATAGTTGTGACATAAACAACCAGAAAAATTAAAAGTATGCCTTTAAATTACAATATCATCCACACAGCCTAAATGTATTTACAGAAACATAGCTTCATATGCTTAAAGTGAAAATTTGGTAAAATGTTATGTTTTTAAATATTTTTAAATAAAACTTTAAAAATTAATATTTTTTTGAAATTTAAAAATTTTATCTTTTTTTTAAATACCTGGGGCCTCTCCCTTCTCCTCTCACTGAGCCTCACCCTATTCACATCATCTCTTCAGCATTTTAATGGGACACACAGGTGAATGCCACAGCCTGTTTCTACCAAAAGGCAGTTGTTTGGGGAGAAGTGGTGCCATCCCCTCTGAGGGTGTCACCTGATGACACCACTGCCACACTGCACCATCCAGTCATGCAGCCAGAACCCAAGGAGCACACTACAAGACCATGTCTTGCATCACCCTTGGCTGCCACACAGCATTTAGGGGAATGCATGTCTTAAACACTCCACAGCATCTGCAGTGGCAGGGATCTGATAGCCAAAGCTCCACGCTGATCCCACAAACTACCAGAGTGCATTCGGGGGGTACCCTAAGTACATGTAAAAATGCATGCTGGAAACAAAAGTGGGAAATGTGATCCACACCAGATACCACTAGTCACAGGAAGACCTACCAGAATAGCCAGGTTAGAATACCAGCCCCAGAAATTAAATAGATGCCAGCTACATCATATGGACAGCCTTGACATCAATGAGCACAGCTGTACGGTATGCTCCATCCCCATCATAAGGCTACATGCCCTCAATTTTGGCAACACACTGAAGGCACGCTGATGTTTCCTTTATTTTGCAAATCCACAAAGGTGAACAAGCAGGAGGAGCTCCCCCACCACCACCATTTATTTCTGTGTGTGACTTCAGGTCATGTTTTTACATGTTGACCACATTAATTTCATAGAATTTTCTTGGGCAAGGAATACTCAGATGTGGTTTGCCAGTTCCTTCCTCTGAAATAGAACCTACACCACCTGATAGTCAAGAGCCAGCATGGTGTAATAGTTTGAGCACTGGACTACTACTCATGCAGAGGCATGAGGGGCCCACATGAGCTTGGTCCATTCCAGAGGACAATATGAACACATCATTCTGCTATATCATAATCCTCTCCTCCTCATCACCCATCAACCTCTGTACTGCGGTGTCAGTGAAAATTAGATGCCCCAAGCTGTTCATTTAAATAATTGACATGATTTCAAGTAGTTAACACTCCCAGGAACCTCCAGGCACCAAAAAATACTTAGCACACAGTAAGGCAATCTCAGTAACCATTGTAAGAGCTGGAGAACAGGCAATAGCAAAACTGATAAGAAAGAAAAGCGAATGCAAAATGCAGCAAGACAGGATGAAATGGAGAACAGCTCTGAATCCTGGGCTCTGCAGTGAGGAAAAATCCAAGGATCGAGACCTGTTGCCCCAAGCTGGTGCCCACAAGAGACTATAGTCTGCTATGTCCATCAGTCTCACCTACCACAGCAGGGGACAGGGGACCATGGGGCTTAAAGTGAAGCCATAGCTGTGGTTTGTACCAGGCAGGATAGCCTGCCTTAATGTGTTCCCTGCAGCCAGGGGTGTGCAGACCTCCCCCAATAAAAGTGCAAGCTACAATTCAAACTCTCACTTTCATGATATTCAGTTTGGTCCAAGGATCACACTAAGTAATGTTACCCAGGGCTCTGCAGTCATTGTGGTGAAAATCATTATATTCTCTGGAATCAGAAGATAAAAGGGAAGGAGAACCTGTTGTACCCTCCCCCCATCCCAGAACTATTCAACATTTTATAAATTATTTAGATGACAGAATAGAGGGCATGGTTATCAGATTTGCAGATGCCACCAAATTAGGAGGAGTAGTTAATAACCCAGAGGAAAAGATCAAAATTCAAAATGACCTAAACAAATTAGAAAGCTGGGCCAAAAGTAGTAAAAGGAATTTCAACAGGGACAAATGTAGGGTACTATACTTGGACAGAAAAAATGAAATGCACAGATACAGGATGTGTGACACCTGACTTGACAACAAACTGAGAAAGGGATCTAGCAGTCTTAGTGGACCACAAGCTGAACATGTATCAACAAGTGTGATGCAGTAGCTAAAATAGCCAATGGGATTTTAGGCTGCATCAACAGAAGTATAGTGTCTAGGTTGAGGGAAGCAAAAATACCACTCTGTTGTGCTTTCGTCAGGCATCACCTGGAATACTGTGTCATTCTGGGCAATTCAAAATGGAATTTTAACAAGCTGGAGCATGTCCAAAAGAGAGTGAGCAAAATGGTGAAGGGTCTGGAAACCATGCCCTGTGAGGAGCAACTTAGGGAACTGGCGATGTTTAACCTGGAGAAAAGAAGGTTAAGAGATGACATGATCACCATATTTCAATATTTGAAGGATGTTCTATTGAGGATGGAGAATTTTATTTATTGCTGCTCCAGACTAGGGTCCAAAACACAATGCTGAAATAATCCAGTTTTAGACCGCTTTAACTGCCCTGGCAGATTGTTTGGGAATTCTAGGAACTGTAGTTTTGTGAGACATTGAGCTTTCTCTGTCAGAGAGCTCTGGTGCCACAGTAAACTACAATTCCCAGGATTCCCTAGCACTGAGCAAGGGAGGTTAAAGCATAGAATCATAGAGCTGGAAGAGACCACAAGGGCCATCCAGTCCTGTTTTGTTGTTTATTTAATTCTGAATTTCATTAATAATCCAATTCCGAACATTTCCATATTTTCCCCTCTCTCCTTCTCCTCTTTTTTTTTTTATCTGCAGCCACTAATTGGTTTATTCTTTCCTGTGTGAAACTAGATTAACTAGAAGATGGGTGAGATAGCAGAGAGAGACAGAAGGTCTATCCAGGTGTTATAGCCTAAACACATATGGAGAAAGAGATCAATCCAATACAGATCCAAAAAGAGTCAGTTATTTGAAAATACAACTGGGGGCAAATGAAAGCGAAGCTGCCCATGGAACTAACTAAATATATAAATGGTAACCATGTTTCTAACTGCCATAGTACAAGCTTGTGACTCTCCAGTCATTTTTCAACTCCCAGCAACTCTATGCAATATAGTCAATGATAAGCGATTATGGGAGTGTTACAGTCCAAAAACAGCTGGAGGGCCATAGTTATCCACCTCTTCTGTAGGGGATTAAACGTAAAGGCTTAAATGTTTTAGGTCTACTAATTCATAAACAACAGACACAGTTACTTCATCTGAGAGAGAGGGAAGCAGAGAAGACAAAACCTGTTCACAGTAAGGATGAGTGGGAAAGACCATCTTGTCAATAAAAAAATGCCTTACCTGAAGATGTTTCCTGAATCTATTCTACAAATTTAAAAATCGAAATCCAGCTCAGTGGGGGTTTTATGCTTTGCTTTGTTGTGTTTTAGTTTCAGTGCCTTCATTCCCTAACCCCAGCTCAATAACATTCATAATACTGTCTTAACAGGTTGAAGCTTGCCTTGGTTGTTAATGATACCACATATTATCAAATTTGGGGGAGAGGGATCTTACAACAAACCCTTGCTTCTTAATTCCCCCTCCTATGGTATGAGGAGCACCCAACAGACATGTACATAATTGTCCATCCCTATCCAACTTGCATTTTCAGTTTTACTGTCTTTCAAAAACACAAACAGAGCACTAGTAACACTGGAGCTGACACACCTGTGATTTTGTTCTCCTTATATGAGCTGCTTGAATTAGGTACCGCATCTTTGAAAGATAGAGCTGTGTTGGTCCTGGTGCTGGTATCTCTCCCTTATCACTCATACAACCGTGCTTTCTTTCCACTCTCTCATGCATCATAGGCTGTGAAGTGGCTGTGATGTGACAACTCAGCTGTTAAGGAAGGAGGCCAAACAGAAGACCCTTATCCGCCAGCCCTACTTAGCCTTACAAAGGAGAAATGAGTACTGGCATATTATTTAAAAGCATATTATTTCCCTTTCCCTGATAACATTTCTATGGTAATCTTGCAAATCTAGAATGATCTGTCAGTAAGTGTTTGGTGCACCAACAAGCCATCGGGCAACAGAAATTTGCAGACTAGGGTAACTTAGAGGTAGTAGTGGTGATGGGTGATCCATAAGTGCTCTCAAGAAACTGGAATCATGGGCTCTTAAGGGGTAATTCCCAGGGGTTTCAGTGCCATCATCCCAGCTACCGTATTTCCATTTTCTGTTACAAACCCATTAGGAGTTGGACCAAGAAACCATGCTAGGTGGACATAGCAGTGATGCCTATGGCTGAGGCATGGAATGTTTAGGTATTGGTCGGAAAGGAAATGAAAAATAAGGCTCAGTCTGCTTCATGAGAATTATAAGAAAGCAAAACTCTTCCTGAGGGTTAAAAAAAAAAGATTCCTGAACAAAGCAGGAATTTAGCACAAAGAAAGAAGGAATTGGACATATTTCCTCTTTTTCACTATCCAAGAAGCCTTCCATGCACAATTAAGTGCTCAGAGTTCTCAGCCCCACACTGGAGCTGTCTAGTATGATATGGCCAAAGATTACCTATCTGTAAAGGGCAGAAAAGGGGAAAGGTATCCTTTCTCTCTTCCCTATTCTTCATCCTCATCCTTCTCCTCCTTTTCAAATTTCTAAAAGAGGCCTCAACAACACTACAAAGTTGTCATTCAAGTCTGGCTGAAGCCCCAAACGAGACCATTCGTCATTTTACAAGGTAGGCATACATTACAACTTTTTGTTGCAGGTCCCATTTGCCTTCTTTATACCAATGACACCAGCTTTAGTTTTGCCATGTTTGCCACATGTTCTAGAGAGAAAAGATCAAAACTGACAGATCAAAGGAAATTGTGGACGCATGGAGGCTAATGTGGTAGTAATACTTCTTACAGGGTTTAGTCATTTGAGATGGCTGTATTGACTTTCATTTCTGTGCTTTTTGGTACATGACATGTATGTTTATGGCTGATACTTTTTTGTTAGCCAAAATATTGTGGTTGCTTTTAATTCTGAAATCCTTTTTTAAACCACTTTTAATGCCATCTTAGCTACATAATCAGTTTCACATCTCAGTGCTTCAATTCCCCAGCCCACCTCCATGCTCTAATCATGCCCCAGAAAGCAAAGCAGAGCTGACTAGCTGTAAAAATCTATTCTCACAACAAAAGTCATGCTTCCCCACAAAACCTGAGTTGTCTGGTAAAATTTCTTTGTGCTTCATTTCCCTCCTTCAGGGAGAGCTGTGGAGACCGAGTCAACCAGGCGGAAGCGAAATAATCATAGGCATGGATCACCAAGAGGGCATGTGGGAGAGTGCCCCCAACCCTCCTCCCAAACCCCAAAACTAACCACCAAAGCACTCAAGCACACTGCAGCACAGGCTGTCTATGGAGTCATAACCACAGTATTTCCACTCTGCTGCAGAACTTGCACATTTGCTTATCTTCTTTTCCGCAGACATAGTGGGGGGGGGGGGGGGGGAATGCCACCATGCTAACAAGCAGCCGAGGGCAGTTGCTATTACCATCCTCCATTCATGGTTAAGAAACTAGGGTAGTTCTCTCCCATCTCCCATGATCCCAGCTGGACAGACAATGGAGGAGGGAAAGGGCAATGACATGGACATCAATATAAACAAATCTTTCTATATTTGTAACTTTTATTTCCCCCTCCCCGCCTATGCCACCGGGCATCTGTAGATTGGGCAGAGACTATTTCTTATGTGAATAAGATTTTGCACTGACACACAAGAGTGTATGTCCTTTTCCTGAAATTTTGCCCTGCAAAATCAGCTTCTCTTGACCTGAAAAAAGTGAAAAATAACGAGATGATAAAAGCTGGGTGAGGAGGAAGAGAGTGTTTACAGGCAGAAAAGTTCTGCTTTAGTAAGTGTGAAGATGAGGAAGCCTTAGTAGGTATAAACAAGAACTTAGAAAAGGGTGACGTTTTTCCAGGTGAGGTTCTCTCTCACAGTTTCTCTTGTCATGTTACTTACATTTATTAAGAGGAAGTCTTTGTTACTCAGTGATCATGTGCAGAGCGTGTTGCTTCACATCAAATGCAATGCTGTGTAGTCCACATAGAATGTAACACTATACCCACTTACTTGGGAATCAAATTTAAACTCATTGGGGTTTGGTTCTATGCAGGTATCATGTATAGGATTGCACTACTGGGACAACTAGATACCCAAGAATTTGAAGAAGTTTCTTCTCTCAGTCATCTCACTGCAGGAAGTTTTGTTTTTTTTTAAGTTAAATTCTCACAGGACTCTTTCAGACGTTGGGAATTGGAAGTATAATCTAGGGTCAATCCGAACGCAATCATAGGGTTTGATGTTATTGCGAATTAAAGCTTCGCATGCAATTTCGGGCAAAAGGGAAGTCAATTCGAACGCAATCATGGGTTTGACGTTATTGCGAATTAAAGCTTCGCACGCAATTTCGGGCAAGGAGGGGTCATTTTCAGGAAATGGAGCGTTACTCTGAATGCAATGGGGATTCCCGTAAATTCACTAAACAAGCGAATTTACAGGAATTTGCATTGGCTCCATTTGAAGTTTGGGAGAAATTCCTCCTGTGTGAAAGAGTCCACAAACTTCTTTGCAACAAAAGGGATGGAAAGAGAGGCACATTATTTGTACTGCATCTTTCAATAATGGAATGGAATGGAAAATGGAATTTAAATTACGGTACCAACATAATAGGCTACTTAACTAGTGTAAGATACATGTATTTAGGAGCCACTTAAATCACTGGAACAAGTTAAGACAGATGTCATATAAGTCAGTGGGAAAATATGTGTTTAATTAGGTCAGCATCTATTTTATGTGTCTGAACCTCATTTAGAACTCAAAACAAAGTTGTGATTTTGGCATTCCTGGCTTCGGCATACAAAACATGTGCTCATCCACTGATTTTTGTAGACCACACATCTTACCCGAGAGTGGGGAAGGATGCAAATGCTTAGAGGTACATATGCTCAGAATGTTCTGCATATGCTCAGAGGTCCTCAAAACACTTCTAATTGATTGATTAATCTTTGTACCTATGCACTTAATTGCCAAACATGTGGTGAATTAGTGTTCCCTTGTTGAAAGATCTTTTTTTAATATAAATCTTAATAAAGAGGATTTTAAGAGTGATTGATGTGTGCATACTAATAGAATGCAAAAGAAAAGCAAGATGCAGACTGAAAAACTTAACTGGACAGGTTTCAAGCTGAGATCCCATACTTCCCAATCTGACAATTACTAAGCATATTGACTCCCAGCATTCTTGGGCAACAATCATATTAAGGGCTTAGTCCATCTGGGGGAGGATTTAAGTTGGAAGAAGGCACCTTTAAATCAACAAAAAGAGCACTTGTGAAGGAGCCAACAACCAAATAGGCCCCTAGGGTCAAAAAAAGGCAGCTTCTATGCAATTCTCTGTTAATGCAATACTATTGCTGTATCTTAAATAGTGAGTTAACTAATCATAACTTCACCATTTAAAGTATTTCATTTATCAGTGCTGATGGTAATGAATTAATAACCCAACCTCTAACATGTAACTCTATTGGACTGATTTTCATATCTAACATTCCAAGCTCTGGGGAAAAGGCATTTCTTACCATTCTAATGGCAAATATACCAGAATGATCAGTGTACATGTGTACAGTACAATAACTGGGCAATTATCCTGTTAATAGTTTATAAAATTCTTTATCACTTTTTAAAGGATATAATTCCAGTTCCAAGCAGTGTGGATATATCAGTCTCTTTCCTCTAACCATCAAAAAAAAGATGTTGGCTTGTCTCATGGTCATGTACTGATGTGTTTTTGACAGGTATATATATATATATATATATACACAGTAGGGTCTCAATTATCCGACATAAACTGGACCGGCTGATAGCTGGATAACCAAAAATGTCAGATAATCCGGAAGATCCACGAAAAGCCTTGAAATTACTGTGAATTGCAAAAGTTCAGAAGTTTTATTGCAATAACAGTAAAAGTAAATGCAAAGAAATCACTGATCAATATTGTAATGTACAGTATAAACAGTTCAGTCCTCTGAAAATTTTTAAAAATCACAGAAAATTAAAAGAAATCACAGCCGCAACGTTGGATAATTCGGAATGTTGGATAACCGAAGGTTGGATAATCGAGACTCTACTGCACATATATATGCATCTAAATGCATATGAGAAAGTGGACTGAAGTCTATAAAAGCTCATGCTAGTAATTTTTTTCTTCCAGTTAGTCTCAAAGGTGCTACAAGATCTCTCTATGTACCATATATCTCCATACTGCATGAATTCAGTTTTGTTTGTAAAATATATCTTACAACCCAGGCTAAAAATTCAAAGAACTGTAACTATTCCTTAACTGTTACATAAAACTAGCAAAAAAAACCTTAAAAGTCAAAATCAAACAAAGGGATTTTTGAAAACGTTCATTAGAATGATAGAGGTCACTGTGCAAACAACACATTAACTTAGGTATAGACTAAAGAGAACATTAGTTACCAAAGAGCCTGCATGCCTCAGGGAAGCCTTTATGTTAATAGGTTCTGTCTAAACAAAGCAGTCAAACCAGTGCTGTATACTCTGATGGGCATGACTGAATTTGCAAAATGAGTTTAGCAGTCTCTAATTCACTGTAATATGGAGCATAAAAATCCACATCTTCAGAGGGCTCTAAGCTCTTCAAGCTTACTTTGCTTTGTGTCTTTTACATCTTTCCCTTAGGTCTGGTTAAGGGCAGACACTACAGGAATGGGGGGGGGGGTGTCCCCTTAATCTTGGCTCTTGCAACGAAAAACAAAATAAATAGATCTTAAATAGAATGACACAAAATTTAGCAGGGAGAAGGGAAGACAGAGAATGAGAAACCAGATCAAGGTTATTCTGTCATTGTTGATTGGTGAGATACAGTACATGCTAAATCATGCCATCCCCACCCCTCTGGGCGCCTGGGTATTTGTGACTACAGTGTCAAATATGGTGTAGTGAAAGGCATTGTGAATTTGGAGGCGGTGGAAGGAAAACTATGGTGAGAACCCATTTCTCCTTAAAACCGCATACAACAATTACAGTAAGATTCAGAAGGGAAAGGTGAAGATTCCATTGACCCAGTGATGCTTGAAAATATAATCCAAAATTGAGTTGATCAAATCTCCATACCACCAGTGGAACTGGGCAAAAATGTTTCTGAGGAGAATCACATTGTTTTGCATGTAAAAATTATAAGAAAAACAATATAATGCTCTCCCTAAAAGGTAGAAATAAAGGGGCCAATGTTTGCCTACTCTTTCCCACACTGCCAAGTGTCCATAAGAACTGCTGCAGCTCAAACAGTGCCATTCTGACAGATAGATAAATATTTCAGGGACTTCTCTAAGTACAACAATATAATAGGATCCCAAAATTCACTGTTAATCATGTTGGACCTTTGAGTTGGTTTACTGATTCACATACCAAGCAGTGAGCAACATGTAGCCCTCCAGATAATGTTGGATAGCAACTCCCGTCACCCTTTATCAATAGTGATGCTATAAGTCGCCACAACACTGTAGAGCTTAAAGACCTCTAAAATTTGACATAGTGTTCTAGCAGACTTAGAATGGAGAGAGTCCAGCAGTTACCTAAATACAATATTATTAAACGCATTGCTTTCCTTCCATTATTTATTTATTTATATCCCACCTTTCTCCTGGTATAGGGGCTCAAAACGGCATTCCATAGCAATATTATAACTTTGTTTTCAGTCACAGGTAGGGATCTGATCATCTGTCCATCGAATGTCCGTTAAATTTCTTTGGTTCCAACGGGCATTCTCTTGTATTGTTTCCTTTTCTTATAAAGTTTTAAATTTTTCCCCTCTTGCAGGAAAATTGTGTGTTCCACGTGTGTTTCAATATATCTGCATCCCAGTATACAGATTCAAGTATCTTTGTGGGCTTTTTCAAATACACAGATTTTTGGTTTGCTCTTTTTAAAATATATGTATGATTTTGTGCATATATATATATATATATATATATCTTTTCAAAATATACTGAAAGCCTCATCAGTGTACTCTGGCTGAAATGAGAAACACACATGATTTGTGCTCTCCCTTTTCATATTGCCTGCGAAAATGGGAGAAGGTGCATTCCCCACAGTGTGATATGTGTAAACTGTAGATTGAGTCCACATGTCTCACGCTAGAGGGAGTACAGCAGAGCCAGGGTTCGCATAGGGGCAGGGGTAACAACATCCCATTCCATGGGACACCTTTTGCTTTTCCCCAAAATATTGGATGAATACACACAGTGGTTTGAGCACTGCACTACTAGGGAGTTTATCACATGGGAGGAATTTCTCTCAATTGCGAATAGAGCCAATTTGCAATTACGTGAATTCACTAGTTTAGCGAATTTATGTGAAATCTGATTGCGTTCGGAATGCGTTCAGAATGACTTCCCATTTTCCGAAAATGACTCCCCCATTGCCCGAAATTGCATGAGATACTCTAATACGCAATTACATGAAACCCCATGATTGCGTTTGGAATGACTTCCCATTGCCCGAAATTGCGTGAGATACACTTATTCGCAATAACGTGAAACCCCATGATTGTGTTCGGATTGCCATTGCATTATACCCCCAAATTCCATCATATGATAAACTCCTAGGACATTGGGAGACCAAGGTTTGAATACCCTCTCAACCATGGAAACTGACTGGGTGACCTTGAGCAAATTATACTCTCTCAGCATCAGAGAAAGGCAAAGGCAACCCCCTCCCCCAACAAATTTTGTTAAGAAAACCCCATAATATGGTGGCTTTAGGGTCACCATAAGTCAGAAATTACTAGAAAGCACACAACAACATCTTGCAAAAGCTTCAGCAACCTTTTTTAAAAAATCATCCTGTTTTGTGTTAAATCAATGTAGCTATTCACATTACCTCTAGAAAAGTTCCCTTTTCTGGCCTCTCATTTTTCATGCCCTCTTTTCAGTCTGTATCAGTTATCTCAAAGTGGGAGTGGTTGAGGTGTGAATAATCCTTTGTGATCACCCTGTGAGTATGCCTCCACCTCCCTACCCAAACCAGAAAGTAGAAGGAGCATTACTGTATATGAAGGATGTGTTTACCTGTGAGAAGCTCCCTGACTTAGAGCACAGAAAATAGGTTGAGAGACTTTGAGCAAAAATTAAAGGGGAAAAAAATTACAGTGATCTCGCTATAGGGCTCTGATATTGGGCTCCAGTCACACTGAAGATGTGAATGAGGCTTTCCCAACAGAAATGACAAAATGTCACAAGATGGGGAAAGAAGATAGGAGATGGAGTAGCAAAATGCAGGGCCTCCAAGTTCCTTGTTCTAGAGTTCTCCTTGCTAAGATAGTCCTCTCATGATGCTGAAGAACAAGGAGATGGGAAAAGGCAAGAGAAGAGGGTAGATAGAAGCTTCTAAGGTAGAAACAGTCAGGCCTCCTTATCCAGGTATTCTTTATCCACAGATTCAACCGTCCACATTTTGAAAAATATTCAAAAAAATATAAATTCCTAAAAGCAAACTTTGATTTTGCCATTTTTTATATGGGACACCATTTTACTATGCCTTTGTATTTAACAGGACTTCAGCATCCACAGATTTTGGTATCTATGGGAATCCTGGAAACAAACCCCAGTGGATACCAAGAGCCTACTGTACTTGATGGGAAATGGGTCCAAGGGATTATAAAGGGGGGGGGGGGAGTCTTTTTTTTGATGGATTAATTCCACTTTTTTTTTATCTTGAGGATATGGTATGGGCATTTGAATTGTTTACTTACACATTTCCCACTAAGTTACCCATGCAGAAGAGAGGAATACCATTTATCTCTGGAGTGTACCAGTATATTCTGTCAGGGAAACAAAACAGCAGCAACAAGGATAAGAATGTAAAAAGGATTTACGTTGAAAAAAAGTACAGGAATGGTTTTAAGGCAGGGGAATGAGACCTTTCCACACTATATTGGAACTATTTTGATCTTTTCTATTCTTTTTTTACATCAAGGAATTATCTTTTAAAGTTTTCAATTGATAACTTTATTAATTTTTTGCAGCAAACACAACAGGATCTAGTATCTACTCAATAATATTTATCCTTAAAAACTAAAATTTGGCCTAAGGTTTTGCAGAACGCAGCCCACTTTATCTGATGCACATCTCAAGATGGCAGATATTTCTGCATATGTCTCAAGTGGAAGGATGTAATTAGTGAGGTGAGAGGGGATGCAAATTAAAAAATACAAACTGATCACAACCTTTGCCTGGCATTATCAAACAATAAATGGGCAGAAGCTCAGAAGTCCAAGAATAGCATAGTCCTAGATTATCATTTACATTTTGAATAAAGGTCAGACAGGTGATAGACAGTTAAAGTAGACTGTTTTCTACTTATAACAAAATATTTATTCTGTATCTCTGCAGAAAATCAGACCATGCTTTTTCCCCTTTAATTACTGCTATTTGCCCCTAATTTCCTCTGCATTTTGGCCTGTGAATCAGATGTCAGTCACTCTCAAGGGCTTCCCTTTCATGGATCTTAGCTTTTTGCCATCAATGAAAAATTGATGGGGTGGGAGGTTGTATTAAAAAGTGCGCTGATGAGAACGCCAAATTGCCTGTGCATGGCAAAATCATAATATTGTTCTTATTTTTGCTTTATTACCATAGGAACGTACTTGTCCATTTTACTGTTTTCCTCCCTCTATTATTTTCCACAGCAATCCTGTAAAGGCAGGTTTATTGAGAGACGATGATGGCCTATAATCACATGGTTAATTTCATGACTACGCAGAGACTGAATTTGAGTCTCCCTGTTCCAAGTCCAGCACTTTAATATTTTGCTCTATATGGCTTCTCAGTTATGTCTGCTAAAAATAGTTTGAAATTTGAAACATAGTGGGAGGGAAAATGCAACAATTGTTTTACCTAATTTGCAAAATTGAATGTCAGACAGACCGATTTGCATAATTATATTTACCTGCATAATATGCTAATTAGGTTCTTAGATATGAGGAAGTGGAATATGGCAACCCTATGTAAGACAGGATATCCAGAAAGGCTTCTCTCCAATCTACAAAATAATGATAATTTGGCTCTCCAGCACTTGTTCATGAGCCAAGTTTGACTTCCAAAAAGACTTGCCAATCAGTTCAAAAGTCGTGATCCCATAGCCATATAGAGAAGGGACGACGTAAACACTTTATTCTTCCAGTCTCTTCTTCAATCAATACAAAGATAGTCTTGCCAGCATGGTACTTCTGCTGTTGTTTCTGACACCATGGTGGGCTGCTTATTGGTACTGCTTAGCAGGCAGAACCACCACCACATAGTCCACAATAAGTCTTCTTCCTACCAATTGAAGCTGCAAGTATGGGAATGCTAACCTGATTCAGTCTTGCAGCAGGGTTCACAAATAAACCCACTGTTTTCACTGAGCAGTGATTGGATGTGAAGATAAAAAGAGTTGCCTGAGCTGTGGAAATGTTCCATGCTTTATTCTCACTGTGGCATCCTTGGTGGAAAGGTTACACATTTCTCAAAACAGAGTACCAAGGAGCACCTCGCTACCAGTCATGTGAGCTGAAGAGAGTGCCAGACATTATCCCTATCATGGCATATGGAGAATGAAGAACATGACTATGACCAGAACTGGGAGAGTTACTTTTAAGGGGAGGTAATTAATTAATTAGTTAATTGTTGCACTGCTCCTTTACTTTTTTAATGCAGTGGGCCCTTGGTCATATGCTGGGGTTTGGTTCTAGGATTCTCCCATGGATACTAAAATCCGTGGACACTCAAGTCCCATTAAAAACAATGGCATATTAAAATAGTGCCCCTTATATAAAATAGCAAAATCTAGGTTTGCTTTTTTGAATTTATATATTTTTAAAAAAAATATTTTCAAGCTGTGGATCCATGGATAAGGAATCCATGGATATGGAGAGCCAATTGTACTTCCATTTACATTTTTGAGAGAAAGAAAAACGCTTACAATTGATAGGTCGTCCAGTGCAACTCTGTGGTTGACATCTGCCAGACATTGACCACAGAATTGTGCTGGAGGAGCTTCAGATGCCTAGTAAAGTATTCTGTCTAGGAATCTCTAGGTCCTTCAGTGCAACTTTTGGTTAAAGTTGACCACAGAGCTGCACTGGAGGACCTAGATTTTCCTAGAGATAACATATTACATATTAATAAAATCTGTGAATAATCAAATCCGCAAAAGTGAAAACCATAAATGTGGAGGGACGAGTGTAATTAGCAAATGTTACTCATTCCACCAATAAAGAAACTACTCTTCCTCATTGCATTTCCTTTGATACGTAACTTCCTTCCGCCCTCTTTGCCCAAAAGGTAATGGGTTATAACACATAGCTTCCAAGCTGTGGCTGGGATAAAGAGGGATCCCTCTGTGGCTCAGGAGAGAAGTGAGATCCAGTTCCTTCTTATTTATCCTCTGGTGTTGCTGGACAGGCAGGCTTGAATCTGTTAACTCTATAGACTGCAATGGAAACGAAACACTCACACACATATGCACACAGACTATCTGCAAAGTGTGTTCATGTATGCATATGTGAAGCTGGGTAAATATGTAGGAATGACAATGGCTTGCTTATACAGTCATCCCTCCCTGTTCGCAGACTTGGGATCTGTGGTCTTAATTATTCACAGACAGCAAGCAAACAGGGAACAAAATGGCGTGTGTGCCCATTGAAATCAATGGGATCCCAATACTGACAATGTTTCCAGTTTGGGGGGGGGGGGTCTGGAAAGGATCTCTTACAAATCGGAAGGGGCATTTGTATATGAAAAGGGTAGGTAGCTCTGTGTGTGTGTAGTAGAAAAATATGTATTAAAGAAAAGGGGAATGGAGTGGGTATAATAACTTTGAGAGAAGGGGGGTTTACTCAGAGGGGTTCTGCTATTTGGGACAGTTTTCCCACTCAATGCTGATATGTGTTCCTTTTTCTGCCCCACCTGTACCAGTCCATGCTGGCCACCACTAAGTCAATGAGTTTCACACTTCAAACAGAGAAATCGAGGCATGAATTATATTTTCAGTGAGGGGAAATCCATATACAGTATAAGTATGTACTTTTCTTGGTCACAAATCTTATCCACAATCTAAAAAAGATTATGTACTGCAATGATTCCCATTAAACTGTTATAGCTATTCACAGGATCACAGAATCACAGAATCATAATGCTTAATGGAAAGGTTCATTTTAAATATGGTCTGTTGTTTTTTGTTCATACGCCATATTTAAATTGTATTTTGGAAACAGGAATGATTAGGGGCATGAATATTCCTGTCTGATTGCCCTGTGGGACTGGATGGCCATTTGTCATGGTGCTTTGATTGTGAGTTCCTGCATGGCAGGGGAATTAGACTAGATGGCCCTTGTGGTCTATTCCAACTCTATGTTTCTATAATTCTGTGATTCCATGGTATAACTTCTAGCAGCCCAAAAAGATGACAGTAGTGAGGAACAGATGGCATAAACATCCACAGAAGCCTTCCTGCCCTGTGGCTGACCAAGACCAAACTCTACTGCATGGAGTACAGCCAGTTCTAGTCCCTGCTCCATTTGTCCAAGCCAAGCCAGCAGCCTCCAGGAGCACAACAGATGGGGAGGTGCATATGGGTCCAGTGTGCAGAGAGAGAGAGACCGCCAGAGGGTGTTTCCTTTTTGAGCTTCCCAGAGATTGTGCCCAGCAATGTGGTACCTCTGCACATCTGCTGTACTGCCTCCTCATCCCTGTATCAGGGGATAGGTTAACCCCACAGGAGTGGATGACAGGATTTTGTCCTAACAGAAAGAAAAGGTGAAGGAGGGGAGATGGAGAGAAAACAAGCGAGGGGATCACACCAGGAAGAACCGGGAGGCACAGCTGCTGCTATGTGTCTGCCAGAAAATATGGGAATGAGAGTAGACAGCAAGACTTTGCTAATGTGGCCAGAATGTCACCAGCATGGGAGAAGAACAAAAGGAGCAAATGATTGTGAAACACAAGCCCAAAGCAAACATCTGCAACTGGAAACTTAAATTGTTGCTTTTAATCTGCAAAGAAAAAGGTGTTAGCGACAGTGCAAGAACACAAAAGTAGTCACCAATGACTTCATAGGTTTGTATGCACTGTACAAATAGTTAATTGTAATGTGAGGTGAGAACAGTATACGATCAGGCACAGTTACTGTAACTTTCACCCTGATTGAATTGCCCTTGTGCAACATCTGAAGCTGCTCTGAGTTAGGCACATGACAGATGGAGACTCTGCAAGATTTCACCAGAGAAATTCAGCAAATAAATTAAGGAAACATTTACTACCAGGTGACCAGTGGGAACTGCTAAACCTCACCCCTTACCTTGATGGCACACCCCAAGCCTATAGGACTGTGGGGCAAGGGACTAAAATACGCTACGTATTACGAGAGAAATTGGTTACATTTTTCATTATATTTACAAACTCACCAAATACAAATAGGCTACAGATACTCAGTCACATAATAGTTACATTCACTGCTATTTCAAAAACAAAAAGTTCACATTGAACTCTAATTTGGGTGTAATTCTGTTCTGTGATATGAAAAAAGATCTGAGGATTTTTAGATCCCTCCCAACTCTCTTGGTTTTATAGCTTCTGTACATGGAGCCAATTCATACATTAATGTACAGAGAAAGAAAGAAAGAAAACCATGTAGCCCCATCCAAATCTCTCCCTTATCAGTATTGTAAAATCCCTTATGGGCTTCATTGTTCTCAGTTATATTGAGTCCTGTGATTTTTAGGGATCAGTTGCAGTGACTAGGCTTGTAAAAAGTGATTAAAGTTACTGCTCCAATGCTCCCCCTCCACCATTATCATCATAGTTAGAATTTATTAATGTTAATTCTGCTGCCTTCTGGTACAAAACATACATATTTAGCCTATGACAACATTACAAATAAAAGAAGATAAAAATGCAATTATTCATACAACTCACCCCTGCAATAAAACCCATGAAAGTTGAAAAGTTTTTAAGTATTTTAAAATATTTTTTAAACTTGAAAAGTTATACTTAAAATGCTGCTTCGAAAATACTGCCTCGGAAAAAAACGGCTGCTCCCACATCTCATTGCTGAGTAAAGGGTGAGGGTTGTTAAATAAAGAAACATTCCAGGACATTGTTGTTGTTGTTTTGCAATCCTGTGGAATTTAAAGTTAAGTCCTTGTACCAAAAAGGCATGTCAGCATCAGCAAAGCATTTTCAAAACAACCTCTTTCCTTAAGTACTGTACTTAGGAGTGTTTTTTTTAAAGCACCACGGTACAAAAATCCAGTTTAGGCACATATCTACTCTGAATCAAAATGGACTGGATTACTTCAGGAGCAGGCAGGGGCAGGAAATTTTTGAGAGCATCCTAAATCTGCCACTTTACACCTAGTAGCTCCTTGCTAAGAGACCCAAAGAGGGTCCCTTTCCCACTTGTATGGTATGGAGGAAGTTTAGATGTGTACATCAGTGTGCATAGGGAGGCCTTCCCCACACTCGCTGAAAATGTAGGGGTCAAGGTAGTGCTTCTTCTCTAGAGGATGCTAGCTGGGGACCATAGGGGTGGTTGGGGTAGTTGGTCCACATGGCCCCACAATTTCCCCATATCTTCTTGAACTTCCCTTAAGAGTTGTCCAAAACACACTACAGAAATAATCCGATTTGAGATCACTTTAACTGCCCTGGCTCAATACTAGGGAATTATGGGACATGTCATTTTGTGAGACATTTAGTTTTCTCTGTCAGAGAGTTCTGGGGCTACAACAAACTACAATTTCCAAAATTCCCTAGCACTCAGGTGAGCCACTCACGCTTCTAGTTTTCCAGCTTTGCCATTTCACCCCTGAGCCAGTTCTAGGAATGTCTGCCGTCTGTGTTATGTAACAGGAAGAAATTTGACATCATGGAAAAGATTGTGTTTCTCTCCAATAAGTTTTTGGAGACGTGACACCTTCAGCAGAGAGACTCCACCTGCAATGAAGAAATTGGTAATCGCAGCTAAAATCAAATGGATTACAGAAACAGGAGGGAAGTAAACAACTTCAGGAAGCCCATCATGTTTTAGAGAAAGAGTCCATCTTCCCCAGCGTGAAAGAAGCCTCATAAGACACTATTAAGTAGAGGAACCTCAAAAAGAACACTTTGGTCCAAAACACACTGCAGAAATCATTCAGTTTGAGACCGCTTTATCTGCACTGGCTCAATGCTAGGGCATTGTGGGAACTTTGCTTTTGTGAGACATTCTCTTAGCAGAGAGCTCTGGTGCCACAATAAACTACAATTCCCAGGATTCCCTAGCAATGAGCCAGGGCAGTAAAAACAGTCTCAGACTGGATTATTTCTGCAATGTGTCTTAGACCTTTGCTATCCAAGGAGGGAAAATGTTCAACAAAGGTGAATGAAAGCAAACAACCTCCTGAGGGGGACAAAAGCAGGGAGTAAATGGACATTCACATGCAGAAATAATCTGGTTTGAGACTACTTTAACTGCCCTGGCTCTGGGAAAGGGAGTTTGTGGTAGCATCGTGGTGGGAGCTTTGCTCTTCTCTCAGGGGGTCCTCTCAAAGCTTTGCCCCAATAAACTACATTTCCTAGAGCTCGTTCCCACTAGTGGAACACGGTTTTGCATCAATTCTTTTTAAAAAGAACTGCCAGAAAACTACTCTTCAAGAAAACCCAATTTTTTTATTGCTTATAAATCGGTTCAAAGTGTACCTGAATGATTGCATTCGCCTCCGAAATGGCTTTGAATGGGAACGACAGTCATATAATCCGATCAGTAATACGGTTTATTTTGTAGTGGGAATGAGTCCCTAGAATGCCACAGCGTTGAGCCAGGGCAATTTAAGCGATCTGGAACCAGATTATTTCTGCAGTGTGGATGCCATTCCTTCCCAACTCTGGCAATCCCTGTTCTCAAGCTACCTGGCTGTGTACTTTCACAAAAAGGAGGTGTTAAAGGGGGTCTGGAAGGGGAAGGAGCTGACTGAGGAGTTTATCACACGGGAGGTATTTCTCTCAATTTCGAATTCACATAAATTTGCTAGTTTAGCGAATTTACTTGAATTCTAATTGCGTTTGGAATGCGTTCAGAATGACTTCCCATTTCCCGAAAATGACCCCCCCATTGCCCGAAATTGCGTGAGATACTCTTATACGCATTAACGTAAAACCTATGATTGCGTTCGGAATGACTTCCCATTGCCCGAAATTGCGTGAGATACACTCATTCGCAATAACGTGAAACCCCATCATTGCGTTCGGATTGCCATTGCATTATACCCCCAAATTCCGAAATCCCCAAAGCCCTTCACCCCCTTGAAGCTTTAGGTCTTACCTTCCAGTTCTCCAGAGAGAAAGAGCCTTTTGGCTGGCTAGCATCCTTCAGGAGAGAAGCAGCTCTGGCATGCTCCGGCCAGAGAGAAGAAGCTCATTTCGGTCTCTATTTTTGCAGTTGCCTCCAAGCGACAGGCTCTGCGTGCGCGTGTCCCCCAACAGAGAGGACACCCCGAAAAAGGTTGTGGCTGGGGACACACTCTCCAAGAAGACCCCCCTACACCTGTTTCCTCTCTCGGTCCTCTCTGATCAGCAGCCAGCCTCCCTAATATAGCAAGAAGAGGGAAAGACTTTAAAACACACAGACACAAAAACACACACACAGAGAGTGGAACACAGTTGCCTGAAGCTCAAGGCAGAAAGGCTCAACTACTGTTCAGGGCTGTTCAAGTGAGTCACTGAACTCTTTACAGTCAGGGAAACACACACACACACACACACACAGGCATGCTGGGAAAGGGTTTTGTTTTTTAAAACATGGTGGGAGCTGGAGTGGAAGAAAAGGCAACAACAGACCTCTCTCCTTTCCTTCATCATCTCTCACTTCCTTTGGTTTTCCCCCTCCTTCTTCCCCAAAAACATTCACAGGGGAGGTGCCAGGGCAGGAAGGACTCTAGCCTCTCTTATTACTCACTGGCAGATTTCTAGAAAGAAAGAAAGAAAAGAAAGAAAGAAAGAAAGAAAGGCTGTATCCACACTGCAGAAATAATCCGTCTTGACACCACTTTAACGGCCCTGTCTACGGAGGTCTGGGGATGGTACTTTGTTGTGGCCCCAGAGCTTTGCTCTCCTCTCGGGGGGATCCTTTCTGAGCCATGACAAAGTGCCATTCTTTTCAAGTACTGTATGTTCAAACACTTTTATCTTTCTACCTATATTTTAATTCTTTTCATCTGTTTTGTAATGCAGTGTTTATAACAATGTAATTCTGTTTTAATGTAAGATTTTTCTGTCTTTTTTTTCCTTTTACTGTTTTTAATCTAGTAAGCCGCTCTGAGTCCCGGTTTTGGGGAAAGGGCGGGATATAAATAAATATAATAAATAGGTTTTTTGGTGGGTTTTCCAGGCTATGTGGCCATGTTCTAGAAGAGTTTATTCCTGACGTTTCGCCAGCATAAACTCGTCTAGAAGGTGGCCACATAGCCCGAAAAACCCACAAAAAACTATGGGTGTCGGCCATGAAAGCTTTTGACTTCAAATATCATCATCACCATCACCATCACCATCAAATACCATTCCCAGAATTCCATAGCACTAAGTAATACCACAATAATAATCTAGTTTGACACCACTTGAACTGCCCTGGCTCTTCTGGGAATGGTAGTTTGTTGGGGCAGCACAGCAAAGCTTTGAGAGGACCCCCTGAGAGGAGATCAAAGCTCTGGGGCCACAACGATATTTCCCAGAATTCTATAGCACTGAACCATGGCAGTTAAGGTGTTGTCAAACTGGATTATTTCTGCAGTGCAGATGCAGCCCAAGAAAGGACTCCCTTTGATGGGGACATTAAAGATCTTGGAAACAAGGTTGTGGTCATTTCATTTAGTTTTTGCCCTTCCTGTAGGCACAAAGAGGGCTTTACAACAAAATGTTGCAGCATATCCCCAATGTGCAACACTGGGATAGGAATCATGCAGCTCTCCAGGGCTTCATTCCCACTACAGAATAAACCGTTTTTTGAGTTGAATCAATGAAACAATCTAGTGCTGAATAGATGTTCATGCTATTCGAGCAGCGATCAAACCTTACCTGTTTCAATTTAATCCCCTTCATGTTCACATTCATCAATGGATTGATTCAACATGGAATCACGGCACAGGGCTGACTGTGCCACAGGGAACCGATTCAGATCTGCAGCTCATTCACACTAGCGCTGGATCGATTCATTGCAAAAGATGCAAGGAATTCAGCAGATTCAGAAGAAGCGATTTAAATGGGTTTAACACTGGGGGGCCCTTGACAAACCGTGCCAGGAATTTGGTGCAAGTGCAAACAAGAGCCATTTAAACCAGTTCAGATCTATCTGAAAACCAGTTTATTATGTAGTGGGAATAAGGCCTTGATGTAGTTGGACTGTACCTCCCCACATTCTTCCTATTGGCTGTGCTGGCTAGAGCTGCTGGGAGTTACAGTCCAATCTGGATGGACAATCACATGAGTCCCACCATCCCCACTCCTAACACAAATGTTCTGTTCAGGGCTCAAGCCAACTTAGTGTAAGGTGCCCAGGGAACTTATATATACACACATTACCAGAAAAAAGGAAAGATGTCACTTTTGGACAGGGGCTGCCTTCTCACAGCTCTTCAAACAGAGGACTATCTTCTGCAAAGTAAGACATGTTGACACCCAAGCCAGGAACAGGAACTTTGTAATGCTGTTTGGGACTCACAGGAAAAGCTTTAGGGAACACGTTTTTCTTCTGTTCCCAGCCATCTGAAATGTTACTCTGCTGTGCTATACACAGGGTTATAGGATTCTGTCCAACTTCTGCAATAAGCCCCATGTATATTGAAGAGAGAGAGCATTGGGCCAGGACTCTGAAGAACAGGGTTCAAGTCCTGGCTTGGACATGTAAATGGACATGGGTGACCTTGAGCAAATCACACACTCTCAGCCTCAGGGGATGGAAATGGCAAACCCCCTCTGAAGAAACTTGCCAAGAAAATCCCATGATAAGCTCACCTTACTTGTTTCAGTTTAATCCACTTCATGTTCACATTCATCAATGGATTGATTCAACATGGTGTCACCATAAGTTGGAAATAACTTGAAGGAACACAACAACAAATTACTGAAGATGGGTTTTGTTGGTTGTTCTTTTTACCCCATGTTCCCTCATCTTTAAGATTTATGCCTTTGGGATTACTATGAGCTGTTATGGGTTCAAGCAAGTCCATTCTTATCTCTCTCTCTCTCTCTCTTTCTGTTTTTTGGACAGACATCTTCAACTTTCCAATTTCCTGTCGGCTTCTGAGAAAGCTGCGTCCTCATCATTCACGAGCAATTCATGCATCCCAAGAAAGCTCTTCCACTATGCAGACAGACCAACCCAAGCTTCCCAGTGGTAGGTCTCATTTAAGGGCCAAGCAGACAGGTACTGGACTGCCAAGTTTGGTATTAAAAGGAACAAGTGGAGACCTACCATGAAATGCTCCAGTGTAGCTCTGTCCCATATTATAAGTGCTCAGCTCTAGGGACAAAGAGGGGAAAGGATATTGTTCCCCGTGTCGTTCCCCATCCCCCTGAAACCTCCTTGTAGAGCATGGAGAAGGGGTATTTGGCCTTTATTTCACCTTTGTCTGTTTTATTGCGATTTTAAATTTAAAAAAATTTAAAAGAGAGAGAGAGAGTCTTCTTTTAAAATGATGGCAACACCATATGCCATTTTGTTCACCTGCACCAAACTCCCACTCAAGGACCAAGCAGCCAAATTCCCTTCCCACTGTCTCAATGAGTGTGATAAATAATTTTTAAAAACAAAATAAGAGTATGGTCCCTCAAACTGGACACAGTATTCCAAATGCATTCTGATCAGCACAGAATAGAGCAGCAATATTGGTCTGTGTAATCTAAGCACTATACTTCTGCTAGTTTAGTCGAAGATTGTACCAGTTTTTTCTGCAACAGCATCACATGTCTGGTTCATATTGAGACTGTGATCCACAAAGATGCTTAGGTCCTTTCCCCATGAATGGCTGCCAAGCCAGGTCTTCCCACACCAATGCTTGCTATTTATTCCCCTTTTCTTTCTTCTTTCTTTGTATCCAAATACAAAACTTCACATTAGTCTCTTACTGAATTTCATCTTATTATTTTGGGCTCACTCTCATTATCCTGTGTTCATCCTTCAAGCTATTTATGAAAATGCCAAATAATACAGATGTTTGGAGTGGCAGATTCCCTCTAGGTGGAATTAATTAACCCATGTGAGCTTGCTCAACTAGCTGTGAACCCATCTAACAATATCCTCCAGACCATATTTTACTGTCTTATCAATAACAATATAATAGAAAATTCTGTCAAATAATGTTTGGATGAAATCCATTTAAATTAATTCTACCAAACAAGTAACTCTTTCAAGAGGGAGCTTTAGGGAACACATTTTTCTTCTGTTCCCAGCCATCTGAAATGTTACTCTCCTGTGCTATACACAGGGCTATAGGATTCTGTCCCACGTCTGCAACAAGCCCCATGTGTATTGAAGAGAGAGAGTGTGTTGGACCAGGACTCTGGATAACAGGGTTCAAGTCCTGGCTTGGACATGTAAACCCACTGGGTGACCTTGAGCAAATCACACACTCTCAGCCTCAGGGGATAAAAATGGCAAACCATTGAAATTAATCCATTTAAATTAATTATACCAAACAAATAACTCTTTCAAGAGGGAGCTTGGTTTGGCATAAGCTATTCCTAGAAGAAGATTCCAAAGTGTCAAGGGGTAATCACAAGGCAAGGTTATTCATTTGGTGTAGTGGTGTTGTCCCATTTTCCCAACTGAATATGCTTCACACTGGCTCCTCTATAACAACACTGCCAAACTTACAGAAGACACAGCAATTTACATCAAATACAAAACCAACCAAACAAACTGGTGTTGCAGAGTCTAGTCCCACTCAGAAAACATAGCATGTTATTCTATCAAGCATGTCTGTGCAGTCTTGCGTTCAACTGTGAGGCAACTCTTCTCAAGGCTGCAAGTTTCCAGGGTCAATCGTTTCATAATGTCACATTGTGTGTGTGTGTGTGTGTGTGTGTGTGTATGTACACTTGTCTATCCCTACAAATCAACTGTTGATTTATGGTGACCCCATGAATTTCACAGGGTTTTCTTAGACAAGGAATCTTCAGAGTTGGTTTTACCAGTTTCTCCTCTGAAATAGAGCAGCTGGTCTTCAATGGCAGGCTCCCATGAAAGTATGTACTAAGCAAGCTTGACCCTGCTTAGCTTTCAAGATCAGATGGGATCTGATGCCTTTAGGGTATTTAGGCTGTATGAGATGCGGCGGCGAAAAAAGCCCAATGCAATGTTAAGCTGTATATACAGAAGTACAGTCTCTAGATCAAGGGAAGTAATAGTGCCCCTCTATTCTGCTTTGGTCAGGCCCCACCTGGAATACTGTGTCCAGTTCTGGGCACCACAATTCAAAAAAAATGTTGAGAAACTGGAGCGTGTCCAAAGGAGGGCAACTAAGATGGTGAAGGGTCTGGAAACCATGCCCTATGAGGAACGACTTAGGGAGCTGGGGAAGTTTAGACTAGAGAAGAGAAGATTAAGAGGTGATATGATAGCCCTGTTTAAATATTTGAAGGGATGTCATATTGCAGAGGGAGCAAACTTGTTTTCTGCTGCTCCAGAGAACAGGACCCAGAACAATTGATGCAAGCTAGAGGAAAAGAGATCCCCCCCCCCCCCCAATATTAATAAGAACTTCCTGACACTAAGGGCTGTTCAACAGAGGAACACACTCCCTCAGAGTGTGATGGAGTCTCTTTCCTTAGATGTCTTTAAACAGAGGCTAGATGGCCATCTGTTGGGCATGCTTTGATTGAGAGATCCTGCATGGCAGGGGATTGGACTGGATGGCCCTTGGAGTCTCTTCCAACTTTATCATTCTATGCATCAAATGTAGAGCACTGTCAGTACACTATTCACCTTCACATTTCAGGAGTAAGGCCTAAAGTGAGCACTAGGTGTCACTCCAGAGTAAAAAATGAGCCCGAGCTCATACAAAACCCTTGTCAAACCTATTTCTTCTACATTCTCTCCCAGTATATAAACCGAGACATTAATCTTGAGTTAAGACATTAAATTTGAGTTTAACCAGCTTAGCAACTAATATAATAAACTATAGTCCCAGGATCTCAAATCTGACATTACCCTGTTTTACTGCAAAGAACTGTTGGACAGCAGGTGGAAATTATTGATTCATTTTTTTCTCAGTACCATTTCCAAAATAATAAATTCAAGGTAGGGTTGCCCAAGGAGCCTCCTTCCAATGTAATTCTTGTGCAGACTCCCAAAACAGGCTTACTATCTATCGGGAAAGTCTAGAGTTTAAAATGTCATGGAGTTGTGCAATGTCACCAACTGTACTTGCTTTCATCTTACCCCTCCACTCACCCATGGTTTGCCTTGGCCTTTAAGGCCCTAATCCAGATGAGGAAGATGGTATGCCTGGCACCAACAAGGATGCTTTGTTCTGGTCTGACATTGCTCTATGAAGCATCTGAGCTGCACTGAGGAATCTAGCAACCTTCCGTTGATTTTATTATTCTGGGTTTGGCACAGTGACATGATGAATGGGATGAAAATATTAATTCATTGCTATCCTGAGATTTCCATGAGATACATGATTATCCTGAGGTGTTTTCCATGGAGTATGATTAGTATACCATCTGAAGTCAGGGCACAGACTCATGGGGATGGGAAGAGAAGGAGATGCAGCCATGGAGATGGAAGGAGAACCAACCCAAGAAAGAGAAGATATGAGAAGGATGGAAATGCTCTACTGCTGTGGCAACACATCAAGGACCATGTGGCCAAACAGAGAAAATGGAAGTGCCATGTGTTATCTAGGCACTGACAAGAAAGTCTCTTCTTTTTTCTAAGATTCTGAGGAAAAACATCCCAGTGGAAACACTTCTGCAGGCACCTGTTACCTTCTAAAGAGCCTTCACCAGAACTTTCAGCACATTATGGTACTTTCAAACAGGTCCCCGGTTGACCTGTTTCAACTACAGACCCAGAGAAGGAGGTCTGGTGATCACCCATTCTGGACACAAAGCAGAGAGAGCACTGGTGCCAGCAAGAAAGTGGATGTGCAGTTGGCTCCTCAGTCATGAACCACACTCTTTATGGTTCAGAGAAATTAAACAATATATAGTGTTAAAACATTAAACATTATATTAAATATTAAAAATATTAAAATTCATTATAAGACTATATACACACCTGAAAACTGCAGCACAAAGAATTAAAAGCCCAACCCTACTCAGTCTGTAAAAGCGTGATGAAAGAAAAATATTTTGGCTTGCTGATGGAAAGAGAGCAAGGAGAGGACCATCCTGGCTGCTCTAGGGAGAGAGTTACAAAGTCTGGGAGCAGCCATTGAGAAGGCCTTCTTCCTTCTTCCCACCAAACAAGGCTGATGGTGGAAAAGAGATGGGGACCTCTCCAGATGATCTTAGAGTGTCAGTGGGCTCATAAAGGGAGATAACAGTTCTTCAAAGAAACTGGTCCTTCAAATGGTCCTTCAGATAACATGGACCCAAGATGTATGGGATTTTATAGAGCAAAACCAGAACTTCGAATTATCTTTAGAAACAGACTGGCAGCCAGTGGAGCTGTTCCAACTAAGGAATTGTGTGCTACCTGTTCTCAGCCCTAGTAAGCAACCTGCCTGCAGCTCTTTGAGCCAACTGAAGCTTCTAAGCACTTTTGAAAGGCAACCCTACATTGGAGTTTATCATGTGATGGAATTTGGGGGTATAATGCAATGGCAATCCGAACACAATCATGGGGTTTCACGTTATTGCGAATGAGTGTATCACATGCAATTTCAGGTAATGGGAAATAATTCCGAACGCAATCATAGGATTTCACATAATTGCCTATTAGAGTATCTCACGCAATTTCGGGCAATGGGGGGTCATTTTCAGGAAATGGGAAGTCATTCTGAACGCATTCCGAATGCAATCAGATTTCACATAAATTCGCTAAACTAGCGAATTCACATAATTGTGAATTGGCTCCATTCGCAATTGAGAGAAATTCCTCCCATGTGGTAAACTCCACAGTAATCTGATACAGTACAGTACACATTACAGTAATCTAAATTGGATGTAACCAAGGCATGCACCACTATGGCCAGATCCAGCTTCTTCAGGAACAGACACATTGGCACACTAGTTTTAATCTAGTTTTAACCTTACAAAAGCATTCCTGGTCACTGCTGAAACTTGGGCCTCCAAACTCAGAGCTGAATCCAGTTGTAATGCTCAATAGAATAAGCAATATGGGCACAGTAACTCTCTACTCCATTGGAAATCTAATTTATGTTGTCTTATTGCTGGAATGTCACACTGTGGGTGAAGTGAGGTACACAGAGTAATACATAATAATAGTTCCCTCTGCTGCTGGTGCTCAGTCTTGGTTGTCTGAGTTTACAAGTCTTTGTGCTGACAACATTTTGGCTTCAGTTCACAACAGAGTGATTATGAACACTGGCCGCCATCCCCTGGATATTTACTTGGATAGGATCCCAGATTTTCTATCTGAACTTTAAAATGAACACATATTGTTGGCAAAGAGTAGGTAAACAGTATTGCATCATTACATAACACATTATAAATTATTAATCAGATTATCAAATCAGTGGTGGGTACACTTTCATTTCATTTGAAGCAAAGTTCACGCTGCTTCTGAACATCCTGTCCACAACTGTTAAAGACTTATCTAGCTTTCCAGTAGTACTGTATAGGCTGCACCAATGGTGGGAAGCACTTTTGGATTTGCAATGCCATGTTTTGGGGGCTACACACAAACCCTGTGCCCACACATACTTTTCTACCACACACAATGGAGTTTACCACACAGGAGGAATTTCTCTCAATTTCGAAAGAAATGAAAGTGGGGCCAGTTCGGAAATGAGTGAATTCGCTAGTTCAGAGAATTTACATGATTGCATATTGATGCTGCATCGTGTTCGGAATGACTTCCCATTGCCCGAAATTGCATGTGATAGTTTCTCACACAATAACGTAAAACCCCACGATTGCGTTCAGAAGGACTTCTCATTGCCCAAAAATGCATGTGGGTAGTCTCTCACACAATAACATGAGACCCCATGATTGTGTTTGGATTGCCATTGGATTATGATTCCAATTTCTGTCGTCTGATAAACCCCAATGTCTACTTAGTCATGGGTGTGAGGTCCATCTTTTGAGACAAAGCATGGAAAGCCTTCCTAATGGTGCAAGTTTTATAGGAGATACCTCACCCACTGAAAATCAGGGTATCCACACTGCAGAAATGAAACAGTTTGACACCAATTTAACTACCATCAGTTATCCTACAGTATTCTAGGATTTGTAGTTTGGTGAGGCACCAGAACTCCCTGACATACCAGGCAGAATACCTCACCGGGCAACAAATCCCATGATTCAATAGGATGGAGCAATAACAGTTAAAGTAGTGTCAACCTGCTTTATTTCTGCAGTGGATTACTGCATGTGTATGTGTCCGGCCCTTAAACTTGCTTGTTGGCTTATGGTGTAAAAGGTAAAGATAGTCCCTTGACATGAATGTCTAGTCATAACCGACTGTAAGGGGTGGTGCTCATCTCCGTTTCTAAGCCAAAGAGCCAACGTTGTCCGAGGATTGCTTTGGTGGTCATGTGGCCAGCATGGGCGCACCAAACACTGTTACCTTCCCACCGAAGTGGTACCTATTTATCTACTTGCATTTGCATACTTTCGCACTGCTAGGTTGACAGAAGCTGGGACTAGTGACAGGAGCTCATCCCATCATGCAGCACCCAAGCCTCAAACTGCCAACTTTCCAATCTCAGAAGTGGCATCTTAACCACTAAGCCACCACATCCCTTTTGGCGACATATGGTGACTCCATGAATTTCATAGGGTTTTTGTAGGTAAGGAATGCTAGTTCATTTCCATGAAAGATAATCTAGAGCAATTGGCCTTCATTGGCAGTCTCCCATCCAAGTCCTAACTGGGCTGACTCTGCTAGCTTCCAAGATCAGTCAGGATAGCCAAACTCATGCTGACATACGGGCAAAGCAGACTGCCCAGAAGGAGCGGCTTCTGGCCGCTCTTTGAGCTCCAGATTGGGGCCGTGGCAACCACACACCATGGCCCTGATCCAATGTTTTTCCAGTCCTAAAAGAAGTGGCAAAATACCATTCCTTTTTGGGACAGTAAAAAGCCACCCCAGCAGCCTTTCCACATTTATGCAGCATGCTGTGTCTAATTGCCACACCACAGGAATGTCCCAACGCTGCCCACCATCTGGGTGGGCGGGCAGCATGATGCTGGCTTAGGGGCAGAGTCGAGGTGTGCAGCGTGCGGGGACCACACCCCACGCCACCTTGAAGCCAGCTCTTTTTGCCAGTCTGTATTGGCAATTAGTTGGAGAAAGTGTGGGAAATCTATATCAGTTGTTATATGTGTAACAATTCAATTTAAATACATATTTAAAATCAGAAATTAGGCTAATGAGTTTGTAATGTCCTGTTCACACCTTCATTTATGGCTTTCTGTGGGATACATTCTATCTGAACTATTATTTTATTTATTTCAAACATTTATGTCCTACCTTTTAGGGGTAAAATTCTTACAAAGCACAGTACAATAAAATACAGTGTGCCCATGTCATATGCGGGTGCACCTTACACAGCTTCCAGCATATGCTGGAAGCCACGCCAGAAGCGTTGCCATGTGCCAGAAAGAGTAATGGTGCACCACTGCGCATCGCCTTGGGCACAAGCCCCTTTGGCTTTAATGGGGCTTGAGCATACGTGGAATTTCCCTTACGGGGAGAGGTCCAGAATGGACCCCCCGTGTAAGGGAAGGGACCACTGTATACAGCAATTTAAATAGTTTTCAGCAATATAACATCTAAGATACCATCTGCACTGCATAAATAATCCAGTTTGACACCAGTTTAACTGTCATGGCTTAATGCTATGGAATTCTGGGATTTGTAGTTTGTTGTGGCACCAGAGCTCCCTGACAGGGAAGGCTAAATGTTTCACAAAACTGCAGTTCCCAGAATTTCATAGCATTGAGCCGTGGCCATTAAGGTGGTGTCAAGAGAGCACAAAATATGGCAGCACAATAATAACGTCAACTGAAATAAAATATTAGAATTACTACTTATTTTATAAAAGTTGTCTGTCAGAAACAAAATTATTAAAAGGAGGCTGAAAATAATAAATAGTAAATAACAGTAAATAATAAATAGCTTACTCCATCTCTAACAATATAAAAACCATTGACGTTGGTTTCAAACGTCTTTCAAACTTTCTAGGGAAATTTGACACTAGTTAAGTTTTTCCTCTTGAAAATAACTGGTACTACTGCATCCACAGATTCAACCATCTACAGCTTAAAATATTTCAATTTCCCCCCTCCCCAGCCCCTCAAATCTTGATTTTGCCATTTTATAAGGGACACTATTTTACTACGCCATTATTATACTATATTTTAGTATAATGGGTCTTGAGCATCCATAGATTTGGGTGTCCACAGGAAATCTCAAACCCTAGGAGATACCAAGGGTCCTTGTAGTTTGGATTTTTACAGCAGCTTACCTCTTCCATGTGATGGCGCTGTGGACACTGTTACTGAGAAGTTTCAAAGCACCTACATCTTGCATCAGAGCCCAGATATAGTTCATGACCCAGGGTCCCTTCCCTCCACTAAGTTCGGTGACCCACAGTTCTGTCTAAACAGTAGCACTTCTTTCCATGACCTTTCCCTAGGCAGAACTGCATCTGAGGAAGCAGACTGAAGTCTATGAACGATCGTGCTGCCAACCTCTTTCTTTCAGTTAGTCTCAAAGTTGCTACAAGATCTCTCTACTTAAGAAAGTAAAGCTGCATTCATGCTGCTAAAATAATCCGGTTTGACACGACTTTATCTACCATGGTTCAGTGCGAGACTTACATAGCATTGAGCCATGCTAGTTGAAGTGGCGTCAAATTGTATTATTTTGGCAGTGTGGCTGCAGCTCAAAAGCAGCAACTTAAGAGCTTTCAGATAGGCCTGTTTGTAATTTTTTTTTCTTCCATTCCTTAAATGCACACATAACAGCCTACAAAAACAAGAGGAAATTTCCTGATTTGTTCTTAAAACGCAGGTTTTCCTTCCCGACCCATGCTTACCTTTCACGATTCACAGAAACTGTGAACAGTAAAGGAATCCTGAAAGTATTGTAAGAAGCAGCATGGTACAGTATGCTGGTTTTATACTCTTTCCTTTTCAAAATCTTGTAAAAAAGTGAATCAGCGAGGGAGGGTATGACAAAGAGAGGACAAAAGGGGAGAGAAAATCAAATCTGTGTGGGTGTCCTGGAGGGTAGCTGGTAACAGGAAATGGTTTTGGTTTTTAAAAACTTTTTAAAAACTGCATGGCTTTAATCCCAAATTGGCCCTTGAGATGTTGTACAGAGCAGAGGGTCCCCCTCTTTCTTCATTAAACAGGCCCAACGGCAACAAAGAAAACTAAGCATTTTTATTACTTGTTAAAAACTAAATAGCAGGGGATAGATCAGAACTGAAGGGTTATGTAGTTTGGACTTTCAGAGCACTATTTCTCCCAAGGCTACTACTCCCAAAGAGACTTCTTATTTTTCTAGAGTTAATGTTTCTTCATAGATCCAGTGTGGTGTAGTGATATGGCTATGGAATCTCAATGGGTGACTTTGGGCAAGTCACACTCTCTCGGCCACAGAGGAAGGCAAACCTCCTCTGAACAAATCTTGCCAAGAAACTCCCACCTACCTTCCGGATTGGTTTGCCTTAGGATTGCCATTAGTCGGAAATGACTTGAGGGCACACAGCAACATATGCCTCTTCAGAAGACTGGTTTCTCTGGACCTTAAAAAGTGAGCATAACAAACAAGAAGCCACCTGCACGTCCAGTTTCTTGTTGGCACCAGCATTCTCTTGGCTTTGTCACACTCTTTTTAAAGGTGCTTCTTCTCCCCTAAAACGCAAAAAAAAAGCATTTTCATGGCACACTTTCCCTTTTTCTCATCTAAAGGCTAGAGTTTCATGCAGCCATGAACACACTTCTTTTTGCCAATCTAGAAAGCCCCACAGATAGATAGAGATATAGTCAAGCTGTGGATACTCGAATCTATGGATAAATAATCTATGGCTAAGGAGGGCCAACTGTATTATTTGCAAATAGGGTATACCCATTCAATGAAATGCAAACTTGGTAAACCAACGTTTAGTTAAATTCCGTTGGTACAATGGGTATGCTTTATTTGGAAGCAACACGCGACTTAGCACTTTTCTTTTAAAGCAACCAACCAGGCACCATTGTTTGTGGCCTTCACCATGTCAGATATTGACAGCTCAACCCCATGCTCACAGATTGCAGCAAGTCATGTCTAGTTTGGACTTAGGTCCAAAACATACCGAAGAAATAATCAGTTTGAGACCGCTTTAACTGCTTTGGCTCAATGCTAGGGAATTCTGGCAATTGCAATGTTTGTGAGACATCTAGCCTTCTCTGTCAGAGAGCTTTAGTGTCACAATAAACTCCAGTACTCAGGATTCCCTAGCACTGAGCCAGGGCAGTTAAAGCGGCCTCAAACTGGATTATTCCTGCAGTGGGTTTTGGACCTTACTCCACGGACAGCCTTTCTAGTTCATGCAGTTATTTAAGAGAAAACTGCAGTAGATCCCTTGAGACTTAGTCTGCATCTGCACTGCAGAAATAATCCAGTTTGACATAATTTTAACTGCCATGGCTCAGTGCTATGGAATTATGGGAATTTTAGTTTACTGGGGCACCACAGCAGAACACAACAAACTACAATTCCCAGAATTCCATAGCATTGAACCATGGCAGTTACAGGCCGCATCTGCACTGCAAAAATAATCCAGGTTGACATCACTTTAACTGTCTTGGTTCAATGCTATGGAATTCTAGGAACAGTAGTTTGTGAGATATTTAGCCATCTCTGTCAGAGCACTCTGGTGCCGCAACACACTGTCATTTCCAGAATGCCATACCATTGAGCCAAGGCAGTTAAAGCAATGTCAACCTGGATTATTTCTGCGGTGTGGTTGCAGCCATAGTGGTGTTAAACCAGATTATTTCTGCAGTGCGTATGCAGTCTTAATCTCAGACCAACGTGTGTAAGGCAATAATGCTTCTCAACATACCCTTCCTTTTCTCTCCCTTCAGCTAAACCAGCTGAGTCTGCCCTTGCTTGCCTCCAAATCAAGTAACATAAACAAGGGATGTGAAAAGGAGCAAGCAATGCGCAAGCGAGACCCTTTTATTCCCTTGGACCAATAAGATCACCCATAACATCAGAGGTGCATTTACTTGTTCTTCCTCCAATGGGATATATGCTGTCCTTTGCCAGCAACAGGACAGTATCTGTACAACAGGACGTTGTTGTTTGTTGGTATTAACTGCTCTCCAGTCAGCCCTGATTCATGGCAACCCCATAGATGAGGCATCTCCAAGAACCCGTCCTCCACTGCTCTGCTCAGGTTCTGTAGGCTCAGTCCTGTGTCCTCTCTGATTGAGTCCATACAACTGACATGTGGTCTTCCTCTCTTTCTATTGCCTTCTATCTTCCCTAGCATTGATGGAGTTTATCACATGGGAGGAATTTCTCTCAATTTCGAAAGAAATGGAAGTGAGGCCAGTTCGGAATTGAGTAAATTCACTAGTTCAACAAATTTACTTGATTGCGTATTGATACTGCATTGCATTCAGAACTGCCCGAAATTGCCTCTCAGTGCCCGAAATTGCATGTGATAGTTTCTCACGCAATCACACGAAACCCCATGATTGCGTTTAGGACTTCCCTTTGCCCGAAAATATGTGTAATCAGCTTTCACACAATCACGCGAAACCCCATGATTGCATTCAGATTGCCATTGGATTATACTTCCAATTCCCTTCATGTGATAAACTCCATTGTCTTTTTTAGTGATTTATGCCTTCCGATGATGTGGCCAAAGTACAACAGACTCACTGTCATCATCTTGGCTTCCAGGAAGAGTTCAGGCTTGATCTGCTCAATGGCACATTTATTTGTTTGTTTGTTTGTTTTTGGCTATCCACAGTACTCTCAGCAATTTCCTCCAGCACCACTTATCAAAAAAGTTGATCTTGCTGTCACATCCGTACATAGTGATAGGGAATGTAATGGTTTGGACGATTCTAACTTTAATGCTCAGTTGTACATATTTACACTTTAGGATCTTACACAGTTCTTTCATAGCTGCCTTTCCCATTCCTAGTTTTCTGATTTCTTGACTGAAGCTCTGTTTTTCTCAATATTTGATCCGGGGTATGGGAAATCTTTTTTTTTAATTTCCTCATTATCTAGATTGAATTTATGCAGGTCCTCCATGATCATTAATGTGTTTTCTTTATGTTCATAACAATTAATCTTTTTAAACTTTCCTTAGTCATTGTTCCAGGTCTATGACATTTTCCACTAGTAATATGGTGTCATCTGCATATCTTAAATTGTTGGTTTAAGAGATCTGTTGGTACAGATCTGATATTAGAAATGGCAGTACCCAAAAACCAGCAGAACATTTCAGCCTTCCTGAACACATAGTAAGGGATGTACAGGCTCCACTCTTTGAACAAGGAAAATACAAAGGGAGGCTAGAAAGAGAAATAGGCAAATTGAATTCCAGTTGTACCTCCATTTGTGTGAATTATGGGTCTGTGTCCCTCGCTTACCTGTGAGGGGCAAATGGAGGGACTTCATAGAATGGGGGGCGCGCCCATGGCATGCACCTGAATGGCCGCGCTGCCATTAAAGCCAATTAGGTTTGAATATTGGTGGATTTCCATTTTTGCGAAGGGGTCCAGAATGAATCCACCATCAAAAAAGGGGGGCGACTGTATATTCAGATTCCACTCCAATGGCTTCATGGCACATAGATTATCAGATGGATGACATCCTGTCTTGTTCCCGTCTTTCCACACAATCGCGGGAAGGACTTTCACATGACGTGCTTATCCGGACATTGTCCCATCCAGAAAGCACGATTGACTGTGATCACATGAAAGGCTTTCAGATGACATTGCACTTATCCTGTCATTGTCCCATCACTGAAGTGGAATTGTCCTGGCATTTTGTATGAACAGGTTGCACTAAAACAATTCCATTTCAATGACAGGATAAGCGTGATATCTCTGAAACCTTTCGCACGATCAGGACAAGAACGGGAGAGCGATCTAATAATCTCCCTTATGTGTGTATGTGTGCGTGCACATGTGTATGCAATAGTCCTTGGTACTGTAGAGATAACAAAAGGAATCTTCTCAGAGTTTTGAAGCCAGAGAAACTGACTTTTAGTAAGCAGATTTATTGCTTTCATACATCGCCCCTGACCAGTCACTGTAAAAATCTGAATCATCTTGCCCAGCTCTTTGAAAATTCAGGGCAAGGAAGAAGATTTGCATCTTCTCTGATCCTATTACATTCTATCCCACTCCCACACCTGCGTAAATAGGCTTTACGCCTGAGGCCTTAACACTACTTAGTACTCCATCCGAAGATTTAGGTTTATATCCACTCATGTGAAAATGAGAACCAACTGGCCTTGGAGGTGGTGCCACATTTCCTTCCTCTTTTTTCTGCCTTAATGGTTGTGCAGAAGAGACAATTTCAGCAGGGGTGGCTGTGGCTTGTTCCCATGCTGCGTGAGAAGCAACATCAGCCGAAATTCACTCCTCTTCACCACCACAAAGGGTACAGGCGTCAGCTCCGGTTTTCACTCCGGCAGGCCTAGCGGATGAAGGGAACACAATCTGTTTGGTGCTGCGTTGGTTGGTTGTTGTTTTAGGAGGCAGCTACTGCAAAATACAAGGAAATCTTGCATTACTTCTATTCCAGGGAGAAAAATGTCAAAAAAAAAAATCATTGCAGAAGTAAACCCAGTTTGATACCGCATTAACTGCCATGGCTCAATGCTATGGAATTCTGGGAAAGGTTAGGCTTTTGCAGCAGCACCAGAGGTTTTCTCTCCTCTCAGGGGGCTTTGCTCTTGTGCCACAACAAACTACCTTTCCCAGAATCCCACAGCATTGAGTATGACTACAGTAATAATCCTGTTTGACACTAATAATGCAGTTTGACTCACTTTAACTATCATGGCATTGAGTTTGACTGCAGTAATAATCCAGTTTGACACCACTTTAATATAATCCCGTTTGACCCCACTTTAACTACCATGGCCCAATGCTATGGAATTGTGGGATTTGTAGTTTTGTGAGACATTTAGCCTGTCTTCATCAGAGGGCCCGGGTGCCATGACAAACTACAATTCCCAGAATCCCAAAGCATTGAGTGTGACTGCAGTAATAATCCAGTTTGATCCCACTTTACTATAATGCAATTTGACCCCACTTTAAGGGCTAAGGAATTATGGCATTTGTAGCTTTATGAGATATGTAGCCTTTCTTCATCAGAGAGCTTGGTGCCACAACAAACTACCTTTCCCAGAATTCCATAGCATTGAGTATGACTGCAGTAATAATCCAGTTTGACACTAATAATGCAGTTTGACTCACTTTAACTATCATGGCTCAATGGTATGGAACTATGGGATTTGTAGTTTTGTGAGATATTTAGCTTTTCTTCATCAGAGAGGCCTGGTGCCACAAGAAACTACAACTCCCAGAATTCCACAGCATTGAGTATGACTGCAGTAATAATCCAGTTTGATCCAACATTACTATAATGCAATTTGACCCCACTTTAACGATCATTGACGGCTCAATGGTATGGAACTATGGGATTTGTAGTTCTGTGAGATATTTAGCTTTTCTTCATCAGAGAGCCCTGGTGCCACAACAAACTACAACTCCCAGAATTCCACAGCATTGAGTATGACTGCAGCAGTAACCCAGTTTGACCCCACTTTAACTGCCATGGCTCAGTGCTATGGAACTGTGGGATTTCTAGTTTTGCGACATATTTAGCCTTTCTTCATCAGAGAGCCCTAGTGCCACAACTACCCTTCCCATAATTCCACAGCAGTATGACTGCAGTAATAATCCTGTGTTTGACACTACTTAAATATAATACAGTTTGACCCCACTTTAACTGCCATGATGACTCAATGCTATGGAACTATGGGATTTGTAGTTTTCTGAAGGGCGGATGCAGTAAACACTTCCGGCTCTGCAACGAGGCCAAAAAAAAAGGAGAATGTTTATTATGTTTCTGGCAGCCTGCGTTTGCCTCTAGTAGTTTTGACTCAGGCAGGCCGCCGTACTACCTTTCCATCCTGCGCATGCGCCGTAGCTGCTGCTGGGTGAAGCAGCGCCTGCCCTTAACAGCCATGGCGGCCGTTTGGCGAAGGTGCTGCTGGGCGCTTCCTGGAGGGCGATGCAGTAAGTCAATGGAAGGGAGAGTGGCCAGACTGCTCTTTATTGGACTCCAGCTCCCAGAATCCCAGGCCGTTGGCCAACGTGGCTGAGGCTTCTGGGAGTTGAAGTCCAAAAGCTCTTAAAGGGCCCACAGTTTGGAGACAAAATGTAGAACCTGGCCAAGGAAGCACTCCAAGCACTCATTGGACCTTATCACACGAGCAACATTTGAAGTGATCCCAGGGTCAATGCGAAGCCAATGCAGGGGAAATCGTGGGGTTTCAATCAGGAGCCATCTTGAACACAACCGGGGGCCATTCCAGGGTCATGTAAATCCTCTTTCCCCCCAAATTTACCTAACCTTGGAATGACCCCTGATTGGCTCCTGATTGGGTTTGGCGTCACGTAATAAAACAAACTTGAAACTTTACCTAACCCTGGAATGACCCCTATTGGCTCCTGATTGCGTTTGGCGTTGTGTGATAAAATAAATTTGAAACTTTACCTGACCCTGGAATGACCCCCGATTGGCTCCTGATTGGGTTTGGCGTCATGTGATAAAACAAACTTGAAACTTTACCTAACCCTGGAATGACCCCCGATTGGCTACTGATTGGGTTTGGCGTTGTGTGATAAAACAAACTTGAAACCCCATGATTGCCCCTGCATTGCCTTCACATTGACCCTGGGATAACTTCAAATCAACCCTGGGATAACTTCAGATTTTGCTCGTTTGATAAAGTCCATACAAAGGTAAAGGTGTTCATCTTGGTCCTGCTCAAAATGGAGGACCAATTGGAATTCCTGCTGGACAGAAGGCTGAAATGGAGGCCAGGTCCTGGGAAAGGAGTATCAGGCTGCAGGTTTGCTTATGGTTTTCTTGCCTCTTAGCAAATTTGGATAGAGCTGGGATGAAGAGAATATTTGAGTCTAGTATGAAAGTTGCTGCATGCCTTCAAGTCATTTCCAACTTAGGACAACCCTAAGGCGATCCTATCATGGGGTTTTCTTGGTAAGTTTCATCAGAGGGGTTTTGGCATTGCCATCCTCTGAAACTAACTGCTTTATCACACTAGGGGGTAAACAGGATTTAAACGAGAGTTAAACAGGAAATGCCCTATGTTTATCACAGGACATTTCCTGTTTACCTCTCATTTAAATCCTGTTTGCTCCCTAGTGTGATAAAGCAGTGAGAGAGTGTGACTCGCCCCAAGGTCACCCAGTGTTTTTCCATGGTTGAGCTGGGATTCGAACCCTGGTCCCCAGAGTCATAGTCCAATGCTCAAACTACTATGCCACACTGGCTCTCAGTATAAAGTTATAGTATAAAAACTACAGTACTAAAATTACAAGAGGCTTATTGTTAAATTATAGGTTGGTATTAATTCAAGGTTTTCTTTTCAAGGGTGCTTCTCTCTTTCCTTTGAACGCCTCAGCTCTAAAGATGAAGAACCAGCAAGATTTAAACCCCCTCCAAAGCCAGTCATTGTGGATGAGTCAAAACTTCATACAACAGAAAGACAGTAAAATAATTTTAATTTCATATGTAGTTACGCCACATTTCTTTAACATATGGAAATAATTCATCGTTTTTACAAAGCTATTTTTGTGTTTGGCAGGTTCCTTAGTCCTGAATTCATCCCGCCTCGGCAGAGAACAAATCCTTTAAAATTCTACATTGAAAGGAGAGATATGGTCCAGAGGAGAAAAGTAATGAATATTCCAGAATTCTATGTTGGTCAGTAGCATGTCACACAATATAGTATTGGGTGGTTGTGGTTTTCGTGTGCCTCTGAATCATTTTCAATCTATGGAGACCCTAAGGGGAACCTGTGATGGGGATTTCTTGGTAGGTTTCTTCAGAGGAGGTTTGTCATTGCCATCCTCTGAGGCTGAGAGGGTGTGACTTGCGGCAGGCTTGCTCATGGTCACACAGTGGATTTCCAGAACTGTGCAAGGATTTGGACAATAGTTTGAAGAGTCATAGTCCAATGCTCAAACCACTACATCACATTGGCTATGTGCATCACAGAAATAATGATGAATTTGATAATCATGTCAATGTAACATGTCAAGGGATATCCCCAGATATCTTAAAACAAATGTCAGGTCTATGGTATTTCAGATTCTTACTATAAATTGATATAACGTTTGCCAATTATGAAGTGGAAAGTTGCTTTTTAAAGTCCTGTAGAATTATGTTAATTCAGGCTAATAAACTGCTTTACCAAACTGAATGTAATTTCAAAACAGATTCTTCATTTTGCAGTATGTTCATATCAAAGACACATATGCACAGCTTCAACCATCTTTCACTATTCTGGCTAAAGTTATTTTAATTTTAGAATACATAGTCTGCCTTTCTGCAGTGGTATTCAAGTCAGGTTGAATATCATTATTTATTTGTCATTGATTTGTACATATAAATGCTTGTTTATTTGTTAAAATATAAGTGAAAACAAAGAGAGAAAATGCTGGCGGAATGTAAAGTAGCGAACATTAGTTGGAAAGGACCCAAAAGGGCCATCTAGTTTAATCCACTGAGACTGCTGGGATCCACCACTGAAGTACCCTTGAGAGGTACTTCCTCCAACCAGCATTTAAAATCCTTTCACGCAGAAAAGTCCACCATCTTGTGAAGGAGTCTGTTCCACTGCTGAACAGCTCTTACAGTCAGAAAGTTCTTTCTAGTGTTTAATTGAAATCTCTCAACTTGTAGTTTGAATCCACTGGTGTTATGCTCTCGAGCAACAGATGACATGCTCTTACCTTTTATTATTGGTATAGGAACTGGTTTAAAGACTCATACCAAAGTAGAATATTGCAGATCACAGGTTATTTAAGATTAATTATTGAATCCAATGAGTAAATTGATGCAATACTAAATTTAGGCTGCATTTCCATACATGCTTAACTAGAAGTAACTCTAGTAATTTGAAGTGAGCATGATTCATAATCTCTGTGATCTGATGACAAATCAGAAGCATGGTAAACAATGATTAAAAGCATGGGCTCAAACGTTTTAGTGTTTTGCTTAAGCAGCATTTTATATTAACCTTACTGAGAGTAATCTTATGATTTTCTAGATATTAAACACTGTCTTCTTGTTTGCAGGAAGTATACTTGCTGTTACTGCAGCAGATCCCCATGCCAATGGAAAGACTAGCACTTTTGTAGGACTTTGTATTCAGCGATCGGGAAAAGGACTTGGTGGAACTTTCATACTTCGAAATGTAATAGAAGGACAGGGTAGGTACATGTTGTCTTGATACATAGCTTTCTGTTTATGGGTGTGGGAAGTGTTATAAGCAAGCATTGACTCAAAGTGTTCTTCAAGTAAATTATGTAGCTACTGTACGATGAAAAGGCATTTCAGATCAGTACAGGCTATTCAGGTTCATACAAATAAGCTCGATGTTGTGATGGAGTGATTCTGCTGACTCAAAGCTGATGCACAAAAATACCAATCAGGATATTTTGCCTTTATTTAAAAAACTAAATTGTTAGATCTAGTCTGTGGAAAGCCAAATCTGTTACTTGACATGCAAGCAACATTTTTTTTACATATACAGTAGTAAGTTACTTATTTGTTTATTCAGCCTTCCTGCCAAAACTTGTATAGCTCCAGTTTGTATGTTCTTTCTCCAGCCAAGGTTGGCCTGTAAGAGCTGTTGCTATGGTCCACTTAACTGCATTCTCTGGGACAGGTAGAATAATTACTAAAAAAAGAAACCCAACTTTCTCTTTAAGGGATTGAAATCTGCTATGAACTATATAACCCTTTAATACAAGAAATCAAGGTTCTGAAATTGGAGAAAAGATTGGATGATAATCTGATGTATTTACGAGATGCCCTTCCAGAGTACAGCACTTTTGATGTTAACATGAAGCCTCTACCAATTCCAGTTAACGAAGATGTTCCTGTTAACAAGGTAATAGCAAGGGATAGACAAGACATATGCCTGGTAGCTAGCTATACTAAAAGATAATCTTGCATTGTGAAGCTGCTGCATAGTATGCATTCATGCTTTGGGGCTACAGTAGGTTAAAATCTAACCCCTCCAAAGCAAATTACTTTGAACCTTTTAGTCAGTATCTCCCATTGTGGACAGTTAGCTACTTAAGAGACTAATGTTTTTAATTATTTGTAACAGTAATCAGAACATTGTCCAATAATTAAGTAGACTATAAACATTTATTTATTTATTTATTTATTTATACCTTGCCCTTCAGCCCTAAAGGCTATCAGAGCGGCTTAACAATTATTATTTTTTAATTAGATGTTTCCCTGCCCTCAGGCTTACAACAGGCCCGTGCCTAGACCTTTAGGGGCCCTGGGGCAAAAAGTACATTCGGGGCCCCTCTATTTTTTCATGTTTGAACGTACTTGTATGGTCATGTGCGTGCTTTAATATACATTGGCAGTTAATTCCTGCATGGCAGAAGTGGGTTGGACTATAGGACCCTTAGTAGTCCCTTCCAAGTCTAGGATGCTATGTATTCCTGCATGACAGAATAACAAACTCCAGCTCCCAGAATTCCATAGCCTTGAGCCAGAAAAAGGAGTGAAGCCTTGAGCTCTAGGCCCCACAACAGACTCCAACTCCCAGAATTCCATATCCTTGAGCCAGAAAAACAGTGAAGCCCTGAGCTCTTTGGGCCTCACAACAGACTCCAGCTCCCAGAATTCCACAGCCTTGAGCCAGAAAAAGGAGTGAAGCCCTGAGCTCTTTGGGCCCCACAACAGACTCCAGCTCCCAGAATTCCACAGCCTTGAGCCAGAAAAAGGAGTGAAGCCCTGAGCTCTTTAGGCCCCACAAGAGACTCCAGCTCCCAGAATTCCATATCCTTGAGCCAGAAAAAGGAGTGAAGCCCTGAGCTCTTTAGGCCCCACAAGAGACTCCAGCTCCCAGAATTCCATATCCTTGAGCCAGAAAAAGGAGTGAAGCCCTGAGCTCTTTGGGCCCCACAACAGACTCCAGCTCCCAGAATTCTACAGCCTTGAGCCAGAAAAACAGTGAAGCCTTGAGCTCTCTGGGCCCCACAACAGACTCCAGCTCCCAGAATTCCACAGCCTTGAGCCAGAAAAAGGAGTGAAGCCCTGAGCTCTTTGGGCCCCACAACAGACTCCAGCTCCCAGAATTCCACAGCCTTGAGCCAGAAAAACAGTGAAGCCTCGAGCTCTCGGCCCCACAACTCAGTAGTCCCTTCCAAGTCTAGGACCTCCTCCATGGTGGCACTGGCACCCCAAACCAAAGGGAAGCACAAGGCCCATGGGGCCAAGCAAGCCAACCCCTGTCCCCTGCCCAGGGCCCCAGGCACAGCGAGCAGGCAACAGCCCTACCAGAACAGTCAGAGGATCCTCCTTGCTGGCCTCTCCTCTCCTTCTCACTTCTCACATGTGCATTGCTGGCACCCACACACACAAACAACAACTCTTCTCCTCTTCAGTAGCCCAGCCAATGGGGATGGAGGAGCCAAGGAGGAGGTGCTGCAGGCGGGCAGGCCAGCCCATGGTATCTCAGAGACTCCTCTCCCAGTCCTGACGAATAGTTGGGAGAGGGAAGGCAGGACGGAGGACTCTTGACATTTGTGAGGACGGCAGCTGGGGCCCCCCCTCAGCTGGGGGCCCCAGGGCATTGTCCCGACTGCCCTGCCCTCGGCACGGCCCTGGCTTACAATCTAAGAAGACGTGATACAAAAGGAAAAGAGACTGGTGGGGGGGGGGGGGGGAAGGAGATCAGGTCCAAAAGTCCTTCTCTCCTTCTGACGCCTGGACCAAGGCAGATGAACTGGAGGGAGGGCTCTGCTTCTTAATCTAGGACAGGCTAGATGGTGTTGTCTTGAACATAATCACTTGAGCATTCCTTTTGAGATCAAAAACTTAAGTAGTACCTGTAAGTAGTTCTTTAATAAGATCTTCTTGGCTGTTGCCTTTGCTATCTTTGTTCTGTGCTCTCAAGTCATTTCTGACTTATGGTGACCCTAAGGGGTACCTATCATGGAGATTTCTTGGCAAGTTTCTTCAGAGCAGGTTTGCCATTGCCATCCTCTGAGACTGATTTGGCCAAGGTCACCCAGTGGGTTTACATGGCAGAGCTCAGTTTAAAACCCTGGTCTCCAGAGTCATAGTCCAATGCTCAAACCACTATACCACAATGGCTTGCCTTTGCTACATTAGTCATTGTCTCTGAGTTTTCATTCTGCTACAATCAAAATAGGAGTTTAAATGCAACGGTACATCTTTATGATAAACCATAATAGAAGATAGCGCAAATTAATTTCTGTGCTCTGTCATAAAGAGCAGTGGTGTCACTGGGGGGGGGGGCAGGTTGTGCAGACCAACCAGGTGACACCACTGCTTCACAGACATTTGCCTTTGGGCAGAAATGGGCTGTGGTGTTCATCTGTGTCCCTTTAAAATGCTGAAGAGATAGGGTGAGGCTCAGTGGTAAGAGAAAGAAGAGGCCCCAGGTTTTAAATTTTTTTAAAAAATCTGTAAAAACATCACATTTTACCAAATTTTCACTTCAACCACATGAAACTATGTATATGTAAATGTATATGATACTATAATTTAAAGGTATAATTTTAATTTTGCTAGTTGTTTATGTCACAACTATTTTTTGACAGTGGGGGAGTCCTCCTTTGGAGGGTTTTAAACAGAGGCTGGATGGCCATCTGGCAGGGGTGCTTTGATTGCATCTTTCTTCATGGCAGGGGGTTAGACTGGATGGCCCTTGTGGTATCTTCCACTGCACTGATGAAGAGGAAGAATTATCCTTAAAACATAGTTCCAAATCATTCATATTATCAGTGCTAAACATTTTCTGAATACTAAATCCATAAGTAGTCCCCAAATGTGAAGAATACCCAGTGGCAGTTTCAGTGAATGGGATAAGTAGTTTTATGAGTGTGTACATTATACATAAAAGACTAATTGAAACAGCAAATGTATGATCTAACATGTTTACTTTTAATTACACTAGATGAAGGTGAAAATGAAACCAAGACCCTGGTCAAAACGATGGGAGCATCCAAAGTTCAATATCCAAGGCATCAATTTTGACTTATATCTTAATGAAAAAGCCAAAGAAAAAGTAGAAAAATGGAAAATGCCTTGGAGGGAATTTGATTTCATGAAAGAGTATGATACATCAAAAATTGAAAAGGAAATCTGGAAAGAAGTGAATGAAGATCTTGAAAGGAAAGTATAAAAATAATGGAAGACTTTATCTAGGAAGACGAACATCATTCATTTTGTTTATTGTTTCTTCAGTTATTCTGTTTTGAAAATTGTGCATGTATATGAAGCATATTGAAGCATTTGTTCCCATGTAAGCCACACCTATTGACTTCAAACAATGACTGCTTGTTTATATTATTTTGTGAGTTCATTTTGTGTTATCAAATGTATATAGGACCAACCTTGGACCTGAAGCTAGTGCAAAGTCCACTTATATCTATTGTAAGGGTAACAGAAAACAGAGTTAGTGTTAAATTTTGAATTCAGATCTATCTCTGGAACATGCATGCAATAGCAAAAGAAATATTTCAGGATGTTTCAGGCATGAGCTCTGGTAATCCCTGACCATTCACTCTATCTGGATCTGTGAGGAACTGAGGTCCAGAAAATCTGGAAATACACGTTCTGCATACCTCTGTAGCTGTTTTGAACAAATGAGCCTTTGTCTAAAATATCCAAATGTCCAAACTTTTAAAAGGCTAATACAGACCAATGCCACCCAAAGGCCTGCCAGTAATATTTTGTGCTCAGATAAGGGAAGACATTTTAAATTGTAAATGTGAAGAGTCAGATTTACTACCTAGTGGAAAATTTGGTAACGCTTGCTATGAATTTCAAAGTGACAATTCTGGTACGGTATGCCTCTATCCTTTTCTGCGTTAAATTCAGCTTTTGCTGTTGCATACAAATTTAATACCTAATATTGGCAAGACCAGTAAAATGACTTAGAGGAATAAGAAAAGTGTTAATGTAATCTCCCCATGGCTGTTTGTGCATATCAAACTGTACAGTGTAATCTCTACATTGATGGCCTGAAGGAAAGAGTTGACTCATTATTCTTCAGTCCTTTGTCAGAGTGGAAATCTTAACTGAGTCCATAAAACACCATTTTAAAAACTTGTTTAGCCAGTCAACTCAAAAGGAAAGCAGATAGTCAGCAGACAGGGACCTTCATGGGCTATATCTCTAATTTTACTGAAGCATGAGAAACCATCATTTTAGGGTAGTATAGTGGAACCTAGTGGTGAGCTGCATCAGCACCTGAGATATTTTTGGACTTCACTGAGTGGATGCCTGCCTACTGCTCAAGTCTGTGTGTAGCAACAGCAATATATAAAGTGGCCCAGCACTGCAGATTTGAAGGACAAGTGCTTCTCATGTGCCCACGAAAGGCTAATGAATGGTTGATGGCAATTATTTGCCTCCCCATTTGGTAAAGTATGGTTGTTAATGACAGGGTCTGTGACACTGCCAACAGGGACAGTACAGGTCTGGAAGAGGCAACTGGGTCTGTCTGTTCATGCATTCCTAGCAGCTGTAAAGAACCTATAGAGCACATATAATTGAGAAATTTTGGTCAAAAAAATGGACCCAAAAACCTGGGTTGACTTGTACACAGGTCGGCTGCCTCTGCAAGGGACAAGGTCGGCTGGGGAGAGGCTAGGAAGGGCAGACAATACCTTCCAGCCTCTTCCGAGCTGTGTTCCTCCCCAGGAGAAAGCCCAGCTGCGGAGAGGCTAGAAAGGGTGGCTGATAGCCCTGCAGCCTCTCTGCAGCTGGGCTGCCTCCTGAAGTCTGACCCTTGATTTATCCACGGGTCATACCAAAATCCATAATTTGAGCCCCAAAAGTTGACCTTGACTTATACACTAGGTCAATTTATAATTGAGTATATACCATAGCTGCTGCTCTTCTCAATTGATCATTGTATGCAGCATTGTGGGTTGTGCCCTTATGTATGTGCCCTCTGGATTAGGAGTAGCAACTAGTGGGATGAGAGGCACTCAAATATTTATCTCTGCCTTTTGGATCAGGTATTGGTAGAAAGTATTGTCTGCAGATACCCCCTAGGAATCATGGGTGACCATTTCCCCATGTGTATGCATATGTTTTAAGCCCAACATAGACCCCTTTTTCCCAACAGGAATTGGCCCAATTGTTAATCCCCCTGGGGGGGGGGGGAATGATGACCACATCCCCAGGTAGCAAAATACAGGAGTGCCGGGGACACAAAAAGGCATACTTTCCCTATCTCTATCCAAACAGAATGGTGACTTGCATTTTCACTCTGTGCAATTCAGCTGTGTACGACTCCCAGCCCTTTCCTAATAGAGTGCTAATGTCTGCAAGTGGGTTTTAGTTGCATCTGCAACAACCCACTGCAAGCATTCTCTTGCTCACTCTGGATCTAGAAAACCCAGTTCCCCTTACTGTGAGGTGGATATCGTTAGAGAAATATAGAAAAGCTATTATTATAAAGCTAATGGTTTTTGTTTTCTACCACCTCATTTGCAAAGTGAACGTAGGCAAGTGAGAAGACTAGACGCTGCCTCTTCTTGGCCACCAAGGAAGACTGGGCAAACAGGGAGCTTTAGGAATCAAGGGCTGTTGCCTTGTCTCTCATCACTTCCTTGCCCTCTTGCTTTGGGAGGTTTCTAAAGGTCACCCATTTGGGGTTGCCAGGTGGGGAAAACTGGGCCTTGGGGGGGGGGCACCATGAGTCTCTCTAGTCTGTAAGTAGAAGCCATCACTGCCTCTGCTTGGGTAGCACTGCAGGAGGCCTGGTGCTCCCACTCCCCACAATGTGATGCCTGAGGGGAGAGAAGAGATCTCTTCCCTTTGCGGGCTCCTTTTGCCCCGGGACTAGGAGAGGCTCAGGCCCCTCTGTCCCCTCCTCCAAAGGGTGAAAACACTGGTGGCACCTTGGACTCTTGCCAGTAAGGTCAGCAAGGGAGGACATGGCACTGCAAAGCATAGGACATTCAAAACAAAATGAAGGACATGAGCAAATCAAAGCTCAAAACACTCATAAAAATGTAAATCCATGCTTCTGAGTCATGCTCAAAATGGAGGCCATTTTGGAATTCCTACTAGACAGTAGGCTGAAATGGAGGGCAGGTCCTGGAAAAGCAAGGGGTGACCTTTAGAAACTTCCAAAAGCAAAAGGGGGCCTCTGGTCACCCTGAACGGGCTTCTCAGTCCTGCTCAAAATGGGAAGACCTCTTCAAATTCCTCCTGGGCAGCAGGCTGAAATGGAGGACAGGCCCTGGCAAAGGAGGAGGACCTCTGATCACCCTGAACTCCATGGGCTTCTTAGTCCGTCTGGACAGAAATGGTGGACAAGTCCTCTGGCCATCCTGTACTCAATGAACTTCTTAGTGATGGTTCAAATGGAGGACCTTTGGAAATTCCTCCTGGACAGAAATGGAGGACAGGTCCTGGAAAAGGAACAGGACCTCTGGCCACCCTGAATGGGCTTCTCGGTCATGCTCAAAATGGAGGACTTCTTGGAATTCCTCCTGGAGAGAAGGAGGAAATGGAGGACAGGTCCTGGAGAAGGAAGAGGACCTCTGGTCACCCTGCATTGGCTTCTCAGTCATGCTCAAAATGGAGGCCCTCTTGGAATTCCTACTGGAGAGAAAGATGAAATAGAGGACAAGTCCTGGAAAAGGAGGGGGACCTCGGGTCTCCCTGAATGGCCAGTCATGCTCAAAATGGGGGACCTCTGGGAATTCCTCCTGGATAGAAATGGAGGGCAGGCCCTAGAAAAGGAGGAGGAGGAGGACCTCTGCCCACTCTGTTTCAGGCTGCAGTCCGGGCCAAAATTTGGGTATAATTCTCTTGCCTTTTAGCAACCATCTCAGCAAATTTGCATAGGGCTGGGTTGTGGAGAATAGTTGGGCCTAGTACAAAAATTACATGAGGCTTATGAATAAAATATAGCTAACACAAACAAAAATCTGTCAGTGATACCATTTTGGCCAACCGAAACGCACAATATACATGTGAATTCAGGAACCATGAAGAGTAGCCTGTGGGTTGGGACTTCAATCAAGGAAAAACATTTTTTTCTTCTTCTTAAATTTGGACTGAATTCACATGTTTTACCTCTACACCACTGGTGCAAAAACATGGAGACTTCTTGAGGAATCCATTGTTCTCTGCCTACAAAGAGGCCTGTGACCTCACTGGAATGGAGACATAGAACCAACGAGGCCATCCAATCCAACTCCACCACCATGCAGGAACTCTCAATCAAAGCATCCCCGACGAATGGCCATCCAGCCTCTGTTTAAAGAGCTCTAAGGAAAGAGACTCCACTACACTCCGAGGGAGTGTGTTCCACTGTCAAACAGCCCTTACTGTCAGGAAGTTCCTCCTAATGTTGAGGTGGAATCTCTTCCTGTGGCTTGCAACCATTGTTCTGTGTCTCTGGAGCAGCAGAAAACTAGCTTGCTCCCTCCTCAATATGACATCCCTTCAAATATTTAAACAGGTCTATCATATCACCTCTTAACCTTCTCTTCCCCAAGCTAAACATCCCCAGTTCCCTAAGGCGTTCCTTATAGGGCACAGTTTCCAGACCCTTTGCCATCTTAGTTGCCTTCCTTTGGACACTAAGATGGTGAAGGGTCTGGAAACCGTGCCCAATGAGGAATGCCTTATAGAGCTGGGTATGTTTAGCCTATCCAGACATACTGGATTGCAAAAGAGGACCCTGTTGAGATCCAAACGGACTTTTAAATTTCCTGAATTTAGAAAAACCTCCCTATTGCCTGCACAAAACATTATCATCCCCAGTATACCATCTTCACTAAAGACTGAAACAACACACAAGGCATCTAACATCTCCAATCGTTTTGTTTCCCCCTCCTGTTTGCTTTGTAACATCTTCCCTGACGAAGAAGAAGCCCGCGGAGCTTCGAAAGCTTGCGACAAACATATTGTACGTTTGGGTCAGCCAACAAAGTTATATATATATATATATCGCTGTTCGGTGGGGAGTCGAAGCCTTTCATGGTCGACATCCGTACTTTTTTTGTGGCGCTTTGGGGCTATATGTGGCCATGTTCTGGAAGGGAAAAAAAAAGCACTGTTTGGTGGGTTCTTGTTTGCACTTGTTGTCAAAATGTCCAACACAAAACACACAATGGGTGTTTTAGAACATAGCTATGGAGGCATGTTTTGCCACTGGCCCCTCACACTTCTATAGCAGGGCTTATAATATATTGGAGAGGAGGAAAAAGCAGGCCCAGGGCAGCAGCAGCAGCAGCAGCAGCAGGGGCCACCTTGGTTCCTAGTCCTAGGCACCCCCTTCTGCTTCTCCCTTCACAGCAGCCGCCATCTTGTGGCTTTGACGCAGCCTGACACTCAGTGACAGTAAAGGAGGAGGAGCAGTGGCTGGGAACTGGGAAGGGGAAGTACAACACTAGGCCCCGACCGCCTCCTCCTCCTCCTCCTCCTCCTTCTCAGTGGGGCCTTGGAGGAGGAGGAAGGTGGCTGCCAGGCTGCGCAACAGGTAGGGGCAGGTGCAGGGGGAGGCCAGGGAGGGCCACACTGGAGCCATAACCCGTTTTGGTAGCGCTTTAACTCTCTGTTTGGCTCATTTGCTATGGAATTCTGGGAGTTGGAGTTTGTTGTGGGGCCCAGAGCGGAGCTTCGCTCCGCTCTGGGCCCCACAACAAACTCCAACTCCCAGAATTCCATAGCAGTGAGCCAGGCAGAGAGTTAAAGCGCTTCCAAAACGGGTTGTGGCTCCAGTGTGGATGCAGCAGCCCTGTTAGTCTGTGGAGTCAGTCTGTAGAGAGATCTTGCAGCCCCCTTTGAGATTCACTAAAAGAAAGAAGGTGGCAGCAGGAGCTTTCTTAGGCTTCAGTCTACTTCCTCAGATGCATATTATTATTATTACTAATATTATTATTATTAGATGTAGCCCTGTTAGTCTGTGGAATTAGTCTGCAGAGAGATCTTGTAGCCCCTTTGAGACTCACTGAAAGAAAGAAAGTTGGCAGCATGAGCTTTCATAGACATCAGTCTACTTCCTCAGATGTATATTATTATTGTTATTATTATTCAAATATATAGCCATTTTAGTCTGTGGAATCAGTCTGTAGAGAGATCTTGTAACTCTTTGGGACTCAATGGAAGGAAGAAGTTGGCAGCAGGAGCTTCCCTAGGCTTAGGTCTACTTTCTCAGGTGCATATTATTATTATTATTATTATTATTATTAAAAGATATATCCATGTTAGTCTGTGGAATCAGTCTATAGAGAAATCTTGTAGCCCCTTTGAGACTAACCAAAAGAAAGAAGTTGGCAGCATGAGGTTTCATGGTCAACTTCCTCAGATGCATACTATTATTATTATTATTATTTATATAGTGCTGTAAATTTACACAGTACTGTACATACAATCTTATAATTAGATGGATTCCTGCCTTCAGGCTTACAGTCTAAAAGAGACAACACAAAAGGAAAAGGGGAAGGTGGTGGGAAAGGGGAGGAGGCCCAGTGACTCTTCTCTCCCTCTGGGGCCTGGACCAAGGCAGATGGAGTGAAGGGAGGGCACGGCTTCTTAATACATAAAATTAAGTGATATAGCCATGTTGGTCTGTGGAACCAGTACCTAGAGATACCTTATGGCACTTTTGAGATTAACTGAAAGAAAGAAATGGGCAGCGTGAGCTATCATAGACTCCAGTCTACCTCCTCAGATGCATTTGGTGGAGTAGAAAGCCAGGGACAGACATTTATATGCCATTGGTATGTGAAAATCCTTTGTGCCCTTTGCTACTTCATTTCCATACACAAAAGATTTTGAATTCGAATTGATATTCTCACACACCAATGGCATATATATGTCTGTCCCTGGTTTCCATTCCACCAAATGCAAAGAAGTACACTTGGAAAGCTCACGCTGCCAATTTCTTTCATTTGGTTAGTCTCAAAGGGGCTACAAGATGCCTCCTTCCTCCACTGCTGGCTTCAGTTTTCCTTGCTTCCTCCTGCTTGTAAAACTGACCAAACCCAGGATGAGCACCTTACTTGTCAAATTATCCAGTAACACCAGAAACCCACCAAACATTGATACATATTGGGCATATTGGTTGGCCCATTAAAGATATCATAGTTTGATGGATTTTTGATGTTATTGGACTTTCTATATGGCCAACACAGCTACCCCTGGATTTTGTCAAATTATGTTTGTGCCATCTCGGTGCTGATTATTTAATCTCTGTTATCAGCTTTCTGGTTTGCAGTCGCTGACAGTCAAAATAGATAGTCATCCATAGGGTCCCCATGCATGATTCAGGAACAAATTCAGGGTGGTTAACAACAAATGTGCCTTTAATAATTAAAAGAACAGTCTTGGGCACTTATATATTTAATGTGCTTACTCTTTTGAAAAAAATAATATAGGCATTTGTCACTGTCTTAAATTGTGCAGTATGCATACAGTTGGCCCTTCACATTTGCGGATTTGACTTTTGCAGATTTGATTATTTGCGGATTTGATGTTCTCTCCAGGAATCTCTTAAGTCCTTCGGTGAAACCCTTCCAGAAGCTGACCATACAGTTGTGCTGGAGAACCTAGAAGTTCCTAGAGAAAACACTTCATTTGTAGGTCCTCCAGCATGATTCTATGATCAACTTCTGGCAGATTTTGACCACAGAGTTGCACTGAAGGATCTGGAGATTCCTAGAGAGGTGTTCTTTCAGGTAAAAAGAGCAGTGTTTTTTATTTGTAGTTTTCCCACATCTATGGGGCTCCTTCATCCCTAACCCCAACAAATGTGGAAGCACAACTTTATTTGAATTTTTGACGCTTGTGAACGTGAATGTGGTCTAATTTGTAAACTTCTTGCAAGCCAAAGACTGTAGTCATTTGTATGTATGTTAATTTTTAAAATATAATAAAATGAATCAGGTTCCTTTATGAAATTTTCCATGTACATTTCATTTCCATAAAGAATGAAGAAGAAGAAGGGGAGACCCCACAGATCCTAAACATTGCCACATGTTTCTGTGGGAACTCTTGTTCTTTTCTTAGAACATTTTGATTAAGAGTTTGGCAAACAAAGGGAAGCTTGTGCAGTAATCTGAAACTTGTACAATAATCTCAAAGAAGTACAGAAAGTTAATTTTTGAAAAATGAAAAGCAAGTGCATTACAGTAGGCATACTATGTTACCCACATAAGGTGGATATGGAAGATCTTTTACAGTGGAGTCTTGTATATGTTTATTCAGAAATAATTTATGATGTACTCAATGAGCCATTTCATTTTATACAGCCTTAGTATATTTTCGGAATAAATAGGGTTATGCTAATTGGCTGAGCTGAGAAGTTGAGCAACATTTGTTGTGGAAACTTTCTCGTAGGGCGGTGTTTTATATATAGGCTAGATTTTACAGTGGAAGACCACTCAACTTTTTTTAAACTTCAGCTTGTGCAGATTGCTTTTTTTATTATTTCAAGCTAGTTTATAAATTAATAAATTATTATTCTTTGTACGGGAGAATACTCTTGCATCATACTAACCATCCTAGAAGAATCATAGAGTGAAAAGGGGCCCTATAGACTATCAAGTCCAAACCCACTGCTCCTTGTAGAAAATTAAAAATTTCTATTCTGCAAATACCGTGTTTCCCTGAAAATAAGACACTTTTATATTAATTTTTGCTACCAAAGATGTGCTAGGTCTTATTTTCAGGGGATGTCTTATTTTTCCATGAAGAAGAATTCACATTTATTGTTGAACAAAAAAAATTAACATTTATTATATATTGTATATATAATTATATACAAAAACTTTGCTAGGTCTTACTTTTGGGGGAGGCCTTATATTTAGCAATTCAGTAAAACCTCTTCTAGGTCTTATTTTCTGAGGATGTCTTATTTTGGGGGAAACAGGGTAGTATTCCTCTATTAACTACGGTAATTGTGTTAGTGCCAGTTAACACTGTAAAAACACACATTATCACAGAATGTATTGTATGACTTTCTAAGTATAACACTGATCTGGTGGGATGTCTCCCATGATTGGAATATAACAATTGAAAGGTGTGTAAAAAGAATGGATGGGGAAGAGAAAGGGGGGGGGGGAGTAGCATTATATGTCAAAGGCAAATTCACTTGTACAGAAATCCATGTGAGTGATCAGAATGGACTTCTTTGCATTTGGGTAAAGATAAATTGAAAAGGGAAAAGCAACAACACTGTGATATGATTTTACTATAGGTCACTAAACAAGATGAGGTGGTGGGTGATGCTTTTCAGAGACACATCTCAGAAATCTCAAAGATGGAGGAAAGGGACTCCAGTTATCCTGATACTGGTATCTGCTGAGAGACTAGCTCTGCTAAGCATAAGCTCTCAAACATATTGCAGATGGTGCTGTGCAGAATATTTCCTCTTTCAAAAGGTAGAGGAAGGAATGAGGGGACTGGCAATTCCTGACCTGATCCTAATCAATAGGGAACAGTTGGTCACTGGTATCAAACTGGTCAGTACTTTTTTAGAGGGGAAGTGACCATGTAATGCTAGAATTCATGATTGTAGGACAACGAAAGAAACATATGCTCGAACACAGGCCTTGGGTTTCAGGAAAAGTTATTTTATCCGGCTCAGGGAAATACTAGTTGAAATCCCATAGATAGAAATGCTAAAAGGGGGGGGGGGACAACCAGAGTGGTAGTTTATGAAAAAAAGGCACAATCACAAACAATTCCATGGACGAAGAAAATTGGGGAGGGGGAATGAAAAGGCCAATGTGGCTGCACAGCAAACTCAAAGCAACAGTGAAAAATTTTTTAAAAATTGTAAAGAATGGAGGGAGAGTTAAATTACCAAAGAAGAGTACAGATTTCCAGTGCAAGATTTCAAGCCCAAGCTTGCAGGAGACTGGCTAGGCAAGCAGGGAGTAATGAAAAGGAATGTTTTAGATAAATTTGAGGCAAGAAAATAACTGGGAATGGCAGAGCAATTTCTCAATAAGGGTGGTAAAATGGTAACAGATCACAATGGAGTTTATCACATGAAGGGAATTGGAAGTACTGTATAATCCAATGGCAATCTGAATGCAATCATGGAGTTTCGCGTGATTGTGTGAAAGCTGATCACAGACATTTTTGGGCAAAGGGAAGTCCTTCCAAACGAAATCGTGGGGTTTTGCGTGATTGCGTGAGAAACCATCACACACAATTTCAGGCACTGAGAGGCAATTTCGGGTAGTTCTGAACACAATGCAGTGTCAATACGCAATCATGTAAATTCGCTAAACTAGCACCTTCGCTAAACCAGCACCTTTTTAAAGGCTCTTCTTCTCCCCTAAAACGCAAAAAAAGCATTTTCATGGCTCACTTTCCCTTTTTCTCATCTAAAGGTTAGACTTTCATGCAGCCATGAACACACTTCTTTTTGCCAATCTAGATCAGGCCAATAGGACCCCTTTACACTCTATGAGTCTTCTAGGATGGTTAGTATGATGCAAGAGTATTCTCCCGTACAAAGAATAATAATTTATTAATTTATAAACTAGTTTGAAATAATAAAAAAAGCAATCTGCACAAGCTGAAGTTTAAAAAAAGTTGAGTGGTCTTCCACTGTAAAATCTAGCCTATACAGTATATAAAACACCACCCTAAGAGAAAGTTTCCACTAGCGAATTTACTCAATTCCGAACTGGCCTCACTTCCGTTTCTTTCGAAATTGAGAGAAATTTCTCCCGTGTGATAAACTTCAATGAAAACGCCCCTATTTTCATCAGTTTTCCACCAAAAAGAGAACTTTGTGTATCCATGCAGCAGAGGGAACTTTGTTAAAGGATCCAGATTGCAAATCAAGATCGATGAGATAGTCAGGAATTACCTAGTTAACATAGATGAGTTCAAACCTACAGAACCAGACAAACTGCATCCCAGAGTACTGAAGGGACTTGCTGATGTTACTCTCTGAGGATGCTGTAGCTAGGTTTAATGCTGGTGCCCTTTTGTATTTCAGCTGTTAAGTAGCAACTCTGCTTTCCTTCATTTTAGTCTTTCAGTTTATCAGCTGTGTGGATTTGAGAAGTGAGGGACTGGTGTCAGATGGGTGAAAGGAGAGAGAAGGAATGCGTTAAACCCAGAGTTGAGATTTTAAGCTGGAACGGGAGTGATTGAGGTGAATGGAAAGAGCAGGTGGGAGCATCTGCAAGGGTAACATTTTAAGCAAGGACAGAAGTGTGTGATGTGGAGGAAAAGGAAACGGGGGCATTGATGAGGATAAGGTTTTGAACTGGGACAGGAGTGAGTGAGGTGGGTGGAAACGAACGTTGGTACTTACCCATGATATGTTCATTTCCAGCAGATGAGGGTCCTACAGGAGTGAATTGGGTGGAGCTAACCCTAGAATACAGGATGTTAGGACCCTCGTCTGCTGGAAATGAACGTATCATGGGTAAATATTTGCCTGCCGCAGCAAGCCAAGGCTTTTCTGTGTCAAGGTGCATCAAGTATTAGTTCAAAGTACTGGTGATCTCTCCACCTTTTTGCAGGGGGTCTTCCAGAGGCTTGGACCCACCTTTGCTGTAAATACTTATCCACATGTTTTTCAGTGGAAATGCTTATAAATTTTAATTCTAAATGTGAATAAACATATGAGTAAGAATAGTTATCCACATTTTTCAATAGTCTAAGTCGTCATTTATGTTTATAATTAAATTGCACTGTATGCATTAAAATTTGTGGCAAATTAAATATCTTAGCTGTCAGCAATATTTTTTGAAATCTACACCTAACTCTTATTTTCCCTAAAGGTCTTGTCATTTTTATAAAACAGTTTTCTATAGCATGGATTTTTTAAGGAATTAAACTATTGTGTTACAGCTGAACCTTCTGTATTTACCTTCCTGCACTAGGACTTTAAGTTCATCTTGTTACTTGTATAGACATCTGAAGCCTTGTTTGTTTTCGCCTATTTGCTGTCCATTTTACTGTGGATTCCTTTCTGTCTCTCAGCTTCTCTTTTAGAATTCACATCCCTGTGTTTAGAGCTTGCCTTTGGGCTGTAGTTTGAGTTATCATCTTCACCCCTCTCCCAAAGGATTTAATTTAAAGCCCCTTTGATCCCATTTGCCATGCTGTTACCAAAGACATTCTTCCCAGTCTTTGTGAAGTGTAGCCTATCTGTAGCCAGTAGTCTGTCTTAAGTGAAGGCTGTGATCACAGAAGCCAAACCTCTCCCATTTACACTATCTAATAGTCAGTCTAGTTTGTTTGTTTTTAACATATTGAGGGTAGCTGTTGAAGCCAGCAAATCTGCTTTCCATTTTTATCTCAGCATTGCTGTTCGCACATGCTAATAATAGATTGAGACAGATGCTGTTCACCTTGTCTGTTTTAGGCACGTATGTAGAGACACAATAGGATCGGTTGGAATAAAATTCCATTCCTTCCCAGTTCATGTTTTATTACATTGTTTACTGCTGACATGCTACTGCAACCTGTCACTGAAAGTCTGTTTCTCTAGCCTGCCTTTATCATCCTCCCAGTTGTGAGTGCTGCTTAAAAAAATGCAGCTTGACAGAGCACAAGGAAGAAAAGGGTAGATTGGCAAGTTTAAAAGGACTTTGTAAAAAGGAGCTTCTTTGTCAGAGGCTTTGTTAACCAAGGAATGCCTCTAATGACAAACTCTCCAGAACTACAGGCTTCTTTTAGTGATTATGCTTTATATTTCATAATAAAGTGGGCCCTTGGTATCTACTGGTTCCAGGACTCTCTGTGGATACCAAAATCCACTGATGCTCAAATCCCATTATATGCAATAGCATAGTAAGGTCATGTTCCTTATATAAAAAGGCAAAGGCAAGGTTTGCTTTTGGGAATTTATACATGTTTTTAAAAACATTTTCAAACCATGGATGCTTGAATTGGTGGGTAAAAAATAAATAAAAATATTTTAAAAAAACAAACCTGAGGCTCTCCTTTATCCTCCCACTGAGCCTCATCCCACTCACATCATCTTTTTAGTGTTGTAAAGAGACATAGGTGAATGCCACAGCCCTTTTCTGCCAAAGAAGGGGAGCAGTGGTGTCACACACCCCTTAGGATGTCACCGGGTGCAATCCACACCCACTGCACCTCACTAGTGATGCTGCTGCTCAGGGTTGATAGCAAAATCAATGGCACCATAAGTAGAAACTGAAACTAACAGTGACACCAGAAAATGCAATTGGTGTACTTGGAACTGCTACCACTTACCAGTCATGTCAATTAATAGAATGTCTCAATTATTATTAATTATTGTTAATTATTTATTAAAACATTAATTATTGTTATTGCTTATTTTTGTAGTGTCATCAATGCATACAGCACTTTAAAATAAAAACAACAATAAATACCCCATCCAGCCCTCCAAAAGCATAGTCTAAAACACATACACATGCACAGCAAAGTCATGCAGATATACAGTACGTTTGTAAAACAGATTGTCCAGATATAATACAAAATGCAGCTCTAAATAAATCAAACTCAAGTACATATAATCAAGAAAACTTTCAACACAGATTTAAAAACAAAGAGCAAAGAAGCAGTACACAAATGTTCACGGAGGCAATTCCAAGAGTATGGATAAGTGGGTAAAAAAAGGTGGAGACAAGGAAGAGGAAGCCTGGTAATACATTAATATTACATTATTAATACATTAATAATATAAGGAAAATAGCAGTCCACACATAGTGATGACTGAACTGCTCCAAAATATCTGCACGCTCATTGTACAACCAGTATGCTAGGAATTTGTATTCTTCAGTACAGATTACTGTGGTATGTCCAGAAGTATGACACTTCTGTTGCTCACTCGTTTCCTGTTCCAGTCACAACAGTCAGCCAGATATACAGCCCAGTAGTTAAAGGGGCATGCAGCAAGAACCCATGGGCAAGGACTCAAATTATATGGGAATAATTTTGTTGAGGGTGGGAAATTTCAAATGGGGAAGCTGCAATACAAGTGGCCCACTAGAACTGTCTGGCCTTATTTCTCATCGAGCAGGCCTGCTGCGAGCCCTGTCTGCCACCCTCTCCTCAAGGCTTTCCATGCCCAGGAAAGGAGCAGACGGCAGAGGATGCAAGCAATGGAGGCTGCATGTCCATTATTTGAACTTTAGCTGGGAACTATAGGTGATAACATGGGGTCCCATTATTTTCTCTGTTGCTTGTGATGTATATCTGGTGATTTTTTAGTACACACATCTTGCCTTGACAGTCTTTTTTCACATCTCAAGGTGTCCTCAATAGCTAATATACTACAACTATTATATCTAGGGCTGATGAGAGTTGTAGTGCACGTACAAAAAGTGCCAGTTGCTGAGGCTGCTATAGATCATACACAACTCACCTTCAGATCCTTGAGTTGTGTTTTGTACTACACTGCATGAGTGCTGCAAAGAGAATAATGGCAGACAACAGTAGTCACAATGACTCCAGGCAGCTCCCAATGGCAGCACACCTTCTGCAGTCCATGCACATTTGGGGTCAAACTTTCTCATATGTCTCGATGCCAAGGACAGTTTTGGAGGGTTACACTGTCACCTTCTTCGGCCTAGTACAGACTGGCACCTTGCGCTGGCCTGGGGCTCAGTTCTGTTCCTGGTCCCCAAAAAGAACAAGGCTTGTTGTGCTGTACTAAAACCAGATAATCCCTTTTCTGACTGCTTTCTAGGATTGTGTGCAATGCCTCCATATGGAACGTATGTTTCTTTGTAGAGTTAATTATTACAGTAGTCAAGAAATAGAAGTTCCATATGGAGGCTTTGCACACAGTACTAGAAAGCAGTCAGAGCAGGTACAATCTGGATTTCTGGAGGTCTGTTTGCACATATCTCTACATTCCAAAACAGGAGATTTCTAAGATTTACCTACCTCAATCTCAATTTTCAATACTGGTCCCTCTGGTTTGGATATTCACCAAACTCCTGGTTGTATTGTGGCTTACCTGAGGAAATACAAGGTACACATGCATGGATGACCCGTTGGTTTGATCAGCTTCTTTTCAGCAAGGAAGGGAGGATGTACAGATCACATTGGGGTCTCTAGAATTCAATGGGTTTTTGGTCAACAGAGAAAACCATTTGATTCAAGGCAGAATATAATTAGAAGCTTTGACCTTGCTGATCAGGGTGTTTCTCCCCCACATACTGGAGGAGGTAGTTAAGGCTTAATATTGTTCTCATAGTGCTGCCAGGTAGAATTTAGATGAAGCTGGCCAAGCTTCTTGGCCTGGTGGTAATATGCACAGATTATGTTCCCAGACCAGGTTTCATCTGAGAGTACTCCAGTAGCTCTTTTGCCATATCAGTACACCCTAGGTGCCCAGTGACATGCACTTATCCCATCTGTCTTTAAGGGTAAAGTTGCCCCTAAGATGGTGCTTGTCAGACATCTCAGCAGCAGACCAGTTCAGGGCCCCAAAAGGATGGTCATGACCACTGACACTAGCAGTCTTAGGAAGTGGGGAGCTCTCTGTGGCCCTCAGATGATGCAGGTCCTGTGATCCCAGGATCAGGCAAGCTACAGTATCTTTTGGCTGAAACTTCATGTGGTACTTTTTCTGCTGACATGGTTCTTACTGTTGATTCTGACCAGGGATGTACTAGTCTGGATGGATACTCATCCAAAGGCCACATAGAAAGTGGGGATGTGTTCACAGTCCCTCACAAAGGAGGTGACGCTCCTGTTGCAGTGAAGAGGGTCCTATCTGCTCTCAGTATAGGCTGGGTGTTTGAAGAAAGCAAAACTGAGAGTGCATCCAATAAAATCCACAGAAGAAACTGGAGATGCATCTCAATAGATGAATAGAATCATAGAGTTGGAAGAGAGCACAAGGGCCATCCAGTCCAACCCCCTGCCATACAGGAACTCCCAATCAATGCAATAATTTATTGATAAAAAGCCTAATACATTTCAGCCTGTATATGGTCTCAAAGCCTTCTTCAAGGGCTATATAAATTCAAGAGACGATAGATAAAACAATGCATAATTATACAATGTACAAAATCATTATATTTGTACACTGCCTGTGTCATGTATATCTCTTTTTCAAATTTAGCTTCGGAAATTTCTGGAGCTGAAATTCTCACACCATTTTCTGGATCAAAAAAAGAAAGAAAGAAAGAAAGAAAGAAAGAGAAATGAGAAAGAAAACTAACACCAAAGGGTTTTTTTTTAATATCACCAGCTGATTAGAGTAAAAATACCTTTCATCTATTGAGTGCCTTGAAAAATGTCTCTAGTTTCCTCTGCTGAGTATCTCTACACAGGATCAACTCAGATACTGGTTGAGTAGGGACAGGCTGGACCAGGGAGAGTGGAGCCTGAACTGCCTTGTGTTCCATAAGATGGTTCAGTGATTTTGCACCCCAGAGCAGACCTGTTTTGCTTCAGAAGAAACTCACAAAATATACAGGTTTATATCCCAATACTGAACACAAGAGGCATGTAACATCAACACCTGATGATAAAGTGGCAAAAAACGTTTTGTTATACATTCCATCCCAGCTACCTGTTGACCAGTGGTCTTCACAATATATGAATGGAAATTGTAGAATGATTTTCATGACAGCTCGCTGGCTTTGCAAAGCTTGATTTTCCAACTTGGTGAGCCTCACAGTATAGGAGAACTGGTTGCTTCCACTATGGCTGGATTTGTTAAGTCAAGAATGAGTTTCTTCATCCGGATCTAGTTCTGAGGCCAGATGAAAGCAAGTATATGCTGCAAGACTTTTCAAGCTAAGTCTTCTGGCCCAAATATTTCATATTTTGCTGGGCTTATTGATTGGCATGTAGTAGAAGGTTTAGAGGACAGGCCAATTAGTGAGGTTACACAAGATCTTTTTATTATTTCATAAATAAGAACAGCAACAAGAAACTCCACCCAGATACAACTAAGTTCAGTATCACCTGGAGACTAAACTCTATGACACTATTCACATAGAAAGCCATAATCATTTGAAGGAATGCTTCTCCTCTTCCCTTGTAGAATGATGCAACAAAATGCTGTCATGTGTAATGCCAGTTTTTGCATCATGTGACCTAGTTATGATCCTGCAAAGCAAAATGGATCACAATTGTGTGAACCAAAGTGGCTGGTGTGGAATGTCTGGCATTTGTCAGCCATTCTCCTTTATGCATAGTGCATACCTTTTACATATTTAGTGTATCCAATAACATCCAAACAGTGATACCTTTATTGGGCTAATCAAAATGCACAATTACATGTTGCAAGCTTTCGAAGTCACACTGGCTTCTTCATCAGGCAAACAGGAGAAAGAAAGATGTTAGTCATAGGCCTAATTTTTTTGTTTCTGGTCTTAGTGACTGCATGGCCTAAGGGGAGGTGCCAGCCTGCAGATAGCCCTCCCTACCCTCTGAACAAGTGAGATTCCTACGTGCTATTGTTGTACAGTATTGGTAAAGATTCACATGATGTGGCCCTGCAAACTAGGTATTATTTATTTATTCATTAGTGTTCATTTATTTAATCATTAGTGTTTAGAATTCATACCTAAAGAATCCAAAGTAGTACAGTGATAATAAAACACAGTATACGTAATACGTAAAATCAGTATAAAATATTTACATTTACACCTACAGTAAAGTGCATGTAAAGTTGAACCACACTGGCAAGGTTTGCAAAACTTTATATGTCTTTGTCATTGGCCAAACATTAAGAATTGTCAATATATGTTAATATCATTTTTTTTAGTTGATATTTTCTTAATAGCTGGGTGTACAGGTCACATTAAGCCATGCTGTACATAAGCTACAACTAGTGGTAGTAGCCTCTTCGTTAGATTTTGCTCCTTGTTTTTGTATGGGCAGGGAGGAGTGAATGGGAGCTGAAAGGCTACATTTGTCAGCATGCTATCAATGGTACAGATTTATTAGGCTAGCCAAAAATGTACAAAATATCTTGGTTTATTAAGCTGAGGGATTGGTGGTTTAAGAGAGCATGCAATCCAGGTCAATCTGTGCTTAGAGAAGCAACACAGAATGGGTTTTGGAGTGGCCATTACTGTGAATATAAGGTGTGTGTGCATGTGAGGAATGTATGTCTTGTACAATTTATAAACCATTTTTATACAGCAGTGCATTTCTTATTTATCTTCTTAAGCATTCTGTTTTGTGAGGCTGAATACACTAGAATGGTTCTTTTCTTTCTGTAGAGGAAATAGTTGTTTTGCATAGATACATGGAGGCACACAAGGAAGGGAGAAAGAGGATTTGGTTTTTAAAAAGACAAACACCAAGAGTCAGTGTAATTCCATGGAAGCTGTGAATCAAGTAAGTGGAGCATGTGTCACTAAAGTTAAATCCAGTGCTTTCATTTACAGTGCTCATGCTTTTTGGTGTCTGAGCGAACATGCTGACACCTTGTTCATCTGTTAAATAAAATGTGTTTTTCAATCCAATTATTTTCAGTTTTTTTTATCCAAAAGGAAATTCACTGAATTTCACAAACATGCTGAGTGGGTGGATGCGAGGCAGATTTCAACACAGCACTATTAATAGCTCTCTTTCAAGGCAGTTCTGTTAACTGAAATTAACTTATATTGCAGTTTAAGACTTCACACATGTACTGCTTTAGTACTCTTTATCACTTTGTAAGCTAGTTTCAATAGTATATCTGGTTTGGTCTTCAAAGCTAATTCTGTGGTGCTGAAAATATGCTCACGTACAGTTTAAATCGCCTGTTATTCTAGTGTTGCTCAAAGGTAGGGGACAGGGTCTACAGCTTTAGAAAAATTAGCCAAAATCAACTATAGAGAGTAATGCTTTTATTTATGATTTCGACAGAGAGACTGCAAACCAAGTGAACATGCTAGAAATTGTAGAACACATGCTGAACAGGTAGGCTGAGAAATTAGCCAAATCACAGATTACAATTAAAATCAAGATACGGGTTACATGATCAAAGAATTAGGCATGCACAATTTCCTTCTATTGCAGACTGAATGCATAAAACACAGATGACTTGGTAGTGAAACTTCTCTTTTACTCATCTACTCTCATATACAAAATTATGTGGCTCCTCTTATACCTCCTGACTTTTGTAGCTGCAGTCTTCCTTGGGCCAGTGCTGGCCTTTTCTCTTAGGAAGAGCCTCCGTCTGGGGAATGTTGATCTTTGTAATTGACATGTGCTGACTCATTTCTGCTTACTAGAATTAAGGATTTATATGAGAATTAACTTTATAAAACAATCATTGTGAAACGTCTTCCCTTTAAAGGCCCTGTTTGCTCCAAAACAGATTGTTGGTGTTCTTTTCACCAAAGTAGTATTGCCCCTTATGCTATCAGCTTCATGCTAGGAACACTCTGGTACACTCTGTAGAATGTTTTGACATGTCACCTGCCAGGTGTTTGCCATCGTGTGGTTTTTGTTATTAACCTGACTCATGGCAATCTTCTGGATGAGACACCTCCAAGTCTCCCTATCCTTCAGTGCTCTGCCTAGGTCCTCTAGATTCAAGCCTGTGGCCTCCCTGATTGATGCAGTCTTCCTCACTTTCTACTGCGATTTACCTTTTCCAGCATTATTGTCTTTTCTAATAGTTGTGCCTTCCCATGATGTGGCCAAGTGGTGGCCACCCAGATTTTGTCGTCCTATGATACCCATCCAAATTTTGGGAGGTGTGATGAGAAGTCAATATTTCAGTCTGTTTTCTGGAGTGGACTGGATTAGACCCATGTGGCGGAACTTTCTGAAGCCTGGAAGCTTGATTTGCTATGAAAACTCTTTAAAAAAAGATTAATAGAAATTTTATTGATTAAAAAACTTATAACATGTAACATAGACATTGAGATCTTACCAAAAAAACCCACAAAAACAAAACAAAACACAACAAATAAGACAAAACAAAAACCAAACTCAATACAAAACAAAACAACACCATACAATATTTCCTTGTCTATCTCTATATTTTCTCTTACTTTACTTTATTTTGTGTCATATAAAATTTACCTCCCGTTTTATACCCTGAATTCTTTATATATACTACTTAAATACCCTCTTTATCAATATCAGTATTGAGATGTTACTTATATACTTACAATTTATTTAACTTATCCAATGTTGTCTATTTCAGTCCTATTACAAAAGAATCACTTCTTTCCTTTTGTATCCATTCTATTAAAGGTACCCATTCCTTTTTGAAGTCTTCCAGAGTTTTTTTCTTTACTGTATAGGTTAATTTATATGACTATTTAGAATCTAAATTCTAGAATTTAGAATTTTAATAACCAAGTTCTCATCTCTGGAATTTCTTTACTTTTCCACTTCACTGCATATACACTCATCCCTCCATATTTGCAGCTTTGATATTTGCGGATTTGATTATTCACGGATTTTATTAATATGTTCTCTCTAGGAATATCTAGATCCTGTAGTGCAACTCTGTGGTCAACTTTAACTAAAAGTTTCACTGAAAGACCTAGAGATTCCTAGAGAGAATACTCCAGTGCAGTTCTATGGTCAGTGTCTGTTGGGCATTGACCACGGAGTTGCACTGGAGGACCTAGAGAGGTGTCCTCTCAGGTAAAAACATGGTGTTTTTGTTATTTGAGATTTTTCCATATTCATGGGGGTCTTGTGCCCCTAACCCTAGCAAATATGGAGAGAGAAGAGTATTATCTTTGCTGCAGTGGTCACATAGAATAAAATCTTTCCTACTTTTTTCTCTAATTTTTCATCTTTGATTATCCCTAACAAGTACATTATTGGATCTGTTTGACAGTTTATATTCGATATTTCACGTACCTTCACCAGTATTTTTTTGGCCCAACCACATTCCCATCATACATAAAATAAGGTACCAGTTTTTTAAAATCACATTTCCAGTATATTCCTGATAGATTTTTTCTTATTTTTGATCATTTATAAGGGGTAATATACCACGAGAATTGCATCTTATAATAGCTTTCTCTGATGTCATAATTTAGTGTATATTTTAGCCTTTTATTCCAACACTTTTCTCACTAGTCCAAATTTATATTTTTTCCTATATCCTGCAACCATTTGATCACCAATGGTTTTATTATTTCTTCTTCTAATTCTATCCTTAATAGCCACTTATATAATTTGGATGCCCTCTGCTTATCCCCTTCTTTGATTATTTTTTCAAATTCTCTATCCACTACCCCAATTTTTCTCGTTTTTTGGTCCATCAAATATCTTTCCCTTAATTGACGGTATGTGGACCAATTACATTTTAAGCCTTCTACTAGCTGTTCTTGAGATTTCATTTTTTGTTTTCGATCTTCCCCCATTATTAAATCCTCATGTGTGGGCCACGTATCTTTGTGGATCATCACCATTTTTAGGAAGGCTTTGTTTATCGAGGTCCATTTAGGGATGACATCAGGCCATTTCTCCTTAATTTTTACCCATACTCTTAATAAAGTTTGTCTTACATAGTGGTCATTGAAACCTTTATGTACCTTCACTTTATCATAAATTAGATACCCATGCCATCCGTACCTATTGTCATAGTCTTCTAATTGTAGGTTTCTTTTATTTTGCTAATTTATTCCATCTATTATCCAATTGAAGCAGATTGCATAATAATATACGTTTAAATTTGGCAGTGCTAGTCCTCCCTTACTTAAGTCATCTTTAGTCTTCCTCTAGGTTAAGTCATTAACTTTAGCCTTCCTCTAGGTTTTTTTTTCTTCCCAGAGAAATTTTGTTAAATCTTTTTGCCAATTTTTAAAGGGTACATCATTTGTGATTATTGGAAAATTTTGGAATAGGTAGTTTATCTTTGTTAATAAGCTCATTTTAACGGTTGATATTTTTCCTAGCCATAACAATGTTAGTGTTCCCCATCTTTTCAAATATTTTTTTTTTATTTCCACCCACACCTTGTTATTTTTAAAGTGATCCGAGTTCTTAACTGTGAAATTTATTCAGTCGGTTCTTTCTTTTCATCACTTGATAAATTCATAGTCATCATTGCAGTTTAATTTTTATTAATTTTAAACCCTGAGACTTCTCCATATTGTTAAAAATAGTCAATAATTCTTTTATATTATCCAGTGGATTTGCTATAGACAACATTAGGTCGTCAGAGAATGCCCTTAATTTAAATTCGACCCCTTTTACTTTTCCCCCATTTTCTTTTCTTCCCATAATTTGTTATTTAAAACCTCTAATGTTAGTATAAAAAGTAGCGGGGACAGTGGGCAGCCCTGGCTTAACACCCTTTTGTATATTACATCTATCTGTTCTTTCACCATTTATTATAATATAAGCCTCCTAGTTTTGTTAAATTGTTTTTATCCATTTAATATAGTTCTCTCCCAAATCTAATTTTTCCAATACATTTAGCATAAATGACGAATTTAATTTATCAAACGCTTTTTCTGCATCCATAAAGTAGAAGGCTACTTTCTTATCAATATTTTTACTATGATATTCTATCAAATTTATTAAGTTTCTCACATTGTCTTTGATTTCTCTATTGGGTAAAACACCTGCTTGGTCTTCATGGACCTATTTAGCTAGCCATTTTTTAGGTCTTTCCGCCAATACCAATGAAAACTCTTAATGGTCATTACATTCTTAAAGATCTGCATGGTCTGTATAATGTAATATCAAAAATTACTGTAGTGACATTTTTTTACCTCTTTTGTGTTCTACACTCCCTTTTTTGTTCATGCCACAATAGCAAGTGAGTGTTACATATAAATATTGAACAATAGATAGGGTGTAGAAATGGGGAAAAATCATATTTTCCTGATATATTTTTTATGCAAAGACTTGCTGAATGTTTGTATGTTTTCATCTAAAGATATGTAATCTTCTTATTTTCTAGTTCTATTTAAATGAGTGCTTTCACACTCCAACCCACAAACACTACACAGTTCTAGCTTACATTACAGCTCGCAGCCTCTATAATATTTTATCAATAATAATTGCATTGGGCTCAAATCACTGAATAGGATTAAATCAAGTTTCCTCATCTGTTGGTGGCTTCAACAGAAATTACTCCTAAGAGTCAGTAATCTACTTAGTTCACCGGGGGGGGGGGGAGTTTCGTATTTCAAAATACTTAGATTGCTTTCACAATTTTCTTACAGTGGAATTATTATTCTTAACTTACTCATACCTCCGGTCTAAGAAATCAGCTCTATCAATTTTAACCCTTCCTTTTTCAAATTGCCTTTATATGTTTATTTTCTTCTAACTTGCGAACACAGAGATCTCCCATTTAGTACCATAGTGAGAAGGAACTGTGATTCTAATAATCCAGTTTTGTGGTCTTTGAAAGTGCTCAGGCCAATAATGCAAGAGTTGGAAACAGCATTATTATTCTGCTATGGTTTGAAGAAGAAAGGCAACATTTGGGGGTTGTCTGTCCAAAAATGGTCAAACGCATGATGTTAGAATTTTGTATTTTTCCTTTTTCTTGTATAGTATTGTTTTCTTGTATCTTATTCCCTTCACTTTTGAAAAAATAAAACTACACATTTTAGCACAAAAACCCACTGATGTACCAGTTAGGAGTAAGCCTTAAGAAGAACTAATATTTTATGTCATATTTATTTTTTGTTCCATCTTGTTCTGTTTGTTTAGAGTTAGCTGTTATTCAGATATATTGTTGTTTGTGCTTAATTTCTGAAGTATGGTAACTCGAGGGCAAATCTATCACAGGATTTTCATAGCAAAATTCAGAGGTTGTTTGCCTTTGCCATCTGAGGTTGAGAGACTGTGTCTTTGCCCAAGGTCACCCACTAGGTTTCCAAGACTGACTAACTCTTCTTCTGAATCGTAGTCCAGTACTCAAGCCACTACATCACGCTAGCTCTCATTCAGATGTATCTTGTACTCCAGTGCGTTATTTTACTTTAAGAAAATACTGCCTGTTTCAAGACTGCAATTTTTACCTAGTATAAAACTGCCTTCCCCCTCAGCCTTAATCCAGCATTTTCAGCAAAGATTTGAAGCCCTGTATTGTTTGTTGTCAAGCCTGTTGATTGAAGTGGGATGGACCTTCCTTTTGCCTTACAGAAGAAGCTGAGTTGTGTTCTGCTGCCCTTGTTGCATTATTAATGGTACAATGTTGTTAAGTTGCAGATGGCTGAGAGCTAGCAAGAAACACTCGGAATCATGATGGCTCAGATTCCTACAGGCATAAATGGTAAGTAGCTTTTGTAAGGTATATTCTGAAGGCAAAGAGCTTTTGTAGTCATACATCATAACAGCATTTGCCATTGGACTGACTGTTAATGGTTAGGATTTTGGTGAAGTGGCAGAATAACTACTATTTCTTGCATGATTTGATTTAGCCTGTGTGTTTTCTGTCAGTGTTATGCACACACATTCACTGTAACATAATCTTGGCACCTGCTAATTTTGCTGTATTTTAAGATTATGACATATGCTATGAACAATGTGACTGTGCTCTTGAGTGCTTCAGCTGTGAATAGCAAGCTGCATCCTTTCTACTAGGCCATGTTGAAACTCCCTATTTTTTGGTATTTTGAAACTGTGAATCTCCTTTAGTTTATGTTAACCCACACAGTACTAAGAGAAAATGCTTTCTGAGAAGTTAGCTCCACTGTTTTCAGAGCAAAGCCCACTACCGTCTAGTAAGTACACTGTATTTAGGACTGCAGCCTGAAAATTTTTTCTGTCAAGGGTTCTGTTTCTGTTTGTTTCACCAGGTCATGAATTCCCAATAAATAAATAAACCTTCTAAAAGCATACCTGGCAAAAAAAAAATGCCCATTTGATGGCTGCTGGTTATCAGAATGCTCATTTAAAACATTATTAATTTGGAAATCAGCTTTGATATTTTCCTACTATTTTATCATCCTGTTATTTTTGGTTATAAAAGGAAAACTGACTACTCACAACGAGAATAGTCTTGTAGCCCTAGAACCTAATATATTAGTCCAGTAAGTGTCAAGAATGAAATATTCTTTTATATTCTTAAAATAAATGACATTGTTTTAACATTGCAGATGTTTACTATTAAGGTGTATCAATGACACATTAAGAATAAATATCAAAATGCTTATCAGCTGATAGAAAAATTTGCCTTGCTGCAAATGAGCTGGGCAAATATTATTTCCATTAAAGAAGTGGACAAGTGAACAGATGGCAAACTACACGGTTGCGTTTCCTATGCCAAATAAGTAGAAAGTGTAGGTTTTTTCCTTTCAAGTAAGTCAAAGAATTGAAACACATTCTTTCCACTCACTCCAGTGTTGTAGTGTGCTGAAGCCTTATCGCTTGTAAAACACACATAACTTGTTCTCTTTATTTGTCAGTGAATTAAAATGCTTTAAAATAACATTTTGGGAGGTTAAAATACCATGGAATGATTCTTTGGTTTTGGTATTTACAAAGGTAATTATTTATCTCTGTAAAGGCTCAATAACCTACGATCTACTCAGAGGTGGTTTTTAAAATAAGGGGTGGGATGAATGAACTGCCAGCAAAGCTTATTCTTTCTCGCCTCCCCAGAGAAAGGCACCCTGGTTGTGAAATACTGGTCTGACATCTCCTCCCAGGAGCCATTACTGGCTGGGTGGCACATTTTTGTTGTCTGCTCTGCCTCCTCCTTTCACTCCAGTGGCTTTGCTCTGTGGTGGTAGCAGGTATAGAATCATAGAATCACAGAAACATAGAGTTGGAAGAGACCACAAGGGCCATCCAGTCTAACCCCCTGCCATGCAGGAACTCCCAATCAAAGCATACTGGACAGATGGCCATCCAGGTAGGCAGTGGATTTCCATATCTGAGTCTAATAATTTCCCTTCCAGTTTTAGAATTCCATATATAATGGATGGTCCTTCAGCTCCCTTTAGCCAGGTAGTGTACCCGGTGAGGTTTCTTCCTGTGGTTGTTGTACCCTTGAGAGAAAGACCAGAGGGAAGGAAGCAGCAGTGGCTGCAACCAGAAAGTAGGTGACTTGCCTACTTTGCTTCCTTTGTGAGTTTTAATTTTCTTTTTGGAGAGGTGGGATTCTATTCAGCTATTCTTTTTTTATCCTGTGGTATTGGGCCTTATAAGTGCTCACAGGGTATCAGGGATTTTCCCTGGAAGTCCTTGCTAATATTTCCTAACGTCAAAAAACAAACAAACAAACAAAAACAACCCACTTCTTTCTTTTCTGATTTTTTTTAAAAAGTGGATTCCAGGGACTGTAGGAACAACTATGGGATATGGAAGTGCCCCTAATGGGTTTTGTGTTTTCCTTCTACTTTTCTGTCTCTTTTGCACTTGTGATTTTGGAGCTATTTAGATCAGTTTGCTTATTTGTATGATCGATTGCAGGTGGAACAGAAAAATATGGGATGCTGAATGGCTCCCATAAATTTTGAGCTTATGATCTTGAAGCCTGCTTTCTTGTTTACATTTACCCTTTCAGTACGGTCGTCCCTCCTTATCAGTGGGAGTTCGTCTCTGCCCCTCCCCACAAATCCCCCAAAAATGTGAGACTCAAGTCCCATTACCATCAGTGGACACTGATGTGTATGTGGCTGTGTCAACATGGCTGCGTGCACATTCTGCCATTGATGATAATGGTGAATTGTCAATTTGTGTATTCTCCATGGATGCACCAACCATCATTAGATCTTCTGTGAGATAAATCCCACATAGCCCACTGCTGTTGGTTCTGATAATCCCCACATGGACCCCTTCTAAGATGTCTGAAATCTTTCTTTCTTTCTTTTTTTCAATTCTTTCAATAAGAGGTGGTGAGAATTGACCACAAAAATGTATGCATGGAAGACATATACTCTACTTCTTCATTCTGCTCATTTCATTTGTATTTTCGTGTTAATATAGGTTCATTACTAAAAATGGATTAAAACTTCTTGTGCTGGTCTATGGCCGTAATATTCTATTCTATTCAAACTTCAAAATGGGCAGATGGGCAATAACTTTATCATGACCAACACAAATGCCTCCGGGGGTGTGCAAACCTTTGAGTTCTCCAGAAATGTCTAGAGGCTAACTGGTACCAAAACCAAGGGACAGCAGAAGAAAGAGAAATATCCAAAAATGTTATGTTAGCCAGATGCTCTAGCTGCAAAGTCTGCAGTTCTTAAAATAGAGACTTGCAGACTGAATGAGTCGCTCGTAGGTTTTTTTCAGGTAGATTACATCTTGCAATGCATTTTAGGACAAAGAAGTAGTGACTGATCCCTATTTCTGAAAAGGTAGAGATTGGCTGCAAGTTTAGTCTGTCTCTTGCCTTGGGGAAAACACACAGTGTCAGCACCGAACATGAGCAAGGAAATTCAATAGTCTGTGCTGACTCTATGTGTTTGTGGATAGTAAATAGCAAATCTGGAGGCTGATTTTAGATGGTATCACAGGCTTCATCTGCACTGCAAAAATAATACAGTTTGACACCACTAAGTGCCATGGCTGTGGAATTCTGGGATTTGTAGTTTTATGAGATATTTAGCCTTCCTTCCCCCCCCCCATCCCCGGAGAGCTCTAATGCCACTATAAACTACTAATCTCAGAGTTCCATAGCATTGAGCCATGGCAGTTAAAGTGGTGTCAAACTGCATTATTTCTTCAATGCAGATGCAACTTGGGTTAAAAAATCAGATGATTAAGATTGTACAGTCAGCCCTCTGTATCAGTGGGCTAGCTATCTGTGGATTGGAGATCCGTGGGTGGCCATTATTGTCAATGGTGATGCTTGCACATGGCCTCACCAACATGGTCACACTTACTGTGTGTCCATTGGTGGTAATGAGACTTGAAATCACTTTTTTTTAAAATATCTGGATGGTGGTGGGGATCCAGAACGGAACCCCTGCCAATATGGAGGGCTGACTGTATAGCAGTGGGAGGGAATTTGCACTGAAGTTTCATTTCTATCTAGGCATTCACACAACTGATTTATTAGTATTGAAATTTCCATTTTTAGACTGAGTCTAAGCTGTAGACTTTGACAATAACATTTACTTTAATTTGTGGTTTTTGTTTGTTTGTTTGTTACTCTTTTTTCTGGGTTTTTTTGCTACTTAGCCAGAAGCCTCAGGCATGCTGGCCAATAGTCTGGATTTTTGGGAGCTGAAGTCTGAAATCCCTTGAAGAGCAGTTTGGGGACCACTGTTCTATACGACTGTAGCTTTGATTGGTTGTTGCTCAACATTTTTGATATCCCAACCCTCTCTCAATTTGGTAGCCCTTTTAGTTGACTAAAATTTACAGTCTTGATTATCTGGATTCTTAGATAATTTCAGGTTTCTTGGGACGGTACAGATGGCCCTAAAGGAGCAGCTTGATGCTGCCCCTTTGATCCCTGGATTCGGGCTGCGGCAACCACACACCGTGGCCCCAATCTGGCTTTTTTCCAGCCCAAAAGGAAGCAGCAGAAAAGGGTGGGCTTTTCCACTGTGGTGCCAGCTTTTCAGCACTCCTGCAGCATATAAACGCTGCACTGCGAAAGCACCGTAATGCTGCCTGCCATCTGGTCAGCAGCTTGGGGGCAGCATTGGGGCATGCATCATCTAAACCCTTAGTTTTCTCTTAGTGCTCCTGTGGTTTAGCAGCTACACAATAGGCAGAAATTTAGCAGAAACCATTTAAGACACAGTGGTAAGGAAATATCTTTTCCATTTCTGTAATAAAAGACATAAGGCTCAAGACAAAATTAAAACTGGTGTTCCTATCTGGTCAGTTTATGTGTATTTTTATATCATTTAAGGAAGGTTATGCAATATGAGATATGCTTCTTATGTCTAGCTGTCCATTTGAAATGGTCCTTCTATAGCAGAGGTGGGTGAGTGTGAGGGTACTGGGGGCCATCAGCCCTCCATGTGGGCCATATTTCCACTCCTTGGACTATTGGACGGATTGTCACATCCTTCCAGTTCTTCAATTTAGTCTAGAAACAGCATTTATTTCTGGAGAGTTAGTGGTAGAGGGGAGCAAGGGAGCTCAAACTCCTACATTTTCCTGTCAGTTTGGGTGGATGTTCAGCATTGTGAGTGTGTGTGCGTTCAAGTCGCTTGTCAACTTAAGGTGACCCCATGAATTTCAAAGTGCTTTCTTTGGCAAGGAATTCTCAGAGATGGTTTTGCCACTTCCTTCTTCTGAACTATAGCCTATAGCACCTGGTATTCATTGAGTCTTCCATCAGACTGCTAACCAGGCTTGACCCTGCTTAGCTACCAAGGTCAGGTAGAATCTGGTTCCTCTAGACTTCTTAGGTGTCATGTGTTTTCAGTATTATCAGCAGGAAAAAATAGCTTTAAATGGGGGTTGGGGTTGGGCATCATTCAGGATTTAAGGTCAGGCATGCACATTTTGATTTTAACCGTTTCTTCCCCAACTGACCATTCATGTGCTAAAACGGTTTTTCAAAAGCCATTTCCTTTTGTCTTTCAGGAGGTCCAAATATGTGGGCTATCACTTCTGAAGAAAGAATGAAATATGACAAGCAGTTTGACAGCCTTAAACCAATTGGGGGTTACGTTACAGGTTGGTGTGTGCTTCTGCAGCGAGTGGCCTTCAATTTTAGATTTTGTTCACAAGTTTGGCTTTGGCTTAAATTTGCCATAACATATTGCTTGAGTCTCCCTTATCTGAAATTCCAAAATCTAAAATGCTCCAAACTCAAAAACTTTTTGTGCTACAACACAAGTATGTACATTTGTAGGCTGGAAAGGGATGTGAATCTGGAGACAGATGTAAACAAATAACCAGGAGTTCTGTGGCCTCAAAGGTAGAAGTGGATGACTGGAGGGCTCCCTGGAGATCTCTAGTAGAGTAATCAGGTCCCTTATATAAAATAGTATGGTGTAGTATTTGCAGGATAAACGTTAAAAATACCTCACCAGTAGTTTGCAATCTCACTTGCAGTTTACAGCAGAAAAAGAACGATTTGAAATTCTAAGACTCCTCCATTTATAAACACTCCATATCAAAGCACTTCATATTTAAAGATTCTGTCTGCTGTGGAGCAGTTGTACTGTTTTTAGCTGTTTTTTTAATTTGGTCATGATTACATTTTTTGCTCTTTTTATAAACTGTTTTCAGCTATTCAGGAAGAGCGTGTAGATTGGGCAATACTTCTACAAACAATTGCATGATACTGTCACCTGATTTAAGTTGAATAGGATATAGAAGGGAGATTAGCAGGTGTAGTAGGGCTGGTTCCAGGTTATGAGTGGGAACCCTTGACAACAGGCCATTGGGATCTTCCATGCCCCCTCCCCAATTAACCCAGTTCTATTTATTATGCTGCCAAGTGAGCAAGAAGAGAGGTGGCAGATTGTACACATAATCTGAGTGACATGTGGAAGATTGGGCATTGTGGTGCTCCTTCATGTGCTTGCTCTTTCTTCCATACAGGCACACACACACATAATGTCTTCCCAATCCCAGATGTTGTAGCAGTTATTATTTGTTCTGCCAAGCTCCCCACCATGGTACACATGCTGAAAAGTGCAGATGTGGAAGTGGGCTTCGGTAGCTGCTTCTGTAAGAGGCAGTCATTTCATTCTGTTGCATACTCATCTGTGCACTCCTCTTGAGTACTGTGGTAGCGAAGGTTGAGGACAGCAAGTCCACTTTCCCTACTGTGCCACCTGGGGAAGGTGAGCAGGTTGTGTGGCCATGATATCAGGAAAGCTTAGACTTGGCTAAATGAGGACACCCCTCCCTATGCAGGTATCCTCACCTGCTTTAGAGCTGAAAGAATGGGTGGAGGATCACCTGCTGCTCCATAAGTGGCACCCAGCCAGCCACTTTTTCTGTAGCTCTTTCCATATTGGGGCCTCTAGGATGACAGGAAAGCAGGGAGGACAAAGGGTTGTTGGAAGTGGAATGCCATTGATGACAATTTTACTTTGTGCATTTGAAATATTTTCAAACAAAGGAATATTTCTGTTTTGTGCATTATGTAATACATAGTAGAAATTCCTGCATACAAATAGCAATTGTTTATTGTCACATGCACACATTTCTATAAATTGTTTGTTTGAAATAACGTAATAGATTGTTATCCATGAAAAATAGTCTGTAAAAGCAACCATACTTTGAGACCTGCAAACCACTGCAGTCTGTAGACATGTCAGGGAAAAAGAGCTAGGAAAGAAACTTGCTCTTCTTCCCTCAGTTGCTCCGCACCATTACTTTCTTGGGCAAAACAGATGGAGGGAGAGGATCTTGTCTCAGTGAACAAGATCTTCCCACTGTAGGAGTCCTTCTGGGCATGTGGGAGGGATCCAGATGTCTTTGTTTTTCGTTCGTACTGCTTCCTTGTTTTGCCACTACTTTCTGCAAGCACTTTCCTTACCACCACCACCTCCATTCAAAACAGAATAGCTGCACAGTTCCTTTTGAATATCACTTAGGGCAAAGGGGCCTGCATCCTGTATGGTTCTACATAGCTTAGTACTTCCACATGCAGAGCTGTGCCACAGCTGGCTATTCATTGGGCTGCAATAGTTCTTTCATGAATATCCCATGCTTGGGGGAGAGCAGGGGTGAGATCACAGAAGTAATCATCCTTTGAGGGCCCACCAGAGTCCTCTAGAGATTCAGTTATTTTGGATCTGGACACAGGGCCATAGGCAGCTGTTCTTCTGAACCTATTCATCAGGCATGGAATAGCCAGAGACACCTGCTACAACTTTACAGTAAGTTCAGCAGGATGGCTATGGTTGTTGTGTAGAGATGAAGGGAATTCTAACCTCAACATCAGCCAAAAAACTGCTACTAACAGGGTGCAAGCTGGTTCTGGAAGCACCCATGTCTCCCATAGCAGATATCTAACTGCATATATCATGGAAAACTCTGATAATACTTTGCTTCCTCAAATAAGGAGAGAGACACATATAAACATGTTCCAATTTTTGATTGTGGCCTTGAAGGAGAGGGAGAATACCAGCTGACACTATTGAATTGTATTATGATGCCTCTCTCTCTCTGTTCCCTCCCTCATTTTTCCCGTACAGGTGATCAAGCGCGAACTTTTTTTCTACAGTCAGGTTTACCATCTGCAGTACTGGCTGAAATATGGTAAATATATGAAGATATGTAGATAATGGATGTTGGGAAATTAGTAGTGTTGGCTCAGATGTAAGGCCTACTGTGTTCAGCAGTGCTTACTGTCTAAGTCTAAAAGAGAACACCTGAATTTGCTCATCATTTATTGACGTATTTTCCAGTATGTTCTCTGGTTCTTGTCAAAGTCTGTCAACTGACACAATATGTAAAAAAGAGTGCTTTTACATCAGAAATAGTAGCAATATCAGCTTTGTTTGAGTTAGAAATCCTGTAATCCTTCCTTGCATGTTCACTAGTTCACTCTCTCTCTTTCTCTCTCTTTGCTCTGTCCCCTTCCCATCCTCCATCAGTCTTTTTCAGATGTCCCAAACCTGCCTGTGGCCTTATCTGTAAAATAATTAGTGGATAAAGAGAGTACTACAAGCTATAAACAAATTCTAATTATCTAAGCTTCACAATTCCTTTTCAAAAACAAAATAGCTTGCATTTCCTAAAAGTCCAGGCCAAGTTCCTGGTGGTCTTGGAGCTATGCATATGTGTGAAAAGGGAGGCACACTGACCTCTCCCTCTTCTAGTTTCCATTATGACCTTGTACCTTTACCCAAACATTGAGAGAAAGCACTTTTTTCTTTCCCACAACTTCCTCATTTTCTCTTGCTGTATCAGTGTGTTACTGTAACAGTTGTGGTTGAGATTCATTTGTAACAGATATTCCTAAAAACTTTGTGTAGAGAAAGTGGTGTGCATTGCCTTTCCAAATACACATTCTATGCAGTTGACTGCATGGAACTTCATCACTTCTCTAGAAAATTTTCTGTCCCACCTGTTTTTGGCACACTGCACTTCAGATTACTTCTTTTGAGGTGAGTTTTTTTCCATCTTCCTCGGTAGACTCTTTCTTCCTAATAAATCTCTACTCCTGAGTAGATCCCTGACAGTAGACCTTCGTAGCTACTGAACTGGCACCCCAGCAGTTCTGGGTCTCCCACCAGGTCCACTGCTGTATTGACTCTGAAGACAGAAGAAAGAATTGGACTTAGAGGCTGAGGGTGGGAGACGGGGAGATGATTTGCATTGTTCCTGATTCCTTTGTATAATTTCTGGGATTTTGTAGAAATCCAGGGCCCTTCCTCTGAAGTGATCCTACTGGGATCCAAAGTAGACTTGCCACTTGAAGATAAAAATGACTCCTTTGTTTGGGAGAGTGCACAAGCACATCTCTAAATTCAATGTTCATTGCAGCTGGTTTCCTCCAGCATGATATGCACCATTTTTTAAAAATCTCCCTGTCTTTGGTGAACTTCCTACAGTTCATTTTGAATTAAGTTAAAAATCACTTGAGTTCTAATGAAAGTAATCAGAAGATCTTGAGAAACTTTTGCAAGGAAATCTCAGGGTTCAAAAAAATTATGCTATTTAGGATTTAAGACCATCACTAAAGAAGTGAAGGATTAACTCCCATGTTCTGATTTCACCCCGTACCTCTTAAGATGAGCCCTGTGCAATGGAAAAAGTCTGTAGGGACCGCTTGAGCCAAATTTATTTATTTTACTCTCTGCATTTCTGTGTGATTTTCAAGACCAAACCTCTTCCAGTGTGGCATACATAAATAGTCAAAAGATAAAATACGGATAAAATCTATTAATTAAAATGATAAACCTAAAACAACAGAGCAAAAATATAAATAATAACAAGATCTGACAAAGCATGTTTGCTTAAAGGCTGGACAAATAAAACAATTTTAGATGCCAGTTTGAAAGATGATTTTTTAAATAGACTAAATGTATTTTCCATAGTTCTGCGTGTAGTGAAGTACCTTCCAGAGGGCCTTGTCTTTAGAGACTGCCAGTCTAATCAGTGGCAAGTCCTTACCTATGAGCAGGGCTGGTTTTAAGGGAAAATTCATAAGGATCTTGTGATTTAAAACTCTAAATGGCCTGGGGACATCTTAGTTTATGGAGCAGCATCTCTTATATGGTCAGATAAGCTGAGGATGCCCTACTCTTTGCTCTATCTTTATCACAGATAAAGTTGGCAAGAACACAGAGTAAATTTTTATCTGGTGTGTTCTCTACTGTGACTGAAGCAGGTGGTGATTTCTATTTTATAACAGGATCAGCTCAATGGCAGGGGTGGGTAACAGACAGCCTGCTCTGTCTCTTAATGCATGACTGAATTGGATTTGGTTCAGCAGGACAAATGAGGTGTCTGGCTGTGTGTGTGATGACAAACAGTGATTGACTCATGAGGTAAAAAAACAAAAAAAAATGCAGTGTATGGTTTGGTTTGATCTGAGAATCTGCAGAGGCAGGATTCCACTTCTTACAACCTGATGGGGGGAGCCCATTGAACTAGATATCTGAAAGATGTTTGCCCACCTTACATAGGATTTGACCAGGATCATGTTGGCCCACCCCCTCCCTCATATCAACCTGCTGTTTGTGTTTTGAACTTAGGTGTGCATAAGGACCTATGTGCTCTGCATTCAGGCACTATAAACTGTACCCCACAAAAATAGGGTTTACAAATTTACCCATCTTGATTCATGTGTAAATATGAAGACTTGGTGTGTTGCTCTCACATATGGGCAGCACAGTCACAATCCAGATCATGTACTGTGCATAAAGTGACAATGTCTGCAGAGAGCTTAAATGTCACTAAGATTAAACCCTTTTGCATGTATTGCTTCAAATATACACAGTCATATCTTAATACTTGTCCAGAGTATAGGTGAACAAAATCATAGAATTTATTTATTTGAATACCAAAATTATTAAAATCCTTTCTGGGGTCAAATTTAACTTCATATTAACAAAACAAGAGCTTTCAATACACCACCCTTGTGGTGTATAAACAACTGTAAGGAAAGGAAAGACCGAGGGTGACATGAGACTATGGGCTGAAACAGATGGCCCGGTAAAGCCGGCTTCTAGCCGGCTTGGGGGTGTGGAATTCAGACGCACCATTCCTCCAAGTCACCCGGAAGCTGTGCCAGTGATTACACGCTGTCCGGCTTCCAGGCAACTTGGCATGGTGTTTGGACACCACTCGCCCTGGAGGTGGCGAAAAGCCAGCTCTAGAGACAAAGGGGTGACTATTTCCATACCAAATATGAGCTGATTTTTTCTGGTCCTATTTGGGGTAGAATCTGGATGGAATGTGGCCCCTGACACATTTTAAGAATGCTTTTCTTTAAAAAGTCTGAATTATCTCACCTGGAGGCCTCTGAAAGAAGTAGTTCACTTTTTGAACAGGTCACAGTACCATCCTTGTCCGTTTCAAAACCAAAAGTAGATTTCCAGCCATTTCTGGTTTGATGTCCTCCCATTCCCATCCTTTTGACCTTTTTTGACAACTATATGATTCCCACAATGTCTAGAGCAAGAAAATTAGGTCCTGGGTCTGCCAAAATTTCTCTTGCTCCACAATAGGCACACTGTAGGAGAAGTTCAGACATCAGTAATCAACAATGGTGAAAGTTAATTCTCATGGTTGTACTAAGTATATACAAGATACAGACTCACTTGCTGTGCATACATTTTTGCTTTTAAAGGGCTCTTTCCGATCTGAACAAGGATGGAAAAATGGATAAGCAGGAATTTTCCATAGCTATGAAACTCATCAAACTAAAACTACAAGGCCAGCCTTTGCCTGTGGTCCTACCTCCAGTCATGAAGCAGGCTCCAATATTTTCTCCTTTGATTTCGGCACGTTTTGGTAATCATGGATATTCAATAAATATTTAATGAAAAGAAATTGTTAAATAAATAAAATAAATTGTTACACTTGTTAACAATATGTGCAGAAAATATGATTGAATTTGGTGTGTCACCTCATCCCAGTTTAAATCTATAGAGTGCAGTAAGGAGTGGTATTTCACTAGTTCTCCTGTGCCTTCTTGGTATAATAATAATAATCGTGAGCCAAGGAACAGTGCAACTGGTTTAATGTGCCCAAGAGATCTTCTATGAACTTCTTGACAGTAAGTGCTGTTGGACAGCTCTTGTAGAGGAGTCTCCTCCTTTGGAGGTGTTTAAACAGAGGCTGGATGGCTATCAGTTGGGGCCTCTGATTGTGTTTTCCTGCCATCTGATTATGTCTTCCTGTTCCTGCATGGCAGGGGGTTGGACTGGATGACCTTTGAGGTCTCTTCCATCTCTATGATTCTGTGATTCTTTTCAAACTAAGGGAATTTTCAAAAACAATGTGTATTAAAACATGGGGGCCTGCTGTTCTGAGGGAGGGAAGTTAAAAATCCCTCTGGTATGCCCAAGCCTTTCAGCAAGAGTAGTTCTTAAGGACCCAGGCCAAATGTATGTTTTGTTTTGTTACCAGTGGCCAGCTATTGATTCAAGAGTATCTTGGTCATATTGCTTCTGTTTCAGTTTTGTCTTTTTCTCTCTTACACACACCCCAATTATCCTTCAATGTCTGGGGTGTATTATATACTGTTGGGGGGGGGGGTTGCAGAAAACTATGATTATTAGTCATACAAATGAAACATAACCTAGGTTTATTATGGAAAATAGTTTGTTAGAATTTTTGGATCTTAATAGATATACGGTAAACATTATTTGTTTATTTAATGCTTCATCATATAGTCTTCCCATAAAAGAGTACAATTTAATACTTATAAGGACAGATCAAATATAAAAACAATTTTAAATAAAGTGTTTACAATAAAATGTGATTTCAAATACCTATAAGTACTGTAGAAAATACTATAAGAGTTTAAATAAAATTCCAGGGAGACTTTTTAAAATCCTCTTACATGTGGCCACAAATGAGTCCAGTTGCAAATCTCTTGAAAGAGAGTTCCATATGGTGAGGGCCACCAATGAGATGCTGACTATTAAATTCTTCTTTCAGGCATGGGAAGTATGCCAAACCTGTCTGTTCCAGCGTCTGTTCCTACAATTGCACCATTAGCTCCCATGTCATCTTTTGCTTCTGTAACTTCCATCCCACCCTTGGTTATTTCTGCTCCCCTGCTGCCATCTGTCAGCACATCATCCTTGCCAAATGGAACATCTAGCCTTCTTCAGCCATTACCAATATCATGGTCTTCAAGTAAGTATATCATCTCTGTATTTGGTTACTACGTATGGGGGGGTGGGGGATGAACTAGTCTGAAAAATCTCCATATCCTGTTTCCAGAAATTAAGATACTATTTTCTCCACTTTAAGCCCCTTCTTTCTTCCAAATTAATATTTTTTCTGTTGCATATAGAAATCATATTGTTAGTCCAAGTTGAAACAATGGAATGGGTTGTATTCTAGTTGGAGGTAAGCTAATGTCATTTCCCCATCCCTAAAAGTTAAACACATGTTTTTGTTTTTTAAAGGAAGACTAACCATGGAGATTAAAACAGAATGCTGGTGGGAGACATTTATCTCTCTTCCTTATGCTGTTTTCCTACTCAGAATCATGTATGGAAGGTGCTGTCCTTCACATGAATAGGAAAAGATGAAGAATCCCATGTCTTTCTCCCTACAAATGGGAAAGCAGAGTGGTTGGGATAGATCAGAGCTTGGAAAGATTGCTAACAGATTGTTGTTAATTTATTAATGTTAAATAGAGGCTCTTTCATTAGACAAAACAAAGCAATCTCACACTATGGAGGAAGGGTTATATAAATCAGTGTAACAGAACCACAATACATGGCTTGCTAGTAGTTACTAGTAGAAAACTACTATTTTCTACTAACCACATGTGAAGTTTAAGTCCATGAAAATATTGCTGCAGTATTCTATTTCATTTGTCATCTTTCAAAAGAAGTTTAAAGATTAACCAATTAAATATTGGCTAAAAAAATCATAGGCACATTGTGTGTGTTAGATTATGTTTTCTTAGAACACTATAGAACAGTGGTCCATGATCTTTTTTGGGCTACTTCCCCCTTTCCTCCCCCATGCATATATCTTGATATAAGGTCTACTCTTCTATTGCAAATTCAAAGCAACCAGTCTTGGTTGCCGCTCCCTTTGCCATTCACTCTGGAAGCAGCAACTGAATAGCTGGCTGTGACAGTGCTGGTCTTGCAGCAAAGGCCAGTGTGGGCAAGAGGCCTCTGAGTCATTGCTTAGGCAGCTGCTTAACTGCTGCTCCCGAGGTGACAAGGTTCAGAGGGAGAAGCTTTTCCTTGGCAAGGGAGGCCTCTCAATCCTTCTTCGTCGAGGTGAAGAGAGTTGCAGTCAGTGTGTGTGGGGGGAGCTTACAGAGTCCATATGCTCTGCACTGGAGATGTGTGGATGGGGAAAAGGAGAGATGTTCACTACAGGAGCTGCTCCAAGGCAAAGGACTCTTTCCAAGAATGGACCCTGATACACTCCCCCCTCTTTCCCCAGAGATATGCCTTCCTCAGACAACCTCGATGTTTCCACTGCCTGGGGTGGGGCTGGGAATTGCTGCTATTGGGGGTATAGAAGAAATGATAGAATTGTAGAGGATGAGGACTCCCCTGCTGCTTGGAGGAGAAGCAGAGTTCTACTCCTAGGACATCACATGGGGAAGGACTAAAGCCTGGCACCAGTGCAGGTTTCATCCCCAGCTCCAGAAAAAGAAGGAGAATGTAATAGTGGTGATGCCCTCACTCCCTTCTCCTAGCAAAGAAGACCACAATGAAGGGTGTGTGTGTGTGATTGTGGCACTCACCACACCGAGGGTGGCTCTGTGATGGGGTGGTCAATGCCATGTTTTCAGAAGGTTATGCAGGCTCCACTGCTACAGCTTTGCCCTTTTGCTGGAGCAGAGGAGAGGATCAGCATTGAAGGCAGTGCTTGTAGGACAACATGTAGCCTACCAAGTTAGACTGAGTGAAAAATTTGTAACTGTTAGCCTCCTGGGGCTTCAAGTAGCACACCATGCAGATTTTTTTCAAAGCCAGTCCAGTTCTGTTGGACATGGAGTCATATCTATGCAAAAGGACAAATACTTCAAATGGATGCCACCTAGGTGGTGTGGCGTATAACTCTTATTGTATCATCCTTAATATCAGCCATGGTTTGTCGGTTGACACTGAGGAGAGGATTTTTTGCAATCAGTGGCGATGGTTTTGCTTTCCTGTGCAGGGCTATTAACTTACTATTAACATGTATCCATTTTTCTCTTATTTTAGCTTTGCCTCATTCCAGTTCATATAGTCCCATGGTAGGAGGATTTGGTGGTGCCAATATTCAGAAGACACAGTCCCTGATTGATTTAGGATCTAGTAGGTATGGATACTAAGGCACAAGTTATTTCTCAATTACAGAGTTATATTTTTTCAGTAGAACCATCTTTTTGTTGGTCTTGCAATCTAAGTAGTTTGAATAAAAAGAATGTGTTTATAACTTAGAAATACAGAAATCATTATATTCACATATTGAATGTGTTGACCTGGTGCTTCACAAAAACAATGTAATAATGTCCAGTTTGAATGTTGCTTTATATTATACTAGTTTTCTTTAAAACATGGATTTGTTTGCTTATTGCAGTTCAAATTCTTCTTCTACTACCTCACTGACTGGGAATTCACCGAAGACTGGAACTTCAGACTGGGCAGTTCCTCAGGCCTCCAGATTAAAATACAGGCAAAAATTTAATAGCCTTGATAAAGGAATGAGTGGATATCTGTCAGGTTAGTGTTAAATTTAAGTTTTTACAAGACTCTGTTTAAAAAGACTTTAATCTTTTTTTGTCTTTGTAAGCTGAGCCCTGGTGGCGCAGTGATTAAATGCCTGTACTGTAGCCACTCACTCACAAACTGCAAGGTTGCGAGTTCAATACTAGCCAAGGGCTCAAGCTCAACTCAGGTTTGCATCCTTCCGAGGTCGCTAAAATGACTATCCAGCTTGTTGGGGGCAATTAGCTTATACATTGTAAACTGCTTAGGGAGTGCTTAAGTGCACTGATAAGCAGTATAAAAATGTACCGTATTTTCTGGAGTATAAGACGACTTTTTAACCCAGAAAAATTCTTTCAAAAGTCAGGAGTCATCTTATATGCTGGGTTAAGTTGGCTGGGTCCTCGAGAAGCAAGGGATCCATGGCCTTCTCTTGAGCGGTGGCGGAGCCGTGCGGCCCAGGAGCAGCCAGCTTCCTGAAGCTCTGCACCATGGGGCAGGCGGTGGAAGATGAGAGGCCTTGCTGTGGGGGGCTCTCTCCTTGGGGGGGTTGGCTCAGGCCCCACTGGAGAAGGCCTTGTGGAAAAGGACTGTGGTTGTGGCAGTCTCTCTCTTTTTGGATGCCTGAGAAAGGAGGGACAAGGGACCATGCGCACATAAAGTGAGACAGAGAGACTTAGGCTGCATCCACACTAGAGAAATCACCCGGTTTGACCTTGGCCCACTCTTTCACTCTTTTCTGGCTCTAGGCTATGGAATTCTGGGAGTTGGAGTATGTTGTGGGCTCCCTCTGGTCCCACAACAAATTCCAACTCCCAGAATTTCATAGCCTTGAGCCAGGATGCATAAAAGCGGTGCCAAACCAGATGATTTCTCCAGTGTGGATGCAGCCTAAGTCGTACACGCATGCATGCTCCCCTGCCCCTCCTGGGAGTGGGAGTTTGCTGCTGGCCGACTGAGCTCTTCTTGTTTCTCTTCCTCCTGCTCCTCCTCTTCTTCCTACCTCTTCTTCCTCCTCCTCCCCCCCTTTTTATCTTCTTTTTCTTATTCTCCTTTTTTCTCCTCCTTTTCTTCTTTCTCCTCCTCTTCTTATTTCTTTTCATCCTCCTCCTCCTCCTCATGTTCTTCCTCCTCCTTCTCCACCTCCTTCTTCTTTCTCATCCCATCCGTCCTCCTTCTGTTGTCATTGCTGTTGTAGTGTGCCTTCAACTCCTTTCCAACGTATGGCAACCCTATAGAACTTCCTTGGCACGTTTCTTTGGGTGGGGGTACCTTTACCCTGAGAGGCTGAGAGAGTGTGACTTGCTGCCCAAAGTCACCCAGTGGGTTTGCATGGCCAAGCTGGGATTTGAACCCTGGTCTCCCATTGTCCTAGTTCAATATTCAGACCACTACACAATGCTGGACACTCCACTGAACTTAAAGGTACAGTACTCAGGTATTATTTGTTCTTGTTGTTGTTTTCAAGTTGTTTTCCACCTTATGGAGATCCTAAAACAAACCTATCCTGGGGTTTGCTTGGCAAGATTTGTTTAGAGGAGGTTTGTCATGGCTTTCTGCCGAGGAGGCTGAGAGAGTGTGACTTGTTTGAGGTCATCCAATAGGCAGGGAATCGAACCCTGGTCTCCAGAGTCCTAGTCCAACACACAAACCACACAAAGCTACATCTCAACCTTCTATCCAGGAAGAATGTCAAAATGTCCTCCATTTTCAGCATGACTGAGAAGCATGAATTTATATTATTTTTTATTAACATTTTTAGCTTTTAGTTGGTCATGTCCCCCATATTTCTTGAATGTCCTACCATTTGTCTTACGAGGGGGTATCCAAAAGTTTTAATGATCACCTTTTTAAAAAATTGACAGGCAGTTTGTTTTGATTTGCAGTTGTTAACCTATCTCTATGTAGTCACTATCTAGATTTATACATTTTTCCCAGCGTATCATGACCCTCTGAATACCTGATATTGTAGAAGTCTGCAGATTGCGCCTTACGAGGGGGTATCGTAAAGTAATAATTATCACTCGGAAGTTATTATGGCATATTGATGAAATTTTGTCAGTGTCATCATTGGTCCCTAAGTGCACATCGCTGAGAAAATCAGTTCATTGCGTCCTTTATTTTTGTGACTGACTGTGCCACAAGTGACTAAAGTGTAAAATCTTCATCAGGCGCAATCTGCAGGCAATATGCAAATGTCTTCCTTCTCCTATACACACACTCACACAAGCCCCTTACACTTTGTCATACATACAAAAATCACACCGCCCCAAGGAAAACTGTGCTCCTCCAAACCTGCTTAACAGTTGAAATGCAAGTTGTGGGTATATAGATTAAGTGGAGGTAGTGTAGGGTAATTGAAGTTTTCAAGAATGTCGTCAACAAGCCTTTGTTGAGGAAACAAACATATTTACTTTTTTTTAATTTTTATTTGGTGTGCGTTGGAAGAGAGGTAGTCTTATAAGGCGAGTATATCCCAAATGTTAACGGGAAAAGTTGGGGGTCGTCTTATATGCCAAGTCGTCTTATACGCCGGAAAATACGGTACTTGCTATTGCTATTGTAACAGAAAGCATATTCATATACACCATCCTAGTTTTACTAAGGGGTAAAACATATTAATAATCATGGAATATAGAGTTTGCCTATGTCTGAGCTTTTAATTGCATGGAGCAGGACAGGTTGCAAGAAACCCTTTGTCTATTTAGGCTTATTCACTGCCATGACCTGAAATTATTAATTCTAAACTTGTCTAAACTTGTCCTATGGGAAGATTATAATTATCCTCTTATGGAGAAGAATAGGGCTCTTTTTCAGAGCTTCCTTTAATCATCATGATAACTACCGTAGGCTAACCTATATTCCAAAATAGAAAAAGATCTTGTAGCACCTGTATTCCAAGAGGTCTAACGCAAGAATAAAATGAACCTTCCCGTTGGTCAAGCTAAATCTCTTGCAGTTTCCAAGTGAATACATTTCTTCAATAACCAAGCAAAGAGAAGATCAGAAATGATTGACTGCCATGAATATAAAATTAAGCATACAGTTAACTAATGAAGTCCTTACCATCAGGAACATAAATCCTAAGAATTGCCAAGTAACTTGCAGGTGCAGAGACGCTTGGAGTTTTACAATAAGGCAGACTCCAATCTTGCTCAGAGGCAAACCAAGGTTTCCCAAAGAAAAGATTGACCATACAGCATCCTGAGAGTATCTGATTATTATTATTATTATTATTATTAATCTTTATTTTCCTGCAAGACAATTCCTTCATGTATCGTGGAAATTAACCTTCCCAACCTTTCTGATAGTTTGGACTACTACTTCCCTAGCAGCACAACAAGTCACAATTCTGGCTCAATTGTAGTGAACTTCCAGTACTTTTGGAGAATACCAGGCAGGGGAAGACTTGTAAAAAGATATGTCTTGTGGAATGAAAATGAAAGGGAAGTGTCATCCTTGGATATGATATTATGATATGAAATTATGCAGATTTTCATACCTGCTGATGGCTAGTCATGTCTGAGCATGTTCCCTAGTCAAGGGTGTTGCAGAATGGATGCGAGAAAGATTGGTTTGTCACAGCTAAATGGCAAAATGTTTCCATTCTTTCCTTATGCAAAAAGCTCTAAGAGAAAAGGAATTGCTGCTAGAAAGCCTGTGTTATATATTGTGTAATAAATAACTTCCTGCAGATGAGCTAGTCATGTCTAGATTGAGAAGTGGAACTTCATTTTAAATGTACAGTTCAAATGTATTTGTATGTCTGTGGATTTTCATGATTGTAAATTAGGCTGCATTTGTCTGTGAGCATGTCCCATTGATTGAAGTGGGACTTAAATTCAGAGTATAGGATAATCAATGATATGAGTGTATCTTTGCAGGGACAGATCTCTTTGGATAAGATTTGAAGTTAAAAAAAAAATCAGCTAGTTGCTTTATTTTTTTATAGTATGCATCACTACTTCTTTGGTCTAACTAGATTTTCATATTAACATGCTTAGTAAATTTAATATTTGATTTACTAAGGATTTCAGGCAAAAAATGCCCTTCTGCAATCAAACCTATCCCAGACCCAGTTAGCTACTATTTGGTAAGTTTACTCATGGATTGATAAGACCCTGATACTTTTGTGGTATTTTATAATAGAATGGAAATGTTAACAAATGAAGGATGGTTTCTAAAGAAACAATAGATAACATACTGCAAATATAAATATCCTTGCTATGTATTCAGTAATGTAGTGTTGTTAATGTTGTGTGTATTCTTAAGAGTACAGATTTGTGATGGAAAATATATTATATTTACTTTAGTTTTTTTGTACTGTTTCAGTTTTGCATTTATTTAAAATGTAGACAAATGAAGATGTGATGGGGAGAATATGAAGTTTCCATTCTCAAGGAAAACCTTAATAATAACATTTTACCACATAGGAATGTTAAGCATGTGTTTAATTCTCTAGTAAAATGAGTGCAATGTAAAATGATAAAGCATGGTTGGATCATATCCCTAGTTCTTCCAGACAGGTATCTTCCCCTGCATACAGAGTTTAATATATTGGTTTGAGACGTGTAATTTTTTTCAAAATTTGTCCATTTTATAGTATATCTACTGAATGGCATTGTACTGAGACATATATTGCTGCCCCTCATTCCCTCAGCTTTGTTAATGGAAGTCATTGTTCTGTCTTTCTTAGGTCGCTTGCTGACATTGATGGTAATGGGCAGCTGAAAGCAGAAGAGTTCATATTAGCTATGCACTTAACTGATATGGCCAAAGCTGGGCAACCTCTCCCATTAACTCTCCCTCCCGAGTTAGTGCCACCTTCATTGAGGTGCATAACACAAGGTGACATGTTACTAAAATTGTACTGTAAATACTAAATGATCTTAAATGTAAAAAATAAATTCACTGTTTCTTCTCTCCAGAAGTGGAAAAAGTGTTGAAAAAATTAATTGTGTTCTGCCAACATACCAGAGAATGCAAGAAGAAGAACCTCCACAAAAACCTCCAGGTAACAATGCGATTCTTTTCTTTTAAGAGTGAAAAGTTGTTTAAAGAGTGGCTAAGCGTGAAGGTCCTTCTGTCCTCTTTTTCTATGTTGCCTCTCTTCCTTAACTGGTTCTCTGCCTTGTATGACCCAGCTCCACTCCAGTGGACACAGTCTCACCCAGCCTGAGCCTTTTTCCCATCACATAACTTTAGTTTGCTGAAAATCAGAGTCTAAAACTTGAGCTAGAATTAATAATTACTGTTCAGTGCTTTACAAACTAGAGGTATTTTTGAGGTCAATAATTTGTAAGAAGCCCATGTTTGATTGAAGGTACTTAGGTATGTGTGAGTGTGACTGTGACAGAGCCATTAATTCATTTTTATAAGAGTGTAAAGTACACGTTTAGGTGGCATGTCTCTAATTTAACCTTGTGCTGTTTTTAAAAATGAGTATCAGGATTTAAAAAATATAAATTGGATTTTTGTTTTAAAAATTATAGACAAACTACATTTCACTCTTGACACTCTCGTATAACTTATACGAGAGTGGCAAGAGTGAAATGTGGTTTTCTATAATTTTTAAAACAAAAATCCAATTTATTTTTTCAAAATCCTGTACTCATTTCTAAAAACAGCACAGATTTTTTTTACGGCTTGTCTTCACATGTCCTTCTTTGGTTACTGAGCTTTTAGTTAATGTTACCAATTTTTATCTGTTAGCCACTGTTGTCATAGTGTTTGAAAGGAGAACTTGTGTTTCATTAATTTTTTGCTGCTGTTGTTTGCTCTTCTTTAATTTAGTTACATTTGAGGATAAGAGGAAAGCAAACTATGAAAGAGGGAACATGGAGCTTGAGAAACGACGTCAAGTGCTCTTGGAGCAGCAGCAACGGGAGTTGGAACGTAAAGCCCAGAGAGAAAGAGAAGAGAAAGAGCGAAGAGAAAGAGAGCTACAGGAACAGGAGCGAAAGAAGCAGCTAGAGCTAGAAAGGCATTTGGAAAAACAGCGTGAGCTGGAAAAGCAAAGGGAAGAAGAAAGGAGGAAAGAAATTGAAAGGCGGGAGGTTAGTCTGCTCAGTGGTGGTCTATTAAATATGTGGCAAGTTTGTCATTGTGATTATGCTATTTGCTTGGATAACATGAAGACCTTTACAAGTATACATAGTTAGGTAAGATTAGCCCTGGTGGCGCAGTGGTTAAATGCCTGTACTGCAGCCATTCACAAAAGTCATAATTTTTCTGAAGATGCCAGTCACAGATGCAGGTGAAACGTCATGTATTAACTCTTCTAAAACATGGCCACATAGCCTGAAAACCCCATAAAAAACTATGGATGCCAGCCATGAAAGCCTTCAACTTCACAAGTCATAAGTATGCCTTTACGGAAGGGGAGTTATCATGAATCTAATAGTTCATTGTGGTGGAGGGAACAAAAAACTGCCCCTTAGATAACAAATTAACCATTTTGAGAATTCGTTAACCAATACATTTTTAAAATTGGCATATCAATCAACCAGGGCATACCTGTGTACCTACAGTGAGCAGTCAAATTGGATGAAAATTACAAAATTATAAATGTATCAACCTGGTGCATTTAAAAATCCCAACTTCTGGCTGGACATCCTGTTGCTATTACATTACATTACCTGACTGCAAGTGTGTGCATGTGTCCAGGTGAATAATTGCAAGTGAGTGTTCACTTCTTGGAGGATATTTTAAAATATATATTTTTAGTTTATTTTTCTACCGCAACTTATAGTTCCCAACCTATTTCAGTTTTGAGCCGAGGAGAAAATCACCTACCTCTACTTTTAAAAAGCATACCGGGAATAAGTGGCAGAGGTAAAATCCATACTAATGGAAATACTGCTGCTGAAGCCTTCAGTTGGTCTCTAATTTGTGGTTATCTCCAACTCACACTGCGGGTACATATAAAACTAGGAAGAGATCCATCACTGGTATCTCAGAAGAATTGAAATTGAAAATGGTAGGAGTAAGACAGGAAAATGAAGACCATAGTACCATTACCTAAGTGTGTGGGGTAACTTCATTCTCACAAAATTCTAAACACCCCCAAAATACCAAACACTCCAGTAGAAAGCATTATGTTTTCATGGCAAATAGTTCAGATATTAGAATATGTGTTTATGTGTAATACTGTGATTTGTGACTGCTGTATGGTGGGTTCTGAAAATTACAATCCAAAAAGTATTTTTCTAACCTTGCCCTGATACTTGTGTGTGTGGAATACCATGAAAACAGAATATCTCTTTCCAATCTTGATTAAAGTTATTGTAGGAATTCCTTGACTTTATAACAGGAGTTGTGGTACTGATTAAAAGTACCAGAGAAATTGTGAGATTTTTTTCCAGTGTCTTTATTCTATTTTTAAAAACTTGTTTGGGGACAGGAAATTGCATGCACTTGCTGACCCTTACTTGCATTAATAATCCATCATGGAGGAAATAATTGTGATGTTCAGCCACCCTTAATCCCATTTTTGGAGGAAATGCAGAATATAAATTCAATAAATAAATAAATGTTGTTAATTCTACATTTTGAAATAAGTGGTTTTTAAGGTTCAGGGAATGTAAAATAAGGTGTTTGTGAAAAATAAATCCAATTTTTATTTTAAAATGAAATAGAGAGGAATGTCCATGTATTCCTCTTATTTTTCCTTTATTGTAATGATCTTTCCTTATTGTAATGACATTTTATATTACTATGTTCAGGGTGACTCTTCAAAATATTTAAAGCATCAGTAAAAACAATCTAGTAGATTATTTTAAAAAATCAAAATAATCACAAACTTGCTAAGAGTTTGGGTCCTATTAAGTTGGGGGGGGGGGCTGGTACTTAAACAACAACATCTCCATCAGCATTCTCTGAACTTTAAGTGATGTCTCGCAGCTGATGGCAGACCCACTGAAAAATAGCAGTCCCTGTTGTTCTGTGTTCAAGGAAAGGGCTCCCTCTCAGACTGTTGTTGATGGCTGCTGTCTCCAAGTGCTGTGTCTGTAGCAAAGATGTGAACCAATGCTGGACTAAGCCTTAGACTAGTCTCTTAAATTCATGGCAAATAGAGTGAAAAGACACCCACTGGAAAATTTAGTAAATAATACACTACCTTATATTTAACATATACAAGTATATTCCATCAAAATTCATTCCAACATCAAGAAAACCTCTTTATTTTTCCCAGGCCTTCAGCGTGTGAAAATGATTACAGTGGTCCCTCCGTATTTGCTGGGGTTAGGGGTGAAGGACCCCCATGAATGTGGGGAAACTGCAAATAAAAAAGCACTTTTCTTTTTACCTAAGAGAACACCTCTCTAGGAATCTCCAGGTCCTCCAGCGCAAGTTTGTGGTAACTATCTGCCACATGATCATCGATCATGCTCGATGCCTAGAGGTACTTTCTCTAAGATCTTCTAGGTTCTCCAGCACAACTGTATGGTAAACTTCTAGCAGAGTTGCGCTGGAAGACCTAGAGATTTCTAGAGAGATCATGTTAATCAAATCCACAAATAATCAGATCCTCTGCCACAAATGTGGAGGGCCAACTGTAGTATTTTGTTTGTTGTTGCTGTTTTAGATTTTTTACTGGTGCTGGTTTTACTTTGGTTTTAATCTCTTATTGTTTAAACTTTGTTTTATATTTTTATTTTGTGTTATATTTTTATATTGTATAGTTTTTATGCTTTAGTGTGAACTTCTCAGAGATAGCAGGGCATTTATGAATATACATATTAACTTTTAGGCAGCAAAGCAAGAACTTGAACGGCAACGGCGCCTAGAATGGGAGAGGATTCGGCGTCAAGATCTTCTTAATCAGCGTAACAGAGAACAAGAAGAAATTGTCAAGCTGGCCTCTAAGAAGAAAAGCCTTAATCTTGATTTAGATGCATTGGTAAGTCATATGCTGCAAGGGACAAACAGAACTACAGATTGGAACGAAGGTTTCACACAGCTAGAGTGTTTTCCCATATGTGCAAGGTTTTCCATGTGGCAGTATAACTATTTCATAAATGTATTTTGCCCACACTTTTATTAGAAATAAATCTTAGATATTTGTCTAAGCACTATATCATCACTTCCTCCACTTTTGTTGTTCAGACTGTAAGTGCTTTTGCTTAAGGTAAAAACAACAACAACAGGGCCAGTCTGTACAAGGAAGAGGTAAGGACAAGCTTTCAGGGTTTGTAGGTGTACACTTATGATGGTGGCAGCAATGGTAGGTGGCACAGGCGATGAGGAGAGGAATGGGGCAGTTAAGATCCTGAACATTTTGCTAGAAGGTTCCACTTGTCATTATGTAGAGTAATATAAATTTTATCCTGTGCTCTCTGTTACATATCCAAAGCAATGCTCCAGAGGGAAAGGAACAAAGCATCAGATGAGTGGGAAAATTAACATTTTAATGAAGCTATGATTGTGTACCATTGTTTCCATAACAAAACTAAACAAAATGTGGCAGTAGAAGAGATCCTGAAAAAGAGGGACAAGTCAGGTGCCACTGGGTTTTGTCCTGGGCCGATGAGCATGTAACTTCTTTATAGATAATATGCATGAAAGAATGGAGGAGAGTGCACATTAAATTTGCAAATGATATCAAACTGAAAGGGGTAGCTAACAGATGACAGAAATCAAATTCAAAATGACCTTTATTGGAGATCTGATACAATACAAACAATGAATTTCAAGAAGGATTAGACGAGAGAAGAACAGCTGCACATATATAGGATGAGTGAGTGACACCTACCTTGATTGGAATATGTGCAGAAAGTAACTAGGGGTCTTAGTAGAACACAAATTCAGCAGTGTGGTGGAGCAACAAAAAAGATCACTGAATTCTGGACAAACTCAACAGAGTTGCAGTGTCCAGATGAAATGAAGTATAAAGATGCTACTCTGTTCTACTCTGGTTAGATCTCACCTGGATATTGCATCCATTTCTGGGCACCACAGTTTCGAAAAAAATCTCAGCAAGTTGAAGTGTATCGGATGTTTTCTGATTTTATTATGAATTCTAATTTGTTGTTTTTTAAATTATTATTTTAGATTATTATGTTTTTAATGCTGTAACATGTTGTTGTTGTTGTTTTTGTTCTTTGTTTGTTTGTTTGTTTGTTTTGGTAAACTGTTCCCCACTTGCTGTTACCCACCTCGATCCAACACAGGGAGAGACTGGATATAATAATAATAATAATAATAATAATAATAATAATAATACTATCCAGAGGAGGGTGACAAAACAGTCTGGAAACCAAGCCTTGTGAACAACAAGAAGTAGAGAAATTTGGAAAGTTTGAGGGAAAGTTATAAGAGAGTATGCATTAACCTCATGCAAGTATTTTAAGACGTGCTTTATAGGAAACTTATTCATTTAAGCAGAAAGTGAATCTTTTTAAGTGTGAGAAGAAATGCAAGTTTACCTTTCATCTCACATGCTTCGGGCAGCTAAACATTTCCAAGTAAATTTACTTATCTTTTTCCTGTGCAGTATATATTTTTAAAGGGGAACTAGGTGTATGGCACTATAGCAAGAATGTTTCCCGCCTCACCCTTACCGTTCTACAGTTATTATGCTGTAACTACTGGAGTGGGGTTTGCACTGCTGTAGCACCAAGAGGTTTCCCTTTGTTTCTGAAAAGTCACTGTCTACTGAAGCCATACATCATTAGTTTTGTCATCTGGCCTTTAGAGGTTTCCCTGTCAACTGAGGGTCAAACTAGAAATGGCGTTGGGTTTCTTAGTATCTTGGGGGCTCCCAGCACATCTTTGTTCTTTTATGTGGACCTGATTCAGCTCAGAGAAACAAAGGGTGTGTGTGGAGTCTGCCTCATTGCCACACATCAGGATCACTGCTGCTACCTATCACTACTACATATCTCCACCCAAAGAGATATTAAGCTTCTGCCCGAGCATTCTAAAAAATGGCAAAAGGGAACAAGAAAGAGAGACTAGAAATATTTTCTTAAAAAAATCAATATTAAGTAGTCTTGGTTCCGTTTCTGTTTTGAGGGTTGTATAAGTCAATTACATATTAGAGAAATGCTTTTATATTATCAGATTAGATGTTTGATGTTTCAGATGTTTTTCTCGGTAGAATGACAAACACCAGCAGATTTCTGGGAGATTGAAAGATGTGCGAATTAGAAAGCAAAATCGAAAAAATGATCTGGATCTTTTGGAAAAGAAATGTGATTTGGAAATTATTGAAATCAAGGAACTGCAGCAACAGCTTCAGGTAATTTCAACAGAGAGAAATAAACTCTTATCTGCACCACACGGGGAAATCTGAAAGAGCTGCTATCACATTACCATTCCAGAACCCCACCCCACCCCCGTGAAAATGAAAAATCACCAATATTCAAGTCTCATTGGCTTGAATGGTGTTGTGTTCCTTATTTTGTCTGCCTCCATTTTCCGCCTGCGAATAGGCAAGGAACACAGACACAAAGTTTGCAAAAACAGAGGAGTGACTGAAATTCCATTTCCCTTCATTTCACATAGTATTTCAGCCTCAAGCAGAGACAGTAGTATTTCTAAACAAATGGCTGACCCATGTAAGTTTTAAGTAACACAAAATCCAGGCTGTTTTGTTTGTTTTTTGTTTTGACCCTAGTGGATGTTGTAAAGACACTAGTTATTCAAGAATCTAGAAATCATTTTGCTGTCTGAAACGAGACAATTTGGGGGGATCTGGAGCCTAGACGCCTTTGTTGTGATAGAGAGTGCATACAGTGATTAGAGATCCTGATTAAGGAATAAGGACACTAATGATGTAGAGAAACAAATTAAAGACTTTATTATAGGAACTCCATTCTATGATAGGAAAGCTGGTCTGCATGCTAACCTAATATAGCTTCATTCTAGGGAAGAGTTCAGAGAGGAATGACAGGGAGAGAAGAGGTGGGAAAACCCCTAAGAGTAACAGTTTACATCCCAGAGCGACCAGGATAGGTAGACAGGGAAGGAGGACACTATGGATCACTCAAAGTATCTGGCCCTATTGCTATTTCCCACTCTGAGGGATTCTTGACTCTCCATTGCTAAGCGTTGCTTCACTTCCAACATGTTACACAGGAGCATTTTTGTATCTTGTTGTTTTTGAACCCCAATGTAATTAGTATGTGAGTGTTCAAGTTACTTGTTTTCTTCTGGTTACAAGACCTGGAGGTCTGTAATTATTTTTACAGAGTTGAGAGTACAAACTTACATTCATGATGAACTAATGTTGGAGAGCGCAGACTGCAAATGTATCAGTCAGCATGCCTTCTGTAATAAAATAAAAATGAGTTTGAACACCGGAAATATGCTTTAGAGTACCCACATACATACACACACACACTCAACCATGCACACACCATTTTGTTGGCAAGGCGGGAACTGTCATGCAAAATGTCTCAGCATAATTACGTATGTTGCATTATACAGTTGGCTCTGGGATGCCACATAGAAGTTACTCCCATAAACTTTTTAAAATTTTCTTCCAATTCTGCAGGAACATCAGAATAAGTTGATCCGTTTAATTCCTGAAAAACAGCAGCTAAATGAGAAACTAAATAATATGCATCTTGACAACTCTTCTAGTATGTATCGTATCTACTAAAGATTTTTTTCTCTTTCTCAATTTTTCTTTTATTCAATAGAATGAAACATAAGGAGTGCCGAGAGAGTAGGAAGGGGAAAATGAAGGTATTATGTTGAGAAATAGTAAGGAATGGGCTGAATTTGTAATTATAGGGTTATCAGAAGAGCAAAGTGGGTAATTAAAAGGTAGATAAGGCTGAATTGTCAGGTTTAGGGTAATTTGAATGAAGAAAAGTCTGGGTTTGGTTGATAAATAACGAATCAACAATAACAGAGGAAAGAGGCTACTGATATCTATTAAATGTATTGTCTTTTTTACTTGCAGCATTAGCAAACATGTTTCAAAGAGCACTTTCTTAACTGTAATCTTAAGTGTTACAGGAAAATGCAACAGTGAATTGAGAAGTTAATGTCTTTATTTTGGAAAAGAGATCAAGGGAAGGCATACTTTAAATAGCCGAAGGGGTGTCACATAGAAGAGGGCAAAATCTTGTTCTCTGGTGTCCATATTTATGGAAGCAGGGAAAGCCTCTGACCAGCCTATGATTGAAGATAAGCCTTCATTGACAGTATTACAAGAGGAAAAACTTCTCAACAGGAGGATATATAATAGAGAAACTGTATGTAAAAGGAACTGTGTGGATGTATTATATGTGTGCATGTGCACATGCACACACATGTGCCTGTGTGAGTGTCCCTGTGCAAATGGGGTCTGGGCAATCACATTTGGGGGCACATGCTAGCCATAGGGTAGTCCCACCCACTTTGAGATCTAGTCCCAACATGGTTTCCAAACATCAATGTAACCCTTGGGTTGAATAATGTTCTTCACTTAGGGCTTCACTTGTATTGGGCTAAACCGAAGGCTGGAATCTGTCTTCTTTCATGGACTGATTTATCTTTGGCCAAGTCTCTTAACTTTTAGTCCAAAGTCTCTTTAAAAGATTAATGATGTGATAGCTGCAGGAGGTAATGAGCTGGAATGTAAAACATAGTATTTTTGCAAAGGGGTGTGTAAGTGATGAGCAAAATTAATTGAAAGGTTTGTAAGTAAATGTATATATTGAATATTTTGTCTTTTATCTGCAGAAACAGACTTTAATTTAGTACACAAGAAGTCTTCAGAGAAAGAAGAATTATGCCAAAGACTTAGAGAGCAACTAGATGCACTAGAAAAAGAGACAGCTTCCAAGCTCTCTGAAATGGATGCTTTTAATAATCAGCTTAAGGTACAGTCTTGATGTATTCCTTTTAAAACTATATCAGTGTAGTCATTAGTTTTGCTTCAAAGGGCAGCAAAACACAAAAATCTTTCTCCTTTTGATTTTACTTCCAACTCATCAGGCTTCAGCTTGTCAAATCTTTGGTGTCTTCAGCACGTGAGTTTCTATTGACAGAGCATTTCCTGCCTACAACTTCATCAGTGCTGTTCAGATACACAGCCAATATTTACATTAACTGATTTAATGTTTTAAAAGTGTAGTGAGTAGTTTATTTTACAATTTGGAGCCCTATGTAGGTGACATTTTGCATATTGTGGATGGAAGTATTATTATTATTACTATTATTATTACCCTCATCATTCCGCTTTTTCCCCAAAATTGAAACACAAAGTGGCTTACAAATTAAAACAGTACAATTAAAAACATACCAAAGTGCACTTTGAAGTAGAATTAAACTAATAGAATAGTAAATCATCACTCATCAAAAGAATAAAATGCTAAAAAAAGCACTTAGTACGTATTAAAACAGTAAAAATACTAAAACACATTTTAAAAAAACATTTTAAAAACCAGCACCAGTATATTACTGTCTGTTCTTCATCTGAAGCAAAACTCATTATGGGGATATACAGAAATAATTCTCTTTTAAGACTTTTATAACCTTAATTCTTAAAAGCTAACCACCAAAGTAGTAACACCTGAAGGAAAAATAGCAACTGCACCACTTAACCAAAACAGCCGTCCTTATTTCATTATGGCTTACACATGTTGGCCATGACTGTCTCCATCTCTGTTACACTCTGTTTCCCAATCTGGAGGGATGAATTGCTGCCCTTAGGAAGCTGCTCGACTGGTCCTCTTCACAATATTTGTCCTCCCTTAGAACAGACAAAGATAGATCAACATATTTTATAGAAGCCAGTTTATTTGAAGGGCTATCCAGTCCAAGTGTATTTCAAATATCAAAAACCATAATAAAGGACAGGAAGGACCTTGAAATTGACTATTCACATGTGATAACTGGAGAGCAAGTTGAGCAGACACACAAGTCAACTGGTCATAGCTTGGAGAAATGTACTGCATTTCACTTTAAATTATTGTACAGTCGGCCCTCAACATTTATGGCTTTGACACTCACGGTTTTGATTATTTGCAAGGTCAGGGCCACCTGCACACTCCTCCTCCCTTCCAGGCTTTTCCTTCTGGAGCAGCCAGGAAGGATGCACGCACCAACCCTGCCCCTTTCTCGTCCGGATTGCTGCTTTTTCCCAGGCAAGGAAAGGGGAGGAAGAGGATTGATTTCCCCCCACACACACACACACACCTCTTTCCAGGACGGATAGCTTCCTGGAAAGGAGGGGGGATTGATCCCCCCATGTTCCTTTCCAGGACAGATAGCTGCCTTTCACCAGGCAGCTGTCCGCCTAGGAGAGGGGCAGGGAGCCAGTTAAAGGGATGTGAGGGCAGAGGAAGAAGAGGACCATACTCACGCTCCTGCACCTCTTGCCCTGCCCATCCATCCCTTTAACTGGTCACTGGAGGGCAGTTACTCGTGGTGTTCCCACATTTACGGGGGTCTTGCACTCCTTACTCCCATGAATGTAGAGGGCCTATTGTAATTATTTCTACATTTGCACCTAGAAATCTAAATTAGCAAATGCAGATATGCCAGCTTTTCTCTCTGTCTCTCATTCTCTCTTTTGTATACAATGATTGTCTTTTTTTGGTGATGTTTAAGTAGCCAACAGACAAGATACCTTTCTGTGTAGCTGGATTGGGAAGCTGAGAAAGTTCTTCACTTGCGCTCGTGATATGAGAATCTTGCAAGGCAAATGGAAAGATCTTCTGTGTGGTGGTGAGAGTCTGGACTGAGAGTCTAAGAGCTTTCTCCCCTCACCTTGAAGGGAAGCTACCTATTAGTTGCCGGGGTTAAAAAGCCAGCCATGCACTGGTACAGATTACCAGCTAGGTAGCCACAGCATCACCTTCTCATGAGAACTGCTGCTCTGGGCAGTTGGGGAAGTATGCAGTGCCTGTTCCTGTCTGAGGACCAATCAGGCTTGAGATGCTGTTTGAAGAGAAAGGGAAAGCATCTTCTTTTTCTGGCTGGTGCAGCATGGAGGTTCATCCAAACAAAGCATTGTTGATGTGCCACCCAGAGACAGGACAAGTGAGTCTCAAGCAGTGGAAGTCTCTGTGGAGGCAAAACGGAACCATCTATGAACAAGAGGGATGTTTCAGCAGGCTTAGGCAAATTAAAAATGTATTGGGAGGAGTCCTTGGGTGTCTTTGCTTGGTATGCCCATCAGCAGAGTGAGGATTGAGCAAGCTCAGTGAGCGTGGAATGTGAGTTGATGGTTGGGTAGGGGAACAGAAAGCCAGGTACATGGGGAAAGAAGTATCATTTTGGTGAGTATGGCTGAAGAGAAACACTTCACAGTTCAATATTGTGTTGTACATCCCACTTGTAAACTGTTAATAGGGAGGACAGCTCTAGTTAGTGAAGACATTGATTTTTACCGTATATTGTTGTTCATGTGTGCCTTCATGAAAACCTAGTGGAAAATTTGATTGTGCTCTTTCAAAAATGGGCAAACATGATTAATATCTGACATGACAGTTGTACATTCCAAAGTGATCCAGTTGCAACATCATTCATTCCCAACATGTATAACAAATGCAGTGCAAAGTGTAACAGCTTTTTATCTGCCTTATCTTACAGTGTGAGACAATGGATGCTTCTGTTCTTCAGTGCCTTTTGTGTCTGCTAAGCTGTCTCAACAACCTCTTCCTCTTACTTAAGGTTATTTTCTAATCTTTGGCCTTTCTGCTTCTAATAATTTCATTGTTTTCTCTGCGATTCTATGTTTCTAAACATTTCTTTAGCATTTAGCTTTAAACCTTGCCTAATGCAATAATCAGTGCTGTACAGCATGGAAAGTTTTTCTTTTGCCTTTATTCTTGCTTTTGAACCCTGTTTGCTTACTAAATGCTTTAAATTAGGTGAAGAAGCAGAAATAGAAGGAACAATATAAAGATTACTAACTGTTATCTGATATTTAATTCAAGTGTTAACAATTTTAGTTAAAAATTTAAAATTCTATATGCAGTATTGCACACAGATTTCCACCCATCTTTAATAATTATTAATTCATCTGAAATGGTGTCAACTCTAGATGTCCTTTCCTCATTATTAGGGCTGAAAGATGAGGTGGAAGATTTTTTTTCCTGAATACCTCAGAATACCTCCTAGTGTTCAAAAACTCATGCTAGACCACTCTTGTGCCTATTTTGATATACACAAATGGGACACACTGTTTTCTATTATCAGAAATGATAACAAAATTATTTAACTTTAGGCCTAACTTCGAAAAGCAGTGAACAATGTGTCAGTCAGAGTTGGGCACTGACCCCTCCTACACACACTTTGAATAGTTGTCCCACCACTGGCGATGTAAAATTTCTGAAAATTTTGAAACAATGGGGGAGGGGTTAGGGTTTTCTGGAGAAGAAATGGAAATGATTTGAAACACCGAAAAGTGCAATATTAGCACACTGACTTTAGAGATTGAAAGTCACTTTGTTTTTTTTTATAAACATAAAGTGCATTATATGTAACTTGGTTAGAAATAAAAGTGTGATGGTTTATATATTATAATTTCAGCTTATTCAAACCAATAGAATTTACTTTTTAAACATTTATTATTTGTTACAAATGGAACTACAGAGTCTGAAGTATGGGGAACATCTCTTTGGTTATGAGGAGCAATCAAAATATCACCAGTAAAAAAACACTATAAACCATCAACCTTAATAAAACAAAGAACCTTACTTTACCTGCAGTAGTTCTCCATAGTGTCAAGCAGATGTAACACACACATAAAAAGAACTGAGAAAAGGAAATCAAGACCAGGAACTGTAGTAATCTGATACTATATATAGTCTTACATAAAAGTCTTCCTCTTGCATAGTTTTTAGAAATGATTTTAGGGCAATAAATATGTGAAAACTTCATCTTAAACATTTATTCATCATTCTTAAAGAAAATACTTGAGAATCCATTTCTTTTCCATATTTTCAGTGGGGAAAAAGACTGAAGAAAAAACACAAAAACTGTTCCCTATATTTTTCCATTCCCCCCCAGGCCTTCACATCTCTACAGATCATTATTTTCAGCAGCTTGCTATGGAGTACAGCCCGCACTGGGATGGGGGGGGGGGGTTGCGGGAAAGGATCCCAGACCCACAGGTAGAGCAAAAATCACACCCTAGAACTGGGGTGCTAGGGCAGGGGATCAGTTTGGATGAGAGCACATACACACACGCATATACACACACTAATATATGGGGTCCGAGAGAGTCAGGCACTGACCAGAAACAAGCCTGCTTAGTTTTAGCAAAGTGGCTGCACTGTATGCCCTCACTATATGCCCTGTGACCAGGATAAACAGATTGACCTGTTGAGGCAGCTAATCCCTTAGAAGACAGAAAAAGTATTTTTGTAACCTGGATGAAAAACTAGTCCAACCCAGAACTCATCCAAATGGTGTCAAGCAAGTAGCTTGATAACACTACATTTGAAAAGGATCTACATATTTTTGCAGACCCCAAAATAAACTTGAGTAGGCACTTGGCATAGTAGCAAAAAGACTAATGAAGTTCTAGGTTGTATTACAAAAGTAAAGATACTTTTCTGTTCAGCTTTGGGCACCTGCATATGTCTGAGTATTATGTCCATTTTTGAGACCTGTGGCTTAAGAAGTGGTTTACAAAGCTGTTTTAGAGGTGGGTGGTAAAAATGTTGAAGGGTCTACAGACCACACTCTTTGAGAACAGGTTGGACGAACTGGATATATTTATTCTGGAGAAAGGACAATTAAGAGGCAATAAGATTGCTGTCTTTGCCTATTTCAAGGGCTATCATATACACAATGAAGCAATTTTTTTTCTTTTGTTCCAGAGGATAGTACCCAAACAAGTAGGTTTATATTACAAGAAAGGAGATTTTGTCTAACAGTTGAATGATAGCACCAGCTGTTTGCCAGTGAAACAGACTGCCTTGGATTCTCCTTTGCCTTACCTCTTTTTCAGTAGAAGGTGGATAGTCACCCCGCAGAAATCATGATAAAATTTGGTACCATTTTGTGGGGTTAAATTGGGTACTTCATATTTTTTGAGCCTGTGAACTTGACTTTACAACATAAGCATGAAATGGCCTTACCAGGAGTATATTATGTATAGCATGATTTGAGTGATCTTCCATCTCAAGAGGATGTGAAATGCCTGTTTAGTTCTGGAAGTGGCATTGACATTCCAGGAAGCTATTGTTGGTGTTGAGAATGACTTTTTTTGACAAGCTGTGTACAGAGAATTTGCCATAGGTGCTGGGATGCTAGTACAGGTAAAACAACATAACATGGCTGCTTTGCCTATTTCGAACGAAATTAGATTTATGCTCTCACCCAAACTGATCCCCTGCCCTAGCAACCCTAGTTCCAGGGTGTGATTTTGATCCACTTCCTGCAGGGTTTTCATTTCATTTATCAAGACCTCCAGTAAACAGTGATCAGAGTTTTGGCTTTAAAACCAAGGAGGGAGGGAACAGGGACAGATTGTGGAGCTTATTCAGTTTCAGAATGGCTTTTGTGAGTTTGGCAGGTTGGGAAAAAACTCAATTCATAGAAGGCAAGTTGCTAGGGATTAAAGATTCGCTTCAGAGCCTGAATTCAAGACAGAGGTGGGCTCTGGGCCAGAAGTAACATACAGTCACTCTTGAATCCACAAACTTATTGCAGGACCCATTTCCCCATCACAAAGAACGTACATAGATTTCCACTCACCCTACTTTGTTCTCCTGTTAGGCAGCCCTGTTGGCCTCCCCCAGTCTCTTCCCAAAGTGACAACTCTCCCCCATTTAGTTTGGACCCTGGATCTTGAGTGCAGATATTTGCACCACACATTGCCAGTATGGGGCCCTGATCTGGAGCAGGGCTTAATTATGATTCCTGCCTATAAATTTGATTTTCAGGAAAGGGTTCCATTGAAATAAATGAGATTCTGTTTTGTGGGCAAATTGTAGGTGAGGGTGGTTGGCAGAACCAAGATTGCAGGTAGAACTCTAGCCTGGGACTCCCTGTTAGCTGTCAGTGTGAGATGCTGTATGTGTACACACATGCCAATCCCTCCCTTCTCTTTTCTTCCCAGCTTCAATTCCCACTGTCTCCTGCCTCCACTAACTCTTTCTTTCTTTTTCATTGTTCTGGGAGGCATGTGTGCAGTATTTTTATTTTCTAATCATGAATTATCGGAATCCCGTGACAAGCTGGATAAAAAAACAAAATAACATTTTGCAGATGACCTGACTCCTGTTTTTGTTTGTTTGTTTAAACATGTGAAATATTAGTAATTAAAAAAGGAGGATTTGACAAGTACCAAGCGAGGTCCCCATGGGCCTAAAAGTGATTGCATTGGGGATCCCTAGTCTTACAAAAAATGAGTTTGCAACTGATGTGTGTCAGACTACAAGTGTAATGTCATGATGTGCACCTACTCTATAACATTATTTTGTTAATATATAATATTTATTACATGATTAGTGAAAATGTTTACAGTATAACAGAATAGCATGAACCTATACATGATACTGTAGTTATTTTACTATGGAGAAGCAGACCAGTCTCTAACATTCAGGTAATTTGTGTGTTCAGGCAAGTTAGAATCAGTTTCTGTTCATGTGAAGATGGGCATATTTGGATAGGGGTTAGCAGGTTTGTATTTGGCTGAACTCAGAAAACTTTTAAAGAATGCCCTGGAAGGCTATATTGTTTTAATATATTTTAGATATTTTTTATCTTCTTCTTTTATTTTAGTAGCCAGTCTTTATTTCTTTTGCCCAGCTGTAAAGTTCTGTCTAATCGTAACATTACTGTATTCCAACAATAAAAATGAGATTGGTGTAGAGATTCAATTAATAGAAGGAATCTCTTGGCTGGAGCAGATGGGCAGGAAAAAGCAGCTCAGTTATTCTTTTCCTAAAAGTGGGTTGAAACCCTGCTGTCTGCACAGCCCACTCCCAAGATGGGCTGAATACCTGTTGGCACACTGCACAGCACAACATCAAGCTGCACTGCTGGGTAATTCTTTTTTGTTTGCTTCTTCAACATGTATGCACACTGTCGCACACCTGTGACCTCCAAGTATCTCCACATCCACCCAGATGCTATCTCATTGCATGGCCATCCCTTTCACAGGCCACACAGTTGCACATGGAATGCTCCACACAAGGGCATTGGTGTGCAAGTGATACATTGGCAAAACACAATCATGGAGGCTCCCATTACATGCCTTCTGCACTCAGGTTCACCCCATGCCTCCCTTTGGACTATCTGGTGCAATTACATCCTTTGCAGTTGTTGCATTTTCATTTATTTATTTATTGTTTTGCTGCAGCCCTGCACTGGGGCCAGGCTGTTTATATGCAGGCATGAAAATGTGCATTTTCAGGGCTAAGGCAGAGAGTCCCAGCTTCTTTTTGCTCTGGTTTTTAGCCCCGGAGCACAGCTTTGTTTCAGTTTCCCACTGCTTTGGAGGTATGTGTCGTATAAATACCCGCCTTCAAAGTGGCTGGAAGCTGCTTTGTTTTGCCCATCTGTTTCACACCTATGTTAATAAAAGGAAAGCTGTTTTAAAATGTTTGGTTTCATTTTGGTGTGGTTTTTTAAACAAGCATTTTGATCCATGATTATATACCATTTTACATAAAGACCTCTTCAGTTTGCTTCTATAAAGAAAATTACAGCATTTTTGTCCTAGAACAATTATTAGAAGTCCACTTCACACTAAGGGACAAAAATCAAGCAAGGGGGAGAGAAAAAAACAGTCAACAGAAGAAAAGGTTAATAAATCAATTTTCCAAAATATTCACAAAAGTATTATTATTGAATTAATTCAGTATAAAAGGATAAAAAGAACGGGACAGAACAAGCCTATTAAAATATTTTTGAGGCCCAAGAAAATAGATTCACTGTGCTACTTCTAAATCAATCTGGCTTAATCCAGGACTGATTAATAGGACCTACCTCTAGTATTTTTCTGCTCGCCTTCTGATAAATGTATTAACTTATTTTGTTGAAAATAATTAGTTGAATGTTCATGTTTTCATTATCTGCACTATATTACCTTACCTCTACTCACTAAAAGAAAAATTCTTGTAGTACTAGTCATCATCATAATTAGAAATAGAAATTTTTACTCTCTTGAACATCTTTTTAATTTTGAATGTGACTCTTGAATTGTTTTCTCTTATCCATAATCTTATAACTCTTGCTATAGTATTGTCTTGTATTAAGACTTGGATTACTAAGTATAATAAACATGTTTCTCAAAAGCTGCCTACATTAATTATGCTTACTTTATTCCATTTTGTGGGGGGTTTGTTAATAGGAGCTGAGAGAAACCTACAACACACAGCAGTTAGCACTTGAGCAGCTTCACAGGATCAAACAAGAAAAAGTCCAAGAACTAGAAAGAAAAAGGAATGAACTTGTACAGAAAAAAAGAATGGAGGATGAGGCTGCACGGTAATACTGTATAATGAAATCTTAAGGATTTAAAATAATCCCATTTTAAATTCTTGGGAGGTTGTCTTGGTACCCATACGATACTGCAGTCTTTCTACTCTTCCGGGAATCCACAAAATTTAGCATTCCTTCATTCTTTGGATGCTGGGAAGAAGTATACACCAGTGTTCCTCGGGTGAAGGAAATATCTTTCAACTCTTCCACTGAGTCTTAATAGGGGTGGATTTTTTGAAAAAGACAAAAAAGATAAGAAAACTGGTGGGAATCCATCAGGACTTGGGATTTGGTGGTTGTTCAATTCATGGTGATCCAGGGGTTGTCCATACAGGCCAAAAATCCCATGCTCCCTCCCCCTAGCCTCACATCATCCTGTTTAGATTTTGCAGGCCAAAATCTGGTCTCCAGGATCAGGCTGGGATCCTATCAGATCAGACATGGATCTTGTGGATTTGGCCCAATCCTGGGGTAAATAGCTTTTACTTTGGGTCAGTTTGACCTCTAGTTTGACCTCTCGTTTGCTACAGAGTTTCCTAGAAACTCTATGCCAAACCCTAGCTGTTAAAAAGCCCCCTGTGCTCCTTTCCTTACTTCTCCATCGCTCCTACTGAGAATCCCCCTGTCGCTACATCTGACCAGAAACTGTGACATTTCCACATCAGACGTGGCAATGGGGGGGGGAGTTTCTCTGTAGGAACAATGGCACAACAAAGTAAGGAGCATGAGCCAGGTTGATTCCCTGCCTGTCCCTACACCAACACGGGGATCAACCTGGATGAGCACCTACGCTAGAATAGCATGTGCTACCCTGGCCTGTCTGCTCAGCACCCCTGTGGCTGAGACATCTCCAGGATCCCCTGTCCTCAACTTCCCTACTCAGGTCCTGCATGCGTAGACTCCCGACCTCCCTGATCAAGTCTGACCATCTGGCATGTGGTCCACATCTCTTTCTACTGTTCTCTACCTTTCCCAGCATCACTGTCTTTTCTAATGAATCATTCCTTCTCATGAGGTGGCCAAAGTACTACATTCTTTGTATCTGTTTTCTTCACTGTCCAGCTCTCACATGCATACATGTGATAGGGAATACAATGGCTTGGACTATCTTCCCCTTAGTTTTCAGAAATGTCTTTTCACTTTAGGATCTTTTCACTTTCATGCCCTTCCCAGTCTTAGTCTTTTACACCCCACTTTTCTTCCAATGGGCTCTAGATGGCATTCATGGATCTCTTCCTTCTCACTTTTGCCAGGACTCCATGCAACAGGTGAACTATTTCATGTTCTGGAGCAATGGCAGAAGGATGCAACTGGTTCTGAGCACCTGTTTTGTTAAAATTTGACTAATGAGCCTTCAGAGCCAATGCATAAGAGAAGGGGTGGCTTGGGAAATTGCCTGTGCTGCATAAACAATTTTCCAGGCTACTTCTCCTTTTCTGCTTTGTTCCACCCCTCTCTTTCCTCCTTCCACATAACAATGCCTATAGAGATACAGTATAAGATCTGAACCATTCTTCTTGCAGCAAATCTACAAAGTACTTATACAAAGTCTTTACTATTCAGCCATGCTTTTTAGCTTTGGTATCATAAAGTTAAACTCTGATTTATTGACAGTGTTTTCTCTATTTTATTTATTTATTTATTTTAGAAAAGCAAAACGGGAAAAGGAGAATTTGTGGCAGGAGAATATCCGGAAGGAAGAAGAAGAGAGAAGAAAGAGATTACAGGAAGAGCGCATTCAAGAAAAACTTCATGAGGAGAAACAAAAAGCTGAAGAGGCAGCTGCACAATATAGAGAGGCCCACCAGCAAAAACTGGCAGAGGAGCAAGCTGAAGTGGAAAGAAAGAACAAGGAAGCAGAAATTCTACAAGATTCTGAACAGCACAGGCAGAAGCAAAAAGAAGAAGAAAAAAGAAGACAGGAGAAGATTGCAAAAGAAGCTGAGGAAAGGCTCAAGCAGTTTGATGAAGAGAAGAAAAGAAAAGATTCAGCCAATCTACGGGAGTCAGAAAAAACTATTTTTCAATCAAACCTACATGAAAAAAATGTAGACACCCTTAAACAGACAAAGAATCAAACCCTTAAATCAACATTTAGGCATGAAGGTATCACATTTATGTTTTTGTGTGGATTTGGTTAGTTTAAAACTGTCCACAAACCTAAGTTTAAACCATCTGACAGAGCTTTCATCTAATGGATTTTTACTCCTGCAATTAGAGTTTCAGAAAGGGAGGAAGAGTAGTGCAAATTGTTCCCCTCCCCTCCGCTTCTCCAGTGGTATCCTCCACCGGTTCTTCCTCCTATTCATGAATAGAATGGCTCTTTCCATTCACCTTGCTAAGATCCAAGCCATAGAATTTTGGTAGCTGCCTACATTATGTCTTCCATTGTTTCTAATTAATTAATATGTACCATATATGCTTGTCTAAAAAATTATGCCCAAAAATTGACCCCAAAATCTCAGGTTGACTTATTTACGGGTCATTATGGTAATGTGAAAGCAGCTCTTTCAGATTTCCCCATGCAGTGGGAAGATAGTTTCTTTTTTCCTTGCACCAAGCAGAAGGAGTCCTGACTGATTAATTGTTTTTAAGCAAACAAACAGAGACCCTTCCCACCCTTGTTGGCCATGGCTGTCTGAGTGAAGGCTACAGTCAAAGTTGAAACAAACAGACCTCAGTTAGAGTCTCTTTTGCCACACACACACATACACACACTGAAGGAGCCTCCAAATTTTACCCTAGACGTATCCACGGGTCATGGCAAAGTCCATAATTTTGGCCCCAAACCCTGGCCTTGACTTATACATGAGGTCAACTTATAGCCAAGTATATATGGTGTGACTATAAATGGTGGGTACTGTTCAAAAGTGCAAGTGTATTTCGGTCAAGTCAATATTTAGTATTAATCAGGTTTAAGAAGGAGGCCAGTGCTGTGCACTTGTTCAAATTCTAAAATATGTAACTGTTGTTTTACACACACACACACACACACACACACCATGCAGAATTAGTATCCAATAATGATTCTTCTTCAACTTTTCAGGTCATGCTGTTAGTGCCTCTGAATCAGGGAAATTGGTTGACTTTGTGAATTACAGAGCTTTATATCCATTTGAAGCAAGGAATCATGATGAGATCAGTTTTAATTCTGGAGATATCATTCAGGTAAGAAATGGGTGATGGGATGATAGTTTCTGAATAATAACCAGGGTATTTATTTTAAAATGAAACTTTATTTCTTCTCTACACTCTCTGAATTGATATAAACCAAAATTAAAAATTAACTTAAAGTAAAAAAAAAACAAGAAACTATAGCATGTTTGTCAACAAACATAAGGTTTCTCATTAAACTATATTTCTTTTCTTTTTCTTCCTTTTTCCCAGGTTGCTGAGAAAACTGAAGGAGAACCTGGTTGGTTATATGGGAGCTTCCAAGGGCATTTTGGTTGGTTTCCAAATAATTATGTAGAAAAAATATCTGAAAAAGAAAAATCTGTTTCACCTGCTAAGAAAGCTTTACTTCCTCCAACAGTATCTTTACCAGCTGCCTCAGTTCCTGTAGAGTAAGTGTAACTCAGTACTCCACTACCCATCTGAACATAAATTTGCTGCATTTTGAGGGAATTATATGTATTTGCTTTGGCTAGGTCATTTTAAAGATGAAATAGTATTTGTATTGTATAATAGTTATGTGCATTTTCTATATTAACAAGTAATGGCTGTGATTCTCATGACTCACCTGCATATTGACAGAATTTGTGTTGTATTCAATTTTGAAGGGACCTTTCTCTCGCATGCACTGTGGTTAAAAGCCGGGGATTGATTTGAACTTTTTTAGGGGGTGGAGGGGCTATATTCTCATGAAGGACAAGCGTGTGCAACATCTTCTGTGTATTTTGGAAGCTGTGTTGCATTACAACTACTTCAGCTGCTCTACACTGTAATTAAAACTGTTTCATTGTGGAGTGGCTTCAAGTCATTTCTGACTCATGGGAATCCAAAAGTGTATCTATTATGGGGTCTTTTTGGCAAGATGTGTGGGGGAAGAGTTGCTGTTGCTTACCTCTGAGGCTTAGAGAGTGTAATTTGCCCAACACCGTCGTGTGGGGTTATAGGACTGAATGATTGGGCTTCCAACTATTAAATTCATAAAATTGTAGAGTCTAGGAATTGTAGATTTTGGGAAGGGATCCCAAAAGTCAGCTAGTCCAACCCTTGCCAATGGAAGAATCTACAGCCATGGGATCCCTAGATGGGCACCCAACCTGTGATTAAAAACTTCTAGCAAAGAATCTGCCACTTTCTGGTGTAGTCTCTTACATGGTTGAGCACCTTGGACTGTTAGAAGGTTCTTCCTAATGTTTAGTCTCCTTTCTTGTAGGAAAGGTTCAGATTCAGGCCCCACTCTTTGGAGCAGGAGAAAACAGTCCTACCCCATCTTCCATCCTTTTTGATATTGAAAGATAACTTTTTATCTCTGTGTTTGTTTAACTGGCAGATCAACTTCACCAAGTAAGCCAGCAGAAGAAGCTGATTACCAAAATATACCTTTCTCAAGCTTAAATGTCAACTCATGGCAAAAGAAATCAGCCTTTACTCGTACAGTATCTCCAGGATCTGTTTCTCCCATTCATGGACAGGTGTGTTCTATATTCTAATAAACAGAAACCACTTTGTTTCTTTATGCTGTTCACCTCAAAGAAAAGTATTTTATGGGAAATCCATTGCTCAATTTTCACATAATCTACTATTCTGAAACTGGTTAACCACTATTTGTTAATGAAAAGGATTTCTTTCCTGCCCTTCTCACAATTTTTCAGGGCAGCTTACAGCAGAACTGTACCACTTTTTGTGGTTTTATTAGCTGTTGTGGCAGAATTTGCCAGAACTTTCTTTCTTTGATTAAATGTGAAAAAACAAGGGAGAAAACATTTCTGGGCAGCAGCTAGGGTTCCAGGGAGTCCCATTTTCTCCAGGAAATCTGTTATTGAAAGTTGTCTCATGTCCATATTATACGGGACACCCTAAATCCCGTATTTATTTGTGAGGATGAGGAGTGTAGTGTACTTCATAATTTTCATGCTTCCAAAATTCTGTCATAGTGGCCTGGGGTATGTCTTCAGCAGCTGCTTAATCAGGAGCCAGTCCAGAGCATTATGCCCCACACTAGCCTCCAACCAACCACAATGATGGCCACATTGTGGCCTAAAGTATGGCCACCAAGCCAAATCTGGTGTATACAGGCCTACTGGGCTGACACCATATCAGCCCTGGTGGCTTGTCCCATTTTCAGAGCCACTGCCACATCTTCTTTGCAGACAAGAGCTCCATGTAAAGCCTGGCTGGTGTGCTGCTGCTTCTGCTGATGTCAGAAACAGCTACCCAGACATGTGATCAACAAGGAGTACCAGCAACCATTTCTTTCCTCAGTCGAAGCAGCAATGAACCAGTCAGGCTTTACACAGAGCTCTTGCCCACTGCTCCAAAAACAGGGCATCCCCTTTCCCTGCCCTGCTCAGTGTGGGGAAGTAGGATGCCATGGCTCTTGGCATGTGGACAACGAAATCCCCTATTTCAAAACTGATCAGTTTCATTCGGCAGATTTATATTTATTTAGTGTTGGTACATGGATTGTAAATACAAGTTCTGTTAGCACTGGGGAAGGGTGACCATAATATATTTTTAAATAAATGAATTTTTCAAATACTTTGCCAATTCATCCTTTTGGCGCAAAAGGTCCTACTGAAATCACTTGGAATAGAAATAATAAACCTGGTAAGCACAGGCTTTTATGATTGCTATCCATCTCAATCATGATCATTTAGGGGACATCCACTCCTTAAGTTTAAATGTACTTCAGTCTATTACCAGTTTGAATGAATTGTTCTGTATTCTTGGTTATCTGTACCCCTAAGCTAGGGAAGCACAGTCATATGTGAATATTTTAATATTTGTTGTTAAATTAGGATGGGGGTGCTAAGTCAAAATATTTCTCTTTGGTATTAAGACAGCCTTGCTAATAGCCACTTTCTAATTGTCAGTCCGATGCTGAACCACATGCAGCATGAAATTTGTCTGTCAAATGCTATTTTGAAAACATAACAAGAAACAGAGCCGTCCCAAACAGAATGCAATAAAGAATGTAATAGTTTTCCCCATACTGACAGAAATTCAGGCCATTGTTTCAGATATAAACCATTCCTGTTTTTAATCACAGTAATGTAGCCATTGCAAAATATTTTGCTGTAGAATGCTATTTATACATGTTGATCTTTATTGGGGGGGGGGGGGGGGAGAGAAAACCTGACAATGCTAGTAGAAACTGAACTAGTTTATCAATTGTGGTGCATATATACTGAATATCTATTTCACTATGTGATGTGGTGAGTCATTGATGTCCTATAATTTAGCCAAAAAAAAAAAATCTGTATTCAGGGCATGCCCTAAGTATAGTTGCTGGTTAGTTTAAAATTATCAAGTCTACAATTCTGTGCTATGTTATTTCTCCTTTATAAAAACAAAATTGCAGAGGTGATTAATACTGTTATGTAGCTTGACCTGTGCTTTATTGGTTGTTTGTTTCTAGGGTCAAGTTGTAGAAAATTTAAAAGCACAAGCACTTTGTTCCTGGACTGCAAAAAAAGATAATCACTTGAACTTTTCAAAAAATGACATAATTACGATATTGGAGCAGCAAGAAAATTGGTGGTTTGGAGAAGTAAACGGGGGAAGAGGATGGTTTCCCAAGTCCTATGTAAAGATCTTACCTGGAAATGAATGTCAAAGGGAAGAGTAAGTAAAGCTTTGGAAGTCTGGGAATGAACACAGTTTTAAAGTAGATCTGGAGAGTGTAGAAGATAGCTTGAACACTTAGACTGGTTCAGAGTTGTGTGTACACTTGTTTTATTGAACACAGTATATCTGGTGGCAGTTAGAGTGGTGGGTGTCATGGTGCTGTGGCCAGTTTGGGGATGTCAGGAGCCCAGGCATTCCCCAGTTCCCACCCTCTCCCTTTGCTATAGGGCCCAGTAACACAACGAAGGAGTATTTTTCCTTTTCTACCTGCTTCCTGCAACCAGAGGTCAGGTAGGACCCATTTTTCTGAAATGTGGTGTTGAATCTTCAAGAGGCGCAGTAGAGGTGAGCTTCACAAGCAAGCACACACATGGATTCCTCTCCCTACCTGTCCTTAGCATTGACAGGAGCAGCTAGTGTGCATGCTCTCTTATTCCAGCAACGTTGGAGGCTACTTATTTAGAAGGGCCATAGTTCATTCTTGACTAAAGCTCTTCCAGCTGACAGCTTGGAGGGTGGACAGCAATGATTTCAACAACTTGGATATTAGATGAAGTTTGGCAGACCCTCTTACCCATTAGGAAGAATTCCACTAACAGATTTACATAGGGGGCACTTGAAGAGCATTTCCAGGTGACACCTGGAGGCAGCGAGAAGGATTTACAAACTGAGCACCCCAGGTGAAATTGTTTCTCAGTGGGTACAACAATGTTGAATTCCCCTACTATAGACCTGGTTTAATCTAAACTGTGGTTTCTTGGGATTTGAAGCTAGCTTGTTTCAACAAATGACAGTTAAATTAACCATAGATTGTTTTTTGGATAACATGCTAAACTGTAGCAAACGTATAATGAAAGGGGAAGGTCCCAATATCTTCCTTACATACACATCAGGGAAGGAACTACGGTAGCAGGTGAACCTGGGGAGAGACTAGGATCATTTTCGCAACAGTAAGCCAATGAACCATGTTTGTTTTGTTTTTGTGACACTTGAACACAATCATTGTTTCTGTGGATTGTTTGGCTTTTGTAGGTTTTGAGTCACATATCACTGTATCTTGCAGTGGCCAAAATAACTTTATTTTTTTAAATCTACAGACCAGAAGCCGTTTATGCAGCTGTAAATAAGAAGCTTGCAACACAATCTTATACCTTAGGAGAAGGTAAGAACTATATTTATAGAATTTTTGTCTCAACTTTTTATATCTTTTTTATTAATTTTTAATACAGGTACTTTGAGAATAATACGTGGAACACCGCAGGCTAATGTCGGAAGAAATGGTAGAAAAGCATTAATTATTGTATGGTCTTTGCTGTAGGTAGAAGGAATGTGTCATCCCAATCAAAAGAAAAGAGAGCTGTGTTAACACACAATACCAAACTTTTGCAGTTCCAATGGAACCTTTTATTAGCTTTTGACAACTTTCATGCTTGACAGTTCTTCACAGTAGCTTGAGTAGGAAATAAAATTGCTTTAAAAAAAACAATTTCAGTTATGTAGGTCTTGAGACATAGCATAGAATCTGGTTTTATATTTCTGAGTATTAGTACATACTAAAATGTTAAACCTGCACTAAAAACTACAAGATTGTGCTATTTTGCATGAACTGTCTTGTTTCTTCATACATAAAACTTCTTTAAGCCTTATGACAATATTGTCCTCTGCGTAACTGCACTAGATCAAAGGGGAAAGTTACAGATGGTTATAAAGCAGTGGATTTGAGGTGTGGCATATGTGAAAGGAACATTTCCTTATACAGGTTGAGTCTCCCTTAGCAAAATGCAGAGAAGATGCCAGCCACAGATGCTGGCGAAACGTCAGAAAGGAACTCTTCTAGAACATGGCCACATAGCCCGAAAGCCCCACAAAAAACTACTTTTTACATTATTTTTTAAAAATAATTTTCTGCATGAAATGAAGTTTGTCTAAACGTAAACATCAGAAAGCAAAGATGTCACTTTGTCAGCCACCCAGTTGGACAATTATGAATTTTGGAATATTTCAGATTATGGAATTCCTGGTAGGAATTCCTGTACAGTTGAGATGTTTGACATTAAGATTTGCCTATGAACAGGATTTTCCCAAGATAGTGAGGAAAAAAATGAGACAGTTATTTTCTTTTGGTTTTGTTCTTTCTCATGAAAAGGCCGATGTGACAGAGTTTGGCTATTTAAAAGGCAAGTCAGGGATAAATGTGTTGCAGTTTGTACCTGTAATCATGCGTAGCAATATCAAGTGATTAAAATTGTTTTTACTTTTTCAGAGTATATAGCATTGTATTCTTATACAAGTTCTGAACCTGGTGATTTAACGTTCACTGAAGGTGAAGAAATTTTAGTCATTCAGAAAGAGGGAGAATGGTGGACGGGAAGCATTGGTGATAGAACTGGCATCTTTCCATCCAACTATGTCAAACCAAAGGATCACGATGTATGTCTTTCCTGCAGTTTTCTTAGGGATTGGGGTGGGTGGGTGTGGTACCCCAAAACAGAAACCGAGGCTCTGTTCCAGATACATTTGCTTGCAACACTAGACTGGGATATCTCTCCTTTGCTTCAGATGTTAGTACAGTCACCTTAGATAATACCACTGGTATTGCAGGGTATTATAGAGAATCTGTTCAGGGAAGATCTGTCCTCCCAAAAGTGAAAATCTCTGAGCGGAATACTTTGAGAACAGGTGTGAGGCTTAAAAGCAAAAGTTTCCTACTAGACTAGAGGAGAGTAAAATGCAGCCCCGAGGCTTCATACTGCTCCTCTTGACCTCTCCAGGCTCCCTGTATTGTCTTTTTTTTTCTGGCCAAAAAAGGATGGATTGCCTCAAGGAATGGCATTGTACCTTTAAGTGGCAGGCCCCTCTATAGTATTTTTTTCCTAAATTTTCCTCAGTCTGTCCCAAAGGCACAAAGGTGGCCTCCTGACTCAGGAAAGTTGCCCATCCCCACTCTGGATCATTGTATCAGAAAATGCAGACATATTCACCTGACAAAATAGAAGCTTTGTTGAATATTCTCCAGTTAAATTATACCACTGCTGACAAAGATTTCCCCCCACTTTTTCTTGTTCTAGATTTCTGCTAGTGCTAGCAAAACAGGGACATTAAATAAAAAACCTGGTGAGTATTGATGATTTCAGTGTCTCTCTCTGTGTGTGTTTATGTTTAGCAGTGTTCAATTTTTCATTGATACTTGTTTCCTTTCAGAAATTGCTCAGGTTACCACAGCCTATACTGCATCAGGAACAGAACAACTGAGTCTAGCCCCAGGACAGTTGATACTAATTTTGAAAAAAAATCCTAGTGGATGGTGGCAGGGGGAATTGCAGGTAACAAATGGAAAAATTCTTGGTCATTGGGCAACATATTCAAAAACATTTTTATATTTCCACATGAAACATTTCTTTCTGGCTTTGTGTGATAGTTTTGTAGGGTAAAAAGAAAAAGGTCTTTTAAGAAAGAGCACATGGGCATTTTGAAATAAAGTTTGGAAATGATGTGTTGTTAATGTTCTTGTATTCGTATTTGATCTTTGTAATCCGCTTTGATTGTCCCCACAAAAAGCAGGATATAAATTTAAATTTTATTATTATTTATTATTATCTTAACAAAAAAAGCCTCTTCAACCTCTTGGTTCATCAATTTTCCTAACTTTAAAATAGATTAGCTTTCTGCATCCCCACCTTGTGATCAGGTTTAGTTAACTTCAGGTTTGAAGGATTTGTGTTGACTAGAGCACATTCAAGGTTTAACTGGATTAATTAACTGTACACAATGATCCCTACATAAACTACATCTTGCAGATATAGATTTTCCATTCAGTATCATTCTTCATTTAGTATTCTACTTCAAGAGTTTATATTTTCTTATCAAATGTCTTTATTAGTTATTAAATATATTTCAGACTAAAAACCCCAGAATATCAAGTCACTTGTCTGCAGTTCATGGTATATCTACATTTCACAATTACAGCAGTTTGATAACACATTTAACTTCCATGACTCTGCCCCATAGAATCTTGGAAGTTGTGGTTTGATGGGATAATTAGAAGTCAAGTATACTCCCCTGAATATTTATTTATTTATTTATTTATTTCCCACTTTCCCGCCACTATTGGTACCTAGACTTTGACAGTTTAAAAAAATGATGCAATTAAAAACACAAAAAGAGAGCATAAAATAGGATCAAATTATTTGCAATATTAAAAGAATAAAATGCAATTGAAAAGACTTTTTAAAATCTCTTTAAAACACTTCAGTTAAAAATAATACAGCACTCTCTAACTCATTCTTTAAAAACTTTCTGTTTTAAAAGCCTATCTGAATAAAAGGGTTTTAGCCTGCAGTTGGAAGGCCTCTTGGGAAGAGAGTTCCAGAGAGCAGGAGCAGCTACCGAGAAGGCCTTCACTCTTGTGGAGCTGTTTCAACAGGGGCATTGTGTGGTTTTAGCCTGCAACTAGAAGGCCTCTTGGGAAGGGAGTTCCAGAGAGTAGGAGCAGCTACCAAGAAGGCCTTCTCTCTTGTGGAACTGTTTCAACAGGGGCATTCTGTGGTCTCTGTAACCTGCCCCAGTTAACAGCCTGGCTGCCACTCTTTGAACCAGCTGAAGTTTCTGAATACTCTTCAAAGGTAGCCCCAAGTAGAGTGCATTGCTTGGGATGTAGAGGAATATAAGACATGTACCACTGTGGCCAGAACCAGCAACTCAAGGAATGGGTGCAGCTGGCACACAAGACTTAAATGTTCAAAATCTTAAGACTTAAATCACTCCTTGCCACTTCAGAAACCTGGGCCTCCAGGTTCAAAGCTGAATTGAGGAATATCCCCAAACTGCGAACCTGTAGTATAACCCCATCTAACACAAGCTGAATCCCTATTCCCTGATTTGCCTTCCAACTGACCAAGAGTATCTCTGTCTTGTCTGGATTAAGTTTCAATTTACTTGCCCCCATCTAGTCTATTACTGATGACAGACACTGGTTTGGGATCAGGACAGCCTCCTTCGGATTTGGGTGGGAAGGAGTAGAAGAGTTGGGTATTATATTAATGGTACTGTACCCCAAAATTCTCCAACCTCTCCCAGTGGTTTGATGCATTTGTTAAATGGCATGGGGGATAAAACAGAACCCTGAGGGACCCCACAGACCAATGACCAGGGGACAAACAGTCTTCCAGAACCACCTTCTGGGTTCCCCTCTCTAGGGAAGAATGGAGCCACTGTTGAACAGTGCCCCATACCATTGAGGCAGCCCAGAAGGATACCATGGTTGATGCTATTGAAAGCCACTGAGAGGTCCAGCAGGACCAAAAGGCACACATTCCTTCTGTCCAGTTCCCTGCATAGATCAACCACCAAGATGACTAAAGCTATCTCTTTTCATAGTCAGACCTGAAACCAGATTGAAATGGATCTAGAGAGCAATCCATTTCATCCAGAAACCCTTGGCAATGGGAGACCACCACACACTTCAATACCTTGCCCAGAAATTACCATAGGACATTGGCTGATAATTAATCGGTATAGAAGGATTCAGGGATAGCTTTTTCAACAAAAGCCTCACAACTGCTTTATTTAGGCAAGTTGGAATACTACCTTGTAGAAGGGAGGCATTGATTACCCCCTTCACTCTGTCAGGAATTTCCTGCTTGATAAGCCAGGAAGGACAAGGGTCTAGCACACATAGTGGTTTTCACCTTTCTAAGGATTCTGTCCACATACTGATACTCCAGCTTAACACAGCAATGTCTCTGAATACTAGTAATGAATGTAACTTTCTATTATTGTTTTAAAGAGCTGCAAACTCTGCTTCCAGGATTGTTCATTGTTTGTGATTTGATTGAAAAGAGCTTAACATTCTTTTTGCAGGCTAGAGGGAAAAAAAGGCAAAAGGGATGGTTTCCTGCTACCCATGTGAAACTCTTGGGTCCAAGTAGTGAAAAGACTACTCCTGCAGCTCTCCCTGGTGAGTGTCTAAATGCTTACATACACTTTTCTTAGATTTGGAGTAAAATACATATTAAAGTAGACATACAGCTGTAAAGTACACAACCATGGACCTACAGGACCTGAGGAGAGCAGTTGAGAATGGGGGGGGGGGGGGCTTGGAGGAGTCTCATTCACAGGGTCACCATGAACTGAGGACAACTTGAGGATAGTTAACAACAACAGCAAACACATATAGATTTGTCCCAATAGCTACTACTAAAAAAAAATATGACAATTTTGAATGGAAAACGTGCAAATGACAGTACTTAACTCCCCCATGGTTTCTTTTCTCTTAATTATTTTAATAAGCTGCTTTTTCTTCCCCCCACTCTTTTCCACTCACTGTGGTCCCAGTTATTCTTTGCAAAAAAGAATCTGTGGAGACTGATACCTACATTTGTGGATAATATGTATTTAAGGTCTAAATCTGAGATGGTTCTTCAGCTGTACTAAGTGTAGTTTCCTTGGTAGCCCTTTCCTCCTTCCTTGATCAATGCTTAGCTGTTCTATCCAGTTTCAGCTAATGAATCCTCTCACTGGCCACCACTGTTACGAGTTCAGTTGTTCAATCTGGTTTCTTTGATTTAGCTTCTTTTAATGCAATATTGACATTAATAATTTGGATATGTTAAACTGTTCAAATGAGATGAGACCCTGTTCTTCAATGTATGTCTCCAAAATGAGATTTTCAGTGTTGAAGAAAGTAGCCCTGCTGATTACAGATCATTCCAGAAACATATGTACATGGATTTTCATTCAGTGCCATTTCATAGGGCTGCTAAGGTTTGGATGCTTTGGTTAGCTAACCAGTATTTGTAGTCATCTTTGGCTTTCCCCAAACTAGAGTAGTAGAGTTTAACTTCCCCTGAAACACACGTCCATCCCCCAGCTCCTGAGCAAAGCAGTTGAGTTTAACTTCCCAATGCATCTGAGGAAGTAGACTTAAGTCTATGAAAGCTCATGCTGCCAACTTCTTTCTTTCAGTTAGTCTCAGAGGTGCTACTAGATCTCTCTACGTTCTCTCTACATATTGCTTCTCCAGATTAACCTGGCTATACCTTTGAATTCCCGAAACAATATGTTTGGATTAGTTTAATGTGTTATCTGTCAGGGTACCTTTGAAAATAGTCCAGAATGCTGCTTGTCCAAAATACAGCAGCAAAATTTTTAATAAGAACTGGCCTAAAGAATGATAGTATGTCAGTCTTTCAGTGGTTTCAGTTCATTTCTGGCCCCAGCTTCCAGTGGTCAATTAACTTTCAAAACCCTGAACATTTTAGGAGGCAGACTGTGTGAATATTCTGGAATGTTATTGACTAGATGCTAAGATCTTCTTAAGACATTCTCTGAGGAAGGAATGTGAGGCAGCAGGTTACTAGGGAGAGGGCTTTTTGAAGGCTGGGTGGCTCCCAATTTGTGGTTTTTTCATGGTACACATTGTTTGAAGACTAGTTTATTTAGTCATTAAATGCTATCGAGTAGTCGCTTCTACAGCAAGTGGGGTTTGGAGGGGTGAGAGGGAAGACATAGGTCCAAAACACACTGCAGAAATAATCCACTTCAAGGTCACTATCTGCCCTGCCTCAGTGCTAGGGAATCCTGGGAATTGTAGTTTATTGTGGCACCAGCACTCTCCTACAGAGGAGGCTAAATGTCTCCTAAAACTGCAGTTCCCAAAATTCCTTAGGATTGAGCCAGGGCAGTTAAAGCAGTTTCAAACTGGATTATATCTGCAGTGTGTTTAGGACCATAGAGTAGTTCCATGTGCTGAAGTTTTAAACTACATCTGTACACTGCAGAATTTTGGCCTGTGTTTTATATTTTATGTTATATGATTTTCAGGTTTGTGGGCTGATCAAGGAACTTGGGCAGTTGACTAACAAACTTGGGCAGACAACTCTTCACCAAACAAAGTTATGCTTCTTTTCAAAGGATAAAGAGAACTTGTCTCTGTCCTGGGGGACTTACAATCTAGAAAATGAAGACAGGATACAGCTAATCATAGAATCATATACTCCTAGAGTTGGAACAGACCGCAAAGGCCATCCAGTCCAACTCCCTGCCCTGCAGGAACTCTCAGTCAAAGCCACCCAGCCTCTGTTTAAAGACATCCAATGAGGGAGATTCCACCATTGTCCGAGGAAGTGTCTTCCACTGACAAACAGCCCTTATGGTCAGGAGGTTCCTCCTAATATTGAGCTGGAATCTCTTCTCCTGTAGCTTGCATCCATTGTTCTCAGTCTTGTTCTCTGGAACAGCAGAAAACAAGCTTGCTCCCTCTGCAATATGACATCCCTTCAAGTATTTAAACAGGGCTATCATACCACCTCTTAACCTTCTCTTCTTCAGGCTAAATGTTAATGAATGAGAGGGTAATAGAGGTGGGACTAGATGAAGAACAGCATGTGGTTGCTTGAATCTACAGAAGCTTCATTGTACTAGGGTAGAGGTAGAAAAAGGGTGGCCCAAAGCCCCCTGACATGCCCCATCCTAGAATAAATAGAAGTACTAATTGTGTGCTCCCCTGAGTTTTGGAAAGGTGCATTTGGCCATTTAAAGGCAATTTCAGGGGCCCTCCAGTGCATCTAGTTTAAACTATAAATAGTCTTTCAAAAAACCAGAGTGACTGTAAGTGGCACCATCATAAACCAATGTATTTTTAACTGACTTGGCAGGTTTAATATAATTTAATATACCTCAGGAATAGGCCAAAATATCCCAAAGATCCTGACTGAGCTTGGAAGCAGGTTATCTCTGGTTGATAATTGTATAAGCAACCGCCAACAGATACCAGGTGTTGTTGGCTCTATTTCCGAGAAAAACTGGCAAAACCACCTCTGAGTCTTCCTTGCCTAAGAAAATCCTATAAAATCATTGGGGTCGCCATAGGTCAACAGGTGACTTGAAGGCACATTCATACACATCTCAGGAATCTGAATGTGCAGAAGTTACTGTCTCACTTCTCAGTAGCCCCTTTTCACTTCCAGATTGATATGGACAGGAGACTAAAGTTTTGTATTGGTTGGAGCAAGATCCTGCAAAAACAATCCTGAATTGAGCCATTGCCTGTCTCCTGCACTTTCTCATTGATGGAGGAGCTGGAGTTCCCAGAGTTCCTTGTTCTTCCTTCATTTTTAAAATGTAGTTTTGAGATATTGACATCTCTCCACAGAAATGGAATGTGTAGCTTTCCCATTTTATTTTTTCAGTACCTTGTAAATCAATAAGTAGCCTCACCCTCTATGGAAGGATAATCTCATGCTAGAGCATGCTTTTCTTTCTTTATATGAGTTCAACCACTTACAGCACTGAAATTTAGAAAGTGGCAGTTAAAAGTAGAAATGGAGCCCATTTTTCATGAAAACTTCTAGAAATTGGCATGTTCCTGCTGCTAAATAACACTGTTTACTTTGTTGACTTCTTTTTCTTCCAGTATGTCAAGTGATAGCAATGTATGACTATTTGGCAAACAATGAGGATGAGCTCAGCTTCTCCAAGGGACAGCTTATTAATGTACTGAACAAAGATGATTTAGATTGGTGGCAAGGAGAAATCAATGGCATCTCAGGCCTCTTTCCTTCAAATTATGTGAAGATGACTACAGATTCTGATCCAAGTCAACAGTGTAAGTGAAACATCTTTTAATCAATGATTGGTTATGTTTCTCAGCTTGCATGTGGATTGTTCACAGTGTTCTTTTAGTTCATTAGAACTCAGTCCCTTGAAATATTTGAGCAAACATTTGACTCTTTGCTTATGTGCTCATCTATACACGTGAGTGACGTAGGCATATCTGATTTCCCCACCTTTTCAGCAAAAAGTAGGATAAGATGGCAGCTGTGTAGCTAAAAATAATATCTAACATGTTTCCCTTTGTTCACCTATATTTCTCTGTAGTCATATGTTCAGAAAAATGAAACTTCATTGTACTCCTGTTGGATGTTGAAGCATTCCCTAGATGTTGATAGTATTCCCCAAACTGCAGCACTCTCAAGCAGCATATTTAATGCATTTGATCACTCTGGAACCAGATATGTGTTCTTTCATATCTAATTATGTATTTTCATATCTAAAAGCATACTTCTATATCTGGTGGCAATAATTCTTCCCTTCCCGAGAATTTCCGCACCCTCTAGAGCAGATTTTAGGTGTCCTGCAGGTTGCAAGAAGATGGAGGGAATAATCGATTCTGCTAAAAATTAAACAGAGGCATACCACTGAATTCTGGTGTATGTTACTGTGCAGATATGGCATTGATTTCTTGAAACATCAGTTTCACTTCAAAAAGTAGCACAGGAAGCCTAAATACATCATGTTATTTATTTTTTGTAGCTTTGGCCACTAACTTATTATTGCTGTGCTGTATTCTTTCTTTAGAGCAAAGGGATAATAAGAATCAATCTAACTTATGTAAACGGTTTTTTATAGTCACAGAGATATGGAGAAGGAATATTCCTTGATTTAAGTGCTGCTTCCTGGTGTACTTCATGCTGCTGGCTTGTGCTCTGTTTTGGGTGTTGGGGCAACAGACACACAACAGGAAGACAATTATGTTTTGTACCACAAGCCAGCAGCTTCTACACATTTTTACAATACTGTAGTCTAAAATGAACCATTTCAGTGATTTTAGAAACTGGAAAGTATAGAATTACTTTTCTAGAGTTGTAGCTACAGCAATATCTATTTGGTTGTTTAAGCACTAATTTCTGCTAATTGCTTTCCAAGTTCTCTCCTTCCATTATTAAACAAACACTGACATAATTTTAAAATACAGTCTTCCCACATTTCTATTTTATGACCTGTGATCAATTGTTGTATGCCAACCTACATGAAATTGAAAAACAAGTTGCCACTCAAGTAGAAAAATACTAAGAACAGTTAGAATTTTGAATTTAAATACTGTACTTCAATTCTTGAGGAACCTGAATGTGCAGAAACTACTGTTTTCAGTGGTACTTTTTTTACTTCCATACTGATACTTCCAGCATTCAGTATTAGAGAAATAAGTGAGGTCTTGCAAGAAAATGTGGACGGCATCATCAGGTTATAAATCTTGCAAGGTATTCTTCAAGTACTGCTTCAGAAATTAGGTCAAACACCGAGAAAGAGCAATGCCGCAATAAAAACAAGCTGAAATGCATCACCCCACTCAACCTCTTCTTTTGCTATACACAGCCCATTTGTGAGAGTAACACATGAATAGGACTGCCAACTTTGATTTGAGAATTCATGTTTGCTCACAGCAGATAATTGGGGGGCGGGGGGGGAATAAAGTCAGTGCTCCAGAATTACCACAGCAGGGATATTTTAACCTTTCTCCAATCAATATTACTCAAGAAAATGTTAAGTTGCATTTGCAGACAGACAATGCGAATGTATGTACTAAATTGTTAAAAACTCTGTTGTATTCTGGTTCTTGATCATTATGACTCTGATAAAGAGTCTTTTCCATTTATCTCTTGGCACTATGGCAGCTGTTTGTATCACTTCTTGTCAAATATAGCCTGCATGTTGAGTGTGCTTTTGAGTTACAATGAAAATTTCTCCAACCTTTGGGGCCAGTCAAACCAGCATATGATAAAGTAATGGATAGGTCCGCCAAGTATGGGATGTATATTCTACAGTGGTGAAGAAGCTCCTTGAGTGGATACAGTAGATTCCTGATGGGGAATTTCAGGACTGGTGAAAAAGGAACGAACCCATAGCAAAAAAATGGAGTCTTCACTCGGAGCAAAGTCTACCTGATGAATGAGACTTTCTCCTGGGTGGCCATTGAGCCTCTAATGACACATCAGATTACTTCCATAAGAGTCATAGCTTGCTAGATCTTCCCAGCCATGCCATGAAGAAGGCAAGATGAATGAGGGAGTAGCTAATTTTTTAACTTTTTGTCTTCTACTTACACAAAGTATTTGCTTATTTATAGCAACCTATAGTTTCCTTTCCCCTCCAAAAGGCAAGGGAGGCTGCAACAGTTTCACCGAGAACAGGCACCAGTAAGTGACTGGGAATGGGAAATGTTATTCTTCAGATTTTTTTAGTCTTCCTTTCAACTATTTCCTAATATCGTCAAGGACAAGAAAGCAAGAGAATTACCTGATTCATATTAGGTTATATGTTGACTACAGCTGAGCCAATGTCATGGTATGAGTGCTGCTGAAGAATTCCTCCATCTTCTCCATAATTCCCATGAGGAATAGAGAATGAAAGGCAACTATTCCCTAAAAATGGCTGATTTGGTGCATCAGAAGAAAAAAAAAGTCCTGAAAACCATAGTGGAGAGACTTGGAGGAGCATCACTGTTTAGTAGATTTCGTGTACATATTTCATGTTCTGATCCATCAGTTTCAGAGGATGTATCTGAAATTTGTTTATTCAGACAATACCTGTCAGTCTTCAGTCAAAATGTCCAAAAAAACCTAAATGGATTGGTATGACAGCTCACTGAATTCTGTAGAGATTATTTTTGATAATGTGGAGGTATTATTCATATTTTTAAGAAAAACAAGAGATAACCACCAAGAGTCAGCATTGGGCCCTGTATTGTCAGACTTAACTACAGTACTGGGACACTGGTGTAAGATTTGCCTCAGCTGTTGGGATCAGTGATAGGAAACCTTGGATCACTTTCCACTGCGGCTGTTTCTATCCTCTCAGCACCCAGCAAGATATTATGAGAAAGATTCTGTCAACTCTAAGGAAGTTGGTCAAGAACTGGATTTCCAATACTTGCCCAAAGAAGTGCTGATTTAAGAGCTCCAAAAGATTCAAGTAATGACAGATTTAAATCTCACAAGACAGAACATTTATTGTAAGGTAATAGTGGCAAGGAGGAAATGATCACTAGCATAAATTGCTTAAAGAATCAACTGGATGGAACTGTAGCTGATCAGTTTGCATCGTTTTACATTTTTTGCTGGACTAGTGAAGCATACCCAGATGCTCTTCAATGATCCAACAGCCAAAGCACATGTGCATCACAAGGACTGGTGAAGATGGCTAGGAATCCTTTTCACTTTCCTCTTCTATCCCAAAACAGCATCCAGAATACTTGTCAGCAGAACATGTATGAGACATGTGAGAAAGGAAGTGCAGTCTGAATCTCAGGAGTCTTCAAGTCCATCACCATTACTGACCAGTACAGTGTTTGTTTCATTCAGCACTGGTTAAGAAAATGAAAGCGGATTAAGGATATGAATGTGTTTATGGCACAAGAGCATTTCTACTGACAGCTTTTCATGTTAGGATGCTCACAGTGATGGTCCAGATGAACTTGTTTTCTGACATAGGTGTCTCAGGAACCTCCATGGTAACACCATTTCATGGCCAGCTTCAGCACAATAACAACAGATACGTAAATGAAAGCAGAGTAATCACTGGTAGAGAGTAAGCGTGATCACAACATCTTAAATATAGTCAAAACCTCCAGAAATTGATTTACAAGACCATATGAAGTACTCTTTTAAGGTGTTTTAGGAAGCAGGTTTGTTTGCATTGTCAGCTGACTTCAGATGTTCTCTATTTCTGTAGTCTGGCTCCTCTCTGCCAGACAGATGCTTTTTCAACAGTCTTGCAAGAGGCATATAGACATACAGGCTATTTCTTCCTAGCTTGAAACTGCAGTGAGATGTGCCTCCAACTATAAGCCAACTTCCAATTTGGATGTTGAACTAAGGGGCTTTCTAGATTGGCAGGAAACTGTGACATGAAGTTGCCTTTTCCTTAATGCTTAGCAGCTGCACCACAACCTTTAGATGGAGCTGCGCTGTTCTGCAGTTTTTAAAAAAGAAGCTGGGAAAACCAGCACCTTTTTAAAGGCGCTTCTTCTCCCCTAAAACGCAAAAAAAGCATTTTCATGGCACACTTTCCCTTTTTCTCATCTAAAGGCTAGAGTTTCATGCAGCCATGAACACACTTCTTTTTGCCAATCTAGAAAGCCCCTAAGTTTATGTACTTAATTCAAACCATTATTTGAATCTCTTAGGAAGGTATCTCTGAGGATTTTCTGCCAGAATAATTTTTTCCTTGTTGCAGTCACACCTACATTCAAGATCTCGGAACTGGGTACTATATGAGTTTATAAGGGACTCTACTTAATCTGCTAAAAGAGAAAGATTTTCATTGCTCTCAAAAACCGGTCTTTCTTTCTTTCTTTCTTTCTTTCTTTCTTTGTCTTCTAATTGGATGCACAGCAAGGAAAAGGAATGTACCAAATGCACTACAGGCTTGTGTTTGTCACATTCTCTGTCATTTCATTCATTTCATCCTTTTGCCTTGGGTAGGAAGGTTTCCAAAACTAATGTTTACTTAAAATAACTTTTATCACACATAGAATAATGTAACTAGCAGTATAGTTCATCATCCCAGAGCTATCAAATAAAGCAAATAGAAATGCATCATGGTGGCTTGAGTAGCTTATGTTGGCTATGCTTGACATTTCTTAGAGCCAAGGTATACATGTCGTCTTCTAACATAAAAACCATTTGTACATTTAAAAAACTGCTTTTATCAGCTGTGACATCTCAGACTCCATGTAGATTGTGTTCTCATTGTTAATATGCAGGTTGATGAGCAGATTATATACTCAAATTAGGCAGAGTTAGTTGTTATACATCTTCTAACTGATATTTTCTGTAACTGATGGTTTTGTTTAATTGAGAGTTTGGGGAAAGTAACCACCACAGTGGTTCTAAAGAGGCAAGTCCTCTTGGAAACAGTGGCATCTCTAGAAAATATTTCTGTATTTTCTGCTTCAACTCCTTTCTGCTGACCTCTTACCAGCTAAATTGCCGGTACTGTATACATTTTAATCCTTCCAGCTTCTGTTTGAAAGATTATGTTTATAAAAAAAAACAGTGCTCAGGACAGGTTTTATATATTTATTTTAAATAAACAGATGCTCAAGACAGGTTTATCTGCAGAGATTTTTTCACAGTGCACACAATGGATGCATGATACTCTCTAACCAATGAGGGACTCCTATACATGTCAAGAGTATGCTCTTCCTTGCAGGCTTATTACTTTATGGGTGGGGATATATATCTGTAAAGGGAATAATGGAATAATGCCATAATACTTCCCTTAAGTCCTCCCTGTACTCTGAATGTGACAATTTTCCTAATGATAATAGGATATATTTTAATTCATTGTTTAATAGAATTTCTTTGGATGCCCAATTTCATGTGCTTTCAAACTGAGATAATGACTCACAGCAGAAAATAAATATCCAAATATCAAATTGTTTTCCGTACTTTTCAAAGCATGTAGTTATACTACTAAGGAACTTGAAAACATTTTTATATTAAATGTTTTAAGTATGAATGTTGAGTATCAGAAAGTCAATGAGCAATTCAGTTTTACAAATGAGCTTGCCTAGAAACCTGATTCTCCTGTTAAGTAATTGGCAGGCATGTGTTCATGAGCTTTTGCAATGTTTGACTGATTTTATAAATCAGTAGTGCATTATCTTGCCTAGATAATTTTCTTTCAAGTGGTAGGCAATAAGTGGGGTGCAGGGCAGAATGAAAGAGGACGGTCATATCGTCTTCAGAACCTTTATTAATAAGAAATTTATTGTCTTTGCACTTCTTGAATTTTTCTCTTAGAGAATTTGGTTGTGGTCATTTATTCCTAATTTTCTTTTTTCTTTTTTCTTTTTTTCTTTTCTTTTCTTTTTTAAAGGATCCAATGTTGTCTTCCTGGGTGAAAGCACCTCAGAGACCCACTACCCAAGTTTGACTATAACATGGAGGCAGGGTGGACAGCCTGCTCAGATCTCTGAAAAAAAATTCATTTGCTTCACTTCAATATTAAATGCACTCAAGACTTCAAATTTCATTCTGTACTGTACAGTTACAAACTAAAATTATGCAAACTGATTAGTGGGTCTTTGTGTGGCTTTCTGCACTTTCCAATATGGTTTCCTCTATTCTCTTTATTTAGGAACAGTGATGAATTATTAGTGTGCTTGTCAAGTCCTCTCTTGGCATGGTGCAACTTTAGGCACACAAAGACCTACTATTTGTACTGTTTTACATGGACAGTTGTGTTCTCTTGATGTTGCACCATATGTTTCTTTTGCTGATTTATTATACATTGAACTCTCACAATGCACTTCATGCATGATTATGACCACATTGACAGTGTGTTGGAGGGGAAAGAGCAGAAGTAAAATAAAACCTTGTGTGCTTTTTGTGCACTTTATGCTGCTACAGCGTCTTCTGGTTTTTAGGTCTTAAAATTTTCTACAGATTTTGAAAAAACTCTCTGCCCTTCTGAAATATCATGACAGTTTACTGTGTGTCAAAACAGAATGTAGTGATGGGAGCAAATGCAGGCCAGTCTGGTTTTGTGGCATGCTTTTTGTGGTCCCAATTTAGAGTCATGGTAAAGGCTACATGTGTAGAAAGGTTTGAAAGTCGCCTACTCCTTGCTGTTATAATTGGGATCGTGGCAGTTTGATCCACCCCTCCTAAGATGCATCAAGTCCTTCCCATCAGATCTGATCCTTCAGAAGACTGTGGGGTTGCTGGAGCAGCAGAGGAGGCCTGGTCAGCTCAAGGCTCTAATCCACATTATGCTCCCAGCCTTATGTTCAGCATTGTGCATAGCAGTACAGTCCCAGGCATAGTTGCTAATAAGTCACATTTTCAATAGGACTTTATTTACTACTAAGTGTGGATAGGATCACAGCCCTAACAATCCTATGTAATACTCAGTAATAAATTCCACTGTATTCATTGGCGCTTACATGCTAGTAAGTGTATTTGAGATTGCCTCCCAAGTAAGGTGAATGTTTGTGTGTTTAAATGGGCTTTTATCAAAGAATTTATACTTTTATCAAGTAATGGAGTGTAGGGGTAAATAATTTGTGCAATACAGAATAGTTATGTGCCTAAATCATGCTAAGATTTAACTTTTAATCTTACTTGTTTTTTACTGCGATCATTTATCACAGAATAAAAAAGTATGACCATTATCGCAGATAGCTTAGTGTTCACCTGAGGTTTTCTTTTTCGTTTTTTCGTGCAGAGTAGGGCTTTTAGCTAATGGCATGATGCTACATCAGTACAAATACTAATCAAGCTGAATTGTGGTCTGTTCTCACAGACTGCCATTGTGATGTAGCACCTTGCAAAAATATCACTGACAAGCTAATATCTGGCAGCATGAACCTTCGTAGACTTCAGTCTACGGTACTTCTTCAGGTGCATTTGGAGGAATACAAATGCATCTGAGGAATTAGACTGAAGTCTACGAAAGCTCATGCTACCCATTTCTTTCTTTCAGTTAGACTCAAAGGTGCTACAAGATCTCTCTACCTACTGATATACCTACACGGATATATCTTTGAATGCAAGCTAATATCTGGGATAGTAGAGTTTCTATCTCATGTGAAAACAGAGCATTTCACGTTGTTATCTTAACCCTGCCACTGCCAGTCTATACCCTACTTGCCATAAACAAATAATAAGTAAACACAGAGTGGCCTAACAAATGTTTGTTGAAGCACCTTTCCTTTTATGCCATCTCAACAACAAGCTTCAACAAGCCCTTATAAAGTCCATACAGGACTATTAGGCTTTTTATTTAGCCCCATACAGCAGTTTAAACAAAATCTGTTCGGTATCATAATAACCAGAGAAAGTTTACCTGGTTTTGGGTTACCTGGCCTGTATTTATCACAATATATTTCCATTAAAAAGCAAACAAAATTTCTTAAAATCATTGTATCCTTTTTCATTAATCCTATTAATACACTATTCTCTGAAACAAAAAAAAGTTTTAATTTTTTTCTCTTCAAATATAATATATACCCTGAGTGGCAAACCAAATTGTTGGTACTAAACAATGAGCACCAGTATGATGAGTAAAATTAGTTTTAAATGTGACTTGTTACAGCTTGTATGCCAGTCTGTTGTTTGTGTAATTCCATAATAATGTAGGTTTCAACAACCATAAAAACCCATACAGTACAATTAGTTTTAAAGTTCTGCAAAAATGAATGAATGCACCCTTTGTTACACCTCGGTTACTAACAAAAGAACCATACTTTCATTTTGGCATGGCATCAGTATTCTTTTTCCATAAAAAAATATATTGGTGGTTCCACACCTTTCCTTTATCTGTATGTATTTTAATATGTTGATCAAAAATTAAAAAATGAAGCAGGTCGTAAGATGATTAGCTATCAGCTAATTGGATAGTCATTCAGAAAAAAATAAAATAAGAAATTGTTGCATAAACATTTTTAGAGCTTACATTTCTTGTTGAGAAGCCATGGTTGCTGAATTTCAAGGCAAAAATTGGGGGAGAAATGTTCTGCACCAAATTAGAGAATAAGTCTGTATCACAAGACGGGATCCAGAAACAGATAAACACTACTAAATCCACATATTCAGTGGAACATCCCCACCCCAAATTGGAGCATCCCAACAACTGCCCATATGTCATACATATCAAGCAGCTCTGCAAGTCCCCAAAGTAGTTTGCTTTTTGGCATGGATATCTGCTTGTTCAAAAGGAAAAGGTAAAAATTGTAGTATATCAGCCCAAGTTTTTCAGTGTGTATATGCTGCCTCTCTGGATTGTGGTTTTTAGCTTTAAATATGAATGGCTTTGCTCTTGCAGCTTTTCCTGTGTGGCTAAGACTCTTTTTCATGTAACCACAAAGAATTACGGTATATAATTGAGGCAATGTAACACAATTGTTTATTTGTCCCTATTCCAGAAAGAGGATTGTTTCTTGAAAAGTACGGAATATGATGGCCGTGAGATTTTTCACAAGAGTAGGGGGAAATTAGGAATGGAGGTTCTTCAGCTGTACCTAGAAATTAAGATCTAGTTTGAGAAAGAGTTCTAGAGAACACCAAACTTACTTGGGACTATGTGACATTTTAATGGTCATAAAACAGCAAAAGAAAATACAAAAAAATATTTACAATAGAAATGTAAAATTTACGGATAAATGATTTTTACAACAATTAAAAAATGAATCACACCACCAAATCATGATTTGCTAATTGCTTGTATCACAGTATTTGCCAAACAGTATCTTACTCAGTCCAGCTATGAGCTGCTCTCAATCAATCTGTTACATGAATGCTGACAGACCTCTAGTTGTAGTGGTGTTTTGGGCTGCTACAGCATAATGCTGCTTTAATGTAATTAAAATTGAACTCTTTACATATTATAGTGTTGAATGTTGCCTTAATATTAATTTTGTTTTAAGGCTTTCTATTCAATGTTTTGGAATAAATCATTGTTTCACCATGCAGACACAGCATATGCTGCGCTTGAGATCATTATTGTTTTTTGAAAACTGGAAATAACTATGCAAACATATTTTATTAAAGTGACACACAGAAGAATATATGTGAGTGTGATTTATTTTCCATCCATATTAGGCAAATCACATTTCTCTCTCTGGGTGTAATTTCCTATATTTACTAGGAACAGACATCAGATTCAAACAAAGTCCAAAGCCCTTCAGACAGTTTGGATACTTCCCAGGGAGGAGAGAGAGGATTTGTGTGGTTGATAGGCTTCTAATCCTAGGGCAATGGTTTCCAACCTTTGGTCCTCCAGGTGTTTTGGAATTCAGCTCCCAGAATCCTTGACTGTTGGCCAAGGTGGGATTTCTGGGAGTTGAAGTCCAAAACACCTGGAGGACCAAAGGTTGAGAACCACTGTCCTAGGACATTTTCTCCTTGGCTTCTTGAAATGAGGACTACACTGTCCTTCTCAGTGTAATTACGTCAGGTTTATGAGCTCCATAGACCCAGTAGAGTCCACCAAACATTATGGCTGGGCTGTCCAACATGAGGCCAACGGTAATGACACTGGAAACTCGGTTTCACATGTGGCCTACCTTTTCTTCATCTCCTATTCTCTAGAGTGTCTTGTGTTAGCCACCACTATTCTTCCTCCAGGGAGGCTGAGAGGCAGACCTCATCTGCTCCAGCACTTTGCCCTTGTGTCTTGTCTTCCCTAACAGGACAGCGGTGGTTTGACCTGAATGCAGGAGTAGAGTTGGTGGTATGGTATTCTGGCTGCTTATCCCAGCCCTGATCTAGAGGGAGATCACTTCAAAATGACCCCAGAAGATACTGGGTCAGAGTGTCAGTTCTACCACTACCTCTTCCACACACAGTAGTGTTGGTGGGCTAGCAGCAACCTCAAAGCTAGGGTGAAATGGCATCCTGGGGCTGATCTGCCTCTGCCTGCTGCCTCCCCACCCAAGCACACTGCCATGCCTTCTGGCTCTAATCACCATTATTGGTTGTCATGCTGCAGCTGGATACTGTGTTTATGGGTATCTGCAACACAGATACTGTATTCATGGTTTCCAATGCTGCTCTCTGCTACCTCTGCTTTTTTTCTACGATGCCCTTTCCGAATGAGGTTGTGTTTGTGCCTTTAAATAGTTCTGCACTGTTATTTTTACATCACTACCCCTCAAAAAGTAGACAGTAATTTATTAGCACATGCAGCCTATTTTTTTAAACAGCAAAGCATACCTTTGTGACCTCTGCTGTCTAGTTCTCGAGCCCCCAAAAGTTGGCTCCTTTACACTGAAAATCTTCCTTTCGTTACATGAGCAGTAGCAAACACTCTCATATTAATAATTATGTAGTGTGTCATGAAGCCATTGTCTTTGGTCATACCGCTGATAATGGATTGGAATCTCAATATCATTCAAATCAGCTGTTTTTAGTATTCATTTGTAATTTCCTTGTTCAAGGGTTACAACCTGTTGCTCACCCAGAGGGGCGGAATATAAATAAATGTTTATATTTATTATTATTATTATTTATTCTTTAAATCCTTATAGCAACAAGGCAGACAATAATGATAATTGGAAACAAAAGACATGGGGTTGGGAGGCAGCAGGCATTTGCAGACTTAGAAAACAGCACCAGGGTCTGCCAGGCCTATTACCTTCCTATCTCCAAGGCTCGGGGTAGGGGTGGGGAGACAACATAGATCAAAACACCTAACACCATTTAGACACATCAAGTTAAAACACTTAAACAACTATTTCTTTGAAAATTACCAGAATGGAAAGCACCTGATTTAGCCAAATAAAGTAGAAGGTCCTCAATCTCTTCAAGAAACTTTCCTAATATACAGACTAAATGCCCAGATATGAGGGAATTGAATATGGCCACCCTAGACAAGGCAAGATTAATCTGCAGGAACCATTTACTACAAGACCAAAAATGCAAAATGCATCCCTAGTGGTCACCTACAGTCCCCAGCTGAGACCACTCAAAAGCATCATCAATGATCTATAACCAATTCTGGAAAACCACACAGCCCTCTCACAAACTCTGAAAGGCAGGCAGTTATTGGCCTATAAACTGCCTCCAAATCTTATTTTTCACTTACAACAGGATACATAACATACAGGGATAAGACCCTGCTACAACTCCAGGTGCCAGCTCTCACCACATCTACTCTGGGACCAATATTATAGGGGCCTGTAATATCACCCATAACATCAGAGACTTGCTGTTCCTGCAATGTGATCCTATGCCAGCAATGTCTCTCCACACTCTGTGCTAGACAAACAGGACAGTCTCTACGCTAGAGCATAAATGGACGCATTTATTTGACAGTAGAAATGGCAATACCTAAAAACCAGTTGCAGAATATTTCAGCCTTCCTGGACATATGGTAAGGGATTTTATAGGTTGCAGTCCTTGAACAAAGACATTATAAAGGAAGATAAGAAAGAGAAATAGCTGACAACAATATTTACAGATTCCAATCTATTATCAGAGGTATGAACAAAGATAATGGTTTCATGGCACACTACATAAATCAATTCCAGTCCTTACTGCTGTACATGCAACAAAAGGAATCTTTTCAGAGACTTTTGAATCCAGGAAAGCAGATGTTTAATAAGCAGATTTATTGCTTTCAAACATTAGCACTAGCTGACCACTGTAAAGATATTTATCACCTTGCCCAGCCTTTTGAAAATGTAGGGCAAGAGACATGCTTTGCATCTCTCTGGATCCTATTACATTCTGTCCCACTCCCACAACTGCATAAATATGCTTTATACCTGTGGCCTTATTGCTCACTACTGCAGCCGAAGAATTGGCTTTATACCCACAAATCTCATGCTAATTTTTAAAAAAAAATCCTTCCTTCCCATTGTTCTGTAGGTTTAGAGTATCTGATTCAAAGTACTATATATTATTATTATCACTCAGCCAAAAATATCCCCCCATATAGGCACATAGGACAACAACTCTGCCACTGTTATTGTTGGGATCTGTTGCAATTTCATTTATTTTTAATCCTTATATGTAAATTTTAATCGTAATTTGTTTAATTCCTTTTTAAGGGGAGTATTTATATATATTGTTGTATGGTTTTAAATACCGTAAGCAGCTTTGATTGCTACGGCAAAAAGCGGGGTACAAATAAAAGTTTTATTATTATTTACTATATAGCAATACAAGGACTGGGTTTAGTTGTTTTTCCAAGGACAGTTTAAGGTGAGGAGCAATACCACTACATGCTCATTCTATGTTTACATCACCAGAAGCAATCAGAAACTGGCTAAAACACTTTGGATAGTTTTGTGCATATGTTCTGGATATTTTATAAACCTTTTCTCCTGAGATGTTATCTAATGCATATACAAATCTATGCACCAAACAGGTTTTGAATACCCCTGAGATATTTCTCTCTGAAATGTTTTTTCTCTGTTTCCTTTAAATCCCTGTAGACTTGTGTCCAACATTAACTGAGATCTTTAGAGATAACCTAGAGATAACCCTTTTTGCATTCTTTCAAATTAATATCAAAATGTAGTATTGTTCCTGAACACACTGGTTCTTGTTTATAGCTTCTAAGGTGTAGATAATGTACTTCTTTAAAAATGAGGTGTAGAATAGCCATCCTTTGAGTTAACTGAGTGCATTATGTAGTCACACCTTGAAAAATAAAGTTTTTCAGTTTTGTCAAATCACTTGCCAGCTAAAGAGAATAATATCTGCCTTTTATACTTGTTGGGTATTTTTTTAAGTGTCTGAGTGATTATGTGACACACAAACACACCATCCTCTTGGTTTAAAGACTCTGCTATGGCATGTCGAACATATGGGACTGGGGTGTCAGGTATCCGATTGGCCATAGTTTAGCCAATATCATATTCATATCAATATTTAATTCAATTTTCTATCATCAGGGTAAAGAAAAATACAGATCCCTGTCAGAGGCCTCCCTGCTTTTTCCAGCCCCAAACCCTGAAGCCTAGGAACACTTGAAACAACTTTAAAAGGCTTTAAAATGCTGCCCCCACCTTAATAGAGAAAGGACTCCATCCCAGTGGTTAAAAAGGCAACTGAAAGTGGTGCAACCCACAACCACTTCCAAAATGTCTTCCAATCACTGGATGCTCTGCCATTATGACATTAGAACCCATCTGTATGACATCACCAGCCCCTACCCCTGTGACATCACCAAGACCCACTCCTTGGTCTCAAATTTTCATCCTGAAATCTCCAAGGACAGAGATGTTACTGACTTGTGATCCCCATAGGCCACCCCAAAGATTTGGGGAGTTAGAGGTCTAAGCCAACAAGCAGTCTCTGATCTAGAGCTGTAGGCAAAGAAATCTTAAACAGTAATGCTAGCCAAAATGTATGGACCCCGATTCAGTATCAAGGCAGTTTCTATAATAAGACACAGGCACAAGTGAATTGAGAAGATGGATTTATTTACAACGGATAGGATATTATTATTTTACAGTACTTACTTATATCCTGTCTTTTTCTAAGTCCTGTTGCTCAACGTGGCTGAGAAAATTAAAACGGATAGTGCCAAAAGTTCACATCATACAAAGGTTAAAGTATAATTAAACTATCAGTAAAAATAAAAGCAAAAAAAGAAGCACAATCGTTTAGAAAGGGAGTCATATGTATCAACAAAAACGGGTTTTTAGAAAATAATATGACAGATCAAAATCAAAACAGTATAACTAAAGCTAACTCTACATACCAGATTCATGGTATGTAAAGATTAATGGTATGTAACTGTAGTCTGTTGTGGCACCATACAGTTTCCAGAATTCCATAGCGTTGAGCGATGGCAGTGAAAGTGGTGTCAAACCAGTTTATTGCTGGCAGCCATAGATATAATCCAGGAATGCTAGAATGAAGAACTCCAGTACTCCGACATGTAAGGCATATCGGCATAGGGAAAGGGGGCATAACTACTTCTTTGCCAACACACCATGGCAACCAAGATAATTCCAGTTGATGAACCACAGGGCCTAAAGCCTAGCAGTTTCTCATACTGTACTTGGCATATGTGCAGGCCCCTGTGCAAACTTAATTGGGAAAAAAATATCCAGCCAGGCTTTATTGGGGCCTTATGGAAAACAAAGTTATGCCTGACTTATGAGTTCTAGAAAGAAAATTGTTTTTGTGACACACATATCAGCCTATGAGCCTACCTAAATAGTAAGGCGTTCGAGGGAGGCTCCTTCCTCAGTCCTGCAAGCCTCATGAGCAGAGTTGGCGTGGACAACTACACCAGTGCTGCTCCTAGGTGTAGAAAGCCTTTTAGAGGGAGGTAAGGTTGCTTCTTCCCTGCTGTGCTTCCAAGCAAAGGCCTTTTTATTCAACTGTCTTTGGGCAACTGACTGGCTGCCAAGGAAGAGGCTTTAAAGCAACAATTTAAATTATATAAACAAACAAAACAAAACAGCTTCATTTATATACCGCTTCATACCGCCTAAGGAGTGTCTAAGCGGTTTACAATTGTATGCTATTTGCCCCCCAACAATCTGGGTACTCATTTTAGCAACCTCGGAAGGATGCAAGCCTGAGTCAAGCTTCAGCCCTTTGCTGGTCTTGAACTCGCCACCTTCTGGTTTTGAGTGAGTGGCTGCAGTACAGGCATTTAACCACTGCGCCACCAGGGCTGTTGTAACAGTTTCTCTGTTCTATATTCACCTTCTGTTCTGTTAAAATGTCTTTTTTTACAAAAATCTCTAATGTTTTCATTTCTAAATGAAAGTACACACTTTTAAAACATCCAGCATATATAAAAACAAAACATAAGATCTGTGTAAAATGTCAAAAGTTTGCACGGCTCTTGTCTCGCTGATTTCTTATTTCTTGATTTTATATTTGAAAGTCCTAGAAACTTTTTGCCCCTAAAATCAGAAAGAATAAAGACATTACTCTAATTTTTTTTTAATTCATTCTTTTGTTGTAAGCATTTATGCGTCACACAACATGAATGCTATATATGACGCTTTCAATAAAAATGCAATACTGATATATAACTAAAACCATTCCAATTGGGCCAGTCAAAAGGCCTGGCCAGGATGCTATAGTGACACATCCCTTGCAGAGATGTCCATTAAAAAGGCCATGCCATTTCCTCAGTGTTTGCACAAGGAAGAGGCAACCATGACAGGAGGAGGAGTTGGCTTCCAGTTCTCAACCACCCCTGGAAGCTGAGGATTTGGCAAACCAGCAACTACAAGCTGACAGTGGTGTCTTTTTCCCTCTTGTTGTCAAGAAAATGCCTTTTTCCTCTTTTTCTTGCCTTTGCCTCCTTCAACTCCATTGATGTAGCTCTACTGGTGCAAGTATAAGGACTTTGTCTCATGTGGCTTTTGAACCACAATTAGGCCTGGGAAAAAGTGGCTTTGGCAATACCTATTGCATGACAACGCCTCCAACCCGTAGCTGCAGTGTCCCCAAACTGCAGTTGGGGTGTCCCTTTTCATTGGTGGGAAAACCCATAAATGAGCTTGCAGTCACACTAGTCTCTAACTGCCACAGCAGTTGTGATATTGGCAGTCACAGGTTGTCAGTGTCTCCTCCTCAACCCTGTCCCCCAACTCCCTCGCTATTTTCAAGCAGACTGATTGCTTTTATTTTATTTTATTTTTCCTGTATTTTTTAAAACTTCAATCACAGCAGCAATGCTCTGCAATTGCATGGAAAAGTGAAAATAAAAATAAATTAAAATACAAATTTTAAAACTTCCATGCTGGGTAGGGCATAGAGCAGGGAGGTGGGTTTAAGGGGGGATCAGTAAGAGAGCGCAATGGCAGTAGCAGCCCCAGTTATGCAGTTGAAAAGACGTGTGATAGTTGCTACTCACAAACACGTACAATCCCACTTTCTTCAACAAGCGTGATTGCGGCAAGAACATTGTGTGGTCATGTCCGAATCTCTCAACTCTTGGAAGCAGAAAACAAAATCAATCTCAAATGCATGGATGATTTTAGGACAAACTTAAAAAAAAAACTCCACAAATATTTTTACAGTCTAGGAAAATAAAACAGGTGCCAAAAAGTGCTTAAGATAGACATCAGGTATTCTCTCCGGGGAGAGAATTCCACTTCTATGTGCCTCCATGAAACACTGCACTGGAATAGAGAACAGAGGTCATTCTTGTGCTGGAACAATAATGTTTTCAGTCCTATTCTAACATGATATAAAGTAGATTTTAATAAACACTTCCTACAAAGTTATTGTAGCCGGTACATTGCACTTATTGTATCAGCAGAAGGTGGAAATTTTGCATTTTGCTTGTCCTTCTTGTGTGCTTGATAAAGACCATAGACTGTTGAAGAATTAAACAAAGGCAATACCAGTCAGTTTCTGTCTCCATGTACATCAAAGGATTTGAGATCTTTCACAATCTATATTTTTAGTATCAAGTCAGTAATTAGTCTAAAAGTAACATGTTTGACATGTATTGGTTGTACTATTTTGTAGGGTGTGCAGATCTCCAAAGCCTTGACACAATGCAACCCATGGAAAGGAAAAGGCAGGGTTATATACATGAGTTGATCCAAACAGAGGAGAAATACATGGATGACCTTCAACTTGTCATAGAGGTGAGGTCTGGGTGGGCAAGATACTTATTGAAATTTTATCTTTAATCCCTTCTTGAGCCATTGTTTTATTCAAATGTAAGCTATGCAAAGTAAAGTGTACATCAACAAAAGCTTTTACAAACTTAGAATACATTTAGAATTTAGAATAAACGTCTGCAGTCCTAAGGATTACCAGATTTGTTGGGGACAGGGCAAATCGTCATCAATCGCTGTTTTATAAATCCAATTTTATTATCGTTAAAGTGACTTTGTAGGAATTTTCCTTTGCTGCTACACTGAACGAGTTGTAGCCAGCCAAAGGTACATTTTCCGTTTTGACAAAATTTATGCCAAGAAAAACATTCCCTTTAACATTTACCCCTTTAGTTTTACAGCTACTGTTTTTTTTAAAGAATGCACATGTTGGCATTTATCTCTTCCACAGAGCTGATAAATGGCAAAACTTGTTGCTGATAAATGGCATAGCCCTGGTAGCGCAGTGGTTTAATGCCTGTACTGCAGCCACTCACTCAAAACCATAAGGTGGCGAGTTCAAGACCAGCAAAGGGCTGAAGCTCGACTCAGGCTTGCATCTTTCTGAGGTCGCTAAAATGAGTACCCAGATTGTTGGGGGGCAAATAGCTTACAATTGTAAACCACTTAGACACTCCTTAAGGGTATGAAGCAGTATATAAATGAAGCTGTTTGTTACAATATTGCTAAGAATAGATGCAAACTTCAGTGTGATGAGCATTGATGTTACTTATCAAACAATTCATAATTTGAGAGGAATGTGCTACTTTTGAAAGCCTGTTACTCCATCTGAAGCATCTCCCATGTCTTTCACCATTGAAGGTTTTCCAGAAACAAATGGCTGAATCTGGCTGCCTTTCGGAGGCTGAAATGCGATTAATCTTTGTCAACTGGAAGGAACTCATAATGTCCAATACAAAACTGCTGAAGTAAGTGCTGCTATTGTTGTATTAAATTCTGTTTTGTTACTCTCCCAGTCCAAAAATGTTTCACATCCAATGAAAAATCAGGATCAGAGTCTGGAAACCTATACTGAGTTTGCCCTTACGTACCCCTGGACTCCTATGTGGCAGCAAAAATTAGAAGTACTTTTGCATCAGCTGTTACTTTTTCTGAGTCAGCCTGACTTGGCAAGAGTCATCTGTGTCCTAGCTGCACTGTGCCTTCGCTATTGCAGTGTGCTCTATGTGGGCCTACCCTCGAATAATTTAGGTGCTGCAAAATGTATTAGCTGTAACAAAAACAGACACACAATATTGAGATGATGTTAGTCTTGTACATAAAGGCCTGTGCTGGTTGTCCTTGGCTTTTTTTGGCCCAGTTGAAAGTGTTGATATCAACCTTTAAAACTCTGAACTGTCCAATGGATTGCCTGCCGTACTGTGATTCTGGCTGGATGTTAAGATTTTCAGGAGAGACCCACTTAAAAATATTACTATTTGTAGAGGTTTTCTCGATGGGCATGCAAGAGAGAGCCTCGACTTATACATGAGGTTGACATAGTTGAGTATATACGGTAGATTCCTTGGGAACAGCATTTCACCCAGTCTGCATCCTTGCTAACAGAGTTGTTCCTGCTAGACAGAATGTCATCTGTGAATAATAGCTTTCCTAACTTGTTCTGTTGCAAGCACTTAAATCAAACTGCTCCACCTGTACTTTATGTCATTTTACTTGTAGAGCCCTCCGTGTGCGTAAGAAGACTGGGGGTGAAAAGATGCCTGTGCAGATGATTGGAGACATCCTGGCTGCTGAACTGTCCCACATGCAAGCCTACGTCCGCTTCTGCAGCTGCCAACTGAATGGGGCTGCCTTGTTGCAGCACAAAACAGATGAAGAGCCAGAATTCAAAGAATTTTTGAAAGTATGCTATTTAGTCACTTCTTTTTTAATAATTTTTTTTTTATTTTTAACACAAGATTTACGATTATAACAAAATAATATCTTTTTAAAAAATTTACATTGTAACAAAAAGGATAAATATTATATCTATAAAAATAAGATTAAAAAAAGAAAGAGAAGAAAGAAAGAAAGAAAAAGAACAAAAAAGGAGAAATATATTTATTAATATATATATAAGCAAAAATATCAATTTTTCTTACCCACCAATTTTACAAATTAGTATACCTAAAATAATATCATATTTTTCTTAGTTCCGTATCTTAAAAAAAGGATATTCCACATAACTCATTTCCAATCTATCAATTATCAATCAATTCTTCTATCCCAATCCTAAATAATCTTCTTTATACTAGTCACAGAGGTCCACTTAATATAGCTGACTCTAAATTTAGCTTAATATAATTCTCCAAATCATCCCCCCCCCCAGTCTCCATTCTTTATTAATATGATTTATCACTTGATCCCAGCTTTGTACAAATGTCTGTTTTCTTTAATAAGACATGTCAATTTATCCATGTTCACTAATTCTAATAGTTTAATTGTCCAGTCTTGTATAGTCGGGAGTGTTGGGTTTTTACAATTTCTTGCATACTCCAGCCTCGCAGCTAATATCATATAATATACTATTCTTTCTTGCTCCTTATTTAAATTATCACCCAACATTGTCAATAGGGGTCTTTGGTAATTTTATATTCAGGATTCTTTCAATTTCCCTATGTATTAAATTCCAAAATAATGTTGCTTTTTTACAAGTCCACCATTGATGGTAGAAGGATCCGTTAATCCCGGCCTGTTTCATTTCTCTTTAGGCACAGGTGCAGGTCTCTCTGATAAACACATTTATTTAATTGAAAATGACAACCTAGGAATATGTACTCCCACTCGGCAAAGTAAATATGTATTTACAGTTTTTATTACTTCCATGGTATTTAAATGGCTTTTAGGGGCTCATGTTGGGGAGAAGCTCCTTGTGAGTAGCTCCTCTGGTCTTTGCTCCAACTGTAAATATAAATGATTTTTTATTTAGCCAAATACAGGATTTTCTGGATTAAATGGAGCCTTTCTTCACATCTGTAAAATGCAATGTGTTCTCCTAGTCCTTCTAATAGTGTGCCCATATTTAAATCATTCTCTATCAACCATCACATTTCCCATTTATAAATCAGGGAGCCAGTGTCCATTCCTTTGTGACAGACCATACAGGTCTTTGAGCACTAGAAGAATTTAATATCCTTAGAAATAATGCAACCTTGTCATTTATAATTCTGGCTTAATTTACAGAAACTGGCTTCAGATCCTCGCTGTAAAGGAATGCCACTCTCCAGTTTCTTGCTGAAACCTATGCAGAGAATTACTCGCTATCCACTTCTCATCAAGAGTGTGAGTATCAAAATGTTTGCTCATTGAAAAACTAACTGAAATTAGAAACTCACCTGACTGGCCCTTTGGTGTTAAGTTGAACAGAGTACTGCAATTGCATTTATAAATAATGTAGAAAGTGGATTTTCCTTGAAAGTGAGATTGTACAGTTTTAAAACTTAGAGCTTCATTCGTTTTATTTTTTGTTTTTGGTTTGTTTTTTCTCCAAACAAGATTCTGGAAAATTCTCCTGAAACTCATCCAGATCACAATAACCTGAAGCTGGCCCTTGAGTGTGCTGAAGAATTGTGTTCTCAGGTTAATGAGGGGGTGCGTGAAAAGGAAAATTCAGACAGACTCGAGTGGCTACAGTCCCATGTTCAGTGTGAAGGACTTGTGGAGGTAACAGTGGCTTGTGTTGTACGCTAAGGACTGGTTAATTGTATGCTGAAACTGAAGCTTTGGAAACACTACACATAAATCCCTAGCAGGATTGCATAGGATTTCTTTAAAATGGGATATGCCATCAAGTATTAGGAAAATTAAAAAAAAAAAAAAGGCTATGAAGATTTGGCATTGTTAATTGCCACAAAACAGTATCAGTGCAAGCAACAGAAACTATCAAAACATAGTGCATCAAAACTTTTGTTTCTAAACTACTAAAAAGGAATGACTAACCAACAATGCTCCTTGGTTTTCAGGAGTTAGGAGCTAACTTGTCTTTTGGGGATGAGTGCTAAATTTTTAAGCTCATGCCATATTCAGCCTTTTTCATAACCCTACCTCTCTTAATTGTGTGATATTATATTAACGATGAAATGGTTATACATCAAAGTCAGGGGTCAGCTAATGAATGAGGAACAGTGGGAAAGTCAGATAATGCTAGTTTTGTCCTTTATTTTCTTGCTTTAGTGAACAGCCAAAGTGCTATTTGATATTTGAAGCTAGTAACATTAAAGAAGTGGGGGCTGATAAAGTGTATCAAAGCGTATCTCATAGTCTCTTTTGTATGTGAAAAACCCAAGGGGCACGTGTATGCCTTCTGCATTTTCTTAGCTGATCTGTTGGTTCTGTGTGGTTGCTCAGTTTTTTCTAGAACAAATGCCTGTGAATGAAGATGTGGGCATGCCTCTTTCATTTCACTTCATACTTTCACATGAAATCCACCTGGGTGCAATGAGACCTCTCCATTTTTCTGATGCTAGAGCGGGTTTTCAGATCAAGTTATCTCATTTTATAATTGTTTTCTGTTTTCATTAGTTTTGTTTTAAAGCAGTAGATGACACCAACACAATTTGTGTGCTGTTTTCAGAACATTAAATTTTATTCTAATAGAGGGAATTCAACTGATTATGGGTTGAGTATCCCTTCTCTGGAAATCCAAAATCCAGAATAAAAATCCAAAATTGTCTACATAGGTGACTGAGAGAGTGACACCTTTGCTTTCTAATGGTTTAGTGTATGCAACCTTTGTTTTATCCACCAGGTTTTTAAAAATATTGTATATAAAATTACCTACATGTATAAGGTATATATGAAACATAAATAAATTTCATGTTTAGACTTAGATTTGATCTACAAATTATCTCATTACATATATAGTCCCAAGGATTTCAGGTAAGGGATAGGCAACCTCTATAAAGAATTGCTGGCTTCTCTTGCAATTTATTCCCATATCATTGTTTCAGTTTGGGTTGACACTTTCTTAAAGACTTCCCACAAATCATTTTAAAAACTGGGAAAGATTTTGTAATTGTTTTTAAATTTTAAAAAATTAAAAATTCAACTTGACAGTTTTCTGTAAGTTTTAAATTCTCCCTCAGTCTGTAACAGGCAAACAGCCTTCAAAGTTTTTCTGTTGCTCCAGAGACAGAAGTGTGCAGTAGTGAAAACAACAGCTGGAAGGTTTCACATTTTTAAACCATTAGTGATCTAAGTGAAAGAGTTGATTTTGGTTTTTTGGGTTTGTTTTTTAGATATTAGAGAAAAGAAAACTGAAAGGAGAAGTGAATGTTGCACTAATACATGCAGCATTGCTGTAGTATCTCTGGTTTATAAAGATCAAAACCAATTGCTAAATCTGATTAATGGTCCTACCACAGTAGACCTATTAAATTAATGGGATTTACTTACGTGTTGACTCACCAGATTCTTGTTAATTTAACAGGTCTGCTTTAATTGAGTCAAACAATTGTATTTAGTCCTAAGAGTGCATGTCTATGTTAAATATATCAAAATAGCTTCAGTTTTGGGGGGAACTGTTTGTAAGGAGAAATCAGTGTGCTGGTTTTATTTCCCTCTTAGCAACTGATTTTCAACTCACTGACCAACTGCTTGGGACCACGGAAACTTTTGCACAGTGGCAAGCTTTACAAGACAAAGAGCAACAAAGAACTCTACGGCTTCCTCTTCAATGACTTCCTACTTCTCACCTACATGGTCAAGCAGTTTGTCTCTACCGGATCAGATAAACTTTTCAGCCCAAAATCAAATTCACAGTTCAAAATGTATAAAGGGGTGAGTGAATTAAACTATCTGTTGTGGTGCATTTGGAGAGGGAAAGAAATGGACCCTCTTTGACGGGAGATAGCTCCATTTTTTTAAACTTGTTAATGAATAGGATGTTGTCATCCTATTAATAATAATTGTTCTGAATTTTAGTGACACACGAGTCTCTTAACAAACAGAATATGCATATTTATTGTGACTCAGAACTTTTGGTTGGTTGAAATCTTTGTCTTTGCTCCTTAGAGGATGGAAATGGCCATAAGGACTGTGTGGCTCATGCAGAGGTTTTTTTAAAATGCCACAATATACTTTAGTGCATGCATCTCCATTTGTGGTGATTGAATTGATTGCCTTTGTTCAAGCCATTACTTGGCTATGTAATTCTTACAGTTACTAATTTAACGTGTGACCTGACCATTCAAAGGTATTGCACTGAAGTGGGTATTTACATGTTATGTGACATGCATATACATTTAATGTATGTCAGTCTATACTCTTCACCTATTCCCATGAAACAGAGTGAATGCCTGTTCATACAGGGATTTCTGGGTTTGAATCCCAGCTCAATCGTTAAATCCCACTGGGTGACTTGGGTCAAGTCAACTCTCTTAGCCTCAGAAAATATCAATGGCAAGCCCCCTCTGAAAAAACATGCAAAGAAAACCCTGTGATAGGGGTCACCATAAGTCAGAAATGACTTGAAGGCACACAACAACAAACCAAAATAATATTGTGAAGCTTTGAAAAAATGCAATTAAAAATGAAAAAAAATGCTTTCTGCCAAGAATTAATTCAATAAAGGAATAGAAGGTAAGAAAACGGTGGGAACAATACAAGTTACATGTGTTAAAGTCATTATCTAAGCAGAACATTTAAAAAAATAGGAGGGGATGAAGTCCAAAACATCACTTATCACTTGGAGTTGAGGGTCTCCTGCCTGTCTGTAGTTCCACACCCCAGTTTGACTGCTTCAACCTGCTACTCTTTGGCCTCAAAGCTGCTGCCAGTGAAACACTGTGTAAGGGTATGTGGTGGGCTCTTCTTGTTTGCCCTCCAGTTTTCTCTCAAATCTTCTACTTTTCCTTAGATTTTCCTCTCAAGAAACTCCTTAAATGGAGATCCTCCAGGCCAAAGACAGTGGTGCTGCAAACATCTTTCCAGGGGATATAAACCAGTCTTACATGGTTACATAGAGCGACCACATGATTATATGTACATTCATTCAACCCAAGTAAACTACATGAACTTTGTATCCTGAATTAAGCAGGATCCTAGTGTGTGTTTGGGCAAGTGTGCCTTCAGGTTGTCTATTGAATTACAGTGACCCCCATGAATTGCATAGGGTTTCCTTAGGCAAGGAATACTTAGAGGTGCTTTTGCCAGTTCCTTCCTCTGAAATATACACTTCAGCACTTGAGAGTCATCGAAAATCTCCCAACCAAAGCTAACCATGCTTAGCTTCCAAAATCAGGCAGGATCTGGTACCTGTAGGATATTTGGGCCTATTTAGGATCCTATCAGCTTAGTACATTTCAGATGTGAACACATGGAGACAGAAGCCCACTTCAGTCATTATAAAATGTAGAATAAACATTAAAAATGCTGATTTTCTGAAGGAGAGAGCCCTTTCTAGCTTTGTAGGAGTTTCCATATGGTATGGAACACTGGGGGAAAATGTGAAGGTTTGCAGAGTTAAAAGAGTATTTGTTCTTCAGGAGGCTGCACCAGATTTATGATACGTCTAAGACAATAGAAATAGCAATGGTGGGGTTCTTCCTCCATTTGAATGTCTATTCTGCAGTTTTATGGGTTGACCTGTCAAAGAAGGGACATCTTACTGTTCCTCAGCTCTTGATTTTTCTGATTAAGTGCCCTTACCACTTGACTAGACAATATGGAAAATAGGTTACAAGGTGAACACTCAGAACATGGTGTTATTATGAAGAAAATAATCATTTGTATCCACTATCATATTATCCCATCAAGCGTCAAGAAGAGTTTTACTTGCATAATATACAATATATGATAAAATAACTCCCATACTTATCCACTCTTCCTAGTATGGCAATGGGTTATCTTGCATTATTGCATTTTTCTTGCTACTTCAGAAACAATTAATGACCATTATGGCTTAGCTTGTTAAAATGCTTCTTTTTCTCCAGTTGAAACTATATCTATGTTTCTTTTAGCCTGTTTTTCTAAATGAAGTCTTAGTAAAATTGCCAACCGACCCTTCTAGTGATGAACCAGTTTTCCACATCTCCCACATCGACAGAGTTTACACACTTAAAGCAGACAACATCAATGAGAGGTGAGCCCAGAAAATGTTTGCCTGAAATGTGCTTTGGGAGCTTGTAGTTGCTGCTTATTAAAATAGGCTTTGAAGGAACAGGGTTCAAGCACAAGTGTTTTGGAAGATTCCTATGCAAGGTGGCTGTTGGAGTGGCCAGCAGACCTCCGCTTCTTGTGAGTTTGTATTAATGGATAGAATAGTCACTTTCCATAGAATACAATGATCAACGGACTGGTCTTGATTACTGTTGGGATTCCCAAGACACTGTTCCCACAGAGGTCTCCTATAGGTTTTTTGTGGGTTTTTCGGGCTATGTGGCCGTGTTCTGGAAGAGTTTATTCCTTACGTGACGGCAAAACATTAGGAATAAACTCTTTCCAAAATATGGCCACATAGCCTGGAAAAACCCATGAAAAACTATGGATGTCAGCTGTGAAACCCTTAGATTTCACAGAGGTCTCCTGTGTTGCCTGTCAACCTCCAGTTTTTAACCTTTTGTAAAACTGAAATAACATTTTAATTCAGATTCAGGCATGGTACTGAATGGTCTCCAGCGCCATCTAAAATAAAGAAGAGGATAAACTGGGTAGGAGTCTATCTTTGCAGGCTAGAGGATAAAAGCGTTGTTTTGCCTGTGATCTTCATATGTGTTGCCTGGTGTTTTGGGATTGTGATATGTGTTAACTGGTTGTTAGTTTATGGGTATTTTGTTGTGCTTTGTGGGGGCAGATATATTATTTAACTTATAACTTTGCTGTCTTTGAAAGAAATATCAAAGCAAAAGACTATGATTTTTGAAAGAGTGATTTTGGTTTGGAACTCACATTCCACTTGTAGGTTATGCTTTGCTTCTGAAGTTAATTACCTTTCTTTTAGCTGCACCAGTTTGTCCTCTGAGAAATTGTACTTTCATAAGTGACCACATCCACCATGACAATCATTTTGCGAATAGACACCCCCTTCCATAGCAACTATTTTGGGAGAGTGCCCATGTCACTCTGAAAATTCCCAGTTGTTGGGGATAGGTAGTCTTTTAGATACAAATATAAAGAGTAAAGATATACAACTGAGCACTAAAGTTGGAATCATCCAAGCCATTGTATTCCCCTTCACTATGTATGGATGTGAGAGTGGACAGCGAAGAAAGAAAGAAAATCAACTCATTTGAAATGTGATGCTGGAGAAGAGTACATTGCAATTTGAGCAATACCAATAGCAAGCATTTCTGTATTGCTTTCCTATGTACTAAGTGGTTTGCATTAAACTAGATACAGTATGACCCCCCACATATCCGTGGAGGATATGTTTCCAGACTTCCTGCGGGTAGCAATAATCATGAATAATGGCAAACCCTATATTTCTGCTGGATGTTGACCACAAAGTTGCAGTGGAAGACCTCCAGATGCCTAGAGAGACCTTTTTTCCCCAAATGCAGGTATGTTAACGGTCCCACAGATACAGGGATTGAACTATACTGTTAAGTAAGTGCTCATTTTGTCATCTGCAGTAGATCAACTGTAAGAAAACTAAACCAATTTTCAGATTTCTAATTATATTTTAATTAGTTTAACTAGTTTGCCCAGGTTCTTTACATTAAATACAAATCTTTTTAAATTGTTAATGAATTTCCTAGTAATTGTTTATAATTTGCACTTGACACTGACTCATAGTTTTAAAAAGTGTGTGGAGCACTTTCCATTGTAATTTGTATTTGTCTTCTATATCCCAGCTTTTAAAGCAGCCTAAAATAATTTAAATAATTAATCAATTAACACAAACCCACTTGGGAGTGTTTTCTTTCATTATTAACAATACGTACTCACTTTTGCAGAACTGCCTGGGTCCAGAAAATTAAAGCAGCATCTGAACATTATATTGAAACTGAAAAGAAGAAACACGAAAAGGCTTACCAAGGTACTGATAAATCAGTTGATTGGTATTTTAAAATGTCCTGTATCACATACACTGCTAGATTCCCAATGTCATTGGAAAGATTTATCCCTGATTCTTTAGGGATGCTTTTTTCCTGAATCTAAATGGTCAAATATTCTGACTCTCAAATCACATTCTCTGGATTGCACAGAGGAACAATCCATCTACTGTTGGGTTATTCCCCATGTGCCAACTCAGGAGTCAGGAGACCAAAGTCCAAATATTTTTTTCTGGTACATTCCTTGACTCCTTGACAACTTTTTTATTTTCCTGCCTAGCCAGCAAGACACATTTTTCCTTCACACTCAGCCATCTAGCATCTTAGAAACATGCATCTGAGGTAGTAAACTTAAGTCTACTAAAGCTCATGCTGCCAGCTGCCTTTCAGTTAGTATCAAAGTTACTACAAGATCCCTGTGCATACTAATTGTCTATCAGTTAGATATAGAGAAATCAGTGATAGACACCATTCAAAAGAAAAAAATCATCAGATTTGATAATATTAACTCTTCCTTGCCTTCTCTAAAGAAAAGGAATCAAAGCACAGAAGCTTTAGCAAAAGAGGTGGCTTTACTGGGCAGCAGTAAAGCTGAGATTTCAAGCTGAGAAAGCAAACTGACCAACCTTGCTCAGATGACCACAACATAGCAGGCAACCAAGATGACTTTAGCATTAAAAATAATTTTCTTCTCTCCACTGAAAGGGAGTCAGAAGGATTTACAGAAGCCACTCGGGGGGGGGGGGGGGGAGGGCAGGATACACAGGCTGATTAAACCATAGCTTTAAAAAAGCAGATAAAAGAAATTAACTTCATTGTTAAAACTAAAAAAATCTGAGTTACCTCCTAAATTGGAGCCAGAAATTCCATATTTATGATTAGAGAAGTCTCTGAACATAGCTCCATAGGGCCAGACTGTCCTCCAATCTGTAATGTAGGTTAATGGCAGCAGCACCCATCCAGTCGATGGAAAGCTTGGGTACATCCCAACAGTATATAGATTGCTCCTCCATACCATTCAAAGAACATGGGGTCAATATTTATTATGGACGTTCATTCTTTGATGTCCTTGAGGAGCAATCCATCCTCTCCCGGAAATGTGGCTGCAAAGTAAAAATAAGAAAGAAACAAACAAACTACCTATAATAAATAGCTGTAGGTGTTACCAAACATCTGATAGGTGGATTGGACAGGCTTTGTCATGAAACTGGCAGGAAGGGGAGCAGTCAGCATTAGTGTCAGAAAAAATCTTTGGGACCCCTGCCTTGTCAGGTTACATGCAGGAATAACACAAAAATACAGTAAGTGGATTGTTCTTCTGGGCCATCCAAGAATGAACATTCAATGTAAGTACCAACCCTACATTTTCTGGCATGTTAGGGAGTGCTGTGTTCTTGCTGAGTTCTCTTTTTCCTCCTCCTAATGTTGTAAAAATGTAGATAATATAATATGGGGATATCAGTGAAACTGAAAAGGGACAGTATGTGTTTGTAAGCTAGGTCATCAGTTCTATCCAGCCCTATAAATTAGACTTGATATCCTGTTTATTCCAAGATAGTTTAATGACTTGAGAGTAATTCCCAAACTTTGGCCCTCCAGATGTTTCGGACTTCAACTCTCAGAATTCCTGACAGTGGGCCAAACTGACTGAGGCTTCTGGGAGTTGAAGTCCAAAACAACTGGAGGACCAACATTTGGGAACGACTGCTTTAGAGTAACCTGTTGCAAAATGCAGAAGTATCTTTGGGGCCAGTCACACTTACCTTTTTTGCATGGATTCGCATCTGTGAATCAGTTCAAAATTGATTCATCGTTCCCACTGTGTTTTAAGGCAGCGAATCTCTCCGTGGCATTTAAATCCAGGCTGTAGTTGCCATTTGCCACCATTCCAGATCAAAATGGAGGCACCAGAATTTCCTGAATGGTGGCTGCATTATCCAAATTGATCCGATAGCTTACTCACACTATCAGAGATGCAGATTGTTGGGATTCTTTTAAAAAGAACCGCTAAGGGATCCGGTGCCAAATAAACCAGTTTAAATGGGCTTTTCGGTTACCCCCCCTCCCACAAACCCCATGGAGTACAATCGGTACAAGTCTGAATGGCAGCGAAATAACCCAGTTTCCAAACCGAGGGGGGCTTTGAATGTTTTAGTCCTGCTGTAATGGTGCCAACTTCAGTTTCAAATCTGTGACTTACCCTGCATGTTCTTCTACCACCTTCAGTTTTTGTTCCAAACATTCCATTAGTTCCAACATATCTTCTTTTTCAGCTCGAACACAGAAGAGTTCAGGAATAGGACGTTTGATGGTGCAAGTGCTTGAAGCAACTGAGTTAAAAGCATGTAAATCTAATGGTAATAATTTTGAGATGGACCTTTTTATATTTGACAAAATAATTTAATTTGAATTAGCTTATGTATACAGAGTATGCTGTTGTAAGTAGCAATTACCAATAACCAATTTTTGGAGAAAAAATAACAGTGTGCATCCATGCAGTTGACAAAATGTTTTGCACTGTGCTGTAAACAGACTGAGAGCAGAGGCAGAACCATGTAAACTGAATGTTAAAAAAGAAACTGGTAAAAACTGAGCACTTTTTCTGATGGGATGATTTGCCTATATTAGTCTCTTTTTTAAAAAAAAAAAGTATCATGCATGCATTTCCCTCTGTTTGTGTTAAGGAAAAAGCAATCCATACTGCGAAATCAGCATGGGATCACAAAGCTATACGACAAGAACACTGCCAGATACTTTGAACCCAAAATGGAACTTTAACTGCCAATTCTTCATCAAGGATCTTTATCAAGATGTGCTGTGTATCACCGTGTTTGACAGAGATCAGTTCTCGCCTGATGGTATGTGCCGCATTTTTGCCTGTAGTGGTGATAATTAATGTTAGTGACTGGAAATAGGTAGAATGTAGTTAGGGACACAGCAAAAATCTACCAATTTAGGACAAAATGGAGACATACACAGGCAGCCCCATATTTCGTGCCTCCATCAGTGTAATTTTCCAGACTAGAATTGTTAACACTGACATTGACAGTAGCAAGTGAAGATTTCTGCTCTCTACTACAACCGAATGTGTATTATTTCCTCTGGTCAAGTAAAAACGTCATGTTTTAAAGAGAGGTTGGATGGGCATCTTTCAGAAGTGTTGTAGCTGTGGATTCCTTTATGGCAGGGATTTGGACCTGATGGCCCTTGGTGTTTCTTTCATTTTCTTCTTTTTCTGATGTATTCCCTTCCCACTTTATGTCTTTCCATTTATGTTAATGAGAGAGAGCATAGCTCTTCCCCCCTTCTAGGGGTGTGCTGAAGGTATGGGAGGGCTTTGGATACTCTAGAATCCCCAAAATTTCTTAAAACACTGTTTGATCTTCTCTGTTTTTGCTTCTGTCAACCTTAGTTATGAGGTCTACCGTCAGAGAGAGAAGCTGAGGAAGGTGGTGCCATACGATGTGCCCTCTGAGACTGGATCTCTCCCTCCAAGGGCAGACCTCTGTTCCCGTTTCTGAGGGTGACTGCTGAAAAAAAGCTTAATCCGCTAAACCCTATTGAACTTAATAGGACTTATTTGTAAGCAGGCAGTATAGGACTGGAATCCCGTTGGTTAGCCCCAGTTAGAATAGTCCCATTCAGTGAACTGTTGAATGTTAAGTCAACACATAGGTCAAGCCCATTGATTCAATGGGTGTACTTTAGGTAACATTAGCAACAGAATTCAGACCAGGGACTGTATTATTAGTCATTTAACTTATGGTTTTCCTTTGTTAAATAGATTTCTTGGGTCGCACCGAAGTTCCAGTAGCCAAAATCAGAACCGAGCAAGAAAGCAAGGGTCCTACAACGAAACACTTATTGCTTCATGAGGTTCCAACTGGAGAAGTCTGGGTGCGCTTTGACCTGCAGTTGTTTGATCAGAAAACTCTCCTTTGAAGAAAAAAAAACTGTTTTGTAACCATTAGAACTAACAAAGATAGGCCAGACTGCTCTCATTGCAATGGAAAATGTTCTACTATCAGGGCAGACGTCCGAGTGTGATTCTTGTCACAAAATTACTTTGCTTGGTCACTTGTCTAGCATTTCTTTGCTGTGCATCCTTCTGTTGGTGGCAAACTATGCAATGTAAAATGTACTGTATATATGTTAGTTTAGTACACTGCCTTCCCTCGTGGAGACTGAAATTTTTGAATGCAGATGCCAATGTTTTCCATTTCAGATCTGCTAAAAGTATTAGGAACCTGTAATTTAAAATGTTTGTATGGGTTACTGTTTTGATTAATGAAGAATAATTTTACTCAGGGCTAAAATAATTTCCTCTGAAGCCTGGAAAAAAAATAATCTGCTTGACTCTGATCTCAGGATGTTAATTGTACTGAATATATACTGAAATCTTAGCACTTTAGCATCCATTAACTACTACTGTGTTCGTTTTAGAAAGGCAAACTACAGTTCTTTACGGAGAACTGATGTAAAAGATTACAGCAGGCAGGCTAATCCGGCAGTTCAGTTGGGATGCTCCCACCTTTCCAAAGTCCTGCTGGGTTCTTGCCAGAAGGGAAGGAAGAAGCTTTGCTCCACATGTTTTCAGACCAGTGCCAGGGCTGACCTGAGTGTTCCCCAAGTTGCGGGTGTAGTTTGGGGCTGAGTGGGCCCCAGAGCTTCCTATGTTCCATCCACAGGATCCCACAGACCCTCCTCTCCATCTTCAGAAGGGTGCAGATGTTTCCTGAAGGGCTTGGGCGGCGGGTGTTGAAGGTCCCATCTCACTGCCTCCCTCTGGCTTCAGAGAGGGAGATCCAAATTTACCTCTACCCCTGCTGGAACACCATTCCACCTTTAAGCTTTCTCCCCCAGATTCTTTTAGCTATTTTATTAATCATATTGTGGTTATGAAAAAGAGTAACTGGGAGATGTCGACTTTAAATATTAATATTTAAATAATTAAATAGGATGATATGATCTGCTATAATGTGAATTTTTTTTCACGTTGTTCCCATATTTTTCATACTATTTGTAAAATATCTGTTTAAAAAAAAAAATCTAGGGTTTTCTTTAAAATGTGCACCTTTAAAACCTTTCATAGGCAAAGACTCCTGAATATAGAAAGTAAGTTGCACTTAGGTCTGTACAGCAGATGAGTTTATTAATATAATTGTTTAAAGATCCATAAAGAAAGTGATTTTCTAAAGGGTATTTTATTATGCTGAATAAAAAAAAGAATTCATATATAAGAGCTAAAGCAAAAGCAAGACGATCAAAATAGAAATCATGTTTGTTTGTTACAAGCATTTTTCATGAGATCCTAGAAGACTGAATGTGCAACAAGCCAGGTCTTCCTCCTAAAGCCAAAACAGAAACGCCTGTGCAAAAGCCCCGCTAAAAGGCCATTTATTGCAGCTACTGGTTATTTATGTATAGTTTCTTTTTAAAAAAATTGTCTGGGTAAACCATGTTGAAAACAATAGTTGTTGGGGTTAGGTATTTGTAAGAGATGCCAAAAATATATGCATCTTTTGATTTATTTCTCTGATAGTAAGTGTTGCTTTTAACTTAAAACAATAAGCGGAGTTGTATCCCTTCAGCGCTATCTTGCCTAATGTGTTTTTACAGAATTGCAGTTTGCAAATCCAACTGGGAGAGGGGATGTGTGTTGTGTGATTTGTGTTTCAAATACTGTTTTTAAATGATTTTCATTTTTAACCAGAATGATATCCTGTGTTCTTCTCTGAACTGCTCACATTCTTGGTAAGAAATGACAAATAACACAGTTTCATGTTTACAACCAAGACAAGCGTCGGTATGGAATCTCAGTAATACTTTAAATTACATTGAGCCCTTGGTACCTGCTGGGGTTTGGTTCTAGGATCCCCTGTGGATACTAAAATCCATGGTTGTTCAAGTCCCATTATATACAATGGTGTTGCAAAATGGTGTCCTGTATATAAAACTGCAAAATCAAGGTTTGCTTTTTGGAATTTTGGAGGGTGAATATTTTCAAATTGTGGCTGGTTGACTGCATGGATACAGAGGCTTGACGTTAATTTATTTTTACAGTGAGAACTGAATTGCTTAAATTTGTAAACGTTAAAGGCCTTCTGTGCTATCGTTCTCACAAGATACCATTAATCGTCTAAACTCGTCTGTGTGTGCTTAGGAAGTCATCTGCATGGGGTTAAAAATCTGGTGTGTAGAGAAAGCAAGTATCACTACACAGAGTGAACATAACTTCGTAATTACTGAAGGAATTAGAATTGTGCGTTTGCTGTTCCTCGTTGCAGTTGGCACATTTATGGGCTAATTCTGGAGAAGGAAAAAGCTTGCTAACCAGAGGATCTACAGGATGTAGCCAAACTGGTATCTTTTATCTGTTCATTTCAGGAAGATGCTGCAGAGAGAACAGTTACCTGCCTGAGAAACAATGCACAGCCATTATTGTTCTTATAAAAAACAAAGTTCAGCATGTCTATTTCATTCTTAACTCAGCAGGTCTCAGCCTTTGCTCTTAGCTATGTATTTCTTTACCATCCAGAACGCATGATAGTTACCCTGACATTGTCATTATCAGTTGGACCACAGCTGCCACCAAGTCAGCAGTGGTGTGTGCCACATTACTGCCAAGCTCTAATACTAACATTTGATCAAAAGTCAGATAATACATGGAAGCTTGTAAAGTTCATCTGGAAGCAGACTAACAGGCAGGTTTTATTAGTTACTTTAAATAGAAGGGAACACGTAGGACACCATAGTATTGAACAACTGACATGGAAGTTCCTTTCATTTCTACCTATTCCTTTCATTTCTATTTTTATTTCTAGCTGTTAAGCACTTCAATTTAAGATGAAAGTCATTACTTGGATCATTCAGCTTGATCCTTGACACCCTCCTATACACTCAGTGACATGTTAGGAACTTGTTTTGACTGCCATGACACTGAGATCACTCTCTGATAGACGCCTGTGGTCTGTCAACAATAATACAGTAGTTGAAATAGATATATTAGGCTAACTGGATGCATGCACCAAGTATTTTCTATATGAGGTTAGTAGTTGGTAGGGAGACATTATTTGAGAACCAGGTTTAGCCTTAAGCTTAACCAAATTGTGTCCTGAGCTTTGCATAGATGTATATAATACACACAGGTTCAAACTTAGGTAGGGAGGATTTTCTTCTCTCAGTATTACAGATGCAGATATTAAGATATTGTGGTCACAATCAGTAACTTTCTAGATTAACAAGGCGTCTTCAAAAATGAACCAATACCTTACCTGTTTAGAGCTTGGTTGTTGTCTTTCGTTGGTGTGGATAAATTGTGATATCCTTTGCCTGAATTCACAGGGAAAGAGACTGCTCATCAGTTTGAATACTCACACTACTGCCACCAAGAAGCTGATAAACTTACAAAATAGCTTTGTGCAAATGTTTATTGAGTATTTCACTCTTCTGTTCCGCATGACAAAAACCTGAGGATCTGTTGTTATTTTCAAAATATGTACTGTAACTGACACACATTTATACATTACCCACAGTCATACAGTTTTATATCTTATACAAAGAATCCAGGTCAAAGACATAATTAGGAAGCAGATTTTATTGGTGATTTCCAAATTGATGAACCAAGCATCGTTTGTTTTGTCAAAGAACTGGATGTAGCAGCAGTATCTGGTTTCCTGGCAAAGGTGTGTCTCTTGTTTGCTGAAGAGCAGGATGTGTCATCCCAGCTTCTGAAATCCATAGTACTTTCGTTTCTAGTTGGGAGCATTTTTCGCCTTTTGAAGAGAATGACAACAGATGGTTAATGCTGCCTCCTAATGTCAGGCATCAGTGAGGCACAAATTGCATATTGTATTGTGCGGATGTTGTTTGATACTAAAAACTAAAAAAACCCATAATGGGTTACTGGCCAATATACAAACATTAGCTTTGACTTCCCATTCTATATTTTAAAAAGCCTTATTCATTTTTCATTTTTGAAGAATTGTAAATCAAGATAAAACTACACAGTGTGTGAAAAAACACTCAGGGGTGCCTGGGTCAGACAAATCCTTTCCAGAATGTCTCCACCTTGATAAAAAGTACGAAGCTGGGTCCATACTAATGTCTGCAGTGAACCAGAGGACAGGATCCTGGCTGTCCTTGTTGGGTAGATTTTTTTCCCTCTTTGTTCTTGTTCACTCTTCCTCTTCACTTCCTTAGCTCTCATATATAAGGGTTATATATGAGGCTATACTAAAAAAAAGAATGCAGATCATGCATCTCGTCTAAAGGCCAACTAGAAGGATCTGCTCCTGCTATACCTCTGCCTTGTCCCCCAGGGTGGACATTTCAAGGACAGGATCTAGCAACTTGCCAAGGTGATCCCCTTGTCCCTCACAAGCAGGAAAAGCCAGAATCATGTGGTTTAAAGCCAAAGCCACCATCTTTAAAATGGATCAGGTGATCTTTTCTCTAAAATGAGTGGCACAGGCTGCAATTCAGCATGGCTCAGCATAGCATAGTTTTGCCTGGGGCCCTATGACTCTGCTGAGTCATGTACCACCACCACTCCCTAACAATGTACAGTTTCTGAATCGTCCTGGTGCATACCCCAATACAGCTGGGGTTCTCTGGAATTCTCAGTACTATGTTGATTATTTCATATCTGGCTATAGGACATAGCCAGGCACTTCTCCAATCCTGTCCACTCCCCATGAGACACAGCATGGCAGGGAGAACATTAGAGATTGTACTATAATTCAAAGGGGACCTTTGGTGCTGCAGAGTAAAAAGAAATACCAAACCCCATAGTGCCCAGAAAAGGACATAAGAAGGTGTAAGGGAAGCTTAGGTATGCCTATGTCCCTAACAGGATGTCAGTCAGAATCCACTTGGAATAATAGACTCAGAGCAGGAGTGACCAGGCTGCAATACGTTCCCTCCTCTCCCCTTTCTTAACTTACCTATAACATTCACCTAGTAGGCAGGGATCTAATGGGGAAACTCGTGAAAAAATAAATAGGATGGGGGACATCTGGCTGAATGAAACTACGTGTGAAAGGGATCTAGGAGTCCAAGTGGACCACAAGTTGAACATGAGTCAACAGTGTGATGCAGCAGCTAAAAAAGCCAATGCTATTTTAGGCTGCATCAATAGAAGTATAGCGTCTAGATCAAGGGAAGTAATAGTGCCACTCTATTCTGCTTTGGTCAGGCCCCACCTGGAATACTGTCTCCAGTTCTGGGCACCACAATTCAAAGATGTGGAGAAACTGGAGCGGGTCCAAAGGAGGGCAACTAAGATGGTGAAGGGTCTAGAAACCATGCCCTATGAGGAACGACTTAGGGAGCTGGGGATGTTTAGCCTGGAGAAGAGTAGGTTAAGAGGTGATAGGAGAGCCCTGTTCAAATATTTGAAGGGATGTCATATTGAGGAGGGAGCAAGCTTGTTTTCTGCTGCTCCAGAGAACGCGGAACAATGGATGCAAGCTTCAGGAAAAGAGATTCCACCTCAACATTAAGAGGAACTTCCTGACAGTAAGGGCTGTTCGACAGTGGAACACACTCCCTCGGAGTGTGGTGGAGTCTCCTTCCTTGGAGGTCTTTAAGCAGAGGCTGGATGGCCATCTGTCGGGGATGCTTTGACTGGGAGTTCCTGCATGGCAGGGGGTTGGACTGGATGGCCCTTGTGGTCTCTTCCAACTCTATGATTCTATGATTCTATGATAAATGATCTTACTATACCTTTGGATCTAGGACTCACTCTAAATTAGGAAAAGTGAAGGGGACAATTTAATGTTAGAATCACAATTCCATTCACATTTCTTACAAGAGCGTCAGCGCCTAGGTTGAAATATGACTAGAATCTCTGTTATTTCCATGCCTTCTTCTCAGACAAGTGCTACCTTTCTTAAAGATGCAGTGTTTCCCATTCCACTTGCCAACAGGTTGTGAAAAGATATTTCTAATTGTACGTCACAAACAAGCTCAAATGTGAGCAACATCCTTATGTTGCAGTAGTGGGACAGCAGAGTTATTCCTTGTCCTCAAAGTCAAAGTCAGTTCTGCATATGAAAATTATTTCAGTTTCCTGTTTCAGGTGATCAACTCCCACTGAAAGTATGGAGGCACTCATTTAAAAAAAGATTAGGGAGCCCTGGAGGCAACATACAGCCCATGGACCAGACTTTCTCCATTCCTGCTGTACGCTAACCTTTTCTCCAGTAAACATATTTAGAGGTAGCTATGTTAGCCATGCAACAAAATAGAATAAAATACAAGATCCACAAAACAGTGATCCCTTTATTGGCAAACCAAAATGCACAAAACCAATCATACAAGCTTTTGAAACTTGCCTGGGTTGTCAGGCATAAGTGTTGATCATACAGGAGAAGAAAAATTAGAATCACAGGCCTACATTCTGTCTCAGGTGTTACTTTTGTTGTTAATTAAGATGGTCTGAAGAGCTCTCCCTTCTTAGCCATGTGGGGAACAAGGACAAAGGGCAATAAAAGACAAGTAATAAAATTTGATTTCCCATGCCATTTGCCACTAATTTCTCACACAAGCAAAATTATGCTTAAAATACTGCAACACAGACTAATCACATATGGAGAGAGAAATTCCAGAGCTGCAAGCAGGATTCAAGAAAGGTAGAGGCACTAGGGACTGCACTGCAAACATACAATGGCTATTGGAGCACACAAAGTAATTCCAAAAGAAAATCAGCATGTGCTTTATAGCCTATATTTATTTATTTCATCGATTTATACACCACGTTTCTCTCACAATGGGACTCATCGGACTATAGCAAAGCCTTTGCATCAATCATGAAAAACTCAAAGACACGGGAGTGTTACTACATTTGATAGTTCTGATGAGAAAGCTATACTCAGAACAAGAGGTCACTGTTAGAACAGAATATGGAGAAAGAGAATGAGAAACAAAGACAATAATGCTGGAAAAGGTTGAGGGGAGTCAAAAGAGAGGAAGACTGCACTCAGATGGCTAGACTCAATTAGGGATGTCACAGGAATGAGTCTGCAAAACTTAAGCAGAGCACTAGAAGACTTGGAGAAGTCTCATCCACAAAGTTGGCATGAGTTGAGGTAGACTCAAGGGCAGTTAACACATACACACACAATAAAATTACAACCCCATTAACAACAGAAGTGTAACTTTCCTTGAGATCCAGGTTATCCCCGTCTTCTGGATCTCAAAAGAAGTTACTTTTCTGTTGCTAATGGAGCTAAAATTTTATTGCCTGTCTTTTATTGACTGTTTTGTGGATTTGGGATTTTCTTGTACTTTTTTTCCAATAGGGTATCTGAATGCAGAGATCAAGAGGGGCTACATGAAAAAGAACTGAAGTGTTATGAAGGACTTGAATTGCAACAATCTGTTTATAAGTGAGTCAGGAGATTTCTGCTCACAGTTGAATACTTAAGTTGCAGCCTTCAATAATGATATATAAGAAGCGCTTTCCTGTATCAGAAAAGAGGCACATTTTGTAACACACAAAGGCAATATTAGAAAGATCACACAGAGGATGAGAAATTCATCCATCCTCACACAATCCACATTGGAGATGGACAGGTTGCATACCTGTAACTGTAGTTCTCCAAGTGGTCATCTCTGAATTTTCACAACTAGGATATTCTGTACCTGCACAGTGTATCCTCAGAACCTTCTAGAATATTTACATAAGTTTTTTGGCTAATGAATTCCCCCCAGAAATGAAAAAAAAATCCACCATTTATATAAACAAAAATGTGATGTGATTTGATTACAGGAAACTCATATAAAAGAGAAAGATATAAAATACTTAAGAAACAAAAAATTAGGGAATGAATTTGTGGCAGCAGATAAAAACAAAAAAAAAACAAAAAAAGAGAGAGGTCTTGTATTATGTATTAATACGAAATTTCCAGCAAAAGAAATTTAAAAAGACAAGGAAGACAGATATATTTTTGTGGAGATAAATTGTGTAATAGGTAAAGCGCTTATAATTGGTGTATATGCCCCATCGTTTAACAAAAGCAAATTCTATAAAAATCTGTTAAAAGAGATAGCATCTATAGAATAAGATTCAATCATAGCAATGGGAGACTGGAATGGGGTAATGAACCCACAAATAGATAGACATTCCGAAAAGAAAATCAAAGAAAACCAAGGGAAACTCCCTGAAACCCTTTTCAGGATGTTAAAGACATTACATTTAAAAGACATTTGGAGAATAAAAAACAATCAGCACAAAGACTTTACGTTCTATCCTTGTAGTCAAAAATCATGGGCAAGATTAGACATGTTCTTTGTTTCTTCCCAACTTATTACCAACATTAACAAAGTGTCTATATTACCAATGATATGGTCAGACCATTGCCCAGTTTTGTTGACAATAAGAAATAATGTTAAAACATTTAGATGGAGACTAAACAACTAGTTATTACACAGAGAAGATATAGTTAAGGAAACAAAGAACCAACTATGCAACTTCTTTAAGCAAAATATGGACATTGAGGTCAAATATTGTATAGTCTGGGATACAGCTAAGGCTTATATTAGAGGCTATTTTACCAAGAAAAATACCAAGCTGAAAAGAAAGAAAATGGAACAAATAAAGAATATAGAGGATGAAATAAGAAAAAGGGAAGAAAGTTTAAAAGTTAACCCAAGTAATAAAGAACTACATGAAGAGATTAAAGGTTACAAAAACAAATATCAATTTTGACTATGGAAGAGATAGAAAAGAAAATGAGATATGCCAAACAAAAATTCTTTGAAGAAGTGAATAAACCAGGCAAGTTTTTGACATCTAAGTTAAGAAAAGAAAAAGAGAATAAAATAATATATCAAGTCCAAAAAAGGAAGGAAGATATACATGGACCAGAAAGTGATAAAAGAGACCTTCCGCAACTATTTCTCTAATCTATCTAAGGAAGGAGGAATTAAAGAGAAAAAAATGATGAAATATCTAGAAGTACAGGATATACCAAAGCTCTCAGAGGTCCAACAAGAACTCCTAAACAAACCAATAATGGAAGAAGAAATCTCTAAAGCGATCTCAAACCTAAAATCAGGAAAGGCACCATGACCTGATGGTTTTTGCCCAGAATTCTATCAAACCTTTAAAGACCAAATAATCCACCCCCTCCAAAAAGTGTTGAATAATATATTGTTCGATGGAATACCCCCAACATGGTATCAAGCGAACATAATATTAATTCACAAAGAAGGTAGAGACAAGCTAAATCCAGAAAATTATAGACTGATTTCACTTTTAAATTGTGACTATAAATTATTTGCAAGTATATTAGCAAATCGTCTAAAGACAATATTGATAAAATGGATCCACAACGACCAGGCTGGATTTCTTCCACATAGACACATTAAGCAAAACACAAGACACTTAATAAATTTGATTGAGTACCACAGGAGACATATAGATAAAAAATTAGCTTTACTATTCGTCGATGCCGAAAAAGCATTCGACAAACTGAACTGGAAGTTTATGCTTAATGTTTTAAAGAAAATGGAAGCTGGCCAAAATTTCATAGGATGGATTGAAAATATATATACAAATCAAAAGGCTTCACTAATTATTAATAATGATCCATTGAAAGAATCCGAAGTGGAGAAAGGGGTAGACAAGGTTGTCCGCTCTCCTCATTACTTTTTATAATATCTCTCAAAATATTAAACAACACGATAAGGGGCAATCCAAAGATCGAAGGAGTCAAAGTTAACAAAAGGGAGTATAAACTAAGGGCATTTGCGGATTACATCATGATCTCTCTTGCAAATCCGAATGAAAATATACAAGAATTAACATCAACTCTTAAAAGCTATTGTGAAATATTGGGCATGAGGATTAATAGCAAAAAGACAACAATGCTAACAATGAATTTATTCCCAAAGAAAAACAATTACTGGAGGGGAAAAAAGGACTTTCAGATCATAAATAAAACTGAACATTACTCCGGCAAAATTAGCTAAAATTTACAAAGGACAAAGCAACCGATGCTGGAAACGTAAGAAGCAACCAGGCACATTTTTTCATCTGTGGTGGGAATGTCAGTATGCCAAGCACTATTGGAAGAACATTCACAATACTTTAGAACAAATTCTGGATTCTTCCTTCCAGTTTGATCCTAAAAGATATCTACTGTGTATTAATGAAGAGAAAACACTGGAAGAAAAGCACGGAAGACTTATCTTTTATTTAATATCAGCCGCAAGAATCACATATGCAGCTAAATGGAAAGGAAAATACATTCCAGAAACAAAAGATTGGTTACTCAAAGCTATTTTGCATAATCAGACAAATTAACACAACTAACACAAAAAAGAGACATAGAAATATTTAAAAGAGACTGGTACCCTTTTATCAATTATTTGAAGAATAATTAGGGAGTAAATTGGATTATTGGCTTGCTATAAATGTCTATTATTCTTTTTTATTTGTATACTTCTGTATTCAAAAGGGTGGTAATTTATTTCAAGGTTCATATTATCCCTTTTTTAAATAAATTATAAGACTCACAAGGTACCCATGCAATAATTGCAAAACAGCAAGGAATAATGTAATTTATTCGATTCCACGAGGTTTGATTATCTTGATAGGAAGTTATCTGTTATAAGATATACAGTCGTCCCCCGGGTTACGAAGGTAATCCGTTCCGGATTACCTTTCGTAACCCGGAAGCTTTCGTTTCCGGGGGGACCGCTTTAGCGAACGGACCGCACAGCTGATTTAAAGGGGCCGCGCGGTTTTTTTTTCCGTATTCCAGGGGATCTTTTGGATCCCGAGGGATACGTTAGCGGTCCCGCCGGTTTCGGATCCCAGGGTTTTCGTAACCCGGGGGATTCGTAAGCCGGGGGACCACTGTATATGACAACTTATCGATACAGTTTGCTAATTTGTTATATGTTGTTTTCAATAATAAAGATTTAAAAAAGGAGAATTGTCAACTTGATCCTGGTTAAATATTGGATTTAGACAAAAACTGAATGAATTCTTACAATTATGCTTCTGAACTTTAAGGGATAAACATTTCACATCTTCAGCTATCACCAGTATGCTCTTTTTCAATGGACAGGAAAGCTGGCACTCATTTGTTCCATGAAAGCCACACGGAATTATCTCCTCTGAGAAACCATATAAATGAGAAACTTTTTTAAAAAAGCAAAACAAGTCTTACCGACTTCTCACACGAACTTCACTTTCCATATATCCAGGTGGAACTTTCTGCCAATCTATTGGACTCATAAGCTGTCGACTCAAAGGAAGCAGTGGCAGCTCAACTTTATACAGTTCATTCATCTCTTTGGGAGAGAATATTCTTCCTGCAGGAAGTTGAAAGCATAGAAATAGAATGATTTTCCTCCACTGGAATGACCGCTTTGAAGATGAAGTAGTTAGTAGTTAGTCCCAAATTCACTCCTCCCAGATATGTATCACCCACCCATCCACCATGCCATTGCCACTTGATAATATTTTGGGGAATGCTTCTGTTTCCTCATATTTTTACTCAGATCTGGTCAGGTTAACCTGTAAGCTTGGTGGAAAAGGGAAAAGAAAAAGCCAATCAAAGGTTCCCAAATTATCGGGTATTAACCCTGGGATACAGAATGCTTTAGGAATGCAAATATGGGAAGTAGTAAGCACTACAGAATACCTGTATCACACTGCTGGATAATGCCGGCCTCAAGGTATCTACTTCGTATATCCTTTAACAAGGGATCGTGTAAAGATGGAACTGATACCTATTAAAAACATAGCTAAATTAATGCTTTTGCAATCAAAATCTCATCAAATCACTGAGCAATCTTAGATCCAACATATGGTAATGAATAAGATGGTGTACTCCAAAGGCCAGAGAAATGTGCAGATCATTTTTTAAAGAATCATAGAATGATAGAGTTGGAAGAAACCACAAGGGCCATCCAGTCCAACCCCCTGCCATGCAGGAACTCCCAGTCAAAGCATCCCCGACAGATGGCCATCCAGCCTCTGCTTAAAGACCTCCAAGGAAGGAGACTCCACCACCCTCCGAGGGAGTGTGTTCCACTGTCGAACAGCCCTTACTGTCAGGAAGTTCCTCCTAATGTTGAGGTGGAATCTCTTTTCCTGCAGTTTGCATCCATTGTTCCGGGTCCTGTTCTCTGGAGCAGCAGAAAACAAGCTTGCACCCTCTTCAATATGACATCCCTTCAAATATTTAAACAGGACTATCATATCACCTCTTAACCTTCTCTTCTACAGGCTAAACATCCCCAGCTCCCTAAGTTGTTCCTCATAGGGCATGGTTTCCAGACCCTTCACCATTTTAGTTGCCCTCCTTTGGACCCGCTCCAGTTTCTCCGCATCCTTTCTAAATTGTGGTGCCCAGAACTGGACACAGTATTCCAGGTGGGGCCTGACCAAAGCAGAATAGAGTGGCACTATGACTTCCCTTGATCTAGACACTATACTTCTATTGATGCAGCCTAAAATTGCATTGGCCTTTTTAGCTGCCGCATCACACTGTTGACTCATGTTCAGCTTATGGTCTACTTGGACTCCTAGATCCCTTTCACATGTAGTTTCATTCAGCCAGGCGTCCCCCATTTTATATCTGTGCATTTCATTTTTCCGCCCTAAGTGCAGTACCTTACATTTCTCTGCGTTGAATTTCATTTTGTTAGCATTGGCCCAGCTTTCTAGTCTATTCAGGTCATTTTGAATTTTGATCCTGTCCTCTGGGGTATTAGCTACTCCTCCTAGTTTAGTGTCATATGCAAATTTGATAAGTATTCCCCCAATTCTGTCATCCAAATCATTAATAAAGATGTTGAATAGCACTGGGCCCAGGACAGAATCCTGTGGGACCCCACTGGTCACTTCTCTCCAGGATGAAAAGGAGCCATTGTTGAGCACCCTTTGAGTTTGGCCGGTCAACCAATTACATATCCATGTAACAGTTACCTTGTCTACCCCACATTTTGCAAGCTTGTTTGCAAGAATGTCATGCGGAACATTGTCAAAGGCCTTGCTGAAATTAAGATATACTATATCCACAGCATTCCCTTTATCTACCAAACTCGTAATTTTATCAAAAAAAAAAAGAGCAGGTTTGTTTGGCATGACTTGTTTCTCTGAAACCCATGTTGACTTTTTGTGATTATGGCACAAAGCCTCTACATGTCTTTGTGCTATACAGGATTGTGATTTGGGGAAGAAGTATTGGGGCAGGAGTTGAATAGCAGGTTTGAACTCAATCAGGCTGATTATTTTTGCTAGTTTAATAACAAAATAAAGTCTGACTCAGGGGTGTAGTAACGTGGGGAGGAGGGTCCTGCCCTCCCATAAAAATTTCCTTCTGTCTGCAAATTTTTAGCATTGCAGCAACTTAAAACTTCAGCTAGCCATTTAGATATATCGTTCAGACATACAAAGAAAACAGGCAAAGTTACCATTGAAATGCTAACACAGAAAAAGTTAAGATATATAGGTGTCAATGATTTTCATTGTCTCACTCGGCAAGTCAGAGGACTTCAGTCCATGTCCACTGTCCTAAACAAACAAGGGATAACAGCTAGCAAAAGGGGATGGTGGTGGATAACAGCTTGGTCACGTCAAATTGAAGCTCCCTCTCATACAGTTTTTTGCAAATTACCCTGAGGCTCAGCAGGTGGAATGTCTAAAAATAAGGGAGGGCTCCTATGCTGAGCTCTGTCAGGAGATTACATGCAGCAAGCCTTAGGCCAATTATTTTAAGTGCATAGGTGCACACCAAATTTTTCTCCACTCTGGCGCTACCTTTCCATAGTGATGGGTCTGCATGTTCATGTGAAGAATGAAGCTATGCTGGTACGACCATTGTTGGCAGTGTCTCCCACATCAAACCAGCATTTGCTGAGGAGCCAGACTAAGTCCACAATTCAGGGAGGAATATCCACATAGGAAAGTGTCTCATCTGCATGCAAATGTGCTTTTTTTCAGGCACTGCAGGAATTGGTATTGGAGTGAAGAGAATTTAAACAATTACCAATTTTTTTGGGGGGGGGGGAGTAATGAACTTTCCTCATGGACAGCAATTACTCCTAAATTCTCCCTTACATAAATCAGGCTTAATAAAAAGGAGTCAAATTCATGTGAATTATCTCCCTTTTTTCCCCCCAGTCCAATTCCTGCAAAGAAGAATTAGGGACAAAACAGAATGAAACACAGTGGATGGAGCAAGAAAAGGAACTTTTCTGTAAAGAAAAGGGAGAAAGAGAAGAAAGAGAAAAAGGAAAGAATGGAATGGGTGAGTGGCATGAATGAGGGAAAGGGAAAACTGATATGTATGAGAGACTGTTCATGGTCCCTGATATGCTAAACTATCTTCCCCACATTGGTCAATGCTGCTACTAGAGGATGGTTTCCTTGGACAGTGTAATTCCCAAGTCCATTCTAGTCAAGGTGTCAGTAACCAGGAAACAGACACCTAATAACAACAAGTTAATAAATAAATAAAAATTATTCATATGTTAGGAGAAGTGCGTATGTGAAGAAATCCCTGATCGGAAAGGGAACATCCAGATCTGCAGAGAGGAGTGTTTGCTGGTCAGTGGTAAATCTGTGAAGCAACTCAATTTATTTGTTATTTAAAAAAAAACTGTTGGCTCAATCTCATCTCTTCAGAAGCTCTGCCTACATTGCTAAGTATACCAATACAATTTGAGCCTAATCTTCCAGTCAGAATAGTCAGAACACACTAGCTCTCCTACCTTCCAAATGTCTGTGCAAGTCTTCAGGAAGAAAGGATCATAAGATGAAGGACTGTAACTTTCTAAAAATGCACCACCCTGTATAAGAAGAAGAAAAAAATAACATGTCGAGTAATGGTAGCAATGTGATGATACTTAAGGGGGACACAGTTCACATCATTAGATCACAGAAGAAATATCCTAAATGAATATTCTGAAGCAGAACTTATATCAGACATGTGTTTAGCGAAAAATGTATTTTATCTCCATGTTGCTTCAAAAGTGCACTAGAATCACAGAATCATAAAGTTGGAAGAGACCACAAGGGCCATCCAGTCCAACCCCCCTGCCATGCAGGAACTCCCAATCAGAGCATCCCCAACAGATGGCCATCCAGCCTCTGCTTATGTAGGATATTTTCTCTACTCTACAGGAAAGCATTGAGGAGGAAAAATAATTCAAACTGCAAAATATTTCAGCTACTAAAAAAAATTATCCCATAATCAAGCCACAATCAACTAATAATTTTCAGCATTACCAAAGTTGCTATTTTGAAGGCAATAAGCCCCAAATTAAGAGTCATTAGTCTTTTAAGATGGGCACTCAGTTATTAAAACCTGAAGATATGAACACTCAGGATGAGGTTTTGCATGGAAATCAAAGGCTTTTAGGAAACAGCTCCCCGCATTCTATCCAGAAAGAGAGGCACACACATACATCAGTAACAAGATGTAGCCGATGGTCCTTCAGAAAGTCCGGACCCAAAAGCTTTATAGGTCATAACCAGCACTTTGAATTGTGCCAACAAACAAACTGTGGAGTTACATGTTTCCTGAAATGAAACAGTGTGGCCATAGCATTTTGGATTCACTTAAGTTTCTTAACAGTTGAAAAAGTCAGCCCTATGTAGAGTTCATTAGTGATCCAAACAGGATGCAAGCAAGGAAAGAGTCATTGTAGCCAGATCTGACATCTCCAGAAACAGGCACAGACGGTGCACTAGTTAGTAGTAACAGAAACCTGTAATTTGTAATATGCCATTTGGGAGAATAATACAGGGCAAATCTACAATTCATCTGTGATCTCACACAAAATGGGGATCTCTGGCTTCATTCCCACTACCTTTTAAATTGGATCGTGAATCAGTTTGAACCAATTCAAACAACCCTGGTTCCCACTTAATCCGAATCACTGAAGCCATTCCGAGAGGGGGGCCATGAGCTAGACCCATCTAACCCGCATCTTTTTGACACTGATTTTTTCTGCTTCTTTTTCAATAAATCGAATCTATGCAAGTGTGAACCACATGTGGATGGTGGGAATGGGACCTCTGTGCTGTGTGATTTTTGGAGCTTCTGGAGCTGCAGACTTTATCTGTTCTTCTTTGTAGTCTCTGTGACTCACACACAATGGGAGAATTACAAGCTACTTTGAGAGTCATGCCACAGATGAAAACAGCACCACACTCCCAAAGGCTGCCTCCTGTTGGGAACAGTTCTCCATCCTGCCAATTGTTGATAAAGGGGTATAGGAACCACCATGTTGTTGAAGATGGACGGCCACCACAGTCATGCATTTTATAAGAACAAGTAGTGCAGTACAAAAACTGAAGGGGAGAGCACAAAACTGTAATCTTTCGTCTAGTGAGAAACAGAGGTATTTCCGATGAGCTGCATAGACTGATATGTGGAAATACACATCCTATAGGTCCAAAGTGGTGAACCAGTCACTCTCCTGCAACAGTGGAAGGATACAGTGTAAAATGACCATCCTGAAACACTTCAGATATATGTGGCGATTCACTTCTCTGAGGTCCATGTAAAGTCCTCTTCTTTTTCCCCCACAAGGAAATAAAAGAAATAGAATCCTTGATGCAGGAGGGAGAGAGGAATGGGTTCTATGACACCCTTGCAGTAGTGAGAAGTGTGGGTGAAGATGGAAGGTATCCATAAGTGGAAAGTCTTGCAATTCTATGCCATAGCCATGCTCAATGACACTGAGCACCTACAGTCTGATGTGATGGCGACCCATTGGTAGCTAAAGACAACTAAACTGTTGGTAAATGATGGTGTCATCAACAGGGGAGTCATCCTGGAGGGCATCAAAGATGGCAATTTTATGCTTCTTGGCCCTTCTTTTTGAACTGGGTTGGTTTAAATTTCCCCTGTTAGGCTGGAATGTGGGATTGATTCTGTTGAAAAGTGGATTGTTTTTGTTGCTGAAGGAGAGCCAGACTGAGGTTCATTGGTAGCCAGAGGGGAAATGATGGTATTGAGGTTTGAATGGTTGTTATAGACCAACCTTGCAGGCCAAGAACATCATTTTGTGTGTATGCTCCAGGTGCTTGTCAATGGTAGAGTGAAAGAGGCTATCTCATTGAAAGGTAGGCCTTTGGTGGTATTATGAATCTGTGGAGAGAGACCTGAGGAATGGAGTCATGCATGGCAGTGAAGGGCGACGGCATCAGTGATGGCCTTTCCCTCCACAGTTGGCCAAGTGTTGAGCAATGGTCATTTGCTGTGAAGCAAATGTGTGGGCTTCAGTGTGAATGGTTGCAGCTTCCTCTGAAGGTGGTCAAGAAATGGGAAGAATGTGTCCCAGAGGAAATGATGATACGCCCCCATGCAGGCAAAGAAAAAGGAAACTGAATAGAATTTGCGTGCCATGATATCTAGCTTTTCCCCCTCCTTATCCAATGGGATGGAGTGGATGCTTTGGGAGGAGGCAGAGTGTACATCATCTACAATAACAGGATTGGGCTTGGGTTGGTGGGTGAGCCACCTGCAGCCAGAATCCTCTAAGTGACATAGGGATTCAATTTTCTTTGATGTAGAAAGGACTGAAGAAGGAATTGACCATGATTTACATGCAACGTGGAGTAGGTATGGCAAAGGTGGCAGAGATGAAGGAAATGGAGAGTCATGTTAGAGTCTCTGTTAAACTGGGTCCTGGATCTGGGGTTCCAAGCTCAGGAACTTTAAATTAAGGGACCAAGCTATTTAGAGGACCTGATCTTCAAAGGATCAGATGTCTTCAGGTAAAGAAACAGGGCTGCATTATCCTAAGAGGGATTCTGGGGAAATCTCTGCTTGTCTTGTCCCAATGTCTTAGGAATTAGTGGCATCTCTGGAATCAGGAGAGCTTGTCTTGTCCCAATGTCTTAGGAATTAGTGGCATCTCTGGAATCAGGAGAGCCTTGGGTAGCTGGTAGGGACATGTTGTTCTGAGTCATTCAACTCTTGGAATCTGGTGAGACTGATAGTTGCTATGAGTTGAGACACAGTAGATGTCAACTATGGATGGGTTTGTGGGTTCAATGGGAAGATTCCCACAGTTGTTCATACACCTGAGGTTGAGATGGCAAGGAATGGTCTTGAAATGGTACCATCATAAGTGTATGGGTGAAGACACTCCAACAGGAGAATCAATTGCTCTCCTGAGGTATACTCAATATGGATCAATTCCTGGGACAATACAGGATCAGGATGTCCTCTTGATCAACCAGTTAATTTGTCTAGGATTGTGGGTATTAGGCCAGTAGGAAGGTCTGTTGCATGGGCATACTTCCAGAAGAAGAGGATGATTTGGTGGTCGTCGTCTTCTTCTTCCTCTTCTTCTTCTTCTTCCTCCTCCTCCTCCTCCTCATATGTGATGCCCAGCTGGGTTCCTGAGATGAAGATGGAGGATGATTGTGAGACTGTTTCAAGGAGGGTGCTAGTACCAATGGTGTCAGTCTCCCTGCAAAGCGTGATGTAGCCACGGTAGTTTTAAAGGTAAATTGTTTGGTCGCTATCCACATGGACAAGTCGAACAGTCTCCGAGAAGTCTGGGTTAATGTCAGTTTGTTATCCACCCTTGAGTCAATCTAAAGATGAGACATCTCCAAGACACTCTTTCCTCCATTACTCTTCCCAGTTTCTGCAGATTCACACTCATGACTTCCTTAATTGAATCCATTTAACATGTAGTCTTCCTCTCTTTCTAATGCTATCCACTTTTCCCAGCATTATTGTCTTTTCTAATGAATTGTGCCTTCTCATGATGTGGCCAAAGTATGACAGCCTCAGTTTAGTCATCTTTGCCTCCAGGGAATTTTCAGGTTTGATCTGTTCTAGGACCCACGTATTTTTTCGTTTTGCTGTCCACGGTATCCTGAGCACTCTTCTCCAGCACCATATCTCAAATGAATTTTATTTCCTTTTTGTCCATTTTCTTAATTGTCCAGCTCCCTTATCCATACATGGTAATGGGGAATACAATTGCTTGTATGATTGCTTTCCATGTTTAGTTGTAGATCTTTGCTCTTTAGGAGTGTTTCTAGTTCTTTCACAGCTGCTCTCTCCATTCTTAGTCTTCTGATTTCTTGACCACAGTCCACATTCTGATCTATGTTTGATCCCAGGTATAGGAACTCTTTTACTATTTCGATGTCCTCATTGTCTAGATTGAACTAGTTTAGATCCTCCATGCTCATTGTTTTTGTTATCTTTATGTTAACCAGGGAACCTGCCTTTGCACTTTCTTCCTTGACCTTCCTCAGGAGTTGCTCTAGGTCTGCAATGTTTTCTGCTAACAGTATGGTGTCATCTGCATATCTTAGATTGTTAATGTTCCTTCATCCTATTTTCACTCCTCTCTCTTCTGTGTCCAAGCCTGCTTTTCATACAACATGTTCTGCATACAAGTTGAAAAGATAGGGTGAAAGGATGCAGCCCTGTCTGACCCCTTTGCCAATTGGGAACCATCCTGTTTCTCCGTGTCCTGTTCTAACTGTAGCCTCTTGTCCTGAGTACAGATTCCTCATCATGATTATTAGATGTGTTGGCACTCCCATGTCTTTAAGGGTGTTCCACAGCTTTTCATGGCCTACACAGTCAAAGACTTTGCTATATTCTACAAAGTACATGCTGAGTCAGTTGGTATTTTGAGACGAGAGGTGTAATTCCAGTGAGCCAGGGGTGGGGAGGCAGAATGAATGCCTGGCAGTGAGGTGGCCATGTCGTAGGTCTCCCCCAGGTAAAGAAGGCACTTAAGAGTGTCTGTCCTTCTCTATGAGTTTCCCCAACAAGGTCTGAAAGATGCTGGCAAGGCCATAAACAAGGTCTAAGATCAGAAAAGTGAAGACAAAAATCCAGGCAAAATATGAGGAGTGTCAGAGAACAGTCCAGTGAAAGAAGATACTAAGGAGAAGCTTGCTAGTCAACACTACTGCTGCAGCAGATGAAAAGGAACTATATAAAGGGCAACCTATATAACACCAAACACCAGCTCTACAGCTTTAGATGTGACAAAAATCACAATGTGCAGGTGTAGAAATCCCCATTTTGTGTGAACCACAGAGACCACAAAGAAGAATCAGATATACTTGCAGTATACATGCGTCCAATATTGATAGAGTTCTTTAGCAAAGTCTGGAAATTCCAGTTAGAGTTTTTTTGTTTCTCTTACATTAAATATACAGTTACAATATGTGTGTCTCCAACGAAGACAAAAACTAGAAGATATGTCCCTGCTCCAAAGAGCTTACAATCTTATGAAGTATACATCTTTCACAATGCTGAAGGGGAATAAAAGTATTCCACTAGAAATTCAATATGCAAAGTCCATAAAAACCATGTCCTCTTTGTTCCTTGTGACATTTATCATGCAGATACCACTGAAGCCAGAAGATCTTTCCTTCAAGTCAACAATAACATTCATTGAGAACTTGAGAAGCTACGAGCACCTGAACCTTGTCTCTTACTGTAGAAAAGCTGATCTTTGTTTATGGACCATAGCAGTGAAGGAAACCAAAGCATCTTCTGTCTTCAAGAATATTTAATGCTGTCACTATTCTTCTGTCGAGCTTGATACCTCCTGTAGGACTGGATTGGTGCAGGTACAGGGAGGAAGAAAGGATTGTGGGAATGGTAAGCACTGAAATCACGAGGAGGCTCCTGTTCAGACGCTAGAAGCTCTTCTGCAGGCAGAGGAAAGTCAACAAAAGAAGGGTGAGGAGCAGGAGGGTAAGAGGAGGAGGAGTGAAGATGATGATGAGGAGGAGGAGGAGGAGGAGGGGGAGGGAGAGAAGATGGAGGAGGAGATGGGGAGAAATCTGGTAAAACAACTGGTGGACTGCACATCGCTGAATGGGATAGTTGTAAGAAGGGTGAATGAAAGAAAAGGGAAGGTGTGTAGAGGTAAGGGGGAATTGGAGGAAGCAAATGAAAGAAATGTGATGGAATAGATGGAGGAAGCAAGACTGAGGGCAGGACTACAAGTGGTGGAGATGTGGAAGGAGAGACGGAAAGAAGAGAAAATGGAAATGGAGGAAGAAAAGAGGGGAAGTATGAGCTTTGGGAAGGACAGGGGAAGTCAAACACTGGGTGAAATGGAGGAAGGAGAACACAAAGGGAGAGTGGAGATCCAGAAGAGGAAGCCTAATGGAAGGAAAGACACAATAAAAATAGAAAAACAAATACATGAACAGAAGAGTACAGAATGAGATCCAACATGGGACAGTTAATGCATGAAAAGTTACTGAATTTATACACTTCCCTTTTCATCATCACAAAAGGTAGCAAAATAACACTAACAAGATACATGGAGTACATCCTTAAATTGGATACCATACTCATGGTAAACAGCACAGGATTGCACCGCTCCAAAATCTGGTACTATTTAGAACAAGGGTCCCCAAACTGTGCCCTTTAAGAGATTTTGGACTTCAGCTCCCAGAATCCTCAGCCACATTGCCCAATAGCCTGGGATTCTGGGAGCTGAAGTCCAAAATTCTTTAAAGAGCACAGTTTGGGGACTACTGATTTAGAATATAATATACACATGCTTCCAGCTATCTTTACATATGAGGGACAGATCGTGTTTTCTGATATTAGTTCCAATGTAGAATTCTGTACTGTCTGATCCTTTTGTACCAGGATCTATAATACGATTTGTGAGGTCAATACTCTGAGGACCTCCATTTGTGTTGGAAGAAGCCCCAGCCAACTTGTCCAACAGTCAGGAATTATGGGGACTGAAGTCCAAATCATCTGGAGGACCAAAGTTTGGGAACCAGTCTATGTTGTACAATATTGTTTGTACAGTATTGTTTGGGTAGTTTATATTTCCCCGAAAATAAGACATCCCCAGAAAATAAGACCTAGTACAGGTTTTGCTGAATTGCCAAATATAAGGCCTCCCTTGAAAGTAAGACCTAGTAAAGTTTTTGTGAATAAATATATATACAGTATATAATAAATGTTCAATTTTATTTTATTTTATTTATTTGTTCAACAATAAATGTGAATTCTTCTTCATGGAAAAATAAGACATCCCCTGAAAATAAGACCTAGCACATCTTTGGGAGTAAAAATTAATATAAGACACTGTCTTATTTTCAGGGAAACATGGTAGATACATACGGTAGTTTTTTTTCTATTGTTCAGGACCTGCTACAATTAGAATTGAATTTCTATTATGTCTACAATGAAACACACAGTTGGAAGTGATTCAAAGTGATGAAAGCATCCTGTTTGTGAAGACATTCAGAAAAGGATGCCCCTCCACTTCCCTAGACAACTGGTTCCACTGCTGAACTGTTCTCATAGTCAAGAAGTTTCTTCTAACATTATGTAGAAATTTATCCCCTGTAACTTAAAACTATTAGAAATGCCATGCTGATCCTGCCCACGGGGCTGCACAGAACAAGTCTGTTCCCACCTCTTTGTGGCAGGCCTTGAATTATTTAAAGAGGGCTATCATGTCACCCCTCATTCTTCTCTTCACCAAACTGAACATTCCTAGCTCCTTCAACTTTTCCACCTATACTTTGTTCTCCATAACTCTTATTATCCTTGTTGGCCTTCTCTGAAACCGCTCCGACCTGTCTATAACCTCAAAATTAAGACACCCAGAACTGAATGTACTACTCCAGGTGATGCCTAACAAATGCAGAATATAGTGGGTCTGTTACCTCCTTTGACTTGGAAACTATGGTTCTATTAATGGATTTAAACAGTAGTTGCCTTCTTTGCTGTAATATCACACTGCTGGATCATGTTCAACCTATGAGCAACAATAATCTCAAGGTCCTTTTCACATGTAGCACTACTAAGCCAAGAATTCCCCATTCTAGACATGTGCATTTGGTTTTTATGGCCTAAACGTAGAATGTTGCATTTGTCTCTGTTTAATTTCATTTTATTAATTTCAGCCCAATTTTTTAATTTATCAAGGCCCTTTTGAATTACTGCTTAAGAAGATCCACAACATCAAAACACATAATTTTGTTTCTTCTTGGATTTTTATATTCTGTACAATTTGTGTATATCTGATGATGACTACTGTGTATTAGCAAGGATATAAGAACTTTAGTGTATCATTTATTTGTTTTTTATTAGATGTATGTATAATTACTATATCATGCATTCCTTACATTGTATGTGTCCACATCAATGCCCACCCTCACTTTTTGTCTCATTTTTAAAGATGGCTAGCTCTAAAGGAATCTACGCATTTGAGATTTCCCTGTTCTTCTAGACCAATAAATGTTAAACTTTCTATGCTCTGAGAAGTGGGAGAACCCTGGGAATACAAAGGATAACAATAACTGAACGATCCAGCATTATGTAGATGTCCATTTTAAAAAATGAAGAAAGCATGGCATTTCTAACATTAAATGGGCATTTCTTCCCTTGGGGGAGCCATAAAGTGTGGCACCCACAACAGAATTTGGGGGTGCAAACATAAAATGGGTCCTTCTAGACCTAGGCTGTGCTCACTTTTTCCCCCTTGCAAGTGTTTGAGCAGAGGTGCTCTCATAATTAAGCATTTCTACTTCAAATTCTTGCCTCACTCCTAAAACAAAACACCAATTTTCCTATATTACTGTAACTGCCTATCCAAAACTGAAAAGCACACATAATATATTACGTATCTATATAGCTAACTACCAGTATTAGTAAGACAGTAATTCTCTACCCTCACAACAACCCTGTGAGGTAGGTATTATTTCTTTTTTACATACGGGAAGCCGAGGCTGTAGAATAGCAATCTGCTCCACAATAAGTTCTTCAGGTATACTTCAACCCAAATATCCACATTTCAAGTCCAACAATCTATCCACTTGTGCTTTCATCTTTCACTTATCCAGTTCCATGCATTTCACTGAGGATGGAAGTAAGATCTTATAGTCCAACTGTTTGCTCTGCATATATACTAACGTTCCCACCTCATTTTCTACAAATATGTGGGTTTGTCCTCTGATTGTTCACAGATGGCTTGCTGCCTTTACACCCACAGTCACAGTTCTTTGAAGCAGACTTCAGACTTAGTCTGAAGCAGACTAAGCATTTGAAGAAATAAATGAATCCATTCAAATTGATTACCCTCATAACAGATGAATTAAGGGTATACGGTGCAGGGAATCATGCCAGATTCTCCCACTCTGCCCACCTACACCCAGATCAACAGTTCCACTTTTCCACTTTTCCTTTGGAAGTTAGCAGCTGGCAGTGGAAACAGCAACTGCTGAGAGCCACTGCCTTCTCCTTGTCAACTGGATAAAGAAGACATGAGAATGAGGTGTGGGCAAGCTGTTATAGAGCTTGGTACCATATCTCCTATTGTTATGAACACACATATACATTTTCATTCCATAGGATAAAACAAAAATTAAAATCAATCTTCTCTGAAGAAAGAAACCTTTTTGATTTGTTACACATTTGAAGTATAGCCCTCACATTGTCACTTCAAACTCAGGTAATGCTGAAGTATTTTGTTCAAATTGTGGCACCTGGCTACACATTTATTCACAGAATATATTGAGAATAAATAGTACCCTCCCTTGCTCACAGGCTGCACTGAAAGAAGCACACAGAGAGAATACCTCCATTTCCACTGACTCATTCAACTGCCTGGGCCTCATTTTAAATACCTCAAGGTAATACAAACCACTGAGGCTAAAGGCACATTAGAACTTATCATGAATGTCCACTGTAGGGTGGCATGATAAAGGCATCTGGAAGGAAGGGTGGATTATTTCTCTCCTGATCACAAAGGGAAGAATCATGTGATATGTTTTCTTTACAGGAGTTCAGGAACAGAGAAACTGATCTGTTGGTGTTGTCAACTGCCAACAAATAGGCTTCAACATATGGTGAGCCTATGAATGAGAGACCTCTATAAATACTAGTATTCAATAAACCTGCTCAGTAAATCTCCAAACGAAGAGCTGTGGTTACACTGATTCAGTCAATCCATCTGTGCTATGGTCTTACTCTCTTCCTACTACTTTACTGAATATTACTGTATTTTTCCAATGAGTCACGTTGTCTCACATGTGTCTAAAATACAATAACCTCAGTTCAGTCATTTTGGCTTCTAGTGAGAGGTCACAGTGAGAAACATTAATTATACAAGCAAAATTAAGATGTTTTCCCCAGCCTCAGAATGTCCCTCAATCTATGTAGAAAACTTTATCTCTTGCAACATCCATCAGCCAAATTATTGGGGCAGGGGCAGATGGGATTTGCCCAAGCTAATATTACTATGGAAGGATGTGTGACAGAGGCTATTTCTGCTGATGTGAAGACTTCAGAGTCTTGTAAATGCCCTTGGTCAGGTCCATGCTTTTGTCTTGAACACTTCTGTTGAGAGGGCAGCTGAGGTGACAGGAGTTCTAACAGACTGAGTAGGTGCTTTTGGGGCTGAAGTGTGCGTGTAGGTGGATGGGGTCATAAGCTATTGAAATACAAGCTTTGCTCCAGCATGCAATAGTTAATCTAGCTGGAAGCCTTTTCCTCTTACGAAAATACAGTATGTCTAAAACTCTCTGCCCTTTTTCTGTATATCCTAATTGCACTAAAGTGTGCCAAGGTCTCTCAGAGGATATGAGGAGCTAGGACAAAAGGAAGGTAGAACCAGCTTTTATATACCCAATGAGGAATGTGTTCATCTTAGAAGTAACAAAGAATCTGGTCTGAGATAGACATAACTGGCCAGATTCTTATAGAGGGCACCTCTCTGATAGAAAAGGCTAAATGTCTCTCAAGTTACTTGAATTCCCCAGCATTGAGCCAGGGCAGTTAAAGCAGTCTCAAACTAGATTATTTCTACAGTGTGTTTTGGGCCAGAGTGTGTGAGGCCATTATGCAGTTCAGAGGAAAGGAATAAGAGCAAACAATGCCTCTTGGGTAGAGGCAAAGCAAGAAACTGGCAATGGAGCAGGAAGCTACTGTATTTGAAGAAAGTGCATCACATGAGTCTTTGTTTGCTGGACAAGAAGAGGAAAATAACCCATTTTTTGTTACAGTTGCCTCCAAGTACAACCCAAATAAATTATTTTCTCATTAAAGCAAATGAAATTCTTGATTATCAAATTCATAACTAGAACAGAGCAAGACATTTTCTGCACATACTTGCATGCAAACATATGTATCAGTCTCTATGGTCCAACCAGTAACAATTTAAGTGTTGGAACTGTGAAACCTTTGCTAGTAATATAACTATAAATCTTTCAAAGAACTAATGTTGGTCCTAATCTTGACCAAGGATAAAAAGCCCAATAGCTTTTTAGCAGCCCTACAAATGTCTGAGTAGTAAACATTTCTTTTACTAATACCTGCTTGTTACAGTAGTCTAAGTAAAGGGAGAGCTGTTTTCGCTTCCTTTCCTCTATTTCTTCGCTTGACTGCGTGTCAATTTTGTCCTGAATTTTCTGGAGTAGTGGTCTTGAAACATTCTCAAACCATTTCTTGTACAACATTTCCTTCCTCCTTAGGGCTAAAAAATCACTGTGCTTCAAATACCTGTCTACTTCCTAATTGACAGAGAGACTGTTATTAAGAGAGGAAGCTTACAAACAAATGAAACAATCAAACATTACCAGGTTAGTGGAGGATTAAAAGAAGCAAGTCATTAACCAACAAAAAAAAAAAAGAAATAATTATTTACACACGGTAACATTCTTATATGGATGACATCTGCATGAACAAAATGTTTTCAAAGAAATACTCTGTTTCAGCTTTAAATGGAGAAGGGGGGAATGAAAGAATCAAGCAGAGGCCCAATTGTAGCCATCTATAGTGTCATTATGAATTAGATAAAAAACATGGCCTTTTACTAAAGCTTTTTGATTTCATCCAAATCTGCACATGTGCATAATTTTAAATGGTCTTAAACTGCTTTGATGTTCAATGACCTTTTAGTCTGTTTAAATTATTCTTAGTAGTTTAAAATTATTTTAAACTGTTTAAATTGATTCTGAGCCCCTTGGATATAAGGCAGGATATCAATACTTAAATAAAGTTGGGAACTGGAAGCCAGTACATGCTTGCAGTGCTCTGAGCAACATGGGACTCTTATTTAAAAATAGATGAAACCATTCCAGCCATTTGATATATATATATGCACAGGTCGCTCACATTTAATTGATGTTCTTGGAGTGGTCATCTGTGTGCATTCACACATGAGGCGTCTGCACATCTGCAGTCATAATTTTAAATAATGCTAATAGTAATGAGTTAGATTTTAAAGTAATGTTTCCAAGGTCTTCCTTGTTGCTAAGTTTTGCATTACGAGTCCCATCTTTTCCATTGATTATATCTGCCACACATTTCCCTATCTACTCTCTAGGCATGATTATCATAATCTGTCAGGTAAGACAAAGTGGAATGCAGTCCATGAAGATTAAACTAAATGAAACATTTTTAGTATTTCAGGTGTCACAAAACACTGTAACATCCATACGCCAGGATTTTAAAAATAGTATTTAGTGACATCTGGGTATTTCATAGCCTTATTAAGAATTCACACACACACACACACACACACACACCCCACCCCAGGATTAACCTACTAACAACCTTTCTTTTTTGCTGCATCAGGGGTTGCCAAAAAACTACATAAGACTTTTTTTTGTCCTATTCCACTGGCTGAAACAAAAGAATACTCAATTTTTGCTTGCTTCTTTTTTTAAAAAAGCATATATCAAGAGGCTTCAACTTGGGGAAATTGTTTACAAGTATTCAGGTGAAAATGTGAAAGAATGCACTTTGTGGACTTTGCAACAAGTCATCCCAAGGGATGGGGGGACTAAAATGTCCTATCCTGGTGTGTGAGAATTAATGTGCTCAAATTTTGTTCTTTAAACAGCATGTGGGGGTGGGGGACTGTAATTTACACAGTATGGAAATAATCCAACTTGGAATTGGTCATGATTAAAATCCCTCTCCCAGCTGTTATTAGGGAAAAAGCTTCCATTCTCACCTGACTACTATCAAAATAACAAAAAGCAGGCATACTAAATGCTTACATGCATTGAACATCATGCCTACTTTAGTAAGCTAAGAGTTAGTGACTGTATTCCAAATTTATAACACCCCTAGCAAAACAAAACTTATAGCCCAAAATCACATATAAAAAGAGAAGGTATTCAGGTTAAAGGTATCAGTGTTTTCTTAATAGTCAGAAAGACATACCGCAAATATACATTATGTTTTCTTACCCTGATAAAGCAATTTTCCTTTTCCAACAGAGACTGGGCAGAATCAACATCCTGTCTTTCATTAACTAGAGCCTAATAAAATACCAACATAATCTGTAAAGTAAAACTGATTAATGAAAATAGTGATTACAATTAGCTTAATAAGCAGATCTGCACTATGGATATAACAGGTTCCATGACCAAGAAGCAGCAGCTGAAAATAAAAGTAAGTTTTAAAGCTTTCAATCATACAGATTACTGGGACACAACTCTGACTGCATTATGTATTGATGACTATGTCACAGAAGAATAAAAATTGTAAAAATAGTAAGAAAAATGTTACTCTTACTACTTCCATAGTCAAGAATGTTAAAAGAATACTATTTTGCTAATCAAGGTGATCATGCCAATATGCTTAGGAAATATTAAATTTAATTATAATATGTAGAACATTCCTAAACATCTTGCAAATCCTAATTTCAAACTTTTTAAATTTTAGTACAACTCAGTATAGTTCCTGGAAGCACAACTAAGTACTTTACATGATCTGTCCATGTAAAAGATAAAATAATGGTTAGAAAAGTTGCATCAGTGTAACTAGATAAACATACAAATATACTAAATCATCATATCAAGAGTAAAAGAAGGTTAAAAAAACGATCATTAAACATACTCTAAAGCAAAGCTGCCAATTATATTTTGCCAAGCAGTTATTAACAGAAACATTGCAAGTGGGATAGCAGGGAGTGCTGTGGTGGATCTGCCAGCATTTCCACTGGTATGTGTCAGGTATCACTGGCTGTAGATTCACATTTATGGGACCTTTAGAATGTTGTTGGGACTTCCAGGAAGGATGAGCCCCTCTCACTAATAGAGCTCCTCTCCAATATCTCCAATCACAGAATATCTTCAGTCCTACACACATATTATTATTTACCCCAGATACTACTACTTTTATAATATTGGTTCATTTTCATTACACAAAATATTTTTTAAAAACTGCAATATCAAAAATCCTCATGCAGAGCAAACAGTAACTATGATTCTTCTATAGTCAAAACATACTCATTCAATAAACTGCATGGAACTCAAAGATTGGATCCCTCGCAAACAGTGTTGTGACTATTAATTCTTTGGGAATGTGTTCATGCTTAAAGAAAAAAAAAAGGTTGACAAGACTGTTTTCCTTCTCCAAAAGGTTGGCAAAGCTTTAACAGACAACTGCCAGTTTTAATCCTTTACTTTTACCCCAGTTCCCAAGTCAGCTGTACCTGGGCAAGAGAAAAATGTTTCTGTGTCAGCCAGCTCTCTGAAATTTTTAACCCTCCAGATTGAGGACTTCTTGTCTTGCTTGGTGATGTAGAAACTGCTGGAAGAGACTGGGGGGGGGGGGGGTTACAATGAATGTTTCATGTTCTACACACCTCAGATTGAAATACACCTACTAAAGTGGCTTAATATTATGCCTACATTTGCCACAACATTCACCCTAAGGAAGCTGCAAAGCATGGCACAGTACAGCTTGAACTCTCTTCTGTTTTCACCAGTGCAGGCTGTAATTAACTAAAATGTACAGTCATTCCTTTCATAGGCTTCAAGAAAACTCAGAACCCTTCTGCAAAATTTTAAGCAGTACACATAGAATATTTTACATATTCAAATTTGCTTCTACAGCAAAACTTTAACAACAGTTTGGCAACCAGACTTCAACACAGCCATAGAATCAGTTTGTAGAGAGAGTAACAGAAAGAAACCTTTGAGGCTAACGGAAAGAAAGAGGTTGGCAGCATGAGTTTTCATAGACTAAAGTCTACAGTACTTTCTCAGATGCATATGGAGGAAGTAGAGTCTACGAAAACTCATGCTACAAGATTATTATTATTATTATTATTATTAAGCTTTATTTATAAAGCGCTGTAAATTTACACAGCGCTGTACATACAATCAATTAGAACAGATAAAATGAACCTGCCTTAACATTGAAACAATAAAATACAGTAGACAACAAATTAAAATAATATTGGATAACAATCATGGGATGTCTGGGAACGCTTTCCTGAACAGTATTGTCTTTAACTCAGTTCTGAAGCTGGTTAAAGAGGTGATAATCCGTGCTCGTGGGGGAAGGAGGTTCCAGGAGAGGGGTGGCAAGTGAAAGGGGACATTATCTAGGATGGAGCAGTGAAAATCCTTGGCTGGGACTGCAGTCCTTGACTACCAGAATGGAGGGTACGAGTGGGAAGGTAAGGAGAAAGAAGCTCTGATAAATAAGGAGAGGCCATCCTGTGCAGGGCTTTAAAAGTCATCAACAGAAGTTTGTAATGGATATGGAAAGGGAGGGGGAGCCAATGGAGGGATGGAAGTAAAAGGGAAATATGACTGAAGTGGTGAGCAGACATGATAATGTGTGCAGCTGAATGCTGGACAGAAATTAAAGGATGAAGGTGAGAAAGAGGAAGCCCCTCCAGACGGAAGTTACAGAAATCCAGTCGTGAGACCTTAAGGGCTTGGACTTGAATCTTGGCTGTAGAGGCCAAAATAAAAGGTTGGATTTTAGCGGTATTATAGAGAAAGAATCTGCATGCCTTGGCTATGGCCTGAATCTGGGGGATACACGACAAGGAAGAATCAAAAAAGGAAACCAAGACAGTGGGCTTCTTGCACAGGTTGAATAGAGATATCGTCAACAAGAATAGAAAAGGAATACTGCATGGTAGTATTTCAGTGGAAAAATATTGAACTTCAAACGCCAGTGCCGCATCCACTGAGAAAGAGCTGTAAGACAAGATGAAACTTATTGTTCAAGACCCAGAGAAAGATCAGGAGTAAAAAGGTACAGCTGAGTGTTGTTGCCATACAGATGAGAAGAAAAGCCAAAAAAATTAATGAGTTTGCCTTAGGACAGTGTGTAAAGAGAGAACAATAGGGGACCCAGAACAGATCTCTCTACATACTGATTCTACAGACTAAAATGGCTACATCTTTGAAGAGATAGCCACAGAATGCCTCTATTGAGTCAATGTATCAACTCATATATATTATCTCATATAAACTTTATAACAACCATGTAGAAAAGTGAAGGCTTAGGCCAAGAAAATAGGGTGTGTAAGACCATCAAATATGTTCAGAGCAGAGGGGGTTCAAATCTAAGATCATATAACTCATCTTATTGAAGTACAGAACATCTGCTCAGAGGTAAGGTCCACTGAATCCAATTCCCAAATTATTTATTTACTTTATATCCCATCAATATAAATGCAAAGCGGTCAAGATAACATCAAGATAATTTGATAATGGGATCGTAATCTTATTCTCTACACTTATGAAGATCAGATTAATTAAATATTAACCCTGAATATGATTAAGATAAAAAAATACTTATATAACTTCAAATGTTTGGAATCTAGGCATAAAATAAATTTTGTGTTTAAATCAATTGAATTCACTGGGGTTTTACATTTTAAAAAATGACTACATTAAGATGAAATTTTTGCTTTACCTGTCATACAATTCAAGCTTTACAGAATTTTGTGATATTGCTAATATGTTCCCACCCTAGACACTCACTTGTTTTGCATCTGGTATCATCTCCTCCATCTGGGCCCTTGGACAACGAAGTCTTATAAGCCACTGCAAGTCTGAACTCTCCTTTTTTGGTACTCCTGTGAACATCTAGCATAAAAATATTTAAATATAAAAATCAAAAACAAAGCCAAGGTCTATAAAAAATAAGAACTAGGATTAATAAAAACAACCTTTTAGAAAATATACTGGCAGGCACACTTTCAGATAACAGAAACCAGATGTCAGCTTTCTAGCAAAACACTGTTAAGTGTCTGTCATTTCTATTTGAGTGGAACGTGCAAGTGGTATTTAGATCCTGCACATCAGAACAGAACTGTTCCAGTGCTGTTACATCATAATAAATACTATGACAACAGTTCTAAGTTCCAGCTTGCTCAATTCTTTACAAACTGTCAATTTTGCTTTACTATCTTTCCAACAGTACGAAATATGTGCTCTACACTAGAGAAGGGACCACAAAAAACAAAAGCTTGCAAGATGAATTAAGAAATTAGAAAAAGAGTATGTTGAACAGGGTGTTTTAGAAATATCATGTATTGTCTCAAAGAAATAAAACGTACAATTCCAGGTCATAACAGTGTTCTCATATTCAGCACTTTCCAGCAATTCTCATCTTCTACAACGAGACTGAGAAATGAATCAAGCAATGCCTTAGTTACACAGAACCTTGTCCCACAACCTTCACAATACACTGAGTAAACAGATTAATTTTGTTTTTCTGTAACAATCACCATAAAGCTTAAATGACAGTAAGTAACTGAACAACCATATCTTCAGTTCTGGAGAGTTTTGCCATGCACACATCCATCTCAACGAACAAAATAGGAATTAGGGTTGATCACAGAAAATGAAACTCTGCTTTACCTGTCTTGTATGCTATCTTTTTATATACCTGTTCTTACAGCTTATTTTCTGAATTTTATTTTATGGCTGAAGAGTGGCTAACAAATATTTTTAATAATTTAAAAATCAAATAATAGTTCATAGAACTCCAAGTGGAATGGGAAAGTGTAGCATTCCACCCAGTTTCCCACATTTTTAGTGCCACTATTACCTCTGATCAAGTAGATTTCTAAATCAGGGATGAGCAAAGTGTGACCTATCAGAATTTTCAAAATACCAATAATGAGACAATCAAAATTTCATGATATGTATGGTTGAAAATCAGAAAGTAGTTAAATATAAAATGCAAGTATTGATTTCAGATCACTTAGCCATTTGTTTCGCTGCATGATGTATATATTTCTGTCTTTATGAGAGGCTCACACTCAAAAATACAGAATGTTTTGGCATCTTGTTCTAAAAGGAAAGCTTCCCAGCCTTTAAAACAGAGAACATCCCTTCTAAGAAGGGACACCTGGCAGCACTATAAGGGACAAATATTCCAATTCTCCAACAAGGGATATTTCTTATAACCAGAGACACCAGGTAATTCTACTCCAGATGTTGTTGGATTATAATTCTCAGCATTCCACAATATCGGCTATGCTCCTAGAGCTGATGAGAGTTGCAGCCTGACAACATTTATAAGGCTGCAATTTGCCCACACACTTCTAAATGTCTGAGTCCAAGCAAAATCTGTGAAAACCTATCTAACAGAACTGAAACTGGAATTAGGTTCAACCAGACCATACTAATTCACTTTTCAAGCCACCAATGCTACAACATACTTCTGAAAGTTAATTTCAATTTATCTTCACTATTTCACTTCATAAAACACAAATAGGATACAGGGTATGTAACAAATAGACTGTAGATTAGGTTGGTTTTTTTATGGTTTCAAACTCCTTCTTGACATCTATCTTTATTTTTATTTCTTTATTTTTTTATTTCTTTTATTTTTATTTCTAAAATGTATTAATTATTTTCCCACCAAGAGGTGCTCAAAATAATATAGCCACATTCTACCTTCTGAGTAGCATATTTTTGCTGCATCTCATGTTTTAAACCTGCCCCTCTAACAAAAATACAGAGGACCACATAATGATCTAGTGTAGGGTGTAGGAAGACACAGAGATTAAACAGATGGGCAGGAAAAAGTGGCTTGAAGCTGCCTTTTTTGAAGCCACATTGAAACCCCACCAACTGCACCACTGGATCCCAAGGCAGCTGGAGTGCTCATCTCATGCCCATGTGACATGGTTTCAAGCCAGAAAGAAGAAGAGAAAAGCTGCTACTTTTTGAAACAGCTTTTCTCTGCATAACGGCACTTTTCTGCTGGCTTCAAGGCATGTGTCATCTGAACGCCACACCTTCAAGCCAGACTGAAAGCACCTCTTTTTGCCTGTCTGTTTAGCCCCATAGAGATTAACCAAAAACATTTTCATTCTAAGAGAGGCTTAACTCAGTAATTTATGTCTAGATCTGTTACAATCCCTCCTACTAAGGCCCGAAACAGGCACAAAATGCAGAAATAATCCAGTTTGAGACCACTTCAACTACCCTGGCTCAATGCTAGGAAATTCTGGAAACTGTAATTTTGTGGCACATTGAGCCTTCACTGTCAGAGAGCTCTGGTGCCACAATAAAATACAATTCCCAGGATCCCCTTGCACTGAGCCAGGACAGTTAAAGCGGTCTTAAACTGGATTATTTCTGCAATGTGTTTTGCGCCTAAATCATCTTCATTCAGTTTGTCTTTGGAACATTTTTGAAAAATATTACGAATGTTGTTAAGAACTGACAGGAAATAAGGAACCATATACATATCTTAAATAATGTACAAGATGAAAGATTCAACATAAACGTTACTATGTGCATAATATCCACTAAACAGAATGTCTGAACTTTAACTACACAACTTCAAGAAAATGTGTGCCTGTGTACCTGGTAAGATGTAATAGGTCTCCATTTTGATGATTTTGTTTCACCACCTTCTTCATCTAAATTGTGTGGGAATCCAATCTTTTTAGGCTGTGATGACATTCGCTGCATCAAGGTGAAGTAAGAAAAATTAAAAAAAATATTTTACACCTGAAAGTATGTCTCACTGTTATCCATGTCTGACTAACATGCACCAGAAACAACAGTGTGCATCAGATTGCTCTCTCTTCTGGTTTCTCAAAACAAGATACCCTCTAAAAGCTAGAGATCTAATCTAGTGAGATGACTTAAGCAACTTGGAAGAAAGCAAATGGCATATCTGCTTTAGTATTCTCTTCACTTACGCCCAACAGAAATCCCACAGGTGGACATGAGTGTGATACTATAGCTCCCTTCTGCTCATGTTCCTCAAGCAAATGGCACTGAGAAACATACAACCTATGATACCGAAGACATCATGATTATTAGCCATTGGTAGTCTTATCCTTCATGAATCTACATAATTCCCCTTTAAAGATGTCCATGGTGAAAGCCTTCACCACATTTTGTGAAATTTTAGTTTTACTAGCACTTGTCTTATCTGTCCTGAATCTCCCATCGTTTAGATTTGATTACAAATGTTAGTTTGAGGAGAAATACGTTAACATTAAATTGTTCCAAATGAAAGCTATGTAATATATAAAGGTAAAGGTAAAGGTATTCCACATTGACAATGTTGTCAAGTCATGTCCGACCATAGGGGGGTGTTCATCTCCGTTAATAAGCCAAAGAGCCAGCATTGTCAGAGACTATTCTGTGATCATGTGGAAAGCAAGATTGCACAGAATGCTGTTTACCTTCCCACTGAAGTGGCAACTATTTATCTGCTTGCATTTTGATGCTTTTGAACTGATAGGTTGGCAGAAGCTGGGACTAGTGATGGGAGCTCACCCCATCATACAGCACATAACATCCTCCAGTACAGTTGGCATGTGGGGAAAACCCAACTGTAGTGGATTGTTCCTCCATGCAATCCCATGAATGAATATTAATTTTTGGAAACTAATGTGGTATCCTGGTATTCACTGAACGTAATACATGTTCAACTCATTTATGTAAGGTAATTCACTGATTTTTAAAACTCATTCCTGGTTGCTGTTGATGCCAAAATTCAGCAGCAAACCACAATGAGAAAAAGGAGGCTTTTAGGGATTATGGAAAAGAAATGATTTTGATGAAATTTGGAAAAAATTTATTGAAAATGTTCTAGCAAAAAAAGATGGTAAATTACCTTCGCGGGATGAATTAAGATTTTGGATGGAATATAAAGATGGGAATGACTCCGGGGGAGGAGTGCACTGAGGTGATATACAGAAAAAAAAAGAACAAGCAAAATGTTAAAGTATATAAGTATGAAAGAATGTTATAATTTGTTTTTATGTCATTTTTTGTAAAATTTCAAAAATACTAAAGAAAAAAAAAAGAAAAAAGAAAAAAGAAAAAGGAGGCTTTTAAAAAACAATTTAAAAAATGGGATACTGGTGGAGTGAGCACAAAACAGGACTTAGGGTTCTGCATAATTCCTACCCTCGAATCCTAGGCGGATGTCATGGGGAAACTCAGTTCTAATCACTCTCCGTAGGATCCTTTCAGTGCCCCCCCAAATACAATGAGATTGTAACATGTGAATCTTTGGAACCATGGATGACCCATTTGTGTAAGTCACAATACGGAGGAGGAGGAAAAGCTGTTAACAAGTGTAGTTCTTGCCCAACAAAATAAGATTAAAAAAAATCCATCTGCCTTGGTCCAGGCCTCAGGGGGAGAGAAGAACTTTTGGACCTGATCCCCTTCCCCACCACCATTTCCTTCTCCTTTTGTGTTGTGTCTTCTTAGATTGTAAGCCTGAGGGCAGGGAACCATCTAACTAAAATAATAATTGTAAGCCGCTCTGACAGCCTTTAGGGCTAAAGAGCGGGGTATAAATAAATAAAGATGAGGGTGGTGTATACTTCCTGACTCTGTGTGTACAAGCACTACTATATTTTTATCCATTTAGCCTAACTGAACTGGAACATAGAACAGTGGGAAGCCAGGCAACCTGCAAGCCCACTCTATATTAAGCATGCTTGATCAATTCAATACTTGAATACTTAAGTTGCCCACTGAGCATCCATACAGACTTCTGTCCCATCATCTGGATCTAGGCTCATTAAAACACATTTTACAGAAATATTTACCTTTCGGTATTTAGCAAGTCTACGATATCGATGCCGAGCTCCTGGACAGCAAACCTTTATAAGCCAGTCTTCACCTGAACTTTCACTACTTGAGGATGTTGACGACTCAGTCTAAAAATATTAATATAACCAAAAAAACAAATGAAAAATAATGCAGAGTATAAGTGCTTTCTAGTTCTGCAAAATGTGCAGAACATTTAGATTGATATAGTTGACTGGCTTCTTCTCAGATGACAATTACTAATGAGATTGTAAGAACCCTCATAACTGAATCATGGCCTAAATCAGTCAAGTCCTCACCGCTGGCTATGCTGGCTGGGGCTGTTGGGACAAGTCCATCAATATCAAGAGGTCTGTATATTTCTCATCACTGGACTAAAACCAAGTTTGCTTCCATTCCACTTGTATGCTGCCCAGAGATCATTTCAAATTAGGCAGAATAGAAATATTTTAAATAAAGAGAATTAATTACTGAAATGAATGGGACTTGTTCATCATAATTAAAGCACTTTCATTCAATGGGACTATTCTAGTTAAGAAAAACACTAAATTTAGTTCCAGGTATGATGGACACCTTCCATTGAAATATCATACTCCACAACATTACCATCTATATAGGAAAACTGGGAAGGGGTGAGAAGGAGACTACTAGTTCAGGATGGCAGAAACATGACTGAGTTGATTCTCACTCACGTCTGCCCAAGTCAGCTTTAAACTGTGTTATGGGACATTTCATATTCACAGATTAGTACCATAGACATGTTGCATACATACTTTCCAAGATGTGAAAGCAATAAATGCTTTGGTTATTGTGTGTGTGTGTGTGTGTGGCTGGCTGGCTGGCTAGGATATCTGCTTCGGAAATAACAAAATACCTCTTAGCTCTCCTACTCTAGATGGATATCAGTGTTTCACAGATGAACACTAACACTCTTGATTGTGATCAGGCCCCACCTGGAATACTGTGTCCAGTTCTGGGCACCACAATTCAAAAAAGATGTGGAGAAACTGGAGCGGGTCCAAAGGAGGGCAACTAAGATGGTGAAGGGTCTGGAAACCATGAAGCCCTATGAAGAAAGATTTAGGTTGCTGGGTATGTTTAGCCTGGAGAAGAGAAGGTTAAGAGGTGAGATGATAGCCCTGTTTAAATATTTGAAGGGATGTCATATTGAGGAGGGAGCAAGCTTGTTTTCTGCTGCTCCAGAGACTAGGACGCGGACCAATGGATACAAATTGCAGGAAAAGAGATTCCACCTCAACATTAGGAGGAACTTCCTGACAGTAAGGGCTGTTCAACAGTGGAACATACTCCCTTGGAGAGTGGTGGAGTCTCCTTCCTTGGAGGTCTTTAAGCAGAGGCTGGATGGCCATCTGTCAGGGATGCTTTGATTGGGAGTTCCTGCATGGCAGGGGGTTGGACTGGATGGCCCTTGTGGTCTCTTCCAGCTCTATGATTCTATGATCCCTGAGCACCACCAATGATGGAGCCTGAAGAAACAATGAGAGAAACAAAGCAATCCAGATAGTGCTTGTCACTGTCACTGTGATCACAACAGGCCCCCACCACAAGAAACTCTGAGCTCAGCAGCGTCATCAGTTTTAGAACCACAACTTAACTCTGGCATATGTGAAGAAATAATCAGGAAGAATGCCATTGAATGGGTACAATTTGCATTTCTCTACCACTGAGTAATTATAGATATTTTCTTAAATCTAAAAGTAGGGATGAATCCTTAAATGTTCATCCAAGGTTTAGTTTTCATCAAACAGGGGAAAGGATAAAACATAAGCCCTGGTGGCGCAGTGGTTAAATGCCTGTACTGCAGCCACTCACTCAAAACCATAACATTGTGATAGGGCTCAAGCTTGACTTAGGCTTGCATTGTTCCGAGGTCGCTAAAATGAGTATCCAAATTGTTGGGGCCAAGTAGCTTACAGTTGTAAACCACTTAGACACTTCTTAGGTGGTATGAAGCAGTATATAAATGAAGCTGTTTCTTTGTATGTTTACATGAGCCAGCACAAGAAAGGCCTGAGCAGATCAAACGATTAGGGCAGAGATGGGGAATGTACTGCCATTCAGGTGGACTACAACTCCCATCAGTTCTAGCTAGCATGGCTAATGGTGAAAGATGGTGGAGATGCAATTCAGCAACCACCACTCTATAAGACAAGCCCTGGTGATGGCAGTATCCTAGGCAGCACCTAAGATGCCTCAACCAAGGTAGGACTTCACCTGATAACAGCAATGTTAAGTGACAACTTTGTTGTTGTTAACCACCCTCGAGTTATGGCTTCACTCATGACGACTCTGTGGATGAGACATCTCCAAGTCTCCCTATCTTCCACTGCTTAGGTCTTGTACAAATTCATACCCACCGTCTCTTTAATAGAGTCCATCCATCTAGCACACAGTCTTCTTCTCTTTCTAATTCCCTCTACCTTCCCTAGCATTATTGTCTTTTCCAATAAGTCATGCCTTCTGATGATGTGGCCAAAGTATGACAGCCTCAGGTTAATCATCTTGGCTTCCAAGAAGATTTCTGGCTTAATCTGTTCTAGGACCCCTTTGTCTTTTTGGATAGTGATCTGCAAATCATGTCACCCAGTCCAACTAGAGGAGAGCAGGCACTAAGTTTACAACTATGTTTCACTGAATATTAAAGTTATAACTGCCCATACCATTGTTTATTTCTCATCACTATGTATACATGTGAGAGCTGGAAGGTGATGAAAGCTGATGGGAAGAAAATCAACTCATTTCAGATGCTGATGAAGGGGTCTATGGATACTGTAGACTGCTAAAAAGACAAATAAATGGGTCCTAGGACACCCACATCATGAGGCAAAATGAATCATTAGAACAGACAAAGATGCTAGGAAAGCTGGATGGCAGTAGAAAGAGAGGAAGACCACATGCCAGGTGGGTAGAATCAATTAGGGAGGACACAGGACTGAGTCTGCTGAATCTGAGCAGAGAAATTTTGGATAGGGAGGCTTGGAGACATCTTATCTATGGGGTCACCATGAGTCGAGGGTGGGACTCAAGGGCAAATAACAACCACCAAAGCAAATCGTGCCTAAACTCTTCCTAGAAGAAGAAAACTAAACTGAGACTGTTGTACTTTGGACATATCATGAGAAGGATAGAGTCATTAGAGAAGACAATTATGCTAGAGAAGGTGGAGGACAGAAGAAAGAGAGGAAAACTGAACGGCAGATGGCTATACTTAATTAGGGAGGCCATGGATCTGGGCCTGAGCTTGCAGGATCTGAGCAGAGACGAGGCAGAGGACGGAGGGGCTTGCAGGTGTCTCATCCACAGGGCCACAATGAGTTGAGGAGTCAGTTAACAACAACAAACAATAGCAAAATCAAGCCTAAGGTCTTCCTAGAAGCCAAGATGACTAAACTGAGACTGTTGTACTTTGGACCTATCATGAGAAGGACAGACTCATTAGAAAAACAATGATGTTAGAGAAGGTGGAAGGCAGTAGAAAAAGAGAAAGGCCTCATTACAAGTGGATAGATTCTGCACTTCACTGTTATAGAGCTATTATTCCGCTTTAACTGCTATGGCTGCCTCCTGTGGAATCCTGGTATTTGCATTTTAGGGGGAGGCACTTAGTGTTCTCACTGCCAGAGAGCTCACACTAAACTACAAACCCCACAATGCCACAGGAGGCAGCCAGGGAAGTAAAGGTGGAATAACAGCGCTGTTAGACTGTAGTGCAGGATTCTCCTCCATCGAGGCAGCGAGGGCTGGGGCCCTGAGCCTGCAAAAACTGAGCAAGGCTGTGAAGGATGGAGTGTCTTGGAGACCCCTTGTGCATAGGATTGCCTAGGGAGGCTAATAGAGTCAAGGAAATGGTTGTTGTTGTTGTTAGGATGCACTAAAACAAATGACACTACTTGCCCATAAAGAAACCATACTTGTCCATAAGAAATCATAGGGGAATATTTGCCCACACAGAATCACTGGGGAATGCTTGCCCTTTGGGAAAAATACAGGAATAGAGAAACCATACTTGCCCATAGAGAATCACTGGGGTATACATTGAGGAATCATTGAACAAATATACCCAAATATCTCTTTATGGGCCAACATTCCTAATGATTTCCTATGGGCAAACATTCCCAATGATTCCCTATGGGCCAATATTCCCCAATGATTCCCTATGGGCAAACATTCCCAATGATTCTCTATGGGCCAATATTCCCCAATGATTCCCTATGGGCCAATATTCCCCAATGATTCCCTATGGGCCAATATTCCCCAATGATTCCCTATGGGCAAACATTCCCCAATGATTCCCTATGGGCAAACATTCCCCAATGATTCCCTATGGGCCAATATTCCCCAATGATTCTCTATGGGCCAATATTCCCCAATGATTCCCTATGGGCCAATATTCCCCAATGATTCCCTATGGGCCAATATTCCCCAATGATTCCCTATGGGCCAACATTCCCCAATGATTCCCTATGGGCAAACATTCCCCAATGATTCCCTATGGGCAAACATTCCCAATGATTCCCTAAGGGCCAATATTCCCCAATGATTCCCTATGGGCCAATATTCCCCAATGATTCTCTATGGGCCAATATTCCCCAATGATTCCCTATGGGCCAATATTCCCCAATGATTCCCTATGGGCCAATATTCCCCAATGATTCCCTATGGGCCAACATTCCCCAATGATTCCCTATGGGCAAACATTCCCCAATGATTCCCTATGGGCAAACATTCCCAATGATTCCCTATGGGCCAATATTCCCCAATGATTCCCTATGGGCAAACATTCCCAATGATTCCCTATGGGCCAATATTCCCCAATGATTCCCTATGGGCAAACATTCCCAATGATTCCCTATGGGTCAATATTCCCCAATGATTCCCTATGGGCCAATATTCCCCAATGATTCCCTATGGGCAAACATTCCCCAATGATTCCCTATGGGCCAATATTCCCCAATGATTCCCTATGGGCAAACATTCCCAATGATTCCCTATGGGCCAATATTCCCCAATGATTCCCTATGGGCAAACATTCCCCAATGATTCCCTATGGGCAAATATTCCCCAATGATTCCCTATGGGCCAATATTCCCCAATGATTCCCTATGGGCCAATATTCCCCAATGATTCCCTATGGGCCAATATTCCCCAATGATTCCCTATGGGCCAATATTCCCCAATGATTCCCTATGGGCCAATATTCCCCAATGATTCCCTATGGGCCAATATTCCCCAATGATTCCCTATGGGCCAATATTCCCCAATGATTCCCTATGGGCCAATATTCCCCAATGATTCCCTATGGGCAAACATTCCCCAATGATTCTCTATTGGCCAATATTCCCCAATGATTCCCTATAGGCCAATATTCCCCAATGATTCCCTATGGGCAAACATTCCCCAATGATTCCCTATGGGCCAATATTCCCCAATGATTCCCTATGGGCCAATATTCCCCAATGATTCCCTATGGGCAAACATTCCCAATGATTCCCTATGGGCCAATATTCCCCAATGATTCCCTATGGGCAAACATTCCCAATGATTCCCTATGGGTCAATATTCCCCAATGATTCCCTATGGGCCAATATTCCCCAATGATTCCCTATGGGCAAACATTCCCCAATGATTCCCTATGGGCCAATATTCCCCAATGATTCCCTATGGGCAAACATTCCCAATGATTCCCTATGGGCCAATATTCCCCAATGATTCCCTATGGGCAAACATTCCCCAATGATTCCCTATGGGCAAATATTCCCCAATGATTCCCTATGGGCCAATATTCCCCAATGATTCCCTATGGGCCAATATTCCCCAATGATTCCCTATGGGCCAATATTCCCCAATGATTCCCTATGGGCCAATATTCCCCAATGATTCCCTATGGGCCAATATTCCCCAATGATTCCCTATGGGCAAACATTCCCCAATGATTCCCTATGGGCAAACATTCCCAATGATTCCCTATGGGCCAATATTCCCCAATGATTCTCTATTGGCCAATATTCCCCAATGATTCCCTATGGGCCAATATTCCCCAATGATTCCCTATGGGCCAATATTCCCCAATGATTCCCTATGGGCCAATATTCCCCAATGATTCTCTATGGGCCAATATTCCCCAATGATTCCCTATGGGCCAATATTCCCCAATGATTCCCTATGGGCCAATATTCCCCAATGATTCCCTATGGGCCAATATTCCCCAATGATTCCCTATGGGCCAATATTCCCCAATGATTCCCTATGGGCCAATATTCCCCAATGATTCCCTATGGGCAAACATTCCCCAATGATTCCCTATGGGCCAATATTCCCCAATGATTCCCTATGGGCAAACATTCCCCAATGATTCCCTATGGGCAAACATTCCCCAATGATTCCCTATGGGCAAACATTCCCCAATGATTCCCTATGGGCCAATATTCCCCAATGATTCCCTATGGGCAAACATTCCCAATGATTCCCTATGGGCCAATATTCCCCAATGATTCCCTATGGGCAAACATTCCCAATGATTCCCTATGGGTCAATATTCCCCAATGATTCTCTATGGGCCAATATTCCCCAATGATTCCCTATGGGCAAACATTCCCCAATGATTCCCTATGGGCCAATATTCCCCAATGATTCCCTATGGGCAAACATTCCCAATGATTCCCTATGGGCCAATATTCCCCAATGATTCCCTATGGGCAAACATTCCCCAATGATTCCCTATGGGCAAATATTCCCCAATGATTCCCTATGGGCCAATATTCCCCAATGATTCCCTATGGGCCAATATTCCCCAATGATTCCCTATGGGCCAATATTCCCCAATGATTCCCTATGGGCCAATATTCCCCAATGATTCCCTATGGGCCAATATTCCCCAATGATTCCCTATGGGCAAACATTCCCCAATGATTCCCTATGGGCAAACATTCCCAATGATTCCCTATGGGCCAATATTCCCCAATGATTCTCTATTGGCCAATATTCCCCAATGATTCCCTATGGGCCAATATTCCCCAATGATTCCCTATGGGCCAATATTCCCCAATGATTCCCTATGGGCCAATATTCCCCAATGATTCTCTATGGGCCAATATTCCCCAATGATTCCCTATGGGCCAATATTCCCCAATGATTCCCTATGGGCCAATATTCCCCAATGATTCCCTATGGGCCAATATTCCCCAATGATTCCCTATGGGCCAATATTCCCCAATGATTCCCTATGGGCCAATATTCCCCAATGATTCCCTATGGGCAAACATTCCCCAATGATTCCCTATGGGCCAATATTCCCCAATGATTCCCTATGGGCAAACATTCCCCAATGATTCCCTATGGGCAAACATTCCCCAATGATTCCCTATGGGCAAACATTCCCCAATGATTCCCTATGGGCCAATATTCCCCAATGATTCCCTATGGGCAAACATTCCCAATGATTCCCTATGGGCCAATATTCCCCAATGATTCCCTATGGGCCAATATTCCCCAATGATTCCCTATGGGCCAATATTCCCCAATGATTCCCTATGGGCAAACATTCCCCAATGATTCCCTATGGGCCAATATTCCCCAATGATTCCCTATGGGCCAATATTCCCCAATGATTCCCTATGGGCCAATATTCCCCAATGATTCCCTATGGGCCAATATTCCCCAATGATTCCCTATGGGCCAATATTCCCCAATGATTCCCTATGGGCAAACATTCCCCAATGATTCTCTATTGGCCAATATTCCCCAATGATTCCCTATGGGCCAATATTCCCCAATGATTCCCTATGGGCAAACATTCCCCAATGATTCCCTATGGGCCAATATTCCCCAATGATTCCCTATGGGCCAATATTCCCCAATGATTCCCTATGGGCCAATATTCCCCAATGATTCCCTATGGGCCAATATTGCCCAATGATTCCCTATGGGCCAATATTCCCCAATGATTCCCTATGGGCCAATATTCCCCAATGATTCCCTATGGGCAAACATTCCCAATGATTCTCTATTGGCCAATATTCCCAAATGATTCTCTATTGGCCAATATTCCCCAATGATTCCCTATGGGCCAATATTCCCCAATGATTCCCTATGGGCAAACATTCCCCAATGATTCCCTATGGGCCAATATTCCCCAATGATTCCCTATGGGCCAATATTCCCCAATGATTCCCTATGGGCCAATATTCCCCAATGATTCCCTATGGGCAAACATTCCCAATGATTCTCTATGGGCAAATATTCCCCAATGATTCCCTATGGGCAAACATTCCCCAATGATTCCCTATGGGCCAATATTCCCCAATGATTCCCTATGGGCAAACATTCCCCAATGATTCCCTATGGGCAAACATTCCCCAATGATTCCCTATGGGCAAACATTCCCAATGATTCCCTATGGGCCAATATTCCCCAATGATTCCCTATGGGCAAACATTCCCCAATGATTCCCTATGGGCAAACATTCCCAATGATTCTCTATGGGCAAATATTCCCCAATGATTCCCTATGGGCAAACATTCCCCAATGATTCCCTATGGGCCAATATTCCCCAATGATTCCCTATGGGCCAATATTCCCCAATGATTCCCTATGGGCCAATATTCCCCAATGATTCCCTATGGGCCAATATTCCCCAATGATTCCCTATGGGCCAATATTCCCCAATGATTCCCTATGGGCAAACATTCCCCAATGATTCCCTATGGGCAAACATTCCCAATGATTCCCTATGGGCCAATATTCCCCAATGATTCCCTATGGGCAAACATTCCCCAATGATTCCCTATGGGCAAACATTCCCAATGATTCTCTATGGGCAAATATTCCCCAATGATTCCCTATGGGCAAACATTCCCCAATGATTCCCTATGGGCCAATATTCCCCAATGATTCCCTATGGGCCAATATTCCCCAATGATTCCCTATGGGCCAATATTCCCCAATGATTCCCTATGGGCCAATATTCCCCAATGATTCCCTATGGGCCAATATTCCCCAATGATTCCCTATGGGCAAACATTCCCAATGATTCCCTATGGGCCAATATTCCCCAATGATTCCCTATGGGCAAACATTCCCCAATGATTCCCTATGGGCAAACATTCCCCAATGATTCCCTATGGGCCAATATTCCCCAATGATTCCCTATGGGCAAACATTCCCAATGATTCCCTATGGGCCAATATTCCCCAATGATTCCCTATGGGCCAATATTCCCCAATGATTCCCTATGGGCCAATATTCCCCAATGATTCCCTATGGGCAAACATTCCCAATGATTCCCTATGGGCAAACATTCCCAATGATTCCCTATGGGCCAATATTCCCCAATGATTCCCTATGGGCAAACATTCCCCAATGATTCCCTATGGGCAAACATTCCCAATGATTCTCTATGGGCAAATATTCCCCAATGATTCTCTATGGGCAAACATTCCCCAATGATTCCCTATGGGCCAATATTCCCCAATGATTCCCTATGGGCCAATATTCCCCAATGATTCCCTATGGGCCAATATTCCCCAATGATTCCCTATGGGCCAATATTCCCCAATGATTCCCTATGGGCCAATATTCCCCAATGATTCCCTATGGGCAAACATTCCCCAATGATTCCCTATGGGCAAACATTCCCAATGATTCCCTATGGGCCAATATTCCCCAATGATTCCCTATGGGCAAACATTCCCCAATGATTCCCTATGGGCAAACATTCCCAATGATTCTCTATGGGCAAATATTCCCCAATGATTCCCTATGGGCAAACATTCCCCAATGATTCCCTATGGGCCAATATTCCCCAATGATTCCCTATGGGCCAATATTCCCCAATGATTCCCTATGGGCAAACATTCCCCAATGATTCCCTATGGGCCAATATTCCCCAATGATTCCCTATGGGCAAACATTCCCCAATGATTCCCTATGGGCAAACATTCCCCAATGATTCCCTATGGGCCAATATTCCCCAATGATTCCCTATGGGCAAACATTCCCAATGATTCCCTATGGGCCAATATTCCCCAATGATTCCCTATGGGCAAACATTCCCCAATGATTCCCTATGGGCAAACATTCCCAATGATTCCCTATGGGCCAATATTCCCCAATGATTCTCTATGGGCCAATATTCCCCAATGATTCTCTATGGGCCAATATTCCCCAATGATTCCCTATGGGCCAATATTCCCCAATGATTCCCTATGGGCAAACATTCCCCAATGATTCCCTATGGGCAAACATTCCCAATGATTCCCTATGGGCCAATATTCCCCAATGATTCCCTATGGGCCAATATTCCCCAATGATTCTCTATGGGCCAATATTCCCCAATGATTCCCTATGGGCCAATATTCCCCAATGATTCTCTATGGGCCAATATTCCCCAATGATTCCCTATGGGCCAATATTCCCCAATGATTCCCTATGGGCCAATATTCCCCAATGATTCCCTATGGGCCAATATTCCCCAATGATTCCCTATGGGCCAATATTCCCCAATGATTCCCTATGGGCAAACATTCCCAATGATTCCCTATGGGCCAATATTCCCCAATGATTCCCTATGGGCAAACATTCCCAATGATTCCCTATGGGCCAATATTCCCCAATGATTCCCTATGGGCCAATATTCCCCAATGATTCCCTATGGGCAAACATTCCCCAATGATTCCCTATGGGCAAACATTCCCAATGATTCCCTATGGGCCAATATTCCCCAATGATTCCCTATGGGCAAACATTCCCCAATGATTCCCTATGGGCAAACATTCCCAATGATTCTCTATGGGCAAATATTCCCCAATGATTCCCTATGGGCAAACATTCCCCAATGATTCCCTATGGGCCAATATTCCCCAATGATTCCCTATGGGCAAACATTCCCAATGATTCCCTATGGGCCAATATTCCCCAATGATTCCCTATGGGCAAACATTCCCCAATGATTCCCTATGGGCAAATATTCCCCAATGATTCCCTATGGGCCAATATTCCCCAATGATTCCCTATGGGCCAATATTCCCCAATGATTCCCTATGGGCCAATATTCCCCAATGATTCCCTATGGGCCAATATTCCCCAATGATTCCCTATGGGCCAATATTCCCCCATGATTCCCTATGGGCAAACATTCCCCAATGATTCCCTATGGGCAAACATTCCCAATGATTCCCTATGGGCCAATATTCCCCAATGATTCTCTATTGGCCAATATTCCCCAATGATTCCCTATGGGCCAATATTCCCCAATGATTCCCTATGGGCCAATATTCCCCAATGATTCCCTATGGGCCAATATTCCCCAATGATTCTCTATGGGCCAATATTCCCCAATGATTCCCTATGGGCCAATATTCCCCAATGATTCCCTATGGGCCAATATTCCCCAATGATTCCCTATGGGCCAATATTCCCCAATGATTCCCTATGGGCCAATATTCCCCAATGATTCCCTATGGGCCAATATTCCCCAATGATTCCCTATGGGCAAACATTCCCCAATGATTCCCTATGGGCCAATATTCCCCAATGATTCCCTATGGGCAAACATTCCCCAATGATTCCCTATGGGCAAACATTCCCCAATGATTCCCTATGGGCCAATATTCCCCAATGATTCCCTATGGGCAAACATTCCCAATGATTCCCTATGGGCCAATATTCCCCAATGATTCCCTATGGGCAAACATTCCCCAATGATTCCCTATGGGCAAACATTCCCAATGATTCCCTATGGGCCAATATTCCCCAATGATTCTCTATGGGCCAATATTCCCCAATGATTCTCTATGGGCCAATATTCCCCAATGATTCCCTATGGGCCAATATTCCCCAATGATTCCCTATGGGCAAACATTCCCCAATGATTCCCTATGGGCAAACATTCCCAATGATTCCCTATGGGCAAATATTCCCCAATGATTCCCTATGGGCAAACATTCCCCAATGATTCCCTATGGGCCAATATTCCCCAATGATTCCCTATGGGCCAATATTCCCCAATGATTCTCTATGGGCCAATATTCCCCAATGATTCCCTATGGGCCAATATTCCCCAATGATTCCCTATGGGCCAATATTCCCCAATGATTCCCTATGGGCAAACATTCCCAATGATTCCCTATGGGCCAATATTCCCCAATGATTCCCTATGGGCCAATATTCCCCAATGATTCCCTATGGGCCAATATTCCCCAATGATTCCCTATGGGCCAATATTCCCCAATGATTCCCTATGGGCAAACATTCCCAATGATTCCCTATGGGCCAATATTCCCCAATGATTCCCTATGGGCAAACATTCCCAATGATTCCCTATGGGCCAATATTCCCCAATGATTCCCTATGGGCCAATATTCCCCAATGATTCTCTATGGGCCAATATTCCCCAATGATTCCCTATGGGCCAATATTCCCCAATGATTCCCTATGGGCCAATATTCCCCAATGATTCCCTATGGGCAAACATTCCCAATGATTCCCTATGGGCCAATATTCCCCAATGATTCCCTATGGGCAAACATTCCCCAATGATTCCCTATGGGCAAACATTCCCCAATGATTCCCTATGGGCCAATATTCCCCAATGATTCCCTATGGGCAAACATTCCCAATGATTCCCTATGGGCCAATATTCCCCAATGATTCCCTATGGGCCAATATTCCCCAATGATTCCCTATGGGCCAATATTCCCCAATGATTCCCTATGGGCAAACATTCCCCAATGATTCCCTATGGGCAAACATTCCCAATGATTCCCTATGGGCCAATATTCCCCAATGATTCCCTATGGGCAAACATTCCCCAATGATTCCCTATGGGCCAATATTCCCCAATGATTCCCTATGGGCCAATATTCCCCAAAGATTCCCTATGGGCAAACATTCCCAATGATTCCCTATGGGCCAATATTCCCCAATGATTCCCTATGGGCAAACATTCCCCAATGATTCCCTATGGGCAAACATTCCCAATGATTCCCTATGGGCCAATATTCCCCAATGATTCCCTATGGGCAAACATTCCCCAATGATTCTCTATGGGCAAATATTCCCCAATGATTCCCTATGGGCAAACATTCCCCAATGATTCCCTATGGGCCAATATTCCCCAATGATTCCCTATGGGCAAACATTCCCCAATGATTCCCTATGGACCAATATTCCCCAATGATTCCCTATGGGCAAACATTCCCCAATGATTCCCTATGGGCAAACATTCCCAATGATTCCCTATGGGCCAATATTCCCCAATGATTCCCTATGGGCAAACATTCTCTAATGATTCCCTATTGGCAAGTATTCCTAATGACTCCCTATGGGCATTAAGCCATCTTCCTTCATTTGTTGGCAGCCCCTGGTCCTGGCTCCTTCCCTCCTCCACTCACCCTTCCAGGGGGCTCCTCTGAAGGAGGCGGAGGAGGAGGGGACTCTCTCGGTGTGGAAGTGAGGGGCCCCTCTGGGTCCCCTGAGGGGCCCTCCATAGCCCCTGCCCAGCCCTCCTCTCCCCTCAGAGAGCAGCACCCTTCCTTGCTTCCTTCCCTCCCGCCCTCTGCTTCCTTCTAAAGTGAGTCCTAGAGAGCAGCATAAACTATGCCACATCCCCAAGCGTCCTCCTTTCTCCCTCCGCCGGGAAGCATTATAGTCCCCCACCTCCTCCTTTCTTAACCGTCTTTTAAAAAGCCCTGGAGACCGGAAAGGACAAAAATAAGACATTTTAAATACGTCCCCATGATTTAAAAGCATTAAATGCCCCTGTTATGACTGATTTTTCCCCTCACTGAGGAAGGGGGACGGAGTGGTGACCTCCCCTCCTGGGTGTATCCCTCCGCGCCAAGAAGAGCCCAGGCGTTGCCATAGAGACCCCTCTCAGGCTCAGGCTCAAACTCAGCCAGACTGGCCTAAGGCTGGCAATGGAGGCTTCTGGTTGAAAGGGGCCCATCATGTTTAAATGAAGAGGGCTGAAACCCCTCTGGAAGGGACTTAGCCCTTCCCTAGCACCATTGTTGTGGCAGAATGGTTAAAAACCAGATTTCAAAAAAAAAAATAATAATTTTAAAATCACTACATAAAATCCTTTAAAAAAAAAACCCATAATCACACTAGAGGGCAAACAGGATTTAAACAGGAATTAAACAGGAAATGCCCTATGTTAAACATAAGGCATTTCCTGTTTAATTCCTGTTTGATTCCTATTTAAATCCTGTTTGCCCTCCAGTGTGATAAACCTCAATATGAACTTAATCACAACTTAACACAAGCACATTTTTCAAACATTTTTTCCCCTTTTTATTCTGTCAAATTAGGTTTATTATAGAACTATTGAAGCAGCTGATTAGAACGCCGATCATAATGTCTCCATTCTTTTAAGGATGGATAGAGCTGGAAACAGTGGAGTCAAATGTTATCCTGAGAGCCTTGTAATTGCAACAGAGAAAACATGCCATTTTTCATTTATAATAAAAGTAACCCCTCGTTTTCTGTGGGTTTTTCCGGCTACGTGGCTGGGTTCTAGAAGAATTTATGCCCGATAGTTCGCCTGCAACTGTGGCTGGCATTCCCAGAGGGTGGTGGCATGGAAGTGCGTGGAGTATATATGGAGTTTATCAGATGGGAGGAATTTTTCTCTATTTCGAATGGAGCCAATTCAAATTCACGTGAATTCGCTAGTTTAGCGAATTCACTTGACTTCCCATTGCGTTTGGAATACGTTCAGATTGACTTCCCATTACCCAAAAATGACTGACCATTGCCCGAAATTGCGTGAGATGCTTTAATTCGCAATAAAGTAAAACCCATGATTGTGTTCAAAACGACTTCCCTTTTGCCCAAAATTGCGTGAGATGCTTTAATTCATAATAACGTGAAACCCCATGATTGCGTTCGGATTGCCATTAGATTATACTTTCAATTTCCGTCGTCTGATAAACTCCTTTGCCTGTGGGACCCTTGTTTGGAAAGAATTGGTTTACATGTTAATGGTGGAGTTAGTTTGTGTGTTGTACTGTGTTTATATGCCACAGCTTGGGGGGAGGGATATGTGAGGGGGATTTGTGACTATTAAATTGGTAAATCATTGTGGGAAAATCCCTTGAACCTAAGTGGTGTTAATTTGCTTGTGCTGAGTCTTGATGTTGGTGTTTTTCAGTACTGGTAGCGAAACTTTGGAGTTTATCACATGGGAGGAATTTCTCTCAATTGCGAATGGAGCCTATTCGCAATTATGTGAATTCACTTGTTTACCGAATTTACATGAATTCCTAATGCATTCGGAATGTGTTAAGAATGACTTCCCATTACCTGAAAATTACCCCCATTGCTCGAAATTGTATGAGATACTCTTATACGCAATAATGTGAAACCCCATGATTGCATTCAGAATGACTTCCCATTACCTGAAATTGCGTGAGATACACTCATTCGCAATAACCTGAAACCCCATGATTGCATTCGGATTGCCATTGCATTATACCCCCAAATTCCGTCATATAATAAACTCCTCTGTTTACTTTCAACGTTTTCTCCTTTCCTATTGAAGTTGCCCAGGTGTTTGTGGATTTCAATGGCTTCCCTGTGCATTCTGACCTGAAAGTTGTTGGCATGGTCCAGAATTTCAGTGTTTCCAAACAGCATTCGGTGCCTAGCTTGGTTTATAACGTACTCTGTTACTGTTGATGTTTCTGGCTGGCCCAGTCTGAAGTGTCTCTCATGTTTCTTGATTCATGTTTGGATGCTGCATTTGGTGGGCCCTATGTAGTCTTGTCCACAGCTGCATGGTACGCAGTAAACCCCTGCAGCTGTCTCTCCACTTTTCATACTAGGTTTAGACCAGCTGTAATCAAAGAGGTGATCTGTGGACTGGTTAGGATTAGGATTAGCCATTGGCTGCCAGTCTGAAGAGAATTTCCAGGAAGGAAACAGTTGTAGCCACGAGGCAGAATTATGGAGCTGGTACCTTGTGCATTAGAGAACACATGCCAGTCCCCAACTTCTGATAACCTTAGGAGTGGTTTGGCCCATCTACTCCTCTATTGTTTCTAGTACTGCTGGAGATCCCTGGGATTCTACCCACATTTGCTCATCTAAGTACTAAGCGTGGCTGACCCTGCTTAGCCTCTGAAATCAGATGAGGTCATGCTTGTTTCGGATAGTAAGCAAACTGCGGTCCTGTTTATCTTCCAGAATCAAATAATTAAGGGCATTTTTGGAAGAGACACCTTCCTGTTTATCTTTCCTTTTCTTTTGGTCACCGTGATCCTGCACCAAAACAGCCAAGCTGACAACTACCTGAACTTTCTCGTCTCCTCTTTGCCCCCTGAACACTTTCTCTGTGACTACTTTCCTCTCTTTTATTTTCAATCCCAAATGTCTCAGACCTCCTGGATCTAGAAGCCAGCCTACTTTAGTTAATTTAGTATAGTACTCTGTGTTCCAAAGTTTCATAGCCTTTTGAAGTAAGTATACCTATTTTAATTATTTTCCATACTATAAATAAATACCCTAAATGCACCAGATCCTGTCTGCTTTCAGAACCTAAACAGAGTCAGACCTGGTTAGTACTTGTACGGGAGACCACCAACGAATACCAGATGCTGTAAACTATAGTTCAAAGGAAGAAACTAAATGCAGTAATGAATGCAACCACAATAATGCTGCATCACCCAGAAAAAATAATTGTGTGGTATGATGTAAGATGTTTTTGGTATATTTGATTTTAAAATTAATATTAAAGGGGGAATAGCTGTGTACTCTGTGTATAACATATATTCAAATTTCTGCCTTTTTTATTTGCACAAGATCAAGTTTAAATTGCAATGATAACTGTGTTGGCTATAAAACAAAATCCAGTGTACATTGCTAAATACTATAAGTGATATGTCTTGCTGCAGGTATTTCAGATAAAGCATTCATACAATGGGGGCCTTTTTTCTTTATTTAGAAAAGTGTGCACCACTCACATTTACTTAAAACTCAGAACAGTAGCATGAGGTACCCACAAATAAATACAAAAGGCAGAACACTAAATTCCCAGTGACAATAATAAATCATTTTATAGTTGGCATGTCCAATTGATGTAAATTAATAAACTAAGAGTCAGACTACATTATTTTGATTTATTCAGTCCAAGCCTTTCTCTTTCACAAACAGCTACTGGGAGGTGGACTCGGACTATGGCTGTAGTCAATGGGAGGTTCAACAACGGCATTGGCTAGTTGTGCAAGAAAATTATTGCATTAAAGAGCAAACTGGGTGAGGTTATATGTAGTTTTGACCCTTAATTTTTCATCTGCCATCTAAAACAAAGGTGCGGAATTGTAGCCTTCCAGAAGTTGTTGGACTACAATTCCCCCAAAACCTTGAGGGGATGCTGGCTAGAGTTGATGGGGATGGAATCCAATATCATCTGCAGATTCTCTAACTTTCTAGTTTAACCTTATTTCTCTAACAAAAATGCAATGCAAGGGACAAACTGACAGCAAAAATATGTATTCCACTGTTGCACTTGAGGTCCTGCTTCTATATCTCATGCAATCTTTCTTAGCATATAGCCCTTCTTTTATTTCCTTTTGTGCATCTGGATTGCCTTTCTTTGTGGTTCAGTAGTGCGTTGCTGTATTTGGTTTGTATTGATAGTAAGAGCTTCTGGCTGCCTTGTTCTTTCAAAACAATAACATTCAATTTTTTCCTCAGCAGAGACGGTTCTGGTGCTTACTAAACGAAATCCTTCTCTGAGTAAGATGTCGATCAGCAGGCCTAGAACATTCGCACCACTAAACAGTTTCCTTTGATCAGGTTTTATAGAAACATACCTGAAAATAAATAAAAAATAAAGGATATTAGTGCTAATAAATTTTATTTGTAAATGTTAATGCAGTTTTTGAATAGCCTTGTTTCTGAAGCCTAATGAAAGAAAATAACATACTGTGCATTAGAAAGTTCAACTTCGAATTGGCTGGGCTTTGAAAGTTTGTGGGAGAAACTGTTGGACTTTTATGAGAGCATTGTGACTCTGAGTCTGAGCATTGGACTAGGACTCTGGAGACCAGGGTTCGTATCTCCTCTCAGCCCCTGGGTGACCATGGGCAAGTCACAGTCTAATCCCCCTCTGAACAAATCTTGCCAAGAAAACCTTGTGATATCTTTGCTTTAGGATTGCCATAAGTTGAGGACAACTTGTATGCACACAATAACAAATTGTTGGGTTTGTTAAGAAAGCAAATTCCAAATGCAAAGAAACCAGTAAACTGGCACTCTTGGAATGTCAAGGACAGTGATATGTGAGCCCATAAGTTTTAATTAAAGAGGCAGATAACAAAATCAGGGTGCAATTTTCACTTTAAATGATGTAAGAAATAGTCTCCTCACTCCCTTTTTGTACCTACAGTTCTCATCTGGGCACTCCACCCTCACTACATGGGTAGGTACTCTCTTGAAATCTGTCCCCAAGGCACCATTATGGCATGCCCCCAGTAATGAACCTTTTAAAGACTGGTCAAGGAATTGAATTGAAACACATTGTACAACAAATGGAACAAGCACTATCGGTTAAATTATCTAAAATAATGTGATGTAAGTTACTGATGAGAAATGAAGACAGAGGTCAATACAATACAGAGATTAATTCTGTCCCATAAATGCACACACATATATCATACTGTTCCCCCTCTTTTCTGACTATTCTGTCTGTCACGCATGCACAAAACAAACTCTCTTTTCCCAGACAAAATGGTCACAAATGCACTTGATAGCTTATCGCTAGTGAGTACATTTTTTGCTCTAGCATCAAAAAGAACCGTTTTGTGATTCAATTCCTAAAGAAGCATGCTATGCTCATTTCCAAGGAGAGGAGATCAGAAGACTCTCCTTAGTACTGCATTGAACCTGAGGCATTGGAAAAGCAAGGAGATGACTTACAAGTTTCTGAGTGTCTAAGCCGTAGTATAATTAACATTAACATGCCTTTATTCTCCTCATATTCAAATGAGAGCAGGGTTAGGTTTTGAGTTCAGCCTAATATTGGTAGAACTCTGAAGGGTTGCAAAATTGGTTTGGACTGGCAATAGCCATTTTACTGTTTGGGCAAGGCTCCACTCTCAAAGAGTCAATCTGCCAATCTGGTATATGTTGCACTCTTTTTACCTTCAGGAGTCCTCCTTTGCCCCAGAATTTTCTAGTAGATTACTTCCTGTTTAAATTTAGGATTTTGATTACATATATCTTTAAGAAATACAAACTGTCTAAATCCGCGGAAAACCCTATCCCAAAGCCCTTCCTTCCCTTCCATCTTCTTCTGTGTGTGTGTGTGTGTGTGTTTGTTTTTTACAAACTCTAAACAAGGGTGTAAGCAACCCCAAAGGCTGGGGGCTGCCTTGACTTGCCCCATCCTCCATTATCGCACTCACAATTTTTAACTTCCCTTGCAGGTCCTGCACCCCCACCACGATAAAATGGGGACTAAAATATAGTAAACCTTCAGTACACTTAATTGCTGTTTTTGACCATAGATCTGTTTTATAGCCATGGGAGCCTTTTTTCAATATCCCGCTGCTCTGGGTCCCATTTTTGGGAGAAAAGTGGGATATGAATTAATATAATAAATAAAATAAAATACCAGAAGGGACCCCAAATGGCCAATCATAAAATTGAGATTTTTTTTTGGGGGGGGGGGGAGATTTTGGCTAATTTCAGTGTACCTTTAGGCTAGAGGTGTGCTGGGTGCACAAAAATGGCCCTGGGGGCAGCCCATGGACCACACTTTGCCGCATCCTGACCTAAAACCAAGACAGGGAAAAATTGAAGTTTTTGTTGGATAGACACAAAAATGTCTAGAAATAACAGACACATCATCTCTGAGCTTCTATCACTTTGTTGCAGTGACAGAAATAATTTGAAAAATAAATCTGCTGTTTGTGCTGTGTTAGGCAAGATACCTACATATGGCTATTAAAATACCTTGCTACAAACTGATCGCTGTAGTCAGTGCCACACTGAAAAATAAGATCGTGATGGGAAGGCTTCTCCAGAAAAAGGGGTGTCAGCGACTTCTGCGAAGGTACCTCATGGTTCTTCCAGTTTGTCCCTGCAAGTTTCTCTTCAAAGACAGTGATTCGCCCAGCAAGTTCACTAATGGTGAAACTGAAAGAACCAAAAACACGGAAAAAAGCCTGAGTTTCTTGGAGCAAGAACCGTATTTCCAAGATTTCTGGCTTTGGTTTCAACAAATGTTCTTGATTCAAAAGATCAGCCACATGGTAGAGTTCATAGAAATCCGCCTCTCGCTGCAGCCTCCGGTAGTCCGAGAAGTCACTGGGCAAGGAAACCTGGAGAGTTCGTAAGATGTCCAGAATATAACTGAACAAAACTCCATCACGGTCCACAAAAAAATGGCCATTCACCAATGTAAATTCAGAGTCGTTTCCATTCAGCATCCTTGCCAACCTAGACTCAGGGAATCTCTGCAGTGTAGAAGACCTTGTTATGAATTTCAACCCTCCCACATTCAAAGTGATCACACTTTGATTGTTCATCTTCCTCTTTCCAAAAAGAAAACTGTATCGTCAACTGGTGTGTCTCAAAACTACCTAACTATAACCAAAGTAGCATATTCCACTCAGTGTGTTTTAGGAGAGAAGGGTGAAGCAAGCATCGTATTCCTTAGCAACAAAACCATGTATACACACAAAGTATCCCACAAAGGTTTGTTTACTGGGTTGGTCACTTGGGAGCTAAACGTTATAGACAGTTAACAAAGCCTCTGATAAAGAAGCATTTTACAAAGTCTATTTATGGGAGCCCAGCCCTCTTTTTTTCTGTCTAGCTGGAAGTTTTTTGCAGCATTGACATTAGGACGACGGTAAAGGAGGGTCAGAGAAAGACAGACTTTCAGTATCGGATTGCAGCAGTGTGTCTGCAATAAAAATGCAGTAAAGCCTGACTTAGGAAAGAAGGAGATTTTACTCGAAATCTTTTACTGGCTGATCCTACTGTAGCTGTGGGTGCTCATGTACAACAAGGCAAGGTAAACAGCTGCCTCCAGAATCACTTACTGAGCATGTGTGAAGAACTAGAGGAAGAAAAGGGGAAAGCACATTAACCTGCCTCACCAGCTACCCAGGCATTTTTTTTTAAAGTACGGATCTATACGTTTTGCTTCTAGGGTGGTTTCTAGCTTGAACTGCTCCAGGACCCATTTGTTTCTCTGTTTGGCTGTCCATGGGATCCTCAATACTCTTCTCCAGCACCACATCTCAAATGAGTTGATTTTCCTCCTATCTTCCTTTCTTAACTGTCCAGCTCTCACATCCATACATGGCAATAAGGAATACAATTGGCTTGTATGAGTCTAACTTTTTTGCTCAGTTGTATTTCCTTGCATTTTAGGATCTTCTCTAGTTCTTTCATAGCTATCCTTCCTATTCTTAATCTTCTTCTGATTTCCTGGCAGCAGTCTCAATTTCTATCAATGTTTGATCCCAGGTATGAGAATTCTTTTACTATTTCTATTTCTTCGTTGTCTAATCCAAATTTGTGTAGGTTCTCTGTGGTCATTACAGTGGTCCCCCGGGATACGAATCCCCTGCCTAACAAAAACCCCGGCTTGCGAAAGTATCCCCGGGTTACGAAAATCAAACGGTGCGAAATTTAAAAGTTGCAAAGTGCTGCTATTGGCCAAGGGGCTGGCTGGTTAAAGGGGATTGGTTACGAACACAAACGGCGCGAAATTTAAAAGTTGCAAAGTGCTACTATTGGCTAAGGGGCTGTTTAAAGGGGATTGGTTAACGTTCAGCTTTGGCACGAATTTTGAACTTGGTTTAGCAATCTGATTGGCTTGCGAAAGCAATCTGATTGGCTAACGAATGGGGGGGGTGGCTTCCGAAATAAAAGCCAAGTACCAGTGCTGGGACCCCTTGTTCGGCCTTTGTGAACTGGTGAGATAGAGTTGATTCTCTTGGCTCCAGTGAAGGTCTGAACTTCTTTGACTGGATTTGTCTGGCTGACTTCTGCCTGGCACTTTACCTGTGCATCTATGCCTGCTCTTTGGATCAAGACCTCCGGTGAATCCCTGGAAGTGCAGGTACAGTATGGATTTTTTACTTCTTCTTGTGGGTGAATGATGTCCATGATGTGGCCTTGTGCAGTGAATGGCTTTTGAAACTTTGGTTTTTTGGTTCTTTGAAATTGGGTTGAGAGAGTGATCACAGTGCATTGCTTTGCAGTTTCAAATGTTTCTGGGGGGGGGGTCTTCTGCTTCCAATGTGCCCATGGGCCTTGGAAAGGCCTGTGCAGTGAATGGATTTAGAAACTTTGGTTTTTTGGTTCTTTGAAATTGGGTTGAGAGAGTGATCACAGTGCATTGCTTTGCAGTTTCAAATGTTTCGGGGGGGGGGGGTCCCTTCTGCTTCCAATGTGCCCATGGGCCTTGGAAAGGCCTGTGCAGTGAATGGATTTTGAAACTTTGGTTCTTTGCAAATCTTTTTTTTTATTCTTTAGATTGGCCCTGCAAGTCATTCTTAAGTTCTTTAGTGCCTTAGGCAAGTTTCTATTAGAGTGTATTGTAGGGTACTTAAGGAAATAGGCCTCTATTGTAACCTTCCATTGACTTGCAGGGTCAATCTGGGGTCATGGAACGCATTAGTTATTTTCAATGGGAAATAGGCCCCGGGTTACGAAATTTTCGGCTTATGAAAAAGGTGCTGGAACGAATTAATTTCGTAACCCGGGGGGACCACTGTATTTTTTTCTTTATGTTCAATAATAGGCCTGCCTTTGCACTCACTGCCAGATGCTTGAGGCAACATCCAAAAAAAACTGTCCAAACTTGTGGCACACCACACTCCTGTGCAAGACTGATGAAACTGCTTTCTGCTGCCTTTATTTACAGGAATACTGTATCCAAAGTGTTGCTACAGCTGACATTTGTGATCAAGGAAATTGCTGGACAACAGAATACATTTTGTCATTCCCAGATCAGAATGCTCACCTTCTTCTAGACAGTCTTCAGAGAAGTAGCCATGTTAATCTCTTGCAGCATAAAAAGGAGGAAGGGTGAGAAAGGAAAGCAGCAGCACCGTTAAGATTAACTTTTTTTTTTAATTTTGACATGAAGTTTTTGGAATCCACTTCCTCAATGTAGTAGAATGTCCCACAAAAGCTCATGCAAAAATAAAAACCAGTTAGATTTAAGGTGCTGCTACATCCCTTTCTCACAATTTCTTCCTTTTTATGCTCCCTCTAGACTAGAAATAGCAGCTGCAAATGCTAACAGCTCTGTAACTGCTCAGACTTTGTGCTTATGTTAAGGTAAACAAAGGGTCAATTAACCCATTCACAACCAATTATGCAAATCAGGCATTTGTGAAGATTTCCAATCAGACTCTTATTCCAAACAGTCTCAGTCTGCATGCAGAGCTTCAGCCAAAAGTCAATTCCTTGATTGAATTCCTTAAAAATGGCGCAAACAGTTTTTATTAACCCACAAAATATTCATTGAGCATGCGTAGTTTAACATTCATTTATATATGTGTGTGTGTTGTTGTTCAGCTTGTCTAAACTGCTCTCTGCTGGCCTGATTCACAATGAATGCTTTGTAGTAGAAACCTTATCAGCTTGCTAGCTACAGCGACCTTCAGGGAGGCCCGTCTTTCTCTGTGAAGAGAAATTCAATTAGTGTTCTTTTTTCTCCCCCCTCCTTCCTAACCCCACAACTCAAGCCTAATTCAAAGCACAAGTTTTTCCTTTGATCTATGGTTGAACTATTGATCATTAATGGGAGAGATTATTGGCTTCATTTGGTTATCAATGGCTTTATTAGTTTTCCACCTTAACACTTATAGATAGGCTATAGAAAATGTACACTTACCTGACCAATTTCTTGGCCCCTACACACACAGTAAAAGGATAATAAGCATACAGTTGGGAAAGTAGCCAACATATCTAATTATATTCCCCTAGTGTTCTGTTGCCATTCTCCTTCTCCAAATCCTACTTCTTTACACCATACCTGACTTGGTCTAGAAACAAATTTCCATGCATTAACACAGTTGGTAGCAGCCTTCTTATATAAATAAAAATACTGTTTATAATGATCCTTTAGAGTTAGGCAACAATTTTCAAAAAAGAAGAAGTCATGTTAAGGAAGTAAGCAGCACCCATCCATTTTAGCATGAGCTTTTGTGGATTTCTACTTCTTCAGGTGGATTGATGAAATGCAAGATTAGATCCACAGATACACACTATAATTGTGGGGCAGGATCAGCATGTGATGGGATAAAAAAGATGCAAATGGAATAGATTTAAACAACTTTCAAAGAGCTGTAAAATGATACAGGTCTATCAAATATTTGGCCTGTTAGTCTTGAGGAGTCAAAGCAATACATTCTGCTTAGCTCAAAGTAAGTTTCTGATTTTCCAAGAATTCTTTTATTACACATCTAACAGCAATAAGAACCTGTATATTAATATATGTGGTATGCCAAGAAACCAGTTTCTATTTTTCCGTTTTCTACTGGATTGGAATTTGTGAGTATATCTAAATCAGCTATTTCTCTTTCCAATCTTTGTTGTTGTTTTTTTGTCGTCGTTCCAGAACAGATATGTGAAAATCAGTATAAGTTAAAATGTACAGCCAGTAGTTTTTGGATATTCCTGTTTCTTATGTCAGACTTGTGTCTGCTTATTGTCTTCTGTAGAGATTGTCCTATGTAGAGGCCTGAGGGGCAGGGATGGTATATATCACACTGATGTGAACAAATAAATATACCTCTGATATTGTGGATAAAGTCATTAGGAGTTATCGTATATACTTGACTGTAAGTCGACCTCAATTATGGATGTTGATATGACCGATGGATAAGTTGAGGGTAAACCTTTTGGGCATGTAATAAAGGTTGTAAAGGATGAAGCAAAGAAACACAGCCTTTATAGACTTTAAGTCTGCCTTTGATATGATTCCACAAGACAAACTTTGGCAGAAATTAGGAAAACAATTCCAAACAACTTACAAAATTCCAGCAGGCAGCATTGTTTGTGCTCACATTAAAGGCTGGATAGATGAGAGAATAGAAGAGGGTCAGTGCTTCCAGGACAGATTATATTATTTCCTTTCACCAGGTTTTTCAGGTCAATTTTTCAACCTAAATTTCTCGACTTATACATGAGTATATACAGTATGTTGCTTTTAGAGCAGGTTGTTGGGAGGGAGTTGGCATCTGCATTTGTGGCAAGGGTCTCTCATCCCTGATTTCCACCCATGCAATCTTCCCTTCTGTATGTCAGCAATTGTTTAAGGTTGAGGGGCTGCGGATAAGCAAGTAAAGGCCTGCAACCCAGCATGAGTAAGAGGGCAGCTTTATTATCCAGAGATGCATTTCCCCCGGTGTCATTATTACTACAAATTGGACATATAGGATATGAATATAACTCTCTCCCACCATTGTTTCCCAGCAGATTGGTATTTATAGGCAATAAAATATTGTAATTATCTTTCTAAAATAATAATCTCTTGTTTAGTCTTTATTCGCTAGATTTACACACACACTTACCCATGGCAAGATAGCTGAAAATAACGAAAGCAAACCAACACCATTAAAACAGATTAAAACACAGCTTTTAAAAAGTAAAGGGGGAAAAACAGCACACACCTTATTGAAAGCCCCTTATGCAGCAACTCATCTTCATTGCCAAAGGCCTGAAAAGAAAGGTCTTTGCCTGATGAAAGACAACAGGGAGAGGACCAGGGGAGCCACCTTCACCAGGGCCTTGACAGCTGTGAACAACAACTGCAAAAGCCCCCTTTCACATCCCCTCCAAATGTACTTTTGAAAGTACAAGTCATCCTCCCAAAATCTCAAATTCCAGGCAAGCTAGTGTGGGGGAATGCAGTCTTGCAGACTTCCTGGAACCATTTCAGATAAGGTTCTGAAGGTCATAACTAGCACCTTGAATAGCATCTAGAGTTGTTGTAACAAAGAAACTCCAAGCTCCCCACAACAACCCCAGGTTAACTGTCTGGCTGTTATATTCTGGACCAGCCAAACTTTCTAAACGCCTTTTCAAATGGAACCACCTGTAAAGTGCATCGCAATAGTCAAAATGGAATGTAATTGAAGCATGCATCTCCACAATTAGCCATTTCCAGAAATGAGCACAGTTTGGTGCACTCACCTCTGCACTTCTGGATTTAACCAAAACCTGAGGTAATTCTATGTTAGATACTTATTTCGGATATCCATTTCAATGGCCAGAATCTCTTTTTTGGGGGGTCTGGTGTGAGCTTCAACTTGTTCACTCTCATATAGTCTATTCATGATAGTGTTTTAAATGCAGAACGGCTTTTTTCACTTTAGATTAGGAAGGGAAAACTTCAGCCTCCACAGCCTATTAGTTTATTTCAAAAGTAGTGTAAGCAAAATACTTCTTATATGTGAACCACGGGGGGACGAGGACGTTATCAATACAAGAATTCGTTTTAAAATTATTTTAAAAATCTTCTAATATTTATCAATATTCTCAGATGAGTTTTTTTAAACTGTAGAGCAGGAGTTGGTCCCTCCATATATTTGATTATATCCCATCAACTCTAGCCAGCACAATAAATTGTGAGGGATTACACATTTTTCACTAAGAACAGCAGCACTATCTTTCATTTTCTCCCAGTAGAAGCCTGCCATCTCTGCTGTATCTGCCAGATAACCTGAGTCTAATGTAGAGACAAGAGGTTTCCAGCACTGAAGAGTATCAACCACAAAATCCATAAAGCACATCTGCATTGTACCACCAAGGATAAGTGAGCAAAGCAAAGCTGTCACAATAAATCTGAGTGAGAACAGAGAAGTTACCCCTTTAACATTGTTTTTCTCCTGAGGTAAAGAAAGTTTGTCCACGTCGGCTAACTTAAATTGTTCCCAGTGGCTAGTATCAAAGCCTTTAATTGTAGAGTTGATGTCTACAGTAAGACAAGGTAATCTAGTTTCCTTGATCACCTTGATTTTCTCTCGAAATTCCTGCATCTGCTGCAGAAATACAATGGGTTCAGACACATCCTTAGAAGCTTCAGCAATGTTAAATGCTGTTCGTTGTTCTCGTATAATTGTGTTCAGTTTATTGATTTCTGGGTCGTATGCCTGCATAACCGCAAGTTTCATTGTCTCAAAGTCTGAAAGTATCTCGTTCTTTTTTTGTTCCAGTGTATACTGCAATTTCTCAAAAAAATCTTTTACTCTGTCATAGTCTTTTGTCAACATCTGCAGGGCTTTCCGCTTGCTAGTTTCCAAAGTATCTAGTCGAGAAAGTGCATCCCCACAACGCCAAGTTTCAAACCCTTGGAACAATGTCTCAAAAGCATTTTTTTCCTGAAAGTAAGCATCTTCGATGGAGCAGAACACATGCTTTATATGATCTCCTCGAGTTGCACAAATGCCACATATCAACTGTGTGTCTGTCTGGCAAAAAATGTTGAGAGGCTGGCCACTGTGCACTTTACACAAAGGCATTTTTGTGGCTACCTTAATCTTGTTATACTTTTCCACAATACCTTTTAGAGAATAGTTGACTTGGAGGTTGTTAACTCCTGTAACAGTGGTTTCTTTTCGACACGTAGGACATTTGAAAGGAGACTGTCTCCAAATTATGTTTCGGGCATTTCCCTCCAAGATCCCTTCCAAACATTTCTTACAGAAGTTATGTGAACAGGGTAGTGCCCGTGGATCATCAAACAAACTACAACAAATGGGGCATGTAAGGTCTTCTTCAAGGAGCTCCATTGCAGTCTATAATAAAAGGAGAACACAGTTTAGAGAACTATAAGCATTATAATAGACCAAGAAATTGAAACTTCTTTCTTCTAGTTCTACAAATTACATAGATTGTACCTTTCAGCTAAAGCAAGGCAATGTTTAGAAACTACATTATCACAAGAGATAGTCATAATTATGTAAACAGGTTTAAGAATACCACATCCAAGTTTACACTGACACTAACATGTACACACAAAGTACTGAGCTTTTTATCTGTTGCCTTTTAGGAAACTGGAACAGAGGAACTCCTTGCCCAAATATTCCCTACAATAAAATAAGATTTTGCTTCTCTTTTCTTCTCCACATTTTGTCTTGCCACCTCCTTCCCTTGAATTTTTAAAGAGGCAGGAGAAAGGCAGAAAGCATAATGCACTTTCCTCTTCCAGAAAATAAAAATGGGCCACCTTTTTTTCTTTCTGTAGAGCATTTCCCAAGCAACAGTTGCACATCTATAATTTTGCCCCAGCTCCTTTTAGAGGCAAGGCCTAAGAGAAGAGAGAAAAGCTGGATGCAAGGACAAGTCACCAGTGGTTTTCTATCTGCCAGAGAATAGCAGCATCTAAAAACCATGCAGGTACTACAATTTCCATTTAATAAAACTTGGGAGTTAATGGAATTCTACTGCTAACCAGAATGTGGCCCATGTTATAACGTAACTGTATAATGCATTTGGTGGAGTGGAAAGCCATATATAGGCCATTGGTATGTGAGAATGTCAATTCAAATTCAATGTCCTTTGTGTATGGGAATGAAGTGGCAAAGGACACAACAGATTTTGAATTTCAGCTGACATTCTCACATACCAATGGCATATATATGTCTTCCCGTGGCTTTCCACTCCACCAAATGCATCTGAGGAAGTAGACTTAACTCTAGGAAAGCTCCTCGTGCCAACTTCTTTCTTTCAGTGAGTTTCAAAGGGGCTGCAAGATCTCTCTACAGACTAACATGGCTATATCTTTGAATACTACTACTAATAATAATATGCATCTGAAGAAGTAGACTTAAGTCTAGGAAGGCTCCTGCCGCCAACCCCTTCCTTCCAGTGAGTCTCAAAGTGGCTGCAAGATCTTGCCTAGAGACTAATCCTACAGACTAACACGGCTATCTCTTTGCTTTCTTACATAACCTTTCTTCCATAAAGAAAGGCACAAAAGGAGCAAGCTCCCCAATATGCTGCCTTTCCTCACTGAAGCTTGTGCAACAATCCTGTACTTTTTGTGCCTTTTGTGGGGTTGCCCCCCCCCCCCCTTAAAGGTATATAATACAGTCTCTCTCTCTCTCTTTGCTTTTGTGGATGAGGTTTATTCTACTTTGGTGGCTAAGAAGATAGAAGAGAGACCCTGGAAAAGAGCCTCCTTTATCATGGCTGAGGATAAGGCAGGAAGGAAGTACCTTAAGGCCTGTTGTTTAAGGGCATGGCAAGCTCAAAGAACAGCAGCAGCAGCAGCAGCAGCAAACCCTCCTTTTTCTTCTCTAGGCTTCAACTCTGGAGGAGGCCTTCCTTCCTTCCCTGGGGAGAAAATGGAGAGGACTATGTTCCTGTTCCTTGCCTTTCTTCCTCCTCTGTGTGACGAAGAGACAGCAGCATCACCACCAGCACTGCCTCCTGTTGCATACTGGGATTTGCAGTTTAGGATGGAAGGAAAGCCTGCCTAGTTATTATAAGGCTGCATCCACACTGGAGAAATAATAAACCCGGTTTGGCACCGCTTTAACTGCCCTGGCTCAAGGGCTATGGGATTCTGGGAGTTGGAGTTTGTCCACCTCCCAGAGTCCCAGATTATAGAGAGAGATCTTTGGCAGCCCCCTTTGAGACTCACTGAGAGAAAGAAGTTGGCAGCATGAGCTTTCCAAGGCTTCAGTCTGTTTCCTTAGATACATATTATTATTATTATTATTATTATTATTAGAAATAGCTATGTTAGTCTGTAGACAGATCTTGCAACCCCTTTGAGACTCAAAGAAAGAAGTTGGCAGCAATCCTATTATTATTATTATTCAAAGATATAACCATGTCAGTCTGTGGAATCAATATGTAGAGAGATCTTGTAGCCCCTTTGAGACTCACTGAGAGAAATAATAATAATAATAATAATAATAATAATAATAAATATATTTATTTATTTGTATTCCGTCTCTCCCAGTGTTGGATCGAGGCGGGTAACAGCAAGTGGGGAACAGTTGAAAAAAAGAAAAAAAGAAAAAACAATTCATAATAAGATTGGAAAACATCCATATTTATATTATTAATTATTAAACATATTATTATTATTATGAAAGAAAATTGGAAGCATGACCCTCCGTAGACTTCACTCTACTTCCTCAGATTTTTTTATTATTACAGTATTATTATTCAAAGATATAGCCATGTTACTCTGTAGGATCAATCCATAGATCTTGCAGCCCCTTTGACACACTCTGGAAGAAAGAAGGTGGCAGCAGGAGCTTTTCTAGGGAGGAATTTCTCTCAATTGCGAATGGAGCCAATTCGCAATTACGTGAATTCGCTATTTAGCGAATTTACGTGAATTCTAATTGTGTTCAGAATGACTTCCCATTGCCCAAAAATGACCCCCATTGCCCAAAATTGCGTGAGATACTCTTATACGCATCAATGTAAAACCCATGATTGCATTCGGAATGACTTCCCTTCTGCCCGAAATTGCATGATACACTCATACGCAATAACGTGAAACCCCATGATTGCGTTCGGATTGCCATTGAATTATACTTCCAATTTCCGTCGTCTGATAACATCCCCAGACTACAATCTACTTTCTCAGATGTATTCCTCACCAAATGCACCTGAGGAAGTAGACTTAAGCCTAGGAAAGCTCACGCTGCGAACTTTTTTCAAAGCAGCTTACAGTGGTCTCAAAACTGTGCTCTTGAAAGGATTTTGGACATCACCTCCCAGAATCCCAGGCTATTGACCGACGTGGCTGAAACATCTGGGAGCTGATGTCCAAAAGCTCTTAAAGGGTACAGTTTGGGGACCACTGATTTAGAACATTCAGCCAGCGAGCGCTTAGGCCTTACTGAACTACAATCCCCAGAATGCGGCAGTCAGAGCAGTCAAAGTACAATAGCAGCGCAATAAGAACATAGTGCGATAACCAAACCTCCTCCTCCTCCTCCTCCTTTCTGGCCCATTTTGGGTGTGAGGCAGGAAGTGGCTGAAGCGGCGGTGGTGGCTGAACTATACACTCATCCCTCCACATTTGCAGCTTTGACTTTTGCGGCTTTGATTAATCACGGATTGTATTAGTATGCTCTCTCTAGGAATCTCTAGGTCCTCCAGCGCAACTCTGTGGTCGACTTCAACCAAAAGTTGCACTGAAGGACTTAGAGATTCCTAGAGAGCACTCCACTAGACCTTTGTAGCTCCTCCAGTGCAGTTCTATGGTCAATGTCTGGCAGAAGTTGACCACAAGGGAGGACCTAGAGATTTCTAGAGAAGTGTTCTCTCAGGTAAAAACATAGTGTTTCTGTTATTTGCAGTTTTTCCACATTCACAGGGGTCCTGTGCCCCTAACCCCAGCAAATGTGGAGGAACAAGTGTAGTGCAGTAAGCTACTACCTCAGAGAACAGCTCTCTAGGAATCTCTAGGTCCTCCAGTGCACCTCTGTGGTCAACATCTGCCAGACATTGACCATAGAATTGTGCTGGAAGAGCTACAAATGCTTAGTGGAGTGTTCTCTCTAGGAATCTCCAGGCCCTTCAGGGCAACTTTTGGTTAAAACTGACCATAGAGTTTCCCTGGAGGACCTAATTATTCCTAGAGAGAACATACTAATATTAGTACCTGGCTTCCACTCAACCAAATGCATCTGAGGAAGTAGAGTGACATCTACGAAAGCTCCTGCTGCAAAAATTTTTCTTTCCGTTAGTCTCAAAGGTGCTACAAGATCTCTCTGCATAATGAGACATAAGAGACAGAGATATAGACATAGACAGTTGAGAATATATACCCAAAGGGAAAAATAAAGGAAAAAATGGAGTCAACAGAAATAACTGGAAAATGAATATGTACAGACATTCAAACCGCATGTGTCAAATAAGCTACAGTGAAAGGGCAAAAACAACGTAGGCTTTTAGCAGCTTTGCTTGCTGCAAGAGGATATATACGGTATGATATTGTTAATACTGTATCGCACATACTACAAGTCTGAGTTATAGAGGGTTTGAAGAAATGAATAGGACTGAATTAGAGATGTAGGATTTGTGTAAACAAGGGAACATTAGACTTGAAATTTTGTTTTATTTGGAAAATAAATAAAATTATAGAAAAAAAAACTACAATCATCATCACCAATCCTGCCTTTCCCCTAATATAGGGACAAGTATAAAACAATACAACTTTAAAACAGTACAATATTATAGGGGGGGGGGGAGAAGAAGACTTGAGCCAAAATTAAGGTTATTAATTGGATGGACAACTAAAAATATCAGTTATAATCAAGGTGAAATCAAGATTAACAAAGAAGAAGAGGGGTAACAAATAAGATATTATACTAAAAGGAGAAAGGAATCCCCCCAATGAACTCATATATGTGTGTATGCATATTATAATAATTATTATTATATTTATATCCCGCCCTTCTCCCAAGGCTGGTACTCCGGGCGGCTTACAACATTAAATAAACACCATACAGTTAAAAACATACAAAAACTGCATATTAAAATAGAATTATATGTTTGTAGGTGTATATACAGTAGAGTCTCAATTATCCAACCTTCGGTTATCCAACCTTCTGGATTATCCAACGTTACGGCTACTGTGATTTCTTTAAATTTTCTGTGATTTTTTAAAAAAATTCTGTGATTTCTTTAAATTTTCAGAGGACTGAACTGTTTATACTGTACATCACAATGTTGACCAGTGATTTCTTTACATTTACTTTTACTGTTATTGCAATAAAACTACAATACGTTTCCAATTTGTAGTGATTTCATGGCTTTTCTTGGACCTTCTGGATTATCCAACATTTTCGGTTATCCAGTCCCAGTTTATGTCGGATAACTGAGACTCTACTTTATATTTCTATGCACGTACACTTGTATATAATTATATCAATGATAATTGCCAAAATAAGACAAGATATAGAGTAGTATGAAGCCAATGGCACAGGACGATCATAGAATTGTAGAGTTGGAAGAGGTCACAAGGGCCATGCAGTCCAACCCCATTCTGCCATGCAGGAACTCCCTGTCAAAGCAAGAGGGAGCCAAGAAAAAGAAACATAAGACTTGGAAGAACAACAAAGAATAAAAAGTGGAAATAACCAGATGCTATTTCCATTCATGTCAATGATCTACCTTTGCCTTTTAACAAGATGTTACTTAAAACAAGTAAGGTTTCTTTTTTTTTCCTTTGGAAATTTTTATTGTAATTGTTGTTTTTTATATAAACTATTTAGTAAAGACAATTAAAAAAATAAATTAAAAATTTTAAATAAATTATACATACATATATATATATAATTATATATATAATTTATATATATAATATATATGTATAATATATATATATAATTATATATATATAATTATAAATATATATAAATTATATATAAATATATATAAATATAATTATATATAATTATATATAAAAATTATATATATAATTATATATATATATATTATACATATAAATTATATATATTAAACTATATATACATATAATTATATATATTATACATATATGTTATATATATAAATTATATATATATAATTATATATATATATATTATATATTATATATATATATATATATATATATAAAATTCCAAACAATTTCAAGAATTAAAACAGTCATAATTTTTTTAAAAAAAAAAATTAACATGCTAATAAAAAAAATAAACTGCAGCTTCCCCTTCCTTCCACTGAGCATGTGAAGAGTGCAAAAACTACTAGGCCTAGTCCCTGGAGAACAAGGAGGGCCTCCCTTTGAGGTGAGGCGGAGGGAGGCGGAAGAAGAAGAGGGCGGACTATTAGGCTAGAGGCGGCCGGCGAAGGAGCCTCCATGGCGGCGTCGGCTTCCACGGCGACCTCGGGGTCTTCTCCTAGCGCTGGGCCTTCGTTGTTATGGTGCTGCCTGCGTTGGGCCTGCTGCGGGGAGGGAGGCGGCGGCCACATCCCCCTCAAGGAGATGCCCTCCGTCCTCCTGGACACCCAGAGGATGGGTAAGAACAAGGACCAGGCCTCACTCCAGTCAGGCTCAAAATGGAGGGCATTATAGAATCCCTCCTGGGTAGAAGTCAGTGTTAAAAACTCTTATGGAAATATTGAATTCAGTCTCTTTAGTCAGGCTCAAAATGGAGGACATTATAGAATCCCTCCTGGGTAGAAGTCAGAGTTGAAAACTCTCATGGAAATATTGAATTCATGGTCCTTAGTCAGGCTCAAAATGGAGGACACTCTGGAATCCCTCCTGGGTAGAAGTCCGAGTTAAAAACTCTTCCGGAAATATTGAATTCATGGTCCTTAGTCAGGCTCAAAATGGAGGACACTCTGGAATCCCTCCTGGGTAGAAGTCCGAGTTAAAAACTCTTCCGGAAATATTGAATTCATGGTCCTTAGTCAGGCCCAAAATGGAGGACACTTTAGAATGCCTCCTGGGTAGAAGTCAGGGATAAAAACTCTTCCAGAAATATTGAATTCATGCTCTTTAGTCAGGCTCAAAATGGAGGACACTTTGGAATCCCTCCTGGGTAGAAGTCAGAGTTTAAAACTCTTATGGAAATATTGAATTCAGGCTCCTTAGTCAGGCTCAAAATGGAGGACACTCTGGAGCCCCTCCTGGGTAGAAGTCAGAGTTTAAAACTCTTATGGAAATATTGAATTTATTGTCCTTAGTCAGACTCAAAATGGAGGACATTATGGAGCCCCTCCTGGGTAGAAGTCAGAGTTTAAAACTCTTATGGAAATATTGAAGTTATGGTCCTTAGTCAGGCTCAAAATGGAGGACATTATGGAGCCCCTCCTGGGTAGAAGTCAGCGTTTAAAACTCTTCCAGAAATATTGAATTCATGCTCTTTAGTCAGGCTCAAAATGGAGGACACTTTGGAATCCCTCCTGGGTAGAAGTCAGAGTTAAAAACTCTCATGGAAATATTGAATTCATGGTCCTTAGTCAGGCTCAAAATGGAGGACACTCTGGAATCCCTCCTGGGTAGAAGTCAGAATTTAAAACTCTTATGGAAATATTGAATTCAGGCTCTTTAGTCAGGCTCAAAATGGAGGACACTCTGGAGCCCCTCCTGGGTAGAAGTCAGAGTTTAAAACTCTTATGGAAATATTGAATTTATGGTCCTTAGTCAGGCTCAAAATGGAGGACATTATGGAGCCCCTCCTGGGTAGAAGTCAGAGTTTAAAACTCTTCCGGAAATATTGAATTCATGGTCCTTAGTCAGGCCCAAAATGGAGGACACTTTAGAATGCCTCCTGGGTAGAAGTCAGGGATAAAAACTCTTCCAGAAATATTGAATTCATGCTCTTTAGTCAGGCTCAAAATGGAGGACACTTTGGAATCCCTCCTGGGTAGAAGTCAGAGTTTAAAACTCTTATGGAAATATTGAATTCAGGCTCCTTAGTCAGGCTCAAAATGGAGGACACTCTGGAGCCCCTCCTGGGTAGAAGTCAGAGTTTAAAACTCTTATGGAAATATTGAATTTATTGTCCTTAGTCAGACTCAAAATGGAGGACATTATGGAGCCCCTCCTGGGTAGAAGTCAGAGTTTAAAACTCTTATGGAAATATTGAAGTTATGGTCCTTAGTCAGGCTCAAAATGGAGGACATTATGGAGCCCCTCCTGGGTAGAAGTCAGCGTTTAAAACTCTTCCAGAAATATTGAATTCATGCTCTTTAGTCAGGCTCAAAATGGAGGACACTTTGGAATCCCTCCTGGGTAGAAGTCAGAGTTAAAAACTCTCATGGAAATATTGAATTCATGGTCCTTAGTCAGGCTCAAAATGGAGGACACTCTGGAGCCCCTCCTGGGTAGAAGTCAGAGTTTAAAACTCTTATGGAAATATTGAATTTATTGTCCTTAGTCAGACTCAAAATGGAGGACATTATGGAGCCCCTCCTGGGTAGAAGTCAGAGTTTAAAACTCTTATGGAAATATTGAAGTTATGGTCCTTAGTCAGGCTCAAAATGGAGGACATTATGGAGCCCCTCCTGGGTAGAAGTCAGCGTTTAAAACTCTTCCAGAAATATTGAATTCATGCTCTTTAGTCAGGCTCAAAATGGAGGACACTTTGGAATCCCTCCTGGGTAGAAGTCAGAGTTAAAAACTCTCATGGAAATATTGAATTCATGGTCCTTAGTCAGGCTCAAAATGGAGGACACTCTGGAATCCCTCCTGGGTAGAAGTCAGAATTTAAAACTCTTATGGAAATATTGAATTCAGGCTCTTTAGTCAGGCTCAAAATGGAGGACACTCTGGAGCCCCTCCTGGGTAGAAGTCAGAGTTTAAAACTCTTATGGAAATATTGAATTTATGGTCCTTAGTCAGGCTCAAAATGGAGGACATTATGGAGCCCCTCCTGGGTAGAAGTCAGAGTTTAAAACTCTTATGGAAATATTGAATTTATGGTCCTTAGTCAGGCTCAAAATGGAGGACATTATGGAGCCCCTCCTGGGTAGAAGTCAGCGTTTAAAACTCTTCCAGAAATATTGAATTCATGCTCTTTAGTCAGGCTCAAAATGGAGGACACTTTGGAATCCCTCCTGGGTAGAAGTCAGAGTTAAAAACTCTCATGGAAATATTGAATTCATGGTCCTTAGTCAGGCTCAAAATGGAGGACACTCTGGAATCCCTCCTGGGTAGAAGTCAGAATTTAAAACTCTTATGGAAATATTGAATTCAGGCTCTTTAGTCAGGCTCAAAATGGAGGACACTCTGGAGCCCCTCCTGGGTAGAAGTCAGAGTTTAAAACTCTTATGGAAATATTGAATTTATGGTCCTTAGTCAGGCTCAAAATGGAGGACATTATGGAATCCCTCCTGGGTAGAAGTCAGAATTAAAAACTCTTATAGAAATACTGAATTCATGCTCTTTAGTCAGGCCTATTGGATCCTCTCCTGGACAGAAGTCAAAGCTCAAAACACACACAGAAATGTTAAATTCATGCTCCTTAGTTAGGTTCAAAATGGAGGATCTGTTGGAATCCTTCCTGGGCAGAAGTCAAAGCTCAAAACACAAACAGAAATATTAAATTAATACTTCTAAGTCGGGCTCAAAATGGAGGACACTTTGGAATCCCCCCTGGACAGAAGTCAAGGCTCAAAACACTCTTAGAAATATTGAATTCATGCTCTTTAGTCAGGTTTAAGATGGAGGGCCTATTGGAATTCCCCCTGGGCAGAAGGAAAACTAAAAACAATCTTAGAAATATTACATTCATGCTTATGTCAGGCTCAAAATGGAGCATCTATTGGAATTCCTCTTGGGCAGAAGTCAAAACACACATAGAAATAATAAATTCACACTTCTGAGTCAGGCTCAAAATGGAGGATCTATTGGAATCCTTCCTGGGCAGAAGTCAGAGCTCAAAACACTCTTAGAAATATTAAATTCATCCTCCTTAGTCAGGCTCAAAATGGAGGACACTTTGGAATTCTTCCTGGGCAGAAGTCAAGGCTCAAAACACTCATAGAGGTCCAAAACATATTGCAGAAATAAAACTACAATTCCCAGGATTTTCCCTAGCAGTGAACCGGGGCAATTACAGCAATCTCAGACAGTTTTTTTGTGCAGTGTGTTTGGATCATACTAATATGAAATCCATGCTTCTTAGTCAGGCTCTAAACAGGGAACATTATGGAATTCTCCTAGGTAGAAGTCATAGCTAATATTAAATTTATGCTTCTTAGACAGGCTCAAAATGGAGGACATTCTGGAATTCCTCCTGGGCAGAAGTCATTATTGTTTTGAAATCTGATGGCTGCTCTATTGAGTGAGCCTCTTAAGCCATGATGGAAGAACAAAATCATAGCAAAGGACAGATCAAAGCAGTAAGCAAAGGTGTCTTGTTGGCACTTGTTGGCCAGCCTGGCATAGTGGTTTGAGCATTGGACTACAGTTTTGGAGATCAGGGTTCAATTCTTCACTGGAACATAAAAAAACCCATTGGGCAAGTCACACTCTCTCAGCCTCAGAGGATAGTAGTTGCAAACTCCCTCTGAAGAAATCTTGCAAAGAAAATCCTGTGGTATGTTCGGCTTAGGGATGCCATAAGTCAAAAATGACTTGGAAGCACACAAAAACAACAACAAGCTGAAGCTGAAAAGTTAGTCTCAAAGGTTAGTGATACCTATGGTGGGTGTTGGCATGGAGTAGGAGGGTTGTTTGGCTGGTGCAACAAGCCCTGGGGGCAGACTGTCATTCCAGGCCTGGATTGGGCCAACCCATTCTCCCCTCCCTAAGAAGGAAGGGCAGTTCCAGGGACACTGGGCCTCTGATTGAAATAATAGTGAGGAAAAGCCTGTGAACCCTTTATTGTCACATATTTCCAGCCTGAAATGTTTTAGAACATGGTCTAATTCCACAACCGAGAGAAACAACCAATAGATAACCCCAATGAAGCATATTATACCCAAACATGCAGCATTTGTGGCATTTATTTATCCACAACTGATTCATCAGTCTGTGAAAAAGTCCATGATTATGTACTCGGTGGTTACCCCTTGAGCAGCAAGAACTTGAAGTAAGTGTTTCCTGTAACTTTTGGTCAGTCTCTCACATTGGTTTTGGGGAATGTGGCCCATTTCTGCTTATAAAACCACTTTATCTCAGTGACATTTAGGGCTTCCTTGCAGTGAAAAACCTTGCTTCAGGTTAGTAATGAAGCTGTCCAGGGCCCTTTTGGTAGAGTTAGACCCAGTCTTGGATTAGTCCAGTCTAAAAATATGGAATTTCTTCTTCCACTGCTTGTATCTTTAGCATCATTGGCATGTTGCATGACCCACTTTTGGTTCAGTTTTCTCTCTTGGATGGGTGGCCTAACATTCCTCTCTAGAATCTTCTGATACAATGCAGCCTTCATGGCAAGGTGTCCAGGTCTTAAGACAGCAAAGCAGGCCCAATTTTCCATCTCCTTGCTTGGTGGTTGTGATAAGGTCCCTATGTTCAAACTCAGAGTTTGTTTTTCCCTCCAAACATAGTACTTCCCGTTAATCCAAAAAGTTCTAGCTTTGGCTCCTGTCTGGAGAACATTATTCCAGATATCTTGAGAATCATCTGTGTGACATTTACTAAACTTCAGACAGCAATTTTGTTTTTAGGTAGTAGTGGTTTCTGGCTATGTTCCCATGTACACCATTCTTCTTCAGACTTTTCCTGATTGTTGAGTCTTTGATGCTCATGTTAGCCGAGGTGAGAGATCCAGTAATAGACGTACCTGTTCTCATAGTGGGTTGATAGGGCTTTAGATCTCTAAAAATAGTATTGTAACCCTTTCCAGAATGATGAGCACCAATAACAGTTTTTCCAAGGTCCGTAGTGATAACAGCATGATATTTCTACATAACCATGTGGTGAAGACTCATTTTTTAAAGTCATATCCTTTCATAAATGAGGCCTCCCAAACATACCCAGCAGACCTAACTACTTACTTCAGTGTGTGAACTGACTACTGAGTGTGTATATATGCCTTCGAGTCACCTGTTGACTTACAGGTGTGTGTGTTTTGTGTCTTCCGTTTGTTTCTGACTTATGGCTTATCATGGGGCTTTTGTGGCAAGATTTATTAACCAGGGCTGACCCTGCTTACCGTAGCTTCCAAGAGTAGACGGATTCTGGTTCCATTAGGGTATTAATACCTAATTATTCCTTTAAATGAGTTGATGCAACCATGGGTTCACCTTTGCATTGATCCTGACCCTTACATGATTTAAATCCAAGCCTTTTCTAAATGGCCAGTAGGCTTTATGCTAACCAATTCTGGTTTTTTTGAAATAAAACAATATATAAATTAGCCAAACAATGATTATGTAAGGGTCAGGATGTTGATGTCTGCATGGTTTTAACATGAAATATAAGAGGAGGAGGTTGCAGACATTCAAGTTAGGTGAAGAATACTGAAAGTTTTGAGTTCCAAGTGAAACTCCCTTGAGATGAGAACTACAGGAAAATAGTTCACAAGGGATATCATACAATTGTCAGGAGTGATCGTTCCTTTTGCAGTTCCATCTTCCTGTTCTTTGGAAATATAATTTTAGTCCTACTATCTTTAAAATTTCAGTTCTGCCATTCCAGTAGCAATCCTAGGCCAGTAATGTCTAATAATACTGAAACTGTTTGGTATCTCCGAGTTCTTTAATTGCACCAGACTTCGAAAGGCACTAAACCAGAAAATCACCAGTGCATTTGCAGTGCATTTGCTCTAGCTAGGTTCATCCTGTTGGTAGTAGTGGCTGAACTAACCAGGAAAGAAAAGCTTAACCATGTAATTCAGATACAGATACCTAGCTTATTCCCCACACAAGCTAGAATCATAAGCTAGGATTTGTTCTTGTTTTATATTTTGGGAGCAAAAACACCAAGAGCTCCAGTTCAGACAACACAATAAACTTTCTTTTTCTGGTAGTCATTCCTGCTGGCAGGAGGAAAAGCAGCAAAGTGGAAGTGAAATAACCTGTGTTTACCAGTGAGCAGCTCTTGAATGATAAGTCATTGCATCATTGGATGTGAATGCATGCATGCACAGGCTAGGACTGTTGACTTTATAATAATATATATATTTATTTACCTGAGGTCATAGCAGGACTTATTTTTGAATAAACCTGTATAGGATTATGCTGCAAATTCCATGGAATTCAGCAGAATTTACTTGCAAGTATACTTGCACAGAACCATGTTGTGAGTTTTGAATGTAAATTCAACATGATTTTCATGTCTTCAATCTTGCAGGCACAGATGTTGTCATTGTCAAAAACGGACGACGGGTATGTGGTACAGGAGGCTGCTTAGCCAATGCCCCTTTGCATCAGAACAAGAGTTACTTTGAGTTCAAAATCCAGTCTACAGGTTAGTAAAAGAAAATCAACATTTTCCAAAAATTAATCATGTTTTCTTCCTGTTAGATTCTGGATTGGACGTAGATATCACATAGCTATTAAATGAGTTCCCTTGATCAGGGTTCGGCTCAGAGGATGCCCCATCAGCAAAAAAGAGATTTTTTTGTCAATCCCTCCCCCAGTCTCTTGTGCCTTACAGAATTGTACTCCAATATATGAGCAATCCCTCCAGGGGAGATTATAGGGGGCAAAAGTGGTTGTGAAGAAAAGAGGGAACTGGTAAGGTTTGCCTTCTCACTTTTGCCAGTGGGATCTATCTGTTGGATGCAGTGACTTCCATAGGCAGAAGAGGCCCTTCCATTAAAGGGGAAAGGATGTTGTAAGTCAGTTTTATACTGTTGGAATTAACTTGTTTTTCAGATGTCAATACCAGTGGTATTCAAACCACCCAACTTCATGTAGTATATGAATAAAATACTTTGTTTATTTAGTGTGCATATTTTCATTCGCACATTCATGTGTATTTATATTTTAACCTTTTATGAGGAAATATAATTGTTCAAATTAGAACAGTTTTATTTAAATAAATTCAATATTTAATTCAATGCATGTGTAAATGATACACAAACAAGTTTGGAAAGAGAAAGAGGGATCAACTCTTGCACCACCCCCACCAAGCCCGGGATCCTACTCCACAGTTTTAGAGCGACTGGTCAAGACTAATTTGTTCAGAGTTAATACTCGTCTTTAATGGCTTCACTTTAAAACTCAGAAGTTTGTAAAAGTAATAATTTTGAATTTATTGATGTCAGGCAATTAAACAGTTAAGAGTTCTCTTCTAATTTAATTCAGCTGCAAGTGAAGTTGTTCTGATTCAAAGTCAGTAAAGATGTGATAACTGATTAAGCCCATCTCTAGAACTGGTTGACATAGTTTTGATCTGCATTTATGTACTTTTGATCTACATACATATGCACATTTCTTTTTTGATGGTGTAAATTATTGGGATTATTTTACTATAATTGCCATCTGTAACCCATAAGCTTATGTATATGGATGCTTAGAACAAAAGATTCTCCTGCTGAATTTTTCTGTGCAAATTACTTCCATTGTATAAATAAGGATTGGACCTCAGACGCTGGCATTCTCTCAGATCCGTACAGCTGAGTTTAGCAACCTAGTAATGTATGTATATAGCCATCAAATCATCACAAAATAAATACAAAACTCTTCATAACAACCTTTAACAATTAGACGACTCAAGGCTGGAGGGAACCCAGGCCATTTGGCCTGTGCAGACGACCCCTAAGTGCAACCAGCAAGGTTTTTAAAAAAGAGTTCTTATCCCTGGTTTTTACACATATGCATGTTCACATGCATGTATACACACACACACACACACACAGAGTTTTATTGCATGGAAGTAAGTTTTACGGTGTATTTAGGATTGCAGCCCAATTTATGTACCCTTGGAGTTTATCTCTTGACTTCTGTGTCGCAGCTATGCCATTCCATTTCTTCTACCTCCCCTACTTTGTTTTCAGGAATCTGGGGCATTGGAGTTGCAACTCAGAAGGTCAATCTGAATCAGATTCCCCTTGGGCGTGATGTGAATAGTCTAGTACTGAGAAATGACGGTTCTCTTTACTATAATAATGAAGAAAAGAATAGGTTGCCAGCAAACAATCTTCCACAGGAGGGTGATGTTGTGGTGAGTTGCTTTCAGTACTGCTTATGGGAAATCAGACCAAAGAATTGGTATTGCAGCCTTCAAGCCATAGCTAATTTCAAAGTAAATGTGAGCTTCAGCAGACTTTACTGGAGCTGGAAGTGCTCTTCCTTCTGTTAGGAGTATCCAGCAGCCAACTTGCATGAGGACAATCAGCATAGGACCTGATGGTACCGAGCTGTCTAAGCAGGAGCAACAACATATAATTCAATATCAACTGGGACAGCTGTATGAAAAGCAAAGGTTCCCTCTTAAAGTTCTAGCAGGTCCCAAAGTGTTGAAATGTTACCAGCTTTTAGAATATTTTACTCTGTCCATTGGTCTTCCAAGTTTGGCATAAAACACACAGCTTCTCTGTGTGTTTGCTTTTGCATTTCATGTACTGTATAGTCATATTGCCACATTGCAGCCTTTACCAATCCTGCTCACTTTGGCTATGTTAGAAAAAAGAAATGGCACCAGCCCCACTCCACCTAGGCAAATGGAAGCAAGTATACCCATTAATATGAGCATCTTTTTTTATCATTATTTCTAACTTGAATTCTTCAAGTTACACATACCCAAGTCTTTGTTTTAAATAGATATATACAGGGGCATTACAAGAGGTGTGTGGAATGCACCAGATGACATCTCAGGCTGGTTGCTCCCAACCTCTCTGGTCATCCCTCCCACCAGCTAGGCTGCCATACAGTTGGAAGAGACTTCAAGGGCCATCCAGTCCAACCCCATTTTGGCATGCAGGAACTGCATTTTGCCATGCAGATGGCCATCCAGCCTCTGTTTAAAGACCTCCAAAGAAGGACACTCCACCACTCTCCGAGGGAGTGTGTTGCACTGTCGAACAGCTCTTACTGTCTGGAAGTTCCTCCTAAAGAGATAGAATCTCTTTTCCTGTAGCTTGCATCCATTGTTCTGTGTCCTAATCTCTGGAGCAGCAGAAAACAAGCTTGCTCCATCCTCAATAGGACATCCCTTCAAATATTTAAACAGGGCTATCATATCACCTTTTCCACCATTGCCAAACTGTTGAGTAGTTCCTCAATTACATGTAAAAAAAAAGTCTGTTGAGGAAAATAACCTTCTCCTTTCCAGGATGAACATACCCTGTTCCATAAGCATCTTACTTTATCATTTTTTCTAACTTGTACTCTTTGAGCTACATAATACTCAGTTTGCTATATATTAAACATTCCTAAAACATTTTTGCACTGGACAATTAAAACTCCCAACACCATATACTGGGGCTATGTAACATTGAGTAAGTCTCTGTTTTAAATAGATATACACAGAGGTGCTACTATGGGGTTGCAGAATGTACTGGGTAACTCCTCAGAGGGGATGAACACCTAGTGGTGTGGTCCCTCCCAACCATCCCAGCTAAAAAATAAGCCTTGCTTCGAGCAACCTGCAGCAAATTTTGCTCTCTGGATAGCCTGGTGCATGGTGAACAGAAGGGATACCTTACATGAGGATTTCCTCCTCAGCAGAACATATCTTCTTATGTTAATATCCTTATTGAACCAGGAATTTTTTTTTTAAAATTTCCCCATTCTTCTAAATTGATGCTTTAGCTTTGCTTGCTGTTTTAATATCTGATACTGTTATTATAGTATTTTGGTACTATATGAGGAACCACCTAGAATTTCTTTCACAGTTAAGTGCAATATATAAATTATTTATTTTAATATTTTTATTTAAAAGTGACAGAGAGCTTTATAAATATTTCACCTTTTCTTACAGGGAATTACATATGACCATGTAGAACTGAATGTTTATTTAAATGGAAAAAATATGCACTGTCCAGCATCAGGTATCAGAGGAACTGTCTTCCCTGTGGTATATGGTAAGTTGGAGTAGTCATAGTCTCCTTTACTAGAATGAGCATAGCATCTGATCCAGATTTAAATTCCCACTCAGTCATGAAGCTCACTGAGTGATCAACATGTGCAAAAATGGACTGGGACCATGTGTGCTACCTTTAACTATGAGCTTCTGGGAGAAAATATGAAAAGTAAATGTAATAAAGAAATGAATCAAGTGATATGTATTATAAATGCTTATATTTTAATAGAAGTATACTAGAAATTGAATTGCATATACAGTACATTGCATATGAACAGAAAAACTATTATATCTTAGCAAATTACTGAAGACATAAGTTTGATAGGAACAAATTGTCTATTTCTTCACCAGAAATACTTTACTGCCATTCAGCCACTTTTAATTTTAGAAATGTCCATATTCTTTCTCTGATTATTTCATGCTTTCTTCATAAACAAACTATTGAATTAAACTGGGAATGACTAGTTGCAAAATATTCTAGTTTTCATTTCAAAATTTTATTACTGTTGCAATGCTCTTTTAAGAGTTATGCTAGAGTAATTTCTTCCTTAATGTGTACATTGTTATACTATATATAGTGTCTGGAAATCTCAAGCAAACAAAATTCTGCTTTTTCCTGATTACTAATATACGGAGGTCATTCTGAAATAATAACTGAGACCATCAGTTAACTGTTCTGAAGTAGCTCATATAATAGTAATCAGGAAAAAAGCAAAATTTCATTTGCTTGAGCTTTTAAACCATACCAACATGATTTACCATCCCTGGACTAATATGTGAATTGAAATATACCTGCTGTTCAAATAGTGGACTTCTAGGAATGTTGAAGTGTAGTTCTCAGCTGAAAAGAGGAGAACAGAGTAAAACCCAAAAAATGCTTTCCTGGCACTTCTGTAAAATGGCTGTGCAGCCATCGGGGACAGCGAAGGCTCAAAGCAGCTCACAACATAAAGAAAGGGATACAAATGAAATAAGGATCTGGAAGGAATTGGGAGGGAGGGATAAGTAAAAGGATCCGGTTTAAAGCAGCCCCTTCTTCCTCTTCTCCTCAGCACCCCACTCTCCCCTCCACCTTGGCTGTCTCCCAGGACTGCAGTGAAAGTTGTAAGGCTAGCAGCACATCTTCAGTCTTTATGTCAAATGACAGAAGTTTGAACAAGCAAATACAACTTTGCAACTGAAACGAAAAGTTATTTTGAACTATAAATGTGAATTATAAAATATATGCAAGTTCCTCACAATTTTCTTCTTCTTTCTTACAGTTGATGACAGTGCCATTCTGGATTGTCAGTTCAGTGACTTTTATCATACTCCTCCAGCAGGGTTTGAAAAAATACTGTTTGAACAACAGATTTTCTGAATGATTCCACTGAGAAGTTACCCACTAGTACTTTTACGAATGTCTCCTCTCAAAGCTTCACATTATTCCCATAATACAAACCTAGACATACAAATGTATGTTTAAGAAGAAAACACATTACCAAGCGTGTTCCAAATGTTAGATTTAACTATTGTTTTGTGATGTGGAAAGTACTTGTATTTGATGTAAAGGGATACAGCTGACAGTATTAAGTGACCCCAGGCTCTAATGTTATACAGTATAATAGTTTTATATATATTGGTATATTTCAACAACTGTAAGCTCTGTTGGTTCTTCCAACCTTGCTGCTATTCAGAGATACTACTCAAAGGTTTCATGGCTTACAGAGGTTTCAAATAGCAAATCACAACTGGAATATTGGCAGCTGTTTTCCTTTTTTAAAAATTGTTGCAATTCCGGTTTAAAATTCAGTGCTGAAAGCACTTACATTAAAGTCAGGATACCCTGCTGACTGTAAAAAGAAAAGTCAACCCTATCTGAAAATGGTTGTTATGTATACTTTTGAGCTCTGATGATTTCTTAGGGACATATTATTTAAACCCCCCTCCCCGTTAAACATGTATAAGTTGCTCTTCTGTATATATTTGTGACTGTATTAAATTGCTTTTTTGTGCACTAAAAATATAGCACAGATTTTGTAAAAACAGCATTACTGTATCTCCAGAATATGCTGTATGTGACCTGCTACATTAAATTAAATAGCAATTTCCTTCTGAGGAAAGAGACACTTCAAAATTAATTAGAATATAACCTTTTAAATATTACAATATAGCATATTACACTAACTAAAGTCTTTGTTTCTCCATTTTCTTTGTTATTTGGTGTAGATCTGGTTGTGTTACGGGTTTTACTGTGGTTTATGGATATTAGTGAATATATTTTTTTTAAATGCATTATTATATTAATATATATTAATGTACATGCAAAATATTTTCTCAGATTATATGGTCTTATAAAATTAATTTGCCTCTTTCATATGCTCTATGTAGTTAGCATACTAACTATTTACTTCATTATTTGTATAAATAGCCTTTCAAAACTTTATAGGAAAAGTAGAATCATAGAGCTGGAAGAAACCACAGTTCAACCAACAGATGGACATCCAGCCTGTGTTTAAAAACCTCCAAAGAAGGAGACTCTATCACACTCCAAGGGAGCGTCTTGCACTGTCGAACAGCTCTTAGTGTCAGGAAGTTCTTCCTAATGTTTAGGTGAAATCTCTTTTGCTGTAGTTTGAATCCACTGTCCTGTGTCTGGAGCAGCAGAAAACATACTTGCTCCATCCTCAATATGACATCCCATCAAATATTTAAACAGGGCTATCATAACGCCTCTTAAGCTTCTTTTCCCCAGGCCAAATATGCCCAGTTCACTAAACCACTCCTAATAGGGCATGGTTTCCAGACCTTTCAGCATTTCGGTTGCCTCCCTCTGGACATGCTCCAGTTTTTCAATTTCCCTCTTGAAATGCAGTGCCCAGAACTGGACACAGTATTCCAGGTGAGGTCTGACCAAAGCAGAACAGGGTGGCACTATTATTTCTCTCAGTCTAGACACTATACTCCTGTTGATGCCGCTTAGGATCCTATTGGTTTTTTCAAGCTGCTGCATCACACGGTTGACTCATGTTTAGCTTGTAGGCTACTAGGACTCCTAGATTCCTTTTGCATCTATAGTCCATTTTTGCAGACTTGAGCATCTGCAAATGGCAAGTCTGGATGGGGGTGGAGGTGACAGAGGAGGAGGAGGAAGGCAGGAGGCGGCAGGGGTGAGGAAGAAAGGAAGGAGGTGGCGGGGTGAAGAGGAGAAAGAGGAGGAAAGGCAGGAAGCGACAGGGCCGAAGAGAGGAAAGAGGAAGAGGCAGCCTGCTGCTGCCCGCCATGGTGACAGCAGTGAGACAGGCTTCAAGGGGGCTGGGGTGGCCAACTCTTATTGTCCCATTGAGGACAATGTGACTTGAGTATCTACGGATTTTGGTATCCGTGTGGGGATGTGGAACTGATCCCCCATGGATACCGAGGGCCCACTGTACTTTTAAATAAATAAATAAGTAAACTTTTATTTGTACCCTGCTTTTTGTTAAAACAATCAAAGCGGTTTACTGTGTTAAAAATAATACAGGAGTATATACAAAGTATTCCTTCACTTAAAAAAAGAATTAAACAATTTAAGATTCATATTGCATACATAATACATAAAAACAGGTAAAACTAATGGTGGTAGGGTCATTATGTGGGGGAATCATTACATGGCTGAGTAGTTTATTCTGGGAAGGCCTGCTGGAAGAGATCCGTCTTGACAGCTTCTTGAAGCTGTCTAGGTTGGTAATTTGACGGATCTCATCTGGCAGGCCATTCCAGAGGCTGGGAGTGGTTGGGGAAAAGGTCCTCTGGGAGATCGAGGTCAATCTGGTCTTTATAGGCTGGAGTAAATTCCTCCCAGAGGACCTGAGTGTATGGGGCAGATTATATGGAAGCAGGCGATCCCTTAAATAAGTTGGGTCCAAGCCATGTAGGGCTTTAAAGGTGATAGCCATCACCTTGTACTGTGCCTGGAAACTAATAGGCAGCCAGTGGGGGGACTTCAGTATTGGTGTTATGTGGTCACTCCTTGATGATCCATATCGGCTGCCATATTCTCCAATGTTGAGCGCATTGCAAAAATCAAGTCTTGAGGTTACCAGTGTACAGTATGTACTTTTGTGAAGAAAGGTGTCCTCCATCCTATATCTGTGCATATAATTTATTCTGCCTAAGTTTAGCATCAAGTATCCCTTTTTAGAGACTTTATTTGTACATACATAGCTTAACGGTTATGCACAAGGAGCTTCATTTCTATCAGTACAAAAATCATTCAAAAATTCTAAAACACACTGTCAGAAAGATGTTTGCGAAACACCTTAGTCTATGCTGTGAGATTATAATCTGGCCAAGCATTTCGCAGTATTCCAGGGCTGTACGTCTCTAGTGAAGAAGGAAAAAAGAAGGTATAGATTTCCTCTTTGACAAGATTGCCTAGTTGTGTCTGAAGGCAGGAGACAGCGCTCATCTCCATTACTAGGACTCTACAGACTAACATGGCTACATATTTTAATAATAATAATAATAATAATAATTAATAATATGGATCTGTGGAAGTAGTCTGTGGAATCAGTCTGAAAGGAAGAAGTTGGCAGCTGGAGCTTCCCTAGACTTAGGTCTACTTCCTCAGATACATATTATTATTATTACTGTTATTATTATTTAAAGATATAGCCATGTTAGTCTGTAGAATCAGTGCATAGAGAGACCTTGCAGCCCTTTTGAGACTCCCTGAAAGGAAGAAGTGGGCAGCAGGAGCTTCCCTAGACTTAGATCTACTTCCTCAGATACATATTATTATTATTGAAAGATATGTCTGTGTTAGTCTGTGGAATCAGTCTGTAGAGAGACCTTGCAGCCCCTTTGAGACTCACTGGAAGGAAGAAGTTGGTGGCAGCAGGAGCTTCCCTCGACTTAGATCTACTTCCTCAGGTGCATATTATTATTATTCAAAGATATATCCCTGTGGCATCAGTCTGCAGAGATACCACCTTGCAGCCCCTTTGAAACTCCCTGAAAGAAAGAAGTTGGTGGCAGCAGGAGCTTCCCTAGACTTAGGTCTACTTCCTCAGATTTTTTATTATTATTATTATTATTATTATTATTATTCAAAGATATAATAATAATAATACATATAGCCCTGTTAGTCTGTGGCATCAGTCCATAGAGAGACCTTGCAGCCCAAACTGTGGTCCCTTTAAGAGCTTTCGGACTCCATCTCCCAGAAGCCTCAGCCACGGTTGGCCAACAGCCTGGGCTTCTGGGAGCTGGAGTCCAAAAGCCCTTTAAATAAAGGGCGCGCGGTGACGTCACGGGCGACGACCAACGAGACTAGCGGCGGGCCCTCCCCGGCGCCACTGCGCAGGCGCGCCAGAGGCGCGCCTGCGCAGTGGCGCCGGGAGGGCCCGCCGCTAGTCTCGTTGGTCGTCGCCCGTGACGTCACTGCGCGTCCTCCTCCTCGCGGCCCCTCCCCCGTCGCGCGCACGCCGCCGCCGCCCCGCTCGAGCCGCCTCACAGTCACTCCGCCGCCGCCGCCGTCGTCGCCATGGCCGACAACGCCAACAACGCCAACGCTGCCGCCGCCGCCGCGGGCCTAGTAGAGAACCACCGCCTAAAGAGCTTCAAGAATAAGGGCCGCGACGTAGAGGTGGGTCGACTAAGAGAAGAGAAGAAGGAGACTAAGACTAAGAGCCCGCCACCCCCCTGGGGCCTAGAAGGGGGAGTCCTCTGGTGCTGGTGGTGGTGGCTGCTGGGCTCAGGGTCCCTCCCTTCCTTCCTTCTTTGGGAAGGTGGCCCTTGTGGGCTCCTCCTCGGTCCTGGCTCTGGGGGAGGAGGAGGAGGAGCAGGGGCCTCCTGCTCTGGCCTTCCCTAGACTTAGGTCTACTTCCTCAGATGCAGCTTAGTATTACTATTATTATTATTCAAAGATATAGCCATGTTAGTCTGTGGAAGCAGTCTGTAGAGAGGTCTTGTAGCCCCCTTTGAGACTCACTGGAAGAAGTTGGCAGCATGAGCTTTCCTAGACTTCAGCCTACTTCCTCAGATGCATAATGTTATATATTATTAAAATATATAGCCATGTTAGTCTGTAGAGAGACCTTGCAGCCCCCTTTGAGACTCACTAAAAGAAAGAAGTTTGCATCATGAGCTTTCCTAGATTTAGATCTATTTCCTCAGATACTTCTTCTTCTTCTTCTTATTATTATTATTATTATGGAATAATCTATTTGGAATGAGTCTGTAGAGAGATCTTTTAGCCCCTTTGACACTCATTGAAAGAAACTGGCAACGTAAGGAATTGGCAACATGAGCTTCTCTACACTTCCTTCCTTCCTTCTTATTATTATTATTATTGAAAGATATAGCCGTGTAAGTCTGTGGAGTCAGTCTGTAGAGAGATCTTGCAGCCCCCTTTGAGACTCACTGGAAGAAAGAAGTTGGCAGCATGAGCTTTCCTAGACTTAGATCTACTTCCTCACATGCATATTATTATTATTACTAAAAGACATAGCCATGTTAGACTATAGAATCATTCTATAGAGATACCTTGTAGCTCCTTTGAGACTCACCAGAAGAAGTTAGAAGCATGAGCTTTCCTAGACTTCAGTCTAGTTCCTCAGATGTTTATTACTATTATTAAAACATGTCACCCTGTTAGTCTGTAGAATCAGTCTGTAGAGAGAGATCATGTAGCCCCTTTCAGGCTCATTGAAAGAAAGAGGATGGCATCAGGAGCTTTCCTAGGCTACAGTCTTCTTCCTCAGATGCATATGGTTATTGTTATTATTATTGTTGTAATTGTTGTGGGTGGTGGTGGTCAGGCTTTTCCTAGTGGAAAAAAAAATCTGCTTCTGCTTTTCTCATGGCAAGTAGTATTTTAGGAAGCTGAGGGTTGTGACCTTCTCAGCGGGATGGAGAAAGACATCATCTGTCCTCAGTCCTTGCAGTTTCGGTGACACTTGCTTTCACCCCCTATTAACGTACCAGGGTATTGGGGATTCAAAATAATAATAATAATAATGATAGTACAGTATGAGAATAGTAATAGGTCAGACTTGTGCTGGTGAAAATCTGCTTCTGCTTTCCACTTCCTCAGGTGAAAACGGTGAATGGGGACTGCCTTGTCTCTCTCTCTCTCTCTGCCTTCGCTTTTGCCTGTGACAGGCCTTTGACATCTCCATGGCATCCCCCAAGGAGCTCGATCCCTTCCTCCTTCTTGACCCTCGTTCTTAAAACTTGGGATAAAAGCACACACTTGGATTTATTTCGACTGGCTTATTTTCTAGTATTTTTTAACCCTTTTGGAGTTGCAGTTTTATCTGGGACGTCCAGCAGAACTTGGTTTTGAAAACTGGCGAGAGAGCTGTAGGTCTAAATAAAAAAAGAGGTGAAGTAGGGAGAGTAGGCCATTAGCCCCTAACAGTAGCCCACTTGTTCTTTGTTGCTAAACACCCTTGAGTCAGTCCCAACCCATAGCAATCCTGTGGGTGAGACATCTCCAGGATACCCTTGTCCTCTACTGCTTTGTGTAGTTCTGCCAGGTTCAGGCCTAGGTCCTCTCTGACTGAGTTCCAGCCATTTGTGATCTCTCGCTCTCTTTCATAGAATCATAGAATCACAGAGTTGGAAGAGACCACAAGGGCCATCCAGTCCAACCCCCTGCCATGCAGGAACTCTCCATCAAAGCATCCCCAACAGATGGCCATTTAGCCTCTGCTTAAAGACCTCCAAGGAAGAAGACTCCACTACACTCCGAGGGAGTACAGTGTGTTCCACTGTCGAACAGCCCTCACTGTCAGGAAGTTCTTCCTAATGTTGAGGTGGAATCTCTTTTCCTGCAGTTTGCATCCATTGTTCCGCGTCCTAGTCTCTGGAGCAGCAGAAAACAAGCTTGCTCCCTCCTCAATATGACATCCCTTCAAATATTTAAACAGGGCTATCATATCACCTCTTAACCTTCTCTTCTCCAGGCTAAACATTCCCAGCTCCCTAAGTCATTGCTTCCTAAGTCTTTCTTTGGTGCTTAGCTGCTTTCAAGTTGACCTCAACTCATGGCAATCTGTGAATGAGACATCTCCAAGATCTCCTGTCCTCTACTTTTTCTCAGGTCTTGTAGGCTCAGGCCTACAAGACTGAGTCTATCCATCTAGCATGCAGCCTTCCTCTCTTTTTATGTCCCTTCACTTTTCCTAGCATTATTGCCTTTTCTAAGGAGTCTTTCCTTCTCATGATGTGTTCTAAGCACAAAACCCTCAGTTTGATCACCTTGGATTCCGGGAAAGTTTCTGGCTTGATCCATTTGTTTGTCTTTTTGGCTGTTGGTGGTACATACTCTTTCTACTGCCCTCTTAACGTTTCATGGGACCTTGTCAGACATCGGAAATTGGAAGTATAATCCAATGACAATCCGAACGCAATCATGGGGTTTCATGTTATTGTGAATTAAAGTATCTCATGCAATTTCGGGCAAAAGGGAAGTCATTCCGAACACAATCATGCGTTTTACATTATTTCAGATTAAAGCATCTCACACAATTTCGGGCAATGGGCAGTCATTTTTGGGTAATGGGAAGTCATTCTGAACGCATTCCAAACACAATGGGAATTCACATAAATTCGCTAAACTAGCGAATTCACGTGAATTCGAATTGGCTCTAATTGGTTCCATTCGCAATAAAGAGAAATTCCTCCCGTCTCATAAGGTCCATAGCATTATTGTCCTTTCCAATTCTTCATGCCTTCTTGTGATGTGACCGAAGTACTATAGCCTCAACTTGATCATCTTAGCTTCCAGGGAGAGTTCAGGTTTATACAGTTCTAGGACGTATTTATTTGTTTTCTTGGCCATTCACAGTTTCCTTAATACTTTTCTCCAGCATGACATCTCAAAAGAATTTATTTTCTTTATATTGGCTTTTTCGGTTTCCTTCTCTCTCACTTCTGAATATGGTGAAGGGGAGTGTGATGGCTTGGACAATACTCGCTTTAGTGTTAAGAGGTATAGCTTCACACTTTAGGAACGTGTCCAGTTCTTTCATAGCTGCCCTTCTGGTCTTCTTCCTAGTCTTATTCTAATTTCTTAGAAATAATTTCTCAGTAGTAGTCCAGTATTAGCTACAAATAAAAGACTGAGGAACAACAGATGCACTTTCCTGTGGAAATGAAATCAGACTGTGAAACAAGTGATCAGTGGTTAGATTACTAAGGTCCAAAACACACTGCAGAAATAATCCTGTTTGAGGCCACTTTAACTGTCCTGGCCAGTGCTAGGGAATTGTGGGAACTGTACTTTTAGCCTTCTCTGTCAGAGAAGGTGCTACGATAAACTACAGTTCCCAGGATTCCCTAAGACTGAGCCAGGGCAGTTAAAGTGGCCTCACACTGAATTATTTCTGCAGTGTGTTCTGGAACTAAAATGAGAAGTACTGAGTCTTATCATTACTTTTGTCTAATGAGAAATTCATATATACCACTTCGGCTGGAATTGTCTAATTATTGTATACACTTGCGAAATAGTTAAATATTCAATAATTTTAAAAAATGGAGTTATTTTGTTAGGCTGTAATTGTACATACAATTTCAGTGGGCTCTATTGAGCTCAGTTACACTTTCTTCTCCAAAGATATGAATGAAACTAGGAGTTTTGTTTTGTAAGCCTGATTAGCAACAATTTTAGAAGAAAGGCCTGTGTGAGTACAAAGCTGGGATGTTGGGGGCCAATTCTCATATTCCTCTCCTCAGAGAGGAATATGGACAAAGCCTGTTCCTCCTGTAGATGGCAATGTTTCCATACACCTCAGTGTTGTTTGGTGTGGAGCAAGCTGCCACTCTATTAAGAGTTACGTTTGGCTCTGGAATCTCCACCACCTTTGAGTATTCCTTCCCTAACGATGCATCTGCACTGTAGAAATAATGCCGTTTGACACCACTTTAAGTGTGCTAGCTCCATCATATGGAATCCTGGGATTTGTAGTTTTACAGGGGTCTTTAGCCTTCTCTGCCAAAGAATGCTAGTGCCTCACATAACTACAAATCTCAGGATTCTGTTGCACTCTAGGAAATCCTTATGAAATTCATGGGGTAGCCATAATTCAACAGGAAACTTAAAGGCAGATGCACACACTTACAGGTACAGTCACACTGCTGTTGTTGTGTGCCTTCAAGTTGTTTCTGACTTACGCCCTCGTATCTTTTTTGCTAGAACAGTTTTCCCTAACCCGGTCCCTTCAGGATGTGTTGGCCCAACACTCTTGTTCATAGAATTATAGAAGCATAGAGTTGGAAGAGCCCCCAAGGAGGGCCATCCAGTCCAACCCCCTGCCATGCGGGAACACATAACCAAAGCACCCTTGACAGATGGCCATCCAGCCTCTGTTTAAAGACCTCCAAGGAAGGAGACTCCACCACTTTCCGAGGGAGTGTGTTCCACTGTCGAACAGCTCTTACTGTCAAGAAGGTCTTCCTGATGTTGAGCTGGAATCTCTTTTCCTGTAGTTATCCACGGTCATTTGGCCAGTTGTATCTGAAAAGACAAAAGGTTAGGAAAATCCATTCTTGACAGATTTCCTGATTGCCTTTCTATTGTGTAGAATTCTATTGTTCTGTATTCAGAATGTGATCCTCTCCGTTCTGAAATCAGACTCGAAGGTGTATTGAAGAAAGATCTGTTTCTTTGCCTAGTGATAAGCACCATGTGTTGTATATGTCGTGACACTATCCATGTTAAAGGCAGGGACTTGGAATCATTCTCATGAAACAGTGGTATGATAGCTTCTTTCAGGTCTAATACAATTTTGATTGTTTTAACTCTCTCATATGTGGTTCTTATAGTTGGACAAGGTGGAAGACCAGTGTTTGGGTTGCACTTGTAAGGTTTTGTATTTCTCTAAAACATAAGAAATCCCGACACATAGAAAACTACTGAGTGTGAGAGGAGGTTTCTAGCTTGCCCTCACATCTCTTTTTCTCTATAGGAAAAAATATGGAGGGATATTTAATCATATTAACCTTCCCCATGGTCTGAAATGGTACAGGTTTACAATTTGCAGGGGGGGTTTTGATGGGGGGGTAGAGATTTTGAGATATCTCTGTTTGCATATATGTTCATATTGAGACATCTTGGAGATGAGACCCAGGTCTAAATGCACAATTCATTTATGTTTCATATACACCTTATATGTATAGCCTGAATGTAATTTCATGCAATATTTCTAATAATTATGTGTATCAAACAAAGTTTGTATACACTGAACTGTCAGAAGGCAAAGGTGTCACTGTCTAAGCCACTCATATAAAATGTTTCTGGTTTTGGAGTATATCGAATTTCAGAATTGTGGATAAGAGACTCAACCTGTCTTAAGAAAGTAGTGAGGTGAAGCAGGCTTACTCAAAGTGGAATTAAAATCCTGGATTAGTTTCACGTCTGCATATTCAACAGCACAAGTGCATCATATGAGTAGGCTTACTCCTGTATGTTGGGTAGTGAGTTAACATTGTATCGTGAGGGTGGCTCTAGACCTTTGTTGTTGTTTACGGAGTCTTATTCTAGATAAAAAGGAAGCGCCCCCCTCTTTGCTGTCCTCTTGTCCGCAGTTGAAGACATTTTTATTTACACAGGTGTTTGGTAGTGAATTTTTCTTCTGTTGTGCTGTAAATGCTTTATGGTGGTTACTGGTTTTAACTCCAGTTGTCCCTCCACATTTGCGACTTTGACTTTTGCAGATTTGATTATTGGTGGTGGTTTTGATTAATATTTCCTCTAGAAAACTCTAAGTTCTCACATGTGATGTCTCAAGGGCTAGCTGCTTCAGAAATCTGTATCATCTTATATGACTCTTCAAAGGTTAATTTATTTTATTTATTTCTTTCAAAGATTTCTATCCCGCCTTCCTCCCACAATGGTATTCGATGCCAAGGGTCAGATATCACTATGTCGCTATGTAAAAGTGCCAAAATACCTGTGGCTTTACCCAGTGAAATCAGTGAAAGTTGTTGCCTAAATAAATTGGTCAGCTTTAAAGGTGCTATACTCCTTTTCCCCATCGCCATTGTCTTTATTTATTCATTCATTTATTCCAAGGAATTATATCCCCAATGGAATTCCAGGCGGGTTACAATAATTTAAAAAGACAGAGGGAGAAATATTGATTACAAAAGTTAAAAAATAATTAAATATTATTAATTTTAAAACATAAATTAAAAACATATACACTGTTCCCTCCACATTCTTTGGGATGAACAACACCTGTGAATGTGGAAAAACCACAAATAAAAAAATCACACTATTCTTTTTAACTAAGAGAACCCCTCTCTAGGAATTTCCTGGTCCTCCAGTGCAGCTCTATGGTCAACATCTGCTAGAAGTTGACCACAGAATCATGCTGGATGGGCTACAAATGCCTAAAGTATTTTTTTCTCCAGGAACGTCAAGGTTCTCCAGCACAACTATGGTCAACTTCCAGAAGAAGTGGGCTGGAGAACAATGAAATATTCTTACTCAAAAGTCATTTTTTGAGGAAGTTGCTTTGTTATATGGGTGCTAGTTATAGAAATAAATTTAAGTAATCCAAAAAAAAAAAAAAAGTATTCTCTCTAGTCATACATCTCCTAATGGACTGCCCAGAATAGCTAAAGAGGTAGTTATAGGAATATTTGGCTACTTTAAATGTATTTAAGTTTCCAGGATCGAATCAACTGCTTTCAATGGTACTAAGGGGATTTGCAGATATAATCTCAGAGTCACTGTCATTATTTTTTTAGAATTCTTGGAGGATAGGATCAGTGCTGGCAGATTGGAGGCGGAAGACAGATGTCCTTCAGAAAGGCCTCCAGATGACTATCCGTATGGGCTTTTCAAAAACAAACCATGTCAATATAAACGTTTTTGTTTGGTAAGAGATACAAGGTTGGTAGACCATGGGATCGCTGTTGATCTAGCATATCTTTATTTCAGCAAAGCCTTTGAAAAAATCCCCCATAATACACTTGCGAGCAAGTTGGTGAGCTTGCTGAATTGTGCTGATGACACCAAATGGGGGGAAGGTTAGCAAATACCATAGAGAACACAATCAGGATTCAGAATGGCCTTGACAAATTGGAGAGATAGGCCAAAACTAACAAAATGAATTTCAGCAGGAATAAAAGTAAGGTACTACATCTAGGCAAGTAAAATGAAATGCACAAATACAGGATGGGTGACAACTTGGTTGAAAGCGTTGCATGTGAAAAGGATCTAGAGGTCTTAGTAGACCGCAAGCTAAATATAAGTCAACTATGTGATGCAGCAGCCAAAAAATCCCATGCAATTTTATGCTGCAGCATTAGTAACACACTGCCCAGACTGAGGGAAATAGTATTGCCACTCTATTCTGCTTGGGTCAGAACCCTCCCTGAAAACTGTCCTGTTCTGTGTACTGCAATTCAGAGATAGTGACAAGGTGGAATGTGTCTAGAGAAGCATGACCAAGACGATCAAAGGTCTGGAAACACACATGAGGAATGACTTAGGGAGCTAGATATACCTGCCTTGGAGAAGAAAAAACAAAGGTGATTGATAACTGTCTTTAAATATCTGAAGGGATGTCATGTAGAAAATGGAGTGAACTTGTTTTCTGCTGCTAGAACATGAACCAATTGATTCAACTTTCAAGAAAAGAAATTCTGCCTACAGATTAGGAGGAACATCTTTACTGTAAGAACTGTTTGATAGTGGAACAAGACTGCTTCCAACCAGTGAACTCTCCTTTGGAGGTCTTTAAGCAGAGGTTGAGTGGGAGTCTTTCAGGAGTGCTTGAGTTGTGTATTCCTGCAAGGCAGGGGTTTAGATTAAATAGCCATTGTGACCCCCTTCTTACTCTAAGAGATTTTCCTTGAAGATCACTGGTAATATGTCCAAAAAGATTAATATGTTCTGTCACTGGCTTTGAATATTGCCATTTCTAATATCAAATCTGTGTCCCTTTATCCTTTTGCATAGAGACTGTCCTGTGTCTCCAATGTAGAGTGCAGAGCGGCATTGCTGACAGAAGATGACATATATGACACTGGAAGATGAGCAAGTCCATGCATCTTTGATGTTGTGGATGACATTTTTAGGCTCTCTGATGTTACTACCAGAGTAGATGTGGAGACAGAGTTAGTATCTGTAGTTGTGGCAGGATCTTACCCCTTACACACATATAACAAAAGAATTCTCAGAGAATATATGTCATCATATTTTAATTCAATTTCAGTGAGATTGTTTCTGTTATTTGTATAGTCACTTGTACAGGTGGTCCTCCATATTCGCAGCCTTGAGACTCACAGTTTCGATTTTTCCAAAGTCAATTTCCACTCCTGGATGCCCCCAAAACTGGCAGTTTATTCCATTTGGTAAATGGTGGTCTCCACCAAATGGAGAGGTGGTCTGGGGAGTCTGCAGGAATAAAGTCTGTAAAGCAGCTGTAGGAGACCACATTTTGTCCTGAAGTAGGTGATAACCATATTTTAGTCTGACTCCATCATTTCCTGTTTCACATAAATGCTGTTTTGAAGTGTCCCCCCCAGGATGGAACAGAGATCTGCCTGTAAAAAAGCAGTAGGAAAATGCAACTTTTTAATGTAGCTTGGGCTGGTAACCATTATGACTAGTCCTGCAACCCTATCCCTGCAAGTAGTGACAAAGAGAAAATTTTCTGCTTTCTGTCTTTGTTCTTACAGTGGGTAAGAAACATTTCAAAAAATAGCTTTGCTGATAAAGTTTCAAAGCACATGCAGTTCATAGTCTTTATATTACAGCTTGGAAGGGGCCGTGGCTGGGACCTACTGGTTTTGATAGTCCAGCAGTGAACACTGAATATTTTCGGCGAGGCTCTCAGTGGTTTACAAAAGCCCTGTAATGTTTTCCCGATCTTTTAAACCTCTGTTGCAAGGTGGGCTGAAGCATAGAGAGTAACTGCACAGTGTGCTTCATCCCCACATTGCAGCTTGGATTGAGAGAATAGCGTGTAGCAACCCTACAGTTAATTCATTGTTGTAGAGGTTGCACTGGCACCAGGAAACTGAATGGATTCCTTTTGGTCAAGCAGAGGAGGAGAACATACCTTGATCAGAGGAAGTGTCTTTCTGTGCCGCTTAGACAGATGCATTATCCACTGAGGATCCCAGTGGATCTTGATGAATGACAGCATTAATCTGCTTCTGGCTATAGCATAGCCAGATGCTTCTCTGATTTCTCCCTGCTTTCCATCAGTTACTAAATGACCATGCAGGGTGGTCAGAATTGTGAATTTGGGGTAGGTTGGAGGAAGATGTGTAGCATACTTTAAACTGTGGCATAATTACACTGTGCTCGCTAATGCAGGAATTCAACCATCACGTGTTGGTGAGGTAACACAAGCATGATGTGTTCAACGTTTTTGTAAAAAAATACGTATCCTTTACAGTGGCAGCAATTCCAGTCATGATATAACCACTATATGCTGAATAGTTATTTTGCTCGTTTCTGTAAAAATGTCTTGCAGTAATTCTTTAACTGAAACCTATAACATCACATAAAAAATAGACATATTTTATCAAAATTTCTCCAACATTTAGCTGAAATTTGCTTATCAGTGTAACTAAGTTTTAGTAGCATATTATAACAATAAAAATTTAGTTTTAAACTGTGCTGTCTTAAACTTGACGGAAATTGACTTAATGAGTATGGTGTGCCATAGTAGCAGATGTGCTAGAGATAGAAGAAGTTGTTTTTGGCCATCTCCTCCGTGTTTTCAAGGACATTTTCTATAAAAGAATTTTTAAACCTTGAGACACATGTAATAAGTTTTAAAACTAAGTCTCTTGTTTAGTTTGGGTGAGAGCACTCTTGTTTCAATGAAAAAACAACAACATTGAGATATAACATAAATCTTATTTGTCTCAATTGAACAACTTTTCAATAAAATTTCAGACAAGTGATTCTTAGACCATTATTTTTCCAAACCTAAGTTCCTTAGACAGTGTTGTGTATGAATAACTGTTGTTATTTTATTTATTTTTTAATCTCGTTTTATGTCATTTTTAATCGTAATTGTTTAATTCCTTTTTAAGGGGGGTGTTATTTTATAAATATTGTTGTATAGTTTTAAATACTGTAAGCCACTTTGATTGCTCCAGCAAAAAGGTACAAATAAAAGTTTTATTATTTTATTATTATATTATGAAGTCCTTTTTCTTTTTCTTTTTTTGCTAAGGGGTAAATACATGAAATTTAAATGGGATTGTTTGGAAAAAAATAAGTAAACTTAGGGTCAGAGCAAGCTTGTTGGTAAAGCGGGTTTCCACATGGCTTGGGGGCTTGGCCTTTAGATGCTGCACAGCCCCAAGACGTCCAGAAGCTATCCTGGCTGACCGAACATGAGCATCTTGAAGCTGCCTTGGGGTTGTGGCCGGGGCACCTAAGGTAGCTTTTTACCAGCTCTCCGCTCCTATTTGGGCCAGCTCCAGGGTGGATTGGGGCTGCAGCTGAATTTACATAGAGTTGCCCAACTAAGGTTAAGTTTAACTTTTTCAAACGTTTTATGTTGTCCAAAACACACTGCAGAAACAATCCAGTTGGAGACCAATTTAACTGCCCTGGCTCGGTGCTAGGGAATCCTGAGAGCTGTTGGTTTATTGTGGCACTAGGGCTCTCTGACAAAGAAGGCTAAATGCCTCACAAAACTCCAGTTCCCAGGATTTCCTAGTGCTGAGCCAAGGGCAGTTAAAGTGGTCTCAAACTGGATTATTTCTGCAGTGTGTTCTGGACCCAACATAGATTTAAATAAAAGTTTGTAATTAATAATATAATAACAATAATAATTTATTTCTAGCCCGCCCCTCTGAACGAGCAATTGAGGCGCGTTACAACAAGGTTAAAAAACAGTACAATTAAAATATACCATCCCATCACCCAACTCCCCCCCTTAAAACAGGATTAAATCACAACAACATTAAAATCAATAAATGAGCGTATAAAAATAAAATAAAAATGACAGAAGTTCCAGTCTGGAAACCTTGGCTGTATAAGGGTGAAATAGTGCTGGAGAAAGAGATGAGAGGCTCAAAAATGCATTTCAGGGCCGGGAGGTGATGCCCTTCTTCTGGGAAGGCTTGCTGGAAGAGATGTGTCTTTAGGACTTTTTTAAAGCCTTCAATGGATAGAATAAGGCACATCTCGTCTGGCAGGTCATTCCACAGCTTAGGGGCAACGGCTGAGAAGGCCCTCTGGGAGGTCTGGACCAGCCTGGTCTTCATGGGCTGTAGCAGATTCCTCCCAGAGGACCAAAGTGTGCAGGGAGGTTCATATGGGAAGAGGCGGTCCCTCAGATAGGATGGACCCGAGCCATGTAGGGCTTTAAAGGTTAAAACCAAGACCTTGTACTGTTCCCAGAAACTGATTGGCAGCCAGTAGAGGGATTTAAGCACTGGTGTAATGTGTTCTCTCCTGGATGTACCAGTGACAAGCCTGGCTGCCATGTTTTGAACCAGTTGCAGTTTCCAGGTCAAGCACAAGGGTAGCCCCATGTAGAGCACGTTACAGAAGTCCAGACTTGAGGTTACCATCGCATGTACCACAGTTTCCAAGTCCCTCATCTCCAGAAAAGGGCGCAGCTGGCGTATCAGCCAAAGCTGATAACAGGCACTCCTGAACTAGTCATGTGAAGCGACGGGTTGAGGAGTACCTCCAGGCTGCGAACAGAGTCCTGAGAGGAGAGTGTGACTCCATCTAGGACTGGAAGTTGTATTCCCCAAACTGGTTTAGGGCCCGTAACTGTGACTACCTCCGTTTTGTCTGGAGGGATAGTCTTAGTGAGCCAGAGGTGTGAGTCCCTAAATACTTTACAGAAAAAGTACTGGTTGGGGTATTTAGTGTCTTGTACAGTTATCTCAAGTTTGGATTTAAGTTTAGTCTTAAGATTTTAGGTTTATTCTTACCTATTTCTAAACCTGATGCTTTGCCAAAAAAACTTTAAAAGTTCCCTATAATCAGAACAAATGTGGTGGATGCTGATCCTATTGACATTAACAGTGGGACTAAACAAAGTTGCCCACTCTCTTCTATCCTATTCTCATTTTTTTATGGAACCTCTGGCATTGTTACTATGTGAGAATGAGACACACAGGGGATTAAAATTAATAATTGTTGTCTGCTTCATTTATTTACAGATGTTGTTGCCATCTTAGGTCGAAAACACACTGCAGACTGAATCCAGTTTGAGACCGCTTTAACTGCCCTCGCTCAGTGCTAGGGAATCCTGGGAATTGTAGTTTATTGACACCAGAGCTCTCTGACAGAGAAAGCTCACTGGGGCTTTTCAGATTGGCAGGAAAGTGTGACATGAAGTTGCCTTTACCTTAATGCTCAGTGTAGTGAAAAGACCCCAGAAGCGGCGAACCCCGCCCAGCCAGCTTCTAATTGGTCACCTGGTGCTCATTGATTGGCTATCTCTGTCTCCGGGGTTCGCCGCTTCTGGGGTCTTTTCACTACACTGAGCATTAAGGTAAAGGCAACTTCATGTCACACTTTCCTGCCAATCTAAAAAGTCCCACTGTCTCATAGTTCCCAGAATTCCCTAACATTGAGCCATGGCTGTTAAAGTGGTCTCAAACCAGATTATTTCTGCAATGTCTTTTCAGTCATTGTCTCCAATCCAGAGGCTGAAATTCCTAGAATCAATAAAATTACATCACAGTTTCTTAAAATTTTAAAAGATTTTGGTGATGCTTTAGGTTTATCAATTAATTTGAAAAAATAAAAACAATTAGGTCTTATTTTTTTCTACAAGTGATAAAGTTACTTTACGATTGCGAAGAAACATTCCAGATTTAAGAGTGACGTGGCCAAGCAATATCAAGAAACTATTCCCATTAAATTTTGAACCACTTATTAAAATGCTAAAACAAAAAATTAATACTTGGAAATCTTTGAAACTATCTTTGCAAGGCTGCATAGCAGTCATAATAATTTCAGTCCTTTCAAATTTTACATGTCTGTTTCAGGTCATCCCAACACCAACTCCAGATTTGCTGTTTAGCATCTATTGAAACCTGGTGAACTTTTTGCATAAAGGACAAAAACCTTCTTGCAAAACCTATTCTCTTTAAAAGCAAAGATACAGGGGGCTTCTTTTGAAGCTTTTCAATTCTACAGTTGTTGAGAACCCCCCTAAAACTCTGCTGAATGTTTTTGGCTAGTGTTAGAACTTCCTGACACTTTATTGTGATCGGCTGGGGGTTTTCTCTGTTCGATTTCCAAGAAGGTAAGAGAAAATGTTTCCAACGCTCTTACAGTCTGGAGAAACTGGTAGAAGAGTTGGGAAAAAAGCAAAATGAGCAAAAAACTTAGTTTGTTTGCATTAATGTTTAGGACCAATATAGGACTAAATCAGAAAATTAAGTAGCAAAATACAGTTTAGATATTATGGCCACTAGCTTAAATAATAATTATTCTTTGAAAAATGCTCTTTTAAAGCAAGCTGTTTTGGTTGAACTTAGGTTAATTGAAGGACTTGTTTCTGAATGGCATTTCCTGCACTGTACAAAAAAGTGATTAAAAAGAAGCAACTGACACAGGATACTGATCTAACAATGAACAAGCTGCCAATAAGTTGTAAAAGTTAAAAGGTTTCCAGTAAGAGGGTCGGAAAATGGTAATAATAGCTGGACTTGTTTTAAAAAAATGAATAATAAGTTTTTAAAAACCAGGAGTACTTTTTTAAAGGCATTTGGTTTAAACGAACCTGACTTAAACCAGCAAGCCCTGCCTGTCACTTTTGATATTGTTTCTGCATCATTCTTTATTTGTTACTGTGGATAAGTGGAAACAATATAAGTTTTGGAAACAGGGACTTAGGGACTTAGGCTCGGTACAGACTGGGGCAAAGTGCCGGCTTGAGGCCAATTGTAGGGCTTGGGAGAGCCAAGTGTCCGCACACTTCCAAGCCCTGCCTTGCTGTCCAGGCACCATTTTGTTGCACGCGCATTCACACAGCGTGCACTCCAATGGCATACCTCATGCGTCAATGGTACCCCCCCCCAAAAAATGAAATCCAAAAAGACACCAAGCCAAATCACCGACTGCAAGAATAAAGTGGAAAATCAATCCAAAGATGAAGGCAAGAGAGACTAGCTCCAAACAGTCCCTACAAATCTAGTGACGTGGTAGACAAATGGAACAGAGGATTTAGGCAGGAACTGGCCTATAAGGTTTAGATAACCTACGTATTTATGTGAGTCACAGAGACATGAAGAACACAAATATACATTCATCTAGTCAGAATGAGAGCAGAATAATCATTACATCAACCATTCAGACCAAGTGATGAGGTGCAGTTTAATATTGCTGCCCATGTACAACTTGAATAATTTGGTTGTGACCGTGTTCCTATGCCATCAGGAATTCTTGCTTATTTCAGCATAGTGGGAATGAGCTGTGTGCTTGTGCAGCCAAGCAGGGTACTTTCACTTTGTGGAACAGTTAAACTAGATATGCTCTATCTAGATCCAAAATTCCCTTTTGTTTTGTTTGAGAAAGTAAGGATGAATCCTAGTTATCCTTAGTTATCAGCATCTTGGGCTGAAACATAAAACAAAGTCATCCATTTCTTCTTTGTTTATGTATGAGAGAAGAAAGCTCAAACAGACAGGGTCTATGAACCAGGATGCTACTCATTCATGATAAACCAGAAATCTTAGCTCATCATTCTGTGCAAACATTATATTGTTTGAGTTATGATTTATTATTGCACAACAGGCATTTGACATTTTAATTAAAATTCTTACTATATTGAGGCTTCTCACTTTCTTTTTATTTTGTGTTTTTAAGGGTAAGGGTTCATTATTCATTCCCCTTTTTGAGAAGCAGAGGTTTGCCACTTTATGTGCTTTTGTCTGATCTAAGATGAACTTCCATATATATCCCAAAACACAGGTGTTATCTCTGAAACCAATGGTTTAAATATTGATTGTTGTTGTTAGCTGCCCTTGATTCGACCCCGACTGATGGTGACCCCGTGGATGCGACATCTCCAAGGCCCATCCTCCACTGCTCTTCTCATGTCCTGTAAATTCATGCCCATGACCTCCTTGATTGAGTCTATCCATCTATCATTTAGCTTCCTTTCTTTCTACAATCCTCCATTATTGTCTTTTCTAATGAGTCATGCCTTCTCAGGATATGGCCAGCATATGACAGTCTTACCTTGGACATTTTGGCTTCCGGAGAGAGTTCAGGCTTGATCTATTCTAGGACCCATTTGTTTGTCTTTTTGGCCATCCATGGCATCCTCAGCACTCTTCTCCAGCACCATATCTCAGATGCATTTATTTACTTCTTATCTGCTTTCTTCACTGTCCAGCTCTCCCATCTGTACGTGGTGATGGGGAATACAATGGCTTCTACAATTCTAACATTAGTTGTATATCTCTCCTACCCAAGGCCTTGTCTAGTTCCTTCAGAGCTGCCCTCCCCATTCCCAGTCTTATCTCAAGCAAATTTCTCTGCCATTATTCTACAGTTTGTCTTTTATTTTGCGATGCTACCTTTGTATCTTTTCACACTATAGTTGTGTTGTTCTTAGGACCATATGTAGAAGCTTCACTTTCACAATAATTTGATAAGATGCCTCAGTCATGGATCCATGATTGGTTGGAAAACCATGCTGACAAAGTTGTCATCCGTGGCTGTGCTTCTAAGTGAAAGAAGGTCTCAAGTGGAATGCCACAGGGTTCTGTCCTGGGGCCAACACTATTCAGTGTTTCATCAGTGATTTAGATTATGGAGCAGAGATGATACAAAACTGGGAAGCGTAGCTAACACATTGGAAAATGGGAACAAAATAAAAAAAGAACCTTGATAAGCTAGAAAACTGGGCTGAAAATAAAATGAAATTCTATAGAGACACATGTAAAATTCTACATTTAGTCCTTAAAAACCAAATGCATAGGTTACCTGTGGAGTTGATGGGAGTTACTTGGTTCAGCAGTACATGTGAAAAGGACCTTGAGATTATTGATGATCATATATGTTGAACATATACTAGCAGTGTAATGCTGAAGCAAAGAAGGCAATTCTTTCTTAGCCTGCGTTAATAGAAGCATAGTTTCCAAGTCAAGGGAAGTACAGTGGGCCCTTTTATTATGTGGGGGATCTGTTCCGGACCTTTCCTCTGTATGGAAAAAAATGCTGGACTTCAAGTCCCATTGATTCTAATGGCGGTGCATTCCTACGCATAGTGCTGTGCATGCAGCATAGGAGCATGCACCATTTTGTCCCCTTGGGTTTGCCATCCACAGGAGCTCAAGTCCACAGATGGCAAGCCTGTGTATGGCGTGGGGAGACTTTTAATAGTCTCACTGTGTTCTGCATTGGTCAGGTCTGGAGTACTGTATTCAGATCTAGATTTTAAGAAATAGACAAATTGGAGCATGTTCAGAGAATGGCATTTGGGATGATAAAAGGTATGGAGAACAAAACATAGGAGGAGAGATTAAATGAGCTGAGCCCGTTCAGGCTGGTGAAGAGAAGATTGGGGGTGACATGATCACACTTTTTAAATACAGTCCCTACTTATCCGCAGGGGATCTGTTTGAGAACCTCCCCCCACCCATGCAGATAGCAAAAATGCAAGACTTCAGGTCCTTTCCTATAGCTGCATGATGTACATGCAGCCATGTGCGTACATACCCATTTAAAAACAATAGGGTTTGCTGTCCACAGAAGCTCAAGTTTGCGGAAGGCAAGCCCACAGATAAGAAGAGGCCAATGTACCCTAATGGCTGCCACAAAAAGGAGGATGTAGGCTTGTTCTTTGCTTCCTCAGAGGGTAGAATTAGTGAAGTTACAGGACAGTAGATTTTGACTTGAACATTAGAAAGAACTTCTTGACAGTGAGAGCGGTTCAGCAATGGAACCAATTGCCTAGAAAGATGGTGGGACTTCCTTCTCTGGAGGTGTTCAGAAAGTGTCTGGACAGCTACATGCTGGGAATGCTCTAAGTGGAGATCCTGAAATAAGCATGGGATGGTCCATGGGACCCCTTTCAACTCTACAATTCTGTGAATATGTTTTGCTGTGCAGATAGTGTCTATTTATCACAGGGTATGTGTGGAAGTGTAATTACAAGGCACAGCTTGAGTAAGAAGGGTGTGCTTTCTCCCATCCATTGTTTCTCCTAGTGAGAGATGCTTCCAGTCTTGATGTCTCACTGCAGGACAAAGCAACCTGGGTTGCAGTAGCAGAGGGAGAGGGGGTTCAGCACAGGGAAAGTATCCCTGATTGCTCACATCAGTTTTGAAATGATTTCTTCTTTCTTCTTTATAGAAAATCAGCAATTTGTATCTCCTTTCACATAGGAAGTAGCTGCCTAGTCCAGCCTTTGGCTGAGAGTTCCACAAAAATGGTTAAAGTTCCACAAAAGTGGCTAAAGCGAAGAACCATTATATTCTGAATACTTATTTCACTTATGTATTGTATGTTTCTAACTTTTTTTTTCTCTTTCCAGACTATGCGAAGGCATAGAAATGAAGTTACTATTGAACTTAGAAAGGCAAGTATATCACTTTTTGTTTGGTTTTTGCTGTGTTTAAAGTGACAGTGAGGGTTTTAGTTAAAAAGGTCTAGATTGTGTGTAATTTGGGGCAAAAGGAAACTACTGTCACACCCTTGGAACAGAACCTGCATTATTGTTCTGTGAAGTGTACACATTTGAGTCCACGTGTTTCTAGCTGATAAAGTGAGTGCTAATATTTACAATGTCCTACTAGAGTTCTATTATGCTTCCTCGTATTTGGGCTGGTGTGCATGTGTATACACATGCCCATCTGCATAGATACATCTCATGCTTACAGTCCCATTGATGCCGCCTGCCATGACATGACCACCTTTCTATGCCTTGAGGTTACCTTTTACGTTTTCACTTATAGAAGGCCCCTCATCAATGACACCTGCCCTGTGTCCATCCTTTATACACTTTCCCTAAATGTATAAGGGCTAGGGCCTGAAGTGTCTTCCTCTTTGAAGTTTAATATCTTAGATAACGTGTTTGTATATCTCAGGCAGAGGCTTCTGTTGTAACAAACTTTATTGAATAATATTCCAAAAGAATGTAGCTTAGGTAGAATAGTTCAGATATGGTATGGTTACAATAAATATAACAGTTGCAGGCATTTCAGTTTCCTCTTTACATTCTCTAGTGCATTTTCTTTCCCATGCAGTAACCTTCTTTCAACTCTATTCCCTTCAACCCCTTTTAACTCTTTTCAACTCTCCTAAACTCCCCCCTCATCTCCCACTTATCTCAGATCTGCTACTCAACTCTCCTCACAGAACTTGACTGACTCACATTCACTCACTCCAGCCTTTTATATCTACTCATTCTCTTGCAGCCCCTCCTTCACAGTCATCCCAAACTATGACTGGATGTCAGGAAACCAAGTCTGCCCAGTCACTATAAAATGACCCATCTTTGTTCTCAAGTCTTAAGACCTTTAAGCCTCTGCATGTCTGCTAGTAAACCAGGAGTGAGAATCACACAGCTCTCCAGACGTTAGATTGCAACTTCCAGTCCTCCTCACTGTTGGTCAAGGGGCATGCAGTCCAGCAGCATCTGGAGGGCCGCATTATTACCACCTTTTCAGTAAATAATGGTTTACGACAAAGACCTCGCTGTGTAAGTCTGGAAAATCAGTATGCAAAGGGATCTAGTAGTGCCTTCAAGACTGAAAGAAAGAAGCTGATATGAGCTTTTCTAGACTAGAGCCTACTGCCTCAGATGCATCTTTCTTCTTTCTTTCAGTTAGAAAAGTGTTACTAGATCCCTTTATATAATGGTTTACTAGTATTGACTTCTACTGTAGGACAGTTGGCTACATTCGTGCTTGAGGCTGGGTTCAAAGATTGCTACAGTCTGGTCAGTGTACGTCCTCAGTCTGTGTTCCATTGAAAAGTTTACTGTATATATAGTCATTTATAAGTTTAGACATTTTAGTTAAAAATCAACTCAAAAAACCTGAGTCAACTTATCCATGTGTTTATCAAAATATATTTTTTATCAAAATGTAAGTTTTTATATATAAAAAAGAGCCATTCCTTACTCTTGAGTACAGCAGCAGGGAAACCTGGATGATTAAACAGAGGCTGTTGTACTTTGACCACATCATGAGGAAAAATGAATCATTAGAAAAAGCAATGATGCTAGGAAAGGTGGAAGGCCGTAGAACAGGAGTGCCCAACTTGTGGCCCTACTGATGTTTTGGACTTCATCTCCCAGAAGCCTCAGCCAGTCGCCAGCCACATTCAAATTTCCTTTGTACCTCAGGATTCTATTCTCCCAGAAGCCTCAGCCAGTCGCCAGCCACATTCAAATTTCCTTTGTACCTCAGGATTCTATTCTCCCAGAAGCCTCAGCCAGTCACCAGCCACATGCAAATTTCCTTCCTACCTCAGGATTCTACAGACAATCTGAATAGACTTCCATCCAGAGCCCCATAAAGGCCCTTCCCACCTCTTTGGCCCTCAGCCTCGGTTAGGGTTTATCAGGAAGGACATGGGCCAGAGCCTGCAGGTCCTGACCAGAGAAGTTGAGGACACTGAACACTCTCGGAGAGGTCTCATTCACAGGGTAACCATGAGTCGATTTGGATTCAAGGGCAGTTAACAACAATAAGCAGCTGGGGGTTTTCCAGTTAATAATATTAATTTGTGTACAACATTTCAACACCTACTTCTGAAGATCAGATAACAATTAAAAACCATCGAAGCTGACTGTCCTGATTCTTTTCAGAACAAAAGAGATGAACATCTTTTGAAAAAAAGAAATGTTCCCCAGGAAGAAAGTTTAGAAGATTCAGATGTTGATGCTGACTTCAAAGCAGTAAGTTGCTTAATTAAAATCCTTATTATAACTAGAAACCTTTAACCTCTGCAGTTAAACTAATGTATTCAAAGTATGTCATTTGTTAAAAAAAAAAGTATAACAAGTTCTTTTAGTAGAGCGCATGTAAATTACATGACCTGTTGCTTATCCTGAGAATATTTGACTTGGAATGAGAATAGTAATTGTAATTTTTCTTTTATTTAAGCAAAATGTTACGCTGGAAGCTATATTACAGGTAAGTTGTTAAAGAATACATTATTTCTTTAAATGGGGTTTGTTTATTTTAATGCTTGATTTTTTTAACATTCTGAAATCTGTTATTATTTCAGAATGCTACCAGTGATAACCCTATTATCCAGCTCAGTGCTGTCCAGGCTGCAAGGTAGGCACATCTTTACACTTATTTTGAAAGGCAAAAGTGCAATTAATGCTTTCTTTCAATTAAAACAAATAATTAATTTCATTTTAATTTTACAGAAAGTTATTATCAAGTGACAGAAATCCTCCTATTGACGATTTAATAAAATCTGGAATCTTGCCAATATTGGTTAAATGTCTAGAAAGGGATGATAAGTAAGTAATGGTTCTTTTTTTCTGACTTCTTATTTTATATACTAAAATCATTCTTCAAATATATGAGTTGAGTAGCTGAAGTTAAATACAGTAGCTTTTTACAGTTATTAATGTAATGTTGGTCTTAGATGCCCTTCCATACACTTTAAAATCTGCAAACGTTTTATGTTAATACTGTGATGTAGAACCCCTAAGAAATGTGCAGGTTACACCAATATCCATGGGGTCTGATACAATATCCGATCATTCTAGAAGAATTTGTGCAAGGGGTTCTATTCCAGGCACACATAATTCATAGTCTATATATCGCAGCATCTTTAATAACCCTTCTGCCTGTGTTATTTTCTGTTGTTACCTAGAAGACACTTTCTAGCACAGAAAAATTACAGTACCTTAATTCCACACGGGGAAGGGCTTCTTAGGTTTGGAGGCTAGTAAGCAGTTTTGCTCAAGGCTTCTCTTTTCCTATTATGTGAAGAACACCACTTCTTTGTACTCCCTTCATAGTTCCCAAGTAAGGGAATAAGTTTGTGTGTGTTTGTGTGATGGAGGGGACATAGAGAAAGAAAAAACTAAATCTCTACCATTACTTTAGACCCAAAGCAGTGTTTCTCTCTCACTTACTGCTGTGGATCTCTTCATTATTTATATACAAGCACACATACAGATGTATGTATATGCCCCCCTGGCTGGAAGAGGGATGTAAAGGTGCTATAATTAAGATTCTCCTTCGCTGTAGATTACCTTAATTTCATTCTTCACTTTACAGTCAGGAGAGGGAACATCACACTATTTAACCTTTTAAACCTTTTCATTCAAATGATACTTAATTTTCCTGTTGATCTCCAGCAGGACAGCTTCAGCTCAGTTGCTGTATTCAGGCTCAATGCTCACCCATGACTTTGAGCAACAGACAGACTCAGCCTTTTTGGCTGTTCATCTTCACATTCAGGAAAATACAGCTTTAAGTGGCATAGGTAGGGTGGTCTGTAACCATCATGGAGCCATCCAGTTCTGCTTGTTGTGATTGTGCAGTACAGGATTGAGGACTCAGGAACAATAGGATCTTCCAGCAGACATTACTGGCCATTGGAGACCCCAGGCTTTCCAATCTAATTTCTCAAATCTTTTATTCAGAGTAAGATAATACTGGGCTAGACGAAAGTGCAATGTGGTAGAAAGCAGTTTCCCATGTACTTATCCCAAGAGCTGGGGCTTTCCAAAGCTCTGGGAACAGAAAGAGAACTGGAGCATGTCCAAAGGAGGGCAACTAAGATGGTGAAGGGTCTGGAAACCATGCCCTATGAGGAACGCCTTAGGGAACTGGGGATGTTTAGCCTGGAGAAGAGAAGGTTAAGAGGTGATATGATAGCCCTGTTTAAATATTTGAAGGGATGTCACATTGAGGAGGGAGCAAGCTTGTTTTCTGCTGCTCCAGAGACTAGGACGTGGAACAATGGATACAAATTGCAGGAAAAGAGATTCCACCTCAACATTAGGAGGAACTTCCTGACAGTAAGGGCTGTTCGACAGTGGAACACACTCCCTCGGAGAGTGGTGGAGTCTCCTTCCTTAGAGGTCTTTAAGCAGAGGCTGGATGGCCATCTGTTGGGGATGCTTTGATTGGGAGTCCCTGCATGGCAGGGGGGGTTGGACTGGATGGCCCTTGTGGTCTCTTCCAACTCAATGATTCTATGAGAAAGGCAGAAAGTTGCTTTCTCCTAAGTCAGACTGTTTGTTAGTTAACTTAGTATTTCCTTCTCAGTTGGGCAGTACAGATGGACATGAAATGGCTACTTGACACTGCCCTGACCAAAGTGCCTTGGAGCCACAGCAAGCACAAGCTGGAAAGATGGCCCAAATAAGATCCGCTCCTATTTGTGCCCCACCACAGTTCCAGGGTGGCTTCCAGGTGTGTGCCATCTGAATACCACACCCCCAAGATGTCTTGAAGCCAGCACCATCTGATTGACTGAGTGGCTTCAGGACATTTTGGACAGGTGTGGCATCTAAACACCACACAAGAGAGGCTGGATGGCCATCTGTCAGGGATGCTTTGATTCTGAGTTCCTGCATGGCAGGGGGGTTAGACTGGATGGCTCTTGGGATCTCTTCCAACTCTATGATTTTATAAAACTCAAGCCACTGGGAATATGGATTTTAGAGCTGGTCTGTGCCAATCCAATATTGCCTTCATAGGCAGTAGCTTTTAATATCACCTACTCTGTAAACTAGTGATAACTAGAATTATCCTTTAGCTATGCTCACTTTTTACCATGGCGGTAAATTTGCCATTTCTTTTCGAACAGATCAAGGGCTTTATTTCTGTGCTAATAGTCAGACTCAATACAGTGCTAATGAATAGGCAAGTCTACATCCTGGAGTAGATCCATGAAATCATATAGTTGGTGTTTGTTTTTTTTTGTTTTTTTTAAAAAAAACACCACATTATTCTATAGTCATGGACACTTTGGAGGTACTCATGCACTTTCTTCTGGGCCATCCCTCACTTTATCTTGTTTTCTTGAGTTACAAGGTAGATCCCACAAAATAGGATAAGATTAAAAAACCAAGTCAAACTGTTTCTTCTGGCAGAAGGGGGCTGACAGATCTCATGGGCTTTGTTTTCAGAACAGCTGCAATCTTGCTAGGAGCAGTGAAATGGTTTTGGAAGAACTTGGCTAAACATGTTTTCTGTATGTTCCCAGGAGGGAGAATTATTTGTGGTATAGGCCAAGACATCACAGGCTGTTTTTCCCAGATTTCTTTTCTTTTCTTTTCTTTTCTTTTCTTTTGAAGGCAGGGAATATTCCTGTTATTCTAATCTGAATTAAAGGTGAGATAACAGCATGGCCTGCTAACTTGACCATAATTTGGGAATGGACTGATGGAAGGAGAGATTGGGGCTTTCTAGATTGGCAAAAAAAAGTGTGTTCATGGCTGCATGAAACTCTAGCCTTTAGATAAGAAAAAGGGAAAGTGTGCCATGAAAACGCTTTTTTTGTGTTTTAGGGGAGAGGAAGCACCTTTAAAAAGGTGCTGGTTTTCCCAGCTTCTCTTTTAAAAACTGCGGAACAGCACAGCTCCATCTAAAGGTTGTGGTGCAGCTGCTAAGCATTAAGGAAAAGGCAACTTCATGTCACACTTTCCTGCCAATCTAGAAAGCCCCATTGTCATTTAGATATGTGGTTCCAAACATTCCATATATGCCTACCAAGCATTTTATGTAGTACTTCTAATGTGCAATATACTCACTATCTTTGTTTTTAAGGTTCTCTCTGTGTGGTGTGCTGTTAAAATTGAGCCAGATAGTGCTGCTATTCAGAATTGCTTAGGAAGTGAGGCATAAGTTAGATTTCAGTTCTCTGGCAACAGACTCCCACATGGTATCCAACAATTTTTATAAGACTTGTTATACCTCACTAGGTTTTACAGATTCTAGATTTCTCCGACGTCCTTGCCTAGATTATTTGTTCAGCCATTTCCTTGTATCTAGCAGTATATAAATAAATTACGCTGGAGTACTAAAATGAATATAATTTGCTCATTTTATGAGGAAAAAATGGAGAGGAAAGAAACAGCTGCAAAAGGTCTTTATATCAAATATTCTGTATCTCTTGATGTTCTGCAGAATTTCTGAATAGAAATCTGTGGAATGCATCTTATCCTCATATTGTTCAGAAACAATAATCAACTGTTGATCGACATTGGAGTTATTCTTCTAATACAATAGAGCAGCAGATGAAAGAAGCATCAATACATAATAGAATTTGATTATAAAATATTTAATTAATGTTTCAGTAGGATTTCAGTATAAATTTCCTCACTGCTTGATATTTTTGGTGGGGTACAAATATTACTGGATTGTGATGATTGTTTTTTTTTTAACAGTCCTTCCTTACAGTTTGAAGCTGCATGGGCCCTGACTAACATAGCATCAGGCACCTCTGTACAGACTCAAGCTGTTGTGCAGTCTAGTAAGTGTTCTCAATGGTTTTTTTTTGGGGGGGGGTATGGGTATTTCTTTGCAGCTGAAGGCACACATATGAATTCCTCTTCATGTGACATATTAGCTTTTAGAAACAGAATTTGTCATGTACAGTACAGGACATTCATTTTGTAAAAACATTCAAAATGTTCTAGGCAAAGCAAATAACCGAGAACCTGTTTACTCATTACACCCATAATATGCAAGTGTGTGAAATGGAGCTCTTCCTTGCTGGTTTTGGTTGCTGAATGAAGGGAGCAGTATTTGTTTTTCTAGATGCCATTAAATTTAACAAGTCCTGGAGATCTTCCATAGTAGTTGTCATTTCTGGGAGTGCAAGTAATATCAAGTACAATCCATCAGCTACTACTACTATAAGCAAAGTAGAAACACTTCCAAAAAGAAAACAGTTGTTCATTACAATGTAGGGAGTCTCTCATTTACTTTTTATTGGCGTTGTGAATATTGTGTGTTTTGTGGGAGTGATTGCTAGTGTGCAGAGTGCCAATCATCTGATTGGAACTGTCTGTTTCCAGACCTTGAAAATGTCCTTCTAAGCAGCTGCTTTTAGGAAGTCAATACTAATTGTTTGGAGCACATTGCATCACCTTAACTTGCACTCCCATGTGATGTTTATAATGTCTCAAGGAAAGAGGGCTGTGAGGTGACTAGTGTAGATTAGTCCTTTGGTAAAGCATATTCTGATTTGGTACTCATACTCTGAAGGTAAAAGCTCAAGAGTAACAACAACAAGGTTTATTTATAATGCCCTTTTCGCCAAAATGTGAAACACCAGACATATATAATGATGGATAAAACAATAAAACCAACACTATCATAATCTAACGTCAAAATGCCCACTATCCCATCAGTTGCTGTTGCATCTTGGCAAACTTAGCTCAGCAGCTTAATCTGGCAAATTAAAAAGGAAGGTCTTCAGCCCTTTCCGAAAATGGGTAAGATCCCCTTCTAGCCAGAGATACAAAGGAAGACTGTTCCACAAATGTGGAGTCATGTCCTGAAAAGCTTGCAGCCTTGACAGAGCTGTATATGTTGATGGAGCTGCTGGTGGTTAGAGCACAGGGCCTTAAGTACTAGGACAAAAAGATTGTGATGAGCCCTGGATTGAATAGGTAGCCAGTAGAGGGGTCCTCATATTGTCAGAAGGCACTCAACTTTCTAGAGTCTAAGAAGTATGTGTTCAACCCTGGCTTCCCACCCAGTTTCACATGTGCTCCTCAGGGCCATAAAGCTTCCTATCCTTCTAGATGATTGATGGACTCCATATTTCAGAATGTAGATGTTGCTGCTGCTTTCTCTTCTGTTCCTTCTTGAAAAAGTAATTGTGTCATGAAACATGTCAAATCTAATTTTAGATTCTGTATAAGGAGAAAGTTGTATTATAAATTAATTAATAAAATAGCAACAAAAGACTGTTCCTAAATCTCAAGCACATTAAGTGATAGCTTGCAAAACTTTTATGGATTCCACATTTCACTGAAATGAGTCCAGTGTTCTGCTGTTACAGATGCAGTACCTCTCTTCTTAAGATTGCTTCATTCGCCACATCAAAATGTTTGTGAACAAGCTGTTTGGGCCCTTGGAAATATTATTGGTAAGCGCTATATATGTTTCTAAAAGTATCATAGGCACTGAAGGCTTTAAAATTTAATTTTTACATTGGCATTATCGTAGGAGACTATGTTTCCTCTAAGTTCTCTCATTGATGTGACAGATGGAATTTTTTTTACAAAAAAATCTTTCTTTTGTAAAAAATTAGCTTTATTCATTATGAAAACAGGGTTGGTTGTATCACTCAATTTTTCATTGAACAATAATTTTTGTGAAATTTACTGGCTACTAATGGGGAAACATAGAGCATCAACGTCCAAACATAAGTCACTGCATACATTTCAAGGTTTCTCCATCATGAATGTAATTTTTTTTAATTTTCACTTCTGTAGGTGATGGTCCTCAGTGTAGAGATTATGTCATATCACTGGGAGTTGTCAAACCTCTTCTATCCTTCATCAACCCCTCCATTCCCATCACTTTCCTCCGGAACGTCACATGGGTCATTGTAAATCTCTGCAGGAATAAGGATCCCCCACCACCTATGGAGACAGTTCAGGAGGTAAATAAAGAATTACAGCTAAGTACGATTACACCTCAGCTTCATTTCAAGTCAGCTTCCCCATAATGGCATATCTACTGTACAGTTTCTTAATGCATATTTATTTGTGCCTCCTTTCAGTTACTAATTTTTAATTATATCTGTATCTGAGGAGTCTATCTTGTCTAGCTGTGGAGTCAAATTCTATATCAGCTAAAGCAGTTCAGGGTAACTAGGCACTTATATCATGCTTTCTCACATCTATTTGAAGAGACATTGTTTGAGTGTGTATTAATATTTTTTGACTTGCAGATTTCAAGTCTGTACCTACTCCAGTACTTTTGTCACTAAAATCAAAGTGTGGTGGCTAGGATAGTTGATACCAACTCCTTATCAGAATAATCGTTCCTGCAGACATGCTGTTTTAATGGATTACAATGAGAAACATTTAGGCCAAAGCTTTAAAAGCCCAAGTTCAAAACTTAGAAAATTCTAGTTATTTGAAATGTATTTCATGCAACAGTGCAAAGTTTATAGAATAACACCATACACATACACATATATTAAATAATTTTAGTCAGAGAGCATTATGTGATACATAGTTCAGTGTATAATCAGCCATTTATGGCATTAGGAAAATGTCATAAAAATATTGCATCTATATATTATTAGAGCAATAGTGAAGAGTTTGGAGTTGTAGTCATAGCATCACTTATGATCTTAGATTCTGATTAGGAGTATCTTACCTCTTTCTTTCTGACTGAAGAAACAGGATTGAAAGTGTGGAGATCTATAAATTCCTTCCTCTGCCTCTCTTGAAGGTGGGCCCTTGGTTATTTTAGAGAATTCAGAGTTCCTCATCAACATTAGCTGGACTGTCCTTGCAGTCAGAAATCCTTTTGTATTACCCTTACAAACTGCCATGTCTTTTCTGTTTTAAATTTCAACAGCATGAACATTGACAACATGATTGACATCCCATCATTTATTGTTGAGTTATTCAATATTCTTGAGTTCCCTGCTACAGTTATTTAAGCAGAGTATAGTGACTTAACAATTAAATCAAAACTATTTGTGCCAACTTAATAAAATTTTGCATATGTAGTCTGTGTGATAAGAGCTATAATCTAGATTTCAATATCATGCTGGACCCTGAACAGCCATCCAAAGGCTGAAGCACCCCACCACCACCACCAGAATTGCCAGGCGATTTTTTTTTTTTTTTTTTTTTTTTTTGCAGTCCCTAGGTCTGCCTCCCAAAATGTCTCCAGACACCACCTGGAGTTGTGTAATGCATCAAAACATATGACCTTCTCCCAGACTTGCTTACAACATTGCAAATTGACCAAAACATACAGAAATGCAAACAGTTTTGTTAAAAAATATACTGGAAGGGCAAAAATTATCCTGTCAGATTTGCATACCCCTTGCTAAAGGCTCAAAGTATAAATCAAATAGCAAAGGAGAAAAAAGCAATCCATCCTCCATGTATTTAGGAAAGTGTTAATCAGCTCTAGAGAGTCTGGGGTTCAGTCTTATGACTGCCCAATCCTCCATAGTTTCACAAATGTACCAGTTTCACAAATGCTTAGGAACAGAAGTGGGCAGACTACTCCTGAGTTTGGTTTTTTAGGGTGGAAGGATGCACAAAGTAGCGTCTCCTAGAAGTTTTCAAGAGTATGAAAAGCATTTTTTTCTTGCATGAAAAAATATTTTTGTGATACAGTATTAAGACTGTTGTAGGGAGTTTAGGGGCAACAAAATGATTTTCAGAAAAATGTTCAGCCTCATTGCACTTCACCTACCTCTGCTCCAGATTTTTTTTAGGGGGGGGGATTTTTTAAATTTATGAAAATGAAATCTAAAACACATTTTCAGCATGAAATAAAATAATGACAGCAGGGTCAAGCTTTTTGGGATTTAAGGCAATTCAGTTTGTAACAAAACTTAACACAAAACTTAAATTATCTGTAGATGAAGCCTAATTGTTTGGTTGATATAATATTTTTCTCACAGCCTAGAGGCTTTTAGCCAATATTGCAGCTAGTATTTCAGTATCAGCATTAAGTAAAGCGATTGGTCTTTAATTTGCACAATTGGTGCTGGGCCTCCGGTTGTGGCAGTGTTAAAAATGAAGGGAAATTGTCTTAGGTTTTGATGCTGATACCACTCAATATAATACCAAGATTATTTTTCGTTCCCTTTAATCAACAGAATACAGATAAGATTTTTTGCTGTGACACTAATCCCTAACCAAATCTCTCATCATTCTCCCAGTATTTCTGGTACAAACATTAATACAGTCTTGCCTTTAGATGGCAATAAATAGTTCATAGAAAGCTTCAAGGAAGGACAAGCTGCAAAGTGACGTAATTAAGTATAAGCATTTGCCGTACTTTCCTCTCTCTCAAGAGTTTTGTTTGTGTCTTGCTCATTGGCACAGGAGCCTGTGGAACCTTCATTGATTATGTAATAATTCAATAGTTTAAAAGCCGTTTATCTAAATTTAGCATCATCAAGAGGGAAAACACTTAAATGCTAACTCTAGAGGGCTTAACAAGATCAGCCAAAAATCAGCCAAAAATCAGAGATGTGTATTTGGAAAACAATGCTGCCACGTGTTGAACCTAAGTAAAAATAGTTACATGAACAAAATGGGCCAGTATAATCCTTCTCTGTGGATTGTAAAATATGTCACACTATTGCTAGTACTAACTTAGACGTGTACGATTTGAGCACAGAACAAACAAGTTTACGTGTAGCCCTGCCTAAAATTCAACCAAAAATATGATTAAATATTTGTCAAGAGACTTCTCCAGTAACATGTTGGTTGATCTATTAGTCCTGTCATCTTATCTCTCCCAGCTCCACATCACATCTCAGCAGAAGGGTACCAGAAAGAGAGTTTAACTGAATGACTCAGATAACACATTAATCTAGAAAACCTTCAGATCTCAGTAGTAAGATTTGAGTTCACAGTGCTTCCACCCAAAATGGGTGGAAAAAACACAAATTTTAACTTAGGGCTGGTACAGACAGGCCAAAATTAGGGCTAGACAGGGCTGGGTGTCCAGACATGCCTAGCCCTACTATCGCCGCAGGTGTGCGTGCCCATCCATACGCTGGGCACCACAGCTGCGTAGGTGTAGTGCAGTGTATCAACACCTCTTGGTGTCATAGGGCTGCGTTGCAGCCCTTATGGTGCCACAAAAGAGCCACCTAGAGGAGCTCCTTTGTAAGGGTGCATCTATGCAGCTGCATGCGGATGCTGCTGCACAGATGCGTGGCATACAGGGACGGCTTTGAGCCACCTGTGTGTATTGCCCCTAAGTTTAAAAAAAAAAAAAGTTACCCCAACATGGACATGACCCTATTCTGAAATTCCATTCCTGGCAGACCCAACGCAGGGATGCTTTCCACAGATGTTTGAAATATAGGAATAGATGCAGTAATGATTTTTCAGCTCCCCAGCTATTATCTTGAAGTGAAAGCAGATGTTTTGGATGATATTGGTCTTAGGTTTTGACAGGAGCACTAAGGACTGGATTTTTCTTCATTCATTCATTCATTCCTTTTTTTTTTTTTTGTAATCTGACTTCCCTTTCTGTTTCCATTAGACTAGTGGGAGAACAATTAGCTTAGTTATATAGAGCAAAACAAAATGTTCATTCTTTCCAGTGTAGAACACAAATATTGAACATAGATCAAGATCAAATAAAGAGGTGAGAAAGTGAACAAAAACTGAGCATCACTGGAGTGCTATTTTAGCTAGTCACAGTTAGGTATCATCAACATATAGGTGATTTCCATGTTTTCTATCACTTATCCTGCTCACCTGTAAACTGACAGTACCTAATTCTTCTGCTCACCCCAGATCTTTTCTCTTTCATCCAGTCTCACATCTCCAGCTGCCTGCTGTTTTTGCTTAGATGCTTTACCATTGCTCTGTTTTCAGTATGTCCAAGGCAATACCTTACATACCATCTTTTCCCCACTCCTAATCTCCTTGTTGAGAGCCATTGTAATGTGGTGGTTTGAGCATTAGATTATGACTCGAGACCAGGGTTTGAATCCCTGCTCAGCAGTGGAGACCCACTGGGTGACTTTGGGCAAGTCATGCTTTCTAGCCTCAGAGAAAATCTAATCCTCTCAACAAATCTTGCCAAGAAAACCCTGTGATAGGTTCGTCTTAAGGACTCTATAAGTTGGAAATGACTTGAAGGCATACAACAACAGTCTCCTTTCTCTTTTCCCTTAACTATTCCTTTTTTTCTCCAGGCTTCCCTGTGTTCATCTGTTGTTTCACCTTAATCCACTCACATCTATCCAACACTCAGCAGCCAAACCTTTCCTGTTCTCTTTGTATGTCTCTACTGCTTTAATGTATTCAATGACTTTCTGATCACTCCTAGTTCCAGCATACATTCCATTTTTGTCTTTCAGAATTTTTTATAGCCTCACTCCATCCTGTCTTTCTGTATTTGTAAACCCAGTCTTTCTATGACTTTCGCTTTCATCTCCATGATCCTCAGTTGTGCAAAGATCTTTTGCTTCCTAAAACAGTTCTGCCCCTTTTCTCTTACTGTTTATGATGTCTAAAACAGCTTCCCAGTACACCATAGTATGACTACATTCTTCATTTTCTTTTTCACTCCTCCTCCAAATCCATCATTTCCAGAAACCTTTTGCATCATATCTTTAGTCCAAGAATGGGGAATTCCTTTGGCTTAGGGTCCACATTTAAATTCATGAGTCTTAGGAATCACATTCCAGCAGTGCTTGGGCTAAGTATATTGGGCAGAACCCAAACTAGGTGGGGACTGTTTTCCAGTTTGCACATATTCCCACCAAAAGGAGCTCAATTATGTAAGATCTACTCAGAGATTCCACCTCACCACGAGGAGGAAATTCTTGACAGTAAGAACTGTTTCCCCGTGGAAGACACTTCCTCAAAGAGTGATGGAGTCTTCTTCTATGGAGGTCTTTAGTGAGTAAGATTTGGACATGAGCTAGGACTGTTCCTGATTTAAACAGGATGTGGCTATAAATGATGGTTAAATGCCTCTGCTTAGCGAGAATCCTATTAGAGTTAGTGGCAGGTATATATGTCTGAGTTACATGTAGGATTTTGGACAAGGGCAATGAAGTTCAAGCTGGGAGGAAAATTACAGTGCAAAATCAAATGTAATGTGGAAGGAGTCTCGCCTTTTTGTCTGAATATGTGCCTAACCTTTCTACATGACCCAGTCTTCTATTAAAGTTTTCCCAATATTCTCTTCTCTTGAAAAAAAAAAAGGGGGGGAGATAATATAGGGCTTTGCATCTTTTCCCATGTTGATGAGAAGGTAGTTGCAACTGTCAGTTTGAGAGAGAAGGGATTTTTTAAAAAAATAAAGTTCAGTTTTTACTCTTCCTGTTATTTTCCTATAAAACAACAACAGTGTTGCAAAATCAGTTGTGTATCATCATCCTCACATCTGGTTTGACCCAGAAAAGATAGAAAGACTGATTGGTGATTTATGATTTATGTTCTCAGAGCAGCTCCCAGTATATGTTTACACATATGCATACATGACAGAAAAATTTGTGGACAGATGAATATTAATAGTAATAGGCTAATAGTTTTTCCATTTACAAGCTTGCTGATAAATTATAAATGTTAGGGCTGATGAAATCATATTTAAAAGTAAGTATATTATTTTACTTTCTCCTTCTAACTTGCTTACAAGGTTAAAATAGTTATGGATTTAATCTGTGTGTGCACATCATTGAACCCAAATATTAAAATGCAGACTAGCATGTAAGGTGCCCACTAGTTAAAATCTTCTGGAACTACAGTAAGTTAAGTAATTTCTCTATCATTTAGTTTTGCATGTATTTTCTTGTGCATTTTGTCTTTTCTGTCATTAATGGATCATTGTAATAAACTTTCCTTCACCAGATTTTACCAGCCTTGTGCGTTCTCATATATCATACAGACATAAATGTAAGTAAATTTTGAACATCTATTTTTTCCTAAGTTCTTTTCTTAGTTTTCAAAGAGATTTGTTCTGTATATTTTGTTTCAGGAATCATATCAAAATTATATGTCTAGAAAAAATTTGGCTTTCTTTCCCCGAGAAGGAATAAAGTGGCCCCTTCTCATCTGCAGGGGTTTTGTTCCAGCCCCTCTGTGGATGGGAAGAACTCAGATGGCTTCACCCTATTTCATTAAATGGTGTCAACATGTGCGCACCACCACCAACATGTCCAGTGTGCATGCACCGCCATTGAATAAAATAGGGCATGGTGAACTGCAGGCACTCGAATCTGCAGATAGCTAGCTAACCACTAATATGATGAGACCACTGTATTAAAAATAGGAAGTGGGTACCATGTTCAGTCACATATATCTATAGGGATGGATGGATGGATGGATGGATATCACTGCCATAGCTCCAACACCATGAAAAATCTAGAAACTTGAAACTCGGCAAGCATACTAAGGAGACCCTAGGAGTATGCACCTCCAATTACTTTGTTGTTTTTTTTTAAATAGATCAAGCAGCACACACAGCCCTCCTGTGGTAGGGGCCCCATAGGGAGGAAAAGTACACCGCTGGCAATATTTAAAGTCAAGAACCTGGAGATGCAACAGAAACAGCCACGGACACATACTGTCCACAATCAACAACAACAGCAGGCTGTTGTGAATCACTGTAGGGAACAGAATACCAAGTCAGAGATCCAGAAGTGCAGAGACTGCAGGAGGAGCCTTGATATCATGATATAGTTTTCTTCACTTGCCAGAAGTCCCTAAAAGGAATGTAGGAGAGATACCCAAGCAAAGCAAGAAGAGGGCTTAAAGAGGGCTTCTGCATGGACCGGCCTCTTCTCTTATCAGTTCATGTTACTAGCTCCTTCCATGCTGTTTTGCCCAGTAGATCAGCATTGCAGCTTTCCATACTATCAGAGCTCATAGCCTCACACCTTTCTCCCTGTCCCCAAGTTCAGGTGTCATACGCCCTGGCAGAACACTACCTGTCCCACTTATTCATTTTGAGAGACTTGGTTCTTCGTTGTCCAGGGAGACTGAATGAGCCAGAGCAACACTGTCCCTGAATCCATCAATCAAACTTCCTCCTCCTCCAAGTCTCACTCTTAGGCCTACTGAAGCCAGACACTTTTAGGGTGAAGGAAAAAAAGAAAGGTTACTTACTGTTCTATAGTGACAGGGAAACAGCACACATGGCAATACCAGCATTTGTGGAATAGCTTTTGGAATGTCCTGGATTTTGACAGAAAAAGATAAGTAATCAGTTATCTTAGCATGTTTCCTGTTCCTTGGGCCGTCCTGTAACTGGTGAAGTATCCCCAAGGACAACAACAACATTTTGGAAATGCTTGCATTTGTCATGCAGCTGTCTGATGGTGAGCCTGCCTGGAATATGTAGGTTAACAACTTCATGTGGGAATGGCTGGGAGCATCTTGGTCACTACTGTGGGCCTTCCATTTAGTCTGTATGGAATATATCATATACCTGTGGAAGAACAGCTTGTGGAAAGCAAACCAAACAGAACAGAATAATGACTGATACAGAGCAGCTGAAATACATAGCTCCCCAGTTCGCAGAGATCTTTCCAGACAAGGAAGGCCAGCACATGGTGAAGGTAGCCTCCCAATGCCCCAAGCACTAGCTAAGGATATTCTGACAGCAGGCACTGAGAATTTGTGGGGAAGTCTGTGTACATTGAAGCTACAACCCAAGCACTGTCTGCAAAAGCATTCTGCACCCAGTGCTTAAGCAGTATGTGTATTTGGGGGCAGAGGTATCATGCAGGACACCACAAACAATATATATATATATATATATTGAGGAAGGCTAAACACCTTTCTTTGCTAGAATTTCTTTTAGTATGTCTCTAGAAATTTCCCAGTGTATTATACTGTAATATGTCGATACTATTACAACTAACCTATCTTGTGTTAGCGCTACCATTTAGATTGTTTTGATATGAAATTCTGTAACATTCCTTGAAGTGGAAGGAAATACACCAGAAATGCTAGGAAAAGAATGTACTGAATCCTCTTTCAAAGCATGCCAAAAAATTCTTATCTAGAAATATTAATCTTACTCAAATATTTACTGCTGGCTTACACTGAAACATGAAATGTCTCTCTTCTGTAGATTCTTGTGGACACAGTTTGGGCCTTGTCCTACCTAACAGATGGGGGCAATGAACAAATACAGATGGTGATAGATTCAGGAGTTGTACCTTTTTTAGTTCCCCTTCTGAGCCATCAGGAGGTTAAAGTGCAGGTAAACTTTTTTTATTATATTGTATTGCATTGTAGCTGAACTTATTATCACTGGCGTACTGCTTCAACCCAATCAATTGTATTGTTTTGTGTGGAAAGGAAATGGTAAAGAACCATGAAACATAGTCTATGTTTAATGCCACATACGTTTTCATTGTTCAACAACATTTTTAATGATTACAGTGGGACCTTGTTATCTGCTGGGGTCTGTTCCAGGACCCCCAGTGGATAACAAAATCCGTGGACTCTCAAGTCCCATTAAATATAATGGCATAGCAAAATGGTGTCCCTTGCATCAAATGGCAAAATCAAAGTTTGCTTTTTGGAATTTATACTTTTTTGGAGCATTTTCAAGCTGTGGATGCTTGACTCTGTGGATAAAAAAAATCTGTGGATAAGGAAGGCTAACTGTACATTTATAGTGGTGTTTTGTAATTAAGTTTTTAAAATTTAGTGCAGATTACATTTATTTTAAACTGTTTCTAATCTACCAGTACCTTTCAACAACTGTGTCTTTGGACTGTTTAAATTAAAGCTCATATGTTATTGGGAGTGATCTTGGTAAATTTAATGAACTTAATATGTCAGTCATTCAAAGCTGAATGGTATTTGTGTCTCCCTTCAATGAAAAAGAGGAGTAATCTACAACAGTTATCCTTGTGATATACTTTTTTTTTTTCAATGCTGCAGCTGACAATTTAATTTGAAAATTTATTTCTTTTAAGTCTTGTTCTCCTGGGATTTCTGCATGAGAGAAATGGAACCATACAAATAGATTGCTACTGCTCTACTCCTTTTATTTAATCAAACTGAGATACAAAGAGTTTCTGTTTTGACTTTTAACACGAAGTTCGTATGGTCTATTACTGATGCTCTCTTCATTTCAGAAATGATTTGCTACATATGTATTCAGCAAACAGAAATCTGGAGGCCCCTTGGACATGTGGGACTAGTTGTAGCATTTTAAAAAAAATACATAAAATTGTTGTTTCTATTGATATTTCCATTTTTCCTTGTTGTACTATTCTTTGGCAAAGTTTGAAAATAACTACTTAAAAATAACTTGTTGTACAGGATACTTCCAAGCAGTCTTCAGTGACAAAGATATAATCACATTGCAGTAGAATTGGAAGTACCTCTAAGAAATAGGCAAGCAGAGAGTTACTTTTTAAACAACCAGTAACAATAATTAAATGCTGTTTGTGTTGGAGGGCTTAGAACTATTACTGTAACCAATTAGATTTTAAAAGTTACTTTCTAAGATCTGGTCTTTGGATTGGCAGTATCCCAGGGAGAATTCTAGAAAATATTTTGCTAGCATCACCACTTGACTAAGCCATTACCTTGCATTAGGTCTCAGCAATAGGGCTGTAGATGTTGTTGAACTTCATCTTCCACAAGCCTTCACCATTTACCATGCTGTCCATGGCTTTTGAAAATTTGGAGTCCAACAACATCAGCAAATCTGAGAAACACTGCAGAGGGAAAGAAGATGGCATTCTTTTAGAAACTTTCATGAAGCCACCTCATGTTTTTATCCTGTTGTGCTTTGGGTACCCTATGGATTGTTGGCAGCTGTTACTTTCATGCACAAACAGAAATGAAGTCTTGAGAAAAGTTGAAATAATTGATCATAAGCACTACATTGAATACTGAGATGTTGAACTAGAATATTTGCTCAAATTCTTCCCTCCCATATCTGTTATCTAATATATATATAAGAGCTAATAGGTGTGTAAGTTCTTGACAGGTATGTTAAAAATAGTTTCCCTTCAAATAAGGCTGTCATCAAACAGAATTAGGTTGGACACACTGGGAATGCTTCTGTTTACTAAAGAGAGCTATTTTTAAAAAGCTGGTTCCAATGCCAATCTTGGATTTCTCCATTTCTCTGTTCCTCCAGAAGGCAGAGCTATAACCAATGTGTATAAATTGTAGAGAAACAGAGCTACTTGCCCAGAAGTTGTAGATGTTGTGTGGTTGATGGCAGCTGGGAGGAGTAAAGTCTCCCCTTAAGGAGACAGTTTCTGTTCTAGAAAAATGGGATTTGTAGAAATAATTCAGCTCAAAGGCAACTCAGGTAGACCAGTTTTACTTCAAAATCGCAGAACCATGATTCATGTGCCTTAGAATGATATTTCTTCCAGACTTCTTTTCATGAACTGAAAAACATACAGACTGGCACTCATTCTTAGCAACTGCTTTCCTTTCACCCATGTAATTTTTTGAGTGAATCTCAATGGGAGATGGCTCTTTATGAGAACTGAACTATACTGCTCTGTATAAATGCTTTGTACACTGCGGGGCAAAGATTGCATTTTTCACACCTGGTGGCAGTCCCAGCACATCTGCTCATTTTCAGCTAGAATTTAGGAGTTTACTGATTCATTACATACTACAGCCCAAATCACCACTCTTGCAACTGTTTCTCTAGGAGTGCCAGATAGCAAAGGGAGGGGGGGGGGAAGCAACCCAATATGTGCTAAAAAGAAGAGTGCAAGTAATTTTCCAAGCTGTGCACTCTCTGCAGTTACCCCAGCTCTTTTGTGCATTCTGGTTTCTACAGCCTTTTTCTGCATCTATTAAAGAAATTATTCTTCAGTCATTTTTCTTCTCTGTTGTATTTTGCTGTGGTTTTGTAAACAAAGTTTATAACAAAGGAGGGCAGTTGGATCAGATAAGCACAGTCTGTTTGCATAAGCCTATTCATGTTTGGCATAAGGTTCAAGGAAAGCATGTAAAAGTCATAGTCATTCTTATGTCTCAGAATAAGCATAAACTAGCCCTATGAATCATGTGTAGATTTTTTTTAAATTAAGAAATTACATCATTTCTTGAACCATAGACTGCAGCGCTGAGAGCTGTTGGCAACATAGTGACTGGTACTGATGAGCAGACACAAGTTGTTCTCAACTGTGATGTCCTTTCTCACTTCCCAAATCTTCTGACCCATCCGAAAGAAAAGATAAATAAGGTGAGTAAAAGTTTAGATTGTGCCAAGCCCTTCTGTCAAAAATTAAGTTTTTAGTTAAATTCATTTGCTCTGTTTGGCTCAAATAATGACAAGAGAAAAAGAAGTTGTTTTGAAAATAATGTGAAAAGTTAGTTTTGCAAGTGCCTTTTTTCTTTAATACCATAAAGATACCAACATACAATTTTTCTGGTCAGTCCTTGTCGTTCTTGGCTGATAACATTTAGCGAGAGAGGATTGACTAACTGGATGCCAGTAATTAATGCTCCCTTGAGAACAAGCAGGCCATTCTTTCTAAAAATTATTTTCGGCCAGTAACAATCCACAGCTAGTCTAGAAAAAGTATCTCATTTGAGAGCAGCAAACTCTGGCAAGTTGCAACTGCATAATTCTGGAGTCTCTTGGATCAGACAAAGCTAGAAGAAGTTAAGCCTGCTCACCTTCGCCCACCCCCAGCTTCATCCAGCCAGGTCTCAGTAATATAAACCAGATCAGCATGCTCATCCAAGATCAGGTACTGAATCAACATGGTTTTCATTTACTGACCAGCATTTTCAGCCTTTTGCCAAGGCTATCCAGACTATTTAAAGTGGAGAACAGTTCAGGGGCAACCAGAATTCTGTGGCTCTGCCTCCTCCTGTGTTGATGGCTCTCATACCACGTCTTCTTCTACCTACTATTTATTTTCTGCAGGGAACTGAAGCCAACACATCAGCCCTTCAAACTTTCACATTCATCTTTGGTTGTCCTTTTGAAGTTAATTCAGGACTGACCACATAGATAAGATTCAGATTACATAAATTTCTTTTCATCTTTCCATTTAAAAGTAGATGCACCTGCTTTAGAGGCTGAAAAAGATGGGTCTTCTTTAGCACAGTGCTTCTCAAACTTTTTGATGTGCAGACCAGGAATTTTCCCCAGCATACCAAGGGATGATTCAACTATTGTACCTTATCAGTAACATTTTCACATAGTTTGCTGGAAATTCACTGCCATTTGGCAGCTTGTGGCTTGCAGATGACACCAGTCTGTGTACCACTGCAATTAGTAGCACTGCATTATCAAATGGTAGGGTGGTAGTGCTCCTTGTATCATGCCAAGCAGTCCAGGAAATTAAATACCTAATATTAAGTTGTTTGGGACTTTCCACGCAAATTATAAAAGACTCACTTAGAGGCAAAACAGACAGTCAAAAAAAGCTGGCTTCCCAGTGCACTAGGGCTTGGCATTCAGATGGCAGCATGTCCCCAGTCCGCCGGGAAGCCACACGACCAACTGTATGTGCAGCAGATCCATGGTATTTCAGCAGCACAGCATTTATACATGCTGTGCCGAAGAAATGCTGGAAAAAAAGCTTAGTGGTGGCAAACACACCCTTTCCCCAGCACAAAAAGGAGCAGCTTTCTGTTGCTTCTTTTTGTGCCACGAAAAGGCTGGATTGGGAGTGTTACTACAGCCCCACCCCAGCGAGCAAAGTGGCAGCGGCAAGCTATTGCTTACCCGCTGTCTGCTTTGCCCCTCAGTTTGATTTAATTTATTTATTTTTTGCTTTTAAAAAATAGTATCAATCCAAGTTGCAGTTAGGATATTGTGTTGTTGCTATCTGCCCTTGAGCCAGTTCCAACTCATGGCAACCCTAGGATGAAACATTTCCAGAAATCCCTATCTTCTACTGCCTTGCCCAGATCCTGCAAGCCCTTGCCCATAGTCCCCCGATTGAGTCTATCCATCTAGTTTGTGGTCTTCCTCTCTTTCTTCTACCCTCCACCTTTCCTAGCATTATTGTTTTTTCAAGTGATCCATGCCTTCTCATTATGTGGCCAAAGTACGATAGTCTCAACTTGATCATCTTTGCTTCCAAGGAGAGCCCTGGTCTGATCTGTTTAAGAACTCATTTATTTGTCTTCTTGGCTGTCCATTGGATCTCCAGCATCACATTTCAAATGAGTTGACTTTCTTTCTGTTTGCTTCCTTCACTGTCCAACTTTCCAGATATTGTGAGATTGTCAGCATACATGTCACATGCTTATTCTACTCATCTCCCTTTTGTGGAAAATGAATATGTAAGCCATGCAGGAAAGTGTGACATGAAGTTGCCTTTTCCTTAATGCTTAGCAGCTGCACCGCAGCCTTTAGATGGAGCTGCTCTGTTCCGCAGTTTTTAAAAAAGAAGCTGGGAAAACCAGCACCTTTTAAAAGGCCCTTCTTCTCCCCTAAAATGTAAAAAAAAAGTGTTTTCATGTCGCACTTTCCCTTTTTCTCATCTAAAGGCTAGAGTTTCATGCAGCTATGAACACACTTCTTTTTGCCAATCTAGAAAGCCCCTATAGTTATGTCTTTTGTTTCTACAGTTACACTCACAGAACCTTCTAGAGTTGAGTAGCCTTTTGGATGTAACTCCCTCCCTCATTCCATCATGCATGTTTGAGTGTGCCAAAGGGAACTTCAATTTCTTTTCTTGTTGCCTTCAATATGTAGATGGCAAACCTGCAGTTCGGGGCATGCACTGTACTTAGCTCTGATTGTGGTTCTTTCAGTAGTCATAATTGAATTCACACAGGCTACCTTCCTCCCTATTCAAGTGTCTTGACTGATATTTTACAGTTAGACTATGGAATTGAGAGAGTAGTTTTGGCACATGTTTGTGTAGGTACAAAACCTAATTGTGTGGGTTCACAGAAGACCACTTGGAGAATGAGTTACTTGATCATGGGGTCTCTCTTGTCCTTGGAGACTGAACTTCATGCTCCATTTTGTTGCAAAGGTATTATTGCTTTTTTAAAATGGAAACACTGGAGAGCATCCATTAGAAGCCACAAATAAAGGAGACATTTCTTAAGATGCAGAAAGGGGATGTTTTATTGTTAAAATAATAACAGTCTAGAACATGTCAGGCTTTTAAAACTCTTCAGAAAAAACTTAACAGCTCTCTTTGTGAAGAAGCTGTCTCTATATAATTGTACTCTTGTGTTAAATCTGTTATATCTATTATATTTGCTCATGTGCAAAATTTGTTTTGATTATAGGAAGCAGTTTGGTTCCTTTCCAACATCACTGCAGGAAATCAGCAACAAGTTCAAGCTGTAATAGATGCTGGACTTATCCCTATGATCATTCACCAGCTGGCTAAGGTCAGTCAAATAATTGCTTGTTTCTCATGTTTTTGGCATGCCAGTACAACATTATAACCACTACTGTGTTTATTTTACTCACCCAAATATCTTTTATGTCCTTTAGGGAGACTTTGGCACACAAAAAGAAGCTGCTTGGGCAATAAGCAACTTAACAATAAGTGGTAGGAAAGACCAGGTGTGTGTATTTTTTAAGTACCACAAGTAATACATTTAGAAACATCTAAAGAAAAGCCTAATATAATTCTCAGTATTTCTTGCTGCTCTTCAGGTTGAATACCTTGTGCAGCAGAATGTAATCCCACCATTCTGTAACTTGCTATCAGTCAAAGATTCTCAAGTGGTGCAAGTGGTTCTGGATGGACTGAAAAATATTCTAATAATGACTGGTGATGAAGCAAGCACAATAGCAGAAATCATAGAAGAATGTGGAGGTAAGATGTGTTTTGATAAGACATACATGAGATTTCTCTCTCTCTCTCTTTTACACATACATACAGAGAGAGAGAGCGAGAAAGAGAGAAAGAGAGATCAAAACCTATGCTGTCTATATAATGCTGTGAAGTTGACATGTTGTTGTGTTTAGTGTGGTCTCATTTTGGTGGGAACATGGTGATCTGGGAGAGAACTTGCTTGGCAAGTTTAGATCACTTCTTGATAATGACTATGCTTCTTCCTACATTTGTGATAGATGGATCTATTAAGAAGGTGTGTCGCTAATGGCTTGTGGATCTAGCTATATTCCCAAGAGATTTGCAAAATTTCAAGTTGTTCTGACTGATGGTTTGGCGCAGCTTTGGCTGTTTTGTCTCATTGGCTTTGGTGGTTGAAGTGATCATTCTCAAGCACCTTCTCCCACTGAAAGAAGATCACATCTGGCAGTAAACCCCAGATGAATCCAACAAAGCACAGCTGACAACTCCATCAGGAATAGTGTACTTTTTCATTAATTTTTGATTGTCTATCTTTGAATTAATTTTAAATGATTTTTATTCTGTAGATGGTTTTTAAAATAACTTACACACACACACACACACACACACACAGAGTTGTCCCTTCTTTTTCATGGGGGATCCGTTCCAGACCCCCTTGCAAAAATAGAATTGTGCCCCCTTGGTTTCAATATAGGAGAGGGGCGTGTTGGTGTGGGGGCACGCAGGTGCGTACCATGGGTGTGCCCCCTCCTTTCTCCCTCTGTTTGTACCTCACACATAAGTGAGGGATGTGGGTCCAAAGAATACAAGAATGGAGGGAGGACTAGAGAGAGAGAGAGAGAGAGAGAGAGAGAGAGAGTCTTCATTGTCTCTGTACCCTAGGTCCTCCTTCTCCATCTGATGCTTTGTTGCTTCATCTATTTCTCTGATCCAAAACACACTGTAGAACTAGTCCAGTTTGAGACCACTTTAACTGCTGTGGCCCAATGCGAAGGAATAATGGGAACTGTAGTTTTGCGAGACATTTAGCCTTCTCTGTCAGAGAGCTTGGGTGCCACAATAAACTACAATTCCCAGGATTGCCTAGCACTGAGCCAGGACAGTTAAAGCTGTCTCAAACTGGATTAGTTCTGCAGTGTGTTTTGGACCTCTGTCTTCCATCATATTAAAGATGACACATCTAAACTTTTAAGTCATTTTTTACCTAGTTAACTCCCTATTAGACCAACTACCAAATCGCTGGATCACATGCAGTTTCTGAGGGTTGAATCACTGCCATTCTAATGTTTAACAAAAAACTTGGCATATTTAGGGTTAACATTTGTCTCCACAGCAATATTGTTGCAGCCTTAATATTTAGCTTCTCTTGTTATTCAAATTGCTTTCTATGGAATAGCTTTCCCAGACAAAACGAATTTACTTTCCTATAACAAATGAGTCTCTTTCCTTAGTTTGTTTTTAACATGCAAAACATGTACAAGAAGAGCCAGTCTTCCAACTTTAAAAATTATTTTCCAACTTTTAATGATACTATACCTTTTGTTCCTTTGAAAAAAATCTTTTTAAAGTAAAAATCTTATTAAACTTTCTGCTTTCACAACTCAATCTTAGAAGTCTTAAAAATAGTCTTTAAAGTTTCTCATGTAAATACAGAAAGCTAGAATCTCATTTTGGCAATGGCATAACCGCTGATTTGAAGAACTCTTTTAGTTAAAGTTCAAACAACCCCAGATAATTTTAAGATGTAAAAAAGAAAATGAGGTTGCAGGTTTAATGTCCTTTTAAAAAGCTCTCATGCAGAAGCTTGAGGTTGGTGGAATTTGTCACATTGTTCCTCTCTTCCCTGGCTTCAACCTTTATGGTCCCCATGAGTTTAGCAAGGTTTCTGAACCCTTGTGGGCAATCTCTATGCTTTCTTCTTCCATGGGAAGAGATTAATCGATCTCTGTGATGGTGATTATTGCCACCTCAGCTATTCCTTTCATGGAGTTTTATAAAAAGATGTCACCTGGGAGTCCTGGCATCCACATTTCATGGCTGGTTCCAGAGGTACCCTAATTTTCAGCAGGAGAGTAATCCCATCCAGCACAGATTGAATCCTTATTATTTAATGTGTTTCTCAGATGACTGAGATGGTTTGTTTAGGTTAAGCTTCAGTTTCCTTGCCTTCATCCAGTCTATTATTGACATCAACCATTGGTTTAAAGTTATAACAGCGTTGTAGAATTTAGTTGCAAATTTGTAATTCATTGTCAGATTCTGCTTAATGTGTTAGAAAAAAGAAGAGATATGCAACTTACCTTGATTTTATATTCATATGCTGCATTTCATAGACCCTGACACATACATTTATCTCAGGCCAGTTGTCTTACAACATGAAAGCTTGTAATGGTAACTGAATTTAATTTCTTTTGCATTTCATTCATAGGTTTAGAGAAAATAGAGGCATTACAACAGCACGAAAATGAAGACATTTATAAACTAGCATTTGAAATAATAGATCAGTATTTCTCTGGTGATGATGTAAGTACCTCTCACTTTTAAAACGGTAATAGCAGTAAATGGCTTTTTAGAGTGCTCTGCCCAGACACTATTCTATGTTAGAGGGGTAGAAAAGTCAGCCTGAGCACTAACATGTACATCTTCCTTGGCTGATTTCCTCTATGCGATACCAGATACTGCAGGCTAAACTTCACAGGAAGGAACTGGGAAATGGCCAAGATAGAGCCAAAAATGTGGTGAAGTGGCGCAGTGGTTAAATGCCTGTACTGCAGCCACTCACTCAAAACCATAAGGTTGCGAGTTCAAGACCAGAAAAAGGGGCTCAAGCTCGACTCAGGCTAGCATCCTTCCGAGGTTGTTAAAATGAGTACCCAGATTGCTGGGGGCAAGTAGTTTACAGTTGTAAACTGCTTAGACATTGCTTAGGCGGTATGAAGAGGTATATAAATGAAGCTGTTTGTTTTGTTTGTTTGAAATTGGGTAGCCTCCTGCAGTTGTCTGTCCATGTTCTGTTGTGAGCTTCATTCAGCTAGCTGATCTGCCTGGTCTTTTAAGTGTCCAAGCCTTTTGTTATTTGCTTACAGCCTCTTGTATTGCATATAGGGAATGAAGATACACATTCAATTAGTTATTTGTTTTTTGTTTGTTTTTGAAAGTGTTATACTTTTGCCTCTACTTTCTTTTTTGCTCTTCTGCTTTTTATCCCAGTTTATTGAAACATTGCCTATGCTATATATTTCACAAAGTCAACATACTTAGTAAAACAGAAGAAAAGTATCACTGGATCAAAACAGATGGGCAGGAAAAAGTGGCTTGAAGCTGCCTTTTCTGAAGCAACATTGAAACCCCACCAACCGCACTGCCAACTCCCAAGGCAGCTGGAGTGCTCATGTCATGACCACATGACATGGATTCAAGTTGGGAAGAAGTGGGAAAAAGCTGCTTCTTTTTTAAATGGCTTTTCTCTGCATAAGGGCACTTTTCTGCTGGCTTCAAGGCATGTGTCATCTAAACACCACACCTTCAAGGCAGACTGAAAGCACCTCTTTTTGCCTGTCTATTTAGCCCCCTAGTAGCTTTCTCAGAGCTTCAAGGTGCTTTCAGTTCTGTGCATTCTCACTTCTGTGCATTCATTTGAGGCTGACACCCATGATGTTCAGATCCCGCTGAAGTTGAACAGAATACCTAGTCTAGAAATGTTTAATTGAATAGTGAAAAAATTAACATGGTATTCATTTTCATTTCCTTTGTAGATAGATGAAGACCCCAGCCTCATTCCTGAAGCAACACAAGGAGGTACTTACAATTTTGATCCAACGGCCAACCTTCAAACAAAAGAATTTAATTTTTAAGCTCAATACTGCACAGCTTGTCTGTACCACACCAGTAAAATCTACCACCAGATGTCTCCTGTTGGAAAAACTGGCTCCAAGCATATGCCTCTTTGTCTGATGCTTCTAAAGCAAGTTGTACATCAGTCACTTTGAATTTGCCAAAAGTAACTATCACATGGACTGTAAATGCATATGCATGATCTCATAAACTGTTCAAAGAAATAACAGTCCCTGCTACCTTTCCTTTCTCTTCCCCCCCCCCCTTTTCCCCCCTGATGCCACATGCTGATGACTGCGTTTTGTAGTTTTAAGAGTATCCCTTTCTGGTGGCACGTTGGCTTTCCACAGAAGAATAGCTTTCTTTGGAAAATGGTGCACTGTGGATCAAGACTCTTTAGTATGATGCTTACATTTTGGAAAACTTCTGAGAGGCAGTGTTTATTTTTTATTTTAATTTTTGAGCTTCTACCGTTGTCCTTGACAAACATATTTTCATATATTTAATGTGGAAGAATAAATAACGAAAATGCAACTCAAATTATTTTCATTGGTGAAACTGAAATTAACCAAACAAACTTCTTTAAAAGACCTTGGTAATTGATCAGTTTAAAAACAGACTACATAAATCAGTAATTGTGTTCATTACTGCCTTAGAAGCTTGGATCTGAAGGATGAACTTTATATTCAGACTAGTAAAACATGACCATTGTACCTAATTTTTGAGAACAACAAGCTGCACTTGACCACTCTTCAGCCTGTGTGTTCCAGCCATTTTTGAAATGATGAAATGCTGTGCATGGTATTTTACCTGAGCTACAACCTGTTATGGACTTGAAAATGTTGTTATAAGTTGAAAGCAAGAGTCCTGCATTAAAGAAACAACACTATCCTAAGTGAGCATTGGTCAACAAGAATCTTGCTTTCATCTTTCAGTAGTCAGTATATTTTTTGGTTTAAATTTATAACTGAATAATGTTGATTTATATTGGTTTAAACTGTGGAGCTTTCTTGTTTACTGTAATTTAGTCTTAAACTATTTTTTTACTTACCAGTGCTTATGATGATGTGGTTGACAACAAATTAGCAACTATTTTAGAAGCATCATAAAAGCTTCATTCTTGGAGTAATGGAAAAATAATAGAAAAAAAATAGTCTATAAGCCTATTCATATAGTGAAAATACTTACTAGCTGTGTGAGTTTTGTGAAAGCTGCTGCTGTTCAGCATATACATAATGTGCAGCTCACAATGACTAAATTTACATAAGCTGGTAACATGAGAGTAGTGGGGAAGCTGTCCAGCCTGGCTTTTCAGATGATTTGGGATTGCTGTGGGTAACCATGAAATTTGAACTATGTAAACTGTCAAACTGATACTGTTGCTGTTGTTCACTGGATGTACTTCCCAATGCCTTGATGTGAAGGGATACAAAGACGTAAAACTAATGTAGTTATTGGGTGTGGATTGTATTTACTGTGATGAAGATAAGGATTGATGCCATCAAAGCTTTGTTGATCAGCTGTTTTTCCACTAATGAGCAAGACATTGCAGGTGTTCATTCATTAAATATATCTGCCAAGGTGGAGCCACTTTAAAGAGTGAGTTGCCTTGTATCACGAAGTATACAAGTATATGTTTTAAAACGCAAGATTTTTACTTGCTACATAATCTGTTTTAATACAGTGGTTTGGCCTCTATTTATAGGTTTTATAAAATTTAAAAATCAATTTCTCTTTAAGGTGGCTCAGACTTTTCAACTCTTGTGCACATAAAATTGAGTTGAAATTCATTGTGCCTTTTTTTCTTTACCCAGACGTTAATTTGATAAGTATATCCTATTAACACATTATAGTCTAAAATGTTGAAATTGTGGTGTTTTTGCTAAGAACTGGACACAACCAAACCAAAATTAAAATTGGTCAGTTTTTTTGAATTTCAAAGCAAATATGCATTTGACGATATGAACAAATGTTCCCCATTTTTAAATAGTATGCCCATATTCTGTGTTGTAGATACTATATACAACATATGGTTAATAATTTTTCACTACTGTGAAGACTGATTATTTTTCTTGCACTCAAGTAGAGGTAAAGATAGGAAAATTGATTTAAAGCAGTAACTTTGGTTTTTCTCAGTTTTGTCACCTTATCAGGTCAGGATTGGGATTCAGACATTTTATAGTTAATAAAGGAAAGCAAGGTTTGGATCCAAAGATCCTTCTGTTAAGAGAAGAAAATACTTGTGGTTTGCTGAGGGAATTCCTGATTCCTCCCCCTGCTTCATCTACAGTTGCACAAAGTGGTGCCAGAGGGGCTGGAGACCCTCAGAAACAGTTTTTGGGGGGCACAGAGGGCTACAAATAGGGGGAATTGGCAATAGTCTCTCTTGTCCCATATGTGGATCTTTGTATCTAAGCCCAAAAAGAAACTGCTGCACTTTTAAGTTTTCAGGTGTTTTAAAATTGCATTGTGTTCATTATTTTTTTTTAACTTTCAGTTAATAGATTAAATTCTTCCTTCAAAAGAGGCATCTAAATGTGTTCCTAATTTTGTATATGGGCTTAGGTTTTATAATCAATAAAAAGCTGCTATCAAATATTATAAACATGCAAGACCCTATTTTGAAAAGAGTGAAAGTGCTTAAAAATCAGTGGTTAATAGATTTATCTTTATCAATCAGGGAGTCTGTGCATCGTACATGTAAGTTTTGTGCTGGTACAAACACCATCTTTGGGTACATTTCAGAGCTGACCAGTCAAACATGCCCCATCCCACCACAACACACCCAGTCCGCGGGTGGGTTCCTACTCAGTGCCTTTTTGACTGCCACAATAGACTTCTCTTGCTTTTCTGTTCTTTTTCTAATTAAATTTTTATTGAGTTTTTTCAATAAAATATAAAGTCTATAGAATATTGACAACAATTAACTACAAGGGCCAAGGCTGTCTATCTGATGAATGGCTATTCTGAAGCAGAATCAGAGAATTAGGGACCTCTCTTGCTTTTCTTTAGAGATATTTGGGGCTTCTTTGGGAGGGGTGCTCTTGTCTTTTGCTCTTCCATATTGAGCTATTTTGGGTTTTTTAGTTTTCTGATGTAGTTTACTTCATTTAGCCTCAGGACCAAAGGTCTTCAAAACTCTATTCAACAAAGGTGCTTGTTGTGATAACTGGTATTCTCCTAGGTTAGCCCTGCAGTTCTAACCCCTGTAATATCCTGTCACTCACCCTGCCCTTGTTCTCCCAATTCTTTCCTTTCTGGATTTGGTTGCTGAGTCTCAGGGTAACCCCTTATATATGTGGACTCATGGTTGTGCAGGGTGTTTAGTTTGGTGTGCATGGTCACACTCCAGTTCAGGCTTGACAGACAGCTAGACAAAGTTTAAAACAAGAGAAGTAGATTTAAACTCTTGATTCTACTCTTAGGCTCCCCAATATAGGTAGTTTTCCCTTCTTGTTCAAATCCAGAACTCAGACCCATCTATGTTCACTCCCAATCCTGTCTGTCTAGCTGGATTCCTCTCCCACCTCAGAGCTCACTATGATAGGACTGGCTACCTTCAGTTATCTCCGCGTGTTTAACAGTCATTCATTCAAATGCTATGCACTGTCATATGGACAAAGATTTTCTTTCCCATTTTTTCTGTAACAATTTCACAGCTAACTACCCCCTTAAGATAGCACTGCCTTTGGCCTTTGCACTTAGGTGAAAGTCAAAAGGCTGAAACCAGAAAGCTTTCCCCAGCCCTTACCAAGCAAGGTAGGCATAACTACTGTCTTCATTTGCAAGCGCTTTGTGGTGCTTGATATGGCAGGCTCCGCAGCAAAGATCAAATTGCTTCACCCTTCCTTGGTGTACTTTGCTAACATCACAGGTATGTGTCTCCTAACTTTGCGTCTGGTGCATAGTGTGAAGGAGAAATGTCAGACCATTGACATCAGTTAGTCCTGTGCCTCTTCATTCTCAGCATTACTTGAATCAACCCCCAATGTCTGTGGCATTCTAAGTACTGATGCTCAGTACAAGAACTTTGTACTGAACCCACCTTTGACTACAGGGTGTTCAACTGAGGTTTTCATTGAGAATAAACTAGCCAGTGGCATCAGAATCAAGGTAACTGAAGAAGTCAAAGCTTAGATTGGATTCTTCCACTCTACTGGATGTATCTCTGTTCAGGCTTGTCTCTATGCACATTATCAGTAGCACCTCCTCCCCTTTTTATGAAGATCCCTACTGCCATTTTAGAGAAAATTTATCTGTCTTGCAGACATCATTGAAAAAGAATGGAAACTGATATATCTTAGCTCTCAAAAGTTATCTTCCCTCAGTCCCAAAAGTATACAGGAACATATCAAATAGATATGTACACTTCTTGGGCCCTGGGGACACAATCTCTATACCTGTGAATATGAGTGAATTAAAGGAAGGCCTTTCAGTCATCATGCTACTGTCTTCTTCTGTAGGAAGCTGATAAAATAGTGTGGACAAATGGGTCCATTCTGTTGTTTAAGTGATGTTATACTGAATTTAATACCTTTTCTCCACACTGGCCATCTTCAAATTGCTCAGCTGCATTCACTCTCTACTCTCAGAGGAAGAAATTCTCCTGGAGAAAGCAGTAATCAACATATAATTTTGCCAAGGGTATGCAAAGGGTTCTTTTTGTGCTACTTCATTGTCCATAAAATATATGTCTCTCTGACAATTTAAGATTTATGGGATGTCAGGTTATGTATCATACTATGTCCTTTTCATGTTTGCCCTGTGTGATGAGCATCTTGCCCTATAAGCAGACTGGTTTTTGTCAATTGACTTTTAAAATTCTTTCCATGCTACAGTCTTATCTTCCAAGTTTTGATTTCTCAGTTTTGTGATCACCTCCAAGAATGATTGACTGCTACCTGTTTGATGATCCAGTGCTGTGCAAGTCTCCTTTCCTGAACTGTAGCTTTTATCTTTTAATTCCCCGGAAGATGATGCAGTCTGGGATTTGAGTGTATGTGTGTATATGTAAGTATGTTCCTGGGTGGAAACTGCTGCATCAGGGATCCAATCTTGCCAGGAGGTGCTGATCACAAGCTTAGGAGTCCATCCAGATGAAGCAGCAGGCAACTGATCTTGGGGTGTTTCTTCCCATGGGGTGCTGACAAGTAGTACTGTTAGCTGTCATCACAATGTTTTTCTAAGACATGACTGTGTCGGTCTGGAAAACCAGTATGCGAAGGGGTCTTTATAGCACCTTTGAGACTAACTGAAAAAAGTTGGTAGCATGAGCTTTCATAGACGAGGCTACTCCCTCAGATGCATGGGGTAGAGTGGAAAGTTCAGCAGTCTGTGCATGGGAATGTCCATCAGAATGCAAAACATTGTGAATGTAGAGATCAGGTGACAAGTTCAGTTTTGACAATGGTTGTTGGGGGACAAGACAGGAGGAAGGATGTTGTCTAAAGCCAAGGTGAATGGATAAGTATGAATGAATATTGGGACACGAAGTTGACTCTTTTGAGAGGTTATCTGTGAATTCACACAGTATACCATTCATCCCATGTCAGTGTGGTATCTCATCAATGATTGTGTAGATTTAACACAGCTTAATTTTGTTTGCTTGATTTCAAAGGAGTGTATCTGTCTGAAGAAGAAGTGAGTGGGAGCACACTGTATGAGAATGTTCATTATACGGAGGAACATGTGAGATTCTCACCCGATTTCTCAACTTTGGAAGATTCCTGAGCAATATGTTTTGTGCACTATCCTTCAACCACAGTGTCCTCATCTGACTTCTAAAATATTATCAAAAACAAATAATAGCAATTATTATATATAGTAACCACACTATATAATAAACTTCTGGTTTGAGTTTTTGTTTAATCTGAAGCTTCAGCTTGTTGTGAATAACTGCTTGCCCAATAATCTATTTTGAAAATGGGACTGTGCCAGTGGCAATGAGGGAAGGGACTGGCAGCCAAGTCAGTTTCTTGACTTGGAGAGAGTTGCTTGGAAAATCACTTTTGTCACACCTATGTCCTAGCTATGAGGTCTAAAATTATCCAAATCTGGCAACAAGCAACTGACAATAAACTACAATGAAACATCATGTTTTTAAAAGAAATTGATAATAATGAAGGTCCTTGGGAAATTAATGTTAAATGATCAATTCTTCAGAGTTTGACGTTGTTGCTGTTCCAGTTGCTCCTCTTGGAAGATTTCTTGTGATCACAGAGGGAATAGGTCTCCTTTGAAGAGTGTTCTTAGCAACTATGACCCAGGTTGCATCAAATTTTTTTGGCCTCTGAACCAAAAAAGAGCACCTCTTGGCAACCTGTTGTGGGTGGTCTGATGGGTGTAAGAACATCATGACCTGAATCCTATTCTTAAACCAACCAACTAGGCTAGCCCCTCTGAATCAGTGGGATTTGCCTTTGTGTTGACTCACCATTCAGCAGTTGATTCAATGAGTCTACTGTAGCTGAGACTAAGCAATAGGATTCAGATCAGTGCCAAATACCCATAGAATCACAGAGTTAGAAGAGACCACAAAGGCCATCCAGTCCAACTCCCCTGCCATGCAGGAACTCCCAGTCAAAGCATCCCCCACAGATGGCCATCCAGCCTCTGCTTAAAGACCTCCAAGGACGGAGACTCCACAACCCTCTGAGGGAGTGTGTTCCACTGTCCAACAGCCCTTACTGTCAGGAAGTTCCTCCTAATGTTGAGGTGGAATCTCTTTTCCTGGAGCTTGCATCCATTGTTCCGGGTTCTATTCTCTGGAGCAGCAGAAAACAAGCTTGCTCCCTCCTCAATATGACATCCCTTCAAATATTTAAACAGGGCTATCATATCACCTCTTAACCTTCTCTTCTCGAGGCTGAACATCCCCAGTTCCCTAAGGCGTTCTTCATAGGGCATGGTTTCTAGACCCTTCACCTTCTTAGTCGCCCTCCTTTGGACCCGCTCCAGTTTATCCACAACTTTTTTGAATTGTGGTGCCCAGAACTGGACACAGTATTCCAGGTGGGGCCTGACCAAAGCAGAATAGAGTGGCACTATTACTTCCCTTGATCTAGACACTATACTTCTATTAATGCAGCCTAAAACCACATTGGCCTTTTTAGCTGCTGCATCACACTGTTGAGTCATGTTCAACTTATGGTCTACTTGGACTCCTAGATCCTTTTCACATGTGGTCTCATTCAGCCAGGTATCCCCCATCCTATATCTGTGCATTTCATTTTCTGTCCCAAGTGCAGAACCTTATATTTAGTGACATCTGCAAATTTAATAAGTATGCCCCCAATTCTGTCTTCCAAATCATTAATAAAGATATTGAATAGCACTGGGCCCAGGACAGAACCCTGTGGGACCCCACTGGTCACTTCTTTCCAGGATGAAAAGGAGCCGTTGTTGAGCACCCTTTGGGTTTGGCCGGTCAACCAATTACAAATCCATGCATATTATTATTAAAAGATAGAGCCATGTTAGTTTGTAGAATCAGTATGTGGAGAGAACTTGTAGCCCCTCTGAGACTAGCTGAAAGAAATTAGAAGCAGCAGCTTTCCTAGACTTCAGCCTACTTCCTCAGATGCATTTAGTACAAGCAAATCTTACTAAGGAGGTTGGACTGTTTCTAGGGCTGCATCCACATTGAGGAGGTAACCCGTTTTGGCAGCGCTTTAACTTGTTGTCTGTCTCACTGCTATGGAATTCTGGGAGTTGGAGTTTGTTGTGGGCCCTTTGGGCCCACAACAAACTCCAACTCCCAGAATTCCATAGCCTTGAGCCACAGAAAGAATTAAATCGCTGCCAAAACGGGTTACTTCCTCAATGTGGACGCAGCCCCAGGATTCTATATGTCTTGGTTTAATGTTTATTGTCCAATTATCATGATTGACACGGTGTGAGTGCACTATCCTCAGTGTCCACGGTGGTGGTGCTTTATTTATAGGAGTGGTTATACAATGGGGTAGTAACTTGGATGGTTGGTTCTTGCTTTCAGGGCCACAGTCTTCAAAAGTGGGTCAGGAGGAGCAAGGGAAAGCGGGAGAACTAACCCTGCCCAAGGGCAGCAGCTGAGGGCAGCTCTTCTTCTCTCAGCGTCGCCCCTTATATATGCTTAGCGGTCGGTGGGCGGGGCTATGAGGAGGGAGCGCGCGCTCTCGCCGTTGGCGTTGGCGCGAGGGTTCCTTTCCCGCTCTTCTGGTCACGTGGGTTCATCATTCCCAATCCCCTCCGCGCTCTCTCTCTCTCGCTCTCTCTCTCTATCTCTGTAGTCTCTCTGCCTTCGAAGTTCGGCCGTCGCTGTTGCCCCAACGTTCTCTCTCCCTCTCTCTCTCTGCCGCTCGCGCGCCGAGTCGGGGGCGTGGCGTGTGGGGGCGTGGTCACGCGCCCCTATATAAAGAGGCGTCCCAAAGCGCCGCTGGGCCATTTGCTGCCGGGCGTCCGTCGCCGCAGCTATGTGCTCGGAGCTTCCGAGCGCGGGGAGCTGCCTGCGGCTGCGGGTGTCGTTCGTGGAGGTGTCTGCTTCGCCTCCGTCCCTGGTGCGGCTGTGGGGCCTGGTCCCCGGGGAGCGCCGGGCCGAGTACGTGCGCCTCTCGGAGGAGCTGCAGGCCAAGGCCGGGCCCCGGCTCCTGGGAGGAGGAGGAGGAGAAGAGGGCCCCCCCTTGGCCCCGGGGGAGCTGTGCCTGGCCGAGCTGGGGGGCCGCTGGCACCGGGCCCGAGTGGTCAGCCTCCCTCCGGGGGCAGAAGAGGAGCGGGGTCCCCCCGGCCGGCGGTCCCAGTACGGGGTCTTCCTGCTGGACCAGGGCCGGACGGTGGGGGCCGAGGGCCGGGGCCTGGCCAGGGGCCCCCGGGAGCTCTTCCTCCTGCCCTCCGAGGCCCTGGCCTGCCTCGTGGCCGACCTCCTGCCCCCCTCCGGGGACGCCTGGGACCCCGCCGCCCTGGCCTTCCTCGGGAGGCTCCGCGGGAGGGAGGTCTGCGGCGTGGCCCGGGAGGTGCTCATCCCGCAGAGGCTGGTGGTGCTGGAGCTGCCCCGGCTGCTGGACCAGATGGTCCGGATGGGGATGGCCGCCCCCGACGCCTCCCCCGACGCCTTCCGCGCCCTCCTCTGGGCATCCTTCGCACCCGGGACGCCCTCCTCCTCCAGCAGCCTCGCCTCAGGGACACAGACGACTCCTGCCTTCGGACCCCAAGGAGACCCCGTAAAGCCAGGACCATCCTCCTTCCAGTCAACTCCCACCTTCGGACCCCAAGGAGACCCCACAAGACCAGGGCCATCGTCCTTCCAGCCAACCCCCGCCTTCGGACCCCAAGGAGACCCTGTAAAACCAGGACCATCGTCTTTCCATCCAACTCCCACCATCGGACCCAACGGAGACCCCACAAGACCAGGGCCATCTTCCTTCCAGTCAACCCCCGCCTTCGGACCCCAAGGAGACCCTGTAAAGCCAGGACCATCGTCCTTCCAGTCGACCCCCGCCTTCGGACCCCAAGGAGATTCCACAAGACCAGGGCCATCGTCCTTCCAGTCAACCCCCGCCTTCGGACCCCAAGGAGACCCTGTAAAACCAGGACCATCGTCTTTCCATCCAACTCCCACCATCGGACCCAACGGAGACCCCACAAGACCAGGGACATCTTCCTTCCAGTCGACTCCCACCTTCAGACTCAATGGAGACCCATCATGGCCATCATCCTCATCCTTCCATCCAGCTCCTACCTTCAGACTCAACGGAGACCCCTCAGGGCCTTCACTCTCCTCCTCCTCCTGGCTGACTCCCACCTTTGGACCCCATGGAAACCCCACAGGGCCAGAGCCACCGTTCTCCTCCAGCCTTGCCTCAGGCCCCCGGGCCCTACCAGCTCCTACCTTCGGATCCAGCAGAGACCTCACAGAGCCACCTCCTTCCTCTTTCCAGCCGACATCCACCTTCAGACCCAGCGGAGATCCCACAGAGCCACCGATCTCCAACGGTGACCTTTTAGAGCCACCGCCCTCCTCTTTCCATCCAACTCCCAGTGCCGGACCCACTTTGGAGTACTTCTTCCCGCGGCTGGGGCTGAAGGTGGCGGAGCCCATCCTGGTGACGCACATCTCGGACCCGCACCGGCTCTACTGCCAGCTGCGCAGCCTCTCCAAGGAGATCGAGGCCCTTTCGGAGGCCATGGGCCAGGCTCCCCCTGCGCCGCCCCAGGAGCCCTTGCCCAAGCCTGGCTCCCCCTGTGCCGCCCGCGGCATCGACGGACGCTGGTACCGCGCTCTGCTGCTGGAGAGCTACTTGGGAAGCGCTCCGGAGAAGCGGCCGGGAGCGGTGGCCCAGGTCCTCTGCGTGGATTACGGAAGGAAGGAGTTCGTCACCAGGAAGAACCTGCGCCGTCTGCCGGCCGAATGCTTCCGGATGCCGGTGGTGACCTACCCTTGTTCGCTGCAAGGCATCACAGACCGAGGGGCCGGCTGGTCGCGTTCCCAGATCAGTCAGCTCAAAACGCTGCTCTTAGGAAAGGCCGTGCAAGCCCACATTGAGGCCTACTGCCCCCTGGAACATCTTTATTATATCACTCTCTATGGGGAAGATAACCTGAACCTGAATTATCTCTATGGGGTGCAGGCGCATTGCCTGGCCCAGAGCCTTCTGCACAGCACTCAAGAGTACTCCTCCGAACTCATGACGGAGCTGAAGGGTGCCCCGGGCGAGAAGGAGGAGCTTGACTCTTCACTGGAAGCATTGCCCACGCTGGCTGCTGCCCTGCTCCCGGCGGTGCATCTGAAGGCTGGGGAGTGCCACAGCGTCCAGGTGACCTTTCTCCAGGACCCGACAGAGTTCTGGGTCCACCTCCAGGAGCATCGCCAGCCTCTCTGTTATCTGAAGCAGAACCTGAACGACTTCTACTCTCAGGCCAAGAAGCTGGAAGGGGTGCTGCTTGAGCCCAGGCCAGGCTCTCTGTGCTGCGTCATGTTGAAGGAGAACTCTTACCACCGTGCCCTTGTCACCAAAGTGCAGGGGAAGGGCATTGAGGTATACTTGGTGGACAAGGGAAACACTGAAATAGTTGACTTGTATAAGGTGAAGGAACTGCTCCCCCAGTTTAGAGAACTTCCTGCTGCGGCTCTCAGGTGCAGGTTGGCTAACCCTTCCCCGGGTCAGAGCTGGAGTCCGGGCGCTGTGCATTACTTCAGGACAGCTGTGGCAAACAAGGAGCTAGTGATCAAGGTCCTAGGCATGCATGGAGACATCTACGTAGTAGAGCTTTTTGACCGTGCCCTGACGGGAGAAAAAAACTTAGGCAAAATTATGTCCCAGGGAGTAGATGCTGAGCATCGTGAGAACGTACAAGGAAAGAAAGTCCAGAAGGTGACAGCAGATAGGCCGTTGGTGAGAGCTCCTCAAGGAGAAAGTATTTTGCATCAGGATTGTAACTTTTCCCCAAATCCTTCATCCTGTACTGTGCAAAAGTACTCTGAAATAGCACCGGGATTTTCTTGTGAAGAGCAGGTGGAAGTTGGAAGCACAGTAGATGTGATAGTATCCTATACAGAGAGCCCTAGTCTCTTTTGGTGTCAGTTAGCTAAAAACTCTGAAGACCTGAAGGCACTTATGGCTGAAATTCAGGATTATTGTGTTGAATCAGTACAGCCCCACGACTGGCCAAACCCTGTATGTTTGGCAAAGTATTCTGAAGATAATAAATGGTATAGAGCTCTTATCCTTAGTAAAGTAAACTCTACGGAAGAGGTGGAAGTTGCCTATGTTGACTATGGGAATAAAGAACGTGTTTCATTAGATAATGTTCGCACAACAAAGGCAGAGTTTCTGAAACTGAAAGCACAGGCTTTTAGATGTAGCCTTTACAACCTGATTCAGCCAAAGGGTCAGAATCCTTTTGTTTGGGATGAAAAAGCCACTGAAGCTTTTCAAGAATTTGTGGATTCAGCAAGCAAAAAGGAACTAAAATGTACGATATTTGCCTTAGCAACATTGAACAGTACAGATCTCTTTAATATTGTGGATTTAATTGAACCTTTTGAAAGTGTCTGCCATTTTTTAACAAGAAAGGGTTTAGCCAGATCGGTACAGCCTCAGAACCCTCTGATACCGTCTGTTCAACTTCTCTCATACTATTATTCAACACATGACCTCAAAATAGGAAGTGAAGAGATAGTTTATGTTACTCACATTAAAGACCCCTGTTTCTTTTACTGCCAACTTGCTAGAAGTGCAGATGTTCTTGGACAGCTAACTAAAAACATTGGTAAACTCTGCAAAACCTGGCACAGTTTGCGGACATCACGGGCCCGTGGAAGTCTATACCTTGCAAGGTTTACTGATGGCTGCTGGTACAGGGCAGTACTAACTTCAGCAAAAGCTAACAAAGAGGTCTTCTTTGTCGATTTTGGGAATACACAGTTGTTGAAGAATGAAGACCTGATTGTTGTACCAAATGATGCTTTTGAGTTACTCCTGCTGCCAATGCAAGCCATAAGATGCTGTTTGTCTGACATTACTGCCAAGGTATCAAAAGATGCTGCCAAGTGGTTTGAAAAAACAGTTCTAGATAAGCCTTTAAAGGCTCTGGTTGTAGCAAAAGAATCTGATGGGAAACTGATAGTTGAACTGTATGACGGTAAAATGAAGATCAATGCAAAATTGAAAGAGATGGCAGGCTTGCAAGGCAGTCAAAGGGTTTCCCAGTATACAAAAAATGAAGCCTCATTGCCTAAGTATTCACCCAGTAGAGAAACACAAACATCTTTGATGGACATTGTTAAACCTGTTTCTGAGAGCAAGAGAGGGTGCACTGAAAATAAAGAAATACTGGGCAGTATTAAACACAGTTCTTGGAACAGAGAAGGAAGACAAGTGCAGAAAACAGAAAAGGAGATGTCAAGAAGATTTCCAAAGCTGATGGAAACAGTTGACAAAAAGGATCCTGTACCAAGTGGCATCGACTGTGTACCCCTTCTAGAAAGAGAGAAGAAAGCTAGTGTTGGAAATAGAAATGAAGTTAAAACTAATGTATGCTTTTCATCCAAAAAAATATGTGATCTACCTCAAAAATGCATAAAACCTGGTCTTAAAACTTCTGTCTATATTTCCCATATAAATAATCCTACTGACTTTTACGTCCAGCTGTTAGAAGATGAGCCTGTGCTTAACAGCATTTCAGAAAAACTAAATTCTGAACAAACTGGGAGCCTTCATGGGGATCAGCTTCATGTAGGAAGCTTAATGTGTGCAGTTTTTTCAGAAGATGGCTTGTGGTATCGAGCTGCAGTCATCGAAGAGCCTTCGGATGAATCGGTGAGCGTGCAGTACATTGATTATGGGAATACGGCAGTCATTGGTCTCTGCAAAACAGGTAGACTTCCTGAAGACTGTTCCTCCTTCCCGGTAATGAGCGTTCATTGCTCCCTGGATGGAGTTAAAACGACACACCAAGTTGAATGGACCCAGGAAGCAGTACAGTATTTCTCGGAAAGAACAAGCGAAATTCAAATGAACGGTGAATTTGTGGAGAAAAGGGAAGGCAAATGGGAAATTCTTCTCTGTGACAAAAAGGGAAATGTAACAGTAGATTTGATTAACGATTACCTTGCAGGCCAAAAACCTCTGATGGTGGACCAAAAAGAGAACAAGGCCGACTTGATAAACCTTTGTGAAGTTGTTGATGAGCATAGCAAATCTTCAAGTGTATCAAATGCCAGGTCTTTTCACTGGAAGATACCTGAAATAGGTCAGACCCTGAGAACATTTTCCGTAGTTGCAAAGAGTCCAGAATATTTTTGGTGTCAGTTTACTGAGACAGAAAATATTGATTCAATTGAAAGAATGCTTCAGGAGGCTGAAACACATGAAAGAATAATTGTGGACGAGATTAGAAGAGGCTGTCCCTGTCTGGCAAAGCACAGTGAAGATGATACGTTTTGCCGAGCAATTGTTAGCAATGCAGAAGACGACATGTTTACAGTAATTCATATTGATTATGGCACTGAGGAATGTATCAATAAAGAAATGATCAGGGAGATTTCTGATGAGCTGTTAGCAATACCACCTCAAGCGTTTCTGTGTTGTCTCTTTGGTTGTAGTGCAAAGGAAGGTTCCTGGACTGAAGGAGTAAGCAAGATCTTCTGTGAAATGATAGCTGACTTTCCATTAGAAGTTACGGTTGTAGACAAAAAACCCCATAGTCCTCTTGAAATTCCTATGTTTATTGTTAAATTGGAGTGTCGAAAACTAAGCATTAATGAGCGAATGAAATCATTTTGGAAGGGCAACTCTGAAGACAAGGGCTCCATTTTAGCAAATTTTCATAGCTCCGAAGAACAGACCGAAGATGCAGAAGAGAGTTCAAAGGCTGTAGTATCTGAAGCTGAATCATTGTGTTCATTTATGTCTGCCTCAACTACTACTGCTTTAGAAGATTTGCTGAGTTATTCAGAGCTACTACAACCTGTATGTCCTAGTTCAGTTGAGGGGAGCAGAACTTCAATCACTGTTCATAAAAGGCAGGACTGGAAATCCATTGAACCTCTCAGTACTGGAGATCAACAAGCTGCATTTGAAGCTGTTGGTAATGAAACAGACCATTGTTCACCTGAAAAAGGCAACGAGATTTCAGCTTCTGCAGCTACTTTGAAAATGCAGCTTCCTGTTAGTAATGAAACTGAAGTGTTAGAACAAGATCCCTCTGAAGATCATGATGAGACTGAAAGCCAAGCAGAAATACCAACGAAAAGTGCACTTGACGTACACTTGCCTTCAGGTGACACAGAAGGCTTATCAGACTTTGTACCTCCTGAACCAGATGATAGTCTTCAGACACTAAAGCTGGACATGCTAGAGGTGCCCTCATTGGAAGTACCTTTGGAGCTGGAGGCGACCGAAAGCCCTTCCTTGTATGGGGAACCACAACAGAGATCAACACTGGATTGTCTTGAACTGCCACCTGTGGAAGAAGAGTTAGAACGGAGTCCTGCACTAAAGGATAAAGTGGATAGTCCTTTACAGGCTAACAAATGGACGGAGGACATTTCCCTGTTGGATCTGCCTGCTGTAGTGCATCTTGCAAGTAGTGACATTCAGTTGTCGTGTTCAGAAACTGAAATGAACCCACAAGACCTCTCTTGCAGCAAAGACCTTGTCAAAGTAGATGAAACACTATCAGATACTGTGAAAACCTGTTGTGCAGAATGGCAAACTCCTCTGGAAAAGAGCTGCAGAGAAACACAGATGAATCTTAATATGTGTGAAAACATGAGAGAGAACAATTTCATTGGACAGGATTCTTTGAGTGATATATTGGATGGATGGGAAGTTGAAACTTCAAGCACCAGTGCAGGTAAGTCATAAAATTCTAGAATTGTAAGAGTAGGACGTGACCCTGACATGCAGGAATATACATATAACACCAGCACTCCTGAAGGTTGCACATCCAGCCTCTCCTTAAAGACCTCCAAAGACAGCCTGCCTCTCTCCAGGGCATTCTGTTCCATTATTTAGGGACCAATGTCATCATCTCATTATAGCTAATTCCCCTGTGTGTCAGTGGAACAGCAGCTGGTTTGGAAGTACAGTAGCTTCTCAATGGCAGTTGCAATAGCCATATCCTCTAGGAGGCCAAAAATGCAGACAGGTATTGGGATGCAGGTCAGCAAACAGATGCTAGGGTTCTTGTTTTTTGTTTTTGTGGTTCGGTTTGGTTTTTGTCTTCACCAGGAACAGACCTAGAGGAGCGAGGGAAGAAAAATATCTCCTGTGGTTCCTAATTAAACATTCAGGAGCAAGTCACCCCAAAACAGTTTGCATTATATAGCAGTCATAGCTTGAACAATATATTGCTGGGAAAATATATTTCCCACAGTTACTGTGTGGACTGCAGACAAGCTCCAAGCAAGCAGGGAAGCCTAAGTGGAGTGACAGGAATGGGAAAAATGCTATACTGCAGGTTTCTGAAACTCTGGGCAGGGGACCCCTTGTGGCCCTCAGCTCACATTCAGGTCATTGCTCCATCCTTTCCAGAACCTGCCTTGACTGCACCACACAAGGTTGGACTGAGAACTAGCAGGAGTTCTGCATCCATATGGAAATCTATAGGAAAGGGGGAGGAAACAGAGAATCGTGTGGCTGTCTGAGTGTAAGAGAAGGAGATGAAAGACTAGGAGGAAGGGAGTTGTAAGAGAGAGACCAATTAAAGAAGAAGCATGAAGCCAGCCTCCTGGGCAGAAAGCAGGAGGAACAAAGTGACCATGAGCAAAAATAGCCAGAAAAAAAAAGGTTTTTGTTGGGATTTTGAAAAATAACTTTCAGATATATACAGTATTCATGGTCTCTGTGTCTCATACAAATGGGTTATCCTGGACCCGCACAGGGTCTGTCTGTAAATCACCATCCTTAGTTTTTTCTTCACACTCCAGTATCTTCCTTTGATCCTCCTCCTCCATCTGATGCCCTGTTTCATTTGTTTCTCTGGTCCAAAACACACTGCAGAAATAGTCAAGTTTGAGACCGCTTTAACTACCCTGGCTCAATGCTAGGGAATCCTGGTAACTGTAGCTTTTTGAGACACACACTGTCATTTTTGGGAATGCCTTCTCTGTCAGAGAGCTCTGGGGACACAATAAACTACAATTCCCAGGATTCCATAGTACTGAGCCAAGGCAGTTAAAGTGGTCTCAAAATGTATTATTTCTGCAGTGTGTTTTGGATCTCTGTCTTCCATCATAATGAAGATCACACATCTCAAATCTTTAAGTCGTTTTTTACCCAGTTGACTTCCAACAGTGCAATGCAGCAGCTAAAAAGGCTAATGCAATTTTAGGCTGAATCAATAGAAGCATAGTGTCTAGATCCAGGGAAGTAATAGTGCCGCTCTATTCTGCTTTGGTCAGGCCCCACCTGGAATACTGTGTCCAGTTCTGGGCACCACAATTCAAAAAGGATGTGGAGAAATTGGAGCATGTCCAAAGGAGGGGGACTAAAATGGTGAAGAGTCTGGAAACCATAACCTATGAGGAATGACTTAGGGAGTTGGGGATGTTTAGTCTGGAGAAGAGAAGGTTCAGAGGTGTTATTATAGCCCTGTTTAAATATTTGAAGGGATGTCATATTGAGGAGGGAGCAAGCTTGTTTTCTGCTGCTGCAGAGACTAGAACCCGGAACAATGGATGCAAGCTCCAGGAAAAGAGATTCCACCTCAACATTAGGAGGAACGTCCTGACAGTAAGGGCTGTTCGACAGTGGAACACACTCCCTTGGAGTGTAGTGGAGTCTCCTTTGGAGGTCTTTAAACAGGGGCTGGATGGCCATCTGTTGGGGATGCTTTGATGGAGAGTTCCTGCATTGCAGGGGGGTTGGACTGGATGGCCCTTGTGGTCTCTTCCAACTCTTAAGATTCTACAATTCTATTATACCAACTACCAAATCACTGGCTCACATGCAGTTTCTGAGGCCTGAATCATTGCCATTCTAATATTTAACAAAAAAATTTGGCATATTTTGGGTTAACATATGTCTCCACAGCTATATTGTTGCAGCCTTAATATTTAGCTTCTCTTATTATTCAGATTGCTTTCTATGGAATAGTTTTCCCAGACAAACAAATGTACTTTCCTATAACAAATGAGTCTCTTTCCTTAGTTTGTTTTTAACATGCAAAACATTTACAAGAAGAGCCAGTCCTCCAACTTAAAAAAAATATTTCCCAACTTTTAATGGTGTATACCCTTTGTTCTTTCAAAAACTTTTTTTCATGGCTGGTTCCAGAAGTACCCTAACAATGGACCTGAATTTTCAGCAGGAGAGTAATCCCATCCAGCACAGGTTGAATCCTTATTCTTTAATCTGTTTCTCAGATGACTGGGACAATCTGTTGTCTTATTTAGGTTAGGTTTCAGTTTCCTTGCTTTCATCCAGTCTATTACTGACATCAACCATTGGTTAAAAGTTAGAACAGCTTTGTAGAATTTAGTTGCGAATTCGTAATTTGTTGTCAGATTCTGCTTACTCTTTTCACAGAATGTAGCAGTGGAAAGATGTGAAGTGATAAATTACTTATGCATTTTTCCAAGTTTGGGTGAGGGTGGAATGCACAATGTGGGAGTTGTAAGAGTTTCCATAACTATGTGTTAGGAACAAAGAAGAGATATGAAACATAGGACTGTTACTTTAATCTGTACCTCCATGTTTCATCTCACATTTCATGTTTCTAGACATGTGGATGAATAGAGACCATCCAAGAAGCTCTTACATAGAATGGATTAACAACATAGATTTTATATTAGGAAATATGGACTACCCATATATACCTGACCATAAGTTGACCTCATGTATAAGTTGGGGACAGATTTGGGGGACAAAATTAGGGCTTTTGATATGACCTGTGGATAAGTCGACGGTAAAACGTAGGGACACGTAACAAAGGACGTAAGGAATGAAGCAAAGGAAAATGATGCCAAACAACTTACAAAATTCAAGCAAATTTCATTGTTTGTGCTCATAGTAAAGGCTCAGTGGATGAGAGAATAGAGGGGACTTAGAGCTTCCAGGACAGATTAATCTCTTGTCTTTCATCAGAGGCTGGTTTTCTTTTTTCTTTTCTTTCCTTTCTTTCTTTCTTTCTTTCTATTTTTTGGTGAGAGTCAGAGTAGGGCACTCACATTGACCCTTGGATAAGTCGATGCAGGTTTTTGGGGTCAATTTTTTGACTAAAATTTCTAGACTTATACATGTAATAAGAAGTATTATGTACTTCTGTGTAGGTTTGAATTTGTGCTGTTAATCTTGATAAATATTTGAATGAACACATAGTGGTTGTGTGTATCTTGGTGTGTTTATGCCACTTTAATGCCATAAAACCAGATACCTGGATATTACCATATACTTCATTTTGAATTTTTTTGTTGATTCATTTCATAGACCCCGACACATTAGTTTATCTTAAGCCAGTTGTCTTAAAACATGACTCCTTGTAATAGTAACTGAATTTCATTTCATGTGCATTTCTTCAGTAGGTTTAAAGAAAACAGAAGAATCGCAACAGCACAAAAATGAAGACATTTATAACATAGCATTTGAATTAACAGATCACGCTTTCTCTGGGGTTGATGTAAGTACCTCTCACTTTGAAAACTGTAATAGGAGTAAATGGCTGCTTAAAGTGCTCTGCCCAGAAACTATTGTATGGACCTTATCAGATGGGAGGAATTACTCTTTATTGCGACAGGAGCCAATTTGAATTCACATGAATTCGCTAGTTTAGCGAATTCACATGAATTCCAGTTGTGTTCGGAATGCTTCAGAATGACTTCCCATTACCCGAAAATGACCTAAGAGTTTTCTGCTTGTTTTCTGCTGCTCCAGAGACTAGGACCTGGAACAATGGATGCAAGCTACAGGAAAAGAGATTCCACCTCAACATTAGGAGAAACTTCCTGGCAGTAAGGGCTGTTCGACAGTGGAACACACTCCCTTGAAGAGTGGTGGAGTCTCCTTCCCTAGAGGTCTTTAAGCAGAGGCTGGATGGCCAACTGTCAGGGATGCTTTGATTGGGAGTTCCTGCATGGCAGGGGGTTGGACTGGATGGCCCTTGTGGTCTCTTCCAACTCTATGATTCTATGACCCCCCATTGCCCAAAATTGCGTGAGATCCTTTAATACGAAATAACGTAAAACCAATGATTGCATTCAGAATTACTTCCCTTTTACCCAAAATTCCGTGAGATACTTTAATTCGCAATATCGTGAAACCCCATGAATGCGTCCGGATTGCCATTGGATTATACTTCCAATTTCCGACGTCTGATAAGGTCCTATGTTAGAGGGGTAGAAAAGCCAGCCTGAGCATTGACATGTAAAGAGCCCAAATGTGGTGAAATTTGCCTCTAAATTTATTGGTGACTCCCCCAAAATAAATCAATTTTTTCCCAATAGGATTGAGGTTATGGCCAGGGATGTGACCCTCCTGCAGCTGTCTGCCCCTGTTCTATTGTCAAGTGCTTAGTAGAACTACCTTCTTAAAATGTCTACTGGTGGCTCAGTGGTTAAATGCCTGTACTGCAGCCACTCACTCAAAACCATAAAGTGGCGAGTTCAAGACCAGCAAAAGGGCTAAGGCTCGACTCAGGATTGCATCCTTCTGTGGTCGCTAAAATGAGTACCCAGATTGTTGGGGGGCAAATAGCTTACAGTTGTAAACCGCTTAGACACTCAGCGGTTTACAGACAGAGTATGAAGCGGTATATAAATGAAGCTGTTTGTTTTTTTGTTTGTCTATCCCAAGTGTGAGCTTCATTCAGCTAGCTGGTCTGCCTGATCTTTTTAGCATCCAAGCCTTTTGTTATCTGCTTACTGCTTCTTATACTGCATATAGGTAATGAAGATACACATTTATATGGTTATTTGCTTTTTCTTTCTGTGTTTTTGAAGGCTTTATAACTTTGCCCCTACCTTCTTGTTTGCTTTTTATCCCAGTTTGTTGAAACATTGCCTATCCTATATATTTCACAAAACCAACAAACCTAGTAAAATGGAAGAAAAGTATCATTATAGTTGTCCCAAAGCTTCAAGGTGTTTTCAGGATCTCACGTCTGTGCATTCATTTGAGGCTCGCGCCCGTGATGTTCAGATCCCGCTGAAGTTGGACAGAATACTATCTGTAAGTGTTTAATTGAATAGTGAAAAAATCAACATGGTATTCATTTTCATTTCCTTTGTAGATAGATGAAGACCCCAGCCTCATTCCTGAAGCAACACAAGGAGGTACTTACAATTTTGATCCAACGGCCAACCTTCAAACAAAATAATTTAATTTTTAAGCTCAATACTTCACAGCCTGTCTGTACCACACCAGTAAAATATACCACCAGATGTCTCCTGTTGGAAAAACTGGCTCCAAGCATATGCCTCTTTGTCTGATGCTTCTAAAGCAAGTTGTACATCAGTTACTTTGAATTTGACAAAAGTAACTATCACATGGACTGTAAATGCATATGCATGATCTCATAAACTGTTAAAAAAATAGTCCTTGCTACCTTTCCTTTCTGTCCCCCACCTTTTTTTTCCCCTGATGCCACATGCTGGTGACTGCGTTTTGTAGTTTTAAGACTATCCCTTTCTGGTGGCATGTTGGCTTTCCACAGAATAGCTTTCTTTGGAAAATGGTGCACTGTCAATCAAGACTCTTTAGTATGATGCTTACATTTTGGGACCCTGTTCATTTTTGAGAGGCCCATTTATTTTTTTACTTTATTTTTTGAGCCTCCGCCATTGTCCTCTACAAACAAATTTTCATATATATAATGTGAAAGAATAAATAATTAAAATGCAACTCAAATTATGTTGTTCACTGGATGTACTTTCCAATACCTTGATGTGAAGGGATACAAAAACATAAAACTAATGTAATGTAATGTAGTTATTGGATTGTATGTACTGTGATGAAGATAAGGATTGAAGCCATCAAAACTTTCTTGATCAGCTGTTTTTCTGCTAATGAGCAAGACATTGCATTAAATATATTAAATATATTAAATTCATTAAATATATCTGCCAAGGTGGAGCCACTTTAAAGAGTGAGTTGCCTTGTATCTTGATGTATACAAGTACATGTTTTAAAATGCAAGATTTTTACTTGCTACATAATCTGTTTTAATACAGTGGTTTGGCCTCTATAAGTTTTATAAAATTTAAAATCATTTTCCCTTTAAGGTGGCTCAGACTTTTCAACTCTTGTGCACATAAAATTTGAGTTGAAATTCATTGTGCCTTTTTCCCTTTACCCAGACATTATTTTGATAAGTATATCCTATTAACACATTATAGTCTAAAATGTTGAAATTGTGGTGTTTTTGCTAAGAATTGGACAAAACAAAACCAAAATTAAATTTGGTCAGTTTTTTGAATTTCAAAGCAAATATGCATTTGATGATATGAACAAATGTTCCCCATTTTTAAATAGTATGCCCATATTCTGTGTTGTAGATACTATATACAACATATGGTTAATAATTTTTCACTACTGTGAAGACTGATTATTTTTCTTGCACTCAAGTAGAGATAAAAATAGGAAAATTGATTTAAAGCAGTAACTTTGGTTTTTCTCAGTTTTGTCACCTTATCAGGTCAGGATTGGGATTCAGACATTTTATAGTTAATAAAGGAAAGCAAGGTTTGGATCCAAAGATCCTTCTGTTAAGAGAAGAAAATACTTGTGGTTTGCTGAGGGAATTCCTGATTCCTCCCCCTGCTTCATCTACAGTTGCACAAAGTGGTGCCAGTGGGGGTGGAGACCCTCAAAAACAGTTTTTGGGGGGCACAGAGGGCTACAAATAGGGGGAATTGGCAATAGTCTCTCTTGTCCCATATATGGATCTTTATATTTAAGCCCATTTTTAATTTTGTGATTTAATTTTCATCATGTTTCATTTAGCCTCAAGACCTATGGTCTTGAAAACCCTATTCAACAAATGTGCCTGTTGTGATAGCTTGTGTGACAGATTCCTTCTCCCATGTTAGTCTTATAGTTACAACTCCTAGGATATCCTGTCACTCCCCCTGCCCTTGTTCCCCTACTTCTTTCCTTTCTGGGTTACTTGGCCTCAGGGTGACCCCTTATATATGTGGATTTGTGGTTATGTGGGATATTTAGTTTGTTGTGCATGGCCACATTCCAATTCAGACTTTACAGACAGCTAGAAGCAGGTTTAAAACAACAAGAGAAATAGCTTTATTAGACCCAGTATGAGAATATAATAAATTATTTGTTTCTAGTCTTAGGCTCCCAATACATTGACAGTCCTCAACATTACTTGAATCAACCTCCAATGTCTACAGCACCCTAAGTATTTATGTTCAGTACAAGACCTTTGTACTGAACCCACCTTTGACTACAGGGTGTTCCACTGAGGTTTTCATTGAGAATAAACTAGCCAGTGGCATCAGAACCAAATTCATGGAAGAAGTCAAAGCCTAGATTGGATTCTTCCCCTCTACTGGATGTTATCTCTGTCCAAACCTATCACTATCACCCTCCTTCCAGTCCATCTGCCTTAGTCCAGGCCTCAGAGGGAGAGAAGAACCACTGGACCTCATCCCCTTTCCCACCACCATTCCCTTCTCCTTTTGTGTAGTGTCTTTTTAGATTGTAAACCTGAGGGCAGGGAACTGTCTAATTATAAATAATAATTGTAAGTCGTTCCTATAGCCTTTAGGGCTGAAAAGCAGGATATAAAATACCATATATAAATAAAATATATACACCACCAGTAGCACCTCCTTCCCCTATTGTGAAGATCCCTATTGCCATGTTACAGAAGATTAATCAGTCGCATAATATGAATGGAAAAGATGATTGTTAAAACAGGTAGATCTTGGCCCAAAAGTTATCTTCCCTCAGCCCCAAAAGTATTCAGAGACATATCAAATAGATACATTTCTTGGACCCTGGGGACACAATCTCTATGCCTGTGAATATGAGTGAATTGAAAGGCCTTTAAGTCGTCATACTACTGTCTCCTTCTGTAGGAAGTTGATGAAATAGTATGGACAAATGGGTCCATTCTGTTGTTTAAGTGATGTTATACTGAATTTAATACCTTTTCTCCACACTGGCCACTTTCAAGTTGCTCAGCTGCATTCACTCTCTACTCTCAGAGGATGAAATTCTCTTAGAGAAAGCAATAATCAACATAAAATTCTGCCTAGGGTACGTGAAGGATTCTTCTTGTGCTATTTCATTGTTCATAAAATATATGTCTCTCTGACAATTTAAGATTTATAAGATGTCAGCTTATGTACCATATCATATCCTTTTCATGTTTGCCCTGTGTGATGTGAATCTTTTCCTGCAATAAGCAGACAATTGACTTTTAAAATGCTTGTTTTCGTGCTGCAGTCTTATCTTCCAAGTGTTGATTCCTCAGTTTTGTGATCACCTCCAAGAATGAGTGACTCCTACCTGCTTTGATTGTGAGTTCCTGCATGGCAAAAGGGGGGTTGGACTGGGTAGCCCTCGTGGTTTCTTACGGTACAACTCTAGGATTCTATCATTCTACGATTCTAAGCTATTACTCTTAAAAGACCAGGGCCCTGTCAAAATTATGAAAGTGACCAACTTAGCTCACTAGTCCTAACTGATTAAAAAATGTATAGAATCATAGAGGATACATCCCTCAAATTTGGGAAGGGAAACTAAACCTTCCTAACAGTGGCAGCAGTCTCCTATGTTTTTACTATTCTTAGTCTCCTACCTGAGATATTTGAGAAAAACAAAGGCAACATAACATCAGTGTCTTGATATCTCCAAATGCTCTTGGTCTTGAATACCTATACAGCCCTCTTACTGTCTGTACTTTCCACATGTGCCAGAATTCAAGGAAAAACTGACTGAAGACCCAAACCATGTCAGGGACTACATTTCATTCACCAGAATTTAATTCATCAGAGAACTGGCGTGGTGTATTGGCTTGATTGTTGGACTGTGACTCTGGAGACCAGGGTTTGAATCCCAGCTTGGCCATGTAAACCCACTGGGTGACCTTGGGTGGGTCACACACTCTCAGCCTCAGAGGATAGCAATGGCAAACTCCCTTTGAAGAAAACTAACCAAGAAAAACCCATTATAAGGTCACCTTGGGGTTGCCATAAGTCAGAAACAACTTGAAGGTACACAACAACAACAACAACAACAACAACAAATTTAATTGACCAAATCACTGACTTCTGGAATGTTGCATATAGGCGACAAAGAGACAGTTGAAAACACCTATGAGCAGCTCAACTGCACTGCATACCAGGCAACACCTGTTGGCAAATATTATTTTCATCATTATCATTATTATTATAGTTCATTCATACAGCGCTGTAAAGTTTGCTTTTCACCATATGCCACTACAATGTATGTTTTCTAAATTTGGTACCTCAAAGCCTGCCATGTTATGTTTTAGGATTATAAAACAGGTGGATGAGCTCTGAACATTTGTCAGAGCCCAATTCAACTCAGATAAATATTAATTCATTTCATATACAAATAAATATATATTATTATAATATTATATGGTTTATTTACAGCTATATTACATGTATTGTACTTTATGATGTATTCTGTATTTTTTCAGATGGGAAAAACCTGTATTTTTCAGATGCATTTATCTGAATGCACATCCACACTGGAGAAATAACCCGGTTTGGCACCACTTTAAGTGCCCTGGCTCAAGACTATGGAATTCTGGGAGTTGGAGTTTGTTGTGGGGCCTGGAGCCAAGGTTCAAAACACCAATGTAGAATAAATGATCCAATTTGAGACTCCTTTAACTGCCCTGGCTCAGTTGCTAGGGAATCTTGGGAGCTGTAGTTGAGCCTTCTCTGTCAGAGAGAGCTCTGGTGCCACAACAAACTACAATTTCCAGGGTAGTTAAAGTGGTCTCAAACTGGATTGTTTACTCTTCTTCTGCAGTGTGTTTTAGACACACACAAGATAACTAAACTGAGGCTGTTGTATGTCCTCCATTTTCTTATTGTGCCTTTGCCTTCCTTGAGAACATATCTGCTTTTCAGGTCCCAAAACAAACTGCAGAAACAGTCCACTTGAACTGCTAGGGAATCCTGGGAAATGTAGTTTCCTGAGACACTGAGCCTCCTCTGTCAGAAAGAGCTCTGGTGTGCCACAACAAACTACCATTTCCCAGCATTCCCTAGCAGTGAGCTAGGGCAGTTAAAGCTGTCTCAAAAAAGAAAGTGGACCTTATTATTTCTGCAGTGGGCTTTTGAGGACTACTACTCTCAGCAAATTATTACCACATAACTGACATTGCTCTGGGTGGGCTGCCTCCTGTTGCATTCTGGGATTTGTAGTCCAGTGAGGCCTAAGAAGAGCTGGGTTCTAACTAAACCCCTTTTCCTCAAAAGTGTTGCATTCTGGGACTTGTAGTTTAAGGAAGGGGCCTTTTAGAATCCTCCTCAGCCAGGGGGGCTCTTAGGGCCTCGCTGGACTACAAATCCCAGAATGCAACAGTTTAAAGTGGAATAGCAGCAAGAGCCATATATAAATAAATAATCTAATTTAGTTCCTCCTCCTCTCTCTCTCAGTCACAATCTGACTGAGCCAGGGCCTCCTTCTGAAGGGCTGGCAAGGCCTCTCTCCTACTATTACTCTGCCTGGGATCCATGGGGCCTAGTTGCTGGGCCTCAGGGGCCTCCCTGGCCCTCTGTGGGGCCTTGCTGGGCCTGGGCTGGGAGGCTGGGAGGAGGCTGGGGCTGCAATGGGGGGCCTCCAGGAGGGACTCCTGGGTCTTGAGCTGGCTCTGCTTCGACGCCTTGGTCCATGGAGCCCTGGTGAGAGAGTCCACACTGGGGAAATAAACCGGTTTAAACCCGCTTTAACTCTTTCTGTGGCTCAAGGCTATGGAATTCTGGGAGTTGGAGTTTGTTGTGGGCCCAAAGGGCCCACAACAAACTCCAACTCCCAGAATTCCATAGCAACTGAGTCAGACAAAGGGTCTACTTCTTTCTTATCTTTTGTTTAGCCTCAAAGGGGCTACAAGATCTCTCTACAGACTAACAAAGCTACATCTTTTAATAATAATAATAATAATAATAATAATAATAATATGCATCTGAGGAAGTAGATCTAGGTCTAGGAAAGCTCCTGCTGCCAACTACTTTCTTCCATTGAGTCTCAAAGGGGCTGCAAGGTCTCTCTACAGACTGATACTACAGACTAACATAGACATTATATCTTTAAATGATGTATTGTGCGCTTTTCAATGTTGCTATGGTGCAGAAATATGGATCTGAAGCATTAATTTTGATAAGATTTCACATCAGGTTTTTTTTTCCTCCTCGAACCACTGTCATGCCCATGGACTGAAGTATATAACAAAGGATACCAAAATAGGCAGAACTGTTTAAAGAAGTGTTTCTGAACAATTCAGATGGTGTGAATATTATTTGCACGTGAGCATAGGCTTGGCACACGGTGCGCTCCAGCGTTCAGGGTATCTTGCAGCGATAATATTCAATACAAAGGTGAGTAAATGCTCTTCGACTCGGCAATTATTTAAAACAGTGCCTAGGGGATGGAGAAATAAACCAGCCCTGAAAACCGAGGCCTTGATAAAGCACATGAAGTTCTTCATGGAACAGGTTTGACACGCTTCCCTTGAATGGTAATTCCAAACTATTGATGCTGCTAATATGAAGAAGGCCTCACCTCTTTGGCCAATCAGACAAAAACCATCTGGAGCAAACTCTCACCTAATAACCATCGTATCTGATGGCATACTACGTTGCCGCTTGATCACCCTTCTCTAGAATAACCCTATTAGTTGTTGAGTGCCTTCAAGTTAATTTCCAATTTATGGCGACCCTATCAGGGGGTTTTCTGGGGCTGAGAGTTTGCGACTTGCCCAATGTCTCCCAACGTGTTTTCCTGGCCGAACGGGGATCAAACCCTGATCCCCAAGTTTTGATGTAGTCCGAAGCTCAAACCACACTGACTCAGTGTGCTGATAGCTCCATATAGAAAGGATATATGTGAATACTGTGGGAAATTCCAGATGAGGCAAATACTGTACACAGTATCCATTTTTTATCCACGGATTCAAGCATAACACAGCTTGAAATTATATATATGTATTTAAAGTATAAATTCCAAATAGCAAACCTTGATTTTCCATTTTATATAAGGGACACCATTTTGCTCTGCCATTATATTTAATGGGACTTGAGCATCCACGGATTTTGGTATCCACGGAACCAAACACCAGAGAATAACAAGGTCCCACTGTACTTAATTTTATAGGGCCTTCAAATGACATCCTGCTCCATTCATAATGCTCCTTTTCCCCAGTGCTCCATCTTTGTTTGCTTGCGTTTTTGTTTTTTTACCATGGAAAATCCCTTAAGGAGAAATAGAAGAAACGGCTATACCTTGGATTTCTAGTTGCTAGTGTGAAGAGCCTTCCATCTGGAAAAATGTGTGAAACAGTAAAAGTGGAGTGCATACAAATAAGGTGATCAACCTTTCCCAAAAGGGACAAAAGGAGTGCAGTGCCCCTCTCTTCCTTCCTAAATCCTAATTCTTCTTTTGCTAATAAACAAGCATGCCACTAATAAGTAAGGTTATATGTGTTGTTTGTTTTGGCCCACAGGAAGGTCCATTTGTTTACCTGTCTTTGAGGGGAAGTGTTGCAAAATCAGAGGATATCATTGCTTCATTGTGTAAGTATTCTCCACAAAGAAAAGAAACTGTCAAGAGATCCATGTAATACTCTTCATTTGTTCTAGAATGTCTTCATGATTTCTAAAAATATTTTGAATTTTGTTATTCTGAAATTTGTAAATTTTATAATGCTGTAGTAAAATATACTAAATGCAGTGGTAAAATTTAAATGCTTCTTTAAATACTTCTGCAAAATGTGTAAGTGAAGCTTAACTATTACGTGTTTAAATAGCTTCTAACTCTATAGTTAATGAGGGTGACATTTTAAAAGTTTAATAATAACAGCTTATCATATACTGTGTGCTCACTGCTTTTAACAGAGTGAGTCATTACTTCACATAGCTGCAGGGATCTTGGTTGGGAGTTATTAACATTCCACTTACTCCATCACTAATTGTTTCTTTGTATAGTTAAACAATTTATTATACGCTATACTATAATTAATTTTTGCATTTTAATTTCATATACCAGTTTGGTAATTTTGCTTCTGCTATAAACAACCTAAGGGTACCAGATCCTGCCTGATCTTGGAAGATAAGCAGGTTCACTTAGTACTTGGATGGGAGACTGCCAAGGAATACCAGGTGCCATAGGCTATATTTCAAGGGAAGGAACTGCCAAACATACACGATTCTAACTTTCATGCTTAGCTGTACAATCTTTGCTCTTTAGGATCTTTTCTAGTTCTTTCATAGCTCCTCTCCCCATTCTTTGGCTTCTTTTGATTTCTTGGTTGCAGTCTCTGTTCTGATCAATGTTTGATCCTACATACAAGAACTCTTTCAGTGTTTTTATTTCCCCTTTGGCTAGGTTGAATTTGTGTAGATTCTCCACGGTCATTATTTTTTGTTTTCTTTACATTCAGCAGTAAGCCTGCCTTTGCACTTTCTTCTTTGACCTTCCTTAGTCATTGTTCTAGGTCTATGATGTTTTCTGCTAGTAATATGGTGTCATCCGCATACTTCACTTTGTTGATATTCTTTCCTCCTATTTTCACTCCTCTTTCTTGTGTGTTCAAGCCTGCTCTTTACATTAGGTACAGTGAGTATTGGGTGCAGTGTATTGCATAACTAATTACAATATGAAGTTTAAAATAAATTAACTGGTCTTGACATTTAACAGCAAAGAGCATAATATTTTATCTCAAGCTCCGCTTCATCCTGTTTTTATCTGTTTTCGCTATTATACTTTCAAAAGTCTTAAATTTTAGACTAACCTTAAGCATATGCACACCCAGGTGAGTTTTTCTAGGTTCTCCTACTTCAGATGTCTCAACCAGCAGTCATTCCAGCAGTCTATAGGAGACTGGAAGGAGGACCCTTCAGAACTAACAAAAAGATTTATTGACCCGTTTTTCCTCTCTCTGTGTGTGCCAAATAAAACACATGATTTTATTAACTGTGAGTCTGCAAGCAGCGTTTGCGCTCTGAGAGCCCTGTTGGCTGAATAGTAGAATTAAAATGCTTTACCTGCACAAACAAATAACAGTGGCTGTGGTCCAAATTAAGGCATTTTACCTTAATTGCCCTACATTATGGTCTAGACTCACTTTTTGCCAGCTCTTATCTAGAGCTAAATCCAGTGTTAGCCTCAACTAGAACAGCTGCACTGAGAAATGAATGAGATTTACAGAAATTGTGACTAATAAGGCCTATCTGTGAGTCCAGTCTTAGGACCAATGTTGGATCTAACCCCTGGTATTTAATGTATGCTAATTCAGTAATTATACACCATAAGCTAATGGTACATTTAATTTTCTACAGGGAAGGAATATGGCAAAGCAGACACAAGATGGCTACACTCTGATCCTACTATCGTCTCACTGGAGATGCTAACTGTTTTTTTGGATGGCCTTTTAGCATTGGTTCTCATTTATGCTATTCTCAAACAGAAGCATTACCGGTAAGTATTTGTAAAGTAATGAACCTGTTTTGTTACAAAACACACTTCTTTGATATAATTTCTTAATTCTTTTGCATTCAGGTAATATATGTTGAGTGCAGAAGACATAAAAGGATGTTATTTAATTTCAGACTTCAAATAACAAAAACCATACAAAATAAGAGATGGGGTTTAACTGTGAAAAATTAATTATTGTTTATTCCTCTGCCAAAAATAAAAAATGGCCATTATAAAGTTGTCACTCTGTAGAGATCACACTATGCAAAATGTATTAAACTCTTATGGGAATTGTTAAGTGTTTTTAAATGTTCTGTTGGCATTTGGAAGGCATCAGTCCCAGAAACCAGTCAGATGGTTGGGTGATATTAAGTTGAAACATTAAAAAAAAACCTGGTCAGTCCCTGCAGATCTGTACAGGTAGTTCACAACAGGTAGTTCACAAATGGTATTTGAGAAGGTGATAAACTTGTTTGGAGAAAAAACTTTGCATTGGGTGATTTTGGTGGTATTTTCTAACCATAATTAGAATTTCAGCGTACGAAAGATTTAATGTATGTTTCTTGTATTTTCCAACTCCAATGAGAATTCCAGGGTTCACTTGAATGGGTCCAACAATTTCTGCTTTGGTGCCTCACGTCTTGCACAAAAACAGTATGGAATCTTTTTTGCCCCCCTCCATTATATTATATTGTCAGGGACAAAATAATGTCCCAGTGGCAAAAAGCAATAATTGTTTGAAGCATTTGTTAATTCAACTTGTTTTTGTTTCTAAAAAAGCAAAACACAGTTCAGGTTAAATGGCCGAAACATGGGGAGATTGTTCAGATGACAATACTTCAGAAGGCCTACACTGTAAGTGTAGTCCTGCATAAATTCTGCCAAAAAAGTGAATTGGGGAATACTGGTAAATAGTCATGTCCAGACGTTTATTAATCTAGTTTTTAAAACCTATTAAGCATTGTAAGGGTAAAAACTAGAAACATTTTGCGTTTGTTTTTACAATAAATTTAATGTTCTCAGACTCTTAACAAGCATTATGTAAATACAGAGAGAAATATTTAAAAGGATAAAAAGAAACAACATCTGTATTAGCTTTAACTTGTCAAAACAATGGGGAAAATAACTTATCTTTGTTGTGTTTAAACCTGTTTTCAGTATACATCTATGTGAGATCTCTGTATAGTCTCACAAACTGATTCTGCCTGTACAATGGTTGGAACCTTATAGAGGTAGACAAAGAAAAAGTCCTATCTCTACAGCCACACAGGCCATGAAATATGGCCCTTGCTCTCCTTATCAGTTCCTTCCTCCCCGTAGTGGTGGTTGGTTGCACTTTTTAAGCTTTCTGGGGGTGGGGACTTTAAATCTGACCAAGGTATTCTTCTTTTTCAAATTTTGCCTGTTGTTTCTCCTTGCTGATCTTTGTGCTGGTCCAGTATCCATAGGAAAAGTTTCTTCCCTAAATGTTTCCTTGCTTAGAAATTTCCCAGTGTTGGTCTGGACAGATAGCACCTTTTTTTTTTTTTGGTAGCTCTACAGTGGGCCACATTCACTGGGGTTAGGGGTACAGGACCCCCATGAATGTAGGAAAATCGCAAATAAAAAAAATCATATTTTTTACCTGAGAGAACACTTCTCTAGCAATCTCTAGTTCCTCCAGGGCAACTCTGTGGTCAACATCTGCTGGAGGTTGGCCACAGAATTGCTCTGGAGGACCAACAAATGCCCAGAGAAGTATTCTCTCCGGGACTCTCTAGGTGTTCCAGGTTGACATTTGGCAGAAGTTGACCATAGAATCACAGTGGAGGACCTAGAGATTCATAGAGAGACTATATAAATCAAATAAATGAATAATCAGATCTGCAGAAGTCAAAGCTGCAAATATGGAGGGCTGACTGTAATGAGAAAGCTATAGTAAACAGACTATCTTTTCTCTCAAGGGTACTCAGTGATCAAAAATATTTTAAAAATTTATTTCTGAAAGCCAGGAACTTGTTTCAAATTAAGGTTATTAATCCCCCCCAGGACCTTCCCATAGTTCTAATATTAATGATAAAGGGCATGTCTTGAATGTATATGGGCTTATCAAGTGCTTATTCAAACAAATTACTGTGTAACTTACGGTTTTATTTTTATTGCAGACATTTCGTACAGATTACACTTTGTGTATGTGAACTCTATGGTGGATGGATGACCTTTTGTCCAGAGTGGCTCACTGGGAGCCCCAACCTGAACACCAGTAACTGGGTATATCTGTGGGTCTATTTAGTGTTTTTTAATGGCGTATGGGTTGTTATCCCTGGATGTCTATTAATTCAGTCTTGGTTAGCCCTCAAGAAAATGCATGATGAACTGTCAAACAGCAAAAAAGCCAAATAATGAGGACATTATATGTGCCTGGTAGATGTAATAACTCAAAATGGAATAGTTTTCTTGACAAAAGTGATGGAGCACAGGACTCTTCTACATCCTTGCCATGCTATCCCCTTGCTTGACAGACTGCTATCAGCATGGCACCAGGCGAATTATTTCCAGCAAGTCCCACCTGGATGCTTCACCTTCCAGCATTTATTCAGACCTTGGCACTGTAATGATTGGGCGACCAGTCATTGGAGGACTTCCCTCAGGCAAGCGTTAAGTTGAGGGATGAAGGTACATGCTAATGAGTGGTGGTGCACACACAAGAAAACAAGGGTTACTGGAAAGTGAGATGTGTTACTGTAATGACCACTTTGACTCAGTCAACATGGACCATTTTGTTAAGTCTTTCTAGTTATGTCATTTCAGGCCAGTACATGCCATGTGGGCAAAATGTAAATTAGATATCACAACGTGTTTGTGTTTACATTTGTGCAGTAGTGGGGCTCTCAGTCCAGTGGTACCAGAGGAGGGGACTATTTTACCTATTTAACCTTTCCTTCCAGGATAATTTCCCCTTGTTCCAATCGCATTTCTCCACAGCTGATGTAAGGAAATTTGATTCAGAGAGGGAAAACGATAAAAAGCTTCTTCCATCAGTACTAGTTCAATCAGATTTTTTAGTGTGCCTTCAGACGCTTCAAAGCAAACTCAAAAATGTGTAGAGATGCAGTATGCAGTCAAGATTTTCATGCATGGTGATGTCCTCCCATATATTCTGACACTATTCCTCTCTGATCATCATAGAAACAGTGCAGTAAAACTGTGTTGTGTTCTTCCAAAGAATGTTAAATATCCCCTCAGTGCTGTTGTTCCACATAGTCCCTCCACCTACCCAAGGTATTTTGCAATTTGCTCCTAGCTTCGTCTCTTCTGGAGTGTCCACCAAGTTTTCTTGTTCCCTGCAGAGGACATTCTCTATAGAAAAAGAAGACTTTTTAGTCTCTCCATAGATATACAAGATCTTGTTTGCAGCAGCTGTTCCTGCATGCCCACAAAAGCCTTCCCTTCATTGAGCTGGATCTGCTTTTAACTGTAAACTCACTGACTCCTTTAAGCTATGATGCCAGGTTTGTTAGTCACAGGTAAAGTATGTGAGATATAACAATGTCATTTAAAAATAACAGCAACAAAAGATGAGTGTTAAACAACATAGTTGGCTACTTCCCCCCTAATTTCTTTTGATGAAATAAATGAACCTCAGTACTTATTCTAAGAATAAAATAGGTGATGGAGTGTAGATTTCTGTTTACAGCTGATCCGGATGCTTGAACTTATTCATCTTAAAATCCACAAGTTAGGCAATGTCTTCATTAGGGCCAGCTAAAATTTCTCACAATAATGACAAAGTTTCCATTTTCTCCAGCACTCTTCTTCTAGCTTAATGGTGCAAAGAATTTACAAATGCTGATTCTCTCTGTGTGTATGCACACAGCTGATGCACTGAGTAAATTTCTCTTATTTCAAACTCTGTCTTTTGAGCCCATCATGGCAAATGCTCCTAGCCTGAGATGTACAAGAGATGTTCTGTCTCTTTCACACACATGCTCAAAGACTTGCACAAGCAGTCTTTCGGTGCCACAACTTGCCAATTCTATGATACAGACATTTTTCATAGAGCAGAACATATATTAAAGGGGACTTCCAACTGTTCTGCCTAATGAGGTAAATGTGTGGTCTCCTGCAATACAGCTGATTTTTTCTCCATTCTTAGACATTAGACTAAACATAAAAATAACAAAATTTCTACATAATGAGTAAAAATGTTTCACTTCAATATATTGTGACAAGTGCTACATGTTTGAAATAAGGGTGGATTGTAGTAGAGGGGCAAAATGTGCAGGACATAAGAGATTAAATTATAATTTAATATTACAAGCATAGTAATCGAATGCAGAATGTATCAGATATGAGTTCATAAAATGAAACATATTAAGCTGTCTTTTCTTTGTGTTCTTCAGGGGATTGTATGAATCTTAGAATCATGCAGTTGGAAGGGACGACTCCAGCCCCCTTGCATGCAGGAATCTGCTACTTAAATCACTTGAGAGGTAGTGAATCTCAGTTTAAAAACTTCCAACCAAGGGGAGTCCCACTTTTAGGGACAGGCTGTTCCACTGTCAAACAGTCCTTACTATTTGGATGTTCCTCCTAATGTTTAGTCAAAATATCTCTTTTTGCGATTTGCATCCACTGCTTTGATTCCTGCCATCTGGAGCAGCAGAAAACAAACTTGCTCCATCATGTGCATAGTGGTCCTTCAGATTTTTAAAGATAGCTATCATATCACTGAACTAAACATAGCATCAGCCATTACTTATAGAAGTTTCTAAAGCTTTTGACATCTTGGTCACTGTCCTTTGGACACATTCCTTCTTCTCAATAGCTTTCTTGAACTTTTGAAACAAGATTGCAGTCCTGTGTTCCCCTGCCCTCATGAGGAAGGGGAAGAGAAGCGAAGCAGGCAGTCCTTCCAGGAGCTTCTGGAAGATCACCTGAGAGCAGGTACAAGGCTTTGCTCTTTTGCCTTTCCCCAGGGGAGGGAGGAGGAGGAAAGTCTTCATAGATTGCACTTCCAGAAGTTCCTGGAAGCGCCATCCAAGAGTAGGAGAGAGTATCTCCATTATCTCTCATAAGTGATTGGAGCATAGGAAAACATTTGTGAGTGCATGAATGGATTACTGTTTGGGAGATAAATCTAACATGTTTGATACCAAAAGTATGTCATCAATTATGTACACAAAATTGTTTTGGTAGGTCTTCTTTAGCTAGGATTTAGCCTATTATCTACAGTCAGATTTCACTGGGATGCCGTTTCTTGACCCGGAGGTGGGGGTTAGATCAGGACTTCTATGGGCCAGTATTTCCCCTGCCATACACATGAGGATAAGGTGGCATGCATGTCCCACAGACAAGTATCCAGAGATGTTTTCCTGGGGTCTCCTAAATGTTGCAATCCAGAATGGGATGAGAGAGAAGTGGTTTGTGTTCTTTCTCAACCCTGTCCCATCACTATGCTAATATGGCTCTGAAGCTGAACAAAGCTCAGGCTGTTTTCCTTCTGTCCCCACATGGAGCACAATAGGGAACCCTTTCAGAGAGCAGAAGGTTATGTTCTTCCTATGCAAAGCATTACCATGCTCTTAAGGGAAAAAGGACTGTAACATAACTGATGTCAACATTAAATTAACTGTGGCTTGACCTTGAATCTCACCAATACAGAAGACTACCACTGTAGCAAAAGAGCACACAAAAAAGTTGTTTCACTAAGATGAAGAACACAAGCTATATTTACATGTAGAGCTGATGATAGTTGTCTTACTTTGCCTAAAAACAAAAATAAAACGAGAATAAATGTTAATAAAACAGTTGTAATACTTGGCTTCTAAAGAATTTTCAGTAGCTCTGCAACCTGTTACTCACAAATTACTGATCCGAATGGAGCTGCTTTCCCCAAGCTAACATTTTACAGGAAGCTTTACAAATCAAGAGTAAAAATGCTTTACAAGTTTTCTATTTTTAACAAACTAATTTTTATATAATCGTTTTCTTCAGTGAAGAAATTGTGGAGAGTAGGAGAGTGTATTTATTTTATAACTCTCAGTCCTCGAATTAAATGCCTGTTGTGATTATTTACACGGTGTATATTTGTCTTCTTACAGTTTCTGTTTTAATTAATTTACGGACAACTTGTGATCTTCCAGATATTGTTTGACTGCACTTTCCATTATCCTACACTACTGACTGTGCTGGTTAAGGTTGATAGCAGTCTGGAGCCCGGAAATACCTGGACATATTCCCTGCTGTTGCTTTAAACCAGGAATCTGCAGCATTTCAAGCACTATCTGATTGAAAACCCCACCATCCCTCACCATTAGCTGGTGATAGCTGTGGTTCAACCTCATTTTGCCCAACTTTTGTTTCATATGAGCAGACTTGAAGCTTAAAAGAACAGGCTCCACTTAGAATCCTCGACGAATTGGAGATTTCGGTCAGTTCAGAAGGAATGAATAGGGGCTTGGAGTAATTCCCCCTTCCTTTGCAGCCCCTTACTCCCAAGATATGCTCTGAAGGACTGGGAACTGATCTGAGTAGGAGAGGGAGACAGGAGGGTTGGAAATTGTCCTTATTCCCATTGCACTAACAACTGCCTCCCATTGCTGGAGGAAACACGTTGGACTCCACCTAAATATCTAATATGTAGAATGCAACATTGATATATCTAGGAGAGCCAGCATGACATAATGCTTTGAGCATTGGACTGTGACCCTGGAGACCAGGGTGTGATTCCCTGCTCAGCCATGGAAACTCCCTGACAGTAAGGGCTGTTCGACAGTGGAACACACTCCCTTGGAGTGTAGTGGAGTCTCCTTCCTTAGAGGTCTTTAAGCAGAGGCTGGATGGCCATCTGTTGGGGATGCTTTGACTGGGAGTTCCTGCATGGCAGAAGAGTTGGACTGGATGGCCCTCCTTGGCTCTTCTGACTCTAGGACTCTATGCAGGAACTCTCCATCAAAGCATCCCGGACAGATGGCCATCCAGCCTCTGTTGAAAGAACTCTAAGGAAGAAGACTCTATTACAATCCACACACACACACACTATAAACATATAAGACAGATATTTATAGTGTGTTTATATACACACAGACACACACACACACATATATACACATATACATATTACTGGTATATCTACGTATTATATATATGTGTGTGTATATAATGTACATATATATGAGTGTATGTACATATACATATTATATGTACATATTATATATGCATATATTACACACACACATACATACATATATGTACATATATGTGTGTGTATATATATATGTCTACATATATATGTGTAGATATACCTATATATACACACACACATAAACATATTACTGGTATATCTATGTATTATATATATATGTGTGTGTGTGTGTGTGTATATATATATATATATGTACATATTATATATGCATGTGTGTGTTTATATATATATCTATACACACACATATAGATACATACTAATGGTATATCTACATATTATATATGTGTGTGTGTGTATATATACACACACATATACATATTATATGTATATCTCTGGCTTTTCTTCACTAACGAAGATTCAGGAAGGACTTATCCCATGCTTACTACAAGCGCGTTGATGACTAAAAAGGCCGATCCGAGATAAGCAAGTCCAGTTACAGAAAGCACAGCAGAAAGTCTCCTTGGGTGATGTTACCGAGTTGTGGTTCTTTCTGCGTTGTCGTTTCTCTTCGAGGCTCGTTCGGCGTGAGTTCTCGAATGAGGCTGCAGCATTGTGGATAGTGCGTCTCCATGCCTCCCGATGTGAGGCCAGGGCAGACCTTTTTTGGCGGTCGATTTGGCCAAGCTTGAGATGTTGTTTCAGAGAGTCCTTGTATCTCTTTTTTGGGGCGCCCCTCTTTCGCTGACCCGTGGCGAGTTCACCGTAGAGAACTATTTTGGGGAGGCGGTGGTCCTCCATCCTAGAAACATGTCCTGCCCAGCGCAGCTGCGTTTTCAGTAGCATGGCCTCAATGCTGGTGATCCCTGCTTGCTCCAGGACAGCAACATATGTGTGTGTGTATATATATATACACACACATACACATATATGTATATATGTGTGTATACACACACATATACATATGTCTACATATATACGTGTATATATAAATGTGTGTGTGTGTGTATATATATATATATACATTAGCCTACTTATATATGCATATATATATATACACACACATATACATATTATATGTACATATTATATATGAGTGTGTGTATATATATATATATATATATACACATACACATACACACAGAGATACATATACATTTTATATATGTGTGTGTGTTTATATAAATAATAGTGGGCCATGTCCTCCATTTTGTGGTGTCCTCTCTTTAGCCCTGGCCCCAAAGGGCCTTCCTCCTCCTTCTCTCCCAGGGAGAAGAAGAAGAGAAAAAAAGAGACCACCAGGGTCCATCTGCTGCTGCTGCTGGAGTGGACCAAAAAGTTTCCCGCATCTTCCTTCTTCATTCTGGGAGGGGCGTTCCTCTACCCCTTCTTGTCTCTATGTTCCCGAGGACGGAGGGAGGGACGGGAGCCAATCGGAGGCGAGCGTGGCAGCAGCGGGCGCCCTCGTCACGTGGGAAGGCAGGGAGGGAGGGCACACCACACACACCACCTTCGCGCTGCTGCTTTAGCCTGGCTGCTTCCCGCGCATGCGCTGTAAGGGCTTAGTAGAAGCAGAGCGTTCTGGAGGGAAGGGATAGGGAAGCAGCAGCAGCAGCAGCAGCATCCCCCCTGGAAGGTCCTGTTCCTTGCTATTCATTCATTTTAACCAACTTTTAATTTATTTTATTCATTCCCTGGACTTAACTGTGCAGATATATTTATTTATTTACAGTGTATGTTACTGTCATTACTACTGTTATTTACTTACAGTGTATATTATTATTATTATTACATTTACAGTGTATGTTTTTTATTATTATTTATTATATTTTATTCATTATTACTATTATTAATGATAATATACGCTATAACATTATTGTTATTACTTTTATTATTGACAGTGTATGTTGTTGCTACATTTATTGGTTTACAGTATATTACCGTGATTATTACTGTTATTATTTACAGTATTATTATCATTATTACTGTTATTATTTACAGGATATATTATCGTTGTTATATTTGTTTATTTACAGTGTATGTTATTGTCATTATTACTATTATTATTTACAGTATCACCATCATCATTATTATTATTACTATTATTACTTACAGTATATGTTATTGTTATTATATTCATTATTTACAGTGTATATTGTCATTATTACTATTATTATTTACAGTATTATTATTATGTTTACTGTTATTATTTACAGTATATGTTATTGTTATTATATTTATTTACAGTGTATATTATTGCGATTATTGCTATTATTATTTACAGTATTATTATTATGATTACTGTTATTATTTACAGTATATTATTATTATTATATTTATAGTGTATGTTTTATTATTACTGTTATTAATAATAATATGCATTATAACATTATTGTTATTACTGTTATATTATTAATAATTACTTGTATATTATTATTATATTATTATATTGCCATAATAATTGTATATTATTACTTGTATTTATTTTATATTATTATTATTACTATTATTATTTACAGTGCATATTGTTATTATGTTAATTTATTTACAGTGTATATTATTGTCAGTAATATTATTATTTACAGTGTATATTATTATTATATATTTATTTACAGTGTATATTATTGTCATTATTACTATTATTATTACTAGTATTACTACTATTATTTACCGTGTATATTATTATATTTATTTACAGTATATATTGTTATTATATTTATTTACAGTATATATTGTTATTACTATTATTTACAGCATATATTATTATTACTATTATTATTTATAGTGTATATTATTATTCCATACACTGTATATTAATACACTGTATCCACTCCACTCTGGGCCCACAACAAACTCCAACTCCCAGAATTCCATAGCATTGAGCCAAGGCAATGAAAGCGGTGCCAAACCGGGTTATTTATTATTATTATTATTATTATTATTATTTATTTTATTTTATTTATATACCGCCTTTCCAGAAAAGATCAAAGCGGTTTACAAAAGTGGATAAACAAGGGTTCTCTTTCCTCAGGCAAGCCCTGGTGGAGCTGGGCCTGCCTCTTCTCTCCCTCCCTAGGCAGAGAATGTAGACGCAGCCTCAGACTACTATGCCTCTGTGTGTGTGTGTGTTTATGGTGACTGTTAGAGCTTGTGTTGTGTGTTTGGTCAGTGGCTTCATGGAGTAGCAGTAGTAGTAGTCCAAATGCATCTGAGGAAGTAGACTTAAGCCTAGGAAAGCTCATGCTGACACCTTTTTCCTTTCAGTGAGTCTCAAAGGGGCTGCAAGGTCTCTCTAAAGACTATACAGACTAACATGGCTATGTTTTTGAATTCTAGCAGTAATAATACAGTGGGTCCTTGTTATCCACTGTGCTTTGGTTCCAGGAACTCCCACGAATATCAAAATCCATAGATGCTCAAGTCCCATTAAATACATTGGCAAAGTATAATGGTGTCCCTTATATAAAATGGCAAAATAATGGTTAGTTATTCGGAATTTATTCATTTTTTTTCCTGAACATTTTCAAGCCATGGATGCTTGAATCCCTGGATAAAGAATCCGTGGATAAAGAGGGCTGACTGTATCTGTCAAGGCAAGGGTGATTTTTGTTTGGTTTGCTAATAAGTGAACTTGGAGTTCATGAACAATGCTTGAACCCTGTGAACTCTCCAGGGGTGTGTTGTTGTTGTTGCTGTTGTTTGCAGCAAGTGATAACAGTCTCTGTAAATAGTCAGGAAAACTTAGGTGGCAGTGCTCCCTCCCCCCTTTACTTAATGTATATCCCATTTTTCTCCTAACGTAAAACCCAAGGTGGCTTTCAGCAAAATAAAAACTTGATATTAGTCCATAAACTAATATTAGTCCTTAAACTAATGTATGTACCGGTATGTATTGTGTGCCTTCAAGTTGTTTCCAGCTTGTGGCAACCCTAAGACAACTTTACCATGAGGGATTTCTTGGCAAGATTTGTTCACAAGTGGTTTGCTATTGCCTTCCAGTCACCCAGTGGGTTTCATGGCAAAGCTTGGAAGTAAACCCTGTCTCCAGAGTTGCAGTTCAACACGCAAACCCCTGTGTCATTCTGGCTCCCTTAAACATTTGATCTGGAGTCAAATTGTTATCATCAGGCTGGAGGGCCTTTTTCACCTGTACAAATGTATGGTTTCTTTTGAGGCACTGTTCTCTAAGCAGAAACACCAGTCTCAACAAGCTACTCAACTGCTGAAGGAGAAGAGATCTGTATTTCTGGTGTGATGTGTGTTTACTTGCTTGTGCCATGAGTGCCCCAGAGTTCCTTTCACGTAGTTGCAGGAGTCTTAGGACCTAGGCATCACAGTGGCAAGGAAGGGATCAAAGGGGCTTAACAGTTAATATGCTTATGTGAGGAATGCAAGTTCTCTTTTTATATTGTTGGGATGTGAACGTGCTGAAAAACTGGACATTTTGGCCTGCTCATGTTTCCAGCATTGAAGACCCTCCATCGTGTGCATCTCCCTTTTTTGCCTCTTTGTTGGAGAATATGTGGCCCTCAATACCCACTTTTATAGAAATGAACAGTATTATCATCCTTATTGGTAAATAAATTTTTGGAAATTATGTAGTGTGCAAATTATAAACCCTCTGCAGGCTGCTGCTAATATCGGTGGGTACAGTTGTTTAGAGTATTCTTGCATTTGTTGTTTATTGTTATGTGCCTTCAAGTCATTTCTGATTTATGGTGGCCCTAAGGCAAAGATTTGATTGTTGGACTAAGACTCTGGCAATTAGGGTTCAGTTCCCCGCTCAAACATAAATAACTCACTGGGTGACCTTGGGCAAGTCACACACTCTCGTCCTCAGAGGATGGCAATGGCAAACCCCCTCTGAAGAAAACTTACCAAGAAAACCCCATGATAGGTTTGCCTTAGGGTCGCCGTAAGTCAAAAATGAGTTGGAGGCATACGACAACAAGGGCAAACCTATAATGGGGTTTTCTTGGCAAGTGCATTAAGCAGATATCCAGGTGAAATGGCAACATTTTTCTGTTTGCCTGCAAGTCATGAGTGTAACCTCGGAAATTGCTAAAGAGTTTGTTAAATGTAAAAAAATCAATATTCACCCAAAGTTGATCCTCCAGATAGGTAGTAATTAGGTAACTAGAGCAATAGCATAGGCAAGGTTGCTTTTTTAAAATAAATGTTGAGAGATTTGATCCTTACAGACATAAGCACCTGGGTCGGTGACAGACTTGCAAGGCTACTGACATCTTGCATCCCAGGGATGATGGATCATGACCAGTGCTGTGGGGAAATGTAGTAGTGAGCGTCTGAAAGCAAATTTAAGTTGAGACATAGGACGTTGAAAGCACTTGGCCACAAAGGTGGCTTCCACCAGAATCCTACCAGTTGTCTGTTCAGGACCATCTAGAAAGCGGAGTCTCACCGCGCAGACAAGATAGTAATATTGAAGGGAAGGCCTTAGATTATTACATGCTGGAGAATGTTTTGGAACAAGAGGGGGCTGAACAAAAGGGGTAGATTCTACCTGACCCAGACTCCTGATATTTGGCCTCAAGAAGGTGGCAGAGCAGCTTTTTAACCACAAATCCTGGGGGGCTTCCAAGTAAAATAGAATCATTGTAGGATGTGAGAGATTAGAGTAAAACCTGAGGTCCACAGTTGAAAAAGCACATATCAACAACTTTTGGAGAGGACACCTGGTAGAGGTTTGTGCTAAAGCTAGATGCCTCCAAGGCAAGATGGGGGAGTTGGAATGTTTTGAATTTAAAGGAGAAAATAGTTTTAATAGGCAAAAAGGAGAACTGCTAGGAAAGAGAGCTCACGTGGAATACAGTAATCTCTTGGTATAAGATTAGATATCCTAATGACAACTAGGAAGTGTGTGCTGTGTAAAAAGCTTGAAGCCCGGTTATGAGTGTGCCCATTGGGATCCTGTGTGTTTCCCAGTTGGCTTCATTGCCCTCCACTCAGGTATATACCAAGGAGCTATCCAGATGATAAGGAGCACAACCAGCCAGACCATTTCTGCATTTAACTAAGTGTCTTGTGCCTTGACAGGTTTATCTGTTGTACCGTCTTGAAAATCTGCACCGTCCTCAAGAATACTTCATAACTGATTAAATTTTTTGATGGGCTCCTACCATACTTATAGAAGGGTGTGTATGATATCATCCAGCCAGTTCAAGAGAATTATCACAAAATCCTGCACTTTCTGACCATCCTTCCCCTACCCAGGTGAGAAAACAAAATAGAGTATAACCGTTTTCAGAGACATAAAATTTCTGAAAGTTTTGAAGCTATGTGGCTTCTGTCCATCCTCCCCACAGACAACTGTTTGGGTGGGTGGGTTGGTAACAGATGCAGATTTTTATTATTAAACCTAAGCTTACTGACTGCTTAAGCAATGTAAAACACATCATTTTAAACCTTAATATGGGAGCCTTGCATTAAAGTCTTCATATTGCACATTTTGAGTTAGCAGTCACTTAAAAACCATTTTATTCACTCCAGCAGAGACAATATTTTATAGTTTATTTCAGTGTCTCCCTCTACTCTTCATTTACCGGTAAACTCTTAACTGATGTATTCTCCTTCTCAACCTTCATATCTCTGTAGTGACATATTAGGACAGCCCCATCCATATAATTACTTACTCATTTACCTTAGATGAAATGTCCCTGAAATGTTGAGGTTATTCATATCTGAGTAGCCTGTTCTAAACATCTTTTTATTATTCCAGATTATTCCATGAATTTATTTTAAATGTTAGATGAAATACCAACATATTTAAGTCTGTTATGAAGATCGGCATGTATCAGGATGGATGTAGGAAAGTGGCCAATATTTACATTGCTTTCACCTCAAGAAATAGCAACTATCCGGAAAGCATGTGTCTTTGGAACTTCTGCCAATGAAGCTATATACATAACTCACAATGATGAGGTAAGAACAGCCATATAAATGTTTTTTAGTTGTTTAAATGGCTTGACAAAAAAGGGTTATTCTTTCCATAAATCAAAGTAACATACATAATTTGCATTTTAGTAGTGTTAATATGATTCTAAAATTAATTATAAAAATTGATAGCCAACTAAATTTTCTTTAGAGCATAATAAAAAACAAGTTTACTCTCATAGTCCCTAAACCTTTTATAATGAACAATTTTATTTAAGGAAGGGGTATTTTAATCTGTCATTGTTTTAATTCTGTTGTACGCTGCCCCGATTGCTTGTCCAGAGGGGCGGATTAGAAATAAATATTATTATTATTATTATTATTATTATTTATTATCATCTAGCTCTATTAGGAAATTAATTGATTTCTACACATTTCTCTGTGTGCACATGGGAATTATTTATTCAACAACTAAACCTTGTCATACACTCTTTGTTCCACCAAATTCAGCAGGATGGACTTCTGAATAGACACTTGAAACTACCGTATAATGCTATGAATACTTAGTCCCAAATAATGTCATTGCACTCAATAGGACTGCTTGGTAAATATTTATAGTAGCAATATGGAACCTCTTGCCTTCCAGATGTTTGCGGCTTCAGCTTGTAAAATTCTTTACCATTTGCTATGATGGGAATTGAAATTCAAAACATCTGGAGGGCCATATTTTTATTTTTATTATTATTTCAAGGATTTATGTCCCACCTTTCTCCCACAATGGGGTAGACTGCATACCTTTAGAATTGGGCTATGAGTGTGAAGACCTTTCTGAGAAGGAATCATAACCACAAGACAGAGAGATGACTAAGTGAAAAAAGGGAAGAACTTTGATGTTTCAAGTAGTAAATATAGAAAATGAGAAATCAGCATGTTGGAGAGATGGTAATAGGGTAGAAACAGTGTAAGATCTCGAAATGTGAACAGCATCTCCTTAATTTTAGTATGTGTGCTAACTTGGCAGTTCCTAGATCCAGTGGAAAGTCTCTACAATTTATGGCAAATTGCCTGTTTATGAAAGAAGAAACTTTATAATTTATGGCCTACATGAAAATATAAAATAGGCAATCCTCAAATCCCATTAAATACACTGGCATAGTATAATTGTGTTCCTTATCTGAAATGGCAAAATCAAGGTTTGCTTTTTGGAATTTATGAATATTATTAATATTTTAAAGCCATGGATGCTTGAATCAGTGGGTAAAGAATCCATGGATACAGAGTGCTGACTGTATTTTAAAACAAAAACAAAAACATACAACAGTATCAGGTAGAAACTGAAGGCTCAGTACATTAAAAGCACAAGATAGGCTCCTTCACATAACCTGGTCCCAAACCATAGGGAACTGAAGCCTATGGCGAATCAGTGCAGGAGAACTCCCAAGTACCTGGTTCTTTAGGAAAATGCATACTTTCATACAGGCCCACAGATTTTCCTACCCACAGCATTTGTGTCTTATATGAATTAAGCTTCAACTTGTTTTCCCCCCGTATCCCAAAATTGCCTCCAGATGCAGATGGATCTGTGTGTCATGATGACAATTTACTTCAAAACTCTAGATACCAAATAATTTTACCCCAGACATTTCGAGACCTCAAAAGTCAGGGGCCTCTATTCATTGGGTACTTACATCTCCTATCAACACAAGTACCCAGTTGGATCTTGGCAGATATTCTTCCCAGTTACTTCTGTTTCAGTTGCAGGAAGTTCAGGCTTTTTCATGTTTGTTATGCCTAGCCTTTATTATAAGCTATAAAGAAACGGTAACTGAAACCGTAACTGAACTGTAACTGAAAAGAATCCTGTTCAGTTCCTAAAATGCATTCTTTCTTGTTTGTATGCATATATATGTTGTGTGCACACATGTGCACACACTTTATTTGAACTTAATTGAGTTTCATCTTGATGACCATTATCATAAATGAAAGTATTAAAATGTTGACTGATTGGCTTCTTTCCAGGTTTTTGTATTTGGACTAAACTGTAGTAATTGTCTGGGAACTGGAGATAACCAGAGCACCATTGTACCAAAGAAGCTTGAAAGCTTATGTGGAAAGCGGATTCGCAGTCTCAGTTATGGGAGTGGGCCTCATGTGGTACTCAGTACAGAAGGTAGGAAACCTCTTTGTTCTTTAGCAATCCCAGTTGTGTATTCTCTAATAAATGTAAGGAAGTGTTCATTAGAAAGAGGACTTGAGTGACTTGCTCCTATTTTGGAGATGTGTTTGTGAATGATCATCCTATTGGCAGTAGTTTCATTATATCTCTTTTCTTGATACAAATGCAACCTCGAAGAACAGGAAAGGATATCACCAGCCTCTTACGTTAAACCAAGGGTGGGCAGCCTGTAGCTCTCAAGTAGCATGCACACACACACATACACCCCAGTCTCATCTGTAGTAGTTTTCTGCCTAATTTCAGGTGTCCACTGCATTGGGAGAGAAAGAGAAGATGGTTGGACTCTTCTTGATGCTCTCTTTCTTTATTTACCATAGACCTTAGCTCCATGAACTCACAACATATAATCCCCAAGGGAATATTGCTCCCTCCACAGAAAAATGTTTGCTCACTCCTGCCATGTCTCCCCAAAATAAATATATTCATACACTCATCCACTTTTCCCGTCTAGAACCCACTGACATGAACTACGTGTACGTACATTTGGATTACTGTTATATGCTCTCTGTGGTGCTACCTTTGAAGAGCATTTGGAAATATCACTTGATACAGTGAAGTAAATTCCCCTGCTAGTCTGTTTCCAGGCACAATTCTAAGTGTTGGTTGTGTCCTATAAAGCCTTATACAGCTTAGGTCCAGAATTTCTGACTGACTGCATCTCTCCTTATGGGTATGTGTGGACCCTGAGATCTGGAGGAGAGACTCTTCTTTCAGCCCCACCATCTTCATAAGGATGATTGGTGACAACATGTAGACTCCCTGTAGACTTTGGAGCTTCCTCCATAGAGAAGCTAAAATTTGCCCCTTCTTATCCTTCCTTCAGCAGGCGAAGATTTTTTTGAAAATTTAGACAGTCTTGTAGAGCTGGAGACTTAAAAGGAACAGCCTGGTGCATTGTTTTAAATTGTACTGTTTCAACTTTGTGTTTTTTTTTCTCTTTAAAGTATATGTTTTAAATACTGTATGGTTAATAGTATTATTAATTTTAATGTTGACATTTTGCTTGTTTTTAATTACATTGTAATGATTCTAATTTGTATGATGTCTTGATGCCCAATCTTGGGAAGAAGGCAGGATGCTGTTGTTGCTGGTGGTGTTGGAAGGATTGTCTTTTCTGGTGCAATGCCTTGGTATGTGACTGAAGTTATGTATGGAGTTTCTTTTCTGTGCTTGTGAAAGCTGATGGCTTTATTTACAGAATTATACTGCTTCTAGTGGGACATCAACATGGTTTCAAAATACTGAGGGTGGGCAGTGATCTGTGCTAAACTTGAACTGTATACTGAAGGATTTTGTATGGAGTACTTTGATCCTTTGAGCTGGAAGGAAACAGTATGTTTAGCAGTAAGCTAATTGTTTGTCTTTCATTAACTTCATTTTTTTCCAGTTAATGTATGCCAGTTCCAGTTGTCTCTGTTTCTAATAAAACCTGCTATTAACCCTCGGGGGTAAACAGAAGAACTGGAAGTTAAAGCTTGGTTGTTTATCTAATATTTTTCTTTTCTGGTTCTAATAGTTGGAATTGAAAATAATCAGTTAAATATATCCTAAATTTAAGTAAATATTATTATGTAGTAATTTTGGGTTTTTTGTGTTTTCCAGATGGTGAAGTTTATGCATGGGGGCATAATGGATATAGTCAGCTTGGAAATGGGACCACCAACCAGGGTGTCACACCTATTCAAGTTTGTACCAATTTGTTAATCAAGAAAGTAATTGAAGTGGCTTGTGGATCCCATCATTCATTAGCGCTGTCCTCCGATGGAGATGTAAGTTTTCTCTTTTCAACTAGTTGCAAAAACATTTGCTGCTGAGAGTCTTTTATTCTTCAAAGATTACATGTTTAGAAGCTGTCCTTGAATGGTGAATTATGTGCTGCCATTAATAATTGGCTTGTGTTTTCTTAGTGAACTGTTTCTGCTTGAAATCTTATCATAACAGATAACATGTTTTATGATGTACAGTTATTGCATTTACAGAGGGAATGGACTACCATTGTGCCTGTGAAAGTCTCTTTTTGGACAGCCTTTAACATGCTGTATGCAAATAAGCAAAAGAGCTGTATGTAGTTCAAGGGTAGATAAAAAGTTAGGTGAAAGGGAACATAAAATTCCCTCTAAACTATTTGACTTTAAAGCAGTTAGTTTGTATTACTTCTTAATTTCAAGAGAAACTGTTTATCTGGATAACTTGCAACAGCAACAGATTAAACATTTTATTCAGTTTCTCAAAGTACTAAGGAATGTTATGAAATTATCAAACACCCTAGAGGCACATGGCAGAAACAACATAGAGCAAAACTAGAAATTGACAATTTAACCTTTAAAATATTGGATATAATGCTTCTCAAAGCTCTGCAGCATAAAAGCAATAGCAAGTACTATAATCCATAATCCTGTATCAGAGTTGTGTTTCTGTAAGTGGATTTATGCATGCTGGAATTATAATTAGGTAGTTTCATAATGCCCATATCTAGTAGAGCGCTGCTATTACATTACTGCGTAGCAGAGCCGGCCATGTATCCAGTGCACATTGTGTACCAATGTGTATGGAGCACTCTTGCTGGTGTCTTGATATGTATCTTTGCAATTCTCTCACAGGGTTTCTTAGCGCCTCTGTTATGTAGCAAAGTATAAAGTTAAGTTAAGTAAAAGGTTATACAAGATTCCAGCAGAGATGTCTTAACTGATCTTCATCAAGTATAGAATGTTAAATGAAGAGTTGGAAGTTAGTAATTGTAGTTAATATGATGATATAGTATCAGCCATCATGACCCAGTAGCCATACTTGTTGTCCTTCATGCTGTGGGACTTTGAAAAGAACTGTATATCTTTAGTATGGAAAGTGAAACATACAACATTAATTTTGCACTCCCTTGTAAGCCAGGTGCATCAATAGCAATTCTGTTAGAGTGGATAGATCAACTGATATCCTTTCCAAAACTGAGATCCACCTTCTGTGCTGCAGAATTTTGAGAAGCTTTAAGTGTTTTAGAAGCTTTGGGGCATTTTTTATTTTTTAAAACAATGTTTTATTAAAATAAATTCTGCTTCTGAATGAACATTTGTAGGATAGTCCCATGGTTTTGGTTGTTATGGGCCTTCAAATCGTTTCCAACTTATGGCAAGCCTAAGGAGAACCTGTTAAGGTTTTTCTGGGGCTGAGAGTTTGTGATTCACCCATGGTCATTCAGTGGGTTTCCATGCCCAAGGGGGGGGGGGGTTGAAACTTTGTTTCTAGAGTCATCATCCAATGCTCAAACCATTACACCATGCTGGCTCTCTATAAACCCATGGTATCCTTCCATTTTTTTCCCCTTTGTGGAAAGGTGTACGCCTGGGGCTATAACAATTGTGGTCAAGTTGGGTCTGGATCAACAGCAAATCAGCCAACTCCTCGTAAAGTTTCCAATTGTTTACAGACTAAAGTTGTGGTCAGCATTGCATGTGGCCAGACTTCTTCCATTGCTGTAGTAGACAATGGTGAGGTAAGCATTTTGTGATTCTCCTATTTTTGGCTCTGCTTCTGTGTAGAGAAATGCTGAAGCACAGTACAAGCTGTATATAGAAGATATACTAGAAACTTTAATTAAATGTTAATTTGCATCAATAGAAGTCTAGTGTCTAGAGATCAAGGGAAGTAATAGTGCCACTCTATTCTGCTTGGCTATATTGTGTCCAGTTCTGGGCACCACAATTCAAAAAGGATGTTGGCAAGTTGGAGCTTGTCTAGAGGGCCAACAAAATGATGGAGGGTCTGCAAACCATGCTTTATGAGGAAAGGCTTAGGGAGCTGGGTATGTTTAGCCTGGAGAAGAGGTGATATGATAGCCCTGTTAAAGTATTTGAAGGGGTATCACATTGAGGATGGAGCAAGTTTGTTTGCTGCTGCTGCTGCTGCTGCAGAGAATAGGACACAGTACAATGGATGCATGCTACAGGAAAAGACCTTACATTTCTTCCTGTTGAAGTTCATTTTCTTAGTTTTGGCCCAGCTTTCTAATCTGTCTCCTCCTTTGGAGATTTTTAAACAGAGGCTGGATGGCCATCTGTCGGGGATGCTTTGATTGAGAGTTCCTGCATGGCAGGGGTTTGGACTGGATGGTCCTTGTAGTCTTTTCCAACTCTAGGATTCTCTGATTCTATAAGTATATACAGTAGTCTCAAAGGTTATACAAGATCCCTCAGCATACACATTCCTGTGGATTAAGATTTGTGCTGTTGGCCCTTGGGGTCTCTTCCAACTTTTGTTTTGGGGTATGCACACTACTTTTCAGTCTCACTGTAGTAAGATGTTCAGTTTCTGAATTTTATAAAATGGCACTCACTTCCCAAAAAAGAAGACTTAACGTAACAGACTTTAAAAATCAATTTGCATGTCTTAGCTCAAATGGAAATTCATCTGGATTTAGCGGAAATCAATGTGAAGGTGCAATAAAATGACCATGAATTCCAACATTAAAATGGAAATGGGGCATTAGAAAGGTGGAATAAAGTAAAATCTCCTAGTATTCCCTGCCTTTTCCTTGCCCATGCTCTGCTGGTTTCTTTGTTGAGCATCATTCCAATTAAACATGGGTTCTGTACTGTTTGAGGGACAGAGAACCGTCTAATTTGAATGATTGTATGTACAGTGCTGTGTAAATTTACAGTGCTATATAAATAAAGCTTAATAATAATAATTTAAGAAGTAGTCTATTTTAATATTTTTTTATTTTTAAAATGGGAGACTCAAGGGATAGTGTTACATAATTGGGACTTGCTAGGCTTTAGCTTCTAGACTAGTGCATTTGGGTGGAAAGAGCACCCAGCCTTTTCACCTCTTTGCACACTATTTCATCATAAAAAGGGGCCTTATGTAGCAAAAGGCACCCTATGTAGCACCCTAGACCTAGCTATCTCGCCTAATTTTGGAAGCGAAGCAAAGTCAGTGTCTCAGTAGGCTGGACCCCCCCCCCCCCCCGGCCAATGATTCTGGGCCACATCTGGAAAGTAATGAATATGTACCAGTCTCCAATAATATACTGTGTTTCCCCGGAAATAAGACAGTGTCTTATATTAATTTTTGCTCCCAAAGATGCATTAGGTCTTATTTTCAGGGGATGTCTTATTTTTCCATGGAGAAGAATTCACATTTATTCTTGAACAAAAATATGAACATTTATTATGTATTATATATATATTTATATACAAAAACTTTGCTAGGTCTTACTTTTGGGGGAGGCCTTATATTTAGCAATTCAGCAAAACCTCTACTAGGTCTTATTTTATGGGGATGTCTTATTTTTGGGGAAACAGAATATTTATGTGTCTTACCAAAATGTGAAAGACACACAAAACCAAATTGACATCTCCTCTCAGAAATGCATGGAGTGCACCTGTGAACTAAAGGAAAAGTGATAGTAGAAAAGAGAAACAGCTGCTGGGGTGTTGCTGGAGTGCACCTGGTTCAAGTTAGATGACTTTTTGAGCTGCCTTTATCAGCATGCTTTTGGTTTTATGAAGCCCATCAGCTTTTATTCCTTTATCAGCATAATTGCTCTCTTTGTGCAAACAGAGCATGACGCTAACTGTTCTTCCTCTTTAACCAAGGTGTATGGCTGGGGCTATAACGGCAATGGGCAGCTAGGTCTTGGAAATAATGGCAACCAGTTAACGCCTTGCCGAGTGGCAGCGCTCCAAGGTGTTTGTGTAATGCAGGTAAGTATGAAAGTATTGTAGTATCTGTTGCTTAAAGGCAAAGTTTAATATGCACTTCATCTAATCTCAGTGATACGCTCATAGAACAAAAATCTAGTGTGCAAATAGTTGATATAGGCAGAGGCTGGCAGTGGAAGCTTAGCTGCAGTGGCTGTTCCTAAGGGGAAGAAATCAAGCTGGCAATGCAATTAGGAATTTGGCAAAACAATTAGGAAGCACAGAAATTTGCCCTCCATGGGGTGAGCCCAGTGGCTAACAATTCTTTTTATTACATTGCATTTATTATAGTTTTGGGATGCTTAAAGTGGAACTAAAGATGAGTGGGCAGCCTCGAGAGTATCAAACGTCTCAATGGGTGAGACTGGAGGGACAATAGTTGACAGAGAAGTTAATTGTTTGCTGGGAAGGTCTGCCGGAAGAGATGCAACTTGGCGGCTCTCTTAAAGCCATCCAAAGTTGTAATAAAGCGCATCTCATCCGGCAAGCCATTCCATAGCCTGGGAGCGACGGCAGAAAAGCCCACTCCCAGGCTATGGAATGGCCTGCCGGATGAGATGCGCCTTATTACAACTTTGGACGGCTTTAAGAGAGCCGCCAAGACGCATCTCTTCCGGCAGGCCTTCCCAGAAAATGATTAACTTCTCTGTCAACTATTGTCCCTCCAGTCTCACTCATTGAGATACTCTCAGGGCCGCCCACTCATCCAATTTTAGTTAGAGCCATTTAATGTTTTAATGTCCCAGTGTTTTAAATCTTATCTTTAGTTTAATTTAATTTTAAGGGGTGGGAGGGGAGACTAAATTGTTATATTTTAATTGTATTGTTTTTAAGCGTTGTACTCCGCCCCGATTGTTCACCCAGAGGGGCAGAATATAAATAAATATTTATTATTATTATTATAACTGCATTGAAATTGAGACTGTGGTGTTTGACAGACATATACAAGGACTTGAAAAGGAGAAGGCAGGCCTTGTTAAGGAAACAGATCAAAGCATAAGCTTACTGCTTTCAGTTGTATTTTTATGCATGGATAGCATCAAGTTGTTGTATGTATTAAATTAGCCTGGGATTTTGATTTTCCTGGAATGCTTTCCCTGGATGAAAAAAAAAGGAGTCCTGGGCAAGAACAAGGATTGCCAGCATCCTCTTTCTGGTTTGCCCTTGTTTTCAAAGTGAAGGCTCAGTCTCCTTGAATGAGCAGGGGAGGGGACATTGATCCCAGGGTTACTGAGTTCCATGAAGGTTCCCTCTCTTGTCTACCAAGATGTGTGGAGAGTTATCTCCCTTTCTTCCAGACCTCCAGAGATTCTTACATATACTCCCCGCTTTCCCAAATGTGATAGCTGGAGGTGTGGAGGAAAGAAGGAATGATGCTGTTACTGTCAATCACTTATCCTCTTCTCTCTGCCTTATAAAGACATATTACCTGCAATCAGTACTGGACCTTCCATCTCACTTCGCTGGTGAGGAATGCCTCCCTGACCCAGGTAGTGCCTACAGGATTGCTCTTATAGCTGCTGCCTAGTTCAGACACTCCAAAACAGGCTCACACTCCTTCTCTATGATAGAGTGAGAAATTTGCCTTTTTCCCCCTTAATAAGTTCCCATCTGATCTTAGAAGCTAAGCAGGGTCAGCCCTGGTTAGTACTTGGATGCGAGAGTACCAATTTATTTTCTTTATTGGAATATATAATCATTAAAATTAGCACATACAAAACAACAAAACAACAGTTCAGTACAAAAAACAACAGTACATCACAGTAAACAAGTGCTTACAAACCCATTCTTACGAAGCTTCTGTGAAGTTAGTCAATTGTAGGCTATATTTCTGAGGACAGAGCTGACATAACCACCTATTGAGTAATACCTCTCTAAGAAAACCCTAGGAAATTGACGGGGTTGCCATAAATCGAAAGGTGATATACACACACGTGTGTGGAACAACTAAGAAAAAAAGATTGCCTAGTGTTCTGGTGTGGACAGGGAATGATAGCATTGGCAGCCTTCCTGGATTGGAGCTCTACTTTGTGTTGCAGTATATATATGATTTGTTTGGGAATGAGTAGAATAAAATATGAATAAACATAGTGGTTACTATAACTAGGAATTAGTGATTTATACAGCTTAAAAAGTAATAAATTACACAGATTTGGGATTAAAATTTTTACTGTTAATCTTTTAAAGAGAGAAACGTTGTGGGTTGTTTCTCAGTGATTAAGCAAGTTTTGTATCAAACCACCAATAGCCATAAATGGAGCCTTTGTGGTACACATGGAGGCTCCTCTAGCATTTAGAACCTATTCTGAATCATGCAACTAGTAATATGTTTAAAACAGTGACATCTCGTATATTAGTTCCTGCATCCACTGCCATTCTTGACTGTTAAGAATATTAACTCTTACTTTCTTTGTGAATGTACTTGCAGATTGCCTGTGGCTATGCACACACATTAGCACTAACAGATGAGGGCTTACTCTATGCCTGGGGAGCTAACACTTATGGGCAGCTTGGGACTGGCAACAAAAGCAATCAGCTAAGCCCTGTGCAGATCCTGATGGAAAAGGAGAGGTAAATGTTGCTGCAACTAACCCTTGGGGAGCCGGGTGGCAGGGATGTTTTGTCTGCCTTTTGTTCGTGGTTCTGGGAAAGGGCTGTGTGCATACACTTGTCTTTCTAATTTGGAAAAGACAGCCTTCTCTAAAGGCAAACTCCTCACAACAAGCTCTGGGGAAGGGGTTCAGTTATCCCTTTTTCTTCTTTCATCCCTTCTCAATTCTCTCTGCAACCAGTGAAGAGGATTGGGTCCTTTGCTGCTATGATCTTTTTCCTCAAAAAACTTTCTGCTGCTAGAAATGCATTCTTTTATCAAATTAATATGGTAATGTGCAAAAGAACATAATACAAATCAAATATAAGTACGTATCAGAATTGGAACAACCTTTTCTCAGATGTTTAATCCTAGAAATGTCATTTTTATGCGCACAGCTTTTTAAGCATTTTAAAATAGTTTTCAGTACCTGCTTTTTCCCCTTAAAATCTGTTCAATGTGAAGTGTAACTATTCTAATTTGAATAACTTCCAAGTAAAGCTGTGAGAGCCAGCACGGCATAGTGGTTTGAGTGTTAATGATTCTGGAGACCAGGGTTCATTTCCCAGCTTGGCCATGGAAATCCACTGGGTGACCTTACACATGTCACACTCTCTCAGCCTCAGAGGAAGGCAATGGCAAACCACCTCCAAACGAGTCTTGAAAAGAAAACAGAAATCCCCAGTATAGCTTTGCTTTAGGGTTGCCATAAATCAGAAATGACTTGAAGGCACACAACAACAAAGCTTTGAATCTGACTGTTAAATTAACCACAGAATCATAGAATCGTAGAATTGTAAGTGTTGGAAGAGACCAAGATATACTGTATTAAACTGCCTCAGATCAAATATATCAGTTCGACTTTGGTTACTAGAAAAATGATCACTATTTATGTAACAGGTAAAAGTATGCTAAACTTGAGAAAAAATCATTTGACTAAATATAGGTTAAAAATGCTTTGGATCTCCTCTGAACTAAAAGGCAATAGAAAATTTTCAGATTCCAAACTTTCTGGCAAACCTGTGTCACTCCCTTTCTTCAACAGACTAGCAGCTTTTGAAAGGACCCCTCACTTTTCTGTTCCCAGTTAACAAGTTCGCTCCCACCGGCCCCAATTATCTATTTTCCTTCCTTCTGATCTCCCTCTGGACCAGGTAATGTTTGGTAGGGGGAGAAGAATAAAAATCTTTTAAACACCCCCTGCCTTACTCCAGTTAGTTGAAGAACTGATTCCATGCCCACAGGTACAGTGCTGGGCATGGAGTCTTTGAAAACTCCAAAGCAGGAACAAATACAGTTTTTCCTGTCTTGAGACAAATGAAAGAGGAGACTACCCTTTCTTTCACTGCATTAATTCTACAAAGCAGAATTTAGAACAGTGTTCCTGGAACAACTGATCATTACCTTTTCCCTTGCTAACTGTGAAAAGGATAACCACCTATGCTATAGCTCTTGGGTGGCATAGTCATTCATCCCCCTCCTGTCTCATCTCACAACCCACATTAATTATTGAAAACGATTCCCTCTGTCCTTATTGTTGGACATGGAACATGAGTAGGGACCTCTGCTTCAAAAAATTTCCCACCAAGATACCACTGGGCGGAAACAAGATTGACACCAATCTCTCAGTCTCATGTAGGAGCATAGGGATTGCCAGTTGTGCAACAGCAGGAAAAGAATTGGACTACCTCTTTGGTCCTCCAGTGGTTTTTGCTCTGTTGGAGTGTCTGCATCTCCCTCCTATCTGTGGGTTTTTCATCTGTTGTTCTGAGGACAGAAGGGCATTGTTATAGTGTAAGTGTAGCCCTCTTGGTGAGGGAAGGAAGGAGAGGTTCTAAAGTCATGCCTGTGATCAGTAGTGGATGGGATGAGAGTTAACAAATTGAAACTTAACCCAGACAAGAAAGAGGTGCTGCTGGGCATTTGGGGGAGATTAGGGAGCAGGGATTCAGCTTGTGCTGGATGGGTTTACCCTCCCCTTGAAGAGGCAGGTCTGTAGCTTGGTTGTACTCCTGGCCTTGGATCTGAACCTGTATGCTCAAGTTTCAGTGGTGATCAGGAATGCATTTGCACAGCTAAAGCTTGTGTGCCTGATGTGCCCATTCCTTGAGGTGTCTGAACTGGCCATAGTGACACATGCCTTAGTTACCTCTCATTTGGATTGCTGTAATGCAGTACTATAATGGAATATTGGGGTTGCCTTTGAAGAGTGTTTGGAAACTTCAGCTGATCCAAAGAGCTGCAGACAGATTGATCAGTGGGGCTGGTTATAGGGAAAATCAGATGTCCAGGTATAGGAAGGGTAACCCCTGGCTTGTCAACTGTGCGTATAAAAACCATCTAGGAAACTGCAAGCTGAATATGAGTCAGCTGTATGAAGTGGCAGAAAAAAATGCCAATGCAGTTCTTGGCATTCTATGTTGATAAAAATATTGAGTCCAGCTAAAAGGATATAATTGGTCAAACTTCATCTGGAATACTATGACAAATTTTGGCCACAACAATTTGAAAAGGATATTGACAAAATTGAACATGTCTAGAGGACAGCAACAAAGATGATAAAAGATCTCTAACAGTTGAGAACGTTGAATATGTTTAAGTTACAGGCCAAGAAATAACGTGAAAGCCATCTTCAAATATTTAAAGGGCTGTCAGGTGGAATTTGTGGTAAATTAGTGTTCTGCTGTTCTAGAGGATAAGATCTGAGTAGGCTCAGGTTAAAGGAACGGAGATGCTGACTAAAAATTAGTTAAAAATCCCTGATGATAAACAGTAATATGACAGTAGAATGATCTTGAAGTGGGCTAGATGCATATCTGGCAGGGATGTTTTGGCAGTGGAGTCTTACATTGATGGGGTTTGGACCAGTTGGCCTTTGGAGTTCCTTCTACATTTCTATGTTTCTGCAGGACGCCATGCTCTGCCTGTTTTTATTTGAGTCTTGTTTCTGCAAACAAAGTGTATGAAGGCTTTGTTCCTCTTCTGGATCATACCTGTCTTCTGTGGTTTGGGGGCAATTCTTCCAGCTTGTTTCCTGCTGTGTGTTTGTTCAGGTTCTCTCTCCATTTTTGGATGGTTTGTTGGTTTTATAGTTCATTGATTAAATAGTCTTATTTCTTTAGCCAATTTGGCACCCCATTGGGTGCAATATCTTTTTCATTGGTTTTTCAGCTATGGCTTGTCTCAAACTGTGAGGCTTCCACCACTATTAGTGGAGAGAGGAAGTTAGGTAGAAGCCCTACTTCCAGAGTCTGTTGAGAGGACTTGCCCTCTACAGGATGTCCTCCCATCTCCAAAGAGAAGTAACGTTTATAGTAAGTTGAAAGTTTGATTTCCTTAGCAAAAATGCATGTCAGTATATTTTCTTGCTCCACTAGAAAACTGTAATTTTGTTTGTGTAAAATAAAGCTATTGTGATATAGAGGTTTGAATGTTGGACTAGAACTCTGTGAATTGCCTGCTCAGCCATAGAAACCCACTGGGTGACCTTTGCAAGTCACACTCTCTCAGTCTAAGATGAAGGCAACGACAACCCTCCTTAATATATCTTGCCATGAAAAGCCTGTGAAAGGATTGCTATAAGCCACAGGGATCTGGCCTTGACCCAGTGGTATTCAACATTTTTATCAATGACTTGGATGAAAGAATAGATAAGAATGCTTATCAAATTTGCAGATGACACCAAATTAGGAGGAGTAGCTAATATACCGCAGGGCACAGGATCAAAATTAAAAATGACTTTAATAGAAGAAGAACAGAATCATAGAATTGGAAGAGACCACAAGGGCCATCCAGTCCAACCCCCCCTGCCATGCAGGAACTCACAATCAAAGCATCCCTGACAGATGGCTAGCCGGCCTCTGTTTAAAAATCTCCAAAGAAGGAGATAGATTAGAAAGCTGGGCCAAAACTAAGAAAATGAACTTCAACAGGAAGAAATGTAAGGTACTGCAGTTAGGCAGAAAAAATGAAATGCGTAGATTGGGGGACACCTGGCTTACCAAGACTACATGTGAAAAGGATGCAAGAGTCTTAGTAGATGACAAGTTGAACATGGGTCAACAGTGTGATGCAGAAGCTAAAAAGGCCAATGCAATTCTAGGCTGCATCAATAGGATTATAGTGTCAAGAGAAGTAATAGTGCCACTCTATTCTTTTTTGGTCAGGCCTCACCTGGAATACTGTGAGGATCAGTGGATTCAGTTCCCAGTAACCAAGAGAAAATCTTAGTGTGATTTAAAGAAAAGATTTTATTGTAGGAATTGAGACAGAAGTTCCTCTGTCCAGGCTTTGTGTCGGAACTGAAAAGTTTTCTCCCCAGGTCATACTTAAAGAGTTCCCATCATCCAGCCCCCTTCCCAGCTGCAATCCCAAGCCTTTGATCTGGATCAAAGTGACATTTCATGTTTCCTGTTTCCTTTCTGCGTTATCACTGAAAAATGTAAGGAAGAAGAGCATCCCTGGTTTACAGCCCTGATCCTCTTGCAGGAACAACAAGGCCATAAAACCACAAATCTCTCTTGCCTTTGGCCATTTGCCGCCTCCTGTTATGTCCCAAGCTTGGCTTCCCACAAGATTCCTATTCCCTTCTCAATAAACCAGCGTCTGTCATAACACTGTATCACCATGTCATCTTACCATCACATCATATCATTATATCATCAAGACAACCATGCATACAGCTCTGACAGATACTTTGTCCAGTTCTGGGCACCACAATTCAAAAAGGATGTTGAGAAGCTGGAGCGTGTCCACAGGAAGGTGACCAAAATGGTGAAGGGTCTGGAAACCATGCCCTATGAGCAGAGACTTAGGGAGCTGGGTATGTTTAGCCAAGAGAAGAGAAGGTTAAGAGGTGATATGATAGCCCTGTTAAAGTATTTGAAGGGGTGTAATATTAAGGATGGAGCAAGCTTGTTTTCTGCTGCTCCAGAGAATAGGACCTGGAACAATGGATACAAGCTACAAGAAGAGATTCCACCTAAACATTAGGAGGAACTTCCTGACAGTATGGACTGTTTGACAGTGGAAGACACTCCATCAGAGAGTGGTTGAGTCTCCTCCTTTGGAGGTTTGTAAACAGAGGCTGGATGTCCATCTGTCAGGGGTGCTTTGATTCTGTGGTCCTGAATGGCAGGGGATTGGACTGGATGGCGCTTGTGGTCTCTTCTAACTCTTACAATTCTATGATTCCGTGTGGAGTACTATTGTTCAGCCTTGCTTTGTTGTTGAAACTGATGGTAGTAGCGGCCACCTCTGCTCTCAGAACACCAGCTTATAAATGTGCCTGGAGAATATTGTGAGGTTGTCCTTGTCAAACCTCTAAACCGCAGTTTCAGCATATGAATATATTGCCATCACCAGTTTTTGGCACTTCAGACCCATGCCCTCCACCAGAGTTGCCAGAACCCCTCCAAATCCACTTGCTATCTGTTAGAGGCTTCCAACAGGAGAGTTCCTCATAGGGATACTTTCTCTGCCCTTTTCTAGCTATCACAATTCTTTCATGTCTGTAGATGCACCATCATTTTTGGGACTTGGAGATAGTTTTGTCTATCATTGTGCTGCTGAGTTCCCCCTGTGTTGAGATACCTCTGTCAACAGGATTTTCTGTATTCCTCACTACTTTATCACCTAATAATGTGTGTTCTCTGGGGAACAGCCTCTCTTAAGATACATGCATAACAGGATCATAGCATCCTAGTTGGTAAGTTGGAGACAACACATACTTCTGGACATCTTCCAGAGGGCAACTGTATAACAGATGGGGCAACTGAAATCAGGGACTGATTGCCTGGGGCACCTTTTAATTCAGCCTTTGTGTGCTTTCTCTTCCTTGGTCCTGCCCCCTGTTCTTGTGCAGCCAGTTCAGAGATGCAGCATGCTGGAGAAGGATATCATTTTGTTCTTTTCCCAGTGGCTTACTTATGTTCTGTGCTGTGCTGTGGGAGAGGAGGGGGCATCAGGAAAGAGTACAGATGCACCGCAGTTACTGAAGTTCAGTATGTTCCTGGGCATTACTATTTTAATAGAATATTTGGTATCAAAGGCAGAAGTAACATAGAAAGAATAGAGAAAGATTCCTATGCTACATATGCACACACCAAAGAGCACTTCAACATGTTACAGCAAATCTCTTGTTCAAAACTAGTATGTACATGTGAAATTAATCAGCCAGGTCAATCCACTTTTCTTATGATTTCTATTGTGGTGATCAGATGCATAGATCTATGCTTTTTTTGACAATGGTCTCTTACGGTGAAGACTTTCCAGGCATGTCTGATTTCCTAACTCTATCCTGGCTCTTTTATTCTCTTCTGATGCCCACTCAGTGCCTTGCTTATCCAATCAGAGGTTTGCATCTTATTTTTTTATTCAGTAAACTCAAGGATAGTGTACACTCCACTTTTAGAATACATTATACTAACTGTTGTCAGATGTCTCTAGTGTACTAATGTTCAGGGTGATCTTAGGGCATTCTTTGTGTTTTTTGTTTACATGCTTTAAATGAACGTTGTTCCTGATAAGGCCTGGCATGCTGCTTTAAAATGCTGATTTTGGTAAAGCTAGGAGATGTAGTCTCTATAAATCAGAAACGACTTGACAGCACAGAACAATAACAAGAAAATATGTGCTTATATGACATTAATGCAGTAATGACTTGCTTAAGGAGTGCTTGAGATTTTACCCTTGAATGCATGTTTTACACAGAAGACTGTTAGAGTTGTAAAGTTGCTCAAATAGATGAGATTGTCATGGATAATTAGTTAAGTGTAAAATGGCTAGGAATAAGATAAGGGACAAAATATGTAAAAGCCTTTAGGAATTGTCTGTATAATGGTTTTAGCAGACACTATGGAAAACTATGTGATTAAGAAGAACCTGATTATGATGATACAAGGAGAGTGTTAGATGTTCTTACATGCATGACCTATTGCCAAGCTTGTTGAAGAGCTGAGCAGAGATATAAAGTCTCTATGACTGTCCTAATGAATATAGTTTAATGGTTATATGACTTTTACAGTGTACAGTGCCTTTTATGATATGTAAAGCAATCATAGCCTCATTCTCACTACAAAAAAGTCCTGGTCCTGATGTGAGGTAAATGCCTCTAGTTCCCATCGGAATTTGATGTCAATCCTCATTGGATCGATTTGAATGGGAAAAATCCGTGGCAAATGGCAAAAGCGTGGGGTTTCCTGACACTACATTTTTGACAGTACTTCCCTAGAGGATCGATTCTGAAGTGAGGCAAATAAGTGGGAATGGCTGCTCAGAATCTATTCTTTCTGAGGGGAGGGAAAAATGGCAGAGAACTTTTGACAGCCCCCCTCCCCCCCGTCAGTGTTGCCTTTTTTGTTAAAGGATAGATTAAGTGATTGAGTGGTTTTGCAACTACTTGGCTTGGCATTCAATCAATTAATCTATCTCTTTTTTAAAAAACACCCCCTCTTCCTTTTGGGTCCTAAGGGTCTCCTTCCCTACTGCCACCTTTGGATCGAGCAATCGAAGGGTGGCACTGGCCCCAGAGGGACCCCCAAGGGTCTTCCTTCCTTCCCCGCTGCTCTCTCCTCCTCCTCCTCCTCCTCCTTCCTTCCTTCTTTCCTACCTGGCTGCTGATGTGGAGCTCACAGGTGCCGGCGGCAGCAGGATGACTCTCTCTTCCTCCTCCTCCTCCTCCTCCTCCTCCTCCTCCTCCTCCTCCTTGCTGTTCTCTGCTGCCCGGCCTCCTTCTCCTTCTCTGTCCCAGTAGGTCTGCCTTAGAAGGAGGCCGGTTGGAAGGAGAGAGGCAGGCCCGGAGGATGGGGGACGGAGGATGGAGGACACGCATGCCTCCGTACTCCCGACCTGCCTCTGGGCCCCCGCAAAGGAGGGGAGAGAGGCAGGCCAGGAGTACAGAGGCACACGCATCCTCCATCGTCACCTCTGCCCATAGGGCCAGAATGGATCTGTCTTACTTGTCCTTTCATAGGGACAAGATGGTCCTTCCAGAGACGTCTCTTTCATCCCAAAGGTGATTTCTGCTTTCTTTCTTAACCAGCTACTGGTACTTCTTCCTCCATCTTTCAATCTCAAGTAGACCCTTCACAACCCAGATGTTAGACAGGCACCTCTGTTTTAGATATCTTGGACAAAGCAATTTAGGAAGCTTCAACTGCTTGTCATCTTGACGTCTTTCTGACTGAGTGGTGAACGCTATCCACTTTGCTTACTCCCTTACCAGAAAACCTCTTCCACAAGAGACCAAAACCTATCTTACTCAGGCAGTGGCCACTTTACAAGGTATCTCAGGGAGACTGCTTTCCTAGATCTCTACTGAGCACCAACGTTGTCACAACCATCTACACTTCTGTCTCATTATAGACTGGAGGCTTGGTCCTTAGCTGATGCTGCATTTGCTGCTGTTGTCTTGTCTTGGCATGACTCACTGCCCTCAGTGAGTTTAGCTTGTTATTCTCCCATCTGTGTGTGAGTCACAGAAACCACAAAGAAGAAGACCTGATTTTCTGTCTGTAACTGTAGTTCTTTGAAAAATCATCTGTGAACTTAAACAGCCCACCCTCCTCCCCTCTTCATGCCATCCTTTCTCCAGGTCTCTTAAGGGTGGACATAGAATTGGGTTTCACAAAAACATATAGGTTATACCTGTGAAGGCGAAGGGCCAGTGTTACTGCCAAAATGCAGCTCTAGGAGCTCCCAAAGATCTCTGTAGGTCCAGAATGGTCAGTATGTGTGAGTTCACAAGTGACTACTTGAAGAACCACAGTTACAGATTGACAACTGGCAACCAGTTTTTTTAATCTATTAATTTATTTATATCTCTCTCTCTCTCTATCTGAAAATCTGAGGGTGATGTACATGAAAATTCATTTAGAACATTTAAAAAAATCTACAATAAGACTAAAAGCATGCTAAATCTATGAACATCCTTTTCTTGAGTAGTTTGCCATGATAACCACTCTCAAGTCAGTACATATGTATAATTTTTAAGATAAACTGTTAATGAATTTTTTTCCCTAGCAATAACCTTATGGTTACCCTGTTTCCCTGAAAATAAGACATCCCCTGAAAATAAGACCCATGAGATTGCACTTTGTTTAATACTTGTTGACCAATTTTAATCTGTCCCAATTTTAAGTTGTCTTGGTTTAATTTAGTTTTAAGGGGAGCGGTTGGGGAGGGATATGATTGTCGTTTTTACTCTGTATCTTTTTTAATCTGTTGTACCCCGCTCCGAGTATTCTATTAGAGGAGCGGGCTATAAATAAACATTATTATTATTATTATTAAAATTTTTGCTGAATTGCTAAATGTAAGGCCTCTGCCAAAAGTAAGACCTGGCAAAGTTTTTGTATATAAATATATATACAGTATATAGTAAATGGAAAAATAAGACAACCCCTTAAAATAAGACCTAGCATATCTTTGGGAGCAAAAATTAATATAAGACACTGTCTTGTTTTCGGGGAAACACGGTATTATGGGACTGAACTAGCACGTGTCACAACACATTAGGATTACGACACTTGTAATTTGTCTGGTATATAGTAAATGCTGAGTGTTAACTATTTTTTTTCTTTGCTGTAAATGACTAGGACTATGGGTTAACTAATTTGTGGTTCCTTTCCAGAATTGTAGAGATTGCTGCTTGCCATTCTGCTCACACTTCTGCTGCCAAGACACAAAGCGGCCTAGTCTACATGTGGGGTCAGTGCCGGGGCCAGTCAGTGGTTCTCCCACATGCGACCCACTTTTCTTGCACCGATGATGTGTTTGCATGTTTTTCAACGCCTGCTGTGATGTGGCGTCTTCTCTCAGTAGGTAAGTATTTTCACCACAAAAACTGCATGGGCAACCTCTTTTGGGGACTGCGGTACCCCTAGCTAGCTTGTCCATCAGTGAGTGGGGATGAAAGTTGCTGTCCAACAACAGACCCTTTCCTATTCTAGGGGCATGTTGTGAGTTAGCATAACTGGGGAGAGGAGAGTACTGGGTGACACCTGCTAAAGGATGAAAAAGCTCACAAAGTCTGAAATTGGCAGAAGCAGTGTCTTTTTTATGGTGCATAACTGTACTTGTTTTTATTGCTACTGCTCTCCATATATTCTGTGCGTATTGTACCAGCTCATATTGTTGAAACCCCAAATTTATGAAACAATTCTATATACTCATCCCTCCATATTTGCGGCTTTGATAGTTGCGTATTTGATTATTCATGGATTAATAGGTTCTCTCTAGGAATATCTAGGTCCTCCAGTGCAACTCTGTGGTCAACTTTAACTAAAAGTTGCACTGAAAGACCTAGCGATTCCTAGAGAGAACTCTCCACTAGGCATTTGTAGCTCCTCCAGTTCAGTTCTGTGCTCAGTGTCTGTTAAACGTTGACCACAGAGTTGCACTGGAGGACCTAGAGATTCCTAGAGAGGTGTCCTTTCAGGTAAAAACATGGTGTTTTTGTTATTTGTGGTTTTTCCATATTCACGGGGGTCTTGTGACGCTAATGTGAATATGGAGGGAGAAGTGTAGTATGTTCTACTATAATGTCTGTTTTTCCAGTGCTAATTGGTAATAACATAATTTGTTAACAGAGGAATACTATTTGCAGAACACAAACCCAATTGCCATAATGCAATTCCCTCTTGGACATTCAAAATGGGTCTCTCTCAACATCTCAAGTGTTCAGTGGCAACCCTGCCTCTCCTCAGCTTAGCCATTCAGTTCACCGACTGTGTGGGGTTGTGAAGTAAGGGACTCAAGTGAGGTGGGTTGAAGGACGCAGAGGGGGCATTTGTAAGACAGGGATCAGATTTTAAGCTCGGACAGGAGTAAGTGAGGGGGAATTAGGAGAAAGGAGCATTTGTACTACATTTAATAACCATAGCAAGTTGAAGCTTATCTGTGCCAAGGCACAGCACACTTTATTAGTTGTTTAATGTTTTGGAGGTCTTTCTACTTTTCAGGGAGGTTCCAAAGGCTTGGGGGCATACTTTGCCCACCCCTGCCCATAAGTACTTATACTTTTAGATTATATGAGCTTACATTTAAAATATATTCATTGAAATTTGTAGCAAATGAAATAAATATATTAGCTATTAATAGTATTTTTTGAAATCTTAACCTCATATCTCCCATAAGTTCTGTTATTTTTAGAGCATGATTTTCTGTAGCACTGACGTTTTAAGCCATGCAACTATCACGTTACAGCAGAACTTACTGTTGGCCCTCTGTAGCCACTGATTCTTTATCCATGGATGCAACCATCCATGACATGAAAATATTCAAAAAATATATAATTTCCAAAAAACAAATCTTGATTTTACCAGTTTATGCAAGGGACACCATTTTACTATGTCACTGTATTTAATGGGACTTGAGCATCCATGGATTTTGGTATCCGTGGGGACTCCTGGAACCCAGCAGATACCATGGGCATATTGTTCAGTCCTAGAAAGCGTGGCTGCAAGCATATTCCCCCTTTCCTTTAATTTTGCAATAAGCTCCCCTTCCTTATGTGGCCTACAGCAGTTGCTGGGACCAAAATGTAGCCCCCAACACTGCCAGGAGTGCCCAAGCATAAAGTGGGAAAGTAAAGCAAGCTCAGGGGAAGTCAAAAGGATATTTTTTAAAATGCTGGTGCTAGCTCCCACTCAAGTCAGTGGATGGAGTGAAGTGATGATTTAATCACAAAATGGCCTTAGCACCCCAACAGGAAAAAACAGGAGGTTGTTGAAACTCTGACTTATTGAGCATGAGTAGAATGCTGGGTGCATTGTACCCTGTTGCTCTCTCTTGCAACAGGAACAGGTGACCATATCACTAAACTTTACTTCATAGCTTGTTTGTTGTGTTTTTTCAAGCTTGGATGCTTTGTTTATTGCAATTTGTTTCTCTTCTATCAGAATTCCCACATTTGTATGACACAATAAGCAACCCTCTTGAGTTTGTACATGCTTTGTTCAGCACAAGGGCGAGCAACTATTCAGGGGCCCAACACACCTCTCACCAGTCCATGAAAAGCTGCACCCCTTTCCCCTTTCTCCAAATGTTTGTTTGAATAAAAGCATGCCTCTCTGCACCCTCTCAAGAAATGGCAGGGAGGATTTCCTACTTGTGGTTGTTTTAAGCCCAGAAAAAAGCTGAAAGTGAGGCAGAAATCACTTCTGGTTTGGAAGTAGCCCAGGAAGAAGGGTATGAATATGGTGACATTTTGGCCCATACCCTCTCTGAAGGCACAAGGGCCATTTTGATTGAAAAAGTAATGGTTGGGGAGACTGTAAAAAGGTCTTGATGGTGGTTCAGGTTCTGCACATTCCCTGCCCCTGGTTTCACCGCTCCAGCTGTAAGCCGGAGCTGTGGGGCAGCTTGTCTCAGCTGGCTGCTATAATGGCATGCCAGGAGTTCCACAATTCTTTGACTTTGTACCATTGTACAAATGCACCCATTTGCAGTGGCTAGTCTGGGATCCTGGTTCACATGCTCACCAGGGCAAATACTTAGAAACAAAAGAATAAACAGAATGGGCAAAAGAAAATGACTTGTTTTCTTGCTGTATGTTACACCCCTGTATTTGGTGAGGTCAGTGACCATATCTGTAGATTTCTGCCTTAAGACTTTGGAGCAGAAATCCAGATAGAAGATATACATATTCATTCAACTTTTCCTTTTATGGAGTCCAGGCTTTAATTGAGGGCTGCTGTTGTAGATGTGCCATTGTCCAAGCTGTGAGTTCTCCTGTGTGTAAACTGTGCATTGTTTTTATTGTTCTGATGTCTTATCTTTGCAGAACATGAAGACTTCTTAACAGTGACAGAGTCCCTGAAAAGAGAATTTGATAGTCCTGAAACCTCGGACCTAAAATTTAGAGTAGATGGGAAGTTCATCTATGTACATAAAGCCGTCTTGAAAATCAGGTGATATTTGTGTTAAATAATCTAATAGTAGGTCTGATAACAAAGAGACGATCTGATGTTCAAAATATCTCATTAATTTGTTTATTAATGAAATCAGGTAGAATTGATGACATTTAGAAGGTTGACAGTAGGTCTAACAGAAAATATATTAGCCTAGTGCTTTCATTTGTTTCTGTACTTGCTTTAAAATGTAATGTAATGGACAAAATCTCATCTCTGAGGCTATGACCCTCACTGTATTTTGGTCATGAAAAAATATGGCTTTGAAAAATAACGCACTATTACTCAGGAGTTTGCTTTGCTCTCAACCTCTTGAAGCCCTCTGAATACACCCAGTTATCTTCCAGAGAGTTCCCCAAGCCTCTGGACCAAATGTGGGAGTTACAGTACATAGATAAGGGGAATTCAGATTGCCAGCAACACAGTGGGATGTGTGTGTGGGAGAGTAGGCCATGGGCTACACACTGACTCCCAAGGCTGTTTTTGTGGTGCGTGACCTCTGCCACTCCCCAAAATATTTGTCTGTCCAGAATACTGTCTTTCCCATTCCTGGACATTTCCAGAAATGGCAGATGTGTCTTTTGAAACCAGTAGGCCCCAGTGTCCTCCCACAAAAGAGAAAGAGAGATGAGGAGGAGGGAGAGGTGTTCCAGTAAAATTAACTGGAAGTGAACTGGAAGATTTCCAATTTTGTTGTTGAGAAGGGTGTTATTCCCACCCCATCCCTGTTCCTGTGAAGGTGACTGGGGGGGATGAGTTGAAGTGCTTTCTGCTCGCATAACACCTTGGGTGGGCATAATCCATTGCCATAATACGCATGCTCTAGTCCTGTCTTGAAAATACTGGGGAGGCATGAGTTCAGGGAAGGAGATGAGCAAGTCTTGAAGAATGGTTATTTGTTGCTTCTGGCCTGAATCCTGTTGAACTGTTGAACTCCAATTGGAGTAGATTTATTGAACCGATGGGGTTTAGATAAATGTTGTCTCACCATTCTGAAATTAATTCAATTGCTTTGCTTTAATTGGGCATACTTGTAGGATTTTGCTTCTGCTTTGCGTGATCAAAAAGTGCTGGACAGAACCTGAAGGAAAGTGTAAATTGCCTTGAAAAGAGTGTGTCCCAAGTTCTTCATACTTTTTGTTGCAGATGTGAACACTTCCGTACTATGTTCCAATCGTACTGGAATGAGGATATGAAGGAAGTGATAGAAATAGACCAGTTTTCCTATCCAGTATACCGTGCTTTTCTTGAGTACCTGTATACAGACAGCGTTGACCTGCCACCTGAAGATGCTATAGGTAGCACGGGGGCCTTGGGCAATATCATGGAAGGGGAAATAAGATGTCCTGGGGAACTGAAAAGACAGATTAAACAAATGTCACCAGAGATGTTCTGCACTACACTTAGTCCATACCTGTTGAATCTCATGAGCATTAGTTTTACTGGGAGGGCTGGAGCATGCTGAAAATACTCTAGCAGTTTTTGGTGCCTCTCTTCTCTCTCTTCACCCTTGGTCCTGGCCTGTAGTGAACTCGGTGTAGGTGATGGGAGCAGAGGACTTTGCTTCAAATGAGTTGGCCTATGTGATTATAGAAAATGTGTACTTTGAGAAACAGTTTTACACTAAAGTCTCATTATTTTGCTGAGTTCATGTGCTCAAATATTCTTGGCTACATGCCTTTCCTACCACTGAGAAACCCTCCTAAATGGAGGTGCCTTGTATAATTGTGTTCTGCCCTTTGTTGGCTGTGGCAGCGATATGGTTTCGTTTCTTCAGATTATAAAAGGCTTTTAATCTTACAGTTCTGTTTTCTATGGTGCAAACCATACTGCTCAATGCTAGGGAGTTCTGGGAAATGTAATTTTGTGAGTCATTTAGCTTTCTCTGTTAGAGAGCTTTGGTGCCACAAGAGCTACAGTTCCCAGAATTTCCTAGCATTGAGCCAGGGCAGTTAAGGCGGTCTCAAACTATATTATTTTTGCTTTGTTCTTTGGACCTAAGTCTGATAGTCAATGTACAGAGAAATATTGCTTTGTTCTGTAAGGACAGAGGAATTTAAAATGTTAATATGGCATCTTGATTTCAGGGCTCCTGGATTTGGCTACATCATACTGTGAAAACAGATTGAAAAAACTGTGTCAACATCTTATCAAAAGAGGAATCACAGTGGAAAATGCTTTCTCATTGCTCTCTGCAGCAGTACGCTATGATGCAGAGGTAAACTAGAGCTTAAACTTTTTAACTGGGGTGATAGGAACATCCAGGGGTGGTAATGACTTCTTTGTTCCTCCCCCCGTCCTGCCACCATGAACAACCACCACCAGATTATGCCACCTTATAAACAGAAATGGAATCCATGTAGATCCATGAAGAACAACAGTTTTGTAGGAAAAAGAATAGTTTCGTAAGCAAAGATGACTTCATTGAGGTTGCTAATTAAGAATATTTCCAGCACATAGTTTCTATGCAGGGAATATCTTATATAGAAACCACTGGATGTTATCACCCTTGAATTCTTGATCCCCATGAAAGCTGTCACTGTCAGCTGCTAGATTTAATTTGGATGATCAATCAGACTGTGTGTATGAGCTCCTTTTTAACTAGCATATTCAGATATATCTGCCTTCCCAAACCTGTTGGTATCCAAATGACTTGGATTTTATATCCGCTAATGCATCACCCTTGCCATGCTAGCTGGAGCTGGTAGGAATTGCAGCCGAAGACACGTTCAGAGAATCATCATCAATAACTGCATTTCAAACAGGAGGGAAGTCTTTTGCACCACACAGTTGTGCCCTGGGGCCAACGCTACTCGGTGTTTTTATCATTGACTTAGATGATGGGTTAGAGAGAATCTATCAAGTTCACAGATGACACAAAACTGAAAGGTAGCAAATGCACTGGAAGATAGAAACAGAATTCAAAATAAACTGCTGATAAACTACAGGATTGGAGTGAAACTAATAAAATCAAATGTGTATGTACGGTGGGGAGGGGGGGACTTGGCATAGCAGCAGTACATGTGAAGAGCGCCTAAGGATTATTGTTGCTCATAAGGCCAAACATGCACTAGCAATGTGGTGCTGCAGTAAAGAAGGCAAATAATATTTTAATCTCCATTAATAGAACAATAGTTTCCAAGGCAAAGGAAGTAGTCCCGCTCTGTTCTGTGATGGCCAGGCTTCATCTGGGGTACTGTGCTCAGTTCTGGATGCCTCATTTTAAGAAGGAGAATAGGCAAGTTGGAATGGGTTCAGAGGAGGGCAAAAAGGATGATAGTTATGGAGAAGAAAATATGGAGTAGGTCATGTTCAACTTAGTGAAGAGAAGACTGCAGGATGACATGATTGTCCTCTTTAAGGGCTGCCACAGAGAGAAGGGTGTAGTACTCTAATTCTTATTTATTCTCAACATAAATTATTCCTTCTCCAACTCGATTATTTTTGTTTTGGAATTCTGTTTATTTTTTCCCCCTGGAAGTCATTTTTTTAAAAAATATGACTTCACTAGCTACCTGCCATTCACCAATGACTATGGAATTAAATATTGCAGCTATATGACAGTTCTTTGAGATTTTTGGGGTAGGTGATCCTAAGGAGAGAGGTTACATGGGTTGGGGAGTTGTTTAATTTTTCAGAGGGGGAATAGTGTTGTGTGAGACAGAATGAGCTGTGTATGTGTATTTTGACGGTGAATGAGAGTGAGCAAAGATGGGCAAGTGGGTTTGGGCTTAATCTTCACTGAGAGAGAAAGAGAAATGGTGGAGGGACACACTTTGAGCTCACCCTTTGTGTTTTAGCAGTATACTTTCTGTTAGCTAGGTGTTTTACAGCTATATGGACATTGAAGGGGCAGGAATCACACTGGCAGATCACTTTCTGGAGATCTTTTGTCTCATGATACCTGAATGCTCTAAGCGGTTTTCCAGTAGAAAGAGCTGGTGATCTGTCATTGCCCTGACAGGTGTGATGGGCTCTTGGCTCAGTCATTCCTGTGTGTTTTTTCTCAGGCACTGTGGGGTTCAAATCGCAGGTTTTTAGGTTTTAGCATTAAAATATCTACACACATTGAATATCTTTAAATGCCTTTGCCCCATGTTGCCATTTGTTCTCCTTTGTTAACAGGTTTGTTGCAAATTTTACCTTGGCTCCATATGGGCATTGAAATACCTTTGCATCCTGTCCTCCAGGGATGATTCAGAACAGAGTAAAAGTTCTCCATATCCTTTCAGCTCTCCCCTAGGCTTGGTTTAAGATGCCATCAGCCATCTTTTGATATTGTGCCAGCATTCTGGTACCATTCAAATGGAAGGTTCCTGCTCCTTACCTCACTTTTTCATTCACACCTTGAAACTCAATAGTCTTGTTCATGTATCTGATCCCGCACGTGGAAAAGATTGCTTTTGAGAGAAAACTATGTTGTAGGCCCTTGAATTCGCCCTTCTGCTAGTAGTCTAACTTGGCTAGCTTCCGAGACATCATGACTACATTTAGTGACAACACTGATGCAGATGTGTACAATTGCAACTTCCATTCCAGCACTTTCTACAAGAGTCTACTCTGTGGCCCTTGTGCATCAAGTTTTTCTATTGTATTGGGTTTTGTTTCTTTCCAAAATTGGATAGAATCATTGTGCTGTTTTTACTGAGGATGGAGCAAGTTTGTTTTCTGCTGCTCCAGAGACTAGAACATGGAACAATGGATGCAAACTACAGGAAAAGAGATTCCACCTCAACTTTAGGAGGAACGTCTTTTCAGTAAGAGCTGTTTGACAGTGAAACACACTCCCTCAGAGTGTGGTGGATTTTTCTTCTTTGGAGGTCTTTAAGCAGTGGCTGGATAGCCATCTGTCGGGGATGCTTTGATTGTGATTTCCTGCATGGCAGGGGGATTGGACTGGATGGCCCTCCTTGGGGTCTCTTCCAACTCTATGATTCTATGTGTGCCTTCAAGTTGTTTCTGACTTAGGACAACCCTAAGATGAACCTATCTCAGAGTTTTCTTCACAAGATATGTGTTCAGAGGAGGTTTGTCATTGCTTTCCCCTTAGGCCAAGAGATTTTAACTGGTGGGTTTCCATTGCTGAGTGAGGATTTGAACCTTGATCTCTCAGAATTCTAGTTCAACATTATACTATGCTGGCCAGGGTTTGGCCATTGGAGAATTACACGAGTGTAGTTTCAGGTTTGTGTAAGGAGAATCACCTTAACACAGGCAGTCCCCCGTTCACCATGGTGTAGGGTGCCAGCTTAGAGGCCGTTTCAGAATGGTTACTGGAATAGCTACAGGGATATGGCTGCTGGTGTGGAAGGTCAGTTTTCTGCAACAGTTTAGACTTCCCTGATGGAGCAGAACTGGAAGAAATCCAGATTTTGCAAGATTTCATCACTGGTGTTTAATTCTTGAATTGTAGGTTTCTATAGGCTTACTCTCCTCAGATTTACTGTGCCTTTGTTTTGGCTTCAGGTAACTATTAGTAAATAAAATGCTGACTTAAATGCACTATTTATCCAGGTGCTTAACGGGTTTATTGAACTCCTTTCTGCCTTGATGCCTTGTCACTGGAATCCTCCTTGTGCTTGGAGCTAGTGAAAGCACATGTTCTACCAGCTGTGCTCTTATGTGTCATATTTTTTAGTTGGTTGCATGTAATATGTATACTTTTCAAACTCGAGTAGCACAGTGATTTAGTATTCATATCTCATGAATAATTGCATTCTTGAATTTTTAAAGAAATTAATCTTTCACTGAGGCTTTCAGCTTGTTTCTTTTGCCACTTTCCATGTGGCCGTCAAAACAATTATACCATCTGATGGTGTATGTTTAAAGTGGGGAAAAAGAGGACAATTGCCTGTCCTATACAATAAGACAGTTTTCTAGCAGTATTCAGGACCTAGCTGAATGAATGTACTATCATGAGACAAAGATTTTGTATTTTTCTTTTGGAATAAAGAGCACTTATAATACATTTCTGCTGCATATTGTAATTTGTGCTGTGTCATTTATTAACACAGCATAGTCATAGAACATAAGATGAGCATCGCTGGATTAGACCAAAGGTTCATTAGTCCAAAATTCTGTTCCCAGAAGTCAACCAGCACCATGGCATTGTTGCTCATCTTCCCCAGCAACTAGTATTGAGATATGTTGAGGTGACAGATACCTTCATGAATACACTTGTCCCTCCATATTTGCTAGGGTTAGGGGCACAAGATCCCTGTGAATATGGAAAAGCCGCAAATAACAAAAACGTCCAACAGACCCTGACCATAGAGCTGCACTGGAGGATCTATGAATGCCTAGTAGAGTATTCTCTCTAGGAATCTCTAGGTCTTTCAGTGCAACTTTTAGTTAAAGTTGACCGTAGAGTTGCACTGGAGGACCTAGAGATTCCTAGAGAGGAAATATTAATCAAATCCGTGAATAATCAAAGCTACAAATACAGAGGGATGACTGTAATAGCTGTGTGAGAGCCAATCCTCTGCATTTGTTCAACCCCCTTTTGAAGATATCGGGTGCTAGCCTCCTGCTAATGTATTGAACCCACAGCAAAAGCATCCATGACAGATGGCTGTCCAACCTCTCTTGAAAAAAACCAGTTAAGGGTTTGTCCCTACATTTTCTGCCACAAGGACAGATACAAATAATTCATTCACTGTCTCCTTTTGTGGTATTACAACAGCCTTGTCATTCAACAGTCTAATTGCCCCTTTAGTCAATTTCTGGTGCTGATGAATTTAAAGAATATTTTATTATTGGTCTCGACGTTAACTGTATGGTCTTCAATTTGTGTTGACATTTCTTTTGTGTATGTTCTGTGTTCTTCTTCTCCATATTTGAGTAGGGCTTCTATTTTGTGAAAGAATGAATTCACCATTTTGGGCATTCTCTTGGTGCCACCTTTCCTGAGCCACAGTACATGTTAACTGAGCTTTTTTTTAGCTGTGATTTTATGTAGTTTCTGGAAATATGTTCCCTTCTAGACTTTCCAGTTGATCAGGTTTTTTTTTTAATTTTATTTTTTACAGTTCCATAATGAATACTAAATCAACAACAAACTGTTCCCACAGGCTTAGGATTTGAATTAATAGAAAAACGCATATAAGGGACACTTAACAGGCAATTCCATTAAGGTAGTTATACCCAGGTGGCACTGTTAGGATGAAGACAAATTCTCTTTTCTGTGAGGAGCCTTTCACGATGTGTCGAGTTCAAGCAGAAAATGACTCCATACGTCTGCAGTTCTGGAAAGTGGTCTGGGCAAATGTGAAGTAGCTGGAGTTGACCAGTCCTTAATAAAAGGAGTTTCTATGTTTCAGGGCACCTATACAGCCTCCACAGTACATGCGTTACAAAGAAGACATAAAATGTAAAGTGGAAACTACAGTGACAACAAAACTATCAGAGGGACCAAATAAACTTTAAAATCGGCGTTTGTTTAAAAATTATCTACCCCCAAGTACTGTACAAGGAAGTTTTTGTCACAATTTGCATTATCTTTTGGTTTGTGCGTTGAAGAAAGCATTGCAATTATGGCATACTTGAAAGCGATTCCTTAATCTTGAATGCGTAACTTTTTAATGCTGTCTTTATATAAAAACATTGGTGAATAGTGGTGTATTAGTACATTTGGAAATGGAAGCGGTCAGCATGACAAATTGGCCTGGGCATATCGTGGGGAGTGCGCAACCAACCAGGCAGCTGTGGCATTTCACTTCTCACCCGCTTGCTCACTATGTTACATACAAAAACATTGATGGGGTTTCCCCAGTTTCTTTTCCTAGCACCAGGGAGAAACCCTATGTAAAAGTCCATGAAGTATAGTAGTACTAGATAAGTTGCTCCCCTGTGCCCTTCTTGATATGAGGGCCATGGATAAGCTCAGGAAAGCCTAAGGTGAGTAGGAGAATACTACCCGTTTCCTGCTAATCAGAAAATGATGGTGCTTCTGACCCTGCAAACCCTGGCTACACAGCATCACTGTTGGCGATTTTAAAGTAATAATAAAGTTAATGTTTAAAATTATCAGTAAAGTTAATGGAAGGTTTTTTTGTTCTGTTTTGTGCCTAGGATTTAGAAGAATTCTGCTTTAAGTTCTGTGTCAATCATTTGACCGAAGTCACTCAGACAGCAGCCTTTTGGCAAATGGATGGTTCTCTGCTAAAGGAATTCATTGCTAAAGCCAGTAAATATGGAGCGTTTAAGAATTGAAGGATGTTAAGGTCTGAATGGTACAGCTATTGCTGGTGTGATTTCATGCACTTCTCTCTCATGATTGTCATTGAGATATATTACATGTTGTATACAATTATTTTGTTCTTCAGCTGGACTTCTACAGGAGCTCCAAATCAAGCACTTTGTATTTTATTTGGCTTGGGTGGCTCTATCTAGCTGGATGTTTCTGTTGTTCTGAACATCTTGGGGGCAGAAAGAAGAAAAAGAACTAAATAGCAGGGATGAGGAAAGAGACAATGAATAAGATTCTGGTGCCAGAGTTTAGGCCACCAAAAGTGGCCTATTAACCTGTCAGTGGTAACTCTCAAATTATTCATTTCAAGCACTTAAGGCAGTTGGCATTGAGATGCTTCTACAAACTGAATTACGTCGAAGTAGGAAAATTAGGTGGGGAATTGCAATCTGTCAGTTACCTGTACGTATATTGGAAGGAAATATCCATGACCTCTGTGTAGCAAAGGATTTACCGGTAATAGTTCTATAAAACAGTTAAGTGTATTTGAGTGTGTACAACTCTAAATTTAAAAAAAAAGTGGGAGGAGAATCAATACAAAAAAGAGGAGGGTGGTTTTATAATCTAATTGGAATTAAATTAGTGTTCCTATACCTCTTTCAACAGTTCATCAAAGTATATTTGGAAAAGAGGTAAGCATTGCCCTGTTGTAGCGGAGGGGGGAGGGCTTAAGAAAAACATTTTACACTGAAATTATGTCTACATTTTAGATAATAAAAGTTTACTGCTTAAAAGGAGGGTGTCAAATTATGAGAAGCCTGGTTTGTAAAAAGGATTGCTTCTGTCCTTGCTAGAATTGTCAATACTGCTGTTTGGTCCATACTTTTCATACTGCTTGGTTTATTTGGACACTTTTGGAAAAAGGCTTGGGTAATGTGAAGGTTTGAGTAAAAAGTTTGGTAACTGATGTATTTTAATTGTAATTAAACTGTGCAGTAATTTTTTAAGTGTAAGTGGTCATTTTAACTGTTATTAAAATTGGTGTAGATACCACTGAGTTTAAGAACTTAATAAACCAAAATTGACTTCATAAAACTGCCTATTGGGGACAGCTTATTTTTTTAGTATGATATAATCAGATCCACATTTCTTTTTTCTGATTTTGCTAATGCTTGATTTTGTTGCTTTCCCTTACCTGCTGGTATATAACTAAATTTAAGTCTAAAAATTAACCTTAAAAATCTGTGCCAGTGCTGACCCACTATCCCGAGTTAGTCAGAGGGCAGACTCTTTCACAGTTTACTTCTGTTTCTTTTCTGAAGGCAAATCTTCCTCTTTCTCACTCTGTTCCTTCCCTTACCCTACACTCCCCCCATTATTTTATAAAACTAAACTATGAATGTGTTTTTGGGTAAAGGGACTGCACGTCTAGTTGGAAAGGCAGAACAAAACCTGACACTGATGGGAAAAGGTTCAAATAGCAAGTTTAGAACAGCTGCACTGGAAAAGTTTAAATGCTCTTTCAGTTCTTCATGAGACCCCACACAACTGTAAAAACTAAAAAGAAATTATGACTTCACAAGTCCCAGCTCTTATGAACAGGTCCTTTGTAAAGGTTACTATCCTTCACACATCCACCCATAAGTATGTGTGCATGGAATTGCCAGTCACAGAACTCAAGGATTTAATTCAATATACTTTGTTTAAAAACACCTTTTATTAAACAGATATTTACAATTCTGTAGTTAAATGTAAACATTTTGAATAGTTGAAATGTGCATGTTTTTACATTTCTGATTAACATTTTCACATAAGGATTAAACAAGCCGTCCTGAAGGTGCTGTGAACAACTAATACACAGTCACAACTACCTGATCATAACATGTAAGACCCAATCTGTAAATGCTGCAAGAAAGATGCACAGGATGCACAGTGTCTTTTTGAAATGTTAGAACACATTTGTCTTGAAGGCAAAAATATTTTAAAGAAATGTTTGTTTAAAATGCAAGGGAAATAGTTGGCCATATATTATAAAGCACCACAGTTAAACTTGCATGTTTACACCTCAACTGGCAGAGAGATCGCTAAAGAACCTTTAGCACACAGTGATTCCAGGAATGATTTCTCAACAGTATCTTCTATGAAACATATGTGGCAAATTCACCTATGTGGCAAATTCACCTAAGTCTGTCTTGTCAATTCTTATATAAAATAAAAAACATACAGACATGATTCTGTAGGTGGTTTGCTGGTTTATGCATGTAGACTCCCACCCACCAAGCAACCATCAAAGAGGCCTGTACCAACATCAAGCAGTCCAAATACAAACTTGGATCTTTAAAACAAGATGTCTCAGCTGTAGTATCTAGAAAAGAACAGATAGCACAAAGTGACACGTAAAAACAAGAAATATGTCTATTGTAAATCCATTTTTTATGTAAGAAATCAGGTATAAGAAATCTGTGGGTTATTCAGAGGTACTGTTAGATATGCCTGCTGTGTCTTCTGGGATAGGAAGTACGACTTCTTTCAAATCTTGTAGAAGCTCAATCTGGGCATCCAGTCTCTTCCTTGTATTTAGTAGCTCCTGAATTTTTTCTTCCGTTCCTGTACAAATTAAAACTAATGCTTAATATTAATAGAAAGTATTATTTTTGTGTTGTTTACAAAAGATTCTGCTGCCATCCTGTATTGCAGTTATGGATTCATAATACAGAATTATGGTCCCATAAATGCTCCACGTTCAGTAATGCCACATATGATTACTGCAACCAGTTGATGTTGGCCAGGAGACATTGTTTAGTGTCACCTAGCTGATGTAGGATATTGGCATTGTTTGGTAGAAGTTTCTCTAAATATTACTGACACCCTCCTTTATTAAAATGAATTAGTAAATTCAAGCAAATTAAAAGTCACCTAAAACCACAATGGTGATGCTAATAACTGTCAAAACATAAATCAGTTGCAAGGAAACGTTTATTATAATGCACACCAGGGACAAGGATTATAAAAATTAGGAAGGACCTATGGTAGGAGTGGTGAAAGATTTTTTAAGTTCTTGGATCCATTCACTTTGGGGAAATCCAAAGGTCACATGCCAAGGCTCAGTGGGGCCGAAGTCAGTGATATAGAATTACAGCTTGAGCAAGATGACCCTATTGGGCAAGTGGCACAAGAGAAAATTCAAAACAAACAAACAAACAGCTTCATTTATATACAGCTTCATACCCTTAATGAGTTTCTAAGCAGTTTACAATTGTAAGCTATTTGCCCCCCAACAATCTGGGTACTCATTTTAGCGACCTCAGAAGGATGCAAGCCTGAGTCGAGCTTCAGCCCTTTGCTGATCTTGAACTCACCATCTTATGGTTTTGAGTGAATGGCTGCAGTACAGGCATTTAACCACTGCGCCACCAGAGCTGATCAGTATTCTGTATAAGACCAGATAAAAGCAAGTGCCATACAAACTAAATGTGTTCAGTACATACCTGAGTGAGTGGCTGTAAGTATATTTTCAAAGAGGCCACAGTCAAAAAGCGATATTACTGTTTCTTCATATTCTGAGGATAGATATTATCATTATTAATATATTAACGCTTGTGCTACTGAAATGCAATGCAGGGATGAGATTACAGTGCACACTTGAACATTAATAGTCTCTGTACTTTGAGGAGGGGAAAAGTCTACAGCTAGCTGTTCTTGGTCATTTTGAGATGTAACTTTGAATTCTCACTGTTTTAACAGTCTTAAAACTGTAAGAATTCAGAGTTGCATCCCAAAATCTATGTCAACAAATCTGAAAATAACACACTTTTGTTAACAGCTAGGTGTCCCAGTTGCTTATACTACTGAAATGCAATGCTGGGATGCAATTACAGTGCACACTGGAGCATTAACAGCTTCTGTACCTTAAGGAGGGGAAAAGGCTAATACACAATATTTTTAAGACTTATTCAGCAAGAAACAGTGCAGAAGAAAAGACCTGAGAAGGGGCCTAAGCAGTGTGCCCTGTGCAAAAGACATCCTTGAGAGGCATTTTCTGAAAATGATCTGGACTGAGAGATTTGGTAAGAGCATCAGGCATTTCCATACTTTTCTGCAGTACCTGTTTCTGAAGTGTTGTCATCCATCAGCTTTTCCTGTGCCAGATGAAGTGTGTCTAACATTTCCTCAAATATTTCATCAAGTAGTCCAGCCTGCTTACACTTCCTTAAAAACTCTATCCTTACTGTTAGGAGAGAGAAAGAAATACATCTTTAATAAAATCACATTCTAGCTCAGTTCCTATTGGCATTACAAAGCTCTTCCTACTAAATGTACAATTTGTTTCCAAGACATATACTTGCCAGCTCACAATGGCAAGCAGAAAATGGTAAACAAACACCACAGAAGCTGTTTTAAGGAGACCTATGTAAGCAGCCACTAGACAGCCACTCAGAACCCTATGTCAGTCTGAATTATTATTTCTGTAGATTGCCAGACTAGACAGGCCTTTAGTCTCATGTCCAGTATACAAGCTGCAAATACAAAATACAGAACTGCTTCTGGCTGTTTCTCAGGCCTCCCAAACTAATGGAAACACATATTTCAGAGAGAAAAACTCAGTAACTAAACTCTTTTATTAAGCCTGCAGACATCAATTACATGCCATTTGAGACAAGACAGGTCTCAATTCTATTGAGACAGGTCTATTCACAATAATCAAGTAGACTACCCAATAATATGAAACTGAATAATTTGCATCAGTCAACAAATAAGAGGAAACAAACCAATGTGGGGCACAGTGGTTCTAATTATTATTATCAATTAAAATTTCAGTCTGCCTTTTAAAAAGAATTAATTTTTTTTAAAAAAGAGTAAAAGCATGTTTAAAAAACAGTGCACCACCATCTTAAACATCCTTTCTTTCAAAACCCCATCAGTTTTTAAAGGCTGCTGGAAGAAAAAAAGTTGTTCCAAGTAAATAAATAAAAATGGCCTGCTAATGGAAGGGAGTTCCAGACCTCAAGAGCAGCCAATGATAACGCCTGAGAAGGTGGAAGGGCAAAAGGGTATCTACTGAGAATCTCAGAGGCTAAGCAGATTCATATGGGGAGAAATGATCTGTCACGCAGCTGAAATTTAAGCTGTGAAGAGCACTATAGGTCACACCTTGCACTATGAACCGTGCCTTGGAAACAGACCAACAGGAGACTGTGTGCTCCTAGCAACCCACCCCAGTTATCAGATTACAGGTCTTTGTATCCACTGACGTTTCTGAACACTTCGAAGCACCTCCATGCAGCATGTATTACAGTAATCCAAACAGGATGTAATAAAGGCATGTGTCACTAAAACACAGACACTGCGTTAGAAATAAAAGAGTTTCCTGCAAGTTTGGTGGAAAAGCGAAATAGACTTAGGTGTCATCAACATGCTGGTAACACTTAACCCCAAACTTCCAGATCATCTCTGCCAGTGGTTTCATGTAGATGTTAAATAGAATGGAGGACAAAACAGAACCTGATAAACCCCATAGGCCAGCAACCATGAAGCTGGAATCCCAAGTGGCGGGAGTTCTAACATGACTTGGTTTGCCTGGAGCAAAAGGAATGGAGATATCATACCCACACCCATTTTTGCTTATGAAGGCTATATAGTACACAAGCATACAGTAAGCTGTAGTCTCAGTGAGTGAGTGAGCCTACTGGTTCATCTGGCACAATGTAACACAGCAGACTGACAAAGGCGCCCCAGGATTCCAGACAGGAATCTTGCCATTAATGCTACTCTTCTCAAGATCATGGAAAAACACCAAGCTTACTTTTCTGTATGTGGAAACAGGATTGCAGTCTAAGATTGCAGCAAGTATCTATCCATTAGCCCAAAAAGCAGATGAGAATGGACCCCAGAACAGTACTGGACATAAAGAGGTCTGGAGTTACAATGTCATCATCTGTCTTTTCCTATCGGTGAACTATTTGCAAGGTACTTCAGTCATAGTTAAAAGCGTGTTCATAACACTAATCTCACCTTTCTCTTACTTCAGAAGGGCCAAGAAACAGACACAGAATGATGCTTTGTTGAGAGGGGTAGCACTTAAGCTTAGTGACTCGGGCTGAAAAGCCGAAGAAAGTCATTTATTTATTCATATGTCAATGGCTACCATTCATTTCTACAGGGGGAAAAATAGTGCTGTATTTGGGCTGAAGTAGGGGCAAATATTTACACAATCTCTGAAAGTGGCTGGTACTGCCATGCTACCAACAATAAGGATACCAAAGACAGAGAGCACTGAGTTACATATCCCTCTTCTAATGGCAGATGCAGCACTTTATGATAAGGAGCAACATACTTGCTTCCTCTGCCGAAAGGATTTGAAAGGTACAGGCACTCATTAAAATATACTGCTACTTTCCTTATAACTCTCCCTCCATACCAACTGCCATCCTCTGCCTAGGGAGGGAGAGAAGAGGCAGGCCCAGCTCCATCAGGGCTTGCCTGAGGCAAGAGAACCCTTGTTTATCCACTTTTGTAAACCGCTTTGATCTTTTTTGGAAAGGCGGTATATAAATAAAATAAAATAAAATAAATAAATAAACCCAACAGGGACTTCCCTTTTACTCTTGAATGGAGCTTTGCATTTTGACAGAACAGATTTACCTCTCACAGCCTAGTGTTTGTCAGATCACAGGATCTGGCTCGGTGAAACATGCTGCACCCTTGCTTGCATGACAATGGCCTCAGCAATAAATGGCCAGAAGGACTCCTTAGTTGCTCTCTCACTTTCCCCCCACCCCTCCAAATGTATTCATTTTTATTTTATTTATATCCTACTTTTCTCACAACTGGAACCCAGGGGAGCAAACAGATACTGTTGCTTTTATCACTGTTACAATGATAGATTAGAACAAATGTTCAGTGGCTGGCATCCTGTTTGTGGCATAAGTACACATAACTTTCCCATACGTCTGTGTATATCCATTCTGTGGTGCTGCAGAGATTGATTCTGTTCCTACAGCACCAACACCCATCCTGGTAGATCTGAACACTGCTGTATTCATTTTGTATCTGGTTAGGGGGACCTAGTCATATAGTTCTTTGATCCTGTCTGCTCCCAGTGGGAAATAGAATGGTTGCACAGAGGGCAGGCTATATGGTAAGTCCTGAGGAGTGGTACATGGCTCAGAATGGTGTAGTCTACATATCGAATTACTACGTTACTTTCCCTGAGCCATACAAGCTTGCAGCCAGCATGTGATCACAAAGGTGTATGGTGCCAATTAGATTTGGGAACTTTCTGTGGAGAGGAAAACTTCCTAGAACCATAGTTACAGGTAAGCAACCTGTTCATCTGACCTGGATATATTAGGAGTATTTAGACAAATGACACTACTGGAGAGTAGATCTAGGAAAAGACTACGAGGGGGTATCCAAAAGTTTTAATGATCACCTTTAAAAAAATTGACAGAAAGTTTGTTTTAATTTGTACTTATCTCTATGTAGTCACTACCTAGATTTATACATTTTTCCCAGCGTATCTTGACCATCCAAATACCTGATATTGTAGAAGTCTGCAGATTGCGCCTGACAAGGATTTTACACTTTAGTCATTTCTGGCAGAGCCAGTCACAAAAATAAAGGACGCAATGAGCAGATTTTCTCAGCAACGTGCACTTAGGGACCAATGATGACACTGACAAAATTTCATCAGTATGCCATAATAACTTCCAGGTGATAATTATTACTTTACGATACCCCCTGGTAAAACATCAAATTTTTTAAAAGGTGATCATTAAAACTTTTGGATACCCCCTCAATACCATGGATGGAAAGGTTTCTTCCAACAGATGGAGGCTTCTGATCTAGAACTTTGTTCATGCTGGTTGACCAGGAAAGGAAACAATATTTGCCAAATGTCTATTTTCCTGTGCTCCTAAAAACTGCTCTTTAGGGCTAAGGGGTTCTAAAGGGTTAAAAACAATGGTCAACCAGGCAGCACTGGGGGCATAAAAGGAGCAAAGCATCAACCAATATTTTTCCTGAGAGTGTTCACAAAAAAACAACTGCTTGGAATATATGTAGGAGGCTTGAGTTTTAGGTGAAAAGAAAAAGAAAAGCAGAGGTAATGACCAGTTTTAACAATAAGTTTAATAATTTAATAAGCGATGGATTTAGTTGTATGTGTTTTCAATTATTGATTAATATATGTCAAATATATGTGATGATAGTATTAAATATATGATATCAATCCCAAGTGTTATATAACATGCATAGAGGGCAGAAACTGGTTAGAGAAGTGATGAGGTGCGCATGTAGAGGAAGAAGGTTCTAGAAGTGAGGGGCAGCAAGGGAGAAGGGACGAATCGGGGACAGGGCAGTGGAAATCCTCGGCTGGGACAGGAGACCTTGACTACCAGAGCGGAGGGTACAAGAAGGAGTGTGAGGAGAAAGAAGTTCAGACAAGTAAGGAGGGGCCAGTCCGTGGAGGGCTTTGAAAGTCAACAACAAAAGCTTGTACTGGATGCGGAAGGGGAAGGGGAGCCAATGAAGGGAGGATAAGAGAGGAGAAACATGGTCAAAGCGGCGAGCGGATGTGATAATATGTGCAGCTGAGTTCTGGACAGAGATTAAAGGATGGAGGTGAGAGAGAGGAAGCCCTGTCAGAAGAAGGTTACAATAATCAAGTCGTGAGACCACTAGGGCATGGACCAGAGTCTTGGCAGTGGAGGCTGAGAGGAATGGACGGATTTTTGCAATATTGTAAAGGGAGAATCTACAGGTCTTGGCAGTGGCCTGAATCTGGGGAGTAAACAACAGAGAGGAATCAAAGATGAAACCAAGACTGCGGGCTTGCTGAACCGGTTGAATAGAAGTGCCGTCAACATAAACAGAAAAGGAGTATTGAAGGGTGGGCTTAGGTGGGAAGACAAGAAGCTCTGTCTTAGACATATTGAGCTTCAAGCACCGATGCCGCATCCACTAAGAGACGGCAGCCAGACAAGATGAAACTTGCTGTTCAAGCCCCAACTAAAGGTCAGGGGTTGAGAGATACAGCTGAGTGTCATCGGCATACAGATGATAGGAGAAACCAAAAGAACTGATGAGTTTGCCTAGGGACAGTGTGTAAGGAGAGAACAGAAGGGGACCCAAGACAGAGCCCTGAGGAACTCCAACAGATAAGGGGACAGAGGAAGAGGTCTGGCCATCTGTGACCACTGCAAAAGATCTGTCTGATAAGTAAGATTTAAACCAGTTGAGAACAGAGTCGGAGAACCCAAGGTTAGAAAGTAAGTCAAGCAAGAGACAGTGGTCCACGGTGTCAAAGGCTGCAGACAGATCAAGAAGGATGAAAATGTTGTTTAGTCTAGTGCCGGTGAGAATTTACATTCACACACATAATGCCAATTGCTGGATATTCTGGACAGTAGCCATTACAACATGTTAATGGATAAAACACAGGAACTGGGAGCCAATCACTGCGTTACACAATTTTATGGGGAGGGATTTTGCTATGTTTTATAAAAGTGTTTCAATGCCTTTCATCTTCAGACTTGTCAAAAAAGTCACGGATCTGTCTCCTAAGACCTTTTCTATAATCAACTATTCAATTTAAAAAGTCTAGAATTTGTCTTTTTATGAAAGAGGGTTTTTAGACATGCTATACCTGACAGGTGAGGTTTTGGTATTCCTTTCCTCCCTCTGCATCACCAGAAGCCCGGTACCAACTTACTGAAGGCCCCTGAAGACCTGCACGGCCATTCCACAGCAGGCAGGATCGCAGAAATATCTGGCTATGTCCACAGAGCTAGACTCAAAAAGATGTGAAGTCCACCGAGGTTTTTCCAATATATCAGGTGGAAGGTATATGGCTCAGCCTAGCACAGGTCTACATGTGGATGTTTGTTACGCTGAAGGGATTTTAGACTTCAGCCAATATGTACGTAATTACAATTTCATGTTCTATTTTCATACTGAAATTAAGAAGCAAATAGTCTCTATATTATTTATCAGTGAACAAGGTACTTACTCTAAGAATGGAAATTGTTAACTACAGCCACTTTCCCAAAAGGTCATATTGCTGACTGTATCTTTTAGCATATATCAGATGTAATAAGATCATACCTTTATGTTGGTTAGGCTTTTTCCTGATGGCTTGTAAGTTCTCTTCTGCAACTGTCCCTTGATCATTCTGTAAAAAAGATATTTTTAATTGTAAACTTTCAACACTGATCAAACAATAATGTTTCTTTTCCCCCAAATGAAATTGCAACTTTAAACTAAATGTCATTTAATTAATCGATTGATTTATTTCTTTACTATACCCTATCATTTCCCCAAGAAGCTACAGTTTTTCCTTCATTCCTATTTGAAAAATGAATTAGGTTGAGAGGCAGTGATCACCCATGTTCACTCAACAAGTTTTGTACACAACTGGGGATTTGATCCTTCATCAGGAACTTTAAGAGAATAATTTAACTTCCAGGAAGGCTATTGGTGACCCACCACATTCATTACCATTTTATCTTGTTATAAAATGCAAGCTGAATATGCTTTACAAAAATGCTTAATGATGTATACTTAACAATAAAAGTTCATTGGCAAAATGGCTGGAAAGAAAACTAAGAAAAGAGAAGTGTCTCAATATCCCTAGCTTTGGAAGACACTAGATGTCCAAGTGATGTTGTTCAACAACTCCTGTGAGGCCAGCTGGGGCCCTTGGTTTCGTCTTCTCTGAGGATGGACAAGGAAAAGACTTTCAAACTGGTAAGTGAGCATCCAGCTAAACAATGGGCTACACCAGTGCTCACAAGTAAGAAATTAGATGGTGTAGAAATGGATGGGAACATTCTCAACTACTAAATGACAAAATGGTGGGGAGGATACTGTATATATTACCCTAGAGGAATACTATGTGTTGAGGGGCGAGAGAGAAAGAAGCTGGTTTAATGTATAAAAGCACAAAAAAGAAACAACAACAGCAACAACAACAAAAGAAATATGCTGAGATAGATTTTCTTAGAGAAAACCCTTGGGGGTCATGCTCCAGTCTTAGCAGTAAGAAGAGGCTCTGCTCTTCTCCTTGAGGCAAGTACAGACTGAAACCTCTGAGCAGTAGGAGCATCTTAAGGCATTTCCCGCCTGTTTGCGCTCACAGCATCATCTACACAACAGCTGCGTGATAAAGGGCTGCTCCAAGGAATGCAGCAAAATCTCCTTCAGCCAGCCCGGGTGCAGAAGCCTAAATCTAGATCCAATACAAAGGAAGCAACTGTGCTGATGCACTTATTTGTTATCAGATTAATTACTTCCAAAGATCCAGCACTCAGATTTTCTGACACCAGATGGAATGGTATATGGCAGCAATGCTAATTTTATGGTCAGAAAGTAGCACAGGACAAAGCATTGTTTTGGATACCTGTAGATTCAGAATTATGCCCTACATGACTTTAAATCTCACATGTGAAGCCAGATAGGCCTGATGCTGTAAGGCTGGTGCAACCCAAGGTCTTTAAAAGGCTCTTGGAAGTGCCTTACTGGAAGACTTAGGCACCAAAAAGACAGCAATTGTTTAGTTCTTCATTACCATTTTTTTCCTAGTAGAGGCAGAGTTCATTAGGATTGGGGTCCTGTCTTCATCTAGAAATCAAAGTCAACAGGTAAATGATCACACTTCATCATACAATTTGTTCGAGTATTAATTCATACTACATAAATAAATCACAGACTAGAACTCCACCAGCTCTTTAGAGGGGGTGGTTCAGTTACAGTAATACAAAATTAATACACCAAGCTATACTTAGTTTTTTTAAACTTTATTAAAAGTTTCAGTGGTAAAGAAGCAATGTCACCCCATGAAGTCACCTAGTCACAAAAATGAGACTTGACGGAATTTGTTCGTTATAAAACATACCTCTTCCTTTTAAATTACAGTACTTAAATTAGATGTCAGCATATTTTCAAAAGTAGTATAATCTCTTTGCTCACAAGCTTTTTATCTTGAAAATAATATCATTGTGCCTTGATCATTTCTAATTATTGCTGGCATCTAAATTTTTCGTCCTCCTCTGTATTCTCAAGAGGCCTGTCAAAGAATTACCCAATGTTCTCTTTCTCTAACCCCCCCAAAAGTAAAAGTAGTACACTGTATTATTTTTACATACTTGAGACACTCTCTGACATGTGACCAGCACAACTCCATCATCTACCATAAATAATAAGAAAGCATAAGAAGAGCACTGTTGGATCAGACTCCAAAAACCTACCTAGTTTGCCATTCTAGACAAAAGTATTGCTAAAAGGATTGTTGAAACAACTGTCTTCAAACTATGGAAAATGGGTTCCAGTGTTTCATTCAAAACTGGGAGAAAAAGAAAGTAGAGCAAAGATTCTTTTGTATGGCTCAGGGAGACAGTAACTAGAAATGTTGAGAGAAAGCATAATGTAGAACACAAACGTTACATGCAGTAAGTACCAAATTCAGGTTTTGACATCTCCACATAGAAGAGGAAGAACATTTTCCTGAAACTCTGAAGAGCAACTGGATTAGGTGGACTCTTGACTAAGTATAAGGCACCTTCCTCAATTTCTAGTATCAGTCTAGTCCTGGCCAGTTGGAAAAAACACTTCTCTGAGGACCCGAGTGTACAGGGTGGATTGTATGGGAGAAGGCAATCCTGTAGGTAATCCAGACCCATACCATGGAGGGCTTTCAAGGAAATAACCAACACTTTGTACTTTGCCTGGAAGCTAACTGGCAGCCCGTAGAGTACTTTTAAGATCAGTGTAATGTAATCACTCCTGTATGTACCCATAATCTGGCTGCCATATTCTGAACCAGCTAAAGTTTCCAGACTTGGTACAAAGGTAGCCCAAAACAGAGTGGATTTCAGAAATCCAGCCATGAGTACCAGTGCATGTACTACCATCTTTAGGTCCTCCAGTTTAGGGGATACATACGGACCATGAAAGTCTTTCAGTCCCCACTTACTGGGAGCAGCAGTTGTGTCCAACAATAGTTCAATGCTATTGTTCCATTAGTCAGGAAACAGCTACATCCTCTCGCACAAGCAATCTCCAGCACAAGCGGAAATTGAGGCAGGGACCTTGCTTCTGCCTGTTGCACCAATTACGGGAGGGAGATGGGAACATCAGTTGGCTGCTTCTCAAGCAATAGGGGAACAAACCCTGACTGATCACAACCACTGCTGGGAATTGAGATGACTGGGATGGAAGTCACTATGCTGCTTATACATTCGTAAATCCCCAACAAGATTCCAGCCAATGTTTGTTTGGTTTTTGGAGAGTTGGGCAAAGATAGTATGTCAGCCAGATATCATTACTTCACTCCGCTGACAAGAGGCTGCCACTTAAAATTTCCCCACTGAAGACAGACGTAACCAGTCAAGACTACTTTTTCGGATTCCTTGCCTCACGTTGAACCAGGATCTAAGTTTGGGTTAGTATTTTGTAGTTCTCTCAAATTGTTTATAGCGTGAGAAAACTATTCACTGTTTTTTTCCCAGCACTGTTTAACAGTTGCTTATTAAATAGTTTCAACTCCACAAAAATATGCACACAAGACTGAATGAACAGACTCACACCTGTTTAAAATGATTATTTCAGGCATGGAAGGAGACAGGCAAAATAGTACCAAAATCTATGGGTAAAGAAAGAGTAGATGGGCAAAAGAATCTTTTCCTTTTCCTGACAGTAAGGGCTGTTCGACAGTGGAACACACTCCCTCGGAGTGTAGTGGAGTCTCCTTCCTTAGGGGTCTTTAAGCAGAGGCTGGATGGCCATCTGTCAGGGATGCTTTGACTTGGAGTTCCTGCATGGCAGGGGGTTGGACTGGATGGCCCTTGTGGTCTCTTCCAACTCTATGATTCTATGATTCTATGATCCTATGATTCTAACCACTGGGATCGAAAAGGCTCATACCTCAGAAACACACTGGCCAGGGTTTATACCCGTACTGTAGGAAACCACAAACAATGGCCATCAGGGGAGGACTTTGGGGCAGAAGTCTCAGGCTTATTCAGCCAAAAAGATCAGAGAGTCCCCAAGACAACATGGCTAGGCTAAACTATTATATAACGGGTGGGCAACTGTCAAGGCTTAGAACATAATGTTCCCAAGTTTTTTAAAAAAATTAAAAGTGGGGGGGTGCTGAGAGAACCCCAAAAATGGGCTGGGTGGATCATTTTGCTCACTCTTGTTTTTAAAAGAACTGATGCAAGACACAGTACCACCTAAAGGGTTACCTTTTGAAACACTGAAAAGTGTGATACTATCTAACTGCACCACCAATCATTGTCTATGGTAATGAGGATTGCAACTTTCATTACATTCTCCCAAAGGTTCTGTCTTGTGCTTTGAAACAGCTGGTGATTCAGTGCCAGAACAAATTAACAGAAATAACTCAATAATGGAAGAAACTTACCATAAAAACTGTTTTGCTTGACGGGGTCATGATTTGGACAAAATACTCTAACACAATGGAGAAATGTTGAGAGAAATGAAATGGCATTAGTACAGAAGTAACAGTATCCAGTTTGTAATTGTAAAAGCAATGTAATTCACTGGAAAGAATGCTTTATTTAGGTGAAACAAGGCTTCCATGCACAATGACTGCAAGGGAGAATGACTCATAAGCAATCGGAAAGCTGTGTCAGTATAGACAGTGTACATCAATATGTTACAACATGTGCAGTGATCAGTGTTCATCAATGAAATAGGAACAAATTACTGAATCTTCATTTTAGAGAAAAGGAAATCGCTATGTATTCCCTGACTCATAGAAAACATTCACTACTAGCAATAGTCATGGCCGAGCGGTTAAGGCAATGAACCAGAAATCCAATGGGGTGTCCCCATGCAGGCTTGAATCCTGCTGACTATGATACGTCCCCCCCCCCTCTTCCTCATGTGTGGCAATGGGAAACTGGACCCTCCTTCCTGGTATTGACAAAGACGGGCCCACACGGACGCTAAAGGACAGGTTGCTTATCTCTAACTAGTTTGAGTGGGTCATCTGTGAAATCACACAAATGGGTTCTGTGCCTGCAGAATGCACTATTCAGAACCTTCTAGAGCTCTTACATAAGCGCTTTGGCAGTAGCCCTGTCTATTCTCCACACACCATATAAATGTGCTTCTCGTCTAAACCCTCAGTTCCCAAGGATGCTGCTGTAACAGAACCAGAGAAGCAAAGGAAGAAGCAGGACATGATGAGAAAAGGATGGGCGGGGTTGTATGATGACTGCTCAAAGAACTACTGTTGCAGGTAGGCAACCTGTCTTCCTTCTTCATGGTCTTGTGTGAATCACACAAATAGGAGACTACCAAGCTATTAGTCTGTAGAAAGAAGGAGTTCCACAGAGAGAAAAGTATTGCTCTCCCAAATAAAGTCTCCATCTTGGACCTGGAATCCAGTCTGTAGTGTGAAATAAAGGTGAGAGGTTTGGATCAAGTAGCAGCCTTGCATGTCTCAAACAGGGGATACCTACTTTGGGAAAGCAGTTGACACAGTCATAAGCCAGCCAATTGTTGCAGTGATCCACTTAGAGAACCGCTGCATGGATACAGGCAGTCATGTCTTTTTAGACTAGCAAAGGAAATGTCTTTGAGACTGGTGAGATGCTGAAGTACAATCCATGTAAAAGGTCAGAGCCCTGCCACATCAATCCAATGCAAGGAACACTCTAAATCCATGGCAGGATTCTGAAAGAAGGCTGGCTGGATTATGTCAGCCTTAAATGAAAAACTGACACTACCTTAAGAAGGAAGGTAAAGTCAGTTCTCAAAACAACTGTGGAAACATATGTATGGTCCATCTGCCCACAGAGCAAAAATCTTGCTAGCTTGCCTGGCTGATATCATCACCATAAGAAAGGTAATCTTCCAGGTTAGCAGCCTCAGGTTACAAGAGGCCATTCATTCAAAAGGTTATTGGATAATGAGAAGCTAGCGGTTAGGACCTGACACAGGTGGATATAAATTCTTGTAGCCTTTCAAAAATGTCTTAGGAAATGTTATGACATGATATGGCTGCTAGATAGCACTTGACAAAGGACAGTGACATGCTCCAAGATGACAGGAAGACTATGAAGTCCAGCACATGGGGAACTATGATGTCTTTCGGCAAGACTTTCCTCAGGTGAATGAATTCCCAGAACACAGTCCACTTGTAGGTGTATGAATGATGAGTGGAAGATCTCATTTGGGATTCCTAGACTTTGGGAAAGGAACTTTTTTCAGAGTTAGGCTGCAAATTTCAGTGTTTAATCCTGGGAAACTCTCAGAACCAGGCTTCCGATGTTGTATTTTCTTAGACGTGGGCAGAAAGGGACACTTTGTTTTCTAGACAGATAGAAGGTTTGATCCCTAAACGTTATTTCTTTGATCCTTTGGAAAAGGAGAAGATACTGAGACTGTTGTGTTCCAGGAGTTAGGTCATGAACAAGAGGATTTGGAAGCACTGTTAAAATGCTCCATTAACTGTCCTGTGGGACAGAAGGACAGCTTCACTTTAGGTGGGTACCTCTCCTTTCAGTCTGAGCCACAATTCTTTTTTAATTAAAAATATTGGCCTTACGGGGTTTTCCAGTTTTACTCCAACAAATAGGATGGGCTTAGGAGAACAGGTCCATTTTCCTATTTCTCAACTGCCACTATATTGTCAGAGTTCTGGATTCCAGTTATACCGACGTTAATAAAGAATCCACGATGGGCATTCAGTCTGACTTAAGCTGCCTAAGTTTCAGTTCTGTAATACTTTAAAAGAAAAGGACACATCCAGTTGGGCCTCTCTGTAAGGAGGACTGTCCTGATCTCCTAGGAAACCTTGAGATACTGCATGTTCCCCATCAGATTAAGTGAGTGAGTTTGCTCCCAGAAGACCAACCCTCAGAAGACTAAAGAACTGGATAAACTGCGGCTAGATTTCTCTTGAAGCTGCAGTTGGCTCTACTATGCATTGTTACACCTGTGACTTCCCCCCCTCTCCTGTGATCTTCTATTTGCCATAGCATCTTGATTAGAAAAATTCAGAGGCTGAAAAAGACCTGTTTTGTAGGGAGATCTAGAGCAGGTATAACTTCTGTCTTCGACACTAGGTGTGAAAAGACTCTACTCTTAGCTGTTGTAAATAACCAGGATAGACTCCTCATTGAGGTTTGGTAAAAGCTGAGCTACACTTGAGGAAGAGGATGGGAATGGGTGGGACATATTATTCATCTTCTCTTGTTCAGTAGGATGTACTTTGGCTTCTGTGGGTCAATGTGTCCCTCCAAAAATACCAGCTGCAGCTGCCACTGGCCCTTTAGTGTCAGAGATGCTAGCAATAAAGTATGTACTTTAATGCTACAAGTAGGCTGCAATCTGTCTCCTGCTTGTCCAGTCAAAATGGGGAGAATGTGGCACTTGGGGGATACAGCAGACAGAGCATGTGTATTGTGGGCATGTGCAGATCTGGGGGGTGTTCTATGAACTTTTTTTGGCAAGCTAGGTCAGGCCCCACCTGGAATACTGTCTCCAGTTCTGGGCACCACAATTCAAAAAAGATGTTGAGAAACTGGAATGTGTCCAAAAGAGGGCAACTAAAATGGTGAGGGGTTTTGAAACCATGCCTTATGAGGAATGCCTTAGGAAGCTGGGGATGTTTAGTCTGGAGAAGAGAAGTGATATGATAGCCCTGTTTAAATATTTGAAAGGATGTCATATTGAGAAGACAGCAAGCTTGTTTTCTGCTCCAGAGAATAGAACCCAAACAATGGATGCAAGCTAGAGGAAAAGATATTCCACCTCAACATTAGGAGGAACTTCCTGACAGTAAGGACTGTTTGACAGTGGAACACATAGTGGAGTCTCCTTCCTTGGAGGTCTTTAAACAGAGGCTGGATGGCCATCTGTCATGGGTGCTTTGATTGAGATTTCCTGCATGGCAGGGGATAGGACTGGATGGCCCTTATGGTCTCTTCCACCTCTATGATTCTATGAAAATAATTTGATTACAAGGTGAAACTACTGTAAATAAAGAGATAGCATAAGCTGACTAAGATTACTGAAACTCTGGCAACACACTGAACATACAAATAAATATTCAAATAAATATACTTTGAATATAAAATAAGCAAAACGGTATAAGTTTTTAGAAAAGATTTTGTTAAATACCTATAAATGCCTTGTACTTCATCTGTTTGTACTGCAGCATCATCACACAGAGCACAAAAATAATGATAACTTCTGCGACAGTGTTTTATCTCGCAGCCAACTGTGGCTCCTTTCTTGCGACAGAAATTGCATATCTGCAACAAAAGAGTGTGAAGTTCTAATCAAATATATACCATACTGAGATTATTAAAATGAAGTAATTCTCAAGCACAGTGTAGGAAATTTGAACCAAAGATTGGACTCATGTACTCCTCTCTCATTCCCCCTCTCCACACTCAATCTGGATTCAGTGTTGTGATCTTTATTAAACTAAACTTCAGTTTCCTGTTTAAGAAATAATGAGAATTTGTAGATTAATTTCATTTTACCCAACAGGGGTATGAAACCCCTTATAGCAATAGCAGCTTCGTTTATATACCGCTACATACCACCTAAGCAGTCTCTAAGCGGTTTACAACTGTAAGGTAATTGCCCCCTTAACACTGCTGAGACAGAAAAACAATTAAGACAAAGTATTTCACTCATATTTTCCAGATAATTGAGACTACTATCACGAAAGGACTGTGTATAATTGCTGCTTGTCACAAGCTTCTTCTATATAATGGGAGTTCCCTGAAGATTCGCCTTTTCCATCCCCATCTTCTTAAGATTTATGTCCTGTCTTATTTAGAATGTAAGCCTGAGGCCAGGGATTGATAAATAAAACATCTGTAAGCCACTCACAGAGTCTTGGGGTGAGAATTAAATACTTGGCTTGGGGTGAGAACTAAATACTATTAAATAATTAATCAACCAACTGATGAATCAGAAATGCTTCATATCACAATTTTAGACTAGGTACCCCTAGGTCACGGTTTTATTTTCCCAATAGACTTCTTACTGCATCTAGCCTTGTTTACACTCCCAGCTTAAGCAACTAAAAGTCTGCCAACTTTTGCTTCTTTGTCTTTCATCAAAATCATGCCAAATGAGACTTTATGTGTTAACTCCTAAATCCTTTCTTTACCTAAGCACACTGGGTAACACACTGAATACTAAGAATCAAATTTCCTGTTTTTGCAATTTATTCGGAATTTCCATGTAAGAGAACTTACTCGGCCAGGGATGCAGCAACGGTTCATTAAGGAGCTCCAGAACATCAACAGGGGCTTGAATCTGAATGGCTAATCATTGCACTATGGCTGGCATCATGTTAATGACTTACACATGCACAGGTGCCATTTATGTGGACTCAAACTCATTTTGGGAAGAGGTTTTTTTCTCTTGTGCTCCATGAAAAACTCTCCCCCGGCCCCAATGTGGCAGCTCTCAAGCCCCAGGATGGATTCCTGTGCTCCTTTTTACTTAAAAAAAAAGAAAGAGGGGAAACAATTCAATCCATGAAGAGCCAGCTTCTCTGAGCTCCTGGGGGATGGAAAAAGTGAGTCCATTTCATTTGAAGGCACACCCTAATTTCTTCTCTGTGATGGAGCTGAGACCATCTGCTTCTTCATGGCCCAAATCACATCTCCACCTCCACAGTGCTAAGGAACAACAGTAGGAGCTCCTCTCAGTGCCTGATAGCTGCCGAGCAGTGGGAGGGTGCAAGCTTGCATTGGCAGAGCCACATGGAGATGTAGGGTTTTGGCCTACATGTCTCAACTCACTGACCTAGTGACAAGTTGGTGTTACCAGCAGGAGTCTTGTGAATGGCCAGTGTTCACAGTGCTGTGGCCTTCAGCATTTAATTTCCCACTGACCTCACTATTTGCAATTCCACTCTCAGCCACGTATACTGTAAATATACCAGAAATTCTGGATGACGCTTCATACAACTGATATGGGATATGTTCTATATAAGCTTAGATCATAATAAGTGTCTCAGTCTTTTAAAGTGCAGTGAGACTCCGTTATTTATTTTATGGGCTTTAATGTCATCAGCTATTCTCTCCCAGTTCAATTCTCTATGCATATTCAAAGGTTCCAGTGAGAAGACAAAGGGGAGGGTTGTTCAAAGGCTTTCCTTCACAGTGGGAGTGTAGATCATTTATGCATACAAATTTGCATCACTTGCACACAGAATCCAGAGGCTCTCTTAACATGTCAAGTAAACAATTTTAACGCAATCTGCATAATTTGCTGTTACAAATAGATAAGCTTAAAAAACCGAAGAGCAGGTGTCTCACCAGCCGCTTCCCTCTCTTTATTTCATTGATTACTGAAGCCACATCGAACCTTATATCAAGATTGTTTGAGCTATGTTCTTCAGATTCCACAAATCCCGAGGAATACAACTATAAATAAAAGCAGAGATAAGACAACAACTTCTTAAAGTTACGAAGTGCCAGAATGAACCAATAAAAAACTTCATCAAGCACCAGCAGAAGACTTAATTCAGCATTTTCTCAGATTTGCACAGGACTTCCTTTGCAAGGTGGTCATATTACTACCTCCCCCCAAACCTTCATCAACTATTCATTGATCTACCTATGATCAGGTTGTTATTGTTAATGTTAATGTGTGTGTATTGTAGCCTGTTAATTTGTATTTATTAGCCTGTTGGCATTGGTGCTATTTTTCATACCCTGCTGCCACCACAGCCCATGCAACAAAAAACTGACCTGTCTCTCTCTTTTTTTAAAAACCAAAATTAAAGCCAAGTAGTATCTGACACAAGGCTACTAGCTCTCCACAGAGCTTCCAGGAAATGTTAACGGCAAAATTGCTTTGCCTTGAGGGAAGTCCAGGAAATTCCACAGAAACAAGGGGAAAGCAATTAAAAAGTGCGTAAGTGCCTCATTTACTTGTGTATTATGGCTTCCAGTGCTACAGTTCTCTCAAAGTGCAAATACAAGATGCCACATGGCTTGTGTCAGGAAAGAAATTTTAGATTGAGGGGGGCTACTTCTGGATGTGGCAGTAGCAGGTTTACAGGTGATGATGCTATTTTGTTTAACTTAAAAGGAACAAAAAATGGCTCCAAATACCCTACAAAGGTAAAGCTGTACATAAAAAAAAACAATATAAATAACAATTTTGGTGAAATTATGTAATATTTACACATTAATGTTAGGGATTGTTTTGCAACTAATAATGTAATTACTCTCCATATTAATGCAATATCAACATGTTATGAATAAACATGTTATTTTAACAAGTTATTTTCAAGCACTGATGGTTACTCATCCAGGAAGAATCGCCATTCTAGACAGTACTGTATTAATAAAAATCAACTTGTTAATTTCAATATAGGATTGTTTCTTTAAATCATGAAAAAGAATCTATGTCAGAGAGATCATCATTAATATTAAGTATACGGCTTCCAATTATATTTTTCAGTGTTATTGTTGTGTGCCTTCGTTTCCAATTTATGGCACCCTTATCATGGGTTTTTCTACGCAAGTTTCTTCAGAAGGGGTTTACTACTGCCATCCTCTGAGGCTGAAAGAGTGTGATTTGCCCAAGGTTACTTAATGGTTTACATGATCAAGATTCAAGCCTTGGCCTCCAGAGTCATAGTCCAGCGCTCAAAGCACTACACCATGTGGGCTGTCATAGAACTGTATTCTATGACTATACTAGTGGCAGTTTATTGAGTTGAGAAATGTCCCTTTCTGAAGGCGAAGTACCTAAAGGGCACACTTTCTCTCTCTCAGTGCAAAGACAGAGGAGGTCAATATACAGAGAATCTGGGGAGAGGGAGCATATCTCAACAAGGAGGGGGAGCCTGGATGTAAATGCAAGGGGCATCAAGTTTTTTAAAACTTAATTTTGCATAAAGTATTGCAAGCATACCATGTAATAAGGTAACAAACAGTAAATAAACAAGAATTGGACAAAGTGAAGTAAGGGGGGAAAGGGGGAGTAAAAGAAAGATGCTAATGGAGAGGAGTACAGGAATGAAGTCCATAACAGGGGATTGTATTGGCCCTTTGAGCTGCATCAAGGCCTTTTACACGACATTATTCTAAATGATGGGACAGTGGGGTGGCAATATGAGCATTACTGTCAATGTAACTTAAGAATGGAAACCATTTCTCTGTGAATGACTCAAGTACCATAGAATTCTTCAATCTGTTCACTCTGTCTGAAGGGATATCAGTTTTAACAAACTAAAGATTACGTTGAAAACAATTCAGGATTCCTTGGCGTACCTGTCTTCTAATGATATCTACATCTCTGTTTATGCAGTAAAGTTGAAACAAGTAATAATGTACTTCTACTTTAAAATGATTAAATATAATTCTCCTATGTGATTTAGACTATGATTAAAACTCAAGCAATTAAAAGAATTATCTAAATCAACTTAATTATAAAATATGCATATTCTCGAATTTTATTTTGACAAGCATAAAATAAACTTAAGGTTTGTTTGCTGTTCTGTCTTACTAGAATTTAAAGTGGTGTTCAACAACCCTCAATTCAAAACTGAAGTGAAACAGTGAAGCAGAGTCAATTTGACTGAAATCAAATTTCCATAACCTGGTCTATTCACAGAAAACAGTTAGAAAGTGTAAATAGTATTCATGGCGATACTTTGACCTAGACTCTTTTTTCACTTATTGTTTAAGAAAATGTTAAAATCTGATTTACATTTTGAAATCTGATTTAATTTTGTTTAAATGCGGTAGGTTTAAGACATTTATAGATAAAAAACATTGATTTTTATCAACCCTGAGTAGAACAAGTATGGGATACCTCTTCACAAAGGAGGCCTTTCAACTATCTATACCATCTCTGAAAACTATGGCTAAATTTGTCAATGTAAGGGTAGAAAGAGCCACCTTATACTTAGCCAATATCCAATAGTCCATTAGACTCTCCAATTGCTCTCTTTCCTCAGTTTTTCCTCTGATCATGTCTGGAAAATAACCAAACCATTCACTTTCAGCAGCTTAATGCTGTCTTTTACCACCGTTCAGCAGATTCAACCAACCTTTCAGATTTCTAAAATTAAAATTTAGACTTACCACAATTGCCCACTGCTTTCCAAGATATGCAGTAGGGCTCCACTAAAAAAACAAAACAAACTAGTTGTACACAGAGAATTTTGAAGTTTCTACAAATTTTTGGACCACTTTTAAACACTAAGGTGTTTAGAAGAACCTCACACCAGGTACACCAAATTGGGTTAGTGCTGCAAACCTCATAGAGAAATTGCATTGGTACACAACAAAAAAAGGTGCAATTGTTATGATTCGCCTTGAAAGAGCAATTTGAATTTTCTTTCACTTTTTAGTCAAACGTTTTGAACACAATACATTTTTGTAAAGCTCACCAAACAATCCTGATGAACTGCAAGATTTTGTTCTTCAGCAACATACATAATGGCACAGTCCTCATCTTGGGGGCAAAATGCACATTGTCTTCTTACCATCTTCGCCATTATCAAAGTCCACTGGGGAAAATTACCTTAGAAAGGGATTTTAATTATTAACACAAAACTATTCCTTGGCAAAAGGATAAAACTAGCATCTATACTCGACTATAAGTCGACCTCATGCGTAAGTCAAGAGCAGGTTTTGGGGCCAAAGTTATGGATTTACATGATGACCCTTGGATAAGTCAAGGGTAAAGCTTAGGGGTGTGTAACAAAAGATCTAAAACATGAAGCAAAGGAAAACATTGTTAAATAAGGGCCTGAACAGACATGCCAAAATAAAGCTGCTTTGGGTCACTTTGGAGGCATGCTGTTTAAATGATGCATGCGTCTTAAGAGGCTGGAAGCCACACCAAAGCCACACTTCAGTCCTAAAGACTGGAGTGCTGCTTTGGCACAGCTCCTGGCCTCTTAAGACGTGCGTGTCATTTAAACAGCATACCTCCAAAGTGACACGAAGCAGCTTTATTTTGGCCTGTCTGTTGCAGCCCTAAGTTACAAAATTTCAGCAGGCATAACTGTGCTCATACTAAAGGCTGGATGAATGAGAGAGTTGAGGACGGTCAGTGCTTTCAGGACAGATTACACTCTTGCCTTTCACCAGGGAAAATGGTTCCTGTTAAAGTACAGAACTCACACTGACCCATGTATAAGTCGATTCAGGTTTTTTTGGCCAATTTTTTTTACTAAAATTTCTAGATTTATACACAAGTATATACACTAGTTAAAAGCACCAAGATAACATTCAACTAAAATACAGTGGGACCTTGTTATCTACTAGGGTTTTGGTTCCAGGATCCCCCTTGGATAACAGAATCCATGGATGCTCAAGTCCCATTAAATACAATGGCAAAGCAAAACAATGTCCCTTATATAAAATGGAAAATCAAGTTTTGTTATTTGGAATTTATACTTTGAATATTTTCAAGCCATGGATGCTTGAATCAGTGGATAAAAACTCCCTGGTTAAGGAGGGCCGACTGTATCTTCAAATGAAGAATTTAAACTGCCTCCAAAGCCTTTCCAAACATCATGAAAGGAGGAAACAGTTTTAAATCTGTCCACGAGCTTATACCAGACCCCTGCAGATTTCTCCTTTCCAGTTAAGATATCAAGTCTGCAAAAACGGAAGGGCGATTGTATTTACAACTCTCCTGTATCCTATCCCAAACAGCTTTTGCATCTCATTTTCCAAAGTGGCTGGCCATGAGGATGGAAAAGGGTAAAAAAAGAAAACCAAGGCTGGAGTAATTTTTCTTAGGGATTTTAAAAAGTTTCATTTTTATTGTGAACACAATCTAATTTATAATCAAATATTATACAATCAAAGATAAAAAAACAAACAAAAAAAGGAAAAAAAGAATTTTTAGAGAAGGAAAAAGAAAAAAAACACATAGAATACACAATAAAAAACAACACTATTAAAAACATACAAAAAGTGAACCTCAAAACAAGTTGAAAGTATGGGCAATATTAAAATGATTTAAGACTATGCTTAAAAGATAAAAGACCATTAAAAGACAAAAAGCAATTAAAGCAGTTCAATCTAAAAACAATACAGCACTCTCAGGCCATTCATTAAGATCTATTTATTTGAATTTATATCCCAAAATGGGATTCAGGGAAGTGAGCTCCACAGTCCAAACCAACTTGCATGTGACAGTGGCAGGGTGATCTTGGGGCCCAGGCAGGCTCATATAGCGGGATATGATCTGCCAGATAGCCTGGTCCTGAGCTATGTAGGGCTTTTTTAAAAAAGCACAGGTAAATAGCTGTGGGACTGGGGCAAAATGTAAAAGAGTAAGATGCAGATTATGACCCTGGCCATATCTTCAAAGAACTGTGACACAAGCAACTGGTAGTCAAGTAGCCGTTCAAGGAGTTTCTTAATACTGATGTGTGAAAACAATAAATCTGCTCACTCAAGATCAGTGTCCCTGGAGTTAAAACCTTTTCTGAAGAGATCCCTTTTGTTATATATGTGGGCAGTTGTGAGGACTCATGTAATGTGCCAAGAAACAATGAGCTCATTTCTCTGTGAATGGAGTGGAATTTGTATGTGTGCGTGCATGTGTATCAAAGTTCAGCTGTTTCCCGTTCCAACCTTCCTTTGAAATATTTTTTTTTGTTCAAGAACCGCTGCTTGTAACGTCAACTTGTACGGTCACAAATTGTACGCCTTGGAGGCTTAAAATTCTTTGTAACTGGTTTTGTGGTTTTACCACTTCTAATGCCAGATTTGTGTTTGTTTATCCTTTTCTGTAGAAACTGTCCTCTCTGTCCAATGGACAGTGCAGAGGGGCACTGCTGACAGAGACTCTGGATAAAGAACGGCATAGGTTGGATATCTGAATGACCATTTACAATTTCATTAAGACGACTAAATATTTGTCTAAAGCTATGGTTTGAATCCCTGCCCAGCCATAGAAATCCACTAAGTCAACATTCACTTAGCTTCAGAGAAAGGCAAGTCACACACTCTCAGCCTTAGACAAAGGCAATGGCCAACCTTTTCTAAATAAATCTTGCCAAGAAAACCCTAAGATTTACATCAGTTGGAGTCACCACCACCACAGTGGCATGACCAGGGCATTACCACAATATGAGTTTTGAAATTAGTTTTCTGGTCAACACAGCTACTCCTGTATTCTAACTAGTGACATCATGGTTTTAACCACAGCACATCAAACCCTAACAAAATTGTAACAGACCAAACTACAAACAGGTATCATAAATCTGGATAAAACGAGGCATCTTGAACACAACTCGGGGTTGCTTGGAAGAAGGTGAAGATAAGAATTACTCTGTCAGCTTTATTTCATAAGATGAGAGGTGCAAAAGCTCTCCTTCTTCCCTGCACAAGGCCACTTACTACAACTGGCCTATAGGAAAGATTCCAAGACTGTGAGGAAAACAGTCTTAAGAATTTGATTTTGGCTCCTGCAAGGAATTCTCCACAGTAAGGATATGGGTGACTTGAAAGATATGGATATCTTTCATTATTTTTTTAAAAAAATATGTTGCTTGTAAACTACCCTGAAGATATCCTGAAAAGTGTGATATAAATAATTAAGAATCTCAGTCAGGTAGTCCATGTTTAATTTTTTTAAAAAGCAAAGTTGAGTAATAAATACCTTTAATGGGTTACCAAAATATCATTAGAAAGGCAAGGTTTTTAATCCTTAGGATAGGGGAAGTTCAAAAGGCATTTACATTGTGCAAGAATATTATTGGGAAAGCTAAAAATACCAGATCTCAAACTGACTTTACAAGCTTTCACTCTTCATTTGGGGACACCAGTAACTGCAATTTATTTATTTATTTTATTTTTATCCAGCCTTTCTCCCAAGTTGGGACCCAAATCCAACTTACACAGTTTCCACCACTATAACTTCTAGTTAGAATGCCTCTTTAACTTTTCTACCTCTTTGTCTCCATTCTAAGTTTTGTAAAGCCCAGCATCGTGAAGTTGATGTGGGTTTTTCGGGCTATGTGGCCATGTTCTAGAAGAGTTTGTTTCTGACCTTTCGCTAGCATCTGTGGCTGGCATCTTCAGATTAAATGTTTTATTAGAAAATAAAGATACAGTTTAACATAGACCAATAAGCAATACATATCAAGTCCAAAGAATGCAATTGCAAATGAGAAAACATAGCAATATAATAATATATAAGAAAATTAACTACAAAGCAAATTTCATTCCTAGGATACATCACACTTATTAAAGCATCTCAAGAATAGAGTAGAGTGTACTAAGGAGACCAAAATATATATCCTTTACTTTGAGATCACCAATGGCAATCACTAATATATATCTAAACAATTGTATACCATGAAAGAAAGAGAAAAAAGGGAAGGAAAGGGAGGGGAGGAAGAAGGAAAAAGAGAGGGAGAAAGAATGAAGACATCACTGTTCCTTTTCTACCACAACCGCAGCTGGTTCCTCTTACTGTCGATGGCTCGAAATGTGCTCAATGTAAATGTCTCTGGACCATCTGATGGTATCTGACACCATTAGCTTGCGCATAAGTTTTGCATAGCGCTTTCCCACTCCACAAACTCTCAGCACAGGTTCATTTGCTGGATCCCAGGCACCCAGGGCTCCAACAAGCAATGCATGGACAGAGACCTCATACCCCTTTTGTCTCAGGACCTCAGCCAGAGGGGTATACTTTTGGTGTTTCCGTTCTCTGGCCTCTCTCATGGCCGGCTTCCTGTTTTCAGAGGGGATGGTGACATCTACAACAGTAATCTTCTTGTGGTCTTCATCTGTGATTACTACATCAGGTCTCAGTTGGCTGTCTGTCCCGGGCACAGTTCGATTTAGGGAGATGGTGCCCATTGAGGCTGGGATAGCTTTGGCCAGTCGATTCATTACAGCATCATGCCAATGTTTCCATGCTGTCAAGTGTGGAGGGCAGTTGCAGAGCACATGTGGAAGCATCTCATTTGGGTGACCACAATGACGGCAACATTTATCGTGGTTGCCACTTTTGACGGTGCCATTGAGAGGCACAACATTTAGACGAGCTCGGTGGACAAAACGCCAGTCGGCAAAACGGGTGAAATCTCCACGTTGAATAAAGTGGTTACTTGAGTCCCATTGTGATGTCACTTCAAAGACCTTGCCCTGGTCAGGCTTGCTCAGGAGCACAACGGTATATTTCTCCCTTAAAAGTTCTTTCAGTGAACTTTCTAACAGATGTCTTGTTTTATGGGAGAAGCTCTGGACCTCCGGAGGGTTCCATTTGATGACGGTGAGCTGATGGCTCTCTTCAGCAGCCCACACCCATTTGCAGCCAATAAGTTTATTTAAGCGTCGGGTTGCATTCCGGGTGCGGGTGAAGAGAAGTCTCCGCCATCGCGTCCAAATTCATTTTCCAGCAAACCGGAAAGGTAGGTTGCCAGGTCACTTTCAGATGGAATTCTGGCAGTGCGCTTTTGGATGACTTCTTTTAGGGAGCCTAGAGCAATAGATTTTACAGTCTTGTCAGGGCAGGTGAGAAGACGATATGCATGGATGATAGTTGCAGCATCCCCTGAATCTCCCATCTTAGGGATTCCTATTCCTCCATGTCGCTGAGCAATGTGCAGAATGTCATTAGTAGCACGCTTAGGGAGGCTAAGCCACTTCTTCAGGGAAGCCGTGATTGCTCGGTCGACTCTATTAAGTGCTGTTTTCCGGACTGACGAACCCCAGAGAGCGAAGTCAATCCTTGGGAGGAGGAAAACCCTAAGCGCATTGATCTTTTGCCATGGGGCTAAGAGAGATGCATCGATCTTCATGGTATCCATCACAATGGCATGCAGCGTAGCCTCAGGAGTCTGGCAGCTTCGGAAACCCATTGGAGTCCCTAGGTGTTGATAGGTATCTCCTTCTTTAAGATGGGTCATGGGTTTCCCTTGGATGGTGAAAGCAGTTGGCAGAACTCGGTCCTTCAGGCTCCCATTAATGTGGAGCGTTGCACATTTTTTAGCATTAAATTGCAGACCCATCCAATCTGCAGCATGTGCAGTCACATTTATCATTTGCTGGTGTTCATCAGCTTTCTCAGCTACAAGGTCGTCAGCATAGGCCAAGATGCTCACTTTATTGCCATATAGGTTGAAACCACTGGGACTGTTGATGATATAGCGGAGCAGAGGCTCCATAGCCAGATTGAAAATAATTGGGCTTAGTGGGCAGCCCTGTTTCACCCCACAACGAACTTGGATTTCTGCTGTCTCGCCTTCCGTCGTCCACACTGTGGTGGTACAGTCATTATAAAGTTCACGGAGCAGGTCAAGAAATGTCAAAGGCATGCCCAATTCAGCCAGTGTTTCCAAGATGTGAGAGTGTGGCACAGAGCCAAAAGCATTGCTGATGTCGAGCCAGGCCACAGCACACTCTCTTCTGGTGCGACGAACAGTATCAATAATTGTTTGTATTATAAAATTATGCTCGTAGCAGCCCGCACAGGACATGAAGCCCTTTTGTTGAGGGCTGACGACGCGACCAGTGATGACCCAGTCTGTGACCCTGGCAGCAATGCAGCTTGTATACACTTTGTAGATGGTGCTACAGAGGGAAATTGGGCGCCAGTTGTTAGGGTCCGTTGGGTTGTCCTTCTTATAAATGAGGACGATCATGGCTTTTTTCCAGCTGATTAGTGTTTGACAAAATTGTTTACAGGAGTTAAAGATGGATGTTAAAACTAAACAGCCAGGATTGTACTTCTTCAGTAAGTTGTATCGGATGCCATCCTTTCCTGGGGCTGTATTTTTGGCCCTCATCAATCTTGCCTCAATTTCTTGGGGGGTAAAGTCTCTTAAGAGGATGTTATTTAGTTCCTCCTCCACTCTCGGCAGTCCATGGAGGTCAGCTGGGCGGGGAGCTTGGCTTTGCTCATCTCGATCAAAAACAGAAGTAAAATGTTCATGCAATTGGCCACTGGGGATGGTACAAAATGGGGATGGGCCATCTAAAACTTCCCTGACAGCTCTTGCTCTGTTTGCGCGATACAGCTTTTGAATGCGTGATGCCATCCGAGAGTCGTATGGAGCTGCTTTGTTTCGTCTCCTGTCCTTTGGGTGGTGGGGGGAAGGTCGTCTTGGTGCTCCAGAAACTGGTTTCCTTAGGTTGACGGTTGTTTTTTCGACAGGTCTGGCTGCTTTGGAAAGTTCGTTAATTAAGGAGCCGACCGTCGTTTCTAAGTCCTCGAAAGTCCTCACATCCCGCAGCTTGGCCAGCCAATTTGACTGCCAGCCAGTGGGCTTTCGGTTGTCTTGCTGCTTGGAGGCTGTGGTGGCAACTGTGGTGTTGTTATCAGCAAGAGTTGTTTGGGCACCTTGCGTAGCGTTTTTGCTTCTTCTGCAGACAGTGCTAGCAGGTGGTGCTGATGGTGTTCTAGCAGAGTCAGCAGGCTTTGTGGTGGCTGTTTGTCTGTCGGGTGAGTATACTTCTGTTTCCTTATTGGTTGGAGTATTAGCCCAAGAACTTTGGTGGTCACTATGTTCATTGATGGGTTCTTGTTGGCCCATAGATATGACTTGAGGTGGAGGTAAATCGCTGGGTGGACTAGCCATTCAACCTGATGTCTTGTGCTTCTTGAAAGTAAGAAGGTTCTTAAATTTTGAAGAGCACTGTTCACACAGGTAGCAAACCAGTGCATGGTACTGGCTGATGTGGGTGACAAGGGTGCTGTGCTTAGCGTATTGCTTCTTTGGCTCTTCGCACACAGGACAGGTGAGCTGGTCGAGTGGGTACCGGAGAACAATCTCTTCGGGGAGAGGTGTCTTGTCTCCCTGCCCCCTGGGTGGTCCAGTAACAGTAGCAGCTCCTTGGCGTTTTTGTGCTGCCCCACCCTTCTTGCACGCTGCCAGGGTGGTTTTCTTCCCCCTGGGAGCTTTCATCTGTGGCTGGCATCTTCAGATACTACACTTGATCTTAGCCAAAAGGCCGAGATGCTTTCTCTGAAGATGCCAGCCATAGATGCTGGTGAAAGGTCAGAAACAAACTCTTTTAGTACATGGCCACATTGCCCTAAAATAACTATGGATGTCGGCCATGAAAGCCTTCAACTTCACATGTTATATAATATTTCGGTGGCCCAACTAATGGCTTTTTAATGTAAATGACTGGAACCCCCACCCCACACCCCATGGTCATCATAATTCTTGCAGACAAAACAGCATCTGTGTCAGCAGCCGAGACATGAGGACATGTAAGCACTCAAGACCATCCCTGTACCTGGGTCAAGCTCTGCTTACCATCCTGAAATGCAACCACATTCATCTCCAATGCTAACTAACATCTCCAGATCATCCGTGCATCAAAGCGCTGTTGTCGTTCTGTGCCTTTAAGTCAATTCTGACGTACGGTGACCCTATCCTAGGCTTTTCTTGGCACAATGTATTCAGAGGAGGCTTGCCGTCTCTTCCTAAAAGGCTAAAAGAGAGTGAGTTGCCCAGTGGAGCCTATGAAGACGAGTGAGAGACTGCAGCAGGTCAGTAGCTACCAGTAGTTCTCCTTAAAGGAATTGAGGGCCCAAACAGAAATAATCCAGTTTGAGACTGCTTTAACTGCCCTGGCTCAGTACTACAGATCTCCAGGAACTGTAGTCTTATGAGACATCTAGCCTTCTCTGTTAAGAGAGCTCTGGTGCCACAACAAACTACAGTTCCCAAAACTCCCTAACACTGAGCCAGGACAGTTAAAGTGGTCTCAAAATGGATTATTTCTGCGGTCTGTTTTGGCCCCGAGATCCAAAACACACACTGCAGAATAAATAATCCAGTTTGAGAATGCTTTAACTACTCAGGCTCAATGCTGTACAAGTCTGGGCACTGTAGTTTTGAGAGGCATTCTCTGCCAGAGAAGCTCTGGGGCCACAACAAACTACAATTCCCAGGATTGTCTGGTGTTAACGTTTGTAGCGCAGTCCGTGATGAGGTACCAGGGCTACGTTTGGTGCAAGGATCACCTCCTTCAGCATTGTGCAGGCTGCAGTTTGTGGGCCAGAGACGTACCTCTCTCCTCTTCCGGAATAACTGAAGATACACTATAGACAAAGGTCTCTCGGATGAGGTTTTCATTCTTAGAAGAAGCTACAATATGTACAGAGCTATCTACAAACATCTACACAGTCCACCATCTATCAACAGAAGAAGCCGCGCAGTCAACTGACTGTAAGGGAATCCACGACCAACTGCCAAAACCGAACTGCCAAGGCCAACTGCCATATTCCCCCAGCCAGCACCTGACTGGCTGATGTTCCTGGCTGGTCTGTTCCTATTAAAAACTACACGTTGTACATTTTCCTCGGGGCTCTCCTTTATCCCACCACATCCGGCACTGAGCCAGGGGCAGTGAAAGGGGTCTCGAACTGGATTATTCCGTGCGTTTTGAACAGTCCATTAAGGAGGAAGGTACTGTGGGGATATAATGTGAAAGTGAAACTCATTTTTGAATTAGTTTTGGCAGGTTTCTTTGATTTAGGAGGAATTGGGCGGGGGATAAGAGGAAAGTGAAACTTGGGAGGAGCCTGTTTCCTGCTCCATCCATGTATTTTTGTATGAATCCTGTTCACACTAGAGAAATAATCCGGTTTGGCACCGCTTTAACTGCCCTGGCTCAAGGCTATGGAATTCTGGGAGTTGGAGTTTGTTGTGGGCCCAGAGCGGAGCGAAGCTCCGCTCTGGGCCCCACAACAAACTCCAACTCCCAGAATTCCATAGCCTTGAGCCAGGGCAGTTAAAGCGGTGCCAAACCGGATTATTTCTCTAGTGTGAACACAGCCTAGGTTGCAGAGAGCAGGGTGTGGCCAAGCAAAGGGTCTTGACTCTTCCTTCTCCTGAGCCTTGGACTAGGGCCATAGAAACCCACTGGGCAAGTCACACTCTCTCAGCCTCAGAGGGCAAAGGGCAAAACCCCTCTGGAGAAAGGTTGCCAAAACAAACAAACAAACAAACAAACCCCAGGCTATATATTTGAATAATAATAATAATAATAATGATATGCATCTGAGGAAGTGGATTAAAATCTAGGAAAGCTCCTGCTGCCAACTTCTTTCTTCCAGTGAGTCTCAAAGGGGCTGCAAGGTCTCTCTATGGACTGCTTCCACAGACTAACATGGCTATATCTTTTAATAATAATAATAATAATAATAATATGCATCTGAGGAAGTGGATTGAAGTCTAGGGAAGCTCCTGCTGAAACGCCTGAGTGGGGCCCATGTGAAACAACAACAACAACAAGCCCAAGCCAAACAGGACCCCCCTCCGTCCCTGGGCCCTTCCTTCTTACCGTTCCCCCCAGTCAGTCAGAGAGCAGGACCCAAGGCGGCCACCGTCCTCCTCCCTCCCTCCCTCCCTGCCTTCAAACTGAACCCGTTCGGCGACGTCAGACACAGAGCTCACCACTGCGCATGCGCGCTAGAGCGAGGGAAACGAGGGGGGTCTTGACGTCACATCGCCCCGCCCCTACTCTATTCTATCAACTGAAAGGGGCGGGGCCTTTGATGCCTCACCGCCCTCTTGCTCTTCTTCCTCCTCCTCTCGACTGAAAGGGGCGGGGGCGTGACGTCACAGAGCCCCGCCCTCTGCTCGACTCTCTCGACCGAAAGGGGCGGGGCCTTAACGTCCAGCGCCCCGCCCCCTGTTCTGCTGTCTCGGATGAACGGGGCGTGGCCTTGACGTCACAGCACCCCCTCCCTCCTGCTCTTCTTCCTCTTTCTTGGATGAAAAGGGAGGAGCCTTGTTGTCTCCGCTAAACGGGACGGGGCCTGACGTCACGGCGCCCCGCCCACTTTTCCTTCTCCCTCGGCTGAAGGCGGGGCCTAACGTCACAGCGCCACGCCCCCTGCTCTTCTACCTCTTTGACGTCACAGAGCCCCGCCTACTTTCTATGTATACGTTCAGTATGATATTGTAATATAAAAATATGCAGTAATGTTAATTTTATTTTTGTATTAAATTATATTTATTGACTTATATTTGTTATATTTAATTAAATTTATTTATTGAATTACATTTATTAAATTATATTTGCTATTTTTTAATATTTATTGAATCATACTTAATTACATTTACTGAATTATATTTATGATCTTTAATTATATTCATTGAATTATATTTATTATCTTTAATTTTATTTATTGAATTATATTGAATTATCTTTATTCAATTATATTGGATTGTAACTATACAATTATATCTATTATATTGAAATATATTTATTGAATTGTATTTATTATCTTTAATTATATTCATTGAATTATATTGAATTATATTTATTGAATTACATTGAATTATATTTATTATATTGAATTATATTTATTGAATTATATTGAGTTATATTGAATTATATTTATTGAATTATATAGAATTATATTTATTATATGGAATTATATTTATTGAATTATATTGAGTTATATTGAATTATATTTATTGAATTATATAGAATTATATTTATTATATTGAATTATATTTATTGAATTATATTGAGTTATATTGAATTATATTTATTGAATTATATAGAATTATATTTATTATACTGAATTATATTTATCGAATTAGATTTATTATCTTTAATTATATTCATTGAATTATATTGAATTATATTTATATTGAATTATATATATTATATTGCTGCTTTTCCGGTATTATGTATTATTTTATATTTATTATGCTAATGCACGCCATGGGCAGGTTTATTTTTATCTGTTTTACTGATTGTATGCACAGGGCTGTGTAAATCTACAGCACTGTATAAATAATAATAATAATAATAATAATAATAATAATAATAAATACCACAGAGAGGTACTGCCAATAAGTGAAGACAATATGAAGTTAGATGAAAATAATGTTTTCTTTTTATTGAAAACTATTGCCATACCAGCCGTCATATATATATATAAAAAAATCCAGGTAATGTACAACAGTGAAAGCTCTAATATATATATATATATATAAAACCATAGCTAACACCAGAAGTGGAAACAAATCAGTAGCTATAAAATCAAACGACAAACGTAAGAAATGGTCAAACGTCAAGAGCTTTAAAAGTTTCCAAAATCCACCTGACTTGTAGTTATATGCTTTGCTTCTGGAGGGAGGGGATTGTAGGGAGAGGGGGCCTGTGCAGAAAGGTTCCTCTAGGGATCATGTTTAGGACCTGACAGATTAGTAAAGAGAAGTTTAAACCAGGTTGAACGGCAAACTGGCCATCAGTGCAGTTATTTTTACAGTGAGGCTAATGTGACAGCACCGAGGCCAACTGCACAATAATCTACAGCGAACTGGTCCGAACACACTAACCTTTGTCCGATTCAGACTTGAAGGGTCAAGTATGGCTATGGAAGACCGCCACAGAAGTCCAGGTACAGGCAGGAAAGAATCCCATCCGAAACCCGACAGAAATGCTGCTGCTGGTCCAGAGTAGACAGTACTCTCCTTCATTCGAGGTCTTTAAGCAGAGGCTGGATGGCCATCTGTCAATGGGGATGCTTTGATTGGGAGTTCCTGCATGGCAGGGGGTTGGACTGGATGGCCCTTGTGGTCTCTTCTAACTCTATGGTTGTATGGTGTGCTGGGTATAGCAACTCACACATGCCGAGACCTTCTAGGGCCTTCGGTGCATGTTTGTGGTCATTTCTTCTTTGTTGTTTACACAAACACACGCGAGCATTTCCTCCTTGAGCACATCTTCTCTTTGTCCCTCCGTCTCCATCTTTCTTCTCTCTCTTCGGGATGCTGACGGTTGGCTGGTCTCGCTGATCTCACACACTCTGCTGGAGATACTCTGCTGATGAGATTCACCAAATCTCAGTTGTGCCCTTTCGCTTCTTTTACTAAAACCCAGATACCCTAACACTAGGTTAGGTGGACCACAGGTTTGGTCTAGTATTAGCCAAGCTTGGTATGTGCCTGTGATGTTATAGAGAGCAATTTACAGTGTTCTTATATGACCAGATATATAAAACAACACTTTTCTGAGGAGACTGTGTCTTTTGCAAGAAACTTAAAAAGTGAGTTTCACATGAAGAGGTGAGTTGAGTCATTCCCACTCTTGCAATGTGGGCAAAATGTTTTTGTTAAGAGTAACATACTAAAGCTGTCGAGGATGCTTTGATTGAGAGTTCCTGCATGGCAGGGGCATTAGACTGGATGGCTCTTCCAACTCTATGATTCTAAGCTTATGAAATATGACCTTTTGATAAACATATCAGAGCCAAGTTGTCAAGCAACTCTTGCTGTCACCAACTGAAATATGGTCATGTGAACTGGCCCACAGAATGCTAATTTCTGGTGGATCTAGACTATCATTCTATAGTATTTTTTTCCTGCACTTCTGAACTCCACAGTGACAGGTAGTCTCTGTCTCTGGCATACTTCCAGCTTCGTAACCATAATCCCACGTGAGTTCAGTTCCAGCTTTTACATGCCTAGGAAGCAAAAATATCCACCAGTTAATAAAACAGTGATACTCAAAGAGCAACTGCAAGTACTTTTCATGCCCATTTTCTACAAGAGAGATGTCAAAAATTAGGACAGACTGTAAGTGTGACATGAAACCTTCTTTTAGCATCTCAGGTGTAGATTGTAACTGGGACTAATCTAAGGCAGAATCTAAGGCACAACTAGTATTTTGAGTCCAACTCCAATAAGCCCGTACCACTTGCTATGCCAATGGGGACTGCTGTGCAAAACATCTGGAGGGCACCAGTTTCCCCACCTGCCTCTATCATGAGGGACAGGAATTCTTTATATGCACAGTAGCACTTTCATTTCTGAGGCTCTCTGCATGGCCATACTGCTTCAGTAGTTATAATCCTTTCATCTGAACGTTTATCCCAAACTGAACCCATGGCAACAGTATCTTGGTGGTCCTGTAGCATGACTGAGAGATGCCTGTCTTATTATATTTCACTTTCCATATACTGATCTGGGCAATACAAACAAACTGGGGAGGTAGCAGCTTAGGGAGCATGCCCTGCTTAATTCCTAACTGGGAACTGTCAGCAATGTTTGATTAAAAAGAAGATTACATACTGTTGCATAAGCTAAACTGTCTCCATATATGCAACTTTTAAAAAAGTAATTTTTATTGGAGCTTTCTGGTTAGATATTTTCAACTGAAAAATCGTGTCTGAGCTCAAAATGTAGATGCATTATGGACTCCATCAACCTCTGTCTACTGATGTCAGAGAAAAGTTACAACTCATCTTCCAAGCATTTCCAGATAGCTTGAGATCATGATATGCATACTGGGTGATTCCAAAAGAGTAGCGCAAAAGTAAAGCTGTTCTTTTTCCATTTTATGCCATTCTTTTCTAACCATCCTATTTATAAATTATTTGATCATGTATGAAATATTGGTTATAAAAGTTGCAGAGAGTACAAATTCTTCTATATGGAACTTTATTAAATAAGAGTATCAGACAGATACTGTTCCTTTTAAAACTTTTAGTTATCCAAAATTACTAAGCAAAATTGTGACCATAAAAGCATGACTGATGCTTGCACTCAAATACTTTTAAGGACTAGATGACAATGGTACTAGGATGACAATGCTTTAAAGCAGCTGTAGTCATGACCTATGCTCCCTTAACCAAAATTAAGAAAGAAATTATGAAGCCATGATTCAAGTTATTCAGGTAAGCTCTTTCCTTGAGATCACACACAGAAAGATGGAAGACTTGCGGAGAGGGAAGCAGAGAAACCGTCTTAGAATCTGCAACAACCAAATTATTTGTGACCTGGCTTCAAACCTTGCTTTAATACTCTGCTTTTTACCCAACTGTTCCCTGGTTACAGTACTCGGGTAGAACACTTTATCATTAAAATGTTTGAATGTTATAAGGGTTTGACCTGCTACTAGTCATCAAAATTTCCCAATCATCATCTTGATGTACAAATTACTTCTTCAATCTCTTGAAAAATCAATACAGATTGTAAGGATTTTAAGTGGCCATTTTCACCACAGTGGTGCATGCAGAGAAATACAACACTCAAGGATCACCATCTGCAACACAAGCCGGGCACATCAACCAATTCAGCCTCACCACCTTAATTTTACAGAGAATGCTAGCTCTTGCAATAGTCTTGGTAGCCCAGTATTATTGCCCTGGATCTTTGGTGACAAGGCCATTCTAATGGTCTCAAGGATATGGCAAAATGGGTGAGAATCTAACACAAGTGCTAGATTCTATTTTGTGAATTGAAAGCATGCAAATATCGCAAACCTGTTTGTGAAGAATGCCACCCAGGGGAAATTCCTGTTGTGGGTCTCTACAAATACACTCTGTACAAAGAGATTCGGGGAGCAGCTGTGCTATAAAAACAACAAATGGATGAAAGTTAAAATGGAAGGACCTGCTTTTTCTTTTGACATACTTTTTTGTTAAAATCTATATAATCACATTCTAGTTTGACAGATGTCCTCTGGCAGATGCTCAGGGAAAGTTGTAATTTGCTTCAAGGAAGTACTCCCATCAGGCTATACACAGTCCACATTTGTACATCCTTACTGAATGAAGCACCATACAGTAAAACCTCCTATCGGCATATGAATATTCTTGTCAGTGTGAGGGGCCTGTTACTGCCAAGCAAGGTGTCTACCAACACAGAGTTGGGTGTCTGAAAAAAACAACGAGGCTGGACTGCAGACAGACTCCAAGCAGTGTGATGGAAATGCTACTGAGGCTTAATGCCAGGAATTCATGATCCCAGAAACTTCTAGGACCATAGGAAGATTTATAAGTTTCATGCTTTCCAACTAAGGACAATACATACACAGAATCAGAAAAACAATGGGCAGATGAATGATGGCCAGGAAGAGAACAGGTGATCTGCACCCACTTTTGTCTGAAGCCCTGCCCAGTTTTCACAACATGAAGAGCAAATACCAACCTTTTGCTTCGGTTTTATGCCCACCCCCTGCATGCAGCCTGTACAAGCTCAGGCACTAACTGTGTGCCACAATACTGAATACGTGAACCTCCAGCACTTAAGGTCCTTTCTCCAGGATCATTGTGCCTATGAAGTCCCTCTCTTAACTTCTACCCTTCTATAGCTGAAGTAGGTAGAGAGGAAGTAAACTCATTTTTAGATAATGAATGTACTCCTAAAATTAAATTAAACCATGAGCCATAACAGATATAGCTACGTCTGATTTAAATGTTTTGACTGTTTGTATTTGAAATTTTAAGTTTTATGTAAATTATTTTAAGGAAATGAAATAAAAAATTGAAAAACAAACCTACAAATTAGGAGAAGAAGCATCATAACCACAATGCTGGAGAATGGATACAAGTACTAAAGATTGCACATGTTCAGGATCTTGACACCTGATGTAAATGCCTGTTTAATTCTAAACAAGGAAGACATCCCTCTATTACTTACATTAAGAAACCGGCCCACGTTGCCTTCTCTAGTGGCATCCAGCAAACAAGGACCCTCCTTATATGACTCATTATCTTCCATCGCCTCCTTATTATGAACAGATTCCTGAACTCCTCTCTCAAGGTTTTCCTTGCATGTGTTGTCAATCCAGACTGAGTGGTTGCATTGTTTGTCATCCTGCACAGGTGACTTGCTGTCCATAGAAGCAATGGAAAAAGAATTCTCTATATTGTGGTCTGTATTAACTGTGGGCTGTATAGGCTTCCTTAGACATGGCTCATCATCTTCCACTGCCTCCTTACTATCCATAGATTCCTGTACTCCTCTCCCACGTTTTTCCTTGCAAGCGTTATCAGTCCAGATTAGGTGCTTGTGTTGTTTGTCATCACAGTGGTCTGTGTTAACTTCAGGCTGTACACGATTCACTAGTTCTCCAACCTCTCCTTCTGGGGTTGACTCTGTTAAACAAACATAAAAAGGGCGATGAGCATCATGAAGCTAGAATTGAAAGACATAGCAGTGTTAGTCTGAAAAATCAGTATGCAAAGGGATCTTGTAGCACCTTTGAGACTAACTGAAAGAAAGAAGCTGGTAGTACAGTGGGCCCATGGTATCCACTGGGGTTTGGTTCCATTGATACAAAAATCTGTGGATGCTCAAGTCCCATCAAATACAATGGCACAGTATCCTTTATATAAAATGGCAAAATCAAGGTTTACCTTTTGGAATTTATATACAGTGGTCCCCCGGGTTACGAAGGCAATCCGTTTCGGATTACCTTTCGTAACCCGGAAATCTTCGTTTCCCGGGGGACCGCATTCTCTGACGGACCGCGCGGCAAATTTAAAGGGGCCGCGCGGTTTTTCTTCTTCGTATCCCAAGGTTTTGTTCGGATCCCGGGGGCTTTTTTGCGGCCCCGGCGGTTTCGGGTCCCGGGGATTTAGTTCCCCGGGGGGTTCGTATCCCGGGGGACCACTGTATTTTAAAAAATATTTTCAAGCCGTGGATGCTTGAATACATGGATACAACCCCCACAGATGTGGAGGGCTGACTGTATAACCTTTCCAAGGGTGGAATAGATGGGTAAAATAAAGCAGCTTTCAGCCACTTTGAAGACAGGGCATTTCTATGATGCATGCCTTGTAAGTAGGTAGAAAGCAAAGTGAAGCTGCGCTACTGGGCTATCAATCAATCAATCAATCAATGCCTTTATTACAGTCAACAGACCTCCAGGCAATATAAAAATTAAAAAACAAACCACAACCAGTTTCAACACAACAGTAACATATTAAGAATGAATTTGCAGTATCAGTACAAATATAATTAAAAATAACAAGCTTCTAGCTCTTCATCTTATTAATCAGTTAAGAACATAAGCAGACCTTGTTATGTAAAACAGATATGCTACTGGGCTAAAAACTGGAGCAAAAACAAGTGGGATACTTCAGCTTAGCCCAGAAAATGTGCATCTTCACACGTGCATATAAACAGCCCAGAGCCCTCGCACAGCTGCAGCAAAGAAAAATGATAGGGCAACAACTCCAACTGATGTAATTACAAGATACACAAACCAGACAGCCCAATAGGGGGGCGTTGGGTGAAGCGGGCATGTATGGGGGGCCCTCCATAATTGTGCTTTGCCAATGTATCACTCTCACACCGATGCACCAATCCACTGTACCAGCAAATCAAAGGGGTGGTTATCCCATGGGATGGCATCTGTGTGGGACTAGGGAGATAGTTGGAGGTTGCAGGATGTGTGCTTGTGCAATGGCACGCATGAATGGTAGAGGCAAATATCCAGTGGCGTAACTTGACGCCATGCAGTGCAGACAGCCCATGGGTGTTCAGCTTGCCTTGGAAGCAGGCTGTACAGAAATAAGTTTACCGCATTGCGTTCTCAGAATGGTAAAAAACGGGAACAGCCACTTCTGGTCCCATCCGCTCCCATTTTGTACCATTCTGAGAATGCAATGCAGTAATCTTAAAAGTGAGGTTTCAACTCAGTCGTAAAAAGCAGGATTGAACCACTTTCTCCTGCCCATCTGCTCCAGCTCACAAACTTGAGCCTATTACCTCAGACACAGCAAGTCTAGACTCAGGTTTACAAAAGGTAATGTTATCAGTTTCTTTCTTTCAGTTAGTCTCAAAGGTGTTACACAAGATACGTTTGCATCATGAATCTAATTCACAATATTATTTTTGTGAGCTGCATTGAGACCCATGCTGGGAGGGAGGCAAGGCATTTAATAAATAAATATCAAGCTAAACCCATCCAGTAGTGACAGTGACATATAATATCATACATAAATTTCCTTATTTAAAGTAAACAAAGACTGAGTATAGAAAGACAGTATTTTTATCAACAGGAAAATTCCTCCTTTCTATCAGATTCATCTAGGCTCCAACTAGGTTTATCAGATGCCTAGGGTGGACCATTTTAATAGCTCCCAAATATTATTTAGTTCCGAATCACAATTACCTCTGTCCACAACAATGGAACATATTGCATTCCTCACCCCAAACAGTATTCTACATGAGCTCAAGAGTATGCCTGATTAATGTATAAAGCCACACACCAAACCGAGTGAGACAGGTCTCTGGTTGTCATGATGGCCACAAAATCCAGGGCCTATCCACATTACATAATTATAGCACTATTTTCCCACTTTTAACTATCATGGTTCCATCCTATGCAATCCTGGGTTTGAAGTCTGATGAGTCACTACACCCCTCTTGCTAAAAGCTCTATGAACACCCCTTTCTGAACTACAGATTCCAGAATTCAACAGGATGGGGCCCTGACAGCTGAAGCAGAATGCAGCACTGTAATTGTGTTGTTCAAATGCTTTTACTCTTGTTATTGCACAAACACTGAAGACTCCCAAAATACTTAGCTGAGGGGAAAGTCAATGACACCCCTGAGACCGTAACTGCCACCTGATGCAAGAATGTAATTGGCAAAAGGATGGATAGCATACCAGGAGTGATGGTAAAGAATGTTCCCCCACTTAGGAATTTTTAAAAACTATTATTGGTGCTTTTAAATATTTGTGTGCTTTTATTTTGCTTCCGGTTATACCTTGGGGGTTTTAAGTGCTACACTGTCTTACATTTCGCTACTGGGTTTTATTTTCAAAGTACAGTGGTCCCCTGGTTTACGAATCCCCCGGGGAACGAAATCCCCGGGGTCCGAAACCGGCGGGACCGCAAAAATTCCCCCGGGATCCAAAGGATCCCCCAGGGAACGAAAGGGGAAAACCGCGCGGCCCCTTTAAATCGGCCGCGCGGTCCGTCCCTTAAAGCGGTCCCCCGGGATATGCGCATTTCCGGGTTACGAAAGGTAATCCGGAACAGATTACCTTCGTAACCCGGGGGACCAGTGTACATAATAGAACTAAGTTAAAACCACTAGCAAAATGTAATACAGTGCAGCACTTAAAACCACCAAGGTATAACCAGCAGCAAAATAAAAGGACACAAATATTTAAAAGCACCAGTAATAATTCTTAAAAATTTGCTGTGTTGCATTTTGTATCTGCTTATATCTACCAGAGAATGTGGAATGTGGAAAGCACACAAGGACAGGGCAAGGGCTGGAGAAGGCGCAAAGCATGGAGAGGGAAACAAAAGCCAGATGCATGCAAAAGATAGGAAAGCAACAGAATGTAGCAGAATCCCAGCCTGACATCTGAGTGAAGGCTGTACAGAAGTCCGTGATGGGCTGCGTGTTGAATTCTTCTCTGTGGATGACTACTCACTGTCTTAAGCTGAAAATGGATAAAACAGAGATCCTGGTGTTTCAACCTGACTGCACAACAGCACCGCTTTCATGCCCTTCACTGTGCTTACAGGGTTACACACTGGGCCCTGTCTTAGCTGCCATGAACCTTGCAGACCTGCTGGATTATCATCTGTTCCTATACCACTTTACCAGGGCAACAGCAAAGGCAGGTAATTTCCATCTTTTGAACATCCATAGGATCTGTAGGTTTTTGACCACCAAGACCACGCATTTGCTTATCCAGGCCTTGGTTATTTCACTCCTGGACTATAGGTTTGCCTTCCTGCTCTCACTCCTCTGATTTTAATCTAGGACAGTTTTAAATCTCCCTAAGTATTCACATGTCTTCCGCTTGTAGATCCTTCCACTAGCTACCAGTTCAGGCCAGGGTTCATTACAAGCTTTTGGTCCTGGTATTTAAGTCCCTGTGGTCCAACCTCCTCCAGTATTTGGCACCTCGGCAAGCATGGTATGTCTAGGAATTTTAGGATCTGGACCCACGTTTGTGGAACAGTCTTCCTTTTTACCTCTGGCTGGAGAAGGATCTTACCTGTTTTCTTAAAGGGTTGAAGACCTTTCTCTTTGATTCACCAGATTAAACTGCTGAGTATGCCTGAGATGGGTAGCAACTGATGAGGATTTTGTTTTTAGTACCTTAGGATATTATTTCAGTATGTTATAGGAGAGCCAGTGTAGTGTTTTGAGTGTTGGTCTACAACTCTGGGGATCAAGGTTAGATTCACCACTTGAGCATAAACACCCACTGGGTGGCCACAGGCACATCACAATCTCTATTATTATTATTATTATTATTATTATTATTATTATTATTGCTGGGCAAGGCAGGAGGGGAAACAGAAGCCAGGGAGACAGAGAGAGAAAGGGGGGGGGGGGAAAGGGGGGTAAGAAGAAAAAAAGAGGGAAGAGCGACAGCGAAAAGAGTTTGGGGGATTAAAGAGTGGGAAAAGAATGAAAGCCATGAGGAAATGGAGAGAATCCATTATTGGTATGGGGAGCAGAGAAACAGAAACAAACAAAGAAAAAGGGGTTAGAAGTAAATGGAAAGATGTAGCCACACAGACAGAAATAGAAGGCAGAGAAGGCCAGCCAAAGAGAGAAGGCAGCTGCCTACTTCAACCCTTCCCACAAGAAAAATTGGGTTTTCCTAACATTGTGTGATCTGCCATATTTACCCACAGCCATTTTTTGTAGCATCCAAGACACTTTTGAATTTTCAATTTTTTCCCCATTGGGTCAAATAGGCTGGTAAGCTACTTGAGTAGTAAACTAAGAATGGCAAAATTACCTTCATGTCCTTTCTGAGCTGCAGCAGTCACTCTTCTTCTTGTTGATTTCCGGCACACAGAACTCTCATCTTCATCTGAACTGGCATCAGCAATACCCTTCAAAGAAACAGGTTCATCACCTACATTTTTTTTTTGCCAAATATCCACATTTTTTTCCTTTGACGTAGTGAGAATATTCTGACTTTTCATTTTATTCTGCTGAGTGAGAATAAACAAACCAATACCTTTTACACTACAACACAGCATCACTGAAAATATGACCAGTTTGAAAGAACATTAAATTCATTGAACTAGAAAGATAACTTATTCATACTCTGGTTTTTAAAATATTTGTCTTAAGAAGTGGTGAAAGTATGATTAGGAAAAAAATATAGATTTTTGGCTGATCTTAGTTTTGGTCCAATCTTATCATATCCCCTACTCAAAACATGGGAACCTAAAACAACTTTTTCATAGTAAGTTCCTAAAATCAAACAAGTCTTTGTTAACATATTCAGTCCTAAGTAAGCAGATGGCATCAGATGACAATTTATGCCAGGAAGACAGAGAAATACATTAGCTTCAGAATGATCACCTGTTTGCATGGATGCTGTGGTGCCATGAAAGATATGACCTTTTGTAGGTCAGTAAAATGAGCGCCCAGCTTGCTGGGGGCAATTGGCTAACATACTGTAAACCAGTTCAGTATGAAGCGCTACACTCGTCCCTCTACATTTGCGGCTTTGACTGTTCTCTCCAGGAATATCTAGGTCCTCCAGCACAACTCTATGGTCAACTTTAACCAAAAGCCGCACTGAAGGACCTAGAGATTTCTAGAGAGAACACTGCACTAAGCATTTGTAGCTCCTCCAATGCAATCCTATGGCCAATGTCTGACAGATGTTGACTACAGTGGTCCCCCGGGTTACGAAAGTAATCCATTCTGGATTACCTTTTGTAACCCGGAAATGTTTGTAATCTGGGGGACCGCTTTGTTTGTTGCGCCACGCGGGAAATTTAAAGGGACCGCATTTTTTTTTTGTTTCGTACCCTGGGTTTTTTTTCGCAAGCCGGGCCGTTTTTCTGGCCCCGGCTCTTTCGTACCCCGGGGGATTAGTAACCAGGGGTACCACTGTACTGACTTGCACTGGAGGACCTAGAGATTCCAAGTGAGGTGTTCTCTCAGATAAAAACATAGTGTATTTGTTATTTGCGGTTTTTCCACATTCACAGGGGTCCTGTTCTCCTAACCCTAGCGAATATGGCGGGACGAGTGTACAGAAATGTAAAGTGCTATTGCTATTTCATTAAGACGTCCACTAAGACAAATAAAACCAAAAAAGATGCTCTGTACTTAAGTCAGAATTCTCTTCCCTCCTTCCTGGCCATTCTTTTGCCACTTTCAGCCTCAACATGGATCATGGATAACAGTAGGATTGGCTACATGGTACTCACAGGCACAGTAGCACTCCAGCCCAATCCTCTCAGTCCTCACTGGGGTCCAATGAATCTTGTAATATCCAAGAGTGTCAGTGGCAGGCCAGTGTATAGGTAGGCAGTGTGGAATCTTGTACTAGGGTGTGGGCAGTGTGGTGTATGTGGGCAATGGGAATTTTGGGTTTTATGTGGTCATGTAGGCAAGGTTTTTACCATGGCCTGAAATGTGTTCGAGACTATGTGGCCTTTGTGCTGGGAGGGGTACTGTGGAATGTGGGCTGATCAGGCAGTACACAGGCAGGCAAATATCTACGTATGCTACACAATGGGAAAAGTATGTCCTTTTTTCAAATTAGAGGAGTAGAATCACATTGAAAGGATTATCAAACAGACAGCTGTGTTAGTCTGTTTTGACATAGCATTGAAACATGAGAGGGAGGTTGAAGAAATTAAGCAGTAAAGTCCACCCTTGGCATATGCGCCCTTGCTGTATGCGGATTCAAACTTATGCAGACGGTGAGTGGCAAGGGACACAATTGTGCATGCGCCAGAGGCACATGTGCACTGCCTCCAGCATACGCAAAATTTGCCGTACGTGGGGGGGGGGGGGGGAGAACGGATCCCCCACATATGGCAAGGGCAGAATGTATTTTTGAAACTGATTTATTATAACATGAGCTTCCATGGACATCAGTCCACAAAGCTGCAGACTGATATCCTCAAAAGCCTATGCTACAATAAATCAATAAGTCTCAAAGGTGCTGCTTGTTTTCTTCATTACCACTGCAACCCCTTTTCCATTTCATCATGCCGAAGGAGACCTGTGTGTTGCTTGTGGGAGCATACCTTGTAATGAGGAAAACAGAGGTCATAGGAATAGTGTATTAATTTTGTATTAGTAACAGATTGTATTATCTTGTGAACAACTTTAACATCAAAGGTGCACATTAAAGATTTGAAAACATTAGATATGTATACTGCAATTCAATGAAAAGCCCCCAAGGAAGACTAAAAAATAAATCTGAAATTTTTACTAGTTGTCTCCGCTGACTCTGAAGAATAGATGTTCTGGTTTTTGGTCTTTTGATAGCTTTGTTATGCCAACTCTTCTTATAGCTGTAGTTCTGAATTCTGATAAGAAATTGAAACATGATATTATACAAGGCACAATGAAGTGGGGTTTTTAAAGATATTTAAGAGACTGTCCAATTTCAAAAGGACATAACATATTTTAAATACAAGACAGAAACTCAAGAATTTAGCAGCACAATTCTTGCTGTGGAGACAAAGGTTCCCCCGATAAGCCTGCCCTCTATAATATCAGATATATAAATAAATTATGGTACTCAGATCAAGTCTATGAACAATTGCCTGGTTTTCAGTTTCAGAATAGTTTAAGAGAGCAGAATAAGTGTTCTCTATTTTTTTAAAAATATACATGCTGATTTAAGGTGTAAGGATTGTTCCATTACACCAAGGATTTTTAATGCCCAATTGTAGCATATAGCTGTATTGCTTGTTTTTGAGGTTATTAGCTGCTGTGGATATGTGCTGCAATCCTTGGTCTCCTAAACTGCATTCTATAAAGGATAATTAGAGATCTGATAGATCATTTATAGATTGAAAAATTTCCACAATTGGTCAACAAAAATATGCCACCATCTTGAATACTTTTGATTTCGAATACTCTATTACTGATTAGAGATACAGTCAGACCTTCATATCTGCGGGAGGTCCGTTCCAGACACACCCACTCCAGATACAAAAACATGTGGGACCTCAAGTCCCATTGTCCCTAATGGCATGACATGGACGCAGCTGTGTTGTGCTGCCATTGGAGACAACAGGGCTTGCCGTCTGCAGATGCACAAAATAAATCCACGGATGGCAAGGTTCCACTGTATTTCTATACTGCTTTAGTCCCTTATACAAACACCAAAGCAGTTTGATAACACCATCATAAAACAATTTAAAAAAGCAATTAAAACACAGTCATGTGCCATATGAAAGAGTTCAGTTAGCTTATCTCTAGAATTAGCCAAGATTAAAAAAAAAACCCTGAAAGAACAGATGTTTTCAATAAATGAATAAGAGGTACCAGCTTTGAGTCTGATTCATTGCAGAGGGGCATAATATCAGGGTTCTTTATTTGTACTTTGGGTGCCACAGCAGCGAAGGCCTACCTGGGTGCCACTACTGAAGAAAAGTCTATAGGCCATGATACAAACAACAGTGCATGGCTTAGGAAGATGTTCCAGAGAGAGAAAGAAAGTGATCTATTCCTTGAGGTATTCTGGTGCTGAGTTTTAAAATATCAACAGCAAACCAGGGATGGTGAAAAGACTGTTCATTGGGACATGTAGCCTCCCCCAAAGCAACTGTTGAGGCCTATTTTCCACTTTTTTTGGCCAAACAATGCTTTCAGCCCAGGAGAGTGTTTTTTTCCCTTTCCTAACCAGCAAATAAACTGACATTTAGCTTTTTAACTTCTTAGTTAAAAGGCCACTCCAGGTCCTAGAAGAGACCACTGATACACAAAAATATGGTTAAACTGTCCCACATGGCCCCTAAAGGGTTGAATGGGGCCTTTTAACTAAAACATCCCCCCCCCAAAAGTTTTTAAAACCGAGGTCTGTGCTGAGGAGTGCAGTCCTCCAAGATCCCACAAAGGGCCAATATGCTCCCCTTCCCTAGCAGTTGTCAACGCCTCCCTCAAATCTAGCTCAATAACAAACTGATGAATTTAAGAAAATGCCAGGGTAAATGGTACCAAAAACTGCTGAGAGATTGACCAACAAGAACAGCGTCACATTCCCAGTATCTCTCTCATAATAAAGACTATCCATGAGGATAATTAAGGCCAATTCTACCCCATAACTGGGCTGCAACTCAGAACTGGAATGGATGTAAATCAGAGGTAGGCAACTGTAATCCTCCAGATATCTTTTTGCCTACAATCTCATCAGCCATTGCCAGGATAGCTCATAGTAATGCATTATGAGAGTTACAATACAAAATATCTAGAAGGCCATAGTTGCTCTCCCCTGACCTAAATAACCACTAATCTCCAGAAGTACTTGAAACTGAGTTTTCACGACTCCCTCAAGTAACTTTGAGGAGGTATTTATCTCTGGATGGTGAGTATACAAAACCCAAGATCCAGGGTAGATTCCTCCCAACCCAAGTAATCATACTATCATCTCCTAAAGGAGAGGAAAAAACTACTGATTCATTTAGTGACATATTCCCCACTGGTCTCCTCTGGTCACAAGCACAGATGTTAAAATCACCCACAGTTTTAATGGTGCTCTCCAAACCCAAGCTCAAGACAATTTCATGAGAAGGGGGCAGCATCAGTCTCTCTCTAGCTGAAACAAAGCCACAGGCCTTCAGAGCCTTCTCCAGGTGGAGAAACCTACTAGCATTTTCTATGTAAATTAATAATGGAGAGGAGCTAGGCAAGAGCAAAGCCTTCCGTTCCTATTGTGCTAAAAGGAGGGCAAAAGAATTGTGTCATTGCTAAGGTTGGCACTGGGAAGTTTGGACAAGAGTGTCTCTTGGCCCAGCATACTTTCTTGCACATGGAGAAAAAGTACACTATTCTTCCTAACTTCACTTTGTTCAGTGGCCAGGAGAGAGTGTGAATAGTCACAGTGAGTTTTCAAAGACACAGTAAGAATCCTTAAAGACGTCATTTTTACTTACGTGTTTGGCTGATCTTCAGGTTTTAAGTGCAAATTTTTTTGCTTCCCAGCTGTCTGGATAAATTCAATTTCTGAATCAGAACAAACAGTGTCTATATTTCTTTTTCTTGAAAGTAAGTTGTGGCTTCTATCACTGTTTTCTGCATCTTCCTCTTTAATCTCATCCCCACCGCCATCTTTTTCTTGCCTAGATTCATCTCTGCTCATCAGTCTGCCTAGAATAAAAAAATAGTTTCTGGAATAGTGTATTTGTGCAGATATAGTGTATTTATACAGCTATACATAACAGTTTATGTATCTGCAGTCAAACAGACAATGTTAAAGAGTCTGAAAAGAGCATGCATACAAAGCACATTCTCGAATTTTACAGTATGTACTAGCAGCACATTTCCCCAATGCTTCTGTAAATGCACATTTGCATTTTTATATTCCCTGAGTTTAAAGAAATTAAATATTAATCTGAATCAGAAATCCCTCTACTACTGAATTCAAGTGGTGACAGACAGCTGGATGGGAGAAAAAATGGGGCAAATGGAGGGTTAAATGCCAGTACTGCAGCCACTCACTCACAAACTACAAGGTTGTGAGTTCAATCCCAGCCAAGGGCTCAGGGCCGACTCAGCCTTGCATCCTTCTGAGGTCACTAAAATAAGTACCCAGCTTGATGGGGGCAATTAGCTTACGGTTGTAAAGCGTTTAGAGACTGCTTAATGCAGTATGAGATGATATATAAATGAAGCTGCTACTGGTATTGTAATTGAAAAATTAGAGGGAAATGTTAGCAGAGGAATCACAAGATTTGGAGTAGTACAACAAATCCCTAAACACTCACAGAAGATCTAATCTCCAAGACGTCTCCCTCACAAAACAGCCCTATGAAGACTGGGCATGTGCATTTATCCACAGAATGTGGTGTTTCAACAGGAAAAGAAAGTTGGGGTGGGGTGGGGAACAGAAATTGAATGGATTATTGTGCAAGGGAGCATGACTAGCTAGCTGAGTGTTCCTGTTATATGTTGAAGATACATTGCTCAGTGCCTTTCAATCTAGTTCCTGATTAAATGACTCTCTGTTTGAAAGTGAAACTGGATTAGGCCACCTGAAAATAAAGCTGCGGTATCTACACACCCTGGGAATTCATTATGTACAGAGTTTTGTAAATTGAAAAGTAAATAAAAAATATTAAAAACTGAACAAATAGCCTGGTGAAGACATGTGAACTTCTAGGGTGTAGAGAACACTGTGGTGTCAGGCTAAATATTTTTATATTTAGCATATCTACAAAATATCTACAGTCCAATTAAAGGAATCTGAGATACAGATACTCTATACATGCATTACAGTACTTCTATTCTATAAAAGCTTTACTTTTTTCTTTGTGTTTTATATGCAACATCTGGTCTTCATTCTGGGATTTGGACACACACAAAATTATGGCAGAATAATAAATGGATATATCAACACTTTGGGAAAATTTATTTCCTGCAACAACTATCTAATGGTTTTCGCTTGTTGGAGAAAAACATTGATTTCTATTTCATCTTGGACTATTTTTGTTTTACCTGAGTATGTACAAACAAACGTCCCTTTGTCAATGTCATCAAGGCAACGGACCCCCCAACCCTTCTTTTCCGTGTTGAAAACTTGTAGACGAACTTGAAGGCCATGCTGCACTAATCTGTTCTGGCACATAATCTTGTCACAGCTACATAACAAGCTGCACTCGTATATTCTGACAAAGAAAAAAAAAATCAGATGAAGAATTTACCTTCTAGGAAGAGAGATAAAATAGAATGATCATGCATTCATACTCACTGCAGAGCAGATGGTTTACTGCGTGCTTACACCCAGAAAGGCGAAGTAGCAATATGTGCTAAACTGCTTGCACACATTCTCTGGGAAACTTTATTTTCTTTATTTCTCTTAGATATCCCAAACACTGCTGCTACACCTTTCTTGGTCTAAGGAGGCACTGAGTTGTATTGTGCCATACAAAGCAGTTGTACAATGGGCAAAAGGCACTGTTTTGGTTTTGCTCCAAAATTTTTATTACGCATATTACAAATGGAAATAAACAATTATGAACAGTAAAAAGTCAGGATCATTTTCGCACATAGGGGAGCAAGTGGTATAGAAATAGGATCTGAAAAACAAATAGTACATTGTGTTGGTAGGTACTTCTAAAATGTACAGCCCACACACTGAATGCTGGCATTCCTAGAGTAAATATGTTTATATGTAAGGTCATTAAGAGACAAGAGTCAATACAAGCTCAAGAAAAATGCAAACAATCAAAATAATTCTTTTAGACTGTTTGGGAAAAAAACATGTTTAGATTTTGCAGACACTGTGATAGGTAGCGACATAGAGTTTTTAATGAGATAAGCAATTGATATAGAAGGAACAGAATATTTAGAGAAATCCTAATAACTTAGAGGTTTCTTAAGGAGACATCATTTTCTCTCTAGCCTGCCCACGCAATAAGACACATTTCCAGCCTCTTGCTGCTATCATATTGAGGGTAACATAACAAATTTAATATACTGTATCCAGTGCTTTCAAGTCCACCAGCAGAGCAGAAATCTGGTTTTCCACTCTGCTCCCTGCTCATCCCTGTTCTGTTCTAAGGGTTAGAGCATTAATGAAAACAAAGAGAAGTTCCAATGCATGAGTGGAAGTCTGCTCACATGATACTGGATATCACAATTTACTTACACAGGACCAAGTAGTAAAGCTATGGTCCAATCCACAATGCAGAAATAATCCAGTTTGAGATCACTTTAATTGCCCTGGCTCAGTGCTAGGGAATTCTGGGAATGGTAGTTTCATAAGACATTTAGGCTTCTCTGTCAGAGATCTCTGGTGCCACAATAAAGTACAATTACAATTCCTAACATTGACCCAGGGCAGTTAAAATTGTGCCAAACTGGATTATTTCTGCATGTGGATAGAATTTAAATCCAACTGGTAATTCCAACTAGAGAAGACCATAGAATTAATTGTTTAATGGGAAATTAACACTTAGGTAAATTCCACCAGTTCAATGGAGCTACTTAAATTCACATTAATTTAATTTAAGCCTTTGGATGCATCGGTTTCTCTTTGCCATTTGTCGCCTTATCTTGTCTAAGGCTTCAGATTTGTATTTGATATTTACTATCTTTCACTTTCAATTGATAAACTACATGCCTCACAATCTGATACCATAAGCTACCATAAAACAGACCCCAAGACAAGTAAAGTGAAAGATACTAATGATTCAGTGTAAAAAAATTAATGTAAATGCAGCTTATATGTAAAATAAATTCAGTATTTCTTACCCGCTGGGAACCGGTTCATTCAACCGTTTGTAACTATAGCCTGCTGATATTTCTTTTCCTGAAGAATCTGAACCTTCATGGTGCCTTCTCTCAGTAAGTAGCAAACAGGCACATTTTGTCCTAGAAAGCACATAGCAGATCTAGTGGGAGTAAGGATATGCAATAAAGGAATGTGGTTCATTTACTCTATGGACACAGGTTTAATGATTAAATTTTTGGTGGTACTGAGTAGGCTGCTTGAACATTTCCCCAGGAATCAAAGTTTGCTTGTCTGTTTTATTTCATATGCTGCCTTTCTCCTGGAGTGAGACCCAAGGTGGCGCACAAAAGAAGTCAGTTAAAACCTAACTACACAAGTTTAAAAACAATTAAAATCATCTCATTTAAAACAGTATAAAGTCATTTTAAAAGGATACAAAGTTAAAAAAAAAAGACACCCCAATAAGGTTCTACAAATAATCTGCACCTAAGCTATGCAGGACTTTTTAAGTCATAACCAATACTTTGAATTGTGCCCTGAAATAAACCAGTAGCCAACGTAGTGGTTTCAACAAGGGAGTTAAAACCTCCCTCCAACTGGCCTCGGTCAACATTCTGGCTACCACATTTTGAACCCACTGAAGTTTCGGAAAAGGCAGCCCCATGTAGAGTGTCTTACTGTAGTTCAAACAGCATGCAATCAAGGTATGTGTCACTATAGTCAAGTTTGATCACTGATGTAGCTACTGAATTTTTGGTGCACGAACAATTGTGATGGATTCATTTCAATTTAGTTAATTAGATTTTTCAAGTTTTTAAACGCTGAAGAATCCATGGCCTGCTCTACAAAAATTTTAGCCAGTGAGAAAACACTGTGAACCTTCCCACTTACCAAAGCTCACCATTCCATCCCACTCTCTCAGACAGTGAACCCTTCTATTCATGCATGCAGGGAATGGGTGGGCTTGAGCAGAATAACACAGGCTTGAAACCTATTTGTTACTCCCAACTAGAACAGAACTAGTAAACCACTTGTTTAATAGTGAATCAACAATTGATTCAATGGATCTAATTTAGTTAGAACCAACAATAGGATTCATAACAAAATCTTCATGTTGCAGGGGGAAGCAAGATGGGATATTTTTGCCTATGTTCAGAAAGCCTTTTCAGGAAACAATTATTTTAAAGGTTCAGAAAGAATTGAGACATTACACTTTAAAAAAGGTCCAGGGCAGTTCTTGGGAGACAGAATGGTGTAGTGGTATGAGTGTTGCACTATAACTTTGGAGACCAGGATTGAATCCCAGCTCAGCCATGTAAACCCACTGGGTGACCTTGGGCAAGTCATACTTTCTCATCTTGAGAGAATGGCAACAGCAAACCCAAGAAACTTGCCAAGAAAACTCCATTAAAGGTTTGCCTTATGGTCACCATAAGTTGGAAAGAACTTGAAGGCACACAACAATAACAACAGTTCTTGCCTTGGTTCTCTATTAAAACTACAAGAACTGTAAAATCTATGCTAGAATTCGAATGTGTTCAAATCATGTGCGTAATCTACATTTGGCAGTACAAAACTGCTTATCTCTAGGTGGTAGACGTCATACTGTCCTACTCAGTAATGAATGAATACCCAATTCAGAATATTTTAAAATTATCTCTAATAAATTCCAAATCCTTACCTGTCAGTGCAGCCATCTGTGCAACTGCATGAATCAAGAAATGTGCTGGAGAAATTGTTCAGGAAGTATCCATGAGGCCAAGAGGCCTTCCGATATTTAAAATAAGGCAGTCGGTTATGATCTATTTCATTACAGAAGGAAACTGGTACAGTCTCTGCCCCTTTGCTGATATCAAAATCAAATTCAACAATTTGACGACTAGGACTCTTTCTAAACACCTGCACATATGTATTGAAAGAAAAGTGATCCAAAAACAAAAAGGTGCATTCTGTTTGAAACAAATAATTCTGAACATCTTGGAAATTTCTCAGACTCTTTCCACAGGGAGCTTTGTATATTACATCATGCGACTTTAACACAGCATCTGCTTTTGCATGCCTTCTCTGGAAGTGACACAGTAAAGGCAGGTGAAGAGGGTTTTCACCCTTGTATGAGTTCCATGGCCTTTTGGCAAGACACTTTTTAGAGCAGATATGATCCTGATACGGGACTTTTAAAGAGATTTCTCTGAGGGTTCCTTTACTTCTTGAGTACATCGCTTCCTTTGGCTCCAATCTTCTGTTTCAATCACACATGCAAGAGGTGGGGGAAAAAAGCATCAGGCAGCCAATAAGTTACTGAGAATGTGTTTAAAGATACAATTGTCATTGAACTCAGTGAGGCATCCCTCCCTCCACATTTTGATGTACATGGCACTCAAGTGAGCTTTTCAATCTGGTTTTCATTTTGAATCTGATCTAAGAACTGGAAAAGCAAAATGCATGTTGCAATTGCTTATGTGGGTAATGAATGCTTTTCCATACAAGATATACAAATATGAAAGCAAAGGAATTCTGTTGGGGAACTGAAAATAGTTAGCTCTAGCCTGTCTGAAGCATTTTATTCCTAATTCCCTCCAAATTAATTTCCAGGACTTTGAATAATAATAATAATAATAATAATAATAATAATAATAATAATAATATTTATTTCTATTTCCCGCCTCTCCATTGATCGAAAAAGGGAGAGGAGATCCAGTTTGTATACCTTGGTAAGGGGCTCTGTGCCAGCTTCAAACTACACTAGTCCTTCCAACCAAGAGGTCGGCTGTAGTTAGCTGAGGAAGACCCAGACTACCCTCTGAACAGAAAATACTGGTAGCTCATTCACATGCATGTTTCACACCTGAAAAGTGTGTCTCACACTGACAGAACTCAGATCTCACACTGATAGCCAGTCTCTGACTATAGGGCTCTAGTTGTTTTATTATTGCTAATTTATAGATAAAAGAGTCCAAATCTCTGAGAAATAAAAGCACAATATTGATAGTTTTTACTCACAAAGAAAAAACATTTCCAGGATATTCTTCACTTGAGGCAGAAGAATGTAAATCAGGTCTGTATGTTTGGATATCTTCTTCAGAAGCAACATTTACTTTGAAGAGTAAGGAATAAACATGAGCACGGTACGTTTTAGATTACAATTAATTATCACAATCAATCACCCTGCGTTATTTCAAATATGTTCTAACATAAATAAAACTAGTATCTAAAACCAGGCAAGTATTATTTTTCAGTATACAATCGGCCCTCCACATTTACAGGTTTCCCTTTTGTGGTTTTGCTTATATGGCTTTTTGCACTAGCTGCCCCTGAACCTGGTCAACCTCCTCTCACTCTCTTCCTCTTTAACAGTCCCGGTGCCAGCCTCCTGGTTTTATAGACAGAAGCAGCAGGACTCTTTCAAAAGCGGAGGGCTGACTGTATTAGCAATTTACGTTGCAAACCTGACAAGAATCTTTTCCATTCAAAAAGCTATTATTAGCAGAAAAAATGTTTACAATGGAACTATATATGGTAAGAACATAAAAGCCAACAGATGGGGTGGTTATAATGCGCATCCCCAGAAAAAGCACAGAGTTTACACAGTGCCATGTCTGGATCAGGTAGCTGTAGCAGTCCCCCTTGCAAAAAATAAATCAGAAAAGTACCAATATTTGAAGAATGTTAACTCTTCCTAATACATTTTGTTTTTGTCTGGCTCAGCAAGAATCAAATAGGCACATAATATGGAGCAAAAAAACTCTTTCCTACCATTTATCAGAGGTAAGAGGTCAGTCATATCCACTTGTTTTATAAATGTAAGGGCTTGGCAGCATTCTGTTTAAAAGACAGTACCAGAAATGTTAAAATCTGTATTAAAATGAGCATTTTAAAATGATAAACATATTAATACATGAGGTACTAGACCTTCCACAAGTATACTGCTGCTGTTCCTATAGTAAAATCCAATTCAAAATATAAAACTACCTGAGATGAGGGGCAAGTACGGAGTACATGATCTGTATTTCCCCCCAAAACTAATTCCTGGTTCTGTAAGAAGGAAACACCAGCTGTCTGCAAACACTGCAGAGTTTTCCAATTTGCATTCTATAGTATGCAACTTGGAAAAACTGCAATGTCTGCACAGTTTTCTTCCAGGCAGACAGGATGGTATAGTGGTTTGAGTGTTATACTATAACTCTGGAGGTAAAAGGTAAAGGTTTCCCCTTTGACAAGGTTGTCTAGTTGGGTCTGACTATAGGGGGCTGTGCTCACCTCCGTTATTAAGCCAAGGGAGTCAGCACTGTCAAAGACAATTCTGTGATCATATGGCTAGCATGACTAAATGCTAAGAGCTACAGAATGCTATTACCTTTCCACCACAGTTGTACCTATTTATCTACTTGCACTTTTATGTGCTTTCGAACTGCTAGATTAGCAGAAGCTGGGACTAGTGACAGGAGCTCATTCTGTCGCACGGTGCTTGGGTCTCAAACTACCAACATTACGATTGTCAGAATCATCAACTTAACCAATAATCCACAGCGTCCCATTACTGAAGAGACCGCGGTTCAAATCCCCACTCACTGGGTGACCTTGGGCAATTCACACTCTCTCAGCCTTAGCGAAAGGCAAACCACTTCTGAACAACTCTTGCCAAAAAAACAACTACCATATGATAGGTCACCTTAGAGATGTCATAAGTTGGAAATGACTTAAAGCAACAAACGGCACAACAGCAACTACTCCTCTTCCAAAAACAAAGTTCATTTTTTCAAAGTAAAAGAATAGTTCTAGCAATCATATTCTCCCAGTGTTCTTAATCTTTTCCTTTTACTCGGCAGTTCCACAATAGTGAGCCCCTATTGGGAGACTCACACTGATCTTTCTTGACTGGCTTAACTTTTGAGATTAAAAAAAAAAAGCTTTAATTTATTCTGCTGCAACATCTGTATATATATATTATTTGAGAGATAGCTAGGTGAGGACACTATTGAAAGAAGGAAGGCATGATTTAAGGCAGTAGAGATAGGGAAGAAGAGCAAGTTACCAAGAGAGCAGCTATCCTTTTAACAGAGGCAAAGCTCCTAATTAAAATCTGCAGCTTAACTGAAGCTTAAACTTCTAATCTTCTAACTAAGACTAGAAGAACTGGCCAGATTTAAATTTCCCCCTTAACAGCAGTAATTTCCACGAATATCAGGACATATGGGTCAACCAGCATTCTATCATTATAAAGTCTGAATTATTTTAATTGTTATGGAAATCAAGATCACAACAGTCTGACTTTGGCATAAGAGGGATAGAACTTTGGTTAGAAACGTAGCAACCTACATGTGGCCCTTACCATCTCCATTTTACAGGTTTTATTTATACCCCACTCTTCAGCCAAGAATATCAGAGTGGCTTACAATTTGTTAAACAAACAGCTTCATTTACAATTGTAAGCTATTTGCCCCCAACAATCTGGGTACTCATTTTAGCGACCTCGGAAGGATGCAAGCCTGAGTCAAGCTTCAGCCCTTTGCTGGTCTTGAACTCGCCACCTTCTGGTTTTGAGTAAGTGGCTGCAGTACAGGCATTTAACCACTGCGCCACCAGGGCTAAAGGCTAAAGAAGCATTGCTAAAGGAAGCTGTGCATCAGACTGAAGATTTGTCATGGGCAGACCACAAACCAACACACAGCTAGTTAAAAAGCTTCAAGGCTGTCAGGCTGTCTGCAAAATCATTAAATAGGATCATCTGTATCTGTCTTGTAAAGCAAGGATCAGCAATCTGCTGCCCCTTTAATCCTAATTACCACGAATCCTCATTTCAAAAGTATTCTGCAAGTAACCAGTTCAGATTTCTGCTATTTCTGGCAAGAACAATTCAGTGCTTCCCTTGGCAGCCCACTGGCCAGCCTGTCCGCATACCCACCCGGCCACTGTTTCTGCCCTTTCCACAGTGGCATCAGACCCATGATTCACAGCTATCATGTAGTCCCCAAAAGATAACACAGAAGGAAGGCAAATTTCCAATAGAAAAAAGACCCCACACTCCTGCTATAAAGCCCTTCTCTTTCCACTGGGGGAAGGCAAGGCTGCACTTCTTCAGTGTGACATAAAAACCCATGCGAGATCAGAGGCACATGAAGTACATTCCTGCTGGCTAACCTCAAGTAAGTATTAACTCGCCACAGTCTTTTAGATACCTGTAATCAAGCCTTCTTCAAATATCACATACAGAATGAAGAAATATATAATTTATTTTTTCATTTCTATGCAGTTGCACAGTATATCTTGGTATGTATCATTCACTTCACACGAAAGAATGGGTTTATAAACTAGAAGGCAGTAAAGAAGTGGACAGACTGATTTTTGTTACAAAGATTTTCCAACCTTCTTCTGTTGCAGTTCCATCCTTGATCTTCTGCTTCAGAGACAACAGTACACTCTGCATTCGTTCAAATATCAAATCCACTGTGCTGTCTTCCAAATGATGCCAGAATACGTTCGCATCAACTGTTTTCAAAGAAATCATCAATTACAACAGTTTCTAGTATATATATATATATATATATATATGTTTTAATTCACTGAAAATTCTTTCTCCTCACCCACATAAATACTTGTAGATATAGACATAAAATTTAGGATACAGACCAGAGGTGGGGGCAATTCAGACATGAAGGAAATGACTTTTTTTTTACTGTAACTCTGTGGCCTACCAGGACACTCATGTAAAAAATAGTGACTCAAGTGAGAAGGGATAGAAAAGACTGAAGTTACAGGACGATGCTCAGCACAGGCTTAGCCCTGGAATTTGTCAATAGTATCTTTCATGTAAAATTCCACACTTATTCTTTCCCCTCCGGCACTTGTTTTTTAGTAACCAGCTTTTAGAATAGCAGCTATTGCTATACTAAGGTCTGAAACTTTAGCCAGTCTATTAAAATCATCTAGAGAACTACCAGTAGATATTGATCTTAACTTCTGACTTTTAGTGATCACGGTATTCCTTTCTAAGTGCTGACAGAATGTCTGTTTAATTATTAGCTCATGCTCAAATATAAATCAGTCTTTCTTCTCCTCCACCCCGCTATCATTTTAATACTCTTGCTATATGCAAAGGGATCTTTGAGGCTGAAAGAAAGAAGTTGGTAACATAAATTGAGATCCGTTTGTATACTGATCCACAGAATCGTAGAGCTGGAAGAGACCACAAGGGCTGCCTAGTCCAAACCCCTGCCATGCAGAAAGGCACAAAGACGATGAAAAAACAGGCAGGGGAAGGTGCGTGATGGTGCTGTCACAGCATCTACATTTTTGCTTGTAGTGTAGATGTAATACAGAAGTGAATGTAGACAAAATGTAACGCCATCCCAGAATGTTCCCGACTGGGAATAAAAGCAGTAAAACAGATGCAATAAAGCCTGGCTTCTCCCTTGACGTGGCCCTCCCCAAACTGTTATTTGTTTCTATCCAGTACGAGTCAATATCAAGGAAAAGGGCAACTCTCTGCATTATCAGGTCAACAGACAAATGTTAAGAACCAGAAGAGGTAAAGCAAGTCTGTTTCCCTCCCTGGACTCTTTTTCCCTGGATTTGCTGCCTGCCTGTTGCATCAGTGCAGGGCTGCTCAGTATTAGGTTCTGATAGGCATTTTGTCTTTGTGGGTAAAATGAACCCGCTTTCCTCAGGTCTTCCTTCCTTGTTCAATGTCTTGCCTGAGAAGACGGATGATCTGAGCCGACAGGAAGACGTGCTGGCATCACTTGTGATCACCCACCCTAAAAACCCATGGCTTCTGACTCCATCTAGACACTATTACGTTATGGTGATGAGATGAAGGCTCCTCTTTCAAATCATCAGCTGACTTGCCTATCTGCTGCCCTAGAGTTTGTTTCTGTGAAATGGGTGTTTGCTGAACTCTGCTCCCCCCCTTTAAATCATCTTGAACAAGTGGGCCTTGAAGCAAATTGCTTGTTTTGTGCTTCAGCAGCCCAGGCATGGAGTTCTGCAGATCAATCCATTCCTTCTCTGGCCTCAGCTTCTACTCCTTTCTCCCACCAGCAAGCTGTAAGTAGAACAGAGGCTTCCATGCCCACAGAGCATCCTCTCCATCCTGTGTTTGGGGTTCAGTTATCAGCTTTTTATATGCCACTCCCATTATCCCCTTGGCTCTGTTCCTGCTATTCTGCTTTAAAGCCCATCAGCCACACTCTTCGGGCATTAGAATCTTTACTGAATTGGCAAAAACCTATGATGCTGAAAGGCTTTTGCCAAGGAGTGTCACAATTTCAAGCTGATGAATGGAAGTCATGTTCTAAAATTTTTCCTGCTTTGGGAACAAAGATGCACTTCCATTTGAGCCATGGATCAGTCCCTGTCCTGAATTAAGGTCACAAGCCATTTTGGAGGCTTAGGCCTCAAACAGAAGGGCCAAAAGAAGTGGTTTCAGGCTACTTTGGGGGGATAGATCGATGACACACACCCCTGAAGCCGCTGGAAATTGAGCTGCGGCCATGCTAAAGAGGAAAAAGTCAGACTAAAAAGAAGCTGAAAGAAATCACGTCTTCCGGAGAAGTGCACGCTTTCAACCATGCATATAAATGTCCCGATGCAAGATCCGTCCCAAAGGAGCACTCCATCCTAACCCTAAAGTGGTTTATCAATGCACCAGTGCACCAGTACAGAGAGATCTTGTTGCAGCCCCTTTGGGACTCGCTGAAAGAAAGAAGTTGGCAGCAGGACTAGCTTTCCTAGACTTTGGCCTACTTCCTCAGATGCATTTGGTGGAGTGGAAGCCAGGGGCAGGCATCTAAGAAAATGACCATTCAGATTCAAAATATTCACCTATTCCTAGGCATCTTTGGGTGTGGAAATGAAGTAGCAGGTCCAGTTATAGGAATGAGATGGCAAGGGTTATATAATAAACTACATATTATATATAGTATATATATATATATAAGTATACACACACACACACACACATATATATATACATAAGTATATATAAGTATATATATAAGTACAGTATATACATATTATATACTTATATAATAAACCACAATAAACTACAATTCCCAGGATTCCCTAGCACTGAGCCTTGAGGGTAGTTAAAGTGGTCTCAGAGTGGGTTATTTCTGCAGTGAGGGTGCAGCCTAAAAGTCAGGAGGGTACCAGTCCCCAAACTGTAGTTCTTTGTGAAAACAGTGGTTTCCCAAACTGTGGGCCCTTTAAGAGCTTTTGGACTCCATCTCCCAGAAGCCTCAGCCATGTTGGCCAATGGCTCGGGATTCTGGGAGCTGGAGTCCAAAACCCCTTCAAAGCAACAGCACACTCTTCTTGGGATGCCAGGACAGGGTTGACCCACTGATCCTGACTCTCCCAGCCCGGCCTTTCTGGTCAGAATCCTCTTCCAAATATCCGACTCTACCTTCCATGGCTTCCTCCATGGCTCCTTGCAGAGCCTCCTTGGTGGATTCAAGCTGCTCCAAGTCCAACTAAACCCGCCCGACCGCGCCGCCCCTGGAAATCCCAAAAGTGCACCAGAACCTCAAAAAACACTTCAACGACGCCCACCACCACAACCGTACAGGGCCCGCCCCAGCGCTTTTCTTCGGCGCATGCGCACAAGACAAAAAACCCCGCGCGCTTCCTGTGACGCCGCCAGGCCGAGCCAACGGTCTCTCCATCGTCCGCGGTTAGTCACAGCCTTCACCGGAAGTGACGTCACACCACGGGAAACTGGCCTTTAAAAAAAAGGGGGGGGGGGGATGAGGATAATAAAAGTTAAAATATCTATCTATCTGTCTATAGATGATGATGATTTTAAGTTTTATTATAAGTTTTATTATGTATTACATATATAATTTATGTCATCCTTATCAAATATGTATAGATGAGGAGAATGTTAACAATGTGTATGTATATGTATATTTGGTAATGATTATATTAGCATATATATATATATATATATATACTGTAGTTAATGTCATCCTCATCAAATATATATAGATAGGTGAGGATGTTAACTATATGTGTGTGTGTGTGTATATATATATATATATATAAATTATGTATGTGTGTGTATATATATAGAGAGAGAGTTATTGTTATCCTCATCAAATATACAGATGAAGAGGATGTTTTATATATATATATATATATATATAATGATAACTATACAGTATATATATATACACACAGTAGTTATAGAAGAGGATGTTAACTGTGTGTGTGTATATATATATATATATTATATATATATATACACAATAGTTATATATATACAATAGTTAATGTCATCCTCATCAAATATATATATATAGATGAGGATGGTAACTGTGTGTGTGCGCGTGTGTGTGTGTATATATATATATATATATAAACTATATATATATGTCTATAGTCGAGGAGGATGTTAACTATTATAAATATCCCAAATACTGTATTACAAATATTTACTTGTGGCCCCCTAAAGCAGCGACACAAATTCAGTTAACACAAATAACATCCAAGGTATCACTATTTGGTGTAATGTTTATGTTGCTGGATTTCCTCTATGGCCAACATGGCTCCCCCGGATGTTTTTAAGATGAAATGAGTAATTCTAGACTGCAGAGGGGGTGAATTCCTTGATAGGTCTTGTGAAGACCTCGCTGTTATGCTAAGAGCACTGATGACTGAAAATATCCAAATCATTCTTACGTACCAAAGTACAGTAACATCCAAAATCCACAAAACAGCGATGCTATATATTGAGCAAACCTGCTTTAAGTATTGTGCTAGTTCATCTTCATTCCCCCACCCTTAATGGGATGTTTGTTGTAATATTCCTTCCTCCACGCAAACCTTTGTTGGAGTTCATGATGCTCCTACTGATCATACGCATCTGGGAAAGTGGACTCAAGCCTAGGAAAGCTCCTGCTGCCAACTTCTTTATTTCAGTAAGGAGTTTATCACATGGGAGGAATTTCTCTCAATTGCGAATGGAGCCATTTCGCAATTACATGAATTCGCTAGTTTAGCGAATTTATGTGAAATCTGATTGCGTTTGGAATGCGTTCAGAATGACTTCCCATTTCCTGAATATGACCCCCCATTGCCGGAAATGGCATGAGATACTCTAATATGCAATTAAGTGAAACCCCATGATTGCATTCAGAATGACTTCTCATTGCCCGAAATTGCGTGAGATACACTCATTCACAATAACCTGAAACCCCATGATTGCATTCAGATTGCCATTGCATTATACCCCCAAATTCCGTCGTATGATAAACTCCTTAGTCTCACATGGGCTACAAGACCTCTCTCCATACTTCTGTTCCATAGCAGTGCTGTCAAGTTCCAAATTCAGAGGATTTTTCTCCTTCTGTTTGTGGGCATCTAAATGTCATTGGATGTGACACTGAAGATAAAAGTGTGTGCACACAAGGAAGATGCACAAGTCTATTGTAGCAGTGTGTGCAATGTGTATACTCATACACCACTATGCAGGTTCTGCTCCCACAGAAAAGTTCCTCCAGATGCCTTTGAATATACCCATAGCAGGGACCTCTAAGGCACACCAAAAGCAAACATAGGGGAGTTTATCAGATGACAGAAATTGGAAGTATAATCCAATGGCAATCCAAACGCAATCATGGGGTTTCATGCTATTGCAAATTAGAGTACGTATCTCACAGAATTTCAGGCAATGGGAATAATTCTGAATGCATTCTGAATGCAATTAGAATTCACGTAAATTTGATAAACTAGCAAATTTACGTGAATTCGAATTGGCTCCATTCGAAATAGAGAGAAATTACTCCCGTCTGATAAACTCCATGGTCACCTCCTTCCAATTTTCCTACCAAATATCAATGCTAGTTACAGAACAAGTTGGAATTTACAGTATGAATAATTAATTTCCAGCTTGCACAATCTCTATCCTGAGATGGCCCTGGCTGAATAAATATATATTTACTTGCTATTGGGGGTGTTATTCAGACAGTGAAAATAATCCGGGGTTGAATCTTTTTGTTCACATCCAATTAAGTGTGTGTGTGTATGTGTGTGTGTGTATAAAAAACCCCACTTAACACATTTGGTTTTTTTTTCCTGAGTTTTTCTAAAAGTTTCACATTCTTGGCTGTGTGAATAACTAATGTGAATAGACCTGGGATAAACCAGGATAAAATTCTGCATGCCTTGAACGTGCTTTGAACATGTGAAGCCGATGGCTTTCACAGCCAGCATCCATAATTTTTTGTGGGTTTTTCGGGCTATGTGGCCATGTTCTAGAAGAGCGAAATGTCAGGAAGAAACTCTTCTAGAACATGGTCACATAGCCTGAAAAAAACCACAAAAACTGTGCTTTGAATACATTTGCCTCATTGGCCCTATTTTTATTCCAGAGTTGACGTGTGAGCAACCGAAATCGCTAACAGATGTGGTTCTATAGTGCGGCCAACAAACTCAGAATGCATGAGTGAGATTCTTTGCACAGATGCACACAACAACAGCATGTGAATGACCATAGGGTGACAGCAAAGAGAGTGACAATGACAACCTAGCTTCTTTTGACAAGAAATCCCAGCACTTGGGGCAGGTCCCAGGCAGGAACCATATCCCCACCAAGGGTGTTTTTGACTGTAGTGAGACAGAGAAGAAAAGGGCCTTCTTATTATCAATGTTCTCAAAAGGAGCTGGACAGTCACTACTAGTTCCTCATCAGTGTATTAAACATCCCAGCCCTATTTTCACTGTGACAAATACTCCCTAGATATCTCTTGTTCCATCACCAATATGTCCCAATCTTTGGGAGCATTTCAGGTTTACCTCCCCCCCCCAAAGTTATTTTTTAAAAATACAACCCTCAGAAACTCCAGGTCGAAATGGTAAAGAATGGTATATCACACTCCAACCACAGCTCAGCTCAGTCAGATTAGTGGATGATTTGGGTCCAAAACACAATGCAAAAATAATCCAGTTTGAGACAGGTGTTTGTTGTTGCGTCCTTCAAGTTTTTTCTGATTTATGGCAACCCTAAGGTGAATCCATCATGGGGTTTTCTTGCCAATACATTGTTCAGAGGAAGTTTGCCATACCTTCCCCTGAGGCTGAGAGCATGTGACTTGCCCAAGGTTACCATGGCCAAACTGGGAATTGAATCCTAGTCTCTAGAGCTGTAATCCAACACTCAGACCAGCACACCATGTTGGCTCTCTTTAGCTGGTGTAGCCCCATCCAATTTTTAATGTGGCCATCCTAGGAAAGGACATATGACCCATAACTAGTGTTTCGGATGGGCCCACAGATTGTGTTTCAGTACACCTTTCTGAGTGGCTACTTGAAGTCTGGAGTTTGCAGCCCCAAGTACTTGTAACTAGGATGTAAGTCTGGCATATATTTGGAAGAGATATGAGATTATCCCGTATTTTCTCTGAGCTGCTCAAAGTATTACAGGAAGTGAGAGGGTCTCATCAGCCTTTCCCAACAAAAGTTTGGGGAACGTATCCAGTGGATGAAGCTCACCATAGTTATCTGTGATCATACACAGGAAATAAGGCTGGGGATTCCTAGCATTTGGAATGTCGAAATATTTGCTTTACTTGTTACGATCATCACCCAACACTTCTTCCTGTTACTGAAGTCCTCCGGGAAGCTCAGTTACTGAGTAATTTGTTACTAATAAATTTCTTTTACTATGCAGTGAAAGATAGTCTCCCATGTGACCCTTCCTTTTCTTCCCCCCATTCTTCATACCAAGTCAGCACATACAAAGTAATGAATAACTACTAAAAAACAGTGGGTTACAGCAATGGGGTTAGGGATGCGGTGGCTTAGTGGTTAAGACGCCAATACAATCGGAAGATCGGAAGGTTGTCTGTTTGAGGCCTGAGTGCTGCATGATGGAGTGAGCTCCTGTCACTAGTCCCAGCTTCTGCCAACCTAGCAGTTTGAAAGCATGCAAATGCAAAGAGATAGATAGGTACCACTTCAGTGGGAATGAGAAGGTAACAGCGTTCGGTGCAGTCATGCTGACCACATGACCACCAGAGCAGTCCTCGGACAACGTTGGCTCTCCAGCTTAGAAATGGAGATGAGCACCGCTCCCTTCATTCGGTTACGACTAGACATTCATGTCAAGGGACTACCTTTACCTTTACTGCAATGGGCATTACAGGGGAAAAGGAACTAAATATTGAAAGGAGCAAAGTCTGTTGCTTCATATAAGTTTGGCGCCTTCCCAACTGGTATGGGAATGGTGCAAGGGATCAAATATAACAGAAAGATTTCCCACCCTTCCTTACTCTTTGCCTCCTAGGGATGGGGGAGGATTCCCAGGAAGCGGAGTTTGGGCATCTCCCTGGCCCTGATCAAGCCAGAAATCTCCCTGAAGCCAAGATGACAAAACTGAGGCTGTCGTACTTTAGCCACATCATGAGAAGGCACAACTCACTGGGAAAAAAAATAATGCTAGGGAAGGTGAAGGGAAGTAGAAAGAGAGGAAGGCTGCATGCTAGATGGGTGGATTCTATAAAAAAGGTCACGGGTATGAATTTGCAGGAACTAAGCAGAGTAGTGGAGGACAGGGAGCCTCTGAGATGTCACATCCCAACAACAACTTACTATAGTACACTTTTGTCTGTTTAGCTGATAAAGGCAGGGTTGTTCTTTGAGCCTTTATTATGAGAGCAGTCATAAACATGTGTGTATAATCTTCATCTCAATTATGGAAGGTATAAATGCGGAGTTATTGTAATCTTCAGCCCAATGTGCATTACAGCAATAATAAAGATAATAACGGGGGTATGATAAATCATTACCAACTCCCCTCCCCCCACCATCCTAAAACGAGAATATAACCATTCTATGCTACAGTGTGAAGTTGTCACAAAACACAAGCAACAGAGAAAGATTGCTGTGTTACTCACTTTGCTGCAACTGAGTAATGGAAGAGGTCTCCTGGCCAGAATGTAAAAAGTGCAGGACTTTGCTTAGCATGAAGCCGGTTACCTTAATCGATTCTAATAAGCTGTTCAGACAAAACAAGATAAGGGAATGTTGTAACCTCTCTAGTATCCTTCAACTGGGTAGGAAAGAAATGTAAAAGAAAGGCCTTGATCTCCAAGGGGGCCGGATGAGACTTTTCACAACAGTCAAAAAGATACAAATGCCTATCCCCTGCTCAGTCATGCAATTCTATGCATTGGAGCGCGTTTTGGATTTAGAGATACTTAGGAGTTTATCAGATGGGAGGAATTTCTCTTTATTTCGAATGGAGCCAATGGGAGCCAATTTGAATTCATGTGAATTCGCTAGTTTAGCAAATTTATGTGAATTCCAATTGCGTTCTGAATGAGTTCAGAATGACTTTCCATTACCCAAAAATGACCGCCCATTGCCCGAAATTGCATGAAATGCTTTAATACGAAATAACGTAAAACCCATGATTGTGTTTGGAATGACTTCCCTTTTGCCTGAAATTGCATGAGATACTTTAATACGCAATAACGTGAAACCCCATGATTGCATTTGGATTGCCGTTGGATTATACTTCCAATTTCCGTCGTCTGATAAACTCCTTACTCACAGGCTAAGCATGTGTTACATTGCAGCCAGAAACACCAAGGAGCAAGAAACTGGTATGTTTTTACATACCATTTTCAACTGAATTCATGAGAGGTACTAGAATTTATTATTTTATTTATTAAAATATTTGTATTCTTTCCAGAGGTGCACAAAATAGAATATATTTTTTTTAATGTAAGCAAAGAAACAAACAAAAAAGTAAACAGTGCCAACCTGTCACTCACCTTGCCGTACCATCCCCTGGATTTGGTATGCATGTCATATCAAAGTGAGAGGCAATACGGTGTAGTGGTTTTAGCATTGGACAATGACTCTGAACCCCAGGATTCAAATCCCCATTCAGCCATGGAAACCCACTGGGTGACTGACCTTGGGTAAGTTGCACTCTCTCGACCCCACTCTCAACAAATCTTGCCCGGAAAATCCCATGATAAGTTTGCTTTAGGGTCGCCACAAGTTGGAAACCCTCCCAGCTCCCGAAACCCCATTCGAATCTTCACCCTGACTCTAAACAAAACAAACAAACAGCTTCATTTATATACCGCTTCATACCCTTAAGGAGTGTCTAAGCGGTTTACAATTGTAAGCTATCTGTCTCTTTCACCAAGGGGAGGGCACTTTAACTTGAGGCCAGTCCCAATGGTGTTGCTAGGCCTCTCCATTCACTCCCTCCTAGGCCAGATAGTGTTGTCATGGAGGGAGGGCTCTTCTACTTGAGGCCAGGTCTGATAGTGTTGCTAGGCCTCTCTTTTCACTCCCTCCTAGGCCAGATGGTGTTGTTGTCATGGAGGGAGGGCACTTCAACTTGAGTCTAAGGAGTTTATCCTATGACGGAATTTGGGAGTATAATGCAATGGCAATCCGAATGCAATCATGGGGTTTCATGTTATTGTGAATGAGTGTATCTCACGCAATTTTGAGCAATGGGAAGTCATTCTGAATGCAATCATGGGGTTTCACGTAGAGTATTTCACACAATTTTGGGCAATGGGGTCATTCTGAGCACAATCATAGGTTTTACGTTATTGTGTATGAGTGTATCTCACGCAATTTCGGGCAATGGGGAGTCATTCCGAACGCAATCATGGGGCTTCACGTAATTGTGTATTAGAGTATCTCACGCAATTTCGGCCAATGGGGGGTCATTTTCGGGTAATGGGAAGTCAATCTGAACGCATTCTGAACGCAATCAGATTTCATGTAAATTCGCTAAAGTAGTGAATTTATGTGAATTTGAATTGGCTCCATTTGCAACTGAGAGAAATTCCTCCCGTGTGATAAGCTCCTCTGTTCCACCAAATGCATCTGAGGAAGTAGCTTCCCACAGACTTTTGTTTGGCTCACTGGCTATGGAATTCTGGGAGTTGGAGTTTGTTGTGGGGCCCAGAGCGGAGCGAAGCTCCGCTCTGGGCCCCACAACAAACTCCAACTCCCAGAATTCCATAGCCAGTGAGCCAAACAAAGAGTTAAAGCGGTTCCAAACCGGGATATTGCTCCAATGTGGACGCAGCCCAAGTATAAAAAGTTTGTCCTGGGCCCAATTTCCCTCCCTCCCCTGAGCGCCGCCCACTGAAGTTTCTTAAGGGCCTTTGGACTACTTTAGAGGAGGAGGCCTGGGCCTAGTCCCAACAACAACAACAGCCAGAGCCATCCTCCTCCTCCTCATGAAGCCCGACGGGAAGGTGGTGCTCTTGGGGGACATGAACGTGGGCAAGACGTCTCTGCTCCACCGCTACATGGAGCGCCGCTTCGCCGACACCGTCAGCACCGTCGGGGGCGCCTTCTACCTCAAGCAGTGGGGGGCCCACAACCTCTCCGTCTGGGACACAGCAGGTCAGGCCTCCCCCCCCACCACCAGACGCCCTCCATCTTAGTGCCCTGAGGCTTTGGCTCCCCCTCTATGAGTCTCTCAGCCCCTTTGAGACTCACTGAAAGGAAGAAGGTGGCAGCAGGAGCTTTCCTAGACTTAGGTCTACTTCCTCAGATACATTATTATTATTATTCAAAGATATAGCCCTGTTAGTCTGTGGAAACAGTCTGTAGAGAGACCTTGCAGCCCCTTTGATACTAACTAAAGAAAGAAGTTGGCAGCAGGAGCTTTCCTAGGCTTAGGTCTACTTCCTCAGATACATTATTATTATTATTATTATTAGATATAGCCCTTTTAGTCTGTAGGATTAGTCTCTAGGCAGATCTTGCAGCCCCCTTTGAGACTCACAGAGAGAAAGAAGTTAGCAGCAGGAGCTTTCCAAGACTTAGATCTACTTCCTCAGATGCTTATTATTATTATTATTATTATTCTAAGATATAGCTGTGTTAGCCTGTGGAAGCATTCTATATAGTGATCTTGTAGCCCTCTGAGGCTCACTGGAAGAAAGAAGGTGGCAGCATGAAACTAGCCTACTTCCTCAGATGCATATTATTATTAGTAGTAGTATTAGTATTGAAAGATATAGCCATGTTTGTCTCTGGACTCAGTCTGTAGAGAGACCTTGCAGCCCCTTTGAGACTGACTGGAAGGAAGAGGTTGGCAGAAGGAGCTTTCCTAGGTTTAGGTCTACTTTGTCATTAATATTATTATTATTATTAAATTATTTTTTCATGTTACTCTTTAGAATGAGTCTGCCAAGGTGTTTCAGGCACCAAAGGGGCTCCTTCACTGTTTTCCTGAGAGCAGGGTTCTGGGCTCAGGCTCCGGGCCCAGAAGGGGCTTCTTTTCATGCCAGAGAAAGTGCCCCTTCCCCTGGAGCAAAACCAGGGAGAGTCTTGGGCTGCATCCGCACTGCAGGAATAATCTGGTTTGACACCACTTTAACCGCCATGCCTCCATGCTGTCAAAATTCTGGGAAGTGCAGTTTGCTGTGGCCCCAGATACATCTCTCACAAAACTATAGTTTTAAAAAACTCCATAGCATGAAGCCAGGGCAGTTAAAGCGGTGTCAAACTGGATTGTTTCTGCAGTGTAGATGTAATGGATGATGGTCTGTTCTAAGAATTATTTTGTATAAAAATTCTTAGACTGACAGAGTGAAGGAGACAGCGGACCCAGAGGTCTGACTGAGAACTCAGGTTTATTCTTCCAGCCAGCAAAGTCCTCAGTGGAAATTCAGTTTCCAAAGACTGAGGCCTAGAATTATACAAAACGATAGGCTTTATAGTGATTTTACACAAAGGATCTCCAAAAATGCTTTCTGTTGGCCAATCTTAACTCTAAAAAAATGAATCTCAAGCAATCATGCAAGGAATACATGAATACACTTGTGACTCATCAGCCCACCTTACAAAAGTTACTTTTTCCTGTCAATAACAACAAAAAAACGATATCAGGCGCCTCTGTACAGAATTACACAGTTGCAATTCTACTATCTGATGCTTATGTTTTGACTTCACTTTTGGCGTCTCAGCTTAGTGCAACAGGGCATCTTGTACTCAAAACATTTTCTTGTTTTCTCCTGTTTTTTTCCCAGCAACCTTCACCTATCCTATTTCTACATGCACAGTTCGGGTTTTTTTCCATCCTCCCAGAATTCAGCATTCTCAACTTTGGTTCCGCAGCCATTTCTATACGCATATTGTTCACTTAAATATTGATTATAAAAATCTGTCCACTACATAGATGCAGCTTTGGTGAGGTCGGAAGGCTGGGTGGCCTGAGAGGAGCTGGCAGGGGATTGCGGTGGGGTGTGAGGCCAAAGGCCAGGGGGACACCCCACCTCACACCCTGAAAAGCACCAAGCAAGGAAGGTTGGGTGGATGGCCAGCCCTGGTGCTTCTTTTGCAATCTCAGAGGACTCTATGGCTGGGAACACTGATTTAGCCTCCTCCCTCTTAGAAGGTTCTGGAAATCTCCAGAAGGGCAGTATGGTTCTGTGGGGGTGGGGGGGGAATAAGGGGGATGACTGCGTTCAAAACTATAACAGCATATCCTGGAGTGGGGGGGAGGCTCTCCTTCCAACTTGGGACAGGTCTGTTGAGAAGGATTTTAAATACTTTATTCGTATGAGGCGCCTTAAGCGGGTTGTGATTCTTACCGATGTAACTAAATTCTGTAATTTCATAAATGTTAGCATCTTTTAGAGCCATTGGAACAAAATGTCATTTTTTCCCCCTTCTCTCTCCAATGACTACAAAGTTGTTGGTTTGCATTACCATGAAATTAAATTCATTTTTAAAAAGAGAGAAAGCGGCCGAAAACATACTGCGGAAATAATCCAGTTTGAAACAGCTTCAACTGCCCTGTCTCAGTGCTAGGGAATCCTGGGAACTATAGTTTTGGGAGACATTTAGCCGCCTCTGTCAGAGAGCTCTGGTGTCACAATAAAGTAAAATTCCCAGGATTCCCTAGCACTGAGACAGGGCAGATAAAATGATCTCAAACCAGATTATTTTTACAGTGTGGTTGCAGCCTGAGAAGGCTACCCTTAGATTAGCAGGGAAACAGTAAGAACACTGCTTTAAAATACAGTATAAAATACTTTATACAATTTACTGTATAAAGATTTCTCAGTCTGCTCATTTCTCTTAAAAGAAAGCTATTAAGAAGTAAAAAAGAAAATAAAAGAAAAAACCCTACCAACTTCATGCATTACATTTCTTTCTAAGCAATACTCTATTTTGATAGTTTTATAACTCGTATACAGTTTTATATTATAGTTTACCGTTGATACAGTTTTGTAACTTGTTCAGCACAATATAAGTTTTATAAATGCAGTTGTTAAATGATTCAATTCTGAATGAGTTCAGACAGAGGTTGCATAGTGCAGATGTGACATTGGAGAAGATGTGAATCTGATATTATTGTTAATGAAGGTGATAAAGGGAAAACCAAGTTAACACTGAAACTTATTTCTCTTTGTTCATTTTTAGCCTATCTTCTCATAGATGTCAGTTGCCTGACGTCCCTGATGCTTTCTCCATCTCCAGCCATTGCTCAGAGATAACAACAAGAGAACATTACCCTCGTGCTACTCATCCTTTCATTTGGGAAGCCCAAGGGTAACAAGGGGGAGGAGAGGGAATCGGTACTGCTACATCCAGCTGGTGACTGGACATAACAGAACTAGAGCTGTGCTTCAACCAGCACTTCATGAGGGGTCAACCAGTTCACCCAGTCGCTTCCCACTTTGGGAAGGATGAGTGATTGACCAAACCAGTTGTCGGTGGACAAATGATACCAGGGTATGTTCACAGCCTGTGATATAGTTTGATTCACAAAAGGCTTGGTGAAGGTGTCTCCAGTTCCCACACCTAAATACTATTAAAAGAATGAATTTGAATACATCTATGTACCCCGGTAGTAAACTTGATACTGTGCTTTAAAAGGAAAAATGGGATTATGGAGGGGCCTGTGATTGTGGAGTAAAGAGCCCTGCTTTTCGTTTGTTTCAAACACATGATAACCAACAAAATGAGTCCATTGAAAGAATGCGACAAACAAAATAACTGTTAAAACAAATATTTTCAGTGACGTGCATAATCTTCTGGGCTAAAGGAGCCAAGAGGTGGAATGAGGCTAATATGGTTAGTCATGTGCCACTGGGGAGATTGCTTTAGTGTGCAAAAATATTCCAGGCTGAATGCATTAGGGAAATTTCACTGAGGAACCTAATGCTGGGTACATAGAAGGAGCCACACTTTTATCTCTGTGCAACATATGAGCATTCTGTCATCATGATAATCCTGTGATAAAAGTTGGTCTGAGACAATGAATGAGAATTAGCGAACTTCATGGCAATTTGAACCCAGGTCTTCCCAGTCTTAGTCCATGACAAATCATTAGATGGCATTGCTTTTATGCAGGGTTGGAAGAAAAAAAAAAACCCGCACGCACACACACACACACCCAAATCGTTGTTGTTGTTTGGTTAAATCAGGGTGGGGTTGTATGTTGTTGGTTTTTGGTTTTGTTTTGTTTTGTTTTTTGCATTAATGTTTTAACAAAAAAAATTGAATTCTGCTTATATTAATACAGTAGAGTCTCGATTATCTGAGATAATCTGGACCGGCTGATAGTCAGATAGCCGAAAATGACAGATAATCCGAAGGGTCATAGAAAAGCCTTGAACTCACTATGAAAATATTAAAAAAATGTTTAAAAAATCACTGATCAACATTTTGATGTACAGCACTGTATAAACATTTTGATGTACTGTGCCTGTATAAACAGTTCAGTCCACTGTTTGGGGCTTGATGCCGCGGCAGCTGCGCTTGAGGCCTGTTCTGGGGCTTGTTCTGGTTCCTTGCCCATCACGGCTGCCATTTGGGGGGCATGTCTGGGGTGCGGAAAGACCCACAGCCACACCTCCTAGTTCAGACAACATTGGATAATCTGGAATGTCAGATTACCGAATGTCGGATAATTGAGACTCTACTGTACTGTGAAACATTATTTTTATGTATTGGAAAGTTTGGTCAGTCATGTTTTTATGCCTTCTGATATTAACAATCCAAAGTTATTAGGCTTTGATATGATTTACATCTTTTAATAAAACCTTGGGAATTATAATGACAAGTTTGTAGCCTATATATGGTATGTAGGAGTATTGGACTACACCAATATAGGACAGCTGTTGGTGTTGTTGTTAACTGCCTTCACATTGATCTCAACTCATAGTGACATTGCAGAAGGGACATCTCCAAGGCCCCCTGTCCTCCACTGCTCTGCCGAACTCCTGAAAACTCATATACAAGATCTCTTTAATAGAGTCTATCCATCTAGTGTGCGGCCCTCCTCTCTTTGTGGTTCTCTCCACCTTTCCCAGCATTATTGGTTTTTTTTTTCTTTTTCTATTGAGTCATGTCTTCTCATAATGTGTCCAAAGCACCAGCCTACATTTTGTCATCCTGGCTTCCAGGGAGATTTCTGGCTTGATCTGCTTTAGGACCCATTTGTTTGTTTTTTTGGCTGTCCACCGAATCCTCGGCTCACTTCTCCAGCACCACATTTTAAATGAATTGATTTTCTTCCTGTCATATTTCTTAACTGCTAGCTCTTTCTTCTTTGACCTTCCTTAGTGGTTGTTTGTGAGATTTTCTGCTAGTATTATGGTGTCGTCAGCATATATCAGATTGTTGATATTTCTTCCTCGTTTTTTCACTCCTCCCTCTTCTGTGTCTAAGCCTGCTTTTCTTACAATATATTCTGCATATAAGTTGAATAGGTAGCATGATAAGATGCAATGTGGTCTGACTCCTTTTCCAGTTGAGAACTATTCTGTTTCTCTGTGTTTTTTTTCTGTCAGTAGCTTCTTGTCCTGAGTACAGATTCCTCATCAGATGTATTGGTACTCCTGTGTGTTTAAGGGCGTTCCATAGCCTTTCATGATCTATGCAGTCAAAGGCTTTGCTATAGCCTATAAAGCACATACTGATTTTCTTTTGGAATTCCTTGGTGCTCTGCATTACCCGTCATATGTTTGCAGTGTGGTCCCTAGTGCCTCTTCCTTTCCTGAACCCCGCTTGAACCTCTGGGATTTCTCTCTCCATGTATAGTTTCTGCGGTCTCTTCTGTCTCCTTTTTTTGTGGATGGAGATGTACATTGATCATTTCCAATCTGTGGGCTATCATTTTGTTTTCCTTATCCGTTGACATATGTTGGTTAGCACTACAGTTGATTGTGGATTGCAGCAGTTAGACAGGAATATCATCTGTTCCTGGAGACTTGGTTTTTTGCCATTTCTCTTATTGTAGCCTCCACCTTGCTTTTTAGAATTTGGGGTTCATCTTCATATGGCTGTTCATTCCATGTGTCTTTCATGTCATCTCTTTTATATAGGACTAATATAGGACTAAATCAGATGTTACGGCCACTAGCTTAAATAATACCGTTCTTTAAAAAAATACTCTTTTTCAAAGCAACTTGATTTGGTTGAACTTATTTTAATTGAAGGATTTGTTTCTGAATGGCATTTCTTGCACTATAAAATAAAATGATTAAAAAGAAGCAATTGACACTGGATACTGCTCCAGTAATGAACAACTGCCAATAAACTGTTAAAGTTAAAATGTTTAAAGTAAAACAGTTACCAGTATTGTTGCTCCAGTTACAGTGTTGAAAAAGTAGTAATAGCCAAAGTTTTAAAAAAGAGGAAATTAAAAAAAAAACTAGGAGTGTTTTTTTAAAAAGTCATTTGGTTTAAACCATGGTAAACCAACCTGGTTTAAACCAACCTGGTTTAAACCAGCCCATCCTACTTATATGTATACATGAGCAGCAGGTTGTAAACACATTCGCTCATCTTTAGTGTTAGCCAACTGGGTTAGGATGAAACTAAAATTTATTTTGGACTCTCTGTGCTATCAGAAGAGACCAGTAGGAGAATCTAGTAATTCAAATCCAGACACGTGGAAGAAGCTGTGAGACAGTTATTGCCAAAACTGCAAAAGATAATTCAAAAGCAAAACTGATTAACTGATTATTTTCTTAACCAACACTATTGTAATAATGTACAACATTATTAATAACACAAGAAAGAGCTGAACCTAGGAAAGAAAATGAGAAGAAAAAGCTGAACCTAGGAAAGCAACATGGGAAAAAAGACGACTTGCAGACTGTTAACAACTGGTTAACATCATCATATAAAATCCACATGATGTCACATGAACCCATCTGAACCACAAGGCTGACACATCTCTTAGTTGTCTGCTTGTTCGTACAAATCTGGATGTTTCCCAGCTTCCTGATGCACAGGGAGGGCTTCATGCAACTTTGCCCTAGTTTTAGTTCCCTCTTTCTTGTCTTCCCACTTGTAACTTTGTCTTTTACGCCATTTACATGATCTTCACATTAGGGTCGCCATAAGTTGGAAATGACTCGAAGGCACACAGCAACAACAAACTAGAGATCGTGAACTTGTCTCCCTTCAGATGTTGATGGTTTGCAACTCCCATTAGCCCTAGGCAACATAGATAATGGTGAAAGATGGTGAGGCAACACCTGAGGGATAACAAGATGTCCACCCCGCCTTCGAAATGTAGACCTCTCCCAAATTATGGTCAGGACAAACTCTTATGTTCGAAGCCATGAGTGGGCAAACTGTAGCACAACTGCAGTGTGGGTGCTGCCAGTTTTTGTCCCAACACTCCCAAAATTTAAAAGCATTTTTAATGAAAAAGGAAGAGGGCAGGTCCTGGAGCAGGTTCTGTGAGCTGATGTTCACAGGATTCATCACAGGTGGCATAATTCTGGTGAGCCCCAGTGCCAAGCAGCTCGTGATTTTTTTCTCCAACTGACTGGAAGCTAACTCTGAGACCACAAAAGCCTATCCTGTGGGGGACCTAGCCCACTTTCTTTGAGGAGCAGAGTTACATAGGTCTTGCTTTCATAATGCAAAGAAGGCTGAGAAACTTACTCCTAACTAGAGGAGTGTTTACTGCAAATTGGCCTTAATTACTTAGGGGATGGCAGAGGCAATCCCAGTGGATTTGGGGGAATGCCCTTCAAGACCAAATATGAACCGTGGGGATGGAATAACTGATTTCTGTTTCAAAAACGTTACTTTGGCCCAGCTCTGTATGTCTTACCCAAAGGTGCAAAGCTTTGGAAGGCCTCGGGGTACCATGTGGGCAGTTCATTAAATTTGTAATCTGCCTTGCCAATCTCTCTCTCCCCCCTCCCTTCCTTTCTCCCTCCCCCCTCACTCTGTGACCTTCTTTGGAGGTCTTTAAACAGAGGTTGGATGGCCATCTATCAGGGGTTGCTATGATTGTGTATTCCTGCATGTCAGGGGCTTGGACTGGATGACCTTTGTGGCCTCTTCCAACTCTACGATTCTATGATTTTATTTTCCCACACCCAAGCCTTTAAGAGTAGTTGTAGACTGAAATGCATCAGGCTTTTCAGCTAACAAACAGACCATCTTTTGAGTATCTTGGTACTTGTCTCTTTTTGCTCCTGTGAAGAATTCTCTTGCCCAGTCATATAGGGCAGAGCGATTCAGAATGGTGCTCCTTGGACTGATGCTGGTCCCTGACAAGTTTCCAGAAAAGAAAGAGGTGTAATGGGCAGAAATATGGTGCCAGTCTTTTGCACTTTCAGGGTGGTGGAATTACTGGTCTTCTGTGTCATATAGTTTGAGAAGCACTGACATATATGGTTTATGGTTGGAAGTCCTTTCCATAGCCTAAGTCTGTGTTCCATGTATCTTTTTCCATTTCTCTCTTCTAGGTCGTGAACAGTTTCATGGCCTTGGGTCCATGTACTGTCGAGGAGCAGCAGCTGTTATTCTCACCTACGATGTCACCAACTTGCAGAGCATGGTGGAACTTGAGGATAGATTCCTTGCCTTAACAGACACTGCCAGTACAGACTGCATCTTTGCAATTGTTGGGAACAAAGTTGACCTCACAGATGCTTGTTCCTTTCTTCATGAAGCAGAACATAACAATCAGTCTGAGAAACCTAACAACAGTTTCATTTCGACCAAGATGAAAAAACAAGTCCATGTAGAAGATGCCATAGCACTTTATAAGAAGATATTGAAATATAAAATGTTGGATGAAAAGAATGTCGCAGCGGCAGAAAAAATGTGCTTTGAAACCAGCGCAAAAACAGGCTATAATGTAGATTGCCTCTTCGAAACTGTATTTGAGATGGTGGTGCCACTAATTTTGCAGCAGAAGGCTGAAGGTTTGCCACAAACTGTAGATTTAAATAGTTACAAGACAACAAAAAACACACAGTTTGTCTGCTGCAGATAAAGAAAATGATGAATGTAATTGGTCCACACTATTTTGAAGAGTATAATCATTAAAGTGGTTGAAGGCTGCAGTGCAAGAATATCAAGATCTTTTTTGAAAACAGATCTATGAGGTTGGATGGAGGCAAAGGCTTCAAGTAACAGTGATATAGAAGATGATTTTAAAGTAAATCTTCCATAGATGGTGGCTTAAGATTTCTGAATCAAGTTCATTGTTATTTCTCCTCATTAAAGGTGTATTTCTTCTCTGCTAACTTGCTCTTCATGTGCACATTCAGTATTTAGTAACAACATATTGCTATTTTCCCATTTGTTTTTATAGCAAAGAAGAGTTAATTGTTTTCAGGAAAGAGCCAAGTGTACAGTAACTGTTTTGTACACATAGTGTGTATCCACAACAAAAGGTCATTTGCCTCAAGCTAATATCACTCCTACTGTACACTTGTATGTTCCCCCCTACCTTCAGTAAGATAAAACAGAGGGTAATATCATTGTAAAAGCACTAAGTATCTCATCTACTATTATTCCAACTGGAAATACATTTGCTAGATGTACAATGTATTGTACAGCCTATTGGAGAAGAGAAGGTTAAGAGGTGATAGGATAGCCCTGTGTTAAGTATTTGAAGGGGTGTAATATTGAGGCTGGAGCAAGCTTGTTTTCTGCTGCTCCAGAGAATAGGCCCCAGAACAGTGGATACAAGCTACAGGAAAGGAGATTTCACCTCAACATTAGGAGGAACCTCCTGATAGTAAAAGCTGTTCAACAGTGAAACACACTCCCTTGGAGAGTGGTGGAGTCTTCTTCTTTGGAGGTTTTTTAAACAGTCTGGATCCCCATTTGTTGGGGGTGCTTTGATTCTATGTTCCTGCATGGTAGGGATTGGACTGGATGGCCTTTGGAGTCTCTTCCAACTTTATGATTTTGTGATATCTCTATGACCAAAAAGTGGATGTAAAGGAGAGAACATTTGCAGAGCTGTCTGGAACTTGTTGAGCTTTAATCTGTTCCACTGGCTTCTTGTTATTTTCTTATTTAATTACCATAGCAAAGCAATAAATTTTGGAAACAGTAATTTCTAGAATGTGATATTGTTGGCATTAAAAAGTACCTGAATTCTAGCACTGGAAGGGATCTATGCTTTCCAGCTCCTGGTGAGGCAGGAAATGCACAGCCAAAGCACCCCAAGAGGTGGATATCCTCCATCCAGTTTAAAACATGCAGTGAAGAGAATCCACTACCTTCTATGGCAATCCATTCCACTGTCAAACCACTCTGTTACAAAGCTCTTACTAATGAAAGGCATGCCTTCTGTTTTAGGTTTAAATGCCATATATTGATGAGGGAAATACATTCTGTACATACCCAGAGGCATATCATTATTACTAGATTTGCTTAAGACTGAGCATTGGTGCTAAAAAGTTTCCAAGACGGGAGCAAATTAAGACCTGGATTGGTATTACAACAACAGGGTTAAGATTTGGATTATGGCTGACAACTGGAATAAATTATAGGAATACCCAGCACATTGATGTGGAAGATACTCTGAGGGATAGGGGAGCATGCAAAAGTCCCAGTCCCACATAGATCTTTTGCAAGTGGAATCTTATCTGTTCATATAAGGAGTACATTTTTTTAAAAAAATGGAATTATCTTGTGAAAGGCTTAGTGATTTGTATCTTTGAATGCCTACTCTGCAGCTACTATCTAAAGAGAAAAGCAAACCTGCCCCTGCCAGCAAAGCAAACACACATTTTTTAAAAGCTCATAATCTGTCCTGAACGTTGAGAGCTGGCTTCAGAAATACTGTGTTGCTGCTATCTAGGGCTTCCCATATCTCTTGGCCAGATCATCTTATGCAATTCAGGCAAGGAGATGAATTTTGGAGAAAAAAATTCAAAACATTTTTGGAGTACTGGGAGTCACAAATATGCATTTGGCGATTGCCCCCCCCATCCCATTATAAAGTATCTTTCATTGAACCACACTCAAATAGAGAAGTTTCTTGTGAAATGCTTTTCTTCCTCTTTTTAGACTTCAATTTAATGGGTCATTTATTTCTTCAAATTGGAATATTTGCATGTTTTACCTCGTAACAGCCTGAATTTTATTATTAGTTCCAAGTAGAGTCTACCCATTAAATCAGTGGAACTTACCAATGTGTTGATTCACCATTCAGTGATTCGGTGACTCTACTCTGTGTTGGGCTAACCAACAGGATTCAAGCCAACCTAGCTAGCATAACATGAACGAATAAGAAAGATTTTAAAACAGAGTATTTTATTAATGTTACAAAATCAAACTTTGGTATCACATGAGGAATGAAACAGACCTTAAATTAAAGTGCACCTGAGTACTTCTTGTTCAGAGTCCACCCGTGTTATTTCAAGGGGCTCTAAGATGGAAGCACTCGTTGCCAGATTGTAATGGAGACTGAAGTATAGTCAGGGGAAACTAGGGGGAGATTCTTGATTTTCAGTGTTGTAATTCTAAATCTGATTCTTTTTGTCCTGCTTCGCAACACTGGGGAAAGGGTTGGGGATGAAACGTGATTTACTCTGCAGTCTTATATATAATATATATGAAAGTCAAGCCAGGTTTGTTTGAGGCAGTTCGCCAGGTAAGTGTACATAGAATTTTACCTTATAATAGCACCACTATCAGGGAAGGGGTGTATCTGATTCCTCCTTGGCTAGGACGGAAGAGAAAGTATGCCATTTATGCCACTCTGTTCTCGCCCAGCAATGTGATTCTAAAATAATCCCTTCTATCATTCTCCCTAGCAGCAGGGAGCAGTGGTCAGAAAGACTGGTAGCCCAATCTGAAGCATGTATATTTAAAACTCTTAAGTTTTTCTTCACTTAAGGACCTTTTCTGCAGTCAGAAGTTAAGGACTGCAGACTGAATTACACCTGACCAGCTACAGCGCATAATCCTACAAGCGTGATACTGCTCTACCATGGTGATTGTCAGGCTACTCATTTTGGACATAATTTTACTGCTGTTTTTATCTGAGATGGGTTAAAGCAGATGTTGAAAATCTGAGCTCCTCCAGATGCTGTTGGGCTACATCCCTGCTCATTTCTGACCACTGGCCATGATTCCACTGACAGGAATCTTTAAGTCCAGTAACACCTTGAGGGTTGCCGGTTGCCCACTTGTTAGCTTAAAAAGCCCTGTTGGTCTGTAATTCCATTTAGCAGTACTGAGGGAGAACCTATCTGTGGCCATAGTGCAATGCTTGCATTGGTTTTGCAGTTCAAGGTGCACAACAGTCCCAACATTTTTCAAGATGCGAGCTTTTAAAGTAAAATGGTTTTGTGGGGCACAGACAATGTTTATTAATGTTCTATAGGGTACGGAAACTACTATGCATATGAAGCAACATACCGTTTAGTAAAATAACAGCAACACACTTTTGGAAAGAGAGAATGGACCTGAAATGAAGTTGTAGCACAAACCGTAACTTGGAGCATGTTTCAAGCCCCTAGGTCTTCTGTGCTGGACTTTAGCCAAAAGGTTTCAACAAGAAAGTACAGCAAATTGGAGTTACAAGCACCTGACTATTGCTCTAATTTTAATACAGCATGCAAATTTTAATATATTTGCCTTTTAGCTTTCTGAGCCATTCCCTGTGTAGTCTGCCCTTCCATTTTAGTACAATTCGAAGACATAGCTGTGTTAGTCTGGAAAATCAGTATGCAAAGGGATCTTGTAGCACCTTTCAGACTAACTGAGGCTAACTTGTTTCCTTTAATATGTCACAAAGGTCCTACAAGACCACTTTGCATTCTATTTTAGTGGTTCAACAACTGAATTATTGCTTAGTTCCCCCCCCCCCCCCCCAGTGATAAGTACATGGGACAATTACATTACAGCAATTGGTGATGTAAATGAGTTGTAACAGGCAGCAGAGGTTTTATGTATTTAATTCTCGTCTGCTGTTTCAAAATAAGTCTACTATTTGCATCAGTACAAAAGTTAGCTAATGAATAATGTGAATGATAGCAGAAACTACAGTTTTGTTGTTAGCATCTGGAGTGGTTTGTTATTCCAGAAATTCAACTTCTTCAGATTTTGAGGTAATAAGTTAAATAAGCACCAACAAGTTTTGTTCCTTGCCATTTGAACACAAGCGCTCTATTTTACAAATTCTTCATACAGACTTGGCATCTGCTTATGTGTGTTCGGATAAGTCCAGCCTTGAGTGTGTCTGCTGATGGTGATGGCTGAAACTGACGGTCAATGGTAGTAAGCCAAAAACTGTATTTATTTGCAAAATAGTGGCAGGTCCCTTGAGCACCGTTGCATTCAATGAATGGTGTTGATCTGAAATCTTCTAGACAGCTCCCTGGAGAAACAAGGGACTGGCCCCCACCTTCAGCACCACTTGCAGTATGCTAGAAGAAACCACATACACAGATTTCAATGCAAGATCAGATTTGTACAAAAACTGAATCAACATTATCACACTGAACCAAGTGTCTACTGTGACAGATGTCAGAGGATTCTATTTTGTCCCCTATGATAATTTTTAATATTTATATCAGGGGTGCACAACCTTTTTGGCTCCAAGAGCTGCTTCTGATGTTGCTAGAAGCTGCACAGACTCACAATTTAGGTAGACACATGGGACTCTCTGCCTGAGTCAAGTTGCCTGAGTCAAGTTGCACAGCCTGCTGACATCTGATATTGGAGACAAGATAACGGGCTTAGGGATTGTTGAGAAGCCTATTCATTCAGTATATGTCAATTGATCTCTGAGTACTCCAGTCAAATATCAGAACCCCTTGAAGGACCAGAATCTATCATCATCATTTTATACAGTTTGAGAGCCAGGACAAGAGAGCAGTTGGCTTTTTTGAAGATTTCAAAAGGCCCCATCATGCTTTCCCTTGTGCTAATCTTTAATGAAGATTATTTTGGCACCATAATCAGGGATCAGGAATTAAAGTGCAACCTCCTACACTTCCGAGTAAAAAAAGACACTACCAGCATTGTCTTCAGATTAAAGAAATGTGTAGAGGAAGAGACGAGTTTTAAAAAGAGTAGCTGCTGTCTCTATTCTTTCACCCAAAGTAAGGTGTGTGGGTGTTGTATCTGTCACCTTGCAGACCTGTCTACCTCGGCAGGTATCTCCTTCCTCCCTCATAACTCCATGTGTGTTCCTCTGTGACTAATGGAAGAAGACAACTACCACAGACAGGAGCAGTATACCGTTCTCTGGTCAGGGGCATATGGTAGCTGCACTCCCTATTAGAACCTCCAAATGCATTATTAGGTCATAGCCCAGACTGCAAACTTCCTTCATTTCTCCCAGCATCTTAGGTAGGCAGCACTATTGGTGATGGCACCCCATTTCGGGAAAGGTTTCATTTGCTGTGTACAACCTGGCCAGGGCTTATCTCTGTCTGGCGGCAAGCAACCATATTTGTTTAACCAGTATTCGCCCTCAGTGTGCAGAGGACATTATGTTAAGATATTGTACATGTTGATGCTGCTGCTCTTTATTCCCTGGTTTTTATTATATCCAGATGTTTACTGCTACAGTGTTAGTTGTTTTATCTTGTACTTTTGAGACTAACTGAAAAAAGAAGTTGGCAGCATGAACTTTCATAGCCTTCAGTCTACTTCCTCAGATGCATTTGAGGAAGCAGACTGAAGTCTAAGAAAGTGCATGCTGCCAAAGTCTTTCTTTCAGTTAGTCCCAAAGGTGCTACAAGATCTCTCCGCAGATAGCTATATCTTTGACTTCTATGTTGTACATTGTCTGACTGATAAGGAAAGAAAAACAGCTTCCTTATGAGTGGGATGTAGTGTGCTATCAGTTGAAACGTAAATAGAATTGGTATGCTTTGCATCTTTAGGGCATATACTTGGAAAATTTTCATTTTGCATAGCTCAGAAATAAAAGGTCAGTGTGTATGTGGCTAGCCTTTGTTAGGCACAAGGCAGAAGCAGCAATAAACGAAAATATTAAACAGTTGGCAGCTCCCAGTACATCTTGTGACAGAAGAATACTTGACATGTGGTCAATTATAGTGGAATGTTTTGTATTAATTATTTGCACTACAATCCTTTTAATATCTATGAAGAAGTAAACTCCAATGGTGCTTGTTCGCTGTACAGCACAGGAGGAAGTGAACGGCTGTGACCCTCCATCTTCAACTTTTAACCCCTTCCACATTTGGTGCCATTTTTATTGTATGTTTGTTTGTTTTTAAAAACCTAATGGCTGTGCAGGGTTCAGCAATGCAAGGTGGGGAAGCAGAGTTATTTGTCTTTTCTAAAGTTACTACTGACACAGAGTTAATTGCTTAAAGACATAGTTACTGTGCAAGGGAGGTGGAGGTAGCTGAAATGGGAAGAATTAATCCTCCTTTTTCCAGATAGTATGACTATAATATAGGTTTCCCCCCATATTATTACTCTGGGGGACACTAGCAACTAGGGATGGAAGGGAGAAGGAAGGAATGTGAGCAGAAGCAAGAAACAAAAGAAAAGGAGTGGAGCCTCTCTCTCTCTGTGTGTATGTATGTATGTATGTATGTGAGAGAATATGTATACTGACTTTCACCTTGCCCACTGCTGGCAAACACCCTGACAGCTTTTGCTCAAGGGTACATGGTCTGTGTGTGGGGAGGGCGGCTGCACAAGGTGTATAACATTTGGTAGATTATGGGGGGTCCAGGACCACTTTTCTGGCACTTTCTGGCTAGTTTTCTGAGACTGAACCCTCCAAACAAAATATGAATGGGCTGAAAGTCCATCTCTGCTCTTGGAAACCACTGAGGGGGCAGAAATGCTTGCTTGCTTGTTGTTGTTGTGTGCCTTCAAGTTGTTTTCGACTTATGGCAACCCTATCAGGCTTGGCAAGCTTTGTTACTTGGCAAACGTTGTTCAGAGGAGGCTGAGGATGTGACTTGCCCAACGTCACCCAGTGGGGTTCATGGCCAAGTTAGGGATCAAAGCCTGGTCTCCAGAGTCACAGCCCAATGCTCAAACCAGTACGCCATGCTGGCTGAATGGAGCTGCACCTTCTTTTACATGGGAATGGCTGCTCCTGAAGCCTTCCAGGAGTGTGAATTCTCTTTTTGACTTAATATTATAATCAGTGGGGTGGGGGACAGGATAAGCTTATAGGCCACATGTGGCCCATGGGGTGCATTATCATTATCCCGGTGCACAGGATTATACCTACAGTATATAGCTAATCACTACACGTTTGCTCTGAGATTGTTATGTGGGAAAGTTTCAGAAAAACACTTTCCAAAAGGCTGCAATTAATGTCAGCAGCGAAGTATAAGAGATAGACTTACTGTAACTTCTTGGATGCAGTCTATTGTTATCATTCCAGACTGTTACAGTATTCTTACAAGTTATGAACATAGTTTGATTCCTAAATATGTGGGGTTGCTGAAGCACTCCCTGAAAGGGAGTTTAGTCCCATCTCGCTGAGTCTGAAGAAGAGTCTCCCATGTGCACAAAAAAATCCTCTAAAGGCACTCTGGATTTTACCTTCCCCTTCAGCCATTCTTATTAGTGATCTGTGAATGCGGCTGGAGTATTTCATGAATCAGCAACGCATGGTTTTAGAAATGGCCTTGGGTTTTGAGATTGAGCAAGATGTTCTTTTTCTTCTTCCTACTTTTACAGTGGGTATGTTGTATTTCCACTGGTGAAAAAGCCTACTACTGTGGCAACTTTCAAAGTGTCTTTACTGCACAGTTTCACAAATATTTGAAGCTGAAAAAGTCCGTTTTTAAAAATGTTTTGGTCATTTACTGATTTGCTTTCAGTCTTTCTTATAGAAAATGCAATTAGCATGTCAAATAAATAAGCCCGTGTTGTGATGTGCTTAGAAGGCACTAGAGAAGTGATTTCATTCTGATTTTCCTAACATGCTTGGCCTTTTAGCAAAATGCAACATCCTAAAGCAAGTTGAGCCTGCTTGTTTTATTAGGGCAGTGATGGCAAACCTTTTCAGGTCCACATGCCAGGGACAGGGCTTCCGTCCTCCAGAGGCAGGAATTCCACCCTCTGGAGGCAGGACTTCTAGGGCAGGGTTTCTCCCCCTGTCCTTTCCCTGGCCTCCAGCTGTCTCTGAGAGACAGCTAGAAGTTGGGAAAGTTTTTGCGGGGGGGGGGGGGGGGGAACAGGTGTGTGCCGTTGCTCCTTCTCCTCCTGCCCTACCCCAGACTACAGCTGTCTCTGAGAGACAGCTGGGGGTCAGGAAGGGCTATGAGGGGGGCAGAGGAGCCAGCATGTCCTCTTTCCCCTGGACCATTGCTGAACCTCAGCTGTCCCTTGAATGGGACAAATTGGGGATTCTCTGACCGCCCTGGCACAAAATGAGGTTATCAATGAAGTTTTTAAAAGGTTGTATACTAAACAGCAAAAGAAGCAAATACCATGATGAAGGAGTAACCAATCCATAAACTCCGCCATCCTTCAGGGCAGTGTGGAATAGTCCCATCCTGGCTGTGAATAGCTATCGCAACGGCTGGAGCTTCACACACTGAGCAACGGCTGATGTAAGGCCTGATCTCTTCTTCCTCCACAGGCATCATTGGAAGAGGGGCTGTCGTTGAGAGCCAGTAGGATTTGTCGTTACGACTCGCATAGTAACAGACGTCGCCAGGATTGCAATAGAGGAAAGGCATAGTGCTGAATCGAGCCAAACATGAACCAGCCAGACCTGGAGCAATAAATACAAACCTTCATTAGTGTTTTTCTGTGTGTCATTTGTTCTGAAGGGTCAGTATCAGGGTTTCCTTCTACATTCACTGGAACTATATAGTGAAACTGTTGTGTGGTGGGGATGGGGAAAGAGAAGATTACATTTTCACTTAGTTTCAGTTTCTATGTAAAACTACACCGATCACATGTTCTAATTCTAATTCTGAAATCTCTATGATCTAATGGGGCTGAAAAGTGGCTATCCAATAATCTAATTCAATAATCAAATAATTCTGGTTCTGTATATTAATGCATTAAATTTTTGTCTGCATTTTTTAACAATAGCTGTTTGGCATCTGGATGTTAAAGTAGCATTTCTGATTCAAGTAGGATAAGCTCATTTCATTACTATTAACTACAATTTCCCAGCAGTGAAAGGCAGAACATCCTGAGATGGGTTGTTCCTCCCTCTCACCGTGTGCACCTGTTCCTCCTCTTCCCTCACCTTCCCATCTCTCTGCATGCCCTTCAGACTAGCTTTGCATACCAGAGAGGACACACGTGCCATAGGTTCACCACTACATTCCTAATCTAACAACAGCAGTGATATTCTCATCTTTGAGTCTGCTTTATGCTTTCAGCAATGGCCTGGATAGTAAGAGGGGGTGCATAGGGCATATGTAATAAGGACTATACTTTGCCAGATGCTGGTGCCATTGGGAAGGACAAATCCCTTTCAGCATATCTATAGTGGTAGTGAGAGAAATTGTTAACAACAACCCTCACTCCAGAAGGAAACCCAATCCCAGGGGCTATGATTACATAGTTAAGGCATTCTCCCATAGGTGTAAATAGAAAGGGCTAATCTTACCAAGGCTTTGGTGAGTTATTAACTAACTAACATTCTTACAAGACTACTGAACCAAGGACTTTGGCCTAACACTGTGAGAAGGCAGTTGGTTGCTACTCACTATGTTTTTATACTTGGCAAAACTCCTAAATCAGATTCTGTTACCAACACATGTGGCAATTCTTCTGGATGGTCTCCCCAGTTAAACCTTCATGGTCTTTCACTAGAGATAAATTGCATCAATAATTTCCTTTCTCACACAAAAGCAAAGAATTAGCTTTTCTTCCCATCTGCATTAGAGGAATTTCCTCAAGTGTAACTTCTTTTGTCTCTGCCAGGTACATACCACTATCAATCCTGAACCTCTGGGTAGTCCTAAATGCTTTGAGGTATGACCTTTCGAGTCTTTTGATACTATACTCCTGGATATTTGTCTATTGTCTTCCCTCTCATCTTCCTCAAACAATTAAATTTGACATTTTTGGAAGATTTAAAAAAAATACAGCTTTGTTATTTTACTTTTAATATGGTGGGGAGAAATGAAAATAACAAAGTGAAAATATGATTTAATTTAGTAACTGTAGTTACTAAATTCTATTTGTTAAAGAATTTTTAAATATTTGCAAATACTGTATATGTTAGTGGCATTAAATATACAGTCAGCCCGCACCATACGTGAGCTTCCCTTCCGCAGCTTTCAGCATATGCTGAAGTCATGGTACAATCTAATAAATGGTACACACACCCATGGTGCATGCATTGTGCCCTGGGCATGTGCCCCATTGTTTTCCTCTTATGTGGGTGGTGAGGGGGAGTCCAGAATGGGAAGGGAGGACTGTAAGTCTACAGTTACCCTTCATGTCCATAGATTTTTTTATCCATGGATTCAAGCATCCACAGCTTGAAAAATATTTTTAAAATATATACATTCCAACCTCGATTTTGCCATTTTATATAAGGGACTCCATTTTGCTACGCCATTGTACTTAATGGGACTTGTGCATCCATGGATTTTGGTATCCATGGGGGGTCCTGGAACCAAACCTCAACAGATACCAAGGATAGAGTGTAATATGGTTTGATATACATCAAGAGCAACTGCTCTCTGTAGAACGTTGGAAAGGATAAAAATTCGAGTTATAACTAAAATCTCTTAATAGATTTCTACTATCATATCTTCTTTTGGTTAATTTTTTGAATATTGTAAAAAGTTAGTTTTTTAAAAATGTGAAAAACCTCAGTCAACAAATGCATACCTAGATCCTGGTTATGTGCTGTTTCTTGCCCTTCAAAATATAGCAAGCTGTAGCCACTCCACAGTTTGTTCATACCAACAGGGCACATGGGCTCTTGATCAGATTGGCTATGTTTTACCAGAAGATATCCTATGTTAATACTGCGTCCTGGCATACCTGGCAGCCCAGGAGTACCTGGTTCACCTGCAGCACCTGGGAAAAGAGAGAAGGGAGGGGGGAGTAGCTGATTTTTAAAGACTGTGAATATAGAAAACATCATCATTAAAATCCAGCTAAAGCCATGCATGGCTTTAGGTAACTATGGCTACTGAATTGGAACCACTGTGAAAATGGTAATAGAAGAAAGGAGTATTTCCTTTACATGGATATCAACACTCCTGAGCAGCAGTTTACATTGTGTTCCTCTACCATGGACACAGGGATTGCATGATCGAATGCCCCTGCGTGTCAAAAACACTCTAGCACTCAGGTCATATATGGGATGTCATATATGGGGTATATGTAATTTTTTTTTGTGAGGGAGAGAAAAGTATAAGTGATTATAACTTCAATTCTGACATGGTGAAAATCCCAATCGAGCTGTATTTTAAGTATGTATGCTTTTCTTTTGAACATGCAATTCATGTTCTCTGGCAGAAAAAAGTTAGCCTATATAATCATGATCCAAAAGGCAGGATACCTCAATGTGAAAAACCATATGATATCTACTTATTTTACTTTAGAATATTTAGAAATATTGACCAATAAACCTAGGACAGAGTAGGTGGTACATTCTACATCAGTCCACTTGGTCTCATATGTGATAACCTGTGCAAATGGCCAGTGTAAACCATACACCCAGACAAAAGATAAAAAAGGATTTAATCCTTTTTTAAAAATATCAGTCTAGCAAATGAGCCACCTTTGAGGCAGCCTTCTAAATACTCTTTTTTTACCTCAATTTTGCCATGTAGGAATTCAACAACCAGGGAAGGGAGGTCCTACAAAGATATGGAAGAGGAAATAATGTAGGCGATGCTATTCTTACCTTCAAAGCCTCCTGGGCCTTGGAATCCTGGTCGCCCTTGATCACCTCTGAAGCCTGGAGATGCTGGTATTCCTCCTCTTCCTTGCAATCCTGGTTTACCTGATGGGCCTCTAAATCCTTTAAAATAAAGTTTAACAGAAGTATAATCCATGCCATTTCATATATAGATTCTTATAGGAAATGGTAGAAGTCAATTTAAACTCCCTGAATGCAGGGGAGTGTTTATATAAAAGACAGATGATAATGTTTTTAATGACAAAGCTAATAGCATGTTTAGTTTTTTGTGGAGCTTTCGGGCTATGTGGCCATGTTCTAGAAGAGTTCCTTTCTGATGTCTCACCATCATCTGCGACTGCACCTTTCTCTGAAGATGCCAGGCACAGATGCTGGTGAAACGTCAGAAAGGAACTCTTCTAGAACATGGCCACATAGCCTGAAAGCTCCACAAAAAACTATGGATGCTGGCCACGAAAGCCTCCGAGTCCATTAATAGCATGTGTCTAGGATTGTTTAGCAAGTAGCGAAAATGGAGGAGTGTTTGAAAGAATAAGGATGGACTAGACACATTTTCCCACTCTTTTCAGAGGAGAATATACTACCTCATGTTCACCCCATCTGGCCACCAAAAAAAGCAGTGGAGCCAAATATATATGTGAGAATTTGACTGCATTGCTAGGTTTTATCTTTTGAAAGATAATGGGATTACCTGCAGAAATCATTTGCAACTGTGTGTAGCTGTTACAAAAAGATCTCTGGAGATCAGAACATGACTGGCAGCAATGACTCACCAGCAGGCATTTTTTCCTAGCCCTACCTGGAGATCTATCTGACATGACCTGATGGTATTCCATCCAAGGGTTAGTCAGGGCTGACCCTCCTTAAATTCTGAAATCAGACAAGGTGCAATAAAGCTGGTATGGTGTGAGAAAACTACTGGGCATAATATGTTTCTCATAGATTGGACAGAATAAGGTTCCCCCCCCCCCCAGACATCTGGCATGTCAGAAAATCAACAATGTACTTCTGAAGGGAATCTAGTCAAACCAGATATGGGGAAAGTATCATAGTAAACATTGATATTAATGTGAATTTAAATTTAGGACCATCAAAACCACTGGCTAAATTTCTGCCAGCAAAGAAAACCATTAAGGAAAAGCCTGCATGATTGCAAGATTTAGACTAAACATTTTCATATGCCTCTAATGAGACATATTCACGAAACATGTCTTGTAAATAGAAGTGAATGTTACATGGCTTTGGCAATGAGAAGTAAATTGCCATAGAACCCAAGGCTGCCTTGATGAATCATTTCCTACCTGGATCTCCTGGTGGACCTTGAGGACCCATTTCACCCAAAGTTCCTGCAGGCCCTCTGTTTCCATGGGCCCCGGGTGACCCTTGCTCAGCCACCAGTTTAGGGAGGACAGGAGGCAGTCCAGGAGAACCTGGAGGTCCTTGAAATCCTAGAAATTAAACATAAAACAAAGTAACTGACTCTCCAGATAAGCATTCAGATTGCTATAATTTGACAATATAACTTTTGTTTTATTTTGATACAAATACTGCAATTTCTCTTTTGGTTTCCAGTGTTGTAATCAAACAGGGTACAGAAATGAGAGCCTGAGAGCAATTACCACGCAGTAAATACATAACAGCATAATTTGATCATAATTCTGTGTATACACACAAGGAAGAGATCGGAAGGTTCAAATAAAAATACAATATACAGAATACAAAATACAATATAGATGTTTGAAAAGGTGCTGTAGAAAAGATGAGGTATTGATGCATTTTAACATTTGTAATAAAGGAAAAGCAGTGCTGTTACAGGGCAGGGTAGGGCCATCCTTTTTTTCTGATTACTTATGCTGCCTAACAGCATTTAGCTCTGCATAACATTAACCATGATGAAATTCTCAAACCCAGCACATCTTATCTTTCTGGCATCAGCATACAAAACAATATCAGCCCCTAAATTCTGTTTAAGATATATCCTGCCAAGATCTCACATTTCTTCCACTATCCCCCAAATACAAGGGGTTCTTAAGACATGATTGAAGTGGAGCAGGAGGTAATGTCTTCTCCGTCCCATACTTTTCTCACACAAAATCAACATCACCCTCATTACCCCACCCCCTTTTCCTATTTCTCACTCTCATGGCCGCATCAACATAGTTAAATATCTATCCTCTCCCTGTATCCATAATCTAGGTAAACTGTCCCACACACATCTCACCCTTTCTCTATTCTCTGCAGTTTCCCTAAACTGACAAGAACCTTGCATGCTATCCAATCAGCTCTTAAAAAGCAAGCAAGCGAGCAAACAAAACCCATCTATTTGTACCCAACTGTATTTTTCCAATTTTGAAGGAAGCAGAATGATGAAGTTCTCTCTCCACACAGTCTCAAAAGCACAAATGGAAAATATAGTAGCAACCATCCTCTTCTCAAGACCAATTATTTCCTCCTTTTTGGTGGGTTTTTCAGTCCACGTGACCATGTTCTAGAAGAGTTTCTTCCTGATGTTTCATCAGCATCTGTGGTTGGCATCTTCAGAGAATACTGGAATGGAAGAGAGTGAGTATACACACACACACACACACACACACACTTGTGTCCCTGGGTAGGGAGGATTGAATCCCATGTTAATCTGTGTACTGCTCTGTTGTTGATGGAAGGGCTTCAAGATGGGAGGATATGCAAAAGAGGTTTAGTATCTGACCCAGGGTGGTTTCTCATTTGCATTTGTTGAGTGCTGATTTTGCTATTTTGCAGGACTGGTAGCCAAACTTTGTTTGCTACCTCTTTTGATTACACTGATTAACATGGAACTCACTCCTCCCTACTCAGGCTCACACAGTATATATATAATAACTCTCTTCCATGCCAGTATTCTCTGAAGATGCCAGCCACAAATACTGGTGAAATGTCAGGAATAAACTCTTTTAAAACAAGGTTACATAGCCTGAAAAACCCACAAAAAACTACAAATGATAACAGTGTAGGGGACATGCTAAGCAGGTGAGGTGGGCAATGTTAGTGCAAGACAAGATAACAAGGTTAAGTGAGAAGGCAACTGTTGGCATGTGAGTAAGAGTAGTCATTGGTGGCAGGAGAAGGAGTGAGAAAGTGGTGGGGGATCATTCCAACGCTATTCTGTGCAGTCCTGATGCAAAGAAGTCATTTTCCCTAATCTATTTCCCTGCTCAAATACATAGGCTAGAGGATATGGGAAAGTAGACTAGACGAAAGCTTATGCTTCCAGATTTTTTATTTCAGTTAGCCTTTAAGGTCCTACAAGATTCCTTTGTATATATGTTAGAGGCGTTAGCAGTGATCTAGTATATTGTACCACTTATTTTGTTGGAAAAGGAGCAAGCATTTCTTTGCCATTATTATTTCTGAAAAAACAAAATGTTAACTGAACATATATTTAAAATGAGAACACTTTGGATAGCCTATATGAAATCTGAGTTCCACATTCAAAAGAAGGTTGTAATTTCATAGGATCTGTCAATCTGGTCTATCTCCAGCAGTTTTGAAAGACGGTTGTCTCATAAATACTGAACAAACAGTATAAACATTGACTTACCGGTAGCCCCTCTGTCTCCTTTGGGCCCAGCAGGGCCAGTTTCACCAGGAATTCCCATTAGACCAACAAATCCCATGACTCCTTGTTCACCTTTATAACCTTCAAGGCAAAATAATGAAGTGGATGTGCTATTATTACATATCTATTGAGTCAGAATGAATCGGTAGCTTTCAATAATGGGTTCTGCCATCTTACCTTTTGCTCCAGGAAAACCTGGTATTCCAGGTCTTCCAGATATGCCTGGATCGCCTCTAAGTCCTTTTTGACCATCTTCTCCAACCATACCTATTTGTCCTTCTTCTCCTTTGGTCCCAGGTGGAGCATCTAGCCCAGGTATCCCTGGGGGGCCTGGGTAGCCTATAAGAGTTATACATAGTTTAGACATTCTAAAATAATAAAATATTTTAATCAAGTGATTGCAAGACAAAAATTTGCAGCATCTTTGTGGGCTTCTGTTCTTGATTGTCTCAGGCTAGTGGATGATACTGAAAGTGCAACTTACAGCATTTAGACCTTTAAATAAAAAAAAAAAATTCAAAATTGTGAAATGTCATTTTTCTTGAAGGAGGAAAGTAGTTTACTCCACTGTTCTGATGTGAAAATCTGTGAAGCCAGTATTCCTCCTAACAGTATCTTCTCAATGTAAAGTCTCTGGCACTGCCTCCTTCAGGGCTTCTACACTTCTTCAATTTTTCTGAAAAATTGTGCTATTCATTTTTATATAATGAAATTTCTACAGATCTACATAAGCTCTTGGACTGCTATCTGTATCATTATAAAATTGTCCCCTGTCTCTGCTGATGCAAACTTTGACAAAAGGCTGTTCCAGCATGTTCTGGACCAAAACTATTGCCTGAGATAGAACTCCTCTAAGGCATTTATCACACTGGGCCTAATTTTGGTATTAGAGAGAGATTAAAATGCATTTAAAGCATCCCGCAAATAAAGCGAAAATGGCGAGTAATTGTGCAAATGATTATCACACACAATTGCGCAAGTAAAGTGATATCAGACGTGCATTGTCGCTGTCTATTCAGAGATAGCTGATTTTGTCTGCTTTCCCTTGGCACCACTGTCTCATCTGGAAAAAGCCCACCCAACAGATGTGTGTGTATGTGTGTGTGAATGATGCGTACAAGTCGTTCCCAACTTATGGAGACCCTAACGTCTCCGTAATGGGGCTTTCATTATCGTGGGGTTTTCATTTCAGAGGACGTTTGCCATTGCCTTCCCCTAAGGTTGAGAGTGTGTGACCCACCCAAGGGTTCATGGTCAAGCTGGAAATTGAACCCTGGTCTCCAGAGTCATAATCCAATGCTTAAACCACTATGCCACGCTAGCTCTCACTCTGGCCAATTACCTACCAGCTTGCCCACTTTTGCTCCTGGCTCTACCACTACTACCTGTCCTATCCTATCGCACCTGCCAAAACAGGTATTAGCTGAATATAAAAAATATTCAAAGAAGTAGCAATGTGTAACCTCCCCACACACACACCAAAAAAAAAAAAAAAAAAAGGAAAGAAAATAGAAGAAAAGAAGAAAAGCTATTTATGCAATTGTGCTATTGCCCTACTATAATTAATCTCTGAAAATGTGCAGCTGATATAAATACAGGAAAAAATTTCGGGAACAGATGTTGGAGTATGTTAACTGTTAATGTTGTCATAAGAGTCAAGTAAAAATCTACACCTGAATTAATCTTGGATTTGGACGTGCATTATGTAATCCATTGTTTATAAATCTGTATGACTTCAGAATTGTCTCCCCAATTTAAAAAGCTCCCTAACTGTTGAAAATTAATTTCCTGTTGTATTTTTTTAAAAAAACCATAGCTTTCTATGACATCAGCATGAACAGTATGTGTTTGCTCTTTAAACCTGTAATGCAAATCTGGTTTGGGAATGCATGGTTTGTCATGAGCCAGGAAATAAAGGATTTTTCATACTACTTATAGAATTGTGATTCCCTTTTATCTGCGATGGTTGAATCCTGTGGAATCTTTCTGGAGGGTTGTATAGTTGGGTGTTTGCACTGTATTTCAATAACTTTAAAATAGGTTTCTCTTATCTTTACTCACTTTTCATCTGTAGATGTTACTTATAGGCGTATAAATGTTTATAATAAACTGGCAAGTTCCTTAATATCATTAGTTCACTGTAGACGGTATTACACAGCAATTAAGAAAAGTTGAACAGACATCGCTAATAGGCCTGATTGCAGTGGAGCGTGATGTCAACCTTTGGTTCCCTTAGTTTTCTCATGTCCCAGTGGCACACACAGGCATCCTGGAATGCCCAGAACTGGCAATGGACACATGCAGAATTTACCTCTGAGTTTCCCATACCTGGGAGACGATTCCCGCTGGTTACACAGTTGCTAAACAGCAATAGCCACAATCAGTGCTTCCCCACACTGTGGAAGACAGCTTTAGGGCACCATCGTCAACCCAGAACACCGGAACTCTAACCTCTTACGTTGCATGCTAATCAAACTAAACTTCCAGATTAGAACGTTCTAAAGATTTTTGTGGGGAAAACTATGTCCTTTAAAACTACAAGCATATACCTCATTTAACAAATAGAGACCACCTGCTTTGTCAGAGGCTTTGTTAATGCAAACATGTCTGTATTTGCCTATGTTGTTTACTCCAAAGAGGTTTTAAGTATGTTGAGCAATAAATACAACCCACTGCAACTCCATTCCCAGTAATATTTTTTAGTTGTTAAAGGAATTTTCATCCATCTCCTTTTCTCCTCTTTATAAACATTCTTGTCTAATAATTGCTTTAGAAATGTGGGAACGTCAACAACATATCACAACTGAAAAATGTATCAACAGTAGGATTGTATTACCTGGTACTCCATTCAAGCCTGGAGATCCCTCGTCACCAGTTATTCCTGATATATTGGAAACGCCAGGAAGGCCTGGCCTTCCATCAGGTCCAAGAGCACCAGGTGGGCCTCGAATTCCTGTCAGTTAGAAAATAAGACTTACTACTTCCAATGGAGGCACAGATGGGTAGAGTCAATGCACACTTCCATGTCCTTTTGACTGATTATCAGCACTGTGTTTAAAAAGGCTTCCATGTTACACTGGAAGATGGTACAATGCAGGTCTGATCTCTTATGACAGAATGGCTTGCAAGTATCTATGAACTTCCTTTGGTAATTATTATTTGGAGGAGCATGTCTTACCTTTTATTCCAGGTCATCTAGAATGTATAAGAACCCTCCTTCTTACCTTGGCTATATCCGCACTGCAGAAATAATCCATTTTGACACCGTTTTAACTGCCATGGCTCAATGCTATGGAATTCTGGGAATTGTAGTTTGTTCTGGCACCAGAGCCCTGGTGGCACAGTGGTTAAGTGCCATTACTGCAGCCACTCACTCACAAGCCACAAAGTTGTGAATTCAATCCCAGCCAGGGGCTCAGAGTCAACTCAGGCTGACATCCTTCTGAGGTTGCTAAAATGAGTACCTAGCTGGTTGGGAGCAAATACCATACAGTTGTAAACTGCTAAGAGACTGCTTAGTGCAGTATGAAGCAGTATATAAATGAAGCTGCTATTGCTATCGCTATAATATATCAAAGAAGAGAATTGCAGAAATTGACCATCTTTGGCTGCAGACCTCCTTAACTGTTTGGCACCAGTGGAAAGAAGTATTATTTCCAAAACCTTCCCCATCTATCCTTTTTCTTTTCCTTCTTCTGTTTTATAATACTATTATTATACAATATTATAATACAATATTGTTTTCAGACAATGAAGAAAAGGTTGATTTACACAATCCAAGATTTATCCACCTAGGGAATCCCTAAAACACAAGAAGAATTATCAGAGAACCTATGACAGTCAATTGGTTATCCCTATTCCAAGTGTCCACATTTACAACTAGATTAATGGCTAAGAAGGAAATTCCAAGATCTCCCACAATGTTTGAAAAAAAAATATGTACACAACAATCAAAAGGGCAAGTCTCAGCTATCTACAATTGTTTCCTGGGGCAGAGATACCACAATGAAACTGTAAACTGAATCCTGAGACCCTAAGAGTAATTCAATGACTTATATAAGAGTTCAAACCAAGATTCCCAAGTTCCTTTTAGTCAGGGTCAGACTAGATGCTCTCAAGGTGTTATTTTCTATAATTAGACATTTTCACCTTTCAGTTTCCAAAGTTAATGATCACTAGCAAACAGTTCACTCATGTTGATGGTGGGGGTCAGAATAGTAAGAGTGGGAACTGACCTTGGCCAGCCTGGCATGCTACAGATACCATTGTTGCAGCTGCTGGGAAGCTGCTAGGAGGAACTATGGCTCCTTCCGCTCATAGTATCATTTACGATTACATTTGGGCAACATGGTCTAACTAAGGGAAAATAAATTGAATGCTTTATTGTTGATTGTTAAAACCTAACACAAAGTAGACATGTACACTGAATGAAGTCATGGGAATCTCAGTAATGTAAACGTGAATTTTAAGTCATCTGTAACGTCACCTTGCAAGCTTATAAATATTGGAATCCTATCAATAACGTTATTCTTTCTTTGCTCCTGTAGAGACTGCCGGGCTGCTCTGTTATTGAGGGGAGGGGAGTCCCTTGATCAAGGATAACAATCTTTCCACACACATCAACATCAACCCGCAGTCTACATATACTAAGGGTGGTCGTGGTGGGAGCTGATATCTCAGTTCTCCCCCCTGCTTATAAAACTAGTGCTAAAATAAATTGAGAAACAGACTTAGACACTGAAATAACAGGCGAGAACTGTATTCATACATGGAATTTACCTTCATTTAAATCACATTCTGCAATAGCAAGGGAAATGGCTTTAAAATCACACATAAATGGTACTATACTCCAGTTAGAAATTCACAAATAGTCAAAATACTCCTTTCTAAATGCTGGAGGGGATACAAGCAAACTGGCACATATGTCCACGCATGGCAGCAGTGGCCAGTTATTAATGAATTTTCGCAAAACCTGTTAAAACTAATTTCTGTCATCACCAAACAGAAGATAAAATTCTGTCCTGGTCTATTATTGCTATCTTTATATCTAAAGGACAACAAACATTTGAAACAGAAATATTTAATAATGTTTTTCCTGTTAGTGGCTTGACTTGAAATAGGTTCTTCTTGGAAAACTGGCAATGTAACATTAGAAAAGTGGTGGAACCATGTATGGGACACTTGGTTGCTAGAGAAACTATTGGACAATACAAGAAGAACAACAGGAGATACAAACTAGGACTTCTTTATTGAGAAATGGTATCCATATCTTGATTTTCTAAATGCAGATACATATTTAAGAGGACCACCAGAATACCACCAAGTTCTTTGGAAAGACGTTATATCTTCAAACAACTGGTGGAGAAACTATTAGAAACTCTACAACCATTATTCAAAATCAGGAGAGGTAATATCCGTAAGATATATGAGAAATAGCTTTAATAATCACATCTTGATTTGACTGGTATTGGTTAGTACCTTGTTTGTATTTTGTCCCTTATTTAGTTATTCTAAACGATCTTGTTTGTTTGCTTATAGACTTGTAGTCTGTAGAGGATTTTAATTTTAATAGTTTTTTTAAAAAGGAAGTATCATGTCTAAAACTACGGGACTGTGTAGGCTGTTCTCTAAAGGGCGGTTTGCAGCCATTTCTTTTACAGCCATTTGGGGGCCGCAGCAACCACACACCGTGGCCCCAATCTGATCAGGCATGTTAGCCACGGTGCTATGGCTTTACTGCGCTCCTTCAGCACTGTGTTGTGCTGACGCAGCAGCAGAGGAGCGCCGTAAAACTGTGGTGCCATGTGGAGTGGTGCGCGGTGTCACATCGGCCTGCATTATGTAGACACTACGGCCCACCTCTGTCCCCAGGCCAGCCTTTACAGCCCCTACATGTCAATAAAGTTGTTATTTCTAATACAACTGAACAACAGACTCACCTGGATCTCCTCTTTCTCCTTTCTGACCTGGAGGTCCTCTACTGCCCGGAACAGGGCTTGGTTCTCCAACTGTACCTTTGTCACCCCAAATGCCTGGGAAACCTGGGGGGCCATACCCATCTGGTCCTGTTGTACAGTAAATAAAATGATGAGAAAGGAGGAAGATGGGGATGGCAACATTCTTTCTTTCACACATTCTAGTATGGAAGGCATTGCCTGCCAGCTTCAGAAATGTTTAGACAACACTCACTGAGATATGAAAGTCAACTGTGCAGAATGTAAGGCAGTCCATCTCAGTAAGAACAAATATAATCAATTAGTAAGAGCCAATATAATCAATATAAACATACCTGGGGATCCTGGGAAGCCTTTAGTACCTGGCAAACCATCTAATCCAGGGATTCCTTTGATGCCAGGAGTACCTACCAAAGTACCACATATTGTGTTATCCATAGATTCATTACTAAATGTGTGAAAAACTATTTTATTGAAAATAACTTCCTACAAAAAGGTGTCAACAAAAGATTTTTTAAAATAAATAAATAGCGTGCAATTTGCTTAGCATTTGTCGCCATGCTGTATGCATTAGAAGCCTGCTATTACGAATCATGGCATGCTGGTATGGCATGGTTCTCTAGTGCCATGTGTAGTTTCTGATGCAAGATTAAAAGTAAAAAATTAAGAGACTTTTAATCACTGTTACCTCCTTTTTTATTTATTAAGATGTAGCAATGTAAAACATTTGAAGTGAACATTACAGCTTTAGCTCACACTTGAAATTCAGATGACTTACAGGAGACTGTTTTAGGCTCCAGTCTTTGGAGATTATCACACGGGGATGTCCCATTCTTGTCCCGTCATGTTCCTGTCCTTCCTGTGCGATTGTGGGAAGGACTTTCAGATGGGATTTGTGCTTATCCCATCCGGGAAGTGCGAATGGCGGAGATCATGTGAAAGGCTTTCAGATGAAGTTGTGCAGATCCTGTCATTATCCTGCCATTAACCTGTCATTAAATTGACATTGACCAGCATTTTGCATTAATGGGAGTTCACGTGAATGCAATGCCACTTTAATGACAGGTTAATGGCAGGATCAGTGCTAAGATTTGAAAGCATTTCGCATCATTGCAATCATGGACAGGTTAAGGATGGGATAAGGACAGGGGAGCAATCCCATGCCTGTCCCAATCCCGTGTGAAAATCTCCTTTGTCATTCTTAACCATTACTTTTTGTTAGAAATTCAGCAGTGATTAGTACAAGAATGCCTCTAAGAGGCCAGGAGTAGTACAATTAAACAACTAAGTGACTCAGAATGTCTTCCCTTTTTATTTACCCAATCTGACTTCTGTGGATACTCCTCAGGATTTTTTTTTTTCAACATTTCCCTTCCTGCCAGTCTTTCCTCAGCTGGCTCCCAGAATATTTCGTACCCTACATAACATGTCTTGTCAAGGAGTTCATGTAATAAAGCCTTTTACTTTGTTTCTCTCAGCTGGTGTATTTCTTTCCTTAATCCTATCTCTGACCTTAATTGTATCTCCGACCTTCACCCACCACTAATTTGGAAGGTGGGCCACTCTCTGAACCTCTGTTGCATTTATGAATCACCAGAGAGGCTTTTAATAGGTGTTTAAAAGCAAATCATTTTGTGATTTGGCTCCCTCGATGGTGAAAATGTGTTGCAATATTTGTTGTTGTCAACCTTGGAGACCAAGGTTCAATTCCCCACTCATCCATGGAAACCTAGTGGGTGACCTTGGGCGAGTTATACTCTTTCAGCCCCAGAAAATCCTGTGACATTTGCCTTAGGGTTACCATATGATAGAAAAAACTTTAAGGCACACAACAACAACTTCTAATTTTATCTTTTTTTTTTTAAAAAAAAAAAAAAACCCAAACACTTTCCTGTTATTCTTGATAATTTTCTGGCAATTCCCATCACTAGCCACAACATTTTATTCCTTCCCTCAAGTTGGCATTCTTTTTAATTCTACAGTGCTGTAATACATATTAAAACAAACAAACAAACAAAAACCCTCTCCTTTCTTCTCCTTTGATTTAATCACATTTTTCTTAGCATTATATTACTATAGTGCATCTGTGAAATGCTTCTTGATTTCTAGTTCTTAGTCTATCTCATTTAAGGGCCTTCAACAGCATGCCAGATTTTGCTTTCCAAATATTCGTGGCTGGAAGGAACAAAAAGGAAGACCCTAGAGACCACAGAGGTGATCTGTCTTGTAGTTAATTGTGGTGTTAGGCATGTAGCCTATCTCCATCTATCACTGGTAAGAAAACAGGTAGCGTGGTCAAATGTTTGGCTCCCAGTCTGCATCCAACATCAAGCAATTTCTACATCCCCATGTTTTTGTAAACAAGGCAAGGTGGACCACTGGGGAATCTAGTGTGAAACAGGTAACCCCTACTTCCCTGATGTCATTATCTGATTCCCTCTACCCATATGGCTGATATTAGGGGGGGAAATCTAAAGAGAAAGCAATCCATTCATGCATTTATGTAATAACATGTAATTTAGCTGTAAGGACTTGAGCACTGAAACAACTTTAAAATATTTTTAGCATTGTAAACAAGGGAGGATTGGATTGGAAAGGACGGGATACAATAATGTATTATAACTTACCTTTTTCTCCTGGGAACCCAATCTGCCCAGAATTTCCCTTTTCACCTGATGATCCAGGATTACCTGGGTCTCCTGCTGAGCCTCGTTCCCCAGCCTGCCCTGGGAATCCTGTGGAATGAATACGTAGTCATAACTAGGCATTCACTAGGTTGTTACTTTAATAACCAAATAGTGCAAACCTGTACTTTTTGCAAGAGTTTCTTGTGAACAACATCAAAACTTCTGGGTGGCTGAATTTAAAAAAGATTGGACTAGCCTTAATTAATTAATTATAACGGGTTCTGATTTTGTAACTAAGACTGGATTGTTTGTACATCCTTATGTCATGCACAAGTCTCATATATTCTCTACACCCACTAAAATGTTATAGCAGAGATGGTAAGTAGCCATTTTGCCATGAATCTAGATTCTTCATGTGTACTATGATTGTATGGAAGAGCAGAATCCATGGCTGGATGAAGCAAGATCAGTCCAGGTGATAGCTAACAAAGACCCACTGCTCAGTTCCTCACACAACAATGTTTATGCATATTTGTGTTACACTTATATAATTCTTTATTTGTAGTATTAATGATAGCTATTTCTACAGTCTTAGTTAAAAGGGGCTTTTGAAAAACATGAGCTTTCACTTTGCTTGAAAAAGCACTGCCTGAAAAATCCAGAACTCAGTGGCCTATTGTTAGTTCCAACAGTGGTAGAGCCTCTGAAACAAGTTTTGACTCAATTTTTGACTTAACAAGTTTCTATTAGTTTGATGGTCTAGTCTAATGGGAGCTAACAGTTCGATTGAGGCCTGTGCGTCCTTGCTATTTAAAAAGTAATTTGAAGAATGAAGATCTGGTCTTGTACTAAGTGAACTCATTAAGAGAGGTTTCTTCCAACTATATGATTCTATGATACTCTTTCAGTGGACTGAATGACTGAGATAACCTTATAAAGACTTGGATCATTATGTCAGCCTTGACTAACAGTGGGCTTCAAGACCTGTTCTCTTGCTCAAATATTTATTCAAAATTATAATGGTATAAAATTTGTGCCGAACAACAAACATTAACATTCTTAGGTAAATGAGGGAGATTTCCTTCATTTAGGAAAACAAGAAAGACTTCCTTCATATATGCAAAGATATTGTTGAATTGTAATGGATACAACTGTGGGAGGTTTATTCTGTCTCCACTGTGTTGAATATTTGTTTAGTAACATGAAATATACATAATCCAGAGCCTTCTGCTTACTGGGCATTACTAGGGCTTGTAGACTAAATACTGAAAACAAATACAGGTCCAACAAAAATAGAACACATAAACCAAATCAAAGAGCAGGTGCTCCTACTCAAATTGAGTTTGTTCCAATGGGTTATTTAGACATCTCAGAATACACATCTCCCTGATGCGTATCTATATTACGAATGAGAATTCAGCATTCAGACTTAAATTTACTGTTCTGAATTAGTAATGTCTTTTCATTGATTTTAAGGTAGCAGTTACAGTGTGCTTTGTAGTATATGTGACTTACTCTAAATCGGCAGTGATCAACTGTGTGTGCGTGAGTGGACAAGGACTAATATATGTCTCAAGTGCTCCCTATGGCCCATATCAGCACAAGAGGATTGAGTAGTGTAAAAATGTAAAAGTTTCCTCTTTGACAAGGTTGTCAAGTCAAATCCGACTGTAGGAGGCAGTGCTCATCTCCAAAGTCGAAGAGCCAGTGTTGTCTGAAGACAACTCTGGTGGCTATGTGGCCGACATGACTGCACAGAATGCTGTTACCTTCCCACCAAAGTGGCATCTATTTATCTACTTGCACTTTTACATGCTTTCGAACTGCTAGGATGGCAGAAGCTGGGACTAAAAGATGGGAGTTCACTCTATCATGCGGCTTTTCCCCCTTTTTGTTTAATATTATTCCATTACTCCGATCCTATTCTTTTTATTTCCCTAATTTCTTTCTTTTTTCTATCTTCATTCCTGTCTTATCAAAATTAGTGGAAGATATTGCAAATATTGATTGTGTCCACCAGTTTGCCACCTCTTTGAATGTCTATGTGGTAGTGTCCAGTCAGCTTCCTACACATGCCTTTACGTATCCATTGAGAAAGATTTTCCTGAAGGAGTCCCAACTTGGAGTCTTATGTTTAGATCTCCTCCAGCCGAAGAGGCAACCTTTTGGGTGCCTTACCACATGTGACCATAGGATTTTGACCTGGAAGATTGTGTTCCTAGTTGCCATAACCACTTCACAGAGGACAAGTGAGTTACTGCACTCTAATTTTCTTTTCTTTAACTTCCATTTGGACAAGGTTATTTTGAGACTGGACATTTCACTTTTTCCAAAAGTGGTGTCAGCTTTTCACCTGACCCACTTCTTAGTTCTCCAACATCCCTTTGATGGACTGAGAATGAAAGTTACAAGTCTGACATTTGGTGTTTTTTAAGGACTGGACACACCCTATTATAAAGTTACAAAGACTTTTGTCTGCTATGAAGGAAGTGTTTATCACCAGCTGCTGGGCAATCTTACCATTTTCTACTGAATGCCTGTTCAAATGGGTGACCAGTACAACTACTCTGCCTTTTTGGCTGGGTTTCCTCTACTGGACATGTGCTGGGCAGTACTTGATCAGAGTCTTCTGCGTTTACTCAGCACTACAGATTGAGGGCTTGTTCTGATGCAGTATCTGGACAGGGGTTTCTTTCATCACTGATGGCACAACATAACCATCATCCTGGTGAGTAGCTCATTGTTTTTCCCATATGTGTTAGTCACAGCGATCACAAAGAAAAATACATTGCTTACCTGTAACTGTAGTTATTCAAATAGGCATCTGTGAACTCACACAACTTGCCCTTTCTTGCTGTCCCCCTTACCCCCTACATCCCTCTGTAATTGTCACATTGCTGTGATGGAGTGGAGCTAAAGGAATTAAGCAAGAACTGTATTGGGGCATGTGCCATGTAGAGAAGGGTGCTCACATCAAAAAGACTGCTTAGCTGTAGAAGTTTCTGGAGATAAGAGGCAGACACAGCTCCACTATGCCTATCCAATTGCCATCACCGTGGCCTCAGAGGAAGAGAAAAAGAAGCAGATGAAGGGCCCTCCTCCACTGCCACCCCCTTTTCTTGTGTTTTAAGTATTTAGATTGTAAGCCTGACGACAATGAACTAATTACCAATTTTTAATTAGCAACTCTGAGAGCATTTCTGAAGAGCAGAGTATAACCACAAACAAACAAACAATAAATAAAATGCTATGCAGGCAAAGAGATCTACCGGTAAGTGTTTTGAGTTCAGTTTCTGTACTTAAAGAAACATAGTTGTAGGTAAGTAAACTGGGCTTCATAAATACTACTACTACTACTACTACTACTATTTCCCTTTGTTTTGTTATGTATGTTTTTGCATACTTTTAAAAAGAAGAAGAAAAATCACCTCCTTGTCCTCTTAAACCAGGGGAACCTGGAAAGCCCTTCATACCCTCACTGCCAAAAAGACCTGGATCACCAGCTTCACCTTTTTCACCGATGGCTCCTTTCAATCCTGCAAAAATAACAGAATGTCATTTTCTCAGGTATAGTCACTAGCAAATTGAACCATAGGAAGGCTCACTCTTTCACCCTCTGCTTTACCTGGCAATTAGATTCCTAAAGATTTCATATTTTAATATGAATGTTTTTGTTGTTTGCCTCTGAAGTCATTTTTTACTTATGGCAACCCCTAAGGCTTGGGGTTGTTTTTTTGGCAGAAGTTGTTCAGAGAGAGTTTGCTCTTGCCTTCTTCTGAGGCAGAGAGAGTGTGATTTGACAAGGGTCATCCAGTGGGTTCCACAGGATTCGAACCCTGGTCTCCCAGAGCCCTTGTCCAACACTCAAACGACTATACCACACTAGTTATCTAACATGAATATTAGTTAGATATTAATTAGATATATAAGAAAATTCAGCCTTGCAAGCTAAAGAAAGGACTGGGTTCTGCTTTTCAATGAGTTCCACTTTTGGAGAATGCTCTGATCCCTCACCCCTTGAATAAGCAGGGGATGCCTATAATCTGAAACATAATTTTTATAAAATGATGTATCATTGATATATGGCACCAGAAAAAGTTGTCTAGAATATATAAAGAAAATTCAAATGTGTGTTGGAAATACCAAAAGCAATGGGCTGGGCATGTAGTATTGTTTAATTGTGGTACAGTTTTTAAGTGCTTTTATCTTTTTAAACTGTGTTTTATTCTTTTAATGCATGATTGTGTTTTAATACTGTTTATATTGTTTACATTTAGGCCTATTACAGTAGTAATTTCACCTAATTTATATATTGATATTTGATTGAAATTCTGTGATTATATGTGCTATAATTGATTGTTATAGAGTACTGTGACTGAGATCTAAAGTAACAGGCTGCAATCCTATACATAGCTATGTGGCAGTTTAACAGGACTTACCTCTGAGGAGTTAGGTGCAGTATTGCACCTGAGTAGTTTTAGGTCAGCCAGATCCTTGCAACATTATTTTCCCATTTGAATTGGGAATTGTAAACTAAAAGTGTCATGAGGATGAACAAGTAATATGTAAAGCACTTGGCAATTTAGAAATTGTTTGTGCTGTACATACATTATACATATAAATTTTTCAGTATCACACACTGACACACATATATACATACCGATGGATCCAGGTGTACCAGCATCCCCTTTAGAACCTGGTCTTCCTGGCAAATTTATAGTATCTCCTGTATTGCCTGTTAGAAACACAAATTGCCATTCATTTCTGTATTTTAGACATGCATTTTCTTACTGCAAATCTGTTCTGGAAAGAATAAGCGAAGCATTCTAGAGCCTTCAGGATTGCCCTTCTGATCAGAAAGAGGCAGGGCTGGCAGGGACTTCGACTCCTTTGCTGGACAGCACCTACCAGCATTCCAGATTGGTCTGGTAAGAGGAGCAACAAATCCTCCACAAAAGGAATCATATTAACATGCCACCTTCCCAGGTATGTATAGTTAGAACTATACAGGAGAGGGCTTTCTCAGTGGTTTCTTTCAGGCTTTGGAACGTCTTCCCAAGGAAGGCTAGGAGCCTTCCATCCATGCTGTCCTACTGTTTGCAGATGAAAACTTTTCTATTCCAACCAGGTTTAGGGAATTAAAGACAGTGTGCTATTCTTCTTTTGCCTTTTAAAATGGTTTTATTTTTACAGTTTAATCACATTTTAGTAACAACGTTTTGTGTGTTTTTGCTTATGTCTTCATATTTGTTTTCAGTTATATTTGTCTTAATTTTTGGAAGCTGTCCTGAGCCCAAGTTTTAGGGAAAAGTGTATAAATATAAAAGTATATAAATGATGGCGACACTTCCAGAACATTAACTAAAGCCTGGTAAAAGTCTCAGTGAGCAGGTCTCCTTCTGTTTTTTGACTAGCCATTAAAAAGGAAGGAGTGGGGAGGCCTTAACTACCCCTCCAACATATATGACATATATGACATCACCTAGAAGGATAAGCTTATACCATAAGCCAGAATATCAGAATGTTATGAATATAGCTAGAGTGTGAAACAATGCCCAGTTTGCCAACCCACATAAGCTCAACTGTAACACTGCCTAAATACAGCTGAAGAAGCAACTGCTTTCTTTACAGACAGCGCCACTGTCCTCTCCAGTAGTAGTTTGCTCATCATCTCACAGGCCTCATAATGCACTCCTCAAGTTGTCTAGATTTGGATTTAAAGTTTCTTTAGGTTTATATGGCTTTTTAAAGGCACAAAAGGGCCAATCTTTATTTCTTCTCCATGGGTTGGGCAGAGCCCTGTGGCAAGCTGCTAGATACTTCTCTCTGGAGTTTATCATACAACAGAATTTGGGGGTTTAATGCAATGGCAATCCGAATGCAATCATAGGGTTTCACGTAATTGTGTATGAGTGTATCTCACACAATTTCGGGCAAAAGGGAAGTCATTCCGAATGCAATTATAGGTTTTACGTTAATGCGCATAAGAGTATCTCATGCAATTTCGGGCAATGGGAGGGTCATTTTCGGGAAACGGGAAGTCATTCTGAACGCATTCCAAACGCAATTAGATCTCATGTAAATTTGCTAAACTAGCGAATTTACATGAATTTGAATTGGCTCATTCGAAATTGGGAGAAATTCCCCCCGTGTGATAAACTCCCCTGAGATGAAGAGGAGCCATTGGTGAGCACCCTTTGGATTCAAATCATAGCATTGTCTAGGCCACATTTTACTAGTTTCTACTGCCCCCCCCCCCCAAGGATATCATGTGGGACCTTGTCAATGGCCTTACTGAAATCAAGATACCTTGCATCCACAACTTTCCCTTAATCTACCAAGCATACAATTCAATAAAAAAGAGATAACATTAGTCTGGCATGACTTCTTTTTCACAAATCCATGTTCATGTTTAGTGATCATGGTATTCCTTTTTAAGTGCTTACAGACTATCTTTTTAATGATCTGTTAAATGATACTGATAACACCCCACCCCATGTCTACGGATGATTTCTCCCAGCGGCTTCATGTAAATACTGAATAGCATCGGGGACAGGATGGCACCTTGAGGGATGCCACAATTAACCTCTGTTTTTGAGGAGCAACTGTTCCCAAGCATCACCCGCTGGAATCTACCCAAGAGAAAGGATCCATCTTATAGGTTGCTTTATTATTCCCAGAATTCGCAGACAAATCAGTCTAAGAGGCAGCATTTAGTCTGCAGCAGTAGTAGGAGAAAGTTTGGGGCTTAGCTTAAAGCTGCAGCCGACAATCTCCTCTGCACTGCCTCTCAAGGTTAAAAATGGCTTCCCTCCTGGCTCCGTCAGAGTCCTAGCAGCTCAAGCAAGTGTTTGGGGGTGGGAGGGCAGAGCTTTATGGGCTCCGTTAGGCCTTGCCCCCTTGGCTTGCCTTGCCTCAGTCTCTGTGGCCAGTGAGGCCTTGGTGGTGAAGAGGTGTAGAAAAGACCCTCACTCTGTTGATACTTCTTAGGAATCCAAAGGACAGTTCTTGTCTTGGCCCACTGTGACTAATGGTTTGGCAGGATGTGGAAGGAGCAGAAGTAGGAATTCTAATAGGATCTGTGTTGTCACTTGTGCTATGGACAGCTGTTGTCCTGCACCTCCCCAAAGCCCTGCCATGGAGGATGTAAAAATTCCCCCCATCTGGGTGAAATGAAAAGGAATGGGATGGGGATGTCGGGACTCTATCTACACACTTGTGGAGGGTCCACCACAAATGACACTGCTTTCCAGGCTTGAGACAGGGCTGATCTGGCAGACTGGGAAAGAAGTGAGTGTGCAAGTTGCACCTTCTCATGGGAAGAGTAATTTGGAAGGACACGAAATACTTTTCTGCAATAGAACTCCTTATTACTTTTACTACAATAAAAAGGGGGACAGATGATGTAAAAAAAGAAATACAGTATGCAAATAACAAGAGGATATGAGAACTCAAACTGAAGGATTAGGAAATCTTTCTAGAGAATTTTGCTTGTTCCGTATTAGGTTACTGGCAATTCTCCACACAGTTTTATCCTCCACACAGTTACACATATGTAAATACCTTTTCTTTGAAAGTGTTTATAGATAGCACATAAATAAACTCACCAATTTCCCCAGACTGGCCTCTTTCACCAGGTAAACCAGCAATCCCTGGAAAACCCTTTTCTCCCTGTCACATGGTTGAAAATGGATATCAACATATTGGTCAGAATGAATATCATGCTTCCTTTCTACTCTCTCTAGATTTTGTCCTCAACTGTCTCCAAATCTGCCTTTTCATTATGAGTTCTGAAAAACAGAACAAGCTGTGTAACTACAACCAAGGCAATTTAAAATAAGAAATAAATGAACATGAGCATAATTTACATGCTTTGGCTCCCTGGAAGTGTGCTTTGGGTAGATTTACAGAATTTGGTGTTGGAGATTCTGGCATTTTGCTTATCTAACTCTACTGAAGTAAACATCCTGAAGATAAAAAGGAAGTAGTTTGACTTAAATATGCACACATGCACACAATAAAATACACACACACAAGTTTTGCTCACCCTTCGTCCTGTGATTCCAGGGAAGCCAGAGATGCCACGAGTTCCTGGGGCCCCAGGATATCCTGAAACACCTTTTACCCCTTTAAGTCCAATGTCTCCTTTCTGACCTTTTGCAAAACCTGGAAATCCAGGTAAACCTGACCTTCCTGTCTGGCCAGGAAAGCCCAGCATGCCTTTACTTCCTACAAGACAGTTTATAATGTTTATTTAGAATTAGCCTAGTTGATAACTAAACTTCCACAATACACAGTCTGGTTTCAAATGAACTTGATTATTCTCAAGAATTTCTTTCCAGTCTACATCTTGATAGTGGAGCCTCCAACTGTCTTTTCTTAATGAATTACTACAAAATGTTGCACTGAATTAGGGCTACATAAATTTAATATAGCACTTCAGTATTGCTTTTTGTCATCTTATATTACCCATGCCCCGGATTAATGTTTTAGATTTTGTACTTTTTTGTCATACAGAATAAACTGTTTGAATTAAAAGTGCTACATGTGACAAAAATCCAAACAATGCTCTAATAGTTTGTTATATCACATTAATTATAATTAAGTTGCAGCTCCTTACCTTTAATACCAATGGTCCCTTTGATACCACTTTCACCTTCATCTCCTTTTTCACCTTTAACTTCTAACAGCATGCCTGGCATGATTTTAATGGGTGCTCCAGGTGAACCACGGTTCCCACGGTCACCTATAAAGAACAAATTCCCCATCACAGTTGTCAGAAGGAGATTAGAAGCAGAAACATGCTTAATATTAAGTCAGATCTTGTTCAGTATTGTTCACTCTGACTGGCAGTGGATTACTAGACAAGAGTGTTGCATATTAATAAGCCCATACCTCTAAATTCAGGCTTCTGTCTTGCTACTGAATGTATATCATGTACAAATATAGGGAAATTTGTGCTTTCTAGGCACTCAAATAATATATATGCAACACATTTAGGAGAGGAGACAACCGAAGGGCAAGAATATTATCTCACCTCATTAATGCCTTTCCTATCACCATCTTTTATTATTAAATGATAGTGTATTTTGCTTTGATCAGCAGTTGTAAGATCTTCCAGCATAGTCTAGTGGTCAGACTGTAGAGCAGGCATGGAGGCAACCCATGTTTAGATCTCCATTCTGCCTTGAATGAGTCATGACTCACTGGGCATCTTTGGATCAGTTGCTCTGTGTCAGCTGCTTGCTAAGTATTGAATATAGGTAGGGACTAATGTTGTTGTTGTTATATCCTATATTGCATTCAGAGTGGCTTACAAATTCAATAATAAATATGCAATTAAAATAATAAACTAAAAGACAGCAGAACAGAACGATATGGCTGCTATGGGCTCCTTGTAGAAAAGGCACACAGTTTGGGAGTACTCTTGGACTCGTCGTTACAATTGTCATCTCAAATAGATGCAATGGCCAGGAGTGCTTGGTACCAATATCAGTTGATATGCCAACTGTGTCCCTACCTGGACCAAAAGGACCTGGAAGCAGTGGTACACACACTGTTAATCTCTTGTCTTGATTTCTGTAATGCACTCTACACTGGGCTACCCTTGTATCAAGTTTGGAAGATTCAATTGGTTCAAAATGCAGCAGCCAGATTAGTCACCGGCTTGTCCAGGTTTGACCACATAACACCTGTTTTAAAGTCTCTCCACTGGCTGCCGATTAGCTTCTGTGTGCAATACAAGGTGTTGGTTATCACCTTTAAAGCCCTACCTGACTTGGGCCTGAGTTACCTGCGGGAATGCCTCTCCCTACATAATCTGCCCCACACTCTCAAAATAACTTGGAAGAACACGTTAGAACACCAATCAACCAAACTTATATCGACTTCCCAAAGAGCCTTTAGTGTAGCTGCTCTGAAACTGTAGAATAGTCTCCCAGAAGAGCTCCATCTTATTGCTCCTTGGAGGCATTTAAGAGGGCACTTAAGACGGATCTCTTCCAGTGAACTTATCCACCTGATCTTGTGTAAGAGATATCCCTCATCTTCTGACCATTGTATAACTTTAGTGTATTGCCACTTGATGATGAGCTAGTTTTAACATTAATTCTTATTTATTTTACTGATGTGTTTATATATATATATATATATATATATGCATTGATGTATGTATTTTAACAGACTGTAATCCTATCTCGATCCATCAGGGAGAGGCGGGAAAATATAAATAAACTATTATTAAACTATTAAAAAAGAAAACCTTGAATCACAGCACCGAGCATTTTGATATGAGGAATCAGCTAAAAAGCTCCTCTGTGGACCCTCATGATGAAAGCAACTAGACAAGAAACCTCCTTCCTCTAGAAACTCAGGGACCAACAAAAATTCCCTGCTTTCTTTTCAGAAAAGGAGGAGGCCACAAACCATCTTGCTATGATCGCCTTGCCTTGCATACAAAGCAGCCAGAGAGATAGACAGAGAGTGTATAAATGCTTATAAGCAGAACAATTAAAGCTTCATTCATATACATTCAACAAAATGGAATTTGACTTCAAATAAAAAAAAATGCCTATCATTACACTTTAAGACATTTTGGCATAATGAGAACATTCAATTTAAATTAAGTGTACAATTTTTCTTTTCTTTTTTTAAAGTGTGCTTTAAATTGGGTCCAAACATATCTCATGTGCACTAGCGATGTCTGACCAAAAAGAAAAGAAAAGAAAAAGACTGAGAAAAATACCTTTCCATCCTGGTTCACCAGGCAGACCTGGAACACCTTGCAGTCCAGTGAGGCCACGCTCTCCACGGACTCCCTTCCATCCTGGCCACCCTTTGAAGCCCATAGCACCTTTGAATCCACCTATTCCAGGAGAGCCTTTAACACCTTTTAATGAAAAATGTCAATCTAAGTCCATCTAAGTCCATCTAAACACGGTTTGGTTCTTCAGGTTAAAGCCAAATCAGATTTAAACGCACACATACAAATATAAAAACAGGAAATAAAATACTAAGGTGACATGTTCTAGACAGGAAAGCAAATCACTGTTCAAGAATAAAAAATAAAGGTGAAAGTACTAAAACTAAAAATAAGATAGATGTTTTTGATTATAGTAGTCACTGAAAATCTAATGCACAAAAGTGGGACATGATCACCTTTGGATACAAATTCCATAAAAAAGCCAAGGAAGGGCATATCCAGGGTGGTGTTGCACTGCCCATCAAAGAGGGTACAGTGTGAAGCAAACAGAAAATATCAAAATGGGCACATTCCTTGAGAGAATCACTGTGGATGACAATATGAAATAGTTGAGCACTGTGGGCAATGGGCATGCTATGGTGCCTCTGGCTAAAATGCTGGGAGGGATGCTGAGATGGAAAATGGATTAAGGTAAGTAGCCAAAGGAAAAGGTGCTGTAAGTTATTTCTACATTCATATAGAAAGGATAAATTAACCTTATGATTATGGTTTATGACAGAGATAAACTTTCTTGGTGCAGGAAATGACTGCACCCTACAAGATATCAGATGGTAACTGAGCAGAGGGAAGATGACCCTCACGTAATCTTGAGTGGTGCCCTGAGCCTTGCTCAGGAGGTATGTTGCTCAACCAGTGATCACAGAATTATTAAGTTTAATTTATATCAAAGTAGAAGGTTGCCAAGAAATTCCAGTACAGTTACATTTACTTCAAGATAAGAAAACAGGGATCAATATCAAAAACAGGGATATTGCTAAAAAGAAGAAGAAGAAGAAGAAGAAGAAGAAGAAGAAGAAGAAGAAGCCAAAAGGAAAAAGCAAGATAACTTATTTACTGAGAACTTATGGGTTACTCAAAATGACCACACAAGTTCAGTACACCATAGATCAGGAAAGATACAGTCAAATCTAAAACATCACCAGCATAGATGATGAACAGGGTCAAGGAAATCATTAGAGAAAATGAGTCTTCTTTCAGGGTGTAGAAGACTTGTCCAGACAAAAATAACAAGGTTTCAGAAATAAAGAAACTTCCATTTGGCCTCCTGGAAGTTTGAGTTCAGCTAGGCTTTAGAGTCACATCCCAGTTCTGCAGCCACACATTTTTCCTAACTGATCTAACTCTGGGAGCTTACTAAACAATATATAAGAATCAGTCCGTCTCCAGCCAGCCCAGCCTCTCTGTCTGTCCATTTGACGGATTATGAATTGAACACTACCAGTTCTTCCACCCATAGATAAAATGGAATTGTTGACAAGAAATGTGTTAAATTCTTTGAAGCCCTTTCAAAGTACAGTTTCCACTCATTTTTTCATAGAAATCTTTAGCTCTGCCATCATTGCCAGGAGAGATGGCTGCAGGCAAGATCAAGGCAGCCTGTGGTATACTGTATATGTAACAGGAACGTTAAACTGGTCCATGTATAAAAGGTGGGTTTGGGTTTGTTGTTGTTTTGGCAAGCGGATCATGTAATTAGATTACCAGTGTCTCATGGGATAGACCTATCTTTCCTTCCATATATTGTCAAAATATATGGAGAAAGGCATACTTAGATAAGCCCTGGAGAAATCCTTGTTTTGCTCAATGGGTTTGGTAGAAGCATAATCCTACCACATCCTTATCCTCTGTGGATGACCAATCTCAAATGGCAGCCATATTTACCTTGGCACCTCATTATTCCTGACTGTCTTTGTCACAATACCATAGGAAGGAAAGTCCAGGTGGAACCATGACATGGAGGGCAGGCATTAAGAACTGGCATCAGAAGTGAGGGAAAGAGGAGTGTATAGAACAACATGAACCTTCCTGCTTCTTTTCAATGGGTTACAATATGTTATATCAAAGACATTCGTCAGGAGTCTTGGGCTCTTATTTTTACTATTTGACAAGGGTGCAGAATTAATTGCTCATATGAGCCATAAAGAGAACTATTTCTAATGTGTTCATTTCATTTATATTTGCCAACATATGATTAGGGTTAGCTGATTAATATTTGTCAAAAAGCAGTCTCTCTCTTTTTCTTAAAGATCAACTGTCATATCATTCTGTGCTTAGAAATATTTCTGCTGTTATTGCTGTTACCTTTCACACCTGGGAGGCCAGGCATTCCATCCAAGCCAGGAAGACCAGGATCACCAACCTTGCCTTTAGCTCCAGGGAAACCAGGGTCACCTTTGCCACCTGCCAGACCTTTCATGCCTATGGGACCAGGTTGTCCCGGATCTCCTGGATCCCCTCTGTCCCCAGGTAAGCCTATAAGGAACCATTTGGGAAAGAGACAGAATATAACTGGGTTATTATTGAGACTTTGGAATGTTATCATAGTCCAAAACGTGAATGAATCTGGGGGGGGGGGGGGGGGGAATCAACATCTGAATGAAGAATTAACAAACTGCAGTTCATCATGTAGCATTTCTAAACTGAAATACTTATTGAAATTATTGAAATAATAAAGTAAGAACATTTCTTACTTGAAAAGTGGTCCATTTTGATAGCTAAACAACTCCCTCTTGCAGTCAGTCATAAAATCATGGAAACTCAACTTGTGATAGATAATTTGTTTTATGTTTGCCTACTTGCCTGTGTTCTACAAAATACAAGGAGCTTGAGGACCATTTGTTGTTAAGAAAGTTTTTATATCACATCAACCAAAAAGGAAGTACACTTCTGCCAGCTGGAGAAGCTTCTGCCTAACCCTAACAATCTACAGCACACACAGCTGTCACCTTAGGCCAGAATCCTGTTAGTTAATTTTAGATGGTTAAACCATACTTATGCCAAAATAAGTAGTTTTAAAGAGGTTGCAAAAACAAGCATTTTTCATTTCCTTGGATAAAACCTTAGCACAGGCTGCATGAGGACAGCCCAAAGCCTCTAAACACAGCTTTCTTTCCTTGTGCACCTTTGGAATCATGTGAGATCAGAGTCCATTTGCACTAAAACCGTATCACACACAGCGTTTGGGACTGCCCACCTGCTATCTCCTCCAAGACATTATTGTCACCCCTTTTATTTTTTTTATTTATTTGTGGTATTTATACCCCGCTCTACACACACACACAGATTTTCTCCTCGAAATATAAGAGTATCACAGCATTGTAGCAAACAGATAGTCTGTTGCGTTCTTGGTTTGGCTGCTTTCTTGATTTGGCTGCAGGCTTTGCCTTTCCTAACATTGCCCTCCCCCCAAACTTTAATCTTTAATAACTATAATTCAATCCCAACAAAAGAGCGAGGACTGCCTGGGACAGGCAGACTGCAGTGTCACCTGGGTCTAACACATTTAGTTTTTTGTGGGTTTTTTGGGCTATGTGGCCATGTCCTAGAAGAGTTCCTTTCTGACGTTTCACCAGCATCTGTGGCTGGCATCTTCACTTTCTCTGAAGATGCCAGCCACAGATGGTGGTGAAAGGTCAGAAAGGAACTCTTCTAGAACATGGCCCCATAGCCCGAAAACCCCACAAAAAACTATGGATGCCGGTCATTAAAGCCTTCGACTCTAACACACTTGTCTGACTCAGACCCGAACCTCAGAAGAAATTGCTTGGCCATAGACCTGCCACATTGACAGCCTCTCACTTTGCTCACTGGCTAGCTGGAAGAAAAGGACTAGCCTTTGGATCTGAGTGCCAGTGAGAGCCGTGGCTGGGTGATTGCTTTGAAGATGCCACCACAACTGCTGGTCACAGGAAGAACAAAGTGAATTGAATGCTAAATAAAGAGACTCTTCCACCCTGATGACTATTGGGTTTCCTCACCCAAAACATGCTCACTAAACTGACCCTAGGCCACCCAAAATTGGTGTAAAAGTGCAATTGTCATTTGCAGAACACATCATAGCACAACAGAAGCTGGAAAGGAGATCATTACCAAACTTTTTGTGTTAATAAAAAGAAATGCATTTAAAACAGCCTCCCTCATGGGATAAGACTCACAGTCTCCAAAACCCTATGCCAATCACTTAGATCACACAGGGGCCTGCAGTCTCACAAAGAGCAGAGAAGTAGACCAATTAGCTTAGTGTTTGGACCTTCCTAGTGCCAATCAACCAGGCAATGAGGAGAGAGGTAGTACAAAAGATCCTGTCTCCTCCCATCTTAATTTTTCCACTGACTGATGCAAGAAATACTTGAGGAGACTGCTGATATGTACTTTCCCCAGCAGTTTTAAGCACTGATAAGCTGGGCAGCAAGGAGAGATTTGTGAGGCGATGCCTCTCCAAGTGCTGAGAGAGAGGAACTACTTGTGGGAGTGAGACAGGAAGGTTATAGGCACATGACTAAGTTTTGGGAGAAATAGGGTGATAGGAAACATGTGTGTGAAACACTGTGGATGTGTTATCTCGGGGTGGGGTGGGGTGGGGTGGGAGAGAGAAAGGCAGGAGGACACCAGGATCTGCCTGCCACCAGCACACGGCCCCAGTCCATCAGCAGGTAGCCCCTGGAAACAAAGAGGTGCTGAAATGTGTTTAAAACATAGGCACATCTTATCACAGGACAGTGGCCAAGCTGCACAGGCAAAAGTATGAGGGAAATCATATTTAATGAAACTATAAGAAGAATTCCTTACCTACAAATCCTTGAGATCCTGTTCTGCCCATGGGCCCTTGCTGGCCTGGCATTCCAGGGAACCCAAATGATCCTGGTGGTCCTGGCACACCAGTTGCGCCAACAGGCCCTGAAGGGCCACGATATCCTTTGGGTCCAGGAGGGCCAGGAAAACCATCACTCCCTAACAACAGATATATAAAATAAATCATTAACAACAGCAATAGCAATTGCACTTCACATTTCTATACAACTCCATAGTAAACTAAGCACTCTCAGTCTAAGCAGTTTAAAGGTGTTAGCCAATTGCCCCCAACAAGCTGGGTACTCATTTTACCAATCTAGAAAGGATGGAAGGCTGAGTTAACCTGGAGCCGTGTGGTTTCGAACTCACAACGTTTTGGCTGCAATACCAGCATTTAACCTCTGTACCACCAGGGCTCCCTCAGTATGTGTGTTTTGCATCTAGACATAAGATTAAACCAGTCTACTTTTGTTCCCATTGAAGTCAGTAATACTTGACTACCTTGTCCCATTGAAATTATATTTGTGAACCTTAACATATTTTTCTGCCTTATGGTGACTTATGGTGACCCTATCATGGAGTTTTCTTGGCAAGACTTGTTCAGAGAATGTTTGCCATACCCCTTCTTTGTGTCTGAGGTCACCCAGTGAGTTTCCATGGTCAAGTGAAGATTTGAACCCTGGTCTTCAGAGTCATAGTCCAACACTCAGACTACTACATCATACTGGCTCTTTCCACTGAATTAATTAACATTTAGCTAACATAGCTTGGATCAAACCTCTGGAACTGAAAATAATTATAAATAGTGATTCTTGGACAGGGGAAGTGTGTCCTTGTTAGTCCTGCTGGACTTCTTGGTGGCTTTCAATATCATCAACCATGTTATCCTTCTAAGACACCTCTCAGAGGTAGGATTTGGGGGCACTGTTAGGCAGTGGTTACAGTCTTTCTTGGAGAGGCGGACTCAGAAGGTGGTGTTGGACTCCTTTTCAACTCCTTGGCTGTGGGCCTATGGAGTCCCACAGGGTTGTTTTGTTCCCCATGTTATTCAACATCTTCATGAAACAGCTGGGAGAGGTCATCCAAAGTTTTGGGGTGCGGTGTCATCAGTATGCGGATGACACCCAACTCTCTCTCTCCTTTCCATCTAATTCCAAGGAAGCTGTCTCTGTGGTGAATCAGTGTCTGTTGTCAGAGATGGACTGGATGAAAGCAAATAAACTGAAACTTAATCCAGAGAAGACAAAGGTGCTCCTGGCCAGCCATAAGGCAGATCAGGGAATGGGGACTTTGCTTGTACTGGATGGGGTTACACTCCCCCTGAAATGTCAGGCTCATGGCTTGGGTGTGCTCCTGGGCCCAACTCTGAGCCTGGATGCCCAGGTTTTAGCAGTAGCCAGGGGTGCACTTCTTAAGCCTGTTACAAAGGAAGTTGCTTTTTAAAAAAATACACATCTTCTGCCAATGTCTGATTTTATGTGTTTTATTTATTTATTTGATTTATATCCTATCTTTTCCCCAAAAATGGCTTACAATGTAAGTTAAAACAAAATAGCTAGTGGTACAAAAGTTGTACAAAGCATTAAACACCCAATCCAATTAAAGTATTACTTTTAAACACATACTACATATTTTTAAAAAAGCACATCCATTGCATATCCTTCTATCCCAATCAGTTAAATGCTGAAGAACTTTAATAAATTATCTGCTCAAAAGAAAAAAAATCTGCATTCTGTCTGTGCAAGAAAACCTATACATGTGGGAACTTTTTGAGAGGTGCTTTCTTACCCTCAGATTATAATTTTTTTGCAACAGTATTATGACAGTATCTGCAGTGAAATGCTGATAGCAATGGAGTAAATCAAGGCTGTTTGTTCTTTTAATAATGCCATAGAACTCCTGTTGGCTGCAGCTCAGACAACTCGGTTAGGTACTGTATTGTACACATAGCTTGGATGCATACACTCCAAACCCCTAGCTCATTATATTCCTAGCAACACTCCTCTGTGCTAAAATGCAAAATAATTTTGAAATTTTCAAAAATAACATGCTATGTGCTCCACTGCAAAACTATGTTTGCTAATATTTTGTGTATACAGTATTCCCAACATCATTCTGCACCAGGGAGGGAGAGCTGCTGGACTGCCCCCAAATCCAGCTTACTAGGCCATCCTATCATTTCATTTCATTCAACTTTTATTAGGCATGCACCATCCTATCCATCCCATGGAACATCCTATCCTGTCCCTAATCCACCACTTCCTCCTCAGAGAATGATGGGAAAGCAGCTCCTATCTGAGATGCCATTATCTCTGTTTCCAAAGAAAAAAGGCAGAAAACAGAGGCACAGATATGATAAAAAAAACTTTACACCAACAAAAATAAGAGTTACCTCTCAGTCCCGGTATGCCGCGGTCTCCTTGCTGGCCTTTCAGTCCTGGGAACCCAGGTGGTCCAGCATCCCCCGGGGAGCCTGGTGGTGCTCCTAGTCTCTCGCCTGTAATTCCTTTTGCACCTTGAGGACCTGGTAAGCCTTGCAAGCCAGGACTACCTGGAAAGCCCTGCACCCCAGGCACCCCTGGTGCACCTTTGTTTCCTCGGGGCCCACTAAATCCTAAATGTAAGAAAATCACCAAGATCACATTAATCAAGGCTATGGAAATCATGAGCGAAATAAACTCTGCAAAGTCCCACTGATTCCAATGGGAAAGTTAAGCAAAGGTTTCGGTAGCACAGGTATGCCTCAGCTAACAAAGAAGCCCCTCCAGCACCTCTTTTCTTGTTGTTCTCTGTAATTGTGTGTGTCTGACTACAATATGCAAGGTAAACAGCTGCTGTCTCCAGAATCCCTTACTGAGTATACATGAATAGCAAACCAGTTTAGAAAAGGGAAAGTAGATAAGTCTGATGAACAATCCCCAGCATGTTAAAAAAACAAACAAACATACATCTATAGGTTTGACAACCAAAATGGAAATCATGAAAAATGGGGGCTGGCAAGGAAAAGAATAACTTCTGGGTGCATTTTGAAAGAAGTTTTTAAGTAGTCTCCAAAAGGTCCAAAATGTTTTTGTTTACTTATGCAAGCCTTACTTGACCTGACCATTTCACATGTCTATTGTTAGTGTTGAATAAGAGTTTGTTAAACAAACTTCTCTTCTTTTTTGTAGTGTTGGAACCTATCCATATTCTCCCCATGTCATTTCTGCTACACATCTACTTTGTTAACTAAGGTATACGTACATACATTTAAAATCAATGGAACAGAATTGCTCATACCCTAATATGAGAATAGCTTGGATGCAATTTAGAAAAGAATCTGCATTCAATAAAGATTGTCCGTTGGTAAAATAATGGGACATATTCCAGCAGCAGCAGCAGCAGCAGGAGCAGCAGCAGCAGCCCTTGTTCCTTTCATTTTTGCTTTGCTCTTCAGTGTCCTAAAGCTATCCTTCAAGTGCATTCCAGCTTATGTATGTTACCCTCTTCAGTTTATGGTCAATTCTCAGAATCAAGCTAATTTTGATTAAATTGTTAAATATGAAGAAAGGAAGTTGTTTTAGACATTAAGCAAACATAGATATTTTTACATGCTAAAATTGCAATTAAAATTACCTTTGACAATATAATCAATCAATCTATAGATATTATATCTCAAAACATTTCAAATGTGCATCAGTAACATCAGTAAATAATAAACTATACATTTCAATAGCTTTATTTAAAAGTGTGTGCTTCTTCTTTTTTTACTGTACCTGCTGGGCCAGCTAAACCTTCAAGACCTCGATCCCCTTGAGTGCCTAGAAATCCTTTTGATCCTGGCAGGCCAACTTCACCTGGAATTCCTTTTGCACCTTTTGCACCTACATTTTTGAATATGATATACAGAGTAAGGTACAAATAGGTAAGGGAAAAATATATACCAATCTGCCTGTCTTTGCATTCTAACACAACGCAAGTGTATTTATTAAAACTCACATTTCTAACTGGTCTGAAGTTAGTGAAATCTCTGATCCCAGGGATGGAGATTGTGATATCTTCCAGACAACTTTAGACTACAACCCCCCTCCCCAAACCCCAATCAAACTGACTAACTGCTGGGGATGACAGAATTTGTAGTAAAAAATATCTGGGGAGCAGAGGTTGCCTGCATCTGCTTTACAGATGATAAAACTTTACAGATGATAAAACGACAATCATGGAATACCAAAGCAATCCTAGAGATGCGATAATCTGCCCTCATGTAATAGGTACTGCATGATTCTGTCATGAGTGGGATAGGAGAGCCATGCTGCAGCTGAAAGTGAGTTGCAGTGTCAGGGTCAGATAGGGAAGGTAATAGGAATGCACATCCCCATAATTCACCTGTTACAGTACTTATTATTTAATGGAATTTTAAACTGCCTTTCAAGATTAAGGGGCTTTCTAGATTGGCAGGAAAGTGTGACATGAAGTTGCCTTTTCCTTAATGCTTAGCAGCTGCACCACAGCCTTTAGATGGAGCTGCGCTGTTCCGCAGTTTTTAAAAAAGAAGCTGGGAAAACCAGCACCTTTTTAAAGGTGCTTCTTCTCCCCTAAAACGCAAAAACAGCGTTTTCATGGCACACTTTCCCTTTTTCTCATCTAAAGGCTAGATTTTCATGCAGCCATGAACACACTTCTTTTTGCCATTCTAGAATAGGCCTAAGTATCCTAGCAAGGCTACACACACAGGTGCGCACACACATTGCATAGTTACAAAATTTATTACACTTGCCAATATGATTCTTACAACCTGAGCACTAGAAAAAATAGCTTTTCAATCAATGTCTTTGGGGACATTGCAGGAAATGAGCAAAAAATGTTTAAGAAATGTTTTAACTGAATAAATTAATGAGAAATACGAGGGGGAATCCAAAAGTTTTAATGATCACCTTTTAAAAAAATTGACAGAAAGTTTGTTTTGATTTGTAGTTGTTAACTTATCTCTATGTAGTCACTATCTAAATTTACAAATTTTCCCCAGTGTATCTTGACCCTCCAAATACCTGATATGGACAGGTTGCTTACCTGTAACAGTATTTCTTCGAGTGGTCATCTGCGAATACATACAAATGGGTTCTCTGCGCCTGCGCAGTCGAATTCGGAACCTTCTGGAATCACTAGGCAGAAAAGCGGCTTGCAACTTTTTGCAACTTTTTGGCGGTAGCCCCTCCCCTCCTCTATATAAGCCCTGTTCCCGCTCTTTTCCTCAGTTCCGAAATTTTTCCGCCGCAAGCGACGGAGGAGCAGAACAATGTTGAGCAGGACACTGAGGGGAGGAAGGGTGGGATTTGTATGTATTCGCAGATGACCACTCGAAGAAATACTGTTACAGGTAAGCAACCTGTCCTTCTTCTTCGTGGTCTCTGCGAATCATACAAATGGGTTAGACTAGCCAGCTTAGGTAAGCGGCGGAAGGAGTGTCATGACAACAGTTGTGAAGTGAACCAAAAAACATTTATTGATTCACAATAAAAATTGTCAAATTGAACCAACCCTTGTGTGATTCTTGTATGAATTATAGAACAAGACAACAATAGTGCAATGCTGCTCACAGAGCAGAACATAAACCAAATACTCAGAGAGTAAACTATGTACATGGTGTATAAATGCAATCAGAAAGACACCATAACACCCAATCCTGGATGCCAAGGAAATTAAGTAAAAAGGCAAACAGTGCAACAGTTAGTGCAATGTGTCATATGCAACAACAATGCAATGTAAAATCAACATGGCATAGCACACAACATGGCATAGTACAGAACTTGACATTAGTGTAAACCAGACAGTAGCACTGCTCTGCCAAAGGCTGCATCTGTCCTTGCCCTGGTGTCCAACCGGTAATGTTTTATAAAAGTCATAGGTTGGGACCAGACAGCAGCCTTACAGACATCCTCCAGCGGAATCCCAGTCAAAAAAGCGGAGGATGTCGCTACCGCCCTAGTTGCATGTGCCCTGACCCTGGCCGGAAGAGTTCTACCCGACAGTTCATAACAGAGGTGGATGGTACCGGCCACCCATTTAGAAAACCTCTGAGCAGTCACAGGTAGTCCCTTCTTAGGCTCTGAGTAGCACTGAAACAGTCTGTCAGAGCGGCTCGAACCCGAAGTTCTGTCCAAATAGAAGGCCAAAGCCCTCCGAACGTCCAACAGATGCAAACGGCGTTCGGTGTCGGTGGTCGGGTTCGGGGCCAGGGTCGGGAGCACAATGTCTTGGCACATGTGAAAAGCAGACACTACCTTAGGCAAAAAGGTAATGTCGGTACGGAGGACCACCTTATCCTTGTGGAACCGAAGGAAAGGTTGGTCCCTCCGTAAGGCACAGAGCTCGCCAGCACGGCGGGCAGAGGTAATGGCTACCAGAAAGGCTGTTTTCCAAGTCAGCAGCCTCAGGTCAGTGGTAGCCATGGGTTCAAAGGGCTTGGTACCAAGACGAGACAAAACAACCTCAAGGCTCCACGCAGGTGCCGGTACCGAGGCCGGCGGATGGAGGTTGTTAAAGCCCTTCAAAAACCCCTTCACCAAGGGGTCCTTGAAAAAGGAAGGTTTCCCATCAAACTGGAAATGGGAACAAATAGCAGACAAATAACACTTGATGGAGTTAAGGCACAGCCCCGACTCCACCAGCGTCATCAGGAACTCCAGCACCGTCGGTGTCGATACCCTGGATGGAGACAGGCCTCTCGAATCCAGGAAGCGGAGGAATCTCTGCCACTTGCAGGAGTAGGACCTTTTGGTTGCCGGTTTGTGGGCCGCCAGGATCACACGCCTCACCGCCGCCGGGAGGTCCGCTAAGGCCGGAGTCGCCACGCCACGAGAGGAAGGTCCTCGATGTCCGGATGACGGACTCGACCCTCCTGTAGAGTGAGCAGGTCTGGTCTGGGCTCGATCCTGAAGAACCGGTTCCGCGACAGGTGAAGAAGAGACGGAAACCACGGCTGCCTGGGCCACCAAGGGGTGATCAGGATGGCGTCCGTCCGGTCTCTCGACATCTTGGAGACGACCCTCGTGATGAGCGGGAACGGAGGGAAGGCATACAGAAATTCCCCCGTCCAGCTGTGTAGAAAGGCATCCCCGAGCGAGCGTCGAGACCGATCCCGGGAGCAAAACCGGCTGCAGTGTGCGTTGGTCTCCGACGCGAAGAGGTCTATCTGCGGGGTGCCCCATCTGGAGAAGAGGTCCGCGACCACGTCGGGGTGGAGAGTCCACTCGTGGCACTGCGAATCTGACCTGCTGAGCTGGTCCGCCAAGACGTTCTCCTCCCCGGGAAGATGCACTGCCTGCAGGAAGATCTTTCTCGGGATGCACCAGTGCCAAATCCGAAGAGTTATCTCCAGTAAAGTTGGAGATCTGGTTCCGCCCTGTTTGTTCAGGTAGTACATAACAGTGGTGTTGTCCGTCAGGAGCTGCACTACCCTTTCGCGAAGCTCGGATTCGAAAGCCTTCAAGGCCTTCTCGACAGCTAGCATCTCCAGGGCGTTGATGTGGAGATCTTGGTGACACGCTTGCCACTTGTCCCTTATGGTGAGACCCATTGTGTGGGCTCCCCAACCATCCCTGGATGCGTCTGTGGTGAGGACCACCTGCGGGTCCGGAGAGACGAACGGCATGCCGGCGCAGACGTTCTGGGAGTCGAGCCACCAGAACAGGGAACGAGCGACGGGCCTCGGTACCGTGAGCCACTTGCTTGCAGGATCGGCCGACGGGTCGAAGACGGAGAGGAACCACGATTGTAGGGGCCGAAACCGGAGCCTGGACCACGGGGTGACGAAGGTGGTCGAGGCCATATGGCCCAGCGCTACCTGGACTTCTCGAGCCCGCACCCGTCTGTTGGCACAGCAATGCCGGGCGGCCTTGGAAAGGGACAGAAAACGGTCCTCGGGCAGGGATGCGATGCAACTTTATGAGTCGAGGATAGCCCCGATGAACTTGATCCTGGTGACGGGGGTCAAGTGGGACTTCTTGAGGTTCAGTACCAGGCCGAGAGACTGGAGCAGGGAGACGGCGAAGGAGATGTCCTGGCAAAGGGCCTCTTTGGAGTCTGCCGCGAAGAGCCAATCGTCTAGGTAGGGGAAGACTCTTGACCCTCTCTGGTGCAGATAGGCGACTACCGGAGCCATGCACTTGGTGAAGACTCTCGGCGCCGTGGCGAGACCGAAGGGCAGGACGTTGTAGTGGTACATCTCCGTCCCGATGGCAAAGGAGAGGAACCGTCTGTGTCCCTCTCGAATGGAGACCTGGAAGTAGGCGTCCTTGAGGTCCAACGTCGCAAACCAAAGTCCCTGTGACAATAATGGCAAAATGGAAGCAAGAGTTACCATCCGGAACTTCTTGTAAACCAAAAAACTGTTAAGGTCCCGAAGGTCCAGTATGGGACGGAGGCCTCCATCCGGTTTTGGTACCGTAAAGTATCTAGAAAAGAACGCCCGGTGGGCCAGGTCCGGGTCCAGGGGGGAGATGGCCCCCTTGTCCAGCAGAGTGCGTACTTCGTCGAGGAGGGAAGGTGAGGGATCTGTAGACAGGAGGGCTCCCGTAGGCGGGAGCTCTTCGAACTCGAGGGCATATCCTTTGGATATAATAGTCAGCGCCCAGGAGTCGGTGGTGATTTGGGCCCAGATGTTATAGAAAGGCCTCAACAGATCCAAAAAGAAGGGACGAGAAGGGGAAACAACGGAGTACGCTGGAGACCTTCACTGTCCCTTCTTACCCGAATCAGGTCCGGGCTTCCTCGGGAGCGGTCTTCGGTACCGGGACTGAAGACGTCTCCCCGATGAAGATGAGGAGGGAGAGGAGAACCTCTGCCTGGTGTCCTGGCGACGGTACTGCCTCTCCTGCTCAAATGGCCTCTGCGACTGTCCGAAGGGTGGTCTGGCCCCGAAGCGCCTCCTGGAGAAGGCCTGCTGGGGAGCGGACATGCCGTGCTTCTTTGCGGCTGACTTCATGCGGTACTTGAAGTTCAGCCGCTCGTCGGTGTCCTTAGCAAAGAGCCCTTCGCCATCGAACGGCATGTCCTCTATAGCGGCCTTTGCCTGCGGGGTTAGATCAGAAGCCCGAAGCCAGGCATGTCTCCGGAGGGCTACACTGGAAGCCATGGACTTGGCCGAACAGTCCGCTGTGTGTCGAGCCGAGGTAATGAGAAGGCCTGCAACCGAGTGCACCTCTTCCCGGAGCTGGTTTGCAGCAGGAGCCTTCTCCTGAGGGAGGTCCGCCAACAGGGGTGACATCCTCTCCGCCAGGTATTGGATGTAGGCCCCCATGCAGGCATTATAGTTCGACACCCGCAGTCCCAGGGCTGAGGCCTCGAAGATCTTCTTCGAAATCCCGTCTATCTTTTTGCCCTCGCGGTCCGAAGGAGACGGGGAGGTCTTTGGGGTGAAGACCTTCTGTGACCCCTCGACAATTGCCGAATTCTGAGGCGGGTGCGAATGGAGCCACTCTGCCGATGATGGAGAGATCTTGTAAATGGAGTCGATCTTCCTCGAGGTCGACGGGGTTGATGCTGGATTCTGCCACGACCTCTTGGCGATCTTCTCCAAAGACGGCAGGAATGGGATGGCTGCCAATGTTGGTGCCGAGCCCTGAACACGTTTCTCGACCGGGTCGAGGGCCTCCTCCTCGGACCGAGACACCTGCAGCTCCAAAGCATTCGCCATCTTGATAACGTGCTCCCCGAAGGTATGCACGTTATCAGTAGGAGACACTGGACCTGGTTGGTAAAAGGCCTGCCGAACTGGCCCCTTTTCCTCAGTGTCGGTATCGATCGGAGATGGGACCGAACCTTCGGTGTCGAACTCGACGTCCGAGTCGGAGCTCGGCTCTCCACAGAGTACTGCACTGGAAGGGGAGTAGGCCGTCTGAGTTGCTGCCTCCCCGCGAACGGCGTCCTCCCGCCTGAGGGTGGCCGATGTCAAAGCCTCGTCAACGACCTTCGACGGTGCAGAACCCTGGACCTCGTCGCCCACTCTGGCAGACACATCCAGCGGGCGCCAGCGCTTGCCTCGTGGTCTGTCTAGAGTAGAAGGGTCGACCGCCACAAAGTACTTGCCGGACTCGCTATCATAATAGTATTCCGGCTCGTCCTCGGTCTCGGCCATAGGGGTCGGCGACCTACGAGACCTCTGGCTCAGCTGTGGGGAGCGCTGGGCGGGCGTCAGGCTGCGCGGCACTGATGTCTCGCGACGGGCGGCCTGGGAGCGAGGCGACGCCTCTGTCGGTACGGAAGCGGTCGGTACGGAGGCGGGCCTTTCGACAGCGGGAATTTCCGTGGCGGGAACATCCCTCGGTGTCGACGCACGTGGCAGCTCGGTTCCCACGTCGGAATCGGAGCGGGCCTTCTTCTGGAGGGTCTCACCCTCAGAGGAGCGCTTTTTCCGGAGGGATTCCCCCTCGGTGGAATGCTTCCTCTTGGCAGGGGCTTTAGAAGTGGATTCCTTCAGAGAGGAAGAGCCCTCTGCCACGCCCTGAGAAGGAGTTTTCACCTTCTTTCTCCGATTCTCATCCCTGTGGTCCTTGCCCTGCCTGGGCTTGTCCTCCTTGGAGGACTTAGACTTCTCACCCGTCTTCTTAGCCGATTTCTCGGCGGGGTGAGTCTCCGCGTCCCGGGAGGACTTGGAGGGACCAACAGGGGAAACAACAGTCATCTTCTCCTGAGACATCTTGGAGGCCGGAACGGGTGCTTTAGAGACCGAAGCCGGAACCGAAGCCGAAGGCAGGATCTCCTGAGGGGCCAAAGCCCGATCGAGAAGGTAGGATTTCAGCCGAGAGGCACGGTTCTTCCTCGCCTGCGACGTCAATGATCTGCAAAGGGCACAGCTCTGGGTGTCATGGGCCTCGCCCAGGCAGATCAAGCACTTGGAGTGGGGGTCCGTGTGAGGGACCTTGGCCCCACAAACAGCGCAGTGCTTAAATGGAGCCGGAGACATCAAGTCCAAATCGGGATCCAGAATCGAAGTCAGTCAAGCCGAGAGGTCAAACAATAGCCGAGTCACAGACGAAGGAGAGTAGTCGAGAAGCAAGCCGAAGATCGAGAAAACCAAGAGAGACAAGCCAAGCGATTCCACACTGTTCCTTTAGAGTAGCCTACGCGGCGGAAAAAAAGGAACTGAGGAAAAGAGCGGGAACAGGGCTTATATAGAGGAGGGGAGGGGCTACCGCCAAAAAGTTGCAAAAAGTTGCAAGCCGCTTTTCTGCCTAGTGATTCCAGAAGGTTCCGAATTCGACTGCGCAGGCGCAGAGAACCCATTTGTATGATTCGCAGAGACCACGAAGAAGAATGTAGAATTCTGCAGATTGCATCTGACAAGGAATTTACACTTGAGTCACTTCTGGCAGAGCCAGTCACAAAAATAAAGGACGCAATGAGCTGATTTTCTCAGCAACGTGCACTTAGGGACCAATGATGACACTGACAAAATTTCATCAATATGCCATAATAACTTCCAGGTGATAATTATTACTTTACGATACCCCCTCGTAAGGCGCAATCTGCAGACTTCTACAATATCAGGTATTCGGAGGGTCAAGAAATGCTGGGAAAAATGTGTAAATCTAGAGACAAGTTAACAACTACAAATCAAAGAGAATTTTTTTTAAATGGAGCATAGATGGTATCTTACTCCATCGAAAATGGCAAAAATTTATAATCTAACATCGAATAAATGCTGGAAGTGCAAATCTGCCATTGGTTCTTGGATACATGTTTGGTGGAAATGTGAGAAAATTCAAAAATTTTGGAAAGAGGTTCACAGATTTTTAAACCTTACTTTACAAATACAAATAGAATTTAAACCAGAAATTTATCTTTTGAACATGTTAAACAAGATTTCAGTTGATAGTGAAAAGAGATTTTGGCGTATACTGTTATATATGATAACAGCAGCGAGACTGATAATCGCCCAAATATGGAAAAGCGAACAGACCCCTAAAATAGATGATTGGCTTGTAAAGATCACTGAGATGATAGAAATGGACAAACTGACAGCCTTATTGAATAACAAGGACGTGCAATCAATAGAGACCCAGTGGTCCCCTATTATTTCGGCTTGCAGACAGAGATGGTCCTAAAATCTCCAATAGCACATTAAGCTTCAAGGACGTTTGATGGGATGGTGTGGAAGCAATATCGCGTAGAGTATACACTATGCATTTATTTTTGATTTATGATTTCTTTTAGATACCCTTGAAAATGTAGAGATAGGTAGGCAATTTGTGAATAGTATTGGGAAGCCAGATAGATTGAAGAAACACGGCCTCACTCGCTGGGACGACGTTAGGAAGTCATATAGATAGAGAAAACCTAAAGAACCGACTAATAGTTCGAAACACTTGGAGAAATGTGTAACTAAAGTTCAATATGCTTCTCTTTTTTCAGTTTTTTATTGTAATGTTTAATGGAAAAAAATAAAATTAAAAAAAAATGAAATTAAAAAAAAACAACAACTACAAATCAAAACAAACTTTCTGTCAATTTTTTTTAAAGGTGATCATTAAAACTTTTGGATACCCCATCATATGTATAAGACACACACACATGTGTGTGCATGGGTGTATGTGTGTTCAAGTCACCTGTCAACTTATGGTGACCCCCCATGAATCTCATAGGGTTTTCTTATACAAGGAAAACTCAAAGATGTGGTTTGGCAGTTCTTTCCTTTGAAATGTAGCTTACAGCACCTATTGCTGATCTCCCATCCAAGTACTAACCAGAGCTGACTTCCAAGTTCAGATGGGATCTGGTACCTTAAGGCTATTTAGAAACAGCTTCTATGAAAATGAGAGATCTAAACAACCTTTTGATTATGTAAATGTTTTATAAATTATTTTATAATTTTTAAAAAGCTGTACAGATGTCTGTGCTCACTGTTATTTATATACATCTTTATTTTAGAATAACAAATTTTGTTTTAACACGGTCAGTCTTGTGTTGTTATCCATCATTTTGGTTCCAAATGATTCAGGTAGTCTCTCTCATGTCAGGCAAGTCGTTTACCTCTTGGTCCTGGAAGACCTGGACGCCCTGGAACTCCTTTTGGAGCTTGAATACAGCCAGTCCCTGGAGACAAACAATATAGATTGAAACATCAAAAGAGTTCTGCGGTTCATTGAAGACTACCAAATGTACTGTGACATCAGCTTTCATGAGCTGGATGCACTGAGTCATTGCTGTTTATGTACCTTTTGGCTCTGCAATAATTAATTGTCTGAAACAATTAATTGTCTGAGCAATCCCCCTGTGCCTGGTGCACAGATGGATGGAAGACAATGGTTGTTGCTAAAGGGATCTGCATATGCAGAAGGGGAAGAGAAAAATAAAGTGACATTGAGACATCTGATTTTACTATCTGATCTAAAATAGGGCAGAAGGCAACACTTTCATAAGTGTGTTTTTAAAAGTCCCATCATAAGATGAGAGAAGTTACGTAATGGTCTATTGTGAAATTTCCAGGAGTTGTACAGTAGCACATTCTGTTAAAACAGATTTTGATCTATCAAATTAAAAAAAAAAACTCTTCCATTTGCAATGTGCTTTCAGATACTATCCTTTTCCCTTACGCCAATCATTTTCAAGCACTAGCATTAATTGTTTTTTCCTGCTGCCAAGGGGTAGGACCTGATGGTCCTTGTGGTCTCTTCCAACTCTATGATTCTAGGATTCTAAAAACCTTGTATGTGTCACACATTTTCAAATGGTTTCATTGAACTTACTTTACCTGGTTGAATTGGTTCAGTTCTATTGTCTCTGATATCTGTGATAACAACTTGTGCTGTTTGTCCACAATCTACAACAAAAACAACATCAAAATCTGAATTTTTCAGTTCATGGCTAGACACTGTGATTGTAAAATTCAAAACATGCACTCTATATGTGGAGTGGATCCACAAGTATAAAATTACACCGCAAGTATAAAACAATCAGCTTGTGGATATCAAAACAAACAGCTTCATTTATATACCACTTCATACCGCCTAAGCAGTGTCTAAGTGGTTTACAACTGTAAGCTACTTGCCCCCAACAATCTGGGTAGTCATTTTAACAACCTCAGATGGGTGCAAGCCTGAGTTGAGCTTGGGCCCTTTTGCTGGTATTGAACTCACCACCTTATGGTTTTGAGTGAGTGGCTGCAGTACAGGCACTGTGCTACCAATGCTACAAACTGGAGCTACACCACAGAGGGTGCATCTATATTGTAGAAATTGTAATGCAGTTTGATACCACTGTAACTGCCATGACTTCATCCCACAGAATCTTGGCATTTATAGTTTTCCGAGGCACCAGACCTTTTTGGCAGAGAAGGTTAAAGACCTTGTAAAACGACAAATCCCAGGATTCCATATGATGCAGCTACAGAACCTTAAAGTAGTGTCAAACTGCATTATTTCTACAGTGTAGGCACACCCATAGTCACCACTTAGTTAAGGGGTCAATGTGGCATCCATGCAGCTACCGTCTTTATAGCAACTTACAGGGGAGAGTTGTATTTGCTATTCAGGGATGCGCAAATATGGCCTACCACATGCTGCTGAATTGCAGCTATCAGCATCTCTAGCTAATATAGCCAGGATACAAGTCCACAAACATCTGGGGAGCTACAGTTGCCCATCCTTTCCTAGGCACAAAATTATAATTGGCCAAGAACAAAATTAAGCATCGTTGCTGCTGGAGGTTAGTGACTTGTGGAGTCACCAATTGAAATTATGTCTTAGGACCTTATCAGATGTCGGAAATTGGAAGTATAATCCAATGGCAATCCGAACGCAATCATGGGGTTTCACGTTATTGCGAATTAAGGCATCTCATGCAATTTTGGGCAAAAGGGAAGACATTCCGAATGCAATCATGGGTTTTACCTTATTGCGAATTAAAGCATCTCATGCAATTTCGGGCAATGGGGGGGGGGGTCATTTTCGGGTAATGGGAAGTCATTCTGAACGCATTCCGAACGCAATAGGAATTCAAGTGAATTCGCTAAACTAGCGAATTCACGTGAATTTGAATTGGCTCCATTAGCAATAAAGAGAAATTCCTCCCGTCTGATAAGGTCCTTAGATACAGAACAATGCCACTTACTCACAAAACTATTATAATGTGCCCTGAGCATTTATCCATAGGACCTCTGAGTTTTTAAAGCATTTCTATAAGGCATTATCAAAAGATCATCTTGTTGTTTTTTTTTGACCAAGCAGTCTATGGCAGAACATGTGAAAGGAGGAGTAATCTAAGCAAAATGCATGTTCTGCCAGGCTTTGAAGACATAAGCCAGCATTTGCTGGAAGGCAAGATGTGGGCCATTGGAGCTGCATCATTGAACCAATCTTTTAAGAGTGCTGAATGAAAAATCAAAACAAAACTATGGCATCAGTGAGTGAGCAGAACAGAATCATCAGAGTGATGGCACAAGAATCAGCTTCAGAGGGAAGGAATAATTTACTAGACCTGACTTTACACCAGCATTTGGTGAATGAGCCTGACTATACAGCCATTTTATGACAAGTCAATATAGGCTGGCACCCATTATGCTTCCTCAGAATTCCAAATATACCTGCATATGAAAACACTTGCTGGAAACCTGAGACATACCTATTTCAGCAGGAGCACCAGGAGGACCCGGAGGGCCTGGAAATCCAGGACTACCATATACCCCAGGATTGCCTGGAGAGCCACGATATCCTTTTGGACCTGGCAAACCAATACCAGGCGAGCCAAGTTCACCTGGAAAACCCTTCGGGCCCGGTGGGCCTGGTTGACCTGCATCCCCGGGTTCTCCTCTTACACCATCACCCTGAAAGGAGAATAAGACACCACAGCTCATTTAATACCATTAATTTGTTTTAGCTTTTACATCCTTTTTGTCCCTTCTCTGGCAGTCTCAGTACAGCTCTAAAATAACATTTTCAAAAATGAATCAGGCTTCATGAGGCCCAGTTAACTATAACCAGCATATAGAAAAACCTGTTGTCTGGGAAATGTATAATAAATACACAAGTAATTGAAATTTAAAAAAATATATATATAAAATGTAATTTTCTCCCTGCTACTGAATTGCCTAAAAACAGTTGAACCAAATTGAACCAACAGTTTACCAAACTTGAAGGGCATGTTTGGGACAGTCTAACTTAAAATAAAGACTATGTGGCATACACACTATTCATTTTGAGGAGTCCTAGGGAGTACCCCAATTATTATTTTCATTCCTAACCGTCAGTGTGCTGACACTGTGCATTTCACCCTCAAAATATCTGTGCTTTAATAGGGTAACTTTCACTGTTTTCTTTGTGCACTATAAATTTCTTGATACTAACAATGGTGTTCATACAACTTTTTGCCTCACCTCCTGCATCATGATTGGCTTCTCTTTCATTAAAAAAAAATTAAGCTGTACTAATGCAATTACAGTATGACAGGTTGCTAATACACTATTGTGTTGTTATGCTTTATTAATTATAATAATTAAAATAATTTTGACTTGGGAAATCTTATCCTTCCAGTCCAAACACTGGCTTCCCTGCCAGAGATTTCCTCAGGAATCCTCAAGGGAGGGAAACCATGCCCCATGAGGAGCTGGGTATGTTTAGCATGAAGAACAGGATGATAGCCATGTTAAATATATGGAAGAATACCATTTTGAAAATGGGGCTAGCTTGTTTTTTGCTGTTCCAGAGTCTAAGACATGGAGCAATGGATACAAGCTACAGAAAAGAGATTCCACCTCAATGTTAGGAAGAACTTCCTGATGGTAAGATCTTTAGACAGTTGAATACACTGCCTCAGAGTGTGGGAGAGTCTCCTACATTGGAGATCTTTAAATAGAGGCTGGATGGACATCTGTTGGGGTGCTTTGTGTATTCCTGCATGGCAGAGGGATGGACCAATGACTCCTGTGATCTCTTCTAACTCTATGATTCTATAACCAGACGACATCCACACTATGCCACACAATGAAATGAAATATTCACACTCAAACTGGTTAGTGACCCATGATGGGAAGGGGAATCATTAATAGATTATTTCCAGGAAAAGCATGACAGCACTGGGTGAACCATGTTGTTGTGCAGTAAGGCTGAGGCAAAGTCAGGATTAGGCCACTGCTATAACAGTATAACAGTGACATTAATGGTTTGTTCTATTAATGCAGGGTACTACAGCTAGCAAAACATTAAGCCAGGATGACATTTTACATCTAGTACACCACTAGACCCTCTGTCTCTTTATATTGCCATTTCACCCTCTATACAAATAGCCTTATCTGATTTCCTAAGTTAAGCAAGGTGACTCCTGGTAATACTGGATGGAGGTTTTGAATATACCAAGGATCTCCAGATAGGCCTAGAAAATATTCCTGCCTGAAACCACTGACTTGGCAATGAGGGCTAGATGGTTCTATGGTCTACAAAGCAGCTTTCTTTGTTTTGTCTTCTTTGTAGCTTACCAATGTACGTCCAAGATAAAGAGAGATGGGTCTCAGCAGAAAATACTAAAACATTGGCAGATTGGTGTGGGAATTATATACGTTTTCAGATTTCTGCACCCTCCAAAGTTTAAGGCTCTAAACATTAGTACCAGTACCTTGAATGTTCTTTCGTTTGTATGATTTGTAAATCTGGTTGTATCAGTCACAACTGTAATAGTTGTAGCCTATGCCTGTTAAAACCTTCAAAGTGTGTTCACATGCAGACTCACATATGACACAATCAATCAGAATGTTTTCACAGCATTGATCACTGTGAACAAACCATGCACAGCTGAGTCTCCAGTGACAAAGTGGATATAAGGACACCCCAGTGCTGTGGACCTTTTCTTAGGTGAAATACAGATCTGTTTCAGACAACCTGAATACCAGTTTTGGGCAACAAAGAATTGCTTCCCCACCATGCCTCTGTCTTGCTAGGATTCAATTTCAGATTATTGGCCCTCACATAAATTGAGCATTTCACCTGACACAAGTGACTAGGAGAAATAGAGCCCAGTATCAGTATCATTAGCATGATGTTTCTTTCATCTACTATGCTGATTTCAAGAATATGAAGTGGATACTTACTCGAAGGCCAGGAAATCCTGGCATACCATCTTTACCATCTCTGCCTGGTAAACCATCTGCTCCTGTAGGCCCAGGAATCCCTGCATCTCCTTGTTCTCCTTTGGTACCTGAAAAAAATGCTCTCAGTGAGACATAATTGTAGCAAATGTATTACTAAATTCATCTCATTTGTAAAATTTTCTTCAAAAACAAGATTTCTCACTAAACCTTTTGTTGTAATGTTTCGGGCATCTCCTTTTTGCCCTTGTCGCCCAGGAGGTCCAGGTGCACCCGGAAATCCCTGTTGGTTGTTATTAACATAATCTAATTAATGACAATCATTTTATTAACATAAAATGTAAACAAAATCTTGTATTTCATACTTCAGCAGGAGTGCATAATGCATACACTACTTACAAATGTACAAGAAAGATGTTTCAATCTATAAGAATGAAGAAGGAATCCTGTTCCCAATTTGTAGAGGCTTATCACAGTATAAGTGTGTGGGTATACATGCGTATGTGAGGGAGGGAGGGAGGGAAGGAGGGAAACAAAGGCTATACTGCAGAAATAATCTGCTTTGACGCTACTTTAATTGCCATGGCTCAATGCTGTGGAATTCTGGGAAATGTAGTTTGTGATGGCACCAGAGCAAAACATTCTCTCGGCCCAGAAAACTTTAAGTTCACCACCTGAAGGCACACAACTTTTTGTGCCTACCTTTTGGCAGAAGCGTAATACTTCCCCTAAAGGACAAAGTTTGCAGTCTGGGAGTACTCCTGGATTTGTCCCTCCAGCGGGCATTGCAGGTGGAGGCGATAGCTAGGAGTACATGGTATCAACTACGGTTGATATGTCAGTTGCGTCCCTACCTGGCCAGGGAGGACCTTGAAGCAGTGTTACATACACTGGTAATCTCTCGTTTAGATTTCTGTAATGCACTCTACATGGGACTACCTTTGTACCAAGTTTGGAAGCTTCAGTTGATCCAGAATGCAGCAGCCAGATTGGTTACAGGGGCATCAAGAACAGATCATATCACCCCCATACTAAGATCGCTACTCAGGCTGCCGATTAGCTTCCGGGCGCAATACAAAGTGTTGGTTTTAACCTTTAAAGCCCTATATGACTTAGGCCCGAGTTACTTGAGGGAATGCTTCTCCCTACGCAATCCTCCCCGCACTCAGAAATTCAGGGAAGAATCTGTTGGAATATACCAACACTAGATTGTTGGTGACTTCCTACAGGGCATTCTTGGCCACAGCCCCAAAATTATGGAACAACTTGCTGGAAGAGATCTGTCTTGTCACCACCTTAGATGCCTTTAAGAAGGCACTTAAGACAGATCTCTTCCGGCGGGTCTATCCACCCGACCTATTATAACGGATTATTGATCTCACCTGGGAACTAGAACAAAAACTGCTGGAATGGTAGTTATACGCGCATTTGCCTATGTCTAGGGGTTGATTTGCATTGTTTTATGAACTGTATTATATAATGATTTTAGGTTATGGTTTTAAATTGTTGTTTAAATTAGATACTATTTTAATAATCTGTTGGAATCCTGCATTGATCCGAAGGGAGAGGCGGGAAAATAGAAATAAAATTTATTATTATTATTAGTATTATTAATTATTAATACAACATAACCAAACAGCCATCAATACAAAATTAATGACAGAGAGAGGGTGAGTGGGGATAATGATCAAAACCAAATGTCTGTGGGCACATTGGAGAACTGATTTTAAGGGCTGGGAGCAGGCTGAAGTAAAGCATCTGCTTGCTCCCATGTTCCACCCATGCTGATTAACTAGGCTATTGCTGACTGGGGGCCTTGCAGCTCCTTCCTCAGGCCTACAAAAACTGTGGGTTTTGGGGAATCAGGGTGCAGAGTGACCAGATGTTATAACCACAAGGCACCTCAGAATGTAGGACATTGAAGAAAAAATGTAGGTCATTATAAAACAAATCCTAAAAGCACCAATATAAATATCAATTCATGTCATGTGATTTATTTACAGCTATATTCAGTGGTGTCCCTGCCCCTGGTGTCACCCAGTGTGGAGAGGGGGCTCTCGAACAGCGAGTGGGGTTCCAGGGGACAGCTGCACGTTTTCCTTTTCTCTGCTGCTGTTGCTGCTGCTCTTGGCCACTCTCCTCCGCTCTTAGCCCTCTCCTTTGCTGCCATGGTGTCATTCTTCTTATGAGGGGAGAAGCGCTGCGGCAGCAAGGTCAGGAGGGGCACAGAGGAAGCACCTGCTGTAATGGTCCTCACCCCCCCCCCCAGCATGGGGAGGGCCCAACCAGGTGTCACCACTCTTCGGGGGTGTCATCTGGTATGGGCCATATAACCATATCCTCTACTGACACCACTGGGTATATTACATATACTGTATTTTATTATGTACTCAGCCATATTTTTCTGATGAACTTATCTTTGTTAAATGCCTTGTTGGCTTGCAATATACTTACAAAACTCTGAGCAAAACAAATGCTTAAAACTGTACTTTGCCAGCAACAATCCCATGACTGAATTTACTTTTTAAATTATTCCTTTGATTGGTCCACTGAGTTGAAATTGAGGGGGAAAACCTTTCAACATTTGTATTGTGCTTCTTAGTGATGTTCAAAATTAAGGAATTCCTCCTGAACAGCAGGTTGAAATATAAGACATGTCATGGAAAAGAAGGATGTTTGGTCACCCAAAGAATGGCAATAGCACTGAAACATGGCTCCCAACAACACCACGGTGGACTGAAAACTGGCATGCCTATTAAGTCAGGATTGTTATTGCTTCTAATGTTTCCTAAAGAGCTGCTCAGGAGTACAGTACCTCATTTCTGACTCACTCCACTTTTTGGTTGCATCAGAAGTGAGGTAATCTTGAACAGGCATTTAGGAAGTTTTAGAAGCTACTGAAGAACTTCCCATGATAAACTTAAAATGGGCTGGGAACAATCTACCTGGGCAGATGGCTTTGTTGTTATTGTTATTGCTTTGGATTTTACAGCTCGATTTGTATGCTCCTTCTGTTGGTCTTGGTGCTCCGCCATCCCCACTTCCTTGCCAAAACAGTTACAGTTGGCCCTCCTTATCCACGGATTTTTTATCCACGGATTTGAGTATACATGGTTTTAAAATATTCCCAAAAAGTATAAATTTTAAATAGCAGACCTTGATTTTCCATTTTATATATGGGACACCATTTTCTTGTGCCATTATATTTAATGGGACTTGAGCATCCACAGATTTTGTTATCCATGGGGGGCCCTGGAACCAAACCTCAGCAGATAACAAGGACCAACTGTATAAGATGAGTAAACATCAGCCATGGGTTATTTCTTGTGTTTTAAGGTGAAAGATTTACATATGGAAGTCTGTCCTCGGTAACATAGTAAACAATTTTATAGAAACCATGTTTTTAAGCTAACTTGTGCTATGTAAACCCTGCTGAGGATGTTCTTTCTGGAAAACCCATAAATGGGTATTCACAATAAATAACAATTAAGAATGACATTTTTGTAACATTGTTAACAAACATTAACTTTTCTTAATAATACAAGAATATGAGTTTATTATATAAATGTCATACCTTTGCACCAGCATAGCCAGGAACCCCATGCGGGCCTTGATCTCCCAGTTCTCCTTTTCTCCCCGGCTGTCCCATTGGACCTGGAAATCCTGGTGGACCTGGTGGTCCGGCAGGGCCACTCCTTCCTTCTATACCTTCAGGACATCTACAATCTCCTTCCTCACCTGCAAGAAACATAGGCAAGAAGAGATCCAATTTTATTCCAGTAAGTTAATGGCGGGGGGGGGGGGGGGGGATCTTGGTGAAGAAAACATTTGTGCTTTTAAACATATACCAATTTAAGAAGAAGGAGAACAATGTAAGGTTATCTAATAATAATCCCTCCTGGAACATAGGTAAAAGAGCACAATTGACAACACAAACCAATTATTCTCCTTCTCTGCTTTTCTAAGAGTTGACAAGTCCTAGGGCTGCAGCACTAGCCCAAGTTTGGATTTCCTTCTCTTCAGAAGACAATCACTGGAGGTTTGTGGTGTTTTGGAAGATTTACATCTATTTGCACAGGTGGAGACACAGCTTAAACATTCCAAAAAATGAAAGTTTACTGCATCACACCAGATCTCCAAAGGGTGCATTTTAGCTTTAAGAGACCACAGAACTGAGCAGAAGTTTCTGTGCTTCCTACCCAAATGGGCTCAAAGCTAGCTTGTGTCTCCTCAGCCTCTTACAGGGAAGTGGTGAAATAAAGCAGAGTCATTTACCTCCAAAACTACCTGAGCCTTCATGGGCCATTTATATGTTGCCCCTCTAACAAAATACGTGCCTGGGAACATCATCCCTGGCTATAAATCTATTTTTGCAACCTTGTCATTATGCCTCTGTCAACTGCTCCCATATTTCCTCTCAAGAAAGTCTAGCTGCCCATCTTACAAACATTCAGTGTATGAAAAAAGTATTCTTATATCAAAAAGCAAACTTCTTAAAATTAGTTCCCACTGAGATGAATCTGAAGACTGTTGGAAACTACAACTAGCCCAGAATGCAGCAGCTCAATCATTCAGAGATTCCCCTGCTGAAAAGGGCTGAAATGGCATCCAAAGTGTTGCTGATTACCTTTAAAGCCTTGAAAAATTTAAGTGCACAAAGTACAACACTCCTCATGGTGCCGGACTACAACTCTTAGCATTTCTCATCTTTTTGCTAGGGCTCACGGGAGTTGAGATCCAACAATATCTGGCTGAGAATAGTTGAAGGGTAGTGTCCTTCTGTATCAGCCTGTACATCTGTTGAGATAACCTTCAGAGGCCCTCCTCTGTTCCCTACACTTCCAGAGGTGCACTAAGTTTGGACTTGAGAGAGGGCTTCAATTAAGGAGAAAGAGTAAGAGATCTCAGAATATGGTCCATATTAAACCTCTTCCCTGCATGGCAACCAATAGGAGACAGTGTATTAAAACTCTTACCTTTCACTCCCTTTTCTCCTCGTGGCCCTGGGTAACCTTGGATGCCTGCAGGACCAGGAGGCCCCTGGAGTCCTTTTTGCCCAAAATAATACTCTGTAGAGTTGGAAAATAAGAATATTAGAAGAACACTGAACAATGTGTACCTGTCACTATGGATTAACTTAATTATACCGTTACTTAATGTCTACTTCCATGAACAATGAAAAGTTCCTAGGACAACTCTATTGGACCAGGTTTCCTTCGGTCAAGAAAGCACTGGGGTTTAGACCCAAATTCTATATACAGTACTGTACTCACTGAATCAATGGGATTTATGTAAGTGTTGACTTATTAAATCAAGTTGGTAGTCCCAGCTAGAGTAGACCCACTGAATTAGTTGCTTTCCTGTTATCTCTGATGAAGTGCTCTTGTAGTCTGAATGAGTTATATTTAATAGACCCCGAGCACTTTCAATATCAGAAATGAAGACCAGAAAAGGTACCAGTAATTTTTGAGGCAAGTTTCCATCAAGCAGAACCTAGGATCATCACAAGTTTTGATTTTCACAGGAACAACTTGAAGCACTATGAAAACCACCAAAACTAATTTTATCAGTTATCATAGTGAGACAGTGGCTAGAATTCACTTGGGCATTTACAAACGTGTAACTCTCTGCTATATAGTGTCTCCCAGCCTGGCCCATTCTGTCCTTACTTATGGGGCAGTAGCCTCTTTGAGCAACAGGCCTCTGTTTCTCTGTCACTTGGGAAGCAGCTGACTGATGTTTCCACCCATTCCCAGCCTCCCTGAAGCAATTACTCCTCACACCGGAGAGTACTCATGCAATAAATGTGTGTGTGTGTGAAAACTAGCCAGCTGTTTTCTGATCGACAGGGGGACCGATCCCTGTTGCTTATAGTGGCTGCTGCCCATTAAGAGAGGATTGGGGGACTATCACAGTCCCTACGTTTTCCGTAAAATAGGGAATACAAACCAGTGAGTATGAACCAGTCATGAATGTGTAACTCTAGGTTACACACAATGTAACTGCCTTAATTAATTCTATACATTGTTTTGAAATATTCCTTCCAAGTTCTCAAATAAACCGTGAAAGGCTTAAGAAAAGTAGGATTCAGAATACATGCAGTAAAAAATTGATAGGTGGTCAACTTCAACTTCAATGTGTATGCAGAGCTATTCCACACAAAGTTCTTAATGCATGTCCATGTGTACATACATACTCATAAAACTGTAGCATGTGTTAACAAATTACCAGATCTTCCCCTGGATTTCTGCCATATTCTACACAGTGGCAAACAGATTTGCTATCACGTAACATATGAAATGTGCCACGGACATCTACGAACTCGAACCATTCTTGCTCAACAGCCATTGAACAGCATTTGGGCAAATAGTATAAATGTGACTTGAGTAAACTGCCACAAGGAAGCAAAATTTAAAATAAACGACTATTGCTAATGAACATTTTAAATCAGAGTCTTCTGCTTTAGGATGCCCTGCCAAGTAGAAAATTTCAAATCATTTATCCTTCAGTTTTAAGATGGTGGCTGCTGCTTCTCCTTCTCGTTCTCCTTTTTTTCTTATATCCTGTCTTTCTGCCAACATAGCTACTCAAAGCGGCTAACGGCAAGTTTAATTTTAATAATTAATAATTATTTAATAACTAAGGAAGTTTAATGGAATTTTATTAGAGAGCATAAGCACACCATATCCCAAACATATTATTTAGGTACAAATGTTCTGGCTCCTTACCTGAACTTCCTGGAGGGCCAGGCGCCCCAGGGAATCCAGGGGATCCGGGTGCACCATCTAAACCTGGAGGGCCAGGATAAGAAGCTGGGAAACCTGGATCCCCAATAAAACCTTTGGGTCCCATTTCTCCAGGCAAACCTCTTCTTGCTGAAGCATCTGAAATGGGAAGATTTGGTTAGATAACAAGATTTTTAGAATGCTCTAGATCAGTGGTTTTCAACCTTCCTACCGGTAATGTTGCAATCTTTTAATACAGTTCCTCATGTTGTGGTGATCCCCCAATCATACTGCGGTGTCTCGGTTCCTAAGACCATCAGAAGTATGTGTATTCCAATGGTCTTAAGCAACCCTATGAAAGGGTCTTTCAACCCCCAAAGGGGTTTACATCTGCTGCTCTAGATGAAAACAAATTGATTACACATCCCAGGTTGCATGGATTATCAGAATACTACCATAGAGTCAAGGGCCATCCATCCAGCCTCTGCTTAAAGACCTCCAAGGAAGGAGACTCCACTACGCTCCGAGGGAGTGTGTTCCACTGTCGAACAGCCCTTACTGTAAGGAAGTTCCTCCTAATGTTGAGGTGGAATCTCCTTTCCTGCAATTTATGTCCATTGTTCCGCGTCCTAGTCTCTGCAGCAGCAGAAAACAAGCTTGCTCCCTCCTCAATATGACATCCCTTCAAATATTTGAACAGGGCTATCATATCACCTCTTAACCTTCTCTTCTCCAGGCTGAACATCCCCAGCTCCCTAAGGCGTTCCTCATAGGGTATGGTTTCCAGACCCTTCACCATCTTAGTTGCCCTCCTTTGGACCCGCTCCAGTTTCTCCACATCCTTTTTGAATTGTGGTGCCCAGAACTGGACACAGTATTCCAGGTGGGGCCTGACCAAAGCAGAATAGAGTGGCACTATTACTTCCCTTGATCTAGACACTATACTTCTATTGATGCAGCCTAAAATTGCATTGGCCTTTTTAGCTGCCACATCGCACTGTTGACTCATGTTCAGCTTATGGTCTACTTGGACTCCTAGATCCCTTTCACATGTGGTCTCATTCAGCCAGGTGTCCCCCATTTTATATCTGTGCATTTCATATAAATGTATGTAATTCAACCCCTTTATTTTGGTCTATGATCATAAATAGATGATGATGATGATGATGACGACGATGATGAATCCAACCCCTTGCCAGCACAGGAAAGGATCATTTTCAGCTGAAGCATCATTGATAGATAGCCATCCGACATATGAATAACAACAAGAACACTTTTCATATGAACTCTTAAGCCAAAGGTTCTTAATAAAAAGTTAGGGCTGGGGTAAAGCAATTTCTTAAAAGCTGAACTGTTAAAGGAACTGAAGATAAGTAACTCTGAACCTTACTCTAGTTCATTGGTTATTTGTTTTATTTCTTCTACATTATCTCTTCTACATTTGTACATAAAGTGTTGATAGAATTGCTGGTGAAGATGAATAACAATACAGTCATACTGGTGGTAAAATCCAAAACCCCTAGTCCGTAACTGGTAGGCACAGACATCCCTTTAACAATTCCTCAAACCAAATTTTAGTTCTGTAGATGTTTTGAACTTCAGTTCCCAAAATTCCCAGACAGCTTGGTTGATGTTCAGGAATTCTGAGAACTGGTCCAAAACACCTGGAGGACCAATGTTTGGGAACCACTGCTTTAATCAATTTTTAATACAGCATCACATCCACACAACATACACACAGAAGTGTGCATTCACTGAAGAAACATGCTTACACAGCATACAAGATGGCAAACGGTTTATCTAACCCAACAAAGTGAAAGGAATGTTTGTTTGGGATTCCAAAATAAAGTGACAAAGATTATAATGTAAGGAAAGTTTAATGAAACACAAGAAAAGAAATGTGAACTAAAGAAAAGTGAATTTGTTCTGCCTACATGAAAGTCTAAATAACAAAGTGCTGGGAAATTACCATCAGATGATCCTTGCAGGCCGGGTCTACCAGGACTCCCTTGCTCACCCCTGTCTCCCTGAGGTCCAGGAACACCTCTAACTCCCCAGTCACCTCTTGCACCTGAAAACATCCCCAAAAAGAACAGGTTAAATCTCAGTCATACAGATTCAAGTGGAATTTGACACCAGAGTGAGGATGGGGAGAATCTTCTTCAGCCTGAGCTTTTAGGCAAAGTGATTATATTTGCACTTCCTGAAATAAAATGTCCACAAGAGAACAATTAGCCTTCAAATTGTACTAACTGGTTTTATGTCAAAAACCATATTCAGACTCTTTATAGTATAGGAAGTTTACATTAGGTAAAGTAGCATAAAAAAGAGGATATTATGAAAACTTAAGTACAAAAATCTGCATGTTAGAAAACCAAACATGAAAATAAACGCACACTTTGTACATTTTTTTAGAATTCAAGAATTAAACAAAATGGAACAGGACAGAGAAGTGAAAATGATACAATGGGACGTACATTGACTGGTTCATTCCTACTCACAGCACAAATTACCTGTCAGACATAACAGCTTATTTCACAGAATCATAGAGCTGGAAGAGACCATAAAGGTCATCCAGTCCATGCAGGAACACACAATCAAAGCACAAAGAAGGAGACTCCACCATTCTCCAAGGCAGCATGTTTCACTGTTGAACAGCTCTTAATGTCAGGAAGTTCTCCCTAATGTTAAGGTAGAATCTCTTTTCTTGTAGCTTGAATCCATTGCTCTGTGTCTTAGTCTCTGGAGCAGCAGAAAACAAGCTTGCTCTATCCTCAATAAGACCTCTTCAAATATTTAAATATAGCTATCATGTCACCACTTAACCTTCTCTTCCCCATACTCAGCTCCCTAAGCCGCTCCTCATAGGGCATGGTTTCCAGACCTTTCACCATTTTGGTGATCCTCTTCTGGACATGCTCCAGCTTCTAAATATACTTTTTGAATTATAGTGCTAGGAACTGGACACAATATTCCAGGTGAGGTCTGTCCAAAGCAGAATAGAGTGGCACTACTGCTTCTCTTGTTCTAGACACTACACAGTACTCCTATTGATGCAACCTAGGATCAAATTGGCTTTTTAAGCTGCTGCATCACACTGTTGACTCATGTTCAGTTTGTGGTCCACTAAGACTCCTAGATCCCTTTCATCTGTACTGTTGTCAAGGCAGGAGTCACCCATCTTGTTTGTGCATTTCATTTTTTTCCTCTCTAAGTGTAGTACCTTAGATTTCTCCCTGTTGACATTCATTTTGTTAATTTTGACCCAGATCTCTCTAATCTGTTGTCATTTTGAATTATGATTCTGTCCTCTGAGGTATTAGCTACTGCTTCTAATTTGGTGTCATCTGCAAATTTCATAAGCATGCCTTCTATTCCATCATCCAAGTCATTGATGACTGAACTCTGTGGTAGCCTGGTCACTTCTCTCCAGGATGAAGAGGAGCCACTGGTGAGCACCCTTGGGGTTCACCTAAACATTATTGTTTACAAATCCACCTAAAGAGTAGTATTATTTTTAACCTCTAGCAAATCTGAACTTGTTATGCACTTTAGCTTTTCTGACTAAGAAGCTGTACAGACTGCCCCTAAGGGGCAGATCTACCTGTGTCAGATCGGGGCTGCAGCAACCGCACACCATGGCCCTGATCTCTCCTTTCTGTGCTGCAAAAAAGGAGCTGCAAAAAGCAGCTCCTTTTTGTGCCCCAGAAAGGGCATGATAGCCACTGGCACACAGCTTTTCTGGCTCCTTTGGCACCATATCATGTAGATGCAGTGCCAGAGGAGCGCCGTGTGGAGCAGTGCGCAGTGTCACGCTGGCCTAGGGGCAGAGTCAGAGCATGCGTCATGTGGATGCCACACTCCGACTCTGCCCCTAGGCTTGCCTTTCCTGCTGGTCTGTCAAGCCCCTTTTTCCTTACAAGTGCTGGCTATTTGCTTGAATTCCAATTTGGTGATTTTCCTCTTTCTCACTTATTGTACATGTTCCTTTTATTTCTTAATTCACTTGAAAGTTCTTTAGACATCCACTCTGATTTCTTTAGACACCTCCCATTTTCCTCACTGGAACTGTTTGAAATTGTGTCTTCAATACTGTGCTTTTAAGAAACTCCCATCCATCACAAACCTCTTTCTCTTTCATTACTCTTGGCCATGGGATCACACCAGTACTGTATTTCCCTAGGGTTACTGAAATAGGCTTTAAAGTTTGGAATGCCTCTCTCACTTGGCTTCCCCTTTCTGCTGTATAACAAACTCCAGGAAAAAAAATGGTCATTCCCACCTAAGGATCTTGCACCCCATTAACCATGTCATCACTGTTGTGTGTATGCATTTTCATTTGTTTTTATTTTATTTTATTGTTTTATTTTTAATTTCAGTGGCATACTCTGCATCATGTTTAATCATCTTACTGTGTAGCCCCTTGCACTATCACCAGGGCTAGCCTCCTGGGAAAAAACACATGGCCATTCCTAAGTCTCAAATTCTGGACCTGAAACCTCAAGGCCTAGGGTTGTCTTGACTTCTCTTGCTCAGTGATACCACAGAAATTATTTTGTTGAAAAGTGTAAGCAGTAATTTCAAACTGCTACACTGTGCTGGCTGGGAGTTTCTGTGAATTGTAGTCCAAAAACTGATTCTAGTGGGCGAAACAGATGGGCAGGAAAAAGTGTCTTGAAGCTGCCTTTTCGAAGCAACATTAAAACCCCACCAACCGCACCACCAGCTCCCCAGGCAGCCGGAGTGCTCCTGTCATGACCACATGACATGGCTTCAAGCCAGGAAGAAGTGGAAAAAAACTGCTTCTTTTTGAATCAGCTTTTCTCTGCATAATGGCATTTTTCTGCTGGCTTCTAGGCATGTGTCATCTAAACACCACGCCTTCAAGCCAGCCTGAAAGCACTTCTTTTTGCCTGTCTGTTTAGCCCCTAAGTTTCTTATTTTCTTCATAAACCAAAGCAGCATACATACATCAGTGCTGCAATAAAATTTGCTCTTTAAGTAAAGTTCTTGTTCTTGCAGGTACTGCCATTTATTAAACAAGCTTTACTAAAGAGTCACAACTCTACCTGTGGCCCTCTATTTGATAAAATGATAATTTTATTTGTTTATGTTAAAGTGTGGGCAAAGAATGGGTCCCTGGATATTGGTGGACTGAAATTCCCATCAGCCCTAGCCAATGTACAAATGCTAGAAGCTTAAGTCCAATAATACTGGGGGAAGGCTGCACTTTGCCAATGCCAGTTTATGCATTTATACCCTACCCTTGTGTCAAAAATTAAAAATTAAAAAAAGCTCAGAGCAAACTCCACAAGAACTCCACAAATCTGTATTAAAAAAATATATTCTAAAAGAAATAGAAGCACTACCTTTTATGAGTCTGGGGCGAAGCGCATAACTTGGTGGTCCTTGAATACCCCTGTCTCCTGGTTCTCCCTGTGTAAATTCAAATATTTTAAGCTTGTGATTAAAAGATAACTACAATATATTTTAAACGTTCTATACCTTCAGAAGGATAGGATGCTTGGAAGGATGACCAAAGAAACAGGAACAGTCTATGAAACTGGTTCTATTCTGGACATCAGCCAGGTTCATTTACTATGTAAACAATTAATTCAATTAATGAACTACCTTCATTCCTTTTTGACCAGCAGTACCAGAGATGCCATCTTGTCCTGGGAAACCCTGAAATACATATGAGAAAAATCACTTTAAAACATTGGCAAGGAATCTTTTTTCCAGTTGACATCTACATTACCTTGGTCGGCACGTGGTAGATTCCACATTGCAGTGGCGGGTGAGGTCAGAGTAAAAAATATTAGAGCAGAGTGAAGGGCATGACAAAAAGAGGGGCATATGTACACATCTTTCCATTTAGACCCATTCAGTCACACACACACTGACCTACATATATCTGTACGTAGCCCTCTCTCTCTCTTCTTGCACTCCTGTACACCTATCTGTCTAAGCCTGAGGGCAGGGAACCGTCTAATTAAAATAATAATTGTAAGCCACTCTGATAGCCTTTAGGGCTGAAGAGCAGGGTATAAATAAATAAATAAATAAATTATTATTATTATTATTAATTATTATTATTACCTTCCAGATGGCACCTATTACAAGACGGAGGCAGCCACCTGCTTGCCTCCTAGTCTGCATCTGTGTTTCTTGCTTCCCTGAAAGAGACAGACGCAATGGCTGGTAGGCAGCCACTTGCCTAGTCACAGCCAGCTTTTCTGCCTCCTGTGTTTGTCTGCCAGTCTACCCTGTCTCTCCTCTTGCTGTCTTTGCTTTTGCAGAAAAAGAGAGATCTGTGAGAAGCTCAGCTGTTTCCTTTCTAGTAGACTGGTGTAACATGCAGCTTAAAGAACAAGTATCCAATTTTGTTTTCCTTTTCTTCCCTCACCTATTTTTCTTTTTGTGTCATATCTTTGTAACACTATGGGCAAGGGCTGTCCTCTTTTTATTGATCTTATGGTCCACACAATTTTGCATGATTTCCTCTCCTTTCGAGCAGCCCTCTTGTCTTATCCCACATTGCTGGAAAGGAGATAGGATGCTTTATCTCTCTGAATTTCCTTAGATTCACTTATCTCAGGATCCTAATTTTGAGAGTGCATACTTACCACAGCTCCATCAGCTCCTTTGAGGCCATTGATTCCTGGCAAACCCTATAAAATATAGTAATAGACATCATGCTAATCAATTCCTTTATTTTCTGATCCTCAATAAGATTTAAAAGCCAGTTTTAGTAACACTTCCATCTTCTTCCTAGACATAAAGATTTAGACCACATCTTCCCACCCTAACCACTAGGTTTGCCTGTCCTGTCACCAACATCCCTGGATTTCTATATGTGTGTGTGACATGAGAACAGACTGGATTCACTTGAAACCCAAAGTACATAAAACCAGATGTATTGGTTCAAACTCCTCAAACCCCACATACAAACTGGAAACACTGTGAAGAAGTTAGGGAAAAGATATAATGGAATCTAGATTCAAATCAACACAGCCCTGGGAAGGGACATAATGCACACAAACTGTGGTGGCATTTTCTATTCTCACTATGGAGATTACTGGATCTCATGGAATTTATCTGTCAAATTATCGGCAGCAAAACTAAATAGAAACTAAACAGCTGTATATTTGAATCTGACTTGGTTCACATTGCTTTTCAATGTGAAAGTGTGAATCTGGTGTCCTCTCTTTGTTTAAATGAGTGTGTGACTTCAAGTCCCTTATCAATTTATGGCAACCCCATGAATTTCATTGGGGTTTTTTTTAGGCAAGAGGAACAGAAGAAAAATATATCAAGCTGAAAATAATTTCTCCTTGGTTTTAATAATATACTTACTCTTGGTCCTGGAAAACCTGTCACTCCTTCTTCTCCCTTTTCTGAAATATATGCATAGAAACCCTATTTCCAATAAACAGAAACAAAAACTTAGATCTAATTTATTATCACAATTAAATTTAGCATAATAGCATATAGAATGGAGATTTTCTTAAAACACTATAGAGAGTATGTCCGTAAAACGGTAATGTCTAGATATCTTAAGTATATGTTTATCCAGTTCACATGTAAAACAAGAGCCAGGCGGGGGACCAACTTAAAAAGGAGCATGCTGCTGAGGAAAGACCTTGCTCCACTTTGAGCTAGAAGGATATGCTGAAAATCAACAATTTCAATACCAGAAGTGAGTTGGAAAGAGAAAAATTGCACAGAGGTAGGGGGTGCATCCAGGGCCAAGCAAGAGCTTAAAGACAAGTTTCACTGTTGTTTTTTATATACTCAGTTTTTGTGAAAGAAGTAGACCTTCAATCCTACTTTATATGCAAAGGATACAAACTTGGGCATAGGTTGATCTTCTTTTGCATTTTTTTTACGTGCTTCATTATCCAATCTATGTTTGCAATATGATTACTTGTGCCTCTTCCTCTTCTGAACCCAGCTTGGACATCTGGTATTTTTAAGCTCCATATATAGTAAAAGTGTTTGTTGTAGAAATTTGAGCAACAGTTTCTTGCATGGGCAATTAATGTTGTGGTAACTACAATTCCTGGTGTCTTCTTCTTGGGTATTGGGATACATATTGAGAGTTTCCAATCTATGAGCCATTGTTTTGTTTTCCGTATTTGTTGGCAGATTTTGGTCAGAACTAGAGTAGATTCTGGTCCAAAACGCACTGCAGTAATAATAATAATGTTTTATTTATATTTCACACCGTTCCCTATGGATCGAGGCGGGATTACAGTTTGAGGCCACTAACTGACTGGTTCTGTTAGGGAATCTGTGAATTGTAATTTATTGTGGCACCAGAGAACTACAGTCCCCAGAATACCCTAGCATAGAGCCAGGACAGTTAAAGTGGCCTCAAACTGGATTATTTCTGCAGTGTATTTTGGAACTAAGTCTCTGAAGATTGAAATTGGTGTGCCATCTCTTCCTGGTGATTGGTTTTTCTCAAGTATTCTGAGTGCAGCTTCCACTGCACTTTCTAAAATTGGAGGTTTGTTTTCATATGGTTCTTACTTGAAATAATGTCTTATCTTTTTATCTCTTCTATATAGTTCTTTTGTTTATTGTTTCTATCTTCTTTTTATTTCTTCTTGGTCATGTAATATATTCCCCTGCTGGTCTTACAGCACACCTACTTTTTTTGTTGTTACCTTCCATTTCTTTGTCCCTATCCCTGTGCACAAGTCATTGAACAGTTACATTCAGGGTTCTGGCTCTATTTCTGTCACCTACTTTTGCTTCTTGTCTGTCCCTAACTGCTTGTAGAGCTTCACCTGTCATCCACTGAAATTTATCTTTCCTTTTGGCTACATATAGGCCTGATACAGACAGCCCAAAAGGACCGTCACTGGGGCGTGAGTAGGGCTGGGGAGGGTGCAGCATTTGCACCCTCCCCACCCCTAGCGCGTATGGATGGTGCCATCTTTTTAGTGTGCCGTCCATATGTGCATGCCATGGTGACATCATGGTGCGCGATGCATTCATACAGCATGGCGCGCACCTTTATTGGTGCTTGTCCTTGGCGTGGCCTTTACACGGCTGCGCCAAGGAGCCCAAGGGGAAAGGGGCCGCAGTGGCGGCCCCTTTCTCCCCTCGGGACCACCGTGGATGGCGGGGTGCAGAAGGTGCCCAGGGTGCCTGCTGCATCCCGCTTCAAAGGTGAGATCTGTGGCCTGGAGAAGTGGCGGATTGGGGCCTCTGGGGCAGCCGGTGAGGCTGCCCTGCCACCAATCCATCACTCAAAGGGGCGGCAACAGACCGCCCCTTTTGGGCGGTCTGTACAGCCCCATAGTGTCTTTTGGCATTCCTCCTTGATGATGTCCCTGGCTTCAGTCCAAAGTTCATGAGGCTTCTAATCAATTATATTAATAGTGCTAATCTATTTTTCACATTATGTTTAAATTCTACAGTGATGTTCTTCAGCTTGTATTTTGGCATGATGGTTGGTTTAGTGTTCTTCTTTAGCTTTGTTCTAACTTCTCCTATTAGTAGTATTTCAGAATCTATGCTACAATCTGCTGTTGGTCTTTTTTCAGAGAGAATGGAGCTTCTCCATTTTCTGCTTCCATTTATGCAGTCTATTTGATTTCTGTAGAACCATAGAATTGGAAGAGACCTCAAGGGCCATCCAGTCCAACCCCCTGCCATGCAGGAACTCACAATCAAAGCACCCCCGACAGATGATCATACAGCCTCTATTTAAAACCCCCAAAGAAAGTGACTCCACCAGACTCAGAGGCAGCATATTCCAGTGTCGATTAGCTTGCTGCCAGGAAATTCTTCGTAATGTTGAGGTGGAATATTTATTCCTGTAGTTTCAGCCCATTGTTTCAAATGCTGTTCTCTGGAGCTGCAGAAAACAAACTTGCATCTTCAGTATGGCCCCATATTAAATATCAGGTGATATCCATTGCTATTTAGCCTGTTTGAAGAATGTGTTTGCGATGAACACACTGTTTGCCTCACAAAATTCTGTCAGTCAGACTCCTGCTTCATTTTTTGCCCCAAGCCAAATTTTCCAAACAATCTTTGATTGTGCTCTATTTACTATTTTTGCATTTCAGTCACCTATGATTAATAAGAAGCCCTGTTTTGGTATGTGAGATATCTTCTCCTGGAATCTAATATAGGATCTTTCAATTTCTTCTTCTTCTGACACTGTAGTTGGAACAGGAACATAAACTTGGATTATGGTTATATTGATGGGTTTTCCCTGATATTTTCTTGACATGACCCCGGACTCTATTGCATGGGGTTAAAAGAGCGGCTTACCTTTCCGAATACACTGTTAATTCGGGAAGTAGACGGTTCCTATTACACATAAATTGCCGCTGAATAGGTGCCCGGGTCAATCCTGGATACAGCCAGAGTCGTCTAAGCTGCTTCCACAGCCATTTTTAGAAGTTGGAAGCTTTCTGCGAAAGCAGCTTAGACAGCCCTGGCTGCATCCGGGATGGACCTGGGCAGTGATTCAGCAGTAATTTATGTGTGATAGGAACCGTCTGCCTCCTGAATTAACACTGAATTCGGGAAAGGTAAGCCGTGCTTTTAACCCCATGTGATAGGGTCCTCTGTCAGACTATGCATTATATTCTTTGACTACTTTTACTGCCTCTCTCCTCACGATAAACACCACCCCATTTCTTCTTAGATTTTCATTCAGTAAGTGAATTATCTGACTTAAAATGTCCCATTTTTGTCCACTTTTGCTCACTCACCCAAATTATTGCAATGTTTATACATTCCATCTCTTGTTTTACTATGATTAGTTTCCCCTGATTCATGCTTCTCACATTCCATGTTCCTATAATATGTGTTGTGCATGTGTGCTGAACTTCCCTTTCACCTCTGAGCATGAGTTGTCCTTTCAGCTTGTGTCCAGTTGCATCATTAGCTGCAGGCCTATATGTAGCTGTCCTCTAGTCAAGTGGTTCGCTGAGTATATCCTAGTACTATCTCTTGTCTCGTGTTGGATTCTCATATCATAGGGTTTTTGTGATCAAAGATCTCCAAAAGGAGGTTTACTAAGCCTCACTATAGGCAGTATTAAAATAAGTTAGCTATAGAGCCACTGGTGTTCTCTCTGGTAGATCCTCTGCCGGTGTCACTCTCTTCTACTACTGCTGGTGTGAATTATCTCACATCAAACTCTGCTATCCTTTTATCTCCCTCACCCAATATAAGTGTTTTGTTTCCTCCCGACATCCACTTTTTTTCCATCCCCTGATGCCCCTGAGTTTGAAGCACATTTTGTATATGCTATGGAAAATGAGGTAAACTTCCTACCAGCATTACTGAAAAATCTCCCAAGAATAAAAAATATGTGAACAGTTAGCAATTGTAACCTTTTTTGATTTTGTATCCAGGATTTTGCATCCAATAAAGAAGAAAATCTTTTTGGTTTAGGAATTATAAACATAAGCAAAACTCTATTATTAAAGCTTAATAATGAATTTAGCTTATTTCTGTTGTAATTCTATAATTCTGCACCATAATGTTGTCAGCCAAGGCATTTTAAAAGTGTAAAACCAGATCTTTTTGGTACCAGAGATATGCATGCCATCCGAATCTTATATTGGAGGCTTCAATATTTAGTATTTTTGAATTGTCCAATTTAATCCAGTCTTGTATCCACAATAACCCACACGCCCAATGATACAGTTTCAGGTCTGGCAATGCACATCCTCCATTTTGACTTTCCTTTATTAGATTTTCCCATTTAATTCTAGGTTTATGCCCCCTCCAAATAAAGTTACGAATATCTTTATTCCATTCCGCGAAGATTTTATCATTTATAATGATGGGTAGATTTTGATATAAAAACATCAATCTCGGCAGAACACTCATTTTAATGGTGGCTATTCTTCCCAGTAGTGTCAAGCCCAATTTGTTCCATAATATTAGATCCTTTTTTATTTCTATCCAAATCTTTTTGTAATTATTCTCAAACAAGTTAATGTTAGAGTTTGTTAACCAAATTCCCAAATATCTAGCCTTATTTGTAACCTTTATACCTGATTTTGTTGTTAACTTTTTTCCCTCTGCAGGTTTCATATTTTTTGTAATCAACAATGTCTTTTCCTTGTTTATCTTAAATCCTGCTAGTCTTCCGAATTCATTTAATTCTGCCAATACGTTTTCTATACTATTTAATGGGTCTTCTAATATTAGGACCATGTCATCAGCGTAGGCCCTCAGTTTATATTCATACCCTTTAATTCTGGTGCCCCTTATTCTATCGTTTGCTCTAATTGAGTTATTTAATATTTCCATGATTGTAATAAATATTGGTTTAGGAATTATAAACATAAGCAAAACTCTATTATTAAAGCTTAATAATGAACTTAGCTTATTTCTGTTGTAATTCTATAATTCTGCACCATAATGTTGTCAGCCAAGGCATTTTAAAAGTGTAAAACACTATCTAAATATGGCACATGGCGACTCTGCCATTTCCTGTTATATCAGTACAGATATTAAACAAAGGCATAATGGTAATTCATTTCTATGTACTTACTGGAATTCCAGGTTGTCCCCTTATTCCTTTTACTCCTTTCACACCCTAAAAATATATGAAAACAGAGCATTTAAGGCATATGTTTTTATATTAATTAAAAAAAGCAAGTTTAGGATACAACCCAATCTTACGATGTATTTATACTGTACATGTATAATTTTAGATGTAAGCTGGCTGCACTGGTGTATTTCTAGAGTATTTCTTGCTGACCCTGAAGACACACCAGCATTGGGGCCCCAGCAGTAGCAGTCCAATGACATTTTTCCATCACCAGGGAATAGAAAAAAGGAGGTCAAAATTGAAAATTGGGAGAAAATCTTAAATTCAATGAGTTTTAAATTTCTTGTATCTTTATGCAGTAGATTAGATAACATCAGTGCATTGGTTCCAATTTTGGACCTCTGCTTCTGCAATAGACCATAGTCTGATCTGCACTGCCAAAACTGAGTGCTGTGGCATTGCAGCAGACTTTTGTTTTGAATGGAGATGAAATTTTGAAAGCTACAGGAAAAGACTTCCAGTTTATTTAAATTGTATATCCAGGCTAAAACAAAGTATGTGCAGAATGCCTTAAAAATAGAGGACATAGAACTCTGTTATTGAGTAGAGTATTTGCAGAATATGTGCAGAATGCCTTTAAAATAGAGGAAAATAGCACTTCCTGAAAGGTTCCAGAAGTGTAAGTATATCTAAAATAAGGAGCGCTTTCCCACATGCCTTGTTTTAGAGTACTTCTGAAATTTGGTAATGTACCCCCAATTCACCGGCAATGGTAGGGGCTGAAGAGTAAAAGAAAACGAGGTCCCATGTGCTGTTGATGGTCCAAAAACTTTATTATCTTAAAAATGCCTTCCTTCTAATATTCAGAGTGTCCACTTTGTTGAGAGTGCAGTGTGCGACTCCAGAAATTTCTGGTAATAGCCCCTGAAGAAGGTCAGTTGGTGACAAGGCTGAAATGTGCTGGGCTTTTTAAGATAATAAAGTTTTTGGACCATCAACAGCATGGGGGACCTTTTTTCCTTTTACACTTCTACTGAGAAATGGCAGGGGCTGCACATTGACTGGTTTCCCACTTCTACCTACATTGACATAATACTAAACTAACATATCCATCTCCCCTCCCTATCAACAATTTTTTTATCCACGGATTCAAGCATCCACAGATTGAAAAGATTTTTTAAAAATTATACATTTCAAATAGCAAACCTTCATTTTCCACTTTATATAAGGGACAGAATTTTGCTATGCCATTATATTTAATGGGACTTGAGCATCCATGGATTTTGTTATCGACAGGGGATCCTGGGACCAACCCCCAGCGGATAACAAGGACCCACTGTAGTTTAATGGTTAATAATAATAATAATAATATGATTTATTTATACCCCCCCCCAATCACTGGGAATCCGGGTGGCTTACAATAGTGGGAATAATACAGGCATTAACAATAAACATGAAATAATAAGCAAATATAACATAGCAATACATAATAAAAAAAAACAATTCAATAACAACAAAACAATACAATAGCAAAAAGCATAACACAAAATTTACATTCAATCAATAATTATCCCCCCCAAAAATCCCCAATTCCAACCCCCCGTTCACAAATTAACAAAGCAGACACCAATAAACAATGAAGTAATAAAACAAATACAGCATAGCACATAGCAAATTACTGATTTAAAATTACAGTTAAGAGATAACATTTTAACACACTGAAAAAGGGGGATGGTTATTTAGCCTGCATATGTTAAAGCCTGAATATGCTAAAGAAATGAGTGGATTTCCTGTAAGATGCCACTCAAATATCTAATGCTCCCTCAGAATATCCACACTGCCTTGGGAGATCCTTTTTACTTCCATGCAGTTAGCAGTAAGACTAAGGATATGGACAGAACTCTGGGACAGAAAGTCTGTCCTAGACTGCTGACTTGTATCTGCAGGAGATCTGAAAATCAAGTCCTTTGGCATCAATGAGGCACCACCAAGATGAAAACTGCTCTCTGCTTATTGACTTTTCTCAGCACTCCAGGAATCACTCTGCTTCCAAGGCGCTGATCCACTCTGTGCCTTTGGCAGATCAGGTCAAGGGTGTTATCTCCCCAACTGGAAAAGCTCACATCACTCTCTTGGCTGTAGCCAAACTGATTTCTTTAATCAGTCATCCTTCTGTCAGCTAACATTTTATGTGCATCTTGAGCTCACTGGAGACCAGTAACTTCTTGTCAGGTTTGCTAGGCATTGTGTAATATGATTATATGAGACTGGTTTCAGTTCACATGGCATGTTTTTTTGCCATCATGGACACAGTGCCCACAGGGTGGTATAGTGATGATAGTGCATACTATAGCCATCAGAACACACACACACAAACACAAACACACACACACACAATGTTTGTGTTCCTTGAGTTTATAGAGCACATGATCTAAAGATATATTTAGCACCACTTCCCTTTACCACCTAACAGAAGTTTTGTTGTTGGTTGTGCAATGCAAAGGTTCATTAAAAAATTGTTTGGCTCCCAGAAGAAAGTTTAACTAAATGATTGTATTGTTTCATTTTCAACTGCAATTTATAGGAACAAATATTCACTATTTTTGTGAAAAATAGAGCATTTGGGAATAATTTCTGGGTTAGTTTCTTTTCCCTGTGAAATGAATATTCAGTGTGAATTTCTGTCATATTTGTAATTACCTTGTATTCGTTTGAAATTACATCCGTTGAAATGACCAACTCTCTTGTTGATGGAAGCCCAGGGGGACCAGGTGGGCCAGGATCACCCTGCAGGATGGAAAGCCACAGGGATAATGTCCAACAAGTAAAACATGACTTAAGCAATACCTATACATAGGGTTTGAATGCTCGTGAGTGAACAATTTTTAAGGGAAAGTTTTTATATTATACTTATATTTATATTATATTATACTCATTTTTATGAGTTTTTTAAAAATATTATACTCATTTTTCAAGCCTGGGAACCTGGGATGTTATAAATATACTTTATAACTTAAATAGCCATTCTGGGAGGATTCACAAAGCAGTGGTATTGCAGTAAAGGAAGGTATTTATTATTTAACATCCTGAATGCATCCAACCTTGCCTTGGTTTCAGAAACTAAGCAGGGTCAGGCCACTTTCATACCTGGTAAGCTTCCACCTGAGTATTAACTAGATCTGTCTTCAGGATTTCAGGCAGGATTCTTGCCTACCCCATTGCTGCCGGTCAGAGATAACAATATTTGGCCAGATGGACTGAATATAAGCAGCTTCCTAATTTTTCCCCCTGACACAAATTCAGTTAAAATATTTGTCTTCCAGGACCCCACAATTACAATTCCCCACATCATGGGGATCAGTGTGTGTCATAGCCACTGGCTCCAGCACTGTCTGCAAGGCTATGACCTTTGCCCAGGCATTTATATCACCATGAGGTCCCTTGTTAGAAGAGATTTTTTTAAAAAAAACTAAGGATAGGAAAGTGTTTCCTGAGATGCCCATTTTCCTTAACTGAAGTCAGTCTGGGATTGGGATGGCACTGTCACATCCCTGTAGGCCTTGTCCATCAACCTTTACAATTTTTTCTCAATTTCTTCACATCTGCTACTTTGGACTCAAGGGAGTGAACTCCAGGAGCTCAGTCTACTGAGCACAGGTCCCACCAGTTTTGTCTGAAAGGCAGACAGTCATACGTGCGGCACTCAGTTTGCAATACAGATCAAAAACATGGGCAAGCTTTGTACGTTCCTAGATGTTATTTTAATTATAATGTGATTTGGGATGTTTGCCTGAAAAACAGAATTAGAGAAGGGATTGAGTGCTTGCCCTCTTTGCCCTATTGCTAAACTTACACATATGCTTATGTGTTTCACCTTTTTTTAAACACGATATTCTGAGACATTTTAGAACTGGTGCTGAGAAGCTTTGTCACTGGAGTCTTCCTTGTGCTCAGAAACTGGGTTCCCTTGACACACTGTTCTGGTTTTCCATGCCATGGCTACTTTCTCCCAACTACTGCTGCACTCAGAGTACTAAATGGTGCAGAGACACAGATGCCCTTCAATGAGTAATAAAATAATACACACTCATCTACCGAACCTGACTCAGATTCAGAAGTAGTTAGTAGTGTAACTAACATGGAATTCACTACTGTAAAATCTATGAATGGCCACTCAGGTAGCATTAAAGGGGGGGAAATATAAAATTAAACAGATTATAAATTTATCAAATCAGGCATGATGGCTAAATGGAAAGAAATAAATTGAACTAATAAATAGAATTAAATGTCAAGCAAGGTTCATGAACTTCATGCTTTTTTTTCTTGAGACTTTCTGAGGTGCTTGGCGAGCCAGTTTTTCTCCTAGTTTGTACTATGCCACTTAATCTATACTAGTCAATCAAAGAATGGTAACTTCAAGATGTATTTTTATATTCTGTAACAAATGGCAGTTGGTGATATTTATTTTACCTTGTCACCTGTATCTCCATAAAAGCCAACACCCTTGTTTCCCTGAAAAAAACATTAACATTCAGCTAAAATTTTAGACAGAGAGAATATCATACCTAAGTAACAATCTAGGAATTGTGCCCCTTTCTCTAATATCATTAATGTAAATATAAACCAATTTATGAGCAATTACGTAAAATAATTCTGAGACATTTTGGTTATAAATCATCACATACATATATCTGAGATTTGGTGTTTTCTATAATATTTTAAAAATCTGTTATTAGAACAGATCTTTCTGTTCTAATAATCTGTTCTTATAAAAGGTAGAACACTAAATGCATACTTATTAGTAAATCTTAAATTGCCTTAAAATCCCCTAATTAACTTTTGTTGCCTTCCACTTGCATCAATCTATGAGTGAAGAGTATTTCTCTACTGATGATGATTTTGTTATGCCACATTATTGATAAGCTCCATGGTCTAATTTCCACTGGGGCATGGGTAGTCAATAGTGACACAAAATCACTGAAGGTGTTCATGCTCCTTGTTGGCAAATATATGCTGTTCAGGTACATAAGAGGATAGGCAGCCAAAGAACTACTAGATTAAGCTACAATCTCAGCTCTTCTTCAGACAGCTCAGGTTAAAGTGAACCAATTCTCCAGATGGTCATAAGAGATTTAAGAGGGTTAGAGGCTGTCCTGTTTCTCTTCCTTCACTGATTCTTTCAGTAGCTGTAGTACCTCCAGTAAGAAGGGACTTTCTACAGGGTCAGCCGGCCGTTGAATCATATTTTCAAGTGATCTGCTAAGATCACATACAGTGGCTCTATGTCACCCTTTGAATTAGTTTCTATGCCCAGTAGAATTGGACAGAATGGAGGAAAGTGAGTGGTGACTGGCCATCAATGTGCAGTTTTATTTTGAGGTTGGCTAATATTGCCATTGTCAAATAAATCTGCACAGAATTTTCAATGATACACAGTAAGTCAGGTTTCTGAGTTCTTAATTTTGGGGTGATTTTTAAGACCAGCAGTTGCTTATGGGCAAATTTATTACAATTATAGGGTCTTCAGAATTTTATTCTGATCCTATTATGCACTGTTGTTAAAAGCACAGTCAATGGAACAGTAACGACGAATGGTACATGCAACATTAATTACTTATTTCTATGAATCAGCATTGAGTGCTCACAGATTTTCTGCACATTACTACTTTTGTATAAATGTTTATTCCATTGTGTCCTAATGAACAGGGATCAGGTAATGATGCAAACTTTTCCTTTTATGAAATGACGAACACCCCCTAAGACATTTATGTTACATGGACTCAAGAGCAAAGCAAAAATAAGAGAGAGACTTACTTGAGGTCCTGGAGGACCTGGTAGTCCTGGAGGCCCCTAAAGAGAAAAGATTCCAAAAATAGAGACCTTTTAGGCATGTTGCATGCAATTATATCTACAAATCAAATTATTTCATATTTAGTATACAAAACGTACCTGGCATATGTAGTTTTCTTTAAAAGGGGTTTTAATATTATTTGTAGAGCCTTACTATCCTTTAGGTTTTCTTATGAGGTTTCAGTTAGCTAAAAATGACTGGCATTTCCTAATTAAAAAGATCTAAAACTTGTAACCATTTAAAGTCCATTGTACACACACTTCTGGATATTGCTGCTCTCTGCATTAACGTAATAACTCATCAGAGCAGGTACAGAATGGAAGCACTTTCACAGAAAACCCATTGACAGGTACTTTTTAGGATCAGCATAAGTCAGAAATGACTTTAGGGCACATGACAATAACAATGATACTTACAGGCGGGCCTGGATTTCCAACTGGACCAAATGGACCTATAGGACCACGGGGACCATCAGGCCCCTAGAAGTTGAGAAAAATATTTTTAAAAATACAAATTATAATCATTTTAATATGGCTGTTGTTGTTGTTGTTTATATTATTATTATTAGTTGTAATCTGCAGTTTTCTACTTACTGGGAAGCCCATCAAGCCTGGTTCACCAGGGTCTCCCTAAAGAAACAAACAAACATTAAATTTAAACCATAAGTACAATTTTCTTTGAAAGGTTTCGTGGTCATATGCAAAAGTTAACAGGGAATAAAATTTTTTAAAGATCATATGTATGACAGTCAGAAATCAGAAGAGTGGTCATTTACTATGAATATTCCATCTGGTCTGGTGTGAAGATGGCAGCTAAAAGAATGAATTATGTCCTAGTATAGGCCAGAAGAGAGCCAGCGTGCGGTAGTAGCTTGGGCACTGGACTACTCTGGAGACCAGGCTTTGAATCTGGGAATGATCTTGGAAACCCACTGGGTGACTGTGGACAATTCACATTCTCTCTCTCAGCCTCAGAAGAAGCCAAAGGCAAGCTCCCACTCATAAAATTTACTATGAAAGCTATGTGATAGCTTCACCTTAGGGTTGCCATAAATCAGAACCGACTTGAAGGCAAACAGCAACAACTGCCGAGAAAGCCAAGGACTGCATGGTCATATCTTTGCTTGTTAGTAGTAATCCTCATTTTATTCCCTAGTTTCATCTATGATTATGCTAAGGCAGAAAAATCTCAAAGTGCACAGTACAGCAAGAGGTGTAGACAAGAAAAACAAAGGACAGCACATTGCCAGCAATCGCTTCCCTTTCTCAAGAGGAACAAGATTGAACTGAACTGATGCATGGGTGAGGGGAGGTAGAATGTGGATTTGTGCACACTATGGCTCAACCTGCTCTGCTAGGCCACAGTTTAGATGATACCTTTACAACAGGCCAGAAGGGCTCTTCATAATACAAGATGAATGGTCTTTTCCCTGTCTTCTGTGAATTCTGGCATCCAGAAGAATGGCATGTGCAGAAGCTAATCTGCTGTTAGAATGCACCATTAGATCAACAGGCTGAGTTTAGGTGTATAGGTCTAATTGCTAGCCTCACACAAAAGTTCAACTCCACACAGAAGCTGAAATGTCCATTTTGATATCTCTTACAAATGAACATGGCTCATGCAGATGCTTTACAACCCTCAGCTAGAGGAGCTTTAGTGCTAAATGATGCCAGGTGACTGCTGCTCCAATGGAGTATATTCTAACCTGAGCTGGGTTGGGGAGTTTGAGAACATCATAAGTCATGAAGATACATAACCTGAGCTACAAAGGTCTAGGGTACTTTGCTCCTAATGTGTCTAATACGGAAAGAGAAGATAGCCTCTGAGCATTTTAGTCCTCCATGTAGTTGAAGAAAAACCTCTTGTGTTGTATAGATGACTCAACCCAGGGAGGGCCTAGGGAAAAGATGAAATCTTGTGTCCTGAGAATAGAAGTACTTTGTTGTTGTGTGCCTTCAACATGTTTTGGGTCTTCTTGTGAAAAATTTTTTTCAGAGGAGGTTTGTCATTGCCTTCTTCTGAGGCTGAGAGAGTGTGGCTTTGTCCAAAGTGTCCCAGTGGGTTTCTGTGGCCAAGTGGGGATTTGAACCTTGTTCTCCAGAATTGTAGTTCAATGCTCAAACCATTACACTACACTGGGTGTCTAAATGTACTTTGAGGATAAAGGAAAAGTACATTTGGGAAAGTTGATTGATGTTTGTCTGCAAATTGTATTTGTTTGGAAACAGGCATCTTCTTTCTTTGGGAGTGGGGAGAGGAATAGCTCCTTTACTTCCATTTACAGTCAAGATTTTATGTGTCTAGTAATCAATGAAGGCTTTCCAAATGAAAAAATGCTACTGGCTTTGAAGATAAGATAAGATAAGATCCTGTCTCCGATGCTATTCAATATTTATATGAAGTCACTGGGGAAAATCATCCATAGGATGGGGCAGGGTGTTATCAGTATGCTGATGACACCCAAATTTATTTCTCTATGTCTTGGTCAGCAGCCATGATAACAGCTGGCATTTCTCCCCTCAATCAATGTCTTAAAGCAGTAATGGACTGGATGAGGAAAAACCAACCAAAGCTGAATCCAGACAAAATGGAGGTATTTACAGTAGGGACCCGCAAACCAGGTATTGGGTTGCAACTTCCAGTCCTGGATGGGGTCACACTTTTCTCTAAGGACTGTGTTTGCAGCCTGGGAGTGCTCCGAGACTCGTCACTTCAGATGATAAATCAGGTGAATGCGACAGTCAGGAGTGCCTGTTACCAGCTCCGGCTGATATGCCAGCTGTGCCCTTTCCTGAAAGTAAGGGACCTAGAAACTGTAGTACATGCAATGGTAACCTCACGACTTGATTTTTGCAATGCACTCTACATAGGGCTACCCTTCTACTAGTCCGGAAACTACAGTTAGTACAAAACATGGCAGCCAGGCTGATCACTGGTAAAAGTAGAAGTGGTCATATTACACCTATTCTGAAATCTCTTCATTGGCTGCCAATTGGTTTCTGGGTGCAGTACAAGGTGTTGGTGATTACCTTCAAAGCCCTACATGGCTTTGGTCCAACCTATCTAAGGGATCGCATACTTCCGTACAATCCGTCCTGCACCCTCATGTCCTCTGGGAGGAATTTATTGCAACCCATAAAAACCAGACTAACGGCAACCTCCCAGAGGACGTTCTCCGCTGCTGCTCCCAGATTATGGAACACCTTACCAGAGGAGATTCGTCAAATAACCAACCTAGACAGTTTCAAAAACGCTGTCAAGATGGACCTCTTCCAGCAGGCCTTCCCAGACTAGTTCAATCTAATTTCTGTACGCTCCCTACTTGATGTAACTACTGCCTCTACTAGAAGATCGTTGTCATTTTAACAGGTTGAATTTTTAAATTGTATTGTATTTAATCCTGTTTTAAGGGGGGGTCAATTCATTTATTTATTAAGAGTATGTATTATTCCATATATTTAGTCATGTAAGCCGCCTTGATTGCTGCAGCAGAAAGGCAGGGTATAAGAATAAAGTTTATTTTATTATTTTATAATAGCTGAATAGCAGTCACTACCTTTGGGTAGCTGAAGGAGGCATGGGTAGTTAGGTGCACTACTAGGCCCTGAGAGAGGAGACAAGACCTGAACAACAGAAACCACAGTTCTCCTGGAGCCAGTTGGAGGAGCTTGGAGATCTTTGGGCATCAAGGTCAGTGGCTATTGGGATCCCTGTTTTATGTCCAACCCATTTGTCCTAAGGACTCTAATGATCAATGGATTTGGAAGAACAATTTGAAAGAAGCAATTGGATGACTTTTTGTCCTCTCTTCTAGATGTGGGAACATAGCTTTTTTAAACTGTTGTTTCTTGTTTTCTACCAAGATATCTTCTATATCTTAGTAGAAAACTAAATAGATGGGCTTACTAGAAGCAGAGAGACAGCAAACTGTCCCATGAAAACTCAGCCACATTTTAGCGTCTAAGCCTGAGTGACTTGTGGGCAAGAGCAGAAGAGGACATAGCCTCTTGGATGGCATCAGACAGGAAAGTGAAGAACTCAGGTTTTACCAACCCCTAATATAGGGTGGGGAACCAGTTTGGTGTAGCGATTTGAGCATTGGACTATGACTCTTGAGACCAAGATTCAATTCCCTGCTCAGCTGTGGAAACCCACTGACTGACCTTGGGCAAGTCACACACTCTCAGTCCCAGAAAACCCTATTATAGGTTTTCCTTAGGGCTGCCATAAATCAGAAATGTTTTGAAGGCACACAACAACAATAGAGAGTGACCTTGTTTAGTTTCTTATTGCTGAAAATATCCTCTTCCCATAGAATAGAGGCACAAGTAACTTCTGAAGAGATGTCGAGGGCGCTTATGGCCAAGTCAGGTTCATCACAGCCTTCTTTCTGTACTGTATCAGATCATCTTTCACTCTGATTTCTAAGAGGAGCACCACCTTCTTCAGATGTGATTGCTCCAGGAAGGAAAACCTTTACTGGTTCATAGAATCATAGAATTGGAAGAGACTACAATGGCTATCCAGTTTAACCCCCAGCCACGCAGCCACAATCAAAGTACTCTTGACTGATGGCTATCCAGCCTCTGTTTAAAAACCTACAGAGAAGGAGACTTCACGACACTCTGCAGCAACATATTCCACTGTCAAACAACTCTTACTATCAGGAAGTTCTTTCTAATGTTTAGGTGTAATTTCTTTTCATCTAGTGAAAGATACCAACAAGTCTTCCATGGTTGCTGAGGAAGAGAACAGGAACGAGGTCCATTTCAAGTTGATGTATGTGATGACGTTTGGCAGAGAAAGGATCTCCCTGATATCCTTTGCCTCCCTAAAAACAGTATCCATGAATGTAGAGTTGGGAAGTAGTGTTGCTGCAGTGAAAACTGGAGAGGGCTCCTGTACCTTTAATTGTTGTGAAAAAAAGGACTTTCAAAAGGTGTTGTTTGCCACACAGTCAGCTAACAAGCTACATCTCTTCTATACAACTATTAAAAGAACTAGGGTGCAAATTTAGAGTACCGGTAGATACAGTTTTAGGGAACATTGGAAAGAAATCCTCATTGCTGAAAAATTTGGTATGGAGAAGCCTTGTCCTCTGATTTGATCACCTCATTTTGTGCTGTCAGATGCTTTGGGGTCCACACCTTAAAGGCATCAGATCCTGTTTGATCTTGGAAGCTAAGCAGGGTCAGCTCTGGTTAATACCTGGGATGGGAGACTCCAATGAATACCATGTGCTGTAGGCTATATATCAGAAGGAACTGGCAAAATCCTCTCTGAGTATACTTTGCTTAAGAAAACCCTATGTAATTCATGGAGTTGCCATAAGTCAACAGGTGACTTGAAGGCACAGAGTCAGATCACACTAGGGGGCAAACAGGATTTAAACGAGAATTAAATAAGAGTTAAACAGGAAATGCCCTATGTTTATCATAGGACATTTCCTGTTTAACTCTTGTTTAATTCTCGTTTAAATCCTGTTTGCCCCCTAGTGTGATAAAGACACACACAAAGCAAACGGGAAAGGGGGAGAGTGGTATTCAGAGGACAGGGAAGCAAATGGCCTATCTGACTGTGTTTGCCCTTTTATCTACTGCTGTGTCTAAGGGGGCAGGGAAATCACCTACAGATTCATTTGAGGACCAAGGGATGGGACTGAGAAGGAAATGTATGCCTGTGAAGAGATATTTTATGTTGAAGATCTAGAATGGAAGTGACAAAGGATGAACTTTGTGACTTTTGTAGAGCTCTATTTAATAATTTTCTAAAAGGCTCATTAGTGAGTTGCTTGAGCACAGGTTCTTTAACATGTTCTACAGTGGATTTAGCCTGCAGACTTTGGTGAAGGCAATTAGAATCAGCTTCTTCAAGCTGTAAAAAAGATGAGAGAAAGGAAGGAGTGGAGAGCCAGTGTGACAAAGTGGTTTGAGTGCTGAGTGGTTCAAATCCCTGCTCAGCCATGAAACCTATTGGGTGGCCCTGGACAAGTAAGTCACTCTCTCTCAGATTTGGGGGAAGGCAATGGCAAACCTCCTCTGAACAGATTTGCTTTATAATTGCCTAAGTCAGAAAAGACTCGAAAGCACTTAAAACACAAAGCAAGGAGTTAGGGGTCCCTCTGACGGTCAGATGAGATAATGCTGTGATTAGAAAAAGATTTCTGCTTTCTAGTACAAAACAGAGGAAATAACTGGAACAGGACCCATTTGCAGATTATCAAACAAAGCATTAGTCCCTGGAATTTGCTCAGTGCTGGAATACTGTGGGACTCTGATGGCTGGTGCACTTGGAAAAATTGCAACGCACACTTTACCTGATCTAGCTGGAAGAGAACAACAGAGTTGGAAGAGATCAAAAGGCCATCTAGTCCAAAGCCCTGACATACAGGGATACATGGGAGTGGCTTGGGAAGTGGATGTGGTCTGGTCAAGAGACTTGGGGAACATGATGGGTGTCCTCATGACCAGCACAGTTTACTCAAGCCTGCCCTGGCCACCAGCTATTGCTTCCTTCAATTCACTGTAAGCAGCTAGGGGCAGCAGGTTCAGAGTTTGAGAGGCCAGTGGCAACAATGGAGTACATGCCGAGGTTTCTTGAATTTCCTTTGAGCTATTACATGCCTTGATATTTTTTCTTTTCAGTTTTTGAAGACTTTGGTCATAGTCAATGCCATGAAGAAGCAGGAACAAATAAAAGCGAGGAGAAAATAGAAAACCAGAATTTCCTTTTTAAAGAGGAAAAAACAAAGAGAGAAAAGATGCTGAACAGGAGATAAGGAGTCAACTTTAAGAGAAGAGAGTTTTGTCCTAGGTTAAGAGTGAAGGAAACAGGGGAGGAAACCAGGTGCCTGCCTTCTCTAGCAACTCTTTCAAACGGGAGGAATTTCTCCCAACTCCGAATGGAGCCAATGCGGATTCATGTAAATTCGCTTGTTTAGCGAATTTACATGAACCCCTGCTCCATTCGGAAGAACCCCTGCTCCGTTCGGAATTACTTCCCATTACCCGAAAATAACCCCCTCCTGCCCGAATTTGCATGCGAAGCTTTAATTCGCAATAACATGAAACCCATGATTGCATTCGAATTGGCTTCCCTCTTGCCCGAATTTGCGTGCGAAGAGTTAATTCGCAATAACGTAAAACCCATGATTGCATTCGAATTGACCTTAAATTATACTTCCAATTTAGCCTCATATGAAAGAGTCCTAGGTGGTATTAGGACTCAACCCACAATTTTGTATGCCTTAATTCACATCATAGAGGAAAAAACAAAACCAGTCCAATGGTGTACCAAAGTACTCATTTCAGGGTACATAACAGGTAAATATAGCTTGTGTATTTACACAGAGCATATGAAAGATGCATGGGAAAGTCCCTTAAAGACATTTATCCTTGAAGAAAAAGATGCATATTTCTAAATGAAAGCTAAAAATTTACATTGATGTCTGTTTTATTTGCTAGGAATAGAGATATGTAAATATTATTCTTAATAAATGAGGTGCTGGATGTTTTTCAACATTGCCAGAGTCAGTCTGCAATTGGTAATATGATGAAAGAGGAAGAATTTTACTCCTGGAAATTAAGGTTAAGAACTCAGCTTGACAATTCTAATCTTCTCACATAACTGGAAGCATCTGAGGCACTGTAAACCTTTGTGGAAAGACAAAGAAACACTTCATTTCTCCATCAGAAAAAAAATTCCTATTAATCTCAATTTATAATCTCACCAGTTCATAATTGTTGCATAAACTTACCAGGAACTGTCTAGCTAATTCTGGAGTCAGTACAAAAGGCTCCCCCTTCTGACCTTTGGGTCCTTGCATTCCCTATATGGGTTGAAGACAAAAGAAAACAATCCCCTTTAGTTCTTACATCCATAAGCACTTGGGCAGAGCAAGATATTTATGGGGCCATTTGAGGAAAACTCTGCATTGATATGTAAGCACCACTAACTCCATGGAAGAGAAATTCTTCTCAACATCAGCAGAAAAGTCTTCCCAAACCCTGGTGCCCCACAGCACAAAGAGAAAATTGTTACAACATTTAAGAGCACAGAAGAGGCCAATAATTGGATTTGATACTTATACTGAAGCCACTTTTCATACAAATTCCTGCTTTGAATTAGCATTTTTTTAAAAAAACTTGTTTAATTAAAAAAAAATTAGTCAAAGGAAATTCCACGATGATTTATGGGAGTGGTTTCACCTCTGCCTTTCAGGCACAGGGCAGAAAGGAAGAAGACCCAGCTTTCATTAAGGCTCTGGGAGCTTGCTTTTAGGTTTCCCTCCCTTAGTAAGAGGGAGAACCCATAGTAGCTGTAGCTACTCCAAAGCAGCCAAAGTCAAGAATGACCTTTATTTCTCTCTCTTCTAAACGTCACACCCTTAGGTATCTGTGCCAAGTTTTAGGTATCTGGGTCTTATGATCTGGGAGCTATGATGACAAAAGACAAAGATACACTATAATAATCTTCCATTATGACAGATGATGATACAGAACAGTGGACATGGCAGATGTGCAAGGAAAGGTTGTTCCTGTTCCTTTTGCTCCACAGAAATAATAATAATCTGCATGTGGCCAAAAACTGGGACTGCACAAGATGAGAGAGAGCTTCATGTTAATTTCACATTCTTGGTGTACCAGAAGAGTGACAGTGAATCAGAGCTTCTGGTAAATTATCCCACAGCTTTGGGTCACAGACAGTTCTTGAAAGACTTTGATGCACAAGCCTATATGGCAAATTAGCCAAAATGCTGTGCTAGGTTTACTTCCATATGGGAAAATCTATTTATTCCTGGGAACCCAATCGTGATTCACTGGAGAGGAACAATAGGGTTACATTGACAAAATGTTTTATTACATTTTATTGTCTAGTTAATGTGGACAACTTACAAAGAAACCAGGCAAGCCTCCAGGCCCCTGGCTTCCCTGCTGACCCAGATCCCCTGTGGTCCCATTGCAGCCATCATGGCCTGGTTTCCCTCTCGATCCTGCTTGACCCGGATGGCCCTGTGGGAAAAAAGATAAATAAATACAAGCATGTTCATCTGGCCATCTGTTTCTGGTTTCTTCTTCCTAGTCTTCATACAGCCCTTAAATGTTCTCATCCTTACCCCACGCAAGAACTTCATGAGAAAATGGAGAAGAAAAGTAATTCTTAATTCTATTGCTGTACTACAAAACAGATGCCCCAGAGAAAATGGGGGAAAAATCAGTAGAAGGGGAAACCTGGACACAATCCCAAGCAACAGAATGGAGTAGGGAAAAAGAGAGAGAGGAAACCCATGATAGCTTGGTCTTTTTTGTTGTTGTTGTTGTTCAAAGAACTACAAAGATCCAATTTAAATGTGACACCACAAGAAGAATCCATGCAATACTACATACATACTTTAAGCCAGAAAAGTCTGCCTAGATATACAGTATTAGGTTGGTAAATTAAGGATTTATAGCCGAAGCAGACCCTGTCCTGGACTGCTAACATTATATGCACTATGGCAGATGGCCCAGTATACACTACATGCTGTGTATGTGCTACATCACATGTCTCCATTCATTTTGCCTGCCTGGGATCATGCTAAAAATTGGGCCTGAATGTTTTAATATTGTGAAATTATGGGGTAGCAGAAGGTTTTAAATATTAGAAATACCTCCCAACACTTCCCAAGTGTTTTTAGGAAGGGGGAGGGAGAGAAGGATGATAGAGACCCACAGATACAAAATGAATATAATCCAAAAGTACATTAGAGCACTGTTTTCACTGTGCATTGCAAATTATGCACAGCCAAACGCGCCAGAGATCAAGTCCAAACCATAAGAGGGTGCCATTTTTGCATACATGAAAATCTCATCCTACAAGGACCTTGGTGTGGCATGTCTCTGCTCTTAAGAACTGGGAAAAAAATGAGTAAATAAATGGGGGAAGCAGGCTGTAACACAGACCTGACACTGTCCCATCACAATACTTCCCTTTTGCCAGCTACATAGCAGCCACTTACACTCTAAAAGCTAAGTGAAAAAGAAAAACAGCCCAGATTTCACTTGTCTGTATTCCATTTATACTCCTGTGATCTCCACAGATGTTACACTTGATTTACTGAAGAATAAATCGAAACAGGAGAAATGGTCAAAGGAAGAAATAAGTTATTATCAGATAGGCTTTTACAGACAAATAGTCATAGAGGCTGGCATTACTGATAAATAGTCTCTTCTTGGCCCAACTCAAAATCTGTAGAAAATGATAGCTAAGTGGCAAAAAGTATATAGTTTTTTTCTTCCCTGATTCAATTCACACTCATGTCTCAGTTATTACAGCAGCTGCTTCATATTACAGACCAGCAGGCATGAAAGAAGGGCCTTCTAAATGTAGTTATGTCTTTTATATTTTTAGATAGATTCCTTCCAGAAAAAGTCTTCCCAGTGGGGGCTACACAAACAGAAACAATCTGCTCACAGGAAATGAGGAACTAATGGTTATATCATCAATTGCTAATATAGTGATCTAGACAGCCAGCGTGGTATAATGTTTTGGGACTAGGACTCTGGAGACAAAGATCTGAATCCCTGCTCAGCCATGGAAACCCACTGGGTGATCTTTGATATGTCACACCTTCACAGTCTCAGATGGAGGCAAAGGAAACCTCCCTCTGAACAATTATTGCCAAGAAAATCATGTGATAGGTTTGCCTTGAGGCCACCATAAGTTGTAAATGGCACACAATAAGATGTATAGTGGTCAGGTTCATCCATACACGTAAACCAGAAATGATTATAACACCACAAAGTAGCTGAGTGGGAAAACATGAGAAAACTACCTAACTCTATGGATGTCTATTTCACTGTATAGTTGGAAGCAACTGGATATAGTTTTCCAGACCATGAGTGTATCTGAGTGACACAGTTATACAACTCTCAGACTACCTTAACCATCATAGCTCCAACCTATAAAATCCTGGGATTTGTAGTCTGGTGATAGGCTGACCACATGTACCATTTTAAATGGGACAGTAGCATGTTGGGTTCCCCCCCCCCCCCATGTTTCCAGACCATCTCATTGTTTTACTATAAATGTTTGCAGAAAAGGTTTGAAGATCTCTGCCTGAAACTGTGGTTGTCAAAAAAAAATTGTGTCATGGAGCGTAAGATGTTTTATGATAAGGTGTTGAAAGACTGAAATTTGCTGCGTAAAATCACTTCATCTGAGAAACACTATGATCATAGTGAAATTCAGTCCCCCTCTATGTCTACCTAATTGTTAGCTCAATATCTTCATGTAATAAAACTTTTGTAATCTTACTTTTTCATGAATACAGAATATTAAATAACCTGTCATCCCAATGTCCAGATTTTCTCTCAAGGAAATATGGTCAGCCTATTTGGTGAGGAACTTGGAATTTTCTACTACAGAACTCCAGTGCACTGCCCTGAACAGAATCACAGCAGAGACCTCTAAATATCCCATAAAACTACAAATCCCACGATTTCACAGGATGTAGTCATGACAGTCAAAGTGCTATCTATGCAATACAATTTTTTAGCACACACTCACTCCATGTGAAGTTAGGACCTTTGTGATTATCACACACAACATTGAAAGTAGCAGTTTTTCTTCTTCCATGCTTTCATGGGAAAGAGTTGATATTATATTTGATGGGTCTGCTACATTATAATATCTCCATATGATCTCATATTATGACGGCACTCAACAAATCCATGGAAATCATGCAGCTGCTTGCACATGTAAAACTAACAGAGGGAAAGGGATTTTAACGGAGAGAAAAGGGTTTTCTGGCTTTAGTTCTAAAAATAAAGCAGATACAGAACATGGGTGAATGGGACAAGTAAGAAAGACATTTGGAACTTCTTGTATTTATGCATGTGGGTGGTAGAAAACAGCATGGTGTCAAAGGACACTGCAAAGGAAGAGAGTTCTGGGAAATCTGCCTGGGGATTTCTGTGAAAGAGTCTAGAAGTAAACGTTCTTTTGCTGCTTATGTGATAACTGCATTCCACAGCATATTTGAATGTCTGAAAAAAACATCAGTGCTTTCACACACATTTGTTTCATGGTTCTCATGTTCAGAATTTGGTGGAGAGAGAGTGGATTCAGTTTTTCAACATTTGGGAAACATTATTGGCATTTTAAAATCAAAGCAAAAAGATTTATATTAACAAAAGGCAAATGTACAAAACGTTAGTTCTCATTTCCTAGAATAGTTCATTCACCTGCTTTGTCTTATGGTTTTATCACATGGGGAAAATGGGGGGTTTAAAGAGTCATTTTCCTGTGAAAGTCACGTGACTGCGGTGAAGATTTTCACATGACATTGCCATTAAAGAGGACTTATCCCAGGAATAACCAGGGAATAACCAGCAACAAATCATTCATGGGGAAATCCCATGGAATTCCCTGGAAAAGCCCTCTCTAATCGCAATGTGTGAAAATCTTGTGACTTTCCTGGGAAAATGACTGTTTAAACTCTTGATTTTCCCCATGTGTGATAAACTTATTTGTGAGACTGGGTGTGTTTGCGGCACTCCTTGCCAGTGGAGATTCATCAAAGTGCCTCTTTGCCTCTCTGTAGCCGCTAGCAGCCAAGTGTTTCAGTCAATGTTGGACACAGGATTTATTGACTGAATCTATTACTAATCATATTGTGTATTATGTTGCATTTTAAAGCCAATTTAATGTTAGTATTTATTTGTTTTTTTATTTTTTCAAGTTTTATTTTGTATTTTGAAGTGTTTTTAACTATTTTTTTAAAATGTAAATCACTTTAAGCCTTTTGGATGCTTCAAAGAAAAGGGGGTCCCTTACTACCCTACACATGATGGCATAAGAGAAGGATAATTTTACATACTGGTACTCCCAATTATTAATAGGAAGGAGTTTACATAAAACTTTATGATTTCAGTATATGAAATGAGCAAGCTACTTACAGGAACGCCATCTGCACCAGAAAATCCAGTGACTCCTCTTTGTCCCTGGAATGAGAAAGAAATAGGATGAAAAGGACAATTCCTTTGTATCTTCTTTATGGTCAGAAGGACCTACTGGAGTTTTGCAATTACCAGTTCTCCCTTGGGTCCAGTTATTCCTGGTCGGCCTCTTTCACCTTTGTCTCCTTTGTGACCTGGTAGCCCTGGGATACCTTCGAGGCCAGGCGGCCCAGAGGGTCCTTGCTGTCCAAGCAATCCTGGCTGGCCCTGAGAATGATAACAAAGACAATCCCTGAGAAAGACAACTAAGACAATGCAACATTTCATCTCAGCAGCAAATATATATCCTTTTCTTAAAGAAGAAGGAAAGCAGCTATTTTTTGTTAAAGGACTCCAATTCCATTGAGAAGAAACACATACAAAACAATGAATAAGTAAAGAAATCCTTAATGTTGAATTTCAAAATGTGGTCTTCTCAAACCTTCTTCCATAATTTTGTTCCATCAACCTTGTAGTTTGTGTCGCGACTTACTAATATCTTACATATTATCATAATCATATTATGATATTGTTATCATCCCAAATCTTTATCATCATATTTCCTTGAAAGCTAAGCCAAAATTTTCTGCAAGAGTCATGCCACAAACTCTGAGTTTTGTGCAGCACCTAAAAAATGTGTGCTTGACATATACAGTGAAGAATCCTAATCAATACCCCCAAATTAACACTATTATTTACATTTAAAATCTCAGCAACAGTTTTGTGATACATTATGTATCTTAGTCCAAAATTTCTTTGCCACATCACAAGTCCCTTCTTTCTCTCTACATTTCCAGAAAATATTTGAAGAACCTTTGTACATTGAAGAAATCTTACCTGGTGTTAAACATCAACGGTACATCATTTTATAAAAATTCTCTTTTAAACCAAAACTTACAGTAAACTAATCCTTTCTTAGACATATTCTTCCATAATGTCCTGGGTATATTATGACCAACATTTTGTACCCAGTCCACTTATATTATTTAGTTTGTTCATCTTCCTTTTCCAAAGTTAACTTCAATATTTTAACTACCGTACTAACTTCTCATTATTTGAGCACAATACAATCTTGATATCTGACTTACCCATTTCAAAGTCAAACTGTTTTTAAAATCCATTTTAAACCTCTCATAACTTTGTCTATAAAAATACCATTGTGCATCAAATCTCTGTAACAACAGTTCTTCCTGCATTTTTATAATAACTTTATCTTAATCTTTTTTCAGAATATTTCCATATGTGAGCCATCTATCTTTAAATTTCTTTTTTGTTACATATGGAGAGAGACTCACTGTGGCATATTTGAACAAAACCTTAACCTAGATGTGATCCATAACAAAAACCTTCTAATAAAATAATTTTTAAAATCAGTATTATCCTTCATTTTATTATAACATAAAAATCTATGCAAATCAAATTTTAAGTCACAACCTTCCAAATGAAATAGTCACTTGGTTTTTTAAAAACATAACCCAATCTTTTAACCATACCAAGCAACAGGGAGAGAAATACAACTTCAACCAAATCTGGCAAACCCAGACCACCACTTTCCTTAGAATTTTGCAGAACTTTATAGGGTTATTTGCCTTCAAATGAAATTTTATATGTCTCTATGCCATTGCTTAAAAGGTATATCACTTCCAGTAATAGGAACAGTTTGAAAAAGAAACAGCATTTAGATAAAACATTAATCTTTATAGCTTTATAGCTGAAATTCTTCCCAGCAATAACATTTTGAATTGATTCCTTTTATGCAGATGATTTAATGCCATTCCAAACTTTTACATAATTATTCTCTAAACGTTTAAATTATTACTGGAAATGATTACCCCTAAATATTTAATTTTCTTCTCAATTTTGAAACCAGTTTTGTTCCTCAAAAGATTTTGATCTACTTGTCTGATATTTCTAATAATGTTACAATTTTATCTTTATTAACTTTAAAACCAGATGTTTTCCCAAAGTCTTTCAAAATTGTCATCAGATTATCTACTCTTCCCATAGAATTCTGTACAAACATCACTAAGTCATCTGCAAAAAATTCTTAGTTTAAATTTTTGACTTTTGACCTTTATTTCCTGCATTGAAGATTCTTCTCTTACTACATTATTCAGAATTTTAAGGTCTTGATGCACAATAAAGGGGATAATGGACATCCCTGTCAAGTTTCCTTGCATACTTCAAATAAGTTCATCAATTATCCATTAACTAGGATTTGTGCGTTCTGTGTATCATAGATTGCTTTAATCCAAGAAATAAAATTTCTTCCAAAATCCATGTTTCCCAACACAGGAATCATAAAAGACCAATTGACATTATCAAATGCCTTCTCCATGTCGAAAAAAAGCTCAAGGCTGCCTGTTCATCATTGTGTTTTTCTAAACATCAAGAACATCTACAACACATCTAGTATTATCTCTCAATTGTCTCCTAGGCATGCTGATCATCCTTTATGCAACTTTAAAGAACACCTTTCAATCTGTTAGCTGAACTTGATGGCATAATTTTATAGTCATTGTTCAGAAATACAAACAAGGCTGTAATCTTTAGGAACAGTCAAATCAGTATTTTCCTTTTGGATCAAAGAAATATTTGTACTATTCCAAGACATTGGAATTTCCCCAGAGTTCAGCCATATGTAAAACTGAGACAGTCACTTGTAAAGGTAAAAATAGTTGAACTTCCAGCCTTCTCAGTGGTTACTCCCACCCTCTGGAACACCCCTCTCTCCTTGCCTTTTGGCGGCAAGCAAAAACGTTTTTATTTACGCAAGCTTTAAAAAAACAACATCATGACATGTGGTTTATTTGGAGTGTGTGTTATGTTTCAACTTTTGTATGGTTTTTATGTTAACTTATATTATTTTAAATAAATGAGTTTGTTTTTAACTATTTTACTGTGATGTTTTGAAATGTTTTTACTGTATCTTGTAAACTGTCTTGGGAACTTTCTAAGGTGGCATAGTAATGAAATAAATAAATATTATACTTGATTACAGAGAGACCATCTGGACCCAGAACTTTATTTAATAGCTTGGACCAATTCTACCATTGTTATTGGTACATTCAGTCTTCCTCTTTGTTCATCTGTAATCCTTGGAAGATTTTGATCTTCTAGATAATTGTCTATTTTATCCCTTGGTACTTTCTGTTCCTTAAATAGAGATGAATATTTTTTTTAAAAAACCTTCTTTATACCATAGCTTCTCTATCTGTAACAAAACTCCTGTCCATCTGGATTTTATATATATATTTCATTTCTCTCTCCTTCCTTAATTTATAAGCCACTTGTCATACTGGCATTTTCAAAATATTTCTGTTTTATAAATCTTATTTTTTCTTTTAATTTCACACGTTGTTATCATTGACAATTGCTTTTGCAACAGTTTAATTTCTGTCTCCAAGACTTGGTTAAAAGGTATTATCTCTTCCATATTTTTTGTATTTTTCGGGAAATGGGAAGTCATTCTGAACGCATTCCAAACGCAATCAGATTTCACGTAAATTCCTCCCATGTGACCATTAAAATTACACAAAACATCCACTTGGCTCAAAATGTTGCAAGTCCTCTCCTTTGTATGCCACATCCTATTAAAAGTTTATTGTTCTAGAACCCCAACTTTTTATGAATCCATTTGTATAGATAAGTGACAATACAAGGGTGGAGCGGCCACTATATACAAAAACCTAATACAGTCCACTTAACCTAAAAACCATTCGGCCAGAATAACTTAGCAGTTAGATTTAAATATGGATATATCAGAGGGAACCTGGACTAGCATCTGGTCCTCCTCCATATATAAATCAAGACTGGCAGCTGCAAAAGAGAGTGCTTTAAAAACAGCACACAAACAGTATTTAACCCTGTGAAGCTCTCAAAGATATTGAAAATGTTTCACCATACTGTTGGAGAGGCTGTAAAGCTCAAGGTTCTTACACACACATGTGGCTTGAATGTCTTAGGATCAAGGCTTTTTGGAATGCAACAATGATGCAGATATCTGACATTATAAAACAACCAGTGAAATTTTGTCCAGCCTTACTATTGTTGTCAGTCTTCAGCAAAGCCAATAGTCATCTAAAACAACTGGAGACTTATCGTATTCCTAATCTCTGCAGCTAGAACTGAAATCGCGAGATGCTGGAAGACAGGGAATTTGTTACTTGAAAACTAGTGGAAAAAGGTCTGGGACACATGGTTGTCGGAAAAACTTTCCTATTCCTTCGAGAACATATCAGGACAAAAAAAGACACACACACATTCATTGAGGATTGGGCTGTTTTATCGATTATGTCAATAGCAATATATCTCATTTTGCTCCACCTTTGCAGCAAGCTGGTTTTTGGAAGGGCATCTTGGATGCTGACCACCCGATCTATGGATCTTTTTACACCTTTGAAAGAATGTATTATTGGGTGGAAATTCTTTTTGTTCATTCCCAAGGTCTGTTATTTCTATTGTTTATAAGTTTGTTATTTGATAAAACTTAATAATTTTTTAAGAACACAAAACATGTGCTCTGTTTTACCTACAACCATAACCTAAAGCCCTCTTTTGAAGATGAAAGGGGCCATCCTCAGACTTACCCGTTATGGCCACGAGGAATTGTTAAGGTGGAAATTGATAAAGCCATTGATAACCAACTGATAACCAATAATCTCTGCCATTAATGATCAATAATGAACAGGTCAGCCATAGAAAGAAACAGAGCTAAAGGAAAAACTTGTCCTTTTGAATCTGGCTTGTAGCCCCCACCTTAGAAGGGAGGAGGGAAGAACTAAAGCGTGAAATCCTCTTCACTGAGAAGCTAGTGAGCCTCCTTCAAGGCCACAGCAAAGCTGATAAGGTTTCTCTTCTGTAAGGCATTCATTGATGTTACAAATTAGGCTAGCTTGAGAGCCAGCCCAGAGATAATACATATATATATGGATGAATGTTAAACTACGCATGCTCAATGAATATTTTGTGGGTTAATAAAAACTGTTTACGCCATTTTTAGAGGCATTCGATCATGGGAAGCCCGTGATTGAACCTCTGCATGCAGACAAGACTGTTTGGAATTAATAAATCTGATTGGAAATCTTTACAAATGCCTGATTTGCATAATTGGTTGTGGATGCGTTAATTGACCCTTTGTTTACCTTAACAGAATGAGGAAGGGGCAAGGAGTAGTGCTTGGTTTTGGGGATCAATACATTCAAAGGCTGAAGGTTAGAGTAGTTTTGATGTGGACAGAACCTCAGTGGCAGATGGTGGACTGGACAAAATGACTCTCTTGCTCAGTATCATTCATTGTAACGGGACTGCTGTGTTGGTAAAATGGGATAACTCCCTCAGAGAATCCCATAAAGCAAGAGTGTGATACACATACACACATATATACACACACACACTTTGTACCAGGAAAGGAAACAAGACTTGAATGACCATCACATGTCTTTAACACAATTCTGCTTAAATGAAATTAAACAACTCAATTCTGTGGCTGAGCCACAGAAGATTGATAAATGCGGTATGGTTGGCCAGAACTTGCATTCTATGGCAAGAACTTTTGACATGACCGCTCTTTGTTTTGTCTTTTTCTAGGCCTTTGCCGTAAAGAAATCTGCCTGGGGTTATTGCATATGCTGGAACAGATATAGATAAAACAGAATTACTAAACAGAAAACAACAACAACAACCCTTCATCTCTCTTTTTAAAAAATTGGATTGTCCTTTTATTTTTAAATAACAGGCCTATAGGTGGCACTCCCTGCATACATTCTTAGCAATACAGTTACAGCACAAATGCACTTTTAAGGAATACTTCCACTAAACTCATTACAGCTTGAATTCCCGGACTGTTAGTAGGTAAGTAGGTCAGACAGGGAAGGGAGGTAGGGAGAGGTTTATTCTAGTCTGTTCCAAAGTCTGCCAGCACAAGAAGGTTTCCCCCTAAAATGGTCAGCAGCAGACCGCTTCTTCTTGCCTTATATGAAGGAAAGCAGGCATGCTTTGCATGCCTTCTGTATCTCCAAGTGATGAGACTCTCTGCAGAGAATCCGTTTACTACAAAAGCAGTGAGAGGAATTTGATTGAGATGGCAACAGAGCAGCTAGTTGCTTCCATCTCAGATAAAGTTGCATGTTTTAAAAAAAATTGGCCAGAAAATTGATCTAGTGGCTCAATATGTCATTTTGGAAATGTTAAAACAGCAACTGTCTTCAGAATGTTGAGTGGCTGAAAAGGTTTAGGTTTGTTACATTTCTTAGGAAGTATTAGACTAGATGGAGGAGCCAGTGTCGTGTAGTGGTTTGAGTTGGACTATGATGCTGGAACCTCCTCTGAACAAATCTTGCCAAGAAAACCTCATGCTAGGTTTGGTTTGCCTCAGGATCACTATGGACCTTATCAGTCTGGAGGAATTTCTCTTTATTGCGATTGGAGCCAATTCGAATTCACGTCAATTCCTATTGCGTTTGGAATGCATTCAGAATGACTTCCCATTACCTGAAAATGAACCCCCATTGCCCAAAATTGCATGAGATGCTTTAATTTGCAATAACATAAAACCCATGATTGCGTTCAGAATGACTTCCCTTTTGCCCGAAATTGTATGAGATACTTTAATTCGCAATAACGTGAAACATCATGATTGCGTTCGGATTGCCATTAGATTATACTTCCAATTTCCAACGTCTGATAAGGTCCTATAAGTCAGAAATGAAGGCACACAGCCACAGCAACAACAATAACAACAACAAGGAGACTGGAAAGCAATACTAATTTTCACTAGTTACAATATGCATTTTTTTTAAAAAAAATGTGTCTCAGTAGGAAATTCTAAAAGGAAACTATTAAAAACATTATACTGAGAATATCCCATTGCAGTATGGACTGCAACCTGGACTTTAGTTTGGGAGCAGTCTTTCTATTGGCCCCTTTTCCTGGGCACTAATATGATTAAATGGCTGCATTTGGACAATGGCAATAAAGTTGCAGATCCTGGTTTATTCTGGAGCTGTTGGCTACCATTTTCTGACTCAGATAAGCAAGGGCAAAAGGTGTGTTCCTATCTTAGCCTATGAATAAAAGTTTTGTAACTGCCAGTTAACAAAAACAGAGCCCGTACCAGAATGTTGATTCATTTCAATAGACAATGCCCATACTTTATTGTGACCAAAGAGGGACATCAATATTATACACACACAGGCTCGAAACAGACAGGCAGACGGGGGCAGCTTTCATATGCTTTCATATGGCATTTGCACAACGCATGCCCCTGAAGCACCTGAAAGCCACCCTGGGGCTGCCCAAGATGGCCCAAAATTGCCCCAAAAGGAGTGGCTTTTTTCTGCTCCTTGCCATGGTCCATTTGGGACTATGGCAGCAGGTGCCCTCAGGGCCATGTCATGTGTTCGCCATGGCCCTGGGGCAATTGGGCTGGGAGCAGCTTCTGGTTGCTCTCAAATGCCTGTCTGTTTTCCTCCTGAGGCAGGAATTTTTCCAAAGCCCTGAATTTAGGATTTTATAAGTAGGACCTGCAACAAAATACTTTGGTGTATTCCCAAGTCCCCCAAAGAAGTGCTCCTTTTTGGGGTTCCAGCAAGCCACGTTTTTTCAGGACATTCCAAGCTGTCAATGGCTCACAAAGAGAATGATTAACTCCTCACACACAGTTTAATAAACTTCTCCTCCCCAAGTGTCACCTTCAGCACACCTTGTCTCAGCTACTCCCAACAGACTTCACTGATACAGCGGCGTCACCAGACTTGGTGGCACCTTGTGCGGGGGTCAGAGGGGAGCAGCGGCAGCAACCTGCCCTGCTCCCTGGCCCCCTGCTGCTCACCCCTCATGACTTTGTCACCAGCCCGGCTCCCTCCCAGAAATGAAAGGTGTGCTTGACCCTCCACCACAGCAAGAGGAGGATCCTAACAGAATGTCACCCCTCCTGTGGTCTGTCACCTGATGTGGTTTGCACCTCCTGCACCCGCCCAGTGATACCACTCTACTGATAGAGTAACTGAGGCAGAGCCCTCATCCAACAGGAGATTGGATCTACTCTTCTTGTTACATGGGCTCATGAGCAGCAGCTCCTCTTATCTCTGGTCTCTTTTCAGTCTGTAAGCCTAGCCAATCTGTACTGTCAGTCTTCTACACCCATGGATTTTTTATCCATGGATTCAAGCATCCATGGTTTGAAATTATATATACATATATATATTCCAAACAGAAAAGTTTGATTTTGTCATTTTATACAAGAGACACCATCTTACTATGCCATTGTATTTAACGGGATTTGACTATCTATGGATTATGGTATCCATGGGTGTGTGTGTCCTGGAACCAAAACCTAGTGGATACCAAGGGCCCACCGTACAATGGACAATGGAGAAGATCTCTGGGTATGCTTTGTTGTCTTTCTGGATGGCAGTGCAGCACAGGCTTGAGCCTTAAGGTAGGAGATTTTGAAGTCCCTGGTGTTGTGTACAGTCATAAACATCTTCTCTCATTCCTCATAGGTATCAGGTCCATGAGGAAAGAGGAATAGAAATGGTCTGAGAGAAGATGGCCAAAACCAATCATAATGTGACTAAAAAAACAAAAGAAAAGAAAAGAAAAAAGACTTTGGACAGGCTTAGAGGAACATCTGCTGTCCCTTAAGGAGACAGATTCAGCCATGAAGCACATTTTGAGATCTCAGTGCAACAACAGAAGTAATAGGACAACACTAGGCTCAGGAAGAACATATCTGACAAGTGATGGAGAAACCTAGACAATGCAGCAATTTTTATCTTGTGATTGTGAGTCTGAAGCAGGCAGAGGAGAACAAGTGTTTTAGGCAAAGCAAGGTGGCCTAGAGCTCATCAGCAAGATATTTGCTAATTAAAAAAAATGTTTTTAATAACTTTTGCTGCAGGGGACCTCTGGATAAAATACTACTGCTCTGGTTGGTAAAGGAGGTAAGGCAAAAAGGCTTTTAAATTTTTGCTGCTTAGCAGGGTAGGTATTTTGTTTTAGGTCAGCCAATGATTTGAGACAAGAGCTTCTCCTTAACTTATAAGGCTTGGCCTACTGTGGGTATACATACAGTGGCTTGTTCTTCCTTCTAGTAGATATACAATGGCTTGGTATCTGGGATGCTATTTGAAAGTGCTGCTGAATGATTCATTCTTGTTTATAGCTGAGCAGACACGCAGAGGCTAGTCCTGCTTAATTGTGAGTAGGCATAAAATTAGTTAAACCCACAATTTTTACTAATGTAATCCCATTGAGTCTGCTATTGGCCCTACCCGCAGATGGTATGTGTCTGTGTTTTACTTTGCACGCATAGCTGTCTGTGTGTTTGTGGTCAGCACCAAATTATGTGGAAACTGCTCCCTCATTTTTAGATGGCCCCATTTTACTTCTGAACAAAGAGACACCCAAAATTGCTACTAGACTTAGAGGGGACAAACGTCGTTGCAACAAATATTGCAGGGTGTTACTAGCTCAGACATCCTGGGAAAGATGCTTTCTAGTGCTTTCCAGAAGCGGAATGGGGTGAGAAGGGATGAAAGTGGGAAAGGATGCCTTTCCTCCACCCACCTGCCTGGAGCCTTCTCCTGCTGCGTAAAAGGAATAAGAAGCAGGTGATGTCTTAAGTCTCTGCCTGAGACAGTGAAGACCTGCTGGCAATGAGGTCAAGCAGCTTGGCCTGGCACATGTCCCTGTAGCAGCTGCAGGACCTTGATTTGCAAACTGTGGGAATTGTGGGGAGTGCAAGACAGACAAGTGGTATTTTCATCCATAGTTTTCTCCTAAAATATTCCAACATAGTGCTGAGGGGCAAACGTCCAGAGCACACATCTTTGAAACCCTAGTTGTCTCACTCCAGGACACTTTTTACAAGCTGTTAGGTGTCTGATTCACATAATTTCCTCCCCTGCAAATGCCACTTTCTGTTTTTAATGAGTTGCCCCTTCAGTACTTGTGCAACCTAAATGCTTATAAGCCCTTGTCAAGCTATGCTTTTTTTAAAAAAAGGTCCAATGGGTATATGTTGAGAAACATGAGAGATAGTACTGGGTCTCTGAAGCTGAACAAGTATGGGCACAGGCATGGAAGCAATCAGGACAAATGATTACATTTAGGCAAAACCCAGTTAATGGGAGAGGAGTTATTCACCAGAGCCATGAAAATAACAAAATAACAATTATTTTTCAGAGCCCATGCAGGCAGAAAAATGTGACCAGAAACTGCCATTCCTACTCAGTCCTGCAGGCTGAATGATCTGTAGTGAGATTTTAGGTCCTGTGTCTAGGCCTAATAGGGTCCATGGAAGCCATCACTGCCACTCCCTGGGGAAATTTCCCTCAAGTCTGCTACTGCTTTTTTCTCCTGGAGCTTATAAGAGGCATGAGTTGTGATGCATATGACATGATGACGCCTGCCTGCCTGCCTGCCAGCCATTCCTTTTGATGCATTGACATTGTACAAAGACATCTATGAAAGAACTAGAAAAGATCCTATTTGTAAAGATATACAACTGAGCATGAACATTATAATCGTACAAGCCACTTTTTTTAACTATTACCATTTATAGATGTAAGAGATGGACAGTTAAAAAAGCAGATAGGAAGAAAATCAATTCATTTGAAATGTGGTGCTGGAGAAGATTATTGAGGATACCACGGACAGCCAAGAAGTAAAACCAATGGGTGCTAGAACAGAAATCTCTCTGGAAGCCAAGATGTCTAGAGTAAAGCTGTAATACTGTACTTTGCCCACATCATGAGAAGGGAGGACTCACTGAAGAGAACAATAATGCTAGGAAAGGTGGAAGGAAGTAGAAAGAAAGGAAAGCCACATGCTAGATGGATGGACTCTATAAAAGAGGTCACTGGTATGAATTTGCAAGAACTGAGCAGAGCAGTGGAGCATAGGGAGTCTTGGAGATGTCTCATTTACAGGGCCACTATGGGTTGAGATCAACTTGAGGGTGGATAACAACAAAAACAACAACAATAAAAGTATGCCACACATATTGCACCTTCTTGCTGAACCAGAGAGCTTGGTGCTAGCTGTGACTGGGTAGAGATGGATGGCCAGACATTAAATCAGGCATGGGCCCTATGTTTAATCTCTTGCCTCTCTGGGTGCCATATAGATGGACAAAAATGCAGTCCATGTCCTTTTAAAAAAAATAAGGACATTTTTAAAATGTTAAATGCAAGAGGCCCCTGCAATTGAGACCAGGCAACGTTACAGACTGCATGGAAATGAATGGAACATGAAGCTTCTCTTTCCAGTGGAGTGTTGTGGTTGATCTGGCAGAGGGCAATTGAAATTGCCCTACGTTTGGCCTGCAGTGGTAACTCAATTACATGACAAGGCTGCTGTAAGAATCTCCGAGAACAGCCTCAAAGATAGCCATACAGGATTAGAAAAAGTAGATGCAGTAGGGCCTCTCCTCACTGGTGGCCTTGGGGCTCTGCTCTATGTGCGCCAACATGCCAGGCTCTGGTGTTCATCCAACTGGCTTCCTACTAGAACTTCTCAGCAGCTGCTCAGCAGCTGGCAGCCAGGATTAAATTAGTCTGGCCTCCTTTTGCTGGTGCCCATACAGAATAGAGGCTGGCCAGATCTATCCCCCACCCCGTATTTCCCTGGCTTTTCTCTATTCCCCTGTGGAATCTGAGGGTCACTTTTACCTATTAGATCAGCTGGCAGATTATTTATCCCATCCAGCCAGGGCTTTCTCTTCACATTCCAAGAATGGAGTGGCCATTTTTATGGCATCCCTTATCTCACACACCATGACTGGTTAACCGTGGGAGACTGAGCAAAAAGCAGATATCTGTGAAACCCTTGGGGGTAGAGGCAAGACACATTCTTTTGTAGCTCAGGCTGCTTCCAGAGTGCTTAAACTTTTCCCAGTTGAGACTCCAGCCATGTGTCTCAGTTCCACCTTCTATTTTTGGTTTTTGGTGCACTTTGGCCCAGGGCATCTGGCTACACATTTCTCATGGAGTAGGAGGGGAGCCCACTGACTCCCAACCCCCACTGAAGAAAAACAGGATTGAATAGAAGAAAAAACAATTTGCTGTATTAATTGATAATACAGAAGGAAGAAGTAGTTCTTAAAACTCTCCACTGGGAGATTGACTTTTTATCAGAAGGGTTCTCCAGCATATGCAAACAAGGACAAAAATGTCTACTCCTGGTTACGACGGACAGAAAAGACGTCCCACCTTTAAGAGACAGAAAAGCTCTAATTTGGACCCAAAGAATACATCCTCATTTGCATCACAGATTGACTTTGTAGCTTGCCATTGGGATGAGTCTCTATCACTAGTTGTGAGGATGTTACTGTGGGTCTGCCTTGACCCTCTTGGCAGGTTTCTTCCCATGCCACAGTGTCTGTTTCTTCTCTTTTCCATCCAGAGGATAGGATATAGCCATGATGACTTGGGGTGGCAGGGAAGGTATATTAGGGAGCAGTGGGTTGGGGACAGAGAGAGACTTTCACTTGTAGGTTTCCAAATCCCCATCTGCTGGCATGGGTGCATTAGCCACCTACCCAGTCAGGTCTTACTGAGGCTGGTGTCCACTCCCTCGGGGTGTTTGGAACAAATCTAAATTATTAAGTGACTCTACTTGGGCCTGGAAGCATGAAATAGCATGACCATGGTATGGAAATTTAGTTTGGAAGTGTTTCTGCACTTGTTGATTTCATAATGGAACTTCCTTTGTGTGTCTCACTCAAACTTGCATTAAAAAAAAAAATTCTGCTCTGTCTTCTGTGCTTTCCTAGGCTAGGTTTTTTAAAACTGTGAATTCTACTGCTGTTTGAAATTGTGTCGTATATTGTGCCTTCCTTTCTGCTTGCTGTGCTTGGCAACCACTCTGAGCTGTAACTGCTGCATGCCTGCAATGGGCCCATCCCACTACAGGACATCGTACAACAGGGGGATGGGGTGGCTAGAAGCGACTGAAGAAGCCACATCCAACAGCTTCTTGTAAAATACTCGTTAAGAATGGCATTGACTCAGCCCAATCTGTTTTTGGCCCCTCTTCCTATGCCCTTAGCTTCTTTCCTGTTGTAATATGCCTCATCCATTTTACCTTAGGTAGTTTGGTACAAAGGGGTGTAAAGGACTCCCTCATATCTGATTCTATCCACAAATTAAAAGCTACATTGTAAGATCCTACTCCTATATCTGCCAATAGAACATAGCAGATTGTTTGCCACAAAAAACAGAGGCATTCTCAGTGGCAGTTTCTCAAAGATGGAACTCCCACCACATGATTTGCAATTTGTCCCTTGTCTCTGTTTACCAAACCTCTTTTCAGTGGTGTCTTTTCTTAAGAATTAGCTTTTTAAATAGTTTTCTGCTGCTTTCAAATATCTGGAATAGCATTTTTTTGTTATTAATAAATGTATGTCATTACACAAAGGGATCTTATAGCATCTTTGAGACTAACTAAGAGAAAGTTGGTAGCATAAGCTTTTGTACACATGACTCTATTGATCAGATGCTTCACATGAAGCAAACTTAAGTCTTTGAGCTGAAGCACATGGCTAGTAAAGAGTGGTTGCAGGCCACTCTGGCCACTATCGGGCTAGGACTGTGGCGACCACACGGCCTGCTCCTGAAGTGGATTGTCACTGCGGTGCCAAACCAGCACCACCAGGAGCCAGATTATAACCGCTCCTTTTTGATCCAGTCCAAGGGGCCAGACCATGGTGCCAGAGTGCCTTCTGGATGCCTTGGGGGCATGCATCATCTGAACACCACACCTGCTGCTGCTTTGTATTCCATTTTATACTGAAGTGCACCTTTTCACTGATTGGCAAAACCTATCAATAGGCTCTCAATCTCACTGCTTGCATTCCATGCGTTATTGTAGTGCACCTTTTCATTGATGGGGAAAACCTGTCAATAGGCTCTCAATTGTGCTGCTATTGCATTATTGCCTTTGTGCAATATGCTTCTTCTGTTGTAGTTCTGATTTTAGGCAGTCGCATGATATGAGAGGACATGATTCTGCCCCTCCCCTACTCTCACTCTTCCATTGCAGAGAGGGGGGGGGGGTTGAACACCTGGCTGCTATGTCTAAATTCACATGGCAGCTCACTTTGTGGCATAGTTGACAGCTGCAATTGCTCATTCCACCATTCCTCCTGGAAGGCAGCGTGTGAGGAAAAGTGTGAGAAGAAATGATGCCCAACAGGTATGCCTCCTTCTTAAACTAGTGTGATTGTGGTGGGGCAGCAGTTTAGTGTGATAAAATCCTTAGTTTCAAAGGAGCGACAAGATCCCTTTGCATATTGATCCAGACTAACACAGCTATGTCTTTGCAATCTATGCCACATTTTTATTTTTACATATGTTACTTCATGAAGTTAAGTCCCTATAAAATGATCTAGAAACAATATAGATAGATGAGACAAATGTGGCAACACTTGGCAAGGAATAGAGAATTATCTCTACATTTGTTCTAAAGAGATGTGTCAAGATCATTCAGAAACTGTTGTATCTGTTTTCCTCTGCATGTATCTCCCCCAACATGAAATAAATAAAAATGAATTTCGTTTAAAAAAATAATAATAAAAAAGGAATTTCAGTCTTGTATTATTCTAAACTGTCAAGGCAGGAAGAGTTCCACAAAGTTTAGTCTAATGACCATGTAATTTACTCTTCATTTAAATCATGCTGTCCAGACATATGACATTTACTTGCAGAAAATGGAATAAATTCCAGACAAGTGATTCAACTCTTAGATGGCTTTTAAAAAAAATTACAAATAAGGACATAATTGCCATCAAAATCCTCATAAAAGTCCCTGCAAAGAAAGCCTCTCTACCAAGTTTCCGAAAGCCACATTCTTGTTTGTGAACTGTAAACTAAACAGTTAACCAAACAATATTAGAAGACTTTTCCCCTCATGATTCACTCCAGTTTGTCAGCTATTTCCTCAAGTCCCAGATTGTTTGATATTTACCAAAAGTACACTCAATGATGTTACCACTTTGGACATTCAGAAGATTTATTATCTTATTTCTCACACCACAAAACCTATAAATGTTTTGACCATATGTTAAAATCATGTGGCAAAGATGGCTGGCTGGGTATATTATTCTGCCTGCAAAGTTAGTGCTAGCTCTAGAAATCTTGGTTCATATACCTTAAAACCCTATATTTACAAACCAGGGACCAGTATATACCATCTCTTCCAGCGGGAGCTCTGTGAATCTATTGGGCCTTTCTTCCAAGAAGGAAGCCTATGCATGCAACATAACCTCTGGATTGCAAATTCATTGACAGGAATGTAATCAAACCTCTTTTAACTGCAGGATATACAATTATCATTCAAAGATGCTTTTGAAACCACCTCTAACTTTTCTGAGTAACTTTCCCCTTTGCTCAACCTTGTAAGAACAAAATGTGTTCTTCTTTAACCAAAACTACTTGCTTTTTAGCTCCTGGGCAAAGAGGTCAAACAAGGTTGTACTCTATCACCATACTTGTTCAACGTGTATGCAGAAAACATTATACACAGAGCAGGTTGAAACTCAGAGAAAGGAGAGTGAAGATGGTAGGAAGGAACATTAACAACCGAAGACATGGAGATGACACCATACTACAAGCAGAAAACAACAAAGACTTTGAACAATTCCTAAAGAAAGTAAAAGAAGAAAATGCTAAGATTAGTTTAATGATGAACATTAAGAAAACAAAAATAATGACTATGAAACATTACATAAATTCAGTTTAGATTATTAAGAAGTAGAAATAGTAAAAGAGTTCCCCTATCTTGAATCAATCATTGATCAGATAGAGATTGCAGTCAAGAAGCCAGAAGAAAACTAGGACTAGGAAGTGCTGCTGTGAAAGAACTAGACAAGATCATGAAGTGCCATGATATAAAACTGCACACTAAAACTAGGTAGTCCAATAGTTCAAGCCATTGTATTCTCTATCACCATGTATGGATAGAATCATAGAATCATAGAAATTTGGAGTTGGAAGAGACCACAAGGGCCATCCAGTCCAACCCCCTGCCGTGCAGGAATTCCCACTCAAAGCATTTCTGACAGATGGCCATCCAGCCTCTGCTTAAAAACCTCCAAGGAAGGAGACTCCACCACCCTCCGAGGGAGTGTGTTCCACTGTCGAATAGCTCTTACTGTCAGGAAGTTCCTCCTAATGTTGAGGTGGAATCTTTTTTCCTGCAGTTTGCATCCATTGTTCCACGTTCTAGTCTCTGCAGCAGCAGAAAACAAGCTTGCTCCCTCCTCAATGTGACATCCCTTCAAGTATTTAAACAGGGCTATCATATCACCTCTTAACCTTCTCTTCTCCAGGCTAAACATCCCCAGCTCCCTAAGGCGTTCTTCATAGGGCAAGGTTTCCAGACCCTTCACCATTTTAGTCGCCCTTCTTTGGACCCGCTCCAGTTTCTCCACATCCTTTTTGAATTGTGTTGCCCAGAACTGGACACAGTATTCCAGGTGGGGCCTGACCAATGCAGAATAGAGTGGCACTATTACTTCCCTTGATCTAGACACTATACTTCTATTGATGCTGCCTAAAATTGCATTGGCCTTTTTAGCTGCTGCATCACACTGTTGACTCATGTTCAACTTGTGGTCTACTTGGACTCCTAGATCCCTTTCACATGTTGTCTCATTCAGCCAGGTGTCCCCCATCCTATATCTGTGCATTTCATTTTTCCGCCTTACGTGTAGGACCTTACATTTCTCTGTGTTAAATTTCATTTTGTTAGCTTTGGCCCAGCTTTCTAGTCTATTCAGGTCATTTTGAATTTTGATCCTGTCCTTTGGGGTATTAGCTACTCCTCCTAATTTGGTGTCATCTGCAAATTTGATAACTAGGCTCTCAATACTGTCATCCAAGTCATTAATAAAGATGTTGAATAGCACCGGGCCCAGGACAGAACCCTGTGGGACCCCACTTGTCACTTCTTTCCAGGATGAAAAGGAACCATTGTTGAGCACCCTTTGGGTTCGGTCAGTCAACCAGTTACAAATCCATGTAACGATTACCTTGTCTAGTCCACATTTTACAAGCTTGTTTGCAAGGATGTCATGGGGAACCTTGTCAAATGCCTTACTGAAGTCAAGATACAGTGGTCCCCCGGTTTACGAATCCCCCGGGGAACGAAATCCCCGGGACCCGAAACCGCCGGGACCAAAAAACATCCCCCAGGATGCGAAGGATCCCCCGGGATGCGAAGGAGAAAAATCACGCGGCCCCTTTAAATCAGCCGCGCGGTCCGTCTCCTAAAGCGGTCCCCCGGGAAACGAAGATTTCCGGGTTACGAAAGGTAATCCGGAACGGATTACCTTCGTAACCCGGGGGACCACTGTATACTATATCGACAGCATTTCCTTCATCTACCAAGCTGGTAATTTTATCAAAAAAAGAGATCAGATTTGTCTGGCATGACCTGTTTCTCTGAAACCCACGTTGGCTTTTTGTGATTATGGAATTATCTTCCAGATATTCACAGACTCTCTGCTTAATGATCTGCTCCAGAATCTTTCCTGGTATTGATGTTAGACTAACTGGACGATAATTGTTGGCTTCCTCTTTTTTCCCCTTTTTGAAGATGGGGACAACATTTGCCCTCCTCCAGTCTGCAGGGACTTCTCCTGTTCTCCAGGAGTTCTCAAAGATGATTGCCATTGGTTCCGATATTACATTTGCCAGTTCTTTTAATACCCTAGGATGTAGTTCATCTGGTCCTGGAGACTTATATTCATTTAGATTAACCAGGTATTCCTGTACTGTTTCTTTACTTATTCTGTGCTGAAATTCCCCTATTCTGTCCTCTGCCCCATCATCCTTAGGTTGGGCACCCTTTGCCTTTCCCGAGAAGACTGAGGCAAAGAAGGTGTTGAGCAATTCTGCCTTTTCTCTGTCTCCTGTGAGCATTTTGCCATCTTCTCCACGCAGTGGCCCAACTGTTTCCTTCTTCTTCCTTTTGCTGCGGACATACCCAAAAAAGCCCTTTTTATTGTTCTTAACGTCTCTAGCAAGCCTGAGTTCATTTTGCGCTTTAGCTTTTCTGACTTTATCCCTACATATGCTGGCTATTTGTTTGAATTCCTCTTTGGTGATTTCCCCATTTTTCCATTTTTTATACATGTTCCGTTTAAAACTTAGCTCAGTTGTAAGTTCCTTAGTCATCCATACCGGTTTCTTGAGACATCTTCCATTTTTCTTCCTCATTGGAACTGTCTGAAATTGTTCCTTTAGTATCTCCCTTTGGAGGAACTCCCATCCATCATGAACTCCCTTCTCTTTTAGTATTCTTGACCATGGGATCACCCCCAGTATTTCTCTAAGTTTATTGAAATCAGCTTTCCTAAAGTCTAGAACGCGTGTCTGACTATGCCTGGCTTCTCCTTTCCCCTGTATAACAAACTCCAGGAGGACATGGTCACTCCCACCTAAGGATCCAACCACTTACACCCCATCAACTAGGTCTTCCCTGTTGGTTAAGATAAGATCCAAAATAGCTGATCCCCTTGTTGCCTCTTCCACCTTTTGGACAATGAAATTGTCTTCGAGGCAAGTGAGGAATTTTCTAGATCTTGAGGATAGCGCTGAGTTTGACTTCCAGCAAATATCCGGGTATTTGAAGTCCCCCATCACTACTACATCTCTCCTTCCTGATTGTGTGGTCATCTGTTCTAGAAAGGCATCATCCAATTCCTCTGTCTGACTTGGGGATCTGTAGTAGACTCCCACAGTAACATCCCTGTTGTTTCCCTCTCCTTTAATTTTTATCCAGATGCTCTCCACCTGGCTTCCAGTATTGATGTCCTGGATCTCTTCACTGGTGTAAATATCCTTGACATATAATGCTATTCCTCCTCCTTTCTTGTTTGTCCTGTTTCTCTTAAAAAGGTTATGAGAGTTGAACACTGAAGAAGGCTGAGGAAAGGAGAATCAAATCATTTGAGATGTGGTGCTGGAGAAGAGTGCTGAGGATACCATGGATGACCAAAAAGACAGAAAAAACGGGTAAGGCCTGAACTCTCACTAGAAGCCAAGTTGACCAAATTGAGACTTCAGACACACCACGAGGAGGAAGGACTCATTAGAAAAGTCAATAATGCTAGGAAAGATGGAGGACAGTAGAATGAGTGGAAGACAACATACTAAATGGATAGACTCAATATGGATAGACTCAGTCAAGGAAGCTACAACCCGGGATATACAGGAACCCGAGCAGAGCAGTTGAGAACAGGGGGTCTTGGAGGTGTCTCATTCACAAGGTCACCATTAGTCATGTCAACTCAAAGGCAGTTAATGATAATATATAACTAAAATTGTGTCTGATTCATTCACTGAACCAGATCTATTAATATCTAAAACTTTGGAAATGCTCCCAATTATGTTGTCCACAACTGGAAAAAGAATAAGTTGTATTTTAAAAATACTTAATATTGAGTATTAAGATTAAGTGGTGTTTTTTAAAAACTCAAAATAAATTAAATATGACATTCTTACTTACAGTAGGCTGAATTCATATGCACTAGGCCCTAGCCTGGACTTCACCACTCAGAATTAAATCCAGGGAAATCTTTTCACTTCTTGATTGTGCGAGTTAGCTGTTCCAGGACAGCTAAGTGTCCTAAGAGTGCATCTAGACAATCTTCCTCTTTGTTGTTACTAGGACATGCATTTACTCAGTCAATGTAAGGTAGACTTGATGGTCCTTGAGGTCTCTTCCAACTCTATAATTCTATTTTTTTAAAAGATTATCTCTGACCATTATTATCAAGTCATCCTATTGCTTTTGGGTAGCTTTCATCATTTCCGATCATTGACCATGCTGGCTCTACAAGTTAACTGGAATTACAACTGAAATTGTATTACTTATTACTCAGAGTTAAAGTTGGAATTGCAACAGCAGAATTATAATTAAGGTTAACAGTCGAAAAACTATTAATATACTGCAACCATCTTGCCATGGTTGACCATCCCTACTGTAACAGATATTTAATTACATTTTTTGAAAAATGAATCAACATATAACACCAAAACTAGTTTCAAAACACTTCAAAGCTATTGTAAAATACTGTTGTTACAGACAATAGACTGTTGTTACCATCTATGCCTGATCTAGTTCTTTCCTGTTAGGCCATGCATTTACTGATTTTTGCACGTAAGAGCAGATTATTTTGATTTTTTGTATTAAGCTGCTAATCTATCAAATATTATAAAGTTGTTAGGCATCTGTCAGATTCCTCTTTAGGTGTTCCATGGGAATGTCCTTCTGTGCTGTTTTGGGTTTACTTCAATTTTAAAAAAGGTGGGAGGCATGTGGTTACATTTTACATAAATAAATATGTTTGTTGTTAGGTTTATTCAAGTTCTTAGGGAAAGGACAACAACTTGGCATATTTTGTAGGCTGTAATAAAAGCAATTGAAACTGAGTGGCCAGCCCATATATTTTAAAGTATTTTTCAGCCTGTGTGGGTGTGCGCTCAAGACTGGGAATGTTCAGGAAGTTCAACACAGATGTTTTCTTTCAGTAGGCGTTAAAGACCCCAGTAACTGCATCTGTTCTTTTTGTTGTTGTTCTTTAGAGAGTTTTGAGAACATAATTTTTTGCCTCAAAGCATTGATCACTGAAATTTGTAATATATGTCTCTTGTGAGCTTGTAATCTAGAGGTTTTTTTTAAAAAACAAAAAACAAAACATAAAACCATTTTAAAGGATGTAATAGTCACTACTTAAATGGGCTGTGTAAGACACAGGAAAAGATTGTGTATTTCCTTTCACCGAAATTTCCTGACTGTCCTCTGTTTTAGACAGAAGGGCTGCCCTTCTGTTGAAAAGGAGGAGGGGTGGGAATATGCTTGGAACATTGTTGTGCTGTGCAAGAAAACTACTAATATGTCTGTGTAATATTTTTAAAAATAACCTTCTTTATCAGAGAGCTCTGGTGCTACAACAAACTACAAATCCCAGAATTTCATAGCATTGATCCTTGGCAGTCAAAGTGGTGTCAAACTGGATTATTTCTGCAGTGAATACAGCCCAAATTCATAAAAAGTAAATCCCAGAATCAAAAGAATCGGATAACAGATAGGTCCTGGTTCAAAACTAACGGAATAAAGTGTCTAGATATTTGAGAATCTCCAACTTTAAAATGTCCATGATCTACAATTGGCTAATAATTTTCAGATCTTATTTAACATTTAAAAAATGTAGTCTCCTTTTGGATCTCTCTGAGGCATAACAGAGATGTTTTTATTCCAATTATTTCCTTTAATGTCCCCTCCCCGGACATATATTCTTAATACATTCTCTTAATAGTCAGATGTAATGAACAGTTAGTTCCGGTATAATTTCTGAAGCTTTACACTAGGCCTATCAAGGGAAAATATATTAATAAATCAATTTTAATTTATACTAATTTTATATGTGAAGGTATACAACTTCTCCTTTATTGGGCCAATTTGATAGCATTTTAATTACCAGATTTTAACATGATAACTATCATAAGAGTTGAAATTCACAAAACTGTTCTTGGGTCTAATACAAACATCATTATAAGAAGCATTATCCTTGTTCAGACATCAGGCAGCGGAGATGAATCTCTTGAGGAATTGTCCCTCACAGGCAGATTCCAAACTGAAATGCCACCTTCAGGTCACTGAGACAGTTTCCTGAGAGGGTAAGGTGACCCACATTGGCAGGAAGGAACGGGAGTTGTGGCCCCCTAAAAATAAAATATCCCAGTGTCGAAGTAGTACTCAAAGTACTTTGTTGCATTTCATTTCTTTCTGACCCCACTGCTTACACCCTGCAGTCTTCTCTCAAGTATGTACAAAACCTGCCAACTAAAATACCACTCTGTGCAACTGATGAGGTGGGATCTGGCGTTCAAAAATTTATGCAGCAATAAATGTGTTTGTCTTCAAGGTGCCAAAAGGTTCATTGTTGTTCTTTCTGTTTATGAGTAAATGAAAACTAGTTTTTCACACTGCTGGTTGTTAGAAGTGTTTAAAAGCATTTGCACATCAATTCATGCAAATCCCAGGGAAAAAAAAATATTATAAATCCAGATGGCTGCACTTTATCTGCTCTCTTGATAGTTCTCACTTCAGTTTCTACCCACATTCAAATTGCATGCAATACAAACATGGAACTAATTCCAGAGTCGTAGGATTCTCACAGTCCCATTGGGACTACTCCAAGTCAGGAAGAATTTTAATGAAGCATTATACGAAAGTTTTTGTGTCATTGTATGATTGTGGAAATAAATGCCAAAGGAACTCCATCAAACACTATTCCCTCTCAGGATCAAATAAAACCTTGTTTTGTTCCTGCAAGAAACAGCTGGTTTGGGAGGACGTCAGCCTATCTTGCTCATGCATGTTAGTATCTCCAGGTGATTGTTCTTCAGTTACTCGGTACTTGATTACCGATTACATCCTATGTATACAGTAGATATAAAATGTTTGTCTCCACAAGCTACTACCTGAAAAAATGCTGTGATAAAGTCTTCCTTTAGTAAGAATGGGTCTAATCAGGCAAAAAATTATTGGCGCTCATTTGTAATGAATCTGTCAAAAACGTAATTTCGGAGACGATGCAAAAATATGGCTATATGAATATATTTTTCATTTAGCACATTTTAGAGAGACAGAGGCTGAAGAGGCAAATGTTGGAAATGAGACCTCTGGAGAAGAAGGGAAGGCCACATGTCCCTTCCAGCACTTTTCTAACCTGGGAACACTGCCAATGCAGATGGAGCGAGATGGCTCCACTGTAATTAGAGTCCCCTGTGTAAGGCAGGATGAGAGACGAGCTGACCATCCATGGAGGCAAGGACACCTGCCCAGCCCTTCTGCCAGCACCCTGTGCAATCATACTAGTACCTTGGACACTGTCCTGCCATTGCAGCTGGGAAGATGGATGCCTGGAGAGGAAGAGGAAGCATGGAAGGATAAACTTGCTGAAATTCAGAGTATGCAGCCTGCTCCCCCAAGGCAATTTCAGAGGAAGTAATCTTTCTGCCATTCTTGACTTGCCAAGGGTGGCCAAGTTGGCACTTCCCCATTGGATCCCCCCCCCCTTTACACTGAAGAATATATTTCTGTAATTTTTTGTGAAGCTTTCGGGCTATGTGGCCATATTCTAGAAGAGTTCCTTTGATGTTCTGCCAGCATCTGTGGCTGGCATCTTCAGAAGATGCCAGCCACAGATGCTGGCAAAACGTCAAAGGAACTCTTCCAGAACATGGCCACATAGCCTGAAAGCTCCACAAAAAACTATGGATGCCGGCCATGAAAGCCTTCAACTCCACAATGTATTTCTGCTCTGATGATAGCTAAGTGGCCCAAGATTGCTTTGACTCAACCAGTCTTCCAGTGTGCTAGCAAAGGAAATGAGAAGGAATAGCTGAAGTTCAGAGGAGAGGATTAGAAAGCACACAGGATGTGGGACCACAAAGATCATCTTACTTCTACAATCATGAGAAGCCATATGAGATGGCAGCATGCAACCCACCACATGGGTTATCCTCTGGCCCTGATTTATTTGTTTCCACCAAGGCCTGCTTGGGCAGGAGATTTTTAAAAAGTTGACAGTGACAACAGCAAAAGACAATGGCTAACATCATCTTGGTGAAAACTTATTACAAACTGGTGTGTTTCCATTTTCAAACAACCATAGGTAAGATACACACCCATTGTCTCAGTTCCTTCTGCACTGGTTACATCCTGGATGCTCAGGGCTTACATAGTTAAGGATAACCCTCTTGTCCTCAGTTTCCTTTTCACTTGTAACCAGGGTATCATGTTTCTGCATTAGGAAGGCTGACACAGACAATCGGATTTCCCATTCAGTGTATTTACTAAGGATCCAGGAAAGAGAAGCTCAGGCCCAGATGGCATGATGAAACTTTGCTTATTTTATTCTTATGCATGTGAATTAAAAAAAAACTTCAAAAGTTTTTTCTTCACTGGTCAAGATTATGAAAGCTTTTCCATATTTTTCAATTAATTTGCATATTTGGGAGCTTTTCCCTGAAAGTTGTATGAATACAATATATTTTGAGCAAAATATATTAATTTTTTTATTGCAGTTTCAGACAAAAAAAGTTGTAGGCCCTTTTCTTCTCATAACAATGGAATATTTTTTTACAGCAGTTGACAATTTTTTTTCCAATTGAGTTTCCCAAAATGTTGAGACATCTTTTAACAAAGTCACGGAAAATTGTAAATATTCCATTCATTCATTAACCTGATCAAGATCCTAGGAAACAGCACCACACAGCAGGAAGTATTTAGGAAAAGGATCACTGTGGCTCTTCTTGGCATAGTTGTATTTAAAGATGAAATGGCTTAAGACAAATAATATATACTTCAGAAAACTTTTTAAAAACTCGGATTCTTTTACAATATATATGTGTATTGTCGCAAGAATGAAAAGCCGGGTCAACTGCATAAACTCTCCTACACCATTCCAATCCACTCCTCCTTCGGGGTTCCCACAAAAAGGCTATTCATTTGCAACCACTTGAAATAATTAGTCCAGACTGTTTTCTCTCATGTTTCACATGCTCCGCTCTGCCTCCTATGACATTACTTTCGATTAACAGCTGTAGAGAAATAATGCTTACCCCCCTTTACTAACATGACAGAATTGGCTATGTTGCCCAGAACTCTCACACAGCCAAAACAAGTGTAACCACATTGGGCTTTTGGCAATATGTGTGTCTGTGATAACATTTTGAACAGGTGGATGCAGATCCACCCCCCTCTTTCCACAATCTTGCTATAAATGGAACCAGAATTGATTTGGAGGCTTGACTACAAGCATTTGGATACTCTCTCTCTTGCCTTTCTGGCATTTTACTAAAATCTTGGCTCTTGGGCAAGTCACATGCTCTCAGCCTCAAATGGCAAACCTCCTCTGAACAAATCTTGCCAAGAAAACCCCATGACAGGCTCACCTTCCGGTTGCCATAAGTAAAAAATGACTTGAAGGCACACAACAATATCTGGGCCTGTATGTTTTGTACGGTGCCTTTTTAAGAGGCAAGCTCAGAAGGCATCAATGCTATGGGAGAAACAGAAGCCAGTAAGACTAGCTGTGGTTTGTCATAACCTCCTTCAGAGGCTACTTCAGATTTGATATTATCTCCAGGAAAGAGAGCGAAGTGGGCGGGAGGGAAAAAAATAATCCCTTTGGAGTGTAGGAGGGAGGGGTTGGAAAAATATGTGTATATATATATATATATATATATGCAAAAATTAAATTATAATCAGAAGGCTGCAGAATTATGGGAGACGGAGATTTAAAAACTGTTGTTACATTCCTTTTAGCTCCCTCTTCACTTGTTTCTCTTTATCAAAAGTTTGAACTATGCTATACCATACCTGAACATTCAAAACCATAATTATTGAACGGGCTTGACATAATTGGTAATGCTCTGTTCTTACAAAATCCTTTTTAAATACCCCCTTCCCCATTATCTTGGTTACATAGCATCAAATGATGGTAAGTAGGATTTCATTGGTTAATTTTGAATACACATGTGCATGCAGGTAGGTATGTGCATTTGCAGCCTTCAGAGATGTCAGTCATTTCATAAGCAGGAAATGACTGCTGTGAAATCTGGACTGGAGTCCCTTTCCCCAGGACAATGCAGCCTCCACTTCCATAGCTCACCGTGGCTGGTTCTCTTCTTACCATCCATGGTAATATCACTCACTGCTAACAGTATGGCAGCCAAGAGTATTTTATATTCCTATAAACATTACACGGGGGTCTGAATTTCTTTAGAAAAATTTATTCACAGACTGTTTACACACCTATATTGCTCTGTCGAGAGGTGTTTAATGTATAAATGCATGGGGAAATACTATTGGCTTGGTTTTATTTTTGCACTTTGTAGTAGTTTTCTAAGGCCTCCGTGATTACTTATAAATCATAAGTGAAATTAATGCTATTTTTCTCATCTCATCATCTGTGTCTCTGTGTGAAAATGCCTAATTCAACAATCCAGACTCACCCATCAACACAAAGGGTTTTCTGTGCTATTTTATGAGCAACTGGTGATGGGGGAGGCATATGCTCTTCCCACACTATCACTTTTATAAGGAAATGAACTACAAAAGGATTCTACACAACTTTATGCAGTGGTAGGTAAGTACAGGATTCTGCACAACTTTATGCAGTAGTAGGTAAGTACAGCCAGCGTGGTGTAGTGGTTTGAGAATTGGACTATCTACTTTTTCACACTAGGGGGCAAACAGGATTCAAACAAGAATTAAACAGGAAATGCCCTATGTTTATCACAGAACATTTCCTCTTTAACTCTCATTTAACTCTCGTTTAAATCCTGTTTGCCCCCTAGTGTGAAAAAGCAGTATGATTCTGGAGATGAGGGTTCAATTCTGTGCTCAGCCGTGGAAACTCACTGGGTGACCTTGGGTGAGTCGCACACTCTCAGCTACCGAAAACCAAATGATAGGATCACCTTAAGGTCACCATATGTCAGAAACAACCTGAAGGCACACAACAGCTACAAGTAAGGGAGCTTTCCATCATTTCCGACCTATGGAGATCCTAAGGCAAACCCTACCATGGGTTTTCCTTGGCAATATTTGTTGGATTGGGGTTTGTCCTTGCTATTCCGAGGCTGAGAAGATGTGACTTGCCTAAGAACACCCAGTGGGTTTCACAACTGAGCTGGGAATCAAACCTTGGTCTCCAGAGTCGTAGTCCAATGCTCAAACCACTATGCCATGCTGGCTCACCGATAATCACATTCTAGAGTTGTATTTGATAAAATGCTGGCCAATCAGAATAAAGTTGAATCAATCCTGCTCAGTCATGTTTTTTCTCAAGACACTAAAAATATATATGATATGATTGGATTAGTGTCACATTGGATTGATAGTTGCAATGACTTGCGACAATGACTGAACATACATTTCTGGGACTTAGAATCAGCTTTATCACACTAAAAGGCAAACAGGATTTAAATGAGAGTTAAACAAGATGTCCCGTGATAAACATAGGGCATTTCCTGTTTAACTCTCATTTAACTCTTGTTTAAATCATGTTTGCCCCTAGTGTGATAAAGAAGATAGAGTTGGAAGAGACGACAAGAGCCATCCGGTCCAACCCCATTCTGCCACGCAGGAACTCCCGATCAAAGCATCCCTGACAGATGGCCATCGAGCCTCTGCTTAAAGACCTCCACCAAAGGAGACTCCACCACCCTCTGAGGGAGTGTGTTCCATTGTCAAACAGCCCTTATTGTCAGGAAGTTCCTCCTAATGTTGAGATGGAATCTCTTTTCCTGGAGCTTGCATCCATTGTTCCGGGTCCTGTTCTCTGGAGCAGCAGAAAACAAGCTTGCTCCCTCCTCAATATGACATTCCTTCAAATATTTTAACAGGGCTATCATATCACCTCTTAACCTTCTCAGTGAGGCTTGGAGGAGATACTTTTAATTTGACATACAGAGAGCTTGGAAAAGTTACTTTGGGGTAACCATATTGGTTGGGGAGTTCTAGGAGCTGTAATCCAAAAGAATAACTTTTTCCAAGCGCTGTATAAAACAAACACCACTAAACTTTCCTGCCTGATTTGCAGACTAGAAAATGCCTCCAGTGACTTTTGACATTTCAACGGAAGCTGCACACATGGACCGTGTGAGCTGCACATTCATGGACCATGAATTTGACTATACATAAATATTGGTAAGTAAAGCTAATTACTAACTATTAATAAGTAGAGTAAAGCTTTTAACAAAGAAGATTGGGCATATTTCTGCTAGATCCTCTGTGGTGTGTGTGCGTGGGGAAGTGGTCATTGTTCAGCTTCTGAATTGCTAATTATTCTGCTTGTGAAATCCAGCAATATTTCTTTCATTTCTCAACAGAACTTTGTGTTTAATGTCCTTTTAATAATAGATAAATTACTACAGTGTATATAGGACTGCCTCTCTGCTCAATGTTCCAGCAAGCCAAACATGACTTTTTTTGGCAGGATAGGATATTCTCCGCTGCTCCTGTCACCAATCCAGCTTCACATTTAAGTATGACAGTTGAGCCAGCATGCCACTGTGTGTCAAGTGAGCCTCCTCAGATCCCTTTTGTCTGTTTGGGGGATGATCCCTTCCTAGGACTTTAACTAGTTAGCTTGCATTTCACTCAGATACACCTCTATTTGAACTGAGCTAAGACAGTATTCTCCAGTTTAGTTAACTGTTGCACATTTCTGAAGCACATCTAGCTGGCAAACAAGTCGTAGTTGGCTTTAACCTTAGTGGGAAACAGTCTTAGGACCTTATCAAACGTTGGAAATTGGAAGTATAATCTAATGGCAATCCGAACGCAATCATGGGGTTTCACGTTAATTGCGAATTAAAGCATCTCACACAGTTTCAGGCAATGGGCAGTCATTTTCAGATAATGGGAAGTCATTCTGAACGCATTCCAAATGCAATTGGAATTCATGTAAATTCGCTAAACTAGCGAATTCACATGAATTCGAATTGGCTCCAATTGGCTCCATTCACAATAAACAGAAATTCCTCCTGTCTGATAAGGTCCTTATTAATTGATTAAATGAACACTGGAGTCTAATACTACTACTGGGAGGATTCTGGAGGTTGTAGTTCAAATTTTCACCAAGCTCTGGTAATAAGTAACTACTCAATAAATGGTGAAGGGAGCAAACCTTGCCAAATTCATTGAGCAAGAAGAATTGGCAATGAAATTTGGCCCTTAATGGTACATTACCACTTTTAAATCGTTTTACACAGCATTTGCTTTGGTTATGCATGATGAGCACAGTTGAAATGAGAACAAATTTTTAAACTAGCATCTACAGCTGTGGAACTGGGTTGTGTCCAACCATTTCTTTCCTTAGAAAGCATCTCATTCTAGAGTGGGTCTTAATTTCTCACAGTTTGAAATCTCATATGATAACCAGATTTTAGGACAGTATGAGAATTAAAATGAAGGAAGCTCCACTACTGCACCAAAAGGGAATAGCATTTTAAATTGTTTCACTGTTTTACATGTTTTTCCCACATTCATGTTATATAGAATCCTTCTGCTGAAAGCATTCCAAGAATGTGACATTTATAGTTAAATCAATGAAGTCAAAGAGCATGAGAGCCTTTACTGCTTGATCCCTAAAGATTTAATCCAGATAGCAACAAAGGAAGCCTGCAATGCAGGATGAGGTCAAAGTTAGTTAGGCTCGCAATTCTTGTGCGAACCATAAAAAGTAGGAAATAATTTGTAACATCTAGGGTAGCATACAATAAAATGGGAAATCTGTAGTCTTTCAAGCAAATGCTGTAAAGGGAAACAGTCTTGTCATTGATGAGCATTGATGGAGTGGGTTGGATCCAGAGTTCCTTGCAGGGTTTTTTGTTTGTTTGTTTTAAATAAATGCAAAGAAAGAGGGTAATAAAAAAGAAGCCAATAAGAAAACACAAAGAAAAAGAAAAGAAGTGTGGATAAACATATTTCACCCTGATGTACACAGATTATGGCAGTCATAAAATGTGCTTACTTTGAAGGGAAGCATGAGCATGGCAAAACAAGAAACCGCTATGAAAATATATAAAATAAAATTTCTGTTGTCACTAAGCCATAACTCAACAAGTTAAATGGTTGAGGATGTATAAGGCAAAATTGTTAGTCCTAAATCGAGTATAGTCAGTATAATTTACAGAAGTGTTCATTTATCTATTACTTATTCTATCAACTTCCCATTGATTCAGTGGGTCTACTTTAGGGGGATAAATGACTGAATTTAACCCTTAGTTAAACATGAATTATTGAAACTGAATTGATAGGTACTAATTGCTAAACATTTTACAACTATGTTTAGAGAGAATGCAATATAAAATCAGATTCTATGGTGTATAATTGTGATGCCTTTATTAGCACTTTTCCCCTAAAAATGTTCACTATGCCAAGAATTTTTGCAGAGAGCTCACAATGCAGTCCCTTCTTTCACTCAAGATGCAATAATAAATCTTTGTACTCTGTGCTAGTAGACACAGCACAGGGAGCAGAGTCAACAACATTGCCTTTTCTAGTAGTGTGCCTCCGGCCTCTGCATACAGATTCTCTATTAACCATGTATGTCAGGGAAAAGGAAACCAAACTGGTGCTGCTACGTCATCTTCTCTTACATAAACTGCTGCCATATGTTTAAGTCATAAAATGTTCAACAAACTAGGCGCTGCTAAGGAGGAGGGCAGATGTCAGCCCACCCTTCCTTTTCCTGCCTGGTGTTATTACAGTTTTAATTCCTTTGGCTTCTGCTTTATCCTTTATCCACAGGGACTTCTCGACGTATTTCTGCACCCCCAGCTAAGGTGAATTCTCTCCCCCTACCCATTTTTAGTTCCTAAATTTATGTTTGCATCCCCAGCTCTTAGTTCCTAAACCAAAAAGACAGTTGATGTTTTGCTGTGTGCCTATCCATCCTCATAGCATGAGGTGGTTATCAACTGACATAAATGTGCAGTTAAAAGAACAAGTTTATCAATATCTAAAATCACAAGTTACAAACTTCTAATATTACAACAATCCCGTGATTGTTGTTCATTTTTATATATCACATCCCTTCTCCCCATGCAAAGGAGTGTGTTTCCTTTACGCCAGTCAAAAATGCTTCTCTTTGTGTCAGAATCCTCCTAGCACACCTATCTTTTTCTGGCATCAATGGAAAGGGAGTGAAAAATTTTGCACTAATTTTAAGAGACCTGGATGGCATCATTCCTAGGATTCTTAACACACTCTCTTCTCATAACAGCAACTGCGGGATATAAAATAAAATAATAATAATAATAATAATAATTAATATTATTATTATTATTATTATTATTATTTTCACCATCTGACTAACCCCTGGAAGATAAAATGCAGCCACAACTGCAGTGCCTGCCCTCTGCACAGAGCAGACAAGGAAGAGTAAATAAAATAAGTCTGATAGTTTTTTGAGGCTTTTGGGGGCTATGAGGCTGTGTTCTGGAAGAGTTTTTTCCTGACGTTTTGCCAACATCTGTAGCTTGCATCTTCAGAGAATGCTGCCATGGTTTCAGTTACTTACTCAATATTCTGAATATTTCGGGAAGCAATGGGATACATCTTTATCTGTACTATTGTTTAATTCTGACAAAAAACAAGCATCAGCTAATTTTAATTCTGATATTATATATTTTAAGCTGTATTTTATGGCCTAAATATTTTACAGTTACCAGGTCCTGTCTGATCTTGGACACTAAGCAGGGTCAGCCATCATTAGTACTTGGATGGGAGATAGTCAATGAATCCAAGGTGCTGGAGGCTATATTTCAGAAGAAGGAACAGGCAAAGCCACCTCTGAGTATTCCTTACCTAAGAAAACACTATGAAATTCATGGAGGTGCTAAACGTCGACAAGTGCTTTGAAGAGACAGACACAAACACACATTTAATGGCCAGAATCCCATTGGTGCATTCTGCTACCACAATTCCTAGTTGGGCCAGCAGTTCTCCACTATCCAGACTTGTGTTTAGAGATATTTACTGCTTCTGTATGCAGGCGGTTCACCAGCTGTACAACAGCCAGCATTGCTTCTGGTTGAAGCTCAAACAGCTCTAACCTACCTCCATCATGGCTCCCAGTGCTCTAATTTAAGCCAGCAGAGCACATATTCCATATAAGGTTTCAAATAATATTTAATTTATGGACAATTGTGACAATACTTAATAATGTTAAAATAACTGCAGTTAATTTGTACATAATAATTTTAATTGAGCGAGTTATTAATTATAGGTCCAAAACACACTATAGGAGTAATCCAGTTTGAGACCACTTTAACTGCCCTGTCTCAGTGCTAGGGAATTCTGGGAACATTAGTTTATTGTGGCACCAGAGTTGTCAGACAGAAAAGACTAAATGTTTTGCAAAAATTAATGTCCCAGAATTCCCTAGCATTGAACTAGGGCAGTTAAAGTGGTCTCAGACTGGATTATTTCTGCAGTGTGTTTTGGACCATAGAATTTCAAGAATAAGCAGATCAGGATCTCAAGACATAGCCATGTTAGTTTGGAATATTATTAGTATGCAAAGGGATCTTGTGGCACCTTTGTGATCAACTGTGCAAAAGCAATCATAGCATGAGCTTTCAAAAACCTGGACTACTTCCTCAGATGCACCACTGATAAAGAAAGCTTATGCTATGACATCTTTTGAACAGTTAGTCTCAAAGGTGCCTTTGAGACTTTTGCATACTGATCTGAATGGCAAACTCCACGTTACAACTAAATATATGTAACGAATGGCTGATTTCCACCTTGTCTGGAGAGAACAATATTTTTGTTATTCATAGCAGAACAAAGATGTTATAATATCGCTGTGTTACAGTGATGCCAGAATTTTGTAATATAGGACAGGCCTTGCAAATATGTTCCCATTCATTCCAATAGATTTAGTAAGGAACCTATTAATAATGTTAGCTAATGATTGCTTCTGCTGTTTCCTTTCAGTTCTCTAGAACCATGGGAATATTACTCAAGGACAGCTTGACAATAAAATGCTCCTTTCCATTAGGGGTTTAGTTTGTTCTCTCTGTTTATTAGTAAATGTGAAATTCTTCCTTTGGAATTTCCTGTTTTATTCTTAACTTCCTAATTTGTCAATGATGTTCTGCTTCACCAGTCAGCAGCTTAAGTCGTTAGCATACATCAAATTCTTCCAAATAACTCTCTTAAGGTTATTCAAGGTTCTGTATTTCTCTCTGCAACAATGCTCATTGTATCTGCATGCCCCACATCACAATATTTGTAGGCCCTTAAACTATGTTTTGCTTTTGTTTGACTCTCTCTGTTCAATCTGGTTTGAGGAATAACATGGGGGAAAAGCCCAATAACCAGTTTTTTTTCCTAGGTTGAGCCATCATCTTTGTGTCATCTTTTATGTCTTCCAAGAATCTGGCTGTTTCTAGAACACTTTGCCAGATATTTCTGGGGCAAAGAGACATGACTATAATCAGCTAGAAACGAAAGCGTGATCTTGCAAGCCTCCTTTCAGTCCCTGGATGGTTCCAATGTGAACGTGTAGGAGAATTTTGGCTATGAGCCTGGCAAGAGAAATGCTGAATGCCCTCCTTCCCCTAGGGAACCACTATGCGCACAGTTCCTCAGGGTGTTGAAGGGCTTGTTCAGTTAAGCCCTGTAGGGTCCTTGGCCTGGAGGGATGGAGAAGATCTGCCCTGAGATCATGATTTGCTCTAGTATAATCCACTCTTCCACAGTCAACGGAGAAGATAAACATTATGCATTCCAGAATGTCAGCCTGCAAACATCTAATGTCCTGAACACTACAAAATGGAAAAGTTGTTCTGGTTTCCAAATCACTGCTCCCCTTCTGGAATCCTTTCATGTGCTTTGTATTTCCATAGTATTCTGCTGTCGTGGCATGGAACTTAACGCAACCAAAGACAAGCACTCTTACATCCCATTGATTGCAACAAGGAATATCAGACATATTTTATGTCCCACTGACATACATTGTACTTAAGTAGGGCTTAGTTTTGCATGGATTGTGCCCTTCGTCAGTTCTCAAGGTAGAGAAACACAGCTTGCTTTGTCCAGAGGAAGCAAAATTTGTACCGTCCAAGAATTAATCTGGGACACATGGTACACTGTGTAACAATGCAGATGTTATTTGTGCTTGGCCAAGATGATTTCCAGGTGTTTTTAATTAAATCTGCAATGCTAACCAAAAGCCTGAGATACTAGCAAATGCCAAAGCTTCCAGCTTACTCTACTATGTTAAAATTTTTACTAACTCATGGGATAAATATGTATCAGTAATATTTTTATTCACAGAGAAAAATTCTGCCTGAGAAATGCTAATACAATTTCCCAGATGCAAAGAGACAGATTGTGAAAGGCGCTAAAGTAACATCTCAAAGCAAAGACCTTTGACAAAAACATTATTTTGCTTCCTATCTTTAGTAATACCAGACAGTAGGCTTGTTATTATCAAACCAGAGATGACAGTATAATAGATAGCAGGAATGAACAGATCATGTGAATTATTTGCCAAGTGTTCTGAGGTCAGAGACTCCCCTATCAAGGAGGCAGACTCAGAAGCTGTGCAGACCATCCATTAAGGCCGGCCTGGGCATGGAGTCGGGGTGTGGCACCCATACAACGCATGCCCTGACTCTACCCCCATGGCGGTGTGATGCCATGCACCACTCCACATGACATGCGGCATAATGGTGCTCCTCTGGCACTGTGTTTCCACTACGCAGTGTCAAAGGAGTGCCTTAAAGCTGTGGCGTCGCAGCTATCGCACCCTTTCCAGGGCACAAAAAGGAACTGTAAAAAGCGGCTCCTTTTTGAACCCTGGAAAGGAAAGATCAGGGCTGTGGCATGCAGTTGCCGTGGCCCTGATCTGGGGAAGATGGAGGCAGCTGCAGACCACCCCTCAGTTGGCTACTTCAAGCAACATATTTAAAGTTAGCAAACTTGCCAGTTATTTAATGTACTGGTGTAATTTTTTGTTATGTGAACGGAACACAACTTTTCCTCCTGTGACTTACAAAAAATGACATGAATTGGCCTTTCCAGACACCAAAGGCTGCTGATTCTCACTACTCGAGGCAAGTAGCATGCACATGCTCAAAACAGATAAAACTGGTCAGTGTATAAGGAGGAAGGCTGATGAAAATAGTCTATGAGATAGGTCCATTATTTTCTCTTTAGGCTGTTCTAAAAACCGTAAGGAATATAGTCTTTTTAGAAATCAATAAATACCATTTAGGCTTAACAACGCATTCCTGGCACAGCTTAATAAACGGATGTGTGCGTTTACATGTATGCATGTGTGTCTACATGACAACTTTCCTAATACACCAAACCATAGACTACAAGATACTCGATTTCTAGAGTATCACATTATATTATTTTTTTGTTTATGTACCTTTGTAACATAAGTCTGGGGATATCTGGGATAGTAGGAAGATGACTTTTTTCTTTAAAAGCTGTGCAAAGAAACAGAAACAGATCCTGGGGGAAAAGGGATATCTTTTAGCTCATTAATTTTTATTTCCTGATATTTAATTTTAACTGGCAGATTACTTAAGTATCCTATATTTCATACTAGCAGAAGTATGCTTAAAAATGGATCCTTGAGACACAGTTGAAACCAATGCACCCCGATTCACCTGTCATCAGCACTCCATGAGACAGTTATGCTCGTCCTGTCTTTTACCAGACAAAGATCCTCAGTCATTTTGATGTACACTGTGAGGGTCTAATGAATGCTGAGTTTCAGATGAAGGCAATGGCAAATTGCTCCTGAATTCTCCTTGTCTAAGAAAACCCTGTGAATTTTATGGCTTAATAAGTTGATAGGTGTCTTGAAGACACAGAGACACACACAGAGTTTCCCCACTCTTCTGGCCTGTTAATGCAACCAGGAAAATCACCTTTGAAATTAGGACATTATCAGACTGGCAAAAAAGACAGGAACATAGCAGTATGCTGCCGTCAATATCGTGCAATAACACAAAGATGATCACACGACATGAAGATTATCATGTGACGACGTGATTATTGCACAATTATTGTATGAATAAAGAGGCATTCTGGTGTGAATAAAAAGCAGCACTAGAATGCCTCTTTATTCACAGATTAATCCTGTCTTTTTTGTGAGTCTGATAAAGTCCTTAAGTTCCTTCATGGACACACAATAGAAGGGCTCAAATGGTGATATAGGTGCAGTTAATCCTTTCAACTCAAAGTACACCCACTCAGCCAGTATTATGAGGTGAGGATCCATGTTCAGCTCCCACTTGTGAGGAAGGGCAGGATTTCAGGATGCTGGGCAGACTCTGGAATAAGTTGCTTGTGCGTATATTGTCCTTTGGATGCAATCCATGCAATCTAGTCAATCTTATCATTTTATTATAATATTGAAAATAAAATAATTTTATAAAAGTAAATCAAAACAATATTTTAAAAACCAGTTTTAAAAACACAAAAAATATTAAAAGGTATAACATCATCCACCAAGGTCACCAACAAAAGTGGTTCAGTCTATTTCATCCAAGAAGGCTCAAAATTATGCTGTTGGTCTAGCAGCTGGAAAACTGTATGTTATCTGATTGTAATCTCTGATAGTAATTTTAGGACTCACATTTTATTGAGTCCATCCACCCTGCAGAAATAAATTGCTATGCTGTTACTATGACATTCTGGGAATTGTAGTAATCAAACTACAAATACCTAGAATTCCGTAGCATTTAGCCATGGCAGTTAAAGCAGTGTCAAATTGGATTTATTTCTACAGTGTGGATGCAGCCATTGTCATGAAAATCAACAGCTTGTTTTTATGTAACATCAATTTTTAAAATATTTTTGTACACTATCCTAAAACCCATTTTTGAATAAAAAGCAGTCTAGAGACGCAAATCACAGCTTTGTTTTGGGGGAAGATTTTAACCAGGAATATTGGTTCTCCTCTGGGCCATCCACAGCAGCTATTTACAAGAGGGAAGTAGGAACTTTGAATGCAACAATACATTTAACATTGCATTTGGTTTGTTCCCAAGATCACAGCTCTACAAAAGTAATCAAATATTCCACTCTACCGACAAATGGTCCCACTCGAGCTGCAGACTACTGGAACCAGACACAGAATTTTGTGTTATCCATAGTAGCTGCTCACAGCTAATTAACAACATCACATGTTTTCTATATAGCCACATAAGGCCTGAATAGGTACTTTCAGAAATGCTTTGATGGCTTATTCCAGCATTATGTGGCTTGTTTTAAGGGGGGGCGGGAGTAATCTAGCAGCTAAACAGTGGTGTGTTTTCCCCCGGACAAAGGACGGTGTGATATTCATCCCTCAATAGATAGATAGGAGGTCGGCTGATTGACACAAGACAACTAGCAACAGATTTGTATAAACAATTGTATAAATACTTTTGGGTGTAAAAAGTTGGATCTGGAATTTTACGGGACCTTTAAAATTATGTAATTAAATATTATTTTAAAAAAATATTGCTGGAGTACTGTACTGCTATTTATTGACAGCCTTATTCCTGAGAATAACTTTGCATTAATTTTGAAAATAATAACTTAAAAATGTGTTCTTCTAAATGCAACCATTGATTGATTTTTAAATTGTAAGCTGCTTTCAGTCTCAATTTTGGGAGAAAACTGGGATATAAATATAATAATAATATTAGATGGATGAAGCTCATTCATCTTTCGGATCATCCACTTGTATTTTATAAGACAAGATAGCTGATATTTAAAAGGTCATTTATTATTGCTTCCTTCGAATGCTAATGAAGTCTTGTTCTAAGCTGTGGAAAGAAATGTTTCTTTATTTTTAAGAACAAAGCACTTTTTGTATTAAGTTCTTCATCTAATGCATTCAACAGCTGAACAGACTGGAAACATGAATCCCAAAATAAAATCCCCAAAACAGCAAAGAATGATCTTCTGTTGATTAAAGTTAGCATGAATGCAATGTTCCCATTTCAATGTATTTGTTTCAATACATTTGTTAATAGTTCCTGGAGCCACATAAGAGTACCTTAGCGCTGATGACTTCCAGAACCTTAAGCTCTTTGTGTTAAAACAACTGAGCCAAAGTATTATGAAGATCTGCATGCAGACATACAAGGCAATCTTGATGAGTCACTTTAACATATCAGTTTCCACATTTGAAATATCAATTTCCAACTGCTTCATTCTGTTTCAAAGTGTTTAACTCCACCGCCACCTTCTCCAGACTAACTTAGTACCTTCCTTTTTTTAAAGGTTCACCACTACCAACAAATCAGACCCTCCATCATTTACTGTTAATGTTGTTTTTTGGAGAGGGGAGGTTAGGCCTTGGCCACCCTGCCCTTTTCACAATTCCCTACCCATTTGCCGCCCGTCACAAATCATTATCATTCCCTTTCTGCATCCACAAGGGCAGCAATCATTTCTGATTCATTGTTATGAGAAGAAGAAGGTCCCTGTCAGTAGAAGACACTATTGCGTGTGGTGGATGTTACCTTTGAAAAGGCCACTTCCTATGGCACACACATCTTAACACTGAAAGACTTTCCTTCATAACCTCTATGTGACATGGCTGTAAGGACAGGGCTGTACTGGGTTGTAAGGAGCAGTGAGATTCCAACAAAAAGACAGGGAAATGGAAATAATCTGTGTGACTTTTAAGGAAAGTTGTGTCTTCATCTGAGGTGACTTCTAAAGAGCGAAGCTTTCTTGGAGAGATTGGGATGGGAGCAAGAGGTCCAAGGTGGAGATGGAGATAAAGAAGGAAGAGGTAGAAAGTAACGTCTGATAGCCCTGAAGTACTGTTAGTTTTTTCTTCAGCCACTCTTGTGCTACATTTGAAGAGCTAATCCTACCTGCTTGTCTGCTGTAAAGATCTACATCTTGTTGCTGTGGAGCTGCAAAGGGAAAGGCGAATGACCACACTGACAACCAACTGGCAGTATAAGGCCACAACTTTATTGAGCACAGCACTAAGAAGGAGGAGGGTTGGCCCGAAATGCATAAGGTCTGGATCTGTCATCCGCCAACCCCCTGTTGGACGATGAGCCCATCTTGCCTGGTCGTGGCCATGTCTCGGGATGACTGAGGGGCAACCGGCAAGGACTCCGATTTATACTGCCCGGAAATGCACATGTGTGCATTTTATACCCTTGTCACTGCGAAATGCTCATTCGATGTTGCTCGATGTCGCCCCCGCATTGGCGACATCACTTCCGCTCAGCATCCCCGGGTCCCCAATGAACCCCCGATTCAGTACTCTGCCACTCAGTAAACCATGCCCATCAGATCCGAGACCTATGCAACCGCCTTTACAAAGTTGTGACAGGAAGCAAGACATGAAACTAGGGAGGGGAGCCAGCTAACAATGGCGCTGGTCGCCCATGTGCCGCAATCCCTTAAATGCCTCTCGGCCAATCCGAGGCTGGGATCCGGCGCCACCCCCTAATTCGTCCACTTCTGCCCTGCTCCCAAAGAACTCTGGGAGTTGGAGTCCAGGAGCGGCCACTCCCAGCGCTCCTCACCGAGGAGCCTGGGAATAAGAGTCTTCCGGCGATGTGGGCCCCATCCGCCGCAACGGAGGCGCCGTCACCTTACCAGGCCCCCCCTTTTTCCAGCCACAGCAACAGGGTCCACCCGGTAAGTCGGTGGGGCCCATTTGCCTACCATTGTAAAATTGTCCCAAGGAAGTAAGAATAAACATACGTAGAAATATGTGATGTATGGAGGAGTAATGTTATCACACTACCAAGCCAAAAAGGAAGGGAAACTTTGGCACACATTTTCAAACATGCAAGTTGTGTTTAAAAAAATGAATTTTCAGAAACAGATGAAGAGTTAATGCACACAGTCAGAGACTGCTCCAAGGGCAATCATCTGTTGTTTTCTGTCAAGGAGACTGGAAGCTGAACTGAACAAATAAAGGAAAGTTTGAAAAAGACAGATGTAGGAGGGGAAAAGTAGGGGGAAAGGACTGGAAGTTGAACTGAAGAAAGTTTGAAAAGGCAGAGGAGGAAGCTGAGGAAAAAATACCTCATCTCTGTCATTAGCAAAATGACACCAGAAATAACCCACCCACTATGGAAGTGAATTCATGTGGGATCTGAAAAGATGCTGAGAAAAAGAGCGGCTGCAACTTGAAGTAATTTAAATTTCCAGAATTGTTCCAGAATGAAAATACTGCAGGTGTGCATCATGTGAACTGAGAATAAGAAAGCATGTTCTACTCCTAGAAATGCCAAAATTAACTGGTGTCTATTCCTTCAAAGTCACCTAATTTTGACAGCAAACACCCATCTCTTGTGATTTGCCAGTGTTCCTATACATCTTATTATACCACTAGAAAACCACTGTTGCCAGTGGCACAGTAAAATGTGAATAGGTTTTAGGAAATTTCCTAAGCAGTGGTGGTTGGTGGTGGTTGCTACCATGTCAATGGACTAGCGAATCTATTACAGGATTTAATCCAGGGTTTAAAGGAGGTTAGCCACACTGGATAGCTCCTTGAATGCTAGACAAAACCTGGAATAGATTCGCTGCCCCACTGTAATGGAAACCACCAATAGTACCATGTATGTGCATGTGTAGCAAGCAAAGCCAAAGCCAAACCATACCTCAAACCATGGTATAAGTCAGCTCAACTGGCATTTTTAATCTTCATCCTTGAATAGTGGGTGGCTAGAATGCTCATCGTCATGGAAGCAAACCTACATGATTTCCAAACAGTTCAGGAATGCCTCCATAGGAACATGTTTGTAAATTAAAAAGAAAGACTCAGGAGTTTATCATATGACGGAATTTGGGGGTAAAATGCAATGGCAATCCGAACGCAATCATTGGGTTTCACGTTATTGCGAATAAGTGTATCTCACGCAGTTTCGGGCAATGGGAAGTCATTCTGAATGCAATCATGGGGTTTCATGCAATTTCGGGCAATGGGGGGTCATTTTCGGGAAATGGGAAGTCAGTCTGAACGTATTCCAAACTCATTCAGAATTAACGTAAATTCACTAAATTACCAAATTCACGTAATTGCGAATTGGCTTCATTCGCAATTGAGAGAAATTCCTCCCATGTGATAAACTCTATAGAAATTTAATTTTAAAAGAAACCTAACCTAGCTAAAAGGACCTGTGAGCTTCTAGGAGTTACAGTTGGTTGAGAAGAGCTGAATCATAGAATCATAGAATAACAGAGTTTGAAGAGACCTCAAGGGCCATCAAGTCCAACTCCCTGCCATGCAGGAACTCAAATCAAAGCATCCCCGACAGATGGCCATCCAGACTCTGCTTAAAGATCTCCAAAGAAGGAGACTCCACCACTCTCTGAGGGAGTGTGTTCCACTGTCGAACAACTCTTACAGTTGGGAAGTTCCTCCTAATTTGAGGTGGAATCTCTTTTCCTGTAGCTTGTATCCATTGTTCCTATTCTCTGGAGTAGCAGAAAACAAACTAAAGGGCAATCTTCCCCAAGCTTGTGCCTTCCCAATATTTTATACCACACTATCCAACATCCTGACCATTGACCACGCTATCCGAAGCTGGAATACAAATGAAGCGCAAAATTCTGGAAATACACTAGGCTAGGGAAGGTGGCTACAGAGATAAGAAACAGTAGTTTATGCCACCATGCAATTTGAAGATTCAACTGTCAGGGCTGCATTGAATGCCAAGAGACAGATTTGCCTATCTTTGCCACTGTATTTTTGTTTGGCCAAAGTAAACACCTGCGTAATCACAGCTATGCTAAAATCGAGGATTTCCTCACTGTTTCCTGAGTGGACATCTTGCCTTTATCCAGGGCAGATAGGAAGTCTAAACTGGGCAGAATATCTATGTGCAAAGAGACCTTGCAGCACTTTTGATACTAAAGTCCAAAACACACTGGGAATTCTGGGAACTGTAGTTTTGTGACACATTTAGCCGCCTCTGTTAGAGTGCTCTGGTGCCACAATAAACTAGAGTGCCCAGGATTCCCTAGTACTGAGCTAGGGCAGTTAAAGTTGTCTCAAACAGGATTATTTCTGCAGTGTGTTTTAAACCTAAGTGTGCAAAAGAAGTTGTAGCATGAGCTTTTGTAGATGGCCATGCACCTGAGGAAGTAGACCAAGCCTACAAAAGCTCATGCTACAACTTCTTTTGCACAATTAGTCTCAAAGACACTGCAAGATCTTTTCATACTGCGATTCCAGGCTAACATGGCTATGTCTCTGAATTCTCTGCAGAATATGAGAACCCTATAATTCAGTTTATAGCTGAAAGCAGTTAAGATATGGAAAGTGGCTTAGGGAGTGAAGTGGGGGTGGATATGGAGGGCAAGATGAGGCAGAGAGTTTAGTTTAGTTCCAGAACAGTTCATAGCAAGTACAAGGGGAGAGCAGAGGTAGGGTTTGAGGAAATGCGTATCATGAGGCTAAATGCGGTATAAAGAGAGGTTTCAGGAAGAAGGAAAGGAAATGGGGCATTTGCCCTTCCCTACTGCATGTGTCAGAGGCATCTGGTTTTTCAGCATTTTTATCCCCTTGGAAAAAGTCAGAATCACATTGGTCAGATTTATTCTGCAAACTAAAGCTTGGATTTATCCCTTCTGTATTTATTGTTATTATTGACATCAGAACTGCTATGCTATGCTGAGGCATCTTTTGATGGATGGAAAAATGAAGAATATCTGGAAATGAAGAATATCTGGAAATGAAGAATATCTTTCCTGAGGTACTGGTGAGGCAGACCATTAGTGTGCACAGACACTATCCATACAAGAGTTTAAAGCTCCTCTATTATTCCTCTATTATCTTTGGCTTCCATGGAAAGGTGCAGTTGGGTTGTCTTAGAAAGGCAGCCACAAACATTATAGACTAATAGAGTATATCAAATGGGAGGAATTTCTCTCTATTTCGAATGGAGCCAATTCGAATTCACATAAATTCGCTATCTTAGTGAATTTATGTGAATTCTAATTATGTTCGGAATGCGTTCAAAATGACTTCCCATTGCCCGAAAATGACTTCCCATTGCCCGAAATTGTGTCAGATACTCTAATACTCAATAACGTAAAACCCATGATCGTGTTCAGAATGACTTCCCTTTTGCCCAAAATTGCGTGAGATACTCTAATACGCAATAACGTGAAACTCCATGATTGTGTTCTGATTGCCATTGGATTATACTTCCAATTTCCGTTGTCTGATAATGTCCTAATGTAAATGTTTTTCTTGGTTCTTTCTTCGCTTAACTGCTTAGAAATTAATTGCATTTCCACTGAACAGATAGGTAAAAAGAATTTCTCACTGTATTTTAAAAATATTTTACTAAACCAGCTTGTGAATTATTTGTCTTCAGTTTTATGATTAAGCTATCTAACTGAACACTAATTCATCAATTTATTCTTGTGTATATCAGTTGCAAGGCAACAACTCTATATGTCCCAGCAATACTTTGGTTCTCCCATCCCAGAAAGAGAAAAAAATTGTATCTCCAATCATCTGCTCCAGGGACCACAGGCCAGCAGTGGTTGTGCCCAGAGCCCATAGTTGGTGCGGGCCACCCATTCTCCCAAACATAATTCACAGCAACAATCTACTATGTTCATACAAACCATCTTCCCTGCTTCCTCCCCTATTAGAATTAGTGCAGTGAGTGGTCCATTAGTTCTGACTAAGGAGCAAAGACACCAATGGTTTATAGAACAAACTACATCTTTATTATATGAACTCCATTCTAAGATAGGAAAGTTACTGTGGTGGCTGTTCTGTTCCACCTACATCTTTAGCATGGCCTCACAGAAGAGAGAAGGGGTGAGAAGAGGAGTGGAATCCTCCTTAAGAGTATCCGTTTATATCACAGAAGGGTCAGGATAGGTAGACAGAGAGGGAGATTACTGCAGGTCACTCAAATGCTCTAAACCTATTACTACTACCCACTCTGAGGCATTAACTCTTTCAGTGCAGTACATTTTTGCACTTCAAACACCCTTTCCCGATGATGCATGCACAAGCCCACAAGAATAATCTTTTCTTCTAGAGTTTGGTAATGGTCTCTGGCCAATGGTTTGGTAAGGGCATCTACAATCATGTCTTCTGTTGGATGATATTCCATCTTGATAAGCCCTTGTTCATGTCGACTTGCTTTCAACATGGTTAATCTGAGGACTGATCTTCTCTGTCTGAGAGATCTTTATGTGCCCTAAGTTGTCTTTGTTGATCTCTGTTGGGGTCGGTTCTCCTATTCTAGTCTAATACTAATATGTGCCGCCACTTCAGTTGTTTACTTCTCAGGCTGAGTCATATTCAGCTTCTATAGAGTACAACTATCTTCTGCTTCTATGTAGTCTAATCAATAATTCAATTTCCATAGAATTACCAGTATCCAGTTGTAGATTTTTGGTCCATGACATCACTGGTCCATTCACATCTACATGTTCAGTCATTTTAGGGTTACTGGCTACTTGCAGTCAAAGTTGCAGGTGCTCAGTTGTAGATACTCTTTTTGCTGTATTGCAATCACACTTAGTTGGTGAGTTAGTTCTTCTGCACAAAATCCAAACATCTGTGGCTTTCTCTGAAGATGCCAGCCACAGATGCTGGTGAAACGTCAGAAAGGAACTCTTCTAGAACATGGCCACATAGCCCAAAAGCCCCACAGAAAACTAAAACCCAAACAGCTGCTGATATATCTGGTCCTGTTGTTTTGCTTATGTACAGAAGACTTCCAATGGCTTCTCTGTGCTGGTTGTTGTTTGATAACACTTCACACTTCCATGCAGGGGGGAAGCTCTTATATGAAAATATGCTGGTTACTTTCAGACTGTGATTCGTATGTTACACATAAAACAGCTTTTTTTTTGCTAAAGCTGCTAGAAGTATATGTGCTTATTTGAAAGATATTGCTATGGATTGTGCAGGGGATTCACTAATATGATGTTTCTTATGGATATACATGCATAGGTATATCTATGGATTGTGCAGGAGATTTATTCATTTGATTCTTTTGTATGGATATATGTGAACATGAATGTATGTATTCTTTTACTGGATTTAACTGGATTTTATTGGGGACTTTTGGATTTGTAATGGCTTTTAGTCAAATACAATAAATGATTGACTGACAAGTAACACTTCAATTTCCATGGTGTGCTTCCAGTGGTAGTCTCGATAGGAGTGCTAAGTGGATGTGCCTCAGTTAATCCAAGATGCCTCAGTACTTCTACTATCTTTTGGTTTTTGTGAAGAAGGTAACTTCCATGTTCTTCTCATTCAATCTATATTCGAAAATAATATATCTCCTAATCATTTCACGTCTACTTCCCTATTTAAATCTGCAACTTCATTGTTGTCTTTTCTTTCCTCACAACAATAATCAAGCTACCAGCATAGGTCAAAATAAATGTCCACTTGTTGTCTTTGTATCTTAACTAGAGACATCTATCAGCCTTTCCTTGGGTAAACACCTTCTCAAAAAGCATCTAATTCAGTTTCTCATTCTATGCTCTGTCAGTTTGAGTCCATAAATCCTCTTCTGAAGTTTGCATACAAGATGTTTATTGTTTTTGTCTTCAAAGCCTGGAGGTTGTGCCATATACATGTGTTCAGAAAGTTCTCCATGATGAAAAGCAGTTTTTATATCCAGATGTTCAACATCACAATTTTTGTGGAAAGTCCTTCATTGCTTACCTTTTTGATACTGGCAGTCTGAGTTTGGAGAGGCAAAAGGGAGAAGATCAGAGAGAGTGTTGCCTCTCCAAGGTCCAAAGTCCCAGCTATACTATCAGCATGGGTGAATGTTTGTGCCAGCCCCAATCCTACAACCCAAAGGAAGGGGTGGAAGCACTCTGAATCTAGGATTGTCTTGTTAATTTTGCTGTATCAGAGCATTAAATTTCACTACAATAATGAGGCTTGCTTAGGGAGTTTCCAGAGGGCTTCCCTTTCTCACAATGAAAAGGTGCCATGTAGATCATGGGTGCGCCAAGTGTGGGTCCCCATGATCATTTTTGTTGTTCACCATGCCCCCCCATTTTGTGTTCCAAAAAACTACAAAATGATCTCTGGATTATGTTGGGGGGGAGGGAGAGCATTTCCATCATGTTCCCTCCCCCCCCTCCGACAATTCATGAGGAGGAAGTGGGCATGAAACAGAAAATGAACAGGAAGTGATTTCTGCTCATTTCTATTTTAAAAAGGCCTCTCCTGTCCCCTGGAGTGGGGCTGTGGCCCTCCAGGGGCTCCTGGGGAGCTAATATGGGCCTTCCATAGTTGCCAGTCCCTTGTGTAGATTTCCCCTTTTATAGATAACCCCCCCCCCCCAAAAAAAAAACCCACAATAGAAGGAAACATGGGAATACTGCCATCTGAAGATTTCACAGTCTAGACCTGGCATTAACTTCCATGGATGAGGTAGTGTGGTAGGATGAGAAACACTTGAGCTAAAAGCACCTTTAGATTTTGATGCAATAACATTTATTATATGGCATATTCTTTGTGGAACAGGTTGCTCTTAGTTCTTAGCTCTCCTTCCCCCCTACATACCCCATCTTCACTGAAACTAGAAGGCTGAAGGCTGCTCTAGAACAATGTAGGAGATGGTGTGTGTATGTTGGGGGGGGGAGGATGCAGGTAGAAGGCTGGAATTGATAAATAAACAGAAACCCCACCTTTGTTTATTTCAAAAAAGCAGTAGTCCAGTGGTAAATTTTGAAGTACAGACCTTCGTTATCACAGTACTTACAGTAACACCCACAAGGACAGTCCAAAAGTGGTGTATTGATCTATCTACCAGTCTGTCTATCTAAAATATTTCTAGCAATTTTCATCCCTACAGACAGTCAGTCTTTTGTTAAGCTAACGTGTCTTGCTCGGACAAGACAAACCACCACAAAATGCTTTCAATTGCAACAGGGATAGCTCATCACATTATATTACTACTGTGAAAATCTATTTTTCCTCCTGCTATTATTGTGGCTATAGCAACTAGGCTCAGAGGGAGCAGAAGAGTCCAAGAAGATGGGACTCGGGTGGAAGATGGTTTCTTTGTTCCCACTAGTCAGAAAAGCCAAGAGCTTCAGCCTTGCAAGCCCTGACTTACTACTCCACTGCGCGGAAGCCTCCATGGGATCCAAGCTCCTCATAATAACAGGAAGACTTCTCTTCATTTAACTAAACATTTGGATTCTATTCATTAAATGCATCTGTGAAAAATATAAGGAGACTTGCTGTTGGAAAACAGTGGTACTTACACGGCCACCTTTTTCTGGCAGACATTCACATCCTCCACTGCAGTCTCTTCCTGCACATGGTCCTGTATAAGATTTTCCTCCCTGAAAATGAAAGCACACATTTAAATGACAGGTAGATATCATCAAAACAGGAAGGAATAAAAAATATGGCATGTTCAAGAGAAGGAATTTTATGTGCAGACTTATCATGTGAGTGTCATTTCACAATTCCAAACTGTAGAATCTTTGGAACTTATCAGATGTTGGAAACTGGAAGTATAATCTAATGGCAATCCAAACGCAATCATGAGGTTTCACGTTATTGCGAATTAAAGTATCTCACGCAATTTCAGGCAAAAGGGAAGTCATTCTGAATGCAATCATGGATTTTACGTTATTGCTAATTAAAGCATATCACACAATTTTGGGCAATGGGGGGGGGTCATTTTCGGGTAATGGGAAGTCATTTTGAACACATTCCAAAAGCAATTGGAATTCACGTAAATTCGCTAAACAAGCAAATTCACATGAATTCAAATTGGCTCCAATTGGCTCCATTCGCAATAAAGAGAAATTCCTCCTGTCTGATAAGGTCCTTTGACAACTTAAGACTCACAGTTAAATAAAAAGGTATTTGGGGGCTTGTTTGCTTTAAGATGGAAGTATTTTAAAATAATAATAATAATAATCCTGAACATAAAAATAAAATTTGCCAGCAAAAAAAGGAATAAAAGTTGAATGAAACAGTGTTGTGTCCCACGATGGTAGAAGAACCGTATAGTCCCTGAAACCGTATAATCTACCCGGCTCCTAAAATCTTTCAGCCAATTCCCAACTCCCTACCCCCCCCCCCCCCCCGTATTTTGTTGCTACCCATGCTGTGGCCAGCATTGTGGTTTTTATTTGTGTATCATGTTGTGTTGTATTTCTATTGTCAGTAATTTAATTTTAAATTTAACTAGTTTAATCCTATTTTGGGGGGGGGGGGGAGTTGGAATGGAATTCTTGAATTATTTTAATCTGTAATCTGTTTTTTAATCTTGTACCCCACCTCGATTGTTTTACAGAGGGGCGGGTAATCATCATCATCATCATCATCATCATCATTATTGAGATAATCTGAAACAAAGGATATAATTAAAAGGTTGAACATCCTTGGCAAACAATACAATTAAACAGGCTGTATCTGCTTTCCCAAGCATAAGGAATTCTTCTTAACCCTGGCATGTTACCTTAATGTTTGGAGAAATGAAGAAGCTTAATGGCCCAAAACACATGGGCCATTAAGTGCTGGCTTCGGGCCAATCTGGGGGCATGGCATACAGAAGACACATGCCCCAAGATAGAGCTGAAGCTGTGCCGTGGCCATCTGAAGTGGCTTGGAGCCGCTGGCAAAAGGAGCACAAAAAAGCGCTCCTTGCCAGCCACTCATTTAGAACTGTGGCAGCAGCTGGTCTTGGGACCATGGTGTCTGGGTGCCATGGTCCTGCGCTGAACCAGTATGCCAACAAACCGTAATGAAGACCTCTTTCCCCATGTGCTCTCCTCAGAAGAAACAGTGAGAAGAATCACAGTACAAAAAGTCTTAACTTATGCATATCTAGTCAAATTGAATTACTCAGAAGTAAGCAGCAGATTCTCAGAGCATCGCAGAACCACCCTTTATAGAATTAACAGTATGCTGTAATAGCAATAGTCATCACCATCATAATCTTCATCATCCACTTAGCAAAAGAAAAACATTCCTTGCTAGGCTCCCTTTTTCCTTTTCTATTTCCACATTCCAGGAAGGAAAATAATTCTGAAGTTATGATTACAAAAATTAAAATTACGCTGAAAAAAAAAATCCAATAAGTTACTATTTTCTGGAAAAATTAAAAAATGCAAGAATATCATCCTTTGCAGATCGAAAGCCATATTGTTACGTTAAAAAGATGAAATGTGTTAGGTATTTGGTTTGGAATACAGTTGTCATCCATGGATATTAAAAGTAATTTGCTCAAAAAATTATTACAAATTTTACAATAGAAAGTCAAAGTCATTAAAAAAAAACTGATGAAAGGAAACCTACACCAGGAATTAGAATGATTACATTGATGTGTGGGAACTTTATTTCTTCCTTGGAAACTCATCATAGATAGCCATTCTGTAGCACTACTTTACAAAGTCTGATACAGAAATCTACCTGTGACATAATTTTCAAAAATAACGTGAAGGAATACATATGTAATGTATCCATGTAGTTTATCAAGATGGGAAGGAAATCTAGACTAGATGCTGCTTTCAACAGAAATAGAAAAAAAAGTGGGCAGTTTATGGAAGGAGGCAACATTATTGTCTACATATTTAATATGAGTGTGCTAAAGCTAAGAGACTATGACCATGCAGGGTGCTGTCTTGACAACTGCACAATGAATAGGCTCCAATTGCAGAAGCTCTGTTCCATCCAAAATCCTGCTGAGCTTTTGCTGGCAGTTACAAATTTCTTTTTATGGTTAAACTGCTTGTTACATAGGAACAACTTTAAAACAGTTATCTCTCCTCCCTGTTTTTTATTCAAATATAAGTGTAGAGAATAGTACCCTAGCATAAGGTAAACTATTAAATCCTTTCGATTCCAGCTCTGTCCTAGGCCCCACAGCCCAACTGAGTCATCTGTGCTTATTATGAGTGAGGAGAAAGAGCAAAATGGTATAGCTGTGTCTTTAAAGTAACAAAAAGCTTAGCCTAGGAAGCAAGCAGTTTACAGCTGCTCCTTCTTGCCAGTGTATCATACCAGCTTCAGTTCCTTCTTGCCTATTTGTTTCTTCTTGTAAGGCAACCCCCCAGCAGTCCTCTGGCTGATGGCAAAGGTCCTTCTGTTCTGCAATTCACGTTTTCATAATTTCAAATCTGCCCTTGTGAAGTCACAGAATTGCCTTCTTTGATAAAAATGGAAAAGCACAGGAGTAGGTGCTTTAAAACCTGCCGTTAAGAATCCTCAGCTGTACAACTACGTTAAATATCTTGAATGACACAAAGGACAGTGATCTTATGTTGAAAGAGTTATACAGAGATTGTATAGGATGCAAACTCTTTTCTTTCAGTTCTTTGCCTTGTCTAGCATCCAAAGGATGCATAAATATTGTCTCTGGACAGCAGTGCATCTTGTGGTCTGCTCTGAACACCAAAAATGCTCTTATCAAAGTACAAACAGCCAACACACTGAGATTATAAACATCCAAACAGTGCATTTCCTTCAACAGACTTACGCAATGTCATCTGGTCTGTTGTTCACATCCTCTCCCATTATGCTGTGTGCCTAAATGTCCAACAAAACTCAGGAAATGTCTATGTCTTGGGAACAAGCAAAAATATTTCAAGAAGAAGCTTCCAGTGAAGTAAAAAAAAACCTTACTGCTTGCTTAAAAATATTGTGCTGATACATACTGTGAAATTTTCTGACTCCTACTGCTTTGGCATTTTGGGGATAGCAATAATTACTTCGACCTAATGAACTCTAACTATATTTTCCAGAGGACATGTGTGTCCTGTTAAGAGTCACAGTCCTAAATCCAATTCTTAGTCCCATCTAGAGTAGAACTATGGAATCAATGGGAACTTGGTAAGATCACACTTACATAAGTTCTGTTGATTTAACAGGTGTGCTCTAGTTGGGACTAAGACTGTTTCTCAAAATGATTGAGTCTTCTTCTTCCTCCTCCTCTTCCTCTTTTTCTTACCAGGGTGGATCAGGGGGTTTAGTAAAGAAATCTATGGGCCACAAAAACTTCCTCTGTGTGTGTTTGTGTGTGTGCGGGGGTGCACTACATGCACTCTCTTCACTTTGCCCACTCTGCTCTAAAGAGCAGAAGGTAGAATTGAGAAAGGATAAAAGGGACTCAGCTTTCCATGTCAGTGTGGCAATGAATCAACTCTGTGCATTTTGAGGTATATTACTCTGTATATTTTGAGGTCCAGAGTGCCGAATCCTAGGCAACCACCCCATTCAGCAGCTGAAACCTGGGGATGATTCACTGCCCTTCTATGGGAGCAGCTAGTTACCACTGTCCAAAATATAGGCTCCATACACCTTGAAGTGAGTGGCACTTCTTACATTTCAGGCATATTCTATTTCCATGGTAAAAGAGCTAGTGGTGAGGAGAAAGGGGATCCATCCAAATCTACTTTGTCATCATCTCCCATGCAGATCATTTTAATATACGTCACACCTGCCTGATTTTGAAGATGGTTTGCAAACTACAGTTTATGCCAAATGTGGCAACTCACATTTAAAAAGAGACACGCGTGAGAGAACATGTTCTGTCAGTTACTTTGGGTACTTCAGGGGTCAAACTGAAGGAGTGATCTGATTTGAAATGGTCTGAGATTTTTCAAATTTGAAAGTGTGATTCCATCTATATGCCCCTTACCATTAGAGAGGCATGAAAAATGTATTTGTAGTGCAGGTTTAGAGAGGGTTTCCCCCCCCCCCCCAACCTGTATGACATGGCTGTTCAAGGGGTCAAAATAATTTCTTGTCTGGAATCTTCACAGTATCCATTTGAAAAGTGTGTACAAAAATAAGCATACTTACCATTTACATAAAATGCTAATTAAACACAATCTAGGGGCTACCCATTCAAATAATGCCTAAATCTGAAGATATGTGCGTAAACTTGCACACATTGTGGGTAAAGGGATGTTATTAACCAGCTTATAGCTATTTTCATACTCTGGATCCTTGTTCAATCAGGAGTGGCCGGATTGTTCACTCTTTTTGGGCATGGCCTAATTCCTTCTTCTCTCAAAGAAAAATATCTTAGACTTGTATTGACTAAGTTCTAGACAGAGCCAAACTGCTCCCTCCATAGTAATAAATGAAAAATCAAGATGGGTAGGGGTAGGCTAACATATCCCAAAAACATGCCCACAGCTTCAGGTCTCAACAACTTAAACACAACCAATCCACTACACCAGAGAGTGTTCTGGATAGCTCCACAACTGAAATTTCACTAAACATGGAGTCCAAGTCATGCAGGATGCATTTAACCTTCAAAGCCTCTTGCATGACACTGAAAAGAGAACCAACCCTTTTCTGGACCAGATTACAGCAGGGCTTTCACCATCTGGACTGATAAGCAATTTAACCTGCGTTTTTTTTTTGTTTTAAATCATTTCCTGATGAGGTTTAGGCTTTCAGAGGCTTTTCTTCTGTCCAAAGGTGGAGGATTTAGTAAAATGGGTCTTGAACAGATTTTGTTCAATTACAGAGGGCTCTATAGGGATATTCTTTCTGGCATGGCTCATGCCTTGACCATTCTGTGGGCCATGGAAATGTCAGTACTCTATTATCTTCTCCCTCCTTGCAGAATCTAAGCAAGATCTTGGTACACAAAACTGAGAGCTATGTAGCCAGTAGAAAATAACAAGAACACAAGTAAAGGAAAAATTTGGCTTCATTTAATCCAGCCCAGCCTAGAGGCCACTATCAATCCTATTCTCTGGCAAAGAGATCGGTTTCCACCTCATCACATCTTCAGTTTCATACAGCAGAATTTTTCTAAATAGTGAAGACAATGAAACCACCTCCCCCATTTTGTAACAATATCAGACATTAGATTGGAGCCATACAATGAAGTGGATGGTGGGAAATCTAGGATAGATAAAAGAAAGCATTTCATCACAAGCACATATTAAAACTGTGGAATTAGCTAGCATACGATAAGATAGACCCCAATTTTGTTTTTGTTTTGGGTCTTCAAGGCAGCCACAAAGTGCTAGTTAGAAAAGGATTGGACACCTAATCTAGACTTTCCTATGCAAGAGACTGAACCTAATAATGTGACTGGCGTTTGTATATTTTAAGTATTTGTCCCTGGTACCATATATCCACCTTCAAATATTCCATTCCCTGTATTCCACAGGCAGAAGTCAAAATGGCTTGCCATTTATATATTTCTGTTTGGTTACTCACTTCTGCCCTAGTGAGCCCCAGCAGGCAGGTAGGGATAAGCCAGAAGGCTTTTATTATTTTATAAGACACACATACACTCAAAACAGAGAAAGGCAGAAATTGGCTTTAAAGTTCTAGTTGGGACTACTATGTCTTTCCTCAAAATTCTCAGGATCTTTAGCTTCCATTATAGAAGTTACTACTAGAAAACATGAGAAGTTGCTCCCCAGTTTTATTTAAATCTACGTTCATCTAACTCAGTATGAAAAGGGATCTTGTAGCACCTTTGAGATGAACTGGAAGAAAGAAGCTGGCAGCATTTTAGGCTGCTTCCTCAGATGCACGTTTGGAATGGAAAATCCAGAGACAGATTCAAACTCAAAACTTTGTGGATATGGAGAGGAGGTGACAAGTTCAGTTTTAACCATGGTTGATGGAGGACAAAGGCAGGAGGAAGGCTGTTGCATAAAGTCAAGGTGAGTAGATAATCACATAAATATGTTTTTGAATGTAATGCGGGGAACAGAGAGGGGATATGATGGTCAAGGGCACTCTCATAAGGATGGGGGTTAGATAGTGTTGAAATGTGTGCAATGTGGTAGGAAACCATTGTCTCTGTTCAACTCATTGCTGAGGGACTATAGCCTGTGGATACATTCCAATTCTCCTATTTCTCTTTCCAGTCTTCCTTTGTAGTTCCTGTGTTGAAGGGCCGCTGTTCTGAGGTCAGAGATGGAAGGCCTATGGAGACTGAAGCAGTTCTTAACTGGGTTTGCACACTGATTTTCCACACTAACCCGGCTATGTCTTTGAGTTCATCTAACTCAACCGTCTTTGTTAAGTACTGAATATTTCTTGTCAGTGATGCCTTTCATGATCAAGCGTTTAATTTCCCAGTCAAGCATCTTTCTTGATTTGTGTATAGTTTGGTCTTCTCGTAAAAGAATGTTTCTAAAAGGAAACTGTGCCAATAAATGTGACACAGCATTTTTTGCATGTGTGTGAGTTTGCTGCTGAGACTGACTGGGAATTCAATTAAGCCTAGTAGCTGTGTTTCTATATTTACATGGCCATTGTTTCTTTGGAAACTGTTTGCTATTTTATAGATTCCATAAAAATAATCATAAAATAACAGAAGTTTTCTCTTGATCTGGAATTGCTATTTCTATGTTTCATCTCTTTGGAACATTCACAGAACGAGCACTTCTGGATCAGAGCTGATGAGTTCCAGTATTTTTTCTTCAGATACATCTGTGGCAAGCCCACATGTGCATAGGAGCACTCACCCAGTAATTTTCCCCAGCAGATGGTATAGAGCCTAATATTCGCTTTGATACTGGACAGAATGTGTAGTCATAATGACTAGTAGACACTGATAACATTCCCCTCCATCAGTTTATCCGAGCCCCTTTAATGCTGAATAAGTTTATATTATGGTTACTTTAAGTGAATTATTCACACCACAGATAATTCCCTAAACATTCCTAAAGAATCTCCTATTGAAACAGGGCTTTAAATTTTTTTCATGAAGCCGAGTTTGAAAGGGAAAAAAAACCCTTTGCTTTTATTAAATAAATGAATACATAAATGACAAATAATTTTTAATTAAATAAAAATAAGAGTTATGACTCATTTTTCAGCTACAATTTTCTGAGCTACCTAATGATCTTGGCTAAACAGATTAAGCATCAAAATTGTAACCAAAGACCAATTTCTTAGAAACCATGAGGAATCTTAGTTCAAAGACTATTGTCTGTTGATGAATGAAATGAACAAGTTTCAGAGAACTGCCCAACATCTTGTACAAAAATTTTGTTGAAGACAGCAATGCTACCTCCACCACTCACTTTTTCCTAGTTTTTTAAAGATTAAAAATAATTTCCCTCTTTCCAGCTTTGCTATTCTTCCCATAAACATAAGGCATAATTTGAGTGGGTATACTGCAGCAGAATGATTATTGTGAGTCTATACATTTCCTCAAGCCCAACAAATACCGATTTCAAATCTCTGTTTATGTAATATTCTCTAGATCAATGATTCTCCAGTTGTTGTTGGTCTTCAGATTCCAGAATCCTTTGCTTTGGCCCTGTTTGGCTAGGGCTTATGGGATTTGAACTCCTGGAAGATCTTGAGATTGTATAGGATGCAAATTCAGGAGCAATGCTAGATCACCTGCATTATCATTACTGAAAAATGGTGACACTCTAGGTTAGAAATGAAGTCTTCTAATTCCACATCAATTAAAAAGGAGACTGCAGTCAAGAAATAAGAAGAAGACTAGGAATGAGAAGGGCAGCCATGAAAGAATTAGAGATGATCCTAAAGAGTACAAACATAAGAAATGAGCACTAAAGTCAGAATTGTCCAAGCCATAGTATTCCCCATCACCATGTACAGATGTGAAAGCTGGATCATGAAGAAAATGGATAGAAAAAGAATCAGCTCATTTGAGATGTGGTGCTGGAGATGAGAACTGAGGATATCATGGACAGCCAAAAAGACAAACAGACCAAATCAGAAATTGCCTTGGAGGCTAGAGGCTAAGATGAAGAAATTAAGGCTGTTGTGCTTTGGCTACATCATGAGAAAGCATGACTCCCTTGAAAAAAGATGAATGCTTGGAAAGGTGGAGGGCAGTAGAAAGAGAGATAGTTTATACACCAGATGGATGAACTCAATCAGAGAGGTCACAGACATGAATCTACAGGAACTGAGTACAGCAGTAGAGGACAAGGGGCTTGGAGATGTCTCATCTGCAGCATTGCCTTGAGTTGGGATTGGCTTGGCAAGAACAACAAATTCAATACAAAGTTGAAGGCTTTCATGGCTGGCATCCGTAGTTTTTTGTGGGTTTTTCAGGCTATGTGGCTATGTTCTGGAAGAGTTTATTCCTGACATTTCGCCAGCAGCTGTGGACAAATCTATATAAAGACCATAAAATGCAGTGTTCAAACATGAATCAAGGAACATGAGAGACGCTGCAGACTGAGTCAGCCAGAAAAAGCAGTAGCACAACATGTTATAAACCGTCCTGGGCTATGTGAAAACACTAAAATTCTGGACCATGCCAACAACTATCAGGTCAGAATGCACAGGGAACCCATTCAAATCCACAAACACCTGGATAACTTCAACATCTGGATAAAAGAAAACCCTGAAAGTAAACAAATAAGTTTATTGCACAGGGATGGATTGGTAATGCAATGGAAGGGGCCGGGAACGAGTGTGGAACGAGTGGGGGGAACGTGTGGGGACCGATATTTTGGTGTTTTTCAGGACTGGTAGCCAAACTGTAAGTTTGGGTGAGATAACTGTAAGTTTATCTCACAGGCTCCTGTAACGTGCCTTGTGTGTTACAAAAGGGTCTGGGATGGGGATGGAACAAGTGGGGGATGCATTTTACTGCACGCAGAAGTCCCCATTCCGTTCCCTTCCCTTCCACTCCCAATCCATTCCAAAGGAGGGGATTTTTGAGAACTGTTCAAAACAATCATATCCTCTGGGACAGATGGGGAACGGAAGGAAAGGGAACAGGACGGTTGAGCAACTTCCTGTGTGCAGTAAAATGAGTCCCCCACTCGTTCCGTCCCTATCCCGGATCCATTTGTAACACACAAGGCACATTACAGGGGCCTGTGCGAAAAACTTTAAAGTTTGGCTACCAGTCCTGAAAAACACCAAAATCAATACCCAGCGTGTGCAAATGAAAACCACCCAGGCTCAGGGTGTTTTCCCAGCAGACGATGGATCACTAATTAAATAGACACCCTGAGGCCTTGCCATTCAACAACAAACCAACACACAGATTAACATGCAAATCACCTCCTCTCAACCAAGGGTCAAACAATATATATATAGCCCACTCACTTCCATGCCAGCATTCTCTGATGATGCCAGCCACAGCTGCTGGCGAAACATCGGGAATAAACTCTTCCAGAACATGGCCACATAGTGTGAAAAAGCCACAAAAAACTAACAACAAATTCCACCAAAATATAATATATTTTTAATCAATGGGGACGTCACTCTCTTCTGACTTAAAACTGGTATTGTTGAAGTCATGCATATTTTGGATCATTCCCTAATCCAAGGATTTGTCCACACTGGCAAAATAAAGCTGCTTCAAACTGACTTGAAGCCTACATATCCAGAAAACTTACAACATGAAACCAGGGGGAAACCAACACAAAGTCATTCCCCAGGGCTGAAAACTGGAGAAAAGAAGCTTTGAAAATGCACACCATTGCATATGAATATAAACAATACAGAATGAGTGCAGGAATGCAAGAAAGCCCAGGCAATGTATGGAAGAAGTCTGGAGCATGCAACCAGTGACCAGTGAAATGCAGCTGTCAATGCCATTGCTCGCCATACTTTTTTCTGTTTGAGCAGACAGGTGCATGAGTGGCCAGCTACACCATCAACCAATCACACCATCGATCTGTCACACACCCCATGAGGCCAAAGTCCAAAAAACATAGCAGGTGGCCAATAATGCAACGGATCTAATAAAAACTTACACAAACCATACAGTCCAACAGGGAGCATGGGGTGGTGGGGGGGGGAGGAAGAGGGCATGTATGGGGAGGGGGCTCCATGATTGTGCTTTGCCAATGTCTCACTGGGTGCACCAATGCACTGTAAGAGTGGCCCATGAGAAAGAGATGCAACATTCCTATCTTTACTACAGACATTGTTCCAGCTATATTATTGTTGTTATGGTTTTTGTTATGGGGCCATTGAAAGAAAAAAATCTCCCTCTACTGCTAAACTGTTCATCTGTTTGGCACCCTTCTCTTTAGTAAAAAAATAGTATTGTTCCACTGGGTATTGGATGCTGCCTTTGCTCCTTGTGCCTTCAGACAAGAACTGTTTATCGCTCGATAAAACTGGCACTAAACCTCAGCTGGCATTGGGTACATACTGCACCTACCATCAAATGATTCTGGATCAGAATGCATATTGTCAGATTATATTTGGGCTACATCTATTAAGAATTCCTTTCTTTCTGCTAACATCTTTGGACCATTTCTGAACCATGAATCCATCTATTCTAACTTTAATTTGTACAGTTATCAAGCCCTGTGCTAATTCAGTTTAAAAGACAACCAAAATAAAATCTAAACTGAAGTACTGAAGAAATTCAGCAACAAGAAATTATCTTGTATTTCAAAATGTCTTTAGAACTACATTTAACAGAAGTGTCTTCTTTTCCCCATTTTTTATCCTCTTGGGATTACTCTGTCGTGGTTTTTATTTAGCAAGCAACTAACATCCAGCATCTTCATGGGGAAGACCTTTAACGTTGTGTCTTCCACTGTCGCTGTCACCATCTTGCATTTTCTGCATGTCTCCTAAAATGAACTAGTAATAGACCAAGGCATACAGATTTGTTGTTAGACTAGGAAGAGGAATTTGCAAGAAGCATACCAAGTTCATGAACCGTTGGTTTCACAGCAGCCATCATGGAAGTGGAACAACATGCTACAAAGTATCATGAGTGTATAAATGTGGACACGTCCCTTGCAATCTATCTGTGATTGGCTCATGAACTTTTATTTTGAGATCACAGGCCTGCATTTAATGACCAGCACAAATAAAGCTAAGAGTTCCTAAATTCACATGAAATCATTGCTCATTTCCAGTTCACTTGAGTTGCAGCATAAGATTAAGAACACGAATATAGACTGTTTACACTTTTCTCCTCTGTGCGTTTAAGTGTGACATGGAATTTTCCTAAAGAATCTGTTTCCCAGATGTTTTCAGCTAGTGTTGGTCAAAGGGATTTCTGCTAGGGAAAATAAATAATTCTGCTGTGACACTGGGTCTCCAGCTGTTTTTAATGTGATGACATACAATCAGTTTTCAGTGTGAGCATCAGTATTTTGACGTTCCCAAGGGAAAAAATCCTTTTGTGATTACTCAATGCATAATGAGGCTTTGTAGATGAGTTTCTGATACATACACATATACCTTAATAATCGGTAATCGATATTGGGTTTCCCCCCAAGCTTTTAAAGATGATACACACTGTTGATAATGTAAATAACCAATGTGAATAGACCTGGGATAAAATGCTGCATGCCTTGAATGTGTTTCAAATGCATTCACAACATTGATCCCATCTTCATTTGAATGCTTGTACGTATGAGCAACTGAACTTACAGAGGTGCACACAGATGTGGTTCCATAGTGTGAATAACAAACCTGGAATGCATGAGTGAGATGATTTGCATAATCACACTAAAAAATAACATCTGAATGACCCCTCAGTTTCAGTGTCCTGCAAAAGCATAATCCCGCCCCCATCTGACTCTGAAATGTAGCTTCAACGTCATTTTAAATGCTAACCAAATTTCAGACTAAAGACTTTTCTTCCCATCACACCTACCTAAGTGGTTACATTACTATGATAGCATTTCAGAAGGACAGCAGCCACCATGAGATCAGTCTTAGTAGAAGCTACACTGGAGCAGATGGCAAATCTGTAGCGTATGCATGCTCTAGATGTGCCCCACTCACATTTAGGGGGAAAAATTGGTAATGCATGAAAACAGACTGCAATGATGTGAGCTCCCAGGGAACAGAGTTCACAAGATCACAACCAACGCTGCTGATTCCAAATGAGGGTATGAATTTACTGCAACACATGCATCAGAACAACAGTGCCTTACAAAACTATTCACCTCTCTTTGATTCTTTCTCATTTTGTTGTGTTACAACTTGGAATACAACCTGAAATGATAACTGGTATTGTTATCACTTGATGCACACAACATACTCAGCACTGTGGCTATCACAGTAAGTGGGAAATGCACACCTTAATGCACTGAATAGTTTGTATGGATCAGAGATGCTGATAATACTGTCAGAAAACCAGACTCCTAGCAAGATCATCCAAAGTAGAATGTTAAAAATGGAGATTAAGATGCATCTATCTTTTTCACAGAGTACATAACAGCTGCCTCAACAGAAGAAGATGGATAGTTCCAGTGATGAAAGAGGCAGACAAACTCCAGAAAGGAAGTTAAAGGGCAGCAGCAGTAATGGGAATAGGTGAGCATGATGGGGACCTCTTAAAGCCAATGGCAGTGGCACTTTAGCTAACTCTTGTTAGTACTGTACAAAAGGAGGCACTGTAACCTGCCTTTCTTGAATTTCTTTCACCTTGAAAACCTTAAGATCAGATAATCCCAAATGATACAAAGAGATAATACCAAAAGATGGGACTTTTAGGTCAACTTGCTACTGGGGAAAAGCAGAGGACAATATGACCGGTATGGAGTAAGGTCAAGATGCATCTGGAGGACTGAGTCCACAAACACTTAAGTTATAAATTGCTTCCCATAAAATCATAGAAGTGGAAGAGAACACAAGGGCCACCCAGTACAACCTCCTGCCATGCATAAAGACACAATCAAAGCACTCCTGAGAAGATGGCCATTTGGCCTCTGTTTAGAATCCTCCAAAGATGGAGACTACACCACACTCCAGGACAGTGTATCCCACTGTCAAATAGCTCTTACTGTCAACGTGGTCTTCCAAATGTTTAGGTGAAATCCCTTTTCTTGTAGTTTGAATCCATTACTCCAAGTCCTAGATTCTGGAGCAGCAAAAAACAAGCTTGTTCTATCTTCAATCTGACATCCCTCCAAATATTTAAACATGGATATCATGTCACCTCTTAACCTTCTCTTCCCCAGGCTAAACATATAAGCTTCCTAAGCCTCTCCTCATAGGACATCACTTCCAGACCTTTCACAATGTTGGTTACCTCCTCTGGTACTACAGTTTGTCAACATCCTTCTTTAATTATAATGCACTATATTGGACACAGTATTCCGAGTGAGGTTTAACCAAACCAGAATTGCTCCCTCTCGCTCTCTCTGCTATAACAGACTTGGGGCGTTCCCACTGGGAAAAAACTTGAATCCTGAATCAATTTATATGGATCTTGTTCCCACTGGAAATTGATCCCGATCCTCAGTGGATCAATTCCAGTGGGAAAAATGTGGGGCAAACACCAGAAGCCCGGGGTATTTTGGTAGCCATTTCTTTAGAGATTCTTTTGACAAAAATCGATTCTGATATGATTCCTAACAGATCGGAATCAATTTTTTAAAAGGGGAGGGACAAATAGCAGAGGGTGTGTGTGTGTTGTCCATCCCCAGATATGTCACACACACACACTCAGTGCCACCTTTTTTGGTTCTTTTTTTAAAAAATAAAAAATAAAACCACAAAATTGATAGATTGGCAAAGCAACTACTTGTAGAAACAAGTAGCTGCTAAGCCATTGTACCGATTTTTCAATTAGTTTTGTTAATTTTTTTTAAAAAACAGTCTCCCTCATCCTCCTCCCAGCTGCATTCCCTGGAGTCCGTGTTCCCTCCACCTGGCCTTGTCTCCATCCTCCTCCTCTCCGTTTGGTGGTGCTTCAGGCGGGGGAGAGATGGAGGGAGGGACCAGGCGAGTCAGCGGAGGGCACCGTCTCTGCCCTCTGGGGCATCTCCTCCTCTGACCCACCGTGCTACCGGCCTCTGGCCCGGTGCCTGCGGAGCGACGCACTGCTGCTGCCAGAGCATGTCCAGGGCTGAGAGGTTGGCCCCCAGAAGAGCTGTCACCGCACATACTCCAGAGAGGCGAGAGGGGCCCAGCTCAGCAGAGACAGAGAAAGGGCTCCCCACCTGCTCCCTGAGTCCCAAGGACATCCAGAGTTCAAATCCTCACTGAGCCACCCACCTCCCTTGGACAAGTCACACTCTCTCTGCCACAGACCCAATTGGGGAAGGGACCAAAGCAAGTTGGAGACTGGGGAAGGGCCAAGGCCAGGCTGGGGAGCAGGTGCCAAGAAATGGGGACAAAGGTCCATGCCAAAAAACAGTGATTCCAAAAGGTCCCCATTCATAAGTGCGCTAAGGACCTTTTGGAATCGATTTGGCATAGCGGAGCAGAGCTGGATCGAGATTCGGATTTTTCAGTAAGCGGGAATGACCCCTAATATAATTAAACTTGTTGAATATCACAATGAAAAGATTTGAACTTACGTTCCTTCACATCTATGCCACACACTCAAAAAGCTACAAAATACTGGCACTCAGTGATATTTCTGCTTGTAGTTTTATTTATTAAAATAATATAGGGACTCAGAACAAGATTAACAAAATACAATTAAAACACAGACAAATCCAACTGTTAAAACATCTGTTTAGAACATAACTTAAAATGCAACAATATTTTTGAAAAGCATCCATAGTATGTATGGCAAGCCCTTCCTCAGCAACCAAGCAAATGCCAAAAAGTTTGCCTGAATAAAACAATGTTTGCCAGCCAGTGGAAGAACAACAGGGAGGAGGCTGGTTTAGCTTCCCTTGGTAGGGAGTTCCAGAGCACAATGTGCATTATGTACTACACAGTGATTATGAATAGTTTTAGTAAAAATATTACGCCATGCAGCTGTGCCAGATTGAAATGTTGCAACCACACAAGAGAGAGTTTTGGTCTCTGTCACTATCATAGATGTATTGCTACAGAATTGTTATTGGTATATTTTATATATTCAGAAGGGAAAATAAACAGATCCATAATGAGGATGTTTTTAACATCTGTCTGATCTGAATGGCAGGCATTAGCTCCCACCAGTCTAATAAAATAAGGTCAGCTGTTTAACCTTCCCTTGCCTTGCATGGCTCAGTTGGCCAAATAGAGAAGACAAATTTTCACCTCCAGGGTCCTTTTCCTTTGGCTGCATGTATTAATACATTCTGTAGCAAAGTGGAGAGTAGAATTTTCCTTTTATAGTCACTAGTATGCCTGTCAATTATGAAAACAGCAATAATAACTGACGAGAATCCCTCAATAAGAACATCATCATTGTTTTAAATTATGTGTCCAGGCGTTTGTGGACCTGCAGTTCAAAAAGCTACGTATAAGGTTAACTGAATGAATAAATAAATCCTGAGGAGGGAGAACAGCCAGTATAATGTTCCAGAGACTGATACACTAAGAAACAGTGCTGCAATGTAATGATGAGAAACAGAGGTTTTGGAAATCAGGCAGAGTCAAATTAGGAAGTGAGTCCCTCTGGTTAATAGCAAGAACAGAATGGGGGCCTGAGAAGGGAATGCAGAAAGAAAAATCTGAACTACCCAGTATAAATGAAGAACAAACTGGTGAGTTTACTAGAATCCAGCCTTGTTTAAACAGGTGCCTACCAATTATGCTGGACTACAACTCCCACCATCCCAGATATGCTGGCTGGGGCTAATGCACCCCCAACAGATGGCCATCCAACCTCTGTTTAAAGACCTCCAAGGAAGGAGATTCCATTACACTCCAAGGGAGTGTGTTCCACTGTTGAACAGCCCTTACTGTCAAGATGAAGTTCCTCCTAATGTTTAGGTGGAATCTCTTTCCCTGTAGCTTGTGCCCATTGTTTTGTGTCCTAGTCTCTGGACCAGCAGAAAATAAGCTTGCTCCATCCTCAATATGAAATCCCTTCAAATATTTAAACAAGGCTACCATCTCTTAACTTTTTCTTCTCCAGGCTAAAAATAACTTAGCTCCCTGCCCTACCCCGAGTCCCAAGGAATACTTAGCTCCTTAAGTCTCTCCTCTTAGGGCATGGTTTCCAGACCTTTCATCATTTTGGTCACCCTCCTCTGGACACTCCAACTTGTCCATATCCTTTTTGAACTGTGGTGCCTAGAATTGGATGCAGTATTCCAGGTGAGGCCTGACCAAAGCAGAATAGAGTGGTACTATTACTTTCCTCGTTCTAGACACTATACCTCTATGGATGCAGGTTTGTGGTACTCTTGGGGTAACTAGGTTTGTTTGGTTTTGACACACAGCTTATTGTGGCAAGGGCAAAAAGTTCAATTTTGGTCCCATCAAAACAGAAAACATTTCCTATATGTTTTCTGCATGTCCAACATGCCTTTTTGCAAACTCCAAACTAGTTTAGATGTCGGTTTATGTCAGTAATTTCTTGATTTTCACCTGTCTTTTATCAAGCCCAACTTTGTGGAGTATCTCATGATAGTTGTCCCATGGATGGTTCCCCCATCTCTTTGGTGGATCTCTCCAGTTACTGTTGGCCTTTTGTGTTTTTTTTATCTAAGTAGTTATGCCTTTACCCAGTTTTGGTGGACACCTTCTCTGTATGTAGTTGTGGTTAAACCATATTTTATTGTTGTTGTTATGAACATTTTTTAATAATGGATCCAATAGCTCTCCTGGGGCTATTTATAATGTGTGTGTGTGTGTGTGTGTGTGCATTGTTGTTGTTTTAAAAAATAACCTAACTCTGACTGGTGCTTCCACACTTTATCCTGGAGCTGTTTTGATAGCTTCTTGATCTTCCTGATGCAACTTGTTTAGATATGGTTTCCAACAAACTCTGGGGACTTCCAGAATTATATGCATTTAACCTGAAATCATGTTTCCAGAAGCAGGTCCACTTAACCTGAAATTAGACTGGAACTGTGCACAGGGGGACTCTATTAAACTGCTTACAAATCTTCTTGAGGCAGCAGGTTGCATGACAACATATGTAGGCATGTCACAGCAAAAGGAGGTGAATACAAGCAAACAATAGGTGCCAGTTCACTTTGGTCAGGGTGACTAGACATGCATTTCAATTTTTTGTCCAGGAGGAATTCCAACATGTCCTTAATTTTGAGAATAACTAAGAAATTTATATTTCTGTCAGTGTTTCTAGCTCTTATTTTGTAATGCCCTACATTTTTCTTAAATATCCTACATTTTACAGTGTCTTGTCATCCCTTGCAGCTATGACATCTGATTGACTTAATTCTTGTGGCACAGCAAAATTATTTTGCACCCTTGCAGTGCTGAGTATCACGTGTACACAAAATAGTAAGAGTCCTAATTAAATCCACTTCAATTCCATAAAATGTGGAAATGTCAAAGAGGGACTGCAAGGCACTGTAGCTTAAAAAAGGAATGCAATATTTTATTTTATTTTTTATATATTTTTATTTTATTGATTTTATTCTATTAACACAATTTACTTACTGCAACATATTCATTTCTTTGTATTCTTTACATTCCATGTATTTCTCCTAATCAATAATTTATGCATAAAGAATACTGTCAAAGAGACAAAATCCTCACAATTGCATCTGTTTAAACTATTGCCTTGCCTCTTATGTAAAATCCTCCGTTAGAGGTTTCCGTAATCCATTGTGCAGAAGTTAAGAGCCTTGTGACATTGTGCCCTAGGAACTTCTTGGGATAAAGAGTATTTCATAAATCTTCTACACCTAAATCACCTTCAGCTGTGAGCTAAGGAACAGGTTGGGAAGTACCTAGAATGTCCTTGAAGAAAAATCCTATATGAATATGAATGAATCATTGAGTTGGAAGAGACGACAAGGAACATTCGGTTCAACCCCCTGTCATGTAGGAAGGCATAATCCCAACAGACAGCCATCCAGTCTCTGCTTAAAAGTCTCTAAAGAAGGAAACTCTACAACACTCCAAGGCAGTGTATTCTGCTGGCAAACAGCTCTTGCTATCAGGAAGTTCTTCTTAATGTTTAGGTGGAATCTCTTTTCCTGTACTTTGAATCCATTGCTCCAAAAAACAAGCAGAGAGTACAAAAAGCTTGCTCCATCCTCAATATGGCATCCTTTCAAACATTTAAGCATGGCTATCATGTCACCCCTTAACCTTCTCTTCCCCAGGTTAAACGTACCCAACTCCCTAAGCCACTCTACATATGGCATGGTCTCTTGATCTTTCACCAGTTGGGTTACCATTCACATCTGCATATATCTTTCTTGTTAGTATCCCTCTTGAATTGTGAATTGTGAGGTCTGACCAAAGCAGAATAGAGGAATACTTCCCTCAGTCTAGACCAGTGATTCTCAAACTTTGGTCTTCTGCATGTTCCAGATATTTTGGATGTTAGCTCTCAGAATTCCTGGCTGTTGGCCAAGCTGGCTAGGACTTCTAGAAATTCAAGTCCAAAACACCCAGTGGACCAAAGTTTGGGAATCATTGCTCTGACACTATACTCCTACTGATGCAGCCTAGGATCATATTGGCTTTTTTAGCTGCTGCATCACACTGTTGACTCATCTTCAGTTTGCAATCTACTAAGACTGACAGATCCATAGCTTTTTGTGAGTTTTTCAGGCTATGTGATCTTTTTCACATTTGCTACTGTGAATTCGGATGTCAACTTGAAGACAAGTTGAAATTTATAAGCCTATTCTGGTGAGTGGTGGCGGAGGCAAAAGAATACTTTCCTGCCACCATCATGTATTCATAATGCCATGCAACAGAAGTTTTGTTAAGTGTTTGGGGGCCTGCCCATCTTAACCTGGCTAGAAATGCAGCATCTTGTTGGTGGCAGTCAAAAGCACAAGTCTACCTCACACCTACATATGTCTTTCTTTTTTCATTGTGCAGTTTGCCACTCACTTTTACCCTCTTCAGTGGGCAAAGCCTCCCCAGGATGCTTGGAGGATGATATTATTATCTATGTCAAGCAATGGCTTCTACAAACCCCCATCTAACTATCCACTAGCCAAGAGGCTATTGCAACAAAACCATGACTTTTGGGGACAGTGAGCTGAGGACAATTTGCTGAAAATGAAACAAATGAAGTAAATTTTAGAGAGATTCTTTCCCATGTCCTATACAAAGTATGCATGTATTTTACCTACAAGGTTTGCTACACTAACAGCTGCACAGAGATCCCAGAATTTCATATTGCAACTGAAATTACACTGGAATTGCTGGTGGCTGCAAACTTCTTAGATTGTTAAATAAAATAAATTATAATAAAAATGTAACTTTCCCCAGTATTTAATACATGTATTTTAGCACTTGCAGAACTTTTACCACTATACTGGGCAATTGTGACATATCTGCTAAGCATTATTTAGAATGAAATTGTTGAAGAGCACTTGATTTGCATTATAGTGACACATTAGTTAGTGGATGCATCTAGAACCCTGTTTTGTATGACTGGATGAATTTCAGTTCTTGAGGCCTGAGGATTTGGACAACATTCTTGGACCAGTGCAGCTTACAAGTTATTTGCATTGTCCTTGCCCTTTTCAGCTCATAAGATTAAGGATAGAAGGTCTGACATGTTGGGTCCATAAGATTTCTTTTCTTTTTTGTTCCCCATGCTCTTAAGATCTACAAGAAATCACTGGTTAATGTCATCTTGAAATATGACCTGACAATATTCAGTTCTACTTCTTCTTTACATCCGGTTTGGTTGTTTGGCTTAAATAATGGACTAGGTAAGGGCTAATAAACTGAATCTCCAAGTAGATAAAAGGGCTGATGTTGGATACATGGTGAATAGTGCCTTGAATGGTGACACTGTCTGGATAGAGTCGCACTCCCTTTGCAGGAATGCTTTGAGTTTGAGGGTACACATTTAGTTTTGTCACTAGAGACCCAAGTGATTGTTGGCAAAGAATATCATCTACCAGCTGACATTGGTGCATTAACTGGACAGAAATAGCCTGGGCACAGTTATTTGTCTCCTGGCAAACTTAAGATAGGCTACTGTAAGTATATTTTATGTTCTTTTGAAGAATGTTCAGGCACCCATACTGCTAACTGGAAACATGCACTGAAAAAATATTCTGCAAATCTTTAAATATCCACAGTGGCTACCGGCCAACTTTCTGGGCATAATTGTACAGGCTGGTATTGGCCTTTAAAGATCTTAATGGCCTGAAACCAAGGCTCTGGAAGGACTGCACTTATATTACTGTTACTGGAGGTCCTTCTACTGGTGCTGTTGCCAGGTTAGGGACAATGGACTCTAGGGAAAGGTCCGTGTGTGTGTGTGTGCACCCTAGTTGGAGAATATTCTCCTCAAAGAGGCTCACATGTTATATTTTAATTTCCCCAATCCTCTTAAAAGTAATTTGCTGTTTTCATGATTGCTATTGTAATAAAATCATTTGGATTACAGTTTGCCCTCAGTATCCATGGATTTGGGATTTTATTCAAAGATTTAAACATCCTCGGCTTGAAAATATTAAAAAAAAAAAATCAAAAGCAAGCTTTGTTTTTGCCATTTTATATAAGGAACACCATTTCATTATGCCATTGTAATTACAGGTAATGGGACTTCAGCATCCCTGGATTTTGGTATCCACAAGGGGTCCTGGAACCAAACCTCAGAGGATAACAAGGGCTGACTCTATTTTATTTGCATTGCTTTTCCTCTTCCTGAAACTTGTCCTGAAAAAAATGTTTTGAAGAGTGGGGGTGGGGATCTAATTTAAAATAAATGAAAGTGTCAAACAATGCAAAAATGTTTTATCAAAGGAATAACATGCTTGGTCTAAACTATAAATTTGGGATCTCTTGCTATTTTGACTGATGAGGCTTGATTCGGCATCAGGGGTATGCAATGCCTCCTGTTCCTCCCAGATCAAATCAAGAATTTTACAGATATCAGTATATGATATTGTATTAAAGCAATAAAAATAGACGGGAATTAAAACTGAATCAGCAAGTTTTAAATCTAATGTTTTAGAGCAGGTCTGGGCAAACTATAGGCCATAAGTGGCCTTGGCAGCTCTTAAATGTGGCCTTCAAAGTGGTTGGCCCACACACGGTTGCCCAGATAGAAAAAATCCAGCACGAGAGTTAACAACACCCAGACAGCCACCCTACTCTGAGAGCTGCTGAGACTGTTGTTTCTTTGCTTCTACGGGTAAACAGAAATCTTGGTTGGAATAGCGGAGGGGGGGCACTGCCTCCCCACACTAACAACTGCCAGGTAGATTGGATCGTTGTTTGCTCAAAGGTATTGGGAATGCCATCATACAAGGAAGGACATCCCTCTGTATCCTCTTCACTAGAAAATCTGGGCTCCCAGCTGCCAAAGGCTTCAGAAAAAAAAGGTGATAAGTATCATATGACCCACTAGAGACATCTTTGCCAAAGGTGATGTGGAGCTCCCTTAAATGAGCATATTAAATAATTTATTTAATAATTTAATGCATATAACCTGATATATAACCTGATTTTATATAACCTGATTTTCTCTCAATATGGGATGTAAGGTAAAAATGTTTTCTTGCACATGATTTTTCAAAGGAGTCTGCTATGATTCCCCTGTTTCATTTTCTAGCACTTGTGTTGGACTTATGTTCCCAAATCCTTATTTCATGCAGGACATTGCGGAGGGTGGTGGTGGTTGCTTTCCCCTGAAGCTGAGAGCATGTGATTTGCCCAAGGTCACCTAGTAGGTTTCATGGCTGAGCTGGGAACTGAACCCTGGTCTCCACAATGTGGACTTATTATGATCAAGCCTGCAATTATACATAATTATAAACCATACATATTATTTTATACTGTTTTAACTTTAACTTTTAAAATTATGCAATGTTTAATCTTTTCAGAATGTTCAATTATTTGTATTGTATATTTTTATTGTTTTACATTTTAAATTGTTTTAATTGATTTTTACTGCAGGATGCCCAGAGATCTCAATTATCGCATGAGCATTATCCCGTCATCTTTCCGATGGGATACACAGGTGTTTAACTTCAAAGATTGATCTTATTGCATTCTCCCATTAGTAGCCCATATGCAGCCCATATGTAACCCAGGCTTGCCCTGTGGCTTTTCAAGAATGGTATTTTCCCATCCTTGAAAAGCAGAGGGTTGCATACAGTTGCATATGGGTTGCATATGGGCTACCGACGGGAGAATGCGATAAGATTTGTCTTTGAAATTAAACATGCTTGTATCCCATCAGGAAAATGATGGGATAAAACACATGTGATAATCTCCTTACAGTACGATACTGGATGGAAATAATGTAAATAAATACATAAAGGACACCCCCCCCCTTCTTCCCCTTAAGGAACAGTTTCCTAAAAGTTTGGTTTGAGGAGGAAGTTATTTTATTTTGCTACTTTACTTCTGAAACCCACAAGTCTAATTTAGCTTTCTAAACATAGTACAAGGACAATTCAGGGGTCACATCCAACAGTCTTGGCTGAAGGTCCAAGGAAGAGCGCAGGTTTCTCATGCTCTGAAGCTGAGTGTCCAAAGTCTGAGAGAGAATTCAACATTCCATTCCTCCCACTGCTTGGCTTAGAGTGCAGACTAAGCCATATGAGGGAGTATGCTTGTTAACTCAATACATGTGTGAATGCATTCCCCTTAATTTCTTTACATGGGTCTGTGGAATCAGGGATCCTACTGAAAATGCTGCAATCCATATGTTGGCCTTGTAAGCATTTATGGCGAGCTACTTCTATGCTTCTGTACAAACTCACAGCAGCATAGAGGCGTAAGTATGATGTAATTGTCACACTGCATACTACAACAAAGAAACAACCCAAACATTTCTTGGACACTAAATTTGGAGTCTGTGCAAGGTACAAGAATATCTACTTATAGCAAATACAAAACTTATTAAAGTTTTATCATCATCATCATCTCAATCAAAGTAAAACTGGAAATAACAATAGTATGCATCTAAGGGCTGGAAAGATGGGGCTGCCCCAGATGGAGACCACGTCAGCCAAATGCCACAGCCACTCGGTTATTTTTAGGCCACGCAGGGGTGCCACATAATGATGTCCACATGGCACGGTGCTGTTTGGGCACTGCACAGCATGGATGTCATCATGACGCATCCTGTATGGACGGGCGCATGTAATGATGGTGGCCAGGGTGCGTGGTAGGGTTGCTGAGCATGTAAATGCTCAGCCCCCATGCACCCTTAGTTCGGGCCCAGGCCAGTGCAAGGCGCTCATCTGTACCGGCCCTATGTGGGCATAATGCTGAAGCTGTTTTATCATTTATTTATTTAAAGCATTTCTGTATTGACTTCCAACCCACAAGGCTACCAAGAGGACGAACAAATAAAAAACCAATTTCAACAATACCAAGATAAAAACTATTTTAAAAATAATTTAAATACTCTTTAAAAATCTCCTAAAAGTAGTGTAAAAACAAACCTATAAATCAGCATCGAAACTGTTAAAACAGCAGTTTCAGACAAAGAATGCCATGCAGAACATCACTATTTTGGCTACCCGCTGGAAGCTCAAAAGAGAAGGGGCCAACCCAACTTCCTTGTGTAGTGAGTTCCTCATTCGAGGCACTTCTACAAAGAAAGCCCTATTACATGTAGCAATCGACCTAAGTTCATGAGGTGGAGGAACTGGCAACAGGGGCTGGTGTTATATGATCTCTAAAATAGACACCTGACAACAGTCTGGCTTTTTTTAAACACTAGTTGCAGATTCTGAACACTTTTCAAGGGCAGCTCCATGTAGAATGCATTACAGTAGTCTAACTGGGAGGTAACTAAGGCATGAACCAATGTGGCCAGAGCAAAATTGGGCAAAGATACTTCTGGCTACTGCAGTAGCCTGGCTTTCCAGAAGCAACGCTGGCACCACAAGCACCCCCAAGCTACAAACCTGATCTTTCAAAGGGAGTCCAGAACATACTGCAGTCCCAATCCCAGGTTGGTTTTCCCTTCTGACCTGCAGCATTTCTGTCTTGTCTGAATTAAGCCTCAGTCTGTTCACCTGCATGCAGTCCCTTTACTACATCCAGACAATGATTCAGTACTACCACAGCCAACTTGGCATCAGTTGTAAAGGAGAAATAGAACTGAGTATCATCAGTATACTGATAACACCCAAGCCCCGAGCTCTAGATGACCTCTCCGAGAAGCTTCATGGAGATGCTAAAAAGAAGAGGGAACAGTATTTACCCCAGTGGAACCTTACATGCTAATGGCCAAAGGCTGAACTAGTCTCCCAGCACTACACTCTGGGAACGTTCAGCCAAGAAGGACCAGAATCACTGTAAGGCAATGCCCCCAAGCTCTATATCAGACAGACAACCCAGAAGCATACAATATCTGATGGTATCAACAGATTCTGAAAGATACAGGAGGACCAACAGAAACTCACTACCCTCTTGGGATCAACCGTGTCAAAGAGAAGGTTAAGAGGTGATATGATAGCCCTGTTCAAATATTTGAAGGGATGTCATATTGAGGAGGGAGCAAGCTTGTTTTCTGCTGCTCCAGAGATTAGAACGCGGAACAATTGATGCAAGCTGCAGGAAAAGAGATTCCACCTCAACATTAGGAAGAACTTCCTGACAGTAAGGGCTGTTCGACAGTGGAACACACTCCCTGGGAGTGTAGTGGAGTCTCTTTCCTTAGAGGTCTTTAAGCAGAGGCTGGATTGCCATCTGTCGGGGATGCTTTGATCCTGCATGGGAGGAGGTTGGACTGGATGGCCCTTGTGGTCTCTTCCAACTCTATGATTCTATGAACATCTCTCCTTATTCTGAAGAATCACCAACTCTATGAACTCTATCCTCTAGAGGTGTTTGGGAATCCTTCTGGACCCATTAGTCTATTATTACTGTAGATCATCATCATCATCATCATCATCAACAATAATAATAATATCCATTATTATTACTGAAGTATCAAAGCCACTGTGGTATAGTGGTTTGAGCATTGGACTACTGATCTGCAGACCAGGGTTCAAATCCCTGCTCAGTCATAAAAACCCACTGGGTGACCTTGGGAAGTCACATTCTCTCAGCCTCAGAGGAAGGCAAAGGCAAACCCCCTCTGAACAAATTTTGTCAAGAAGCCCCACCTTAGCGTCCCCATAAGTCAGAAACAACTTAAAGGTACATAACAATAATGTATAATTTTTCCAGTCCACGTATGGGAATCATGGGGCCCTACAGATGTTAGACGGCAGATTTCAGAAGCTCTAGCTAGCATTGTCAATAGTGAGGAATGCTAGAATACGCAGGCCAGCAATGTTCAATTTCTCATTTCTGCAGTACTGGGAAGTAATTTGACAAGGCCAGAGTGGTACTCACGAAAAACCAACTACAGGACAGCCCTAGAGGAGAAAATGATAGCACTCTATTTGTTGTTACTTGTGCTTCTAGCTGAAACCACTAGTACATATCAGTCTAGACAATGAAACTTTTGTCTCATAGGGTGGTAGGCCTGTACTGGTTTAGATACCCCCAGTCCCATATACTTTAAGCTATGATTTGCTAGCCACAAAATAAGGATACAAATTGAGGGACCAGATGGCAAGGCATGCCCACACACCTACTCTGCCAACATTACTACAATGGATGGGGGAGTTCACTGAGTTGTTCATTTCACAATCTCACACACATGTCGCCAATTATCAGCAGTTTTTGATAGAACAAACAGGCCAGCTTCCACACAGAAGAATAAATAGGCAGAAATTATGCATCAGAAAAGGCAGTACTGAAAGAAGCAATGGAAGAATAGACCAGCCTCTTGGGACATTCTTGTCACTGACCTTACAGTAGCCACTGTGGAACAAAGAGATCCCAAGGCAGATTATTTATTCAGATTATACGGTTTATTAGGAAGTTCCAGTGTACTCTGGAATCTGAATTAGGAGGGCAGTTTTGGTTTTTTTAATCACACTATACATGTTAACTGGTTTATCTAATGAAAGGATGTTTGTGCTATCAGACGTCAATGTTGTTGTTGTGTTTTATTCATTTATATTCAATTCTTTCCCTATTTATTTATGTCCCACATTTCTCCCATATGGGATCCAAACCAGCTTACACTGTAAATTAAAACAAAATAGCTAAAACAACCTGGAAAACAAGGGTTTTTTAAGAAAAATTAGACAACAGTCTATGTAAAAAAAAAAAAAAATTGGAATATGAAGACCAGAATAGATTGTTAAGTATACAAAAACATCAATAAAATATAGAAAAAATATTTTAAGCAATTAAACAATCTATTACAAATATTTTAAAAATTCATTCAAAGATGGAATATTGATACCATAATTGTCACTGTTACAGTTTCTGCACATACATATAAAACAATAACATGTTTATATGTAATATAATATAGTGTAAATAAATTATATTATTAGCATAACATTTATGTTTATTATATTCCAGGCATATATACATATATACTTCTCAGAAATTCTGGATAACACTTCATCTCGCTGAAAGGGAGGAAGATGGGAATTAAAGAAAATAACATACATCCATGTATATTATCCATAAGGTCTCTGTAATAACCAGTTTCTTAAGCTGCATCTGCATGACAGAAATAATCCAGTTTGACGCCACTTTAACTGCCTGGGCTGAATGCTGCAGGATTCTGGGCAGTGTAGTTTGTTGCTGCACCAGAGCATCCCAGAATTCCACAATATTCAGCACTGGCAGTTAAAGTGGAGTCAAACTGGATTATTTCTGCAGTGTGGATGAAGTCTCAGACTTTAAGGCACCATGGGACCCGTCTTTATTATTATTATTATTTTGTTGCAGTAGATTAACAGATATGACTTTGAAAATTCTACAGTGATGAAAACAACTTCCTGCAGAAAAAAAGAAGCTTGACCTTATGGGGCAGAAAATTTAAGACAGTTACAGAAAGTTCTCTCTCAAGGTCTTTGTACGCTCAAGAATAAAACCCACTTGAAGGAAACTACTTAAAACACTATTGCAAATTTCAGTTTCTCCCACAAGTATATTACCAATCTAGACAAATATTCCCACAGATTCCTGCAAAAGTTCTCAGGAGTTCCAATGAAAGAAATCCTGGCTTGTGTAGGATTTCCATCCATCGGAGGAGAAGAAGTACATGGGGTGAGGGAGGCAGCCTCCCAGACCAGCTCTGCCAACAGAGCCATTAAGTTATGGACCTTCCCAGGAATCCAGCAGAGGTAGCTGCCCCTTTCATCTCTGCAGATATTCCAGCAGACAGGGATGTTTGTTCCATGGACCAATGTGATAAAGGACTCTAAAAGGCCCCCACATATTTATAAGGGCCCAATAACCCTCAGCACTGTGTTTCCCAAATATTTTCTTTTGGTCCCTTGGCTGCCATCTCTCTCCCGCACATTGCCTACCCTTGTAGATAGGGGTGAAACACCTATTGAGATGGAGGATCCCTAGACATGGAGAAGGACAAACAACTGCTGTGAACTCACTTTGGTCCTTATTTCTCTTTCCTTAGTGATTTTTCTCAAATCTATCCCACTTGATTTCTTTAGCTATTTTGTGAAATCACCATGGGAAGCAGGGTAGAAAGCTAGCGAGAAGGAAGAGAGCAGGAGGATACAATTTGGGGTGACACAAGCTCTGCATTCCCCAAATCTCAGAGGAAACGCCACTTTTTTCTTTCTTCTTTCTTTTAAGCTGTTCTAGAAGGACCCAGCTCAGCCTGGCCCACTGGCCATACACATACAAACATAGGACCTTAACAGATGGGAGGAATTTCTCTTTATTGCAAATGGAGCCATTAGGAGCCAATTCGAATTAACGTGAATTCGCTAGTTTAGCGAATTCACGTGAATTCCTATTGCGTTCAGAATGTGTTCAGAATGACTTCCCATTACCCAAAAATGAACCCCCATTGCCTGAAATTGCATGAGATGCTTTAATTCGCAATAACGTAAAACCCATGATTGCGTTCGGAATGACTTCCCTTTTGCCCAAAATTGCATGAGATACTTTAATTCGCAATAATGTGAAACCCCATGATTGCATTCAGATTGCCATTAGATTATACTTCCAATTTCCGACATCTGATAAGGTCCATACACATACCTGGTTGTCTTATGCCAGAGGTAGGAAACTGTGGGTGGTTAGGGGCCCATGCATTCCTGCTGCATCTGTGCCTTAGATGGCCCAAATGCTCTTTATGTGCTGTTGGGGGATTTTTGGCTGTGTTTCTTCCACTTCCCAGGCCATTTTAAAGTCTAGAAGAGGCCTGTTTTACAACAGGTGAGGAGAAATCACTTTTTGCTTACTTCATGTTTTTGAAATAGGCTCTCTTTGGTCTTAGATGGCCTGGGGGCCATGAAAATGTGTCTCAGAGAAGGAAACATGCATAACTGTTTTAGTTTCAGGAGCTAAATGGAATATATATATATATATATATATACACATACACACACACATACAGATACACACATATGTGTGTGTGTGTGTGTGTGTTCCAATTATCCCCTGAAACGAAAGGTGATATTTATGTTTCCTTCTCTGAGGCACATTTTCATTCTCACAATAATTTTGTTCAGCATGCCTGTGTAAGGTTTCTAGGGAAGCTGGGATTTGAACTTAATTATCCTTATGTGTATTGAGCAGTGGGCATGAAGGATGGAAAGCAGATCTCATGCAGTAATCTTTGATCTGAGAGAAAGTTGTATAGTTTGTGGCAAGCTGATTTTTCCTTAAGGTATATATTTTTTTTTGAATCAAGGTGAGCCCTAGAGCAAGACATGCTATCAGGACTAGCCGTTTCTGTTTGATACGGAATAACCAGGTTGGCAGGATAGTCTAAAAATCAGCAGTGTGTTTACTCGTCTTAAGGAGGAATTTTTAAAATATGAATGTAGAATTGAACACAGTCAGGGCTGGCGCATCAGCCTGCACACTTTCCATTAGGGAAACATTCAATTCAGCTGTGACAGATCTCCTTGCCACAGAGGACAACTCCCAACTGCTAAGATTTCTATTGAGACCCCCCTGCCAAGTGGAAGAAGAAATAAATACCTCTGTCACAAAGAGGAGTTTCTTTGTACATTTCTTCTGATTTAACTGCTGCCAAAATCATCAGAATTTTTAAACCAACAGCAGCAGCAGCAGCAGCAGCAGCATGGTTGAAGTGATTCTGCTGCCACTGAGTTGGTTGAAATGTCTTTGGCTTCTAGATCTTCTCAACCTTCAGTATCAAGAGACTTGGTGATTACACATCAGAAAGAATTGCCTGCTGTAGGATTTCAGTTGTCATCCTTATTCAGAACTCTTCCATTTGATAGTTTGGAAGCTCAGAGGTATTGTTGTTAGGCTATAGTCTTCTAGATATTCTTCCACTAACTACATTTTCAGCATTACATGGAAGGGCTTCCTAGCATGACAGAAAATTCCTTCTTCTAGTGGGAATCATAAAATGTTAGGTTTCCTAAAGACAGACTTAGATGAAGCTCTAAACCAGCAAGGGATAGCTGGCTACATTGGGCAATGTCCTGTAATATTTAAGGTACAAAATAATATCTTCTTAACCTTATCTGAATTGATTTCTTGAGGTGCAACTCTGCTCATCTCTCTATGCTACATAAAACCCTCAGCTTGGAATTTTTTGGAGGCTCTGATACTTCAAAAATAAACTTTTGACCCTCTGCCCAAAAGGTATTTGAAACCTCAAATACATAACAGTTTTCTCATTAAATAATGTCTTAGCATACAGGGGGTCTGCCCTACGGCTATTTGAAGATCCCAGTTGCCATCACAAGATGGTTTAGTTTCTTGATACAGCCCATTTCTACATGTTTCAGAAATTTGTTCTGCCCTCTACACCCTGGATGCTCCCAGGCAGGGTGACTAGACACCCTCCTTTTCCAGGACATGTCCTACATTTCCGGCTTTGGTCCAGGAGGAATTCCAAAATGTCCTACATTTTGAGCATGGCTAAGAAGCACAAATTTAGATTTAATATTAGTATTTAACTTTTATGTTGTAAAATCCTACATTTTTCTTGAATGCCCTACTTTTTATGGTGCGTTGCTGTCATGACATCTGGTTACCCTACTCCCAGGGAATAAGATGGGACCGTAGACGTAAGGTAAAAAGTTATGCTTGTTTCTTTCCATCCTATCAAGGAAAGGATTTAGCCTGAGAAACACAGTAATATGTACATTTCCCAGGAGTATTGTGGCTTGTAAAATCCATCTGCTTTGAGATAGTAACATTATTTCCAGACAAGAGTCTTCTGAAATGCTGTATCTTGTGTAACCCGTCATTTTAGTGACTAGAGAATATAATGATATGCATCTGACAATCTTACAAAAGTTTATTTGCTGATTAAGATGAATCTACAAAAAACATACTGAGATGGAATAATCAAACTGTGGTTCATGATGTGTTGCACTGCTTTCTGTCCTGTCTTCTGTCTGATACAACCATGGAATACAGATTCAAATAATATTTTGCACCAGGGGACTCAATATTTTTTAGGGCCAATGGACAAATCATAGGATCATTGGATGGGAGTGGGAAGCACTGTGTTAGAAGCTTATCGTATGGATATTTAAATCATTTTACCTCAGTCTTGTTTAACCCTTAATTTGGGCGGTATTCTGATATTATCACAAGGTTTTTGCTTCCAATTTTGCTGCTTAAATACATCCCAGACCCATCCCTGCTTTCAGGAGGGCTCCAGTGGCCATTTTTTCATGCCAGAAAACTCCCGGATCCAAAAAGAGCTGTGAAGAGCAGCTCTGGAAGCGGGAATGGACCAGGGATGTATTCGAGCAGCAACACTGGTGCCAAAAACATTGCCATAATATCAGAATGCAGCCCAAATTAAGGGTTAAACTGGATTAAAGTAAGATGATTTAAAATTGATTTTGTTAGTTTTGGCCTAGCTTTCTAATCTATTAAGGTCATTTTGAATATTGATCCTATCCTCTGGAGTATTATCTATGCCTCCTAATTTGGTGTCATCTGCAATTTTCATAAGCATGTCCTTCATCCAAGATGTTGAACAGCACTGGGCCCAGGACAGAACCCTGTGGCTCCCCAGTGGTCACTTCTCTCCAGGATGAAGAGGAGCCACTGCTGAGCTCCCTTTGGGTTTGGCTGGTCAATCAATTATCAGTCCATCAAACAGTTGAATTTTCTAGCCCACATTTTATTAGTTTGTTTGCAACAATATCATAGGGGACCTTGTCGAAGGCCTTACTGAAATCAAGATATACTACATCCACAGCATTCCCTTCATCTGCCAAGCTGGTAATTTTATCAACAAAAGAGGTAATAATAGTCTAGCATGACTTGTTTTTGAGAAACCCAATTATGGCATTCCTTTCTAAATGCTTACAGAGTCTGTTTAGTTATCTGTTCTAGAATCTTTCCTGTTGATGTCAGGCTAACCAGGTGGTAACTGTTTGGGCCTTCTTTTTTTCCTGTTTGAAGATGGGGTAATATTTGCCCTCCTCCAGTCTTCTGGGATTTCTCCTGTTCTCCTGGAATGATCAAAGATTATTGACAGTGGCTCTGAGATTATTTCTGCCAGTTCTTTTAATACCCTTTGGTATAGTTCATCTGGTTCATTTAGATCAGGGATTTCCCAACTTTATTCCTCCAGGTGTTTTGGACTTCAGCTCCCAGAAGCACTAGCTAGCTTGGTCAACAGTCAGGAATTATGGGAGCTGAAGGCCAAAACATCTGGAGGACCAAAGTCTTGGAATCACTGATCTAGATTAACCAGGTATTCCTGTATGTGTCTTTAATTATTCTGTGATGCATTTCCCCTATGGCATCCTCTGCTCAACTTTCCTCAGGTTGAGCAACCTTTTCTTTTTGTGAGAAGACTGAGGAAAAGAAGGTGTTGAGTAGTTCTATCATTTCACTGGACTCTTTCAGACGTCGGAAATTGGAAGTATAATTTAATGGCAATCCGAACGCAATCATGGAGTTTGACGTTATTGCGAATTAAAGCTTCACACACAATTTCGGGCAAAAGGGAAGTCATTCCGAATGCAATCATGGGTTTTCCGTTATTGCAAATTAAAGTTTTGCACGCAATTTCGGGCAAAGGGGGGTCATTTCGGCAAAGGTCATAAACTAGCAAATTCACAGGAATTTGTATTGGCTCAATTCGCAGCAAAGAGAAACTCCTCCCGTGTGAAAGAGTCCTCTGTCCCATTAGCATTTTGCCATCTTCTCCATGCAATGGCCCTACTATTTCCTTGTTCTTCCTTTTCTTATGGACAAAAGTTCTTTTTACTGTTTTTAATCTCTCTAGCAAGCCTGAGCTCATTCTGTGCTTTAGCTTTTCTGACTTTCCCCCTATGTATAGAATCATAGAATCATAGAGTTGGAAGAGACCACAATGGCCATGCAGGAACTCCCAAACAAAGTATACCCAACAGATGGCCATCCTGCCTCTCTTTAAAGACCTCTAAGGAAGGAGACTCCAACACACTCTGAACCCTTGCTGTCAGGAAGTTCCTCCTAATGTTGAAGTGGAATCTCTTTTCCTGCAATTTCCATCCATTGTTCTGCATTCTAGTCTCTGGAGCAGCAGAAAACAAACTTGCTCCCTCCTCAATATGACATCCCTTCAAATGTTTAAACAGGGCTATCATATCACCTCTTAACCTTCTCTTCTCCAGGCTGAACATCCCCAGTTCCCTAAGGCGCTCCTCATAGGGCACAGTTTCCAGACCCTTCACCATCTCAGTTGCCCTCTTTTGGACATACACCAATTTCTCCACATCCTTTTTGAATTGTGGTGCCCAGAACTGAACACAGTATTCCAGGTGGGGCTTGACCAAAGAAGAATACAGTGGCACTATAACATCCCTTGATCTAGAAACTATACTTCTATTGATGCAGCCTAAAATTGCATTGGCCTTTTTAGCTACCGCATCACACTGTTGACTCATGGTCAGCTTATGGTCTACTTGGACTCCTAGATCCCTTTCACACGTAGTTTCATACAAGCAGGTGTCCCCCATCCTATATCTGTGCATTTCATTTTTCTGCCCTAAGTGCAGTACCTTACATTTCTCTGTGTTGAATTTCATTTTGTTAGCTTTGGCCCAGCTTTCTAGTCTATTCAGGTCATTTAGAATTTTGATCCTGTCCTTTGGGGTATTAGCTACTCCTCCTAATTTAGTGTCATCTGCAAATTTGGTAAGTATGTTCCCAATTCTCTTATCCAAGTTATTGATAAAGATGTTGATTAGCAATGGGCCCAGGACAGAATCCTGTGGCACCCCACTTGTCACTTCTTTCCAGGATGAAAAGGAGCCATTGTTAAGCACTCTTTGGGTTCAGCTGGTCAGACTAACCGGACTATGCCAGCTATTTGTTTGAATTCCTCTCTTTTTTATACTTGTCCCTTTTAAACCTTCACTCACTTGAAAGCCCTTTAGTCATCCATCCTGGTTTCTTGAGGGACCTCCCATTTTTCTCATTCAAACTGTTTGAAATTGTGCCTTTTGAGAAACTCCCTTTTGAGAAACTCCCATCCATCTTGAATTCCCTTCTTTTTAGTATTCCTGACCACGGGATCACCCCCAATAGTCCTCTAAATACACCCAGTATTTTCCAAGGTTTAAAGAAATCAGCTTTCCCAAAATCTAGAATGCATGTCTGACTATGCTTGGGGCCCATTCACACTGCATTTTAACCTGGGCTCCAATCCGATTTAAACGAGGGTCATTCACACTTGCGCCAGGGTTTCATGACCTGAATCGGGGAGCCGTTCATACTTGCGCTGGGGTTTTCTAACCCAAATTGGGGGGGGGGGTATAAATCCCCCTTAGCCCGGGTTTTTTGTCATGGTTTTTCTTGCGGTTCTTTTCAAAAGAACCGGGTGTTTTTGCCAATGGGAACTTGAAAGTCATTCCCATCCAATTCCTTCCTTCCTCCTCCTCCCTCAGCCACCCCCGTTCTTGCCTCCCTTGAGTCCATTCTTGTGCTTCCTCCTCTTCCTCCTTCCTCCTCTGTCACCCCCAATCTTTTCTCCAATTGCCCCCTCCGTCCTTCTCCTTCCCTCCAGCTCCCTCCGTTCTTCTCCTTCCCTCCAGCCTCCTCTGATTGCCCCCTCTGTCCTCCTCCTTCCCTCCAGCCACCTCTTTTGGCTGAATTTGACTTCCAGCAAATATCAGGATAGTTGAAATCACCCATCCCTACTACAGTACACCCCTCTTTCTGAGCGTGTAGTCCTCTGATCTAGAAAGGCATCATCTAAATTCTCAGTCTGATGTGGGGGTCTGTAGTAGACTCCCACAGTAACATCCCTGTTGTTTCTCTCCCCCTTAATTTTTATCCAGATACTCTCCACCTGGCTTCCAGGATTTAAGTCCTGGATCTCTTCACAGGTGTAGATATCCCTGATATATAATGTTCCTCCTTCTCCTTTCCTGTTTGGCCTGTTTCTCTTTAAAAGATTACACCCTTCTATTACTACATTCCAATCATGAGACTCATCCCATCAGGTTTCAGTAATGCCTATTATATCATGTTTGGTTTGCTGTGGTAGGAGTTCAAGTTCATCTTGTTTATTTCCCATGCTCTGTGCATTTGTGTAGAGACATCTAAGACCATGGGACATCCCCTCTAGCTGCCTATATAAAGTCCCCCCCCCCCTTCCATTGTTGGATCCTTGAACTATTTGCCTTGTTCTCTCTATAACAGTTTGGCTATTATCTCCAGCCATGATAAACTCCTGCCCTCCAGAATATTGCCTCCCTCCCTCACATAAGTTTAAAGCCCTTCTGATCAATCCTATTCATTATCAGTGGTATCATCTGTGGAGCCCGTTGTTTACCTTCTCTAATTCCCTCTCTCTTCCTGGATCATAACCTACCACTAGGAGAAGAGATGAGATGATAACCTGTGTATCCAGCTCTTTCAGCTTCCTATCCAGAGGATATAATCCCTTATAATATTCTGAAAGCTGTGCCTTGCAGTATGATTGGTTCCCACATGGACTTAAAGAAAGGGATAGTGGTCAGTAGACTTGACAGGTCTTGTCAGCCCCACTGTTCCATTATGGATTTTTGCCCCAGGGGGACAACACACCTCTTGAGACATCTTGTCTGGCCCACTGCTTCTCTACTCCTCAGCAAGGAGTCCCACCACCACCACTACGCACCTCCTCTGAAGCTTGGCAGCAGCCATTCCCTATGGTGATTCTACCAAGGTCTCCTTCATTCACCCTGAAGACTGGCCCTGATGCTCTTCTTCATCATCCCTGATAAAGGAAAGAGCGTCAAATTGATTCTGAATTCTCACAGAACGATCCCTGTTTTTCCTACTTCTGTGTGTCACATTCCACCCACTGTTTATCTTCTGTTTGGGAACTGACCTCGTCCCCAGAAACATCCTCTGTGTGTTCCCCATCTAGGCATTTTGTTCTGGCCAGGAAAATCTCTTGCGTCCTAATGTACTTAAGTGTGCAAGCCTGGACCTACAGCTGCTGGACTTTCTCTCCCAGTAGGGATAGCAGATTGCACCTCATGCAGGTAAGGTTACCCACATCCTTCAGCAAGAAGTCAAACATACCACAGCTGTTGCAGGTGACTGCAGAAGCTCCCTCACTTTCCATATCAAATACAGTCACCCCTCCTTTCTCGCAGACTTGAGATCCGCATTCTTGCTTATACACAGAGAGGTGACTTCAGTTAACCCCAATATGGGGATTGAATACATGCAAGTCTCCATTTTCGCAGAGGGTCTAGAATGGATCCCCCACAAAAATGGAGGGTTGACTGTAGTCTTAAGTAGGCACTGAACTCCCTGTGAAACACTCTTGTTGGTTTTTCCTGGTTACCAAGCTCCAGAGAGTGGGGATGCAGCTATACAGAGAGCTGCTGTCCGCTACCACCTCCCCAGCCAGGTCTCTGACAAGTTCTTCTGAGCAAAGGGCCTGCCTCCCTGAGACCAGGTGCTAAGGAAGGGAACCTGGGGCTACATCTAATAGAACAATAGAGTGCTAATGAGTACACAATCACACCTGCACTCAGTTCACACAAACAATCAGCCTTGCCCTGGCAGACCTAAGGCCACCAAACAACAATAGAACACTGATGCACACACAAGCAAGCATCCACTGGGCTCAAATAAACCAAACGGCCTTCCCCCGACTGACCCTCACCTCAACCAACAACCCACCTCCCAAAGACTCTCTGGGACTCTCTGGGACTGGGGAGGTTTAACTCCACTGAATGAATTAACAGTGGGATGAAAAATGGTTCTGTCTCTTAATTCCAGGTCTAAATGCTTGAAGCACATCATTTCTATATGGTAAATATACAACATAACATTTTAAATTCAAAGCAGTTCTCTAAAGAAATTAAATGATAAAAGCTTGTCAAAGATTATTCAACAAGCAGCCTGGCTGAGCAGAGTTAACTTGTCTTTTTGGTCCAAGTTTACCTCTATATCCACTTCACCAGATTGTCTTGACAGGGCAAGTAATCCAACGGCTAGGCTTCAGACTTATGTCAATATCCTATTTGCTCCCCACAAAAAAATCGAAGGGCCTAGACCACACTAAGTACAGAATGAAACCAAACCATCAGTCAGGCTCCCTGCATCAACAGCAATACCACTGACTTTCCCCAATCATGGGGTGAAATATTGATGACACCCCTAGAACAGACACTTACTGGAAGAGCTCACCCACTTATGGCTACAATCAGGCACACCCAGGACTTCTTCCTGCCTCACCCAACAAAAAACCTGCCAAACATATGTGCTATTGTGACCAAAATTGTGAACTTTAAAAGCATGTCTATCCAGAAAAGTTTGAGTCCCATTCTATTGGCCATAAACACACAGAACACAAAGGAAGACAGGGAAGACATTACAAGCCAGTGTTTAAAAGCTGCCTTTGGTAGAGGTCAGCATGGAGAATGCACCTGATGGACAGAGTTCAAGAGCTATGAGGAGCTGGGTGAGCTCGAACAATTCACACTCACTCAGCCTCAGAGCAAAGCAATGGCAAACCTTCACTGGATAAATCTTGCCAAGGAAATCTCAGGAGAGGGTTGACTTGATTGTACACAACAATGATGAGCAGACAACAAATGAAGCCACAGGAATCCTCTCACATGAATAACTTTCAATCACTCACCACATAGAATACTGGGTTGGGAAAGAAAAAAAATGTGAGTTTGAGCCACAAAATGGGAAACCATTGCAAGCAAAGCCCCACTCACCTTTTGCATGAGGTAATACGTGAGAGGGGAAAAGAGCTGTACCTTCTATGTAAGAAGTTGAAAGGACAGCGTGACATTGAGTGTGGGGAGGGGAACATGGCCTGGTGTATGTTTTTCTGTTCCAGGAAGCTCCATCCAGTACAAAAGCACTGACTCACATGGACATCACCTATGGTTCCCTTGTCCTCAAGAATGCTGCAGTCCTAGCTACTACAGCCAAGACACATCTCTTCCGGCAGGCCTTTCTGGATAGTGGTTAACTTTTCCCGATTTCTAAATGTTTATCCAGCCTCTCCCTGCTATACATCTGATACTCCCCTGAGGCTGCCCAAAAATTCTCATTGGAGATATTATATTGTTTTAAGGTTTTATTGATATTGTTTTAAATTCTGTGTTAGTTTAATCTTATTTTAAGGAGTGGGAGGCGGGACTGAGTTGTAATATTTTAACTGTACCTGTTTTTAAAATGTTGTACCTCACCCCGATTGTTCATTCAGAGGGACGGGTTATAAATAAATATTTATTGTTTTTGGGATGGAAGCTGAGGCTTGAAGCGGGTGATATCTCAGAAGAGGAAGGTCAAGCATGCCTCCCCCCTCCACACCTAGGTATCGCTGCCTGGAGGAAGTCTGAGTGCACCCCACACCTCAATGTTGCTGCTGGAGAACGGGGCAGTGGTGCCAGGGAAAGCCAAGAGCACCCGCTTTGGTGCTGCTGCCTTGTTCTTTTCATGAGAATGACACAGCAGCACTGAAGAAGGCCATGTGTGCCTCCCCTCACCACCTTGGTACCGGTGCCTCGGGGAAGGCCATGTGCACCCCCACCTCAGTGCTTTTGCCTTCTCCTCCTCATGAGGAGATTGAGCCCACCGCTTTCAGAAGCCCCACCGCTTTCAGAAGCCCCCCCCCCATACCATGTGACAACAAGGGGTGGGGATGCCACTGACTATAGCACTTTTGGTGCCATGCCTATATTATCCTGCTGGTGGTGGCAAGTATCTTTAGGCTACAGATGGAGAATTTTTCATTTTATTAAAAATAAAACTGTGGATGGGAGTTAGGATAAGCAATACCAGAAAGTTATTTAAAATAAATTCAGTTAGAGAAAAAGATTGCTGTTTTATATAATAGTGACCAAGAATATTGCATAAAATCAAACATGGAATATTAAATGGACCAAAAAAAATTCAAACACATCACTTTTAAATTAAAGACTGAAACTTGTTTGTACATTGACAAAACCAGTAGACAACATTTATTAGATTCAAAAATAACTCAAGCTGACTTGTGGCAGGAATGGTGTTTTATTAGAATGTTGAAATTCACCAACCAGAACCAAACTAGGAATATGGGGAATCGTTCTGAGTACCAGAACTGAACAGAACAGAGCTTACAAGCCTACCATGCACAAATCCATTGGTGATACTCATTCTAGCAGTATCCTTTAAGGTTGGTCATTATGATGCTGCTATGGCTAAAAACAGTCCATTTGGAAATCCTTGCTGAGCTACACCAAACCACTCAGGAAGTAGATTTCAGTCTATTTTCTGCCCTAAAGAATATTCTCCATATAATCTCCAAGCAATATTTTTGCACCTGTCTGTCTGGTCTGTCACATAGAGTATGTATCCACAGATTTTTTTAAACCACGGATTCAAGTATCCACGGATTGAAAATATTCCCAAAAATATAAATTCTACAAAGCAAACCTAGATTTTGCCATTTTATATAAGGGACACCATTTTACTATGCCACTGTATTTAATGGGACTTGAGTATCCATGGATTTTGGTATCCACAGAGGGTCCTGGAACCAAACACCAGTGGATACCAAGGGCCCACTGTACACTCACACATATTTTTAGGGTAGAAATTCTATAGTATACCACCTAGTTTTAAGCAACCATGTTTATTGGCAAATGTTGGCAATGGCTTAAATGCAAAATCACTGTGAAGCATTTCTCCATGGGGGATAAAATGTTTTTTCCAAGAACAAGATGATGGTTTACTTACAGCTTCCACGCTGCCACTTAGAAAGACAGTCAGTTCTAGGAGTACCAACACTGGCAATGTCCTGTGCAGAAACAAGCAAAACAAAAACATGGTTTGCATCATTTGTAAGCTACTAAAGTCGCCATGCCATTTTTATTTTGTTTATTTTAATGTATGTTTTTAATAGTTAATTGTTTAATTTGAGGTTTTAGGGGAGGGTGGGCATTATTGGGACATGAGATTTTGTATGGACTTTATCAGATGGGAGGAATTTCCCTCAATTTCAAACAGAGCCAGTTCGCAATTACGTGAATTCGCTAGTTTAGCGAATTTACGTGAATTCTGATTGTCTTCGGAATGCATTCAGAATGACTTCCCATTTCCCGAAAATGACCCTCCATTGCCCGAAATTGCATGAGATACTTTAATACACAATAACGTAAAACCCCATGATTGCGTTCGGAATGACTTCCCTTTTGCCCAAAACTGTGTGAGATACACTCATATGCAATAACCCGAATCCCCATGATTGCGTTCGGATTCCCATTGGATTATGCTTCTAATTTCTGTCGTCTGATAATGTCCTATGAAATTTTTAACTGTGAGCCGCCTTGAATGTCATGGACAGAGAGGCGGGATATAAATAAAGTTTTTTATTATACGAATACCCTGGGATCCGAAAGGCGGCGGACCAGCATCGTATCCCCCAGGATACGAAATATCCCCCGGGATATGAAACGAAAAAAGCCGCGCGGCCCCTTTAAATGGCCGTGCGGTCCGTTGATTATAGCGGTCCCCCGGGAAACGAAAGCTTCCGGGTTACGAAAGGTAATCCGGAACGGATTACTTTCGTAACTCGGGGGACCATTGTATTTGGTTATTATGTCTAGGGTCTGGAGACCCTCAAAATATTTTCATCGCCCCCCCCTTTGCCCCCATTTGCCCCCAGTAACTGAAGAGAGAAGAAAGGACTAAGGAATAGCTTGGAGAGGCGACATTGACCATAGAGTTTATCATACAACAAAATTTGGGGGTATAATGCAATGGCAATCCGAACGCAATCATAGGGTTTCATGTTATTGCGTATGAGTGTATCTCACACAATTTCGGGCAATGGAAAGTCATTTCGAACGCAATCACAGGTTTTACGTTAATGTATATTAGAGTATCTCATGCAATTTTGGGCAATGAGGAGTCATTTTTGGGAAATGGGAAGTCATTCTGAATGCATTCCGAACGCAATCAGATTTCACGTAAATTTGCTAAACTAGCGAATTTATGCGAATTCAAATTGGCTCCATTCAAAACTGGGGGGAAAATTCCCCCTGTGTGATAAACACCCATGATGCGGAGTACTTACTGCCCAGTCCAGTGTCCTAAATGGAAATGGCGGGAACTTCCCATCATGTCTGCCAAGTCCTTGCTTCCTTCTTCTGGAAGGCGCCCTTAGAATAAACCTGAGAGGAACACACACACAGAGAGAAAGAGACATTAATAACCTTGACACAGAAGTACCAAAAGTGTAGCTTATTCCATTTTATTTTCTCTCTCAGGGACTGTGCTGAGAGCTGTGGTTGGAGTGTTGGGCTGTGACTCTGGGGACCAGGGTTCAAGTCCCTGCTCAGCCATGGAAACCCAGTGGGGGGGTGGCCTTGGTCAAGTCACACTCTCTCAGCCTCAGAGGAAGAAGGCAATGGAAAATAGCTCAAGGCTATGGAATTCTGGGAGTTGGAGTATGTTGTGGGGCCCAGAGGGCCCCACAACATACTCCAACTCCCAGAATTCCATAGCCTTGAGCCAGACAAAGACTTTAAAGTGGTGCCACATTGGTTTAGATGCCATGAAGGATGAGTGCCAAAGTGGAAAGCATTCCCAGAGCAAAGCTCCAAGCCCTCCAGAGCCAGGCTTCTCTTAGCAGTCCTACCCCAAATGGAGGACCTTTGGGGATTCCTCCTGGAGGGGGAGGCTGGAATGGAGGACAGGTCACCCTGAATGTGGTTCCAAGGGAAGACTTTTGGGGGGGATCCCTCCTCCTGGGCAGAAATGGGGAGGACTTCTCCTGACCAAGGAGGAGGAGGAGGAGGACCTCTGTCCACCTTGCCCTTGGGCTTCAACCTAGTGGGGAATCCCTCCTGGAGAGAAATGGAGGACAGGTCCTGGAAAAGGAGGACAGGAGGGAAAGAGAGAGAGAAAGAAAGAGAAGGAGGGGGGTGTCCCAGGTACTTGCCTTCCATGCAGGGTCTCCTCCTCAGTCAGGGCTCCTGATGGAGAGAGAGGGAGAGAGTAGACTAGAGAGAGAAGTGGAGAAGCTCTTGGAATGGAAGGAAGGGGTCCTCTTTGGCCAGAGGAGGAGGAGGAGGAGGAGGAGGAGGAGGCCCTCCACTCCTTGTCCTGCCCTGTCCTCCCTCTCAAGGGCGGGGAGGAGAGGCCCAGGATGGAAGGAGGAGGGACCCCTCTCTTCTTGCAGCCAGGCTGCTTGAGACAGGGACCAACTAGAAGCGCCTCAGGCAGCAGCAGGACTCTGGAGGGAGATGGCTGCTGCTGTGCATCTCCTGGTCCTCCTCCTCCTCCTCCTGGAGAGCCCCAGGAAGACCCAGGCAGCGGCGGTGAGTAGGGGCTTCAGGGTGGGGTGGGGAGGGTGGGGGTCCCAGGAACCCTCCTCCATTTCAGCCTCCCCTCCAGGAGGAATTCCCAAAGGTCCTCCATTTGGAGTAGGACTGCTAAGAGAAGCCTGGCTCTGTCCAGGAGGGATGCCCCCAAAGGTCTGCCAGGAGCCCACAGTGCCATGCGGCAGCTAAAAAGGCCAATGCGATTCTAGGCAGCACCAATAGAAGTATAGTGTCTAGATCAAGGGAGGTAATAGTGCCACTCTCTTCTGCTTTGATCAGGCCCCACCTGGAATACTGTGTCCAGTTCTGGGCACCACGATTCAAAAAGGATGTGGAGAAACTGGAGTGGGTCCAAAGGAGGGTGACTAAAATGGTGAAGGGTCTGGAAACCATGCCCTATGAAGAAAGACTTAGGGAGCTGGGGATGTTTAGCCTGGAGAAGAAAAAGGTTCAGAGGTGATATGATAGCCCTGTTTAAATATCTGAAGGGATGTCATATTGAGGAGGGAGCAAGCTTGTTTTCTGCTGCTCCAGAGAATAGAACATGGAACAATGGATGCAAATTGTGGTAAAAGAGATTCCACCTCAACATCAGGAGGAACTTCTGACAGTAAGGGCGTTTCGACAGTGGAACACACTCCCTTGGAGAGTGGTGGAGTCTCCTTCCTTGGAGGTCTTTAAGCAGAGACTGGATGGCCATCTGTCAGGGATGCTTTGACTGAGAGTTCCTGCATGGCAGGGAGTTGGACTCGATGGCCCTCCTTGGGGTCTCTTCCAACTCGGATACTGTGATTCTATGATTCCATTTGGAGCATCACTCTGAAGCCCATGCAAGGTGGCCAGAGGTCTCCCTCCTTTCCCCCCATTTCTGTCCACAGGAGGGATTCCCCATGCTCCCCCATTTTGGAGCATCACTGAGGAGCTCATGGAGTACACTGTGACCAGAGGTCCTCCTCCTCCTCCTCCTTTTCCAGGACAAGTCCTCCTCATTTCTCTCCAGGAGGAATACCCAAAGCCCCCCCCCCATTTTGAGCAGGACATGATCACTTTATATACCAGACATATACATGTAAAGTAAATTGAGTTTATCACACGGGAGCAGTTTCTCTCAATTTCAAAAGAAATGGAAGTGAGGCCAGTTCAGAATTGAGTAAATTCGCTACTTCATCAAATTTATGTGATTGAATATTGACACTGCATTGCGTTCAGAACTGCCCAAAATTGCCTCCCAGTGCCCGAAATTGCGTGTGATAGTTTCTCACGCAATCACACGAAACCCCACGATTGCATTCGGAAGGACTTCCCTTTTGCCTGAAAATGTCACTTTTGACTTCGGGCAACCCTAAAGCAAACAGGGTTTTCACAAGGTTTCCTTGACAAGATTTGTTCAGAGGGAGGACTTTGCCTTCCTCTGAGGCTGTGTGACTTGTCCAAAGTCACCCAGTGGGTTTCCATGGCTGAGCCAAACCCTGGTCTCGAGAGTCCTAGCACCTCATCAGACATCCGAAATTGAAAGTATAATCTAATGGCAATCCGAATGCAATTATGAGGTTTCACATTATTGCGAATTAAAGTATCTCACGCAATTTCGGGCAAAAGGGAAGTCATTCCGAACGCAATCATGGGTTTTACCTTATTGCTAATTAAAGCAATTTCGGACAATGGGGGGTCATTTTCGGGTAATGGGAAGTCATTCTGAACACATTCCGAATGCAATGGAAATTCACATGAATTCACTAAACTAGCAAATTCACGTGAATTCGAATTGGCTCCATTCGCAATAAAGAGAAAATCCTCCCATCTGATAAGGTCCCTAGTCCAACACCCAGATCACTATACCATACTAGCTCTCTTTTCCCAACAGCTTTTAGTAATCAATGAAATACGTTACATGGTAAATTACATGTAACAAGGATAAATTCTGATAATTTTGGGGAGCAGAATCATGGTCAAGAATTTTATGAATAGGCATTTGGGGCCAGACATCTGTAAACTTTGCTGTCCTGGTTCCATCACTGCACTTAGAGTGGAAAAATGAAATGCATAGATATAGATATAGGATGGGGAACACCTGGCTTAAGGAGACTACATGTGAAAGGGATCTAGGAGCCCTAGTAGACCACAAGTTGAAGTTTATCACACTAGGGGGCAAACAGGATTTAAACAGGAATTAAACAGGAATTAAACAGGAAATGCCTTATGTTTAACATAGGACATTTCCTGTTTAATTCCTGTTTAAATCCTGTTTGCCCCTTAGTGTGATAAAAAGGCCAATGCAATTTTAGGCTGCATCAATAGAAATATTGTGCCACTCTATTCTGCTTTGGTTAGGCCTCACCTGGAATATTGTGTCTAGTTCTGGGCACCATAATTCAAAAAGGATGTTGACAAGCTGGAGTGTGTCCAGAGGAGGGCGACTAAAATGGTGAAGGGTCTAGAAATGATGCTTATGAGGAAACACTTAGGGATCTGGTATGTTTAGCTTGGAGAAGAGACGGTTAAGAGGGAATATGATGACTTTGTTTAAATACTTGAAGGGATGTCATATTGAGGCCGGAAGAAGCTTGTTTTCTGCTGCTCCAGAGAATAGCACCTGAAACAATGGATGCAAGCTACAGGAAAAGAGATTCCAGCTCAACATTAGGGGCCCATTCCCACTTGCGGAAAAATCCGCATTGGAACCAGACTCTGCTCCACTAAGGAAAGAGGTTCCAAAAGGCCCCTCATTCACACTATGAAAAGGGACCTTGTTTGGAACCGCTTTTTTAGCTGGGAACACTTGTGGTTCCCACTGGAGGGGTCAGGGAAGGTGACAGCCCTTCACCCCAACCCCTTCCCGCAACTATTTGCTTTTGCAATAGAGTGCATTTGTGATCAATTGTATTCAAACACACACACACACACAGGGCTGCGGAGGGCTGCCTTGCAAGGCTGGAAGTCCCAGGGCCAGGTGCCAGTGTATTCCGCGACATGGGGCTGGCGGGCTTGCAGCATTTGTGCCACGCCACTTCTTGCCACTGCCACTGCTCCCGGGACTCAAGGGCCTTCTGCCAGGGAATGGAAGGCCCATCAGCTCCAGGAGCAGTGGCAGCGGCGCAGCAAAAAAGGCCACCACCGCCTCTGCCAGGCCTGTGCTGCTCCTGGCCAGGGCTGATGGGCCTTTCAGTGGTGCTGCAAAGTGGTGCTGCAAGGCCCATCAGCCCCAGGAGTGGCAGTGCCAGTGCCGGCGTGGCAGAAACACCACCGCTTGGCCAGTGCCAGCCCCAGGGCTGACAGGGCCTGTGCTCCTCCTGGGGCTGATGGTCCTTGTGGCAGCAGCACTACCAGAAGGCCTGTCAGCCCTGGCCGGAAGCAGCACAGGCCTGGTGGAGGCGGAGGCGGCCTTTTTTGCTGCGCTGCTGCCACTACTCCTGGAGCTGACGGGCCTTCCATTCCCTAGGGGAAGGCCCATGAGTCCTGGGAACAGCAGCAGCGAGCGGCGTGGCACAAACCCCGGCAGCCTCGCCAGCCCCAGGTCACCAAATGCACCAGCACCTGGCCCCGGGATTCCTAGCCTTGCAAGACAGCTCTCCAGAGCAGCAGCGGCGGCAAGCCCGAGCCTGGTAGGGGAGGAGGATGGTGGGAAGGAAGGAAGCCCCCCCCCCAAGGACCAGGAAGAAATGTGTGTAAGTGTGTGTGTGTTTGAATACAATTGATCGCAAATGCACTCTATTGCAGCAAATATTTGCTTTGCAAAAGACTGATTTTGCGATCAATTTTACTGCCCCCTCCCAAAAAACCCCACAATTCTGACTAGTGTTCTCATTTATTGGGAATGCTTCAGAATCGTGTTTTCCAAAACAGACCACTTCCAAACTAGTGTTAGGAAAGCCCGGGCTATTTGTTTTTAACCCAGACCTTTCTTCCACTAATCTATCCAATGAGGATCGGAAGTGTGTTCAAATGTGAACGAGGGTCATATAGTCCGCGTCACACTTCGCATCAGAATGTAGTGGGAATGGGGCCTAGGAAGAACTTCCTGACAGTAGCCATCTAGTGGGGATGCTTTGATTGAGAGTTCTTGCATGGCAGAATGGAATGGGACTGGATGGCCCTTTGGGGCTCTTCCAACTCTAGGATTCTATGATTAACTAGAAAAGACAATTATGCTTAGTATAGTAGTGGGCAGTAGGAAAAGAGAAAGACTGCATTCCAGATGGAGAGACTTAGGGGCTCGAGAGACTGCCCCAAAAGGGCAGGCTGGAGGTGCCAATTTTTCCTCTGGAGGGACACCACAGCAGCTGAACTGCATGGCGTCCTTCTGCCCCAAGAAGAACCCAGAAAAACCAGTGGCGCACCAGTGACATAAGTCATGCGCTGCGATGTCTGTACACTGCACATCACTTACATCATGATGGCAGCCCCCGTGTGGACAGGAGGTTGCCATTACACCGCCGCCATGATGTGCTAAGGTTAGGGAGTGTGCGGTTGGTGCGCACTCCCTAGCCCTAGAATCGCCGCCAGGACACCGCTTCCTGGTGGTATGTACAGGGCCTTACTCAAGAAAGCCATATGACCCTGAGCCTGCAAAACCTGAGCAGGGCAGTTGAGGACAGGGTGACTTGGAGGTCTTTCAGTTCACAGGGGTGCCAGAAGAGAAAGACAACTTGACAGAAGTTAACAATAACAAATACACAGATATTAAAGGCAAACTGAAAAGTATTGTTGTTGGGATTTTTTTTTTGCCATTTTTAGGTAAAACTAAAAGCCCATGCCAGTCTTCAGTCATACTTGCTTTGTAACCTATTCCTCTCCACTCTATCTGTCCTTCAGCTTATTTCACTGCTTGTTGACCTTCTGTAAACCAAGAGGAGCTGCGGTTTCCACAGGACCAGATTGGGCACTTGGGCATGGCAGTATTGATGGTTCTTTCTGGCTCAGCATTCCTCAATGTGACCTGGGCCTTGACTAAATCTCTAGCTCTATCAACCAAAATATCCCCCAAAGCGTTCAGGAAGCCATCAAATTCTGTGGCTTTCGGGGTAAACCATTTTAACCATTCCTCCACCTTCGCAGAGAGGGTTTGCTAGTGCCAGGTCATGCCCCGTGAAGAAACTATTCGACCAATAAATTGGGGCTGTTGAGGAACCCACCCCACCTCATATCACTCAGTGTTTGCCTAAAAGCAAAAAAACAGATCATGGGCATGTCCAGTGCTGTGTCATAGCACTCATTGGGCCCAAAACAGGAATTGCAAAAGCTGCCTCAATGTGGACATGACAATTCTGGAAATTTCCAGCACTGCTTCAGAGATCATCTTGGTTATCTCAAGCAGGGAGAGTGCTAGGCAGCAGGCTGGGTGGTATGCCAGCAGCAACTCTGCTTTGTTTCTTTTGGCTGACACTACTTGTGTGTGTATATGTGCCTTCAAGTTGCCTTTCGACATTTCATATGGTTTTGTCAGGCAAGGAATACTCAGAGGTGGTTTTGCCAGTTCTTTCCTGGGAATATAGCCAATAGCAGCTGGTATTCATTGGCAATCTCTCTTCCAAGTATTAACCAAGGTTGACCCTACTTAGCTTCCAAGATCAATGGGGATCTGGTGCTTTTACAAACCATCAAAACTAGGTACCAGAACAGAGTGGGTTTTCCAATTATAGAAATGGATGACAGCAACTCCAGCCCCATCCACAGTCCCTTCAGTGTAGCTTAGTGGGGCACCAAGTAACTAGGGTAACAAGTATCTATGCTATATCTAGAATATATACCTTCATTCATCTAGAATATATTCGTCCAGAATATGTACCTCCTGAAAACTGTTTGCTGGTAACTATGTTACTTGTACATCTGCCTCCAAGCTCTGTTCTCTGCTTCCATTCATTGAAGGAATAAGAAGTCTCTCTGTGTGTCCTTTCCCATCTCTTGTTTCAGAGCCAGCATACTGCTAGGCTTTCTCTTAACTAGTGGGTGAGGAAACAGCAGAGGTGACAAGATCAGTTTTCTACAAGCGGAGAATCATAGAATCACAGAGATGAAAAAGATCACCTCTTGCCATGCAAGAATATGCTACTAATGCACCCTGGATAATTGGCCATACAGCCTCTGTTTAAATACTTTCAAAGGAAAGTCCTCCCTACTCCAAGGCAAGTCTATTCCATTGTCAAATCCATTGGTTCATATCCTTCAGAGTAGCAGAAAATAAGCTTGCACAATTTTCTAATATCTAAAATAGTAGTCTCTCAATCTTCTACTGTCTAGGTTAAACATATCCAGCCCCCAAGCTGTTCTTCATAGGATATGGTTTCCATAAATGTTACCATCTTAGTCACCCTCCTCTGAACAACTTCCACTATGTCTGTATTCTCCTTGAATTTGTCCACAGGAATCTGAGGAAGTAGGCTCAACTCTATGAAAGCTCATACAACCAACATCTGTCTTTCAGTTAGTCTCAAAGGTGCAGCAAGATCCCTTTGCATACTGATTTTAAGTGGCTATGTCTTTGACTTGTTGAACTGTGATGCCCATAATTGGACACAATGTTCCAGATCAGTTCTGACCAAAGCAGATTAGAGTAGTATTATTTCCCTCAATCTGGACACTACATTCCTTTTGATGCAGCCTAGAACTGCATTAGCTTCTTTGCTTGTATGGCTCTCAAGTTTAACATGTGGTCTGCTGAGAGTCTGAGATTTTTTACATGTACTGCTGCCAAGCCAGGTGGCCTTCATTCTGTATGTGTGCGTTTCATTTTTCCTGCTTAAATGCAGTAGTTGTTATGTACCTCAGATTCATTCTGACCTATGGCAACCTTATCATGGCAACATTTATTCAGAGGAGGTTTGCCATTGTCTTCCCCTTAGGGTGAGAAAGTATGATTTGTCCAAGGTCACCCAGTACATTTCCACAGCTCCCAGAATCATAAACCAGCACTCAAACCGCTATACCATGCTAACCTTCTTAAATGTAGAACCTGATATTTATGCCTGTTGAAATTCATTTTCTAAATTTTGACCCAAGTCTCAAATTTGCTAAGGTCATTTAGAATTCTGATCCTTTCTTCTGGGATATTAGCTATCTTCTAATGTGATGTCATCTGCAAATTTTATATTCCATCATCCAAATCATTTATAAAGAAGTTGAACAAGGCTGGGCCCCATCACTCCTTTTCAACATGAAGACAAACATATTTTTGTGGGTTTTTCAGGCTATGAGGCTGTGCTCTAGAAGAGTTTATTTCTGACATCAGGAATAAACTCATCTAGAACACGGCCTATAGCCCCCAAAATCCACAAAAAACTGTAGAAGCTGTCCATGAAAGCCTACAACTTCACTTGAAGAGAAACACGCTTTCAGATTGGTCTGTCAGCCAGTCATAAATCTCACAGCATTGTCTACCATACATTTTTCTAGCTTGTCTCTTAAAAGAATATCATGGAGGACCTTGGCCCCCATGATATACTACATCCACAGCATTCCCCTCATCTACCAAGCCTGTAACTCTGTATATAAAAAAGGAGAAACCCATGCTGACCCTTAGTAATTACAAGATACCTGCTCACAGACTAACTATATAGATTAGAGCTATCTCTGTTTGAATGCTGTGATGAAGGTAACGAACTATTGTACTTTCCCCCAGTACATCAATGCAGTGGACAGTTCCTGAACAATTTTGTTTTTCTCAATGGGGGATTTTTTAACGGGACTGCCTTAAAGATCAAGTTTTCATTTTTGAATTGATTGTAAATTGCAATAGAGAACAATTTTTAGCCAGCGTGTTTTCAGGGTGGCTTTCTAGGGCCCGCATGCCAGTGGTGGGAGAGGTCAAACACACACACGATCACATTTTTTAAAAAATTTACAGACACATAGCCACCCACACCCATTCATTTGCTTCATAGGCACACAGACATTGCTCTCATTCCCCACTTGCCCCAAAATCTCCCTTACTGGCTTCCCTCATGCTTTCTTGACCCTTTGACTTTTCCATACCCTGGCAGGTCTTCAACTGCCCTCTCCACCCTACTGGCTTACTTTTACCTGCCACCCGTTATCTGTTGCTCCAGCCCCAAAGAGGGATAGGGTCTGTGCACGTCTCTGTGGGTTTCTAAAGGTGTGGGTGGTGGGTGGATGTGCCGTGGTTACCAACTCCGGCTTTAGATGAAGGTCATTGACCATGGCAATGAAGATGTCAGATTCTCCTTTACAAATGTCCATGTGAAATGAAACAGCAGTGTGAATATCGTTTAAACTCTGAGTTTGCATAAAATACTTGGTTCAGGAGGGGATGGGGTCAAGGGTGGGGAAAAATAAACATTTTAGAGAGCAGGAAAAAACTTGCCAAACCCTATTAAATAAATGACACATTAAAAGTAAAAGAGGAAAGAAAATAACATTTTGGCAATTTATCAACGTATTCAAAGGCTGATTGGAAAGGCTGTGTTTTTGCAATGCTTTAGTGCTCGGTCAATTTGTGTACTGCCCCCCGTGTCACTGGACTGCAGCTTCGATCATTCCTAACCAACAAAGCCTAACCAACTCCCCATATGATAATGGCAATTGCATTTCCACAATAACTGCAGGGCTGCAAGTGACCACCCTTGTTGCAGTAAGAAGGGAGATTTATATGACTTGGCAGAAGACTGAAGGTTTGGGGCAAAGGAGAGAGAGAAGAATCTTAAGAGAAAGCCAAATTTTCTGCTCCTTCAACAGAATGGATGGACGCAGTTGTTAATCTGCCAGAACTGAGGCAGTGATTTTTTACTTATTTGTTCCCTATAAAAGAGAAGCATCATTCCTCATGGAAATCTTGTTTGTTGCAACCCTGTGTATGTGACGCTTTTATGTTTATGCCAGAAAACATCCAATACAACATTCTTAACAAAGATGGCAGGACAGTGTTGGTAAATCTAGCCACTCTAAGTTGCTATTGTTTTAAATTCAACTCTCAGTCCAAATAAAGTGTTGCTGGAGTTTATGATGTGCAAAGCTTGTGTATAACAGTTTTCTGCATAGATGTAATCAAACTTCTGAGGATTTTTTGTTACTTTTTGATGGTTTTCAAAAAGGTAACTGTTAGTCTCTTGTATGGTAGCATATAAAAGAGGAAGGAAAGGGGAGGGGGGAACGGAGGAATATGACTAACTGGTTTTTATTCTTGCATGAGCTTTTAGCATTATCAATAGCATTTACATTTGTATACTGCTTAATAGTGAACACAGCACTCTCTAAGCGATTTACAGTCTATAAGCCAATTGCCCCCAACAAGCTGGGTACTCATTTTGCTGACCTATGAAAGGATGGAAGGCTGAGTCAACCTTGGAGCCCTGGGATCGAACTCACAGTGTTGCAGCTGCAGTAATAGCATTTAACCACTGCAACACCAGGACTCCTTGTGGATTTAAACCCACTTCTTTAGAAATCCACCAGTGCCAAATGGTATTACAGCTTGAGGCATAAAACATCACTGTGTAAATAAGCTTTATGCCTGAATCCTTAATACTACTTGGTACTGCATCTGAAGAAAAAGCTCATGCAAAAATAAGTGCTGTCGCACTTCCTTTCCCCCCTTCCCAATTGCTTCCTCCTTTTTTGTTACTTTTTGTGGAATGCGACTCTAAGGAGCTAAGCACACACAAAGATAGTACACAATGGTGTGGTTTTTCTGTGTAGTATGTATGCACACTATACTTACATTTCCACATCCCACTGTTAAAAAGAAACTCTGCTCTGGACTAGACATGCATTGTGGTGCATGTGAATGCTTCAGGCTCTGCACCAATTCACTAGATCAGGATTGCGCAGAAGGTAGATTTAGATACTGTATATTGGAAGATTTCTGGATGGTTTGTAGCATGCCAGCAAGAATATCTGAGTGCCAAAAATAGCTGGAACCAAAAAGAAAAAGAAACCCCACCTAATTATACCGATTAACATTAAGAAGGCTCTGAGTAATCAGAAGTCTATTTGTGCATGCGCTCCACCCAGTTCTGGTGCCCAAAACAAAGTTCTGGGCCCAGAAATTTTCTTTGGCAGCCTTGAGTTGATGAGTCTCAGGATTCTAGTAAAAGACAAAGTAGATCCACCAAGTCTGTCCACCTCACCTTTCAATTTTGCACTTGAAGTCCAGTAAAAATAGAGGTAGGAAAGTTAGTAGAAAAGGGTTGGTGTGTTTAGTCAATTGGTAATACATTTTAATATAATCTAATTCAGTTACACTTATATTAGAAGTTACATTTTTATTAGCTGTTACATTGCTGTGAACTTATCCATTTACATTTAAGTTAAATACTCACATTTAAGCGGAAAAATACCATCTATGATTTCTCTGCCATCATTGAGAGTGGTGCGGAATGACAGAAGTTGCAATTCATCCAGAATATTGGTGTCGACTGGGTTTTTGTTTCAGGACCCCCATGAATACCCAAATCCCAGGTACACCATTATATACAATGGTGTAATAAAATGATGTCCCTTATATAAAATGGTAAAATCATGGTTTACTTTTTGGATTTTCAAGCTGTGGATGATGGAATCTATGAGTGCAGAAACCATGGATACACTTGAAGCTACTTCATGCAGCTGGGATGCTTTGGTTTCTCAGTTGTACAGATGCTTGTTGCACAAAGGCAGTTTGTTGCCACAGTGGTTTCCAAAATTCCCTTCTGCTCTTGCCTGTGCCATTAATGTCCTCCTAACAAGCAGTGCTAGTATTTGTACAGTCGTTCTGCTTCAGAACATGTAGAACATGTAGGGAGTTGCTCTACCAACTCTCTCCAGTTTGAAAGTTTCCTGTGGAGGGTTCCCATTCAGGAACTTTGACAGACTACAGGAATGGGTGGATCAGAGGTATGTTGCACTAGATCAGACTTCCATCCTGGCTTACATTTGTATTTCCTGCATCTCAAAAGAGATACCCAAAGAAACATAAATAAATGATCTCATGGTAGGTTTGACGTTTTAACAATGTACCAAATTTAATCTGGCAATAAGTATGTTCATTAATTATGTTATCTCAGCAACCACAGATGCTCAAAATACAACTGGCTGTGCATTTATGAGTGAAGAAGACAGAAATTTTCCTTGTGTTTTTCTGCACGTAACTGTTCTCTCTTTGTGAAAACCTCTTTCATGGAACATTATTCGAGGCACCTGGTTGTACCTCCCTATTTTCTGTATTCTTTTAACATTTTCTTTTACAAAAAATCAGCAAAACAATTATTTATTAGCAAAACAATTTTCTTGTGCAACAGTCAAATATTAATTGAAGCCACTGATTTTCACATGTTCAGCCACCTTGATTTAACTTACAATATTTATAAAAGATCTTTCAACATAGGCTCTCACTCTCTGAAAACTTCAGTGGAACATTTTTATTGTGGACTTCTTACTTAGACTAGGACACTATCTCCCTTATAGGATCAACTACATGATGTAGGGCCTAAACAGACCAAAATAAAACTGCTTTGGGTCACTTTGGAGGTGTGTTGTTTAAATGATGCTTATGTTCTAAGAGGCCGGAAGCCACGCCAAAGCCGTGCTTCAGTCCTAAGGACTGGAGCACAGCTTCTGGCCTCTTAAGACACATGCATCATTTAAACAACATACCTCCAGTGACCCAAAGCAGCTTTATTTTGGCCTGTCTATTCAGGCCTGTAGTTGAAAAGGAAATAAATTAAGACATGGATGGCTAAATGCTACGGGCATGATCTATACCACATAACAATTGTATCTGATCCTGGTTGCCTACCAAATTTTAATCAAAGTAAGACAAATAAAGAAGTGGTCACTTAAGTAATGTGAAAAATATTTTCCAAATATGTGAAAGAAATGTGTGAAAGAGAGCTATATAAAAACTTCAGTTAGTAATCTGAAATACATTAGCCCCAAAATATGAGCCCCAAATTATTTTCCATTCAGATTTTAATCCAAACTGTAGAAAAAAAATTGCTATATTTCCCCTCCATTTACTGGACAAGGGCTACATCTACACTACAGAACTAATGCAGTTTGACAACACAACTGCCATATCTCAATGCTATGGAATTCTGGGTTTTGTGGCTTTGTGAGATAGTTAGCCTTCTCTGTCAGAGAGCTCTGGTGCCACAACCAACTACAAATCCCAGGACTGAGCCATGGCACTTAAAGTGGTGCCAAACTGCATTAATTCTGCAGTATAGCAGCAGCTTTAGAATCCACTTGTAATGGGAAGCCAAAATCAGGAAGAAGTGCCTCTTCCCCCCTTCCCTCTTCTTCCTGTGTACACAGCTAGAGGGAAGATATCTCCCTTGTTTCCTGTAGTTCTTCACTGCAGCTGGAACACCAGGTCCAGAAATATTCCAGAAAGTGATGTGGGAGGAGAGGTGGATCTCAGAGAATCCATGGAGAGAAGGGGACAGGTTAAGGACTAGTCAGTCAGTCCAAACAGTTATAGATGCTTCATCAGCTTTTATCCTTTCTTTTCTCAAGAATTTACCTGCAGGCATAATTAACAGTCACCCGAAAAATGGGGAGAGCAGATAGCACCTATTACCTACTGTATATAGTCATACATAGTATATACTATATACTGTATATACTCATACGTAGTAATTGACCTAAAAACAAAATGGAGTCGACTTATCCACGGGTCAATATATGTGCTGTACTTTAACTCTTATATTAAAAAAGGAACCATCTCGTGGTGAAAGGCAAGAGTGTAATCTGTCCTGAAAGCACTGATCCACCTCTCCTCTCTCATCCATCCAGCCTTTAATGTGAACACAAACAATTGTGCCTGCTTGCATTTTCTAAGTTCTTTGGTACCTTTTTCCATTGCTTTATTCCTTTCTTTAGATCCTTTCTTACATGCCTTTGAATTATACCCTTGATTAATCCATGGGTCATATCAAAATCCATAATTTTGATCCCAAAACCTGCCCTTGACTTATACATGAGGTCAACTTATAGTCGAGTATATACAGTATATTACTTTTGTCCTGTTCTTCTTCCAGCCGGGCAGGATTTGAGTATTAAGGTCCTTGGAGAGACTTGTGATGCATCTAGGAGTGTACCTTTCATTTGGGGGAATGGGACAGTCCCCTTGGGGACCAGAACCTGGGTGACAGGCAGGGATGTGTTGTGATGTTGATAGCTACCAATGTCGTTGGGACTTGGGACATGGCATAAACCAAACTCTAATACTGATCTCCCTGGAGAGAAAAGAGAGTGAGTTTGGAGAGTGAGTGGGCCTGATTTTTTTTCTAGGAGCATTTCCATAGTTTGTCTTGGATGGTGTTGCAATGCCTGCCTCTGGGAGCATCTGTACTTGTTCCCTTGAGAGGAATGTATATGAGCGGAATTGGCTCAGGATAATTCATACTGGTGCTGCGCTCATGTCCTGCCCACACCAATACCCCGTTTTCGGTCCCTCCATGTTTGCCTTTTGCATGCCATAATTTATCCATGGATGGTACACCTACAAGGCTGGTGAAAGTGGAGGTTCCCCTCACATAACTATCATTTCTGAAACATCCCGTGGTTGTTCAGCAGCCATTTCTGAGCTTTTGGATTGCTCCTTTGGACATTTATGTCTCTGAGGCTCACGTCCAGTACGCATTTGCATGGAAGGAAGCTTTATTAAGCAAAGTACAGATTCTAAATAACATTTGCAAGGGTAGCCACAAAAAACTACTATGAAATGCCTGGAAGGCCATTAGCATGGAGGGGAATCATGTCGCTCTCCAGATGTTATAGGACTGCAACTCCCAATGTTCCTCACCATTGGCTATGCAAAGTGGAAGGGCTGAGAATTACAAAATCACAAAAGTAGCTGGAGGGCCACATGATTTCCATCTTGCCCTGTCCCCTGGTTTTTGTAGCATTGTGCTTGATGAATTCTCCCTCCATATTCATAAACCTTATGAAAAATTAATATATCAGGACACTGTATATATTGTTGCACCTAAAATGAATACGCTTGCATAATTTCATTTGGAATGTTCTTGTATCTAGTTAGCTGAACAGTTTTCCCCAGGATTTCCTGTGGGATTGTGCTGTATACATTTCATCCCTATTGCAATTGGTGTAAACTGATTATGTTGTTATTTAATAGAAAATATCCTAATTGGTTGGTTGGCGGGGCAGAATCTTGTTGGAAAACACACATTTCCCATAAAAAACACAGTCTTTGTTTTCATTTTTCTGAAGAAAGTGTTAGGGTTTAATATCTATTTGCTGCAATTTTAGCATACACTACTTCCTAGCAAAAGGTCTTTATGCAATAAATTTTTATTATGGCTTTAAAAACAGAGATGAGTCCAAGACTGAATAGTAGATCTATTACAACTATTATTATCTATTATGTAATTGTTTTGTGACTTGGCTAGAGTTATTAAGCACTTTGATAAAGAAATATTTTACAATCTTACGTTTCCATCCAGCTAACAATTTATACCCTGCACTTAATGGTTTGACAAGATGGGCTCTGGCTAATGATAATAATATGTATTTTTTCAGTTGCAAAGCACATAAAGAGCATTTATTCCCCACTCATCATTCCATACTTTACCATTCATACATAGCTGCATTTCTAAAACATTTGAGGAAAATTATCCATATTATTAGCTTTGCAACTCTGATTACATATTATATTAACATTTCTGTTTATAAAATGAGTGCCTGAAGTCATAGGTTGGAAGACATGACTGGTTCAGTGATCGATTATGACACTACCTATGTAGTGTGTGTATATGCCTTTCAAGTCACCTGTCAACTTATGGTGACCCCATGAATTTTGTAAGTATTGATTTGCAGTTTCTTGGGACTGAAAGAAAATCATTCAGTGTAGAGAGCTAGTGTGGTGTAGCGGTTTGAGTGTTGGACTATGAATGTGGAGATCAGGGTTCCATTCCCCACTTGAGCATAAAAACCCATTGGGTGACCCTGGACAAGTCACACTCTCTCATCCTCAGAGGATCATAGAATCAGTGGCAAACACTCTCTGAAGAAACTTGCCAAGAAAACCCTATAAATTTGCCTTAGGGTCACCATTAGTAAAAAAAAAAAAAAAAGACTTACAGGCATAAAACAGCAATATGAGAGCTACACGAATCTTGTTAACTTACATATTAATGTTACGTATGCATTTTCCCCCATATACACTTATTTCCCTTCTTTTCGTTCACTACATTTACTTAATTTTCTTCCTTTACTTTGACTCCAGTGACAACTTTCCATTGACTCTTCTGCCACTCTTCCTCATTTTTTAAAAAACAGGATTTTAAATCATGTGTTTGTTTAAACTTTTAGTTTTTGTATCTTTAGTCTTGGATGTTTTGGCTCTATGTAACATGATATGTTGGACTGGCAGTCCTTCTTTGGTAACCAGCAACAGAAAAACACAAAATATAAATTAACAATAATAAAAAAAGACAAGAAAAGCAAATGGCATGAAATCAGAAAGGGCCCTTTTTATTTTTGTCCAAGCCTAGTGTTTCAGGTACTATTAACACCAGTTCATTACTAGTATATATTTACATGAACGTCATTGTTACTCTTCTTTTTCCATATCAGCCACACACACTTCCTCTTGCCAGTCCATGGAACCATAGAAAAGTCTTCATGGGAATTTACTGGTGCAACAAGATCACTGAGAGCCAGCATGGTATAATGATTAGAGCATTGGACTAGGAATCTGGAAGACCAGGGCTTGAATTCTCGCCCAGCCATGGAAACACACTGTGTGACCTTGAGCAAGTCACACTCTCTCAGCCTCAGAGGAAGGCAAAGCCAAACCACCTCTGAACAAATGTTGCCAAGAAAACCCCATGATAGGTTCCCCTTATGGTCACCATATGTCAGAAATAACTTGAAAGCATACAACAATGAGATCAAGAACAAGGGTGGCCTGTTAGCCTGTTCTTGTCTATATATTTATGTTGCTTAGTACTCATCAATAAACATTCAGTGATAAATATGAGAAAATGTCCCTGTTATTACTGTACATTACTATTCAGGAGGCAGTCACAAAGAATTAAAGCTGCCTATTTGCATGAAAGATCTGCACAGCATACCTGGCAACACTGTGCTGCTTGGTTTTTCAATCCCCTTACACTGATTCTGTTGCCTGGTCTCAAGTACACATTTACTTGAATGTAATAAAACATCAAGGGGCTCACATCTGATTAAGAATCCACAGAACTGCCTTAGGCTCCCTTTTCCCTTCCCCGGGGGTAGGAATCATGTGGAACTCTAGATGCTGATGATGTTAACAGCCATCAGATGCAGACAACATAGCCAATGGTGAGGAGTGTTGGGACTTGCACTCGGACAGCATCCGAAAGCCCACATGATTCCTACTCATAGAATCATAGAATCATAGAGTTGGAAGAGACCACAAGGGCCATCCAGTCCAACCCCTGCCATGCAGGAACTCCACATCAAAGCATCCCCGACAGATGGCCATCAAGCCCCTGCTTAAAGACCTCTAAGGAAGGAGACTCTGCCACACTCCGAGGGAGTGTGTTCCACCGTTGAACAGCCCTTACTGTCAGGAAGTTCCTCCTAATGTTGAGGTGGAATCTCTTTTCCTGCAATTTGTATCCATTGTTCCGCGTCCTAGTGTGCTCTTCAGTCTCTCAGTACTGCACTGGAAGTACTCTGATTTGCAGAAACTGCAGTGAAGGCCTCGGGTTCATATTTATTGTATATACTAATTTATAAGTCTAGAAATTTTAGTTTAAAAATTGAAAAAACTGGGTCGACTTATCTATGGGTTGAAAAAGGAACCACTCTCTTTTTCTGAGTAGAGTGGTGAAAGATGAGAGCTTAGTCCATTCCAGGAACATCTAAAAGAAGCACCTTCTACTCTGTCCACCATGGCTCCACTTCTGACATTTTTGATTGCCTGGATTGGAAAAGCAATAACAGTCATGCCTGCCAGAATTTTGTAAGTTCTTCGGCATCATTTTCCTTAGCTTCATCCTTTATATTCTTTGTTACATGCCTCTAAGTTTTACCCTTGACTTATCCATGGGTCAGATCAAAATCCATAATTTTAGCCCCAAAACCAGTCCTCAACTTATACATGAGGTCGACTTATAGTTGAGTAGATACAGCAGTTAAAGAAAAATCTAGAAAAATAGATCCTACCACTCGACATGGCAGTACCTTTCCATGAGCGTGGGATAATGTGCTCTTGTGAGGCATGAGGCTATGGTGATGCTGGCAGTTCTGCTGGTAGAGTCTCCCACGTCAACCCTCGGGGGTTGAGAAGAGCAGGTTAAAAACACTGTAAATAAATTAAATAAATAAATTTTGCTAAGGAGACAGAATAAATGTGCCAAATAGCTACTGAGGAGTAGTAGTGTGTGGGGGGGGTGAAACTGGTAGAGGATGCCTCAGAGACAATAGCAGTGGCATCACAGCTAGTTAGTATGGCACAAAATGAATCATGGTATACCCCTTTTGAATATCTTACCATGAAAATCCTGTAGTGAGGCAATCCAAAATGAAACAGTAGATAATGCGGGAAAAAATAATAATGACATACCCAGGATGGATGGCATTCAACAAACTACTGGGAAAGAACAGAGGGCAAGTATGAGTAGCACTGTGCCTAATGGTGAAATTGGACACAAGCTGAAAGGACATTCAGCTATTAATATGATTAGAGGTGAAAGGATGGTCTGAGGCTGCACAACACACATTATAGGAACATGTAACTAACTAAAATCTGCCAACAGATATGGAAAGCAAAACAGTGGCCCACAGATTGAAAAAGCTCAGAGTCTAGAGTCCAGAGTCTAGAGGCAGCCACCGCAAAGGCCCTCTCTCGCGGACTACCAGTCCTCTCCAGAGGATCTTAGACTCCAGGCCGGTTCATACAAGGAGACATCTGTTAGATAATGGCAAAGAATTTCAGAAGAACATGAGCCTGTGCCTTATAGATTATGGAAAAACCTCTGATTGTATAGATCAGTGGTTCCCAAACCCTCGGGGGCTACCATCCCCTATCCTCTTGGACAACAACCCTAATATTCCCCCAACTGCTATTTCCTCATACTAGGACTACTATTTGTGCATCAGCCAGTCAGCCAGCAGCATCTACCTCAAGCATGCCCAGCCTGCCACCACCTCCTAGTCCACCTCAACCACCCAAGTAGCCTGTTGCGCAGCAACCAGCAAGTCTCTTGCCCATAGGTAAAAGGCTTCTCAGTCGCTTCTCAACTGGCTGTTCAGTCTGTGCTTTCTTTGCATCCAGTGACCCTGGGAGCAGCAACTGAGCAGCTGGCTGAGCAGTGATGGAGAAGCTCCTTTTGGCCACCACTTCCCCCTGACATCAAGTATGCCACACTCCTCATTCCCACCATGGTTCTAAAGGCCTCTGGTTCTGGTTATACATTACGACAATCAAACGTTGTTGCACACCCATTTCTTTAAGAACAAACCATAGCTTTTCATGATCTATACCAGTGATTCTCAAAGTAGGGAATATGTCTCCCATGGGCAGTGGAAATGTCTTTCTTCGACACCAGTACTTTGGTTGAATACCCCCCACCTCCTTTTAACTCACTACACCCCTTTTTACTCTCATCACCCCCTTGATCTTTCCACTGCCCATGGGAGGCATATTTGCCAAGGCAAGTTTGCAGCTGAACATTAAGAAAACAAAAATAATGACCACAGATAATTTACATAACTTTAAAGTAGATGATGAAGACATTGAAATAACCAAGATTTTCCAGACCTTGGATCAGTCATTAATCAGAATGAAGATTGCAGTAAAAAAAAATCAAAAGAAGACTAGAATCTGGAAAGGCAACAATGATGATAATTATGAAGATCAAGATGAAAATATTTATTTTCATTGTTATTGTTTTGTGCTTTCAAATCATTTCCAACCTATGGTGAACCTATCCCTACCTATTAGGGTTTTTTTCTGGGACTGAGAGTTTTTCTGGGGCTGACTCACCCAAGGTCACCCCATGGATTTCTCTGGCCAAGCAGGAAATTGAACCCTTGCCTCCAGAGTGGTAGTCCAATGCTGAAGCCACTATACCACATTGCTTCTAAGATGTTTATTCCCCATCTTATATTAAAGATCTCAGAGTGACTTATAAAAAGCATTAAAACAAGTTACAAAGTTTAAAAACAATAGAATAATTAAATAAATTAAAATATTAAATAGCAGTAATAAGTTAAAAACAGATTTTAAAGATTTAAAGCTATGTACACCCATATGTGGGTTGAATCAATGAGACCCAAAAGCTTTAATAAACAGGTTTTAACTTAATACCTAAATGACAAAAGTGTTGGTGCCAGTTGAACTTCCAGGGGGAGAGCATTCCACAGTTGGAGTCCCATGGCTGAAATGGCCCTCTTCCGACAAAGTGTTTTGCTCTCACAGGGGAGCCCCCACCCCTGGCATTCCTTAATCCTCAGGCAGGTACATATGGATAGAGATGCTCCCCCAAGTGTATTCCTGTATGGCAGGGGATTGGATTGGATGGCTTTTTTAGTCTCTACCAACTCTGTGATGCTATGAATCTAAGTATAGTATCAAGGTCCCAAGCCATTTAGGGCTTTAAATGACATCACAAGACCCTTGAATTGAGATTGGCAACATATAGGCAGTCAGGGTAGTTCTTTTAAGACTGTTTATATGGTTAGTCAACTGTCAGCTTGCTACAATTTTGCATTAGCTGTAGTTTCCAAGTCTTCTTCAAGGGCACTCCCATGTGGAGCTCATTACAGTAGTCTAATTGGGGTGTTACCAGTGCATGGACTACTGTGGCTAGGGTATCTCTGTCCAGGAAAGGCTATAGTTGGCACACCACTTGAACCTGGCACTGATCCTGAAGTGTATATAATATGAAGATATATAATTGAATATTAAAATTAGGATTGTCCAAACCATTGTATTTCAAGCTTCTGTGTATGGTTGTGAAAGCTGGACGGTGAAGAAAGCTGAGAGGAGGAAAACCAACTCATTAGAGATGATGTGTGGTGGAGAAGAGTTATATGGATACTGCAGACTGCTAACAAGACAAATAAATGGGTCCTAGAGCAAATCAAGCCTGAACTCTTTCCCTAATAGCCAAGATGACTATACCGAAACTATTGTACTTTGGGCACATCATGAGAAGACATGACTCAATAGAAAAGACAATAATGTTTGGCAAGGTAGAATGCAGTAGGGGGAAAAAAGAAGAAGACCACATTCCAGATGGATGGACTCAATCAAGGAAGCTACATGGCCCTGAGTCTGCAAAACCTGGGCAGGGTGGTTGATGATAGGGTAACTTGGAGGTCTCTCCAAGAGACCTCAAGGGTAGTGAGAAGTGAAAGTCAACCTGAGGGCACCAAAAAAAAACCCACAACAAATATTGAACTAATTCTTGGAGGAAAGGGGGAAGGGAACTAATTTCCCTTTCTTGCCAAGTCCCCTGTGAACCACTGACTTTGGGTTTTGGTTTCTTCCAAAGGACTAAAAGTGAGATAATTCCAGGAACTGAATATCACCAGAAGGTTGTAAGAATTGGGCTAAAAACACAATCTCACAAAAACAGAAAATAGCCAAGGGAGGAGGAATTTTCTGAGATAGATGAGATTAGGAGCTTACAATTATTTTGTTTGGTAAAATGTTGCTGCCGTGTGTCTTCAGGTTGTTTCTGACTTAGGAGACTGTAAACTGAACTGATCATGAGCTTTTCTGGGAGTGTGTGATGCAAACCCTGATCTCTGCAGTCGTAGTCCAATGCGCAACCTCTATACCATGTTAATTCTCCTTGGTAAAATGTAGGGGTGGCTATATTAGGTATGGCCCTCCATTCATGAGTGGATGGGGCTGGACAGCAAGTTACAAGACTTGTGAGATGTGAGAGTGATGTGGAGGAGAGGGGTGAGGTGATAGCCATTTCCTTAACTGAAAGCTCACAGACTTCGGGCCAGCATAGCTTTCCTGTCTATCTTCAACACCCATCACCCAGCCACAGCCTAGGCCCTATGATGATCTCCTTCGCTCACTGACTAGCTACTCTCCCTTTAAACTGTCAGAGAAGATTGTCTGTGTCTTCTTCTGCTTATGTGTCTACTGTGTCCCTCCTTTGATGCTATTCAGGAATATTTTGAGGAATCCTCTGTTGAAAGTAATGGATGTTGGTCTCTATGTTTTGGAACAGAGGTCAGGTCTTAACAGTGCCACTGCTCCACCATGTGTGGAAAAAAATGCTTGTACCATTACAAATTTTAGTCTAACACGTGCGTATGTGCCCTTTCAAGTCACCTATTGATCTATGGCGACCCCATTAATTTCATACGGCTTATCTAGCCAAGAAACTCTGAGATGGTTTTACCAAATTCTTTCCTCTGAAATATACCCACAGCACCTGGTATTTCTTGGTCTCCTATCCAAGAACAAGGCAGGGGTGACCCTGCTTAGCTTCCAAGATCAGACTGGATCTGGTGTCTTTAGGGTATTTCACTCAGTGATATATAGCCAGGTTTTTGTGGGTTTAAGTATAACCACTGAATTAATTTCTGAATGATTTTGTTTGAAGCCAATGATTTTGTTTGATTTTTAAAAAATTGATTCTCAATTATTTGACTCTGTAGTATACCTAAATAGAGCTTCAAGAATTGCTTTTGCTATTATTTTATCATAATTCTGACACACACACACATACACATTTTTAATCTGTATTACAGTGTGTTATAACATAGTTTTTATTATTAGGATTTGAATTGATTTTGCATTTAGATTTTGGGATACAGATATTCAGTGGCAAAATCTGAGAGTTATTCTCCCATTCTATGATTCTATGATTCAATCCACATTTTGACTCTTAATTTTACATCTATATCAAGGGATAATACTGCTGCTGGGACTGCCCACTTCACCAGCCAAAGAGGATATCTCTCACCACTGAACCGTCATTAAAAAACAAAAACTCTCTTAGCACAAAAGACAGGTCTGAGTCAACATCCCAGAAGTTTCCTGCCAGCTTTTTGTTTGTGTGCTTCTTTGGAATACAGGATGTACTATTTAAATAAATTAGACCTCTCTAATATAAAATTCCATGTGCTGCTACCCCATGAGATTTAGGCAGGCAGTCTAGGAAATATGCAGCTGCTCAGTCACAAAGACTAAAATCTTTGGGACATTAAAAACTTCCTGCAAACTGGAGTGGGGAGAAGGGAGAATGACCATGACTCTGACCTAAATACACAATTCAAAGTGTTATACCCTTGGGTCTCATTATTTTCTTATTCTTCTTGGCTCTAAAATTGGGAACGGTCTTTTAAAATGCAATATATCTTAAAGAAATGGTGAATGTATATGTATATGAAATATTTTGAATAATGCTTAAATATGGCTGATGAAGACATCTAAATTGTTAAGAGATTTTCTATAATTTGGCTCCGTCATTTATCAAAATGGAGACTGTAGTCAAGAAACCAGAAAATGTTTAAGTCCTCAAAGGGCACCTATCAAGAAATAGATATGGTCCTTGAGATATATCATCAAATATCAAAGTCAGAATCATCCATGTCATAACATTTCTGCATACAGAAAGCTGGACAGTTTTTTAAAAAACTGTCAAAGGAAACTCATTTTAAATGTGGCACTGAAAGAGAATTCGAAGAAAACCATGGATTGCTAAAAAAGACAAATTAATGGGGCAAATAAAGTCTGAATCATCAAAGATGCCAAAGTGAAAGTGAGGCTATTGTACTTTGGGGACACCATGAAATGATAAGACTCACTCTTTGCCTCATGTATTAAAAATAATAATGCTTCCATGTTCTTTACATTTCATTTTTGCTAATGCTAGTGGTTTCATTAGGGGAGTACAGGATTATGCGGACCCCACCAGGCTGCACCTCTAAGGGGGTGTGTGACACCATTGCTCTCCAAACATCTGCCTTTTGGCAGTAATGGGCTGTGGCATTTGCCTGTATCCCTTTAAAACGATGAAGAGATGGGGTGAGTGGGGTGAGGCTCCATGGGAGGAGAAAGGAGAAGCTCCAGGTTTTTTTTATATTTTAAAGTTTATTTTTTTTAAAAAAATAAAAATTTAAAAATTATTCTTTTAAAATTTTATTTAAAATCATCAGATTTGACCAAAGGTTCACTTTCACCCCATGAAACGATGTACATGCAAATACACTTAGGTTGTGTGTATAATATTGTCATTTAAAGGCATAATTTTAATTTTGCTAGTTCTTTATGTCACAACTGGTGCCATTACGTTCACTGATAATGTATATGGGAATTACGATTTATGAGTTCATATTTGTACAGAAAATTACTACAGAAAACATTCCTAAGGATTCTGTAGGGTGTGGGATAGGAAGAGATCAATGGGAGTGGGTAGGTTACACAACTGGCTAGTGCAGATCTTTATGGATCTAGTTTATTTAGCCTATGCTACAGGCTGGCTGCAGATGTCTCTTAGACAGCTGCCCCTTTTTTTGACAAGAATGGTTACTCTGCAACAGTGCAGCCAGCTTGGTATAGTGAATGTAGAACTACGGGCCTGACACAGACAAGCCAAAATAAAGCTGCTTTGGGTCACTTTGGAGGTATTCTGTTTAAATGACACTCGCATCTTAAGAGGCCAGAAGCTACGCCAAAACTGTGCTCCAGTCCTTAGGACTGGAGCATGTCTTTGGCACCGCTTTCGGACTCTTAGGACACATGCATCATTTAAACAGCATGCCTCCAAAGTGACCCAAAGGAGCTTTATTTTGGCCTGTCTGTTTGGGCCCTAGGGCACCAAAGACTAGAGTTCAAATTCCTGTTTAAACCCTTTGGGAGGCCCTGGGCAGGTGACACTCAGGTTGGTGCCACACTGCAGAATTAATGCAGTTTGACACCACTTGAACTGTCATGGCTCCATCCTATGGAATCCTGAGATTTGTAGTTTATTGTGGCACCAGAGCTCTCTGACAGAGAAGACTATATATTACAAAATTACAAATCCCACAATTCCATAGCCTTGAGCCATGGCAATTAAAGGGTTGCCTGCCTTAATTCTACAGTGTAGTTACAATCCCAGCTTTAGAGGAGGGCAATGGCAAACCTCCTCTGAATAAATCCTGCCAAGAAAACCTGACAGTAGGGTTGCCAGAAGTCAGAGTTGACTTGAATGCACATAACAACAGCAGCAGCAGCAGGAGGAGGAGGAAGCAAAATCAAATGCCAAGATCTTAAGCAAGGGCACCAAAAACCTTTTTCAGAAGTTTCATGCTTTTCTGTTGCTGCATTTAGTATGGTAAAGATCAGAAGGATTTCCTCCCCCCCCCCTTTCTGTATCATGCAGACTTACTAAATAAAATACAACAATGATTTAGAAGGACAACAGCCCTTTTTATTGCCTTTTTCTTTTCATTTTGGACATATCTTTTTAACATAAGTGGATGATTGTTTTAGATTTTCAAAAGAATAAGGATGACATTGTACTACAATCTAGATAATTCCTAGTTTTAAAATGTGTTTTGTTTTAAGGTTGCTTAGGGATCTGTAAGGAACATTTCACTTTTGACATTTTCATGAAATTAACTGATGGCAGAGCCACATATTTTTTGGGGTGGACGGAATGACTTCCTTGTTCAGTTTAGTACAAAGACTTACCCTATGTAAAGGGATAAGACAGAAATATACATGGGTTTTCTAACTGCACCAAAAATCATTACTCAAGATAAAAACAGTTGTCAATACGTTCCGTTAGATACCTTTTAAAATTCCAGATGTTAGCTGTATCTTTCCAGTTAGCATGCAGGTCTTATAAAAATTCAGATAATGTCCTTCGGAGAAGCTGATTATCGTCAGGATCTTGGCAAGTCTGAAAGCACAATATAACCTTTTCCTCTTCGGCTGTGTTCCCAAGGAAAACCCTTCATCTGGAGTTGGCTTTTCGTTCCATGAGGAAATCCCTCATTGGCATTAGTGTTCGTACAATCCTGGCATAACTGAAAAATATATTAAAAACTTAACTTCAGAGAGATTTGGAACTTGATGTCAGCGTGCTTTTTACTTCCATAGGATTTTTTATCCTTTGCAGATTTAGCAGGGCAGTGCTATAACTTAAAAACTATCTGTCTCCAGCTGACTGCTCTCCCCCATCCCCATTTCTATCTTGGAAAAAGGACAAGATAGGAACTGAAAGCCATGAAATTATACTGGAAGGTCACAAAGATGTCAAGAACTTGTGGAAGTAATTTTGAAAGAGAAGACTGATGATTTTTTCCCCTATATATTTCAAACCTAATTTCATCTGGAATGAATGAACCAACCACCAACATTCTGAACATATTGTATCTGGACATCATGTTTTATTCTGTATTTCTCATAGACAATCAGAACTTCAAGTAATTTTGTGAAAGAAGCTTGTGGGAAACATGTTGATTAAAGGCTGCTCCCCCACCCAAATCCCTTCAAAGCAACAGAAAAAGAAAAGCATGGTTTTTCTCTTGTCTTTACCAAAAAGTGTATGTAGGGGGAAATGGCAACAACAAAGACATGCATATGTCCATTTTACTGAGAATCCCTGAAGTACCAAGAGAATTCCATACAGCTGTGCAATCCTTTGCATTTTAGAAAAACCTATTTGGCCAAGAATATTTATAAGCTGTTCCTCTTTTAACAAAAGGTAAACTGCTCTCACAGATATAATGAGGGAGAAGCAAAATGTAATTCAAATCTACAAAGAACATCCGTGGGCTGGCATGCCTTAAATGTAGCCCAAACACCTTTTGTTTTCTTTAAGAAATCACAGGTTAATTCTAAATACTATAAATGATCTGGAGGAGAAGCTGATAGTCTTAAAGAAAAGAGGAACATTGTACTTTTCTTCTACCACATTGGGCCTTTCCAGACTGCCAGGAGAGGGCGACATGAAGTTGCCTTTTCCCAAATGTTTAACAGCTACACTGCAGGTCCCAGGCGTGTATTTAAAAGGTATAGGGCAGCTACACTGAGGGGGTGTGGGGATGACCTATCTGAAGTCTTGTCTCTTGCTCAGCCACTACATTGGAAGCTGTTAGAATGCTAGAAACTCAGGCAGAGCTAGAAACACAGGAGGCAATGAACAGGTTTTTTGGCCGCACTGAACTTTTTTTGTTTTTGTTTTTTGCCGGCTGCGAACTGCGCAGTTACACCAGTATATCATACAGGCAATTGTATTGCCAGCTGCGAACTGCACAGTTGCACAGGTACATCACACATGAATTGTGCAGTTATGAAGATGTGTCAAATTACCATTGTGGTTTCGCTTCCCTTTTTTAAGTGTGCAGTTGCATCGGTGCACCATGAATGAACCCCTTTATTTTATAATAATAATAATAATAATAATAAACTTTATTTTTATACCGCCCTTCCAGCGATCAGGGCGGTGTACAACATATACAGTATAATAATAATAATTATTAATAATACCCCACCCCTTTGAGATCAATCGAAGCGGCTTACACATTAAAATACTATTGCATCAATAAAACAAACTGCATCCCTCCCCCCCTTAAAAAGATATTAAATCCATTACAATTTAAGTTTATGAATAAACTTTTTTATTTTATGAATGAATTGACATTTTATGCGCAGTTGCACAACAGTTACAGCATCCCAGAGTCCCTATTGCACATGTCTAGGGTTTGGATTAGAGCTGGAGCTAGGATTTGGGAGCTTTAAAAAACTGCACGGTTGCACTGCAGCATTTAGACGCAGCTGCACTGTTACACCCTTTTTAAAAAGAAGCTGGGAAAAGCAGCTCCTTTTTAAAGCTGCTTTTCCCCCACTAAAATGTAAAAGAAGTGCATTCATGCCAAACTTTCAGTGTGGGTCATCTAAAGGCTACATTTTCATGCAGCCATGAACACACCCCTTTTTGCCAGTCTAGATCAGCCCACTGCATTTTATTACATAACTACCTTTCTTTTAAATCCAAAAATGTTTTACAGTTCATATCTATCCTAGGAGTTCTGGTTATACCTGTAGAAAATTCCACAGATGGAAATTTGTTGACAGTGGACAAATCCAAATAGGCTATGTACTTCCTGAGCTACAAATCTGATACATTGGGGTGGCGGCCGTCTTGTTTTGTGTTAAATTGTTGAAGCTATTCACATTACTTCTCAGAAAAGTTCCCTCTCTTTCCATCCTACATATTGGAGGAATCCTTTCTGCAGTATGAGAAAGTGAGGGGGTTATGGTGGGAAGCTGATGCTTCTGCATATTTCCTGTGGGGTGGAGGGCTGCGCATGCACACATTGTCCATAAATTGTGGCATTTTCTGGATGACATTGTGGCCAGCTTGAGTCATTTGGACAGCAAATTTAAAAATGGGGGGAACAGGAATAGATATCATAACTTTAGCTATGTTTGAATAGTTTCAGTGTTCTGGTGGCTGTAGACCATCAAACAAGGAAACATGTTTTACCAACACACACTTCCTGCACTCTTGTGCGTTTTTGTTTGCTTGGGCGTTCTCTGTTCTTGACCCAGTTTACTTCTCCTGGTTTGTCCTTCTGTCCTGACTTACTCTTTGGTCTTGACTCACAGTTTGTTCCATAACTTATAGTTCTTGGCTCTTCTGAGATCACTATCATGGCCCAGCTTTGACAGCTGTAAGCACTAAAGTCAAGGTCACTAGGGAGAAATTTGGGGTGACTCCTCTACATGTATGGTATTAATCCAAGCCTGAATGTTCCTGGTTTCAGCCAGAATTCAGTGATTTTAGATACAGGGTCTGATTTGGTTTAAGGTGAAAATTGATCAACCTGTTAAAGTTTGTTTGTAATACAATAACTCTACTGAACATGGATATAGTGTAAAGAATTTGATACACATGTTCAGGACACAGTTCTGTGTGTTAGGTTTGGATACTCGTTTTCAAATAAGTGGGATTAAAAAAAACTCCAATGAAATATGCATCTCCCTCCAGTATTAATGTTTTGCTGTCAGAGTGTCACAGGAGGAATGAAAATGCACATTCTTATCCCTTCAGAGCTCCATGCTGTGACATAGTTTGCTGCACCTGTGTTCCAAGTTTGTGCCTGCTTTTAATGTACCATAAAATAAGATATCTGGACTTGTTTTTCTGTTCTTGGTGGGATGGTGGTGATCTGGGTGTCGAGGAACTTTCTACAGTTCCATTGTAATGGATTGATCACTACCTGGTAGGGTTTAGACTTATTGGGACTCAGAGCCTCTGCAGGGTTGGGGACTGATCAAGATAGTCTGACTCAAGAGACTTATGAATCCAGATGGATTCCCTCTTGAGGAGCTTCCTGTCGCCTTGGCAAGTGATCCTGTGGAAGCCTTGGCTGATCGCTGGAATCAGAGATAGGGAATGGCCAGAGCAGTGGGCACAATTGCCCCTAACTGTCCCTTCCCATGAAGTGGAGCCAAAAGTGCTCTCTGGTTCACTGGGGAGCTGACAGTGATGAAACTAGTGGGACAAAGACTAGCATGATGATGGTGGAAAACTAAGGGCAAGTCCAACTGGACACAGACTAGAACTCATTGGAAGGCCTACACCATGGCGATGGTGGCAGTAAAGAAATTATATTTCTGGAGTGAGTGATGGCCTGCCAGCTCCTGGGGTTTCTTGATGAAATGGATTATCTATTTCAATCTGACTTCAGACCTGGTTATGGGACAGAGACAGCTTTGGTCCTGATGGATAACCTATGCAGGAAAATGGATGGGGTGTGTGTTCCTGTTTGTTCTGCTGGACCTCTCAGTGGCTTTTCATACCATCTTCTGGGTATCTGGGTATTCTTCTGGGCTATCTCTCTGAGGTGGAACTTAGGGGCACTGTTAGACAGTGGTTCTGGTGTTTCTTGGAGGGGTGAGCTCAGTATATGAAAATTTCAACCATTAATGTTTGCAGGGTAGAACCTTACTTCAAAGTTTATAGACATTTGTAGTAGAAATGCTGAAAAGAGGGCTTTTTCCTGTTAGAATTGGTAATGTGAAAAGCATAAACATCTTAACATGAAGGCCAAAATAAATCTAACTTCAGCTACCCCAGAATATATCATATGATTACTTTTTGAAGCCAGCACATCTGTAAACTCATTTTAAAATTGACAGTTCAGAACATATTGTGAAATGTTACATTTGGCTCATTTACTAGCACAACAGATGTATTCCCAGTTTGCTTCCTAACTGACAACATAAAACTGAATTTCCAATACAAGTCTTGAAAATTAAGAAACAAACTTAAATATTAAAGAACTGGATCATAAAAAAGATACTGGGTACAAGGACTGTAAAGAGGTCTCAAACTGACCTTTAATACATCTGTGTAGCTGAGTAAGTATGAATGGAGCCCTTGGGAACATGAACAGTGACGCATTTGGGAAGCAGATTCCTTTCATACTTATTGCTGAAATGCTTAAAAACATGTTGGCGACTTAAATAGGAAGTGAAATAACCCTTGAATGGGAACAACACTCTGTCTAAGCTGGCATCCTGTCCTCTAATTTCTTGGTCCTAGGATGGCACCGGTGCTGGTGATCAAAGCTCCTGCGGCAATGATATTCAGCTGGAGGACTCTTAAAACAAATTCTTCAGTGGAAGACTTGCTTGGACAATTAGAAATCTTAATTTGAGGGGGAGAATAGGAATAGGTCATTCTAACTTAAAACCTCTGTGGTCCTGAATCTAAACTGGCCAAATTGGAATCTCACTTCACTATGGAGTCAGTTGTGTAGCTTTAGGCAAGTCATGAACAAAATGCACCAGGAGCAAGGAAAGTGCTATCATTTTTGAGCAACCTGATCAGCCCCCCCCCCCATTTTTTCCAGCTAAAAACATCCTCAAGTGGGCATGGGGACACTTTTGCCATTATTCTGTGCTGTTTCAAGCCTACCAGGGGGCCTTTTTCAATGCAAAAATACAGTTGGCTTCTGTTTTACTTCTATGAGGAAAAAGCCCTCCTCCCTTGGGTTTAAATCAGCCCAGTGAGTTCCACCCCCATTAAAACAATAAGACTCATCGTCTCTAGGAGTTGTGGGAAGGGGACTCTTAGTAATTTTTAAAAAGAAATCTCTGTGTGTGGGAGAGCAGTGCAGCTAGAAGATTGGAGATCTCCTCCCCACGCACCATTAGTACCCTGTGCAAGTTATGTATTTTACTTCACACATACTAATACCTGTAGAATCAGCGTGATGTAGTGGTTTGAGTGTTGGACTACAACTCTGGGAGACGAGCATTTGAATCCCCACTCAGCCATAGAACCTCCCTGGGGACATTGGGCAAATCACACATTCAACTTCAGAGGAAGGCAATGGCAAACCTCCTCTGAACATATCTTTGCCAGGCTAGGGTAGCCATAAATCAGAAACAACTTGAAAGCATGCAATGTTAACAGTGATTGTAGCGTAGCTTGCCCATGCATGGTGGTGGTTGCTTTTTCAAGCCAGCATGAACTGAACTATGGTGTAGTGGAGAGGGTCAATAGGTCCTTGTGCTTGCCATGGTCTTGATCAGAATCTTCCTCCATGGGAGAAAAACGGAAGGGATTTTATCCACGGCTATACCATGTGGATAATGTGTGAAGTAGGCCCACATTCTCTCATCGTCTTTTTTCTTAGGCCCAGTTGCCATCTGTAAGCTCACTCTTTCTTGTCAGGTAATCTGGAAATTTATATAGGGGAAAAAATGACAAATTGAAAACTTAAAGAAAAAAATACATTTCTATCTAAATACATCTAGTTGTATCTAAACAACACTTAGGTGGCTCCAGATATATATATATATATATATATATATACTCAGCCTTCTGACTTCTGCATTAGAGGAAATACAGCTTAGAAGTAGTATGTTCTGCATGCCAAAGAAAGGGGATGAAACTAATAGGAGGACATCACTGTTACACCCTGTTGGCAAGCTTGTCCATTTACATGGCAGTCCTATGCATGTTTGCTCTTCCTGGGTGCATTCTCACAAAACGATATATAGTAGAGTCTCGATTATCCAACCTTCGGTTATCCAACATTCCGGATTATCCAACATTGAGGCTGCTGTGATTTCTTTACATTTTCAGAGGATTGAGCTGTTTATCCTGTACATCACAATACTGATCAGTGATTTCTTTATATTTACTTTTACTGTTATTGCAATAAAACTTCAATACGTTTGCAATTCATAGTGATTTTTGGTTGTCCAACTATCAGCCAGTCCAGTTTATGTCGGATAATCAAGACTCTACTGTACACCTATAGTGGGAATCCTGGCTTGCTGGTAATGAACATTAAGATGTCCATGCTGCATGGCTGTTCTCGTTTAGCTTGTTTAGCAAATAATAAACAATAATCAGGAACTTAGCACTTACAGGAAGTTTATCATATATGAACCAGAGCCCCTAGCTTCTTTCTCCTCTTAACAAGGATTTGTAGTTGGCTCTTGGTCCTACAGAAGGAACAAATGAGTGCCTGGATCAGGATCACCTGGGGCTGGGTTGCTGAGTCCCATGTGAGTGGAGCGGTGAAGCTGCTCTAGCTTTATTTCAGATTTTGAACCAGCTGTCCCAAGGTGCTCAACCTATTTGGGGGATAGGATTCAGCACAATGGATTGGACTCTTAAAGTTTAGACTGAAGCTCAGAGCAGATTCACTGCTCCACAAAAGTGGGCGCCACCAGCTTTAAGGCAAAGCGTTGTTTGGCTGGCGTTTCTCTGGCAACTGTTGCCTGTTTATAAGAGGAGTCAAAGAGGAGCAATCAGGCAGCCTTTGCACCCACACACTTCCTCATCACCAATAAAGCAGAATTCCCAGCAATTTGTTGCATTTAAGTAATATGTTATGAAATTTTCCCAGTGTTATGAATTTTTTTTTAAATCTACCAGATACAACACCCAGTTACAAAATATGTACATAGTTGTTTTTTTTAAACTTAGGCCTTTTCTCTCTCTCTCTGAAAGGAACAGTTTAATTTTTGCCAGTTTCCTGTCTAGTCAACAGAGCAAAAGAAGAGGGAACATTGACAAATTTGTTTTCCTTAACCTCAGGCAACTGTTAAACAATAAAACACAATTTCCTATGCCTCCATCTGACCTGTTTCTACATCAGATATCTTCTATTTTAAAATTACAGATGGCTTTAATTTGGTCCAGGATTAGATAGTATCAGTGTTACTGGTGTATGTACGACCTAGCAGGAATTCACAAGTCCTAACAGCATACCAGCAAGTAACACGTGGGTGGGGTGTGGTGGGGTGGGTGGCAAAAAAGTGGAATATTGCCCAAAAATAAACTAAATTATAATCGTTGTCCGAGACAAAAGAGTACTAAGAACAGACATTTCTTGACTTTGCTACACAAAAGCCAAGAACAGAAAGAAGCTGACACTAGTGTGACGGGACCTTCCTTATATGCCTGAGGTTACCTTTTATCTCTCCTCCGCAGAAGGCCCCAGTCACTGACACTTGCCCTTCTTTTATCCTTTTAACACTCTCCCTAAGTGGATAAGGCCAGGGTCACAAGTGTCTGCCCCAAACCAATTCGATCTCTTAGGTAGCATGCTTGCTTTTGTTCGTAATGTCTAGAATTCATTCAGACGGAGACATCTGTTATAAAATGTAAATGGTAGCTTTATTTAATAACATAAATCAAGAAAGCATCTTAGTTGGGTTACTTCAACTGTGCTTACATTAACTTACACTTGCAGGCTCATCATAATCCCCTCTGGACTTTCTTAAGTGCCTCCTTTGCCTGTGAAAATCCCTCTCTGACTCTCACTGATTCCTTATTTAACTGTCACTGAAGTAGTGAGATCCCTTATCTCTCATTGAAGAACTACTGAGATTCCGTATGTGACTGTCACTGAAAAACTAGTGAGATTCCTTATCTTTCACTGAAGAACTAATCAGATTCCTTATCTGATGGTCACTGAAAAACTAGTGAGATTCCTTATCTTTCACTGAAGAACTAATCAGATTCCTTATCTGACAGTCACTGAAGAACTAGTGAGATTCCTTATCTTTCACTGAAAAACTAATCAGATTCCTTATCTGACAGTCACTGAAGAACTAGTGAGATTCCTTATCTTTCACTGAAGAACTAATCAGATTCCTTATCTGATGGTCACTGAAAAACTAGTCAGATTCCTTCTCTCACTGAAGAACTAGTGAGATTCCTTATCTGACAGTCACTGAAGAACTAGTGAGATTCCCTATCTTTCACTGAAGAACTAATCAGATTCCTTATCTGACAGTCACTGAAGAACTAGCGAGATTCCCTATCTTTCACTGAAGAACTAATCAGATTCCTTATCTGACAGTCACTGAAGAACTAGTGAGATTCCTTATCTTTCACTGAAGAACTAATCAGATTCCTTATCTGATGGTCACTGAAAAACTAGTCAGATTCCTTATCTTTCACTGAAGAACTAGTGAGATTCCTTATCTGACAGTCACTGAAGAACTAGTGAGATTCCCTATCTTTCACTGAAGAACTAATCAGATTCCTTATCTGACAGTCACTGAAGAACTAGTGAGATTCTTTATCTTTCACTGAAGAACTAATCAGATTCCTTATCTGACGGTCACTGAAGAACTAGTCAGATTCCTTCTCTCACTGAAGAACTAATCAGAATCTCACGGTCACTGAAGAACTACCATATAAACTCGACTATAAGTTGAGAAATTTATCCCCCCAAATGGATTCCAGAATCATGGGTAGACTTATAGATGGAGCTATAAGTTAATGCTGCTTCTAAATTTCTTGAAAGATGCACCCACCTTCCTCTGTAGCCAGGGATCTGGCCTCCCCGTTTTGAGTCCGGCTCCCCGGCACACTCTTCTCTCTCTCTCTCTCTCTGCATGTGTGTGTGTGACCTCAGCCTTCCCTTGCAGCTAGAGCTAAAAAGCAAACAGCTGCTGCTCAGGCAAGATACACAGAGAGAGTATGCCCCAGGCTTGTAACCCATTTTGCAAGCTAAGCCTTGGGGTGAAGAAGAGAGAGAGAGAGAGAGAGAAAGGTCTATCCCTTTTTGCAAGCCATGAGTCTAGTTGGGAATCCGGGGATGAAAGCAGAGAGAGAAAGAAAGATCTGTCCTCTTTTGCAAGCCATGAGTCTTGGAAATGCTTTTGGTAAAGGGATGTGTGTGTGTGTGTGTGTGTTTGTCGAGGTTTGTTTCCTCTTTCCCATGCTGAGACTATGATCCTTGGGAGAGATCCAGAGAGAAAGATGGAAGGAGGGAAGTTGTGCTTTGTTTCCCCCTTTAGATCTTTTGTACCATGCCTCAGTGTTTGACCATTGACTTATCCGCGGGTCATAACAAAATCCATGATTTTGGCCCCCAAAACTGCCCTCGACTTAAACATGGGGTCGACTTATACACGAGTATATACGGTAGTCAGATTCCTTATCTGACTCTCACTGAAGAACTAGTACCGTGTTTACCCAAAAATAAGACAGTGTCTTATAATAACTTTTGCCCCCAAAGATGTGCTAGGTCTTATTTTCTGGGGATGTCTTATTTTTCCATGAAGAAGAATTCACACTTATTGTTGAACAATTTTTTAAAACATTTATTATATACTGTATATATATTCATATACAAAAACTTTGCTAGGTCTTACTTTCAGGGGAGGCCTTATATTTAGCAATTCAGCAAAACCTCTACTAGGTCTTATTTTGGGGGGATGTCTTGTTTTCAGGGAAACAGGGGTAGATGTGAAACTACAGCTGTATTAGCCTGCCTCTGGTGGCATGGTGGGAAGGCTTGGGCCCCAGTTGCTCCTCCTCCACCTCCTCCAAATGGGATGCCCGCCCTCCGGTGTGCTGCTCGCCTCTCCGTCCATGGGAGCAACGGCGGCGCTCCATCTCCCTGTCCTCTTCCTTGCCCCGATCCACCCTCAGCTGCCTCTCCAGGCCCCCGCCCCTGCCCTGCCCTGCCCTCGGAAGCCACACCAGGGAGCCTGGCCAGAGTGCTCCTGGGCCCTCCTCTGCCTCCTCCCTCTAGCTGAGAGAGTGTGACTATGGACCTTGTCACACCAGACCAGTTCGGACTGAATCTGAAGTGACCTTGGAATGATTTATGCGAATTCGGTTGTTACTGAATTCACTGAATTCTGGGGTGACTTTGGATTGGCTTCATAGTACAGTAACAGCATTCAGGTGTGATAATTCAATGTGCATTCACTGAATTCTGGGGTGACTTTGGATTGACTTTGGATTGGCTTTGGAATGGCTTCATAGTAACAGCATTCACATGTGATAATTCAATGCGCATTCATGTGAATTCACTTGGATGGATGCAGAGTGACTCTGGATTGGGGCTGCAAAAACCCTCGTCTGATAAAGGCCTATGAGAGAGTGTCACTTGCAGTGGCGGCGGTGGCACTCTTCTCCTCCTCCTTCCCCTGCCGGCTCTCTTGCAAGCCAACCTGGGGCTTCCTTGCCCTGGCCCAGCTTCAACCTTGGAGGTCAGGAAAGGAAGAGGAGGAAGAGAAGGAGGAGGAAAGCGACAGGGATGGAGGATGGAGGGAGGGAGGAGAGGAGCCAGGAAGAGACCCCCAGAGGAGCAGGCGAGGCTGAGCCAGCTGAGTGGTCCTGATTCCTCCATCCCCGCCACCTTCCTCCTCCTCCTCTTCTTGCAGGGCAGAGGGTAAAAGTCTCGTAACCACTGGAGGTAGCTCTGCTGGATGACCCTGTTCAGACACAATTATGGCATTTTTTTTTATTTTTTTTTTGCTGCCATCACTGCCATAGCATAGACTTTCCAATGGGCTCTAACCCATGTTTGATCAGATGCACTCCAAGTTTTCTGCCATCTCTAGTATTTGTCTCACATGCTTCATCACTACCAGCTCCATAGTAAACCAGGGGGGAATTACTTGAATACAACTCATCAAGAGATTCTGCTTTCTTCCTGTAGTTTGAAGAGAAATAAACTTTTAAAAAAAATCATATTCCATTTGGTAATTTTAATCATCTCGCCAATGCAATAATATTTATGTTATCACTGAATAATGAAAATTACCACTGAAAAGTTAACTGCCTGTACTACCCATATTTCAGTCTTCTAATATTTCACTGTTGGCAACCAACCCCCTTGCCACAGAAATGTGTCCATAAATCTGCCAACTTGATGGCAACTCTTCATATTTCTAAAGTTGAGAATGTTAATAGTTCTTCCTATGCTGGGATTTTTCTATTATATCATATGAATTTTATGAGGCCAAAACTACGATGATTGTTTCCTCTTTTAAAAAGAAAAGCTGTAAAAATGATCAATCTGGATCTTTCAGGTATAATCTTTGAGTTTTATGTTTGGTTTTATTAATATAATAAAATATTGAATGTTCCTACTTAAGAAAACAGATTTTATTTTAATTTTTAAACTCAAAATACTGTTTATGAGTATATGCCTTACAGTTGCCTGTCAGCTTGCAGTAATCCCAATAATTTCATGGGGTTTTCTTAGGCTCAGAGGTGGTCAATTCCTTCCTCTGAAATATACTCTATAGAATCCGGTAGGCAGTATCCTAGCCAAGACCCTGCTTGGTTTCCAAGATCAGGTGGGATCTGGTGCCTTTAAACAAAATAGAGTACCCAAGTTTATATCATAGTTTTTTCATGCAGATATTTAAAACAGATGCCAATCATTAAAATTCCAATAAAATTATAGTCAGCCCTCCGTATCCATGGATTTTTTTTATCCATTGATTCAAGCATCCACAGTTTGAAAATTGTTTTTGTTTTTAAAATATATACATTCCAAAAACCAAACCCTGATTTTGCCTATTTATATAAGGAACTCCATTTTACTTTGCCATTGTATTTAATGGGATTTGAGCATCACAGATCTTGTTATCCATGGGGGATCTTAGAAAAAAATCTCAGCCATTGACAAGGGTCCACTTCATAAGGTGCTGTCAAAATGCTCATGGAGGCATTAAGGATCCCAGTTTTGGTTATTAACTTTCAGATAGAGGACCTTATCAGACAGGAGGAATTTCTCTTTATTGCGAATGGAGCCAATTGGAGCCAATTCGAATAGTTTAGTGAATTTACGTGAATTCCAAATGCATTCGGAATGCATTCAGAATGACTTCCCATTACCCAAAAATGACCCCCCCATTGCCCAAAATTGTGTGAGATGCTTTAATTCGCAATAACGTAAAATCCATGATTGCATTCGGAATGACCTCCCTTTTGCTCGAAATTGTGTGAGATACTTTAATTTGTAATAACGTGAAACCCCATGATTGCATTTGGATTGCCATTAGATTATACTTCCAATTTCCAACGTCTGATAAGGTCCACTGAGAGCCTCCTTCGGACATTTTTAGAAAGGATGAAGAAATGGGATTGATGACTTACAGACCCCTTTCCTTTGTGATTATGAGACAAAGCATCTGAGGTCAGCTAGGCTAAATAAGTGTGGCCTGAAGAAAACCCAAACAGTTCAGTTTACTCAATTGTTTTCCAGGATATGTAATGTAGTTCCAGTTCTTTTCCTCCAATTATAAATGATTCTTTCTCACTGAGGTTAGGAAGTTTTGTAAACAGGAATGTGATCTAGAAAATGAGCCTGTTAAAAAAAAAGGGGGGGAGGGATCAGCAACAACAACAAATTCATGGCTACTCAGAAAGTCTTGTCTAGGTAATACTCTTGTATTCATGAACTGATTATATGTATGCAAAGAGATCTCAGAGCACCTTTGGGACTAAATAAAATAAAGAAGTTGGTAGCATGAGGTTTCGTAGACTTGAGCCTACTTTCTCAAATGCATGTTTGGAGTGGATAAACATCCAAGCATGCATCTGAGGAAGCAGGCTCAAGTCTATGAAAGCTCACGCTACCAATTTCTTTCTTTCAGTTAGGGACTGTACAGACTGACTTGAAGCGGCGGCTTGGGGGCATGGTGTTTGGGTGATTCACACCTCAACAATGCTCCCACGCCAGCGTCATGCTGCCCACCTGACCACACGGTGGGAGGTGTCACAGCACTCCTTTGGCATGGCGTTTATATCTATATGTCTTGATCACAGCCCCTATCTGGCACTGAAAGGCGCAGCGTGAAAGGAAAGAAAGTGGAAGTTCAGCTGGATAGCAGTGCCTTTCTACATATCCTGATCACATGATGAGTTTTCTTTGTGCAGGAGATGGTCATAAAACCTAATCTTTTGTCAAACTGATTTTTCCAGCTTAAAAAAAAAAAGACTCACTTTTATGACTGTCTCCTGTGGGAAGAGAACTGAAGAACTATGAAGTCATGCAGTAAGGCACATGGAAAGGCACTTCTGTCCAGCTGAACCTCCACTTTCTTTCCTCATGCAATAAGTCCCTAATATTACTGGCCTTATCAACAATCATTACCAGTATTACCAAATTCAAGGACTAAGGTTTTTTCTTTCTTTTAAATTTCAGGCTTGTTCTGGCTGTGGAAAATGTGACTGCAGTGGAGTAAAGGGCCAAAAAGTAAGTATTTTGTGTCTTTAATCTCATTTTTCCTGCTAATATTGTTAATTTTTGTTAAAATTACTGGGACAAAATTAGACACTTTAGCTAGGTCCAAAGACTACCTATTGTTCATAATATTGTGTTTTACTTCCCAATCATAAACAGGGTCGTTCTGATACTACAGGTATGTTCCTGATTTGAACAAATCCCACATCTAGGAGAACCATATCTAGTTTATTGAGACAGGTTCAGATGTTCTAGTCAATTGTAGTTCAGTATCTCAATGCTATTTTTTCTCTCCCAGGAGTAGAAAAAGTATTTTGATGGAGTTTATGGGATTTGGTAGGCTGTGTCATTTTCTGCTTGCCTGAAAACTGTTGGATATTCAAGTCCTTCTGCCTCTTCCATCTCCTCTTGCATTTTCTGTGACACTGCTGCCAACCAAGAGCAACAAAGATCACTATCAAAATTCTGCCCCTCCCTGTTATCCTTAACCTTCCGAAAGTATGGAAGTTTCTTGAATAGGTACAACTAAATTAAATGTGCTGGTTTTATACATACAGTAAGACCCCCATTTAACACAGATTTGTTTAACATGGATTCATTCTTTATATATAGGTATATAAACTTTAAAAGCCAAGCAAGGGAAATCGAGTTTATCTAAAAGATCAGTGGTGGAAAAATGAACATGATACAACATTTTCTTGATAGAAAATTGATGTAGTTATAGACTAACTTAAGCAAGAAACAAACCTGATATTTAGCAGTTTCGCTTATGGGAAAGCAGAATGAATCACAACATTTAAGACTTGGAAAACTGTTCTCCATACACACTCTTGTGGTGAAATATGGAGATGCAATTTCCACTAAAGTTCTCTGTTTTCATAAAACAGGGTGTGATATTTTTGACTGAGTCCTGTTGCTTTTTTCTTCAGATTAGAATGTTACCCAAGTTAGCATATTAAAAAAATGTTATTACTTTTTATAATGTAAATGTAAAAAACAAAGTAGAAAAAAAGAGAAAAAAGACAAGTGTATAAGCTTTAGTCACAGGCCATGTATTTAATGTTCATTGTTTTAAAATGTACTTTAAGATGGTGTCTGGAAGATGCATATTCATTCTTTAAAAAGCAGAAAAATCCATTGGAGGATGAATACTGTTTCTTTCTGGCCTGGGAGTATAAGTTTTGTTGCCAGAGAAATGACATGCAGAATCCAGGCATATTGACCATCAGTTAAGTTCCAAATTGTAGGAATATATTTTCAAAGTTTATAACAGTATACATATATCAAATATTTTTTAAAAAACAAACAAAACTGATATTGCAAAATAGCACATTCAGCCAGAAAGGAGCATTTAACCACCACTTTAAAATAATAGGCCAGTTTCTTCCTTTTTTAAAAAATATATTAATACATTCTAAAACAAAAGGTGACAACAAACAGTACACCAATACAACAATAAATAAAGACAAAAACCCAGATAATGCCCTGAAAATTATAGCCAAAAGGTGTTCTTCCTAAAGAGATGTAGTGGTAGCCAACACACCTAAATTCATTTTTTCAGTATCAGTCCTCCTTTTTCTTCTCTTCCTCCTCTTTATGTCTCCACTCTTTCCCCCACTGTTGGAACTCAAGGCAGAATACAAATTAAAACTAATACAATATAATTGAAACATACAACAGGTCAGTGTTTAAATGGGATTGAACTGTAAATTAAGATTTTAAAATGAATTTAAACATGCAATTAAAATAATAAAAAATACAGTTTAAAAACAGTGACATTAAAAACAATTCAGCATCAAAAGTCCTTTGATTAAAAACATTCCATTCTCAAGAACCTGTTGAAATTTTTAAAAAGTCTTTAAAACGTCTTTTTACTTTCTTTCCACTATCACAGCTTGTGTTGTTTTAATATATACTATACTGCTTTTTCTTCACTTATTCCCTTATTCTTCAAATTTAATGTTATACAATTCTCTTTGCTCAAATGAACATCCTTGCCTATTATTTTATTAATTTCTCTTATCACTTCACCCCTATGATTCTATGATATCAGTGAAAATCCTCTTCCTTTCAAGCAACTCTTTGCATCAAAAGGAGAACAGGTGCCAGTGGGGACTTATTTCATTGAATTTAGCTAAATATGATGCTTTCTTGATTTTCACAGGGTGAGAGAGGTTTGCCAGGTTTACAAGGTTTGGTTGGGTTTCCTGGAGTACAAGGACCGGAAGGGCCCCCAGGGTCCCCAGGACTGAAGGTAAGATTAATTGTGCCTCTGAAAGGAGAACCTAAAGAGTTTCATTTGAAACAACATGAAAATTAAAAAATAAACTATCTCCCTGTTGTTTTAATAGGGCGATACTGGAGAACCAGGACTACCAGGAACAAAAGGGACAAGAGTGAGTTTGCCTGAATTTCATTTAACTTGTTTAAGAGAGTAACTTTGTGGATATTAAATGTTTTATTAACTAATATTTTGAAGTATATGTATAGTATAATCACTGTGCAGAATACAAGGCTGCAAGATCATAAGCTGCCTGCCCCAAGCAGTGCATGATCTAAAAGTCACCTCCAGATGACACACCATTGAAATTTCATTGGACTCAGGTATGTTAGCTGGTCTGGCACTTATCAGTAAGAATAACAAAGCATTTAGCAGTTCACTAAAAGTCCTACCCACACATTTAAAGGACATGGGGTTTTATGTTTGCATTTAAAAAACAAACAAACAGGATGCTTCCAGAGCTTTAATGTTTGGAGCCAGAGGTTAGACTAGCATATTGTCTTTTGGCAAAAAGAGTGCCTTCCAGCATGGAAGTTTAATACAAGTTTATCCCGATCTACATTGTCCAGAAGGCCCCACATTGTCTAGAGCAGATATGGGGGTTAAGGAGGAATTGGTGGGGAAATTGCACCCTCCCTCCAATGGCAGGAGCATCTCATAAGCCAGCGTGAGAAATATAAATATATGACCCTCCAATTATTGTTGCACTACACCTTCCATAAGTCCTGTCCAATACAGACAATGGTGAGGAGTGATGAGGAATTCCATTCCACACCTAGAGGGCCCCATGTTCCCCATTCCTAACAAAAAACCAAGTTCTATTTCTGGGAATTTAAGATCTGAACAATCGCCCTCTTTTTGTCATTTATGACCATTTGCATTGTTACAGTTATCTTCTCTCAGTCAGAAGATAAATACTGGAATTCAGAACACTTGAGCTATGACTCTGTATGCTTGTTCAGAGTTGGTCTACTGCAAATCTCCCTTTCTTGGCCTGTGTTTCAGATTAATTAAATCAGTTTTCCCTATGTTGGTTAGATGTCTATTCAGACTCTTAAGAAGAGCATCTTCCACAAATGTTTAAGGAAATACCTTCTGGTTTTCTTTTTGTTGGTACTACTAGTTATTTACAGCTCCCAATCTATATTCATCACACTTCATATTGAATTCTGGGGTTTAATTATCTTTCATTCTTTTCAGGGTCCACCTGGTCCTGCAGGCTACCCAGGAAATCCTGGCCTTCCTGTAAGTATGACATAAAAATTTACAATGTAAAAAATGTAACGCTGATATTCACCAGGAATTACAGTATTCTCATTTTTTTCTTACCTTCTTTCCTAATCTTAGGGCATCCCTGGTGGAGACGGCCCTCCAGGTCCTCCTGGTATCCCAGGATGCAATGGAACAAAGGTGAAATGCTTTAAGCAAGCATTTTTCTAAAATATTTTTTTCCAAATGTATGAATATATAGAAAATGAGAGAAATAATTTTCTCTGTTCCATTAGGGTGAAAGAGGTCCAATTGGGCCTCCGGGTTTACCTGGTTCACCTGGAAATCTAGTAAGTATTTTTCTTTCTTTCTAATTTAAACCAATAGGAGTACAAAGATAAGTCTTAAAAGAAGAAAAACAGCAAGAATTCCATGTTAGCCTACAAGATGCCACAAGGCTCAAAAAATGCTATGTTTTTTTTTTCTAGGGGCCTCCGGGACTTCCAGGAATAAAGGTAATTTTTGTTTACAGTATACTTTTTGAGTGCAGTAAATATGTATAATTTTTGTTTAGAGTGAAATATAGGGTTGCCATATTGCCTGGATATCTGGGTTTTATGCAGAGCCTAAGCAGGCCACCCGGTGCCCATTTGGACCATTATTTGGCCTGGGTTGCAAGCTTTCTTCTTGTTTTTTTAAAGTAAGTCTCCAGCCCTTGTAGAAGTGAAGATATAGGAAGGCACTCTTCTCTGTCAAATTTTTTTCTGCAAGAAAGATGTATGCCTGGGGAATCTCAGGCCAAAGGCAAGTGAGGTTGCAAGGAAGGGCACACTGTGAGGGTGTGACATGAGACAAGGGAGGGAGTGGGAGAGATGGCAGGTAAGGAGTATGATGAACAGTGTGAGTGGTAACGGGCACGAAGCAAGCAAAAGGTACACTCCAAAGCTTGGATAGGATGGAAGGGAGGGAAAAGTAGGGAAAGTTGGGATGAAGGTGCAGTGGCAACAGCAAGGAGCAAGAAGGGTAGGCATGATGAGTGATAAGGGCAGGAGATCTAGTCTTACACGGTCAAAAAAGGAGGTAAAGGGTTGGGAAATTCAGTAGCAAAGTGCAAAGTCCAAAAGTGAGGAGCATGGCAGAAGCACGAGGAGAGTCCAGGGAGAAGGAAGCTTGGGGAAGGAATGGAGATGGTGTGTGGGGCAAGGTAAAGGCACAAGCAAGGAGAAGGCAGGAGCCGTGGAGGAAGGGGGATAGTGCAATTCCATGCTCTCCTTCCTGAGGTAGCCACCTCATGATACTGCTCTGATGAAAGAAGGAGTTGGGAAAAGTCAAGAGCAGTGGGCAGATAAAAACCCACTAAGGTAGATATTTGATGTGACTCTTCAGATTTTGGAAGAAATGACAAAAAGAATTATGATGAAAAGATGAATTGTGAAGTCAAAGGCCAGCATCCCTAGTTTTTTGTGGATTTTGATGAATTCATGCTTTGATGTTCTAATTCCCCATTTGTTTTGGGAGTATGAGCATTGGAACTGTTTACTCACACCTAAGTTAAATATGCATAAGAGATGAATGCCATTTTGTTTGGAGGGGGGCGGGCTGGATTGTTTTGTTTCACTTTTATTGTCAGCCACTTTTTGCATCAACTAACAAATACATGGCAGGGTTGTCATAAAGTATACCAGCACCTTACACCAAAATGGATATAACAACACTGGGCTACTTTGTAGGGCTAGCATCATCTACCATCTCTCACTCACAACCACACCTATGACACAGTGTTATGATAGACAAATTTTCAAGGTGTTTAAAATTTCAGATAGGAGAAAAGACCATCATTTAAGTAAAACAGGCGATGAGGAGAAGGGGCTACAGGCATGCACCTTTGGCTCCCCCTCCCAGCCTTCAGCTGCCTCTCCAAGACAGCTGGAGGCTGTGAAAAGGGCAGCAGGAGGAGGAGCGACCAGCTTGTGCCAGTTGCTCCTCCCTGAGATTTTTCCAGGCCTCCAGCTATCTCCAGAGGGACAGCTGGGGGTCAGGAAAGGTCTGGGAAGAGGAGTATGAGACGTGTGCCCACTCCTCCTCTTCCTCACTTAGCTTTCCTGACCCCCCAGCTGCCTCCAGAGAGACAGCTGGGGGTTAGGAAAGGTCTGGGAAGGGGAGGATCAGGCACGTGCCCCCTCCTCCCCCTCCCCACGGACCTTTCCTTGACCCCCAGCTGTCTCTCAGGAGGAGGAAGAGTATCCAACATGCACCCGTCACCACCCCTCCTGGACCTTCCCCAGCTTCTAGCTATCTCTTAGAGAACTTGGAGGCCAGGGAAAGGGCAGGGGGAGAAGTCCCGCCCTGGAAGCCCTACCTCTGGGGGGTAGAAGCCCTGCCCTTGACACGCAACCCGGAAAAGGTTCGCCATCACTGTTATAGAGCCATACATCCACATTATATTTATTCTTCTGTCCTATAAGACAGACAAGTTGAAACAAGTTGCCATAGTGGGTACTGTGGAACGGAGGTGAGATACCAAATTATCAGTACCAACAACAGGAAAATGGGAACCAAACCTTTCTTTCAACAGGTGAATACTGTATATACTTGTGTACAAGTTGAACTCATATGTTAGTCGAGGGAAGATTTTAGGGCCAATGGGATTTTAATATGACCTGTGGATAAGTTGAGGGTAAAACATAGGGGCATCTAAGAAAAGATCTAAAGAGGAAAACACCACTTCCCTCCCTCCTTCTCCATCTCTGGACCTCTCCTGACCCCGTAGCACCACTTTCTTGGTGCTGGAGGAGAAGGTTTAACATTGCCTTCAGAAGGGAAAGAACTGGACAGGAGTAGGGTGTTTGCTTGATGGGGAAAGAACGTTAATACAAGATTGAAAAGGGAAGGAACTGGAGGGAAATGGGGTCTTTGTTTGATCAGGGGAGAGATCCAGAAGAGAAGGAGGATGGGGAGGGAAGGTTTTAACATCTGATTGAGAAGGGAATCACACACACACTCCTGCCTGGCAGCTCTTTCAAAAATCACTGCTGAGGCACATGGGGTGGTACTTCTTTCAGGAACTTTCTAAGCAGTATTTCTGTATTGACCCATATATAAGTTGACCCAATTTTTAGGGCCAATTTTTAAAACATAAATTTCTTTACTTAGAGTTCAGTATATACAGTAGTTCTACTGCTAATGTATATTTTTGTGTAATCTGTTTTTCTTAATTCATGTCATGCAGGGAGATCCAGGAGAATTTATTGGACTCACACCAGATGGTATACTAAAAGGTGAAAAAGGATTCCATGGCCAACCTGGATTACCAGTAAGTCTGAAGAGGTAAAGTGGCATTACATTTTAAAAAATGACTGAAAGCTTTTCTTATCTAACAAACTTCTTCCTTAACTACAGGGATTACCTGGATTACCTGGTGTTGAAGGCCCTGTTGGACCATCTGGTCCTCCTGGAAGACCAGTAAGTGTTATCTTGACTGGTCTTTTTTTTTTCTTTTTCTTTTACTGTTGCTACCTATAATTTAAATATAATTACCGGTATATCCAAAATGTATTTGTCTCTAACTCTGTCCTGGTTTGGCCAGAGACGTTAGGAATGTACACTGGATTTGGCTGAATCTGAATCCTAAATGGAATTAGTCTGCTTTTCTTTCATCTTCCATATGTAGAAAATTCATATGGAAGTGAAGAAACAAGTGGAAAAGAAGACAAATCTGCTAATCACAGGGAACAATTCACTAGAGTTTTCTAATTATTGTACTTTGGTAGCAGAAGGTTGAATCTTATATCATGCTTTGGTCAAGTTTATTCTCTGCTTTTCATTCTGTCTAGCTCATTTGAATATAACACAGTGGTTTAATAGCATAAGAGACAAATCTTTCATAGCTTCCCATCCTCCCAACTAATTCTGGATGCCTAGACATTTTCCTATATTATTTCTTTGTCCAATCAAATCTGTTTATTCACACCATCTGTAAAAAAAATTCCACAGAGTTCATGATCTATACAAAAATTTCCACAGAGTTCATCTCAGGCCAGGTCCGCTGTATTATAATGTTATCATTTCTCAAAGAAGTAGCAAGTTTGAACCAAGCATATAATATAGTATTAATAAATACTTTCTTTTACAGGGTCCTCCAGGACCACCTGGTCCCCCAGGTCCAAAGGTAAGACTAGTTTCAATCAATAGTGCTAATTTTATTATGTATTTGCCCATGCACTGGCTTCTTTCAGAGAAACAGAATTCTTGCTGTACATGCCTGTGTATTTGTTCATATACCAATACTTACACATTTATAGGGGTGTGGTGGCTTAATGGTTAAGATGCCAATTCTGATGACTGGAAGATCAAAAGGTTGGCAGTTCAAGGCCCAAGTGCTGCATGATGGGGTGAGCTCCTGTCACTAGTCCCAACTTCTGCCAACTTAGCAGTTCGAAAGCATGCAAATGCAAGTAGATAGATAAGTACCACTTCAGTGGGAAGGTAACAGTGTTCGCTGCAGTCATGCCGGCCACATGACCACTGGTGTAGTCCTCGGACAATGCTGGCTCTTCAGCTTAGTAATGATGAGCACTGCCCCCTACAGTTTGTTATGACTAGATATTCATGGCAAGGGACTACCTTTACCTTTACCTTTTACGCATTTAGAGGGAGAGAGCAGCAATCGACTGACATTTTCATATTCTGTACTATTAAAAATTGGGCTTAAAATAGTATTGATGATCTATCAGCTCTGCAACGTCTGCAGCAATTATTTTATTACCTTATTTTCACACAGTTAGCTATGTTAGTCTCTTGCAACAAAAACAAAACAGAACTTTGTGGTGTAAGCTTTCATATTCTGGTAAGAGGCACATATTGTGCTGTCTTCTTGCCTGCTGGTAGTGGCATGCATGTACAGCAGATGATTTGGGTAACCTGCTACAACATATTGTTGCAACCTGTCATCACTTTCTGCTCCTTGTTCCCACTCCCATCATTGTGTGTGTGGATGTGGGCTGACATGCTGCCTTAGCCACTGCTTTCTTCTATGGAGCAGTGTGGGAGTGTCCTCCTTCTTGTTGGCCTTCAATTTGTGCAACAAGGCCATGAACATCTCATTGTCTGGGCGCCAACAATCTTTGGAGAAAGTATCCAAAAGCTTATTAGCATCTTAGAACCAGGGAGATACTGACTTTCGGAAGCAACTAGTGTATAATTATCACCTATACCAAAGCAGTTTCATGATGTGAATGGTACATAAAATGCTAAGCTATCACCTACCAAACCCAACAATAGTGTGACAGTTAAATCTCTTTTGTGAAATCATTCCTCCAGGTGTAAATGGTTAGAAGATGAGAGGTTTATTATATTCTTAATAAACACTGCATTGTTCAAAATACAATAATCCCTTTTAAAAATTTATTAGAAACTAGCATAGATGTGAAACTACAGCTGTATTAGCCTGTCCCATTGAGAAGCACACCAGGAAAGATTTCAAACTGACAAAAGGAAGTGCTTCTTCACATACTGCATCACAAAATGTGTGATAGCCACTAATGTAGACCATTTAAGTTAGTAGCTATCACTGCCTCTTGAGGAGCTGAATCTAATTGTTTAACTATGCACTGCTTGGGTAAGTGTTCCATTTTGTTGGTCCTGAATCTTTCATCTTCTGCTTCTTAAAGAAATTAGATTTAAGAGAGGATAAGGCTATCAATAAGGAACCAGTGCGATGTAATAATTTAAGTGTTGGACTAGAACTGCAGGAGATGGAAATCCACTGGGTGTTTGGTATGATCTCTTAAACTTAGAGGAAGGCAATGTCAAACCACATCTGAATAAATCTTGCCAATAAAATCCTGTGATAGAGTCACCATAAGTGAGAGTTTTCTCCAACATCAGGGGAAACATTCCACTGAGTATCAGTTTCTAATGACCAAATGTGACTATTGCACTCATGTCCTGTCATGTCCTGCTTATGGGTTTCCCATAGACAACTCTCTGGGAAATCTCACTGTGGTAAATGGGATATGGATTTGACCCAGTGGGCTCTTATTCTTTCAAAAACCATTTTTAAAAAGTTATTTATCTCAGAAGTAAATATTCTGTTTCTAAAAACTTATCTCATTTGTTATCAGGGTCACATGGGCCTGGGTTTCCAAGGACCAAAAGGTGATAAGGTAAGTAGATAGCCATAAAGACATGTTGTTTGTTTTCCCAGTAAAATCTGATTTATTCTGAAACCTTTCCTCTTGTCTTTCCCAAATTAAATTAGTTATCCCCATGTAATTCTAGAGCAATTATTATGGAATTTTTTGCTATCTAATGTAGCACACACAAGGCATAGATAGATAGAGGACAGGTCCAGTCTTGGGGTTAGCTCTTTTCAGATAGTTCTGAACATGGTACGGAGAATTTGGTAACAGTGGGTAGACATTGCTATCTTTCCCTTCCTTTGAATTGTCCAGAAGCAATAGTCTTACCCTCTTCAGAAGAAAGAGGTGCTAATTGGAATTTTGCTCAGTAAATTCCCTTTGATATAGAACTTTTAACCATATTTCTTGTTTATTAAATTTACAGAGGGGGTAATCCCTTGGGAGAAGATATGCTTAAGGAACAATAATAGAACAGTACCGTATGCAGAATTATAGCTGTGAATGTTTCACACTCCTTATCTTGGGCTGCATCTCACGCCAGTTGGAAGAAACGTTTTTGCCAACAGTCTGAAGAATCTGATCAGGAGAGCTTTAAACTAAGTGATCTGGGGAAGGGAGACAGCAGTCTGGAAGGCAAAACAGCTAGAAAAAATAGTCTAACTGACATAGAGGGAACAAGGCAAACAGTGCAAGGACCCAACAATTGGAGCCAAAAAAACATGCACAGGCATCAAGTAAAGGGGACACATGGTCTTAGATGTTTCTACACTAATGCACAGAGCATGGGAAATAAGCAAGATGAACTTGCAGTCCTAGCACAACAAGGGAAATATGATATAATAGGCATCACTGAAACCTGGTGGGATGAGTCTCATGATTGGAATATAGAAATAGAGGGGTATAACCTTTTTAAGAGAAACAGGCCAAACAAGAAAGGAGGAGGAATAGCATTATATGTCAGGGATATTTACACCAGTGAAGAGATCCAGGACATCAATACCGGAAGCCAGGTGGAGAGCATCTGGATAAAAATTAAAGGAGAGGGAAACAACAGGGATGTTACTGTGGGAGTCTACTACAGACTCCCAAGTCAGACAGAGGAAATGGATGATGCCTTTCTAGAACAGATGACCACACAATCAGGAAGGAGAGATGTAGTAGTGATGGGTGACTTCAACTATCCTGATATTTGCTGGAAGTAAAACTCAGCGCTATCCTCAAGATCTAGAAAATTCCTCACTTGCCTTGAAGACAATTTCATTGTCCAAAAGGTGGAAGAGGCAACAAGGGGATCAGCTATTTTGGATCTGATCTTAATCAACAGGGAAGACCTAGTTGATGGAGTGCAAGTGGTGGGATCCTTAGGTGGGAGTGACCATGTCCTCCTGGAGTTTGTTATACAGTGGAAAGGTGAAGCTAAGCATAGTCAGACACGCATTCTAGACTTTAGGAAAGCTGATTTCAATAAACTTAGAGAAATACTGGGGGTGATCCCATGGTCAAGAATACTAAAAGAGAAGGGAGTTCAAGATGGATGGGAGTTCCTCAAAAGGGAGATACTAAAGGGACAATTTCAGACAGTTCCAATGAGGAAGAAAAATGGGAGATGTCTCAAGAAACCAGTATGGATGACTAAGGAACTTACAACTGAGCTAAGTTTTAAACGGAACATGTATAAAAAATGGAAAAATTGGGAAATCACCAAAGAGGAATTCAAACAAATAGCCAGCACATGTAGGGATAAAGTCAGAAAAGCTAAAGCGCAAAATGAACTCAGGCTTGCTAGAGACGTTAAGAACAATAAAAAGGGCTTTTTTGGATATGTCCGCAACAAAAGGAAGAAGAAGGGAACGGTTGGGCCACTGCGTGCAGAAGATGGCAAAAGACTCACAGGAAAGAAAAGGCAGAATTGCTCAACACCTTCTTTGCTTCAGTCTTCTCAGGAAAGGCAAAGGGTGCCCAACCTAAGGATAATGGGGCAGAGGACAGAATAGGGGAATTTCAGCACAGAATAAGTAAAGAGACAGTACAGGAATACCTGGTTAATCTAAATGAATATAAGTCTTCAGGACCAGATGAACTACATCCTAGGGTATTAAAAGAACTGGCAAATGTAATATCGGAACCAATGGCAATCATCTTTGAGAACTCCTGGAGAACAGGAGAAGTCTCTGCAGACTGGAGGAGGGCAAATGTTGTTCCAATTTTCAAAAAGGGGAAAAAAGAGGATCCCAAAAATTAGGGTCCGGTTAGTCTGATATCAATACCAGGAAATATTGTGGAGCAGATCATTAAACAGAGAGTCTGTGAATATCTGGAAGATAATTCCATCATCACAAAAAGCCAACATGGATTTCAGAGAAACAAGTCATGCCAGACAAATCTGATCTCTTTTTTTGATAAAATTACCAGCTTGGTAGATGAAGGGAATGCTGTGGATATAGTATATCTTGACTTCAGTAAGGCATTTGACAAGGTTCCCCATGACATTCTTGCAAACAAGCTTGTAAAATGTGGACTTGACAAGGTAACCGTTACATGGATTTGTAATTGGTTGACTGACCGAACCCAAAGGGTGCTCAGCAATGGCTCCTTTTCATCCTGGAAAGAAGTGACAAGTGGGGTGCCACAGGGTTCTGTCCTGGGCCCAGTGCTATTCAACATTTTTATTAATGACTTAGATGACAGTATTGAGAGCCTAGTTATCAAATTTACAGATGACACCAAATTAGGAGGAGTAGCTAATACCCCAAAGGACAGGATCAAAATTCAAAATGACCTGAATAGACTAGAAAGCTGGGCCAAAGCTAACAAAATGAAATTTAACACAGAGAAACGTAAGGTCCTACACGTGGGGCGGAAAAATGAAATGCACAGATATAGGATGGGGGACACCTGGCTGAATGAGACAACATGTGAAAGGGATCTAGGAGTCCAAGTAGACCACAAGTTGAACATGAGTCAACAGTGTGAGGCAGCAGCTAAAAAGGCCAATGCAATTTTAGGTTGCATCAATAGAAGTATAGTGTCTAGATCAAGGGAAGTAATAGTGCCACTCTATTCTGCTTTGGTCAGGCCCCACCTGGAATACTGTGTCCAGTTCTGGGCACCATAATTCAAAAAGGATGTGGAGAAACTGGAGCATGTCCAAAGGAGGGTGACTAAAATGGTGAAGGGTCTGGAAACCTTGCCCTATGAAGAACGCCTTAGGGAGCTGGGGATGTTTAGCCTGGAGAAGAGAAGGTTAAGAGGGTTTAGCCTGAAAGTTAAGAGGGTTTAGCCTGGAGAAGAGAAGGTTAAGAGGTGATATGATCGCCCTGTTTAAATACTTGAAGGGATGTCACATTGAGGAGGGAGCAAGCTTGTTTTCTGCTGCTCCAGAGAACAGGACTCGGAACAATGGATGCAAACTGAAGGAAAAAAGAATCCACCTCAACATTAGGAAGAACTTCCTGACAGTGAGGGCTGTTCGACAGTGGAACACACTCCCTCGGAGGGTGGTGGAGTCTCCTTCCTTGGAAGTTTTGAAGCAGAGGCTGGATGGCCATCTGTCGGGGATGCTTTGATTGGGAGTTTCTGCATGGCAGGGGGTTGGACTGGATGGCCCTTGTGGTTTCTTCCAACTCTAAATTTCTATGATTCTATGATTCTATGATCTTCCTTGCTTAAATAGTAAAATGTTGCAAAGGAAATAGCAGTGAAATGGGCAGGAAAAAATACTATGAATTTATTTTAATTTTTATTGAACATATGTTGTAATTCTATTAACATGTATGTTCCAAGGTTAGTAATTATAATAAAAGTATATTTCACTTGACTTTTCTCTAAAATGATAATATTTTCAGAATTTTGAAATTTGTTTCATATTAACACATATTTTAGTAGGATATTTATGGTATCCTTTTCTGCCAAAGTTCTCCCCCAAGATTTTGAGATTCTGTAATACCAGAGCTGAATCAATAGTACAAGAACTTCTGAATCTTCCAGAATTGTACTTTTAGAATTTGTGCTTTCTTTTAATTTAAAACAAAAGACTTTATGAGTTTGGAGTAGTGTGCATGTGTGTGTGCGTTCAGAAGCATTTTATTTGTTTTTTAAAAAATCGTCACAAGAGTAACTATTCCCTCTCCATCAATATATGGAGAGATTCGTTTCAGTACTAGTGGCGTGTTTTTATACAAAGACAAAGAATGAAAACTTTTTACTCCTGCAAGTCTATGTTCTTTGCCCATTCATACTGCAGGATGCATTACCCCTGTTCCAAAATATCAGGTTCCCTTGGATTAGTCATATTCAGTGCTAGATGCTTAAAAGGACTGGGGTGGACAAAATGCATTTGGCCTTTAAACATTAGTTTAAAGGTCAAATTTGCTTGATGATAACTTTAAAACAAAGCTATTTCTGGAGTGAGTGCAGTGCTTTCATTGGCTATATGTTTTCTCTGTTTCTATTATCCTTAATTAGATTGAAATACTTCTTGTAACTTCCTTAATGTTTGTTTGTTTGCTTTTTTGTGGGGACATCTAGGGTGAACGGGGAGTCATGGGTCCTCCTGGTCCCCAAGGCGCTGCTTCGGTAGAGGGAGAGAAAGGGACCGTAATCATCCGTGGAGAGAAAGTAAGCATGCATAGTTTATTTCTCCGGATATCTGTTGTTGTTTCTGAATTCTGTCATGTATTATGAGGATTAATGAGCTAACATTATATTTTTGACATTCATATTTTTTACTTTCTAAAGCCCATTGTCATAGCTTTTCTTTCTTTTTCTTTCTGTTGTTGTTGTTGTTGTTGTTGTTGTTGTTATGTCGAATACAAAAATCAAATAGACTACATAACTGGAAGCAGAAGATGGAGATGTTCCATTCTCGCATCCAAATCTAGACCAGGCACTGACTGAGGCACAAATCATAAGCTACTCATATCAAAGATTAGAATAAAGCCAAAGATGAAAGAAAAAATAGTAATCATACCAAAATATGACCTGAAGAACATGTGAGAAATAGATTTGCGTTATTAAGCATAATCAACTGGAAAGCAGAAGAGAAGGGACACAATTGAGGATGAATTCAGATAGAAGCTATCTGTGACCAAAAAGAAAGGGAAGAAACTATGGATAACAAAGGAAACACTTCAAGCCGTAAAGAAGAGATGAGAAGCAAAAGAAAAGGGAGATAGGAACAGAAACAGAACCATGAATGCAGCTGTTTAGCAACTAGTGCACCAGGATAAAGAGAATTACTATAATAAACAACAAAGGAAGACAACAAAAAAGGAAGAATGAGAGAGATGCACTATGATCAGAAGAGGAACATACTAAATGATCAAAATGAAATAAAAAGACAATGGAAGCAATACACAGAAGAGCTATATAAAAGAGATGAAAAAATGAATGACACATGGAATGAAGAATCACATGAAGATGGACCCCAAATTTTTAAACACGAGATGGAAGGAGCACTCAGAGAAATGGGAAAGAATAAATCACCAGGAATATACAATATCCCAATTGAACTGCTACAAAACATACAAACAGAATCAGTTCTAGAGTTAACCAAAATATATCAACAAATATGGAAAACAAAACAGTTGCCCACAGACTGTAAACAATCAATATACATCCTCATCCACAAAAAAGGAGACACAAAAGAGTACAGCAATTACAGAACCATAGCATTAATTTCCCATGCAAGCAAAATTATGCTCAAAATTGTGCAGCATATACTCCAATCATATATACAGAGAGAATTGTCAGATGTCCAGGCAGGGTTTAGGAAAGGAAGAGGCACTAGGGACCACATCGCAAACATACTGTATGTAATGGAACAAGCCAATGAATTCCACAAGAAAATTAGCACATGCTTAATAAATATGGAAAGGCCTTTGATTTCATAGATCAAAAGCTGTGGAATGCTCTTAAAGAAATGGGAGTGCCACTACATCTGATAGTACTGATGAGGATGCTGTATTTAGGACTAGGGGCTACTAAAAATAAGAATATGGAGAAACAGAATGGTTCCCAATTAGCAAAGGGGTCAGCCCCGCCTGCATTTCTTCAACTTGTATGCAGAAAATATCATATGAAGAGCAGGCTCGGACACAGAAGGAGTGAAGATGGGAGGAAGAAATATCAGTAATCTGAGATACATAGATGACACCATACTACTAGCAGAAAACATCACAGCCTTAGAACAGTCATTAAAGAAAGTCAAAGAAAAAAGTAGTAAAGGAGGACTAACGCTAAACTTAAAGAAAACAAAAGTAATTACCACAGAGGATTTACATAAATTCAGCCTATGGTAGATAATGAGGAAATTGGTTAAAGATTTCCCATAGCTTGGAACATTGATCAGAATGAAGACCGCAGTTAAGGAACCAGAAGAATATAAGGAATGGGAAAGGCAGCTATGAAAGAATTAGACAAGATGCTAAAGTAAAGATACACAGCTGTGCACTAAAGTTAGAGTCGTCCAAGCCACTGTTTTCTCTATTACCAAATATGGATGTGAGAGCTGGACAGTGAAGAAAGCAGATAGGAGGAAAATTCATTCATTTGAGATGTGGTGCTGAAGAGTGCTGAGGATACCATGGATGGCCAAAAAGACCAAAGAATTGGATCCTAGAACAGTTTTCTGCAACATTTGTTGACTTGTACCCATTTTGATCCACTGCCTTTTTCACATTAGGCCTCAGTAAGGAGAAATAATCAATCTCCAAGGGGACAAATTAGGTGTTGGAGCATGAAATAATGCAATTTAGAAAATTCTTAGTGTAGTGTAGTATAAAATGCCTCCAAACAGTGTTATAAAACAATATTGGGAAAGTTGGCTCATCCTCACAGCTGTACCATAAAAAGGGACTTTGGCTGTTCTTTTGCATTGAAGTTGTTCAGCAGACTCAGTGTGCTGTCTAATGAAAAAGAAAATGCTGTCTTGTTGCAGGTTATAAGCACCACTGAGGCAGTGTTCTATCAATTTCTGATAAGCATACTTGGACACTTTTGGTAAAAAAAAAAAAAAAAAAGCATTTAATTGAGATAGTGGTCCAATCAGCATTTAGATTCAGTCATCCACTGAATTTTTGAGGTATTAAAATGTTGTATTTAAGGGACACATAGAAGTGCATTCTGAAGACGTAGCTGATACATTGCTCTTTTTTTTTTCCTAATAGGGTGATCCTGGTGAAAAGGGTGACCCTGGCCTCCCAGTAAGTATGAAACTGATTGGTATTTTCATATTAAGTGAAGCTATGGTGAAGCAGCAAAAAAAGAAAGCATCAACACAACTTGTAGTAAACAAACCAAAGGGAATGAGCATCTGTTCTGTGTGCCAGATTCGACCCACTGGGTTTTGCCAGTCAGACCCACTCCGGCCTCTCTCCTAATCCCCATTCCTCACACTCAGCAGAGGGGAGAATACTTTGAAGCAGTGGTTCCTAATGTCACTGCTCTTCCTTGAGTGGTAAGAGGTGAAATAAGCCTTCCCTGCAGGATTCCTGTCCATTTATTGAGGGGAAAATTTTCACTGCATGGACAGGAAACCCTAGATCCCCAGCAAGAAACCCTCGAGCACTCAGGGCAATTCCCTGGTCATTTGTTCACAGAGGGGCTTTTTACATTGGCAAGAAAGTGTGATCTGAACTCGCCTTTATGTTAATGCTTAGCAGCTACATAGCAAGCCTCAGGTTTGCATTAAAAAAGTGCAGAGCTGCTACATTGAGGGGTGTGGGAACGACTTATCTGAGTGGTCTTTTTTGTGGCTCAGCAGTTACATGGGAAGCTGTCAGAACGCTACAAACACAGGCGGAGCTGATACATGGGCAGCAAGAAACGCAGCTTTAAACTGCGATTTTAATTTTTTTTTTCCTTGCCGGCTGCGAACTGCGCTGTTGCGCGGTTCGTACCGCCGCGAACAGCGCTATTCCGATGGTCGAGTCTTGAACTGCGCTATTGCGAGGGTCGAGGCTTGAACTGCGCTATTGATAGGGTCGAGGCTTGAACTGCGCTATTGCGAGGGTCGAGGCTTGAACTGCGCTATTGATAGGGTCGAGGCTACGAATTGCGCAGTTTTAAATGATTTAAAGGGGGCTCCTAATTGATTTTGACAGCAGCCACAGACCGAGCATCTGCAAGAAGACAAAGGAGGAGGAGTGCTGGCCATTGACCCAGTGACGTTGGCATTCGTCAGCACAGGGTCACTGTGGGCATCATCACCAACATGGATGCCTCCTCTCCTTTGTGGTCGGCACTTGTCGTCAATGTTCAAAGCACAGCCAAAGCTGCCGCCTTTGCCTCCGCTAGTGCTGCCAGGATCGTCAAAGTGACCACTGAAATGACTGCTGTGACCACTGAAATGACTGCTGTGACCACTGAAATGATAGCTGATGATGACAGTGATGATACAGAAGAGAGAACAGCTGCAGTTGGTGTCTCACTGCTTGAGCAGTGTGAATTAGCCGGTGGCATTGCTATGTCCGATTGGGCCTTGACCAGATGGAAATGAGGTCTGAGGTCTCTGCATGAGACCAAGACATCCCTCTCCCCCTTTTTGGGCCACTTGTAGAAGTCTCTGCCATTGTGCAAAGTGCCACAGCAAAGCCTCGGCAAGAGTGTCCCTAGGAGCGGCTGACTTGGACAAATGCAAGTGGGAAATGGCGCTGGAATGTGTGTGGGGGTTCGTGTGAAAATTGAAAGTTTCCTCTTATCACTGCAACTGTAAAAACATCCGCCACCAAAACTGTCAATATCCCAAAGGCGCTACTGCGCATGTCTAGGGTTAGGATTAAGGGCGGAGCTAGGGTTTGGGAGCTTTAAAAAACTGCGCAGTTAAACCCCAGCTTTTACACCTGGAGGGCATAGAACGTTTTAATTAGGAGTGGAGTCCACACCACGCATGCTCCCAACTACGATCCATTCTGATCCGCACCAACAGCGCAGCCTTTAAATGGGCGCCTTAAGGAAACGGAGCCCCATTTAACTGCGCAAGTACACCTTAGCCTTTACATGCACTAGCGCTGTAACGCACTTATTAAAAAAGTAGTGGGTCAACCGAACTACTTTTTTAAAGCGCGTTTTTTCCCTTAAAACGCCAAAATGGCGTTTTCATGTCACACTTTCCCATTTTATAATGTAAAAGCTGGGTTTTCACCCAGCCTTCAAAACACCTTTTTTTGCCAATGTAAAACGCACCATCGTTTGCTAAAGGAAGAGGTTGCTCTGTAAGTTAGCTTTTCTCCATCAGAGTCTAGGGCTATTGTGATGCCATCAAGAGGTGGATGTGGTCTGAATAAGTACTGGACATGATATTTGTGGGTTGTTTGATCTGTCTCTTCCCACCCACAACTTAGTCTTGTTTTAGCTCTTCTGCTAGCATATTTTCATTGGCAGGGCAGTATTTGTCGGGGTGGTGGCATTACCTGATGTGCTGGCATAGCAGGTCAGCTAACGTAACTGGTAGCTCCTCAAGTAGTATATATCATTGCATCTTAGAATGAATACCGGTATTAAAAAATTAAATTTCCAATAGACTGCATAACATATAATCATATCTGTTTTTAAAGGGATCACCAGGACTAGTTATCAAAGGGGAGAAAGGTGAACCTGGAAAACCTGGTGCACGGGTATGTATGCAAAGCTTTCATGCTTTTGCTTCTCCAGATGTTTAAGAGTTATTATTAAATGTGGTAATTTCTCTATATTATGATCTTTAAAAAAACTATACAATTATGTACTGGTAGTATATGACACCTAAGAAATTGTCTAAGATATACAAAGGAATATTGAATGTGTGACTTGTGAAAACAACAAAAAAGTACTGGGTCTAAATATGCAGAGAATTTTAAAGACTTGTATCCAGTTTTCTTCCGGATTTGATTGATGAGCAATTAGAAAAGAGCTATGGAAAAATATTTCAGTATATGACCGTAGTGGCAACATGTTTAGAAATGGAAGGGCAGTGTATTGCCCATCAAAGAAGAATGGTTTTTTAAAAATTAATGAGTTTGCAGAGATGGATAAATTGTTTAATTTGATTAAAGAAAAGCCATTAATAATTTTCCTGAAAGATTGGAAACCCTTGATTAACTTTTTGAGAAAGAATGAAGGTGACAAGTTGATCTTTAGTTTTGAAAATTAATGTGTTAAATTTATAGATGAAGCATAACAACTAATTTACAGAGACTGAGGTAGGAATTTAGGAAAATTTATATGACCACAGAAAATATAGTTGAAAGTTATTTTTCTTGTTGTAATTTGTAGTAGTATAGTTTGCATTTTTTTGTATTTTATTTTATCTATCTTATCATGTGTGTGACCTGAAATAGAAAGGCTTAAAAAGCCAGAGTCTTCACACTTTGGGGGCACCCCCCCAACCCTTGCAGAAGCTGCCCTAAAGTCATGCTGGGTTGCCTAAGGCAGCCCAAACAGGAGTGGATCTTTTCCGCTTCTTGCCCTGGTCCATTTGGGACCAGGGCAGCAGGTGCCCTCAGGGTGGTGCCATGTGGTCACCACAGCCCCAGGGCAATCAAGACAAGAGCAGCTTTAGGCTGCCCCTTCCTACCCTTCTGTTTTGCCCCTGTGTTTGTGTGCTATGTTCAATTTTTAGTCGCACGTGGAATTAGAATATAAATGATTTATTTAAAAAAGGAAACAATTTAATTTTGTACAATTGACAACTAATATGCTTTAGAGCAGGAGTGGGCAACTACCAGTTGGGCAGGGGCCAATTTTTGTCCTTGCCCTCATCCAGCAGGCCACACCAGTGACTTTCAGCATGCCTCAAGTAACATGATGTCACTTCAGCCATCATTCTGGCCGATTTTTTGCTGATTCCTCCTGCCCCTCTTCTTTGGTGTTTTGGGGAAGTTTGGGGGCTTTGTAGGATTACAGGAAGAAAAATGCTGCATTTTATGCAGTTTTGGCCCATTGAGGAGAATCACCTTCCAAATTTTTCTAAAAATTGAGTGGGGCTGGGGGCTGGAGGGGTCTTCTGGGGTTCCTAAGGGCCACATTTAGGAGTCCCAAAGAGCATATGCAGACCTTGGGCCACACTTTGCCCACCCTTGATTTAGAGGGATGAATGATGTTTAACAGTCTGGAATTGGTTGGTTTTGCTAATATTCACACAAGAGCTGTTTCTGCTCATATATTTTCTGTATTTTGTGGCTTATTTTGATTCCTTTAGTTTCTATTTATTCAACAAATTATTGTTTTTATTTTTTGCTTCATTCGTCATTTCTGTAACATATCCTGTGTTTTTAACTTGGTAAAATATATACATGATCTGGAAACATGGGGCGAACACTAGAGTACAGTCAGAGATTACACTAGAAAATAATTACCATATATAGTCATCTATGGGGCTTTACAGACCGCCCTTTTGGGATGGTCTGCAGCCGCCCCTTTAAGCAGCGGGATGGGGCCAGGGCTGCCTCACCGGCAGCCCCAGAGCCCCGATCCCACCACTTCCCCAGGCCACGGAGAAGCCATAAGGTTGCATGTTCAAGACCAGCAAAAGGGCTCAAGCTCGACTCAGGCTTACATCCTTCCAAGGTTACTAAAATGAGTACCCAGATTGTTGGGGGCAAGTAGCTTACAGTTGTAAACTGCTTAGACACTCCTTAGACGGTATGAAGCAGTATATAAATGAAAAATGAAGCTGTTTAATGGCACTTCTTTATGCCCGTCTGTTTCGGGCCTATAAGTCGAGAAATTTATGCCCAAAAATTGACCCCAAAATCCTGGCTCGACTTATATATGGGTCAGTATGGTAATGCCAACGATGGCAGCTCATTCAATGCCAAACACACATACATACACCTTCCTCCCCACTTTCCCTGTGTACCTGGGAATGGGCTGCTGGAAGCAGAAAGAGTGCAGGGCGATTTTTATTTCTATGGGAGCAACAAATATTTTCAGTCATAAACACACACATACACCTTCCTCCCACTTTCCCAAGTCCAGTATGCATGCACACATACACACTTACTTTATCTCCCTCCCTGTCTTAGCTCATTTTACATTTCACTCTCCCCCAACTGACTGTCTTCACCCGCACCAAGTCCTCAACCTCTATGAGAAGACAAGCTGGCTGCTGCAGACAACTGTGGACAGGCCAGCAGTAAAAAGCTTCCATTCTGGGGAAAGTAGGTTTCTTGGAGGGATTGAAGGGCACCTGTGACTGTTTAACCCCACTCCAAGGGAAAAATGGCTGCAAAGGGGACTCTTTGGTTCTTTCTCGCTGCAGGAAAGAAACAGCCTCTGTCCACTGCCAGTGACTTTTTGGTGTGTTGTTTCTGCCAACATGTTTGACTTCTACTTTTCTGACTTAAGGAACTTTTCTGGTTAGATGGAGATGGGGCCTCATAGAGAGGTAAAGAGAGGGGTGGGTGACAGTGGGGTGAAACCCATAGGCAAAATAAAACGGCTTCCAGCTGCTTGGAAGGCAAGACATTTAGACGACACACAAAGGGAAGGCAGTTGGAAAGTGGAAGGAAGATAACCTCTGGGGCTAAAAACTGGAGCAAAGTGATACTCTGATACTTAACACTGAAAATGCACATCTTCGTGCCTGCATATAAACAGCCTGGCACCAGCCTGGCCAAAAAATGACCCAGTGGGCTGCAGCAAAGCAAAAAATAAAATAAAATAAAAATAAATAAATAAAATTAAAGTGCAACAACTACAAAAAAAATTACAGTGCAACAAATACAACTACAAATACACAAATACAGACAGTCCAACAAGGGGTCATGGGGGAAGCAGGGGACACATATGGCAGGGGGGCTTCCATAACTGTGCTTTGCCAATGTATCACTCACACACCGATGCACTGATGCTCTGTATCGGCAGTGCTTCACACATGTGATTGTATGGCCAGTCATATAGGCAGGCGTCTTATGGGAAGTCATCTGGGTGGGAAGTGGGAGGTACTTGGAGGTCTCAGGTAGTGTGTTTGTGTGCTGGTGCACATGCATGGTGGGGAATGGACCCCCCAAAAAATGACCCACTGGTGTGGCTTGACACTGCTCCATGTCACTGCCTGTGGATGTTGGGCCTGCCTTGGCAGCAGACCATCCAGACAGCAGTGTTTCGACCCACTTTAAGATAATGCAGGATCGAGCCACTTTTTCCTGTCTTCCTGCTCTGGCCCAGTGTTCTTTTCTTTCCCAAGCTTTTCCAAGACAGTCTGAAACAATGGAAAATTAAAACCTCACACTTTACAAATTTTGTAGTCTCAGTCTTTCCAATAATAGAAAGTTCTGTCATGTTGGATTAAAGTGAAATTATTTATTTTACAGGGAAGACCTGGGAAGGATGGAGAGGATGGAGAGAAAGGAAGAAGTGTATGTATTTCACTTTACCGAAAACATTATTGAACTTTGCTTTGTAAAGGATGCTATTGCATAAAACATAATTTTGTAAAGTCTGGATCATTTTTTCTCCTCCTCCTTTTTTGTGACTCATCTAGGGAGAACCTGGCCAACCAGGATTTCCAGGATTACCCGGTGCATATGGCCCTAAAGTAAGTAGATCTTGTTTGAAAATGTGCCACTTTGAATCAGCCAGCAAGTGTGGATATGACTGAACTCAGATGCAACTCCCACAGTTTCCTAAAGCTTATCTCAAAAGAGGTGGTATGCTCTGACTAGGATAAAAAGATAGGTGTAAAAATGTTGCAGCCCACCAGAGAGAGGGAGAGCATCTGTTGCTGCTAGTGATGTTGTCACATCTCCCTGGAAAGATCTTCAGAGGGGAGGATTGGATGGCTGATTTCTGGACGTTTGGATAATTCAGAAAACAAGTATTGTAGTTATTTTAGTTTTGGAAGAATAATACAGCATATTCCTGAGCAAATCATTATATTGTGGAGTCGAAGGCTTACATGGCCAGCATCCATAGTTTTTTGTGGAGCTTTCGGGCTATGTGGCCATGTTCTAGAACAGTTTCTTTTTGACATTTCACCAGCATCTCTGGCTGGCATTCTGATGAAATGTCAGAAAGGAACTCTTCTACAACATGGCCACATAGCCTGAAAACTCCACAAAAAATCATTATATTATTTTATAATCATGTTATATTCTCCTAAAGAGTTTTAAGTAGTGTTGTGTGAACTGTCCTGTTCTCAAGTTGATAGACTGATTGGATCATTGTGTTCTGACATCCCCCAGATTGCAGAGTTCTGATTTGTCTTAGAAGGTGGAGCTTCTGGGACAGGCCCCGAAGAGTTGTTTGCCACAAAGTGCACCACAGTGCTGGTCCCATGGCAATTCTGAATGTGAACCTCCATTATGTTGCAAGTCTCTTGCCCACCCACCCCCACTCCCTCCATCACAATTGTACTCTTCATGATCAGTTGTATAATTTACAACTTTCTGAAAATCTGAGTAAATGTCTCATTGTTCCTAAACTGGTCAATTAATTTCTAAACCTGTTAATTAGCTTCTTTTTTCTTCTTCAGAGTTGGTTTGGATTATGCATGCACAATTGTGCCCATTCCCAGTAAAACATTTATAGCTTCAGTCAGTTTTCAAATATAAATTTCTTCTTCTTCTTTTCAGGGAGATAAGGGTGTAACAGGTCCACCAGGACTTCCAGGAATAGTAAGTGGAAAACTTTGCTTTTAAAGAAATCCCCATTAGTACAACAAAGCAAGCACAGAAAACTACCTGAGACCAGATTACTTTAGACCAGGTCCATCTAGTCCAACTCAGACTGACAGTAGTTTCCTGCGGTCTCAGATAGAGTTCTTTCACCTTAGCTGCTATCTCATCCTTTTAACTGGTGATTTCCCATGACAGAACCCAAAACCGTCTATATGCAAAGTATGTGCTCTGTCAATAAGCTACATCCCTATCATGGTTTTGTCTTAGATGAGATATTTTTTAATATAGTCAAAATTTAAGAGTTGCTGTTGTTGTTATCATCCTCATCATAGGGATAGGGGCAAATGTTCACCCCTCAAGGCTCCTCTGTCTCTCAACCTTCTCCCGAGAAGTCCAGGTAGAGGAGGAGGAGGACAGGCAGTGTCCTCTGCTGCTCAGCTTTCTCTTGAGAAGGGGACTGAGCAGAGGAGGAAGTCATCGGAATTAATATTAATGAGTTATTATTAAGTGATATTTAATTAAAACCTATTCACAGCCTGAAGATATTTAGCCTATTTTAATTTTGGCTCCTATGGACTGCCAAGTTGTGCAGGTCTGCTCTAATTGTTTCAGGAGTGAACATTTGAGGGTTTTGAATTTCCCTGTATTTTACCACTTGCTTGTTATTTAGGTTATAGGTACAGGAGATGAAGAAGTGTATGGTGAAAAGGGAGATCCAGGTCCTCCAGGATTTGCAGGACCAAAAGGTGAACCAGGTCCAAAAGGTAACTATTGCTTTAAAAAAGGAACCTACTGCTTTCTGTAATTTAATTTCATTTTTTAAAAAAATCATGTCCACCTTCTTAATGGTTTAGTAGGACCCAGAACAGCTATGCAACAGGCATCAAAGCGAGTTCAAATTTACTTTCTAATAATTCACTATATTTGCTCTTATAGGTTTTCCAGGAGTGCCAGGAGCACCAGGTCCTCCAGGTGAGAATGCCTATTTATTTATTTGGTTACTAAATTGACTGGCTTCTAGATGTGCCTTCACATGAAAAATCTGAAGGGTTAATGAAAAGAATATTCACTCTAAACACATTTAATGCAGAATTAAAACTGAAATGCTGAATTAGTAATGATGAACATAGCATAAAAGCTCTTCACTTAGCAACAATAAAAAAGCATTTCAATATGGTAGACTGGATTCATTTCAGATATGTAGAGCTTCAAGAGTTATACTCTCACATTGATATGTGATCTTAGAATCACATGCATAACTGTTTAGGATTCCACTTTTCCTGACAACACAGCCTTGATTTGGTTTATCCTACAGTACCTACAATGAGGCCTTGTGCAAAGGCATATGGCATGTGATGCCCTGTCCTCATTCATAATGAAGCACCAATCGTCTTGCAGGATGTGCATTTTAAAAACCTTTAGATCCAGTACTTTTGTAGCTATAAATCTTATGCAGTTCTTACTATTGTTTTAGTTGTTAGACAAGGATATCTAGTTTATAAAGCTTTCATTTGCAAGTTTAGTACTAGCCAGGACTCAAGCTCGACTTTGGCTTGCATCCTTCTGAGGTCACTAAAATGAGTACCCAGCATGTTGGGGGCACTTAGCTTACAGTTGTAACCCGCTTAGACACTCCTTAGGTGGTATGAAGCGGTATATAAATAAAGCAGCTATTGCTATTCATTTACTAAGTGGCTATATTAAACATCCTCATTCTTGTTTTTATACTTCCCATTAACATTTTCTGTGCCTGTCATTACTGAAGTCTGTTTAAGCATGGGCTCATTCTCAATATGAAAAGCTCCGAATCCTAATTCGAGGTTTATGTCCATAGTTTCCACTGGAAATCGATCCCGATCCTTATGTGATCGATTCCAGTGGAAAAAAAGCAGCACAAATGCAAAAAAGGGGGGCTTTTTGGTAGCTGGATTTTAGAGGGTTTTTTTTTTTTTTTGTAAGGAATTGATTCTGACGAAGGGCAGAGGTGCTTTAGCAAACTACCAATTTTGCAATAAGATTTTTTTATTTAAAAAAGAAGGGTTCCATTCACCTCCTCTCAAGTCCCTCAACCTTGCCTCCAGCTTCTCGACAACAGTCTCATCCTTACCCTCCTCCTTCTCCTCCCACTCCTTCTTCAGACCCCAACAGTCCCTTCCTGCCTCCTCCTCCTTCTCCTCTTTTATTTTTGGCCATGGCATGACCCCCCTCCGGGGCTGATAAAGTGTGCCTTGCCCAGGGTCACCACCCAGTGGGTTTGGAGTCCTCCTCAAGCAGAGCTCCTGCAGCTTTCAGCCCTTTAGGAGGAAGGCAAGGCCCCGGGAGGGCACTGAAAGGAGTGGTGGAGGGGCGACAACCCCATGGGTTGGGTCTTGGAAAGGCTTGGCCTGATGCCCCCACCCCTGGCTGTTGGCAACCTTCCTTCCAAGGTGACCTCTTGAGCCCCAGCAGAGGCTGGCCTGGCTCTCCTCAACCCCTCTTCATGGACCATGGCACGGAGCAGCTACAATGGAAACCTACTGTGTGGCTTTGGGTGAGTCATGCTCTTTCAGCCTCAGCCACCGAAACCACCCAATTTGGATACCCCCAGGGATGAGGCCAGGCGGGCAGGGGTCCGGCTTAGGCTGGTCATGCTTGACAGGAGGTGCCCCATCGCCACGCCAGGAACCCCCTGCCTTGTTTCCTGGCTCCCAGGAAGGACACAACTCCCCGCGCTTCGGGCTGACCTCCTCCTCCCCAGTGGGGATGACAACCGTCCCCAAAAAAGAAGCAATCCCACTATTTTATAGTGGGAACAAGGAACCTTTTGTATCCAATCCCCAAGATGGAGCAAGGGTGAATCAGGACACGAATTAAGCCACAAGTGGGAATGGGCCCCATAAAACTTTTCTAGGTGTTTCACAATCTTTCTCTACCATTCAAAACAAAACAATGTTGATATAATGGATTTATATATTCAGATAAGGAGCCAGCATTGAATAGTGGTTTGGGTGTTGACCATGACAATAGAATTATGGAAACTCACTGGGTGACCTTGGACAAGTCACATGCTGTCAGCCTCAGAGGAAGGTAAAGGCAACCCCCCCTCTGGACAAATCTTTCAAAGAAACACCATTATAGGTTTGCCTTAGGGCTGTCATAAGTTGGCAACAACTTGAAGGCACACAACAATGTATTTACATAAAGAAAATGAGAATAAGCGTGTTACAGTTTTACATAGCATAGTCATGTAAATTCAAGGCTGTCAGTGATGTTTGCTGTTTTTTGGCATCATATCAGAACTTTTGAGAACTGATTAATGCTCCAAAAAACTAACAAACTGTTAAATGACAAATAGCTGAGATCAAATCACCTGGAGGCATGGATTTCCTGCACATCAATCTTTGGCGTGTATTGGCTAGGGAAGTTAATCCTTGCATATGTTGTTCTCCCCCCCCCCCCCCACTCCCCATTTTTTCTCCCTACTGAGTGACATAACAAATGGTTGTTGGGTTTGTTTGTTTGTTTGTGTTTGGAATTTTTCACATTTGTAAGATTTTTGTGTAAATTACATGAAGTACTTTATGAGCAAACTGTATGTTGCTGTTGCCTTATGACATAAAATTTTTAAATGTAGAATACTGGATAGATTATCATAAGTACTTGTCTAAGGGTCGAAACATTTAAGCTCAAAAATAGGCTCCCAAATCCTAGGTAGACGAATATACAGGTCAATACAGTAGTACTTCTCTGTGAGGCTTGGAAGAGCTATGGAGAAGGGAGGGAGGAGAGAGAAATCGGAGTTCTTTGTCCCCCTTTTTGCAAGCCATGAGCCTTGGAAAAGGTTGTGGGGAAGGGAGGGAAATTGGAGGTTTGTGTCCACATTTTGCATGCCCAGACTGTGACCCTTGGGAGAGGTCCAGAGAGGGAAAAAGGAGGGAATGAAGTGGTGTTTCCCACCTCCATTTTAGATCCTTTGTTACATGCCCGAGTTTGACCCTCGACTTATCCACGGGTCATATCAAAATCCATGCTTTTGCCCCCCACACCTGCCCTCGACTTATACATGAGGTCAACATATACACCAATATATATGGCATTTGAACTTTGAAGTTTCAACTTCAAGTAGGCATCATGGAGCTGAGTATTTCTATGAATTAGATATAATAGCCTGACAAATAAGTCAGCTTATTGTTGCTTGAATTCATTGGTAGGGGGTCACAATTTTGCACTGTTGCTGTTGTTATTCATTTGCCATTTCCCCCCAGCTGGTTTTCACTGATGTCTATTTTACTACATTATTATAATCCAGGGCAACCCAGTCCAGGGATAACAGGAGCACCTGGTTTTCCTGGGGAGAGAGGAGAAAAGGGTGACCAAGGCCCCCCTGGACTTCCTCTATATGGACCAAAAGGGAGAGATGGGCCTCCAGGACCTCGTGGCTTCCCAGGGCCTCCAGGACCACCTGGCATAACAGGCAAGTCAATAGTCATCAAATAAACTATTTGTTGTTTAAAATGCTGAAAACAAGCTCACCTTTTCAGAGTGAGTTATGCTGAAGACTAGTTTTAAAATTAAGTGACTCATAGAATCATAGAATCCTAAAGTTGGAAGAGACCAGAAGGGCCATGCAGGAACTCACAATCAAAGCATCCCCAACAAATGGCCATCCAGCCTCTGGTTAAAGACCTCCAAAGAAGGAGACTCCACTGCTCTCTGAGGGAGTGTGTCCACTGTCGAACAGCTCTTACTGTCAGGAGGTTCCTCTTAATGTTGAGGTGGAATCACTTTTCCTGTACCTTGCATCCATTGTTCCATGTTCTAGTCTCTGGAGCAGCAGAAAACAACCTTGCCCCAGACTCAATGTGACACCCCTTCAAATACTTAAACAGGACTATTGCATCGCCTCTTAATGATCTCTTTTCCAGGCTAAACATAGGACCTTATCAGATGGGAGGAATTTCTCTTTATTGCAAATGCAGCCAATTCGAATTCCCGTGAATTTGCTAGTTTAGTGAATCCACATGAATTCCTAATGCGTTCAGAATGACTTCCTATTATCCGAAAATGACCCCCCATTGCCCGAAATTGTGTGAGATGCTTTAATTCGCAATAACGTAAAACCCATGATTGTGTTCAGAATGACTTCCCTTTTGTCCAAAATTGCGTGAGATACTTTAATTTGCAATAACGTGAAACCCCATGATTGCGTTTGGATCACCATTAGATTATACTTCCAATTTCTGACGTCTGATAAGGTCCATACCCAGCTTCCTAAGCCTTTCCTTATAAGGCAAGGTTTCCAGGCCCTTCACCATTTTAGTGGCCCTCATAATCATAGAATCATAGAATTGGAAGAGACCGCAAGGGCCATCCAATCCAACTCCCTGCCATGCAGGAACTTCAGATCAAAGCATCCCCGACAGATGGCCATCCAACCTCTGTTTAAAGACCTCTAAGGAAGGAGACTCCATCACACTCCAAGGGAGTGTGTTCCACTGTTGAACAGCCCTTACTGTCAGGAATTTTTTTTGCTTAAATGGGCTAAGAGATTTTTCTGGGCATTTTGTAGTACAGTTTAATAGGCATTCCTTTTTTTAATAGATTTTTTTAAAGTTATAACAGCCTAGTAAAATGGATTGACTTTCTCAAAATAAGAATTACTTTCATAATTTATATTGCTCCATACTAATTGGCAATTCACAGAGATTTCTTAAAATTTAAAAGTTCCTCCTAGAAGACTTAATGAGAACTGTTGCTGTAGTCCAAAATTGTGATTGTAATATTATTGTTGTATTTTAATTGTTGTTTTAAATTTAATTCCTGTGCTTAATTTGTAACTGATTTAATAATTTTTAAAGGGGGGGAAGGAACTAGATTTTGTATATCTGTATTGTATTTTATTGTTGTTAGCCGCCCCGATTGACCTCAAAGGGGCGAGATATAAATAAATTTATTATTATTATTATTATTATTATTATTAAATAATATTTCTATTCAGGATGTTGGACACAAAAATATTTGTAAGCAGCAGCTTCATTTAAAGTTCCAAGCCAAAATGTCTTATGCATCTGAATGTTTGTATGTGCTGGAGCATGCACCTATCCCAGACAAAGCAGTTCTAAGTTTTGCATATCACCCAAAAGCCAAGGTTCTCTGGGCAATTTACAGGGGAAGTTCATTTTTTTATTCAAAATATTAAGCTACGTGTTCTGAGAAATGAACGTATTCACACACAAACAATGTAGACAAAGGGAGTGAAACCAAACTTATAGAACAAAAAATGGATTTTATGGAAAGAACCTTACCATAGTGGTGTTTTGGGTCCAGTGTGCTGTAAACCAACACAAAGCACCGCAGAAATTTCTAGGATTGGGTCAAGTCTCAGTCCATCTCAAACTACTTCACAACTCTTATAAAGAACTTATATTTTAAGATATTTTTTGGTCCAATAATTCTTATTGGAATTAACACAAACAGAAAGATCAAAATCAAGTACACAATTGAATTAAACAAATACGTACAAAAGAAAACCATGTATCATGGGACAACAATACATCATCACAAAAACTGATATGAATAGTTGAAGGAACAGATCTCTTTCTGTTTGCATTGGAATGCAAAATAAAAAGATATTAAGTTGCAAAAATGCTTCATATAAAGGGATACCATGTTGTGAAAATGTTCCATCATTCCTAACACCTTCTGTTTGTTTTAGTAATTTTTCCATCAATGCCACAATCTATGATTTATCTACATTTTAATCTATTAGAAAAAAATCACATCAGGAGTTGACTTAAGGTTGTTTGCCACGATGCCTTTCTTCTACATGGAGACTTCCCTCTCTCATCTGCAGTCACATGAATGTTCCTAATTTCATGAAGAAGCATCACACATGAATGAGATAATCACAAATACAACCAGTAGCAATTTCTGCTACATAACACCTATTTTTCAAGCCACACCATTCTGGGGGAATGGCACAAACGTATCTATGATCTACTGTTGTATATATTGGATTTCTCCATATGGAAGCAGTTGTGCAAATAGTTCAGATTGCTTCCATGCAAAAGAAAAATGCTATGAGAACCAGCCTTAACAAATAGCATATCTGCATGGTTCCAATGTACCATACACTCATATTTATTGTAAGCCATATCACTGTCTTAAATTTCTTGTGACTTGGCTGACTTTTAGAAATAATGTTCTCTATTCTTTTCTTTTTCAAACTGCAGATGGAATTCTGGAGTGCCAGCCTGGTGAGCCTGGTGAGCCAGGTGCCCCAGGCCTCCCTGGTCAGCATGGCTTCTCAGGTGAAAGAGGAGAAAAAGGTAATGCTCACTTTGGCTTTAGGTATTCTCTTTTGGGCTCCTCCGATATATACAAGTCCCAGGAAAAGTAGCTTCATGTTGGCATCACAGCACATTCCGCAAGGGAGATATGAACCCCAGCAGACTTTACGTTGTTGATTGGATGGCACTTGCAAGGCCATTCAGAACTTTTTTCAGACATTGCAAAACAACAGACTCTTTAACAGTCACCCTTTTGAGGAAATTAATTCTGCACAAAGTAGTTGCTACTTAAGAATTACGTATAAGTATTCCTGTTCTCTTCTACTAGATGATTAATCTTTCATTCGCTATTAATTGGGACACATATATAACTCAAGAGCCTTGGCTATAAACATGCAGGCTGGTAGGAAGGCCATGTGTTGCACTTTCTAGTTTTCTCTTTCAGTTTGCCTCCTGGAAACAGTCTTAGACATAAAGTATATTTAAAGGTCAATCCAGTCTGAGAGGACAATCTCTCTTTTTGAGAAAGTAAATAAAATTTAGAGGCTTCTTCTCCTGGTTCAGCAGAATAGAAATACACAGAAAGTAATATCCACAGCTAAAAAGTGTAGGGTGGAGCAATCATATGATCCTGTTATTCCATAGAATGATTTTATCAACATAGAACATAAGCCAGCATGATGTAATGGTTTGCGTGTTGAAATATGACTCTGGAGATCAGGGCTCGATTTTTATTCAGCCATGGAAACCTTGGGCGAATCTCACACTCTCAGCCCCCAAAAACCCCATGATAGATTTCCCTTAGGGTCACCATATGTCTGAAACAACTTGAAAACACACAATAACAACAACATCAGATTATTAGCAGAAATTTAGGTGTGATCTTATGAACCACAGGAAAAAGGGAAATAGAAAAGAAATGCCATCTTAATTAAGGGATGACATAGGAGCACCAACAGACATTCTCCCAGGGTCATTGTCCACCTTCACTGCACTACAAAGTCACACTTCATCCAAGTGGTTGCACACAGAGATACTTTCTAACTGGAAATGATAAAAACATAATGATAATATCATTTTACCCTATCCAGTGCCCACACCAAATGCAGAGACAGGCATGGTTCCCCACCCCTGTATCTTTAGACTGAGGGATTGTTGCCATTTGTCAGTTACCTGTCTGTGTTTAGATGTCCCTCTCATTATCTTCTTCTTACCTGGTCTCCCAACTTATGTGTAGTCCAAATAGGCAAATTTAAAATCAACCCTCCACTTAAGTTTTTAAGTACTGGAATTTCAGGATATTTAAATAGGAAAATGAGCAGACAGCTCAGTAATTTTCTAGACTATTTTATTGATATAAACATACTAACAAATACAAACAAATTATTATGTATATACACACACATTCACACATTTCCCTTAGAGAGGAACATGGGAGCATGACACTTTCTCTCCCATGTGATAAACTCCAGACTGTTCATTCTTTAGGCATGTAACTTATTATGTAGAGAGATCTTGTAGAACCTTTGAGACTAATTGAAAGAAGGAAGTTGGCAACATGAGCTTCTTTCTTTCATTTAGTATCAAAGGTGCTATAAGATCTCTCTACATACTGATTTTACAAACTGACATGGCTATATCATTGAATTTCATAACATACCATTAACATTAATATCTGATGATTAGTTGGTTTTTCTAGCTGGTTTTAACTCTGCTACTTAGAACCTCTAGTAACAATTATGAAAGCTGAAGTAAAATGTTTTTGTTACTTGGGACACAAAGCTTGAATTATTTTCTGTTAAGGGTACAGTTTGGGTTTTGGAATCTGTTGACATATCTCGATTTTTAATACAGGTGAAAAAGGTGAACGCTGTTTTGCCTGTGATGCAGCTGGCCTTCCTGGATCTCCAGGCCCTCAGGGAAATCCAGGGGAACCAGGTAAAATGGACAAGAACCACTTAAGTTCCTTCAGAGGAAGCACTCCTCCAAGATTTCTACTGTATTCCTACATTCCATTTATCGTGTTACTTTGTACAAAAACTAAAGCCATCAAATGGTTCTGGTGTCTATTGTCCAATTATTGTCTTTTTAGATGATGGGTGCATACCTTTCATTGCCAATACTATATATTATCTTTTGGGATATTGCTTGAGTCATGTTAACATTGTGCTTTGATGGTTTTGCATTTTTATTTATATATTTATTAAGTAAGTAAGTACTTTCTCTTTCTAATCTGGTCTGGATGAATGAGATGTCCTTTCTCCAGAATAAAATGAATTCAGTCCTGTCTTCTTCTGATAGAGTGATAATTCCTGAAAGATTGGTAATATGCTCTCCAGTTTCCTGTGAACAGGAATTCATAGTAAGAAGTCCCCATTTTCCTTTGATCCATACTTCTTGCCCCCAGAAAGTATAGTCATTGTAATACATAAATGGTTATCTGGAAGTTATTCAAGTGTCCCCTCTCCTCCACAATATCCATACGTTTTGGTCATGTGATTTTTTTAAAAGGAAATGATGCATCTTATCTTTCACTTACATCAATTTTGTGACATTAGAGGAGCATCCTCCCTTATTTTTGCACAATAGGACTGTAAAAATTATTTTGTTATCACATTCAGTGTGAGCAATATCAAAAATTGTTTCCCCTCTCCCTGAGAATACTGAGTATTCTGTGCAGATTTTGATCATTAGTTTCTGTTCATGACATCCTTTAAGAAATTAATCTCCACAGAAATAGCCTGGGGTTGTTGTTGTTTTTTGTTTTTTGTTTTTGTGTGTGTGCAGAAAATATTATCTCTAAAGAAATCAATATTTTTCGATAGTTACATAGTCATTTCTGCACAGAAAACGTGTTTTACCAAAAGTCCAGAACAGTGAAGAAACCTCATGCCTGTTCTTTTCATCACCTTTTTTCATCAGCATTGTGAATACTGATGAAAGTTTTCCCATTGCTACTCTGCTACACTTCTATCATGATAAATTGGAATACAACACTAAAAGAAGGGGAAAATGATATTTAAAAAAAATCGTGTGTCAAATGTACAGTATTTACATTATGTTAGTGAACATATTAATAATGTCAATAAAATATATTAGTAACAATGTCAGTAAAGGGTCTCATTTTCCATCAATATACCTGTAGTGCTTCTGTGAATATTTTTTAAAAGATGAATAATCTTTGTAGAAGAGCAAATGCCACAAAAACATTTATTTTAAAAGTTCATACATAATTTTTTTTAAAATTCCCTATTTCTCAAAAAGGTATTCCAGGACCTCCAGGTGCTAAAGGCGACAGAGGCCATCCTGGTTTTGATGGCATTCCAGGAGTGGCGGTAAGTAAATTATCCCAGACTTCATAATGTTTTACTGTATATACTCATGTGTAAGTCTGGAAATTTTAGTCAAAAAATTGACTCAAAAACCTGGGTCAACTTATCCATGGGTCAATGTAGGTACTGTACTTCATCTCTTATCCAAAAAAAAAAAAGGAACCATGCCCAGGCGAAAGGTGAGAACTTAATCTTATCTTGGAAAAACTAAAAGAAGCATCTCTACTATCTCATCCATCCAGCCTTTAGGGTGAGCGCAAACAGTTATGCCTGTCAAAATTTGTAAAGATCTTTAGCATCATTTTCCTTTACTTCATGTTTTACCTCCTTTGTTATACACTGCTAAGTTTTACCTTCGACCTATCCACGAGTCATATCAAAATCCATAATTTTGGCCCCAAAACTTGCCCTTGACTTATATAGGAGGTCGACTTATAGTTAAGTATATACGGTAATCATATCATACAAAATGCCTTCATAACAGTAATCAGTCAGTTTAATAGTATACCATCTTTAGTAAATAAGTAATTAAACTGTTTATTTTAGTATTAGATGACTATCACTGCCTAAGTCCATGGTAAGGGGTATTCCCAAAGATGTCCGCAGGGACACTTGCCCCCTTACCATATTATTTTATTTTATTTTATTTATCTCAGGTATCTCAGAGAATGGTCTTCACTATTTCCACTCTTTTGGTTCCCAGAAGTTTAGCAGTGGTGGCTTGCATATCCTCTTCCTGTTTTCTAGCCTGTTAAATATAAATATTATCTGATGAATTATAGCAGACCAAAAGTTTTAATTTGAAAGTGATTCCAACAGTTTGGGTGACAACCAAAAATCTCTATCGAATTTTGAACTGCGATTAATTATAGCTGCCACATGCATAGGTTCCCAGTCGATAAAAGGGTCAGACAAGGATGCATCCTATCACCCTACTTGTTCAATCTGCATGCAGAAAATATCATATGAAGAGCAGGCCCGAACTCAGAAGAAGGAGGAGTGAAGATAGGTGGAAGGAACATCAGCAGTCCAAGATTTGCGGATGATACCATTCTACTAGTGGAAAACATCACAGATTTGGAACAATTATTAAGTAATGTAAAAGAAGAATGTGCAAAGGCAGGCTTACTGCTGAACATAAAGATAACAAAAATAATGATCATGGAGGAGCTACATGAATCCAGTCTAGACAATGAGGAAATTGCAATAGTAAAAGAGTTCCCATACCTTGGATCAAACATTGACCAGAACAGATACTGCAGCCAAGAAATCAGAAAGGCTAGGAATGGGAATGGCAGCCATGAAAGAACTAGATAAGTTCCTAAAGTGTAAAGATAGACAACTGTGTACAAAAGTTAGCATTCTCCAAGACATTATATTCCCCATCACCATGTACTGATGTGATAGCTGAAAGTGAAAAGATCTGAAAGAAAAAAAATCAATCATTTGAGAGGTGATGCTGAGGAAGAGTGCTGAAGATCCCATGGACAGCTCAAAAGACAAATAAATGGATCCAGATTAAACCTGAACTCTACCTGGAAGCCAAGATGATGAAATTAAAGCTCTCCTACTTTGGCCACATCATGGGAAAGCATGACACACCAGAAAAGCCAGTAGTGCTAGAGAAAGTGGAAGGCAGTAGAAATGAGTAAGGCCATATGGGTGGACTTAATGGGCCTGAATTTGCAGGACCTAACCAGTGCAGTGGAGGACAGGGGGTCTTGGAGATGTCTCATTCACAGGGACACCATGAGTCAGGGCTGACTCAAGGGCAGTTAACAATGATGACAACAACGAGACTCATAAATATTACCTTTTATTACTACAGATGAAGGAATTTAGAAAAACAGTCAGATGGTGAAAGGGATAAAATCTTTATTCTATTATTTATAATAAAAGTTTTGTTTTGCTACCACATGACATTTTGGTGCATGCTTTTTCAGTGAAAGCATCTCCTCAAAGAATCATAGTGAACACTATAGATAAAACATATTTTAGCAAAATGTCCCGCATTTAAACCCCATTAGCAAAAAGCACCTTCTTGTTCAATTCTTCCTTGATGTCAGGTTTCACTTGATCAATATTATACTTGATCAACATTATCAATAAACAACCTGATTTTTATTTATTGAATAACCAGTGTCATCACAGTCACGAAAAATTAGTATCTTCCTACGTAATTATCCATGTATATGAAGTCGGTTTCCTTGATCAATAAGCATTGCCTCTATGAAAGAAGTCGGTTTCCTTGATCAATAAGCATTGCCTCTATGATCTTCCTCTTTTTGAGACTTCATTTAACTTTGTTGTTGTGTGCCTTCAAGTCATTTCCAACTTACGGTAACCCAAAGGTGAACCTAAGAGCCTTGGTGATGCAGCGTTTAAATGCCTGTACTGCAGCCATTCACTCACAAGCCACAAGGTTGTGAGTTTAATACCAGCCAGGGACTCGGGGTTGACTCAGCCTGGCATCCTTCCAAGGTTGCTAAAATGAGTACAGTCGTCCCCCGGGTTACGAAGGTAATCCGTTCCGGGATTACCTTCGTAACCCGGAAGCTTTCGTTTCCCGGGGGACCGCTATTGCGAACGGACCGCGCGGCCAATTTAAAGGGGCAGCACGGTTTTTTTAATTCGGATCCCGGGGGATCTTTCGGATCCCGGAGGATACGATAGCGGTCCCGCCGGTTTCGGATCCCGGGGTTTTCGTAAGCCGGGGGATTCGTAAGCTGGGGGACCACTGTACTCACTTGTCGGGGGCAATTAGCTTACACATTGTAAACCACTTAGGGAGTGCTTAAGTGCACTGATAAGTGATATAGAAATGTACTTGCTACTTGCTACTACTATTTGGGGGTTTTCATGGCAAGATTTGTTTAGATGGAGTGATTGCCCTGCCTCTCTTTGAGGCTGAAAAACTGTGACCTGAAAAGCAGGGATTCGAACCCTAGTCTTCAGAGTCCTAGTCCAACACCCAAACCACTACAACACATTGCCTCTTTCTTCATCCAACTACCAGCACCATGAAATTTTCACTGAGCTGCTTTTCCAGCATGTAAGAGATCATTATTTAGTAGATATTTTATTATGATAAATTTCAGCTAGATGTTCCTTGTATTTTTCAGTGATGTAAAACAAATTAAAAATCAGGTTGTTTATTGATAATGTTGATCAAGTATAATATTGATCAAGTGAAACCTGACATCAAGGAAGAATTGAACAAGAAGGTGCTTTTTGCTAATGGGGTTTAATTGTGGCTCAGTACCAGGTGGTGATCGTTTTTGCTTTCTGTGGTTTATAGGCCCAGTACCATGGTGCCAAAATCTGGAATATGATTAACCCTGGTAATTCCTTATTTCCATTTGTCTATCCAGTGCTAAAACCTGAGGCCTTTTGGTTTTGTTTCTCTGACTGTTTTTCCCCCTGTTATATTTTATAAGGCATTGAATGATGCTGTAACTTCATGCAATTTTAGGGACCACCAGGTTTACCTGGACTGATTGGAAATCCAGGAGCAAAAGGAGAACCTGGAGATGTTTTCCTTGACTCTGATTTAAAAGGAGAAAAAGGATCTCCTGGCCTCCCTGGAACTCCAGGCTTCCCTGGGAGAGACGGAAGTCCAGGGCGTGATGGTGTGCCAGGTGCCCCAGGACCTAAAGGTGCATCGGTAGGTACCTGTTTACCCCCAGTACATTTTACATAATGGGTTTTAAAATATTTTATTGTGTCACGTGATATTTGTGCATTCTCTGCACTTATGCAGATCTGATGGCAAAGTTGTATGGCAGAATTCTCCTTTACTAGGATGCTCTTTAAGTAAATTCCATGACAAAGATTTGCACATGTGGAAATTTCCTCAGCTATCAGGAACAGGTTTAGCAACCAACATTTTTTGTGCACTTGCCTCACATTTTATCTGACTTTAAATTTTTCCCATGCTCTAATCTAAAAAAAATGTGATTCTCTGTTTCCTTTGTTCCATCGTTTAACTGATGCTTATACTTTGTTTAACATTATTCATATTCTACAGTTTTCCTGCACCTGTCAAATCTGTTGCCCACCTTCCCCAAACCTTACTTTATACATGATAACAAGTGAAAATCATGTTTTAAAAGTACCCCATCCAAAATCAGTAAAGACCAAAGTTGAAGAGTAAGCCAACTGCCTATATATAAAATTGAGAGGTAGGCAGCGTGCAAAAGCATTCCACCATCTTACCATTCTGCAGCTTTGAACAATTTTATCCTTGTTGTTTTACTTCTGGTATTGGAATTATGGGTCTGTATGCATGGGCCAAAAGGTCTGTGTTTCCCCCGGCGTGGCTTCCTGTATGGTTGACACAAGTCATTAACCCCAGCCTGGAATCTACTAGATGCTGATCCGACAGTTCCAAACTGATCCCAACCCAAAAGGGCCTTAGCCTGGGGCAAAAAGACCCACTGTTGCATGATGTCAGCCAGCACACCATATGGCCCTGTGCACCCCTTTACCTGCCTCCACTGTCACACTGTCTCTAAAAATCCTGACCACAGCTTGTGACGTTGAATGGTGGCACATGACCACATGGGTGTCACAAGGCATCCCATTTCCACCCTTATGGGCCACAACAGAAATCTTAAGGCACAACCGCAGAGGTAGGTAACGGGCATGCAGCGGCAGTAGCTTCATGGCATGGCGATGAGTGCCACACTGGCCTGGAGACTGGCCTGGGTCAGAACCAGGGGCAGGATAGCATGGGCTTAGCCTGTCTACCTAGACCCTATAATAATGAGGGGGAAACCTCTTAAAATTATTTAAAAGCTATGAACCACCACAAAGTGAAGAGCAGGAAAGAGCAGGGTTCATGCTCTACCCATATCTGCTCCAGAAGTGCTATTAATTATTTTACTCACGGCCCTTTCCTAACACATTTTAAACTTAACTGAGATGGAAACAGCTGCACTATTTAAAAAAAAAATCTTGTCCAACCTACCGAACAGCCTTCTCTACCTTTTCCTTTCTGTCTCCCCTATAATCACATCTATTTAGCTTCCCCCTGCTCCTTTCTTTAGCATCTTTAGTTAAGAGGGAGGCAACATACAGCTTTTGCTTCAGGTCAGAAGCTCAACACAAAACACAAATCAATTGTTGACTTCCCTTTTTGGAAACCAGCTTGTACCTCTGACAGTAGATTTTGACTGTCTGCCCATTCTTCTATCTTTTCGAGAAGGGACCTGGCATATAATTTGGAGGTGATGTCCAAAAGACTAATGGGCCTATCATTGGCTAGGTCTTTCTTATCCCCTTTTTTATATATAGGGGCAATAATGCTTAATTTCCACCCCTCTGGTATGTGGCAAGTAAGATTTATATGAGTGAACAATTTTGCAAGGATTGGAAACCAATATTTTAGTTTTGCCTTGTATAATTCTGCTCGGATCATATCCTCTCAGGGGGCTTTATTAGCTGATTGTCTGGCAATAATCTCTTTAATCTGGTTCGGGATAACATGAGACTATTCAGGAATGCCTGATAATTTGGTATGATGAGCTTGGGTAGATAGGTCAGTTTAGCATACTGCTTCTCATGTGAATCCAGCAAAAGTCTCACAGTTAAGAATTTCAAAATTCAGGCTCTTGGGACAAATGAGGAACCTTTATGTGATGTCCAGTTTAGAACAAAAAAGGATAATCTGAATGTAAAGAAGACCACTCACTATTTTGTGTGCTGCCTTTCTCCCTGAGTGGGACCAAGGTGGCTGACATAAATAATAAATTTAAAAACAAAACAATATTTAAAAACAAAAACAAATGAACATCATCACATTAAAAAAGTACAAAATAATTTAAAAGATGTACAAAAGTTAAAAAAAAAATAAAGCACATACCCTAATAAGAACTCTTTGCTTATACATTAAAAGCCTTCTTAAGCAAAAAAAGTTGTTGCCTGCTAATGAATCGAGAGCAGGGAGAGGGGCAACTATTTGCTTATTCATTTTTGCAATTTTGCCCCGCCATTCCTCCAGTAAACTAAATAGGATGTGAATGGCTCTGCTTCTACCCATTTTATCCTTACAACAATCCTGCAAGGGAAATCAAGCAAGAAATAGTGGGCAGCTCAAGGCCACACAGTGAGTTTCATGGCTGTGTGGGGACTTGATACTGGATTCCCAAATCCCAGTCCAACACTCTAACCACATCTTTATTTTATATCAAACACATTTCAAAATCAGATTCATGAAATTCATAAAATTCTAATCAATCAGTTTTTGTGGTGATTTTTGCTTTTTCATTGATGGTAATATCGATGCCGAAACGACTTGGATCTTTTCTGTTGGCGAGTGAGAAGTTAGTCTTCTCAATTCTTGTCTTGCTCTTGTTGCTTTTGAAGCATACTGATTTGATGCTGAGCCAGTTTTCATACCTTTAAGAATGATTGTATATAATCCATTCTCAGCGGTGAATAGCTGAGTACTGTAGTGGAAACTGAGCTTTCCACCCTGGCTTATGTTGCATAACCTCAAATTTACATCAAGCTATTTTAAATGATCCCATATGTTTACACATTTACAGAGAAATTAATGAGGTTTATATTTGTTGGAGTTAAACTAATGGGAAAAAAATATTGATTGACTCTAGGGAATTACAGTTTTTTGCCTGGTGTATGTTGGAGAAATGATTACTTTTGTGTTTTCTTAAAATAAGGGAACCATTGGGCTGAAAGGAGACCGTGGCCCCCCAGGGACAAGTGGTTTCCCAGGAGCTCGTGGGGAGAAAGGCTTTCCTGGTCCTCCAGGAGTTGGGCCTTCTGGACCACCTGGTGATAAAGGGGACAAAGGAACTTCAGGGTTCCCTGGCACTCCTGGAATTCCAGGTAATATTATTAATTATAGGAATAAAAGTTCTAGTGTTTTGTTGTTGTTGTTTTAGAGTATATAGATGATAATTTATGTTCTTGTTCCAATATTTTCCCATAATTTTTAATGATATACCCTTTGTTCAATGAAAGAAAACTATAAAAATTTATATGGATGGGAAAGAAACCAAGAGTGAGATGGAAAAAAAAACCCCCAAGATATAAGAGAAAGAGGATGTTTGAATCTCTCTGAGTTAAAACTATGACATGAGATTAGTGGATTACATTGGATTGTGAGATGGATACAACTTGAAAATTTAGGGCCAGAACAGACTGGCAAAATACTCCAGCTTCTTGGTGGCGTGGTGTCCACCCAGCCATTTACACCATGGCAGCTTTTCAGTGCTCCGGGGGTGTGGCGTTTACACATTTTGCCACTTCTTTTTGCGCTGGAAAAAAGATGGATCAGGGCCACAGCGTGTAGTTGTCATAGCCCTGATCTGGTGCTCAAAGGGACAACATCAAGCCGCCCCTATACAGCCATCTGTTTCAGCCTTTACTTAATTTAGAAGGTCCAGACCTTAAATTTTTTCATGGCACACGTACATATTGTATGATAAGCATAAAATAAATAGTTTAAAGAGCATTATATAAGAAAAGTGCTATTAAATGTGTGTGTGTGCGTGTGTGTTTAATTTTTATTTTAATATTCTTAAAATATACAATAAATATTTCTATATATGTATATATATTCCTACATTCTATTACATTTTATCTAATTATTTTTATATTCCACCTGAGTGCTCCCGTTCTCCAAAGCCATTTTCATCCAAAATTTCAGTTCATTTCATGGAGGTAATCTTCCATCTTCTTTTCTCAGTACTTTCTCAACGAATTCTTTCCAAATCTCTTCAAAGTCATTTCTTCTCCATAGCCCTTTTTTACTTTCAATTTGCATTTCAATTTATCATTAATCGCTAATTTCCATACCAGTCCTCCAATTCTACATTTATTTTCATTTTCCAGCATCTTGCTATAATTAATCGCACTGTTATAATTAATCTTGTTGCTTTTTCTTCTTTTTTCCATTTCTCTGAATTATATAATGATAACAAAACTTTATTCAGTCTTCTATCTATTTTTATATTCATAACATTTTCTATTTCTACTATCACTTTTTCCCAAAAAATTTCTACATATTTACATTACCACCACATATGCATATGACTCTACTTCTTGACAACCTCTCCAGCAGTTTTTTTGAATTATTCTTATCAATATTATTTAGTCTCACTGGTGTCAAATACCATTTCCAAATCAATTTATAATAATTTTCTTTAATCTGTTTGATAAATTCGTCAAATGTCTTTGTTCCCAAATTCTATCCCATTCCTTATCACTTATCACCTAATTCTTCTTCCCATATTATTTTCAATTTTCCCTCCTTTATTCTCCATCAACATTTTATAAATTTTACTAATCATTCCTTTTATGTTCTCGTTTTCTTCCATTTCTCTTCCTTTCTGGATTGTTTGTTAGAATTGTGTATACTTTTTCCTTTCTACAATAATAATAATAATAATAATAATAATAATAATAATAATAAATTCCTCCAATTTTTAATCCATTGTTCTATTTGCATACAATGAAACCAAGAAATTTTTATCCCCATAAGATTTTCTTTTATACTTTCTTCCTCAGTTCTTACAGCTATCCAATTTTCTATTCCATCTATTTTCCTTTCCTTTCATTCCTTATCTAAAAATCCTCTCAAATCCTTTGGGAATTTCTTTTCCATTATTATTGATGTTATTATTGAATCTTCATTCAATAACTCTTTTTTATATTTACTCCAGAAATTGGAAATACAATGACAGGGATAATCCTGACTTTAGTATTTAATGATAATACAGTGTGCCCTTGCCTTACGCGGGAGATCCATTCCGCCTCCCCCCTCCCGCCCCATGTAAGGCAAATAGCACGAGCCCCATTGAAAATAATGGGGCTTGGCGCAGGCACGTATGCCATTGCCATTTCTGAAAGCCGCAGAAGGGGTGCCCACTTATGCTGTGTGCACACTGTATGTAGTGATAGTGATAGTGAGAATGAACAGAATACTAACATAGAATCATAGAGTTGGAAGAGACTACAAGAGCCATCCAGTCCAACCCCTGCCATGCAGGAACTCCCAGTCAAAGCATCCCTGACAGATGGCCATCCAGCCTCTGCTTAAAGACCTCCAAGGAAGGAGACTCCACTATACTCTGAGTGTGTTCCACTGTCGAACAGCCCTTACTGTCAGGACGTTCCTCCTAATGTTGAGGTGGAATCTCTTTTCCTGTAGCTTGCATTCTAGTCTTTGTAGCAGCAGAAAACAAACTTGCTCCCTCCTCAATATGACATCCCTTCAAATATTTGAACAGGGCTATCATATCACCTCTTAACCTTCTCTTCTCAAGGCGAAACATCCCCAGATCCCTAAGTCTTTCCTCATAAGGCATGGTTTCCAGACCCTTCACCATCTTAGTTGCCCTCTTTAGGACCCGCTCCAGTTTCTCCACATCCTTTTTGAATTGTGGTGCCCAGAACTGGACACAGTATTCCAAGTGGGGCCTGACCAAAGCAGAATATTACTTCCCTTGATCTAGACGCTATACGTCTATTGATGCAACCAAAAATAGCATTGGCCTTTTTAGCTGCCACATCGCACTGTTGACTCATGTTCAACTTATGGTCTACTTGGACTCCTAGATCCCTTTCACATGTGGTCTCATTCAGCCAGGTGTCCCCCATCCTATATCTGTGCATTTCATTTTTGTGCCCTAAGTGCAGTACCTTACATTTCTTCGCATTGAATTTCATTTTGTTAGAGTTGGCCCAGCTTTCTAGTCTATTCAGGTCATTTTGAATTTTGATCCTGTCCTTTGGGGTATTAGCTACTCCTCCTAATTTGGTGTCATCTGCAAATTTGATAACTAGACTCTCAATACTGTCATCCAAGTCATTAATAAAGATATTGAATAGCACTGGGCCCAGGACAGAACCCTGTGGGACCCCACTTGTCACTTCTTTCCAGGATGAAAAGGAACCATTGTTGAGCACCCTTTGGGTTTGGTCAGTCAACCAGTTACAAATCCATGTAACAGTTACCCTGTCTAGTCCACATTTTCCAAGCTTGTTTGCAAGAATGTCATGGGGAACCTTGTCAAATGCCTTACTGAAATACTATATCCACAGCATTCCCTTCATCAACCAAACTGGTAATTTTATCAGAAAAAGAAATCAGATTTGTCTGGCAAGACTTGTTTCTCTGAAACCCATGTTGGCTTTTTGTGATTATGGCATTCCCTTCTAAATGTTCACAGACTCTCTGCTTAATGATCTGCTCTAGAACCTTTCCTGGAATTGATGTCAGACTAACTGGACGATAATTGTTGGGGTCCTCTTTTTTCCCCTTTTTGAAGATGGGGACAACGTTTGCCCTCCTCCAGTCTGCTGGGACTTCTCCTGTTCTCCAAGAGTTCTCAAAGATTATTGCCAATGGCTCTGATATTACATTTGCCAGTTCTTTTAATATTCTAGGATGTAGTTCATCTGGTCCTGGAGATTTATATTCATTTAGGTTAACCAGGTATTCCTGTACTATCTCTTTACTTATTCTGTGCTGAATTTCCTCTATTCTGTCTCCATTATCCTTAGGTTGAGCACCCTTTGCCTTTTCTGAGAAGACTGAAGCAAAGAAGGTGTTGAGTAATTCTGCCTTTTCTCTGTCCCCTGTTAGCATTTTGCCATCTTCTGCACGCAGTGGCCCCACTGTTTCCTTCTTCTTCCTTTTGCTGCGGACATACCCAAAAAAGCCCTTTTTATTGTTCTTAATCTCTCTAGCAAGCCTGAGTTCATTCTGCGCTTTAGCTTTTCTGACTTTACCCCTACATGTGCTGGCTATTTGTTTGAATTCCTCTTTCGTGATTTCTCCATTTTTCCATTTCTTATACATGTTCCATTTAAAACTGATCTCAGTTGAAAGTTCCTTAGTCATCCATCCTGGCTTCTTGAGACACCTCCCAATTTTTTTCCTCATTGGAACTATTTGAAATTGTACCTTCAGTGTCTCCCTTTTGAGAAACTCCCATCCGTCTAGAACTCCCTTCTCTTTTAGTTTTCCTGACCATGGGATAACCCCCAGTATTTCTCTAAGTTTAGTGAAATCAGCTCTCCTAAAGTCTAGAATGTGTGTCTGACTATGCCTGGCTTCTCCTTTCCCCTGTATAACAAACTCCAGGAGAACATGGCAAATACATTGTTGCTACTTGCATTTAGAAGCTGCTCATGTAACTGCAATTCCATGCATATTTATTCAGAAATAATAATATTCCGTAGGTATTACTCTCTAGGATTCAGGGTTGCACTGTTAGGATTTACATGTGTAAGATTACTTGCAATCTTGTACATTTTTTTCTTCTTTTTTGTCATTATATTTAATTTTCACAAAGCATCACATACAAAATATCTCAAACAATATAATCAATATTGGATAGGATCACTAAAGTAGGAATAGTATTATAATAAAAGAAAGAAACATATCACCTAACTTTTAAAAAGTTTCATAAAGTTGTTAAACTATATTTATGTTCTCTAATTTATTCTCTTCCTTTATTCCCACAATTTTGATACTTCTTTCCATTTTTCTTATGGTGATGGGCTGTTCTGTTATTACCATATGTGGACAACATATCTAATATTGCTAGATCATTTAACTTTAAGATCCATTCTTCTACAGTAGGTATTCTATTAGATTTCCAATATTTCGCATAAGTCAATCATGTAAAGTAAAACACTCAATTCGTTAATTATGTCTGTTATATTCAGCAAAAATTATTCGGGCCTTAAGGGTATGTCCTTGTTAATAGTACATACTATGATCCTATGTATCCTATGTATCGATTTCCAAAAATTTTTAAAGACTTTGCCACATGTGATATAAAGATCCTACACTTCCAATAATTCATATTCCCCTGTTTAACTGTTTTAGCCAATCTAATTGGAGTCATGTACCATCTAAAAAAAGTTTATAAATAATTTCTTTTTGATTACTATATTTTGTGAATTTTAAATTCCTTCTCCAAACATTTTCACAACTAGTAAAAGCTATTTCATACCCTATATTTTACGCCGATTTAACCATATTTGTTTTAACCGTTTCTTCAAATAATTCCAATTGTAACAGAAATTTATACATTTTTAATTAATTGTTTTTCTTTCCCATGATTATTCTATCAAAATCTGTTTTTTCTCTCTCTATGCCTTGCTCTACCACATCTTTTATATAGTCCTCTTTTAATTGCCAATATTTAGCCCATTAACTTCTTGTTCTTCCTTCGAAATCTCTTCTCTTGATTTTAGCTTTTCTACTCCTCCTGATCTTGTTAAGATTACCTCATATATCAACCACTTACCTGCTTCTCTTTTTTCTCTCTTATGGTATGCCTCCTGGGTGGACGTCCACCTAGGTACTTTTTCATAAAAATATTTTTTATATTGGATCCACGTGCTTAGCAAGTCTTTCCTTATAAAATCTTGCTTAGTTTTAAAAAAATATGTTTATCAGTCTCATAGCAGAGATAAGCATGCCATCCCAATTCCATGTTACAAATTTTCTTCTGAGTTCAAAGGCACTTGCTTCCAGAAATCTATATATAAGAATGCTACTTGTGTTAACTTTTCTCATGAAATACAGAGGTCCATTCCTGTTTCATTAATCATATGTTTTGTAATATAGTATCAGGTGACCCACTGTTTATTCTGAAAAGAAACTGAATCAATAATAAATGCTTATCAATATCTTATATTTCCCTCTTAATTACAAGGACCTAAAGGTGAAGCTGGCCGAGCCATTACTTTGCCTGGTGCCCCTGGAGCTGATGGTGTACCTGGTCCTCCTGGATTTCCAGGCATCCAAGGTACTTTTTCATTTTGATGCGGGAAGTGGCCTACACTGTCCTCATTCCACCAGAATTCTGTGTTTGCCTGACAACTAAACTTGGCCCATTCTGCATTTAACTCTACAGGTGACAAAGGAGATCCAGGCATCACAGGAAGACCTGGCCCACCAGGTGAAAAAGGTCTGACAGGACCACCAGGAATAGGGTTTCCTGGCCTTCCAGGACCTCCAGGTATAATATTATTTACAAATTTAAAGTGACTGGCTTTTTCAGAAGGATTCCTTCATCTACGAAGGTTTTGAAATAACATATCCTGTCATTTGTAAGAAGAGGAGCCTAGGATAAAAGACCCGAAATATCCTTTAATCCAGCCATGCAAGTTCAAGTGGACTACATTCCTTGGAATCCTGTTGGTTAGTCCCAACTAGAGTAGACCTAGCACTTCAGTGCCAAATGGTGAATTAACACATAGGTAAATCTAGTTGATTCAGTAGGTGGAACTAAGAATATGTAGAATTTAGACCTTTGTCTTTATTAAACTCCACCCTGTTCCCACAAAATTTAATTTGCTACCATGCCACTGAAATTTGATGGTGTGATTGCAGAAAAAACAAACCCAACATTATTTTTGAAAACATTTCACTTGTGGTTGTCATAATTCACTTGGAGAACAGGGAAGATACCTGAGTAAGTATCAGCCTAGTAGTCAAAAAATCAAGAAACCGCAAAAATAAATCGGTAACCAGGAAAACCAAGATAGGCAGAGAGAAACACAAGAGAGTAGTCAGGATCTAGTTCCAGATTTCCAGAAAGCAGGGCAGAGTCTCCAAGCTTGCTTGGGTATCTTTTGAGAAGGATTCCTTGATCTAGGAAGGTTTTAACATAGCATATCCTGCCATGTGTAAGAGGAGGAGACTAGGATAAGAGAGCCCAACACAAGCTGAGTGATAGACATTACCTTAAAGTCCACAGAGTGTTTGCTGCCTGCTTTATCTAAAGAGGTCAATTGCTCAGTGAGAAAAGCTGGGGCAGGATTGACGGAGTTGCAGATGTTCCAAAATTTAGGAAGTCAACACTTACATAAGTTTAGGTGACCCAGTGATTGCACTCTTGTTAGGACTAACCATTGAACTGAGGTGGGATATAGTTCACAAAGGTTCATGGTATAATAAATATGTGAATCTTTAAGGTGGCATAAGAAATTTTGTCAAAATAGTTTTCAGTTACCTTCAGTTGTACTCCAACATCACTTCTCTGTTTTAACTTATTTTAAATCTATTTATTGGCTGTTAAAAAAAATAGTCTATTAGGTGCCTGGTTTAATTGCAGAGATTTATCACTTCTAGTATCATTTCATTCTTAGTAGTAAAATTTGCATTATCATCTCTGGTTTATAGGTTTCCCAGGACAGACAGGTGCACCAGGTTTACCTGGGGAGAAAGGAGATATTGGTCCTCAAGGATTACCAGGTGTACCAGGATTACAAGGCCAAAAGGTAAGTGCAAGCAGATTGGACTGACTTTGAATAATTACAGTTATACTACCAGACGACATTTCAAGGTTGGAAATGAATATTTATTTATTTATTTGCTTACTTATTTAGAGTATTTATACCCCACTCTTCAGCCACAAAGGCTCTCAGAGCAGCTTACAGATAATTATGGGAAAGGGGATAACTGTTCAACATATAGCAATGAAAATGGAGGGAAGGCCTTTCATTATTATCATTTTCTAATTTTTCCAATTTACCATGTTTCACCCTATTTCCATATTAGTTTCCACATTAGGGAGGAAAGAATAAAGACCAGAAGAAACATTTGTATATAATTCCTCCACAATGTACATTTTACACAATTTGTTCGATGTACAAATTTATGCTAGCAGTTTCCCCTGATAAAATGCATTTTAGTACATCATATTCACAATGCTTGAATTTTTGTGTATATTTTCTATGATATACACTTCTTTGGAGTACTGTAAATACTAAACAGTAACTGTTTCGGCTTTCATATTGATCTGGATGTTGTGAATAAAGGTGTTCATTTAAAACTGTGAAATGAATGAATTTCATACCCCATCTTTTGGTCACTCATCATTACTATATAACTACTGAGAACTCCAACAACGTTTCTGATGGTAAACCCACATAGGAAATCTGCAACACTTCCCTCATACCAAGGAAAATCCTTCTGAACAATATCTGTATCCTTTAATTATAGATCAATCAAGTGATATAGGCAGATAGGACTTTTAAAGGTTTTGGAAAGAAGAGATCTAAAACACTGAAAAAGTAGTTTACAGTCCCACACTGGTAGAGAATGTGTAGCATGTTTAAATGAATTAAATATCTGTACAAAAATAATGGCTTTTTAATTAAAACAATATATGAAATTCAACAACTGCCTTCTAGCACTTTCCTTCTCTTACTTTATCCCTAGCCTCCTTCCATTTAGTGCCCAATTCTACTCTCTTCACTTACTTTGCCCTATCTTACACATATCGTATCACATCGTTGCTTCTACCCACTGTCTACATTTTTCTGATTGCAGATATTCTCATACTAGCCTATCCTTGTCTTCCCTTTCTTCTCTATTTCCCAACCTTTTTTATTCTATCACTATTTGCCCTTTTTGCTGACACAGCATCCCTAGTACTTTTGTGAAACTTTTATTCTATCCAAAAATGTTTCTTCATTTCACTGATAAAATCAGTTGCTTACACATTCATTCTGAGACATGTAAATGTTCGGGTTTTTTTATTCATAATATTTGAAGCAGTCATTTTTGAAGAGGGCAGTAAGGTGGCACTTTAAATCTTTATTTTTAAGCTACCTTTTTTAAAAAGATACATTCAGATAAATGTAGTTTTAAAGTGACCTAAAAGTTTAGCTAGTTATATAGTCACTGTGGTGCATGCTTGTTTTGTCTGAGAGGTTTTCGTTTTTAATAATAATAATAATAATAATAATAATTTATTCAAATGTGTTAAGGGTGAACCAGGACTAGGTCTCCCAGGCCCCAAAGGTTTTCCTGGTCCAAAAGGGCAAGATGGGTTTCCTGGAGCAAAAGGTGATCAAGGTTATCCTGGTCAACCTGGAGAAAAAGGATTTCCAGGTGTACCTGGCCAGCCAGGATCCCAAGGTAAGCTTTTTGCAGTTACTTGCTAAAATTATAATGGTCCAGTATTATTGTTTTCTATATAAAAATATGAGATAGACATTATAGTCAAAGATAAGCTTATGCCTCTCCGTTTCCACATGAATTATAATTAGTAATTTCTCCCCCTTCTCCTCATTTTATTTTCTCTTCTTTTCATGAGAAATCTCTTTACTGAAGATCTCTTCTCCTCCCTTTGGTTTTAAAAGCATAACAAGAGTAGCTTGATATGTGGCCCAATCCAATGCACAGTTACTTAGAAGTAAGCCTCACTGAGCTAACTGCTTCTTACTGCCAAATGTGTTTAGAAAATTGTAACCTTAGTGAAGTTGAGAGCATATGTAGTATTTCGAACTATGAAGAGCAAATGGCAAATAATCTTTAAAATCAGTGATGTACCAGTTAAAACATGACTGTCTTTTATTTTTCTGCTTAGGTGATCCTGGTCCTGCTGGATTACCAGGTGTACAGGGCTCTCCCGGTGTGCCAGGAATAGGACCTCCTGGGCCCCCAGGGCCCCCAGGACCATCTGGCCCTCCAGGATCAATAGGTAAGTTCCTTTTCTAGGATTTGTTTCCATCTGCATTTATATTTGCAAACAAGATATGCACTCTGAGATGCATTGCCACATACATCGTGGTTTGCATTGCCCAGTTTGGTTTGGATTGGTTTGCATTTAGGACAGTGGTCCCCAAACTATGCTCTTTAAGGGATTTTGGGCTTCAGCTCCCAGAATCCCAAACTATTAACTGACATGGCTGAGACCTCTGGGAGCTAGAGTCCAAAATCGCTTAAAGAGCATAGTTTGGGGACATAGTTTGGGGACATTATAGGATTGCCCTGAAAACATACTCAAAATAACTACTCTACCTTATGCTCAAATTCTTTTCATAATACCCAGTCTGGTTTAGGATCTGCATGAGACTGGGTATTATGAAAAGAATTTGAGCATAAGGTAGAGTAGTTATTTTGAGTATGTTTTCAGGGCAATAAGACATTAGTCCACTGCAAGTGGTTGTACGATTGAAAATTTACCATTCTTTCTTCTAAAGTCTAATATTTAGCTTGGCAGATTTTTAAAGAAAATTAAAGCTTTGTTTCATCATAATTGCTAAACACTAAAAGTTTGTAAAGATTCCTCCTCCCCACCCCCCAGTTAAATCAGTAGTTTAACAGGAACGATTAAAGGACCACTAAAATGGATAGAGAACGATTACTCTCAAAGTGCTAATTGTTTCCCTGATTTTTTAAGTACGTGTATTATGAATCAATAACCATTTAACCATTTTTGTATTCAGAAGCTACTTTGTATCATTTTTCTCTTAATTGCTTCAGGAGTACCAGGAATAAAAGGAGAAAGGGGCTACCCAGGTATCCCTGGACTAGATATGCCAGGGCCAAAAGGAGATAAGGGTAGCCAAGGACCAACTGGGCTGCCAGGGCTGCAAGGGCTGCAAGGGGTACCTGGCTTACAAGGACGAGAAGGGAAGCCAGGCATTCCAGGTATGCTTTTTTTGCTTTCTAGTGACTCACCATAACTTCTTACTTTATCACTTTTTTTAGTGTAAAATATGTTTGTTCCAATTTATAAGGATGCAAGCAATACCATGAGCAAGGAGAAAATGGCAGAAGTGTGAATTCTATTACTTTTCCTTTCCCTCTTAGGAACCCCTTCATATAACAAATATCTTAGGGTCAAAGAGTGCAGAGCCCCATAGCTGTTACAGAAGTGTTACCCAAAATGCCACGGTCCTGGGAGGGGACACACAATTAATATTCAAATACGGGAATTTTATTAGCAACTTGAATTGGGGATCAAGCCTGTGTATACCAGTTTTGAAAAACAGAACTCCAGAGTGTTAGCTTCAAAACAGTTTTAATTTATGAGTCACAGGTAATCACCACTTTTGCAACAACACTCATTCATGCACACTTTCAAGGACTAAGAATTGAAAGGTAGCAGATAGAAACTTCAAAGATTGCAGAGGTAGATACTGTACTGATTCCAGATGTGGAGCTCATATCAAGGGATACTGAGCTCCGCAAGATGCTGTAGGATAATGGTATGGCCAGCAATGCTGAAGAGTCGGGCAAGATACAAACAGAAGTGTCTGTCTGACTTCAATCAAGACTGAATTGCTAATGCCCAAGGATGCATATTTATAGGGCAAAATCTGTCCTGGGGCAGAATTTGGGATTAGAATGAAGTTTCCAGGACAGAAAAATGGGAAGAGAAGTTGTGAATGGCCAGACAATCAATACAGATGTCTTTGGACAAAGGAGTACAGCTCCCAAAGGGAAGTGTACTTGGATTTCTGTTCACATGTAAGCACAAGGTCCGTCACCCACCATCACTCCTATCAGTGAAGGGATTACGCAGATTCTGATCTTGATTGATCTATCCTGGCTATGTGCTCTTGAGCCTCTGCCATGCTGAGCTTCCCAGGTCTGTTTATATCATCACAGATCTTCTTATATGGTATGGCTAGTTTCCCAGCACTGGGGGCGCCCTTGTGATCTCATGTCTCAAGCATAGAATCATAGAGTTGGAAGAGACCACAAGGGCCATCCAGTCCAACCCCCTGCCATGCAGGAACTTGACTCTACAAAAGCTGATACTACCTCCCCCCCGCCCCCAAATTTCTAAGCCAGGGTGCTGCTTACATCACAGACCCTTTTGATATCAACTTAACCTCAGAAAAGAGAGCGTATCAAGGGAGAATAGACCTTGGGGTAACAGAAGAAAGGATAGAAATACGTGCCTGATAAGCTAAAGAGCAGTCTGAGGCTAAAGATCAGTCTGGATACTACAAAAACTAAAACAAAAAGTCTTAAGCTGTATTACACAGGGAGTCATGCCATTTAGCACAGCCCTTTCAACACTAGCTACTTCTCCAGCAAAGCCTGTTAAATCAATAAATACAATGGCCCAATCTGGACGGGCAAAAAGAAGCGCTTTAAGGGCTAAAAAACCCGCTTTAAGGGCTAAAAAACCCGCCTTTAGGGTTAGGGAGGGCGTAGCGTCTACACCCTCCCTAGGCCTAAAGCGCATGGACGCCGCCATTGAAAGATGGCAGCATCCATACGGACGCACCAGAACAGCGTCATGTGCGCAGCATTTAGATTCGCTGCGCACATAATGACACTCTAGCACTGCGGGAGGGCGTCAATCATGCCCTTCCCACGGCACAAAAAAGAGCTCTAAAACAGAGCTCTTTTTTTGTGTCCGGTCTTTGCCGCGGCCTTTAAATGGCCGCGGCAAAGACCCAAGGAGAAAGGGGCTGCGCTGGTGGCCCCTTTCTCCCTTCAGCCCCATCGAGGGAAGCGGGGAGCAGCGGGCGCCTGCTGCACCCCGCTTGGAGGCCGAGGGGAACCGGCAGTTTGCTGCTTCCCCGCGGCCTCCAAAAGCGGCAGGATGAGGCCTCTGGGGCTGCCCATGCAGCAGCCTTGGCGTCATCCCGCTGCTTAAAGGGGCAAGTACAGACCGCCCCTTTTAGGCGGTCTAGAAAGCCCCAATTAGTCCAGGCCAATACCACTTAAATGTTCTTATACTTTATAGGTACCGGTGTTGCTGATTTTCTGTATTTCTGTTTTCAAGGAGACATTCTTGAAGCTCAAGGAAGGTAAAAGGCAATGTACAACAGAAAAATAATATAGGTAATTATTCAATTTGGTTTCAGGAACCAAAGGTGAAATGGGAGTTATGGGAACCCCTGGAATTCAGGGTCCTCCTGGCCCTATAGGATCTCCTGGACTTCCAGGTGAAAAAGGTAAGAATGGTTCTCTTTTTTCCCTTTTCCTAGGTGACACTCAGAATTTTGCAGCTGCTAAGAATGCTCAGCCTTCACTGAACTGTGGGAGAGTGGCTTTGCCCTTTGTGTTTTCAAATAAGACGTTTTGTTTTGTACTTCTGCCAGACTTTAGAAGTATAACTATAAGTTTATAGTTATAAATGGTTGAGGAGAAGTATCACATGGTTCAATTCCAGACCTGTGCTGTGCCTTGTTCTCTATTGGTGTTGATGTGATAACAAGGTGGGTAAAAGGAGAGTGTTTTGTTCTACAGGTGTGCAACATTTTTAGCACTATTTAATAAAAATAAGAATCTAGAATGTAAAGTTATTTTTTTAATTATGGTGATAAAGGTAGGGGGGCTTCAAACTATGACTGTAATTTGTTACTTTTTTTTAAGGACAATTCATAAAGGATGAGGGCTACACTGAAAGGCTGCCACCCTTCCATTAACATCCACTCCACTCCCTCAAAAGAAGGGAGGGTGCATTATTGGGCATTCTGCCAAGTGTTTAACCATGTTTGCCCCCTCTCTATATTTAAGGCCCTCTATATTAGGCCTTAAAACCATTCTTAAAACTAGGAAGAGACTGGACATACAGCTTCACTAACATTTTGTTTTGAAGAGTGTCCTGTTATAGACGGAAGGAAGGAGTGTGTGTGTGTGTGTGTATGGTGGTTTTTTCTTAAACTGTTCCAGGTTGCCTACGACTTATGGCTACCCTATGAATGAGACATCTTCAGGACACTCTATCCTCAACAGCTCTATTTAGCTCTTGCAGACTCAGGACTGTGGCTTTCTTAACTGAGTCTATCCAACTGGAATGCAGTCTTCCTCTTTTCTTACTTCCTTGTTGTCTTTTCTAACGAATCATGCCTTCTCATGATATGGTTGAAGTATGATAGCCTCAATTTAGTCATTTTGGTTTCTAGAGAGTTCAAGCATGCTTTGTTCTAGGGTTCATTTGTTTGTCTTTCTAGCAGTTCACGGTATCTAGTCCATGGTATCTCTGGAACTCTTCTACAGCACCACATCAAAAATGAGCTGAATTTCTTCTTTCTTCACCTTCCAGCTCTCCCTACCATACACACTGATGGGAAATAAAAAAGCATGTACAATTATAACTTTAGTATTTAGTGATATATCTTTGTACTTCAGGATCTTTTCGAGTTCTTTCATAACTGCCCTACAAAGTCCTAGTCTTCTACTGATTTCTTGACTGTAGTCTCTGTTCTGATTGAGCCACAGTATGGGAAAACTTTATTTTAATTTCTACATCACCTACCCTAAAGATATCTAACTCATCTTTAGACATTATTTCTGTTTTCTTAACGTTCAGCCTTAGCACTTTCTTCCTTGATTTTCTTCAGTAATTGTTCAAAGTCTTTGGTATTTTCTGCTAGTAGTATGGTGTCATCTGCCCACCTTATATTGTTGATGTTCCTTCCTCCTATTTTCACATCTCCTCCCTTTTAGTCTAATCCTGATATCTTTGGCCTACATTTTGAATAGACAGGGTGATGGGATTCAGCATTGCCAATTGGAAACCATTCTGTTTCTCCATATTCTGTTCTAACAGTAGTGTCTTGTCCTGAGTACAGGTTACACATCAATCAAAATGTTGTGACACATCTATTTCTTTGAGAGCAATCCATAGCTTTTCGTGGTCTATACAATCAAGGGCTTTGCTCTAGTCTATAAAGCACAAGCTGATTTTCTCATGGAATTCTTTGTTGTGCTCATTATCCAACATATGTTTGCAATCTGATACATATTGATCTGTTGCTAGTGATTCATTCCTCCCAAGTGCTCTGAGTGCAACTTTCACTTTCACTTCACTTTATGAAATAATAATAATAGCAGCTTCATTTATATACCGCTTCATACCACACTAAGCAGTCTCTAAGTAAGCTAATTGCCCCCAACAATCTGGGTACTCATTTTAGTGACCTTGGAAGGATGCCAGGCTGAGTCAACCCTGAGCCCCTGGCTGGGATTGAATTCACAACCTTGGTATTTCTTTGCATGATTCTTTTTCAGATCAGTATGTCATCCTTTCATCTCTTTTACATAGCTCTTCCATATATTGGTTTCATCATCTTTTCATTTCATTTTGGTCATATACTGTGTTCACTGCTGGTCGTATAGCATTCCCAACCATGGTTTAAATTTCCATTTGATTTCTTGGATCTTATAAAAGATGTCTCTTGTTCTTGCTTTTTTGTTGGCAACTTCTGTCTCTTTACACTGATAATGATAGGAGTTCTCTTTATCCCTGCACACTAGTTGTTGAACAGTTCAGCATTCAGGATGCTGGTTCTACCTCTACCGCTAGTCTCTACCGGCCTAAAAATAGGTGAGGGAGGGTCCTAAATGCAGCCACATGTGATAAAATGGGCAAAGAGCTCCCTAGAGATTTAGGGATTCTTAGGGCTTCAAAAAAAGACCCTTGGGCTACATTCAATCCACTACATTTTCCCACCTAAAAATAAATTCTAAATATTGCTGTTTACCAGAAGAATAGAGTTTCCATCAGCTTGCCAGAAAGCTGTTGCATACCTCATGGAAGCCCAATTTTGTTGGGAAAGAAGCTGCATGTTCTATTTTCCGTAAGTTGTAAACTTATAATGTAAAGGTACCTAGAAACAGATTCAGGTAAAGCATGAAAGCAAAACACACATCACACCAAAACAAAAACAGCTAGCATACCTACATAACATTGAAAAAAACTAGGCAAAACATACACATGCACATAAATACCTGGCATTCACTCCCTTCCACAATAACATCAGATTATTTTGTTATCTTTCTTATTGGTGGTTAGCCACACTTCAGAACAAAGCATTAGGCTGTGGCCATTCACTGACATAGATTTTGTGTCCTACATAGGGCAGAGGTCTTCTTAGAAATTCCTGGCCTTCTTAGAAATTCCTAAAAGCTTCACTTTTTGCAGCACGTCAGCTTCCCAGGTTTTTTAAAAAAAATAATTAAAATATATATTAGGAGATCACCTGGTAGACACCAAGGAATATGTTCCTTCCGTCCCTAGAATTCTGTGGGTTTAACTATTTGTATTACTATAATTGGGCTTGAAAATATCATTCCTAATCTTTGTAAAAATGGCTCAGACTCATTATGTTTTCTTGGGATTCTGTCATTTGTTTCTGCATGTTTTTACAGGTGACACAGGCTTTCCTGGAGTAGTTGGACAAAGAGGTAGTCCTGGTTTAAAAGGTGAAAAGGGTGAAGTTGGTCTACCAGGGGAGCCAGGATCAATGGATCATGTAGACATGGAAAACATGAAAGGCCAAAAAGGAGAGCAAGGCAGTAAAGGTATGTAAAATTAAAAAGCATGCAACTTGCACAAAGTTTCTACAGAGTGTGGATTATGTTCACATCTAAGCCAAAGGAGAAGTAAACCTAATGATAAACCCTACCTCCAAAGCTCATTTTGCCTTGAAAACTCTCTGGATTTACAATATTTGCTGTAAAATACTAAAACAAAACAAAAACTCATGAAGTATAATAAGCATTTGAGAAAATGCTAGTTTCTGCCACAATCATTTTCTCTTCCTTCATCACTACCTGCCACATACTTTGGCAAATACATGTGTAACTGGTGATAGTAAGCTCCAGAAGATATGCAAACTGTACTGATAAACTTTGCAAATTAAGGTGGCTAAGGATAGATGGATGGCACATTCAATCTGTATCTGCTAAGGTTTCAGAGGTGTGTAGGAGCCTCCAGAGCTTGTGAGGAGGCCCACAAGCTCAGCTCCTGAAACCTGACATCAGAACTGAAAATGAAAGAGGGAATTCACTATTTATACTCGGGATAGATAAAATTGAATCCCCTCTGGGAGTCCTAGAAAACAGGAATTCAATGTAAGAATTCCTTTTTTCAGAGTTGGATGTGTTCATTTAATGAATTACTGGGCAGCTAAACCTCCATGAACCCACACATTTTTGAATAACCTGTACTTGCTAAATATCCAACTTTGATTGTATAAAAGCCTGTAAAAGTTGAAAATAAAAAGCGAGGCCCTCCTGTGTATTTTTTAAAAAAAACAAAACAGTGCTCATCCCAAAGAAACATGTATTCCTTTGTCTGGAAAGGCTACACTTCCTGAGCCCATTTGTTAATGAGAAAAGGGCACAAACACATGCATATTTGTCACTTATAAGTTCTAGAGCTCGGGATTAACAATGAAAGTGTTTTTAGGGTTAAACCCCAAGGAAGCATAATTAACCTTACTTCTTGTACTCTGTGTATACTCACACAGATCAATTAATCACTTGTAACATACCCAGTGTGATTTTCACCATATTCCAGCACATAACTTCAGTTGTGGTGGAAAACTGAACCATGACATGAACCAAAATGTTTATGTTTCTAGGGCAACCAGGACCAAGTGGAGAGAAAGGAACTCAGGGGGATCCTGGCACACCAGGAATGCCAGGCAAGGATGGAGATCCTGGCTTACCTGGCGAAGCAGGTATGTAAGCCTGGCGTTCTTTTCAGAAGTAATTCTCATAAAGCATCTGGCTCTCATTGTGTTTTACTTTTACCATATATTGTATGCACATATAATAAATTGTGGGCATTTTGTTATAATACATACTAGTGACTCATGATGATTAATCTAATTTTTAATCATTTTGCTTCACAATTTAGGGCCAAAGGGGGACACAGGCCTTCCAGGATACCAGGGTGAACCTGGGCTTCCCGGACAAAAGGGGTCTCCAGGAGAAATGGGTCTGCCAGGTAACATTCACTTTAGATCATTGGTACTTGGAATTTTCCATTGACTGACCATACATGTTTTAATATCCAGATATTTATGTTGCTACATTTCTTTTTCTCCTAAATATTAATATAGTATATTAACTCTTAATTTCAGGGCAATCAGGAGAAAAGGGTGTGCAGGGTCTTCCAGGTGAAGCTGGTAGACCAGGGTTTCCTGGAGAGAAAGGTGTGAAAGGCGAGAAAGGACAACCTGGATTCCCAGGAATTGGCTTCCCTGGGGCTCCTGGTGAGAAGGTATCCATCATCTTCCATGAATTATGTCATATGTTCTAAACTTTATGCAAACTTTACTTTGCTAAAGCATCTGTATTAAAAGATAAGGGGGTTAATTTAGGAATTATACAAAGCTACCTTCTGCTAGGTTAGACTGTTGTTTTGGAGAAGCCATTAACAGACTCATTTCACGTGCAATTGTACTGTAAAGTATAGCTGGTCTTTAAGAGTAACAATTAAAGTAGAAAGGATGTCATGGTTTTATAATGTGTATTCTACATGCCATTGTATGCATGAAGAATTTACAACTAGTTCTTCTATCTGACAGGGAGAACCAGGATGGACAGGTAGCCCAGGCCTACCTGGGGAAAAAGGTGAAAAGGGTGCTCTAGGAATTACAGGAATCCCTGGAGCACCAGGTGCCAAAGGGCAGCCAGGTCTTCCAGGTTCTCCAGGTAAGGGTCCCAAAGCTTCCCCTAGTGTTGTCTGCCAGGTGCTTAGGCAACAAAACTAATCCTTGTGCTCTTTTCAAAAGGTGTCCCTGGAATCCCAGGTGAAAAAGGTGAAAAGGGAACCCCAGGTTTGCATGGTTTTCCGGGCTTAAAGGGACAAACAGGTAAAGATTTTTTTAAAAAGATATATCAAAATGCTCTTTCATTCATTAGTCATTAATAAAGTAACATAACATGTCATTTCTGTGATCCACACAACATATTTTTGTCATATAAATTAAACTATATGTATTGTTTAAATTAAACATGCCGGTGCTTTGAAAAGTCAAGTCATGTTTTGTACACAAGGTTCTTTATAGTATTGTGAAGTCAAAGGCTTTCACGGCCAGAATCCATGGGTTTTTGTGGATTTTTCGTGCTATATGACCATGTTTTAGAAGAGTTTCTTCCTGACGTTTTGCCAGCATCTGTTGCTGGCATCTTCAGAGAAGCATTGTTTATAGCATTGTCATACACAAGTTTTATTATAATATAGTTGAAAAATGACAAGACATAGCCAGTTCTTATTAATTATAAGCATTTCAAGTTATCCCTAAAACCGTGAGGTGGTATTTGTTTTTTCACTGTAATTAGATTTCACTTCTTTGTTGCATACTGAGTTCAGTTCAGGAGTTGTTTTTTTTTTCCAATAGACTCTGTGGATTTCTTCTGAGGAAGGTGATTGATTTATTTCATTGGAAGGAAATTTTGTAAATATAGATGAATTTCTTAACATCATCCCAAGATGTAAATATCCTTTTGCAGGTGATCCTGGACCCTTTGGCCCACCAGGAATTCCTGGAGAAAAGGGTGAGCCAGGTTATGATGGAATTCCAGGCCCATCTGGTCCAAAGGGTGAGCCAGGTAAGTACTTTGCTTTCCTATTCTTTCACTATAGATGACGTTTACTATAGTTACCTGATTATAAACACTTAACAGATTGGAGTTTCAAAAGATTTCTTAGGTGTTTTTACTGTTCATTGTTGCATTTCCCCTGTGTGCCCTTTTCCTCTGTTTGCCCTTTGCCACTTGTACTCTTTTTGTTTACTCTGTAAGAGGTCATGCAACTGATTGTAGTACATAAAATGTATACAGTATTTTATAATATATACCAGCATCAAGAATAAAAATGAAAAGATGAATCTGAAATGTGAATGATACCTAGATGTGAAGAAGAAAGAGAAGTGAGATGAGGATGTAGAAGTGAGAAAGATAAAACAGCATGAATGTAAACAACTACATCTATGTGGACTGAGTTTTAGAAGTTGGACTAAAGAGCTGTGTGATATTCAGCAGAACTGTGAAGTCCTTGGGGTCATTCTGATGAGGTTTTTTTTTTAAGCAGGATGATGTCAATAAGCCAACTCACGTGTTCTGGATTTGTTATTCACACCATTTTTTTTTTATTTTTTTCTCTTTTTTAAAAAAAATCTTTATTATACAAATAAAAGGAGATAATACATATTCTTATCATAAACATCCTTTTCTCCTCCTTAACCTTCCTCTCCCCCACTGTACAATCCCCGTTACTGTTACTATATTTACAGCATTGTATAACATATTCCTCCTTACTATATTTTTTTTCTTTATCTCACTTATCAGAAATAATATCTTGTTTATGTTACAGGTCTGGGTAAAAATTCATAAACATTTCCATCTCTATATTAGCAGAAAGTTTCTAATTTCAAAGATTACCAAAATGTCTGATACTAATATCAATATATACAACCATACATTTCTCATTAAATTGTTTACCATTAAGAAAGTTTACCATTAAATTGTTTAATTACTGATTGTACATCTTGCTTTGCAAAAATTAGAGGGTTCCAATTTGAATCTTCTTTAGTTAATTCATCTTCCTTTGCCATTGATATTCTGTCCATTTCCATTAATGATCTAGACAACCTGTCATCTATACTAGATACTGGTTTTTCTGCTTTCCTCCAATTTCTAGTTAGTACCATTCTGGCAAATGTGACCAGGTATAATATCTGTTTCAAAACTTCTCTTACTTTTTTGTCTTCTACCATATTTAATAAAAACAGTTCTGGTTTCATCACAAATTTTATTTGAAAAATTTCTTGCAGTATCTTCTTTACTTCTTTCCAATATTCTTTAACTTTGGGACAAGACCACCACATGTGGAAAAAGGTCCATATATGTTCTTCACATTTCCAACATATCCCATTTTTATTTTGAAAATTTTTTGATAATCTAGATGGTGTTAGATACCACCTATGAAGCATCTTTAAGAAGTTTTCCTTAGTATCTGAGCATAGTGTAAACTTTAAATCCTTTCCCCATGCTCTTTCCCAATTTTCCAACTTAATGTTATGGCCCAAATTGTTCGCCCAATTAATCATCCATGGTTTGATAGTATCTTTTTCTAATTCCAAGGTTAAACACATTTTGTAATTTCTTGAAATTATTCCTCTTTTTTTTTAAAACTATTTTTAATATATCCAATTCCATTTCCTCTTGAGTTATTCCAATTTGTTTATTATCTATCTTGAATCTTTCTGCCAATTGGCGATATGGAAACCACTGTGATAAAATACCTTCCTTTTCCAATTCTTCTCTGATCTTCATTGCACACCATTTTTTCATTGGAAATGCACAGCCGGGCATGCACAGTTAAATCCAGTGTCTATTCGGATTGTTATTTACACAGCTGACAATGTGAATCTTTGGGGCTAAACAGACAGGCAAAGAGAGATGCTTTCAGGCTGGCTTGAAGGCATGGCGTTTAGATGACACATGCCTTGAAGTCAGCAGAAAAGTGCCGTTATGCAGAGAAAAGCCATTTCAAAAAGAAGCAGCTTTTTTCCACTTTTTCCTGGCATGAAGCCATGTTATGTGGTCATTACATGAGCACTCCAGCTGCCTTGGTGGGCTTTCAATGTGGCTTCAGAAAAGGCAGCTTCAAGACACTTTTTCCTGCCCATCTGTTTCTCCCCCTTTTAAAAAACTCAATAAAAAACCCTATACTAATTATCCTGGGTTAAGTAAGTGGTTCTTTTGGCAGCCTCGCCCAAAACTGAATCAAGTGCATTTGGGATGCATGTGAATAACAAACATTCAATCTGGATTCGTCCCAAATCATTTTCAGTGTGAATAACCCCCTTGATTTCTCTTTCCCAGCCCTAGGAGGACGTTGTTCTACAGTATTTAGATCACATGCCCAGCCCTTTGGCTGTATATAATACATTAGTTATATTTCCAGTAGCTGTGTGGATCCTGAATCAAGACTGAACAGACTACATCAGTGTAGAAGTAGGTTTTGAAGAAGTTTGAAGGAAAAGAGAAGTGACACCACATAGATATTCTGGGAGAAAATTCAGGATTATGGTTCATTTTTACTATGTGAATCCATCATCAGAACCTTTGACAATGGTACATTTTAATTTAAGAGATACATTTGAATATCTTTGTGTTTCCTCTGTTTTGCTATCAGGTATTCCAGGTAGAGGACTTCCTGGACTTCCAGGAGCCAAGGGAGAAAGAGGTAATCTACAGAGAATTAAATGCAAAGGGAATAGAAATGGATGAAAAGAAAATGATAGGAAAGAGTGTGATATAGATATGCCACTTAGGTTAATGTGTCATCTTTGTAGGCTTAAAATTCAGTATGGATTCAAAGAGCAAGTACACCTTGATAGAGCAATTAACATGCTGTTAGTCAAGACAATAATTATAATAAAAAATGGATATCTAAGGCAGCTGGAGCATGAAAAAATTCTTCAAGAACAGCATTGTGAAGTCTTAACTAAATCAGCTCTGTGAACAAAACAAGTTGGTAAAACAGTATTCATATATCAGTGACAAAAAGGCAAGTAGCAGTGGAAGGGTGTCTCAAAGTTAGATGTTAAGAGAAATTTAGGATAAGCTGGAATTTAAAGGACACCAGGGCAAGCCATGAAGTGGGTACATCTATAACATACTAAGTGAATTGGAAGAAATGGAACAATAATTGGAAATGAGGACACAGGCTCTAGGATAGAAACAGCTGGCAACTTTTCAGAGAACAACAGAATTCCAGATTGTATTGTTGCAAGCAAACTGGTCAGAGGTTCTTGATTTAAATAATAATAATAAATTAAAATACTTGAAACCCATCTGTCCATAAAATGTCCAAGGCAGCAGTGGTGCTGATGGTGGGATGGTGGGGAAGGAGGAGAGTATCAGTTAAGCGAATAGCACAGAAGAACCAGATCACTCTATTGAAACATTTTAAAAAATTTACTTAGGCCCGGAACAGACAGGCCAGGAAAGCCCGTGCTCAGCCTGTGCTTTCTTGGCCCAGGTGCTAACCAGGATCAGTCCCCAGGCCAGTGTAAGGATGGGGTGATTACATGCCTGTCTCTACACCAGCCCAGGGATCCACTATCAGCATGCGCTCCTTTCCTTCCCCTGTGTCTCCACTAGTAAATGAACCTCCATTGCCACATCTGATGCAACAATGGGGTGCCAGGCCACATGGGTGCAGCAAGGTGTCCCATTTCCACATCAGATGCAGTGACATAGTCTTCTCACTAGCGGGAACACAGAGGCAAGTTAAGGAATGTACAGGGCATCTGAACTGCTGGAATTTGCTGTGTAATTTCCAGGAAATTCCATGGCAAGACAGGGCTCAAATTGACTGCATTAAGGGCTATTTACCCAGGCAGTGAGTCGGATCCACCGGATCTGCATCCAGTTTGCCAGGATCCAGCCTGATCCTGGCCCCAGAGTTTTGGCCTGTGTCATCCAAAGAGAATGACACGAGGCCACGGGTAACATGGGCCTTTTGGCCCATGCAGGCAGCCACTTAGAGCAGAGGAATTTAAAAAGCAGTTCCTTATAGAATGTAATTCCCATTGGTTTTGTATATTGTTACCTGTTGATCTGTTTATTCCTAAGTAGATATCTTGGTAGCTGGGGGATTTAGCCAGAAGCTTCTGTTGTAACTCTACACCTTTTCACATGTTTTCAGAATGTAATTATGACATGTCGTCCTGCATTTCAGTTAATCATTTCCCTGCCTTTTGTACACAAAGTATGCAGCATACATACACTAATACCAGGATCATAAGACTAAAACAGATTGTAAGGTGTGCTTCCTCTCAATCCCCAGAATTTCCCAGAATAATAACTATAGTGACATTTTGTCTAACCGCAAAGTGTTTCATTTTACGTCTTAGGTGCGAAAGGAGATGTGGGTTTCCCAGGAGCTGCAGGAAGTCCAGGGATTCCTGGTGTAAAGGGAGAACCAGGATTTGTTGGTCCACAGGGTCCCCCAGGCCAAGCAGGACTTCCTGGATTACCAGGCAGAACTGGAGAGGGACCAAAGGGTGACCGGGGACCTCAAGGTCGACCAGGCCTTCAAGGTAAGAATATGCATGAAGACTTATCAAACTTATCAAAGAGTATGACAGTCAATGGTGATACTTTTATATCAGCCTGACTTTATTAGACAGTTCATTTAAATAAGTGTTAATGTACCAAGTACTCATTGATTGTACTCTACTTGCTCAAGGGGGGAATTTATAGTTGAGATTTGTAAGTGGATTTCAGGCCTATAAGATTTATTAAATCAGGCTGACTTTTTAAAAAATAATCATGGAAAACAGAGATAATTTGCTTGTGGTCATAACAAATAAGAGTGAACATTTGGTTCACAGTTAATAAATGGGTAACGGTGCAAGAAATATTAAATTTTCATTTATATTTTGCACTTTTTATTTCTCTATTGCTTTTAAAGCTATTAAAAACAGTTTCTTTGAGGCCTTCCTGAGGAGGAGCTGAGAAGCAGAGCTTTATATCATTCAGTATAAATATTTATATACACATGTACGCATGTTGTGTATTTTGATTCTGCAGTGTGACAGCACTACCACATCATGTTGAAAGGCATTGCTTTACTTCAATGCCATTCTTTCTAGCTTTCACAAGACTTATAAGTAATTATGAGCCCTTATATTCATATTATGTATTTGGTGCATTATCATTGTTCCTAAGCATTCTTTAGGTATAAGTATAGCCTGAGGTGTAGCCGAACATTATTTTGATAGGTAATTCTTTTTTTCTTCTACAACAAATATTCTCAGTAAATTATTTTTCCATTTCTATTTAAGGGCCTCCTGGGTCTCAAGGATCTCCTGGGGTTCCAGGGCTATCAGGGGCAAAAGGAGAAAAAGGAAGTCCAGGTTGGCCAGGACCACCTGGGAGACCTGGACTGAAAGGAGACCCGGGAGCTCAAGGAATCTCTGTAAGTTAACCTGAGGAACGTGAAAGTGACTATAGTCTCATGGCATAATATGCAGTGGTTTCTAATTTATTATTTTCAGTTAATGGTTGTACATACCGGTTTTATTTTTAGGCAGAGTCCGTGGAATCACAAAACACTCTTTTTTCTCAGAATATTCCCTCTTCTTTCAAATAGCTTAGGTACCGTTCAGCATTTCCACACCCAGATATCCCCTTTCTTTTCTCAAGACATTCCATGGAAGACATTCTTGACTTGACTTTACAGCATACACAGAGCCAATGAAAATCTTTCTAATGATGAGGAGCTGCTTTGCCTTTTTCTTTTTAAAAATAAATTACTAAAAGATTTAAAACACATTAAAATTGCAGACATTAAGGGAAAAAGAAGAGATAAAGAGAAGAAAAAAGTTACTTGCAATGTTCTTTCGGCAATTATATAGTTATTAATACCTCTCTTTCTCTAACAAATTCAGTATATTCTCTTCTTTCAATGGCTTATTCTTTATAAACATCAAAACAAAAAGCTAGCAAGTAATTTTCTTTCTTTTCTTTTTCTTTTCTTTTCTTTTTTTCTTTTTCTTTTTTCTTTTTTTTTTTTTTTTTGCAAAAAGTTTGTAAGAGAATTCCAGTCTTTAAGAAATGTCACTAAAAACCTTTCATTGATCAAACCAGACAATTTGTCCATTTCTGCTAAATCTGCCAATTTCAACAACTGTTCCTTCATAGTGGGTCATACTGAATTCTTACATCTTTGTGCATACAACAGTCTTGCTGTCTTGGCCAGATATTGAAGTAATCTTCCATTACTCTTTTCCAACTGTACATCCATCAGTCCCAACAGAAAAAGGTCTGGTTCTAATTGAATATTAATCTTCTACATCAATGTGTGTATCTGCATTCCAGAATTTTTTTACCTTTTCCGCATGTCTACCACATATGATAAAATGTCCCTTCATATGCCTCATATTTCCAGCATACATCAGAAACACCTTTATACATTCTAAACAATTTCTGGTGTCATGTACCAATCATACATTATTATATATTATATATTAAATATATTATATTGATAATAAATTGAAAATAATATGATTTAATTACGTTCTCATTGCTGATTAATTAAATAATATATTTAGCAAAGCCCTCATGCCTTTGGCCATCCTGAAACATGGCCCCAATCTAACTGCATGAAATGAAACCTAAGGACTGAGGTCTTCTTGTCTTCCTTCTTCAGAGGTCCTGCAGAATGGGCTTCCTGTATGAGCAATACAGTCATCTCTCTGTGTCCATAGATTATTTAACCATAGATTTAACCATCCATGGCTTGACATTATTTAAAAAAAAAAATCCAAAAAGTATGTCATTGTATTTAATGAGACTTCAGCATCCATGGGTTTTGGTATCCATGGGGCTCCTGGAATCAAACCCTAGTTTGAAGGGAATATTCTGGGGTGCAATGTTGGAAGGGCTGTCTCTGGTTACCCCTATGATGCACATTTCCTGAGATGGTAGCACTCCACAATGTACTGGCTTATAACATTTTCTGAACCCCTAACTTGGACCTCCCCTTGGGCCAGTGGGGAAGTTTGCTTAGAATGCTCACTTGGAAAATTATTTTAGTGTAATGACACAATTTAGACAGATGTTAGGATTTATTACTTTGTCTTTGAAACCCAAGCTCATAAGGATAATGTTATTAAAGAAGTAGCTGTGTTAGTCTCTTGCACTGCAGCATTAAAAAAAGAGGCAGTGGACAAATAAGGAATGTAGCATCACTTTTAAGATGAACTGGTGTTTATTTTAGCATGGATTTTCATGGCATATACCACTTCTTCAGATGCAGTACAGAATGATAGTAAGGCCTCGGGTTATAAAGTATATTTATACAATTGGCTGATAATTTGAGGTGTCCCAGTTTCTCATTTTGGTATGAACTGAAGCTACCATGCTGATACTAAGTCTTTGCTTTTTATGTATAACTACCATTTTCTCTTTTGAATGTAGGGAACCAAGTATGGATTTTTATCTGATTTACGAACTAATTCAAACATCACTTTTGTCCAAAATCACCTGAATGTCACAACTGAGAGTTTGTGGGTTTTCTTCTCTTGTACAGGGCAATGTTGGCTTCCCTGGAGCTGCTGGTCAAAAAGGTGACATTGGAACTCCTGGAATACCAGGCCCTCAAGGTATGACAGAGAATTATTAGCAGCAAACATTGTCCCTTGTTTTCGTGTCACAGCAAAGAGGAAATAGTCTTTTAGGCTAATTGCAATTTAAAATGAATGATGTACATAATTTATGGCATCATGACTCAATTCAGTAACTATAAGATGAATATGACAATAGTACTGGCTGCAAAAGATACCAGTCATACCAGTCTTCATGGCTTAATTTTGTGAATGGAAAAATAGTTTTCTCTCTTTCTCATTCAGAAGTTGACAGGGTCCAACTAGAAGTTAAGAAGAATAGATATGTACTAAGTTTGTGTTTTGCTCCATAAGCATGATTTTTTCAGGAATGTATCCCTGACCAAATTTGGAAGCCTACGTTTAGTGACCAATGACAAAACAAAGCATCCTGAATATATATATTAGGACAATCATGTGCTGTGACAGATATCTTTTGCAACTTGAGAAAATACCTAATCTAAAAACATACTAAATATTGCTTGGCCATGAAAAAGATTAGCTAAAGTAACTATCATGAGTGATTTAGGCTGTGTCTGCACTGCAGAAATAATCCACTTTGATATCACATTAACTGCCATGGCTCAATGCTATGGAATTCTGAGAACTGTAGTTTTGTGAGGCATCTAGCCTTCTTTGTCAAATTGTCAGAGAGCTTTAGTTCCATAACAAACTAGAATTTCCAGAATTCCATAGCATTAAGCCATAGCAGTTAAAAAGGTATTATTTCTGCAGTGTTTAAGCAGCCTAAAATAATATGAAAGAGATTTATTTATTTATTTATTTATTTATATCCTGTCTCTTTCTGTAGGATAGAGGCAGCTTACAATCACCATAAAATACAATACAATAATAAAATCCAATACACAAACAAAATGCAATACAGTTCTAATAAACTTATACAATATAAATAAATCCCCCTCCCTTCTTACATATATAACAATTTCTAAATATAACAATAATAACTTATAAAAGAAATCGTTAAAACCATTAGTTCAAACAGTCGAGGCAGTCCACGAGGCAGTGAAAAGTTTTAAATGACAACTTTTAAAATTTGCACTATATTTTTCCCCAGCTGGTTGTGCACTTTTCTTTTTAAATTGCCTTTTCTGTCTTAACATGCCTCTAGCCCCAAGGAGAGGCGGGAAAGAAATAAAACATATTAGGCTGCGTCCACACTGGAGAAATAACCCAGTTTGGTACCGCCATAACTCCCCCTCTGGCTCAAGACCATAGAACTTTGGGAACTGGAGCCTGGTGTGGACCCAGAGCTGAGAAGAGCTCCACTCTGGGCCCACAACAAACTCCAACCCCAGAACTCCACAACCCCGAGTCAGAAAAAGAGTTAAAGCAGTGCCAAACTGGGTTTTTTTGCCAGTGTGCATGCATCCCTGATCTGTTGATTAGGACACTGGAACTATACCTCAGTGTAATGCAGTGAAAACATGAAAAAAGGAAAATTGGGGGGTGGGGAATGATAAGCCTCTGGGGAAGTTTATTATTTTGTATGGGTAATGTGATTCAGGTAAATGAAGAATTCCATCTTGTAATAGTATGAAGGTTTTCTTTCTCTCCAGGTCCTAGAGGTCCTCCAGGATTCCCTGGACTCAAAGGAGAACAAGGTGATCAAGGCTTTCCTGGAGCTAAAGGTAGGTAATGGCGTAGTAAATCTTAGCGACATATCTGGTTATTTTGAAAAAGATATTGGTTATGCTGAAAAGATACTTTGTGTTTGTGTGAAGAAGACAGACTGTTCTTGGCAAAAGTGACAGAATCTTTACAGTGGAATCGGACCTGGTACTTTTCATTGTCATCTATCCTCTAATGCTGATAAAGTACTAACTGTCTTTTGTTACTACAATCAGAACATATTGTCTGATTTTATTTCCCTCTTTGACAGGCTTCCCAGGCCCACCAGGTCCTCCAGGCCCTTTCCAGCTTCTGAAAGGTGAACCAGGCTTACCTGGTCTGCCAGGCCCACCTGGCCCTAAAGGATCCTCTGGTCTTCCAGGACCAAAAGGACAACAAGGTGAGAAGATGGAGCCTGAGAGCAAGTCTAGGATTTCTGTGTTACATCTCTGGTTCTGCTGAATTGGTTTCTGAAACGCTAGTCTAATCCAGAAACTTTTAATAAATTTGCTCCTATCTCCCTAGTTAGCCTGGTTTTGCACAATATGGGACTTTATATATTTGAATTAGCATGATAATTTGCTTGAGGAACTTTGAGAGAGGGATAATAACTTTTAGTTATATCCCACCTACTCTGATTAGGACCGAGGCTGCTTACAGTAAAACAGTAAAACATAGTAAAATAACAATATACAATAGTCCCTAATTCTACCCTCTCCTCTTAAAATAACAATTAAATCACAGTTATCCTAAAAATTCATACTAAGAAAATTAATTAAAACAAATAAACTGGCGGGTGGTGTATAAGAAAAGCAACAGGCTGCATAATAGTCTACTCAATGGGTGGCTGAAGCCCAGTGGCTTCTTGACAGCTTTCTTAAAGCTGTCTAGGCTTGTAATATGACGGATCTCGTCCAACAGGTCATTCCATTGTCTGGGAGCCAAAAACGTCCTCTGGGTCACCATAGCTGTTGTGGTCTTCACCGGTTGCAATAAATTCTTCCACGAGGACCATACAGAAGGAAGTGATCCCATAAATAGGTTGGACCCAAGCATAAATAGGTTGGACCCTGAAGGACATAACCAACACCTTGTACTGCGCCCAGAAACCAATGGGCAGCCAGTGGAGTGATTTTAAGATAGGTGTTATATGGTCACTCCTGTTTTTTTTCCAATGACCAACCTGGCTGCCATATTCTGAACTCATTGAAGTTCTGGACTAAGCACAAGGATAGCCCCATGTAGAGCACATTGCAGAAGTCGTGAGGTTACCAGACCATGTACCACAGTGTCCAGGTCTCCCTGTTCCAGGAAAGGGCACAACTGGCCTTTCAGCCGAAGCTGATAACAAGCACTCTTGACCATTGCATTTACCTGATTAGTCATCTGGAGCAACAAATCTAAGAGCACCCCCAGACTGCAAACACAGTTCTTTGAGGAGAGTGTGACCCTGTCTAGGATCGGTGGTTGTATCCCACTACCTGGGGTAGGGGCCCCTACTGTGAGTACATCTATTTTGTCTGGATTCAGTTTTAGTCTGTTTTTCTTCTTCCAGTCCATTACCGCTTTAAGACATTCATGGAGAGGAGAGACGCCATCTGTAGTCACAGCTGTTAGCATGGTAGCGCAGGGTGTGTATGATCACGCTGAAGGTTGGCACCAAGATGGTTACCTTAGAAGCGATGAGAAGTGGTCTGCATGCAAGAGAAACTCCTCTCTCACTCCAGACACTGATAAAGCAGACATGAGGCATATGTCTCACTAATGAGGCTTTTAATCGTTGTTGCTCTGTGTACAATCTTGCTCTGTGACAAAGCTACTTAAAAGTATAGGGTAGCTACACTGAGGGAGTGTGGGGACGACTTATCTGAAGTGTTGTCTCTTGCTCAGCCACTACATTGGAAGCTGTCAGGATGCTAGAAACACAGGCGGAGCAGCTGCACGGGTGGCAATGAACAGGGCTTTTGGCCACACTGAACCTTTAATTTTTTATTTTTTGTTTTTGTTTGTTTGTTTGTTTTTGTTACCGGCTGCGAACTGTGCAGTTGCACTGGTACACCATACAGACAATTGTATTGTTGGCTGCGAACTGTGCAGTTGCACAGGTACATCACACATGAACTGTGCAGTTATGAAGAACTGTCAAATTACCGTTGCAGTTTCGCTTCCCTTTTTTAACTGCGCAGTTGCACCGGTGCACCATGAATGAACCCCTTTATTTTATGAATAAACTCCTTTATCTTATGAGTGAATTGACATTTTATGCACAGTTGCATAACAGTTACAGCATCCCAGAGTCCCTACTGCGCATGTCTAGGGTTTGGATTAGGGCTGGAGCTAGGGTTTGGGAGCTTTAAAAAACTGCACAGTTGCACTGCAGCATTTAGATGCAGCTGCACTGTTACACCCTTTTTAAAAAGAAGTGGGGAAAAGCAGCTCCTTTTTAAAGCTGCTTTTCCCCCACTAAAACACCAAAGAAGTGCGTTCATGCCAAACTTTCACTGCAGGTCCTCTAAAGGCCACACTTTCATGCAGGCATGAACACACCCCTTTTTGCCAGTCTAGATCAGGCCAATCCGTCCCAGAGGAGGAGATTTTTGAGAATTGTTCTGAACAGTTCTCAAAAATCTTCTCCTCTGGGACGGATGGGGAATGGATGGGGAATGTAACAGAATGAGTGAGGGACTTCTGCGTGCAGTAAAATGTGTAACCCATTCATTCCACACTCATTCTCCAAATGATCCGTGGAGCCCTGGTGCAATAAATTTCAATGTGTATCTTATTACAAACACAAGGGAATCTATAAATAAATTGTAATGGCACATCTTCATTTCAACAGGTGTGACAGGACCTGTTGGTTTAAATGGTTCCCCAGGATTACCAGGATTTGATGGAACACCTGGTCAGAAAGGAGAAACTGGGCCTGTTGGCCCACCAGGCAAGTCTGTTTTTCTTCTATTGCCTTGTCTGGTATGAGCCTGCAGTTCTCATACCTTTCTTTTAAAATTAATACAGCAGGGTGAATTTAGGGGACAATTTTAGGGAAATCTTTTTTTTTCTTAAATTTTTTCTTATTAACTGCAGTAAATTTGTTCTGGGCTTGTTTTCACCTCAGGAGAATAAATATTTATGGCATTGTGGGGAAAATGTGCAGGACATTTTAAAAAAAGTTGAAGGCACGAGAAAAATAAAAGCCCAAGGATAAGTCCTCCCAAGCCTTCTTTTTTGTGAAAAATGGCTTCAGTGTCGCTCTCCACAATTCACTACCTGAAGCAATGAAAAGAGGGCTTTATATTTTCATGACCATACATATGTGCTAGACCTTGATATTTCAAATATTCCATGGATTTCTTGTTCCTTCAACATCTCAAGAGCTTTCATGAAAAAATCATGGAAGGGAAAATCCAAAACACAATATGCAGTTATCTTTGAACCTTTTCCTACTGCCTTTTTCAAGTAGTTACTAAGTACCGAACTCAAGAGAAGATGGAAATTTCTATCCAAGAACATCTCTTTTCTGAGTGCCATAGAAGGTATTAATCTCATACATACTTCTCAGATTGCCCTGGGGAATTATGATTGCAGTACATATGTGGGTCTTAGCTAGAACTTCTTCAAACATAAAGATATAAGTTTGTAATATTTGCAGTTCATATTATGTTTAATGGAACACCCGTACCATTATTATTGGGAAAATATTGAGTAAAGGAGCAGTCTCGTTTTTCCACATTGATCTGGGAAGTAGATGCTCCTCCTGCACTCCACTTCATGGAGCTAAGCACAATCTGAAAATTGCCTTTGTGCTCCAGGAAGAGGTGCCACCTGAAGATGGAGAATGCAGCCTATGAGACTCAGAAACCTTAATTTCACAGTTTTAAAAACACTTGCCTTTTCTGTATACTAATAGAGAAAAGCTAGTGTGCATTTACAATTCATCCTGCACTGTTAGATAATCTTCCAAGGTAAAATTGAGACTTTATAAAAGGTACTGAAGAAAAAAGTGCTGTCTTAACAACTGAGCCATTAAACGCAGACATACACTTCATTTCCTGATATCACTGTCTTAAACATGAGGTTTCTGTCTTACAGGTCCAAGAGGCCTACCTGGTCCACCCGGTCCTGAAGGTGTGCCAGGGTCTATGGGTCCACCAGGCAGTCCCTCTGTAGCTCATGGCTTCCTTGTGACCCGACACAGCCAAACCACTGAAGAGCCACCATGTCCTTCTGGGACGAGACTAATGTTCTATGGATATTCTTTGCTTTATATACAAGGAAATGAACGGGCCCATGGTCAGGACTTGGGTAAGTGATTAAACCCAACAAATCCAACTGAATGGCCATGCTTTTTAGTACAATGCTTTTTATACCAATGCTTTTCAACACAATGTCTTACCAAATGTAAATTGCAGAAGACTTCCTCTTTCTATAGGGTTTTATGAACTCTGTTCTTGCAACAACTAAGAGCAAATGGACAGATACATTGTCTATTGCCATTAATATCATTTCAAGCTCCAAAGATAAGTGATAACAATTGGTGTACTGGAGAATGTCGTAAATTTAGGCATAATCAAAATATGAAAACATTGTAATAAATGTAAAACGCAATCAACGAACCACTCGAAGACCCAAGAGAGCCTTTCCCTTTTATTTTCCCTCCTTTGTAAAGGTGTCTTGCTTTGTAATCCATGGAGAAATATGAAAGCTTAGATTGGACAACAGGCAACAAATCTCCCACACCTTGTTTTGTTGAAAAATTCAAAACCAGAAGTGAACTTTTAGCCACTTCAGTTTTGGGGAGCAGGAAATGTGGTGGGCCTTGGGGAAGGAAGATTGCCCCCTGGATGTCATTTTTTTAATACCCAAACCTGAATTATGAAGAGAAGGCAGTAGATGAGAGTCTTTAGTTCTGCTTCCACCTCCTACCACTATACTCCTGTACTTGAGGAAGGCACAAGTGGAAAGAAAGACTCACAGAACCATTGGGCTTTATGCACATGTTCACTGCGGATCCCAAACCCAAGAGGTATATCTCAGATTCATTGTTGTGCACCTTCAAATCATTTCCAATTGATGGCCACCCTAAAGCGACACTATCACAGGGTTTTCTTGGCAACGTTTGTTCAGAAATGGTTTGCCTTTGCCTTCTGCTGAGGCTGAGAGAGTGTGACATGCTCACGGTCACCCAGTGGGTTTCTGTGGCTGAGTGGATTTACATCAATAGAAAGAAGTGAATTAACATTTACTTTTTGCTCTTTCAGGCACAGCAGGAAGCTGTCTGCGCAAATTCAGCACAATGCCTTTCTTGTTTTGCAACATTAACAACGTTTGCAATTTTGCCTCAAGAAATGATTATTCATACTGGTTGTCTACCCCTGAGCCAATGCCAATGAGCATGGCTCCCATTACAGGAGAAAGCATCAAGCCTTTTATCAGTAGGTAAGCACTGAGGTGTCCTAAGAAATGCACTGCAGTCTCTGTGGATCCCTCTAGGAAATGTCCTAGCCTGTACTTCTCATATTCATTGTGCATCAGTAGTTCACTGTCCACCATGTTTAGCATTTCTCCAAACATTGCAATATAGTTCTCTGTAATTTAGTTACAAGAATGTGCATTTAAACACAACTTTTGGGAGGAAAAGTCATATTTAAATCTATGTGCAAAGGATGGGTGTCTATACATATTTAAGAGGATTGTTTAAATTATGTATTAATGCAGAAAAACAACTGAAATATTGGTAAAAACACATGAACATGACATGGAACAGAAACAGACTTGCCATAAGCAACTTGCTGTTGCAAACATTACTAAAATTCACAAGATAGATGTTGAATTGCTAAGGCCTAAAAAAGGCAGATCTGCCTTGCCTCCCCTCACCCCTAGAATGATTTTCTCTGGTAGAGACAAGGGAACATTCTCTGTCCTTCAAACCCTAGAAGGATGAAGCTTAGCATTTCTCTTCTACTGCAGTGAGGAGTCAATCATGCTTAACAAGAGAGGAACAAAAGTGTGTGATTGCTCTAAATGACTGAACAAACAGTTAAGCTTGATAATATTGTCTTCCTTATTATTATTATTAACCTTTATTTATATAGCGCTGTAAATTTACACAGTGCTGTACATACAATCTTATAAATTAGACGGTTCCCTGCCCCCAGGCTTACAATCTAAAAGACACAACACAAAAAGAGAAGGGAAAGGTGGTGGGAAAGGGGATGAGGTCCAGTGGTATCTTCCTTCCCACTCTCTTTCCCCTTGACATACAAATCCTAGTTAGAGCCCATCATGGACAAGAAAGGGTTTTAAAGGACACTCCTAGGTGCTCCTTTCCCCCCTACATACCTTTTTCTCAGGGCCAGAACTGAGAAAGAGTTCAAAAACCGCTTTAATTGGTGGCTGTGCCTATCTGATGTTTCAGTAACTACCACCAACAGAAGCTTTCTGTCAACTCCCCACTCTGCCTTCTCCCTAAGACTAGACAGATAAAGTTGCATGTTCTTGCGACTATTGCTTGGAATAGCTACTGTTCATGTATTTCCCATCATTCTTTGCTCCTTCTCTTGGGTTGTGTCTGGAGAAGCCTCTTCTGGTTATCTTCTGCATTTCTGTAATTTTTTAGGAGATTAAGTACACCCCCTTTTCTTAACTGGGTTAAGATTACTGTAATTCTAGGTAAATCACCAGGAACATTATACGGTATTCCAATTAAACCATTGCAGTCTACACAGACAGAATCAACTATAGTGTTAACTACTATATGCAGACAAATATGGGAAACAAAACAATGGCCCACAGGATGGAAACATTTGATAAACATTCCAATCCTGAAAAAAGGGGCTACCAGGAATTGCAGTAACCACAGGACCATAGCATTAATTTCCCATGGAAGCAAAATTATGTTCAAAATTCTGCAATATAGACTCCAGTCATACATGGAGAGAGAAGTCCCAGAGGTGCAAGCACAGTTCAGGAAATGAAGAGACACTAAGGACCACATTCCAAATGTACAAAGGCTAATGGAGCATACTAAGGAATTTCAGGAAAAAAATCAGTATGTGCTTTATAATTATAGCAAATCATTTGACTGTATAGATCTCAAAATGCTATAGGTGGCTCTTAAAGACATGGGAGTGCCAACTACATCTGATAGTCCTGATGAGAAATCTGTACTTGGGACAAGAGGCTACTGAACAGAATGGTTCCCAGTTGGAAAAAGGGTCAGGCAAGGATGCATTCTATCACCCTACCTGTTCAACTTGTATGCAGAAAATATCATATGAAGAGCAGGCTTGGACAGAGAAGGAGTGAAAGCAGGAGGAAGGAATATCAGCAGTCTAAGATATCACCATGTACAGATGTGAGAGCCAGACAGTAAAGAAAGCAGATAAGAAAATGAACTTATTTCATATGTGGTGCTGAAGAGGAGTGCTGAGGATACCATGGACAACCAAAAAGGCAAACAAATAGGTCCTTGAACAGATCAAGCCTAAACTCTCCCTGGAAGCAAAGATGATTAAACTGAGACTGTTGTACTTTGGCCACATCACGAGAAAGCATGACTCATTATAAAAAATATTTTTAATGCTAGGAAAGGTAGAAGGCAATAGAAAAAGAGGAAGACCATACACCAGAGGGCTAGACTCAATCAGAGAGGTCATGAGCCTGAATTTACACAACCTAAACAAAGCAGTGGAGGACAGGGGGTCTTGGAGATGTCTCATTGGCATGATCTATGGTGCTCCAATCCACAATCCCACAACCATGAATTATATAAAAGGAGGCACAGGTGCCCCATGTATTACATGAGAGATCTGTTCTGGAAAATTGTGTAATACAATTTGCATGTAAAATCTAGAAGCCTGTTTTTTTTTTTACCTCAGATGAATGGCAGAGGTGTCGCAGCCACCAAAACCATCAGTATTGATTTTACTTCTTGTTGTTGTTGATATTTAACAATAGTACAATCTCAATATTACAATAATTTGCCCCCTTGTTACAAAAAAAAACATCCCCAATCCATCCCTCATCTAATTCATGGTACATAATAGAAATACAGCTCTGTCAAAACTTGTACATCTGCTATTTTCATTCTATTACCTTCCATCTCATTCATCTACAGTTATTAAATTCAACTTGGTCATTCAGTGGTTTAAATTTACCATCACTTTGACACATAAAAGTAACAAATGGTTCCCATGTAATAACAAAAAGTCTTATTTTATATCTCCTTTTGCTAGTCTTAATTTATAAGTCAACTTCGCTGATAGGGCTGTAGACCATATCCTGTTTATCCAACTCTTAACTAGCAAAATCTCTTATTTCTTCCATGTTTTGACAATTCCTAGTCTTGCTAGAAGCGATTTGAGGTCTTTATGTGATAAATTCTTATTCTCCCTTTCAAACAGAGGTATCATTAGTAATGCTCCAGTAAAATAAACTCCCTACCCCACTATTTGACTTACCCATGAAAGAACCTCATACCAGAATTTTTGCACCTTTGGGCACCTTAGCCACATAGGGCACCGATTCCCTACTTGTCCACACACACTCCTATAATTTTGATATTCCATTATTAATCTTATGTATTTTAAGTGGGAAATAGTACCATTTGTGTATAATTTTCAATGAAATTTGTCTCATTTGTGCCAATATTGATTTATAATTTGGAGTTTTCCAAATCAAATTGGTGATACTCATTTCAGGGGATATCCTGCTGAAATCTTTGAACAAACCCAATGCTTTTTAGTTCAACACCTTGCTGTCAGTGGGAGCACATTTTCTATCTATGTCTTCCACCCATAAATTTACGTCCGTCTCCGTTTTTGTTACAGGCTTGTCATACACACTGGACATAAATTTCACAGTTTGAGATGCCACATCTAAGCCACAGTGAATTTCTTTTTCTCGTTTCACAATTTCAGAGAAATAAGATTCATTTTTACTATAGATGTTAGTAACCTAAGGATACGTGAAACCAGTGTGTAGAGATGGAGCATGATTTAGAAAACTTACTGAGTTTGTGGTTTCAGTAATTGCTGTAAGAGAGAAAGGGCAGCTTGTCAGAAGATAGGGCAGGGCAGCCATAGCCTTCCTTGGGCAAGCAAGAATACAACTAAAGCCTCAGAGAAAAGCTATTATCTGAAATACTTTCCGCAAATTTTCCACAGAACTTGCAGAGTCATCTTTCCTTCAGGATATCTCTCCCTCTCATATCAGAACCAACATATTGCTGCACCTCCTTTAGGGAGAGAGATATTCCACTAGTCCAATGAAAGGCCTGCAAAGCTCCATTTGGTTCCATGCAACAACTTTCAGGCCTAAACAGTTCTGCTCCTATCTTTTCTAACCTGTGGAATTTATTTAATTTTTTCTCCTTCTTTGCCATGTAATGGACTTTACCTTCTTTCATTTACAATTGCCAAATGTTACAGCTGCATACATTGAATTGTTCCTGCGTTGATATTTCCAGCATTTCCTAAACATCCTTTATTTCTCATACTTTAAATATTTCATGTACCCACATGTTCAATACATTTATTTATTTATGTATTGTATTTCATTTATATCCTGCCTTTTTTCCCAGAGGGACTCAAGGAGGCTCACAGATAAAATTATTATAACATTCAAACAATTAAAATATCTATATATAAAATCACATAAAATACACAATATAAAATACTGTATAATATAAAATCACATAAAATATACTAATGTTAAAAATAGACTAAAAACCCACCTGCTCCATAAAACCACCCTGCTGTGCACTATGTACAGAAAGCCTGCCAGCATAAAATTTTTTTACTTGGCAACAAAAGGCCAACAGGGACGGGGCCAACCTAGTCTCCTGATGAAGGGCATTCCAGAGGATAGGAGCAGCCACTGAGAAGGCTTTCTCTTATGTCCTCACTAGGTGAGCCTGTGATCTTGATGGAACTGAGGAGGTTATCACACGGGAGGAATTTCTCTCAATTGCAAATGGAGCCAGTTCACAATTACATACATTCTCTAGTTTAGTGAATTTACGTGAAATCTGATTGCATTCAGAATAGGTTCAGAATGACTTCTCATTTCCTGAAAATGACCCCCCCCCATTGCCCGAAATTACGTGAGATACTCTAATACGCAATTACCTGAAACCCCATGATTGCATTCGGAATGACTTCCCTTTTGCCCAAAATTGCGTGAGGTACACTCATTCGCAATAACGTGAAGCCCCATAATTGCGTTTGGATTGCAATTGCATTATACCCCCAAATTTCGTCGTATGATAAACTCCTGAGAGAAACCCTTCTCCTGCAGATGTTAGGGCTCTTCCAGGTTCTTCCAGGTTCATATGGGGAGATACTTGCCAGTTTAAACCTCGTTGATACTTGTATAAAAGTAATTCTGAATTTGCCAGAATAGTGTTATTGGGGGATGTTAAAAACTAAATCTTGCAACTATTATGTCATCCCTTCTCAGGTGTGCTGTGTGTGAAGCTCCTGCTATGGTGATGGCAGTGCACAGTCAAACTATTCAAATTCCACCATGTCCAGAAGGCTGGAGATCCCTTTGGATAGGCTATTCCTTTGTGATGGTAAGTGCACCGAGTTATTTTTAAATGATCACAGTTATTTTGAAGTTATGTCCACCTTTTTATTTAAAAGCATTTACTTTTTTCTTCCTTCCTCTTTTATAGATACAGGAGCAAATGTCGTGAGCTTTTAACAGCCCAGATATATTTAGAGTGATCCAGGTTCATATGGGGAGAACCTCAGAATCACTTGTAGCATATGCCACCTTCTAATGGACCAACTGAAAAGATCTTGTTGTTTTCACTGGGAAGGGCTTGGCTGCCTTCTCAAAACAGTGTTTGCAATTTAAGATCTTAGGACAGGATGTGTGGTTAATCATTTTACTAGATTGTTTTCAGATGTAATTTGAGAGAGAGAGTCAGTCCTTTCCAGGATGCAGGGAAGATCAGAGCCACTGTCATTACCTCTAACTGTACTTTTAGGAGCAGTTCCCATGGAAAATGAAACAATTTACAAGTACTTCCAGCCTACATTCACAACCCACAACTCTCTTTTAAGCTCTTCTGGAGGTACATTGTGGTATCTAGGAATGCTGCTAAGTATCTACTCCACAATCACATTTAGTTGAAATTTAAGAACCTTAAAGATTAATGTTCCTGGTCTGGGATAGCCCGGCCACAATGGACTAGACACTGTTAGCCTTGAGATTACTTCAGTACACCCTTGAGACTGATCTGGAGGCTGCAACTGATGCAGAATGCACCTGCCTAACTCTTACCTGGAGTAGGATATTGATGGCATATAATACCTGTGCTGAATGATTTTCTGTGCCTGCTAATTTGCTAATGGGACAGATGCAAGGTTTGGAAATCATAGAGTTGGAAGAGACCACAAGGGCCATCCAGTCCAACCCCCTGCCATGCAGGAAATCTCAATCAAAGCATACCTGACAGATGACCATCCAGCCTCTGTTTAAAGAAATATTAGTATATAAAGCCATAAACTGGTGGACAATGTGTGGTCCATGGGGAACATCTCCCTCCTGAACCCTTTTGCAGATCTCCAGTGCTCCTCAGGGTTTTCCCCCCAAGTTGACATTAAAGGTTGCCTTCAAAACTGAGTGGCAACAAAACACTACATGCATTGTTGTCACTGAGAAAAGGAACTAAATGCACTCTGATTCAGGAAGGAAAGCTTCAGGTATTAAAAATATGAGGGAGGAATTATTAGGGAATAATTAACTGGGTTTTTTTTATTAAGAACAAAATTTAAATGGAAAAAATTAAAAATAAACACAAAGCAAGTTTATTTTTATTTACTTTATTATTTATTCCTTCTAAATGGTGAATTAAAAGAAATCTTTACGATTTATAGGTAGAGATTTTTTAACAAATAGGTATTACTGGATACACATAAAGCAGTACACAATCAGGGCAAATAATTCAAATACTGCCTAACATCTGTCCAGCAACCAGTAATGTTGTTTCAATAAGCTGCCATTGTGCAATGCTTGCAAGGTTCCTTGGCATCATAATGGGATAGAAGAAGCATGGAGAAAAAAGAGGGGACCATGTGGCAAGGCAGGCCCATTGCAGCCATTCCTCTGCTGCTTTCAGACCCTCCCATTATTCAGAGAACTGCATCAATTAAAAAGCATGGGAACAAGATGTAGCGAATTGTGGGCAGGAGGGAAAAACTTCACAAAACACAATGAGAACAATAAGAGCAACTTAATACAAGTTTATATGGCCCAGAGCAAAACTCTCTAGCAAAAGCACAAAAGAATACACAAAGTATATACTGCTGTGTTAATCCCCACCCACCCACGTTTGCAGTTTAAATATCATGCCTATATTTATAGTGTTTTTTATATTTTCTGAAGAGCAACCTTGCTGAATTGTTGTTAAATATTGCACTTGCTGCTAACTGATGGGGCTTTCTAGATTGGCAGGAAAGTGTGACATGAAGTTGCCTTTTCCTTAAAGGCTTGCAGCCTTTAGATGGAGCTGCGCTGTTCCACAGTTTTTAAAAAAGAAGCTGGGAAAACCAGCACCTTTTTAAAGGCGCTTCTTCTCCCCTAAAACGCAAAAAAAGCGTTTTCATGGCACACTTTCCCTTTTTCTCATCTAAAGGCTAGAGTTTCATGCAGCCATGAACACACTTCTTTTTGCCAATCTAGAATAGGCCAATATGTAGTAAGAGAACATGTCGCTGCAGGAACTTTCCAGGATATACTAATGCCTAACCTTTACTTATTGACAGCATACCAGTGCTGGTGCAGAAGGATCAGGGCAAGCCCTGGCCTCTCCTGGTTCCTGTCTTGAAGAGTTCCGCAGTGCTCCGTTCATTGAATGCCACGGCAAAGGCACCTGCAATTATTATGCCAATGCTTACAGTTTCTGGCTGGCCACTATTGAGAGAAATGAAATGTTCAAGTAAGTTGGGTGTATTTTATACCTGCTAAGTGATAGAAAAGTAAGTGTTGAGGGTAGCTTTTTAATGTTAAAAAAAAATCAAAACCAATGTTACTAAAAGTAGCACGCTGAACTTTCTTACCTTTATGTCTTCTTTTCTTTGTGTGTCTCCACTCCACCTCTATGACAGATAATATAGGATGAATATTGTATTATATATACTATATTATCTGTCACATATATACTATATATATATAGAGAGAGAGAGAGAGTATATTATCTGTCATGAAAGCACCAGAGTAAACAGGAGAATTTAATAAGCACTAGGTGCTTCAGGTTATATTTCAGAGGAAGGAACAAGCAAACCACCTCTGAGTATTCCTTGTCTAAGAAAACCCTATGAAATGATGGGGTCACAATAAGTCAACAAGTGACTTGAAGGTACAGACACACACATACAAAGTTCCAAGAAGTGGATTAGCCATTTTTGGGACACCAACAGAAGTGAACTTCTAGCCTTCCAGTATTTCATTAGTACCTTCCTTCTCAGCTCTTCCTCTGAATATTTCAAGGCCAATCATATGCTATTGGATTCAAATGCATCAGTGTGAGTACTTCCAATAATCCTGAAGCATTACTCAAATATTTGAGTAATATGAATAACATGGCAACAAACGATCCCTGTTGTTGCCCTTTTAAAGTAATCAGAACTTCAGAACTGGTTTTTCATCTGGCAAGGAGGCAGAATTCAAGCCAATTAATGTCTGCTTTTTAAAATCTGCTCTTGGGTTAGAGGGATTAATGCACTATACCCTCAAAACATTTTGCTGCACTAATAGCTGTTTTGATTTTATTTTCCAGAAAACCTACACCTTCCACGCTGAAAGCAGGGGAATTACGCTCAAATGTCAGCCGTTGCCAAGTCTGTATGAGAAGAACATAATGACTTTCGAGGTGTACCTAATGTCACAATATGGTGCTATTCTGTTAACAACAGTGATGCTTAGGCATGTATCCCATGTACCTCGTTATTGCCAGGTATGAAAATAGTCACGTGCCTTATCGGAACTTACCTAACTAAACTCTCTGCTTTCCTGGTCCTTTACTCGCTGAAGAAGAGGAAGACACAATGAAGATAAGCTTTTAACAGCATTTTCAGATAAACATACATTATATATCAATGTGATGCACTGATAATTACCCTAAATTAAGAAGTAAAATAAACCAAGGTGCTAAGAGGGATAGAGCTCTGCCTCTTGTGTGCAACTCCCCTTTTTCTGTTTGTAAGTATTATATATACAGGAATACTTTATCCAAAAAATTGTAATCCCTTCATATCTTGAATTCCCAGGCTATTTATACTTAAGATTGTTGTACAAATTTATACTAATATAAATAAGAGTTCTGGAAATAGGTGTGACTGAACAGCAAGATTTCTTATCGAAACAAAGGAGGTACTGACGTGCAAACTTTTCCTCTTGTTTTTAATTGTGTGCTGCCTTAAATGAGTCTTCCAACAAAAGAAAACAGAATTCTTCCCAGTGAAACATGTCACCCTCTTAGCTTTCTATGGCCAGTTTTCCTATGGAATACAGAACACTCTAATGTGTGTGCAAGCAAATGTGTATTTAGTATTTATGGCAACAGTTTGTTTATTGAGGGCTTGCCCCCACCCTCATAACCACTCTCACCTTAAAAGAAGTGGGAAATCAACTTCTTCAAGTAAATGTCCATACAAAAATGTATGACATGTTATCAACTCCCTTGTCATGTATTTAATATCTTCAGGGTTTTAAGCACTAATACACTGAATGACTTGATTTTGAACAAATAAGCAGCTTTAAGATTTGATGGTTAGTCCAGGCTTTTTTTTTTTTTTTTTTTAATTTTAAAAAAGCAGGTTTATATTGGATTTCTATAAAACATGCCACTATCTTGGGAAAATCTTTATGTAAGATTTTGCCATATAATCAAGCCAATATAAAATATTTTTTTAAAGGTCATTCCTTGATGATGTACTTCTTAAAAACTAAGATTTGTAATAAAATTATTTGTGTAAAACATTGTTTTTAATAATTGTCTTTTTTTTAATAATGCCCTTGCATGAAACTGATATAAAATCAGTTCAGTTGTATTTCAGCTATGTATTTCAGATATTTTTAAGAACACATACCATAGTTTACTTGCAAATGTTTAATGGTGAACATGTATTTAAAAATGTGAACAGTATGAATAACGCTTTAAAATGTTTAAAAGTGGTGAATACAGTATCTGAATGGAAACCTCGATAAGTGATATTATAGGCCAGATGCAAGCACATATATACACACAAGTGTGCACGCATGTACACACACACACACACATATATATATATTAGAGGTGCGGCCTGTCCACATAAACTTCAGAAGTCATTGTTTTGTGGGGAAGGAGAAAAAATTGTAAACATGAATGAACACACCTTTGTGGAGATCTGCTTCTGCATTGTTGGTTCTCCCCATTGTTTGTATACTGTATGTTTCTCTAATGGAAATTATTTCATTTCAACCCTGAATACAGCTCAGATACAGAGTCTCCATCACACAAGTATTTCAGGATCTGAGTACTGAACTGTGAGAAGCAAGGATCCTGTATACTAGTGTTACCCTACATGCTCAGGGTCCGGGGAGGACACTCCAAAACAATATTTTATTTAGGGGAATTTATAATTGGCTCAAAGAGAGTCTTAACTGGCTAGGGTAACAGGACAGAGTTTCTACCTACTACTAGACTGAGCCAAAGACCAGCCAGTCTAGGGCCAGTATTTACATCCAAAAATCTCACTTGAGGACAGATACCGAGCGCTGAAAAGATTTAATAGTTTGAAATCAGTTTTCCGGATGGGGAATAAAGGAGTGAAACCATATTGAATGGGAGAGCGATAGATGCACATTCCACAGACAAGAGGGGTTATTATGCAGAATCGCTGATGTATTGTTTGCCATAGAGCTCCTGATCCTAGTTCCTTTGTCTAGGGTTCCCCTTACCGCTTGTAGGTGTGTTTCGCCTAACTAGATCCAATCTAAGTGGGACCCATGACAACTCTTATTGCTAGCTCCTACATGCAGAGATCTACTTCAGCATCAGGGCGTCTGCAGCATTGCTATAGAAGGGTCATCCAGCCTGTGTATTTCACTGCCATTTTGATTTTTAAAAAACCGATGACCCAAAAGCTTGGGATATCACTGGTTCACTCCTTACGCTAGTGGTATTTCTCAATGGGGAGCTGCTCGTAGATGGGCCCAGAAACCAGAGCTTGGGGGGAGCAGGATGGTGGGGGGGGGGGGGCAAGGAAGGACTCAACTAATCCTGTGATTCTGCTGCTAAGCTGATCCCGAACCTCGTAAGAAAGCTGAGGCAACAGATTTGCCATGAGGGACAAAGACAACATGAAGATGAAAAGAACAGAGACAAGAAAAAATTATCTTAACATAGCCCTAATAAGGTCTGGCCTGGGGAAAATGTGTGTGTGTGGGGAGGGGTTAGGATGAATTCAGAAGGAGGGTTTTTAGTTATTGTGTCCCTTCAAGTCATAGGTACAGCTATGCAAAACCAAGTATTTTCCACAAGATAGTTAAGAATACATCGTTTACTTAATAATTATTAAGTATGAATTACATCTTCCACACCATGGCCCCAGCTTTCCATGGTGGTGGGATTGTGAAACACCTTTTGAATGTACAGTATTTTACCATGAAAACCCTATGATGATACAATCCAATAGATAACAAAAGACTGTGTCAGAAGATGATACTCTCAAGTTAGAAGCTTCTCAATAAGCTACTGGGGTAGAGAGAGGACAGCTATGAGCAGCGCTGTGGCTAATAACACAACTGGACTAGAGCAAAAAGGATGTTCAGCTTGTTATGTTCTCAGTGATAAAAGGAAAGTCCAAATCTGCACATTACATGTTATAGGAATATCAAATGTACAAAGCATGGATCAGAAGAAGATAGACATAGTGAAACAAGAAACGCTTACAGTCCAATCCAACCTCCAAGAAAGGGGACACCAGAGATTGCAATAACCAGAGGACCATTGCATTAAACTCCCATGCAAGCAAAGTGATGCTCAAAATTCTGCAACAAAGCCTTTTACCGTATATGGAACGAGAAATGGCAAATATCAGAGCTGGGTTCAGGAAAGGAAGAGGCACTAGGAATAATATTTCAGACATATTTTGGATAAGGGTGCTCACCAAAGTATTTCAGAAGAAAATTAGCCTGTGCTTTTTAGATTATAGCAAAGTCTTTGGTTTGTAGATCATGAAAAACTAAGGATTGATCTTAAAGAAACTGTGCCACAACATTTGATTGTGTAACCTGTACTCAGCACAAAAGGCCACTATCAGGACAGAATACAGATAAAAAAAATGTTTTCCAATTGGCAAAGGGATTAGGCAAAGCTGCATTTTATTACCCTGTCTGCTTAACTTGTACACAGAGCATAGAGGTAATTCAGGGTTCTTTTTGGAAGAAGGACAGAGACGTGAAAATTGGAGGAAGGAACATCAACAATTTTAAGACACCATACTACCAACAGAAAATAACAAAGACTTGAAATGATGACTGAAGAAATTCAAGGAAGAAAGTGCAAAGGCAGATTTACAGTTGGAACAGTTCAAGATTTTTCCGTAACTTACTTATTTTTATTTATTTATTTGAGTATTTATACCCCGCCCTTCAGCCTTAAGGGCTATCAAAGCGGCTTACAATAATTATTTTAATTAGATAGTTCCCTGCCCTCAGGCTTACAATCTAAAAGACACGACACAAAAGGAGAAGGGAATGGTGGAGGGGAAGGGGATCAGGTCCAAAACTTCATCTCTCCCTCTGACGCCTGGAACAAGGCAGATGGCATGGAAGGAGGGCTCTTCTTTCTTAGTCCAGGCCCGATGGAGGTGGCAGGCCTTTCTTTCCCTCTGAAGATGTTGATGGCAAAGGGAGGGCTCATCTGCTTAATTTAGTCCAGGCCCGATGGAGGTGGCAGGCCTTTCTCTCCCTCTGAAGATGTTAACTTGGCTCTCAGTCTTTAATAATAATAGTGACTGCAGTCAAGAAATCAGAAGACTAGGACTTGGAAGGCTAGCTAAGAAGGAAATAGACAATAGCACTGCATAGTGATTTGAGTGTTGGACTACGACTCTGGAGACCAGGGTTTGAATGCCAGCTCAGCCATGTAAACCCACTGGGTGACCATGGGCAAGTCACACGTCCCAATTTCAGAGGATGGCAATGGCAAACTCTCTCTGAAAAAACGTGCCACAAAAACCCCATGATAGGTTCACCTCAGGGTTGCCATAAGTCAGAAACGACTTTGAAGGCACACAACAACAACAGCTATTTCTAGCCTAGCAGCTTTCATCAACCATGCCATTAAAGTGATTATTGAGGAACTATGTTTCAAGTTTTAGTTTTAGTTTATAAAAATCGTTCAAAAGATCACTCATTTCACACTAACAGCTTATCCTGCCATTTGGGAGATGAACTGAACAACCTGCTCCCCAAACACAGCGAATACAAGAGAAAAGAATTACAAATGAAGAATTTTCCCCCTCAACATCATATTGGAAGACAGAATTATTAAAACTAAACCAAAGTGGTGTACAATGCCACCTATGTCTCATTTTCAGCATTGCTTCTTTACACCGAAGAAGGTTATGACTAGTGGGATAGTTCATATTAGTACTATGGTATTGACAATGTCCTCCAAAAAGAGTTCAGTGCATAAACATTTCTGCTGAGAAAGCAGTATGTAATTTTACTCCAGTCTTCATCCAAGGATTTTGGCTCCATTCACATACTACTCAGTTCTTTGCTGTCACAATTTCTATGAGAATCTTAGAATTGTTTTATTTCTTGCACAAGCTTGTTCCTAACTTAATTCTTAGGCTAATTTCCTTTGTTGGGATAAAAATGCCATGCAGGCCGAGATGCATGTGTTAAGGAAGCAGATTAACATAAAACTTGGTATTAAATACAGAAATAACATGGAAAAGTTCCTAAACTACAAAAAGGTAGAGCAATTCAGCATGTTTCAGCAATTTTTTGTTCAAAATTAATGATACGCATATGTATTTTCACATACTAAGCAAGGGCTTGGAGACAGCTGACTTGTTTGTAGAAACAGAAAAGGTTTTGAATCTCTCTTTGTTATTGTGAACACACCACAACATTTTCTGTTGTGAAGGTTTGAAGAAAGCTGTAGAGCACTATCATCACTGTAACAATATTCTGAAAAGTATTAACACTCTCTATATAGAACTGATATGAGTAGGCTGAAATTGACCCATTTACCTTCCCATTCACCCTGAAACTCATTAACCTTTCATTCTTAAACTCACTGGGGCTTCTGACTGTATAACTATGTAGATTTTAATTTTAGCATACATATATTATGCAAGTTAATATATACCACCTCCTGATACCATAGAGGCCAGTTTACCAACAGAAAATGGAAGGACATAAGGATAGTATTTAATACTGTATTATGATATCTAAATGATACAAGAGTTTATCAGTCCACTTATACTGCATTTGCACTTGTCTATCCCATTTTTGCCTTGAGCTTATCACATAATGTTGTGGCTCTCCCACCGCTGTTGAGTTACTAGGAAATCTATTCTTTTCATGCGTGAAATAACCCATTAATGACCGCCTAATTTAGTAAACTATAGGTGCGTAACCACTTTGAGTGTGAATGTCTTGTTCCACTTCATTGTGATATTGGGAATATAGTGGGTGTGATGCAGAAGTGGTTTCATTGCTCCTCTTTTTGGGATCTCCTAGGGCTCTCCAGCAGAGAAACTCTGGCAGCTGGGCTGGAAAGACACAGAACACTCTCCATTCTCCAGCATCTTTTTAATACAAAATTAATAATGATGATGATAATAATAATAATAATAATACTAGCACAATAGTGCAATTGCAATGTAATCCTATTAAAGGTCAATGCACACACACACACGTATATAGAGTGGGCCCTTGTTATCTGCTGGGGTTTGGTTCCAGGACCCTCCATGGAGAAGAAAATCCGTGTATGCTCAAGTCCAATTAAATATAATGGCACAACAAAATGGTGCCCCATATATAAAATTGGGGGGGGGGGGGGAATCAAGGTTTTCTATTTGGAATTTATATGTTGTATATTTTTTGGGAATATTTTCAAATCCGTGTATAAAAAAATCTGTGGATAAGAAGGGCCAACTGTATATAAATTTATATATAAATTTACAAATGCTAACAATATATATATATATATATATATATATAACATATGTATATAAATTTATATATATATAATTTTATATATAATATATATGGGTGTTAATAAAATATTAAAGACAAATGCTAACAAAATATATAAAATAAATATAATAAATTTTATATATATATATATATATATCACACACACACACACACATATATATAAATTTGTGTGTGTGTTATGTATCTATTATATTTATAATTATTATATATGTATATATATATATATATAATTTATTTATTTATATAGATAGATAGATAATTTTTTATCTTTTTAAAAAATATTTAATTTTTTAAAAAATATTTTTATCTATCTATATAAATATTTTTATTTCTTCTTCATTCTTTCATGGCTCCCTTGAGGTGATGATGATGACAGAAGCCTGGTTGATATTTTTGCCCGCTGTGTGTGAGGCTTATATATAATGTTGAAGGCGGGACGGCGGTGCCAACGGAGGACACAACCACCGCCTTCAGTTTCTTCCCTCACAGGATTCTCCTCACAGCGGGCAAAACGACCACCATGACGACCGTCAACATCAACCAGTTATTGCCTTCTTGTGGCCCACTTTCCGAAGAGGAAGGACGCCATGATGGCGGCGTGAGGTGGCACTGGACTTAATGTGTATTTGTTGTGTTCGTGTTTACATTTGTGTACATTTTTATTTATTTATTCGGCCAAGGCTTACAAAACGGTTAATAAAATAAAATAATACTGATATATTGTTTGTGTTTTAAGCACACGAAGGGGTGGGGCGGAGAGTCCCCTCAGAGCGGGGTTGTGTTTCACTGTAAACAAGGGACAACAAGGAGGAGAATGGAAAGGTTAGCCTTCTCTCTGAGGCGGCGTGAGACTGACTGAGAGAGAGCCGCCTGAGGGGAGGTGGAGTAGGCGGGACCAAGTGGGCGCGGCTAAGGAGAGACGCCAAGCGATGAACCAATCACATCCCGCATCCTCATAGGAGGAGGGGCTCTCTTCCCATCTATTGGTGGAGCCGGGTGTCTTTTAAACACGGTGGCAGCCGATGCGGGAGGATTGAAAGGCGAAGGAGGGTAAACAGATACCCTGAGGGGCGGGGTGGAGGCTAGGGAGAGACTCCAAGCGGCTAGCCAATCATTGACGGGAGGCGGGGCTGAGAGGGGTCCTCTCTTCCGCTCTATTGGTGGAGCCGGGTGTCTTTTACGGAAGAGAGGGAGGAGGGGAGACAGGTAGCCTGAAGGGCGGGGAGGAATAGGCGGGGCCAAGTGGGCGTGGCTAGGGAGAGACTCCAAGCGAGGAGCCAATCATTGACAGGAGGCGGGGCCTCTGATCCGCTCTATGGCTGGAGCCGGGTGTCTGTTACGGAGGCGGGAGGATGAAAGGCGAGGGAGGGGAGACATCAGGTAGCCTGCCTGAGAGGGGTGAAATAGGTGGGGCCAAGTGGGCGTGGCTAGAGAGGGGCTCCGAGCGGCGAGCCAATCCTTGACGGGAGGCGGGGCCTCTCTTCCGGTCTATTGGTGGAGCCGGGTGTCATTTAGAGAGAGAGCCAGGTAGCCTGAAGGGCGGGGAGGAATAGGCGGCACAAAGTGGGCGTGGCTAGGGAGAGACTCAAAGCGAGGAGCCAATCCTTGACGGGAGGCGGGGCCTCTATTCCGGTCTATTGGTGGAGCCGGGTGCATTTAGAGAGAGAGAGAGAGAGACAGGTAGCCTGAGGAGCGAGGAGGAATACGCGGGGCCAAGTGGGCGTGGCTAGAGAGAGACCCCCCCAATCGGCGAGCCAATAATAGACGGGAGGCGAGGCCCCTCTTCCGCTCTATTGGTGGAGCCGGGTGTCATTTAGAGAGAGAGCCAGGTAGCCTGAAGGGCGGGGAGGAATAGGCGGGGCCAAGTGGGCGTGGCTAGGGAGAGACTCCAAGCGGCGAGCCAATCATTGACGGGAGGCGGTGCCTTTCTTCCTCTCTATTGGTAGAGCCGGGTGTCTGTCAAGGAGGCGGGAGGATAAAAGGCGAGGGAGGGCGGGGAGGGCGTGTGAGTGAGCGAGCGTTGAGAGGAGGAGGGTGGTGCGCGCGCGCGGGTGCCGTTGGGTCACGTGTTGTTTTGCTCGTCTCGGCCTGAGAAGGAGAAGGAGGAGGCGACGTCGTCCGTGGTCCTGAAAGGAAGCTGGGAGAAACAGGTGTCACCCTGGAGCGCAGGAAGGATCATGGCCAGGCCCTCGGAGACGACGACGACGACGACGACAGACACAGAGACAGAGCCTCACAACAACAATAACAGCCACCAAAACAACCATAACAACCCTCCTCCTGCTGCTGCTGTTCATCCTCCTCCTCCTCCTCCTGCACCAAGTGAGGAAGCTGCTCTTGCTCCTCCTGAGGTTCGAAAGAGCGGCTACTTGAGGCGCCACAACAAGCACGGCCACCGCCGCTTCTTCGTCCTCCGGGCCCCTCAGGAGGCCTCCTCCTCGGCCCGCCTCGAGTACTACGAGAGCGAGAAGAAGTTTCGGGGAAAGGCGGCCTCCTCTTCGCCCCCGAAGCGCTGCCTGCGGCTGGGGTCGTGCGTGGCGGTCCACAAGCGCGCCGACGCCCGCCACAAGCACCTCATCGCCCTCTACACCCGGGACGAGTACTGGGCCCTGGCGGCGGAGAGCGAGCAGGAGCAGGAGGAATGGTACCAAGCCATCGCGCAGATCCTCCTCCGCCACGGCGGCCCTGCCCCGGCCTCCCTCTCGCCGACGGAGGAGGACCCCGGGGAGAAGAAGGAGGAGGGCGAGCCGGGCTCCTACCGCGAGGTGTGGCAGGTCTCGGTGCGGGCCAAGGGCCTGGGACAGAGCCGGCAGCTCTCGGGCCTCCACCGCCTGTGCCTGGCCTCGAGGACGGTGGCCCTCGTGCGGCCCAACTGCCGGCGACCCAGCGCCGCCCTCCAGCTCATGAACATCCGGCGGTGCGGGCACTCGGACAGCTTCTTCTTCATGGAGCTGGGCCGCTCGGCCTCCACGGGGCCCGGGGAGCTCTGGATGCAGGCCGACGACGCCGTGGTGGCCCAGAGCATCCACGAGACCATCCTGGAGGCCATGAAGGCCCTGCGAGGGGAGGCCCAGGAGTTTCGGCCCAGGAGCAAGAGCCAGTCCTCCGCCGCCTCCTCGTCCTCCTCTGCGGGCAGCCTCCCTGCCACCGCCGCCGGAACCGGGCTCTCCTTCATGTGTAGCCGGCCCATCTCCGTCCCGGGGCCCCGGCGCCACCATCACCACAACCACCCCCTGCCCCCCAGCCAGACCGGCCTCCTCCGCCGGTCAAGGACTGACATCTTGGCCGCCACTGCTACCGGGACCAGCAACAGCAACCGAGGACGGACGACGAGTGAGGGGGATGGCTGCAGGGTCGGCTCGCTCTCTGGCAGCCCCTTGAGCCCCAATGCCGCCCAAGCCCCCATCAGCCGCTCACACGCTCTGGCCTCGGCCTGTTGCCCACTGGCAGGCCCGTCAGCCACGCAGTCCAGTCGCTCCCTGGCCTTGGGGCGCTCGTCCTCCTTGGCGTCCAGGCTGGGCCAGCAGACTTCCAGTTGTGGCGCCTCGGCCTCCGGCTCCCCCAATGATCCTGTCACTTTTGTGGCCTTGGAGGACCTGGGATCCTCTTCTTTGACCACGAGCAGTAGCAACCCCAGCAACACCCCAGAGACGCCTCCTGGCCAGGAGCTAGACAACTACATGGCCATGGAACGGGGACACTTCCATTACCGCCCTTGCCTTTGTGAGGGTGCCGGAAGGGACAGGACTCCCAGGAAGCGTACTTACTCCTTGACGACACCGGCACACCATTGTCTGGTGCCACTTTCCTCAGCCTCTCTGGATGAGTACACGCTCATGCGGGCCACCTTAACCACCAAAGCGTCCTCCTCCCCTTCCCCACGGATGACCTCGGCTCCTTATCATGAGGATTACTGTGATGTGGACGTTGGCTCTGGGGGCACCAGCAGCAGTAGCAGCTCACACCTGGGCCACAGCGGGGGTAAGGAGGAAGGCTACATGCCCATGGCCCCCAAGACAGTATCAATTTTGCCAGTGCAGGATGGTTGTGATAGTTACCTGTCTCTGAGTCCCGCTGGTGTGTCACCACCTGGGCATGTTTTGTACCCTCTCCCCTACAGGATCAGCAGTGAGAGCTCTTCAGATGACAGCGGGTACATGCACATGTGGGGCACAGGCAGCAGGCTGTCTGGGGAGAGTCCGGATGGGAGGCCAGCCAGCGGTGACTATATCAACATGTCCCCCTTGTTGTTTCCTCCTTTGTGTAGACTTTCTCCTTCTGCCTCATGTGATGGTTTCAGCAAACAGGGTCCTGGAAAGCAGTCCAACTCCTGTAGCCCTTCCCAAGCCTACTGGAAGCCTACAAATGCTCTGGGTGAAATTAAAAACAGTGACCAGTATGTGCTTATGAGTTCCCCAGAAGGGAGACTGAACCACATTCCCAAAGCAGAATGCAGCCACACCGCAATGCCTTTACCCATGCGCCACAGCCGAAGCGAGTATTTCCTCAGCCAGCAGGAAGGCACTGACCAACTCCATCATCATTCCTTGGGGTTGTTGCTGCCCAGCATGGATGAGCCCCCCACTTTGAATGAACCCCAGAGTCCCAGTGGGGAATACGTCAACATTAGCTACTCCCAGGGACCACTCTGTGACAGCTCCCCCTTCTTGCTTGGCTCCAACTCCAGTGGTCGCAGCAGCAGCTCCCTTAACTCCAGCTATACAAACACCAAATCGGATGGGTCACGGTCAGGTGCCGTCTCATTGGGGTCCTTGGAGGAAGTGCTTTTGCCAGAAGCCTGCCCTAGCCCAGGGCAGACTGACAAGCCTTATGTAAAGGTAGGAGGGACACAGGGGGCTTGCCTTTCCAGCCCACTTTCAGAGGCTGGTGACTATACAGAGATGCTTTTCACAACAGCTACTGCTCCACCCCAGCCCATCTCACATAAGCCGGAACCGGTCCGTGTAAGCAGCCCAGTTGCCGGACTGAAGCGGCTTACGCTTTCTGGGATCGAGACCTTTATCTTTGCCGGTCCTCCCCCCGATCCCAATCATGGAGCCAAAGTCATCCGTGCTGACCCTCAGGGACGCCGCAGACACAGTTCAGAGACGTTCTCCTCCACTACCACCGTGACCCCGGTTTCTCCTTCTTTTGCACACAATCCCAAGCGACACAACTCTGCCTCTGTGGAAAATGTGTCCCTCAGGAAAAATGAAGGCTTAGTGGAGGAACAAAACAGCAGCCCCATGTGCCGGGAGACCTCTGCTGGCTTCCAGCAAGGCCTCAACCATATTGCGCTTGGTGCATTAGAGGGAGACCATCTGGCAAATGCATATAAAGGCAAGCACAAAGGCACACATCCTCTCAATGGGAGTATTGATGGCACTTATACCACTACAGACTTCCGGAACCGCAATCTTAATGAAGCTTCAGTAAAAGGTATATTTCTTTAGCCTTTTTTCTTCTTCTCCATGCCACTCATAACCAATGGGTTTTTGGGCTAGTGACTAAGTAATAAGAAAGAAAAGACAACATTGAAGGCTGCTACTCATTAAAAACCTTTTATAGAATTTGCAGGGAGATGCTAGCTTAATATTAACCAAAATGTAAACGCTAGTTTAACATTAACCAAATGTATATATGTGTGAACCTCACGAGTTTCCTGAACTAGTGCAGACTATGCAATTTTCATACAGTACTATAACATCCAAATTCAACAAAATAATGATACCTTTTTTGGGTCAACCAAAATACACAAAATAGATGTCGCAGGTTTTTGGAGCTGCAAAGGCTTCTTCATCAAGCAAAAAAGTAATTAAAAATTATGGTGTTAATTAAAATGATGGTGTTAGTCACAGGCCTGCATTTTGTCAAGATGTGGCTGTTCTCAGTTCAAGTAGTTTAAGGCCCCTCCTCCTCCTTGGTGGGTACACCAAGAAATTGGGGGGGGATCAGTTCCATTAGCAAGACAAAGGATATTATCAAACCGGGACAGGACAAGGTTGGAAGCAGAGTGCTCTCCCGTCCTCCCATTCTTGTCCCAATTGCGCAAAAGCATTTCAGAGACATCGAGCTTATCCTGGAATTGAAGTGAAATTGTATTAATGCGAACTCCCATTAATACAAAATGCCAGAACAGTTCCTCTGTAATGACAGTATAAGCGTGACCTCATCTGAAAAAGCCTGTCACGAGATCGCAGTCGGTTGCGCTTTCCAGATGGGACAATGTCCGGATAAGCGTGACATCGTGTGAAAGTCCTTCCTGTCATCGCGTGGCAAGGACGGGAAAAGGACAGGATGTCCTCTATCTGATAATCTCCCAAAAGAGATGCTCCTCTTGAAATCCAAGTTGCGCCTATCCTTAATTTTCATATAGATTTTTCAAGTTTGTAAGGAAAGTGCTACCAGTATGGCCTAATTTCGTGGTCCTTGGGGCTGCATGTTTCACACATTTTACTAGGAGTAAATAAATGCCTCTAAATGCCTAAGAAAGCTTTGTAGAATGAATATTTAGTGGGTTTGTATATTGTTGTTGTTGTCTTTTGCCCTGAGAGTCTCAGTCATGTGTCTGTTCACCTCATATCTGACTTTTTTCTCTATGCGTAATTCCTCCAAATGAAGCACTGCTGTTGTGAAACTATTAAATTCTTCTGACACAAAATATGCAGGATTTGGCATTTTTGCCTAAGGTTTCAGATAAATACGTAACAGTCACATAAGGATAAAGAGGGAACATGAAAGCTGCTCTGATAGCCTTTAAGGCAAAAGGGCGGGGTATAAATACAACAACAACAACAACAATGTTATTCTTGCTTCTAGAGAACAGGTTTTTTTCCCTCCAGTGTTCTACAAAAGTTGATTTTAAGAACATAATCTGCTTCCAAATAGTGTACATGAGATAAGCAAGCACAATCAAGCACACAATTTTTAGCAGAGTTCATGTTGTAATTAATGTTTACAATATTACAGTGTGTACCTTCCCACAGCATCAGAGTATCTGGTCCTATGGATGAAATAAAAATATCTAGCATTATTCTTCAATCTGTAATAACGAAATGACAGTGGAAAAATGCAGATCTTTAAATTTTCCGTACGATTTCAAACCTCAGCCCTGCACCACATCAGGGTCTTTTTTCCTCATTCCTCTCCTCCTGTAACTTCCTTCTCACTGAGCAGCCTGCAAGGTTTCTGTTACAATCTGGCTGTATACCCAAGAAGATCAAACTAGGTAGAGGTAGGCTGCAGTATTTTATTTCAGCTTTCCCTGAATAAATGGGAGTCCTGTTCACTTAGGTGGCTGAGCAAAGGGTGAATTTTAACAACAAGATCAGCTTGGTGAGAATGATAGTAACATTGAGTAGTTCTTGCTGGCATAAAGAAAATAGAGACGGAAGAGAATGTTTTGTGGAGGGTTTTGTTTTGTTTTGTTATTGCTGTTCCTTATCTCCACAGTGGCCTAGTTTCTTTTCCAGCTACTTCTAAATAATTGTCATCAGTTTGCACTAGTGAAGCCTTTATGAGCACATATGTTTTCCTCCGTATTGCCCCAACTTAAATGTAATAAACATTCCCATACATAAAACTGTTTCCTTGTCAGGTTCAGAACATTGTCCCATGAGTCAACATGAGTTATTGGCAGCAAAGCAGAGTCCAAAAGATTACAGATAATAGTTAATAAATTGAACCCAGAGCATCATAAAGCTTTCAGCTATTCACATCATTATTGAGTTCCTCACTTAATTCCAAATGCTTTTCAAGCAACCTTTAATGGACAAAACAGTCCTATTTTTCCAGAGGTAGGCCAATTCTAACCTGGCTTCTAAATAAAGTAATACAGTTAATACAATGATTTCAAGAAAACACTGTGTTTGTGTTTTTAAAACAGAGCTGCCAGTCTGAAACCATGCTATTCCCGCATGGATTTTCTGGTAGCCCTTTTCAGACAAAATAAAACATTTTTGGTATTGGCAGGTCTGATGCAGAGAACAAGATGCAACATAGTGTTTGGATACTTCTGTGCATTCTCTGCCATTTTGTCAGGAAAAAAAATCTTCCTTTTTTTGACTGTATTGATATTGATACTTGGCAGGACTACATAGCCAATGGAAAATAATGACATTTTCTTCAGGAAATTGCTTGTGTATGTAATGCGTATACACACACGCACACTAAGATCAGCAGGCACTTGTTCTAGTTCCAGCTGGACTGCTTCTATTGCCAAGTGCCCTGGGGAAAACTCACATCTTCCCCCCATCCATTTTTAGTCACTTGTTCCATGTCCTGTGTCCTGAAAATGTGTTATGTTTTGCTAGTGCTGATTCTGATATTGTTAAGGTATTTTGGTGTTAGTTAAAAGCAGCCTCATAAGTACTGGTATCTTGAAAGGCAGGATTTAAAACTTCTGAGTAAATAAATAATAGCCAAATACTTCTATATGTTGCCTCCATTTCACCAAAGTTATATGTATATAAGATGTGATCTTGTTTACCTTCTGGTCGTATTGAAATCGGACAGGATAAATGAGTCGATGAAAGGAGGAGATAGTTATTTCCTTTAAGAGTCCTTGCTGATCAAATATAAGGGTTTGGTAAGAACTGGATTGGCTTGTTTCTTAAATACTCAAATCCTTTAGCTCAGCGCAGGGCCATAGCCACAAAGAGGGTAAAATAAGGCCATTAAAGATTAAAGTAAATGCTAAATCTTTCTCTTTAAATAAAATTTTCCTCCAGTTTAAAAATTGATAGCGCAGCGGTAAAAATTCAGCTGAGCATTTAAAAATACAGTTTAGATATCACGAGGAAAGGGCAGGCAAAGTTATATTGAAACCTAGCCTTAAGAGAAGAGGAAATCTTATACTGTATTCCTTCTGGTGATAGTGTATGATGCTAGAGCCCTTTTAATTAACTACTTAATTAAATAACTAAGTATTTAATAGAAGTATTTTACTATCTTTTATACAACTGGTTTATCAGGTTTCTTTTTTTAATTTTTAGTTTTGTATCTGTTTATCTTTTTGGTGTGCAGGGGAAAAGCTTGAATGGTTGTTGTGCGATAAAAGAGGAGGCTTAAATCTTAAGTATTCTAGTTTAACTACTTTGTGGGTCTTTGCCTGTTTTAGTTCATTGGAAGTTAGGAGATGAACAACACAGTTTTTGTTCACCGAAGCAGGAGACTCTGAAGCATGAGAATCCCATAACTTGCCAACAAGACTGGAAAATATTTCAAATTCCTTCAGTCTTTAGCAGCCGATGACATGGAGATGATTGAATATGTCAAATTCCTAAGCACCACCCTTACATTTGTCCTTTCTGCAGTGACTAAGTTCCTGAGATTTTTCATTCCTACAATCTATTTTAATTTAATGTACACTTGCTGTGATATACTACTAATTTCCTTTTTTTTTCAACACATACTCTTTTTTGCTGACTTTGGTCCAATACACACTAATAACCCAGTTTGAGACTGCTTTAACTGCCCTGGCTTAATGCTAGGGAGTTCTGGGAACTGTACTGTTGTGAGACATTTAGCCTTCTCTGTCAGAGATTCTGGAGCCACAATAAACTACAACTCCCAGGATTCCCTAGTACTGGGCCAAGGCAATTAAAATGGTCTCAAACTGGATTATTTCTGCAGTGTGTTCCTCCCCCCTCCTTTTGGGGGGGGGGGTAAAAACCTGTAATAAGCTTACTTTAGATAGTCAAATAGAAATGTAAGATAGGCAAATTACTACATTATTTATTGGTTTTATAGCCTCCTTTCTCCCGAAAATGGGACTCATACCTTTTTTATTAGATGAGAGAAGGTATCTTCTTTTATAAAATAATAGAAAAATATAATTTAAAAAATAAAATCCACTATTAAAACATAATTAAATAAGATGCACAGTTAAAAACAACTAAACAGTTTTAAAATATATCACTAAGAGAAGTAAAGTACAGTATAAGATTCAACTGGACACAAGTCCTGTCAACAGCAAGAGATAAGTTGTCAGTTTATTGAAAGGTAATAATTTTCTGGGGAATGGACATATTCTTTTAGAATACATTGTAATGGCATATTTGTATTTTTATTCTGGAGCTTTGATTTTTAAAAATATTGTTTTGGCAATGCAGTGAGCCTGATCAGGTTCGCTGTTTTGGCCACCTGTAGGTGGTTAACAATTTGAAATACAAATCCCATAAATCTAAACCGATATTTAATATTTTGTTCCTCATTCATATTGATCAGATAGTTAATTATAAATGTTTTTTTTATTTGTAGGTGGCTTTGGATGTAATTTCTTGTACACGGTACCCTTTTTATGCTTAATTTAAAATGAGCTGATAGGTACAAAGTTGAATGATGAAGCATTATTGCTCAACTGTTTGTTTTGTGGTGCAAGGAAGGACACAGGGTGATCCAGGTTCCCTAAATGGATTGCTTACTTGTTTTAGGATGCAATGGAGAGGAATGCTGGTGGCTCAGCCATCAGCGGGTTGTGAATCCATTCCAGGCTTTTGTCCAATTTTAAAGAAGATATCGGAGTGCTGGGTTTTGCTTGTAGGTTTCAGCATCTTGGATGGTTGTTCCAGAATTGGACTAAACCATGGAGCAGATTCATTGCCCCACTGGCTGAATGGTTTTTCCTTTGTGTTGTGAATATGTAAAGAAATCTTTGAAAAGGATGAAACAGTAGGACTGTATTATTATTATTATTGGGAGAATAATTGAATCCTGTGTGGGGCAGTATAATTTGTTTTAATTCATTTTTTATTTATTACTTATTAAGAAACTAAAGTCACTCAAAATGCTGAAACAACTTTTAAAATTCAAATCTAGCTCACGCAAACAGGAAAGACTACACTTAAATTTAGCATTTGTGATAAATGTTTTAGTTTTTTTTATAATAATTTCAAGGAATATGCAAGTCATATTCCGCACTGCAGAAATGCAGTTGGCTCTCTATATTCACAGATTTTTAATTCACAGGTTCATCCACCCATGGCTTGAAAATATTCCCATGGCAGTTCACCCCCACCCCACCAAAGAAGATATGGAAGTTTCCCCTTGCAAAGGGATTGTAATTTCTTGTTTGGCAGGCAAGAGGGTAGAGAAGCTATCTTCTCTCCCTCCCACCCCACCTGCCAAAGAAGATATACAGAGGAGACTGTCAATGAGGTGGGGTTAAGGAGGAATGAGAAAAAGAAAGTGGGGGCACCTTCGATGGTGCAAAAAGCCCCATTGCGATATTGAAGAGAGGTGTAGCTCCAAAAACTCAAAAACTGATATGTTTTCATTCTCTTTTAATAATGTGATGCGGAAAGACCAAGGTTTGTGTGATAAAGTCCAAAGTAATATACCTTTAGGCTTCAGTCATATGGGACTGAATTCAGTGGACCTTACTTTTGAGTAGACTTAGAGGAGTGTGATTTTAAAATATTTTTAGGTGATATAATTCTTTAATTTTGTGACTTGGTGACAGCATTTGCACGTAATATTAAGACTTTCTGGCATAATACAGAGCTGTACTAAAATTCCTAATGCTTTCAATAGGCATGTCAGCTAATGTATATAATGTATAATAGGTAAGAGAAAGGTTGCTGGCTTGCTTGATTAAAGGCATTTAACACAAGTGTAGTTAATAAATTCTGTTTAATCATCCTTACCTGTATCTGGAAATGCAGAATTTTTGCACTTCATTAAGACTATTAATGAATCATGTACAGTCGCCCCTCCTTTCTTGCGTGGTCCCTGGTCTTCAATATTCACAGAGGGGCGACCTCCATTATTTCCAATGGGGCTTGAATATTGGCGAGTCTCCATTTTCACAGGGGGAGGGCCAATTGTAGTCTTACTGTAATGTGAACAATCTTAATTTCACTTAAATTTTACAATACTTTGATTGTCTTGTACAAAGACTAGAACCTTTTTTGTACAAAGACTAGGTGACTGTGATCATTAGGTCAGAGGGTTTTTGTAGGCAAAAGTACAGACAATGATCTTTTCTCAGAGCTTGGAAAACTTACATGTTGGGCTAAAATGCTTAGAATCTCCCAGCCAATATATATATGGCTATGCTAGTTGCAAGAGGCCAAAAAAACCTAAATGGCACCAGGTCTCATCCAATCTTGGAAGTTAAGCAGGGTCAACTCTGGATAAGAGACTGCCAATGAATACCAAATGCTCCAGGTTCTGTTTCAGAGGAAGGAACTGGCAAAACCACCTCCAAATATACCTTGCCTAAGAAAACCCTATGAAATTCAATGGGTCACCATAAGTTCACAGGCAACTTGAAGGCACACACACACACACATATACTAGAATTTTTCAAACTGTAGTCCAAGCAAAGAAGCTTCCTGTGTCCTGGAAACCTTCCATGCTCCAGTGTACCTTAACAGTAATTGGGTAGCATCACAAAGAAGCTGCCGCTGTTGAGTTGCTTAATATGTGTGGTGAAAGAGAAATTCTGCTCTTTTTGAATTCTTGTTCACCTGTTTCCTGTTGGACTCTGTCTTTAGATGATGATGATGATTTCATTCATTTATATTTTCTCAGAAACAATGCATCACGTGATTGAAATATTTCACTACTGGTTTTATACTACAGTATTGGCATTCATACTGTTATATTTATTCCATTCCCCCCCCCCCCCCCCCCAGTGTCTGGATGTTTTGTCCTGTGTAAAATGCAGTAGGGCTTTGCGGCAAGATGTCAACATATAATGATTAGGAGTATGGATCCTAATCACAGAATAATTAGGAAAATGATTAGGAGTGTGAACTTTTTGTTTTGTAGTTGATGTGGGATTATGGGCCTATGTGAAAAGACTGCAGTTTTTCATGTAGGCTTTACCTGCTGAAATTCCCTTTTGCACACAGCTGTTAAAGGTACAGGAGCCTTGCCCTGTTTTTCATGCGGTGCTCCAAGTATTGACACAACTGGCACAGAACATAGGCCTTGATCATGTATGATGCTCCTGTCCTGTCTGATGCACCTTCTCACCACCGGTGCACACCTCCCGCACATTGGCTGGTGATCCAGGCAGATAACATTGGTCTTTTTCTCTCGGTTTCACCGCTGTGGCCAAATCCTGCTTGAAAACCCTTTACCCTCCTCCAGCTGTTGCTGGCACTGCAAAACTGTCTTACAAGGGTGGAAGGGTTATGAAAACGGGTACTGAATGCCTCCTTGTTCATTGAAATTAAAGGGACATACTGTCATGTAACCAATAGGATTCAAGCTGACATTTGGGCCTGTGATAAGCTTCATCTTTTGTGATATCTGTTGCTGTTGCTGAATAACTTGCTTAAGTTGGCCACTGCTGGTAAAGCAAATACAGACCACCTTCTCTCTCTGTAAGAGAAAAGCCCATCAAAACTGGCCATTGGCCAGAATTAGAGAAAGCAGGTGGGTCTGCCACTTCTGTGGGATGGCAAAGCCACTCTGAGTTGAATGGGAGTTCTGCCAGTGCTGGAGGGACTCTCGCTCCACAGGGCTGCCCTGGCCAGAAGGTTTAGGGGGAGGAGGGGGATCTCTTGGTCATTTTTCCACATTTGGCGGGGATGTTCAGTCCTCCTCATCCCATTGGGACTCAGAGGCCTTTTTTTATCCTGGCAGTGACCAGACATCACAGATTGTGGCAAAAAGGCTAGAAGCACCCCCTTTGAGATTTGAGGGGTGTGCTGTTGTCCATTTCAGGGCAAAAGACATCATATCCCCTAGACTTGGGGCAGGTGGAGTGAACTGAGGGATTACAAAGCTCATACTTTGTTCCCCTCTGCTGTGGGCAGAATGCTTGTGAAGAGGCCAAGAAAAGGGTTCATTCAATGCCTTCCCTTGCCCACACCTGTTGCGGCCTTTTGGGACAACACTTTCATGGACTTCCCCAACTCCTCAGGGCACAGTGAAGGAGAATGGATGAGGAATTGCAGGAGGAGGTAGGTTGGCTGACAGGATAATTAGAGGTGCAGGATTATAAATCAAAGGTGACTCCTAAAATTAGTCTAAAGGCCTCAAAATTGGTGGCAAAATGCTACTTCAACAAATTGTCTCCCTGCCCTGCTCAGCATAATAAGTAGGACCCCAAAGCTTACTTTTTTCCCCTTTCTTTTTCCAGTTTGTTAAGAGTTGTTGCCGTGTTGATTCCAGCGAACAAGAGACAAAGTTGGTAAGGTACTGATTTTTATCAGCTTAGTTTATGTTTATGAAAACTTAGATTTTTATGGAAATATACTGTGTACTTAAAGGTGAATTTGGGTTTGTTTGTTTTTCAAAGGAAGGGAGGAGGACTATTATGGGACTAACAGTTGATGTTCTGTTTTCGAGAGGGGATGTGCCCCTTTCTCATGCCCATAAACTTCAGCCCAGGAATTCATGTCTAAGAACAAACTCAGAAATTGAATAGATGTGCTGCTGATGGCAAATATGAAACTGAACAAGGGAGTTGTTAAATTAGAGAAAAGCTGCAAACAGGCATGGGCAGTTTACACAGGTTTGGAGGCACCGGTTTTCTTCTCTGGAACCCTCTAAGGGCCAAACTGGCTGTCAAAAATGCAAAGAAAAAGAAAGAAAGCCGCTGCTGCTGGTTTGGAAATCTGCTGGTTTTGAAAAATAGTGTTTTCTTGAAGCTAAACAGTATCTGTCCATAGTTCTGAGGGGGGAATTGGCCTTAGAAACCTTACTTGAAGCTGTGGGAAGAATAAAAGTAGCTCAGAGCCACTTCATAGCATTTTCATGGAGGAGTTTCTCTTCTGCTCCCCAAGGATGTTGGGGAAAAAGCCATTCATGCCCATAGACATGTGGGGATGTCCTTCGCTGTCCCACAGAAATAATACTTGTCAACCTCCTCTGCTGTGGGTTTGTGTAACTTCATTGTTTTGTTTAGTTTCTTTCCTTGTCTCATTTGTATTCTGCATTTCCTCTTTCAATATGTTCAAATATATGGCTCCCCTTTCACAACAACATGTGAGGCAGGTCAAGTTGAGAGATATCGACTGGCCCAAGAGAACCCCATGGTTTACTGAAAATTAAAATCTGCATCTCCCAAATCCCAGTCTTTCACCCACTCTGCTTTTCAGTGCCACAATCTACCATGCACTCTACCACTGAGGAAGATTTTGAAGGGGAATAATAAGGGTCTTGGCATCATTTCCTCACTGGCTCGCTAACTCGTAAGGAAGTCTCTATACCTGCATCCTCTGCAGTTAAATAAATGGCAACCCAAGGCTGATGGAGGGTGACTGGAGCAGGAGAGAATTGAGAATGTATGTATTTCATTCACTGAAGTCAAAACACAGCCAACACAATGCTGAACAAGCAGAAGGATGAATGCAGTGGAGAAGAGTAAAAACAACGAAAAACAAACAGGACACTTGAGCAAGTGGGAAGAGGGAGGGGATGGCCTAATCCAATCCTTCACTCCTGATCTCATGGCTGGCCATTTTCATAAGTAAAAGATAAATAAAATAAATTTGTATTTCTTATTTCTGCTTTGTGTGCATGTATGGCATTTGAAATTCCCTCCCTCACTGACTGGCAAAGGGAGAAAGTGACTTGGATGGAGAGGAATCCAATCAGAGTGCAAGATGGTCATTAGATTGACAGGCAAACAATAACGGCTATCGGGCATAGGTTAATGCATTCTAGGTAGGCAAAAAACAGCAGAGCAAAGTGAATTTACCAAGGAGAAATACGTTGCTGGTTAGGCCTGATGTCACCTTGCTGTATGTGTTAGTGTGTAGTGTGTATGAGTTTTTATGGGGTTATTGTGGGCCAGGAAAATGAGAGGTGAGGCCGATTGTTTTGATCAGTGTAGACAAACCCACTGTTAATGCTCTTAATGCTTGTCTGGTGTTGCTAGAAATTTAGAAACCAACCTGGATATTGATGAGTATGGCCTTTCTTGTAGCAGAAATTAGAACTGGACATTGCCTTCCTAGCTGCAGAAGAGCATGCTTTTTCTACCTTCCCTTGAAAGAAGGTAATTTCTTCATGAAGCACTAAAATTGTTTTCAAAGTCACTGATTTTTAACATAATGGCCAGGATCCTATATGGGATTTATGTATGCGCAAGCAGTGAACCTTGGGCTGAGCCACCCCCACCCCTGCAATATTCACTTACTGGGCAGCTGCTGGTGTGGTTGCCAGGCATGTGTTTCCCTGTTGATTGGGAAGCAGCTAAATGATATTCCCCCCTCCTGAGAGAAATCTCTGGTCTGTCAGACAGAATCAGGCTCTCTGTCAGAATTTCCCTTTGCACCAGAGATTGCTCATCATGCAAGGAGGAGATGTGGGTGTCAGTCAACTGCTTCCCGATCAATGGTACCATGCCCCTGTGGATTGCAACAGCTGCTGAACAGTAACTGAGGATTGGGGGACTTTCACAACCCCTATATAGTCCCTAAACTAAACTAAACTAGGGGCCACATAGGGATTGTGAATATGTAACAGTCACTGGTACATAACACTAAGTAATGAATCCGTAACTGCCATATACCAACAAGGGCTGTGCATGTTGATCCTGCTCCAGAGCACAAGTAAGCAATTCAGATTATACTCTGATCAGCTCCAAATTCATCTGAACCCAATCTGGAAATCCAATTCACCACTCAGCAATCCCCATTGTCACCATTCACTCCTGAATGATACAATTGAACAGAAGTGTGGTGATGTCTATTTTTTCCTAAACAGACAGTGCTGTGCCTGTGTCCTTATTGCAAATGTGTTAATTCAGAAGGATTTCCAAGGCATTTATAACAATGTTTCTGAATGAACAAACAGACCTCAAAATGTGGGGTTGGGGCAGGGAATTGAATGATCACGGAGACTAGAATTTTGAAGGAAACAGGGAAATATATAATTATCGTGATATCCGACCTAAACAAACCCTTCCCACAAATGTAACGACTGGAAGTTTCATGAAACGAAAAACAGAGATGAAAATTAGAATCTCGAACTGCCACTCCAACTCCTTCCTACCCCATCCCAAACACATCACCATGGTGTCCTGTATTAAAGGGAAAATGCTCCTTCCCAGGCTTCACACACACACACACACAATCACACACACACACACAAGTGGAACCCATTCCAGAAACCTTTCAATCTGACACGGTCCAGTCTGGACCATTCTGGATTGGACCATATCAGGCTGATCTCCTCTAGTGTTCAGACTTTGGCTGAGCTGTATAGACAGCTCTGATATTAACAGTACTTGTGAAAGAGACATAAACACTAACTGCTATATGTAGCTGAATAAAGTTAAAATATACGTGTTTTTTCAATAACTTAAGTGAACTTTTATTTTAGTTCTGTGTTAGTGTGGGTTGTGATCCTTCCACACATGAGTTTTAGTGCTAGTGAGATTTACGAATATTTTTTGAGTTTGTCACTGTGACAAAATGTTGTTAATCAAAGCACTTTGGCTTCATCTGACCAGTGACATCTTGAACTGGCCTTCAGCAGAGTTTGTGGTGGCTGCTGCTTGTAAGATAACAATAGGTTATTTTTACCCTATTGAGCTTTCAGTCTAGACAGAGAAAAGTTAACAGGCACACACAAGGGAATTAATTATGTGTCATGCTTAATTCCCTTAATGCAAGTGACCGGTTTTTCGTTTGTGCTGCCATAGTCAACCGTGATTAGTTGCCATATTGCTGATGCTAAATCGGTAATAACTGCTGGATCTCAATAGCCATATTACTGATGCTAAATAGTCTCTGAATTTATTGTTGAGAGATGTAATGTTTATATTTGTTTCTATTATTTGTGCACATATATTTTGTATACATATTTGCATGGGTTGCACGGAAAGAGCAAAAACTTCATTGCTGGTGAGGGATACATGCCACTATAATTAATCTACCTTTCCCTTGCTTCTTTGACACCTTAAATCCGGTAGAGGACATAGAAAAAAAGAATCCAGAATTGTGCATCTACCTAGTAAAATATTAAATGTCATATGTGCAGATGCCTTGTTTTTTGGACAGGTTTTTTTAAGCCCAGGGAAAGCCCCTTTTAAATATGATGTAACCAGAGCATTGAGGTGAAAAAAGATTCAGAAGGGTGCTGGGGGGGGGGCGCACATTCTCTCCACACCTAGTGTACAGGGTTACTTCAAATAAAGAAAAGACTGTCATTCTGGATGTAGGATGTCCATAGGAAACAAGATGATATATTTGACTGACATTCAGTATTACAGATTTGTAACCTAGAGTTACGGATCCGTAAGTCGTCAGAAATACTCAGTAGCGTTACATAGCTGTAAATGGCACCCGAACCCAACTAATATTTAAAATTGCAGGGGAAATGGTGTTGATCATTAAACAAAATGCAAAACAGGCATTGGTGATACCGTTATTAGGCCAAGATTCAGGCACAGAAACATTAACACTATCTTTCAAAACTCATTGTCCTTCAGGCAAAGATGGTTTTAAAGTGACACTCTGAGACTCACACAAAAGCTTACAGGTCTACACCTATGGTTTTAGATTTTACAGTGAGAGTGTTTTCATGCAGGCAGAAAACTGAGTCCCCGCCTTCCCCACAAAGAGAAATCAATGAATAACAAGAATAAAGCCTATCAAAAAAAGGCCATAAAATCTAAGGTTTGTAGCCATAAAGGTTCTTCTCTTATAATCTGTTCTGACCCCATCCAGGGAAGCCAAATTTCAAGAGAATATTTAACTAGAATTTGAAAATACTGCTGTTTGTATTGAATTGTTCACAACGACCTTAACCTCATGTAGGAAGCAATAAACCCTCTACTCACTAGTCTCAATTCTCAGGGACTGCATACCATCTCAAGGTGAAGGTCTGTTTCAGAGCAGAGTGTTTTTCAGTGCAGGTTTATTTGTGCAGCCTTGAGGAATATTTGTTTTCATTTTACAGCAAGTCTTTCCTCTTTGAGTGTACATGTGCCTTGAAGTTGTCTGTTGACTTATGGTGACTGCCATAACTTAGGGTTTTCTTAGGCAAGCAATGTCCAGAGGTGATTTCCCCTAAATACCCCCAAGATCCTGTCTGATCATGGATGCTAAGCAGGGTTAGCCCTGCTTAGTACTTGGACAGGAGACCATGAACAAATATCATGTAGCCTATGTTACAGGAGAAGGAACTGGAAAAACAACCTCTGAGGCTTCCTTGCCTAAGAAAACTCTATGAAATTAGGGGAGTCGCCATAAGTCGATAGGCAACTTGAAGGTGTGCAAACACACACACATTCCTCTGTGTTTCCTAGACTGCATTTCTTGTGTCACCTGAAATCCTTCCAGCAAAAATCCTCTACCGTAGGTCCAAAACACACTGCAGAAATAATCCAATTTGAGACTGCTTTAACTGCCCTGGGTCAGTGCTAAGGAATTGTAGTTTATTGTGGCACCAGAGAGGACTAAATGTCTCACAAAACTACAGTTCCCATAATTCCCTACCATAGAGCCAGGGCACTTAAAGAGGTCTCAAACTGGATTATTTCTGCAGTGTGTTTTGAACCATGCTGTTTTAGGCTGATTAATAGAAGTATAGTCTCTAGATCAAGGGAAGTAATAGTGCCACTCTATTCTGCTTTGGTCAGGTCTCACCTGGAATACTGTGTCCAGTTCTGGGCACCACAATTCAAAAAAAGATGTGGAGAAACTGGAGCGTGTCCAAAGCAGGGCCCCCAAAATAGTGAAGGTCCTGGAAACCATGAGGGAAGACTTAGGGAGCTGGGTATGTTTAACCTGGAGAAGAGACAGTTAAGGGATGATATGATAGCCCTCTTTAATTATTTGAAGGGGTGTCACATTGAGGCTGGAGCAAGCTTGTTTTCTGCTGCTTCAAAGAATAGGACCAGGAAGAATGGATGCAAGCTACAGGGGGGGAAATTCCACCTTAACATTAGGAGGAACTTCCTGACAGTAAGAGCTGTTTGACAGTGGAACACACTCCCTCAAAGAATGGTAGTCTCTTCCTTGGAGGTCTTTAAACAGAGGCTGGATGGCCATCTGCCATAGGTGCTTTGATTGAGAGTTCCTGCATGGCACAATGCAGTTGGACTGGATGGCCTTTGTGGTCTCTTCCAGCTCTATGATTCTATGATAGCAAGCTGTGTCTGGCCTGGTTTGTTTTTTTTTTTCTTTCTGAGCACCAACTGTTGCAGGCTTTTAATTAGTTATCATGTTTTTTTACAAATATCCATCATAGCAGGTATTGTGGTCTTCTGTCACAGGTTAGCTCAGTTGTCTGTATTAGTGAAAGCACAATATAATTTTTCTAGCATCACACATTACAAATGGTGTCGCTCTGAAATGATAAGGCTTTCCCGCTCTAGATAAGTTGCTTAATTGTCCTTCAAGTCATTGTCTCTCTCAATCATTTTATGAAACCAGTCAGTCAGGAGTCAGAATCGCAGTCAGGATTGTAGTAGCCAAGAAGGAGACGCTAGTAGTGTTTCCCTGCTCTTTTTTTCTCCAGAAATCTCCCTAAAGCTGCTTCTTCCATGCCCGAGTTTCTGAAACAATACATTCAAGGACAAATAGCAGCTTAGATGGTGAGATTCCTAGGCAACAATGGACGATAGCTGCATTTGTTTGATTCCTTTCCCAAAGAGCCATGCTTCCAGTCCAGATTAGGCACCCCTTCAGAATCCTTTGGGGGATTTATGTATGTGTAAACACCATAGTTGCCATGCCACACAGTGAATTTTTCCCCGATTTCTTCAAGTCATTGTCCTGATAAATAGGATTGAGAATTTTTTCTCTAAACTAGGGGCTATGTAGGGATTGTGAATAGAAAACGATCAGAAGTGTGTCCCTCTAGGTCAGGCCTGCACAACAAACCACCTGGGGGCCGCATGCAGCCTACCAAAGAATTTTGGGTGGCCCACGGGAATGTGCAATGACTTCAAGGCTCCTCTGCCGCTTGGCCTCCTTCTGAGAAAAGTGCTATGAGAAGGAGGAGGAGGAAGGGCAAATACCTACCCTGCAAGGCCCCTCCTTTGCCTGACTTTCTCCTCCTTAGGTCTCCTTCTGATGGAAAGGTGGCATAAAAATTAAATACATATATATCCTCATGGTGTATGTCACATAGCTTTATGTATACTTAGCTGCATAGTGGAGATGCTAAGAAACTCTGTTAGTGAATTGTGAGGATGCGTGGGAGCACCAGTAAGAGTTTCCCAGCGCACATCAGACTCCCATTGCTGCATGTTGACACTCCTTGGCTAGTTTCCAGATGCAGAATGGGATTGATATGCATTGGTCCCAATGCACATTGGACCTAGTGTTCATCAGGACCATTATGCATTGGTTACTTCAGCAGCTTCCAGTAATGTTACAGCAGCCGTTTCTTGGATCTGGATGTTCTAGAACTGCCCAATTTTAATTTCTGCAGGCATACGTCCACTAACAAAGGTGTAAATCTCCAACAGGATTCTGGTCAACTTTTCTAGAATCCACAATTTTATGGAAACACTACTGAGCATGCTCTGACTTATTTCTTTGTAGAGTGGCAGGAGTTGAGCCCTTTTCAACACTTAAATAGGACTCAACTGTATAAGAGTACAAACCAGCAGTTGAAAATTCATTGTTAGCATGTAAATAACCGTGCCAGGCTACAGCTCTAAAATTTTGTTCATACTTACACAGATTGTACGTGTGTTGAGTATAACATGTGAACACCCCTTAGTAAGGGAGGAGGAAATGTTTGTTACACCAGCGGTTCCTCTAACTGTTAAATAGTAATGTCTGCAGGAAACATAGATGAGCCATTATGGAGATTAGACACTGCCTTTATTATTCTGTGTGCAGACCTAACTGATGCCAGTTATTCTGTTTCTTTTCAGAATGAAGAAACACATTTCACCATCATGAAGCCCCCGTCCATTTTTGAAGCTGCTTGCAGATTTTTTCCCAAAAGATGAAATCTTAAAACTGTTTTAACATCTGCTTTTTTTCCCATTTTATGTAGCTTTCAGAACAGTTCTTTATTAAATTGAACCGGAACTGAACATCTGGGTTGTTTTGCAACACTGAAACTGCTGTTTGCATAAACTGTGCCCTTTTAGGACTTTGGACCTCCTCAGTTGGTGTATCGATTATGGCCATTATCTTTTCAACACGGATGAACTATGTGTGTTCTTCAGCATGTTGGGAAATTCTGCTTGCACATGCTACAGCAGTGAAATATGGTGTTTGATTCCTGGTGTCCTTTCAAACCTCTGCAGCACTACCTCAGATAAGAATGAAACTGGATTTGTATTGCAATGCCTAGCATTATTCTGTATCTTACTGCTGAATGCTGTACAGTCACCAACCTTTTGGAACCTATCAAAAATAACAGAATGATGCTGGTTGCTTGCTTCTTAGTTACTAGCTGCTCTGTTAATTTATCAGGTAGAGATCAGGATGAGAAATTCAAGATTTTAAACAAAAAGAAACTTGAAAGCTTAGATTCCTACGAAAATATTTATGATCATTGTAAAACATGTAATGGAAGCAACAGAACTTGGCCTCATTAACCTTTACTAGGAAGTCATTGTTTACCTCTGACATATTTATATAATTGTCTCTATAGTTTTTTTAAATGCTGCAGATTGCAAAGACTTTTCCCGCTATGTGTAGGGTTGCATTTATCAGCAAGCCCTATTAGCTGAATTTCGTGTAACCAAAAGTAACATCAAGCCCTATTAACTGAATTTCTTGTAACCAAAAGTAACATCAGGAAGTGGAAGGGTCATAAAAGGTGTCCAGACCAAAACCGTTGTTTTGGAAAGAATACTACATCTAGAAGAATGAAATTTCCCATAAAAGGGACATCATAAAAATGTGGGGAGAGTAAAAACTCCAGTCATTTCCAACAAAAATTATTAAGAAGTGCATACAGGCTCAGTATTGTGAAGATAAATGTCCTGACTGCTGTTTTTGCATTTATGTTAGAGCTTACATTGTCCTAAATCATATTCATCTTGTTGCTTCTGACCTGTATTTGATAAAAGAGGCTTTTAACAATACTCTTTCAGGAGTCCCTCCCCTGATCATCATGTGACAATAAAAAAAGAAAGAGTAACTCGTGTTGGACCTGGCCTTGGGAAAGCCAGGTTCAGTTCCCAGGTGAGCCACCAAGCCTGTTACCACAATAACTAATTGGGTACATAGCATCTAAAATAAAGGCGAATATGTATATTTACTACACATTTCACAAGAGGCATATACCTCTTACATTCTTAATTTATAATGTTGACTTCCTCTGTCAGCCTGGCCTACCTCACAGGGTAGTTACTAGGATGGAGTGGGATATATACTCCACCTTGAACTCACTGTAGATAAGGCAGGATGTAAATACAACGAATAAGCAATCGGTACCATGTCATAAGAAATGCTTTACATTTTTAATTAAGGGAGTAAAAAAAAAATAGTGCCCTAATGCTCTTGTTAAATACAATGCAAACTCATTTTGCTTCCATGCCGAGCATTTGAATTGAAGATTGTATAGCAAGACATATCTGAATGTAATGTCCACCTTTAAGTGTTACTTTGAAGGCCTTAAAGGAGAATATCATAATGAATATCTTGGTAAAAATTACAGAGATGACAAAAATCCTGTTATGTTAAAAACATCACTTCTCTGTCTCAGTTAATTGATTGAAGGCAATGATGCTCTCAGCCAAGGAGAGAATTAAATATGACAGTTGTTCAAATCAAAAGTTAATTGTTGTATGATTTGAGGGAAGCTATTAGTTCCTAATGCCACAATAACTAATTGGGTAGATAGCATCTAAAATAAAGGCGAATATATATATTTACTACACATTTCAAAAGAGGCATATACCTCTTACATTCTTAATTTATAAAGTTGAACCAAAATGTATAATGGATAGGTTTGCTAAAAAATAATGCCTGATTTTACCTTACATTTCGAATATTTTTTGCTATATATTAATGATTATAAACAGAGTTTTTCTCTTAGAGATATATAATTGTTCCTAGGTATCGAGATACTAAATGTATTTCTCGCCGTTGTGATATGGCAAAACTCTTAACTTACCTTGCTCTGTCTTCCAATGTACACTATGTATATAGGAATAATCAGTGATGCTGCTAGGGAAGAGAAAAATGAAACTAGAGTAGTGTATGTATTTAGTTTTTATTGATCCTGGCTGCTCTCCTTAATAGCCATATGCAATAAAATGTTATTTATTAAAGGAACAATATCTTTGAGGGCCTATGTGTTAACATTGAGGGTGGGTGATCAGATCAGGATTACCACATCAAAACAGATTTGAGGGTAATCTGACTTGAGACAAAGGTGTAAAAGGATATTAATTTGTGGGTGGATGCGGCAAGTTTTCATAGCAAAGCAAGTCTACTGTGAAATTGTTGACTGTGTGGGGCTTTCCTCCACAATGAGACCATCCAATCCCCGGATATGAGTGCACATTTCCCCATTGTGGGATGAAGCCCAAAATGAAATTAGAGACCTGGCATAGTATGCCAAAACAGGTAAACAAAGGAAACACATGTACAGAAGCAGTTACAGCAAGCTTCCCAGCCACCAGCTGGGAGAGAGGGAGAGAGAAAACCTACTAGTTACCAAAGGAAAGCACGTAGTCTCACCTCTTACCACCTGAATAGTCATATGTTAACTTTAGGAGTCCATTGCTTCCTTTCTACCTGGATTAAACTAATCGTTTGAAGCCCCTTCCAGACTATGCCAGGGAAGTTCTGTGAATTGTGCGGGTACCTATGGCAATCACCCTTGGTGATAAGTGGCATATCCACGACAGCCTGTTCTTTGTAGAGGCTTATTTGTTTATCAGCTTATTCTTTATAATACAGCTATCAATAAATTTTACTAGTGGAAAAACATTACAAAGTGTTTTTTAATTTGTGTGTGTGTGTGCATGTGCATAGGTATGTATTTTTAGGGTGTGTTCAATCGAGTTTGCATTTCCTGGTGAAAGCTTTTGTAAGCAGAGAAGCAAAGGACATTTCCCCTCCTCCTGAAGCTCCCTGCTCCAGAAGAGGACAGTCTGTCAATATTAGAAAATTGGCTGGATTTTAGCATTCAGGTTAGACTACTGCAGTATGCTGAATGCGGGGCTGCTTTGAAGATGGTTTAGAAAATGCTCCTTCAAGCCAAATCATAATGATATGAATTCAGTGAAATCGTTGCTGACTTAACAATATTGTGGCCACTAAGCTACTATCACCATCACTTCTACCCTTGATGCCCCCAGGAATGGATTTCATGTTTAATTGTTTTGTCTTTTCTTAAGTTAAACCAGTTTGTACTTTGGGAGTCAGCTGTGTATTTGTTTACTAATGTATCTATTCCATTTCCTTTTAAAGAAACTCTGGCTGCTGTAGGAATATGAGTCTTTGCCAGCCATGTGGAAAGCATATCAATAAACAGTGGCTAGCATCCTGTTCGATATTTATGAGACTGCAAGCCGTATTTACAATCTTGTAACTTTCAGGATTCACATTTACAATCGTTAATGACTCCAAAAACAAGCAGCTACATCAAGGGGTCTCTCCAACCACCCATCTCAACATGCCCCGCAGATGTGATTTTCCAATGGCCTGCTCTGCAGCACCTTGGAAACCCTTTGGTTGAGGCCCTGCCTTGCTCAAGAGGTAGGTGTTTGGCTAGTGGCATCAGCAGATGTAGCAGTGTTTGATGATGCAGGATCTTAGCCGTTTATTTTAATCAAATATAGTTGGCCCTCCTTATCCATAGTTTTTTTTTTTTTTTATCCACGGATTTAACCATCCACAGCATGAAAATCTTTTTTAAAGTATAAATTCCAAATAGCAAACCTTAATTTTGCCATTTTATATAAAGGACACCATTTTGAATGCCATTGTATTTAATGGAAATTGAGTATCCACGAACTTTGCTATCCACGGTAGGTCCTAGAACCAAACCCCAGCGGATAACAAGGGCGCACTGTACTTAAATTTGTTATACCAATTTAAAATATGTATTTAAAAAAAGTATTTTAAAAAAACTACACCTGCATCAGCAATATACAAAATCTTCCCTCCTTTTTTCCTAGTGTAAATTTCCCAAAAATTTACTGACTACTGATGTATTTTTAAAACTCAACGGCAAAAAAAGCACGGACCATTTCCTCCCCACCCACCCCTTCATTCTGGATTTAGTAATATTCAATAGATTTGTGGAAGCTGCTGCATTGATCTAAAATCATGAATTCAAATCGTGTTGGAAAGTGAAGGCCCTCTTCTGATTTCTCTAAGCCAGGAGTGATTTTCAAAGAGAGGAACGGGTACGGTTGCATCAAAGCCACATCTGTGCATAGGAAAGAAAGAAGGTTTTGTAAGTTATCCTCTCTCAAGCTTTGTTATATATCTCCTTATCTAAAATGATATGTTTTCTAGGACATCTTCCCACTCTCTTTTAGCCTTAGTTCTTTGACATTCTTCCTCCAAATAAACTTTAATTTGAGTTCATTATGTGAAGTTTGGCTGTCACTTTTATCTGCATAAGTGTTCAGCTTCCCAGTTTGGAGGGTGTTCTGCCACTCTCTGTAGGGTTCTAGTGACTCCAGCAACAAAGCAGACACAAATGTGCTGTAGTGGTGCACCTACATTAAACCCACCAAGCAGTTCAAGCAAAGAGACAGTGAGTTCCCAATTGGCTTTCGTGAGGAAGTATTTAGGAGTAACAGGCTCTTCATTGATTCCTTAGATTCCACCCTAGTCTGCATACGCATTAGATATCCAGAAGCGTACCTGTCCACACTTTGTCAAAAACAACCTGTCCCAGTCTTGGTACTCGCCAGTTGCAAACGCTGTACTACTCCTTCAGTGGGGAACATCATAATTTCAATAATTTAACACACATACGCTCTTCAGTAACTCCAGCCTGATTTCCTCTGTTTTTATAAGAACACTGTGCTGCTTTGATTCAATACCCACTCCTGCAATTCTACTGAGAGATGTAATTACCAATAGAAGATTACAGCCGTGGCAATTGACACCTTGTTAAATGCATAATTTTTCTATCAATTTGCATCATCATTTTAAAAACAGAACCAATTTGTGTGGCGTTTTAAAATAAACAGATCTGGGAGTGGAAATTTAAGACCTGGCAGCAACTTACTTGGGTGAATGAGTATAGTGTGACATTGTCCAGTCAGTTTGAATTGCTCTTAGGAAATTGCAAATATACCTGTGGATGTACTAGGTTAGACGTTACTTTCTTCACATGGCTGGATCAAATGTACAAGTCCTTTGAACAAGGGAACATATAGTCTAAAATACTAGGGCAAACAGAAATGTCCTTTCAGGGTAGTAGCAGCAGTGTTTATATGCTGGATTTAATAAGCTGCAGTGACAATGCAACACACACATAGGCTTGGCCTGTTGGTGTTTCGACAATTAACGTCAGGTCCCAGGACACTGATAAAGTGGTCGATGCAAACAATATTTCAACTTCATGGAGAGACTATACAGAATCTAGCAGACTGAGTGGCATGATTTGACTTTCATTAGCTGACTTCCTAGTCTCTCAAATCTGTCCTGTGTTTTTTCTGCTGCTGCCAATTTGCAACATACAGGAAACTAATTTTGTACTATAACTACCTTCCTGTACTCAGATGCTAAATGGAGCCAAATGGATTGGTGCCGGAAGGGCCTCCTTAACAGTTCCTGTGAAACAGCACTGAGCACAGCAAGTGGATGCTTGGACTGGTTATTGATTTGACAGTGCAATTATGTTCAGATGTGATTGCCGAGCCTGAAGAGGAGGAAGCGGGGGATGAAGAGGAGAATTATGCCTGCGTGAGGAGTATCGCAATTTAAAAATATAAGCGCAGTCTGTGTTTCAGTGTGCTCAACATACTCATATACCCCTGTGATTTTTAAAGAAACTATTTCATGACAACTCCAGCTGCAGTTGTAATACTTTCTTCAGTGACCGTGAGTCACATTTCATAATAAACTCATTCAGCTATAGTCTTTTCATACTTTACTTTCATGTTTTAGAGACTCGCTGGAATCTATATGACCTATATGTAATGGAATCTATATGATCTATATGTAATTTTACATATACCTTGTTAGGTAGCAGTGCTGCTAAGAAACCCCTTTCCTGAATTGCAAAGGTGTGCAGTGCTAGCAAGAGTGCCTGATGTGCATCAGGACTGATGAGCATTGATGCAATATTGGTGCACAATGCACATCAGTTCATTTATTGTATTTATTTATTTGTATGTATGCCACCTTTCTCCCAACTTGGACCCCAGGCAGCTCACAAAAGCTTAAAAACAACAACAATAAAACGGAACAATTTTAAAACGCACCAATGCCCATTGGACACCAATGCACACTGGACACTGATGTATATAAGATATTTTACCAGTTCTGCTACATAATGTTAACAGCAGCCCTCTACTGGATATGGACATTACACAAACACACAATTCTAATGGCTGCAAATGTAAGTCCACTTACATAAACATAAATCCCAACAAGATTCTGGCCACATTTGTTTTTCTAACACTAAAATCACATTAGCATCCAGTTACTAATATCAGGGAGGGGTTGGGAGGTATGGGGCAAGGTGACTGATAGGAGCTAACAAACTGGTGTTGGAGGGAGCAACCAGGGAACGGGATACATCACACAGCTGATGGAAATAATGGGGTTTTCCATCCATGGCCTACTACCTCTCTGCTTCCACTGACTTTTCGTGGCTTTCCTTTTTACACAGTGCACCTAACTTGTTTAGCGTGTTCATTCATGATACTGCTAAGCCCTGCCAATAAACTCTGAAAGATATTTCCTACTCTCTGTGAATCCAACATCTGTTGTGCAGCCAAAGGTCTAGTGAGGGGAATTTATAATTAGCTCAACACTACGAAATGGGCCAACTACAACATCCCTGCGAGGTCATCCTCCGTTGTGTAAACTGAGAAGACCAGGGATTCCAGAAATGAAGCAGAGTCAGGCTTGTCTAATTAATGTCTAGTTTATTAAAAGAGAAAGAAAACCACACAGTTCACTATCACACACGCACACATACAAGGCTCGGGGGTTAGCGTGGGGATAGTTTCCAGGCATAGCTAAGCTGATACTTACCAGAGTGTAGATTCTCCTCTAGGAGTCAGATGGGAAAGAGTGGATGTGGGACAAGTCCGTTCCGCAACGTGGGTTGAACGGTCTTACCGGTATCAAAAGTCAAACTGACGTGGAGTATGGAGACCTCTTGAATGGCCACTCGGTGGCCAAAGCCTAGTGTGGGTAGGTATGCCTTCTCTGTTGCAGATGTGGGGTCTCTCTCTCTCTCTCTCTCTCTCTCTCCCTTCCTCATCCCACCTTTCTCCCACTATTGGGTTTGAGGTGGTTAATTTTTACATTCACCCTAATCTTAATCCATTCTGCCTGTGGCCAATAACTCATTGTTTAATTTATCCAATGCACATTACCTCCCTTACCTCTACTCAGAGACTCCAGCTACACTTATGGCTGATTGTAGCAAGCCTTCCATATATACTTTGACACTTCTGATTCACTTTCAGGAGATGATGCACCAAGGTTGAAATGCATGTAGATTCACTTGTGTGCACTTGTGCACATGCGCCTGACTGTTGCTCTTTTTCAGAGATATCGTCAACTCTGTCTGGCCCCAGTTCTCTAGGATTTCAGGCAGCATTCTTTCCCGGACCTATACAGAGATTCTTGGGATTCCTTGGGGTCAACTATTAGGTATTAACCAAGCCTATAGCCTATGAAATTAGATGAGATTACATGTATTCTGAGGATGGAAAGAATATTCAAATCCTCTAGGGAGGAAAACAAAAAAACAAGGGACTTCTTGAGCATCTGAAACCCCTGAAGAAGAAATCCTCTTCAAGCCCCTGTCTCATTTTTCCCCATCCTTAAAAACATTTGAGAATTACTTCCACTTCCATATTTTTCTTCTTCCTCCTAGGCAAGTGTGGGCAACCCAGTGAAAAGGATTGTCATAGGCTAGATTCCGAAAGCCAGTGGACAAGAACAACGCTGGTATCTTTGTGGCCCAGCTGTCAGAATACATGATGAGCCCATAGCTTTCCCAATCCTTGCTCAGCTCCACCCAACAATATCACATCGAGGCGAGCTGCAGAACTAATTGTGGAAAGCTCCTACAATTCTGGAACATTATATAAACTTCTCTCCATAGCTTTTTCCCAAAGTGGGTCAAAACCCTGCTGCCCCCATGGTCTACTCACAAGGCAGGTCGAACGTCCACAGCCTGACCATACGGCATTGTGTCAAGCCGTGCTGCTGAGTAATTTTTTGTTGTTGTTGCCTCCCCACCATACATACTCACCATCTCATGAACACACTTTGAACAACCACCAAGTACCTTCCATGTTCACCCAGACACCATCCCATTGCATGGCCGACCCTTTGAAAAGTTGCACATGCAGTGCTCCACCCGTACGTGGCATCAGAGCATCGGTGTGTGAGCAATACAATGGGAAAGCACAATCATAGAGGGGCCCCCGTACATGCCCCCTTCACCTCCCTTCACTCCATGCTTCCATTGGACTGTTTGGTTTGTGTATATTGTAATTACATCCATTGGAGTTGTCATGCTTTCATTTCTTTGCTTTGCCACAGCTCCACTCATGTCAGGGCATTTATATGCAGGGGCGAAGATGCACCTCTTCTGTGCTAAGCCAGACTATCCTAGGTTCTGTTTGCTCCAGTTTTTAGCCCCGGAGCATGGTTTTGGTTAGGTTTCTGACCGCTTTGGGAAGGTGTCACCTAAATGCCTTACCTATACAGCAGTTGGAAACTGCTTTATTTTGCCTGTCTGTTCCATTAATAATAGACTTCCACAATAGTATGCCTAGACCTGCCCCTTTCCAGCAACAGTACATTGGGCCCTTTGTATCCTCTAGGGTTTGGTTCCAGAACCCCCCAAAGGATACCAAAATCCATGGCTGTTCAAGTCCCATTAAGTACAATGGCATAGTAAAATGGCAAAATTGAGATTTGCTTTTGGAAATGTATATCTTTTTAGAATATTTTCAAGCTGTAGATGGTTGGATCCATGGGTGAAGAATCCATGGATGTGAAGGGCTGACTGTACACCCCCCCCCCCCAAAAAAACAAAAAAACAATGTGCTGAAAGTTTAAAAACAAACATCAAGTGCTGCTTTTGGAATGCAGCCCTCTTCCATCTCAGAAAAGCCAGTGGTGAAAAAGAGGTATCTAGAAGGCTGTCCTGGTTCTGTAGAAGAAGCAGCTTCCTTGGCTGGCTTCCTTGACTTCCTTGGGGAAGAAGCAGGTTCCTTGGACCCAAACTGTAGCTCTGGCAGGGCTATGCCTAGGTCCAGCTCAGTTGAGTTCAGGCTGAGTTCAGACATGGGGGATTGTCATGCCTGGGACTGAAGCCAGTCTCTCATAGGTTTGGTTACAGCAGAGCTGCAGAATTTTTCAGGACCCTGGACAGAGTTCCCCAGAAGCTGTTTGCCTGCAGCATGGAAGGAGAAAAATATTCAAAGGTCACCTTGTTGGCCAGGCAGCAAAATACATGTTGACCCCTGAAGATATATTTTTCTTTTTGAATTTCAAGATACCAAATCTTGGATTTCAAGATACAAGGGAATCCTAAACAAGAAGGAACCAAAGCACTAGGACCTAACACGTTGATGTTCTCTATCTCAAACAAAGGTTTTAAAAAATCTTTCAGTGGACTACAATCGGGGGCTACAATTTGGCGAATTTTGCCACCCTAAAGGTTTTTTCAGATGTAACAATATGGAAATCCAATGGTCTTTATCTGAGAATGGAGGAGTTCACACAGGACAGGGACAGCTGGATCTCAAGAAAAGTTATTTTGCAGTTGCTAATGGAGCTGAAATTTTATTACATAGTCCTCACATGGCCAATAAGGAGAATGGCCTCTACCTGAATTAAAAATCCCTTAATATCAATTTAACTGTCAACATATCAGATGGAACATAGACCTGTGATGCTAATATCATCACCATTTTTCCCGTATGATTTTTAACATCTTTGTCAGGTGAAGAAGCCAGTGAAGCTTCTAAAGCTTGTATAGTGTGTGTTTTGTGCCAGTAAAGATATCGTTGCTTGTGGATTAGAGAAGGAGCTCTTCTCCCAACAAGGGGATCTCAGCAAGGGAGGGCTTATGTAGGCTGGTCAATCCAAATTATCTCAGAAGCTCCATCCCTGCCATTTTTTTCCTGCTGCAGCCTTGAAAGCATCCATGTTCCTTAACATGATACCTCACTTCTTCAAGACTGAGCAGGCTAGAAGGACTTGCAAAGAGGCAGTAACAAAAAAATAAAAATAAAAAATTGAGAATCCGCACAACAACACAAAAACTCTCATTTGCAGGCACATAGCCCTAAATTCACTGAAGGAAAGTAAATCAAATGGCTAAGATAATGAATGCAAAATTGCAGGGTGATGGGAATCATCTTACTGCTATGGATTCTGTCATCTAATTGTAGTGCATGAAGCTAGATTACTCAATAGAAATATATTTAGAGTAGTGGTGTAAGGAAGCTAAGATCCTGGTTCAAGAACACTATATAGTGATAGGCCTTCACCAGCGCTAGATCACTGCTTGCTTAAGGGACATTTATGACCCTAGATGCTTGAAGGAAATCTTTTCCATAACAATATCCCATCAAAAATCAATCAGTGATACTTTTATTGGCCAACCAAAATGCACAATATACTTGTTGCAAGCTTTCGAAGCTCCATAGGCTTCTTCATCAGGCAAGATGCTGCAAACCAAACAGGAGAGAAAAAAACAAGACAATTGGAGATGTTAGTCAGATGCCTGCATGTTGTTTCAGTCCTTAGTAAAGATAGTATACTGGGAAGGGTTTATTTTGTGCAGGCAGGCTCCTCCTCCTCCTTCTGGCCATGCAGCAACAGGGAGATTTTCAAAGTCCAGGAAATTTAAAGTCAATTTGCATCTCAACAGGGACCCCTCTTTTGCAATTCAATATGTCTCCATTCCAGTGAGGTCACTGGCCTCTTTGTAAGCAGAGAACAATGGATTCCTCAAAAAGTCTCCATGTTTTTGCATCAAGAACATTCTCATGGTGTAGAAGGGTCCCTGTTGAGATGCATTTGTTAAATGGCTAGCCCTGCGTGTTTTCTGTATTGCGAGATACTTCATTGTAGCTGCAACAAGGGAACCTTGAACAAGGGAGCCTGTGGACTGGGACCTCCAACCAAACAATGTTTTTCTTCTTAAATTTGGACTGAACACCGCCAGAATGTTCCTGATGCAAAACCATGGAAACTTATTGAGGAATTCATTGTTCTCCACCTACATAGAGGCCTGTGACTTCACTGGAGTGGATAGAATCATAGACTCACAGAATTCTAGAGTTGGAAGAGACCACAAGGGCCATCCAGTCCAACCCTCTGCCATACTGGAGACATACTGGATTGCAAAAGAGGTTATCAAAATGGTTATGAACAATAACCATCAGCCTAGCTTTCACTGGACTCCATGCCAGTAAAAACACGTTTCCACATTTCTTCAAAACCATCTTCCTTCTTACTCCCCTGGTGATCTCTCCCACCACAACTCCTTTCTTTTCAATTCGCTTCTTCCAAACCAGCCACGAAGCCTGGTTTGCTTGGTGGCTGGCATAACTAAGAGAGGACTCCAATCAAGTGAAGCTTCATGAAACCCTCCTCATGGCTGGTAGATATGAAGAGCTGAAGCTATGCACCTATTAGAGCCACCAGTTTGGTTGGGAGGGAACCTTGCTTCCAGATACGTGAATATTCCTTAATCCCAAAGGCTGTTCAGGTAGACCTAGTCCTCCAGGTGAGTATTCTCCACATCACTTCTAGTCCCAGCCACCTTCCTTCATGTTTTCTGCAAACCAACACCTCTGCGTTCATGCTTTTTCACCTCCATCTTGCAGATTTGGGTGACAATGAAAGGACTGAAGCTTAGTATCCAAGAAAGCTGGGAATATCTGAATGCACTATAACGTCACTCACTACAAGGTGAAGCACATGTTTTGGTTCTAAAATTTCTGGAAGACATTTGCAACCTCACCCTTCTCTTTTTGAGCACTATAAACATTGCATAATACTGTAAATTGTTTTCATTGTGGTATATCAGGCTCCTGTGGGTGACTGAAGAGAGGTCATTGAGAAAGACTGTGAATTTGTGTAAACATCTCAACAGATGTCAACTTCAATGAAACCTATCACAACGTAAGAGATGTCCAGAGATGAACCCAGTGGGTGCAGAACATTTGAGAATGACAGACAACATCTCAACGGAAGTAAACTTCAAGGAAATGTCACAAGGTGAGTGATTTCAGGAAATGAACCCTGTGGATGCTGAATATTTAAAAATGAATGAAAACATCTCAGAGGAAAGCCACAAACCCATGGATCTACACCTGGAGAGATATGACAACAGCCTGTTTTCATGGATGAAATGCATCATCAAGATGTCTAAAAGACGAGATGAGCATCCAAGTTTCAAAGGACATTCTCGCACCTTTTAAAAACTCCCTGAGGTATTTTTCTTCTTTGTTGATTGTTTTTCCTTCCCCTTTCCTTGTAGTCACGTTTGCTTGAAAGACAGAACTCCAACATCTATCTGTTTTTGCTTTGCAGCATCCATTCAGATCTTCAGAAGAATGCAAAGTATAGGATGAAGACATGTCTCAGCAAAGTTGGAAGAAAGACTCTGAGAAAATAGCAAGCAAAGAAAAGCAACCACATCATCCCCAACCCAGGCCTCCTAAGTTTCCATCTGGAACAAGGACCACTTCTGTAGCCCACGCCTTGTGCTGCTGGAGGAAGGAAGGAAGGAAGGAAGGAAGGAAGGAAGGAAGAGTCATCACTGATTACCAGGGCCAGGAAGGGAAGCCTCTCGTCCTCTGGGCTCTTCTCCATGTAATTGCCTACTAACAGTTAACATTCAAGAACTACGCTTCATCCAATGAGACAAAGTAGCTGATGGGAAAGTCTGTTAACACACCAGTGAGTATTCCTCCCCCAGACCCATTCATTGGAGCGATCCCATGTGATGGCCGTGCATGATTTGTGAATATGCCACATCTAGCAATCAGGGAGATGGCAAGCAGACAACAATGTCGCATTTACCAAACCACTGCAAGATGTGACTTGGTACGAGCTCAGGCCATTTGGTGGTGGTGGCTGTTCAGTTTTTAGGAGGTCTCTTCTTTCCTGGGTTAACAGGACTTGGAAACATCCGAGGAAACATAATGTTTCATAGTTGTGGATATGTTGAAATGGAGCCTATAATCCTATGAAAAAATGACTGGAAAATATTTGCAAGGTCTATGAAAATTTCGCTTAAAAAAGCATCAGAATGGTTAAGAACAATAACCATCAGCCTAGCTTTGACTGGACTCCATGCCAGTAAAAATGCATTTCCACATTTCTTCAAAACTGTCTTCCTCCTTATTACCTTGGTGATCTCTCCCACCACAACTCCTTTCTTTTCAATTCACTTCTTCCAAACCAGCTGCGAAGCCTGGTTTATTTGGTGGTTGGCATAACGAAGGAGTTTATCGAACGAAGGGGTTTGGGAGTTTATCCCGCAAATATCCCGGAAAAATCGCATAATTATACGTAACAGTGTCACATGATGTTGCACAAAACCCACAATTAAAGTGATCACAAAGAAGCATTAATGCACATCTTTTTACTTTTGGGGTTTCACCGACAATGTATTTCCGATATCACTTTATTTGTGCAATTGGGTGTGATAATCACTTGTGCAATTACTCACCATTTCTGCTTTATTTGCGGGCTGCTTTAAATGTGCTTTACTCTCTCTTTAATTTTGAAATCAGCCCCATTGTGATAAACCTATGAGAGAAGACATCCATCAGGTGAAACTTCATGAAACCCTCCTCATGGCTGGTAGATATGAACAGCTGAAGCTATGCATCTATTAGAGCCACCAGTTTGGTTGGGAGGGAACCTTGCTTCCAGATACGTGAATATTCCTTAATCCCAAAGGCTGTCCAGGTAGACCTAGTCCTCCAGGTGAGTATTCTCCATGTGACTTCTAGTCCCAGCCACCTTCCTTCACTTTTTCTGCAAACCAACACCTGTGCATCCATGCTTCTTCACTTCCATCCTGCAGATTTGGGTGATAACAGAAGGACTGAAGCTTAGTATCCAAAAAATCTGGGAATATCTGAATGCAGCATAATGTCACTCACTACAAGGTGAAGCACATGTTTTGCTTCTAAAATTTCTGGAAGCACTTTGCAACCCCACCCTTCCCTTTTTGAACACTATAAACATTGCATAATTGTTTTCATTGTGGTATATCAGGCTCCTGTGGGTGACTGAAGAGAGGTCACTGAGAAAGACTGTGAATTCGTGTAAACATCTCAACAGAAGTAAAGGTCGATGAAAATTATCACAAGGTAAGTGATATCCAGAAATGAACCCTCTGGGTGTAGAACATTTGACAATGACTGAAAAGAATGATTTCTTTTCCTCCATCTTGCAGACTTGGGTGACAACAGAAGGACTGAAGTATTCAAGAAGGACTTCGTATACAATAAAGTTGGGAACATCTGAGCACAGCATCCCATCACTCATACAAGGTGAAGCAAAGGTTTTAGTTCTAAAATTTCTGGATGCCATTTCCAACCTCATTCCTCTGTTTTTGGGCACTATAAACATTGCATAATGAATTGTTTCCATTGCGGTATATCAGGCTCCTGCAGGGGAATGAGGAGAGGTCATAGAGAAAGCCCATGAATTCATGGAAACATCTCAACAGAGCTCAACTTCAAAGGAAAGTATTAGAAGGTAAGTGGCGTACAAGAATGAAACGTCTGAATGCAAAACATTGAAGAATGATGGACAACGTCTCAACAGAAGTTGACCAAGCAAACTGTCCCAAGGTAAGTGTTGTGCAGAACATTAAAGAATGATTGAGGACATTTCAGCAGAAGTGATCTTCAAAGAAACCATCACAAGGACTGAAGTGGCAGTATCCAAGAAAGCTGAGGATATAGGGGTGCAGCATCCCATCACGCACAACAAGGTGAAGCAAAAGTTTTAATCCTAAAATTTCTGGAAGCCATTTGCAAACTCACCCTTTTCTTTCCATACACTATAAACGTTGTGTAATAAATTGTTTTCATTGTTGTATATCAGGTTCCTACAGATAAATGAGAAGAGGTCATCAAGAAAGCCCATTAATTCATACAAACATCTCAGCAGATGTTAACTTCAAAGAAACTTTCTGAAGTTAAGTGATGTAGAAGGATGAAACCTGTGAATGCAGAACGTTTAAGAATGATGGAGGACGTCTCAACAGAATTTAACTTCAAGGAAACTCACAAGGTAAGTGATGTCCAGAAATTAACCCTGTCAATGCAGAAAAAGGCTTATTCTGTGAGCCTTAAGGTAAGAAGGAATAAGTTTGACCTGAGCCAGAGCTGGCAAGTTGGTGGTCTGTGGTCCTTGCTGACATGCCCAGGGTAGCACTGGCTGCCACTTTTGGGGTCAGGAAGGAATTTTCCTCCAGGGCAGATTGGCCAGAGATCCTGGAGGTTTTTCGCCTTCCTCTGGGCATCCAGCAGTGTCCACCTGTTAGAATGTTTGGAAAATTAATGTATTTTGTTACTGTTGTTGTTAACTGTCTTTAAGTCAACATTGACTCAGGGTAACCCTATGGATGAAACACTCTCCAAGCCCCTCCATCCCCAATGTCTATGCACAGTTCTTTGAGGCTCTTTGCTGAAGCCTCCTTAACTCAGTCTATGCATGTGGTATGTGGTCCACTTCTCCTGTCCTCTACTATTCCAAGCATTATTGTCTTCTCTAGTGAGTCATGCCTTTTCACAATGTGACCAAAATACAACAGCCTTGGTTTGCCCATCCTGGCTTCTAGGGAGGGTTTAGACTTGGTATGTTCACGTATCCATGTCTTCCTGACCATCCATGGCATCCTCAGCACTCCTCTCCATAACAACATCTCAAGTGAGTTGATTTTCTGTCAGCTCTCTTCACTGTCCATCTCCCACATTCGTACAGGGCAATGGGAAATACAATGGTATGGAAGATTCTTACTTTAGTTCAGAACTGTATTATAGTTTTGCATTTGATGATCTTGTCTAGTTCTTTCCTCGCAGCCCTTCTCAGTCTTCTGATTCCTTGAATGCAATCTCCGTTCTGATTGTTGATGGATCCAGGCTATGAGAAGTCTTTGCCTTTTTCAATGTCATTATTTTCTAGATTGAGGTTTTGTTTTGTTTTTTAATATGACCTCAGTGATCCTTACTGTTGTAAAAACCTGCCTAGCTGAACTCAGCAGAGAACGACAAGCCTCTGGAAGAAAATTAAAAGCTATACATAGAGAATTTTTTAAATATGAAGCTTACTTTCGAAAGAAGAAATGCTACAAGGTCTTCAGAGAGCTAAATTAGAAAACTCTTACCATTTGGAAATGGGGCATAGCAAGACGTCAACTATTACTCACTGCAAAATGATACTCCAGTAAGAATTTTCTGATCCATTTTTTTACAAATCCTGCTTCCTAAAATACCATTAGATACAGGAGCAGCACTGTTTACTAAATTTAAAATAAAATGCAGAAGAAACATCATGCTGTCCAGACAGAATGGCTTTTCCTTGAAGATGATGCCAGCATGCTTCCTACATGGAGAGATGGAAGGAGGGAGCTTCACCATTTGCTTGCAAAAGGAAGGCTCTTGTTGACATGCCCAGGGTAGCACTGGCCGCCACTTTTGGGGTCGGGAAGGAATTTTCCTCCAGGGCAGATTGGCCGGAGACCCTGGAGGTTTTTCGCCTTCCTAGGGGCATCCGGCAGGGGTCACCTGTTAGGCTGTTTGGGAGATTCATAGGAATCAAATGAAACTTATAACTTTTAAAACTTGCCAAACCGAACTTGGCAAATAGACATAACAACCATAATGCAAAATCAATAAAAATCAGAACCTTGGAAATAGTTCTGTTTCTTTCTCTTTTGCTTCTTCATTTTATGTTTACAGATACAGTTGGTGGTGCTTCTCTTGGAGTATCAGAAGTTCAGAGAGAACAACATTTGCCCTCCATTTAGGTGAAATTTTATGTCATTGCAGAAACCATAGGGCTCTCCATCTGTTGTTGATTTTTTTTTAATTAAGAGGCAGCCATTCCTAGACAAAAACCTGTAGATGAGCCTGGTTGAGGTATTTAATCCCTTCACCTGGAGCCCTTTTACACTACACAGTTACAACACTATGGTGCATGGCTCCATCCAATGAACTATTATTCTTGCTTGCTGAGGATCGCTCCAGTGGATTAATCCAGTGAGGGGGGAAATTTCATGGCCCCAGGTTAACAATATTTAGGCAGAAGGCTGGGCAAATTTTATCCTTGTTGTGGGGCGGGAAGGCATTCAGGATTCCTGGAGCTGGAAACTGAAAAGCCCATGATGTGTCTCTCCAGGCAGCAGCTCTTCCAATTTCCCTGCTTCCTTAGCAGAATAGGCATTCCATCCATGACAGTGGAAGAAGATGGTTTCATATGAGTTTATCATACGGGATGAATCCCATGCAGAAACTAAATTTAAACTGGAAACAACCCACATTTGCAGGTTGTTTTTCAGACAACGTTCAGGGTTAATCTGAATAGAAAGCTGGGGGGGGGGAACGCATTTGTGGATGTTTTTCAGACAATGTTTGTGTGAAAGAGAAATGATGTGAAAATAACCCAAAGGCAAAGTTGTCAAAACCACCTTCTTTTTACTTTCACTAAATTCCAAAAGTACAAAGGAGTTTTCCATTTGGGTTATCTTCGTGTTATTTCTCTTTTAGGCCAACGCATCTGACAAACAACACCCAGATTTTAAAATCCCATTTTTGCATGGGATTTTACCAATTTGTGCTCCATGTGATAAACTCCACAGTTGTTTATTTAAAAATATCCTTAATGTGCCCTTGGGTGGAGTGGCACCTTGACCACCTTCTCGGAAACCTCCTGAGGAGCCAGCCATGGATGTTACCTCACCTTGGTGCCCACTGCTTTGCCAGAGATCCCATCGAACCTCCCAGAAACAATTTTGGTAATGGATGAGGGAAACAAAGATGATACACAGTGGCAAATAATAAATCCCATCCTCAATGCTTTCCTGCTTGCCCACCTGCCCTTCCTCTAAAACAGCGGTTCTCAACCTTTGGATCGCAACCCATTTGGGGGTTGAATGACCCTTTCACAGGGGTCACCTAAGACCATTGGAAACACATATTTCCAATGATCTTAGGAACCAAAACACCACAATTTTATGGTTGGGGATCACCACAACATGAGGAACTGTATTAAAGTGTCACAGCATTAGGAAGGTTGAGAACCACCGATCTACAGAAATGCAGCTAGGTGCTGCCTAGTTCCCATCCTCACTTGCCACTAAATGGCCATGGATGATATTGCTAAAATGTTCTTCTACACAAAATTTCAGATCCATATATGTTTTTCCTGTTTATAACTGATTAGAGAGATAGCATTGTGTTTTTCACATTAAGGCTATACAGTGGTAATTTGTCTTCCACCACAAAGATCTAGCTGAATGGAAAGCATTCAGGGTCAAAATAATTGGTTTAGAAGACCAAAGATGGTGAAACAATATGTAGCTTGTTGGGGATTGCCAGGTAAGTTTGAAGAAGAACTCAGAACTGACTATTATCTAGAAAATGAGAGTTTATACAACAGCCAGATTTGGGAGATGATTGGCTCAGTGGTGATTCCTCGTTCTCTCTTCCTTCCAGAAGGCAATGTCTGGCAGTGCAGAAATGCTGCCAAAACACAGGAAACAGATCACATGGCTATTGTGGGGGAAAGTGGGATAATAAATTAGGCCACATTGGTATGTTTCCATTCATAAAAGAGTAGACAGGATAGGATATTTTTATTTACATAGACCAATAAAAGAAGATACCATTTATAAAATGAGTGTGATTGTGGCAGGACAAGAAGCCGATGTGATAAGAAAAACATGCACAGGCATCAAGTAAAGGGGACACATGGTCTTAGATGTCTCTGCACTAATGCACAGAGCATGGGAAATAAGCAAGATGAACTTGCACTCCTAGCACAACAAGGGAAATATGATATAATAGGCATCACTGAAACCTGGTGGGATGAGTCTCACGATTGGAATATAGAAATAGAGGGGTATAACCTTTTTAAGAGAAACAGGACAAACAAGAAAGGAGGAGGAATAGCATTATATGTCAAGGATATTTACACCAGTGAAGAGATCCAGGACATCAATACCGGAAGCCAGGTGGAGAGCATCTGGATAAAAATTAAAGGAGAGGGAAACAACAGGGATGTTACTGTGGGAGTCTACTACAGACCCCCAAGTCAGACGGAGGAATTGGATGATGCCTTTCTAGAACAGATGACCACACAATCAGGAAGGAGAGATATAGTAGTGATGGGGGACTTCAACTACCCGGATATTTGCTGGAAGTCAAACTCAGCCATATCCTCAAGATCTAGAAAATTCCTCACTTGCCTGGAAGACAATTTCATTGTCCAAAAGGTGGAAGAGGCAACAAGGGGATCAGCTATTTTGGATCTGATCTTAACCAACAGGGAAGACCTAGTTGATGGGGTGCAAGTGGTGGGATCCTTAGGTGGGAGTGACCATGTCCTCCTGGAGTTTGTTATACAGGGGAAAGGAGAAGCCAGGCATAGTCAGACACGCGTTCTAGACTTTAGGAAAGCTGATTTCAATAAACTTAGAGAAATACTGGGGGTGATCCCATGGTCAAGAATACTAAAAGAGAAGGGAGTTCAAGATGGATGGGAGTTCCTCAAAAGGGAGATATTGAAGGCACAATTTCAGACAGTTCCAATGAGGAAGAAAAATGGGAGATGTCTCAAGAAACCGGTATGGATGACTAAGGAACTTACAACTGAGCTAAGTTTTAAACGGAACATGTATAAAAAATGGAAAAATGGGGAAATCACCAAAGAGGAATTCAAACAAATAGCCAGCACATATAGGGATAAAGTCAGAAAAGCTAAAGCGCAAAATGAACTCAGGCTTGCTAGAGAGGTTAAGAACAATAAAAAGGGCTTTTTTGGATATGTCCGCAGCAAAAGGAAGAAGAAGGAAATGGTAGGACCACTGCGTGCAGAAGATGGCAAAATACTAACAGGGGACAGAGAAAAGGCAGAATTACTCAACACCTTCTTTGCTTCAGTCTTCTCAGAAAAGGCAAAGGGTGCTCAACCTGAGGACAGGGAAGAAGGGGACAGAGTCAGGGAATTTGAGCACAGAATAAGTAAAGAGACAGTACAGGAATACCTGGTTAATCTAAATGAATACAAATCTCCAGGACCAGATGAACTACATCCAAGGGTATTAAAAGAACTGGCAAAGGTGATATCGGAGCCATTGGCAATAATCTTTGAGAACTCCTGGAGAACAGGAGAAGTCCCAGCAGACTGGAGGAGGGCAAACGTTGTCCCCATCTTCAAAAAGGGAAAGAAAGAGGATCCCAACAATTATCGTCCAGTTAGTCTGACATCAGTTCCAGGAAAGGTTCTAGAGCAGATCATTAAGCAGAGAGTCTGTGAACATTTAGAAGCCAATGCCATAATCACAAAAAGCCAACATGGGTTTCAGAGAAACAAGTTATGCCAAACGAACCTGATCTCTTTTTTTGATAAAATTACCAGCTTGGTAGATGAAGGGAATGCTGTGGATATAGTTTACCTCGATTTCAAGGTTCCCCATGACATTCTTGCAAACAAGCTTGCAAAATGTGGGATAGACAAGTTAACTGTTACATGGATTTGTAACTGGTTGACTGACCGAACTCAAAGGGTGCTCAACAATGGCTCCTTTTCATCCTGGAGAGAAGTGACCAGTGGGGTCCCACAGGGCTCTGTCCTGGGCCCAATGCTGTTCAACATCTTTATTAATGATTTGGATGACAGAATTGGGGGCATACTTATCAAATTTGCAGATGACACTAAACTAGGAGGAGTAGCTAATACCCCAGAGGACAGGATCAAAATTCAAAATGACCTGAATAGACTAGAAAGCTGGGCCAATGCTAACAAGATGAAATTCAACACAGAGAAATGTAAGGTTCTGCACTTAGGGAGGAAAAATGAAATGCACAGATATAGGATGGGGGACACCTGGCTGAATGAGACCACATGTGAAAGGGATCTAGGAGTCCAAGTAGACCATAAGCTGAACATGAGTCAACAGTGTGATGCAGCAGCTAAAAAGGCCAATGCAATTTTAGGCTGCATCAATAGAAGTATAGTGTCTAGATCAAGGGAAGTAATAGTGCCACTCTATTCTGCTTTGGTCAGGCCCCACCTGGAATACTGTGTCCAGTTCTGGGCACCACAATTCATAAAGGATGTGGAGAAACTGGAGCGGGTCCAAAGGAGGGCAACACTGAAGCAGGCCTTTTTTTGGTTATTGTTTTATTACGTTATTTTTGATTGTGCAGAAAAGCAATCCCCATTTTCCATTTCCCCTACGTGGAATTCTTCTCTCACACCCACTTGAGAACAAACAAAACAAAACAAAACAAAAATTAAATGATGAAGAACGGAGAAAAGCTTTTAATATACTATGTATTTTTTTTAACTATTTAAAAATCTGAGTGAACTTGTCAAAATCACAATTGTCTTGCATTCTCCCTCTTGAAACCAAGTTAAACTGGAAATCCCATGGCTGAAATACCTGACAAAAATTTGAGAGCCCACCTCTCCTCTCCCTATCTCTTACTTTTTATATCATCTGCCCTGAATATAGGATGGGGGACACCTGGTTGAATGAAACTACGTGCGAAAGAGATCTAGGAGTCCAAGTAGACCACAAGTTGAACATGAGTCAACAGTGCAATGCAGCAGCTAAAAAGGCCAATGCAATTTTAGGCTGCATCAATAGAAGTATAGTGTCTAGATCAAGGGAAGTAATAGTGCCACTCTATTCTGCTTTGGTCAGGCTTCACCTGGAATACTGTGTCCAGTTCTGGGCACCACAATTCAAAAAGGATGTGGAGAAACTGGAGCATGTCCAAAGGAGGGCAACTAAGATGGTGAAGGGCCTTGAAGCCATGCCCTATGAGGAATTCCTTAGGGAGCTGGGAATGTTTAGCCTGTAGAAGAAAAGGTTGAGAGGTGATATGATAGCCCTGTTTAAATATTTGAAGGGATGTCATATTGAGGAGGGTGCAAGCTTATTTTTCTGCTGCTCCAGAGACTAGGACGCGGAACAATGGATACAAATTGCAGGAAAAGAGATTCCACCTCAACATTAGGAGGAACTTCCTGACAGTAAGGGCTGTTCGACAGTGGAACACACTCCCTCGGAGTGTGGTGGAGTCTCCTTCCTTGGCGGTCTTTAAGCAGAGGCTGGATGGCCATCTGTCAGGGATGCTTTGATTTGGAGTTCCTGCATGGCAGGGGGTTGGACTAGATGGCCCTTGTGGTCTCTTCCAACTCTATGATTCTATGATTCTATGATTCTATGATTCTAAGATGCTAAGTAAAAAGGAACTAGTTTTACAGTGGTCTCCCATGTTGTATGTGCACACAGCTGCTGGCTTGGGGAATCTGTTTGTGGCTGTGATCACTGTCCAGAGGAGGGGGAGTAGTTGGGGGAGAGGGATAAAGGGGAAGGAGCAAATTCATGCCCATTCACACCATATGACTGGTTGAGAAAAGTAGCTGCAGTGGAAGGGACCTATCACACAAAGGCAGTATTGGAATAGCGCATTTGAGAGCCTATTGACAGGTTTTGTCCCTCAATGAAAAGGTGCACTACAGTAATGAATGGAATGCAAGGCAGCAGCAGGATGAACATGACATTGGTGGTGGTGGTGGTGGTGGTGGTGGTGGTGGTGGTGGTGGTAATGACCTCCTTTACCATTACTGTTGCATATGATTTCCAGCGCGAATGTTTGACAGCGCTTTTCCTCCGATTTGAAGGGTAAGTGGCCATGCTTTGAGTGAGGAAATGGTATTGATCAAGATAAATCCAGCCCCTTTCCAGAGTCTCTGTCACTGTGTCACTGCAATGCTACCACCTCTCTGTCTCTCTGTCTCTCTGTCTCTTTCATACACACACACACACTCGATCTCATTTTCCTGTTCCTGTGATACCAGAACTACACATTTTATTCCAAGCGTTCACTGTTTTGATTAAACCTGTGTTTCTGAGAGCCAGCTCAAAAGTTCGTAAAAAGTAGGGTGAAGGCTGAGTAAGCCTCCTTCCTTCTTCCCCCACCCCTCCTTCCCAAAGCTTCTCTTCTTTGCCTTCCCAAAAACCTTTCTCATCACCCCTGCATGCCCATGACACTTTCGCTTTCCCCAAAGCCCCAACCGGGGCAGTGCTGCTAATACCAAGCCAAAGGCAGCCATTCCCTCTCTTCAGCCCAACAAGAGCGCTAGTAGGTGCTCTAATCTCAGAGCGGGTCCAAAGGTGTGCAAAGCAAGACTGCAATCTCAATTGCATATCATTTTTTTCAGGCAATGCAATTGTAGCAGGAGCCCTGTGTAATAAGGTCCTATGATGAGTTAAGGGGAGGCCATTCAAAAGAAAATCAGAAATGAAAATAATGATTGCACGCAATATTTGAGTGCTGGACTATGACTCTGGAGACCAGGGGGTCAATTCCCAACTTGGCCATGAAACCCCCTGGGTGGCCTTGGGCAAGTCACATGCTCTCAGCAGGGCAATGACAAACCTTCACTGAACAAATCTTGCCCAAGAAAGCCCCATGGCCTTAGGGTCGCCATAAGTCAGACGTGACTTGAAGGCACTCAATAGCAACAACAAAGAGTGGATGATAAAGAAAGATATCAACTGGAATTCTCTAAGACAATTACAAATGAGTAGCTTGAGCCATGTCCACACAGGTCAGATACCTCATCCTCACGACACGTAATCCAGAAGACACGGGGCCAATCTGGCCTGTGCAAACACCACCCAAGATGTATGCATTCAAGATTGGTTCATATTCATGATCCCTAATATTCATTAGTTTAGGAAATGCACAGGGACAGTGAAAATTCACCAGTCCTCGCTTACTGAGCAGCAGCCACTGTGAGTAGCAGTGGTTCATTCCCTTCAGATAGCAAATTGCTGGTGTTTCATCTCCCCCTCCTGTAAGTGACCTGTGGTATGAAGGAGAATTGCAACAGGGGAGTTTATCACATGGGAGGAATTTCTCCCAATTTCGAATGGAGCCAATTCGAATTCACGTAAATTCGCTAGTTTAGTGAATTTACGTGAATTCTAATTGCGTTCGGAATGTGTTCAGAATGACTTCCCACTTCCCGAAAATGACCCCCCCCCCCATTGCCTGAAATTGTGTGAGATACTTTAATACATAATAATGTGAAACTCCATGATTGCATTTGGATTGCCATTGCATTATACCCCCAAATTCCTTCATATGATAAACTCCAGGGACACTGCTTTGGGTTGTTGCATTGAGATCACTCAAGGAAGACCCCATCACTCACAGAAACCACTTCCCAGTAAGCGAGGATATATAACTAGGTGATTATGTAGCTAAGCAGGTGATACAAAAGTGTGGCCATTAAAATAGCTAAAGATTTTCTACTCTTTGTCTCAGTAAATAAGAAAGTAAGAAATCAGTCAAGAACTCAGATAACAGGACTTTGAAGGGCAGCTATGAAAGGTAAGATTCTCAAGTGCAAAGATGTACTGTACTGTTAAATACCAAAGTCAGTTTCATCCATGCCATAGTATTTCTAATTTCAGTGTATAGTAGCGAAAGTGTGAGGAAAGTTAAGAAACCAGACAGGAAGAGAATCCACTCATTTGAAATGTGGTGCTGGATGAGTGCTGTAAAGATACCAAAGACTTCAAAGAAGACAATAAACAAATCAAGAGAACTCTCCCTAGAAATGTTTGGCTAAACTGAAATTATCACAGTTTGGACATATAATAAGGCAACATGATTCATTAGAAAAAATAATAAAGCTTGGTAAAGTAGAAGGCAGGAGGAAAAGAGGAAGGGAGCACTACAGGTTAACTGAGTCAGTCAGGGAAGCTACAGCCCCAAGTTTGCAAAACTGTTACAACAGGGGTGCTTGGAGGTCTCTAATTCATAGAATTGACAGTAGCTGGCTTGATGGCAATGAACAACAAATTAAATATGAAGTTGAAGGCTTTCACAGCCAGCATCCATGGTTTTTTGTGGGTTTTTCGGGGCTATGTGGCCATGTTCTGGAAGAGTTTACTTCTGACGTTTCGCCAGCATCTGTGGCTGGCATCTTCAGAGATGCCAGCCACAGATGCTGGCGAAATGTCAGGAGTAAACTCTTCCAGAACATGGCCACATAGCCTGAAAAACCCACAAAAAACAACAAATTAAACATTTTCAAGTACTGCAGAGGAGGGGGGGGACGGGGGGGGATGATGTTGAATTTAGAGACTGTTATCATTGGCCAGGCTGTTTAAATTCAGATTACTGCTTAGTTCACTATGAAGCAATATAGAAAGTCCTCTTCAGATTGACATAAGTATTTGTTTCTGTGGTTAGAAGGAATGGAATGGGGGAACTGTCTGCTAGGTGGTAATCATCCATTGATCTTGTATGACATCTAGTGTTCATTTTTAAATACTGCTTCTGTGAACTAGAACCACTCACCTATACTCTTTCATGTGAGGTAGCCACAATAACGGCAAAACTGTGGGCCCCCAAAAACTTCCAGTTTGGAGACATAAGGCCTAGCTAGTTTGATGCAATTTGGAGAGACACAGCCATGTTGATCTGTTTACAAGAAAAACAACAAAGTGTTTAGAATGCCATTTTAAATGCTAACAAATTTATCATGACATGCAAGTTCATAGACTGCAATCCACTTCAGCAGATGTAAGGCATGTTCTCCTCAGTTTGCCAAGATCCATATATATAATTGGAGATAGGGGAATGTAAACAGTAAGATCAGAGGGAATTTGCCTTAATAAAGGCATGAATATTGCAGTACGAGGCTATAATCATTACACTTTTATACTATAAGATTTTATATTAGACAGAAGATGTCTAGTATGATTTTATACTAGACTGTTTTATATTACATATTTGATGAACAAAGTAAACTGACACAGTTGCTGATGTCTAGCTGGAGCACATTACCTACTGGAAGACATAGGAGTTTATCACACAGGAGGAATTTCCCTCAATTTCGAATGAAGCAAATTCAAATTCATTTAAATACGATAGTTTAGCGAATTTACATGAATTCTAATTGCGTTTGGAATGAGTTCAGAATGACTTCCCATTTCCCGAAAATGGCTCCCTTTTGCCTGAAATTGCGTGAGATACTCAAATACACAATTACGTGAAACCCCATGATTGCGTTCAGAATGACTTCCTATTGCCTGAAATTGCGTGAGATACACTCATACGCAATAACATGAAACCCCATGATTGCATTCAGATTGCCATTGCATTATACCCCCAAATTCCGTTATATGATAAACTCCATAGACATTTCTGCTCTAAGCTGACATCCAATTTGATATTTTTTTTAAAAAGGTAGCCATGGCAGTTAATGAGAACAAAATAAAATCCAAACTGACAGGTGAGCAATACAGTGGGCCATTCTCCATCCACAAGAATTTGGTTCCAGAGGGGCCTGTGGGTGGGGAAAAACGTAGACAGTCACACCCCATATTATTCAGTGGGTCTCGACAACCACACATATTCAAGTCATCTGTGTGCATGCGCCACCATTTAATAATGTGGAGCATGCAATCTGCAGGTGGTTGAATCTGTGTATTGCTAGCCCATTGATGCAATGGCCCCACTGTAATTTTATTAGCAGCAGCTAGTGACTTCAGCAAGTCATGCTCTCTCAGCCTCAGGGGAAGGCAATGGCAAACCCCCTCTAAACAAATCTTGCCAAGAAAACCCCTTGATAGATTTGCCTTAGGATCAAACATAAATTGGAAACGACTTAAAGAATTTCATAAAATTGTGCAAGCTTGAGAATCAAGCGGTCAAATTTTTGTCAGATGTTTCAGCCATGGGATTTCCAGTTTACCTTGGTTTCAAGATGGAGAATGCAAGATAGTTGTGATTTGGACAAGTTTACTCAGATTTTTAAAAAGTTTTTAAAAAACATAGCATATTAAAAGCTTTTCTCCTTTCTTCTTCAATTAATTTTTGTTTTGTTTTGTTTGTTCTCAAGTGGGTGTGAGAGAAGAATTCCACGTAGGGGAAATGGAAAATGGGGATTGCTTTTCTGCACAATAAAAAATAACGTAATAACCAAAAAAAGGCCTGCTTTATTGGGATAATCTGCATTGTGTGGTTCCCTGCCACAATTCACTGGTTGCATGTCATGATTTAGCAAGGATCTAGACATTACCATAGCATATGAGAAAACCAAATTTTAACAAATCTCAGATTCCTTCTGCTACCCTAAGGGAAGTGTATTATCACCCATGATACTGAAGGCAGCACCCAGATGTTTTCAAATTTTAATCAAAACCCAGAACTCCACCTGCACAGTATTGGTATCAGACAGAACATTTTGCTGCTCCCGAAAAAAAGGTCACCCAAAACTTGGGGAGTTTAAAAAGCAATTTGTTCCCATCACTTATTACAGGATTTGGAAAGTAACCTGCTGAATGATGTAAAAAATTATAATATTAAAATAGCAATTTGTTACTTCGCCTGCTGTGCTGTTAATCATTTCTCTCCCGTTTTGTAACTTTTTTAAGAGATAAAAAACAAGAGTGGTAAGGTAATACAGTAGTGTAAACTGTGCTGGGGGAGGGTGCATAAATTTGGAATGCTTTGTTGCAGCGGCTGGGACACTTTTTTGTCACATCCTCAGCTAATTTGTCAGATGGCTGAGCTCTACAGAGCCAATAGCATTCATTTATCTGAAGCAGGTAATCTGTTATTCCTAGGATATTTGCAATAGGAAATGAGGGTCCTTGTGAACAGCCTGGTGAGGCATAGGAGTTTATCACTCAGGAGGAATTTCCCTCAATTTCAAATGAAGCAAATTCAAATTCACGTAAATTCGCTAGTTTAGCGAATTTACCTGAATTCTAATTGCATTCGGAATGCGTTCAGAATGACTTCCCATTTCCCGAAAATGACCCCCCCCCCATTGCCCGAAATTGTGTGAGATACTCTAATACGCAATTACATGAAACCCCATGATTGCGTTCGGAATGATTTCCCATTGCCCAAAATTGCGTGAGATACACTCATATGCAATAACATGAAACCTCATGATTGTGTTCAGATTGCCATTGCATTATACCCCCAAATTCCATAGAGGCTAAGCAGATAGTTGCCCTTTATCCATAGCAGGTCTTGAGGGAAGAAAAGTAGGAATTTGGTGAACAGTTGTGGCACCCATATGGTAAAGAGAGGGCTCTGGAACTGCCTTTTTAGATGATGCAACCAGTGGGTTGGGAAGGAAACTTCACTTGAGGCTGGTTTGGGGGCTGAGCCCTCACTTTAAGTCATGCAACATGGGGGAGGCCTTCTCGGTTTGGCTTTCCTGTAGTCGGCCAGCCAGGAGAAAGCCAACTTTGGGGGCTCAGCCTTGGGCATTTCATCCAAAAGAAGCTGGGGATGAGGTCTGGGTGAAACTACCTGTCTCAGCTGTTCCCATGCTATGTTGCTCCCCCCTTTTGCAAGGGTTAAAAGTTAAATAGGCTAATAATTAAAATAAAGTGTCCCATTCCACTGTCTGATCTCTTTATTTCCATGGTTGGTCAGCACTACTTTATCAATAAAGGAATGAGGTGCTTGTGCATATTAGGTGACTCAAGTGCACAACAGCAAAAAATAATAATAAAATAAAATAAAATTAGCTCCCAAATTCACCACATTGGAGTCGGCTGGTTTCAAGAAAAATAACTAATTTTATTATGTTTTTAACCCTCTTTTCCACTAGGAAACAAAGATAACTTAAAACAAATCAAACAAATTAAAATTGTCATGATAATTAATTATCAATATATGCTGAAGAAGATTCGGGGTATGTATTCAGGAAAAAGAGTGTTTAGAAGTATTTGGAAAATGAGGGATGGTTTGGCTTAGACTGGACTGAATAAGGAATTATACTGTACTCCTCCATAAAACTCCAACAAAGTTTTCTCTGCAAAGGAAAAGCCCCAGAGGGATATATCCAATTGTTAATCCCACTAGAAGAGAACTTGGTACATCAATATTTATGTAACTAATAGACTGAATCAGTGAGACTCTAGTTTGGAATAATAACTGGGTTTATTGCATTGTACTGTAAATGTTGGGCTAACTTGCATTTGGATTTCATACCTTGTAGCAATTGTTCCTGCCCTTGTATCCAGCTGTGCCCTGAATATACCATTTTTTTCCTGGTTGACACATTCATGTTCCCTATCTCACACATTTCATTTTTTTAAAAAAAATGTTTGTTAAGAGTCATAGTGCTAAAGTGTTACATGCCACTTTAGCACAACAATTGCTACGAGGTATGAAATCCAAATGCAAGTTAGCAAAAGGGGAGGAAATGTTTAACATGATACCTGGAAATGTATTGAGGGAAAGAAGGTTGAAGATGGAGAAAACTACAACGAAGGTCACACTCTTACTCAACTTGTCAAGAGTAGTGCCACCTAGAAGTACAGGAGGAACTGAGACAATGGATACAAGTCCTACTTGTACTGAAAAATGCTGGGACATAAAAAAATTCCATTCTCTGCCCTGGGTTTACAAAGTAGTGGGTAGTCCCAGAAATTAACAAGAAATCAACTGGAGACATTGTATGGATATATTTTTAAATCCCAATAAGTACAGGTAGAAATTACAGCAAATCCTGAGGCTTTTGGCCCTTCTGGATGAGCCCATTGTTAACTTTGGACTCTTTCATACAAGGCTAAATTGGAAGTATAATTTAAGGTCAATTCGAATGCAATCATGGGTTTTATGTTATTGCAAATTAACTCTTCACATGCAAATTCGGGCAGGAGGGAAGCCAATTCGAATGCAATCATGGGTTTTACCTTATTGCGAATTAAAGCTTCGCATGCAAATTCGGGCAGGAGGGGGTTAATTTCGGGTAATGGGAAGTAATTCCGAACGGAGCAGGGGTTCATGTAAATTCGCTAAACAAGCGAATTTACATAAATCCGCATTGGCTCCATTCGGAGTTGGGAGAAATTCCTCCCCGTTTGAAAGAGTCCTTAGTTCTAATGATATAAGACAGACTAAGCTAACAAACAACAACAACAATAAATTAGATTTAAATTTGAGGTGCGAATTCAATACATGTACAGAAAAGAAAAGAAAAAAGAAATGTAGCAAAATGGAATAAGAATAAAGTAGTTTAAAAAGTAGGATTGAAGCATGCAGAAATCAAGAAGGAACACAAATCATAGCACAAACTCCCATCTCTTACTCAGAAGATCTTCACAACTTTACTGATTAGATCAGACTTGACTAGTAAAGAACACAGAGAAGATTTCTGTAAAGGGATATATATCAAGATTACTTCCCCACAGCACCCTAGTAAAACATATCCTAGGGTTAGAAGTCATACCTGAAATTCTGTCCCATACCCTCATTATCCACCCCAACTATAATTTCCATATGTGGTAGAGGGAAACTAAAGTAGATTATGTTTGGAAATACTGTGTTTACCTTTTTGTACAGCATCAAAACATTCATTAAACTTGTATCATGTCCAGGTCTAGTGCTGGTTGCCTATGTGGGGATCCCACTTGTCTCAAAGAACCACAGAATTTCTCCTCAGGATCTCTTTTCAACTTGGATATTGGCTAAATGCGATGTTCAGTACTTTCTTTATGGCTGTTTCAAAATTTGCTCTCGGTTTATCTACTGATAGTTTTGGATGAACTCTTTGTGCCTTCCAAATCCATGTATTGCAGATTCCATTTCTTCATTACAGAGCAGCGCTGCACAAACCACAAACCTTTTGGCTCTAAGGCATAAATCCAGTGTTTTGACTGATTTGTTGCCCATCTCAGAGATCCCCAGATTTGACAGCTCCCTCATCTAATAAATCCCCTCCACCTACAACTTTTCCCACATACTTCTTATATTTCAGTTGTGTAAGATACGAACTAAAGAAGATTCAGAACCCAGGAGAGAACAGATTAAAAATCATTTGTCTCTTAAATGCTGGAAACGTTTTAATAACCATTTGCAAACGCAGCAGCAAATATTACACATATATGATTACACATACATTGTTAATAAAACACACCCCCTTTTTCTTCCCTTTAAAACCATTTTAAATTTAAAGCTGCAGTTTTTGTACAGCTATTATTCAGCAAATCCCACTGAAAGGAATTACAACTGCTTATGAATAAGCATTTATAAAAGTATATTCCATGGGTATTCCTCTAAATACACAGGGTTAGATCTAAACTTAGAGTAGACTCTTTGAAATCAGTAAAATGTATTTTTGCCATTACTAAGGTAAAATTACATTTGGATCTAACCTATAGCACATTTAAATATATACTACTGGTAAGTGTAACAATTCACAATTTAATCATATATTATGGAGCACTATAGATAGAGCCCAGCAGAAGCAATGTTATTTCTTTCTTCTCCAAATTATGAAACCTGACATAAACTGTAAATTTGAACCCCCCCATTCTAGTTGGTCTGGGACAAAAAGCCTGAGACATGCATACCTAACTATTTCTGGAAGCATCTGGATGGCTACCATTAGAAACAGGACACTGGACTAACTGGTTCCTTTCATCTGATCTAGCACAGCTCCTCCTAGATTCTTACATAACGGTTGCTATTTATATATATAAAAAAAGGTTTCATTTCTGGTAATCCACATGAGAGTACATCTGTTGGATTTCCTGTTTTGAATAAGTTAATTGACTAGCAAACACCACAGTCCAACTTATTACCAAGAAAATACACAATGATGACGACAACAAAACCAACAAGAACTATTCCTCATTGCACTCTTTGTTGTGTGTAAAGCATGGAGAGATGCTGGAAAAATAATGACAAACACAAGAACGTCACAGAAGTCTGACTGCACCAAAAAAGGTGGCATCACCACTTAAAACTATGTTAGCTCCTCTCCGTGGTATGGTGAGCTGAAGCTCATCTCCTTCTTCTAATTTTGCAACGCCTGCCAAGAAATTTGGATATTGTTAAGTACAAATATCACAGAATTATCACCATCATCATCATCATTTCATTTATACCTCATATTTTTCTCAATATGGGAATCCAAGGTGGCTTAAAAACTGATACAAATGCAGATTAAAATACATTAAAATCAGTAAAATGTATAAACATTATTTTGAAAATACAATTCAAGTCAGTCCACCACTATGCTTTAATGTAATTACAATTTAAATATCTGTTTGCATTGGTATGTTTTTTCCCAGGGATGCCCAAGAAGTTGGAAAGGAAGTGTGGAAATAGTGGGGCTAATTTAAGACTAGAGTCACCCAGATTAAAATCGCATCTCACTGGTGACTTTGACTCAGTTACAATCTCGCCAACAAATGTTAACAGTGTTGTTGAGAATACCGTTCACACATGGCATATTGAAGTTGTTGAATTGAAGGCAAGACACAAAAACTGTAAACAACATTTTAACATTTTGTGAAGAACATAAACTTGGCCCCATTTAGTAGCAACAGACTTTATGTATGAGACAGCACAATCCTCTTCAATCCCCAAAGTAGAACTCAGGTTTGATGTGGCCCCTTGATAACACAGACTCTCCATCATGGAGATATCAAGTCCATGGATTTGATAGCACAGGGGGAAATTGGGCGTTTAAAAAGACATTTTCCCAGGACAGTTGCACCGTCACAGCAAAGATTTTCACACGCATCACTCTTAGAAAGACCTTATCCTGGGAAGAACCAGGAATGCTCCAGCAACAAATCATTCATGGGATTTCCCAGGATAAGGCCTCTCTAATCACAATGTCGTGTGAAAATCTTTGCTGTGATCGTGCAACTGTCCCAGGAAAAAGCCTTTTTAAACCCTCAGTCTCCCTCTGTGTGATAAAGGAGTTTATCACACGGGAGGAATTTCTCTTTATTGTGCATAGTTTAGCGGATTTACGTGAAATCTAATTGCATTTGGAATGCATTCAGAATGACTTCCCATTTCCTGAAAATGACCCCCCATTGCCTGAAATTGCTTAGATACTCTAATACGTATTAACGTAAACCCTATGATTGCATTCGGAATGACTTCCCTTTTGCCTGAAATTGCGTGAGATACATTCATAAACAATTACATGATTGCGTTCGGATTGCCATTGCATTCTACCCCCAAATTCCATCGTATGATAAACTCCAAAGCCTCATGTCATTTCCATAAATGTACTTTAAGGACAACAAATTATATGGAGTGTGCACCTCTTCCTCCACCACCCAAGACTTTTGTCACTTAGCTATTTGAATTGTCCCTCAGGGTTACCTATGCTTTTACCAAAACGCTACAGAAGTAGTCTGCTTTGAAGGAACAGTCACTGCCTGGGCAAGAAGAGGATGTCATCCAACCTTTTCAAACTCTGCTTAACCGAAAGTCCTTCTCCATCAATCACCAAAGAGCGAGTGAAGAAAAGGAATTTCAGGAACTCCTTTATGATGTTTAATAAGATTGATGAATGGCTATGAGAACGGTAGGAGAAGGTTTGAGGTGTAACACACACCCACACCCCAGCCAACATTTTAAAGGAACAAGTACTATCTACCAAAATATTTTCAAAGTATTCATTCCCATTGCCTCAGAAAGGAATTTATTTGGAACAGTGTATTTAGAAGAGACACCTTACTTACCCGCAGTATAACAAGAGTTGTTAGGATTTGTGGGAGGCATGTTTTGGATGCAGCGAAATAACGTCACCAAACTGAGATCATCACCAACAACATGAGCTTTTTTCCTCTGGATCAAATGCCCCATTACAAACATTTCATCTGTATATAAAACCTGGAGAGTAAAGGCAAACAGGTTTTACTACTGCTATAAATAATTTCAGTAAATGAATATTTACTGAAATCATTTTCTTTTCTTTACCTGACCATAAATGAAGAAGTAACCAGTTTCTCTGACCAGTATTTTATTCCCTTGCTCTTCCAGAGCCGTTCCTCTTTTGAAACTAAGAAGCCACGGAACCAGACTTGAATCATCTTTAAAAAATAAAAGATTCCTCTTAAGAAGTGCGCTAATCCTTATATACTTCCTTCTAGTGTCATTTTTGAACAGAGAAAAGTACAAACGATTTTATACTCAAGATCAGAAGATCCAAAATGCTGTGGGACAAACTTCCTTACAGAGACCAGATTTTCTGTAGGTCTCCCAAGACCGAAGTCCCTCAACTCATCACAACTATCAGTATTAAAGAGCCGCTCTGGAAATCTGATGGCCCACCAGAGTTGCAAGAAATGTTTTTGGAAGCCTCCTTGGGTCCCACTTTGGGAGAAAGGCAGCATATAAATAAAGTAAATAAATAAATAATAAACAAAGCAGGCTGCGGTCAAAAAGCCAGTGCTCTTTATAGCAGGCCACGCAAGCATGTGCACACAGCACAGTGTATGAAATTGAACCATGGGATCATGCTGCAGAAAGCAAGTAGCAAGAATAAACTCACGATCACGGAATGCTGCATTACCGTTTTGCTGAATTTCACTTTTGCTGTCAGCCATCAGTTGTAGACACGACTGTAGTACTGAAGGGAGAGATTTAAATCAGAGGGTAGATGGGTGCAAAAACGCATTTGGCGCAGCCCCTGAGCACACACAAACACATACACACCTTGTAGTGGCAGCAGACCTTCTCCATGTTCCTTCATTAACTCCTAGACTTTAATATTATCTGATAATTTTGACTATTGATACCAAATAAAGTTACTACTGATCAGTTTGGCAAAAGTATAGCTAAGCTCCTTAGTTCTCTGACCTGATTGCTGGTTTGCTGTCACAGTGTTTTGGACTAAAACTAGGGACTGTAATGGTACCTGACGCCACATTGTATTGCCAAATTTAGTAAATCTAAACAGAACAATTGTTGGAAATATTTTTAAAAAAAACCCAAAGGAACTTGGTTTCATGTATGGTGGAACTGTCCCAAGGTCAAGTGATACTGAAGGGAAATCTATAATCATATATGTAAAATGTTAAATATTAACCATCAAATGAAACTGGAGATCTACTTATTACATATGACAAATAAGATCTTAAGAATGATGAATGAAAATATTGGAAACTGCTCTTCTACATGGTTATCGCTGCCAGAATTCTGCTGGAGTAAAAATAAAAAACATCACAACTACCAACCATCGAAGAATGGTTTTTAAAGCTAATGGAAATGCTTGGATTAGGCAAGTTAATTGCATACGTTAATTATAAATCAACTGAAAGTATTGAAAAGGATTGGGGTTTGGTGATAGGATACTGCGATAAAGTTCTGAAAACTTAATGGTTTATAAAAAAAAGTAATACTACTAATTTTTAACACTGCTAGTAACATTTTATTTCTGACAACATGATGGAATCTATATTTATCCAGAAGCTGATGAAACAGAAATATCAAATCCTAGAAATCCAGTGGGAAGTAGTACTTTTGCATTTGTAATAGTCGTTGTTTGGCTATTTTATGTGGTTGTTGTTGTAGGATGTTGTATATTTTTTAGATACTAACGAATCTGTAAATTTATGATGTTTACATATGTTACTATGTTCTATATGTTATTATTTTAGAAAACATTGTTTTTATAAAAATAAAAATTAAAAAAATTTAAAACTGAAGAGTGTAGAAGATTATAGAACACCTGCATTGCTGATCTAGTTTGCGTTCCTCTAAAAAGGAACATCAGCCTCATGCCACAGAACAAAATAAGTCTCTTGCAGTTCTAAAGTTAGACCACTTCTGTATATTACTTGAATATTTTTCTGGTATTAAAATAAGTCTCTTGCAGTTCTTTTCTGAGTAGGCATTAATTTAATAACACAATTAAACAAAGTAAACTTGATCGGAACCACTCTGTTAAGAATCCTCTGAAATTATCCTTTTTGAACACAAAAGGCAGAAATAAATGCTGCTTCAGTTCCCATTGAAAAAATTAACTGGGAAGCAAAAGAATTATGCCACAGGCATAGATAAGCATAAAGCTGAACAAAAATAGGATTCAGGCAAGCAAACACATGGAAACCCACTCTCTAAAATGCAAACTGTTATGACAGATCTTCAGCTTCTGGTATATTTCTCTATTGATCCATACAGTTAGGTTCTTCAATTGATCAAGTTAACTACTATTTAAGTAGTACATTTCTCTCACCTCTCTAGCATATGGTGGCAATAGGAATAAAAGACAAATACAATAAATACAATAAAAAATAAAGCTTGCAAATACAGTATACAATGTGTACTGTATAGAGTATACAGTTTTAGCAGATGTTTTGACATGCAGTTTTAAATTACAATATCTGAATCTGCATAATTTAAAAGTAAATCATAAAAATGTGCCAACATTTGAAACATTTCAGATTCAGGAAATATATATATGACAGTCATATATAACCATGGGTAGCTGTGTTGGCCATACAGCAAAGTAGAGGATTGTCCAAAATCCAACAAAACAGTGATACCTTTATTGAGCCAACCAATATGCACACTGGACATGTTGCAAGCTTTTGAGGTTCCATTAGCTTCTTCATGAGACAAAGGGGTTAAAAATCATACAGGAGAAAGAAAGGGAGGGGAACTGATGATGTAAATCATAGCCTTGCTTTTGATCAAGATGTGGTTGTTGTCCTCACTTCAGATGGTATGGAAGGATCTTTCATGCAGGTGGGCCCGTCCTCCTTCTGGCCATGTGGCTACTGGGAGATTCAGTAAACTTTAAATTCCATTAGCAAGACAAAAGAAAGCTCTCTGTCCCAATCCTTCCCTTACCTGTTTCACCTGAATGCGTGGGAGACCTTTTCCTCCTGTGTTGCTCTCCATCCCATATTGCCTCTTGGCTACTTTGGTGTGATCCAAAAGCAGTCCCCTACCAACAGTATATGGACACGTTAGGGCTGCCATTCCAACATTTCACTATCCTGGCGCCTGCCCCCAAAACCAGTTTGAAGAGAGCGCTACAACTCACCTGACCAGTTGCTTCTGATCTCTTCCAGTGAGGGATGAATGGACCGGTCTCTCTCCTGCTCTCCAGAGGCCCCAAGGACACGGGGGACAAAATCTTTGCCTGGACCCTGGTGTTCAACTTGCTAGTCAGAATGGCTAGTTCTGTTTTCAGTACAGTAACATAGTAAAGAGAGAGAGCTGCAAGGCAAGATGGCACAAACACCGCAAGTCCCAGAAAGATAAGCAAGAGCCCTTTGTGCTCCGAAGGGTCCACAGAATGGAAGGCGATGGAGGGGTTGCTCTTTCCTCTTCGGTGAAGCATTAACATAATGACTCCCGTCTTAAAAGCCAGATGGAAACTTCAGCTACTTCTTATTCCGGAGGATGCAGACATTTTGCCAGTGGCATCCAAGGTACGCAGCCAAAATGCCCACAACACTTCCTGTCATATGGGCTTGTTGATACAAACATTAATTGCTAGGCATTTTGCCTCTGCTCTGCAACTGTACAACTTGCGGCTCCGTTGTTATGGTTCCTCTACCCACCTTCCTCATTTCAGTTTCAGATTCGTTTTATAAGAATCTAGCTGCACTGTTTTACACCATATATGCCAGTCGGGTACTATGACACAGACTGTTGGCTTTGCACTATTTTAGCCTTGGATTCAAACAGCAGACATGGAAAGGTGTAAAGAGTACAATATATTTGCTTTTTCTGCCAAACATGCCATATTCTGGGGCAGTTTCTCCCTTGCAGCCATAGAATGAACAGGCATCCACACCCAGAAGACTATAATGGGGCCTTAGGCATGCTTTGGGTTCCCAGCATCACTCAATGCATCCTGCTTTTAAAAGGTGTACTAAACTAAGAATGATTCCAACCCATGCAAAGTTCAACACTTTTGCAAGCCAGAAATAAAGAAGTTGAAGGTGTGCAATATAAGTGCTGCTTTTGGTTTGATCCACCAACGTTGCTTTGGATTCATCTGTCTGCAGGTAACAGATGTATCAGTTACCATAAGCAAATAATGTAGGAAATACAGGCCAAGACCTAACTCTTCTTTGGTATTCAACCGCTTTTCCCTTCTCTTCCCTGCTTCAACCCTCTGGGATTCCACTCCAACCCCAAACCTGTTTCTGGGCTTGCAGGGGAGTTTTAAGTCCACCAAGCTCAGAAACTCAGAAAACCTTTATTCAGTAACTGTAGATCCAGTCCAGATACGTTCAGTGTAAAGAGCTAAACAGCAGGTGGTAAGATTGCCTAATTACCATAAACTATGCATCATGGTGGGATTTATTCTCGTTCATTATAACTAATAAACCTATTTCTCCCTCTTGTTCCCATTCTCCTTTGTGTTCTTTTCATGGGAATGACCTCGAACAGGTTTCGCTATTGTCTGCTTCCCTTCCAAGCTTTACCTCGCCACCTGTGTCTGAGATCACTATGTGCCTGCAATAGCCATTGCTACCGGGAGACTTTGCGTGCCCTCTCTACTGCTTATTGATTCATGGCACTGACATGCAGGTCTTGCTACTCTGTGGACCACCTGTCTTATACTCTGTAATGGTAATAATGCCAGCCATAGCTTGCCAAAAGCAGAAAGGTTGTGTCATACACACAACTTGCAAGAGGTCGTGCTGATATGTCGCCTTGATACGGCTGTCCCTTACTGAATGTGGCAATTAAAAATACAGGAATATTCCAGTGCTATTATGACCAGTTTGTAAAGGAACAGGAACTGAAGTGGTCTCATATGAAGCTATGTAAATGGAACTGCAGCTGTCATCAACACCATGTCTCTGTAATAGGCCCCCTGATCAATGTAATAGATGGTGAATCTTGAAAGGAAGGTTTGTATGTTGCTGGAGGAAACAGGTGAACTCCAATGAAGAGAATGTCCTATATTAGTGTCAAGTGGGATTTTTTGAGGTTGATGCACAGGCCAAGATTGTAAACCAGCTGGAGAAAGAGGTCAATGGCGCACATGAGAGCTAGTTTAGAATTTAAGATCAGTAACCAATCATTGATATATGGGAAGATGCAAAGTTCCTGCTGTCTGAGCTTACCTTGTTGAATGTGCAATGTGCTGTTGAACAGGTGCTGTTGGGAGGACCTTAGATTGATAACATCCATCTTGCAAACAACTGCAAAGCAAAACAATTGCAAAATGAATAAGACTTCAAAATTTGAAGTGGATGCTGATACTGAAATATACATCCCTCAAGCTGATGGTGCTGAACCAATCTCCTTCCCTGAGAAAGAGAACAATATTGGTTAGGGAGGCCATCCAAAAATGTTGTGTGACGATCAACAAATTCATGTTTCTCAACGTGAGGAACTGGCCTGGTCTCCCAGTCTCTCTGGAGACTGTGAAGTATATGGAGAATAACTCCCCTATTTCATCTATGGGTGGTGGACCTGTTCAGTATCCTCCTTTCCAGAAGTGTTCTCACTTCTTCTAGAATTGTGCCTGAAAGTGATCCAGTGGTAAGAACAGAAATTCGATTTTATATTGGTGTCTATGATCTTGAGGAACCAACAGTTGGAGGTGATCTTCCTTCACTCTAAGAGGTAGGAGGCTAGACAATCACCAAACTGTGAAGACTGGTATCATGGATTGTCTCCTGGAGCTACAGCTAGAAAAGTAATGTGATCATTGGTAGGAGGGCTTTGGCCACTAGTGATAAGGGCAGTGCTGCATTTGTGATGTGAAACCAATCTTCTTATTGATGCTGGTTAACTTGCGACCATAGTCTAATTTTTCATCAGTCTTGGTGCTGAATACTTGAAGGGCATCAAAAGGCATATCTCAATTGTCCTCCAGCCTCTGGTCCCAAGGCTATGAATTGTAGCCAAGCATGCATATGGAGTACCATAGCATGCACCAGGACCCTCAAAGCACATTCTGTTAGATGTTCTACTGAAGTGATCAGTTTTCTTGCCACATTACCTGCTTTAGCGAAGACGATGTTGTTCACCTCCTTTTTTATCTTGGGGATGGAGAGCCATGCAATTTTATCCCACAGAGACATCCCATCCATGCCTAGCGGTTAGCCAACTTGAGAGAAAGAGCTGCTAGGGAATATGTTTGCGTCCCATCCCATCAAGGCTTTTGCATTCCCTCTCTTGCCAGAAGATGCTACAATAGCCAATTTGGCTTCCAGGTGTTTCCAGAGGAAGTCACAATCCTCCTCTCGGATTTTGTATGAGTTTTCCAGATGCCTTGATGCCACCTGGATTGATTATTATTTTTGCTCAAAACAACCTGATTGTTTTCATAAGAGAGGAAAGGAAGAGTAGGGCAAACAGTGCATTAGCTGTTGACTGTAACACCCAAACTGGGCCATCCTCTAAGGATGATTTTTGTTATAGGCAACACAGAAGCACTTTTCCACCCTACACCTACTCAGAACGAGTTCTATACTCTTCCACCAAGGAGATAGGGCTGTGGTTGGTTCTCTAAGAGGAGGATGAAGAAATATGCTCTGAGGGGACTCAGGGGAGTCCCATTGTGAGGAAGCCTGGTGGAAAAATTGATGATAGTGCTGGGGCTGTCATAAAATAGATTGGAATAGTGGCTGGAATAGGCATTGTGGTGGAGATGACCAGAGCTGTTGAGGAGCCTGAAAGAGGTGAGATAGATATCATAGAGGTGACCCTAGGTAGCAACTCACATGGTCCCACAGTGCTCCTCTTAGATGTTATATGAGTTGTCTTGGCATGCATGTGTGGAAGCCACTGAGTCAAGGCAAGGATGGACAGTCTTGACTGATAAATTGTTTAAGATTTGCTTATTGACTGGATGCATCTACTTTAGACTGAAGGGGAGGCTTCTCTGTAACAATATCAATAGTAGTAGTATCTATCATGGTATGATAGGGATCAGCAGTCCTTGGAGCAAGATCTATAGTCGTGATACTAGTGCCAGTTGTAATGGGAGCAACCATCTTCTAGTGGTCTAGAGTACTACTGACACCAATTTTCTTATGGCAAGTGAGGCCTATATTCTGCTGTAGGAAACAGAGTTATTACAAGTTGGTGTTATGTTCTGTTGATTAAGAATCAGGATACACCTTCTTGGAGAATGTAAATCCCTCACAGGCAAGGGGTGTTGAGGTTCAAGCTTGTCAGTGTGGTGCTTTAGAATCATTGAAGACTGGGTCATCCCTGACTTTGTTTTCAGATATGGAGACAATAACCCGGACATCAGGTACATCTATTGAACAACCAAAAGAAAACTCTGTATCAAAAATTTCTCAAAAGGAAATAGTTGGGATGGATAGTAAGGGGCACAATAGTTACTTGCACCAACTCTGTTGAGATGTGTTTCTACATCTTCCACATCTTTGATGGTTCATCTATGTGGGACTATTTTGTCTTACAAGATGTATCTGACAGTCCTGCTTGTGAACCTGGTGAGAGACTCTGGACTGGGGAGGTAATGCAGAAGCAGTTGGTGGTACTGAAGGAGAAGTGGATGTATTGGTATTGGTATTGATGGCTACAGCACCCACAATACTGCGGTGGGAAGCACTAGTGATCACCGTGAGAATGTTGAGCACTCGCTGGGGACTCATAATGGGCAGCTGTGCCATTGATACTGAGGGTTTGATTAGAATCATAGAATAACAGAGTTAGAAGAGACCACAAGGGCCATCCAGCCCAACCCCTTGCCATGCAGGAACTCCTAATCAAAGCATACCAGGCCATCCAGCCTCTGCTTAAAGACCTCCAAGGAAAGAGATTCCACTACACTCGGAGGGAGTGTGTTCCACTGTCGAACAGCTCTTACTGTCAGGAAGTTCCTCCTAAAGTTGAGCTGGAATCTCTTTTCCTGGAGCTTGCATCTGTTGTTCTGGGTCCTGTTCTCTGGAGCAGCAGAAAACAAGCTTGCTCCCTCCTCAATGTAACATCCCTTCAGATATTTAAACAGGGATATCATATCACCTTTTAACCTTCTCTTCTCCATGCTAAACATCCCAAGTTCCCTAAGTCATTCCTCATAGGGCTTCATGGTTTCCAGACCCTTCATCATTTTAGGTTGCCCTCCTTTGGACACGCTCGTTTCTCCACATCCTTTTTGAATTGTGGTGCCCAGAACTGGACACAGTATTCCAGGTGGGGCCTGACCAAAGCAGAATAGAGTGGCACTATTACTTCCCTTGATCTAGACACTATACTTCTATTGATGCTGCCTAAAATTGCATTGGCCTTTTTAGCTGCTGCATCACACTGTTGACTCATGTTCAACTTGTGGTCTACTTGGACTCCTAGATTCCTATCACATATAGTCTCGTTCAGCCAGGTATCTCACATCCTATATCTGTGCATTTCATTTTTCGACCTAAGTGCAGACCCTTACATTTCTCTGTCTTGTCCTCTGGGGTATTAGCTACTCCTTCTAATTTGGTGTCATCTGCAAATTTGATAAGTATGCCCCCAATTCTGTCATCCAAGTCATTAATTAAGATATTGAATAGCACTGGGCCCAGGACGGAACCCTGTGGCACCCCACTTATCACTTCTCTCCAGGATGAAAAGGAGCCATTGTTGAGCATCCTTTGGGTGTGGCCAGTCAACCAGTCACAAATCCATGAAACAGTTGTCTTGTCTAGCCCACATTTTACAAGCTTGTATGCAAAAATGTCATGGGGAACCGGATCAAAGGCCTTATACTGAAATCAAGATATACCATATCCACAGTTTCTTCACAGATTTCTTCAGTCTCTTCCCAAAGCAAAAGCCAGAATCAAGTTGCCCTTTTTTTTCCTGGCCTGTATATTGAGACTTTCACAGAGGTGTGTTATGAGAAGCGTGTAAATGACACTTATTATGTCCATCCAAAAGCGCTACTTTTCACCCATGCTGGAAGCAGAGGCTAATAGGCCATAAACCTCCACATTAACATGGTCATATGCCTCGCTTTGGTAGATGCATGTTTGTCTTTTCTTCTGTGTTTACCTAGAAAGAGGGGAAATAGCTACCAAATATGGAAATTAGGAGGAAAGGAAAAGGATCTAATGCAGGTCTGTTTGGTGTTAGTAGTGTGACAGATGAAAAGGAACTGAGGAAATTACGGGGCCGGGTATGTGTAACCTGGAGATGGTGGTTAAAATATGATAGTCCTGTTTAAGTAATTGAAGGGGTGTCATAAGGGGGATGAACCAAGCTAGTTTTTCTGCTGCTCTGGAGAATAGGACACCAAGCAATGGATGGAAGCTACAAGTCCAACCCCGTTCTGCCATGCAGGAACAAAGCAAGCACCCCTGCAAGATGGCCATCCAGTCTGTTTAAAATCCTCCAAAGAAGGAGACTCTATGACTCTCCAAGGGAGTGCATTTCACAGTCAAAAAGCTCTTACTGTCAGAAAGTTCCTCCTAATGGGATCTCTTTTCCTGTAGTTTGAATCCATTGATCCTTGTCCTAGTCTCTGGAGCTATGGAAAACAAGCCTGTTCCCTCTTCTGTATGACATCGTTTCAAATATTTAAACATGACTATCATGTCCCCTCTTAATCATCTTTTCATCAGGCTAAACATTCCCAGCTCCCTAAGCCATTCTTTATAGGACATGGCTTCCAGACCTGTCACCATATTGGTCACCCTCTTCTGTACAGTGTAAAAGGTAACCGTTTTCCCTTTGACAAGGTTGTCAAGTCATGTCCAACTGTACAATAACCATTGTAGATGCATCAATTTATTACATATTCCAATACATAAAAATAGACATTAAGCAAAAAAGAAAAGCTGTTACAAAAATGTATGCTTCCAACCATCAGTTTCTTCATCAGGCAAAAATGTTACAATTTATACAGAAGTGACAGCGTCAGTCAGGTCCATACCTTGTTAGAGATGAAAATTAAAGGGTTTTGTCTTTGTTGCCCATATGGCCAAGGAGGGGTACGCCTCTGCTCACATCAAGTCTCCCTCAAGATCATCATTAAACATAAGCCAGTATCTCAAATAAGATGCAGGCCTGACTTGGATACCATCATTTTTTGTCCCCTGTATGATGTTTAAAATCTATGCCTGATGAAAAAATCAGTGCACTTTGAAATTTAGTGCAATTTATTCTGCACCTCTTGGTTGGAATGTACATTTTAGCATAAATTTAGTGGAAAAACATCAGGGCCTCATTCACTAAACTTTAGCATCAGTGAAATTTATTTTCATGTAACTTGATTTTATGGCAGGCTGGTACTTAAACGGTCAAAGACTTGACAGACCTTCCAATACCCCATAAATCCACTGAGATTAAGAAGTGTGATGATTGGAGTATTACCATATAGAAAAATAAAAACATTTGCCAAAACAGCTAGACTCAACAAACTAGTGCTTTTTTCAAAGTTTACATGAGCAAATCCTTCCAAGTGACTGTTTTGCAGCAAGGTGGAGAGGATGACTTTAAATCTTTCCAGGAGAGTTCTCAATACAAAACTCAATGTGAACTGCACATAGGTATTAAATCTCTAGTCATGTATACATATTGACTTGGAAGAAAGAACAATTCTTGCCCTTTCACAAAAGAAGTAGACCAGAAGCGAGGAAAAGTCATTCTGAAGTAGACCAGAAACTGGAAAATATAGTGAACTTAACAAAAATTTGAATTCCACACTGAGGCGCTTTACCTGTCCCGAAAGCTATTTTACACACACACCTCATTTTCTTCTAAAATATATGAGAAGCTCCAAATGTATATCATTCGATGTACACAGCATGAAAAATCATGAGAGAAAGAAGGCACATTTACAACAAACGGAAAATGATCAGTACTGCTTATGTCCATCACATTCTAATCCACAACTTATTTAGGGAACCACTGCTATATGGCTGCTTTACCCTTTGTGAGACTGCATTACTTTTGTCAAAGATCATACAATTGGCAGAGACCACAAGGGCCATCCAGTCCAACACTCTGTGCCATGCAAGAACTCAAATTAAAGCACCCCTGACAGAAGGCCATCCACCCTGTTTGAAGACCTCCAAAGACGGAGACTCCACCACTCTCCAAGAGAGTGTGTTTCACTGTATAACAGCCCTTATTGCTCTACAGCATGCCCAATGGAAGAGGTATGTAGAAATATTGAAGGCCATCCATGCCTCAAATGTTGCACAACAACTTTCTGTGATCAGATTTTTTTAAAACAAACACAGAAGGTAGGGGGATGTTTCCAAAATGAAAGGAACTAGAACCAAAGGATGAAAAAAGGTGAAGTGCAAATGCTTCAGTTACGGAAACATGTCACATGTTTCCATGATATCCTTTGCAAAATAGCGTAGAATTCACATAGCATAATGAATGATAGGAGAATGGTGCAAGAAGTTGGGAGAAGACTGTGAGTGAGTGGTTATGTCACACACAAAAGGAATAAAGAAAAAATCAGAAATGATACAACTTCATAATGAATTATTCTAACACCAATATTAGCTCTAGCAAAAAGATATCCTGTTTTCCCGTAAAATACATCCATAAGCGATACCATTTCCCCCCTTTCAAAACAAGGTATTGACAGTACCATTAGAAGAAAAAAAATTAAACTAAATATTTCTGGAACTAGAAGCAAAAATTAGTGGCATTGTCTGTTAAAATTCTGAAGCAATCTAAAACAGCTAAAGAACTTTCTTTATTGGAAAAGAAATAACCTTTCACAGTTCATGCTTTCAAGAAAAAACCCAAGCCAAGATATGAGCAAATGATCTGATCAAACTCTTACAGTTCCTCAGGAATGTGATATTGGCTTTGACAGACAAGAATATTTGTGGTTCATATTCATGTTTTATCTGGCACTGCAGTTTGATTAACTACATCAAGCAAAATTGTTAAAAACCCTACGTTTAAACAAAGTCCAAAGATGGGGGGAAATTTTATTCACAGTTATTATTCTTTGCTTCAGAAAACATGTTCAAGTTTTCTAAAATAACAAGAAAGCTACAAGGGGGAAAGCAAATGTTAATACAATATGCTGGATTTTTTTTTCTGCCCCTTCTTGTCCTATTGCTCCCAAATGCCATTTAAGTAAGGATCAAGAGTTTTAGTAAGACTGTATTTTAATCAGCTGTATTTTTCACCTCAGGGCACTTAAGGGACTAGCTAAATGCCACCAAGAATTTAAAAGAAGCTAATCTTTTAGCATAAGGAGAGTTAACATAGCAGCTTGCACACTAACATGTCTGCTCGCCTTTGATAGTGTATGGCAATATCAAAACTATTGTAACATCAACTTTAAATTGGTAATTTTTCAATTGTCCTTGAATCAAAATGTGACTGTTAGAAGTCATGTATGCAGCCATGCCATATTGAACTGCATATTTCCTTTACCGCTGTTTATAACTTTAAGCATGCAAAATCAGTCATGCATAACAACAGAATTCAGGGATTATCCTGTACACCAAAGCTCCAAAGTATGTTTTGTTAACCATGTACACCGATGAAGTCAAAAGCATGCATGATTCTTAACAATTTTGTTCTTCCCTTAAAATCAGCGTAGTTTAAACTAAAGCAACAATGTAATATGTCTTTATGAAAAGGGGTTTAAAATTAGCATTATCAAAGTAAGTGAAAGTATACCTTCATTTACAGTACTGAGTATAAAAACTATCTGGATCGCAAATTAGTCGACCTCTCCATGTTTAATTTCACTCTTTAGATAAGTACAGACAGAGTACACATCTTTAAAAAATGGCCATTCTTTATCACTTTCCACAAGTCCAGGTACAATCAGACAGACTGGGATTAGTTAAATTATTGTTACATTAGATGACATTTTTTCTGCTTCTTCGGGTGAGTGATTCTTTAGCACTTCTTTAATGAACTGTTCAAGTGCACTGAAGTAGCCTTGGCACTGCCAAGTGTCATTATGAGTTCCGTCTGGAAATATTGCTAATCTTTTAGTCCGAGCAGGGGAAAGTTCATAAAGCTGCTTCATCATGACTGGAGGAATCAACTGGTCAGCAAGCCCAGAGATGAAAAGTGAAGGCATTCTGCACTGAGATATTTTTCGATAGGAGAGAAACTTGTTTTTATAGCACCACAAAGGAAGATACCTCATTGGGAAGAAAGAAAACAGAGTGGTGGCCATATGTGGGATGCTAAGGAATGTGTTCTCCACCATGATGGCAGAAATCCTATGGGAATTCTCAGATGCTAGATGAATAGCAACTGCTCCTCCCAAAGAACGGCCAAAGAGGAAAAATTTTGTCTTATCAAGATCAGATCTAGTCATCACGTAGTCTAGAACAGCCTCAGAATCTAAATAGATGCCATCCTCGCTTGCTTCGCCTTCACTTTTCCCATAGCCTCTATAGTCAACCAGCAATAAATTTACTTTCAAGTTCACAAGCATCAACAAAGCATTTGGTAGTCTGTGACCAATGTTTCCTGCATTCCCATGAAAGTAAATGATAGTAGGTGAATATGAGGAATTGTCCCCTGTGAATCTGAGCAGAATTAGATTGAGCAATACGCCATCTTTGGTTCTGATGAAGATGTTTTCATGCGGAATGCCGGTAGGCATAGGAACATAAAGCCGTGATGAAGAGGGTTGCTCTGGGAAATAAAGCAACACATCCTGGAATTTATACAGTATACCTGCGATAGACACAAATATCAACAGAAGCAAAACGATGCCACCATACAAATGAAAGGTTACTATCAAAGGTAAGAGAGAAATGCGGCAGAGGCCCCAGGACCATGACATCAAGGCAAGCAGCCATTTTTCAATGAAAGTCCAAAGCATCCATGATTTTTCCATTATAACAGTCAATGGCTCCTTAGTCCATAGGAATCCTGAAAGAAGAAAATACATTTTGACTTTTTAAAAGGTACACTTTTTACAGCAATGTAACATAACACAACAATGGGATTGCTTCTGCTGAGAAAGGAGTGGCATATAAGGTTGTAAAATAAATAAACAAACTGAATAACTGCTCATTTATTCTAGAAACATTCAATACATAATTCATTATTTCATGTTAACGTAATTAAAATTTCAAATGTAAGGCTATAGCGTGTGTGAATTAACAGAGTTCACAGCTCTACTGTTCAGGGTGAATTATTTTAAATCAATACAATTTAAATCATGATTTAACTCCTTCCCCAGATTTTATCAATATTTCCACTTTCAATCCAGGTATTCCTAGAAGAAGAATATATACTACCTACTTACCAGGATAGTATCATTCATTAGGGCACAACAGATGATCCTTCTGAACTAAATGATGCAAAGTGTTTTGTGGCTCCATAAAGACTTTTACTGAGAGTAAGCTTTCAATTTATTTCAGCCTACTTCATCAGACAAAGCCCACACTCTACAAAATCTTATGTCAAATAAAACTTGTTAGTCTTAAGATGCTATAAGACTTTTTGCCATTTTTCCTGCAACAAATTGATTACATGATTGCCTGATTACATGTTCAGAAACCCAAAATATTAAATATTAAAATTTGTTGCATCATAATACTTAACCTCAGAAGTCATATTTTCCCCCTACAATTACTTCTACATCAAAAGAGAGCCTTTAAGGCATTATTTGACAGATGGGCTGACTCAGTTCTAAGAGACTGTAAATGTAGAATTTAACACCTTTGTTTATATTCCTGTCAGATTTCATTTAAAAGCATGTTATTTTCTTTCAAAGAGGCATTTGCTATAAATGAAATTACAGTCGCCCCTCCATTCTCATGGACTGGAGATCAGCGGTCTTGAATATTCATGAAGAGACGACCTCTGTTAATTTCAATGGGCGTGCGCACGCACCCCATTCAAGCCTAGAGGGTTTAAATATCAGAAAGTCTCTGTTTTCGCAGGGAGTCCGGAATGAAAAAACAGAGGGCTGACTGTACAAATCTGATACAAGAAATTATGTACGTTGGACCCAAAAACGTATGAGTTCAAATGTACAATTTTGGAAAAGGCAATATTCCACAAGCCATATGCAAGCGTAAAGTTTCGTACAATGAAGTAACTGCAAAGCAATCTCTAATGGCTGCGACACATGCTATATTCCAATGCACAGTCTTGTTCTGAAAGGAAAAAACTGGTGATCAGCCACTGAGGTCCTGCTTTGTAAAGGAAAACTTTTACCTTTTTACTTTACTTTTCCAAATATCATGGCTTGCTTTGCAAAATGTAAGTGATTTGAAGTACTGTATATACAGACAGAAACAGAATCCAAAGAGAACTATCGAACACAATTATTAATTGCCGCTAGACTAGCATATGTCACCACAAGTTCCATGAACAAATCTACTTACTTTAATTTTACTAAAATCTATTATAAAACTCAAGGTCTATCTGCAAAAAATTCAATAAAGATATGAAGAACTGCACTCGTGCATCAGCAAGTCCTGGCTCACCAAACCAATTGCTGCCTCTTCCTTCCCCGAAAAGTCATTTTTAGAATTGCTGGACCAACCCTGCAGCAGCACTGTATGCACCTCAAAAGTATATGTGGGAGGTTGGGGGACCCTGAGGAACAACTTGGAGTTATTCTACTCAGTTGGAGTAGAGAATCTGGACATTACCTGAAGCAAACAGATGTGTCTCTTCTGCTCACACAGGAAACCTCCTGGATGCTGGCCAGTTCTCTTTTCTGTAGGGCATTACAGAAAAATGCTCTAGGTACCCAAGGACTCCAAACTAAAGATATACAGAAGAATGGCCGGGGAGAATTATTGCAGGGACCGGATAATTCAAGATTCTAGAAATGCAATATAAGATTTTAACATATTTATTCCTCAACCCTCTGAAGGCTTTTACCAACAGAATACCGGTAACAAAACTGCCTTTCAATGATCCTAGTTAATATTTTCCCATGTGAACAAAATTCCCTTTTGTGTGATATAAAAAGTTACAAGGCTTAATAAGAAATATGTCAGTCAAGACTGCAAAGGACAAATGCCAGAATGATCATATTACAACTAGGAATACCTATTAACTTAAAGCTCGTCCTACATTTTAGGGAAGGCATTTCAATTTTGGAGAAAGTGGAGGGGGGGTGCATAAAGGCTGGAAACCACCAAACAGCATTATCAGAGGGAAGCCACAAGAGCAGACTGGGACTGCAAGCAAGATTCAGACTGACTGGTGTCTCATTGAGATTCAGCTGAGTGAACTGATTTTAGATTCATCCCAAAAGCCTCAAGTTCCACAATCTTGCCTCGGAGTTCCCCATCTATCTCTTCACTAATCTTGCAATTGAGCAGGCCAGCAGTAGTATTAAAAATCTGTCCCCCTTCTGTCTTTAGAAAGAAAAAGTAGGAGAGGATGCAACCCTTTTCCCTTTATTCAGCTGCAAAGGGCCTCAATATTCACTGCCCCCCTACCAAAATTAGTGAAGTTGTCCTGTTCTATACTGGGCACTTGGTGGGATCTTTCTTTCTTTCTTTCTTTCTTTCTTTCTTTCTTTCTCTCTCTCTCTCTCTCTCTCTCTCTCTCTCTCCTAACTACCAGCAGGAGTTAACAGTTTCCTGTTATGAGATATCGTATTAAATGGCTAGACATTTATTGCCAAATCAGCTGACATTTTAGTTTGGAGACTTTTGACTGTAAGTAAGATGACGTAAGAAATACTTCATTGTACCCTGAAGGCAGGGATATAGTAAATTCTAGCTACAGTAAACTTGGCGGATCTGGTAGTATGGAGGTTACACTAAAATACGGTGAGAGTCAGTTCTTTTCTGATCGATTAAGGACTCCTGGACTTTAAAGTACTTTCAGACACATTCCTTTCGCCAATCTGAAATATCAGAAGACGAGAAAGTAAATCCATATGTAGAAAAAAGAAGAAAAAAGTGCAACATATCCTGTCCTACTCGTACAGAACTACAGTACTATTACTCTTATAACTTGAAATCTTTATCATTTCAAGAACTGAATACTGCTGTGATGTCTTATAAGAGAAACTTCATTGTAGGTTGCATACTAAAGGAAGGTTGACTGTCGAAAGCATTCTGCACCAGTACTTCACAGTCTATACTGGATTCCCATAGCTTTATGGGCACAGGAAAGAATTGGAATGATTCTAATAGTAACATTAAAGCTGGGGTGGGAACTTTGCATCTTTTGGGGGCGTTCACTGGAGCCCTCGGGGGGGGGGGTTCAATAGGGCTTTTTCTTTACCCCCCCCCAAGATTCAACTGAATTGTTCTCAATGCAAAATTTAAATGCCCCCCCCCCCCAAATGCTACTGGGAGTGATAGTGATGTCATTCCTATTTGCCCAAAAATGGTGGCCATGGCCATGTTGATCTCTGAAAATAGCCCTCTGAGCTGCAGAGCATTCCCAGTCCTGTACTAAAGCATGATTTGAGACTATGTGTCTAAGCTTAAAAGTGAGCCAAACCTTGGGACTCTGGCACATAGGAAAGAAACTTCCCCCGCCCCTGTCTTCCTACATTTTTAGGATACTCCTAGCAATGTTTGGCTTCAAGTTTACAAAATGCCAGGTTGGTGCTACGTACAAATTAGAGATGTGTTTTCAAATAAATTCCCGTTAAACAAGACAACTTTACCACCCATGTTTTGAAGTTAACTTGCTTAGAAGCTGGCCACAAATCATTTCTATCCAGTTCACACAGAGTCCTAGTGGAAAGGATGCATTGCACATGTCCATCTCCTGGCTCCAGAGAACAGGTAGTCAAGAGTATGTGAGAATGGCTTTGCTCAAATGTTCAGCACCTTGTGGACAAAGTAAAGGGATGGACATCTGTTGCCAACATTCACTGGACCTCAGAAGGCTGCATACACACACACACACACACACACCAGTGCTTGTCTCCCTATCTTTAAAAAAGCGATGGCCGAAAATCTCTACATTGAATAACTTTATGAAACTTAGCTAAGTTTCATAAGTGGTGCTAAGGAACCTTGTTAGTGAATTGTGAAAATGCCTAATAGGACACCAGCAAGAGTGTCCTGATGCACATCGGGCTATGCATCAGCACTCCCTAATGTGTGTCCCAATGTGCATCAGTTCCTAATAATCAATGGCCACTTTGTTGGCTCTCCCACATAGTAATGGAACAGTAGCCCCTTGTTGAAGATGAACATTTCAAAACTGCTCAATTCTGTTTCCCACAGATATAAATCCACTTATAAAGACATAAGCTCCCAAGGGAATTCCTGTCTATATTTATTTCAAGGGGAGTCTTTAGCCATGTTTTTACACTCCTCGTCTGTTTTAGGAAAGGCCTTTTTAAAAGCAGGAAATAAGCTGGAAGGGGGACAAAACTACTCCCACAGTGGGGCATGCTAAGTAATAAAATTCATTTTTGCAACAACAACAATAAAAATAGTGAGACGGAAATATTCTGAGACCTCAAAAACAACATGAGGCCTATTGATTCATTTTCATCACCTCTGATATAGTGCCTCACTTTGGCTTAGAATTAACATGTGCAATTCATCCCAGTTTCTTGACTACAAAATTCCTTGAGTAAATAATTAGTCTCCCTAATGTATTATGTAGTATTCCTAGTAATACGGTGTTGCTAAGAAACACTCATAATAATGCAGGAGAACCGCATCAGGAGCCCTGCTACATTCTATGGGGTAAAAATAAAATTGCATGGATGCAGTTTCAATCACCCACTGCTTCAATCTCTCTCAATGTATATTCTGGGAGGGAAAACTGAGAAGACATATCTGAAATCTCATTCTAACTAACCATTTCAGTTTAGAATTGCTGATAGTAATACCAAGAAAGAGAACTGCTTCAATTCACGCCAATAATGTTGTGATTACAGTATCATCAAGTATCACAAAAGTATTTAATTCTGATTTTCATGTGAAGGAAACATATGGAACCTTTGAGATACCAAAGCACATCATTTTTCAAGAACTGATTTTACTTATGAATACACTCGTTAGCAATTTAAGGTATAGTAATTTGGTGCTGCCTGGGCGAACTTCCTGGAAGTATGTATTAACATAAAAAGAACAGGCTTCAGATACAGTCGTACCTAGGAATCAAGTTCTTGAAGGAAGAATCTCTTACAAAGGCCATCTCTTTTCCACTTTAGATCAGGAGCTGTCTATAAGCAAGAATTCTCACTGGATTTAGTAGAGCTAGGACAAGGAAAAAAGAAAATAAGTTCAAACAATAGATGTTTAAAATACTGGAGCAATTTTTTTTTCTTTGAAAAGTCACTGTTACATTTCCTGAACCAGCATGTTGGGTGACATGAGAAGCACTTTTGTCATCAACTTTGAAAATGAGCATTGAAACCACAACATGTCTTTTCAATTGGCTGTTTTAGGGTCATGCTAGATGCACTATAGGAGACTCATGATCAGGATATATTCCTAATATATTCCTCTAGCTAAACAATAGGAATAACATCCATCTAAACTAGAGATACATGCAGTGATGGAGCAATAAATCAGCCACCACTGACTATTGTATTTCAAGGAATTCTGCTTCTGATCCTGGAGATAGTCAACAAGAGTTGTAACTGTTATTCTTACCCCTCCCAAAATGTGTCTAGCCCTCCCATCCAAACACACTACAAATGTGGTGGATTATAGCTCCCATTAGCTACAGCCATCATGTTGCCTGAAGGTGGAATGAAATGTTTCCTCCAGAAACATCTGGAGGAAAATATACTGGGGAAGGCTGAATCTGTCTATAGCAATATAAAAATGTCAGTAACTTGCTGATACTTGAGATAATACATTTGTCATCAAAATCAATACATACACTACCCAGATGTCTTTTTCACTCATTTCCAGGAAAATACCTATTTCTTTTATTATTTCTTCACAGGTTGCACTATTCAGAGAACCAGAAGAATTCACAAACATAACTTCTCACAAGCTCATTTTATAAGGTATTGCACAAGAGCTTTACTACGCATTATACAAAAGCTTTACTGCTTTGCTATTGTTTTTAAGTCAAACAATAGAGAGAACAACAGCGAAGCTTCTAGAATTACCCTTTCCTGCTGTTACCATGTTCTATGGACCAAGGCAACAGTGGGTAGAATTCAGACTTCTGAAATCCATTTTGGGTTTTGATGAAAACATATAAAAATCATGTCTCGGGGGGGAAGAAATGGTAATCCACTACCTAAGTGGGATACATACCAATCTACATGTGAATTATCAATAGGTCAGGAATTCGAACATCTCACTCTATAAAGGACCAAGCAGCGAAGACAGACCTCAGATTAGCAGGACTTGCGTCCAAGTACAGTTGACCCTCTGTTTTTGCAGGGGATCTGTTCCAGACCCCAACGCGAAAACAGAGACTGTGCAATATTCAAGCCCCCTACGCTTCAATGGGGTGCATGCCCGGGAGGACATGTGCCACAGAGGCGCACCTCATTGAAAATAATGGAGGCTGCCCCTCTGAATATTCAAGACTGCGGACTTTAAGTCCGTGACAAAGGAGGGGGTGACTGTATAGCTGGCCTTCCACATTGGCAGATTTATCTTTTGAAGATTGGATTATTCACCAATTTGATTAATATGTTCTCTCTAGGAATCTCTCGGCCCTCCAGCATGATTCTCCAGAAGCTGATCACAGAGTAACCCTGGATAGACTTAGAAATTCTCCGAGGCGTTTGTAGGTGCAATTCTATGGCAACACTCCTGGAAGCTTTCTTCAGATTAGCAGGACTTGCTTCCAAGTACAGTCGCTCCTCCAAGTCCACGGGCTTGAGATTCGCGGACTTGAAAATCTGCGGAGGGGCAACCACCATTAACACCAATGGGGCGTGTGCCCCACATGCACGCTCCCCATTCAAGCCTATGGAGCTTGAATATGTGTAAATTTTGGAAGTCGCAAGTGAGTGTCCAGAATGGACCCCCTGCGAGTTTCAAGGTGTGACTGTACAAGATTTTAAAATGCAAGTCTAGTTGCATCTTACAGCGTACAATCAGTCCTCCTTATCCACAGATTCAACCATCCACAGCTTGAAACATATTTAAAGACTAAAAAAATTCAAATAAGCAAAGCTTGATTTTGCCATTTTTATAAGGGACACCATTTTACTATGCCATCATATGTAACAGTACTTGAGCATCTACAGGTTTTTGCATTCATGCAGGAGGAGGGGTGGTGACGATCCTGGAACCAAACCCCAAAAGATACCAAGAACCCAATGTATTATTCGCACCTAAGCCTAACATGTTTAATGGGAAGTGAAACACCATGAAAATAACTGTCAGCTCGGGAATGGGATGCAATCATTCGCAAATACTGTACTTGAAACACATATACTAAACTACGAGTGCACTGGGAAACTTTTTTCAACTTTTTCTGTTTATAGAAAAAAAGGGGGAAATCTGAAGTTGGAAAACAGAAGCAGTTTACCAAAAAGAAGGCAATTAAGGTTTAGGTTGTTCTACATCCAAAGCATGTGTTTCATTAATCAGTCTAAAATTTCATCTCCTTCTTTGGAGGTTTTTAAGCGCAGAGGCTGGATGGCCATCTGTCAATGGGGGTGCTTTGATTGGGAGTTCCTGCATGGCAGAATGGGATTGGGCTGGATGGCCCTCCTCCAACTCTATGAATCTGTGAAAGGAGATATGCAAAGGAAGTTAGGTTTTCTTACAGGCAAAGCATGCGTTTCATTGATCGGTCCAAGGGCCAGAACAGACAGGCCAAAATAAAGCTGCTTTGTGTCACTTTGGAGGTATGTTGTTTAAATGACACACACGTTTTAGGAGGCCAGAAGCTGTGCCAAAGCAGCACTCCAGTCTTTAGGACTGAAGCGTGGCTTTGGTGCAGCTTCCAGCCTCTTAAGACGCATGCATCATTTAAACAGCATGCCTCCAAAGTGACCCAAAGCAGCTTTATTTTGGCCTGTCTGTTCGGGCCCTTGGACCGATCAATGAAACGCATGCTTTGCCTGTAAGAAAACCTAACTTCCTTTGCATATCTCCTTTCACAGATTCATAGAGTTGGAGGAGGGCCATTACTTGGTAATATGCCTCACGGAGAGGGTTTAGTTGAAAAAAGTTGAAACAGTGCCTTTTGGCTAATAATAAGCTAATAATTTTTTGCTGTTTAGTACTGAGGTGTGTATTTCAAGTAAGGTCCAAAACATACTGCAGAATAAATAAGCCAGTCTGAGGCTGCTTTAACTGGCTCGATGTTAGGGAACGACAGATTTGGAAGAGACCCCGAGGAGGGCCATCCAGTCCAACCCCCTTCTGCCATGCAGGAACTCTCAATCAAAGCACCCCCATTGACAGATGGCCATCCAGCCTCTGCTTAAAGACCCCTAAGGAAGGAGACTCCTTCACACTCCGAGGGAGTGTGTTCCACTGTCGAACAGCCCTTACTGTCAGGAAGTTCCTCCTAATGTTGAGGTGGAATCTCTTTTCCTGCAGCTTGCATCCATTGTTCCGCGTCCTTTTCTCTGGAGCAGCAGAAAACAAGCTTGCTCCCTCCTCAATGTGACATCCCTTCAAATATTTAAACAGGGCAATCATATCACCTCTTAACCTTCTCTTCTCCAGGCTAAACATCCCCAGTTCCCTAAGGCATTCCTCATAGGGCATGGCTTCCAGACCCTTCACCATCTTAGTCCCCCTCCTTTGGACATGCTCCAGTTCTGCCATGCAGGAACTCTCCATCAAAGCCTCCCCATTGACAGAGGGCCACCACCCAGCCTCTGCTCAAAGGCCTCCAAGGAAGGAGGCTCCTTGAAGGGAGAGACACAGAAGGAAGAAGAGGCACCGACCTCGTCGTCGTCATCGTCCTTCCTTCCTTCTTCCCTCTCAGTCTCAGTCTCAGGGCCAGGATTGGAATAGCAATACCATAAAGACCCACTTCCGGTCAAGTCCTAGAGCGGCCCCTCTTGGGGTTGTCACTGTGTGACAAAAGCTTCCGGTAGCAAAAAAAAAAGGGGCGAGAGGGAAAGGTAGGAGGAGGAACCGCCTCGGCCGCGCGGCAGCCAATCAGAAGGCCGCTCGCGCCCACGTCGCGCGCAGAAGAGGAGTGGGCGGGGCTTCGCGGAGGTTCTATCTATTCTTACTTGGAGGGAAGAAGAAGGATCCGATAGAACGGTAAGGAGGAGGAGGAGGAGGAGGGGGAGGGGGAAGAGTCCTCCGTTTCCATGGCAACCCCCTCAGCCCCCTCCATCTCTCTCTCTCTCTCTCTGGTGGGGGAGGGGCCCGCACTGCGGCAAGTTCTATGGCAAGGGTTCCTCCAGGTGTGTTGGGACTCTTCGAAGCCTCAGCCAATCACCGCCTACATGCAAATTTTCTTTCTCCCTCGACCAATCCCCAGCCACATGCAAATTACCTTCCTGCCTCAGGATTCTAGAGTCTAGACTTCCAGACTACTGTACTAGCCCCACAAAGACCCCTCCTGTCCTACCTCTTTACCCTTCAGCCAATCACCGCCCAAATGCAAATTTCCTTCCTACGTCATAATGCCCTCCCTGCCAGGCTGGCCAATGGTCTGGGACCACTATCATTAAAGCGCTTTGTAACAGAGGATGCATCCACACTGGGGGAATAGCCCGGTTTGTACCCGCTTTAAGTGTTTTTCTTTCTGGCTCAGGGGTATAGAATTCTGGGAGTTGGAGTTTGTTTGGGCCCCACAACATACTCCAACTCCCAGAATTCCATAGCAAACAGCCAGAAAAACACTTAAAGTGGGTTCAAACCGGGTTATTTCTCCAGTGTGGATGCAGCCTCTGAGGGCTCAATGTCTCATAAAGCCACGTATCCCAGAATTCCATAGCATTCAGTCATCACTGTTAAAAGTGGTGTCAAACTGGATTATAAAGGTTAATAATAATAATAATTCCCACTGTGGGGGAAATTGTTGCTGTTACCATGAGTTATGCTGTCAGTCCTTTTTTAATTCATCATTAATTAATTTTACAGCCTTTAATGCCACGAACAATGCAGATAATGCGATTGTGGAGGGGAAGAGACACCTCTGTGACTGCCAGGATAAACATCTGAGGAAGTAGACTTTAATTTAGGAAAGCTGCTGCTGCTGCTGCCCATTTCTTCCTTTCAATGAGTCTCAAAGGTGCTACAAGATCTCTCTACAGACTGATTCCACAGACTAACACAGCTATTATTTTTGAATAATAATAATAATAATAATAATCATCTGAGGAAGTAGATATAAGTCTAGGAAAGCTCATGCTGCCAACTTCTTTCTTTCAGTGAGTCTCAAAGGGGCTGCAAGGTCTCTCTACAGACTGATTCCACAGACTATAGCTTTGAATAATAATAATAATACAGTTTGAGACCACTTTATTCAGGGAATCATAGAATCATAGAGTTGGAAGAGACCACAAGGGCCATTCAGTCCAACTCCCTTCCATGCAGGAACTCTCCATCAAAGCATCCCCGACAGATGGCCATCCAGCCTCTGTTTAAAGACCTCTAAAGAAGAAGACTCCACCACCCTCCGAGGGAGTGTGTTCCACTGTCGAACAGCCCTCACTGTCAGGAAGTTCCTCCTAATGTCGAAGTGGAATCTCTTTTCCTGGAGCTTGCATCCATTGTTCCAAGTCCTGTTCTCTGGAGTAGCAGAAAAAAAGCTTGCTCCCTCCTCAATATGACATCCCTTCAAATATTTAAACAGGGCTATCATATCACCTTTTATATTTATAGGGCTTTACTCATTCCACCTCTCCATGGTGGAGCTGTGCCTGCCTCTTATTCTCTCCCTCTGAGGCCAGGGCTGGAATAGAGGGAGGACTTTTCATCTGCTTTTGGGCTAGACTGAAGTTGTGCTCCACCAAAGGCCTTCCCTGCCTTCATCTTAACCAACACTGCCCTGGCCTCGGAGGGAGAGAAGAACTGGCAGTATCTAGTGCAGTCATCCCCAAACTGTTCTCTTTAAGGGATTTTGGACTTCAGCTCCCAGAATCCCAGAGTATTGGCCAACATGGCTGAGGCTTCTGGGAGCTGAAGTCTGGGGCCGAAATTAGGGTTGTGTAAGGCTGGGTGTCTACATGCGCCCAGCCCTACTATCAGCACATGGACACCATCATTCCATGTACCCATCTATACAGGGCATGCAATGATGACATCCACATGGCGCAGTGCCCAAACAGCACTGCTTTGCGCAGACGTCATTTTTGCACAAGAGCGTGCCAGTGGTACCCCACACATGCCATAAAACCCTGTGCACGCTGGCATTTATCTGCTGCGGCCTCCATCCGGGAGAGAAAGGGGCAGCGTCTTGCCACCCCTTTCTCCCAATCTGTACAGCCCCTTAGTCTTTATCTTGTTTAAGTTCCTCTTACTCCACTTTCCTCAGAGAACAATAGTTGCTGTTTCTCAGGACTTACACGCTGTCCTTCTTTTGGGCTATTTTCCTTAAAAGCCTATTAATAAATCAGCCTCTCCAGCTATCTCTATCCCGCAGGATATTTCTCTACATTAACTCCCTCACTTGGAGTTCTGCATGGGTTCTGCATTCCCTATTCTGCCTTCTCTCCACACAGCCTGCCTGTGAGAATACCATCCTCATTATCCTCTGTGCTTTATCTATCTTTCTGGGTGGCTCGGTGGTGGGAAAGGGTCACAACAAGCCCAGTCTTTCTTACTGTGCCAAGAAATTGTTGCCCAGTGTTCTGGAGAGAGCTTCCACAGACAGTTTGCCAGCACCGAAAAGACCCTCTTTAGTACCATTTGATCACAGAATCACAGAATCATAGAATTGGATATATCTCACTCCATTTTGGGGGATACCCAGAGTGCACTCAGCAGGTTCATGAAGGGCTTCAGTCCAAAGTTTCAGATGTTTTCGTGCTTTACCGAGTAAGGAACTGATGGGCCATCCCTCTGGCCTCCAAGGAAACCTATATCTTTGCCCTGGTGTCATAGTATGTGGGCTTTCTTAGGTTGGGGAGGTCTTTGTCAGTGAAGCTGTCCCTTTATCTATGGCAGCAGAAGTATTTTTTCTGCAGCGAGCCCCTGAGTCAAGCTAGGCTCGCCTACGCTTCACCCTCTTCCTTTTTGGAGGATGTAGGGTTGGCAGTGCTGGCTTCTCAAATCATGAATTGAAGATACCAATGGGAATCCTTCACGTATTCCATGCTGCTCCCATTCCCAATAGGGAGGGGTGAGGAGCATTCAAGCATTTACAAATGGGGGATCCCCGCTAATCTGTCTGTCCAGTGGAGTTTCCTTGCACATCTCCTTCTCTTCCCATTGGGAGATGTACGTTTCAGAGATGTACAGCTTGGAGACTGGGATGTAGCTTGGGGAGGCCTCTCCAAGACTTGGTAGTCCGGAAGGGGAATCTCCCTGAGTTGAATTAGACCCACTTTTGCCTTAATAGCTTGCTTGAATATTTGTATAGTCAGGGATGAATGCCACAATCCTATGTGCTGTCTTGGGATTCCTATTAAATGCAGTGAGATTTTGTTCCAGCTGCATAGGTTCGGGATCCTTATGGCTTGTTATAGTACTAGTAGTAAGGCTGAATTTTTATCAGCTACTTTGAAATAATAATAAAAATAATACTTTAAAGTAAGTATGGAGCCATGTGACTGAGTCAAAGAAAAATGGAAGTATGAAATGTTAGTGCTTCAAAACAAAAGGTTAACATGTATTTTTAATCCCTTTTAATGTTTTTCTTTTGTAGTGAAGAAGAGAATCAATATGTCTTCTGTTCCTGCTCTACATTCTCCTGCCCAGCTAACTGTGGCATCACAAGTTCCTTTTGGAGATCTCTGTTCAACGTTAGAACGAATGCAGAAATGTAAGTCTCGACAAGAGAAAACAAAGTATTTCAAGGATTTTTTAGACTCCTGGAGGAAATTTCATGATGCTCTTCATAAAAACGAGAAGGACGTGATAGATTCTTTTTATCCTGCAATGAGACTTATTCTTCCCCAGTTGGAAAGGGAGCGGATGGCTTATGGAATTAAAGAAACCATGCTTGCTAAGCTGTATATTGAGCTGCTAAATTTACCCAAAGATGGAAAAGATGCTTTAAAACTTCTGAATTATCGAACACCTACTGGTTCACGGGGAGATGCTGGAGACTTTGCTATGATTGCCTATTTTGTGCTGAAGCCAAGATGCCCCAAGCAAGGTCAGCTGACCATACAACAGGTGAATGATCTTTTAGATTCTGTTTCTACCAATAATGCGGCTAAAAGAAAAGATCTGATGAAAAAAAATCTTCTTCAGTTAATAACTCAGAGTTCAGCGCTTGAACAGAAATGGTTGATCAGAATGATTGTAAAGGATTTGAAACTTGGTGTCAGCCAGCAAACTATATTTTCTATCTTCCATCCTGACGCCGCAGAGTTGCACAGCGTTACCACTGATTTGGAGAAGGTCTGTAGACAGTTGCACCACCCCACAGTCTGTCTTAGTGATGTTTCTATTACATTATTTTCTGCCTTCAAACCAATGCTTGCTGCTATTGCCAACATAAAGCAGATTGAAAAACAAATGAACAACCAGAGTTTTTACATAGAAACCAAATTAGATGGTGAACGAATGCAAATGCACAAAGATGGAGATGTTTACAAATATTTTTCCCGTAATGGGTACGATTACACTCAGCAGTTTGGTGCTTCTCCCCTTGAAGGCTCATTGACTCCGTTTATTCATAATGTTTTTGAAAGCAATGTTCAGAACTGCATATTAGATGGTGAAATGATGGCCTACAATCCCACTACCCAGACCTTCATGCAAAAAGGAAACAGATTTGATATTAAAAGGATGGTAGATGATTCTGAATTACAGACATGCTTCTGTGTCTTTGATGTTCTAATGGTTAATGATAAAAAGTTGGGTCACGAGGTGCTGAGCAAAAGGTATGAAGTACTAAATAAGATCTTTACACCAATACCAGGTCGAATACAGGTGATTTCTAAAACTCAAGCAAACACTCGGAAAGAAGTAGTAGATGCTTTAAATGAAGCAATAGATAACAGGGAAGAAGGCATTGTGGTAAAAGATCCGATGTCAGTATACAAGCCAGACAAACGTGGAGAAGGATGGCTGAAGATCAAGCCAGAGTATGTCAGTGGACTGATGGATGAACTAGATCTTTTAGTTGTTGGGGGCTATTGGGGAAAAGGTCTCCGTGGTGGCATGATGTCACATTTTTTGTGTGCAGTTGCAGAGACTCCTCCGCCTGGTGAAAAACCATCTGTGTTCCTTTCCATCTGTCGTGTTGGTTCAGGGTACACCATGAAAGAGTTATATGATCTTGGCTTGAAATTAGCCAAATACTGGAAACCATATCGTAAAAGGGATCCTCCCTGTAATATACTATGTGGAACAGAGAAGCCCGAAGTCTATATTGAACCTTGTAATTCAGTCATTGTTCAGGTTAAAGCAGCTGAGATTGTAAATAGTGATATGTACAAAACAGACTGTACCTTACGTTTCCCACGCATTGAGAAAATAAGAGAAGATAAAGAATGGCACGAATGTATGACTCTTGACCTGCTAGAACAACTTAGAGGCAAAGCTTGCGGGAAGCTAGCAACTAAGCATCTCGATATAGGTAATAATGAGCCACAAGAAAAGAAACGCAAAACTATCCCAAAGGTTAAAAAAAAGATTGGCTTAATGGACCACTTCATAGCCCCTGATCTTTCTAGCGTAAACAAAGTTTCCAGTATGTTTGAAGATGTTGAGTTTTGTGTTATGAGTGGGACAGAAGGCTATTCAAAATATGAGCTGGAAAGTAAAATAGCAGAATATGGCGGCAGCTTAGTACAGAATCCAGGGCCAGACACTTACTGTGTTGTTGCAGGAACAGAGAATGTTCGGGTGAAAAATATTATTTCTTCCAATAAACATGATGTTGTGAGAGCAGAGTGGCTTTTACAGTGTTTTCTGGCCAAAAGGTTTGTGCCCTGGCAGCCTGCTTTCATGATTCACATGTCTCCAGAAACAAAGCAACACTTCGCCTGTGAGTATGATTGCTATGGTGACAGTTACACGGCTGATGCTGACATAGCCCAGTTAAAGGAGGTCTTCTCAAGAATGAATAACGTGAAGGAAGAGCCCTCTCGGGAAGTGATTGCTGACCTAGAAGCACGTTATTTATGGGACAGCTCTTGGCCATGTTTGTTCCGGCAGTTCACCATTTACCTAGACCCTTCGGATGAAGTGAACAACTCAGGTGCCAAAATCAGTCAAACTAGACTGTTAACCAGATCATTGATCCTTCGCTTTCATGGAGCCAAAGTAGTCCCACATCTCGAGGAGGGCGTCTCTCATGTAATCGGCAAAGATGGTGCTCATTTGACAAAAATAAAAGAAATCAGAAGAACTTTTGAAAGGAAATTTAAAATAGTGTCTGAACAGTGGGTAAACGATTCCATAAAGGCTGGGAAGTTGCAAAATGAAAATAATTACTTGATTTAAATTATATTAATTAATAGGAAAGAGGTATCGAGTTAACTTCTTATATATTTATTTAAAATAAATCTGCTAGGCTCTCATTAATAGTTTTTTCTGGGGTTTTCGGGCTACGTGGCCGTGTTCTCATTAATTCTTCTGTGTCCTTTTAAAGTTTGAAGATAATGTTGGGAAATGACACAGACACACTGCTGAAAAATAGGGTGGGATTATTTTTAACTTTCTGTCTGTTTTATGTAGCTGTATATTTCATAGGAAATCCAGATGTTTTACTGAAACATCCATTAATAATATTCTTCTGGTACTTAGAACCCATTCTACAAATGAGTTAACGTAAGAATATGTGAACCAAAAGGAGCTGATTTCCACTAAAACCAAATGAGGCTAGTAGGTTCCAGAATTATGATTTAACCCGTTTGTGAATTAGGGTGTTGATCATTTTCTAACTTTCGTATCTGATTAAATAGATGGTCTCGTTCATTTTAAACATTTTCTTATGATGACACAATTTTTGAATAAATAAATAAGGAAATCACCCCTGTAAGAAGCATCTGTCCATGTTTTACCATACCTCTCTCTTGAGAGTTGCTAAATAATCAGAAGTGCATTCTTAGCCATATTTTAAGAAATACTGAGAACTGTTGTCTTACCGGTAAATCAATAGGCCAGGGTTGATTTTGTGCATATTTTTATATATACAAAATAGAACTATGAAAATAGATCCCACTCTAATTATTTGCACTGTTGTAATAATAAAATTATGTTAATTGTACTGTAAAAGGATAGCTCTTTGTATTTTAATATACTGTATTGCTTTGTGTAGCCTCTGAAAGTGTATTCCCTGTAACACCAGCAGAATTTCAAACTGTTTTAAATGCACCAATAAAGGCATTGTGACTGTTTTCACAAGATACTTGGGATCTATTCTCAATTAGTTTAAACAGATGATAATCAGAGTGCTCATCATTTGTAGGCTTTAAAATAATTGCTTTTCAACAGCATGGCCCTTGCGCAGGAAGGAAATCAATTTCTTGCTTTCTGTTTCCATCTGGGTTGAAGTAAACATTCAGAACATAATTACCGTATATACTCAACTATAAATCGACCTCATGTATAAATCAAGGACAGGTTTTGAGGCCAAAATTATGGCTTTTGATATGACCCATGGGTAAGTCAAGGGTAGAACTTAGAGACATGTAACAAAGGATCTCTAAAGGATGAAGCAAAGGAAAACAATGCCTAAGAGCTTAATAGAATTCCAGCTGGCATTAACTGTTTGTGCTCACCCTAAAGACTGGATGGATGAGAGAGTAGAGAGTGCTTTCAGGACAGATTACACACTTGCTTTTCACCAGGGGATCATCCTTTTATTTTAAAGAGTTAAAGTACTTATGTTAACCTGTGAGTAAGGTGTTGTTGTTGTTTTTTAGATTTATACATGTATATATACAGTATACAATTACAATTTTTAATAAGTTATCTCTCAGTGAAGAGAGGAACTTGCTCAGAAGACTTTGTTTTGAATGTTTTCCGAATAGCATAATTAATGTTGAAGACTCTGCATCTTTCTAAATATTTGAGTTTATCATTTTAATAACAGGTGATGGCACATCTCATAAAGAATACCAGTAGCTTTTTTGCCTTGGTTTAGCTTTTTTTAAAAAACCTTGCACAAATAACTAATGAACATATTGGCCCTATGTTGTATCAATAGCATTGTAATTACATAGAACAATTATGTACATTAATAAGTAACAGTAATGATAATTACTAAGAAATATCTTAGTAAATTCAAAACATAATCGCATCAGCCCAAATGTGCTTGACACTTGCAGTTACTTGTGTGGAATGAGGTACAGATCTGACAGTAGGTGGATCTTCTCATAGTAAGTCTAGTGTATGGCCCAGAGTTCTGCGGTAATGAAGGAGCTGCTCTTCTCCCTTACCTAGACATAAGAGTTATTTTGCTAGTTACTTGTGATCCATCAAGACAGCCATCCCACATCCCACACTTTCTTGCACACATAAAGGTTGGGCTACAGAAGCATAAATGATGCTGACTCTATGTCTCATGTGATATGCATACTCCTGGGGCTCATCACACACCAGACAGACAACATGCTCATACTTTTTGTATGTACACTCAGGTCATGTGCCAGCCTGCTCCGTCCACTTGTAAACAATGCCCTTGTGTTAAATTCATAGCTATATTTTAATTTTAGAATAATAGAGTTGGGAGAGACCACAAGGGCCATCCAGTTCAACCCCACTCACAATCAAAGTATCCCCAACAGATAGCCATCCAGCCTCTCTTTAAAGACCTCCAAGGAAGGAGACTCCACCACTCTCCGAGGGAGTGTGTTCCACTGTCCAACAGTCCTTACTGTCAGGAAGTTCCTCCTAACGTTGAGCTGGAATCTCTGTGCCTGTAGTTTGCATCTATTGTTCCACGTCCTGTTCTCTGGAGCAGCAGAAACCAAGCTTGCTCCATCCTCAATATGACTTCAAATATTTAAACAAGGCTATCATATCACTTCTTAACCATTTCTTCTCAAGGCTAAACATACCCAGCTCCCTAAGTCTGTCCGCATAAGGCATGGTTTTTAGACCCTTCACCATTTTGGTCACTCTCCTTTGGACATGTCCAGTTTCTCAACATCCTTTTTAAATTGTAGTACCCAGAACTGGACACAGTATTCCAGGTGAGGCCTGACCAAAGCAGAATAGAGTGGCACTATTACTTCCCTTGATGTAGACACTATACACTATACCTCTTATTGATGCAACCTAGAATTGGATGCCGCTTCACACTGTTGATTCATGTTTAACTTGTCTCCTAGGATTCTTAGATCCCTTTCACACGTAGCCTCGTTCAGCCAGGTGTCCCCTATCCTATATCTATGCATTTCATTTTTTTGCCCTAAGTGCAGTACTTTACATTTTTCTGTGTTGTTATCCTTGGTCCAGCTTTCTAATTTATTAAGGGAAGTTTGAATTTTGATCCTGTCCTCTGGGGTATAAGCTTGCAAGTAAGCATGCAGATCTGGCTTGTTCATTACATGTAGATAGAGAAGGTTTACACTTCCATTCTCTAGTTTGTTTGTTTTTTAATAGAACCCTACATTCCCACTTCCATGGGTCTAAAAATTCCAAACTGATGCAAATTGAGATTTTGTCTTAGAGACATGGCATGGGGGTAGGTTAAAATTGTTTTAATACTCTGCGGAAAAGATGGTATACTTCTGCTGCCTGCATGTAGCAATTACACTCCAAGTCAGTCATCTCATACTTGCGGGTGGAAAAATTGCAGGGAGCTGCAGCCTCACGTTTAATGTATTATTATTATGTTTGTGCTTATGTTTATTTATATCCCACCTTCCTCCCAGTACAGGGACTCAAGGCGGCATTCAGCCACAGACTCCCAGTACACTGATGCCATTTCTGTACCTTATTCTTCCAGATGCTGGTCAGCTACTTCCACACTTGTTTCATCCTGTCCGTGACTCCCTAGAGGGCTCTGAAAATGACCACAGTATTATCTTTGATTTATTGATATATTTTAATTGCCACTTCACCCAGTGAATGGTCAGGTTAGTGAATAAAATGATTAAGAGTATAAACAAAGCATGAAGGTTAAACAAAATGAACATATCTACAATGCAAAAAAATTCCATTTGTTACCCCAGAAGAACAGTGTAGGGGAAATCAACTGGCGAAATCCCGGAGACAGCATTCCACAGTTGTTGGGGGGGGGGGGGGAGAGAAATAACCAGAAATGGTCTCCCTTTTGTCACCAGCCTTAGAGTGTCTCTGGGAAGATTGATTTGAAGGAAGGCCTTAGCGAGAACACAACCCTGAGACCCCACCAGGCTAAAATATGTTACACTGCAGCTGCTTGAGATTTTTCTTTTGAAGGGCCCCGAGCTTTTAATCAACAATGAAGCAAAGTGGCATCATATTGTTGGTAGAGGCCAGAAATAACCTTGGGTATGAGAGCCAGTGTGATGTAGTGGTTTGGATGCTGGACTAGGATCCTGGAGACCAGATTTCAAATCTCTGCTCCGCCATAGAAACCCCTTGGGGGACCTTGGACAAGTCACAGACTCTCAGCTTCAGAGGTAGGCAATGGCAAACCCCCTCTGAAGCAATCTTGCCAAGAAAACCCTGTGATAGATTCACCTTCAGGTCACTGTAAGTCAGAAATGGCTTGAAGGCACACAACAAGTTCAGTATATCAGAGATACTGTTGCAACTATGAGACTGCTAGGAACTGCTATTTCCACTATTAAATATATCATTTTTGTTATATGTAAGCAACATGGACTATCCAACTCAGGTGAAATTAATACGCTATTGTTGCTTGTTGAAATTAGCTCTAAGCAGATACTTTCACCTAATGAAGTCATAAGAACCTGGCTATTCTACACATGGGTTTACAGCTATTGTATTGTCACAATCCAAGCTTACAATTTTTTGGTCTGCGCTAATAAAGTTCTTCTTTGTTCCTAGTACAGACTGCAAGGCTGATCTGTTCAGAAGGGAAGGGAAACTCTTGGTCCAAAAATATTTATCTTTCCACACAGATTCAGAGTTCAACCTGCAGTCTGTGTTAACTCGGGATTGGTGTGGTAGGGCTGATATTTCAGTTCTCTCCTTGTTGCTTACAATATGTGGGGGTATCCAAAAATTAATGATCACCTTTTTAAAAAAATTGACAGAAAGTTTGTTTTGATTTGTAGTTGTTAACTTATCTCTGTGCAGTCACTATCTAGATTTATACATTTTTCCCAGCGTATCTTGACCTTCTGATTACCTGATATTGTAGAAGTCTGCAGATTGCGCCTGATTAGGATTTTACACTTTAGTCACTTCTGGCACAGCCAGTCACAAAAATGAAGGATGCAATGAGCTGATTTTTCTCAGCAATGTGCACTTAGGGACCAATGATGACACTGACAAAATTTCATCAATGTGCCGTAATAACATCCGGGTGATAATTATTACTTCATGATACCCCCTCCTAAGGTGCAATCTTCAGACTTCTACAATATCAGGTCTTTGGAGGATCAAGATACACTGGAAAAAATGTATAAATCTATAGTGAGTACATAGAGATAAGCTAACAACTACAAATCAAAACAAACTTTCTGTTAATTTTTTAAAAAGGTGATCATTAAAACTCTTGGATACCCCCTCATAAGTTAACAACTACAAATCAAAACAAACCTTCTGTCAATTTTTTTTTAAATTGGTCATTAAAAACTTTGGATACCCCCTTGTAGCCTATGGATCCATTCATGATAGCAGAGACATTCTAGAAAGTGGTGGCAGTGGCAGTGGCAGTGGCAGTGGCAGTGGCAGTGGAGTGACAACAGTAGTAGTACATAATAAATTTAATTTCTGTATCTCTTCTCAAAAATCATATCGCAAGCCCATCCACTGTACTGAATTCCAAGAGGGCGTTCAGTAACTATCAAAACTTATCATAATGAGACTAGGGGTCTCAAAGTGAAGTACTGTACAACAAAACAAAATTTACCAACATGTATTTAAAAGCAAAAAAAAACTTAGTCTGCATCTTGCAAGCAACCTGAGCTTGCCTCCCAGCTTAGGTCTTACCTGTATTCAGAATTCAGTGTTACTGATGGAACTGTCTGGGAAAGCTGCCAACACGTGGCTGATAAAGGAGTCTTTAATAAACACAATAAAATGGAAACAAAATACCAGTAATTGCTGGCCGTCGTCAAATACAAAGTCCGCAAGGCAAAAGGCAAATTCAATGAGTGTTCCAAGGTCGAGGGTTATCACAGACAGAGATTCCAAAGCCGTTCCAAAGGTCGCAGGTAATGAATAGTCTGAAGTCAAGCCGAGAGTCAAGAGCTTTCGCCGGGAAACCAAGATAAGCTTTGACAAAAGTTTGTCTTCCCTGATCTCTTATATAGGCCCCAGCTCCTCCCCTCACAGCTGTTTTAACTTGGCTTTCTCTAACAATCTCCGAGAGCGTCTCAGCCCCTCCCGATCTGCTCTCCTTTGAGTAAAGGAAGGGATTTCTGTCTCTTGCTCCTGTGTCTCTTCCAGGCCTGCAACCTCTGCTGTGGAAAGGCTTTCCTCTGAGGAGACCCCAGGCTGCTGAGGTAGGGGCTGTGCCTCCCTGTGTCCCATAGAACTAGGTCCAGGTTCACCCAAGTCTCCAGGATCTAGCAGCACTATGCTAGGACCTGACCCAGCATACTCTTCCTCAGAATCCTCCATGTCCTCCACCTGGCTGTCCCTGACAGGAACTGACACCCCGCTGCTGGTTCATTCATTAGGACTGCAGCAGCCCAAGGCACAAAACCTAGCACTACTGACATAACTATGCATACTTGAAACCTAACACTTCCCCTCCTTCATTCTTATTTGGGAAGCGTGATGCAGGTCAGCATCCTGATGAAGAGATGGAAGCCAGCTTTGTGTGGTAGCTGGTGGTGGAACTAATCCTGGGGAACAGTTCCCCGAACCCTAAAAGCACAGCTCCTCCAGAACTGTTCTGTGGCTGTTTTGAAGTGGACTAATATTTTCATTGATATTGTAAGTCCCACAGGGCAGCAGCATCATCAGGATTGGTGTCACCTGGTATACCGCAGTGGCGGTGACAGTGACAGTGACAGTAGCAGCAGATGGTGCCGTCCTTTACTAGCCTCTTCCTTGCCTGCTCAGAACCAGTTAGATGAGCAGGTGGGTGAGGCATTGGACAGTTGTCTCCCTTCCCTCTCTCTGCCTCACCTGCCCAGACCCAGAAGGTCTGGGTGGTTGGATAGGTGAGACATTGGACACCCAGTGCACTGCACACCCTCTGCACCCCCTAGTGACATCCCTGCCACAGGGATAAATTAGGTCTACCAGTGAAGGGTAGGGGATGGATTGAATTTAAAAGGTCTTTCTCCCCATGCTAGTCTATGGACCTTATCAGACGAGAGGAATTTCTGTTTATTGTGAATGGAGCCAATTCAAATTCACGTGAATTTGAATCCATTGTGTTTGGATTGCATTCAGAATGACTTCCCATTGCCCAAAAATGACCCCCCCCATTGCCCAAAATTGCATGAGATACTTTAATTCGCAATAACATGAAACCCCATGGACTTTTTCACACGGGAGGAATTTCTCCAAAACTTCGAATGGAGCCAATGCGAATTCCTGTAAATTTGCTTGTTTAGCGAATTCACGGGAATCCCCATTGCATTCGGAGTAATGCTCCATTTCCCGAAAATGACCCCTCCTTGCCCGAAATTGCGTGCGAAGCTTTAATTCGCAATAACATGAAACCCATAATTGCTTTCGAATTGACTTCCCTTTTGCCCAAAATTGCGTGCGAAGCTTTAATTCGCAATAACGTCAAACCCTATGATTGCATTCGGATTGACCCTAGATTATACTTCCAATTCCCAACGTCTGAAAGAGTCCCATGATTGCGTTTGGATTGCCATTGGATTATACTTCCAATTTCCAACGTTTGATAAGGTCCTATGATAGAAATTCAGGATCCTGGATAGGTAAACTGAAAACCAAGTTAAGATCTACCTTGGGCAGATTTGTTTACCTTTGATTTATAGAGAAGACCCTGAGAACTAATAAAAATCAACAGAGCAATGGTAGCACCATATTAAAAGCAGCCTGCCACCCCTGCCCTCTCTCCCAGAGCTTCTTTAGCAAGCAATGAAGACAACAGTAAGAAGGAATCGGCTATACCAAAATGTCGTAAATGACTCCTAGCTGGTCATCTTCCCAGAAGCTTGTTTTACAGGCCCTCATTGTTCCTAGAGTGCAACATTTCTTGACTTCAGACCTATACCGAGCAGAACATGATAATGGTCAATCAATTTGTTTTTGCTCATGCATGGCTAACTCCCATGATTTCATACTGATCTGGAATTATAAAACCTTTGCTATAATCAATAAAACGGTCCTTCTTGAGAATAACAAGCATCTGGCGTGCCCATGCTTCTCTTGGAAACTGTAATATCTCCACTGTAATATCTGAGTGTGAGTAAGTGTCTTTCTTGGCTGGTTCAGGGTCCACCCTCTATACAGCGTTCCAGAGGGAAAGATGCCTTCTACTAAAGATGCCTTCTACTAAAAAAGCAAATGGGTGATATTTGCTTCTGCCAAAGACTGAAGGGTGAAACAAACTAAGCTAGTTATAAAAACTGATACCAACATCTATGAGAGCACCCCAATTTTCCAATATCTGCTGCTGTTTCCCAGATATCTTCCAGTGTGCCAGCTCATGAAGGTTTTGGTTCTGCTATCATGAGACCTGGGTGAATCATCTTGTAGGTTCATACTTTGAAATGTTTTAACTTTTCAGCCTTGCGGAGTACAACAAAATCTCTGTAATACATGTACACAGCAAAAAGCAGCATATGATTTCAAAGATAAACAAATTTACACAACTTTATTTGGAAAATGACTATTAAAAGGAGACCATAGAGAAAATAACATTGAAATCAGAGAAATGTGCACCCATGCTTGCACAACTAACTGTGTACCTTAGGAGGAGCCACAGAGGTAGGAAGAGATCCTCGGAATGTCTTCTCTCTTTGATTCATCTGCTTTGATGCTTCCTCATGGACAAACTGATACCCTACATGGGCGATTCACATATTTACATTTTAAAAGCCAAAGGACTTCTTCATAATTTGTGTAATCATATTACAGGAGACCGTATATTCTATTGAAAATTATTTTTCAAGATGATTATTCAAGATAATAAACCCACCAAGTCTTTTTGATACCTGACATGCGTCGACCACCACCGCCACCACATAGGCATACATCATAGCGTCTAAATTCAGATTTCTATTGACAGCAGGACAGGATTGATTTGTGGTTATATTGAGGATGCTGAGCTGTTCTTCCTAAGTTGCAAAAGCTTAGGTGGAAATGTCTCCGGGAACATCCAACAGTTGCCATGGTAGCTGTGAATAGGTTCACACAGTCACAAGCAACTAACCTTTTCGCTCACTTGACTGGCATTGCTCTTTAAAGTTCGATCCAAATTATATCTTCCAGCGTTCACTGGAGAGATGTCCTTGGCCACCAGTTCTGATTCTTTTTTTAGATGCTTCTCGTGGGCTAACTGAAGTTGGCCTGAATTGTATGCTATGGCAGGGATAGTGTTTACTAAGAACATTTGCAAGGGTTTCTTTTCCTCCTTGTAGTGACATTGGATGTATCGCGAGAAAGCAGTTCGGTAGGTTTTATTGAACAGCGTATATACAAGTGGATTGACAGCTGAAGAGAGGTACCCAATCCAGACAAAAATGTTGAGCAGCACTTCAATTATGTCTTTATTGCATGCCTCCTTGCAAATGACCGTCATCACGTTGGTGATGAAAAATGGACACCACATCACAACAAACAAGAAGAAGACAATGCCAAGTACTTTCGAGGCTTTCTGTTCATTATTAATTGATTGCATTGTCCTCCTGCCAGAGATTCCTAGCTCTTTGTTTAGAGAGCGCTGGAAAAATTTGTTTGAAGTAAGAGAACTCTGAGGGAAGAAACTGAATGAAGAAAATTTGGTGCTGGAATGAAGGTCATTCATGCATAACGTGGCTTCTTTTTGGAGAGATTTTATGGTTAAAAAGTAGGTGATTAACATAATAACCAGCGGAATAAAAAATGCCACAAAAGAGCCAATTAAGACAAAATTCTCGTCCACAAGCAGGCAGCTTCCGTTCTTGAAAACTTTAGAATCATCACGTAGTCCAAACACTGGAACTGGCATTGAAATGCCTAGAAATTGGGAACACAAAGGAAGAGGAAAACTAAGTATAGTTGTCATATTTTTAACATGTCACTGCTGCTGTATCCTGATAACATTCCTGGAACTGGGGCTCGGTCATCACTGTGTAGGACAAGTGACGTTTTCTTTGAAGTATGCAGCTTTTCTGTGACATGTTTCCTTTCTGCAGTGATCCAAAATCATATGTATCTGCCTTCCTCCTTAAGCAACTGAGAAGAGGATCTTATTTATTTAAGAAAAATGGGAAGTCTAGGTGGAAACCTTTTGCCTTCCATTAGGTTTCACATTATTCGCCCAGGCAAAAGGTAATGAGAATGCAATATTTAATTTACCTATCAAAATGGTACCCCCGTCCTCCCACAAGCAATCAACTATAAATAAATTTTATGCCTAAATGGAAAACAAGAGGACATTTGTTAAAACCCTCGGCCAAGATTAGTTGTTCTATCATGCAGAACAGGGAACCCCAAAGCAACATTGGTATACTGAGAGGAATAGGAGGTGTGAGTTCCTCAAACAACAAATAGGCATCCTTATTTCATTGGAATACCACACTTTAGATGCTTTAGATGCGCCTTATAACATCTCTTGATTGCTTTAAAAAAGCTCTGAAGATGCATCTCTTCCGGCAGGCCTTCCCTGACACCTCTTAGATCCCAGCTCCGAATGGGACCTATAAATTGAATTTGACCCCTTGCCTGGTGCTATTTTTTCCTCAATGTAAGAACTATGGAGGATGAATCATGTTTTTAATGTTGTTGATTTTAAATTATTGCTAATTTAATTTATTTTTAAGGGGTGGGTGGCTGGGAATGGGTCAATGAAGTGTTTTAATTTGTATGTTTTAATCTTGCTGTACCCCGCTCCGATTGTACTCACAGAGGAGCGGGCTAGAAATAAAGATTATTGTTATATTATTATTACTTAAGCTGTGTTGTATTTGGCCAAGTGACATTTGTCATTTGTGCTTACATAATAATTTTTATAAGTGTTCTAATTCAGATTTTAACAATATCTGGGTGAAAATCATGTGGCACTGCAGGTGGACTGCAGTTGTTGGAATGCAACTCCAAGCATTCCTCTCCACAGCCCGCTGGGAGCTATAGTCCACCAGCAACTGGAGAGCGGCCACTCTGATATACAATAATGCTTAAAAAGTGGCAGAATATTCTTGTACAATCAACATGAAGAGCACTTTTACAATTGTATAAAGTTTTTCTTCTTGATGATGTCTACATGCTTGTTTGTTTTCTTTTAAAAATCCCAGCAACATTGGTTTGCAGGAAAACACCTTTCCTCGTTGTTTATATAAAACAGTCAAGGAGAAAAGTATTTTTTTAAATGGAGTCTGCTGGATTCATCTGTGGGGAATAGGCTTGTAAGATTGCCATTCACTTCCCATGCTATATTTTTGTTTAATTTATGTTCTTTTACAACATAAAATTTTGAATAGAGAAGAAAAGAAATGTAGGACAAAGATGTCACTATATTGTCCAATTTTGTTCAGTTTGCTTTTTTCAAAGGGCAATTGTTGGCACCAACAAGCCTAGACCCATTGAATCAATGGAACTTTTATAAGTATTGAGTTGCCAGGTCCCCACTGATTTGATGGGCCTCTCTTGCTGGCCCTAAGAATTGGATTTCTGTTCATGTTTCTTGCAGAGCAATGGGTCATTTTACTCATTTTCATAACTTGCCTGACACCAAATTCTTGGTTGTATTTATACTGTATTGTATAACTTCAACTATAATTCTAGTTTTGGGGAAGTAGTATGGGAGCCTTTGTGGCAATGCTAAACCTCTCAGAACTAAGGGACAGTCTAACTGAGAGCCAACTCCACTGAATTGCAACAAGGAGGAGGATTCCCAACCAGCTATGTATGGCACCTGTTGGGTGTATGAAAGCAAAGTTTATTAACAGAGATGGAAGGGCAGTCGTTCAACCATTTGCTCTTTAAAACACTTGTTGTCATTGCTGTTCCACTACTATTCTGTTGCTGTATGCCATGTTTACCCCTGAGATGTCATGGCTTTTTAATCTGCTTAAGCCACTTAGAAAACTAAAACCTGATCTAAATTACACTTTAAGTGGAATAGATCAAAACTGGAGGTAGGCAAAAATAAAGCTGTAGTGAGCCTAACTGAGCTGAAAAGCTTTTTGTATATTGTGTTGTTAGGGCATGCACAGATAAAATTGCTGTTCCGTTATTTCTGTATGACTATAAAACCTATCTGCTTACACAGTAGAGGGTCTCTTTTCACTCTTGCATTAGGCAGTCCAGCTGTGCTATTGAGGCAGGGTGGGAACTCTTTGATCCAAAGATACGTTTCCCTTCCCACTGATTCATGGGCGACCCACATTGTGCCAAACATGCAGTTTTGTTGTGGTGATGCTGACATTTCAGTACCTTTTGACCCCCAACATTAGTCTTAAGGGTAGGGAGTTTACCCATTTTACTCCTTTTTTTTCTGTTTCCTTTAGAATCATAGAATCATAGAGTTGGAAGAGACCACAAGGGCCATCCAGTAAAACCCCCTGCCATGCAGGAACTCCCAATCAAAGCATCCCCGACAGAAGGCCATCCAGCCTCTGCTTAAAGACCTCCAAGGAAGGAGATCTACTACAGTCCTTACTGTCAGGAAGTTCTTCCTAATGTTGAGGTGGAATCTCATTTTCCTGGAGCTTGCATCCATTGTTCCGGGTCCTGTTCTCTGGAGCAGCAGAAACCAAGCTTGCTCCCTCCTCAATATGACATCCCTTCAGATATTTAAACAGGGCTATCATATCACCTCTTAACCTTCTCTTTTCCAGGCTAAACACTCCCAACTCCCTAAGTCGTTCCTCATAGGGCATGGTTTCCAGTCCCTTCACCATCTTAGTTGCCTTCCTTTGGACATGCTCCAGTTTCTCCACATCTTTTTTGAATTGTGGTGCCTAGAACTGGACACAGTATTCCAGGTGGGGCCTGACCAAAGCAGAATAGAGCAGCACTATTACTTCCCTTGATCTAGACACTATACTTCTATTGATGCAGCCTAAAATTGCATTGGCCTTTTTAGCTGCCGCATCGCACTGTTGACTCATGTTCAACTTGTGGTCTACTTGGACTCCTAGATCCCTTTCACACGTAGTTTCATTCAGCCAGATGTCCCCCATCCTATATCTGTGCATTTCATTTTTCAGCTCTAAGTGCAGTACCTTACATTTCTCTGTATTGAATTTCATTTTGTTAGCTTTGGCCCAGCTTTCTAGTCTATTCAGGTCACTTTGAATTTTGATCCTGTCTTCTGGGGGTATTAGCTACTCCTCCTAATTTGGTGTCATCTGCAAATTTGATAAGTATGCTCCCAATTCTGTCATTCAAGTCATTAATAAAGATGTTGAATAGCACTGGGCCCAGGACAGAGCCCTGTGGGACCCCACTGGTCACTTCTCTCCAGGATGAAAAGAAGCCATTGTTCAGCACCCTTTGGGTTCAGCCGGTCAACCAATTGCAAATCCATGTAACAGTTAACTTGTCTACCCCACATTTTACAAGCTTGTTTGCAAGAATGTCAAAGGCCTTACTGAAATCAAGATATACTATATCCACAGCATTCCCTTCATCTTCCAAGCTGGTAATTTTATATATATAAAAAAGATCTTTGGAGGTTGAAAGTTCAGCACAGTAGACATGAGATCTTTACTGGTAAAAGGAACTAGAAAAGTTGGGTATATTCCGAAGGTGTTGAGTCCACATGCAACACTTCTGGGAATAAGGGTTGCTGCAAGAAAATTATTCCTTCTTTGACCTCTAAAAAAAAGTGCCCTCTTTGTACGGGAAGTGAGTGACAGCCTATGCTCACACAAACCTAACCTCTGCATTCCATGGATGAAACAAACCACACATAGAGTATGCATTTTAACTGTATACTTTACTGCTAGATGATGGGAAACAGCTAGGCATATTTTGATTGTTTGACTACCAGGCAACAGGAACCATAAGATGTAGTTGAAGTGTTTCAGTACTAGACAGCAGGCACCATGAAGGCATGCTTTGATCAGCAAAGATACACTTTGCCTGTTGGACCCAGGAATAGTGTACAGTATTTTGAAAATGCCAACAATGTGGGTCTGGCAGATCTCCTAGCTTACATAGAGCAGGGTTTATCCAGACCAAAATTGCTGGGTTATTTTATTCGATAGCATTTTTAAAAAAAATCACTCTTCATTGTTAAAAAAATTCAAAGCGGTTGATAATAATAAAACCCAATATGATGCAAATGGTAGAGCAATACAAACAGTGTATTAAAATTCAAGAGCAAGCAGGAAACAATCTGGAAAATATCTGGTACAAAAATGTCTTCAGTTATTGGCAGAAGCACCCAGCTCTGGGATCATGACCAAGACTAGACTGGGTTTACCCAATATCACATACCCTTCACCTGATTTGGCAGGGACGGTCCTGGTTAATCCTCTGTCTTCCCAGTCTTTAATGTTGCTTCTTGATGTTTCTTATCTTTTTAAAATAAGGGACAACCTCCTCATGCCTTGTTTTACCACCCACTGCTGGAATTACAAAACTCAAAGTGAGCCAATGGCCTTTTCTGGTTTCATCTCTTGGGCTTGGTGTGGCCCATGGATGATCCCAAGGGAGGAAAATGGGCCCCCAAATACCTGGGATTTTCCCAGTCCCTATCCTAAATTGTTTGGGGTCTGGCTGTTTGTCTTGTGAACCAGTACGCTTGCTAAGATTTTCAGGAAAGTTATGTGCAAATCCCACTCTCACTGTTGTTAGGAGGGGTGTAAAGATGTAGCTTTCCGATTTGGCTCGCAAATTATTTTGTTTAATACAATTATTCTAATAGTTGATTTGTCCCAGATTGTTTCATCGTGTTAGTTAGCTACCTCGAGACTTTTTGTGTATGCGATAAGGTGGGCTATGAATGTAGTAAATATAAATAAACAGCTCAAGGAGTCATTACTACACAGACTACTCTCTGGAGCAGTATGCTTGAAACTACAGACAGGCAGAAATGTGCACCAACCTACACACTTGTATATCCTTCTGTAACCAGAACTTATATACATGTCACACCTAAGAAACTAGAGCTCTACTCACCTACGGATATAGTCCAAACAGCAATGATTTTTGCAAAAGCTTTTGCTCTAGAATTAAAACGGCTGTGATGGATGGGGCTTCGTATGGCAATGTAGCGATCCAGAGAGATGGCACAGAGATGCATAATGGAGGCAGTGGAGAAAAGCACGTCTAAATAGATCCACACAGCACAGAAGTTTCTAGGCAGAGGCCACACATATCCTGTAACCAAGGAGAGGAATTAAATGAAAAAGATGTGATATTTGATGGGGTAAATGGGATATTTACCACTATTTAATTAATAATTAAATATATACTTGATATATAATAAATATCGAAGATGGTTATGTCTATTTACAACTGCTATCTAAAATAAATATAAAACAGCCATATTTTCATGCATTATATTAATTATACTAAACCACTTGATTATACTTCATCAAAAGATTTGATCTACTACTATTTCCCTCTGGGAAAGGAAGTAAACTTTAAATATTTTGTTAAAAATATGGGACTTTCTAATGACCTTACATCCATTCTGTAACAGCGGTGAAGAACAAAATATTATAATACGTGTACCAAAACTAAAGAAAGCCATCCACTCTTATAGACATTAAATAAGAGACATTGCATTAAATAGGGCAGAGCCCTGGTGAGAGCATTTATTTTAGGGAGTGTTTCCTTATCCTCTGCCACCCAGTATGTTCCAAGCAACCACAGAACAGGAAAGAAAAACTGAAGCAGGCATATTCATGGAGAACGCCTTGCAGAGCTTGCAGGTTGGGATGGATGAGGAGGCCCACATTTTAAAATATGTTTTTAAAAATAAATAAATAAATAAATAAATTGATATTTAAAAACATCAGATTTTACCAAATTTTCACTTCAACCTCATGAAACTATGTATATTTATATGTAAATGCATTTAGGCTGTGAACATTACATTGTAATTTAAAAGTATAATTTTAATTTTGCTGGTGTTTATGTCACAACTATTGCCATTACATTCAGTAATATACAGGAATTACGATTAATGAGTAACATTTGTACAAAAAAAACATTACAGTGGGTCCTTGTTATCCGCAGGGGTTTGGTTCCATGGCCCCCCATGGATAACAATGGGATGCTCAAGTCCCATTAAATACAATTGCATAGTAAAATGGTCTCCCTTATATAAAATAGAATCTCAAGGTTGGCTATTTGGAATGTATACATTTTTTGGAATGTTTTCAAGCCATGGATGTTTGAATCTGTGGATAAAAAAAAAATCCATGGATAAAGAGGGCCAACTGTACTAAGGATTCTGTATGCTATGGCAGAAGAGGAGGTCAGCGAGGGTGACACCACGAGTTGCCACACCAGGTGGCACCAAACCTAGGGATGTCACTGCCTCCTTTTTAAAAATAGTTTTCCTCTCTTATTTCCAAACTGGCTGCTGACACCTCCTGGTAGTACCGTAATGCCTCCCACATATATATATAATCCACACAGATATGTATCTATTTATTTTCAGTAAGCACATGTACACACTGAGAAGCTTGTCATTGGAAGGGAAAAAGAGCTCTCTCCATTGCTGCTGCTTAAATCAAAGTGTGTTCTGGTAAAAGAGAACAATTGCTGGCTTGTGTGAGAGGAAGGAGGCAAACTGACTAGTTACGGATGTTCTGCTGCTCGCTCATTTTCTTCATGCAGTGTTTCAGGTCTCCCGATTCATTGGTGCGGGGAGAACTAAGTATAGTTGGCACCACTCCTAAGGTCTTCTAAGGTGTTTACATTCAACTGCAGCCCTTTATATAACATTCATACAATATTTATAATTGGTAGACATACACCTACTTGAGATACTCACTTCGGGAGACAAACAAAGATTATGCCCCTAGCTTCTGAGTCTTTTCCACACTATCTTTAATGTCATCTTTACGGATCTTATGAAACATTTCAACATTAAATTAGTACATAATGAGAACATAAGAGCAGCACTTCTGGATCAGCGTTCTCTTCACATAGTGGTCAGCCAGGTTTTTCCAGGAAGCCCACAAACATGAGTGCAATCCCACTTGCGTTCCCCAGCAATTCCTCTTTGGCTTGATGTGGCTGAACACTAGAATACCTCAAGGGTGGAACCATGAGACAGCCAAGCTGTTTTTCCTATGCCACCATGCTTAACTATTTGAAAAGATTCAGACTGCTTTTCAAGCATCTTAACTCCCTAGTCTTTGCGGCTAGCCTTCTGAAACACTACAGCTTTCTAGTCTCAGGATACACCTATGATGCCAGCCATTTTTTATACAAGTCACTCTGCCCACTCACTCACCTTTCTGATAAACCATTGCATCTGTCTTGCTGAATTTATCCTGATGAAACTTTTTGACTTTCTTGGTTAGCGCCACCTGAGAGCTCCCTATCATTTTCAGAACAATGGTCTTCAAGAAACTTAGAGAGATAAATACACACACGCAAACACACACATACTCAGCTTTTATTTTATTTTCTTCTGTCTATCTATCTATTTATCTATCTTTTCTTTTCTTTCTTTCTTTCTTTCTTTCTTTCAAGTTCTTATTTGTAAAGACTGATTCTGCACAAATCTCTCTGAATGTATTTATCCGAAACTTCATGATCTTGTTCCCCGTAGAAGGAACAACTACTGTCTTCAAAAATTTCATCCAATTCTTCGAGGAAATTTCTTCCAGGAAATACGCTATCCCTCCTTTCAAGGTAAGGAGCACAAATCCTTTGCACCCATATGTCTGTAATTTGCCAAGGGGATCCTATGCCTTAAAATAACAAATGTATATATGGCTTTACATATATACATGTATAAACACATGGTATGGATGAGTAAATATCAGTGTGAGATAAAAGGGGGGAAATAGGATTAAAAAAAATAATTTTATGGATTTTCTAGCCCGTATAAATATTGTTTGTGAATTACAGCCTAGTAGAAATCTAAAATGTGCCTTAGATATCATATCTCAAAAAATTACTAGGCCTAAATCCAATGGTTAGTTTCAACTAGAGTAGAACCATTTTATAAATGAAATTGACACAAGTGCTGACTTGCCAAATTCCCATTGATTTTATGGATCTACTTTGGTTAGGACTAAAATAGGATATAGGCCAAGGATGAGAACAGTGAAGCTATCCAAAGCTCTAGCCAGCACAAAACTCAGTGATGTATTCGAGTGTTTTACTCCAAGTCTCAAGTCAAGTATCAAGTCTCTACCTCCAAGTCTCAAGCCAAGTCCTTGCAAGATACTTTCAAGTTGAGTCTCAAGTGTAGGAGCCAACTATAGCAGGAAAAAAAATGGGAGATGGTGAAGGAGTGTGTGCACGCAGTAGTATAGTTAACTAGAAAATCAAGAAGATGTGCTCAAAGTTAGGTTTAAAAAATGAAATTATCATAGGCAATTTATCAAAAATTGCATTTTAGAAATGTTAGGTCTACTCAGCAGCCTGTCTCCATTGCACATTGGAGGAGCCTTCTAAAGCTTTTCCTAGGAGTTTATCATATGACGGAATTTGGGGCTATAATGCAATGGCAATCCAAATGCAATCATGGGGTTTCACGTTATTGCAAATGAGTGTATCTCACGCAATTTCGGGCAATGGGAAGTCATTCCAAACGCAATAATGGGGTTTCACGTAATTGTGTATTAGAATATCTCACGCAATTTCGGGCAATGGGGGGATCATTTTCGGGCAATGGGAAGTCATTCTGAACACATTCCGAACGCAATCAGATTTCACGTAAATTCACTAAACTAACGAATTCACGTAATTGCGAATTGGCTTCATTCGCAATTGAGAGAAATTCCTCCCATGTGATAAACTCCCTAGAAGCAGCAGGCAAGATGCATTACCATAAGATGGGGCATGTTTTTCAGAGGGTAACAGCAAATGTGTTAGGCAATGGAATTGAGGCAGGGGTCTATATGAAGCAGGGTCATCCTGTACAACATAAAGTGCTGCTTTTCACATGACCAGTAGGCAAAAAGCAGTGATGTGGAAGCATTCTTCAAAAAAGCAAACCATTTTCCATTCAGTAAGATTTCTGGATTAAGTTAGTCCAGCAAGTCAGTTGATAAAAATATCCGAGTCGCGAGTCAAGTCAAGTCAGTGCATATTGCAAAATAAATGCATAATTTATTATAATTTATTGCAAAATCATGCCCAAGTCAAATCGTTGAAGTGATTTCATTCCAAATTCAGTCTGAGTCAATCAGGTTGAGTCTACATTTACTGCAATCAATGATGTGATAGGAATTGCGCTACATGCACAGTTCCTATCCCTGATTCAAGTTATATTTAAAGCAGAGTTTGGGAACCTGGTATTCCAGATGCTGCCTACTTATCATGCACATGTTGAACATAATAGACTTTGCACTGCTACCCTTGAGAAATACATGACAAAGACAATGTACACTAGAATTAAACTTAACATTGCTCTGCTTGCCAACCATTAATATTATGGGAGTTTCTTCCCTGCTACTCTCCTTCTTCCTTGCAACTCTTTTGCACCCACAAAATCCTGCTCCAGAGCATTTTCCAGCCCTCCAGGAAAGGCAGTTTTCAGGGAAGGGGGTACCTTACCCTCCCCAAGCCACTGACGGAAGTAGATCCACCATCATGCACTGAAACAATCCTATTGGAAGTGGGAACAGAAGTACAATTTCTGCATTGCGGTGCTGTAGTTCACAAGACTCGCTTTACATAAATCATGAGAGACCTTTTTTTAACTTTTGTTTATATTCGCTTTTGTTTGCTCAAAGTACACAGAAAGAGTGTTTAACAGGCCGCTGCTGTACTCACCGTATAGTATGGTCAGCATTGATACAGGCATGACAAGAAACCCCAAGAGCATGTCAGCTATCGCGAGTGACATGAGGAAATAGTTCGTAGCATTCTGCAGCTTTTTCTCTAATGATACAGCCATGATGACAAGAATATTTCCAGCTATTGTTAGAATCATCACAACGACTGTTAGCAAGGCGGGCCAGTTTTTCTCCTGAAGAGGACTGTTTTCATGAGCAGATGTGTTGCAGAGTGGAGTGAGATTCTTCTCGCAAGAGCAATTCATTACATCTTCGACATATGAGTTCAGATTATACACATTAGACATGTTAATCTCTTTAGGAACCAATATATTTCTGCAGAGTTTTCTGTCTTGGTTCAGTTGTAGCAAGGTGTTTGCTGTTTTGATCCATAGAACTCTTTTCTTCATAAAGCATATCCATTTCTAAAAATGCTGAAGTCAGTGAGGATATACCAAAAAAATGAAAATCACAACTTTTTTTAAAAAAAGTATGTATTCTTGTATTCCTCATTGCTGCAAAGCTGGAAAGAAGATTTTGGGGAGATTAGTTGACTTTTTCATTCTTAACACAACACAAAGTTAACATTCAGTATATTAAAATATTCTCAGTCTCATGTATGTTCCAGTGACAGCTTGCACTGAGAATCTAGTTGTAGGACCAAACTCATTTGCAGACTGTAAAACGATGATGCAAGGCTAGAGAAAGCAAAACAAAGCAACATGTATAGTGTACAAACACCTCGTTTTACAGCTTGGCTTTGCCAACCATAGTGATATTTCCCAACAACCTTGGTTTTTTTACATTGGTATTTGGCAATGTAACTCATTCTGCAACTCTTCTAATATATCTACATCTCCGTATTTATTTACTGGCACTAGATTTTAAAAAACTGATTAAAAGCTTCCAGTCATAGTAATTAATTTGTTTCTATTTATAGAGCTTTTTCAATATTACTACTGTCAGATTTCTGTCCTATTTCAGTATTAGTTTTGCAGTGTAATGCAACTAATGCTGCATATAGATTTCATAATTTTCTACAACAATTACTGCGGTTTGTTACAGACCGATTAATTACTAATTCGTATAATGTTTAAAATGCTTATAAGGAGAACTTACAGTGCTCTTGAGAGATCCTGCAGACACGGTTCATGCTTCACCTTGATTTGCTTGATCTTTCAATGCCTTTGCAATGCCAACCTGAAGTCCTTTCCCCCCCCAGTCTCCACAGAGAACCGTATTTTAACAACAGTTTTGTTGACTTCTGAACTACCCTCTTGTTCTCAGTGGGTTCTTCTTCATCTGTAAGTCTTTGCTAACCACAGGCTGCTCCACTGACACATCCCTTTGTCTGTATTTCCTCTTTAAGGCAAGCGATGCTGGAAGAATTTTCTCTGAACAATCACCAAAAATTTACAAAAGCTTGGAAGCATAAGTCTCGACGCAAGGGCTAAAAGATATTCTAGCAGGGAGGTAATTTCTTTCCCCCTGATTTGTTTAGGATTTCAGATCCGCGTCTAATTAAACGAAATAAACAGCAAAGGTAAAAGAAGGGCAGACCAAAGAGGGATGGATTTGTTTCTTACATGCTGCAGCCTTGCTTATTTCAGCATCTGGAGCTTAGATTTAAACAAAACGAAAAAATGTCCATAGGTAAGAAGCAGAGTAGCTTGTGGTAGCTGCAGAGGAGCCTGTGATAGCTGTGATATGTTCTACTGCAAAAAAACTGAAGGAGGCAGAAAAATAGGCTAGGAATGGTACATGCTGGCAAACTGTAAACAGATTATACCATACTAAAAGCTGCTCACATCCTGGCCTTAAACCAAGCTGTTCGCACTTTGGCCATGGGAGAGGTTATTTGGGAATAAATGTGATGTTATAGAAAAGAAACAATGGAAGAAGGAAAATTATTTTTGTATGACGTTTGAGAAGAGGGGATCTGTAAGTTATAATTATCCTGCTTCAAAGGAATCTGTGAATGTGCAGTCATTTGATTTCAGCAAAACTGATACAGCGTATGAGAAAGTAAATACAAAACAGGTATACTTGGAGGCTTTTATTTGCTGTTCTAAAAGTTGAAAGGGCTCAAAGTTATTATTTTAAATATAGGAATCGTTTTTATTTCATTTTTGTCTTAAGGTACATGTTTTTAACACAATTAGAACTTCAACAGTACACAGTACATTATGTTTGTCTACTATTGTCAGATACATAGCAGATTTAGGAGGCTTCTAGCGATTTATTTAGATAAGTGTAAGGTACATTTAGGGCCTTAAATACCCTAAAGGCACCAGATCGTGCCTGATCTTAGAAGCTAACCAGGGTCAGCTCTGATTAGTATCTGGATGGGAAACTGTGAGTGAATAGTAGTGTATTTCAGAGAAAGGTACTGGCAAACCACCTCTGAGGATTCCTTGCCTAAGAAAACACTATAAAATTAATGGGCTTGCAATAACCTGATAGGCAATTTGAAGGCACGCGCACATACACACACACACTACTCATAACTCTCCTGTTTTAATTTTCTACCTATTATTCCCTTTCAGGTATATGATTACACGGTGGATATGAGAGCTTGTTATCTAATGCCTTATAAAGAGAAATTATGTTGTCATTAACCTTTCCTTTTGCACTGTTCTTCTGATGGATCTGTCATATTGTGTTAACCATTCAGCTAAGATTGCTGCCTAAATCTTGGGAAACTGAGAAACCTGCTGTATGTCTTCTACTTTTTTTCAAATACTGAACTACTTTCATCATTGCTGCTAATATCAGCAAACAAAACCCCAACATCTAGATACTCATTCAAATAACTGCTTCTCTGAGTTATCAAAAATAGATCAAAGTTGGTTATCGTTTCTTTGGCTATAGGTGATGTCCAAAATACTTTAACATATTCACATGCTCAACCACATATATAATAACAGAGAACACATCCATCTTTTTGGGTAAAGCTGGGTACTCACCTTTAGCCACTGCTAATGATGACTAGATCCTCATTAATGCAATTGCTTTACACTCAGACACAGGAATGCACAGAAAAGCAGAGGGATTTACACTGCAGCATTCTCAAGTGGTGTGTGGGTGAGCATCGTCTCACTGACCATGGTATGACATGTGTAGGAACCATGTGAGTAACTGTAGGACTGTAAGCTGTGGCTTGTATCCTGAAAGGGAAGCACTCTATGAGTTATACATGTGCCAGTTTGCCGGGAAAAATAGGTTTATTAAATCTGTCACGGTTAGAACCATAACAAAAACTTCCACGCTCCACTATTAGCCTCTAAATCCGTTATGCTGCTGTTTTTCAGATTATTTATAGAGAATTGCTGTTAGAAAATTGAGAAAACAATCCCACTTCCCTGACCTATTTATTCCCAAAAGGCAATCAGTTCTATCATTTAGTGTACAGATTCAATCATCCACGATTTGAAAATATTCCCAGAAGGTATCAGTTCCAAATAGCAAAGAAGGTATCAGTTCCAAAAAAATAGCAGACCTTTGCTATTTCGTGTAAGGGATACAATTTCACTATGCCATTCTGTTTAATGGGACTGGAGCATCCACAGATTTTGGTATCAATGGGGTGGGGGTCTTGAAACCCAGCAGATACCAAGGGCTCACTATGAAAATTATCACGCTAGCTGCCCCTTTGCCAGTCTGGGAACAGGCTGAGAATGGGCTGGGAACATGAGCTATTGTGCAGCTCCATGCCCAGATCATTACCATCCCATCCTCCTTCTGTCCTAAGGTAAAAAACGCTTGTTTTCATTATGGACGGGATGGTAACAATCTGGGCACAGAGATGTGCACTAGCCCATGTTCCCAGCCCACTCTCAGCCCATGCCCAGATCTGCAAAAAGGCAATGCTGTAATCTCCTATATTAAAAAATGATCACGTTGTTGTTGTATTACTGTTGTTGCAGTTATATGCCTTCAAGTCTTTTCTGACTCAGGGTGACCCCAAGGCAACTTTATCATGAGGTTTTCTTGGCAAGGGGTGATGGCCTTTATCTGAGGCTAATGGAAGGAGTTGTGATTTTCCCAAGGTCACCCAGTGTTTTTTTGTGGAGCTTTCGGGCCATGTGGCCATGTTCTGGAAGAGTTCCTTTCTGACGTTTCGCCAACATCTGTGGCTGGCATCTTCAGAGAATGTTTCCCTGGAAAAGGATCCTTTTCCAGGCAAATATCCTTTTCCAGGGAAACATTTTCTGAAGATGCCAGCCACAGATGCTGGTGAAACATCAGAAAGGAACTCTTCTAGAATATGGCCACATAGCCCGAAAGCTCCAAAAAAACTATGGATGCCGGCCATGAAAGCCTTCGACTCCATGTCACCCAGTGGGTTTCCATAGCAGAGATTTGAACCTTGGTCTGCCAGAGCCAAAGTACAACATACTGACCATTACACCACACTGGCTACAAAAGTACATTCCTTATCATCTGTGAATTCATTCTTTCTTGGTCTGTCTCCAATGCATTAGATTTTGAGTACATTCTATGACAGCTGTCCTCATAATGCTTCTTCTAATGGGTGCCTCAAACATTGCATTGCCATGGCATGGCAGATTTGCTATTTCAATTTTATTTTGGCTTGGTTTGTTTCTTACACCTTGAGTAGCAACCTGATTCCTCCCGGTATCTTCATGATACCAATGTTAAAAGGTTATCTTTCTGGATTCACTCTTCTCAGATCTCCAGGACAGCGACTGTTCATGAGACATTCTGGAAGCTGTAGTCCAAAACAAAAGTTATCCAAGCTCTGTGTGTATGACAGTTTGGCTACATGGAGGCAATATTCCCCAAGTACAGTCACATGCATTGGAGGTGTGTGTGTGTGTGTTTTCTCAAGAGGAGGGAAGTCAATTCTGGGACACTAGGGTTTAAATCCCTGTTCAGCCATGGAATCCCCCTGGGCAAATTGCACTCTCTCAGCCTCAGACAGAGGCAAAGGCAAACTCCCTCTGAACAAATCTTGGCAAGAAAACCCTGTGATAGGTTTGCCTTAAGGTTGTTGTAAGTCAGTAATGACTTAAAGGCAACAAGAAGATTAAATAACAGAGGTGGCAGTATTTTCCTTCCTGGGATGATTAGCCATCTAGATTGTAATCAAATATTAATTGAAACCAATCACTTGGCTTTGGGTTACCAAGGACCCTACAGATCTTTTCCTGCCTATAGATACAAAGGAGGTGGCAAGGTCAGACTACCTAAATTATTTTGCAGTCCAAACAAAACCAAGCAAACAAGTGCATCAGAACATGAGCATCGTTCATTTCAGAGGAAAGCCACTGTTTCTGCTAACCTTGCAGCAAAATCTCCGTGACTAGTTTTTGCACGCAGCACCGAGCTTTCGCAAAATGGTAAGATGTGGTCATAATGTCAGATTTTAAAAATTAATTTGATAATGCGAAACCGTTAGAAATAGGAAAATTGGCTCCCCCACTAACACTAATGGGTGAAATAATTAATTTGTTAAATTATTAATTTAACAAGGGGTGACTGCCGGTTCGCTGTTTCTGAGGGTAAGCCAGATCGATGGCCTCATAACTTTGAGGATTCACATTTACAGTTGTTAATGACCGACAGTGAACCAAAAAAACCCCTACTTCTTAAACCAAGCAGAGCCTTGGTTTAAGAATTCCTAAGACACTGCAGATTGGGGTGCTGGAAAATGATGGCCACAGCCTGCAGCTCTCTCCGTCATGAGGCACATGGAGACAAAGAGCTGGACATCTCAATACGTTCTGCAACTGGGACAGCGCTGCAGGCCTAATTTCTCAGTACCCCAACTTTGGGCTGCGCTGTTGTCTGGCTTAAGGTTTTGATGGTGGCATCATTAAAATTAGCTACAATGATGCTGCTCCATCGTCAAAGCTACGTCTTATGATAACAAGATGTTGGCCAAGGTCTCTAATAGGATTAATCTACCGCATTGTTTTTGTTATCGTCATGGTTTTTTACTTTCACTTCTAACGTTTTATTACTGATATTAATTTTAACTGATATTTCCATTCATGCTGTACCCATTTGGGAGAATAGGCTAGGTAAGTTAAAGGTTTTCCCTTGACAAGATTGTTTAGTCATGTCGGACCGCAGGGGCGGTGCTCATCTCTGTTACTAAGCCAAGGGAGCCAGCATTGTCAAAGACAACTCCATGGCCATGTGGCCAGCACGACTGCATGGAATGCTGTTCCCTTCGCACCAAAGTTGCACCTATTTATTTACTTGCATTTGCATGCTTTTATAGAATCATAGAATCATAGAATCGTAGAGTTGGAAGAGACCACTAGGGCCATCCAGTCCAACCCCCTGCTATGCAGGAAATCCAAATCAAAGCACCCCTGACAGATGGCCATCCAGCCTCTGTTTAAAGACCTCCAAGGAAGGAGACTCTATCACCTTCCGAGGAAGTGCGTTCCACTGTCGAACAGCCCTTACTGTCAGGAAGTTCTTCCTAATGTTCAGGTGGAATCTCTTTTCCTGTATCTTGCATCCATTGTTCCGGGTCCTGTTCTCTGGAGCAGCAGAAAACAAGCTTGCTCCCTCCTCAATATGACATCCTTTCAAATATTTAAACAGGGCTATCATATCACCTCTTAACCTTCTTTTCTCCAAGCTAAACATCCCCAGCTCCCTAAGTCGTTCCTCATAGGGCATGGTTTCCAGACCCTTCACCATTTTTGTCGCCCTCCTTTGGACACACTCCAGTTTCTCAATGTCCTTTCTGAATTGTGGCGCCCAGAACTGGACACAATATTCTAGGTGGGGCCTGACCAAAGCAGAATAGAGTGGCACTATTACTTCTCTTGATCTAGACACTATACTTCTATTAATGCAGCCCAAAATAGCATTGGCCTTTTTAGCTGCCGCATCACACTGTTCACTCATGTTCAACTTGTGGTCTACTTGGACTCCTAGATCCCTTTCACACGTAGTTTCATTCAGCCAGGTGTCACCCATCCTATATCTGTGCATTTTATTTTTCCGCCCTAAGTGCAATACCTTACATTTCTCTGTATTGAATTTCATTTTGTTAGCTTTGGCCCAGCTTTCTAGTCTATTCAGGTCATTTTGAATCTTGATCCTGTCCTCTGGGGTATTAGCTATTCCCCCTAATTTGGTGTCATCTGCAAATTTGATAAGTATGCTCCCAATTCTGTCATCCAGGTCATTGATAAAGATGTTTTGAACTGCTAGGTTGGCAAAATCTGGGACTAGGGATGGGAGCTCACTCCTTCACACAGCACTTGGGACCTTCTGATCTTGCAGTCATCAGAGTCAGTGGAGTTTATCACATGGGAGGGATTTCTCTCAATTGCAAATGGAGCCAATTCGCAATTCAGTGAATTCGCTAGTTTTTATGTGAATTTACGTGAAATCTGATTGCGTTCGGAATGCGTTCAGAATGACTTCCCATTTCCTGAAAATGACCCCCCATTGCCCAAAATTGCGTGAGCTACTCTAATACGCAATTACGTGAAACCCCAAGATTGCGTTCGAAATGACTTCCTATTGCCCTAAATTGAGTGAGATACACTCATTCGCAATAACGTGAAACCCCATGATTGCGTTCGGATTGCCATTGCATTATACCCCCAAATTCCATCGTATGATAAACTCCAGTGTCTTAACCGCTGAGTCACCACATCTCTTAAAGGGAAAATGGTGAGACGTACACTAGTAATAAAACTGATTTGTTTAAAATCTTATTTTTTCAGATTCTCTACTCTGGCAACTTGACCTTGTGGCCAAGCCCTGAAACCTTCCTTTTCTTGGCTACAAAATGGACTGAATAGCTCCATCCAAATCCTCAAAGCACTCAACCCACTATAGGAGAGCGTGAATGGAAAGCAGGCATGGTGAGAAGGAGAGAGGAAGAGAGACCAAGAGCGGTGTGGGAAAATTTCTACCTGTTTTTCCAGAGGCCTAGTAATTAATGTATGAGCAATAATAAAAACACAATCTTTTAAGCCAGAAAACCCTGTCATTCTGTAAGTCCTGACTGTCGGAGGGCACTCTATTGAGCAAATGGATAGCATCCCCTTCTCATTTCCCCCTAAAAGTCTATTGGTTTGATTGCAGGAGTATTCTTTTCCTCAATTGCTTCCCAGCTTTCCTAGCAGCAGTTATGATATGCATTTTCTTTCATCCTTTTTATCCCAGGGTCTTCCTTTCTTACTGAATCTGGTATAGAGGTACCCCATCCTAACACATTCTAATGACCTAAATAAATTGACTCATTAAAGTGTGTGATTAATCAAAAGTCGAGCCGCATTTCGGAGGAAATCTAGCAAATCAAGACTTTAACCATTAACTGGATACTGCCAAGGTTTGGGAACGACCAAACAATTTCTGAGCCCATGCATTCAAAAGGCGCAGGAGTGACAGGCGGATGACAGTAATGAAGCCTTTTCCTAACAATGAAAGGTGTATGACAAGATCACCCACAGTCTTTCACATTTGCTAACAGTAAGGGCCCACAGATGTTGCTGGTTAGATTCTGTGGTTGTGAAAAAGTTGTAAAGGAAACAGATGGGGGTTCCTTGGCAGCTGTTGCTGAGCTTCTGGCAACCTCCCAAAACCTTCTGGGAAGAACTGTGTACCATTCCTATGATGGTAAACCTGGCTTAAAACAGGGGGTTCTTTGGAGATCGTGAAGAATATTGTTGGCAAGGAAGTCTTTCTTCCTTGAAGGGCTCCAGTGGGGATATAGTAGCATGCTATCTAAGACACAGATGGGGCGCTGTTACTTTCAGTGAGGGCTGGAGTGATTGTGGGAGACACCTCCTTTTTACGTTACGAAGTCCGCACTATCCCCAGAAGCAGTTACTAGGTAACTTGTTTTTGTTGTAGTAACATCTACTGTTTGATTACAGAAACGTTGTTTATGTAACAAAGTCAAGGAAGAACACTAAGATTGTTCCGCATTGCAGGAAAAGTGAGCAGTTTTCTCCACAGGGAGTATATTGGATTAATTTAACATAACACTCATGCTTGCTTTGGTGTAGCAGACAAGTTTCCAGATGTTTCAAAGGCAGGTTTTTTTTGTTAGTTATTACAGAAGTGTTTGTGGAGTAACAGTGTCATAATATCACTCGTCTTGGTAATACATTTCAGAGCAGCATTTGACTGAATTTTCATTCACAAATCACAATGTGTAAATAACAAAACCAAGTCGAGCTCTTTTGAGGTCTTTTATTCATTGCTTTAAGAACAGATGCTTTATCGTCTGTCCAGCATTAAAAGAAATAAGCTTTATTTATTCATATACAAAACTACATGATACTTTTAAATAAGTATCAGAAGATTTATCCGAAGATAAGATCCATGAAAATTTAAGTGTTACAGTACATTTCATAGTGACTAAATTACAATTTTTAAGGAACTACTGCTTTAAAAAGCAGAGTACAGAAATACATTGTTCATAAATAGTAAGTGGCAGGCTCAAATGATTTATTGTACTGAGGAATATAAATACGATCAATATACAAAAGCCTTTTCAATACATTCTTCAGCATTACCAATCACAGTATTTGCTGTGCTTTCTGAATAGTTTCTTAACAGCTTGTGACAGCTGTCTGTTGCTATATGTATTAGTGAATCTTGTCATTAGGTTTGTTATCACAGAGACAAATGCAAAAATCCTGTTGACTTCAAACTTTTATTTGGAGGAAATATATTTGCAGCTTTGGAGATTTTCTTGTTTATAAGGACGTATATGAATCATTCTTTCTGCAGCTGTAAGGACAAAGGCTGCAGCTTAGTAGATATGAGTGATGACATTTCTTGTACAATGAACATCCTAAATATGAAAAGAATGAGGACACCTGTCAAGCAATTAAAAATTAAAACTGACAGACACACACATGGGGGGGATGGGACAAATAACCAAACAGTATTTCAGAAAGTAGAGCACAGTGAGAGCTCCGGGGCCATACACAATGATCTGATCAGATTGGCAACTGAAACTTAACATCCACTTGGGCTTGCTTTGCTAAGGTCACTATTTCAGAGAGTTTCACAACCTAGAAGACAAAAAAAAATTATCATAATATATTTAACATAAGTAAATATAAAGCAATAAATAACTAAATTCAACATGAATCACATAAATATAGGCAATCCTATCAAAATAAAAACAGACTCTCAAGACCAGACCTTTTGTTTAGGTAGACTTGTGATGTAGGCCATAACATCTCTACCCTGGGAGCTGATTTAGCTTCAAGGCAAGGGCCTAATGTTATCACAGGCAGAATTTTTTTTTTGCCTGTTCTGCCCGAGTCTGCCTGGAAGCAGGTTCTCTGGTGTCAGCTGCTTTAGGCAGGAGACTACGGCCAACATCATTGGCTGCTTTTCCACCTGCTATGCCCACCATCCCTGTCTGAACGTTCCTTTGGGGGAACTCCTCCAGGGACAGTGGCAAGAGCCATTCATTTGATTCTCAAGTCTGTAGTGCATCTTGGTGATTGTGGAAGCTTTTTTTTTTTAAACCTGTTTCTGTTGTGGAGAAGATGTCACTATTGAACACTGGAATAGGAAGGCAATGGGAGAAGAAGATTATGATCGGTGGGAGATTATGATAATGAGGAGTTTTCTCATTATCATATCCTTCTTCAAAGGGTTCAACGTGGGTGGAGGTACAATTGCATTTTAATGAGGCTGAGATGAGCAGCCCTCACAGATACAGATGCTTATACAGTACACTGTTCCTTTCTCTCTCTCTGGCTTGTCTTCCAATGCTCAACTACCAAGTTGCTCTTCTACCATGCTCTCCAGGTGTTTTGTAATGCTCTTAAGACCATGTACATTCATGACGTGATCACAGCAGAACAGTCATGGGGTCCTAGAATGGAACCCAAAGCAGAATCATGAAGGTCTAGAATGGCTAGAGTTTGGAAGAAGAACTGGTTTCTGTCTTAGTACATACAAAAGAAGTAAGAGCAGGTATAAGCCTTTTTATATATTTTTTTTCTGGAAGCATAGGACATTTTTAATTTTCTTTAATTTCAACTAAGACTGAGAGCTGCATTTCCTTGGAAGGAAAACACAGCTAGATTGCCATTAGATAATGTATCTTCATTCCACTGTCCACGCCAGAGGCATCTGAGAGGCAGAGTACTAGCATAGAAAGACATAGCACATTTGATTAGCTAAAGATGCAAATATTTACTTTCTTTCACATTCAACTTTTTATTTACAACTACATCCAGCGTGGTTAGTTTTATTCTTCCACAGAAAAGGAAACTGTATTTGACCTCCTATCTTTTTATTGTCTTTAATCAATTCTCACTTGCAAGAGCGAGGAGAAAGTTTCTCTCCTTGGCTTAAACTCAAGAAATATGGAGATACCTCTGGAGGCTATTTAGCCCTTAGGCATTAGGTTCCAAGAAGACTTGGCTTTAGTGAGTAGTCACCTCTACTGAAACAAAATTGAAAACAACAACAAAAACAAAACCCTTGTAGGGTCTTCCAATGGCCCTCAGGCAACCCATTCATTCTCTTCCTTGTCAGTGCTGTTGGGACTCCTAGGTTGGGAGAGTCCCTGGGTAGACTATCAATATGGAAACTTGATAAATTTACCCAGTGCTGTGCTTCTGGGATTGGTGGCATCCTTTGCAGACTTTCCAGAGGAGTGAACTGCTGTGTCTTTGGTTGTCTGGTTTTGCTTTCTGAACTGGTCAAAGAAAACTTAGTTCTACAATGCAAGGAGGGAGAATTTGAAGTTGAGTTTTTAGGGGTTTTCTCTTCTTTTCTTAAAAAAAGCTCGCCAGTAGTTTTGAGTGCTTATTCTTTCTGCCTTCCTCCAATAAATGAAGAAATAAATCAGGCCGGGTTGCCTTTGCTGCAACATGGAATCAAAATGTTTTTTGTCCACTTGAGAAGAGTTGAGGTTCTCAGAAAGAAAAGTAATTGTGGTTATAGATTAAGGTACCTAATTTTGCCATAAAGGTAACAACTGGCTGATGGGGGCGGGGGGCTGAAAAGAAGAGCCTGCTGCAAGGCTGCTCCCTCTCTAAAAATAGGTTGCCTTACTTATTTGGCCCGAACAAAGGCTTTACATGGTTGATCATACAGCTAAAAATTCCTTGATCCAGGCCTTTAATGGGTGGGTGGGGGGAAGTTAGGAACCACCATCCAGTGGTTTCTTTGATTCAAATATTTCCAGAGGGACAAGCATCACTAGAAGCTACTGGTTCATATGTATTTTAAAAGACTACTGCATCCACTAAAAAACAACATGGCAACTGACTCCTGCAACCTTGCATACCTATCCTCTTGGATCTTAAGACTGCATGGCCAACCATGTCAAGCTTTTGTTGGGCCTCCTACTGTTTCGCAAACACATCACACCAGATAGGTATGCTTGCCCATTTTAGAAAGGAACTAGTATCAGGAAAATAATGGGAAGAAGAAAAAAATGTGAGGATAAGCATGGCGAGCCCTTTGAAAAGAGCTGAGATAGTTGCTTTTACTTGGGCATTGGGGATGAATTGAAGGAGGAACTCAGGATCACCAGTACTAGATCAAAATTTTGATCATCTGATCCCTGCTTTTTGGGACAGGAGGAGGACTTTATGCCATTCTTTTTAGAGTTTGCCTTTCAACAGAAAGGGAATACTGTCATCCAGACAGAGCTGCTGTAATAATCCAGTTCCTCGATTAACAAATAATAGTAAATGGGTTTTTTTTGTTTTGTTTTTTAATTTGAGCATTTTTCTAGGAAAGTGCTACTGCTATTCCAATAGTAGAACAAAGAAACTGTAGTGTGTTCAAAGGCGTTTGCGTGTGCCCTCAGAAAGGTTACTAACCTGAACCAAATATAAGCAGTTGAGTTTTGTACAGAGAGGTGGCCAGTTGGGAGGAGAAAGGTCACAATTATCTGCCCACCATGAAATTTTGAAAACTGAATCAAAATTAAACTGTAAACATATCTATCCTGGAGTGATGGACAAGTCTGCAGCCTGCCTTCTTCTAGGTTCAATCAACCAGAGCTTATGGATTGCTGGGAAGGGGATTCAAATTAATGGAGAAAGAAGGGAAAAACAGCTTGGCTGTTAAGAAACAGTAGGGTCTCAGGCCACCTCGGAAGAAGCTGATAACATAGCAAGAGGAGAATGTTCAGGGGAAAATTGTGGTGTGATAAAAGCATATGAAAACTGTTAACTAAAGCCAACCTGAAAATATGTGTTTGGAAAGAAGTCTAATAATATTGTATTAATCCACTTCCTGAAATTCATCTGTACAGAGGACTTAACAGGTCCCAGACACCTGTATGAGGGGGCACACATATATTTTACGGTCCCTTTTAATCCTTTTGGGCTCTGACAACTTCAGGAGTCTGTAGGACTATAAGTGTTAGTTACAAATCAATTACAAATGCATGTTGACAGATTTACAGAGCTACACTGATGGGCATTCAGTGCAAAAAGTGAATAATTCCATAGTACAAGAAACTACAGTGGTCCCTCACTTTACGAATCCCCCGGGGTACGAAAACCCCGGGATCCGAAGGCGGTGGGACCGCCATTGTATCCCCCGGGATCCAAAGGATCCCCCGGGATACGAACGAAAAAAAGCCGCGCGGCCCCTTTAAATGGCCGTGTGGTCCGTCTGCGAAAGTGGTCCCCCGGGAAACGAAAGCTTCCGGGTTACGAAGGTAATCCCGGAACGGATTACCTTCGTAACCCGGGGGACCACTGTACTTAATTCTAATATAGAATTCTAATACAGAGACAGTTCAATTTTTATCAATAATGACTGCCAGTGTTATGGTACAGCAAGGAATCCATAGCAAAGATATTGGAAAAAATATCATTTTGACTTACCATTTTAGCTGCTTCATCCAAATCATCACAAGCAAGTATTTTCAAACCACTGTCTATTATTAAAGCTTTGGCATCATCAACTCGTGTACCTGAATAGTAAGATGTTATACTTAAAGATTAATAAGTTACTGTGCTCAGTGTTACATGATGTACTCAATTCACAACGTAACAATGTACCACAGTGTCATCTGGAGAAGCAGCTGAAATACCATAATCTTCATAACTAATATTTTCAGTAATTTACAAGTCATGTGATCCTATTTGATCTGGGAAGATAAGCAGAGTCAGCCCTGGTTAGCACTTGGATGGGAGACTATCAATGTTTACCAGCTCCTATAGACTATATTTCAGAGGCAGGAACTGGCGAGCCACCTCTGAGTATTCATAGTCTAAGAAAATCATATTAAATTCATTCAGTCTCCACAAATCCACAGGGGATTTGAAGGCACATAAATGCATGTACAAATGTATTTTAAGATTTGTGGCGAGTTTAGTTTTCTATAGGCCAAAGCTTTGTCAGGACTAGACTTCTGAATTGGTGGTGTCAGTGGTGTCACTAGGGGATGGTGGTCCAGACCACACCAGGTGACGCCCCTGCTCCTGACACATCTATGTATGGCAGAAATGAGCTATAACATTGGTAAATGTCTCTTTAAAATTCTGAAGAGATGGTGGGAGTGGAGTGAGGCTCAGTGGAAGGAGAAAGGAGAGGCTCCATTTTTTAAAATTAAAACTTCAAAATTTAATGTTTAATTTTTTCTTTAAAAACCATTTAACCACATGAAACTGTATATATTTAAATACATTTAGGCCTTGCATATTATATTATGATTTAAAGGTATAATTTTAATTTTGCTAGCTGTTTATGTCACAACTATCAACATTACATTCAGTGATATATGGAAACTATGATTTATGGGGGGGGGGGGAACATTACTAAGGATTCTGTATGGAGTAGTATGGGAGGAGATCAATGGGGTGGGTGAAAACATGAGTTACTATTCCGGGTGACATTAATCCTAGTGACACCACTATTCTGAATCAGTTTCATGATGACCATGCATTTAGAATCAAGAAACCTGGCTTTCTGTTATCCCAATCCAGCTCGCTGTAACTCTTCAACAATCAGCAAGTCCTCTGTCCACAAAACATGTAGTGTTTAGTGGAACAGGAAATCTCTCAAAAAAATTTTTACAACCAAATACTTTGATTCATCATCCTCTATATGCTTTTTTCCCCGAAGTACAAAACTCTACAACACATCCCAGAGATTAGGGTTCTCACATTCAAGGAAAATGCAAGCCTTGACTGTGGCCCTCAACATCAGTGGCGCTCAGCCTGAATCAGCCATCCTGAGTCCTCTACATTGAGCATAGACACATGACAAGAGCTGCTTACATGAAGGCCAAGGCCTACCTGTGGGCAGCTTTTTGCAGACCTTTATAGTCAATGCAAGAATTATGGGGGCATTAAATATTACGGAGAAAAGGGAAGGCTATATAATGAGTGAGTCCTATCTTCTAAATAGGTTTAATACCCTTCCAACCCCACAGAAATCATGGTACCGATTGAGCAAATTATACAGTATAATGATCTTACATCACGGTATCTTTGAATACAAGAATGTGTGGAATGCTCACCTTGTAACCGAACAACAATAGGTATTTTTAGATCCAAATCTTTTACTGCCATAATGATGCCCTGTGCAATCACATCACATCGCATAATGCCTCCAAAAATATTTACTAGAATTGCTTGTACCTGTGTTAAGAAGCAACATAAGGGATTATAAGCATTAATTTTTAGGAATGAATGAATCTCTGTAAATGGAAGATGGCTGGAATAGTTTTCCTGTTTGTGGAACACAAGGCACACATACACAGACAGAAGAGGAGGAGTCAGGGTTGGGTGCATGGGATACTAAAATTTTATGGCATAAACTATGGTGAAGAAATCATTAATATATTATATACTTTAATATGCTACAACAGAAATCAGAATGGAAAGGCACACAATTAAATACTGTATTGGTATAAATACAACGTATAATTTTGATAGTTTCAGTATGCTCAACCTAATCATGTGGATAATAAGCTTAGAGCTGTGAGGTCCATTACCTGTTTGTTATATGCACTGCCATCTTGGCTGGTAAAGAACTGCAAGAGGACTGGCCAATTTGGTGATGAAGGTTGTACATGCTTTTTTGAAAGAGGACAATGTTCCATTCTCTCTAAATGAAGCAGTTTTAAGACCTCTGTTGAAGGATTTCCGTGGACACTATCATCCTATGTAACTACTCGCCAGTTTCCAAATTTCCTCTTTTAAGTAACGGCATTAAGCATAAACCATGGCAGCACAGCTGCAGGCTGATTTTGGTCTGTCCAATTTGGACTCAGGCTTAGTCTGGAGACTAAATCAGCATTGGTTGCCTTCACTGGAACTGGAAATGGGGACACATCCCTATTGGTTCTGCTGTATTTCTCAAGTGCATTCAACAACATCAGTCATGATATTCTCTTGTTTCTTTTGGTTGTTACAAGACATGGAGCTAAAGCTACTATTCTGAAGAACCCATGTGTGTTTTGTGCAGCTTTAGCTTGTGCAGCTGCTGTGGCCCTTTCCAGGAACAGCAGATTTGGTAACTGTGATACATGCATCCATTTTCTTTAGATTAGACTACTGTAAAATGCTCTGCATGGAGCTGCCCTTTAAAAGCACTCCAAAACTATAGATAATGAAAACTGCAGTGTTCGCTGTTGTCTGGTTTGCATTTTAGAGATTTTTTTTCTCCTGTTTGGTTTATAACATCTTGCCTAATGAAGAAGCCAATGGAGCTTCAAAAGCTTGCAACAAGTATATTGTGCATTTCTGTTAGCCAATAAAGATATCACTGATAGATTTTTGTTTGGATTTGTTAAATGGCCAACACAGCTGCCCCTGCATGTTTTCTGTATTGTGAGACAATGCATTGTAGCTGCAAAAGGGGGACCAAGAAGAGTAGCCTGTGGACTGGAACCTTCAACCCAAGTAAAACAATTTTTTTCTTCTTAAATTTGGATTGAATTTGCATGTTTTACCTCTACACCACCAAAATATTCCTGATGCAAAAATATGGGAGACTTCTTCAGGAATCCATTGTTCTCTGCCTACAAAGAGGTCTGTGACCTCCCTGGAATGGAGACATATTGGATTGCAAAAGAGGGGTCCCTGTTGAGATGCAAATTGAAAATCTCCCTATTGCTGAATGGCCCGGAGAAGGAGAAGCCTCCCTGAAAAAGATAGCCTCCCCATCATAACATCTTTACTAAGGACTGAAACAACATGCAGGCATCTGACTAACATCTCCAATTGTTTGTTCTCTCCTGTTTGGTTTATAACGTCTTGCCTGATGAAGAAGCCCATTGAGCTTCAAAAGCATGCAACAAGTATACTGTACATTTCGTTTGGCCAATAATGGTACCATAAAAACTTAGAGATACATATTCTTCATATTAAAAATATACATAACCTTCAAAAGAGATAACTGGAGTTGAAAACACTCTCCAAAACACAAGGCCACAGAGTATAAAGAGAAGAGAAATCTACAGCATTTCTTTATACTGTACACTTGTCCCTCCCTTTTCACAGACTTGGGAGTCTGTGGTCTTGCTCTTCGTGGGAGAAACAAGGGGGGAGGGATAAAATGGTGGTGCCCGCCCATGCAATACAGGTCTTTCAGATCTTTACAGTGATTGCTTAGTGTTGGTGTGTGAAAGCTGTCCAAAAGTGAATCTGTCAGGGTTCAAAAAATCTCGTTAAGAAAATTCCTTTTGTTAGATGCAGTAGCAAGGACTCTTGCACTCATGTATGTAATGTGCCATGCAACCATTGTCTCTGTTCATACCTCTGCTAAGAGACTGGAATTTACAAATATAATTAAATGCAAATCTTTCTCAGTTGAAACAGAACTCCAAATAGTAACTGTGTTCTTACCTTTTTATCTGAAGTAATAAGTTTAAATGCTTCAGTCACCTGCTGCACTGTAGCACCACCACCGACATCAAGAAAATTTGCTGGAGTGCCTCCATGAAGTTTAATTATATCCATGGTGGCCATTGCAAGACCAGCGCCATTAACTAGAAAAAGGAGAGCAAGAAGAGAGAGTGAGAATACAGGAACTATCATGGGCACCACCACTATCATCACAGGCACCACAATATTCAAACATGGCAAACATACCCAGACATCCAATGCTTCCATCTAATCCTATGTAATTAAGATCTGCCTTTGCTGCATCTCTGTCTCTTTCATCTTCTTGGGTCCAATCTTGCAAGTCAAAGATTTTCTGCTGACGATAAGCTGAATTGCTATCAAAGTTTATCTTTGCGTCCATGCACATCACTTGAAAGACAAACACAATGCATTTAGATCACTTAATACTGAAAGTATTAACTTCCCCAATCCAAAAACTAGATTCTGCGATAGGAGCCAACTATGCAACCTGTTCTCTGCCAATTTTTATAAAAACGCACTTCAGATACAAGAAGTGGTCACATACATAATATTATTTCACACAAGAATTGATACAGTATTTTTGCCTTGCCCAATGCAGTGGCACCTTGGAGGGAGACTACTTGCCTGTTTGTGGTGTGAAACAGTAGCACTAAAAAAAGTATCACTCGTGTGCACACACACCCCTTGGTCTTTTAATGAGTTCTAACTAAAAAGAGTAAGGCTCTGTAGAATTAAAATGGATCCTTTTGGATAGGCATGATTTTCAAACAGGATTCACTCCCCAGACCTTCCATCAAGTTAAAACCTACACTGCTATCTACAGACAGTCGAAAGGGGGGGGGGGGGGAGATTCAGCCACCTTCATGATACAGAAAATATAGGCCCAGTACAGACAGGCATGTTGTGGCGATATTAGGGTTCGATAGGGCTCGGTGAGCACGCCCATCCAGATGGCAGCCATCATAGCTGTGCACGTGTGGCGCAGCACCCAAATGGCAGTCGCTGGAAGAGGCGTCAAGCGTTGCGTTGCAGCGCTTATGAAGCCACAAAAAAGAAGCCGCCTAGAGCGGCTTCTTTTCTTCAGCGCATCAGTGCAGTGCCATTTGGCTGGCGTGGTACTGATGAGGAGCAAAGACAGGCGACATGGAGCTGCCTGTCTGTACAGGTCCATAGTTCCAAAACAAATCCTTTGAGAGCCTTTTGGTTTTGTAGCTTTTTACAGGAAGTGGCACTCCCAATGGGCAGTCTGAAGTGGTATAGTCTAGTCACCTTCTTCCTTTGCTATATGTATTGGTGCAATCATTCACTATACTTTCTGAACAGGATTTTAAATTATTTCTTTCACATAATCACAGAGCTAGCAGGGATTTCAAAGATCATCCTGTTCAAACTTCCAATGATGTAGCAAATGCATTACTACAGCATCCCTGACAGGTGGCCATCCAGCCTCTGCTTCAGAACTCTAAGGAAAGTCCACCAAACTTCCAAGCAACCTGTCCCACTGACGAACAGCTAGTAAGTCTTATTACATAGTATTTCAGATCCCAACTAGTGCTGACAGACCTAAACAATGTGTCCATTGTGACATGTATAAGCAATGCAGGGAATAAAGATTACTATCCCATTAGACTTTGGTGTTTTGAGTAGATTTACTGTTCTCCCCCCCCCAATAAAAACTTCCTCTTAATGAAACATGAACACTGATACTCAATTGCAAGCTTTCCAATAGTACTATATACATTATTCCATTAAAAAGTACTTTACCAATCCCTGTGGAATCTTCAACCATGGGGTTAATTTCTACCATAGTGGCATCAAATTTAATGAAGAGGTTGTATATCTTAATCATATTATCAGCTGCTTCATTTACTAAGTTAGCAGGGAATCCCATTTTCTTAGCCAGCTAAAAACAGAAAGCAATTGGTTAGACGGAATCTTATGTGCAAACTAAACAACTTGAGATGTAGTGAGCTTTATCTACTTTTGCTTATTTTGTCATACTCCATGCTGCCTATTCTATATGATAGTCTTCTAAGAGTGCTAAAAAGCAGAATACTGTTACAAAGGAAAAGATTCTAGGATCAGCAGTTGCCTCCCAGTCAATGGTATGAAATGCACAGATCTTGATTTAAATAGAGATCTGCTCAGGCTCCATTTTGTTCCATCATTTTAGAACAACATTCAGCATGCCTTGAGTAACCAATATGTTTGTTTAATTCAACAGTCTATAATCTGTTGTTACTGAGATGTTGTTACTGAGCAAAAAGTGCATATTCCTTACCCTGATAGCCTGTTCCTTCTGAATGCCTTCCACAATGTCAACTGGTTCCTTAGCAATAGCATCAGGATTCTCTGCAGCAACATCTTCAATATTGACACCACCTTGAGCACTGCCAATGAGTACAGGACCCTAAAAAGGAATAAAATTTCAGCAATATTTGTATATAATTCAACAAAATTAAGTTAATAATGTAACATTTATGAATTGTAGGCTGAGTATGAAAAATGCAGCTCGGACTCTAGACAGAATTAAGTGCTCTAATTAGGCCTCTAGTAAAACAGAAATCTAATTTAATACAACCTGGTTGGGAGTTACTGAATGACTGTTGCCTAAAAGTTCAGATATAAATAGACCTAAAGAAAATGGTAGGTGCAGTATTTGCATGTTTACCAAGACTATTATTTCAGTTTTTGAGACAAAGGTACTCTAATCTACCTGCCATCACATCAAAACAGAGACCACCTAAATAAAGAAGGGCGACTCAAATGGTGAAGCGTCTGGAAACCATGCCCTATGAGGAATGACTTAGGGAGCTGGGGATGTTTACCCTGGAGAAAAGAAGATTAAGAGGCGATTGATCCAAAATGCAGCAGCCAGACTGATTACAGGAACATCTAGAACATCACATTACACCAATTTTAAGATCCCTTCACTGGCTGCCGATCAACTTCCGAGCGCAATACAAAGTGTTACTTAATTAGCTTTAAAGCCCTACATGGCTTGGGCCCAAGTTACTTGAGGGAACACCTCTCCCTACATAATCCGCCCCTCACTCTCAGAACATCAAGGAAGCTCTTACTGGAACACGCAAGAACCAGACTAACAACCACTTCCCAAAAAATGTTCACAGCCGTGGCCCCTAAACTGTGGAACGCCTTGCCGGAGGAGATCCATCTTAGTACCACCTTGGAAGCCTTTAAGAAGGCACTTAAGATGGATCTCTTCCGGCGGGCCTACCCTTCGGACATCCTATAAATGATTCAGGATATACCACTTCTACTAGGATAGTATGGACAGATCACAATTAGATGCTTTAATGTTTTGTAATGATTTTATTAATCTAACTTTATATATGTTTTGTACTATATTGCTATGTGTGTTTTATCTTGTTGTAAGCCAGCCTCGACCCATGGGGAGAGGCAGGAAATAGAAATAAAATTTATTATTATTATTATTATTATTATTATTATTATGATAGCCCTGTTTAAATATCTGAAGGGATGGCACATTGAGGGAGCAAGCATGTCTTCTGCTGCTCCAGAGAACAGGACCAGGAACAATGGATGCAAGCTCCAGGAAAAGAGATTCCACCTCAACATTAGGAGGAACTTCCTGACAGTAAGAGCTGTTCGACAGTGGAACACACTCCCTTGGAGTGTGATGGAGTCTCCTTCCTTGGATGTCTTTAAACAGAGGCTGGATGGCCATCTGTCGGGGATGCTTTGATTGGGAGTTCCTGCATTGCAGAATGGGGTTGGACTGGATGGCCCTTGTGGTCTCTTCTAACTCTTATGATTCTAAAGTTTGCTTTTTGGAATTTATATATTTTAAAAATATTTTCAAGCTGTGAATGCTTGAATCCATGGATAAAAAATTGATGGATATGGAGGGCTGACTGTTCAGAATGGTGCAAAGGGTCACTGCAACTTATTTAAAAGGTTAATATTCACTGTTGGAGGCTTTCAGGAGCAGACAGTGACCTTTTTTTGCCAGCAAAAGGTCAGTGCAGGGAAATCAGGGGCCACAAAATCAGCACTTTAGAGATGCAACTGCAGTTTTAATAACCTAACACCACCTTGTGACATGTAAAAGTCAGAATTCTAAGTACCTTCTACAGAGTTTTGTTTCATGACAAAAATGATTTTGCTCCCAGCCTTCCCCTTATCCAAATTCTCCATTATCCATGATCAACATCTGAGAGAGAAGGCTGTGGAACAAATACATGTTTAAAAATGGGAAGTCATATGGATCTTTTTAAAGTATCATTTCTTAAAATCCTAGCCATGCACTTTTAAAAACTAATGGTTTTTAATCAGGGTTTAAAAACTCTGATAAGGTTTTATGAATTAGGTCACTGCATGTACCAATTATTTTCCTGAAGCACACACTCTCTCTCTTTCAGGAGTTGATTTCAAAGCTCTGCAGCTATACTTACAAAGCTGAGGATTACAAAAAATCTGCTACTGATGCCTGCATGGTGTTTCCCCGTCTTTTCTCTTAATTAATTCTCTTTACAAATCCAAGATTGTATTAATAAATTTGTGCAGTTAAGAAACAATTTGAGAGTTGTTTATAAAGACCACAACAGGAAATACAACCCCTCTTAAGAAATTCACATTCCAATGCTGATATTATATACATCATGTATTTATGCTAAGGAGCATTTATGGTGTCACCAGGCACCTTGAAAATCACAGTATGTCTAATGATACTTATATCCAATTAAACTATTGACTGCATCATATTGTGGAAAATGGCATAGGCAGTATTTGGCATAAAAAGAATGATTCCTGTAATGTTTCAGCTAATGTTTTATAACCAAAAGAGAAAACAAGATACATGCTTTCCATTGCAAAATTTCATTGTGAAGTCTTGACCCAAACTAAAAACAATGTGCTGCATAATCATTTCTCTTCAAGACAGATATACTCGCCTGAAACGATCGTTCCATGGTTATGGCAAAATAGTACTCTCTCCTGGGATATCTGCGCTCACAAATAAATACTTGATTGCATATCCTGCCCTTTTCTCCTGTCTGTTTAGTGTATAGCTTTTTCCCAATCATTCTGGAAGAAATCTCTCTTGCTTCTTCTGGACTGAAATAAAAACAGTGTTCAAGACAGGGCCAATATATAATTATGGAGGGTGATACACACACACACACACACAAAGTCATAATCACTTTATATTATCTTCAGTATCAGAAGCAACATGTCTCTGAATACAAATGAATATAAGTTGCTTGTGTGATCCTACATCTGCGTCCTGTTTGTGGGTTTCCCAGTGACATCTGGTTGGCTGCTTTGGAAACTGGGTGATGGACTGGACGGATCTTCGGTCTGATCCACTAGTTATGTTCTTACACCAAAAAAGGAATCAAAACACATGGAAGTAAATGCCGATTTAAAACGAATGTTTCAAATGAGCGTTCGTGGATTAAAAAAAACAACAACAGATGCACTGAAGTACTTCTACTGAATGTACAAAGTTTCATAAGCTAACGTTTAGTTTGTTCATTTGTTCAACTTACGAAAAAACTATTTTCACTCCTCCTTTTAGGCCACCTTCAAAGGTTCCTTTTCCTCTACCACCAGCTAAAACTTGTGCCTTCACAACAAGGTCTTTTGTACCTGGAACAAAATGGGGATAGATAAGAACAGTTTTTTAATTAAATATTCTTTTACCATTGCAAGTAGTCTTTTAATCTGTGAAAAAAGCAGATTTAGTTTAAGTTCCAAGGTTATGCATACAAGCAAATGTAAGAGAAAAATAAAAAACAAACTGATTGCCACACAGACTGAGGTGTGTGTGGGGATATTCTTGAAGAGAACCAGAAAAACTCAGTTAACTGCTCTTGCCTCCCACTTCTATTTTCTACAGGGTAATTTGGGCAAGGCACACAAACTGGGGATAGACTAATTTCTGAGTATGGATACACAAACAATAGTTAAAATAAGTCCATGAAGAGCAAAATCAAAGACAATCTGGTGAGGATTGTAAAGAAATTTGCAGAAAAAATCCAGCAACATAAGTATAGCAGTAGAAGGAACATAAACAAATGTGCACTTCTCTCTTTAACTGACAGTGAGTCCTGAGACAGTTAAGTATTTTCCTTTGTTAATTATGATTAATAATAATACTTTTATTTATATCCCGCCTCTCTGTCAATGACAATCGAGGTGGCTTACAAGTTAAAACCTACATACAATCCCATATCCCCATCCCACCCTCCCCTTAAAACATCAATTAAGCCTTGATAAGTTAAAATCATACATTAAAACAACATCAAAACAACATAATCAGTATCAACATCAACAGTCAGGCAATAAACTGTAGCAAATTCAGAGGTGTAAGAAGGTTCAAATTGGTGACTGGGTTTTCTACTTGGGAAAGGTCTGCTGAAAGAGTTTCATCTTGACATCTTTTTAAAAAACTGTCTAACTGGTTATGTGACGGATCTCTTCCAGCAGGCTGTTCCATAATCTGGGAGCTGTTATCGAGAAGGTCCTCTGGGTGGTTGCAGTTAGTCTAGTTTTAATAGGTTGCAATAAATTCCTCCTAGAGGACCTGGATGTGCGGGGTGGATGGTACGGAAGATGGCAGTCCCGGAGCAATAGCAAGTACATTTCTATACCACCTATCAGTGCACTTAGGAACTCCCTAAGCAGTTTAAAAAGAGTCTGGGTATTAATTTTAGCGATATCGGATGGATGTACGCCTGAGTTGAGCCTGAGTCTCTGGCTAGTACTAAACTCACAACCTTGTGGTTTGTGAGTGAGTGGCAGCAGTACAGGTATTTAACCACTGTGCCACCATATACTTTTCTGGAATAGGGATGGTTAGAAGTATAAAAGAATAACTCACAGTAATCATAATTATTTTTCTTTTAATTGTTTATACCTCTCATTCTTGTAGGTAATCTCTGGAGACAGGATTGCAAGGATACAAAAGCAACAAAAAGGATGCCTTAACTACTTTTTTCAAAATGCTGACTGAATATTTGGGGACGTGCTTTGATTATGTATGCCTGCATAACAGCAAGACGTATGGCCCTTTTGGTCTCTTTCAACTCTATGATTCTATGAGCTTCATTTCAGTAGCTGAAATATCAGCACCTACTCAGCTAAGGTTAGTCACACAAAGTTTCATTAAAATGCAGAGGACTCAAATACTGGAATTTGTTCTGTTGGCTTTAATTGGCCTTAATAGCCAATTAATTTTGACTAATTTTAGATGTTCAGGAGAGCCATAGTAAGTATGACATAATCATTAACTACAGTACTCTTCTTCAATAATGTGACAGATTGTGTGTGTGTGTGCACGCGCGTGCATGTGTGCACACACAAATATATATCAGCTTTCTCTGTAGCAGCAGCTCTACTGTGGAACTCCCTATTCAAGGAAGTTAGGCTGGTCCCCTCTCTTTTAAGCTTCCAGCAGGCAGCCAAAACAGTGCTGTCCCACATGGCGTTCGGTGTTTGAAATTGCTATTTTAACCGTTTTACAACTGGTTTCTAAGATTGTTTTGAATTTTTATGTGTTTTTTTAAAATTGTATATTTTTAACTGGTTTTTATTTGTTCACCATCTTGGGATGCGATACAGAAAACTTTAAATAAATAATATATGCTGCTACATTTCTGATTTGGCCCTCAGAACTGAATGAGGCATTGAGTCCTGGCTTAGAGCCTGACTTATCAAGAAGGACAGGTATAAATAATGACGTCAGTCTGGTGGCAAGAATTCAATTCATTGTTGATAGTGTATCAACAATGTTGATAATGTATCAACAATGTTGATAATGTATCAACAATGTTGGGTTGGTTCCATGTACAGTTGTCTATACAGATGCCTCCATGGATGACTGTATGGTTGTCCACACAGTTCATTTCCATTTATTGGACCAAAGGTTGTCCAGCTCTCCATGAGATGTTACCAGAGAGAGGATCTGCAGGCACCTATTGGCCTAGGTACTAGCCGCATGAGCAGCTTGTCTGGGTTGAATTTTGAAGAAATTGTATCGAATATCTCAGTGCCACTGGTTGGGCTGGGTGCCGACATGCAGCACACAGGACCCTGTTGGTATCAAGAGGAGCATGAACAGGATTCTAGGCTCAGAAATTATAGCGCTGAGCTATTGTGTCCTTAAGTGGAACAGCCAGCTCCAATACAGATTGATCCATAGCAGCCAATATTGACAAGATCTCAAAAGAGTGACTTGAACGACATAACAATAAATGATCGGTCAAGTCTGAGCAATGAGTTCATAGGCACTTGGAAGCCTGTTTTTGGAGGTGCAGTCCACAACTTTGAAAGCATTCCCCCAGAAGAGGGCCTTAAGTAGGGTTCGGCGATTCTGACATGCCTGAGGGGTGAATACTGTATGTGAATACATATGAACCCCAATATTGTGTCACTGTCCAGTACAACAAGTACTTGGAGTGGCCATCCTCTCAGGTCCTAAACGCAACAGGAGGGAAAGGTCATAAGCTCCCAATGGACTGGATGAATAACTAGAGACAATGCTGGAAGCTCCAGGGTGTGAAGTATAATCCTATACCCAAACCAAAATGGTAAGTTTAAAAATTACAGACGAGAAATTTAATCTCAAGGTATGTACTGTACGCTCAGAACATGTTCCTATCGATGCTGCAGTGAATGAAAAAGAAATACTGTAAGGGTTTAGGCAAGAAGTGCTGGGGTAGAACATTTGGTTAGCAGGCAGGCCTACTGCCAAAACATTTACATAACAGTTCTAGAAGGTTCTAAATGATGTACTGCACAGGCACAGATAACCCCTTTCGTGCGAATCACAGAGCACAAAGGGGCACGTAAAAAAATCAGCGAATGCCCTAAAGACAAGAAATTGGCACGTTTTACACTGTTTCTACAAACATATGTTATTTATCCATTACTTTGTCAGCGTTAATATACCAAAAAGAACTCTAAGGCATTTATCTATAATAATTTAAAAAAGAACGTAAAGGGATCTTGTAGTCCAGAAAAAGAAGTTCATAGGCTAAGTGAACTTCATCAGACGCATGGAGTAAAGTGCCCAAGAAGAGACCTTTATAACTATGAATGAACAGTTTGTATGCGTAAATTAGATGCCAACTAACTCGGCCCATACATCTATTCCGGAAATGTCATTATATACCTAATCACATCACCTGCAATATTAGAGATACTTTCATTTGCTCATCCACTAATGTGATGTATGCCATCCTCTGTCAACAATGCCCTTCAGCACTCTACACTGGGCAAACAAGCCAGTCTGTGCACTAGAGGATAAATGAACATAGAACAGACATCAGGAATGGGAATACATTAAAAAACACAGTTGCAGAACACTTCTGGATATTCTGCTTCGGACCTCAGAACAGCAATCCCTGAGCAACACCAAAAAACTACAAAAGAAGATCGGAAAGTGAAACAGCAGCACTAGAATATATCTACAAACTCCAGTCCACCAACAGTGTCTGGAACAGTGGGAATGACTTCTTGGCACCCTACACACATTATTAGTTAACGCCCCAGCTTCTTAAGAGCTCTATCGCCTAGTCACATCTCCTTTCTGGTTCCCAGCCATGATCATACTATCATTCCAAAAACTCCCTCCACCCTTCACATGGTTATCTACTCATCTTGGCTTTAGACAATGTCTTTCCTCCTGCCTTTGTCCTCCTACTACCATAATTAAAACTTAATATGTCTCACCCTACCCACAAGTTTTCGTTCCTATTGCTATTTACAGTGCAACTTGTTCATTCATAACTATAAAGGTCTATTCCATGCACCTGATGGAGTAGACTTTAAGAAATCTTATTTGACTAACTTCTTTCTCTCAGAGCTGGAACAGACAGGCAAGAAAGAGTGACCTGTGTCTGCTTTGGCCACAAACGGATTGGGTCTGTAGCAATCGCACATCTTGCTTGGGCCATGGCTGCAGGACTGAACCCGTGCTGCCAGGAGCCAGATTATCCTGGTTCCTTTTTGCTCTGGTCCAAGTGGCTTTGGGCCTCATTGGAGATGTGTATCGTTTGAATGCCATGCCTCCAAAGTGGCCAGAAGCTGCTTCTTCTAACTCCTCAGTTAGCCTCAAAGGTGCTACGAGATCCTTTTGCATACTCATCCAGACTAATGCAGCTATGTCTTTAAATTAAAGAGACTATGGAGTTTATCACACAGAGCTCCATGGAGCTCAAAACGTTGCGCTTCCATCGCCCAAACATCATCAAAATGGAGCAGAAGCTTCTAAAGTGGCATGGAAGAGGTAAAGCCATGGAATCATCAGTGTTAATAAGAAAAGGGCTTCTCCGCTGACGATTCCATGGCAAAAACTCTTCCGTTCCACTTTAGAAGCGTCTGCGGCACAATCACAATGGTGACACTTCTGCCCCATTTGATGACGTTTGGGTGACAGAAGCGACCCGTGTGATAAACTCTTTTGTCTGTTGATGTCTTGTCTGTCTTCATGGTTTCAAGTCTGTGAAACTCAGGCCCCTGACACTTGGCATGGATACTAAGCAGACCTTAGAGGTGTACACACTGGGGTTAATTTGTTGTTTAATTTGATTCATTTCAGTTAAGCACCTTAATCTGTTTTTCTAGCAGTAGAAACTGATATATCCTTTGCCGTTTTTCAAATGGAATCCACAAAATCTTTGAGATCCAGGGTTTTAATTTTCAAAAAAATTTCACCCACTATCTTTCATCCACTATAGTCAGCTTCAGAAGCATTCCTGGTGCAACAGACAAAACTGTATCTAGAACATGGTAGGACTCCAGAAGAGCACAGGTGGGGGTAGAGAGTGCAGAATTCAGCTGTGAATTTCATCTTTTTTTTTTTTTTTTTTTTTTGAGGAGGAGGATGAGATTCATGGCTATGAAGGTGTGCTCAGAAATACTGCTCATTCAGATGCAACATTAGACCAGCTTCATACTATGTTAAGATATTGCTTTGTTCATATCTAGGTAGCCACAGTGGATGTAACAGGAAATTGTACTTAAGTGAAAGTTTCTTAGGCTCAAAACACACTGCAGAAATAATCTAGTTCGAAAGCATTTTATCTGCCCTGGCTCAATGTTAGGAAATTCTGGGAACTGTAGTTCTGTGAGACTTTGAGCCTTCTCTGTCATGGAGCTCTGGTGCCACAGTAAACTACAATTTGCTGGATTCCCTCTCACTGAACCAGGGTAAAGTGGTCTCAAACTAGATTATTCCTGCAGTGTGTTTTGGAACTTAGTCTCATGAGAATGGAAGTAGGAGCACAAAAATAATAAAACACAGATGTCTGGCTATTTTGTTAAGCACTCAATTTGGGACAAAGAGACATAAGTCTTTGCTTATTTTGCTCTCGCATATAAGAATTAGAAATGCCAGATGCATTCTCCTTAGCAGTTTACAATGCTTTTCTGTATTTCAGGAATTTTCTTCAAAAAATTTACAAACACACTGTTTCTTATGGAAGAAACGTTTCGCTATTACTGCTGCCAGAAATGCTGGTCTTTTCACTCTGGGCCAGAGCCAAAAAGTGTGACGAATGACAGGTTTTTCAATGGGCTATCTTGATGTGTCAAGACACGCTTTCTTATCCAAAAATTGCAAATATCCTTTACACATTTCTAACCTAAACTTGCAATGTTATAGGAAGAAGGATAGTTATACAGTGAGATCACAAGACATCTTATTATTAGCTTTCAGAACCTTGCAGATTATAAATATTCATAGCACAGTCTTTATTTAAAGTACCCGTAACATAATACTCCCCCAAAAATCTAGGTACATATTTAAAGACTTCACAGCTGACAAATCTGTCAGTGGCACTTTCACTTTCATCAAAGAGTTATAAAGGTGCAAGTTCTCAAACATTAAAAATCCCTTTTAAAAATAAAATAATTTGCATTTTCTTCTCCAAACAAAAACTATCCTCTTTATAGTTAGGACACAGAACATTACATACAAAACAACTTCAATGTTATACCTATTTGTTTTGCAATGCTGTAAGCTTCCTCTGGTGTCTTTGCAACTAATCCATATGGGACAGAAATCCCGGCTTCTTTCAGTAGATCCATACTCAGATATTCATGCAGTGACAAGTTCCTTCGCTGCTCGATTTGAAACACATAGCTATTAAGCAAACTTGGACTGCCACTGAAAATCTAGAAAAATTGAAACATAAACTTCATTTTAACAAATCTTCATTTAATAATTTAACATTATTTCATCATACAAGGAACACTGATATATATTGTACTACCTACTTACCAGCCAAAACCAAATGCATCATCATTTTTGCAGTCACACAAGCATAGGCTAAGCAACAGCTCCACATTCTGGTCCACAGAAACCTCACCCTTGGAAATGGTGCAACAATTCTGGCCCCAAAACACTGAGCAAAAGCTTTGCCTTCTACACAGGACAAAGCTTTCCATACAGCAGCCTCTATAGGTCCTGATGTTTCCCAAACAAAAAACAAACAAACAGCTTCATTTATATACCGCTTCATGTCTAAGCGGTTTATAACTGTAAGCTACTTGCCCCCCAACAATTTGGGTACTCATTTTAGCGACCTCGGAAGGATGCAAGCCTGAGTCAAGCTTGAGCCATTTTGCTGGTCTTGAACTCGCAACCTGGTTTTGAGTGAGTGGCTGCAGTACAGGCATTTAACCAATGCACCACCAGGGCTCAACATACAAAGAAATAGTTTTTTAAATACATGTTTGTGACACCTTTGGTTGACAATTCACTCTTCTGCTTAAATGGAATTTAATAGCACTGCAGTGGCTCAGTCCAGTTTATTCAACTATACTCCCGCATTGTCTTATGTCCATTGCCACTACTCCTAAGTACTCTGAGCTTTTTAGAATTTTTATCGATTTATTTTCAATATAATTCAATCATAATTTCTCTCTTGTGATTTTGGAGGACCCCCCCCCCCGGTGGCATTGATCCCTCTGCTTTCACGAATCCCTCCGCTGCCACCAAATGTGGGGGCTTCCACTTATCCCTACCTCTCCCATCAATGTGTGGACTTCCTTCTGTCCCACCACTGTGGGCACCAACTTTGGGGACCTCCTAGATGCCAACATGGTAGTATTAAACTCATTTATATATAGGAGTGAGTGGTGTTTAGCAGAATGTCTCAGTGGATTTTTAAGGCTGGTATGACAGATGGTGGGGATGGCCGTAGCATTTGTCAAAGTGAAGTTCAGGGAGTAGTGTTTGTTGAAGCAGTAGTTAATATAGGGTTAGGGTGTTCAGTGGGGAGATAAGATGAATAATGTCTCACGCAGGAACCCTGACGGCATCTAGTCAAGGAAACTCATATATGATTCAAAGGACCTACTCTAGTTGGGACCAAAAATTGGATTAAGGCTTTCAGAAACAGGAAACCAAGGACAGTTGGATGACAAGGATGTACTAAAGGAGGTTGCAGAGAAGCTGAATTTGTTCTTTGCATCTCTCTTCACTGAAGAAGGTATAGGGTAAACAACAATGACAAAATAGTAATTTCTAGGCCAGGGATGGTGAATACCTGGCCTTCTAGGTACTGTTTGACTCCAGCTCCCATCAATCCTAACTACCTAACATACGCAATACTGAGGAATTATGACAAATGCAGTTCAACAGTACCTGGAGGAATGTAAGCCCTCATCCCTCCAACTGACATTACTGACAATTCTAAAAAGAAACAAGTCACTAGGGTGAGATAAAGTCCATCTCGCAGTTCTTAAACATTAAAACAAAATTCTTCTAACAAAAATATATAGCATATCCTTAAGATCAATCTCTGTAACAAAGGATAGAAAAGTAGTGTTCCACTGGCCAGTGTATGGTTAATGTCTATTCTAGGTAAATGGGTGGAAAGCATTGCTACAAATAGGATGACCAAGGATATAAAAGGACAAAATCTTGCTGAATAAAAAGCAACATGAGTTCTACAAATAGCAAGTCCTATCTCTGTGGATGTTTAGAATGTCACAAAGCATAGGGAAGAAGATTCAGCAGACTTTTTACTTGGATTTTGAAAAGGCTTTTGATAAAGTCCCTCACCAAAGCTCATGAATCAATGTAGGCACTCAAGAATTTCTCTTATGGGCTGGTAGCTGGTTAACAGTAAATAAGAACAAATGACCAGTTCTCATAGAGAGAAGCAAACAGTGGTGACCCCTAAAGACATGTACTGAAATCTGTACATTTTGACTTGCTCATAAACCGTCTTGAGTAAAAGTAGGTTGCGGAAATTTCCAAGTTTGCTGATGACTTCAAATTATTTAGGGTAGCTCGAACAAAGAAAGATTGACAAGAGCTCCAGAAATACCTCTTCAGAGTCAGACTGAGGCATGGACATTAAACTGAAGTCTAACAGAAGCAGATATAGGACAGTTACAACAAAATGCAAATCTATGCAAAGTCCCTAATTTCACACATATTTTCACACACCAACCACCCCACACACAAACAGATGAGAGATGAAATCACATTTAAAACCTAAAACTATATTTTAAAAAAGGTATTTGATGCTGAAATCACATCACTGTAGGCACACAGGGAGATGTGCTATCTGACAAATAAAATGTTGCCTATATAAATCTGAGGATATAAATATTATATATACATAGATAATTGCCCTACACAGAAATTTTATTTTATACTCTATTAAAGCCTATACGTGTATATGCTCTATTAAAGCATATACGTGTATATGCTCTATTAAAGCATATACATGTATATGAGCGTATATATGCTGAGCGTATATATGATAAATACGGCTGTGAACATGCAGCTCTGGGTCCTCCTACTATCTGGCAGCTGTCATACTCCAAGAAAGGTCCCTAACTGCTGTTGCTTATTGGTGTGGAGGGGAGACGGAGGCCATTCAAACCATACAGAAGCAGCTGTTTTCAGCTGTTGAGGAATGACTAAAGAAAGGTTCAGTCTCAAATTGAGTGCATCTGCCTTTTCCATCTTCTGGGACTCCAGTGCAGCTGGATTTCCATGGCTGAATTGCTTCCTATATCCCTCCCAAGTATGCAACAATAGCTGGGAAGCCTTCTAGGTCTTGACAGCTGCCAGTCAATGTGAGGTTTTGGGATGGATGCACGAGTAGCAGAACAGCTCTTCTGCGCCCTGGCTGCAAAGGGATTTATTTATGTGTAAGTCACTAACAAGATCCTGGCCGACGTCCGTTTGTAATAGTGAAAGTTTGTTTTCAGTTGAGGGTTGCAAGAAATAGACAAAACATAACTTTCTGTGGAAGAGGTTTGTTCTAGCGTCCTGAAAAAAGCTATTTTTCTTCATAACAATTAGTGGCATTACCAGCTAGAATACCAGAGCATTTTCAGGGAGGAAAATAACTGGACAAGTATAATTAAGTTGATTATTCAGGACTGTTTCAAAATGCTTCTTTCAATTTGGAACTGTGCTTAATTGATTTTTATTAAATAAAACAAGGTGAATGTGTTTCTCACACAAGAACATGTAATCAAGAGTATTTACTAATCCTTGTTCCAATATGATTGTTTCCTGATACATCTGATTTTAATGTGCAATTTAGAAACCGATTTGTGTTCTTTAAACCAAGCAATAACTTTTTTCTCACAGAGGACATTGCATAGTCTTTGACACAACATAACACCCTGCATAAACCAACCAAGCATTAACTAAACCAAGGTGAGCAAAGTGTGACCCTGAGGCTGCTCACTAAGGCTGTTTTTTGTTGCACTAAGCAATTCCAGACTCCCCAGATCACCATCTTTCAGGTCAAAGCAAAAATAAACTACCTATTCCAGAAGCCTTCAAGAACAGCGATTAAATTTTCAAATATGTTGCAGGGCTCCTGTGCATTGTTTAACACTGGAAAGTGCCCATTTTCCAAAACATAAATGGACTTTGGGGCACTTTTGAGTTTTTGCTTTGGGGTATTTTTTAAAGCCCCAGTGGCTGCCAGAAAGACTTGAGTGAAAATTGGCTCTGGGATCTGTTGCATGAAGTAGATGAAGTAATTAGAGTCAAGAACAGAATTGTAGTTTATACACCTAGAGCTAATACTGCCAATGTCTTTGAAATAATATTTGATAGCATCTGGAACAGAGGGATTATGGTGCCTTCCTGATGCTTCCGAATAGCAACTTCCAGTATTCCTCACTATTGGATATTTTGGCTAGGGCTACTGGGAGCTATAATTGAACCACATCTGAAGGGTTGTACATTTCCCACCACAATCTAGGAGAAACTACAGTAATAGGGTTTTACAAACCTGCATGCAAAACACAAATTAACAATTTGTTGCTTTTGTTGTTAACTGCTCCCTCCAATTGACCTCGACTCATCGTGATCCTGTGGATGAAACATATCCAAGATCCCTCAAGCTCTCTGCTCAGGTTGTGCAGGCTCAGGCCTAGACCCATGGCCTCCCTGAGTGAGACTAGCCATCTACCTTTCCCAGCTTCATGCCTTCTTATGATGTGGCCAAAATATGACAGCCCTTTTTGGTCATCTTGGTTTCCAGGGAGAGTTCGGGTCTATCTGTTCTCAAACCCATTTGTCTTCTTGACTGTCCATGGTATCCTCAGAACTCTTCTCAAGCACATTTCAAATGTGTTGATTTTCTTTCTATCGGCTTTTCTCACTGTCCCGCTCTTACATCCCCATGTGGTGACTGGGAATACTATGGCTTGTTATATCTTTGCACTTTAGGATCTTGCTGTTCTTTCATAGCTGCTCCCAATTCTAGTCTTCTTCTAATTTCTTGACTATAGTCTCCGTTCTGATCAGTATTTGATCCAAGCTACAGGAACTCTTTTGACTATTTCAGTTTTCTCACTGTGTAGGATGAACTGTAGATCTTGTATGGTCATTATTTTTGTTTTCCTAATGTTCAGCAATAAGTCTACTTTAACACTCTATTTTTTTAACCTTTCTCATTAACTGTTCCAGGTCCTTGCTGTTTCTGCTAGTAATATTGTGTCATCTGATATCCTAGCTTGTTGATGTTCCTTCCTCTGATCTTCACTCCCCCGTCTGAGTCTAGGCCTGCTTTTCGTACTAAATTTTCTGCACACAGGTTGAATAAATAGAATGACAATATGCAGCCTTGCCTGATTTCTTTGCCAACTGAGAAACATTGGAGCTTTCTAGATGGGCAGGAAAGTGTGACATGAAGTTGCCTTTTCCTTAATGCTTAGCAGCTGCACCACAGCCTTTAGATGGAGCTGCGCTGTTCCGCAGTTTTTAAAAAAGAAGCTGGGAAAACCAGCACCTTTTTAAAGGCGCTTCTTCTCCCCTAAAATGCAAAAAAAGTGTTTTCATGGCACACTTTCCCTTTTTCTTATCTAAAGGCTAGAGTTTCATGCAGCCATGAACACACTTCTTTTTGCCAATCTAGAAAGCCCCATTGTTTTTCAGTATTGCATTCTAATGGCAGCCTCTTTATGTTATGCATCAAAAATTAATGAATATCACATAATGAACATAAATCCAGTCACATTTGGATTGGATGCATGGTCTCAGACTGCATGGTCTCAGACTGTTCAATGCATGGTCTCAGACTGTTCAATATCATGAAGGGGCAGGCACTATATTACATATGTTTGCTTACCTTTCTCTTAAAAACTCAACATTGCATGCTTTAGGTTATGATGATTTAATCTTCACATTAGGCCTCTAAAGCAGATTGGGCCAAGACAGACTGTCTTGCCCCTTGGGTTTCATGACTGATTAAAAATCTGAACCTGGTGATTACTGTTCCCTATCCACTCTTTCATCTATAATAATGAACAACCGGAAATTCTGCACTGATCCCATTGGAATGTGACTAGTTTCACAACCACAACCGCAAAACTGGCTAGTAACATTCCAGGTAACTAGTAACTTTTTTTAAAAAAAATCTCTCTCAAACTGAAGTGAAAACATAGTGAAGTGGAAAATCACCCAGAGGAAAAAGGAATCAGATTCATAATAAATACACAGTTGAGAGCAATTACTAGTCAGCCAGAAGTATTTCAGAAGAAGATTAAGGGCTTACTAGGGGATAACAAAAGAGGTTTGAGTCAATAATGCAAAGCTATGCCATAAAACACCCATGTTCTTTTAAGTTAATATACTGTTTTCTAGGTTCCATGCAACAATACTGCTGTGCCTGACTAACACATCAAGTCTACCGTTTTAAATCTGTGCATTTTTATTTCTCTGTTTTTGACTGCAGAAAAATAAATTTATTTCATGGCACAATTATCATGTTCTTCTGCGCATAGTCCTATTTTGACCCCTTAGTCATGTTAAAATGTTGCACTATGTTTTATTTTTTATTATAACTATGATTATTTTAGTCATTCTTACCTTGTTTATTATAACTATATGCATTATATTATATTTTTATTATAACTATGATTATTTTAGTCATTCTTACCTTGTTTAGTATAACTATATGCACTATATTATATTTTTATTATAACTATGATTATTTTAGTCATTCTTACTTTGGTTATTATAACTATATGCAGTATATTATACTTTTATTATAACTATGATTATTTTACTCATTCTTGTTTATTATAACTATATGCACTATATTATACTTTTATTATAACTATGATTAATTTACTCATTCTTACCTTGTTTATTATAACTATATGCACTATATTATATTTTTATTATAAGTATGATTATTTTACTCATTCTTACCTTGTTTAGTATAACTATATGCACTATACTGTATTATATTTTTATTATAACTATGATAATTTTAGTCATTCTTATCTTGTTTATTATAACTATGATTATTTTAGTCATTCTTACCTTGTTTATTATAACTATATGAACTATATTATATTTTTATTGTAACTATGATTATTTTAGTCATTCTTATCTTTATTTTAACTATGATTATTTTAGTCATTCTTATCTTGTTTATTATAACTATGATTATTTTAGTCATTTTTACCTTGTTTATTGTAACTATATGCACTGTATTATATTTTTATTATAACTATGATTATGTTAGTCATTCTTACCCAGGGAAAGTTCCTTACAGGGCAGCATCAGTAAAAAATAAAGACCTAAACCCAACTGCTGGAGTAGATCCACTGAGTCAATGGGATTTATATACAATAAGTGTTTTATTCTCTAATTAATTCAACAGAGCCTTCTGTTATTGGCAGCTAACAACAGGATTTAGGACAAAGTGATGTATTCATCAGGAATACCTCAAACAAGGAATATTACCTTTGAGTCTCTCCTCTACAAACTATGAGGCACTGTAAAGGACACATTTTGGAAGAACCCATTTAAAATTGTGAGTGCTGTGGCCAACAAACTCCAACTCCCAGAATTCCACAGCCTTGAGCCACAGAAAAGGGTCAAAGCGGGACCAAACCGGGTTATGTCCCTCCAGTGTGGACCCCTCACAGCCGCCCCCTTCCCCCACCGTGGCTCACCGTGGCTGCCCTCCGGCCCTGGAACCCCTTCAGCTGCCTGGCAGCCGCTGTCACCGCCCGCAGGGACATCATGGAGGCGGCCATCGTGGAGGACCAGGGCCCCCCCTTCTTCCCTTGTGGTCCCTTCCTCCTCCTCCTCGCTCCGACTGCGCATGCGCCAAAAGCGACCAAGGTCTTAGAGAGACAAAATGGACGCCATTAGAGGGCGCTGCGGCCTCTGCCTCTGCGCATGCGCGGCCTCGCTCCTCGTCCGCTGCCCCTGGGTGCCCTTACCCTATGAACAAAATGGACGCCGATAGAGGGCGCTGTGTGTTCGCTCTGCGCATGCGCGTCCTGCCTGGATGCCCTGATATAAACAAAATGGTCGCCGTTAGAGGGCGCTGTATGTTCGCTCTGCGCATGCGCGTCCTGCCTGGATGCCCTGGTATAAACAAAATGGACGCCGATAGATGGCGCTGTGTGTTCGCTCTGCGCATGCGCGACCTCTCCTGTTTTCTCCCTGTCCGGGTTCCCTGCTCTGCTATAAACAAAACGGACGCCGATAGATGGCGCTGTGTGTCCTCTCTGCGCATGCGCACCCTACCTGGGCTCCCTGCTATAAACAAAATGGACGCCGATAGATGGCGCTGTGTGTTCGTTCTGCGCATGCGCGCCCTACCTGGGCTCCCTGCTATAAACAAAATGGACGCCGATAGATGGCGCTGTGTGTTCGCTCTGCGCATGCGCACCCTACCTGGGCTCCCTGCTATAAACAAAATGGACGCCGATAGATGGCGCTGTGTGTTCGTTCTGCGCATGCGCGCCCTACCTGGGCTCCCTGCTATAAACAAAATGGACGCCGATAGATGGCGCTGTGTGTTCGCTCTGCGCATGCGCGCCCTACCTGGGCTCCCTGCTATAAACAAAATGGACGCCGATAGATGGCGCTGTGTGTTCGTTCTGCGCATGCGCGCCCTACCTGGGCTCCCTGCTATAAACAAAATGGACGCCGATAGATGGCGCTGTGTGTTCGTTCTGCGCATGCGCGCCCTACCTGGGCTCCCTGCTATAAACAAAATGGACGCCGATAGATGGCGCTGTGTGTTCGTTCTGCGCATGCGCGCCCTACCTGGGCTCCCTGCTATAAACAAAATGGACGCCGATAGATGGCGCTGTGTGTTCGCTCTGCGCATGCGCACCCTACCTGGGCTCCCTGCTATAAACAAAATGGACGCCGATAGATGGCGCTGTGTGTTCGTTCTGCGCATGCGCGCCCTACCTGGGCTCCCTGCTATAAACAAAATGGACGCCGATAGATGGCGCTGTGTGTTCGCTCTGCGCATGCGCGCCCTACCTGGGCTCCCTGCTATAAACAAAATGGACGCCGATAGATGGCGCTGTGTGTTCGTTCTGCGCATGCGCGCCCTACCTGGGCTCCCTGCTATAAACAAAATGGACGCCGATAGATGGCGCTGTGTGTTCGTTCTGCGCATGCGCGCCCTACCTGGGCTCCCTGCTATAAACAAAATGGACGCCGATAGATGGCGCTGTGTGTTCGTTCTGCGCATGCGCGCCCTACCTGGGCTCCCTGCTATAAACAAAATGGACGCCGATAGATGGCGCTGTGTGTTCGCTCTGCGCATGCGCACCCTACCTGGGCTCCCTGCTATAAACAAAATGGACGCCGATAGATGGCGCTGTGTGTTCGTTCTGCGCATGCGCGCCCTACCTGGGCTCCCTGCTATAAACAAAATGGACGCCGATAGATGGCGCTGTGTGTTCGTTCTGCGCATGCGCGCCCTACCTGGGCTCCCTGCTATAAACAAAATGGACGCCGATAGATGGCGCGCCCTAGCTGCTTCCCCGGCTATAAACAAAATGGACGCCGATAGATGGCGCTGTGTGTCCTCTCTGCGCATGCGCGCCCTGCCTGGGTTCCCTGCTATAAACAAAATGGCCGCCGATAGATGGCGCTGTGTGTCCTCTCTGCGCATGCGCACCCTACCTGGGCTCCCTGCAATAAACAAAATGGACGCCGTTAGAGGGCGCTGTGTGTTCGTTCTGCGCATGCGCGCCCTCGCTTGTCCGCACTCTGGGTGCCCTAAAAACAAAATGGCCGCCGTTAGATGGCGCTGCACTCTCTCCGTCTGCGCATGCGCAAACTCGCTCGTCCCCCTGCCTGAGTGCCTTATAAACAAAATGGCCGCCGCAAGAGGGCGCTGCGTCCGCCATCTGCGCATGCGCGAACTCGCTCGTTGCCAAAGAGGCGAAAATGGCGTCGGTGGCGGCAATGGCAGTCGGGGAGCGGAGCAGCACTCGGGACCGGCTCTTGGCGGCGCTGGACGACCTGGAGCTCCTGGCCAGGTAGGCTCCCCGGACGCCTCCGCTGCCTTCGTGGGCGAGGGATTGGTTGGTCGGTATCCCTTATGGGTTAGCCATGTATAGGCTTTGTTTCACTGCCCTCAGACTGTTTATGCTTCCTTTCATTTGGGTTAAAATCTTAAGCTAGGAGCCATTCCCAAACTGTTTACATTCCCAAATCCAGATTCCTTCGTCCTGGCAAATTTTGCCCTCAATGCCTTTCAGTGCTAGGATTTCCCAGCTCCTGAGCATAGGTTTTTTTTTTAAAAAAAAATCCAATTTAAATCTATCCACCACAGTTGTTGTTGTTGTTGTTAATTGAAAGTAATAATATTATTAATATTAATATAATATTAATAATAATATTAATGTTGTGAAGGCCGCTCTGAATCCCAGTTCTGGGAAAAGAGCGGCATACCAATAATAATAATAATAATAATATTTGTTGTTATTATATAGTAATATTATTATTATTATTATTATTATTATTTGTATGCCGCTCTTTTCCCAGAACTGGGATTCAGAGCGGCCTTCACAACATTAAAAGAAAGCAGTGTACTTAAAAACATAGAAAGAAGTACATTAAAAATGAATTAAAACTATTACAATATTAAAATAGGTAGTTATTAAAAGAATAAAACACATTGAAAGAGAAAACTATAAATACATATATATATAATATATGTTATCTGTATATAATATATATGATATATTACATATTACATATAAAAATAATATATATATATTATATTGTATGTATATAATATATGATAGATTACATATATATGTAAAATAACACTATATATATAATATATATATTACATGTATATAATATATATGTTGTATTACATATATATAATATATACACATAAAACAATATATATGTAATATATATTTTATATTACATATATATATATATATAATATTACATATATATATTTAAAAAGCATTTTATATTATATATATATATATATATATATATTACATATATACATTATAAGTGTCACACTATACTTGTGCCCTGTGCCATAAGCCTTGTAAAATGACAGTTCTAGTGTCTGATGCTACTAGTGTGATAAGTCAAAATGAAGGTTGGGAGCTGGAAAATAGAGACTGTCCCTGGAAAGCAGGGACTGTTGGTAGTGTGTTTCCCAATACTTCCATAACGAATAAACCCAATAAACTACTAAACCTTAGGGATAATGTAATTATAACAAACTGGACTAAACCTAATGCAAAATTCCACTTTAGAATATAAAATTATGTTGCTTCCCCTTCATTGTACTTTAAGGTTGGGTGACCATATTTAAAACAACAACAACAACACCATTGACAACTTAGAATACATCCAGAAATGAGGGAGATCGGGAAACCAAGTCCCGTGAAAAACAGTTTTAGTTTTAAGTTCCTGGTATGAATCCTGAGGCTGTAGAGATATTGTTGCACTAGAACTCCCAGCACTGCATTCCATTGGTTATGCTGGCTAGTGATGCCAGGAATTGCAGTCCACGATTCCCACCTTTGCTTTAGAGAACATTGTAATCCTGGTGGAAATCACAGAACAATAGATTTTGGCTTCATTTTGACAGAAATTTGCTAAGAAAGAGAGCAGTCGGTCCTGGAACAGGCTGTTTCAGATGTGACGAATTTTTTTATCTGCTTGAAGTATTCAAGCAGAGGCTGGAAATCTATCTATCTATCAAGGACGCAGTAGCTACATTATACACTGCAGGTTATGGGTGCAGCCATGGATTGTCCCTTCCAAGGTGATGCTTCAGTGAAGACCCCTGCATGCTGGGAGAGGATCTGAAGAGCTATTGTTTAAATGTTTGCAGGAAGATTGGGCAATCTGTGGCCCTCCAGATGTTGTTGGCCGATCATTCCCATCAGCCTCAGGCAGCATAGTTAATGATAAGTAATGATGTGAGTTACAGTCCAACAACAGCTGGAAGGCCATATGTTCTTGGTTTAAACACTATAGAGAAATTTAGCCCCTCAAATAAAATCTGCTACCTTTTTGTTGTGGTGTCCTGCCATTGCTTGTGGCCTACTCACAGCAAATAGCCCCTGACCATTGTCCTCAGGAAGAAATAGGTTGTAAAAAAGGATTTGGGAAGTTCCTTTGGCACACAGCTGACTTTAGACTTTTCCTGTCTGAATATACATCGCTGCTTCCCTTAAATGTCAGAGGGATTTCCATCTCTGGCTATGAACGCTGGAAGGTGGGAATGGACTTGGTACCTGTATAAAAGTGAAATTAAAGAACTGTAAGAATATAGTTCAATTCTCAAAAACATCAACCTTTTCTCTCCTTTCTCTTTATGGTAAATGTGCTTCAGGGAGCTGATTGAAATGTTGGCCATTTCACGAAACCAGAAACTTACACAAGCTGGAGAGGAGAGCCAGGTAATCAAAGTGTTTCAAATTTAGTAGAACGAATATAAAAGTCATAGAACCTTTCACTTCCTAGTTAAAGTTTTGAAATGCCTGGTAGATGGTGAAATTTACCATCTCTACCATCCAACAAAACGTTGTTACTCAAAACATCACATTTGCTGCTTTTGGGGGTAAAGAGATCATATACTATAATTTGGGTTGCCAAGTAGCTGGACATTAACCTGGAGATGTAGAAATAATATTTGAAGAAGGAGATGCGCACACAAAACAGCTACAGTGTTCAGTTTTGGGTGAAGTAATATTGGCCTTCTTAAACTGTGTAACTAGCAAATTCATGAACGGAAACTTTTAGTAAAAACTTTCCTTATGTGGAAATCACTTTTGATATCTTTAGAATGTTTTTAATTAGTTTCTTTTTGCTACTGATCAGTAAAACCTCCCCATGGAATAGCTGTGAGTAGAGTATAGAAAAATAGCACCAGTGTAGTTCTCTCCAAGGACTAAGTATGACCAGCATATTCTGTGGGTTTTCTCCAGCAGTAATAAAAAAATTGCCAGTGATTTAGAGCAAAAAATGTTTCAAGAAATTCTTGCCAGATTGACAAGCAACTCCATTATCCTTCTACATTTAAATTTCCCTTTAACAATCAAGCTGGCAAATAACTTTTGTTTGGTTTTGTTGCTTTTTATTTTATTTTGGGTTTTTTTTTTTTCTTGGACAGATCCTTGAATTGTTGATTCAAAGGGATAAAGAATTCCAGGAATTGATGAAATTGGCTCGTGACCAAGGCAGAATTCACCACGAAATGCAGCTGTTGGAAAAGGTAGTGGAGAAGAGAGACAGTGATATTCAGCAACTTCAAAAACAACTGAAAGAAGCAGAACACATATTGGTGAGTCTGTGAGAAAAAGTTTGAATTTATACAAACATTTGTATCTTTGATGTAAGAAATGCAAAGAGGATGATCATTCATTCATTCATTCAGTATCCTGCCTTTCTTATACAGAATCCAAGGTGACTTACAAACATTTCAAAACAGGGTACAGTTTTTTAAAATATTCATACAAAAGTTTTATAAAAAAATTAAATGATAGTTCAGTTAAAAACACAAAAGTTATGCAAGACATGGTAGAAAAGATAAAAACATATGAAAACATCACCTAATTAAAAGATATTATTACATAAATTATAAGTCAAAGGCCTGCCTGAATAGAAGCATCTTTGCCTGCCAGCAAAAGAAATGAAGAGAGAGGGCCAACCAAACTTCCATAACCTGAGACCAGTCACTGAGATAAGCTCTCTGCCATGTCCTCACCACATGTACCTGTGCTGGTGCTGGGAATGAAAGAAAGCCTTCCTGTGAAGATCTTAAAACTCAGGCAGACTCATAACAGGGTGATATGGTCTTTGAAGTAGTGTGGACAGAGTTTGTATAGGGCTTTAAAGGCCTTGTCCAGTGCTTTGAATACTGCCTGGAAATGAACTTGTATCCATTGACACTGTTTCAATAGGGGATTACGGTATATATTCCCTGTAACCTGATTGCCTGGCTGTAAAGCATTTTGGATCTGCTGAAGTTTGACAATAGCTTCTAAAGGGAGCCCATGCAAAGTGTGTTAACAGTAATCCAACCAGGATGTAAGGAAGGCATGTATTACTGTAGCCAGATCTGATGTCTCAAAAAACAGACACAGCTGGTACACTAGTTTGAACTGGCAAATGCCCTTTTGGCCACCACTGAAGCCTGGGCATCCAGGATCAAATCTGAGTTCAAGAGTATGCCCAGACTGCAAACTTGAGATTTCAGGGGTAGTATAACCCATCCAGAACAGGCTGAATCCCTAATTCCTGATCTGTGGAGTACTTCTGTTTTATTTGGATTAATCTTCACTTTCTTTGCCCTCATCCAGTCCATTACTGACAACAGACACTGGTTTATCACAGAAACAGTTTCCTTGGAGTTAGAAGGAAAGGAAAGATACAGTTGGATGTCATCAGTGTACTGGTAGTACTGAACTCTAAAACTGTGTGACCTCTCAATATAAATGGAAGTGGTTTCATGTAGACCAGTTACTCTCAGACTTTATTTCTCCAGGTGTTTTGGACTTCAACGTCTAATAGCCCCAGACAGCTTAGACAGTACTCAGGAATCTTGGGATCTGAAACCCAGAACATCTGGAGAACCAAAATTTGGAAACCACTGATGTAGATGTTAGCAAAGTTGTACCCTGGGGTACTCATAGGGCAGTGGCCTAGGGATAGATCAGGAATCCACCAGCCCCACCTTCTTTGTTTGCAACCATGGCAGAACAGTTCCCCAAGTCCCATTCCAGAGAGATGTCTCAGAAGAATACCATAGTGAATGATATTCAAACCCTCTGAGAGGTCCAGTAGAACCAAGAGAGACACAGTCCTCCTGCCCAGCTCCCTGTATAGGTCATCCACCAAGGTTAGCAGAGCTGTCTGCTCCATACCCAGGAATGAAGGCAGATCAAAACGGATCTAGATAGTGTTTTATTGAGGAACCCTATAGCTAGGAGGCCATCACAAATTTTGTATACACACAGAGATTTATTTATTTAATTTATAGCCCACATTTCTCTCAGCACGGGATGCATCAGTACTCTACATTGCTGAGGCAACAGGAGTCTCCCCAAGAGCCATTAGGAATCCGTCCAGATCCATAAGCGTCCTGGGATGGATCATCTTAATCATCCTCTCAGCCCTGCAGAGATTCCGAGTCAACAACTACAGAAAGTATCATCCCACCCAGCATAGAAAACCGGGTCTGGAGTGTGGCGTGGGTCACATCAGATACTACTTGGAGCTGACAAATATCCCTCTAAGTTGCATTTTACTCTCAAGGAGTTATGATATAGTATATATGAGTATATATAATCTCATATATAGGCTGCATCCGCGCAGCAGAAATAATCTAGTTTGTTAAAGGAGATATTTAGCCTTCCCTATTAGTGAGTTCTTGTGCCACAACAAATTACAATTCCCAGGATTCCATAGCATTGAGCCATAGCAGTTAAAGTGGTGTAAAACTGGATTATTTCTGCAGTGTGGATACAGCCCTAGAGAGGAAGCCAATTTAGAATGGAATTGATAGCATTGATAGCAGTTGATAGATTCGATAGCATTGGGGAATCAATGCTATCAAATGCTGACTTGAAATATTGAAAGGCATAGGTTCTTCTCAGGACCTTGAATTATATTTCTCTGCCAGATGATGTAAAATTGAGCAGTGATTGATAGTGGAGTGGCCAGACCTAAAATTTGCTTGCTCTTCTGCTAAGATGAGTTCTTGTTTTAAGTCAGTCCCAGAACATCCAGCTCAGGTTCTTGACATACAATTTACTCACGGGACATGAACATTGATAGCTGGGTATGCATCTTCAGTGGTTTACATTGTTACTCAGATTCATATATGCCATAAATAGTTTGATAAGTGTCAATCCCTGTAACCCTTGCCATCATTACTACCCCTTCTTCCAAACCCAGAAGCCAAGCATCCCTTGATTTGCTTGAGATGTTTTTGGTAACTTGTGAAAATTCCCCAGGTTCTCCCACTTCAGTCTCCTTATTTGTCTGAACACTTACTTCTCTTCCCATTTATACTCAGGATGTCTGATCCTACCCTCCCATTGTTTTATGTGCTTTTTGCCTTTCTGCCAATGTGGAACCAAAAGCAGTTTACAGTACAGTGAAATATTCTTTTATTGATCTTTTCTTTTTAAAAGACATTCTCCTTTAGAGTTACCCTTGTCACTTTCTATCTTTAGGATTCAGTTTCTTCTTTTATTTTAATGCCTTAGCTTCTTAAAAGATTTAATATAAAATATAATTATTTTCAAGTGAAGTGTTTTTCAATAAAATTTAAAATCCTGAGATGGGGAGATGCACAGCTGTAAGTTGCTTCATCGGGCTACAATGAACTCCTTCCAGTTACACATAGGTTTTCAGAGAGTCTAATTTAATGAACCTCTAGTTATAAACCATTCATCAGTAAATACTATTTTATATTTAGGCCACAGCTGTATATCAGGCAAAAGAAAAGCTGAAATCGGTGGAAAAAGCAAGAAAGGGTAAGTGGTATATTTTGATTACATTTTAGGATGTGTTATAACTTTTCACTGAGGTGTGGAATAAAAATGCTTTACATAACTATGTTTCAGAAGTATGTTCCAGTGACACTAGATTATTGGTTGTTGTTTCATTCTTCAGTAATACTGTCTTTAGTGACAAACATATCAGTAACTAATAATGCATGCATATACTGAACACATGGGTGCTGCTACATCTCTCTAGGTGTTAAGAATAAATGGCCTTAAGGAGTAGAAAGAAAGGAAGTTTAAGTTATGAAAAAGGAAAGCTATGGCTCAGGGAATGATCTGTCTCCTGCAGTGATATCTCTCTATTGTCTCAGTACTCACATTTCTTTTGTGAATGATCTGGCTCTCTTAGTGACTCTTGTATTTGTATTGTAAGGTGCTACTTTCAATTTATTTTCCCTCCATTTTTCACAGGAGCAATTTCATCAGAAGAAATAATTAAATATGCTCATCGAATTAGTGCCAGCAATGCTGTTTGTGCTCCTCTGACGTGGGTGCCAGGTAACTAAGAAATTTCACAACTTTATATTTTTGTCATACTACCTTTGAGAAGTTTGATATGTAAATACTTCCTCTCTGGTCCATGCATGTATAATGTACACCAATTTTGATACATTAAATAGTTATTGTAGAGTAAGGTCACATGTTTGGTGCTACTTGGGTTAAACAGTCATGAAAAGTCAAGGGACATTGATAGGGACCATTCAGTTATTTTGCAAATGTTTATTGTCAGTGGTTAGTAAAGCTGTTTATTTTTAAGGGGATCCACGGAGGCCATACCCAACTGATCTGGAAATGAGGAGTGGTCTGCTTGGTCAAATGAATAACCCATCAGCAAATGGAGTCAATGGACACTTACCAGGAGATGCACTTGCAGCAGGCAGATTACCAGGTACTGGAAAATAAACAGAAATGAAACATCTTCCAGTTGAATAGTTATAGTTGAATGAAACAAAAATATTAGCAAAGCATTTGAGAGCAATTGTAAATACTCACCAACATTTGCACTTCATCCTAGAGAGAAGTGACTAGTTCAGTGCCTCAGAGTCCTGGGTCCAGTATTGTTTAACATTTTTATAGATAACTTAGATGATGGAATAGAGGGCATGCTTATCATATTTCCAGATGAAAACACTCAAAAATTGGGGGGCGGGGGGGCATATTGAATAGCCAAAGGATAGAATCAGAATTCAAAATGATTTTAAATGTTTGGAGAGCTGGGCCAAAACTAGTAAGATTAATTTCAACAGGGATTACTACATCTAGGCAGGAAAAATGAAATGTACAAGTATAGGATGAGTGACACCTGACACCTAGCTTGAAAGCAGTACATGTGAATAGGCTCTCGGGGGTCTTAGAAGACTACAAACTAAACATGAGTGAACAGTATGCTGCAACATCCAAAAAAGCCAATGCAGTTCTGGGCTGCATCAACTGGAGTATGGTGTCCCAATCAATGAAATATTAGTGCCACTCTTTGGCTTTGGTAAGACCTCATATATAATACTGTGTCCAGCTCTGGGCACCCAAGTTCAATAAGAATATTGACAAGCTGAAATGGGTCCAGAGAAGGGTAGCCAAGGTGATCAGAGGTCTGGAAACCAAGCCTTATGAGGACTGACTGAAAGAATGGATATGTTTAGTCTGGAGAAGAGAAGACATCTGTGACATTTAAATATCTGAGTGGCTATCATGTAGAAGATGGAACCAGCTTCTTTTCTGCTGCTCCAGAAACTAGAGCATGAACCAGTGAGTTCAAATTACAAGAGAGATTTCACATAAAAATTAGGAAGAGCTTATTTACTATAAGATTGGTTTGACAGTGGAATAGATTGCCTTGGAGGCTGGTGGACTTTCCATCTTTAAACAGAGTTGGGATGAACATCTTTCAAGAATGCTTTAATTGTGTATTCCTGCACAACAGGGACTACATGGCCCTTATGATCCCTTCCAGCTCTTAGAGTCTATGAAATAGTAGATGTTATCCTGTGTAGCTGAACATAACGTAGAGTAGCAGGTCCACTCATATCCAAACCTATACTGGACTGAGCCATATACCACCCTGATTTAATGAAGAACCTAGAAAGCTATCCACGTGGCTATTTAGTGCTTCATGGGGAGTAGACAAGAATGCAGAAATGTCTGGCTATCACTCTAGCCAGACATGAAATGATTTCATCAGCATTGAGATCTCTGGAAGACCCTTGTTGATCTTAGTCTTATGCACTAAGCACTTACGCACTTAGCCACTCTGACAGCCTTTGGGCCTGAAGAGTGGGGTATAAATACTCCAAGTAAACAATAATACATCTGGATACAGGGTTGTAATTCTGCAATCCGGCTGCTCCCCACAAGGCGCAAAATCCCCATGGGGGATACTTCAGAGGTTGTATAGTAAGTCCAAGAGGAAGGAAATACCAGTCCTTGCATTGATCAAAAAAGGACATACACATACTAAGGGATACTTCGTATGGATATGTCCCTAACAGGATGCCACCCAGTGTATATTATTTTGGAATTGTTTGCTTAATCAGTGTAAAGGCATTTTCTTAAATGATCTTGAAGAAAAGCCCAAGTGAAAGCACTAAAAAATATCAGTGCAGTGTGCCATTGCCATACACAGGCTTGCCTTATGCAGATTTGAGCTTATGTGTAAGGCAAGCCACAGTGGACAAAATGGCGTGCTGTCATAGAAAACAATGGGATTTAACCATACGGAGTTTTTCCCATATGTGGTGGAGTCCGGAACAGAACCCCCCCCCCCCCCCCACACACACACACATATAGGAAGGGCCACTGTATTCTTGTTACAGTTAAGATAGGGCACTAAAGTCTGAGCTAGCGTTTGGAGCAGTGGTTTGAATTGTAACTCGGCCATGGAATCCCACTTGGGTGATCTTTGACAATTCACACTCTCAGCTTCAGAAAAAGGCAAACCCCTGCTGAACAAATAAGTGTAATTCTATGATCTAAGAGATCCAGATCACAGTTCTGCTGGATTATACCTGTTGTTACAGGTTGTTGTGGGACTTATTGTTAGATACAAGCTGTTGGATAGAAAAAGAGGCTTTGTGTGGATTGAAATATCTGGGCTGCAATCTGGCCTAAGTAAAGTAATCCATTTTCCACTGATTTTACACCATTTATTTTAACAGTGTTAGTCGGCTGTTGGAAATGATTTATTTCTCCTATTGTATTTTTAGAATAAGTTGGTAACAGACTGAACTAGCGTTAGCACTGACATTTGTTAATTTCTTTTTCCCATTCATTTCAACTGAAGTTAACTGATTCATGCTTACCTTGCTTTAAATGCAGTATTTTTTTAAGGAATACAGGAATGAAACAAGACAACTGACTTCATAATTACTAAGGATTTAATGTAGTATATGTGGTTCAAGTTGGCTTTAAAAGGTTTTAGAACTGCTTGTTACCTGTAGCTGCCAAGGTCCATAGCAATCCTGCTGATGTTAGAGGTTTAATGATGAGATTGAAGCAGAGTCTTCCTTGCTGGAAACAGTGGAAGTTAACTTGCTGAACTTTGCCTGGTTTATGCTTTGTTTGACTCATACTACAAAATGCATAGCATTTTCATCCAATTGTGTAAATATTTAGTTAGAGATTAAGCCTTGTTCTGTGAAACCTGTTTCCAACTTACAGTAACTTAATACATTATATGTAGTGTTATGGAAATGAAATCACTGTGTAATTTTTAAAAAATCATTCTCTTTTGCTTTAGATGTCCTTGCGCCACAGTATCCATGGCAATCAAGTGACATGTCCATTAACATGCTACCTCCAAATCACAGCAATGACTTCATGCTTGAACCTCCTGGGCACAATAAGGAGAATGAAGATGATGTAGAGGTTATGTCAACAGATTCCTCAAGCAGCAGCAGTGATTCAGATTAGTAACTCCATCTGAAGCTATTGACTTTCGTTCAGATGAAACCAGACTTATCAGATACATTGTACATCATTCTTGTTCTACAATCCAGATGGAGTCTTGCAGCATGGCAGAAACCTGAGAACAAACTTTCTTTGACCTGTATTTGGTGAATTAATGTCCACCCCAATGTTCCTGATAATGGGATGACAGGTGGCCATCTAGATGTTCCAGGACTGTAACTTCCACCACCTGTAGCCAGCAGAGCCAATAGTAAGGGATGTTGGGAATTTGGGTCCAATACCTAAAGGGCGACATGATTCCCACCCCTGGATTAAGTTCTCTTAGTCAAGGTTAGGGTAAACCCTTTGAAATCAAAAGGACTCGAATTGTTCACACTTGAATAACTCTAGCTGAACTGGCTCCAAGTATGACTTAAATCTGGATCCAATCCAGTAATGCTAATGTTAACTGATTATTCCTCTACTAAGATGTTGCTTATTTCAGTGTATATTGTTGATAAAATAAGTTTTTAGAAAAGAAATTGAGTATACTTGGAGTTTATAACTGGCTGCCCAGATTTTCAGGGGTCAGAGATGGAAGAAGTGAAGGAATAGACTTCCCCATGAAAACTTCAATAATTACAATAGTTTTCCTTAATACATATTACTGATATCAGGAGATCTGATGGAGTGGCCCTGCTTCCCATCTCTCTTGTCTTAGCCTGCTAGAATGGCTGCAGACATGAGATAGTTGAGGAGGTATTGGTTTTTCAGCAGAGCAGAAAATGGCCTTGCTCCCCTTCGAGTAGCCTGAAAACGAGAAAAAGCCCATGGCCCTATTTTGATTTTCCTACTGCTCCTCCAGTTCTCTATGAATTACATGTTTTGTTTTTTTCTAAAAGAAAAAAAAATGCTCCTGGATGTTTCCAGGATTGGCAGTTCTCCAAAGAAAACCAGACATTGCTGGGTCTTTTCTCTTCCAGTCACTTCTAGATTTGGGGTTGGGAGGGGAGAGAGAAGTCAAAAGGATTTCCAATTTCTGCACGATTGCAGCCTCTGACAGATCTGGGCTTCAAAACTGGCTCCTGGACCTGCTACATTTGCTTACCTTTAACCAAAGAGTCTCGAGAACTAAATAATCAGGTACAGTATGCTGGTTTCCCTCCACTACTACAAAGAGGGGATTCAGGACTTGTCCCTAAGTAAAAATTCACAGGTTTCCAAAACGCAATGGGTGTGTTCTGACATCGCAACATCCCAACCCTCTAAAGCAGTTCAGTATATAGGATCAGCCATGCTTGAGTGCTCCGGTTGATGGCTCCCACTTGCAGCAGCAACAACAACTAAACCTTAGACTTCTTATGTTCTAACATAAAAACCCTGCAGAAAGATTATATAGCAAAATGCCAGCTGAGACCAGGCTACAGCATAAAAGATTATGATCTGGCCATAAATAGGCAACTGTTTCTTTTTTCACCCAAAGGAACTGCTGAACTATCTCAAATGTTTTTAAACGTCATTCAGCCTTCATTTGTTGCTGTGTAATGATGTATGCTTGTAATAAAAAATATAGCTACTATAAAAAAAAGAATTACACGATACAGATACAGTGGCTGATTGCCAAAGTGCAACTTTTGGGAGGCATGTTATTTGTGCCAGTTCTACACAGTGCAGGAAGGGGATAGCCTCCCATATCTTAGATAAAGCTCAGTCTTTTACAGAGATGTAGTTCTTTATTCCACAAAAAAGTAGTTGCTATGAAAATAAAGCACTCCACAATGGATGAAAATGGTGCAGCCCTCCAGATGTTGCTGAATTGTAACTCCCAGCATTCCTCACCATTGTTTCTTAGGGCTGCTGAAATTTGCTGGCCATCTGGAGGGCCATATTGTTTACGCCCCTATCCTACATAATACATCTAATTTTCATGTGTTACATAAAGGTGATTTCCAGTGTATTCCATAAGGTGATTTAGTTCTTCTTTGAAAGGATCGTAACCTTGCTCTTTTAAACAACGTAAAGGCCAGAACAGCTGACCTGTTGAAGGAAACTCTGTCCACTTTACCCATTGCCAACCTGCAAAGAAAAGAAGAAAGATGATTCAACATAAGATGCCAATGAAATTACTACAAATGCCAGGACTAGCTGTTGCCAGATGATTTTATCCCTGGGACCAAGAATTTATAAATCCAACTCCTACAAGAAATACATTACATAAGCAATACATTTTCTGCTTATGAGCTGTAACAGAACAGGAAATAAACCCTGTGATATAAATGTCAAATACTATTAGCTCTCTTGACTGGTTCATTTTGAAAGGACTGGTACAAATAATGTAAAAGTTGACCCTTCCAGGTGTATGACCTGTGCAAAGTATTAAAGGCTGGTAGGCACTAGTCACAGGAAAATGAAGAAAAACTCCATAGATGGATAGTTCAACATTTTGTCAAACTGGAGCTATATTATAAACTTAGTGTGTCTGAATCTATTTTTAAAAAATAAGATTGCCACAGGAAACCAGAAGTACCTGATCTCTGCTTTTGAAAGCGATTTCAAGGGCCTGCAATGTTGCTTACATACTTTTTATTGCTTCAAAACCTTCACCAAGACAATGAGATTTCAAAACAATGCAAAACTGAATTTTCATGACAGTCACAGATCTGTTTTCCTTGTATCAGTGAAGTCTACTACTCTCACTAAAAATGAATAAGAAGCACCACGATGAACTAAGAGACTTTTACATCCCATTCCTAGCCAATTTACTTGGAAGCAGGCCCCATCTGATCTTGGAAGCTAACCAGGGTCAGCTCTGATTAGTACTTGGATGGGAGACTCCCAACCAATAACCAGCTGCTGTAGGCTATATTTCAGAAAAGGAACTGGCAAACCCACCTCTAAGTACTCCTTGCCTAAGAAAACCCTATGAAATGATTCCTGCATGGCAGAATGGGGTTGGACTGGAGGGCCCTTGTGGTCTCTTCCAACTCTATTATTTTATTATTCCAAATTCATGGAGCTGACAGGCAACATCAGGCCACATACAGACAAGAACCACTGTACTTCATGAAGCTTACGCCAAGGTAACTAGGAAAATAGTTGCAGCCCTTCGTGGGAGGCAGTATAAGATTTACGTCTCTGGTTTCCACTTTCATATAAGAGCCGAAGTTATGTATGACAGGAGAAATGGAGAAGTGATCTTAAGAGTCATAGCATATAGAGCTTGAAAGAGCCCCAGGGGCCATCTACTTCAATCACGGCGATAGACAGGAATACACAGCGAACGTGTTCCCGAAAGACGGCCATCCAATCTCAGTGGTGGGGTGGGATCTAATGAAGGAGAGTCCTCCACCCAAGTTCCTCCTATTTTTTAGGCTGAATCTTAAAATGTGTACTTTGTCTGGCCTGTTTTAATTGTGCATTATGAAGAGATCCAGGACATCAGTACTGGAGGCCAGGTGGAGAGCATCTGGATAAAAATTAAAGGAGAGGGAAACAACAGGGATGTTACTGTGGGAGTCTACTACAGACCTCCAAGTCAGACGGAGGAATTGGATGATGCCTTTCTAGAACAGATGACCACACACTCAGAAAGGAGAGATGTAGTAGTGATGGGGGACTTCAACTATCCGGATATTTGCTGGAAGTCAAATCCTCAAGGTCTAGCAAATTCCTCACTTGCCTGGAAGACAATTTCATCATCCAAAAGGTGGAAGAGGCAACAAGGGGATCAGCTATTTTAGATCTTATCTTAACCAACAGGGATGACCTAGTCAATGGAGTGCAAGTGGTTGGATCCTTAGGTGGAAGTGACCATGTTCTCCTGGAGTTTGTTATACAGTGGAAAGGGGAAGCCAGGCATAGTCAGGCATGCACTCTAGACTTTAGGAGAGCTGACTTCAATAAACTTAGAGAAATACTGGGGGTGATCGCATGGTCAGGAAAACTAAAAGAGAAGGGAGTTCAAGACGGATAGGAGTTTCTCAAAGAGGAGATACTAAAGGCGCAATTTCAAACAGTTCCAATGAGGAAGAAAAATGGAAGATATCTCAAGAAGCCAGAATGGATGACTAAGGAACTTTCAACTGAGCTAAGTTTTAAGCAGAACATGTATAAGAAATGGAAAAATGGGGAAATCACTAAAGAGGAATTCAAACAAATAGCCAGCATATGCAGGGGTAAAGTAAGGAAAGCCAAAGTGCAGAATGAACTCAGGCTGGCTAGAGAGGTTAAGAACAATTAAAAGGGCTTTTTTGGGTATGTCAGAAGCAAAAGGAAGAAGAAGGAAACAGTGGGGCCACTGCGTGCAGAAGATGGCAAAATGCTCACAGGAGACAGAGAAAAGGCAGAATTACTCAACACCTTCTTTGCTTCAGTCTTCTCAGAAAAGGCAAAGGGTGCTCAACCTAAGGATAATGAAACAGGAGACAGAATAGAGGAAATTCAGCACAGAATAAGTAAAGAGATAGTACAGGAATACTTGGTTAACCTAAATGAATATAAGTCTCCAGAACCAGATGAACTACATCCAAGGGTAGTAAAAGAACTGGCAAATGTAATATCGGAGCCATTGGCAATAATCTTTGAGAACTCCTGGAGAACAGGAGAAGTCCCAGCAGACTGGAGGAGGGAAAACGTCCCCATCTTCAAAAAGGGAAAAAAAGAGGATCCCAACAATTATCGTCCAGTTAGTCTGACATCAATTTCAGGAAAGATTCTAGAGCAAATCATTAAGCAGAGAGTCTGTGAACATTTAGAAGGAAATGCCATAATCGCAAAAAGCCAACATGGGTTTCAATAAAACAAGTCTTGCCAGACAAATCTGATCTCTTTTTTGGTAGATGAGGGGAATGCTGTGGATATAGTATATAGATATATATACTATATATATATAGATATAGTCCGGCCAGAGAGAGGAGAAGGAGAGGAGCTGCTTGGCAGCCATTTTGGGACCGTGTGCTTGAGACCGTGTGCTTGTTGCTGAAGGGGAGGAGCTTCTGTGAGTCACATCTGTGAGTCACAAGGGGGCGGAGCTAGCAGACTAGCTTTATATACCACCTTCCAGAGCCTTCCAGAACAGTCCGGCCAGAGAGAGGAGAAGGAGAGGAGCTGCTTGGCAGCCATTTTGGGACCGTGTGCTTGAGACCGTGTGCTTGTTGCTGAAGGGGAGGAGCTTCTGTGAGTCACATCTGTGAGTCACAAGGGGGCGGAGCTAGCAGACTAGCTTTATATACCACCTTCCAGAGCCTTCCAGAACAGTCCGGCCAGAGAGAGGAGAAGGAGAGGAGCTGCTTGGCAGCCATTTTGGGACCGTGTGCTTGAGACCGTGTGCTTGTTGCTGAAGGGGAGGAGCTTCTGTGAGTCACATCTGTGAGTCACAAGGGGGCGGAGCTAGCAGACTAGCTTTATATACCACCTTCCAGAGCCTTCCAGAACAGTCCGGCCAGAGAGAGGAGAAGGAGAGGAGCTGCTTGGCAGCCATTTTGGGACCGTGTGCTTGAGACCGTGTGCTTGTTGCTGAAGGGGAGGAGCTTCTGTGAGTCACATCTGTGAGTCACAAGGGGGCGGAGCTAGCAGACTAGCTTTTAGTTTTCTTTAACTGAACAACTCTGCTCAAGTGGCATTAGGTTAGAATCAGATATTGAAACAGAACCTTCCCTTTAAGTGTAAGATAGCAGCCAGTACTTACCCCTAAAGAAGTATTCCCAGTAGATTGACTGTTATATTTATTACTAAAGACTTTGCAGTATGGACAACGAGGGATCTGCCACAGTCACCTGCAACTCTTGTGGGATGTTTCTCTTCTTGCCTACAGTAGTGGAGAACTTCACATGCACCAAGTGCAAGTTGGTGGCACTCTTGGAGGAGAAAGTGCAGCAGCTGGAGTCCAGAGTAGCTACACTTCAGCAGATTAGGGAACAAGAGGATTTCCTGGACACAATAGAACTAACCATCTTGGATGAGTACCATGCAGAGGAAGATGCTAGGGTGGAAGAGGTCACTTGCCAAAGAGAGGAGGCAGACAGCTGGAGGAATGTCACAAAGAGTAGTAAACCAAGAAGGAATTGTTCGGGGAGCTTGCAGCTAGAGAATCGATTCGAAGCTCTTTCCCTTATCAAGGAGGATGAAGAAGAGCAGCATGGACAGACTTCAGGGACAGAGCAAGGGAGCCTGAGAGTCCCACCCGAGGGAACAGTCGCTGCTAAGCCTCGGAGGAGGCGTGTGGTCGTAGTGGGGGACTCCTTGCTGAGGGGTACAGAAGCAGTGATTTGTAGGCCTGACAAGATGTCTCGAGAGGTGTGCTGTCTTCCAGGTGCAAAGATCCGGGATGTGACAGAGAGGCTGACAAGACTGGTCAAGCCTACTGACCAATACCCCTTCCTTTTGGTCCACGTGGGAACTAATGATACTGCAAGACACAGCATTCAGAACATCAAAAGGGATTACGAGGCGCTTGGTAGGAAGCTGAAAGGAATGGATGTACAGGTTGTCATCTCGTCTCTTCTGCCAGTTGAAGGGCATGGTCCAGGAAGGGAGAGGAAAATAGCAGAGGTGAACAACTGGCTTCGCAGATGGTGCCGCCGAGAAGGATTTGGATTCTTGGATCATGGGCTGCGGTTCCATGAGGAGGGACTTCTTGCAACAGACGGGTTGCATCTCACGCCAGTTGGAAGAAATGTTTTTGCCAACAGTCTCAAGAACTTGATCAGGAGAGCTTTAAACTGAGTTCCGAGGGGAAGGGAGACAATATTAAGGAACGCAAAAGGGATGGCGTAAATAGTCAAACTGACATAGAGGAAACAAGGCAAACAGTGCAAGGACCCAACAGTGGGAGGCAAAAAAACTTGCACAGGCAGCAAGTAAAAGGGAACCATGGTCTGCGATGTCTCTACACTAATGCACAGAGCATGGGAAATAAGCAAGATGAACTCGAACTCCTAGTACAACAAGGCAAATATGATATAATAGGCATCACTGAAACCTGGTGGGATGAGTCTCATGATTGGAATGTGGAAATAGAGGGGTATAACCTTATTAAGAGAAATAGGCCAAACAGGAAAGGAGGAGGAATAGCACTATATGTCAGAGATATTTACACCAGTGAAGAGATCCTGGACATCAATCATGGAAGCCAGGTGGAGAGCATCTGGATAAGAATTAAAGGGGAGGGAAACAACAAGGGTGTTACGGTGGGAGTCTACTACAGACCCCCAAGTCAGATTGAGGAATTGGATGATATCTTTCTAGAACAGATGACCACACAGTCAGAAAAGAGAGATGTAGTAGTGATAGGCGACTTCAACTATCCTGATATTTGCTGGAAGTCTAACTCAGCAAAATCCTCAAGGTCTAGCAAATTCCTCACTTGCCTGGAAGACAATTTCATGGTCCAAAAGGTGGAAGAGGCAACAAGGGGGTCAGCTATTTTAGATCTGATCCTAACCAACAAGGAGGACTTGGTTAATGGGGTGCAAGTGGTGGGATCCTTAGGTGGAAGTGACCATGTTCTCCTGGAGTTTGTAATACAGTGGAAAGGAGAAGCCAGGCAGAGTCAGACACGCATCCTAGACTTTAGGAGAGCGGATTTCAGTAAACTGAAATCAGTATTGAGGGCGATTCCATGGTCAGAAATACTAAAAGATAAAGGAGTTCAGGACGGATGGGACTTTCTCAAAAGGGAGTTACTGAAGGCACAATTTCAAACAGTTCCAGTGAGAAAGAAAAACAGGAGGTGTCTCAAGAAACCAGGATGGATGACTAAGGAACTTTCAACCGAGCTAAGTTTGAAACGGAACATGTATAAGAAATGGAAAAAGGGGGAAATCACGAAAAAGGAATTCAAAGAAATAGCAGGCATGTGTAGGGGTAAAGTCAGAAAAGCTAAAGCGCAGAATGAACTCAGGCTTGCTAGAGAGGTTAAGAACAATAAAAAGGGCTTTTTTGGATATGTCCGCAGCAAGAGGAAGAAGAAGGAAACGGTAGGGCCACTGCGTGGAGAAGATGGCAAAATGCTAACAGGGGACAGAGAAAAGGCAGAATTACTCAACACCTTCTTTGCCTCAGTCTTCTCAGAAAAGGCAAAGGGTGCTCAACCTGAGGATAATGGAGCAGAGAACAGAATTGGGGAATTTCAGCACAGAATAAGTAAAGAGATAGTAGAGGAACACCTTGTTAATCTAAATGAATTTAAGTCTCCGGGACCAGATGAACTCCATCCAAGGGTATTAAAAGAACTGGCAAAAGTAATATCAGAGCCATTGGCAATCATATTTGAAAACTCCTGGAGAACAGGAGAGATCCCAGCAGACTGGCGAAGGGCAAATGTTGTCCCCATCTTCAAAAAGGGGAAAAAAGAGGATCCCAACAATTATCGTCCAGTTAGTCTGACATCAGTTCTAGGAAAGATTCTGGAGCAGATCATTAAACAGAGAGTCTGTGAACATCTAGAAGGCAATGCCATAATCACAAAAACTCAACACGGGTTTCAGAGAAACAAGTCATGCCAGACAAATCTAATCTCTTTCTTTGATAAAATTACCAGCTTGGTAGATGAAGGGAATGCTGTGGATATAGTATATCTTGATTTCAGTAAGGCCTTTGACAAGGTTCCCCATGACATTCTTGCAAACAAGCTTGTAAAATGTGGGCTAGACAAAGGAACTGTTAAATGGATCTGTAATTGGTTGAATGGCCGAACCCAAAGGGTGCTCAACAATGGCTCCTTTTCATCCTGGAGAGAAGTGACCAGTGGGGTCCCACAGGGCTCTGTCCTCGGCCCAGTGCTATTCAACATCTTTATCAATGACCTGGATGACAGAATTGGGAGCATACTTATCAAATTTGCAGATGACACCAAATTAGGGGGAATAGCTAATACCCCAGAGGACAGGATCAAGATTCAAAATGACCTGAATAGACTAGAAAGCTGGGCCAAAGCTAACAAAATGAAATTCAATACAGAGAAATGTAAGGTATTGCACTTAGGGCGGAAAAATAAAATGCACAGATATAGGATGGGTGACACCTGGCTGAATGAAACTACGTGTGAAAGGGATCTAGGAGTCCAAGTAGACCACAAGTTGAACATGAGTCAACAGTGTGATGCGGCAGCTAAAAAGGCCAATGCTATTTTGGGCTGCATTAATAGAAGTATAGTGTCTAGATCAAGAGAAGTAATAGTGCCACTGTATTCTGCTTTGGTCAGGCCCCACCTAGAATATTGTGTCCAGTTCTGGGCGCCACAATTCAGAAAGGACATTGAGAAACTGGAGTGTGTCCAAAGGAGGGCGACAAAAATGGTGAAGGGTCTGGAAACCATGCCCTATGAGGAACGACTTAGGGAGCTGGGGATGTTTAGCCTGGAGAAAAGAAGGTTAAGAGGTGATATGATAGCCCTGTTTAAATATTTGAAAGGATGTCATATTGAGGAGGGAGCAAGCTTGTTTTCTGCTGCTCCAGAGAACAGGACCCGGAACAATGGATGCAAGATACAGGAAAAGAGATTCCACCTGAACATTAGGAAGAACTTCCTGACAGTAAGGGCTGTTCGACAGTGGAACGCACTTCCTCGGAAGGTGATAGAGTCTCCTTCCTTGGAGGTCTTTAAACAGAGGCTGGATGGCCATCTGTCAGGGGTGCTTTGATTTGGATTTCCTGCATAGCAGGGGGTTGGACTGGATGGCCCTAGTGGTCTCTTCCAACTCTATGATTCTATGATTCTATGATAGTATATCTTGATTTCAGTAAGGCCTTTGACAAGGTCCCCCATGACATTCTTGCAAACAAGCTTGTAAAATGTGGGCTAGACAAGGTAACTGTTACATGGATTTGTAATTGGTTGACTGGCCGAACTCAAAGGGTGCTCAACAATGGTTCCTTTTCATCCTGGAGAGAAGTGACCCGTGGGGTCCCACAGGGTTCTGTCCTGGGCCCAGTGCTATTCAATATCTTTATTAATGACTTGGATGACAGAATTGGGGGCATACTTATCAAATTTGAAGATGACACCAAATTAGGAGGAGTAGCCAATACTCCAGAAGACAGGATTGACATTCAGAATGACCTGAATAGACTAGAAAGCTGGGCCAACGCTAACAAAATGAAATTCAATGCGGAGAAATGTAAGGTACTGCACTTAGGGCACAAAAATGAAATGCAGATATAGGATGGGGGACATCTGGCTGAATGAAACTATGTGTGAAAGGGATCTAGGAGTCCAAGTAGACCACAAGTTGAACATGAGTCAACAGTGCGATGCAGCAGCTAAAAAGGCCAATGCTATTTTAGGCTTCATCAATAGAAGTATAGTGTCTAGATCAAGGGAAGTAATAGTGCCACTCTATTCTGCTTTGGTCAGGCCCCACCTGGAATACTGTGTCCAGTTCTGGGCACCACAATTCAAAAAGGATGTGGAGAAACTGGAGCGGGTCCACAGGAGGGCAACTAAGATGGTGAAGGGTCTGGAAACCATGCCCTATGAGGACCACCTTAGGGAACTGGGGATGTTTAGCCTGGAGAAGAGAAGGTTAAGAGGTGATATGATAGCCCTGTTCAAGTATTTGAAGGGATGTCATATTGAGGAGGGAGCAAGCTTGTTTTCTGCTGCTGCAGAGACTAGAACGCGGAACAATGGATGCAAGCTGCAGGAAAAGAGATTCCACCTCAACATTAGGAGGAACTTCCTGACAGTAAGGGCTATTCGACAGTGGAACACACTCCCTCAGAGTGTGGTGGAGTCTCCTTCCTTAGAGGTCTTTAAAAAGAGGCTGGATGGCTATCTGTCAGGGATGCTTTGACTAGGAGTTCCTACATGGCAGGGGGTTGGACTGGATGGCCCTTGTGGTCTCTTCCAACTCTATGATTCTATGCCGAGCCCTCCCTCCAGTCCATCTGCCTTGGTCCCGGCCTCAGAGGGAGAGAAGAACCACCGGACCTGATCCCCTTCCCTTCACCTTTCCTTCTCCTTTTGTGTCGTGTCTTTGAGATTGTAAGCCTGAGGGCAGGGAACCCTCTATTATTATTATTATTATTATTGATATTGCGCTGTAAGTTTACACAGTGGTGTACATACAATCTTATAGTTAGACAGATCCCTGCCCACAGGCTTACAGTCTAAAAGACAACACAAAAGGAAAAGGGGAAGCTGGTGGGAAGGGGATGAAGTCCAGTGGTTCTTCTCTCCCTCTGGGGCTTGGGTCAAGGCAGATGGAGGGAGGGCTTGGGTTCTTAAAACATAGTTATACGTTTATATGTACAGCACTGTGTAAACCTCCAGCGCTATATAAATAAAGGTTAACAATAACAATAATAATAATAATAAAAATAATAGCCCACTTTCGTTTTTATCTGGTTCCAGGTTTTTTGGTTCAGATTCATGGTTTATGTCGACTTCTCCTTCGTGAAGAGAGTCACGTAGTGGTAACTATTCTTCCGACTGACAGCGTTTACGGTCGAAGCAAAGCGGACATTTTTAAGAGCTGCTTCTTCTTCCAGGGTCTCTCTTTCTGCACATTCTGCAAAGCTTTCACTAGAGAAAAGAGGGGGAAATGTTAAAGAAATAGGAAATATTAGTCCTACTAAGGATTTTTTTTTAAAGCCTTATAGTTAAGGGGTGGTCCAGCCAATAGTTAATGGATTTGTGGGTTGTGGATTGTGACTGTTTCCATCTCAGTGCCTCCTGGCCATCTTCAGTATAAGAGGGGTCTGGGGAGAGATGCTTCTCAAACTCCTTTTAAACATACAATAACGTCCAAAATCCACAAAACTGTGGTCCCTTTATGGGACCGACCAAAATGCACAAAATACTCGATGCAAGCTTTGAAAGCTCCCTTCTTCATCAGGCAAAGTTGCTGATAGGTAATGGCCAAAGACGCTTTTATCCTATTAAAATTCCGTTTTTCAGCCTTATATGGTAAAGTTGTAAGGTAGCTGCCCTTCTGTCCACATCTTAAGGCTGTTTGCTTTAAAGACCTTTAAGACTGCTCCATGTATGCTTTCCTCATGTGAGAGGTGAGCATCAAATCCATTTTCCCCCCAAAAGAAGAGGGAAACTTGTGATGGAAACCTTCTCCAAGTGGGCCCCACAGTTCCAACCCTCGGGCTTAACCCTCAGGATTTCTCCTTGGAGCTGTATAGGCCCAAGATGACTGAACAAGTAGCTGTGGTGTTCATTGTGTACAGCGTGGCAAAGCGTAACCAGACACTGCTGTAGAAAATAAAATCCAGTAAACCAGGCAATCTCGATGTCTACGCAGACAATGGAACAACAACCACACAAAATGTTGTCTACCCACAAGCATTGTGAAATGAAATGCTTTCCCTTTTCTGTCTTTTCCATTGAACCAGACTGAGCCACAGCAACACAGGGCTGGGTACACCTGGTATCACAACAACAAATACAACAACCACAACAAGCTATTATTATTATTATTATTATTATTTATATAATAATTAATGTAATATTAATATTATATTAATTCATAATACAAGTAATATATAATCTATTATTATAATAGATTATTATTATTATTATTACTATTATTATTATTTTATATAATAATTAATGTAATATTAATATTACATTAATTCATAATACAAGTAATATATAATCTATAATAATAATAATAATAATATTTATATTATATTTATCTCTTTACTGAGCCTCCTTTTTAGAAAAGTCGACGACGCCGGCCCCGAACTCGCTTTCCAGGGACAGACCAATTCTTCGGCGGTGTATCAACCCCGCGAGCCAGGCTCCGGCCGTCGAAAGGAAAGATTCTCCTGGGCCCTTTATCCTTGCGAGCGCCTGTGACGTCACTGGGGAAAAAGGCGCTTCCTGGCTTGCTCTCGGGCGCCCTCGTGTGGCTCCACCGGAGTCCTGCGTGCCAAGGGGGAAGACGACGACAGAGTCCCAAGGCCTAGAGCGGCGCTGAGGAGGAGGAGGAGGAGCTCACTTCCTGTCCCTCCCTCCCTCCCTCCCCTGGGAGCAGCTGTCAGTCAGTGGCAGGGAGGGAGGGAGGGAGGAAGGAGGGTCTCCTGCTGCTGAGCCTCCAAGAGAGAAGAAGAGGCTCTGGGGGAGAGGGAGGGAGGGAGGGAAGGGGGCCCAGGAGAGCAGCCTTGGAGGCCTGGCCAGAGGGAAGGGCTGGAGGGAGGGAAGGAGGGGAGCCAAGGGGGGGGCTGGAGAGAGAGAGGAGGAGGAGGGGGAGCCCCACAGCCCTCCCAGGACCCCAAAAGGGAGGTGGGGAGAGGAGGGGAGCCCTGGCTGCTGCTGAAGGAGGCCTCTCTCTGGGAAAGGGACCCAGGAGCAGCCCAAGGATGAGGCCACAAGAACAGGAACAGGAGCCAGCACTGGGATGCGGCAGCTACAAAGGCCAAGGCGATTCTAGGCTGCATCCAGAGAAGTCTCGTCTCGAGATCCAGTCTTGGAAGGGAGGCCCCATTGGACTCTCCCTTCTCCTCTATGGGTCTGAAACATGGGTCACCTATCGCCAACCTCTGGGGCTCCTCCAACGCTTGCATCGGCGCTGTCTGCGCACAATCCTAAGCAGAGACTGGACTGACTCCGTGACAAATGTTGCTGTCCTTACGGAAGAAGGCCAAGGAGGAAAGGGTCAGGGTCAGAGTCATGTTCAACATTCAGAAAGAGCGGGGTGTAAAGAAGTAAATACAACATAAGAATGGCCATGGAAGATCTGCAAGAATTCATCCTGGACAATGAGGAAACTGAAAGAGTCAAAGGTTTACCCGATCGTGGGTCAAATATTGATCAGAACGGAAACCGGTTAGGAAATCCTAAAAAGGCTGGGATTAGGAAGAGCGGCAGGAAAGAACCAGAGAAGATCATAAAGTCTAAAGACAGAAGTCCTGAAGTCATTGCATTCCCCATCACCACGTACGGATGCGAGAGCTGGACGAGGAATCAAAGCCGATCGGAAGAAAGTCACCTCCTTTGAGATGTGGTGCTGGAGAAGAGTGCGGAGGATATGTGGATGGCCCAAAAGTCAAACAAATGATCAAAACAGAATTTTCTCTAGAAGCCAAGATGACTACATTGAGGCTGCCATACTATGGTTACATCGTGAGAAATATTATTGGAAAAAGCAATGATACAAGGAAAGGTGAAGGCCAGCAGAAAAAGAGGAAGACTACATTCTTGGTGGCTAGACTCTCTTAGGGAGCCCCTGAGCAAAAAGATTGAGGGCAGGGGGACTTGGAGGTGTCTCCTCTACAGCTTCTAAACAGAAATGTTGGTGTTGTCTGCTGATAATAAACCTTTACTGGATTTTATTTTCTACAACAGTGTCTGGTTACGCTTTGCCACGCTGTACACAATGAACACCACAGCTACTTGTTCAGTCATCTTGGGCCAATACAGCTCCAAGGAGAAATCCTGAGGGTTAAGCCCAAGGGTTGGAACTGTGGGGCCAACTTGGAGAAGAGTTCCATCACAAGTATCCCCCTTCTTTTGGGGGGAAAATGGATTTGATGCTCACCTCTCACATGAGGAAAACATACATGTGGACAGAAAGACAGCTACCTTACAACTTTACCATATAAGGCTAAAAAAACAGAATTTTAATAGGATAAAAGTGTCTTTGGCCATTACCTATCAGACAAGGTTGTGTCCATCCTGCTGCTGCCCTGTCACTGTAGTCCACCTTTTCATTGAAAGGCAAAACCTACCAATGAGTTCTCAATCTCCTTCCGGTCTTTTAGATAGAAAGTATAGCAGAGAAAAAAATATTATTCAATTCAGTTAGATTTTAAACGTTAAGGTACAGTTAATTGTATTTTAAGTCAAATCAAAAACAGAATAGTTGGGCCTAGCCTCCTGGTTCCTTTTGAATTTCCCTTTCTTTGATCACCCTCCCTGTCAGTCCCTGTATCTGTCAGCACTGGGCTCAAGGCAGCTTTGCAAGACTTTATCACACAGGGGACGGGACGTCATTGTCCCGTCCCTATCCCATGCTTCTTGTGCGATTGCGGCAAGTACTTTCACACGAAATCGTGCTTATCCGGACATTATCCCATCCAGAAAATGCGAATGAAAGTGATCGCATGGAAGGCTTTCTCACTACCTCATCATGATCTTGTGAATGAAGTGGGATCGTCCCATGAATGAAGTGGAGATGGAGAAGATCTGCACCGCTACCATGTATTTCCCCTTTCACTGTCCTTAATAGATGTTATTGATAAGTATGGTATTGTTTCCTGTTTTACTGGTTGGTTACTGCATATACTGTATTGTTCTATTCAGATAACTCTATCCTTGTTATTACGCCATCTTGATTTATTTAGACTTGTATTGCTTTGTTCTTTTGGCATTTTTTTCTGTTGTTATTATTTTTTACTGTAGCCCCCTTTTTATTTATCATATACTACCTGTACATCATTTTGTAAAAATTATCTTTAATATCATAACACAAAGTAAATTTGCATCCTTAAACTACTTATTTTTCCATTGGTCCCTCTGTACAGCATAGCCAAAGTTCTTAGATCATTGTATCTGGCACTACAGATGTTTTCTGCCATCAGTTCAAGTTCTTATTTTTGGCTACCTCCTGGTGATGGGGAGTATTTCCTAAACTCTAATTTTTAGCATCAGATATATCACCCTTTGCTTTCATCATAAGATGCTCCTTTGTGTTCAGATCAGGCCATATTCTGGGGATGATGGAATTCTTTTGCACCTCTAATAATTAGAATCCGGTGCCTTCTTTACTTTTTCACCATGAGATGCTCCTTTGTGTTCAGATCAGGCCTTAACATGATAATGTAGCACTTGGGGATAAAGATACAGCCCAGGAGCCCACTACTGGAGGCCAAGATGGAGAAGATCTGCACGGCCACCATGGACTTTCCCTTTGTGCTCAGGTAGGTGGGCACAAAGGAGACCCAGACACTGCAGGAGACCAACTTGCTGAAGGTGATCAGCTTGGCTTCATTGAAGGCCCCTGGACAGGAAAGCCACCACAAAGCAGGTGACAGCAAGGAAGCCCATGTAGCCAAGGGCAGTGTAGAACATGGCAATAGAGCCTTTGTTGCATTGTAGTAGGATCTCGCCTGGCTGGGAGCGCATGTCAGAATCAGGGAAGGGTGGAGAGGATCTCAGCCCAATGGTGCATATGATAACTTGAACAGCTGAACAGGAAAACCCAATGGCATTGGCCAAAGTCTTCCCCAGCCATCTCCTTGCCCTGCTCCCTGCTTTTGGGGCCAGGAAGGCCAATACCACAGGGATTGTTTTTGCCAGCACAGAAGAAACGGCCATGGAGAAGGTGATGCTGAAAGCCACTTGTTGGAGAAGACATGTTGTTTTCTTTGGCTGTCCAATGAAGAGGAAGGAGGACAAGAAGGAAAACAAGATGGAGACAAGAAGAATATAGGAGAGGTCCCGGTTGTTGGCTTTGACTATGGGAGTCTCTAGATATTTAATAAATATGCCTAACACAAATGCTGTAGTTAAGGACAAAAACAGAGTCAAGAAGTGCAGGACGAGCCCCAAAGAGTCTTCACAGGAGAGGAAAGTTATATTCTTGGGGAGACATTGATTTCAGTCTCTGTTGGGATGTTTATCTTCAGGGCATCTGGAACACTTCTCTGCATCTGCAAAGGATGAAGAAGAAAAAGCAGAGGCAGGGGAGTGGGAGAAGAAAGATATCAGGATCACTAACATTGAGGCATTGAACAAGTTGGCTCTCAGGACAAACAAGTGTCTCATTGCCAAAATAAACCAAGACACAGGAGCAAGCCAGAGGTCAGCTTGAGGAAGACTACCGGTAACCAGCAATATGAGGCATGCCAGTCCTCTGTTGCTTATGCAAGGCTAAAGAGTACGCATATGCAAGGATTCAGTAGTGGCTAGTAGGTTCCATGCCATTGGGGCATGTCAGTTCATGCTGGTATTTAACTCCTCTGGTCCTAGGCCTACCCTCCATGTTCCAACTGGCTTAGCTCTGGCCTCTGAGGAAGAGAAGAGCAGCCAGACACAGCACCATTCTTCCTTGTCCTGAGGGGGGTGAGATCCCCCTCTTCATCCCAACTCCCATTGCTCTGGTCTTTGAGGGGCAGAAGAACAGCCAAGCACACTTCCATCATATGTGGGCTCCGGATGCTGGTGGGATGCTCTCCCTCCATGTTCCAAGTGCCATGGCTCTGGTCTCTTAGGATGAAAGAGCAGCCAGAATCTAGATGTTTTAATTCCGTTCCCCATTGACATTCCCGTTTTACTTATACTACCTTATTTAGACTGAAAGGTCCAATACAGACGGCCCCTTTTGGGCAGCCTCATCACGTGCTAGGGTTGCCCGGGAGTGGAGCGAATAGACATAGACAGGGCATCCTCGCTCCGCAGTGCCGTACAAATGGAGTACAAAGTGAAGAGATTGCAGGTGCGCCGTGTTGACACGTAGCGGCGCACCTGTGGTGTCACGGATGCACCCTTTGGCTCTTGTTGCATTGCACCTGTGATGCAAAACGTAGTCGGGTTTTGGGCTCCTTTTTTCCTGCGCACCTGTGACACTGTCTGGTTGCTGCAGCAAAAGTGCATAGGAAAATGAGGTAGCTCCAGCCTGCCCTTTTTGGGCAGTCTGTAAAGCCCCAAAGCCTCAGAAGAAGGAACTGTCCAATTAATGATTAGTATAGTTCCATGGGAGACATTTTGGCTGAAGGCAAGGCTTCAATACAATGGTATCTTCATGAGTGGAGATGGTTCCTTCTGGGCAGGGAGCAGAAGCGTAGCAGCAAATTGGCTTTCCTTCCTCAATCGCTATGACCTATCCCATATCACAACTCCCCATACACTGTGAGCGGGGCAGTGTCCATACAAAGAAAGATCAACCAAGACAATGTTAGGCAAAAATCTCTGTCCATGGGCCAATATATAAATATCTTTTATGTGTGTATGTATGTGTGTATGTATAAATACGTATATTCTGCCAAGATCCATATGCCATGTGCAAGAGAGGTTGGAATCGTGTTGGTCAGTCCTAACTCAGGGTTACCCACTGAATCAATTGCTGAATGAGGTATCAATATATAGGTCTGAGCTGGGCAACTTTAGAAGAGTAGGGGGCCATATTGGCCCATCTGCACCTGTTCCCATAGGGTTAAAGAAAAACCAAATTTCTGCCCCCAAATACCTTCTTGTGGAATATAGGAGCATATTTACTATGTTTTGGGGTTTTCCTAGACCATTTTAAGCCCCGGAGAGACCTGCTTTTAACAGCAGGAAGTGAACAGAAGTCGCTTCCTGTTCGCTTACTATTTCAAAAAAGGTCTTTCCATGTGGTTAAAATGTAAAATATATCCCAAAGGCATTTGGGGGCAGATATATAAGTCTCACTGTCTGTGGGCTTGCCATCTGTGGATGTGAGCTTCCTTGGATGGCAAGCCCTATTCTTTTCAAAGGTACCAAATGCACGTGGCCATGCAGCAGATAGTGCCATTGAGGACAACAGGACTTGAGCTCCAGTGTTTTTTCTTATCCGTGGACTGTGTGTGTGTGTGTGTGTGGGTCTCGAATGGATCTCCGTTGATACAAAGGGCGGACTGTATATATTGGGGGGGAGGGGGGTTGCAGACTTTTTGTTTGATCCTTGCAGGATCCAGGTGGTCTACCCCAAACATGGTTGAGATGCCTTCTGTACTCCTTAGAATGCATTATTTTTGAGAAATAAACTTTTAAAAACTTTTTTTTCCCATAGTGGACCCTGAGGTCCCCAACAATGTGCAGTTTCCCCGCCCTGATGTAGGTAAGTCCAATTCATTTCATTGCTCTCCTCTAGTCAGGACTAGGACTAGGATGTAGGTCATAATATGCACAAATTAAAACACTGCCTAGATTCTAGACTAAGATCTTGTATCAAGTCCCATGGAGTGTAATCCTGATGATGTCTGGCTGTTTATACACCTGTGCCCCAATGCATTTACCCCATTAATATTCTCTAGCTAGTATCCTGTTGGTGACGTACATACGTGTGAATTTAGGGAGGCAACTGAACAGAGGGGATTGCCTCCTGTCCCACTGCATTGCTCTAGGAAGAGAGGGGAGAGGAGAAAGTCACCTTCCTCCTTTTCTTTCCTCTTCCCATATCAGCCTTCAGTGGGGCTTGAAAACATGCTGAAGGAAGGGGGTGCAAAGTTATAGGATCACAGTTGTGTTATTGCTGTATGGTCTGCATAGCTACAGTGGTGCTCACGGTAGCTCCTTGAAGTTAGAGTTGAAGAAGCTGAACCAATACTGTTGTTATGTGCCTTCAAGTTGTTTCTGATTTATGGCAATTCAGTCACTCATTTTTCCTGACAAGACTTCTACAGAGGAGGTTTGCCATGGCCTTCCTTTGTGACCGAAAGCATGTGACTCGCCATGATCTCCATGGCTGAGTGGGGATTTGAACCCTGGTTTCCCTGAATCCTTGTACAGAACCAAAACCACCACACTACACTGGCTCAACATTTTACCCACCTGGTTAAACCAGCTGGGCCACACAATGGCATCCTGATCAATGCTGAACTTGATCCGCGATGAGAATGCTTCTTGCTCTACACTCCCAACTTTCCTTCTGCCAAAGGAGCCATTAGGGAACAGCACCCAGTTCACAATATGAGAGTCAGCAGCCAAGTCCCCATTCTCATCCACATAAACCTTATCCCCAGAAGTGTGGCAAAACTGGGTGCTTTGCAGGAAAGAGTGAAGCTAGGATGATGAAGGGAACGGCAGGATTTAGGAAGCTGAGAGAGTTGCTTGTCATGTTTAGAGGATGTATGTGGGACTGATAAGGAAATGACTTTTCAGTCACAGGGAATAAAGAATAAGGGGGCAAATGGCGGCCTGTGGGCCACATGCAGCTTCTGGCACCCAACCAGTCCTTTCTCAGCTCCCCCTTTTTAAAAGAAAATATTCAGTAGGATATTCAGGCCCCCAAACCAAATAGAAAGCCTCCAAAATCAGGAAAAGGGTCTTTTTCTGGGTCTAAAATGGCCTAGGAAGGTTCAAAAACATAGTTAAAATGCCCTCCATGTCTCCTAGAAGGTGTTTGAGGGCATTTGTTGATTTTTTAAAAATGGTGTGAGTGGGTTTGGTGTGTGTGGGGTTGCGAATATCCAAGGTCTCATTTTTGTTGAAGATTATCACACATGACTCACACACGAATACCCTGATGTGTAGACGTATGTTTAACCCTCAGTGACGGATTTTGCCACATTCTCCCGTGGTTGGGCCATAGGTAGCCCCTATGTAGCCCAGGCTTATCCCGTAGCTTTTCAAGAATGGGAAAATCCCATTCTTGAAAAGCGATGGAACAAGCACAGCCTGCATATGGACTGCCTACCGCCCAACCATGGGAGAGTATAGTACGATCCATCATTGAGGGTTAAACACATGGCTATCCTATTGGGGATATTTGCTTGCGGGTCACGTGCGATAATCTCTGTTGTTTGTTGTTTTGTACCTTTAAATCATTTCTGATTCATGGTAACCCTGAGGTGAAGCTAACACAGGGATTTCTTGGCAAGATTTGTTCAGAGAGTGTTTGCCCTTGCTTTCCTCTGAGGATGAGAGAGTGTGACTCACCCCAGGTCACCCAGTGGGTTTCTGTGGCTCCATTTGTTCTCAGTTGGGTGTTCTTAAAATGACCAACTGGATTTCAGTTCAGACCAGTTCAGAGAGATGAGAAGTCAAAAGTTGCTGATATCAGGAGATCTGATGGAGTGGCCCTGCTTCCCATCTCTCTCGTCTTAGCCTGCTAGAATGGCTGCAGACATGAGATAGTTGAGGTGGTTTTGGTTTTTCAGCAGAGCAGAAAATGGCCTTGCTCCCCTTCCTTTGAATAGCCTTTAACCAAAGAGTCTCGAGAACTAAATAATCAGGTACATTATGCTGGTTTCCCTCCACTACTCCAAAGAGGGAATTCAGGACTTTTCCCTAAGTAAAAATTCGCAGGTTTCCCAAACGCAATGAGTGTGTTATGACATCGCAACATCCCAACACTCTAAAGCATTTCATTATATAGGATCAGCCATGCTTGAGTGCTCCGGTTGATGGCTCCCACTTGCAGCAGCAGCAGCAGCAACAACTAAACCTTAGACTTCTTTTGTTCTAACATAAAAACCCTGCAGAAAGATTATATAGCAAAATGTGCCTTTGCCTGCTGAGACCAGGCTACAGCATAAAAGATTATGATCTGACCATAAATAGACAACTGTTTCTTTTTTCACCCAAAGGAACTGCCGAACTTTTCTCAAACGTTTTTAAACGTCATTCAGCCTGCATTTGTTGCTGTATAATGATGTATGCTTGTAATAAAAAATATAGCTACTATTAAAAAAAAAGAATGACACGATACTGATATAGTGGCTGATTGCCAAAGTGCAACTTTTGGGAGGCATGTTATGTGTTCCAGTTCTACACAGTGCAGGAAGGGGATAGCCTCCCATATCTTAGATAAAGCTCAATCTTTTACAGAGATGTAGTTTGTTATTCCACAAAAAAGTAGTTGCTATGAAAATAAAGCACTCCACAATGGATGGAAATGATGCAGCCCTCCATATGCTGCTGAATTGTAACTCCCAGCATTCCTCACCATTGTTTCTTAGGGCTGCTGAAATTTGCTGGCCATCTAGAGGGCCATATTGTTTACGCCCCTATCCTACATAATACATCTAATTTTCATGTGTTACATAAAGGTGATTTCCAGTGTATTCCATAAGGTGATTTAGTTCTTCTTTGAAAGGATCGTAACCTTGCTCTTTTAAACAACGTAAAGGCCAGAACAGCTGATCTGCTGAAGGAAACTCTTTCCACTTTACCCATTCCCAGCCTGCAAAGAAAAGAAGAAAGATGATTCAACAAAAGATGCCAATTAAATTACTACAAATGCCAGGACTAGCTGTTGCCAGATGATTTTATCCCTGGGACCAAGAATTTATAAATCCAACTCCTACAAGAAATACATTATATTGTGGTGGAGACAACTTTATGACTCCTTTTAACTCAATACATCAAGAATCAATGATCTGCTGCTGCAGAGCAGCATACCTAATTCTCAGTTGCAAGATTTATTTATTAATACAGTTCTATTCTGTCCTATATCAAGGTGGCAATAAATAATAGACTAAAAACATTAAGCACATTAAAAAGTTAAAATGGCATTAAAAGAGTAAAACAGCTTTGAAAATCCTGTGCTTTGAATTTGAAGTAAGTTACTGAGGCCCAAAGGCTTTAATAAACAGCCATGGTTTTTACTTGGTGCATTTAAAAAACCAGTATTGGTGGCAAATTGGTTTCCATGAGGATAATATTCAAAAACGGAGATGAGACAGTAGTGCTGTGTGTCTTCAAGTGATTTCCAACTTATGGTGAACCTATCATGAGGTTTATTGGCAAAATCTATACAGAGGAGTCTGGCCTTTGCCTTCCTCTGAGTCTGAGAGACTGTGACTTGCCCAAGATCACCCAGTCAGTTTCCATGGTTGATCAAGGATTCAAACCCTGGTCCCCAAAGTCATAGTCCAATGCTCAAACCACCATGCTGGCTCTCTTGAGACAGTACACTTTTGGCTTATTAGCTGTAACAGAACAGGAAATAAATCCTGTGATATAAATGTCAAACACTATTAGCGTTCTTGACAGGTTCATTTTGAAAGGACTGGTACAAATAACGTAAAAGTTGGCCCTTCCAGGTGTATGACCTGTGCGAAGTAGTAAAGGCTGGTAGGCACTACTCACAGGAAAATGAAGAAAAAACTCCATAGATGGATAGTTCAACATTTTGTCAAACTGGAGTTGTATTATAAGCTTGGTGTGTCTGAATCTATTTTTAAAAAATAAAATTGGCACAGGAAACCAGCAGTACCTGATCTCTGATTTTTGAAAGCAGTTTCAAGGGCCTGCAATGTTGCTTGAGTACTTTTTATTCCTTCAAGACCTTCACTAGGACAATGAGATTTCAAAACTATGCAAAACTGAATTTTCATGACAGTCACAGATCTGTTTTCCTTGTATCAGTGAAGTCTACTACTCTCACTAAAAATGAATAAGAAGCACCACGATGAACTAAGACACTTTTACATCCCTTTCCTAGCCAATTTTACTTGGAAGCAGGCTCCATCTGATCTTGGAAGCTAACCAGGGTCAGCTCTGATTAGTACTTGGATGGGAGACTCCCAACCAATAACCAGCTGCTGTAGGCTATATTTCAGAAAAGGAACTGGCAAACCCACCTCTAAGTACTCCTTGCCTAAGAAAACCCTATGAAATGATTCCTGCATGGCAGAATGGGGTTGGACTGGAGGGCCCTTGTGGTCTCTTCCAACTCTATTATTCTATGGTTCCAAATTCATGGAGCTGACAGGCAACATCAGGCCACATACAGACAAGAACCACTGTCATTCATGAAGCTTACGCCAAGGTAACTAGGTAAATAGTTGCAGCCCTGCATGGGAGGCAGTATAAAATTTATGTCTCTGGTTTCCACTTTCATATAAGAGCAGAAGTTATGTATGACAGGAGAAATGGAGTCATAGGATATAGAGCTTGAAAGAGCCCCAGGGGCCATCTACTTCAATCACGGCGATACACAGAAATACACAGCGAACGTGTTCCCGAAAGACGTCCATCCAATCTCAGTGGTGGGGTGGGATCTAATGAAGGAGAGTCCTCCACCCAAGTTCCTCCTATATCCAATCCGAGCAGGTTACATCAATTAAAAAATACAAAATAAAATATACATGACCCATACCCAACCACCCGCCCTTTAAAGTTGAATTAAACTAACATCAATTAAAACGACATAGTAAAAATTACAATTTAAAACAGCAACCCATTGCATAGACATCAGGGTCAAGATGTTAAAGTGTTAATGGGAGAGCTTAACCCAAACAGAGCCGGGAGGTTAAGGACTTTCTGGGAAGGACTGCCGGAAGAGATGAATTTTAAAGGCTTTTTTAAAGCAATCAGAAGATGTAACAAGACGCATCTCGTCCGGCAGGTCATTCCATAGCCTGGGAGCGACAGACGAAAAGGCCTGCTATTTTTAGGTTGAAACCTAAAATGCGTATAGAGAATGTGGATCTATACACTTTTAACTAATTAACATTCAAACTCAACAGTGGTCAATAAAGATTAAAATAATAGCCCACTTTCGTTTTTATCCGGCTCCAGATTTTTTGGTTCAGAGTCACGATCCGTGTCGACTTCTCCCTTCATTAAGATAGTCACGTAGTGGTAATTATTCTTCAGACTAACCGCGTTTACGGTCGAAGCAAACCGGATATTTTTAAGGTGCAGAGCTGCTTCTTCCAGGGTCTCTCTTTCTGCGCATTCTGCAAAGCTTTCACTAGAGAGAAGAGGGGACAATGTTAAAGAAATCGGAAATATTAGTCCTACTAAGGATTTTTAAAAATGCCTTATAGCTTAAGGGGTGGTCCACTTTATGGACAGCCAGTAGTTGATGGATTTGTGGATTGTGGGTTGTGACTGTTTCCATCTCAGTGCCTCCTGACCATCTTCAGTATAAGATACAATAACGTCCAAAATCCACAAAACTGTGATCCCTTTATGGGACCAACCAAAATGCACAAAATACTCGATGCAAGCTTTGGACGCTCCCTTCTTCATCAGGCAAAGCTGCTGACAATCATACAGGAGGGAAAGAAAAACACAATGGAAAAGGAAAGAGTGGCTTCTGCCTAAACGGTTAAAACACGCTGCAGAAGTCATCCAGTTTGAGACTGCTTTAAGTGCCCTGGGGTCAGTGCTAGGGAATCCTGGGAAGTGTAGTTTGTTGTGGCACCAGAGGCTCTCTGACAGAGAAAGCTTACTGTCTCACAAAACTACAGTTCCTAGGATTATTGTTCTTAAAGACAACGGCATTGGTACCATAGGTAACCCTTGTCAGGACTGCACAGGAGGAGGCATGGTAAACTCCTTTTGAATGTCTTCCACATGAAAACTCAATGAGTAGACAACCCAAAAATGAAACAAGTGAAAATTAGGTGTGCGCCTTTCTCTCATAAAACCAAGGAGCAACTATGAAAGGGCAGCCCCCATCCAGACAGGACAACCAGGTGGTGTAGTGGTTGCGTATTGGACATCAAATTCCCACGCAGCCACAGAAACCCACTGGGTGACCTTGGGTGAGTCACACTCTCTCATCCTCAGAGGAAAGCAAGCACAAACACTCTCTGAACAAGCTCACTGTCTCTCAAAACGGATTCCCCAGCACTGAGCCAACAGGGCAGTTAAAGGGAGGGAAAGAGGGAGCTGTATTGGCCCAAGATGACTGAACAAGTAGCTGTGGTGTTCATTGTGTACAGTGTGGCAAAGTGTAATTGGACACTGTTGTATAATAAAAATCAGTAAAGGTTTATTTTTCAGCACACCTTCCACCTTCCCAGCCCCTTAAACCCTATTCAGATGTTCTTAATTCCTCTCTTCCTAACTGGTCTTCAGCACAACAGAGTAGCACTCTTACTCTCCTCAGTCTAGACAAAGTACTTCTATTGCTACAACCAAAGATCACCTTTCAGCCCACCATGGCTCCTAAGGGGATGGACAGCTATTGAAGGTCAGGATCATTGCTTTTTCCAATAATATTCTTCACGATGTAACCAAAGTATGACAGGCTGAATCTATGACAGGCTTCTAGAGGAAATTCTGTTTTGATCATTTGTTTGACTTTTGGGCCATCCACATATCCTCAGCACTCTTCTCCAGCCCCACATCTCAAAGGAGCTGACTTTCTTCCGATCGGCTTTGATTCCTTGTCCAGCTCTCGCATCCGTACGTGGCGATGGGGAATGCAATGACTTCAGGACTTCTGTCTTTATACTTTATGATCTTCTCTGGTTCTTTCCTGCCGCTCTTCCTAATCCCGGCCTTTTTCGGATTTCCCGACCGGTTTCAGTTCTGATCAATATTTGACCCACGATTGGGTAAACCTTTGACTCTTTCAGTTTCCTCATTGTCCAGGATGAATTCTTGCAGATCTTCCATGGCCATTCTTATGTTGTATTTACTTCTTTACACCCCGCTCTTTCTGAATGTTGAACACGACTCTGAGCCTGACCCTTTCCTCCTTGGCCTTCTTCCGTAAGGACAGCAACATTTGTCACGGAGTCAGTCCAGTCTCTGTTTAGGATTGTGCGCAGACAGCGCTGATGCAAGCGTTGGAGGAGTCCCAGAGGTTGGTGATAGGTGACCCATGTTTCAGACCCATAGAGGAGAATGGAGAGTCCAACGTTTTGAGTAACCCACTTGCTGCTGGCCTAAATTCATCCAGAAGCAACAAGTGCACTGGCAATGGGCTTTAGTGGTTTAAATCTACTCAGCAGTTTCTGTCCAGGGCCTTCTAAAACTTTTGAAAAGCAAAGCTTTAAAAGACCCCTTCTATATCTCAAGCATCCCACCCTCACTTTTTTTTCCTGCTAAAACTTGGGACTTGGAAAGTGTCTTGCAAGGACTTGAGGCGAGAGACTTGAGAGGTGACCTGGGAATATAAAGAACTGAAGATATCACTGCTGCATACCATCATTACTGAGAACAACATATTGGCAAAAATATATTTATGTTATTTATTTAAGGTATTTTATACCCCGCCCTTCAGCCCTAAAGGCTATCAGAGTGGCTTACAATTATTATTTTTAATTAGACGGTTCCCTGCCCTCAGGCTTACAATCTAAGAAGACATGACACAAAAGGAGAAGGGAATGGTGGTGGGAAGGGGATCAGGCCCAGCAGTTCTTCTTCTCTCCCTCTGAGGCCTGGACCAAGGCAGATGGACTGGAGGAAGGGGTCTGCTTCTTCTTAACCGAGGCCAGGCCCGATGGCGTTGGGTCTGGATTTTCATTCCCTCCAGGCCAGAAGATGACAGTTGGCAAGGAGGCCTATGACTCTGACTTCATCATTTTTTAAAATATTCTCCTGTATGGTGTTTGACATCTTTGCCAGACGAAGAAGCCAGTGGAGCTTCCAAAGCTTGCATCATGTAGAATTATTATTATTATTATTATTAGTAGTAGTAGTATTAAGCTTTACTTCTAAATTTACACAGCGCTATACATAACAATCAAATTAAAAAATTGATAAAACAGACCTGCCAGTGGCATACCATTCTATATTATTATTATTATATTATTATTATTAATATTAATTAATATTAATAATGTTATCTATATTATTATTATTATATACCATTCAAGGTAAAATAATTAGAACAGTGGTCTCCAAACTGTGGGCCCTTTATTAAAGAGATTTTAGACTCCATCTCCTAGAAGCCTCAGCTATGTTGCCCAATGGCCTGGGATTCTGGGAGCTGGAGTCCAAAATCCCTTTAATAAAGAGCCCACAGTTTGGAGACCACTGGAAGTAATACATCTTAATACATATAAAACCCAAAACAATAAAACATAGCAAGCAAAACAGGTTAAAATAAGCATCATGTAGAAGTCTAGGAATGTGCCCTATAAAGGTATCCCTGTTTAGTGGGTTTGGGATATCATTGTTACTGTGCTGCCACCCATTCCCTTATTATTACTCTAGTCCTTCAGGCTTTTTTTTTTTTGGACTTCAACTCCCAGAAGCCTCAGCCATCTTGGCCAATGAGATGGAATGCTGGGAGCTGAAGTCCAAAACAACCTGAGAGGGTCAGAGTTTGAGACTCTGTTAAAGCTGTGATCTTTAAAGGAAATTTTGGACTCCATCTCCCAGAATCCCAGCCCTATTGGCTAACATAGCTGGGGCTTCTGGGAGATGAAGTCTCCCACTGCGACAAGCTCACTGCGCATGCGTAAAAGGAGTGACGTCACTGCTTCGCGGCCTTACCCGAATTCCAAGTGTCCTCCGGGGAGCTGGAAGGTCCCTCGGCCAACGGGGCTCCTCCGCTTGCCCAATAGGACGCAGCCGGGGTGGGCGGGGCTGGTCACGACCACGCCCACCCCGACGCCTGGCCGCGCGCGGCTCTCCATCTTGCGGCGGGAGGGGAGAAGAAGCTGGGAAGGGCTGCTCTAGTTCTGGCTGTTCTTTTTCCCCTCCCTCCGCCTGCGAACCTTTACCTGGGCGGCTCCAAAGAGAGTCACTGACCCGGAAGTACTCCAGTTTTCTTGTCTTTTAAAGAGACAGTACCTAAAAAAAAATGTAGTTCAACACCACTTTAACTGCCCTGGTTCAATGCAATGGGATTCTGGGAATTGTAGTTTGTTGTGGCACCAGAGCTCTCTGACAGAGAAGGCTAAATGTCTCACAAAAGTACAAATCCCAGAATTCCCTAGCATTGAGCCAGGGCAGTTAAAGTGGTGTCAAGCTGCATTTTATTTCATTTTTCTGCTATGCCTTTTCTTTTCCCAACTTCAGTTTTTTTAATCTTTATTTAATTTATTTAATAATAATAATAATAATAATAATAATTTCTATCCCGCCCCTTTGCGCAACACAACCCAGGCGGTTTACAACATTTAAAATATACTTTCCAAACAAAGTATAATATAAAACATACTTACATGTATGTACATACTTCAACGTATAACAATTTATATTGCGCACACATTGATGTGACAAACATTTAAGAAACAAAAATCAACTTCTGTTCTGACATTTTATACAATTTATTTCCTGTCCAATTACTTTTAAGTTTCCTAAATCCCGCTTAGTCTCAGGCATCTTAGTACAATTTCTCCTTTGTTTTTTTTTTTAATTAATCCTTATTTCAAAATATAATATAAAACACACATAAACACAGTACATACTTACGTGTACGGACTTGCATACTTTAACAGATAACAATTTAGCCTTGGCTGAAGAGCGGGGTATAAATAATAATTATTATTATTTAATTTATATTGCGCACATTTACACGACAAACTAAACATATAAGAAACGCAAATCAACTTCCAGAGCTCCATTCTGACATTTCCTCTCCGATTGCCTTTAAATATACTAAATCTCACAGGTTTTCTTTGGCAAGGATTTCTCCATACCTATCAATAAAATCAGATAGCGAACCATTCCTTCACAACGTAATCCCATGGAAGCAACTTATTTTAATCTAATCGACAGAAGAAGCAAGATCACTGTACCTCTGGAGTTGAATACAATCCCAAGGGTTTTGTTGTTGTTCTTGTTGTTGTTGTGACATCTCCAAACTCCTAGGGACTTCTTCACTGTGGAAGAATTACACACTAGCTATATACAACAATTGTTTACCTGTTGTTGTTTTTTCAAGGGAGAAGTATGCAATCAATGTGTTGTAGTTTTTTGTTCCTATTTATTATTTTGTTATCTTTTAAATATTAGTACAGTGGACCTCCACATTCACTGGGGTTAGGGGCACAATATCTTCATGAAAGTGGGAAAACTGCAAATAAAAAACCCACTTTTTTGCCTGAGATAACACCTCTCTAGGAATTTCTAGGTCCTCCAGAGCAATTCTGTGGTCACGATCTGCCAGAGGTTGACCATTAAATTGCCCCGGAGGACCTATAAATACCTAGAGAAGTGTTCTCTCTAGGAGTTTCTAGGTCCTGCAGTGTGACTTTTGGTGGAACTTGACCACAGATTTGCACTGGAGGGCCTATAAATTCCTAGGACCTTATCAGACGTCGGAAATTGGAAGTATAATCCAATGGCAATCCGAATGCAATCATGGGGTTTCACATTATTGTGAATTAAAGTATCTCACACAATTTCAGGCAAAAGGGAAATCATTCCGAATGCAATCATGGGTTTTACCTTATTGCGAATTAAAGCATCTCACGCAATTTCAGGCAATGGGAAGTCATTTTCGGGTAATGGGAAGTCATTCTGAACGCATTCCGAATGCAATAGGAATTCACTTGAATTCACTAAACTAGCGAATTCACACGAATTCAAATTGGCTCCATTCACAATAAATTCCTCTTGTCTGATAAGGTCCCTAGAGAGAACATATTAAATCAGTGCATAATCAAATCCGCAAAAGTCAAAGCTGCAAATGTGGAGGGCCAAATGTATTTTGTTCAGACAGTTCAAAACTTGTGCTTATGAAACCTGTTCACTAATATCAAAAACTGGCATGATATGCTGCATTGTTTTCATCTTTACTGCATGGAATGTAGTTCCACAAGTATAATGGGAAAGTAGTAACATGATTCGTGGAGTAGCCACAATGCAGGCGAGGGAATGAGCTGTATGCTGTGTTCCTCCCATTTGACCTAGATCTTCCTAACACATACAGACTTGTATGCTGCTGCTTTGGTTCTCATCAAGTATTAGTAAACAAAAATTGAACCTCTCAGTATATAAGAGTTGTGGAATGTCTGAGAAAAATCTACATGTTAGTATCATCTCACTTTCTTTAAAATTGATATTAATATAAAGAGACTGGTGCTATGTGGCTTCTTCCGAAGTTTCCCTGTACTGCAGAGCTCCTATACTGGCATTTTAACTTATAATATTATTCTAAATGAGTGCAGACATTGGGACTATGTGATTGTGACTGTGTTTTCCCCAAAAAAACATTAGGCCCCCTCCCCGTGTGTGTGTGGGGGGGAAGTACTATAAAGAGTAGGTTGCTCACCTGTCAAGTGTGGTTCATTAAATGGTCATCTGCTAATTCACGTTTGTGGATTTGTTCTGCAGCAAAGCCAAGCTGAGTATTTTGGTGAGAACCCTGTCCCTTTCCAACTTATCTGGGACAATCCCATTCTTTCTACTCAAGTCCCATTTATTATAATGCAGAGAAATCAAAGCTAGGACAGGAAGGAGATTGTGTGAGTTCAGATTACCTCTTCACAAACCACAGTTACAAGTAAACAACCTGTTCTTCTTCATGAACTCTGTGGCTCAGACATACCGTATAGGTGTTTATCAGACGAATGTATCTATGTAGGGTAGAGTGGAGGAAGATGTCATTTCCACACAAAGGGAATTACTGCTGCACCAAAAGATGTATACTGTCTTGCTCTAATATCCACTTTGTTTATGATGTCAAACATGGAGGCCTTTATGCTGGTTACTATAATATGCTAACAGGTGAAGTTTTTTAAAAAAGCTTTGTCCATGTAAAAAGCCTGGGCTTTCCTCACATCAACTTATCTTCTTCCTTTGCGTCTGGAGACAGAAAGAACATTGGTAGCACAATTTCTTGTGATTAAATTATTATACAATCTAGTGTATCTTGTGGAAGTGATCTACCAATTATATTGTTTTCCATGTGAGTAAGCCACATGTTGGCAAGAGTTCATAGGGTTTACTCTTGAGCCTACAAAGGACTATTTGCAATTGTAGGAATGAAAGATTAGTTCAAAATGAGCACAGAGATACTTAGACCCTTCAAGAAAACCTTAATCTGCAGATGTATGAACCAGGATGATCCTCAAAGGGTATATAATGTGCTGTAATAGCCACAAGATATACTTTTATAAACTAATTTTGAGTTAGGTAGGCTAGAAACCCAAGGACATCAGCCAAGTGTACAAATGAGGTTGTGTGACCTCTTTTCTCGAGAAAGATAAGGAAATATTTCCCGTTATTAAGGTAACTAAGATTTTAATGTAAACGGTTTTCTTGCTGCTGGAAAAAAAATCTTAATGTGATGAGGGTGTGAGTGAGGATTTATCATACATGCTGTCAAACGCAAGGTGTGAACATTTGGATTTAGGACTGATTGTTGCTGTTGGGATATTAAGTTTGGCTCAGATGGGAGATTCCAGTAACACAGAGAACCTCGCACTAACTGAAGAAGAGCAAACCAAGATTTCCTCAACTACCATAGAGGTATCAGATTACGGTTGGCCTGATTCTACCAGATTTTGCTGATGTCCCTCAGGAGAAAGAAAATATGGAAACACAGGTATACCTCAGTTAACAAAATAAATGTGGTCCTGGGCTTTATTTACCTCTTTAACAGAAACTTTGGTACCAGAGGTAAAAATGGCATGAAAGTAATCGGGATACACTCCTGTACAAAAAAAGAAAAGCAGTTCAACAGGTTTCAGCAAACTTTTTATTCAAAACTCATATTATGCACACATGAAATGAACAGGTCAGGCAACAAAAAGATTCTGAATCTTCTACAGACTACTAAAGCTTCTTTGCAAATGCATCCTACTCTTTTTATTTCAATAGCCTCCACTTTTTAATGATTTCCATTTTGGTGGCAAAACGTACAGATGCATGATTTCTTTTTCAACATGCCAGGGTACCTGAAGAGGCTGCTTAATCCAGTTTCCCATTTTCTTTTCTGTTTTGCTTCTCACACATGCTCAGTAAGTGGTTCTAGAGGCAGCTGTTTGCCTTCCTGTTGTAGGAAAGCATACACAGCTGCAGTAGAGTTACCTAGACTAGAGGTCAATCCCATTCTTTCCCAGGCCAAGCTTTATTGCATCATTTAATGTGGAACCACTGCTGCAACTCAGCACAGAAAGTTTGTCTTTCTCTATCTCTCCTTCACTATTCCCGTGATGCCAATGCTCCAAAAAGACCTTCAAGCTAGATGGAAGACAAGAAAAGGGAGGCTGGGATGGCCTCCTGGAAAAGGACTTTGTAAAAAGAAGCTTCTTTGTCAGAGGCATTATTAACTGAGGTATGTCTGTATGACGATTGTGGCCATGTCCAGCGTTACAGAGAAGCGTCCCCTCAACAGCAAAGTGACCTTCTTCCTTTGCAGCAAAACTATATGCAGTTGGCATTTTCTTATCTAGCACCAATACAGTAGCACCAGAAGAAAAAATGGTGGACTGGATTTTGCTTGAGTGCATTTAAAGACTGGGTTAATTGTTGTACCCAATGTCCTTTAACTTTGCTGCATAAGTTTGCCTTGGTCTGGATTAATAGACAAGAAGGAGTGTATTAATTAGGTTAAATATATGCTAGGAAAAAACATAATTGTTTTACAAGTTGTCACTGTCAGCATGTGAAATGGCAGGTTGTCTGTACTACATGGCACCTTAAAATTTCTGCATATGCATTTATGTTCCAGTGCAACAGAGACAAGATTTCATACAGATACTATGCAGGTTTCACTGCTAGAGATTATGGAAAAACAAGTTCAGCTTTGAAGAATGATGAAGCCAAGCAGCAGCACATATGCTTTGCATTCAAAAAGTAAGTTCAGTCTCTGTAATGTTCAACAAGGGTTAAGGAAAACTCTTGCCTGAAACTCTAAAAAGATGTTGCAAGTCGATAATAATAAAAATAATCATAATTAATTTTTATCCCGCCCTTCTGTGCAACATAACCAGGGTGGCTTACAAGATTAAACCATACATTCCCATATCCCACAATTCCCCCACCACCAATATAATTAAACAACTTACAGTTTAAAACATAACTTAAAATAATAGATAAAACAGATAAATAATAGCAACAGCAGTATTAGGATAAGAACTTAGGCTTTTTTGGTGGCCGGGTACCTATTCAGGGAAGGCCTGCCGGAAAAGATCTGTCTTAACAGCTTTTTAAAAGCTGTTTGATACTGTGATGGATCTCCTCCGGCAGGCCATTCCATAATCTGGGAGCAGTTGCCAAAAAGGTCCTCAGGGAGGCTGCAGACAATCTAGTTTTTATAGGTTGCAGTAAGTTCTTCCCAGAGGACCTGAGTGTGTGGGGTGGGTTATATGGAAGGAGGCAGTCCTGAAGATAGGTGATAACCAACACCTTGTACTGGGCCCGGAAACTGATAAGCAGCCCATGAAGATTGGTGTTATATGGTCTCTCCTAGTTGTACCTGAGACTAGACTGGCTGCCATGTTCTGCACTAATTGAAGTTTCCGAATCAAGCACAAGGGTAGCCCCATGTAGAGTGCATTACAGAAATCAAGATGGAAGGTTACAAGCACATGCACCACAGTTTCATTGTCCCTGACTTCCATGAAAGGACCCAGCTGGTGTACGAGCTGAAGCTGATAACAGGCATTCCTGACCATTGCATTTACCTGATTTGTCATCTGGAGCGATGAGTCTAGGAGCACCCCCAGACTGCAAACACAGTCCTTTGAGGACAGTGTGACTCCATCTAGGACTGGAGGCTGTATCAGGGCCGCTACTCACCTCCATTTTGTCTGGATTCAGTTTTAATCTGTTTTTCCTCATCTAGTCCATTACTGCTTTAAGACAATCATTGAGAGGAGAGACACCATCGGAAGCCAGAGCTGAAGACCGAGACATGGAGAAATATATCTGCCTCCAGATGATCTCTCCCCCAAGGATGACACCTTGGGGGATGCCACAATTAAGCTCTCTTTTTGTAGAGCAAGTGTCCTCAAGCATCACCTTCCGGAATCTACCCGAGAGGAAGGAACGGAACCACTGCAATGCAGTGCCTCCGATTCCTAACCTTCTCAGGCGATCCAAGAGGATGTCATGGTCTATTGTGTCAAAAGCTACTGAGAGGTCTAGTAGCACCAGCAGGGTCACACTATCCCTGTCAGTGCCCATTTAGAGGTTATCTGCTAAGGCAACCATGGCAGTCTCAACTCCATATCCAAGCCTGTTTGAAATGGATCTAGATAATCAGTTTCCTCCAAGACAGCTTGGAGCTGAAGGACAACTGCCATCTTGATCAATTTGCTCAAAAAGGGTAGTAAAGAGACTGGCCTATAGTTGTTCCTGTCCAGAGGGTCCAGGGAAGGTCTTTTCAGGAGCAGCCTAACCGCTGCTTCCTTCAAACAAGATGGAACATGACCTTCCCTGAGGGATGCATTGTACTGAGGTTTGATCAGTCATCTAAACTGGGGTAAGGTACCTTTCTAGGTTCTTGATGCAGGTTGACACTGTTATAACAACATGTATGGGTGCAAAAAAATAGCCCATGACTGGTCAAGCAGCTGCTACTTACTTTGCTTCTGTCCAAGCTTTTGCTCATGAGTCATTCTGAAGTCTCAAGCAAGACAGACAGAGATCTACAAGAAGGAGACATCTCTATCTCCTACCGCAGTCTAGAGCTTGGAATTTATCCACATTTCACAAGATAAGATTTCGTTGAATACTTTGAAAAACTGTGATGTAATTTCCTCACCCTTTAACCATTTAATGATTAACAAGCTTACCTTATCTGTAACCTGCCCTTACTTGAAGCAGCCAGAGAGGAACTAAAGACATTTCTACAGTGTAGATGCAAGTTATCATTCTCCTCCTTCTAGAAAGTGTGGACCAAGAGAACAACAGGTATAAGAACACCACCTCTCTTAATACACAGCTTCTCATGTTGCTGATGTTAACTGTTATCACGTTGGCCCAACTCATGGTGACTCTGGGAATAAGACGCCTCCAAGGCTACCTATCCTCTTGATGGGTGGGAAGGGAGATATCAGCCTCACACCGCACCAACCCTAAGTTAACACAGACCGCAAGTCAAACCCTGAATTTGTGTGGAAAGATAAGTATCTTTGGCCAAAGAGTTTATTTTCCTTCCTTTTTTTTCTCCTGAACAGATCAGCCTTGCAAGAACAACTTCATTAGGATAGTCAAGGATTTATAAACCTGCATAATGAATGCATATCAATACAGGTTACATGCTCACTTGTTATGGAAGAAGGCCAAAGCATCAGTGCAGAGTTAAATTTTATCAACCAACATTATGGTATTTATTTCACCAGCATTGGTTAGTCCATCTTACATAAATGTAATTCTAAGTGATACTTTGCATGGTAATTCTTAGCAGTCTCACAGCAGATGCAAGAGTTTCTCTAACCCAGCTGACTGGCCAAGGTTGTTTCTGCCTCTTGCCGGCTCTATCCCCACCAGCAATACGGAGGTTTGGTTCACTAATGGTTTCAAGCTCATGGCCTTTAAATGTCAAATTTCTTCATCTACAGAAAATTAATCCTTCAGAGTATCTAGTCTGACCCCAGTTATAAGGGAATTTGGGAATTACATCTGAGCTTTTAGATGAGTTTATTGAATTAGTGACGAGTCTTTAGGATTTTGCTCTCACCTCAACAGCTCAGGTCTTACAGACTTAGTGCTGTGTCCTTCTTGGTTGTATTTATCCATCTGGCATGTGGTCTTCCTCTCTTCCTACTGCCCTCTACCTTTCCAAGCATCATCGTTTCTAGTGAGTCATGCCTTTTCACGATGTGGCTGAAGTATGATAACCTCACTTTGGTCATCTTGGCTTCTAGAGAGAGTTCAGGCTTGATTTGTGCTAGGACAAATCTGTTCGTCTTTTTAGCTGTCCACAGAACTCTTCTTCAGATTATATCAAATGGACAGAGATCTTGTAGCACTCAGAGGACATATAGGAGTAGCTGCGTTGGCCATTTAATACATACAAACAAAAATCCACCAGTGATACTTTTATTGGCCAACTGAAATGCATAATATACTTGTTGCAAGCTTTCGAAATTCCATGGGCTTCTTCATCAGGCAAGACGTTACAAATCAAACAGGAGAAGAAAGAAAGAAAAAACACAATTGGAGATGTCAGATGGCCGCATGTTGTTTCAGTCCTTAGTAAAGATGTTATGATGGGGAGGATATCTAACATAACATCATACCATCTTTACTAAGGACTGATATAACGTGCAGACGTCTAACATCTCCAATTGTTGTTGTTTTTTTCTCTCTCCTGTTTGGCTTGTAACATCTTGCCTGATGAAGAAGCCCATGGAGATTGCGTCAAAAGTTTGCAACAAATATATTGTGTATTTCGGTTGGCCAATAAAGGTATCACTAATGGATTTTTGTTTGCACTCAGAGGAAGTAGATTTAAGTTTAGGAAAGCTCATGTTGCCAACTTCTTTCTTTAGTCTCAAAGGTGCTACATACTGGTTCTGCAAACTAACACAGCTATATTTTTGAATTCTACATCTCAAAATAGCTTTTTCTAACCTTCAGCTCTCACACCTACCGGTCTACGTAGTGATGGGAATTATGAAGGTATGGGCAATTCTAACATTAGTAATTTTTTGTGGGTTTTTCGGGCTATGTGGCCCTGTTCTAGAAGAGTTTATTCCTGGCATTTTGCCAGCATCTGTGGCTGGCATCTTCAGCCAAAGATGTTGGTGAAACGTCAGGAATAAACTGTTCTAAAACATGGCCACATAGCCCAAAAAACCCACAAAAAAACTATGGATGCCAGACATGAAAGCCTTTGACTTCGAACTTTAGTATTTATTTGCACACCTTTGCACTTCAGGATGTTGTCTAGTACTTTCATAGCTGTCCTTCCTAGTCCAAGGCTTCTTCTCAAACCATTAGACCATGCTGTCTCTTACCCGAAAGCTATAATTTTATCTGCTGGAATGCCAGCCTGGCCTAAATAGTCCAATGCCCCTTAGCTCCAGTTGTGTCTAAATGTAAAATAACTCTTTAGTGCCTGTTTCGGATTATGCCACAGTGTGCTATTTCCTATGCAGCTACAAGGTGAGGGGAGGGAAGGTAGGGGGAAGAAAGAGAATCTGGAACACTGAAAAAACAGATGAAAAATAGGGATGGTCAGCACTGAATTGGAACATTTGGCAGGTCAGATCATGTTTGTGTTAGGATGACCACAGGTCCTCCTTTTCCAGGACATGTCCTACATTTCCATCTTCTGTTGGGGAGGAATTCCAGAATGTCCTCCATTTTGAGCATGAATATAGGACACCTTTATAATAGCAGCACTCTGTGTCCATATGGCTTTTACAAGGCAGCTGGAATGAAAAAAATTAAAGAAACAGATTCAGGGTAGCAGTAGAATTCAAAGATATAGCCGTGTTAATCTATTGAATCACTATGTAGAGCGATCTTGCAGCACCTTTGAGACTAACTAAAAGCAAGAATTTGGCAGCATGAGCTTTCATAGGAGTTTATCAGACAGGAGGAATTTCTCTTTATTCCAAATGGACCCAATTTGAATTCACGTGAATTCGCTAGTTTAGTGAATTCACGTGAATTCCTATTGCGTTCGGAATGCGTTCAGAATGACTTCCCATTACCCGAACATGACTGCCCATTGCCCGAAATTGCCTGAGATGCTTTAATATGAAATAACATAAAACACATGATTGCGTTCAGAATGACTTCCCTTTTGCCCGAAATTGCGTGAGATACTTTAATACACAATAACGTGAAACCCCATGATTGTGTTTGGATTGCCATTGGATTATACTTCCAATTTCTGACGTCTGATAAACTCCTACAGTCTACTTCCTCGGATGCATTTCTCAGATCCAAATGCATCTGAGGAAATAGACTGTAATCTACAAAAGCTCATGCTTCGAAATTATTTCTTTCAGTTAGTCTCAAAGGTACTGCAAGATCTCTCTACGGGATAGCAGTGTTAGCCATGAAGCAAAATACCACAAAATTAAAAATATGCATTGTGGTGACACTTGTATTAGGCCAACCATAGCCAAATATTATGCAGACTTTTGAAACTCACTGGTTTCTTTCTCAGGTAAAGGTGTGGAAATCAGACAGAAGAAGAAAAGATAAGGCACTGGAGCCATGGGCCTCCTATTTCAGATGTCTGCCTCAGTTGGTGTTTAAAGTGGCCTTGCTTTCTATGAGTGTTTTAAAAGCTTTTATTTGGCACTGTAATCCATTTTCCTTGGATGTCCTCCATTTTGTGGTACCTCATCCTTCTTTGCGATTGGGACACTTTCAGGGTCCAAAAGAGCGCAGAAATAATCCAGTCTGAGACTGCTTCAATTGCCCTGGCTCAGTGCTAGGGAATTCTGGGAATAGTAGTTTATTTTATTTTATTTACTGTTAGTTTACTGTGACCCAGAGCTCCCCGACAGAGAAGGCTAAATGTCTCACAAAACTACAGTTCCCAGGATTCTGTAGCATTGAGCCAAGGAAGTTCTATATCCCTGACTGAGCCATTGTGCTAAGATTAGTTTAGCTCTATCATATCCTTGGAGTTTATCACACGGGAGGAATTTCTCTCAATTTCAAAAGAAATGGAAGTGAGGCCAGTTCGGAATTGAGTAAATTTGCTAGTTCAGCGAAATTACGTGATTGCGTATTGATACTGCATCGCGTTCGGAAATGCCCGAAATTGCATGTGATAGTTTCTCACGCAATCACATGAAACCCCACGATTGCGTTCGGAAGGACTTCCCCTTGCCTGAAAATGTGTGTGATCAGCTTTCACGCAATCACGCCAAACCGCAGGATTGCATTCAGATTGCCATTGGATTATACTTCCAATTCCCTTCGTGTGATAAACTCCCTTGAGTTAAAAGTCAAAGATATAGCTGTGTTAGTCTGTGGAATCTGTATGTAGAGAGATCTTGCAGCCTCTTTGAGACTCACTGGAAGCAAGAAGTTGCCAGCAAGCTCTTTCCTAAAGTCTACTTCTTCACCGAATGCATCTGAGGAAGTAGACTGAAGCCTAGGAAAGCTCATGCTGCCAACTTCTTTCTTTCAGTGTAGATCTCTCTACAATTGAGTTAAAAGGAAAGAGTCAGAAAACCCCAAATTAATGGTAGCCAGTTTATATATATATATATATATATACTGTGTATATATATATATATATATGTATATATTGCTTCCATGGAGATTTGGGCCCCTATCTTCCAATATGGACAAAATAAGCTTTGAAGCCTGTTTGGAAATATTTTTTACAAAGTAGCCAAATTTTGGCTCCCTTCCTGTTTGTTTTCTTCTTCACCACCATCATCTTCATCATCATTGTTTTAATCTTCTCCATCATCATCTCCTTCTCCATCAGCAACATCATCATCATCTTCTTCTTCTCCATGATCATCTTCTTCCTCTTCTCCATCATCATCATCTTCACCTTCTCCTTCTTCATCATCATCATCATCATCTTCATCCTCTTTTCATTTTCTTCATTACCTTCTTCATCATCATCCTTTTCTCCTTCTTCTTCATCTCTGTCATCTTCTTCATTACCTGCTTCATCTTCTCCTTCATCATCATCATTTTCTTCTCCCTCTTCATCATCTTCACCTTAATATTTTTCTTCTTCATCATTTTCTTCTCCCTCTTTGCCTTCTTCTTCATCACAGTCTTCTTCATCAGCATCTTCTCTTTGTCCTTCATCTTTATCATCTTGTTCTTCACACTCTTCTTCTTCATCATCTCCTTTTTTCTCCATCATCATCTCCATCCTCTTTTCATCTTCTTAATTACCTTCTCCTTAATCTTCTTACTCATCATCACTTTCTCCTCCCTCTTCACCTTCTTCTTCATCATCATATTCTTCATCTTAATATTTTTCTTCTTCATCATCTTCTCCTTCTCCTTTATCTTCTTCATTCTCATCATCATCTTCTCCTTCATCATCTTCTCTTTGTCCATCATCATCACCACCTTGTTCTTCACCCTCTTCTTCTTCTCCATCATTTTCTTCTCCCTCTTCACCTTCTCCTTCATCATAATCTTCTTTATCATAATCTTCTCTTTGTCCTTCATCTTCATCATCTTGTTCTTCACCCTCTTCTTCTTCATCATCTCCATCTCCTTCTCCTTCTTCTCCATCATCATCTCCATCCTCTTTTCATCTACTTCATTACCTTCACCATCTTCATCATCATCATCATCATCATCATCATATTCTTCATCTTAATATTCTTCTTCATCATCTCCTTCTCCTTCTTCTCCATCATCATCTCCATCCTCTTTTCATCTACTTCATTACCTTCACCATCTTCATCATCATCATCATCATCATCATCATATTCTTCATCTTAATATTTTTCTTCATCATCATCTCCTTTATCTTCATCATCATCTTCTCCTTCTTCTTCTTCATCATCATCATCATCTCCTTCATCATCTTATTTTCTTCTTCATCACCTTCATCATCATCATCATCACCACCACCATCTTCAATATCTCCCTCCTCCTTCAGTCCCTGCCTTCCCTCCTAGTTCCCTCCCAAATAATAAACCCTCCTCCTCCACCACCTGGGCAGAGAGGAGGCGGGTCTGATCCCTGATCCTCCTCCTTCCTTGAGTCTCTTCTTCTTCCAGGGGAGAGAGAGAGAGAGAGAAGGCATCAGGGCCTGCTGCATGGTGTCTGGTTCTCTGCATTGCTTGTTACTGCAGCCTCCTCTGCTACAGCCATTATGGTGAAGGTGTCGTTCAATGCAGCCTTGGCCCAGAAGGAAGCCTCCAAGAAGGAGGAGGAGGAGGAGGAAGAGGAGAAGCAGCAGCAGAGCAACAGCTATTGCAGCAGCAGCCAGGTCCTCATCCTGCCTCCAGACACCAAGGTGAGATTAATACAGTACTGTACTGCCTTTGTTAGTATTATAACCTACATACAATTTTATATATGGTATTTTTTATATATCACATTAGGTATCCATTCTTTACCTTCCTTATCTAAATCTAATTCATTTCAAACCATCTGATCTTAATTAGACCAGTCATTCTGGGAGTTTTTAATTGTTTTTTTTTAATTTTCATTTTTTTTAATTGTTAAAAACATACAATTTAATACATCCTCTAACATTCACACACACACACACACACACACACACATAAACCAACTTTTCCATAATATTCCACATAGATATGGCATATATCACATTAGTTATTCATTCTTTACCTTCCTTATCTAAATCTAATTCATTTCAAACCATCTGATCTTCATTAGACCAGTCATTCTGGGAGTTTTTAATTGTTTTTTTTTTTAATTTTTAAATTTTTTTATTGTTAAAAACATACAGTTTAATACATCCTCTAAAATCCACATCTCATACTTATCACATCAACATTAAAACACATCCAAAAAGAAAAACAATAAGGGCTTGTGTTCATAGGTGAGTATCATATCCATATGTTTTCCCTATTATACATATCCTTAAATATTATGTTTTACAAAAAATTATCTTCCTTCTTTATTCTAAAAAAATAAAGAAGAAGAATGGAGTTGTTAATTGTTAAAATTTTAATATATATTAAATTAAATTTAAATTTAATTTTTAAATTAATTTAAATTAAATATTATATATATATATATATATATATATATTAATATTTTAATTTTACTGCTGCAATCTGCTTGGATTCCTCGAGATTAAGCAGAATATAAATAATAATTTATTTTATTGTTATGCTATGTTTGTATATTTATATCAGGCTGTACTCCCACCTGGATCCACCTGGGAGAGGTGGGAAAATATAAATAAAATTTTATTTATTATTATTATTGATTTAAAAAAACCCACACACATAAAATTGGTATCAATATCTTCATTCTTCTTGCTGTCTTCTTTTCACCAGATACTTTTCATAATTACACAAAGGTATAACTACTATTAATTATATCACTAATTCATTTAAACTGCCATGCTTCAAAGCTATGGGGATTCTGGGATCTGTAGCTTTGGTCCAAAACACACACTACAGAATAAACAATCCAGTTTGAGACTGCCCTGGGCTCAGTGCTTATTAGGGAATCCTGGGAATTGTAGTTTACTGTGGCACCAGAGCTCTCTCTGACAGAGAAGGCTCAGTGTCTCAGAAAACTACACTTCCCAGGATTCCCTAATAGCACTGAGCCAGGACAGTTAAAGCAGTCTGAGACTGGATTGTTTCAGTGTGTTTGGGATTTATATATCCCTGAACCTTTGTGCTAATAAGATTAGTTTAGCTCTGTCATAGTTTAGCTCTTTAAAAGGAAAGAGGTAGAAAATTCCCAAAATTAATGATAACTAGGCCACACATTTTATTTGGGCCCATATCTTCAATATAAAACAAAGCCTTTATTAAAGTCAACAGACCACCAGGCATTAAGCAATGCAAAAATTAAAAAAAAATAGAAATCATACAATACAAAAATCAAACAAATAAATTATCTAACGTTGAGCCGGGGCAGTGTAACCGGTCTCAAACTAGATTATTTATTCTGCAATAACTAAGAAGAGATGGGAGAAGAAGGAGGCTTTGTTTTGGTCTCTCTCATAAAAAAAGCTGGCTTCAGCTCATGTCTCTAAAATGGCTGACAGGCGCAGAGGCTTTAAATCTCAGTTTCTTTCTGCTTGGTTTTATTTTAGCCAGGCAGCACTTGGGCCTAGGCCAGGGTGGCTTTTTTTAAAAACAAGGCCTTCATTTCCTTTGGCAGAAGAACACACTCCTGCAGGATCTTTAACTAAAAATCCAAAACAATTCCCAGGATTCCCTAATAAGCACTGAGCCAGGGTAGTTAAAGCGGTCTCAGACTGAATTGTTTATTCTGCAGTGTGTGTTTTTGGATTGGACCGAAAGCTACAGATCCCAGAATCCCCATAGCTTTGAAGCACGGCAGTTTAAATGAATTAGTGATACAATTAATAGTAGTTATACCTTTGTGAAATAATATGAAAAGTATCTGGTGAAAAGAAGACAGCAAGAAGAATGAAGATATTGATAACAATTGTGTGTGTGTGTGTTTTAAAATTAATAATAAATAAACATATATATATACTATTATATATATATATATTATATGATATATATAATATTATATATACTATATATATATAATATATATATACACACACTTATATATATAATTTTATTTTATTTTATTCTTATATATTACTGCAGTGTGTTTTGGACCTTTAGATCCTGGGAGAGTATGCCTTCCCAGGCCAGTTAAAGCAGTCTCAAACTGGATTGTTTCTGCAGTGTGTTTTGGACCTAAAGTTAACTGCAGAGGAGCCCTCAGTCGTGAAGTTTGGGATGTCTATATGGAGTCTGATCAAAGGGCAAGATAACAGCACATTTTTGCAAATAGAAGCACTCCATGGACCTTATCACACCAGACCAATTCGGATTGAATCTGAAGTGACCTTGGAACTGATTTCTGTGAATTCGGTTGTTACCGAATTCACTGAATTCTGGGGTGACTTTGGATTGGCTTTGGAATGGCTTCATAGTAACAGCATTCACGTGTGATAATTCATTGCACATTCATGTGGATTCGCTTGAATGACTGCAGAGTGACTCTGGATTGGGGCTGCAAAAACCCTCGTCTGATAAGGGCCTAAGTCTATAGGACTTTTACAAGGCAGCCAGCATGATGTAGATTAAAGAAATATACAATCATCAGTCATCCCTCCACATTTGCTGTGGTGAGGGGCACAGCACTGCCATGAATGTGGAGAAACCACAAAAACATTATGGTTTTACCCGAGAGAACACCTCTGTGGGAATCTCTAGGTCCTCCAATGCAACTCTGTGGTCAACATCGGCCAGACATTGACCACAGAATTGCGCTGGAGGAGCTTTGGATGCCTGGTGGAGTGTTCTCTCTAGGAATATCTAAGTATTCAGTGTGACTTTTGGTTGAAGTTGACCACAGAGTTGCACTGGAGGACTTAGATATTCCTAGAGAGAACATATTAATAAAATCTGTGAATAATCAAATTTGCAAAAGTCAAAGCTGCAAATGTGGAGCGATTCGTGTATTCAGGGATATGAAGCAAAAATACCACAAAATCCCAAATATGCATTGTGGTGTTAACTTTTATTAGGACATGTACTACATTTCAATCTTCTGTCCAGGAGGAATTCCAAAATGTCCTCCATTTGGAGCACGGCTAACACGCATGAATTTATATTTATATGAGTGTTTTCAGCTTTTTTTTGGTAATGCCTGACCAAAGACACATCTTCTTATGCTGACTTTTGAAACTCGCTGGTTTCTTTCTCAGGGAAAGATCAGGGTGACCAGACGTCCGAACCACAAAGTAAGACAAGGCACTGCAAAATGTAGGGCATTACCGAATAAAAGCTGAAAACACGCATATAAATACAAATTTGCACTGCTTAGTCATGCTTGAAATGGAGGACATTTTGGAATTCCTCCTGGACAGAAGAGTGAAATGTAGGATATGTCCTGGAAATGGAAGACCTGTGCAGGAGAAGAAAAGTTAAGGTGTTGGAGTCATGGGAATCCCATTTCAAATATTTGCCTAAACTAGTGTTTAAGATGGACTTGATTTTTGTACAGTAATTGTAATTGCTTGTATGAAACTATCAATTTACTTGAGGCAAGAGTGTAATAAGTTGGATAATATTTTTACAGTATAACCTCCCCATAAAACTCTCAAAAGTAAATCTCACTGATTTCAGGATTATAGTTTCCAACTTGATTCCAGGCAAATGAACTATCTTGCAAGATGCAGAAAATCTGAGTAAACTGCTTTTGTTTATACCCTGACAAGATAGAAATATTCTGGCACTTCCTTCTGTGATTCTGCTTTTTCATACTGAAAGTTATAAGCTGTAACTGCTGTGGCAAGATGAAAATAGAATGCGTGAACATCTTGCTTTTGATCTGAAAACATCTGTCTCTGTGTCTGTAAAGCTATACACACTGAGCTTCAAGACCTGGCCTTTCCAAGTTTGTTTTAATAAGTTTCAATTTAATTATTTACCAGATGAACCACATTTTCAAATTAAGAGGGAGGAAAGTCAAAATCAAGAAGATAGAATTACAAGACTGGTTACCATCTATATGTTATTAAATTGTACAGTTTGATCTAGTTGGTAGGCTATATCTTTGTGTGGACTACAACTAAGAACTGGTGTAATGGCTAAAATGTGGTCAGACATCTCTTTCTATGTTGTCTGCAAAGAGCAGTGCTACAGAGAGATCAAGTAAGTGCATGCACACTAAATAAATCCTGCAGTGTTGCAAACCCCATCCAAACCCCAAAGCAATCCAGACACAGTTTATTGATTTACATCCACCCACACCTTACTGATTTACATTCGGTTTACATGCACTTAACATTCAGTTCATTTACATCAGTAGTTTCATACACCTCGTGGTTTCTTTTGGAGTGAAGTTAGAAATGGACTTCAAAGGATCGATCTTGACTCGGGCATTCCTGCCTTATCCATAAAACATCAGGCATGGTTTCTTAGGAGTTTCTTGGTTGCAGTATTTTTTAATTTGCAAAGGTTCAATCAACTAATCCTTCCAATGTTGACTTAGTCTTTTTAGTCTAAGCCAGTGGTTCCTAAACTTTGCTCTTCCAGGTATTTTGGACTTCAACTCCCAGCCACTTTCGCCATTGGTCAGGAATTCTGGGAGCTAAGTCCCAAACATTTGGAAGATCAAAGTTTGTAAATTACTGGTCTAAGCAATAATGAAATTGTGCCTTTTGAATAAATAGGAATAAAGACAGAAAATTAAAGGTACTGTATTCAGCAGGTTTTCCTAGCCTACTTATAAAAAAATAATAGGGGCTCAGGTCAACTCAGCCTGGCATCCTTCTCTAGGTCTCTAAAATGAGTATGGAACTTGTTGGGGGCAATTAGCTTGCACTTTGTAAAATGCTTAGTGCATCGATAAGCGGTATAGAAATGTACTTGCTATCGCTAATAAAAATAATGACAAGTGAAAAATCTCTCCTACATCACCGATAAATAACCAAGAGGATAATGTAGGTAGTCCTGTCCATTCAGTCCAATATTTAATTTGTTTCAGTCAAGTTTACTGGAAGTAGATGGCTTCTCTGTCTGTCCTATCTTACATGTTGTAAGGATAAAATAGACTAATGCCATGTGCATCAATAAATATTATAAAAATACATGTATAATTCTTATACAAGTGGGACAAAATTTTTAATTCCTTTATTTGTACTTTACTCAGCTGCATAGAAATAGCCAAAAACTGTGTTTGAAATTAATTCCTCTACTACCATGCAACACTGACATAATTTTATCACCATTTAATCATTTGATGGTTAGCACAGTCACTTCATCTGTAACTTCACTTGAAGCAGGCTGGAAACAGAATATATGGTATCTCTTCCTACTCCCCTATTATCCTTAAAGGATAATGTAAGAAGAGGCTTGACTTAGAGATACTGACCAGGTGAAGGTGTCACAGTGTGTCAAAGCTCTGAAGACTGCAACTCAAGTTTTCCTGGGGCAGTTTTGTACGCTGAAAGTTTAATTACCAGTATATCACACAAACAAACAATTTCTGAAAAATATGTACTGAATAACATGTACTGAAGGGACAGCTTCCTAAGAATGTGTTTGGTGGTGTCTCAATATTTTTTTAGCTGTGGTGGCTCAGGTATATATGGTAGTGTGGAGTTTAGATTCAGTTTCTCTGCATTTCTCATATTTACCAAAATTTACCAGCTCTCAAAGTTTACACCCGTTGGCTTATTTTTAAAACAAAATTACAAACCATCTCATTTTTACTTTCTGCTTTGGGCAGTGCTTTAAAAAGAATAATTAGTGTGGATATTGCAAAGAAACCCCTTGCTGTGAATTCCTCTTCTTTCCCCTGTGGCTGACATTATAGCCAATATAATTGCAGTTGCAGAGAAAAACTTGTTTTAGTGGAGAGCAACCTGAATAGTGAATGGCCTTACTGTGTTCTTGCAAGTAATAACAGGTTTTTCTTGCTTTTTCTGTTCTGATATTGTTGCAATGGAGTGCAACACTGTGCTGTTGGTTAGACTTTGTGCAGTTCATAATATGTAAGGTTTAAAAAGCACTTTGCAATCAGGTAGAGGATAAACATATTCAGCTGTTTGCATTAACTTTCAGTAGCTCATAATTTGTTTATGTTCCACAGACTTTTAAAATTTTTGCAGGTGCCAGCAGAAATACAGCAGTTGCCATATCGCATCAGGTTGTAATACATATTTGCAGTGATTATAAAAACTAAAGCCGAAATGACAGCCACTCCCACAGACTCTATAGCAACTCTTACTACCAGCAGCTCTAGCCATGATGTGCAAAAAAACACATGTTTGTAGGCAGCCATTTTGTGACTGTGGGGCTAAGAGCACTGACTTAAATCAGTTCCCCCTTTTCCATTCTGACAATGATCACAGTGGCTTGCCAGTTGAACTAGCAGTAGCTCTTCCTTTAGTTCTCTTAGCCCTAAACTGAGTAAGACTGAGATTGTATGTGGATCTGGAAGGGTAAAACTCTGTCAATGGGGGAATAATTTAATCTGCTTCCTTCCACTTCAATGTCTCTTCATTTACAGGTATAGCTCAGTTAACAAAGTAGAAACATTCCTGGGCTTTAATGCTTAAACTGGCAAAATTTGGTAGCAGAGGTAGAAATAACATGGAAAGAATAGCGATAGGTTCCTATCTATGCCATACTAAAAAGAGCAGTTCAACATGTTTTAGCAAACTTTTTCTTCAAAACTAACAATGTACATATTTGAAATGAAAGACCCAGGTCAGATGAGACTTGCCTAAGTAAATAAAAATGCTGAACCTTCTTCCAAAATGCATCTGGGGATTTTTCCCCGCTTTTACCAGTTTCCACTTTTCTTAGGATTTCCATATTTAGTGGGCAAATGTTTAGGTTATGCTTTTTAAATATGTGGATAGCTTGTGTTGTTGATATATCCTGCTTCCTCCCCCCAGCTTCCAATGGGACACAAAAGTGGCTTACAAATTAAAAAAAAAAATACAATTAAAAACATACAAAAGTGAGCATTAAAATAAAATTAAGCTACCGGCAGTACAATATTCAAACTCATCAGTCATGAAAAGAATAAAATACAAAAAGATAAAAGCGCTTAAAAACAGTACATATTAAAACAATTGAAAATGTATTAAAACAATAAACATAAAACTATATACAGAACCTTAAAAACTTCAAAAGCTAGCACCAGACAGCATTAAGTGCCCATCCTAGGTTAATACTATCTCCTCTTGCCTTTTCTTTCATGCTCAGTAAGGAATTCTGGAAGCAGCTGCTGTTTACTTTGCCTATTGTGCACTGGAGGCACACACAGCTACAAGTAGGATCAGGAGAGTAGAATCTTTTTCACCTTAAGTTTTCCTTCACTTTACTCTTGACCCACTGGTACAACATCCCAGTATCTTGGAAATAGGTTTTGTAACAAAAATCTTCCTCACATATGGATGAGGAAGTACGGCTTCTTCAAGAGCAATATGAAGGAAACAACTTTGGCAGGAAATGTGATTTTATTAGTTTTACTTGATCTCTCAAAGCTTTTCATATCATTGGCCATGGTATCTTTTGTGGCAGTTGTCCCATTTTGGAGTTGGGGTACTGCTTTGCTGATGGCTCAGTGGTTAAATGCCTGTACTGCAGCTGCTCACTCAAAAGCATAAGGTTGTGAGTTCAATATCAGCAAAAGGGCTCAAGCTTGACTCAGGCTTGCATCCTTCCGAGGTGGCTAAAATGAGTACCCAGATTTTTGGAGGCAAGTAGCTTACATTTGTAAACCACTTAGACACTGCTTAGGTGGTATGAAGCGGTATATGAATGACGCTGTTTGTTTGTTTGTTTGTAGTTCTACTTCTACTTGGGTGATTGGCAGTAGAAGCTGCCAACTGTTGTATGCCTTCAAGTCATTTCCAACTTATGGTGACCCTAAGATGAACCTAGCATGGTTTTTTTTTTTTTTTTGGCAAGATTTGTTCAGAGGAGGTTTGCCGTTACCATCCTCTAAGACTTGCCCAAGGTCCCCAGTGGGATTCCATGGCTGAGCCAGGATTTGAACCCTGGTCTCCAGAGCTGTAGTCCAGTGCTCAAATCACTATTCCACGCTGGGTCCTCTGGTACATGGGGAGTATTGCTGGTTCTCTTGCACTCTGCAGTTTGGAGTTTGTCCCCCATGCTATTTAACATTTATTGAACGGCGGCTAGAATTCTGGAGTGCGTTGTGCATTCAGATGTGCCTGGTAGTGGAATGGAAGGGGGCCAGTATACTGAGGCTCAGCCCAAAAAAGGCTGAGGGGCTAGATCTTCTAACCAGATGAGTCGTGTTCAGCCTCTTCTGTATAGGCTTTCACTCCCCTGAAGGAGCTGGGTTGTTCTTCTATTCTCTTATTGTCAATTTGGGCACCAATAGTCTTAGTTACTTGGTTACTTAGTTACTTTATTTAATTTATATCCCATCTTTCTCTCAGTATGGAATCCAAGGCAGCTCACAACACTGATTTAAAAAAAAACCTCGATTAAATCCAACCATAATAGTAACATACAAATAAACTATCCTATTAAAATATTAATTTAAAACAATTTAAAAGCATTTACAATATAACAGTGAGAAGAAAACATGCAGGGGTAGCTGTGTTGGCCATTTAGCAAATACAAACAAAATTCCTTCAGTGATAGCTTTATTGGCCAACCGAAATGCACAATATGCCCTAATAGAAGACCTTTCTTCTGCAGAAACCAGGTAGACCAGTTTTTCTCCTATCTGGATTGGAATATGCTCTGGAAATCCCTAAACTAAATTACTACCGTGCATAATACGTACATTTCAAGGAGATTGGGAAAATGCGCCTGTGCAGACTACAGAGGTCAGCACAGAAAAAACTGATAACAGGGACTAAAAGGTTTGATCCTATAATGCTTATTTTGGTGTAACTCATATGCTTTTGGGCCCATTTCAAATGCTGATTTCAACCTATACAATCATAGGATGTTTGGGAGCTCAATTTGACGGACGTTCTCCTCTGGCATGGACCAGCTCGTACCCAAAAATAACACCTAATGTTTTTCTCAGAGTAGTGAGAAAGAGGCTTGGAGGGTGATGAGAAAAGGGACAGAACATTTTTGGTTGTACCTTCTATCTAAGGGACACTTTCTTCAGCACAGTCTGCCTGGCTCCAGCTTTACCATCTTTTTTTGCGCCAGGCTAAAATGTTTCTCAGCTCCCAGGTATGTAGTTGGTTGATTGCTTTTAAAGATCAACCTTAAGCCAATTGATTGTCCCTATAATTTGTTATTATTGGGAGTAGCTTTTCCATTCGAAATCTAAATTATTTTATTCTTCATTAACATTTGTCATCCCTCCAGATTCGCAGAGTTGAGATTTGTGCACCTGCTACTGTATTGTAATTTGTCTTCGCTTTTTCTATATATAAAAAGTAATTCAAGCACTGATGGTGATGACAGCCGTTGGAGGAACTGAAACTGAGACATACATGTAAAGGTGGTTTAGAGTGAAGTTTTGAATTCTCGTTCATTTTTTAAAATTAAAATTATTAATCATTGCAGTCTGATACATAGGAAAGATAAACCAAAAATATGAAAATGATGAATTGCAAAAAAGCTCAGTGGAAAAGTCTATAAATGGGAAGTGGATTATGAAAAATTTCAACTTTTTTCAAATACTTAAAATACTTTCAGTCTGTTTCAGTTTTACATGTACAGCATAGACGGACCAACTTAATATATTGAGAATGGCTAGGTCTTGAAGCAAAGAGTAGTATATCAAATTCCAGGGTTTAGTTACTCTTCCAGAAATCAGAACACAAAAATGTGACATGGGCTATATCTGCACTGCAGAAACAATCCAATTTTACGCCACTTTAACAGCCATGGCTCAGTGCTATGCAATTCTGGGAACTGCAGTTTGTTGTGGCACTAGAGCTCTCTGACAAGGGTAAATGTCTCAAAACTACAATTCACAGAATTCCATAGCATTGAGCTATGACATTTAAAGTGGTGTCAAACTGGGTTATTTCTGCAGTGTGGCTGCAGCCATGTCTGTTTTTATGTCAACTTTAGAAAAGCAATGAAAATATTTTAGGGTTTTTGAAGAATCTTCAAAGTATTATTAACAAGAGCTGAATACTTACTGATAAGATTTTCTAGCTGTAAGATCACCAGTGGTGGATGGGAAATCCCCACTCATGCTCCCAGCACAGGGTAGAGCACTTAACATTTATCTTATCTAATTTGGCCTTTTCAATAACTTTTTGAAATGTTTGCATCTTCCCATTTTTCCTGTAAAAGAATTAAATGTGATGAATAAAGTTAACAGTATTTAAAGGAAATCTTAAAAACCCAAATAAGTAAGCAACAATAATGTTCAGGGAATAGCAGTTAACCATAAAACCTAAACCATACTATATAATGATACATGACATGACAATTATCATCTTAGGAGAGCCAAATTCTTACCATCTAAATCAACAGAAAGTTGAAGCCTGATGAAACTCTGGTGGCAACAAGGCTGTGGTATCCATTTCAAATCTTCCATTTTTATTGCTCTCTTTTTCTATCTCTGGCTCCCATATTCATAAATATGAAATATGTATTCATAATTAGGAAATCTATATTAATTAGTAATAATAATTTTACTGTAGTAGCACAAGGCATTTCATCACATTTTTAAAAAGATCATTATATAGCATTTGAATCATCAGGCTACTTGGACTGATAGAACACAAGTAAATATGCAACAAACTAGATACTTAATATATTTTTTAAAAAAGATAAAATATACTGTATGATTTCTGTATCCAGTGGGATCAGTACCTGTAGTTTCACTTATCTGCGATCCAAGGCTGCTGGCTGTGGCTACAGTCCTTCCTTAACTTTTTCTTAGCTGAGAGAAGGAGGCAGCACCCACCACCCAGTTCTTCCTCCATCCCTCTCTTCCCTCCACCTTGCTTCCTTCCCTCTTTCTTCCTTCATGGAAGGGTTTGGCGAGCTGCCTGCACACTCCTCCATCCTCACTACTCCTGGGCCCTCACCTTGCACAGGAGGCAAAGGTTGTGGAAGGCCTCATTGCAGCGCTGCTTGTACAGGGAGACTTGGATCTTGGATCAGGGTAGGCAGCCCACCCACCACACAGAGGGTGCCACCGAGGAGGATCGGGGCTGCCGCTTTCATTGTCACCACCCTTGCTTTGTGCAGCATCCGGCCAGCAGTATCTGCCTCTGCTGTGCCTGTCTTGCTGCCACCACCTCCGATTTGTTCTTCTTTGCTTCCTGGGGCTCTCTCGGCTGAGAGAGCCTTGAAGAAAGGTGACATGGAGGAAACTGAGGAGGAGATGGCGAGCTGGGTGCAGCCGAGGCAGGTGCTGCTGTCCAGCAGGGTGGCAGTGGCACACAAACCAGAGGAAACACCGATAAGCTGGGAGCAGCTGAAGCACAAACTGTGGTTGGCCAGCTGCTGCACAAAGCAGGGGGGAGGGCAATGGCAAGGGGGCAGCCCCTCTCCTCCTTGACATCCTCGGCGGTGCCTTATGTGTGGCGGGTGGGCTGCCTGCATGGGATCCAAGGCCTCCTGTGTGGGCAGCACCACAACAAGGGCTTGTGCATTTTCTGCCTCCTGCGGAAGGTGAGTAACCAGGACCATGATAATGGAGAGAGTTGCATGGAGAGCTTGTCAAGCTGATCTTGGAGGGAAGCAAGGAAGGAAGGAACGGCAAGGTGGTGATGTTGCCTCCCTTCCACCCTCCCTCACTGCCTCCAAGGAAAGGTCAAGGAATGATCATGGTCTCCAGTGGCAGCCATGGTCCTGGGCCTTTGGTGTTTGCTATGTGGCTGTTCACTCTCTAACTGGCCCTGATGCTTGAGGGTAGCAAGTTGTGCCCCAACATGTTAGTTTTCCCTTCAGTTACTCTCCCTTTAGCAGGGCAGCAGATGAGTGGGGGAGGTTATGTTTTGACTCTAAGCACTCCAAGGATTTGCTATTACCCAAGGGCTTACGTATCCACACAAAGTCCTAGAACATATCCCGCATGGACAGCACTGCAACTATAACATGATATATTTACCGTATATTGTTATAATATATTTTGAGGCTAAATTTGGAGTTGGTATATTTCTACTGACTTCGATTGGCACCAGTGCAGTTCCAATGAAATAGGATACCGTATATACCCGACTATAAGTCGACCTCATGTATAAGTCAAGGGAAAGTTTTAGGGCCAAAATTATGGATTTTGCTGTGACTCGTGAATAAGTTGAGGGTAAAATTTAGGGGCATATAGGAAAAGATCTAAAGAATGAAGCAAAGCAAAACAATGTCAAATAAATCCCAAAAGTCCATCAGACATAACTCTTTGTGCTTATTCTTAAGACTGGATGGATGAGGGAGTAAAGGGGGTCAATGCTTCCAGGACAGATTATACTCTTGCTTTTCACCAGGGGATGGTTCCTTCTTTTAAATAAGAGTTAAGATATGTAGTACTTACGTTGTCCCATGGATAAGTCAACTCAGGTTTTTTGGGTCAATTTTTTGACCTAAATTTCTAGACTTATACATGAGTATATACAGTAATCTCCTCAAAAGGCCATGCTTTTATGAAGTGATAATGTCTTTTGGTTTTCATGTTGCAAGTTAAAGTGACACTATTTTTATTGGATTTTTACAGTACAATGTAAAGGATAACAGGATAAAAAATCAAAAGGAAGGGAATAAATAGGACCTGACTGACGATATACAGAGCATGTGTGAAAATATTTGTGTGGCATGAGAACATAGTTTTATATGTTGTTAAAGAAGTAAGAATATTCAAAATACAAGTTCTTCTGTGGTGACAAGTGCTAAGATCTTCCAAACATTGCATATTTTTGAATATCGTCTTTCTAACCTTGAAATGTGAATCTTTTATCTACAAATAGGAACACCAGGATTCAGGCACTTTGTTAGTTAAAATCCAAATTACAGGAATATAGTGTAAATGTACATACTCATCAATGAAGATTTTTCTAATACAGAATTAATATACTGTGAAACATAATCATCCAAAAAGAAGCAACATGTTCTCATCACATGCCACAAAGAAACATCATCTATTTTTAATTGCCAGTATTTAGCTGAGGTGTCCAGTTCATTTCTAGAAAGTTGTCGTGGTATTGAGTATACATCCAATATCAGTTTTTGCTGAACCAAACAAAAGCTTTAAATATGAAGAAGTTTTATCTAGGAAGGCTGGATAATTTTCCACTGGCTGATTAATACAGGATAATCTAAAGTCATATTCTTGTCTGCCATTCCAAGAAGACAACCAAATTGCAGGTCTTCAGTATCCGCTCTTACTATCGATACTTTAGCTCTGTCATGTTCCTTCCAAAAGTAAATTCATATTTAATAATGACCACAGCAACTGGCCTTAATAAGGAACCACATACTCATATATATGTGTAGCCTTACAAGCTTGTGGGAGTATAGGTGAAATTCAGTAAGGTAGCGTTTGCTAGTAGTGCAGGTTCCCACTGTTTACTCCACTTCCAGCAACTCTACCTCTTCTGGGGAAAATTCTGGCACAGATTTTGGGTGCTGAGCAGGGCTTGCAGGATAGAGGGAAGAAGAGGAAAACTCAGTGGCCCAAGTGTAACCCCATTTTACCAGGATGCGGCTGTACGTAGCCCATTATTAATCACTTTCCCACTTTTTGTGTATCTCTAGGATCCAAGAGAAGTGGTGCCTGTTGGACAAAGGAGGGCGTGGTGTTGGTGTATGTGTTTCGGATTAGCGTTTATGCTTGCTGTTGTGATACTTGGTGGTGCCTATTTGTACAAGTATTTTGCATTCCAGGTAGGTTGAATTTATTCCTTACATGGGTAAGTTCTTTGCTACTCTGCTCTGAACTAATCTGTTTTAAATTCTTGCCTTAAATCTTTGTGTGAAAATGAGTGCGTCAATCTGTATTATCAGTTGATTTAAAAAGATAGTAACTGGCAAGGCGAAATCCAGAAAAAAGTGTGTTTTGGAAACATAATGAGGGATAACTGTGTTGGTCATATAGCAAAGTACAATAACAGCCAAAATCCACAAAACAATGATACCCTTATTAGGCCAACCAAACTGCACAAAATGCATAATTCAAGCTTTCAAAGCTCCTCTGGCTTCTTCATTAGGCAGAGGTGATAAAAATCATACAGGGGAAAAAAAGGTACAGGAGTTTACTTGGAATACCTTTTGGTTTACAATTATAACATGCCCAATTGACCATCAGTTCTGTAAAATTCAAAAGCCTACCATGGGTCCAGGGATTACTTTTTATGTTGGGAAAGTGCTTCAGGGCTATATTCCAAGAGGATAAGGTGAGATGGAGCTTAGTGGGATTTTAAATAAAATATACAGAAAAATAACTTAAAATAGACTACTTTTTCATTTATCTAAGTCTAAATTTAAATAAATCTAAAATTTATTATTAACAAAAATCACCCCCCCCCCTCCTACTTGGTTATGAATCTTCTGATGATATTTTATTGAAAGACATGAAAATAGCACTGAGTATGGTATTATTTACTTTCTGTAATGAAGCAGGGGGTGTCTTTCTTGGGAATCCTCTTAAATTATAGTACAGGGTGGGATTGATCTGCATGCACATAAGTAGCCAAAACCCTAAATCAAGAAAATATCTTAATTGTATCTCATTTTACCTAATTCCTAACTGGTTTTACTGTCAGTCCTTCCTGAAGCAAGGATGACACTGTATTACTCTTGGCCTAGGTCTCTGTGAGTGACATTGTGTTAAAGGGAATAAGTTCTGGTCTTCTTTTAAAAATGACCTTATTTCTTGCTCTTCCTCTAGAGACTCACCTCTTGTTATTTTAAACCTTGCAGACACTGCACAAAGTACTGATTGGCTGGCTAGTACAATGTCTGGCTAAAATATGTTATTCCCCCTTTTTCATTACAGAGACATATTTGTTTTCTTACTTTTTTAAACATGCCAATTACTTTTTCTTTGTTTGCTCCAGTTTTGGTAGTTTCTGTTTTCAGCTTCTTCCTTTCTCTCGTGTACAAAAAGAAAGGAATGCTTCATTGTGCAGCAGAGAAAAAAATGAGTTGTCTAGAGAGAAATATCTTGTCCATGAAAGCCACTACAATTTTCTAGTGATGGTAACTGTGGAGGAAATATTAGCCCAAACAAACCATAACCCCAATTGCTGTGCAAGAGAGGGTGTCAGAGGTGAGGGAAGAGTGGCTCAGCCCACTACTAGCAGCATGCACTCCTCCCTGGAAGATTAGCCAGAAATTCCTATGGTACCTGCATATTTTACTTGCATATGTTTTACCTGCGTATATACATAACAGGAGATTGCTTCCTAAGGTTCCTGGGGACATAACTCCTATCTTTCTTCCTCTCCATTAGCTTAGATTGGTGGGAGAAAAACACATTTGTCAAAAGGATGGTTGATTCTTCTTTTCGTCATACCATATTCTAGGACTTCATTTCAGCCTTTGGGTTCACTTTAAAGGCAATTTTGTGATGAGACCACTTCTCCCAACTGTTGGTTCAGGGAGGGGCACATTTGAGTGACTTCCCCCAAAACATACACATTATTTGTTGAAAAGTTCAGGAACGGAGAGGAACTGATATATGTTGGGGCTTAAAGTTATGGAAACAGAAAATGTGTGAAAGCTTGCATGATCTTTGCTTATATGTCTCAACTTTGACTTTTAGGAAAGTGGTGTTTACTTCTGTGGAATAAAATATATTGAGGATGGTTTAACTCTAACTGAGTCAGAAGCAAATGCCCCAGCTCCTCGCTATCACATAATTGAAGAAAACATTCAGATCCTCCAGGAGGAAGAAGTAGAGTTTATCAGTGTGCCTGTTCCAGAGTTTGCTGACAGTGATCCAGCGGACATAGTTCATGATTTTCACAGGGTAAGGGACATTTGAAAATCACTCTTTGTAACTGGGGCAGGAATTGGTTGGGGTATTCTTCTTATAGCCATTCATTGTTTCATTTATTCAAAAGCTGGGTGTGGGGTGATGTCAGTACAGAATATGGCAGCTACTGACTGTATCATTGTCATCAGAAAAACGTAGAATAATCAAGTACATAGACTATGTGCAGATTTTTAAAAGCCCATGGTAGAATTAACAAAGGATTCAAGAGAGGCAAGGATTTTTCCATCTTATTTCTGCCAAAACAATATAAAAATATGATCTGAAAAATGTCACTGACACAACTGTCTGTCATGGGACAGAAGAGGATGACAGGTGATACTAACCCATGGAGAAACTGGTTAAATAAATTTGAGGGGGGAGCTAAAGCCATTAACTAGCTTAAAGAGAATGTAAGGTAACTGTCAAGAAATTAACACGAATTGCTGAGATGGCAGACCATGCCCATGTTTTCTTTATCTCATTTGAATTGGTTGATGTATATCTTTATCAGGATTTGTATTCCCTTGCTCTACAGCTTGAAAAGCATAAAAGCGCAGGGATTTTTCTACAGAAAGGGTCCTTTATCAGCAGATTCTTACCTAAAACCAAAACACTTTACCTCAGTTTCTCTGCATCATGGTTTGCTCCCCAAAACCATGGGGCATTTTATTGTCCTATTACATCTTTTGCTTTGGCAGAAAAAGTAATCCAGTGGCTAAAATCGATACATTTGGGGAAGGGGTTGTTTCTGAAAGTGGCTCAAATTTGAGGACATTTTTATTGTAGTATATTGGACAATGTCCTAATGCAGAGATGGTCAATTTCTGGAAGTGCAGACATCTCACACACAACCCACAGGACTTTGGATGGCTCATACTCTTTAACATTCCCTTTAATTTTTTAAAAACTCAAATCCAGGAACAATTTTGTAACATTTTCAGCTTCTCCAACCTAGAACAACTTAGGGAAACAGAAACATGTATTGGTTGCCCTCTGTGCCCCATAGAAAGCAAGAATGTCAGGGCAGGCAATGACATTTATAACAAGTACGGTACTATTTATTCTTCGTTGGAATTGAATTTTTCAGAAGGGTTGTAGTACTAGTGGGGTACCACTTTAGTTGGTTGTTGTTGTGGTGGTGGTGGTGGTATGCCTTCAAGTGATTTCCAATTTATGGCTACTCTAAGGCAAACCTGTCATGCCATGAAAAGTAACACAGTAGGTGGGATTTTCCCTCCTCATGTGTTTCTTGCTTTTGATCTCAAAGGGAATTATAAAGCAGTATCTGCAGAATTAAGTAGAATAAGCATTTTCCCCAATATCTCAAGTGTTCAGTTTTTGAGAGTGGTGCGACAGGGAAAATATATTGTTTAAATATTTTTTGTATGTTCTAAATTTATTAACATGATATTTGCAAAAACATTTCATCAGAGACTTACAGCTTATCTTGACCTCAGCCTGGATAAGTGCTATGTCATTCCACTGAACATGTCAGTTGTTATGCCACCTAAAAACTTCTTGGAGTTGTTGATCAACATCAAGGTATGGTTATATTATAGGAGTCTTTTAAAATGTTCACTAATTTGTGTCTGTATATTTATTACTTTACTTTATTACTTTATTCAGTATACAACATATTAGAAAAATCTTTGGAAGTGTTAAGATTTTGTCTCTAGAGCCATTGGGTAGGGGCATTAGTATTTTGGCTCCTAGGCATGCCAAAGATGTTCACCACTGATGTTCTTTCATTGAGGCTTGTTTCAGTATAGCAGTGCTTTAGGGATTTTTAAAATTACAAACTGCAAATATTGTCTGTTCAGTTCTGCTGTGTCTTGTATTGACACTGTTCGATTCCAACAGTCCTGAAAGTGGGCCCATTTCTGGCTGTAATCCCAATTACTATCCTTAAGATATTTATAGAAAAGTTTTTCCTTGTAATGCATGTATCTGTTGTCATGATCTTGAGGGATTTTGGGGAGCCAATCTCACACCTTGCTGAACTGCTGGGCCTTTGATTTTGGCACCAGAAGGGCTTTTCTCCACCAGATACCATAAGACAATGAGAAGAAGGGCTGCTGCTTCTGTCTGATAGGATTCGATGGCCCTGAACAAGTCTAATTCACTCAGTCATAGTTTCTGTGCAGTGCATAGAGAACAGATTGAGCATAACCAAAACCATTTGTTTTGCTACATTTTGCTGAGTCCTAAAATATGTGCCTAGAGAGAATAAGAAATAGCTAAATAATTACTTTATGAGTAACCCACAGATGTTTCTGAAAATTTTCTTTGAAAAACGTTGCATGTGAAAGCTTCTGGTCTTAATTTTGGGAAAAGGTATGAACTAGCACCACTTACATTTAGAAGAAACTACTGCAACAGTTTCAGGGAACTGTACAGTAGCGCTAGGTTAAGTCTCCTAACCATCTTGTTTGATGAGTATGAACTTGCAAGGGAAATTGAATTTGGGAGGTTAATTCATAATTTGGGGGTGGAAGAGAACTGATGTTTATATCAAATGTTTAAAGCTTAAAGTTAATGTGGCTTAATGGTTTCAGCCACATTGTTCTATTATCCGAAAATAAATCATGACACTTTATTAATTATTCAAAAAGGCACAAATGGTTAATAAACTTGTAGTCTGGGTTTTGTTTTTAAACAAAAGTAGCACAGGCAGGCATTTTACATAATGAAAACAGTAAACAGGCTTTTTTCATGTCTCATGATATTTTATTTATGGAATGAGGGTTGGCCCTGTAAGTGTGGGCAGGGGGCTTGTGTTACAAGTTGCACCAGTACCCACACCCCCAAAGTGATGCTTGTCGCTTGCTCAAAATGCTTGTGGAAATACTAGGAAAAAAAGTTCTCAATTTATATACATACAATACTTATTTATTGCATTAAATTCTTTCGTAGCTTATGTTTTTTGGGGTAAAAGGAACAGTATGATAGCACAATGAATTGATCTGAAAATAATTGTTTAGAATTAATTACACAAACTGCAGCAAAAGTCTGAGATTTGCAGGCTCTACCCTTTTCCTGCCCTCTTTCATGCATTAGAAGAGGAGGTTGAAAATATCTGCTTTCAGTTTTTCACCGAGTTCCCCATTTATCAGAATTCAGCGAACTCAAGGTTGGAGACCCTTGTCAGTCTACGTTCTCTCGTGGCTACTTTTCAGCAGCTAGCAGGGCCCCTACCCAAAGGGGCAAAATACGCCGCCCCAAAAGGGCAGGTTGGGGCCACCCTGAGCAATGACATGCTGTGGCCCCAATCCACCCCAGAGCTGGCCCAAATTGGAGTGGAAAAGATCTCAGTATTTGGGACAGTAAAACCTGCCTTAGGTGGCCCCAACGCACCCCCAAGATGGCTTCCGCACGCTCTGGTGGTGCGCGGCATCTAAACACTGTGCCCCTGGACGTGGCGACATGTAAATGCCATGCCCTCCAATGAGCTGCCTGGAAGCTGGCTTTTCTGGGCCATCTATTCCAGTCCAAAGTATGTGGGGCTTGGTGATCTAAGCTTCTGTCACCAACTGGGAACAGACAGCCAGTCCTGCTACTGCATTAACCACCTTTGAGACCCTTTATGTGCGGCTTCTCTAGTGCATTCCCACAACTGGCCACCACTTCCATCACCTCTGCCACCACAGGCATCAGTCTGCCTGAATTTATAAACATAATATTACAGGCCCTGGGATTAATACAGCCATTTAAGAGGCATATGCGTGTTAACAAAAGTTAATTAAATGGAACATAAAGGGTGTGTATGTGTGTATTTTTATGTTCATTAAGGTTTAAAACAATTTTTAAAGCAGTTGTAAATGTTTGCTCATTAAAAAAACTTATTGTACTACAAATTGTTTTAGCTGTATTTCATTTTAAACTGAAAGTACTTATGGTATAGAAATATTTGGTTTCATGATGTGCATTTTCTTAATTGTTACTGTTGCTTATATTGCCATTCTAATTAGCTTGCTACCGTTTCGCCTCCCAGCACTTCCTATTTAACTTTCAGTACCCATAGCCCACATGCTCTCCCTGTCTTAATTTTTCTAAGCTTCCATCGAAATGGCTTTTTTGAGATTGTTTTAAATACCCAGCCAATCACAGTTCACTTGCAACATTCAATGATCTTGCCCTCTCTTTCACTTTGTTATGCCTTTAAGTCATTTTTGTCTTATGACAACCCTAAGGCGAACCTATCGTGGGGGTAAGATTTCAGAGGAGGTTTGCACTTGCCTTCCCAGAGGCTGAGAGCATGTGACTTGTCCAAGGTCACCCAATGGGCCTCATGGCTGAGCTGAGAATCAAACCGTGGTCTCCAGAGTTGTAGTTCAACACTCAAACCACTATACCAGTCCTAAATATGCTAAAGGCACCAGATCTCATCTGATCTTGGAAGCTAAGCAGTGGCAACCCTGGCCTCAGATGCCAAGATCCCACTGAAGTTGGATGAGAGACCATCAATAAATACCAGGTGCTGTAGGCTATGTTTTAGAGGAAAGAACTTGCAAAACCACCTCTGAATATTCCTTGCCTAAGAAAACCCTATGGAATTAATGGAATCGCCATAAGTCAATAGACAACTTGAAGGCAGAGACACACATGCACGATATATACAGAAGTGCAGGACACCACAGCAAAAAGTTTGTTTTGGATTTTTTGCTTGCATAAATACGTAGTCGCACACACACACACACATTCTTCTTATTACACTTTTATACTCACACACACAGTTGGTTAATAAATAGAGGAGAGGAAAGTTAACTCTCCATTCCACATTATAATTTTTTCTCCCCAGCTGTTTCCATCCTTCGGAAAATCTGGAAGCTTTTTAAAAGAAGCTAAGTTGTGCAAGAGAAAGAGCCAAGGAGTGTTGGCTATGGGCTGATCAAGGAATTCCCATTATCCTCTGGTCCCAAACCTACAATCTAAATTATTTGTTCTGAACGAATGTCACATCGTTTCCAAATGGCCTCTCCCACTGACACATTCTTCAGACCTAAATGTTCTTTTTATGGAGCTGAAACAATTGCTATGGGAATGTAAATATTTTTTGACACTAAATGGTTGCATTGTTATTTTCATTACTCTAGGCTGGAACCTATTTACCTCAGTCGTATTTGATTCATGAGCAGATGATAGTCACTGACCGCATAGAAAACGTGGATCAACTGGGTTTCTTTATTTACCGCCTCTGTCGTGGTAAAGAGACCTACAAACTGCAGCGTAAAGAAACTCTTAAAGGTATAGTTTATACTGAGATGAAAAAATTTAAATACTCAGTTGTCTTATTTATTTATTTCATTTCTGCCTGGGGCCGGGTGAATTTTCCTGACTTTGTCAACTGCCAGGTGAAGACCTGTCTACTCTCCCAGGCCTTTCAAAATAACTTCTTTTTAAAAAGTTTGCCTCTTGTTATTCTTCATAATATACTTTAAATCTGTATTTTTGTACTGCTCTGGGCCTAAATCCAATTGATACTCTATACTAGGTCGCTGAATGGTAAGCCAACACTTGCTATTAATTGAGAGTAGTGATTGGATTTATTCATTTTTGTATAAATGTTGTTGATGTTAGTCCTTCTTGATTCTTCTAGCTCCATTTGTCTTCACCCTAATTCTCTCTTTTTCTCTTTTAGTCTAATCCTCCTTCCTATGTTCATTTCTAGCTTCATGCATCATTCTTCTCCTCCCTTCCTTGTCTATTTCCCCCTTCCAGAAAAAAATAATTCCCTGAAACCCGTAGCTGAGATATGTTAAATTTTCAGCATTTCCAGGTTGTATTCAGTAAGATCATTAGGATTTGTTTCTGAGTAGATTTGTTGGGCTATCATTATCTCCCCCTCCCTGAAATGTTTGTGGTTATGAGAAATGTTACTATGATTACAATTAGTTGGGGGATAAGGAAGGGTTCCACAACATGACTAAAATAACAATAAAAATAATGTGACTGGTGAAGGGAATAGATTAATCAGAACAAGAAAGCAGGATTTGAAACTTTTTCATTGGTGATCTTTCTTTAAAGGTCTGTTATTTAACAGACTGGGAGATGAGCTACAGTTCCATGCACCGTTAAAAAGAGTATTTGAAATAGTGTTAAATAGATGGGGAAAATGGGGTGAGGGAGTTCTTTTTTAAAAAAGTAGTGCTTAGAAAACTTTCTTTGGTTGGACTAAAACTCCCACAACTCTTAAAAACAGAGCCTCAAAAAACTTAATAAAATCTGAAAAAACTTTCTCATTTATGTTTATTTAAATGACATGCTCTAAACAATTGTGGTTAATAATAATAATAATAATAAATTTTTATTCCACCCCCCCGGATGGTTTACAAGATTAAAACATACATATACATATCCCACAATCCCTCCCCCCTTAAAATACAATTAAACAATTTATTATTAAAACATAATTTAAAATATAAACAAACAGGTAGGGAATGGCTACAATGGAAATTGGTAACAAATTAGCTTATTTTAGTAGCTGGGTTATTCAGGGAAGGCCTGCCAGAAGAGATCTGTCTTAACGCATGTTTAAAAGCTGTTTAAAGTGGTAATCTTACAGCTCTCATCCGGCAGGCCATTCCATAATCTGGGAGCAGTGTCATAATGTGAGAAGGTCCTCTGGGAGGTTTCATACAGCTTAGTTTTTATAGGTTGCAGCACATTCCTCCCAGAGGACCTGAATGTGTGGGGTGGATCATATTGAAGAGGCGGTCTCGGAGATAGGTTGGACCCAAGCCATTTAGGGTTATAAAGGCGATACACAACACCTTGTACTGGACCTGGAAACTAATAGGCAGCCATTGAAGTGATCTTAGGACTGGTGTACTGTAATATGGTCTCTTCTGGTTGTCCCAGAGACCAGCTTGGCTGCCATGTTCTGTACTAACTGAAGTTTCTGGGTCAAGCACGAGGGTAGTCCCATGTAGAATGCATTGCCGTTTCAAGATCCTTAACTTCCAGGAAAGGGCACAGCTGACGTATCTGCCAAAACTGATACTAAACACTCCTGACCGCCACATTTATCCGATTTGTCATCTGGAGCGACAAATCTAGGAGCATCCTCAGACTGCGAACACAGTCCTTTGAGGGGAGTGTGACCCCTTCTAGGACTGGAGGTTGTATCATAATACCTGGGTTGGGGGCTGTAACTGTAAGTACCTCCATTTTGTCTGGATTCAGTTTTAATCTGTTTTTCCTCATCCAGTCGATTACTGCTTTCAGACAATCATTGAGAGCAGATGAAGTCAAGGCCAATGACCAAGACATGGTGAAATATACAAGGGGATATCATGAAGTTTTAATTATCACCTTTAAATTTTTTTGACAGTTTGTTTTGATTTGTAGTTGTCAATTTATCTCTACGTAGTCACCATGCAGATTTACACATTTTCCCCAGCGTTTCTTGCCCCTCCAAAATACCATTATTGTAGAAGCCTGCAGATTGCGCCTGACGAGGATTTTATACTTTAGTCACTTCTGGCAGAGCCAGTCACAAAAATAAAGGATGCATTGAGCTGATTTTCTCAGCAAGGTGCACTTAGGGACCAGCTGTGTCAGCTCAGTTAGGAGTCTGCTAGACAACGGGGTGGATGGTATACTAGCAGGATCCCCAAACTATCCTTATATGCTTATAATATATCATGCTTAATGACATCAGCAGAGTCCATTTTGTTGTCCTGGGATGTTTCTTACTTGTGGCAACCCTAATTACTTACTATATTTAATTATTTGGTCTTGTGGGAAGAGTTTTAATGTTATGCCATGCTAGCCAAGGCATAATTATCTTAAGTAAAGCCATATGTTTGAAGTGGTTTATTTTCAGACAGACTGAAGAACTGAATGTGATTAGGTTGATGAAACACCTTTGGCCATCATTTTCATTTTCTGTTCTTTTTCTGTGCCGTTGGGAGGGGTGTGGTATTAAAGGTTATAGTTACTCTTATTCTATTCGGTAAAGACGATGAACATTAAGGATGAAACTATTTCCTTATCCACCAGCTTGTCAGAAAGCTGCGTGGGAAGGAAGTCTTGATAATGATAAGGCAATGTTTCTTGCACTGGCCTGCTGTTTCTGGAAGAATCTGGGAACTGTGTGCAACCTGAAATGTGTTTGCTAGCGGTGAGATTTTTGTAAGATAAGATTTTTGCACTTGTTATTATTATGTAATATTATAATTCTTAATAAGAACTTATTTGAGTAACAGTGCCAGGCACATATATATTTAAAAAATAGGAACAATTAGTTCAGTTCATTTGTTCTTAGCTGCCTTGGGCCCCATGCTAGGAGAAAGGCAGGATATACTTTAAATAAATAATAAATATTGCTTTATGTTCATGGGACTAATCAGGCTAGAAAAATAATTCAGTACCCATTTATTTTCTTGTAACAGGAATCCAGAAGCGTGAAGCAAATAACTGTCGAATAATTCGACACTTTGAGAACAGATTTGCAGTGGAAACACTCATTTGTGAAGAATAATAAGGAATATAACTGTAACAGAAGACTGACAGAAGAAAAATTCTACATTGATCCTAGCCTTTATATTATGTGCAGTGATTTTGGTTTTAAATCATTTATATAAGTAGTAGACAAGGCTATATGGCTGAACCCCAGCAGTTTCCATCTCATGCCACACCTTTTTCATATCTTAAAGTATAACGTCATTTTTCTCTTTTTGAATAGCACCTGTATAAAGTCTTAGTTGTTAGTGCATTACAGGAAATGGACCTTGAAAAAATACTGGGAGGTCAGTAGTGCATCTCATAGTAAAATTTGATAGAATAATTTCTTCTGAGTTCAAATCATGTACAAACAGACAGACTATGACACTTGAGATTTTTTAGCAGCATATTATTAGTGATGTGGTTGATTATGGCATATTCGGGAAATGATTTATAACAAAGTGCAATTTCTTGTTTTTTTATGCAATCACATTTAAATTTGATTTTCAAATGGCTGTTCTAATATAGGTGTCTGCTGTAACAAAACTAAACAGTAACTTCATGTTATTGAGATGTATATAAGCTATGTATGTGCAATGAGAAATAAATATTACAAACCTCTTTGTCTAAATGTTTGTCCATTTCCTTTCCTCAGTTGCTTTTACATGGTGAGTTTCTCTGAAATGTTTATCCTAGAACTACTGACTTTGAGCAGTATTAATATTTTAGATTAGAACTGAGATTAGATATTATAAAACATGTGATATGAACAATTAGGAGGAGCAAAGAATAATAGTAGGAATTAACTAAAAACTAAAGATCATGTTGCTATTGTCTTTGTTTCTTTTTCAACTCCTTAATTGGACATTCCCATCATACCACTTCCATTAATGAAAAGGCCTCATAATACAGGGTTTAGTTCTCATCCTTATTGAAAACTTTTATCTTGTTCATCAGTACTTTAAAAATGCTTGGTGATTTCATTTAATATAACCCTCTTTGTATGTCTCTTAATTTCATTAAATCTCTAGGGGTTGAATGTGGAGATGCCCTTCCACATACAAACGGTGTCTTCCTCATTAGAGAACTGTTTATACCTGCACCGAAAAACAGAATGAAATAGAAAAAAATATCTGGCTCACAAAAGAGTTTGTGAAACCAAGGAGAATATCATAGAACATGTGAGACCTCCATATTCGCTGGGATTAAGAGTGCAGGACCCCATGAAAGTGGAAAAAACACAAAAAAACACTATTTTTGAACCTAAGGGAACACCTCTCTAGGAACCTCTAGGTCCTCCAGCGCAACTTTTATGGTCGACATCCAGCCAAAATCGACCATAGAATCTTGCTGGAGGGCCCACAGAAGCCCAGGGAAGTGTTTTCTTTAGGAATCTCTAGGTCTTCCAGGATGACTATGCTCAACTTCAGGTAGGGTTATACTGGAGGACCTAGAGATTACTTGAGAGAATGTATTAATCAAATGTGCAAAAGTTAAAGCTGCAAATATGGCTGGCTGGCTGGCAGTACAGTACTCTCTGAAGTCTATTAGCATACAGTATACAGTAGAGTCTCGATTTTCCGTCCTTCAGTTATCCATCATTTCGGATTATCCAACATTGCGACTACTGTGATTTCTTTAAATTTTCAGAGGACTGAACTGTTTATACTGTACAACATAATGTTGGTCAGTGATTTCTTTACATTTACTTTTACTGTGACTGCAATAAAACTTCAATGCATTTGCAATTCATAGTGATTTCAAGGCTCTTCTATGACCCTCTGGATTATCTGACATTTTCGGCAACCCCAACTATCAGACGGTCCAGTTTATGTCGGATAATCGAGACTCTACTGTATTACTTATTTTCTGCCATTAATGGGTTTTGGGTTTTAGGTTCCAACCTGATATTAAGTTTCATATGCCCTGAGAGCAAGGGAAGTTTATTTAAAGCAACCGCGTGATCAGGTACACTGAAGAAACCCGAAAAATGGTGGACTCTGCATAGAAAGCCAAAAAATGCTTTTCTGCTTTGAAAAACCTTATATCATCTACAATTATATTGGCCTAAAAATGTCACATAGGTGGAGAATAAGGCAGTGGATGGGACTAAGTAAGGAACTGGGATTGGCAACTGGTAACCAGACGTTTCCTAACCAGCTGCTGGTTTTTCTCTGTGTTTTATAAAAAATGCCCTGAGCCTTTCCTCAGATGCATCCGCACTACAGAAACAATCTAGTTTGACACCAAGTGTATATAATATAATAAATATAATGTAATATATAGTAGTTTGTTGTGGCATGAGAACCCTCTGACAGAGAAAGCTAAACATCCCATGAAACTACAATTTCTAGAATTTCATAGCATTGAGCTAGGAACAGTTAAAGCGGTGACAGGGTAGGGTGGTGTGTGTGTGTCTTTATTTATTTTTAAATATTTATATATTTTTATATATGGGAGTGTTTTAGTTAGATTTTTAAAATTTTTGAGATATATATATATACACACACACACACACTTATATATTTATGCTTATTTATTGTTAAATTATATATATATAATCATAGAGTTGGAAGAGACCCCAAGGAGGGCCATCCAGTCCAACCCCCTGCCATGCAGGAACTCCCAATCAAAGCATCCCCATTGACAGATGACCATCCATTTATATATATATATATATATATATATATATGGGGTGTGTGTGTATATATATATATATATATATATATAGCATATAAATTTGTTTATTTTTAAATATTTTTATTATATACAGTATATTTATATATGGGGTTAGTTATATTTTTTGGTATGTTTTTAATGTTATTAATTTTATATTGTTTTAATTAGATTTTAAAAAAAACTTTTTAAATGTATCACTGTACAGATTTTATTTATTTATTTGCATTCTGTGAGCCACATTGGGCCCCTGTTTTTTTGGGGGGGTGGGAGGCGGCATGCAAAAATAAATGAATAAATATAAAAATGGCCGTTAAAACGGTATAGAACTGAATTATTTCATCAGTGTGGATACAGCCACCCCACTTAATAATAATAATGATATAATAATATTTAATATTTATTTATTTATACCCTGCTCTTCAGCCCTAAACGTTATCAGAGCGGCTTACAATTATTATTTTATTATATTTATTTATTTATTTATTTATTATTTTTTAATTATTTGTAATATTTTAAGTTCTTCAGACTTTTGGACTTCAACTCCCACAATTCCTCCCTGTTGACCAAAGCTGGCTGGGGCTTCTGGGAGTTGAAGTCCAGAACGTTTCGGAGGCACAATGTTTGGAATCACTGAGAGGAAACTATTAAAGGGGCTGGTTTTTGACTGGACTCTCCACTTCCGGTAAAAAACGAGAGTCGCTTCTCGCCTTCGTGGTGCCCGAAGTGTCTATAGAAGCCTCTACAGTGCTTAACTCTATGCCTAGAGGGAGAAGAAGAATTCCCTTTTCCCTGGGCCGGAAGTGACGTCAGAGTGAGGGCGTGAAGCCTTTTTCGCGCGATTTGCAAGGGGCGGCGGCTGCAGAGGGGGCATAAAATGGCGCCCGTCAGGAAGTGACGTCAGAGTGAGGGCGTGAAGCCGTTTTTTCGCGCGTTTTCGACGATGGCTGCCCGGTTTTGAGCGGAAGTGGCGCCGCTGAGGCTCAAAATGGCGCCCACCAGGAAGATGGAGGGGACGGCGGTGGCGCCTGGGGGGGACTCTGGAGCCTCTGAGAGGTCAGTGGAGGCCCTCAAGGGAGGAGGCAGCCCCAGCCTGACTCTGGCTGCGTCCACACTGGGGGAATAACCCGGTTTGAACCCGCTTTGAGTCTTTTTCTGGCTCAGGGCTATGGAATTCTGGGAGTTGGAGTTTGTTGTGGGCCCTTCGGGCCCACAACAAACTCCAACTCCCAGAATTCCATAGCAACTGATGAGACAAAGACTTAAAGCGGGTTCAAACCGGGTTATTCCCCCAGTGTGGATGCTATTATTCATAAGGATCCATCTTTTTCTGTTTTCCTGAGGAGACATCCCTCCACTTCAGTCCTGGAGGGATGTCCTCCAAATGTCCTCCATTTTGAGCCCATTTGACTCCAGGGGGTGCGTGAACAGGCAGGTCCTCCTTTTCCAGGACACGTCCTCCATTCCCACCTTGAAGGATTCCGAAACGTCCTCCATTTTGAGCCCACAGGGGTGGTCAGACAGGTCCTCCTTTTCCAGGACACGTCCTCCATCCCTATCTTGAGGCATTCCACAATGTCTTCCATTTGGAGGATCATTAAGGAGCCCATTGGGGACCAGGAGTCCTCCTTTTCCAGGACATGTCCTACATTCCCACCTTGTGGGGTTTGAAAATGTTTTCCATTTGGAGGATCACTAAGGAGCCCATTGGGGAGTGGGGTCCTCCTTTTCTAGGACCTGTCCTCCATTTGCACCTTGGGAAATTCCAAAACGTCCTCCATTTTGAGCCCGTTGAGTTACAGGGGGGGTAACCAGACAGGTCCTCCTTTTCCAGGACATGTCCTCCATCCCTATCTCATCCCTATTCACTGTGCTTTCACTATTACTTCCAGATGTTTATCATTATCATTTTTTAAACCTTTATCATCTATAAGGTCCAAAGAAGGTGATTCGGGGAAAAAGTTGTGGACGCTTGTACAAACCATGTCCTAGTTTGGTGGTTGTAGCCGTTGTCAAATCTGACAGCAGGAGCATGTGGCTGTTTCGTTGTTGTTGTTGTGGTGCTGTGTGCCTTCAAGTCATTTCCGACTTATGGCGACCCTCAGTTTTCTTGGCAAGGTTTGTTTACAAGGGGTTTGCCATTGCCTTCCCGTGAGGCTGAGAGAGCGTGACTTGCCCAAGGTCACCCAGTGGCTTTCATGGCCAAGCAGGAAATAGAACCCTGGTCTCCAGAGTCATAGTCCAACACTCAAACCACTATGCCACACTCCTAAAGCTTTAATTATCACATTTAAAAAGCATTTCTCGACCCTCCAGATACCGTTATTGTAGAAGCCTGCAGATTGCGCCTGACGAGGATTTGACACTTTAGTCACTTCTGGCAGAGCCAGTCACAAAAATAAGCATCCTTCTGATGCTTAATGGGAGTTAACCATTCAGTTTTGAAACGTAATGTCAATGCCGTTGGTGTAAGGATTGTTTAGAGGTTGAGGGATATAAAAGGTGAGGCTATGAGAACACAGTCAAGCAGGCAGCCACTACCCCTAACACAGTACTGTAACTCATTTCTAAAGGCAACACCATTGAGTCTAGCTGATAAAAAGACATTGGCCAGTTTCTTTCTTTCAGTGAGTCTCAAAGGTGCTACAAGATCTCTCTACATACTGATTCTACAGACTAATAGGGCTACGTCTTTGAATTTTACTTCTCAAGGGTGTTTCATGAGTAACTCGAGGTCAACAGTTTGTGGGAAGAGATGTTACCCTATTCTCTGCTGTAATTCAAACCAACCTTTGTATGATAGATACATTTATTCAGCCTGAAAATGTACGGAGGCAGTAGAATTTAAATTACAGTGGATCGCAACTCTGCAGTAACTATTGTAGCCATAGCCATCGCCGACTGCAAAAGGACTGGCTGGTGACAGGCGTATTGTGCTCATACAATACACTTCCAGCTTGAAAGTGAGCATAGGTTGGTGGTAAAATTCATTATTCTGTGTCTGAGATTCTAGATTCAGTGTTTGGCATTCCTGATTTGTTGAATTCAGGTGTCTGGGCTAGATGAGAAAGAGGGTAATTTGTATAGAGTCAGAACAGAACTTAATGCAAGATTACTTTTGTGTGATTCTGGTGCCTTTGACCTCTTGTTTCTTGACTCATTTTGGTTAACTGTCCAACATTGCTCTTGGCTGTTACATTCCAAGGACTTTCTAGGTCCGTGGACTCCTAAACAGTGAATGACAGTCCTGTGGTAACTGTTATCTGGCATTAAACCATAAAACCCTCAATTAGACCTATTGCCTTTAAGACTTATTGGTATTTGGAGAAATAGTGCACTGTTGTCAGTGGCTCATAATTATGGCAAGCTACTGGGGATTGATCACTCTTCCTACTCAGACCCGCCACAGTGAGGTCCATGAATGAAAAAAGGGCGTATTTGAGGTCTTTTGTTACTCATGGGTTATAATGTTGAATGTTCAGTTTTGATCTGTTGAGTGGGATAAAGTTGCAAAAATTACTTTTGAGCTCTCCCTCTGTTCTGTTATAGTTGGCTCCTTTTTCTTACACATTGTTTTGTACCTTTCCCCACCGTGGCACTTGTGTAACTGTAAACTGTTCTGATTTTTGGAGATATAATGTGATACAGCAATGAATGATAATAAATAACTTGGATAGTTGTTGGATTTTTTTGAAACCAGACCAGTAGGGAGCTGGAGATGCAAGTATTTTTTAAAATAGCTATAGCCCTTCTTTCATTTTTGAAAGTCTTTTTTCTTTATGAATGATCGTAAAAGGGATTTTTTTAATTTTTATTTTCCAGGTATAGTCTGTGCTTTGTCTGCCCTTTCAGATATCCCTTTCCTTTTCATAACCTGTGTTTAGGTTTGTGTGTAGTGTTTGAACTGAGTAGTGCATATGGTCTTTGCATGCAGTGTGTGTAAACTGGTTTATACTGAATGAGGCAAGATAAACTGCAACTGTTCTAAACTAACATGAGAAATATCTCATAAATTTGCATCAGCTACCAGCATTAATCTAATACTAAGTGACAAATAAAGGGCAGCAAACACAGATGACTTGACCACAAACCATTATCAATTCAGAGGCAATATTGGTGACATTTGCTTTGTTTTTTCGTTTTTGACATTTTCCCTCAGCTGTCCTTTGTTTCTCCAGCAGCTGCTGGACCTTATACCTTATTCCTCAATTTTCTGACTTTATGGTCTCTCTTTACATAAATACTGTAAGTTCTCAAGAAGTTGCTATATTTATTTCACTGTGACAAATGATATATTTCTCTTTGCTAGGCTTCCATTTGCTGAAACCGACTTCATTGCTTTGTGTGATGCTTTAAAAGTAACAGACAGCGTGAGAGTCACTGCTTGGAAGGCCTATGAGAAAATGTCTGTGGATGGAGTTTTAGTGAGTATATGTCTAGCTTCTTAATACTCTGTCAGCGAAGAAACTGGATTGGCTTTCATTCAGTAACACAAATTATAAAAATTCACTGTCTTCTCATTGTACTCAAATTAAATTTAAGCTGTTCTAACCTGTTTCCCCAAAAATAAGACATCCCCTGAAAATAAGACCTAGTAGAGGTTTTGCTAAATTGCTAAATATACCCCAAAAGTATATTTGCTACCCCAAAAGTAAGACTTAGCAAAGTTTTTGTATATAAATATATATACAGTATATAATAAATGTTCATTTTTTTGTTCAACAATAAATATGAATTCTTTTTCATGGAAAAATAGGACATCCCCTGAAAATAAGACCTAGCACATCTTTGGGAGCAAAAATTAATATAAGACACTGTTTTATTTTCTGGAAAACACGGTATCTATTCTATCTTGCTACATTATTTCACTTGCCTCCCTTCCCACTTCCCAGTCCTTGGGTTAGCTGGACAAATCCTGGAGGCAACCTCATAATGTGACTATAATAACTTGATTGATCAGGTTCTAATAATATCATAAAGCTCTATCTATATATGGGACTGGCACTGTAGTAGTGCACAGATGATCCCTGTCTCAGAAATATCATTATCTAAAATGGCACTTTTATATAAAATCGGAAATGTAATTTCTCAAGTGGGATTGTCACGATTGTCTTCACATTGAAAAATTACAGTGAGTTGGGGATGGAAGGGAGATGATATTTATAAATCTCTTATGCTTGGGCTGGGCCTTCTAATTCACCACTTGACAGACTTCTCTGTGTTTCACAAGCAGGCTGTAGAAAACAGAAATATAAAAGGAGCATCTTAAGTTAAAGCGTAGATTATTTCAAGGAAATGAGACATTGTAGGGAAGTAAATTTCTTTAAAGGTACTCAACCTGGATTAGGGGGAAAACATTTTTGACATTTTAATACCACATATACTTGATTATGTCAACCTCACTTTTAAGCCAAGGACAGGCTTGGGAGCCAAAATTATTCATTTTGATAGGACCCATGGATAAATCGAAAGGATCTAAAGGATGAAGCAAAAGGAAACAGTGCCAAAGAATTTACAAAATTCCAGCAGGCGTAACTGTTTGTCCTTACCCTAAAAATTGGATGGATGAGAAAACAGAGGGGACTCGGTGTTTTTGGGACAGATTATACTCTTGCCTTTCAGGGGATGTTTCCTTTTTTAAATAAAAGTTGAACTTTGGTACTTTGATCTGTGGATAAGTCGACTCAGGTTTTGTGGGGTCAATTGTTTTGACTAAAATTTCTGGACTTATACATAGGTATATACAGTAAACAAACAAATCAGCCTCTCTGAGAAACTTTGATATAATTTTGACAGGTCAGGTTTTATTAGTAGTTAGTAGTGTTTTACGGTAATTCTGAAAATTTTAGAATTCTTGATTTATAGCTAATGCAATATACGCAAGGGGGACTTCAAACAAAAACATTTCTGTGTTTTATTAGCCTCTAGCAGATTGTTCTAGCCAGCCTGGACCAGGACACTGCTGTTTGGGGCTAAGATACCATCCTCCCCCACCATTCTTCAGAAATTATTGCCTCTTCCCCTCTGGAACCCAGCTAAATATTTACTTATAAAGGGTTCAGCTGTGGGACTGGCAGCCTGCTTGAACCTGAGTCCTCTGTTGCTTTGTACTTGTGGCAGTGGGTGAGTGGAAGAGACTGATGTGCAGCGTGCATTTCTGCCTCACCAGACTTTATCGAGATGGTATAAGATGTTATGATCTCAAGCACACTCCAATTTTCACTTCTTAATATTCCGTGGCTCAATTGCACTCAAAAGTTATGTAGGAACTAGAATACTCCAATCTTTATTTGGAGTATACTGTTTAAAAGCAAATTAAAGGCATAAAGCATAATTACAGCAGTTGATGAACTACTTTCGATGTCATGACTCCATTCTGTGGAATCCAGAGATTTGATGTCTGGCAAGGCGAGAATTCTGACAGAGAGCTCTAGTGCTTGTAATTCAGGGGAGAGCACTAGAGCTCTCTAGCAGTGAATTCTAAGTGTGTCACCAAATTACAAATCCTAGAATGGAGTTATGGTTCAAATGAAACCAGACTTTTGTACTTACTTACTGTGGATAAACTCCTTACCTTTGTCTGGCTGTGTTTCACTTCCAAATCGGTGAGCTTGCGGCCTATCAGAAATTGATGTTGGAGGAATGATAATATATATTGTGTGGTTCACACAGTTTCCTTATAAAACTGAATCACTTCTTAAACACAGCTAGTTGTGGGAGGTGGGGGCAGGGCAGAATTGTATTAGAATGTTACCTCAGTAGAAGGGAGAATAAATTTTGTTATTTGATAATGCTGACAATTAGATAAAAGGTAACTGCTTTACTTCTGATTTCTAATGTTTCTGGCAATTACCATTTCTCTCTCCTAGGAGAGCCATCGTAAAGAATTGTGGGGGATCTGTATTTTCACCGCAGCAGTTGACTTGGATGAGATGACATTCACATTTACAGACCTTCTAAAGCGTTTCAATATTAGGTAGGTATGTTGTATAAATTAACCCATACCATTTGATAAAAATGTTTTTTTGGTTGCTGTGAATTCATTTTTTGTTGTTTGATTAAGATCTGGAATTTGATTATTTTGGTTTTTCCACAGTTCACTTCCATGAGCGAAGTTTGAAACCAGTACTTGGTAAATTGGATTCCAAACCAGTCTGACATAGGGAGAACTGTTAATTTTGTTTCCCCTCATCTACCGCTGATATTGTTTCATCTGTGGTGGAATTGAATGCAGGTCCCTGTGCTTTTATTTTCCTGCTATAAGGCTAATGATAAATTAATGGATCTACAGTGCAGTGCTCCAGCAATATGATTTTGATAAAATTAACTACCCTTTCCCCATGACAGATGCTTTCAAGAAAGGGAGGGGGAATAAACTGAGAAGATCTTAAAGTAGATCTGCTATATCACGTGTTTCAGCCTGGAAAGAGAATGAGAAGCCAGTTTTTTAATTGTACATTTATTTTGCCTTTACACTAAAGAAATATTCACAATGGCTAATTACCGTATATACTCATGTATAAGTCGACCTCATGTATAAGTCGAGGGAAGGTTTCAGGGTCAAAATCCTGGATTTTGATATGACCCGTGGATAAGTCGAGGGTAAAACTTCTATAAGGAAGGATGGAAAGGGGGGAAATACCACTTACGTCCTTCCTTCTCTGGACCTCTCCCAACCAATTTAAAACATTGGATTGAGAAAGGAAGCAAATGGATTAGGTCTTGCAATAAACAAGTGGATTTAAATGGAGGGGCTTTTCCTGGGGATGGGAAGTCAGGTCTTGCAAAAAAACCAACAACAAGTTGATCCAAATGGAGAGGCTTTTCCTGGGGATGGGAAGTCAGGTCTTGCAAAAAACAACAACAACCAATGGATTTAAATGGAGAGGCTTTCCCTGGGGATGGGAAGTCAGGTCTTGCAAAAACAACAACAAGGAGATTTAAATGGAGGGGCTTTTCCTGGGGATGGGAAGTCAGGTCTTGCAAACAACAACAAGAAGTGGATTTAAGTGGAGGGGCTTTTCCTGGGGATGGGAAATAAGGCTTGCAAAAAACAGCAGCAGCAGCAACCACAACAACAACAACGAGTGGATTTAAGTGAAGAGGCTTTTCCTGGGATGGGAAGTAAGGCTTGCAAAAAAACCAGCAGCAGCAGCAACAACAACAACAACAACAAGTAGATTTAAGTGGAGGGGCTTTTCCTGGGGATGGGAAGTAAGGCTTGCAAAAAAACAGCAACAACAACAACAAGAAGAAGTGGATTGAAGAGGCTTTTCCTGGGATGGGAAGTAAGGCTTGCAAAACAACAACAACAACAACAAGTGGATTTAAGTGGAGGGGCTTTTCCTGGGATGGGAAGTAAGGCTTGCAAAAAACAACAACAACAAGTGGATTTAAGTGGAGGGGCTTTTCCTGGGATGGGAAGTAAGGCTTGCAAAAAAACCACCACCACCAGCAGCAGCAACAACAACAACAACAAGAAGTGAATTTAAGTGGAGGGGCTTTTCCTGGGATGGGAAGTAAGGCTTGCAAAAAAACAGCAAGAAGAAGAAGAAGAAGAAGTGGATTGAAGTGAAGAGGCTTTTCCTGGGATGGGAAGTAAGGCTTGCAAAACAACAACAACAACAACAACAACAAGTGGATTTAAGTGGAGGTGCTTTTCCTGGGGATGGGAAGCAAGGCTTGCAAAAAACAACAACAACAAGTGGATTTAATTGGAGGGGCTTTTCCTGGGATGGGAAGTAAGGCTTGCAAAAAAACCACCACCACCAGCAGCAGCAACAACAACAAGAAGAAGAAGTGGATTTAAGTGAAGAGGCTTTTCCTGGGATGGGAAGTAAGGCTTGCAAAAAAACAAACAAACAGCAACAACAACAACAACAACAAGAAGTGGATTTAAGTGGAGGGGCTTTTCCTGGGGATGGGAAGTAAGACTTGCAAAACAACAACAACAACAACAACAACAACAACAACAAGTGGATTTAAGTGGAGGGGCTTTTCCTGGGGATGGGAAGCAAGGCTTGCAAAACAACAACAAGTGGATTTAAGTGGAGAGACTTTTCCTGGGGAAGGCAGGTCTTGCAAAAAAGCAAGTGGATTTGCATGGAGAGTTTGTTTGTTCTTTCCTGGAGAAGGCAAAGCTTGCAAAACGGACCAAGAGGGAAGTAAGTGTTTTTACATGGGGAATTTGTCCTCTGTGAGGGAAAGGCTTGCTAAACGGAGCTGAGAGAGGGGGAAGTGCTTTTAAATGGGGAGTTTTTCTGCTAGGAAGCCAAGGCTTGGAAGTTGGAAATGGAGCGGAGGGGGAAGGCACGGGGGCCCAAGGGAGGTTGGGGCGACTCAGGCTGGCTTGCTTTGGGACCCTACTTAGCACTGCTACTCAGTTGACCCTTCTATAAGTCTACCCCAAGATTTTAGGGGCAATTTTGGGGCATAAATTTCTCGACTTATAGTCGAGTATATACGGTAAATAGCCAATTAAACAATAAAAACATGAATCACTATAACAGTCAGGAAGTGTCAGAACAGCTTAAGAAATGTCTTCACAGATGGAAAAGGTGTGTAAACAGTGACAGTGGGAGCTGACTGAAGCTCAGAGGGATCTACGTTCAATAATCTAGAATGTTTTCTTTTGTGCAGTTCTGCTATTTCAAGGTGCACTGTGACCTTTCATGATGAGGAATCTCTTCACAAGATCTTGTTTCCAAGATCTTAGTGAATGTTGGTTATGGGTAAAACTTAATGAAATTCTGGTTCCCACTCAGTTGACTAGTCTTACTAAAGGTTTTTTTTCCAATGTCAGAATCTATAGAATCTGCCACGTGTTTATATTTTGTTTATGTTGAGGTATGACTATATCCTGATTTGTACTTGATGGGGCAGGAGTTAATCTGGCAAGACACCTCTTCTGAAACAGTTTAACTGTTAGAATAAAGGTGGGATTTCAGGATACTTTCTTGCACTCTTAACTAGCCTCTAAAATTAAAATGAAATAGCTCATTAGAAAATCTTTGCATACAAAATACATTTGTTTAGATGGATCAGTGGATTCCTTCTTAAGGACTGAGGGGAATTCTCATGAATGGGGTGGGCTGTGGCATGGGATACTTGGGGGAAATGGGGGAAGAATGGTGGTTACTGGGAAGACTCTTTTTTTATGTGCAAAGCTCCTATCATGGAAGGTACCTCTGCCAAATTTTGGTTGATCCTCCCTGTGTTATAGGCTACCCTTCTCAAGAGGGATCCATGAACTGCAGATTTTTCAGACAACTGGGTGCAGCAGTGAGCAAGCCACAGAGTGTATTCAGGGTAGTATCCAGTTGGCTGTCTGCTGGTATCAGAAGGCATTTGTCAATAGATAAGGGAGCAGGTGACTTTCAAGCAACTCTTTCTCCTAAAACATGTCCTTGGAGTATTGGGGATATTCAAAACAGCATGCAAAATATGTGTGTGTGTGTGTGTGTGTGAGCAGTTGGGGAATAGATAAAAATCATTGCTTTTAATTGGTTTAATCTTTCTGGGAAAAAAACCCTTTTTCTTTCTTTTGTTGTGTATTTTTGTGGTTTGTTATGTTAAATAGCTGTGTTGGGTTCTCTAAGCTTTGTATAGAATCAAACTTAAAACAAAATATAAAAACACATCAATAAAAAAAACCTCAGCCATAAAAAGAGGAAGCAGAACCAAAACTGGCATTTAAGAAATCACTGACATGAGCTTAAACCATCACATAACCCTCCTAAATAGAAATAGATAGTAGCATATTTATGTTGTCATAAATTGTAAAGGGCACTGGGAGATTAAATATGTCTTAGCCTCTCACTATAAAATGTCTTGGAAGGTATTCCTTGGACTGTGAACTTAAAAAGCAAACTTTCTCTACCTATTAGTTGTTTAATATTTGAAAATGCAAACAGCACAATATTTGAGCCTTCATTAAAATAATATAATCGCAGCAGGAAAAGGATTAGGTTTTTAGTTAGGGAGAAACTATCAAAGGAATTGATTTAATTATTGGGGAAAAGTATTAATTAAAATTAGACAACAACTGAGTTACATTCTTCAGTCTGATGAAAGGAAAAACACATTTTTAAATGCCTCTTACACCTGACCAGCAAAAATACTTTGCTGCAATTTCATCCAGAAATGTAGAGTTTGAGGCATGGAGTACAGTATTGTTATATGGTTGTGCTGTGTCTAGAGAAATATGCAACATTTGATTTTGTAAGTTGTAAGTTCAGAAATGGTTGTTGCTTCTTATGTTTTTCTTACAGTGTGTGCAAATTTGTATACTTGATTAAAAAAATGGATGTCAACATGGATGCCATTAGTGCTAAAGTGGATAGTACTGTATCACGCCTGAAGAAAAAATATGATGTGCTCTTGGCACTATACCAGAAGTTTGAAAGGTATTGGTTTATTATTCATTTGCATGTTAAAATTCAGTTCTTTAAAAAAACAAACATGGTGTTTGTTTTACTATGATTTTAAAAGACCTGTGTTTAAATAAACCTGCTCTCTATTTTGAGGGGCTAATCCATTTTAACTAATTTTATGCACAGAGGTTATTCTGCAGTCCAATTTGTACTCCCAGGTTTTCTAGCTGATAATTGTGTGATTTTCAATAGGGAAAGCACTATTGAATGCTTATATGGTTTTGGGGTTTTGCCTTATATAACGCCATTCCAGTTGGACCATTTTATGTGTGATTTATCTCTGGAAAAAAATTGGAGGGGTCTAAGGGCTCAAGGGGAAGTTTGGTGGGGGTGGCAATAAAAAAAAAGATTGAGCATGGCTTTCGGCCTGCATACAGTATGTTTACCACCTCTGCCCTAAAGTAAGCTTTAAAGTGCTCATAGAACAGATGCTTTTATCTGTAGACTTAATGCAGAAATTGCTTGATCTTTTTTTAAAGTTCAGATGTTAGCCTTGTGTTTTAGCTCTCATGGACAATAGTAAATTTTATTCAGGTGAATAGGCCATGTTGGTATAGATGAGGATCAGAGCAAGAATATTTTCTGACTTGTGCACAAGGAACAATAAGCTTCCCAACCTTAATTGCCATTTACAAAATATTAGGTTTTGTGCTTTCTTAGCCAGGGAAGGAGCCATTCATTATTGGGTTAATACGAGTTAATACCTTGGTGTTTGCATCTGTATAATTCTGTTGAGGCAACAGTTCTATGTGTGTGGTGGTCAGTTATGTGGATTATTTTTTCCCCACGAGAGAAAACCATTCTTCAAAACAATTAAAATTGAGATACCATGAGTACATTGAGCAGTAATATGTGTTGTTTTTGTTTTTAGGACTTGTGAACTCATCTATATTGACCAGCCGAATGATAAGTAAGTCTTGGCTGTTTACGGAAAGAATGGGTGCGTAGGTAATGGGCAGAAGGGATTGGTATGTTTCATGTCCTTTGCCATGAAACTGTGTTCTGACTTTAAACTAGGTGTGAGCAATCTCTGAGTATGGCCCATGGGATTGGCCTCCTGCCCTATCAGATTCTTTCCAGGCCCTGTTCTTTTCCCCAGGAGGAAGAAAAATTGGGGCCTGGTGGGAGTTGCCTAAGATGTGGGAATGGATACAGGGGGATGGGGTTCATAAGTGGAGCTTAGGGGCCACACTTTCCCCACTGTAGTGTATGGGGATCTTTATGGGGGATGTTGTGAGGGGTGTGTGTGTCAGGGTTAATGCTTTGCGAGAAATCAGAGTGACCAAACCCACTTTGAGTCATGTGTACTGCTGACATGCACCTCCCTGGAGGTCTCATGGGTGAAAGTCTGGTCCCCAGGCTGGAAGAGGCATAAACATCAAGAAGCAACTTGGTTTGTGACTCTAAACTGAGTAGAACTTGCCGTGCTGAAATCAGTAGTACCTACTAATATTTTGAGGCATGAACATGGCAGTTACAGGGTTACAATAACTGTCTAACACAACTTTTTAAAGTTTAGATGTATTAAGAAACAACAGTCATCATTAACTATATGTGGCAGAAGGCAGCTCAGCAATTGCTACCAGAGGTTCAGCCTTTTATTCCTAACCTAGATCTGTGTGTCTTGGGCCAAAAGGACTGCCATCGGACCACATTAGGGGCGTGGTGTTCACACATCATATGCCCCGAATGCGGCTGGAAGCCGCACCAAGTCTGCCCCAACCTAGAAGAACCGGGCCAAAAAGGAGCAGAAAAAATCAGCTCCTTTTCAGCAGCCCAGTTCAGGACTGCGGTAGCGGCCCAGATTGGGACTAGGCATGGGCAGTTGCCATGGTCCTAGCACAAACAGTGGTGGTGCAGTCCTGGCATGGACCTTCTGGGCTATCTGCTTTACACCTTGGTTGCCTTTCTGCCTCAAGTCGTGCCTTAAATGCTTTGTTCTTTTGAGGGGCTGCTCTAAATATAATAACCTTCTACTATACAAAGCAGTTTATTGCAGAGGAAGCTGTTTGTTTTAATCCAAGTGATGCAAAGAAAACATTGTTTGTCTTGACTAAAACTGTTGGCTGTATACTTTTATAATAGCAGATGTGAAACCTTATAATAGTTTTTTTATCTTGTATTTGTAGAACTGGTGCAGAACTAAGTTCGCGATTAATTGTAAAACTATGTTGGATCATGTTTCTTTTGGCAAAAGGTAAGTAGTTATAGCATCAGTAGTATATTTAAGATGTATTCATTTGATTTCAGACTATTTTTATTGCTGATTTGGAATATTAATTTCTTGGGATTAGAGAAGCCACGTAGCTTCTCTTTTAACCAGTATTGCTTTCTTCCTGGGGAAAAAACATTGAATGCTATTCAACCAACAGAATTCCAATAAGGTTTATTTTAACAATTTAGCAGAGAGAGAAAAAACAAAGGAAAATATTTAAAATCTCTGTCGATTCAAATTCCATTTTAGGAATAATGTTTCTACAGTTCTGAGAGTTTTCCACTTTTGAGACCTTTTGCTAGCTATATCTCATAGCTGCCAAGCAAAGTCTTCTTTTTGTTGTTGCCGAGATGAATATAAGGATACCTTCACGTCAAAAGGGAGCAACTTAAATTAATTGGTTAATTTTATATATTTAAAACGTTTGCATTTTTCAAGTTATCCCTAAGATGGTTGATTAGTGTGGGTATATCCAGATAATGCCTTGAATGCTAAACACCGAAAACAGTTGTTGATTGTAAGGTAGGAGACTCATGAGTTTGAGAGCATCCAACAGAGTGATGCTGAACACTTTTATTCTAAAGTCCACTTAATCACACATTCTCTAGAAAACTCTTCTGGTATCTGAGCATTAATTCTGTAAGGCTTTATACATGTATGGAATGTTTTATTTGCTTTCTTTGTAATTTGTGAAGAACGTATAAGATACTTTGTATTTATAGCCTGAATTTCCTGAGCATTGAATATGATGTATAGTTTTTTGTGGGGCTTTCGGGCTATGTGGCCATGTTCTAGAAGAGTTCCTTTCTGAAGTTTCACCAGCATCTGTGGCTGGCATCTTCAGAGAATGTTTGCCTGGAAAAGGATTGGATCTATATATCCTGTGTGACCCTGGGAAGGAAGGAATAATTTGCAAATGTATTGCTCTGTTGCTAATGGCAGTCCTCAAGGTGGGAGGATATGCAAAAGAGGATTAATGTCTGCTAACTAGTGCTGATTGTCTGTTGGGAATCCCCTGATCCTAGGCTGTTTCTCATTTGCATTGGTTGAGTCTTGACCTTGCTGTTCTTCAGGACTGGTAGCCAAGCCTTGTTTACCCTCAGGGTTTCCTCTTTCCTGTTGAAATTGTCCAGGTGTTTATGGATTTCAATGGCTTCTATGTGTATTCTGACATGGTAGTTGTTGGCATGGTCCAGAATTTCAGTACTTTGAAACAGCATTTTATGCCCAGGATGGTTTATAGCATGTTCTGCTACTGCTGATTTTTCCAGCTGACCCAGTCTGCAGTATCTCTCATGTCCCTCGATTCTTGTTTGCACACTGCGTTTGGTGGTCCCTATTTAGACCTGTCTGCAGCTGCATGGAATGTGGTAGACTCCTGCGGCTGTGAGAGGGTCTCTCTTGTCCTTGGCTGAGTGAAGCCTTTACTGGATTTTCTTCATCGGTTTGTAAACCATTTGAAAGTTGTGTTTCCTCACCACTTTCCCTATTCTGTGTGTGACTCCTTTGATGTATGGTAAAAATATCTTCCCTTTGGGTGGTTGTTTGTCTTCCCTCCTCTGGGTTTTTCTGGGCCTGGCAGCCCTTTTGATGTCTGTGCTGGAGTAACTATTGGCCTGTAGAGCCCGGTCCAGGTGTTTCAGTTCATCTTCCAAGCAGTGGGGTTCACAGATCTGTTTTGCCCAGTCTGGCAGTGTTTTTATTGTGCTTCTTTTTTTGTCCTGGGTGATGGTTGGAGTTCTTGTGCAGGTATCTGTCCGTATGTGTAGGTTTTCTGTGTACTGTGTGGCCCAAACGTTGGTTTGGTTTGTGAATGACTAGAACATCCAAGAATGATAGTGTTCCTTCCTTTTCTTTTTCCATTGTGAATTGGATGTTAGGATGGATGTTGTTCATATAGTTCAGAAATACAGCCAGATCTTCTTTGCCATGGCTCCAAATGATGAAGGTGTCGTCCACATATCGGAACCATGTTGTGGGCTTTTCCGGTGCTGTTTCCAGGGCTTGTTTTAAAAAGTGCTCCATGTAAAGGTTTGCTATCACATGGCTCAGAGAGCTCCCCATTGCTACCCCATCTCTCTGCTCATAGAATCCATTGTCCCACTGGAAATAACTTGTAGTGAGGCAATGTTCGAACAGGGCTGTGATGTCTTCCGAAAAAAATTTGTCAAGTGAGTTTCATGGTGTCCATTATGGGGACTTAGGTGAACAAGGAGACCACGTTGAAGCTGATTAGTATGTCTCTGGGTTTTAGTTCATGGTGGTTGATTTTTCCTGTGATGTGAGCTGAGTCCTTGATGTAGTGGGGGGGTTTGCCCTATATAGGTTTGAAGTTGCGTGGCCAGAAATTTGGCCAAGTCATATGTGGGGGATCCAGTGGCACTTACTATGGGTCGGAGTGGAATGAACTCCTTGTGGATCTTGGGAAGTCCATACAGTGCCCCCGATTTGCACAAACTTTGTTTTGTGGTTGTCTGAATTGAGGAGTTTTTGATGAGGGTTTTTGTTTTTCTTGTGATTTTGTTAGCTGGGTCTTGTTTCAAGTTTTTGTATATTGCAGGATCCAGGAGTTCCTTGATTTTTTGTTTATATTGTTCTGTTTCCATGATACTGTGGCATTGCCTTTGTCTGCTGGGAGAATGATGATTTCTGGGTCTGAATTGAGGTCCTTGATGGCTTTTCTTTCTTTTTTGGTTATGTTGCTGGAAGGTGGTTTTTGCCTGGCGCAGAATCCTTGCAACAGAACAATACATTGGCAAATCACTACTCCCTTCCCAGGGTCACACACACATATATATATTTATACAGTCGTCCCCCGGGTAACGAAGGTAATCCATTCCCGGGGGACCGCTTTAGTTTCCCGGGGGACCGCTTTAGCGGACGGACCGCGCGGCCGATTTAAAGGGGCCGCACGGTTTTTTTTCTTCGTATCCTGGGGGATCTTTCGGATCCTGGGGGATACGTTAGCGGTCCCGCCGGTTTCGTACCCCGGGGTTTTCGTACCCCGGGGGATTCGTAAGCCGGGGGACCACTGTATATCTCCAGTTTTTTTCTAGGCAAACATTCTCTGAAGATGCCAGCCACAGATGATGATGAAACGTCAGAAAGAACATGGCCACATAGTCTAAAAGCCCCACTAAAAAAACTATGAATGCTGGCTATGAAAACCTTCAACTCCACAATATGATGTATGTTTTACATATTAAATAAAGAGCTAGTCACCCAAACTTGCTTATTTGATGTTTCCAGGAAAAATACTGCAGATGGAAGATGACTTGGTTATCTCCTTCCAGTTACTACTATGTGTACTTGAATATTTCACTAAGCTGTTCCCCCCTGCAGTACTTAAGGACCCATACAGTAAGAATTTAATCTTTTTTGTCATAATTGCCTAAAAATGGTATGTGAATTCATCATAAAGATTCTGGCATGAGTACAGATGGGAGTATATTCTCTGACCTATGTTTCAAAGTTGTGTTTACATTTTAATTGTATTTCTTGAAATAAATTGCCATGGCCCCACCCTTTCTTTTTGCTGACCCTCCTTTTTGAGCTGGCAAAAGCCAGCTTTTCCAGAACTGCTGTGGCTTTGTGGAGCTTCTGCGGCATGCAGCGTGTAAACGCAGCACTGCAAAGCTGCCTCTTGTGTGGTCAGGCATGCAACATGATGCCAGCTTTGGGGTGGCATCAAAGCCTGCGGCGTCTGAATTCCACGCTCTGAAGCCGCCCAGAAACTGGTGCAAAGGGGCAGTCTGTTTCGCCCCTAAGTTTGTATTTTTTCTTCTTCTGCCCATGTATCATGTTCTATGAAAGTTACTAGAGAACTGTTTCATAGTATTGTAAAAGGGTGGGCAAAAATGGTAAACCTTAAAAAGGAATCATATTGGGAGAAACAAGAAAACTGCAGTAGCGTTTTATATCTGCCCATAACTATTTTTCTGAAAGTAATCTGTGGTTGCTGTCTTCTTTCCCATAAAAAACATTGTCCCTCTCTTCTAGCAGTTGCCACAAACTGGAGATTTAAGTAGGAAAGCATTAAGTACATTTCATATCTCAAGAGGATATATATACCTAATAATAACAAAAAACTTTAAATGCTTTCTGACACAGTAAAAAAAAAATGTATTATTTCCTGAAAGTGAGAAAAAAGCATTTATTGGACTCTAACTGGACTTGTGGCACATTGGACCTATGTTACGATCTCACTTTAAAATGAGCAGGCACCCCACTGATAATAATCTGCAGTTTTCATCATCCCTGACTGTTTGCCCTGCTGGATGAGACTGGTGAGAGGCCCAACAACATCCCAAGGGCCACAGGTTCCTTATCCCTGGTTTCAATCATTCCAGAAAGCTTTCAAAGATTGTTTAGCCAAGATGTGGTGATTCACAATGAATACATCTATAATTGAGCTGTTTCACATTATTGGCACTGTCATGGAATCCTGGAATGTGTAGTTTGGTGAGGAACTTAAAATTGTTTGCCTCTGAGATCTAGTTTGATCCACTGAATTACAGCGCTGTAGTTCTCCTGCAGAGAATTTTAAGTATGTCACCAAATGAAAAATCCTAGGTCTGTGATGGCAAACCTGTGGCACGGCTGGCATACGATGCCATTTTGCCTTGCACGGGTGAAGGAGGAGGAGGAACAGGCGTGCATGCACGCCTGTTCCTCCTCCCCCCTTCCATTTCCTGGCTTTCAGCTGTCTCTCAGAGACAGCTGGAAGCTGGAATATGGTGCTGGGGAGAAGGAGCAAAAGGTGCACGCCTCTGGCTCCTCTTCCTTGCCTTCTCCCAGCTTCCAGCTGCCTCTCTGATATGTTATTATTACTAACAAATCTTAATACATTTCCCATTACAGTAGTCCTTTAGATGCTGTTGCATCAGCTGTAGCATAGCCATGCTGTGATGAAGTTGTATTGCAACAACATCAGCAGCCACAGGTTTCTCACCTCTCACATTTGCCTTCTAAAATTTGAATTTCAGACATAAATAGTAAACCTTTAAAGGGGAAGGAATTCTTTGCAGGTTATACATTCAAGAGAACTTAATAGTTATCCTCATTTCCTTTACTAGTCCAGTACTTTTATTTTTAGCAACATTTTTGTGCAATTAAAAGGCTGCTTTTTTTTTACATTGGATTTTGTTTTCAAGTAGTAGTATTAATGAACGTACAATTGTTTTCTTATCATAGAATCCTTGAGTGCATCATCTAGTAATGGTTCAACTCGAACTTGCAAGCGAGGTCAGAACCGGAGCACACGTACATCAAAACCAGATACAGAAGTAAAGGTTATTGAAGAACTTTGTAGGGAATATGACTGTAATTTGGATGAGGTAAGACCATTTGTTTCATTTCCTGCAAATTAACTTCTGTCCTTTTTCTCAGCCATAACATCTCCTGACATGCAGTATGATTTTCCCACTGTGTTGCCAATATATTCAATTCCTCTTGTTCACATAAGTTGTGTTTGTCCCAGTGAAACTGAATTTTCATTCTGTTTGGAGAAGCTATATTGTGAGTGGATGTTTTGTGCAGTAGAAGAGGTTATTGATAGGCAGCAATATGTTTATTAGTCTTGAAGTAAACCTAGTTGAAGGGCAACTTTTAATTCATTTCTGCCTAGCAGTGAGACTAGGCAGATCACTTCTCAAACTTTTCCTTTCTCCATAATGAAGAAAAGTTGGATTTCTGCATTGCCACTGCAGTGCCTGGCTCACTGTCAGTGAAGACCAGCCCAGGCTTTTTTGCATGACTCCTGTCAGGGTATCACAAGCTGTTGCTGAAGGAGGAAGACAACTGCTCAATGTGCTAAGTCCACCCATGCAAGTAAACCCCCCTCAACCTGGGAGATTTAGCTAGGTCCATTTTCTGTCTTCACTGGAACCCATGGTAGCAAGCCAACATCAGATAGGGAATATAAGTTGTTTGAGGCCGGAGTGCATGTGGCCTGTTTTTAACGTAAGGCCTGAGAAGGATAATCTTCCGTTACCATCCTGAGTTCTTTCAATGAGTTGAACAGGTCTTCAAGGAAGAAAGCCAGGAAAAGTTCTGGAAATTTTGAAATAATGGGTGGAAAAAACATTCCCCCCCCCCATTTTTTTCAGAAAAAAATGAAATTCTGGAAAATTGATACTATGATTCTTTGTAGATGGTACTTTGTTTCTTAAAGAACATAAACGTATTATGTGTAATTTGGTGTGGCATAACATTATCATGTTTCATATACTAAAATTACAGTTAATTCAAATAACAATTACCAACAATCTACATTTTAAACGTTATTATTACAAATAGGGCTAAGTAGTCCTGAACTCTAAGAAACACATAAACTATGAGGAATTTGTTTGGTTTTGCCAGTTTATGAGGAGCAGGCAGAAACAAAAACAAAGAAAATTATTTTGTGCTCTCTATTTCCCTATTATATAACATATTCGTTCCTATAAAAAGAAATGAAAAAGGAATCGAGACAAGGAATTGCAACAATGGGATACTTTACATAGTCTTACATAAAAGTTTTCTTCTTACAAAGTTTTTAGAAGTAATTTAGGGGGAGTAATATATAAACAGCTTGTCATTTTATTTCTCATTCTAAAAGAAAGTATTTCATAATCTACTTTTCAATTTTTTCTAGGGGAAAACGGCAATGGGGGGGGGGGGAACCAGAGGACCTCCCCTCATATTTTTTTCTATGTCTCCTGTCACCTAGAAGCCTTCATACCTCTAATGGAGCCCCTAGTTTAAGTATTCTCACTAATAAATGGTTTCTTTCAATGTGGTGAGGCTACTGAACAGAGACAAGCAGGTTTGAACCTAGCGGAGGGGGGTTTACAGCTTTTCTTCTCTACAGCTTCTGGAATAAGAGTGGGGAATCTTTTTCAGTCTAAACTGAATCTCAGTCTTGAAAGCCACAGTCGTTTTGAGGGTGGAGGCCAAAGACAAAGTGAACAAGACTAACTTGATGCTTTGTAGTCTCTGTGCCTCACACAAATTGGTTTTGTACCTCTGTAGAGCCTCCATTCAGAAAATTCTAGGACTGAGTAGAAGACAAAAAAGGATATTTACTTTACCACAGACCTTTTCCCCCATGTCTCCCCACCCCCTTCCCCTTCATTATACTCCGTCCTATTTCTACACTTCTGTGGCCTCACAGTTCACAATTCCCTTAGAAAATGAATGAGAAATAGCTTTCAGCTCAAATTCAGTTTCATGTTTCTCAAGCCGCATTCCACCAGTGGACATGGCTGAAAAGGTGGCATCAAAAATACCCACATATTTTAGCTGAATACAGTTATTGTCATTAACTATTTTGTTTGGGGGGTGGGGGAAGGTGGGATATAAATTCAGTACATAAATATAAATAAATACATATCTAAATGTTAGAAGAAGAATGTCAATTTTTTAGAATAAGGAAAAACCCCAGCCAGTGGCCAGTAAACCATCACACAATAACATGTGGTGAGGTGTGGCCATCTGTTGAACCCCAGGGCCTGAGGTTTAACATTTCTTCTCTAGGGGATGGATCCATCAGTACACCAGGTCTGCCATAGATAAGCAGCAATCATATACCCGGTAGACTTATCCAAGCTGGCTTCAGTTTTATGCCTGACTATTAAATCTTTGAGGTTGGAACTGAGGTCTGGTATATGAGGGCAGGGTCATATATACTATCCTGGCTTCTTGAAGGAGCCCAGGTGTTACAGTGGTTAAACGCCTGTACTAAAGCCACTCGCTCACAAACCATAAGGTTTCGAGTTCAATACCAGCCAAGGGCTCAGGCTCAACTCAGCCTTGCATCCTACCGAGGTCGCTGAAATGAGTACCCAGCTTGTTGGAGGCAATTAGCATACAATTGTAAACTGCTTAGAGAGACTGCTTAGGAGGTACGAATCGGTATATAAATGAAGCTGCTATTCCTATGAAGGGCATCAACCAACAGAATAAACAGTGGGACCTTGGTATCTGCAGACTTGCCATCCGCGGATTTAAGCATCCATGGAAGGCAAGACCCAATTGTCCCCAATGGTAGTGTGTGCATATGGCCGCACGGCCATTAGGGACAGCCACCGTTGTCCCTGGTGGTGGTTTGTGTAGATGGACCCACTACCACTAGGAACAACGGGACTTCACCTGAAGTCCCGTTGTCCCTAATAGCGGTGCAGCTGCATGCGCACGCTGCCATTGGGGACAACGGGACTTGAGCATCCACAGATTTTGGTATCTGTGTGTGGGAGGTCTGGAATAGATCCCTGCAGATACTGAGGTCCCACTGTATGAAGCTAGTAGAGATGGTGGGATAAGGAAATGAAAACACTATTCTACTGGCTGCTAGGGTACGGCTCACTAGATTTTGATTAGCTAACACTACTTTCATGTTTGCTACTTTTTCTAACTCATAGCTTTTAGTGCTGTAGTTTTGGGTCTTTTGGGGCTGGTGAGATTTTAATTGTTTTGTCTCCTTTGCTGTGGCACTTGTATCTGAAAATAGACTGCTCTTTCATTGGGAAGAATGCACATCAGCTTACTTAGTGTATTTCTTGTTAGCGTTTGAGTAGCGCAGTCCGTGATGAGGTACCATGGCTACGTTTGGCGCCAGGATCATGCAACTGTAGTGTAGCAGCTTGTGAGTTGGAGAACTACCTCTCCTCTTCCAGAATAACTGAAGAGACACTATAGACAACGGTCTCTACGATGAGGCTTTTATTCTTAGAAGAAGTTACAATATGTACAGAGCTATCTACAAACATCTATACAGTCTACCATCTATCTACAGAACAAGCCACTCAGTCAGCTGACTCTAATGGAATCTTCAGCCCAACTGTCAAATCCTAACTGCCAAACCCAACTGCCAACGAAAAGTTCAAATTCCCCCAGCCAGCATCTGATTGGCTGATGTTCTTGAATGGTCTTTTGCCATCACATATTGTACATTTTCCTTGGGACTCTTTATCCTAACATTTCTACCTTTCTGAACAAGTGGGAGGAGTAGTCCATGCACAGCGTCTATCATTGTCTGCAGAAAATAAAAATAGTGTGAATGCCTCAGATGTTCTTTCTCTTTTTCTCCACCTCCTGACCTGCAAAAATCTGCAAAGGTTTATCACCACCTGACATCTCCATCAGTGGCTACATATGACACACGATAACCATTTTTACTCATATGTTATAGCTTCTACTGCTTTATGTTCTTTTTATGTTAATAACATAATAAAGCTGAGCAACTTTTGCCTTATTCTTATGTAGTAGGATAATTAAAAAATGATGAATGGTAGAGCAAAGAATGATACACCACAAGCAACTTAACCTAACGTTTGAATGTGCACACAGTAGAATATCTTCTAAATCATTGACATGCATTATAAGCATTTGTTTTTCTACGCCTGATGTTTAAGTCTGAGGAACCAACCTGCATGTTCATACAGATAGGATTAGGTTAGAGTATCTGAATAAACAAATTTAGTTTGGTTGTTCTGCTATATTATGCATGAAAACAGATTTCTCAGTAGTGACAGTATTTTCATTTAAATTTTTTTAGGTGAAAAATGTTTATTTCACTAGTTTTATTCCATTCCTCAATTCCATGGGCATTCCAGCTTTCAGCAGACTTCCAGAGGTAACATTAGAATCATTAGAATAAATTTAAGGATACTCTTATTGTGTTTTAGCCATGCTTCTAATAATCACATACTATCTTTAATTCTTAATATTTTGTTTTGAAGTACTGAATAGATGTTTAACAGTCCATTAATAGACTATCTGATTCAAACTGTTGGGAATATAAACATGAAATAAAATGTGACTAAGGAGCAAAACAGATGGCCCCGAAGGGGCGTTGTGACGCAGCCCGAGAGAGCTGGATCGGGGCTGTTTCAACTGCATGCTGTGGCCCCAATTCTTTTGCCAGCTCAAAAAGAGGCAGCAAAATGTAAGACTTTGAGGCTAAAATTATGGATTTTAATAGGACTCGTAGGTAAGTCGAGGGAAAACTTAGCAGAATATAACAAAGAATGTAAAAGATGAAACAAATGCAAATGATGCTAAAGTTCTTAAAATTTTTTGACAGACATTCTTTGTGCTCACCCTAAAAGGCTGGATGGATGAAATAGTAGAGGGGATTGATGCTTCTTTTTGGTGTTCCGAGAAAAGATTAAGTTCTCACCTTTCACCAGGGCATGGTTCCTTTTTTTGATAAGAGTTAAAGTACAGTATTTACATTGACCCATGGATACGCCAACCCCTGGTTTTCTGGGTCAATTTTTTGACTAAAATTTCTACTTATACATGAGTACAGTGGTCCCCCGGGTTACAAAAGTAATCCGTTCCGGCATCCCTTTCGTAACCCGGAAAGCTTCGTAACCCGGGGGACTGCTTTATTTGTAGCGCAGAGCAGCGTGGCAGATTTAAAGGGCCGGCGCTTTTTTTTCGCAACCCGGGTTTTTTTTTCGGAGACCAGGGCCATTTTTCCAGCCCTGGCTCTTTCGTATCCCGGGGATTTCGTTGGCCGGGGGATTCGTAACCCGGGGGACCACTGTATATGTAGTATTTTAGTAGAAAGGTGGTAAAGTAATTGAAGTACTGTATAACTGACCACTCTAAGGAATGAATTAAATTGCAGAACATTGTATTCATGTTAATTATTAGCGCATTGTCAGCATAATGCTCTAATTCTCTTATCTTATGGAAACCCAGGTTGATGATATGTCAAGCATATATGAAGAAATGCATCTGAAAAATAAGGATATTGATGCCAGATTATTCCTGGAGAAAGATGGAATATTACAATATGAACACACAGAATGGTAACATTCTTTCCTCTCCTTATCTCACGTGTCTTTATTTCTCTGCTCATTAAGCAAAGTGTAGTTTTGGGAAGTGACTGTTGCTTAATGTCTCCCATATCTTTCACAGCATTTTTTTTAATGTTGTGTTGGACAAAAAAATAAACATTAGGAAGAATTGTCTGACAGGATGCATTATTCTGTGGGTAAACTGTATGATCTTGGAAGGTGGAAGACTCAACTGCTTTCGTTATTGTCAAGCCTTTGCTTCAAAACTCCTGTCATGGATATTAAAACAGCAGACTTCCTGCATGAGCAGAATTGTTCTGTTTGCTTATTTGTAAATGATAAAAGAAGTATGAATGATTTCAGATTGTAGAATTGCGTCATAGCTTGGATCTGAGTTAAAGAAGAAAGAGGAATCCGAACCAAGTTTGTTGAGACATTTAAAAAAAAAAAAATAGCAAGAAGTGGGATCAGTTAAACAAAATTCTTCTTGGGGAAAAAATGGAAGTCTCGCCAGAAGGAAATAAATAGGGAAGAATGGTATACATAGGTGAAATACCTGAAAGGTGGGAGTAGAAGGTAAAATAATGACATTCTGCTTTGGAGTGAAGCTATTCTAGCCTCATGGAGCTATCATGTATTGTGGCAGGAAAACATTTGTTTGCAACATATGTTTTCCTCTTGTTAAGTTTACAGTTAGAGAGAACACCAACAAAAAACTCAGGCGAAGATCTTCCTGTCGTACTTCCACAGACTCCTGTACGGTAAGAATAATTTAAGTTGGCATTTAAAAAAGAAGAACTCAAAATTTTAGAAAATTATTTCATGTGTATAAAAAACTATCCGAATCTATATTTAAATTCTCAAGTATTATGAGCCTTGATTTCTTGTTATTTGATACTTTGGCATTAAAAAGGTGCATTCACAGAGTCCCAGTGAATAAGGTGGAAGCATGTGGCTGGTAGCTTTGGTTAAAGTGATGTTCCTGTTCCGTTCACAAAAGCGGATGGTGGTAGATATTCTACTGCTGTCAGCTTCTCTAAGCAAATATAATGCTGGTGAATGTTTCATGATGTTATTTCAATTTAGTTAGAATTGGCTTCAGAATGTCTGCTACTTCTGACAATTCATAAAACACAAATGATCTAAAATGTTGCTGGGGTTGTTAAGGATATTAATGAAGGGAAATAACATTTTGTTGGAATGACATTCAAGAATGTTCTTTCGTAAGTGATCATTTAATTGGATTTTTTTCCTGTTCAAAAGAACTTTATATATTTCAGGAAATTGTAACAACACTTTGCTTTTCTATAGGACTGCAATGAACACGATTCAGCAGTTAGTGACGATCTTAAATTCGGCAAGTGACAAACCATCAGACAAACTTATTTCATACTTCAATGTAAGCAACAGTATTACTTAATGGAAGCATTGATGTGGATATAGTGTAGAAATAAGATTGTTGTGTTCTGTTGTGTAAAGTATTCCATTATCAAACATTCCTTTTCCCCCGATGTTTTCGCTGCTTTAGATAGGATAATTTACTCTCCCACTTTTAAATCCTTTTCTAATGTAAATATTCTAAAGAGAAGGCTTATTTTTAAAATGCACGTCTAAGATCTCCTGTTTCTTTGCATACCTGTTTTACCATTAGCTGCCTTCCTGTTCTTTGGGAGGACAGACAAATCTGGGTGGATCCATCCAAAGATGGATGTCTGGGCAGATCTTTTGCTTGGAGATGAAAAAAATGCTTACTAATATCTTTCAATGTCAGTTTTAAAATAAGCTGTAAAATCCGGTGGTATCTGTCACCAAAGGGAATGATCACCATTGCAGAAACAAATCCCTCCTTTCCTCTACATACTTCCAAAATCTGCTCTGGAAGGCAGAGGCCTTCTTCAGAACAAATTGGGCAGCTTGATGGTGAAGACAGGGAAATCCTTTTCAAGTGGAAACTGGCTTCTTCCATGTTGGTTTTCCCCCATTGCTGGTAATCTATAATACTGCTAATGTTAATGATAAAATACTCATTTGTTTTTATATTCTTTGCCCCTTAGAATGCATTGCTAGAAGATTAAACTATAATTAATGCAGTATCAATCTGCATTGAAGTCCTACATTCTACAAACCCAACATGAGAGGTAGTAAAAACAAAATTTCACACAGAGCTATAACCACCCAGCTGCCAATAGTAATAGAAATAGAAAGAAGCTAAGTATCTTTACAAATATTAAATCACATATGAGTTTTTTTAAAATCAATTGATATTGAAATAGGTGACCTACATAAAAAGTCTAGAAAAAGAAGGAACATTTTGCCTATTGCTGAAAGGTAAAAAATATTAGCACCAGGTGAGTATAATGAAGGAGAGCATTCTGCAGCTGTGGGGCTCCTACCAAGAAGGCCCACCCATTTACAGTCATTCTCTTTGTCTCAGATTGTGAGGACCTTATTTGATCTCAAGGCATAGGTAGTAAATATAGCAAGAGGCATTACTTCTGGTACTATGATCCCAAGTTGTGTAAACTTTTCTAGTTCAAAACCAGGCCCTGGAAACAATCAATGCCTGGTGTTGGTTAGAAAGTGTGTAGCTATATTCTATATGATTTCTGGAGACAAGCTTCCCTCTGTACAAATATAAAATATATTTTATACAAATATAAAATAATACAACAGGGCTTGCAGAAGCCAGAATATCTGCTTTTTGTTAAAGTAATAGCTAGGATACCAGGAAAAAAAGCTGGTAAAAGCACCTTGTTATACAGAACAATCCTGTAGAGCACCATTAAGCAATGAGCTTATTTTAAAACCTTGAATTAAGGTTTATTTCTTGAATTACTATCTTAAATCATAAAATAATTAGTTTGTGTTCTATCTTCAGGTTTTTCAGATAACTTTTCTTGTCAGTAAAGTAAAAAAGATGTAGTGATTTCATATCTTCAGGTGTCAGAATTTGCAGTCTGAATCTCCCCTACACCATTGCCTTTCTCGACAAAGGCTGACTTAGTATTATATCCTGTAAAGTTAGGACTCATATGGAAGATTTTTTTGTTTGTTTGTTTTTCAAATATAATAGATCTGTTCATCTAAGAACCAGCTTTCCTTAACCCTTACAGAACTGCACAGTAAATCCTACCCAAGATATACTGGAAAGAATAGAAAATCTGGCTCGTGTTTTCAGAGAAAAATTTGCTGAAGCGGTTGGACAAAGATGTGCTGAAATTGGATCACAGGTAGATTTCTCTTACTTAATAGGTTTTCAAAAATAAATGTAAGGAGAGGTAGGTGGGTATAATTTCTGCTTCAGGCTGTAGAACTGCATGGAATTGGAAATAGAATATGCCTGAAAAATTTGAAACATGCTTCTGGGAATCAAAGTCAAATCATGTTTTGTTTGCCTGTTGTTGTGTGCCTTCAGGTTGTTTCTAACTTATGGTGACCCTAAGGTGGGTCTATACCAGTTTTTTCTAGGCAAATTTTGTTGAGAGGAGGTTTGCCTTTGCCTTCCTCTTGAGGCTGAGAGTGGGACTTGCCCAAAGTTACCCACTGGGTTTCGATGGGCAAGCAGGAATACAAACTCTGGTCTCCAGAGTCATAGTCCAATGTGCAAACCACTATACGATGCGTGGTTTATCTTTAGATATACTTAGTGTTAATGGAAACACTTTACAGTGAATATTTGCTCTTCAATTTATAACTATGAAAACCAAGAGGAGCTTTGCTTTTTACAAAAAAATAAAATAAATAGTCTTCTTTTTTTAATAATTAAGTATTTTTATTTGTTTTATAACAATACAAAACAAACAATGAATACATAAATAACAAATAGTCTTGGAGGTCTATATGTGAACATGCATAATAGCTATCTTTTGTGGGATAATAGCAGTAAGTCCCAGTCTTTTGTTGAAAGTATTTCATAGATTTTGTTTTCTGTCTTCATTTCTGAAACATAAAGATACAGCAGTGTAGCCCAAAGCTAAAAGGAAAATGTTTTTGTTTTCTTTGAGAAACTGCAGGAATGCTAAAGTAGGATTAGTTGAAATTTGAGGAACGCATGTCAACCTTTTTTTATGGCACTGAGGGAGAGAATTGCTGTAAGAAAACATGCAAATTTCTATGTAATGTACACAACTAGACTCTAATACTTTATTGTAATCTTCATCTTCCCAGCATCTGTATCTAACAAATCCTCATTCTTTCTGCCATTTTCATGACTTAAGCTTCCTGAAGTTTTTTAAAAAACAGGACTCTAGTCTGAGTCTTCTTTTGGAGCATTCTTAAGTTACCAGATCCCTAGAACCCTTTGTCAGGTAGAGTTGTATTTTCCTTCCCTTTCCTTGCTTTCTGCTATGAAAAGCGACTGCTCAATAGTATTTCACACATCTAGAGATGGAATCTAGTTGTTATGTTATGCTAGTCTAACATTTGCTTGTGCACTTTCTCTGTGCTTGTGTAAGAAGGAAGCAGTGGCAACCACAGAAGAAGATAATCAAAAATTCTGAGCCACTTACTTTCAAAAATGCCTGGCTTTAGGAGGAGGTGTTCTCAGAATCAAGCATTCTTGGGGAGATGACCTGGAGAGCCACTATAATCCTCCCAGTGTGTCTGATTCTAAGGGGAACATCACCACCTTCAAAGCCAGGCATTGGAGATAGAGGCTGCTTAGACCTAGTAGCTTTCTCTTCCCAATGACGATAAGTTCCTTTTCTTCTTTTCCTCTCTTATCGCTTAAGCTACAGTCTTTTCCCTCCTACAGCTGCCATGCCACTAATGCATAAGGTGGACATATTTCTAATAGTAGGGCTCAGGTAAGGTATGCCACTCTTTGTTCTTTCCACAATTCAGAGATAAAGCACTTTAACCTGCATTTTGGGTTTCCACCCATATGTGTGGACCAGTTTAGACGGTGGTGACTGAATTTCTCCAGGACCTATGCCATATTCCTGGTTCTATACTAGGTATCCAGCCGGAAGCTTCTGTCTGAATTTGTCCTGGAAAACATTGTCTTTTACTTCCTTGACATTTCTCTCTGCAACCATGAAAACTAAACTCTTAACTTTTCAAAATACAAACTTAAGAGTCTTATCTTGGGTTCTTTATTGATGTATTCCTTGCATCTGTATTTGTGCCTTTGGGAATATTCTTATGAATGGATGTTAGGCAAACATTAAATTAAATGAACTGTATTTTTATGTGCTAATTGGCTGTTCAGGGGTTAGTATGAATCCAATAGCCTGCTCACAAGTATTTTGTCTCTAATTTTCTCATAATGAGTTCCTGAAAATATATTAATGGATTTTAGCACTGCTGTAATTGTGGTTGCTGCCTGCTAGTAGAGAGATATTTTTACAGAATGTGAAATGTGGTGAAGGGAAATGCAGAATGCTTATTAGAACTACAGGGCAGGTGGAAATAAAGAATAAGTGACAGCCACAGCATTCTAGAAGGGTGAATTTAACATTTCAAACAACTTGGATAGCCCTGACAATAGGTCGCCTACATTAAAAATGCTGCTGCTGGATGGCAAGTCAGTCAGTGGGAAAACAACTGTCCTGAATTTGATCCTGGATGAGGATGCCAAGCTAGCTTATATCGCAAAGACCTAGTTCCTCCCATGTTTCAGATCTAGTTTTCTGTGCAGGATGGGTGGATGATGATTCTGCTGTGGAAGAACTCTCTACATAGAGAGATAAAGAGATCATTGACAGGGTTAGACTTACTGGAGCTCAAAGTCTGTGCAGGGATGGAACGCTGATCAAAATGGCTTGTCCCAGGAGGCTGATGGATCTGGATGGTTTGTTCATAGGTACTAAGGAGGACACATTTATCTAGACCCATTTCACTCTGGCTTTCGGTTTTGTTATGGAATACGGATAACCTTAGTAGACAATGTACACCTGGAACTGAATGGGCAGGATGCTGTTGCTTTGGCTGAACCTATCAGCAGCCTCAGTATCTGCCAGTACCATCAGCTATGGTATTCTTCCAGACTCCCTCTTGGGAGTAATAATGGGCACTGTTTTCAAGAGGTCTTGGTTTTTCTTGTAGGGAGATGTTCAGAAAGTGGTGCAGAAGGATTCTTGTTTGATACCTTGTTTCTTAGTGTGTTGCATTTCTTCGAGTTCTATCTTGTCTTCCATGCTATTTATAAAAAATGGCATTGTGTTACAACAGCTTTTAATTTTTGCTTTTCCAGCGGTACAGACTTGGGGTACGGCTATACTACAGAGTGATGGAATCCATCTTAAAGTCGGTATGTCTTCATGATATTCAGTTCTTACAAATGAGGTTTTTAAAAATTTGGTGAAGTCTACATTTACTTGTATCTGTTCTAGGAAGAAAAACGCCTATCAGTTCATAACTTCAGGTATGTTTGCCAAACATACTTTAGCCCCTATAGATTTGTTAAATGTTCAGACACATTATTGAGACTTATTTTCTTACAGCAAACTTTTGAATAACAACATCTTTAATACATCCCTGTTGGCTTGTGCACTGGAGGTTGTCCTGGATACATATGGCAGTAAGTGTAAATTCAAATATTTTTATTTATTATTATTTTTTCTTCGATCTTGTTCCTGTAGCATAATTTCTTTTCAGTAGAACTTTGAGTGTTTTGAGGATAGGAACTCTGTTAAGCTAGCTGCAAAATGTTCAGATGATTTCTCATTTCAGCAAGAAGTTGTAGGACTTTTAACTTATTCAGAACAAGTCAGTTTCTGCCCCACAATCAACTAGAAGCTCCTGCTTCTGTACAGCTGGGTCTAAACTTGTATGAAGCTTGAATCTTTCCTTTAGGCTTTTTTCCCCCCTCTTCCTGTCTTCTAATTTCCTCTCCTAAAAAAATATCCACAGCTTCACTGTCACTTCTCTATCTTCTTCTTTCTCCCACAATGTCTATCGTAACTAGACTTCAGAGACTCTTATTTCTATTGGTAGCTTGCCAGAATTGGAAGAAGAGGGGAGCCGTCCTTTTTCTCTGCCCTGGACAATATAGATTTTGCATCAGACATCAAACAGAGAAATGATTTGTAGGGATAAACACTGCATGGATGGCATCACTATGTCCAACACAGTGGCCAGCAATGAGGGAAAACTAGCTAAGAGGCCTAAAACTTCAATGTCCAAAGTGTCCTAGACCTTTTCCTCATCTAGCTGTTCCTGGAGGGGAAGGAGGGCATAGCTCAACAATCTACTTGGCTGTTCAGGAAGAAAATCTCACTATCCTCTTCGCAAAAACTGCCAACATTTTCATACTCAGTACTCCTGAAACATCTTTCTGGCTTTAAATTTAGGCCTCAAAGGAAGCAGTTAAGAAGGCCCTACCACAGTCTTTCCTGGGCATCCCTTTTCCAAGTAATTTCATATGTTTTATTAGTGAAAATTGGAATAAACCAGAAACATTTAAAGCAATTGAGCATTCAGGTGTGGGAAAGTATAATGGGTGCTAACAGAAAGATTAGGTTAATACTTTAGGCTCAATACTTTAGGCTTAACAAACCTTTGCCTATGACCTTCAAAAGGAAATGCAGGAGGTGGAAAGCAGCAGTATTCACAGTCATAAAGTTACAGGGTCCTTTTCCACATGCCCTTAGTTCTGTGACCAATCAGAAATTCATTTAAAGATCATTTGACCTTTCAAAGTTCATTCTTATAGCCTCTCTGTCACTGCTGTTATAATACAATATAATAAAATATTGGTACCCCAAAATAATGCAGGGTGTGCTAACAGTGTGGATCAGTGTTGGCTGTGGGAAAGAGCTCTGAGGATTTGTCTAATGTATGGGTGAGATACCCAATTGAACTTGTTTGTGACTGGATTAATTGCAGAAACCTGACACTTCTGAGTACTTGTGTGAAAACCCTTATCCAAGCCCTCCTGGAAGAGTGTTAGGGTCAAATATATCAACCCTGAATGTGACATGTACCCCTTTTTCTAGAAGAAGCCCCCAGGTTGATTCATTCTGTATTGCTACAGATCATTTGGAGGCATGTGAAAATCCTTAGATGTAGAACCTGCCCTTACTTATTAACCTGGAGCAGTCAGTTTTCATGTGTCAAGCTTGAATGTGGAAATCTGCACCATCCTTTGCTAAAGGCTATAGTCTGGATAAATTTGCTTTTGCTGGGGCATCCTGCCCTCTCTAATGTTGCTTTGTAGTAAGATGATCATGTGGGAAGAAAAGTCCCTGGGTCTGTCTCTCTTTGATCCTGTTGTAGCTCTGCTGGGGTAGTTGATAAATTGTTCTAATAATGTTTTCTTTCTCCTTCTGGCTGTTTCATGAGCCTGGTTCTGCATAGGTTTTGCTCACATATACAAGGGTGCTCAGGACACATCTTATTGGTTAAAAACACCTGTCTGTAGAGTGAGGGAGGCAGAATGATGTTCTGTCACTAAAAATGACTATATTATATTAGATACAAATGGCCCTGTCCATTTAAGAAAAGAATCTATATAGGATTTAATGTTACTTCATTGTGAAAGTAATTTATTGTATTCTTTTTAGCATCCGCAAATGCTTCACAAAGTGATGGTGTGAATACAGAAACCAACTTGTCTTTCCCATGGATCATCAACATATTTGACTTAAAAGCCTTTGACTTATACAAAGTTATTGAGAGCTTTATTAAAGCAGAACCAGGCCTGACACGAGACATGATAAAACACCTAGAATGCTGTGAACACCAAATTATGGAATCCCTTGCGTGGCAATCAGTAAGTTGTCTTTTGAAACATCATCTTTGCTGGGCATCCTCTTTACAAGTCATTTCACGTATTTTGTTAAGGACAGGTGAAATGGATTGTTTACGTTGGTATATGAATGTATGAAATGTATTTAAGGGTTATCACATGAAGGCCAATTTATGTGTTGCCTTTTGTGTTTCTTTTGTGGCTTGGTGACATGGTACAATGTGCAATGGGAACTATATTGGCCAGGAAGATCACCACTTTCTGGGAGCAACTACTTTTTCTGTCAAAGAACAGCATAGCCCTGTTCCATGTATGTCCCTGATTAAAGTGTTCATTTGCAACATTGAATGAATGTGTTCAGAAGTAACACCAGCAGCAATGTTATGGCCCAAACACATGGAGCCCAGGAAATATCATTTTTATTTAATGTAAATATAAACATTTATATGCTGCATGTCAGGTAGAAACAGCATCTTCAAGAAGTAACTCTTATTCTATTTATTTATATCCTGCTTTCCACCCGGTAAAGGGACAAAAGGCAGCTAACAAATCTAAAACAATCCAAGTTAAAAAAGTATAAAACACTAAAAATACAAAGTTAAAAAAAATTAAACAATTCGAACAATTAAAAACATCACATTATTAAAATTTAAAAATTGAAAACTCTTTAAAACAAAAACAAAACAGCACCCATGTCAATATGTGAAGGCCTGGTGACATAAAAAACATTTTTATCTGCTGTTGAAAAGAAAGCAAAGATGGAGCTATCCTAGCCTCCCTAGGGAGGGAGTTCCAAAGCTGAGGAGCAGCCACTGAGAAGGCCCTCTCTTTTATTCCCACCAAACAAGCCAATGATCTCAATACTCTGTGGGGCTTATACAGGGAGAAACAGTCTTTCAAATAGCCTGGACCCAAGCCATATAGGGCTTTTCTAGGTCAAAACCAGCACTTTGAATTTTGCCCAGAAACAGACTGGCAGCCAGTGGAGCTGTTGCAATAAGGGAGTTGTATGCTCCCTGTAGCCAGCTCCAGTTAACAGCCTGACTGCAGCTATTTGGACCAGCTGAAGTTTCTGAGCACTTTTCAAAGGCAGCCCCACATAGAGCACATTACAGTAACCCAGACGGGATGTAATCAAGGCATATACCACTACGGCCAGATCTGATTTTTCCAGGAATGGGCACAGTTGGTGCATGAGTTTTAGCTGTGCAAAGACACCTTGGGTCACTGCTGATACCTGGGCTTCCAGGCTCAGCACTGAATCCAGAAGTACCCCCAAACTATAAGTTTTCGGGGGGAATGTAACCCCATCTAACACAGGCTGAATCCCTATTCCCGGATCTGTCTTTCTTCTGACCAGGAGCACCTCTGTGTTGTCTGGATTAAGCTTCAATTTGTTTGCTCTTATCCAGTCCATTACAGTGGCCAGGCACCAGTTTAGGACAGAAACAGCTTACTTGGAATTAAGTAGAAAGGAGTGATAGAACTGGCTGTCTTCAGTATACAGGTGACATCTTACTCCAAAACTCCAAATGACCTCTCCCAGTGGTTTCATGTAGATGTTAAAAAGCATAGGAGACAGTATATACTGGTCAAAGACCGAATAAATATTGACAGCATAGGAGACAGGACTGAGCCCTGAGGGGATCTCACAGTCCAATGGCCAAGGAGTCGAACAGGTATACCACACCACCACCTTCTGAGAATGCCCTCCAAGAAAGAATGGAGTCACTGTAGAACAGTGCCTCCAAGCCCCATCCCAGAGAGGTGACTCAGAAGGATGCCATGGTTGATGGTATCAAAATCTGCTGAGAGGTCCAGCAAAACCAACAGGGACACGCTCCCCCTGTCCAGTTCCCTGCGTAGAGGCCACCAAAGCTGTTTCTGTTTCATAACCAGACCTAAAACCAGACTGACATGGATCTAGATAATCTGTCTCATCCAGGAACGCCTGGATGAAGTTTACACAACCATTGTATGGGTTGTAGAACAAAATAAGAAAGCAGTTGATAATTTTATATTTCTGATAAACTATGGATAGTAATACAGAAAAGTGATTGCAGAAGTGTCTGTCTCCAGAAAAAGTGAAAACAATAAACACTGAACTGCCTGGTCAGGTTTCCCCAAAATTGCATAGTTGCATAGAAGATCTCCTTATATGTTATATACATTTTGATATGTGGATTAATATAACTGTCTGTGTGTAGGAGAGAGTCAGAGAGAGAGAGAGAGAGAGAGAGAGAGAAATTAACAGACAGGACTAAATAACTATGAAAGGTTTTGGCTTCCACTTTCTTCAGCTGCTAAAGATAAAACTGATCTGCATTCAAGATGACAATTTAGAACACTCTTGTTTTTAACATGCTTCAATGTATAAAGGTATTTTCCTCTAGGTTGAGTCCATGTGATGTAAGGTGTTTAAATGAAAATTCCTGAAGGAAATGGTGCTTCAGTACCAAAGTGGGACAAATCAGAGAGACTGTGAATTGAAATGCCTATGTGCTGGTTGCTCTAGCTTCCTGGTCAGGATCACAGATTTGTGTGTGTGTGTGTTTTATAAGGCCGTAGCTTGAGGTCCGTTGACAATCACTTTGCATGTCTCTGTGGAACTAAAATGTCCCATCCTGTTATGCCATTTACCTTCAAGTCATTTGTGATCTGTGGTGACCCCAAGACAAATCTACCCCAGGATTGTCTTGGCATGATTTTTTTCAGAGGGAGTTTGCCATTACCTTTCTTTGAGACTAAAAGAGTGACTTGTCAAAGGTCACTCCATGGGTTTTCATGGTGGAGTACGGATTTGAATTCTGATTTCTGGAGTCCTAGTCTAACACTCAAAACACTACACCATGCTGGTGCCCTCTCTGTCTCATATCACATCCTGTTTTGTAGTATGTCTTCCGTATAATCTGTCTCTTATAAAAGTCATAGCTGTAGAATTATTCATTAACAGTAGGAAGAAATGCAGAGTTCAGATATGAAAACATACAGTTGTCCCTCCGTATTCGTGGGGGTTACGAAAACAAGACCCCCGTGAATATGGAAAATGTGCAAATAGTGCCAATCCCGCTCAGCTTCTCCGATGCCAGGAGCAGCTGCAGCCAGCTGTCCCAAGCACGGGAGGAGGAGGAGGGCCGGGCTCATGCTGAGATCACAAATAATCAAATTCATGAATCCCAAGTCTGTGAATGGGAAGGGGAAGGGATGACTTAACATTGCAGGCAACTTCTCTTGCATCTTCTCATTTTCAATATATTAATGGCAAATGAAACACATTACAGTGGGCCCTTGGAATCCACTTGGGTTTGATTCCAGGACCCCCCCCCCCATGGATACCAAAACCCATGGATGCTCAAATTCCATTAAATATGATGGCATAGTAAAATGGTGTTACATATATAAAACGGGAATCAAGTTTTGCTTTGTGGAATTTATATTTTTAGGAATATTTTCAATCCATGGATACTTGAATCTGTGGATAAAAAAATCTGTGGATATGGAGGGTAGTATGTATAAGGTATTCTTTTTTTCTCCTTATTTTATTTGATCCTTGCTATGTAAAGCGCTGTGCAAACTTTACAGCACTATAAATAAATGTTAATAATAATAATAATGATCATCATCATCATCATCCTTCCTCAACCTGATGCCTTCAAAACACTTTTGCCCCAGCCAGTATGACCAATGGTCAAGAATGCTGGGAATTGTAGTCTAGAATGTGAGGAGAATACTAGATTAGAGAAGGCTGATGTTTCTATTTCTGTACTGCAACACACATCTAATTTTCATATATCAGGAGTCCATGAACCTTGTTTTTACATTAGGCTCTCAGGAGACAGTTGTGCCCAGAAGTGCTTTTCTCCAGATTAGAATGGTGTGTCAGCCATGCCAGTTCCAGGTACATTTATAGAATCATAAAGCTGGAAAAGACCCCAAGGGCCATCCAGTCCAACCCCCTGCCATGCAAGAACTCACAATCAAAGACCCCCCAACGGATGACCATCCAGCCTCTGTTTAAAAATCTCTAAAGAGGGAGACTCCACCGTCCTCTGAGGGAGCATGTTAGACCTGACCATGTTGCTGTATGCATTAGTGATGCTGGAACTGAACATACTTATAACAGCTTCTGTTTTGGGTTGTCCCAAACTAGTACAGAAAGTTGTAGCCAAGATTTCAATAGATCAGGTGGTCAAATCATGGAATTTCTTCTGGTATTAAGTGAATTGCGCCAGCATGACATTGTGGTTTGAGCGTTGGATGATGATTCTGGAGCCCAAACACTTCAAGTTATCTATGAGCCATTGAGTTAACTATTTTACGATTTTAATTGTACAGATTACTAACTCTAAATCCTGAGTTTTCTGAATTGGCCAGCTCCATAAGGCGGGGGAAAGTGAGATTATCGAGTTAGGTAGGTCAGGCTTAAAGTGGTTTTCCCATAGCTAACAAGTGAACATTACTGAGGAACATGGATTTGTCTTTCATCTTTCTTGTCTTATTTCAGTTACCTCAGATTTAAAAAGCTGTGGTGGAGAATATTGATGCATGAGGGAAATTATTCTTGTTTTAAGTTTTAAAAAGAATTCTATTATGAAAACACTACAAGGCTCTTGACTACTTAATGTGTGTTGAATGTCTTTTGCACCGTTCAGTTCTCATAGTAAAGGTAACATCATAATGTGTTTTTGGACCTTGCTATATTTTGCTGCATGGCCAATGTATACATTGTTTGATGGCGCTATCACTGAACTAATTATAGTAGTTTTTAATAGCCAATAACTGGTTTGGTCTAGAATTTCTGTTGAACTACTTGCGTTCATTCCTTCATTTTAGAAATTTTGTACCAGTTACTGTGTTCAAGGCAATATTTTTCTTTTGGAGACAACTCTAGCATAACTTTCAAATGCAGTTGTTCACCATAATACAGATGTGCATGTGTATTTATATTCTCTATCCAAATAAATAAATTCTGAATTAAGATATTTCTAACTTCCTTGAGGAGCATACCTGTTCTTTATAAGATACATTTATCTAGCTATGCTTCAAGGGAAATAAAACTATGTAAAAAAGAGAAAACTAGTCTGGTTAACCTAATGGAGTACTAGGAACAATGCAATCCCCTACGTTTTTGTTCAGAAGAAGGATTGAATTCAACAGGACTTATTCCTAGGTTAAAGGATGGATTGCAGCCAGAAAGATAAAATGACTTTTAAGAGGGCTTTTTCATCTGAAATGAATGGAAAAATTCCAGAAAAAGATGTAGGACTCCAAGTCCACTAGAGCCAAGGCTATATACACAACTGGTAGATTAATGGGTCACTCTGTAGCAGGTGAGTAACTTTTGGAGGGCAGAGGGTCATGTTAGTCTCCTGGGCCCCCTTGGAGACCTTTGACAACTTACTCCCCCCCCCCCCAAGTTTTTAAAAACTGCTACAGATTGTTTCCACCTCTAGGGGCATTTTTAATATTTAATATTTAATAATCAGTATTTCTATTGCATTAACCTAAATAAGTCATGGATAAAAATATATTATATTCATCCACTGTATGAAGGCAAGCATCTGTGTGCGTAGTGGTTTGATACGAGAAGACCCAGTCCTCCCTTAAGCAACGCTATCACTACAATAAACTAGAATATAAAGACATAGGTGTGTGAGTCTGGAAAATCAGTATGCAAAGGGATCTTGTAGCACCCTGGAGACTAACTGGAACAGAGAAATTGGTAGCTTGAGCTTTCGTAGGCAAAAGTCTACTTCCTCAGATGCATGGGGTGGAGTGGAAAGTCTAGGGATAGGATGTCTCTGGACTTTCTACTGCACCCCATGCGTCTGAGGAAGAAGACTCTAGTCTACGACAGCTCATGCTGTCAACTTCAGTTAGTCTCAAAAGTGCTACAAGATCCCTTTGCACATAGTAATGCTGTGCTCTGCAGCTATTGTGCTTATAACTTCCACTATTAATAGCATCCAAGGTGGCCTAACCAACACAGCTTAAACAAAGTTTAAACAATAAACACCACTAACATCGTCGTAATAATATAGTTTAAAAGGCTACATGCACAAGTGATGGAGACCTTTTCGAAAAGCATCCAAAAGAGTGGCATTTAATCACAACCCCAGGGAGAGTGAATTCTTCACTCTGGAAGCAATTTAGAAAGACCTCTTCCACATGCCCATCACATGGGGCTCTGTAGAAGATAGCATTCTGAAGCTTGCCTCTTCTGAAGCTCTTATTCGGATCGGCTCATAACAAGATAAACAATCTCTTAGATCAATACTGTTCAAAATGGTGGGATGGGCTGGTGAGGCCTCTGCAGAGAGTCTCCAGGAAAGAAAGAAACACCTGTTGGTAATAGAGCACAAATATCGTGCTGATCCCTGGCCTGTTAAAGGAGGAAAATAACTCTTCCCCATATCAGTTAGCTTAAGAATCAGTGCCTTTGTCGATCCTAAGCAGCTTACTGCTTTGAAGGTTAATATCAGCGTTTTTAATTGAGGCAGATAGCAGTTGCTTACTTTTAGAATCAGAGTATCTTTTAGAATCAGATCTCAGTACCATGCACCAGTTAGTAGCCAATCTGTTAGGTCTTGTGTCAACTGAAGTTTCCAGACGCTCCCCAAGAGTTGAGCACCTGGCAGTAGTCTACATGTGAATGTAAGTAAGGCAAGTCAAGTTGCCTTGTTGCTGATGAATGAAAAGAGTTGTGTGAATATACTCATCACTATTATTGCCAGATATCTGGGAGTTAAGAAATAACATGGGATCATGGAGTAGTCTCACACTGTGAAACTAAGCTTTGAATATGAGAGCCTCTTCTAGTACAAGGTGAATCGTGGTTGAGTCTCACTTCCTTCATGGTGAGAAGGTTTTAAAAATTCTGATACATTAATACTGTAAATCCTCCTAACTAGAAATGGAGTGAATTTTTCAAATACTGGTTGTTATAACCCCCGTTTAAATGCATATATATGCTTTATTTCCTAGGAAGAGTTAGGTCACTGATGTGAAGTATTGTTAGCAGGAGTTATTTGTGCTTAGTGTTGGTGGATCATGCACATAAACACTATCCCTCATTCTTCATACATACATGTTATTAGCCAGTTCTCAATGTTTGCAAAGATTAATAGCTTTTGAATGAGAAATTACAATAGTATGGTCAATACCAGCAGTTTTGTTAAAACTGGTAGTTTTTCCAATGGTCTGATATATTTTGTTCTGAAAGTTTACTTCAGTGTAAATATTTCTTCATTTAAGAAAAGGTTTCAAGACATCCAATTATTTGAAACTTGTAGGTATGAAATGCTCAAAGGGGTATGCTGCTTGGAAAAACAGTGCACCTGAAAGCATAAATGCTGAATGTTAAAACTTGAAAGACAAGAGTCATTCAAAATGGATTCACCAAATATGCATATAACATTATTTTTCAATTCAGAAAGGGAGTCATAATTCCCTTTGTAAATGAGTTGATTAATCCCTTAAGGTTAAAAATAATACTCTCTGTACCTTTACTGATACCCTGAATTATAAAAAAGGAGACAAGTTCCTTTTCATGTGTTCATTATGCCCCACATGATGAAATATGAATCTTTCAAAAGACTGTATTCCAGAAAAAGAATGTCTACTTATAAACAGAGACATTTATTACTCTAAAATATTTTTACTCATTCTATGTTTTGGTGCACATAAGCATATCTTTATACAAAAAATATGGCTTGAATGTTCAGTTTTGGTTCTCTTGTTCTTTCGCTTTCATTTATATTGTAGATTCATTGTCAGTTGTTGCTTGTAAAGTCTGGAGTCCATGTTGAATGAATTTATCAGAAGCTTGTGTTTTGGTAGATCTGTATTCATGTCTTCTTGTTGACCAGCTCTTCATTTTTATTGAATTTTGAATAGTGTCCGAAGTGAAATAGTAAACTATAGGGTCAAAACAACAGTTTGAAACGGCAATACACAATGTGATGGGATACATAGTCCTCACAGCCGTAACTACTGAACAATTAATCCATGTTTGTGTTCTCATGAGTGAATAAAGAATTAGGGTAATGTTGTATGGCACAAAACAGAAACAGAATATCAGCAAATGAACAAAAATCATTCGAAGAACCTTTTTTTTGCTTAATTTATTCCGACTGAGTGTAAACGGTTTATTCAAAGTCCTCAGAACCATTGTGGAGCAAGTCACATTTAATATAAGTGGAATGAAAAATCCTACAATTTCAATGAAGATAACAATCCTTGAAAGATAGGTTTTCCAGGTTGCTTCAGAAAAATTTTCAAAGCATGCATTGTGAGTTAGTCCTTCGGTGCTGACATGAGTGTTGGTGGATTGAAATAAGCTTGCTGGTACACTTCCTACTATCACAATTGTCCAGACTGCAAAGCAGGCGATCCTTGCATTTCTTTTTGTTCGAATGGTCCTGGACCGAAACGGATGTACAATTGCTAAAAAGCGGTCAATACTTATGCTGGTCAAAAAGAAAATGCTTCCATACATGTTTATATAAAACAATGTGACAGACGTCTTGCAGAGTATGTCTCCAAATGGCCAATCCTTTGTAGCAAAGTAGTAAACTCTGAAGGGTAACGTAAACACAAAAAGGAGGTCTGATATTGCTAAATTAAGCATGTAAGTTGTTGTTTCATTACGTACTTTTAATGTGCAGGTGAAGATATATATAGCAACACAATTAGATATTAAGCCAAGGACAAATACCATACTGAACATATAACCATATAGAGTATACTTGAAGGAGTCTTCAGTAGAGCAGTTGGAGCTTAGCATTATGATACCAGTTTTATTTCCACAGTTAAGAGTTGTAAAAGTAAAACTGTACCTTCTTTTGTTGTGTTGCGTTGGAGTCGCAGTAAAACTTTCAGATGCTTTGTAAATCCAGTCTTTGGATGCTTTCATTTGTGTCTGGCTTTACTTTAAACCACCATAGCCAGATTATAACATTTAGAGGAAGGCATTCTGTATTGTAATAATCCAAGAATTACTTGCGTCCAGGTTTTGTAGCAGACCACGTAGCCATTCCTCGCCAACAGTAAACATCTCATTGTACACAAAGGACGTTGTCCTTCATTTTCAGACTCCGGTCTAATTACTCCACATATTGTAGGAGAAGTGGATCTTTCCTGTTGTTCCGTCGAAAGTACCGCATATCATTTCCAAAGTTGCGTGCAAGTAATAGACTTGAAGATCCTTTATGAACAGACTTCCTTGTTTCCAGCCTTCTTGGCTTTTTTCCCCCCTTTTTTGTTGTCTTGTCTTTGTGCTGTTAAATAAACGTTTAGCCCACAGCGTTGAGCCCACAGTGTGAGAAGTGTGCAGAGGAATAAAATTCCAAAGCGTGTCTGTTCTTGCTGAATGTGAGCCTTTCTTCATACACGCCAATTATCCTGTATGCATTTGTGTATTCGGAGAGAGAGAAAAAATACCCCACCTATGCTTACTCAGCTTGTAAACTGACATCACAGGAAAAGAGGGATGGACTAAAGAATAGAAGGTTTCAACTTTCAGTTCGTTTTAAAGGGGGAAAAAAGAGTGTGTTTCTCAGAAATCTATTTGAGAAGCATGAAAAAAAATGACTTAAGCTAGTAGTCAAAACTTGATTGAAAGCCAAAAGCACCTTCTGATATGTTGTTAAATAATATATTAGATCCATTTGATTTTTTTTAATCTATATCTAGGAGAAAAAATGACTGTTCAGAAAGTTTTCCCCAGGAATGGCATAATGTTTTATCACACAAAAATATATTTGTACTACATCATTCATCCCTGCAAAGGAGTTTCAACTGTTGGATTCTGGATATTTTTGTTTAAGCAGTTTAGACTGCATGTAAATCCTATAAACAACTTTTGTTTTGCCAGTTAGTCTGTTAACCTCAAAAGTATTTTTATATTTAAAGCACAGCACCGATACTTTTTTAGAGATAGCGCTGAAAGTTTATAGTTCTGATTAGTTTTGAGAAACGAATTAAGAATATTTGAGAGGTTCCTGGCTTCTTGATAGCTAAGCATTACAAAAGCCATGTTGCAACTAGGTAAAGGTTTTAAAAGCTATATGGCTAGAAGGGATGCTCAAGTGATTTTTTAATCTGCTGATCTACCTTGAGGTGCACAATACCTCAGGTTTGCACCATATATCTCGCCATGGATTTAGATTTGTCTCCTGGTATAGTGCTAGGTTTGCTTTAGGGTTGCCATAAGTGGAAAATGACTTGAAGGCACACATTAACAACTCATTGTGCTTGAGCAGTGCAATGCTCTCATTTTTGCAGCTCTTCTTACTGTAACATGTGACTGTGTGAAAAGCTGTGCTGGTGCATTTGAGATCATTTGAATTAGTCAAGCTGTTTACATAGAGCCACCCACAAAAAAACAAAGCATAGTAGCCAAGGTGAAAGATTGTTGAGCCTTGCACAACAGTGGCAAGAAGCCTTTTTAATTCTTTCAGAAATGTATGAGCAAGAGTCTATAAATTGGAACTGGGATTTTATTAGCCACTATTGTCCGTGGTGTTAATGATGAAAGCCAATCCCTTATCACATTTTTAGTGATGCTTTGTGTAAACAAGGTTTCATGTACTTATTTGATATTTTTTATACCCTACGTTGCCTCCAGTGAACACAAAACAGCATATATGGCTGTGGCCCTGTGCACTTTATCCTGACCAAAAATCCAATGAGAAGGATCAGGGGAAGAGTGTCCTAGTCCAAAGTCGCCCACTGTCAGAATCTGGCAGAGTCTGCCATAAAATGAATGTTGCTATGGTATTAAATTGGTTGTTGTAGAATTATAACTGTCTGGGTTTTTAGAGTTATATATTATGTTTAGTGGGTTTTGTTGGGAATGATGGGAGGTACAGTGTTATATGAAAGAGCTAGTGGTGGTTCAAAGGAGATATAATTAAATGGCTCAAAAAGTATAGCAATCTCATGGGAAAAGAAAAGGAGAAACAGAAATGAAAGTGAAGAGGGGAACTGGACAAATGAGGCAAATAAGGATGTGGCAGGTAGGTAATGATATATTTTAGTTAGTAAATGTATGAAGATAAAGCCCATGAAACTATAGGGCAGGGTGTTGATAACTTCATGCTTGTGGATGATGGTAGGTCTGTTTGCATGCATCTAGCTGTGATCTTTTCCAGTTACCGAAATTAAAAAAAAATTTTTTTATTACAGAAGACTGGTTTACTGAACTGTTTGGAATGGGCAGTTTCTGACACCCAGTGCGTTTCATGGCTTAGTATATAGACAGTAACCTGGATGTAACCACAGTTTTTAGGTGGCACTTTGGAGAAACTACTGGTGGCTTTCTACGCCAACCTGAAGACCTCCTTGCTCCTTCTCAGCAACCGAGGATGAGAAAAGCCTCAAATAATAGCAATTTGTTTCCAATCCTAGTATCTGGGCAGAAGGGGGATAGCTGGGGAAGGTGGGATTAACCCATCTCTCACCCACTGCAGCCCTTGAAGTACAGTTTGGCTTGGGAAAAAAGTATCTCCTTTTCTCCAGTGAAATTCTTGTTTAAAAGAAAGATGAATTGCTGTACAGTGTCAGAAATCTTTGTGTGTGTGTGTGTGGGGGGGGAGATAGGATAATATGTGAATGGGGCATGTATGTGGCTTTGGCCCTGGCCATTGCTGGCGTTAGCTTAATGCTGGTCTTAAGCTGGAAAGGGGCCGTCGTTCCTGTCTTAAATTGAACGACAGTCTTTTTCACACTTAATAAATAACTGTTGCTTTTTTAAAAAAATACACTGTAATCCTATCCATTATTAATAAGCAAGTTGTATTGCCAGTGGAGCTTCAAAATAGAATTGTAAAGAGCTTTCGCATAGCTGCTATAATTAGTTAATTTCTCCACCTTTTCTGCCTTCTCAAAGCCTCTGTCCTGAGCAGGTCTCCAAAGAAAACAAGTTGGTAAATGTCTTGTTACGTCTGTGTGGGCAAAAGCGAGCCAATGACTGCTGTTCTCCGGTTCCCCCTGCCTCTTACTCCTTTCACCTACTGAGCAAGTCTTCCTTTCAGATAATGGAAGTTAATGGTTAACCTGCCTGAAGGAAATCCTCTTATCAGGCAAGCCTGAACAGCCATGGCAGGGAGGGGGCTGGAAGGGACTTTGCTCAAAGCCGAGCGTTCTCTGCATTTTCCTGTAAAAGGCTGGTCTTTGCAAAGGCAGTTCATGTCTCCTCACATTCATTCATCATCTCCCAGGGAGGAAGCTGGGTGGGTGTGGGGAGACTCTAGATTCACCTATTCTGCTATGTAGGCTTGTCAATATTTATTGTCAAGTCTCTTAGAGCTGGACTGAACATTTCCATTTTCCCCCCCAAGCAATGTATGTAGGAAGGGGCAAGACGAAAACACCCCAAAGCTGGGGTTCCTGAGCAACTTTTAAGGTGGGTTGGTTTTGTACCTTCAGTGAGATGGCAAACATCTCGGAAGATTCTCATTTGGACGTGAGATCTAATGACCCATTGGACTGTCATACTTTTGATAATATTATATAGGATAAGTTGCTTTTCTTTTTGGTCTGGTTTTAGTTTTTATGTTCAAAAGCCCCCACCCCCACCCCGTCTGAGCAGTCCTTAAAACAAGGCTTTGTATTGTGAAATAACTTCCTGCAAGGAAATGTGTGCTTTGCTCTGCTGTATCTTCTCTTCCCCCCAGTGATAGCAGGTTGTCCCCAGACATCCTGATGTTCAGAAAGAGGGACATGTCTGCTTGGAATCTGACTCACACATAACAATAGTTCTTTCCTCTTCAAAAGGGAGGGGGAACAGATCATAGAGTTGGAGGGCTGTCTACTCCAACCACCATTCAGTGCAGGAAATCCAAAAGTAGCTGTCTAACCTCTTTTTGAATATGGCAGACAGACCTATTTTTTCTCCAAAACCTTCTTTACAACATCCATTCTCCATCAACATTAATAACATTGCCATTTACGGAAGTACGGCAGTTGCCATTTGTGGAAGGAAATACATAGTTTGGATTTTATTTTTTTGATTCTTCTTAGTCTTTGAGCCTTACATTGAGGTTACAGCAAAGTCATGTCACATTTGACTTCAAAATATTACCAAAATCAGGCCTTTTATGACTGTTTCCTCTTCATTTTTCACCTTAGTTACTGTACTCTTCTTTTGACTGTTCTTCCATGATCTCACCATCTTACCCCTCTGTTTTCCATTTAATAGTGTGCTGCTAAGATTCTTTTAGGCCTGTTGTTTTGATTATGTTATCCCCTTTTGGTGTCTCTCATTGGTTGCCTATTCTTTTTAGGACTCAGTACATATGTCTCATTTTAACTTTGAAAGCCCTACATGATCCAGTTCCCTCTACCATTCAGACTTCATTTCTTTTTACCAGCCTCCTTGGGATCTGTGTTCCAGGTACTCTAGGCTTCTCACTCAACAAGGATTTTCTCTTCCTTGGTTTGGCTTCGTCCTTTTTCATTTGCTGCTGCATGCTCTTAGTTAGGCTCAGTCTGTACTGAGGAAATTATGCAGTTTGACATCACTTTAACTACTACCATGGCTCCATGCTATGGAATCCTGGGGTTTTTAGTTTTGTGTCAAGTTGGGAAACTGCAAGAGTTGGTAGAGTCCTCTAAGAAAATGGCAGTGGCCTTTTGAATTCCAGTAATATCGGGTAAAGCTCCTTTTCCCCACCTTACATTCTGATGGTGGAGTTTGTGTCCTCTTCCCTGAGCTCTGTGATAGACTTTCCACTCAATATACCCAAGGCAGAAATCTGAATCAGAAAAACCTTTTCCATGCAATCAGTTTCCACATTGAGATACCCCTTGCCCATTCAGAATCTTTTGTTTCCTTGTTTGTTTGAGATGTTTATGTCTTACTTTTATGTAGGGAAATGCCCTGTTACAGTTTACAGACCAATAAAAATAAAGACAACCCCTTTCCTTTAGGCTTGCCTCTTAAGAAATCAGGGCACAAAATGATGGGTTTGGGAGAGGGAAAAGAAAAAAACAAAGTTCAGGTACTTCAGGTGTATACTTCTTATAACTAAGTTATAAAATGCTGTAATTCAGTCTTGTTGTTGTTGTAGTTAGCTGCCTTCAAGTCAACCTCAACTCATGGCAACCTGTGAATGAGATGTCTCCAAACCCCCCTGTCCTCCACTGCTCCGCTCAGGTCCTGTAGGTTCAGACCCATGGTCTCCCAGACTGGGTCTATCCATCTGGCATGTGGTCTTCTTGTCTTTTTATTGCCCTCCACTTTCGCCTGCACCATTGTCTTTTCTAATGAGTTGTGCCTTCTCATGATGTGTCCAAAGTATGACAGCCTCAATTTAGTCATCTTTGGCTTGATTTGTTCTAGGACCTATTTGTTTATCTTTTTGACCATCCGTGGTATCCTCAGCACTCTTCTCCAGCACCACATCTATAACTAATTTTCTTCCTATCTGCTTCCTTCAGCTCTTACATCTGTATATGGTGAAGAGGGATACACTGGCTTGGATGATACGAATTTTAGTGTTCAGCTTGTTCCGTCTCTCCTAAGAGCAACATTCACATTTTCTGATGTGAAGTAGAAGGCTTTCATGGCTGGCATCCATAGTTTTTTGTAGGGCTTTCGGGCTATGTGGCCATGTTCTAGAACAGTTCCTTTCTGATGTTTCGCCAGCATCCATGCCTGCCATCTTCAAAGAATGAAGGCGAAACATCAGAAAGAAACTCTTCTAGAACATGGCCACATAGCCCAACAGCACCACAAAAAACTATCCACATTTTCTCTTCATAGTAGGATAGTGGACTCCACAATACCTAGTATTGGCAAAGGAGGACTAAAAAAATGAGCAGAACATTAAGCTGATTTGACTCTGTGCTGTCATTTCTTTCTGGCATTGAAAATTAGCATTGAATAAATTGTTAATCTAACCTCATAAAATGTCTTTTACAGTTTTGTGTGAGTGGACACTATTAACAAATTGCTGAGTTTTAGCTGTAGTGTAATTTGAATAGACATGCTTTCAATTCCTCCAATTCTGGGAAATAAATAAGAAACACTCTTATCACATGGATTCTCTCTGTTAGACTTTATTAAACCTTGCGTATTGGCATGGTGCTTCACCGGGTGTCCAAACTGTTCCTTTGACCTCCTAAAAGCTCCAGTACTGTAAAGCGGATATATATTCTGCCTGTAGTCATCAGCTGCACCTGAAGCGAATAGAAACTGGGATTGTGTTTGAGGAGATTCATGTATGTGAAATTTGGGTAAATTTTCATAAGGGTTAACAGTGAATTTTCCCCCCAGCCATTTTATATTATATACTGTCCAGTGAGTCAAGTAACTGGAATAGTTAAACAAATGGGATTAAATTCTCTTGGGCAATAATGATACATAACCACCATAGTTATGCATTGACTCCCAGCCTGACTCTCATCCCCATTTACCAGGCAGCAGCTACTTTGATCAATACGGGTCCATTCCTCTGTTTCTAAGGAAGCAGCTGATTGACGTTTTCAACCCCTCCTGTCGGTGATCTCCATTGTAACAGATAAAAGCATAATCTCTCTTGTAATTCTCCCTCATTCTGGTTCATGATGGAAACAGCAGTCACCTGCTTCCCAGCCAACAGGGGAACAAAACCCTGTTGCTCACAGAGGCTGCTGCCTGATAAGTGAGGACTAGGGGATTTTCATGGTCCCAGCTTATCCCTTGAGCTAGGCCATATGTAGGGACTGTGAATATGAAACAGTCACAAATGCATGATTCTAGGTTATGCATTCCTAACTGTCCAGGAGGATCCTGGCCCCAGCTTTAAAGACCGGTAAACTCAGAAAGTACTGCATACAAGATCGGTATCTTCATGCTAGGTGGAACACATTTAGCGAAAATTGAGCTATCCTCTAAATACATGTAGTTTAGTTAGCTCTATTGTGGTCTACTCTTGTTCTGGGTACTAATTTATGTTCAACTGTTTAAAACATAAATGGTGTTTCAGTAAATAATGTAATTCTTATTTTGTATTTTTCTGAAGGATTCACCATTATTTGAGCTTATAAAACAATCAAAGGAACGAGAGGGACAGGCTGATGAGCCTGAACCTACCAACTGTATTGCCCAGCCTCTCCAACATAATCACACGGCTGCTGACCTGTAAGTTATTATTATTGTTAATGTTTAGTTATATAGCGTCATAAATTTACATGGCACTTTACAGAGATAAATTAGTAAATTAGGTTTACAGTCTAAAAAAACATGACACAAGAAGGGAATGGCAGTGCGGAAGGGGAATAAATCTAGTGGCTCTTCTCTCCCTCTGGCAGATGCATTGGAGGGAGGGCTTTCCTTCTTACTCTGGGCTAGGCCCAACGGAGCTGGGCCTGCTTCTTCCCTCTGAGGCTGGATGGTATCAGATGGACTGGAGGGAGGGCTCACCTTATTACTCTTACTCTTGTGTGGAAATTCATGTCAACATCAGAAGATAATTGGTCTGCCTAGGACCTTATAGCATATGCTTTTCCTAGGTTCCAGAGGGAGACCAGTGTTAGTTTATTAAGACATGAGGGAGAAAGGTCAAAATGTGTTTGTGTGTATATGTAAGTGTGTATTACAGTACTGGTTTTGGAGCAGTCAGTAAAAAAAGTACAACATAAAACAAAAATAATCCACAATCTGTGGGTAGGGGTAAATCCAAACTAATGTATGCAAATGAGACCTTAACTTGGTGCTCTGATGAAGCCAGAGGTGTGGGGACATACTCCATAAATAAATAGTATAGCCAAGAAGAGCCTCTCTTGTATACAGTATCTATGTAACATACTAGTCCCAGTGGTAGAACATGGAGGAGTGTTCCTTTGGCTGTTCTTTATACTGAGGCAGGTATATATAGAAGAATAATATTCTGTGCCAAGATTGCTTCCTTTCTCCCTTGTCATCTTCCCTCCTCTCTGGAAAGTGACAAGCCTGTCTCTAAACAAAGTGGCACAAACAGTTTTTTTCCCTTTAATGGTATATTTATTTTATTGTAAAAATACAATTCTGAAAATAATGTACAGGATAAAACAAAATTGAAACAATAAATTTACAACAGTTAAACGTAATGGCCAGAATCCTGTTGGGGAGTTACAAATGTGTAAGCACCATAGTTACAGTACTACACAGTGACTCCCACCTCAATCCCCAAGTATTGTGAAGCAGTTGCTGTGATTGATGATGGTGTGTTCCCCTGTCGATTAGGAAATCTTAGTGACTGTCTCACTCCACTTGTGAGCAATCTCTGGTGCAACAGGCAGAAGCAGGCCTCCTGTCTCAATTTTTCCTTCTGCTGCAGATGGCTCACATGAAGGTTGATGGACTGTCAGCCAGATGCTTCCCAGTCAGCAGGGGAACAGACCCCTATTGATTGCAGCAGCATCTGCCAAGTAAGCAAGGATTGGGAGACTTTCATGTCCCTATGTATCCCCTGAATTAGAGGTTATGTAGGGAATGTGAATATGAAACAGTCCTGAGTACATATGAAACAGTCATGGTGCTCCCATAATGTGCAGGTGTATGTAAATTCCTCAGGAGTGTTTCTTGCCTTTTAAAAATCTCAGCTGTGTTACTAGCAATGTGGCTGTACTTCATAGAGGCAGAGAAGGCACATAGAGATGAACAGCATTGTCCAGTCTCCCTCCATTTCTTGAACAACCTGCTTTTCATTCCACATCCGAGATAAAATGGTACTCTGCTCCCAGGGAACTGACGGGCATCCTGTAAATGGACAGTGATTCATATGTAAGAGGTTTCCTTCAATGAAATGGGCTTCCCCTCCTGCTTGTGATTTTCAAATGATTGATTAAGTGATTGATTGATTGATTTTAATTTTTTTATACCTCTTCCTTCAACTACAAAGGTTCTCAGAACAGCTTACAATTAGTTCGTTTGACAGTTGCCCCAGGCTCGCAATCTAAAGATATGACACATAAGAAAAAGGGGACAGTGGGATGGCAATTAAGTTCAGCATAGAGGCCAAGCATTGACAGCTGGAATTGAGTATCCAGCAATGGAGCTGTGCCTAACTGCTCATCTCTCCTTCAGAGGCGAGAACAATGGTGGTTAGATATGGCGACAGGGCTCTCACAAGATACTGCATCCCAAACCCAGCAGACCTGTGCCTAGCTACTCTAGCCTCTTGCACAGAAGGTAGCACAATGGCAGGTGGAATAGAATGAGAGACTGTCACCAACAACTGCAGACCAGGCACAATGGCTCTCTCTTGTGTTAACGTTCAGTCAACGTTTTCAATAAACTCCGCTTATGATTGATTCTGGAAACAGTTTCTTTGGAAACTTTCAGTAGTTTGCAGTTTGTCTTCAAGGGAGCTGAAAAGAGGCAACTTTTATATGAGATTCTGTGAACCCCATGGCTTTTGTATATAGATGACTGAAAAAAATGACCTCCCAAACAATTTGCTAGTGCCTGCTGCTTCTGCTTAAAGCTTTCCGAATTTTGGATTCTGCCAACCAGTTGGGTTTATATGCTTTCCAGAAAAACAAGGAAAAATTTTTCTTTCCACCTCCTCTTAAATTAGGAAGTTATTGTTGTGTGCCTTCAAGGTCTTTGTGAGTTATGGCAACCTATCGTGGGGTTTTCTTGGCAAAATTTGTTCAGAGAGGGTTTGTCTTTGCCTTCCTTTGAAGCTGAGAGAATGTGACTTGCCCAAGGTCACTGTGAGTTTCATTGGTTGAGTGGAGATTTGAACCCTGGTGTCTAGAGTCTCCAGAGTCATAGTCCATTGCTCAAATCACTATACCACACTGGCTCTAAGTAAGAGGTAGTATTAAGTAATACTGTTCTTCTGAAATATTATTTCGTTTGGACAGCCAAGAAGGGTTTGCAGTAAATTCAAACTAAAACAATTTATAGTATTCAAAAGCCAAAATAAATAAATAAATAAATGCAAAAAGCAAACCTTGATTTTGCCATTTTATTATAAGAGACACCATTTTACTGCCCCATTGTATATAATGGGACTTGAGCATCCATTGATTTTGGTGTCCATGTGTTCTGGAATCAAACCCCAGCAGATACCAAGGACCCACTGTACAATAAAAACAATAATGTATTAATGTATTAAAACGTTAAGTACATATGGTATCCCACTCCTGATATTCCTGATTCCACCTTATTCTTTTATACTCCTATATCTGTCATACCTGTCGTAGGAGTTTATTGGGAAGATGGCAGGCCAATGATCTGGTTTTCCAGAAGAAGTAGCACCCCAGTAGTTTGTCCTAGTGCTCTAATGTTATTGGGTCTAGCACATTTGGTTTAAATCTCATGCTCAAACACATTCAATGCTTTATATGAAAATTAATTTTGGAACTTTTGTAATATTGCAAAGATAATAGCATATTTTCATCTATTAACAAAAATGGCTACACGTGCAAGAATACTATTTTTTGTAGGACACATACCTAAAGAAGGCTGTGCCTGATATAGCAACAGTTTAGCTTTCTTTTGCTGAGGTGTAAATTCAGCTTTACTTATTCTCTGCACTATTGATCAGTTCCACTTCAAGTTAAGAAAAATCCGATTCGGTACTGTTTGAACTGAAGTCTATGGGCAAAGGTGGATGGTGGTAGTGGAATAGTGTTCACAAAATCCATCATTTTGTGATTTTGGTCTTTCTTGTAGTAGATAGTTCCTAGGCATTAATCTTGCCTTGATGATTTGTTTCTTATTCTCCTTAGGTGGGTATTGTAGTTCGAGAAACGCCTGCTGTAAATACAAGAGTTTTGAATCTTGTGGGTCTGAGCAGATGCAGTTATATCTGAGGGCACGACTGTAAATAATAGATTTGGTAGTGTGTGGGTGGAAACTGGAGGCATATAAATATGTGTAGCGATCACTGAGTTTTGTTCCAGGCTCAGGTTGATAGTAGAGTGGAAATTGTTGAAATCCTGGTGGAACTTCTCAAGTGATCGCTTTCCATGTAACCAAAGTACAACAGCATAGCATCAGGAGATTGTAGGTGGGAAAGAGGTTTTTGGGTGCATGTGCTGTGGAGACGTTTTCTTAGTCACTCATGATGGTGTTTGCATCATGCCCAGGGCAGTTCTACTTATTTGGAAACACATAGTATTCCCCAAAATGAAGTAGTTATAAATACAAAGTGGCAGAGTCGGGGGGCTATGTCTGATGTAGCCTCATTCAAGATGATATTCTTGATGGCATACAGCCTGAGAATTGAGTTCATATACTATGTCTAGAGAGAGCTAGCATCATGTAGTGGTTTAAGTGTTGGACTACAACTCTGGAGGCCAGAGTTCGATAATCCGCTTAGCCATGGAAACCCACTGAATGATCTTGGGCAAGTCTCATACTCTCAACCCTGAAATGATAGGGTTGCCTTAGGATCACCATGAGTTGGAAATGACTTGAAGACACACAACAACGACAACAACCAGATACCCCAACAGTGCGAGTTCTAATGCTTGAGAAAATAAGTCTTCCTAGATTGCTTCTGGATAGATGACCTGGTACAGGCATGTATTACTGAATTGACTGTTCACTGGGAAACAGTGGCCTTGCACAGTGCTGGCTCTGTTTCACCTCTCCTCTGTCCCTTCTTGTGACATAAAAGTAAAAGGCTCCTTTAGCTTCTCCTGCCACACTGCGGCAGATGATAGTTGGCCAACACCGATACGGGAATAGCCAATATTAATGCACAAATGGGACAAAACAAGCAATTAATGGGAGGAAAATGTCCTAGAAGATGGAGTGTTTAAAGAAGTAAAACTATTTACTAGTCACGTTTTGGTAAAAAGGTGCTTCACCTCCTTTTTTTTTTTTAAACACACTCAAAAATATAAAGCCATACAAAATTTATCAGACAGCGGTTCCATTCCTTGTGCAATACAGGTGCATTAATGCTGGTTTTAGCTGTAAGTCTTTACTACAATATACATATGGTAGGTATATTATGTACACCTGGTGAGGAAGCATATACAGTATGTTGGGTAAAATGTCCCTTTAAGATGTTATAAAATAATTACATGGCTGTAAATGGTGAGGAACACCAGGTGTCAATCCTTAGTTGCTAGTAATGTATAGAAGGACTCTGAAGCCCAGAGCAGGTGTGGGTTGAGGAGAATGGATTGGAGAGATGAGTTGGTGTATTAGTTTGGAGAGTGTGGATTGTAAATATATCAGACAAGAGTACGTTGACAGAAGTTAGAGCTTTTGTTGTATATATTGAACATTTTGCAACAGGAAGATAAAAGCCTCCAAAGACTTTGCAATAAGTTAACTGTGTCTGTGCCTCATTTCAGGTTGGTCAGTGCCTTGTTGCCAAATATTGCAATATTGCATACTGGGTTAGAATCATAGAATCATAGAAATTTAGAGTTGGAAGAGACCACAAGGGCCATCCAGTCCAACCCCCTGCCGTGCAGGAACTCCCAATCAAAGCATCTCTGACAGATGGCCATCCATTGTGTTTCTGCACTCTGCTGTGAGCTACTGTTGAGGTCAAGCACCTCAGACAGCGCTGACTGTTGGCACCTGTTTGGGCCTAGTTTTGTTTTCGTCACTGCACACCTGCAGTACACAGAGGAGAGCCAACAACTGACAATCAGTCTTTGTTTTATCTGATTGTTTCATTTATCAACAACAATAGTACCTTTCGTCAGGCTGCCTCAATTGCACTCATTTCAGGTGTTTCAAATACATGAATGCTGTACAGCCAAGGGTTCATCATCAACTTGAGTGTATTCCTAAAGTGCTTACAGGAACCACTGTAACCAAGAATCAATCTTGTATTTCACTTATAACTCATCACTGGCTCAGTACTTTTGGCTGATCATCAGATGCATTTCAATCCTGTGTCTAATCAGAATCACTAGTAGAAAAGCAAGGTCATTAAAAAGTCATGTTGAAAAATAGTTTTTATCAGCCATCGTGTTGCAGATTTTTTGAAACCATTATTTTTGGTCTTGGTTAATCTGAACATATTTGAGTTGGTCACTCTCTCTCGTTTTACTTGCGTTCTTTTTCTAGGTATCTATCCCCCACAAAATCTCCCAAAAGAAATGCTCCTTCCACTTCAGCCTGCTCCCCTCCAGATGCTCAACTAGCACCGATAAATCAGTCTCAAAAACAGTACAAATCTACCTCCCTGTCATTGTTCTACAAAAAAGGTTAGTAAATCATTTCTTTCTTTTTAAAGAAGGTTGTGTTTTCCAGTTTCCTCCCCTTTATTTTGTAACAAAAACCATAACAGTAAGTATCAGCCAAGGGACCTACTGTAATTTGGATCCAAAGGATTGTGTACAGTGTTGTATTCTGTGCCCGTTGTAGAGTTTTTTTCTCCCATCCTGTTGAGCCTTCTGCCCTCAAATACTTCTCAGGAGGATTGGGAGATGCGCTGGAATAGCATGTAATGTTGAGGAGTGGTACTGGTCAGTCACATGAGTTGTTTTCTGTGCATTTTGGATCTGATGTTTTACATCTACAGACCTCTGTTGTTATGTGCTTCAAGTCAGCTTCCAACCTATGACCACACTATTATCAGGTGTTCTTGGCAAGATATACTTAGAGGAAGTTTGCCAATGCCTTCCTTTAATAGGACCGAAAGGGTATGATTTGTCCAAGATCACCCAGTGGGGATGCAAATCCTATTCACCTGGAGTCCTGCTACAAAACTAGACTACTACACCACGCTGGCTCACCAGAACTCTTCCTCCTTTATGTTTTACTGTAATTTAAAAACAATCCTGATGTACCCCTACCCCAACCACAGGCTTGCCATCTGTGGATTTGAGCATCCGTAGATGGTAGGCCCCATTGAGTTTAATAGCTATGCATGCATGCCATCACAGGAGAGTGGCCATGAGCATATGCACCACCATTGAAAACCACAGGACTTGAGGTCCCATGGTTTGTGCCATCCAGAACCCGTGTGGATAAGAAGGGCCCACTGTATATTGTAACCTTTCAAATAAGAACTTCAACTTTCTTTTCCAATGTTTGGTAGGTTAACAACTCTCCTGTTGGTTCTAATTTACTTTGGCTTCCTTAACTTTAAAATTCACCTTTCTAAGCTAATACTTTACTCAATGGTTTAATATTACTATAACTGTATGCCTAATAAAGGTTGAATGAATGAATGAATATTACTATAAAACTTCTTTCTTGATATAGAAATCAGCTACATATTATGCCTACATTTCTGTGCATACTGCCAACTGCTATACTCAAAAGGTACTCTTGCTAATATGCTCTTCTAGGAGCAGAATCTTGACTTTGTGGTATTTAAGATCACAGTGCATTTGGTACCTTCCAATAATGTTACTAAATTTTATCATTCATTGATAAGATTTTAAGATGATTCTAATCTCTGGGGCGTTTTCTTTTCTCCAGTGTATCGGTTGGCTTATACACGATTGAGCAACTTATGTTTCCGTCTTCTCTCTGAACACCCTGACCTCATATACTTGATATGGACCCTTTTCTACCACACTTTGCAAAATGAATATGAACTTATGAAAGACAGGCACTTAGACCAGGTAATAACTCAAGTAGGGGTGGGCTAAGCTCAGTTGAATGCAACTTAGATTTGTTTCTCATTTTTAACTAGACTCTCCATGGTCCACCAATGTGTGGTATACTTGCAAAACAAGAGTGTAGTGGTTTCCAGTGGATTGTGGTTTTTCTTCTGTCTGCTCTGAATTGTGAAATATGTTATCTTTTGTAAGCTGTTTTTATTCCAACGTAAAGCTGTTCCTCAAGTGTATTCAAAACTGGTGGTGAGCAAGTATAGAAGTCCATTCCCAAAGACTTACAGAGCTGTGTGGCTTCCCAATATTTGTTATGGGAAGTCATTATGGATAGGGCACTGGTTAGCGATCATTCTGTTTCCTATTATAAAAGGGTGACATACTATACCTTTGTGTCAATAGAGTGTTGCCCATTTGAACTGCGAAGAGTGCACAGGGCAGTGTGTGGTTTCCTGAGAGATCAGAGAGAACCTGCAGTAGTCTGCCATGATGATTATCAAACAAACCAGTTTGCTAACAAAACTGCTTGCATCCATTCCAACTTGGACGCTGTGCAGGGCATGGTACAAGTATAGGATGGAACTGGAGATGCCTTTGGCCATGTTTGTTGGGATAATTGCAGCCATGGATGTGGACAAGATGACTGGAGAACTGCTGCATGTATGCTTAATTCACTCCTTGTTGGTAATGTCTAACTACAGAGAACATCCCGTCCCCAGTTGGAGGATTTTTGAGGCCTTGGAGTTTGAGGGCTGCAAAAGTAGAATTGGGGGGCTGTGTGTGGTCCAGGGGCTACACATTCCTCCATGCCTGTTTTACCGGGATCCAGCTGAATCCTTCCACAAGAGCCACAAGAGAATGTAGCCCTAGTTATCGTAAATGAGATTGCCTTCTTAAAAATCCTCCTTTGCTGAAATGATTATAAAAGTGACCTGTAGAGGGTGAATTTTTCTCTTTTGGGGTAAGGTGCTCAAGGAAATAATAGCACAACACAACACACTACTTGACCCATTTAGATCTGGTTTTATACCCAGGGGTCCTACTAAAACTACACTGATTTGTGATGTTGGATTGAAGGAGAAAAGACAGGGTCTCCCTCTGCTTGCTTGTCTGAGGGTCGAGGCGGATGGGATTTTTTGGTGGTTTTCCTCTTACTGAGAGGGTCAACTTAAGAAGATGATACAAGACTGTACTTCAGCTTCTACACATTCTGCTGTGGATTTTCACTGGGTTCTTTTTCATCCTCTACGTTGTGTGGAAGAGATGGGGAAAAGTGCAGCCCTCCAGATGTTGTTGGACACACCTCTCATCCATCCTAATGCAGCCAGTGGTGAGGCAACTACATCTAGAGGGCTGCGCTTTGCCCAGCCATGACCTACATGAAGGTGTTGGATAAGCTCATCTAAAGTGGAGTGAGGTACTATTTCCATTTCTTCTTCATGTTAGAACGAAGAGACATTTATCTGGAACTGGAGCTGGGCTAACAAATTGGTAGTCGGATGTTGGTGGACTAATTCCACCTGTTTCACTCACCCTAGATGGGATTGCTCTGCCTTTAAAGAGCAGAGGCACTCCTTGAATATTAAATTGGGAATGCTTGCTCTCCAATGGCTGGCAAGAATGCCCCGTAGAGTAGGTTGGAGGGGAAGTTACAATCGTGGCAATTGTGTCAAAGCTAGGCATGCTTAGTGAGAACATGGGAGAGAGTTTTCTTGGTGGCTCCTTCCAAGTTGTGGAATTTCCTCCCAAAGGCTGCTTGCCTCCCCTTTTTCTTTTCACTGGCAGGTCTTATAATTTACGTGACATAAAGGGTTTCTAACGCGATTGGGTTTTTATCTTTTTAATCATGACTCACTTGTGTTTTATATCGTTTTACTTTTCTATTTTAACTGAACTGTCGTTTAATTATTTTTAAATTTTTGTACAAATAATGTTTTAACTGCACGTTTTTATAAATGCTGTAGGCTACCTTGGAGCCTGTACAAGGAGAAGAGGCAGGATATAAATAAAATAAATAAATTCTTAGACTTAGCCGTGCTCTTGTAGCATCTAAATCACTGTAGTGCTTTGTACATGGGGCTACCCTTAAATAATGTTCAATTTGTTCTGAGTTAGATTCCCTGAAATGTGTCCATCTGAATGCATTTCTCCTGGGTTGCTCTGTGTTTTTGAGGCACAATTCAAGGTTGAGAAGCATCACTGATTTTATTATTTCAACACTATAAGGTTTTTATTTTTGGAAACTTTTAGTTTTAGCAATCACACTAAAGGAAAGCACCCATGGCCTAATTTCCTAAGAAATATTAGGTTGTTTTCTTGGTGTTAGTTTTCCCCATTTTTGATATGATTATGATTTTATTATGTGTTTGTAGCATTTTAATATATTAAGTTGTTTTCATATTAAATACATACCGTAGTCAATAAAATACAACATATACCCAAAGTGTTTTAACCATTAAAATATGTTTATCAATTTAATAATTGCAACAGATTATAAAATTAACTCTTTGTGCTGTTTTTTTTACATCACAGCCATGTATCTAAAAGTTCCACTTTTTATTTAACTTTATTTAAAAAGTTAAAAATAGAAAATATTATAAACATTTGCATATAAATACTTTAAACACATAAATACACAACAATATTAGTATATAAACAAACTATATCCTCCTTATTTCCATTACCAAAATGGAATCGGACTTTTAAAACTTATTCAGTTCCTTGAAATAGTCTATACCTATCTTAAAATTATACCTCTCTTTCATAAATGTTTCATAAATATTATTCGAAAAAGTTCCCTTCATTATTTAGAAGAGTGGTTCCCAAACCTAGATCTTCTAGATGTTCTGGACTTCAGTTCCCAGGATTCCTGACTGTTGGCCAAGTTGGCTAGGACTTCTGGGAGTTGAAGTCCAAAACACCTGGAAGACCAAAGTTTGGGAATCATTGATTTAGAAAGAGCTGTCTTCTGCCTATATTCTTTCAGTTTTAACATTGCTATCCATCCCACCTAGTAGAACAAGTAAGAAAATGAAAGGAATAAAGTATTTACAGTAGTTGCAAAACTTATGCAAAATATAATTTTCCTCCTGATGTTTTTTATTCTGGGCAAGTCCATCATACATGTATCAAATTTATCCTTGAATAGTTCAATCTCCAGTGTTGCTACAGATCTTATTCAATCAATACATTGTCAGATATAATGAGTACGGGTTGAGTCTCCCTTCTCTGAAATGCTTAGAACCAGAAGTGTTTCGCATTTCAGATTTTTATTTATTGATTTAGATTTTGGAACATCCATATTTCCATGTATGTACCTTGGAGATGGGACCCAAGTCTAAACACAACATTCATTTTGTTTTATATACACACTGTATGCATAACCTGGAAGTAATGTCATACAATATTTGTAATCATTTTGTGCATGAAGAGCATGTCTGTGTACATTGAAATGTTTATAATACACATTATAATATAAATGTTTATAAATGTACACATGAGAAAGCAAAGGTGTCACTATCAAAACCACCCGTGAAAAACATTTTGGGTTTATGGAGTATTTTGGATTACAGAATTTTGGATAAGGGATGCTCAACCTGTATACGAAGTTACAACATTTTATTTTATATTTATACTCAGCAGCAATGCAAGATTCTGAATGTTTATAATCAACAATTTCTAGTAAAATTAAAATACCTAAACACCATCTACCTTTGAAGTTATTACCCTTGTGTCTTTGTATATTAAAATTAAATAAATTTGTTAACAAGTAAAATTGTTACTTGCTTGTTAATCTTTGAGTTAAATCCCTTAACTTAGAGAAATTAATACAATTTTTATATGTATTAATTTTTAAAATAATAATAATTATTATATTCATGCTTACTGATACCAGAGTACGGTACCAAAGGAAAATAAAATAAAAACAACCCCTCCAAGTTAAAATGTCACCAAAACAAAGCAGCAAAAACAACAAAACAGGCAATTGAAAGGCCTTGACCAGTTGTAGTGTTGGCACCATGGAAAGGGTCTTCAGTAGCTGGAACCCAGAACTGATGAAGTGTCTCTCTTGTGTTGCACACAATGCACCCATAGATGTCCCTCCAAACATTTGGGGCCTAACACTGTAGGCAGGCACCAGAATCTGAAGCCAGTGCAAATTCCTCAGAACTGGTGTGATCATTTGATTCATACTAGTTAGTCTGGATTCTGCGCTAATGTCAAAGGCAGCACCCTTGTATAACACCTTACAAAAATCCAGGGAGGATTGTTACCAAATAGCCGCACCGTTTCTGCAAGACAGATTTAAATCTTAGGCCATTTAAAGCAGGGATTGGGTGGTTTGGGTTTGTTTGTAGGGGGTTTGGTTGGAGCAAGCGGGGGAAAGAGGTGTGTAGTCTTTCTGTGCTGAATAGTTGCTCAGTTGTCACGGTTTACTCCTCAGAGAAGGATGAAGCTGAGGTTCATTCCTGATCATTAGTCTTGATCGCTTCCCTCTGCTTTGTTTGATAGATCATGATGTGTTCCATGTATGGCATATGTAAGGTGAAGAACATTGATCTCAGGTTTAAAACTATTGTGGCAGCATATAAAGAACTAACTAATGCTAATCAAGAGGTATGGAATTTTTTTACTTTTCTAGAAACTGTTTGAAATAATCTTGTTATCTGGGAAAGCCTAGTGACGGGATGGAGAACCTCATTCCACTTGCCAGTCAGATGTGGCTTTGCCAACTGATGCACCAAAAAAAAAAAAATTTCTATCGCTGCGATAGCACACACACAAAAAGAGTTACAATTCCATTGTATCCTAGCATCAGGAAAAATTTAGGCATGGAAGAAGTTCTCCCATTTTCCTCATTACGCTGTTATTTGTCTGTGGCGCTTGGAACACAATGATGGGAAAGCCTCAGTCGCTGAAATAAAGCTCTTGAACTACTGCAGTAGCTAAAATTATTTTTAAAAATGGCATTTATCCTCTTTTATTATTCCACGGAGATGCTCCAAATCCATCACCACTCTTGGTGACGCTCCCTTGCAAATCCCTGAGACTAGTGCTGACATGATGCCCTCTTGCTAGTTTCGTGCAAGCTTCAAGAAATCCCTCAAGTAATTGGCTTGCTTTCAAGGTGTGTCTCTGGATGCTTCATAATTTAAGATTTGGTCCAGCTGGGGAAACAAATCATCTCTTGTTTAAAATTCAGAGGAGAAGTGTCCCAGATGGGTAAGCCTTGGAAACAAATCATGTGTGCATTCAGTTTTGCTAGCTAAAGCATTTACCTTCTGTGTGACCACAAAATGCTGTAGTAATTTAAGTTAGTGTTTATGCAAGTGGGCTGATGTTCCTTTTCAGAAAGTTTTTTTTGGTCTATAGTTGCTGAATTAGATTCAGATAAGTGCTTATTAAAAGGCAAATGTAATACATGATTGTCGCTACATGCATTAGAAGTGTGCAAGTGTAACAGAATATTAAAGATGGCTAATGGTGAATTTTCTAATCTTCTCTAGACTTTCAAGTGTGTTTTGATCCGGGAAGGACAATACGATTCCATTATCGTCTTCTATAATCTGGTGTTCATGCAAAGACTGAAAGCTAATATTTTGCAATATGCTTCCAGTAGGGTCAGTAATTATGCTTCTTTTCTCTCTACTACAATTTAACTTGAAGTACGCAAAGCTCCATAGCACTGACTTAAAATTGTCCTTTCACAGCCTCCAACATTATCACCCATACCAAACATTCCAATGAGCCCTTACAAGTTTTCTAATTCTCCTTTACGGGTTTCTGCGGGAAACAATATATATATATCACCTTTGAAGAGTCCCTACAAATTTTCTGACGGACTGCTATCGCCCACCAAAATGACGCCAAGAACAAGGTTAGTGGTCTGTTGCTTTAACTAAATAACTGAATGAAACACGAGGAAAACCTTCACACAATGTTTCTCTTTTTTAAAGCAGAAATGATCCGCTCTTGCCTTTCCTTCATTATGGGACGCCTAGATTGGCTTCTCCAAACACTAAGAAATACGCTACAGTACTTGCGTTCCTTTTTAAAGCGCAGACTAGACTGAAGAAGAAAAGTGGACTAATGGAAACTAATTTGGTTTTAAATCTAATAGCCTGCTGGTAATGTCCACTAGTACAATCCGCGCAGCCCGCCACATTTAAGGGCGCTGAAGGGGGCTGCAGAAATCATTCCCCACCCAGTTCTCTATTGGCAAAACCAGTTCTGTTGGTGAAATGACTTCATTGGGTTGGACGTAAACCTTTGACTTCAGTTTTGGCTTTGCTTATGGCACCGTGACTCACTTTGTCTTCTAAAACACTAGGGAGCCAAGAAATTAACTGTAGGAAACATATATGGGGTAGTCTCCCCCTGCTGGTTTACACACAGGAGGTTAACATATTAATTTTTTCCCCTTTCACCTGTGCTTCCACAGCATGTTAAAAGTTGCTGCATTTGGCATTTCAAAAGTGTAGAAAATGGCAATCTGTATAAATAATATTGTAATCATTGGGACTTGGGAAGGAAGGACATTTTGCATACAGTGTTTTTGCCATGTTTTGACCTCTATTTCATATTAAAATTAATTGTTTCTTTGTTTTTGCTTGTACAGAATATTGGTTTCAATTGGTGAATCCTTTGGGGTGAGTTTCCTCTTCTGAATGATAATTGTGTGAAATAAATAGAGCCTTAAGCTTGAGGTAGAGCCTTAAGCTGCATTGCTTAGATTTCTGCTATTTCCCATATTTTTTTAAAGATAGGAAGCAGCTCTGTGTAAGACGGGTATCAGTATCAGGGAAGAGGAAGATCTGAGGAACTGTTCACAGTCCTCTCTCTTGTAATCCTCTGCTTCTAACATCAAGGCAAACATCATCATATCAAGTGAAATGAGGTGACTGAGTGGCAGTTAGTGTGGATAGAGGAAGAGTATATGGAAGAAACTAGCCTGTCCTGCCCCAGTGGTATCCTGGAAGGAATACAGACACCATTAAGATAGTGTCATTCATTTAACAAAATGTGTAGGAAAATCCAAGTGTAAGGATGGGGCAGTACCTTTTCCTTTTCTCACTCTCCTAAAACATCTATGCTCTGTCATTGAATTACTCATCTTTGGAGCTGACAGCCACGTTCATCTGGAATCCTGAGCCCCCTAGTAAGACAGCAGGGCAAAGAAAGCCTTGGGGAAAACACAGAAAAAGGCATTCCTCTCCTTTTTCTTTCCTTCAGAACCTGAAGGCTTCTCTTGCAGGCTGGCTGGAGCCCTGAAATGTAAACTTTTTATCACAGGTTCCTCTTACTTTTTAATATATATATATATAGTTACATGGAATTGATGTAGCCATAGTAATCTTATCCAAAGGCATTCAGGATTATTTTGGAGCAACTATTTGGAATGCAGTAGGGTTGAGTTTAAATGTTTCCATTGTGCTGGGTCTTTCTAGACCTCTGAAAAGCTGCAGAAGATAAACCAGATGGTGTGTAACAGCGATCGCCATCTGAAACGTGGTGCTGAAGGAAGCACACCTCCCAAACCCCTGAAGAGGCTGCGTTTTGATATCGAAGGACAGGATGAAGCAGATGGGAGGTGGGTGCTTTTAAATTGGAACTTTCTGATTGGTCAGTTAAATTGTCAACTTTGATTCTCTTTTACCTATCAGTTGTTGAGTTGTGCATAGATGTTTAGTACTGTGCTGCCATAATTCAATAAAGAAATAAAGAAGCTGCTGGATTTTCCAAAGTAGCAAAAATACTGGAAAATTTAAAGAGTCGTCTTCTCTGTACTGCAGCCTGTAGATGAAACTGAGGTAATATAGAGGAGTTGTGTAAATATATACGAGTTTGATCCATGTGTTTAAATCTTAGCTATTTTGTTCATAATTGCAATGAATATAGTGGCCGACTGGTGAATACTGTTCTCTGACCATTTCTCCTATTAAATTTCTACTGTATACTAACTGGTAAATTTTGTAGCTTTGGAAGCATACCCGCAATGAAGGGGAGCCTTCAGTGAATATGCGCCCAAAGAAAGAAGTCTCTAAGGAATTGGTTTATTGCAATTACACTTCCTGCTGTTGCATAGTTTATTGATGTGTATTGGTTTGCAGCATCTGAAATATATGTTGCCCACTTAGGTCCAAAACACACTGCAGACATAATCCAGTTTGAGACAGCTTTAACTGTCCTGGCTCAATGCTAGTGAATCCTGGGATTTTTGTAGTTTTGTGAGACGCTTAGCCTTCTCTGTCAGAGATCTCTGGAGCCACAATAAACGACAAATCCCAGGATTCCCTAGCACTGAGCCAAGGCAATTAAAGTGGCCTCAAACTGGATTACTTCTGCAGTGTGTTTTGGACCATAGATACAGTATAGGTGGGCTGTCAGTATAGGTGGTCTGTTTTTTGTTAAGCTAACAGAAGTGGCCATGGCAAATGCAAGCTACAAAGAAACACAATGTTTCTCTTTAATATGTCTGCCTGGATGATTTAATTACGTTCCTATGACAAATATAATGCACACAGCTTTGATCCTCAAAAGGATGGATGAATAAAGAAAGTTGTCTTCCACATCTGGATTCCTTCCCTTAGCCAGAAATTCACTGCATTACAGAAATAGTATTTGTGTTCCTGTATAGTGTGCAGCACGTTTGCTGTCCTGAGTCAAAAGTCATGTGCAACACTTTTTTTGAACTATAGTTATATATAATTATGTAATTATTTTTCCTCCCGTCCACCTATAGGGAACATCTCTCTGGAGAGTCCAAGTTCCAACAAAAGCTTGCAGAAATGAGTAAGTACTTGTGCAAACTATTTCCTTCAGTAGAGAAACCATCTGTTCAGTCAGTCGCTTGAAGACTGATCCAAGATAGTTCTGAGCGAGTGACAGAAGTATCGCATGGCAGACCACTCTGAAAAGTGAAGGGACTTTAAAAAGCAGCTTGTGATAAGGCTGCAGGCCTTGCTGCCTGTAGGAGAAATGTTTATTTTTTAAAAATACTCTGTATTTTGGATCCCAGCCAATATTGAACAATGTAAACATCCAAGCACTATGTATCAGGACTGGGAGATGTATCACATGTGTTTGACTTCCCTTTTCCACTTACCTTTTCTTGGCTGCATCATTCCCCCCCCCCCAAAAAAAACATGGCCATTTTGTGGCCTATAGAGTAGGAACACCAGAAAAACATCTAGCTATTATCTTCCTCAGGGACCTCTGCAGCTATAGTAAAGTAGACATTAGGGGGTCCTGCAGTAGAGACAAGGTGGATTGGGGGGCAAGGATTCTGGTTGTTGCACATTCAGCACAGAATTCTGACCTCTGAAGCAACCAAAGAACCTGAGTTACAATGATGCACATTGGCTTCACACGGCAGCATAGCTCACCAAGACGATGCCAGCCACCACATGTCTCTATGATATTCCAACAGAAGACTTTCAAAAACATTGAAGGCCTCTTGTTAGGCAATGATATCTCATAACTTTACCATTTTTAAAATTTGTCTATTATCTTAACTACAATTTGTCTATTATCTTAACTATTCAAAGAAGTATGTCAGTTTAAATAACTGACGAAATCCCAAACTTTTCTGTGCCAAGACTTTAGTGTCATCCTTGATGCTACTTATTACTTATTCTGTGATCTTGTTTGCATGCCTTTGTCAGCGAAAAGAATGAGGCAATGAGTCCTAGTTTCTCAGAACAAATGCCCGATAAGCTGCTTGCTTCTCCTCTGCTTCTGAAAAATACTGTAGAAGCAAAGCAAATAGCAACTATGTTAGAAATGAGTATAGCCTTTGCCTTTAACATGATTACTTTGCCTGATTTTAACCCAGAAAAGCTGACAAACATAAACAGATGTTTTACTCAAATCCTTCAAAGCTCAGTTCCATCTTGGTGCTCCTTTTGGAGGGAAGCACCAAAGAGCTGCCGCCATTTTCCTGCCCAAGTATTCAAAAAGGTCAGAAGTGTGACCGAGTGGAGAGAATACAGGGAGTCAGTGCTTTTTTAGGTGCTCCCGGGATGGACTAAGATCTCATCTTTTGCTGCTCTCCTTGGGGACGGTTCCTTTTTTTGATAAGATTTAAAGTACAGTACTTTCATTGAACCATGGATAAGTTCACCCAGTTTTTTTGGATCAATTTTTTGACTAAAAATTCTAGCCCTATGCATGAGTATACACAGTAAATGTTCTCTTTGCCACAATTTAGACTGACCCTCTTTTACAATAAACGTAATTCTTGTTTTTCTAGCATCAACTCGAACCAGAATGCAAAACCAACAACTGAATGATGGAGCTGATGCTTCAACCACTGAACAGAAGTGAACTTCTATCTGGACTCATCAAGTGCACTGCATCCACCATGTCACATGGAGTTCAATGTTTCATGGCAATGAGATGCAGTGTGTAAAATTTAACTAGTTAATTTATACATAAGTAAATATATTTGTTCCCTTCCCCAGTGCATAATTTTTTAGATATTGTTTTATTCTACTTCCTGTCTAAAACAGGCATTTTAAGTTTTAGTGTTTTGTTAAAAAATGCTATTCATGTTAGACTTGATGCACTATTTGCTTACATATTTCATTAGGCATCTCTTCCACACAAATGTAAACATAATTTCCTGCTAGAAAACTGCAACTGTCTTATTATAACTTTGTATTCAGGCCAACTGATGATTATCCAGTATTGTTTATTATTGAAGTATAGCTCTGTGTACTAATAAATATTCCTCCTTTAGGAATTAATAAAAGACTTTTTAAGAAATGGTAATATTTGACAGTATAATGACTGACCGAGTTAAAGAAATGCCATTGAACACTTGTAATATTGCATTCCTAAACTTGCTCCTAGTATGGAGTAAGAAAATTTGCCCTTTCTTTTTTCATAAATACAAAAAGGTAATCAGTGATGTTATAATCTGCCAAGAGCTTTTCAAAACAAATATTAAGCCTCGTGGATATATGCTTGTTTTGGTTAAAAGTGTTAGTAAAAAAAGGGACCTCCTTACCCTCCAGTCTCTGTAGTGATTGTAGCAAATGTCTACTTTTACAGAGCCGACAAGTGCATAAGACAAGTGCATCCCCTGTCCTGCTCCATAACAGTATTTAAGGCAAAGGATATTGTTTCTCTCAAACTCTTAGTGTCAGCACATAATTTTAACAATTTCACAGTAGGGTCATTGTCTGGCTAAGAGAATTATAGAATTTGCCACATCCAGTCCTAAGTTCTCCAACAAAAGAGAGTTTTTGGCTGCCAAAAGATTTTACCACAATACAGTCGACAGCAAACAAAACTTTGTATTTTGAATTTCCGATGCCGCCTTGTCTCTCTTTTTCTGAGAGTTCCAGCAAGCAAGTACTACATATGAAATATCCCTTCGTTCATTTATTCAAATATTCATCTGAAAGGCAACCGACATGATTCTGATCGCAGAGAAGGCCTCACCCCAGAGATGACATAGTTTTTGGCATGTTTTAACTAAGGCTTCAGCAGTGGGGGAAATCCACAAAGAAAGCAACAGAAAAGGAGAAGTCAGGCAGCAGTCCATTTTTTCCCTGCCCTCTTCCCCATCAACTAAATAGGAAGTGTTCCCTTAGTATGTTCTTGGCAGCAGCTTTACTTCACCACTCTATGCTATCATCATTAACATCACTGTTTTTAATTGAAATGCACCAAAGAAAAGTTTCCATCCCCCCCCCCCCTCCAGGACAAATAACTCCAAGGAGAAACGTATTTCACATCCTACCTTAGTACTAAGGGGGAAAGTTATTTGATATGTGATTTTGGATCCAGCCGCTTGCCATCTCAAACCACAAAACCGGTGGTTATGATTACAGTCCACAACTGCGGTAATATTAGCTTAATAAGTGCAGCCTATGTCCCGACAGTATCTTGGCACTTCAGACTCAGAGCCACAAGCATCCACGCCAAAAGAAATTTTCTTCCACTTTGATGCACCAAGTCCTTCCTTCAGTTTTTAAATGCTCCTACCCGACTGGCTTTGCTAATGAAGTTCTTCAAGAGGTCATGATCCATTTCTGCAAAGCCTGGAGACTGAGTAACTACAGTCAGGTGGTTTATGCAAAATCGGAAGCAAAATTCCTCTAACTCCTAGGAATGAAATAAGTGTTATATTAGTTCTTAAAAACGAGTGCTTATGTGGTGGCTGCAAGTTTAAAAAAAAAAACTTTGTCAGGCACTGCTACAACTTAAATTCAAAGCAAATACGGTTGTCACAAAACAGTGGTCCAAACTATCATCATAAACTAAGCTGTGTAAAGTATACTGATTGGACAGGCAAACAGATGGGGAAAATATCTGTGATTTTCTGTACATCATAAGCAAATCTCACATGCAAACATAGGACAGGCTTTTTCTTACACACATGTCACTGCTGTGTGCCTTCAAGTTGTTTCAGACTTATTGCAACCCATCGGCAACGCTATCTATCTCAGGGCTTACTGGGGCTAAGAGAATGTGATTCACCCAAGATCACAGAATCGGAGTTGGAAGAGACCCCAAGGGCCATCCGGTCCAACCTCCTGCCATGCAAGAACTCACAATCAAAGTACCCCTGAGAGATGGCCATCCAACCTCTGTTTATAAACCCCCCAAAGAAGACTCCACCACTCTGTGAGGGAGTGTGTTCCACTGTCGAACAGCTCTTACTGCCAGGACGTTCCTCCTAATGTTGAGGTGGAATCTCTTTTTTGTAGCTTGCGTCCACTGTTCCTGGTCCTATTCTCTGGAGTAGCATAAAAGAAGCTTACTCCATCCTCCGTATGATACCCTTTCAAATACTTAAACAGGGCTATCATATCACCTCTTAATCTTATCTTTTCCAGGCTAAACATACCCAGCTCCCTAAGTCAAGTCTTGATAAGTCATGGTTTCCAGACCCTTCACCATTTTGGTTGCCCTCCTCTGGACATGTTGCAACTTGTCAACATCCTTTTTGAACTGTGGTGCCCAGAACTAGACACAGTATTCCAAGTGAGCCTGACCAAAGCAGAGTAGAGTGGCACTATCACTTCCCTTGATCTAGACACTATAATTCTATTGATGCAGCCTAGAACTGCATTGGCTTCTTTAGCTGCCGCATCACACTACTGACTCATATTTAACTTGTGGTCTACTAGGACTCCTAGATCCCTTTTACATGTAGCCTTGTTAAGCCAGGTGTCGCCCATCCTATATCTATCTATCCATAAGTGCAATACCTTACATTTCTCCCTGCTGAACTAACAAAACTTTTGTTAGTTTTGGCCCGGCTTTCTAGTCTGTTAAGATCACGTGGATCCTCTCCTCTGGGGTATTAGCTACTCCTCCTAATGTGGTGTCACCAGCAAATTTGATAAGCAGGCCTTCTGTTCTTTCATCCAAGTCATTTATGCCTATTGACATAAAGATGAGGACACAACACTGGCCCCTGGTACCATTAAGTCACCTGGAAGATCTGGACTGAAAACAGAGGAAGCAAAGCCCAAGCACCTCTACTTTTGTTGGGCTAGACCAGTGGTTCCCAATCTTTGGTCCTTCATTTGTTTTGGATTTCATTTGTTTTGGACTTTTGGATCTGCCAGAAGCCCCAGCTAACATGGGGATCACACAGGAATTATGGAAGCTGAAGTCCAAATTATCTGCAGGAACAAAGGTTGGGAAACACTTGGTTAGATGACTGACCTGCTCCCTTAAGAATGAAGAATATGGCAGGCATTCATAGTGCTTCATCTACAGTGTTTGTTTTTCTTTTGTTTTATTTTTTAACAGCCATCACTACACGCATATAGTATTAAGGCCATACTGTAGATGGATGATTGAGGCTAAGACAACAAGGGCCTGTCTAAGGCAATCATGAATTCATTAGAGAGGCAAGACTTGAAGGAGTATCTTCCTGATTCACCAATTCATCACAAAGCATTTCCAATGTAAACAGTACTAAAGCTCTCAAAGAAATCTGAGCAGGTAATGCAAACATGTCCTCTATACCTTAGCTTCATACTTGACGGCAGCTGAAAGAAGGGCAATTGCATTATCCTCCGAAATACCCTGCTTGATGGTTTGCTGACAAAGCCGCTTCAGTCGATTTTCCCGATAAAAGGTTGCCAAGTCTAGCAGACCTACCAGGAATAAAAAAGAACCATTAAAAGTTGATATGTAGGGTAGGAGGAAATGAAACAGAGAATACTTTCCCACCCCCATCAGTACAGTACAGTTTTTGTACATCAGTACAAAAACTACTATGGGAAAAAAATATGAGGAAATCTCAAGTTAGGAAGTGATGTCAACTGGTGGGTAAGGTGTTGTGTGTGGTGGTGACTTCCCTCCCTTGCTCCAGTTCAATGACCACTAGAGAACTTTTAAACAGGATTATAAATAAATGGAAAATGTTTTAAACTAACACATATAACCAGAAAGGAACACGCTGGTGATTATTAGATGCATGCAACAGCACTTGCTCTCACCATCATGCTTGTTTGCCACCATCCAGCCAGATACTTCTTGGAAAGTCACAGACTCCCAGACCAAAGGTGTGATCCAGCAAAGTAATAATTTTAAAACATCTTACTCAGGCTACACTCTGACACTTAGCAGCCTGACAATCTCCATGTACTGTTAAGGTCTGACAGTTTATGTTTTTTTACCCACTTATATATGTACTTTCATGTTGCCTGTTGACTTATGGTTACCCGATGAATTTCATAGGGTTTTCTAAAGCAAGAAATATTCAAGAATTGGTTTAATAAGGTTCCACTCCTGATCTGTGAGTGGGACAAATACATAGACTGATTCCAAAGGTATGCCTGCTCAAAGATGATCATAAATCAACAGTAAGGATGCCATACGTCTGGAAAAAGGAATGAAGCAGATTCCATTTGGGCATGTCTACCAAGCCAATGATCACATTCAAAGGAGGCTGTGGTGAGAAGGGCCCATTAGTACATGACAGGATGCAACAGCTTAACATGATGTAAATATAATGCCAAACAAAAGTTTAATCTGCTGAAATGAACTTGAATCATGTCTTAGGAGAAAGGCGTGGCATACATTCAATAAATAAACTTTATTTTAGCCAATTACCTATAGCATCCTCAGGAGCGAGACTGATGCTGTCTGTGTAAAGATATTCCAGAAAGGCTCGGTAAACAGGATATGAGAATTCACTTATTTCTATAATTTCATCATTATTGTTGTTCAGCACCGACCGGAAATGCTCACACCTGAAGAAGTGCAGAGCAAAGCATGCAGAATTATGACACTGGCTAACAGTTTAATACCTGCTGTCTGACAAAAGAACAAAAGAATGGCAGCATTAAAATGAAGCAGAGGGGGAATTTTGGACTTCAATTCATAGAGAGTACAGTGGGTTACATTGCAGTCAGGGGAAAAAGCATAAATCTAAGTATGACTGACTAGCCTGGGCTGGCGCATAAAGAGATGCTTTTAAAAATGCTGCCTTTGCGGTTTTCAATATGTGCACTTCCTGGAGAAAAGTGCAGATCAAAATTTAATTGTCTGCTGTATTTCACACATCCTGAAAATTCTAACACGGAATTTTACATGCAATTTTTGTGCAGATTAAGAAAAAAACATTAATGTGAAAATGATATAAGCATTGATGAATGAATGCAAAAAATGACATCTAGAAACAAACATTTTCTTCATATCTAGCCTTTATTGTGCTCTGTTTTGTGACACTGAGTGAGTCACTCTCTGTTCTGGAAGGGAAAAAGAAAGGAAGCACACAATAATTATGGAGTGGGTTTAAATATATTCTATTTTTGTGCACATACTAGCAACCCGGTCCTAATTCAAACTCTGATTTAAACTGGTTTGCGAATTGGATCAAGCTGGCTAGTATGTGCCTCATTCACACTCAAATCTATTTCAAACGTGATTGTTTCTGGCTGATTTGAATTGAACTGGCACAAGCCCTCACATTTTAGAAAGGTGGAAAATAATACAACAAATGTTAAGAAAATATGGACTACAATACTTGGAAGCATTACATTGATGTCTTAGTGCAAAACACACTGCAGAAATAATCCAGTTTGGACAGCTTTAACTGCCCTGGATCAATGCTAGGGAATTCTGGGAATTTTAGTTTTGTAAGATATTTAGCCTTCTCTGTGAGAGACCTCTAGTGTCACACCAAACTACAGTTCCCATATTCCCTAGCACTGAGCGAGGGCAGTTAAAGAAGTCTCAAAATGGATGATTTCTGCAGTGTGTTTTGGACGTTAGCACCAAGGCAAACCAAGCCAAAAGATCTATCAGAGAGGCAGATAAAAGAGTGGGAGTGGAGTGTTAATTCTGTACCTAATCTTGAGAAGGACTTTATGAACATGAATGTATTTTCCATCCACTTGAAACCTCAAATCTGCATTATCTGGGTTGTCAAATTCCTTCTTCATTGATTGAGCTACTGTTAAATGGTCATCAGGTTCTAAAAGAAAAGACATCAATGAAGACATTTAACATTTTGACTCTTACTGGTATTTACGTCCTTCTAATATTACATGAGCATAAAGAAAATAAAGAAAAGCAAGCAAGGAGCAGTATTTCACCCAGTACAGATTAACAGAAAGACCATGCTGTACAAAGAAACTCTCCAGCACAGCACAAGGGATGGTGGTGGGGACACAAGAATAGCACTTCAGTTAGCATTCTTGTCTGCGCAGCACAATATTTGAATTCAACCACGTCAGCCTTTCTTTTTGTGATAGGAATTGTCTGGTCGGCTTAACCACATCCTCTTTTTTGATATATCCAAATAGAAGTTCTCACTGTTTAGACCACTGCGGTATTTTTCAGGAGAAGTGGCCATGTTAGTCTCTTGCAAGATCAAACTGAAAAGGGGAGCTGGAGAAAAATGTGACGGCACCTTTTAAGATTAACTGGTTTTTATTTTAGCATGATCTTTTGTTGATATAAACCTGCGCCTTTGAGTTTACTGCATTTGAAGTACTACTTGGCCACTCTGTACTGCATCTGAAGAAATGGGTTTATATGCACAAAAGCTTGTGCTAAAATAAAAACAATTTAATCTGAAAGGTGCTGCCACATTTCCTTTTTTTCCCTCCCCCTGCCATCTGTCCCAGTCTCCAGTCTAAAAAGCTGAAGAGTGGAATCAATTGGGTGTACATAGAACCCCATCAGAAAGCTTATCAAACAATGACCATCATACTACCAATATCCCAGGGCAAACTGGATGCCAGCTTGGAAGTGCTGAAGGCATACTTGAATTCTGGCATTTTTGTTGGCAATCTCTATAAAATCTCACACTTGCGTTGTGCAGAGCAAACACTGCAAACCTTCCTAGTGCTAAGCCAGTAAAATCTTTGGGACAGAGAAACATCCAGATAGTCAGAAGGAGCACCTCTTTTCTTTTCTGACTGCAGTAGCAGCATCTGAAACTTTATACAACTGTTAATGAATGTTTAAGACATCTAGAGAACACCAGACTGAAAGGATCTTCCAACAGGATAGAGCAGGCGGACATCCCTAAGTACCAGTTAGTTATGCAAAGAATCCAGCAGAAAATGGGGAGAGAACAGAAGGTCTGTGTTTTACCTTAAATAGGAAACAAACCGGATGAAGCATTAATAAAAGCAAGAGAATGTGGATTACCTCTTCACCAAACTGTGTTCCAAGGCACTTAAAGGCTGCTCTGCAAATAAGATTTAGATACCTTCAAGAACAAAATAAGATGCAGTAATGCTGACCAAAACAAAAAAAATCTATTTGAAGCTCACCTACTGAAAGAAGACGCCAAGTCACGGCAGGAGTAGCAAAACAAGCAAACACGTCATCAGTGCAGGTGAAGTGGGTGAGGTATGGAAGAGTGATAGACTGTCCCCGGCACTGACCCCACATGTACACCTGGCTACCCTGGGTTTTAGCAGCAGAGGTATGAGCAGAGTGACATGCAGCAATCTCTATGACTCTACATTTAAAAGCAAAAACACACACAAAAAATAGTATAAGAATAACATGCAGTGACTAAGCCCAGGAATCTAAATGCAGTTGGTCAGTGCTCAGGCATCGTCTCTAGTACAAACCCAGTGCAAATTGGTAATACGGTCATGTCACTTTGAAAAAAAATGAGAGGATTTGTGCTTTTTGGGGAGTCCCTTTGTATTTCTGTGTCTGATTTCCATGAAATATACTTGGCTATGTGAGTGTGTATTGCTGAGACAAATTTTAAGTTCTTCTATATACTGGCAAGCATAGGGCCCACAAAGACCCTAAGTTGCAGGGCCTTTATAGCCTCTCAGCTATACAAGCCCCCTCTGCTATTGAGACCTCAAAATTCAATGTACCTTTAGGCTCCATCCTGCCTATGCATAATGACTATCACCAGGAAAAGTAGGGTGGCTTGTTATCTCTCTCCCTCCTTCTATGAAGCTGCATGACACAGATCTAACACAAAACTATGGTTTGTAATAGTTACTAAAAACAACAGGAACCATAGTTTTTAATAGTTACTAAAAGGTACTCAAAATATGGAACCTGAACTGCCAAAGGTGCGACAGGCAAACCATGATTATGAGTTGTTTTCTGCGTTTGTTTTTCAACTGCTCAGGACTCAGCTTCAGAATTTCACTCCTGTCTCCAAGATACAGCAGTCTTTTGAGGCAGAACAGCAACTTTAATGGTGGTTTGTCAAAAGCCTGCAAACTCAGATGTACCTGGAAACTTCAGTCAGCAAACTGTAGTTTACAGTTTCAGGTCTTATCAATTACAATTTAAAAAAAAATCACTGAGTACAAGCTTGAGTTCAGACAACAGTTTTGTTTTGGCCACACAATAAACTAATTGCATGGCATAATGGAAATTAATAAATTGGATTGTTCATTCCCATCCAATTGTCAAAGCCAGAGGAAGAAACCAGAAGCTTTTGTTGCTGTTACTGATGAACTACAGTAGTACATTCATCCCCCAGCAGAGAAGCTGCAGTGAATGCTCAGATGAGAAACCATCCCACTGCTCAAACGTGAAAGTGCAGCTACAGACTCCCTTGATTCTGTTCAGGATCAAATGGAGTTACTGTTGTCATGAGAGGCAGGGATGGGAGGACCTGGTGCAGACATCCACAGACAGTCCACCACAGAGCAGCCAGACACATTATATAGGAAGAGGCAGGCAAAAGAAGGATGCAAAAAAAGAAATGGTGCTAGATTCCTTTGAATTGCTCCTTGCAGAGAGCATTCTTGAGCACAGAATCTGTTCAACCAACAGGCCACATGGCAGCTTCTCAGAGAATAAAACAAGAGCAATCCAGCCAAAGTCAAAACGTGGAAATTCCTGGGTGCTATTGAACTGAAGGCATACACTGGCCTCCTGCTCCTGGAAGTAGTGTATCATGGAAAACATGAAGCCTTGGGAGAACTGTGTTATCCAGTCTCAACGTGCTGCTATTTCAGAGTCACAATGAGCCTGAGGAGTTATTGTGTACCTGCAAGGTAACTTGAGGTTTGCCAGCAGGGAAACTAGAATAACGTTTAGAGTCACTGGTACACTGTCTACCTTTCAGGACATGTGGACAAGGGTGTTGAGCAGCTTTGAGTGTGGTACCATACCCATCACTGAACGATTACATTCACTCTTTTGGACATGGGGCATTTTTATCCCCAGAAATGTGCTGGTATTACCAATGTCACTTAATCCAATTTTTTAAAAAAATCATCTTGATGAGAGTTATAGGCAAGCTCAGAGGCATTAACACAGTTGTGTCCTCACTTTGGATATAAAACATTGCACACAACTGCTTTAAGAAAGAACAGTTCTCTCTAATTAGAAAAATAAGCAATAAATATCCACAGACATCTGTATGCTGCAGGATTTATCAGCAAAGTGGTGAACCTTGTGCTTCCCTCACGTACCAAAAGTCAACTATTCACAGACATTAATATCTGCATTCGAATTAATACCACACACAGAAAAAGACTCTAATGAATAAATTACAGATATTTTTTGAGCTCGATTCCTCTCATGAAGTACACCACTTTTTAAAAACAGGTCATTGATTCTGCTACTGCTTTTAAGTTTTGCCTTCCATTAGGTTAATTTATTGCTTCTTGATTTATTTATTTTTTTGCTACTGTTTCTATGTCTTATGTGATTTATTAGGATGGTTAATCATACTTGACAAATTGGTGGGATGCAAATTTTATATTCATCTGCATATAAATCAATCAACATGCGATCTATTGCTTCTTTTCTGCAAAACATTGCTAGATAAGCATCTTTACAGGCAAGAGGCAACAAGTGAGTGGGAAGGATTCTTGGTGCCAAGAGGTAAAATTAAGCAATTGCCCCAGCCACTGCCTCTCTCTCACAGATCACTCTTGCCAATTTTGACCAGTTTATTAGTGTACTGGAAAACTGTGTGGAAATGCAAGTGGTCTGTATGATTCCAGTCTTTAGTTTGAAAAAAAAGGAAAGAAAGAACAAACTATACCCATAGCTAGTTTACAGATCAAACTAACACAAATGCAAATCTATAAACTTAAATGCACTTAAAAGGAAGATCTCGTTTCAGAGAAAAGCAGAAAAAAACATAGAGATACTCTGTGCGCTAAGTCGCCCTCTTCTGACTTTCTAAAGCATTTGTATGTGATCCTACCTGGTTTTGTTTCAAACAATCTAAAAGCTGTAGTTTCTTTTATAGTCTAATCAGCTGATATCTAAGAAAAATGTCGAGCATTTATGAACACTGTATTTACCTGTCTTTATCCACAGTGACTGGCACAGGATACGACTGGTTGCTTCTATTTCCATTCCCTAACTGGCCATATGAATTGGCTCCCCATGCATACATTTGACCTTCATCTGTTAGCACTAACGTATGTGCATAGCCACAAGCAACCTAGAAAGAAAGAGAAGACACTGAAATAATTTCTGTTTACCACACAGTCTGAGCCAGGCCTTCCCATCCTAGTTGGCACCACTTGCCAGTGTCACTGGCAAGTTGGCACCACTTGCCAGGCTCCCTGTCAGTCTCTGCTGAGAAACATGAAGGCCCAGAACAAACAAAACAAAACAGGTAATTTTCTTCTGAAGTTCCCCCTCCCCCCAATAAAAATTGAAAAATGGTCTATGGAGTATTTACTTTTTTTGAGCAATAAATAAATATTTTAAAAACCCCAAAATAAACCAGGCTGCTCAAATCAAACCCACTGCTGGAAGCATTCAGTATGCAGAATAAATATTTAAAAAGCACAATTTTCCTCCCCACCAAATTAAACCTTTCCCCTGGGGATGAGTGTGTTTACTGAATAAGTCCCATTCTAAACCCTGCCCTTTTTTTCTCCTGTTCCCATGCCTATATGATGACATCTTCCTTCAGCTCATACCAAACACAGTCAGCAAACCCCATTTCCCCTGTCTGACATGAAAGACTGTGCTACCTCCATCTTCCACTTGCACATGCCTTTAGACATTTAGGGACTGTTCAAAACACTAATTTCCAAGAGTACTGGGCCATATCTGACTAACTCTAGCAGTCAAGGCCATTGCCCTAAATGACAGAGCCTAGTCCACATGGACATCTCAAAATTCCCTTTCTTCAAGAAGAAGCGAAATCCTATCTTGTAAAAACATATTAGGGTCAACTACTACTTGCATGTCTTCAGACTACAGAGACTGTAACTCCCATCCTTCACAATCCACGGATGATGAGAGTTACAGTTAAACTTAAACACCAATGGTGGGAACCACTCAAAGTCTGTGTGAGGACAGCTGTCAGCTTTTTGGATTTCAAAACCCACAGTTTTAAGCATTTTATTTTAAAAATAATGCAGTGTAATTTGTTATTTCAACAGCTACATGCTACTTAAAACATATGCGTTCTTAAAAGTTATCCTAGAAATGCCTAATGTCCCCAAATCTCCCAAATGCTTTCCAAAATGGTTGGCGCAACACATACCTGCTATTTCTTATTATACTTAAAAAGTAGCAGTGTTACCTGTTATTTTCTATGTTTTACATGTTACTTTTGAAATTTGATCGTAGACTGGTTAAAGTTTAGGTCGGCTAGAAATATTCTTTTTCTTCATAGAGTGCCAGTTTCCCATGAGACAATATGACTCGTTGAGGGGAAAAAATGCTTGGCAAAATGGAAGGCAGTAGCTAAATCAATCCTTGATTTCTGTCCCTCAATATATCAGTTTTCCAGACTCTACTAACATTCTTCATTCTGAGCTATTCTGATTCCTTCATTCAGAGCAATTCTGATTCATTCATTCTGAGCAATGACCTGGGAGGTCTATACCACCACCATTGTATGAACCAGGTTCTTTTCTGCACACACCAAATTCAAAATATGTTTTTTAATATTTCTGTGAACCCTAGGATTCCCTCAATTTGCTGACACCCCCCCCCCCTTCAGTATGGCTAGGGCCAGTTTGGTTATGTAAGGATCCATACTTTGAGAATGAGTTTGCTGTTGGTAACAGGATGAATTATAAGTTGTGTTTTCACAAAGGCCTGGATGTGAAGAGAAAGAACACATACCCGTTGCACACGAATGCCTTGTAAAGCTGCTATTCGACATGGGGTTGGCTGATTTCCACTATTGCCCAATCCAAGCTGGCCATTACCATTGTAACCCCAAACATAAACCTTAGGAAAGAAAACAATTCTAATTAGTTTTGGGGTATAAGTGTGAGTAAAGGGGTAAAAATATGTGTGCAAAATTCATTACAGTATCTGTAGAATAATCTAATGGAATTTTTAAAACTCGCTTCAACTGTTCTCTCCATTAAGATTGGACAGACAATGCCAACAATAATTCCCTACTCCATGGAGACATTAAAACATACCTATTGTATAGGTATGGGGTAAGGAAAACCCTGAGTGACCCAGAGTAGAAATTGCTTGGGTAGTTCAGTTTGGTTTCAGCAGCCCTTCAATCCCCTCAAATAACAGGTGGAAATTGTCAGACTGCAGAGGCTGAGGATGTTTAGTAATTTCAGGTGTGTGAATCATTTCTCTTGTGATTGCACCTATAACTGCCCAAGAAGCAGCCAGCTGAGCTAGTTTTGTGATGTTACTGTTTTGTAATTCACTTTTTGAAAGTACTTGCGGAAAGTACAGCCTTGCAGATGAGATTTTGCCTCTATCTTGCTTCAACTCCTCCCCATCCAATGCCAGTTTAGCTACTCAAGAGAGATTACCAGAATCAGCATTTCCTAGCCCCACTCAAGACTCTGCCTATATATTATTAATGTTTTAAAATTTTATGGTTATTATTTTAAATATATTTTATAATGAGCTATCCTGACAGCTTCAGATAAAGGGCAGGATACAAATATTTTATTAAATACAGCACACCCGTGCTATATGCGAATGCACCATACAAAGCTTTCAGCTTATGCTGAAAGCCGCACGACGGGAGAGGCAATGGCGCCTGTGCCATGCTGCATGCATGAACCCATTGTTTTCAATAGGGTGCAAGCATACACAGTATTTGCCTTATGCTGTGGGTCCAGAACAAATCCCCGAGTAAGGGAAGGGCACACTATGAAATAAAAAAAGCAATATTTTTTCATTGATAAATACTTTTATAAACTAGTTTTTTGATTTATTTAGTAAGTTGTCAGTTATATTATTGAAGGTTTGGCTCTGCTCTGCTATCCATATGTGAGCTATATATTTTGTTTCCTTCCCATTTTCCTTTGCAACATTAAACCTAACATTTGCTTTTGGAAATGGAATTTTGGATGAACACCATATTTAACTACAAGTGACCCAGGGCACAAAAAGAATGGTTTACATGTCAATTATTTTAAGTAGTTATGCATTATTTATTTAATTCATATGTTGCCTTTCTCCCAACATGGGATCTCAAAGAGACTAACATTATGAATTAACACAGGTACATCTAAAAAAAACCCCTAATGATATAAACATTTGAGTAGCACCATTACTTTTTGAAGATGGGAAAGTGTCAACAATTTACATAACACATCATACAAAACAACTGACTTTGTAATGCTGAAGAATAATCTTACCTCCCCATTTTCAACTACTGTCATTGAACACATCTGGCCACAAGCAATGTTAATTGCTATCTTATTTTGTAAGCAGCTAGTAACTCTCCTAGGAATTGGCTGATTCGCTGTTGACCCAGATCCGACCTGTCCAGAATTATTATATCCCCATGCATACACCTGTTAAGAGGAGACTGAAATTGTATCACAATGTTATAATGCCAAATGCCAGGTTATAATACATTGTGTGAAAATTTTGCATAGGTTTATTTTTTTAAAGATCCCGGCAACAAACACTTCAAATTATCCACCACTGTATTTTGTTAATGGGTTCCCCCGCCTGATCCCATTTTGATAAATGTATTGTATTATAAATTTAAGCAAAAAATCTAATGAAATTAACTAGTAATCCAGTTAATGAGCGTAATAAAATATTGGGCAATAGTAGTCAAATCTAATATTAAAGTTAACTTTGACTATCTGTAGGAAACACATGTTTAATGTGTGAAGCACCTCACATTAGTAGAACAGAACGGAAAATCTCCTATCAATGCACATTTAAACAGTTGTAGAAAATAATATTTTTTTTTATAAATACCAACATTCCACTGCTAATTGTGGGATAGTGTCCCTCAAACTATGGAAAGATTTAATATCCTTATTGGAGCAGATAAACCATAACCCCCCCCCCCAATTTATTTTTATATAGAGTGACTTCAATGCTCAAACTGGGGCAAAATCAATCAAAATCAAAATCAAAGATATTTTAAAGATATTTTTTCAATATCACATACATACTTCCATATAGTCAGAAGGATTTTCTTGTATTCCATACAAAGTTCAAAACAACTTGCACAACTCACCTCTCCATCAGATGTTAAGATCATAGAATGATGGGAGCCACAGGCTACTTCAATCACTTTTTTGTTTACCAAGTTGGTGGAGATTTGGCAAGGCAGAAAACTGTGATTGGTTGTTCCATTTCCCAGCTGGCTGTAAGCATTATGGCCCCAGGTATATACTTCTCCTTCTGTAACAGAAGAAGGAAAGAAATGTAAAAGGGAGTAAGAAACAATTAGCTACATCACACAGTACAGTAATTAACGTTCTTCTAATGACAACATTAGAGAATTTATTTCACCCTTTTCTCTTTGGTGTAAAAAATTGCAATTCAAGGCATTGTATTCTACTTTAATGGAGCTTTCTCCTGCAAGGGGACCAATACCTCCTGAAGGTTAAAAAGGCTAATCTTTTAGGTTTTATGCTGTCATCTCCCATTTCTTTAAAAAAATACACCATGGTATCCATCGCTGTGTCTTAACCACACTTGTTCAGGTATACATCCACCCTCCCATCTATGTTTGCAGTTCTCAATCTATAAGAATAGGACTGCTGCTGCTCCTTCCACATTAAAGGAAGATCCATCTGAGACAGAAGGCAGCAACCACAAAGTCTGCCAACTCCACTTAGCTCTGAAGAAATCAGTCACTCACACTTCATTTACTCTCCCCCTGGAGGCTTTTTGAGCAGCTATCTGAGGAGTAATTGCTTTGTGTTTAAATGTTTAAAACCACAGCAGATGCTGCCATTTCCCCCTCCTACTGTTAAAATGTAAAGACTCTTGGGATTAAACATAACACACACAAATTCTTGTTTGTACACAAAGATTAAAACACCTAGATTTAATCAAACTTTTCACCAACATTATTGAATGAACAGATAGAGTATGTTGTAGTATATGCTTCCCAGCTCTTTCTACAGGGCACGGTGTAGATCAAATTGCTTCTATTCCAACCATATCAATAACAGGGACCTCTGTAGAACCATCATTATTTACACCAGTGTCTTCCATGTTTTGATAATGGAGGCATACCACTTTGAGGAACATGTCTGAATCAGGAATGTGGAAAGCTGTAAAGCCTGGTTCTGTCTTTAGTATTTGCAATTCCTAGACTAGACTAAGTAATTTAATTGTTACGCTTTACAAAGGAATTTGACAAATCCTTGCTTCTTTCGCTTCCTTTTGGCCAAAATAAAAATTTTAAATATTATCAACACAGACCACTTCCTATGTATTGTCCCCAAAGCTTCAGTATCCTACTGGAAACAAGTGATTTAAATAGTCAGTGAGGGTTTCATACAATAATCTCCCCAGGATCTAAAATGTAAATGTAAATATTTTTAGCAGTAATAAAAGTAAATACTTCTTACAGTTTTAAAATTAAATACCACTGTAAGGGCTGACTAACAGGATAACTGCATTTAAAGGCACATAACTTACCAGCAGTTGCTGCAACAACATGGGGTCCACTTCCATAGCTAAGGCAAGTTATTTTTTTGCCACATAAAATATCTAATCTTCGGGGTTCAATGCTGCTTTGTGTGTCACCAATTCCCAAACAGCCACTGCAGTTAGTACCAAGGGCAAAAACCTGTAACGCAGTGGCACCATCAGTACACATTCTTTTTACAATTATACCTGCATTTAACTTTGGAAGCATAAAAGTTACCATGAAATGCATTTACAATAATTCCTCAAGTAAATATGGTTGAGGATTTACCATTTACCTTCAACCACCTATCCTATCTGTACATTCTGCACTACAAAAAAAGAAATGCAGCATAAAGAAGTTTTCAAATTAAGCATGCTTACTCAGTATCATTTATTTTTACGTGCTATGTTTTTTTAAGAGGAAAAAGCTAGTCACCGTGCAGGACACTAAAGTCTTACACACTGGAAATCTTGGAATAAAAGTGTGCACATGCAAAAAATCTTGGGACACTGAATTCCATATTTGCATAGAATTATGGGATACACACATTCTGATAAGTGAAATACAGACAAATTACATTTCACAGTAATTCCTCCACAAGTTACCTCATCATTTTCAGTAACATAAAGTACTTCATTGCCTGCACTGCCAAATACACAGGCCTGACGAATTAGCTTCAGCTCCTCTGGTGAGCGGAGAGCAAATATTGGCCATTTACCAACATCCAGCATCTTCTGCTTCAGTAAAAAGGTATATTGCATAGCCTGTCTAAACAGATTAAAAATATTTTTTGAAAAGTTAACATCAAAAAAAGGCTTCACATTCTTTGCAGAAGAAATCACTGCTTCCTCACACTCTGACCCAAATCAGATTTGAACATGGGAGTTACACACTCTATTTTAGTGATCCTGAAGCAACTGAGGGGCAGTACAAACAGGGTGGAATAAGCGGCTAGATGATGCTTTGAGTCAGATTGCCGTGGAGCCATGGCGAATGCATGCTGCAGCCCCAAGGGCGCCTCATCTTGAGGCCCTAAATAGGAGCAAAAAAATATGCTCCTTTGGGGGCTGGTTTTGGGCTGTCTTAGGTGGCCTCGAGGCAGCCTCAGGGTGCTCCAGGGGCTTATGTTGTGTAAACACTGGAGCAGCTAGAAGCCATTCCCTTCTGCTTCGAACCTGAGATTGCTGTTTCCATGCCACTACTGGTCACAGAGAAGCAGTAATCCTAATCTGAGCCACAAGGAGAAATCCCTGAATGCATGCCTCTATGTGGAGCTACCAGTCTGCTGTTATTGAATGTGTCCCTCATGGCTCGAATGGTTGCCAAAATCAGCAATAAGGAAAACCAAGTTCTTTGTCCAATTCATCAATCAACATTGTTATGTCCGCTTGCCAAAGTATCTTTTCCCACACAGACTCATCAATACAAGGACTAGAAGCGAGAACACTATCCAATTCTGTTCTCTGGCCCAGGATGTTCCTAGGCAAAGTGAAGTCAGTTAGTCAACTGAAGCCAGGCTTGGAGAATTAAAGCATGAAACTACAATGGTGTGATCTTGGAACGGCCTTACCTCTCTTGAAATGCAGTTTGGTTGATTTTACAGACAACGTGAATGAAAAGAAGTCCAATGGACAGAGGCTATTAGGCAGGTTCACATATTTTCACATAGCTGCATTAATTGTGTAAGTCGCACTCTTTTGCAGGTAATTTTTTTCTGACAATGGGGCAGGAAGCCAACAATTATTTTAGTGGTTTAGCTGACTGCAAGTTGCAGGATCACTTGAATGCCTGTAGAAAAGAGAGAGGTGCAGTCACAGAGTAAATACAGGCTAGTGTACATCCCCACAAATCTTGGAAAAAATAGCTCCGATCAGATAAAAAATTGAAATGGAAGGAATCTGTATAAATAACAATGGCCTCTGCTGAGCAACACATGGAACTTCTGCAGCAGAAAAATATGACATGCTCCCATATCTGCAGATGCTAAAGAGATCCCCTTTCGGAGGACCCAAGAGTCTTCCCCCCCTCTCAATGGATCTTGAACCCAAATATCAGTGAGGGCTGTGTCTCTTCTCTACAGTCTCCTTGGTTAGGAAGCTATGTGGAGATTGTTCCACTACTAGCTTAAGAAATTCCTTGCATCTATTTACTCTTAAATGGATCAAACACCTGAATGATTTAAAAACTTGTTTTATTACTATGCAGTATAATGAGAGATTAAAATCTTCACAGAGAATTTTAAAATGTATTGCCTTGAAGTTAAGAGTTCCACATGGAGTTAAGAGTTCCACATTTCATATCAGTGGGTTTTAGAGGGGGGAAAAACACAAGTATTTTAAGAACCAGTGTGTGAAAAAAGCTTCTTCTGCTAGTTTATACTTCTGAACCCTCTTTGATACTCATAAGACATTGTCGTTCAGCCTGAAAAGCAACACATCTATAATCCCTATGCACAAACTGTGGTTTCAACATGACATAAAGCAACTAAAAAAGAACCTCAATGATTTCTCCTTGTACCTAGGAAACAGAGAAAGATGTTTCTTCTTGTTCTTTTATTCTGTTCAAACATCTTCAAAGACTTTCCAAAGCGATTGAGTATCTGACAAAGAAATAAGTAAAATGAAATACACATCAGCCTTGGAATATTCACATCATATTAAAAGCTACATATTTAACTGATCATGCCTGTTGTCAGGTACAGGCAGAGAAACATACAGCATCTGCTCATACTAGGTAGAAGACTTTAAGTATTTGCCTAAACCCTACCAAGAAACTGTAAGGAAAGTACCGTCATTGGCAGTCCACTGATTCCCTAAAACATTACAGAGAATTAGATGCTCCTGAGTTTCACATTCCAGAAGGATTTGGCCATTTAAAAAAATTTCTATCCATAGTTTGAGCACCACAATTTCAGTAAAAAAGCAGAAGGGATGGGACTTATCGGTTACTGCTAGCCTGCATTCCAGTCCCTTCACCTAGTCCTTATCATAACCTTGCATATTAAATGTTCATAGCCTTGCACATTCATAATTGGGGATCTATAACAAAGGGAGCCCCTTTATTGGCCCTCCACTTTTCCTGCTCTTCTCTTCCAGTTTTTTCCTCTGCCCAAGATGACCATGTTGTTGCTTTAGGGACCGTGTAGACCCATTATCCTTTCTGGTACCTTGGATAGGCAATTCCGATTAGTAACAGTGGGTTCTGCTTTGTACACACTGGGCTTCTGGGTAAGATTTCAAAAACTGTCTAATAGAAAGGTCCTCTGCAGAGGCCAGCAATAGTGTGGAACTATCCTTTTCCAGACTGAAAGAGCATCCCCATGTCACTAGTGGCAAGCAATCCAGGAAGCTCCATCAGAGGCAGCTGTCATGCGAATCAGGGCTGTTCAAATCTACTTGCTTTTCTCCTCTTTTGTCTTTTGTCTCATCCCTTTGCTCCTTTTATGCCATTCCTTTTTAACTATAAGCCAGCTGGAAAGTGGGCTGTTATATTCCATGCCAACAAAATGAAGGAATGGATGACTGCCTCCCTCTCTTCTCATCCACTTACTAAGGTCATGTTGGAGGTTGTCCTCTGGATGCCACTGCCCACAACAGAGCAACATGTGAGTACCAGAGAAGGAGCCTTCTTAGTAGTGGCTACCTGTCCACAGACTGCCTTCCATGGCAGATCCTCCTTAGGAGTTTATCAGATGGGAGGAATTTCTCTTTATTTCGAATGGAGCCAACTGGAGCCAATTCGAAATCACGTGAATTCGCTAGTTTAGCAAATTTACGTGAATTCCAACTGTGTTCGGAATGCGTTCAGAATGATTTCCCATTACCTGAAAATGACTGCCCATTGCCTGAAATTGTGTGAGATGCTTTAATACGAAATAACGTAAAACCCATGATTGTGTTCGGAATGACTTCCCTTTTGCCCGAAATTGCATGAGATACTTTAAAACGCAATAATGTGAAACCCCATGATTGTAATCGGATTGCCATTAGATTATACTTCCAGTTTCTGTCATCTGATAAACTCCTTAGTGGCATTTAGATACTAGTGGGACATGTTTTCTGGTCCTAAAAAGGAGGCACTCTTAACGCCAAGGTAAGACTTTTCTCCTGGCATACATTCAGTTCTTAGTGTTAAAATAGTTTTGTCTGCACTATCTATTTAGATTGTAAAACAGCAGCCACCAAACTTTTTCCTGCTACCATCCCCTTTCGTCTTGGGCCATGACCTCATGAAATTTCTTTATAATTGGTTTATTTTCTACTTGCAAATTCAAAACTACCAATCTCATTCACTGCTCCCTTTGCACCTGGTCACCCTGGGAGCAGCAGTTCTATTCTGTTTTGATTGTAAAATATATCATTTTATTGATATATATTGTTTTTTATACATATAAAAACACCTTGAAGGCATTGTCAGTTGAGCAGTGTCTGAACATATCCATTCATTTTAAATCGTGAAGCACACTGCAACCGTCAAAATTTAAGATTACAAACAAAAATATCAAAGGTGGTTTAAAACCTTTTCCCACTGACCGACATAACTGACATTGGGGACCTTTCCTAGTAAAATACAAATACATTGTGCTAGATTTAGCGGCAGGCAGAATTGCAACTCTGCTTCCATCTGTAGCCTGGTGGCTATTCCTGCTTTTCCCAGCTCAAAATATTTTTGGGGTAGGTTGGTGGGGTATGATCCCAATCATAGCATGGGGGAAAAATACATCCTCCCTATTCAATGTGGTCCTGATTCTAATGGCAATGTGGAACAGAAGCTACAATTAAAAAGAAAAAGAAAAAGAAAAAAAAAAAGAAAATACACAGATGTCTTTAAACATGTTCTTTTAAACACACTGCTTTTCTTTATAAAATAAGATATCACTTTAAGACTTGATTAGAAATGATTCCCAGATGGGAGCGACTGATCATAGAAACCAATGGCTAGAGTGAGTACACCAATCACAACAGAAAAAAATATCCTCCCAAATTGCTATGAAGCAACTGCATGATGCTTCAACGACACCTGAGCAGCTTTTATAACTGAACCAGTACATTCTTAAATGAGATTTTTTTTAAAAATAAAATAAAATGTACAAATGTGGATGGAGCAAAAGGCAATTCAACAGAAGCAGTCCAAGGCAGAAAATACCATTAGTGGGTACCGTGCCTCTTTGGTAATACTTCCAGTAGCTTCCAATACCACTGAATTATAAATGGCTGCTACCTTTAGTAAAATGCACAAGAGGAGCCACAGGGGGTTTCTCTGTGTTTATGCCTAGGCAGCAGAAAATGTAAGCTTCCTCTTACCTCTTTCCTTAGAAATAACGCTTCTAGCCTTCCCTTGTGAAGCAGAATGGCACTGACACTCGCATGTCTCCCCTTCATTTGTGTTGTGTGTTCTGCTACCAGGATATTATCACACTCCTTTCCACCCTGAACTCCGATGGGAGGAAATGACATCATGCCATAAAGCCTACACAGATCTGGTATGCTTACAAACTATGGTAACCTCTATTAGCCACCATCAATAATAAACAGAGATGTCACCTACAGGGATCACTACTCTACCTATCCTATAACCGCCAGCCCTTTCTGGACTGAAAGCACAGACATCTCTATTCAATAAAAACTGCAAGCATTTTCAAACTCTGGGAAGATGAGCATCATTAAATGATTACGGTCCAAAAAACACACTACGTACAGAGACAATCCAGTTTGAATCCGCTTTAACTGTCCTGGCTCAATGATAGGGAATCCTGGGAGTTGTGGTTTATTGTGGCCCTAGAGCTCTCTGACCAAGAAGGCTAAATGTCTTACAAAACTGCAATTCTTAGGATTTCCTAGCACTGAGCCAGGGCAATTAAAGTGGTCTCAAACTGGATTATTTCTGCAGCGTGTTTTGGACCATAATCACTAACTTTTAGTTCTAGAGTCTGATATTTACAACTCAGATCCAAGAGTTGGAAAACGCTGCTCTTTTGGACTAGTTCACAAAGAACCTCTTTGGATCTAAAAGTACATTTGGTTCAGCAAAAATTGATGTTGCAAGGATATTATACACCACTGTAATTTTTTTTCCTTACAAAGAAATAGAATCCATTTCAGCTAAATGTTGCAATTTCCAGATGTGCTGCTAAACTCTAAATCCCACCATCTCCGGCCACCAATCAGATAGCGGGATTTGTAGTCCAATGAGCCTGGAAAGTGCCAGAGTGGGGGAGGCAACCTAAAAATGACATAAAATAGCAAAATCCCTGAGCATGCAATTTCAGAAAGCGGTGGGAATGAAAATCCCTGGAAATTTTTGAAAATGCACAGAAAAAGATTTGAAGATTATTTCAAGAACAACATGGAGGGGGGGAAATACAATTTTAAAACAGGGTGTTTTTAAAATAAGCCAGCTGGGCCAGTTACACCTTTATTCTTTTAAAAATTTTATTAATTGTATTTATACCCCGCTCTTCAGAAATGCTCTCAAGAGTGGCTTTACTCATAAGCCAAACCGATCTGCAGAGGAAGTTTGAGGTTCAAGAGGGATTACTCTGGTTTTATTAAAAAGATAAGAACATATATATATATATATATATATATGAATGTGGCAGTAGAGAGTATGAGTAGGGAAGAGGTATAGGCATAAGGAAATGGAACAAGATGGATAGAGACATGTGGAAAGACAGACAGGTATTATGATACCTAACACAGGTATACTATGTGTATATTGGGTTGTACACTGTAGTGGGATGGATGGTAGGAGGCTGTACTGGTTTATCTTGTGTTGTATGGACTGATGTTTGTATACGTAATTTGTTTTTGTCTTTACATTAATTAATACAAATTGAAAACTAAGAGGGTTTACTCTGAATTGGGTCCAGGGTGACCAGAACCTCCTCCCCCTTCCTCAACATACACTCTCCATTTCAACCTTTTTTCTGTCCAGGTGGAATTCCCCAAAAGGTCCTCCATTTTGAGCAGGGTTAAGAACAAGGTGGCCAAAGGTCCTCTATTTAAACCTTTCTGTCCAGGAGGAAATGGGCAGGAGGTCCTCCATTTTGAGCAGGACTAAAAACAAAGGGGGGGAGAGAGGTCCTCCATTTCAACCTTTTTTCTGTCCAGGAGGCATTTCCCAAAAGGTCCTCCATTTTGAGCAGGACTAAGAACAGGGGAGGGAAGTCCTCTATATTTCTGTCCAGGGTCCTCCATTTTGAGCAGGACTAAGAACAAGGAGGGGGGAAGAGAAGAGGTCTTCCATTTCAACCTTTTTTTTCTGTCCAGGAGGAATGCCCCAAAAAGTCCTCCATTTTGAGCAAAACTAAGAACAAAGGGGGGGGGGGGGAAGAGGTCCTCTAAATAAACCTTTCTGTCCAGGGTCCTCCATTTTGAGCAGGACTAAGAACAAGGAGGGGGGGAGGAAGAGAAGAGGTCCTCCATTTCAACCTTTTTTTTTCTGTCCAGGAAGAATTCCCCCAAAAGGTCCTCCATTTTGAGCAGGACTAAGAACAAAGGGGGGGGGAAGAGGTCCTCTAAATAAACCTTTCTGTCCAGGGTCCTCCATTTTGAGCAGGACTAAGAGCAAGGAGGGGGGGGAGGAAGAGGTCCTCCATTCCAACCTTTATTTCCTCCAAAAGGTCCTCCATTTTGAGCAGGGCTAAGCAGCACAAGGTGGCCAAAGGCCCTCTATTTCAACCTTTCTGTCCAGGAGGAATTGAGCAAGAGGTCCTCCATTTTGAGCAGGACTTAGAACAAGGGAGGGAGGGAAAGAGAGGCCCTCCAGTCCTCCAACCTTTTTTTTTTTTTTAATTTTCTGTCCAGGAGGAATTCCCTCCCAATAAAAGCTCCTCCATTTGGAGCCTGACTGAAGCAGCATAACATGAGTTTCCATTTCTAGATTGGGGAGGGGGGGGAGAGCTTTCTTTTTTGGGGTGTGTGTGTGTGCCCTCTATTTTAGAAGAAGAAGAAGAAGCCCTTCTCCTCCAGTCCTCCTCCTGCTCCCCAGCATCCCCCAGGCCCTTGTCTCAACCCACTCCCTTTGGAAATTGGCCCAGCAGCCAGGGCAGGGCCTACTACTACTTCTAATCTTCTGAGCCCCCCTCATCCTCATTACACTCACATGGTCATTCCAGTCTCCACCGAATGGGGGCGCCCTCTGGGCCCAGCGCCTGCAATCAAGGCCTGCTCCCAGCAGCAGCAGCAGCAGCAGAGAAGAAGATTAAGATGATGATGATGATGATGATGATGAAGGCTTAGCTTCAGGACAGGAGGAGGAGGAGGAGGATTCAAGAAAGGGATGGAGGCGGAGCAGGGAGGAGGCAGGGCCAGTCTGACTGAGTCAGAAACAGGCCTCCCTTCTTTTTCTCCTGCTGCTGTAGAGATGAGTGAGACTGCTAGGAGGAGGACTAGGAATCCCAGGCCCCCAAGGAAGTGTGTGTAATAACACACTCTACTAATTCATCATGTCAGTCTGTACAGAGACCTTGCAGCCCCCTTTGAGACTCACTAAAAGAAAGAAGGGGGCAGCAGGAGCTTCCCTAGGCTTCAGTCTACTTCCTCAGATGCATATTATTATTATTATTATTATTATTATTATTAAAGATATGGCCATATTAGTTTGTAGAATCAGTACCAAGGGAAATCTGGCAGCTCCTTTGAGTATCACTGGAAGATTACTGGAAGAAATTGGTAGCATAAGCATTCCTAAGCTTCAGTCTACTTCCTCAGATTCATGTTATTATTATTCAAAGATAAAGCCATGTGGAATTAGTCTGTGGAATCATTCTGTAAAGAGATCTTGTAGCACCTTTGAGACTCATTGAAATAAAGAAATTGGAAGCAGGAGCTTTCCTAGACTTCTGTCTACTTCCCCAGATGCATGTTATTATTATTATTATTATTATTATTCAGATATAGCCATGTTAGTCTATAGAATAAGTCTAAGAGAGATCTTGTAGCCCTTTGAGACACACTGAAAAGAAAGATAAAGTGGCAGCAGGAGCTTTCATAGAGTTCAGTCTTCTCCAGATACATTTATACTATGGAGCCCTCTCTCCATGCTACACCGTCTTACCCAGGAGGGAGTAAAGGGACTGGAGAGGCCTAGCAACACCATCAGGCCAACTTTTGGACCTCATCCCCTTCCCCACCACCATTCCCTTCTCCTTTTGTGTTGTGTCTTCTTAGATTGTAAGCCTGAGGGCAGGGAACCGTCTAATTAAAATAATAATTGTAAGCCGCTCTGATAGCCTTTAGGGCTGAAGAGCGGGGTATGTATAAATAAATAAATAAATAAATATTATTATTATTCAAAGATACAGCCGTGTTAGTCTGTAGAATCAGTATATAGAGATATCTTGCAGCCCCTTTGAGACTCACTGAAAGAAAGAAGGTGGCAGCAGCAGCTTTCCTAGGCTTCAGTCTACTTCCTCAGGACTGGGAAGGTTATGGATCCTACAACCATAAAGAACCACTTTAAAAATACAGAAAGAGCTGCAATTGTGTCTGCCACTTTGCTGTAGCATCTGCTTTCTAAATGATGTGCTGCCTGCTGGCCATGTACCCCGCCCCCCCAACATAGAGATAGACACACACCTTTCCTACCTCCTTCACTCTTTGTCTTTACTTGCTCTCACACTCCTTCACTCAGTCTCTCTCTCACTCTGGCACACTGTTTATTTTTCTCCTGCAGTCTTTCCCCTTCACGTCCTCTGTTTCCCCCTTAATTCCGTCTCCCTTGCACTCCTTCATTCACACACTATTTGTGCTCATTTGTGCAAATTTTTCTCAAACCTTTCAAGTACTGAGTCTTTTTCTACTCCCACTTCACTTGGGAGTAAGTGCAGAGTGGACAAAGCTATCTGTCTCAAGAACCCAGAACTATTCTTAATGCCAATATTGGCAGGTAGGTCATTATTAAATTTACCAATTTGCAGGTATGTTCTTGCAGTTGAAAGGCACAGTACATTGGATTAAAACAACCACCACAACTAATGCAGGTAAAAATCTGACTATCACAATAAGAATGGATACATAAAAAACAATCAGCACAAGTAAATGTCAAGCCAATGGAAAGATATGAAAGGCCCTATTAAGTGAATGCAAAGGTGCTTATACAATCCCTGAATAGGTCTACTCCCAATTTAAAAGGTGTTAGAATATACAGAGTTGCACACATAGTACTCTCAAAATAAAATGCAAAACATGTTTACCAAATGTAAAGTGTAAAGACCCACCTGGTTCAAAACCTGGAGTTAAAGATGTATAGGGAGGTGATCACATTTGCTGATGACAAGAAATGTATGGTAGTGGGAACAAAAAAAGATTGCAAATATCTCCCAAAGCATCTGCATGCCTTGTGGTCTCTTCCAATTCTATGATTCTCTCCCTCTTAATTGGGGGAATAGTTTTTAAAGTCGTAAATAAAAATTAAGAACAAATGTAAAGCAATAAAAGGATGTGTGTGCCTTCAAGTTGTTTCCAACTTACTGTGACTCTGAAGGTGAACGTATCATGGGTTTTCTTGGCAATATTTGTTCACAAGGGGTGTTAACCTGCCCAAGTTCACCCAATGGGTTTCCATAGCCAAGCAGTGCTATGAACTCTGCTTCCCCAGAGTCATATTGGGGCTTTTTAAAAAAAATAATAAATAAATCCCAATTTCACATTTATACTAATGGGGCGTGAGCTGGCAGTGACCAAAGAATCTAAGGATCATGGTTGATACCTCTTTGAAAATGTCACCGAGCATGTGGCAGAAGTAAAAAGATAAAAGGCAAATTGCAAAATAAGCAAAGTTAGAAATCAGAAACATCAGAGATAAATATCACTCTTGTTGTTGTATGCTTTTCAAGCCTTTACTGGCTTATGGAGACCCTAAGATGGAGTTTTCTTGGTAACATTTTTAGGGGGTGGATTGCTTATGCATCCCTTTGAGGCTGAGGAAAAAAATGTGACTTCTCTAAAGTCACCCAGAAGGTTTTCATGGCCGAGCAAGGATTTGAACCCTGGTTTTCAGAGCTGTAGTTCAAACGTTTTATAAACATTTTACTGCCCTTATTCTGAGAGTGTGCATTGGTTTGTTCTTTCAAGTTCTCATGCTGGGAGGCAGACCATTGGCATGAGGTTAGCTGGCAGAGGCTGATTTCAAAAGGGCCAGACTCCCACTCTCTTAGCCATGAGAAAACGTGAGAACAGATCTGTTTTACTTACTCTCACTTACTTTTCTCTAAGTGGTGAGGCGCCATTTTAGTTAGCGGGATCTCAGGGATTTTTGTTGCGTTTTCCCAGCTGTTGTCAGTTCCAAAGTGGCTTTGGAATGCCACTTGTTTCTGTAACTTTGAAAGTTTCTAAGCTGTGCCTAGTAAAAGAAGGTTCATCCAAGATACGACACCCAGAAACCTGATGCAGTCCTTCTTACTTAGAACAAAACTTTTTAAAACTCTCTGTTAAGCCTCAGAGAGTGCTTTTGGCTACTTGGCACACACAAAGGTTTTTTTCTTCTGCAAGTAGAGGGAAGGGAAAAGTGGATTTTACTTTGTGTTACAAAGTTAGATGCTGTATGGTATGGGGAAAATGAACTTTCTGGGCTGGATTAATGCCCTTCAGAGGATAGCTAACAGACACAGATGTCATGGACTGATACGTCAGTTATATCACATATGTGAGGTATATGAGGCTATCTAGGAGTGAAGATGCAGAGAGACAAGACAGACCATGAGCCAGATCCCATTGTGGTTTTACAAAGATGCAAAGAAGAGATGTGCAAGAGAAATGATAAGAGGTATGGAGAAGAAAACCTATGGGGAAAGGTTGAGAGCTGGGCATGTTCAGCCTGGTGAGGAGAAAAGGCTGCAGGGTGATAGAACTGCCTTCTTTAAATATCTTAAAGGCTGTCACAGAGGAGGAAGCAGGTCTGTTCTCTGCTGCCCAGGATGGTAGGACCAGATCTAATGGACTGAAGTTACAGGATGGTAGATTTCAAATGAATATCAGAAGAAACGTCTTGATGGTAAGAGCAATTCAGCAACGGAACCTATCACCTAGAGAGGTGGTGGGATTTCCATCTCTGGTCATCTTCAAAAAGTGGCTGCTCAGGTACCTGCTGGAGATGCTTTAGATGGAGATCTTGGTCTGAGCAGGAAGTTGGGATCAATGGCCCATGAGGTGCCTTCCAACTCTATGATCCTATCTCTGCCTTCCACTGGGAAAGATGGAGAAGGCATCATTGGGAAGCTCCTGTTTGGTTAGCCCTGTCTTTTTTGCCCAAGGACTTAGAACAGGAAAGGCTATGGGATGTCACACTGCCCATATACAAATCCATGATCCATAACTAGAATATTGTATACAGATCTGGTCACTGCACTTAGAATGCTTTGGAGAAGGAGAATGTGCACAAAAGGGGAGCTAAAATGACCAAAGGACTAGAGAAACCTGCATGTATGTGGATAAATTGCAATGTTTATGATTACTAAGCTTGGGAAAAAAAGCAAACAAACCACCATAGAGATGTATAAAACTATGCATTCTTGTTTAATCTTAGACTGGAAACAAAATGGTAAGAAATTCAGGCGAAAGATTACAGAGCATTAAGCATGGAATTCACTGGCTTGATACACATGGGAAAGGGCTGGATACATTGATATAGGATAAGCCTATAAACTGCTACCGATCAGATGGCTATACAGTTGAGGTCTACCTATGATGTCAATTACAAGCCTCTCTCATCTTTTTAAGTGGGAGAACTTGCACAATTGGTGTCTGACTAAATACTTTTTTGCCCCACTGTATATGTCATCTCAGTATCAGAAGCAATGCACCTCTGTGTATCAGTTGCTGGAGTGCTCAAGCTGGTGGATGCAAGTGCACTTATGCTTTGCTAGTGGGTTTCCATAGATAATATGTTGGCCACTGTATTACCAGAACGTTAGTCTAGGTAGGTGCAATCTAACCCAACACAGCTCTTCTTACATTCCTACATCAGCCTAAATGCTGAAGAATTAGAACATGGCTCTGAGGTTGTGCAATTAAAACTAAATAAAAAATTGAGAATATAGAAAAATAAAGCTTATCCAGAACCATATCTGTGGGAAGAGTGTGGACCTCTTCCTGGTCTAAACAAGCAGAAATAGATAGAATTCCATCTTTCTGGGAAAAGTCTCACACATCCTAATTAAAAACAAAAGGAAATCCATGAGGCCAAAAAGGGAAAGCAAAAAAGGCACCTTTATATTTAGGTTATTTGTTAATGTAACACCTCTATACCATTTGGGACTCCAGCCCTGTGGTCTTGGTCCTGTTTCATTGTCACTGTAAGGAATTTGTCCCTGTAAAACATTGCCTCTCCTCTGATTGTTCAGACTATCATGATGACTACAGAAAATATGAACTGTACATTTAACAGAAATCAAAGGTTTATGCATAGCATATTCATATACAATGCAATCTTCTTCTAGGTATTAAGCACACCTAGAATGGTGGTGGATTCTCCTTTACTGAGATTTCTAAGGAGAGGTTAGATGGACACCTCTCAGAAGTGCCCTACTTTGCAGCGGTTGGACTAGATGGCCCTTAGGATCCCTTCTGGTTCAGATTCTGTGATTCAGAATTGATCCATCAGTGTCCCAAAGCCTCACAGTCATGAAAGCAAGGTGCCCTGACTACAAACAAAAATTAAAGAAAAAAATCTTTGTGGATGCTACGCACTTGAGTCACAATGCTGCAGTAGGCATTTTGTGTGTGTGTGCATGTGTGTGTGTGTGTCACAGAAAGTAAAAACATGCTACAAACTCCCCTGCCCTGTTTTCCTACACCAGGAGGCAATCCACCTTTAGCTCAATGAAAGAAGCCTAGATGTTTCCAAAGGCCATTAAGGACAGGAAATTCTACCTCTTGGTTATCATCACAGTCAGTTGAGGATACAGTCAGGGAGGGGATAAAGTTTGCTAATCCATTATCATCCTGATACAGCCAGCCTTTCATATCCACAGATTCCACCATTCACAGATTGAAAGTATTAAATGTATGTATGTATATGGACAGGTTGCTTACCTGTAACAGTATTTCTTCGAGTGGTCATCTGCGAATACATACAAATGGGTTCTCTGCGCCTGCGCAGTCGAATTCGGAACTTTCTGGAATCACTGGGCAGAAAAGCGGCTTGCAACTTTTTGCAACTTTTTGGCGGTAGCCCCGTCCCTCCTCTATATAAGCCCTGTTCCTGCTCTTTTCCCCAGTTCCGAAATTTTTCCGCCGCAAGCGACGGAGGAGCAGAATAATGTTGAGCAGGACACTGAGGGGAGGAAGGGTGGGATTTGTATGTATTCGCAGATGACCACTCAAAGAAATACTGTTACAGGTAAGCAACCTGTCCTTCTTCTTCGTGGTCTCTGCGAATCATACAAATGGGTTAGACTAGCAAGCTTAGGTAAACGGCGGAGGGAGTGTCATGACAACAGTTGTGAGGTGAACCAAAAAACATTTATTGATCCACAATAAAAATTGTCAAATTGAACTAACCCTTGTGTGGTTCTTGTGTCAATATAGAACATAACAACAATAGTGCAATACTGCTCACAGAGCAGAACATAACCCAAATACTCAAAGAGTAAACTATCTACACGGTGTATGAATGTAATCAAAAATACACCAGAACACCCAAACCTGGATGCAAAGCAAGATCAAGTAAAAAGGCAAACAGTGCAACAATTAATGCAATGTGTCATATGCAACAACAATGCAATATCACGTCAACATGGCATAGTACACAACATGGCATAGTACAGAACTTGACATTAGTGTAAACCAGACAGTAGCACTGCTCTGCCAAAGGCTGCATCTGTCCTTGCCCTGGTGTCCAACCGGTAATGTTTTATAAAAGTCATAGGTTGGGACCAGACAGCAGCCTTACAGACATCCTCCAGCGAAACACCAGTCAAAAAAGCGGAGGATGTCGCTACCGCCCTAGTTGCATGTGCCCTGACCCTGGCCGGAAGAGTTCTACCCGACAGTTCATAACAGAGGTGGATGGTACCAGCCACCCATTTAGAAAACGTCTGAGCAGTCCGTCAGCCCTTCAAAAACCCCTTCACCAAGGGGTCCTTGAAGAACGAAGGTTTCCCATCAAACTGGAAATGGGAACAAATAGCAGACAAATAACACTTGATGGAGTTAAGGCACAGCCCCGACTCCACCAGTGTCATCAGGAACTCCAGCACCGTCGGCGTCGACACCCTGGATGGAGACAGGCCTCTCGAATCCAGGAAGCAGAGGAATCTCTGCCACTTGCAGGAGTAGGACCTCTTGGTTGCGGGTTTGTGGGCAGCCAGGATCACACGCCTCACCGCCGCCGGAAGGTCCGCTAAGGCCGGAGTCGCCACGCCACGAGAGGAAGGTCCTCGATGTCCGGATGACGAACTCGACCCTCCTGTAGAGTGAGCAGGTCTGGTCTGGTCTGGATCCTGAAGAACCGGTTCCGCGACAGGTGAAGAAGGGACGGAAACCACGGCTGCCTGGGCCACCAGGGGGTGATCAGGATGGCGTCCGTCCGGTCTCTCGACATCTTGGAGACGACCCTTGTGATGAGCGGGAACGGAGGGAAGGCATACAGGAGTTCCCCCGTCCAGCTGTGTAGAAAGGCATCCCCGAGCGAGCGTTGGGACCGATCCCGGGAGCAAAACCGGCTGCAGTGTGCGTTGGTCCCCGACGTGAAGAGGTCTATCTGCGGGATGCCCCATCTGGAGAAAAGGTTCGCGACCACGTCGGGGTGGAGAGTCCACTCGTGGCACTGCGAATCTGACTTGCTGAGCTGGTCCGCCAAGACGTTCTCTTCCCCGGGAAGATGCACTGCCTGAAGGAAGATGTTTCTCGGGATGCACCAGTGCCAAATCCGCAGAGTTATCTCCAGCAAGGTTGGAGATCTGGTTCCGCCCTGCTTGTTCAGGTAGTACATGACGGTGGTGTTGTCCGTCAGGAGCTGCACTACCCTTCCACGGAGCTCGGATTCGAAAGCCTTCAAGTCCTTCTCGACAGCTAGCATCTCCAGGGCGTTGATGTGGAGATCTTGGTGACGCGCCTGCCAATTGTCCCTTATGGTGAGACCCATAGTGTGGGCTCCCCAACCATCCATGGATGCGTCCGTGGTGAGGACCACCTGCGGGTCCGGTGAGACGAACGGCATGCCGGCGCAGACGTTCCGGGAGTCTAGCCACCAAGACAGGGACCGAGCGACAGGCCTCGGTACCGTGAGCCACTTGCTTGCAGGGTCGACCAACGGCTCGAAGACGGAGAGGAACCACGACTGTAGGGGCCGGACCGAAGCCTGGACCACGGGGTGACGAAGGTGGTCGAGGCCATATGGCCCAGCGCTATCTGGACTTCTCGGGCCCGCACCCGTCTGTTGGCACTGCAATGCCGGACGGCCCTGAAGAGGGACTGAAAACGGTCCTCGGGCAGGGATGCGATGCAACTTTCTGAGTCGAGGATAGCCCCGATGAACTTGATCCTGGTGACAGGGGTCAAGTGAGACTTCTCGAGGTTTAGTACCAGGCCGAGAGACTGGAGCAGGGAGACGGCGAAGGAGATGTCCTGGGAAAGGTCCTCTTTGGAGTCTGCCGCGAAGAGCCAATCGTCTAGGTAGGGGAAGACTCTTGACCCTCGCTGGTGCAGATAGGCGACTACCGGAGCCATGCACTTGGTGAAGACTCTCGGTGCCGTGGCGAGTCCGAAGGGCAGGACGTTGTAGTGGTACATCTCTGTCCCGATGGCAAAGGAAAGGAACCGTCTGTGTCCCTCTCGAATGGCGACCTGGAAGTAGGCGTCCTTGAGGTCCAGCGTCGCAAACCAAAGTCCCTGCGACAACAATGGCAAAATGGAAGCAAGAGTTACCATCCGGAACTTCTTGTAAACCAAAAAACTGTTAAGGTCCCGAAGGTCCAGTATGGGACGGAGGCCTCCATCCGGTTTTGGTACCGTAAAGTATCTAGAAAAGAACGCCCGGTCGGCCTGGTCCGGGTCCAAAGGAGAGATGGCCCCTTTGTCCAATAGAGTGCGTACTTCGTCGAGGAGGGAGGGTGAGGGGTCCGTAGAAAGGAGAGCTCCCGTGGGCGGAAGCTCTTTGAACTCGAGGGCATATCCTTTGGATATGATGGTCAGAGCCCAGGAGTCGGTGGTGATTTGGGCCCAGATGTTATAGAAGGGCCTCAATAAGTCCAAAAAGAAGGGACGAGAAGGGGAGACAACAGAGTACGCTGGAGACCTTCATTGTCCCTTCTTACCCGAATCAGGTCCGGGCTTCCTCGGGAGTGGCCTTCGGTATCGGGACTGAAGGCGTCTTCCAGACGAGGATGAGGAAGGAGAGGAGAACCTTTGCCTGGTGTCCTGGCGACGGTACTGCCTCTCCTGTTCAAATGGCCTCTGTGACTGTCCGAAGGATGGCCTGGCCCCGAAGCGCCTCCTGGAGAAGGCCTGCTGAGGAGCGGACATGCCGTGCTTCTTTGCGGCTGACTTCATGCGGTACTTGAAGTTCAGCCGCTCGTCGGTGTCCTTGGCAAAGAGCCCTTCGCCATCGAACGGCATGTCCTCTATAGCGGCCTTCGCCTGCGGGGTTAGATCCGAAGCCCGAAGCCAGGCGTGTCTCCGGAGGGCCACACTGGAGGCCATGGACTTGGCCGAACAGTCCGCTGTGTGTCTCGCCGAGGTAATGAGAAGACCGGCCACCGAGTGCACCTCCTCCCGGAGCTGGTTCGCAGCTGGAGCCTTCTCCTGAGGGAGGTCAGCCAGCAGGGGGGACATCCTCTCCATCAGGTATTGGATGTAAGCCCCCATGCAGGCATTATAGTTCGACACCCGCAGTCCCAGAGCTGAGGCCTCGAAGATTTTCTTGGAGATCCCGTCTATCTTCTTGCCCTCACGGTCCGAAGGAGACGGGGAGGTCTTTGGGGTGATGACCTTCTGCAACCCCTCAACAATCGCCGAATTCTGAGGCGGGTGCGAGTGGAGCCATTCTGCCGATGATGGAGAGATCTTGTAAATGGAGTCGATCTTCCTTGAGGTCGACGGGATGGATGCAGGATTCTGCCACGACCTCTTGGCGATCTTCTCCAAAGACGGCAGGAACGGGATGGCTGCCAACGTTGGTGCGGAGCCCTGAACCCGTTTCTCCACAGGGTCGAGAGCCTCCTCCTCGGATCGCGACACCTGAAGCTCCAAGGCATTCGCCATCTTGATAACGTGTTCCCCAAAGGAATGTACATTATCAGTAGGAGACACTGGACCTGGTTGGTAGAAGGCCTGCCGAACTGGCTCCTTTTTCTTGGTGTCGGTATCGAGAGGAGAGGGGACCGATCCTTCGGTGTCGAACTCCACGTCGGAATCGGAGCTGGGCTCCCCACAGAGCACCGCACTGGAAGGGGAGTAGGCCGTCTGGGTTGCTGCCTCTCCACGAACGGCGTCCTCTCGCCTGACGGTGGCCGATGTCAAGGCCTCCTCAGCGACCTTCGACGATGCCGAAACCTGGACCTCGTCACCCTCTCTGGCAGACACATCAAGTGGGCGCCAGCGCTTGCCTCGCGGTCTGTCCAGAGTAGATGGGTCGACCGCCACAAAGTACTTGCTGGGCTCGCTATAATAATAATATTCCGGCTCGTCCTCGGTCTCGGCCATAGGAGTCGGGGACCTACGAGACCTCTGGCTCAGCTGTGGGGAGCGCTGGGCAGGCGTCAGGCTGCGCGGCACCAATGTCTCGCGACGGGCGGCCTGGGAGTGAGGCGACACCTCCACCGGTACGGAGGCGGTCGGTACGGAAGCGGGCCTTTCGACAGCGGGAATTTCCGTGGCGGAAACATCCCTCGGCGTCGATGTACGTGGCAGCTCGGTTCCCACGTCGGAATCGGAGCGGGCTTTCTTCCGGAGGGTCTCACCCTCAGAGGAGCGCTTTTTCCGGAGGGATTCCCCTTCGGTAGAATGCTTCCTCTTGGCAGAGGCTTTAGAAGTGGATTCCTTCAGGGAGGAAGAGTCATCTGCCACGCCCTGAGAAGGAGTTTTCACCTTCTTTCTCCAACTCTCATCCCTGTGGTCTTTGTCCTGCCTGGGCTTGTCCTTTTTGGAGGACTTAGACTTCTCACCCGTCTTCTTAGCCGATTTCTCGGCGGGGTGAGCCTCCGCCTCCCGGGGGGACTTGGAGGGACCAACAGGGGAAACAACAGTCACCTTCTCCTGGGACATCTTGGAGGCCGAAACGGGTGCCTTAGAGACCGAAGCCGGAACCGAAGCCGAAGGCAGGATCTCCTGAGGGGCCAAAGCCCGATCGAGAAGGTAGGACTTCAGCCAAGAGGCACGGTTCTTCCTCGCCTGCGAAGTCAATGATCTGCACAGGGCACAGCTCTGGGTGTCGTGGGCCTCGCCCAGGCAGATCAAGCACTTGGAGTGGGGGTCCGTGTGAGGGACCTTGGCCCCACAAACAGCGCAGTGCTTAAATGGAGCTGGAGACATCAAGTCCAAATCGGGATCCAAAATCGAAGTCAATCAAGCCGAGAGATCAAACAATAGCCGAGTCACAGACGAGGGAGAGTAGTCGAGAGCAAGCTGAAGATCGAGAAAACCAAGAGAGACAAGCCAAGCGATTCCAACACTGTTCCTTTCGAGTAGCCTACGCGGCGGAAAAAAAGGAACTGGGGAAAAGAGCGGGAACAGGGCTTATATAGAGGAGGGGCGGGGCTACCGCCAAAAAGTTGCAAAAAGTTGCAAGCCGCTTTTCTGCCCAGTGATTCCAGAAAGTTCCGAATTCGACTGCGCAGGCGCAGAGAACCCATTTGTATGATTCGCAGAGACCACGAAGAAGAAATATATATATATATATTCCAAAATGCAAACCTGGATTTTGCCATTTTATATAAGGGACACCATTTCACTATTCGGTTGTATACAATGGGATTTGAGCATCCACAGATTTTTATATTAATGGGGGAGTCTTGGAACTAAACCCCAGTGGATACCAAGGGCCTACGGTATATCAAGACTCTTATCAGAACAATGTCTCTCCTCCTTATGTTCAGTGTAGCTTATTCCCAGATAAGTGAGCACAGACTTCATGAGCCTTTGGTATTCCTTGGGTGGTTCAAATACAATATGCGTCATAAATTGTGTAGGTGAGTGATTTCTTGATACTTTAGCACATTTCTGGTTGATAATTCAGGATGGGGCTCTACTAAACAGTAGTCTTGACGATCTAATTTTGCCCAATAATTTCAAGGGGGCTCTCAGGCTCCCCCTTCTTCTGCTCTGGGGTCCATGAAAGGGAGGTATAAACCTTTGTTCCTCAGTGCCCTGTTTTCCCGTTGAGGTTGGGAAAAACACGAACAAATACTTTAGCTATTATCAAGCTGAGGCATTTCCACACCAACTTATGCTCTTAAATCTCAGCAGGAAGTGGACATTTCAGGCTTTAAGCAGTTTGGGAGGAGAGGTTGAAATGTACCCACTGCTGCCACCAGATTGGGCTCATGTTCTTACTCTCAAATGGATAAGAAATGTGAAGGCTGAAAGGCCATATTAGTTCTCAAGCAGACCTTGGAAGCCTACCTCACTCTATCACCCCTGCTCCTGAAAAAAAGAAAAGAAAAATAAATGTTGCCGCCAAATACCCTAGAGGGCGCAAGGGTAGGAACTGTATAGCCATCCAGATTTTGTTGGACAGCGACTTCTAGCATTCTTCGTCATTACCCTTGACGGCTAAGGTACTCTTGCCCTAGACTAACATACTTACACTCTTCCTGATCTCAGTTAGTAAAGATGCCCATCAGGACTTGTTTGAAAACAGCTTTGCTTACTTTGTAATCAGCAACAGACTCTTTTGTTTTGTTTCATCTTGAAGTCTGCCAGAACAGAAAAAGAAATAAAAGAAAAAGGGAGGTGAATTCACTCGCTTTATCTCTCTGGTCTGGGAAAACCAGCAGAGCACTTTGGAACTGGTAGAGCGCTTCACTCTCATCCCAATCCCATTTGTCACCATGCCTGAGATTTCATCCATATATTGGGTATATAATCAGGATATGTTTTTTGAATTTTGTAGGAAAAAGCCAGCATGGTGTAGTGGTTTGAGCACTGGACTACAACTCGGGAGACCATGGTTCGATTCCCAGCTTGGCCATAAAACCCGTTGGATGATTTTGGGCAAATCACATGCTCTCAACCTCATGGGAAGGCAATGGCAAACCTTCTCTGAACAAATCTTGCCAAGAAAATCCCATGTTAGGTTTGCCTTAGGCTCACCATAATAAGTCAGAAATGACTTAAAAACACGCAACAACAAAATATTGCAATGAGTAGTGGTGTCACCAGACTTGGTGACATCCAGTACAAGTGCGGAGCTGGCAAGGGGGGATGGCAGTGGTGGCCTGCCCCCCCCCCCAAACCTCATGGCTTTGTCATTGGCCAGGCTCCCTCCCTGGAGAATTGGGCAATAACAAAGCCACAAAAGGCACACTCACCCCTCTGCAGCCCTCGCTGCCACCTCCAATCCATCCCTGGAGAGGGAGCAAGGTAAAGGAGGAGCTATGAGGGGTGTGCTTACCAATCTGCCAGATTTGGAAGAAGACACTACCACCTGGTGCAGTTTGCACATCATGCACCTGCCCAGTGATGCCACTGGCAATGAGTACTTTTAAATCTGTTAGCATCTGTAGTTAACACATGGTAGGCGTTAGACTCTCTACATACCCATCTAAAGCTGAAAGGACCTTTAAGGTATTAGATAGTATACATTTATAGTTGAATGTTTGTTTATTTATTGGAGTATTTATATCCCTGTTCTTCAGCCTTAAAGGCTATCAGAGCATTATCTTTTAACTCATTTAAAGGAATTAAAAGATTTAAAAGAATATTATCTTTTAACTCATTTTAAAGACTATTATTGACGATACCGAGGAGAATGAAGGTGCAAAATATGATTTCAGTTTCATATATCTCCTAGAATGTGTATTGTTTATTTAAGACTGCTTCCAGTACTGTTAAGATTTTGTCTCCTATGTAACTATTAATATAATCTCTTTAAACACTGTCTAGTTCATAATGATGGCTTAAAGCTTTGGAATTAGGAACATGGAAAATGATGCAAAATCTGAATGAAACTACTTAAAGTTGTAGTACGTAGATAAAATAGTGCTTTCAAGCACACATAAAATTTAGGAATATCTAGAATTAAATTAATTATGAGCATCATAGGAGACCTCACTGTCCTCACTCCAATGCTTGCCCGTCCTTTTCTTTCTGTTTCTTTCAGCCATGACAATGGCAGCTACCACAGTAACAAAGACTGTAAAAGTTATGACAAGGACTGTTACTGTCTCAGCAATGCACAACTGTGTATCTACAGAAGACAGAGCGAGGCCTCTCAGAATATGAGGCTCCGTGCAGGTCACATTTTGGTAGTCATCCAATATCAGCCTCCTGACACTGTGCAGTTTTGCAAATACTCTTTGAAGGTCACAGTCACAGAACCATGGATTGTTGGACAGCAAGATGTGAGTTCCAGGACTCTGCAGAGATAATAATGTTTTGAATCTAATGTGTTCTATTTTATTGTGGATCAAGTTAAGTATTGTGAGGCTGCTTAAAGAAGTGAAGACACCAGGAGCAATGGTTTTGATTACATTGCCCTCCAAGTTCAAAACTTCCAAGTGTTGCAACATGGAAAAAACTCCACTGTGTAAGGTGTGAAGGTGATTATTCTGAAGAAAAAGCTGTCTCAAACGGGTGAGACTGCGAAAAGCACCTATTTCTATTGAAGATATATTATTATTTTGCAGATTGAGCTTCTGAAGGTTTTCAAAGTGCTGGAAGCTCTTGTACTGCAACTCCTGCAGTCTATTATAGGATAAAATGAGTTCAAGGAGAGACATGAGCCCCACTGAAAAACTGTTTCCAAGAAATGAAATCTCATTTCTACAGATATCAAGCTTATGGAGTCTTTCCAGGAAGATGAATGCCCTGTCTTCAATTTTGAAGATGTAGTTGCCACTCAAGAGAAGAATCTGTAGTTTCCATAAGTGTCTCAGGCCTTTCCATGGAATAGAATGCAAGTTGCTATTTGACAGATCCAAATGTTCTGTCTCAAAGGGGAACATTAAATTGGAACTTACACTGACTCCTGAACAGTTCACAAACATTGCCCCATCTTTGCAAAAGCAAATTTTCTGACACGCATGTTGCATTTTTGAGTCACCAAGAGAAAGAGGAATCCACAAGCAGATTAAATAATAAAAATACATCTTCTGCTGCCTTCTGTACTTTCTTTTATTCCTGTGGGACAACACAAATATATAATTTAGAAAAAATAGCACAAAACACATTGTACATTAGTTTCATCTATCTGTAATCAAGCATCCTTCCACATATATAAATGAAGTCACCCAACAAACTAGGAAAAAGGGGTACTTTTACAGAGGCTTGGTGGACAAACATTTGATCCTACAGTTTGTTCTAACAGGTGAATTAGCTCACGGAAGAATAATGATATCAATTTTATTTGACCATAAATGTTTACAAAAAGAAGATATAACAAGCACATTAATCCTTATTATGGCTAATCCTAGTAAGGTTACAGAAAGATTCAGGGAGTTATAGTTTGTGAAATATTAACATTGAGAACTAAGGAAATATCAGGCTAGGACTTGGGAAGCCATACAGAGGTTTCTTTGAGTTGTAATGACACTCAAAAGTTAAAGACAACATTTTTATTTTATTTCCCAGTAGGGGAATGCAAAGGGCATGACATCTAGTTGGTTATGAATATTTTGAAATTCACAGTCAGCACAGGCTCTCTTCACTAATAGCCCTAGTTGTCCACAACGTTGTCTACAAATAGCAGAAATGCTTAAACCAGCGATTCTGTTGGCAATGGTGACTGTAAGCCTGAGGGCAGGGATCCGTCTAATTTATGATTGTATGTACAGCACTGTGTAAATTTACAGCGCTATATAAATAAAGGTTAATAATAATAATAATAATAATATTTTCACTTCTGCTTCAGTCCTCCATATTGCCTGAAAACCAGCTCCACAGCATTTTCCAGCCCCTCAGGTCTGGTTTTGGGGTGCACATAGGCCTGCTATGGGGAAAGAAGATGGCCTCCCTCCTGTTTCTGTATATTGTCCTGTATTTCCAACACTAGTTGGATCCTTAAGCAAAAGGTAATCACAGACAGTTTAAGCATTTCCTAATAGTCTAGGAACACACTATTCAAAGTTTGCAAGGATACTATTCTGTTAAAAATTTACTGATATTATTGCTATGATTTTCACAAAGTTAAGCACGACAAGTATTTTGGAGACACTCTAGATCTGCTCTCATATATAAAATAGAAACTATATTCCAATTTCTGAGCACCACACTTGTGTTGCAAGTCTTTACGAGTAAACAGAATGGGTGGGAGGAGTATGATAAAGTTAAGTTCTTTGGAGCATATAGTTCTGGGTTATAGAGTGTGCAGCCATTTGTAATTATGGCTTTAAGTCTACAAATTTTCTATTGTTGTTTGTCTTTGCAAAACAAGACTTCCTACGCAGAATATAAGAGAACATTAAACAACGGTAAAAGCACACACTCCATGTTCCAAAGGAAAAATAATTATTTTGGCCCAAACTGGCTTTTCAACAACTTTCACAATTTCTATAAAAATTAACACCAAAAGCATTCTTACCTTTGCTGAAGCCTGATTCCCTGCTCAGAATTCTTTTCTCAGATGCCTTTTAAAGTGGATGATGGAAAAGTACAGAGGTGAAAGGGTTGACTGTCATTGTGCTCAGAAAGACCAGTTGAAATGTGTGTGTCTGCAAAAGCTCATGTAAAGCAGAAGGTCTAAGAATTAGAAAGGAAAGTGTTAATAATTTAGCCAGCTGCAAGAAGAGATAACAAAATTATGCCTGCCACCTGCTTCTCCTGGTCAATAACTACAATCACTTTGTAAAAGTGTTGAAATCTTAAACAAAAGTACCGAGTCATATTAGGGTCAAACCTTCTTAATAAATGGATACAACGGAAGAGGCTAGAGGACTAGCTATCTACATATCTACCTACTACTAAGACACAAATATAGGCACATTGTGTGAAACAAATGATCGGATGGTATGTTGGGTTACATTGTGGGCTAGCAGAATTACACACACAAAGAGAAAGGAAATCAGAGAGAGAGAGAGAGAGAGAGAGAGAGAGAGAGAGAGAGAGAGAGATGCAGTAGCGCAATATTCACTAAGTTGTTCAAAATCCATTTTAATTCTTAAAATCTTAGTACCAACCATTCTAGAAAGTTTTTATTTTTCTTCCTCAAGTGATTGTAGCTATTTGTCCATTGATGAGTTTTAGGAAGGATGCTTCTAAAATTCTGTGAGAGTACACTCCTTCCAATGCTTATTTATTCTGTAATTCATCAATGAAATTTAACTTCCAGCTTTGTTATTTTCAGTCTGCGATGCTCCTCTCTATTTTTCTTGTATGCTTAAGAAGTTGTTTTGTTTAAGACTGGAGGCATATCTGGATAAATGGGAGATCAGCCACCGTGTCTCTAATCCGCATACCCAGGTGTACCCTAAAATCTGAACAGCAGCTTAAAGAGTCTAATCAAATGAGATCTGCTACTTTTCCTACACTCCATTTTAAGACTCTAACCATTGCTAACACATCTCAAACCAATACATATTTATTTTTTCTTGTTTTCCCTTGCCATCCTCTTCTCCCTTCCTATAAGAATAAGGAACAGTTAGAAAACCTATATAATTTAGCCAGGCCTCTGCAAAAGGTCCAGCAGTCTAGGAAAGAGTTTGTCAGCAATTTTTCTACCCCTAACATCAAAATGCAAAGTGGAGGTGCAGAACACACTGTAATGCTCAAACCTGAAGAGAACATCTTAAGAGCTAGATCTTAAGAGCTGGATTTGACCTTTTCTTTTCCAGATTTTGAGGGGACCCTTCTGGCGTCAGGACTCCAGAAAGGAGAGCTGCAATGTGGGTCAAAGATAATGGCAGAGGCACCATACGAGTATTGCACAGAAAGGGACAAGGTAAACCTTCTTTTGAAGACCTTTTAACCATAAAGCTCCATATTTATTATATCTTTCACTTTATTTCTTACTGCAGAAAGGTTGGATTGCGAAACTTGTGCACAAGTCACATTAGGACTGATTGTAGTGTCCTAAACCTGTGCCTGATTTTCAACAAACCGAGAGGTAAGATAGCTTTTTTCCTTCTGAAAAGGTTGCTTTGATTAACAGGTACTCCCTGAATGTTAACTATTACTTGCGATTGCATATTTGATTGAGTGGCCCTCTCTGAAGACTGTCTTGCCTCTGAGTTTAGAAATCAACAGAATCAAAATGTTATAGAGCAATAATGACTGATCTGAGGACTTCTGTGTATTCCTTTACTCCTTTAAATTCCTTTCAGGTAAGTTTTAGACTTAATTTTTTCCCCTTTACTTTAACTTTTTAAAGTTTTCGACCCTTGCCTAAATCAATTTTCTTGGGTCTTACCACACCCTGAAGTTGTACAGAAGATTGTTCTTCCGACTGTTACTGGAAGAAATATATATATATTCTTTAATGCTATTGCTGCCACTGGTTCAAAGGCTCGCCTCTCAATGGCCCACTGAACTTTTTCCTCACCCTCTTTGAATTGCACAGCTGTGGTCTTAGGGGAGATTTTCAAAACTGTTTCATCCTCCAGTTGCATTTTCTTTTTTTCAGAAGGAAAGCATGGCTTTTTCTCTCTTGTCATCTAGACCTTGTATTGTTTGCTTTTTTTCTTTACACCAGTAGCCATAGTTTAAATTTATTTTTAGAGGAAGATTTTCCAAGATTTTGAAAGAGGAAGAAAGTGAGAAATAAAGTAAACTAGCTGTTAAGGCAAGAAAATTAAAACTATTGAGAGAGAGAGAGAGAGAGAGAAAACAGACCAAAAAGATTTAGAACATTGGGTCTCCTCTCTTGGTCAGCTGGTGTGAAGTAATAACCCGCCAGTTGTGGATTGCTCCTTAAACCAACATGGGAATAATATGACTCAATAACAGATATGACAAGTAACATTAACATTTAGCATTAACATTTGAGTGTGAAGCTAGCTGTCATGGCATGACACCAGTGTAGTACAAACACAACAGGAGGGTTTCACAAACAACACAGGAAAAAATAGAAGGGAGAAACTAACAATGCATTATACAGTGTGCCCTTGCCTTACGTGGGGGAATCTGTTCCGGACCCCCACCCTCGCATAAGGCAAATAGCGCATATGCTCGAGCCCCATTGAAAATAATGAGGCTCGTGTACGACGCGTGGTGTGGCGTGCACACCATTGAAAGTTCCATTGCACAGCTTTCAGCATAAACTAAAAGCCATGTAAGAGGCGCCCGTGTGTGATGCGGGCGCGGTGTACTGTGACATATTAAAGAAATAAATATGTCTAAAGAATAAAACCACCACTCTAACATATAAATAATAATAAATTGTTTACATTCAGTAACCACATTGTAGTAATTCTGAAAAGCAATAAATATACATCCAAACTGCTATAGAGAGCAATGTATCCCAAACTAAGTTCACACATGTCTTCAGATCTTAACATGTTGGAGCTATATATCACTTCCTGGCAGATATTATTTTTACGATAATGGTATTTAACACATCCTTACAAACTAATCTAAAGGTTAGTTTACCATTTCACCTCAAAAGAAGGTGAAATATATGTGTACAGAGAACAAGAGTGGGATTCTGTCACCTTTACACTCTTTTGTCACAGTATCTAATAATTGATACCCATCTGATCACCATGTAATAATTTAAATCTAATCCCTTTCAGCAAAAATGGTGGGTACAAACAAAAAAGTTAACTTACTTTTCCATGCACAATGAATAGTCATCCTCATCGCGTATTCCATTGAGCTGCAGAAACTGATCCTCCCTGCTAGATAACAGGCTGTAATTCCCAAACCTTGAATCTAAAATCCAGATTAAATTGAAATCTGCTCTCTGTGGGGATTAAAACGATTAACAAGTGCCCCTCAGCCGTGTTTAAAGGTTTCCATCCCAATGGGTAATGTCTTTGCATTAAATATTCACTACCACCAGCAGCAAGTGTTTTAGTCAGCTGCAGCAAAGAGTGCTGAGATGGGAAGCACGGCCAGTACATTAGAATTGCAGAAAGCATAGCTTCTCTAGTTCATTTCCTCCCCACCCGCTCTTCTTTTGATAATGTATCTTTTTAGTTTATTCACCTGTTTTTCAGTGATTCCCCAGCTAATAGTAAACCAACATTTATGTTAATCCCACTGAATCAGTGGGATTAGCAATTGGATTTAGACATACCGGTATACAGAAAACGTTTTGGCTGAGAACCAGAATAAAAATGGTAGAATAAAGAAATATTAGATCTCAATATTATTTGTGAGGAGGAACTTCCTTCCCACCTCTTCCAGCTGATGATTGATGAGTCTTTCCTTTTAAAGTGGCCCTTCTCCTGAATATATGTGTTGGAGCAGAATTATTTCAAGGGATTAAGCGCCCTTTAGTCATGCATCTGCGTGGCAGGAATGGCTGGTGCATAAACAGTCTGCCAGGGAGAAATAAACTTTTTTATCATTATTATTTGAGCCACTCACCAATTTTCTACAAAAAATGCTTGCCTACTTGAGAAGTTTGGCAAGATGGAGAAAAATGAGCATTTACAGTTTATACACTAAATAAATGACAGTGATAAATGCACTGTAGATGATCTTATTTGAAGCTCATCTTTGTGAAGATGTTCTTCAGCTAAGCAAGTATCTGTATTTGTACAGTTGCAAATCAGCTTTGAAACCTCACTTGTTGAATGATCTTGATGCTAGTCCGATAGGTAATTTAAGTCAAAATAAAAAACTAGAAAGAACGTATTTACAGTGGAAGAATGAAAGGAGACAAAGACCTATGTGCTGTGTGATGGTTCAAAAAAGTTTGATTTCTTTAAAAAGCTCAGTGTGTTTCAGATTGATCCCCAAATGGCCTTCTTCTAGGGAAATTCTCAGAATTTTCTGGAGTTGCAGTCTTCTCACTCTATTGAAGTGGACCTGGCTAATCAAAGGCTCTTGCTTTAGATCAAAATCTAACAACCTTGGTAAGATTCCAGAACAGGATCAGCCTGTACCATATATCTATAAATATCTTCTGGAAGGGAGTTCCAAGCATGTGGCCCCATCTCTGAAAAATCCTGTTTTGAACAAATTTTTCAAGTTAGACCTACAATGTAAAGTCTAGTTATCTTTACATTGGTATATGTTTGTAAGGAGGTCCTTCAGAACATTATTCTTCTCAAAATAATTTCCCTTTTGAAAGATACACAAAATGCCAGTAATAATAATAATGAAGAAATAAATACAATTAAAGCAGATTTAAATAAGAATTCAGATATATACATTTAATAATTCTTTTTGAATTCCAAGAAGCACTGACAGAGACATGCTGGCACTTAACATTAATAATACAGTGATGCAGATCTGTCAAAACTGTATACTTCCTGGTAATTCAAATATAAAAACTGTGCTCAATTCTTTTCACATGGCATACCTAAAACTATAAGCATACTAAACTTTGGAAAACATTTCATATAAACATCTGATGCAAAAACTATCATGTGCTCAGACACTTTTATTCAACTGAACATCAGCTGTACATTCAGGCACGGGACTTGTTGAAGGTGTTCACTGGAGAATAAAGCAAAGATTGACGTTTTCTTTATTTCAGATTCTGAATGTGTTCTCAGTCCAGCTAAAGTGCTTCTTTGTGTGGAGACCATCCTACATTCATATAAAGAGAAATTAGTTTCATAATTTTACTAACCCTTATTATCTGCTTACCAATCAAATTGCTATTTTTTGTGAGAATACTTTTTAAATGAAATAATAATAATAATAATAATAATAATAATAATAATAATTTTTATTTATAGCCTGCCCCTCTGAACAAACAATCAGGGCAGGTTACAACAGAGTTAAAACAGTACAAAATTAAAAACAATCCCATCCCAACTCCCACCCCTTAAAATAAGATTAAATTAGCTATGAATTAAAACACAATACCAAAATATAAAACGATTCCTTAAAAACAAAATTCCTGGGGCTGTATGGGCAAGATTAAATGTGAAAAGAAAAGAGCTGCACGAAAAATTAAAACAAAAGGTTTGGAGCCAGGGAAATTAAGTCTAGTGCAGAGTAGTAAGCTGGCATTTGAAACCAAATGGGGCAGTTTGGGAGTCTTAAGGCTGCAGAACATAATTCACAATTATCTCTAGGTAATTAGTAGAGCCTCATACTAGTTCTATATACAGTCCGCCCTCTGTATCCGTGGACTTGCTATCTGCAGATTCAGCAAGCCCATTTAGGGTGGTGGTGGCAGAGATGGAAGAGGAGGTTGAAAAGGAGAAAAGTGGCAGGGGGTGGTGAAAGTGACAAGGCTGGCTTCAGGGGTGGGCAGGGCGGCAAAGTACCATTGTCCCTTATGATGGCATGGCTGCATGGCCGCACCACCACTGAGGACGATGGGACTTGAGCATCCATGGATTCTGGTACCTGCGGAGGGATCCAGAATACATCCCCCACAGATACTGAGGGCTGACTGTATTCAGGTGGCTGCTATTAAGTTCAGCCACATAGATTAACTAGTCAACACCAAGCCGGCAGGCAGCAGTCTGACTACACATTCCATAGTCTCCTCCACAGCTAGGAAAGTTGCATCTGATTTCCTGTCCTTCACTGTATCTTCAAGACACAGATATATGAACAAAGACACTTCAGACTTCATCCTGAAGTTGTGTAAACATGGTTGAAGGTGGTATGGAAGCTTCTGTGGTGCTCTTACTTGTAGCTTTTAAAATCCAGCTACAACGATATGAGAAGGAAAAGCATTCTCTGCTGTAAATTCCACCTACGTGCATTAAATACTGAATAAACCTACTTGTTCACCCCTGATTTTGTATCATCATGATTGTTATTGAATCCTGATCCATGATATGCAGTAATCATTTATATTTGGAAGTTGGGGGAAAATACTGAATAAAAAGATTTATTTGTTCCAGATCACTATTTCTAGCTAATAATTTAGTTTCTTTACAGCTCATATGTGCTAAAAGAACTTCTAATTATCACGTTATTTTAAAGGGAAAATGCCAATATAAGGATCAACTTCCAGGAAATCAGGGAAACTACAGGAAATTAATTGTATTGAGTTATTTATACTAGTTTAGGTTTGTTCGTTCTTTTTGTATCTATTTAATGCTTATTAGTTTGTATGTATAATATGATATGTATTATATGTGTTTTTTTAAAAAAGAAATGCATGCCCATATGCAATGAAATATATATTCTGATGTAAGCCCCCCAAAATTCAATGGTGTTTATCCCCTCCGTAAGCCAAATCCACACAGAATCAGTTTTAGTTATTAGAGTTATTTTTCATGTTTCCTTTGAAAACGTTTCAAGCAATTCATTTGCTTTTGTTTGACAAGCCACCAACTAGTGAAGGAAGGAAATACGGATGAGCTAGAGACACCTTGCTTCCATGTACAGGGTATGATTTACAAACAAAATGCTTGCCATGCAATTCAGCCTATCTTACCTGGCATAAGAATTCCTAGTCTCTGTTGAATGGCCTCCAGATGAGCAATGTATTCAGTTAATGACTTCTCAGGATCTTTAGATGAAGCTTGGGAAGCAGAGTAAGTGAACCTGTTTGACATAAAAAATAAAATGTTCTTACCTAGTACATAAAACAGTCAGCTATGTATAGTGATACAAGCATAAAGGAAAAACTGTGTTTCCTTCATAACTATCTCCTTTACTGGGAGTGTACAAGCAGAGATGCATGTTTTTTTAAAAATGGCCTAGATCTGTGGTGGTGAACCTATGGCATATGAAGCCATTTTTCGTGGTGCACAAAGGACGGGGAAGAGGAGGAACAAACGTGTGCCTGTTCTTCCTTCTTTCCGGCCATCTTGGGCTTTCAACTGTCTTCAGAGAGGCAGCTGAAGGCCCAGGAGGGTGCAGGGAGAGGGGGAGGAATAGGCGCATGTTCTTTCACTTCCCCACTATCCCAGGCCTTCAGCTGCCTCTGCATGCACCTGTTCCTTCCCTTCTCTTCCTGGGCTTTCAGCTGCCTCTCTGGAGGCAGCTGAAGGCCCTGGAGGTTGCAGGGGGAGGAGAACAGGCAGGCACCTGTTCCTCCTGCTTCCTGGCCATCCTGGGCCTTCAAGCCCAGGAGGATGCGGTGGAAGAAGTCCCAGCCCTGGCACCAGGCAACACCTTTTAGTTTGGGCACTCAGACCCTAAAAGATTCGCCATCACTGCCTTAGATCCTTCCCTCCAAGCTTGTACAATATAGTTCTATGAACGATTGCTGTAATCTAAAGTACTTTCGAAAGTGAAGAAAGCACAGGGTCCAATATATCAGAGGCAAGAAAGGAAAGCTATCACTTCAGCTACTAGCATTTAAAAACCCCAGGTAAAAATGGCATGTCATAGTGGTTTGAGTGTTGGATTATGACTCTGGAAACCAGGGTTTGATTACTAGCTTGGCCATGAAACTCAATGGGTGACCTTGGGCAAGTCACATGCTCTCAGCCTCAGGGGAAGGCAATAGCAAAACTTCTCTGAATAAATCTTGCCAAAAAAAAAAAAAATCCATGATAGGTTTGCTGTAGGGTCACTATAAGTCAGAAATTAGTTGAAATCACACAACAACAGTAACCAAAAGTGACTGTGGTGAGACTTCAAATCTATCCAGACAGGCTAACCATCCAGTCAGTCAAGTTTCCCATGTCATCTGTATTTCACTGGGGCTTCAATAGAAGAACTCTCCCTATCAGCCATAAAAACCATAAAACCATCTGGAAACCATCTAGAAACCAAGTACATTGTTAATAAAAACTGTGTACAAACCAATATCTGTAGAAATACTTGTTTAAAACTTTTTTAGTTGACTCAAGCTAAAAAGCAAGAAGTGCAACAATTATTAGAAAATGAAGTACAGATTTTACATGTTCACAGAGATGACAAAAATGATGAGTGTAGACAAACACAAAGAAGTATTTGGATTTTGTGGAAATATCTGTCTCCTTACAGAACAAGTTACAAAACTATACATTTGATTTACAGGTTGATCGAGAATGAATGAAGTAGTTATGAAAAATAAGGGAAAATACAAGACAGAAAGAAAGAGAGGATATATATAGCAAGACAAAAGGGGATAGAAAGGGAACATATATCAAAATGGACTGTGAATAATAAGAGCTCTATTAGGTTACTGAACAGAACAGAGAAAGGAAAAGAGAAAGGCCAAATTTTTGTAGTTGGGAAGGCAAGAAAATAAAAATTGTGTATATGTGTGTGTGTGTGGTGGGGGTGGGGGGGGGGGGAGAGGGTGGATTCAACAAACACACAGAAAAATAACTTTCAATACCTTTCTTTGATGCTGGCATGCAAGGGAAATAATCCATGTAGTTAGGGATTGCAGCATCCAGAGAGTAATGTAATTGTTAGGAAGAGAAATCATGTAGAAGACACATGTATATGAAAGCAAGTTCTATACTAACCTTTCATGTAACTGAAGTGGTGGTGATTTAGGTGACGAGTTTGTAAGTCTCACGAGGTCCTTTCTGCTGCAATATCCGGCTTCTTGAGTTGCATCACCTAAGAAGGGCTGTCGTAGCGTTAATGCCACTGGTCTCACTTGAGGGCCTGAATTGAACAATACATTGTGATTCAATAGTATCGGATTCCTGCTTAGGGGACTTTGGGGCAGATAACATTTGCAAAAAGATGGACACTCCCACCCAATTATGGTCAAGTGAGAACATAAGCCATGTCAATATTAGAAATTAATTTACTTCTTTGAAATCCAGACCATGGACATTCTCATCTTGTTTTTGGCTTTAAATGCGTGAGAAACTGCTAGAATGCCACATTGGCTTCTCATGGGAACTTTCAACACCCTAAGATTTTTAAAAACTTTTTTGGGGCCAAATATGCCTCTTTACCACATTTTCAGCCTAGGACAGTCAACTTCCAATCCCTGGTTTTTTTCTTTTTCTTTTAAAAAGACCTCTCTTGGGTTGGTTGGGAAAAACAGAGAAATTTTGCACTCCAGGATACAGAAGTTTGTGCACATGTTTGCACACACACGTACATATATAAAAAAACACAATGGTCTTGGAAAATTCCACTCCCTGGTTTAGAATTTACTGGACATCTAAGCTATGTCAATGTAAGCACATTTTAATGTGGAAAAATAAATAGAATAATGTTTAAAGAAAACAGATTACAAAAAGATATAACAAGAAGTAAATACCATGTTTACATCAGTACCACATCCCCAAATCAAGCTACCACAATTTAAATAAGAGTATAAAGAGGACCTCACCATGACACTGTTTCCATGGTGGTGGGACTGTGTGCTCCTGTGAGCAAAAGGCTATGATGATGGTAGCATTTCTGCTGGAAGGGTCTCCCAGGTCAGACAGGATTTTGCTGAGGAGCCAGACTATATGTGCCATACAGCTGGCATAGGATCTCTCAGACACAACAGCAGTGGCACCTTAGCTAACATTGATCAATACTGCACAGAAGGAGGCATGTTTTCATCATTAACAGTAATTTTGCAGACCTTGCTCTTTTTCTACAACCCAATCAACCTTTGTTTTTTGTTATTAACCACCTTTGAGTTGGTCTTGACTCATGGCTACCCTGTCGATGAAATATCTCCAAGACTCCCTGTCTTCCACTGCTTAGTTCCTGCAAATTCATACCAGTGACCTCTATAATAGAGTCCATCCATCTAGCATGTGGCCTTCCTTTTTTCTGCTTCCCTCTACCTTTCCTGGCATTATTGTCTTTTCTAATGAGTTGTGCCTTCTCATGATTTGGCCAAATTATGACAGCCTCACTTGGATCATTTTGGCTTCTGGGGAGATTTCCAGATTGATCTGTTTGTCTTTTTGGCTGTCCATGGAATCCTTAACACTCTTCTCCAGCACCACATCCCCAAATCAAGCTACCACAATTTAAATAAGAGCATAAAGAGGATCTCACCATGACACTGTTTCCATGGTGGTGGGACTGTGTGCTCCTGTAAGCAAGAGGCTACGATGATGGTAGCATTTCTGCTGGAAGGGTCTCCCAGGTCAGACAGGATTTTGCTGAGGAGCCAGACTAAATGTGCCAAACAGCTACTGGGTATGAGCAGTAGTTGCAGGTGACACTGGCACAAGATCTCTCAGAGACAACGGCAGTGGTATCTTAGCTAACATTCATCAATACTGCACAGAAGGAGCCATGGTAAACCCCTTTTGAATGAGATAATCCAAAATGAAACAAGAGACAGTGCCAGAAGGCACTCAACAAACTACTGGGGCACATCAGAGGACAACTATGAGTAGCACTACGGCTAATGACACAACTGGATGCAAACCAAAAAGATGCTAAACTGTCAATGTGCTCAGAGGTGAAAGGGAAGTTGGAAACTGCACAACTCATATTATAGGATTGTGGGAATCATGAAACAGGGGAAGCTAGACATAGAAAAATAAGAAAAGGAGATTATAAACATTGCAATACTTGGAGTGACTGAACTAAAGTGGACAGAAATGGGACATTTTGAATAAGATAATTAAACATTGTTGTATGCAGGAAATGAAAATCTAAGAAGAAATTGAGTAGCATTAATAGTGAGGAGAGGTGTAGCAAAAGCAGTCAAAGGATATAATGCAAAGTCAATTCTGATGAGGTCAGGAAGTCAAATACTTGTTAATCATAGTCAAATACTTGTTAAGCAATTAACAATTTCTTGTTAATCATAGGTGATTGGAATGCAAAAGCAAGAAACAAAATAGAGTATGAAATTTGGCCTCAGTTCAAGAAATAAAGCAGGAGTGTGACTAATTGGATTCTGCAAGTCAGTTCATCGCAAACACATTCTTCAAGAAACCAAACAAGCAGCTATATGCATGGACATCACCTGATGGCCAAAACAGAAATCAAATAGACTATGTAATTGGAAGCAGAAGATGGAAAAGCTCTGCAAAAACAAGAGCAGAAGCAGACTATGGCACAGACCATGAACTAGTAATATCAAAAATTAGAATAAAGCTAAAGAAGAATACTAAACCAACCATCATGCTAAAATACAACCTGAAGATCATCCCCATAGAATTTAAAGATGAAGTAAAAAAATAGATTTGAATTATTAAGCCTAACTGACAGAGCCAGGAGAACTCTGGTCTGAGGCCAAAGACATTGTCAGAGAGGAATGAAAAAAGACACTATGTCCAACCAACATCAACAAGATATGCAGATGACACTGTACTACTAGTAACAAATAGCAAACACTTGGAACAATTTCTGAAGAAAGTGCAAAGGAAAACTTGCAGCTGATAAGTTAAGAAAACAAAAGTAATGACTACAGATGACTTAGGGGCTGTGCAGACAGCCCCTAAGGGGCAGCCTCCAGCTGCCCCTTTTTACAGCCAGATCGAGGCTGCGGCAACTGTACACTGCTGTCCTGATCAGGCCTTTGCAGGGGCTTTTTGCAGCTCCCTTTTGTGCCCTGAAAAGGCCAGATCAGGGCCACGGCGTGTGGTTGCTATGGCCCCGATCTGGCTGTAAAAGGGGCAGCCTCCAGCTGCCCCTTCGGGACTGTTTGCACAGCCCCTAAGTTCCTCTACTGCTTTCTCTTCTTAATATCCTGCATCCTCTTCTATGTATCAAGAACTAGAAAGATTTTCTTGAATTTGGATAGCTATTCCTTATACAACAGAAGAGACCTGATCTCTTAGTAATTATACTTTTGAAATTATTTACACCATAATTAAATCTCATACTGTTAATTCAGAAGTAACAGGGACAACAATTTACCTCATTAGTTTATTACTTCAGTTTTGCTGAGGTTAGGGGCACAGGAGCCCAGTGAATGTGGAAAAACCGCGAATAACAAAAACACTTTTTATCTGAGAACATACCTCTCTAGGAATCTCTAAGTCCTCCGGTGCAACTCGGTGGTCAACATATGCCAGACACTGAATTGAAGTGCAGGAGCTACAAATGTCTAGTGGAGTATTCTCTCTAGGAATCTCTAGGTCCTTCAGTGTGACTTTTGGTTACAGTTGACCATACAGTTGTCCTAGAGGACCTGATATTCCTAGAGAGAATATATTAATAAAATCCGCAAATAATCAAATCCGCAAAACTCAAAGTCGCAAATGTGGAGGGACAAGTGTATAATGAATTCACAGAATTCTTCTGAACATCTTACTTGAGTGGTGTCCAGTACTAGCAGAAACGGCTGCTGGTGGCTGGTCTCGTCTACTGACTTTATGCCATTTTTTCACCAAAAACTTTAACCTGAGGGAAGGAAAGAGAAAAACTGATGTGCAGAATAGCTTACTGTATCAGTAAATGCAAGTCTAATAGAAAGAGATATAAAATAAAAATGTTGGATCTTACCAAAGACCCATCTAGTCTATTTCCACAGTAGCCAGCCAATTGCCTATGTTGAGCAAACTAGCATGACATGAGTGTAACTATACCCTGCTGATCATGCTCCCTGGTAATTGATACAGAGGCACAGGTTCTAGTCACTTCTAATTTTACTAATTCCAATTCTATACTTCTAATTAAATATTTGGAAATTACAATCATAACAGTTTCTTATTTCAAAACAACTATGACTAAGTCTTAAAAAAAAATTTAAAAGAGACTTGGAAAAATGGGAAAATTAAATGTATCCCCTTTGGGTAGAATTGCAGTAAGAAAGGCAAATGTTTTGCTAAGACTTTTACTTCTCTTTCAGACATAACCCTTGCTAAGAAATGCAATGCCTTTGATTTCTAGATTGGTCTGGCAGGACAAGAAACCCAGAATAAAATTCAAAGCACTACATGAAGGTAAAGTGGCTTGGGAGCCCCTATTATTGTTTTACATGACACCAGTTGTTTATATGGTTGAAGGAAATGGTCATGCTTGGACATATGAGACTCTTGGAACTTGAAGGCCATAATTCAGAATTTGGTTGGCATAGTTACCTTTTTTATAATAAAGATAAACCACATGCTAATCGTATTAGAAAGTACAAATCATTTTAGAAAGGCTCTCCTACAAGTTTGGTGTAAACATAGAGACGAAGGCTTTCATGGACGGCATCCATAGTTTTTTGTGGGGCTTTCAGGCTATGTGGCCATGTTCTAGAAGAGTTCCTTTCTGACGTTTCGCCAGCATCTGTGGCTGGCATCTTCAGATTTCTCTTTCCACATATGCCTGCTGTGTTTTAGACAGTTCCCTGCCCTCAGGCTTACAATCGAATTATACAGAGAATGAGAGAAAGCCTTCTTGATGTCTGCACTCAGGCTGGCATTTTTTAAAAATTCAAACAACTTTTTTGGAGGCTGAGGAAGAGATTTTTTGAGAGTAAAGAGCTTTATTATTTCCCATTCTTATGTGCTTCTAATTGGTTTTTAAACTGTTTGTTATTTTAACATGATGATCTAGTGTCATAAGTTACTGTGTTTCTAGCTGTATTTTTAATAGTTAGCCTGTGATTCAACTTAGGTCACAGTCTTGCAACAAAGGAAAAAAAAATAAGTAAAATAAAAACATATTATGGCCTACATAGACTATTCCTTCTGACTATTGCTTCTTCTGGATACTCCTCTCTGGATACCTTCAGTTTCTCCCCTTTCCCTGCTCTGGTACTGCTTAAATGGGTAACTATGGAAAATGTATACAGTATTTTAAATTTCTATACAAAGTGATATGGACTCATTGATTTTGTGAATTCTCTTTTATCATTCTTAAATTCTATGTTTTTTCCTCATTAATTGATTGCTTTCTCATGCCATCCTCAGACCATTTATATATATTAAACAATCTAAATAATAATATGCTTAAAATCAGATTATTGCTTTGAGGCACTGACTATCAATATATACTGTATTAAAATTATTTCAGGGGCCTTGTGCCTCAATGAACATAGATATTTCAATTAAAATCTTGAGTCTGTGTTCCCCGTTAACTCCAAACCATGGGGTTTTAAATATTTAAATTCAAACTCAAATGTGAATTGAGATAGATTCGCTAGAATAGTACCTCTCCCCATAATCTTGAGAATCGTGTACATCATCGTCATCACTACTTGTTTTGGGGAAAGAGTGGGATATAAGTACAATCTCATTTGCCTAAATTTAGGTACACATTTAATTTGCTGGGGAAGCTGGAGGGAAGTAGAAAGAGAGGATCCATATGCCAGATGGATAGACTTAATTAGGAAGACCATGGGCCTGAGCCTATAGGACCTTATTCACAGAGTTGCCATGAGTCGAGATCGAATCAAAAGCAGCTAACAACAACATGATCTATAGGACATTAAAAAAAAAAAGAAGTGTGTTGAGAAAAGAAAAATAAATCAAATAGCTGATTTTAACATCTCAAGAAAGCACGAGGGGCTTCTTACCTTGATATGGCAATGACCACTCTGACTGCAGATCTGAACTTGCTTAATAAGTGTCTCCGTGATGCAGAACCGTTTAGATCAGGAAGGGAAGGATAAATGCCCATGCGAGCTATCAAGGACAGTGTTGCTTGCTCACATGCTTGGAATCCACCCAAGAGCAGCAGGAGGTATTTTTTTTGATAAACCAGCGCTTTCCGATAGCTCTCAGCTCTCAGATACTTCCTATATAACTTCTGCATCTGGGGGAAAAAAAAGATGGAGCAGTTTGCTTACAAAGGATTAAGAAATCAATTACACACACACACATATATATTGTTAAAAATATGTTCTCCAACTTCCCTGTCACATGTTAGTTAATAAGAGATATTTTGCACTGGTAAGAATAGCAGATCTTTTCATGGCCAGGCTACATCTACCCAGAAGTTAAGCACATAAGCCTAATAATGGATTTGTGAGAGAAAGAAAAAGTGAGATTTTATCCGATGTATTGTTTTATACTACTTTAATTTCTTGTATTATTTGATTTTTGTGCTTTGTTATGCTTGAACCTTAAAAATCTTATCTAAGTGAAAAAGCAGGGCATAATTCTAAAAAATAAATAAAAAGCTGGAGAAAGCTTCATCATTTTCTACATGTAAATGTGCATAAATCTATCAGTTAGTAGGCTAAATCTCAGCTGATTGATCAACAAAGATTGCTTTAGCTATATGACAAAAAGGGTTAGTTGGTACTGGTAGATGAATATAATAGTGAAGACTGGATATCTTTAGGTAATACTTGTGTATATATTCAAAAGAAATAATTATCAAGTGTGGTAAAGGAAGGAGAGGGAGATCCCCCTTCTACACTAATGCCTCCTCTCTCTTCAGCTGGGAGAACTGTGCCACTGCTCATATTTGTTTATGCTGTGATGAGAACTGGAGGAGGAGGAGGAGGAGGAGGAAAAGCTGCTGTCTGAACAAGAGGCTTTCATCCTCTCTTATGAGAGCAACCAATGCACCTCTACACCAGGCAGGTCTGCAGAGAAAAAACTATCTTTTGTTTCTCATAGTTGTGAAGACTCAGATGAGAAGAACAACCTAGGCCTTTCTTTTCTTTTTATTGTGAAGTCCAAGGCCTTGAAAGACAGAACTTCTCGACAGATCATCAGGAGCAACTGAGTAATTCAGCTGTTCCCTAGAAGGCAGAATCAGGGTTCACTCTTGTCTGCACAGGACACAGAATTTTTTCCCACTCAATCTTTCTTAGGAACAGAGGTATTAGACCTTTCCTGTCAGCTATATTTCTCAAGTAACTTAAGAACTACAGTGTGCGAAACCTGGACTGGTATGCTCAAGATCATGATCATACCCACAAGCTGTGCTAGGGACTTAAAACAGATCTATAGAGATGACTGAATGCGTTATATCAGTACACCAGACTTGGTCTCTCTCTCTCTCCTCCCTCTGAACAGATACTGTACATGATGGGCCATTCTTTGAGTAGCTAGCTAGTTTCAGAGAGAATGAAGGAGAATCATAGAATCATAGAATCATAGAATCATAGAATTGGAAGAGACCACAAGGGCCATCCAGTCCAACCCCCTGCATGCAGGAACTCCAAGTCAAAGCATCCCTGACAGATGGCCATCCAGCCTCTGCTTAAAGACCCCTAAGGAAGGAGACTCCACTACACTCCGAGGGAGTGTGTTCCACTGTCGAACAGCCCTTACTGTCAGGAAGTTCCTCCTAATGTTGAGGTGGAATCTCTTTTCCTGCAGTTTGCATCCATTGTTTCGCGTTCTAGTCTCTGCAGCAGCAGAAAACAAGCTTGCTCCCTCCTCAATATGACATCCCTTCAAATATTTAAACAGGGCTATCATATCACCTCTTAACCTTCTCTTCTCCAGGCTAAACATCCCCAGTTCCCTAAGGCGTTCTTCATAGGGCAAGGTTTCCAGACCCTTCACCATCTTAGTTGCCCTCCTTTGGACATGCTCCAGTTTCTCCACATCTTTTTTGAATTGTGGTGCCCAGAACTGGACACAGTATTCCAGGTGGGGCCTGACCAAAGCAGAATAGAGTGGCACTATAACTTCCCTTGATCTAGAAACTATACTTCTATTGATGCAGCCTAAAATTGCATTGGCTTTTTTAGCTGCCGCATCACACTGTTGACTCATGTTCAGCTTATGGTCTACTTGGACTCCTAGATCCCTTTCACATGTGGTCTCATTCAGCCAGGTGTCCCCCATCCTATATCTGTGCATTTCATTTTTCCGCCCTAAGTGCAGAACCTTACATTTCTCCGCATTGAATTTCATTTTGTTAGCACTGGCCCAGCTTTCTAGTCTATTCAGGTCATTTTGAATTTTGATCCTGTCCTCTGGGGTATTAGCTACTCCTCCCAGTTTAGTGTCATCTGCAAATTTGATAAGTATGCCCCCAATTCTGTCATCCAAATCGTTAATAAAGATGTTGAATAGCACTGGGCCCAGGACAGAGCCCTGTGGGACCCCACTGGTCACTTCTCTCCAGGATGAAAAGGAGCCATTGTTGAGCACCCTTTGAGTTCGGCCAGTCAACCAATTACAAATCCATGTAACAGTTAACTTGTCTATCCCACATTTTGCAAGCTTGTTTGCAAGAATGTCATGGGGAACCTTGTCAAAGGCCTTACTGAAATCGAGGTATACTATATCCACAGCATTCCCTTCATCTACCAAGCTGGTAATTTTATCAAAAAAAGAGATCAGGTTCGTTTGGCATGACTTGTTTCTCTGAAACCCATGTTGGCTTTTTGTGATTATGGCATTGGCCTCTAAGTGTTCACAGACTCTCTGCTTAATGATCTGCTCTAGAACCTTTCCTGGAATTGATGTCAGACTAACTGGACGATAATTGTTGGGATCCTCTTTTTTTCCCTTTTTGAAGATGGGGACAACGTTTGCCCTCCTCCAGTCTGCTGGGACTTCTCCTGTTCTCCAGGAGTTCTCAAAGATTATTGCCAATGGCTCTGATATTACATTTGCCAGTTCTTTTAATACTCTAGGATGTAGTTCATCTGGTCCTGGAGATTTATATTCATTTAGGTTAACCAGGTATTCCTGTACTACCTCTTTACTTATTCTGTGCTGAATTTCCTCTATTCTGTCTCCATTCTCCTTAGGTTGAGCACCCTTTGCCTTTTCTGAGAAGACTGAAGCAAAGAAGGTGTTGAGTAATTCTGCCTTTTCTCTGTCCCCTGTGAGCATTTTGCCATCTTCTGCACGCAGTGGCCCCACTGTTTCCTTCTTCTTCCTTTTGCTGCGGACATATCCAAAAAAGCCCTTTTTATTGTTCTTAACCTCTCTAGCAAGCCTGAGTTCATTCTGCGCTTTAGCTTTTCTGACTTTACCCCTACATGTGCTGGCTATTTGTTTGAATTCCTCTTTCGTGATTTCTCCATTTTTCCATTTCTTATACATGTTCCGTTTAAAACTTAGCTCATTTGAAAGTTCCTTAGTCATCCATCCTGGCTTCTTGAGACATCTTCCATTTTTCTTCCTCATTGGAACTGTTTGAAATTGCGCCTTCAATATCTCCCTTTTGAGAAACTCCCATCCGTCTTGAACTCCCTTTTCTTTTAGTATTCCTGACCATGGGATCACTCCCAGTATTTCTCTAAGTTTATTGAAATTAGCTCTCCTAAAGTCTAGAATGCGTGTCTGACTATGCCTGGCTTCTCCTTTCCGCTGTATAACAAACTCCAGGAGAACATGGTCACTTCCACCTAAGGATCCAACCACTTGCACCCCATCAACTAGGTCTTCCCTGTTGGTTAAGATCAGATCTAAAATGGCTGATCCCCTTGTTGCCTCTTCCACCTTTTGGACAATGAAATTGTCTTCCAGGCAAGTGAGGAATTTGCTAGACCTTGAGGATTTGGCTGAGTTTGACTTCCAGCAAATATCAGGATAGTTGAAGTCACCCATCACTACTACATCTCTCTTTTCTGAGTATGTGTTTATCTGTTCTAGAAAGGCATCATCCAATTCCTCTGCCTGAGTCGGGGGTCTGTAGTAGACTCCCACAGTAACATCCCTGTTATTTCCCTCTCCTTTAATTTTTATCCAGATGCTCTCCACCTGGCTTCCAGTATTGACTTCCTGCATCTCTTCACTGGTGTAAATATCCCTGACATATAATGCTATTCCTCCTCCTTTCCTGCTTGGCCTGTTTCTCTTAAAAAGGTTATATCCCTCTATTTCTACATTCCAATCATGAGACTCATCCCACCAGGTTTCAGTGATGCTTATTATATCATATTTCCCTTGTTGTGCTAGGAGTTCAAGTTCATCCTGCTTATTTCCGATACTCTGTGCATTAGTGGAGAGGCATTTAAGACCATGTGTCCTCTTTACTTGCTGCTTTTGCACATTTTTTTGCCTCCTACTGTTGGGTCCTTGCACTGTTTGCCTTGTTCCCTCTATGCCACTTGGACTATTCTCTCCATCCCTTTTGCCTTCCAGTATAATGTCTCCCTCCCCCACATAACTCAGTTTAAAGCCCTCCTGATCAGATTCTTCAGACTGTTGGCAAAAACGTGTTTGCCAACTGGCGTGAGATGCAGTCCATCCCTTGCCAGAAGTCCCTCCTCATGGAACCACAGCCCATGATCCAAGAATCCAAACTGTTCTTGGCGGCACCATCTACGGAGCCAGTTATTCACCTCTGCTATTTTCCTCTCCCTTCCTGGACCATGCCCTTCTACCGGGAGTAGAGATGAGATGACAACCTGTGCATCCATCTCTTTCAGCTTCCTTCCCAGAGCCTCATAATCCCTTTTGATATTCTGAAGGCTGTGCCTTGCAGTATCATTGGTTCCCACATGAACCAAAAGAAGGGGATAACGGTCAGTAGGCTTGACAAGTCTTGTCAGCCTCTCCGTCACATGATGGATCTTTGCCCCAGGGAGACAACACACCTCCCGAGACATCTTGTCAGGCCCACAAACCACTGCTTCTGTACCCCTCAGCAAGGAGTCCCCCACCACGACCACGCGCCTCCTCCGAGGCTTAGCAGTGGCTGTTCCTTTTCGTGATACTCTTAGGCTCTCCTGCTCTGTCCCTGATGTCTGTCCCTGCTGCTTTTCCTCATCATCTCTGACAACAGAGAGAGATTCAAAGCGATTCTGTAGCTGCAAGCCGCTCACAGAATGTTCCCTGGTTTCCTTACTTCTGTGTGTGACCTTCCTCCAAGCATCTACCTCTGTTATATGTGGAGTGACCTCCTCCACCCCAACAACTTCCTCTCTCTGTTTCCCACCCAAGACATTCTGGTCTGACCTGTTCAGGAGATTCTCCTGCTCTCTATGATGCTGGAGTGCAGATATCTGCTCCTCTAGCTGCTGTACTTTCTCTTCCAAGAGGGCTACCAACTTGCACTTGTGGCAGGTGTAGTTCGCCACCTCTGTAGGCAAGAAGACAAACATCCCACATGTGTTGCAGGTGACTGCTGCAGGGCCTTCAGTGTCCATACTGAGAAGTCTTAAGGAGGCACTGAAACAAGACTGTGGGCTTCCCTTGCTAGACTTGTCCTTTATTCCCAAGCTCTGTCACTGAGTTCAAGTCATGGGGCCTATAGTTAGGTAGAGAGCTCCTGGTTAAAAGCTCCTTCCAAAGGCAAGTTTCTGATTCACTTCCTCTGATGCTTCAGGCCGGCTCCTCTTCTATTCTCTAAACACCTCCTTGACTAGATAAAAAAATCAAAATTCGCGCGCCGTTAGGCGCGCGCTTCTGCTAGGCTTGAGTAGCCTTAAGTAGCCTCCCAGCAGGAGTAGAAAGTTCCTCTCTTGACTCACTAAACATCCGTTGTTATTGTTTGCCCTCAAGTTGACCTCAACTCAAGGGACCCTGTTGTTAAGACATCTCCAAGTCCCCCTATCTTCTTGTGGATTCAGGCCCGTGACTTCCCTAATAGAGTCTAGCCATCTGATGTATGGTCTTCCTCTCTTTCTGTTGCTCACCACCTTTTCTAGCATTATTGTCTTTTTAAATGAGTCATGCTGCCTTGAGTCCCTATATTGGGAGGAAAATGGGATATAAGTGAATAAAATAATAATAATAATGCCTTCTCAAGATGTGGGCAAAGCACAACAAGCCTCAATGTAATAATCTTGACTTCCAGGGAGAGTTCTAGGATCCACTTGTTTGTCTGTTTTTTGCCATCCACAGTATTTTCAGTACTGTATTCTTCTCCAGCACAACATCTCAAATGGGTTTATTTTATTTTCTGTCCTACTCTCGCATCTGTACACAGTGATGAGGAAAACAATGGACTGGTCAATTTAACTTTAGTGCTCAGTTGTTTATCTTTACTCTTTAGGATCTTGTCTAGTTCTTCCATGGCTGCCCTTCTCACTCTTAGTCGTCTTCTTATTTCTTGACTGCAGTCTTCATTCTGATCAATGCTTAATCCAAGATATGGGAAATCTTTAACTATTTCAATTTCTTCATTACCTAGGCTGAATTTATGTAGATCCTCCATGGTCATTATTTTTGTTTTTCACATTCAACAATAAGCCTGCTTTGCACTTTCTTCCTTTACCTCCCTTAGTAATTGTTCCAGGTCTATGATGTTTTCTGCTAGTATAGTGTGTCATACATCCATCTTAGATTGTTATATTCCTTTCTCCTGTCTTTACTCCTCTTTCTTCTGAGTCTAGACTTGCTCTTCATGATATATTTTCTGCGCCCAAGTTGAAAGGTGGGGTGATAATATGCACCCTTGCTTGAGCCCTTTGCCAATTGGGAACCGTTCTGTTTTTCCATATTCTGTTCTAACAGTTGCCTTTTGTCCTAAGTACAGATTTCTTTTCAGGACTATCAAATGTAGTGGTACTCTCAAGTCTTTAAGAGCATTCCATAGCTTTTTATGATCTATGCAGTCAAAGGCTTTGCTACAATCAAAGACTTTGCTGGTTTTCTTTGGAATTCCTTGGTGTGCTCCATTAACCATCCTATGTTTGCAATGTGGTCCCTATTGCCTCTTCCTTTCCTGAACCATGCTTGCACCTGAAGGATTTCTCTCTCCATATATGATTGGAGTCTATGTTGCAGAATGTTAAGCATGATTTTGCTTGTGTGGAAAATTAATGCTATGGTCCTATAGTTGTTGCAGTCTTGTGTGTCTCCTTTTTTTGTGGATGAATATAAAATGATTCCAGTCTGTTAGCCCCCATTTTGTTTTCCAAACTTATTGCCATATTTTATTGTGTATTACAATCAACATCTTTTTATTTCTTCTTAGTCTTGTAATATCTTCCTCTTCATATCATAGAGCAGTGCTTCTCAACCTTCCTAATGCCACAACCCTTTAATACAGCTCCTCATGTTGTGATGACCCCCCCAACCAGAGAGGAACAGTGACTCGGTTTTTCCGACTACTGGAAATTTGTGTTTTCTGGTGGTCTCAGGCGACCCCTGTGAAAGGGTTGTTCGACCCCAAAGGTTGAGAACAGCAGTCATAAATGTGTAGTACTGCTTTGGACATGCTTTGCCTTACTGAACATGTCTACTGTTTGGCACCCCTTCTTTGAGTTTCTCTGTGCCCCTTGATCAGTTCTCTTTTGTGATCTACCAGTGTTGTTCCTTTCTATCTTCTGTTTGTATACTAGTACTTCCTTTTGTTTCATTTGAGGCTGTCTCTTCACAGGGCTTTCTTGGAGGAGACCCTTTGCACAGAGCTAACATGTGTTAGCTATGGTGGCACTGCTGATCTCTTTGTAAGATTTTATATGTCACCTACCACTACTGCTGTGCTGCTTTCCAGTAACTGTTTGTTCTATTTAAGGCATCCCTCTTGTTTTTGACTGAGTTGTTTCCCTACTAAATCCTTCAGATCCTTCAGTTCCCACCAGTCCATTTGTCTTTCTCCTTTCTTCTTCCTCCCATTAATGATAAGTACAGGTTGCTTACCTGTAACTGTGTTTCTTCGAGTGGTCATCTGTGCCCTCACACAATAGGGTTTGCGCCTGCGCAGAAGCTCCATTCGGAATGCTGAAAAGCTGAGCAGATTGGCGGGAGCCCCGCCCCTCCCATAGTGACCATCTTGGACGGTTCTGGCGTCTGGAAGGGCATCCCCTTGAGGATGTTGGAGGGAGACATCCACCACTTGAGAGAGTCTCTGACATGAGGTGGTAACGAGAGTCTCTTGGACGGATTGTCCCTCAGGTGATCGAAGGAAGCCAGGAACCAAGCTTGGAGAGGCCTGAGCCTGAGACGAGCCAGGTAGGTCACCGCTGTGGTTGAGGCCAGGTGGCCTAGCAGTCTCTAGATGTCCTTTGCAGACGGACGATGAGTGTAGAGGATGGATTGCAGCTGTTCCCAGAGGGCTTCCGCCCGCCTGGTGGGAAGGTAGGCTCGACCCATCACAGAGTCCAGGGACGTGCCTATATAGTCTATCACCCTCACGGGGTGAAGAATGGATTTTGGTAGGTTGACGTTGAGTCCCAAGTTGGCTAGAAGGTCCAAAGTGTACTGGACGTCTTTGTACAGTTGTGTCTTGGAGGACGACACCAGAAGCCAGTCATCGAGGTAAGGGAAGATCTTTATTCCTTGGAGACGAAGGTGAGAGATGACCACCGCCATGCACTTTGTGAACACTCGAAGAGCGGTAGAGAGGCCGAAAGGAAGAACAGTATATTGATAGCGGTCTCCATCTATGGCGAAACGGAGATACTTCCAGTGTTGAGGCCTGATGCTGATGTGGAAGTAAGCATCCTTTAGGTCTATGGATGCAAACCAGTCCCCTTGGTGCAGGAACGGCAAGATGGATTAGAAAGTCACCATCTTGAACTTGCGAATTATGATGTATGAGTTGACGCCTCTCAGGTCCAAGATGGGGCGGAGACCTCCTCCTCTCTTCGGAACTGTGAAGTACCTGGAGTAGAAGCCTTGGTACTTGTAACATAGTGGAACACGTTGTATGGCTCCTTTGTCGAGAAGGGAGGAAATCTCCTCCAGAAGAGGAGGAGAGGAGGGAGTGGAACAGAAAACGCCATTTGGTGGAATACTTGAGAACTCTATGGCGTATCCCAGGCGGATGATGGTAAGCACCCAGGAGTCCGTGGTGATCTTGGACCAGTTCTCGTAGAAATGGCGAAGTCTGGGGACCGAGGAAAGGGTGACTGGCAAACAAAAATTGGGTGTCGCCTCCAAGAGCCCATCAAAAGTGCGACTTGGAGGATGGTTTCCTGGAAGGCTGTTGTTGCTGACGCTGCTGGCCTTACCTTTGCTGTTGCTGCTGTTGCTGAGGCTGTCTGTAAGGCCTCCTAGTGTAAGGCTGGGTCCTATAAGTGGAGGACGGAGCCGAGCGTGAACGGGTGAAACCAGGGTCGTAAGGCCTTTGGCGCCAGGTACGACCAGATGAAGGCTTGCTAGGAGTCAGCCCAAGTCTCTTCCCGTTCAGACGAGCCTTGGCCATGGTGTCCAGGGATTCGTCGGTCTTGGCGGCAAATAGACCTTCACCATCAAAAGGAAGATCTTCGATCTTGGACTTAGCTTCCTCAGACAGGGAAGTGGACCTCAACCAAGCGAAATGGCGGAGTGCCACTGCACCGGCCATAACTTTCGCAGAACAGTCAACAACATGTCTAGCTGAGTGGACCTCCTGGGCAATGAGGGAGAGTGCCTCAGCGTAAAATCCCTGAGCTGCCTCTTGTTGTGCCTGAGGCAGGTAAGGAATAAAAGCAGCCACACGATCCCACAGAAACCTCTGATAGCCGGCCATACAACCTTGCATATTGGCGACCTTTGCTGCCAAAACTGCAGATGAGTAGAAATGGCGGCCAAAGATGTCCATCCTTCTGCCATCTTTGTCCACGGGGGCAGAATGAGACTTGCCTGTAGACTTACAGGTAGATTCCACCACGAGGGAGTTAGGAGCCGGGTGGGTGAACAGAAACGGTGCTGTATCCGACTGCACCCGATACAAAGAGTCGAGCTTCTTAGAAGCGGGTGGCGTCGAGGCCGGTTTGTTCCAAGAAGCCACCATGATGTCAGAGAAGGAAGGCAAGAATGGAATGACCGCTGGTTGCTGGGGACGCACCACGAGGCCATCGATGGGGTCCCTGGGAGGCTGGGCTGTCTGCGCCGTTTGGAGGCCTACCGCCCTTGCCATCCTGTCGACAATTCCAGTGAAGAGATGGAGATCTTCGACAGGTGAACCCGGTGTCTGGTCTTCAACTTCCTCATTAGGAGAGGAAATGGCAGGCTGTGGGGAGTCGGGACGGTTGTCCGTCTCTCCCGTGGACTCCTCCGTAGACTGGGAGGCTGGCAACTGCGGATCCACATAGGGCTGTGTTGGCGCCGTAAGGAAGGTCGACGTCGAGGCATCCGCGTAACTGATCGGAGCGGAGACTATCGACGTCGAGGTAGTAATTGTAGCTGAGGCCGAAGCGGTCATAATGGCGCTCGATTCCGGGGGTTTCGACACTGTAGCTGTCGAGGCCGGCGGGGGCGATATGGCCCTATATACGGCTCGGGACCGAGAAGGAGAACAGGATCGAGAGCGAGATCGTGAAAAGTCTCCGACGTGGAGGTCACGGACATGGTACCGATCCCGGTACGAAGGGGAGTAGGAGCGGTAAGACGGGTGACGCTCTCTCCAATAGGATTCGGCCCGATGTCGCGCCAGAAAGGAGGCCGACGAGTGGGGCGAGTCGAAGTAGTGCTCCTCAAACGGTTCCGGAGATTTCCGGAGTGGAGGAGATGGGAACCGCAGCCTGTAAATGCGCTCCGAAGAGGCTAGGATTTCCTTCGGTGGTACAGAAGTCGGAGCCGAAATGGGCGAAACAGTAGAGACCGAGGTCGAGACCGTCCCCGTACGGGCGAGGACCTGGGTAGATGCAGGCTGAAATGCGGGTTCCAAGGTCTCCGGCGCCGAGTCTAGTACAGTGACCGAGGCCGGGACAGAGAGGTCAATGGCCGAAGGTTGTCTTAGAAAAGACATGGCCAGGTCTGCCTGGGCAGCCGCCGAGGCAACCGAAGTAAGGACCTCCTTATGCTTATGTTTTTTAGATTTTGGCTTCTCCAGCTCGGTGGATGAAGGCCGCTTCTTGTGCTCTCTGTGTTGCCCTTCGGGGCGAGACATAGTAGTCGTGGTCGAGGCCGATGCCGAGGAGGCTTCCGTCGGTGTTGAGGTCGCCGTCGAGGTCGGTCTTTTGATTTTCGGAATCCTCGGGAACTTAGAGATGGGAAGGCGTCCTAAGGGGTCCGTGGACGACTCCGAAGAGTGGGAAACCGAGAGGGCCTTCTCCCACAGATGGGCCTTGAGCCGGTCTGCTCTTTGGCGAAGCGTGGCGGGGTTAAAAGCCTTGCAATGCTTGCATTTCTCCGGAATGTGGGAACTGCCTAAGCAGAAAATGCACTTCGAGTGTCCATCCACAACCGGGATTTTACCGCCACAGTCAGAACATTTCTTGAACGGGGTGGCCATAAGAGGCCGGTCCAATCGCGAGGGGCCCGTCCGGGCCAAAACCCTCGAGTTCCGAACAAAAAGGGGCAGCTCAAGGAAAAAATGGGAGAAAACGAAAAACTAAGAAAAAGAAAAAGAACAAAATAAAGTAAAATAAAACAAATAGACAGAGTCTAACTACTCAGCTTTCGTTGCGATGAAGAGCACTCCGAAGGAGATGTTACTCTTGCGGCGGACGAAAGAGAACTGAAGGAGGAGCTAGATTGGCGGGATTGGGCATGCTCAGGGAATGGTAGGGGCGGGGCTCCCGCCAATCTGCTCAGCTTTTCAGCATTCCAAATGGAGCTTCTGCGCAGGCGCAAACCCTATTGTGTGAGGCACAGAGACCACGAAGAAGAATTCTTTTAACAATGAATGACAGAAGAAACAGTCAAAGAGTCAAGAATTACTCCTCAGAAAAAGCTCACCTTCTGCTCTCTCTTCTGTGACTAAGATGATCTATCAGTTATAACACAAATCAATCAGCATAGTTCTTATTTGGCAACAGTTCTGACCACATGACTCAGTGTGCAAACCACTGTTATCCAGCATTAAAAAACTGCCACTTTTCATTCTTGGGTAGAACCCATGAATGACTTCAATTACACGATAATACCGCATCCACAGGCCAATGCAATCACTGGACATGCTGTCGTTATGCAAACTTGCAAACTTGTTGGTGCAAGACTTCACCACTCCTTCCCTTCTAGTAACAACAAGGTCACACAATTATGCATGTGCAGCTTTTTTTTTAAAGTCATGTTCTCAAGAATGTGGTCAGTTCCTGCAGTTCTTATTGTGAATATGTCCTGGTTTTCAGAGAAAAGTGTGATCTAACAGTGCTAAGGTAGCAGTTTCATTTATTTTGGGTTGCCAATGGGTTAGCATCATGGTGTGATAATCTCCTGAGATCAAAAGACTGGGGCAGCAGTTCTATAGAGCTACTGTCTGCTAGTTTTGCCCCCAAGAAAGTCAGTGACTCAACAGAAACCCTGAACCCACAGACCATGTAATCAGGGAGAGCACACAGCCCAGAATACCCCACCCAATCTTTAAAAAGAAACAGTCAAAGAGTCAAGCATGACCACTTGGAAAAGCTCACCTTCTTGCTCTCCCCTGAAAAAATTCAAGGTGAGTACTATATCTACTAGGTCATGCCCAAAGGCTCTTTTATATTTAAGGAAAAAAGGAAGGAAAGAAGGACACTGATATGATCAAAAATCGACTTCTGGTATTGAAAATAAGGAGGTGTTTTTCACCTTTAAATAGTCACAGGGAAGCCCTACAACTTTTTTTTTTTTTGCATTGAATTTTCTTTTTTGACAAGATAGTTAAGGATAGACCCCTATATAATTTCATTATCAAATCATTAAAAAATATTATTTAAGACTGACACAAAAATTATATCCAAACATGTGAAGAAAAGCAATACTAAAAAAACCAACCAAACAAACAGGAAAAGTATTGTAGAAAACCAAGGAATTTAATGAGGAAATTGGACTGAACTGGTGTGAACAGCTGAAGAATGTGTGAGGTTGTGAACTTGAAGTCATTTTCTCCTGTAAACGAGAGAGACTGGGTTTGGATGCTTTGTACATAATTTGCTTTCTGGCTTTGACAATCACTTACAAGACATGGAAAAGAGGGTACTTCAGACATTCTCTTCCTCAAAGCTCCTTTCCCTGTGCGCTTAGTACTCTAGTTTCTCATTTGCTAACCATCCCTCTATTTTCATCCAAATTTTTCTTCATAAACTTCTGCTGATAAGGACATAAGCAGCTGCATTTTTTTACCTTTAGATTGGAGGATGCTACGGTTGACTTGCCTTCCATCACAAAATTGGAGGGTTTTGCTTCATAACAATTCTGCAAAACATGTTTTTCCTCCTGACAAGATAGCTCTTCTGATGTTTTTATGAAGTTAGTAACACATGTAGGCATGATCTAAACATGACAGTTAAAGAATAGTTGGTTAAATCTTTCAAGATTTGACATAATAAAAGCATTTTGTTTTTTTATTTGACGACAAACCATGTTTAACATCAACTGAAGGACTTCATAACCACAATTGCTTTCTCAACATTAATATTAAACATTAACATTAAACCTGATTGACTCTGTGATCTGGCTTCAGTGACCACAGTGCATGCAGTAATTTGCACTACAGTTGATAAAGCCATGTCATGTATTTGTAAATGGTGAAAAAGTATGCAACACTAGCCACTCGTGATAACTTTTCATCACATTGTAATGAAAGTATACAAAAGTGGGTTATGTCCTCCAGTTACCCAGAAAAGAGATTCCTCTTGAATATTTTCCTTAGTGCTCGGCAAGATCTCCATTTGAACCTTCCCTACTCCAAGAAACTGTTCAAGAATTTCAATCTAGTACAGGACAGTAAGTGTCATTAAGAAATTCCATAAGAAATTATCAACTATAGTAGAGAGGCATCCCTCCCTTCCCCCCACCATCTGCAGCAAACACTTTACTTGCTATGCATTTTCATTGTTATTTTTATTGCTGTTGTTATTTGCTCTGTATTAGTTTTGGAATTCATTGAAAATAAATTAAGCGGATTAATCATATTCTGTTAATTCATTGTGTTAAAATTCATTGGATGCTTGATCCATAACATTAAATGGCAAGTCATTTCTTGGCAAGAAATATGCATTAGTTTCCTCATTTGTTTCCTTTATCATTGCCTGTAATTCATTGGTTCTCAAACTTTTTACTCTTGTGACCCCCTTTACATGTATATACAGGCATCCTGCCCCCCCCCATGTAGTATATGAACAAAAATATGTTGCTTGTTTAGCATGCATATTTTCATTCACACTTTCATGTACATTTGTATTTTAACATTTTATAAGGAAGTAACATTGCTCAAATTAGAACACATTCAATATTTAACTCAATACTTAAGTCAATTTTACACATTAAAAAAAGTTTGGAAGAGGAAAAAGAGGATGACCCTTCAAGTATTGCACCTTCCTTGGGCAACTCACCCCAGTTTATGTATTACTGCTGTAATTCATTTGAGCATAATGTGACTTAAGACAGTACTGCATTAGCATGATGAGACTGTGTTGATGCTGGCTATGTCAAGTGCTGAGCATTTTCCACTAACAATTTTAAATAGGATAATAGAGAAGGTTGTGGCTCCATGAATGAGTAAGATTCTAACCCACTCTTTTGCTGATGCTGGGCACTGTTAGTTAACTCCAGCTGCTCTGCAGAAATTGCCTCCTTTCTACGAATCATAGTAGAGCTTGCCTTAGAGTTCACTCCACCTCCTGTAGCTGAACCTCTATTTTCAACATGGCAGCCCTTAGTGGCTGTCAGTTTTCTCTGGAATAGAAACCTGATTCACTAACTGGATGCAGTGTGGAAACTCAGGTTTTAAAATAGATTTAAGTAATTTTAGATTTCTTTGGCTTTTTTAGTCCCTCTGATCCAGCCAATTTATCTTTTCCTTTCCTCTTTTGTGGTAAGGGACTGCTAATGTGCCCACTGACTCATTTTTGCTGGGAGTAATAAAATGGGTTTTAATACTTCTTCGTCCTTAACGCCAGAGCCTTGGCAGGCAGTGGAATTACGTTTATTAACTTTCAGACTCCTGATCTGCTGGGTATCAGTCAATGAGCTGGGCTTAATTACCAGTTCCACTGAACTCAGTTTTTTCTTCTCTGGAACAAGAGCCGCATCTCCCTTGCCTGCTTCCTCAACTGCTGTGTGTGTCTCCATAAGTCATTTCAAACATATGGCGACCCTAAGGTAAACCTATCACAGAGTTTTCTTGGAAGGTTTCTTTAGAGTGTGCTTTTAAAAAAAAAATCCCCCCATTACTAAGATGTAACTAATTGTAGTGTGGGGGGCTAATGAAGGCAGAAAAGCACAACTAGCTGGCAAGGCAGGAAACAAATAACTGTCAGGGAAGAGAGATGAGTCAACAGTCATAACAGAAAAAAGAACTATGAATTCATGCCTGGCCAGCTGACACATAGGGAAAACAGTGCTCCTCCTGACTATCTAGAGAATGGCTGCGTTTTAGCAAATCTCAATATTCTCTCAATATCCAAGTGATCAGTTTTAACCATAGTGGATTATTAAATCCTATATGTCTAGTAGTGCTCATGGTGTTCCTGCTGCAATTTAAATGAATAAAAGAAACCATGGTCTGTGGGGACAGTTTAGAGTTATTAGCACCACTCTTGTTCTTTTCACTTGCATGTTCTCCAATATTTTCTTATTTATTGGCAACTGAGGGAATGCATATAACCATAGTTTTGGCCATGGAAGCAACATAACAGTGTGCTCATCTAAACCTACATTTCCACCTAAGGAAAAATACTTGGAAATTCTTTTCAGATGCAAATAACTCCATTTGGAATGGCCTGAAGTGCCTCTGTAATATATTGAACACAGTGGGCCCTTGGTATCTGCTGGGGTTTAGTTCTATGGTCCTCTACGGATAACAAAATTCGTGGATGCTCAAGTCCCATAAAATACAATAGCACAGTAAAATGGTGTCCCTTATATAAAATGGTAAAATGAAGGTTTGTTTTTTGGGATTTATATTTTCTGGAAATATTTTCAACCTGTGGATGGTTGAATCCATGGATAAAGCATCTGTGGACATGCACAGCCAACTGTACCTGCTTGTTCAGTGACCGTTCATTCCCTTGGCAAAATTCTTTTTCTGCTAAGACATTCTGCTAAGGCAGCAAGTACACACAGCAGCCCCAATCTGCATTGAAGACGGCCAAAAAAGGAGCAACAAAGATCTGCTCCATTTTTGGCTGCCAAAGAGCCAGTTTTTACCGCTGTGCAGTGTCTTGAGGCAGCCCACGTCTAAACAGCTGGGTGGCTTGGGGGGGGGAGCGTCTAAACATCATATTCCCATGCCACCTGGAAGGGGGCTTTATCAAGCCGTCTTTTTCAGCCCTTAAGGAACCTTTCAGATACAGTGCTGTTAACAATTTTACTTTTTTCTCGCCCAGTGCTTCCTTAATTAACTGAAGTGGTCAGCATTCTTCTTGCTTGCAAATGTAAGCTTTCAAGAAAACATTGTCCATGATGGTTTGAACATCCTGATTTCTTATTATCTCTTTGAACCCTATCAAACCTAATCTCACTGCTTGCAGTTCTAAGAGGTTTACACTTTCCTTCTGTGTCCATTGGCTCTGAATACCATATATACTCAACTATACGTAGAACTCACGTATAAGTTGAGGGCAGGTTTGGGGGCCAAAATTATAGATTTTGATATGATCCGTTGAGAAGTCAAGGGTAAAACTTAGGAGCATGTAACAAGGGACCTAAAGAATGAAGCAAAGGAAAACAATGCCAAATAACTTACAGAATTTCAGCAGGCATAACTGTTTGTGCTCACACTAAAGGTTGGATAAGAGAGTAGAGTGGGGTCAGTGCTTCCAGAACAGATTATACTCTTGCCTTTCATGAGCAGATGTTTTCTTCTTTTAATAGGAGTTAAAGTACAGAACTTACACTGACAAGTCGACTCAGGTTTTTTGGGCCAATTTTTTTGACTAAAATTTCTAGAATTATACATAAGTATATACAATATGTCACACCTGGCAGTGGCTCCTGATCCTGAGAGACTCACATCTGTTCTAACTATTATAAAAATCATATCCCCCTGTTTAAATGTACATCTTGTATCCACTACCTCAAATCCTTTTTTCAGTGTAGAGGTAGGTATATCCTGAGATATCTTCTCTTTAGTATTAACTTATGAAATACACTTAACAAAATCAGTAATTTCCTTGTGTGGAAATGAACCCATGGCACCATTTGGATTGTTTAGACTACCTGATCTAGCATTGCTGATCTCATTTCCACTACATTCTATATCTACTGCTGGTTTTTCCTTACCTTTCCCCAAATCAGAAGATACATCCTTTCTCTGTGTCCAACTCTGCTCCCAGTTAAATGAAATTGATTGCTATTCAAATAGCAATAGCAACAGTAAGTATATTTCTATTTAACAGTGGACTTAAGCACTCCCTAAGCAGTTTACAATGCATAAGCTTCTTGCCCCCATCCGGCTGGGTACACATTTTAGCAGCATTGGAAAGATGCCAAGCTATTGGCCCTGAGCTCCTGGCTGGTATTGAACTCATAACCTTGTGGTTTGTGAGTGAGTGGCTGCAGTACAGGCATTTAACCACTGCACCACCAGGGCTCTTCCTGTACTTTATGAGACATCTGTAATACTCTACACACCCCAATGTTAAGTCTTTCAGTCTTGTTTCTACACTTCACTTTTAGTAATATATCATCTAAGTAAACAAACTGCTGTATGCCTTTCTTTATGCTATGATGGGAACTAGCACTTTCATTAATACCCTTGGTACTGAGGCCAGGCCAAGAGCCTGAAATTGATAATGCGCCATCCCAACATGGAATCTCAAGTATTCTCTGCACTCTGGGGTCATAGGAATCTATAAATATGCATCCCATAAATTTATCAAGATCATATACCGTAAATGTTTAACTGAAGACTGTCCATAGCTGTCTGGAGTGTTTCCATTTTGAACCTGTGGTACTCTATGTACTCAATGAGGAATTTTAAATCCAGTACTGGTCTGTGCCCAGAATTGTGTCTGAGTACTGTGAAAGTGATGCTGAGAGAGTCATCTACTGGACCACTGTAATTTTCATGAGTAGGTAAAAGTGCTACATATGCTTACTAACTCTTGTCTTTCTTTTTGTCTTTCTTTCCCTTCCTAGCTTACTCTGGCCCCTTTTCATAGTCTCTTACTGTGGATGATGAAGCTTAATCTGAAGGCTTTTTTGCTTCTCTGCCCATGGTTTATTTTTCTGCAGTGTTGATTTTAAAGCTCACTTCTCCAAGCCATTCTCATTTATTAAAAATAGTTTTCTTAGTACTGCTTTCCAATGCCAGATCAAAGGTTCACCTCTCAAATGCTACCATATATACTTAACTACAGTATAAGTTGCCGTCATGTATAAGTCAAGGTCAGCTTTTGGGGCCAAAATTGTGGATTTTTATACGACCAGTAGATATGTCGAGGGTCTGACTTATGCAGGTAGCCCAGCTGGAAAGAGGCTACGGGGGCAATCAATCCCTTTCCCTGTGTACTGTTCCCTGTTTCCCTTTCCCAAGTGAGCTGTCACCTCCAGAAGCAACCTGGCTGGGAAGAGACTGCGGGCGCATTCAATCACTTTCCAACTGGGCTGTCCCCTCTGGAGGTAACCTAGCTAGGAAGTGGAGATTGATTGCCTTCCCTGCATCTTAAATTAAATGAAATGACAATTAAATGAAATTATATTTTAAAAAATGATAGCCTTTAGGGCTGAAAAGTGGGGTATGAATAAACAAATTATTATTATTATCTTCCCAACTAGGTTGTCCCCTGCGGAGATTGATCGCCTTCCTGTGTCTTCTCAGCTGGGCTGTCCCTTGCAGAGGCAAGCCAGCTGGGAAGAGGCCGCAGGGGAGAATGATTGCCTTCCCTGTGCCTTCCCTATTAGGCTATCCCCTGCGGAGGCAGCCCGGCTGGGAAGAGATTCGTGGGATGAAGGCTCACCCTTCCTCCTACCATATTGGCCCATGTATAAGTCAACCCAGTTTTTTGGGGTCAAAATTTGACCTAAATTATTTGACTTACACATGAGAATATACAGTAATGGATCTGTATTATTTTTAGTTGTCCATTTCTCTGTAACCAACTGAGCTGCTGTCACAGGAGCTGGTAGTTTATTTAAAACCATATTTCACTTGACTTTTCTATTTAACAGATAGCATTTGCAGGTCACTACCTACAATCTCATAATTAGGAATTTTTTATCTTTTTTTCTTTAGAATTTCATTTGCTAGTTTTATAAATATTGATGGTGTTGAGAGAATAAAAGAGAGAAGAGAAAGTGAAAAACTCAGCCTGGTGGCAAGGCAGAAAATTAAAACCTATATAAGTACATACATAAGAATATCAATAGGTTTATCACTGGCCAACAATGTGGAATGGATGACTCCGTCACCAAAAATTAGGAGGAGCTTTCACAGAGAACTTTCTCCTTGTGTTAGAGGGAAAAATCCTAAAGTTCCAGGAAAACACTACTTAATGTTATTTTTAAAAAATGTTTGGAGATTTGGGGATTAACTACATAAAAACCCTTCCATCTTCTGCAGATTCTTCCCAATTATATTTCCAAGAATGTATCTGACATTCAGGAAGAGAAATATTTTGGGACATAAACCGGTAATAGGCTTAAATGTGTAAATGGACACTGGGCTAAATGTTATCAAAAATTCACAGGGATTAGGTATTGCAGTTCAAACATATTTTAGATAATTTACCAACAGAAGCCCCAAAGGACTGCATCACATCTGTGCTGTAGAAGTATCAACAGAACTAGAAACATTAGGCTATTATAGTTAGAATGAATAAGGATCTTATTATCATGAAATTTATCTAGATGCTTATACAGATGTACTGTGTGGTCACTAAATGAAAACTACCTCTGATTCAGTTCTAAGTAGATTTGAGGGCCTGAAAATGTTATTTAGAATAAGCAGATATTTAGAAAAAACTCTTCCCTTGTTCCTCTTAAAGGTGAATGGATTAAATGTCTTTTCTCTTTTAAAAATATTATATACTGTACTGTAATTGTTTCTAAGAATAAAGTACTATGTTTCCCCGAAAATAAGACAGTGTCTTATATTTATTTTTGCTCACAAAGATATGCTAGGTTTTCAGGGGATGTCTTATTTTTCCATGAAGAAGAATTCACATTTAATGTTGGGAAAAAATTAACATTTATTATATACTGTATATATATTGATATACAAAAACTTTGCTAGGTATTACTTTTGGGAGAGGCCTTATATTTAGCAATTCAGCAAAACCTCTTCTAGGTCTTATTTTCTAGAGAGGTCTTATTTTTGGGGAAACAGGGTATGAACAATGGTTTATGAAAATAAAATGCACATTCTTACCACAGATTTTGAAGAACCCAATAGTTCTGCTTTAAGTTCAAGTATATGCAACAACATAGCAACCGCTTCTTCATTTGAGACAGGCCAGTTAATAGTTCTGCCAAACACAGAGCAGGAAAATAATAATGTCATTGTACATTTGAAGTATGAGCCATCTCGCTTGAAAACAGCAACTAAAAACTGTGTGAAGCAATTAACTAACTTTACATAAAACTGTGTCCATGAAAATGAGAGGCTACGTACCTGTAAATGTAGCTTCAAGTGGTTATCCATGAATGCTCATAAATGGGTCTTATATCTGTGCAAACCATGTCTCTAAAATTCTAGATTCTAAAATTTTGAAAGGAACCCCTCCCTTACACCTCCAGCACACAAGTTTAGTCATGCACAAGCTAATCTCTCTCTGACATTTGCCACAACTAAACAGAGTAAAAGTGGGATGCAATGAGGAGAGTTCCCAAGTGACCGCTTAAAGGATCACAAGTTTTATACATAAACAACCTGTTCTTCTTTGTATTCTGTGACATATATGGATGGTTCATTAGCAAGTTTGCTTACCAAAGGACAGTAAATGTCATGCCACACTAGAAGACAGCATGGCTTTTCCAAAATACATTGTCTTTTGACTTCAATTTTATATCAAAACAGACCATATGAGGGTATTGTCACTAGGTAGCCAAGCTTAGGCAGAAACAGACCATCTAGGACAGCCATCAATGTTAACATAATTCTTATGGAGCAAGTCTGAATCTATGAGGATTCAAACAACATAGCATATTTGTAAGATAAGTAGATAATATGTTACCCATTTCGAAAAAAAAGCTAAATTGGGGAAAAATTGAACTGGAATGGCAGAGGTCTAAATGAGGTGCTCTCCTAAAAGGTCCTTTGAATGAGGGGCTATATAAAAAGATAAGATGAATAACTGCAGGTACTTTGATGATGCTCATTGTCCTTAAGAATGCATAACATAGGATTGCAGCTGGTCCTCCCATAGCATGAGATGCATAATCCAATATCTATGGAGAAGGGGACACCCATAGTAGGATGTGTCAAAGCTAAGACTAATAGCCAGAAGCAACAGTTGCAATAAAATGTCTAAGGAGGGGAAATGCTTTAAAGAACTTTCCCACCAAACAAAGCCTTGTCTGAAGCAAATTTGTCCAAATTATAGTGCTTTGTAAAAGTAGACAGAGCATACCAGGATGCTATCCTGCAGATCTTCTCCAAAGTGCTTTTCGGAGAATGCTGTGGAAACTAATGTTGGAAAATGTGGAGTGTTCTCCAGAAGGCTTATGACCAGAACACTTCAGGCTCTAGGCTACTGCACTAGTGTGGAAGAAAAGGTGTCCCTACTCAACATGGCTGGAAGGAAGGAGACTAAGAGGACCTCTGTCTGTTAAAAAGATCTTATTCTGATGCATGCTTAAAGCATTTGCTAGATGTCTATCTTATGTCATTCCCTCACCAGCAGATGAGAAGGACTGGAAGGCAGTAGGCTGCAATCTATTTCCAAAACTTTGTGTAAGCTCCAAGTGAGGAAGCAAGGCTGTGCAGGGGGGCAGATCACAGAGGAGTCAAGCAGTCCACAGAAAGAATCTTCTCTGAAAGCTTTGAAGCAAAGTCAATTAATGCAGATAACACAAAGTTAGTGAATTGTGATAATGTATCTTTGGTCCAAAACACACTACAGAAATAATCCAGTTTGAGGCCACTTTGACTAACCTGACTCTGTGCTAGAGAATCCTGGGAATTGTAGTTTATTGTGGCACCAGAGCTCTCCAACAGAGAAGACTTAAATGTCTTACAAGAATTCACTCGCATTCCCAGAATTCACTAGCACTGAGCCAGGGCAATTAAAGCGGTCTCAAACTGGATTATTTCTGCATTGTGTTTTGGGCCTTTCCCCCATTTCTAGATGTCATATCCGTAACCAATGATTAAAAAAAGTTTAAAAGTTTTTACTAAGAAAATTACTGTAAGATACTCACGTGTCTATACTTTTACAGATGAACTCAAAAAGATAAGTAGCAGCACAGATCAACTGCTCTCTGATGTTTTCTAATTTGTATTGTTCCACATGCAGCATTATGGAATCAGTTGTATAATTCATGTCTAAATGACAAGAAGTAGGTTCATGTTGATTTTTGTGATAATTAAAGTACTGTCCCTGTTTTTTCAGGTCTTTGAGCAATTGTTGCAATTCTTTGATTCTTCCAGCATTCTGGTATTGCTGCACTTCAAACTCATGCTATTAGAATAAAGAGTACAGAAATTTACAATATATCCAATATACACAGAAACACAGAATTTCAGCTCTCTAGATACTATGAAATCTTTCGCTTCATGATGTAGCAAAGAAGTTGCCTAAAACATACTATTGTAAGAAATGTTTTGTAATAAAACTATTCTGAGATAACAATTCCTTAACTTAGGTCAGTCTCTATTCTATTTACATATTCAATATATGAAATAAAAAGATGAGATAAACTAAAAAAGCCCAAGTGAATAAGTCCAAACTGTGATTCAAAATTATTTTTGGCAATGCTTTTTCTTGCATCTTAGGATGGAGTTTCATGTATACAAAACTTTGATTATATAAATAAGCAACATGCTCTTTAAAATGTACTGTTCTATAGCTGGAACCATAAAAATTGGTTGACAAATCTGTTCTTACCTGATTTTCTTGAGCTTTCTGGAGTTCTTTTAGTTTGTTATGTTCTGTCTGTAGTTCTTGACTCTGAATTCTTATTGCTTGTTCTGTCCTGTTCTGACTTCTCAGTGATTTGAGGTCTGACTGCAATTGTTCCCATCCCTTTTTCATTTCAGACTCTTTCCCCTTCTGTGTCTCCAAAGCATGGACAATGTCTTGTTTTTTATTTTGCAGTTCATGTGTAACTTGTAAGCTGATATGGAGGTCTTGTTCTTTTTCAGGTTCTTCACGGCACATTTGCATTTTATCGATTTCTTTTTTAGAGTCAAGTACTTGCTGTTGCATTTTCTCAATTATTCCTAACAGTTCCCTAGCACGGGACCTCTCTATATACAACTGAGCTTGTAGTTCCTGCAATAAACCTTTATGCTTACAAGACCCACATTTATTCTCACGCTCAGCTATGAAATTATTTTCATTTATTGTCATGCTCAGGTGTTCTGTCACAAGACGTTCGTGGTTCAAAGCACTTAAAAGTTCTAAATTGCGATTCTTCTCAACCTCTATAACCTTTTGGAGTTCTGCCAGTTTATTCTGATCTTGGGACAATAAAGCTTCACAGCGGGAATGCTCAATCTGCAGTTCTTTACGGAGATTACTATTTGCTGACTGTTCATGCTCTAAGGCCACAGACAACTGGTTGTTTTGAATGCACTGTAGTTCTAAGGCAGCTTGCAGCTCCTGTACAAGACAAGGAAAAATGCCCAAATACATTAGACGCTGACTTTTAATGTCTATAAGCATGTTAAGAAAACGAGTGGATGTACTTACTGTGAAGGGTCATTCTAGGATGGCAGGACGAACAATCTACTTTCCTTGGGTTTATCCCCAAGAGTGCCAACTGTGAGGTAGGAGCCAATGTTCTTTTTCAGTTAATATTTTTCCGTTAAGACTCCTACCTCCCTTCTCCGACAGTCCCTTTACCTAGTTAAGTTGTCTACTTCTACTGCATCCTGACTATTTATCTTTGTATGTACACTTGATAGTACATACAACTATAATGTTACCAGCTTATTTACACTGCGTATGACTTCCATCCTCTTCCAGAATCAAGGTTTTTATTGGTTCTGGACAGGGAGAGTGTCCAGAATGACCCTTCATGATAAGTAGAACCTTTCATTCTTGGGATGGCAAGTGGAACAATTCACTTTCCTTGGGATATACCCAAGACAATTAATTCTCGGTGGGTTAACATCTTTATCTCTCATCTACTACAGCTTGCAGCACCCTTCTGCCGAATGCTGCCTGAGCTGACCTAAATTTGTCCAGCTTATGATGTTTTATAAATGTGCTTGGCTGTTTCCATTCTGCTGCCTCACATATCTCTTGTAAGGAGGGGGATGTAGAATATACCACTGTAGTAGCCAGTGATCTAGTTGAATGAGGGTACATGTTTTGTGGCCTTGTCTTTCCCTCTAAATAGTAACATAACAAAATACAGTACACACTTTTATCCATCTACATAGATGCTATTTTTGATGCTTTACCTCCTAGTGTTCTAGGATTAAATGATATAAATAGAGCCTCTGTTCGCCTAATTTCCTCTGTTTGTCTTTTAAAAATATTAACTGCTCTCTTTAAATCCAATGTATGCCATTGTTTTTCTTTCAGATGTTTTGGTGCTGGACAGAATGTTGGCAAATAAATCTTCCATGTTGATAATGGCGCTAATTCCGATATTCTTCTGGCTGAAGTTATGGCTACCAGAAAACATACTTTGAATGATAGATATTTTAAAGAAGAAGTATGCATTGGCTCAGATGAAGCGTTTTTAAATCTATTTAATACTATATTCAAATCTCACAATGGGAATCTGTAAAAAAGTTGATATAGTTGCTCCCTTTATAAACCTTTGAATATGTCCCTTGTCTCTCATCTCCACATTTTAACACTACTGATAAAGCCGAGATTTGTTTCTTCAGTGTGTTTGATTTTAATCCTTTGTTCATTCCATCCGGTAAAAACTGTAAAATATGTATTCTCTCCACGTTCTGAAAGTCCACTCTTTCTTTTTCACATCAATCCATAAATGTTTTCCAAGTTCAATTGTACACTTTTTGTGTTAATCTTCTTGAAGCCATGATATTGCCAAGTATATCCACATCCTTCCAGTGTTATCCTCTTAATTCCCATGCAGTTAGCTGCAACCATTCTGGGTTTGAGTACCATACTGGACACTGTATCCAGTCTTTCTGTTAGTCGTAATGGAGGACTGAGTAACAATTGTTGAATTGATGGATACCATGGTCTTCTCAGCCAATCTGGTGCTACAAGAAGCACATGTGCTCTTTCCTTTTGTATTTTGTTGAGTATTTTCTGTATAATTTTAACAGAACGAAAAGCATATAATATTCCCTTCAGTCACTGAATGTTTAGTGCATCCATTCCCTTTGCCTTGAAATCCTTCTCTATTGACAACTATCTCTGTATTTTGTGATTCCTGTGATTTGCGAATAAATCTATTTTGAATGGTCCAAATGTTTTGTTCAACCTGTTGAATTCCTCCACATTCAATGCGCATTCTCCTGGATCGATTTGATGCCAAGTCATGTAAGCCGCTGTTTTGTTCAACGTTCCTTTTGAGTTCATGGCTGTAATCTATTTGAGGTGATCATAGAATCGTAGAGTGACCAGTTCAATATTTTCATTGCTCTCATCATTAGGTTCCAAGAACGTAATCCCCCTTGTTTGGTTATATATGTTACATGTTATTATGAGTACATGTACATGTTTTCCCAGAATCTTTCTCGGCTGCCTCTCCCAGGCTCTGGAATGACCTCCTGGATGAGATCCGCTACATTAAAAAGGCCATCAAGACGGATCTCTTCCAGATTAGTCCTGTTCAGTTTTCCCCTCCCTCCTCCTGAAGGCCTTCTCCGCCTCTTTCCCCAAGGATGGCGTGTTTCCTCCTTCTGCTTTGGGGCTTTGTGTTTGGATTTATTTCTATTTTTAAAATTTCTTGTATTGATATTTTAACTTTCTGCTGTTTAATTCCTTTTTAGATTAAAAAGGGGGGAGGAGGTAGGGTAAGGGGATTTTCAGTTGCCTGTGATTTTATTGTATTCTGTTTTTAATGACTGCTGTAATCTGCTTTGATTCCCCACCGGAAAAGGCGGAATAGAAATAAATCCTATTATTATTATTATTATTATTATTATTATTTCTCTTGAATTTTAGTAAGGCCAGTCTTACTGCCTTCATTTCGAAATAATTTATATTTTGGTTCTTGTCCATTCCTGTCCAAGTTCCTCGTGCAGTGAGATGAGCATAATGTGCCCCCCAACCTTTGAAACTGATATGGTTGTTATTTTCACTTGATGTTGCATTATAAAGGGAACCCCCTTTTCCAAGTTTCTGGCTACTAACCACCATTTTAAAGATTTCCTCACTGCTTTTGAAATTTGAATCGTGTGATGTATTTTTCTCCCAATATCTTTTTGGTAGATATTATATTAGTATTTGAAAAGATCTTGAATGGTGCCTTCCCCAAGGTACTAGATGTACAGTTGATATCAAAACTCCCATTGCTCTGGTTATCCACAATAGATCTGTTTTCTTTGATTCTATTAATATTGACAAAACTTTCTTTATGTTCCTTTGTCTCTCTTGTGATAAAGCCATGCATTCCTTTTCTGTGTTTATATCTTCTCCCAAGTGTGTTAAACTTGTGGATGAAATCAGATTACTTTTTTGGTAATTTAAGAGAAATCCATAGATTTCCAGAACCTGAATTGTCAGTTGTGATTTGTTCATTGTATTTGCCTTCAGTAAGAGGTCATCTAAATATGGAAATATCGGTATGCCTTTCTTTCTCAGGTATCCTATTAATGAAATCAAGATTTTCATGAACACCCAGGTATTGCCCTGAACTGGTTATGATGTTGTTTGTATGTGAATCTTAGGTATCTCCTGCTTTGTAAGTCCATTGGCACATGTAAATATGCTTCTTTCAGGTCAATTGAAACCATTAGGTCTTGTTTCCTTAGGTTATCTTGATCGTTTGTAATGTTTCCATTTTGAATTTGAAGTATCTCACATAATTGTTAAGATATTTCAAGTTTAATACAGGGACGGTATCCCCTTTCGCTCTTGTTCACTGTGGTGACCTCTCACTCTCAGCCCACCCACCACCTATTCTCAACTGTGGCAGCACTATGGGAATTTTAATCCCACCGCTGCTACCAAATTATATGAAGGACACCTGCCAACCTTCACTTTATCACTGAAATTCAAGATGGCACAGCCCCTCTGTGTCTCTAATATTAGGTAGTGTGGTTTGAATCAAACAGAGGCCAAATAGTTATGTAAACACTAACCAATTACAGCGGTCCCCCGGGTTACGTTCCCCGGGGGATTCGGATCCCGGGGGACCACTGTATTGTAAAATAACCAAATAAACTATAAATTAGACTTAAAGTTGTTGTATTCGTCTTATTGCTTAGTTACAATATGTTATATCAAAATCTTAATATTAAATCAGCCACCCCGGCAATCTTATCTCAAGTACATGGACCAAAAGTCCCCTCTCAACAACCGGCTTGCTCTGAGCCTCTCCCTACTAACTCCCCAAGCCTACACAGTCCCACTTTGGACTCTCAAGACCCTTTTGTGGTCACTAAACAAAACTAAAATGTTCCCTCCGGAACTCTAAGAGCACACCCTCCCTTCGATGTAACTCTTTCTCTCAAAACTAACCCCCCTTTCACTATCTGCAAGGCCCTTTTATAGCCTTGCCCAGCCAGCTTCCCATTGGCTGGTCACATGCTGCTTTGTGATTGGCTGACAGATCGGCCTTTTCAATACAGTCACCATAAAAAATATGGAGTATATTCCGGAAAACCTTTGATCTTTCAAGACTTGCTCTACTGCTTGTATATTTAGTAAATATTGGATTTCTTTTTGTATTATCTGTGCTTTATCTTTGTTGTTACTGGTGAAGGATTTTGGTATTTCATCGAATAATATGTGGTATCCTGAATTTATTACTTGTAATACCCACTGATCTGATGTTATTTTGGGCCACAGGTGCCCAAAGTCTAATAACTTACCTTTGTATCACTCATGTCAATACTGTCTTCTATATTTTGAGGTTGTACTTTGAATTCTTTGGTTTTGTCTGCTTTGAAAATTTTGTTTCCCATATGATGTTTTTGGTCTACTCCACTGTCTTTGAGGTCTGGATTCTCTGTCTATACATTGTTCTTCCTCCTTGAAAGGAGCTGTAATTTCCATAAGAATTTCTGTATTGTCATTTGTCTGTTCTTTTTTTTTTTTTTTTTTTTGGTAAAGATGGTATTATTTGTTTTTATGTTTACTCTCTACCAGTACTTTCTCCAGTGCTTTATCTCCAAATAATCATAGAATTGTAGAGTTGGAAGAGACCACAAGGGCCACATAGTCCAACCCCCTGCCATGCAGGAACTCTTGATCAAAGCATACCTGACAGATGGCCGTCCAGCCTCTGTTTAAAGACCTTCAAGGAAAGAGACTCCACCACTTTCTGAGGGAGTGTGTTCCACTGTCAAATAGCCCTTACTCTCAGGAAGTTCCTCCTAATATTGAGGTGGAATCTCTTTTCCTGGAGCTTGCATCCATTGTTCCGGGTCCTGTTCTCTGGAGCAGCAGAAAACAAGCTTGCTCCCTCCTCAATGTGACATCCCTTCAGATATTTAAACAGGCCTATCATATCACATTTTAACCATTTCTTCTCCAGGCTAAACCTCCCAAGCTCCCTAAGTCATTCCTCATAGGGCATGGTTTAGAGTACCAGTGAATGGGACACATGCCAGATTATTCTTAGACTTCTGGTCTGCTTCCCAGTATTTAAACCAGAGTGATCTTTTTGTTATATTTTTGTTCTTTTTGTTATGTACACTGCATTAATACATCTGGCTGCAATGCTGCCAAATTGTGCCCTGCATCAGCTATATGTTGCAGAGCTCTACTTACATGATTTGTAGTGTATTAACATCTAATTCCTCAGCATAATGAACGTCTTGTATCCATAGTACAGCTGCCTTAGTGAACATAGACACTGCAGTGCCATGAATGAACTGTCATGGGCTTTTCTTATGTGGAATCTGCCGTTCTCTCATCTAATTCTTTTAATGTTGTACAGTGCACATGTGTCATACGCAGGCACGATATATCCAGCTTTCAGCATACGCTGAAAGCCACATCAGAAGAAGCCTTGGTGCACCCTGGAAGGAGTAATGGGGTGCACACCTGTGGTGCATGCCCCGGACTGCAGCACAGGCATGAGCCCCATTATTTTTAATAGAGCTCCGCCATACGTGGAATTCCCCTTACGCAGGGGGTCCAGAACAGATCCCCCATGTAAGGGAAGGGCACACTGTATCTCCTTCTTGAGGAACTATAGCACCTGATACCAAAGGTGCAATAGAGCAATGGGACCTTTATGATTTCCAGTCCCTCTTTTTCAAATGTGCAAAGTTTTTGTCCATAATCTAGAAATTTCTTTGTGTGCAGAGATGATTTCCATTCGGCTTCAATTAAATCCTTAAATATTTCTGGTAGAGGAATTATTTCTGCCTGTGCTATCTGGTTTTTTTAAATTGCAGATGCTACTTTTGTTTCTTTATCTTCATTTTCTTTATTCTCTTTATTATGATCTCATAACCCTAAAAATGTTAAGACTTTCCTTTTGCAAACTTCTAAATTTTTCTGATTGTAATAATCTTTCTGCCATAAATTCCTTCTCTTGATCCTCATCTGAGGAACTGTATTCATTTGTCTCATTCTGTTCCATTTCTTCTAATGAGACATTGTCCTCTGTGTCACCATACACATCCTCCATGTGGCTTGTTCTTCCTTTGCATTTGTTTGGCACATGTTCTTCTCTGTCTGCACTACCTGCAGCATATGAATGCCTTTTCCTGCTTTGAGTCCCGTCATTTTTTGTTTTATTCCCGTCTAACGTAGCATCATTTTGATGTTTTTTTATTGAGTATTTTCACTTCCACAACCTTCCATTATATTTGCTAACTCTGATGCAATACAGTTTTTAACCATATGTTGAATATCCATTTCCATGTTGCTTTTATTTTGACTGCTCACACTTGCCTTGACTCCCTCTTATGGATATGTGCGATTACTAAGTAACCCTCTGGCTTCCTGTGCTTTATTGAGACCAGGTATTTCTTTTATAATGTTTAGTAATGAATATATTATTTCAGTTTGCTTTTGCATTTCTGTGCTGATTTCCATTATGTCCTTTGGAGGACTTGCTGTCAGATAGAGAAACTGCTAATGGAGATGGTGCTGTTGTAAGGCAAAGCAAAGTCTGTGCAAACAAAATAAGATTAAAGTAAAGCGCCATAGTACAAACCAAGAGTCCAGCCACAGAATAGTCAAGCAGTCTGAGGTCTAGGATTCTGACGAGGCAGATGAACAAGGTCAAGAGTTCCAGACAGTCAAGACAAGAAAACAGTCTGTGCGTCAAGAGGTCAGAGTCAAATACAAGCATACTTTCTCTAGCAAACTCAGATAATCTCTGACAACTGACTTGGAATCCTTCACCTATTTATATTAGCAGCCCTCATGAGCTCACCCGTTTGCTGATTAAATGGCGTTTTTCATAAAGCCTCCTTAAAGCTGGAGGCATGCTCTTTTAGCTCTTCGCTGGTTGAAGATAGGTATGCTCTCTTCATTCTCTTCCATGCCTGAAAGCTCTGCTGCTGGGACGCCTGGTTGCTGAACCTCCTGGGAGATCACAGACTCCTTGGGCAGAGCTAGGGCCCGGCTCAGCTTCAGACTCAGTCTCAAACTGGGACTCTAAATCAGCCCTCTCATCCTCTGAGTCCTCAGCCACATTGGTGACAATTGCCCTATAACTGTCCATCAGTATTGCCTTACTGGCTTTTTCTGAAGGTACAGTACTTTTTAACTTTGTTATTTTCTTCTTTTTTACTACAGGATCCATGGATTTCCCTGCTTGGCCAACTGGCTGTTCTCACCTATAGTCTCTATCTACTTCAGGGTGTTCAACATGGTGGTGCAGGCTTCTTTTGCCCTGAGGTTCAAAACAGCCGCCCTCCTCGGAGTGAGGAAGAACCGCTGCTGTTGCCACAACTTTCTCTTTTATAATCAGGTACGTATCAGCTTGTTTTGGAATTATTTGTTCTACCTTTCATCCTTTGGCTTTAGTATTCTGATTTTCGCTATTTACAGGTTTAGAGCCTGGAGTTCGCCTGGCTCCTTTACTCTTTTTTGCATTTTTGCTCAATTTTCTTCATTTTCAGGGTGTGAGCCTGTCATCCATCCAGTCTCTCTGTCCCTATTAACATTTTTAGAATTTGTCTCCTCATTTTTGGGCTGTGAGCCTGGCATCTGCCCGGTCTCTTTATCCCTGTTAATATTTTTTTAATTCGTTTCCTCAATTCAGGGTGTGAGCCCAATGTCTGCCTGGTCTTACCCCATTGTCCTCCAATCATACAGTCTTCAGCTTCACTATTGCTTGAAGACTGGAAAATACTTTGCAATTTTTCTGTTCTGTCCATTTTTTAATTTAACTCTAATAAAATACAATAGTAAACCTATCTGTATTAATTTAACCGAGAAGGTTTGTCTCTGACCGGATGGCAAGGCAGTTGGACAAGGGAAGTAGGAGTCTTGACAGAAAAAATATTAATGGAAAAAGAATATTGACTCCTGGCTTGCAGATTATGCATATGGGGATAAACCCAAGGAAAGTGGATTGTTCTACCTGCCATGCCGAGAATTACTTGGTACCACTTCCAGGAATCCCTACATATATTAAATTTAAAGAACAGAATTTCATCAATTCACAAATTCAAACTAGATTAACAAAAATCAGATTAAATGGGACATGTCTGTAATAGCAAATGGTGGGACTCCCTCTACCTTCTTATCATTTGTAGTTCCTTATACCTGTTGGGCAGTAGGCTGCTTGATTCAATGAGCTGTGGCTAGTTCTGCATAGCAGCAGCTACTATCTTTGTAGTAAGCCAAGTCAGGAAGAAGACTTTTGTGACTAGAGGGATGCTCTATATTCTTCTCAGAGAACTTGCCTATCTTCCTGATCTCAGAAGGAATTATAACCTCTGACCTTTCAGAAGATAAAACCAAAAGACTCTCACCAAGATAGTTCAAGTGACCCTGACTTTAGCATCCCAAAGAAAGGGAGAAGACATCTTTAATGTTTGCTTTTTTGAGGTCAAGGTTTCTCTAAGTTGTTGGATGAATATAGAGAGGACAAGCTTTACTCTGTTTCACCTAAAGAAACTCAAAAAAGAAACTCTTTTTCCCAGTTCATTTCATAGTTGTAGATTTTCTGTTTCTTTCTTCATGTCTTAAATAAAATTCTGTTGCTTGAAGAATATGGTGGCACCTGTTTATCTGCATGTCTTTCATAAGGGCCTTGGGATTAGAGCAAGACTAACAGCTAATGGAATGGAAAGCCTTTAATTATTTGGATAAAATTTCTTTTACCTTGTTCACAATTTATGGTGGACTTCAGTCTCGATGGGGTCTGAAATTAGCTAAAGAGAATACTAAATACTACAAACATCACTTGCCAAGGCTCACCAAGTTCTCTATAGCCTACTGAAGGGTTGTCTCAGAAAAGCCTTCCCCAAGCATGACAGCTGTATCCCAGGTTTGTTCCATGTCTCCCATGCAATGGGTCCTGGAGACAACTTGTCTGGAACAATGGGATGGATGAAGAAGTAAGCTGGGGGTTCAGAAAATCTGTAAAAAGGAACACTAACCTGCCTTGGCTGAGAGAAAGAGGGGGTAGGTCTTAACAGTCTAATGAGATTTTACTTGAACAGATGCTTTGATGAGGAGGGACCTGGGCCACAACCACTCAGGAGGCCCTGCAGAGCTGGATTTAACTCACTTTGGAGGGCCCACTAGATTAGGCTGCTTAAACTTCCCAGTATGAGCTCCTTGACCACTGTCCACAGAGCTGAAAGGCTACCATGGCTGACAATGTCTTTGTAGATTCTGTCAGCATCTAACTAACCTGCTTAGTGGCATTCTGTTTCTGATCACTGCATCCATCCTGTCAGCTAAAATGGACTCCAAGAAAGCTTACAGAACTGGGGGAAGGGGTTACCCCACAAGGAAGTTCATTTGGGTAGGGGAGCTCTTCCAGCCTAGCCAAAAGATGGAAATTGGAGAAGAATGGAAAACATATGTAAAAACAGTAAAAACTGCCGAGCCCTCAAGAATTTAGCAAGATCCCACTTATGCAGGTCTGGGAGGAGTGGATAGTTTTTCTTCTCAAGAAAGGATCAGTCTAACTGAACCCTGCCTATCTTCTGCAAGGCACAAGAAACCAGAAGTACTAGCATACTAGCTCTAGAAGACAAAAGAAAATCTCATTTTAATTACGACAACATTTATTTTTGTTTTAAAGATGCTTAATCACTGTGTTACATGCTCATTTATTTTAATCAGTTATTGAAAATGACTGATTAAGGTTTCCTAGGAACAGGATTTAGAGGCATGGTGGAACAGTATCATATCAGTTATATCAGAAAGTAGAACTTTCTGTTAAACTAGAATAGAAACATATCAGAAAGTTGAACTTCCGTATCAACGAGGGCTCATAATTTTTACGGAAATTTTTACCTCAATTGCTTTTGACTTCTCATCCTCTCTTAACTTATTGTTCTGCTGCTGTTCATCTAACATATTCTGCAGTTCTTGTTCTTTAAGTTTTTCATTCTGTAAGTCTTGAAATACAGCTGTAATGGCCTTTTCCTTACTTTCAAGAGCAGACCTACGAAATACAAATATTTTAATTATTATTTTAAATATAATTAATCTGCTGCTCCACATCATTCTGCTTTTTCAGCAGGCAAACTCTGTAGTGACTGAGAAAGCAAAAAACAAAAACAAAAAGGGGGGGGGGTTATACTTCATAGTGCTTTTTTACAATTTTAATTTTAGCTCTAGGTCATTATTTAGGCAAATATCTGAAAGTTAGAGACTATATATCTCAGCTTCTGGTAGAACAGGGAGTTTTGAGCAAAAGCTATCTCCACCCTTATAAATAATGGTTTATAATACAGGGCTGTTATTGTAAAGTGATAGCAGGGATGAACCTCACAATAAAGTCTTTGCTTTGCCAATTTAGTAGATTATTCAAGTGAGAGAACAGTCATGTATGCAGCCTCCACTTCAACATCCTTACCTGTATTTAACTATTTCTTTTTGGAGTTCTTGCAAGGATTTTTGTAGCCTCTCATTTACTTGTTTGCTTTCACAGAGATCTGATTTCAAGTTAAAAATTGCTGTGTGTTCCTGTTTCAGTAGTTCATGCACCTCAGAAGCCTTCTCTTGTTCACTTTTTAGAGAAGCCTGTAAGTCACTTGCAATGGATTTCTCCTGCTGAAGTTTATATTCTAGTAATTCAACTGAGAAAAAGCAAGCAATTATCAAAAAATACCTGTCAAATCCAGAAAATTGGTTATTCTTTATTTTATTGCATTTTCAGATTTCTTAAAAAACAGTATGTTAACTGGCATGGTTTATATTAATATAAACAATGGCATATGAATAAAGACAAAATAAAACCAGCATCAAAGAGTAAACTCACTGCAGAATAAAAGAGAAAAAAACACTGTAAAAGAGTAAATTAAAATAAAACCAACTGAAAACAGAGAGTTGATAGATAAAAATACTAAAAAATAGTTATTAACATTTTTGTTAGATTAAAAAAAAAGCTTTCAGGTGGCACTGAAAAGACTATAACTGCACAATCCTTTCTGGGAAGGGCATTCTACAGAAGGGGCGTCATCACTCAAAAGGCCCTATGTTTTGTAGCCATCCACCTCAACTCATTTGGTAGAGGCATTTGAAAGACCTGGATAGATATGGCAGTTGATTTCCAAGACTGATTTAGGGCATAATACCCTGTCTCCAGTCATAGTGTAATAGCACCAAATTACATCTTTGGTTAAATAGCTATGCAAAAAAATTGTACAAGCAGTTATTCAAGAAGTGGCACAACATAAAGAACCGCTCTGTAAAACTCTCTGCACAATAAAAAGCAAAGTGAGTTTTGTAACACATTACCCAAATATCCTTTTCAGTGGTAATGACCTCAATTGAATTTCCTCTCCTGTCTTCCACAGTGATGATCAGAATGCATTTTAAAAAATAAGGGTCAATTGAGAAGGCTGAAGGAGGGGGCTTGTAAATTGGGGTAACAAATAATGTATAGTATTAGAAACATGTGCCAACAACAATGTTAATGACTGGCTTGGTGGAAAGCAACAAAGAATACTGATTGTTTCTTTTTTTCTTTTGAATATTCCAAGCTATGTAAAAATCAACAACTTTATATTGGATACAGCATTAGCAATAACTCTGAAAATGTGCAACTGTTAGTACAATGGATCTTCTAATAACACAATAACATACTTGATAGATTGCTGTACTTTCTTGATTGCATTATCCAACAAAGTGTCTCAGACAATACATGTGTAGAACTTATTATGACCATTTTTGATAATGACATGAAATAATCGTCATCGTCTACATACATTTTATACGCATAAATGTTCCATTTTCTGACTGTATAATCATCTCAAAATCATTCTTAACCAAAAAATTTGAATGGGTAAATATTTAATAATGGAAATACTTTTTGGATCTTGGGGATAGGGTGTCATAAATGTGTTTGCAAAATGAAGACAGGTTACTACCTTCTTTACATGCTTTCTGATTTTTAGACAAAAAGGAATGATGAGAAGCAAACAACTCATAAACATCTACAAAATACTACCTTGTCTTCGAAGCTGATGTTCTTGGTTATTCCCATGGTTCTCTGTATTAATAAGCATTTCTTGGAGTTGCTGCAGCTTCTCTTGATTTTCAAGATGCATAAGTCGTAACTGAGCTTCAAGATCCTGTATTTCAGTGAGCAAGCTGTTCCTGTCTGAAGACAAAAGATGCTCCAGAACGATTTTCTGCTGCTGTTCCTACAATGAAATTAAAACCATTTCACATTTTAAAAGAACATAGCATAGATTTTTTTGAATCTAAATTTCATAGCTCCTAATTACTCATAAATCTCAGTTTGAAAAGGGGGAGGATTTCTAGTAGAGGGTGAAAATGCCATCACTATAATTCTGTCCTTACTCATCAGGGAAAAGAACACAAAGCACTGCAGCTGCTATAAATCCACACAGAAAGGCTTTAAGTTAAATAAAATCAAAAAGTTTGACTAAGTAATATTCTAAATCCAGAATATGTTTTTCTTAGTACAGATTTTGGATTTCAGGTACAGAATATATCCAGGTTGTCATATAGTAATCAATTAACTTCATAAATGTAAAGGATAAAAGTAGTTGGAGTGTAGATTGTAGAAAACTTCTCCTCCTTATTTGTTATGTTTGTTCTGAAATCCAAAGTACGACACATTTTTTTAAAAAATCAGAAAATAAGAAGAAATTCAGAGCGCTTTGTTATATGTGCTACAGATTTCATAGTAGACATTTGAAAATTCTTTTACTTGTTGTTCCATTATATGTTCCAGCTTTTCTATCAATGTGCCTTCATCTCCAGAACCAGGATTGTGAAACTGTGATTGCAAGAAGCTCTGGAACATGATTCGCTCCTTTTCCAAAACAGACTGGACTGATTGAAGTAGTTCTCCCCTCCAGTCAAAAAAGGATGATGCATTTTCCTACAAAAAAACATTTTCCAAAAATCTATAAAAGTTTTCAGATTATACCTCTATTCAAAATGTGTATTTCTAGGACAGAACCCCTCTAGCAAAGGTACATTTACCAAACAATATTAATTCCATTTTATGATCTAACTTGTTATCAGGAATGCCACTACTGCCATTTGCCTTCACTAATTATAGTGGTATGCTAGAAGACAACCAAGTAGCTTCAATAATTAGTCCCTATCTGCCATCTTCATCTTAATTTTGTTGATACCTTCCCCACAGCCTAAAAGACAAACAGTGAAACTACACGAAATCATGATGAAGATGACAACAACAAACAAATGCAGTTTAAATAAAGTAAAATTAAGATCTGTTTACTTTGTTTTCTTTATCAGGTACTTTGCTAAGATAATCCTTCAGTGATTGTACTGTATCAAGCAAGGTTAGTCTCTCTCTTTGCCATCCTTCCAGTGATGGAGCTTTTTGAACATATTCTTTGTCATAACCGGTTTGAGATTTTTCTGACAACACCAGTATCTTGTAACTCTCTTCATACACCATTTTCAGTATTTTCTGAAAAAGAAAAATATGTGTTAGCAAATGACAACATGTATCACCTGGATTGTCCTGCTGTGTGCAGACAATAGTTTGGATCCTAACTAATGCTTTTATCAGCAGAAGCATCCTCGCAGCAAAGTTCTGCTCACACGACATTTCTGTTGGTTGAGGGATGAGAGAGACAATTTTCACTGATTCCCCATTGCCCAATGCACACCCAAATACCTACTTGAAACAGTTTCAGAGGTATATAAGACAGTGAAAATTTTCATTCACATGTTCCTTGAATGGAAACCTCTGCTACACCAAAGTTGCTTCTACAGATGAAAGAAATTCTTGCATTTGTGGAACAGAACTCAGGATACAACCTATAAAGGCACTGGAGCACAATTTTCACTACTGCTGCCACAGTATAACACAGTATAAAAACATTCCAACAACTGGCTGATTTTATATGAGAAAACATGAAATCCAACTCCAGACCCAGAACTTTTGATGAATCTATGCATGCCAGATGATCCAGGATGGATCTAAGCATGCCAGTCGTGAACAATTCAGTTTCATAGTCAGGCTGAAGTCACTCAAACAATTGATCTGGTTGCCTCAGGGGCAAACCAAATGGGCAGGAAAAAGTATTTAGAACCTGCTTTTCCCAAAGCAGTTCAAACCTCTACTGACAGCACCAGCCACTCTCAAGGCAAGCCTGAATACGCATGGCACAGTGTCAAGCTGTGCCACTGGGTAATTTTTTGTTGTTGTTGTTGTCTTCCCACCATCTATGTGTACCGTTGCACAAACAAACCGTTGGCGACTGCTTGCTGCCTAGATGCCATCACAGTAGATGGTGGTCGCTTTGACACAGTTGCACCTGCAATCCACCATTGCAACAGGGTAATAAAACTGGCAAAGCACATTCATGGAGACCGCCACATGATTCAGGATGGATCTATGCATGCCAGTCCTGGAGAATTCAATTCCATAGGCAGGCTGAAGTCAGTTAAACAAGTGATCTGGTTGTCCCTGCACCCCATACCACCTCTTGGATTGTTTGGTTTGTGTATGTTATAATTACTGTATATCCACTGGAAATGTCACACTTTCATTGTTTTTTTGAATTGCCACCCCAACAGCTTGGGTACAGCGGCTCTGTACTTTTTTTAATGTGCTCCTATGTCAGGATGTTTATATGGGGTAAATCGAATATTCTGGGTTCTTTTTCCTCTGGTTTTTAGCCCCAGAGTCCAGCTCTGGTGCAGTTTCTGCATGGTTTGGACATGTGTGTCATCTAAATGCCCTGCTTTCAAAGCAATTTGAAACTGCTTTATTTGGCCCATGTGTTTCACCCCTCACTTAGATCCACATTCATGAAGTACCCACAGGTTTTGTTTGTGTAGACAGGCCACATACTAACTGAATGTGCACTGGACAACAAAAACATATGTGTCGTGAGCTAGGCATTTGATAGCATTTACAAACTAGGGTCACACCAAGTCTGAAATAGTGACTTGAGCTGGGGCAGAGAGGCCAGTGGTCGACGTCAAAGCCGGTCTGAGGAAAGTCATCGCCAAGTCGCTGTGGACTGTCGCTGTGGCCACAACTGTGGCAGCCTCCTTCGACTTGTGCCTCTTCTTATGCTTCTCGCCCTCGTGGTGTGAGGACCTCTTTTTGGCCTTGTGGGGAGCTGGCAGAACTTCCTGAGAGGGGAGGCTGGTGGTCGACTGTGACATCGACGTCTGCGGGGGTGTTAACGCTGACGTCGATGGAGCCGGCTGTAAGGCCGTCAACGTCAAAGCTGTTGATGTCGGTATCAACAGTGAAGGCGCAGATTTCTGGGAGAGTTTAGGGATCCTCGGGAACTTCGAGATGGGTAGTCTTCCCAGAGGGTCCAATTTTAGGGAAGAAGCCTGAGAGACGGAGAGGACTTTCTCCCACAAGTGTGCCTGGAGTCTCTTAGCCCTCTTCTGGAGGGTAACTGGAGTAAAAGCCCTACAGTGTGGGCATTTCTCGGGGATATGGGTACTACCCAAACAAAAAAGGCACTTAGAGTGCTTGTCAATGAGGGCAATCTTATTGGAACAAACAGAGCACTTCTTAGAAAGAGAAGTGGAGGCCATAAGAGGCCTAAGGGCAGCTAGGAGGCCCGTCTGGCCCAAACCCTCAGGGAAAAAAACTCTAAGCTAGCTCAAGGAGAAATACAAAGGAGAAGACAAAGAAATTAAAATAAAAAGGAAAAATATCAAATCTACTCAGCTGTTCAATGAGAACGATCAGTGAGAACAAAGGAGATGTTTCTCTTGCGGCAGACAAAAGAGAACTGAAGGAGGAACTAGATTGGCGGGATTGGGCATGCTCAGGGAGCGGGAAGGGTGAGGCTACTGCCAAACTGCTCAGCTTTTCAGCTATCCGGAAGAGTCTCTGCGCAGGCGCAAACCCTATTGTGTGAGGCACAGAGACCACGAAGAAGAAATAGCTAGAGGGCAAAAGTTCGTTTTTATAACTTATGGAGGGAATCTTCACAGTAACTCATTTTAAATTAGACTAGTAGAAGAAGAGAGAGAGTCAGGATAATGTAGTGGTTTGAGCTTTGGACTATGACTCTTGTTCTTACAGTCTAGGTTTGTAGCTCCATTTATAATAAATAAATAAATAAATAAAAAACAACGTAAATTAATAAATAATAAAGATTCATTAGTAATTATTCTCTGAATCAACTGTACATTTAATATTCCAAATGTAGTAATTTTACACCAAACCAAATTAGACACAACATATTCTATATTCAAAGGTAACAGTGACTTCAATGTGGAAGGATATACATATTCCACTTTTTCTGAACATTTATGTTTTGTTCTGTTTTTCTGGAAATATATCCATTTTTTCTTCAATGGCTTCAATATTTCTGGAAATTTTACATCTCCAGTACATTTGCACACTATAAAGGTAAAACTGATCTGGAATTTTTGTGGAATCTTCTGGGAGCAGAGATTTCCAATTTCAAAAGGTAGCAGGGCTCCTGCTACACTATGTAACATAAAACACTCCACCTGTTGCCATTACTGGCTTTGTCTCTTGATACTGAGTGTTTTTGGCAGGCTCTGTGGCCCCTGGAGAGTACCAGGGACAGAAAATTAGTTCCTGGACTCATCTAAGTTACCTACCCCTATTATACAAACTGACACATATGGTATGATGTTCAGCAATTATTCTATCACATCTTACCTTCAACTGTAGGGAAAACATTTCTTTTTCCTTCCTTGCTGGCTCAGTGATGTCTGGAACCACTCCAAAACACTGCAGATAAGTCATAACACTGCCATCTTGCTGGACTGTAGTTTTGCTTTCGTCTTGATTAAGCTGAAGCACCAAATCTGAACAAGCATCTAAAGAAATCAGAACAAGTATATTACGTAAGTAGGGAATAAAAAGGGCATCAAGCCAACACTGTGTTACATGTGGAGGTGTAGGTCATAACTTTTCCAAAAAACAATGGTGAAATATCTAGGAAAATATTTAGGAATTACAATAACTAACCAAAATTTAGACTTATACAAGAACAATTATGAAAACATATGGAAAACTATAAAAAAGAACCTACAAAACTGGAACAATAAACAATTATCACTTTTGGGCAGAATAGCAACAGTCCAAATGTGCATTTTACCAAAGATGATATTTCTGTTCCAAATAATCCCAATAATTTTGAATAATCTACCCTTTAAAAAATGGAATCAGGACCTGTACAAATTTATCTGGCAGAAAACCTAGAATCAAAATGAAATGGTTACAAATCAAAAAAGAAAAAGGCGGGGCAGTTCTCCCAAATCTGGAATGCATGTACACTACTCTGGATAAAAGTCTGGATAATCCTTAGTAATAATAAATAATAAACATCATTTCACCTGATGAGGATTTTACACTTTAGCCACTTCTGGCAGAGCCAGTCACAAAAATAAAGGATGCAATGAGCTGATTTTCTCAGAAACGTGCACCAATGATGACACTGACAAAATTTCATCAATATGCCATAATAACTTCCGGATGATAATTATTACTTTATGATACCCCCTCGTAAGGCGCAACCTGCAGACTTCTACAATATCATGTATTCGGAGGGTCAAGATACGCTGGGAAAAATCTAAATAGTGACTACATAGAGATAAATTAACACTACAAATCAAAACAAATTTTCATTCATTTTTTAAAAAAGGTGATCATTAAAACTTTTGGATACCCCCTCGTACATCATGTTATTTTATTTCTTGGACCTATGGAACAAGGAATTGTTATCGTTAACAAAAACTAAAGCTTTCTCCACACAATTGCTATCTTCATAATCGTTGCTGAGTGAGAACACACTACTCTAAGTTCTGAGACCATGCACAAATGTAACGATAACCAGAAAGGGAGTCTTTATAATTCCTTAAATGTATATAGGTGGTTGAACTGGGCTTTCATTGTGCTGATTATCGCATTCAGATTTCAAGTATGTAACATGTGAACAATGGGAAAATTTAAGAAAAATAATGTCAGACGTCCTCCTCACAAGCAAACAGGCCAGATATAACAGCAGCCTGATACTTTAGCATATTAGTGTAAAAACTCCAGTCCAGTCCTTTGTGAAGGATTTCTAAACAGAGACTTTGGTTTCTAAACAACAGGTGCTGTTCTCCCTCAAGAGTAAAAAGACCTGCCAAGTTACATTATAACAATCTATTGATTTTAGCATCCTTATCACCTGCCTTAAGACCATAAAGATACATATATGTCGTTAAGTTTTGAAATAAATAAATATAGGATCTCTCAGTTCATTAGTGAGACCCCAAAATATGTTCCGAAAGAGACACCAGGAAGAAGTGACATATGAGCATATCCACTTAGATAAGAGAAGCTTAGGTCTATTAACTCACTGTTGGCATATTCAGTGCTTGCATCCTCAAGTCTGGACATGGTAATTCTTAGATCATCTTGTAAGTCATGTGGCATCGGACTGAAACCTTCAGCATTGCTTACCTATTCAGAAGTGAACAAATCAGCTTTATCAAAATTTCTTTCAAAGCAATAAGGACTTGCAAAAACTGCTGCTTTAATATCTTCCACATGACTGAATATAATCCATTAAGATGATGATGATTATATTAGAACCGTCTAATTATAAGATTATATGTACAGCACTGTGTAAATTTACAGTGCTATAGAAATAAAGGTTAATAATAATAATAATAATAATAATTCATTTACTTATTTATTTCCCATTTCTCCTCAAGACTTGACGAGGTGTACATCATGTTAAAAAAATACAAAACAATTAAAAACACATAAACCTACACTTAAAACACAACATTATAAAACTATCAAAATATATTCATAAGAGTTTATATACAAATTAAAATTCATGGTTTAAAAGTGACTGGGTAGGCCTACTGGAAGAAATATGTCTTTAATGCTGTTCTACATGGAATTAAGTGTTTTCAGCGGTTGTATCTTTTCTGGCAAGTTATTTCACAGTCTGAGGGCAGCAGCCAAAAAGATCCTCTAGGAAACTATTGCCAGTCTAGTCCTCACGGGTTGGGGCAAACACCCAGAGGACCTGAGGGTACAGGCCAGATTGCATGGGAGAAGGTGATCCTGTAGGTAACCTGGACCCAAACCATGTAGGGCTTTAACGGTAATAACCAACACTTTGTACTTTGTAGATTAACAATAAAAAGAGGCATGTTTGTGCGGGCAGGGGGAACATAACCTGCCCAGTACCGAAATGCAGCCAAATCAGACTGAAATAATCCTTGGAGGTTGGCAGAGATAACCTATCTCAGCTGCCAGCCAAGGCAAGGACAAAGCAATGTCAAAAGGTAGTAAGGGGAAACACCAGGGCAAATTTAAAAGTCTTTAATATATTAAGGTGTCCTAAGACTTTACATTTTGGTTTCTTCTGGTTGTTACTTTCTTTCTACTTCAATTTTGTGTCTGGTTGGGCTAAGAAATACAACACATTAAGGAGTCCGTAGGGGGCAGGGATGTGGAGCCACCCTTTCTTGCAAACACAAACACAGGGACTCAATCCCCAGTTAAATGCAGGGGGAAAGGCAGGATATAAAATGCTTGCTTCCTTAGGAAGCAGACATGAGAACACTACTGGAGTGTTCTCCACGTAAGACTGGCGTATCAATAGTCTACAAGGATCTTCCTGTAGGGCTCTGGAGAGTTTTAAATTTGTCCCTTTATCCAAACAAAGAAGGAAAAAGTTGCAACTTATTCATAATAATGAAGTACTGTTTTCTCCCCATACCTTCTTTCTGTCCTCAGAAAGGAAGCAGATCCATATTTTATCTTGTATCACAGTTTGTTTACTAATAAATTTGGCCCAAGTATGGAAGAGGTCTAAGGAAACTTGAGGCTCTGCTTCTTAACTTGAGCCACTGGATGAAACAGGCCCATATTAGATGAACATTTGATCTCATGGGGTATTTTTATAGTTCGTATATTTGCCAACACTACCATCCCAACCTCTACGGAACTGTTAATTTGCCAGCAGAGTGATCCTACAATTCAAATATTACAGTATAACATTTCTCAGATTAGATCTCTCCATCCAATCCTTTGTTAAATCTTAAAACAATCTTGTTTACTTCTAAGAAATGCAGTCACTTACATACAGCTGATTATTAAAAGGACATTGCAATGTATCTCAGAATTGCTTTTACTTTACTGAGTGGAGTTCATGATGAAGTGATAGGAGCTGGCTACTATGACACCGTAGCTATGATTCTTCACTCATTTAGTTTCCATGGAGACTATGGAGGACACATGACTCAGCAATAAACCAATATGCATTTGCAAAATAATCAATCACTTACTGAAATATTTTCTTGAGCATCATCATATTCAGTAACTGAGAAGGTAGATCCTGGGAATGTTATAGCCTGGAGGAAGAGACTGGTTCCAATTTCTTCACTGTCCTTAGAATAGGAAACAGGCACTTCCAGCAATCCATGGGTGTCTTCCTGGATAACTGATTTTTCAGAACCTACAATGGTACTGTCAACATCTGAGAAGGGTGTTAAAGGAAGATCTAGCTGAAGCTCCAAGCTATTCTGTTTTCTCAAAATCTCAGGTGAATCCCATGACGTTTTATCCATGACCATACTTTGAAAGCTATCTTGTATCTTGTCAATGAACTGTGTACTTTGGGAAAGATGACTGAGTTGACATGTTTGTTGAAAAGCTGGCTGTAGATCATTCTCTTCTTTGTCATTTATTCTTTTGCCTTCTTGAGTACCAAGTATGCTTTGTAGATATTTATCTTGACGATTAAGATTTTTGTTGGGGGCATTCAGATTGCTCATAGCAATGTCTTTGTCCTGAAAAATAAGACAAAATATCCATTAATCTGCCCTAAAATTAAATTTCTGAATATTCAGGTGATGCAAATTATAGAGAGAATGCTTTGGGTAGACACTGTGTCCCAAGAAAAGCCCTTCTTTTTTTTTTTTTTAGATATTTAGGAGGAGGTGAAAAACTGTTTAGAGTTGCTTGCTTCCTAACACACGTTCTATCACATCTTTCATTGGTACCTGGCAGCTGAATGCTGCTGAAGTGATATACACTGTACTGTGAAGTCTAATGTACCTTGATTTCTGCAGTCAGCCAAAAAAGACTGGGAACCCTTTGGCATTAACCTGGCAACCCAGCTCTGAAATCAGAATGCTGGTCAATTTTAAATGGTATCAGTGTATAACTAACAGCAGATAGCTAACAGGGGGCATCTGTTGGCAGTGATTACTAGCACATTTGGGTTTCTATTTGCCAGTCTCAAAGTAGTATCCTAAATATTTTAACCACTATTTGGGCATTAAAAATACATACCAATTTGTCTCTGTAAGAGGATCCAGGGGATGATGATAGATTGTTATTTGGTTCTTCTTCTTCTTCTTCTTCTTCTTCTTCTTCTTCTTTTTTGCAAGAGACAACATCACCAAGGTCTGGTACCAGCTTATTAAGATTCATTTCCCCCCTATCATTATCTTGATCCTTTTCCACATTAGATTTCAACTGTGAATGGAAAAGATCTCTTTCAGATTTCAGTGCTTCAAGTTCTTCCATCTTGCTTTCAATCTCAGACTTGAGTTCTGCAAGAGTGACTTGACATTCACTAACCTCTCTCTGGTAAGTTGCCTCTTTGTCTTGCAGTGTTTTGGCCAAGGCCTGCCGTTCACTATCAAGCTGCACAACTTTTTCTTTTATTTGTTGTAGTTCAACTGCCTGCTCTGATTTCTCTTCTGACATTCTTTGAAGCTCTAATTCTCTCTGTAAAAGATTTGTCTCTTTCTCTCTCAGCCTCTCTTCAAGCTCCTGAATACAGACGGCAAACTTAGTCTTTTCCATGTCTCTTTGCAGTAAAGACTCCTGTAGGCAATTGTGCTCTTCCTCCAATTCTTTATATTGTAGATGTAAATCTGTCAGCTTAGTGAAATGCTGTCTAGAAGACTCTTGAACATTTTTAAGATTTTGTTCTAGAATTTTAATTTCTGCTTTAAACTTAAATTCCTTTTCTTCAAGCAACTTCTGTAAAGCTTCTCTGTCAGCTAAAACCATTTCTAGTTGATCCTGAAGCTTGTTTTGGTTAGAATTGAGTGATATACAGTTGTCATCCTTGCCTCCGTTCACTTGATGACTTAGGAAGTCAACTGTCATTTTATTTTGCTCTACCATAGCAAAGCTACTAAGATTGTTTTGACTATTACCAGCCTCTTGACATGGGGGTGCAAGACATGCTAACTCCTTTTGAAGTTTCTCAATTACTTTCTGAAGCTGTTCTGTTTCTTCAGTTTTATTCTTCTGCAATTGTTCTTTGTCATCATGAAGATGTTCTATAATTGACTTCAAATCCTGAATTTCGTGCTCTTGGTTTTTCAGGATCTGAAACACCAACATATATGGATTAGTTCTGATACAAAATATATATATTTTCTTTTTTCTTTTGTATTTGTATATCATAGTAATGATGTATTTATATCTTATGACTGCAAACTGTTTGGGGGGGGGGTCTTCTGAGACAAAGGACAGAGAATAAACGATCTTACAAATATTGTGGTGCATAGACCTGCCTGTCAGCCAATCACAATGCAACTGGGATCAGCCAATAATGATAATGATGATGATGATAATAATAATAATAATAATAATAATAATAGGATGCTGGCTGGGCAGAGTTTAGAATTCCAGGCTGACAGCTGAGAGTGGCAGTAGGGGAATAGTTAGGTCTGAGAGAGGAATGTGTTCCAGAAGTTCTTGAGAGAACAGTGAATTGTTGATTATAGACCAGGAAAGGCTCTGATAAGTCCAGAGAAGGACAGTTTTAGAATTGGGAGTCTAGTGGTGATAGACTCAGTGTTAGCCGTATTCCGAAAGAAAGGTTTCGGTTAGGTTATATCTAGAGGGATATCACAGCCTGGGTGGCTGCGTTATAAAGGGTGATTTAAGATCTAGACTACAACTAAGTAACCAAACCAAGCAACAGTAACGTCTTCACTTATAAATACAGTTTTCAATTCTGTTTTAAAATAAACTTTTATTTATGTTTGAACATCCACTTGGCCTGTGTTTTAAAATCCAACCAGGCTACTAAACACTAGAGACACAGGGTGTTGGTTAATTAAATTACATGAGGTATTAGAAATGGATATATTACCTTAAAAACTGGCAACAAAACCCTTGGAAGAAATGCAAAAAGAATTGGAACCAGTGTTAGCATATTTAGAGGAAAGAAAGACGGAGAAATGAGTATTAGGTTTAACAATTTTGTTCATAGAAGTATTTGGAAACATTATTAAGAATAATTTGGTTTGAGGCTGGTAAGAAATGAGGAAGGAGAGAGAGAGTTTGCTATACGACTCACTTACTGTTACATGTTATTTTGCTATGTTCATGTTTAGAAATAATTAGATAAGATGTAAGAACGTTATATATTTTTATCTTCTCTAGCAGTTAAGAAAGAAAGATAATTAATAATTGGAAGTAATAGTAGCAAGGAGTTAAAAGCAAGTAATATAAAATAAAATATTTTGGAAATCCATAGTGCAGAGATGAAACTGTTAAGAGTTGAAAGGAACTTGGTTTGTGAGGAGGCATGAAAGAAGGTGTAGGTATGTTATTTAAAAGGTAATAGTGGGATTAGAAGAAAATGCTAATAAGCAAGAAGAAAGAAATAAAGGTGAATGGGAGTTTGTTGAGTGGAGGAAAGAAGGAATATGGAAGGTTGAGTTATGTAAGGACAAGGTATTGAGAGGGAGAGATGAGAAATGAAGAACGAAGGAGAGATCCAGAGAACTCACAAGATAAAGCCGGTTGAAATACCTGTGACTGCATATTTTACAATTTATATAACTGGAAAATATGTTTTGTGTTATGTTTTAAGTGACAACTGAATGATGAATTGATTGTTATGTGTTTTTAATCAATAAAATTAAAAAAAAACAATCATAACGGAGATTGCAGTCGAGAAATTAGAAGACCAGGATTGGGAAGGCAGCTATAAAAAGAAAGAGACAAGATCCTATAGAGTAAAATATAGCTCTGAACACTAAAGTGAGGCTTGTCCATCCATCATATTCCCCATCACCATGTATGGATGTGAGAGCTGAACAGTGAAGAAAGCCAATAGAAAGAAAATAAACTTTTTTGAGATGGGGTGCTGGGGAAGAGTGATGAGGATACCAAGTGATGAGGATAGCCAAGAAAACAAACAAAGGGGTTCTTGAACAGATCAATCCTTAACTAGCCCTGGAAGCCAGTATTATTAAACTGAAGCTGTCATATTTTGGCCACATCATGAGAAGGCCTGAATCATTAGAAAAGACAATAATGCTAGGAAAGGTAGCAGAAAGAGGGAGACCACATGCCAGATGGATGGACTGAATTAGAGAGGCTGTAGGCTTCAGCCTGCAATATCTGAGCAGAGAAGTGGAGGACAGGGAGTCTTGGAGGTATCTCATCTATGGAGTTGCCATGAGCTGAAGTTGACTCAAGGGCAATTAACCACAACAATGATTTTATAAGCTTTGCGTGAGAATGATTGCCCTTTGTACACATTTTGGGCATTAGGTAAAGCCATGTACCATATTCTGTTTTCTAATAATTGGAACTGTTCAGGAATTACTACAGTCTGCCCTTCATATATGTGGACTTGCCATCCGTGGATTCGAGCATACACGAAGGGCAAGCCTACCAAGGGGTGGGATTGGCAGAGGACAAGGAGGAGAAAGTGGCAGGGATGAGGAGGAAGAGGGAGAAAGAGAACGAGGAAGAGCAGAGAAGAGAAGGAAGAAAAGGAGGACAAGCAGCGACAGGGCAAGAGAAGGGATGAGGAGAAAGTGGAGGATGTAGGGAGAAGGAGGAGGAAGGAAAAGGAGGATAAGTGGTGGCAGCATGACAGAGGAGGGTAAGAGGAGGAGGAGAAAGTAGAGGATGTGGGAAAGAAGAGAAGAGGAGGGTGGTGGAGAAGGCAAGGGAAGAGAAAGCGGAGGAGGAGGAAGGTGGAGAAGGCGAGGGAAGAGGAGGAGGAGAAAGAACAGGGGAAGAAGGGGAGGAGGAGAAGAGGCAGAAAAAGAGTGAAGAATAGGAGGGACGAAGAGGAGGCAGGAAAGAGAAGGAGGAGGAGATGGGGAAGAGAAGAGGTACTCCCCTGCTGCTTACCACAGTGAAAACAGCAAGGCTAGCATCGGGGAGGGGGCAAAGTGCCATTATCCTCAATGGTGTCGCAGCCACGTGGCTGTGCCACCATTGAGTGCTATGGGACTTGAGAATACATGGATTTTGGTATCCGCGGGGGCGGATCTGGAACAGATCCCCCACAGATACTGAGGTCCCACTGTACTACCCTTCCTACTAAATGTAGAGAAGAAATGTACAAATGTCTACCTTTTCTAGCAATCATGACATCTCATGCTACACATGAAGGATGATAGATCCTTGATATACAGAATAAATGACAGAGCCAGTGAGGCCCAACCAAGCTCTCATATATTTATAAATACACATACACAGAGGGTATATTCAGATAATGCTCCAAACCATAAACTACAATTTCAAAGAATAAGCAATAGTGACCTTGGGTTCACATGTACACCAATAACAATAATAATGTTTATTTATAACAACCTTTCTACCATTGTTCTCCTTGCTTCATGAGCAAGGGTAGGGTTAGAAGCTCCCCCTTGTGACTGAGTGCAAAAATGATATACCCAAACCAGAATTTAAAACTATTGTCTGAATCTAGTTTAGGACCCTGATTGGTGTGAGAGAGAGGGGGAGAGATGAGGAAAGTTTTAAGAAACCATACTTTACAGATTCAGAAACAACATGGAGTCTTGCAATACTGAGTAACTATTAGAAGCAGAAGCTTATAAATTATTTTCTTTATGTGGAAAGGAAACGGGAAGGAAAAGAAACACAGTGGCTTCATAACACACCATAGTTTGTTAAGTGTGAAAAGAGCCTACATCTACTTAATACTAATCTTTAAAAATCAATTAACAACAAATAGTTGTTGTTATTACCTCATTTTCCTTGCTGTTTTCTATTTTACACTGCAGTCTCACAATCTGCTCATTCAAATGATCAGTTTCTTGATTCTTTTCTTCAAGCAGAGACTTCAAGAATTGTAGAACAACCAATTCACTATCATCTGAATTTTGACTTGGCATAATAATTTTTGCAACGTTTTCCTAATAGAAAAAAGGTCTATTATTAGACAGATTGATCTACTACAACCACCACTACCTTTCTATTGCCACTAAAAAGAAACTTTAGAGAAAAGAATACTATGATGGTAGATCACAAATGTCCCAAGTTTTGTGGACTATATTATATTCTATGAAGAAAAGGTATCTCAGCTATGGGCAATATGGTATGTCATGTCTAAAACCAGTATGATCTCTCATATATTCGATCTGGAAGAGAATAAACTGAGATTATTTCCTTATACAACTATTAAAATGGAATGGTAATGGTACGGAATTCTGAGTCAACACATGTAAACTCTGGAGTAAAAGACTTGAATACACCACTGCTACTGGTGTTCACCTGTAATCCTACTGTGTTTTCCCTGTACTTCTTTTTCTTTCTTTCCACAAAAAAAAAAAAATCATAGGAAGAAAAAATGGAACAGCTGTATAATGTTTCACTGGCAGTTCTAGGAGCCATCTATTTGGGAAGCATCCAAGATCTGACAGCACTGACAGCACAATCTCTCAACCAATTATTTTTTCCTTCAAATTAACTTTTAAACTTACTTTTAGGTGTGCATTTTCTTCTTTGAGCTGGATTATTTGGGCGTAATTGACATTTCTTTCAACTTCCAACCTTGAACTCAACTGTAAGACTTCTTCATTTTTATTCGCTAAACTTATTTTATATTGTTCAAGTTGTTCTAACAAACTTTCAATCTGAAACAAAACAAAAAAGCAAAGGAAAACAAGAATTCTTTTACAGTCTTAACTTTCAAGAAGTTAAATCTTCCCACCAACACAGTGGGAAGACACCATACAGACAAGAGTCCACAATTTATGTGGCACTTCTAGCCAGGAAAAAAAAGGTTTGGCCAGCAAGGTCCTGCCCTTCCTTTGCAGGGCTGGCTGAGGTATACAGAACACAGGTTCAGATATACTCTGAGCATCAGAGGAAGTTCAGGTGAAAGCATTATCCATCTAGGCCAGTACTATCTTTTAACTGGTTGAAATGCTCTAAAGCCCTTCCCCATTACCTACTTACTACCAAAAATCTTTTAAAATTGGAAATGCCAGGCTTGAATCTGGTGCTTTACCTGAACTATTGTTCCTCCTGCAACAGAGCATTGGAAAGCAGATTAACTATGGCCCTGCCAAACAGCTGCCAAGAAAGCCTCCTCAGCCCAAACAGCATCCTTCTTCTGCTCCAATGTAGGAATGGAGTTGGACACCTTGACAGTCCAATTTATGAGGAGAATATGGAAATGAACATACAACTGTCAAGATTATCCCTTGAAATTTTAAGGTTAGGAGGCAGTCTAGTTATTCATACCTGTCTTGAGTTCCATTGTGGGAGAATGGTGGGGTATAAATCCTTGAAATAAAATAAAATAAAATAAATTCTACTTGCCAAAAGGCAAAGACACACTAGCAAAAATGTGCAAGTGTGCATATTTTAGGTAATCCAAAGCCCGAGCTAAGATCAAAAGCTATGAGCCAGACCTCTCAAGGAATGCTGAGGGGCAGCCCTCCCTTACATACCCCACAGACTACAGAAGACCTAGTGTCTAAGGAAAGGCAGGAAATCCAGATCAGAGAGTTTGTGTCAGCATATTATTAGAGATACCATCAATCAGCTTGAGAGAAAACTATTATTCCGTATAATGTTCAATTTGTTTTAGTATTTAAAAATTTTAACAAACATGCCCTGGATACCTTGGCAGAAACATACATGAAGTATGTAATAAATCTTGTTGAGTTCATTCAAACATGTTATAAAACGTCAAGGTATGTTAATCTACAAAGATTTTATAAGAAGAAAAACAAGGAATAATACAATTTTACAGTAAAAGTAACTGCACATTTGTAAGCAGTATCTGTAAAAATCACAATATTTTCAACTACAGTACTATGGGAGCAATAATAACCTCAAGCAGGTCATAATTAAGAGTTTGCTCACCCACCATGGATCTTTTTATAATTTTCATTTACACTTACTTCTCTCTTTTTTGATAAAAGTTCTTCTTGTACTTTTAATTCGTCATTTGAAACATGATTTGAATTCCATTCTGTAAGCATTTTGTGTTTTGCTTCATCCAGTTTGGAATGCAGAGCAGCAATCTGAATCAAATTATTGTGATTTTGCTGCTGTAAAGCTTCTTTATCCTATGAAACATTAATATAAGAATCATATATGCAAGTAACACTCCCTTCAGAATATATTGATTAATAACATATATCAAGACCTACTACAGAAGAAAATTGAATTCTCTTCTATCACAAAATAGCTTGCCCTTGTTGTTCTGCTATTTATGCTTATTGAACTAAGGCTGAAATGGATTTTACAATTATGATTTATCCCTTTCCCACCACCTTTCCTTTCTCCTCTTTGTGTTGTGTCTTTTAGATTGTAAGCCTGAGGCCAGGGAACCATCTAATTTTAAGATTGTATGTACAGCACTGTGTACATTTAAAGCACTATATAAATAAAGGTTAATAATAATAATAATAATAAGATTTAGACCCACTCCAAATATTCAAAAAAGGTTTAGGCGATGGTTATTGGAGTCTCTCATTTATAGAGAGATCAACATTTTTCTGCTTCTAAACTCAAATAACATGTTATGATTTTATAGCATAGAATTACATACATTTTACAATCTATCCTAACCATGAAGTTGGAATAAGTAACTTGATTGATGTGACATTTAAACATGACCCTGACTCAAGAGTTCATTTCATAGATTTTCGGCTGATGCAAAGGCATTTGGTAGAACAGAACATAATAAGTGTGGTAACAACCCAGGTTTGCTCCATTAGTATTAATGTAAACAACCATACATGACACAAATAGTTTTCCTTTAGTGGGTAAAAATACAACTTATTCTGATTTGGTAAATGACAAGTATTGTTTAGAAGCAAATTTCTTTTTTTTAAATCAGTTTTAAAATACACATTCTGCAAAGTTACAAAAAAAGTAAACACTGTTCAACCAGTTTATTTATAAGAGGAAGGCTTTTAGAACTGGCTGATACAGTGCAATAGCTGTTTATCTCACCTATCCTTCAAAAGCCAAAAATACCCCACCTCTTGTATTCATCTTCACAGGTAAATAGGACAATGACTTATCTGGAGTCAGACTTTAGGTCCATCTAAGCCAACTGAGGGCCGAAACAGATGGCCAAAAAGGGGCAGCTTGGAGACGCCCCATTTAAGATGGATTGCGGCCATGGCAAATAGATGTGCAGTCCCAATCCAGTTAGCTTCTGCCCCAAATTGGGGCAGAAAAAAGCCACCCCTTTACCTCTGGAGCTGGCTTTTCGCTGGCTCTGGGGTATGTGGTGTCTAAACGTCACCCCCCCCCCCCAAGCTGGATCATAGCTGGCTGGCATGTAACTGCCGGCGCAGCTTTTGCATGGCTTAGGGCCTTGTGCATCTAAATGCCATGCCCCCGAGCAAGCGAGAAACTGACTATCAGGCTGTCTTTTTTGGCCCAAAGTTGCTTTTCAGGATTTCAGGTTGAAGCCTTTCCTAGCCTAGAGAAGCTAGGGACAGAACCTACAAAGCACACAGTCTACCAGAAGGCAGAATAGCAATTTTCCCTGTAGTAGAAAATCAGCTGGGAATCCAGAAGGGAGAGGGGAAGCACAGGCAAATCATGGGCTAGCTCCCTTGCAAAAAAAATAAAAATAAAAATTGGTCTTTCTCCCACTTGTTGGTCTGCTCCATTCAAAGAGGAAATCTCCTTTGAACAGGATTAAACTGATCAAGCAATCCAGATCGAAAAGATCAACCATTCAGGACTGATGGAAACAAATAGACAAACAACTGGTTTGATCTCAAAGACGTGAAAGGTGACGTCCAGTTCACAGGACAATCAAAATGTTATTTCTACATAAACCTATGCCCAGTAAACAAAGAGATCATCCCAGTGTCCAGACTTCTGGATGGCACCTAGAATGAATTCCAAGTCATTAGAAAATCCCCAGCAGATATGTCAGTAGTTAGCAATACATCCAAATCTTTATTTCCAATAAAAGTGTAAAATTATAATGAGTTACTTCTTTCAGTTCAGCTTCCATTTTTTTCATTTTTTGTAGTTCTTGTGTGAGTTGGTTGGCCTTATTAGCCTCTTCCTTATTTTTGTGCTCTAGTTCCCTAGTCTGTGCTTCTAGCTTTTTTATTTGTTCATTTTGAACAGCAAGATCTTTCTGCATATGTTCTTTTTCCGAAAAAAGCCTATTTAAATCTTCTGTTTTCTCTTTTATTTCATTGTAGAGAGAATCTACCTATTATAAATGGAAAGAGATAAATATTTTATTAATATATTACATACCACTAATACATTTATTGAGCTACATAAAATGTTTATTACCAAATACAATTCAAATGCAAAGATTTCCTTAATAACACTTAGAAACCTGAAATTTGGTAAAAATATACATCCAGAGGAGGCTCACTCAGAGGAATGCATTACCATGCTCAGGAAACAGGTCTATTACCTCCTTCGCTAACAGGAAACTATTACCTCCTTCATTAATTTTAAAGCTGAATTGAAGAAACTCTTGTTTAGGGAGGCATTCCAAATTACTGGTTGTTAATCTGCTGCTTACTTTGTCTTTATTGTATACTAGTTTTTTAATCATGTAATTTTTAGCTTGCACACCGCTTGGCAGGTTTTTATTTGTTTTTTTCTTATTTTATTTGACCCTTACTATGTAAAGCGCTGTGCAAACTTTACAGCACTCTATAAATAAATGTTAATAATAATAATATTAATTAGTGGAATGCTTCTTGACTATTTTATACTGATGTTACATCATCATTAATTAGCTGACACTTTGCCAGGCTCATAAGACTGTCTGGAAAAAAAACATGAATACTTTAAAACAATCTAATAAGCTATTTTCAAAGTACCACAAGTTTCAGTGATTATTCATTGCTCAATATATGGAATATTTCTGCTTACCAGACTGGACTGTCCAGAAGCCTGGAATTTTGCTGTTAGTTTTAACTCCATTTCTAGTTTCTGTATTTCTTCCTGGAATTCATCACGTTCATGTTCCCGCTCAATAGCTTGTTTCTGCAAAGTAAGAAATAAAAAAGATTTTAAAATCTATTTTACAGTTTACAAGAAGAATTTTTTTAAGGTCACTTAAACTTTCCCCCTTACATCCATGAAATCACGTTGATTTTTAAGTTGTCTTTCAAGGAACTGCACTTGTTGTCTGAGATCAGTAACCTCCAATGACATCATAGTCAGGTTCTGATTTTTGTTTAGCTGCTCTTCAAGCTCCATTTCCAGTATTTTCATCTGAGCATTCAAGGTGGAACAGTCCTTTTCTGCTTGACACTGCACTTCTAATTTTACTTTTGTTAGGTGTTCAAGTTCCTTTATTAAATCTAACAATAAAGAAAAAAATAGCATTACCACAAACATGAATGCTATGCAGTTTATATTCAGGAGGGAGCAAGCTTGTTTTCTGCTGCTCCAGAGACTAGAACACGGAACAATGGATGCAAACTGCAGGAAAAGAGATTCCACCTCAACATTAGGAGGAACTTCCTGATAGTAAGGGCTGTTCGACAGTGGAACACACTCCCTCGGAGTGTAGTGGAGTCTCCTTCCTTAGAGGTCTTTAAACAGTCATCTGTCGGGGATGCTTTGATTGGGAGTTCCTGCATGGCAGGGGGGGTTGGACTGGATGGACTTTGTGGTCTCTTCCAACTCTATTATTCTATGATTCTAATCAAACCCTCAGTATCAATGGCACAGCTGACCATTATGAGTCCCCAGCGAGTGCTCAACATTCTCACGGTGATCCTTGTGGTCTCTTCCAATTCTATGATTCTATGATTCTAAAGGGAGAAGGCTCAGCAATGACTGCACCATCTGGGGTGGTTTAAAAAATCAGCAATGGGTAGTTCAGTAGAGGTGCCATTCTAACTTCCCACAACATTCCCAAATATAAGGTAACCCTGGGGAACTGTGGGGAATTAAAAGAAAAAGCCCTCAGCCACACAATGCTGCTGCTATCCTCCATCCTTCAGACTCAGTGCAGCTGTTCATTACTGTAGCCTCCAGGATGCAACGGCCAGAGAGGAGGGCACCAGAGGGAATTTTGCCCACTGCTCTCTCAAATATTATTAAAATGCCACAAAAACCTCCACAGCCATCTTGTGGTGTGGATCACAGTCCAAGGGGTGCTGTTCAAAGAACGTGAACAGCTATATGTTAATAGGCATTGAAGAAATGCTACTCTACATTGCGTACTTGAGACTCGTTCATACTACAAAATTAGAGCACTATTATTCCACTTTAACTGCCATGGTCTCCTCCTGTGGAATCTTGGAGTTTGCAGCTTAGTAAGCTACTGGAGGACTCTTGGAGAGAATTCTAAATGTCCCTCCCAAAACTGCCAATCCCAGGATTCCATCAGCTGAAGAGGAATGATAGCGCTACAATTGTTGCATGAATGAATGGGCCCCTGAAATATGAATTTTGTACTCAAGTGCTTCCACACTGTACCATCCAACACAAGCATATTGTCTATTCTTGTTTTAAACTGATTTAAAATATTTGAAACTATGAGCTGCTTCACAAATCATTTAGCAATCCAGGGTTGGTGTGCATTTAATATATTAAATAATAAAGTGCTGTGTTCCTTACCAACTTTTTGCTCCCCTACACTGGCAGCCAGAATTTTGTTTTGACTCATTAGTAAATTCTGATCCTCCGCAGATCTTTCAAGTTTCTGGTTTAGCTCTTGAAGCTCTGCTTTCAAGCTTTCCAATTCGAGCACAAGGCGGCACTCAGACTCCTCTTTCAGCTTCAGGGCTTCTTGCAAAGCATGTCTCTCTGCTAAATAGCCTTCCATGAGGCCTAAAATCAAAATGGTGTATGAAAGCACAATAACTGAGCACCTAAAGCATTTATGCAAAATATTAACAGACAGAACTTTAGAAAATATGAATAAAGCAAAATGCAGAGGTAGGTCTGAAAGTCAAAAAGCCATATAGGGGCAGCTTGATGACGTCCCTTTGAGCTCCAGATTGTGACCATGGCAACCGCACGCCACGGCCCCAATCTGGCATTTTTCCAGCCCAAAAAGAAGCGGAAAAATGCACTTTCAGCACTGCTACTAATCCATCCACAAGTGCGCCTTTAAAAAAAAAATCCACCTCAGATCTCTCAATAACCTAAATATTTTTTTAGAATTTAAAGACATTTTCCATTCAGTCTCTCCTAATTCTCTGACCATCTCAGACATAGGGATTTCCTCCCCTTGAAATAAATGTTTCCTTATGGCTGATGCTATTTTGACATCTTTCCTTTTTGTTCCTTGTTAATGACTATTTCCTCCTTTATTTACCAAACCTTTATTTACCAAACCTTTATTTACCTAATTCTGTTTTAAGGGAGGGAGTGTTGGGGGCCATGTTATGTATAATTTTTAGTATTGTAAGCCGCCCCAATTGCCTGAGTGCAGATGGGGCAGGATATAAATAAATTATTATTATTATTCCTAAAATTTTCAATCACTTTTTGAGCATATCATTTTGAAACAATCTGTCTGCATTAATCTCCTTATCCTCTTCCTTGTCTGACGAATTGTATTCTGTTTCATTTGCATCTTCCTCCATCAACACATGCTCCCATTTCTCATTTTCTTCCTCTGTATCTGATTCATCTATATGCTTTCTTCTCCTTGTACGCTTCATTAGCCCTTCTTCATCTAATCTCTCATCAGCTTCCTGTGTCTAATCAATTTTCCTTTTCTGCCATTTTGTATCTTTTTCTTGTTCACTGTGTTTCTCATATACTTACAGTTTTGTTGTATTTCTTTTTCTGTCTCTTGCATTTCATTTGGTTTACAATTAATTAAATTCACTAAACTCAAATTCATTTCATTTAAATTGACATTAGAATTAATTGTATTTATATTCCTATTAAATTCATTCCTCATATGATTTACTTGCTGCATATTTCTAATGTCTAACATATTACCCACTTAACTGCTTACTAATCAATGTCTTAAAACCAAGGAAGTATTTCATATGCTTTGTTTGCATTATCCTCTCTAGTCATACATACTTGCATCTATTCTCAACCTTACTCTCTCCAATCCTCTCTTTGCTAAATGTGGATGACTGCCTCCATTTCTCTATTACCAGTTGTGCTCCACTTGTATGTACTTGGTATTTCTTTAAAGATAGGCTGTAAATGCGACATAAATTCTCAATGAAAACATTCTTTTCAATCCTTCTTGCCTGTTCACTCTAGTTGTTATTTTATTCATTCTCAACTTTTTAATGCTTTCTTCCTATTTAAATGCCTAACTTGCTATCCTATGTCTCGGAGAACGGTTGCCTGTGACTGTGTTGTACAGTATAGGAGTCTGATTCCCATTTCCTAGTCTGATTCCCATTTTTGACTTGCAGATTCATTTTTCCTTCCTCTGACTCATTTTTACTAGACTTCTAGAAAAACTTTTGCAAAATCTCCTTCTTTTCCTCCTCAGAGACTTAATAGGCAGCTGTCATCTGGACGGCATTTTCAAAAGGTTTTTCTCTCACCATTTTCTTTCAGTTTTATCAGTACTGGTTTGTCTTTGCCTTTTAATTCTCCTGCTTTTATTTTCCCTTCTAATTTCTTCCCTTTCTCTCTCTCTCTCGAATTCTGCCCATGATTTAATTCACCAGAGAAGGGCTTATGAACAGCAGGTTGGCAGGGCAAGAAAACAAAAACTGAAGAAGGACAGAGAATTGTAATGGAAGAAATGACTCCTGCCTTGTTGGGTTGGCACGTGGGGATAAACCTACAAATGGTGAATTGCCCCACCTGCCACCCAGAGAAAGTACTATTGATACCAGAAGGAAGTCTGAAGTTTGCCCAGTGAAGTACATATGACCCTCAGAACTTCTTTCAAATCCTATTGTGTTAAAAATTCCTCTTAGGCCTACATGAAATCACTGGGCGCATACCGCCTTCAGATGCACGACGTTTAACATCATTTCAGTTTAGTTTCTCCTACCTCTTGTTTTATGAAGATCCAGCACGAGCTGATTTTTCACTTTACTCTCTTCATTAAGACAGCCCACTAGTTCATGGTGTTCATTAACGGCTTGACAAGCTTCTAAATTCTTCCGTGTGAATTCCTCTTCTGCGTGAAGGTGGATGTTATGCACTTCCTCCAGCTTTAAGACATTAAACGTTTTAAGGCTCTCAATAAATGGTTGCATTGTATCGCTGTAATATTTTTAGACATTTTATCCTATATCAAATTTTATCATAGGCTATGTTAATCTAACTGTACAGGAAAATACTATTATCCCTTGACTATTAAGAAACTGGAGTTAATGTAGTGGCTGAAATATTATTTCGAAATAGTTTGGTGGTCTAAAGATAAAGTGTTAATTGTTAATTGCAGTATGCCACTTTTAGCAAAATATTTGTAGCTTCATTTTAGTAAGCCAAACTTTAGTTTCTCAAATTATTAGGGCCAGAAGCTAGTATTTAGAAGAAAGATTTATTATAAAATATTCACTCTTTCCTTTACAATATACTGACAGCACAATATTGTGCTAAGAAAGATCCCCTGAGTACTCCTAGGTACACACATATATGTAGGATTGAAATTAAAATCCTACAAAACTGTCTTCCTTAAAATCATGCTGCAGAATGTATAGTTGGCCCTTCACACTTGAGGACTTGGCATTCACGAATCTGGTTATTTGTGATCGGAGGGGTCAGCAGAACCTGCGCATGAGCCCCTTCCACCACCTCCTCCTCCTCCTTATAGCAGGGAGGGAGAGTTAAAAACTTAAACTCTAAAACAAGAGGAAAGAAGCAAAATTGTAAAGGAATTTTTAAAACGTGTTTAACTTAGTACCTAATGACTAGTTGGGATAATTTAGAAAATTCCTTTACAGCTTTGCTTCTTTCCTCTTGTCCTAGAGCTTACATTTTTAACTCTGCCTCCCTGCTATAACCAGTTTGGGTACACATAAATGAATTTATTCATCCATATCCTTAGGTCTGCCTGCTCCACCAGGCTCTCCCCGCCCCAGTTATTTATATTAGATTTTATTTTGACTACAGGAACATGTCTGTATACAGTCTGAATGAAGTAAATGGATGGATTTAAACATGTGAACAATTGTGGCTCTCCAGATATTTTCAATGACAGCTCCCAGAATCCTTATCATTGGCTGCACATTCTAAGGCTGATTGAAGTTAAAGCTCAAAACCATCTGGAGGGCCACAGTTGCCAGTCCCATGTGAAATCCTGAAAAAAACATCCAGTTAGATGGAGAACAGGGAACTTCACTGTCAGAGGCTAAGTTAACTGAAACATGCCTGTATTACAAATCCTCAGCAGTGTCTAATATCACACTGTCTATTCACACAATTATTCAAATACATTATAAATATACAGTTGGTGTTCCTTTTGCGCGAGGGATCTGTTCTGGACCCCCCACGAAAACGGAGGCTCGCACGTATTCAAGTCTTATAGGCTTGAATAGGGAGTGCACACCATTAGAAATAACGGAGGTTGACCTTCCGTGCAAAATTGAGGTTGCAGATTTCAGATCTGCAAGTCAGGAGGGGCGACGGTATAATAATGATGATGATAACAATGATAATGACAATAGCAATAATATATTTTTTTAAAAAATTTACTTGTTTGGTTGACTCAGCAACTAGATCTAGAAGCTTTTTCACAGCAACGTGTAAACAATGACAAATTTTATGAATCCTCTCTTCATTTGCAAACACCAGGTCTGGGTTTTCAAATATACTTTCACACAGATGCTCACTGAGGTCAGATATTTCATCAGGTACCAGCGAATCAAAACTATCTTCTGGCAGAGTTAGAGCAAGAACTTCTAGTCAAGAAAACAAGTGATTTTACAGGTTTTAGAACACAGAAACAAAACAATGTGTAATAGTATTCAAACAACAGCATGAAAAGCAAACATATTTATATGCTTTACCCTTTTTTCTTCCTCCTAGATCCTTTTCCTTTTGTGCTCCTATTTACTTCTTTTTTGCTTGTAAAATTTTGGGAGGAAACTGTCTGATTTCTAATGTATGTAAGTTGAGATGGAAGACTGATTTATTACCTTAGCTGGGAGGCCAGATAATAAATAAAACCAAAGAACTATATCATTGCACTTGAAAGCTATTCAGTGTTCATGGAACATGAAAAAAATTAATAACAAGTTATGGGATTATTTCTACAAGGTAAAGGTACTCTTCACTGCTGACTCTTCAATTTTTTTGTGAAATTATTTAAGACTCTGAAGTCACAAATGATGGAAATTCTAGAAACATACATAGTCTAGAACTCCTACAAAGAAAGTTGGCTTTCTTTCTTTCTTTCTTTCTTTCTTCTACTACTCTTCTTTTCCTAAAAGGGGATGGGGCATTTTGTATTTAATGATTTTTCAGGACTTCTGGGATACTACTTTGGTTTTATGAAGCATACAGGTATGGCCATCTCTGCGTTGCTTGTCATGGGAAGAACAACTGCAGCTAAACTTCCAATATGCAAGGTGGGGGATATGTGAGCTTTTTAGAAGTGGGCAAAATGCAGCCCTCAGATTCTTCCATTTTTTTTTTTTAAAAAAAGAATCTGGGCATTTTTTTACCCTGAATCCCCCCATGACCCAAAAATTACTGCAAAATCGCCCCAGCCATTCCACATTTCACAAAACCCCAGACCGAAAAGTAGGAGGGAGGCCAAAAGCAAAATCGTAAGTGAAGTTGTTCATTTGCTGTGTCTACCTTTTTTCTGGTATATTCAAGGTATGATGGGGCTTGGAAGGAAAGCAAACCAATGTGTTTGGGAATTAGAAAGAAATCACTTAGAAAAAATAGTTTTGATAAACAATTCAGGGAGGCTAGCAAAGTTCTGCTGCCTGCCAGTGGGCAAAGGGGTGAAAATAGGCCCCTGTTCCCTATGCACTTCCCCACTCCTGCTATATACAAACGCCACTCATGTTCAGGGGAATATGTTATGTTCTGTGTGTGATGAAGGAGGAACAAAGGACAGACCATGTGAACCCTAGGGTCCACTAATTTTTAAATAAGTTACAGAAAATACAAGTGGATATGGGAGGGACTTTGAAGCTTGAGTCCTGCACTAATACACTAAGAATTTGCTTAGGATATTGGGTACTGAAACTTTTATGTAAACTGCAGAAAAGCATTTGACATGAACAATAAGACAGTGGATTCTACAGTAAAACATAAATATTCTTTTATTTTTCCTTCATTTTACCTTGGCCAGATATACTACTTTTCTTTGTACTCCATTTCTTCATTGGTGCAATCTTTTTTGCAAGTACTATCTCTCCACTCATATTCTGACTCTCTCCTGAATCTCCTGATGCGAAGCTGTCTTCAAGACAAAGACCAGTCTCCTTGCAGATAAGATCTTCTGCATCTTTTGTGGCTTTCACCATTTTCAGAAGCAATTTCAAAGCTTGCTGGTAAGATTCTTGCACTTTTTCCCTGAAATAAACCATAACTTATTCAGCTGCTGCGTCTCAATTCCTCTCATGTGAATTCCTCCACTTGGTCACCAAAATACCACTTTCAGGACTGCACTTTTTTTATGTTCACTCCTTCCAATCTGCCTTCTTATATTTCTATCGCTTGCCACCAGTGATTTTCTGAAAAGGCTTCCCTCTCCTCACTTCTTTGCCTGTTCCCTAAACTTTGCAGTTACCCCCTTCAAATAATCACTTTTCAACTTCTTACACATTTGGTCAGTTCTTTCAAGCATGTGCACCACTCATACTCCTCCTGTTCTCATTTGTGCCATTTGTTATCTTTCTTTTTGCTATCATGCAGCTGAACACTTCTGAAGAAAAAAGAAGAGCTGATATAAATTAATTCTTTCCTTATCTGCCTCTTACTTGACAAAACAACATTATTGCACTTCATTGTTGTCTCTCTATCTTGAATCCCCTACTAAGAGGGAATCAATAGCTTCTAACAAATTAGGATGTTGGAAGTATTGGTGTGCAAGAAAGGCAAGGGGAACCAGTTGCCTTTAAGACCATGATGGGGATGAGGGTTGCATGAAGTTTCTTTTCAAGGTCCCTTAAAACCACCACACAGCCTCACTGGTCATTTCATGTGGTTGAGTCTCCCACTCTTCACCTCCCCATACAAGCTCACTCCATTAGCTGCATCTTTCTCTAGTACAGTAGTAGTGATTAGGAAACTCTTGTGAGGCTTGGAGGTAGGGCATCACTTCTGTGGCACCATTTTGGGACTGGCTGACTGACTGACTGACTGGAGGAAGGAATCAGAGCAAATGGCAGTGGGGAAGAAGTTGCAGAAAGGAGGAGCTTTCAAATTTGAGACCCTGTTGAGCTCTGTGAGCTTTTCTGGGATTTAGCTGGCAGGCCAGGGCTGCATTGCTACTCCTGCTTTCTTTTGTCAGACAGGTCGAGAAAAGAGGTAGCAGAAGAAACTATGTTTGTGTGTGGTGGGGCAAACACTTGAAGCTGTGTGAAGAAGACATGTCTCTGAGAAGGAGGGAAGCAGTATCTGGGGTCAATTCTTGGAGTCCTTTGCCTTGGAGTGGCTCCAATAATTAAAATATTTCCCTTTCCACATCCATACCAGTCTCCAATCCAAAGCATATATACACGCTGACTGCACTCCTCTCCATCCTGATGAAGAAGGTTTGAGAGTCTTTCATTGCTAAGGAAAACCTTCTCCATAGCTTTTTGTGAGTTTTTCGGGCTATGTGGCCATGTTGTAGAAGAGTTTATTCCTGATGTTTCGCCAGCATCTGTGGCTGGCATCTTCAGAGAATGCATTCTCTGAAGATGCCAGGCACAGATGCTGGCGAAACGTCAGGAATAAACTCTTCTACAACATGGCCACATAGCCCAAAAAACTCACAAAATCTATGGATGCAAGCCCTGAAAGCCTTCAACTTCACAAAACCTTCTCCCTTTCCAGCAATTCATCTTGGTCTGAGCAACTGAGCAGCTGACTGACCAAACAACTGAGAGGCCTCTTACCTGCAATGGCCTTTGCTTGAAGGCCAGCACAGGTGAGAGGTTTCTTGGTCACTGCTCAGTTGCTGCTCCCAGAATGATAAGAGAGCAAGGAGAACAGTGACCAATATTGGAGATTTTGAACCACCTATTCATCTGAACGATTGCTATCTTTAAGAATTGTTGTTACTGTTGTGCCTTCATGTTGTTTCCGACCTATGGCGACCCTAGGGTGACCCTATCACAGGTTTTTTAAGGCAAGATTTGTTCAGAAGGGAGTTGCCTTTGCCTTCCTCTAAGGCTGAAGGAGCATGATTTGCCCAAGGTCACCCAATGAGTTTCCATGACCAAGTGGAGATTTGAACCCTGTTCTCCATAGTTGTAGTCCAATGCTCCACAACTACACCACATTGGCTCTTGTCTGTACTAACCTTTCATTCTTGCAACATTCAATATCTGATTTCAACAAAGTTATCAGAGTCTCTCCTTCTTGGTTCTCTCTGATCTGTCGTTGTTGAAGGTTTTGTAGTTCAGTACTGGCATCTTCCATCTCTTTGTTTAAACATCTGTTTTTTTCTTCCAGCTGTAAAAAAAATTCAACATTGAACAAAAAATAAAAACATCTCTTTTTGCTAAAATATTCTGTAGGTTTTGATTAGCAAATTTTATTCTTATTAATTACACATTGCAACGCTGCTCTCGTTGCACTTAGATAGCCACATCCAACTTTGTGTGCAATAACATTTCTGAAGTTGGAAAACTGAAAAACTGAAGTATGGTATCAACAATAACTATATCAATTACCCAAACAATTCAGACAAAACAATTAGTTTTAATGTACTTGAGCTTTCTCTTTATTTATTTGATGTTTTCTTAGTTTTCAGGCATTTTTTGTGTCTTCAAGTCAATCCCAACCTATGACGGCCTTAAGGCATACCTATCATGGGGTTTTCTAGGACTGAGTGTGCATAACTCATCCATTGGGTTTCCATGGCCAAGCAGAAAATTGGATCCTGGTCTCCAGAGTTGTAGTCCTATGCTCAAACCATTAAATATGAACCTGCCAGAACACTAAGATCATCATGGAAGGCTTTCCCTTGGTCCCACCACCATCACTTGGTGAGGACACAAGAGAAAGCCTTCTCATTGGCTGCTCCCACCCTTTGGAACTCCTCCCCCCCCCCACTCCTCTCCTTTCACCAAACTTTTAATATATAATTTTTCCCAGGGAGGCATTTCATTGAGGTGTTGGCTTTCACATGTTTTTAATGGTTTTATACTTTTAGCTTAGTATGTTTTAATGATTTTGTATTTTTACCTGTTTTATTGATGTGATGCTTTAATTTTGTTTTGAAAGTTGTATTGTTTTTTTATCTTTGGTGAGCCCCCTTGGGACCAATTTAGGAGAATTATTTTATATACATAAAATAAAGAAATAAAATGCACAATGCTGGTTCTCATTTAGTAGAAAACCCACAGCTACACACTGCCTTTTACCTGCTACTGGACTAGAGTTTAGCTGCAAGCAAATTAATGTTTTTGCTGCCTTAAAACTCTAGTCAGTAGAAGAGTATCTTAAGAGTATGGCCTAGACAGTTTTCTTATTACTCTGAAACTTCAATAGAATCCAGAATCCAGAAGTATGCCCAAACTCTGAATTTGGGGTGGGGATGGGGGGACAGGGATCTTTTTCAGTTCAAAATAGAAGCTTCCAAAAGCTGTTAGCTCTTAGGAGCCCCGGTGGCGCAGTGGTTAATTGTCTGTACTGCAGCCACTCACTCAACACCATATGGTTTCAAGTTCAAGATCAGCAAAAGGGCTCAAGCTAGACTCAAGCTTGCATCCTTCTGTGGTCGCTAAAATGAGTACCCAGATTGTTGGGGGCAAGTAGCTTACAGTTGTAAACCACTTAGACACTGCTTAAGTGGTATGAAGCTGTATATAAATGAAGCTGTTTATGCGGTTGTTCTGATTCTGATCACACACCAAAAGCAAAATAAAGACATATTATATGCATTCACCCTATTAATATAATATCAGGTTTTGCATTGAGCAAATGCTATATAAACAAGAAAGCAGAAGTGAACAAAGGTGGCCACTTATTTTGGTTCTCAAATAGTTTCAAATGAAGGCAAAATGGTCTACCAAATGCAAAGGTAAACAGATTTTTCTCTCTCCAGAATTCCCAGTAAATCTGTGCATTTCTTACCTGTCGCTTGTCTGTGTTTAATTGTTCTATATCTTTCTGAAGCTGCTGCCATTTTTCTTTTTCTTTCTTAACTTCCAGTGTATGAAGATTGTCAAGCTCCTGGATTGTATTTCTATGCTGCTCCTTCATATGGAGGATTTCTTCATGCAACATTTCCAGGGCTTTATGATGCTCATCTTCCAACAGTCTTCTTTGTTTTTCTAGTGCTGCTTTCAAATCTTCCTACAGATTCAAAGGTTTCCAAAAACCCAAATTACATGAAGTTCATTTTTACAAATAAAAGCAGCATAGAGCAGGCTGCTGGAATCCATGGCTGCAGTGTCGGCCCTGGCTCATCAGTGGCTGCTCCAGCATTGCCTGCTTGCGACTCTGTGGATGACTGATGTGAGTGCTGTGACTTAAAGTGATAACAGTAGCATGTTGGTGCAGATCCAGGCCAGCAGCACTGGTGTGGTCCCTCCCAGTCATCTGCAGCCTACTGGCTGCAAAGCCTTCTCTCGTCCAGTGGCAGCAGTAGTAGGAACACCAGCTTGGTGACTTGGGAGACCTCCAAGCTTCAGGGGGAGAAGTGGCAGCTGCAACAAGCTTCTCGGTTGCCCAAACTGCTGTTGCTGCTGTTGGATAAGAGACTGGCCTTGCTACTGGTGTGCATTGGCTGAGAAGGACCTCCACCAACGGCAATGCCGCTAATCTGGATCTGCACTGTCATGTTGCTGCTGTTGCCTTGTGAGTTGCAGCTCACCTCAGTGCTCATGTAGGTAAGGGCAGGCACTGTTAGAAAAGTCGCTAGTGGGCCAGGGCTGATGCCACAGCCATTGCTCCCAGCAGCCCCCTCTGCTCTCCTTGGTGGTCTGATCAGTGGAGTCCCAGACTCCTCCCCTTACCATCATTGCTGCCCCTATGGCTCTTTGGGCTTTGGAGAGACAGTGCAAGATGACCCAGGCCATTGTGCCATGCCAGGGACACCCTCAACTCCTCATTGCTCCTCCCTTAGAGAATGTTGTACTGCTTTAATAGATTTGTTAGCAACAGCAGCATCCTTCTGCTTTGGCCGCATTGCTCTACACCACATTACTACAATATCTCACATGCACTATTTCATATGTATCTCTCTCTGAACACTTATAACGAATAGATTAAAAAAAGTACCAAAACAGCCTAAAGCTAAAGATAAAGGTATTGCCCATGGACAAGGTTGTCAAATTGTGTCTGGTCATGGGGGGGGGGGGGGGTGCTTATCTGCGTTACGAAGCCAAAGAGTCAGCGTTTTTAGAGACAACACTGTGATCATGTGGTCAGCATGATCGCACAAAACACTGTTTACCTTCCCACATGCTTTTGAACTGTTGGCAGAAGCTGGGACTAGTGATGGGAGCTCACTCCATCATGCGGCACCCGTGCCTTGAACTGCCAACCTGCCGGTCTTGCAATCAACAGAGTCAGCGTCTTAACCACTAGAGCCACTGCAAAACAGCCAACCCATTTCCTGCCTAACACTTAAGCAGAATTTCTTATGTTAACCTGGCCTTTTGGTTTAACCACTATTATGAGTTGGGAACTCTGGTGATGAGCGGTTGATAAAGGAGATTTCAGACAGAACCTTGAATTAGCTAACAAGTGGAAAGCACCCTCAATCCATCAATCTAAGAGATAGCGATGGGAAACTATGCCTGTTTCAACTAGACAGAGAATGATTATTGCTAACCCTAGTTTGCATCCAAGCTAAAATAGGAAGCTCACTTCAACCTCGGGTTTTGTTCTGATTTAGAGACAAACTGGGAATAATGATAGCCATGATCTGCTAAATTCAGAAATCACAGCAAACATATTCATTTATAGTGAATTACGAAATAGAAGAGGGATTCTCTCTGCCCAAGTGGGGAGAAAGAAATGGGGAGCCCACATCTCCTTATAAATAACCCAATAAAGATATGGCCATCTGAACTACATTGTTAAAAAAAGAGCCCACAGTCAATTATCATTAACTGTCTCTACTTACTTTATGAGCTTCTTCCAGTTCTTCACCCATTGTTTTAAGTTTTTCTATGTGAACAGTAGCCAACTCTATTTTTAGATTGTCTTGGCAAACCTGCAGGTCTTCAGCATGTTTACGTTTCAGTCCATCTAATTCCTTAGCCAGAAGGATTTGATTTGTCCTATCCTTCTGAATCAACTGTTTTCTTACGTCCATCTGAAAATCTTCAAGAGCTTGCTTGTGCTCATCCCGCAGAAGCTGAATTTCAGACAGATAAGTAGACTCAAGAGCACTGAGCTCTGCTAAGTGCTTAGCCTCCAGCTCTGCAATTTGTGCTTGATGATCATTCTGTATACCATTTACATACGTTTCTAGCCAAGCCTGTTGTTTAGTTTCTAATGCAGATTTAAGAGTTTCGATTTCAGCCTGATGCTTTGTCTGTAGATTCAAGGTGAGGGACAAAATTTGCTCCTCCTGTTTATGCTGCAGTTCTTTATTCTGGAGTTCAAGTTCAGCAATATGTTTCACTCTCAGCTCCTGAAGGAAAATTTCATGTTCTGCTGTAATATTTTTAGTCATAGCTTTACCTTCTTCCATAAATCTAGATTTATACCAAAAAAAAAAAAAAAAAAAAAGGAGGGGGTGCACACATTATTTAAAAATGTCATCAAAAAGATCAAAACTTAAAGAAAAGCTACCATATAGCTGAAACCCAAGACCCAGCCTCAGCTCCAGCTCCCTCTAGCCGATGGGGATCCAGCCTCTGTTTCTGTATTACCCCTGAAGCCATGTCCAGGGAAGAAGCCTCACGTGGGAGAGAGGAAGGATGGAAGGAATGAAGGAAGGAAGCAGTGTGTGAGAGAGAAAGAGGAAACAGAAGGAAGGAAAGAAGGAGAGAGAAAGGGAAGGAAGGGAGGGAAGGAAGGACTTCAGTACAGTTATCTCCAATGGCAGCTTGGCTGCATGCATGTGCCACCATTGGGGACAACATGGGCTTGCCATCTGCGGATACTCAAATCTTCAGATGGCAAGTCCACGGATACCGAGGTCCCACTGTACTTCATTGCTAGAAAGACTTTTTTTCTCCACTTGTAATCCAATGGATAGATCTAACAACACTTTCAACATTTGAAAAAACAATGTATAGATAAAATATACAAATGAACATATAGTTGGACATTTGGTCAGCTTTCAGAGAAATGTACAACTAATATGGTCACCTTCCCTCCTGTTGCATTTTTCTTTTTCTGCTTTTGTCATATTGGAACATTATTGTACGTAACTGAGATCCCTTCTGAATGCAAATAAATTTAAAAACAAAAAGTAACTGTCACAAGGCACATACCATATTGTTAAACTCCTCCTCCTATAATGGAATACTTTCACTGCATTAAAGATCATTCCAAAATTTTTCCGAGTCCTGAAAATACTATGGTGGGTGTGGAGAAAGCCTACTAGTAAAAGAAAGATTTCCTGAAGCCTTACTGAAAATAGAGAGTTCAGCCTTCAAGAGTTTTTTTTATTTATTTTATTTTAAAAAGAGATGACCCTGGCAGCTTTTTATACCTGAAGTTGCAAGCAAATGTAGTAATACATTGTGATTAGTGCAATAAATTTCAAACCTGTTCTCTGCGTCTTTAAGTTTAACACTGTATTCTTCCTGTAACATTCGTTTAGCTTTTTCTAACTCTTCGGCCATGAGGGCCTTTGAAGCTGTTAATTCATTGTCATATAGAGACAAAGTCTTCTGTGCATTTGCCAAACTATCCTCCAGCTGCTGAACATTATTCTGCTGCTCCTTTAGAGATTTCTCCAGTTCTCCAATTCTAGCAGCCTGCTGATCTTGAAGCCAAGTCATTTCAGCTTTCTGAAGTTCAAACTGTTTTTGCAAGGCTTGCTTCTCACATTCTGCCTTATTTTCCAGTTCTTTATATAACAATGACAATTTCTCATTTTTTATATTCAAGTCCTCCTGTTTCAGCTTCCATTCTTCAGCTTTTGTTTTATGCAAGTGTTCAAGTTCCTTGATCTTTTCTTCATTTTTTATTAATTCAGCTGTATGATCTTCAATGAGTTTAAATCTGATCTATGAATATTAACAAAATTTATCAATTAAGATACCAGTTATCCTTAATTCTAAGCACATAACTTTTTCAATTATGAAAGATCAATCTGTTTTATTCAATAGTCAGATGTCTAATCTTACACAAATGAGGTTAACAAGCATAATTCTATAAATACTTACTCAGAACTAAATCCCACAAGGTTCATTGGGTTTTACCTAGGACTACCATGTTTACCTGGGTTGGTCAGTTATTTTACCTGCTTGCTTTTTGGAAAACTGGTAGACCTGAATTATACACATTCATTTAAAAAGTTAACCAGATATATCTCTATCTGAGTGAGAGACAGGGGAAGATGTTCAAACACTATTTTGTCCACTGCTTTGTGAGAAACAAGGTTGTCATTATCTTTCAGTGTGTCCAGTCAAGGAATGAAGTCTAATACTTGTGACTGACACTGGGCCCGAACAGACGGGCCAAAATAAAGCTGCTTCGGGTCACTTTGGAGTTATGCTGTTTAAATGACACATGCATCTTCAGAGGCAAGTTGCGCCAAAGCTGCGTTCCAGTCCTTAGGACTGGAGCATGGGTTTGGCGTGGCTTCTGGCCTCTTAGAAGGCATGCATTATTAGCATACCTCTAAAGTGACCCGAAGCAGCTTTATTTATGTGGCCCATTGTCACAGATTTATAGTCGGCTCTCTCTATCCACAGATTCTGCACCCACAGATTCAACCAACCAGGCTTGAAAATATTTTGGAGGGAAATTTCAAGAAGCAAACTTTGTTGCTTATCATTTTTATAAGAGACTCCATTTTACTATGCCATTCTATATAATGGACTTGATATCCATGAGGTGTCCTAAAACCTAACCGCAGCAAATACTGGGGGCCCAATGTAATTGTAGATTGACCCATCCTTTCCCAATCTCTGAGTCAATGCTACAATTCTGGAGGAAACTTTAGCGTTTGGAAGAAAGTTAGAAAGGAAAAGCTAGGTCTAAAGGGAGAGGGAAGCAGTGTGAGAGCAGAGGGGAACAGGTTTGACACCTAGGTCTGGCCACTTACTTTTAAGTATATTTTTATACACAAAGGAGTATCATGCAAAGTGTTAATATTCTGAATTCAAAGTTTTGTTGCTGTATTAATCTGTTGCTGCAAAAACAGCAGCTTCTGAAAGACTAGCCTTAAAGACCAGTGAGTGCTAATTTGGCACATTTTGCAAATCACAGCCCAGCTCAGAATATGCATTGAATGTTGCCTTAGCTAGTAGATTGTTGGGTGAGAGTAGGAAATTAGTAAGGTAAGTGGAACGGAAGTGTAAAGAAGGACAAACATTTATCACCACCTTAACTTGCCATTAACCAATAATAACCAACAATGAATGGCAGCACAGACATCCTAACATAAATCAGCGGATTAGCACCCAAACTGTCATGAAAAGTCAAACAGAAGAAAGTAAATTAAACCGGACTATACTGTACTCTAGTTACCATAAAATATTTTATTCATATCCAAGGGAAGTCACAGCATGCTTTCCCCCTGCAATTACTATTGTTTGTCCTTACTTTTCTCTACATTTTCCCTGTGAAAGATAGCAGTCACTTTCAGTTGTTTTCTTTGCATTTTTCAGCAATCTATATCTTTTTGTAATGATTAAAAAAGCTATAGAACAAAACTACTATGATTGATGAAAATATTAAATGAAGTCCCTGTAGATAATCAACAATTGTTTTCTTTTTACTACACCAGGGATGTATTTGGCCACTTCACATGATTTCTCTTTCCCTGTTAATCCCCACAAAACCAGGGATTACTCCCTACTCAGAAGAAAAAGTTTGCTGACAGTTAATTGGTGATCTAAGGGAATATGGCAAATTTCCTGAAATCTGGTCTCCCTCTGCCAAACCCACATGAAACTTTATACTGTTTTTCTTAGACCAGTGGTTCCTATTAAAAATAGTACTAGTTAACATAGGCTTAAACACAGGAGCAGAAAAAAGGGCAACAATTAATGATAAATTTACATAATTACAATTGCAATTACCCCCCCACCACGAAAACGGAGACTCGCACATATTCAAGCCCCATAGGCTGGAATGGGGCGCACCCCACGAGCACACATGCAATGTTGTAGGACTGAAATATGGCAAGTTATCAGCTTAACATGGGGTTTACAGTCATCATACAGCCATGGAAAGTGGGCTGGAAGCAAACCAAAATCACTGTATATAAGGCAAGCCAACTTGGTGCACAAGGCCCACTCCATTTTTATTATACATGTAAAAACACAACTGAACTTAATGAGGCTTCTTATGCATCTTTACTTCAAATCATTGAAGTAATTATTATTTCTACTGAAAATACAATTCTAATATTAAATAACTACCATACCTTTTCAAATTCCTCCTTCAAATGCATTTCTTGCAATATGTTTATTTCCTTTAATTCAGCATTTTCTTTCCTCAGCGTTTCTATTTCCTCTTGTTCAGCAGAAATGGAGAGCATCTTTGTTTGAAGATCATTAAGTTTAGCCTTATATTCATTTTCCAGTTCCAAGAGGCGTTCAGCTACTTCTGCTTCAACTTGCCGTGCAGCATCCTGAGCACTTTGTAGACGAAGTTTAGCAATTTCTGAAAACAACAAAAGTTTGGGGAGGGGGGTTTGGCACACAGCCTGAAAATTCCACAAGTATAAAAAAAATTAAACTTATGAGACAAAAGGATGTGAAAATGAGAGGTTACTGCAAAGGTTCATTCTTGGACGGAAGGAGGAGCAATCCACTCACTAATGAGTTATACTCTCCATGTCAATCAATGATGCAGCATGCAATGATGCACAATTCCTTTTTTTATGTTGACTGTTGACTCCATTCCCTTAACTGACAGTTTTGTTATAAAGCCTTGTCTACTGTATAACCTACTTTTCCATTCCTAACCCAAACCTGCCTTCCCCGCTAGTTTTGTTTGGTAGCCATCCATGAATAAACCTTTATCCTAAGTACCAACTTCTTTTTCTCTGGATGGCACAGAAGTGCAATCCACTCAGTCATGGGATTTACCCAAGGCACCAACTTTTCTATCTACCAACAAATCTATCTACTTGAAAACATAGTCCAAACACTGACTGTGTTGATCTGTACTCATCGAATTTTATAATGTCTAACAAATGTCCTTTCATCCTTGCAGCACTGTGCTCACCATCCAAAAATGATAATGCAGTATCATGTTGTATTTGGTACCACTGAACAAGCTGAATCTTGCCACATTTTTTTAGTTTAGGTATGGGGCTACCCTTGTGCTTAACCCGCAAACTCCAACTAGTCCAGAATATGGCAGCCAGACTTATTACTGGAACATCAAGGAGAGAGCACATAACATCAGTGCTTAAAGCTCTCCACTGGCTGCCCATTAGTTTCCGGGCACAGTACAAGGTGTTGGTTTTAACCTTTAAAGCCCTACATGGCTCAGGCCCATCATACCTCGGGGACTGCCTATGAACCGCCCCGCACACTCCGATCCTCTGGGAGGAACCTGCTACAGCTTATGAAAACTAGGCTGTCGCAGACCGCCCAGAGGACTTTTTCAGCCACCGTTCCCAAGCTTTGGAATGGCCTGCCGGACGAGATGTGTCTTATTACATCACTGGCCAGTTTCAAAAAGGCTTTAAAGACGCATCTCTTCTGACAAGCCTTTCCTTGAAAGGAAAATAATCGAAACATCAACTCCCGGCTCTAGAAAATGGAAATGAAACTGGGGAAATAACATTTGCTATCCCCCTGCTTAAACTTTTGGATTTCACCTATTGCGGATTTGCACATGCACTGTCCATGAGATCATATCTGTTTTAATTGTTGCTGGTTTTAACTTTAACTGTTGTTAATTTTAATAAGCCTTGGTTTAATTTAATTTTAAGGGGTGGGGTGGGAAGAGAGATGATTGTCATTTTACTCTGTATTTTTAAACTCTTGGTGTACCCCGATCCGAGTATTTCATTAGAGAAGTGGGTTATAAATAAACATTATTATTATTATTATTATTATTATTACTACTACTACTAATGACGGGAGCTCACTCAGCAGGGGAAATCACAGATGTTACAGCCAAAATGAAGCAATTATTATTACATTTATCCATTACAGCCATGTATTCAAAATAACCCTCTGAATTATTGGCAGAGGCGGAAAGGCATATAGGAAACCTGCAGGTCATGGTGCCATAAACACATCTTGTTGTTCTGCACTTTTGCTTCCATCTATGAAAAATATCTGTTTAATTTGCAATTCTCTGGATAAATGAATAGAGCTACTTGAAAAAATCCTAAAATCTTGTACATCTGGAGAAATACTTCCTGATTCAATGTTAATTCTCCCAGATATAACTTGTCTCTGCCTGAAATATCTTGTTTCTTGCCTGGAATTCATGGAGTCACTGTACATCCACAGGTGACTTGAAGTCACATACAAATATTGCGCTGGGAGGATGGAAGAAGAAGGCAGGCCGGGAAGATGGAGGAAGAAGGCAGGCCAGGGAGGATGGAGGAAGAAGGCAGGCTGGGAAGACAGAGGAAGAAGGCAGGCTGGGAGGACGGAGGAAGAAGGCAGGCTAGGGAGGATGGAGGAAGAAAGTAGGCCAGAAGGATGTAGGAAGAAGGTAGGCTGGGGAAGATGGAGACCGGTGATGGAAGGTGGCCAGGGTCCATCACAGGGAGCAGATTCGAATCCACATGGTTCCCACTTGGGCTGAATCGATTTACTTCAAATTAAATAGAATCAGCCCAAAAGAACTGGGAAAAACTAGTGTCTTTTTGACGTGGGTTAAATGGGTGAAAAGCATGGCCTCCTTTCCAAATCGTTTCACTGATTCGAATTAAGTAGGAACCATGCTCTTTTAAACTGGTTCGTACTGAATCACAATCCGATTTAAAAGGTAGTCGGAATGAGGCCATGCGGGCCTTCCTACCCACCTCCCCAGTGTCTGTCATTCCTCTAGTGGTGTTGGCTACAAGATCCGAGAATCGGCGCAAACATAGTGTGAACCAGATCTGCTGCTGAACCGATTCATCAATTCGGATCCAAAACCAAATTATCAGATAAGTGAAAATGAGGCCCTTGTTATTCTTATTATTTTTTTTACTATTTTCTTTCTATATGCAAACTATTTTTCCATTTATGCTTTTATTTTATAACATATAATTTTAATAATGAGTTTAAAAAATAAGTTGTCATATTAAATGTTTAATGACTATATGTGTCTCCACCATATATTCTTGTAAAGGCAAAGTTTTGAGAATTGAGAAAGCATTATAAAAACACCATTACTCAAGCAATTTGTAATAATTTTAAAGCATGGCTATGCAAATCATTAGCTAAGTGGGCAATCTTTGAAGTTCTAGGGACCTCTGCAGCCACTTATAGGATCCTCCTGTAGAAAAAATTGCAAATCATGCCCATAAACCTTCTTAGGAAATGATTTGCCATTAAAATATAACATTGTTCCCTGAATGTACAGTGGTCCCCGGGTTACGAATCCCCCGGGGTACGAAAACGGCGCGAAAAACAGCCCCGGTTCCCAAAAAAACCCCTGGGTTACGAAAGGAAAGCGGCGCGAAATTCAAATCGCGCCAAGTGCTTTCCTATACTTACAGTGGTCCCCTGGGTTACGAATTTTTTCGGCTTACGAAAGTGGTGCCGGAACGGATTACTTTCGTAACCCGGGGGACCACTGTATAGCCAGATTGCTGATCAAATATGAATCCCAACATGACCCCTGCACTTGATTTCAAAGAGAAGGAAAAATTCAAAGCACTTGTCATTTCTGAAGTGTAACTACTCAATGTACTGCAGCACTAGTTTACATCAAAGGGCAACCATCTTTCAGGTAGATGCCATTCTGGACACAATTCATGAGCTATAACCCCTTACCTTTGAGGTGCTCCTCTGAAATCTTGGCACGGAGTTGTTCAAGACCTAAACAGTGTTTTCTTTTCAGTTGCTCAATTTCAGAAGTGTATCTATCTGACAGATCCATCTTCATCTTCATCAGGTTCTCTTGATACTCAGATGAGAGAGAATACCTTAACAACTCAACTTCCTTTCTGTGTTTTTTATCCAAATGAAGCTGTAAACAGCTGAGTTCTTCCTAAATCAAACATGAAGGAGCAATACATATTTAAGCTTTATGAAACTGATTGAGTTTTCTTGTGCATAATACTATAATGTTTAAGCAGTTATCATTTGACAGTTAACATTTGAAATATTTATAGAACATATCAAGTCATGTGGGTCATGTCATATTACTATCTAAAAGGCACCATTTTATAAGCAATGGCAGTTTGACTTTCATAATACTAGAACCTTTTGTGTGTGTGTGTAGCCCGCTTAAACTAAAGGAACATTACATTGGTCTTTTCATTCTCCTATACATTTAAGTGCTTTTAGCACTCTTTTATTTTGTTGCTGGTTTGATTATGTACTTCCTATTCATACTTACACAATTGTCATTTTATATTTTTAACATGATGTCTAACAGCCAGGGAACTCTTGTGCAACAGAACTCTTCTGTAGTAAGAACAATAAGTTTACCTTGTGGTGTTCCAGTTGCTGAGCTAGCTGATCAAAAAGTTCTCGCCTCTCTTTTTCAGTTGTTTCTTCTAAAAGTGTGGTAGATGGACTGTATGGGGAAGATAGAAGTTTCAAAAAGTAAATGACAGTAGCATTTTTAAAGACAGGAAATTAAAAACTCAAGCACCACTGACAGTGCAATGGGGATGATAAGCCACAAGTCCACAACCCCCAACTTGAAAAAGCTGCAGACAGACCATGTGTGTAGTTCAGTTAACCTCTACATACACAAACAACCCCACTGACTGAGAGACTAACATTCTTGGCTTGTTTCTAAACTGGAAACCAGCCAGGCAAAAATAAATATAAAAACACACAATTTCTTATGAAAAATTTGTAACACGGTTTGGTGTGAAAATTCAACATGAAACCTCTATGCTCACTAGAAAAGTACAATTTACTAACTTATCCCTTACCTTGTTAATCACCAATCTAAATGCAAACCATGTAGTGCAACTGATTAACCACGTCAAGTACTTAGTCCTTTACAGGCTGAATCTTTCTTATCTGAAATGCTTGGGACTGGAAGGGTTTCAGATTTTGGAATATCTGCCAGCTGCCCATTTCTGCCTTGTGAACCAATAACCATCAGTGCCACTACCCCCCATGAAGGTGGATGTAGGTGGCTGGAGAGCTCCTTGGAGATCTCCTGTACAATCATCTGGTCCCTTTAATCATATCCCTTATATAAAATAAAGTAGCAAAGTATTTATGGGATTCAGAGATGTGGCTGGAGAGAGCAACTTGGATTTCAGGCTGACCATCAGTGTGCAGACTGCCACTGCTGCCAAGGTCGCTCATACAGAACCAGTTGGATTTAATTGGATAAAAGTAATGCATTTCTGCTTAGTAATAAAAAAAATAGCACTTCTAGACTTGACTTGATACACAAACACCTCCTAGAAAAGCAGGTCTGGAAGAAAGCTATTGAAGGTACATACAGTGCCATCTCCTTATCCATGGATTTAAAGCATTGGACAGCAAGCCCCCATTGTCCCCAACGCATGCAGCTGTGCTAGTCTGCGCATGCACATTGCACCACCATTAGGAAGAATGGGACTTGAGAGGTCCCATATTTTTTGGTATCTGTGGGGTGTTTGTGTGTGTGTGTGTCAGAACAGATACCTGCAGATACCAAGGTCCAACTGTACATACATTTGATAAAACAGACTAGCTTTCTTAATTCTCCAAAATAACATTAGGGATTTTAAAAATGGAAAAAAGGAATATCAAGCTGATTGAATGCTAGTCATCATGGCCAACGTAAATTCAATTCATCATGTTGGCACCTATGCCAAACATGCCAAAGCCTTGAATAGTGGCTAAAGCCAAGATTACAAGTCAACAGCTGGAAGAGTCAAACTGGAAGTTTGCCAGTCACAACTATCTCTCTTGATTGCCATATCTAAGGACCATCATAAATGCAGAAATATTTCATTGGCCATTTCATATCAGGATCACCAAAATAGTACAACAGGTTAATATTAAATTAAGAGCATCACCCATATTCCACATGTTGCTCTTGGCTGTTTTCTATTTCTAACAGGGAGTAATCCTTAACTTCTTCCATTCTCTGATGCAGCATTGCTAATTCTTCTTGGTAGTTTTCTTCAACAGATTTTAATTTCTGTTCAAAATAAACTCTTAATTGTTCCAGTTCATGTTCATGTTCACTTCTTTTTTTATCCCATTTAAGTTGAAAATCCTTTTTCAGGCATTCTATTTCTTCCATCTGCGATGTGCGAGCAAGCAGTTGTTCTTTCAGTTCTGGAAGGAGGGAGGATGGATATACCGTAAGTTTTATCTTCAAATATATTACCGCAGACTAAATAAGAGTCTTTGGAAATATAACTTCTCTGTGACACAATCAAGGAAGCCAAAGCCATGAGTTTGCAAGACCTGAACAGAGCTGTGGATGACCAGAACTCTTGACGTCTCTCATACATAGGGTTGCCATAAGTCAAAGACAACCTGATGGCACATAACAACAAGATAGAGCCAGCAGATTAGACTGCCTTTGGTAATCTGCAACATAAGAACTCTGTCCCTGACAATATACAGATGTTTCATACAGGCTTTCACTTTTACAGAATTCTGTCCCTTGTATCATATTCATATATATTCATATCTGTTCCTGATTGATTAACTGCCCAAACATGCTGAAAGATAAAACTATGCTGGTGAGAGAGAGAGAGAGAATCTTTACTGTTATCAAGTCTATGCTGAGACAGATACATATCCCATTATAAGTGTAATGGATACTTGTTAGGATGTAATGGGTGCTGTTAAGACTTAATAATACTCAAGGAGCTTAACTCCTTGAATGATGGATTATATTTACCGTGAAGGTGCCATTCAGAGATGGCTGGAGGACCAATCTACAACTGATGGGTTTCCTCGTGCCAACCAGGTCTGTGCAGGAGTCCTAAGTTCTAAATTCTTTTTCTATTATTTTCTGTTGAACTCCTGCCTTCCTCCTTCAGTTTATTTATAAAGCCTTACCAATTTCCAAATTGTGTTTCAACTATTATTTAACTTTATTATTATATTAACAGCGGGTGTTGACTGGTCCTCCAGCCATCTCTGATTGCATCAAGGTAAATCTAATCTGTCATTCACGAGATGGCCAGAGGACCAATACACAACTGATGGGATATACCCAAGCCCTTTCACTGGGTGGGACTAATCTATTGATAAAACAGACTGTAGAACAGTCCTACCAGACAGGTGAGCATAACTATACACGGGAGGTTGATAAAGACTGGATGAATATTTCATAATACAACTGTACTATGTACCAATATAGTGACTATTGCAATGTAGCTAATAAGCATATTGTACCACAATGTGGAGAGAACCAGCTTGGTGTAGTGGTCTGAACAATGGACATGACTCTGGAGATCAGGGATTGATTCTCCTTTGAAATCCACTGGGTGACCCTGGGTGAGTCACACACTCTCAGCCCAAGAAAAAGGTCACTTTAGGGTTGTCAGGACTTGAAGGCATACAACAACCATGTGGTACATCAGCATAAGGTCAAGAGAGCATATACTGCTGCTGCTGTGCTCCCTTCCTCTTACTAACCAAGACAAGTAGAGAAAGGCAACTGTGGGAGATGAGGGACCCACATTTGACTCCCAGGAGACTTTGGAGGGCTGCACCCACCTACAAACTGCCCCAAAGACCATCTTGAGTAAAGTGGGACACTGCATGGGAACCAGGAGCCAATTTCCTCCCTTAACTCCCCCCGTGAACCACACCTCCAGCCCCATGCCCAAATATTTTTTTGTTTCTTCTCCAGCCATTCTCAAAATGGCAATAGAAAGAAACAATGTCATGATTTGAGAGACATTGCAGACGAAAATAGAAGTATTTTCTCTGCAGACCTTATCAAAATGGCAACAGAACGGTGCTTTTCTCCCAGTTGCTATTTTCCACAGGACAGATTTGTGGGTTCTAGAAAGTTTTGAGATACTTACAGGGTTATCTTATGACTGTGGAGAATTTACTGCATGATTTTAGGGCAAAAATTGCATGGAAAGGATGTTGTTTTTTAAATTTAGGGGGTTGGGGACTTTGGGGGAGGGGGGCCTTGAATATCTGTCTTATTACAACATTAGATCGTTTCAAAACAGCTTTAAAGACATATCTCTTCTGGCAGGCCTTCCCAGAAACCGTATAATCTTCCCGGCTCCTAGAACTTCCCAGATAATTCCCAGGCCTTCTGCATTTTGATGTCACTGTGGGTTTTAATATGTTTGTCTTATTTTATTTTATATTAACTTGTTTTAATCTTTGTTAGTTTAATTCTATTTTAAGGGGTGGAAGGATGGGGATGGGATTGTTGAACTATTTTAACTGTTTTTTAACCTTGTTGTATCCCACCCTGATTGTTCAGACAGAGGGGCGGGTAAAAAATAAATATTATTATTGTTGTTGTTGTTGTTGCCTGCAAGCTGCAAGCTGCCCATTCTCTCTGGTCTAAGGAATGTGGGGGTGGGGCATTTTTCCTCATTTTTAGGCCTCCCTGAATAGAAGAACATGTCTCAAAGTTACTTCCTATTTTTACAAAAAGGCTGGTCCTGGGCTTAAATGTTACCAAAAATGTGGCAAAAATGCACCCTATATCCCTTAGAGGGCATTTGGGCGCAAAAAATATTTTGGGGAATAAAAAAAAAAAATCTTCTCCCCCTCAACAGAATTCCTGGGAGCTAGATTTTGCCCATCCCTGAGATAAGCTGTGGTCCATCAGGGTAGACTGATGGTACAATGCTTTGGGTGAGAAAGCTAAACTTGAGAGGGAGTTAGAATGGAGACTCCTCCCATCTAGATAGGTAGAAGTGTTGAATGCTTGCAACTCCAGAGATGTTGCCAAAACTACTGCTTGCCAAAACCACTCAGGCCTAAAGAGCAGTAATGATGGTAGAAACAGGAGATGGAACTTTCCAGGGGCCACTACTGAATATGGCACAATCAGATGATGTGTTAGAGAAACCACACCACCATTCTTCTTCAGTGGCTTAATTGAATGCCAGGTCTAGATTGTGCCAGGTTCCCTTCCTTGTCGTCCTGTTTAGTAAGCCTCACGTGAGCACAAGGCTACATCAGTTCCTGGTACAGGATTCAATTCCAGATGAATAGGGAAGAAACTGGCTGAGAGCAAACAAAAACCTCCAAAACCATTCACATGCTCTACGCCAGCTGAACAACAATGAGCAGGAAAGAGGATGTGGAGGACAGGAAAACAAATGCTTAGGATTAAAACAAAGATCTTGGCAATATATTCATTATCAAGTGCTTAAATGTTCTTTTAATGCCACTACTAGATCATAAAAAATAACTAGCTACAATTAACAATGGAAGATGAACAACAGAACCTGCAAAAATATCTGATGGTTAAACATACCACTTAATTCTTGCCGACTTGCCCGTGCACTATCCAATTGAGACCAAAGATGTTTAATTTCTTCTTCTGACTCAGCCTTTAGCTTCTGTACCTATGGAAGAAACAATTACTTATGACACTTTTAATTTTTTCACTAAAAATTGAAGTTTCCAGACTGCCTCTAGGCTCTCAGCAAAATCACGAGTTCCCAGGAGGAACCCTCTGAACCAAGGCTTCCAAATTAATTCTTCTTTTATTACATAAACCATAATACATAGCTTTTTATTTTATTTTCTGACAGAAAATGATAAGACAGCTTACTTGAATGGTCATTTGGTTACACGCATTAAAAGCTTATCAGGCCTTTTCTTCATTGCATTTTCATCTGTTTCATTTTGAAAGACTCCTGAGCTAGAAACTATGCATAACATGAAGGTAAGACAATTTGGGGTATTCCTTGTTGTGTACCATCAAGTTACTTCCAACTTATGGCAACGTGGTTTTCTTGACAAAATTTGTCCAAAGGGCGTTTGCCTTTGCCTTCCTCTGAGGCTGAGTGTGACTTGCCCAAGGCCACCCATAGGTTTCCATAGCTGAGTGGGGATTCAAACCCTAGCTTCCCAGTATCCTAGTACAACAAACAAATCACTACCTCTCACGGGGTTTACTTCCTCTGATGTGAAACTTCAGTTTCAGAAAGACAGTGGAGATTCTCACTTTAGTATCCTTTAAGGAGTAACAAGTCTTGGGGACTCATCACTAGAAAGTTTAAATTCTTGAAGTCACATTTTTGCATCATACATTGTACCAAAAAAGCTTCTATGGGGCTTTTTAGATTGGCAGGAAAGTGTGACATGAAGTTGCACTTTCCTTAATGCTTAGCAGCTAGACTGCAAGCCCCAGGTGTGCATTTAAAAAGTACAGGGCAGCTAGACTGAGGTTCTTTCTGTGGCTCAGCAACTACATGGGAAGCTGTCAAAACGCTACAAACACAGGCGGAGCAGCTACATGGGCAGCAAGGAACGTGGCTTTTAGCCGCGCTTTAAACATTTTTTCCCCTTGCTGGCTGCGAATTGCGCAATTGAGCAGGTACATCATACAGTCGGAGCTTATCACATGGGGGAGTACAGGACCATTCCGAAAGAGGGAGAAAGTGAGGTCAGTTAGGAAATGCACGTGATTACGCACAAGCTCATCACACACAAGACAAGAGAGCATCTACACAAAAAGAAAATGCAGAGTCAATACGAAAGAATTCATCACATGTGAACATACTGGTCGGTTTTCTGTTGCAAATTAAGGCATCTTGGGAAATGGTAGCAAAGGCTCATGGGAGTTGTAGTCTGTGTTCTGTCAGAGCATTATATTGAGTTGTCTTGAGGTTTCATCCCTCTGTCCAGGAGGGATTCCTATATGTCCTCCATTCTTGAGCAGAGGCCCCCCTTTTCCAAGTTGACCAGGCACGTCCTCCTTTGCCAGGACACGTCCTACTTTTCCAGCCTTCTTTTTGAAGAGGAAGCAGGAGGGCCAGACGTGCTCTGGCCAGGCTCTGGGGGTCTCTTCCTGGCTCCTTCCCTCCTTCCCTCCCCGCTGCCTTCCTCCTCCCTTTGGCTGAGAGAGTGTGACTTGCAGGGAGGAAGGGCAGCGGTGGTGCTCCAGGTCCTCCTGATGCTGGGCCAGGGCAAGCTGGAAACAGGAGGAGGAGGAGGAGAGGGACATGGGGCCCCTCTGCTGCCCTGCTTCCCTGCAAGTCACACTCTCTCAGCCAAAGGGAGGAGGAAGGCAGCCAGGAGAGAGCCCTGGAGCCTGGCCAGAGTGTGCCTGGGCCTGCCTTCTCCTCCCCCCTTCGGCTGAGAGAGTGTGACTTGCAGGGAAGCAGGGCAGCGGAGGTGCTCCAGGTCCCTCCCCTTCTCCTCCTCCTCTTGCCAGCTTGCCCTGGTCTGGCTGAGTGCCTCCAGTGCCCTGCTGTCTCCCTAGAAGTCACACTCTCTCAGCCAAAGGGAGGAGGTGAAGGAAGGTGCAGGCGCACTCTGGCCGGGCTCTGAAGGTCTCTTCTTGTCTTGGCATCTTCCCTCCCTCCGCACTTGTATCACTACCTTTAAATGGGTGCTTTAAAGAGACAGAGCCCCATTTAACCGTGCAACTACACCTTAGCCTTTAGATGCAATAGCAATGTTGCACCCTTTTTAAAAAAGTAGTGGGGAAATCAAACTACTTTTTAAAGGCACTTCTTCTTCCTTAAAACTCAAAAGAAGTGTTTTCATGGCACACTTTCCCTTTTTCTCATCTAAAGGCTGGGCTTTCATGCAGCCATCAACACACCTCTTTTTGCCAATCTAAAATGGGCCAGCTCCTTTTTAAAGCACTTCTTCTCCCTTAAAACTCAAAAGAAGCATTTTCATGGCACACTTTCCCTTTTTCTCATCTAAAGGCTGGGCTTTCATGCAGCCATCAACACACCTCTTTTTGCCAATCTAAAATGGGCCTATGGTACTAAAATGAATTGCCAAGGCACCACCATTAACTATTTTGGGCACTTCTTTGTAATCTCCTTAGCAGGTCATGGAAAATTTTAACCAAGAATTTTAACCAAGAATAACTTTGTTACCATTCTGATGCCAATTATTCTAGATTCAAGGTGAGAAAGTATAAATACAGTGGGCCCTTGGTTTTCATTCCAGGACCACCACCACCACCATCCCCCAGGACCCTCCAGGATAACAAAATCTGTGAATGCTCAAGTCCCATTAAAAATACAATGGCATAGCAAAATGGTGCCTCTTATATAAAATGGAAAATCAAGGCTTGCTATTTGGAATTTATACTTTCTTTGAATATTTTCAAGCCATGGATGCTTTAATCTGTGGATAAAAAAAATCCATGGATAAGGAGGGTTGATTGTATTACTATGAAGAAACAGTGTTCCCAGAGAAGAAGTGGACTGATATTGAGACTAGGCATTTTAATCTCACATGGTTTAAATGTGAAGTATATCCATCTACTTTAAAACTTGAGTTTTCATATGTTCCCAAGCCACAGCTATGCTGCAAACACATTATGATAAGGGTGTCCTTGCTGCACGCTAAAACACTGGAGTATAATGCTGTGCCTCCTCCTACTCAGTCAACTACCAGTTGCCAGTCATAAATTTTGGCTGTACTAGAGAATCTCTGCAAAATCTATAATTTATTTTTATTATTACTTGTTATTTACTATCATTTTCTATGCACCCTGTCTTCTGTTCCCTACAAACCCCTTCCCTACCAATAATCACACTCATCCTTGGGGAAGGAGGCTAAGTTTGCCTGTCACCTGCGGCATTTTCATCCTGTCTAGTGGATGGCTATGACTCTTCCATGTTTCTCCAAAATGAGGAGGTGCTGCCCAGCCTCTCTTCTTGAACTCTCCATCAAGGAGAGATTCCCAAGGACTGCTACAAGCCAGCTGCACTTCCCTCCACACCACAAGCACCTTGTCTACTTCCCTTTCCATTTCAGAACTCCCCTTTCGCCCTGAATCCATTCCAACTCGCCTACCCTGATACCTTGCCTCAAAACCCTTCACTCACTCAGTGGGAGTTTCCTCTTCCCAAAGAGCAACCAAGTCAGAAGCAAGTCCCATCTCCCAGCCATGTTTATCTCTCCGTGCCTCTATTTTTTACAATCTGCAGCTGGCCCTCTTCTATCACTGGGCAGGTAAGTCACTGTTAAGTCTCAGAATCCTGTGCTTCCTTGCTTCCCACACTAAACAATATATATATATAGCCAGATGTAAGATAACATGTACATATAACTGATTTTGCAAATTGCAACTTGTCTGCTGTTGTAAGTACTGCTATCCTTTTATTGTCCCTTTTTCTTCTAATAGCTCTGAAGAATATCATAATAATATTTCGAGGCTGAAACACACTGGGTTCTATTTTCAACCTCTTCAAGTTTTGTCTCTTTTCTACATTACTGCTTCTTATTCTCTGACATACATGAATATACAAAAAACAAGATTTCTATGCTGCATTGTTTTTTAAGGAGAAAATTCCATTAACAAACATATTTACCTCTTGTTGTAATTCTCTTTCTTGTTTCTTGCTCTGCTCTGTCAACTCTTTCACCTTTTGCTCATGTTCAGTTTGCAGATTTTTCATGGCTAGATGGTACTCGTCTGCCATCTTTTTATGTTCCACTAAAATTAAGGAGGAGCTCTGTTATGAAGAATATTTTTACAGTCTATCAAAATGCATACAAAGCATGCAGTCTGACCCTGAATTATAGTCCCTTCTGTGGAATGACCATTTCAAATCAGTCTTCTCAGAACTGTACACATGTCTGAATTGGTATAAAGAGCAATAAATTAGAAGTTCTGTTGCATATATGAACTCCTTTTTAATTTTTCAAAAAGTTCAGCTTATGTTTGTGGGAAAGTACTACTATTGGTGATGATAAAAGTTAGATTTGAGTGGAATAAAGAGTTAGACTGTCCTGTATAATCAACAATGAAACGCTGCCTTAGCTTGAACACCTAGGATTTCTTTAGACATAAATCTGTGTTTGATTCAGGAAAAAAAAATAGATGTTTGGGGTGTACTGGACACTATCATTCCTCTTTAGAAAGAAATTGTCCACTTCAACTAAACACTGCCAGTGTAATACAAAAAAACAGTTGGCATCTTATTATTGACATACACAGGCCTACCTCCACCTGATAGGCATGTAGTATGGTTCTGTCTGCAGAACTACAAGAGGTTCCTTCTCATTTTCAAAGGTTTGGTTCCAGCTTGCCCCCAATGGGAAAAAGAAGTGGGGGCTAAAGACCCTATTATTCAATGGGCAGTGATAGATGCATGCCACCATTGTCTGATATGAGACGGGGCATTACACGTAAAACTGTTACATACAGGATTGTAGCCAATGATCCCCTGTGACATTGGTTACTCTTTCTGATTGGATGCATTTGTTTTTGCTTGCTGTCAAGTTGATTTCCAACTTACGGTAACCCTATGAACAGGAGACCCCCAGAGTCCTACCCTGCTCAGTCTTGCAAACTCAGGGCCATGGCTTCCTTGACTGAACCAATCCACCTTTAGTGCAGTCTCCTCCTTTTCCTACTACTTCCACTTTATCAAGAATTATCACATAATGTGTTTGCAGCATAGCTGTGGCTTGGGAACATATGAAAACTCAAGTTTTAAAGTAGATGGATATACTTCACATTTAAACCATGTGAGATTAAAATGCCTAGTCTCAATATCAGTCCACTTCTTCTCTGGGAACACTGTTTCTTCATAGTAATACAATCAACCCTCCTTATCCGTGGATTTTTTTTATCCACAGATTAAAGCATCCATGGCTTGAAAATATTCAAAGAAAGTATAAATTCCAAAAAGGAGTCCAATAGATCACCTCATCTCATGATACATCCACAGTATGATAGCTTCAGTTTAATAATCTTCTAGTGAGATTTCAGACTTCATTTGCTCTAAGACTCATTCATCTTTTTAGCAATTCAAATGAGTTGATTTTCTTCCTGTCAGCTCTCTTCACTGTCCCACATATACAGCAGTTTTATATATAACATATGGGTATATTATAATACACTAATTTTGAATCAAAAGAAATGTCACTTGTAAAGGTACATGTTCCTTTATATATCTGAAACGTGGAATTTAACTGATGCTTGGGTCCTGCATGTTCTTATTGTTGCTAAAATATTTATACATGAAAATTATAAATATAAATGTTAACCAACTTGTTCTGTTTTCAGAAGATCTTACTGCTTTAGCTATACACCAACATGCACTTTATTGCTGACAATTCCAAGAAAATGTGTTTGAAAAATAAGTTCACTCTAGGCCACATTCATACGTCGTATGCTCTTCTCCCTTTCTTTGTCATTATATATTTTTTGAAGTGACATCAGTATTTTTTAAGCTGTACATGTGATATTTAATGCCAGTAAAATTAGGAAAGAGGCATAAAGACACAAATTCCAAATGTTGGAAATGTAAAGAAAAAGATGGGACTTACTATCACATGTAATGGAACTGTAAGAAAGTGAGGAAATACTGGAAAAACATACATATGGTGATTGTAAAAATATCAGGGGTGTATTATGACACACGTACAGTATTGGGGAAAGAGGTGGGAAAAAAGTGTGGGAAATTGATATGGTGAGATTATGGTATGTCCAAATATGGAAGATCAATCAAATACCGATAATTGAAGAATGGTTAGAAAAATTATTAGATTTAAGAGATATAGAAAAGGCTCTTAAGAAGAATGAAAGGGGAAAAAAGGATATGAAAGAAGTTTGGAATTTAGTTGTAATATATTGGGGGAAAATTAAGTTTAACTACTGAATAATAGTTAAAAGGAAAAAAAGAGTAAAATGACAGCAATAATGAAGAAAAACAGTAAACTAGGTAGTGAAAGAATTATTATTTTCAGAAGATTATTAGTTGTTAGAAGAAATTAAAGAAAATCCAAAGGGTAGGAGAGCATGGTGTATATAAGGAATCCAACTACCAGAAACAAGTGGGAATGAATGAGGGCAGAATGAAAAATAGAAGAATAGAGACATAAAGCATAAGATATGCTTAAAATGTGAGTATGTTTGGATAGATGAATAGGCATATATGGAACATTAGATAAAAGTTAGGAAAGGGGTATAAAAATAAAGGTCTACAGTAATTGGATCTATGTATATAAAGATACTTGTGTATATCGGTATGTGAACTATTTTAACTGTAACTGTTTGTTTTTTTTAACCTTGTTGTACCCCGCTCAGATTGTTCAGACAAAGTGGTGGGTAAGCAATTAATAATAATAATAATAATAATAATAATAAAATAATAATAATAATAATGTTTATGGTTAATCAGGGATGGATGTATTGATGGATGGATGTATCAGAATGTATGTGGATGTTTTAACAAATAAAATTTAAAAACAATTATCATTCTCGGATAACTGCATGAGCGTTCCATACTCATGCCAGATGATCAAGGTAGGAAGTCAAAGTTCTTTTCTCTTGAAAATGCTAACTTCACTGTCCCTCAGATCACTTTAGTTATAAAGCCTTTATTAGAGCTATTACGCAGAATAGGTTAGAATTGCAAAAGAGTTTTGCTTTGTTTTATTTTGTTTAATAATAATAATGATGATGGTTTATTTATACCCCGCTCTTCAGCCAAGGCTATCAGAGCGTTTTAATATCCCAAGTGGGGGTAGACTGGTCATCCAACAATGCTCATAGTTAATACCAACCTTTCATTCTTTGAATGACTGCCTGAGCAATCCACATTCATGGGATATCCCCAAACCCATATTCATATTTTCCCCCCATATTCATGAAGCCCTGGTGGCACAGTGGTTAAATGCCTGTATTGCAGCCACTCACTCAGAAACTACAAGGTTGTGAGCTCAATACCAGCTCGGGGTTGACTCAGCCTGGCATCCTTCCATAGGTCACTAAAATGAGTACCCAGCTTGTTGGGAGCAATTATCTTATGTAAACTGCTCAGTACATTGGTGAGTGGTAAGAAATGTACTTGCTATTGCTATTGCTTTTCACTATCATTGATTACTGTATGTAATACAATCCTTCCAAATGCTTCCTAAGCAGCTTTTGTCTAACCTGTAATGTCTTATGAAAGGGGAACATCGCTTCCAACCTGTTGCGTTACAAACCTCTTCCAAAGAAGCAGGCACTTGAAAAGCTCTCATTGTGGCCATGGATCTAATTTAATGTGCTCACACACTCTCAGGTCTCTGTACCTTCATGAAGCCTCAATAAGGTAGTTATATCAAAGCCTTTCATACAGAGATGTTTGGAATGAGTGCTGGATTTAAAGTCAGTGTCACTTTGCCCTCCTAAAATCTGCACAAGGTTGGGTTAACAGAAAGAGAAGTGAGCTAAGATACTCTTCTCGTCGAACCAACTGCTAGCAAAAAATGCTACCTTTAGTAACAAAATCCTCAAAGATGTTCATGTAGCAACTCAAATTGAGGTTTTGTTAATGCATTTAATACTAAATTCAAATCCCATGATGGGAGCCTGTGAACCACAGCAGGAGCTTTCAAATAACCACCTTCAAAATCTTTATTACATGAGAAGGAATGGAAACAGCCTGACCTCCATGTGCCAAAACTGTTGACACCACCACTACTTGCCTCCGCAATATTTTCTATTTGAATATGAACAATGGAAACTAACTTCTTTCTACACCACGTCTTGGAAGATTTCCAGGTCACCTTGTACCTCCTCCAGCTAGATTGCCTACTTGAAGCTAGAATGGTATTCACTATAGAATCAGACTACCACAGACTACTACTAACTGCTGGCACTCAATACCCATGCAGTCAGATTCAGGAATTTGGGTTCTAAGTGCAATATTGCCACCTATTCCTGTAGATCTTCCTTCTGTGATTGATGAAGAGGAAGTCTAACTGGAATATATAATAGCAACGGAAGCCATGGGTAGTGTGGCCAGTAAGATGCAACTAACATTATCTGCACTGGTCTCTCCAGAACTGATAGAGGAGGATACATACAGCATTCCTTCTGGCCATGGTGAGAGCATCTTGCTGCTCTGCATCTACATTGCTTTCTACTGAAAAAATATTTTAAAACTCTGAATTATTGATAGGAGCAAACAACTTCATCTGAAATGACCCTAATTAGTTGTTCAAGAGTACTCCTTGGTTGATCCTGTGCTTGCTCAAGTAATGTGCTTGAGTAGTTAATGTTCCCTTCACTGCAGAGATTGAATTTACCATCCTCTCTGTCCAGATTGATATTCTGTTTGCTTCCCTGATAAGCACTGGGGAATGTGGACCTCCCGCAGATCTGATCTGACTGTCATGTTGTCTGTGTTCACTTGTACATTCTGACCCTTTACTAATTTTAAAGACCCCCAGAAAGACAAAGACTACATTTTACTGACAAGAACAGCAAGTCAGCTCCATGTTTTAATGATTGCAGAACCTGTTTCTTTTCCCCAACTTGCAATCTTATGAGAAAAAGCTGCAGTTCAGGCACCTCTTCCCAAATACCTACTTTCAATTTGTTCCTTTCCAAAAGACAGTCTCTCCAACTTTCCTTTTAGTTCTTCCACTTCCACTTCCAGGGTTCTTTTCATCTCACTGAATTCAATCTGATGTTTTGCCGATAACTCTTCAGACATGTTTTTTAAAGTGATGTCTGTATTCAATGCCCATTCTTTTTTAAGATTCTAAAAGAAATCAGGATAATGTGGTGTAGTTTTAATTTAATCCATGCATATTCTCTTAGAAGACAGTAAGCTCTTCCAATCACATTATTTGTAAGTTTATTAAAAATTATGTCCCAAAACACTTGCATCTCAGGAAACTAACACCAATATGTTTATTCTTTCATCATTTAGGCAACTATATAATCCTGTCTAATGACAGGAAAGCGGGGCTATAAATGCAGTCTCAGCTAAATCAGCCTTGCAGAAATCATACAACTATAAATGAAACGTAGAATCAAGGTTGGTGTTAGCATTTGGTATGGCTAGGCAAATGTCATGGTTCAGAGGTTTCACAGCCAGGATGATTCAGGGAGTGCAGTGGGGGTGGAGGTAACACTTTATATTTTCCTCCTCACTTTTCCAGGATTTAAGTGAATACTGTATGGTGGCAATTTATTATTCTCCTGATCCTACGTTGGCAATACTACATCACAAGTGCTGGAGGAGTGTGTGTGTAGACTCTATTGCCAGCCAAAGCCAGAAGACTTATTACTCAGATTCTCCCCTCCAATGTTAATTTTTCTTTCTCAGCACTTCAAGGCTGGGGAGACCGTCATAACACATGAAGAAGTATTACTCTGCTGCAGTCACCATTACTGTTAATGCCACTGCTTCTGCACATTCAAGCCACCAGCTCTCCTATTGTGAGCATACGGGGATAGAAATGGCACCAGCTGGTAGCAGAAAACAACTTTGGCTTAGCAGTACCAGCAGAAGCAAGCTGGGGAACCCAAATCAGCACAGACAACAGGACTTTCAAATTGTTGGCCACCAGCACTTCTGCATTCCTTGTTTGCCTAGACTAGCACAAGGAGCAGCCTGGTAAACCTGCTGCCTGTACTACACAAAAAAGCAAGGAGAACAGAAGCACTGATAGCAAGCACACCTCTGACTGTACTGCTTTAAGATCTTTAGTAGTTTTTTGTTTGTTTGTTTTAAAGTATCTCCCTTTCTTGGCTCTCTACTGAGGGTGAGCACAGAAGGAAAATTAAAAATTGGCTATTTCTTCCAGGCTAGTCTGAATTTTGGCATCCAAAAGCAGATGAAACCTCCAAATTGACCACAAAGGGAAGGATGACATATCCACCCACATCCCAAACCCCATGACAGGGATCCCTGGCATCTCCTCTAATTTTATCCATGCCCAAGGTAAAGGCAGAAAAATACAATGAACAAATTTTGGCAAGAAAGGAAAGAGGAATAGGGTATTCAAGAATGTGGCGAGGCACTGCTAGACACAATGAGGGACAGAGCAGAGAGTATGTTTCCTCTGGCTCAGCTCCTTCCTATTAGGGCAGGGAAGGGCAGGGGAACTATGTGCCCAATGTGGCCTTCAGAGCAAGTCCAACATGGTCTGCAAAGGGTTCAGGGAACAATGCGCTGGGAAAAAACGAGTAGCCACAGCTGTACTCCGCATCTCATATTCCCCTGTACAATGAAACTGAAGAGGGAGCAAAGTCAGGGCCAACTATAACACCTCCTTAAACTTCCAACAGCCATGGAGCCTGTGATAGCAGGGGATGACCCAGCCCAAGTATGGTTGGCAGGGCAGAGATCTTGACCTGGCACCCAAATTGGTTCCCCACCACTGCACTTGTGTATGATCTGGATACCCTTGTTCACACCGAACCAGAAAAAAAAACTTCATTGAAAGTCATCCATTCTCTATTCCTACCTGATAAGAATACAGACATCTCAAAAATGTGGAATTGGCTAACTACCATGAAGGTTTCATTTTCAATTGGGTTAAACCCTTGGCCCATCAGCTTTACTGCAGGAATGTCCAAGACTCAAAACTTTCTTTGTAATGACTGTTTGTGCCTCTGCCTTCACTTCAGTTTTGTTCTAAAGCCTGAACTTTTGTCCTTCCTCAATAATAATAATAATAATAATAATAACTGATGTGGATGCAGCATCAGTGGATATAGATTGCTTCTTCAAGCCATTTAAGAATGAAACCTTCACAGTAAGTAACCAATTTCTCATTCTCTGAATGGCTCATCCACTTTACAGTTGGGATGTACACAAATGCTTCCCCTAATGCACAGGTGTGGCTGCCCTCTTAAACTACACCACTGTCTGACCAAAAGCAACATGTAATGATGTATATTTATCTACATTATAAAAGTAGATCGTTCTTTCCAGCCTGCTGCATTTCAGACATCTTCTAAAGATGCTGAAATGCCTTATGCCTTGCTTGTTGCCATGGAACATGTTGAGTGAGAAAAAAATGTTTCCTATTTATTTAGCACTATAATACTAAACTTTTATAAATTATTTATCTCTCCCTACTTTGGGATGGACTGTTCCTTCAGTCTCACAAGAATGACCATTCTCAGTAAGTATCAACCACTCATTGTCTGTGAGACTTAAGGAACAGTCCACAACACTTGGAATACACCCAAGCCACCTACAACAGAGAGCGCTATCATTAACCACAGTCTGGTGTACTGTTCTACTGAAGGCTGCCTAACAAGCCCTAAATTTGTCCACTATGTAGTGTCGTACAATAGTAAAGGGTTCTTTCCAGCCTACAGCCCTACAAACATCCTCAATTGAAGCTAACATGCTATAGGCTACCATTACCACCATCAATCTGGTTGAATGAGCCCACACGTGCATAAATCACACAATTTTTGCCAGGTCATAACACTGGAAAATACAGACTTTTAAAAATATAGACCTCGGACTGTAAGATATGAACAGTGCCTCAGTCCTTCTAAAACTTTTAGCTCTCCTCATACAGATTCTCTCTCGTCTCTGTAAATCCAACGAATGCCACATCTTTTCCAGAGAACGGCCTGGATTTGGACAGAATGTGGGTAAATCTAACACTCAACCACCTGCTGGCACCAACAGTGATTTCAGTGTAAACGATCACTCAGTAATCATGGTCAACTTATATTCTTTATATATCCTGTATATATCCTGTATATATTCTTTATATATATATCCTGTAGACACAACCTCTAGCACCCATTTGTCCGGTATTATGTGTTAAAGACGACCTAAACGAAGGCATCTCCCTCCTATGGGTTTGGACACTCACCTTCTGAATTGTTGCGGCCCTGCTTTTTAAACTGAAATCTGGAAACTGGAGAATTGACCACAGGGACACCTAACTGCTCCATCAAATTTTTCAAACTACTATAACTTTTTTTGGTGGTTACTTACTCCCTAAACTTGTTCTCCCATTTCTGCTGTTTTTAAAAACATATCAAGAATGAGCAATTTTACAATCTGAGGCCATATTTGCTTGCAATATTTTTCCCATTTTACCAGTCTATTCCTGATCTGAGGAAACCTCCTGTCCAGAATGTTTATCAGCATGCTTTGTTTGTTTTTTTTGTCTACCTTTTCCCTGAACCATTCCTGTTACATCCTTCTATTTCTGTTCTTCTACATCACCCATTTGATTTTTATCTAGAAACTGCAACATAAAATTCACTATCTTCTCTGTCACATAAATTATGTATTTCATTAGGATTAATAAGTTGAATCAATGAACCATATTGTAATAAAATATTCATTATGAAGCACATGGGGCATTTAAAGTGCAATTTCATTGAGAGGGAAGCAACTTTGGTGATACTGATCACATGATGCCACTTTCCACCCTTACCTGTCCTTTCCTCCAGTTGCTGCTTTTCATTCACGGGGGAAACCCATGAATGTACTGGCAACCGCACAATGCCACAGATGCAAAAGGTCTTTCACAGGACAGGTGCGAAAAGTCTTTCACACAGCAGTTACACAATTGCCAGTCACATTGTGTTAGTTTTAATTTTTCTCCCCTCGTTTTTCATGCAATTTCCGAGCTCTTCAGCCTCAATTTAAGGTTTAAAATACATTTTAAATCTTAAATTGTGGCTGCAGAGCCCAGAATTGCACACAAAAAAAGTGGATTTAAAGAAAAATATTCCTAAAAGGCATGCTGGGAAGGGCATAAGGGAGGGAGGCGGGCTTAAAGGAGAGGTCAGGAGGAAGGAAGAACTATGAGGCAGCAGCCCCAGCAGCGCAACTGAGAACCGGTACGGTGGTGGCTGCATAGAAAGCAATATGTTCCCATTTTAATTTAATTGTGTAACTGCAGCAAGAAAGGGCCTGGTGTGATAATCTGTTATATTTAATGCATTTAAACCATTTAAATTATTTGTCCTATTTAATAACACTGGATTTGATGAATTCATTGTATTTATATGAAAATAAATTTCCAATACTATTAAACTGTAACCTAAATGATTCCAAATTATGCTGCTTGCTAAATAAATTAATTCCTTCTTAAATCTGTGCTCTAATTAAATCATGTAAAATTTCCAGTGAAACCTCCTGTTGACTGTTTTGCCCAACTGTGATGACTGTTTTAATGAATCTTAATGAAATAGACATAGATGGTAAATTAACTTGCTGCCTTGAGGTTGCGGGCTGTGTTTGTGACCACAGTCTAAGACCTGCATATCGAAAACAGCATGTTTATGAGCCATTGTCAAGTCACAGTCCCTGTTGGCCAGCACTTGAATTGGATAGGATGGCTTCTTTCTTGGAGGCTTTTTTTTAAATGGGCTGAGTTTCATGTCTCAAAATGGTGACCAGAATCCCTTTCTACATCTTTGTAGCCTACTCCTCCTGCATTGATACTAATAATCTTAATTTTCATCTTGTTTTAGCTGTGGTTCACTCATTTTTGCTGGGATTAGCCACTGCTGCAGAAACTGGTGTTCTGTGATCCTGATTCACTCATTTTTACTGGGATTACCCACTGCTGTGGAGACCAGTGTTTCCTCTTACTTTCACTAGAGGAGAGGAAAATCTTTTTCAGAAGTGACTCCGATTCTGTTTGAGAAACGTGTTGATCATTTGATTGCTGGCCAACATTTTAAATATTTATCACAGTCTCACCCTCCTCAAACTGCTTACTCGCAGCTTTAGGGTTTGGCAAATTTACTGAATGTCTGCTGCTTGCATTTCTTTGCTGATAAGAGCCCACTATCAGCTGAATCCTCCATTTGCTGTTGTTTCTATTTCTTAAGGGCTAATTTCTGAGCCTTAACACTGAACCCTGCCTAAATCTTAATGCTAACTTATTTTCTAGTTAACTAGGAGAGAAGGCTCAATGTCTGACCAGCTGGCAAGGCAGGAAACTTAAAACTGAAGAGAGAGGGGTTGGAAGCAACAGTAATAACAGACTGGAATTTTGAGGATCCTACCTGTCAAGATTTGCACAAGGGATAAGCCCAAGTATTGTGGACTGTTCCTTAAGTGTTACGGGGAATGAACACTTTTAACCATAATGCAGTACATGTACTAGATGCTCTGTTCCCCAATGTGTTAGGACTGAAACAAACAAACAAAGCCCTCATTTTCCTAATAAACTTTGTTCTCCTAACATAAACTCTTACAGCCCTCATCAAATGCGTGCCTGTGACTCCTCCCCAGTGCCATTTTCCGGCTTCCAGCTGTCTCTGAAGGCTGGGAAATGGCAAGGAGGAGGACCAAGTGGGGGCACGCGCACCTATTCCTCCTACTCCCTGACCCATGCCATGCGAATTGGCATCACGTGCTGCCTGTGGCATGCCTGCCATAGGTTCACCATCATGGGGCTAGAGCTCCTGGGAACTAAACTCCTAAACACCTAGAGCACCAAAGTATGGTCCAATGGAGGCGAGGATAGAAACAGCAAAAGAGTTCTTGGAAATTCTTTCGATTCTAACATGTCTGACATTCCCTTTAGCAGGCTTAGAAGAATCTTTGTTTATCAGTGCTATGAAACACAGGGCAGACAAGAACAAACAGTAGCAAGTTGTGAGCAGAAAATTTAAGGTTTACCCAAAGGATTTCATAACAGGAAAAACAAAGAAACAAACATAGAGTTGATAAAAGTTTTAGTCTTCTAAGGAGACAAGAACTTCTCACCAGTGGGAAAAAATAGTTCAGAAAGATAGTAAGATACGGCAGGAATAAGAACTGCAGGAGAGCCAAGGACTACAGCTACTAAGTAAAAAACAAACACAAACATGAATATATGGGACTTTTCTTCCTGGGCTATAAGGAAATGAGCCTGAAATCCCACCAAGCAGAAATAACAGTAGTGCAAAACTGGTATATCTCTTCTGTCACTAGCATCCCAAGCACAGCAGGCTAGGAAGTGGCAGCAACTCCTTCTCTACTGCAGTGACTGATAAACATATAATCAGGGCTGAGGATATGGGAGGAATCTGCAGCAGGATTACCAGAGCGAAAGGCAGAGAGGGCTCCTATGCCTTTAATGGCTGTTGTCACCCAACCAGATAACAACACCTGTTGAATTCCCCTCTTTTACACAACCATTAAAGGTAAATGGTAACTTAAGTACCATATATACTCGACTATAAGTCGACCACGTGTATAAATCGAGGTCTAGTTTTGGGGCCAAAATTATGGATTTTGACATGACCCATGGATAGGCTGAGAGTAGAACTTGGAGGCTCCGTCAGTGTGTGCATGCAAGCAGCAAAAGAGAAGCAGCAATCAATATGAGGCTTCAGTGTTTCAGCTTTCACTTCTGAGGCAGTGAAGCACATGGATGGGAGAGAGACTGTTAAACAGCACTCAGTCAGTCATGAAACTGTCTGCTTGGCTCAGGACAGAAAGAAACTGCATGGGGAAATCTGAAAGAGCTGCTATCACATTACCATATTGACCCATAAACAAGTTGACCTAGGATTCTGGGGTCAATGTTTTGGGCACAAATTTTTGGACTTGTAGACGAGTATATACAGTAATTGTCATGACAGTCTAACAATCTAATAGATAATTTTTAAAATTAGTTTTTATTATTAATCTGTTAGATTAAAAAGGCTAGACACAATACCTCCAACATATGGACATATTTTTCCTCCATTTTCAAAGTTATTTCCCTCCTTTCTTTATCTGGAAAGTGAAACAGATTTTAACAAATTAGCATTAACATATCACTTCACCTAAATCAGTCAAAGGATTTTTTTTTACTTTCAAACCTCACATAATTTCCATCTCTTCTTCCCAGTTTTCAAAATACTTTGGTTTCTCCAAAAGTTTATGTTTATAAAATTATTGTAATAAGTACTACTAAGATATATAAACATTTCTTACAGAAGGTGTTTCACATTTCTAAATTACTATAATTATTGGTGTAACTTAAAAAACAGATTTATTTGAGCATTATGGCAACATGTTTTGGCTTTCATCTTATTCAACTGCTCTGAATAAAAGTAATCTATATCATAAAATAATCTAAATTTTTATATATTGTAAAGTGAATTATCATACAGTTATATACTATATATACTGTATTAATGCAGTGGTTCTCAAATGGTGGGGTAGGACCCCTAGGGAGCATAAGAATTGCTTGCGAGGCGCAAAACATGGAGGTTCTGACCCCTCCTCCTCCCAAACGTTTAATGTGTAAAATTTACTCATACGTTGAGTTAAATATTGAATTCGCTTTGCTTAAATAAAACTGTTCTAATTTGAATGATGTTATTTCCTTATAAAATGTTAAAATATGAATACATATGAATGTGCAATTGAAAATGCTCATACTAAATAAACAAAATATTTTGATTAATATACTACACTGAGAGGGGGATGATGTCCAAATGTAGATGTAAAGGGAGGTCTCCAAGGTAAAAAGTTTGAGCCCTACTGGTATAATAAATTATTATACAATAATTTTCAGAATTAGCATCCCTTTTGCCCCAAAATTGTAATGTAAATAGCCATCAAGTAGCCTAACCTCGTGTTCTATCAAATGTTTAGCAGATATTTATAAATTGTTACCGATATCATATTGATGTTTCAAAGCCATTTCTTCTTTTTCCTTATGATTCTGTTTGTTAATGCGGTCCAACTCAAAATGGTATTGACCTTGCAGAACTGCTAACTCTTGAGCATGCTTATCTTTGAGCATTTCACGCAGTTCCATGAGGGCAGTTTCTTTCTCTTTCCTCAGATTACTCTGTATCAGCTCCAAGTGTGATGTGTGCATATTGCTTGCACTTAGTCTTAGAGCTTCCAATTTAAGATTGTGTAGCATCTGCAATGAAGAAAAACACCACAAGAATTGGAATGCTTACCCTTTTGTATAATTGCTAACTATTACTTACAGTGCAGTCCTATGGTCCCATTATGCCATTGGGGAAGCCCTAGAATATCAGCTGTCTAGCCCAGTGATTTCCAAACTTTTGTCCTCCAGCTGTTTTGGACTTCAACTCCCAGAAGCCCCAGCCAGTTTGGCCAACAGTTAGGAAATCTGGGAGCAGACGTCCAAAAACATCTAGAGGATGAAAGTTTGGAAGTCACTGTTCTAGCCCACGATACTGGAGAAAAACCATTACAGGGTGCGAACATAGTAAAACCATCAGAAGTAGGGCTTAGATGACAGGATTGAAATTCACTTTAACCTTTTTCCTACCGCTACAAAGGCTGTAATATTAGGTTGGCAAAATACAGTTGGCCTTCCATATGCATAGATTCAATCATCCACACTCCAATATACCCCCCCCAGCATTTTTTTTCCAAAAAGCAAATTTTAATTTTGACATTTTATGTAAGGGATATCATTTTACTAAGCCATTGTACATAACAGGACTTGAGCAACCACAGATTTTGGTATCCTCATGGGGTCCTGGAACCAAACACCAGTGGATACAAAGGGCCCACTATATGTTCTGTATGCTACAAACAGTTCCTACTGGTATTAATGAAATGCCAAACAATATTATCCCCTCCTACTCTACCACAATCCAAATTAATCATAAGGTTCTAATTAATTTTTCAGTTCATCACAACATTGTACAACAATGGATCAGCTGCTGCCTGGGTATATGTGATTTATATGATGAGGGTGCATAACAAGATGAGGGGCTTATACAAACTACATAGCACATGCTCTGTTATCTTCTAGAATAATTTTATTTCGAGGAGATGGCTTTTTTTTTGTACTTGTGGCAGCAAGGATTATATGAATTATTATTGTTGATAATACTGTGCCTCAGCTTGTTGAATCCCTTCTTCATGTTTAGCTTCCATTTGTTGTTGCTCCTTTATTAATTCAGTCTGCATCTCTTTCATTTCATCCTCAGATAGTTCACCTCTTTCACAATCATGTTCTCTTTCATGAACCTATAGGAAAGAAAGCATTAAAAATTTTAATGATATATGCAAGCACACTTGTTTGTCCAACAGGACCTACTGTAAAGAGGAAAATATATTAAAGGTTTCCTTATAAAGCTTTTCTGACTCAAAAGAAAAAAAATGTGTTATGCTTCTATAAAAATTGTACTTACTCAGATAGGGCAACAGACAGAAGCTGTAATAGCAATTGGTATGACTAAGGACTCTTTCAGACGTGGGAAATTGGAAGAATAATCCAAGGGCAATCCAAACGCAATCATGGGGTTTCACGTTATTGCGAATTAAAGCTTCTCACGCAATTTTGGGCAAAAGGGAAGTCATTCTGAATGCAATCATGGGGTTCACGTTATTGCGAATTAAAGCTTCTCACACAATTTCGGCAAGAGGGAGTCATTTTCGGGTAACGGGAAGTCAATCTGAACGCATTCCGAATGCAATGGGGATTCACGTGAATTCACTAAGCTAGCGAATTTACCTGAATTCGCATTGACTCCATTTGAAGTTGGGAAAAATTCCTCCCGTGTGAAAGAGTCCTAAGTGAGTATGTATAAGGCTGTCACCACAGCACTGTCTCTTGCTGACCTCAGTATATGCCACTATGGACTCAAAGCACTCTGATGCCTTAGCAGCATACACTTTACACTTAGATTAGGTGGAATCTCTTTTCCTGTAGTTTGAATCCATTGCTCCATGTCCTAGGCTCTGGAGTAACAGAAAAGAAGCTTGCTCCATCCTCAATATGACATCCCTTCAAATACTTAATCATGCCTATTGTGTCAACTCTTAATCTTCTCAAGTCTAAACATATCCAGCTTCCTAAGCCACTTCTCACAAGGCTGCAACTTTTCACCATAATTGTTCAACTTGTACACAGAAAATATGCAGAACAGGTTTAGATTCAGAAGGAGGAGGAGCGAAGATAGGAACATTAACAATCTAAGATAGGCGGATGACACCACACTACTAGTAGAAAACATCATGGCTTTGGAACATTTACTAAGGAAGATCAAAGCCAAAAGTGCAAAAGCAGGATTACTGCTGAACATAAAGAAAATAGAAATAACAACCAAGGAGGATCTACCTAAGTTCAACCTAGACAATGAGGTACTCAAAATAGTTCAAGAATTTCTGTACCTTGGATCAAATATTGATAGGAATGGGGATTGCAATCAAGAAATCAGAAGATCAGAAATCGGAACGGTAGCCATGAAGGACTGGACAAGAATCTAAAGTGTAAAAATATACAGCAGAGCATGAAAGTTAGAATCATACAAGCCACCGTATCCCTACCATATATGGATGCAAGAACTGGATAGCGAGGAAAGCAGATAGGAAGAAAATCAATTCATTTGAGATGTGATGCTGCAGGAGAGTGAAGAAGATACCATGGGCAGCTAAAACAACTAACAGATGAGTCTTTTAAGAGACCAAACCTGAACTCCCTGAAAGCCAAGATGACAAAACTGAGATTGTTTCACTTTGGTCACATCATAAGAAGGCATGACTCTCTAAAGAAGTTGATGATGCTAGGGAAGGTAGAAAGCAACAGAAAGAGAGAAAGACCACATGCCAGATGAATGGATTCAATTGCGGGGGTCTTAAAAAGCAAGCAAACAAACAACTACTACAAAATGTCTTGAAGAGTTTTGAACAAGTGGAACAGGTACGCATGCTTGCATTCCCCTGCATAAATATGTATATAGGGGATGGATGTATGTACGTATACAGATGCTTATGTAAATGGGATATTTCATTAATTATATTCTCACAGACGGTTAAGACGAACATTGTAGCAACAAGAGAGATAAAACGGGTGTTAAAAATGATTTGTTGAACTAATTCCAAAGTTGTAGAGACACTGTGACCTGGGCCAACAACAATCCTTTGCTCTAATTTAGACTCTTAGGCATGGTAGGTAAAATTCTGCCTTTCAACTGGGAATTGTAGTTTTCTGGGACATTGAGCCCCCTCTGCCAGAGAGAGCTCTGGGGCCGCAATGAACTACACTTCCCAGCATTCCTTGAGCCAGGTCTCAAAAGTTGGACCCTCACCTCTGGCAGAGTCTCGCCTGCAGCCTCACTATCGCCATCCGCCGCCCCCGCACCTCCTTCTCCTTCCTCCATCTCCATGAGACTGAAGAACCCCCTGCTGCTGCTCTCAAATTTCCAACCGTCGCAGCACCACCTGAGGCAAAAAAACTTTCAGCCAATGGCGTTCCCGCGTCCTCGCCCCGCCCTCAACTCTCTGTCCAATCAGGAAGCGAGCCCAACAGCTGCCCGCTCCCGTTGCTCCCGCCCTTGCGCCAGCTGTTGTTGGATTGGCAGGTCCAGTAGCCAATAGACTCCCGAGCCCACTTCCTCATCTACTCTCAGTCCCCAGCCCCCCCTTCCCTAACTGTGGACTCCAAATGGTGCCCTTTCCTAATTGTGGTCCCTTTAAGAGATTTTGGACTTCATCTCCCAAAAGCCTCAGCCATGTTGGCCAATAGCCTGGGATTCTGGGAGCTGAAGTCCAAAAAGAATCCCTTAAAGAGCACAGTTACAATATTATCCCTTTAAAGACCACCTTAAAGACCACTGTTATAATATTATCAAGGGTTCAACAGTGGTCCCCAAACTGTGCCCTTTATTAAGAGCTTTTGGACTTCATCTCCCAGAAGCCTCAGCCATGTTGGCCAATAGCCTGGCATTCTGGGAACTGAAGTCCAAAATTCCCATAATGAAGAGCACAAGTTTGGGAACCACTGCTGATTGAAGGAAACGTCTCCATCTTCCAGACGATTTGGCCCGTCTCTATTCAAACCTTTGGTCCAAAAAACAAAACAAAACAAAAAAAAAAACACTGCAGGAATAATCCAGTTTGAGACTGCATTAACTGCCCTGACTCAGTGCTATTAAGGAATCCTGGGAATTGTAGTTTGTTGTGGCACCAGAGCTCTTTCTGACAGAGAAGGCTCAATGTCTCACAAAAACTACACTTCCCAGGATTCCCTAGCATTGAGCCAGGGCAGTTAAAGCGGCCTCAAACTGGATTATATTCCTGCAGTGTGTTTTGGATCTATGCGTGTTTTTTGAGCCTTGACTTCTGCCCAGGAGGAATTCCAATAAGTCCCCCAATAAGTCCTCCTTTCTCAGGATATGTCCTACATTTCCTCTTTCTGTCTAGAAAGAATTCCATAATATCCTCCATTTAGAACCTCATTGAGTATAGGATGGCCAGGTGTCCTCCTTTCCCAGGATATGTCCTACATTTCCACCTTTTGTCCATGAGGAATTCCAACATGTCCTCCATTTGGAACCCCATCAAGTATAGGATGGCCAGGTGTCCTCCTTTTCCAGGATATGTCCTACATTTCAACCTTCTGTCCTGGAGGAATTCCAAAATGTCCTCCATTTGGAGCATGAATAAGAAGTATGAGGAGATATCTCCTCTATCTATCTCCATGCTGCTTAGCCATGCTCCAAATGGAGGACAATTTGGAAATGTAGGGCATATCCTGGTAAAGGAGGACATCACTCAATGGGCTTCTTTCTCTCTGTGTCTTTCTCTGAGTGTTTCGAGCTTTGATTTGGCCATGTCCTCCCTTTTCCTTGAACGTCCTACATGTCAGGGTGCCATGACACTAATAATACTTAATTATATTAAGGGGGGGGGGATAAAAGGAAGAAGAAAAATAGAACAGAATGGAGGAAACGGTCTGCGCATGCTCAGTTCTCTTTTTTAAAAAAAATCCTTCCCGCGCGCCGCAGGTAGCGAACGTTGGGATTCAAACGGCTTTTCCCCGCCTCCTTTGTGAGGAGGCAGCCAATCAGAGGAGGCGACTGTTGGCTTGAGGAGGAGATTGGCACTTGGCGCTCTTTTGCCCGCCAAAATGAGAGTCTGACTGACTTGCCTTTTTCCTTACTGTCTTCTTTAGCCGTTTTGAAGCAGCTGTAGCTACTGTCCCTGTCACAACAGTCGTTGCAGCCTCTGTTTTATGGCTTATTACCTTTAATAAAAAAGATATTTTGTTGTTGTTGTTGTGTGTCTTCAATTCATTTCGGGCAACCCTATCATGGGGTTTTCTTGGCCAGTTTTGTTCAGTGAGTCATGGAACCATAGAGTTGGAAGAGACCACAAGGGCCATCCAGTGCAACCCCATTCTGCCATGCAGGAACTCTCCATCAAAGCATTATTTAAATAATAAATATAAATAAATAAATCATAGAATCAGAGAGCTGGAAGAGACCACAAGGGCCACCCAGTCCAACCCCCTGCCTGCCATGCAGGAACTCCCAATCAAAGCATCCCCGACAAATGGCCATCCAGCCTCTGCTTAAAGACCTCCAAGGACAGAGACCCCACTACACTCCAAGGCAGCGTGTTCCACTGTCGAACAGCCCTTACTGTCAGGAAGTTCCTCCTAATGTTGAGATGGAATCTCTTTTCCTGCAGTTTGCATCCATTGTTCCGCGTTCTAGTCTCTGCAGCAGCAGAAAACAAGCTTGCTCCCTCTTCAATATGACATCCCTTCAAATATTTGAACAGGGCTATCATATCAGTGAGGGTTTGCCACTGTCATCCTTTGAGGCCAAGAGAGTGTGACTTTCCCAAGGTCACCCAGTGGGTTTCCATGGTCGAGTCAGGATTCGAACCCTGGACTCTCCAGAGAGTCACAGTCCAAACGCTCAAACCACTACACCATGCTGGGTTTCTTTCTACGTTGTATTTTTATAGTTTCTTTCGAAAAGGCCATTACAATACAGGCAAATGTTGAAAAGTAATTCACCGACTTGTTTGTTGGGTGCCTTCTACTTGTTTCCGACTCATGGCAACTCACCCCCGGTCATGGGCTTTTATGAGGCTGAGAGCGTGTGACTCACTCAAGAGCACCCAGTATGTTTTCATACTCAAGCAGAGAATTGTTTATTTATTTACGGTATTCAGAGCGGCTTACAGATAGTTACTGTATTCAGACAGTTCCCTGCCCTCAGGCTTACAATCTAAAAAGCATTGGACTATGACTGGAGACTAACTGCTTTATCACACTAGGGGGCAAACAGGATTTAAACAAGTGTTAAACAGGAAATGTCCTGTTTGCCCCCCTAGTGTGATAAAGCAGCAAAGTTCAAATCTCAGCTCAGCCATGTAAACCCACTGGATGACCTTGAGCAAGTCACACACTCTCAGCCTCAGAGGAAGGCAACAACAAACCCCCTCTGAAGAAACTTGCTAAGAAAACACCATGCCAAGTTTGCCTTAGGGTTGCCATAAGTTGGAAACGACTTGAAAGCACACAACAACATCTAGCTTACCTTGGTCTATCTAACTTGCTCTATTATGTGAAGCACAAAAGACAGGTTTTCCTCCAAACAATATGCCAAAACCAGAGCTAGTTCAGTGAATAAGGGTCCATTTCTGGGCAAGTCAGGGAAACTGAAATTGGTCAAAAGCCAAGGCAACTCACCAAGACATACTTTTGTAATGTTTTTTGTGATGCTGCTGCAGAAGGACAGTCTACACTTGTAACAGTAGAGGTGTGGCAGAATACAAGTGTAATACACATGATTTTGAACATACTGCTGGCTATTAACAGCAAAACACAATAAAGTGAACCTGTAAATGTTGGCAATTCTCGGAGCAATGGATGCAAACTGCAGGAAAAGAGATTCCACCTCAACATTGGGAAGAACTTCCTGACAGTAAGGGCTGTTCGACAGTGGAACACACTCCCTCGGAGGGTGGTGGAGTCTCCTTCCTTGGAGGTTTTTAAGCAGAGGCTGGATGGCCATCTCTCGGGGATGCTTTGATTGGGGGTTCCTGCATGGCAGGGTGTTGGACTGGATGGCCCTTGTGGTCTCTTCCAACTCTAAATTTCTATGATTCTATGATTCTACACCACAAGACATTTATCCAGTTTCAGGTCACCTGCAACTTATTCTGTGGAACAAAACATTCCTGCTAGTATCATGCTTCACAAATAGGATTTAAAATAAAATACACTTGCCCCTCCACATTGACCTTTGTGGATTTCATTATTCAGAGATCTCTCTAGGAATATCTAGGTCCTCCAGTGCAACTCTATGGTCACCTTTAACCAAAAGTCACACTGAAGGACCTAGACATTCCTAGAGAGAACTCTCCACTAGGCATTTGTAGCTCCTCCAGTGCAATTCTATAGTCAACGTCTGGCAGATGTTGACCACAGAGTTGCATTGGAGGACCTAGAGATTCCTAAAGAGCTGTTCTCTAAGGGAAAAAACATAGTGTTTTTGTTATCTGCAGTTTTCCCACATTCACGGGGGTCCTGTGCCCCTAACTCCAATGAATGTGGAAAGACGACTGTATAAACAAATGCTTCTTAACACCCCACTTCCAAAATATACAAAGCACACAGCTCCATATGTTACATTCAGGCCTCTGAAGAGAATGATATGAGATAGGGGTTTTGCCTCTGGCCACCACAAGCATGAAGTTAAGTGAAAAGCAGAAAAAGCTCATCCCTCCATTACACTTGCCATTGCCCTGACCTCAAAGGGAGAGAAGGACCGGCAGTATGATAGCCTTTAGGGCTGAAGAGCGGGGTATAAATAAATAGATATTATTATTATCTTCTGGACTTGATCCCTTTCCCCACTGCCATTCCCTTCTCCTTTTGTCTCAAGTCTTTTTTGGACTGTAAGCCTGAGGGCAGGAAATTGTCAAATTAACAAACTGTAAGATGATCTAAGAGCATTTCTAAAGAATGAATAAAAATAAATAAATAAATAAATAAAAGCTGGAAGATGGCGGTACAGTACTTGCTTTTAGATTTTCGAGAACAGGCACCTTCTCATTCACACCATGCAAAATAAATATTGCAAATGGAGTTTGTCTGTGCTTGCTAGACTGCAGAAATAGTGTACAATGAGCAAATATTCAAATTTCACCTTCTTGCCGCTGATTTGCGAACTACATGTTCTGGAACTCAATGAAATCAGAGCTGCAAAAATGTACTACTTGCAAGATTACAATTCCACCGTAACTTGGTGACAGGCAAGTTACTCTGTGGAAGGCTGCATTTAAAACTACATTCTGAAGATGGCTCTTCCAAGTACAGTTTTAATATGTAATTGCTGGATGTAAAACGTCATGCTGACTTTACTCCTTAAAAATAAATGCAAAGGTTACTTTGTAGTACAGAGCTACAAAAGTTTTGAATTATATAATAGAGAAATAATACAGGCAGTATGATGTAGTGGTTTGAGTGTTAGTCTATGGGATTTTTGTGCTGGCCTCATGCCGTAATAAATAAATGTTGACTATGGGATTTGAGTCACAGTTTGGACATGTAATGGGAGGTTTATCACACAAGGGGGGCAAACAGGATTTAAATGAGAGTTAAACAGGAATTAAACAGGAAATGCCTTATGTTTAACATAGGACATTTCCTGTTTAATTCTTGTTTAAATCTTGTTTGCCCCCTTTTTGCCCCCTAGTGTGATAAACCGATGTTGGGCAAGTCACACTCTCTCACCCTCAGAGGATGGCAATAGCAAGCCTCCTCTGAAGAAACCTGCCAAGAAAACTGCAGGACAAGTTCATCTTAGGGTCTCCAAAAGTCAGAAACGGCTTGAAGGCACACAACAACAACAATAAAGAAATCAGGGCTGTGTAGTTATATGCACAAGAATGAGTGTTGTCAGAAGAAATGGAAAATTAAATTGATTTAGCAGTCTATTGCAATATGTTTTGGTTCAAAGCCAAGTAAAAGTTGGTAGTAAAAGTACAAAATTAGTCACAAAAAACAAACAAACAAGACTTCAGAACTTGAATGATGTGTTATTTTTGCTGAATTCCTCTTTCTCACACAGACACACAACAGAGGCTTAACTACTGGCAGGATAAGTGAAAATATGCTGATATTTTTCATTCGATTATTTTGCCTCTAGTCCATGACTAGAATGTGGCACCTGAGAATTTATCTGAAACTGAATGCAGTCTTCAGGATGAAACTTCCCCAGCCTTGCTTAAAAGCAACAGCTCTCTGAATCTTGGCTCCCCCAACTCCAACTCCCAGAATCTCTGAATATAAGCCATGCTAGCTGCAGCTCCTAGGAACTGAAGTCCATCAAGATTTGAGATTCCTAGTTTGGGAACCAAGGGCCACAGAAGGCATTTTCCCATCTGTCCTCAATATCCCTTCCTCCTCCCAGAAATTCTGTAAGGCCTCCAGGCAGCTTGATTAGTAATTGAGGAATCCAGAAATTGAGGTGTGTTAACCACAAGTTCATCTCACTCTATGTGTTGTGTGTGTGGTTGCCAGAAGTGAAAAATGGAAACAGTTCCTATATTTTAATGGTTGTGCAGAAGAGGGAATTTTAGCAGGTACAGTGGGCCCTTGGTATCCGCTGGGGTTTGGTTCCAGGACCCCCTGTGGATAACAAAATCCATGGATGCTCAAGTCCCATTAAATACAATCAAGTGGTAAAATGGTGTCCCTGATATAAAATGACAAAATCAAGGTTTGCTTTTGGGAAAGTATATTTTTAAAAAAATATTTTCAAGCCATAGATGTTTGAATCCATGGATACTGAGGGCCAAATTTAGAACAAGCAACTCATGCTGAAATTCCTTCTTCCACAGCCATTAAAAGTACAGGAATCCTCTTCAGCTTTCACCCCAGACACCTTTTGTGTCCTCCAGGCCACATATTGCCCACCTGGGCACAAAATCTATTGCTGTTTAGCTTGATATGCACCTATCTGTGTATACTCAAATAAATACATCAGGATCACAGAGAGAAAAGTGTTCTCTTCCATTAGATACGTGTACATTTCTTTCACAGTTGAGGAAGACTAAATACTAAAGATTCTGGCCTAAAAAATCTCATAATTAGCCTGGGTATTTGTCTTAGGTTTGGAAAGTTTTGACAAATATTGGGATTTTGGATTGTTACAGTCTCGCATGTTGGTCTTCACTGGACACCTTCATTTGACAGCCTCAAACCCAAGGTTCGTCTCTCCAAACAGCCAAAATCTAGTAAGTAATTTTGGAAGGAATATGAGACTGGAGGGTTTGTAGTTAACAAATTTCTTCAGTCCCCTACCCATTTTCTTCTTCCTTAATAATTTAGCAATGCTTGTTTCCAGGAAGCTATTGCAACCCTGTACAGTGGTCCCCCGGGTTACGAATCCCCCGGGGTACGAAAACCCCGGGGTACGAAAGAGCCGGGGCTGCAAAAACGGCCCCGGCTTGCGAATAAAACCCCGGGTTACGATAAAAAAAAAAACCACACGGCCCCTTTAAATTTGCTGCACGGTCCGGCAAAAAAAGCGGTCCCCCGGGTTACAAATATTTCCGGGTTACGAAAGGTAATCCAGAACGGATTACTTTCGTAACCCGGGGGACCACTGTAGTTGAGACACACCCTTCTTTGTTGGTTGATTTGCTTGGTTTTAAAGAGGCTTTCAGATATAATTGGCAGGTCATTCTGCAATCAGGGAATAGTAATAGCAAGTAAATTTCTATACCGCTCATCAGTGAACTAAGCATTCCCTAAGCAGTTTACAATTTATGAGCCGATTGCTCCCAATAAACTGGGTGCTCATTGTAGCGAACTACGGAAGGATGGAAGGTTGAGTGGACCCTGGAGCCCTGCCTGGGGTCAAACTCACAACCTGATGGCTGCCTTACTGGCATTTAATCACTGCCCCACCAGGGCTCCCTGCCATTTTGAGCATTGCACCAGGACTCTGGAGAGCAGGGCTCAAATGCAAACCCATTGGGTGGCCCTGGACAAGTCACACTCTCAGCCTTGGAGGATGTTAATGGCACCCCCCCTCCCCGTAGAAACATGTCAAGAAAACCCCATAATAGGGATGTCTTAGAGCTGCCGTAAGTCAGAAATGACTTGAAGGCACACAGCAACAATAACAATTATATTTAGGGTTAGGAGCTGCACTGGGCCATGGAACAGTAAAAGCAGAATACGAGAGGTATCATTTCTATTGGGTCAACAACATTTTGAACATTAGGGAGATTTTCAAAATCCAAGAAATTTAAAGTCCATTTCATATCAACGGGGACCCCTCTTTTGCAATCCAATATGTCTCTATGCCAGTGAAGTCACAGGCCTCTTTGTAGTCAGAGAACAATGGATACCTCAAGAAGTCTTTCTCAAGAAGTCAAGGTAACCCATTCTAGGTAACCCTCACCAGATTTTACTGAATCTGACTGTAACAGCTCCACCCAGTTTGTTTTTTCCCTTTTTCTTTCTCATCAAGGAACAAACTCTGTATGATCCAGGTTAGTGCCTTTACTTGGAGTTTTGTTTAGACTGCAAAAAAAGTACAAACATAGTAACTATGTTATCTGATCTTAGTAGAATTATTTAGACCTGCCCAGGAGCAACACACGGGGCTGGGCTTGGTGAAATTGCATTGAGAAAGCCAGCAATCCTTAAGAAATTCTTGGTGTTGTTGAAGCAGGGCAATATCTTAGTAACCGTACTGTGTGTACAATCCAAGAGGCATGAGATGGAAGAGCACTGGGCGTGAGACAGCTTTATTTTCCCTTGTAATAATAATCTGACAGAGAAATTCAATGGAAAAATTTGACAAATATGCTGGAGAATGAAAGAGGCTGCACCCATTAAACATGATTTTATTTGCTGTTTGATCAGCCTTTTGCCTTGGAATTTGTGACAATGACAGACTCTGATGTGGCTGATCACTTGGCCCAGCTAAAAGTCAAACTTCTTAAGAAGGTAAGATACATTTCTAAGGTCGTGTCCAGATGCCAACTTCCCACACTGCTGTTTTTCTACAGTAACAATAAATATGTAGTGGTGGTATGCAAAAATTAGAAGGGAAGATTTTATAGCACAGTTACTTCTTCATCTTATAGCCATCCATGTTTTTTAGCCATGGAAAGAGTAGTCAGAGCCCTTGCCATCCAACACTTTATGTCCTCACTCAGTGGCTGGTTTTCCAATGATTTTTACTTGCTAATATGATGCATGGTACACAAAATCCACATTGTATCATTATATATTTTATATTCTTTAGTCTGAAAATATCTGGCTAAGTGAACACATTAATTTTTTTTTTCTGTTTAGATGTCCTTATCCACAAAATAGTAGATGATTATTACACTGCCTTTCCTCCTGAGCTAGATGCAGGCCGAACCCTTTAAAAATGGATTTTATGGCATGCCTCCATGCCCAGTCCAGAGGCATCCCTTACCTGATCATGGCATCCTGTACCCTATATGGACTTCTCCAGCACTTTTTGAAAGAACAAGATTTTCCTGTTCTTTGGAAAGTATGGCAGAAGTCCAGATTGAGTACAAGATGCCTCTGGACAGGGCATGGAGGCGTGCGATAAAACCCATTTTTAAAAAGTTTCAGTCTGTGCCTAGGAAAGACAGTTCAATAATCCCCATAAACATAACATCATTAATAATCACCAAATACTTTAGGGAGGGAAGATAATGTCCATAATGATGATGTTGCTGATCCAACAAGATCATCATCTCTAAACATGTTTATCAGAAACCAGCCCTATTGAGTTTAATTGGACTTGCACGTTTAATATCCTGAGAATCTAACATACTCCAGTTATGGTTTCAAGATTTTCAGGCAGGTCAGGAACTGAGATGAAGGAAAGATGGAAGACAGTCTGTGAGTATAGCTAAGAGAAGTGGAAGGAGAAGGAAAGAGAGTGGAAAATAAAGAGTCGGGGGGGGGGGGGGAGAAAAGACACATGCAGCCAGGATTGGGGACAGCAGAGAAGGATATAGATCAAGAATACTTTTTGCTGTGGTACAACTCATGTCTGCCGAAGATATGAAACTGTACTGTTGCTTCAGCCATTTAGGCTGAGATGCTGGATCTGTTTGGTAGCCAGGGTTCAGCATCTTGGAGATTTCCTTAAAACAGTGGACTATAATCCAGAGTTCCTTAAAAGAGTGGACTATCTATAATCCAGTCACCAAAGCTGGCAGCCTCCACATTTAGAAAGCTGCATCTATGAATCACTTGGAGTTCTGTGACTGGGAAGAAGTGAAAGTATTTTCCTGCAAGTTCATAGTGCCCTTATTCTCAGCAAGCTAACCTGATTGATAAAACTGATCTTAGCACATTGCATGCCCTTGAAATGCTTACTGAACGTCAATAATATCCTTGCAGCATAGATTTAATTGATGGCTAATCTAGTTGGATCCTGTGAGTTTTATTGTTGTTAAAATTCATTCTCCATCATTCAATGGCCAGGAGTTCTTCTGCTTTAGCTATGCATTCAAGTGTATTTTGCAGATGCAGGGGTGCATTACTAGCCCAGAAAGAAACACAGGGGCAACAAACTCGAAGAAGAAAGGCAACAATTTTATTGAATACAGCTGACAAAAACTGTGTTGGCCCAAAGGATGGGTCTGGATGCTGGCATAGACCAACTTACCTACTGGCCAATGAACTGTGGTGGTGCCTGGGAAGGATACGCCGGCTGGGGCTGGCATGGCCACCATTAGACTCCTGGCTCACCCCGCATGCAGCCACCAATCTGATATCAAGTTTAAGTCCATTTTTATATACTGTGTACTTTTTTTTGTCTTTCTCCCTTTCTTTTTACATATACATATATACATGCATATATCCAATATTTTGAAAGCACTTGTTGAATGTAAAAATTTGGTTCCCTGGCTTTTTATTAATCCTCACATTGTTTTGGCCCACAGAAACTAGAAAATGAATTTGAAAACACAGATCATTTTGAATCTCCTTTCTCTGCAACAAGTAAGCATTTAAAGCTGTTTCATATTTGTTTAGGAGGAATGGACAAGTAAGGAATTATTCTGAGGGTCTATAAAAATAATTTTAAAATCCTGCAAAATACCTGATGAAAAATTGAAGACCAGACAAATTTTCAATATTTATTGATTACAATGAGATGTAGAAGCTACCAAGGTTGAAGTTCTTGGGGTAGAGGCAGAGGGAAGAACCAGTTCCTGCTCCAAGATATTGTAACTTGTAAATCTGTATCTCTCAGCAGTCATGACTATAGGCCATTCTACCTATCGCTAAGGCAAGACAGGACGGAGCTTCATAAACTATCTGATATGGGGAAATGGCAATCCTGACCACAACATGGCAGGGATTGGCACCATATTTGTAGCCATTGTCTACAAATGGTTCTTTCTTTCCTGGAAACTTGTCAAGGACTAGCAGCCAATGGCTCAGAGACTGGCACAATTGGGCAGCCCTGATCTAGAAAAGGAAAACAGCTGTGTGCATGAAGCTGGTCCTATAATATCTGAAATAGCTTTCACTTGATGGTTGAACCAGCTCTGGACAGGCATGTTCTACAGAAATGAAAATTTATGTTCTTCAGCAGACACAGGCTTATATGGCACAACAGTAAAAGACAAGTTTTAATTTAATGATGTGGTGCTTCAACTTGCAATAAAGCTCTTTCAAAGCTCTTTACCTGTGTTATCTGACAGTCACCCCCACAAGTACCAGTGTAATGGCTAATTCTTTTTTGGGGGGCAATTACCCTGTTTCCCCAAAAATAAGACATCCCCTGAAAATAAGACCTAGTAGAGGTTTTGCTGAATTGCTAAATATAAGGCCTCCCCCAAAAGTAAGATCTAGTAAAGTTTTGGTATATAAATGTATATACCCGTATATACTCAACTATAAGTTGACCTCATGTATAAGTCGAGGGCAGATTTTGGGGCCCAAATTATGGATTTTGATATGACCCTTGGATGTAAAACATAGTGGCATCTAGTAATGAAGGAGGCAAAGGAAAACAATGCCAACAAATTTGCAAAATTCCAGCAGGCATAACTATTTGTGCTCATACTAAAGGCTGGATGGATGAGAGAGTAGAAGGGGGTCAGTGTTTCCAGAGAAGATTAAACTCTTGTCTTTCACCAGGTGATGATTTCATATTATGATTTAAAGTAACACGGTAGCTAACTTTACAGTCCACCTTAACTGCACTGAAGTTGTTGTTAAAATGGCTGTATCTGTCTCAAGGATTATGTCACAGTCATCTCTGCCAAGGACCCCAGAACTATTTTTCGGATGGGAGTGTTCAGTGGCAACAGCTTAGTATTTCTTAGTGCTTGATCATTTAGTACACTATTGATAATGCCAAAGGAGGCTCAAATACATACAGTTTTGGCAGATGATTGGGTGGTGGTGGTGGTGGTGATGAAACAAAGCCAGTCTAGTCTTTAAATCTGACCAATTTAAAAATGGCCATCAGGTGGCCATTATACACAGTTGTTTGCAACATGTACCCTAAGCTATAGTTTAAAGCTAGTTTGTTTTTGTCATTTAAATGCAGTTAAATATTCTCCTTCCACATCTGTCCCGGATAAGTGTATTTCTCATTAAATCTAGTAATATACAATTTACAATTGTTGTGTGTATATGGAAGGAAATACATAGGTTGAAGATACTGGCCTTTTGCGCCTCCCCTCCACAAAGCAACAACAAACTGTAGTCCTGGTCCAGAACAAACACAAAAGGAAGATTTATATGGGTATAAAGAGTGATAATCCAAATGAAACAGAATTAAAGATGCTAGTGGGGATAAATATCAGATGTTATTAAAGGAGATTACAGCGTGACTTTGTTGATTCTCCCATGCACCCCTCTTCTTACCTAACTCAGCCTTTGTTGTCTTCCTTTCTCACTCGGCATCCTTCCATCTTTTCTGTATTTTGTTTTTTTTTTTTAAAGTTGAACCCACCAGTAAATCAAAGGAATTAGGGATTTTTTCCAATTTGTTTTTTGCAGGGAATTATGATGGCCATGGTTATGCTTTACAAAGTGCATTGAAACGGAAAAAAGATCTTCTGCAGCAACTCAGGGTATGATCTAGGCAATGCTTATAAATATTCCCCCCCCCTCCAAATAAATCTTGATAAACCACACAGGGTGCAATCTTAAACACATTTATTGCAGAGTGAAATAACAGGTTTTCCTTCTAAATACCCTATAAAGAAGCTATTTGTCTTGCACTGGGGAAAAAGAAATACCTATATTTCTACCACTGTATGGCTAACAGCACATTCAGAGTGAAATAGTTTATACTGGGACTGTGATCTGAAAAAGTTAAAATAGCCCCTGCAGTGTCCTTCCTTCTGTCAAATTTATAATCCTGCACAGGTTAATCCTCATCTCCCTTTGTAAATTCCTGGACAGGAGTTTTGGCTGTTATATTTTCAATGAAAAATTAAATGTTCAGTTTCTCATTAATGCCTAGCTGGACAGTGCTCATACGGAGGGGAAAAACCCACCTCTGTCTTATCACAGAAAGGTTGCCTGTAGCAAATGTATTCACTTGGGAATATGAGATGTGTCTGTGTGTGGTATTGTAGGATCAAAATCTTTTGGATGAATTTTCACAACCACATGGATTGCCAAGAATCCAAAGAATGCACGTCAGACCAGAACATGTCTACCAAACTCCTCATCTTCCTCCTCCTCCTCTTCCTCTTCCTCCTGCTGTACCTGAACAACCAAGGATTATCCAGCAGACAGTAAGTGCCTCGTATTATATCAATTCTGTGAAGGGGAAAATTCATGTTAATGAACTCTAATAAGGAAAACAATCCATAGGAAGCACAAATTATATATTTGACAAATTGTATAGCAATGCAATCAGTCCATTAACAGCAAGCCAACAACAGCAGACCTTTGAAAGTACTGCTAGACTTTGGGTTATCTTCCTTTCTCCCTAAAAAAACCAAAATAAAACAAAGAACTGGTCCTGGCACCAGTACCTTGAGCAGCTCATTCTGCAAACATCATGGCCTGAAACCTATTGTTAGTTCTAATTAGAGTAAACTCACTCAATTAATGGAATTTACCCACATGTTTACACTCTATTCAACAATTGATTCAATTGATCTGCTTGGGTAGGAATAACAAGTAGGATTCAAATTTATGTCTTTGTGACGTGAAATTATTAATCTCTATATTTCTGCATATCAAGATGAATTAGGCTAGGAGTATGCATTAATAATTTTTTTTTGAAAGGAACCCTTAAAGTAGGTAATCCTGTCAAAATTCCTATCATAAACTCCCTGACACTGACAGTTCCAATGGGTAAATATCTGCAACCAACTCTGGAGTGGTAAAAAATTCCAGTATTCACCCAGGGTTGACTTTCTATGGAACGAAGTGAACTCATATACATTCAGAGGATACATACCTGTAAGTGTTCTTTGAATCTTAGCAGTAGCATGCCTAGACAGATTGGTTCCTATCATCCATCCTCATGCAGAACTATTTCTAGGTGGAACTTTCATTCAACACAATAATCAAAACCTACAAAAAGACAGCATTGCGAAATGTTCGCTATTATGGTCAAGCTTCATAAATGCCAAAAAATGGAGTTTATCACATGATGGGAACTGGAAGTATAATCCAATGACAATCTGAACTTACTCATGGGGTTTCATGTTATTGTGTGAAAGCCAATCACACACATTTTCGGGCAATGGGAAATCCTTCCAAAAGCAATCATGGGATTTCACGTTATTGGGTGAGAAACTATCACATGAAATTTCAGGCACTGGGAGGCTATTTCAGGCAGTTCCAAAAGCGATGCGGCATCAATACGCAATCACATAAATTAGCCGAACTAGCAAATTCACTCAATTCCAAACTGGACCCACTTTCATTTCTTTCGAAATTGAGAGAAATTCCTCATGTGTGATAACGTCCAATAAGACATCTAGATCAGGCTATCTGATGTCAGGGACCAGCGCCATATTTATGCCCTTTGACTACAACTGTATCTTTCATTCCTGGATACTCAACAGGGAGTGGCTGCCAATGGCACGGAGACCAGTACTAGACCACTACTCTGAGTAGCAATGATCTAGAAAATAAAGTGCAGTGGTTTCAAAATTCAAAACAGTTACAGTATCTCAAAAAAAGGTATATTCCTAAAGGTTGAGAAGGTTCTAAAACCCAGAAATGATGGAAAGACCTAGACAGGCTACATGGGACTCTATTTAGGTTTGAAGAGGTGGCAGGTATTGGAGCTAGGAACTTTGGAGCTTGGACTGAAAGAAAAGAGGAGGAAAGAGGAGGTGAAAGGAAATTAGAGGTCTCCTTCCAGAGATCAAGAAAAAGGCTGTCAGATGTAGGGCAAGACTAATATTTGGCTAATTTCACACACAAACACACATACACCCCAAAGATAAAAAAGGAAAAATACAAAAGGTGCTAAAATGTCAGAAAAGTAGAAAAATCAACGTTTAAAAGATTACTTTCTTCTGTGATTCTGCTGAATCTTCTTCAAGAGGAGGTAGGAATCACTGAAATTCCTGTGGTTGCTGCTTGAGGAATGAACAGTAGTCAGTAGTATGAATGGATGAAAAAGTTTTTAATGCTAACACAGACATATTAGCTTTCCAAATAACAATGACAAGCATCACAGACCCTGGGAACCTTGTATAGCGTACAATAGCTCTCTTAACAGATGGACCTGAATTAGTCTTATATGAGCAAGGATCTTATTTTCTTCTCCACAAAGTCTTGCAGATTTAAATACAACTGTGTGGATGACTTTCTATAAAGATGATTAATTAGTAGTACAGTTAGTCTGAGCTGAGAACTAAACATATTTTAGTTTAATACGTTTGTTTACTACTGAACATCTTCAGGTATCGAATTTTAGCTACTACCATTGAATAACTGACTAATCTGTTTGCCTTCTTCCTTTTCCAAGTTGCCTCAACAACCAGCAACTATTATTCAACAAATTCCTCAGCAGCCACCACTCATTGCTCAAATTCCACCTCCACAGCCTTTCCCAGTCCCTCGTTCTGGGAGTATTAAAGAAGGTAAGCACTGCCATGCTAAAACTGTAGTCTTATATATTTTCCTGGGAGTAATCCTGAATAACTATAATGGAATTGTTTCCAAGTAAACATTGTGGAAGCACTAAAGATGGGGTTGCCACCACATTTGCAATATATTGCTGTGGCAAGGGGCAGGAAGGGAAGATCCAAGGTCCCTTCCGGCCTTTACTTCAGTATCATCAAGTGTGATGAGCACAATGATCTTGACAGCTTCCCTCCTTTGTTAATGGCTCAGGACCTGGTTTTGATGTTTTCCCCATCACATCTAGCTTGTGTTAGAACATAATGCAGAGAGAAATACAAGTTTTTGCAAATGTTTTGCCATATAGTGGATGGTTAATTTTGCCACATGTGATTTTATAATCCAGGTTGTATTGTCCACACATCAGATGGAGCTGTTGTCCACAGTGCATTATGGTGAATCAATCCAGTGCACAGGGACTTCTAAGAATGTATTTTAAGGTCAAACTAGATTGAGTTTGAAACATTTTTTAGCTTTTTAAAAAATATAATAAAGGTATGGGTTTCTGGTGTCTGGCTATGATCAGGCAGAGTGGGAAAGCTCCATCTTTCTTACTTGTGGGAGGGGGGAGGGAATCTGTGTTGACAGATTGTTTTCCTTGATGGGATAAAATATCACTTCTATGTTTTCCCCATCCCATCTAGCTTGGCTGTTAGAAAAAACATAATATAGAGAAAAATTAATCTTTTTGCAAATGTAGTGGATGGTTAATTTTGCCACATGTGAGTTTATAATCCAGGTTTATTGTCCACACATCAGATGGAGCTGTTGTCCACAATACATTATGGTGAATCAATCCAGTGCATAGGGACTTCTAAGAATGTATTTCTATTTCCCACTGCTGCACAGTTGGACATTTACCAGTCATTAACCAAGCTACTCATATAGCTTAATTATCTTTCTATAGCATAAAATCTACAGCCAATACTGCTGGACTAATATTACTTGAAAGACCAGCCTAAAACAGCCCTTAGAGCAAAGATACAGACACTGTTTAATTTCAAGACTGTCCTATGCTATATCAGTGTGAGATGCATGCACAGACACACTCATACACATTCTTCCTCCAGCCTGACATGTATGTCAGGAGGCAGATGAGGTTTAAATTTTGCCCTCCTGTCCACTGAGATCCCCATAGATCACTGAAATGTGTGGGTTGATGTGGAGATGAAAGGTTTCCCATCCCACAGCCCAGATAATCAGTAAGGCTGCAGAAAATTGTTGGTGGCCAGGGGTGCCAACCTAGTGTTCCCCTGCTTTAGAGGCTCCTAGACCCCTTACATTCCACTGTAATCTTTGTAGACAACAAGAAATGGCCTCTTGATGTTGTCTTCCATGCTTTCCCAGATATGGTGGAGATGATGCTAATGCAAAATGCCCAGATGCACCAGATCATTATGCAGAACATGATGCTGAAATCTCTACCACCACCTGTTCATTCACCAGATAGTGGGCATGGAGGTCTTATGCTTCAACATGGGCAGCAGGTAAATGTGTTTTGATAGGACATCAAATATTATCTGATGGCAGTTGAGAAGCTGGAAATTCAGATCTAGATCTTTGGCAGTAGAGTTTGATCCATCGGGCAACATACACCAATCACGGCAACAGTCTTATATTAATTGGATGGCTAGTTAATTAAAGTAGAGATTCCTCAATCCTGTGTTATAGTTCACAAGAGTCTTGGGAGTATATTCAACTGGCTGCTACGCCATGTATACTATCAGTAGTAAAAGTGTACTACTATTAGTAGTAAAAGTATGAAGGGCATCCTTAGTAAGGGTAGTAAGGATAGTAGTCAGTGTATGCATTCTGATACTCAGAAAGTTCAAAGATGAAAGCTGTACACTTAGAAAGTACCCAAATTTGCAAGAATGTTCTATCTTACGTATAAACATAAGAAAAAAAACCACTTCACAGATCTAACAATAAGGAAGCTTAATTGTTTGCAGTTTCTTGCTGTTTTGTTTTGCAGTGGAAACTGAGGTTAAGTTGTTTGTAAGCCTAAAATACAAAGTTCTTAAGCAGCAACACAGCAAGCTGAATAATATCAGGAACTCAACTTTGCCTGCCCTGGTAAGTTGGGAATGCTAAATGTACTGTATGCTCTTCTTTCTAAACTATGTGCAGTTTACTGCCCCTGTTTTGGTAAGAGCTGAGAAGTCACGGCCATCAACAGTACACCATCATCATTACCCTTCTCCTGGGATAGCAGCTATTCCATCTCAGGTTGGCTTTTCGATGTGGCCTTCAGTCATGCAACCTAGCCTTGGTACACAACCAGGAGGATTCCCATCTGATGTCCATACCATTCCAGTTACTGCAATACAAAGGTAACTCAACAGCTTACAATGGTACACTGCAAGTACTGATTTGCATTTTTGTGGTTACTTACTAGTAAGTCTTGTACTTTCTTAACATGTTTTCCAATTCATTTTTGTTTTCATATTGCTCATAAGAGGATTAAAATAAAATATTGATTCAGTTGTCGAGCCAATTTCCAGGTGTTGGCTGAGATCTCAACTTTTGTGAAAGCCACTATTACCACTTTGAAAATTAATTATTAGTCATTGTGATTCTTAGCTCATACAGATGCTTAGCAAGCTAATTAGAAAAAGCAAGGGTGCATTGCAGGTATAAAACTAATTCCTTAGTATAAATGTATTAATGTAATTACATGCTCTTTTTTGCAAGTGTGCCACCCCATGGAGTGCTTGGACTACCCCAAGGTTTGTAGACTTCTACAGCATCTGACAAACAAAGGTAACCAGTGCATAGAGTTCCTCTGTGTTAAGTGACTCTTGTCTTTCTGCCTAATAACTAAGCAAGGTGAGACCTTTTACCACTTGAGGGAGTACCTCTTCCAGAAACATACTTTACATATCAACTTTGATCCAATATGAAAAGGTGGAAAAAACCCAGGATAGACTATGCATGCCTGAGATACTGGTTTGGGAGGAGGAGGAGCAGAAAGCGTCTTACTCCAGTTCTGCTCTCTCTTCCTTGCCTGAAATATCATATTATTCAACTGATGCCCTTGAACTACTAAGCTTTCTCTTGGAGAGCTCTTTATTTTAGCAGGGCTGACTAGAAAGTGGTTCAGGATTTTCTGTTTGCTCTCAAAAGTGATCTGCACTGGATTGTCTTTTTCTGACTCATACGACTCTTTCAAACGGGAGGAATTTCTCCCAATTCCGAATGGAGCCAATGCGGATTCATGTAAATTCGCTTGTTTAGCGAATTTACCTGAACCCCTGCTCCGTTCGGAAGGAATTCGGAATTACTTCCCATTACCCGAAAATAACCCCCCCTTGCCCGAAATCGCGTGAGAAGCTTAAATTCGCAATAACGTTAAACCCATGATTGCACTCGGAGTGACTTCCCTTTTGCTCGAATTTGCATGAGAAGAATTAATTCGCAATAATGTGAAACCCCAGGATTGCGTTTGGATTGCCCTTGGATTATACTTCCAATTTCCCACGTCTGAAAGAGTCTTCAGTGTTTTAACAATCATAAAAGTAAGCTCTTCCCTTATATTAGGTTGTGGAAATAAGGAAAATAGAGGAGAAAGAGGAATAGATTTGTGGGTGAAATTCTTTGTCTCTATGGCCCGATCTAGACGGGCACTAAGAGGTGCCTGGGTGGCGCCATTAGGGTTTGTGAGCGTGTAGCGTTCACATGCTCACAAACCCTAGCATGTAATGGCACCAGCGCCATTACGTAATGCCGTTTAGACGTTATGCACAGAGCTGTGCAGTTACAGCGGGCAAAGGCGCCAAATGGCGCCTTTTCTGCAAAAAAAGAACACAGTTTTCCCGCTTTTTTTTTCTGCAGAGCTTCACCGTGGCATCTAGCTGCTGTGGTGAAGCTCAGCAGCAAAAAAAGTGGCTCCAGACTGGAGGATAGAGGACGTGTGTATGTGCGTGCTTCCGTACACACTCTGTACTCCCGGCCTGCCTCTCTCTTTCTGCCCCAGCCTCCTCCTAATGTAGGCCTGCCGGGGCAGAGAGCAAAAGCAGTCCGGATGGAGGAGGAGGAGGAGGAGTGCCGCTGCAGCCGCCGGGCCAGCAGCACACAGGTAGGTTGGCACCACAGGGAGGGAGGGAAGATGAGGAGGAGGAGGAGGATCCCTCTGGATCTTCTGCCACCCATGGATCCTTGGATCTATGGGTGGCAGTGGGGAGGGAGCCCCACAGGGGTCCCTGTGGGGCCTCTGCCACCCATGTATCCCTGGATCTATGGGTGGCAGAGGAGAGGATCCCACGGGGGTCCCTCTGGGGCTTCTGCCACCTATGGATCCCTGGATGTATGGGTGGCAGAGGAGGGGATCCCACAGGGGTCCCTCTGGGGCTTCTGCCACACATGGATCCCTGGATCTATGGGTGGCAAAGGAGGGGGAGACTGACGGAGGAGGAGGGGGAAAGCCGGTGACCGGGATATGGCAGGGGCCATTGCAGCTGCCCCTGCCATTTCCCTGTCCCCAGTGGCGGATGCAAATCCGCCGCTGTGGTTTCCATTGGAATGAATCGATTTATTTAGAATAAATCGATTCATCCCAAAAAACACCACTTTGGAAGTAGTATCAGGAAACCTCGGGGTATTTGGGTTTACCCCAAATTTTCCCCTTTGGAATCAATCTGATAAGAATCGATTCCAAATGGGAATTAGAGTCATATACATTGCATCCTGATGCAATGTATATCATAGTGGGAATGGGGCCTTGGTTTCTTTTTTGGCATGCATCAACAAAACCCAAATCCATGTCAATCCTTTAAATAATGTGTGACAACTATGATTAAAATTCAAAATAACCTGAATGCCAGATTTGGTTAGATTTATAGAACTCCTGTTCTTCTCATCACTCTCATGTCCCCAAATATCAGATTTTTTTGGAGTCACATTCAATCTATGTAAAGGACAAGCTTGACAGCCTTCATATAAGAGGCATTCTTGACAATAAGGGACACCTGGCAATCCTACTAGTGGAAGATCTTTCCATTCGTGTGTGTCTGTGTTCATGTGCATATGCAGTGTGTGTGTGTAATAAAACCAAGGGCACATAGTCAGACATACCAGACTATATTCTATACACATCTGCTTGACAAACTGGGCCTGCATTCTCTGGGCTGTACCACTTTGAGGGTATGCCAACTTCCCCACAGTCCTGGATATCCCATGAATAGTACTCCCCTGTATGACATGGTTACGTCCTCCAGATATTTTAATAATAATAATAATAATAAAAGTTTATTTGTATACCGCCCTTCCTGCGATCAGGGCGGTGAACAATACACAATAAAATTCACATAGAAATTAAAACATATCAATAAAACAGCATAAATATAAAATCAAATGCAACAACAGTAATATATTATAATAAAGTCCCAGTCCAGTCATAGTAGTGGAGAGGTAAAAAGTCAACAGGGGGGTGAGTCAGGGAAAGCCTGCTCAAACAAATGTGTTTTTAGTCCTTTTTGACAAGCAAGAGGGACAAACTGTTGCAGTATGAAACACTGATGATCAGGATTTCAGCCATTCCATTCTACCACTGCCACCATCACCACCCCTGCTGCAATCCTAGGCAACAAAACATTGGGCTAATCTGGGATCTTCTTCTTCCTTAGCTTCTTATGCTACCCAAGCAATGGCACTCACACTGGAACATGTGAAATAGTGGTGAATTTTTCATCTTCCTTCTGGAAGAGATGGAACGACTGAAAACACAGATTCCATTTAAAACAGCATCAGAGACATCTCTCTTCCAGCAGGCCTACCCAGTCAATTTTAAATCAGGAATTTTAATTTGGATATGAGGGGTAGGAATATATTTAGTAGTTTTACAGTGTTGTCATTTAACTTTAGGTTTATGTGTTTTTAATTATGTTTTGTATTTTAGCATGCTGTATTTCACCCTGAGGAGAGGCAAGAAAAAAATAAAATTGATATCATCATCATTATCACCATCATCATCATCATCATCATCATCATCATCTCTTTCGAAAACAAAGTCCTAGCTTCTTTAACATAAAGGGGTGGAACCTGTCTTGACTCACCATAAGGATCAAATGAAAACACACAACAGGCCCTTCTCTGTAGTTATTTCTGGAGTTTGGAATACCCACCCAAGGAGGTATGCCTGGTGCTAGCTTTATTGACATTTTAGCACCAAGGCACAAACTATCTGCTTACCTGCATTTGGAAAAAAATATTTCACAACTGAATAGGACTGGATCTATTGCCAACTTCCCTGCTGACTGTTTATCAATTTTATTGTATATTTATTGCATTGCACTGCACTGCACTCCACTGCACTGTTGGTTGTTGTAAAGCTTTTACCTGATCTAGGATTATCATGATGGGTGGAATATGATGAGAACTAACTGAATACAGGCAATTCATAGCAAATAAAATAATGGATGTACAAAGGTCATAATAAAATGAAATTCAAGTAGCACCAACATCTTTGAACTATAATTCAGACTGAGGGCAATGTCTTGAACTTTTGTCATGTGCACAATTGTCTGCTGGTGTCATTATTTTAACAGGCATGTACACCTTGTGCTTAGACAAAGCATGAATGCAACACCAGGGAGACTGAAATTCTGCAGTGAAGAAATCTCACTTTCACTACCTGCTATGTTAATTGTTGTTGTTGTTGTTCACAGGGCTTTCTTAGCAAAACTTGTTCAGAGGGGCTTTGCTATTGCCCTTCTCTAAGAGGCTGAGAGAGTGTGACTTGGCTAGGATCACCCAATAGGTTTTCAGAGGTGAGTAGAGATTTGAACCCTGGTCTCCCAGAGTCCAAGTCCAACACTTTAACCACTACACCATACATAATGGAAATGAAGCAATTTTTATCATAATTTATTCTGTTTCCACCCTTGATCTTGAAAAATTACACCAGGGAATTACAATCTTCTACCTAATTGTTGAATATATCCAACTCAGACTCTTTCTTGGCTTCTGAGATTTCACTAAGTATGTCTTGCAGCTGTATGAATTACAAACTGAGCTTCTTAATTATTCCAGTATTTACTTCAGGACAATAAATGTTGTGCTCAGCACCAGAGTATGGAATTGCAGGACACTCACAATTCTGAATTTAAATAATAACAACACTCTAGTTACTGACATCTCTTCAGCAATTAGAAACCCAAACCAAAATAGAGCTCAGAGGAACACTTCTAAATAAGCAAAGAATGAGATACTATTTATTTACTTTTTATCTCACCTGTCATATGCAGCAGTCAGGAGGCTCAGTGTTAGATCTGGGGCTTTGGGTTCTACCTGGCCAGGCTTCACTAATCTAGTTCTTTTAAAAAGTTCCTTGAGTTGCTTTAGGAGCTACTCCACTGGCAAGGGCTTCTGCTTCTCAGCTTGGCATGGGTGGCTTGGCAGGATGGATTGAATCAAGGAGGCATCAGCCAAATCAACTGTGAAACATAAATCAAGGAATTCATTACAAAGTCCTCACTTGTGCCCAACTCAGACTGAGCAAAGGATAATTTCTTATTTCAGTGAGATGAGTTGCTAGTTTCAAAGAAAGTGCCATCATGGTGTAATGGTCTGAGCATTGGACTAGAACACTGGAAGACCAGGGATCAAATCCTGACTTGGCCATGGAAACTCACTGGGTGACCTTGGGCAAGTCACACTCTCTCAGCCTCAGAGGGTGGCAATACAAAACCCCTATGAACAAAACTGGCCAAGGAAACCCTATAATAGGGTAACCTTAGGATTGCTAAATGTCAGAAACAACTTGAAAGATCACCACCACCACAACAACCACTCATTTGGGGGAGATAAAAACCATTATAGGAAGAGAGGTATACCAACAATTCTGTTGTTTTTCACTGTAGATCCACTGTTGGATTTGTAGCCATTACCATTGCTCTGTTGAATTTTTCTTCAACAGTGGTTGAATAAAACCTTGAAGACAAGGTTTTCCAACTCACTTGAAGGCAGCAGGCTTGCTTAGTGAAACAGGACATGTCACTGAGGGGCTGTAAAGACCGCCCCAAGGGGTGGCCTGCAGCTGCCTCTTTCTTCACCAGACCGGGGCTGTGGCAACCACATGCCACAGTCCCAATCCGGCCTTTGCACAGAGCAAAAAGGAACCGCAAAAAGCAGCTCCTTTCTATGCCATGAAAAGGGTGCCATAGCTGCCAGCACCGCAGCTTTTCTGCATTCCTTGGTGCTGCATCGATGTAGCACCAGAGTAGCGCTGTGACGTCACACACACATGTGGTGGGTCGTGTGGCGTCATGCCAGCATGGGGCAGAATCAAGGAGTGCGTTGTGTGGATGCCACGCCCCCACTCTGCCCCCATGCTTGCCTTTGATGTCCCTTAATTCGCAGCTGTTCCTCCTCCAGCACCTTGTTGCAGCTGCTACTCTGAGCCTGCCACCTTCTTAATACTAGGACTGGCCTTGTTCTCAGATGCTAACCCACATCCAGCCCTCTTGAAGCGAGGATGAGCTGTAGTGTTGTATGAGCCTGATTCATCGTCTCATTGTTTGCACATATAGCCTTTTCAGGGCTATTAAATACTCTTCCCACTCCTCAGATGCCGCTGTTTGAGCACAACAGGTACAGGCTAGGGATGCTGGGGTGACCAGAGCTCAGATTTTTTTTAAGTGGGAAATACCTGTACCCACTGAATTCTATGGTATGAAATCAGTTAAGTGGTAATTCAATCCTTAAGTAGTTACACCCTTAAGTGACTATACCACCTGAGGCCATAGCATTTACAAAAAAAAAATATTTAAAAGTATCCCCCACACCCAATGGAAACATTATTAAGCTATGGTGTTTTTGACTCATGAATGCTTCCATTAACTGACCTAGGTCTAATGTGGGGGTGGACAATTACAGTCATGGAGGATTTATGTTGAGAGCGCATTCCTATTCTCAACCCAAAATAATCACTTTCAAACTCTGTTTTTAGCCTAAAAGTAGATGGCTAGCCTTCCAGACCTTTCTTTCTCATTACATGTGACATAGATCCTCATTACATGTGACGTAGGATTTCCCATTAATAAAACGTGATGCTAGAATTCCTCTTTATTCATGTGATAATCGTGGGATAATCACAGTATCATGCAACATTGTGTGAAAATCTTTGCTCTGTTACATGATATTGAAAGGAGCATCCTGCTATGCTCCCGTCTTTTCTGTCCATGTGATAGTGGACAATAGATGAAAGTGGGCAAATCACACATTTTACTTCCAAACACTGGTGCTTTGCCAAGGAGTTGATGGGTTCAATGGTACTTCACATCTTTCGGTGTGCTTCCATAAGAAACCTGTTCTATCAGTCTGATCCAGTTAGAAACACAATCTGCTAAAGCCTGGAAACATTTTAGCAACTCCAGTATAGGGTCTGCAAGGGGCAAAGTTTGTCTCAGTTCCTTCCTAGTTATTTAGAAAGGGGATTAGTTTTGACTGTTAAATGACTCACGCTGACAGAGGCTTTGCACAGCATGGAGCTTCAGGGCCGTTGTGTAGACACAATTAGGAATGATATTCAGAGCCCCTGTGAAGAAAAATAAAATATGCCATCATCAAATTATCTTAGATATGGGATAAAAGCCAGCTTCAAGCAGCAGTTAGAGGTAGCAACTATGAATACGAAAGGAGGATTCAAGGGTCAGGACCATACTTCAGACATAGGACACATGTGGAGCAGACAGCAGGTTCCAGCTTCACATCCTGGCATCTCCAGGTAGGGCTGGAAAGGGATGGCCTAATAACGCATCAGTCTGTGGAAAAGTTACTCTTCTAGACTACCATACCCAGAATTCCCTCTGGCAGTGTGCCAGCGATCATGGAAACTGTAGTTTCAAAAACTAATTTTAGAGGATCTAGTAAATACTGAATTAGATGCACCAATGATCTGACTTGGCATGAAGGTGCTTCCTTTGTCCTTGCCCTGTTCAAATTTGTCTGCATGAATACTTTTTCAGGACTATTGTGTATAGGCCTAGGTTATACTTTTATGGGATACTTAAAGCGCTCTTCTACCACCCAGCTCCTGTTTGCACTGGAACCATCCACATGGCACTGAGTTCTCTTGTGCCACACTGTTCTTGCCAGGATCCGGCCTACCATTGGATAGAATAAGGTGGCTACCTCAGATTAAGAGTGTCGCAAAAGGATAGCAAATGCTGAGCTATCTAACTCAGACCCTGTGCAGACTGGCCTTAAAGGCTGGATTGGGGGCAGAGTCAGGGCATAGTGTCCATATGACGCATGCCCTGGCTCTGCCCCAAGGGTTGCATGATGCTGTGCGCCATACCGCAGGCCATGCAGCATTACAGTGCTCCTCTGGCGCTGCGTCCACACAACGCAGCACGATGGAGCATCATAAAGCTGTGGGGCCACAGCTATTGTGCCTTTTTAATATATGGGAACAATGATGGAAAGTTTCCAACCAGATGGGAAATGGCCTGTATTATTAATAAAGTAAACAGACCAGCCAAAACGGGAGCCCACCAATCAATATAAGACTTAAAAAATTCTGGTGGAAGTAGATCTTTGTTTCACTTCAGGAAGTGTATGATGTTTTTCGTTTCAGCCACAGTAACTGGGGGCCACAGAGTCAATAGATAAGGAAACTGAAAATCCTTGATTGGGTTGTTGAAATAAGTTTTGGAATAACTTTCTCAAACTAAGGCTGGGATAGGGACATCTGAATGTACTCTTCGTTCTTCCAGCATACCAATAACTGTATACCAGAAAATGGCGAAGTTCAATCCCTTAGCAGATAATTCCAAGTCTGCCCAAAGCCTGGCTGAAAAAGTTAAAGTTTAAAAAAGATGAGCTCAACAAATAGATGAAACTGGGCTACATTATGAATTTTTAAAAAAATAACTTTATTAAAGAGATATGAAATAACAATATACAAAATACAATTGGTAAAAACATGTGAGCTGCCTATAATAATATATTATGAATTCATAAAATTACAATGTAATTTACAGAGAATATACAGAGTGGACATAAACTCGTATAGGTATTGATATAGGGACAAAGGATGAATTAAAGCCATCCCTCCGAATTCAAGGTTTTGGAATTTGCGGTATTGATTATTCATGAGTTTGCCATCTCCCCTCCTCCTCCCCCACTCCTTTCCATCCTCCTTCCTTTGCACTCCCAGCCTAGCTTTGCCTTGCGGGGGGCAAGGACCCAGCCCCATTCCCTCAGTCCGGGGGCACTGATCCAGAGTGCAAGGGCTGCCCGGGTCTGTAATCCTCTCCCTACCGTCAAGCCGCCACATGCCCTGCCCTCCTCTGCCACGGTCCATGACTGTCTGCTTTCTTCCCCTCTCTCCCCGTCATCCTAAAGCTGGAACAGCTGAGATTGCTCCAAGGCAATGAGGCAGAGAGAGAGAGAGAAAGGGGGGACCCTCTACCCCCTCTCTCTACCCCACTGCCTTCCAGCCCCATTGCGATGGGGCAGAGTAAGAGAGCAAGGGGGGACCTTCTGCTCTCTCTCTCTCTCTGCCCCATTGCAATGGGGCTGGGTCAGCTGAGCTTGCTCCAAGGCAGTGAAGCAGAGAGAGGTAGTAGAGGGTCCCCCTTTGCTCTTTCTCTCTCTGCCCCATTCCAATGGGGCTGGATCATTTGAGTTTGCTCCAAGGCAATGGGGCAGAGAGAGGGAGCAATAGGTCCCCCCTTGCTCTTTCTCTTTGCCCCATCACAATGGGGCTAGGTCAGCTGAACTTGCTCCAAGACAATGAGGCAGAAAAAGGGAGTAGCGGGTCCCCCTTGTTCTCTCTCTCTGCCCCATTCCAATAGGGCTGGATCAGCTGAGTTTGCTCCAAGGCAATGGGGCAGAGAGAGGGAGTAGAGAGTCCCCCTTGCTCTCTCTCTGCCCCATTGCAATGGGGCTGGGTCAGCTGAACTTGGTCCAAGACAATGAGGCAGAGAAAGGGAGTAGAGGGTCCCCCCTTGCTCTCTCTTTCTGCCCCATCGCAATGGGGCTGGATCAGCTGAGCTTGCTCCAAGGCAGTGGGGCAGAGAGAGGGAGTAGAGGTCCCCCTTGCTCTCTCTCTCTGCTCCATCGCAATGGGTCTGGGTCTGCTGAGCCAATTAGTTTCCGGGCACAGCACAAGGTGCTGGTTTTAACCTTTAAAGCCCTACATGGCTCGGGCCCATCTTATCTCAGGGACCGCCTCTCCCCGTACGATCCTCCCCGCACACTTCGATCCTCTGGGAGGAACCTACTACAGCCTATCAAGACCAGGCTGACACAGACCTCCCAGAGGGCCTTTTCTGCGACCGCTCCCAAGCTCTGGAATGGTCTGCCGGATGAGATGCGTCTCATGACATCTTTAGATTGCTTCAAAAAAGCCCTAAAGACGCATCTCTTCCGGCAGGCCTTCCCCTGAAATTCCCTATCCCCAGCTTCGGTCCCAGACTTTGATTTCCTGCCTACTCCCATGTTTCTGATCCCCACTTATGACGTGGCCGCATAAGGAAGGGTTAGGATGTTGTTATATGTTTTTAAATAATTACTGTTTTAATCACTGCCGGTTTAATCTATTTTTAAGGGGTGGGAGGTTTGGAAACGGGTCATGGGATTGTTTTAATCTATGTTTTTTTTACTTGTACCCCGCTCCGAGTGTATGTACAGAGGAGCGGGCTATAAATAAACTATTATTATTATTATTATTAAAGGCAGTGGGGCAAAGAGAAGGATTAGAGGGTCCCACCTTGCTCTCTCTTTCTGCCCCATGGCCTTGGAAGAAGCTCAGCTGATCTAACTTCAGGATGACGGGGAGAGAGGGGAAGGAAGCAGACAGCCATAGACGGTGGCAGAGAGGGGGCATGTGCCCGGCCAGGGAAATTTCAGACCCTGGCAGCCCCTGCACTCTGGCCGAGTGGCCCCGGCTGAGGGAAGGTCCCCTCCTAGCCCCCGTGTTAGTTAGGATGGGAGTTGAAAGGAAGGAGGGAAGGAGGGAGGGTAAGAAGCGGATGGGAAAGAGTTGAAGTTGAAGAGCCCTCCCTCCATGACAACACCATCTGGCCTAGGAGGGAGTAAAAGGAGAGGCCCAGCAACACCATTGGACCTGGCCTCAAGTTGAAGAGCCCTGCCTCCTGACAACACCAACAGGCCTAGGAGGGAGTGAAAGGACAGGCCAGACTCCATGGGGCCTGTCCTAGATTAAGAAGCAGAGCCCTCCCTCCAGTCCATCTGCCTTGGTCCAGGCCTCAGAGGGAGAGAAGAACTGCTGGGCCTGATCCCCTTCCCCACCACCATTCCCTTCTCCTTTTGTGTCATGTCTTCTTAAATTGTAAGCCTGAGGGCAGGGAACCGTCTAATTAAAAATAATAATTGTAAGCCGCTCTGATTGCCTTTAGGGCTGAAGGGCAGGGTATAAATAAATGTTGTTGTTGTTGTTGTTATATTTTTTTCTTACTGAAGAAACAGTCAATATTAGAACACAACATGTAAAGAAACAAAGGAGATTAAAAGAGTAACACAGGGAAGATCATAGAAAAGGGTTGAGAAATAAATATGTAAATAAATAAACATCCAAATATATAACAAGCAACCAAAAATAGCACAAGATTTGTAAAAATCTCCAACTCACATTTTAACATAGAAAAATCCAAAGTACAACTATTCTACAGTGTAGGAAATTTAATAATTTGTAAATTTAATTAATTTAATTTAATATTAAATATTAATTTAATATTTACTCTGCAAACAACATATTTAAACCAGAAACTAATAGGACACTGTCAAAGTGTTGTCCCAAATATAAATTAACACTAAGTATTGTTTATTTATTACTTTTTCTATCTTTCATTATTTTTTCCATTTTATTTTATAATTCTCAACAAACCATCAAGAAGATAATTCAAGAAAGCAAATAAAAAAATATAGCCTAAAATCAGAAGAATCGAAATAACATCATCTCCTTCCTGCGCCTGCAGATGAGGAGGAATGTGCTGGGGGACGTTCGGAGGAGGAAGAGGCTGGTGGACTTTCTGAGGACGAGGGATCGGAGGGACTGCAGATCCCTGACTGGTCCCAGAAGGCTTTGCCCGAAGTCGCTCCTTCTTTTTCTGTTCAGTAGAAAATAGGATGGAAAGGGGGAAAGTCAGTTTGAGGTCATGGAGGGACTGCCAACACACCCCATTTTGATATAAATGCAGTCTTGATAACAGGGCACAGGACCTCCGTGAATGTGGGGAAACTGCAAATCACAAAAACACTATATTTTTAACTGAGAGGACCCCTATCTATGTCCTCCAGTGCAATTCTGTGACCAACGTCTGCCAGACATTCCACACAGAATTGTTTTGGAGGAGCTGGAAATGCCTAGTGGGTTTTTCTCTCTAGGAATCTCTTGGTTCTGTCCTTCCAGGCAACTTTTGGATCAAGTTGGCAATAGAGCTGCTTTGGAGGACACAGATATTCCTAGAGAGAACATATTAATACAATCCGTGTTGAACGTGAGTCAACCATGCGATGCGGCACCTAAAAAGGCCAATGCAATTTTAGGCTGCATCAACAGAAGTATAGTGACGATCAAGGAAAGTAATAGTGCCCCTCTATTCTGCTTTGGTCAGGCCCTGCCTGGAATACTGCGTCCAGTTCTGGGCACCACAGTTCAAATAGGATGTGGAGAAACTGGAGCGTGTCCACAGGAGGGCAACTAATATGGTGAAGAGTCTGGAAACCACGCCCTATATTTAGGGAGCTGGGGATGTTTAGCCTAGAGAAGAGAAGTCATAAGATAACCCTGTTTAAATATTTGAAGGGATTCATACTGGGGAGGGAGCAAGCTTGTTTTCTGCTGCTCCAGAGAACAGGGCCTAGAACAATGGATGCAAGCTACAGGAAAAGAGATTCCACCTTAATATTAGGAGGAACGTCTTGACAGTAAGGGCTGCTTGACAGAATCCTAGAATCATAGAACCGTAGAGTTGGAAGAGACAGTGGAACACACTCCCTCAGAGTGTGGTGGAGTCTCCTTCTTTGGAGGTTTTTAAACAGCGGCTGGATGTGGGGCTATACATTAACCAGTCAAGGTTGGGAGGGAAGATGGGAGGAATTATTTAAAACCTGCCTACTGCATTGGACAGCAAAGGAAGGAAGAAAATCAGCTCATCTGAAATGCGATGCTGGAGTGGGGATGGGATCCACTGGGTTTGCTTTACCTTGACCGTTCTTTCTTCCTGGAGGGAAGTGTCAATGCCACGGTCATCCTTGCATTTGATGTACTCATTCTCCTTCTTTGCCCAGAGCTTCCTTACTTAAGGAGTAAGCCCACTTAAGGAGGGAAATGGTACAAGCTAGAAGCATTCCATTTAGGCGAGCGCTGGATCCCATCCCTGTCAAACCTCTCTTGGGCTTCAAGAGATCACATGAAGTGCTCCCCACAAGTTTGGAAGATTACCTCTCCGACCATGGGAACTAGGAACTTAAATTTTATGTTAAGGTTTTTGAAAACCTCACTGGCTTGGGGACCTCAGTACTTGAAGGAGTGCTTCCCAAGTACCCATCTGGCTAAGCACTAAAGTCTTTTGGAGGAGACCACCAGTGGGAGCTGTATATGCTGGGAAGATACGTTTTGACAACAATATCCAAATCATGTAAAATAGCAACACCCAGCAAGATAAATCATTTGGACCTGTGTACCTTTCTGCAAATAGATGCAAGATGTTTAAAGGGAAATGGGTCTATTTGTGTTTACATATGCAATGCAGATATCCCAATTCTGCAACAAAAATGTTATGTACTCCAATATTCCCTTGTATCTGTTACCCGTTTGTGTGTTTATTTTTTGTAAAGAATTCACTTTCTATATTATTTTTTCTAGTAGAAAAGTTGTATTCAAATAACCCTTGACTTGCCTCATAAAATTCATTGCACGGCTCTCACTAAAGACACAGGTCTGTGTCCCATTGTGGCTTCCATCCTAGTGGGACAGTGAACCATGTTGGTTTTAATCTTGACAATCCAAAGCATTGAATTTATTGGGGAGAAGAGAGCTCAGTTACATTGGAGTGGATTTAATGCTCCCCTGACTCAGAAACCATCACTCACCCATACAAACTTGAAAATTAAATGGCATCCCCATTGAACTCAATGGGATATAGGACTGCAGATTTAGGCTCTGAGCTTGGCTACAAAGACAATGCAGCCAATTGCCTGGATCACATGGATCATGAATTGAAATTACTATTCCAGGCTAGACTAGAAACTTTCTTTGGTGTACCGGGAACCAGTAAAATAAAATTTTAGATCTTCTGGAAGCAAAATCCCACTGCTAGGAACAATAGCAATTCGTGCAACAGAATTGGGGAGACTAAAAAGTCCCCGGGGTGTGTGTTTGTGTGTGTGCGAGGTATAGATATTCTGTGCACCAGCAGCCCCCAGAAAAAAGGAGTGCATCACAGCCATAACTGTCAAGGTCATAGCTTTTGGGACACTCTCGCCTCCTATTACGTTATTCCATATTTCTGCCTCCACTTTTTAAGCCTGTTCTATGCAGTGCAGTTAAAATCAAAATACATTGCTAATCAGATTGCAAAACGAGAGTTGGGTTCTCCCTGGCAGGTCCCCACAGCAAGCTGACAGTTTTGCATCATCCCTGCCCTGACATCCTTTACTGTACCTTGTTGGCTAGTTTCACATCCTGGTCACGTCTGATGGACTTTTTGGAGGGAGGCATGTAAATTCTCCTCGGCAAATGTTGGTCATCCTCCAAGCCTTGGGTAGGTCTGATATAACCTGTCCATTTGACCAAACAGGAGAAAGATGAGGTGATCCCCTTTTCAATATTGCGGCTTTTCTCATAAGACCTAAAACCTATTAGATAAAGTCTAACAGACTCACTTGCAGGAACAGAATGGTGCAACATCGCGATCTCAGCTTCACGTCGTAAAATTTCTTTGACGTCCACCTTGACTCCGGACAACGTAATGAAGGGACCTTCCTTCTTTCTTGGTTCTTTGTCTGGAGAACAATTTTTTTTAAAAAAAGTCTAAGAACAACCTAGCAAATAAATACATTTATGCCTCAGCAAAAGTAAGTGAAACTCGATATAGGACATATCTGGCAGAACTCTCTTCATGCATTTAAACTTTTAACAGGTCCCCTAGTGGTCAAATAGTTGTCAGTTATTTATTTATTTGTTTATTTTGTTTTGTTTTTTGGAATCCCACTCTTCTTGGACTTTGTTGTCATCTGCTGCTTTGAGGCAAATCATGGCCCCAGAAAGCCCTCCTGTGCTCAATGCAACCCTCCATCTGTGTAAAAATTTAATCTGACCTTCCCTAGAAGCTTCTGGAGAGAACAATTTGTCATATTTCTTTGTTCCCAAAACTTTAGGATGGGCAGAGGAGTGTTTGCGGTTTGCAACCCTCCGTGGCCTAGAGAAGAGCATTCCCAGGCATTGTGCACCCCTGGTTTAGCTGAGATGGTGTAAATTGTGAAAACACAGGTACATATTTTGCATAATTTATGTCAGTTGAAGAATTCCAATTTAGCTGCCACATAAACACCATTGTGGAACCTCAAATAATAATAATAATCCAATTGCATCTACAAGATGCAATCAGGGCAGCTTGCAAAGATTTATTTTTAAAAGATACAATTGAAATCCCTCAATCCCCCCTTAAAATAAAATTAAACATAAAGAACATAAAGTATACAACGTACTTTAAAAAAAATGTGGCTGTGGTGAGATCAGAATACAGCAATTAGATTTTGGGGAACTATTCAGGAAAGGCCTGCTGGAAGAGAAATGTCTTTATAGCTTTTTAAAAGCTGTTAAGGGTGGTAACATGACGGATCTCATCTGGCAGGCCGTTCCACAATCTGGGCTGAGAAGGTCCTCTGGGAGGTAGTGGACAGCCTTGTTTTATAAGGCTGCAACAAATTCTTCCCCGAGGATCTAAGTGTGCGGGGAGGATTATGTGTAAGGAGATGGTTCCGAAGATAGGTTGGACCCAAGGAATTTAGGGCTTTAAAAGTGAAGCTCAAAGCTCAGCCAAGGAAGCAACCTGGAAATTCAAAAAGGGGAGGTTGCTCCAAACCTCTGCCCCATAGACCTTCAAAGCCTCACCCACCAGTAGGCTGAGGGAGCACAGGTCCTTTATTTACCTTCCCCTGGGTTCAGCTGTGCTTCCTTCAGGGCCGATACACAGGTGTTGTGAATAAGGTCCCTCAACCGTTTCACCTCAGCCACCGATTTGTCCATAAGATCAGCATCTCTGGCAACGGACTCGAGACTGGAGATGGGAAAGGAAATAACCAGGAGGCTTATTGTCCTGGGATGGGGCACTGAGCAGACCTACCACCTGCAGCCTGTCCTTGCAGGCTTCTCTGCCTCTAAAAAAATCCCAAGTAACTAACAACCATTGCAAGAGAGTCAAACATCCCACCCTGGATGCTGAGATGTTGCACCTCTGGTTTCCAAACATACCAGAAGTAACTAAGAGGTTCCTTCTGATTTCTTCTAAAACTCTGGAAGAACTAAAGACACAATGTTCAGCTGACCTTCTGTGCTCTCCTTTAACATTTCATGCTGAAAAATTAAACTTAAAACTAGGTGGTTTTCTGCTTCTTAATCTTACATGCATACATTTCGAAATCTGGTACGTTTCAATCATATTGGATTTTCCACCCTACATTTGTAAATTGCCCAGAGTCCTTTCTTTGGGGGGGGGGGGGAGGTTAGGGGAATAAAAGTAAATGTTGCAATCACAACAGTAGGTTCAATAACAGCGATTCCTAATGAAACCAGATGCATAGCATCTCCCATAACCCCCAAAGACACTTACCGCTCCAAGGGAACGCCAAACCTTGTATAGGACTCAATAAACCTATGGGATTAAAAGAAAAAGGAGGAAAGAGCTATCAGAGATGTCTAGCAAAGCCATGCCTATTTGATTAATTAGGTCCAAGGGTCTTCTAATATTACACAGTTCCAGTTAAATGGGGAAAATGTGATAACGACTTCCCATGGAATCTTGGGACTGGCAGTTTAACAAAGCACCTTTAGAATAATCAGCCATAAAACAGTAAAGCCTCCCTAAACTGCAAATCCCAGGATATCATGGGATGTTGCCATCTCAGATCCTGCAGTTTTCCAATTTCCATCCAGAACTTTTCCTGAGCTATAGCAGTTGTTGCTGTTGTTGTGTGCCTTCAAGATGTTTCTGACGTATGGCGATCCTAAGGAGAACCTGTTATGGGGTTTTCCTGGCAAGCTTTTTCAGAGGGGCTTGGAATGTGAGTGCCCAAGATCACCCAGTGGGTTTCATGACTGAACTGGGAATTGAACCTTGGTCTACAGAGTCATAGTCCAACATTCAAAGACTACACTATATTGGCTGTAGGGCTAGTACACGATGAAGCCATGGCTAGTCAGAAAAGATGGACCCATCAGTTGGCTCATGATCCATCTACCTCTCTTCTAAGACAGGTTGGGCAAACTGTGGCCCTGAAGAGGTTGTTAGACTGCAAGTCCCAGCTGATATTACAATGGCTGTGCTACATCTGCCCGGAATAGACTATGGTGGAGCCTGCAATTCCCTTAGAATTTTATCACAAAGCTGCTTTGAGTCTTTTTGTAAGTATTATTATATTTTTAATTAACTGGATGAGTTAATGATACATTGGATCCTGACAAAGATGCTGGGATAGGGGGAAAATAAAGAATCCGGCACCACTGCCATGGGCCCTTGGATTTAGTACTAACCTCTTAATTTCGGTGGCTGAGAATCCTTCTGCCTGGATGCTCCGTTTGAACTTTGGCCTCTTAAGAGCACTCTCAGAGCCCAAGGGTTCTTCATGCTTCCTCTTCACAGCCTGCAGGAGCAAGAAGAGTGAACAAAATGGCTTGGAGAAGGTGCTAATCTACTGCTTATCCTCCCAGGTATCTTTGCTTCATGGCATAGGAGAAAGACCTGCACTCATGGAATTGTGATATTCTTACATTGCTGTTGGGTTTGTGCCTTCAAGTTTTTTCCTACACATGGTGGCCCAAAGGCACTGTTCTATACAATGTGGTTAAAAACAAAACAGATTGCTAATCAGATTGCAAAACTAGAGGTCTGGTTCACCCGGGAGGTCCCCACATCAAGCTCACAGTTTTGCATCATCACTGCATCAATATTGCCTTGGCTTCCTTTACTTAACAGTGAATTCCTGGTGGAGAAGAATAACTAACTGTCTTTGCAAGACAGCCAGATGCAAACATGCTGCCCAATCCTAAAACACCACGGAAAGTGTAAGAGGCTTCTTCTGTACCTTGTTGGTGAATTTCCGGGATGCCGAATCATCCGGCCAGACCTCCATCACTTCTTCGTCTGCAGTCTGATCATGAGGAGAGCTTGCTGCAACATTCAATGTTACCTCCATTGGTTCTTCATCTGTGAGACTGGAGATGGGAAAGGAATCGACCAGGATGCTTAGTGTCCTGGGATGGAGCACTGAATACTCCTACCACCTCCAGCTTGTCCATGCAGACTTATCTGCCTCTTAAAAACTCCTACGTAAACCACAACCATTGCAAGAGTGTCAAACATCCCACCCTGGATGCTGGATTGCACCTCTGGTTTCCGAACATACCAGAAGTAAATAAAAGGTTGCTTCTATTTCTTCTCAAACTCTTGGGGAGAACTTAAGACACGATGATTAGCTGGCCTTCTATTCTTTCCTTCCCATGGAATCATGGGACTGGCAGTTTTACAAAGCACATTTAGAATCCTCAGCCATGAAACTCTAAAGCCTCCCTAAACTGCAAATCCCAGGATTCAACTGGATGTTCCCATCTCAAATCTTGCAGTTTTCCAGTTTCTATCCATAACTACTCTCCAGCTGTACTAGTTGTTGCTGTTGTTGTGTGCCTTCAAGACTTTCCCGACTTATGGTGATGCTAACTCAAACCTATCACAAGGTTTTCTTGGCAAGCTTCTTCAAAGGGGCTTTGCCATTGCCATCTCTCTGAAGCTGAGAAAGCGTCACTTGCCCAAGGTCACCCAGTGTGTTTCATGGCTGAACTGGGAATCGACTCTCCAAACACTAGACCACATTGACTGTAGGGCTAGGACAGAATGAAGCCATGGCTAGTTAGTACAGATGGACTCATCAGCTCACTCCTGATACATCTGCCTCTCTTCTAAGAAAGGTGGGACAAACTGTGGCCCTGAAGAGCTTGTTGAACTACAACTTCCAGCTGATATTACAATGGCTGTGTTACATCTGCCAGGAATACAATATGGGGGAACCTGCAGCTCCCTTAGAATGATATCACATCACCTCATACAAAGGTGCTTTGAGACTTTTTGTTAGCTTTATAATATTTGTAATGAACAGGATGAGTTAAGGGTACATTGGATCCTGACAGAGATGCTGGAATAGGGGAGAAAAAAGAAAGAAATAAAGAAACCGGCACCTCTGCCACAGACTCTTGCATTTAGTACCAACCTCTTGGATGTCTGTTCTTCCTTTGGCTTCTTAGAATCAAGCCTGGCATCTTTATTTTTCTTCAAGGATTTCTCTCGCGTCCTCTTCATTTTCCCGTAGGAATTGCTAGAATTGCAAGAGCGAAGAAGAAAGAGCAAAATGGCTTGCAGAAGGCGCTATTCCACTGCTTAGCTTCTCAGGTCTCATTTGCTTTATGGCATAAGAGAAATACCTATGCTCATTCTTACAATGTTGTTGGGGTGTACCTTTTTTCTTACTCATGGTGACCCAAAGGCGAACGTATCCTAGGGTTTTCTTGGCAAGATTTGTTAAGAGGAAGTTTGTCATTGCCTTCCTCTGAGGCTGAGAGAGCCTGATTTGCGCAATGCCCACAATATTTCCATGGCGAAGTGAAGACTTGAATCCTAGTCTCTCACCAACCTAGTCCAACATTCAGACCACTCTACCACATTTGCTCTCTATTCTTGCAATGCCCCCTTTAAATTCTGAAAAGAGGAGACCTGCAGGCTTGATGGAAATTGGATTCTGGCCCTGGAAAAGGCCAACAACCAACCTCCACAAGGGTGGTGTAGGACACCTCCACTGTATAACTGAGGGTGAAAAAAACCCCACCAGCCTATATTCCTAGGGAAACAAATTTGAGGCACCTTCCTGGTTGGAGTTTTCTGGAGCTGCCTCCCAAATAATATGTCTTCTGCGAAAGATTACAACCATTGGGTCTTTTCAAGGATAAAACTGAGAATAAGCATGGCCATGAAAGAGGTGCATACATTTCTGCATGAGATGGAGAAAGTGGAAGGCGATACAGTTTTCTCCTTCTCTCTTATTACTTCCTCTTGGGGTCATTTAATGGAGCTGGGAAGTTCAGGACAAACGAAAGGACAACAAACTTGAAACTTTAGGATAATTCTCACTGCGGTGGTTTTCTGCTGCTTAATCTTACATGCATACATTTCGAAATCTTTTTTTTCTTAGCTGTTGTACTCTGATTTTTTTTCCTGATGTTATTAATAGTTTCATGTCATTTCATCTGGTATGTTTCAATCATATTGGATTTTCCTCCCTACATTTGTAAATTGCCCAGAGTCCTTTCGTTTGGGGGGGGGGCAGGTTAGAGGAATAAAAGTAAATGTTACAATCACAACAGTAGGTTCAATAACAGCGATTCCTACTGTAGCCAGATTCGTAGCATCTCCCATAACCCCTAAAGGCACTTACCGCTCCAAGGGAACGCCAAACCTTGTATAGGACTCAATAAGCCTATGGGATTAAAAGAAAAAGGTGGAAAGAGCTATCAGATATGTCCAGCAAAGCCATGCCTATTTGATTAAATAGGTCCAAGGGTCTTCTTATATTACACAGTTCCAGTTAAATGGAAAAAATGTGATAGTGACATCCCATGGAATCTTGGGACTGGCAGTTTAACAAAGCACCTTTAGACTCATCAGCCATAAAAACACTAAAACACTAAACACTTCATCTTGGGGTCATTTAATGGAGCTGGGAGATTCAGGACAGACGAAAGGAAAACAAAAGCCACATTTCACACAATTCATGTACAGCGTGACAGCCTGTGACTTCCATGTTACTGGGGCATTGAATTTCCTCCAGATTTTAGTCCATGCTGCTAGAGCCCAGTTCCAAGAGAGAGTCAGCACCATGGACAGTTCAGGCTAAAAGCAATGGCAGATTCACCAATCCATTAACATGGGAACCACCGCCTCCTACTGTCAATGTGATATACCATTGGCCTCCAATCTCCTCTTTCCCTCCCAGTTAACATTTGTAGATTGTCCTTTGCAGACCTTTGAGAACTAACTTCCAACCAAAGAAACAGCACCATCCTTTTTTTCCTACTGCCATGTTTACTTAAAAAAAAAAACAAACGCTTTTGTTCATTCTATATTTTGTATTCTGAACCACCTTGAGACCCACTCATGGGAGAAAGGTGAGATGAAATTTAAGAAATAACACAAGCATACAGTTCAATGAACATGACTAATGAATTAATGAATAAGAAGGATGCTGTCAGGTGAGCTCAAGAAGACCACCTTGTTTAAAGTGACATCTTCAAAAAGCAGGAGTAGGTTCTGGACAAAGATAGGACTCAAAGTACTTACAATGAAGAGGCAGAGAAGCCAACAGAACTGTGTAAACGATGGGTAAGTCGGAAACTAAATTAACGATGTAGCTCTGGTCTCTTGAAGTCTCTCCAACTACCTGCATCAACCTCCTCTCAGCCTCAACGGACCCAACTCCCACCTTGGCCAAGATTCTCCGTTATCTCCATGGAAACCAAACAAACACTCCATTCTACTTTGCCCTATCTGATCACTTCTCCTTGAGATCCAGTTGCATGGGATAGGAAGATTTCAACTGAGTTTTAAAGTTTCACTGTTTCTACTTGACTCTTTTGTTGAGCCAGCTTGGATCCCACCCCAAATAAAAATGAAATGTGATAATTATTTCCATCAGAAATTGGAAAAGCTGGCTCCCACACCACGAGAAAGGCAACACAGAAATAAAATTATGATTATGTTTATGATTATTACAAGTTGAGTCTCCCTTATCCAAAATGCTTGGGACTAGAATTGTTTTGAATTTTGGGGTTGTTCAGATTTTGAAATGATTGTTCAACATAACAAGATATATTGGAAATAGGGCTCACGTCTAAACATGATATTCATTTATGTTTTATATACACTTTGTACACATAGACTGATGGTAATTGTATGCACATTATATTTGTTAGTTAGTTTATATGCTGCTTTTCTCCCAGGCCAGGAGCCAAGACGCCTAATAATTTTGTGCGTGAGATAAAGTTTGCTTACATTGAACTATCAGAAAACAAAGGTGTCATTTTCTCAGTTACCCACATGGACAATTTGGGATTTTGGAATATTTTGGCTTTTGGTATCCCAGATAAAAGGTGCTCAACCTGTCTATACTAACAACAGAATTAAACCATTTAAAAATGGTTTTTAACTTAATTTAAAAGAGTGGAGCACTATAAAACCCCTTCTCTTCTTAGCAATTTGTTACAAAAGGTTTGCTAGAATAGAAAGGTAACTCTCCAACATCCTTTGCAAGCTGCTGTGAGCCAGTTATACAGAATAGTCCCAATGTGATCACACTTGGATTTGTAAAAAAGCAAGGGATGAAAACTTGGGTAGACTTTGGAGGTAAATGTACACCAGCAACTGACATAGAAATGGAGCATCACTGGAAATGCACTAACATTATAAAGCAAAACTGAAATCAAATAAGATTTGCCACATATCCAATTCCAGGTTTGACTTTTGAGACTTCTCCATTCCATCTCCAGACTTGCAAAGCTGTCGTCATCAGAACAGATATATCTGACAGGTCTCCAGCTGTTTGTTTGGCTCCAGCCATTTTTCTGCCTTTTTGGAAATGGGAACACACCCAGATATAGTCCAAAAGCATAGAAATGAAATGTGGAGGAGAGAATGTGAGGGTTCTCTGCAACATTGGTACAAAACATACAGGCATGAGAGGTGTCTAATCACCCATGTCAAGTCTTTTCAAAAGAGAAATTTCAGAGGGTATTGACTCCTGAGAATGAATGCCTTTCAGAAGCACATTCAGGGCCCAAGAGAAACCATGGCCAGGCCAGCTGTGATCTCAGTGTAATGAGAGAAAAGTGGCCAGGAGGCCTCTCTCTTTCCTTATTAAAACAAACAATGCTGCATTCAATTTAACATCTGTAAACTGAGGAACGAACAATTCAGGAATCCATCTGGATCCATCAGCCTCCTGGGGCTGAACCATCCTAATCGGTCCCCCACCCCTGCAGAGGTACTGAGTCCCAGTGAGTCTAAACCTTACCAGACAATGATCTGTCCATGACAACGGAACTACAGAGAGTTCCTCCACACCATGATCATCATCACTCCACCCAGCACAGAAAGCAAGGTCCCAAGTGTGCCCTGCAGAGTGAGTAAGGCCAGTTACCACTTGGGACAGACCCATGGTTGTTATGGAGGCCATGAAGTCCTGAGCCACTCCTGAAAGGGCAGTCTCAGCATGGATGTTGAAGTCCCTCAGCACTAATAGACGAGGACACTCCAATACCTGAGACCACTCCGGCTAAGGGTTGACACCAACCCTACTGACGCCAGTATTAGAGTGTTGGACTTGTTAATAGTCTCTATGTTATGGTGTATATGAGCAATGAGTGTGCAAGAGCATGTAAGCCAGATGTGATTGTGTGCAAGAATCTGCACATGTGAGAGAGGTGATTGTGTAAAGGTCCGCACCCAAGAGAGACAGATATGAGGGAGTATGCACTTGTGATAGAGAGTTGAATGTGTATCAGTCCATCAGAAAGCATGTGCAAGTAGATGAGAAGGCTGTGTGCATCTGAGAGAAAGAGGGAGAAGGAATTATTTCTGTCTGTGCTTTGTTCATATCCAGTTTTATTGTACATCTTGAGGGTAAAAATGGGTCCATCCCTGCTCTATAGTGGAGGTGGGCTGCTGCAAGAGGAACCACTGTAGGCTCCTGGCATGAAATCGTGCTCATGCCAAACAATTAACTGAAGCAGATCAGGCACTTTAGGTGCACCAGTATCACTAGATCTGATAACTGGGAACAACCTACCTGCTTGAGGGCGTTCTTCATATCTTACCCTTTGCTTGGTCAGGTAGACTCTGGTCAGCAACGTGTCTAGAACCACTCCAAAGTTTTGTAGGTTCTGCAATGGAACTAGTTTGTTCTTTTCGTGAGATACCAGAAAACCATGTCTGGATAGGAAGGAAAGCACAACTCGACCTATATTATACCCTATGGAAGAGAATCAGATCTGATCAGGACATTGTGAAATTATGGGTCTACATGAAGGTCCCGCTGTTTTCAATGTATGTCTATCAGTGTAGAGAGTGTCAATAAAGAAAACAACAGACTGAATGGTCGAGCCTTGTATGGAAAAGGTTTCTCTTGGTAAGATACTAGTGTTGAAGTGGGTGGATTGGGATGCAGAAGCAAACTACAACCAAAAACAGGGACACACAAAAATCCCGGAGCTGAAGTGCCTCCAGAATTGTCTGGAGAGTCTCCAGTCTGAACCTATATGTTTTATAACCTAATTTACCCATTTGAGCTCTAGCATCACACTCTAAAATCTGATTTTGTTTGTTTTAAATGTGCAATTAAAGAAGATTGGAACAAGCCTCTTTTGTTCTTATATAGTATAGTTTTTTATGGCCCCAATATCGATCAGACATTTTACATCAGCCGATGCTTCTTTGCCTTCCTGTACCTTGGGGAAGTCATGAAAATGGCATAGAAAGTCTATCAGAGCACCTTTTAAAAAAGTCGAGAGGATCCATAGGTCAGTTGAATTTTTTACCAATGATGAAAGAAAGACTGCACTCTTTCTCCCACCCTTTACCCCCAATCAGCCAGGATTGGGGCTATTTTTGTCATTGTTTGACAAGGTAGGTACTGCCACTGACGTTGTTGTTGTCAGCTCAGGTGAAGCAGTGCCTGGGACTACTGCTGAGGTTGGTAACTAAGGTCAGACCAGAGCTTATACTGAGTCATCTGTCTATCAGATTTGTAGTTTTACTATAATCTATCAGGGAAATGATAAAGTGTATTAACAGGCATAGGATTTAGGTGTACTGTGGCAGGTTTAACCCACTCTTCTCTGACACTTTTGTGAAGACAGCTCTAAAGAGTGTCTCTAGTACTGAAGGCCCTGATCTAAGAAAAGTCACCTTTGCTTTGTGGCAAATCAGGATCATTTCTTGTAGACTAATTGGAGTGAAAAGTGGCCTCGAAAATATTATCCCAAGATCTTAACTGTATTGTGTAGTAACCCTGCATGATGCTCAGTCAGAAGGAGCCTGTCAGAAGATGGAGTCCCTGCATCAGAGCTCCCTTTGTCTCCAAAGACTCCCCAGTGTCATATTTAGGCAATACAGGAAAGTCGGGGCCCTGTTGTTATTCTTCATTTGAGGAATGTACTGTAGGAAATGTACTGTACTTTTTTTTCCCTTTGAAGACTCTTTCCTGAAAGTCTCTTTCATCTTTTTCTTTTCTTTTTAAATTTTCTTTTATTTTCTTTCCTTTAAGGTCTTCTTATCCTTAGTCTCAGCCAAGAGATTTTATTACAAACTGAGGTGAGTTGTAACTACTGTATATATATTAACAACTATTGGATTTGGTCTCACAATAACAAGCTATGGAAGTCCATTTTATGACCTTCATAAAGTCTGCATGAAATGGAGTATTTGGTGTTGAAGGCCCAGGCTTGGACGGGGGGGGGGGGGGGGGAGAATCCTTTCCTTCAGGAAGATCAAAATGCTTCCAGCTTTTATTGAGCAGAGGTGACATTAAACTCCAATATATTAATTGTCTTATACAATAATACCATAACACTAATAATAATAATAATAATAATAATAATAATAGTCTAGCATATTCAAGGAGCTTTTTGGAGCTATTGAAGGGCCCTCATCTTTATTTGTTATTTATTTATTTTTGCCTTTCTTTGTTTTTCAGATCACAATTGTCTTCTGAGGAATGAATGTTATTAATGTCTTTTTTTATGCTAGAGGCATATTGGTTAGCAGAAGCAGCAGGCTTTTCTTCTTTTGCCTTGCTGACTTTAATCAAAAGACTGCCACACCTTTAGTTCCAGCTTTGCCTCTTCTTTTAAAAAGGCAAGCACAGCAAATAAATGTCTTGGCCAAACTCTTCCCATGGACATGTGGTCTTCCTCTGTTTCTAAATCCTTTCACTTTTCTCAACAATATTGTCTTTTCGAATGAGTCGTGTCTTGTCATGATGTGGCCAGAGTACGACAGCCTCAGTTTAGTCATCTTTGCTTCCAGGGAAATTTCAGGCTTAATCTGCTCTCGGACCCACCTGTTTGTTCTTTTTGCTGTCCATGGTATCCTCAACACTTTTCCCCAGCACCACATCTCAAATGCATTTATTTTCTTTTTATCCATTTTCTTAATTGTCCAGCTCTTGCATCCAAATTATGGTAATGGACAGTGCAATTTTTCGTACAATTCTGACTTTCGTGTTTAGTTGTGTATCTTTGTTCTTTAGAACCTTTTCTAGTACTTTTATAGCTGCCCTCCTCATTCCTAGCCTTCTGCTGATTTCTTGACTCCAGTCTCTGTTCTGATCTATTTTTGATCCAAAGTACAGGAACTCTTTTACTATTTCTATGCCCTCATTGTCTAGCTTGAACTTGTTAAGATCCTCCACGGTCATTATTTTTGTTTTCTTTATGTTCAACAGTAAGCCTTCCTTTGCACTTAGTTTCTTCACCTTCCTCAGTAATTGTTCTAGGTCTCCAATGTTTTCTGCTAATAATATGGTGTCATCTGCATATCTGAAGATTGTTGATGTTCCTTCCTCCTATTTTCTCTCCTCCTTCTGTGTCTAAGCCTGCTTTTTGTACAATATATTTTATATACAAGTTGCAAATATAGGGTGACAGAATGCAACCTTGTCTGACCCCTTTGCCAATTGGGAAACATTCTGTTTGTGTTCTGTTCTACCAGTACCCTCTAACGGTAGCTACACCTTATTCAATAATCAATATGTTCTAACAGTAGCTACACCCTATTCAAAAACAACTCCCTCTACAGTCTCCACTTCTTTTCTTTATAGTGTTTTGAATTTAAAACTAGTAGCCATGAGAGACAATCTCTTATAATGATGTTATAACACCATGGTGTTATAACATCCTCATTCTCTCTCACACTTAAGACTGTTTTTATTTAATTTATATTGCTCTCTTCCCTTTTGCTTCTACAAGTCTTCTACTATTGCAAAAAAGTGGATTATTATTATTATTAATTTTATTTATATAGCGCTGTAAATTTACACAGTGCTGTACATACAAACATAAATTAGACGGATCCCTGACCTCAGGCTTACAGTCTAAAAAGATGAGACAATATTTTATTGACTCAAAGTTCTTAAGACCAACTACTTTTATAAAACTTTCATAGGGGTAACTTTTCTTCTATATTTCCATATGGAATACTGAAAATTTTTTTTTAAAGTAAAGCAGATTTAAGAGGATTTTAAGAGGAGAAATTTCAGCAGACAGGCATTTAATGCTGCATAGTGAAAACACTGAGACTACTTAATTTGGATGAACGTGCTCAAATATTTTAACTTGTGTAGAAAAACATGAATGTGAAATTGAAGGCTTTCACGGCTGGCATCCATCATTTTTTGTGTTTTTTTGCAGGCTACGTGGCTGTGTTCTGGAATAATTTATCCCTGACATTTTGCCTGCATCTGTGGCTGGCATCTTCAGAGTTTGGTGGCATGGAAATTAGTGGGGTATATGTACTGTGTGACCATTGGTTGGAGGAAGTGATTTACATGTTCATCTATGTGTTGGTCTGTTGTTACATGGCAAGGCCTCAGGGTGGGAGGATATGCGGAACGATTGTGTGCGGGGAAAACCCCTGACCCTGGGTAATGTTCATTTTCATGTGTTGAGTCTTGAATTTGGTGTTTTTCAGGACTGGTAGCCAAACTTTGTTTACTTTAAGGGTTTCTTTGCTGTTGAAGCTGCCCAGGTGTTTATGGATTTCAATGGCTTCCCTGTGCATTCTGAACTGATGGTTGTTGGCGTGATCCAGAATTTTAGTGTTTTAAAATAGCATTTCATGCCCAGGTTGGTTTATAACGTGTTCTGCTACTGCTGATTTTTCTGGCTGGACCAGTGCAGTGTCTCTCATGTTCCTTGATTTGTGTTTGAACACTGCATTTGGTGATCCCTATGTACACTTGTCCACAGCTGCATGGTATGTGGCAGACCCCTGGGGCTGTGAGAGGGTCTCTCTTGTCCTTCGCTGTCCATTTGTTGGATTTTCTCGGTCGGTCTGTAGATCATTTGGAGGTTGTGTTTCCTCATCAGTTTCCCTATTTGTATGTGATTCATTAGATGTATGGTAAAAATATCTTCCCTTTGGGTAGTTGTCTTCAGTCTTGTGGTTTTTCTGGGTCTGGCAGCTCTTCTGATGACTGAGTTGGAGTAACCATTAGCCTGTACAGCCCAGTTTAGGTGTTTCAATTAATCTTCCAGGAAGGGGATTCACAGATCCTTTTGTGCAGTCTGTCATTGTTTCTATTGTGCTTCTTGTTCTGGGTGATGGTTGGGGTTCTTGTGTAGGCATCTGTCCATGTGTGTAAGTTTTTTTGTATACTGTGTGGCCCAATCATTGGTTCAGTTTGCGGATGGCCAGGACATCCAAGAATGGTAATGTTCTTTCCTTTTCTTTTTCCATTGTGAATTGGATGTTCAGGTGGATGTTGTTCAGATACAGCGGGCTCTTGTTATCCGCTGGGGTTTGGATCCAAGACCCTCAGTGGATAACAAAAACTGTGGATGATCAAGTTCCATGAAATATAATGGCACAACAAAATGGTGTCCCACATATAACATGGACAATCAAGTTTTGGTATTTGGAATTTATACTTTTGGGGAATATTTTCAAGCCGTGTATGCTCAAATCTGTGGATAAAAAATCCGTGGATAAGGAGAGACAACTGTAGTTAAAAAACACAGTCAGCTCTTCTTTTCCATGGCTCCAAATGGTGAAAGTGTTGTCCACATATAGGAACTATGTTGTTGGCTTTTTTGGTGCTGTTTCCAGGGCTTCATTTTCAAAGTGTTCCATATAAAAGTTTGCTATCACAGGGCTCAAAGGGCTTTACATGGCTACCCTATATCTCTGTTTGTGGAATCCATTGTCACCCTGGAAATAGCTTTGATGTGGTCTCTATGGACACTATGGCACTCATCCAACAAATTTTTCCATAAAACATCACAGTCCTGTTTGAACATTGCCTCACCACAAGCTATTTTCATTGGGACACTGGAGGCCTTACCATTCAACAACAGACCAACACACAGATTAACATCACTTCCTCCCAATCAAGGGTCACACAGTATATAAACCCCACTCTCTTCCATGCCAGCATTCTCTGAAGATGCCACCCCAAAGATGCAGGTGAAATGTCAGGAATAAATTCTTCCAGAACATGGGCACATAGCCTGAAAAACCCACAAAACCCATGAATCTTTCCCATGATCTCTAATGTAAGCAGAGCAGTGTGGTATAGAAACATTTATGGACTACTTGACCAAAGCATAGTATTTACCTTCAGTGATTACTCCCAGGGAAACGATCTCTCCTGGTGGGGAGCCCTGGTACCAGTATCTCAGCAGAGTAGCAATGGCATGTGCAGGCGCCAAGCCTAAATAGTGAGTTCACCAAGAAGTCAATGAGCTCAGTGCAGCTACAAAATCAGTGTGCATCTATTCGCTGGCGCCAAGAAAAAGAGACATTTGAATGCAAACTGGGAAAACTACAGTAAAAGGTTATAAATTATAAAGCAGAATCTTCAATTATTTTTCTTCTTTTTTATAATCTCCTTTTTAAAATGGTTTGTACTCCAGATCCCCAGCCTTATATGTTGCCCCAATTGCTTAGCAAAATCTGTAGTGCTGTGGATCAGCCAGAAAACTAGCAACTAGCGACAAGATGTCTGTCCCTGTATGCTCCCTCTCTGTCTCCAGACATCTTGAGCTATTACAGTCTACACAGATACCCCTGCAATTCAAATAGTGTTGTATTTCATCACAAAATCTAAAGCAGCAAAACATTTTTGTAGAAAATGTATGTTACAAAGTCCCATGGGATATGACTTTCCAAGAGCTTGCCAATGACACAGGCCTCATAAATATGCTCACTTTGTGCACTCCCACTTTGGTCCAGTTTGGAATCAGACAGAAATTCTGTAAGATTCAAGCTTTGACCTTCAGTATTTCTGGCTGTCCCACAAAGCAGAGTACTAAGCACCATTCAACTCACAGCCTTTCCCCAGATTTAAGCCTGGCTTCTGGAACTGCTATGTATTACCCATTGCAGTCCTTTAGTTTGCTATCACTACCACCTTTTAAATCTTAGTTTGTGCATGTGTGTGTAAGTGCTTTGTGTGAATGTTGACACCCCTCTTGTTCAAATAAAAACAAAACAAAAATACAACTGAGTTGTACTTAGCACTCCCGAGTTCTAGTTATTCAGAACCAGTAAACATAGACTTCTGTCTTTGTTAGAGTTACCCTGGCCCTCTCGTTGATCCCTACTGAGCAAAATTAATTTCCCTGTTGAATTCAATTTGTGAGAACACCCTAGAGGAGATTATCAAAATCCAAAATGACTTTAATTGATTAGAAAGCTGAGCCAAAGCTAACAAAATGAATTTCAACATGGAGAAATGTAAGGTGCTGTACTTAGGGAAGAAAAATGTAATTCATAGATATAGGATGGGGAGAACCTGGTTTAATGAGACTACGTGTGAAAGAGTCTTTTTCTGACTCTCAGTGTTTTAACAATCATAAAAGTAAGCTCTTCCCTTAAATTAGGTTGTGGAAATCAGGAAAATAGAGGGGAAAGGGGAATAGATTTGTGGGTGAATTCTTTGTCTCTATGGCCCGATCTAGACGGGCATTAAGAGGCGCCTGGGCGGCGCCATTAGGGTTTGTGAGCGCGCAGCGTTCGCACGCTCACAAACCCTAGCACGTAATGGTGCCGGCATCATTATGTAACACTGTTTAGACATTACGCATGGAGCTGTGCAGTTGCGGCAGCGCAAATGGTGCCTTTTCTGAAAATCGCACCACAACTGCGGGTGCAAAAAAAGAACGCAGTTTTCCCGCTCCTTTTTTTCTGCAGAGCTTCACCGTGGCGTCTAGCTGCTGCGGTGAAGCTCTGCATCAAAAAAAAAGTGGTGCCAGACTGCCCCTTTTGGGCGGTCTGGAAAGCCCCTATGTGTTTGTTTGCAGTTTGTTGTTGTGTTGTGTTTCAAGTCATTTTTGACTTATAGCAACCTTAAGGTGACCCTATCATGGAGTGTTCCTGACAAGATTTGATCAGGTTTTTTTCCTTTGCCCTCCTCTGAGGCTGAGAGAGTGTGACTTGCCCAAAGGTCACCCAGTGGTTCTCTGTGGTTGAGCAGGGATTCAAATCCTGATCTCCAGAGTCCTAGTTCAGTGCTCAAACCATTACACTATGTTGGTTCTCATTGTTTTTCTACTCACGTGTATTATTTCAGAGCTGCGTTATTATTTTGTTTAATTATGTTATACCTGCTGTTTTTTTCTTATAGGTGGCCAGCAAAGAGACACTAATCACATGGCTGAACTAGAACTGGATTGGACTGGATTATTTTCATCGGATACTTCATTTCACAACAGTGATAACTGTTAGTTTGATCTTTTGCATATTTACTCAGAAGTAATCCTACTGAATTCACTGGAACCTACATCAAACAGAATTTGCGAAGGACTGCAGCCAGCCTAAATGCTAATTACACTGAAGAATGACATAACAATGCTGTTATGCTAGTGTGTTCTCTGCACATTGCATTTCTGTGTGCACCCACTGCATGGAAACAGAAGGAGATAATACAGTCAGCCCTCCGCATTTATGGCTTTAACTTTTGAGGATTTGATTATTCACAGATTTGATTAATATGTTCTTTTTAGGAATCTCTAGGTCCTCCAGCTTAACCGTATGGTCAACGTTCACCAGAAGTCGCACTGGAGGACCTAGAGCTTCCTAGAAAAAACACTTCTCTAGGCATTTGTAGGTCTCCCAGTGGAATTCTTCTGGCATATGTTGACCACAGTCTTGCACTGGAGGACCTAGAGATTCCGAGAGAGGTGTTCTCTCAGTGTTTTGTTATTTGCGGTTTTTCCACTTTCATGGGGGTCCTGTGCGCCTAACCACAGCGAATGTGGCAGACCCACTGTAATGCAAAACAGAACAAGAGCAGTGTCAGAATTATCCATGGCAACTTCATCAGACCCTTCCAGTCATGGGCTGAAGTGGTGAGAAGCCAGTCCACTTAGAGCGCTGAAAATGCATCCCAAGACATCCCACCTATGCCACTGATACCACCACCATGCACAACTCACAGTGGTCAAGGCAGAGTACTGGCAATAACAGAGCACCCAAGAGTGTGAGAGTACCCATGGTACAAACCAGAACAAAACAGCCACTCATTGGTAGGAATAGGAAGTCTCATGCACAGTAGCTTATGAAGTCCAAAACCACCTGGAGGACCAGAGTTTGGGAATCACTGACCAAAGAAAAACATGACACACACACGGCCCTCTCTCTGCCAGAGTGCTGCTTCTGACCTTTTTGAATGCTTTGGTGGGAAAGTAGCCGCGGCAGCTCCCACTTCAAAAGAGTGTCAAGAGGAATTGAGCTTTGAAGGATCCGAATAAGACATTTGTGTATGGTTGTCACATTAAAGTTAAAGCCTATAAATACTGCTAACATAGTTGTCATTTGCTTTGCTTTGTCTTTTCATCCTTTTTTGACATATGTGTGTTTTCTTAGCCCTGCCTGTGCCTGGTCACTTCCACTATACATTGCACAGCCACAGTTGAATGTAGTTCCATCTTCATCCTTCCAGCCTTTCGGTTGAGAACAAACAGTTAAGCCTGGCAGAATTTTGTAAGTTCTTTGGCATTGTTTTCCTTTGTTTCATCATTTACACCCTTTTGTTACATGCATCTAAGTTTTACCCTTGACTTATCCACAGGTCATATCAAAATCCATAATTCTGGCCCTAAAACCTGCCCTTGACTTATATATGAGGTTGACTTATACAGTAGTTCGGTTTATATTGGTTATAATGATCTGTCAAAGCTATACTGGAGAGGCTGTGATAAAATAGGACACTGGCAACATATGTGGCTATCTGCCCCCAAATAGTTTTTGAGTAAAAATATTACATGGGATAAGTAAAATGCTAGGTCAAAGAGTAAATTATATGGGAGCAGTACTGTTAATTTCCATATTTGAAAATGAAAATGAAAGATTGCCAAATAATTTTATAGCAATTCTGTTAAGTCCGCAAAATTAGAAATAGTGAAATCATAGAAATCATTAGAGGATCTTTCAGTGCAAAAGTGGATAAGCTGAATGTGGTCAACAGCACTTTCTGAAAAGATTAGCAAGAGGAAAAATCAAACAGGAAGAAGACGTTTGAAACCCTTTATTACTGACATGTAACAAACTTTTTTTCCCCCTGGAAAAGTGTATCTTGAATGTTAAGAGCGATATACTACCCATTTACAGTATTAATACTTTGAAGATGAGTTAGATTTACAGTGATCGTGACACACTGTATTAACTGAACTAAGATGGAGAGGGACAAAGAGGGATTTGAATGTTGTGTGTGCACAACACAGGGATATTTGTAATGGAAAAATGAAAATTAAAAAAATAGGAAAAAAAGATTACTCATCCTTATTTTCTGCCATTAACCAGAAGAAAGGGGAAAGCTAGGATTTAATGGAAAATAACCAAAGACAGAGTGTACCTAAAATCAGAGACAAATAAGCTAGGGCTCTATATGTTAATAAACTCTAGCCTAATAACTCTCTGGAGATAAAATATGAGGCAATAGAACTGGCTTTGTTGAAGTGCTTATGCCATCTGCTTTCCCTTACATCCGATACATATATTTTAAAATAAACTCAGTATTAAAAAATGCTGCAAGGCTTTCATTTTCAAAAGCCTGAACAAATTCTTTGTTCCTGGAGCAAATGTAGCAAAATATATGAATGTTACTAAGGGCCCATTCACACTTACATTTTTGCATCAAGGAGATCTGGGGTCTCCTCGGTGATGCCACGCCAAATCAATCAGGTTCATCGTTCTCACTATGTTTACTCTGATCAAATTGCTCCTTGTCATTCACACTGGAGGAGGAGGAGGGACATGGCAGTGGCGGTGGCAAGAGGGGGTGAGAAAGAGGAGAACGGATGAAGAGGAGGGATGCAGCAGTGGCAGTGAGCGGGGCAAGGAAGAGAAGGAAGAGGAGGAAGGAAGCAAGGACACTGGCAGTGAGGGGGTGAGGAAGAGGATGCAGGAGGAAGAGGAAGGACACGGCAGCAGTGAGGGGACAAGGAAGAGGCAGCGTTGCAGCAGTGGCATGAGAGGAAAGGAGAGGAGGAAGAGGAGGAGGAGGAGGAGGAGGGAGGAAGAGGTTGTGGCACGGCAGAAGCCACAGTCTCTCAGCCTCAGAGGGAAACCTCCCGTGAAGACATTCGCCAAGAAAAGTAGGGAAAAAAGGAAGAGGAAGGAGGGAGAAGGAGGAGGACGGAGAAAGGGGGTGTCAGTGCAACAGTGGTGGCAGTGGGAAGAGGACGATGAGAGAGGGAGGAGGATGCAGCAGTTGGATCCGGATTGGTAGTTCCCACTACCAAAGATGTAGATCCTTGTGGTACTGCACAAAAAAGGTCCTCTAGATGACCCGTGTCAAATGCACTGGGTAAAGTGGGTTTTTTGGTACCCTCCCCTCAAACTGCACCAAGTGTAGTTGGGGAAAGTATGAACACCTATGAAATAACCTGGGTTTCACACATAATGTGGGTTATTTCATAATGTGAATGGGGCCTTAGCAAATAACTGGCAAGGGATATACTATATTGTCCCAATTTGCATGCCACCATTGAAGATATGGCATGAGATTATAACACAGTTGTGCAAAACAAGTGAGATGGAAATATAAAAAGCCTGTTCAGGCTGTATAATTTTGACCGGAGATATATCTAGAAAATGAAGGAGCATTGAGGAGAAACAAGGATTGGTAAACCAGCTCTGCTTGACCCACTCTCTACCTTTTTGAATTGAACTGGAAAAGAAGTCACTCTGCAAGTGATGAAAGTGCTTACAGTCATCTGTGCAACTGGATAGGAATATGCCCCTCCACATTCACAATTTTATACTCTGACAAATCTTGAAAATGGAGGAATGTACAACAATACATGCACAAAATACCACGAGGAGGCAATGGAGTGTATTCTTTCTTTGCATGGTTGCTTTCTCACCTATAGGACAATACTTTCAGGGTTTCCTTTACTTCTTTCTACACACCTTTTCCACTCTCTTAGACTTGAAACAGACGGGTGAAGAAAAGCCCGCTTCCAGGGGGCTTTGGGCATGGTGATCACATGACACACACCTCCAAGGCACCTGGAAGCCACTGCCAAATCGCCCCAACCCAGAAAAGCCACCCTGAAAAGTAGTAGTAAAAAACTGCTCCTTTTCAGAAACCACTTTGAAACTGCAGTGATGGGTCGGATGGGGGCCATGCACATGTGGTTGCTGCGGCTCTGGGGTGAGCAGCTCTGGGGCAGCTCTGAGTCACTTCAATGACTTGATTTGGACTCAGTTTGGCAATAAATGATGCACTGACTCAACTCAACTTGAGACTGTATTTTTTTAGTGATTGACTTGCTGGTCTAACTTCATCCAGAAACAGTGAACATGTTAGGCAATGAACTTGAGGTGGGAATTGAGTTCTACTCAGCAGCCAGCCTGTCCCTGCTGCACATTGGAGGAGCCTTCTAAAGCTTTTTGGAGAACTTTAGAAGGATCCTTTCTTCTCAAGCCCCTTGCTTAACAGGTTTGCTGTTCCCCTCTGAGAATCTTTTTTACCTAACTTTGTTCATATCTTCTTAATTTTCTAGTTATTGAAATCCACACACTCAGCACACACCGCTTCCGTCCTTTTTTCTGTTAAAAGTTGGCTCCCAGACTTGAGACTCTACTTGCGACTTGACTTGAAAGTATCTTGCAAGGACTTGAGTCTTGAAGATAGAGACTTGAGATCTGACTTGAAAGTTGGAATAAAAGACTAAAAATTTATCATGGACAGTATCAGAATCCTAGTGATGTGCACTCCAGAGGTGTTTTTTTTAAAGTAGGTTCATTAATTTTTACTTTAGTAAAATTTTGCTATAAAATCTTCAGCCACTGGATGGAAGACTTCCCTCACCAGCATAAAGAGATGCTACAGGAATCAGACTTAGAATATTCAGTTTTCCATAGGGTATCTAGGTAATTCTGTATATTGAGTCCCATTGTAGTGCTAGAGAGATCCTTGTTGCCTAATAAGGTAACAGGGAGAAAAGAGTAAGCAGAATAAAAGGTTGGATGGATATTTTGGTGGACGAAAATGAAAACCTGTAGGTTCTAAATACCTTAAAGGCATCATAGAATTATAGAATCATAGAATCATAGAGTTGGAAGAGACCACAAGGGCCATCCAGTCCAACCACCTGACATGCAGGAACTCTCCATCAAAGCATCCCTGACAGATGGCCATCCAGCCTCTGCTTAAAGACCCCTAAGGAAGGAGACTCCACCACACTCCGAGGGAGTGTGTTCCACTGTTGAATAGCCCTTACTGTCAGGAAGTTCCTCCTAATGTTGAGGTGGAATCTCTTTTCCTGCAATTTGTATCCATTGTTCCGCGTCCTAGTCTGATCCATTGTTCCGCGTCCTAGTCCTAGTCCTCTCTGATCTTATAAGCAGGATCATCCCTGGTTAATGTTTGCATGGGAGACTGCAAAAGAATACATCTGCTACAGGCTATATTTCAGAGTAAGGGATTGGCAAAACTACCAATTCCTTGCCTAAGAAAACCCGATGAAATTAATGGAGTCACCGTAAATCTACAAGTGACTTGAAGGCAGATGCTTACATACACATGCTAAATGGAAACCTGCAAGAAAGAACAGGGATAAATGAAAAGAAGAGAAAAAGCAAAAGAAAAGAGAAAAAGCTGAAAAGGAGCGAAAAAACACAGATGATCTAAATTAGGAATACGGTGTCTGTGTAAAGGAGACCCCTCCACCCACATTTTTCTCCATCTCCACTGTGTACCACATGAACAATGCACACACACATCTCTCCAGGATACTAATAGGGTTTCTTTTAGCCCCAATATGGGAAGGGTGGTGAATTGGGAGAGGTAGCAGCTGGAAGGAGGGGAGATTTAAGAGAGTATATCGTGGTCCAACATTGAATATTTGTGCTAACTTGTACATTGAAAAGAAAATGAGTTTCAGCTCCATGCTATAATTTTAATGTAATATGTAGTTCAGCTCTCGAACACTCAAAAGAGACCAGGGCACTCAGACAAACCAAATGAGGAGTTAATACATACGTAATAATTGTAAGAAACACCTCCATTAGGCAAAACTGCCACCGAAACAAAAACACCATGTGCTACTGGTGAGAGAACATTCCTTGCAACACAATGCCCATTTACACTGTAGATATTTTCCCAGTCCATGGGATGGACTGACAGATTGGTGTCAAGATGCCAACATTTCAAAATGGGAAAGTTGTTGCAGTGCATTTTTATCTAATGTGCTGGAAGGAAAGAAACAGAGGATCTCAATTGACTCCCTTTGCCCCTGCTCCCACCCAGCCACCCCAGGAACCTTCCATTCTTCTATTTTCTAAGTGTAAAAAAATGTCTAGTTGATCAGAGGTTAGGTTGTTGCTTCAGCTATCCCAGTTAATGAATAACCTGAGGATGAGGTGAAGGTGGGGGAAGGAAGGATAATGATTTGACTTTGAGAGTCCAGATTTCTGCTTGCTATTGGCAAGAGAACTTGAATGGACCTCCTGTTTTCTTCCCCTACAGATACTTGCTATTGATCAGGAGACCAGTGGACACACTTTCCGTCATTGGAATAAGCAAAAGAATCACAGTGATGGATCCTTCTGACGCAAAGAAAAAAAGAATAGCTATTATTGGAGGAGGCCTGGTAAGACATTTGTATATCACGTTTTTATGATGACTGGTTATCGTAGTCTGATAACAAGACAAAAAAGCCATAGCAATGTTACAGGTCAGATGTATTACATCTTAGAATTCAGTATGCAAAGGGATCTAGTAGCACCTTTGAATCCATACATCTGAGGAAGTAAACCAAGTCTACAAAAGCTTATGCCACAATTTCTTCCACATAGTTAGTCTCAAAGGTGTTACAAGATCCCTTAGCATACTGATATTCTAGATTAATTTGGCTGTGTCTCTGAATCTTAAAGTTCAGATGCACTCAGGCTGAAATATAAAGAACTGTATGAATTATGACATTCTGTGCTTTTGTGACAGCAAGCTATTTCCCTATGCGTGACTTCAGAGTTCTACCCTTCCACTTGCATCTTTGGAAATATTTATATTACTTCTATTCTCATTTATAAATGGATTTGGGACCAGATTACTAATTTTCAAGCTGTTTGTGTAGGAACTGTAGAACTTTCACCATCGTCAATCATCCTCTGAAATTTGTAGCTCCCTGGAAAGGCTGGGCCCATTTTTGCAAGTGCTTTCACTTTGACTACGTGCAAGAACCAAACAAGTAGTTCTTGTTGCCACTCTGCACAAACTGTGAATGCCTAGAAAAAGCTTCCAAAAACGCCTATTACAATACAGGGAACATTTACTCTCTGGGTTGTACACATGGAATTCTTGGCAAATAGATATGAATGGCTATCCTAAGGTTAAAACATTCTGAAAATCATTGCAGTTAAATGTGCTATCTATTGAATCATTCCTTCTTTTTGCTTGTAAAATGGGAACAAAGTTTACAGAATTGATGCTCAGTAAACAAACATTATGTCACCTATACTGAAAACGTTTTGTTCCCTGAGCCTTTGGTAAGGAAAAGACTATTAAAGATAACATGGGAAAAGATAGTTGCTTACTTAATGTTTAAAAGATGTGAGTACTTAATTATGTCTGAAGATGCATGGAAGAAATACACATATCTCTAAAAGACAACAAATGTGTCTACCTTTGCCTAGCAGAAGATAACCTGTATAATTTTTATGACTGCCAGCAATTGACCTGATGCAGCTTTCCAAGTTTCTAAAGAAAAAATGTTGCCAGTTGCCTTTCATTAAATTCACAGGGTTTCTGGCTGGTAAAAAAAGACAAATGAGTTTATCACATGTGAGGAATTTCTCTTAATTTCGCAATAGTAATTTGTGTAGTCAATTCGGAATTTCGCATGATTGCGTGAAAGATTATTCCATGATTACATGCCCAGGTAATCTTTCACGCAATCACGCGAAATTCCGAAGACTACACAGGATAAATTGCGCTATCACGCGATTACGCGAAAGCTTATTATACATTTTCACGGTTATCTCTGCTTATTTCGAACTCATTCAGGAATATGTTATTACACCAGTGGATTTTTGAATGCGAAATTGCTCTCCTGCGCATGCCCATTTCTGAACCGATGACATGCTGACCTCATGTACTTCCAGGTCAATGAGTTTGGGTATTTCCTCCACAATTTCCCCATCAAAGCATCCTCCATGTTGGCCCGGTGCCCAAAGCCCCATGTGTGCTGAGAAGTTAGTGTGCCATGCAGGAATTCCCCATCAAAGCATCCTTCATGTTGGACCGGTGCCCCAAGCCCCATGTGCGCTGAGAAGTTGGTGTGCCATGCAGGAATTCCCCATCAAAACATCCTCCATTTTGGACCAGTGCCCCAAGCCCCATGTGCGCTGAGAAGTTGGTGTGCCATGCAGGAATTCCCCATCAAAACATCCTCCATTTTGGACCGGTGCCCCAAGCCCCATGTGCCCTGAGGAGTTGGTGTGCCATGCAGGAATTCCTCATCAAAGCATGCTGCATGTTGGACTGGTGCCCCAAGTCGCATGTGCGCTGAGATGTTGGTGTGCCATGTAGGAATTCCCCATCAAAGCATGCTGCATGTTATGGGTCAGAATAGAAGACTCTCAGGACCCAATGCCCCATAACATGAGTGTCATCTCGAAATCACTTAACAGTGCCAATTCTTATTTACCTGGACAAGTGGTGCCATGCACAAATTCTATGGAATGAATGGGAACCAGCGCAGATGGGGGGTCTGTTTGGATAGCCCTTGGGGAACTCATCACAACTGGGCAAGTGAAGGAGGCATTGCCGTGGCAACTGTTGGAAGCCAGCAATCACACAAAACATATGCAAATCACTAGATGAGCGTAAAAGTGCTCCCTCCTCTCTCTGGCCACCTGTTCATGCATGACAAAACATTTTCAGGACTAAGGAAGTAAAAAGGAAAAGCCAGTGCCATGATGGATCATGGGAATTGTAGTAAAGATGGCGAAATTGGGGATCAACAGAAATGCCTATCACACCCCAAAAAAGTGAAATGAATACGAAATTGTCAGGGAACAGGAATTGTAAGTCCGCTAGTTCACCAAATTTGCCTACGTTCTGATTGCGTCCTGACCGCGTTCGCACATCAAGGAAAAGCATGTAATAATCTTTCACACAATTACGTGAAAACTCCCATTTCATTCGCAAAAAACAGGAATTGCCTGTGATGAGAAACCACACAATCGCGTGAAACCTCATGATTGCATTTGCAAAACCAGCAATTACATGTAATGAGAAATCACGCAATTGCACGAAACCCCATGATTGCGTTCGGTTTTTCAGTAAAAAATTGGTCGTGTGATAAACTCCAGGGTGTAAATGGAGTTTATCAGACAATGGAAATTGGAAGTATAATCTAATGGCAATATGAACACAATCATGGGGTTTCACATTATTGCGTATTAAAGTATCTCATGCAATTTTGGGCAAAAGGGAAGTCATTCCGAATGCAATCATGGGTTTTATGTTCTTGCATATTAAAGCATCTCACGCTATTTCGGGCAATGGACAGTCATTTTTGGGAAATGGGAAGTCATTCTGAATGTATTCAGGACGCAATTGGAATTCATGTAAATTCTAGCAAATTCACATGATTTCCAATTGGCTCCATTTGAAATAAAGAGACATTTCTCCCGTCTGATAAATTCAGCAAACTCTGGAATCTGGACTCTTTGCTGGTCTTCTTTTACAAATATATGCATTAAGCAAGTTTGTTTGTTTGTTTAATTTATATCCCCTCTTTCTCCTAACACAGGACACAGGTGGCTTACAATGTTTTAAAAGCACAAAGACAAGAATATGACTAAGAGCCTTATTGCATGACAAAGAAACCTTTTTCCTTGCCTCTCTGCATGCTGTTGTAGCACTTCCATTCTACTTCCCAAGGAAGACAGTTGTAAAAATATGCTTTTTGCCAAATGGATTTTTCTAGCACATCAAAAGGCACACTTTTACAACAGTCTTCCTCAGGAAGAGAAGGGAAGTGCTTCAACTGCATGTGCAGACGCTTCTCTCTTGTTGCCTCTTGGTTTTCTTTTGTCTCATGATAAGGCTCTAAATTGGCTTGTGTACAAGGCAAGTGAATATTGCCAGACTTGCTTTGAACAGTCTAAAAAGCAGCACATTTCACAATTACATGGTATCCCCCAAAAATATATAAACTTTTTTAAAAAAAACTTCATATAATTCTTTTGTTTGCAGGTTGGTTCTTTAAATGCTTGTTTCTTTGCCAAAAGAGGTTTTGTAGTGGAACTGTATGAAAGCAGACCAGGTATGCCTATTTTGATAATATTCATATCTTAACTTAATTTAAAAACCTAATGTCATTAATCCATTCCTGATTATATGCGTGCAAATCCTGTTGTTGACTTCTATGGACTTTGTGCATGTGTCATACATTAGGTTTTCATACTGTTTTTGTTTTATAGTGTTAAAAGTGGAATGAAGTCTATTTTGAACTTGGGGAGGGCTGTGCCATATAGTGTTTAGATGTGGTGAACTGACTGAAGTAGGGCAGAGGACTCCAGCAAGAGTACCTTTTGTTTCCAGTTGTGACCTGGTCTTATCTCTGCAAAAAGGATTCAGCAACAGTGGTGTTTTTAAGAAATACTCACTGTTCAGCTGTTTTGTTTTCCAGGAAAAGTGGTCTTCTTCTAAATATGGAGGGATGAATCGACCAAAGTCAGTTTCACGCATTTTCTCATTTTCCTCACTTCATGTCTGTTTCAAATCACATTAAGTATATCATCTTGAAAAGTTGTCCCCCAATATATATACATAGGAACATTTGGGAGATCAGAGCCCTCTCTTTCTTTCTTTCTTTCTTTCTTTGAAATGAGTGACACTTCCTTGATTCTACTGACAGTATAGGCTTCTCCTAATGTCTTTTGTTCAAGTTATCACAGAGAGAGGGTATGCAAACTTCAGATCTTGTTTGTGTCACCTTTGTGCATAATGCTCCAAAGGTTGTGAACAGAACAGAGATGATGATGATGATGATGATGATGATGATGATGATGATGATGACATAGCCTTCAACATTTCACAGATGAAACTCAGGGCACATGTAGCCAACCAACATCTGAGTGTTGCCAAGATAGCAAAAATTATTAATGAAGAACACACAAACTAGGAGAGGCTGCAGCAGTTTGCTTTTTCCCAAATCTATACGGAAGGACAGGATTTTGCCCCCTTCTCTTCCCCTACTGAGTTAATTAACTACTTTTGTATTTTGAACTCAGTTTGGAGTAAGTGAAATAAAGATACAGGGGGAAATTAGGAGGAGGAGTGATAAACTGGAACATTTAAAAAGAAGCTGGGAAAGTGGTATGACTGAGAGTTAACTGGAACTATCTGTGCCAAATTGGAACACTTGGGGGGTACGTGATGTGATGTACATTCACCACACCATTTTTATACCGCCATCAACTCCCTGCAAAATCTCTTTTCTGTTTCTAAACTCACATAAAACAATATTGTGACAGATCCAGGAATACTGAGAGCTGTTGAAACCTTGGCCAAATTAACGTGGCCAACCATTACGACAACTTAATGAATGTTACAATGTGTTGCTTCATTTCGTTTCAGATATCCGTGGTTCCAATGCTGCTCGTGGCAGAAGCATTAATTTGGCCCTTTCTCACCGAGGAAGACAAGCTCTCAGGGCTGTTGGAATGGAAGATCAGGTGACTCTTAATTTAACAGAAAATATTATATGCTTTGCATGTCCAGTAGTATTATTGGATTGCTCAGTAGCCAAAAGAAATCAAATGCCCCAAGAAAAAAAGTTATCACATGTTTCCTGTGAATAGAAAGATAATTACTAGACAGGTGTAAATTTTACACATAACAGCAATTAAATGGGAAGAGCCATCAGTCAGATGTATCCATGTTTTTAATGGAGAAAGGCCAAGGTTAACTTCTTGCTTGTTCTTGTTCTTGCTGTTGTGTGCCTTCAAGTCAATTCTGATACTTAGGTGCAATCTGCACTGTAAAAATAATGCAGTTTGACACCGCTTTAACTGCGATGGCTCCATGCTACGGAATAATGGGATTTGTAGTTTGTTGTGGCACCAGAGCTCACTGACAGAGAAGGTTAAATATATCACAAAACTACAAATCCCAGAGTTCTATAGCATTAAGCCATGGCAGTTAAAATGGTGTCAAAACAAATTAATTCTGCAGTGCAGATTAGGCATTGGTGACTGTAAGGTGAACCTATCATGAGGGCTTCTTGGCAAGACTTGTTCAGAGTTTTTATTTTGCCTTCCTGTGAGGCTGAGAGAGTATAACTTGCCCAATGTCACCCAGTGGGTTTTCATGGCCAAGCAGGGATTTGAACTCTGATCTCCAGAATTGTAGTCCAAAATGCTCAAACCACTATACCACTCTGGCTCTCATAGCTTCCTTCTGCCTGCCATTATATATATATATATATATATATATATAAAGAAACACTTTTCCCTGAGCCCTCAAAAAAGCCCTGCAAGTTAGTAAACAGAGTTGGCAAAATGCAACCCTCCAGATGTTGTTGGATTACCACTCCTGATGTTCCACATCACTAGCTATGCTCACTAGAGCTCATATGAACTGTAGTCCATCAACATCTGAAAGTTGTGTTTTGCTCACTCCTGGTATAGATTCATAAAGGTAGTACTTCTGAAAGGAATTGGGAAGAAGAAATTTCTGTTTTTTATCTACAGTGTATCTGATGTATCTGATGGGGTTTGATTCCACGAGTCCCCATGGATACGAAAATCCATGGATGCTCAAATTCTATTAAATACAATGGCATAGTAAAATGGCATCCTTTATACAGAATGACAATATCAAGGTTTGCTTTGTGGAATGTATATATTTTTAAATATTTTCAAGCTGTAGATGCTTGAATTCATGGATAAAGAATCCGTGGATATGGAGGGCCGACTGTATTTAGTCCTTTTCATCATAAGCATCCGATATCCACAAAAGCTTATGCTTGAAATTTCTTCTTCCCTGTTTGTCTCAAAGGTGCTAGTGGATTCATTTATATCATTTTATGCTAGAACAGACTGACACAATTATTTCTTAAAATACTGGTACAGACAGGGGGCTAGATAGGACAGTGGCCTGACTGGTTCATAGCTTTACTACAGAATAAAGAATGTGGGACAAACCATAGCCCACCTCTCCTGTTTCCAAAACCATACTGAAAACTTTACATAAGCAAGGGCATTCAATGCAGTATTTACTTGTCAGATTTCCAAACCTTATTTCTTTGTGCCACTCAGGGTGTGCATGGAAAAAAAATGCTTAGAGGGCCATACACTCCTACCTTCATCACAGCCCTGTAAAAATGTATTTTGTTTATACATCCCCAAATATACCCAGTGATGGACAATTTCATCACATTTTTGAACTTCTCTTAGCTATTTGAGATCCAGGATTGGCATTTGTTTCAATATAAAACGACTCAGAAATCAAGGTCTAAGTCACTAAATGTTGGGAAAAGGCCTCTCTTATGTCCAAAATGGCCCAGGAGGGGGCCAAAACATGCAAAAAATTATCTCCTATATTGCCTGGGGAATATTTGGGGCATTCTGAAGTGAAAGTGTGGAGATCCTAGGATACATATCTCACCCGAAGTCACACTTTCCCCATCTTTAGTTTAGAGACATTTAGAATTCTATCTTCTTACTCTTCATAAAGAAGGCCTATCCTTTGGGATATTCATCTTAAAAGAATCTAATTTTCTCCCTTTGGATTTCAGATTGTGTCCAAAGGCATCCCCATGAGGGCAAGAAGGATTCACACACCCTCAGGCAAACAATATGCAATTCCTTATGGAACAAAAAGCCAGGTATCATCTTAAATGTGTGTGTGTGCGTGCATGCTTGTGTGCTGTCAAATCAATTGTCAAGTTAAGGCAACCCTGTGAATTTGATAGGATTTTCTTGGGCAAGGAATACCCAGAGGGTTTTTTTTTGTTTTTTTTTTTTTTTGCCAATTCCTTCCTCTGAAATATGGCCCATAGCTGGTGGTTTCTTATTCAAGAACTGACCCTGGTTAGCTTCTAATATCCATCAGGATTAGAATATTTAGGATCAGGATTAGAATATTTAAAGGCTTCATCTTACATATCCCCTAGTATTTTAATTTTTTTGACAATTTACTCTTGAGTTCTGTTTTATAAATAATTCCAGTTCTTATGCTGGACCTAATTTAGTGATCATAATTATTATCAGTTTATATTGCATGGATAGGTTTTGTATAGTATTGCACCACAATTCAAAAAAGATGTTCAGAAGCTGGAGCTTGTCCAGAGGAGGGCGACCAAAATGGTGAAGGGTCTGGAAACCATGCCTTTGAGAAGAGACTTAGGGAGCTGGGTATGTTTAGTCTAGAGAAGAGAAGGTTAAGAGGTGATATGATAGTTCTGTTATTTGAAGGGGTGTCATATTGAGGATGGAGCAAGCTTGTTTTCTGCAGCTCCAGAGCAGAAGGACACAGAACAATGGATGTAAGGCACAGGAAAAGAGATTCCACAGAAACATTAGGAGGAACATCCTGACAGTAAGAACTGTTTGACAGTGGAACACACTCCCTCAGAAAGTGGTGGAGTCTCCCTCTTTGGAAGTTTTTAAACAGAGGATAGATGGCCATCTATCTTGGGTGGTTTGTTCCTGCATGGCAGGGGGTTGGACTGGATGGCTCTTGGGGTCTCTTCCAACTCTTTGATTCTATGATTCTATGAATACCAATAGCATCAAGTGCCTTCCTTTTTAGTGGGACAGTGAATCTGCTCTGGACTTTAGCTCAGAAAATCGATTTATTGCAAAAGACACAGAAAAAAATGAGCATCAAAAAGAAGCGGGTTAAATCGGTTTAGCTCATGGCTCCCTTCTCTAAACCACTCCAGGGATTTGGTTCAAGTGCAAACAATGATCATTTAATCCACTTCAAAAAGATTTGCAAAACGGTTTAAAACGTAGTGGGAATGAGTCCCAGAAAATTTAGAGAAAGGGAAGCTTGAGAGCACTGAGAACATGCACATCAGTTTAAACTCATACAAAAGTGTTCTCTGCCTTGTGTTTTCTTTTCATTCAGTATATTCTCTCTGTTGATAGAGCAAATTTAAACAAAGAGCTTCTAAGTGGTAAGTGTGCCCTTTTCTATCAGTGGGCATTTTAAATTCTGTCATATATCTAAAATAATTTAGTGTTTGTAACAGTTGTTGTTTTGTGCCTCCAAGTCATTTTTTACTTATGGTGACCCTAAGGTAAACCTATCATAGGATTTTCTTGGCAAGTTTCTTCAGAGTGGGTTTGCCATTGCCATCTTCTGAAACTGAGAGAGTGAGACTTGCCCAACATCACCCAGTGGGTTTTTATGTTTGAGCAGTTACCAGTAATCAAATCCTGCTCTCCAGTCGTAATCCAATGCACAAACCACTCCACCATGCTAGCTACACATTTCTGACAGAAACACTCCTCAAATATAGATGATATACAAATCAAAACTCCACTGCAACAGTTCTCCATTTCAAACCGGCTTCAGGACAGCATATGGAGCTGAGACAGCCATGGTTGCTCTGACTGACGACCTCCGCTTGAGTATTGACAGGGGTAGTGTGACTTTGCTGGTGCTCTTGGATCTCTCAGCGGCCTTTGACACTATAGATCATTCCATCCTTTTAGATCGACTGAGGGAGTTAGGGATCGGAGGCACCGCTCTTCGATGGTTCTGATCCTTCCTCTCTGGAAGATCCCAAAGGGTGAAGCTTGGGGACAGTTGCTCATCTAAAATCAAGCTTAATTGTGGTGTCCCTCAGGGCGCCATCCTGTCCCTGATGCTATTCAACATTTATATGAAGCCGCTGGGTAAGATCATTCGGAGGCATGGAGCTCAGTGTCGTCAGTATGCTGATGACACTCAGGTATACCTCTCCATGACCAGATCGTCGGCTCAGACCTCAGATGGCGTCTCCCCTATCAATGACTGTCTTGCGGCGGTAATGGACTGGATGAGGGAAAACAAATTGAAGCTCAATCCAGATAAAACGGAGGTACTCACTGTCTCAGGACTGAAGCCAGGTTTGGGAATACAACTTCCAGTCCTCGATGGAGTCACACTCTCCTCGAAGGACTCTGTTCGCAGTCTGGGGGTACTCCTCGACTCATCGCTTCACATGACGAGTCAGGTGAATGCAATGGTCAGGAGTGCCTGTTATCAGCTTCAGCTGATATGTCAGATGCGCCCTTTCCTGGAAATGAGGGACCTAGAAACTGTGGTACATGCTCTGGTAACCTCTCGCCTGGACTACTGTAATGTACTCTACATGGGGCTACCCTTGTGCCTAACTCGGAAACTGCAGTTAGTCCAAAACATGGCAGCCAGGTTAATAACTGGAACATCCAGGAGAGAGCACATGACACCAGTGCTTAAAGCTCTCCACTGGCGACCAATTAGTTTCTGGGCCCAGTACAAGGTGTTGGTTTTAACCTTTAAAGCCCTTCATGGCTTGAGTCCATCCCATCTCTGGGACCGCCTCTCCCCATATGATCCCCCCCCCCCGCACACTCCGGTCCTCTGGGAGGAATCTGTTACAGCCCTTGAAGACCAGACTGACACAAACCTCCCAGAGGGCCTTTTCAGCTATAGCCCCCAAGCTATGGAATGACCTGCCGGATGAGATGCATCTTATTACATCTGTTGACGGCTTTAGAAAAGCCTTAAAGACACATCTCTTCCGGCAGGCCTTCTCAGATAGCATTTAATTTCCCGGCTCCATACCCACTGTTGACTCCTTCTCCTAGTTCCTCTTCCCCACCTTGGAAATTGTTGCATACAGCTTTGGGCAGTTACTTTTATATGTTTTATTTGTACTATGTTTTTAATTCTTAGCTATTTAATTTTATTTTAATGGGTGGGTGAGGGGAATGGGATTGTATTTTAACTTGTGCTGCTTTTAACTATGTTGTACCCCGCCCCAATTGCCAGTTCAGAGGGGCGGGCTATAAATAAATAATAATTATTATTATTATCATCCTCTTTACTTTTTACATTTAGGAGAGTGAAAAGGCCATATTCTAACTGCAACCAGATGATTAAAACTGACATACCCTGTCCTAAAAGCAAGCTGTAGAGTACAACTAATGCTCATTTGAAGCATTTACCAGTGTCTTTGCCCTTGGTGGGATAAAATGTCACAAAAAGATTCTATATTTAGTGTAGAAAGCACAAAAAATGGAATACTAGGGTGTGAATTAGACTCTGAGTTTTCTGCATGACACAAAAAACACGGCACATTTGCTGATAATAACAATATGACATAAAAAAACCCCAGCACATTTGCTGATAATAACAATGTGAGTGTATGACTGTAGTAATTAATCCATGTACTCTACAGGAGAAACCTGTACTGCCACAGATATGTCACCAAGTTCCATGGGATGCAGAATAGATTGAATTCTTTACATTAAAAAAAAAAATCCAGCTGAACTAGAAAAAAACAAATCTGCCCAGTTGATAAGATGTGTTGTTATTTAGAAACCTATGCATTGTGCAAAGTTTATTTTAGAAATAGCTTTCCAGATTTCTATCACTAGGAAAAATATAGTTCACTTAAACAGCTCCTAGTTTTTCCCAATGACTCCTCTCTTTTCCCCTTTTACAGCTGCTGAGAAATATTCCAACACTAAATTATACTTTGGACACAAACTGCTTCACTGCAATGTAGAATCAGGGGTACTGAACTTTTCAAGGTAATCAATAAATTAAGCCCTCCTGAATACTCTAATAATTAACCAGAACTCAAATAATAGGTCAAGTTGTCTCTTCTCAATTAGCTTGATGTGTCTGTGTTTTGCAATTATTCCTGGCATCACTGACCGTTTTGACAAAAGATAGCAGCTGACGGGATTAACAGCATAGTTTACTTTGGAGCTGGTCTGGCTGTTTTCTGTGGTCTTTACTCTTTGTTAAATGTTTTTAGGATTGCAGTCTAAATGGAACACAGGACCAATGTGAAAATATTGTCGCTCGGTTGGTAACATTTTCTTTGGCTAAAGGTTTAATCACGAAGAAGGCAATTGCACCTCTTATTTTGCAGATAACATGGTCTGTTCTACTTTGGTGCAGCTAACACAAGGCTGAGTTTCTGACAGCCCTGTTTGTCCTTTTCCCTTCATTTCTCACTGTTGTTGTTAACTGCCGTCAAGTTGACTTTGATTTATGGTGAAATTATGAAGGAGAGGCTTCCAGATCATTCTATCATCAACAGCCCTGCTCAGTTCTTGCAGACTCATGGCTGTGGCTTCCTTGACTGAGCATATCTATGTGTAATATGGTCTTCCTCTTTTCCCACTGCCTTCTGCCTTATTGCCTTTTGTATTGAGTCACGTGATACCTTCTCGTGAGATGGCTTAAGTACGATGGTCTCAGTTGAATCATCTTGGCTTGTAGGAAGAGGTCAGGCTTGATTTGCTCTAGGATCCATTGATTTGTCTTTTCAGCAGTCTATTCATAGATCTCCAGAAACACATCTTAAATGAGTTGATTTTCTTTCTGTCAGTTTTCTTCACTGTCCAGCTTTCACATCCATTGACAGAAATGGGAAAAACAGTGGCATGAACAATCCTACCTTTTGTATTCCATGATATATCCTTACACTTGAGGATCTTGTTTAGTTTCTGATAGCTGCCCTTACAAGTTGTAGTCTTCCGATTTCTTAACTGCTTCCCCCATTCTGATTATTGACTGAGACAAGGTATGGAAAATCTCAATGTCTTCATCATCTCATCACATAGCATAGAATAATAGCATCCTAGATTTGGAAGAGACCACAAGGGCCATCCAGTCCAATCCCCTGCAATGCAGGAACTCAAAACCAAACAGGTTCCTATTCTGTGGAGCAGCAGAAAACAAGCTTGCTCCATCCTCAAAATGACACCTCTTCAAATATTTAAATAGGGCTGTCATATCACTTATTAACTATCTCTTTTCCAGGCTCAACATACCCAGCTCCCTCAGTCTTTCCTCATAGGGCATGGTTTCCAGACCCTCCACCATTTTAGTTGCCCTCCTTTGGACTTGCACCAGCTTGTTAACATCCTTGTAAATCATCTGTTATTTTTTGTTTTCTTAAATGTTTTATGTGAACTTGCCTGTGTTCTTTCTTCTTTGACTTTTTCTGGTAATTGTTCCAGGTCTTTGCTATTTTTTGCCAGTAGCATGATGTCATCTGCATATCTTAAACTGCTGATATTCCTTCCTCCAATTTTCATGCCTCCTTCCTCCAAGTCTAATTCTGCTTTATGTATTATACATTCAGTGTACACGTTAAACAGATAGGGTGATAAATAGCAATAGCAAGTACATTTCTGTACTGCTTACCGATGTACTAAGCAGTTTACAAAGTGTAAACTAATTTCCCCCAACAATCTGGGTACTCATTTAAGCGAAGTACGGAAAGATGCCAGCTGAGTCAACCCAGACCCCTGAACTCACAACCTTGTGGTTAGTGGCTGAGGAGTTTATCTCTCCCGGTTTAAATTTCAATTTGGGCTGCATCCTGATCTTATCAGAAGGTTTTTGCTGCCGAATTTGGTGCCATAGTGCACCCCTGCTTCAGGAACACTCAGCATGGCTTTTTCCGGATCCAGGAGTTTTGCGGCTTAAGAAAATGGCCACCGGAGAGCTCCTGAAAGTGAGGATGACCCAGGCTGTATTCAGGGGGCAAATTTGGCGGCAAAAACCTTCTGATAATGATGCAGCCCGAATTGAAATTTAAACCGGGAGAGATAAACCAAATTAATAAGCCAAGTGATAAGCTCTGAGTGGCTGCAGTACAGACGTTTAACCACTGTGCCACCAGGGCTCCATGCAGCCTTGCCTGATTGCTTTGCCAATTGGAAAACATTCAGGTTCTCCATATTCTGTTCTGATGGTAGATTCTTGTTCTGAGTACAAGTTACACATCAGGACAATCAAATGTTGGGACACACCCATTTCTTTAAGGGTGATCCATTGTTTTTCATGATTTATACAGTCAAAGGCTTTACTATAATCCATAAAGCACAGGATGATTTTCTTTTTCAATTCTTTTTCAATGTTCCATTATCAAGTGTATGTTTGCCATATGATCCCTAAATCCCACTAAATTATTTGAACCCAGCTTGGACATCTGACATTTTTTGCTTCATATATGGTAAAAGTCTTTGCTATAGAATTTTGAGCATGATCTTCCTTTTATGGAAAATTAATGCAATGGTCCTGTGGTTACTGCAATCTCTGGTATCTCTTTTAAAAATAAATTCACTTCATTACATTACATGATTCCCTAATACAAATCCCTCTGGCAACTATAGTATCCCATAACACAGTTTGAGAAACCTCTCTATCATTGATATCCCATACATTTTCCATTCTTTCTCAATCTTACTCACTATATCTTTATAATTAAGTGCTCTGGTGTCAAAACTCCATCTTTTTGCTTCTTTATAATCCTTTTTAACTACAAAATCCATATTTACTAAAGCACAGTCTGTAATTATTATCCCTTCTATTCCTGTATTTAATACCTTTGGAACCATATTTTTGGTGCAAAAATAACATGTATTCTGGAGTAATTTGCAGTATCTGGGCAAAAACTATTATAGATTTCAAGTATAGTGTCCCCATATTGCAGTGATCTTGAAAGTTTCCTGATTTCTTGCATTAAAAGGTCTTTCTTATAAAAGCTTGTTACTCTCAAGATTATGTCTCTGGGAACCAGGTCTCTTTTTAGAGTTGTTCCTGTTCTTCCCAAGTAATCTGAGCAACCATACTTTGTAGCCACTTGAGAATTTCCTTCTTCAAGGTCCTCAATGTTTTGTTTGCCATCTCAGGTAAACCACAGATATGGCGGTTGTTTCTTCTATTGAAGTCTATGATTTTTTGTTCTTATCGGTCAAGTCTTGATGAATGTTCCAAACTTATCTTTGGTTGAATTTTCTGGTCTTCTTGCAATGAGTTTACTTTTCCCCCCACTCTCTCAATTTCTTTTTAAAATAATCTGAATATATCTATTCATTTTGTCCATAATTTTATTAGTTATTGTCTCTGATAGTGTTCCGTTATTTTTAATTATTGTCGCTTTCAAAGCTTTCATTGCTTTTGACTTGATTTTCTGTTAACACCTGCAAGAACCATGTTTTCATGTCATCCCCTTTGTTATCTCCATTGTCTGGCTGGGTGCCTAGAGCTTTAGGCTAAGGTTCATCTTTTTGCACTGTGCCAGCTTATTATGAGCCTCAAAATTCTCTTGTGAGTTTACTCTTCTTAAACATGCATACGCTTTATTTGATGGAGGTACAGAGTCTCTCCCCCAACTTAAAACTGTTTGTTTCGATTCTCTTTTTTGATTTTTGGACATCTATCAACTTCTAATCAGTGTTGTGTCTCAAATTGCCAACATGCAGTTTATTATACAGCTGGCCTGCTCCTTCTGCGGGCTTGTCTTCTGCGGACTTGAGCTCACACGGAAGGCAAGCCCCATTTAAAACAATCAGGCATGCGCCCATAGCGCACACACCATGGCATGCAGCGGGAGCGTGCCCCATTATTCTGAATGGGATTTGAGCATATGCTCAAATCCCCTTATGTGGGGGGGTCTGGAATGGATCCCTTGCATAAGGGGTGGGTCTACTGTATTTTTCATTCTCAGTTTATTATTTAATTAATATGTCAAAGTTTCAATTCTTTAAATCCCACACCATCCAATATATTTATTTTCAACCATTTTACTTTAATTTTGTGTTGTACAGCTTAGCAGACAACCAGCCGGCAGTTGCAGGAAAAAAAAGCCACTTATTTATCTTTCGTCTCATTAAATCTTTAATTAGACAGTTCCATTCTATTCTCCCCACATTCCAATTTATTTATAGTTACTCACAGACCTTTTTTTTCCAATTAGAAGAAGTTCTTTGGCTTTTTAAGCTTAACTTTTAGGAGAGTATGATCTCAACTCCTCACACCACCATTTGTGGATCCTCCCCCCATCCTGAGAGACATTTACCGGTTCCTTTCTCTGAAATATAGCCTACAGTGCCTGGTATTTGTTGGCAATCTCCCATCCACATACTAACCAGGGCTGACCCTGCTTAGCTTCCAAGATCAGACAGGATCTGGTGTATTTATGTTATTTAGACTTTTTAGATCACAATGTTATAAAATATGCTGAAGGAAACAAATGTCAGGGTCAATTACTGCTCAAAACACTGATGTTAAAGAAAAACCATATAGGCTTCATTATTAATTTTGTAGTACTGTGAATATATTTAAATGTCAATACAATTCAGGATAGTTCATCTTGGTTGTTGTAACTGCAGATCAGACCAGACTTCAAAAGAGGCCTCTTGTGATCTCATTGTGGGTTGCGATGGAGCCTTTTCTACTGTTAGGAAACAGTTTATGAGACAAGGACGTTTCAATTATAGCCAGACTTATATTCCTCATGGTTACAAGGAGCTGAGAATTCCCCCAAAGGATGGAGATGTAAGTAGCAGTAACTCACAATGGACTTGCTTTCCCCTCCTCCCAACTGATGGCTATGTACATAAACAGCCTGTTCTACTACTCATTGATAATGCTTTTACTGCTTCTTTGGTCTTCTTTCAGTTTGCAATGGAGCCAAATTATCTTCACATCTGGCCAAGGAACACATTCATGATGATAGCACTACCGAATCTGGTATGAGAATATATGCTTTTTTTCTGGAAATACAATTGGACATCTTAATATACTTTCAAGGTGGTTTAGATCAGTGCTTCTCATGTTACCTAAGGTGGGAGAATTATATTTCCTCTCCCCCCCCCTCCCCAACACACATTTAGATCTATTTCTGGGGAAACAAACAATAAGGACAACATGCAAACACACACACACACAAATGATCATATCTTTGGGGTTGGTTTCAGCTCCTATGTCTCATACTACTCTCAGCCTACTCGATAGGCAGACAGACAGAGTTCCTGTGAGGTCTGGTTTCTGCTGACCCTTCATCTCGCTATAGGCTCAGTTGCTAGCAGCGATATTATAAAAACTTGTATGTTTTGGTTAGAGAACTCATTTTATTGCATTTAACTAAAGACCATTACAATTGAATTGATAGTATAATAAAATAATTGATTGCAAGATAAAAGTCTGCTTCTGCACTAATTTTGATGAATAATAAACTGTATGTAAAGGAGATATAGCAACAATTATGAACTACTGAAGTAACTACCCTGTTTCCCTAAAAATAAGACATCCTCAGAAAATATGACCTAGTAGAGGTTTTGCTGAAATGCTAAATATAAGATCTCACCCGAAAGTAAGACCTAGCAAAGTTTTGGTATATAATATATAATAAAAGTTTTTAAAAAATTATTCAACAATAAATGTGAATTCTTCTTCATGGAAAAATAAGAGATCCCCTGAAAATAAGACCTAGCACATCTTTGGGAGCAAAAAATAATATAAGACACTGTCTTATTTTTGGAGAAACACGGTAATAGAATAAACTGTTTGCTGGTGGCTACAGCAAATAATGTCATGGAGATAATAGGTTTGGATTATCTTCCAATGGTTGCACCACTGTCTCCTGTGCAGTTTTATCTAAGCCAAGGTTCCTCAACAAAGTTCTCTGGAACCTTAAAGCCTCTGCAAGAGATCACTAGCAGTTCTGCAAGAAACAAAAATATGGTTCCAAAGGTATTTTTTAAAAAACAAACAAACGTAGATACAATAGTTTTATGCAAGAATTCTCTGATACCTGGAAATTACTTAAAGGTTTCTTCCAAGATAAAATGGTTGAGAAAAGCTGAAATGCTTAGCACTAAATAATCAGTTGACCTTATCACCTAGTACCTGTGTGCTATACAATACCTCTTAAATTTCATTTCTCCTAAATACTAACAATGTAAGATTCATTACTGAGGGGGTTAAAATGTATTGGGAGAGGATGTCATTTCAGTGATAAAATCATTTATATTGGAAACGTTACTTTTTTCACCCATGACTCCCAGACTACTTCAATGATCATGGCCATGCTGAAAAAGTAACATTTCCAAGCTCCGAGTCATATAAGTGAAGTGGATCACAATAGTGTCGTCCCTCCATTTTCGTGGGGGATCTGTTCTGGACCCCCTCCCCTGAGAAAATGGAGACTCTCCTGTATTCAAGCCCCATAGACTTGAATGGGGTGTGTGACCACAAACACGTGTGAAAATAACGGATGTCACCCTTCCATTAATATTCAAGACCACGGACCTCAAGTCCATAAGAAAAAAGGGGTGACTGTATAGCTGTTTCATCCCTCTATTAATATGATTTCTGCTATGAAGGCCAACTCTCTCCTATGTCACCTTATTTTGGTGCAGTCTATTTAAGTATATTTTTTTTAAAAAAAGTTATAGTGAAGTTGTGTAATGGGCAGTCACTGCTCACTAAACTGAAGTCACATCAAAAACAAAAGTTGCAAAAATGGGCTTATTTGGAAATTTAAATGATATAGTACAAATGACTGATCACTTTCCTCCCCTTCTAAATCCAACCTGAGCTTCATAAATAAAAAGTGTTTATTTATTCTAGATCCATAGTTTATAAAGAAAATATTGAGTATGTAATTTAGAAGCCACATCTAGGAGGGTAATAAATCTGTAATTTTCAAAAATGAGATAAGTCTCATTTCTTACAAGACTCTCGGTCACACTTATATTAGATGGCCAGTCAGAAGGAAAACTGGTCTGATGGGACAATATCTGAGAATGCCATAGTTCAAAAATCAACATCTAAAATAAAAACGTTCTTTCACATGTGGGTTAGGAAGGCAATAATTTCCTTCCCAGCTATTTTATCTTCTAGAAGAAGAAAACTACGTGATTCTTAACTTCCATTATAGAAACAAGTAGTCACTCTGGGAAGTAATTGGACAGACAGCTGAGATCTCATGTTTCCTTATAAAATCTCATGTTTCCTTATAAAAAAGTGAGAACCCCACATCCCAAGTATAACTATGGGAATCACTCACCCCCACAATCTCCAAAAATTTCCAGAATTTGCACTCTTTCCCCTCAAGAAGAGCCAGGATTTATCCCTTCAGCTTACTGTAGTTCTGGTATAAAAAGCCTAGAACAATAATGAAATTGTGTAATACATATAACTGTTTTAAAGTATTATGTAATAAAGGTATAAAATGATAAGTTATCATGGTAGCTATAAAAACAAGATAGTATATAACAGCCCTTGAATCCCCCTTTTTGTTTCAAATATGCCTCATTCAACACACTTCAATCAGTGGAATTTATTTCTTTTTGGTGTATCATTCAAGAAAGTACACTCAGGATCAGAAATAGCCAGTGGTGTCTCTCCTTTCAAGTTCTGACATATTTGCACATTTTTAAAACCATAGGACAAGTCATTCACATGTACTCTCTTCATGCCATTTGATGATTTTGAGAAGCTCACCACAGGAGATCAAGTGCTGGATTTCTTCCAAATATATTTTCCAGATGCAATCCCTCTAATAGGAAGGTGAGTGTTATTCTGGCAGTTATGTCCTTTGAATGAACCCAAGACATCAATTAAATACAATAAAATACTTCAGGTTTCTGGCTTTCATCACTGTTCTGAACCACTTTTAATAAATTCTGACCAGAATTAAAATGGGTGTGGTTTAGGTGCCCTTTTCTTATCAGTGATGACGGAGAAGGAGAAAGAGTGGAAATCAAGAAAGGAACATTTTGCTCACTGCCCTCCTCCATCCCATCTCCTTTTCCAACAGAGCAGCCAAGTTCCCGAGTTTCTCATTGGAGTTTATCACATGGGAGGAATTTCTCCCAATTTCGAATTGAGCCAATTCGAATTCACATAAATTCTCTAGTTTAGCGAATTTACATGAAATCTGATTGCGTTTGGAATGCGTTCAGAATGACTTCCCATTTCCCGAAAAAGACCCCCCATTGTCCGAAATTGTGTGAGATACTCTAATACACATTCTGATTGCGTTCGGAATGACTTCCCTTTTGCCCGAAATTGAGTGAGATACACTCATATGCAATTACGTGAAACCCCATGATTGCGTTTGGATTGCCATTGCATTATACCCCCAAATTCCATCGTATGATAAACTCCATTCTCTCCCACATACACTTGGAAATGTAAGCAAAGAAGAGTCTTACAGTTAAATAGCATTTATTTCATTATTCTGCTTATTCCTGACTAGGCAAACTTGATTAATCACGGACAGATTAATTGCTACTTTAGCTAACAGCTTTCATCTGCCAGTGATTAATCAAGACCATCCCTAATCAGAAAGTTATTCCCCCCTATGAGGAAAAAAAAGGTCTTTTTAAATGTAAGACTGCTTTTAATTTATATGATGGGAGATCTGTATATGTTTGTGTGTATATGATGCTGGAAAAGGGTGGTACTAGATGGGAACTGCCAAATGTTGCATGTGATAAGGTTTTCGCGCTAACAAAGCCTGCAATTCCAGAAAGATTATGAAGGTGCAGTAGGGAAGAGAGCAGTCCCGATTGCATAGCACATTTGAAAATAACATTATTTTTAGCAGGAGAAGAGCACACTGCAATAAGGCCCACAGTTAAAATGGTATCAAAGTGTAATAATTGTGTAGTGGCCCCACTGGCTTTTCTGATCTTAGATTTGTTGGTTCCTCAAGCTATTTAATGTTGCCATTTGCAAAGGAAACAGAGGCTGTATGGAGGCTCTCAAGATGGAACATATACACCTCTACATGTACAGATAGCTAATTGCTGGGTTGTATTGCAACATGGCAATGAAAGTCTCCCCCCTCTCCAATCTGCCTACTATCTAAACAGATATAAAATTAGTAAATGCTGTAAATTCTTTCAGTCTTTATCATGAGGTAATAAGAACAGTGATAGCTCCTTTTACTTTCAGACAGGAACTGATACAAGAATACTTTTTGCTACCAGCCCAGGCCATGGTATCCGTGAAATGCTCATCATATCACATTGCCTCTCGCTGTGTTCTAATGGGAGATGCTGCACACGCAATTGTCCCCTTCTTTGGTCAAGGCATGAATGCCGTAAGTCCAAGTGTTTACGTTGCAATAAAAAAAGGAAAATACATTTTTCATTCGCTTCAAAGGCTGAGGGAATACCTATTGAGCAATTTAAGTAAGCCATTTATAATAAGGAGCATTATGCCAAGGAAAGAGCAGCAGGGTTTGAGGAAAGCAGAGGTGTGGCAATCCTACGTACTGCAAGTTGTTAAAGTAGTCAGTGTAAAGATCATGTCACAGATTATTTAAGTTAACTATAATTAAATCAAGGTTCACTAATTTCCATACACTTCCTGATTGGATGTTCTGTGGCAGGATGAGGAACTGGATTGTCGTGGCCAATTTCCCACCCCACATGAGTCCTCCATGGACTGGATTCTGGTGCTGTGACACCATAAATGACTATCTTCACCCCTGACATCACAAGGCTCCTGGCAGAAATGCCATGTGAGAATTTTCGGTTCTTCCTTCTTCCTCTGTAGGTGGGGGTTTGGAAGAGAGAAGCAACATGTTTTCAGTGAGCACTCTGTCAGAGGGAATGTTTGCAAAAAGAATATTTCATGTTGTTTTCCTCTCCCTTCATCAACTGGGGAGAATGATGGAGCAACACAAAGCACCCTCAGTGTATACATCCAAGGACTCCCTGAGAGCACCAGCTGTAAGGTAGCTAGATCTCTTCCCATTTTTCTTTCTCATATAGGGATGACAGAGGGCCCTGCTCTCAGCCGCAGTTCCAGATCCTGGGAACACTGAATGAGAGACAGTAGGATTGTCCTCTTCTTCTTCCCCCTTATACAGAAGGAGGAGAGGGAGTGATTGGGGCCCTTTCACCCTACACAGTTATTGCACTATGATTCCACTTTAATTGCCATGGCTGTGCCCTATGGAATCCTGAATTTGAAGTTTAGGGAGGATGTGAAGTCGGAGGATGTGAAGTCGGAGCCTTGATGAGCAGAATACATAGTTTTTGTAGAGTTTTCAGGCTATGTGGCTGTGCTCTGGAAGAGTTTATTTCCAACGTTGAGGCAGGGTCCTTAGGAATTCTCTTCTGGGGTCTCAAACCAAAGTATAAACCATGGACATCCATAGGCTGTTGTCATGGTAGTTAAAGTGGAATCATAACACTATAGTGAAAGAGCTCCATCTCACCCACTTTCCCTCCATGTTGGAACTCAGCTGGCTCCTGCAAGAGCCAGTGGACAATGGGACAAAGGGCCAAAATAGACCAGCAAAAAGCTCTGACTTCGGGAGTGGGGTGAGGGTGTGGCACATGCCCCGATGCCACCTCCAAATGGGCAGTGTCACAGTATTTCTGTGGCACAGCATTTACACGTGCCGTGCAACAGAAACACCAAAAAGCCACTGGCATGGTGGAAAGAGTGCCTTTTTTTTTTACCCCCAAAAGGAGCAGCATTTTGCTGCTTCTTTTTGGGTTGGAAAAATACCAGATCAGGGCACGTGGCTGCCATAGCCCTGATCTGGTGCTCAAAGGGGTGGCATAGAGGCGGACTTTCGGGGCCATCTGTTTTGCCCCAAAGAATCCCTGCTGTCTCTGAGCTGTGATTGAATATAGCAGAGACTACTCTTCCTCTGCAAGGACAGGATGGCCTTTAGGAAGGCCAAAGTGGCTTCAGGGAATGAAGGAATCAATGAGGTTCTCTGACTGACCAGGTTCCAACAACCAGCAATATGGCTTAGACCTTTGGGGTAAAAATTTTGCTCCCTTGTTTTGTGGAGTTAGAATTAAAGACTGTACAGTAGCTGACCCCCTTGTGTTTCTTCAGGGATTTGAAGACTGCCTGGTGTTTGATGAATTAATGGAGAGGTTCCAAAATGATTTCTGTGAGTATTGATCTGTTGGAAAAGACAGTATTCCTCAGGACGCATTTAAAACTTTTGCAATATGATGTGAATTCACTAGTCCTCTTTGCACTCTATCCATGCAATGCATGTGATGGATAGTTTGGATCAGCCCCCTCTCAATCTGTACATGGCCACTTGCCCCTGACTTTCTCTGCATTCAACAAAACTATTCTGGAAATAAGTTTAAATATAAAATTTACTATTTACTATTGAAAAGGAATTCTTTCTCATCATTATTATCTAACACTGGGGCTCAGCTTTTTCATGAAATTACTTGGCAGTTTATGTTTGCTGTTTAATTCTGTTACAGGCTTCAAGCAAACCAACTTTATTTGTAGCTATTTACTCCTGAGAAGGACTCATTTAACATTGGAGTTATCATCTGGGCTCAGTCTTTTCAGGATATCACTTTTTCATAAAACTGCAGTGGACCCTCCATATCTGCAGACTTGCCATCTGTGGATTTAAGCATCTGTGGTCAACAAGCCGTTGGGGGATGGCAGAGGAGGAGGAGGAAGGAAGGAAGAGGAGGAAGAGGTGATAGCACGGCAATAGGAAATAGGAGAAGGGGTGCCGGCGGGAGGAGGAGGAAGGGATGGAGGTGCCGGCAGGAAGAAGAGGAGGAGGCAGTTCCTCCAAAGTGCCATTGTTCCCAATGGTAGCATGACTGCATGGCCGCACCACCATTGAGGTCAATGAGACTTGAGCATCCACAGATTTTTGGCAAAATTGCTGGTACTGCAGCCAAACTGTTGTGAGTTCGATCCCAAGCAGGGCTCCACGGTTGACTCAGCTTTCTATCCTTTCGTAGGTCAGTAAAATGAGTACCCAGTTTGTTGGGGGCAATTGGCCTACTGATTGTAAATGGTTTAGAGTGATAAATTTACTATGAAGCAATATAGAAATGTAAATGCGATTGCTATTACTATGTTCTAGGAAACAAATGGTGAGGTAGAAACGTCTTGAATAAAAGCAACACCTCTATTGGTTTGTAGTGTCTGCGAAGTTAGGGGCTGTACAGACTGACCCTAAGGGGTGGTCTCTAGTCTACCCTTTTAGTGCCAGATCGGGACTACAGCAACTGTATGCGGTGGCCCCAATCTGGCCTTTCCATGATGCAAAAAGTGGCTCCTCTCTGCGTTGCAGAAAGGGCACAATAGCCACCAGTACCACAGTTTTTCTGTGCGCCTTTGGTGCTGTGTCATCTGGACGCAGTGCCAGAGGAGCCCCATGATACCACCCACTGTGTAGTGCAGCATGCAACATCATGCCGGCATGGATACAGAGTCAGAGCATGCATTGTGCACATGCCACACCCCTACTCTGCCCCAATACCGACCAAAGATGCCGGTCTGTACACCCTCTTAGGGGCAGTACACATGGTTGGCTCCGTGCTGCCCATTTTTGCCCCGAATCTGTGCTGCAGCATCCAGATGCTGCAGCACATACGTGCTGTCCAAAAGGGCCCTCTCTAGCCAGCTCCTTTTTTGAGGCATCATAAGGACTGTAACACCTATGACGACTCTTCTGCCCAGAGGCGTGTGGGCACTTGGGCGCCCTTATGTCATGAGGCTGCACCTCATGTGGACAGGGCTGCAGCCTTGTGACATAAGCGCTGCAATATTAGGGCTCAGTGCATATGGATGCTGCATATGCATCAAGCCCTAATATTGGTGCAAATGGCCCGTCTGTACTGGGCCTTAGTTTTCTTTCTGCTCAGCTAGCAATATTCTTTGTCAAAAAGATGCTGTGAAACACAAAGCAGACAGAAAAAAGAGGGGTGCTTAATGTAACATTTTTTATCCTCAAAGGGTTCATCCAAACTGCCAAAAAGCTTTGAGATTTTGTGGGCATGCACATGTTCTGATTCTATTATTTATTTATTTATTTATTTTAAAAACCATATCCAAACAACATACTTCCAGTCCCAATTGGTTTCCAATAATTTTCTGGCATCAAGACTTTCTAAACTGAGAGCAGAGGGTAGTGTTTGGTGTTTGATTTTGCTTTTTCCGTATCCCAGGAGTTACTGAGACAGGCAGGAATTAATTTATTCTGTCCATGTCCATTGAATACATATGTGATGAAAGAAATAATGTAAGTAATATCCCTTGAAGCAAAAGGCACATCAAAAATAACGTAGGGTTCTTTTTGGTAAAATGTGTTCCCTCTGTTCTTCTGAGCAAACTGATAACTTGCATTGACGGTGTGTTGTGTGGTGGAGGAGGATGGAAAGAAACCCTACATATCTTAGCAATGGACAAAGAAGAAGGATGAAATTCATGGCATGACTTGTTATGGAACAGGAGCAACAAGGTGTGCAAGCAAGATACAGAATCATCCATTTACTGGGACTACTGACAATTTGGAGAAGTCCCAAGATTATACTTTTTCACCATGTGGGTACTGCAATCTTTTTAACGTGTCTTTCGCCTCAGCGTGGTAATACTTACATTATTTCTTTCACCACATATCTATGTATTCAGCCCCATATATTTTATCATACTTTCGCTATCAAAAATAAAAGCAGGTCCAATGATGGCAGATGGAAGTGGAACAGATACCTTAATGGCAGATTTAGTGCAGCTGCCTCGCTTCTGCTGGAGTAAAAGCAAATTAGGCACATTCAGTAGAGGCTGTAATGTAAAGAAGAGTACTTAAAACCACACACACAAGTCTTAAATATGGTTCCCAGGTTGTAAAGTAGGAACAGAAACAAACCCACAGACAGTGCAGCCACTCGTGGTGCCACCACTCGACCTCCTCCCTTACCACGCCATACAGAATCCCTTAGTAATGTTGTTGGCACTTATGCCACTTGTAAATCATAAATCCCGTATATTACTGAGGGCAATGGCAATGGCATAAACATAAACACAACCTAAACATATTTACACATAAACAGTGAAGATTTGGCTAAAATGTGATGTGTTTAAAGAAAATTTAAAAAGGAATAAAAAAATTTAAAATCTCCAAAAAATAAATAAATTAAATTTGACATTTTAATTTTTAAAAATTATGGGGTCTCTCCTTTCTCCTCCCACTGAGGTTCACCCCACTCCCAACATCTCTTAAAGCATTTTAAAGGAAATCAGATGATTGCCACAGCTTGCTTGTGCCAAAAGGTAGGTGTCTGCGGTGGAGTGGTGTCACCCCCTTTTAGGATGTCACCTGGTGGGGTCTGCACCCCCCTACACCCACCCACTATTGACACAACTGCTGCCAATCTGAGGATGACAAAGTGATGGTAGGGGGCTTAGAGAAGACTGGAAGAGTGGGGGCGGTTGGTTGGGGAATGGCTGGGTTTGATGGCAGGGGTGGGTGAGCGAAGGCTGGAATAGTGGGGGGGGGGGGGTGGTGGTGGTGGTGGCATAGTGTCACCCCCCCAATGGTGTCACCTGGTGGAGTCTGCACCCCCTGCAAACACACACCCCAGTGACACTACTGCAGTAGGTGCCCATGATTGGCTGCAGCTTTTTAAAAAGTGCCTACTCTAGTGAAAACTACACATTACCTTTGCACTTATGTGATGTTGCTCTTACTCTAGGTTCATGCCTTCCAGAGTTTTCAAGACTGAGAGTGCCTGATGATCATGCAATTTCAGATTTATCCATGTACAATTATATAGAGGTAAGTTTTTTTAAAAAATGGAGATCCAGTGTTGCATAGTGGTTTGAGTGTTAGACTAGGACTCTAGGAGACCAAGATTAAATCCCACTCAGCCATGGTCACACTCTCTCAGCCTCAGAGGAAGGCAATAACAAAACTCACCTGAAGAAATCTTACTATGAAAAACCATATCACAACGTAAGTCAGAGTCAATTTGAATGCATAAAATAAAAGTTATAAATGAGTGTTGTGAAGTGTGAATTCCTCTTTTGGTCATTTCAGATGCGCGAGCATGTTAATTCAAAGTGGTTCATCTTTCGGAAACAAATATTCAACTTTCTTCATGCCCTCTTCCCCTCCACCATCATCCCTCTTTACACCATGGTAAGACCTGTAGTATTGCAGCATTGGTATGTTATTTCTTTCTTTCTGGAACTTAACTCTGTGATTTTGTAATCTGGTTCAGGTCACATTCTCCAGAATCCGGTACCATGAAGCTGTGCAAAGATCAAAGTGGCAGGATAAGGTCAGTGCATTTAGAAGCATTTGCTGGGAAACAAGAACATGGTTAATGCTCCTTTTTTCACCTGGCTTTATTTCAGAGGCAAAGAGCTCAAGAAAGCCTAATAAATATTAATAATAAATATTAATGGTGATTCAGCTTTAGCTGTCGTGGCTGCATCCTACAGAGTCCTTGGGCTTAAATTTGGATTGAGGAACCAGAAGAGTTCCCTGGCCCCATTCACACGGGATGAATCCACATTGAGTCCTTGTTGTTCACACATGTTCTGAATGCACACAATGCACTTTGGGGGGGGGGGGGCTGGGGGCTAGCAACTCCCCCTTAACCATGAATATTTGATATCAGCCCCCCCGCCGAGTTTTCCTGAAAGATCTGCATTGATCCGCCTCTTTGGCAGCATGAATAAGCTTCCAAATTGATTCCGTTTGCTCTGCATCGTTCAATGGAATGGAGGTGGCTCCATTTTATCATGAAATGATGGCATGTTTGAATAACAAAGGGCTTGCAACACAGTCATAATAATGACTTACAGTCATAACAATGACTAGAAGAGATTCGTGAACCCAAAACAAAATGGGGACAACAGCCTGATATACATCAGAGCAGCGATCCACATTTCCTTGGGACAAAGAAATGAGTGTGAATGCTCCCTTGGATTGGGAGACATGTTGTAAAATTCTCCATGGGTAGAACTACACTGTCTCCTTACTCACCCCACAACCTATCTTTTAGTTGTTAGAGCTACCCAAAAGATTGGTTTACTGGCCTGTGGGAAATGAGGGACTGGCAGAGAAGTAACAGGCAACCTCCAGGATTTCCTGGGAGCTCAGAGGTCCCAGAAGATGATGCCATTGCTGTTTGTCCAACTACAGGAACATAGCTGGACACTTTCCCACTGTCCACCCTCCATTTGCCATGTTGGGATGGGGCTTCAGCAACTTAAAAAGGAGTTTTGGTGGGGAGTTTGGTCACTGTGAGAGGCCAGTACAGAATTCTGATCTCCGGAGGCAACAAGAAGAAGTCATATGTAGGAGTAATTTAGATTGTGCCTGCAAGTCACTAACAGGATGCCCACTATTATATTGTGGGCATAGGATTCTTGCATGCTTGGGCATAAAGTAACCAGGAAGAGATTTCTAGGAGATATCATTGAACATAATTCTTAAATCTATTCCACAGGCTATTGTGTTATTTGAACAGGTTGTAAGAAATCACATAAAGAGAAACAGAGCTGGATGATCTGTTTGCAGGATCAAGAACATAGCTTACAAAATACTGGCAATGCAAGAATAAGCCAGTAGTGTGAGAATACTGTAGAAAAAGTTGGAATATAGTGATAAAGTGAGGAACCAGTGATAAAGTGTAATTTTATTGAGGTGAGGAACCTGAGGTCCTTCAGATGTTGTTGGACCCTAATTAGCTCTAGGTAGCATGAGTTCTAGTCAGGGATGATGAGTATGGTAATCCAATAACATATGGGAGTCAATACCAACAGGTCCCCCACCTGTGTTCTAGTCAAATTGTGAGAGCATTCCTGTTTTACCTGGCTTGGGTTTTTACACTTACTATTTTATTTTCTTTGACTGTTTTATGCAGTTATGCTGTTTTACATAGTTTTATATAATATATCTTTATATAATATGAATTGTAACTTTTAGTCTACATTTCTGTAGGTCGGTAAAATGAGTACACAGCTTGTTGGGGGCAATTGGTTTACAGATTGTAAAGCAGTTAAAGTGTGCTGAGTTCCATTTTTATCGGTATAGAAATGTAAATTCTATTGCTGTTGCTCTTCCTGGGATGTGGTCTTATGAAGCATCGTATGCACCATTCTCACTGTAAGACTATTGAATGGCATCCTTTAAAGTATTTATGATGTCATAAACCCAGCTTCCTGTTGTTATTGTGTGCCTCTTCAAGTCATTTTGGACTTATGGCAAACCAATCATGGGGTTTTCTTAACAAAATTTGTTTAGAGGGGTTTGCCTTTGCTTTCGTCTTATGCTGAGAGAATGTGACTTGCGAATGTGAATTTAAAATATTATTTTTCCAGCATAAATAGCTAATATTATATTGTATTTAAGGGTTTAACATTCTCTTTAGAAGTACCAGTATCATCTTTAAGTTTCCGTTTAATGACTGCCTGCTAAGATGTAAGTCTGATGGGGCTTACTCACAGGACTGCAGTCTTAAGGGAGCTACCCGAATAGTTCCATTTGCAGTACTCAGATCTGTTAATCAAAGTGGATTTCTTCTTATAGGTCATAAACAGAGGCCTTTTCTTCATTGTGGCAACAACAGCATTGAGTGGCATCTATCTGTCCAGAAATATTATAAAGCAACAAACTGATATTTGTATCAAAAACCTGTGGAAAGGAGATAGCTTTAAAATATTTTAATACATGCTACACATGTACTAAAAACTCAAGAGCTAGAAAGAGAAGTCTGAAGTATCCAATGAACTCCTGTTTTGAAAGTCAGATATTCTACGTATTCCAAAGACGTGTGTCATTGAGGTCAGCGGTGCTGAATCCCAGAATTAAAAACCCAGGCTACATCCAGTGGAGAATTTACCATGGACTTCAGTGGAATTTTGTCATCTCCTAGTTTCCTAAAGAATTGGTGAATGTGCCATATAAACTTTATAGTCTTCATTGTTTAAATTTTCCACCAGCTTTGCAACTGCTAATGAACATGTATGATTCAGCTGAAGGATATGCAACATGTATACAGTGGGCCCTTGGTATCCTGGGGTTTGATTCCAGGATCTCCTGTGGATACCAAAATCTGTGGATGCTCAATCCCATTAAATATAGTGGCATAGTAAAATGTTTTCCTTTATATAAAATGGTAAAAATCAAGGGTTGCTTTTGGGGATTTATATTTGAAAATATTTTCAAGCCATGGATGGTTAAATCTGTGAATAAAGAATCTCTGGATACAGCCGGCTGACTGTATACATGAACCATACCTTTGAGCACTGTTTGGTTCTGTATATATTCCTGTTCATGTTAGCTACATTGATTGGAAAAATTATCTTCATTTATTTTGTTGTATTAATATTTTTGCCTATGGTTTTGTGATGGTCTTTTGTAGTTTATGCTTGTGTGATTGAGACTGTGCCCCACAGTATTTGTTTATATCTTCTATAACTGTGCATGTGGAAAGTTTTCTGGATGAGGACAGATGGCTTCAGCCTATGCTGAGCTTTGAAATGGATAGGAAATGGCTGGCTGGTTCGTAGACAGTTGATCTTCTGTTAGTCTCTGCTCTTAGAGGGATTACCTTAGAGTTGCTTTTATATTCTGTTTTTCCTTCAAAAGAACAGGTTAAAAGTATTTAATCCTCAGAACCACTGTATTTAATCCTCAGAACAACTCTATAAGGTCGATTAGACTAAATAAGAGTAACTATTCACAGGAAGCAGACTTTCCAGTTCTTTATTTAACAGGCCTGGGTCTCCCAGAATGTGTACAAGTCTTACATGATAGCCTTTACTTAGCTCCACTCTGATCAAGGGCAGTAGCAAACAGGACTAGTACCTATCAGCATGATCTTGCTGAAGTCCACAACATAACAAACTGCACCATCCTTTCTCCTTAATTAAAAAAAAATGAAGTGTTTATCTTGAAGCAATGAATGAAATATTTTAAAACTGAATTTGAATTGAAATGTTGGACATTTCCACGCTAAAGAAATGTTTAACCAGGTACTGATGTTTAACGAAGCTAAATTTAGAGGGTGCTCCATAATGTATTTTCACAAGGGCCTACAAACTATAGCAACCAGCGCTTACCATTGCTGAGGTTCTGTTTGATTACAGTAGAGTGTGAAGTTCCACCAGTGTATGTATGCAGAGGTCTAGGTACTGGAAAGGGAGGAGGAAAGCTGCTGCCACAATGCTGGCTTTGTGGTGAGCAGGTGACCATTTGGGTTGGGTGACCATTTGGGTTGGGTGGGCTGAACTTAGAGCACTTTTCCAGCAGTTGTTGCTTTGCCAAGGAAAACTGTTTCAGAGAAGATAGTGGATGCTTCCTTATGCAACATCAGAAAAAAAACCAGATTAGCTAGTGCCGGGATGGAAATCAAGTGGACCTCCACATGTTGTTGGATCTTAAGAGGAATCTGGCCTATTAATAGATTAGCAACCATTAGGATTTGATTGTCATCCCTAAGAAGAGAACATGAAACCCCTTTGTACTTCACAGACTTCATATTCAACACCCCAATAAGGAAACAGTCCTGAAGTCAAGTAATTACAAAAGGGAGCCAGTCAGCTCTGTGCCCCAACCCATTTTGCATTAGTCAATAAAAAAACAAACAAACTAGACACCCATATTTGGGTGACTGCTGAAGAAGGGTTCCTACTAATCTGTTGCATTTTCCACTGGTACTTATTCCTGTGTAAGACACAAGTAGACATATGGAGTATTGAACTGTTCTTCACATGCACATACCACCCCAGGACTTAGTCTCAGAGTGGACATGCCTAGAAATTTAGATGCACTTTGTATGATTGCAGGAAGTGTCTGCCTTGGAAAATATTAAATTTAGTTTCCAACTTAGCTTAGGTGACACTTGCTGCCCTTCACATCACTGTTTCCCCATTCCAGCCCCTATCATTTGAAAATCTGTGCTACAGCTGAGCTATGTTATTAGGAAATCACATATACTGAAGATGCCTTTTTTTAAAACAATCACCTTGAAAATGAAGACAATTCTAACTAGTTTTCTATTGAGGGAATATAAAACTGGGATCAAAGTTGATGCCATGAACCACTTCTGCTTCTCAAGCTGTCAAATAAACATCGCAAGGCTGAGATTTATATATATAATTTACTGCACAGCATTTTTACAAAAAGCAGTGAAGTAAAACATGGGGGAACATAGCTCCATGAAGTGGAACATAGCTTCAGAACAGAATGTTTACATCTCCTGCTCCAAAAGTTTAATGCATTTTCCCTTACTATGCTGCCTTTTATCATGTTCCTACTCCTGCAGCTTTAAGAGCAAACTGACATCTCAAAATACAGCATGTTAAGGTTTTTTGAGGGGAGGGATAAATAGTAGATAAACCTTTACTGCTTACATTTCTGGCTGTCAGCATGCTGTTAAAGGTGGAAGTGCAGGCCAGAAAAAATAGGTTTCAATACTGTATGTAACTTTAATGCAGGGTTTCTGGACAGGGAAAGTATGGATTAAAATAAACCTTGCTTATGCATTAAATGTAAGTCAACAATTTTGCTATGTTTTGCAACAAGAATTTTCAATCTGTGCATACTTCAATAAACATTCCCTTTGTTTTAAGTTCCCAAGTGCCAACTTCAAATGTAATGAGGGATTAGTGGAACATAAACAGTTCCTCTGGATAAGCAAGGTTTGACAACTTCATGAGGTGTCTGGTACCTAGAGCTATTTCTTTAAATCACTAAGGGAAGCATGTTTGCAAAAACTATACAAAGGTTTCCTGCAATGCATGGTGTGACAAGGACAGAAGGGGACACTGTGGAGAATAAATGTCTTCATCTGCTCTTTTTCTTCCCAAGAGTTTCTTTGTGCTTCGCAATGTCACTGTAGTTGCACTTCACTGGCCGTTGAATCTGGGGTTCACAACAGTAGTGGTGGCACTCTTGAAAAGAGGATTATCAGCCTGCCAATAAAACAGAATAGTTATTTCTAGCTTATAGAAAGACATGCCTAAACTTTCTAAATGAATGAATAAATAAATAAATTTAAGGCTTTAAAGGGACTGCAGACTTCTGACAACCTGATCCTTAACCCACTAAAATAGGGATAACTGAAGGAAGTAGTGACTTTGTCAGGGAATGGAGAGAGCTCCTTTAATAAGGGGTTACCAAAAATTGTATCCCCTTTTGAGGGAGAGAAATTGTCATCAGCTAAATGTTTACATCCCAACCACTGATCTCATTGAGAAGAATGAAAAGGATAGCTACATGCTGTTATGTGTGTATGTGGGGGTGAACTTTCAAAGGTCTCTGCCTTTGCAGGATGGTGACCAACCTCCTGATTTTATACATATTTCCTTATTTTATGCACATTATTTTAGATACCATATACTTTCCTTACGTCCAGCCCTCATCACTTATTCAACATTATCTCTGTATGGTATTTTTGGATCTCTCTAAAATTTTCAGCCTAAGACTTTTTACAAAATATCTTAATTCTTTCACCCAGGTTTATATTACACCATTTGAAAGACTGGCTTATGCTGATGACATTCACTATGCTGGGTCAGTTGCTTTGCTTTAGTAACATGTGTGTGTGTGTATGTGGCTTCAAGTCACCTGTTGACTTACGGTGCTCCCATGAATTATGTAAGAGTTTTGTTAGGCAAGGAATACTCAGCGGTGGTTTTGCCAGTTCCTTCCTCTGAAATATAGCCCACAGCACACAGTATTTGTAGGTGGTCTCCCATCTTAAAAAAAAAAAAGCACAAAGAAAAGCATCCTTACATCATTCCACTTTGCCTTGGATTTTTCTTTCTCAAATCTGTGATATTCTTTGCGATCAATCAGCTCTGTGAGTAGCCGCCAAATCAGGAGAAGGAGAAGCCCAATGAGAGCTATTCCACCAATGGTGCCTCCCACAATGGCTGCAACATTAGGGGGCTCTGGACACTCTAAAAATAGGAAGACAAACAGAAAATCTGCATTATCTGAATGAACAATTAAAATGAATGTGTATAAGAGAGAGGGAGTTGTACATTTTTTCTTGATTTTGGATCACATTTATTCCAGTATTAGGCCTGAGGTGGCTCCGAACAAGATGAAAAAGCAAAGACCTGAATCCAATCCAAATCCTAAACCCCAACTAGAGTAAAGCCCCAGAATCAATGCAATTTACCTAAGTGCTGACTTACAAAGTTCCTATTGAATCAGTGGGTCAGGGGATAATAATTGGATTTAGGCTAATTATTTTATAATAGTACAATACAATTAAATAAATCACCACATTAAAACAACCAGATTTTTAAAACACAACTGCAGTCCATGCCCCTCTGCTAGTATACCTGCAAGGAACATATTACAGATCCACAGAGGTGAGGAGAGAATTTGAAAAGTTTAATTAAGAATAGCTTCTTGTACATAATACACAGTAAGACTGAAAAAAAATTACTGGTAAATTAAAATTATAGTCCAATCTCATTAGCAGGTGTAACTATGTGGGTGTAGGTGGTGACACCATAGCATCAAGAATAAAATGGCTGGGGACATCACAGAAACAGAAGGACAGCATAATAAGTAATCATCTCTGTGAAGAAGAACCAAAGCTATCCAGACCTGCTCAGAAGCCAACAGGGCAGCTTTTTAAAAAAAATTTCTGACCTCCTTTTGCTGCTGCACACCATCCCAGAAAGTGATTTACAGGCACAGCAGAATAAACTATGGAACAGTTTGCCGGAAGAGATCCGTCTCATTACCAACTTAGAGGCCTTCAAAAAGGCACTCAAGACCGATCTCTTCCAGTGGGCCTATCCACCAGACCTCCTATAAAAGATCTTGAAAACAGGATGCTTATTTCTGGGTTAATGTATGTCCTTTGGACACTAGATGGTTTCAGAAGGTTCTGTTTTAATAAGTACTGTTTTAATATTTTATTAATTGTATTTTTATCCTGTTGTGCTGTTTTACGATATAATCCTGCCTCCATCCGCAGGGAGAGGCAGGAAGATACAAATAATCATCGTCATCATCATCATCATCATCATCAAGTGTTGTGCCACTGTGAGTCACCAAGGAGATTCTGCCCTTTAGATTCTTTAAATGTAACAGATTTCCCCATTAGAGAAACCTTGCTAGCCTGGCTGAGGACCTCCTGCTCCATCTTCTTTGCTTCTGCTCTAGTGCTCTCCCTTCATTATTTATTTTTATTTTATTTTATTTATATAGCACTGTAAATTTACACAGTGCTGTACATACAATCTTATAATTAGATGGATCCCTGCCCTCAGGTTTACAATCTAAGAGAGACAACACAAAAGGAAAAGGGAAAGGTGGTGGGAAGGGGATGAAGTCCAGTGGTTCTTCTGGACCAAGGACTGGAGGGAGGGCATGACTTCTTAATACATCGGCACCTCTGGTCCAGCCATCTGAGAAGAAAGCTCCTTCAAGAGACCTTTTCATCTATTTAGCCTCCTAGCAAGAAGGAGAGACATCTATCTCCCCTTCGAGGAGGGTAGGCAATTCACAGGCCATATACAGCCCACACACTCCACAACCCCCGCTGAATATCTGCAGCATATTGGTGGCAAAAGGTGCATTTCCCTTTTAAGAATAAGGCATATAGAGAGCCTTATTTTAAAGCAAACTTGCTCTCAGAAGCTTGATTCTCAAAGCAACATGTATGTGGTTTATGGGCCTTTTTCGTCAAGAAAAATACAAGTGGCATTGCCATTGACAAGGTTGAAGAAACTTTAAAGAATGCCCCATGGCACTAGAATATACCTAATTTGAATAGTACTGTGGGACCCCCTGACTTCTCATTTTTGAGTCCTCCTCCATGACTCCTCTTCGTCGAGCCACAAAGTGCAATTTTGCTGAGACTAGCCTTTTATCCATCTGAGATGACATTTTGGTGGGTGGCTATGGCCAAGTTGCCTGTCCTATTTGTAAGAATAGGGTTTAGGTAAGTCAGTGCCAAACATACCCCTCTTGGGATTGACTGTAATCGAATACATCTCTCCATCCATTTGAAACATAGTGTAATAGATCCAACAGTTTTGAGAATCCTTCTCCTTGCATGGTTTACTTTTGGATACCACGTTGTCTTTCAGAACAATATTTTTACAAGCTTGAGAGCAGTTCTTCTGAAATGGGCCACTCCCAAAGGCCAAACACTCAACACAGGAACTAAAAAAATCAAAAAGAAACATGAAGCATGTCTTCAAGAAGAATTTTCTAGGCTAGATATGCAGTGGATCTATTTATTTATTTTATTTATGTCCCCCCTTTCTCTCTGGAGGGACCCAAGGTGGTTCATGGATAAAACCTTTAAAATTGCAATAAAATTCAAAACAATTAAAATGTCTAGATTCTATGCAGCAAATTTGAAGCGTGCAAAAGCATTTATTCTGAATTAGTTCCGTAATACAGTAGAGTCTCGATTAGCCAACCTTCGGTTATCCAACATTCCGGATTATCCAACTTCGCGGCTGCTGTGATTTCTTTAAATTTTCTGTGATTTCTTTAAATTTTCAGAGGACTGAGCTGTTTATACTGTACATCACAATGTTGATAAGTGATTTCTTTACATTTACTTTTACTGTTATTGCAATAAAACTTCAATACATTTGCAATTCATAGTGATTTCAAGGCTTTTCTTGGACCTTCCAGATTATCCAACTTTTTCAGTTATCAGCTGGTCCAGTTTATGTTGGATAATCGAGACTCTACTGTATTTGTACCAATGCTACATGGAACTCTATCATGTTGCTGGTGGGGAAAGAAGGGTGGCTTTTGAGTCCAGCTCTCGAATCCACAGCTACCTTACTCTGGCCATCCAGATAAACTTTTCCAACAGTGTAATTTCATCTAAACCACTTTGGAGTCCCCAGACGGTGAGGGGGGGGGAGTGCAAGCAATGCCCCAAATCCCCATAGTTCAATGGCTGCAAGGACCACTTAGACTCCAAAGAATATAGCCACCTTCTGGCAGAAAATGTACGCTGTACAATGTGTAATATGAACAACAGGAAACAGTAAAAGATGTAACACATTTTTTAAAAAAGATCCAGGAAGCCATAGGCTACTTAAGTCAGGACACTGATGGTAAGACTGATTTTTTTAAAAAGTAACTACACAGAACATTAACATGGCTTGTCTCACTAACTTCTGAGATTTTTATGAGTTTGTTAGCAAGCATGTAGAAAGCCAATCCAGTAAACATCAACTGTGTTTGGACATCAGGTGTTCCTCTCTTCCTCTAGCATGGACACAAGGAGACCAGAATTTAGATTCAATGAATCCATTTAGATTCATTATAGTTTAGAGCATTGTCTGAACCCTTACCTACGATTTGTGGGGAAAATCAGCTTCATGAACCTCAGTTTGACTAGACAAGTCTTTGGTTTCATTCAGCAGGGCCCTTATATTATTACCAATGTCATGGGGCCAAATCAGAGCTTAGAATGTGGCTTTTAAGAACAAATATAATGCCATCTGGAAGCTATTTAGAACAGTGTTAGGAAGACGATCTGAGCCCCACAACATCAGTTATAAAAGCAGCTTCCTAAACTCCAGGCCAAATGAGTGCCCAACACTACCTTCCAAGGACAGCCCAGCAAGCCAGAGCAGAACCACTGTTAACTCCATGCCATCTAGTGACAGTCCTTGGCTTATTGATTAATTTGTATATTTCTTCTCCTTCACATTCTAGTGGAACCATTCTAGTTTTACATACATATATTATGGTACATTTATCTCTACTTAGAGCTGTGTTCATGTTTCATTTCAACTTAAATATACCTCATATACTGTACTGAGCCCATGCTGTGTTTGATGTACAGTAGAGTCTCGATTATCCAACCTTCGGTTATCCAACATTCCAGATAATCCAACGTCACGGCTGCTGTGATTTCTTTAAATTTTCTGTGATTTCTTTAAATTTTCAGAGAACTGAACTGTTTATACTATACATCACAATGTTGATCAGTGATTTCTTTACATTTACTTTTCCTGTTATTGCAATAAAATTTCAATACATTTGCAATTCATAGTGATTTCAAGGCTTTTCTTGGACCTTCCGGATTATCCAACCTTTACAGTTATCCAACTATCAGCTGGTCCAGTTTATGTCGGATAATCGAGACTCTACTGTACTAACAATAGAGAGGGAAAGAGATCCTTAGTACAAAGTATTTTGTAAATGGAATAGTTTTTCACGTCGACATACAAACTATAGCCATATCTACAGTAATATTAACTTAAGTGCTGGCAAGGAGATATAGATGAGAGGGCAGAGCTCCCTCATATCACTTACATGTATCTGGGACAGGGTGACGGACAGCCAGGGCATTCTTCACAAAATGGGGGCTGGTAGCCTGGGTTACAGTGACATGTATTGCACTGGCACTCCCCACGGAGACTGCATACATTCCCATTGATGTTCAGACAACCATCTGTTGAAGACCTGCACTGGCAGGCGCTGCCATCGTAGCCAGGATTGCATTTGCATTTCCCACAGTCACAACGTCCTCGCTCTGCAAAGTGGAGAATTTAAGGAAAAACCATTGCCCATGTCCATACTTCAAATGTAAGAAAGAATTATGCCAGAATTTAGAGTTGAAATGGAATTGGAAGAGAGATTTCTACTCTGCATTGGCAATTCTTAAACCATTAATTCTTAAGCCATTGCTCAGCATTACTTGTAAAGTACTGAAGTGACTCTTTGATGAAAGAATAGTGCATCACTGATACATGAACTTTTGAAAGATGTTGCAAAACAATGACATATCTGGAATAAAAGATTCAGTATTCACACTTCTCACTCAGACCCAAGTCCAGTCTACATGGGGCTAAAAATGGAGCATAATTTTGATTGTGAGCATTTCATGGCTCACAATGTTTGCTTCCTCTTGAAACAATCCCAGATCTTTTAATTGTATGAGAATTATTATTTGAGATACAATTAATAGTTTTAAACTGAGCTTTTTAAAATTTCCCAGTTTTTCTTTATTTTTTGTACGGTTACAATTGAGAGAGATAGGGTGGTGGTGGCAAAGTTAGAATCCTTTTTTCTTCGATTTACCTGCATATATTCACATACTTGCCTGCCTAGTCTCACACAAGCATGTGGCTTCATTCTGCTTAGAAAATTGGTAAATAATGGCCGATGTTACTTTTAGCAGTATGAGAAATGTAACCTGAAGGAAGAATGAAAGAGAGAAACTCTTGCCAGCATGGGGGCAACAGCAACTGCAACAGAGACGCCAAAATTGGAGGAGTTTGAGGAAGTTTCTCAGGAAAGAATTATAAAGACACACAGTGGACTGTGAAGTGCTGCATTAAAACAAAATTCATGAGAAAGCATAGCGCTCTTTGTAAGTGGCAGAAATTCAGGCTTCCTTTACAACAGAATTCCACTGTTGATGGTTCCTGTCCAGCATCAAGCATTTGATTGAGAGGCCGATTGATATAAGCCTATAGGACAAGTTCTGATTCTGCATGTTTTTTCAGGGAGATTGCATGCATCTAGGCTAATGGGGAAGATGGGTATAGCAGCATGAAAATGATAAGAACAAGTCAATGTGCCAAGTATGATTACTGATGACACCCAGCTGGGGAGAGGCACTGTCCCACTAGCCAAACTGTTGCAGATATATGTGCATGTACATGTGTGGGGTGGGAAGAGTGAATTGATTTTGCCCCATGATGAAGACCCACATGTCTCAAACACATGAATGATATGAAGCCTGTACATCCTGAAGAAAGTAAGAACAATTTTTAAAAAATAACCTAGACTATTCCTCTAACATGTTCAAGTATGGTTGTTGTTAATTGCTGTCAATTACGGTGATACTATGACCCTATGAATAAGAGACCTCAATCACCCTATCAGCAGATCTGTCCAGCTCTTGCAAACTCATGGTTGTGGCTTTTTTGACTGAGGCTATCCACTTGTAGTGGGGTCTTCCTCCTTTCCTACTGCTTTCTACCATACCAAGTATTATTGTCTTTTCTAATAAATCATGACATCTCATGGTTTGGCCAAAGCAAAGCCATGTCAGTTTGGCTTCTAGAGAGAGTTTCAACTTGATTTGTTCTCCTATCTATTTATTTGTCCTTTTCAGCAGTATCCACAGAACTATCCCCCAGCGCTGCATTTCAAATTAGTTGATTACTTCAGAGTTTATCAGACGGGGGGAATTTTTCTTTAGTTCGAATGAAGCCAATTCGAATTCACGTGAATTCCCACTGCGTGCAGAATGCGTTCAGATTGACTTCCCATTACCCGAAAATGACTCCCCCATTGCCGGAAATTGCGTAAGATGCATTAATTCGCAATAAGGTAAAACCCATGATTGCGTTCGGAATGACTTTCCTTTTGCCTGAAATTGTGTGAGATGCTTTAATTTGTAATAACGTGAAACCCCATGATTGCGTGCGGATTGCCATTGGATTATACTTCCAATTTCCGTCATCTGATAAACTCTTTCCTATCAGCTTTCTTCACTGCCCAGCTTTCATAACCATACATTATGTTTTGTGGGCCAAGTATGGGCCAGCCCTAAATGATAAATGATCCATAAAAGTGATTGGCATTAATATTAGCTAAACTGGCCTACATACTTCCAAATTCTATTGCTGGGTTTAGAGTGCAATTCAAACCCTTAGGCAATGAAAAAATCTGTGTCATCATGTAGAGGCCAGTGAACTGTAAGATGCTGTGATAATGGCACACTACGCCCTATACCAAAAGGTAAAATTATGAAAGTGAAAGTGAAATTATACCCTTTAGATACCTGTAGTGAACAGCAACAAGAAGCTGTTGTAAATGTGACATTGCTTTTCATAACATACTATTATCAGTCACTCACCTTCTCCTCCGCAAAGCTGACCATTGTGCAGCTCACAGTTAACGTTGTCACACTCACAGAAGGTACCATATATCTGTTTTTTGGAATCATCACTGGTATGGCAAACACACTGTCCACATACACAATCCCCTAGGCCAGAGCAGATGACTGAGGCGTTGTCCTTTCTGCAGCTCTTTTCCAGTTCCTTGCTGGATTTCCCCCCAGTTTTGCAATCACAGTTCTTCCCAATGAAGCCTGGAAAGCATCTGGCATGAGAGAAGATATATTCAGAATTGGGGCCACTATGAAACCGTGGTTCTAGAATAAGTGTTAAATTTACTCTGTCATTCAACAAGAAACATTTTGGAAAATTTAACACACCCACTTTTATTTCAGTGAGTGAATGTTTTTCTTTTTTTTGCAATAAAAAAGCACTGCCTGATATTAATAAGTTAATGAGTAATGATTGAAAGCTCGCTGCCTGCTTTGTTTGCATCCACAAAACAACACAGGAATAGGTCAGAGTCTCTTTGATCTATATATGCTTAGATTGTTCTGTTATTATCGAAAGGACAGAGTCCTGTGGTAGAGTTAAAAATGAACACATTTATTGTGGTTTAAGCATTCATGGCCTACAGTGCACTTCTGCAGATGCTTACACCATAAAAATGCCATCGTAAATTTCATAGAAAAGTTTATCCCATTATCTCATTTTGGCATCCCATGAACTAATTTTAAGGTGCTACAAGATTCTCCATTTTGGGAGTTTATCATATGATGGAATTTGGGGGTATAATGCAATGGCAATCCGAATGCAATCATGGGGTTTCATGTTAATGTGAATGAGTGTATCTCACGCAATTTCGGGCAATGGGAAGTCATTTTCAGGAAATGGGAAGTCATTCTGAATGCAATCAGATTTCACGTAAATTCGCTAAACTAATGAATTCACATAATTGCAAATTGGCCCCATTCGCAATTGAGAGAAATTCCATGTGATAAACTCCATTGTCAAGGAATAGCTTATAATGTAAATATCCCTGTGTTAGGTCCAGATCGATATCGTTCAAAGATCCACAGTCTTAAATGTGATGTAAGAACATAACTACAGTTACTGATATCCTACTTTCTTTTCTTTCCATTCAGAATCTTAATTAGGCAACCAATTAAAAATAACTCACTGAAGATGCACAATTAATTGCATACAAGTGCCTGCAGTGACTCAGAAGAACCACATTTACTTGGGAGTAATTCCCACCGGCAGGTCAGTGTGTTGTAGTGGTTTGAGCTTTGAACTATGACTCTGGAGACCAGAGTTAGAAACCCTGTTCAGCCATGGAAATCCACTGGGCTTCACAGTTCCTCAACTACAGAGGAAGACAAAGGCAAGCCCCCTCTGAACAAATCATGCCCAGAAAATCCCATGATAGGCTTGCCTTAGGGCAAACATAAGTCAGACTCTATTTGAAAGCACAGAACAACAACAACAACAACAACAACAACAACAATTTCCACTGGACTTAATAAAATTTAAAAAGAGTAAAAAGTAAAAAGAGATCTCATGGATCTAGGTCATTGGCTATGTACTATATTCATTTTTTAAAAAAAAACAGAAAGGGAAACTGCGAGGAAAGTGTTACTACTGCATCACTGACTAGCATATCTTATATGAGTATTAATGTTTTGTGGCAGTGAACCACTTTATCATTTTTGTTCTTTCTTGTGAGTTAGCTAGCAAGAAGCTTCAAGTCTGTACGTTTAACACTTCCTTTTTTGTCACACAGACATTTAGCTTTTATATCTTTAACATGCAGGACCTGAAATTGGCAAATGATAATGGATTACCATTAAATGGCACAGGGGCATATTTTAATAAATAACTTAATATTTGCAGTTTCACTGAGGATATAAAAATTCTTTTTCACCTCTTCAACCCACAAGCTCCGACCTGCAAACTGTGGCTGACAGTTTTCTCTTTAGGCAGCAGCATCTAACACTAATGTATGCTGGACTTTTTAAAAAAATAGCAATTTAACAAATAGCAGTTTGTAGTGCAGGAACATGCATATACATATGGGGGGAGGGTTGGGGGGGATATGATATGTATATTATTAAATTATTGTAAGCTGCCCTGGTTGCCTGAGTGCAGAGAGGTATAATAATAATTATAATTATTATACACAGAGAGAAATGCTGATTTTGTAGCAGTACTCTTGTTGCCTGCAGCTGCCACACCATTTTTTAACATGTGCATACACAATGCATAATCTTTTTTATTGTGGTATTTCTGCCTCCTTCTTCCCTTTGCTGTGATAAAAATGGAAGATTATGTTCAGACACAATGGGGCTGTACAGATCGCCCAAAAGGAGTGGTCTGTCACCGCCCCTTTGAGTGGCAGATTGGCAGCAGGGCAGCCTCACCGGCTGCCCTAGAGGCCACAATTTGCCGCTTCTCCAGGCCACGGAGAAGCAGAAAACTGCCACTTCTCTGTGGCCTGAAGCGGAGTGCAGCAGGCGCCCTGGGTGCCCGCTGCGCCCCACCATCCACAGCAGTCCCAAGGGGAGAAATGGACCGCTGCTGCAGCCCCTTTCCCCTCGGGATCATTGGCACGGCTGTGTAAAGGCTGTGCCAAGGACAAGAGCCAAAAAGGAGCTCCGTTTTGGACCTCCTTTTGGCACTTCTGAAAGGGCGCCCTAGGCAAACTCCAGTGCCAGCACGATGTCAGGCGCACACTGTGCTGTATAAATGCAGCGTGCGCCATGATGTTATCATGGCATGTGCGTATGGATGGCACACTAAAAAGATGGCGCTGTCCATACCTGCAAGGGCTGGGGAAGGTGCAAACGCTGCACTCTCCCCAGCCCTACTCAAGCCCCAGTGATGGAGCTTTGGGGCCGTCTGTACCGGGCCAATATCTTTCTCTGTATGTGCAGGAGCCCTGGTGGCATAGTGATTCAATGCTTGAGCCACTCACTCAAAACCATAAGGTTGTGAGTTCAACACCAGCAAAAGGGCCCAAGCTTGACTCAGGCTTGCATCCTTCCAAGGTCACTAAAATGACTACCCAGATTATTGGGGGCAAGTAAATTACAATTATAAACCACTTAGACACTGCTTAGGCAATATGAAGAGGTATATACTGGTAAATGAAGCTGTTTGTTTGTTTCTTTCGTTCACCATTCTCTAAACCTGAGTCCCTTCCAATGCTACTCTGCTGATTCCATCTTTCTTGTAGAGTCATCCAGCATTATCTGTGCGAAGAACCACTACTGCCTTTACTCTCATCTTTTGCTGTTTTCATTGCTCCTGAACAGGGGTCTTCCATTTAGCTGTCACAATTATTTATACTCCTCTAACTCTTGATAGTCCTTTCCACCATTAATTGCCTGATGAATTTTCTAAAGTCAACTTTAGTCTGGAAGAGTTCAAACTTTGGAAGACCCTTTAGTCAGCAAGTAGCATGGTCATCAGCAAAAACAATTTGTCTTTACAATGCATATCTGGGGAATAATCATAAAAGGAAGACCAGTGGCACCTAGTTATGCACCTTATATAATTAAAATGGATATTTTATTTTTCTCTCATCTCCCTATTAAACTCCTTGAAGCTAGACTGAGGTTCTAATTTGCCTCCCTTTAAAAATAATTTTGCTTCAATCTTTTATATAATTCTTCATGATATTCTGTAGGAAGTTGTTTGGGTCATATTTTGGCATGATGTTTTGTTTCATGTTCTTGTTTAGCTTTACTCTAATTTTTGCAATTAGCAGCTCATCACCTGTGCTACAATCTGCTCCTGATCTTGCTTTTGCAGAGAGAATGGAGCTACCCTATCTTCTGCTTCCAATTATGTAATCTTTTAAATTTCTGTATTGGCCACCAGATGATGTTCATGTATGTAATCACCTCTTTGGTTGCTTGAAGAATTTAACAAACTGTTGGCCTTGCAAAATCAGTTTTCCCTGAAGTCTTATTGATACTGAAGTCTTATTGATTGGCCAGATTTTGCATTATATCCTTTGATTTCTTTTGCTACACCAGTCCTCGCTATTCATGCCACCCCATTTCTTCTTAGATTTTCATTTCCTAAGTAAATCACTGTCTCATTTCTGTCCATTTCTTCCATTTCTTGTACTACAATGTCTACCTTCCCCCGCATCAAGCTTCTCACATTCAATGTTGCTATGCAATTGGCCCTCCATATCCACAGATTCTGCATCCACTGATTCAACCATCCTCAGCATGAATTAAAAAAATCCCAAGAGCAGAACTTGATTTTGCCATTTTATATAAGGGACATCAATTTACTACCCCATTATATATAATGGGACTTGAACATCTATGGATTTTGGTATCCATGGGCAGTCCTAGAACCAGATCTTCCCCTCACATCTGATCACATCAATAAATGAATGGCCTTTTGGCTTGAGTCCAATTCCATCATTAGCCACAATGGTACTTGTACCTGTCCTTTTCTGTACCCCACTTAAGCATCATCTGATCAGGGAGTTTCATCTCCTGGCAGTCTCTTGTTTCATTTTGGATTGTTTCATCATAGCATTTTCACAGTACAAGACATTCAAAAAGGGTTCAGCATGCCTCCTTCTGTGCAGTACTAACAAATGTTAGCTATGGTGCCTGTCTCTGAGAGATCCTCTACCAATATTACCCCTACTGCTCCTCAGCACAGCCTATCTGACATGAGCACACAGCCCCGCCACTGCAAAAAGTTATTATTGGTGAGCCAGATAAATTTACTGCTGTTCAAACCGGATAAATTGCAAATTTCCAGTTATTTGGCAATGGTTCCTTTTAGTTCAATACACATACTACTTTTGATCTTGATTCTGCATGCCTGGCATTATTTTACATATTTGAAATTTATAAATTTCTACTGATAGCAACTATATTAAATACATTTCCTGTTTTATGCACATATCTTTTTAAGCGTACATCTTTACATACTAGGAAGCTTTGAAAAATGAAAATAGCCTCCTGGGGATTGATGCCCCAGACAAATACCCCAAAAGTATTTGGTTCAGATAATATACTGTTCTCTCTGTCTTATAGGCGTCTTCCTTTTTAAAAAATCTTTAAAATTTCTTCAAGCCAAATCCTCCAACTTTCACTTTTTAGTCTGACAAAGTCTAAACACACAGCTTGTGCAACTGGTGGGAACAGTTTTTAATTGACAGATGAGATGAACACATGAACCATGAGCAAGCAACTGTTTGAACAGTGATGATGTTTAAAATTTCTCAACAGGATTGGTACATCCAAATGGCATGTGGTATTGAAGCAATTAGATTACCTGCAGATACCACAGTCTACTTTTCCTTGTCTATTGCAGTCAGTAGTATCTGATGTTTTCTCATCACATTCACAGTTGCACCGACTGCTCATATGTACAATGGTGGAAGAGTCTGTAAAACCAAGAGGCTGGATAGTAATGGTCTGATTTTCAATGCACTCTGTTGCTGTAATTTTCACTTGGAAAGTAATCTGGAAAAAAAGCAAAATGTTGACCAATCTATTTTCAGTTAAAATTTAAAATAATTTACAAAGCCTGAGGCTTTTATTTAAAAGGTTTGCAAGGGTTTTCATATCTGTTACAGATGGCTTAACAGACAAGACTAGATATTCTAGAAGTTCGCCTAATTTTTACTACTATGCTAGAACTTTAGGACATAGCCTTACAAGGGTAGTTGAAAGAAGACACAAAAACTATTACAGCTTACTTGTCAAAATTACTTAACTGATTAAATTCACCTTTGTGTGTATTGGTATATTTGTGTATTTTTAAGACCCCAATCTGCACTGATAATGTGGCATAATGGGAGATGGCTACTTTCCCCATCCATCCTGGTGTGTCAATGAAAAATGTGTTCCTTATGCTACCATTTGGTAGTGGAAAACAAAGCAGGCTCAGTGATCACGTTACATCAGGACAGGAGCTAGTGGACTGGGGTGGAAGAGAGCTAAAAGTCTGTTTACCAAGTACTCCTAAATTTGGACCTCCATAGTTTTTTCTTAAAAAAATGATGGATATATCTTCCTAGCAGCCAGGAAATGGAATTTCACTCCAGCAGATTCATGCCTCATCTTTACATGTGAGCCATGATCAGTTCTAATCAACTGCTGAACAAAGCAGCTTTAAATCATGAATAGTTTCTGTGGCTTGTTCATTGAATCAGAGTTTTTACTTCAAATCACAATTCCTTATCTGCATCAAGCAAGAAACCAGGAATCTGGTATAGTTAAAGTCAAGACTGTTTAAGTATTGTCTGTGATCACATTAGAGGAGTAAAGGTAGTATTGTGTCACATTCCCACTATGACAGTCGTTCCCATTTGAAACCGGTTCTGATTCTACTGTGACCATTTTAATCATGATGAAGTGAGGCAAACACAAAACACCCTCTCTTTCCTGACACTAGTTCTTTGGCGGCTCTTTTGAAAAAAAATCAATTCTGAAGCGTGTTCAACAAGTGGGAATAATGTATCTGAATCGCATCATTCTGGATGAGAGGGACTAATGGCAGAGGAGTGTTTACCATCCCTCCTCAGTTTTTGGTAGATCCACCATTTCCCCCTCCCTCCCCCCAGTGCTGCTTATAGGTGCATTATTTTTTTTTAATTGATAGAAGATTTGATTAATTGATTTTGCAACTATTGAGATTTGGGAAATCCAGTTCAAAACCACACTGAACCATGACTGCATGACCCTGGGACAGTCAGTCACTCTCTCTCAGCATGGCCTACGTCATAGGACTGTTGTGATGATATCCTAGAGAGCAAAGATGCATATGAAGCACCCCTTCAGACAACTGGAAGAACAGGAGGATATCAATGTAAGAAATGTATAATACACACCATCCATAGTCCAAATAGTTTTGAACAGAAAAAGTCAGCCTTTGCCTACCTTATCATTTTTTGTCACACTGTCACACTCTCCTCTTGGTTGATCCTTGGTATGTATTTTGTTAGGACAGAAGGAATCATATGTGATCTTAACAGAACTTGGCAAAGGGCCATGTTCCAAAATAATTTTGGAAGATAAATTCTGTAAGAAAACGGAGAAAGGTTTTGTAAGACAGGAACCAAAGTATACTTGGACATTATTTAGAGAAAGGGTGGGCAAAGCATAGCCTGTGCATCACATGTATTAGTCTATTTCAGCCATCAAAAGGAAAGGGGTGTAGGAATTGTGTGTGTGTGTGTGTGTGCGCGCGCACATGTGCACAAGTATGTACCTTCAAGTTACCCATTGACTTACAGCAATCCCATGAATTTCATAGGATTTTCTTAGGTACTGAATATTCAGAGATGGTTTGCTGGTTCCTATATCTATTAGGAGGTTTTACAGATGTTTCCACAACAAACTTTTTACACAGGCTTTCCTTTAAATATCCTTCTAAAGAACAAAGAAAGGCTGACTTTTTAAAAAAATAAGTGTACTAACACAGGGTTGGGAATTATGCCTTACCATGCCTTAACTAATCATTGGAGTCTATCACACGGGAGGAATTTCTCAGTTAAGCGAATTTACGTGATTGCATATTGATGCCGCATTGCATTTGGAACTGCCTGAAATTGCCTCCCAGTGATAGTTTCTCAAGCAATAACGTGAAACCCTACATTGCGTTTGGAAGGACTTCCCATTGCCCAAAAATGTGTGTGATTGGCTTTCACGCAATAAAGCAAAACCCCATGATTGTGTTCAGATTGCCATTGGATTATACTTCCAATTCTCATCATGTGATAAACTCCATTGTTGTTAAGTGCCATCAAATTGACTTTGACTTACAACAACCCTGTGAATGAAAGATCTCCAGTTCACCCTATCATTAACAGTATCCAGTGAGGCTTTCCTGTCTTTTTGGATAGCCATATTGTCTTTTTGCATTCTTCCTTCACAATGTAGAATCATAGATCTGTAAGAGACCACAAGGGCCATTTAGTCCAACCCCCTGCCATGCAGGAATGCACAATCAAAGCACTTCTGACAAATGGCCATTCAGCCTGTTTAAAAACTTGCAAAGAAGAAGACTCCACCACATTCCAAGGGAGCGTGTTCCACTGTCAGGAAGTTCTTCCTAATGTTGAGGTGAAATCTCTTTTCCTGTAGTTTGAATCCATCACTCTGTGTCCTGATCTTTGGAACTTCAGAAAACAAGCTTGCTCCTTATTCCATATGACATCTTTCCAAAAATTTAAATAGGGCTATCATGTCTTCCTACCAAAATTCAAAACCATGTACTAACAGAATTTACAAACAATGCAAGAAATAGATTTGGTCTATCCAATTCACATAGTGAACATCCAATTCACTATGGAAAAAGAAAAGGAAGGAATGTCCTAGTCATCCGCAAACCGAACCAATATTTGAGTCACACAGTATACAGAAAGCTTACACATACAGACAGATACCTGCACAAGAACTCCAACCATCACCCAGGACAAAAAAAGAAGCACAATAAAAACACTGGTAGACCGGGCAAAATACATCTGTGAACCCCACTTCTTGGATGATGAATTGAAGCACCTAAACTGGGCTCTAAAGGCAAATGGTTATTCTAGCTTAGACATCAGAAGGGCTGCCAGACGCAGAAAAACCCAGGGGAGTGAAGACAAAATCCAGCAAATGCTTCACTCAGCAAAGGACAGGAGAGACCCTCTCACAGCTGCAGGACTTTGCTGCATACCATGCAGCTGCGGACAAGTCTACAAAAGGACCACCAAACATGGCGTCCAAATATGAATCAAGGAACATGAGAGACACTGCAGACTGGGTCAGACAGAAAAATCAGCTGTAGCAGAACACATTATAAACTTGGCATAAAATGCTGTTTGAAAACACTGACATTCTGGGCCATGCCAACAACTATCAGGTCAGAATGCACAAGGAAGCCATTGAAATCTACAAACACTTGGACAACTTTAACAGGAAAGAAGAAACCCTTAAAGTAAACAAAGTTTGGCTACCAGTCCTGCAAAACAGCAAAATCAGGACTCAACAAATGCAAATGACAAACCACTCAGGGTCAGGGGCTTTTCCAGCAGACAATGATCACCAATTAAGCAGATGTTAACCCCCTTTGCATATCCTCCCACCCTGGGGCCCTGCCATCAACAACAGAACAATACACTGATTAACATGGGAATCACTCCTCCCTACCCAGGGTCACACAGTATATATATAACCACTCTCTTCCATGCCAGTATTCTCTGAAGATGCCAGCCACAGATGCTGGTGAAACGTCAGGAATAAACTCTTCTAGAACATGGCCACATAGCCCGAAAAACCCACCAAAAAACTATAATTGACTTACATTATAAGCATCCCGGATGAGTTGGATGATGTTATCAGAATTGGTCCTCAGCTCTCCTACAGCAGACTTGGGGATCATCTCACTGAGTTTCTACCAATAATAATAATAATAATAATAATAATAATAATAATAATGTTTTATTTATACCCCGCTCTTCAGCCAAGACTATCAGAGCGGCTTACAATTTGTTAAACAAACAGCTTCATTTACAATTGTAAGCTATTTGCCCCCAACAATCTGGGTACTCATTTTAGCGACCTCGGAAGGATGCAAGCCTGAGTCAAGCTTCAGCCCTTTGCTGGTCTTGAACTCGCCACCTTCTGGTTTTGAGTGAGTGGCTGCAGTACAGGCATTTAACCACTGCGCCACCAGGGACAAACATACTGAAAGTATTGTCAGACAATTTATGATAGGTAAGATTATAGTGCAAGAGCAAATCAGTAAATGTCAGCTATTATGGTGATCACCCAACGGCTCTTAATAGGTTTAATACTTTTCAAAACATACTTTAGTCACTTCTATGTCACCAGAAGTGTTATTGTTATTTACTTTATATGTTTGTTCCTTTAGTCACTTCTATGTCACCAGAATATGTTGTTCCTTTAGTCACTTCTATAGAATTTACCACACAGGGTACTTACTGATGCCTAAACGTTGCCCAGGTGTTTCCCAAATGTTTCAGAAGCGCGGGGATCATCCATTGCACTTCTGAAACGTAGCAGAAGCTTCCCACTTTCCTTCTGTCACAGAAGCATTCGTGGGGAAGCCTTAGAAAAGCCATTTTTATTAACGAAAGATCCCATTAACAAAAATGGCTTTTCTGAGCCTTTCCCATGAACGCTTCTGTGACAGAAGGAAAGCGGGAAGCTTCTGTGACGTTTCAGAAGCACGACGGATGATCCCACCTCCGGCACTTCTGAAACATTTGGGAAACACTTGGGAAACCTTTAGGCAGCAGTAAGTGCCCTGTGTGATAAACTCCTATGTCACCTGAAGTGTTGTTGTTACTTACTTTATATGTTTCAACCACTTCACTGGTAACAGCAAATATGGGCTGGATATTATTTTCTTTAAGTTTCTGTATCAACTGACCAACAGAGGGGTAGTCCTGTGGGGGAAAGAAAAAGTAGTAATGGATGGAAATTGCACAACAAAAATAACATCTGAATATAAGCACCTACAGCCTCAGCCATTTCTCATCTTCCTCTTTGCTTCTAAACAAGCTATAAATAAGCAGGAGTGTGTAAATATCCACAGTTTGCATTTCAATATTTGATCTTTTGATTCTAAAGGATGTCTCCGGCCAAGGAAGCACACATGAGATACATGTCATATCCACAGAACCCAAAAGTTAATAATCACCAGAGTGAGCTGTACAAAGTGCACTTGGAAAATGAGTTGATTCTTATTTCCTACCGAAATATTATAGCATGGACTATCCATAGAAAGCAATTATATGGATAGTTCAGTCCATAAACTTGATCTTTCTAGCTGGTAGCTACTGTATGAGAGGTAGCACTAGTTCTAAACACTTACAAATTCATTGCTCTTTTTATACATATTTTCTTCCAGGTAGCATTTTCCGTCATAAGGTGTTAAGATGGCTCCAAGTTTACCATCCCCTGCAAAATGGAAACCAGCATCTGTAGCATATACTAATAGTCGAGTAGAATTCTTCCAGCCAATCTTATTCTGGATTTGAAATTAAAAACAAAGAAAGAAACAGTAAAAATAGTCATAAAAATTAAGCAGGAAAGGATACAAGAGATCAATATGTTTGAAAATTTGTCCTGAAAGACAGAGAACCTACATAATGCTATAGGTAGCCTCTATGGTGTGTGTCTAAGGAAAGATATTCTGATTTCTCCCCCTGAATTGTTTATTCTCCTAAATTGTTCCCATTATAAGCAGGTTTTTAATAAAACCCTTAACACCATTTCTGTAGTTTATACCAATAGTTTTTCCCCATACAAACCTGCTAGAGCCCTAAGATCTTCCGGGAAATGCTTTCTCTTGGTCCCTCCACCATCACAGGCTTGCCTGGTGAGGACACAAAAGAGAGCCTTCTCGGTGGCTGCTCCTGCCCTCTGGAATGACCTCTCACAAGAAACAAGGCTGTCCCCTTCCTTGCTTGCCTTCCATCGGCAAGCAAAAGTGGTTCTGTTCAGGCAGGCTTTTAATGTGTAGTCATGGTATGGGTTTTTATTATGGTTTTAATGTTTGTAATTTTATACTGTTTTAGCTGATGTTTTAATTGCTTTATTGCAATCCGTTTTTATCATTTTTATTTGTGAGGTGCCTTGGATCCCTTCGGGAGGAAAGGTGGGATAGAAAATAAATAAATCCATCTCTCCTCTCAATGAAAGGATTCCGCAGACCCTTATCTTAATTGCTCTGTCATGGCTGTCTGCTTTGGCTTTCCCCCATGCTAAGCCAGTTGGATCTTCCTGCCCTTTTGGCTATATGCCTAAAACATCTCTTTTGATATCAACTTGATATTTAAAAAGAGAAGAGGTGCAGAGGACCAGCCTTTGGGTTAACAGGAGGAGCTGGACTCTCGACATCTGTCATCACAGTCCTCCCCCTATTGTACTTTCAAGATATATAAGAGAAGGCCTGTTACAGGTGTCCCTGCTTTTCAGCCTCTGGCAACTGGCCAGAGGAACTTTTTTGGTTGTAGGTGGCATGTGAGTTTGGGGACATCGTCTTGAGAAAGTCTCAGATGGCTACTCCTTCTCTGTCTTTCAAAGGCTTATCAAGATGTTTACCTTTCAAAGTAGGTTCTGTGCCTTGACTGTCTTAACTGTTTTTAAATGTTTCATGCTTTTATCTTACTTGTTTTGATTTATTGCTTTTCCATCACATTTTTATTCATTTGTATAAATGTAAATAGGCCTACTCTGAAGGCATCAGATCCAGTCTGATATTGGAACATAAGCTGAGTCAGGCCTGCATAGTATTCAGAAACCTAGTATTTGGAAAAAGGACTACCAGGGGATACCAGGTGCTGTAGGCTGTTTCAGAGGAAGGAAGTGGCAAAAGTACCTCTGAGTATTCCTTGCCTAAGACAACCATATAAAATTCATGGGGCTGCCATAAATTGACAGGTGACTTGTTGGCAGGAGTGTGTGTGTGTTTACATGCACATACATAAATTAATATTAAAAATGCAATATAATGATTCCTAATGGCCTAAATTTTCTGTTGGCCTATAGCCCTAGCCTTCAATAAGTTATGTATTAATTCAGCATTAATCTGCAGCAATTTATATTGAAATTATTTGCAAGGATCTTGATTCATTTTTTTTTAATGGCAAGAAATGGTCTAACTAACTAAACTTCCACAATCTCCCATTGCACCATGGCATCTATTATCATGGGACAGTTACCACAAATCTTACCCCACAGACAGCAGCTTGCATCATAGCATCAAGTCCTCCTTCTGGTACATCAAGATTCCCTGATATATTCTGTTTTCCTACTTCTTCTTGAAACCGCTGTATGTCATCTGTGAGGCTGAGCACATGTCTGAAAGCAAATGGTGGCTGGCACTTGGGATCCTTATTTGGACAGGGATTTCGCAGCTTCTCTGGGTGTGTGTTAACAAAAGGCAACACAGTCTTATCCACAAAGGCGCCAAATCCTAAAGTGGCACAGAGGAAATTATATTTGAAAAGTATCCAAAATCTGTTTCATGGCTGTGAGTAAAAGCAGAGATAAGTAGTTTATATCACTGCAATGATTTTTGCTGCAGCAGTTGAAAGTAAACTGATATAAAAGGGGGAATATGATCAGAAAGATCTAGCATTATAAACAACTAAATATCCTAAAGGCACCAAGTCTCATCTGATCTTGGAAGCTAAGCAGGGTCAGTTCTGGTTAGTACTTCGATTGGAGAGTGATATCAAATATCAGGTGCTGCTGGCTATATTTTGGGAGAAGGAATTGGCAAAATCACTGCTGAGTATTCTTTGCCTAAGAAAACCCTACAAAATTAATGGGGTCACTGTAAGTCAACAGGTGACTTGAAGACACAATACGTACATCTAGCACTGAATAGATATGTATTACATTTGTATCCCAACTTTCCACCAAAAGATATACCTCAAAAAGAGTTGCATCTATTTCCTTGTATGTATTGGGAAGAAATAGCATCTTTCCTCTTCCTTTAGATTATGACTACCATTTCTGAATTTCGTATTTTTTCCTTTCCAAGGAATTTGACTTAAGAGTCACATCAATTGTCTTAAGAGGAGCCCTGCTGGATTGGATCAAAGGACTATCTAGTTCAGTGTTGTTTTTACCACAATGACCAACTGGGAATTGGTGTTCTTCAGAAGGCTACAAACAAGACAGGTAACAGCCTTTTCTTGCTGCTATGCTCCAGCCAGTAGTAGCTTTTGGCGGCTTGAATAGTAGCTTTTGGTGGCCCTATCCTTTATGAATTTGTCCAAATTCACTTTAAAGCTGTCCAAGCTGATGGCCATAGTTATCTAATTTATATCCTGTCTTTCTTCAATATGGGACCCAAAGCAGCAGAGAGAAGCAGAAAGAGTTAAACGCTGTGGTATTGATGCTATCTTGATTCTTTTGCACTATGCTATTATTTAAATTTCAAAAATGTGAGTTTATTTGAATTCACTATTAACACAAAATCTGTTTTGGCCCTTTGTCTTCATCCTATGCTGGATAGTGGCAACAAATGATTCACCAGCCTGATTGATATTACCCTTGTTTAAGAAGGGTGATGATTTAGCTGAGTCTGCATTTGAAACTAAATATATAAGAAACATATCTATTCTATGTAATTTATCTTGTTTGAGTTAGAAGAATTCTAGAGGCCAATTTTTTGCACTAGGGAAAACTGGCATATTGATTGATGAGCGATGTACCTACCAATACGAGCATATTTGGTCATGCTTCTGAGAGCCTGGAGCAGATCCCCTCCTAGCTTCTTCACAATTGCCAGATCATCTTCCATAGAGTAGGAGAGATCCATCAAGTAGTAAAGATCTATTTCATAATCCTCACCACGGCGGAATGTCAAGTTAAAAACAGCAGGTTGACCTGTCAGGAAAAATGAAGCGTAAGTCCTACTCATCAAAGAAGGCTCGAGAACCTCCTCTACAGATAGCACACAACTACCTTCCTCAGTGTGGCAACTGCAAAGCCCCTGCTACTTCTGTTCTGAGACTGACTCCCAACTTAGTAAGGGATGGGGAAGGATAAAGTGGCCATGGGAGTGGGAGAGTGTGAGAATAAAGCAGTGCACTCATCAAACAAGGACAGGGATCCAGTAGGGGGAAAACAGTAGGGAGAAGAGCAGAGCAGAACGGGGAGCAGGTAGTGACTTGGGGAGAGAGAGGAGATGGAGGGTGGAGAGAGGAAAAACTGTATAAAGAAGTGCAGAATGAAAGACAGGGTTGCATAGAGAGATACAAGTTGAATTGGTCCCTTTTGACTTTGCATACTTTTACATGAGACGTCCAGTGTTGTTATGTGCCTTCAGGTACACTTTGATTTATGGCAACCCTAACATAGAATTTTCTTGGCAAGATTTATTGACAGGAGGTTTGTCATTGCTTTCTTCCAAGCAAAGTCTACAGCATCTCGTATTCTCTGATAGTCTTACTCCCAAGTATTCACCAGTCCTGCTGGTATTCTCTGACAGGAGTTTATCACACCAGAGGGTTCCGCTATGCTCCCTTCACCCAAATGTCACCAAAGAGCGATGGGAGCCCTCTGGTGGGATCGCACCTTGCGCTATTGAGAAGTAAAAAACTGCCGTTTTAGTCACGGAAGCGTTATCGTAATTGCAAGGGAAAGGTCCCTTTTTCATTAACGGATTAAATCCTTATAGTTCCTGATTTGTTTGTTTTAAGAATTTATTACCTACGTTTCTTAAATAGCCTATAGGCATAGTATTTTTAGGCATTGTACAGATTAAAGCACAATAAAATCAACAATTAAAAAAAACAGAAGTAAAAAAATCAAACCAATACATATCAGCAGCATAATACCATAAATGTACGAACGACATTAAATTGTATGAATGTTACCAAATTTCAACACATTTCTAATGGGATATTACAGGAAAATGTATTTTTAAATGAAATTTTTTATAGAGTGGAACATAACCCATTACTTTGCCCTACTATGGCCCAAAACAGACAGGTCAAAACTGCTGCCTTTGGGCTGATTTTTGGAGCATGGCATTCAGATGATGCACATCCCTGGATCAGGCTGAAGTTGCGCTGCAGCTGCCTAAGGTGACCCAAACCCAGCCGTGAAAGGAGCACAATAAAAGGACTCCTTGCTGGCAATCTGCTGTGGACTGTTGGTGACAGCCAGCCTCAGGACTGCAGAGTCCGGTTGTTACGGTCCCACAACGCTCAGGGTGTGCTCAAGATTGGAGTGGCCCTGGTCCGCTTGAGGCCCATGTCTAAAAGCACTAGATTCTATCTAATCTTTGAAGCGAAGAAGGGTCAGTCCTGATTACGGTAGTACCTGAGTGGAAGACTGCCAACTAATACCAGTTGCTGTAGGCTACATTTCAGAAGAAGGGATTGGGAAAATCACCTGAGTATTCCTTGCCTAAGAAAACCCTATGGAATTCATGGTACAGGTATTGCCATAAGTTAACAGGTGACTTGAGGACACACACACACTATGAGAAAATGCCATGGAAGGACATGAGAATGATACTTGGAATATTTCTGGACAGATACAGATTGGTTAATTATGCTAGGGTTGGGTTCTTTTTAGCTCAAATGTCTAGTAATTATAATTACAAATTTTATTTATTTTTATTTTTATTTATTGTATCAAATTGTATTTTGAAACAGACATTGTGGTTTTCATTCTTGTTAGTTTTTGTTAATGTGCCTGTAACTTTATAATAAATTAATGCTACTGAACAACAATAAACAAAAGAGGAATAAGTTCCTGTTGTAAGGAAATTACTAGCTTACTTTCATAAGCAGCAGTGATGACAGATCATCTGAGGCTTTCTTTTTCTTGGATTAATTTGCAGAAGATTTACCCCTTCCTTTCTCAAACTGCCTATGCCATTTCCTCCACCTTACTGCCAAAAACATTCATATCATCCAATCTTCCCTAAACCCTTTCCCTGTTGCTTTCTTGCTAAATTGGTGGTGGAGTCCAGGAATAGCAGAAGTGACAGCAAACAGGAAAGGAGTCAGAGGTATCAGGGTTGACCAGCAGCATGATGGATTACAGTGTTCTACATGAAGTGACGTTCTTTAAAAATGTGTCCCATCCCAATTTTTAAACTTTTTATTTACATTTTTTATATTCAAAATACACACTTGAATGGCATGCAGGAAAATTCTGACATGTCCCTTCCCCATAACCATCCAGATCAGACTGTTTTAGGCCAGGACAAGCCTTTTTAAACCAGGAAATAAACTAAAAGTCAACTGTAAAACAGTCCAAAGGGCATAGTAAAGTTGTTTCCCTTCCAGGGCGGCTTTTTTACAGTTTCAGATATCCCTAACACTGGAAGATGAGACAGCCCAGGGTCATAAAAATATCCTTGGTGGCCACATATGGCCACATGTGGCCATAGCCTCACTTTCTTCACCCCACATATGCTTCATCATGTCATAACATTTCTCTCATCCAGCTTCAACCTCTCTACATAATGATTAATAAAAATTGATACCTTTTCTTAATCTCACACGGTGCACCCCAGGAGAAAGTTGATTATTCTTGCTTGATGTATCAGAAGTCTCAGGAATTGCAACGCTGGTGGGGAAAATAATGTCCCCTTCGCATCCTTTCAGCAGGAGCTGTTGCTCAGTGTCACAGCGAATAGAATCTGGCTCTCCAACTTTTGTGAAATTCTGTATAACGTATAAAACATAAAACAAAATAAGCCATGCTGGTCCGTAAGAACAATTTTGAAATTGTTCATTGAACAATACTGGGGACACCAAAATATCTACAAAATTGTGAAGAACTGTAAGATCTTCAGGCAAGCTTTCTCCCCTACACCCTAGGCTGGGGTAGGCGATAGTGGAAAGGGAGAATGGCTTTTTCCCCTCTTTCCTTTTGTAATGGGAAATGTTACCATTTTCTGATCTGAAGAAAAAAGCATACCAACTCAAAGGTTGGTATCATCAACCTTCCCCCCACAATCACAACGATTCTCTCTTTTTGACAGCATTCTCTCTCATTTGGGCAGAACAGAGAAAGGAAGAAAAGGACACTTAACTTTTGAAAAGTAACCCCCCCCCCCGCCGCCGGTTTGTCCTGAATTTCATGTTTCCAACATGTCTCCTCCTCTTCTCTCCCTTGTTCCCAGTTCCTCTCTTCCTCTTCTTCTCCTCAGTGGCTTGCACAACATCCCTGAAGAGGAATCAGGGGGCAGCCACTCATGTGACCCTCCCTCTTCCCCTTCCCACTGCTGAGACGGACTCACATCATACCCAGTGATGAGTAAAAACTTCCATTGAAAAGCAATACATTACAGGCAAAGAAGTAGCATAATTGCAGTTTGTTTCGGTAAAAAGTAACTAGCTACCTAGGAACTGGTTGGAAAAAAATAGTTACTTCCTAGATAATTCTGCACTGAAGGAATCCGATATGCTACAAAATACAATTCTAACCCCAGAAAATATTGCTACATGTGTCCCAATCATTACCGCGGGGAATTGCTTTAAGGCAGCACTAGTACATTACATTTCTATACTGCTTCGTAGTGAACTAAGCACTCTCTGAGCAGTTGAGAATGTGTTAGCCAATGCCTCCAATAAGTACTCATTTTATCAACCTACAAAAGGATGGAAGGCTGAGTCAACCCGGAGCCCTCTGGGATCAAACTCACAACACTGCGACTGCAATACTGGTATTTAACCATCGCACCACCAGGGCTCCTTAGTCAGGGATGGAGAAACCAATTTAGCTAAAAACTGTGGGAAACCATCCAAACTGCCACTAACAATTGTCTCTTTATATCCCCTTGGCCCCCACTACACTCCACTCTTCTCAAAATACTGCCAAAAGTGATGGGATGCCACATCTAGTAGTCCTGAGAGCAGCGGTGATGCTAGCCAGAGGGTGCTGCAAGGAAGAAAATGGGCCCTGCCTCCTCCAGAGTTCCCCAGCCCTGTTCTAAGGAAACAGTTACAGTCCTAAACTTGGCTTAAACTCTCCAGGAAAGGCAATTGTTTCTGGTGGCTGCTATACTTTTAGCAGTAGCCCTTAACAAAAAACAAACACCAATAACCTGAGGATTGCCAGAGGACAACCAGGAGCAACATTTTATTCCCACCCTTGCAAAAAAGTAAGCAAGCAAGCAAGCAAGCAAGCAAACAAACAAAGGACTTGTACAGTTTGCTATTTGTGGAGTGTATTGGGTTCCTTAATTATTTCTTCTCCTTGTTGGATGGGAGGCGGGAACACAAATGTTTCCTTACCGCAGTGTTTCTCTAGCTTTTTGATGTATGGGACCGACACCATATTTGGGCCCATTGGGTATAACTGTTTTTTTCTTGCCTAGAAACTTCCCAGGCACCAGCAGCCAATAGCTTAGTGACCAGCACTGGTCCAGCGACCAGGGTTTAATCTGCATTGTAGCAATAATGCAGTTTAACACCACTTTAAAGGCCATCACTTGATGCTGTCAAATCTGGGGAGTTATAGTTTGTTGTGGCACCAGAGCTCTCTGACAGAGAAGCCTAAATATGTCACAAAACTACAAACCTCAAAATTCCATATCTTTGAGCCATGGCAGTTAAAGCAATGTTAAACCACACTATTGCTGCAGTGCAGATTACATCCACCACTTTGAACAGCACTACAGATTTTAAAAACACTGTTGCTTTAAAACAAGGAGGTGTCCATAGGACGCTCACAAAGCATTGAAGATATCTGATGGTGTCTGGAGTCACTAGATCTGTATGGTCAAATTGCTTCCAGTGTCACAAAGGCTCCTTCATCCCATTCCCTGCCAGCTTCTACAGGGACTGATGTGACTCTAGGGAGTTTATCAATGGAGACAATTGGAAGTGTAAACGAGGTTTATTCCATCAAAGTCGAGCATTCGCGATGAAAATTTTCACACAGCGTTGTGAATAAAGTACTGTACCATTATCCTGGGACTATTCTATGAAAATCACACAACTGTGATAAAGTTTTTCACATGATATTGTGATCAAAAGAAATTAAAGCACCATTAACCCAGAAGTAACCAGGCAATAAACAGCAACAAATCATTCATTGGGAAACCCTGTGAAAGATTTGTTGCTGTTTATTGCCTGGTTAGTCACCTGATAATGACTGCTGTGTGTGAAAATCTTAATTGCAATTTAATAGTAATTATGTGATTTTCATGGGATAAACCCCATTTAAACTTCCAGTTTTCCTCCATATGATAAACTCCTAATAGGTGAATGCAAAACAGCATCAAGAAGCACCAACCGCTAAGAAGTGATGCTCTTTGTTGTGAGAGCCCTCATATCTTTGTACTAGTCCTTGCAAATGTGGGAGAAATTCTTCAGGCTCCCTCCTAACTCTAGAATAAATAGCATTCAGTTACTTTCTTGGTCAAACCTACAGCAGTAGTAGGAACCCATCTTAATAACTCTTGCCATGTGAGACGGGATGGGAGCGGGAGGTCAGGCACTGTTCTTCACTAGTTTGAAAATAGTAGAACATTTTATGTACTACTTTTGGAACGGTAACAAGGACTCCTGCAGAAAAGGAACTGGAAGTAGGCAGTAGTTTCTATAGAAAGTAAGAAAAATGCTCCCCTTCACACACAAAGGTATAATCCACAGTGACCAAAAAAATATCTGAAGGAACACCCAAGTTATGTTGCTAAACAGGAGACAAAACAAGAACCTACCCGCTTTTTGCACCAAGCACAGCCAGGGCCAGATGTGATGCACTCTTCACATGTTTTTACGTTGTATTTGGTGCATTCAAGAGAAATTGCTTGAGGAGAAGGAGAAGAAAGATGAGTATTAAGAAAGACCAATAATAATGTCAAAGTAGAACAACAGAAACATCCTCTGTATCAGTTAAAAGAAAGAACTCCATGCAAGTCTACAGGGGGAAAAAATCCAGAGCACAAGGCCAGACTCCACCTTTATTGTGACCAATGTCTGAGGTCTCCAGAAGGAGGAAAAAAACCTATATTTTTCTTATAGACCAGTACAGCTTTAATTGATGTGTGTGCGTGTGTGTGTATGTGTGTGTGTGAGAGAGAGAGAGTGCATGGGGTAGTGATTTGAGTAGTGTACTACAACTTTGGAGACCAAGGTTCAAATCCTTATTCAGCCATGGAAAGCCCCTGGGTGACCTTAGGTAAGTCACACTCTCAACCTCAGAGGAAGGCAGAGGTGGAGGCAAACCCCCTCTGAACAAATCTTGCCAAGAAAACCCATTGAGAGGGTTGCTTTAGGGTCACCAACCATAAGTTGGAAATGTCTTGAAGGCACACAAAAACAATATACATATAACTATACATTTTAGAAAATATAAATTCCCCCTTCCTTCTGTTTCTGATCTTAACCTGATGTTTATGTAAGATTGTCCGATGAAAAAATTTCAAGATTTTTTTAAAGCCTGGTCATAATTTATGCACATTTAGTTGGTCCTAATAAGGATATTCCTTGAATATTAATTTTGGAAGCCTAGTATTAGATAAAGTAAATCTTTTCTTTAAATTTATACATGGTAAACTGAGTGAAAGATTTGTGAAAAAATATTTACAGTAAAATATTTAAATGTGTTATTACAACTGATCCATATTTACTAGATGAAAAATGCATCTCTGATCTCAGACTGTTTTGTAATGTTATGGTGAAAAGGCTATTTTTTTCTTACGGCTGCAAACCTGTCACAACTAATAAACTAGAAGTCTGACTTCAGAGCAGAGACAGTATACATTCAGATTTGGTAAGATCACTTAAACCCCACATTATCTATTGCCAAGAACCATGGAGATGGACAGGTTGCTTACCTGTAACAGTATTTCTTCGAGTGGTCATCTGCAAATACATACAAATGGGTTCTCTGCGCCTGCGCAGTCGAATTCGGAACTTTCTGGAATCACTGGGCAGAAAAGCGGCTTGCAACTTTTTGCAACTTTTTGGCGGTAGCCCCTCCCCTCCTCTATATAAGCCCTGTTCCCGCTCTTTTCCTCAGTTCCGAAATTTTTCCGCCGCAAGCGACGGAGGAGCAGAACAATGTTGAGCAGGACACTGAGGGGAGGAAGGGTGGGATTTGTATGTATTCGCAGATGACCACTCGAAGAAATACTGTTACAGGTAAGCAACCTGTCCTTCTTCTTCGTGGTCTCTGCGAATCATACAAATGGGTTAGACTAGCAAGCTTAGGTAAGCGGCGGAGGGGGTGTCATGACAACAGTTGTGAAGTGAACCAAAAAACTTTATTGATTCACAATAAAAATTGTCAAATTGAACCAACCCTTGTGTGATTCTTGTATGAATTATAGAAGAAAACAACAATAGTGCAATGCTGCTCACAGAGCAGAACACAACCCAAGTACTCAGAGAGCAAACTATATACATGGTGTATGAATGCAATCAGAACGACACCATAACACCCAATCCTGGATGCAAAGGAAATCAAGTAAAAAGGCAAACAGTGCAACAGTTAGTGCAATGTGTCATATGCAACAACAATGCAATGTAAAATCAACATGGCATAGTACACAACATGGCATAGTACAGAACTTGACATTAGTGTAAACCAGACAGTAGCACTGCTCTGCCAAAGGCTGCATCGGTCCTTGCCCTGGTGTCCAACCGGTAATGTTTTATAAAAGTCATAGGTTGGGACCAGACAGCAGCCTTACAGACATCCTCCAGCGGAACCCCAGTCAAAAAAGCGGAGGATGTCGCTACCGCCCTAGTTGCATGTGCCCTGACCCTGGCTGGAAGAGTTCTACCCGACAGTTCATAACAGAGGTGGATGGTACCAGCCACCCATTTAGAAAACCTCTGAGCAGTCACGGGTAGTCCCTTCTTGGGCTCTGAGTAGCACTGGAACAGTCTGTCAGAGCGGCTCGAACCCGAAGTTCTGTCCAAATAGAAGGCCAAAGCCCTCCGAACGTCCAACAGGTGCAAACGACGTTCAATGTCGGTGGTCGGGTTCGGGGCCAGGATCGGGAGCACAATGTCTTGGCACATGTGGAAAGCAGACACTACCTTAGGCAAAAAGGTAATGTCGGTACGGAGGACCACCTTATCCTTGTGGAACCGAAGGAAAGGTTGGTCCCTCCGTAAGGCACAGAGCTCGCCAGCACGGCGGGCAGAGGTAATGGCTACCAGAAAGGCTGTTTTCCAAGTCAGCAGCCTCAGGTCAGTGGTAGCCATAGGTTCGAAGGGCTTGGTACCAAGACGGGACAAAACAACCTCGAGGCTCCACGCCGGTGCCGGTACCGAGGCCGGCGGATGGAGGTTGTTAAAGCCCTTCAAAAACCCCTTCACCAAGGGGTCCTTGAAAAAGGAAGGTTTCCCATCAAACTGGAAATGGGAACAAATAGCAGACAAATAACACTTGATGGAGTTAAGGCACAGCCCCGACTCCACCAGTGTCATCAGGAACTCCAGCACCGTCGGCGTCGACACCCTGGATGGAGACAGGCCTCTCGAATCCAGGAAGCGGAGGAATCTCTGCCACTTGCAGGAGTAGGACCTCTTGGTCGCAGGTTTGTGGGCCGCCAAGATCACACGCCTCACCGCCGCCGGAAGGTCCGCTAAGGCCGGAGTCGCCATGCCACGAGCGGAAGGTCCTCGATGTCCGGATGACGAACTCGACCCTCCTGTAGAGTGAGCAGGTCCGGTCTGGGCTCGATCCTGAGGAACCGATTCCGCGACAGGTGAAGAAGGGACGGAAACCACGGCTGCCTGGGCCACCAAGGGGTGATCAGGATGGCGTCCGTCCGGTCTCTCGACATCTTGGAGACGACCCTCGTGATGAGCGGGAACGGAGGGAAGGCATACAGAAATTCCCCCGTCCAGCTGTGTAGAAAGGCATCCCCGAGCGAGCGTCGAGACCGATCCCGGGAGCAGAACTGGCTGCAGTGCGCGTTGGTCTCCGACGCGAAGAGGTCTGTCTGCGGGGTGCCCCATCTGGAGAAGAGGTCCGCGACCACGTCGGGGTGGAGAGTCCACTCGTGGCACTGCGAATCTGACCTGCTGAGCTGGTCCGCCAAGACGTTCTCCTCCCCGGGAAGATGCACTGCCTGCAGGCAGATGTTTCTCGGGATGCACCAGTGCCAAATCCGAAGAGTTATCTCCAGTAAAGTTGGAGATCTGGTTCCGCCCTGTTTGTTCAGGTAGTACATGACAGTGGTGTTGTCCGTCAGGAGCTGCACTACCCTTCCGCGAAGCTCGGATTCGAAAGCCTTCAAGGCCTTCTCGACAGCTAGCATCTCCAGGGCGTTGATGTGGAGATCTTGGTGACGCGCTTGCCACTTGTCCCTTATGGTGAGTCCCATTGTGTGGGCTCCCCAGCCGTCCATGGATGCGTCTGTGGTGAGGACCACCTGCGGGTCCGGAGGGACGAACGGCATGCCGGCGCAGACGTTCTGGGAGTCTAGCCACCAGGACAGGGAACGAGCGACGGGCCTCGGTACCGTGAGCCACTTGCTTGCAGGATCGGCCAACGGGTCGAAGACGGAGAGGAACCACGACTGTAGGGGCCGAAACCGGAGCCTGGACCACGGGGTGACGAAGGTGGTCGAGGCCATATGGCCCAGCGCTACCTGGACTTCTCGAGCCCGCACCCGTCTGTTGGCACAGCAATGCCGGACGGCCTTGGAAAGGGACAGGAAACGGTCCTCGGGCAGAGATGCGATGCAACTTTCTGAGTCGAGGATAGCCCCGATGAACTTGATCCTGGTGACGGGGGTCAAGTGGGACTTCTCGAGGTTCAGTACCAGGCCGAGAGACTGGAGCAGGGAGACGGCGAAGGAGATGTCCTGGCAAAGGGCCTCTTTGGAGTCTGCCGCGAAGAGCCAATCGTCTAGGTAGGGGAAGACTCTTGACCCTCGCTGGTGCAGATAGGCGACTACCGGAGCCATGCACTTGGTGAAGACTCTCGGCGCGGTGGCGAGACCGAAGGGCAGGACATTGTAGTGGTACATCTCCGTCCCGATGGCAAAGGAGAGGAACCGTCTGTGTCCCTGTCGAATGGAGACCTGGAAGTAGGCGTCTTTGAGGTCCAACGTCGCAAACCAAAGTCCCTGCGACAACAATGGTAAAATGGAAGCAAGAGTTACCATCCGGAACTTCTTGTAAACCAAAAAACTGTTAAGGTCCCGAAGGTCCAGTATGGGACGGAGGCCTCCATCCGGTTTCGGTACCGTAAAGTATCTAGAAAAGAACGCCCGGTGGGCCAGGTCCGGATCCAGGGGGGAGATAGCCCCTTTATCCAACAGAGTGCGTACTTCGTCGAGGAGGGAAGGTGAGGGATCCGTAGAAAGGAGGGCTCCCGTAGGTGGGAGTTCTTCGAACTCGAGGGCATATCCTTTGGATATAATAGTCAGCACCCAGGAGTCGGTGGTGATTTGGGCCCAGATGTTATAGAAAGGCCTCAACAGATCCAAAAAGAAGGGACGAGAAGGGGAGACAACGGAGTACGCTGGAGACCTTCACTGTCCCTTCTTACCCGAATCAGGTCCGGGCTTCCTCAGAAGCGGTCTTCGGTAACGGGACTGAAGACGTCTCCCCGATGAAGATGAGGATGGAGAGGAGAACCTCTGCCTGGTGTCCTGGCGACGGTACTGCCTCTCCTGCTCAAATGGCCTCTGCGACTGTCCGAAGGATGGTCTGGCCCCGAAGCGCCTCCTGGAGAAGGCCTGCTGGGGAGCGGACATGCCGTGCTTCTTTGCGGCTGACTTCATGCGGTACTTGAAGTTCAGCCGCTCGTCAGTGTCCTTAGCAAAGAGCCCTTCGCCATCGAACGGCATGTCCTCTATAGCGGCCTTCGCCTGCGGGGTTAGATCAGAAGCCCGAAGCCAGGCATGTCTCCGGAGGGCCACACTGGAAGCCATGGACTTGGCCGAACAGTCCGCCGTGTGTCGCGCCGAGGTAATGAGAAGGCCTGCAACCGAGTGTACCTCCTCCCGGAGTTGGTTTGCAGCTGGAGCCTTCTCCTGAGGGAGGTCCGCCAACAGGGGTGACATCCTCTCCGCCAGGTATTGGATGTAGGCCCCCATGCAGGCATTATAGTTCGACACCCGCAGTCCCAGGGCTGAGGCCTCGAAGATCTTCTTCGAAATCCCGTCTATCTTCTTGCCCTCGCGGTCCGAAGGAGACGGGGAGGTCTTTGGGGTGAAGACCTTCTGTGACCCCTCGACAATTGCCGAATTCTGAGGCGGGTGTGAATGGAGCCACTCTGCCGATGATGGAGAGATCTTGTAAATGGAGTCGATCTTCCTCGAGGTCGACGGGGTGGATGCTGGATTCTGCCACGACCTCTTGGCGATCTTCTCCAAAGACGGCAGGAATGGGATGGCTGCCAATGTTGGTGCCGAGCCCTGAACTCGTTTCTCGACCGGGTCGAGGGCCTCCTCCTCGGACCGAGACACCTGGAGCTCCAAAGCATTCGCCATCTTGATGACGTGCTCCCCAAAGGTGTGCACGTTATCAGTAGGGGACACTGGACCTGGTTGGTAAAAAGCCTGTCGAACCGGCCCCTTTTCCTCGGTGTCGGTATCGATCGGAGATGGGACCCAGCCTTCGGTGTCGAACTCCACGTCCGAGTCGGAGCTGGGCTCTCCACAGAGTACTGCACTGGAAGGGGAGTAGGCCGTCTGAGTTGCTGCCTCTCCGCGAACGGCGTCCTCCCGCCTGAGGGTGGCCGATGTCAAAGCCTCGTCAACGACCTTCGACGGTGCAGAACCCTGGACCTCGTCGCCGACTCTGGCAGACACATCCAGCGGGCGCCAGCGCTTGCCTCGTGGTCTGTCAAGAGTAGAAGGGTCAACCGCCACAAAGTACTTGCCGGACTCGCTATCATAATAGTATTCCGGCTCGTCCTCGGTCTCGGCCATAGGGGTCGGCGACCTACGAGACCTCTGGCTCAGCTGTGGGGAGCGCTGAGCGGGCGTCAGGCTGCGCGGCACCGATGTCTCGCGCCGGGCGGCCTGGGAGCGAGGCGACGCTTCTGTCGGTACGGAGGCGGTCGGTACGGAGGCGGACCTTTCGACAGAGGGAATTTCCGTGGCGGGAACATCCCTCGGTGTCGACGCACGTGGCAGCTCGGTTCCCACGTCGGAATCGGAGCGGGCCTTCTTCTGGAGGGTCTCACCCTCAGAGGAGCGCTTTTTCCGGAGGGATTCCCCCTCGGTAGAATGCTTCCTCTTGGCAGGGGCTTTAGAAGTGGATTCCTTCAGAGAGGAAGAGCCCTCTGCCACGCCCTGAGAAGGAGTTTTCACCTTCTTTCTCCGATTCTCATCCCTGTGGTCCTTGCCCTGCCTGGGCTTGTCCTTCTTGGAGGACTTAGACTTCTCACCCGTCTTCTTAGCCGATTTCTCGGCGGGGTGAGTCTCCGCGTCCCGGGAGGACTTGGAGGGACCAACAGGGGAAACAACAGTCACCTTCTCCTGAGACATCTTGGAGGCCGGAACGGGTGCTTTAGAAACCGAAGCCGGAACCGAAGCCGAAGGCAGGATCTCCTGAGGGGCCAAAGCCCGATCGAGAAGGTAGGATTTCAGCCGAGAGGCACGGTTCTTCCTCGCCTGCGAAGTCAATGATCTGCAGAGGGCACAGCTCTGGGTGTCGTGGGCCTCGCCCAGGCAGATCAAGCACTTGGAGTGGGGGTCCGTGTGAGGGACCTTGGCCCCACAAACAGCGCAGTGCTTAAATGGAGCCGGAGACATCAAGTCCAAATCGGGATCCAAAATCGAAGTCAATCAAGCCGAGAGGTCAAACAATAGCCGAGTCACAGACGAGGGAGAGTAGTCGAGAAGCAAGCCGAAGATCGAGAAAACCAAGAGAGACAAGCCAAGCGATTCCACACTGTTCCTTTAGAGTAGCCTACGCGGCGGAAAAAAAGGAACTGAGGAAAAGAGCGGGAACAGGGCTTATATAGAGGAGGGGCGGGGCTACCGCCAAAAAGTTGCAAAAAGTTGCAAGCCGCTTTTCTGCCCAGTGATTCCAGAAAGTTCCGAATTCGACTGCGCAGGCGCAGAGAACCCATTTGTATGATTCGCAGAGACCACGAAGAAGAAACAATAATACATAATAAAAAATACTAAAACAACAATCAATATGAAATAATAATAAATTTATAAATACAAACTGTTCCATAAGGTTTTAACTTCTGAAACTGAGAAATTACACAGTCTGGGCACTGTAATTAGGCATTCTTATCCCCAAGTTTTAAAACATTATCTTTTCCTCTCAAAAAAAAGTAATGTGTTGGGTTTTATGTGGAAATAAAATTATATGACAGTAACACATTACTAAGGTGTTTTTTCCTAAACCCTTTCATTATTTTGAAACAAAAAGTGCCTCCAAATGGAATGGCATCTTCCTGGTGGTAGGTGTTTTCAGACTGTGCTGATGAGTGCCTGGCCTGCACTTCAAGATTATCACATCACTTCTGTAGGGAAATGGTGGCCCTGGGAAAGGAGCCTATTCACCAGCAGATCCTGGCTCCTGGCTCCAGGGGAGGGAATATCCACTCCTGATGGGATATCCAACTGTTCTTCCACCATTCCTCTAACTAGCTACCATAGTGATCTGCGTTACAGACTGGCCACAATCTGACAGAATGTATTCTTAAGTCCCTTTATTTCAATTGCTTGAGCAGACCCCCTATGAAATTGTCATCATTATCCTACTTTCCTCTACAGTACTGAGAGAGTATTATGTGCCTGCACTTTGTCGTCATGTGCCTTCAAGTCATTTCCAAATTATGGCGACCCTAAGGCAAACCTGTCATGGGGTTTTCTTGGCAAGATTTGTTCAGAGGAGCTTTGCCCTTGCCTTCCCTTGTGGCTGAGAGCATGTGTCTTGTTCAAGGCCACCAAGTGAGTTTCATGGCCAAGCGAGAATTGAACCCTGATCTTCAGAGTTGCAGTCCACCACTCAAACCACTACGCCATACTATGTACCCTTCGTTACTTCGGCATAATTATAGAAAGTCCCAGCTCACCTGTTGTCAGGATCAGCAGCTCAGCTCCAAATAGCAAGAGCAAACATTTACGAATCATTTCCTGTGAAATGTAAATAATACAGAATGAAATGACTATATGAAGAATTGTAATCTTAAGCATCTTACAAAGCAAATGTGCAATTTGTGGAATTCAGTTATAGATGGACAAATTTTTGGAGAGAAAGCTGAAAATGACGCAACATGAATAATGTTGAAATAGTTAGAGAAAGTGAAGGAGAGAAAAAGACCTTCCAAGCCCTTCTAATAAAATCTAGGCGATTAAACTGCCATTGCCTGATCACCTGGCTTCTATGCCCTATCAGATGACTTTTCACCATTTCTTGCCTTGTAGACCACACATGTTCTAAATAATAAGATTTATTCTCAAGTTATTGGGCATCCATTATGTCAAGGTGGGATACATTTGCAAAAACCCACATCACCTTCTCTTGCCCCAAAATGATGGAGAAATAGAAACTGCTCAGAGAACAGCCATGTTCAGAAATCACAAGAAACCAGAACTCCGAAAAATTACTGGTACATACTGGCGGACTGTTCCTGCTGTCAAAAGGAGTGGATAAACAACCCACAAATCTTCAGCCAGAAAATGGGATCCCTGCAGAATTTGCACATTACAATAAGTAATGCAGAAACTGAAGACTCACCATTTGTTACCAGCTTCACTGAAAGCAGGAGTCATTGGGTAGTGTCCACCAGAATGCCATTTTCCCATGGAAAACAAGGTTCTTGCACATGACATATGGGTTAGTATTGCGGATACTGACCACAACCTGAGGATGTGGACAGAATCCTTGGAGAGGTGAAAGCCATCACATGCATACTTAGACCCATGCCCAACTTGGATGTTGAAAGCAGCCAGAGAGAGACTGGCCAGCTGGGTAAGGGGAGTAGTGAGTGCCTCATCACAGCAAGGCAGGTTCCCAGTTTGTCTAAAAGATGCTTTGGTGATCCCACCAGATTGGAGAACTATCAGCCAGTCTCAAATATCCCATTTTGGGGCAAGGTGTTGGAACGTGTGGTGGCTTCCCATCTCCAGGGCTTCTTGGAAGAATCAGATTATGTGGATTCATTTCAGTCTGGCTTCTCGCCTGGCTATGAGATGGAGACAGCTTTGATTGCCTTGGTGGATGACCTACACCCAGGTAAGTGAACAAGGCGAGTGTGTTCCTGACGGTTCTTCTGGATCTCTTGGCAGGTTTCAACCATGGTATCCTTCTGGGTCATCTCTCTGAAGTGAGAATTGGAGGCACTGTCTTACAGTGGCTCCAGTCCTTCTTGGAGGGGTGGACCCAGAAGGGTGTGTTGGGGATGCCTGTTGGACATCCTGGCCACTAGCCTGTGGCATCTCTAAGGACTCAGTTCTGTCCCCCATGCTGTTCACATGAAATCACTGGGAGAGGTCATCTGGAGTTTTGGGATGAAGTGCCACCAATATGCTGATGTCACCCAAATCTATCTCCTTTCTATCTGATTCTAAGGAAACTGTTTCTGTACTAAACCAGTGTCCGCTGTTAGTAATGGACTGGATGAGGGTAAACAAAATGAAACTTAATCCATGAAAGATACAGGTCATCCCAATCTGTCAGAAGGCAGATCAGGGAGTAAGGATTCAGCCTGTACTGAATGGGGCTACACTCCCCTTGAAATCTCAGGTTCACAGCTTGGATGTACTCCTGGATTCAGCTCTGAGCCTGGATGCCCAGGTTCTGGATGTGGCCAGGAGTGCATTTGCACAGTTAAAACTAGTGTGCCAGCTGTGCCCATTCCTTGAGAATTCAGATTTGGCTACGGTGGCACACATATATTTACATTCCATTTTTATTGCAATGTGTTTTATGTGGGACTGCCCTTGGAAACTGGAAACTTCATCAGGTCCAAAATATTGCAGCCAGACTGTTGACTGGGGTTGGCTATAAGGATCATGTGACTCCCCTGCTGAAAACAGCTGCATTGGGTACTGGTCCATTTCCGGGCAGAATTACAAATGCTAGTTTTGACCTTTAAAGCCCTAAATGGCTTGGGCTATCTGAAGGAACATATCTCTCTATACGAGCCAGCCCAAGTGCTAAGATTGGCAGGGGAGGGCTTTCTCTCAGTCCCACCACCTTCGCAGGTGTCGTTGGTGCTCTGAGATGAAGGCTTTCACATTTGCCTTCTGAGATTCAATTGATTTTTTTCTGAAGAATAATTCTGTGAAGGACATTTTAAGAAAAAGAATTGTAGATGGGGTCTAGCCAAACCCACTACTTTGTAGGAGGTCAAGGGGGTGACTGGTGAGCTTGCATAGATGATGAAGACAGAGGCTATTAGTAATAAAGACCTCACCAACCAGACATGTGTTCTCTGTATTGAGAAAGATAACTTCTTATTTAGCATGCATCACCATGATATGATGCAAACCCTATTATATGCATTGAGTTAATTTTAAACTTTGCTGTCTGCTTCAAAGGCTGTGGGAAGAAAGAGCACAGCAATACAAAAGCTGATGTGGAAAGTTTGGACATTTTAGGCATGACTGTCTTTGAGTAAGGGGAAACTCAGGAAAGAAACAAGGCAGGCAGTAGAGGAAAGGGTAACGGTTGCTTCTAAATTACCACTTGTTTTTTTTTAAAGCTAGTATAAAGAGTATCAGTTGTACTGGTCTATGACCGTAATAAAGATATATAGAGAGTATCAGTGGATCATGGTATTTCTTGAAAGGAGGTTGTTTAGGGCATTGATTGTGTAGATTTCTGGCAGGCACTAAGAGCAGCAGTTTCCCTTCTCCATGATGAATTTGGCAGAAGTTAGCTAAATGTGGCAGCAGAGTATTACAGCCTTGTGGTGTGATTGTGAAAGCGACTAATGGAAAAAAATTGGCCATAAAGAGCAAGGCTCAAATGGTGTTAGTTGTAACATCAATCAAATGCACAATTTGCTTAGGATGGCAGGATTTCATTGAGTGGGCTTGCTGCTTCCATCCTATCAATCCAGAGATTCTATTTTTCAGTTTATGTTGTTTTACTAATACATATTTAAGCATACTTATCAGTATCAGGAAGTCAATATTTCTGGGAAATGAGGAACCACAGTACCAATAGCAAACAGGAAGGTTATTTTTATAATTACATTTCTTTTAATGAGGGTACAATTCGTATCAGAAAAATTGGAGGTCAACCATGATCTGCAATTTTAATTATTTAACTTATAGCCTACATTTTTCCCAGTATGGGTCCCAAGGCAGCTCACAAATTTGAGTTAAAACAAAAAACTGTTAAAACTATGAATAGTACAAAGGTTTTTCAAAAAACCCCACAATTTAACAATCGTATTACATTTTTAAAAGGTTAAAAATATACTACTAATAATAAATAAATAAATAATAAAAATACAAATAAAATACTACAAACCCATTGTAGTATAAATAGACATTATTCACCATATAGGGGTGTACTTCTGCACAAAAACATGCTAGTCATGTTGTCTGGTTTGACTTGTGACGTTACTCAAAGTGCTGACAGTTCCAACATCGGAGTTTATCAGATGGGAGGAATTTCTCTTTACTTCGAATGGAGCCAATTGGAGCCAATTCGAATTCACGTGAATTCGCTAGTTTAGCAAATTTACGTGAATTCCAATTGCGTTCAGAATGCATTCAGTAAAAGACTTCTTCAATGGATGGTTAACATTCAAACACGTGGGAAAAGAGAAAGATTTTTGCCTGCCAGTGGAAGGAGAACAGAGAGTGGGCCAACCTAGCTTCCTATTTGAGGCCATTCCACAGTCTGGTAGCAGCCACTGATCTTGTCTGCTTGAACCAAAAGTCCCATTTCCCCCATTCTGGTGTTGTCTTGTTCAGATGACACACAGCCCAAACCTCAGATCTGGTGCAAAGAGCCCATACCACGTTGGCACAAGAATTGGGACAAAACACACTTACAACCAAGTAAAAAAAACCTTATCCATTATTCCAGGAAAGATCCAGAGCTCTCCACTTCTGTGCCACGGTGGCCACCTGCACTGGGAAGCTGGCATGTCCTCTGCCACCACCACAGGGCACCCATTCTGGGGTCAGAACAAGGCATCCAGCACATGACTGTTGCTGCCATCTCATTCTGACTTCAGAGGTGAGTGACCCATGGCAGCGGCAGATGTGCTGGGAGGCCCAGCAGCATGCCCATGCAAAAGATCACTACACTGCAGAAACTGAGGTCAAGGTAACAGAGAGAAAAGAAGACTGATGCAGGGCCAGGACATTCCAGGATGGTCCTGGAGTATCCTGGCCAGTCCAGAAAAGGCCACTGAGAGCTTTGGCCTGCATCCTTACTAGTCTTGCCTGTGATGGTGACAGGATCAAGACAAAGGATCTTATCAGAGAGGAGGAATTTCTCTTTATTGCGAATGGAGCCAATTGGAGCCAATTTGAATTCATGTGAATTCGCTAGTTTAGAAAATTTACGTGAATTCCAATTGCGTTCAGAATGACTTCCCATTACCCAAAAATGACCCCCATTGCCCAAAATTACATGAGATGCTTTAATTCGCAATAATGTAAAATCCATGATTGCGTTCGGAATGACTTCCCTTTTGCCCAAAATTGCGGGAGATACTTTAATATGCAATAACGTGAAACCCCATGATTGTGTTCAGATTGCCATTATATTATACTTCCAATTTCCAACGTCTGATAAGGTCCAAAATAAAGTAAAATCTTCCCCTGTGAGATACAGCCCTTCAGACAGTGTGGACCCAAGTCATGCAGGGGTTTATATGTTATAACAAGCACTTTGAATTGTGTCCAGGAATGAGCTGGTAGCCAGTGAAGCTGTTTCGATTGGGGAGTTGTGTGTTCCCTGTAATCTGCTCCAATCAGAAGTGATTATTCTCCGAGACAGAAATGTTTGTGAAATTAAATTCTATCAAAGAGGCTGCTGTTGGAAAGGACAAAATTAAAGAAACCCTTGAGAGAGAAATGTGAACTACAGCAAAATTTGCTACATTGGAATCATTGATATTGAAATCAGCAAAGAGTGTAGAATAGGAAGCCATGCCATAGCCCAGTTTATTGCTCTGATATATTTTGGACTACAGTACTTTGTCATATAGTCAATTTGACTGCAACCATAAAGGGCATTCTCATGAAGACCACCATTATTGGAAAGGTGACTTGGCACACAAGGTGACCTGAATCACAAAGTACTCCAAAGAGCACAGGAGAGGGTAAAGTCAGTGTTGCTACAACTATGATAAATCTTGCAATATGGCTAGTTGTGATTATGGGGAAGAGGAACAATGCTAATTTGTGGGAAGGTGGACACAATCAAAATGAAACTGTATAAGCATAGTATGATTGCCATGATGGCAGAGACTGTAGTAAATCCTTGAGAAAGGAAAAACTGAAGAATGTTTCTGCAGACAAAGCAGAGGTAAGACCCAAAAAGATCAGAGTTCTGTAAAGAGATCAGTGTTCACAACTGATAGCCACCTTTTCGATGCAAGAAATATGTTAGGGGTGGGGTTAGATTAACAGAACCTGCTATTGTTATCTCATTGTGACTATTGGTATATACCCCCTTGATGCTGACTTGATCTACAGGATAAAGAGGGAAACTGAGACAGTGTCTTGATTCTGTCACATTGCTAAACCATTTTTGAACATGGAAGATCAATGGCCATCTGTAAGGAGTGCTTAGATTGTGTCTTTCTGCATGGCAAGGGGTTGGACTGGATGGCCCTTGGGGTCTCTTCCAACTCTCTGATTCCATGACTATGTGAATGAGCTTGAGCCAGCACTGTGTTCTTTCCATCTTCTTCCCCCTCCGGTATAGCCATGAAGTGAAAAACAGAAGTATCCAACTCTCAGTTTAAACTACAGACAACCCTCCACATCTGCAGTTTTGACTTTTGTGGATTTGATTATTCATGGATTTGATTAATATGTTCTCTCTAAGCCCTTCAGTGCAACTCTATGGTCAACATCCACCAGACGTTACACTAGAGGACATAGACGTTCTTCAAAAGAACACTTCTCTAGGTATTTGTAGGTTCTCTAGTGCAATTCTATGGTCACATTCTGGTAGATGTTGACCACAGAGCTGTAGTGGGGAACCTAGAGATTCCCAGAAAGGGATGTCTCAGTTTAATAAATAGTGTTGCTTTTTATTTGCAATTTCCCCACTGTTAAGGGAGTCCTGGGCCCCTAACCCCAGTGAATGTGAAAGGCCCACTGTAATTTGTTGTTTCATTCAGTCTACATACTCAGGTTCAACTGTGGTTTATTGAAACAAACCAGATCATACAGCACAGTTTGACCTTGACTCTTTTCAGTGAACCACATTTTGAACTGACCCAAGTTTTGCTTAGTTCAGGTGTAACAACACATTGCAATTAGTATTTTTGACCAGGATGCAGATCCAGCATCTTCTCTGAGGCTGTACCAGAGGTTAGGGGTGTATGGACACACTCTGGATATTTCGCACCATCCTTTATTGTCTATTTTTCTATTTTGTTGTTGCTGAATTGAGTTCCTTTCTTCCATTCGATTTGCTGGGCTAGTTCTCAGAAAACAAGAAACTTTGTATTGGTTTCTCTTTCTGCAATAATAGGAATATGCCGTGTTGCCAGAGACGTAGATGGCAAGTACACTGGACATAGTGAAAGGATTCTACCAAAGGCAGCTGTTCTAAATATTATGTGACTGTTGCAGCATTTAGACGCAGCTGTGCTGTTACACCCTTTTTAAAAAGAAGCTGGGAAAAGCAGGTCCTTTTTAAAGCTGCTTTCCCCCCACTAAAATGCAAAAGAAGTGCGTTCATGCCAAACTTTCAGTGTAGGTCATCTAAAGGCTGCACTTTCATGCAGGTATGAACACATCCCTTTTTGCCAGTCTAGATCAGCCGTGTGTTTGAATTCTGTGGACACATATGTGAAGATTATTAAAATAAATGTAATGATTCAACATTAATGTAGGTCCTACACTGCGTCTAGCATGTAAATGAGATGAACCACTATGCCAATCTTAAAAAAACAACACCTTGTATTCTTTCCAAGCAGTCACATTTTAACAAATTCTACACAGTATTCTTCTGTGTTTACAACATTTGTCTGTAATGCACACTAACGTTTAATGCTGCAAATGTGGGGGAAATGGGTAGTGCTTTAAAAGACAATGTTCTGTGGGAGGAAGCCTCTATCACCAAGACCATACCACAGTACCACAGGTTTAGCACACAAAAAATATAGGCTGCATGGAAACCACAAGAAACTTTCTTTTTAAAAGTCATAAATGGTCTGAAGAAATGCAAGATATAAGGGTAGAAACACCAAAAAAATAACTATTTGGGAAATGTGTTGTATGTTCTGAAAATGTCGGGTATTCATGGATGAAGGCAAATCTCTCACGTAGGAAAGAAGGAAATGCTTCTTTCTCATCCCTTTATAATATAAGGCAGTTATTTTGACAGATGACAAGATGGACATTTTTTTTTTTACTAAAGTGAAACACTACAGATATAACAATTCTATACATTAAAGAAGGAATGCCTCTCCTCTCCCTGAAGTGATGTGCTCAAGTTACCAACACAGACAGACTTGCATAAATGATACAATTTATAGTCGGGATAAACGAGACAGTGTGGTGTAGTAGCCTGAGCACTGGACTATGACTCTGGAGGTCAGAGTTCGAATGCCAGCATGGCCGTGAAACCCACTGGATGACCTTGGCCAAGTCACATTCTCTCAGCCTCAGAAGAAGGCAATGGCAAAACCCCTCTGAAGAAACCTGCCAAGAAAACCCCAGGATAGCTTTGCCTCAGGGTCTCTAGAAGATGAAAATGACTTGAAATCACATAACAATAACAACATAGCAATTGATCTCAAACATCAATTAACTTCTTGTTCAAGCCACCCACGTGTCCCCTTCTGCAAGAGGATAGTATAGGATAGTACTCTAAAATCTCTCAAAAATTCAGCACACCAAAGCAGCATAAGCTTCCACTGAAACCGGAGGGGAAAAGATGATTTTTGAAAATGCAATTTCCCCCTTTATTTAGGTTCCTGTCACACCTTTCCAGTCCTTCACCCCTCTGGTGGAATAGCCTGGGGAGGTCCAGGGGGTCTTCCAAAGAGACGAGGAATCAGATAAAATTGTCCCTTCCCTTTCTGCACATGGAAGAGTTTCACTAACTGAAGAAACTTTTTATCCTGAAATGAACACACAATGAAGCAAAGGAGGCTGGGGACACTGAAAGAACGCTGTAGCCAGTGACAAGTTGGAATCACTGACCGCCTTGCCTCTTGTGCCTTTAGCAACCAGACCAAAGTAAGACATTCACTTTTGCTTGTCACTAGAGAGAGAAAGCAGATACTTTTCTGAACTACAGCTTTCATAATCCCCCAGGCAGCATGAGGCCATGGTTGCAGAAGGATTTTGCAAATTTTCAGCCAAAACCTAAGTTCTCCAAGCTCTGGACTCAAGGTTCTGAACTGCTAAATCTTTGACAACTGTCTGATCCTCAAAACTCTTCCCATCTTTGTGTCAGGAAAGTTTTATCTGCTAAATTTTCCCCTATGCCAGTAATGTTTCTGCTATGTTACTGCTACAGAGACAGGAACAAGGCTGGTAGAAAGATTACGTAGCTATTCGTGTTAGAAAAGAACAGAAGGCCAGCAAGAAAAATTGTGCAATGCAACTGTGTGCAGAAGTGATGAGTCTCTGATAGGAAATGTCCATCTATTACAAAAATGGCCAAGAGGCAGGGTGCCCTGCACAAAGTAAACTGCTGTCATGTCTACATAAGAAAATATATAGTTTCTATACAGTCTCAAGTAATGCCATATACCCACATTACAACACGTAACAGCTAAACCTTTTCAGCAACAGTAAGAAGAGATGTACAGAAAGGGTATAATCGGCACACAACTCCTTCACATCTCAAAAGCTATTTTAAACACTTTGTTTTCTGGATCTTCATCATCATCATCATCATCATCATCAAATTTATTTCTATGTCCCGTCTTTCCGTCAGATCAAGACGGGATTACAACAAATAGAATATACGCAATACAATATCAATAATTCAATGCAATATAAAAACATAATACATAATACATTTATGTTGTACTCCTCCCAGCTTCAGAGGGGGAATATTACCTACCACACAATCCGTTCATATAACTGAAATAAGATTATGACTAAAAGCTTATTTCAAGCACAGCAGGAGTTTACATTATAATGCAATATAATAGTAAAACATACATTTCGAATTCCACACAAAGAAAATATAGGTGACTAGGGTGACTTAGAACAAAGAAATAATCGGGTATTAAATTTGAATGAAACACAGGGTTTGGGAATTTTGTTTTTGGACTATGACTAGCAGCTTCTATGCAGCTGGCATAATCCCAAAAGAGAGTACATACAGTGTATAACTATAAGTTATAAAGTGTCTATCAAATGCTGAAGTTCAATAACTCGCTATACAAGTAACAGGTGCAATTGAGATTTTGGCCATATCACTATCCCAGAAAGACAATACAGATCAGCCAAACTGAATTTTTGTTACCATTATACACAGAGTAGATTGAGGGATAATGTAGAAAAATCAAGTGATCGGATTAATATATAGGCCTTTTCTTCTTTAAAGAGAGAGAAAAAAAAACCCAAAATAATATATTACAAGTTAAACATGAACTACTCTACAGGAACAGAATTTCCCCCCAGCAAAGAAATAAAAAACCTACATCAAGCAGTTTCTGTCGCTTCTTCTTCACGATCTTTTCCTGTTGTGAAAAAGTAAAGTTCTTCTTCTGAGCAGTTCCTTTTTTAAAAATGAAAAAAAAAAAAAACACTCCAAAAACCAACAACACCCAACCCAGGCTTTTATAGTACAGTAACACTTAAAGGTTACGCCTCTTCCTTTTTTCTCCTGATACAGCATTATATTTTTTTGTCACTGTGAGGGTGTAGAAGTGAGAATGTAAAGGGTGGCAAATTTATTTGGGAAAAAAAAGTAATTGTGTTCAAATTTATGTTCAGCTGATCAGAATGTGTCAAATTCCCCTGGAACTTAATTTTATCCTTGGAATGTTGCTTTTCCTTAGGCTGCATCCACACTGCAAAAATAATCCAGTTTGGTACCACTTTAACTGCCATGGCTCAGTGCTATGAATTCTGGAAAGTGTAGTTTGTTGTGGTGCCAGGTGCCGCAGCAAACTATACTTCCCAGAATCCCATAGCATTGAGCCATGGCAGTTAAAGTGGTGCCAGACTAGATTGTTTCTGCTGCGTGGATGCAGCCTTAAAATACTACAACCTGAGCAATGTTTGAACTGGCTACTCTTTAGGGCACTTACACTAAGGTAACGTATAGGCTTCTTGAATGAGCCTGTCCAAACATGGTTTGAGATCACGTATACTAAGCCAGGCAACTGTAGGGATCCTGGCTTATTTTGGATGAACAGGAGTGGCTAAACAAAGTATGGAATTTTGCCTTGTAGTTTATTACCTTGTCTGATTATAGACACTTTCCCTTCTCTGGCTGGTTTCTCTCTTTACAATCTTAAAAAACCCAGAACTCAAACCATGAGATTCTTCTCTATCTTGGTTTGTTGTTCCAGGTCTTTGTTTTACCTGGTACAAGCTTAGGACATTATCACACGGGAGGAATTTCTCTCAATTTCAAAAGAAATGAAAGTGGGGCCAGTTCGGAATTGAGTGAATTTGCTAGTTCAGCAAATTTTCGTGATTGCGTATTGACGCCACATCATGTTCGGAACTGCCCGAAATTGCCTCCCAGTGCCCGAAATTGTGTGTGATCGTTTCTCACGCAATAACGTGAAACCCCACGATTGCATTTGGAGGGACTTCCCTTTGCCCAAAAATGTGTGTGATTGGCTTTCACGCAATAACGTGAAACCCCATGATTGCATTCAGATTGCCATTGGATTATAATTCCAATTGCCGTCATGTGATAAACTCCTTAGTCTCCATGTGGCTGCAGGCTAAGCAGGAAGGGATATGTTATTCAGACAGTGAAGGGCCACCATGAATACAATTGCAGACAGAAAGCCATTGTGGTTGCGGCAATCACAGATCTCACAGACCTTAGGAGAGGAGAAGAAAAGATAGCAATGTTCATAATATTGACACCTCCTGAGGACACAGGTGGCCAATCTGTGAGACTCTTGTGTGTCAAAATGTTCCTTGTGAACGTTAGGCTTGGTAAATGGAAAGGTGCCCATTATCAATGGTCCAGAGATTTGAAAATTATTTTTAAAAAGTAATAAATGCCCATTATTTGTTTCAGTCATTGAACAATGGTACATTGCTGCTGCCCATTACAATGCTGAAAAAGTAATTACAGTCAGCCTTCCGGATTCCTTATCCACGGATTCCTTATCCATGGTTTGAAAATATTTAAAAATTATACAAATTCCAAACAGCAAAACTTAATTTTGACATTTTATATAAGGGACACCATTTTACTATGCCATTTTAAATAATGGGACTCGAGCAGACATAGATTTTGGTATCTATGGTGGGCCCTGGAACCAAACCCCAGTGGATACAAAGGACCTACTGTAATATATTATTTGGTTTGCTACTCAATATTTTTTCCATTGTTTTCCACTGCCAGGGGAGTGGCTTATGAATGACAAGAATGTGGCATGAAACTTGGAAAATTCTTGTCAGGTATAATGCCTCTAAATAGTCCTTAAAAGTTGGTTAAATAATAAAGTAAGTAAAAAGTAAGTAGAAAACATAACATTATATCACTTAGGTGATTTTTCTCTACTTGTTAAGACTATTGTTCAAATGTAACTTTTCCACCAATCCTGGAAAATAGCTAGTAACAGGATCTGCATTATTTGTCACTCATTACTTTTAAGTTCTATGGTGGCTTTATCTGAGATTAATGCACAGTCCTTGACTTTATTATTGAGAGGTTAGGAAGGGTGCTTGGACCTCACTGACATCTGAATGATGGCTCATGGCTACATTAAAATTTATTTATGTAGCCAACAGGAAATGGAGATCAGCTCAGGCAACTAACCACCTATAAATAAGGAAAGGCATGGGTTTAAAGGGAGAGAGGACTAAATTCATGGGTGGCATATTAATGATGAAACATACATTTTAAGGAAAATGGGGAAATAATATTGGGATCCCATAAAAGACCACACTCCAGTGACATCACTACGTACTTAATTCGGCCTCTTTCTTGGCGTGGAGGAATCTTCCCAATGACAATCTTGACCCAAAAACAAACCTATCCTGGGGTTTTCTTGACATGATTTGTTTAGAAGAGGCTTGCCTTTGCCTTCCCCTGAGATTGAGAGCATGTGACTTTCCCAAAGTCACCCAGTGAGTTTCATGGCCAAGCTGGGAATCGAACCCTGGTCTCCAGAGTCATAGACCATCACTATGCCATGAGAATATTCTGGCTCCCTTTCTGGCAGAGTTGCAAGGGCTGAAAACTTGCTACAAAGCAGGACACTAATTCCTCTCACCAGTTAAACCTCAGATAGTCCACAAAACAGGGGATGAACCTGCCTTCACTGTTTAAGCTTTCTGTACCAATCTGGCACAAAATATGCTTGAATAATGTGGCAAAAGACAGGAGAGCCTTAATGAAATTGCCCAAGATGATCACACACAAAATGAGACCTAGGTCCCCTCTGACCCGTTCCCAGTAACTGAAGCATTGTCCTCAATGGAGTCACATTGTAACCCTCTGCGGCTGCTGCACAAGGGAGCCGATTGCTGCACACTGTGGCACAATATTGCCAGCCCACTGTGGGGGTGTGCAACATCCTGCTTCTGATGCAACCTCCTTGGCAGTTTAGATAAATGCACTTCAACTAAGGAGAAATTAATAAAATGACATTAAACAGAGACAAATGGAAAATGCTACACAGTATTTAGACCCCCAAAAAACCAAATGCACAGATATAGGATGGGGCATACATGGCTCAGTAAGACTACATACAAAAAGGGCAATGGAATTTTTATTGATTGTAAACTGAACACAAGCCAGCGGTGTGATGCTGCAGCAAAAAGGGGGATGCCTGCATTAATAGAAGCATAGGAGCTGTACATGGAAGGGCTGGGTTAGGGATGTGGCAACTGCACACCACACCTCCAACCCAATGTAAAAGGGAGCTGTGAAACGCAGCTATTTGCGCCATACAAGGGGTGCCATAAACATCCCAGCGCCGCATTATGATGTCCGTTTGGGTGCTGCATATGAGGGACATCATCATAGTGTACACTCAGCCCTACCTGAGCCCTAGTTCACCTGCAGGCAGGCACAAAGTGCCGGTCTGTACAGGCTCATAGTTTCCAAGTTGAGAGAAGTAATAGCAGGGGTTGGACTCAATGGCTCATGAGGTCTCTTCCAGCCCTATGATTCTATGACTATGTCAACACAAGTAACTGATACCTAGGAGTAATCTACTATAGGACAAACCAAGAATAGAAAACAACAGAATACTATTTTATCCCAAGCTAAAATCACTCAAATTTCTCACTGGTGACTAAAGCACATCCTCAGTAATGAAACTCCCCTCTCACAGGCCTTGGATGGCAGAGGAGTTTATCACATGACGGGAATTGGAAGTATAATCCAATGGCAATCTGAATGCAATCATGGGGTTTTGCGTGATTGCGTGAAAGCTGATCACACACATTTTCGGGCAAAGGGAAGTCCTTCCGAACACAATCATGGGGTTTTGCGTGATTGCGCAAGAAAATATCACACACAATTTCGGGCACTGGGAGGCAATTTCGGGCAGTTCCGAATGCAATGCAGCGTCAATACGCAATCAAGTAAATTCGCTGAACTAGTGAATTTCCTCAATTCCGAACTGGTCTCACTTCCATTTCTTTCGAAATTGAGAGAAATTCCTCCCGTGTGATAAACTCCAGAGTGTATTTCTGTATGGAGAGGGTACTTCAGCTTTGCAGTGATAAACTTAGTGAGCAGTTGTAAGCAGCTATGCTTCTGTCCAGCTTATGTTCCTGTGCCAAATGTGTTAATTCCTGTCCTGATAAAGCCATGGTGGCACAGATTTGATTATTTAAATGCTCAACATGGAGCTACCTTCAAATGGTTTTGAAAACTGCATTTGATCCAGAATGGAGTTTATCAGATGGGAGGAATTTCTCTTTATTGCGAATGGAGCCAATTGGAGCCAATTTGAATTCATGTGAATTCACTAGTTTAGTGAATTTATGTTAATTCCAATTGCATCCGGAATGTGTTCAAAATGACTTCCCACTGCCCGAAAATGACCGCCCATTGCCCAAAATTGCGTGAGATGTTTTAATACGAAATAACGTAAAACCCATGACTGCGTTTGGAATGATTTCCCTTTTGTCCAAAATTGTGTGAGATGCTTTAATACGCAATAGCGTGAAACCTCATGATTGTGTTCGGATTGCCATTAGATTATACTTCCAATTTCCGTCGTCTGATAAACTCCAAGGAAGCAGCAAAAATGCTGGTAATTGCTCACTATCTACCTGTTCTTGGTTACCTGTGCTATAAGCATTGCACTGGCTACCAGTTTGTTTCTAGGTAGATGACAGAGTGTTGAAGATGACCTTTAAAGCACCAAACAGATCCAAGATAACTTATGGACCATCTGCTCCTCTACTAGCATATTTTAAAATGTGATGAAGAGATCTTTCACTATGTTCCAGCTATAGTGGAAGCAGAATTGGTGTAGACATCTGAGCCCTCAGTGGCTGGATATGAATTGTGCATTTTTTTGTACAGGGAGGATAGGTTGACTTCCTCTTTGATAAAGTTTGATTATTTTTGCAGACATTTCCTCTATGAACTACTGCAATTTACTTATCTACTTACCTACCTATCTATCTTTGCAGCATCTGGCTGTTTTTATTATATTTCCACTGCTCTGAAATTATTATTTTTTTATTAAAACAATCTAAACCAATACATGGTTTAAACTGATGGTAGCCTCCTTTACTCACCAGAATGGTAAAAAACAAAAAAAATTTAAAGTTCAAATAAAGTACACCTCATTTTATTTTATTTTTTAAGCATTGGGCTATGACTCCGGAGTTCAGGGTTCAGCTCCTCACTCAACCATGGAAATCCACTGAGTGACTTTTGGAAAGACAAACTCTCTCAGCCTCAGAGGAAGGCAAAGGAAAAAAAAACCTCTTTGAACAAATCTTTCCTTAGGATCAGCATAAGCTGGAAACAAAATGAAGGCCCACAATAACAAAAACACCTAAAAATGTTACGCATTGGCAGCAACAGACCTCCCTGGAGAGACAGAGACTTAGGATCCAGATGCCAATTCCTTCCCCATGTCTCCTTTAGTAATACTGAGGAGTTTATCATACGACGGAATTTGGGGATATAATGCAATGGCAATCCGAACGCAATCATGGGGTTTCACATTATTGTGAATGAGTGTATCTCACGCAATTTTGGGCAATGGGAAGTCATTCCAAACATAATCATGGGGTTTCATGTAATTGTGTATTAGAGTATCTCAGAGTATCTCACGCAATTTCGGGCAATGGGGGTCATTTTCGGGAAATGGGAAGTCATTCTGAATGCATTCCGAACGCAATCAGATTTCATGTAAATTTGCTAAACTAGCGAATTCACGTAATTGTGAATTGGCTCCATTCGCAATTGAGAGAAATAACTCCCATGTGATAAACTCCAAAGATAGGATTTGATTATGTCATCCACAATCTGAAGAGGCCCCTATGTAAATAATAAACCTTTTTCAAGGCGGCTTACATGACTAAAATATATAATACATACTCTTAATAAATAAATTGACACCCCCTCCCTTTATATGAGGCAATTTTCTGTGTGGTAACTGCCTTCAGTGCTGTACAGCATACTATATAGAACAAAAAGACTAGTCACAATGCACAATCAATAACTCACATATCGTCCTGCAGAAATGAGAATATTTGGGAAGAGCAAGGGGAGACTTCAGTGTCCCAGGATGCTTGGCTGGAGTGCTGTTGGTGGCATAGCCTGTTGTTACGTTCTGTTATACCATCACATGTGTTTTTATGGCTAGGTGCGCAATGGGTGCCCTCTTCCGCAATGACATCTCCCCCAGCACAACCAAAATTTTGATTTTGGAAGTTAACTAGTGGCCAGAGCATTGCAAGGGGTGCCTAGGCAGCATCTGATCTTGATTTCAAAACTGGGAGAAGATGTAATCCTCCTGGATATCCTGGGAGTACAATTTTTTCTCAGTTCTGTAATCACAGCTAGATGCTATCCAACATCCCCATGCCACATAATTTTATGAATGCTTTACTAGACTTACCTATTTGGGTAAGCCTGGAAAAAAAAAAAAACCTACATTTTTCTGAATAAACCATTCAAAATATTATGTGCTCTTAATTTTAGGGGGGGGGGGGGGGAATTAGAGAAAACAAGCAAGAAAATAAACCAGCATGTAAAGAAGTAGTTTTGAACCAACAGCTGTTGATTTTTCTTTATCAAATTTTCCTCCCCATGTATGAGTTTCCTTTGAAGAACAAAATTGCTTTTCACATCTGTGCTAAAACTTATTCCAAATCCATAGGTATCAGAAACATCATAAGAAATAACGGTGACCAACACAGTCCTCACCTATGTCGCACTTCTGAGCCGTGGCTTTCTTTTTTTATGGTGCTCGTATATGGAGACAAAGAGTATATGTGTGACAAAGGAAGTGTTAAACATTGTGTCTGTAGGATCAAAGACAGGAGCTTGAAGTCAATGTGGCTATCTTGAAACTGGTAAAACTAGTTTGTCACTGCCTTACTGTTTCCTGAGAAAGGTCTCTGGAAAAAAGCTCCCTGTTCCTCCCCTTCAAACAATTTTTGTCACCCTAATGATAACATTTCATTCAATGTTTTAATTTAAATGTTCAGATGTATGCTTCTGTGTATGTGAGAGTGAAAGACAGAATAAAAGAAAGATCATGACTGTATATCTGTGCGGCTGTGTGAGAGACAGTTTGTGTAAATTTTACACATGTTGAATTAGCTGCTGAATGTATTTATATACAATTTTCGAATTTGAACGATGTTATTTCCTTATAAAATGTTAAAATAAGAATGTACATTACTGTGCAGTCAAAAATAAGCACACTGAACAAGCGAAGCATTTTTATTTATATAATATGAAACTCTTTTACTATTTCAATTTCATCATTGACTAGAATCCATAGATCATAGCCGTGTTTGTCCGTAGAATCAGTATGTAGAGAGACCTTGTAGGACTTTTGGGACTTAACCGTCTCAAAGAGTTAGTAGATACCGCACCACGCTCTTATAGTGCCACTATTCCACTTTTACTGCTCTGGCTGCCTCCTGTTGCATTCTGGGATTTGTAGTTCAGTGAGACCTAAGAGCTCTCTGGCTGAGGATTCTAAATGCCCCTCCTTAAACTGCAAGTCCCTGAATGCAACAGGAGGCAAACCAGAGCAGTTAAAGTGGAATAGCAGCGCTATAAGAGTGTAGTGCTGTAATCTCCTTAGTGTCAAAGCTACTACTCTACCGTACAAGGTCTCTCTACATACTCATTGTCCAGGCTGAATTTGTGTAGCTCTTCTGTGGTCATTTTTTTCTTTTTCTTTACATTCAGCAGTAACAATATAGCAACCCCCATCCATATTGGTGCCCTTGTGTCCTCCAAGAGCAAGAGCCAAGGGCACCTATGGAGGGTCCGAGAGAGCCAGGCCAGTTGGGCTTGGTTCTTCTTGTAAGAAGCAGCAGCGACTGTGACCCAATTTGGCCGGCCCAATAAAAGTACCAATGTTTGGATGTTATTGCATTTGCTATATGGCCAACACGGCTACCCCTAGATGTTTTTTGGGTTTCAAGATACCGCATTTTAGCCATCACAGGGGAATCCTATGGAGAGAGCTAGCGCACTGGGACCTTGCTGAGAGGGTTAATGAAAAGATTTAACTCTAGTTTCAAAGAAGAGAGCCTTCCAAAAGAGATAACTTCAGAAGCTATGCTAGATCCAGGTGGTCGACTTTGAAGACTGCCAAAAATGATAAGCAGAAGGACAGGATGTAAACAAGATAGAAAGACCCAGATATGCGTTGACTCTTTAAAAGTAGATATGCTACTGCAGGTGTTATGAAAATAGAATTTAGGAGAAGAAAAAAAATGAAATTTAGATGCGTAGTTGCTTTCTCCTGGTAACAAAATGTTATAAAAGCACTCCCTTTTGAGTTGCTATCTGACACAGATTGGCGAAACTATTCCCTCTGTTTCCTATTGCATGCAATAAAAGCTATCTAGATCTTGGACCTTGTCTTGATTTTGTTCACCCTGTTCATCGAATCTTAACATTGCCATCTGAGGCTTCTGCCTCCAACAAAGGTATAGCAATTTTTCCTAATATCGGGATCGATTGGCATGCTTTGCCTCTACACCACTTAAAGTTTTCCTGGCGCAAAACATGAAGACTTCTTGAGAAATTCAGTGTCCTCTACCTACATAGGAGCCTGTGGCTTCACAAAGAAAGGAGACATGCTGGATTCCAAGGAAACATCTTCTTTGAATTGCAATTTTGGACACTAAATTTCCTCGACTTTGCAAATCTCCCAGTGTTAACCACAAGGCCAAAAATGAGGAGGAGGTGCCATCCTGCCTCCAAATAACTGCAAACAAATAACCTTAACAGCTGCCATATATGAACTAAGACCAGAAACAGCAAAATGCAGGCCTATGAGTAATATCTTCAAGTTCTTTCTCCTGCTTGCCTGATGAAGAAGAAGCCAGTGTGACCTCGAAACCTTGCAACATGTAATCGTGCATTTCGGTTGGCCCAATAAAGGTTGGGATGTTATTATTGGAATTGTGACCCACTAGATCAATGCCCTACCCCCAAACTGTGGGCCCTTTAAGAGATTTTGGACTTCATCTCCCAGAAGCCTCAGCCATGTTGGCCAATAGTCTGGAATTCTGGGAACTGAAGTCCAAAGTCCCTTAATAAAGAGCATAATTTGGGGACCACTGTCGCACTACAGTTTTATATTTATTTTTATTATTTATTTACAGTATTTATACCCCGCCCTTGAACTCAGAGCAGCTTACAATTACTATTATTATTAATTATAATTATTTATAATTATTTATAATTATTTATACTTATTATTATAATTATTTATAATACAGTAATTATTATTATAATTATTATAATTATTTATAATAATAATAAATTATTAATAATTATTAATTATAATTGTAATTAATTATAATAATTATTATTAATTAGATGGTTCCTTGCCCTCATGCCTACAATCTAAAATTATAGTGCTGCTATTCCACTTTAACTGTTCTGGCTGCCTCCTGTCCTGTTGCATTCTGGGGTTTGTAGTTCAGTGAGGCCTAAGAGCTCTCTGGCTGAGGGTTCTAAATGCCCCTCCTTAAACTACAAGTCCCACAATGCAACAGGAGGCAGCCAGAGCAGTCAAAGTGGAAGAAGAGCAGCGCTATAAGAGTGTAGTATATAATCTCAGGCGGAACCTTTCTCTCCAAGGGTCAGTGTTTCCGGGGGAAGCCTTTATCCGGCGCGCACTGGGAGTGTGTTCTCTCTTATTCCGTCCCCCTGTGTTTCCCTTTTCCTTCTTTTGGGGCCGGCGTCATGGTGGGCAAACCGCGAAGGCGGCCGAGGCTGCACCAGGCGGCCCCTCGACCAGCCCAGCCTTGGGGAAGCGAAAGGGAGCCCGCCGCCGCCGCCGCCGCCGCCGCCGCCGCGGGGAAGGCCTTCCCCTTCTTGGCTCCCCCCGCGAAGCAGGTAGTACGGTCCGGCCCCCGCGCCCGGGTCCATTGAGTTGTAAGGGCGGACCGTACCATCTCGAGGCAGAGGAGGGGGGTGACGGGGAAAGTGGCAACAGACCTAGGGGAGTTCTTCTAACTGTGCTCTTTATTAAGGGATGTTGGACTCCAGCTCCCAGAAGCCCAGGCTATTGGCCAACGTGGCTGAGGCTTCTGGGAAATGAAGTCCAAAATCCCTTAAAGGGCACTGTTTGGGGACCATTGCTGAACCCTTGATAATATTATGACAGTGGTCCCCAAACTGTGCTCTTTAAGGGATTTTTTGGACTCCAGCTCCCAGAAGCCCAGGCTGTTGGCCAACGTGGCTGAGGCTTCTGGGAAATGAAGTCCAAAACTTCTTAAAGGGTACAGTTTGGGGACCATTGCTGAAACCCTTGATAATATTATAACAGTGGTCCTCAAAACAAACTGTGGGCTCTTTATTAAGGGATTTTGGACTCCAGCTCCCAGATTCCCAGGCTATTGGGCAACATGGCTGAGGCTTCTGGGAGATGAAGTCCAAAAGCTCTTAAAGGGCCCATAGTTTAGGGACCACTGTTAAAACATCAAGGGTTCACCAGTTGTCCCCAAACTGTGGCCTTTAAGAGATTTTGGGCTTCATTTCCCAGAATCCCAGGCTATTGGGCAACATGGCTGAGGCTTCTGGGAAATGAAGTCCAAAATCTCTTAAAGGGTACTGCTTGGGGGACACTGCTGAACCCTTTATATTTTAACAGTGGTCCTCAAAACAAACTGTGCTCTTCATTAAGGGATTTTTTTGGACTTCAGCTCCCAGAATCCCAGGCTATTGGCCAACATGGCTGAGGCTTCTGGGAAATGAAGTTCAAAATTTCTTAAAGGGCACAGTTTGGGGACCACTGGCCTAGATTATCACATTGCCCCTCTTATGGTGCTGCTCTTCCACTATTACTGCTCTGGCTGCTTCCCTTTGCATTTTGGGGTTTGTAGTTCAGTGAGGCCTAAGAGCTCTCTGGCTGAGGGTTCTAAATGCCTCTTCCTTAAACTGCAAATCCCAGAATGTAACAGGAGGCAGCCAGAGCAGTCAAAGTGGAATAGCAGCGCTATAAGAGTGCAGCGCGGCAATCTCTCATGTCATCTTTGACTTATGGCAAATCCTAAATTCATGCTGGATGGCCATCTGTCAGGGATGCTTTGATTGGGAGTTCCTGCATGGCAGAATGGGGTTGGACTGGATGGCCCTTGTGGTCTCTTCCAACTCTATGATTCTATGGGGTTTTCTTGGCAAGGTTTGCTCAGAATGGGGTTGCCATTGCCATCTTCTGAGGCTGAGAGAGTGTGACTTGCCCAAGGTCCACCCCAGTGGGTTTTTAAACTCGAGTAGGGAATCGAACCCTGATCTTCCAGAGCTGTGGCCCATGTTGCCTCTTTCTGTAAACTGTTTTATTTGTTTTTGCATCCGTGTAAACTGGCTGCTTGCTAGTAACCCACTAAATTTATTTATTTTATTTGTTTCACTTCTGTGCTGCCTTTCTCCCAAAAAGGGACCCAAGGCAGCTCACAGTTCTCTCTTCTCTCTTCTTAAGTCTTTTCTGACTTCTGGCGACCCTATCACAGGGATTTCTTGGCAAGGTTTGTTCAGAAGGGGTTTGCCATTGCTTTCCTCTGAGGCTGAGAGAGTGTGACTTGCCCAAGGTCACCCAGTGGGTTTCAGAGTCGTAACCCAACGCTCAAACCATTGCATCATGTTGGCTCCCCACCATTACAGACCCCAGTAGTTAGTTCCTGTTGTGTTACGTTATTAGAAAAGCAGCCCTTTCCTTAGAAGTGATTAGTGACTTTTTGTCACTCTGAAATTTTGGCGCAAGAAGCCATTGTCCTGCAATACAAAGCCCTTGGCGATGTTCTCACGTCTGTCTTACTGTTGCTCCCAGAACAACCACAGCCCCAGTGCTCTCAGCATGGGCAAGCACTTTAACCACATAACACTAAATAGTAGTGATGTTTTCAAGTCTTTTACTCCAGGTCCCAAGTCACGTCTCAAGCCTGTGAGCCAACCTTAAGAGAAAAAAAGGTAGTGGGGGTGGAGGCAGATTTTAGTCACTAAACATCAAGAAGACATGCACAAAGTTAATAGTTTTTCACGATCTTCACAGTCACTTTTTGCTGTAATCTATAAAACACAGGCTGATTTTCTTCTGAAGCTCTGTTAGCCAATGTAGGTTTGTAGTGTGATCCCTAGTGCTTCTTCCTCTTCTGAATCAGACTTGGATATGTGATAAATGTATTTGTTATAAAATCTTGAGAATCACTTTGTTTGCATTCCCTTCTTCTTCAAGACTTCCTTTTCTTCACGAGATCTCAAAGTTCAGTTGTTAAAACCAGTCACTGTCACAAGTTCCCTGTTAGGTGGGGAAACTCCTGTCTTGTATTTATGGTCTTGTGAGTTGCCATTTCTTTGCCCTGCTCACTCTGTATTCTCAGCGAGGTCTTAATATTCTGAATTCCAGCACATACACTAGTGTTTTTTTCAAATCCTCAATTGAAAAATAGTAATAAAACAGAATTGGTTTAATAGTAGATTGTAGCTTTACTAGTTTGTGATGTAGCAGAGAGGCATCCTATTACAGTGGTATACTGATTTAAGCGAATGTAAATTCCCAATGGAGTTTTCCTTACCAGGTGGAGATATGGGTCACATTGTTTGAGAGCACAGCTCCTGGCACATTGAGGGGTTGCTATTTTGTACCTTCAAGTCATTTCCAACTTATGACAATCCTAAGGCCATCACAGGGTTTTCTTGGCAAGATCTGTTTAGAGTGGGGTCGCCTTTGCTTTTCTCCGAAGCTGAGTGAATGTGATTTGCCCAAGGTGACCCAGTGAGTTTCCATACCTGAGTATAGATTTCTGGTTTCCAGAGTCATAGTCCAATGCTCAAACCACTACATCATGTTGGCTGTCTGACACTGGCTCTATACCACACCGCTCTCTAATAAAGAATAAAGAATGAATTTTGCCTTTGTTATTTTGGAACAAGCTGGATAGGTTAATAAGAAAGAGCAGCCAACGCATTCTAAAACGTGTTTTGTACTTTATAGTGTAAGAAATATAAGTGTTATACTCTGGGTTAGAGCCAAATGTGTTCTTCATCAGAGCAAGGGAACTTATAAATCTTGAAACAAAATTTGGGCTTATGATAAAGGAATTAGTTGCATCACGTTGTTTTTTGTCTTTCAGGGCCAAGTTATTTTGACCTCAAACATTTTTGCTGGGGTGAAAATAGATCCAAACTCTCTGGTGAGGAAGTTAGACACAAATTCAAGAAGCATTGTTTCAACTGTAAAAGGTAAGAACTGAGGAATCTGTGAGATATGTATATCTTGCAATGGATGGGAATGTGAGAACTGACATGCTATGTTTTCCTAGCATCTAGATGTCTTCTCTGAAATCATAGGCTAGACATTTCCTGTCTCACAAGCAACTGGTCTTTGATTTCTTTTTTCTGAAGGAATATCAACATTTGCTGCACAAATATTTTTGGCAGCAAGTGCAGAAATTGTCTTGGTACAGTAATCAGTTTTTTTGGTGGAATATTGTTTTTGTGTTGTTAACAACACAAGTAAAAGTGTGAAGTTGAAGGCTTTCATGGCCAGAATCCATGGGCTTTTGGGGCCATGTGGCCGTGTTCTGGAAGAGTTTATTCCTGATGTTTTGCCAGCATATGTGGCTTCCATCTTCAGAGAAGCAAAAGTGCCCAAAAGTTATGAGATAACTTTTATGATACCTGGCTTCCATACTTTGGCTTTGTCAATACTAACTCTAATACAATAATAATACTGTAATTCCAAATTACAAAGACAGATCTATCGAATAATGTTCTCTCTATCCCTGACTGGAAAATGTTTGACGTTGACAAACTTAATATGTAATGTTTCTTAATGAATTGGTTGTTTTATTATTTCTTTCAATTTGTTTTTAAAAACCAGGCAAATAGTATCTTAAACCAGGCTATGCATACTAAACACTAATGCTATTATCTTATCTTCCCTGCTGTATATCAAGTTGGAACATCTTTAAAGGAGGTTATATCATAGGCATAGGTGGATTTAGTTAGCTGTGTAAGTACCATTTTGCTCATTTTGTTGCTGTTGTTGTGTGCCTTCAAGTTGTTTCTGACTTATGATGACCCTAAGGTGAGCCTGTAATGGCGTTTTCTTGCCGATTTGTTCAGAGAATGTTTAACCTTGCCTTCTCCTGAAACTGAGAGCATGTGACTTGCCCAGAGTCACGCAGTGGGTTTCATGGCTGAGCGGGAAATCAAACCCTGGTCTCCAGAGTTGCTGTCCAGCGTTCAAACCACTATGCTAGGCTGGCTCTCTTTGTTTTAGTCTACTGCAAACAAGATGCAGCTTCAACCTCTGATACTGTAGCAGCATACAGCTTATATACTGCTTTTAGCTAGTGAGATTTTTTTTATATGCTACACACCTGGGAAACTTATCACTTTGTGCTGGCCTTTGGGCAGAGTTAGGGTGCAGCGTCTGCATGCTAGAAGCCCTAACTCCACCCCGAGGGTGCGACTCCAGCACTGTATCTACATGATGCAGCACCAAAGGGGCATCATAAAGCCATGCTTCCGTGGCTATGGTACCCCTTGGAGATCACAAAAAGGACTCCTTTTTGCACTCTCCGGAGGCCGGATTGGGGCCATAGCCCCGATCCAGCCAGTAAAGGGGTGGCCTATTTAGCCCCTTATTCATTAGATGAGAGTTGTTAGTGATGGCTTGCAAAAGGACCATTGTAGACCGCTTCTCTTACTGAAATGTTTTGAGAGTTTGAATGTTAAGGAACCTTTATTTGTTTATTTATTTAATACACCAGCTTTTTAACAAAAATAGCACCGAAAGTAACCAACAGGAAGAATATTCAATTAAAAATGTGATTTAAGCATTTTTAAAAAAATAACAGCACCCAACCAATGAAACTCCTCTGAGAAGCAATCCATTCAAAGGCCTGCCTGAATAAAAGGTCTTATTCTGCTGGTGAAAGGACAACAGAAGCTTGTCAGCTTCGCTGAGCAGGGACTTCTAGAGATTGCAAGTGGCCACTGAGAATGTTGCATTACTGTGTAAAGCAGGTGGACAAGGTGGGGGCCCATGGGTTGCATGTGGTACCCAGTGGGTCAAATTTTGCCCCAAAATGCCCTCTAGGGACCTGGAGGGTATTTCCACCACTGTTAGAAGCCTCCTGGGTCCCTAGGAATTAAAAAAAGTGTGTAATTTCCCCCCAGAAAAACCTTTTTGCTCCAAAATTGCCCTCTAGGCCATGTGTGAGGCATTTCCATCAAGTTTTGGGGGCATGTAGGCCAATTTAGGTTTTTGTGAAACTGGAAGTGACTTTCACTCATTTATTGTTGTTAAAAGAAAGCCTCACCGGGGCCCAAAATAACCCAGGAAGGCCCCAAAACAAGGTGAAAATGTTCTGATTCTTGTAACTGAAGGGCTGGGGAATTTTGGGCCTTCAGACGTTGTTGCTACCCAAGGTGATAGTCCATGGACCGGTGCCATTCCCTGAGCTGTTGGTTGCTGGCCCCTTGCAAGTGTCCAGGACAGATAGGAACAATTGTACCCAGTGCACCCAGTGCATATATGGTGCTGGTCCCCCACATTAGATAGCTTAGGAAGCTTTGCTCTAACTTACCTTAGTCGTACGGAGCATGGTCTGTATTCATGGGTGATGGGAGTTGCAATCTTGCAATATCTTGGTCCCCCTAGTAGCTTCTACCCCAGTGGAATAAGATATCATTTAACAATTATTTTTATTATATTTAATTCTATCCCACTTTCCTCCCAAGACTGGGACCCAAAGCGGCATGCAGTCTAAAAGACACAGTACGATTAGAAGCCTACAAAGCTGAGAATTAAAATGGTATGAAACCATTACAATATTAAAAAGATCATTCGTTTAAAAATGGAATACAATTTTAAAAAGATAAAATCACTTTAAAAAACATTCACTTTGAAACAATACAACACCCCCAGGTCTTTCAAAATTTTCTGACAACTTCAGCTTCTGTATTTTGGAAATGTCTGGTGACAAAAACCAGTGACAGCTACACCACAGTTGCAGCACACTGTCCCTCATTACGGGAGTTTATAATTGTAATGTAATATACATCTTAAGTTACTGGGCAAAGTAATTGATTGTAGGTAGTTACTCCCCTGTGGGAGAGAAGAGGAGACTAAATTCCACAATTTTAAAACAAGCAGCCAATCTAGAGGGCTGAAAACCTCTAGTCAGTCTATATTTCACCTGGAGTGTGGCACTCTGTATTCAAAATTACAGTTTGTTTTTTAACCATACTAACCATATAAACAGTTTTAGGGGCATAAAGCAAATTTAGAGATGTAGAGAACTCAGAGCAAGTAATTCTGTTGGTTCAAGTAACTCACTTTCATGACAGTATGCACAGACTAGAGACTGAAAACAACAGTCACATATGTGCAGATTCATAGTTGTCAGTCGATTGTGTGATCTGACCCTCCCAGCCAGGGCCACTGACAGCTTTTCTAAAATTGTTTTTGAGGGAAAAGGAGGAGCCAGTGGGTTTGAAACACAAACTGGGAATGTACTTTATAGAATTCTGGGGCACATTTTCAGTTGGCACTAGCTGCAAGACCTAAGGAAAAGCATGAACTAGAACATCTACTGGACACCGAAGCTATTAAAGTGACTTTGCCATTACAGATAAACCACAGGACAAACCTTGTTTAGACTGAAAAGTTTTAATACACAGAACTGCCACAGTCCCTAAAGAGCACTCATAACATGCAGGTTTGCCCTCAAGTTTCTCTGGTGTCCAATAGATGTATGCTACTTTTTTAAAGAACCACACAAAATGTGTCAGTTGGTGAGAATTAATGGTTTCTCATTTCTCAAAAGTGGGGATTTTAGAATCAACCGATTATCTTCTGTTAATTTTGCGCCAGTGTTTGGGGTCCAGGTTTCCACATTTTTATTTCTGTTTTGTCATGACATCTGTGCTGCTGCTTTCTGGCACTCTTTCTCCCTTGGAGTTATGGAGAGGAGCAAGGATCATCCCAGCAGTTCTTCTCCCCTTTTCCAGCTCTAAAGCTGAGAAGGAAGCTGGTTGGCAACTATACAGCCCAGAGAGCAGTATGCATAACATTTTTCAGCCTTACTAATGAAAAAATGCTGTACAAATGGATTCAAACTGATCTTTAAAAGAAAAAAAAACCTCCTAGATTAGCAATTCAATATGAAAAGTTAGATACTCACAAAGCACAGGCACAACTTTAAAGGGAGAAAGGGCTAGCAACTGAGTTCCCTATTAAACATTTGCACTTTCAAGGGCATCAGTACTTCAGCACTATGCCAGAGCATAATTAAGATTAAAGCATACTTAAATATCTATTCTCATGAGCTCCTTGATTAATCAGAGTTGTAGCACTTGGTGCAATGCATAATTAAGTTCTCCTCTGTGTCTGGGGACCCAAAGAGATCAACACATGCTCAAATGCCATCGGTTAAATACTCTCCCTCTCCGTATCCAGAAGGATTCAAAATGTTCGGGAGAGGAGGGGAGAGAGAACATCTCCCCAGAACTTGTTCTCCTGTTGTTACTGTAATAGTAGCATGTTACGTGTGGTCTCCCTACGTCATTGTGTTTTGTAGTGTCCTGAATTTTCTAGCATTCTTAGTTTTTAGAAACATATCAAAAGTGACATTTTAAGTCACTTTTCAACAATAAGGTAATTTTAAAAAGCCAGCCATAAGTATAATGGTAGCTAACTACCCTTGGGGACCATTTGGAACTATAACCACTCACTTTGTAAAGATAACTTCATGAACTCTACCCAGAGGCCACAGTCATTTCCCCATTGAGTCTTCCTGTCTAAGTTCCCTTGTATGACCACTCCCTTCCTTTCCACAACCCTTCCTGTCGCAAGGTTCACTGTGTGAAGTTGTTGTTGTTTTCCCCCCTTGCAGGCCTACTCTCACAGAAGGCTTATCATGCTGACAGCTTTTTCCGAGTGGTTGACATTCTCTGACACTGTAGAAACTTAAGTGTTACTTCACGCATAGCACCTTATTCTCGGTGTATTGTTGATAGTGATCGCTTTGCTTTATAAACTAAATATCATACAGCTAAATTTTCTGACTTAGTGCTGCATATTCTCTTTTTATCTTTGGCAATTAACAACAGACTAGCAGGCATGAACTTAAAATGATTTTGCCATCTGTGGAAATTAAAACATAGTTTGTAACTTCCACAGATGGCAGAATTATTATAAACTCATGTCTTTTAGTTGCCAGCAGTATACCACTTATTTTTTCTTGTTGGTGCTGTTAGGAATGAACATGTCTTTTTGCTTGTGCTTCCTTATGGAAGTCTATACTGTATCACACTTCATATGTTTTTTGTTTGTTTGTTTGAATCATCACTTGAGGAACAGAAGTACTGTATTTTGGAATGGATTTGTAGTTTACATGTACTGCCTCCTGTATTGTTGTTGTGCATAGTACTGGAAATTTGAAACCACTAAAATACAGTTGCCCCTCCATATCCACAGATTTTTTTTATCATGGATTCAATCATCCATGGCTTGAAAATATTTAAAAAAACACATAAATTCCAAAACGCAAGCCTTGATTTTGTCATCTTATGTAAGCAACACCATTTTACTATGCCATTGTATTTAACAGGACTTGAGCATCCACAGATTTTGGTATCCATGGGGGCGGGGAGGGGGTATGCAGTCCTGGAACGAAACCCCAGCAGATACCAGGGGCCCACTGTGTATGGAATGCATTTATTCCCTCTTCTTCTCAGTTATTTGTCTGGATGTGCAAACACATGGACAAGATACCGCAAGCCGGTTCTGTCATATTCTGCCCACAGATCCAGTCTGGTCTCACCCCCAGCACTTATCCAATCTGGTTCGGCATCAGGATGTTTACCACACCATGGGGCTGCCACTGCTGCCTTGCTTCATCACCACCGTTCTCTTTGAAGGCCCATGCTGTGGTCCGAAGGGTGGAAATAGGGTGCCTCACTTCACCCATGTGGCGAAGCACTCCTTTCCAACACCAAAGGTTGTGACTGGGTCCTGCAAGGAGAACTGCAGTGGCAGGTAATGGGGTGCCCAGCTGTCTGAACTACTATTTGTCATGGGAGGGTTTCTGCGAACTGGGTTAAATTGGGTTAAGGGCCATTGGGCCAGATCTTCCAAAATGGTGTCCAATCTGCCTGTCCTGTCCTGGTGCTGTTGGCCTGCATCATCTGAACAGGATACCAGGCTGCTAGAGGTGGGCAGCAAGATGGGCCTTTTGCCCCATGCCTACAGCCCCTACCTTGATTTGTGCTTTGTTGGCAGTTGCAGAAATTGAAAGTGTAAATACAAAGGTTGGATCCAGACTGAGACACAAACAATTGGCCTGATAAAGGACGAACTTCTTTCCACACTTTTCTCACAAGAGTAGACTTTAAACTACTAGATGGGTAGCAGGAGAGCTGAACAAATGAAGTCCTTAGTACTATTGCCTGAAAAATTGACACATTACATTTCAGTCCTCGCTTTTTGATTTAGTCATAGAATTGTAGAGTTGGAAGGGGTCCTTCCTCCAGTGCAGGAATCCACAACTAAAGCATTCCTGAGAGCAGGGTCACTTGACCTCTGCTTAAAAACCTCCAAAGAAGGAGAGTCCCCCGTCCTTCTGAGGTATTATTTTCCTCTTTTGAATGGCTTTTATTGTCATTCTTTGGTCTGAATCCAGATAAAGGCAAGCGCAACAGAACTGGCTTAAGCTGATTCTCCCCCTCTTCTCCCCCCAGCAGTTCCTTCAAGCCTTCCCCGTTCTTACTACAGTGCCGGGGGACCTTTCCAAATGAAGTAAGCTGTGATTTAAGACAGTTCTACTCAAAATAGTGGTCTACAGCCTGGTTGCAGTGGTATCAGTCCCTGGCATGTGTTGGGGGACTGCAGATCCACCACATCAAATACCATAGATACTTAAATATAAGTCGACCTCATGTGTAAGTCAAGGGCAAGGCCAAAACTATGAATTTTGCTATGACCTGTGGATATGTTGAGGGTAAAACTTAGGGGCATACAGCAAAGAATCTAAACTGAAGCAAAGCAAAACAATGTCAAAGAAGTTACAAAATTCCAGCAGACATAACCCTTTGTGCTTACTCTTAAGACTGGATGGATGTGAGAGTATAGGACAGATTATACCCTTGCTTTTCACCAGAGGAAGGTTCCTTCTTTTAAATAAGAGATAAGATACAATGCTTACATTGACCCGTGAATAATTTGACTCATGTTTTTTGGGTTAATTTTTGACCTAAATTTCTAGACTTATATAGTAGCTTCAGAGCATTGATTTAAGGGAAATTGGGCCAACTCTTCCACCAGAAACTGTAGTCAGAGGAAGCTGCACCCCGTATGAGTTTGCCCTCAGTCCCCATATAGGGGGCTTATCCTATCCACAGGATTCCCAGACCCTCCGCCTTGTAAACTACTTTCCCTGCTGTTTTGGTCCTTTTGTGGCATTTTGTTTTTTAAAAAAATACAGACATTTTGAATTGAATTATGAATTCTTAAAATAGGGATGTTTTTAAAAACTAGCAGTGATTTCACTCATTATTAAAAGTCTCCAATTGCATGCGGTTTTTAGGTTTCTTTTATAATACTGATTCTCTCCGTGAAAAGAATTCTTGGAATGCTTTCGTCTGGTTAGTCATGTTTGTCCTCTCTGCAGCTACTTTGCTTTCTGTCAGCAGATGGCAATCTCTACCCCCATTGCCCAGAAACACCACAACATGTAAATAGGTCTGCAAATGGCTCAAGTTGTTGTCTCAAGTTGTCGAGGCTATGGGGAAGTCATCGTGGAAGGATTTAATGTTAGCTGTTCACCTGCTCGTCCTAAAATTAACACCTATATCATGACAGTTTCTCTTGGTGATGCAAAAGCGGGGAAGACAGATACAAAAGAGGCTGTATTCTGAAATAGTTGTACTCCATAAAGTACTGTGCTGTCCAGTTTTAACGTGAATACAGTTTCATGGTATCTTAAGTTCTAGACTGTTAATGAAGTAGTAAGGTATGTGCAGTGGGCTACGCAAGGCTGATTAATAGTGTATTGTATATTAAAGCAATTGTGAAACATTAAGCTGTCCAATTTACCAGTTTTGGTAGTAAGGCTACTTTCTAACTTGGGGTCAATATTTTTGCAGAGTGAGAGCTTGAGTACCTTTTGAATTCTGTTTTCAAAAGGCAATATACATCCGTTGATACTTTAGAGGTGTGTGATTGACGGTTCCAACTTTGACAGACTCTGGTCTGTGTGAGAAAAAAAGTGTGCCCTTTAGTGTGAGCATCCTTGGATAGGCAGAGGTCTGGGTGGTAAATTGTTGCATCTCACTGTCTTTGGGTCGTACATTTTTCTCCATTTGGTGAAGTCCGACTGAATAATAGGTACCTCTAATCCAGGCATGGAATGTAATAATAACCTGAATCAGTTTTTTGTGTTGCCGTTCTCTCTCTGATGTAGATGAGTGAACAAAATGTTGACAATTTTTTCATTGCTATATATTTCTTTTGGGGGAAATGCTATTGTTTTATAAAATTAACTTGTAATGTATTAATCTGTATAATGCTGGTCAAATTGGTTTGTTTTCCAGACTACAGTACTAGGAAAAATCTGTTTCCTACTAATTTCAAAAAGAGCTTTTGAGTCTAATATTCTGTTCCTTGGGCATAAGGAAATTACCAGTACTTTTAAAGGGTGTAATGATGTGCTCCTTCTCTGCTTGCTGGGGTGCTTCAGGATTTAGCGTGTGTTTGCTGACCTTGTGATGCTTTGCTGACATCAATATACATTGGTGCAACATTAGTTGTGTTACCCCTCCTTCCTAACCCTTTGTGGGTGCATTGATAATTTTCACCAAGTGAATTGTTGTTGTTGTGATGTTTGTACCTTCAAGTCATTTCCGACTTATGGTGACCCTAAGGCGGAACCTATCATGGGGGTTTTCTTGGCACATTTTTTCAGAGGAGTTTGCCATTGCCATCCTTTGAGTGTGACTTGTCCAAGGTCACCTAGTGGGTTTCCAAGCCTGAGCAAGGATTCGAACCCTGGTCTCCAGAGCCGTAGTCCTATGCTCAAACCACTACGCCATGCTAGCAGTCTACCAGATGAATCATCCATATATATATCTTTACTTTTGTCAGAGTTGTATCCACCCCATCTTATTTATTTTGTGGTCCACATTTAGCTGCTTCTGGCTCTGGCAGAAACATAATAATTTGGAATAATTATGTGCATGTTTATAATTTTAGAAGAGCTTTTGACTAGATTTATGCTTGACTCATGCCATCCTTTTCCATTCTTTTGTTCTCATATTTTGCTAGTATTTATATTACAGGCTTTCAGTAGGGATCTGTTTTGTTTAAGTACTGTTTACTGCAGTTGTATAAATCATAATAAACATGAATGTTAGAAGTTTTCCATGGCAAATTTACAAGCATGTTTATATTACTTAAAAGGAGCAAAGCTGTGAATTATTTCCTGGAAAGAAACATTCTTTATTGTTTTAATATTTGTATTAGTGAGTATTTGTTATTAAATTATTAAATTTATTTTTTGAAAAGCACTTCATGAGTATTATTATTATTTTAATTTTTATGCCACCTTTCTCCCAGGAAAGGGCCCAAAGCAGCTCACAAGATAAAAACACTTTTATTTTACTACATTAAAATAAAAACCAATTAAAACAAAAAGTATCAAATTAATATAAAAACATACAGAAGTTAAAACATAACTAAAGCACATGCCCCATATAAAAGCCACAAAAACAAAATATGTCACAATATAATAAAGCACAATAAAAATATAGAAAATCACCAAAGTGGTATAAAAACAGAGCAAAGGAACCAGCATAATGACTTAAAATGTCTCCATCTATAGGTTTTAATGAGTGTCAGTTCATGTGCTGGCGCTGTATGCTCCCCAAGACACTGGGCATTTTGAGATGGAAATTTTTTATTGCAAATCCAAGATGTTTTGGTTTTGAATAAGATCCTTATTCGTGGTGGGTCTAACAATGAAGGATAAATCCAGGGGAAATTTCAGTGACTCCCTATTTATTTCTTATATTTATGGATCACTGTTCCATTACGGCTGAAGAGCGGATTATAAATACCATAATAAATAATAAATAAATAAATAAAATAAGAACACCTTAAGAAGGATATTGCCTGAAATGCATTGAACTGCAACCCCCCCCTTTTTTTTTCCTCAACAGCTGGTGTATTTCCTCGCCATTATTTTCCTAATTGGAGACTTGTCCTTTTCTTAATTTTGTTTTTTGTGGGTTGTCACAGACAAGGCCTGGTTTTTACACAGTGAGTCATCCCTGGCAAAAGAGCCTGGGGACAACAAAATATATTGTCAATAAAGTCTAGTGTTTTTGTCCCTTCACGAGAGACTTCATATGTTGGGATCCAAAACAATTTAGGGCTTTACTAGTTGAGTGCCAGTACCTTGAACTTGGGCTCAGAAGTGGCTAGGCAGCATACCTTCTTAATATTTCACAGGTGAATGCAGGATGCTGAAAGACAAACAACATCAGATATCAAGATGGCAAAAGTTGTGGGAAGGATCACACAAAGAGGCTTTGACAGTTTGCTTTTGCCTAAGCCTACTGGGAAGCGCACAATTCCACCCCTCCTCTGAGTTGAATGCAAACTACTTGTTTACAGCAACTGAAGTAAGCTGATAAGGAGGGAAGTGGGAGGAGAGAGAAATGGCATTTTAAAAACAGCTGAAAATGTGGGATGATAGCACATTAATCAGGACTGTACTTGCCAAATCAGGAGAGCTGGAGAGTATAGGGCCACTATTGTAACACTTAAAGAACCACAATGATGCATGCTCCTCTTAAATTATGCAACTTCTGACTCATCGTCAAAGTTAGTCTAACATGCAGTGTATTACAGTGAGCCCACAAATGTATTGGGGTAGCGAGCCATGGATTGGAGCTCCCTCAAATCTCCCTGCCCCATCTTGAAGGTTATGAAACAGGAGTGCCAGAGTACATTATTGTTCATTGGCGGTTCTGCAGTGTGCATCACTACATGCTGGTGCATTGTATGATGTACATCAGTGTGTGATGAACATTTGGTTGTGCAGTGTCACAGTTCTATAATGAGGTGGCATAACACAAGACAGCCATAACACCATGAGAATAAAGTTATGGTACATCTTTTTGATACAGGATGATGGCCGTCTTTTTCGTAAGGGGGAAAGTCAGGCTTCCCGACGGCCAAATGGAAACTCATGTGTTGCATGGTTCCCACCTTACCATAAAATGGGATTTAATATCTCCACAGGGACTCTATCAGTAATGTAAACTTCAACAAATGAGTGACCCAAAGTGGGTGAAGCAGGATTGTCATAAGTGTCTTCCCTAAGAGGATCCCCCCAAAGTCTGGTTTTAACAATCCATTCACCCGCACCATAGCTTGAGAACATGATGCTTGCAACAACATATTAAGAGTACTATTTCACTTCTACCCCTGGTACAAAATAGGCTTGATAATCTGTTTTCACTTGTTTCTGATCATAGTAATTACTAAATGTGTCCTTTTTTGTTGCAGCATTCAATCTGCATGACCTGCAGTTCCTTGGGGAAATGGGGGGAAGTTTTGAGGATGGCGTAATAATTCATCACAGGAGAAAATTACATATGTAGTCATTTCTTTCTACCATAAATAAATAAAAAATAAATAGTGACAGAAGTACCAGCCATGCAACATGTGCCTCCCAAGATTATTGGGGAATCTTTTGGACTTCATAATTCTCCAGGTGCAAGCCATCTTACTTGGGCCCACCACCGTGGCAGAGGAGATTGGATAGCATTGATCTAAACCTCAGCACGGACAGACAGAAAATCATATGGTTGGTTTATTAATTTTAAAATGTATGCCTGATATAATACCATGAAGGACACTTTAGAGGTTAATTTTGTAGTGTTCAGGAGAATGCTTTTTTACTCTTCACTGTGTTAAGAATGCGATCCTCATATAAATATCACACACACATATACACACATACACACTTGAGGAATTAACACAGAATGTTTGAGTTTGCAAGTGTGAAAAGCCAATATAAAACTTGGCTTTCATCATCAGAAATATTTAAATGACATAGTTTTCAAACATTTCCCCCTTCCTCCAGTTTCATTTATTGAACACATGTTGATTTTTTTCCCCCCAGATAAATATTGTTGGCTTCTTGGCAATGAAATTTTGTGTCCTTATTTCTTAGGCCTCGGCTAGAAATTTGAGCCTCCAGTAAAAAAAAATGGAGGAGTTGAGCAATAAACTCCATACATTTGATTTCAAAATATGAACTCAAGGGTTGGGTAGTGGGTTCTCACAATGGACTTCCTTCAGCTGTCTCTAGTACTGCTTTTTGTGTGGTCAGTATCTGCAATGCATTTCCATGACGTGCTGCTGGATCAGAAGATGTACAGAGTGATTCAAAAAGAACAGTGCAAAACAGAATAAGAACAGCTTTACTTTTGCACCATTCTTTTTGAAACACATGGTATTTCAGAACAGGGTTGCAATCTTCCAAAATACTGCAAGATTCCTCTTCCTCATACACATTTCAACCATCATGCACTTATGACTTCTAGTTCCTTTGGGGTGTAATTAAATGGAGAGAAGTAATCCTAATACCAGCTAAACTACCTGTGAAGAGGACAAGAGGTCTGGAAGCCATCCTCTATGAGGAGTATCTTAGAGAGCTGGGTATTTTTAGCCTGGAGAACAGAAGGGTAAGAGGTGACATGATAGCATGTTTATTTTTTTCCATTACTTTTTATTCATAAAATACTGTTATTCTGTATAGTAATACAGTTGGTCCTCCGTTTTCATAGGGGATCCATTCCAGACTGCCCTGTGTGAAAACGGAGACTCATAAGCTTGAATAGGGCATGTGCCTGCAAGCACGTGTGAGGCGCGCACCACGGGGGCCCACCCCATTAAAAATAATGGAGGTCACCCCTCTGCGAATATTGAAGACTGCGGACCTCAAGTCCGCAAGAAAGGAGGGGCGACTGTATAATCAAAATACACTCAGTACAGTTAATAATAAAAAAGACAAAAAAGAGATGCTCAATTTGTAACTTACACCATCTTACATAATTATTTCCACTTAAACTTATACAGTGTAATCTAAAAGTTATTAAACTATTTTATCAAAATCCTACTTCCTGTCTTGCTTTTGCTGAATGTTAAGTCGAGTTCCGGTCTGGAATCTTTTCCTCTGGTCATTCATATATAGGGAGAAAATAACCTGTTGATACACTTGTTTAAACAGTATTGTCAAGACCTGTCCACTTTCCTTTCCACTCAGGCTATATCTGCCCTGCAGAAATAACCCGGTTTGACACCTCTTTAACTGCAGTGGCTCAGTGCTATGGAATCCTGAGAATTGTAGCACCAGAGCTGTCTTGACAGAGAAGGCTCACAAAATTACAAATCCCAGAAACCCATAGCATTGAGCCATGACAGTTAAGGTGGTGTCGAACTGGATTATCTCTGTAATGTGGATGCAACCTAAATTAATACTCGATGCCAATCCTTTTTAAAAAAAAAAAATCTAAGATTTATCATGGATCAAAAAGAACACACTGTCAGGAATGTGGTGGAGTCTCCTTCTATGGAAGTTTTAAGACAGATGCTGAATGACCATCTGTCGGGAGTGCTTTGATTGTGTATTCCTGCATGGCAGGGGGTTGGACGGGATGATCCTTTTCTAACTCTAAGGTTCTGTAACATTATGTCTTGTAGCACAGCACTGGTAAATTGCTTCTCGTTTCATTAGCAACCTGATAACCTGTTAGCACATCTGGCTTGGAAAGTGCCGAAGAGTAGCCAGCATCTGTTCAACTAATATCTCTGTAAAAATACCAAATGTGTAAACAGATGAGCTCCTTCATTACAATATCAGTTTGGATGTGCAGAGATTAACATTTATCCTCTTTTATGTAGTGGCTATGACTTCATGTAGCGACTGTGACTAAGCAGATAATCAGATAAGAGAAACCAGTCTGTTCAAGAGTGTCTGTGTGATTCAGAGAAATATGTTGGTTTGTGCTTTTCATTCCATGGCACTTTATAACCCAGAAGCCTCTCCGTTTCCCTGACACAACAGCTGCAGATTGCTGGATTAACTGTTGACGTATACTTGTGCAATAGATTAGTGCTTTGCTGCACTCCTCCTCTTTCTGTACTATCTGTTGGAAAGATTTAAAAACCAAGGGCAAGCTCTGAAATGTAGTCGTCTCCCTCCCTCCCTCTCCTTTTTTAGCGTGTGGAATGTATAGGATAGTCAAAACAATAATAATGAAGTAACCTCTTTTGTACAAAATCATTACTAGTTCCAAGAATAACATCTTGCCTTTTCATGCAGTAAGGATGAGCAGTACTTGCTGTAGATAAGACTGATAAAAAGAGTAAAAGACATTCTGCTGCTGGATAGTTGACAGATGACTTCAAGGGACATACACAAACAATGTGTATGTGTGTGTTTGTGTGTGTGTCCTTTCAAGCCACCTGTCTGCTCATGACAACCTCATAACATCACAAGCTTTTCTCAGACAAGGAATACAAAGGGGTTTTTGCCACTTCCTTCCTCTAAAATATAGCCCACAGCACCTGGAATTCTCTGGTGGTCTCCCATCCAAGTACTATCTAGGATAGGCTTGCTTAGCTTCCAGGATCAGATGGGATTTGGTGCCTTTAGTATATTTAGGCCACATACAGAGTAGGTGATACAATAGATCTGAGCTCACTGAGGGAATGGTATTCTCAAGTTGAAGTTAATCAGATCTTCCCGATTTTCTTGTTCACTTTGTTCGCTTTGAATTGGAATTGTTCATTTATGACTCCGAGCCAAATTTTCTGGATGCCATTACAGCCCCTTTTCCATGGAGGAAATTTATGTAGTGGGTGGTAACAGGTTTAATGGAATGGGGGAGTGGAGACTTGGAAACCATTTCCTGTGGCCTAGCCTGGGAGCTGGGTATGTTCAGCCTGGAGAAGAACAGGTTAAGAGTTGACATCATAGCCATGTTTAAAGACTTGAAATAATCTCATGTTGAAGAAGGAGCAAGCTTGTTTTCTGCTCCTCCAAAGGCTAGGGCACGGAGTACAGTTGGCCCTACATACTGGTGGGCTAGCCATCTGCGCATTAGAGCAGCCGCAGATGTCCCCACCCCATTATCCTCAGTGACAGCATGTGCATGTGTCCGTGCGCATATTGCGCATCCATAGATGATAATAGGGCTTGAAGTTCTATTATATTTGATATCGGAGGGAGTGAAGGCAGAACAGAACCCCTGTGGGTACAGAGGGTCAACTGTAATGAATTCAAGCTACAGGAAAAGAGATTCCACCTAAAAATTAATAATAATAATAATAATAATAATAATAATAGTTTATTTATAGCCCGCTCCTCTGTACATACACTCGGAGCGGGGTACAAGTAAAAAAAAAATAGATTAAAACAATCCCATGACCCATTTCCAAACCTCCCACCCCTTAAAAATAGATTAAACAGCAATGATTAAAACAGTTATTTAAAAACATATAACTACATCCTAACCCTTCCTTATGCGGCCACGTCATAAGTGGGGATCAGAAACATGGGAGTAGGCAGGAAATCAAAGTCTGGAACCAAAGCCGGGGATAAGGAATTTCAGGGGAAGGCCTGCCAGAAGAGATGCGTCTTTAGGGCTTTTTTGAAGCAATCTAGAGATGTCATGAGACGCATCTCATCCGGCAGACCATTCCTGAGCTTGGGAGCGGTCGCAGAAAAGGCCCTCTGGGAGGTCTGTGCCAGGAAATTAGGAAGAATTTCCTGACTGAGATCTGTTTGCAAGCGAAATACCTGCCTTGGAGAGTCGTGGAGTCTTTGCCATTGGAGGTTTTAAAACAAGGGCTGGATGGCTGTCCGTCGGAAATGCTTTGATTGTATATTTCTGTATGGTAAGGGGTTGGATTGAATGGCCCTTGAGATCTCTTCCAGGTCTGTGATTCTATGGTAGTAGATGCCTATACCAAAGACATTTAAATATTATTCCTGTCAGCTGCCTTGATTCCAATCTCTATCGTTGCTCCAAAGCTGTGGAATGACCTGCCGGAGGAGATCCGCCTCATCTCCGCCCTTACAGCCTTTAAGAAGGCCCTTAAAACTGATATCTTCTGGCAGGCCTTCCCAACTTAACTCCCTCCCCCCTGAATATGAATATGAATATATATGTGACCGTTAATTCTGCTTCTCTCCGTCCGCCAAAAATTTCCCCCTCAATTTTAGCTATTTGTATTTTAAATGTTTTTACTGTTATTAATATTGTTTTAGTACTGGGACTGAGGGTTGGGAAAGGGTTTATTTTGGATTTGATTGTATTTTTAATTGTATTTTTTACTGCTGTAACCCGCCTGGATTCTTTGTGATTGGGTGGGATATAAATATTTATTTATTTATTTATTTAAGAGTGGCATTTAAAATAAATAAAGTAAATAATTCCCCACTTCATGGAAGATATTTTTGGGAACAACTGTAAAATGGATTGGAACCATATGGCCCTCTAGATGCCATTGGCTTACAGTTCTCAGTGCTGGCTACAGCTGCTGATATTTGTTGCCCAACTTATCTGTTCCCTCCATCCATTATTCTAGAAAAATGTTGGATTGTTTGTATTAAGTCTGCAGTACGAAGTCCTTGTGCCAAGGGCTGCATGATTCCCACTTGAGATACCTGAGAGCTCTGTCTCTTTTGGGGTTGAAACTGTAAAACTGTAAAAGTATCTGCTTTCTGGATGAAGGTGATCTTGGGATGACACTTGAGGAGAAATCTAGTGTGTGTGTGTGGTGTTTGTGTGTGTGCATGCATACTCATTTGTGTCAGAAAGAAGGAAATAAGTCAAGGGGAGCCTTGCCTGCTTCCCTGGGGTAAGGGGAGCCGCCATCTCAGAGAGGTTGTATTGCTAGGCACTGAACTGATGCCAGCATGTATTTCCGATAAATCCGTGTTTATTCTTATGATCAGCTGGTTTTAATCTCATCAGGTAGTAGTAGGTCTGACTAGTAGTGTGTGGTGTGGTGTGATGGTACCTTTTTAGTAAATGAAGGATTGTCAACGCCAGAATGGCTTTTCTCTTGATTAAAATAAAGTGGAACACACACACCCTTCGTGGGGCCAGATGCTGATACTCTTAGAGTTCAGTGAAATTTTGTGGTGGTTATACCAGTCTAATCTGTGAGCAATGTCCATTACTGTTGAAGAGTGTTGGACTGTTTGCATTAAATCTGAAGGAAACTACAGTGCTGAGAATGTGTGTGCTAAATTTTGATAATAGGCAGAAAGAAACATGACTCTGCAGTCATGAAAAGCTAACACGCAGGGATTTGCTGGTACAAAATGTTTGTCTATATAAATTGGCCCAAGAAAGTATGAAACCATTTCTGTTTGTTGGCACTGGATTGTGCCAGATTCTTTCTGGAAAACAAGATGTGTGCCCCCCCCCCCACCACACATACACACACATTTTAAAAAATTAAAAAATTGGGAGTGTATCTGATGAGGGTAAGGAATAAAAAAGAGTTTGCAATGTAGACTGTTTCCTTAACAGTTGTTGCTTGAGGAAACAAGATACCAGAGCCCTGTGCTGACCCACATAAGGAAAACGTTGTTTGTTTCGCAGCCAGGTAATCACTGGGTACAGAGGTCAATTTAACAGTGGTTAAATCAATCGGCTTAATTACTATATTGCTGATAGGTTCTGACTGCCATGAATTATTTACCATCTATCCTTAGAGAGCCACAGGAGAGTAATGAAATGCCTGATGCAGTAAGAACAGCAAGTAGAATCGCTGTACTTTACTTCTTTGAGTATTTGTTCTAGTCTGAATGGAGTGAGTGATTGTTCTCATAGGAATAGTATATACTCATCCCTCCAAATTTGCTAGGGTTAGGGGCACAGGACCCCTGAGAATGTGGGGAAACTGCAAATAACAAAAAACACTATGCTTTTACCTAAGAGAACACTTCTCTAGGGATCTCTAGGTCCTCCAGTGTAACTGTGGTCAGCATCTGCCAGATATTGACCAAAGAATTGCGCTGGAGGAGCTACAAAGACCTAGAATCATAGAATCATAGAATCATAGAGTTGGAAGAGACCACAAAGGCCATCCAGTCCAACCCCCTGCCATGCAGGAACTCCCAATCATAGCATCCCCGACAGATGGCCATCCAGCCTCTGCTTAAAGACCTCCAAGGATGGAGACTCCACTACACTTCGAGGGAGTGTGTTCCACCGTCGAACAGCCCTTACTGTCAGGAAGTAGTGGAGTGGAGTGGAGTGGAGCCTAGTGGAGTGTTCTCTACAGGAATCTCTAGGATGGTCCTTGAGTGCGACTTTTGGTTAAAGTTGACCACAGAGTTGCACTGGAGGGCCTAGAGATTCCTAGAGAGAAAATATTAATAAAATCAGTGGATAATCAAATCCACAAAAGTCAAAGCTGCAAATGTGCAGGGACGAGTGTATTCACAGGTACAGGTAAAGGTGGGTTTCTGTATAGTATCTTTAGTGTGGTAATTCTAAATTTAGGACGGAAACAAGGATGGTATTGCATCCCAGATTTTACCCATAGCGAGCCTCTCATTGTTTTGGGTGAACATGGCCATACACAGTAATAATTTTATCATTCACAGATGAACCAAGGAGTCGCACTTCATTGTTGGGAAATGATTTTCTTGGCTGCTTTGACATTTTTTTAAGTGGAAGAGTGGGGTTTGTTTCAGATGTGTAAAAATAAACCCTGCCTCATTTTGTAGAACAATGCACCGTTTGTAGAATGTTATACCATCAAGCTTTTTGTGTTTGACAACAGCTTTGAAAATCTGTCAAGGCAGGGGTGCAGGGAGAAGAAAGATTGCCTGCTGTGTACCTGAAAGACAATATTTTTTTCCCAGCACCTTGCTGCCAGTATAAGCAGAGCCACCTAGGAACAATCTGATCCCAGCCCTTTTCACCCTATCACTGCGATCTTCGAAAATCATTGTAAGCTGCCTTGAGCACTTTGGGGCAAGGGAGAGGATAATGGAATTTTTATGTGACTTCATGTCAAGTCTATCTCAGGGCAGTCTTATGTTAAGATTTTGGTAGCAAGATTTTTTCAGAAGACTTTTGCCATTGCCTTCCTCAGAGACTGACAAGAGAGTGACTTGCCTACATTCACCCTGTGGGTTTCCATGGCTGAGCAGGATTTGAATCCTGATCTCTGGAGCTCAAAATTGAAACCGCTAACCATTTCAAGCAAATAAAATTTAGGATCTGTGATGGCCTGTGCTGTGGCCCCATTGTCTGTGCGCTTGTCATTGTAATGGCTGGTATAGCTAGCCCCCCTTCTGGCCTCCTCACTATTTTGGGGCAGTGCGGGCAGGGAAATCAATGCCTTTGCTTCTCTCCTTAGGCTGTGTTGCTTTTAGTAGGTAAACTGCATCCTGTAGGTTCTGCAGTGTTCATTTTTCTCCATAATTTTAAAGGTATCTGCATGGCGTCCTGACCAGGAAATTAGAACTATTGTTGTTTGTAGTGGAACTGCCCTGGGTTTGCTTTGGTAAAAAAAACTTGGCACATTGATCAACTTACATGATACAGCAGGAAAGGCGAAATAAAAGGTGCAAAGGATCAGAAAGTCTTGTCCAGACTTTAATGTGATCTGTATATTTAAACAGGGTTTTTCCCATTTGCTTTAAAGTTTTACTGTGGTAAACAAATTAGAGGACTTGCCCTTATTATCATTTCTGTCAGTTGTGCTAGGGATCCATCAAAACACATTTATCTACTCTTTTCCTATAAGTGACAGTTTGTGTCACTGGCATAACCAATATCTAAAGACCTTTGTCATCTCGTTGCCATCAGGTGATTTGCACAGATATCATCAGCCCATCTGATGTAGCATATGATCACACTTTGGTTTTATTTTTAATGCCAAAAGGGATGTTTAAAAGTACACTTTTAGAAGTTTGATGGTAGATGTGATTGTGAAAATAGCCCATGGGCTGATGTGAAGAGTGAGAGATCTTTTTAAATATATTCCTTTAAAAAAAAGTTGTGTAGACTATTTTAAGATGAAGTTCAGTATGTCATTTAGGATCTATCCTATGGAACTTCAAGCAGGAAAAATGGGATGAACAGCCTTCTCCTAAGCTGTGCTACCTCCTGTCCACAGGCTCAATGTAAGAAGGGATTCCAGAGTTAATTAGAATTGAATTTGACATACTATAGTAATAGGTTTGTCTACATATTACTGACTGATTGGTTTAGTTTCATTTATATCCTGCTTTCTCCCTATCTATAGCTCTTTAGTGGAATCCATTGTCTGCTGTTAAGAGATGGATAGCCCATGGGCTATTTTTACAGTGGATGCTTTCCCCATCCATCCTGTGGCTAGCATGCTGGATGGTCTAGTTTATGGTTTGGTGGCCTAACAAGGTATGACGGGCAGATGGTTATTCTCTCTTATTAGTCTGGTCTATTCTGTTGAGCAGATTTGGGCAACTGTATTAGGCCCAGGGGCCAGTTTGCTGCCACTGGAAGTCCACATGGACTACCAAAAGTGCCAAAAAAGGGTGGTGGTGGAAGCAGAAGTGGTTGGAAGTTCTCTTCTGGTTTTGAAAAGAATTTTAAAGATGTTAAACAGTGCACAGTGTTTGTAAATTCTTTCAAAGATGTATGGAATCTCTTGGAAGCTTCCAAGAGGGCAGTTCACGTTTTGGGGAGGTGAGAAAAATCTGAAAATGCCAAAGCACCCCAAGAAAGGCTTGGGACCACACTTTGCCTACTCTTGCAAATGTGTTGCATACCTTTGCTGCTCATGTAAATCCTTCCTTTCTCATCCCCTCTCCAGAGTTAGACACTTCATTGGAGAAGGGAGTAATTTGCCAAATATGCTTGTCAGAGTTGCAAGGGATTTACTTCTTGCATTACTCTGTTGTTGTGATGTGCTAATTATTGTTATGGCAACCACTTATGGCAACCCTATGAATAACAGACTTTTGAGACACTTTCATCAACAGCGTTGCTCGGGTCTTGCAAATTTAGGGTGAAGATGGCTTCCTTGATTGAACCAACCCACCTGTAGTGCAGCCTTCCTCCTTTTTTTGCTGTCTTCCAATTTAGCAAGCTTTATTGACTTTTCTAAAAAGTCATGTTATCTGTTGATATGGCCAAAGTATAATAGCTTTTGACTTCAAGGGAGAGTTTAGGCTTGATTTTCTTTAAGATTCATTTGTTTGTCTCTTTGGCAGACTATGATCCACAGAACTCTTCCAGCACCACACTTCAAATGGGCTGCTGCTCTTCTTGACAGCCTTTAGAAAAAGAAATTGGAAATATGACAGCATGGACGACCCAAGCTTGGGTATTCAATTATATATCTCTACACTTGAGGATCTTACCTAATTCCTTCACAGCTGTTGTTCTAAGTCCTAGTCTTTTCACACCTCTTTCCTCAGGAGTCTAATCCACTTTCTCCATGATATGCTCACTGATAAACTAAATTGGTAGTATAAAATGAAGTCTTGCCTGACTCCCCTGTCCCTAGAAAGGCATTTCTTTCTCCAGATTTTATCCTTACAGATGCCTCTTGTTCAGTATATACAGTAGTAGATTTTCACTGAAGTCTTACTGGTACTCTTTGATCAGCCTTTGTTTGTTATCAGAGCCCTGGAGGTGCAGTGGTTAAATGCTTGTACTGCAGCCACTCACTCACAAACCACAAGGTTGTGAGTTCAATACCAGCCATGGACTCTGGGTTGACTCAGCCTGGCATCCTCCCATAGATCTCTAAAATGAATAACCATCTTGTTGGGGGCAATTAGCGTACAATTTGTAAGCCTCTTAGTGCATCGATATTGCTAATGCTATGTCCTTTGACCGCTTCTGCTACATCTCTTCTCTCTATTAATACCACTCTATTTCGTCTTAGGTTTTCATTTCCTGAGCATTTCCTGTAATTATCTGACTCAAAATGTCCCATTCCTGTCCACTTTTTCTTGTTCATCCCAAGTATTACAATTTCTATATCTTCCATTTCTTACAAGTGTCTAGCTTCACCTGATTCACATTTCTCACATTTTATATGTTATCAGTTTTGGACTTTTCTTTCATATCTCATATCAACAGCTGACCATCTTTTTATTTTGAATTCAGTTGTGTCATTAGACACAGTGCTTACTTGTCCTTGTCCTCTACTCTTCCCCAGTAGCTATTTGGATACCTTCTTATCTGGGAGTCTCATATCCCAGCACTCTGTTGTTTCATTTTGGGTTGTCTCATCATAGAGTTTTCATAATAAAAGATTCAGTAGTGGTTTATTGGCACCTCTTTCTTGACCGTACTAACAAAAGTTAGATAAAGTGCTACTGCCATTGCCTTTGAGAGATTCTCTGCCAGCATCACCCCAGTAGGTGTTTTGACCATTTAGTCGGGCTCCTTATCAAAAGTCTACTTCACAAAGGAGATCCTACTAGCAGCACTGCTATCATCAGCATAGGCTCTTGCCTCACAGGAGCACACAATCTTGCATCGGAGAAAGACAGTACTGTGGTCAGTGCTTTACTTTACTCTTTTTAAATGGAATTGTGGTCTCCACCTTAGATGCCAGTTTGTATTTTTACTCTACACAATTAAATGTAGTTACACTGTGTGATATTGTTGCTGTAAGAAAGAGATTGGTTTGCATCAAGTGACTGAAACGATGAATATTTACATATTACTGGTGATTTGTTCCTTTTCAAGCTATGTTCTTTCTGTCTTCTGTTACTTTTCATCTCTATCCAATAATTACGGTTTGTGCCTTCTGCTGTCAACTTGTCTGCCGTGCCACTTTCAAGGTGATGGCAGTCAGTGCTGCCCATCTGTAACTTTGGGGGGCTTTTCACTGGACTAGACAGCTCTTATACTTGTTTCCAGTTTTCCTCTCATGGCATGATGAAGCTTCTGTGGACTTAGCAGCACGCAGTCCATCTGGTCTTTTTTGATCTTTGCCAAGGTTCTTTTATTGTGCTCTGGAACTTTAGGGAATATAAACTTGAGGCCAATGCTATATTGATGAATATATTAAGATGCAGTGATGCTGAATTTTGTTTTCTGATGAGCAGTCCTTTGCTTAACTTTAAACTGCAGGAAACACTCCAATACATGTTCAATTTTATTTTTTCTTCATTGTTTCTGGCTGTTTTGTGTTCTCTTTTTCTTCTTTAACCCCCCCCCCTTTTTTTTTTGTTTTGTGTATATGTGTATGCAACTGTAGATTTTAGTGTATCTGAAAATTCTTAATAAGTATATTCCACCAAAAAGAAAGAAAGATCACATGAAAGTGTGGTCTCAGAAAGGTTGGGTTCTAAGTAAGCACAATATGTGAAACTGTAAAAGATGTGCACAGACTGATTGTCAAGTTAAGGTTCAGTTTCTCTGAATTGTAGTGGTTAAACGAATTATATATTTGCCTGAATTCTACTCATAAGATGCAGTTTATTCAGTTTATCAACTCACTCTTAATTCCTTTGATACTGAAAGCTAAATACAGTCGACTCTCTATATCAGTGGATTTTTATCCACTGATTCAACCATCCATGTCTTGAAAATATTCAAAAGAAATTGTATAGATTCCAATAATCAAACCTTGATTTTGTCATTTTATATATGGGCACCATTTTACTACGCAGTTGTATTTAATGGGACTTGTGCGTCCACCAGTTTTGGTATCCATGGGGGATCCTGGAACCAAACCCCAGTGGATACCAAGGGCCCATTGTACCTCAAAATCTGAAACAATCCTCACCCTCTATTACTTGTAGGCTATTATTTTAACCAAATATGCCTATTGTCTAGAGAAATAAACCCACGTGCCTCCTGATTATTTGACTATTCACATAGTATTTTCTCTGTGAAGCTGCAGTAGGAACAGATTTCAGCTTAATGTCATGTCAGTTCAGTTAATCTACTTAGAGCAATTTAGGCAGACCCAAGGCCATAATATTCCCAGATTACAACTTTTCATCCCTTCATTATTATTTTAGTGTGAATCTAGTGGATTATTAGAAGCGAGAGTTGTTGTTTTTAAAGCATGTGTGATGAAATCCCATTTAATAAAACTTCCGAAGACTGCCCAAGGTCAACTGTGAAGAATTATCCTCAAATCTATCACAGAGAGCTCAGTTCCATCTCTCACTATTATAACTGGCACACACATTTTCATCTCTAGCAAGTAATAGTCTCCCAGTTCTCTGAAGTTTAACAAATTTCCAGTTGCAGATTAACAGCCTGCTTAAGTAACTTCTTTTAAAATGATGAACGTTGTCTGCTTTATTGTTGTTGTTAACCGTCCTCAAGTCGATCCTGACTCATGGTGATTCTGTGGATGAGACATCTCCAAAACTCCCTTTCTTCCACTGCTCTGCTTAAGTCCTGTAAATTCATGCCTGTGACCTCCTTAATAGAGTCCATCCATCTAGCATGAGGTCTTCCTCTCTTTCTACATCCCTCCACCTTTCCTAGCATTATTCTCTTTTCCAGTGAGTCCTCCCTTCTCATGATGTGGCCAGATTATGATAGCTTTAGTCTTGTCATCTTGGCTTCCAGAGAGATTTCTGATTTGATCTGTTCTAGCACCCATTTGTTTGACTTCTTGGCTGTCCATGGTATCCTCAGTAATCTTCTCCAGCACACGTTTCAAATGAATTGGTTTTCTTCCTATCTACTTTCTTAACTGTCTATCTCTTGCATCTGTACATGATAATAGGTAAAACAGTGGCTTGTATGATTCTAACTTTCATGCTCAGTTGTATATCTTTACATTTTAGGATCTTTTCTAGTTCTTTCATATTTATAAGTATTATATTATCTGCTAGCCTGGTGAAAGTACCCCTGAGATGGAGTGTGAGAATGCTTCACTACTTTTGTGCTGGTGAAACTTTGGCCTGTAGACAATGTTATTTATATAGAGTATTTATACCCTACTCTTCAGCCACAAAGGTACTCATAACATTTTACAGCTTGCTAATTTGATAGTTCCCTGCTGCCCGGTTAACAATCTAAAATATATGACACAAAGGAAGGGAATGGCAGTGGGGAAGGGGATCAAATCCACTAGATACTGCTGGTTCTTCTCTCCCTTCAAGACCAGGGCAGTGGCAGCTAAGAAGGAGAAATAGCTTTTCATCTGCCTCTGGGCTAGGCATGGTGAAGTGAAAATTCATCAAAAGTTATAGAATTTGTGAGTGATATTTCCATGATGTACATGTACATGTGTAAGTTTGAGATATTCTTGCAGGTGGAAGCCATTTGTGACTGATGGTATAGAAAAATGGCAGAATCTGAATTTAATGTCATGAAGCTCATATATTCCATAACATGATTATATGTTATGATTATATTCTAATAAATAGAAATTATTTTTAAATGTTCATTTTTTCATAAAACAAGAATTACATATACACTTTGGCATTAAACAAGAACAAAAATGTCACGTTTGTGATCATTTAGGTATTAGTTATATTAAAGTGTCCATCTAGGTTTAATTTTTAGGCAATTACAAAACAGATGTGGGTTTTTTCCCCCCTTAGTTAACAATCAGTGTTCAAAGAAAAACGATTACAGTACTAACTCCTTTATGTAATGCAGTGCCACCTATGTCTTTAAAAAACAACAACTTTTAATCAATAAATAATAAAAGATGGTCAGGGAAATGAAAAATACATTTTTGAGGTTTCTGAATACGGATGTTTTGTTTGCTTAAAATTATTTATAAATTAATTTTGCTCAGAAGATGCAGAGACAAAATAGGAGGATATACTTAAAGTACGTCTAGAAAGGCCCCTGTATATTCTCTGTACCATGTCCCTCTAGGTTTACTTCTTTCAATAAAAAACTATATGATGTCTGAGCTTGGTTTGAATTCTCAAAGGCTAGTTTCAATGCCAGTACGTGTTCATAATTTCTGTGTGGCATAAATGCCTGGCCTACTTGCAAGTCACTGGATTGTCAATTGCTTTCTCTTCCCTTTACAAAGGTGGTTGAAGAAAGTTGGTGTAAGCACTTTTTTGCTTTTCATTCCTTTAGTCTGTTTTTGTTGGTGTTGCCATCCAGAGAACATTGCAGCCAGTGGGAGTAGAGAGGACTATTGGATATGGTTTACTGAACTGATTGAACTTTAAGGAGGTGCTTGACTTTTTGAGGCCAGTATTGCTCTGGCCAATGGCAAAATCTTCAATTTTGCACAAAAGTTTGTTCATTTTTCTGCCTCCCACCCCATGTAAATAATGGCTCTGAGATGGAAGCTGAGATTCCAAACCAGTACAAGGCTATATTCTACCTCATGCCTCTGTGGGGTGTTGTTCTCCTAAAAAAAATTAAATACCCTTTTCAGTCCATATACAGATGAAAGACTGAAAAGCACAGTCCTTTAAGTGAGGGTTTATGTTAAATGCATCTTTAAAAAAAAAAATCTTTATTGAGAAATTTCACATTGAATACATAATATATGGATCTTTTTGCAAATAAATAAAAATAAATCCTCAAAGACTGTATAAAAGGTGAAACACGGTATGGCAGTAGTTTCTCTTTGCCCTGTTTCTTGTGATCTGGAATGGCTGGGGGACAGAGACAGAGCATAATTTCAAGAACTCTAGATATTTCACATCTGGCACAGTGTTAAGCACACTATTATTGTTCTGTATTTGCACAATAGATGGGAATTGTGAATTATATAAATGCTCACACCCCAACATATGATTGTTTCTGCTGTGAATAATGGAATTATAATTTTATAGTATGAACAAGGTAATTGGAAAGTTGTTTCATGCATTCTCTATCACAATTACTTTTCATCCTTGTTTGTTGTTAAAACTGTCATGAATGCTGATGTCTCTTTTTACCCAGTGACTGTATGCACCGCTGTCTCTATTCTCCTTTACCAAATGCAGGGCAGTTGTTAAGGGAGTTGAATATATGTATGCAGCTTCTGGAAGCAGGGGATAATTTAAATTGTTGCTGAATACTTAAGACTGCTTAAGGAAAACAGGTGCTCAACTTGTCTGTCCTTCCTGGACGATTATGAAAAATGTGCATATAAAATATTAAACATTTTTTCTATTTCTTTTAGACTCATTGCTGTACTTGGCTAAGAATAAGCAGGATGGTCCGTTGCCATGCAACCTCTGGGCACCTATTTCTACACACATCTGCACGCTATTTCTCTTTGTTCTACAGAAACTCTTCCAGAATATAAATGATGAAAGGGAATTTAGCTCAAATATGTGCTGGGGAACCTTTTGCCACTGCAACCCAGATTGTCTTCTGCCAAAAGACAGGCTGATGACTGTCTAGGGAAGCTGCTCCAGCTTAGCATTTTTAACCAGATACAGGGGACTGAGTGTTTCTAACTAGGAATGCTGAGTCTAGGAAATACTGTTCATTGTTATTTGCCATCAAGTCATCTTTCACGTCTGGTGACTCTATGAATGAGAGTCATCCAAGTCCCCTTATCTTTGACTGTCCTGCTCAAATCTTGCAGATTCAAACATGTGGCTTTCTTGATTGAGTCTGGAACATGGTCTTCCTTTTTTACCACTGTCTTCTGCCTTACCAAGGATTATCGTCTTTCCTACTGAGTCATGTCTTCTCTTGACTTGGCCAAAGTATGACAGTTTTAGTTTAGTCATCTTGGCTTCTAGGGTGAGTTCAGGCCTGGTTTGCTCTAGGACCCACTGATTTGTCTTTTTGGCAGTCCATAGAACTCTTCTCCAGCACCACATTTCAAATGAGTTGATTTTCTTCCTGTCAACTTTCTTCACTTTCCAGCTTTCACATCCATGTATAGAAACAGGAAATACAATGGTGTGGTAGATTCTAGCTTTGTAGAGTACCTTTATAAAGTAACCTATAGGACAGCAGTAGACATAAAGTCTAGAGCAGCCCTATCATGTGACCAAGTGAAGGGTTAACCTCAGGTAGTAGAGCACAAGGAGTGGCAAATACCCTGTTCCTGCCCTATGCAACTGCTCCCACTGTGGGCACAAGTAATTTTCTTTCCTCCTCCCTATAGTGACTTGGCTCTTAGCTCTTGGCTCTTAGGAGCCCTCAGAGCCAGATATTTTTAAATAACACAAAAGATCTCTACCTAAAGCCACCCACCCACTGCCATCTCATTCAGCAGTGTGCAGAGGGCATGCGTGCCAGCATGACATCCTTCTGTCATGGCAAGAGGAAGGAGCCACTGCCTGAACTTTTTGCTAGTGACATGTTGCCTCGCTCTTGCAATATATTTGTTTCTGGTGTGGCCTGAGTGCAGTTCATTGTAGTGGCCCACACATTGTGAAGGGGCAGTATTTACTTTCCTTCCTTAAGATGTGGGAAAGGTTGGACCATCCCTGATTTAGTTAGAAGTTTTGTGTAAAGGAAATAAATTTCAACATCTGTTCGAAAACAACATCTTGCAGTTTTTAAGATAAATATAGTGACTGTTTTGTTTTTGTTTTTTGTTTTTTTAAGTGTTATTCTTACCCTACATATGGTGTCAGTGCTCCATTCTGTTAATATCTCCTCTCTGTCATTAAATAGCACTAAAAACTATGCCCTCTTTAAACCAAACCTGATAAAGATTTGCGAGCCTCACCATGTGTTTTTCACATTGGACATCTGTATTCTCAGATTCTAAATATGTGGACAATGTTGTAGGAGATTTGGATGTTTTAATTTAGTGCTTCTGATTATTGAAGTACGTGATAGATAGGATGCTTCTGCTTGAGTGGATCATTTTGGGTCAACAGAGGATAGTGGGGAAGAATGGAGAATTTGGAGGGAGAAGTTACTTGTCCTCTGCCCTGAAATGTGTGACTGAGTATGGCAATAATTTATGAAGAAACTGCTGTTTATGTCTGAGGATAGGAATGTTGTTGTTGTTCTTGCATTTCTCAGAAGAGTTAGACATGCAGTAAAGTGAAAAATGAAATTTACTGTAATGGAATAAAAACTTGAATGACGCGGTTTAAATTCCTACCCGCAAGGCATTGTCAAGAGCTGTCAGTTATATATTTTATGGTAACAGCACTAAGGGATTGGGACAGCATGTGTTTCTTGGTTTACCTCAACCTTAGATTTTTCTTTCCTTCCTAATTGTTCCATATTGCATTGTGTTTGTTGAATAGCCTTCCTTGTAGCCAGTTGTAGCCCATTGCCAGCAAACAAAGCTTTATAGCCATTCAGAGCTTGGAGAGTTCAAGGGGGGAGGGTTGTTTGATTGTTGGTTTCTTTTTCCTTTCATCCCAAACTACCAAAATCTTTGAGACAAGGCAATAAATGAATACTGTACAAATCCTGATGGCTCTGTTTTACTTCCACTATCAAAGGTAGCATATCAGTTGCCAGAAATCTAAGTGGGACGGAGCTGTTGCAGTCATGTCCTGCTGCTGGGCTCTCCATAGGCAACTATAGTTGGCTGTAGTGAGAACAAAACGTTGGACTAATTCACCCTTTAGTCTGATCCATCTCAGTTCTTTTTCATTTACCTCTTGATCCTCAAAACTTGAACTGAACTAAAGAGGGGGAGGGGAAAGTCCCTTTTCAGAGCCACTGTCTCTGATTTCTGACAATAATTCATTTCTTTCTTTTATAATAATGTTTGTTGCTAGATATAGAACAGCTTCTTGTAGTCCAGTATCTGCAGGAAGCTATAGTTTTTGTTCCCTTGCTATGGATTTGCACTGAAGCACACTGACTTTGCCCTTCACACATATCTGGCCATGTCAGATTAGGATATATGCTGAAGAATTCATCTGGACAGATTATAGCTGAGGTGCACAGCTTTGGAAATCAATATGTTGCTAATGAAAATGCTCTTTCGCAGATATCGACTGAAAGAAAGGGTAAGCCTTAGCAATCCTCAAATGCCCTCTATATGCACGTGCTAGCTGTGCTAAAAAGGACTGCAAAGAAAAGGAAAAGAGGCCCTAGCATTGTTTGACCCAATTAAGTTTTAAAGGGCCTTTGTTTTTGGAAACATTGCGCTGGCGATATTCATGTGTGAGAGATCAACATGGATTTGGGGGTGAGAAGAAATAACAGCACATGGCAGAGAACAGGATATTAATCCTTTCCTTACCTTGTAAAGGGAGGTTCAGGTGGAATATGGGACATGCGGCGAACACCACGAGTTACACAATTGCACATCACCTGTTATCCATCCATCCAAATGTTTGTTTTCATTTTGAGATTTTCCTCCTTTAAACAGCCCATCACTGTTCTGCATACCAGGGCTGTCTAAAGGGTAGGTGAAGCTTCCCTCAGATCTTTGGACAGTTTATATGTTGAAATAATGTTTTGTTCTTTCTCTTCTGGGGTAGAGTGCTAGAGACAAAAAAAGAAAGTGTTGTGCATAGATCTCTCTTGTAGACAAACTCCTCTCAAGCAAGGATTTGAATAACACCTTGATTTCAAAATTTTGCACTAAGAGTGTGTCCTGATTAGCAGCAACCACAATTACTGCCAATGAAGACTCAATCCTTTGTGCAGCATGAAATATCTGCGAGGGGAAGCTTCTGTACATTGGCTGTAGTCTCTTAGACATGGGTCCAAAGCACACTGCAGAAATAATCCAATTTGAGACTGCTTCAACTGCCCTTGCTCAATGCTAGGGAATTCTGGAAACTGTAATTTTGTGAGACATTTAGCCTTTTCTGTCAGAGATCTCTGGTGCCACAATAAACTATAATTTCCAGGATTCCCTAGCATTGAGCTAGAGTTAAAGCGGTCTCAGACTGGATTATTTGTCCAGTGTGTTTTGGACCAAAGTGAATGATACGTGTGCATTAGTGCAAAGAAGCTTGGTTAAAGGAGAACAGGCAGTGGCTGGTAATTGGTCATTAGGATGGCTCTTAGTTAGGGCACGCCAGTGTGTGCTGAGCTTTGGGTAGTTAATCCTGTCCTGTCCACAATCTCAGACAATCCAAATAGAAAACTCTATAGTATAAGCAGACAAACAGAATCCAAGAACCTACCAGTTGGGATAGAAATCAATTATGTCAGCCAAGTCAGGATGTATATGAGTGTTTATATTTAAAAGCATTGTGGAAACTGGCCACAAGAAACTGTTGGAAGTATCAGTGTTTTCATCTCTTGAGCCAGAATATAAACCCCTGACCAACTGGAAAAAAAAATCTGTTGGGTTATTTTGTGCAAACGTAGTGGTGGAGGAGCAGAATCATGTCTTCCCCAGCATCCCCATGGAACTGACATTCAGTTAGACTCATTCCAAGTTTTCCAACGGTGTTGTCATGCCATTCATTTCATTGGCCCCAGCTCCCTCAAACATCAGAGAGCTAATTTGATTCTAGTTAACAGGAGAAGGATTTCAAGAGCTATCATGAATCATTTCCCCATTCCAGAGGCCAACCAGAGTTTCAGCAGAAATTCCCAGGAAAATCCCAAACATGTCCATCTTGGATCCATCAACTTTCTGGGGTGATCATCTTGTTGCTGTCTAATCTCGACAAACACTCTTAAGTCCCAGCAATCATAACAATCACATCCGAGCATAATAATGTTTTTAGAAAGTCTCTAGACTTCTGCATCTCCATCATCCCTACCACTACAGAAAAAAAGCAGATTCAAAGTGTGTCCTGCAGAACGTATGGTGCCAGATACTGTACAACAAACACATGGTTGCCCTGGAAATTGAAATATTTAGCCACTCCTGATAGGACAGTTTCAGCATATTATATTTTGAATTCCTGCAGGACAAGCAGTCTGTATTTGCACTGTCCAGTACCTCACTGAGATCCAGCACCATGCCTGAGTCTGCCTTAGCTAACCCATGATGAGAAATTGTTGGGCAGAGAGGCTAATGTTACGGCATAGGAATCCCTGTCACGCTAAATACCCACCTTCAGATGCAGACACTTACAATAGGAAGCTTCAGGATGGGGCATATGACCGGTTGGACAAAATCATGATTAATCCATGCAACCCCCACCAAGTCTTGCTTGGTATTGCTCCTATCTTGCTTGACAGTGCGCACATACACATGTGTCTCTTTCTGCTAGCATGCTTATTAAGTCCTGCTTAGCTATTGTTTTTGCCAGCCTGACATTGAACAGCAATATCTTCAACTCAAAGAGGCTCACAGAGGTCACCTAGGCACCCTTCCTTTATACTGACCTTCCTTCCATCTCCCTTTGCCATATTTTTCTCTGCCCTCTCCTATTTTATTGGTTCCTCTCCATTTCCTCTGCCACTTTCTAAGATGTGTTTCTTCCACCAGGAGGCAGGCATCCACCACACTACTGATAAAGATGTAGGAAATACAAAGGAATTTCATCCAAGTTTATAAATAGCCAGAAAACATCTCCTCCCTTGTCACCCGTTCCAACAAGTGTGGTAGACCTCACCATTGTTCAGTCCCACGGTGCGTCTCCCAAAGGAGAGACTCCCATTCATGCTGACCCTGCCTGCAATAGTGTTGCTGCCAAGATAGTGTTCTTCTAAAGCTGAAGCTCCAGAAATCTGATGCTGGCTGATTATAAATCTGGCACGAAATTCTTTCTGGAAAAATTGCTGCTGATGCTTGAGTCGCTCCAGAAGGTAGAACACTCTGGTTCCAGGAATTTTGTCTGCTGAAGTCACAGCAGGCAAGCAGAGGATGGTACAAGCTTGACACTTATAATGTGCTGGGAAAAGGCAGTGTACACATCCCCTTCTCCCGTTGAGGTTGTAAAATGGTACATTTTTGTGTGCATAGCAAAAAGATGCATAATTTTGTGTTTTTTTAAAAAAAAGATATAAGTCATCAGCATGAGTACATTGTTGTATACTGCATATGTGTTTGCACAGATTGCATATGCAATGTTTGGAGTGAGTGTGTATATATGGAGCAACCTCGGGGCCAAAATGAACAGAAAACTTTAAAGATGAATGGGGGGGGGGGAGAAGAGCCTGTTGTCACATATTATGGAACGTGCCAATTTAGAATTATTTAGTATGGTTACGTATTAATTGCAATTGATTTTAATATTTCACTGTGTTTGTGAGGTAGATTTTCTAACCAGTGGATAGGTTTGTATATGATAAAATTTGAATCGAAGGGGGAACAGCCTGAGGGAGTGTTATAGAGCTGTTCCTCCCCTGCTGCAGGGCAGTTTTCGTCATGGGAATGGAATGGACAGACCCTCCCTCAGGGAAATGTGGCTGCATGCTTTGACTTAGTGCCACTAGCCATAGCTTCAGTCAGACACGGTGTAATTTTTACTCTTGACAGCTGTGTAATTTTGCTTCAAGCTTTTGGTCTATCAAAATCAGGGTTGTTACAACTCATGCAAAGCCAGGTATGCAAAAAAATAAATAAATGCTGAAGTACTGGTTTCTATGTCATTAAAATATTGTTCTTTATTTTAATGTTTTATTTTTATTGAGTTGCATTGTTTCCCATTGTATCACTCTTGAAAACTCAATACAAATTGTTGTTGTTGTTGTGTGTCTTCAAGTCATTTCTGACTTATGGCAATTCTGCAGCATGGGATTTTCTGAAGCTGAGAGTGTGTGACTTATCCAAGGTCACCCGGTGGATTTCCTAGAATACAAATAGATAACATGAAGTGACACAGGAAAAGTATTATTCTTATTTTTTTTTCTTAACATTTCAGATGGAGATGAAAAGACGCTTCTCTCTAAAAAAGAAAAAATGAAGCTGCGAAAGGACAGATGGTTGCAGAGTAAGCATTATTTTCCTACATCCTGTTTCCACACAGGACTCCTAGATATTCAGTACTGGATTATTGTCTAATTTAAGATCATGCCATGTGGTGAGCAGGTTCCTGACAATCTGAGTCCACCTGGTAAGTTATTTCCATCAGTGTGCAGTTCTGCATATTAAGTAGCCAGAGCTTCTCTGATTCTCCTGAAACAGCTAAAAAGCAGTAGTCTGACAAGATTTGTGTATAACACTAGCAAGTACATTTCTATACTACTTATCAGTGAACTAACATTCCCTAAGCGGTTTACAGTCTGTAAGTCAATTGCCCCCAACAAGCTGGATCCTCATTTTATCGACCTACGAAAGGATGGAAGGCTGAGTGGACCTTGGAGCCCTCCTCTAGAATAAAACTTACAACTTTGTGGCTGCAGTACAGGGATTTCACCACTGCACCACCAGAGCTCCCTATATGAGGTAGCATCTCCAGATTCATACTCACTAGGACCTTTTAAATATCTGAGGCCCTGGCTGAATGTTAGATGAAAAGTAGCCATATGTAAATCAGGATCTGAGTGTTGAAAATTGTATAGGCTTCTTTCAAAAACAGGCAGAGAAAATTAGGTGTGAGTCACAGAACTGTCGCCTGCCTTGTCTGTCACTTCACAATTACTGGCTAAACTTTCCTAGCTTCAGGGCAAAAGAACTAGGGGCAGTTAGTTGATAAAGAAGAAAGAAGGCAAGCAAAGAGAGAAAAGTAGAAAACAGCTCCAAAATTCTCAGGTTTTCTGTTGGTCTCTGGTGAATATTTCCTGATCACAACCCAATTAATAAAAGGCTCCTTGTCATACAGTGAGGGCAATGTGCTTGTTAAGTTACACTGCCCTGAGTTCAATGCAATGGAAGGGGGTGGCCATCCAGTTGTTGTATGGCATCTCAGGATAAAGTCAGATGAGGCCTTTGCCTGCCTCACCTGAAGAGGGCTAAACTGGGAAGGAGACATGGGCATGCATGCTATCTCTGTCTCTAGCTTCCATGCCATTTGACTGCTCTTAAGCCAGAGTACATGGCTAACTAAAGTAGCGCTACTGATGGTGGTAAACTGCTGACCAGTGGTGATCTGGAAGCCATCAGCTGCCAATCTGTGGCAAATTTCCAAGCAAGCAAGCACAAATATGGTAGTAGTCCTGGGCACATTGAAGGGAAAAATATCTGTCCCCCACATTACCCTTGGCCAGGAACCCTTACGAGGGCTAGAATATAACCTTCTTTTTTAAATTACTCTTATAATTAGTTACGTTGTGCAGCGTTGGGCCAGAATGGTTTTTTTTTTGTTTGATGCAGCAGCCACGGCTGTATTTCACTGCTTTTCAGTGGAAGAGGAATGGGTTGTTTGCCTGTTGACTGATTATGGGGTGAATGTACTGCTCCAGTCTGAGGATTTGGACAAGAAGGAGTATAGCCACATGCATTGCTATCTTGAGCTGCAGCTAAGAGTTCTATGGTGTCTTTTGTTTTTCTCCCTCTGATTTTCCAAGGTTCAATAACTTGAATGGTCACGTGGTGGGAAACAGAGAACATTTTTTCTGTATTTATCCAATAGTAACAGTAACCGTAACTTGTTAGTGCTGAGTAATGTACCTTTCTGGACCGCAGTAAGAGTAACAAACCATAATCTGTTGTGTGAGACTAATGAGTAAAGTAAGCAATTCTTTTTTTAAAAGTACAATTCCATTCCAAGCTCTGACTCTGATCATGTGCGTTTTCCAAACAATGGGAGATGGTAAACAAACAAGCTTTAAAACCCCTTTCATATTTTCATAGATGTACAAAGCCCTTAGGAACAGCTGCACATGCAGGGAAGTGAGGGATAAAATTTGTGTGCCAGCCCATTTTTCCTTCTCAGTTTAGTACACACCTGTTGCAGATGAATGTCTGCCTAGGGCTGAATATTTTCTTAAATCTAACCATCATGATTTCTGGCAAAATGGACAGTGTAATGAAACATTTACAATGGATCCAAGCTCTCCAGTACGGCAAGACCATAAACATACAGCAGAAGGAATGCCCTGAAATCTTCCTTCTTACAGAGGACAAAACATGGAACTGAAGTAATAGCAATGCTTACCTGTGTTTACAGTAATAAGCTGAGCTTGGAAACATGACTTTTTTGAACTACCTATCTCCCAGTACCCTAAAATTGGCACGGCCAGATAAGTTTGGGAAATCTGGGGGTTATAGTCCAAAAAAGTAATGCTTCTAATCACTGGGAATATATTGCCACTTTGATCAGGACCCATATTTATGATTCAGAAACAGTTTTATCCATACAGAAACATAGGCTTTCCTGTGTAAATGAAATATCCTAACAGTTTTGGAACAGTAGAACTGAACCTAAATATTCAAGGCATTGAGCCTGGCTATAGATCTCATTGTTTGGAATTCAGGTTTTAAATACAGCTGAAGATGTTACTTTGTGTCTGCATTTCACATGGACATGCCAGCTTGCATGGATATCCATGCTAGGAGAAATGTGGAAGTAAAGAGAGGTAACATTTTTGGTAATGGTGGAATAGAAAAACATGTCTAACTGCTGGCTCAAAAATATACCAGTCCTCTGTGTTTCAACAGAGGTTAAAAAAGCTATTTCATTTGGAGAAAATTAACTCAAATAAAAGTTAAGTATGTGCTTTTAATTTATTAGAATGTTAAATATTAGTATGTTAAATAAAATTATAAAGCTTGTTCAACTTCCAGGACTAGGGAAAGGTCAGGAATCCATTAGACCACTTGGAATCCATTGGGGGCCATGGTGCCATCTAGTTTAAGTGACAGATTGTAGGCCACCCAGGAGCAGAAATAGTAGATGCAGAGAAAGAAAAGGAAATATAAAAGGAAATGGAGGCAACCCGATTACAATGACCTTGTTTCACAGTGGGAAAGCCAAGAACAGACTAGAGAAAGGCTACTTATACAACATCCAGTGATCGTTCAGTGTATTTAATTCAAATTACAAATCAAAACAGCTATTAAATAATAGACCTGGCCATTTAAAAAGGTTGGTGATAATCACAGTTAATTTAATAAAAAGTATACATCTGCAGATGTTGAATGGTTTTTTTTATTATAGTTGTAGCTCTATATTTTATTTTAATTTTTTGAAAGGAACAGATCCACAAATATACGTAACTTGATCTGCTTAACTTGATTAACATTTAGTGCCCATTTGTTCATTTACAAATTCCCCAAGTTAAAAAGAACAACACGATAGTGATTGCAGAGTAATAATGGAACAGCTTTACAGGGAGAAGAATTGAATTTTATCCTACTTATATAATAGCAGTTTAGACTATATTTCATTTCAAGCAAAAATAAATCATTGTACGGCCAAAATCATCATCATCATGATGACTATGATGATGTAAGTTTTGATTACTAGAAACATGTACACAAGCAGGGTGGCTTAGCTTCTAAACAGATTTTACAAGGAAAAGAATTCCAGACCGGTTATGTGCAAACTCCCAGTGAGTGACATTTTTGGAAAGCTTGAAGTAACACAGCTTCATAGAACCAGACCAAAAAAAGAAGTGCCGTGAAGCAAAAACCATTACCTTCTAGCCAAGAAAAGCCTTCCAACGCAAAGTGTATACAATCCATATTTTTCATATGCATGTGTAAAAGACAGACCTGACAGGACAGCTGGAAGAACCAAGGATGTTGTGGATTTAAATGTCGAAGGGCATAACTGGGGGCTGAAGGAATCTAGTGGACTAGACAGGATAATATTAATTAATTGTCTGAATGATAAACCTGTGATTAATAGAATCCTTATCTTTCCTTGGAGTGAAATAGTTCATGTTCATGAGATCAGAGGGACACAGTGACTTTACTTGCATTTGTATAAAAAGACTGCCGGTTTTTGGTATAACCATTTTCCTTCTCTTCCTTTTGTGGAAGTTGCAACAATGCAAATCAACTGCTTGTTATATACTTGGCATTAGGATAAATTATAGCAGATTTATGGCTGACTGAGCAAAAAGTGGTGTAGCCATTTTGATTCTTGTCCTTAGTGACAATAGCATTAAATTTAAGTCTGTTGTACCATGTCTACGATTTACTTATTCGATCGACAGTGTCTAATCTATGTACAACCAAAAAAATTATCCTCAGAACAGTAACAAAATATATAACTTCTAAAAGGCAATCAGTTCTGACACAGAGAAATATCTTATTTCAACCCATTAAGTTAAGAAGGGCCTCCCATGTTCATTCATGTTACAAAATGCTGGGAAATTAGAAGGATACTCAATGGGGAGTGGGGTTCTTAGTCTGTCTCATGCTCTGACCAGGGCTTCAAACAAGCTTCATTGAAAAGTTGTTTTTTAAAAAATATTGCTTGCTTTGCTGCAGGGATGTCTTGGAGTGCAACCCTAAGGGGAAAAATGCAGCAGAGGACAAATCCCATTTCTTTGCAGAGCCAGATGGGGAATAAGAAATGTGCTTTTGATTGGCGACCCCATATTCCTGGGAACAGTTCTTGAAAGGGAGAGCTTGCTTTTGGCTTGGGTTTAATCCTAGATGGAGCACAATTTACAGGGGATTCAAATGCTCATGCCTTCTTTAAATAAAGTTTGGGTGGTCATTTTTCACATGTACATTCCTTCATGACTGGGGAGTTGGACTAGGTGGCCCTTCCAGCCCCTTCCAGTTGTGATTCTTTATCAGCATGTCTAATGGCACCGCACTGAGGAAATGTTAGTATTTCTTTAGTAATGGCTGACCTATTAGTCCAAAAGATGATGCCAAGATTTTGTGCAAAAGCGAGGTATGGCAGAGGGGGAATAAGTGGCCATTTTAAAATGAAATATTTTATTTTTAAAATATAAGATATTTATATACAGAATAGGGTTTTATTTTTGTTTTGTTTTTTGTTAAGAGCTATAGGAGCGCAAATTCTTGCCCTGGACCATACTGTTAAGTAGAATGATGCTACCAAACTTTATGTCTAATCTTCTAACAGTTGTTGGTCTCTTTTGTTAGAAATTGAAGGCATTAAGGTGGCAAAACAACAACAAAAAGCAGAGGCAAAGCGAAAAGCTACCCCAGTTGTTGGAGATATGCATCCCTTGATGGATGCCCTGCCTGAGCTCTCAGACCTGGTATCAGTCAGCAAGTTCCCCAAGCATTGTAAAATGTAAGTATCTAGCATGGTTTGTGATTTTACACCTAGCCGATTTGAGGGAACTGTAGTGGCAAACTAGAAGGCTGCCAAGTCATTCCTTCCTCAGTTAGATCAGCTTTATTGCAAAGCATGTTGCCTTATACTGAGGCAGGTTTTTGGTCTATTTAGCCCAAGTATTGTCAGTCTGACTAGTAGTATATGTCCAGGGATTCAGCAGGATTCTTTCCTTGTCCCACCTGGAGGTATCTGGTATTCATTGATGGTTTTCCACCCAAATACTAACTAGGCCTGGCCTTTGTTAGGTTTGTTAGGTTTCAAAACCAGACAAGATTGGATAAATTCAGGATTTGTTCAGATTTGTTTTCTGTATTAGTTCTTGATCAGAGTTATAAACATTACTGTTTCCTTGCCTTAGAAAACCCTATGAAATTCATTGGGTCACCAGAAATTGGCAGGTGACTAGCTGGCATGCATACATACACACATAAGGTAAATCTGGAAGAAAGCTTCCTTCTAGTTTTGTTTCGGTCCTGCCAAATTCTGTTTTTGTTTCAAAGGAATGCTTCCCACACTCTTGGCTTGAAGAAGAAATGTGAGAAGATATCTCTGTCTTCATGAAGAATCTTGTTTCTGAGTTCTTGTTTTATTAAAGAGTCTTCATAATCGCACAAGTCACCATAGAAAGTCAGGCAAACTCAAGATGGCAAAGGAAAAAAAATGTTCTTTTTTCCTGAGATAACAAAGAAGTTTCTTTTTGAACAAGTGCCAAGCTTGAATAATGATGTTGCTCTACTTCCATATAAGATGTAAGATTTTCATTCTATAAAACTTCATACACTTATGGGAACTTCACCCAGGATGGAAAGGACCTTTAACAGCTTAGTCCCTAATTTCTCCTTCTGTTATCTGACACAGGGATAGAAAACATAAGTCACTCCAGAACATCTGGAGGGACATATGATTTCTCCAGCTAGGGCCATGGTGGCAAACCTATGGCACATGTTCCCTCTCTGGCATGTGAAGCCATCTCTGAAGGCACACAGAGACAGTTAAAAGCATGGGAGGGCAGGGGAAGAGGCCTCCTGTGCCAGGGAAATCCTGCCCAAGGATGTCTCTGGGGAAATCTCACCCCTGGAAGTCCCACCCTGGAAGCCCCCCCCCTCCCCACCCCCCACCCCGCACTGGGTGACACCTGGTGTGGGAAAACCATTGAGTTGGGCACTCAGTCTCTAAAAGGTTTGCCATCTCTGACCTAGATCATCCCTAGCAGGTAGCTATCCAAACTGTATTTGAAGATGTCCAGAGAAGGAAAACGCGAAACCTCTTTTGCAGTTGGTTCGATTGTTAAACCACTGTTCCTGTGTTCCAATGTAGTAGCTGTCTCAATTTTGTACCATACACTGACTTGATAAGGATTCCCTCTTATACATCTGACATTCAGTTGAAATCTGCCTCCTGTAACTTCCGACCATTAGACCTGGTCCTACCCTCTGGGGTAGCAGAGAGCAAACCTGCACCTTTCTCTTTACGGCAGTCCTTGAGTTATTTAAAGAGTGTGATCATGTCACTCTCTCAGTCTTTTCTTCACCAGGCTCAACATGCCCAACTCTCTCAACTTTTCCTCATGCTTTGTTCTCCATGCTTCTTGTCATCCCTGTTGCCCATCTCTGAAATCACTCCAACATGTCTATAACCTTCTTAGAACGAGTCTCCTAGAACTGAATGCAGTACTTCAGGTGGGGCCTAGTTAGCATATAGTGGGACTGTTACTTCCCTTGTCTTGGAAACTATCATTCTGTTAATACAGGCCAAGATAGTATTTGCCTTCTTTCCTGCAGAATCATACTGCTGGGTCATGTTGAGCTTATGATCCAGAAGAATCCCAACATACTTTTCATATGTAGTGCTGCCCAGTTGAGCATCCCCCATCCTGTACTTGTGGTATTTAGTGTTTATGGTCTAAATGTAGGATTTTGCATTTGTTTCTGCTGGATTTCATTCTATTACTTTCAGCCCAATTTTCTCATTTAACAAGGTCCTTTTGAATTCTGTTCCTGTGTTCCAATGTAGTAGCTGTTTCAGTTTTATACCATACACTGACTTGATAAGGGTTCCCTCTTATACATTATTTAAGTCATTGATAAAAATAATGAAGAGTGTCAGACCCAGGGCAAAATGGACCCTACAGAACTCTACTGAAGACTTCCTTTCAATTTGAAGTATAGCGATTGAAGATGACTCTTTGAATACCATTTTCCAACCAGTGACGGATCTATCTGACAGGATTTCCATCCATTCCATTTTTAATCAGTTTCCTGATCAAAATATAATGGGGGACTTTATCAAATGCTTTGCAGAAATCCAGGTATATTATGTCTATAGCATTCCACTATCTTTTAAACTAATGACCCAATTTAAAAATAGATCTAAGATTAGTTTGGCAGGGTTTCTTCTTGACTAACCTATGCTGGCTCCTACTAATCATCCAGATAACCTGAGAACAGGCTCCTTAACAGTCTGTTCTGATATTTTTCCTCATATTAAGATCAGCGTTAGTGATCTCTGGTTCTCCAGATCTTCTTTTTTGCCTTTTAGAAGAGAGGGTGAATGTTTGTTCTTTTTCAGTCTTCCAGTACCTAACCTATTCTTCAAAAATTTTCAGAGATGATGGCAAGTGTTTCAGAGAGTATGTCAGCTAGTTTCATTAGTATTCTGTGATAGAGTTAATCTGGCCTTGCAGATCTGAACTGCTCAGTGATTCCTATTTCTTTATCAATCTTGATTTGCAATTTGGATTCCTTATCGGGGTCTCTGCTGGTGCATGAATACATGCAGTTCTCCTTTTGGGGGGAAAACTGAAGCAAAATAAGTGTCGAACAGATTGGTTGTGATGTGTTAGCATTTACCATCCTTACTGAATGATGGCCCCACCATTTCCTTGGTCATTCTCTTCCTTCAAATGTTCTCTGATTCCCTAGTCAGTTTCCGCTCATTCTGAGTTTTAGCATTCCTTACACTATTTCTACAAACTTGAATACACTTTCTTGGTGATTTGCCCTTTTCTCTCTCTCTCTCTTCTTTTCTTTCTTGATTTCTTTTTACATACTATTTTTATTTGCAATTCCTTCTTGAGTTTGCTGTGCAGCCACATTGGCTTTTTCAGATGTTTCCCATTTTTCTTCTTCCATGGGATTATTTCTGATTTAAGTTAAATCAGTCATGAAAGAGTTAATGCAGTCATTAAAATGACTGTAGAGTAGACTGCAAAGTGAAGTGTTGAAAGGAAGGACCAAGGAAGAGGCTTCTGACATAATTATGATATTTAAGGTTCCCGGTGGTATGTATTAATTATATAATGTATTAATTTAGATCAAAGCCAAATACATTTCTTGTGTTCCACACTGAATTCTGGAATTATCTGCTCAACAGTTCACGGCCTTACTCCTTCTATTGATTAACTTATTTTATGACAGTCTCTCTCTTGTACAAGAGTTTTTTCTGGTTCTTCACAGTTTGAAGCTGTTGCATGTATGCACACAGCTATTTAATGAGGATAAGTTTTTATAAGATTAGCACAATTGCATACACGAGGCATTATGCCCCCAATGGTTTGCCAGCTTTTATTCGTAGAAGATTAGATTCTCTAGAAACTTGATCCCCTGCTGGGGATCAGAGCATTCGACTGAGGTTTTCATTCTGATACATAATGAATGAAGTCTTCGACATGTAATGAAACAAGGGTGCCGTTCATTCTGAATCACTAAACTTGAGAGCACTGGCATCCCAGCAGCATGTCACTGGAGCTGGAAGCAGAAGTTTCCACAAGTTCTGTAAACTGTTTATATAGTGATATAAATTTGCATTCCTTGCATTACTTATATGTCATACGCAATTTTCTCCAAATATTTTTAGCATTCCTTAATCCTTGAGAATCCATTTTTTCAACATAATGAGAAGCTTAGGAAATCTTTAGAAGTTAATTACAGAGGTTTAAATCAAATTGTTATTCCTAACTAGAGGAGATCTGTTGAACCAACTGGAGCTTGGTAAGAGAGCATTTAGGCAAGTTCTATTGATACAGCAGGTCTGCTTCAGCTGAGACTAACAATTGGATATGTGGTACATCTGGTATTACTGCACGAACATTGATGTTTAATATTCCTAGCAGTAAACTGAATGGTGCAAAACTAGCGAATTGAGATTTGTGGTAAGTCACCACTGACCTTAAGACATTCAGTTGTATCTGTCTTTTCTTGCTGTCAGAAGGCTTATCCCTAGTTAAGCATAAGGTGAGTTCTATACTAACCTCCCAAGCTGAGTATCACCACAATAAGCCTGGAAAATAAGCCAAGCAACAAAGGCAGAAAAACCATTAAGATATAAAGATTTAATCAAATGGGATAGGCATACGGCAAAACTCAAAAGCAACAAAGAACTAGATGAAGAAGGACTAATTTGCTACTGGTTTTTGTATCGTCAAATTAATGAGAGATATAAAATGGACCTAAAAGTTGAGGAATTCCAAAAGCAGGAAATTGAATTGGATGAGATATTAATAAACTCAAAAAAAAATCTCTGATCTCAAAAATTATATAATCTATTGCTAGAAAGAGAATACGAAAATGAAACAATCAAGGAAAGCACAGTCAAAGGGGCTAAGAACATGGGCCATACAATAGATCTACAAAAATGGGAAAGAGTGTGGAGCAGAGACATAAATTTTACAGCATCAATGGACGTTAGGGAAATTTTTTACAAAATGGTACACCGACGGCATATACCCCCAAACAGAATAACAAAAATAAATAAATCCCAAAATGGAAAATGTTGGAAATGTGGCAAAACAGAAGGTTTCTTGTTCCATATATGTTGGACCTGCACTGTGACCAACAAATATTGGATTAAAGTTCACAAAATAATAAAAAAAAATTACAAACACAAATAAAGTTTGTACCAGAAAGTTTTTTACTAAATATAACTGAAGAGAAATCGGAAAGGAAACATCTGAAATTTTTATTATATATGTAAACAGCAGCGAGAATAACTTTTGCAAAAAAAATGGAAACAGAATGAGATACCAAGTATGGATGAATGGCTAAAAAATGTTTAGAAATAATTGAACTTAATAAGTTAACTTTATTGATAACAGGGAAATGGTCTGAAGACTGGAAAAAAGACTGGGAATCAGTAATTAAATTTTGTAAGGAATATTGGTCATGAGGATTGTAACTACAGGCTTCTGTACATTGCAATTGTTAAAATATGTAAAGTATGTAACTGACATTGTTTGAAACTGACTTTTTACAAATTATTAGAATCACAATATGGAAAGAACATGTAGCAGAAATTAAGAAAATATAGAGGGCAAAAAGGTATAGATAATCTGAAATTAAGAGAAAAGGATAAGGACCTAATAGGAAAAGGAAAAATCAGGATTCAATTATGGATGTATAATGTAGTATATATAACAACTTTTGATATATGATCATGTGATATAGTATTTTGTGTTATTTATCCTGTTTTACATTTAAAAAAAATAATATGATGTGTTTTTCTTATTCTTTTGTTAGTTTGTCGATCTTCTCCCCTTCTGCCACATGCCCTAAATGCATATTATCCCGAGGGGAGGTCTGGGGCTTCTATTTGAAAAGAATGGCTGTCTACTGATAATGCTGAAAGAAGTAAATCTAACCCAACTTAAACTTAAAAGGGGCAACCACCAGTTATAAGCTGCCCCTTCTTTGAAAAATAACAAAATTGATAGCCATTTGTGAGAGGCTGTATTTCATCCATAAAAGCAGGATGTTCTCATTTGAGAATGATTTATACTAAAAGTAAATGCAATTCTCTTAGTGCTGGTACCAAGTATAGGCCAAAATGCATTATATACACACCAAAGGAGAGCTATTGGCAGGCTTGGAAAAGCTCCAAATTTTGCTGAAGTACAGGATCCTCAGCAGACACCAAATACACATTACTGGGGAGGTAAGAAACTTGATGTGATGGGAGAGACAAAGGAGTAAAGCAACTGAACAAGACTGCAAGATTTTTTTTCAGGCCATGGCTCCAAATGCATATGTTAAGTGAACCATTCTTTTTTTGTTTTCAGCAGCCGGGTAAAGAAGAGGGTGCCAACAAACTTCAACCAGATGAAATCAGCCCAGAAAAGCAAAGTCATGTAAGCATCAATGTCACAATCACATGAGACAAGTGCTCTTGGGCAGCAAAACCTAAAACCAAGTTTCAACCAAGGTACCTACTGCAAAAAGAAAACCAGGCCCATTCCATAGTTCTGATATACTGGCAAGTGCCACACCATACTACCACCGCTGTCATAGTCAATGATCATTATGCCTGACCAGCAGCAGAGCCAACAGGGCAACACTGACACGCACCCATAGCTTCCTTAGCAACTCTGCCACTGCTCATCAATAACTTGTTGCCACTGACAATGTCCTGCAGCAAGCCATGCTCTGAGGGGGATAATGAGTACACAGTGACAGTGGGAATGCCACAGTGTTCCTTGCCAATATGCACATAATGTACAACCCATCCTATGGCATGAGAATGCTTCCCAGGAACAGACAGTAGTACTTATTCCACTGAAGGTCTTACTTGCTAAATAAGTGAAAATTATATCCATCAAAAGGATACCACCACATTATAGGAGGAATACTTCTTTCACACTTCCTGGCCAAATCTGAGGATCACAAAATCCATGTTTGAAAACAGCTGCTTGAAGAGGCATCCATGTTGGTCTCTTGAGCACTGGGGTGGTAGTCGGTTTCTTTGGGTCTCATATCTGGCTGGCAGAATTCTTCTTACCATGATCTAATAGAAGCCAGGATAAGTCAGGCTGTCCTTGGGAGATTCAGTTTGTGTTTCAGTGATATGATGAATCATTTGCCTGAGGCCAAACACTCTCCTTCATTAAGTGGGTGTTACTAATACAAAATTTGGCACTTGGCTTTTGTTACTCTTGACTGTTTTGTTCCCTGGCTGCAGGGGGATATGGGTTGGTACTTCCTGAAAGTTCACCCAAGGCAATTCTAATATCCTTTTGTTATCTACTGCCCTTGTTCTCTGACCTAAAGTCATAGAAATGTCCACAGGCCAAGCAGACACTTGTGTGAGCCATTGCATCACTATCCTGTTTATCCAAAGGATCTAATTTAAGAAATGTTAATACTGTGCATGAGAAATAAAAGCTGAAAATTCAACAGAAACACAGAAAGGAACTTGTGTGCTGGAGAGGGCTTGTAGATTTTGAGGCAGTTAATTTAGAGTGCTGCTGTTAACTTTACTTACAACGGCACTAGAGTAATAGAAGGGGCTCGCATATCACAACTGGATGCCAGTAACACAATTACTGTATGCAAAATCCTGGCTGCTTTGGTATATATAATTGAATGGAAAGGGATCACTCTAATTCAACTTAGAGGCAGGACATATAATGGCATTTTTTCCATAGGATGAAATTTGAGTTATTCAGAGGAATGCAGGAGGGTGGAGAGACACACACAGTCACAGCTGCAGCAGCCATGATATAAGGTCCAGTGTTTGGAGTCCTGTGTCCCCAAATATTGGTTCCTCAAGGGGTCTGTGGTACTGATGTCCATTGTCTTTATAGGAGAAGGGGAAAATGTAGACTAATGGGTGTGCATGGGTGGCTTTTTTGTGCTGTACATGGCTTTTTGTGTCCTGTGCTAGCAGTTCCTCAGAGCCATGGTAAGTGAATGCATGCTGAATACATAAAGTTGTGTTACTCAAAATATCAAGAATACTCATTTATATTGGGAGATTTCTGTCTTTCATGACTTTGCATAATGACTTTACCTGCAAAATGCCAGTAAATAATCTTTTTTCTAATAATAATAATAATTCTCTTTCCTTTCCCCCCAGAGTGGAGGAAGTAGCACAGTTTCACAAGACTATATCTGACCCTTTCTTCAAAGCCAACCCACTGGTAGTCATCAGTGAACATCTTTCCAAAAGACTGATGCAGGAGAGGGAGGGAAAGCCACTGTAACATCATCATTGGAGCAGTTCTGAAAGCACAAAAGATGGAATTCACAAGACACACTGCCCGCTAGGCCAGTGTAACTTTCAAGTGTTTGCAGGATCATGATATCCAATGATCTTGTTTTCTGTCAAAAGAAATAATGCTGCCAACATTATGATTATGCTACAAGTGCTAGCTACAGTTATGTCCACTGTTTCGCTAAAATCTCTGTAGATTTGTGACTTTTTGCATTTCCCACTCTGTGATAAATCACGCACCGGATGTTACTACTTCTCTCTCTCTCTCTCTCTCTCTCTCTCTTTTCCTTCATTTTCTTCAACTGAAGTCTAAACCACCATCTTCTCCACTAGGAGGAATATAGAATTTACATAATTCTCCTGAACTTCATCCTTATTTAATAAGGGCTAGGGAAGTTACACTTTCCATATTCCATGGGCAGTAAAAATGCTAGTTTGAAGGGGGATTTATTTTGCACATGTCCACATAATTTTATTATTGTATCAAAGGTTAGAATACCTCAGTATTTCACAAGCTATAATTTATCTAATAATAAGTGGTTGTCTCCTGTGAGGCTGCTGTTATAACATAGCAATAAAAGAGACATTCCCATCTAAACTGTTTGAATGAAAATATGATGAGTGACACCCTCATTTATTTGAATGCACAGCTTTTTAAATTGCAAAATTACATTGATTTTGCAATTCACCTGGAGGGTCCTGCTAACATAAAACATGCCAAGAATGCTATAGAGAGATGTGTTACAAAGGTTTAAAAATGCAATCATAAAATCACAAAGCCAATTCCATAAAACAAACCCAAGAGATGTTCAAAGGCAGCTCCACATAGGAAACATTTTAATAGTCACTTTTGAATTTTATTAGGACTTTTTTGATGATAGGTAGCCTATCTTTCCACAGAAGCCAAAACGGGTATATCAGTCTAATGTGGTAAAACATCCTTTTTGCCAAAGATGCCAGTTGGTCATCAGAAAGAAAGGTATCAACAGCCTAAAACGCCTTTAAGGAAGAATGTGAACTCATTCAGCCACCTCCTTGTTCAGATCAGCCACCTATTGGTAATTACGCTTTCATTGCTTAACTGAACATACTAACTGATAGCACGCCACTTGTTCAAATGCCTCAGTTGTGTTGGCTGAAAAAGAAAAACGCTTGGTCCACCAGCATAACGATGATTCATCTCTGTGGCTCTCCAGATAACCTCATCTAGCAATTTCATTTTTCTCTTATTTCAAACGCTTGTAAATTTTTGAAGTATCAGAAGCTTGTGGATAAAATTGCCCAATTCCACTCTGCAGCCTCACTTGTGTCCAGATCTTCCATAGAAACATGCATGTGTGTTGAAACATCTTGAACACTAAAATGTCTTCACCATTTGCTTCTTTTCTATGGAATGTTCAAGACTGTGATGGCAAGCAAAATTGTTTTTGAACAGTCTTCTCCTGGGAGGATCTCTACATTTACAGGTGACCTGGCATGGGGTTTCCTTAATTCTCATTTCCCAACAAAATGTTTCAGATGGATACCATGGTGGATAGAAGAATGTTTTGAGTTGTACAGCCTCTACCCACTTTGAGAATTTTGGCCAGAAAAAAAAAAATCAATGACTGGCTGAAAGAATAATCTTGAGTGACTAGAAGACTTCCCTTGCCAGACGTAGTCAGGACTGTTCCTTTTCAAACGGGGCACTGTTAGCTGTCTTCCAAGATGTGGTAACCCCAAATGAGGAAGGGTGGAGGCCAAAAGTGAAAAACTGCAGCTTTTGAAGCACCTTGTCCTCATCCTTGGGATGCAGTAACTGAAAGTCATCCAAACCACAATGAATAAATGGGTCTGTGGACATCCTGTAGCTGAACTGCCAAAATAGCAGAGGACAAATCTGGGTGAATGTGAATGATTTTATTTTTATTTTTTATGTGCTTTTCAGATATAAATCACCACAGGCTAATAAGGTTTTGAGCTTTCATAGATTCTGAACCATGCAGAATATTTCTACTGGACACCATTTGAAGAGACACAATGGTGGCATGAAAACGTTCCTTTGCAGCCTCAGCTTCGGCTGCTAGTTGAGCTCTCACTTTGGTTCAGTTGGATTCATTCTATGTCTTGTTCAGTTTGTGTTCTAACCATTATCACACCATCGGTTTCATTGCCCTCAGAAACATCTCAGAATACTGAACACTTTTAGTCAGCAAGAGGGGGTTCCTTTAAATAATTTTGTTTACTGCCTTCAGAGAGAGCAACCATGTCCATAAGAGCACCAGTCACATCAATTACAAACTTCACAAACACCAGTAGGATCTATCCATCTATATGGGAAGACTTTCATTGATCCAACCACAACCCAATGGAGAAAACAGTTATTTGACCATGTCAAGGAAGACAATAAGGAGCCTTTCGATCGAGTTCACAGTCATCGCCATTCAAACCCACCACATTAACAATGTAACCTGCATAGCCTGGAATGTTAATAAATACAGCCCAAATTTGCTTACTTGGGTCCGAAAGAATAATACATAAATAAGAGCTACAAGCTGCGTGAAGCCATGAGAGATTACTGCCTCGTTGTAGAACAGATTGTGGATTACCCTTTTACTGAAGTCCAGTTGGCAAAACTTGGGTTTGTATTAAAGCCTTTGGAGCATAGTTATTTCATCAAAATCTGTATACTTCCAGGGTTTTAGACTGTTTTAACATTATAATCAACTTTTAAATTATGCAATTGATTAATACGTTTAACTGATTTTATTGTAAGCCGCTCAGAGATCTTATGATACAGGGAGCGATATAAGTAAATTAAGGAAATTGTCTAGGTTGAACTTGTGAAGGTCCTTGGTGGTCATTATTTTTGTTTTCTTTAAGTAAGCCTGCCACTGCACTTTCTTCTTTGATCTTCCTTAGTAAGTGTTCCAGGTCTGTGAGGTTTTCTGCTAGTACTATGGTGTCATCTGCATAATCTTAGATTGTTAATATTCCTTCCTTCTGTTTTCACTCCTCCTCCTTCTGTGTCCAAACCTGTTTTTCTTATAATATGTTCATACACCAGGAGAACCCCTCTTTTGTTTGTATTGATCAGCGCATACAGATATTCAAGCTGGTACATGACAAGACTAGGCTGACCCAAAACATTTTACTGCCACCTGCAAAAGACAAAATAGCCCTTCCCCTACTCCTAGCCCAAAATCCATGTACAGAAGCCAACCAGTGCCATATGAGTGTTCCTTTCATACTCATAGGAGAGCGGTCTCTACAGCAGCTGGGGAATATATTTATGAGTGTCACAAATTGATTTTAATTCATTTGTATTTTACTATTCTAACATGCCCTTTTATTTGTGTCTTTAAAAAAAATCTTGTTATGAACCACTTTGAATTCTAGCTATGGGAGAAAGGCAGTATTTAATTTTTAAATGCATTTCCCTCCATTAGTTTGTCCTCTTTTGTTTTCGATGCACTTAACACAAGGCAATTTATGTAATGCAGCAAGAACACAACTTTCCCCCTAATTAATTTTGGGGGGAAACCTTTTGAAAAATTCCCAATCCATTATTATTGCTCCATTAGTTTATTTATTCTACTTTATTCATCTGGCATACATATTCTGTTATTGCATATGTGTACTGTCATTTCCTCCCTTTCTTTGTAATTCCATATTAACGGTTATAATGCCATATTAATGGTTATAAATTAGCCCATCTTGTAAAGCAAGTGAGGCACCATGAAGCTGCACTTTTGTCCCCTTCTGTCCTAGCTTTTTCCATAGCCCTAAGTGAAACAAGAAAGCCCTGACACTACTACTGTAAAATCAAATGTGTGATACTCAAGTATGCCATGGCCTTTCTCCTACCTAATGCCCTTTATGTCGTTCTGTTATTCTTCACCCATTTCTCTTCGTATCCTTCTAATCTAAGTGCTTCCTCTCCTTCCTATGGTCCCTGCAGTTACTCCATTGCCACATCCAGAGTTTTGAGGTGTGCTATCACCAGTATGTGGATGACGCCTAACTCTATCCTTTCTATCCGACTCTAAGGAAGTATCTCTGTGCCGAACCAGTGTCTGATGTCAATAATGGATTGGATGAGGGCAAACATTGAAACTCAATCCAGACAAGACAGAGGTGAACCTGACGAGTCAGGAAATGGGACTTTGCCTGTGCTGGATGAGGTTACATTCCCCCTGAAATCTCAGGCTTGCAGCTTGGGCGTGCTCCTGGCCTCAGCTCTGAGCCTGGATGCCCAGATTTCAGCTGCATCCAGGAGTGCATTTTCACAGCTAAAACTAGTGCACCAGCTGCGTCTGTTTCTGGAGACCTCAGATCTGGCTGTGATGACACACGTCTTGATTATATCCCGTTTGGACTACTGTAACGCACGCTATGTGGGGCTGCCTTTGGAAACTGTTTGGAAACTTCAACGGGTCCAGAATGCTGTAGCCAGAATGTTGACCAAGGCCAATTATAGGGAGCATATAACTCCCTTGTTGAAACAGCTTCACTGGCTACCAGTTTGCTTTCCAGGACAATCCAAAGTGGCCTTTATTGCCCTACATGGTTTAGGTCCAGACTATTTGAGAGACCATATCTCCCTATACAAACCTGGTAGAGCCCTAAGATCTTCAGGAGGAGGCTATCTTTCCGTCCCACCACCATCACAGGCTCACTTGGTGAAGACATGAGAGAGAGCCTTCTCAGTGGCTGTTCCCACCTTCTGGAATGCCCTTCCTTGGGAAACGTGGCTGGCCCTCTCCCTGCTTACCTTTCGACAGCAAGCAAAACAATTTTTATTTAAGAAGGCATTTGATATATAATTGATATCAGGGTGGTTTTTATGGAACAGGTTATGCTTTCAACTTTTGTATGTTTTTATGTGATTTTATATTGTCGTAGGTGACGCTGACTGTTTTGAATTTTATTGAGATTTTTAAAATGTTTTATCTCCCTCCTGGGTGAAAGGCAGCATATAAATAAAATAAATAAATAATATAAAGCAAAGAAAAACTACATTCAGCATCATCCAACCTCATATTCCAACTACAAAGCACTGCATGGGCCATTCAAAAAGAATTTCTCCAACGTTTCATCAGGGAAGGTGTGCGACCTCACGGAGAGGCCCTTGTTAGCATATACAATAAAGTTAAACCAGATTATGTTCAAAATAATCCTTCATCCTCGTGCCCCTGGCTTGTCTCAAATTATACATTTCTCAGCCAGTGCAATTGTCCAACCAGGAACACATGGATAAGTTGTTGAGCGTCTTCCAGCGTTGAGCTATTTTCATGACAGAAGCCAAAAGCATATTAGCTCCTTTTGGTTCAAGTTTGCATTTTCACCCCAAAAGATGGAGAATAGGAGTAAAGCAATACACCATTTGATGTTCTGTTTGGCTACATTAGCAATTACTTGTATGATCTCATTCCAGAATTTAGTAACCTTCAGTCACTTCAGCTAAAAATGTTTTCGGGTACTTCTGTTGCCACATCTGCACAGCCCAAAGGAGGGACATCAGGAGCGATCTAAATGAGCTTGTCTGGAATAAAGCACTAATTTTATGGGCTAAAATTGGTGTATGCTCCTTGCTGCTGGAGATGGAGCAGTAAGAGTGAGGACCAGATTTTTAAACCGCTGTTTATGATTTGTATACCAGTATCTGGTAAAGCAGAGAAGCTATGCCCTAAACACAATCACCATATTTAACATAGATCTGTTAAAAACTAGTTCAGCGGTTATGGGGACCCCTGTGCCGGCAAAGAAGCTTATTTGGAGGAACAATAACCATGCAAGCTACAAATCGACTAACTTAGCTCAGATACCATTGAGATGCATGGGGTTGCTACTGTCAATTAAATCACTAATCCACTAAAAATTGAATTTTCTAAGGGCCTTAAGCTGTTTATGTGTGAAGTTATGAGGAAATGAGGGAAGAATAGAAAACGGTTGTGCAGAAGACAGTTGGCCTGTCAAATATTTCACCCACCGGTGCCAGACAGCCAGGGTTTCTTTGAGAAAAGGATTTTGTATTCTGCTTAAAGCTGTCTTGTTAAGTTTTTGTTTAATACTTTACTTTGCATTTTTCCAGCCCAGCCATCCTCTCCATCTTCTGTCTCCAATGTCATCAGTGTCATCTTGTTCCCATACCATGTGTTTCTTTCACATTATCTGTTGACTTATGGTGACCCCATACATTTCCCAGGGTTTTCTTAGGCAAGGAATACTCAGAGGTGGTTTTGCCAGTTCCTTCCTCTGAAATATAGCCTACAGCACTTGGTATTCATTGGCAGTCTCCCATCCACATACTAACAAGGGCTGACCCTGCTTAGCTTCCAAGATCAAGCAGGATCTGGTGCCTCTAGGGTATTCATGTAAGTACAAAGCCATGGATTTGGCTCACTCCTCAATTCAGTGGCTATTGGTGGTTTATATGTTAGAGGGGTGGTGAATCCATTCTCAGTTTCCGTCTAAATGGCAAAGGAGCTATTTGAAGTCCTGATCCTGTCCACTGAATGATAGTTTCAGAACTTTGGCTGGTTCCTTTAAAATTCAGACTAAAATCTGGGGCTGGTTTATTGCCCAGCCAACATGGATGCCAGCAACCTGCCTTTCCTCCTCATATTCAGCTTGTGGCCAAGTTGGGGACCCTACCCTTTTACAGTATTGGGGAGATAGGGTCCTTTCTGGACCCCAGGAAAAACTATGATGCATGCCCTGGAGTCCTTTCACATTACACAGTAATCTCACTATGACGTGATTATTATGCCACTGCAACTTTCTATGGGATCATGGGATTACCTATTCAGGGAAGGAGCTTTGGACTTAGAGATTTCATCTTTGGGGCCCCTGGCCAATTTATACAAACCCCAAGAGGATTCCATGGGAGGCTGCCATGGCTGTTCAAAGGGGAATCATAGTACTAAAGTTGCATAGTAAGAAAGGGCCCCTGGTCAGCTTTCACCTGGCTTGGTCAGCTATCACCCGATCTATTGCGTTCTTGTCGCTGATCTCCCATTTTTCACCTTTGTCCACTCGTGCCTTTTCAGCACTCTGCTGCTGCCAAAGCCATTCATATGATACTCGCTAACACTTCGTTATATTTTTCGTGCTTGCAAGAAGGTAACAATACTGTTCTTTGGCAGTATTCAGAGTCCCAGATTTTAATTTTAATTTTTTTTTTCTTGGAACATCCCACAGCATTCCTCTCTCCCTCTCTGTAAATTGAGACTGTCTGCTTTCTGTCTGCCTGGTGAAGGAACCTTTTGATTTTGCTATTGTTCCAGACCCACTTTTCCTCATCATTCTTATTTGATGCCCATGAATGATTTCTAATAGACTTCTACAGACTCTTCTGGCGTCATGAATGGCCTTTTCTGGCCACACATTCAGGCAAGACTTGTAACAGATGGCTGACTGGGGGAGGGTGTGTGCGTCTGCCTCCTGTAACAAATTATGATCATTCCTAAATAAACCATTTACAATTCTGGGGTGTGATGGGTTGCCTTTTCCCTACTGCGACCTGTATTAACTTTGCCATTTTTTACAAGTATACAGCAGTCTCAACCTTTCAAAGATCGTTGGGTGCCGTTCATAAAAAGTACTTCACTCGGCAGCTATCAACCACACATTATCCTTGATATTTTGCTCAGATACAGAATATGTCTAAAGTGGGTGTTTTCTCCTGTAACACAGCTTATCTATAGTGTGTTTTACTACCTCCTGAAATACAATAGAAAAGTAAGCTCTGTAGTAACCTGCAAGTTTTACAACGCTGGCTGTGAAAAAAAACCATCCTGCTGTTAGAATATATCTTTTTCACAGTGGTTCTTCTACTTAAAAATATTTCTATGAATGGCCTACAAAGGTCCACCATCCAGCCAAAACAAATGGCTTTCTTGCATCCACAGAAGAAACACCGCAAAACAGCAAAACAAACATGTGAGATGTTTTGTGTGTTCTTGCTGCTGGAGAGAAAAGCCATCGCAGACAGGAAAGTCCAGAAATAGCCATGGCTAGGAGTGAAATGAAGCTTAGTTGTGCATTGACCCTAAAGCTTCAACTAATGAAAGGGAGTCTGTGGTCCAAATCCTGTTTTCAAAGAGCGAAAAAAAACCTGGAGAGAGTCGTGCTTTTTTGTGTGAGCATCTTTTCAACGAAGTCTATCCATATGGAGGCAAAAATGCATAAAGGCTAGTATTCCCCCCCATCCCTCCCCGTAAAACATGGATCTGTAAATTCCAGAACTAACATTCTTCAAGACGGGAAATAATTTCTAAATCATGCTCTCAGAGGCTCCTTGCGACTGTGCGAGAGGAGAGTATGTGCCCCTGAGTCCTCACAACTAAAAATAGCGAAATGCCATCCTGCCTTAGTTTCTATAGAGACAACCAGTTGTCGTGCTCCAAGTTCAGCCAGGCAGCCTGGGTATCTCCGGCTGCCACAATGAAGTGCTGTTGCACATACAGCGTTATCGTGATGTGCTCATAGGTCAGGAGGAAACTGGCTGCTGCCTGAAGGCTTGTTAAGCCCCCGCGTAATGAGACCTTTGGATTAATTTCCCGATAACTGGACAGTGCAGCTATTGTTGGTCACAATGGGATAGCCTGTGTGCCATTCAGATGGGGTGGGCTGAAGTGATTAGAGTGGCAAAGAAGTAGCTGGGAATCTGACCATACTGTCAGGTTAGGTTATCCTCACCCTGTTCAGCAATTTCATAGAATCTCGTGTTGGAAGAGACCCCCAAGGGCCATCCAATCCAACCCTCTGCCATGCAGGAACTCACAATCAAAGCACCCCCATTGACAGATGGCCATCCAGTCTCTGCTTAAAGACCTCCAAATTTAGGATCCTTCTAAAACAAAGTGATGTGCGGTGGGAAGACTGTGTCACTTGACTAGCAGCAGGTGGACATAACTGTTCCTTCTGAGGCTCTTGGGGCAGAGGCCAGGGCTGGTGTGAGTTCGTTCTGTGGGGGCAGATATGGGGAACCCCTGAGCCCCCACATCACCTTTCCCTGGAGTTTCCTGAAACAGTGGTTCACAAGAACACAGAAACTCCTACAAGATACTGTTGTGTGTACACACACACCTCTTTGGTTAGAGTTGTGTACCATGATGTTTAGAATCTGCATGGGCAGGTAACCTGATTTCATTCAAATCTTTTGGATGGCAATCCACCGACTACTGCCCACCCTGGCTACAATTGTGGGGCAGCTGCAGTCAAAAAACCACACCTGCTTTATGAAGGGAGAGAAAATCCTCAGAACATAGAAGAATGTGGCAGTACTGTACTTTGCAGAAGAGGGTTCTCTTCAAGCTCCCAACACAAGGCATCAAGAACCTGGACAGGGGGCAAAAGCTTGGGCCAATGCCCTCGGTTCCTACCTTTCTTTACACCGAAACTATCAGATCCCGCAAAACCTGAAGTCAGCTCTGAAATAAATTATCATCCTTCTCACCACACACACTCCATGTCACCAAGAGAAAGTAGCAATGCTTCGAGCCTGTGGAAAGTTTAGATCACTGCTTGTCTTCCCTCCTTTGGCAGACAGGTCAGCAACAGGGATCGAGAGTTACTACCTCCTTTTCCTGAAAACAGAGGAACCTTTCCTTCTCTTGATCATGAGTTCTTTTGTGGACAGTAGGTTCTTTCTGAGAGCTTTGGATACTTCCTTTTTTGGAGGCATTTGGATAGCCCTTTTGGAAGTATTTTAGCTGTGGATTTCTCCATTGGCAGGGGATTGGACTACAGTATATGGCTCTTGCAATCCCTTCGAACTCTATGTGCTACCCACAATGGTAGTCCCTGGTAAACCAGCAGGAACAGTAGGCTCACACTATGGGAGCATGAGCACTTGAGTGGCAGAGGTCTTCCCACCCCACATCACTTAGTTATAAAAGGATCCTAATTAGGACTCTGTAGACACAGAATTTATATGCGTACATTCATAGTTGATCATGCAAAAACAATTACCATTACAGGCACACAATACATCTTTCTACTAATACAACCTAGAATTGCATTAGCTGTTTTTGCAGCCGTATAACACGGCTCACTCCTCTTTAGCTGGGGACTGATTAGAATCCTGAGATTTCTTCCGCACATGTATTAATGCCAAACCATGTGTCTCCCATCCTCTACCTGTGCATTTAATCTTCCCTTGCTTTTAAATGCTGAACATTTACCACGTTCTCTGTTGAATTTCGTCTTGTTAATTTGGGCCTATTTCTCATTCGGGAAGGGTCACGCTTAATTTCATTCCTGTCTTCTGAGGTGCCAGATATCACCCTTCCAACAGTGTTATCTGAAAATCTAATAGGGATCCTTCAGCCCTTTCATTTGATAATGTGATGGTATACAAGGCCCAGAACAGAGCTCTGCAGCACCCCTCTCAAATCACCCTCTGATTTGAAGAGGAACCACAGGTGAGCACTTGGAGCATCATTTCCCAATAAAGTGTGAATCTCTTCCATGATGTTATTCTGTAGCCTGTATCTGCCACAAAAAGACAGGGAAAGGGAGATGAGCAGTAGCCAGAGGAGATTTTTATACACCCGAATCATAAACCACTATGCCTTTCACTTGGCGTTGCTTGTCCTTTAGCTGGTTGACTAATTTAAACAGCGCCTGAGCTCCATGGCTCCCTTTCCACTTGTTCCCTTCTTGGAGTCTGTTTATCAGTTGTGCTTCCCACTGTTTACATTAGCTGAGGCTAGATGTTAGGAGGATAAATATAAATGAAGTTTAATGTGCACCATAAGTCACGTGTTTAGTGCTTTGCTGCAGAGGTTTCTTGGCAGCTGTTCCTGCTGTTCGCGAGTAGTTGCAGACATGGAACTCACTATGAGGCTTTGGCAATCCAACCTTCTCTCCAGCTCCAGCCTGAATTTGTTTATACATTTACTTAAGATTTTAATATACCATGACTTCATTCCCGAATGGTATTCAGGGTGATATACATAAACATTAAAAATTCAATAAAAAGATCCCAAATCTAAACATAAACGATAAAAAAACAAGAAGGGTAAAAGTGATCAATTTTTTTTTTAAAAAAAGAGACAAATTAAAATCATTTAAAATTTAAAAGCAGCAGTGCCAATAGAAAGTTTTGACCTCAGGGTGAAAAGAAAACAGTATGGCTGCTTGGAGTATTAAAAGAGGTCTCCCAAATCAAGATGCAACAAAGAGAAACCCTCTGTTTTGTAGGTTTCTCTCACGGAAGGCACTGAGAAGAGACTCTCCACACATGGTCTTAACAGATTGATAGGTTGGCACGAGACGTGGTGCTCCTTCTTTTACTTGTTTTTGGGCCTTTTTTCAATTGCTTCTTAGGAGTTTATCACACTAGGGACCAATTTTGAAGTTAAAGTGACATTGAAGTGGTGTTAAAGCAAACTTGAGCCTTTGTGAATTTAAAGCAAATTTAAAACGAATTTTAAGTGGAAATAACGTTATTTCGCAATTAACATTCACGCATGATTTCGCAATTAAAGCAATTTCGAATTTACATTTTCTGTAGAGATCCGAACTTGAAAAGATGTGGAATAATCCTCCTTTAAATCTAATTTTCACGACATCATGTGAAATAGCGTCCCTTAATTCTCCTTTAAATCTAGTTTAATTGCAGTTTTTTTGCGACGTTGTGTGAAGGACAGCAATGTCAGGACTCAACCTATGCAAATGAGAAACAGCCTAAGGCCTGGGGATTTCCAGCAGACAATGAGCACCAGTTAGCAGACATTAATCCTTGTTTGCATATCCTCCCACCCTGAGGTCTGCCATTAGCAACAGAACAATACATTTGCAAATTACTCCTTCCTTCCCAGGGTCACATAGGATATATATCTCCAACCTTTTACAGGCTATCATTCTCTGAAGATGCCAGCCACAGCGAAACGTCGGAAAGGAACTCTTCTAGAACATGGCCACATAGCTCGAATAGCTCCACAAAAAACTAGTGTCGCATAATTTCGCAATTTCTCCGGGATATCTTTGGATTAACCCCTTGATCTCCCTCGTGTGATAAAGCTCTTAGGGCTTTAAAGGTAAGACTCAGCTCCTTAAATTGGGCTCAGTAGCATTGTCTGTCAGCAGACAGACAATGTACCTCTTTCAGAACTTATGTACAGTAATATGACTCCCCCTTGGCAAACTAACCAGAAATCTAGGAGCTAAATTTTGGATTATCTGAAGCTTGTGAACCATTTTCAATAACACTCCCATATAGGCCCTACAGCGTGGGGAAGGTGGAGGGAGAGAAATGAGGTTGTGGGGCTGCATGAGCCTCCTTTTCTGGCTCTTGAAAAGTATTATTAAAAGAACTGTCAGAAGTAATCTCAGAATCATTGGCAATAATCTTCGAAAACTCTTGCAAACCAGGAGAAATCCCAGCAAACTGGAGGAACGTAAATGTTGTCCCCATCTTCAAAAAAGAAAAAATATAGGACCCAAAAAATTATCACTCACTCATCCTGAAATCGATACTAGGAAAGATTCTAGAGCAGATCATTAAACAAACAGGCTGTAAGCACTTAGAAAGGAATGCCGTGACCATTAAAAGTTAACATGTGCTTCTCAAAAGCAAGTCATGTCAGACCAATTTTATTTCTTTTTTTTAATAGAGTCACAAGCTTGGTAGATGAAGGGAATGCTGTGGATGTAGCAAATCTTGATTCCAGTAAGAACTTTGACAAGGGCCCCCATGATATTATTGCAAAGAAGCTAGTAAAATGTGGGCTACATAATGCTTTTGATAGGTGGATTTGCAAATGGTTGACCAATTGAACCCAAAGGGTGCTCACCAGTGGCTTCTCTTTATCCTGGAGAGAAGTGACCAGTGGGGTGACAACACGGTTTCTATCCTGGGCCCAGTGCTGTTCAACATTTTTATCAATGACTTGGATGATGGAATACAAGACATGCTTATCAAATTTGCAGATGGCACCAAATTAAGAGGGAAAGCTAATACCTGAAAGAGGACAGGATCCGGGCCAAATTTTTTCCAAAAAAAAAAATAGCAGAGACAAATATAAGGTTCTACATCCAGGCAGGGAAAAATGAAATGCATAGATACAGGATGAGTGACACCTGGCTTTACAACAGTACATGTGAAAGGGATCTAATAGTTTCCATAGGAGCGGAACATGAGTACACAGCATGATACAACAGATAAAAAAGCCAATTCGATTCTGGGCTGCATCAATAACAATACAGTGTCTAGATGAAAGGAAACAGTAGTACCACTCTATTTTGTTTTGGTTAGACCTTGCTGGGAATATACTGTATCCAGTTGTGGGTACCACAATTCCAGAAGTGTATTGACAAGTTAGAATGTATCCAAAGGAGGGTAGAAGGTCGGAAAACCATGCCCCCTAAGAACAGCTTAGGGAGCTGGATATGTGTAGCCTGGATAAGAGAAGGCTAAGGGTTGACATGATAGCCACGTCATATTGAGGCTAGAGCAAGCTTGTTTTCTGCGGCTCCAGAGAACAGGACCTGGAGCAATGGATCCAAACTATAGGAAATGAGATTTCACCTAAACATTAGGAAGAACATCCTGACAGTAAGAGCTGTTTGGCAGTGGAACACACTGCCTAGGAGTGTGGTGGAATCTCTTTTTTAAATTCTTTTTGTAGCCCTCCAGACCCCAGACTGCCCTTTCTGTAGCCTCAAAATTAGCCCCTTTCCTTGAAGACTCTAAAAATGGCAATTTTACCCTTTAAATAGATTACAAAGGATACCTCCACTGCCTAACATTAAAAGGGTAAAGGTTTCCCTTTAACAAGGTTGCGAAGCCATGTCTGACCAAAGAAGGTGGTGCTCATCTCCGTTACCAAGCTGAGATCCAGCATTGTCAAAGGTAACTCCATGGTCATGTGGCCAGCATGACTTCATGGAATGCTGTTACCTTCCCATCAAAGTGGTACCTATTTATCTACTTGCACTTTTACATGCTTTCAAACTGTTGGCAGAAGTTGGGACTAGTGTTGGGAGCTCACTGCATCATGAGGCACTTGGGCCTCGAACTGCCAACCTGCCTATCTTGCAGTGGTCAGAGTCAGCATCTTAACCACTGAGCCACCACGTCCCTTTAACATTAACAAAGTACTGATTGAGCTGGATTTTCAGCCACTCCTATGTTATTTGTTTTTAATGGTTTGGACATTTTTTTGAACACCACAAGCCTTCCAGAGGGTGCCAGCGGGTGGGGTGGAAAACTGGCCCCCAAGACCCACACTTGGCCACCTCTACGTGGCAGAAATCCTTTCTGGTGTTGCCAGCTGTGCAGTTGCCAGTTCTGCAACTCACTGTAGGCAGACTATCCCCAATGTGGGAAGCCTGAACCTCATGGACCAGATGAAGATGGTAAAAGCTGGTGATCACTTGGGGCCTCAAGTGACAATGTCATCCCTGAACTTTATATCTGCTCCTTCAGAGGCTGTACAACCCCATCCAGAACAAAGTACACCAACACCCTGGACCTAGAAGTTACTAGCCCACAATGCATCCATCTTGTAAGGATTCACTTCAGCTTATTTCCCTTCATCCACCTGTTTACTGAGAGGAGGGAATGGTGCAGCCTCAGAATCATAGAATCATAGAGTTGGAAGAGACCCCAAGGCCATCCAGTCCAACCCCCTGCCATGCAGGAACTCTCCATCAAAGCATCCCCGACAGATGGCCATCCAGCCTCTGTTTAAAGACCTCCAAGGAAGGAGACTCCACTACACTCCGAGGGAGTGTGTTCCACTGGCAAACAGCCCTTACTGTCCTAATGTTGAGGTGGAATCTCTTTTCCTGAAGCTTGCATCCATTGTTCCGTGTTCTAGTCTCTGAAGCAGCAAAAAAACAAGTTTTTTGTTCCCTCCTCAATATGACATCCCTTCAAGTATTTAAACAGGGCTATCATATCACCTCTTAACCTTCTATTCTCCAGACAAAACATACCCAGATCCCTAACTCACTCCTCATAGGGCATGTTTTCCAGACCCTTCACCATTTTAGTCACCCTTCTTTGGACACGCTCCAGTTTCTCAACATCCTTTTTGAATTGCGGTGCCCAGAGGGGCCTGACCAAAGCAGAATACAGTGGCACTATTACTTCCCTTGATCTAGACACTATACTTTTATTGATGCAGCCTAAAATTGCATTGGCTTTTTTAGCTGCTGCATCGTACTGTTGACTCACGTTCAATTTGTGGTCTACTTGGGCTCCTAGATCCCTTTCACACGTAGTTTCATTCAGCCAGGTGTCTCCCATCCTATATCTGTGCATTTCATTTTTCCGCCCTAAGTGCAGTACCTTACATTTCTCTGTGTTGAATTTCATTTTGTTAGCTTTGGCCCAGCTTTCTAGTCTATTCAGGTCATTTTGAATTTTGATCCTGTCCTCTGGGGTATTAGTTATTCCTCCTAATTTGGTGTCATCTGCAAATTTGATCAGTATGCTCTGAGGGAATCACACTTCCTCTACCCCCATTTGCCATTTAGGGAATAAAAGTAGTATTTGTAGGTGGGGGAGCATCTCCTGGCACCTCTATAGGCTGGAAGTTTCCCTTCCTTTGATAAATGGATGGCTATTCAGACACTTCAAAGAACACTGCAGAAGACTGCATTCTTTCATGATCATGACCTTCCCCAATCAAAAGGACACACATGGGGAGGAGATGCAGATTGTGCCAGCTGTTCCTGGCCTGTTTCCTCCAAGCTATATCCCAGGAAAAGGTTGATGCGGATCACATCCTATGCAGATATAGTATATCACATCCAATGTCTACCGTTTCAACAAATAAAAATGAATTATTTTAAGTGCCATTGCTTCAAAACCAAGTCTGCATTCACACTTTTAAGGTGCTTATTTATTTTCGGTGGCAGCGTACAGTCTGTAAGTTCCTCCCACCTTGCCTAAAAGCCTGCCATGACTAATCATTCAGAAGTAGTCGCCTGGCAAGCAGAGACAGTGCTCACAGTCATCCTTGTCAGTCCTTGGAAGGACACTGGCAGAGAAAAGGCGAGGACAGGGAGAGGCTGTTAGAAGGAAGCTGCTTTAGACAGAATAATTTCTAGCTTAAGTTACCCTTTTGGGAGATTTCCCCCTCGTTGCTGCATTATAAGAAAATGCAATGTCACGGCAAGGTAATACTAATCTAGATATTTATAGATAAGTATTTCACGTCAAACCTAAACTGAGCTGAAAATTAAATTTTAAACTGAGTTGAAAATTAAGCACACTCCTTGCACAAATCTGTCATTCAGAGATTTGACTTAACACAGAAAGGCAGCAAATTGCTGGTGATTAATTTATTATTACTGTATTTTTTGCTGCCAGGTATGAGGAGGGATATTTGGAAGGTCTTCTACTTAGGTACTGATTTATCTTGGTTAACTAAATTTGGACCTTCATCATATACATGACCCTGTACAGCTCCATCCCTGTTACTGTGGGACTCATCCAAGGCAGCTGGTAAAATGCCACATAACTTTGTTTTCATTGAAAAGCAAAAAAAACATTTTATTTCCAAACATCTGACACTCTGGGTCTAATCCAGAAAAGCCATTATTAAGCTCCTGTCTAATTTTAAGCAGGTTAGAGCTTCTACTGAAAAATAAAAGACCGGATGACCCTGTGACCTTTTTTTGTTTCACATCATTTAAACTTAACTGCAGTGCTTTGAACCTTGTGATAGATTTGCCTTAGGGTTGCCATAAGGCAGAAATGACACACATCACCAGTTCTCTGTGGCTAGCAATCTCTCTTACAAAGGTGCACAGCCGTTACCTCAGATACATCAGTGAGAAATCTGGAGCTCTCAGTGTTGTAGCCAAATCTCTCTAGTGAATCCATCTGATGTATCTGAGGAAGTAGACCTAAGTCCAGGAAAGCTCATGCTTCCACCTTCTTTTTTCAGTTAGTCTCAAAGGCACTACAAGATCTCTCTATAGACTGAATCTACAGAATAACATGGCTATATCCTTGACTTTTGCTCTCTAGTGAAGTAAGTGGGGTGCAGTTCTAGAGGATATGCATGCTTCTTATTCTCCCCATTCCTCAGATTTGTGCCCAGATTTGTCCAAAATGTCAAATTCTGAGTGACTGAGAAATGCCTATTCAGTTTATTACAAAATACAGTTTTATCATATTGACCTACAGTGCTTCAGTCTATTTTTCAAGGTCTTTTGCTTTCCAGAGATATTTCTGTCAAGTAAGTTGAAATGCTTCAGGAGCTTTGCTTCCAGCTTTCTCCATTCATATTCATATTTTTCCTCCTCTCTTCCCCCCTCTCGCTTTCAACTTTTCTCTTTTTTTTTGGGGGGGGGGGGGAATGTCTACTTATATTCACCTTAAGTCAAACAGACTGTGCTCAGCTGAGTCACCATTGCTTTGTCTTCGCACCAGTTCTCATTATAGTTACTTGGTATAAATTGCATGGTGTGATCTCACTTAGTTTTCCTGTGTTAAGAATTGCACACGAAGAGAGCGTTCCTGTGCTGTCTGATGCTGTCTGATGCACCAATCTGAGAACAAAGCCCTGGGTTAGCCTATCATTAGGTAAACTGAGGCCGTTGTCTCAAGTAGCAGACACTGGAGGGTAGGCAGCAGGAATGTATTGTGAAAACAAAGCTTTGCGTCTCCTAAGGTGGCCTGTTATCCTCAGGTTGTGTGGTAAAGACCACTGTCCTCTTGCTAGTCATGAAGCAAGTCTCATCTGACAATGTGGTTGACATCTGTACACAATAGTGCACATGCACATGTGTTTGTGTATTCACACAAACACACATAAACTCCATCTCTCCTTTCTCTCTTGAGTTGGCTCTGTTGAAGCTGCTATGCTGTGATGGGGTGTGCTGCCATGGCTAAAGAGAAGACAGATTGGCTTTTGGGTCACAACCCTCTGACATTCCATGAGATTTTTTTGCTCTGGTACAAAAATCCTATTCCAAACATTTATTTAAATCAGCTCCAGAGCAGTTATGAATGTTATTCCATGCTAGGGATACTTTAGCAGCATAAATTCATCCAGCTCACTTGAGTGCAAATACAGGTCTTACAGATGCTGTGAATATGAAACTCTTGTGTGTGTCAGAATCTAAATTTCCTACAAGAGTTTAAAAATCATTTGTAAAATATAGAGATAGAATCTATTCATGGTATTCCACTACCTGTTTTATTCTGCTTACGATGAAGGTGATCTAAGATAATAGCTAAGAACCTGGCATGACACAAACACAAGTCATGCCAGACTAATTTTATCTTTCTGGTTTTGATAGAGTTATAAGCTTGGTAGTTCAGGGGACACAGTGATGCAGATAAAATGTATGTTGACTTCAGTAAAGCTTTTGACAAGGTCCCTCGTTATATTCTTGCAGACAAGCTAGAAAATGCAGGCTAGACAATGTTATTGTGAGATGGATTTCTACTAGATTAATAGGTCAAATCCAACGGTTGCTCCAAAATTATTATTCTTCATCTTGGAGAGAAGGGACTAGAGTGCTGCTGCAGGGTTCTCTGCTGGTTTTGTTCAACATTTTTATATATACAGTATTTATATATTACTGGAATGATGCGATAGGGGATATGTAGATGACAAGTTAGGAGGAATAAATAATACCCCAGAAAACAAGCTCAGTATTCAAAGTATAGCATACTAGGGAAATGGACAAAACTAACCAAGTGAATTTCAACAGGGATAAATGGAAGGTTCTCCAATTAGGCAGGAAAACTGCACAAGTGTAGATGGGTGGCACCTTATGTGATAACAGCACATGTGAAAAGGACCTAAGCAGCAGTATTTTTTTATTTTATGTAGAAAGTGTTTATACTCCATCCTATATCATGCGATATCAGGGCAGCTTACAATAGCATTAAAAACAGGCTAAAAACAGGAAAAATGTTTAAATAAATTTAAAAAATATTAAACTATGTTTAGTTAAAACAGATATTAACATTTTTAGAAGTATAATTACAGTGGGCTCTTGGTATCCGCTGGGGTTTGGTTCCAGGACCTCCAGTGGATAACAAAATACATGGATGCTCAAGTCCCATTAAAAACAGTGGCACAGTAAAATGATGTCCCTTATATAAAATGGCAAAATGAACCTTTCCTTTTTGGAATTTATATTTTTGGGAATATTTTCAAGCCATGAATGGTTGAATCCATGGATAAAAAATCCATGGATATGGAAGGACGACTGTAACACTCTCTGGGTTCCATGAATGAGGCCCAAAGGCTTTGCTGGACAGCCAAGTTTTAACTTAGTTCACAAATGATGAGTATTGGTGCCATTCAGGCCTCCGTCAGGGGAGCATTCCATGGTTGGGGTACCATCATTGAGAAGGCCCTGTACCACATCCCGACAGTGTGTTGATCTCACTGGTGGGAAATAAAGGAAGCCTCCCTTCTTTTAATTGTTTTAAGATTGGCACTGCATACAGTCTATATGCTATTCTAGGAAGCAGTCAAGCTGCTGCATTTTGTATTAACTTCAGCTTCTGAGTCTTCAATGGGAGCCCAATATAGAGCATATTTCAGTAATCCACCTGAGTTTACCAGTGCATGGACGTTTGCAGTTAGGTTATCTCTGTCAAGAAAGGTCATAGCTGGTGCACCAGTCGAAATGGCTGAGCACTCTGTGTCCATAGAATCCACTTGGACGTCCAGTGACAGGAGCACTTCCAAACTACATAGGTGCTCCTTCAGGGGAATGCAAGCCTATCCAGGACCCAAGAACCATCAATCCACAGAGCCTCTGACTTATCAGGATTCAGTTTCAGTTTATTGGCCTCCATCCAGCCCATTCCAGCATCCAGGCACTGATCCAGCACCTGCACAGCCTTAGCTGACTGCAATGACAAAAAGTAGAGCTGAGTATCATCAGCATACTGATGGTACCCCTCTTCAGTATGATGCAATGGCAAAAAAGCTAATGCTATTCTAGGCTCCACTGGTAGATGTATAGTGTCCAAATCAAGGGACGTAATAGTACTATTCCATTAAACTTTAGTCTGAACCTCACCTAGATTACTGTGTCCAGTTCTAGGCACCACAGTTTAAACTGCGAAGGAATTACACATGAACGTGGAGCATGTCTAGATGAGGGCAATGGTGTACAGGAACTATGCTTTACAGGACTTTCTTTGGTAGTGAAATATAACAGAAATACAGGAAATATGCTGGCAGTGAAATATAACAGGAAAAAAAAGCAAATGCATCAATCATGTGAAAACATTACAATTGCACGTTACCATTAAAGAAATTTGACAGGATAAGGAAACTTATGCTACACAGGCTCTTAGTTGTCTTTGAAGAGAATAATAACATTATTATTTCTTTAGGGAAGGACAACATGCCAATTTTTGAGAACACTTGGGTTAACTTATGAGAAAATATGTATGGCCCTTTCTGTTAAAATGGTCTGTATGTACCTAGTTTTACCTCTTGAGGAAGATTTCTGTCAGGCTGAAATCTTTAGTCTCCACATCTCAGTGCATAATGTCACTGTTCCTTTTTCTTCCTCTTCTGGTACTGATACTCTGGTGCTCTTCTACCACTGATATGATCTTACATAATCTTGCTGCCACAAAGAATAGCAAACACAGGAATAATTTACAGATCAAGTGTTCCTGATAATTTCTTCAGATGGGAAATGAAAGCATCCAATGCCTAGGCCCATGTTGGCAAACCTACGGCATGCATGCCCACTCTAGCATGTGAAGTCATCATTGAGGGCATGTGGTGGCCACAGGAAATGGTGGGGAGGCATACGCAGTCAGCCCAGCTCCTTGCTGTGGCCTGTTTTGTTCGTGGAAAACTGAGCCATGACAAGGAGGGGTGATCTTCTGGATGAAAGATTCCCCCCCCCCGCCAGACACGTTTTCCCCTCCTCCTCCCAGACTTGGGTGAGTACATGTGTGTTATGTGCCTTCAAGTCATTTCTAGTGACCCTCTCACGGGGTTTTCATGGCAAATTTTGTCAGAGGGGGTTTGCCATTGTTGTCCTCTGAGGCTGAGAGAGTGTGACTTCCCCAAGATCTCCCAGTGGGTTTCATGGCTGTGCTGAGATTCGAGCCCTGGTCTCCAGAGTCACACTCTCAAACTGCTAGCTCTCTTTGTTCTTGTTACTGTGCTGTGCTTTCTGTGCTTTATTATGCTTTTTGTTTTTGTGTGCCTCCAAGTAGTTTCCAACCTATAGACCCGGAGTACCCTCCATCCCTTCCTAGTACTGGTTCCTGGTAACGCTAAGTTGAAACTATCATGGGGCAAACTTCATCAGAGGGGGATATTCTTTGCCATCCTCTGAGGCTGAGAGAGCGTGACTTCTGTGTGTGGTCCTTCAAGTCGTTTCCGACTTATAATGATTCTAAGGTGAAATTATAATGGAGTTTTGTCATGTGGGTGTGTGCACGTGTGTGTGTAGCTATTGCTAGTCTGAGGCTGAGAGTGTGACTTGGGTTTCCCCCTGGATGTCCTATCCCTGGAAGGCAGAGGTCCCCCGGAGGTCCTGCCCCCTAGTGACATCCTGTACGGGAAAGCCACTGAGTTTGGGCACTCAGTTTCTAAAATGTTCGCCATCACTGGCCTAGGTTTAATTTCCCTAGTTGCCTATTTTACGGGCTCTTGAGGAAAGATGCATACAGTCTCTCCTCCATGCTCTCTCTAGATTGTTAACAGAGTAGGCTCTTTGCCTCACTGTTGCAGGGAAGCATTCCTGGGTTTGATGTGGTTAACCAGTTACTACCATCTTTCAGACTCGGGCTGGTTAAACTTAACCTGTGATATTTCTGAAATGTCTGGAATGTGTATACATTGTGTGGAGAGTGTAAACAGGAATCCGTTTTGTTTCCAGAGCATTGCTATTGCTGATTTTTCTTCCCACATGCAGTTGCTGCTCTGTAGTTACATCTTACCATAAACATTCCAAAGAAAATCCTAGGATAGAGCCATAAATCAGAGATTACTTGAAGAAATATAACAACAGTGTTACATGTTAATCGATATAGCACTGTACCTGCAATACACAATCAAGAATCACAGATAAGTGGAAGAAGATTGAAAGACAGCATGCTTTATCGTTTGTGTTTGTAATATGAGCATATGCTATTCTCCACTGCAGTGTTGCAACTGTGGCAAAAGCAGGAGATGCTTGTGTGGTATTGTCTGTCTTCCTAACAGGATACTGTATCACAAACTATGGTTCATTGTGTAAGGTATTACTTATACTGTGTAATAATACACCCTAATACAATATAATTCAGTATAACCCTGTGTGGTGAGTCAAAACATACATTGATATACAGGTTGAAATCTCCTTGGTCCAAAATGCTTGGGACCACAAGTGTTTTGGACTTTAAATTATTTTAGAATTTGAAATATTTGCATATACACAATGAGATATCTTGGAGATGGGACCCAAGTCTAAACATGAAATTCATTTATGTTTCAGATACATCTTATAAACCTAGCCTGAAGGTATTTTATAAATAATACTTTTAATACTTTTGTGCGTGAAACAATGTTTTTGTACACTGAACTATTAGAAAGTAAAAATGTCATTATCTCAGCCTCTCATGTGGACAATTTTGCATTTTGAAATTTTGGATAAGGGATAATTGACCCATAATGTGTTTGTTTGGGTGTTAGTTGTACAAAACTGAGAAATACATACAGGGATCATGTGTGATGCTTAACCTGAGTTATTATCTTGATATTGTGACGAATGTTTTAATGGAGCATCACTTTAAATGTGTAAATGGACAGTGCAAAAAAGTCAGAAAATCTGTAAAAGGTTACCTGCAGATTAAATATATGCCGCCTCTTCTTCTTCAGACCTTCTCACTCTCTCTTTCTCTTTCTTTCAGTTGCTCTCTCTCTCTCTCTCTCTGTGTAACTGCAGTCTCTTCTGGTTCGCGATGTCCTATTTCAAAATGGAGCCTGCAGCTATTGCACGGTCACTGGAGCTTTATTTTTGTCTGGCTTTTCCAGTTGTCAGATCTCTCCTGACAACGCTGCAATACATATGCTGATTCAGAAATAACAGTTGGTAGAGAGAGAGAGATAGGATCAGAACCATTAAAATTAGATGTTAAGTTAATCAGGGGAACCGAATTTCCTCACACTTACTGAAAAACAGTGGCATGTTGGTTGAAAATGTTTTGCATCGCTGATAACCCCAAAGATGCAATGTTAGTATTGGGTGTTTCTTGTCATTCAGAACTGGTAAAAGAACTCTGTTCTTCATTTTCTTCTATCGATTTAGAGTGAGAAAAAAGGGTGTGATATTTTAGTATGACCAGGAACATTCTGTTTGAAATTATGTCTTGTATTTTGATGCAAAATGATGGATCAAGGAGAAACGGCACTCACCGTCACACATAATGACATCCCATAACACCCTAAACACTCTCAATCTTATACACAGGAGGAACATGTTTGTAAAAGTGCAATTGGACCTAAAAATGGTGAGTGAGGAATGCTGTCCCAGCACATGTGGACAACCAATATGATACTGTTGAAACATATATCCATGTTTGTTCCAATGTAAAGCAATGTAAAAGAATCCAGTAGCACCTTTGAGGTTGAGAAGAATAATGTTCTAGCAAAAGCTATTGTGGACTCTAGTTCATCTCTTTGATAAAGTGGACTGTAGTCTATGGAAGCTTATACTGAAAAATTCTTCTGCTCTGTCTGAAAAATATCACAGGACTCCTTTATATGTCATCAGTCAATATGATGGTGGCCTTCTCCCTCAGTGTTTCACTTTATCATTAAGATAAACTTCATGCATACATTTTAAAAAAGAAAGAAAAATAACAACAGCAAGAAACAGGGAGGCAGAGATCAATATGTTTAGAAGAAAGCAAAGAAAGGCAGAAGATCTATTATATTTAGAATATTAAGGAACATTATGATCTGCCTTCACTTGTCTCAGACACATTGATTCAATGGGTCCCCTAAAGTCACAGGGATAAGAAAACGAGTCTGTAATATGTAACTTGCACTTTCTCTTCTCCTCTGCGCAGGCATTGAGAAAACTCTTGGCAAGTACACATCAATTCACTGCACCTATAACATAGATGGTCACCCATATAGTACTTGCATCTTAGAAATAAGAAAGACACTAGTTCTCCACTCGGTTCCCAGAATTCCAGGAGCCTTCACAGTTCTATAGCCAGCCAACAAAAAAGGGTATTCCCAATTTCCCATAGAATTTTTCCAGGTCACTTCCTGTTCCTGCTCTAGGTTCATCTTTTTGATATTAACACCTTCAGACGGTTGTAAAGAAGGATCTTGGTTGGCTGGCTGGCTGGCTGGCTAGCTAGCTGCGATGTCTAACCAAAAGCTGTTACTGTATTTCTCTCCCTTTATTTCACTAACCTTTCTGCAGGTGCTGTAGCCCTTTTCTTAGGGGGTTTCCCCATCTCCACAACATTATGATGGAGGTTAGGATAACAGTAAATGCAGCTTAACCGTAATTTCCTAAGCTATTTATTGGACAGTAAATATTGTATTTACTTGTACAGTAAGTACTTACTGTACTTACTTGTACAGTGCCTTTAAGTCGCCTGTTCATTTATGGCAACCCCATGAATTTCATTGGGTTTTCTTTGGCAAAGAATGCCTAAGAGGTAGTTTTGCCAGTTCCTTCTTCTGAAATGTACAGTACCTGGCATTTCTTGGCAGTCTCCCATCCAAGTACTAACCAGAGCAGACCCTACTTACCTTCCAAGATCAGAAGAAATCTGGTGCCTTTAGGGTATTTAGGCCCTTTGGAGAAAACACTATTATTATGAAGAGTTATTCTGCCCTCAAGAGGCATCATGGTGTTGTGGTTTGAGCATGGTCTGGAGGCCATGGTTTGATTTCTCCCTTTGGTCCTGTGAAGCCATTGAGTGACCTTGATCAAATCACATACTCTCAGCCCCCTACCCCAAAACCCATGATAGGGGTTGGAAACAACTGGAAGGCACACAACAACAATTATTCTGTCCTCACCAGTGGCATCCCTAGGGTTGGTGTCACCCAGTGTGGTAACTCATGGTGTCATCCCCTCCATTGATCTCCTCCCATTTCACACCAAACAAAATCCTTAGTAATGCTTTTTTGCACTAATGTTACTCATAAATCCTATTTCCCATATACCGCTGAATGTAATGCTAGTACTTGTGACATAAACACCTAGCAAAATTAAAATTATACCTCCAAATTACATTATCATATGCATAACCTAGATGTATTTACATATACATAGTGAAGATTTGGTTACCATGTGTGTGTTTTTTAAAGAACATTTTTAAAGAATAAAAAATTTAAGATTTTTCAGTTATTCAAAATGGCTTATTTTTAAAAGTTCTGGAGCCTCTACCTCCTCCCACTCCCACTGTCTTTTAAAGCATTTTAAAGGGAAGCAAAAGAATGTCACTGTCTGTTTCTGCCAAAAGGTAGCTGTTTGAGGACCAATGGTGTCACCCCGCTTAGAGTGTCACCTGGTGAGGTCCACACTACCCGCACCCCCCTAGTGACACCACTGGCGCTGGCCCCAATCCTAATATATGATTCAGTCTTAACTAAGTTTCTGTGTATTTATGGTGCAGTTCAGGAAACTATGAAACTCACAACCTGAATCCTTCCTGTTTCACAGGGTCAAAAAGTACTTGAGTAAGTCAGTTGCTGTCTTCCCCGTCAGCTCTTTTGTTCATTCTGATTTATGTGGAGATAATGACATCCTGTACAGACATTTTATTTAAGGCTTGCTAAAGCAACCAAACCCCTGTATAGAAGATGTACAGGAAGAGTAAGGAAGACCATTTTATCTGTGGTTAGCCTACAATAAGTATCAGAGGGTTAGAGTAGATGAATTTCAATGTCAGTTCCAACTTTCAAAAATGAGAAACTCAGTGGAAAAAGAAAAGAATGTATGTCTTGGTTATCAAGAACTCACACAGCTTTCATGAGGGCAAGAATTCACATACAACTCATCTTATGCATTCTGATTTATTAAATAAAAATAAAGGCCTCATTCCCACTTACAGATAAATCTGAGTGATCTGAATCAATGGATCAATTCAACAGCAGAGCATGGTTACCACTGCATTTGCCCGTATCACATTTTTCCCCTCTAAAATAATCCACTTGTGGTTCACATTCATGCATGAATCAATTCAAAATGGACCCGCTGCAGCTGACCGAAGAGTAAATTTAAATAGATTCTGATCCACATCTGGTTCACACTTGTGCGGAATCGATTTATCGAAAAAGACATGGAAAAAATCAGTGTCAAAAAGACGTGGGTTAAATGGATCTCGCGCATGGCCTCCCTCACTTCAGTGATTCGATTTAAGTGGAAGCCAGGGTCATTTGAACCGGTTCAAACTGAATTGCAATCCAGTTTAAAAGGCAGTGGCAAGGATTCCAAAGAGTAAAAAAATCTGATGAAGACATCAAAGATAATTGATAACTTATTTGGGAAAGTTCAAAAGGTCTTTGCATTCCTCTATTGCTGGTTACTACTACTCCTCTTGTTATTTACCATCCAAAACTAGAGGAAATACAGTTTTGTCCTGTTTCCCTCTGAATATCTCTTAAATTATACTCACTGTTTGTGTTTATCTGACTGTTTCTATTTCTATCTCTCTGTTAGGAAAGTACAAAGGAACAAGGTTAGCAGGCAAACAATGTCTGAGTTGTTCAGTGGCCAAAAAGGAAGAGTACCTCAAATAGCATGCACAGCTCTCTGCAATGCTGAACAGAAGAGTTTTTGGTAAAACAATAAAATGAGGTAAGAATATATTCTGCATATGTTCTATTTAACTCCCCCAATAATTCACTTTGTTAATTTTCATTTGCAAAATTATCCTATATCCAGACTCCATCCACATCCATTTCTTTTGACACTTAGGTAGGAAAGTAGGTCAAAAAGCAACGGCAAAATATTCTTTTCCAGTAGGGAGATTAAATTTATGAGGCTGATGATTAATCTTGACATTATAGCACCACATTTCAGCCAACTGAGGTACTAACCAGTCCTGTCTTTCTCCTCCCTGTTGTCCTCATGTTACTACTCTGGACACTCAGCTTCCTTACCTGAAACTGTGGCTCCAAGTTCCAAACAAACATGTGCCACAACTAACTCTATGGAGTTTATCAGACGATGGAAATTGGAAGTATGATCTAATGGCACTCCGAACACAATCATGGGGTTTCACGTTATTTCGTATTAAAGTATCTCACGCAATTTTGGGCAAAAAGGAAGTCATTCCGAATGCAATCGTAGGTTTTACTTTATTTTGTATTAAAGCATCTCATGCAATTTCGGGCAATGGGGAGTCATTTTCAGGTAATGGGAAGTCATTCTGAATGCATTTCGAACGCAATTGGAATTCACATAAAGTTGCTAAACTAGCGAATGCACGTGAATTCAAATTGGCTCCATTCGAAATAAAGAGAAATTCCTCCCGTCTGAAAAACTCCTATAACTGATCATAGGCTTTTAAAAAAAGGCTGCTGAAATGTATTTATATTTTTTTAAAAAGCATGTCTAATTTTGACATGAAGTTTCACTCCAGATGATCCTCACTTTTCCTCTTCAAGTTCTATCTATTCAACAGTTGCATTATTAGTGTCTGCCTGATAACTTTGAATATAGGAATAACATGTAAGCTATAGGAAAAAAGATTCCATCTCAACATTAGGAGGAACTTCCTGACAGTAAGGGCTGTTCGACAATGAAACACAGTCCCTCAGAGAGTGGTGGTGTTTCCCTCCTTGGAGGTCTTTAAGAAGAGGCTGGATGGCCATTTGTCAGGTATGCTTTGATTGAGAGTTCCCGCATGGCAGGGAGTTGGACCGGATGGTCCTTGGGTCTCTTCCAACTCTATGATTCTAACTATCGCAATTTGACAGGAACAATCCTCCTGTCAATTCTCTGTTCTCTCACTTTTTCAGTAGATTTTAAAATGTCTCAATTTCTCTCACCTCCTCTCATTTCCCCCTTTGTCTTCAGCTTACTTCAATTGCTGAAAACTGGCTTATAAATGGAGATGTAACTTGCACTTAGTTAATTCAGCAGGGGAAAGAGGAGCAGAACGGACGGAGTCTTTCCCTTCTCAGTAGGGTCAGTCAAAAGCAAAGTGCTGCACTCTCTCCTAGCTTGTGTGTTCTTTCTCATTAATAACTTTTGTCATCTTATCCACACTCGGCTGTTGCTTGGCCACACATGTCCCAATTTTCACCTATGAATTGTTAGAGGATTTGGAATAATTACAGAATGTGACAAGCTGTGTGGCAATGTTGCACAAAATGATGGGACCCTGGGAGGGCACCACAATTGTATTCAATAGGGAATGCATTTAGCTCAATAGGGAGCCGTGAGAGAATTTCAGATAATGCTTTAAAAGCCAGGTTCTAGCTTATGTATAACTGTTCCAAAGCAAAGACCTCCACAGAACAGATTCCAACTTAAGACTTTATCACATGGGGGAAATCAAGGGTTTGAAAAGGTATTTTCCATGGACATTCAAGCCATTGCAGGAAAGATTTCTCCACGACATTGTGATTAAAGAGAACTTATTCCGGGAAGAGCCAGGAATGCTCCAGAGACAAATCATTCACCGGGAAATCCCGTGAATGATTTGTTGCTGGAGTATTCCTGGTTCTTCCTGGGATGAGTCCTCTTTAATCACAACATGTGGGAAAATCTTTCCTGCAATCACGCAAATGTACTTGGAAAATGCCTTTTAGACCCCTGATTTCCCCCATGTGATAAAGTCCGTAGTTTGTTTTTATTTATAATAACAAAGGGGAAATCAAATATCATACAAAGACTCTCACCCACACACACACATATATAAGAAGTAATGGTGTAAATGTGTTAATGAATAGAAAATTGAAGGGTTTTGCAGAAGGCACTATTTTACCAGGTTCAGGCACAGAGCTCTGATCAGGGGAAGTAGTGAATGAGTCTGGCTCAGCACACAGCCTAGGATCTGGGTGGGCCAGCATGTGCCGAGGAGTCAAGGGAGAAACAGATGGAGTGGCTATCAGAACTCAAATGAGACTGAATTAGGCCTGCCCTAATAATGGGCATATTTATAGTATGAGATGTGTCCTAGAGCAGTTTCTCAGGAGTTTGAGTGGATTTTTCCAGGAGAAAGAATGGCCAGAGGTGTATGGACATGGCAGGGCAAACAATTTAAATGCCTCACACAAAGAGGTGCCGCCTCTATAGGGCAGTTCCCCTTTGATTGCCAACCTTTTTGTAGGTACTTGGTGCATTGCCCACAATCACATTCCTATGTGAATGGAATATACAGATCCAAGTTGGAGAGTTGGCATACCATAGAGCCTGATGGTACCATGGACCAAAAATGGAAACTATGATGTCCTTCACTAGGGCAAAAGTGTCAGAAAGTTGCAGTATTTGTTGCTGTAGTTTTCAGGGATTTAAAAAATAAATATCCAAACAACATCTCTGTCGCCCCAAACTATTTTCTGGCAATTCCTGGCACCATCTACAATATTTTGTTCCCACCCTTGAGTAAAAAAAAGTAATTCTCCGCCTTTCTCTATGTGTTCTAAATAGATTTAGAATGCTATGGTACATAATTGAAATAGCTTTTTTTTTTTTTTGCAGGATAAAGTTGAAAGTCTAAGGATTTTTTTTTAAATTTAGGTACCAGAAAATTTGCCCTTCAAACCATAGATTCACCTCAGCAATAGCTGTAGAGCAGATGCAATCAATTGCTACAAATAGCTGCCAACAGCTCCAGAAAAAAAATGGAATTAGTGCACAGGGAAGCAACAATAAAAAAAACCCAAGCAGCTATATCATGAGACTAAACACTTTTTTCAACAATCTGGAAGAACCATACACCTGAGAAGAGGTGGAGTGGGGGTTAGGGCATTCATTCATCAGAGTCCATCAGATAGTCATCTAGGCTCAAAAGATATGAACCATATGAAGGGCCTCTATGTCCCCAAGAGTTTGTGGAGAAGAAGGAAATTGCCTTAGAAGAAGAGTGAAACGCAATGAAGATGCAGAAGACTTAAGCCAAATTCCAATGGCATATCAGTAATGACTCTCCTGCTGCTTCAAGACCAACTGAATACAATACCACAATACAATCCTGCTCTGAAATTAAAACTGGTCATGGGGAACTCTTTAAGCGTGAACTCCCTAGAACAATAATCACAAATTTTAAGAAGATTAAGAAACCTAAAACTATTGCTTATAATAACAAAGTGGGTGGCCTCAGACCAACTGGTAGGGAATCAGGGCACATATCCCAACTAAGAGGAATATACTGAGTCCAGACCCTCCCGAAACTAGAAGATCAAGTGTTCCACAGAAGAGCAGAGTGCAGGCACAAAACTTCAGATTAATAATTTTGTATGCAGGATAAAGACGGAAAACATAGCTGAACTCTTTTAATAGGTGGCATGTTTTACAAATATGTGAAAATGCAATATATATGTGCAAATGACCTATTCTGCTGCGCACACGCTTTTCAAGTAGGTTAATCTAGACTTCTGTAGAAAGAAAGCTTCAAAGAGTAGCGTTCTAACAGGTAAATAAAACTTCCACCCAATAGTATGTACACAGAAGTCCTGTGGCAGCCAAAATAACCATTTTTTAAACCAATGTCAATTGGTTTTTGTAATTAATTATTACCTGACTAAAATTGTTGATAGAAGAGATACAGAGAAATTAATCCCAAGATGTCTATGTTTCGCTATAGAGAGGAATAAGGGAAATCAGTCAGTTTTGTTATGGTTTGCATATGGGATGAATTTAACTCAAGATTCATGAAATGTGCCTGTACTTTGAGGATGCCTCACTGCTCATAGTTTGTAAGCTTTTCCATTAGGGCTACTGGGGGCCTTCCAGTGATGAAGAGCTTTTTGTTCATTGAATGATCATGATAACATAACAAAGATGCTCCTTGTGATCTTTCTATGGCTTGGCCTATGCTTTTCTCTACTTCCAAGAATCTTTAATGAGAAAGCACTCCCAACAAACATGCATCTAAGACCCCACCCCTTCACATTCCCCCCCCCCCCCGAAATTCCCCCAAAATTGTGGTGTTTTGAAAAAGTAACTGGGTTTTACTGGAGTCATGTATCATTTATGAATTGTGTTAACAGTGTTTTCTTTTCTTCTGGAAGGGCTATTTTCACTGGCCTTGCTCTGTACACCAGATATTGGGTGGCTAAAATCTCTTCCCATACCATCATAAGGTAATCGTCATAATGAATATATATTCATGAGAATTGATTTTTAAGGAACCATCTTACAGAAATATTATATTACGGTTGCTCTGGAATTGTGCCACAATGAGGCACATTACAATTCTTTTGGGTAGGTGTCATCTCTAAGACCAGGCATAGCATATCTGGTGTGCTTTTGAAAAACAAAATTAGTTGTTTGATCTGATATATATCAATATGTATTTGTAGCTTTGGATATTCAGTTCAGGGTTGTTAGCACTATGCATGGAGTCCAAAAGGAGCATCCGCCATTTTCCTATGCAATCACATAATAAACCTCAAAAGCATCAAATCCTGTCTTGGAAGCAAAGCAAGAGACTGTGACCAAATTTCCAGGTTATGTAGGCTATATTTCAGGGGAAGGAACTGGCAAAACCACCTCTGAGTATTCCTTAGCTTTTTATTGGGTTGCTATAAGTTGGCAGGAGACTTGAAGGCACACAGACACACACAATACATCAAAAAGGTGTGCTAGTTTAGGAATTAAAGCTATTTTCACAAGTGCAATTTCCCCAGAGAATGAGGGGTTTAATTCTTTTCACTTATTGAACATATATTTCTCAATATAGGGACATGCAACAATTTTGTTTGTTCATTTTTTGACAGTGAGATATGAATGGTAAGAAAGACCTCTCTATCTGAGCTTATTTGCCTCTGAATGTTTGATAGGTGTTCCTGGAGAAAAGCAAGCAAAAATGGGGATAGCTACCAATCCTGACTTGTTTAATTGGTTTGTTTAACTGAGCTAATTCAAATTAATTAAATTCATTTTAATAATAATAGCATAATTTGTAGTATGTATTAAATGTACAATGTTATGACATTTTGTATCTAAATCAACCAAATTATTTATTTACTGATTTTTTTAAAAATCCAATTTGTCAAAAGCGTTGGTGGTATCCAGTAAAAAGCTATTTTTAAAAAATAAATTTTGGTTTTGATTAATTACCAGCATAGAGCACATATATTTGCCTGCATATTGGGCCTTGTGTTTGGCTTTAATAAACCCTAATTGGCCCTTCAGTATGTATTTTGGTACCAAAGTACTGGTGCCATTGTTGAGCTAAATTTTTTTTTCAGTTGAGTAAATCTATTTGGCAAGTAATTTTTGTTGTTGTTGTTGCAGTAGATATATTGTTCTGCATGACTCTGGAACTTGTTGATTTTTACCTTGTTTGTGTGGAAGGATAACCAAGGAAAAAGAAAAAATCCTAAACAAGACCTATTTTTCAACTTTGCACACAGTAGTAGAACTGTAGTTGTTCTTCTTGCTATGTGCCTTCAAGTAATTTCCAACTGATGGTGACCCTAAAGTGAATCTACCATGGGATTTTCATGCACCTGATGCATTCAGAGGTGGGTTGCCATTACTTTCCTCTGATCCTGAAAGACTACTTACACAGTCCACATAGTGCTTACATACAAAGTACACAGTACCAACATATAAAGAACAAGCTCAACTTAGTTCCTCTGTTATAATCTTTTAAAAAAGCATAAAGGCATCCAGAAGCAATTCTAACTGGGTAGAAGAGATTTGTAGAACAAGATTTTGTGGATGTAAGGCCTTATTGCACTATCCCTTTATACAACATTAATGCACTCCAGCCGTTTACAAAAGAGTTGCTGATTGTAGATTAACTTTACAGCACCTTGGCACCTCTCTTCAGTAATCTTACCATTAGCACATTCCTCAAACAGAATGCGTTCAGAATGACTTCCCATTTCCCAAAAATGACCCCCCATTGCCCAAAATTGCGTGAGATACTCTAATACGCAATTACATGAAACCCCACGATTGCGTTCGGAATGACTTCACATTGCCCGAAATTGCGTGAGATGCACTCATTCGCAATAACGTGAAACCCCATGATTGTGTTCGGATTGCCATTGCATTATACCCCCAAATTCCATCGTATAATAAACTCTATGCTAATACCTAGTGATGGAGGAGACCTTTTCTTTCAAGAGGTCAGACAGGAAAAGAAGATGGACACACCACCTTCTGCCATTTATTTCCATTCTTTTTAGACGAAACTGATTTTCAGAAACTTTTTTTCCTTGAATATATAAACATGACTGAGGATAGAAAGTAACATGACAAATATTCAAGCCTTAAGATGTAAGGCGTTAGGGAGTCTGCCTCTTTGACATCTGAGAGGAATCTTTGGGGTAGTTATTTGAGATGGGAGGGAAAGTGTTTATTTCAGTCTAGACTAACTTCTTCTCAAGCAGAGCTTGGAAAACTAGTTTGAAAAAGCAATGAGTTACCCTTGTAAGTTGGTGCTAACAGGTATAACTTAAAAAAGCCCTCTGTACTTCCCCTTTGTTCAAAAACAGCTAACAGTTACTTTAACAACCCATCTGACTGCTACAAGCCACTGGCTTACTTTACAAAATACTCTCTCCTTGTGTCCACCTTGATACTAACAACAACAGAGTACAAGGTACCATGTTTCCCTGAAAATAAGACAGTGTCTTATATTAATTTTTACTCCCAAAGATGCCCTAGGTCTTATTTTCAGGGGATGTCTTGTTTTTCCATGAAGAAGAATTCACATTTATTGTTGAACAAAAAGAATGAACTTTCAGGGGAGGCCTTATATTTAGCAATTCAGCAAAACCTCTACTAGGTCTTATTTTCAGGGGATGTCTAATTTTCAGGAAAACAGGGTAGCAGTGTGAACAAACACTTGTACTGTGTAATTTTCCTCCTCCGCTGTTTAATGAACCCAAATCTCTTAGTAATCCTCTAGTAAAAACAAACCAACCCTATAGTTGCACTGCAAAAAGTGAGAGGTCATTCCTACTAAGATTGCAATTGTAATATAATGTAGTTAGACCTTTGTTATTAGAAGAAGGAATTTAATTACAAGTGACTTTGTAATTAAAAACCTTTGTAGCTAAATACTCAAATCTAATTATTTCTAACTAGTTACATCCAAGCTGTATTCTTGGGTACTGATGCAAAAGCTGCAAAAGGACTGACAACCTCTAACAATTTACGTGATCTCCAGGAAGGAAATGGGAGTAGGGAAAAGGATACTATTACTAGGCAATTCCACTCTCCAATTTTCCATTCCATACATTGTATTGCAGGAGTCAGAGATGTTTTATGTACATTCCTGCAAATAATCTGTCAGATTAAAGTAAGGTACATAAACATTTAAATTAAAAAAAACCCAATAATATAACTGATACTAATAACACTTGCTGTTTGCAAAGGCATGTGTAAAACCTGAAGCAAAAAAAGTCTGATGGAGTCAGAAGTGTAGTAAGTCATCTAGCATTTTCCCTATTCAGAATAACATATCCTGCCTAACAGATACTTTTTCTGTTCATAGATCCACTTAGAAGTAACTGGCAAATGTCAGGTCTAGTGCACAGTCACTTCATGGGTTCAGGGCTTTCCAGTCTCTTTGCATTGCCTCCATGGAACAGCAAGAGTCATTTCGTATTTCCATTCATCTCCAATCACTCCAAAAAGAGATCACAGACAGATGACAAAAGAAATGACAGGTTTACTGAGCTCTTTGGTTTCTCTCTCTTCCATATCTCATTAGCAACCATACATCTTGGAGTCTCTAACTTGGGATGTGCATTGCCATGCAGCCAACATGTCACTGGAGTGAAAGGCCCTACCGTGTAGTCATTACCTGAAATAAAACACATTTCACAAGATGTTGTTTATACATATTGATTGCTGTTGCTGCTGCTGTGTCCCTTCAAGTCATTTCCGACTCATGACAACCCTAAGGCGAACATATCATGGGGTTTTCTTACATATCATTGCGACAGGGTGTGTATTTTAGTTGTGTTTTGATTGTTTGCATGTTTTAATGTTAATTTTATATTGTTTTAATTAGATTATTTTAACTGTTTTTTAAATTTTTACTGTAAAGTTTTTAAAAATTATTTTATTTTGTGAGCCATCTTGGGCTTTCTTTTTTGGGAGAAAGGCAGCATAAACACGAAATGAATAAATAATAATAAATTTTCTTAGCAAAATTTGTTCAGAGGAGTTTTGCTATTGCCACCCTCTGAGGCTGAGAGAGTGTGACTTGCCCAAAGTCACTCAGTGGGTTTCAGGGCCAAGCTAGGATTCGAATCCTGCTCTTCAGAGTCACAGTCCAACACTCAAACCACAGCACCACACTGGCTCTCATACATATTAATACTTATATGCTTATAATACTTATATACTTATTTTAGTACTTTTATTTGGTTTAATTGAGCCATGTAAACAAAAACTGAATGTTATTAAATGCTTAGTTCCATACATTTGCTAAACTTACATACTTGATCATGGTTACAAAGGTTTGTATTTTATTTTATTGAGCAATGGTTTGTTTACAGTAAGTTATGCAAAAAGGAATAGGTTAGGAAGGCCCACTTATGAAACTCTGTGGGGATACAAAAGAGCAGGATCTGGAGTATGGAGGGTGGGAAAGAGTGGCACCAAATAAGAAATCCTCGTCTCCTATCGCTAGAAGTCTAGCCTTCAGTGTCTTAAGCAATCAGTATGAATTGTTCAACCAACCATGAAGAATGAAAGCTAGCTGTTATTTTGAAAGCTAAACCATAATGATCCCATGGTTGCTGCTAAAGAAGGCCATACCACATGATTCACATACAGTCACATGTAGCCACCTTGAATCCCATTTTGGGCGAAAGGAGGGATATAAATTCAATAAATAAATAGATTTGTATGAGAGAGGTTTTAAATTTATACAAGTTTTTGGGGGTTTGGTTTTGGGTTTTTTGGTCTTCTCAGCAGCTTGTGGACAAGGATATTTATCTGGGAGGAACTTGTTTCAAATTAAAATGTATAACATTGAACAATAAATGCGACATTTGAAAAAGAAATGTAATTATTGTAGAATTGTGAATAAAGATGTGACAGTGAGAGGGTCAGTCTAACTGATCCAAGGGTGTCCCCTTAAGCCAGGGCACACTTAGCTCAGTTAGAAAAACAACAGCTGGGTGGAAGAGTGTGTGTGTAGCAAAACGGCTTCTGTAAGTTATTCACGAGGCCTGTACATGAGCAGATAAGATATGGTTTAGGCAGACAGCAAGAAACCAGAATGTACTGGAATAAGGGGAACAAAGGAAATGCTTAAGCAAGTAGAAAACTTAGCCAAGTTAGATATCAGAAAGAAGCCTGTTGCTGGACAAAAAGTAAGAAACTCTGCTTCTCTGCTTTGATTGGTTGATAAGTGCATAAAGGATGCGTGCAGACAAAAGAAGGGCGGAACAGATTTTTCACCGTTAGGTGGCTGTCTCCCCCGGCCGGTTAATAAACCTACCTTGGTTGGAATCAATAATTGGTCTGGTCTTTGTCTCCCGTACCTTCAATTCCCGGGATATGTTTGGGAACGCTTAATTCCCTTACATTTCATGGTGCATTGGCCGGGAATCAAATTGAAGGACGGGAATAGGACCTGATGTGCCTTTGACCACGCCAGAGGATCACCGCGGTCGGAGCCAGTACGGTGAGAGGGGCCCCGCTACAAGACCATCGGCTTCCCTTTGCTGTGTCCGGCTCGTCGGTCGTTCCTGGTGCCAACGGCAAATTGATCCAACCAACGGGGTAGAAGACATCTTGGTGGAGCCTCGAGGCAAGTATGAGGGTGTATGAATGGTCTTAAACTAGTCGGGAGGTGTGTGAAGTGTGTGTGTGTTGTCGCATTTCCCGACACTGACCATTGTTTCAGTACCGGGTCGGCGGAGAGTGGGGTTTGTCGCATTGCCCGTATCTGGCCATATGTGCATCTGGGAGACCGGGTCGGCAAATCCAATGAGTCAAGTGATCACTCCCCCCATTCCTTAAGTGATCACGAATCCCTGTCTATCCTGTATGATTGTGTGATCAATATTGGGTTGGGTCTAGACCTAGTAAAGGTAAAGGAGAAATAAGGTACCTAGGTTAAGGCTAGTGAGGGTGCCCCAAGATTCTAGCCAAGGAAAATGGGAGGAAAGTCGGGCTGGTGAGGGTGCCCCAAGAATCCAGTTTCCGCAATAGGTGGGGGTAGTTCAAAAGGAGTAACCCCCTTGGATTGTAAAATATAAGGTACCTAGGTTAAGGCTAGTGAGGGTGCCCCAAGATTCTAGCCAAGGAAAATGGGAGGAAACAGTGGGTCAAAAGGAGTGACCCCTTTGGATTGTATGTTAAATAATTGGTCAGAATTTAAGAATACATTTCTGCAGGGTCCCGTAAGCCAGGCAAGTTAAGAACCTTTTGTGAATTAGAATGGCCAACGTTTCCACTAAATCCATCATGGCCAGCCATAGGGACCCTGGATAAGAGACTGGTTGATAGAGTAGCTGATTTTTGTGCTAGATATCATCCAGACCAGTACTATTACATCTCAGCCTGGCAGATCATAGTGGATATGCAACCACCGCCTAAGTGGCTTCAAGATTGCAAATGCATGCCCCTCAGGGCTGCTGCCCCGAAGGCTCCACCACCCTTGCCCCCTTCCGGAACTCCGGAGGACGACGAGGTTTGGCCACCACCTTATCGCCCTATATATCCATCTATACCTTCCAAAGACAATGATATGCCACCACTGGAGGGAATGGAGCCTGAGGGTGGTTCAAGTTATAATTTAAGACCCAGAGACAAAGAAGAAGATAGAAAACTTTGCCCCCTGAGAGAAGTTCCTCAAGTAATACCAGATGGCCAAGGGTCCTCATGGACGGTGAACGTGTTCCAACATGTGCCCTTCACCAGTAGTGATTTATTAAATTGGAAGGCTTCCATGAAAGGATGGAGTCAGGAACCGACCCAGATGGCCCAGTTAGTGGAAGGAATTTTCAGTACACACAACCCTACCTGGCAGGACATCCAGCAATTGCTGAATGCCTTATTCACTGCGGAACAAAAAGGACAGATCCTTAGGATGGCCAGGGAGGAGGTAGAGAAGGAAGAAGGGGCCACAGGAGAACAACTGGTGAAGTTACAAGAAAGCCGGGTCCCAACCTATAACCCAAATTGGAACCCCAATACTGAGGAAGGGAAACGGGAACTGGGACAATATCAGCAATATATTTTTAGAGCTATAAGAAGAGGGCCACCCAGACCCGTGAATTTGAAGAAAATATACGATATTCAGCAAGAAAAAGATGAGAGCCCAGGAGCATTCCTGGAGAGGCTTAAAGCCGCCTACAGACAATATAGCCCATATGATATGGAAGATGAAAGTGAGTTGTCACAGGGCACTCAAGCATTAAAACAAAGTTTCATAAGTCAATGTGCCCCAGACATCCGGCGAAAGTTACAAAAGCAAGCCGGACTCGCCCACATGACCCTGTCTAGACTTTTGGAAGTAGCATCACAAGTGTATGTGGGACGAGAGGATGAGGATGCAAAGTTTAAAAAGAAGGCAAATGTTATAGCCGCAGCTCTGGGAGTCGGGAGGAAATAGAAATGGAGGACGTGGAGGTAGTGCCCAGAGAGAAGGAGGTGCAACGTGGGTGTCGGCGGCAACTACACAGGCATTAGGGAATGACTTGTGTGGGCTAGCTCCCATGGAATTGACTCTGGAGCTATCAAGTCTGTTGTAAATATTTAAATAATAATAATAATAATAATAGAAAGACTGAAAGAGAAAGTGGGCAGCGTAAGCTTCCTAGACTGAAGTCCACTTCCTCAGATGCATTTGGATATGAAGATGAAGATAATAATAATAATAATAATAATAATAAATAATAACTGGACATACATGTTACCTGGTCAGATATGTCCAGATGCCCTGCAGGAGACCAAGATGGTTTCACTCAGGAAATAAAGGAGGGATGGAGACACAAGATAAACCCTGAAGACTCCAAGGCAGATGTTTCCCAAAATGCCCTTGATGTTAAAGGAACCACAAAAGACAGAAGGCTTTAGAAGAGAATGTTTTCAGTCCAGTTGAGGGCCCTGACAAGTAGAGATGTTAGACAGAGGACTGAAGATGTAGATGGCAGAGATCAAGAATAGTTAACCCCAGTTGCCTATGCTATAGAAGGAAAAAAGGTGCATTTTGAATTCGGCTTCAGAAAGGAGGGGCCGCAGCCCACAAGTTCAGAAAGGAGGGAGGAAAGCAAAGGAGCGCTTCAGTGAACACAAAGGAAGCTGTGTAGCTTCAAGGGCATTCCTAGCAGTTGTCTTTGATAAGTGATTTGTGTGTTTTCATGCTGGAGCAACCAAATCTGTTGTAAATACAAAAATAGCACCCCCCCACTTTGGAAGCCTCTATAATAGTGGGAGCAACAGGAAGAAAACAAACATATAAATTTCTTTCAGAAAGATCCTGTGTCTTAGGCCCCCACACTGTTTCTCACAAGTTTTTGTACATACCCGAATGCCCAATTCCCTTGATGAGAAGAGACCTTCTCTGCAAATTAAGAGCAAATCTCATGTTTGAGATTGATGGGTCGATCACAGCTACCTTTAAGGGATTCTTAAAACGCCGCATGCAGTGGAACATAGAGGAGGACATTGGATGTCTAATGAGAGATTTTTGAAATATGAGAGCATTCTGGTTGATAACCCTAATATAAGGATTCAAACATGCACCACTCTGAACCCTGCCACATTGCTCCCAGTGTCAGAGGAAGACTTTTTGCAACATGATTGCATACAAACTATGGATGAAATCTATTCTAGTAGACCAGATCTTAAAGACCCCCCTTTGTCAGATGCAGAACTTGTTTTGTACACAGATGGAAGCAGTTTTGTCAAGGATGGACAGCGGAAATCAGGATATGCTATAGTTACAGAGGAAGGAAAGATATTGGAAAAACAATCCTTAGGGCCAAACATATCTACACAGAAGGCTGAGCTCATAGCTCTGGATAGAGCTCTGAGGCTTGCCAAAGGGAAGAAAGTAAATATTTACAGAGACTCTAAATATGCATTTCTAACCATTCAGGCCCATGGTGCAATGTACAAAGAAAGAGGGTTGCTAACCGCAGGAGGGAAATTACTCAAAAATGTAGCAAAAGGAAATAGGTTAGCTGATCAAGTGGCAAGACAAGTAGCTGAAGAAGGATGTGAAAATGAGGTGTTAGAATTGGCTTTGCAATTGATGGATTACATCCCCAAGCAAGTGCAGTATACTAGAGAAGAAGTACAATGGGCAGTAGGTGAAGGAGCTAGATGGGAGAGAGGAATGTTGGTATTTCTGAATGTGAAGGTGTATGTTCCGAGTGTGTTGGCATGGCATATGGTTCAGGAGTTGCATAAACAATATCATCAAGGGGGAACAGCCATGCAGCAATTGTTTGAACGACAAGTGTATTTTGAAGGGTTAACAGCTATAACAAAACAAGTGGCAATGAGATGTGAAATATGTGCAAAGTCAAATCCCCGGGTGGGTCCCTTACTACCCCCAGGTGTTCAAAGGGTTGGATTTTCCCCTTGGGAAACATTGGTTGTAGATTTCACTGAAATGCCTAAGTGTAAGAAGTTTCAATATTTGCTGGTATTTGTATGTACTTTTTCGGGATGGGTTGATGCCTTTCCCACCACCAATGAAAAAGCTGAACAGGTTGTTAAAGCCTTGTTAAGGGAAATTATACCTAGAAGTGGGTTGCCTTTGTATATAGGTAGTGATAATGGACCTGCATTTGTACATCAAATTGTTCAGAAATTAGCTCAAATTTTAGGTGTGACTTGGAAATTGCATTGCGTTTATCACCCTCAGTCTTCGGCGCGCATGAACAGAACACTTAAAGGGACAGTATCTAAGATGTGCCAAGAGACTGGACTGGACTGGGTAACTGTGTTACCAATGGCACTCTTTAAAGTTCGATGTACACCAACTAGATTTTTGGGACTCTCTCCCTATGAGGTTGTGTTTGGGAGACCACCGTTGAACTTGCATAGACTTGAGGGGGATGTGGAACAGATTGGGAAACCTGAAGTCATTAAAGAAGTACAGTTATTAGGCCAGAATATAGAAAAGTTACAGCAATATGTGCAAACTATCAGATACCCCTTCCCCGTTACTGCTCTTCACCCTTTTTCTCCAGGAGATCGAGTTTGGCTGAAAGATTGGAAGAGCAACCCCCTTGGACCGAAGTGGAAGAGACCCTATGACGTGTTGCTGACCACACCAACGGCAGCTAAACTGAAGGGAGTGAAGCCTTGGATTCACTACACCCGGTTGAAGAGGGACAGGACCAAAGGAGTGGCGAGCAGAGGGAGATCCAGACAATCCATTGCGTCTTCGGATCAAGCGGTCCAGGGAAGACAGGGCAGCATCGCAACGTGCGCCCCCTGTCTGAGGTCAGGTGACCAAGCACCGCCTTGAAGAACAGGAGCCTTGGCTACCCGAGAGCCATGGCGAAAGAAATGAAAGGACAATTGCTAACTGAAAAACCAGAAGTGGTAAAAATAGAAACCACCTTGCAGGTGGAGCATGAAAACGCCCCAATCCCCATTTGTCCCCCAAGTGCGAGGATGCCAGGATTAAGAATTTCACACATTTTCATAATCCTCCTGTTGGGTATTATTGTAATGATGTTTTTATTCCCCTTGCCGTGTAAAGGAAATTGATTTGTGAACCATGCAAGAATGATGTTTGGGGAAAACGGGGAGGACAAGATCTTGGTATATGAGCACCCGTATAGAGTAAGTGAAATGGGGATGCTTCCTGCCATGATTGAAGACACATCATTCGTGGCATGAGCTTTTGTCACTATGGGATTGGTTAACTTCTTGGTTACCAGATTTTGGTTGGCTAAAAAGCTTATTTGTAACCAGGCTTGGCTATTCTGCTTATTGGCATTGTAATTTATACTTGCTTGCCTTGCTTGCTTAAGTTTTTGCAAAATAGATTTGAAAGCATGCTTCAAAAAGAAAGAAAAGTAATGCTGGCACGTCTGACCTACCAAGAACTAGATAGTTCAATAGTTGACAGTGCCTCGTATCATAACTTACAAGAAAAAGGGGGGAATGAGAGGGTCAGTCTAACTGATCCAAGGGTGTCCCCTTAAGCCAGGGCACACTTAGCTCAGTTAGAAAAACAACAGCTGGGTGGAAGAGTGTGTGTGTAGCAAAACGGCTTCTGTAAGTTATTCACGAGGCCTGTACATGAGCAGATAAGATATGGTTTAGGCAGACAGCAAGAAACCAGAATGTACTGGAATAAGGGGAACAAAGGAAATGCTTAAGCAAGTAGAAAACTTAGCCAAGTTAGATATCAGAAAGAAGCCTGTTGCTGGACAAAAAGTAAGAAACTCTGCTTCTCTGCTTTGATTGGTTGATAAGTGCATAAAGGATGCGTGCAGACAAAAGAAGGGCGGAACAGATTTTTCACCGTTAGGTGGCTGTCTCCCCCGGCCGGTTAATAAACCTACCTTGGTTGGAATCAATAATTGGTCTGGTCTTTGTCTCCCGTACCTTCAATTCCCGGGATATGTTTGGGAACGCTTAATTCCCTTCCCTTACAACAGGTTGACAGGTTATGGAGAAGTATTGTATATACTCATGTATATGTCTAGAAATTTTAGTCAAAAATTTGACCCCAAAAACTGGGTTGACATATCCACGGGTCAAAAAAAGGAACCGCTCTCTTTCTCAGAGTAGAGTGGCGAAAGATGAGAGCTTAATCCATTCCAGGAGCACCTATAAGAAGCATTAACTCCTTCTACTCTGTCCACCATGGCTCCACTTCTGACCTTTTTGAATGTCTGGATTGGTAAAACACAAATAGTTATCCCTGCTAGAATTTTGTAAATTCTTTGGCATCATTTTCCTTAGCTTCATCCTTTATATCCTTTGTTTTGTGCCTCTAGGTTTTACCCCTTGACTTACCCACAGGTCAGATCAAAACCTTCCCTCGACTTATACATGAGGTCGACTTATAGTCAAGTATATATGGTAACTGTTTATCTGTATTAAAGTATTTGTATCTAGCCCTACATCATGAGATTTCCATTCAGAACAATTTTAAATGATACAAAATAATTCAAACAGCCTTAAAAAAAACAGATTAAAGTATTTTAACAATTTTAAACAAAATCCAAATCCAAAACAAAATCAAGTCATTTAAAACCATGCACTTGTACAGAAGTGGGCAAGATTTCCAGGCTGGGACAAAAATGGCTGGGACAAAAATTGTCCCAGTAAACCTATTTTATTGTACTGAATTAAATTTCTGGCAAATAATAAAGTCTGACACCTGAAAGGAAACATTCTACCTTGTGTAGACATGTTTTCTGGCCTTTTACCCTCAATTCTGCACTTACCCCTGTGGATCTGGGGCATATTTATACCTCCGACAGACTGGAATTTTCATTCTTAAAAAAAATAAATAAATAACCCATACAATGGATTTTTTTTAAAAAAATCTCTGCCTTAATTATGATTAATCACAATATATTTAATAGCCTTATATATTCTGAGAATTTCATGTAGAGCAGACACATGTTAGGGTTTTTACAGATAAACGCTGTATGTAATTCTCAGCATCCTGAGATGTGGTCTTTCCCATGGCTGCCTGCAAAAATATGCTTTCCAGGTCCCTTTGCCCTTTTGCTGAACTGGTGCCACGTTTTTTGGGTTGCTGTATACCTCCACTTCAAATCTAAGCAGCATATTATGCAAATGATAATTATGCATATTTTAATTTGCATTCTAATTATGCACATTCAGCACATTAAGTGCTGCATTTCTTCCTTATCACTCTGTTGCAGTCTTTGTGCCACTTTTATGATTACAGCTCTTTGGAAAGAACTAACAGAATATGCTGGACTGGGAACAGAGAGGCCTAATTTTAAATTCCTGTGGTCATGGAATTTCCCATGTAATCTTGGGCCATCACTAACTCTCATCAAATCTACCTTTCGGAGTTATGGGGATTATCAGCGAAATAGGAACCATGTAAAATGACCATGTATGTGTTTGGCGTAGGTCATCATCTTCATCCATCCATACAGAATTTCTGTATTCCACAAAATGGCCTGGAATACCATCTTTCATTACAACAACCAAATTCATCAGCTGCAAAATACTAGGGAGTTTATCACATGGGAGGAATTTCTCCCAATTTCGCATGGAGCCAATTCGAATTCACGTAAATTCGCTAGTTTAGCGAATTTACGTGAATTCTAATTGTGTTTGGAATGCGTTCAGAGTGACTTCCCATTTCCTGAAAATGACCCCCCATTGCCCGAAATTGCGTGAGATACATTCATTTGTAATAACGTGAAACCCCATGATTGCGTCAGGATTGTCATTGCATTATACCCCCAAATTCCGTTATATGACAAACTCCTATGTCAGAGTGATGCTCCACAAGAACCATTATATAATCCCTGTTCCAGGCAAAACATCTACATGCATATCTCAGTTATTAAAACTTCTGACAAAGTTTTTAAACATCTTTTTATCCCTGCTCAGCTCCACTTTTCTCTTTTGTCTAACTGGAACCATCTTAGCAGCAGCATCACTGGGAGGATAGTGAAGGAGGGGTAGAGAAAAACAGATTTTCAGTGTTGTGTTGCAGCAGCACGTCTCAATAAGCAGGGCAATAAGACCTGAGATGCAAAAAAGGGTAGGATTTTGCTCTAACTGATTCTACTGTACATAGCTGTGTGTGCCTGCATACCACAGGCAGGGTAAACAGTTACTCCAGAAATCCTTACTGAGCATGCATAAACAGCAAAACAGAAGAGAGAGGGCTGCAGGTAAGAGATGGAAGTAACCCAGGGTGACCAGATGTCCGAACAAGGCACTGAAAAGGGCATGGCTTTCAAGAAAAAAAGGAGAACATTACAAAATAAAAGCTAAAAACACTCATATGAATGTAAATTCATGCTTCTTAGTCATGCTCAAAATGGAGCACAGTTTGGAATTCTTCCTAGAAGGAAGGCTGAAATGTAGGACATGCCTAGGAAAAGGAGGATGTCTGGTCACCTTACCTGCTCCACTTACCATGTTAAATAAAACATGGCTCTATGTGTTTGGCCATTAGTATGGAAATCATAAGAAAAGTGAAAGAAAAAAATATCCCAGGAAGAAGTCTTCATGTGAACTCTAGAAGATTCAAATTTTTGTTATTTATGCAAGATCTAGTGGTTTCATTTCACATGTGCATTTTGTTAGTTTTGAATAAAACATTTGCTGAAACATGTTCTTTTTTATGTTTCGGGAAGCTATCCCATATTTCTGCCTCTGGTACCAAATTTTCTGTTAAAGAAGTTAGACTTAGGAATACACCTGCTTGATCAACTGAGATATGTCTGTATATCCCAGGAAAGAGTACACAACACTCAATTTCCAAATAGCTATACCCACCAAATTCATAAAGATCGTTTCACAAAACTAGATGATAGTGATACAACAGGTCACAAATTAATGACGACGACAACAATGAAGATGATGTTGTAGACTGTGAAATTATAATAATATAGACTGTGAAATTAATAATAATAATAATAATAATAATATCATGCCTGACAAATTCTCCAGTTGCAAAAGATTCGCTTGATGGCAGAGATGCTGTAACAAGTCACAAAAATTCGGCAGGAACCACTTTCCAGCAAAACATTTGTATTACAGAAAAAGGCTAAAGAGCTTATCATTTTGCTTAAATAACCCATCCTACTTCATCTGAATTCAAGCCTAAATCGGGAGGTAGCCAGGTCCTACCACAAGGATTTTGCTGCTGAAGCCGGCAGGCAAGTACAGCCCAGCTGCAGCCTGGGTTCCAGGCAGGCTCAAGCTGGAAAGCTCCTAGCTTCGGAATAAGGCTGCTGGAGCTCATTTGGACTCGATCTGCAGTCAGGCTGTACTCACCCAGTGGCTTCAGCAGCAAAATCCTTGCGGTAGGACCCGGCTGCCTCCCGATTTAGACTTAAATTCGGATGAGGTAAGACGGGCTATTTAAGCGGATAAGCTCCCTAGACTGTCAACTTTTCAAAGAGTCACACTCACCAAATTCATGAGTCACACAACAAACAACAACAACAACAAACAGCTTCATTTATATACCGCTTCATACCCTTAAGGAGTGTCTAAGCGGTTTACAATTGTAAGCTATTTGCCCCCCAACAATCTGGGTACTCATTTTAGCGACCTCGGAAGGATGCAAGCCTGAGTCAAGCTTCAGCCCTTTGCTGGTCTTGAACTCGATAGGAGGGATGGAACAAGCCACACAATTTCCACAGAAACTACTTTCTTTTGACCATTCTATACAAAACATCTCTGTTCCAGAAAACATAGCCACATCTACTAATTTCCTAGTTGCACATGACTAGTGGGAGTAATGCAAGAAACCACAAAAATTTCACACTAACCATCTTCTTGTATCAGTTCCAGGCAAAACATCTTATTCTGGAAGGTGGCCTGGAGAAGAAAAGTGAGGATATTAAAGTCACCGGCCAGTGAAACCTCAAAAGCTTGCATAATGCATTGTGCATTTTGGATGGCCAATAAAGGTGAAGGGGTGCTGAAAGATTCTTGGCTCAACCAAGAAAAGAATGACCTAGAGCCATGAAACCTATGCTATTCTACATATTTTCACTGATGTTCAATGTATTTAGCCCATCATTTCTCAAGTTTCTTTAACACTTCCAAACAAACAAACAACATTTCTGATGTCTGGTCACTGAAATTCTGCTCTGCTGCTGTTATCATATTGAAATAATTTAAAAAAATTCCTTCGTTTCAAACAGCTTCATTTATATACTGCTTCATACTGCCAAAACAGTGTCTAAGCAGTTTACAACTTTAAGCTACTTGCCCCTAACAATCTTGGTACTCATTTTAGCAACCTTGAAAGGATGCAAGCCTGAGTCAAGCTTGAGCCCTTTTGCTGGTACTGAACTTGCAACCTTATGGTTTTGAGTGAGTGGCTGAAGTACAGGCATTTAACACTGTGCTACCAAGGCTTGGAGGGAGAGAAGAAACTCTTGCTTTGATACGGGCTCCGATTCGCGTCGAGAGGCCCCCACTCCAAGAAGGGCCTCTTCGGTTCTGACCAACAGTGGCAAGTCACCTCCGAAACAGGCCTCCTCTTCAACTACCGAGCCTAACACAGCTTCCATCTCAACTACTGGGCCTAAGGGAGATTCGGTTCACGACCGACCTGACCAAGATGATCGCATCCTACCGATCTTGAGCCCGGAGCCCCAGGCCTCGCCTTCTCAGTGCTGCTCCCTTACTCCTATGTCTAGGGGTTTGACTTCTGTTGCCGGTGCTGATCCAGACTTCTTTTATGACAGCGACATAAGCAAATATTATGTGGCAGTTGACCCTACCAGCTGGCTACCACTCAATGTTTCTGTAGGGTGAAGTGGCTACGCAGACAGGGCTTCTGCTCACTCTTCGGTAGTGGTACTTGATGATAATGATTCCATTCAGACCAAGGTGAATCCAACCATGGCAGTTCCGTCGCATCTTAAGCTGAAGACACTGATGTTGACAAAGTACGGTACCATTCCCCAGAGGAGTTTTGTCAACCTGGGGCTGCCTCACCCTCCAAGGACATCTGCTTCATTGCAGAGCACACTGTACACTGTACAAACTCTGTTTAAAGTTTGGAAATAGAAATAGTCAGATGGAGCAAGATTGGATGACTAGCATGGATGGTCTGTGTACTCAGACCCCAAATTCTTCAAAACATTCATCACCTGGCCAGTCCTGAGAGTAGGTGCATTGTCCTGCAAAAAGAGAAAACCTTTCCAAGCTGCCCTACAGTGTCTTCTTTAATTGACACAGCATGTTAGAGTAGTAGTCTTTATTGACTGTTTAGCCCTTCTGAAGACAGTCATCAAAATACTTTCCTTATCCTAAAAATCTGTGGCCATGAACTTTCCTGCTGACTTTTGAGTTTTGAATTTCTTCAGCCATCAAGAACCCAAGTGCTGCCACAGGAAGGACCATTTGGCCTCCAGATCATAATGATGTAACCATTTTTCACCAACAGTGATAAGTTGTTTAAAAAAAATCACTAGGGGCCGATTTAGATTGGCGCAAAGAGCCGTGATAAGGGCTCTTTGCACCACCTTTAGGGTTAGGGAGCTTTTACACCCTACCTAGCCCTAAAGCATATGGGTGCCGCCATTTTAAAACGGTGGCGTCCATACGGACGTGCTACAGTAGTGTCATCATGTGCACGGTGTTTAGACATGCTGCACACATGACAATTTTGCCCTGCGGGAGGGTGCCAATTGCGCCCTTTCTGCGGCGCAAAACAGAGCTCCGAATGGAGCTTCTTTTTGTGGGCGGGTCTTTGCCGCGGCTTTTAGATGGATGCGGCAAAGACCCTGGGAGAAAGGTGCCGCGGCGGCAGTCCTTTCCTCCCTTCAGCCCCACCTCTGCAAGCGGGGTGCAGTGGGCACCCAGGGCACCAGCTGAACCCCGCTTGGAGGCCGTGGGAAAGCGGCAGTTTGCCGCTTCCCCGCAGCCTCCAGAAGCGGCAAGATGGGGCTGCGGAGGCTTCTGGTGCGACAGCCTTGGCCCCATCTCGCCGCTCAAAATACTGCAATATAAACTTGCAGATATTTGTTGTTGTTGTTAACTGTTGTTGTTAACTGCCCTCAAGTCAATTTCGACCTACAGCAATCCTGTCGATGAGACATCTCTAAGACTCCTTGTCCTCCACTGTTCTGCTCAGTTCCTTTAAACTCATACCTATGACCTCCCTAATAGAGTCCATCCATCTAGCATGCAGCCTTCCTCTCTTTCTTCTTCCTTCCACCTCTCCTAGGAGTTTATCAAACGAAGGAAATTGGAAGTAAAATCTAGTGGCAATCCGAACGCAATCATGGGGTTTCACGTTATTACGTATTAAATTATCTCATGCAATTTCGGGCAAAAGGGAAGTAATTCCGAACACAATCATGGGTTTTACGTTATTGCGTATTAAAGCATCTCACGCAATTTCGGGCAATGGGCAGTCATTTTTGGGTAATGGGAAGTCAATCTGAACGCATTTTGAACGCAATGGGAATTCATGTAAATTTGCTAACCTATCGAATTCACGTGAATTCGAATTGGCTCCATTTGGCTCCATTCAAAATAAAGAGAAATTCCTCCCATCTGATAAACTCCCTAGTATTTTTTCCCAGTGAGCCGTGCCTTCTAATGATGTGTCTGAAGTACAAAAGCCTCAGTTTTGTCATCATGGCTTCCAGAGAGATTTCTGACTTGAACTAGGACCCATTTGTTTGTCTTTTTAGCTGTCCACACTCTTTCCGCACTCTTCTCCAACACCACATCTCAAATAAGTTGAATTTCTGACTATCTTGTTTCCTAATTGTCCAACTCATACATCCATATATGGTAATAGAGAAAACAATGGCTTGTATTATTCTAACTTTTGTGCTCATTTGTATATCTTTGCATTTTAGCATCTTTTCTTGTTCTTTCATATCCTCTCTCCCCATTCTTAATCTACTTCTGATTTCCTTGCTGCAATCCCTATTTGCTATCCAAGTTTAATCCCAGGTGTGAGAACTTTTTTACTATTTCTATTTCTTCATTGTCTAGACGGAATTTATGTAGATTCCTTGTGGTCATTATTTTTGTTTTATTTATGTTCAACAGTAATCCTGCCTTTGCACTTTCTTCCTTGATCTTCCTTAGTAGTTGCTCCAGGTCTGGGAGGCTTTGTGCTAGTATTATAGTGTCATCTGTGTATCTTAGATTGTTGATATTCCTTCCTCCTGTTTTCAATTCTCCTTCTTCTATGTCCGAGCCTGCTTTTCTTACTATATGCTCTGCATATAAATTGAACAGGTAGGGTGATAAGATGCAACCTAGCTTGACCCCTTTGCCAATTGGGAATCATTGTTTCTCCATGTTCTGTTCTGACAGTAGCCTCTTGTCCTGGGTACAGATCCATCATCAGGACTATCAGATGTGTTGGCACTCCCATGTCTTTAAGGGTGTTCATTATTTATGCAACCAAAGGCTTTGCTATAGTGTGTAAAGTACATGTTGATTTTATTTTGGAATTCCCTGCTGTACTCCATTAGCCTTCGTATATGTGCAATGTGGTCCCTAATGCTGCTTCCTTTCCTGAACACTGCTTGGACCTTCTTTCTTCATGTATGGTTGGAGTCTCTGTTTCAGAATTTTGAGCATGATTTTGCTTGCGTGGGAGATCACTGCTATGGTCCTATAGTTGCTGCAGTCATTTTTGTCCTCTTTTTTTGCAGATGGGGATGTATATTGATTCTTTCCAATCTGTTGGCCATTGTTTTGTTCTGCAGGTATCCACTCATTCATTTCTAGTCAGCATTCAAACATTTTGGCACCCACTTGGCTGGCAGCTTCTGCATAGCCAATTGCTCATGAATTTTAAACCCAGTGCATTCTTGGGATATCTCCAGTGACTCAGCAATTGTTTTACCTGAGATTTACCAGTCTGCCAATATTAGGTAATGAGCATGCTCAAAAATTTCAGGAATTGACTCTATCAAAGACCTTCCAGACCTTGCTGCATCTTTGGTCTCAAAAGTTACACACTGAAAGTTAGCACACCATTTTTTCACAGTTAAATGTGATGAGCATCAGTAACTCAATGTTTGCATCATGCACTCATGGATTTCCTTTGTAGTTTTCTTTGAAGGCCCATTTCTCCACTTGAAAATTCCACACTTTTCATTGACATGATTGTATCTAAATTGGCAATTTACAATACAAAATAATGCTCTTTTCAAGCTACAATGACAAAATTATACCCAGATTCTGGGACGTACATCAGGGCAAAAAAAAAAAAAAAATCATCTCCCCTTCATATTGCTATTTTATGGATTATGGGTTCTGTTTTATTTTGCTGTAGGCCAACATGTTTTCTGGTTTAAAGGTACAGGATTTTGCAGTAACAGGGGAAACCTTAACAAGAGGGGGCTAATAGTCTAAGACTTAACTCTTTTAGGATTTTATATCCAACAAATATGAAACTTTTTTTCTGTGGACTACCATTGGCAAGTTTTACCTACACAGCACAAAAATGTTTCTTCCAGATGCAACAGTACAGAAACTTGTTGAGAAATTATTAAATGTTCTCTGCCTAAGAAAGGGGCAGTTAATTTCTCACAGGACAGAGACGATGGCCCGTTTTAGACGGGCAAAAAGGGGCGCGTTTAGGGCTAAAAAGCCCGCTTTTAGGGTTAGGGAGGGCGTAGCGTTTACACCCTCCCTAACCCTAAACCGCATGGAAGCCGCCATTTAAAGATGGCGGCTTCTACATGGAGGCGCCATACAAGCGTCATCACGTGCGCAGCGTTTTGACGCGCTGCGCACGTTATGACGCTTTTGCGCCGCGGGAGGGCGCCAATCGCGCCCTTCCTGCAGCGCAAAAAAAGAGCTCCTTCTCGGAGCTCTTTTCTTGCGGCGGGTCTTTGCCGCGGCCTTTAAATGGCCGCGGCAAAGACCCAGGGAGAAAGGGGCCGCGGCGGCGGCCCCTTTCCCCCTTCAGCCCCGCCGAGGGAAGCGGGGTGCAGCGGGTGCCCAGAGCACCTGCTGCACCCCGCTTGGAGGCCACGGGGAACCGGCAGTTTGCCGGTTCCCCGCGGCCTCCAAAAGCGGCGGGATGAGGCCTAGAGGCTGCCCGTGCGGCAGCCTCGGTGTCATCCCGCTGCCAGAAGGGGCGACAATGGACTGCCCCTTTTGGGGCGGTCTAAAAAGCCCCAGTGTGCCTCTCAAGGGAAGTTACTTTTCTAGTGAAATGTAATTGAAATGTGTGTGTGTAAGTGTGTGTGTTTAAATGTGCCTTCAAATTGCCTGTTGACTTATGGTGACCCCATAAATTTCATAGGGTTTTCTTAGGTGATGAATACTCAGAGGTGGTTTTGCCAGTTCCTTCCTCTAAAATATAGTCTACAGCATGTGGTATTCATTGGTGGTCTCCTATCCAAATTTTTATTACCTGCATTTTATTGCCTTGAACCTTCATAGTCAAGAAGAGGAGCAGCCTCTGCCTGCATCTCTGTACAATATTAACCAACTACAGAAGTAACATCTGAGCATCATTGCCACTTTTCTTCTCATGTATAATTTTTAACATCTTTTCCTGATGAAGGAACCAGGGAAGCTTCAAATGTCTGCATGATGTACCATATATACTCAACTATAAATTGACCTCATGAAGGTGGCAAAGGCAGGTTTGTGGGCTAAAATTATGGATTTTGATATGACCAGTGGATAAGTCAAGGGTAAAACTTAGGGGCATGAAGCAAAGGGTGTAAAGGATGTAACAAAGGGCAATGATGCCAAAAACCAAAAAATTCCAGCAGCTATGACTGTGCTCACCCTAAAAGCTGGATGGATTAGGAGGAAAACTATGGTAAATCATGGCTGTGCGGAAGGCGACCAGGCACAGGCGAAGCTAAGAAAACACACACAATTCAAAAAGGATGAAATGACAAAGCAAAGACAATGGTGATTATGTTAGCAGTGATTATAGCCTTTAATTATAATATGATAACTTGCTTGATTTTAACTGAGAAAGCTGACAAACATACACAAATTGACATTCCTCTCAGTATTCTATTGAGGAGAAGCACCAAAGAGCTTCTGCTGCTGCCATTTTCCCAACCAAGCATTCAAAAAAGTTAGAAACTGTGCTGCCAAGGAGGGTAGATTGCTTCTTATAGGTGCTCCTGGGATGGACTCAGTTCTTGCTTTTGCCACTCTACTCAGAGAAGGGGATGGTTTCTTTTTATTTAAAAAAGAGTTAAAGTGCAGTACTTACATTGACTGGTGGATAAGTCAACACAGGTTTTTTGGGCCAACATTTTGACGAAAATTTCTACACTTATTTATTAGACAAACAAAATGCACAAAATACTGTTTACATTTCATTTATATATACAGTATTTTGTACATTTTTATTGTCCGATAAATATATTACTGTTCATTGATTCAAAATGATTCTTCATTTTGTTGTATTTGCTGCACGGGCAGCACAGCTACCCCTGGATATGTTTACAAGACTGGATAGGATTGATGCAACAAACAACAAAAAATCCATGGAAGGAAACCACCTTCTTGTACTTGTTGCAGAAAATGGTCCCGAATACAAATTTTCCAGGAAGCGACACTCACCCAATTCAGCAGTCACTCAACTAGGTGTGAAGCCACAAAAATTTCACAGGAATCCCCTGATGATTTTAAAACTCTGTCAGGTTCATATGGGGAGATACAGCCTTTCAAATCGTCTGGACCTAAGCCATATAGGGCTATATAGGTCATGACCAGCACTTTGAATTGTTCCTGGAAATGAACTGGTAGCCAGTGAAGCTATTTCCATAAGGAAGTTGTGTGCTTCCTATAACTGGCTCCAGTCAACCTTCTGGCTGCCATGTTTTGAACCCGCTGAAGTTTTTGAACTTTCATGGAAAGTTGGCATTCTAGGCCCATAATCTGTATTACAGATATTTTGCTCTGAATAAGAAGTGGTTTCTTTGAAATTTCTGGCTTGCTGCATCCTTTCCACCTATTCTTCTGCACCTGATCAATTTAGTGATTGGCATTCCTGGACATTTTCTGGAAAACAGGAGGATACAAAAAAGTAGTTTTTGTACAAATTTTGTGGCTTGTGACATTTCTCCAACCTAGTCTTTGTACGGGTGGTGAATTTGGTGGCACGGAACCTCTACTTCCATGTCAGGCAGCAGGCCAAATTGGGCTTGTGCCATCAAGCGAAAGATAATGCCCAATGAAACCTGTTAACCTTTAAGCTATCAAAAGCCTCTTTTGTCATTTTTCCTGTAAAGCCTAACATGCCTCATTCCCTGCAAGGTTTTAAAGGTGTTCCTTTGTGTAAGAATACATATAAACCTATACACATAGATAAATAAAAATATATGCAATTTCAAAACAAGTACAAATCCAGTGTGGCAGACCTCTGTTTTCCCCTTAATAGCACTTTTTTTATTTCCACCTCTTAAAATAAACCCTTCCAGTCCTACCTCACTATCCACGCTATAGCTGCTGTATTTTCCCCTGCTATGAATCACATTGCACTAGGGAATGAGATTAAATCCTAATTAATGCAAAATAACTTGTATTTTCTTTTGACTGAGGCTGCATTTGCACTGCAGACATAATCTAGTTTGACACCACTTTAACTGCCATGGCTCAGTGCTATGGAATTCTGGGAATCTGTCCGGGTTCTCTGTGCAGCAGGAAGCAAGGGTGTGTGTGTGTGTGTATATTTGTGCGTGCGTGAGTGTCTGAAGCTGGGTGCTCAACAATCCTTACCCTAGTGGTCAACTAATGAGTTTATCACATTGGGAGGAATTTCTCCCAATTTCGAATGGAGCCAATTCTAATTCATGTAAATTCGCTAGTTCAGCGAATTTACATGTAATCTCATTGCGTTTGGAATGACTTTCCATTTCCCAAAAATGATCCTCCATTGCCCGAAATTGCGTGAAATACTCTAATACGCAATAACGTGAAACCCATGATTGCGTTTGAAATGACTTCCCATTGCCCGAAATTGCGTGCGATACTCTCATACGCAATAACGGGCAACCATGATTGTGTTCGGATTACCATTGCATTATACCCCCAAATTCCTTCGTATGATAAACTCCAATCTTTCTTCTAAGTGGATATTAAGGATAATAAATATATTAAGAAATAAACATATTAAATCTATCTTATATAAATAATTAAATAACTGGCAAATCAAACTTTCTATTGGACTTTCTCTAAGAGCTAAGGCCATAATTTTACTCTCATATTGTGGGATTGCTTAGAGACTAGTCAATCAAAATAACAATGGATAAAATGGTGGTTAGACAAGCAGTCCGTACATTTCACAAGCCAGGATGTAAAAGGACAACTTCCAAGAGATTCAAGGTGAAAGAATCCCCCCCCCCCCCCGGTCGAACTCCAGATTGCCATGCTGCTATCACAGTTGACTTTGCTGTGTTTCAAAACGGACTTGTCATCTGACTTGGAGTGCTGTTGTTTGAGAAATGTAAGCCAAGTGGCCTTGCTCCATATAACTAGTTGAGGAGTTCTTTGGATTCTGGCCATGTGTGGAAGTAAGTCCGATTGATTTAATGCGTTTAGAACCAGAGAGCCTCCCGGGTGTATTTAAAAGTACAGTAAGTACGCATAGCAACTAAACAACAGTATTTATCAGCCAATAAATACACTGACACTGACAAGGAGTTATTTATTTATCTGGAATCATATCCCATAATAACTCTATGATAAGGACCCATTACATAAACATTTACAATTCCATGTTTAAAAGCAATGTAGAAAGCCAGAAGATGTTCCCATCACGATCACGATCCTAGGACATTGCAACAAAAGCACCATTCTCATCGCAATCACATTAAAGAAAACAGAAAGATACTGGTTTGGGAGCAGCCATTATCAGACGTCTCCGCCATAGTGCAACTGGGTCTTTTTCTGGTGCTTGCTTTTGCACTCACCTGTAGCCCTCCCCTATGCCCTGCCCAAGGTGCTTTTCATGTTTTTTTTTAATTAACAGAAATCTGGAGTTTTGCTAATATGATTTAATTTAAAGCAATAAAAGAAAAGAAATAGATTTTTTAAAAAAGAAATCAGCCTGCTTGGGAATAGTGAGGAGGAGGAAAGGGAATGTGGAGAGGAGGAGAGGAGGAGACACTGACATTACTTGACTACCAGTTGTTTTGCATCTGAAGACTAATGGGACTGACTGCAGCGCAATTGGAAGCTTATTGACAAACTTTACCCGGCAACGAAAAAGGATGCTGAAACAACGCCTGACATCAAAGCAGCAACAAGACAGAGACGAAGTTGTGCGATAAGTATTGCGTAAAGCACTATTCGGTAGCTTTGATAGTGGTTTTAAATCTTTGTGTGATAATCTCCTATTGAAGTAAACCACTGTCTAATACCATGGATGGTGAATAATCTCATAGGACTGAGGAAAAGGAGTAATCTGGTACGAGGTTTTATTTGTAGTACTTGCAGAACCGCAAAACACTCTGAGCTGGGTGGAATGAAAGAAATAAAATTCATTAAGCATTCTGTCCTTCAAAAACTGAACCTCACAGAAAAGGTGCCAGTTTTACTTTAAACAAATATCAATCCAATTTATTTCATTCTGAGATGCAATTGGAAACTGATTGCACAGAGGCTTGCATAGAAAATCATTCAAATTTTGGACTATACTCTCAGTACTTTTGTCACCTGACATAGAATTGCCTGACACTGAGATGCCTGTTTTTCAAATGCTGGAAGTACTACTTTGATAGAAATCAGTTAAAAAAGGCTCTTGCTTTTTCAGTTCTAATACTGATAAAGTGATCAGAAACAAACCTGACTGTTCAACAGGAATTGAAAATAAATTCAATTCCCTTTAATATGGTTTTGAGACAGAGAGCACAGTCACTGCATTCCAGAAAAGAAACATCTGTGCAGGTAAACAATTTTCTGTTAGTTAACCCTTCAGCCTTTGCAAAAGGATGCTGAAATGGAAAGCATTGTCCTTTGAATTTCTGTTATGTTCTGGTTAAGGTTATTAATACTGTAATTAAAAAAATGTTGCCTGTTCTAAGTGGCATCATTAGGCAGTGTGGGGTATGTGGACTACACTAGGTGACACCTTAAGGGAGTGATACCACTGCACTTCAAACAGTTTTGGGGAGGAAAAATGGGCTATGGTATTCACCTGTCTCCCGTGAAAACACTGGACTCTTTCAGACGTCGGAAATTGGAAGTATAATTTAATGGCAATCCGAACGCAATCATGGGGTTTGACATTGCGAATTAAAGCTTCACACACAATTTCGGGCAAAAGGGAAGTCATTCCGAACGCAATCATGGGTTTTCCGCTATTGCGAATTAAAGCTTCGCACGCAATTTCAGGCAAAGGGGGTCATTTTTGGGAAATGGAACGTTACTCCAAACGCACTCCGAACGCAATGGGAATTCCCGTGAATTCGCTAAACAAGTGAATTCACAGGAATTCGAATTGGCTCAATTTGCAGTAAAGAGAAATTCCTCCCATGTGAAAGAGTCCACTGAAGAGATCGGGTGAATGGGATGAGGCACAGTGGGAAGAGAAAAGAGAGGTCCCAAGTTTCTTTTCAATTTAAAATTTTACATTTTAATTTAAAAAAAAATATTATTCTTTTATTCTTTTATTTAAAACGTCACATTTTACTAAAATTTCACTTTAACCACATGACACTATCTGTATGTAAATACATTTAGGCTGTGCATAGGTTATTGTAATTTAAAAGTATAATTTAAATTTTGCTAGTTGTTCCTGTTGCTACTATTACCATCCGATATATTGGAATTATGATTTATGAGTAACAGTAGTACAGAAAACATTACTAAAGATTCTGTATGGTGTGGTATGGGAAAAGGTCGATGTGGGTGTGTGACACCATGAGTTGCTGCATTGGGTGACATCAACCCTCGTGACTGCACTGCTATATAGTCTTCTGATATTAGAAAATTTGTGCTGGCTTTCCCCATTCCAAGCACTCACCTTGCAAACATCGTATCTCTTTCAATGCAGAATATTTGTCTGGGAGGAAAAGCCATTTGGGGATGTTATATTAGTTTTAGAAGCTTATGGTCTGTCTGTCGCATTGGTAAGTAATGTCGGGTGTATGTACAAAGACTGAAAGACAGATATGGTTTGTCTGAGGGAGAGTGCATTTTCCAGTGGAGGCCGCCAACCTGAAAGAAGTAGAATTTAAATGCTGTTGGAAATTATGCAGAAGGAGTGAGGAAAAAAGAATCGGAACAGGATTTTGAAATTGGAAATTAATGAAATCATCTTATTTACTCACATCTGATTCTTAGTCACTAGCAACAAAAATATGCACAAATGGAGCCTAAAAGCTACCCCTGATGTACACTGTTCCAAGTGAGAGGTGTTCTAGAAGGAGCATATTTTGGGGCACCTGTGACTGCCAACAACTTGTGGGCAAGAAAATAACTCAAGTGGGAATTACCACAGCACTGCTGCCATTCCTCCACCCACATGTGGACCTCAGATTTAAAGACATCATTTTAAAATTTAGAGATACAGTATAAAAAGAACCCTGGTAGACTGTACCAAATGTCAATCCAGTACAGTAGCCTGATTCCCTCTGTTGATGTCTGTAAAGCAATTCTCTCCGCAACAGCTTTATTTCCCTTTTATATTATCAGATATGATTCTACTAAGCAAGAACAAGAATACATGCCCCACTCCTACACAAGCTTTCTGCCAAAAGCAAGAAATTTAATCTAAATATGTTTTTTAGCTTTGTTTCGGGACCTACTCCTATTTGTTAATAGCAACATGACACACACATTAAAATGATCACAAGCAGAGATAGATTTTTATGAAATGTAAACCTTCATTTAAATGTTGAATCAAAAGCATGACATCATGGAATCAGTTTCCTTAGGATTCTCTTGACAGAGGTCCAAAACTCACTGGATGAATAATCCAGTTTGAGACTGCTTTAACTGCTCTGGCTCCATGTTAGGGAATCCTGGGAATTATAGTTTATTGTGGCAGCAGAGCTCTGTGACAGAGAAGGCTAAATGTCTCACAAAACTATGGTTCCTAGAATTCCCTAGCTTGGAGCCAGGGCAGTTAATGCAGTTTCAAACTGGATTATTTCTTCAGAGTGTTTTGGACCACAGTCTAGTCTGCAATATTAGTCCTGAAAACAAAAAAGCCTCTCCACACTAGTTTTGGATTGTGGCCTTCAGAGTTGGTAACAGTTTTGAGGATAAAACTAAACACTACAACGTATATTAAGCTCTATCTGTCATTTGCATCTTTTATTTATAACATCGCCTCTTCCTGCAAGGAAGCAAGCAGGAAAAAAGTCCCCCAAACAGGATTAAAAAAAAACTTGAAGGAAACAGCCAAAAATGTGAAAGGAAAGGAGATCCTTTTGTTCTATGACTCTTGCACAAATAGAGAGCTACAATATATTGTTTTTGGAACACAATCTGGAGAGCAATTTGCAACTGTCCAGCAATTTCAAGATTGTTTTGAATCCCCAGAAACATTATTATCTGGATGTGTGAGGAATCCTTATGTAACTCAGACCTTACCAAAAAAAAAAAAAAAAAAAAAATAACCCCAACAGCCATAATTTAGTAGCTACTATAATTGAACTGGCACCCTGTTTAAAAACACATTTCACTGGCAATAAGTCCCACTGCTTGCCAAGTAGAAAGAAAAATAAATCAGAATTGTGAGTTGTTTGATTTAGGTCAAAACAAAGCTATTGCAAATGTTGACTGCTTAGGGGTGATGACATTTCCAAGCATCAGTAGACATTTCTTTAGCAGCAGTAGCAAAACACTTAGGAAAATGAAGCAGTGTCAAAATAAAAAAAGGCGCGTGCAAAGACTAATCATGGAAGAGACCGTATCAGTTTACCCCAAATACTGAGTCAATAAAACATGAATTATAGCCATAATCCATCCAAATTAAGTACTTTTCTCTTGTTGACATCAACAGGAAACATCCAAGGCTGTTTTTAAACTAAAGTGGTCAGCTTTAATTGGGCGTATCCAACGGTTTCTTACCCAAGCATGGATATGAAGTGCATTATCTTATGTACACACATGATTACAATCTGCACTGTTAATTGTCCCACGAACTAAATTGTCCCACGAACTAAAGGGATTAGGCATATGAAGCAAAAAGATGTCAGAATTTTAATGTATTTTTATATTTTATTTTTATATTTACGTTCTGCTTTTCTTCCATGATAGATATCAGCACGAAGTAAGATGGCTGCATATAATGTACCTTAATTGATGGAATAATCAAATGTCACAGTGCAGGTGCCAGAAGGATTAGGAAAATGACAATTGTCAAAAACAATGGTGTTGGGGATGCATTGCAAAGACAAGACACAACAGTTAGGATTGCGATCTTATATCAATCTTACTGCAGCCACAACTATGGTGAGTTCAATCTTGCAGGGCTCCAGGTTAACCCAGCCTTCCATCCTTTTGTAGGTCAGTAAAATGGGGGCAATTGGCTAACACACTGCAAACTGCTTAGAGCGTGCTTAGCACTGTAAAGCTGTATAGAAATGTAAGTGCTATTGCTATATATATTTACTATAAACTAAGTACCTCTGCAATCATGTATTTTCTGAAATGTTAAATTTTATTGGTCTTATAAAAACCTAAAGTGCACTTTATTGAGCATGATGGTAACTGTGGTGATTTATTGTCTTGAGTCTTCCTGTTTAGGACTCCAGTATATTGCAAACTGATCTCACCCATCTACTCAGAAACCAATTCCACTTGACACTATTAATATTTATACATAAATAATTGAGGATTCTTCTTAGCAGGGGTCACTGGACATTATTTTCTGTCACCCAATGGGCAAAGACAGTGTTCTAGTTTGGTATGGATTTTCTAGAGTTTTGCCATCATAGTTTTTTAAGAAAGATTTTCGTTCAAAAGTGGTTTATATATTGGGCTGTTGGTATGCACTGGGATTTGTTCCAGGGGGACCTTGTAGATACCACAATCCATGGATACTCAGGTCCTATTATATACAATGGTGTCGTAAAATGGTGTCCCTTATGTAGAACAACAAAATCAAGGTTTGCTTTTTGGAATTTTTTTTAACAAAGTAAAATCGAAGGCTATCATGGCCAGCATTTTTTGTGAGTTTTTTGGGCTATGTGGCCATGTTGTAGAATAATTTGTTTCAAGCCATGGATGGTTGAATTTGTGGATGCAGAATCCATGGATACGGGGGGGGGGGGGGGCTGAGTGTCCCACCAAGAGTTATCTAACTCTTCCATTGCTGTTCCATTGCATAAGTTCCATTGCTGTTGTCTCTGATTCTGAGAGGTCTTCCACTAGTGTCAATCCTCCCTGCATAACTACTGCAGCCCAGTAAGTATTTGGCACAGTCTGGTTCCTCAGCAAAAGCCCATCTGACAAGGAAGACCTACCAGCAGTGCTGCTACCATCAACATAGCCTCTTGCCTCACAGGAACACACAATCTCACCAACATGGAAAGGTAGTGTTCATGACACTAGTATTATGAAATAACATAACCAGTTAGAAAAAGAAGATAATGATTGGCAAAATGGGAGGCGGTAGGAGAAGAGGGAGATTGTGTTATGGGTAGATTGATTCAACAAGAAAGCCACAGCCCTGTTGTTGTGGTTGTTGCAGGACCTGAGCAGGGTTGCTGATGGCAGGGCATCACTCATAGGACCACCAGAAGTTGAAGCTGACTTAAGAGCAAATAACTGCCAAGAAGGTCAGACGAAACAGCAGAGACATAGGAGTTTATCACATGGGAGGAATTTCTCTCAATTGTGAATGGAGCCAATTTGCAATTACGTGAATTCGCTAGTTTAGCGAATTTACTTAAAATCTGATTGCATTCGGAATGCATTCAGAATGACTTCCCATTTCCCGAAAATGACTTTCCATTGCCTGAAATTGTGTGAGATACTCTAATACGCAATTACGTGAAACCCCATGATTGCGTTTGGAATGTCTTCCCATTGCCCGAAATTGCATGAGATACACTCATTCGCAATTACATGAAACCCCATGATTGCGTTCGGATTGCCATTGCATTATACTCCCAAATTCCGTCATATGATAAACTCCATAGTATCTGTATAAGAAATAGTTTTAGATCTCAGATAAATTAGTTATGGGAAATATATATTTAAGAAAAATTCAAGTGAATGTAACAACTCAGTTAAAGTTAGAAAAGATACGTTCTATTACAAGAACTCTTTTATATATGTTAGGGAAACTGCCGAAGAAGAGATAACCTTAATGGAATTGGAAGATGTAAGGTCAACTTAGCTGTTAATTATGTGTCGATGTCAATATCTTATATATATTTACAAGTATATATATAGGTATAGTTAAACCGATTCATATATTAGGGTTTTTTTTTAATTTACATTGTTGAAAAAAGATAAAAATTAAAATAATAATTTAAAAATGGAGGACATTTTTGGGATTCCTCCTGGACATAAATGGAGGACAGGCCCTGTGTCAGTCCTGTACTCAATGGTCTCCTCAGTGATGCTCAAAATGTAGGACATTTTAGGTTTCCTCCTGGACATAAAAGGAGGACAGGCCCAAGTCAATGGTCTCCTCAGTGATGCTCAAAATGGAGGGCAATTTGGGTTTCCTGTAGGATATAAAAGGAGGAAAGGCCATTTGTCACTCCTGTACTCAATGGTCTCCTCAGCGATGCTTAAAATGGAAGACATTTTGGGATTCCTCCTGGACATAAATGGAGGACAGGCTGTCAGTCCTGTACTCAATGGTTTCCTGAGTGAAGCTCAAAATGGAGGACATTTTGGGATTCCTCCTGGACATAAATGGAGGACAGGCCCTCTGTCAGTCCTGTACTCAATGGTCCCCTCTGTGATGTTTAAATGGAGGACAATTTGGGATTCCTCCTGGACATAAAAGGATGACAGGCCTTCTTTCAGTCCTTTGCATCCTCAGTTATGACTATAATGGAGGACGTTTTTAGATTCCTGTAGGACATAAAAGGAGGACAGGCCCTGTATCAGTCCTATACTCAGTGGTCTCCTCAGTAATGCTTAAAATGGAGGACATTTTGGGATTCCTCCTGGACATAAATGGAGGACAGGCCCTCTGTCAGTCCTGTACTCAGTGGTCTCCTCAGTGATACTCAAAATGGAAGACATTTTGGGATTCCTCCTGGACATAAAAGGATGACAGGCCTTCTTTCAGTCCTTTGCATCCTCAGTTATGACTATAATGGAGGACATTTTGAGATTCCTGTAGGACATAAAAGGAGGACAGGCCCTGTATCAGTCCTGTACTCAATGGTCTCCTCAGTAATGCTTAAAATGGAGGACATTTTGGGATTCCTCCTGGACATAAAAGGAGGACAGGCCCTAGTCAATGGTCTCCTCAGTGATGCTCAAAATGGAAGACATTTTAGGTTTCCTCCTGGACATAAAAGGACAGGCCTTAGTCAATGGTCTCCTCAGTGATGCTCGACATTTGGGGACATAAATGGAGGCCCTGGGCCTGTCCTTTTGCACTCAAGGGTCTCCTCAGTGATTATCACATAATGGGGGACATTTTGGGATTAGTGTAGTGCTTCAGTGAAACATTCATGACTGTGGAGAGAGAGAGATAATAATCCGTTTTGGCCCCGCTTTGGGGTCTTTTTCTGGCTCAATTGCTGTGGAATTCTGGGAGTTGGAGTTTGTTGTGGGGCCCAGAGCGGAGCGAAGCTCCGCTCTGGGCCCCACAACAAACTCCAACTCCCAGAATTCCACAGCAATTGAGCCAAACAAAGACCCCAAAGCGGGGCCAAAACGGGCTTACTCTGAGGCACTAACATGAAGGCCTCAAAACCGTCGCGCACTGCGCATGCGCAAACTAGGCCCTCTCCTCCTCCTCCTCCTGTAATGGTGGTGCTCCTCCTCCTCCATCATCATCACCATCGCCTCTTCTTCTTCTTCCCTCCTCCTGGCTGCCAAAGGAGAGAGAGAGGGAGAGAGAGGCGGCGCTTGAGGGCTGTGCAGCAGCAGGAGGAGGAGGAGGAGGAGGAGGAGGAGGAGGAGGCGGCGTCCGTGGTGTGTGGAATGGTGGTGCCTGGGAGCCCTGACTCTGAGCGAGGTAGGAGACTAGGCTGGAGAGAGAGAGAGAGAGAGAGGGCCCTTCTTCTTCTTCTTTCTCTGCTGCTATGCTAAGCTTATAGTAGTAGGGCCTTCTTCTTCTTCTTCCTGCATAGCGAGGCGAGGGCGACAGGTGCAGCAGGAGAGAGAGATCTAAAGCCAAAGCCAGAGCTGCTGCTGCTGCTGCTGCTGTCCAAGGTCTGCTCTTCTTCTGCTGCTGCTGCTGCTTCTCTCTCCTGCAGCCCCCTTCCCCCCCCCCCTTTCAAGGCTTCCAGGGCAACGCTTCTCCTCTTCCTTCCCCCTTTTCCTCTGCATCCTCTTCTTTTTCCTCTTCCTCCCCCTCCTCCTCCTCTACTTCCTCTTCTTCTCTTCCTCCTCCCTCTCTTCCTCCTCCTCCTCCTCTGCATCCTTTTCCTCTACTTCCTCCTGTGCTTCCTTTTCTTCTCTTCCTCTGCTTCCTCCTCCTCTTCATCTTTTTCCTCCTCTTCCCCCTCCTCTTCTTCCTTTTTCCTCTTCTCCCTCTGCTTCCTCCTCCTCTTCTGCTCATCCTCCTCCTCTTCTTCCCTTTCCTCTTCTTCCTCAGCTTCCTCCTCTGCTTCCTTTTCTTTCCTTCCTCTGCCCCCTTTTCCTCTTCTTCCTCTACTTACACCCCTACTTCCTCTTCTTCTCTTCCTCCTCTTCCTCCTTTTTTCCTCTGTTTCCTCCTCTTCTCCCCTCTTTCTCCTCTGCTTCCTCCTCTTCCTCCTTATCATCTTCCTCTCCCCCTTCCTCGTCGTCTTTCCCCTTTGCTTCCACTTCTTCCTCCTCTTCCTCTCTTTCCTCTTCTTCCTCTACCCCCTCTTTCTCCTCTTCTTCCTCCTCTTCACCTTCCTTCTGCCCCACTTCCTCCTCTTCCTCTACTTCTTCTTTCCCCATCTTCCTCCTCTTCCTCTTCCACCTCATCTCCCTCCTCCTCTTCCACTTCCTCTTCCTCCTCCTCCTCCCCTTCTTTCTCTTACTCCCCATCTTCCTCCCTTTCCCTTCCTTTGGTCAGGGTGACCAGGTGTCCTCACCAGAAAAAGGAGGACAAGGCGCTGCAAAATGTAGGGCATTCAAGAAAAATGGAGGAGATGATCAAATCAAAGCCCAAAACCCTCATAGAAATATGACATTCATGCTGCTGAGCCATGCTCCAGATGGAAGGCATGTTGGAATCTCTCCTGGACAGAAGGTGTATATATATATATATATATATATATATAGGACATGTCCTGGAAAAGGAGGACAGCTGGTCACCTTGCTCTTTCCATCCCTACTTGACAGCCCCAGCAGAGGCAGCGCTTTCTGGATGCTGGGGAAAGGTGGGGATAATAGTAATAATAATAATAATAGTAGTAGTAATAATAATAATAATAATAATAATAATAAAATTTATTTTTATCCCGCCTCCCCTATAAGATCGAATGGTCCTGCTTTCACACTGCTTTTTTAAAAAAGCTTCCCAAAGGAAACACACAAACCGTTGCCGAGTAGAAAAGGATCATCGCACTCAACCAAATATAGCGCTAGGGTCTGGGGGGCTACTGGGGTTGAAAAAAGAGAGAGTGAGTGAGAAAGAGGTAAAAGCCTTGGCTATAGTATCCCCTTCCTCTCTGCAGCACCTGGTATACTCCACTCTGACCGCGTCCGCACTGCAGAAATAATCGGGTTTGACACCACTTTAACCGTCCTGGTGCACTGTTGTGGAATCCTGCAATGTGTAGTTTGACATAGCACCAGAGCTCTCTGACAGAGAAGGCTAAAGGTCTCGCAAAATGACAGTTTCCAGAATTCCTTAGCATTAAGACATGGCAGTTAAAAAGCGGTGTCAAACTAGATTATTTCTGCAGCCTCCAGCTTTTTAGGATCCTGCCTCGTGTGAGCGAGGCCTGTCTTGTGGGATGTTTCCGTGCCTCTGAGGGGTAAGAAAGGCCACCCTGGGAAGGAGGCAGTGTGGGCGCAAGGCGACAGGGTTCACACTGTCTGCTTTGAAATTATTTTACATGTTTTGCAGTTCAGTTGTATAGAGAGGCAAGTCCCAACGAGTTCTTTGAGACTTACTCAGAGGAGTTTATCACACGACAGAATTTGGGGGTATAATGCAATGGCAATCCGAATGCAATCGTGGGGTTTCACGTAATTGCGTATTAGAGTATCTCATGCAATTTCGGGCAACGGGGGGTCATTTTCGGGAAATGGGAAGTCATTCTGAACGCATTCTGAACGCGATCAGATTTCACGTAAATTTGCTAAACTAGCGAATTCACGTAATTGTGAATTGGCTCCATTTGAAATTGAGAGAAATTCCTCCCGTGTGATAAACTCCCCAGTACTGCACCTGGGCTGCAGAAATAATCCGGTTGGATACTACTTTAACTGCCATGACTCAGTGTTGTGGAATCCTGGGAATTGCAGTTTATGAGACGTTTAGCCTTCTCTGTCAGAAAGCTCTAATGCCACAATAAACTACAATTTTCAGGATTCCGGACCACTGAGCCAGGGCAGTTAAAGCGGTGTCAAACCTGATTATTTCTGCAGGGTGGATGCCTCATGCATGTTCAGCACTGCAGCCTGAAGCAGTCAGCCTGGTCTGTATTTCTCGCATTCCATTTTCCTCACCGCTGCCCAGTTTTCCTCTAGAACTGCCAACTGAGGATAACACCTCATATATTTGGTGGAGTTCACAAAAGCTTGCACCATAGTAAATTCATTAGTCTTTAAAGTGCCAGAAGGCTCTGCTTCAAATAGAGTGCGATTTGAGTGTTGGACCACAACTCTAGAGGCCAGGGTTCGATTTCCTAGCTTGGCTCTGAAACCCACTGGGTGACCTTGGCAGGTCACAGTCTCTCGGCCTCAAGGGAGGGCAACGACAAACCACCTCTGAACAAACCTTGCCAAGAAAACCGTGGCCTTAAGGTCGCCATAAGTCGGAAACGACTTGAAAGCACAGAACAGCAACAAACTAAAACCACTCTGGAAAGTGTTTTGTTCTTAAAATCCATTGTAGGGTGAAAAGGTATGAATCATATCCTTTGGGATTTAATGGGCAAACCATGCAGTTTAAGGCAGACAGTTGACTGTTTACTTCAGCTTCTTTACATACGCTCTTCCAGTCGCAAACAGACCCAGGGTTAATACTTAAAAACTAATTTGAAGCTGGTTTTAGCATTTAACTTCTTGATAGATATATCAGGCAACTAATGACTTTTCATTTACTTACCAAACAGCAGCATGTTTGCAATGTGGATTATAAAAGAGTAACAGTTGGTCAGATTAAACCTCCTGATACAGACGCCAAAAAAAAAAAAAAGATCAAAAAAGCTTAAAATTACTTATACTTTGTTTAGAATAGGATTAAAAATGAAACATGGGTTTAGTTGACTTCCATGGTGATGAGTTCAAACATAAACTCTTTGGTTACTTACCGGAAGTGTCAGTTTCCAGCGAATGCAAGCTGATAATCGTTTGTTTTGAGGGTAAGAGACATACACACACAATTTGATGCCTTTCTTTTCTAAAAACTTTTGTGCGACACTTGCAGAAACTTCCAGTGTTGGTAGGCTGATCATTCACAACAGATTACGGTATTGTTTGAGAGGGTCTTGAAGTATATCCCAATAGTTAAGATAAAGCATTAATTAAGAAATTAATGAACAGGAATCTATTTTGTGGAGATTCTCAAACTAGCTGGTCAGAGCATTACAAGTTTCAGGTGAAATTGGTGACTGAAGGAGTCTTCATGGAATTACAGAGAAATTCTTTCTTTCTTCCCCCCCCCCCCTCAAGGAATGGTAAGGCAACAGAAATATAAAATAGGAATACTTAAATTTTTTTTTTCTAGAGAAATTGTGGGAATCACACTGTGTAGTTTAGAGACCCTATGTTACTGGTGTAGAACCAAGTTGCTTCCAGTTCACTCCAAACATCAATTCAGCATGCTGGCTTGGATCTACAGATCCCTTAAAAGGCATGGGTTAGAAGATCAGGGGGAAAAAAACCCTGCCTCCTTCCTTAAGATCCCCTAGAATATGAGATTCTTGGGAAAGGCCCTGTTCCATGTGCTCTCGCCCCAAGAAGTTAGGTTGTTGAATGCATGAGATACATGATTTCTATAGAAGGCACACTCTTTAACATGGGGTTGTGAACAGAGACTATATGACTTATTCCCCTGCTGACATAGATCCAGAATACACTGTAGAAATAATCCAGTTTGAGACCAATTTAACTGCCCTGGTTCAGTGCTAGGGAATCTTATTGTGACACCAGAGCTCTCTGGCAGAGAAGGCTAAATGTCTCCCAAACTCGTTCCCAGAATTTCCCTAGCACTGAGCCAGGACAGTTAAAGCGGTCTCAGACTGGATTATTTCTGCAGTGTATTTTGAACCATAGTAAGCTTATGTCCTCTGTTTAGAAGGTTTCTGTGAATCTATAGTTTGGAAGAAGTTGAAGATAACCAGTATCTTATAGCCTGGAATGGGACAGTATCAGGATATGCCAAGTGACAGGCATTACATTTGGATGTGAGAATCTGTATTTTTGGAACCTCGGCAAGGGAAAAATTTAAATGAGAATGTGAGATTGAAAACATTATTCTGACAATCTATTTAAACAGGATCCCTTTCTTTCCAGTAATCTTCTTGCTTTTAGCCTAGATGCAAGTGAAAATCCTTCACACTCTTAATTTTAGTGGATCAAATGATCTAGATCTCACAGTACGTCTCTGTATTACTGTATTACTTTATTACTGTATTACTTTAATTTCCATTGTGATTATGGTGAGCCATGCCTGAGAGGAAATTACTTGTCTCAAGATCTTTTTTTTTTTACATTTCTTTAATCCACGGTTTACGTTGTTTTTAATTACCTGACACTTAATATTATGGGATGGATCCAGACTTAGTTGTAAGAAGACTGGTTTCAGTGTCTGTTCTGAGCGTGACCGAGACTCGTGGTTTGCTACTTAACTGCAGCATTTAGTACATTTACCAAATATTGTAAGCTGCTATGAGTTCCATTTGGGAGAAAAAGTGGGATAAAAATCAAAGAAATCCATAACCCTGGCACAGATTTAGTAGGAATAAATACTGTGGCCTGCTCAAGAAAAAGACATGCAGTGAATGGGAAAAAGAAGAGATGGGAATAGTCTGCAGTAAATAGTCTGAACCAACTGATCTGGTTGATGCTCTGGTTATATTCACAATCATTGTTTACATAGGTTATAGCATATTCTGCTTGTTACCTAAATGTACAGCCCTATGCCTGTTTTGCTTTTAGAGACAAGGCCTGTTGTATTTGGTGGGCCATATTTATCAGTTACAATTCTGTCTTGCTTTTCTTCCAGGAAGCTCAACGCAGCATGCATGATTTTGCTCTTTCTTACTTTATCCTTGCTCTGTGAGGTAGATCCAGCTGAGAAAAGTAACTGGCCCAAGTGGGAACTAAAACCCAGATCTTCCAAGTTCTCGTCCGTCACTCTAGTTACCTCATCGCAGCATAAGGAAGTGAGCATAGGATGATAGCCTAATTTTCTCAAGTGTTTTTCTCCCTAAGACATCAGGAGCCCTTCTGTTGTACCATATTTTCGTATATTTACTACTTGCTCTTACTGGGTTTTGAAGCCAAAGTATCTTTTTGAAGGGATGGGGGAATGTGCACACACTCTCTTTTTTCGTTTGTGTCTATCAAGGCAGCAAAGAATTACAAGAGTGTCCTTATTAGAAATTGATTCGTCCGGAGTTATTGCTTGACACGGAATATAGTGGATCTTGAATGCCCATTTATTGGAACGTAGAGAAAACCAAGACTGAAAAGCAATGGCTATGAGTAGACCACCAAACAAAAAGCATTGTGAAGCTTTCACTTAAAGGCTTCTGAAACATCAACAGTAAATAAATCTCTAAAATGGATGGTTTGACTGTTTATAGGACCTATCACAGATCCTGATTATTGGACCTTCCAAACTTCTGGGATGGATTCTTGCTATCTTTAGGGAACAGGCTAGCAGTTGATGATGAGACACATAGTTAGAATATGCCAACCCAACTGAACACATTAGGATTTAATTTGTGATAAGTATTGGATTTAGCTGCATGAGTTTTTGAGATTAATAGCATGTTAATAATAGCATGTTAAGTTTTGTATGCTGTTAATGTGTGCTTTTGGTGACCCTAAGTTTTTGAAATGAAAAATCTGAAATTAGGGTTCAGTGATAGTTCTTACTACATGGACATGGATGACCTAGGCTGCATCTGCACTGCAGAAATGATGCAGTTTAACACTACTTTAACTGCCATGGCTACAAAAATGTAGTTTGGTGAGATACTTTGCATTCCCTGTCAGAGAGCTTTGATTCCACAGCAAACTATAAGATGTTTATTTTATTTACCAGGAGCACCTCTGGGAGTTGTGAAGTAGTGTTGTTCCCATTCTGGCACAGTTGTACTCCACTGTGAGGGACAGGACCAGCTTTTGCATGAGTTTACCATTGACTGTTCCTTCTTCAAACTCCTCCACCATTATTTTTGTCACTCCTACTGGCAAAGTTGTGCTAGAGTTGGGATATGCCAATATAACATTTTGCGGGCTGTTCATCGTATTTTTATTCTGATCAAACACTCTCCATTGGCATGGTTATTGCTGATGTAAGGGGTCCCACCAGCACCTGGATTGTTCCCACTGGCCTAAAAATGAACAGAGATTTGCACAGTACAGTCACAATTGCATCACAATATGTGTTCCTCTCCGATGTTGACTATGGACATACTGTGTTAGTGTCCAATATGGAACTGGTGCTATGTGAGGGCATGGGATGAGAAAAGTGCCAATGGCTCATATTTGCCATAATTTTTATGGGGAGGTAGCACATTAGAGTCTAACTGAAAGAAAGAAGCTGGCAGCATGAGCTTTTGTAGACTTGAGTCTGCTTCCTCAGATGCATGAAGTGATGGTTGAGGGGCAGACCATAAGGAGGCTGTGTGTAAGAATAGCAGTAGACATGCAAAATGTATGGAGATGAAGTGACAAGATAGGGGATAGGTCAGGAAGAAGGATGTTGCCTAAAGTCAAGGTGAATACATAACCATATGAATGGTGGTAGGAGTATTGACCTATGATTCTGAAGACCAGGGTTGAAATCTCTGCTTGTGCATAAAAATCACTGGGTGGCCTTGGGCGTGTCACACTCTCTCAGCTCCAGAGGATGGCAATGGCAAATGCCCTCTGAAGAAACATGTCAAGAAAACTCTGTAGTAGGTTCATCTTAGCGTCACCATATGGAGATAAACAATGAGCACTGGGGCTGTAGTATGGGAACTACATAGGAGTTGTGGCCGAGAGCCCTCATGAGGCTGGAGAGTTGGCTAGTGTTATAATGTGTGTAGTGTGCCAGAAACCATCATCTCTATTCAACCCACTGTTGCTGGACTGGAGTTTGTGGATATGTTCCAGTTCGGCTATTTCTCTTTATTTTATTTTATTTATTGGATTTATATCCCACCTTTCTCCCCAAGTGGAGTTCAAGGCAGCTTTCCCATCTTTCTTTGAAGTTTTGTTGTACTGTTGTACTGTTAATAATAATAATAATAATCTTTATTTCTAGCCCGCTCCTCTGTGAGTACAATCGGAGCGGGGTACAACAAGATTAAAACATACAAATTAAAACACTTCATTGACCCATTCCCAGCCACCCACCCCTTAAAAATAAATTAAATTAGCAATAATTTAAAATCAACAACATTAAAAACATGATTCATCCTTCATAGTTCTTACATTGAGGAAAAAATAACACCAGGCAAGGGGTCAATTTATAGGTCCCATTAGGAGCTGGGATCTAAGAGGTGTCAGGGAAGGCCTGCCGGAAGAGATGCATCTTCAGAGCTTTTTTAAAGCAATCAAGAGACGTTATAAGGCGCATCTCATCCGGCAGACCATTCCAAAGTTTGGGAGCGGTCGCGGAAAAAGTCCTCTGGGAGGTCTGCGACAGCCTAGTTTTCACAGGCTGTAGCAGGTTCCTCCCAGAGGATCGGAGTGTGCGGGGGGGGGGGGGTTCATACGGGGAGAGGCGGTCCCTGAGATAAGGTGGACCCAAGCCATGTAGGGCTTTAAAGGTTAAAACCAGCACCTTGTACTGCGCCCAGAAATTGAAGGACTGCTGTTCTAAGATCAAAGATGGAATTCCCAGGAAGATTGAAGAGTGCCGCAACTGATTTTTGTTTATTCCCTTTCCTAATTTCTCTTTGCCCAATGTAGAGTGCTGAAAGGCGTTGCTGACAGAATATGGCATATATCACATTAGAAGATGAGCACGGGAAAGCCCTTCTAACTTTTCGGGCGATTTCATTGGGTCCTGCGATGACATTTCCTCAATCGATTATGTGCAGAACTGGAATTCATCCATAGACTACAGTCCCTCAGTAATGGATTGGACAGGGATAATGGCTTCCTTACTCACTACACACATTTCAACACTATCTGACCGTCCTATACTCATCTGTTCTCTTCACCTATAGGCTAGTTTCAATTGCAAACTGGCCTTGCATCTTTATTTCCATACACTTTGGCCAGTTCACAATGTTTTTGTTCACTAATGACCATCATTAAAACTGGACTTGCTACTTCCTTTCCATACACAAAGGATTTTGAATTTACATTCTCACATACCAATGGCATCTATATCTATATCTATAGAGAGAGAGAGAGAGATCTGTCCCTGGTTTCCACTCCACTAAATGCATCTGAGGAAGGAGACTGACATCTACAAAAGCTCATGCTGCCAACTTCCTTCTTTCACTTAGTCTCAAAGGGGCTACAAGATCTCTTTACATACTGATTCTACAGACCAACATGGCTATATCTTGGAATTTCCTGAATAGATGCATAGGCAGAATTGCAATCTGGGTTTGTGACAAGGTCTTGTACCTGTGTGTACATCTGTGTTGTGTGTCCTCTTGTAGATAAGTAACTGTTTGAAGCTGTGAGGCTGTTGATAGGTGAGTAAAGGTCTGCCACAAAGAGTCCTCGAGAGCGCAGCATTATTGTCCAGAATAAGTTGTAGTTCATTGATTAACTAGTAGTCCCAATTGGGAACTGTATGTCATCACTAGTGGGTTTCTGTCATTTTGTGACATCAGTTTGTTCTATAATAGATTAGTCCTGGGTACAAGTCTTGCCTTGTTTATTTGTTGTTGTTTTTTTTACTTCATGTGGTGGGTATTGTAGCCTGAAGAATACTTGTTGTAATTCCATGAGTTTAGTACCCTATCTTGTGGGTCTGAGCAGATGTGAATTTATTGGAGTGCTTGACTGTAGATTATGGATCTAGTAGTGTGTTCAGGGTGGAAACTGGAGGCATGTAAGTATGTGTAGTGGCCGGTGGGTTTGCAATATAGTTTGGTGCTTAAATGTCAGCTGTGCAGCTGTACGGTTGTGTCTAGAAAAATGAACTTCTTCTATTGATAGTTCCAGGCTGAGACTGATGGTGAGATGGAAGTTGTTGAAACTCCAGTGGAATGTCCATGAGTCCAAATTATGAAGATATCATCAGTGTACCTCAGGTAGAGGAGTGGTTTCTGGGTGCAAGAGTTAAGCATTGTTCTAGATCATCCATGAAGATGTTGGCTTATTGCGGTGCCATGTGTGTGCCCATGGCAGTACCATTAACTTGAAGTATGAGAACAAAGTGGCAGATCTTGGTGGCTAGGTTTGGTAAAGTCCTGTCTGGAATGATAGATAACAGCCAAGTAGGAGTGAAAGGAATTTTATTTGTTAATGGTGAATGGGAATATTTTAATGTATTTACTATTTCATGAAGAATTATTTTTACAATTACTTTCAACTAATTTTAATTTATAAACCAGCACAGTGTAGTGATTTGAGTGTTGGATTAGGACTCTGGAAGACCAGGTTTTTAATCCCACTGCATGACATTGAGCAAGTTCTACTCTTTTAGGCTAAGGGAAAGGTAATGACACATTTTCTCTCAGGAAATCTTGCCAAGAAAACCCTGCGATATATTTGCCATACATCAGATTTGATAGGAAGGCACATAGCAGGAGCAACATTTTAAAAATCTATTTTATATATGAGCACTTGGCCAGCCTGAAAAGTGGTCCTTCAGCCGTTATAAGGGTTGTTTTGTTAGTTTGTGCATTTGCTTGAACATGTAGGGCATAAAAAAGACGTAGCAACCCAGTCCAGTAATAATGTGGATTTCTGGACCATATGTGTAGGGTTTCATATATACAAAGACACATCATTGTTCCATGTAGCTTAACACAGGCTATGAATGTATCCTTCCAAGATTTCAGAAGGAGTATTTTCAGGCTGTTCCTAATTATTCTGGGCACTGAATGTGAAATACAGCCCCAAAAGGCCTTTGAAGAACACTGCGATAGGCAGGTTTCTGTGGAAGAATACAATCCTTAAGAAACCCTGGCCCTGAGCCATTTAGATTGGATTAAACTAGCACTTTCAGTTGTGATCAGAAATACAGCAGAAGCTTAAATTAGGCTGGGGTAGCTCAGTTATTTTCTTCATTTTTGAGGGATGGAGAGAGATAATAATCTTCCCCCACACAATTTTTAAAATCTTCAGGTTTTGAAAAAATTGTAATACTAATAATACTACTACTAATAAAAATAATAAAATTTATTTCTACCCCGTCTCTCCAACAAGATCAAGGCGGCTTACGTCAATAAAATCCATACAATACAATAGAATAAAACCCCAAAATTCCCCTCCTTCCTTAACCCCAAATATAATATATTGGGGGGCTCAGATTAGTATGTTATACCATATGGCAGAAGGTTTTATATCATTTTATTCAAAAAGCTCACTTGAACCAGTATTGCAGTGGCATATCTACTTGACAACTGCATGATCTGATGAGGCAGCCTTCTCTAAAATGTTTATTTTATTTAACAGGAGCACCTCTGGGAGTTGTGATTTACACGAAGTAGTGTTGTTCCCATTGGGCCAGTGGAACCATGGGTGAACCTTTTTTTAAAAAGGTTCCTAAAAGACTGAGTGCTACCTTATGGTAAGCCATCTGTCTACCTGAAAAGTACTAGAATTTCTTCAAACACCTCGAAAATACACTTTCTTTTGTGGGGAAACAAATGTTGTTGCAAAAGTATGGGAGGGCATTTCAGTTCAGAACTGTTTTTAAGACTAGCATGATGCTCATTTCTAAGTAGCTGTTGTATTTGGTGGTACTTAGTGCATTTCTGAACCAATTTCAAGAGGAGGCTCACATACAATGCAGCAACAGAACCTGGAAGTATTGTGTTGCAGGTAACAACTTCACTTGCAACATGTTACATTTGGGGGAAATGATGGGGGTAATGTTCATTTCACAAAGCATGCAATGTAGATGATAACAAGTTACAAGGCTCCACTTCCTAGTGGAGCGATCCTGTTCATTTATGTCAATATGCCATTGACTTGCAAATGACATTTTGCTGAAACAAAGCACCCTCATTCTGTAGGACATTGTGTATTGGCAAATATTAGTTGTAGTAGACAGGCAGAATAGATTGATTTATATTCCTGACTCCAGCCTTTCGATCAGTGCTACAACATGCCAGATACATTAATCAATTTAGGTTGGTAATTTAAAGTTTTCCATTCATACTACGTTGATTTCTGATGGTCCCAAAAGTAGTCCTTGAATAAATAAAATACGTTTTGATAATGCTGAACTAAATATAGCATTCTCTTGCACTTTTTGTTACTACTGAATTTTCTTGTCAGTGAATTACAGAAAAGGGACTTGGTCCAAAATGTTTTGAAATGTCTGAGGAATCCCTTAAACCATCAATCACTATGGTTATGGGAGCAGTTTCTCCCTATGTTTTTCTGCCTAAACTATTTCAGACCTTTATATAACTAAAATATAAACCAGAATTTGTCTTCCTTTTTATTCCCTGGTTAATAAATGACTATCCTTGGCCAACAACAGCCCCAGGGGTGTTTAAAAAGTGGCTGAATTGCCCTCACCATGGGTGACATTTAAGCAAAATCATTTCTATTTCTTTTTTAAAAAAAGGGGGGGGGGAGCTGAAACATTAGGAAAGATGGAAGTGACACCTCCCTCCCCCACAGACTTTGTTGCTGTTCAGCCTTATATGTTTGTATCGAATGCGTCACTTGTTCAACGCTTCATGATAATATTGAAGTTAGCCTAGGCTTGTTTGTTTGTTCGTTTAATTTCTATTGTGTGTTACTTCCAGTATGAGAATGAGAGTGGCTTACAGTATATGTTAAAACAAAATACAGTACTATGAATACAATATATAAAAGTTTAAGAAACCATTGTATAGGCAATCCTGTTAAAATGAGAGAGAGAGAGCCAGCATGGTATAATGGTTTGGCTTTTGGACTAAGACTCGGAAGGCCAGTATTTGAGTTTGAGTTCAAATCTGAAGACTCCACTCAGCCATGGAAACCCACTGCATGATCTTAGGCAAGTCTCATCTTTCATCCTCAGAGGAAGGCAGGGGCCAACACTGTCCGAACAAATCTTGCCAAGAAACCCTATGATAGGGTTGCCATAAGTGAGAAACTACATGAAGGCACACAACGAAGGTTAAAATGAAATTGGAGATATTTTAACATAGTATTAAAGTGTAATAACAATTAAAAGCCCAGGACACCCCATTTAAAAAATCCTTCAGCTCAGCCAAGCAAAAGTCTTTGCTGGCAAAGTAAATAGGGGGAGGAAGTTCTATATCCTGGGAGCAGCTACTTAGAAGGCTCTCTCCCATGTCCTCACCAAGCATCAGTAGTAGGACCATGAAGTGTATAGGTTTATTGATTTTGTTTTCATATTTCATATGTGTGGTTTCAAATGTGATAAATTTTGATAAGGTTAGCCTTCTCAGTCAGGACCAATTTGGGTACAGCCACCAGAGAAAAAAACATTATGTAAATAAACTAACACAAATGACAGGGTGTATTGCTTGCTACCATTAATAACTTCATTGATGGAAAACATAGAGAAGTGCACTTTATCTTGTGGTGCTTGCAGTATGGTCTGGAGTCTGGGGCGTTCTCTGTCCCTTTGCCTCTTAACATGAGTTATTGTCCTGACTTTCAAAAGGTGAGGTGAGCCATTCCTGACAAGGTACCATGAATTCATATCTCACGTTTCTTATTGTCATCATCTGAGTGGTGAGTTTCCTGAGGGTGCTGCTTGTGACTTTGTGGTTGTGACTTTGTTTTGTGAACTGTCCAGTTCCCTCCCTTGTTGTGTCTGCAAAAGCCACCAGATTCTTGGGTCCCTGGTAAGTCTCAGAGACAGCTTGGCACAACAGAGAATGAGTGGACATTTTAAACTAAGATAGAACCTGGCGTGAACAGGCATCTCAGCTGCAGAGGTTCTTGAATGAAATGCAAAAGGGGATAGAGTTGTGTCCAGCTTATGACTCATCTATTGCCCTTCCTTCATAATTGGATTTGGGACTAAGATGTCCTTGAAGAAGACGGTGGACATATGCCCCTATTGGCTCTGCTGGGCCTTTCAGCTATGTCTGATATCATTGGCCATGGCGTTCCCCTGGACTGCCTGGGAGGCATGAGCTAGTTAAATACCATTTTATGATGGTTCTGGACCTACGTGGACTGCTTTATCACACTAGGGGGCAAATGGGAGTTAAACGAGAGTTAAAGTAGAGAAAACCAGGAAATGTTGTGTGATAAACATCAGGCATATCCTTGTTTTCTCTGGGTTAACTCTCATTTAAATGAGATCATCCAGAAGCTTCAGATGTGTTGCTGTGAGAATGTACACTAACTCACTGCTTTTCCCACCAGGTGTGAGGCTCTGCCTAAGCCTTCCACAAATCCCATGGTTACCACCGAGAGTGAAGACTTTCTCTTGTCCACAACTCTGCCAAAAATGTAAATATCATACTGCTGTGCCCACCAACTGTGGGGATCTCCTATATGCTGTCAGGGTACCTGTGGGAGATATTATGCAGCGTATGGACGTCTTTGGGCGTCACTCCTCTTTATTCACTGCGGCCTCCACGGGCACCTTGTCTGGATCCAAAGCCAAAAGTTTATAAATACAGAAACAATACTTTATTAGCAGAAGTTGAACATAACAATACAGGTTAATTGCTTAAAACATTTAGAACACAGCTCACATTCTCTCACACGTTCTGCTCTTAGCCAATTCAGATTCTTAAACACCACGGATTAATTCCTAAACCTGACTGACTCCTGTAACCCTAACCCTCACTTCACTCATTCCTTTCTCTTTTCTAACTACTCTAAGTTCTCTAATTGACCATATTGATCGTCATTCCACTTATCATTCACCAACCCAATTTAGATCCACTCAGACCAATCACCACTTGCTTTCAGCATCCCATTCTCTCTCCACCTCTCAGGATCTCCTTACCTTCTTGTCTCTCAAACGCAGTGCATACATAACAAAATTACTATACACACACATACTGAATTAAAAATTTTACAGACAAAAGCCATGATATCACAGTTAGTACCTGCATACAAACAACATGCAACATTATTTCCCCATTTTTTTAATCTAGGAAGCCTTAGGGGCCAGCACTACCAGTGTCATTTTGCCCATGCAGATCTGAGAGAATGCAGGGTTGGTGTAACTCTGTTCCTCCCTTAGCGTGTTCTGGACCCTGACATAGGTTTCTTATTTTGAATTTCTCTGTCAGAAGAGCTGTGCTGACATCACACCATGGTATGCAATGTCACTGGCAGAGGTCATGACTAGGGGGTATCAAACACTTTTCCCCAGGTAAAAAGGCTAACTGCTTCAGTGCAGTGATGTTAGAGACCTTTCCAACTCTGTGATTGATGATTATTTTCTCTTAGTGTAAATGTGTGTGTGTGTAAATACAGCATGCACACACACACAGACACATATATATGATCACATATTTATGGAGGTGGGAAGGTGGGAAATGTTCACAAAGTGGGTATAGCAGCTTTGTTTAAGATTTACTCCAAGGGGAGGGAGCTCCACAATGCTCAGAGCAGCACCAGATGCTACACGCTGCTAGCTTCATCATAGATGCCAAGCAGACTAGAGCAATATGATGATTAGCCACTGCAGGAATAGCCTTTGGCACCCACACATTCTTTTTTAAATTGTACTAATGGTAACAGCAATCAATGAATTGCTCTGCTGAGGCCCATAACAGGCTGTGGAATTAATAACAATTTTAAAGTAACATTTCCAAGTTCTAACAGAGATGAATCTCAGTTTATGCCTGTGCAGGGCACTTCTACCAAATCCTAAATCTTCTCATCGGGTGTATCTGGAAGAATGTGCGTGGCTTTAGATATGTAAACATTTGGCACTGTTCGAAACAATTATTCAAATGGGAAGCTCTTTGTTGGTTCCAGAAAAGATTGGAAGAATTGTGTAGTAAAGTTTAAAAATTTACTGTCCCTCTTATGGGTGATTTGCACCAGGCAGTCTGTTGCTTGAATCTAAAATTTCAGTTCTGTCAGTCTTCAACCCAAAGTCATTGGGAATCATTACTTTTTTTTTCTTGAAAGGATTTGATGAACTTCTGCTTTGAATTCAAGATAAAAGAGCCAGTCAATGCAACACTGGGGTATTTGGTGTTTTCTTATTTTTGGTAATGTCTGTCTGAATGTCTGTCTGAACATTCTTGTCATGACTACAGACTTTGTTCCCCTAATCCTCCCTATGTAGTATGACGGGTACTCCTCACAGAGTGCTGAATTCAGAAAAAGTATAACATCTGCCACTTCAGAGAAGAATCCTGCATCATAATTCGCATATTTATCTAATGAAAAGGGATGTCTTAAATTTTGTGCCCTATACATTTGTTTCTGGTGTCACAGGACTCTGTGTACAGTAGTTAGAATAGTTTGGAATTAATACTATGCATTTAGAATAGTTTGGAAAGTGATCGGAATAATGTTAAGTACCGTATATACAACCTCATGTGTAAGCTGAGGGCAGGTTTGGGGGCCAAAATTATGGATTTTGATATGACCTGTGGATAAGTTAGGGGTAAAACTTAGGGGCCTGTAACAAAAGATGTAAAGAATTAAGCAAGGGGAAACAATGCCAACGAACTTACAGAATTTAGTAATTATTTGTGTATTGCAAACAGTGTTTGCAATGGCTTGGGATAGTGAGACACAATTAAGCTTATTTGAGACTTGGTGGTCTTATTTGTCATATTTCCACCTTATTATTTTAAATGTGTGTTTATATCTCTTCCTCTGCCACCTCCTTCCTTGCCTTTTTATCACAATAAACAGTTTATTTCTAACTACTTATAATAGAAAACATTGCTTATTATCTGTTGCCTCCAGAAGGTCAGCTGCTGAATAGAGGTCCTGGAGGGAAGCAAGTGACTTCCTGACTGCTGAATGTCATGTCTGCCTTTTCTCTTCCTCTCTCAAAACAAGGGAAAAAAACTATTCGGCATAAAACAAGTTTTTATGTTTAAACTTAGTAAGACATAAACATACAATGGAAGAATGATGGGGGGGTGGTGTTGAAAACTGTGGGTATATGGAAACTCAACATTCTGGGCTTTTAACATATCAAGAAGAAAGGATTTCATTGACAGAAGAGACAATGCAGTTCTCACACTGCTATGTATCGTTCAAAGTGCTCTGCACCTTTTTCCAAATTCCTCCCAACTTCCCCCCCTCTAAACTGTCTATTTAAAACAGAGGCGGGTCTTTAATTGCTGTGGCTGATGGCTCACCCAGCTTCTAAAAAACGTCTGTGGCTTTTGGGAAGGGCCACAGTCTTCAGCTGGGAGTAATGAGAGCATAAGCAAAGATCGCTCTTTCCTGGTAGGACGTTTCTGGAATGAGCAAGTAGTGGAGGGTTGAACAGTAATTCAGCATGGAAGGGGAGGTTTCAGGAAGCTCCAAGGAAATGGCAGAACCATTTGGGCTCTTTCACAATGCACAGCCATAGTACTATGATTCCACTTAACTGCCATGGCTCCAACCTGAGATCTTCTCAGCCAGAGAAGAGCTCAAATGTCTCTGACAAAATTACAGACTCAATAGAAGACAGCCATGGCAGTTGAAGTGGAGTCATAGTGCTGAACTGTGTATTGTGAAAGGGCCCTTGAAACACCTTGCATCATTGCCGCTAAAAGATGTATTCCATTGAGCTGGGAATGTTTGTCTTCTTGCGTGAGGACAACAAGAACTACATCTGAAGCAAATGGAAATTAGTAGAAGAGAAGGTGATGGGACTGTCTCTATATGTTTCAACTGATCAGAGGGTGGGGATTTATTTTAGATGAGAAGGAGCAGATCTTCCTAGCACCGAAAAGAGGAGGCTTCCAAGGAAGAGGAAGAAAACAAAAAGCAAAATGTAGGAGGGTGGAGAAATGTGACACACAGTAACAAGAGATTCAGGAGTCATGTTGACTCATGTAGGTGGGTGGGAGGAATTTAGACACCAATCCAAGGAGAGCAGATGTGTTGTAATGGCTGCAAGCTCTTACTGAGAGAGTCAGAGGTACACAAAAATACTGCTTTTGAGGCTACTGAAATTCACCCGATTGGCTGTCAAGTTATCTTTAATGGTGCTGATCGATGTGGGAATAAATAGGCAGCCAGGAGAAGTACCGATTGAATCTCTGAAGAGTATGATGCTCTTGGTAGGAGAATGAAGGAAATGGTATGGGTATATGGTAAGCAAAGTCTTTACTGTTGAAAGTCAGGGTACTGATTAGGAAAACAGGAATACGCAAATTGAACAGCTGGTTGTTCAGCTGGCGACATCAGAAAGGTTTGTATTTGTGAATCGTCGCACATGGTAACATTATGAAGGACCCCTTTCCAGGGATGAGGTGTTCTGATTTGAGGACCAAGAAGGTTTTTGGCAAGAATCTTACAAACCTGATCAAGAGGGTTTTAAACTGATTCCTGAAGGGTTACACAAGCCCAGACTTAGCTGTTGAACAGTAATACTGTTGAGAGGATTTGTAATTGGTTTATCAAATAAACCCCAAAGGGTGCTCACCAATGGTGTCTCTTCATCCTGGAGAAAAGTGACTAGTGGGGGTGCCACAGAGTTCTATCCTGGGCTTAGTACATCTTTATCAATGACATGAATGATGGAATAGTTTATCAGATTTGCAGATGAGAATAAACTAGGAAGGGTTGCTAATGCAGCAGAGGACAGGATCAGAATTCAGAATGACCATCACAGATTAGAGAGTTGTGCCAGAGCTAAAAATAAATAAATAAACAAACAAACAGGGAGAAATGTAAGATACTACACTTAGGGAGGAAAAAATGAAATGCAGAGATATAGGATGGGTGATACCTGGCTTGACTTGTGAAAAGGATCTAGGAGTCTTAGTAGACTCACGGTGAATACTGTATTGGCAAAAAATGCCAATACAATTCTAGGCTGCATCAATAGAGGTATAGTGTCTAGACTGATGGAAGTAATAGTCCCATTCTATTCTGCTTGGGTTAGACCTCACCTGGAATATTGTGTCCAGTTCTGGGCATCACAATTCAAGAAGGATGTTAACAAGCTGGGGCATCTCCAGAGGAGGGTGATCAAAATTGGGAAAGTGTCTTGAGGAGGTGGGTATATTTCGCCTGGGGAAGGCAAGGTTAAGAACTGATATGATATCCCTGTTTAAATATTCAAAGGGATGTCATATATATATATATATATATAGGTTGGTGCAAGCTTGTTTTCTGTTGCTCCAAAGACTGGGACATGGAGCAATGGATTCAAGGTACAGGAAAAAGATTCCATATCAACATTAGGAAGAACTTCATGATGGTAAGACATTACGGTGGAATATGTTGCCTTGGAGTGTGGTGGAGTCTCCTTCTTTGGGTTTTTTTAAACAGAGGTTGGATGGCCATCTGTCAAGAGTTCTTTGATAGTTTATTCCTTCATGGCATGGGGTTGGACTGGATAGCCATTGTGATCTGTTCCAACTCTGTGATCCTGTGAATATTTATTATTTATTTAGAGTACTTATACCCCGCCCTTCAGCCGTAGAGGCTCTCAGAGCAGCCTACAATTATTATTATTTTTTATTAGATGGTTCCCAGCCCTCAGGCTTAACAATCTAAAAAGAAACGACACAAAAGGAGAAAGAAATGACAGTGGGTAAGGGGATCAGGTCCAACAGTTTTTCTCTCCCTCTGAGGCCTTGACCATGGCAGATGGACTGGAGGGAGGGCTCTCCTTCTTCCTTTAGGTGAGGCCTGATGGAGCTGGCAGGCCTTTCACTTTCACTCCCTCTGAGGTCTGATGATGTAGATGGCAAAGGGAGATCTCATAGACATAGCTCCCCCCTCGCCCCCATGGACTAAAATATATAGTGCTACCTATCTCTTGAGTGTTCTGTCAGTGTGTGTGTGTCGGTAGTGCATTCACTCCAGTGAGCTCCATGGAACCTCTGAAGGGCAGCATTTTTTGAAATAAACACAGCGTCACCAGATGGAGCAGTATGTAAGGTCTGCTGGGTGGTGGACACCTTCTATCAGTGGTCTTCCAAAGTCTTAATTTGGAAAGAAAAGGAATCTTACGCATTCATTATCACTTACTGAAACGGGTTTAGGAACAGAAGAGCGGGATTTATTTATTTAAACTAAATATATATACAAAATCCAGTCATTTTTGTACATGTATGAAAGTCGTTGAGGTTTCTGTCCTCAAAAATCTTTGTGTATGTGTGTATTTAAAAACAAAAAACTTTGTGGAATCTGTTAGGCAGCTATTTTGACCTTTAGGGCCATGGAATCCAAACTGTGTGCCGTTTAAGAGATTTTGGACTTCAGCTCCCAGAAGCCTCAGCCATGTTGGCCAATAGTCTGGGATGCAGGGAGCTGAAGTCCAAAATCTCTTAAAGAGTACATTTTGGGGACCACTGATTTAGACAGTTGTGTACTTTCACACTCCATGTATATGAGAGAGATGGTTTATTTCTAAAATAAATCCATCTACAGTATTTGTAACCAACCTTTTTTTTTCCCATTCCATTTGAATGTGAAGGAATAAGGTATGGTTTATCCAAACAAACCAGGATCAGAAACTATAGTGTGATCTAGGTTTGTGCTGGTTCAGGCAAAATAACAAATTCCAGTCAGTTAAGATTTTCTTCTCATGGATGTGCCAAATAAGAACTGAGTAGTTCATGAGGTTAAGACCCATCCATGTACCATTAAACTATAGTTTAGTGTTATGTCGGCATGTGGTTATAGTGAATCCTGAATCACCTTGCTAGACTGTTGGAACATCTGACCAAAATTATAATAAGTACTCTTGACAGCACATTCTCATGTTTTACTTGTCAGCCGTAATGTTATTTTCTGCATTCAGTGTAATACTTATTCCACTGCTTCCTTTTGTGCATGTTTTTTGCTGTTTAAATCTTAGATGCTCAAGGTACAGCTGCTTCTGTTCTGCTTGTTTCCTGTCTTGCAAATTACTCTAAAATTTCACTTGTTTTGAATGAAGCTGTCACTGGTCTGTTAACCTTTTGTCTCTGAACTGTTTGCCGTGGAGTCTCTCAATTGCTCTAAATGCAGGCCTCCCCACCTTGGCTGCTGCTCTGTGGTCTCATTTGCTTTTTCTGCACCTTTTGTTAGTTGTTTTTTTGGATGGGTGGGTGAAATTTGTTTCCTTTAGAATTTGTAATTTTAATAGGAGCGATTGTCCTGAATAATAGATGTGTTCTGTTCAGGGCAGTCTGCTATCTAGTGAATGAAATTTGGTACAGTACACAGACATCGATGAATTGGTTAGTCTTCCCCATAATGATTGAAGGTGGTACTGCAGGCTACAGAAATATATAAATTGCTCAAACTTTAATAATAGATTTAAAAAAAACCCACCTTAAAACCTCTAGTGTCTATGTGTCTTGGTTTCACAGTGTTGGAGCTATTGTGGGTGCAAGGCTCTTTAGGGGCATTGCCATCATATTTTGGACTCATTCAGGACAATTTAAGCCCAAGAGAGGCCTTGTTTGAAAGAGATAGTGAACAGGAAGTGATTTTTGCTCCCCTCCTGTTTCCTTTCTCTTTTTCTTCCTTTCTTTTGTTTTTAGTGCATTTCCATGACCTATAATGGTCCAGAACTCACTATATGGTGAAAATGCCCTCTTGTCCCTTAGAGGTCATTTGGGGGCAAATTTTTTATTAATTTTTGCAGGAGCATGTGTAGTGCAAGGTGTGTGTACAGTCCTCCAAGATCTCCGATGAAGGGTTAATGTGGCTCCCTACCTCCCATGGTTGCCTACCCCTGCTATAAAAGAATAACTGGAATGTCAAATTCTATATTTATCCCATATAACCCGATTAGTTGCAATGCAACACACGCACACATACATGAGAACAATAGGAAATACAGTGTGAAACATTTTCAGTGGGGGTGTTTGTGTGTCTGTGCACACATACAACCTCCAACCTTGCTGGTTCTTGCTTTTTGGCTTGTGTCATTGATTTTGTTATCTTGGAGTAAGAATCTTAAAATTATATTTGAATCTTAATTATAGACAAAGCTGCTTTGCTTGGTAAACTGCTGGCAAATCCCAGCTACATGTAGCTCTAAACTCACAGGGAGAAACAGGGAAGATGGAAGTCTGGCTCCTGCCATTTTAACTGTATGCCTGGCTTCACCATTTAATGTGAGGAGCTACAATCTGTTTAAAGCAAAAGAGAGATAGACAAAGATGCACCTGGAAACTGTCAAACTGTTGCCTGCTATGTGAGTTTCAGATTTAGTCTCTGCCTTGTCTTTCTAGGTGCATTGAGGTGTAGAAGCATTGAGATCCAGCACACCTTTCTTTTCCATGGTGACCTTTATTTTTAGATAGAGGGAAGGAGGTAGGTGTTCCTACTCATCATCACAACTGGAAGGATGAACAAAGGCAGAACAGGGTGGGTGATGAGAGTAAAAAGAAGAAAGGCAACTGGAGATGAGATAATTCTATGAGAAGCTATAAGAAAATGTCTGTTGAATGCCTTCCTTCAATCGGGAGGGGGGGGCAGAGAGAGAGGGGGGCACAACCTTGGAGGGACCCTTGGAGGAGGGGTCCTCCTCCTCCCACTTTTGGGCTCCCTTCTCCAACGCCAAGGCAGACAGAGCAGCTTCTGCACTTTTCTGCTGTGAGGAGGAGGAGGAGGAGGAGAAGGAGAAGGAGCCAGGTGTGGAAAGAGGTCTCCTTAATGCTCAGTGGCCTCCTTCCTGAACCCCTTAGGCCCTCTGGGCACCGGGTGGGAGTGAGGCAGGGTGCGGGGACTGCTGGGGGGCCTGTAATATGCGCTGGCTGCCATCAGGACTCACTTTCCCAGCAGTGTTCAGGGCCCGGCGTGCACAAACCCTGCCCCCCCTCCACCGCGATATTGCAGTAAATGGGTACAGCTGGCCTTTCATATCCACAGATTTTTTTATTCGTGGATAAAATCATCCATGGCTTGAAAATATTTTTAAAAAATATAAATTCCAATACGCAAACTTTGATTTTGCTATTTTATATAAGGGACACTATTTTACTGTGCCATTGTATTTAATGGGACTTGAGCATCCATGGATTTTAATATCCATAAGGGGTCCTGGAACTAAACCATAGCAGATTCCGAGGGCCCACTGTATTCTTTTACATGTTAATTCTGTTGAATCAAATGGGAAACTATGGCAGATTGTTGAGTTCAGTACACCACAGCTGAAATTAGAAAGCAGGTGAAAACAAGCACACTAGTTAATAAATCTAACTGAAGTTATTCTATTCCCCCGCCCCAATAGTTCATTAAATAAGAGTATTCTTAGTGGTTTAGAATTACTCAGTTTAATTTCTTTATCAGTATTCCTTAACAGTGCCCTTAATTACTGAGATTTTTACTAGCAGACCAGCACCACCATCTTGTGGACAAAAAATGAAGAAGACATACGCGATACAATTCATAACACTTTTTAACTATTTTCTGTTTTTGGAATAAGTGATTAAAAACATCTTAATATTAGTACCTAGAAGTAAGAAAAACTAGGGGTATTAGAGGACTAATAACCAATCGCACTAATAAGCAGAATTAGGATAGTCGAGATAGAAAACTAGTATGTCAACAAGGTTAGCCTTTTCCCTGCTGTGTTAGTTTTCTTGTGAAAAGAGTTCTGTCAGAGCAGAACATTAAGTTGTGAGAGTCGGAGGTCATGTAGACTAGCCAAAGATTTATTACTTCTGGGAGAACTAAGCCACAGATTCACAAGAGGGAGAAAGGTTTATTGTATTAGAGACCCCTTGGTAGGTTCCAGCTGTATGCAGGTTGTAGGATACAAGTAGTGGTGCTGGGCCTGACCCCTTCCTCCTTTGACTGGTTGTTTGGGAACCTGGATAATGTTGAGCTAGTTCTTTCAAAGAAAGGATTGCAAGGGAGAATTGCACCTCCCTTGCTCAACAGCAAAAGTGTGGAACAGTGATAGCGGTATCTCTGATGCCAATGGGGTGGTGAACCTGCTTTGCGGGTTAGTCCAAACTTCAGATTAATTATCCAAGATGCTGAATTTTCTGCCCCAAATGGATTTTTCTGAATCTTTTAAAATTCAGAATAAAACTCAGAAGAGATTCAAAACCCTGCTGACATCAGGACTGGGATAAAAATCTCTCACTGGCAAAGAGATACTAGTGCCTGCCTGACATGACAATATGCTGTAAAAGCATTGCTTGTAAAGACAAGGAAAAAGAAAAAGTCCAGTAATGAATTATTTAAAAAAAATATCATGACACAAACTAGACTTGCTCATTCATGTATTCATACATACAATATGTCTTGCATTTTTCCTGTATTCTAAAAGTATTCTGTTTTTTACAGGTGACAAGACTTGTGTGGGCATTTAGAGTCATAGAAGGTAAGCACGATTAGGTATGTTCGGTATTGTTCTTCTGTAAGGGAAGCTGTAAAAAGAGAAGTCCATACTAGAGAACCCTTGCCTTGAAAAGCGTTCAGTTGACCTGAGAGAGTTTGACTTGTAATTTTTATAAGATTGGTTTGGTTCAGTATTTTACATTCTAACACTTCCTGGCTGTCTAGGCAGAAAGACAATATGTATATTTAATAAATAAGTAAAGTTTAAGTTGTAGTATGATTACAGTTCCTTCATCATGAATCAGCTTGACCTCAATAGGAAGGTTATTCAGTCTGATTTGACAAATTTAATTGCAAATGGAATTGCAAATGGAATTGCAAAATTTCTAGGACTGGGAATAGACAGTGCTTGTCTTGTCCTTTTTGTGCTCTAGTTCAAGAGATTAAACAGCAAATTTTGGGTTGTATATTAGCTTTCACCCTTAATACTGATCTCTTTTAATTTTGATTATAAAGGAGAGAAAAATTTCACTAGTAAGAATAAAATACCCTGAGATTTGCATCCCTGCAGCTTCCTGCTCTATTCTTTTTGACCATAGCAGTATTGAACAGACACATTTTTTAGAAACCAAGCAATCTTGTACATAAGTAATTTCTGTTCTAGCAGTTTAAACTGTTTCATTTTGTACTGAATGCTGTATTGCCTTTGGTACAGAGGTTTGAAAAAAAAACCTGCTATCTTGCATGATGATCACTTATGTCTTCTGCTGAAAACAGCTCTGACTTTAAGTAAGGAAATTGTCACTTTGATCTAATTCTGAAACATTTGAAAGTACATATAGTTCACTGCCGTAATCACATGTGCATACATATTTAATGCCACTCTGGAAATGAGACAACATGTTGTTGTTGTTTTTTCTTTCAGAAAGAAACAATCTTCACAACTGCAGAAGCCTGAAGAATTATTTCACAATGGACATGGATGATGAAGAGAACATGAGTAAGATGTGTATATTATGTGGTGCTAAAAACCATTACAATTCCTGCAGTGCAGTTGCTTGTCCTTTCCTAGTCCAATAATCATTTCAAGCCAGAGTGAAATAATTCGTGTTTCTTTGATTTTGTTGTATGAAATATAATAGTGGGAGCATATTAAAATGTTTTAACAGATAAAGAAACATTTACAGAGTCCTATGGAAAGGAAACTTAAGTACAATTAAATCTGATGGAATTTAAATATTTCATTTTCTTCCTTGGTGCCGTTGGTTTCAATAGATCAGCTGTGCAATATATACATGTGTGTTCAGAAATACATCAAACTGAGCTCAGCCTAATGTTTCAGTGCTTTACACAGGTACCTGAGGGTAAGTCCAGTGATGTTTATTTCTAGGTAGTCATGCATAGGATTGCAATATTAGTTTTGTTTAAACTTCTATGATTTAATAGTCACAGTCGTGATTTTTACAGATTTTTTTCCAACTCTGCTGCCCCTGGTTTTCTGCTTGCTTTCTCAATTCTCTTTTTCAGATTTCAAGAAAATACTGGATATAGGACCAATGTAGTGGTAGATCACAATTTGCTCCTGTGAAACTAGCCAGAATCCATTAATCTGAGTACCATTTGTAATCATGAAGTGGAGTTTTTTTTTTTTTACTGCTATTCTCTTAGTGGAATTTTGCTAGTCTCAGCAAATTTTAATTTGAACAGCTGTGATTGTTTTTTACCTCAGTTGTTTTTTTCATTCTATTTATTTTAACTACCGTAGAACTTTCATTGCTGAGATGGTATTTTAAAGCTCAGAACGCATGTAAAGAGAAAGAAAGGAAACATGTTCCATTAAAACATGTGAGTTCCTAAAAGGTATCCTTTGGGATTCATGGTACATCATTACGTTTGGGCATGCTAAAACTTTCTAGAAATAATTCTAGAGCACTAATAAACTTTAAGCAGACATAGGATTGGAGGCAGATAATATCTAAGAATCCAAACTTGTGTGGATGACTACTCCACTCATGCAGGGAAACTACATGTTGAAATTCCTGTGTTACCTGAAAAATTCCCTTCTAAAATTAGGAAGTCCTCTGGATGGGCTACCTTGTATACTCCAAGTTTTATTTTAAAAAACCCCAAAGAGCTTGCCCCTTCCCTCAAATGTTAATATATATGCTGGGGAGTGTTACATTATGCTCAGTAATACCTTAGTAGGTTGAAGGAATTTGAATAAAGTCATTAATTGCATATCCATTTTTTCCACACTGTGTCTAGTAACACAGTGTGTCACACTGTGTCTTCAGGTCTTTGAAGTACTACAAAACTGTGCAGATCTTGTTTGTCACAAATAATTGCTGTGAGTGGCATATAGTAGTGTGGCATACTAGCATATGATGCTGTCTTCAGTTCTTTGGAAAAGAAATGGTCTGTCTCTAGCCCTTAATCTTTTGCTTCAGTTGGTCTTGTTGTGAACTGTGACCCTTATTGCCTCATATTTGCTTGTATATAACCTTAGAGCGCAATGAAATATTGACCTGGCTCCAAAGAACCATGCAACTCATTCCACTCACCCTAGTGAATTTTAAATACTTCTTTTGAAATGAAGGAAGTTTTGAAATGAGTTTGTGCTGATGGTACAAAATCCAGCTGTTCAGGTCAAAACAACAAGAACAGCAACATTTTTGGACATGTCACCGATACTTCTTTGTATCCTGGCCACTGCATCCATAATATTGCACATTTAAAAAATAACAACTTTCAATACAATTAATAATTGTTGGTTTGTTTTATATGGTGCTAGAGAGGCTCTGTGTGAGTGTATGTGTTTATAATATTCTTGAGATGCTGAATTGAGAAATAGTAAAGCAAATGCAAAACCGAGACAAAATTTCTTCCATGCCATACTCCTTTAATGATATGATATTTTCATAGATTGCTTCTGAAGTGTGAAGATTTTTATCCTCTTTGCCTGACGTGAGTAACAGAATCACAGGGCTTATTGAAGGGAAGGCTCTAGGAAGCATAAAAATATCAGAGTACACTTTTTGTGGTAAATCAGTAAGGTTTGTGGCATGATGACACCACTGAATTATCGTGGATTTTGTTAGTTTATAATAACAATAATATACTGAAATACTTTTGTTAATTTATGTGTACTGCCAAGATTTTAATTTTCTATAATTAAACTGTGAAATCCTTGTTAACTATAGTAATTTATCTAATTTAACCGCTTGATCTTCATGTATGAAAATTTCAGAAATGAAAACTGTTATTTAATAGTTGACTTTTTTTGTCTAATGCCAATTATTTAAAAAATGGGTGAGAAAAATACCTTTATTGGGACTAAATAAAATTTGCATATCAACAGAGCTACCTGCTTTTTATTTTAAACTAATGGTGTTAATGTTCTTTTTTAAATGGAGTTTTACAATAATCCTGCTGTTAATCACACCTTTTGGCAAAAAGTGCTACTAGAAGTGCCAGGTCTAAATTACTTTTTCCAACCATATTTTAATATTTATCCTGAGCTGTAACTAAATACAATATATTATCACTTAGCTTCTGTTTAAGGCCAAGTCATTGACTCTTAGGGATAGAGGAAATATTCATGATGATACTAGAACAAACAATTTGGCAGAGGTTGAAAACATTACAGTTTATGCTGACCTTTAAATAGCCCAGCACATAAAGCTCAGATAGCTAAACAGATACAGCTGCTGGATGTAAACAAAGCAACCAAGAGCATGGGATTGTTTCTTTTGGAAAGATTAGCTCCTGATCTTTAACATCAAAGAAGTAAATGAAGTAGCAGTGCAATTAAAAATTCTGAACTTATAGAACTTAATTTTACATTTTTAGAGGGAATGCTTATGCTTAAATGAAAAAGTTTACAAGACTGAAAATGGGAGTTTTATTTTTCTTAGTTTCCTTCAGGGATTAGTATATGTTGCCACAGTTCTTCTGTTATCATCGATTTGGGATTGGTTATCTGAAAGCCTTTGTGGAATGTATTCTGTGAATTTCACTAAAGATTTTTTTTTCACTCCCTTCTCAACATGAATGCTTTTTGTGTTGAATGCTCAACATAAATGATAAGTAAGTGTATCATACTTAAATGTAAGTGTATCATAGGGCACCAGTGTTTTGCTGGTGGAATGCCCCAAATCCAGTGGATTCAGAAGTAGGTGATCCTATCTTCTATATCACAACCCATCCACCCACCCACCTCTGGCACCTCAACACTAGCTCTGATGGTCTGGGAAACCATCAAGCAGTCTTTGGGAGTAGCATGGAGGGCTGAAGGGGGAATGAGAAGAAATCTTCACAGCAGCTGCTAACAAACCATTAGATTTAGCCCACAGTCTTTACACCACAGGGCCTAAAAACCTTAAAGGCAACATATCTCATCTGATCTTGGAAGCGAAGCAGGTTCAGCCCTGCTTAGTTCTTGGAAGGAAAACCTCCAATGGATCCCAGGCGCTGTAGATTATATTTCAGAGGAAGGATCTGGCAAAATCACCTCGAATCCTCAGACAACCCTATGAAATTCATAGGGTTGCCATAAATCAACTGGTGACTTGAAGGCACATACCGTCTCTTCTAAATACACTGATCCCAAACCTTAGACCTTTTTGAAATAAATATTCACATTTATGTGAAACAAAACTTACCAGTTGAGTGCTATATAAATTGTCTGACTTGTGTATAAAATAATTAACATATAACTGCCCCCCCATTTTTTTGCGTAAATAGGCCCACTGGGAATGGCTTCATATATACCTTACTCTGTTCCTCTCACGGACAGCTATAGGGCACAACATCTTATTCTACAGTATATTGGGCCACAGTTAAATTTTATTAGAGTTTATTGGAATTAATTATTCCCTTTTCTGATTATATTCTTTTGATACGGTGGGGCACATCGGATTCTCCTCAACTGTATTAATCATGAGGGACTGTCAAAATAGCGTGCTGCTAAGGGAGCATGGTAGCTTCTGAGAAACCTGTTTTGCATACCCCTGTTTCCCCCAAAATAAGACAGTGTCTTATATTAATTTTTGCTCCAAAGATGCACTAGGTCTTATTTTCAGGGGATGTCTATTTTTCCATGGAGAAGAATTCACATTTATTGTTGAAGAAAAAAAAAATGGGTATGCTTCCAAACAAAAACTTTGCTAGGTCTTATTTTTGAGGGAGGGCCTATATTTAGCAATTCAGCAAAACCTCTACTAGGTCTTATTTTCAGAAGATGTCATATTTTAGGGGAAACAAGGTACATCAGAGGGGCACAGATATTCCCCCGTGCAAAAAGCATCCTCCACCTCTTTATGAAGGCTACAAATAGGCCTGAAATGTTCTCAACTCAGCTCCCTCATTGCCCTCACATGAATTGGCTTTATTATTTTCTCATGTTGCCAGCTTTGACTGGTTATATACTGTTGTAACATCACAGTTATGCTCATGTAAATCTTGATTGGTTTTGCTTGCTCAGGGAAATAGGACATGGGGCCAAAACAGTGAAATAGAAGCAGTAGAGAAGGGAAACAACTGCTGTGAACTGCAAAGTGTGCAGAAATGAAAAGGGAAAAGGGAAAGAGTTTTTAATTTCATTCCAGCCAACAACTAATTTAAAATAATCCTTTTTCCAGGAAAATGTTTGATGCCACCCTTATTTCCTATATTTTAATGTCATGGTGCCTTGGAAGTATTTGATAATGTACTCATACATGTTAATGCTAATTATAATGTCCCTCCCATGCCATATCCACTTGCCATTTGGCCATGCATAAAATAATGTACTCAGATGTTTATCTATTATAGGATCATTTTTGAGGACGAACCAGTGGAAATAGTTTTCAGATACAGTAGCTGCCACTCTACTTCAGGATTTTGTCTCGAATTCTACTGATTTAATTTGCTTCCAAACTGATGGTCTCCAATTGAGGTTTTTCCAGTACTGGATCTAATTATTCATCCTTGAAGCCTACTAGTGTGGTTTAACTGGTGTAGTTAGCATCTTTTGGTTAATATCATTCCCTTTATTACAGGAAAAGTACAATCCAAAATACTCAACCTACAAACCTACAAACATACATATTACAATTACAACCTACAAACATGCATATAGTAATCATAATAGCACTTCCTGTGGCTATAACTACTCTGAACATGTTCTTTCTGTACACACTTACAGTAAATGTTTCCATTTCAAATGAAATCTAGGATTTGATAGAATATGTTTCTCAGGAGCTAATTCTTAGAAATATGGAAATGTTCATTGCTTTTGTTTTCTCACTTCTTGTCCTTTTAACCTGTATGTTTCTACCCAGTCTCTTCTAATTTTTTGTTCTTTTGAGCACCGAAAGGAGTAACCTATCAAGCTTTTGCTGGAGGATGTTATAAATGAAAATTTAATAACCATTCCATCAGCTTTGTCAACTGGGCAAAGTGGTGTGTGCGCGCTTCTAATTGCTGAATTTGAGACAAATTTATACACAGTCCCAGAATAGCATTTTCAATTTCAGTCATGGCACCTTAAATGTTTTAAATGTATTCCAGGTATCTGAACACTTCTAGCGTTGAAATTTTGGTTGAGCAAAAGAGAACTTTATTTTTCGTTTGATTGCTTCATGAGGAATAGGATTGCTTCATTAGGACTATATTTATTTAAATAAATTCTTTGTACTGTCATATTACTTTTAAGGCTTCAATTTTGAAACGTATTGTATTGAATGTAATATGCAGTTAACAAAAATAGAAGGTATTATTATAAAAACAAAGACATTTGCTGCCTTCAGTAATTCTTATTTTGTATTGTGAATATGCATTTCTTGTAACATTTTGTGCTAAGTTGTATAGAGTTCTCCTGACAGGAGCAGCCCAATGTTGAGCTGGGGAGTTATTTATTTATTTATGGTATTTATACCCCGCTCTTCAGCCTTAATGGCTATCAGAAATTAAATTAAATCCTAGTTAAGTGGTTATTTAGTCTCTGGTGAAAATGAGTGGGAGTCTGATGACCAGAGTAAGGGAATCGGGAGGCAGAGTGGACAGGATGATGTTGGGTATTGATAATGTAGGTAAGGCACTATCTTTCTATGGAAGGGCGGTATAGAAATAAATAAACCATATTATTATTATATATATTTCTGAAGTGTATTAGATGACTTGGGCCTTAGCAATTGCTGCAGTATTCTGGAAGCTGACCCCAGGTTTGTTTCTGCCCTCCTTCTCTCTCTTCTCTATCCAGGTATGCCTAACAGGGATCTTCATATAATCAAAAAGTACAACCAAATTACATTGGTCTACTTCAAGAGAACAGTTGAAAAACCTTTTGGTTGTATATAGATTGAAATTATTAAAAGGCCTAACCACTCCATATTTACAACTTTTCCCAGAACAATCAGTCCTTCCATATGAAAAATTGCATGCCTATTCCCTGTAGGTGAAACCAGTTCTAAGTTCTCTGTTCCCATGCTCTCCAACCTAGCAGGAGTGCTTCGAAGAAGGACTGGTCCTGCTAGTCAAAGACATACCTTTCTATAAGAGTTAAAGTACAGGACTTACATTGACCCGTGGATGAGTCGATTCTAGACTTATACATGAGTATATACAGTAGTTCAGGTTTTTTGTCTTTCCTTCCTTATGGATTTTTCCCCTCTAGTTCAGATAAAGACGGAGAAATTTCTGGTAACACCTAGGAAGGTACCACCTGGATGCCATGTAAAATAACATGCGTGATTGCCCAGTAGGAATTGTATTTGGGAGCAACTTCTGCTATGCACTATTAGCATTATTCTTCTTTTATCTTTTTTAAATGGAGGGCTACGTCTTGTTATGTACCAGTAGCTTTAAGTTATGTAAATTTAAAAACAACATTTTGGCTCCCTGACTTTTAGGAAGTGTGTATATTTCTTTCTTTCTTCAATTTATATGCCGCCTTTCTCCTGGAAAGGGACCCAAGGTGGCTCACAGATAAAATTTATATAGTAGGACATACAGACCATTTCCAGAAAGAGGAAAAGGCTCCTTTTCTTTCCTCTTCCTGGAGCTTCTGTTCTTTACTGCCCCAAAGACCAAAAGCGGAGGATTAATCACAGGATTGAGAAATCTACTTAAATTCCCCACCCCGCAATCTGCTGAAGTCTTTGCTAGTCCATCAGAGATGAGGGGGTAGTTGGGGCAGTTTTGTGTGGCTGCTTCAGAGCTTGAAAAATTACTTTTAAGAAGGCTGAATATAATGACATACTGAAGCCGCTGCTCACTTAGGGGTGGCATTGCCATATCTCTGTATTCATTCACCTTGAAAGCGACTTTCCATGTTTTGTGTTCTGCTGCTTCAAAAAGAGACCCCTTAGTCTCAAGAATCTTAAGAGCTCTGGCTTCAGCAGAATTCCTTGCAAATGAGATGTATGCTTTCCCTGCACCAAGCCTGGATGTATAGCATTAAACATCTGGTGGTGCCAGCTGTTCATATATTCTGTCACCCCAACACTTGCCTTTTTGTCCAAGTTCCAGGGTCCCTGCTTATGTCTGTTTGACATCTGTCCTAATTGTTGAATCCATTGTTGCCATTCTGCAGTCTTTCTGTCTTTTTCCTTTTAAATTATTTCAGCGGTCAGATATTTCATTAACTAAATTCTTGACACTGTTGTCCTAAGCAATTTCTGATGAGAGGATTGTTTGTGACATAGCATGGTTTATGACTGTACAACGGTGTGTAGATCAGCATACCTTCATGCACTTATTTGTCAATGTTGAGAGAATTCAGCGTTTATAAAAGCCATTCCCATCACTGGAAGGGCAGCTGAAAATGGAAATGAGGCTATGTCAAAATAGATCTGTTCACAGATCAGCTAGCCCAAAATGATTTTCATTAACCATTTCTCTGCTATTTCCCTGAAAGTAGGCTGTTCTTATTGCCTTCACTGTACCCAGGTCCCTAGTTTTTTTTTTCCGTTTTGGTGTTATTACAACAATTTTAACTGTTATCTAAGAAGAATATCAATATTAATAGAAACTACAATTTTGGGGGGCAAATATTGGTCTGTAGGAATTCAGGGTTTTTTTTAGGGGGGTGTTTTGTTTCTTTCATTTTGATGCGGACACTATTTTGCTCCCACTATATTTTAACCATAGCTGCAGTTTCAATGTGTTTCATTTATTATAACATATCCCATAGCAGTCCTTCATGTTTCCATTATGTTTTGTAGAACCTGATGGCAATTACTATTGTTTAGTATTATCCCTTAGCTCAGTCTTACTACCCCATGTGTTCATCACATAATGGCAGTCTAGGTGGGACAGTATCCTGGTATTTTTCAGGAAATATATTTGATGACCGTTGTCCAGCATTAGATATATTTCTAATGTCCTCTCAGTAAATACAGCCTTATGTGTCTAAAACTATAAAGAATGACAAAGAAGAAGGGACAGGATTAAATGACTTCTTTTCATTTCTTTCCTCTCCCACCTTTTTTTCTTCTGTAGTAAACCAATAGTTTGGCAGCAGATGAAAACCAACTAAATAGTTAGCGCACTTTGATACCACTTCAACTGCTATGGGCTCCATCTTATGAAACCCTGGGACTTGTAATTTCTTCGTATTCTTTAATTCTCTGCTTAGACAGCTCTGCTGCTGTAGTCCTACGGATTCTGTAGGACGGTGCCGTGGAAGTTATAGTGGTATTAATTTATTGTAACTGCGTAGTAAACATATATTTTAACAAACTGAAGCAACCAGGAATAATGGGGTGGGCCAAAGAATAATTCCTTTTGTGAACCCAATTCCCCTCCTTCCCTCTTATAATTGCTTCACATTTGATCAGAGGCTCCTAAGGAAAATTTAGCACCAGACCAATTGTTTCTCCCTCAGTCAGCAAGATTCCCAGCCCTTGAAAGAAATATCCATGTACAGAGTTTTTTCCCCTACAGCAGTTTTGCAGGGACCCTGAGGCATCTTTTCAGTTTTTCTGCAAGGATAAGACTTCTCTTTTCTTGGAAAAGACAGTCTGCTACCCTGCCTTCTCTTCCTATGAGGCATATTCAGCATTCTTAGATGGATGCTGGAAGTTATAGAGTAGATTGAGGATGAGTTGAAGTTCAGTACTGTAGATGACTGTAGTTGAATATCTTGGGGAATTCGTTGAATGTCTTGGGTAAATTGTTACTTTGAAAATTAGTACATTTGGGGACATTTGGAATTATCCAGATATCCCACTTGAATGGAAGAGTTACTGCACACTGGTATATCCCATATGCATTGGGTGTTTTACTAAAACCAAATGCACATCTGTGATGGATGAGGGTAGTCAGTGACCAGTCAATGTAGAAGATATGATCAGCGTCAGTCTCCCACTGATGTGTAAAGTGAACATGTGAATGCCCCTTGTGTCCTACACAGCATGAGTTTATTCTAGGACATACTGCTAGAACAGTAGAGAAATCAGGCTGCCAGATTAAATTTACAACAGATGAGACGTTTTTCATTTTTTGAAGCTAGACGAGAAGCAGCTTAATTTTTTTTTCCTCATCAAGATTTTTGAGGCAGAGCCAGTTCATCCTCCTATTTTCTTGATGGAGTTAGGTTAGTGGGCAAGTCTTTGAAGGGAAGAATATAATTCCTTGAATAGAGATAAGATTATGACTGGTACATGAATAGATTTATGTGGCTGTCCTCTGGATTCTGATGCTTAAAGGAAATCATATATTAAATGAACAAACAGGGAGGTAGCACTGTTTTCTGCTACTTGTTGGTTTGTTTTCACTTTAGAATTATGAAGGTAATGTAGTATATAAATTCTAATAATCATCCTTGAGTGCAACATGAAAAACTTTTTATCAGCATGTATCAAACGTTAATCCACGTGCCTGTTTGAGATGTATGATCTATAATTAGTAATATATTGAATACAGATAAAAAAAAACTTGAGCACACATCACTTGACCAGTTGCAAAGATAGATAAAGGAATCTGTAAATTTTACATTTACAAGGTCCTGCAACGAAGGCATTGTAAGTTACTCTTTCTGGGCACCACAGGTTCAGGCAGCACTGATGTTAAAGAGAACCGCAACATGGACAACATTTCCTCTAAAGATGGGAGTATACAAAGTACCGGGGAGGGGAATCCACTCTCCAATGGTGGTGGCTCTGGCAGCAGGAAGCGACCTTTGGAAGAGGGGAACAATGGCCACTCCAAATTCCGTCCCAAGAAGAGGAAGAAAACGCCTGGTCCTGTCTTGCCCAAGAATGCCCTGATGCAGCTGAATGAGATCAAGCCTGGTTTGCAATACAAGCTGATTTCCCAGACAGGGCCGGTTCATGCTCCGATTTTTGTCATGGCGGTAGAAGTTAACGGGCAGGTGTTTGAAGGCTCTGGCCCTACAAAAAAGAAAGCAAAGCTTCACGCAGCTGAGAAGGCTCTGAGGTCTTTTGTTCAGTTTCCTAATGCCTCTGAAGCACATCTAGCCATGGGGAGGACTCTTTCAGTTAATACAGACTTTACCTCTGACCAGGCAGATTTCCCAGACACGCTCTTCAATGGCTTTGAAAACCCAGCCCACCCAGATCATTCTTTTTATTTGGATTCCAATGGAGATGGTTCATTTAGCTCCACTGCCGATTATGGCTTGTCGTCTTCTGGGGCTAGTAACCTTAGCCAGTCCTCTCTCCCTGCCCCATCGTCATATCCGTCAACAAGTGGAAAGAATCCAGTCATGATACTGAACGAACTCCGGCCAGGACTGAAATATGAGTTTCTTTCCGAAAGTGGAGAAAGTCATGCTAAGAATTTTGTGATGGCTGTGTCAGTGGATGGCCACACTTTTGAAGGGTCTGGAAGAAACAAAAAACTTGCTAAGGCCCGGGCGGCTCAGTCAGCACTGGCAACCTTGTTTAACATGCAGCTGGATCAGACACCTTCTCATCAGCCCATTCCTAGTGAGGGACTTCAGTTACACCTACCACAGGTGAGAAAACAGAATCATTTACTTTTACCATGTTCCTTTACATATAGAACATCTGTTCTCACTGCATATATGTAACAACATTGCATGGATAGTTTTTTTTTTTTTTAGTTAATTATTTCTGGCAAAGCTGAAACTTACCTAAAGTTGGCACTCTGTATCCACAGATTCTACTGTTTCAACCTTCCCCAGCTTGAAAATATTTTAAAATTGAATAAATTGTATACATTCTAAAAAGCAAACCTTAATCTTGCCATTTTATGTAAGGGATGCCATTTTATCACACCATTGTATTATTGGGATTTCGGCATTGATGGAGTTTGGTATCCACGGATGCCCTGGAACCAAAACCAGCAGATATCAAGGACCCACTCTACTTTAAAGACTCCTGATTCTTTTAATTATATCAGTGGTAGATGCTGCAGAAAAGTGGCTGAAGGACAGTTTATAGTTTTGAAAAAACAGGAATTGTGTCATTGAGACCAAATAGTCAGTGAACTCTTGGAGGTGATAGGACAGGTATTTGGGAGAGAGTTGAAACAAATGTTGTGCCAGGTCTTTGTACTGGCATTATGAGCTGGTTAATATGATTATTAACAAGATCTCTATATAAAACAATATCCTTTCAAGCATAACATGCAGCATAAAATGATGAGGGTGAATCCAAGTCATATAGGATATAGTATACCATGGATATACAGTGGGCCTTCGGTATCCACAGGGGACTCCTCTTACCCCCCCCCCCCCGTTGCCCTGCCGCCACTCGTCCTCATTTTCTTCCTCTTCCTCTTCTTCATTCTCATTCTCCCTCCTCCTCCTCCTCCTCCTCTGCCAACGCCACCCCCTGAAGCCTTGCCATCTGTGTATGCTCAAATCAATGGATGGCAGGTCCACAGATTCGGAGGGCAGACTGTACTGTATATATTCAATATTAGTCAGCCTCATGTATAAGCCATGTATACGTTTTTAAGAGCAAAATTATGGATTTTGATATGACCCATGGATATGTTGAGGGTAAAACCTAGGGGCACGTAACAGAGGACCTATGGGATGAATCAAAGGAAAACAGTGCCAAAGAACTTACAAAATTCCAGCAGGCGTAACTGTGCTCACCCTAAAGACTGAATGGATGTGAGAGTAGAGGGGAGGAGGTCAATGCTTCCAGGACAGATTACACCAGGCTTTCACAAGGGGATGGTTCCTTTTTTATATAAGAATTAAAGTACAGTACTTACATTAACCCGTGGATAAGTCAACTCAGTTTTTTGGGTCAAAATTTTTACTGAAATATTTAGACTTATACATGAATATATATAGTATCCATGGTATAGTAGGTGAGTTTGATTCCAGGTATAATACTTTTTTTTGGGGGGGCGGTGCCTGTGTGGCAAACCTCATAAGGTTGGTTCACTTTTCAGATTAAGAGAACTGGATAAATGATGCCAATGGGAAGGACTTTCATCCAGTGAGCTTGAGGCTTTATATAAAACTTTATTACTCACTTCAAATAGGTGTTTTTTACTCTAGGACCTGAGGAGTCAATCCATTGGTGCATACTTGCTGCAGATGCTCTAAAACAATCATTATTCAGTCTCCAGGAGAAGGAAACCTCATCAAAGATGCCACAAAAATGAATTAACTATAAGCAATGGGCTACTTAATGAACTGTCAACTATCTATGATCTTTCTGGACTGTTGTATATAAGTAATCTTAAAAGGATAAAAGCAATTACATTAGTTACAGATGTTTACAGTACAAAAGAAACAGCTACAATACATTAGATAATGTATTTTAAATCCCGATTATCTCTATTTAGAGTGAAGGGTTAAATCGTATCATTCTGAGACAGGACTTCTTGGATCTAAACAATTTTTAGAACTAAGCATATTTTTCAGCATTATAGATTCCTGTAATTTTCCTATCCAACTTTTCCATTACTCAAGTGCACTTACAGAGGATATGATTTCTCTAACTGCCAATTTCTATACCTGCTAATGTATTTTAGCCTGTTAAGATTATGGCACCTGTAATTCTTCTGAATTTGTCTGAAAGTATAGGGGAGCCAAATTAAGTTAAAAGGCTTTGACTATACATAATACATATCATTTTAGGGCCTATATTGCTAATACCACAGTTAGAAAATTGGCCACACAAACACCACTGTTTTGACTCTCGGTGAGGATCAATATTCAAAGATAGTTCAGCAAATTACTTATCATTAAACATCTAAATACAGTATAGCCTCTGTATTTGTGGGACCAGTCCCATTCTCCCCAAATTCTCTCTAGGTATTTTTAGGTCCTCCAGTGTGATTTTACGGTATACTTTTGGTGGAGGTTGACCACAGAATCATGCTGGAGGATCTAGAAATGCCTAGAGAGGTGTTCTGTCTAGGGATCTCTAGGTCTTCTAGTGTGACTCTGTGGCCAATTTCCTTTGGAAGTCATTGATTTCAATAGCGTTCGCTGTTTTTCACAATTTTGTGTTTTCATGGTAAGTCTGGGGACATAAGTCCCACGGATACTGGGGTTGTACTGTAACACCCTATTTGTTTTAATGGTGGAGCTAAAACTAGTTATAATTATTTAAATAGTTGCAATTTTTTACTTTATGCAGAAATGTGCAATAAATTGTACTAGGATGGTACTTATAAAGTAGAGGTGAACATGTTGAACCAGTTCTGGTGCGCCAGTGTAAAAACGCTTCAAACATCCAGAGATCATTAAGAGGTATACCCAATACCCAGATTTTACACTCTACTCTTGTTGTGTATTTGTCTGTTATGTTGCCATCATCCCATTTCCTGAGATTTCAAGATCAAAAGCTGAAAGATATGGACAGCCAAGACAGCTTCAGTCCCAGTTTTAAAATGGTTGCATTGAGAGAGAGAGAGAGAGAATGAGAATGAATTTGCAGGTGCAACAAAGAAGTTGAGGACAATGAATTACTTACTGCAGTGTGAATTTTAGCAGCAACTGGTGCTCTAAAGAATATGGAAGGTAATCAGCAGCATGCTTCTGAGCATGTCTGAACAGCATGCCCTGAAACCCTACAGGGTTTCAGGGCATGTTTCCAAACCTGTGGCCCAAGGACAAATTCTGCTACTTGGAGGATGACTCCCAAACCCTTAGGGAAGCAAACATTCAAACTTGCAAACAAACCTCCAAATCTGAGTTCCATGGACAAATTCTGCTATTTGGAGGATGAGCCCCCAAATCTTAGGGAAATACTTCTGGACTGATGCAGATAATGATTAAGCTTTGCTTTCATTTCCTGGGTTAAACCTAAACCAGCATTGCTGTTCATCACAATTAAGTATTATATCAACAGCAGTGAGGGAAGAGAAGACCACAATTCTGAATATCATTTCGAAATGCATCAAGCAATTGGTGTTATTTTGGCTGCACCGATACTGGAGAAATAATTCCGTTTGACACCATTTTAACTAACAACGTTCTAATGCTGTGGAATTCAGAGATCTGTAGTTTATTGTGGCGATAGAGCTCTCTGAGAGAGAAGGCTAAATGTCTCACAAAACTACAGTTCCCAGACTTCCATAGCATAGTTCAGATGGCGCCTATATCTGAACTGTTCAGTTCAGATGAAGAAATATTTCTGTTTTCCATAAATTATATGAAGGACTATTTGTGCTCTTTCTTCTGCAAGGCAGCCTTAATTCTTAAGTTTCATATCTGCCTTCTTTCAGACATCCCATCAATTTGCATTTTCAGCCCCTCTGCCCTATAGTAATACATTTTTGTTAGACATTTTTTTGACAGTACTCTGAATCCAATTACAGTACTAGTTCCAAGCAGACCATTAATTCATTGGGATTTAGAGATGCATTGACTTTCTGATTAACAATTGATTTGCTGTCTATTCCAGCTGAGAAAGAGCAGTTAGATTTAAGTCATTGTCTTTGATACATGGTGCCTCTTTTTGAGGTCAGTAGTGTCTCCTTTGAGAACCAGAGGTGTAGTGGTTTGACCATCGGACCAGGGTTCACTTCTCTACTTGGTCTTGGTCATGGAAACCCACTGCTGGGAGACTTTTAGACACTCTTAGCCTCAGAAAACCCTGTGACAGGCTGACCTTTGCTGCTGTTGCCCCCTCCTCCTGCTCCTCCTCCTCCTCTATCCCCAACACTGTATTGCTGTCACTCCTCTCCTCTCTCCTTCTTTCCTTCCTTCCTTCCTTCCTTCCTTCTTCTTCCTTCTTTCTCCTGCTCTTCTGCCATCACTCCACAATGGGCTTGCTGAGGCTGAGATTGTGTGATTCGCTCAAGGTCACCTAGCGGGTTTCGTGGCCTGGCTGTCCAGGAGGGATTCCAAAAGGACCTCCATTTTGAACAGGGCTGAGAAGAATGGATATAAAATGTATATGAGTGGCTTTTGTTTGTTTGTTTTGAGCCCTTATTTGGTCAGGTCCTCCATTTTTTTTCTTGATATGTTCCTCCCCTAGAAGTCCCACCCCCAGAAGTCTCCCCCTTCCCCGCTGGCACCGGGTGATATCCAGTGCGGGAATGCCACTGAGTTTGGGAACTCGGTCTCTAAAAGTTTTGCCATCATTGGCATAGACTTTAAACACACATGACAAGCTAGTCTTTCAATTCACATGTTTCGGAGGAAACTTATGAAACATATATAAAAACAATCTCTGAATGCTACAAAAATTCACAAGACTCCCTTGTGGTCTTGTTTAGTATGCATTCTTTCTTTTACTGGACTGAACACAAGCCCACCATGGGCTGTGGTATAACCAGCTGTTACACTAGTTTGCTTTTATTGTAGAAGGGGATATCTAGTACTTTCTGGTACTATAGACCCCCACCCCTCACCTCAGCATGACAGCACTGTGGCATCCGAAGAACTGTATTTCTTGAAGGCCTGGGAAGACAGCTCCTGTCCCGAGCCCCAGATTGGTCATAAGAGAGCAACCTGGTACCATTAAACTACCCCATGCAGAACAGCAGAAGCACTCTGGGTATTTACATTCTGTTAGCAGCAAAGGTGGATCTTGTACATCCTTAGCTGATAGTAAATCCCACTGAACTTAGTGAGGCTTATTTCTGTCTCAGATCTTACTTGTGATGTATAGAAATCTCCCCCCTTCTTCTTTCTGCTATAATTTTGTATGAAAAACAGCAGGTCGGACTTATAAAACTGCTCTCTTTAAGTTGACACCCAGTACGAACTTGGATCATGTCATATTTTAGCCCTAGTGTTTTCTGGAAAGGAGGGCGGAAAAGTGTCAGTAATCTTCTGCAGATACATAGAGTACACCTTTGGGGGGAAAACAGGTCCTCTGGAAGCCAACAGCCTATCAGCATATTTTTTAAAAAAAAAATAACAAATTTTTAAAATGAGAAGTAGATTTTGTTCCCCCTAGGGATACATTTTAGGCAGTCCACATTTGCTGCACATTTTTTGCAGCCCTTACACATATACACACCTTTCTCTTCACACCAAGCATGCACTATTTGACTTGTTTGGCACAGTGGTAAACCCCAACCGTGTGCATATTCAGCATACTCACTTGATAATTCGCTATTACTTTTGTAATTCTTGTTGGGTGTCTTTTATTTAGCCAAGTATCTACCAATATTAAAGCTTGCTAAAATGTATTCCCTGTGCATTTCTGTTCTTGTTGAATTTAGATCTGAGGCCCAGCTCTCTAGACATTTAGGCTAATGAGTATTAAGGACAGGATTTTTAAAATGGCAGTCTCACACCTCTGGGATAACTTTCCCCGTGAAGTATATTGAGCTCCCTTCTTGTAGGCCTTTAGGGGAGCAGATTTTTAAAAAATTCCATACAGCCTTTGATTGATTGCAATATTTCAATTGTTTTATTGGCTGCTTTATTATAATGAAGTTTTTATTTCTTACACCTGATAATTTTATCTGATTATTTTGTCTTGCATTATGCATTATTGTGGTTTTTTTCTGTGTGCTTATGTTATGTTTTATAGAGTGGGTTTTGTGTGATCTATTTAAGTGGTTCTATTGACTTGTAAACTGCATTGCGGGGTCAAGCTAGGCTGAAAGGTAATGTAAGAATTCATCCAGTAATATATCTATCACTATCAGATACATATCAGTTTTCCTGTTTATTAGGATTATTTATATGTAGTCGCAACCAGAACAGATCCATTGGAAAAAGGGACAGACATAAGTGTTGATTCAGTGAATCTGCTTTAAGTGGGGTTTGCAATTAAATTTTGTCTGCCAAAGTATTTGCAGTTCATTTCTCTTTACTGCCTCTGAGTTATTAATGAGTGATAATAAATTGACTTCTGTAGAACATGGCTTTTTACATCTGGTCTGAAATCCAATTAAATGTTTTCCATTTGAATTTGCACTTCAAGCTAAATATGTTTGCACTCCGTGGTAATTTCTTCTAATTAGATCCCTGTCATAAAGAAGAGTACAACCTGATTAAAATTTGAATATGTAAGCTGCCTTATATTTTAGATTTATCTGTTCCATGGTGGGTACTAAGTGTTGCCATGGAAACCAGGATGATGTGAAGAAAGTCGCATCATGCATTTGGCTTTACATGGTTGAACATTCAATATTAGTGGAAATTAAAAACAATGTTGTTTTGTGTTGATTAATTCTGCTAAAATTTGCAGGAATATTATACTGTTTTAAACGTTCATTGTGAATTTTTAAAAGATAGTTTGTAAGCTGGACATTTACAGTCAGCACTAAAAGATCTGTTTCTCCCCTGCCTCCATTCCAAGTATCCAACATATTCCTATGATTTTTGCAGGTCTTAGCAGATGCCGTTGCACGCTTGGTGGTAGACAAATTCAGCAGTTTGACAGATAACTTTACATCACCTCATGCGCGTAGAAAAGTACTAGCTGGAGTCGTCATGACAACAGGTAAAACCCAAACAGGGAATGTGTGCAATCTTGCTGATGCGGTGTGTTGTCCCCTATGGGTATACAAAATAAAATTGTGAAGATATATGCATATTTCCCTTTCATATGTAGTTTTCCTTCATTTAAAACAGGGAAATCTCTGTATAGGATGAACAACTCAGATTTTTAATAAATTTATGTATCCTGCTTTCCTTGCAAATATGGGACTCAAGACAGTTTACAATATAGGTTAAAGCAAAATAAAATTAAAACATAGATTTTACATAATTTAAAAAGTAAATAAACAGTCCCGTTAAATTATTTAAAGCAGTTTAAAGATCATTTAAAATATAATAGGGAGAAAATATAATATACCCCATTAAAAGACTCTTCTGCCAAATCCAGTTAAAAACTGAAGGCCTGTTAAAATCAAAAGGTCTTTGCCTGCCAGTCAAAAGCGATAAAAAATAGAAGCTGATTTCCTCCATATTCTTACCAACTTAACTTGTGATGATGGTGGAACTAAAAGAAACTCCTCCCCTGAAGATCTGAAGATCCTAAGCAGGCTCATATAGAGAGATACAGTTTTTCAGAAAATTTGAGTCTAAGAGATATAGAGCTGTTTCTTTAGTCCAGCACAACGTTTGGGGGAAGTATTAGGATAAAATGCCAAGCAACTACTGTGCAGCAGCAGTAGTGGTGGGTGGCACTGGCAGAGGATCTTTCATAGACAAAGTCAATGACACCATAGCTAACACTTGTTACTACTACACAACGGGTGGCAGTGGTGAACCCTTTCCTGAAAATCTTTCACCACAGAAACCCCAAAATATGAGTTAGGGACAGGATGCACACAATGAGCTAATAGGGCTAGGCAGAGGACAATTATGGGTAGCTCTGTGGGTAATGGCATAACTGGACTCAAGCTGAAAGGAAGTCAAGCTGTAGCAAAAGGAAGTGGAAGGAAAGTCCAAAGCTGCACAACACATGTTATAGAAACATGGAATATAAGAAGAATGAATAAAGGGAAGCTTGGCATAGCTTAATATCAGACGTTGGAAACTGGAAGTATAATCCAATGGCAATCCGAACGCAATCATGGGGTTTCACGTTATTACGAATTAAAGTATCTCATGCAATCTTGGGCAAAAGGGAAGTCATTCCGAACGCAATCATGGGTTTTACATTATTGCGAATTAAAGCATCTCACGCAATTTCAGGCAATGGGGTGTCATTTTCGGGCAATGGGACCTTTACTATGATAAGGTCCATTGTAAAACAATGACCTCTGCAGGCTTGCCATCTGTGGATTTGAGTATCAGCAGATGGCAAGCCCTGTTGTCCAAGATGGTGGTGGTGGATGTCGTGCTGCCATTAGGGACAAGGGGACCTAAGGTCCTGCTTTTTTTTTTTTAATCCATGGGGGGGTCTGAAATTGATCCCCTGAGGATACGAAGATCTGACTATAAACATTGCAGTACATGGGGTGAGCAAGCTAAAATGGACAGAAAGAGGACATTTTAACTCAGATAATTACGCCGTGGAACCCCTGCAATGATTAATTGATCAGGAACCAGATGAAATATGGACTGAAGCCAGGGACTTTGCCAAGGAGGAATTCATAAAGACACTGTATGTAGCGAAAAAGAAAGAGAGGCATCAGTGGATCATAGAATAATAGAGTTGGAAGAGACCACAAGGGCCATCCACTCCAGCCCACTGCCATGCAGGAATACACAATCAAAGCACTCCTAACAGATGGCCATCCAGCCTCTGTTTAAAGACCTCCAGAGAAGGAGACTCCACCACCCTCTGAGGCATCATATTCCACTGTTGAACAGCTCTTATCACCAGGAAGTTCTTTTCATGCAGCTTGAATTCATTGCTCCATGTCCAAGTCTCTGAAGTTGGAGAAAATAAGCTTGCTCCATCCTCAATATGACATCCTTTAAAATATTTAAACAGGGCCATCATATCACACCTTAACTTCTCTTCTCCAGGCTAAACATGCCCAGCATCCTAAGTTGCTCCTCATAGGGCATGGTTTCCAGACCTTTCACCATTTTGGTTGCCCTCTTCAAATTGTGGTGCTCAGAACTGGACCCATTATTCCAGGTGAGGTCTCACTAAAGCAGAAAAGAGTGGTACTATTGCTTCCCTCAGTTTAGACACTGTACCCCTATTGATGCAGCCTAAAATTGCATCACATTACTGACTCCTGTTTAGCCTGGGGTCCACTGATGCTCCTAGATCCCTTTCACATGTACTGGTGTCAAACCCATCCTATATCTGTGCATTCTGCCCAAATGTAGTATCCTACATTTCTCCCTGTTCCAATTTATTTGTTAGTTTTGGCCCAGCTTTCTAATTTTTTAAGGTCATTTTGAATTTTGACTCTGTCCTCTGGGGTATTCATTTGCTGTTGTTGTGTGCCTTCATGTCGTATGACTTATGATGACCAATTGTGAAGTTTTCTTGACAGGTTTCTTCAGAGGGGGCAAGGGATTACCATTGCCATCCTCTGAGGCCAAGGGAGCGTGACTTGTCCAAGGTCACCCAATGGGTTTCCCTGGCTGAGGGGGGATTCAAACCCTGTTCTCCAGAGTCATAATCCAATGCTGAAACCATTGCATTACACTGGTTCCTAATTTAGTGTCATCTACAAATTTGATTAACATGCTTTCTATTCCGTCATTTTAAGTGCTGAATAGCACTGGGCCCAGGACAGAACCCTGTGGCACCCCATTAGTCACTTCTCTCCAGGATGAAGAGGAGCCATTGGTGAGCATAATTTGGGTTCAATCAGTCAGCCAATCACAAATCCACTTAATGGTTGCATTGTCTAGCATGCACGTTAGTACCTTTTTTGCAAGGATGTCATGGGGGACCTTATCAAAGGCCTTACTGAAATACACTACATCCACAGTATTCCCTTCATCTACCAAGCTTGTGACTCTGTTAAAAAAAAGAGAGATAAGATTAGTCTGATATGACTTGCTTTTGAGAATCCCATGCTGACTTTTAGTAATTACAGAATTCCTTGACTGTCTATTTAATGATCTGCTCTAGATCATTCCTGTTATTGATCTAAGGCTGATTGGGCAATAATTTTGGGGTCCTCTTTTTCCACCTTTTTTGAATATGGGTACAACATTTGCCCTTCTCCAGTCTGCTGGGACCTCTCCTATTCTCCAGGAATCCACAAAGATTATTGGCAGTGGTTCTGAGATTATTTCTGCCAGTTCTTTAATACCCATGGATGTAGTTCAGATAGATGAAACTCTTCAAACCATAAAGGACAGAAATAGAACCAAAGCCCTGAGGGTAGGCATGCTCTATGTCTACCAGGGAAACACAATATGCAAATAAGATGAAATAAAAAGGTGATTGAAATAAAACATGGAGGAGTTATATAAAAGAGATGACAGTCATAATAAGATATGCTTGCACAATGTGTATTGCTTTTCAAATCCCAACACTGTGAATGATTAAAACCATAGTTTCAATCCACACCTGACATAGTCCAAACTTCAGTTAAGAAGTGACTGTGAGAGGCCAAAGATCCAAGGGTGGCATTTTTCATCTACTCAAACAAATGAATGTGTCCTGAGAAGACTCAATGTTTCCTTTTCATTCAAAGCATGGATGACCAGAGTTAGCAATATTAGTTTGAAATAAACTTTCCCAGCCTGCATGGATTCTGGAAGTTGTGTAGTAAAAAGTAATTTCTGCAGGTTCTATGTCTGACAAGGGTAAAGCTGAAGTTCATCTGGCTCAGTATTATGTGCTTAGGCAAAATCTTCTAAGTCATATCTTTAAGTAAATCATCCCATACAACTATATTTTAGGAAATGAGGCCTCTGGAAAAATGGTATTAATTTGGTTTTGTCCTGAAATTTATTTTCCAGGTACTGATGTGAAAGATGCTCAGGTTATAAGTGTTTCTACAGGAACAAAATGTATCAATGGAGAATATATGAGTGATTGCGGTCTTGCACTGAATGACTGCCATGCAGAAATTATAGCTCGGAGATGCCTACTTAAATTTCTCTACACACAACTTGAACTGCTCTTGAGGTATGTTTAAAGGCCAGTGTTCACAAATCAAGGTTTTTGGCACAGAATCAAGTCCTATTGACCACATTGTGTTTAGAATGACAATTATTGACTTGATTGAATAATGTGCTGTGCTGATGCAGTAAATCATAAGGTGAGTTGCTGCCAAAATAATTCTCTTGTGCTGACACTTTGACACCTGCAGTGGTAGGGAAAAAAAGTAACTGCATCAGTGCTTCTTCTTACCTTTGGCTTAGCAATACTGTATTGTACAAATGCTGCCACTAGATTCACATGCAATCTTATACTGTTATTTTCCTAGGATTCATAGTATAGGATACACATGTTTACCTAAAGTTGGATGGACTACTGGAAGGATACGATTTGTTTTATATTGAACTGTATGTGTTCTATTGAACTGTGGAGAAATTTACTTTTTTGAGAGACTTTAACTCCCAGAATGGGACTGGTAGTCAAAAAGGTAACTCTTCTTCAAATGTATAATGACCTGAAGTGGAGGGTGGAGAATGCCTTCATCCAAGGGTCATATTGTGTTTCAGATACATTCTGGGGGTGGCTTCCAAAGGCAAAAAGGCAGAACCAAAAATACCAGCATATTTTAATGTAAAGCTCTAGTAACTAAGGGGCAGGACAGACCGCCGAAAAAGGGCGGTCTGGCACCACCTTTTTTTGCTGCCGACCTTCACCGCAGCTGCAATGGCATCATTACATGCACCGTTTAAATGGTGCTACGTAAAGACAACACCCTCGTGACATGCTAGTGTTGCGGGGTGTGTGGAAGCCCCGCTCCGAGGCAACCCTAACACGTGATGAGGGCACCTCATAGCGCCCGTCTGGCATGGGCCTAAGTCTTTCAAACTTTTAGAATTGGGAAGAAAACCCATACAGAAACTGGGAAATAACCAAATGACGATGTCTAGGGTAACGGTGTGTAGCCATTTGGAGAACCTCAAAGGACTGGAGCAGGATCCTTGAGAGATGAGCCCCAGATCCCGAGGCTTCCTGCCTACAATTTAAGCCTGCAAGGTTACCTGAATTTTCCCATCTGTTTCCTGTCAAGTGGCTCCCCTGTGAATCCCAGAAATGGCCTTTAAACATGTCAGCTTTTACTGCAACTTTTACTGAGGTCAAAGGGACTTATTCCCTGTAATGGGGATAGCAAAAATAATAGTCTTATGCAAACTGGAAAGATATAGCACTCTAGCTGAGACCTTCTTAAATCTCAAAGGTAAAAATATTGACATCCGTAATACCCTTTATGATGCTCAAAAGCAGATGGAACTAGAAATAACTAGTGAAAACTTGTGCAAGAAAGACTGACTCACAGGATGTATAAAATGGTTTTATTCCTCCAGTTAGTCAAATGTGTTTTGGCCTAGAAATATTTTATGGCCTTCTTTTGGGGCTGTTAAAAGGAAAGGAAAGGAAAGGAATGGGGGCAATACATATGTATTCATAATTAAAAGCAAAGCATATACTGAAGAAGTAAAAACATGTGAGTGCATTTATGGCTCATACTAAACTGCATATATAGTCAGCCCTCTGTTTCCATGGATTCTGCAACTCCAAATTCAACCAACCATAGTTCAAAAATATTAACTAAAGAAACTCCCAAAAGCAAACCTTGATTTTGCCATTTTATATAAGGGACACCATTTTACTGCACCTTTTTATATAATATAATAGTATCCACGTGCAGGTGGAGAAGACCTGCAACCATATCACCTTGGACACTTAGGCCTACAGTAAAAAACAAAAATTAAGAAAAAATATATTGAACAGATTGACTGCATACAGGAATTTGAAAGTTAACTTGCAGAAATTGTATCAAAAAATTCTTCTAAAAGTTTATGCTTGGGAACTACCATATATGCTCATATACAAGTCGACCTCATGTATAAGTCAATAGAAGGTTTTAGGGTCAAAATCATGGATTTTGATATGACCTGTGAATAAGTCAAGGGGAAAACCTAGGAGCATATAACAAAGAATGTAAAGAGGAAAACACCACTTTCCTCCCACCTTCTGCAGACCTCTCCTTAGCATCTTAACACCCAGTGCTGGAGGAGAAGGTGTTAACATCGGATTGAAATGGGAAGGAAGTGGAGTTAAATGGAGTGTTTATCTGATGGAGAGAGAAGGGTTTAATACCAGATACTGAAGGAAAGGGAGTTAAATAGGATGTTTGTTTGGTGGGAAGAGGAGGGTTTAACATCAAATTGGAAAGAGGAGTGAAATGGGGTGTTAGGTGGGCAGAGAGATCCAGAAGAGGAGGAGGAGGATGGGGAGAGAAGGCTTTAACACTGGAATGAGAAGAGAATCAACTCTTACACACACACACACACACACCTGCCTGGACAGCTCTTTCAGAAATCACTGTCAAGGCACATGGAGTGGTGTTTCTTTCAGGAACTTCCTAAACTATATTACTGTATTGACTCATATATATCTTGACCCAGGATTTTAGGGTTAATTTTTGGGCATAATGTTTTTGACTTATAGTTGAGTTACTTACAGTAATAGTTCTCTGAGTCGCTGGCAAGGCATCATACATTTGCAATTTTTTTCTTCTTGTTTGACTTAATCACAAGAATTTGCCCTGATCTTTTCAGTGGAAGATACACTAGTGTAATCAACTGTGTATGGGCTTGCCATACACAGACTGGAGCATCCTCAAATGGCCTTGCCCTATTCTCCTGAATGGTGCTGCACACCACCATGAAAATTAATGGTAGTTGGGGTCCTGCGATTTTTGGCATCCACAAGAGGGTCCGGAACAGAACCCCTGTGGATATGAAGGACTGACTGTATTTAAATTCCACAGTATCAATACTTTCAAATTGGCTGTCTCCGCAAAATAATGAAAAGTGCAATGAAGCACTTATAATATGTTTAAAATCTTCTTGTAAACAGATCTGCCTTTCTTAAGCATATAGTAAACTTTAGTCTATAAAACCTTAGGCCATTATACATTTGCTCAAGTGAAATCCAATCTCCCATTCCACTTGTAAAAGGCGTTTGAGAAAGCAGATGCCTGTGCTAATGTTACAGAAGGAAAAGTGATTTTCTCCACTTTTCTCTGTTATTCCCATTCACTTGTAATTGGTGCCCATTTATTGTGAAGCAAGATGTTTGGAGCAGAGCCACAAACCTAGACTAGGTACAGACAGAAATTGAATGTTGTAAGTTAATGGCAAAGTCACCATGGAAAGTTAAAAGCAAAAGGCTCTCTCTGTGTGTGTATGTACACATGCGCCTCATTTGCACCAATACAAGAGGGCACACACTGTAATTAGAGGTTTGCCACAACTTCACCACAAAACACAATCACAAGTCATATACATTCATAACCAATATCGTCCATGTGTGTACAATGGATAGTCACAGTAACATTGAGGGGACATGAGGCCCAATGCTTTTCAAGACCAGCTAAAGCTCAAGCACGATAGCAAGCCGCAGGCTTATCTGACCAGGGATCTTCATATCAGCCATTCTGTGTGACATCTCCTAAGGTTGGATGGAGGTAAGGTCACCTCCATCTGCTTCTACTACAGGTTCCCCCTCCCTTGTCTTTGTCACACTATCCACCCTGGGCTTTCCTCCTCACTCCCCCAATTCTAACTCTTGCCTGATCCCCCCTCTTCCCTTCCATATCTGCTTTAGAAGGGGGGCAGCCCTGCTTGGCACCCATCCCCCATATTATAGCAAAAATAACTAATTTGAGCCCACAAAATACAAAAAGCAGTCCTTTGAAATCACAGTTGTCTACATCAGCAGCAATCCATTACTCAAAAGGACAACTTAGGCAACTTAGTCTCAATGTCATGAGTGCAAATCAGAAGGTTAAGACAGTATCTCCCACACATACAGCTCTAAAATAGTCCATTAAAACTGTTGCTATCTCTCACACCTGCTTTCTTCATGCATTCCTGTATCTCTCCCTCACACATGTGCTGAGGTGTGTAGCACACCTTTGTTTTCTGTGTTGCAAGACACCAACACAGACAGCACATGGTCCCCAGCGTGTGCTATCTGTGTTGCTGTCTGGTATATACTCCAACAAATACATGCACTTTCCTGGGCATCCCCTCCCCTTCAAGAGTGGAGACTAAAGAAGTTTCAGCAGGGAAAGGAAGGGGAAATTTGGAAAGCCTCAAATGATCTGTCCTAAACTGTGATAAAATAGTCATATAGGGTGATGCTGGTAGCCCATTGTCAGTTAGATGGGTAGTGGAGGTTGACAAAGAATTCTTTACTTTCATATAAATTGTCCATAGGTGTCCCAGTGCCACATCACTGAAGGTCTGATATACTTCTTGGCGTTTTTAACACATTACTTTATACTTCATGATCATACCCCAAAAAATGACCCCAAGTCCATAATACGTTAATGCTTGAGCCCCAGCTGTTACAGAGAGCTTCTCCCCCCTTCTGTTTTCTAACTGCCATTGCTCTGGCCTCTGAGGGAGAGAAGAACAGATAGACACAGAGCTTTTGTGCATGTGTCCCATCCAGCTGTTGATGTCCCTCCCTCTATATTCCACCCATCCACCATGGTTCAGGCCTCCGAGGAAGAGAAGGAGCAGCTAGCATGTTGTTGTTGTTGTTGTTAACCGCCCTTGAGTCGATCTCGACCCATGGTAACCCTCTCATACCTGTGACTTCTTTAATAGACTCCATCCATCTAGCGTGTGGTCTTCCTAACTTTCTACTTCCTTTCACCTGTCACAGCATTATTGTTTTTTTCCAATAAGCCATGCCTTCTTATTATGTGATCAAAGTAAGACAACCTCAGTTTAGTCATCTTGGCTTCCAGGGAGATTTCTGGCTTGCTCTGTTCTGGGACCCATTTGTTTGTTTTTTGACTGCCCATGGTATCCTCAGCACTCTTCTCCAGCACCACATCTCAAATGAATTGGTTTTCTTCCTATCTTCTTTCTCAACTGTCCAACTCTCGCATCCATTTTGGGATCATGCATCCAACATGAAAACAGCTTAATCCCCTCTCCCCACTGCTATTCCTTTTTGTTGTTTGTTCTGTCTTATTTCAGTTGTAAGCCTGAGGGCTGGAATGTGTCAAATTAGCTATTTGTAAGGCTGTCAGAACCTTTTGGCTGAAAGGGCAGGGTATAAATATTCTAAATAAATATTGTTAAAGGTCATAAAAACATGGAGAAAAGATACAATATGAATGGTTAAGCAAATGTTTATTTGCTTTCAGAAGACTAAGACCATTGTAACGTTACTTTTTTAAAAAAAGAGCTGATTGGCTCTGGGCATCAACCATAGATGTCTTGTCTTACTAGTAAAAATATGGATCTTCCTCATTGGTGCTGGTTGTTGTTGTGTTGTCTCTGGGCATCAACCATAGAGATCTTGTATTACTAGTAAAAATATGGATCTTCCTGATTGTTGTTGTTGTTGTTGTTGTTGTTGTGTGCCTTCAAATTGGTTCCAACTTATGACGACCCTACCTTGGACTTTTCTTGGCAAGTTTCTTGAGAGGGGATTGCCATCCTATGAGACTGAGAAAGTGTAATTTGCCCAAGGTCACACAATGGTTTTCCATGGTTGAGCCAGGACTCCAGAATCATAGTCCAGTGCTCAAACCACTACACCAAGCTGGTCAATCCTGATTGGTAGGGGACATGCAAAACCCTCATGTCATGTCTTACAGGCAAAGTAGCCCATTGGGATACCTTTCCTGGAAGCCTTTCCCCATGTCTTTTCAGGGGAACATGCCATAGGTAAGCAATGGACAGGAATATGCACTTAACCCAGCTAGCATTAAGGTACTGAATTCCTTACTGGGAGAAAAAAAAAGAGGGCTGTGTGTTGCTATGCAAATAAAGAAGTGTATCAGGGAGATAATCATCAGTACTAATATAGCCTCTCTCTGTGTGTGTCCCATTGTCTTTCTTGCCCATTCATTAAATTTGCTGCTATCTCCATCCCCTGAAAATCTATTCCAGGGAATTGAAGGACCTCCCGGAATACTTTAATTTAGAAGGAGTTGCGGAGAAGGGGGCCTCAGAAGGAAAGGGATGTTGAAAGAAAATACAGTGTGCCCGTGTCATATGTGGGCACACCTTACGTGGCTTCCAGCGTATGTGGAAGCTGCACATGGAAAAAAAAGCCTCTTGTGCCCTGGAAGGAGTAATCATGCCCCACACCGTGCCACGGGCACGAGCCCTATTACTTCCTATGGGGCTCAAGCATACACATTTTTTCTTTTACGCTGGGGGATCCAGAACGGATCCCCCGCATAAGAGAAGGGTCCACTGTAGCTTCCCTTTCTTTTACCTTAGCAGAGGCATCTGCTGAATTACAGATCATTCCATGAATGGAACAGCAGCACTAGATTCCCCATTACTTCTTAAGGTACCACAAGAATCTTTGCTGTTTATGCTACATTTGACATAATTAGACTGTCCCTCAGGAAACTGTCTGAAGCATGTTACCCCTTTGCTTTGTAAGATCATAGATTCCCATATATGGAAAAAGTACCCTTCATAATAATCTGAAGACATAATAATCTCTTTTTTAGGAGATGTTGCCTACTTTCTGTTGCTTTTAACTATCTTATCTAAATGTTAAAGAATGATATTATCAATTACTTTTAAGACAATAATATGTTGTAAAATAAATTCTGACTTATCAAGAAACAGTGCTTCAGTATAGCACAGTATAGTAAGCATTATAAGAAAATGTTTGGGTTCTTCTGTTGAACCATCCAGAGGAACAGTGCAAGAGTTTTGGATTAGGAAACTGATTTGGCTTTTTATTGATAATTGATTATTGATTCAAATTGCTTCCAGATGAAAATTTGGAAAGTTACCACATCCTAGAAACAAATTGCAACAAAAAGTCTGAAATGGAAGGATACAAGGTAAAAGTTTCTAAGGCAATTCCAGCTCAAATACTAAAGAAAAGACTATATGATCTTGACAGAAAACTTAAGACAAAAATAACCATTACATACAAATGAGAAAAGGCAGAAGGTATCTCTTTTACAACAGGGAAAAAGATATTTGATAAACACAGAAGAGAAGATAAAAGATTTTCTAATCAACCATAAAGATGAACAAGGATTACAAAAAAAGAAAAGAAAAGAAAGATAAAGTCAGGGAAAGTAAGACTACAAGGATAAAATCAAGATCAGAAAGAAAAAACAAACCTGACAAAATTTATGTAGAAAAAGAAAGTACAGAAGACTCAGAAAGAGAGACGTCTGAAGAAGAAGAAGAGACAGAATCAGAACAAGAGGAAACAATCAATAAATCAGATGAAGAAGTAGAAGCAGAAAGAAAGAAGGAAAGAATACCAGAATAAACAGACTTTAAAAAAAGGGAAAAGAAACACAAAGAAACAACAATAAGAAAGGAACATACAAATAAATTAACAAACAAATAAAGAATGACAGATTATTCCCTTGAAATGTGAATAGTCTAAATATAAAAGAAGGGAAATATTTCATTATTTGGGAAAACAGAATATGGACATTATTTGCCTACAGGAAACTCACTTTGAAAACAAAGATAAGCGTGTACTGGAAAACAAAGAATTAGGGGCACTATTTCTAGTGGCAAATGAACAGCACAAAAAGAAAGATGTGGCAATTTATGTCAAAGATAAAAAGGAAAAATAAAAGAAATATTCCAAGACAAAGACGGCCACTATTTTGCATTAGAAATAGAGGCCCAGGAAGGAAAGATATTAGGACAATAAAGAAAAATTCTTTTAAAAATTGCATTAAAAATAGTAGCATATGAGTAGGAAAGAATTATAATGGTAAGGGACTGGAATGGGGTCTGGGACCTAGCTATCAATAAATCAACTAAAAGAACTAAAAGGAAAAAACAAGGGAAACTTCCTGTGGTAGCAGTTGATTTATTGGAAAACCTTAATTTGTTAGATCTATGGAGATCAGTACACGGGTCAACTAAAGACTATACATTCTACGCAGAAAGATTTAAATCCTGATCAAGGATTGACATATGTATATCGAAATCTCTATGCAAAGAAATAAAAAAAGCAGAAATATTACCAAAAGTATCAGCTGACCTTAACCCAATCACCTTTATATTTAACCCAAGGGGGAAAAAAAGGATATTCTTGGAATTGAAAACTACCATCAGTTAATAGTGATATGATAACATATGTAGTTTATTAACAATGAAAAATTTAACGTAGTTTGAATACTCATGTGTATCAATTTCTTAAATAGGTAGCATCATTTTGTATTTTAATTAATCTGAATTTTTTATTTGTAGGTGGTCATTTAGATTGTACACTCTTGTTGGTGTTTTTTTAACTGAGCCTGTGAGGACCATACTGAGATGATATCTTAGCCTAATACTAAAACTTCCTTCTGTTGAAAATGAAAATTTCATCCAGCTGATGTCTTACTCTATTTTCTGTGTTCATTCATCAAACTTTTCACTGTACAGTATTGTATATTTAATTCTTGTTTTTCTTGATTTTTTTCTTTTTTCTTTTTTGTCCTTTTCTTCTTTGCTGAGGATGGTTGCTAAGAGCTGTACAGTATATAGAATTACTTCAGAAAAAAAATATCTGCAGAAACGTGCAACTGTATAAAAAGGAAGGTGATCATTAGGCCTCTAAATTCATTAGGCCTTTTAAATCGTTTTTAACAATATTGCAGATAACACTCGATTTCAACATCTTAAATCCAGTTGTGCTAATTGTTGGTTCTTGCTTTATAATTTTTTTTCTTTTAAAGAAAGCTCCCTCTCAAATGATATTTCTCTCTTTGTTCCAGTAATAAGGAAGATCAACAAAAACTTATTTTTATCAAGTCAGAACAAGGTGGCTTTAAACTGAAGGAAAATGTGCAGTTTCATCTCTATATCAGCACCTCTCCTTGTGGCGATGCTCGGATTTTTTCACCACATGAAGCAGCCCAAGAGGGTAGGAACCATTTTCCTTACCAATGAAGATTTCTGAGATAGAAAAATAGCAGTGGTCATAGTAGTTTATGCAAATCTAGTTTTCCTTGTTTGGAGGGGGAAACCTGAACTATTTAAATTTCCTAATGAGAGCCAGACGTTATAAAAAGATAGCTATCATTTATGGTCCTTTAATGTGTGATAAAAATTGTGAAGGAATGAATGTGTTGTGCTTATGTAGATCATAATTTGTGGCCATGGACACTATGTACATGGCAACTTGTGCTAGTGTATTCATTCCTGCATGACAGTGATTTCTTTTAAAGTGCAGTTTTCTTTTAAAACAAGTTAGAGTTTGTCCCATAGAGGAATTATAGAAATGTGTGAAGGAAGCATTAGCAAACAAGTCTTGGATGTGATTTTGTATGGATGAGATGTTTGTGAAGTTTCTTAACGCACACCACTGCTCTCCTAATTCCTCTCACCTCTCTGTTGTTTCTGCTGCTCTCGTGTGCCTTTCTCCTGTGAGTAGCAGAAAACAGTAATAAACTTTCATAGAAAGTTAGTCACCACCATCAACATTAGTACTCATCTTCCATCTTATGATCAGTAATGTTGGCCACTTCTGTCACTTAGATCAGGGAGACAGACATCCCAATCGAAAAGCAAGGGGGCAGCTACGGACGAAAATTGAATCTGGGGAAGGAACAATCCCTGTCAGATCTACAACTACTATCCAGACTTGGGATGGAGTACTGCAGGGAGAGAGATTGCTTACTATGTCATGCAGTGATAAGATAGCCCGGTAAGCTGTTTCTCTTCTGCTGAACTTACAGCTTTTGCGCACTGCTGGATCCTAGATGACTTAAGATTTGCAATTAATTCTCTTTGTACTGGTTTCTGTTGAATGGTTAACCTGTGGTAAGATGAATGGCATGGCATGTTTGTTCATTTGAACATATTCTTTCCTTTTTGTAATGCAGGTGGCAGTGAGTGTAATTTTTTTCAGTTGTAATTAGGAAAATTCAGTTTAAAAAACCAAACTTAAACCAAATACCCAGTTATAGTGCTAGTGCTCATAATCATCTTTTAACAGGAAGTGTAATGTAAGACCTGAATGCAAAACACATTGTCCACCACTGCATACCACCTTTCTTGGCAAATCTTAAACTAATGGTAATCCCCAAGCTGCTGTATAAATTCAGGAGGGTTTATAGAGCCGTTCTTGGGTGTGAGGTTAACTGCTGGAATGGAGACATTCAGAAGCTGCTTCTTTCTCTAAGATGTAAAAAAACTAGCTGCATATACAGACCTTTCTAGATTTAAAAATAACACATATGTAGTATTCTGTACAAAGAGAAAGATGTGATATTAAATCCATGTTTTGTTGTGTTACATCCCGGAACTGAAATGGATTAGTTTTGCACTGTTACCATTTGATGTGCCAAATATATTCAACACTATCCAAAAAATTTTTTTGCGTGACATTAAAGCTAAGTACACCAAAACAAAGAAGTATTTGTTGGCTGTACTCCCTCAGTCAATATGTGGTAGAAGCACCTTTGACAGCAATTGAGCAGCAAGTCTCACTGGGTAGGCCTCTATCAGGTTTGTGCATCTGGATCTTACCATTTTTGACTGTGTCTCTTGCCGAAATGGCTCCTGCTCTGTCAAGTTGGTGAAAGGAAATGTACAAGTCTTGCCACAGATTCTCGGTTGGATTGAAGTCTATCAAGGCTTTGACTGAATCATTCAAGACATTCAGGCTCTTGTTTTTAAACCACCCAAGTGCTATTTTGGCTTGAGTGTTTAGGGTCATCATCCTGCTTGAAGATGAACCTCCAGTCCAGTCCCATGTCTGTTACAGACTGAAAGAACATTTCTTCTAGAACCGCCCTACATTTGGCTACCTCTATCTTGCCCTCAATTCAGACCATTTTCCCAGTTATTGCCAAGGAGAAGCATTCCCACTCCATGATGCTGCCACTACTGTGCTTCACTATCAGGTTGATGTTCTCAGGGCAGCAAGTGCTGTTGCATTTACACCACATTAGCATTGTGTGACAAGGCCAGCATTTTAGTTTTGGCCTCATAAGACTGGAGAACTTTCCCCACATGTTTGTTCTGTTTTGCAAACAGACTGTGATATGGCTTTGTTTCTGCAATGGCAACTATCACTTTTTCTTGCTGTGTGCCTTCAAGCCATTTCTGACTTATGACAACCCTGTCATAGGGTTTTCTTGGCAAGTTTCTTCAGAGGGGGTTTGCCATTGCCATCCTCTGAGGCTGAGAGAGTGTGAATTTCTCAAGGGTACCCAGTAAGTTTACATGGTTGAGCTGGATCTGAACCCTGTTCTCCAGAGTCCTAGTCCAACGCACAAACCACTATGCTAGACTGACTTTCTCAACTAGCACTTTTCCATAAAGCCAATTATCCAAGTGATAATTCTGCCATCCAGTTTCTTCCATCTCAGCTCTAGTTCTTTCCAGCTCTTTCAAAGTTACCAATGGCTTCTTCGTTATTTCTCTGACTAATGCCATCTTTTATGCGTTCATTGAGTTTTGGTGGACAACTTTCTCTAGACAAAATTGTGATTGAGCCCTATTTTCTCATTTTTTTAAATCGTGGATTTAATGGTGCGGTGAGGGTTATTTGTAGTTTGGAATATTTTTTATAACTCAATTCTGATTGATCTTTCTGTAGATATTTACCCAGGTTGGTTGGGATAGCGTCTTCATGATGCTGTTTGTTTGTATAGTCTGCACAACAAACCTGGGGGCTTTCCAGAAACAGCTGTATTTAATTTGAAATCATGTGTCACTTGAATTACACAAGCTGGGCTCTATTTGACACAACTGTTGTACATGTATGTGGGAACATACAAAAATCTAATGCCTGCTTTTGATTTCAGAGTATGATCCACCAGTTAAGTGAAATGTGTCCTCTAAAATAGACTTCTGCATTACATGAAATATAGCTTCAAGATTTTACAACTCAGGCTGGTTTGTTGGTTTTATTTGGATCCCACCTTTTCTCCCGTATGGCAGCCAAAGTGGCTTACGGTATAAGTTAAAACAAAATATAGTTACAACAATATATGGTATTAAAGTTAAAAACCTATTAAATAAAGAATCCAATTAAAACATTAATTTTAAATAAAAAAAGATAATATGTGTTTTAACCATAATACAAAATGGTTATTATGATCTTTTTGGGCCAGTGCTTTATGGAGAGAATATTGCACTGTTGACGGTCTGCATCTGAGAAACCTGTCTCTTTTGTTGATGTAAGGTGTGCTTGTAGTGTTCTGGACTTATGTAGAAAATGCTGTTGTAGTTTTAGATAAGTTAAGGTAAAGTATCATTTTGTATGCAATGTGTAGTCTATATTATAAGGTCAAGGTCTGTTAGGAGGGGTGAGAGAATTTAATATTAGGGTGATTGCTCATTGGCTTGGTGCGTGAAGATATTTTTAAAATGTAAGTGTGTGTGACCGTCAATGTGGAGATACCAGTTAATAGATGTGTTTGAAGCGTTAGGAGAGTTAACCATGGTCAGATATAGAGACTAGTTAGAGTTTGGGTCAGAGTTATCTAGGTTCTTCTTCGTGGTCTCTGTGCCTCACACAATAGGGTTTGCGCCTGCGCAGAAGCTCCATTCGGAATGCTGAAAAGCTGAGCAGATTGGCGGGAGCCCCGCCCCTCCCATTCCCTGAGCATGCCCAATCCCGCCAATCTAGCTCCTCCTTCAGTTCTCTTTCGTCCGCCGCAAGAGTAACATCTCCTTCGGAGTGCTCTTCATCGCGACGAAAGCTGAGTAGCTAGACTCTGTCTATTTTCTTTTATTTCGTTTTATTTTACTTTATTTTGTTCTTTTCCTTAGTTTTACTCCCGTTTTTTTTCCTTGAGCTGCCCCTTTTTGTTCGGAACTCGAGGGTTTTGGCCCGGATGGGCCCCTCGCGATCGGACCGGCCTCTTATGGCCGCCCTGTTCAAGAAATGTTCCGACTGTGGCGGTAAAATCCCGGTTGTGGATGGACACTCGAAGTGCATTTTCTGCTTAGGCAGTTCCCACATCCCGGAGAAATGCAAGCATTGCAAGGCTTTTAACCCCGCCACGCTCCGCCAAAGAGCAGATCGGCTCAAGGCCCATCTGTGGGAAAAGGCCCTCTCGGTCTCCCACTCCTCAGATCCGTCCGCGGACCCCTTAGGACGCCTTCCCATCTCTAAGTTCCCGAGGATTCCAAAAATCAAAAGACCGACCTCGACGGCGACGGCGACCTCGACACCGATGGAAGCCTCCTCGGCGTCGGCCTCGACCACGACTACTATGTCTCGCCCCGAAGGGCAACACAGAGAGCACAAGAAGCGGCCTTCATCCACCGAGCTGGAGAAGCCAAAAGCTAAAAAGCATAAGCATAAGGAGGTCCTTACTTCGGTTGCCTCGGCGGCTGCCCAGGCAGACCTGGCCATGTCTTTTCTTAGACAGCCTTCGGCCATTGACCTCTCTGTCCCGGCCCCGGTCACTGTACTAGACTCGGCGCCGGAGACCTTGGAACCCGCATTTCAGCCTGCATCTACCCAGGTCCTCGCCCCTACGGGGACGGTCTCGACCTCGGTCTCTACTGTTTCGCCCATTTCGGCTCCGACCTCTGTACCACCGAAGGAAATCCTAGCCTCTTCGGAGCGCATTTACAGGCTGCGGTTCCCATCTCCTCCACCCCGGAAGTCTCCGGAACCGTTTGAGGAGCACTACTTCGACTCGCCCCACTCGTCGGCCTCCTTTCTGGCGCGACATCAGGCTGAATCCTATTGGAGAGAGCGTCATCCGTCGTACCGCTCTTACTCCCCTTTGTACCGGGATCGATACCATATCCGTGACCTCCACGTCGGAGACTTCTCACGATATCGCTCTCGATCTCGTTCTCCTTCTCGGTCCCGAGCTGAATATAGGGCCATATCACCCCCGCCGGCCTCGACAGCGACGGTGTCGAAACCCCCAGAATCGAGCGCCATTATGACCGCCTCGGCCTCAGCTACGATTACTACTTCGACGTCGATGGTCTCCGCTCCGATCGGTTACGCGGAGGCCTCGACGTCGACCTTCCTTATGGCGCCAACAAAGCCCTATGTGGATCCACAGTTGCCAGCCTCCCAGTCTACGGAGGAGTCCACGGCGGAGACAGACAACCGTCCCGACTCCCCACAGCCTGCCATTTCCTCTCCTAATGAGGAAGTTGAGGACCAGACACCGGGTTCACCTGTCGAAGACCTCCATCTCTTCACTGGAATTGTCGACAGGATGGCAAGGGCAGTAGGCCTCCAAACGGCGCAGACGGCCTCGTGGTGCGTCCCCAGCAACCAGCGGTCATTCCATTCTTGCCTTCTTTTTCCGACATTATGGTGGCCTCTTGGAACAAGCCAGCCTCGACACCACCTGCTTCTAAGAAGCTTGACTCTTTGTATCGGGTGCAGTCGGATACAGCACCGTTCCTGTTCACCCACCCAGCTCCTAACTCTCTGGTGGTGGAATCTACTTGTAAGTCTACAGGCAAGTCCCATTCTGCCCCCGTGGACAAAGATGGCAGAAGGATGGACATCTTTGGTCGCCGTTTCTACTCATCTGCAGTTCTGGCAGCGAAGGTCGCCAATATGCAAGGTTGTATGGCCGGCTATCAGAGGTTTCTGTGTTACCGTGTGGCTGCTTTTATTCCCTACCTGCCTCAGGCTCAACAAGAGGCAGCTCAGGAATTTTACGCCGAGGCACTCTCCCTCATTGCCCAGGAAGTGCACTCAGCTAGACATGTTGTTGACTGTTCTGCGAAAGTGATGGCCGGTGCAGTGGCGCTCCGCCGTTTCGCTTGGTTGAGGTCCACTTCCCTGTCTGAGGAAGCTAAGTCCAAGATCGAAGATCTTCCTTTTGATGGTGAAGGTCTATTCACCGCCAAGACCGACGAATCCCTGGACACCATGGCCAAGGCCCGTCTGAACGGGAAGAGACTTGGGCTGACACCTAGCAAGCCTTCATCTGGTCGGGTCTGGCGCCAAAGGCCTTACGACCCTGGTTTCACCCGTTCTCGCTCGGCTCCGTCCTCTACTTATAGGACCCAGCCTTACAATAGGAGGCCTTACAGACAGCCTCAACAGCAGCAGCAATAGCAGCAACAGCAAAGACAAGGCCAGCAGCGTCAGCAGCAACAGCCTTCCAGGAAACCATCCTCCAAGTCGCACTTTTGACGGGCTCTTGGAGGCGACACCCAATTTTTGTTTGCCAGTCTCCTTTTCCTCAGTCCCCAGACTTCGCCATTTTTACGAAAACTGGTCCAAGATCACCACAGACTCCTGGGTGCTTACCATCATCCGCCTGGGATACGCCATAGAGTTCTCAAGTATTCCACCAAATGGCGTTTTCTGTTCCACTCCCTCCTCTCCTCCTCTTCTGGAGGAGATTTCCTCCCTTCTCGACAAAGGAGCCATACAACGTGTTCCACCGTGTTTCAAACACCAAGGCTTCTACTCCAGGTACTTCACGGTTCCGAAGAGAGGAGGAGGTCTCCGCCCCATCTTGGACCTGAGAGGCGTCAACTCATACATCATGATTCGCAAGTTCAAGATGGTGACTCTCCAATCCATCTTGCCGTTTCTGCACCAAGGGGACTGGTTTGCATCCATAGACCTAAAGGATGCTTACTTCCACATCAGCATCAGGCCTCAACATTGGAAGTATCTCCGTTTTGCCATAGATGGAGATCTCTATCAATATACCGTTCTTCCTTTCGGCCTCTCTACCGCTCCTCGAGTGTTCACAAAGTGCATGGCGGTGGCCATCTCTCATCTTCGTCTCCAAGGAATAAAGATATTCCCTTACCTCGACGACTGGCTTCTGGTGTCGTCCTCCAAGACACAACTGTACAAAGACGTCCAGTACACTTTGGACCTTCTGGCCGACTTGGGACTCAATGTCAACCTACCAAAATCTATTCTCCACCCTGTGAGGGTGATAGACTATATAGGCACGTCCCTGGACTCTGTGATGGGTCGAGCCTACCTTCCCACCAGGCGGGCGGAAGCCCTCTGGGAACAGCTGCGATCCGTCTTTCACTCTCACCGTCCGTCTGCAAAGGACATTCAGAGACTGCTAGGCCACCTGGCCTCAACCACAGCGGTGACCTACCTGGCTCGTCTCAGGCTCAGACCTCTCCAAGCTTGGTTTCTGGCTTCCTTCGATCATCTGAGGGACAATCCATCCAAGAGACTCTCGTTACCACCTCATGTCAGAGACTCTCTCAAGTGGTGGATGTCTCCCTCCAACATCCTCAAGGGGATGCCCTTCCAGACGCCAGAACCGTCCAGGATGGTCACTACAGACGCGTCCATGTCAGGATGGGGCGCACATCTCAACGGCTTATGTGTACAGGGACAGTGGTCTGCACAGGAGGCAGAATTGCATATAAATGCCTTGGAACTGTTGGCAGTCATCAAAGCCTTCAGGGCATTCGAAAATCATCTCCTCCACAGAGTTGTGCAGGTAGTATCAGACAACACAACCACTGTCTGGTACATCAACAAGCAAGGAGGAACTCACTCTCCAGTCCTCTTGCATCTCTCTCAGCAGCTGTGGACGTGGTGTCACCACCGATCCATTCATCCAGTGGCCATTCACTTGGCAGGAAAGGACAATGTGCTAGCAGACTCCCTCAGCAGGGACAAGGTGCTGCAGCACGAATGGACTCTGTCGAGCCCAGCCTTCAATCTCCTGACGTCTCGTTGGGGAATTCCCTCAGTGGACCTGTTTGCCACCCCGGAGAACGCCCAATGCCGGGCATTCTACACCAGAGCGGGCAAAGGACGAGGTTCCATGGGGGACGCCTTCCTTTGCAGTTGGAGCCGAGACCTTCTGTATGCCTTTCCGCCCTTTCCTCTGATCTCCAGGACGGTGGCCAATATGGCCAGGGATCGGTCCAACGCCATACTGTTGACTCCATTCTGGCCAAGACAACCCTGGTTCACTCCTCTTCTTCATTTGGCCAGGGGCCAATACTTCCACCTGCCGAAGTGGCCCGACCTTTTGTCTCACTCCAATGGAGCGGTCCTGCACCCGGACTTGGTCAATCTGCGGATGACGACGTGGAGGATCCAGCCATAGAGTCTCCTGACCTGCTCAGGGTCCTGTCTGCCTCGAGGAAGGACTCTACCAAGAGATCCTATGCATATAAGTGGAAGCGTTTCTGTGCCTTCGCGGAGGCTAGGTCTGAACCTTCCTCACAAGTCTTACTACTGTCTTGCATTTTCTGCTGCACCTCAGGGATCAAGGCCTGGCCTTCTCTTCCCTCAAGGTCTACCTGTCGGCTATTGTAGCCCACCAGCCACCTGGCTCAAAGTCAGCTCGCCTCTTCACGTCACCCACGTTAAAGAGGTTCTTCAAGGGACTACATCACCTTTATCCACCATTGCCACCACTGGCTCCGGCCTGGTCTCTCTCTCTAGTGCTTACACAGCTTACGAGACCTCCATTTGAGCCCTTAGGCTCTGCTTCTTTGAGACTGCTGACACTCAAAGTGTCCTTTCTTGTGGCCATAACTTCAGCCAGACGTGCTTCTGAACTGACGGCCCTACGCTCAGATGAGCCTTACTTGACTTTTCATAGGGACAAGGTGGTCCTCAGACCGGACATTTCCTTCCTCCCTAAAGTGGTTTCTCCGTTTGACCTTTCCCAGGAGATTGTGCTTCCTAATTTTTATCCAAATCCTTCTTCGCCTCTGGAAAAGACTATGCACACCCTGGATGTTCGCCGTGCTTTAGCTTTTTATGTTCAGCGTTCTCAAGAGTTCAGATTATCCAATAAGTTGTTTATTTGTTATGGTGGTGCCAGGAAAGGCAACCCAGTTTCATCACAATGGTTTGCAAAGTGGATTGCTCAAACCATTGCCTTGGCTTATGAACTGGCTAAACGCCCTCTCTCGGTTGGTGTACGTGCCCATTCAACCAGGGCTACAGCTTCATCTGCTGCCTTCCTCAGAGGTGTTCCCCTGCCAGAGGTCTGCAAGGCGGCAACGTGGTCACAGCCATCCACGTTTGTGAAGCATTACCGGCTGGACTTCAGATCCCGGAGAGTTGCCAGTTTTGGTCGTGCTGTCCTTTCTTCAATCTTGCAGTGACCTTCCCACCTCCACAGGTAAGCTTTTCAGTCACCCTATTGTGTGAGGCACAGAGACCACGAAGAAGAAGTACAGGTTGCTTACCTGTAACTGTGTTTCTTCAAGTGGTCATCTGTGCCCTCACACAAATCCCGCCCTACCTCCCCTCAGTCAGGTCCCTGCCTTTTTTGCGGCGGACTTGAACTGAAGGAGGAGCTAGATTGGCGGGATTGGGCATGCTCAGGGAATGGGAGGGGCGGGGCTCCCGCCAATCTGCTCAGCTTTTCAGCATTCCGAATGGAGCTTCTGCGCAGGCGCAAACCCTATTGTGTGAGGGCACAGATGACCACTCGAAGAAACACAGTTACAGGTAAGCAACCTGTACATAGGAGTGGCAGAGAATGAGATGTGTGAGAGTCAGTGTCAGTCAGGATTTCGATGTAATAAATAAGTAATCTGTGATGTTATGTTTAACTTCTGTTTAGTCATTTATATATTATACACATGAGCCTCTGAGAACACTACATAAGGGAAATTGGAAAACTTGAGTTCAGACACATAGGGGCTAAACAGACAGGCAAAAAGAGGTGCTTTCAGGCTGGCTTGAAGGCGTGGCATTTAGATGACACATGCCTTGAAGCCATCAGAAAAGTGCCCTCTAGGCGCCTTATGCCGTTTCAAAAAGAAACAGCTTTTATCTGCTTCTTTCTGGCTTGAAGCCATGTCATGTGGTCATGACATGCGCACTCCAGCTGCCTTGGGAGCCGGTGGTTCAGTTGGTGGGGTTTCAGTGTGGCTTTAGAAAAGGCGGCTTCAAGCCACTTTTTCCTGCCCATCTGTTTCGCCCTGTTGTGTCTGTGGTGGCAGCAGTTATTACAGGGTAGTGGTATCCAGAGGGGATATTAGATGAATAAGGTCTCGTGTCAGAACCACAAGGGGATCTAGAAGTTCCCCACATTTGAGACCATAGTGGTGGAACAGAAGAAGGTCCTCACATCATTGGCAGAGGTGTGGATAAGTAGAAACCCTCACAGTTAGTAGCAGTGGTGGGATTTTTGGAATCCACACAATATGATGGTGGTGCTTTGGAATAGAGGAAGCCCTCAAGTGCTCCAGGTAGATGGAGAAGAGAATCCCTTGATGATCTTAGATTATGCTCTGGTGTGGGATGATGAGGCCTAAATACCCAGATCTTATCGAATCTTGGAAACTAAGCAGGGCCAACTCTGGTTAGTACTTGGATGGGAGGCTGCCAATGAATACCAGATGGTGTAAGCTATATTTCAAAGGAAAGAACTGGCAAAAACATCCCTGAGTCTTCCTTACCTAGGGAAACCTTATGAAATTCATGGGGTTGCCGTGCGTGACTGGCAACTTGAACAAACATACACACACAAATACAGGATGATAATAGGGAATCTCCTGCAGATTTTTGGAGACTAAGCCAGTTAAGACTTTAAAGCATGGAGCTTGAAGATTTTGGTCTAGAGCAGTCAGAAAACCTCACTACTGTATTGACTATTCTGGCTAGGACTGTTGTGACATGCAGTCCAACAGCATGTAGAGAACTACACAGAAATCCCATGCCTATGTTAAAGGTAAGCCCACAGCACTCAGTAGGGTTTGGAAACAAAGAGGCAGCCTGTGCAACTATTTCAGGACAGATGTAGTATGAATTCCACTTGGTTCACTCAGTGCTTCTTTGGGTGTCAGTCCAGCACCAAATGAAGTCTTTTCTTTCGTTTTTCCAGTCCTTTTAATCTGATTTAATCCATTATTCATTATACTGCTTTGTATTTGTTTTGTCTTCGTGGGTTGCTTCTGTGCTGCTTTTAAAAATTCTGTTTGTTTTTCATGTTCTTGTTTTCAATTGCTTTTATCGTAATGCCAGTTCCTTGTAATCTGGCCTGAGAAGTTGCTGAAGGGGAGGATAAACATCTATATACCACGCTACACAAATAAATATATTATATCTCAGATTTATCAGCTTTTTCTGGTTTTGCAGATTTATGAAGTTCTTATACGGTGCTGCAGATGAGCTGCTTCTTTGATGTTTTCTGATTATATTTTTCAATCTGTTTTCAGTTGCATATGCCCATTATGCCCACTGAATATGTAGGCGATCACAATCCCCCACCAATGCTGAATTTAGGCGGTAAAGCAGAAAAAAGGGGGAAGGGAAACAACATTTCCCTTTCAAAACAAGGTGTGTGGAGATGCATTCCTTGTTTTAAAGCAAAACCACACTCCCAGAAGCATCATTCTACCTTACAACAAGATTCAGGTTCTTTGCTTTTTGTTTTTAAAAATGTATTCTTTTCTCCTCCTTCTTTTTGCTACTGCACTTCAAAATTTGGCTACAGTGGCAGATGCACTTTGTAACGGTGTGCGCGTGTGTTCCCAACATTGCTCCCTCTTTCAGTATTGAGAAAAGGGATGTGAATTTTCAGTTTCCCTTTGTTGCATGTGCTGTGCAGACATGAGACAAAGGGTTACAAATCTTTCATAACCATATCGAAGTACACATAGCTGGAGAGTTCAGTATTGTCTAAAAACAACTTCGAGAAAGGCATATGCGCAACATGTTTGTCCTTGGCACTAGTCTCCTAAAATTTCTTCAACCTGTACCTGCCTAACCAGTAGGAGTATGCATCAGTAGATCTCAACACATGCAGTATTTCTAGATAAATCTCACTTTGAACGCCATGCAAAAAATAATAAGAGCCTTGGAGGATTATTTTGTTTTCTGATGGTAGTCATGTAAACTGGATGTGTTTGTAAGTCCTTAGGTCCTTAGGTTTGCAAGTGTAAGAGCAGGGAAACACAATGTTTTGGCCTATCAGTAGCACAGTTTGAATTGCAGGAAAAACTGAAATGATGGATGCTTTTTTAAAATCAAAGTTGGGTGTCACGTGTTCTCTCCAGGCCACGGCACTCATTCTTCCCAGTACCAATCTGCAGCAGTGGTGTGCACCTTGTTTTGAAGCCAGATTATTTTCCTGCAAAGAAATGAGCAGGGAGTGTTTTGCTGCTGTCTGTTAAAGTTTGGTAGTGGGCTTAGGAGTGGGGTGCTAAAGCAACCTTCTGACTCCTGTTTTAAACATACTATAGTGAGCAGGTGGAGCCAAAAGAGTCCATCATAGAAAAAAGTCCTGTTCTCTCTCTCTTATATGAATTCATCTGTTTGTCTTGTTTGCCATCTTGTTTGTTTGTATCTAATTCAAATGGTCATTTGTTTCACTTTAGATGGAATGTGCTTGGTATTCAAGGAGCGTTGCTTAGCCTCTTTGTGGAGCCAATTTATTTCTCTAGCATCATCTTGGGGAGCTTATACCACGGAGATCACCTATCCAGAGCAGTATATCAGCGGATAGCAGACATAGAGGACCTACCACATCTCTACATACTTAACAGACCTTTACTCAGTGGTAAGTCTGATGTGAAAGACTTGTTTATTTATTTATTTATCGCTGGCATATTTTCAAAGTACTACAGTTTGATAAGTTGACATTAGCAGCACCCAGGCTTTGTTACGTTGAGCTATGACATCTGAATAGGAACGTCCTATAGCAACATTCTCTTAAACATAAGCAGAACCCTCCGCTTGATTGTGGACAGCGATAAGGCAGGGTTGCTCACTACCCTGGTCTTCTTGTGGTCAGGTAAATACGTGCTCAGCATAGCAAGTCCTGAATGGGGATGCTGTGTGTGCCTGAGGCTGGCAAATAAATAAACAGTAGGGTTTGTATGTGTAGCCCCTTGCCCAAACTCACACATTTGACCTACCTGGTTCAGGTTCAACAGGGCTTTTGTTAAGAGAAGAACTACTTTAATGGAGAATTCAAAAGATGCCTGGAGACCACTTACCGTATATACTTGTGTATAAGTGGAGAAACTTAGGTCAAAAAAATTGACCCGAAAACCTGGTCAACTTATACATGAGCCATTAAGGTATTTCGTCCCCAGCCGGGCTCCCTCCGCAAGGGACAGCTCAGCTGGGGAAAGGCTAGGAAGAGCGACCGATCACCCCGCAGCCTGTCCCCAGCCAAGTTCCTTCCCTGGGGGAAAGCCCAGCTGGGGACACACTGGAAAGGGCAACCGATGGCCCCACAGCCTCTCCTCAGCTGGTCTGCCTCCTTTAGTTTGATCCTTGATTTATCCATGGGTCATATAAAAATGCATAATTTTGGCCCAGAAGTTGCCCTCGACGAATACATGAGGTCAACTTATAGTCAAGTATATATGCTAAATGATGATGTTCACTTAGGCCATAGTCCACTGCCAAGTCAGGCAAATTTTAGGCCCATTGAAATTCCTAGACATAAGGTTCCTTAATACTTCCCTGCCTATAGCTAGTAATCCTATTGCCTAGTATGCTAGTACTGTAATCCTAATGCCTAATTCCCAAAAAATAAAATGGGATTGTATACAGACTTAAGGCTTACAGTTCAAGTGATGGAATAAATGGGTAAATGGAATGAGTTGACGCAAGTTTAAACAATTAAATATATATTAAGGGGCATTTGGGTGCCAAATTCATTTCTTTAGAAATGAAATAACTGTGAAAAGTCAGGTTAAACAATTTCTTTCTGAAATGTGTTTTCCCATTGCTATGTACATTTTTTTGATTGGCATGTAATTTTCTTTTCTTTTCTTTAGAAGGAAACCGCATGTATTTGCAAATAATGTTAGTTTTTTCCCCCCAGACATATATATGGGGACTCAATACAATGAATACACATCACAATTAATGTAAACAACTCTTACTTTTCTAGTTAAGAGGCTAATTCAGTAATAAACCTTGAGCCTGTAAGGTTATGTCTCTGTTAATATGATTGTAGCAGTCAGTGAAAAATTCAGAAAGCATTTTCTATGTATGTCTGGCAGGAAATACAGTAATCATATTAAAAAGGGTATAATTTATTGTAGCATGAGCTTTTGCAGTCATAGATTGTGAGGTTTTCCACATAAGGTTACAGGATTAGTGAACATTTGGATATGTATGCATATACAAGGAGTAAGCCTTGCTGTGCCCAGCAGGACATGCTTCAGAGTTGGCCATCTGGAGGACTGCACTGTTAATGTCTGATTTGAACAACAACAACAAAAAAAAAACCTGAACGTTTTATGAGGACCCTTGTTGAATGCAGAAAACAGTAATGTTATCTGCAGAGCTATGTAAATGTTTGTTTGGGAAAGGAAAAAGATAATACTTGCTTATTCAGTAGTATCATTCTGTTTGTGTGCAAAGATCCCCCCCCCCCCCTCCATTTGCAGACATTCTGTTTTCCTTCTTGTGCAAATGTCCTTTCCAGTTCTCTGGTTCCGCTTGTGCAAACTATTACAGTTTTGTGAGGGAAGGCATTGCTTGTGCTAGCTGTACTCACTGCCCCTTTGGCAGGCATGCAGTCACGAATAACACCAATACTTGTCATCTTTCTGCTAGTGCTGAATATAGTCTTTCATATATCCCTTGGGTTATATTAAACAATTTTAGTTTCATTTCTTTACAAATTTAAGACAGCAGTATTGTAGCAATATTAACGTGTGGCCAGCACAAGGTCTGGGAGGTCTGTGTGAATCATGGAAATGATGTGGCCTCTTCTTTATAACCTGCAGCGCATATATACTTTCTTGATACAACGATTCCATTTTCATAACAGGGTACACATGCTAAAAATCTTATCATAGGCTTTTTTCTTTGTTTTCATTTGGGTTTTAGTTTTTCTACTAATATCTTCACTTTGGTTCCTGGGCATATCTGTCTATACATTTCTCTGTTTTGGACTTCTGTCGGGACTTGGGTATCAAGATGAGGTGTGGGTTTTAGATGAGTGAGCAGTACACTATTTCTACATTGTAGAAATACAGTAATGCAATTTGACATCATGTTAACTCCCATATCTCCATCCTACAGTATCTAGGGATTTGTAGTTTGTGAAGCATGAAGGAATATACAGATAAAGCACTCCTAAGAGATACTCATCCAGTCTCTGCTTGAAAATCTGATGCACTCTGTTTCACTCTCAAACAGCTCTTTGTAATGTTTAGCTGGAATCTCCTTTCTTGTAGTTTGAGTCCATTGATTTTCTGTGCATATCTTCTTTCCATAAGTTCAATATAAATAGTTTTATTTTGAAGAATATTACTTACCCTATGTAACATCCTTTCTTCTTCATCTAGTTATTTAGCTACAGTCAAATATGAGATTTGTAATAAGCAACAAAAAAGTAATAAGATGCACTTCCCAAATTGTTTTTTTTTTATGTGTGACTTTTGTGTGAATATATTTTTGTATTCTTTTTTTTTCTGTTCTGGATCTGCACATATGTAGCATATGTATCTTAATGATGCTGAAATACATTAGATTCACATTCTTCGGGAATTGAAAGTAGAATATTTATGATGTAATATCTTTCTCTCAGAACAGGAGCACTGAAGAGGTACAGGTCAGTTTTTCAACAATACTTTTTAAGGACTGTAACACAGAATGAGCAACATGTCTAATTTATCTGGGAATACAGCCTCTAAAACAATGAAAAAGTTTTCTTGTTCTTTGAGAATGTTCTTTCTTTTTTTTTTGTTCAGGTATCAGCAATGCTGAAGCACGCCAACCAGGTAAAGCACCTAATTTCAGTGTGAACTGGACAGTAGGAGATGTTGGTCTTGAAGTTATTAATGCTACAACTGGCAAAGATGAGATGGGCCGTGCATCTCGTCTTTGTAAGCATGCCCTGTATAGTCGCTGGATGCGCATTTATGCAAAGGTACGTCTTCAAAAGTCCAGCACTATATCTACTAAGCATAACCACTGGGGCTCTGATTCTGTCTTTTACTGGGCAAGCAATTTTCTCCAGAGTTGAATGCAGAAGGACTTTGAAATCCAAGAAAGACTAGATATAGAATCCTACAGTCAGAGTAGGAAGGGAGCAACAAGGGCTATTTAAAGTATTCTAATCCAACCCTCTGCCATGTAGGAATACACAGCTAAAACACACCTGAAAGATCCAAGTACAACCTTTGTTTAAAAACTGCCAAAGATGGAGCATCCACCATCCACTATCAACCCACTCCTATGGTAAGAGAGTAGATGGTCAAACTGAGTCTGTTGTACTTGGGCCACATCATGAGAAGTCATGAGACATTAGAAAAAACAATAATGCTAGGAAAGGTATAAAGCTGTAGAAAGAGAGGGAGACTGCACACTAGATGGCTAGACTCAGTTAGGGAGGTCATGGGCTTGAATCTGTAAGACCTGAGCAGAGCAGTGGAGGATAGAGGAGACTTGGAGACCTCTCATACTCAGGGTTGCCATGCATCAAGGTCGACTTGAAGGCCACTAACAACAACGTTTAGGTGGAAACTCTTGTAATTTGAACCCCTATGATTTCTGTTATTGTTGAAGCTGTGAATTGCACAATACCTGTGAACCTGTTGCTGTGAATCTGTTGCCTTGTTTCAGACCAAGTGTCCTCGTACTTCAGCCTGGGATATAGCTATTTTCAGGGGAAGCATATGGGACGGGAGACTTGAAAACCCCTTTCTTTCCAAATTGAAATTGTTCTGTTCTCCACAGCTGTCTCTAAAATGATGCTGATTTCTCTAGATTAAGAGATACCTTGAGGGTTGTCTTTTAGCCCAGATTACGTCTGTGTATTAATTTTTTAGGCTTCAGAGCCTTACAGTTTAATCTTAAAAACACAACTGGGAAGAGAGGAGATGGGAAATTGAGATTTTGATTGCTTTGGGCAGGGGATAAAACACAGGAAAAGAATGAAATGGCACCTTGTTTTTTTCTTGGCAATAGCTGTATAGTTGGACAGTATAAGAAATCATATACTGGAATAATAATGAATTTGCTGTGGGTAACAGAAACTCTCTTTTCCCGTCTTTGTTTTTTCCAGCTTTCCTCCAACCTACGTTCACAAGTCAGTAAACCAAACATATATCATGAAACTAAGCAGGTCGCTGCCGAATATCAAACTGCCAAAGAATGTTTGTTTAAAGCATTTTTGAAGGCGGGGCTTGGAGCCTGGGTGGAGAAACCCATTGAACAGGATCAGTTTTCCCTCACCGTCTGATCTCTGGATTGCATTTCACTAGGACAAGGGACTATGGTGGAAACGACAACGTCCAGCATCAGCACTTCACCTATACAAGTATAAACAGCAGCTTTTAAACCTTCTTTTTTTTTTGGGGGGGGGGGGGGGGAGACTTGTGACCAATTTTTTTTGTTTTTGTTTTTGTTTCACAGAAGTATTAAAACTAATAGAAATATGAAGATACAAAAATTAGTTTGGACTCAAACAAGGTTGATGACCTTCTCAAGAACTGACGTCTGCAGGGAAAAACACAGTGCGACTCTCTTGTAAAGTGATTCATCTGGAGAGTTTACAGATTATTTTAATACGTTGTTGCCAGGTGCATGATTATTGTAAATCACATAGGATGTTACACTACAGTTGGGACTATGTGGTTTGAATTTGTGTTCTTTTAGAGTCTAAAAGACAGCTAATTTATGTGCTTCTTTTAGATTTTTATTTTTTAAATTGATTAAAAATATAGGAAGGATACAGAATAGAAAATGAGACTGGAGACTGGATAGCTAGTGTTCTCTGCTTCCTTGCTCTTTAAAAAACAACTGCTGAAAACTTTGTGTCTTTGATGTATGTATTTATTAATCTGTGATCCAATTTTTAACATGCTTTTTATTCTAAAGTACTTGTTGTCTCTTCCCACTTACACACATTGTGTAGTTATTTTTTTACCATTGTAAACTGGAAAGAAAAATATTTGTAATCTAACACATTTTAGACTTCAGTGTACAAAAAAACACACAACTTAGATGTAGATGGTTTGTGTTTCACAGGAACTCTATGGAATACACCAGTAATATTACCAGTGATGTGGCAATTTCAAACACTTGTTCATTTGTGAGGAAATACGCTGTCTTGCCAAAAAACCCAACACAAACACAAACACCATAACTGCTAAAGGTTATTCCACAGACAAAAGCACTTTTAAACGGTGAGCTCTTCTCAGTCTTAACATATTTTCAGCCAAACTGTTGTGTCCGTTTGAGGCCCCGTTGCCTGTGACATGAACTTAAAGTGTCTGAAGTCTTACTCTGAAGTTTAGTTTTGTTTGATCTTCTAGTAATTGGAGCAAATATTGAGACCATCGTATTTGTTTGCATTACCTTTGATCCATCGGCATGTTTATACAGGTCTGGATCTCTCAGGGACGTCGGTTTTGGCTGGGGGGAATTCGTAACCCAGATGAGCTGCATTAGGCCTAGATCTCTGCAGAGGATCCTCTGGTCATACTCATGGCTACTGTATCCCATTCCTTGTGTTGTACAGACCATAGGCTACAGAAGGGTTCACTCTAATGCGCAGTGTGTATAGGTCATAGTGTTGTAGCTAGCTACTCTACAAAACCAGTACTCACATATGGGTCTCCTATCCACTGCCAATGTTTCAGACAGTATGATCTCCACTCACTTGGCATTCCTTTGGCATTCCATAAGCGGGAGGTAGAGGATGACCGCAGAATTTATTAAGTGGGCAAGCATAATACCTCAGCTTCTATATAATGCCCCGCCAAAGGAAGTTAGACATAAACATGACATCTCATTAGGAAATTATTTGAGCAGTTAATAAATCTAATTACAGTATAACCGAAAGAAGAAATTCATAGCATTCATGATAGAAAATTGAGCCTGATTTTTGTCAGCTCCATTCCACAAAGCATGTTGTGTAGGTTTAGCAAACTAAATAATTCTCATTTGCTTAGAGCGGAATAATGCTTCCCTTTTGCTAAGCCCGTGGCAGGAAGTGAAGTTGTAATACTAGATGTATATCACATATATATTGGGCTCTGCTCGATGTGATGTTCATACTGAAAATAATCACATCGGCTAAAAATATTTAAAATATCTGTGTGGCTATGTGTAGTGGGTAGAAAAAGTAGCTAGCTCCTCACTTTTGAGTATTTTCTGGGTACTACTGCCTACATAGTATTGTGGTGATAGATGCAAAAACTATACAAGGTTATATGCATGTCCAAGAAAGTCCTATGCTGTAATTGGTTTACATCTTTGTTAAAAAGGAAAGAAAATTATGTTCAGTTTTTTTTTTAAGAAAAATGACTAAAAGGCATGATAGCAATAAGTTAATTAATACAGACATTGATAGATTAAATCAGAGTTTTATTATATGAAAGCAAATAATGTATATGGCATTTTTAAACACTAATGAACAAATTCACACAACTGTTCTGTGGCTTAAAATATATATGACACAAGAAACACACCCACAGTGTTGACCCATCAATAGTCCCATTGAAGCATATTCTAGTGTAAAGGATCAAAGGCAACATATGGACCACTCTTAAGGTAAAACAGATGGTTGCTAGAAGTGACACCAAACATTTTGGATTGAAACCAAATACTTTGGTTACCTGGGTATGACCTGGGCATTGAGACCTCTGGTTCATGGATTGAAGCCCATGATGGAGGGTAAAGTGCCTTGAGGGGGGGCTATGGGCAAAGGTGCTTGTTTGGTAGGTTGGAGGGCAGAGCTTGACAGATGACCTGTTGATTCTTGTTAAAATGTGTGTAGTTTAAAATGAGTGGTGAGAATCAGCTCAGGCAGAAAACCAATGGAACAACCTTTGCCCTTGTGCTTTATTTATCATTTATGTATTTACGGTATGATTCTCACTGTGGTGGTTTTGACAGGCAAACGGCACTGAAGTGTGAAGACAGCACAATATATTGTAAATTATCTGAGATGTATAGCTTAGAACATGCTACATGCTTTTCTTCAACTAAGAGTGGTCAGTTTAGGGCATAATGCTGAACCATATTTTAGTGTGATGTGAATCAGGAGAATCAAGTTGTGGGCTCACCATCCGCTCTCTTAGGCAAGGTTACAAGGAGATCAGAAGTATCTGCTTGTCTCTTCTCCTAACCTGGGTTTACTACAGGGGTGGGCAAATTGTAGTCCTCCAAAGGTTCTTGGAATGCAACTCCTATCACCCATAACCAGAGTAGTCAATAGTGTGAGAAGATGGACATTGCAGTTCGTGACTCTGGAGGGCCAGCCTTTGCCCACCCCTTTTTTTATTGTTGTATCGAAACTGACATAAACTCTGGTTAGTTTAAACTTGGTTTTATGATCCTGGCTTGATAAATCCTCCTGGGTTGATAACAGATCATAGTTTAAACTATGTTTGTTTTTTAAACCTGGACACAGCAATAAATGTTTGGTTCAAAATATTAATTGGAAAAAAAATCCATTTTTAAAAAAGGCATTTTCCCCATGGCTTTGCCAGATGTTCATTCACATTGCACTAACAATAGTTTGACGTTACATCCAAAACAGTTTGGCATTACATCCAAAACAGTTTTGCCCCGCCAGTGTTCGGTATTACTTTTTTCTCTCCTTAGTTCACAGCCCTTTTCTGTACTTCACAGCTCTGCACTGTCATAAGCAATAAAAATGTGACATGGCAAATTGAAATTTAATGAATGCATAATGCATTGTGACCGATGCCACGGCCATGTAACAATAAATGTCCTCCATAGATCAAAGCATGACAGTGCATGGTAGAAATAAAAATTCCAAGATAGCAACAAACAGCTTCTATATTCCTGTGTTCCATACTGGTTATTAAATGTGTTGATTTAGGCTATCCCATTGCTCTCATTTTGTTTTGAGAGAGTTTTCTTCTTTTGCATGCTGATATTTCTAGCCGGGATAATGTGTGTAACTGAATTATGCTGCAGTCCAGTTTATATGAATGGTGTGAGCAAAGTGTTAATTTGTTGTATGGTTCCCTGTATAACAGGGCTGGGAATTAAGCACCTATATTTGTAAAGAGAAGCCAGCATGATGTAGTGGTTTGAGTGTTGGACTACAGCTCCGGAGACTAGGGTTTGAGTCTGTGCTCAGCTGTGGAAACCCCCTGGAGCAAGTAACACTATGGAGTTTATCACATGGAATTTCTCTCAATTGCGAATGGAGCCAATTCACAATTACGTGAATTCGCTAGTTTAGCGGATTTACGTGAAATCTGATTGCATTTGGAATGCGTTCAGAATGACTTCCAGTTTTCCAAGAATCACCCCCAATTGCCCAAAATTGGGTGAGATACTCTAATACGCAATAACATGAAACCCCATGATTGCGTTCAGATTGTCATTGCATTATACCCTCAAATTCCGTCGTATGATAAACTCCTATAAAGCCTCAGAGGAAGGTAATGACAAACCACCTCTGAGTGAATTTTCCCAAGAAAACCTGTGGTAGGTCACATTAGGATTGATATAAGTCCAAGTCAACCTGAAGGCATATACACAGCAAACCTATAAAAAAGGGAATTCAGAAGGTAATGTCTACTGAAAGGTTCTTTTGAATAGATTCTTGTGTAAGCCAAATGCCTTTGTGAATTGGTTGAATGACTCCTCTAAGTATACCTGCTTTCTATTTTGATTTCAATGTAACTGACAGATAAATCTCTGTATCACTACAAGGTGCTTTTTACATCACAGGCAGAAGAGAACAGACTTCGTTTGCTTCTCTGCCCCTGAAATCCTAGTTCTTTCCTCCTACAATGAAGACTGAATGATTGGGTATACTTAGTTCATGATGTTGCTATAAAAGTGGACTTTTATTTTTAGTTTGTTATTTAAAAAAAGGCTCTCCAGATTTTGGAAAATCTCTGCCTTTCCTCAAAGGAAGCTCTTTTTATGTCTTTGCAGTTTAAGCACAAACGGTTGGTTGTAAAAAATAAATAACAATCTCCTGATATTGTTTGAGAAGAAAGATAATGTGGTTGAAATCCAAATGTTTCAATGAAGTGGGTCCTCCAATAAAATGGATGCAACTATCCTTGGAGCCTGGCTATTGTGTTTTAAATGTAAAAGGCATTCTAAAACATCAGCAGGATAATTGTAAGTGTGTGTGAGGCCACTAACACTTCAGTGAGATACTGTTATTGAAGAGAGCTTAGCAACTTTCCTCTTGTGCATTATTTGACCTTTTAAAATGACTGTTAGTCATTCAGCTTCTGCTTGACTTGTCTCCAGTGAAGACAACAGCTCCCTTCACAACTTCAGAATGATTCTGTTCCATTTTTCTACAGCACTAACTTAGGACAATTGTGATAATGCTGAGTGAAAAACTGCTTCCCTGCAATTCCCATCCAAGTTCTATCCACTGGAAACGTGTGAAAGCTGAAACAAGAAAACCTTGTTTGAGCTTATGCATAACAGCCCTTCAGATGTGTGAAACCTGCTGTCACGTCTCCCCTTAATCTTCATGTCAGATCTAAATACCCCTACACTTTCAACTGTTCATCAATGTTGTTTCCTCAATCCTCCCCATCCTGATTTCCCGCAATGGAACATGCTCTGATTTGCTAATATTCACCTTGCTAGCCAAAATTGGGCAGAAAATGTTTTCAAATGAACTGACAAACATCTTTGTTGTTGTTGTTGGGACTAACCATCATAAATGTAATAGCTTTGGTAAGATCACTTTTATTCCAGTCTTTTTGTGTTTGTGTCCTTGAATAACAAAAAACCCAATACATGGGAGGGAGCTGAAGATTGTTTACGACTTTTTAGAAGACCCTAGTAACTCCTATAGGAGAGTGCTTTACACATACGTCTCTGACTGGGTGCTCAAACTTTTAACATACAAAAGTTTGAGAAAGTCTCTCTCGGACACTCATTCAGCTTTATATGTGAAAGACAGATAAGTGGAAGAATGGCCTTTCAGACAGATTTTAATGTTGGGGACACATGATACCTCTAATGCACAAAGGATAACCCTCCAATTGCTGTTAGACAATCCCCAGCATTCCTGACCATTCACTATGCTACTCCTCAATTCTGCAGCTCATAGTGGCCAACAGAATGCCTTTGGGACACCCCCCCCCCCCAAGACAGACAGTACTATATAACAGGGAGAAAAAACTGAGCACAGCCCACTTTCTCTCTTTGAGGTATAGTTTTATAAAATTGTTCCCCCCTCCCACCTTTTTAAAAAAAAATTAGTCACGGTCTTAGAGCAGCCTAAACACTTTGGTGTTTCCTTACAGGAAAAGAGCTCCAGCAGTGATCTGGGTTCTCCTGGTCTACACCTTTTCAGTTCCATTCTATCTTTAATATGGTATCTAACTGAAGATAAAAGGGATGCTAGGTGAGCCTCCCCCCTCCCCCCCAGATTGCATATGCCACTACTAAAAAACTTTCTCCTGAGTCAGTAACTGCTCACGTCTGCTAATCCTAGGATAGCAGCTCACATGAAATTCACTTTGTTAAGGCAAGATTGATGGAAGTGATGGGAGTCAAACAAGTATCTGGGTTCTGAAGATACACCTCCAGCACTCAGCTCAGAAGCACACTGGACACCAATCACATAGTGTAACAGGAAGCACAATATAACCAGACTGGACACCAATGAATATGACCAGGCCACTATGTGGCAACACTGTTTGACAGCAAGTGATGCAGAACAAATCTCACAATGTCAACCCAACAGCCAATCCAAGGTAAGGAATAGCGGGAAGATTGGTAAAAGGGGCAGCATTTGTTATGCAAACCAAGGCCATTGTTGCATACCAAATACTGTTAAATCTATCTGGCATCCACTCCTCTTGTTCACACTATATGGCTTAAATATGTGATTCTGAGCATCCTGTATAGCATGGAGACAGGACAGCTTCTTTAATTCCTAAATAAGGGGCTTTCCCTATTAAAAAAAGATGCCCAAATACAAGAAATGCGTCTCCACTCTTTCCACATAACACACACAATAATTCTATGCACCTCAGTGTTATTACATGCTTTTCTTCTAAACTGATCCCTAACAATTTTGGCTGTCTTTAGCTCTACAGCATCTTTTGAAGTGCAGTGACAAAGATGATATACGTCGTTCCAAGTGTGATTGCACTAGATATATTCATTACAGGAGTACTTTTTACACAACAGACACACAACGGGTCAGTGCTTCCACTGAGCCATTCACCACAGTGCCATTCCTGGCCAGTTACCTTCAATTTAGACCCAACCACAACATATGTAAGATAGTCATTGTATGTTCTCTTGCGCATCTACTTGAAAGTACTCTGAATTGTACTTGCCCCCATTTGGAGAGATTCCTGGATGGCCATCTGTCGGGGATGCTTTGACTGGGAGTTCCTGCATGGCAGGGGGTTGGACTAGATGGCCCTTGTGGTCTCTTCCAACTCTATGATTCTAGATTTCTTTCACTATGCTTTTTGTCTTAACTATTCTGAACAATTTAGTGGACATGCTCAATAACATTTCAGTATTAATTTGACTAGTTTGAAACTTGGAGGTGGAATTTGAACTAGGGGCTGATAGTGCTGGTAGTACCAACCATGGCATCAGTCTATCTTGTAACCAAACCAGCTGCCAAAGACCTGGTAAACTTCAAGCAACCTCATGGCCTGAACTTCAAGGTGCGGTAGCTGTCTGTACATTCCACTCAATGAAGCAAAGTGACTTGAGTCTGCTACCTGATGTAGCTAGCTTCTCTCACTGGTCTTGTCTTTTCTGCCTGCCTGGTGAAAGAGACAATGTTTATAGGATTTGATATGGAAACTGCCCCCTAAGAAGATACAAAAGTTGTTAACTTGCTATAATAAGAAGCATGCTTACAGTAAAGGAAGTCTCCAAGGCACAGAGACAAGAAGACATAGACCTAGACACAACCCAAAAAATACACTGTTGATTTTGTAGCAAAAGTGACCAGGTTTTTTAAAATCATCCAAATGATGTAAAATTATGAAGTCATTCCCCCATTTTTCTTTTCCTCCATCCTCCCACTCTTGATAGTGATGGCAACAACAATGACAAAAGAGCAGAATGTCTTTTTCATATCTTTTTGCTTCTCAGAAAGAACTTCAGGATTCCTGGGAATTGCAGAACAGAACAACTTAAGTGTTTCAGATATGGAGGCCATGACAAGCTCAGACATCATCTTGGCAAACTCCTGGCCAAGAAGCAGAAATGCGCTCACGCAGTATATGTTGCACTAGGAAACTTGCAATTAAAAAAAGGAACCTTTTTTATTCATAATCAGCTCATAAATCTATTTTTGGTTACAGCCGACAACTTTTGGAAAATGTGAACAAAAATAAACGAATAAATAGATTTTTAGCTAGCAAGAGTATGAAAAAGATTGATGCAAGTGGGCAGAATATTACACAGCCTAGACATGTAAGCTTTCCCACACAACCTCCTTGATCAGGAAAGCTACTCTGAAAGATACTGTGGTAGATCTGTTACAAAACTGATCATACTTATCTTGACTGTCAGAAATAAAATATCAGGTGATTTTTTAAAAAATGTGCAAAAGTAAAGCTGTCTTTATTTGGTTTTGCACCATTCTTTTTGAGTCACCCTGTATAACAATTTCTGGAAACTTTGTAAACAAGACCTTACAAAATTAGGATTACAAATTTTAAAAAAAATCTTGTAAATATACAAAGCAAATCGCAATGAGAGTAAAATCTCTTTTGACCTGAAGAGGAATATAATACAAACTGATAATATGTTTCCAGAAAACAGAACATGGTAACTGTTAGAAAATATGAGCCCATCAAATTCAAAAAAGGAAAGCATTTGACATTTTCTCAGAAAACCTGTCAGTAGTAATAAAATACTGCACTGTGTCTGGGTGAAGAAGGAATCTATTACCATTCATTTGTGCTTAACATCAGATATGAAAAGCAAACTGGCATTAAAAAACAAAAACAGACACACCCATGATTGTGTCATTGCTTTGGTGACCCCAAAGACTGCCGTCCCAGAGACTGAGATACTTTAATATACAATCTTCCAGTGAGTTGGCTGTTCACAGGTTTTCTCTTCATCGCCACAAAATCTGTTGTAAGTTGTTTTGGGGTCAAAACCTAGAATCTCCCTTTCCTCATGAATGCGGAAGGAGAATGTTGAGACTGAGGTGCCTATAAAATATCTGTGAAATATATAAAAAAAACACAGTAAGGGAGGATTTGAACAGATTCTAAGAAATGTACGATATAAAACCCCAAAGTTTTGCATAAATGTTAACATCAACTATCTGTGCACACAGATGGCCATAAGACCAGTACAAGCTTCATCCAAGCCAGTATTATTACTTCATATCATTTGTAGAATTCCTCTTTCTAACCTATTTAGCCAGAGAAATTTGATTTTATGATCCATCTTAGGACAATTGGGTTACCTTCACTCTATTAGAATCTTTTTACTCCTGTGACAGGATCTTGTTCTCATCTGTACTCAAGCATAGCAAAATGTAAAGTTGAAGGCTTTCATGGCCAGCATCCATAATTTTTTGTGGGTTTTTTGGGGTATGCCATGTTCTAGAAGTTTGTTTTTGACGTTTCACCAGCATCTGTGGCTGGCATCTTCAGAGAATGCCAGCCACAGATGCTGGTGAAACGTCAGAAGCACATTCTTCTTGAACATGGCCACATTTCCCCCCCAAAAACTACAAAAAACTAAGCATAGCAACAATTTGCAATGCTGAAATTTTTGGCTTGAGGCATTCTTTCTAGATCTAGTAAGTTTATTTAACATATGAGAGTTATGCTCACATGTCAAGCTGGAGACAGCAGAAAGCTTTGTAAAGATGCACTCACACTGATCACAGTATGGTGATTGATTTGTGGATGGAGCTTTAGAGAATGCTTTCCCAACTTTAGTTAGCTTATCCCTCTCTTTCGACTCAAGGACCAGATTGATTATTAAATTTAATTAATGGTCTTGAAGGAGAAAACTACAAGCAGACAGTTCCATGCTTATTGCTCCACAACTGCAACAGTAAAGTGGAGTTAAAGGTGAAGCCTTTCCAACCGCATATTGCCTAATACATTAGGAAAAATTCAAGAGATTTGTCTTAGAAGTCTGTCAAGTATAACTATTACTATAGTGATGTGAAAGGCCCACCTACCCTCCTGGAGCTAGATGTGACAAATTCAGCATGACAGGGTATCCACACTGCAGAATTACAGCAGTTTGACAACTATCATGGCTCCAGCCTATGAAATCCTGCGATTTGTAGTTTGTTGTGGCACCAGAGCTCTGACAGAGGTGGCTAAATATCCCAGAATTCCATAGCACTGAGCCATTGCAGTTAAAGCAGTGTCAGACTGCATTATTGCTGCAGTGTGATGTCTGTGAAAATCTGATCTCTGTTTCATGAAAGGCTGTCACAACATAAATTTACATAACTTGTGATCCTCTGGGAGAAAATGTACAGTTGTGCCTGAAGGCCTTCTAGAAGAAACCAAACAAAAAGCGACATGGTTACCTGGCATGTGCACATATCCATTGGTCAATAATTGCTATTCCTCCATCTTTGTAGCGTTTCACCTCCTCCCAAGTAGGTTCAAACCTCACCATCTGTGGAAGCAATTTCTTCAGCTCTTCAGTCTCTGAAAGGAACACTAAATCAATGGTGTTTTCAACTGATAGGCTGTACCCTACCCTAGCCACCATTTTAAAAATGTATTTGAGCTTTTTATAAGAGAAGCAAGAGAAGAATAAGCAAAAGAGAGAAAAAGAGAGAGAACAAATGAGCATATATAATTAAAGAAAAAGAATTTAGTAAGAACGAAGAAAAAGAGTGAGTTCACTGTGGCAAACCACACTCCCTCTGGAGACTGCTACAGATAATTGTCCCTTAAAACATCTATTCCATCTGGAAGTTTGCTTACAAAGTAGACCTAGCATGGGAACAGGAAAAAATAATTTTCACAGGCAATTAGTGAAACATTGAGGGTTAAACTCATAGGCCAAGACTCAATCAAATGCCAGAGGAGTGAGAAGCTTTACCAGAGCACCTACCAAAGACTGTGAGCTGTCAGAGGAATGAGATGGACACAGTTATGTGAGCACTTCTAATATCTGGCTGGGACATTTCTGGTATACCTTGCATGCCAATCACTGGCTGTTTTATTCTTGGATGGCGGGATGGAAACTCTGCCTAGGCTCTGGATTAGCTTCCTAGCTGGGCCACAATGATGCTCGGCAAATCGAAGAACAACCTCCATAACAACTGGACACTTCCTTATGAAAAAGTACAGTCCCTATTTGCACTGGGACCATGCCACACAACTTCTGGTCATAAAATTCAAGGCTTCCCAGTTCTACAGTACATCAGGTCCACCATGAAATATAAGGCCTAGATCATCACGACGTGCCTCTTCCTAGGCTAGGGATGGACAACTATGGCGGTGGTTAAGTTCTGCCCCCATGTAAACCCAACCAGCCACAGTACTTCTTTTTTAGTTCCGACTTCCAGTTGGGGAACACTCTGCAGAGCCTGGGGAGGTGTTTTAACAAACAATCTCCAGGGAAGATTCTGGAGGCCTTCAAGAGCAAGAGCAGACCTTTGGGGGAGATGTTTTCACCCAGAAAAAAATGCTTTTGGGGAAGTGTTGCAAATAAAAACAGTGTAAGGCTGCATGTGTACTAGGCCATGGACATTTATACCACACTCCGTAGACATGCAATATGCAGTCTGTACAATAATGTCTTCCACTATCCTAATGGAAGCAGCAGAAATGGGGACAATTTACTTTGCAGTGAAAGGGAACTGAAACATGCCACTAGGTATGGCAATCTCTCTTCCAGATTCCTCTGCTTGGACACACTTCTGGCTTAATGTTAAAGAGGTTTTTGGGGGTGGGTGGGTGGGTGGGGAAAGCAAAGTATTAAATTACATACCCTCCACGATGGCATCAGTGGCTACAAAAACTCTCTCAAGTTTGTGCAACTTCAAAAGGCTGTGGATTTTCTTAACTGCTCCCTGGATGCTAGGCACATCACTTCTGTGACCCCAAATGAAGTCTTTCCGTCTGAGGTGAACTGCAAGGTATGGGCCACCTATGGCCGTGCCCAGCTTTACCTAGCACAGAAGAACATGCTGAAACTGAAATAAAATGGCATTGATTCAGTGAGAAAATAGCTCTGCGCGAAAGCTCAGTTTCTCCATTTGCAATACTCTCTGTGAAATGTCAATTAGCATATTTAATTAATTCTCCTCAATAGTTTAATTAGTCATAATTAAGATAACTTAGTATACATATATATACAAGTTTGAAACTCAGGCATGTACACAAGATATCGTCCTACATGGATATTGGAAAAAAATATATTTATAACATCAGCCAAACACACATGCATCTACTTCATTGGATGTACACTGCAGTTTTTGTGGAGAATACAGACAAAGTGGTACCTCTGTTTAAAAAAAAATACATGTGGAACAGACTTCCAATTGTCTATTATGCTAGATTTCCTATCATATTTGTAAACTCCTTTCCCCCTATAGCTCTTTCTGAATGACATTTCAAATTCTTGGATAATTATTCTTGAAAATAATTGACTTCTTCAGAGGAGTGCTGAAATATCACAAATTGCAACTTGTTGGTAACATTTTACTTGTTATTACAGCCATTATAAATTCCCTCTTAAAATACAATCTAAGTAACTTTACAGTTCTTATAACAAGAGATCTATGTGGTCTAAAAGTGCCCAATTTCAGATCTGTTCATGGGATAATGTGTTTTCTTTCAACTTTTCTTGATATATATTGGTCATTTGCTTTGTCTTTGCTGCCCTTGTAATAGATATTAGTATTATCTGATGTAGGTGTGTGTTATTATTACAGGTATTCATGATTACCAAACTGACCAATTTTTGCTTCACTACTCTTGCACAGGATTTTATTGTGTAAGCTGCACTGACAGAGCAACTTAAATTGAGGCATAAAATTATTTTAAATAAAAAAATATATTAATTTGGGTAGGCTTAGGGTGTCCTTATTCTCATTCACTTCAAAAGTAAGCCAAAGGTAGGATGGGAGGATACAGAATAAAAGAGAGACAGATAGTACAATACGTGAGTCTGATTTGAGCACTGAACTGCTGTCATTAAATGAGCTCAGTCTATCAAAGTTCAGATTTTCCTTGTAATTCAGTAACTACTACCCAAGCTACTGTAGTTCCTGCACATTCAGACTGGCTATCTGGCCCAGTGATATTTCTTTCATGAGCCACTATGCATTATGGTTATATTAACTACTTCTTCCAGTTCGACAATTGTCGACAGGATTTCCTGGAAAAAACTTAACTTCTTTGATTAGCAATGTGTCCATGCAGCAAGCAAGACGTCTTACCTTTTGCTGCTCTCTAGACAGCTTAGGGTGGTCAGTCTTCGGTTCCCAGAAATGTAAGTGAAGAACAGTTTGAGTTTTTTGTGGGTTTTTCGGGCTATGTGGCCATGTTCAAGAAGAGATTTCTGCTGGTAAAACGTCAGAAACAAACTCTTCTAGAATATGGCCACATAGCCTGAAAAACCCACAAAAAAGTATGGATGCTGGCCATGAAAGCCTTAGACTTCACAATATTTTGAGTCTTCAAGCTGACTCACTGTCCTATCATTTCCCTCACAGCTGGGATTTCTTTATGGTTTTCTTTAAACAAAAAGCAATCACAACAAAAGTAAAGCCCTACAGGACAATTGTTAAAATAAATCTGCAACATTATTTTACCTTCATTTTTGTCCAGTCCTCAACATACTGTGTGCTGTCCTTCTCATCAGTAGAATTTAAGTACTGGGTTCTAAACAAATCCCCCACCACACGTAGGTGTTTAGCAAACACCATACTCCGACGAGTCTGTTACAAAAGAAGAAACTAGGTTAGATTAATTACAGGAATAAATCTCTTGGCATATACACAACTTAACATCAATGATAACACTAATGAAATGTTATAAAATACTCTTGGCCCTCCACATTTGCATCTTTGACTTTGAATATTACTTTTGTGTGAAAAATTCCCTGACCTTCCTTTGGCCTTCCTTATTAACTGTTCCAGTTCCTTAATGGAATTAAACTATACAACATACAGTAGCAGAAACAAAAAAAGGAGAGAAGAAAGATGCCAGGTGTGTATTTCTTTAATGACCAGTCAAGAGGCAGGTCTAAAAGGTGAAGGCATAAAACCAGCATGTTCTTTCTAAAGTGTTTCCCCTTTTATTCTTTTAAAAGTTTCTTCCAGAATTTCCAGCGAGACAGAAAAATACCATATAAAACTCCATCTTTGCAGAAAGCTCTTCTCCTCCTCCTCTTCTCTTATAACTCTTGAATTTGAAAATTAAATTTTCATTTGAAGCTAGATCTAGCATTTCATAAAATCAAGAGTGGAGCTCTAAGCAATAATCAGATTTCCAAATCTGAGCAACTGCCATCTGCACCACCATTAAAAGCTGTGAAATGAAATGTTTATTCTAAATCTAAAATGTGTAGGCATAAAGCCTACACATTTGTTTGGGCTCATAAATAAAACAAAATAAAAGTAGCTCATTCCTCCATGCAATCTTTTCTTTGGTAACTTCTATTAAAGATAATATCTCAGTTTAAAAATGGGGGCAGGGCGACCAAACCTCAGGCAAACAAAAAGTTCCTTGTTCTCCATACCCATTCTGACATAGGGGCTTATATTTTTGCTAAACAAAGACAATTTTGAGGAGTTGCAATACCATCTGTAGATTTGTATGCCCCTTTGCTTATTGTGACTGGAACTGATATAAAGGTGTTTCTGAACAAATATTTTCTCAAAGCTTATTAGTGGATCAGCATATCTAAAGCAGAAAACCAAGTAATTTTCACATTATTTTAAACATTTTCATCTCTTCTGTAAAACTGTTATCTATCCTAACTACCAGATTCTTTGGGTATCAGGTAGGGAACAGTACATTCCCCTTCAAATTCAGTCATTTGTTTGGGTGGCCCCTGTAATGTTAGCAGCTAAGGAGCTAAACAGACAAGCCAAAAGAGGTGCTTTCAGGCAGGCTTGAAGGCGTGGCATTTAGATGACACGTGCCTTGAAACCAGCAGAAAAGTGCCCTTATGCAGAGAAAAGCCGTTTCAAAAAGAAGCATTTTTTTCTGCTTCTTCCTGGCTTGAAGCCATGCCAAGTGGTCATGACAGGAGCACTCCAGCTGCCTTGGGAGCCAATGATGAAGTTGGTGGGGTTTCAGTGTGGCTTCAGAAAAGACAGATTCAAGCCACCTGTTGCCCCATAATGTTTAAGTGTCTTTGTTCATCCCAGACATCTTTTCAATTGTTCTACCATTTTTACTTCCATTCCATTAAAGAGGCCTCTTACCACCATCACCTGCTGGTCTGTCCCCAGCCACCAGACAGAACATTAATAAGCTGCAGTTTGTCCTGAGACCAGCTTGATAGACATGGTCAAAGGGATGAATTATTTAGAACATTTTCTTTAACATAATTGTTTTGTGTCTAAATTAGTTATCCACCACCTTATAAATGTTCTGAAGAGGGATGTCCTCCCATAACATGACTGTATGATATATTGTTTTTAACCCTCTTTCTAATGACATGTGCTTCAACTGACAAGCTAAAAAAATATGTACTAAGCTTGGAAACTGTTAAATTCCATTTAACCTGGTTTAGGGTGTATACCAGCAGTTGAAGAAATTGCTCTTCCAAAAGTTAACTTTTTATTTCAAATACCTATTACACTGATATGAACATATCATAGTAAGTGGCAAATACTATTAAATTGATACATCTTTAAAATAAAAAAAACCCAACAAACCACATTAATAAGTATTAAATGTATTAAATTACTACGGGATTCATAAAGCTGAAATAGTATACACATGACAAAAAAAAGTGGGCTACAAAACTGTAGCCTTGAGGAAATTTTTGCAAAGTGACAAATTATAAGTGGATCATCTAGAAAGAACTGCTAAAAATACAGTCAGCCCTCCTTTTCCACGGATTTTTTATACATGGATTCAAGCATACACGGCTTGAAAATATTCAGAAAAAGCATAAATTCCAAATGCCAAACCTTGATTTTCCATTTTCTGTAAGATATATCATTTTGATATGCCATTAGATTGAATGGCACTTGAGCATCCACAGATTTTGTTATCCATGGCGGGGGGGTGTCCTGGAACCAAACCCCAGCGTATAACAAGGGCTCACTGTACTTACGTTCCAGTAGTCTTTCCCTCCATAGTGGTCGTGCAAAAGATTTTCAGCTCTGTCTAGCATCACTGACCTACCAAAAATGATAAAACAGTCAGTTGGTCTAATAAAGCTGCTGACAGATAAAGCTAAGTGTACACCGCCAAACAGTCTTAAGTTGATTATGGGATGGATTATAGTGATGCCATGGCCCTCAGTCTGCAAGACCTGAGCAACACTGTTAATAACAGGGTCTCTTGGAGGTCTTTAATTCAGCAAATCATCATAAGTCAACATTGACAATGCTAAGTTTCAACAATAGTGGATGTGGGTTTTTGGGATAGAATGGGCCTCAAAGGGGAGATGTAGGCAAAGAACTGGCCCCATAGTTTCTCTCTATCGTAACTGGTGGTACTTTCAGAGCCCTGGCTGACCTTTGGAATAGGGAAACAACCCAGGTGTTTCACAAATTATGCTTAAACCTCTCCTCCAGAGTGTAATCTGCCAGATGTTACACTCCTCACTTTTCTAAGGACCTGATGGTGATGAAATGAATGGGAAAATTGATGTAGCAACAGAGGAGACTAGCTGGGAGTAGATGAAGATAAGCAGCGAGACTGACTGAGGTTTACTCTATGTGGTCGATGATGGAAAGAATTCCTAACTTCTCAGCCAACACTGAATCAGCATAACTATTTTAGCCTTTGAGGAAGATGAGGCTTTCATGGTCTACTTTGTTTAATTTGTGCAACACTTTGTATTAAAACCACTTGTAGCTCTTATGTGTATTCCTCTCTGCTATCAACATGGTTGATAACATCTAGGTTGGACTACTGCAACTCATTGCTTTTAAAATGGTTTGTAATCTTCTGTTACCCGAAATGAAGTAGCCAGGTTGTTGCCAGGATCTGTATCAAGTAATACATTGTCCCAACGTTGTGCAAACTATCTTAGTTTGCAATTCATTCCAGGTTCAGTTCAAAGTGCTATGATAACCTGGTACCTGGTTTGTGCCCAGGCTATTTGAAGAACCAAGTCTTTGATTTAAGTTTGCACCCCACTACTACTGCTTACTGCTGGTTTGTTCACACTTGTTATTTTCTATTTTATTGTGACTCTGTTCTTATTTAGTTGAATATACTTTTTAAGCTAACTTGTTGCCAAGTTAAGATAACCTATCAGAGCAGCTTTTTGAGGGAATTATGTGGCTGCAATGAAAACTGGCAAAAACTGGATTATCCCCCTTTCTACTATCTACATTCAAACTACCTATGTTGCAGAGTGTAAAATGTTTTTACAACCATATAAATAAAGGGGGAGGCAAAAGCAGAGTTCATAATAACTCCAAGTGAGCACCAACTGTGCCTGCATCCCCTTTCTGTGAAGTTTGAAACTGAGATCACAAAAAACTTCAAATTATTTGTGACTCTCTACATGTGCGTGTGAGAATAAGAGACTCACTTTCTTCTTTTTCTATAAATTAAAAGGAATCCATGATAACATACAAGATAAGAATTAAATAGAACATGTCTCACCGAGCAGAGATGTTCAAAAGCAACGGTGCTATGACAGAGGCAGAGCCCTGGACAGATAAACAGGTTACATTCAGGCCCCGAGTTTCTTCATAACCCCAGAACCAGCCCCTACAAATTTAGATGAAGATATTGAAATATTAAGCATATGCAAGCAGCTACAAATAAAAACAATAAACACTCAATTGTTAGTTCCTAGGTTTTTTAAAAAATGATACTTTTTTTTTTAGAAAAAGGACTATTTTTATTTGACTGTCAACAATAATTGGATTTTCAACAGTCCTTCTTTGCAGGGGAGGGGAGGGGAAGGGTAGACTGTGGTCCAAAACACACTGCAGAAATAATCCAGTTTAAGACAGCTTTAAGTGCCCTGGCTTAGTGCTAGAGAATCCTGGGAATTGTAGTTTATTATGGCGTCAGAGCTCTCTGACAGAGAAAGCTAAATGTTTCAGAAAAGTGTATCTGTCCCTACAATAACCAACTGTGGTAGCCAAGTAATTAGAAATAGCTGTTGATGAACTCCTAGACAACAAACTGTGTTCAGTTCTCATGCAAAACATTAACTGAGGTATCATGTACTGGTGAGAAAATCAAGGGTTTATTTAAATAATAAAAATTAGCTTTGGAATCAACAGCTGCCTAGATTTAAACTGCATTGCACTCCATTACACAGCTCATGGCACTGACTTTCATGGGATGGATATTTCTCACTAGGATGTCAAGATCATAAAGAGAAGCAGCAGGAACATTCTCAACACATCAGATGGAACACAATTCCATTTTTGGCATTCTCTGTTATCTGCCCAGGTGAGCTCTCCCCTGAACACCATCCAGGACATGGGTATTGTCCTAAGTCTGATGTGAATGGTACACTACCCTTAGTGGGGTGACACAGGGGTAGAGATGGGGAGCATTAAGTTTGCAAAACAGGGTAGAGCCTGTTGTGAAAGACTGGATTCTGCTCTTGGCATGTGCTTCTATTTTGGGTGGATTCTGTCTACAGTATTAGGAATATTTTCTTTATTTATAAAACATTTCTATAGCATCCTTGGTAAAGCACCTTGAAGGTATCGTAGTTTACATTAATAAAATATCAATCCAAGAGCATCAGCTGGAAGAAAACAGGTAAAACAAACCAGACAAAATTAAGACATATTAAAAACCCGGCCAAACTGTGCCTGCATGCAGGGGGTTGGGCTCGACTGACCTTGTGGTCTTGTCCAACTGTACGATTCTATTATTCAAAGCGACAACCTAAATAGTGCTAATCAAAGTGCTGGACCATGGACCAGTGTCAGTCCCTGAATCATCTGGTGCCAGTCCCCAGAGAGCTTCTATGAAAGAAACAACTATAGCCCATAGACACAAACATGGTACTGGTTCCTGGCACACAAGGGGAAAAAGTTGCTAGACCCTCACACCAAAAAGTTTAAGATGCACTGATCTAAGTGCCAACAGAGAAAAGTGATATGTTTATTAGGCCACCCAAAATGTGCAAAATATATTAGCTTTCAAAGCTCACTGGCCTCTCCACTAGATAAAGATGTGAAATATCACAAAGGAGAAGAAAAATAACAGTGTCAGAATCATAGATCTGGACCTTGTTTGAACTGTTCTGCTTCAATTGTTGTTTATGGTGCATTCTGGCTTTTCTTTTATTTAACAGGGAAATTGCAGTGTAGTCGTTCAGTCTAACTGATCTTGTTAGGAGGCTACAAACAGCATTAGGACTCTAAAAATTTTGAGGTGCAACGAAAAGTGTCCAGAGCAGCATCAGCTGTTAACCACTGGAGATAGAAGTCCCTCAGTGCTGAAATCTGAAATCTTTTTACCCAGCTGGCTAAAGAACACTCAGAGAATGGATATGCCAAAAAGGGAGGCACCTTTGGCCCAGTTCTCATCTTAATACAACTATTATTACAGAAGATTACCTGTAGTATTTATGTCTGTCTGTTGAATACATGAGTTGGTCAATGCATGGTCTTTCATCTATCTTCTCTTCCCAAGTCCCTTCTTTCCATCCTTCAGCATAGTTTTGTAGGACATACACCTGGTCAATAAAGGGCCCACCAGCCTCTGGATAACAAGGAAACAAATATCAGACAGTCTATATTCATTTCATTTTATATAGTAGATAGGAAAGAAAATCCTACATCTTAACTAGTTGTAGTCAATTTCAGCTACTTCCCAAGCTTTGTATTTCCAAAAACCAGTTACTGGAAAGGGACTTGAGTGGATCATTGCATTTTTAGAAAATGAATAATACTGCAAAGAAAAGTTCTATTATCTGAAAAGTTGATGAAAACTACATTTGAATGTTATAATTAAATATTGTGCAAGTATAAATGTGCATTAACTAAAATGCTTAGTCTTTGACTTTGCTGTGACTTCCAACAGGGCAAACACACAAACGTATGTATTTAAAAGAGCATGGTGATGATGAGAAACTTAACCAATTATAATTACAATTCCACTTTACTGATGGTCTCCATTTTACTGTAATAAACCAATTTAATCGAATGAACATCAAAGAGACCTGGGATGATACTACTTCAACATAGCTCAGATTCTGCAAAAGTGTATTTTATTTTTCCATTGCAAAAATGCAGCTATTCTTATTCTCCTCTGCCTGAGTTAGCTGCAGTTTACTGTAACTGTTACTGTGATATTCTACACAGCTGAGTTTCCTATCTTTTTACTGGGTTGATAATCTCATTTCTCAGCTGTATGTACATTTTAAAAATTAAAAAAAAAATCAAAAATTCATACATACAATTTTTTTTAGTAGATTTTACCTGAAATAAATTCTTCATACTCAATAACAGGTATGTTTTTATTGAGGCTTGGAACATCAAAAAATTCAAACCAAGGTATTTGAACCTGATGGATGTCAGGACTCTGCCAGTGATACAGACGTCCCCAGGGAGGCAAAACCAATACCCATGCTTCACTTTTCAGCAAAGTCTTTATAAGAGAGGCAACTCGTATATAGACATCTCTACGAAGGTTAAAACCTTCCGGTGGGTTTACATCGTACAAAAGGTACCTAGAAATAACAAAAGAAATAATATCACTTCTAAGCCATGATGCTGAATCGCTTCTGTGTATTTCTCATTTCTAAAGGAGACAAAAGGATTCAGTATTTTATAACAAATGACGACAATATCAGAAGAGAATTTCAGAACACAAAGAGTATCAATACTACATTATACCCTTTACAAGTAGCACCTTTTTAAAAAAAAGTAAAACTCACAACTTGTGACATTTATTTGGCCCCAATTAAAGTACTAAAGAAGCCACTGATTTTTTCCGCTAATTCTAGTCCCTCAGGGTATCCATTTAATTAATAATCCATTTTCTGCTGGGAAATCCCCCTGAGCCTTTGTGGTTTTCATTTCCATGGGCTCAGTCTTGATTTTAGTGTCTTTCAGGACTGGTAGCCAAACTTTGTTTACTTTTAAGTTTCTTCTACCCTGTTGACCGTGTTTCTGAACCATTTGAACAATATCCACCTGAACATCCAATTCACGACGGAAAAAGAAAAGGAAGGAACATTGCCTTTCATGGATGTCCTGGTCATCCACAAACCGAACCAACATTTGGGCCACACAGTATACAGAAAACTTACACATACGGATAGAAACCTACACAAGAATGCCAAACATCACCCAAGACAAAAAAGGAAGCACAATAAAAAAACATTGGTGGACTGGGCAAAAAGGATCTGTAAACCCCACTTCTTGGAAGATGAATTGAAGCACCTGGACTGGGCTCTAAGGCTAATGGTTACTGAAGCTCAGACACCAGAAGAGCTGCCAGATCCAGAAAAACCTTGAGGACAAGGCACCGCAATTCAAGAAAAATGTAGGGCATTGCAAAATAAAAGCTGAAAATGTCACTAGAAATGTAAATGCATGCTTCTTATTGATGCTCCAAATGGAGAACATTTTGGAATTTCTCCTAGACTGAAGGCAGAAATGTAGGTCATGTCCAGGAAAGGGAAGACGTTTGGTCACCCTGACCCTGACCCCAAGCCACAAACTGCAGGGTAACCACATGTCTTTACTGCAAAGGAGGGCAAGACAACACAAAATGCAAACATTGAAGGAAAATGGAAGACATGCTCAAAATAAAAGCTTGAAACAGACAGGTTCTGGGAAAGGAGGAAGACCTCTGTGCATCTTGCACACAATGAGTTTCTGCATGATGCTCCAAATGGGGGGCATCTTGGAATTCCTTCTGGACAGAAGGTGCAAATGGAGGACATAAACTAGAAAAAGAGGGCCTCTGGTCACTCTGTACTCAATGGGCTCCTCACTGATGCTTCTTATAGAGGACACTGTGGAATTCCTCCTAGATAGAAGGCTGAAATGGAGGACATAAACTGGAGAAAGGGGACCTCTGGTTACCATGTACTCAATGGGCTCCTCAGTGATGCTCCAAATGGAGGACATTTATGAATTCCTCCTGGACAGATGGAAGAAATGGAGGACATGAATTGGAAAAGGAGGACTTATGTCACACTGTACTCAATGGGCTCTTCAGTGATGCTCCAAATGGAGGACATTCTGGAATTCCTCCTGGAGAGAAGGTGGAAATGGAGGACATAAACTGGAAAAGGAGGACTTCTGGTCACCCTGTACTCAATGGGCTCCTCAGTGATGCTCCAAATGGAGGACATTTATGAATTCCTCCTGGACAGAAGGCAGAAATGGAGGACATAAATTGGAAAAGGAGGACTTCTGGTCACCCTGTACTCAATGGGCTCCTCAGTGATGCTCCAAATGGAGGACATTTTGGTATTTGGACAGAAGGCTAAAATGGAGGACCTAAACTGGGAAAGGAGGACTCCTGGTCCTCCTGAATGGGCCTCTCTTTCAAGTGATGCTCCAAATGGAGGACATTGGGGAATTCCTCCTGGACAGAAGAGGCCCAAATGTAGGGCAGTCCCTCCTGGGAAAGGAGAAGGAAGCCCTGTCTCTAATGGCCACCCTGCCCCTAATTGGGGCCTTCCTTTCCTCACCGTCTGAGGGAAGCCACAGCAGCAGCTGAGGGGAAAGAAGAGGCGCCAGGCCCCGCCTGGAAGGCCTCCAAGGGCGGCTGTGTGGAGGCGGAGAGGCCCAGGAGGAGGAGGAGGAGGAGAAGGCCAAGGCCGGGAAAGGGGCCCTTGAGGAACCCAGTCCCCGGCGCCATCTGCGGCCTGTGGGCGAGGAAAGGACGGAGGAGGAGGAGGAGGGCGGGCCTACTAGGCCTTGCCCACTTTTTACCTCAGAGAGCCTAATGCAAGGGCGCCATTTTGGTTTTTTATGGCACCCTGCATCCACACTGGAGAGAGATAACTCGGTTTGATACTGCTTTAACTCTTTGTCTCATCAGTTGCTATGGAATTCTGGGAGTTGGAGTTTGTTGTGGGGCCCTCTGGGCCCCACAACAAACTCCAACTCCCAGAATTCCATAGCAGTTGATGAGACAAAGAGTTAAAGCAGTATCAAACCGGGTTATTATCTCTCTCCAGTGTGGATGCAGCCTTGCTCTCGTTCTTGTGCAGGTCTTCCTCCTTTTTCCAGTTTAGGTTCTCCATTTCAGCCTCCTGTCCAGGAGGAATTCCAAAATGTCCTCCATTTTGAGCTTCACTAAGAAGCCCATGGAGTACAGAAGTCTCCCTTTTCCAGTTTATGTCCTCCATTTCAGCCTTCTGTCCAGTTTATGTCCTCCATTTCAGCCTCCTGTCCAGGAGGAATTCCAAAATGTCTCCATTTTGGGCTTCACTAAGAAGCCCATTGAGTACATGGTGACCAGAGGTCTTCCTCCTTTTCCAGGATATGTCCTCCATTTCCACTTTCTGTCCAGGAGGAATTCCAGAATGTCCTCCATTTGAAGCATCACTAAGAAGCACATTGACTCACCAGGAATTTCAAAATGTCCTCCCATTTTGAGCTTCACTAAGAAACCCATGGAGTACAGGGTGACCAGAAGTCTCCCTGTTCCAGTTTATGTCCTACATTTCAGCCTCCTGCCCAGTTTACGTCCTCCATTTCAACCTCCTGTCCAGGAGGTAATTCCAAAATGTCCTCCATTTTGAGCTTCACTAAGAAGCCCATGGAGTACAGGGTGACCAAAGATCTTCATCCTTTTCCAGGATATGTCCTTCATTTCAGCCTCCTGTCCAGAATGTTCTCCATTTGGAGCAATTCCAAAATGTCCTCCATTTAAAACATCACTAAGAAGCGCACCAACTGACCAGGAATGTCAAAATGTCCTCCATTTTGAGGTTCACTAAGAAGCCCATTTAGTACAGGGTGACCAAATGTCCTCCTTTTCCAGTTTATGACCCCCATTTCTAGCTACTGTCCAGGAAGAATTCCTAAATTTGTCCTCCATTTTGCGTTTCACTAAGAAGCCTATACTGTACAGGGTGACCAGAGGCCCTCCTTTTCCACTTCATGTCCTCCATTTTCAGCCTTCTGTCCAGGAAGAATTCAAATATGTCCTCCATTTTGAGGTTCCCTAAGAAGCCTATGGAGTACAGGGTGACCAGAACCCCTCCTTTTCCAGGACAATGTCTTCCATTGGAAGCACCACTAAGAAGTACATTGAGTGACCAGGAATTCAAAAATATCCTCCATTTTGAGCAGGGCTCAGAAGCAAGGATTTGTATTTATTTCAGTGTTCTTAGCTTTTGATTTGGAATGTCCTACTCTACAGGTCCTACATTTTGTGGTCCTCCTTTCTTGTTATGACATTTGGCCACTCTGTTCTTGTATGACTGACCAGCTCCCACTTCCACAATTCTGGATGGAGATATTAAGTTTAAGGGTGGAAATTATGTGGTTCGGCAGGGATTGTTGTTGTTAACTGCCCTTAAGCGGACCCTGGACCCATGGCAATCCTATGGATATCTCCAAGATGCCCTGTCCTCTGATGCTGTATTTATGAACTATCTATAAGTTCATACTTGTGGCCTCCTTGAGTCTATCCATCTGGCCTGTGGCTTTCCCCTCTTTCTGGATCCCTCCATCTTTCCTAGCATTATTGTCTTTTCTAATTATTCATACCTTCTCATGATGTGTCCAAAGTAAAACATCCTCAATTTATCATCTCGGCTTTTAGAGGTATTTCAGGCTTGATCTTTTCAAGGACCCATTTGTTTGCCTTTTTGGCTGTCCATAGGATCCTCAGCACTCTTCTCCAGCACCACATCTCAAATGAAAGTATTTTCTTCCTGTCCGCTTTCTTCACTGTCCAGCTCTCACATCCATGCATGGTGATGAGGAATAAAATGGCTTGGATAAATGACTAGGAGTGTGTTCGTCTACACAGTATATGAGTTGCCTCTCTTATAAAGAGAAATTCCTCCCATGTGCTAACATCCTAGGAGTATTTGCCAGGGGTTATTGGATTGCAAGTCCTAGCAGCCCTAGTTAGTCCAGCCAATACAGTCCACCAAGCCCCCCCCAGCCCTGCATTAAAGGCAAAATTTTCTGACCTTTGCATCAGTTACCTGTATCATATTAATTTGGAGGTAGCCAGGCAAGAATGAGAGGATTTTAGAAGTACAACCCAATTAAGGCCACAGAGAAAGTTGCTGCTCTCTGCACCTGTTAGAAAGAACCGATCCTAATTCCCACATGGCTTTGCTTGGTGGCTGTTAGATTGAAATCCCTATTTCCTCCACTCTGTAATAATTTCTAGCAAATTTAGAATTTTGAGACTAATAATCACTGCTAGGACTACATGATCATGGGAACTAGACAGTTGTGGATTGCAGAAGGCAGGCTAGAGTTTGGAAGGATCACGTGACAAGAAGCATAGCCAGGTTTAAGGGTGTGTGTTTTTTTTTAATTGTGTAATCAAAAATAATGTAAAAGTTGGGAATTATGCCAAACAGTCACTTCCCCATAGAACTGAAAGTGCTGGTTATGATCCATGATTTATAAAGTATAAGGGCCCGAAGAGACAGGCCAACGGGTTACTTTGGAGGTATGCTGTTTAAATGATGCATGCATCTTAAGAGTCCAGAAGCTGCGCCAAAGCTGCACTGTAGTCCTTAGGACTAGAGTATGGCTTTGGCATGGCTTCCGGCCTCTTTTAAGACCGCATGCATCTTTTAAACAGCATACCTCCAAAGTGACCTGAAGCATCTTTATTTTGGCCTGTATGTTCAGGCCTTAAGGCAACATGGGTCCAGGTTACCTGAAGGATGGTTTTAAAACAGCCAGCATGGTGTAGTGGTTTGAGTGTTGGACTACAACTCTGGATACCAGAGTTCAGCAATGAAACCTATTTCTCTCAGCTTGAGAAGATGGGAATGGCAAACTTCCTCTCAAGAAACTTGCCAAGAAAATCCCTTTGGGTCACCATAAGTCAGAAATGACTTGAAGACCCACATCAGCATTCTTCCATAGGAGTCTGCTTCTTTGTCGTAATCCCACCACCCTGGTGCACATTCCCAGGCTGTGCAAATTCCATGTCCCTCAGCCGTTTGCAGGCGGCAAACAGCGGGGGACATAATGGGGTGCATGCCCACAGGTGTCCACAGGCATGCACTGTCATTCAAGCCAATGGGGCTTGAATATTAGTGATTTTTTGTTTGTTTTCATGAGGGGGGTGCAGAAGAGATCCAAACAAAAAACAAAAAACAAACAGCTTCATTTATATACCGCTTCATGTCTAAGCGGTTTACAATTTTAAGCTATTTGCCCCCCAACAATCTGGGTACTCATTTTAGCGACCTTGGAAGGATGCAAGCCTGAGTCGAGCTTCAGCCCTTTGCTGGTCTTGAACTCGCCACCTTATGGTTTTGAGTGAGTGGCTGCAGTACAGGCATTAACCACTGCGCCACCACGAAAACAGAGGGACGGATGTAATTGCATTTTAAATCAGAATCTTGTGGATAGATTTGGCCCCCCATATCCATGGATTCAACCATCCAAACACATTTTTTTAAAAATTCAATTTTATTATCATTTTATATAAGGGATTTTACTACCCCACTACATATAATGGGACTACAGCATCCGTGGATTTTGGTATCTACTGGGTGTTTTTATGACCTGGAATCAAACCCCAGTAGATACTAGGTCCCACTGTAATGTACAGTTTCTGTTCTAACAACTTACTTTACAAAATATTCAGGCTGCTCACATAGGAAAAAACTTTAAATTTGCATATGTTCAAAGGTAATTTCAATCTTTGCTAGTGGGGAGGCAGCAGTGGGCAGCTGGACTAGATGAACTTTAAATCTCTTTCACCTGACAATGTTTATTGTTTTGCTTGCCAGTTGATCTCTTGTAACATGGAAGGTTCAGTTGCATGAACTCCATGCACTTATTCCAAAGACAGACATCTCACTCAAAGGGTAGCAAAGCAGGTAGTACCACACCATAGGATATAATATTTGATTGCTTAAATAACACATCTGCGATTTAACAGCTGCAGAGTGTCCACATTTTGCAATTTGACTGAACACAGCATTTAACACACATTAAAATTAAGGTTTTTTTTTTTAAACAACAGGATTTTCATTAATACCTGCTTGGGGCATGTGGATATTAGGATGCAAATGTGATGCAGAATTAAAACCAGAGGAATCTGAATCAAATATAAGGTATTTTCTCAAATATTAGTTTCACCCCCTGGAAGCAACATAATCTGAATTATTGAGGAATACCTTTGGGGTCCCATGCTTCATTTCCAATGCCTTATTTAGAATGGAAGCCATGATAGTTTCTCTAGATGTAGTTCACTGATCCCATAATGAGCTACTGCTCAAACTAATCATCTTGATCATACTTTTTCTTCTAGCTGTGTTTCCCTCCCTCAAGTCTATTCTATCTGGGATTTTCCAGAATGAAAGATCAGCAAAGGATCTTGGACGTATCACTTCAGGAAGACAAGCCATGGACTTCAAGCTAAAAAAATTAGCAATAATTCTGTCCCAGGCAATTATTTGTATGCCTTAGAGGCCCCTAAACACATTAGACCTTTCAGCCTAGCTTTTTTTAATGCTTTCTTATCAGGAGTCATAGATGGGAAATATATACCCCCTACTGCCAGTGTGTCTGACTTTGTCTATTGGCTATACTGGAAGGACATGTTTTTAAGTGCTGCTCCAATTTTAGCTGATTTTTCAGGTAGATCGGATAATTCGTATTTTACCATTACTTTTAAGGGTGGCAACGGGGCTTTACAGACCACCCAGAAAGGGTGGTCTGTAGCCACCTTTTTTTGTGGTGCAACTGCGCCGCAGCAGCTAGATGCTGCTGCGCAGTTGGGGCACAAAAAAGGAGCGGGTCAACCGCGCTCCTTTTTTGTTGCGCAGTTGCAGCGCAACAAGGGAAAAAGGCACCATTACACATTAAGTAATGGCATTACGTAATGGCACCAGTGCCATTATGTGTTAGGGTTTGGGAGCGTGTAAATGATGCGTGCTCCTGAACCCTAAAGATGCCACCACAGCACCTCTTCGTGCCCATCTGTTTCGGGCCGTTTGTGTTTTTTTCTCTCCTAGGAATTAGGTTAAACCATCTAGCACTGTCTACTAATTTCATCGGGACTAGTACACTCTAACAGATTACTGCACACAAACTGAAATTCTTCTAGATGAGTGATTTGTATTAATGTATTTTAAATTTGTACTTGTTTTGTACCTTTCGAGTTTGATCAATGACAACAATTTATATAAAAAACATGTATATAATCTTTCTTGAAATTGTCCTTCCAGTATCACAGAGGGCGTAGTATTGTGGATGTTTTCCAGAAAGCATACTCTCCTACATTTAGAGGCTGACAGTTTACTTAGCTTTTGCATTCATTACTGATGGGAACATTTAATCCATATTTCAAATATTAGCTGCACCAAGCCATTAAGGCTGCAATCCTAAAACCAGTTTGTTGAGAAAAAGCCTCACTGAATTTAGGGACACTTACATTTAAGCAAGCATACATAAGTGAAGATCTATAGACATTTGATATGAATGCCTTGTAAACATTTTTATAAAAATGCTCATCTTCCAATAATTGGCAAATATTAGCTATTAAATAGTATGCTTCATATAGGTTGCATCTATACTGCATAAATAATCCAGTTTGACACCACTTTAATTGCCATGGCTCCATGCTAAGGGATCCTGGGATTTGTAGTTTGTTGTGGCACCAGAACAATGACAGAGAAAGCTAAACATCTCATAAAACTACATATTCCCGGATTCCATACCACTGAGTCACAGCATTAAAGTGGTGCCAAAGTGGATTATTTCTGCAGTGCAGATGCAGTCTTAGTGATGGAGAGGAAAGATGTTGTCTGCATCTGTAAAAAATAATCAGAGAACCCTTCATAAAACAGGCTGGTACACATCAATATCAAAATGTGTTGCACATGTGTATCACACACATCTGAAGTTCTGAAGCATTTTATCTTGGATTAAATTAGACCAATTGAGTAAAAACCACAGTCTTAATATATCCAAGATTAGATGAAGTTGGACAAGATTACTTAATAAAATTAAGTAGTTAAACAAAATAGTCTTCCTTTCTTTCTTTCTTCCTTCCTTCCTTCCTTCTGTGGGTCAATTTACAGATACAACTACTAGAAGTGGTTTTTGGTCAACGGCTGAAAGTTTATACCAGACAACCTGCTTAGCTCCTGGAGAATTTGTGCTTCTTTTTTATACATCTGAAATAAAATGAGACAACAGTGAATGTATACATATACTTCCAAACAACATAATTACACCTGATCTTACAAACTTGAATTGTCAATTACTCATAGTAGACTTTTAGGATAAAAAAACCCCACAGGGTACATAGGTTTGGTCATTTGTAGATTCAAACCACAATGTATTACTGTTTCTCAGGTCGAGAACACCTACCTCTTCCCAATCAGCTTTTGTGCTATGCTTATATCCAAGCAAATGGCACATACCATGAGCAATTGTCACCTGCCCAAGGAAGAAAAAAAAATTTAGTAGGCTGCAAAAGCAGAATGTTACAATGATTTTAGAATAAACAGTTTTAAAACCTGAAAATAGCCATGGAGAACAAATTAGTATATTATCATCTAGCACATTATCATGTATTTATATGGTGCCATCAATGCCACTAGGTACTGCATTCAAAGAAGTGGGGTTATATCCATTAAAAATAAAAACTACTTAGTCTTAAAGGTGCTACCATATTTTCTTTTTTCTCCCTCTCATTTCCTTCCCCATTTTAACCGTCTATATGGTGCTTTACATGAGTAGTTTACCATTGTTAATTTGACTCTCAGGCTCTCAATCTAAAATATTGACATCGAGGAAAGCTACTGCAGTACAATGGCCAGCTATGCCTAGCATAATTATTGCAACCTGTGCCACAGAATAGAAAGCAGCACTGTCTTAAATTTATTCTGCCGCTTACAAGAACTTTGGGATTTTCAGCTTCTCACACATACACACCCTTCTGTGGCACCAGGATCATGTTCTGGAGGGCCTATCAGTTTTTTAAGTCACATAGGGCAGGCCACAGGATGGAGCTGGGCACCCTGCTCCTGCTTCCAAAAACAACTTTTACAGGTAGAAATGTACAGTTGGCTTGCGATTCTGGTGTGGCATGGTAATCTATGGTACAGTGCTGACATAAAAGTAACTTATACAGTATCATGCTTTAGTTGGTCTTAAGTTTAGACATTTCTGGTAACTTCTCTGGTAATCTTACTGGCAAGGTTTAAAGAATTTGCACTGTGCAACAGGCCTTGTGGGAATATGGAAGTTGAGCAGGGAAAGCATTTGGGAGCAAAATGTGCTTTAATATGTTACTAAGATCTTAAATTGACATAAACTCTTCCCTCTTACTGCTTAAAGAAAACAAATGAGTCAAAATGTCTTGTAAAACTTCTATTGGAGAAAACTAAAAAAGTTATGTAAAAAAGTTTTAGATGTCTTTTTTTTCAAGTTAACAAGTGTTATATTACTGCAATTCAATTTAAGAAACAGCAAGACTTCTATTAATGGGGTCGTATATGTAGCTTTCTGTCAAGAAACCTTTTCAAAACCCTTCTGTAACTGAAGCAATATAGATGGACATGCAGACCATGATTTCAGAGCTTTTTTATAACAGGTGGACACTAATGCAAATAGTATAATGATTCAATTATCAGGCACATACTTACTGTAAGAATATTGTAGTAATCTTCACTGTATTCTTCACATTGTTGAAAGATGTATTCTACCCCTAGAAAAATATCTCCCAAATTGTATTCATCTGGCACAAAATGTTGAGGCAGTTCTCCTGGTTTCAGATTCTGTGAAAGGAAGAGGTTCCAACCATAATTAAAATGTTACAATATAGAAAACTACAACCTCTTTAGACTGAGGGTTCTTTGCTGCCTGTCAGCTAATCTGTATCTGTGTTTGGGGGTCCCTCTCATTACTCTCTTGTAATCTGGGCTCCCAGCTTGTGAGCCACAAGTTGACTAGCCTCTCTGAGTCCGTTTTGGGAAAAGGGCGGGATATAGATTAATAATAATAATAACCACAGTAAAGTCCAGGCAGGTAGAGTTAGCATCAACACTCCACTTAAGCACACTTAAGTCCTGGAATCTCAGGATATATAATATGAGAGTGAAAAGAGGGTCTGCGCAAGCCTGGTTTGATGTTTACACACCTGTCCCCGCACTAACTCAAGACTCACTACTGGTGCATGCTCCTTACCTTCCCATCAATCTTACCCATGTGGCCAGGCACACAGTGACAATTTAGGGCATTTAACAAGCACAAGAGCATGGCAAGGTAAGGAGTGAAGGCGTCTGAATAGCCAAGGTTTGCTGCAGTTTCCAGGAAACTCTGCAGCAAACCATGGTCAAATTACCCTGAAGTTGTTCACTCCAACATGAAATCCACGTCCAGTTTGACAAGATTAGGCCTGATCCTCCCCCCAGCATTTTGGCCTGTGTCGTCTGAACTGGATGACATGAGGCTGGGGGAAAAATGGGCCTTTTCCTGTGTGGACAACCCGTGACAGAAGGCAGAAGAGGAAAGATGTGTGGGTACATGCCTTCAGGTTGCCTGTTGACTTACAGCCAGGCCAAGGATTTGATCGCATAGGATCAAATCACCCAATAATGCACGAGTTAGTCTCTTATTTGTACAGTATGTTGTATGTGTATGTGAATTTAAGTTGCCTGTTAATTTCTGGCAACCTTATGAATTTCATAGTGTTTACTTAGGCAAAGAATACTCAGGGTGGTTTTTCAAGTAGGAAATACAGCCTACAGCACTCAGTATCTGCTGGCAGTCTACCATCCAAGTCCTAACAAGGGTTGAATATGATAAGCTTCCAAAATCAGATAGGACCTGCCGCTTTTGAAGTATTTAGGCTTCCGTGCTCTTATTTACCTCATTTTATTTTTGTACCCATGTTCACTAGAAATGTGAGGTACTTTTTTTCCTCTTTCACCTTTTGCTATTTTAAATGGACATGGCTATAGAGAGGCCATTTGTTTTTACATTACCACAATCATCCCCCCTCTTTTTTTTTTTAATAGAAGATCTTTGTGGCTCTTAAGTTGTAATAACTGATCTGTCTGCAAGAAGCTCTTCAATGATTCCATGTACTGTGCTGGGAAAAATGTAGCCCAAATATGGTCACCCAAGGTGATTTTTGAAGCCCACATCTCCTGAGTGTGAAGAACAAGTCTACCATATTTCCCTTCTGAACTAATCTAAGACTGGAACGAGCCTTCTTTTAGGATCAAACATGAATTCTGATTTATTTCTTAGTTTGAATCCCCGCCCCCCGGACCTAAAACAGACTGAGAGGCAAAACCATGGTGACGTTCTCAATATCCCAAGAGGGTGCAGGGGACATTTCAGATATTTAAATAACAAATTTAACATTAAAAGAGAATTAGGGTTTGGGCATAGCAGCTCTCTGAAGTCCGTGTCTGTGTTTGTGTGTCCGGCTGCAGCCCTCAGGCAGCTGCCCTAACCATATACCATTAAAATTTTAGCATCTTACTTTTGCTCCTGGGATGACCCCAGAAGACTATTGCTGAACTGGAGAAAAGTAAATAAGCAAAGCTTGCCTCATGAAAAGGAAAAGACAGGATGTCAGTGGGGATATTCTTCTGTCTGTAAGTTCTATTGAGTTGCTGTATGTGCCTGTTACTAACACAGATAACGCCGAGATCAAACTGCTGTACGCCCAAAATACAACGTAATTGTTCTATATTCTTGCGAAGTGGTGCTCTCCTGATGGGGATGGCTCTCTGCAGATTACGGATGATCAGGCTCATCTCATTAAGAAGTGAAGACTCTGCAGTGTTCTGCAAAAGAGGCTTTTCCCAAAATGACAACCGTTAGACATGGCTGACAGCTATCAGGATCTAGAACAGCAAAGACAGAAATAAACAGTAGTACTTAAGATAATGCTACTTTTGAAAAACAGGAAGAAACTTCAGCAGAACTGATCAGTCTCATTCAGGGTAATAGCTATTTTACACTACACAATTATAGTGCTATGATTCCACTGTAACTGACACAGCAACATCATATGGAATCCCGGGATCTGTAGTTCAGAGGGACCTTTTGAATAAAGGAATGGAAGGTGGCACCCAAAGGGACTGAGGGAAATCCAACTGAATCTGGAGAATTTCTTTGGGCGGAACCCGGAAAGGTGAGAAAGAGAAAAGTGGCGAAACAGCAAAAGTTTCCCTCAAGCTTTCAAGGGGGTGCATTTCTGACAATTTTCACCACTTTCAGTGTCAGATCACACTGGTTTACCAAAAGTCTTCCATGCTAGGCTTTATCTGCACTGCTGAAATCATCCGCTTTGACGCCACATTAACGGCCATGGCTTAATGTGATGGAATTCTAGGATTTGTGTTACTAAGCTTTATTTATAAAGCGCTGTAAATTTATACAGCACTGTACATACAATCAATTAAATATATATAAAATAAACCTTCCTACGGCATACATTCTATGAAAATAATTAAAAATAATACATATATCTTAACATTCAAACAATAAAATGTAGCAGACATCACATTAAAATTACACTGGTAGTTTAGCGAGACATTTATTCTTCTCTGTCATAGGACTCTGTTGCCACAACAAACTACAATCCAAGAATTCGACAGCACAGAGCCCTGGCAGTTAAAGTGGTGTCAAACTGGATTATTTATCCAGTGCGGATACAGCCCTAGATATGCTTATTTATAATAAAAGCTGGAGCTTTCAGTCCAGCACATAGAAATACAAGGAGAAAAGTATCAAGGCTCACATCCTTTAGGTAGTGGTCTAAAAAGAGAAAACAGTTGGTGAGAGAAGGTCATACCCATTCTTTGCTAACTTAAATCTTTTCTTTCATGTGTATATAGGTTGTCGTTGTTGTTGTATTTAAACATTTACAGAATTGCCCTTCTGTGCGATCTGAGTGTGGATTCTCAGGTTTGGTTGAGGAAGTGGTTTAGGTGTAATCCACACTCCAGAAATAGTGTTGTTTGACACCGCTTTAACTGCCATGACTTGATGCTATATAATGTTGGTATGATGCTATATAATGTTGGGATATGTAATTTGGTGGAGGCACCAAAACTCTCTTACAGAAAAGGCTAAATTTCTCACAGAAATCCCAAAATTCCATAGCGTTATGGCAGTTAAAGTGGTGTCAAACTGCATTATTTCTGCTGTGTAGAGACCACCCTGCCATCGATTTAGACAGCTCTTTCAGAGTGTGCTTCTTGGACCTGTGCTCATGCATAAAATGTTTAAAAGCCGAAGTTGAAGGCTTTCATGGCCGGCATCTGTAGCTTTTTGTGGGGGTGTTTTTTTTTTTTTTGGGACTGTGTTTAAAAGCTTGTTGCTGTGTGCCTTGAAGTCGTTTCTGATTTAACGGAGGCCCTAAGGTGTGACCCTGTCACGGTGGGGTTTTCTTGCCAAGGTTTGTCCAGAGGAGGTTGGCCGTCGTTGCCATCCTGGGGCTGAGAGTGTGTGACTTGTCCAAGGTTTATATGGTCAAGTATAAGAAGCTGAGCCCTCCCTCCAGTCCATCCGCCTTGGTCCAGGCCTCAGAGGGAGAGAAGAACTAATGGACTTCATCCCCTTCCTCACCACCATTTTGTGTTGTGTCTTCTTAGACTGTAAGCCTGAGGGCAGGGAACCGTCTAATTAAAAATAATAATTGTAAGCTGCTCTGATAGCCTTTAGGGCTGAAGAGCGGGGTATAAATACCGTAAATAAATAACATAAATAAGTACGGATTCAAAGCCAGAGTCAAGACCCAGCACTCAAACCACTACACCACACTGGCTCCCATTGTGTGATATAGTGAAATATTAAAAATTTTCACAAATAATTTTAAAATGTATTGCCTTGGACCTACTCAATGGAGTCCCACATCTAATATATATTAGTGGGTTTTAGGGGGGGGGGGCAACAATTATATTTAAGAACCATTCTCTGTGAAGGAAGCTTCTCTAGTTAGGGTCCAAAACACACTGCAGAATAAATAAAAATAACCCAGTTTGAGACTGCTTTAAATGCCCTGGCTCAGTGCTATTAGGGAATCCTGGGAAATGTAGTTCTGTGAGACACTGAGCCTTCTCTGTCAGAGAGAGCTCTGGTGCCACAAGAAACTACAATTCCCAAGATTACCTAGCACTGAGCCAGGGCAGTTAAAGTAGTCTCAAACTGGGTTGTTTATTCTGCAGTGTGTGTTTTGGACCTAGCTTATAATATATATACTGTGTATATATATATATCTGAACCCTCCTCCCTCATTTGGCCTGAAAACTAGGGAAGAGGGGTTCTAATTATAATATAATATTATTATTAATAATATTAATTAAATATTATCATTATTATTATTATTCCCATCCCAATAATCTTTGCTCCTCCAGGTGTTCTGGACTTCACCTCCCAGAGTTCCTTACCGTTGGCCAAGATGGCTGAGGCTTCTGGGAAATGAAGTCCAAAAAAAGGAAAAAAAATCCATAGAGGGACAAACACTGCTGCCTCTTACCTCTTTGCGCATGCGCCAAGAAGTCACCCATTCCTTCCTTGTTGCGCATGCGCCAAGAATTCATCCCCACACACACACACCCCCCCCTTCCCTTCTGTGCGCATGCGCCATAAATACACCTCCCCTCCCCGAAGGCCGAGTGATGATGACGTCACTCCCGCTCCGGCAACTCCGAATGGGAGGAATCTTCTTCCGGGCATGCGCAGTTGAGTTCTCTTGTTTAGGTCCCTCCAGCATCAGGGCCTTTTGTTATTATTATTGCTGCTCAGTGTTGGGGAGGGGGCGGGGCTACTGGACCCAGGTACGTTGTGGTTGTGGTTGTTGTTGTGATTGTTGTTGTACGTGTCTCTTCAGGTCGTTTCCAGCTTAAACGGTTTTCCCCTGAAACCCTGAGCAAAAGGCAGTTCCCCATTATATATAATGTATAATATATTATATATTTTATATTATATGTAATATTATAGGTAATATAAAATGTATAATATCAATTATTATTATTATTATTATTATATTTTATATTTTTATATTATATATATATAGTATAATATATAATATTGTATATATATATACACATAATGTACACACTATAAATTTAATATCTATATATAATATAAATATAATATATATATATAATATAAATAAAGTATTATATATAACATAAATAAAGTATTATATATATAGTATGAATATAATATATATAATATTATATGTATTATTATAGAGATTATAAAATATATAATATAAAGTATATAATATATTATATATATATTATATTTTATATCATATATAGTATAATATATCATATATATTATATATATTATTTATATGTACATAATATAATATATATACTATAAATTTAATATATATAAATATAATATTATATATATATATATATACATGAATAATTATATATATATATATAATATAAATAAAGTATTTAATATATATAATGTGAATATAATATTTAATATATATAATATGAATATAATATTTAATATATAAAATATAAATATTATAAAGATATACATATATATATATATATATATACATACATGTAATATATTATATATAATATAGGGCTTGAGATAAAGACAAATCCTAACACACCATTCATTGGCTACAGAAAATTAAACACACACACACACACACAGATATTTCTATCCCTCTATTGGCTATAAAATGCATACATTTAGGTATCCCACCATCCACATCTTCTCTTACCAGCCTTGTTTTAGACTTTCTGTACCAGGATTTCCCCCATGCATCCCATAACATTGTTAATTCTGTCTTAACTGAGGCTGCTCAGCCTTCAGTGTATCACTCTGACACCCTCTTAGCTTGTCTGTCTCTAAACACCCCTTCAGCCTGGACTTCATTTTGAAAGTCCTTTTTCCATTACTCTGTTAACTAAATATATATTAAGTATTGAATATGGCTACCACACTCCTGTCCACTGTTTCACAAGGTTGGGGTGCTGTGTCGTTGTAAAGTATTTTTTTTTAAACACTTTTAACTGTAACCTCCAAACCATGATACTGTGATAGATTAATTCCAATGATCAATATGTAGCTTAACTAACCATAGCGCAAATAGATGCTATCTGGCCACATTAGCAAGGTTTCTGGGTGAGAATGCAAAAGGGTCAGCTTGCCCTTTTTCCCAAGGCTGCAACTAGAAGCCTAGGCATCATAGTCATAATAAACTAGAATGCTGGATTCTCTCTGTACATCCTGAGATAAGAGATTTTGGAATGTGGGGAGATGAAACTTTATAATGTATTCTGAACTCTGTATTTCTCTTGCCTGAGATTTTAATATGTTTAAAGTTTGTAACACCCAATGAGAAGCAAGAAATGACTTTCTTTGTTTTGTTTGGGGTGTATAAATGCAACCATTTTTCTTCTGTTCGGGGGTCCCAAATCCTTTGGAATGCTCTGCTGGCTAAATAAAGAAACCGTGGTCCGTTTTACATTGGCAAAAAGAGGTGTTTTGAAGGCTGCTTGAAAACCCAGCTTATACATTATAAAATGGGAAAGTGTGCCATGAAAACACTATTTTGGAGTTTTAAGGGAGAAGAAGTGCCTTTAAAAAGGAGCTGACCCATTTTACATTGGCAAAAAGAGGTGTGTTGAAGGCTGCATGAAAGCCCAGCCTTTAGATGAGAAAAATGGAAAGTGTGCCATGAAAACACTATTTTGGAGTTTTAAGGGAGAAGAAGTGGCTTTAAAAAGTAGTTTGATTTCCCCACTACTTTTTTAAAAAGGGTGCAGCATTGCTGGCCCATTTTACACGGGCAAAAAAAGGCGCTTTTAGGGCTAAAAAGCCCGCATTTAGGGTTAGGGAGGGCGTAGCCTTTACACCCTCCCTAAGCCTAAAACGCATGGACGCCGCCATTTTGACGCGCTGCGCACGTTTTGACGCTCTGGCGGCGCGGGAGGGCGCCAATCGCGCCCTTCCCGCGCCGCAAAAAAAGAGCTCGATCCCGGAGCTCTTTTTTGCGGCGGGTCGTTGCGGCGGGATGAGGCCTCTGGGGCTGCCCGTGTGGCAGCCTAGGCCTCATCTCGCCGCTAGAAGGGGCGAGTTTGGACCGCCCCTTTTAGCCAATGTAAAAAGCACCCCTATTGCATCTAAAGGCTAAGGTGTAGTTGAACGGTTAAATGGGGCTCTGTATCTTTAAAGCGCCCATTTAAAGGCAGCGATACAAGTGCGGAGGGAGGGAAGGTGCCAAGACAAGAAGAGACCTTCAGAGCCCGGCCAGAGTGCGCCTGCACCTTCCTTCACCTCCTCCCTTTGGTTGAGAGAGTGTGACTTCTAGGGAGACAGCAGGGCACTGGAGGCGCTCAGCCAGACCAGGGCAAGCTGGCAAGAGGAGGAGGAGAAGGGGAGGGACCTGGAGCACCTCCGCTGCCCTTCCTCCCTGCAAGTCACACTCTCTCAGCCAAAGGGAGGAGGAAGGCAGCGGGGAAGGAGGGAGGAAGGAAGGAGCCAGGAAGAGACCCCCAGAGCCTGGCCAGAGCACGCCTGGCCCTCCTGCTTCCTCTTCAAAAAGAAGGCTGGAAAAGTAGGACGTGTCCTGGCAAAGGAGGACGTGCCTGGTCAACTTGGAAAAGGGGGGCCTCTGCTCAAGAATGGAGGACATATGGGAATCCCTCCTGGACAGAGGGCTGAAACCTCAAGACAACTCAATATAATGCTCTGACAGAACACAGACTACAACTCCCATGAGCCTTTGCTACCATTTCCCAAGATGCCTTAATTTGCAACAGAAAGCCGACCAGTATGTTCACATGTGATGAATTCTTTCGTATTGACTCTGCATTTTCTTTTTGTGTAGATGCTCTCTTGTTTTGTGTGTGATGAGCTTGTGCGTAATCATGTGCATTTCCGAACTGACCTCACTTTCTCCCTCTTTCGGAATGGTCCTGTACTCCCCCATGTGATAAGCTCCGACTGTATGGTGTACCTGCGCAATTGCGCAATTCGCAGCCAGCAAGGGAAAAAAATGTTTAAAGCGCGGCTAAAAGCCACGTTCCTTGCCGCCCATGTAGCTGCTCCACCTGTGTTTGTAGCGTTTTGACAGCTTCCCATGTAGTTGCTGAGCCACAGAAAAAACCTCAGTCTAGCTGCCCTGTACTTTTTAAATGCACACCTGGGGCTTGCTGTCTAGCTGCTAAGCATTAAGGAAAGTGCAACTTCATGTCACATTTTCTTGCCAATGTAAAAAGCACCCGTGTTTTGCAACTGACCCGAGGTCTCCCTCCTTACTTCTGCTCTGCAAGTAACTGATGGTTGGTAGGGCCTAGCCCAGCTGCTGTTTCTACAACAGTACCTTTATGGGGTCAACCAAAATGCACAATTACATGTTGCAAGCTTTCAGAGTCACACTGGCTTCTTCTTCATCAAGCAAACAGGAAAAAGAAAATTTAAAATGTTAGTCATAGGCCTGTATTTTGCTGTTTCTGGTCTTAGTTCAGATAGTAGATCTCTCTCTCTCTCTCTCTCTCTCTCTGACATTTATCTGTCTTTCATCTCTGTCTGTCTGCCCTGTTGGCCATATGACAAGTCCGGTAACATCCAAACAGTGATACTTTTATGGGGCCAACCAAAAGGCACAATTACATGTTGCAAGCTTTCCAAGTCACACTGGCTTCTTCATCGGGCAGACAGGAGAAAGAAACTGAAGATGTTAGTCATAGGCCCACATTTTGCTGTTTCTGGTCTTAATTTGGATGTTGGGGGGGCTGTCTGCAGGCTGGCACCTCCCCCTTTGGCCATATGGTTACATACTGCGGGATAAATTCAAGGAAATTTAATGTCCATTTTCAAGTCAAATAAGATGTTTCCTTGAGATCCAACATGTCTTCTTCCTTTGTGAAGCCACAGGCTTCTATGTAGGTAGAGGACACTGAATTTCTCAAGAAGTCTCCATGTGTTGCATCAGGGAAACTTACACCAATAAAGGTATCATTGTTTGGGTGTTATTAGATTTGCTATATGGCCAACACAGGTACCTCTAAATACTTTTAAGTGTAGTTTTTTTTTGGGGGGGGGGTGGGTTTTTCGGGCTATGTGGCCATGTTCTAGAAGAGTTTATGCCTGAGGTTTCGCCAGCATCTGTGGCTGGCATCTTCAGAGGATGCTGGCATGGAAGTGAGTAGAGATATATATATATACTGTGTGACCCTTGCCTGAGAGGAATTGTTTTGCATGGTAATCTCTGTGTTGGTCTGCTGTTGAATGGCAAGGCCTCAGGGTGTCCATTTTATAAATAATCCATTTTCTGCTGGGAAATCCCTCTGACCCTTTGTGGTTTTCATATTCATGGGCTCAATCTTGATTTTGGTGTTTTTTCAGGACCGATAGCCAAACTTTGTTTACTTTAAGGGTTTCTTCTACCCTGGTGGTTTGCCTCGTCTTTCCTTTGAAACCTAGGCTCAGAATACAAGGGGAGACATCAGGTCAGTGGATTTAGGCACCAGCACCAAACAATACTTAGACTTGGGCTACGTCCGCACTCCAAAAATAATCCAGATGGATATATTGGAAAGGGATAAACTGATGAGAAGTTTGAGAAATGAACAGTCTAAAAATACATGGAAGACTGGGGGGGAAAGTTCTTGAACACTTCTCCCAGAAATATGGCAACTATGGAAATTTGGATTAGAAAATAGATCGAAAAAGACAAAAAGAAATCTCAAGGTAGATTCAAACTAGATAAAATTGTGTTTAAATGAGAAGAATAAACTGAAGAACAGTAAGGAAAGAAAACGTGATATTTCCAATTTACGACAGTCTTTATTGTTCAACAGCGGGAAAGGGAAATTGTTAAAGCTAGTAATAAGGAAATAACAAATGACGCATGAATGATTAAGTTGTTGTCAATTAATTTTTGAATTCTGTGTTGTGAATAGCTATGCTGACGTATATGAGGTGTATTTTATACATGTTGTTCAAAACAATCTCAATAAAAAGTATTTCTATAAAAACAATAAAAAGTAATCCTTTTGTTGTTATTAATGATAGAGTCAGTTTTATTAAAACTAAAATTATTATTGTTGTCTTGTTATATTAACTGTTCTTTGGATGTATTTTAGGTTGTAATTCCGCCTCGATCCAACTGGGAGTGGCGGGAAATATGAATAAACTATTATTATTATCATTATTATTTGAGAAAAAATAAAAAATAATCTGGTTTGACACTACTATTAACTGCCATCGCTCAATGCTGTGGCATTCTGCGAATTATAGTTTAGCCATCTCTGTCAGAGAACCCAGGTGCCAAAACAAACAAATCCCAGGATTTCATAGGACAGACTCATGACGGTTAAAGTGCTCTCAAACTGGTTTATCTCTACAGTTTAAGCTACACCCGAACCACTTCCTCAGCCAGAGCTGGGAACTCGCACTCATGGATTGTGAAGAAGGGCAGATGGAGCCTTGGCCTGAAGTGCCTGGTCTTCCTCGGCATCCAAATGCTATCCAGGCCCTGTTGTGCTTCTGGGATCCGGTGGGATCTAGTGCTATCAGGCTGTAAGGCTAGGTAGTCTGGGGCACAAAGGTGTGCCTTTGGTTTTGGGGCCACAGGTGGGGCAAAAATCCCTTTGCCAAACTGGCTTTGCTAGCAGAACATGAGTTTGAGTTCATTAGGGAGGGAAATGGTTTGCTGGCCAACTGGTTTTCCTGCCTCTTCTCTCCTTCTGTGATTTTTTTTTTCCTGTCCAGAAAAATACATGACTGGAGAGTACATACTTCAGGTGCCAAATTCCTGCCTGGGTTGTGTTGACTAAGATGATGGAGTAGTTGGCGGATCACTCCACTCAACACTGCTCCATATCTGACCAAGCCACTGCACATAAAGAAGTAGTGTGATACGGGGAAAAAGTTGCAAGTTTGCAGGAAATATTATTTATGGAGGGGATTTGCTTTGCATGGAAGACCAACCTGCTTTTTGATCACTGCCTTTTTTATTTTTCTGTCTTTTCATGTAGGTAACAGTGTTTTAAAACAGCTTATTTGAAACAAAATAGGATGAAGGGTGAGGGGAATAAATCCTGATAGGTTAAATTATCCTAGGGGCTTTTTAGATTGGCAGGAAAGTGTGACATGAAGTTGCACTTTCCTTAATGCTTAGCTGCTAGACTGCAAGCTCCAGGTGTGCACTTAAAAGGTACAGGGCAGCTAGACTGAAGGGTTTGGGAACAACTTATCTGAGGTCTTTTCTGTGGCTCAGCAGCTACATGGGAAGCTCTCAGAACGCTACAAACACAGGCGGAGCAGCTACATGGGCGGCAATGAACGTGGCTTTTAGCCGCGGTGAACCTTTAAAAAAAATTTTCCTTGCCGGCTGCGAACTGCGCAATTCCTCAATGCCCTGCAGGTGTAAAAGCTGGGGTTTATCCGCGAAGTTTTTTAAAGCTCCCAAACCCTAGCTCCACCCCTAATCCGAACCCTAGACATGCACAGTAGGGACTCTGGGATGCCGTTACTGTTATTCTACTGTGGATAACATGTCAATTCATTCACAAAATAAAGGGGTTCATTCATGATGCACCAGTGCAATGGCACAGTTTAAAAAGGCAGAGGAGCCGCAATGATAATTTAACGGATCCTCATAAGTATACATTTGTGCTGCGCAACTGCGCAGGTTTGTGAACTGCGCAAAAGCAGTTACACCATACAGTTAAATTATCATTGCCGGCTGGGAACTGCGCAATTGCGCAGTTCGCAGCCGGCAGCCGGCAAACCTGCACAGTTGCACAGGACAAATGTATACTTATGAGGAACCGTCAAATTATCATTGCTTTTCCTCCGCCTTTTTAAACTGGGCCGTTGCACTGGTGCATCATGAATGAACCCCTTTATTTTGTGAATGAATTGACATATTATCCACAGTAGAATAACAGTAACGGCATCCCAGAGTCCCTACTGCGCATGTCTAGGGTTCGGATTAGGAGTGGAGCTAGGATTTGGGAGCTTTAAAAAACTTCGCGGATAAACCCCAGCTTTTACACCTGCAGGGCATTGAGCGTTTTAATTAGAAGTGAACTCCACACCACGCATGCTCCCAACCCACGATCCATTATGATCCGCACCTGTATTGCTGCCTTTAAATGGGCGCTTTAAAGAGACAGAGCCCCATTTAACTGTGCAACTACATCTTAGCCTTTAGATGCAATAGCAATGTTGCACCCTTTTTGAAAAAGTAGTGGGGAAATCAAACTACTTTTTAAAGGCACGTCTTCTCCCTTAAAACTCCAAAATAGTGTTTTCATGGCACACTTTCCCTTTTTCTCATCTAAAGGCTGGGCTTTCATGCAGCCATCAACACACCTCTTTTTGCCAATGTAAAATGGGCCAGCTCCTTTTTAAAGCACTTCTTCTCCCTTAAAATGCCAAAATAGTGTTTTCATGGCACACTTTCCCTTTTTCTCATCTAAAGGCTGGGCTTTCATGCAGCCTTCAACACACCTCTTTTTGCCAATCTAAAATGGGCCCTAGTAGATTCAATTTACCAGGTGGATTACCCAGGGTTGACGTGTGAATGTATAAGAGATGCATGTAGCTGAAGGTAATGATAGTTTAAATATACCTCAGGCATCATTGTCTAGTCTAATAGTGGTTTTTATTGTAATCGCAGGTTTATTAATTATTGGTATTCTTGTTGCTTTTCTCCGCATGTTATACCATCACAGTCAACACAAATAATTAGGATGTGGCACCTGTAATTAATATTATTTTTAACAGTGAATACCATGTTCAAGCTGGTCTTGACCATGACACATAATAGAAATCAGTGTTTCCTAGCAGCTGTACAATCCGATCAAGAGCAGATGAGTAAAATCTACTTTAATGGGATGTGTTGGCTATAGATGATAGCATATATTGGGCTGAAATTATTTTATGAATGTGTGCTATGTGTTGGTACCGATAGGGGCAATGGACTGATAGAGAATATGTCAAGTGTTTATATTTGGGGAGGATTTTACTAATTTTGCTTTTCTAAACAACTACTTATATTTCATTTTGCAGATTCTCAGGATGGTGAGCTAATAGTTGGAAGCAGGCAGATCTTGAGTGTTGAACTTATTGACTAAATGCCTAGCTGTGAAAATGAATTCAAATACTCCTTTCAGTGGACAGCAACCTGGAGCTTTTCAGCCGCCACCTGATGCTGCAGCTGGAATATTTCCTGTTCAGCCATCATTCCAGTTTGGTCAGCCACCGCTTTTTGGGCAAAATAGTGGAGGATTGTTAAAGAATCCTGGATTTACACACCTGCCTGACTTTACCATAACTTCAGGAGTTCGTAGTTCTTTGGGGTTTGGGCAATCTCATGGATTTACACAGTCTTACCCTGTTGCACAGACTACATCCTTTGCGACTTCTGCACCAACAAGCTCTACTGTTCCTAGCAAGCAAACATTCAGTTTTAAACCACCTACAACTCTTGAGACTTCGCAGAGTCTTCCTAGCTTTGGGACTACAACTGCAGAAGCAACAGGTAGTGGTTTTATGGGACGGGATTTCAGCTTTAAAACTCCTGAGAATGCATTATTCAAACCTATCTTTGGCACTGGTTCAGAACAAGAAAAATCAGCGAACCCAGGAAACGAACCTCCTTTCACATTTTCCTCGCTGGGTAATGGTGGATCTGGAAGACTGGCTCCGTTTGTCATTTCTCAAGGGAGCAGCAGCTCTGTCAGTACCAGTTTCAGTTTTTCAAAACCAGTAAGCAGTAATACTTCAGCTCCTTCATTCAGCGTTGCTTTACCAAGCAAGGCAATAGAGGATGATAAAAAAAGACCTACAGTCTTCTTTGCAAGCCCCAGTAGTAGTTTTACCTCTTTTTCAAGCTCATCTACTGGGCCTTTGCCTTTGGGAGACACTTTCCAAGTGAGTAAAACAAGCAAGACAGAGCATGAAGAAGTAGTAGCTCCGAGTGAGCCACTTTCTATCCTTGGAAAGGGAACAAAGCGAAAAGAAGAACAAGCGCCTTCCCCAAGACGACATGAGTATGATGGTGTTGATGAACCAGAACTTTTGTCAAGGAATGATCATTCTTCCAATAAGCGACCAGTCAGGCTGAATTGGCCTCCTAGACGAGGTCTGTTTAGCAGGACATTGCAAGATGTGTTGAAAAGCAATAAGAGAGAGTCCAAAATGGAAAAAGGTTCTGCAGAATCTGGAGAAGTGGAACAGACAGTTACAGCTGGGGGAATGCAAACTGGTTTTGCAATGGCTAGGCCAGCAGCAACACTGAGAATGGAAGAAAGTAAGGTCAAATTTAAGCAGTGTAAGTATCAAAGCTTGAAGCAATTTAATCAAATACAGGATGAAAATGTTGCAATCAGTTTAACTTGAACCTTTCAGTAAATATATATAAACTATTATTTTACATTTTACATCTAAAATATACTTCCGTTTCATTTTAAAATATTAATATCTATGCCCTTTCTAATAAGCCATAGTTGGTATACTGAAAGGACATTTCTTTCAGGTTCTGCCAATCCAAATCCTTTGCGTCGAAATCGGAACAGTGGAAGCACAGAGAGCCTTGGAGGGCTGCCTTCGAGTGAACTTACAGTCTTCCAGTGCAAAAATATTCCTGACTTTCTAAATGACAGAACTGTCCTTGAGAAACATTTCAAAAAGTTTATTAAAGTCCAACGTGTCCGTACAAACCGAAACAAAAAGCTGGCTATTATACACTGCTTTGATCACGTGAGTTTTAAAATATGAATGGAAGAATAATATAAACATTTGCATGTACAGACTACAATCAGTTGTGTGTTATATTGAGGTTTATTTGATAGTCTCATTGGTAAACTTTACTTCTTAAAATGGCATGATTTACCTGTAACATTAAAAATATAAGTAGTTGGGCAGTTTTGGCTATTCCAGCTTGCAGTTAGACAAGTCCTGTTGAAATCATTGAGACATCAGTGCTCATAACTATGTGCTCCAGTTCTTGGCCTAAATTTAGTTGCTGAATTCTTGATAATCTCAGAAAATCAGAATTTCTTTACAGCTTAGTCAGCTCAGGAAAACCAACTCTTTTCAAATACCAGTCCTATTTCAAAGGCTCCTAAAAGTACTCCTAATCACTAACCCAAATGACGCTAGTTACTGTGGGTCTGCAATGTTTCTTCCTAGCCTGACAATCCTTCATTTTGTTTGTGTGGCAATAAGATGTTCCCTGTTGCTTAATATACACTGTATGATGTTTTATGTACTCTTCTGATTCTAAATACCCTCCGTTTTTTCCCCAAGGCATCTGCTGTTTTAGCTAGAAAGAAAGCAAAAAACCTACACAAAGATATAGTGACATTTTGGCATAAGAAAAAACCAAGTGAGTGTTTACCTGTTGTTGTTGTTGTTGTTGTTGTTTTTTAATAGTGCAATGTGATTGTTGGGCATGTAATGCTTGTTTCAGAAAAATTGTCCATCAGATCTTCTGGGAAAATGCATTGACTGTATTTGAAGGACATGATAATGTATCTTCTGAATAAGCAAGGCTTCCTCTGAGTTGGCACACCCGAGTGTTGGTACACATGCAGACACATCTTTTTCCCATCACAGCCTTGAGGAAGAAGCGTTCGTTTCCATTTTACCTAATGGACATATCATCTGAATCCCATGAATTCAGTGTAAACATATCACCTTCAAATGGTGATTTACATAATGATAATCTCGTGTTTGTGCAATACAATTTAATTACAATGGCAAAACACTTCTGGTGTAAGTGGGAGGCTTGTACACATGTGTACACACATTCAAACTCTCCTACCCACTCCATACTGCACCCCATAGTTCACTTGTGCATATGCATGCATACCTTTAAAGACGCCTCTCTCTCCCACATCTTTTAAAAGAGAAAAGTGGCCAAAGTCTGACCAGCTTTGGAGGCCACACAGGAAGTGGGCTTGCGGCTGCAGGTTGTTTTTTCTGAATTAAGGTACTTTCAAGCACTGTATTGAAATCTCATATATTTCCAGAAATCAAGAAAATATATAATGTTTTTAAAAGTTAAATTCTGTGGTAAGTTTCTAATGTCATTCAATTTGCAAAGGTCCTAATAAGAAAGCCTATCCGTCCAAAGAAGAGAAGGCAGATGAAAGCAATGGGAGGCAAAGCAGTGACCAACTGAGTCATCAGCATTCTCCACATGGCAAAACCTTAATCCGCTCTACTGGTAGTGGAAGCCTGTCAAATAAGAGGTTTGTTTTTAGTTGTCTTTGTATTAACAAAAAAAAAAGAGGGAAAAGTGTATTAACAGAGAGAGGAAAAACATGACGGTATATTTACAAAGGAAAATGTGACAGAGTGTATCTGCAATGAATGATACTATTGTTTAAAGAGGTCCCAGATAAGAAAATCTGTTACTACCTGCAGATTGCCTGTAGATGTCAATTGTTCTGAATATGTACCATGAACACTTTTATGGTAGTAGGGCCTGGCATTTATGGTAAAATTTCATGCCAGATCATTTTAAACAGAACCACCTGCCTTTTAAAAGCGTATCCTTTGCTCTACTGTGTGAGTGTCAAAAAGGAACCCCCTTTTTCTCCTTGACTCAAGAGGAGTGTCATGTCATGCCAGGACAAAGGGCATTTTAAAACCTGGAAGAGGAAAGTATTGCTTCCAGTCTACAGTACATAATCAAAAAGGTTACCAGGTGGTTCTGAGATGCAGGTGATGACAGACCTTGTCTTGTCCAAGACTCCTTATTCACCATTTCCTCCTGGCAAGATTATTTGGAATGTGGTGGTTATTTTTAACATGATGCTGCAATTGCTGTGGTATCACAGCCTCAGAATGGGAATAGCGAATCTATATCCCCCAAACAAGATTAGGCTGTAAATAACAACTGCTTCTCCAGTAACATTGGCCAAAATCCTGTTGGTTCTCTCACAGCAAAAGTGATGTAGGTAAGCCGTGAAGAAATTGAGGATATTTGGAGTGGTCAGATTTTGTCTGCCTTCCCTTATCATCATATATGTCTCTAGAAGAAGAGCTACCAAAACAGTTACAAGGGGATTCTCCCACTCTGTTTGTTCTGGTACTTATGCGTTTTCGCTGTATCTTCATTTAATTTTAATGCAGAAATGTTAAGAAGTTTATTAGTCCAAAGAGTCATTGTATTTCATTCCTAGACTTTGGAGAATGACAGCACACCCCCACTGCAATACCTTTTTAAAGGTGTAGTTAAAATGGGATAACCTTTAGATCACTGATTACAGCAGTCATTGAATGATTCATTCCTTCCCAATCATAGCACTCAAACAACAACAACAGCAACAATGATGATGATGATAATAATAATAATAATAATAATAATAAATCATTTATGTATATGTCCCGCCTCTCCCTACGGATCGAGGCGGGATTACAACCGGATAAAACACAAACAAACCATACAACATAATATAAATCTAGACAACACTAATAATTCCCACAAACTTATCTCACATAATCCAATAAACAAAATTTAAAAATTAAAAAGTCTAATCTTTATATTATCAATGATTGGACTATCGAGGTGGATAAGGCTATTTACACAGAGTAAGATGGGAAGGCCCACCGAAAGAGATCTGTCTTGGCAGCTTTCTTAAAAGCATCTAAGGTGGTGATGTAACGGCAGGTCATTCCATAATTTAAGAGTGGTCAAAATGAAAGTCCTCTGGGAAGTGGAGACCAATCTAGTTTTATGTGGTTGTTATAAATGTGCCCCAGAGTGTTGGGTGGTCTATATAGGGAGAGGTGTTCCTGCAAGTAACTTGCAAGTAGTTGATATAGCAGAACATGTCCTCTTTCTTTACTCTCCTGGAGATGTGTTTGTGCATATAGGTGCTGAGCATTCCAGGTATTCCATTATGATGGGACATAAGAGGCTCATGTGTGTCTCCTATTTTCTAGCAACCAGTCCTCTTCATTCAAGAAATGTATGCTTCTTTAAAGCAATTATTCTTGTTTACAGTCCTCCAGTGAAGAAATCTGGCCTTAAAAAGGCTCTGCAATTTGAGACCTATACTTTTGATTCTACGCCCGAAGGACACAGCACAGAGAATGCGGAAGTATTGCCATCCTCCTTCAGCAGCCTCATTGGCATGGTGGCAGAGACCTCTGAGGACAAATACCGCCTTCTAGACCAGAGAGATAAAATCATGCGGCAAGGTAAGAGTAAGTAATGAACTTGGAAAAAGATGTTTGAGGAATTGGATGGGACTGATCCCTCACATCCTGACTTGCCACACATCCTACTGGCATGTAACTATTGGTACAGAGCAATGATGAGAGAATTCTCATATTGAATTGATAAATTTTCTTGGTCTTTCCCCTCACTACCCTAGAATCCCCTGAGAACTTATTTAACATGTTTAGTTTACTTATTTGTACACAGACCATTTTAAGTATATGTGCTGCATCAATGTCATGACTCTTTCAACTGTTCCTCAAAGGGCTCAGTTTACAGCTCTCTCCAGAATACCCTGGGTGGTGCCATAGATTGCAAGAATCCTCCTTAAAATGTGGTGTCCAGAGCTGGGCACAGTGTTTACAATGTCTTGAAAAATGTAGTGTAGATGAAACTGTTTCTTTTCTGATAGAAACACTGTGCTGCTGTTCATGCACCACTAGATTGAATTAGTTTTCTTAGCAGGTACATCACATCATTCGGCTCATACTTCCCATGAAATTCTCTAAAATGCCTAGATCTTTTAAATATGTGGTGTTACTAAATGGAGTAGCGTCTGTCAATTTTATGCTTTTTCCCCTACATATGTACGAGAATGTATGGTGATCTCTTCTGATTTTCATCTTGTTGTTGTGACACAGCTTACTAGTCTCTCTAGATCCTTTTAAAACGTAATCTTGTCTTCTCTGGTGTTGGCTGTCTCTCCTAGATTTGTGTCATTTTAACATTTGTTAAATCCTCAGCCCAGTCTAACCCAGTCTTCTACATCCTCAACCCTAGTCCTTTAAGAAAATGTTGAACAGCACAAAGTCTGGGATCTGCAATACTGCAACTGGGACATTCCTCCAGGGAGATGCTGAACCTTTATTTGCAGTCATTGATACAGACTGTCATCCTGATATGAATTCAGTATTAGCATCAAGTGTGATGTTAGCATTTAACTCTTGATTTCTCTTGATTTTTTGTAGCTCGAGTAAAACAAATGGACCTTGGGAAAGCTAAAACCTTTGTTGGCACATGCCCAGACATGTGTCCAGAGAAAGAGCGTTATATGAGAGAAACAAGGAACCAGCTTAGTTTCTTTGAAGTGATTCCAGGAACTGATAAGGTAATTGTGAACAAATATTTTCTGTTTTTGTGACCTACTAAAAGTGACACATTCTCAGAGCAGCTTTGTGACTTACATGTATTTGGATATAATGTGTTCTTGAACTGAAACAAGACCATCTGAGTTCTCTTCTTGCTGCGCTACAAGCCTGTAGCATGATATTAGAGCAAATGCCTTTATGTGTGTTTTTGGTTTCTTCAGGAGGCAGTAATATGTACATAAGGATAAATTGATCCTTGTTGGCGCATTCATTCCTCCAACACACACATGGACACACAGACACAATAGTGAACTGGTGTTTCTCCTTCTATTAGCATGATAGTGAAGCAGGACCACAACAGACTATTAAGGGCTTCTTGGTGTACAGAAAATACTAGATTGTAAATTGTACCACTCAGCCTCCTTCTGCTTCATACAACTCTTAAGATGCATGGGATGTTGAAGTTAGTTGAACGTTAGCAAGGAGGAAAGGAAGATTGAGCCCCTAAGAACAGAAAATATTTGATGTGGGAGGGATTAGTGCCACATGATTTGTGGTGATTATTTTCTTACCCTAATTGTCTGCGGTGGGGAGGTGGAGGTAAAATTATCCCTTCACTGTTCTTTCTGATCAGATTCGTGACTAGAATGGAAAGTGACTCTTTTAAAAAATCAGAAGATAAAACAAGGAAACAACTTTTAGAAGAAACTCTTCTAGATCATGGCCACACAGCCTGAAAAACCCACAAAACACATCTTGTTTGCTTAGCCTCAAACCTTAGTTTCCTTTTGCTGTAGGGCAATTGCGCTATAACACTCCTGAAGTTTAGGCTGGGTGAACAAGAACTCAGTGGTATCCAAGGATTTATTACCCTGGTATCTAGGGATTGCGTGGATATTTAGAAAAAAATATGAGTTTGTAGACGTAAAAGAAAGTTATTTCCTTTCAAATGGAAAAGGTCAGAAAACTCAACAAGAATTGAGCATGTTCATTGTCCTCCAGGAGCCAAGGAGTGTTATGTCTGTGTGATGTATGGAGTGGGAACAAGGGTTAAAGGAGAAGTGAACTTCTGATAGATAACCCTGATAGTGTATAGTATCCTAAAAAGGAGGAATTAAAGTCTAGGCCAGGGTTGTGTGTCCTTTAACACAATTGCAGTATTACTTCCAGGCTGTTGAGTTTTAGGACTGTGGAGAGGGACCTGTTCATCTATCACCCTGCATGTGTTTGTATGTGTCTGCATGTGTTTTGCCCCAACAGACAGCCCAAAATAAAGCTGCTTCAGGTCACTTTGGAGGTATGCTGTTTAAATGGCGTCCTAAGAGGCCGGAGGCCCCGCTGAAGCTATGCTCCAGTCCTGAGGACTAGAGCGCAGCTTTGATGCAACTTCTGGTCTCTTAAGATGCGTGTGTCATTTAAACAGCATATCTCCAAAGTGACCCAAACCAGCTTTATTTTGGCCTGTCTGTTCGGGCCTTAAGTACTGTTGCAAGGGGGAAATGACTTTTCATAGTTACCCCTCCCCCAAATTCCTTGTGGCCCCTAGAATTCGTAATATTGTTCAACTTTATTTTGTGCATACGGTGTGTCAGTGCTGTACAAAAGCGACAGTAATGGACTTTTTTTAAAAAAGACTTTGCAAAATATATTGATTAATCTGTCCAGATGAAACTTCCATGTTCAGAGGTAGCATGGCTCTACTTTCTGTTGAGAAGATTTGTTGCCTTCATGTCCTGCTTGTGGGCTTCTTAGCATCTTGCTGACTGCTGTGGGGAGGGATATCTCCGTCTAGCAACAAAGCTGCTTTTTTATACATTGGTCCCCCGGGTTACGAAGGTAATCCGTTCCGGATTACCCTTCGTAACCTGGAAGTCTTCGTTTCCCGGAGGACCGCTATTTCTGCCGGACCGCGCGGCCGATTTAAAGGGGCCATGCGGTTTTTCTTATTCGCATCCCGGGGGATCCTTCGGATCCCGGGGGATGTTTTTTGGTCCCGCCGGTTTCGGGTCCCGGGGATTTTGTTCCCCGGAGGATTCGTAAACCGGGGGACCACTGTATTTTAATGTGAAAGAACTTATTCCATGCCTCAGTAAAGTAGGTTAGAATCTCCACTTCACCCAAAAGTAGAGGCTGAAAGGCCTCATGCACAGTTGAGCTAAGTTACTAAACAAAGTTGTGCTTTCCAGTTGGATTCTTAGATAGACATTATCAAAAATTGTCTGCAGCTCTTTTAACCCCCAGCCCTGCCATAAATTCTTTTTGACAGGCTAAATGGACAGGCCAGAGAAGGAAATGGACAGGAAAATCAGCCTTTCTAGGCAGAAGGTGGACATAGTATGGAAAGGCAACAGTTAGAGTTACATGAGAAGTTCTTTTTTCTAACCATTTTGGTTGAATGTTTCTGTCACAGATAGACACCTGGGGTGGAGTAATGTGACACAGTAGGATTATATCGTATAGTGGGTTTGCACAGTGTTAAGGCAAGGGAAGCTTCTTTCAGACCATGGGTCTAGTTTTATTGGCCACAAACCTGGTGATTTTGGACCTAAAATAAACCAGAGTTAATTTTAACAAATAATGTTTTAGTATTGCATCTGAACACCTGTATTAATACTTATACATTAGCTTTCCCACTGAAGATTGAGCGGTCCAAAGATATAAACAGTGGCACATCTTTTTCACTGTTTTGCCTTTTAAAGGACATAGCTAAATATGGCAGGAATTGTTGTACTGAAGAGTTTGTTCGATTTTTCTTATCACAGGTTGACCATACTGCAGCAGTAAAGGAATATAGCAGGTCTTCAGCAGACCAGGAAGAACCTTTACCACATGAACTGAGGCCTTCTGAAGTGTTGAATATGACCATGGACTACTTAGTAACTCAAATAATGGACAAAGGAGAAGGGAGCTACCGGGAGTGGTATGATTTTGTGTGGAACAGAACTCGCGGCATAAGAAAGGTAAACCACTTGGAGATGAGGCCTTTCATATGACAGAATAGAAAAAGTAATTAATGATAAACCTGATCCTAAGGGTACTACAGTTTGGAAAATGAAGACAAGACGAGCCATTTTATTTTCTCCCCAAGAGGTCTGATTTTATTATGTGGGAGAATGCAGGGTCTACTAAATTGTATGTACAGGTTGCGGTTGCAACATAGTAGTGTATTTTAAGAGCACTTGTAGTTGTTTGAAATACAGAGATTTTTAAAAACGAAAGAGATTGATACTTTGGATCATTTTGATTGTTTATAAATATTAGTCACTCTATTTGTGTTACTGTATTATCACCCAGATATTTTAATGTCCTTAGGAACAGTTACCTGTGATTGGAAATGGAGGGGGCAGAATCTTCCCACAGTACCTCTAGGTGTTTTATCACACTAGGGGGCAAACAGGATTTAAACAAGAGTTAAACAGGAAATGCCCTATGTTTATCACAGGACATTGCCTGTTCAACTCTCGTTTAAAACCTGTTTGCCCCCTAGTGTGAAAAAGCAGTAGGAGACAGCTAACTGGGAGTGGGCATAATTTTCAGATTTGTGCCAGTATTTTTTCATTAGTGAACTTAATAAATAAAGGCAGCTTGAGGAAATAATGTGAACCTATACAAGCCTCTAGAACTGGAAAATAAATTGTGAGATGCTCTCTAGTTATGAACTGTCTCTTTCATTTCTTGCTTGAGATAATGGAGGCTGAAATGCAAAGTACAGTCGGCCCTTGGTATCCACTGAGGTTGGGTTCCAGGACACCTCCCCTTCCTGGATAACAAAATCCATGAATGCTGAGGTCTTATTATATACAGTGGGGTAGTAAAATGGTTATATAAAATAGCAAAATTAGGTTTTGCTTTTTTGAAATCTTTTGGGAATATTTTCAGGCCATGGGTGGTTGAACTCATGGAAGCAGAGAGCAAACTATCTCTAACTTGCTCCCATGTTTTCAATTTAGTTCTTCAGTTACCTCTTGGCTGTGTATCTCCAGTCCTGATATCTTTGCAATGTTTCTAGTATATGCTCTGTTCTTCAAAGACATTTCTCCATTTTCAAATGGCATGTCTAAATTCTTTTTGAAAGTTTCTTACTCATGTTCTTCTAGACTGTGTACCACACTTGCTTTCCATGGGACACCAACTTTTTTATGCTCCCTTGGTCATGTGTGGGCGCTTTTCCCCTGATTTCCTCATCTTTAACTGCTGTAAATTGCTGTTACAGAGTTAAGAGTTGTACTAGTAGCTGCATTTGATTTTGCAGTGTCTGACATTTGTGGAATGAGAGAAATCTATAAAAGGGGTAATTTAAAGCATGTAAGTGGAATTAAAAATGGCTTTGTTACTTTGTTCCTTTTTGTACTTTTATATTCGATCAGGATATAACCCAGCAACATCTCTGCTGTCCTCTGACTGTTTCCTTGATTGAGAAATGTACCCGTTTTCATATCCACTGTTCTCATCATTTATGTGAAGAGCCTATGTCGTCTTTTGATGCAAAGATCAACAATGAAAACATGACTAAATGCCTACAAAGTCTGAAGGAAATGTATCAGGACCTTGCAAACAAGGGTGTTTACTGCAAGAGTGAAGCAGAATTCAGGGGATATAATGTCCTCCTGAATCTCAACAAAGGAGATATTCTAAGGTGAATCTTTAAATGCTTACAGGATTGAGTTGGCCCCCTCTGTTGCCAACATTTGCAGGATTTGAATACAAATGCAAAATTTACTTTCTCATACAGCGGTTTATCCTTCAGCAATACTGTTATAGAATCAAAATTGAAAAAGAGAAAAAGCTCAAGAATTGAAAAAGAGAAAAAGATCAAGAAAAAAGGAAATTATATATTAGTTGGAAGAGAGAAAAGTTTATATGAAGACTGCAACTTTTGTCTTTCATGGCATTTAAGCCAAATTACAAACATATTCTTGATCAATGTGTATTTGGCAATCCATCATAACTTATAACATAATGAATCTGTTGTTTGTCTCTCTGCTATATCACAAGGTACTGTTCTTGCTACAGCAAAGTAAGAGAGCTTTTCTCGTAGAATGAATTAAACTTAAGGGTATACAAAATGATTTTCATTCAGATATGGGATAGTCCTAAAATTTAAATGGATGTTTGTGTGAATTAAAGCTTCTGTACCTATGAGTTTCTTATTGTATTTTGTGCATATGGATTGCACAACATAGATAATTTGTATCCTTTGTTTTGGTTTCAACAGAGAAGTGCAACAATTTCGTCCTGATGTCCGAAATTCTACTGAAGTTAGATTTGCAGTTCAAGCCTTTGCTGCATTAAACAGCAATAATTTTGTCAGATTTTTCAAACTAGTGCAAAAAGCATCTTACCTGAATGCATGCTTGTTGCATTGCTACTTCAGTCAGGTAAGAAATTGTACTTTTGAATTGCTTCCAGGGAAGGAGGAGATGAAGAAATTAAATTTCCTTAACTTCCCAAGATTCTTTAGTCAAATTTGGGGGTTCATTATCTTCCTATACTTAGAATCTTGTAAGGAGGAGGAGCAGCTGGCCCTACCTTTCTCGCATGTGTTTGGCATGGCTGGCTTCATCCTTTGGAAGTCCAAGGAGACCTGTCATGCTTGTGTCAAGCCCCTCAGCCCTTTTAAAACCCAGAAGACTCCTCTCTTTGCCAGGGATGATGAACCTAAATGTATGAAGACTTGCCGAGTCTTCATTAGAGACTGCAGGGCCAAAAGGATCCATCCTTGCTGTTCTCCGTCACATAGCTGAAACTGTGTTTTTGGTGGTGGAGGTGAAAGTTGGGTCATTGAAATTCCCTCTCCCAAAAAAATCTATATAATTGAAAAGGCAAGCATGCCTTGCTCTTTAGGTACTGGTGGAAGTAGCATACCAAAGGTAGCTCAGTTCGTTGCCAGTATTATTATTATTATTATTATTATTATTATTAACCTTTATTTATATAGCGCTGTAAATTTACACAGTGCTGTACATACAACCTTAAATTAGACGGATCCCTGCCCTCAGGCTTACAGTCTAAAAGAGACAACACAAAAGGAAGAGGGGAAGGTGATGGGAAAGGGGGTGAGGTCCGGTGGTTCTTCTCTCCCTCTGGGGCCAGGACCAAGGCAGATGGACTGGAGGGAGGGCATGGCTTCTTAATACAAAGTTAAAAGGAGGCATCCTGGCGCGGATGGCACAGTCCTGGGAAAGCTTCCCTAAATAATATAGTCTTTAGCTCAGTTTTGAACCTGGTTAGGGAAGTGATGAGGCATGCATGTGGGGGAAGAAGGTTCCAGGAGTGAGGGGCAGCAAGTGAGAAGGGACGAATCCAGGACGGGACAGTGGAAATCCTCGGGTGGGACAGGAGACCTTGACTACCAGAACGGACATTAGAGCAAGCTGCTAAGCGTTAGTTCCTACTTGGCACTGTTTTTCTTCCAGCAGAGTATAAAGCCAAAACTTTACTTGATTTCTTCCTGGAGAGGCTCAGTTTTTCACAGCATTTCTCTGCTATTTCTGAGCTCCTGCTTTGAAGTAGCTGTTAAGCCTTGTACACCATGCCTTTGTCCTTCTTCCTTACTGCTCCTTTTCAGAGTAATTACAGAGGGAAGAGATATTGAAACAGGTACTCAGAAACCTTTTCAGTGATGCCTGCAGAATTCTGCATCCCCATACAGTTCTTCTGCTGCAAATGCTCCACTTCCTTTCCCTGTGTCATTTCTCTTCTCCTGTATATTGTCTTATTGTTGTAGGAAGGTATGCAGGGCTGGCTTTCATCTTCCACTGGTTGATTGTAGATGGTGTTTCTCAGATGAAAGACTTTCAGGTTGTAAGTCAGCCTTAAGGGTAGAGAAAATGTGGCCCATGGTCTGTGAGCAGCCCCTCAGCTCCACTTCTGTAGCCCCTCAACTACCATACCAGTCCCTCAAGCTCCCTCAAAATTAAAAATCTAATTGGAAACCAAAAACCAGGCAGAAAGCCCCTCAAATGTCTGAAAATGCATGAAACACTCCTTCGCCCCCCCCCCCCAAACAACTCTGGTTTGTTTTTTCTTAAAAGCTCCTTTTGAAATGGTTGCAGGAAGTTAGGCAGTGTCACTTCTGGTTGCCATTTTCATCGGAACTGTGAACTAAAGCAGAGGTATTTTGTCACATGGTATGCATGTGTGTGTGTTGGATGTGGCCTTCAGAGCATTCTGGGGTGGAAAAATTGTCCCCTAGACCCAGCCCCTGTGCAGTTGTCCACCCACAAGTCTACAGCTTGAGAGGTTTGACATGTCATTTGGCAAATGTTGATTCTTCAAACATAATTTTGTAATGTGTAAGCAATAGGAAATAAAAACTTAAAACATATCTTTTATTGGATAAAATATTAATCACAGTGAGCCTTTCCTTCCTTCTCAAGCTCACCAGTCTCTTCCAAGCTGTTCTCTAACTCTCTGTAAGAGATTTACTCTCTGTTTTGCCGGCAGGATCTGATTCTCATGTCACAGATGTAGGAAGCCGAATAGTTTTCTGAAAGAAAATGTTGTATGCATCATAATTAATTTTAAAATTGATAGGAACTCTTAATATATTTTTCAGATTCGCAGAGATGCCCTGAAGTCTCTCAATATTGCTTACACTGTCAGCACTCAAAGATCCACCATCTTTCCACTTGATAATGTGGTCCGCATGTTACTGTTCAGGGACTTTGAAGATGCAATTGATTTCATAAGTTATTATGGCTTGAGTGTATCTGATGGGTAAGTGTGGGGTGCTGGGTATCCAGAAGTAGGCTAAGCCAATTCCAGACACTATAAAAAGAATGAGAAAAAAACTAGTGGGATACTGAAGTGGTTGAAGTCATTCCTTTCTAACAGCAGATCAATGAAATTTCTATTTCCTCTTGCTAAACAACAATTCAACTGAAGTAAAGTCCAGACAATGGTGGTTGTAATGGCTGGAATGTGGGATTCATACTGCTTTGCTTTCATAAATACTAGAAGCCACTCAGTTGTGAGTAGTCAAAATGGCACCACCTACTCCCAAGAGGGAAGCACTGTTTGCACCACTTGATGCCCCTACATTTTGTTGTAGATCATAACAAATACAGTTGTGGTTTTGTTGCAGTTCTTGATAAATGTAGTTAAGTTTCACTGTTACCATTTATATTCATAGCTGTCTGGTACTCCAATAGATCACTGTACCTTGACATAATTTAGATATGCTTTAAAGTCCATTCAGAATTTGTAGCTTGTACAAAGATTGGTAGCTGGCTATGTTCATTTTGGGGGCACAGTCATAGTAGTATTATAAGATTTGTTTTCACATGCTGTAGTTTTCCAGGCTTAGGCAAACCATCTGTTTTTGAGCTAAAATAATCAAACTAACTTAAACTTTGTATACCCAAAGGAATTCCTTTTTCACTGCTCCATTGATACAGTACACTGATTTAACATTGAATGAATATTGGGGACACACACAGAAAAATTGCTAAAAGAAATAGGCTACTATATTTCAATCACTACAATATAGGACTTTGCAGCAGAGTCAAGATCCTGTGCATTTTTAGCACGGTATAAATTTATATGTTAATATCCCAGTGTTAGGCAACTGATTGTGGAATGATAGCAAAGACCATGAGCTCACTTGTTACACAAAGGTCCATCAGCTATCCACTTACTAAGTCAAAAATGAAAGAAAGGGCTCAGTGTAATCATGGAACCTATGGGCACATTAGGGATCACATTTATACAGCCCAAAAAAGTGCCACCACTTGCTCAATTATTTTTCCACTAGTGTATTTCCCCCAAAGAACGTGGGCCATTATGTTTTGTAATGTTCACTTAATGTTCAATTGGTGTGCATCTTAACTTGATTTTCTTTCTGGCTTCTCAAAACAATTCCCAAATAATGAAGAAGGGTAGGGAAGATAACCTCAAGAAATTTCTGTTCCTTATTGTAGTTGCATGTGCTAGACCTGTGATATCTTTTATTTTAGATCAGTTTTTGTTTTATTTTGTTTTTACAGTTTTGTCGAGCTGAATCGATCTGCATTTTTGGAGCCAGAAAGTTTGCCCAAGCCAAAGAAATCACTGTTTGTTGGACAGAAGCTAACTGTGTCGATTGGGGAAATAGTCAATGGGGGACCTCTAAAACCTGTAACTCGCCATGTACCTGTGTGTAGCTTTAATGCACAGAACAAATACACAGGGGAGAATGCTGGGATTGATTCAACCACCAGCAATCAGAAAGTCGGTGTTGATGTTAAAGGTGAGCCAGAACTTGGGCACAGAAAATTCAGAGGTGCGGTATGGAACTGTATTCACAGAGCAAAGAGAAATCGCCATCCTCCCACTCTGCCCCCATGCCAGCTCTTTATGCTGTTCTGTAGATACTTTTACCCCTGAGATACTTTTATCCCATGTCCATCTATAGATTCATTTTAGTACCATCCATTTCACTTTGTAGTGGCTTTTTCGAGTCTCAGAAGTCTTTCTAGCATAGCTACCTGAGATCATTAATGTAGATACCAGCGCTTTGAACCTGGGTTTTTTTTACATACACAGTATTTATCTAACTACTGAATTATGGGCCCCTCTTTTCAGAATTGGTCCTAGTTAAACCTGGGGGGGGGGGGGGGGAGAAGGTTTAAATTGTATATTTAAAATTCCATCTTTCTTTGTAGTTGGATATTTTAACTCTTGATTTTTCTGTGTAGAACCACGAATGGAAGGGAACAGCATGGAATCCGAAATGGTTCGATCTCAACTTTCATCGTTACTTCCACCGGCACCATTGTCTTCCATTGTAACACCCACCTTCCAGCCTACTCCACAGCCTTTGCCTCCCCCGCCAAAACCTCAGCCTGTTTACACTGACATGGTAAGGACCTTCATGGACCTAATGTGGTCTGTTTCGTTTGCAGCTGTTGCATAATCCTGTTGCATGGAAGATAAGGGTGCTTTGTATTTTCATCATTTAACAGAAGAGTTCTCCAAGTAGTGTCTAAAGGGGAATATGATACGTTACCAGTAGGGTAGCATCACTGAAAAGTTGGAGAAAGAAAAAAAAAAGACATAGGATTGAGTTGGCTGGTAATGAAACAAAGCTGTTAATCTGTCATGAAAGAAATGCTATGGTGATATTTTAAAATAAAAATAAAGATCTGTAATATAAAACTGTAAGGTCACTTCACCTGAGGGAATTGATTGCTCTCATAGAACACTGAGCCCCCATCCGTATTGCAGAAATAATCCTCTTTGATGCTGCTTTAACTTCCGTGGCTCCATGCTATGGAATTCTGGGAAGCTGCTACCATTCCCATAATTCCATAGCATGGAGCCATGGCAGTTAAAGCAGCGGATTATTTCTGCAATGTGGATGCAGCCTAAGATACCGTGGATAAATGCAATGGCAGAAGGTTGGAATAGATGGCCCAGAGTCACTTCCAACTCTGTGATGCTTAGCTGACTGACTGATTTAGCTGACACTTATAGATGCAGTATAGGTAAATGTGGCCTCTTACAGTCAAAAAAGAGAACTAAAATCCTTCACCATACAAATATATGTGCACTTGCCACTAACAATACAATGCACGGAACTCATTTTCTGCTACTACACAGATGATTCTGGTTAAGCCAATGTTTATATCAAGTGACTTTCCAGCTTTATAGCTGGGAGATTTAATATTGCATTGCCAAAGAATATGATTTCTCTTGCTTTTCTAAGTACTAGAAAGCATACGTGGAATTATATTGAGCTTTGAATACTACTTCGCATTGCTTTCTGTTTCTTCCTAGGACATTGCAGAGGTGGTTGACGATCTTGTGCATGAGGTGTTGGAGGTAGAATGTGGAGAGATCAGCAGTGCAGGAGCAGCCTATATAAAGTCAGCAATATGGTAGAGAAACTACTGCTACATTTGTTGTTTATAAATTTTTTTTATTTCAGTAGTGATTGTTGCTATTTGTGTTCTAAGCCACCTTTGAAGAAATTGTCTAAACGCTATAGTAACAGTGTATAGGCCAGTGGTACTCAAATGGTTTACCCTTCGGACCCTACTTTCTTCTTCGTGGTCTCTGTGCCTCACACAATAGGGTTTGCGCCTGCGCAGAAGCTCCATTCGGAATGCTGAAAAGCTGAGCAGATTGGCGGGAGCCCCGCCCTTCCCATTCCCTGAGCATGCCCAATCCCGCCAATCTAGCTCCTCCTTCAGTTCTCTTTCGTCCACCGCAAGAGTAACATCTCCTTCGGAGTGCTCTTCATCGCGACGAAAGCTGAGTAGCTAGACTCTGTCTATTTTCTTTTATTACCTTATTTTACTTTATTTTACTTTATTTTTGTTCTTTTTTCATTTCTCCCGTTTTTTCCTTGAGCTGCCCCTTTTTTGTCGGAACTCGAGGGTTTTGGCCCGGACGGGCCCCTCGCGATCGGACCGGCCTCTTATGGCTGCCCCGTTCAAGAAATGTTCCGACTGTGGCGGTAAAATCCTGGTTGTGGATGGACACTCGAAGTGCATTTTCTGCTTAGGCAGTTCCCACATCCCGGAGAAATGCAAGCATTGCAAGGCTTTTAATCCCGCCACACTCCGCCAACAAGCAGACCGGCTCAAGGCCCACTTGTGGGAGAAGGCCCTCTTGGTCTCCCACTCCTCAGATCCGTCCACGGACCCCTTAGGACGTCTTCCCATCTCTAAGTTCCCGAGGATTCCGAAAATCAAAAGACCGACCTCGACGTCGACCTCGACACCGACAGAAACCTCCTCGGCGTCGGCCTCGGCCACGACTACTATGTCTCGCCCCGAAGGGCAACACAAGGAGCACAAGAAGCGGCCTCCCCCCATTGAGCTGGAGAAGCCGAAAGCAAAAAAGCATAAGCATAAGGAGGTCCTCACTTCGGTTGCCTCGGCGGCTGCCCAGGCAGACCTGGCCATGTCTTTCCTTAGACAGCCTTCGGCCATTGACCTCTCAGTCCCGGCCCCGGTCACTGTACTAGACTCGGCGCCGGAGACTCTGGAACCCGCATTTCAGCCTGCATCTACCTGGGTCCTCGCCCCTAGGGGGACGGTCTCGACCTCGGTCTCTACTGTTTTGCCTATTTCGGCTCCGACCTCTGTCCCACCGAAGGAAATCCTAGCCTCTTCGGAGCGCATTTACAGGCTGCGGTTCCCATCTCCTCCACCCCGGAAGTCTCCGGAACCGTTTGAGGAGCACTACTTCGACTCGCCCCACTCGTCGGCCTCCTTTTTGGCGCGACATCGGGCTGAATCATATTGGAGAGAGCGCTATCCATCCTACCGCTCCTACTCTCCTTCGTACCGGGATCGGTACCATGTCCGTGACCTCCATGTCGGAGACTTCTCACGATCTCGATCTCGCTCTCCCTCTCGGTCCCGGACCGAATACAGGGCCATATCACCTCTGCCGGCCTCGACAGCTACGGTGTCGAAACCTCCGGAATCGAGCGTCTCGGCCTCAGCTACCGCTACTACTTCGACGTTGATAGTCTCTGCTCCGATCAGCTACGCGGACACCTCGACGTCGACCTTCCTTACGGCGCCAACACAGCCTTATGTGGATCCGCAATTGCCGGCCTCCCAGTCTACGGAGGAGTCTACGGGAGAGACGGACAACCGTCCCGACTCCCCACAGCCTGCCATTTCCTCTCCCAATGAGGAAGTTGAGGACCAGACACCGGGTTCACCTGTCGAAGACCTCCATCTCTTCACTGGAATTGTCGACAGGATGGCAAGGGCGGTAGGCCTCCATACGGCGCAGACGGCCCAGCCCCCCAGGGACCCCATCGATGGCCTCGTGGTATGTCCCCAGCAACCAGCGGTCATTCCATTCTTGCCTTCTTTCTCGGACATTTATGGTGGCCTCTTGGACCAAGCCGGCCTCGACGCCGCCCGCTTCTAAGAAGCTTGATTCCTTGTATCGGGTGCAGTCGGATACGGCGCCATTCCTGTTCACCCACCCAGCTCCTAACTCTCTGGTGGTGGAATCTACTTGTAAGTCTACAGGCAAGTCCCATTCTGCCCCCGTGGACAAAGATGGCAGAAGAATGGACATTTTGGTCGACGTTTCTATTCATCTGCAGTTCTGGCAGCAAAGGTCGCCAATATGCAAGGTTGCATGGCCGGCTATCAGAAGTTTCTGTGGGATCGTGTGGCTGCTTTCATTCCTTACCTGCCTCAGGCACAACAAGAGGCAGCTCAGGAATTCTACGCTGAAGCACTCTCCCTCATTGCTCAGGAAGTGCACTCAGCTAGACATGTTGTGGACTGTTCTGCGAAAGTGATGGCTGGTGCAGTGGCACTCCACCGTTTCGCCTGGTTGAGGTCTACTTCTCTGTCTGAGGAAGCTAAGTCCAAAATTGAAGATCTTCCTTTCGATGGTGAAGGTCTATTTGCCGCCAAGACCGACGAATCCCTGGACACCATGGCCAAGGCTCGTCTGAACGGGAAGAGACTTGGGCTGACACCTAACAAGCCCTCATCTAGTCGTGTCTGGCGCCAAAGGCCATACGACCCTGGTTTCACCCGCTCTCGTTCGGCTCCGTCCTCCACTTATAGGACCCAGCCTTACAATAGAAGGCCCTACAGACAGCCTCAACAGCAGCAGCAACAGCAGCAACAGCAAAGGCAAGGCCAGCAATGTCAGCAACAACAGCCTTCTAGGAAGCCATCCTCCAAGTCGCACTTTTGACGGGCTCTTGGAGGCGACACCCAATTTTTGTTTGCCAGTCTCCCTTTCCTCAGTTCCCAGACTTCGCCATTTCTACGAGAACTGGTCCAAGATCACCACGGACTCCTGGGTGCTTACCATCATCCGCCTGGGCTACGCCATAGAGTTCTCAAATATTCCACCAAATGGCGTTTTCTGTTCCACTCCCTCCTCTCCTCCTCTTCTGGAGGAGATTTCCTCCCTTCTCGACAAAGGAGCCATACAACATGTTCCACCGTGCTACAAACACCAAGGCTTCTACTCCAGGTACTTCACAGTTCCGAAGAGAGGAGGAGGCCTACGCCCCATCTTGGACCTGAGAGGCGTCAACTCATACATCACGATTCGCAAGTTCAAGATGGTGACTCTCCAATCCATCTTGCCGTTCTTGCACCAAGGGGACTGGTTTGCATCCATAGACCTAAAGGATGCTTACTTCCACATCAGCATCAGGCCTCAACATTGGAAGTATCTCCGTTTCGCCATAGATGGAGATCTCTATCAATATACCGTTCTTCCCTTCGGCCTCTCTACCGCTCCTCAAGTGTTCACAAAGTGCATGGCGGTGGTCATCTCTCACCTTCGTCTTCAAGGAGTAAAGATTTTCCCTTACCTCGACGACTGGCTTCTGGTGTCGTCCTCCAAGACACAACTGTACAAAGACGTCCAGTACACTCTGGATCTGCTAGCAGACTTGGGACTCAAAGTCAATCTGCCAAAATCCATCCTCCACCCTGTGAGGGTGATAGACTATATAGGCACGTCCCTGGACTCTGTGATGGGTCGAGCCTACCTTCCCACCAGACGGGCGGAGGCCCTCTGGGAACAACTGCGGTCTGTCCTTCACTCTCACTGTCCGTCGGCAAAGGACATTCAGAGACTGCTAGGCCACCTGGCCTCAACTACAGCGGTGACCTACCTGGCTCGTCTCAGGCTCAGGCCTCTCCAAGCTTGGTTCCTGGCTGCCTTCAATCACTTGAGGGACAATCCGTCCAAGAGATTCTTGTTGCCACCTCATGTCAGAGACTCTCTCAGGTGGTGGATGTCTCCCTCCAACATCCTCAAGGGGATGCCCTTCCAAACGCCAGAACCGTCCAGGATGGTCACTACAGACGCGTCCATGTCAGGATGGGGCGCACATCTCAACGGCTTGTGTGTGCAGGGACAGTGGTCTGCTCAGGAGGCAGAACTGCACATAAATGCCTTGGAACTGTTGGCAGTCATCAAAGCCTTCAGGGCATTCGAAAATCATCTCCTCCACAGAGTTGTGCAGGTAGTATCAGACAACACAACCACTGTCTGGTACATCAACAAGCAAGGAGGAACTCACTCTCCAGTCCTCTTGCGTCTCTCCCAGCAGCTGTGGACGTGGTGCCACCACCGTTCCATTCACCCAGTGGCCATTCACCTGGCAGGAAAGGACAATGTGCTGGCAGACTCCCTCAGCAGGGACAAGGTGCTGCAGCACGAATGGACTCTGTCGAGCCCAGCCTTCAATCTCCTGACGTCTCGTTGGGGAATTCCCTCAGTGGACCTGTTTGCCACTCCAGAGAACGCCCAATGCCAGGCATTCTACACCAGAGCTGGCAAAGGACGAGGATCCATGGGGGACGCCTTCCTTTGCAGTTGGAGTCGAGATCTCCTGTATGCATTTCCCCCCTTTCCTCTGATCTCCAGGACGGTGGCCAAGATGGCCAGGGACCGGTCCAACGCCATACTGTTGACTCCGTTCTGGCCCAGACAACCCTGGTTCACTCCTCTTCTTCATTTGGCCAGGGGCCAATACTTCCACCTGCCGAAGTGGCCAGACCTGTTGTCCCACTCCAATGGAGCGGTCCTGCACCCGGACTTGGTCAATCTACGGATGACGGCGTGGAGGATCCAGCCATAGAGTCTCCTGACTTGCTCAGGGTCCTGTCTGCCTCGAGAAAGGACTCCACCAAGAGATCCTATGCATATAAGTGGAAGCGTTTCTGTGCCTTCGCGGAGGCTAGGTCTGAACCTTCCTCACCTGTGAGCCTTAGTACTGTTTTGCATTTTCTGCTGCACCTCAGGGATCAAGGCCTGGCCTTCTCTTCCCTCAAGGTCTACTTGTCGGCTATTGTAGCTAGCCAGCCACCCGGCTCACGATCAGCTCGCCTCTTCACGTCACCCACGTTAAAGAGGTTCTTCAAGGGACTACATCACCTTTATCCACCGTTGCCACCCCTGGCTCCGGCCTGGTCTCTCTCTCTGGTGCTTACACAGCTTACGAGACCTCCATTTGAGCCCTTGGGCTCTGCTTCCTTGAGACTGCTGACACTCAAAGTGTCCTTTCTTGTGGCCATAACTTCAGCCAGACGTGCTTCTGAACTGACGGCCCTACGCTCAGATGAGCCTTACTTGACCTTTCATAGGGATAAGGTGGTCCTTAGACCGGACATTTCCTTCCTCCCTAAAGTGGTTTCTCAGTTTCACCTCTCCCAGGAGATTGTGCTTCCTAATTTTTATCTAGATCCTTCTTCGCCTCTGGAAAAGACTATGCACACCCTGGATGTTCGCCATGCTTTGGCTTTTTATGTTCAGCGTTCTCAAGAGTTCAGATTATCCAATAAATTGTTTATTTGTTATGGTGGTGCCAGGAAAGGCAACCCAGTTTCATCACAACGGTTTGCAAAGTGGATTGCTCAAACCATTTCTTTGGCTTATGAACTGGCTAAACGCCCTCTCCCGGTTGGTGTTCGTGCCCATTCCACCAGGGCTACGGCTTCATCTGCTGCCTTCCTCAGAGGTGTTCCACTGCCAGAGGTTTGCAAGGTGGCCACGTGGTCTCAACCATCCACGTTTGTGAAGCATTACCGGCTGGACTGCAGGTCCCGGAGAGATGCCAGTTTTGGTCGTGCTGTTCTTTCATCGATCTTGCAGTGACCTTCCCACCTCCATTTGTAAATTTTACACATTAAAAAGTTTGAGAGGAGGAGGAATCAGAACTTCCAGGTCTTGCACCGGGGTTCCACCCCATAGTTTGTGAACCACTGGTATAGATAAAAGCAAAGCCTCAACTTTTAACACGTCCAAAAAAGCTGATAATTAACTTGCACTTGCTAACAATTGCAGCATATTATCTGTAGGTAGTTTCTCCCAAAATCCCTTTGAACAATGAAGTAAAATTGACCTGTTGCCATAGGACACTTCAATGACCCAATATTTCATCAGTCTATTGTATTTTCTTGGACATAGGCTAGGAGAGCTGTAGTGAAGTTTTGTGCATATGAGATGTGCTTTCAGATCACCAGAAATCAGATAATGGGAACTTTGCTGTGTTTGCTGTGAACTAATGTAATAACTGTGACAGTCAGCCCAATTGCTTAGTACACTTATGTGTTAAATACTGTAATTAAATTTGTACAGTAATCTAGTGGTCGTGGTGGTGAAATTCTAAATATTTATTTGGTTATAGAAGAAAGCTTAAGTGTAGGAGTGAATAAAAAGCAGCCTTTTACTGCATAGGGGGATATCCTCACAGTGCTGTAAACCTATGTCCTATTTTTTTCTGTGAAATCTTAACCATGGTTCTCATACTTTTTCAGGATCTCTGATGTTACTGCAGATGAACTCGTGACAGAAGTGGTGCTGGGAATGTTAAGGCAAATTGCATCTGTTGTATTTAATGCAGAAAGAGAGAGAGTTGAAAAGGAAAAACGTCAGGCTGAAGAAGAGAGGTGAACTTTTTAGGCATTTATCATAAAAGCTAAGAACTCAGACATTGTTGCTGGGTTGGCTATAATAGTGGAAGAGTTCAAATGAACCCCCTTATACTGAATTCATATGAGGTGTGGAGGTTAGCTGTATGGGCTGGCTCTGCCTAGTTTGGCTGCACTCAGGGCTCTCCTCTTACCATCCACCTTTTTGGCTAACATTTGTACTGGCTTCCCATATGTATATCAGCATGCATGTAGAGCTCTTTCACACCTGAGGGGTGTGACTGCTGGGAATGGTAGGGATGGGATTAGCCTACATAACCCCTTTATATGTGATTTCTGTAGGTGAGGATTGTTTGGATCCCTCTACTTTATTTAATTCTTTTTTAAGGGAGGGTGGTAAGGGTAAGGAAGGGGTATTTTAACTTGATATTGTTTTAACCTCTGCTGTACTCCGCCCCGATTGCTTGTTCAGAGGGGCGGAATAGAAATAATAATAATTATTATTATTATTATTATTATTACTTAGATGACCTTGATTTACAAATGCCCTAGTTCAATGCTAGAATGTGTATTTTGTGTGTGAAAGATTTGAGGTTTAGTTCCTTTATTTTTAGAGGGACCGGAAAGTATTTCTGTATCAAACTTTGGACACCCACTGTCAATCAGTGAATTGAACTAGTTGGACTGTTTGTTTAGTATAAAGTATTTCCATTATACTGTTGTCATTTCTTTTACACAGACTTATTTTTTACACAGAATTTCAGTTTATTTTTTTACAAGAAATAATGTTGCTTGATTGTCATTGCATTTGTCAGTACTCACTGTATTTTTTTTCTTTCTCACTAGGCAAAGACAGGAAAAAGAACAGTTAATAAAAACATTGAGTGAGTCATTGGGTGCAGACTTGAGTGATGAGGTCATTAAAGAAATGATGCAAGAAATTTCCACGAAGGAGTTAAAGTAGGTAGTTCCTGACTGCTGGGGTGTGTGTGAGAATACAAGGAGCTGTAGTACGGAAGGGGGAAACAGAAAGTTTGGTTGGTTGCATTTACTTCCTTCTAGTCCAGAAAGTAAGGCAGAAATTTTGGTCAGTTATTGTCATATTACAAACTATTTTCTGGAGTTCCTGCATGGCAGGGGGTTGGACTGGATGGCCCTTGTGGTCTCTTCCAACTCTATGATTCTACGATTCTATACTGTATATGTATAAATCTAGAAATTGTAGTCAAAAAATTGACCCCAAAAACCTGAGTCAATATATCCATGTACTTAACTCTTATTAAAAAAAGGAACCACCCCCCGGTGAAAGGCAAGAGTGTAAACTGTCCTGGAAACACTACTCTCTCATCCATCTAGCCTTTAGTGTGAACACAAACAGTTATGTTTACTGGAATTTTGTAAGTTCTTTCGTATTGTTTTCCTTTGCTTTGTCCTTTAGATCCTTTGTTATGTGCCCCCTAGGTTTTGCCCTCGATTTATCCAAAGGTCATATCAAAATCTGTAATTTTGTACCCAAAACCTGCCCTTGACATGAGATCGACTTACAGCCAAGTATATACAGTAATCAAAATATAACTTTTCATTGTACTTTTTAATTTTTTGGAAAAGTATACTGATACTTCTCCAGATACAGAAAATAAGAATTCCCATTTAAATCTTATCTAACCAGAATGGTTCCTAATCAGAATATAATTTGCTATGACATTAACTTTTTAAAGATTTTTCTTTGCTCCTTATGGTTTTAAGGGAAAAAGTAACATCTTGTTTGAGAGAAATCTGGAAGTTTTCTAATTTATTTTTTTTCTGTGAATGCTTTCTTTGTTGTTCGACTTTTCACTTTAGAAATGTGTGCCAATTCAACAGTGTAAATTTGTCCTAGGTGTGCTGTGGAGAAAGACAAAAAAGCACGCATTGCTCGATGTTCAAAGGAAGTTTGTGCTGAAATAATGGGTGTATTTCTTGAAGATGAGATCTTCCAGAATGCTAAGGAAACCCTGCAGGAACTTCAGTGCTTTTGCAAATACTTACAACGGTAGGTTAAAAGAAGCTTTCCCTACAGGACAATGTCACATAGGTTACCCCTTGGAGAGTGTGGGAATTGTATCGTCGGGCTACTCTACTTCTTGTTGTCATTTCTCCCTAAGAGTTAGACTAGACCGGGAAATAACTAGAGACATGCTCCTCTTGCAAGCTCCTCTGTGACATACTATGAACACACTGCATGTATCTTTGTGTCCCAGTGAGCTGAGCTGATTTTGTAGTGAGCTACTAGCAACAGAAAAGGAAAGTCCACACATGCTTTGACTGCCATTTATTGAGCAGCTCTGTTTTTTGCTTGGAAACACACCAGACAGAAATCTTTAAATGGCCTTTGGAGACTGTAAAGCTGATACTGCATTTCTACAAACAGTTGCCATTGGTTTTAACTCTTTAACAAACCATCTGAGCAGTGTGGCATTGTTGTATATGACAACCCTGGAGAGCAATCCATTGAATAGTTTTAAAGAGACGGACAGATGACATTTGCTGATATTTTTTATTGTATGGAGGCTTGGATTTTTCATTTTCATTTTATTCAAAGCTAGAACTTTTAACTTTAAAAATTTCACAGCATGGGTCATTGCAGGCCTGTTACTAGGTTTAGTTGTATCCCTCACATTGAAGTCAGAGCTGTGCCACTGATTTTGTATATCAAGAAATCAGCTCATGTTGTGCTGACTTTTATGCAGTTTCACAATATAGAAATCATCCCTATCTGAATTTGGATTAGTAATCAGGAATGTTAACATAGTATTTCTGATTTCTCAGTACTCTGACAGAGCAGGGAATGTAGATGGCTGATTAATATTGATGATGAATTTAATGTCAAACCAGAAACAGCCAATTCTAAAAGTTTCAACAAAGGGTTCTAGCTAATAATTAGCACTAACTTTAATGAAACATTTGCTTTCTTCTGAAGATGGAGGGAAGCTGTTGCAGCTCGGAAGAAACTGAAGCGTCAGATGAGAGCATTCCCAGCAGCCCCATGTTGTGTAGATCCAAAAGATAAATTGAAAGCACTGTCACCCAGTGCAGAATGTCCTATTGCTAGAGAGCACCTTGCTAAAAGGATTGTAAATTTGGGACATGCAGGGAACCTTGGCACCTCCTGTCTTAGGTAAGTACATACTCGTGGGAGGCTACTCCACATGTTACAGACATTGACAGATATTAATGTGTACTAGTTATACTTAGTTATGTTAAGAGAGGGATACATCTCTCTACCGTCACTCTCTCCTACATTGCCTTGTGCTTTTAATATTCACTTACAATTCAGGGCCCCATGATCTCCAGTGGCATGTACAGTTTATTGCCTACATGTCTAAATACTATGAACCATTGTGTTCAATGTGTTGTACATCTTTTTCTGTAACATCTGAAGTGATCCTGACAAAGTGGGTTAGTTCCTTGAAGAGTATGTTCAGATTGATATATTTATAGTGTCTGTTGTCTTAGTAGTATTTGGATCTTTGCATATACATAGCAGAGCAATTAGAGAAAATGCAGTTGAACTCCAGAGACAATGCATTTAGACTGAATTGAGACAAAATGTATGCTGGTATATTATGGTTGTTACCAGATGTTGGTTTATTGTGGTCTCTGAAGTGGAACGGTGGGTTGCAGACACTAATAGCAATTTTTTGACAGCCTCTCTTTTGTATCAGTTTTCTTTGTGGCATGGAGGAGATATCTTGATTAATTTGGAGTACCATTTGTAGTAGATTAATTTGTAGTACCACACAGATTTGTAGTGATCCTTTTACTATAAATTAGGACTAGATCACAGCCATATACTCCATGCTTATCCTGTGCAGTTGCAGATATACCTTAGTTAGCAAAATATGTGTTCCTGAGCATTACGTTAACAGAAAATTCAGTATCAGAGGCAGAAGTAACATGAAATGAATATAATAGTTCTTGTAAAACACACACATGAACAGCAAACATTTCATTAAAAACTAACATTATCTACTTCTGAGATAAAACAACTAGGGTATGTAAGCCTTGCCTAAACAGACAAAAACATTTTGACTCTTCTATCTTCACTCCACTTACAAGATCCTTCCAAAATACATTCAGGGATATTTTTTCTTTGTTTCACAATCCTCTGCATTTCTTATGATTTCCATTTTGGTGATCAGATTTATAGATCATGCATAATGTGCTTGGTGAGGCAGGCCGCTCATTTTTTTTTTGCTTCTTACTCATGTTCAGTAACGAATGTGAAGACAACTGCTATATACTTTGCATGTTGTAGACAGGCACACACAGCTACTTTAGGATCAGCTAGAGTAGAATCCCATTGTTTCCCAGGTCGAGCTTTTACTGTGTTATTTTTATTGGATATACACTTTTGCAACCTGGCATTAAAATCTGTTATTTCATTCCCCAGTTCTGATGTCGCTAAAAAAAACCCTTGCAGCTAGACAGAGGACAAGGAGGAAAAGTGTGGGCTGAGTAGGCACAAATAGACTTTTTAAAAAGGCTCTTTGTCAGAAATTTTAGCTGAGTTATGCCTGTACTAGAAATTGAGCTACATTGAGGTCTTTTGCACACCACACCAGAATGGACTTTTAAAACTAAATATCCAGCATACTATTTTGTAAGCATTGGGCTATTAAAAACCACTTCTCAATTCTTGCCTGAATTTGCTACCATATTGTTTATTGTGTGGATAGCAGAGTCTACGTTCTTTCTGGTTGAACTTTGCATCTCCTTCTCATGGCTGAATCCAGTATTAAAGACATAGCTGTGTTAGTCTGGAAAACCAGTATGTAAAGGGATCTTATAGCACTTTGGTGACTAACTGAAAAAAAAGAAGTTGGTAGCATAAGCTTTTGTAGACTTGAGCCTACTTCCTCAGGTGCATGATTGACTTACGTAATTACTGACTGTTGGGATTCCACACTCTTACTTTCCCCTCTCTCTTGTCTGTGGAGAAAGCAATGTCCTACCTGAAAGCATATATGAGAGGAGGAGTCTTTAAACAGAATTTTCTCTGTATAGCAGACTTCTTAGGAATGATATTTTTTTGTGAAATTTGCTCTTATATATAACCAACTATATGATGTTCTTATTGATGGGCATGCTCTCTTCTCAGATATATAGGATTCATATATATGTTAGCAGTTGCATCAAAACTGTTTAGCTACATCTGGAGTTAGGTAACTCTTCTCTGACTTGTCTTTGGAATCTGATGAATGCATCCTCTTGTTAAAGACTTGTAAATACATACCTGTTCACCCTGCAGTCTTGTAGGTAAGAAATGAATTGGGAAATGAAGGGTAGCCAAGTTATTAATGGCCTCTGTTTATTTATAGGCTTGGATGGCTACGGAATAAGATAATCCATCAAATGAAAGTACAACATTTTTATCAGCAGTTGTTACGGTATGTTGGAGTTTTGGCTCTCCAGGTATTAGAACTGTATGTATAAATGCATAAGTTGACCTCATGTATAAGTCTAGGGCAGGTTTTGGGGCCAAGATTATGGGTTTCGATATGACCTGTGGGTAAATCAAGGGTAAGACTTGGGTGTATGTAGCAAAGGATGCAAAGGATGAAGCAAAGGGAAAAATGCCAAATAACTTATAGTAGGGCCCTTGGTACGATTGCATGATTCTGTTATGGCAGCAGCTCAGATTTCTTCTTCAGGAGGGATACCACAGCAGTGGGGAAAGTTTCCCCCTCAATTACCCTCAAACTCTGAGGCTCTTTTGGGTTTTTTGGTGGGCAAACTGAATGTTAACCCCCCTTTTTTATCCTTCCCAAAAAGAGAGAGGCTCCCTGTGAGGAGGAGGAGCAAGTACTCACTAGGCTCTGCTAGAAGCAAGTAGAGGCTGAGGTGGGGATGCCTCAGGAGCTTCCACTTTGAATCCACATATCCTGAATCCCTGGAAACTGTGGCCTCACCATACTTACATTGATCCATAGATAAGTCAATCCACTTGGGTTGATATTTTTTGACTAAAATTTCATGATGTATAGATGAATAAGTGTGGTCTTGTGGTTTGAATGTTGGACTAAGACTATGGAGACCAGAGTTCGAATCCTGGCTCACCCATGGAAACTGTCTGGGTGACCTTGGAAAAGTCACACTCTCTCATCCTCATAGGATGGCAATGGAAACCCCCCTCTGAAAAACGCTGTCAAGAAAACTCTGCAGTAGATTCGCCTTAGGGTTGCCATAAGTTTAAAGGCACACAACAATAATAACAATAGATGAGTACATATGAATAAATCACAGTTGCCATTACCTGTGTCTACTGGCCACACCTGTGGGGACTGATGAGAGCTGAAGTCTAATAATAATAATAATAATAATAATACATTTTATTTATATACCGCCTTTCCAAATAGATCAAAGCGGTTTACAAAATAAAGTAATAATACATAGCATAGCACAGTAATAGTTGAACAACATAGCATAGCATAATGATCTAAACAACAATCCCCAATTCTCCCCTCAAGATGGTGGTTGAAGAGAGGGAGAGCTCTTCTTGCTTCTAGAAGGAGCAGGCCTGCCTTTCTCTCCCCCTCAAGATGGTGGTTAAAGAGAGGTAGAGCTCTTCTTGCTTCTAGAAGGAGCAGGCCTGCCTTTCTCTCCCCCTCAAGATGGTGGTTGAAGAGAGGGAGAGCTCTTCTTGCTTCTAGAAGGAGCAGGCCTGCCTTTCTCTCCCCCTCAAGATGGTGGCTGAAGAGAGGGAGAGCTCTTCTTGCTTCTAGAAGGAGCAGGCCTGCCTTTCTCTCCCCCTCAAGATGGTGGTTGAAGAGAGGGAGGGCTCTTCTTGCTTCCAGAAGGAGCAGGCCTGCCTTTCTCTCCCCCTCAAGATGGTGGTTGAAGAGAGGGAGAGCTCTTCTTGCTTCTAGAAGGAGCAGGCCTGCCTTTCTCTCCCCCTCAAGATGGTGGTTGAAGAGAGGGAGAGCTCTTCTTGCTTCTAGAAGGAGCAGGCCTGCCTTTCTCTCCCCCTCAAGATGGTGGTTGAAGAGAGGGAGAGCTCTTCTTGCTTCTAGAAGGAGCAGGCCTGCCTTTCTCTCCCCCTCAAGATGGTGGTTGAAGAGAGGGAGAGCTCTTCTTGCTTCTAGAAGGAGCAGGCCTGCCTTTCTCTCCCCCTCAAGATGGTGGCTGAAGAGAGGGAGAGCTCTTCTTGCTTCTAGAAGGAGCAGGCCTGCCTTTCTCTCCCCCTCAAGATGGTGGTTGAAGAGAGGGAGGGCTCTTCTTGCTTCCAGAAGGAGCAGGCCTGCCTTTCTCTCCCCCTCAAGATGGTGGTTGAAGAGAGGGAGAGCTCTTCTTGCTTCTAGAAGGAGCAGGCCTGCCTTTCTCTCCCCCTCAAGATGGTGGTTGAATAGAGGGAGGGCTCTTCTTGCTTCCAGCAGGAGCAGGCCTGCCTTTCTCTCCCCCTCAAGATGGTGGTTGAAGAGAGGGAGAGCTCTTCTTGCTTCTAGAAGGAGCAGGCCTGCCTTTCTCTCCCCCTCAAGATGGTGGTTGAAGAGAGGGAGGGCTCTTCTTGCTTCCAGAAGGAGCAGGCCTGCCTTTCTCTCCCCCTCAAGATGGTGGTTGAAGAGAGGGAGAGCTCTTCTTGCTTCTAGAAGGAGCAGGCCTGCCTTTCTCTCCCCCTCAAGATGGTGGTTGAAGAGAGGGAGAGCTCTTCTTGCTTCTAGAAGGAGCAGGCCTGCCTTTCTCTCCCCCTCAAGATGGTGGTTGAAGAGAGGGAGAGCTCTTCTTGCTTCTAGAAGGAGCAGGCCTGCCTTTCTCTCCCCCTCAAGATGGTGGTTGAAGAGAGGGAGAGCTCTTCTTGCTTCTAGAAGGAGCAGGCCTGCCTTTCTCTCCCCCTCAAGATGGTGGTTGAAGAGAGGGAGAGCTCTTCTTGCTTCTAGAAGGAGCAGGCCTGCCTTTCTCTCCCCCTCAAGATGGTGGTTGAAGAGAGGGAGGGCTCTTCTTGCTTCCAGAAGGAGCAGGCCTGCCTTTCTCTCCCCCTCAAGATGGTGGTTGAAGAGAGGGAGAGCTCTTCTTGCTTCTAGAAGGAGCAGGCCTGCCTTTCTCTCCCCCTCAAGATGGTGGTTGAAGAGAGGGAGGGCTCTTCTTGCTTCCAGAAGGAGCAGGCCTGCCTTTCTCTCCCCCTCAAGATGGTGGTTGAAGAGAGGGAGGGCTCTTCTTGCTTCCAGCAGGAGCAGGCCTGCCTTTCTCTCCCCGTCAAGATGGTGGTTGAAGAGAGGGAGAGCTCTTCTTGCTTCTAGAAGGAGCAGGCCTGCCTTTCTCTCCCCCTCAAGATGGTGGTTGAAGAGAGGGAGAGCTCTTCTTGCTTCTAGAAGGAGCAGGCCTGCCTTTCTCTCCCCCTCAAGATGGTGGCTGAAGAGAGGGAGAGCTCTTCTTGCTTCTAGAAGGAGCAGGCCTGCCTTTCTCTCCCCCTCAAGATGGTGGTTGAAGAGAGGGAGGGCTCTTCTTGCTTCCAGAAGGAGCAGGCCTGCCTTTCTCTCCCCCTCAAGATGGTGGTTGAAGAGAGGGAGAGCTCTTCTTGCTTCCAGAAGGAGCAGGCCTGCCTTTCTCTCCCCCTCAAGATGGTGGTTGAAGAGAGGGAGGGCTCTTCTTGCTTCCAGCAGGAGCAGGCCTGCCTTTCTCTCCCCCTCAAGATGGTGGTTGAAGAGAGGGAGAGCTCTTCTTGCTTCTAGAAGGAGCAGGCCTGCCTTTCTCTCCCCCTCAAGATGGTGGTTGAAGAGAGGGAGGGCTCTTCTTGCTTCCAGCAGGAGCAGGCCTGCCTTTCTCTCCCCCTCAAGATGGTGGTTGAAGAGAGGGAGAGCTCTTCTTGCTTCTAGAAGGAGCAGGCCTGCCTTTCTCTCCCCCTCAAGATGGTGGTTGAAGAGAGGGAGGGCTCTTCTTGCTTCCAGAAGGAGCAGGCCTGCCTTTCTCTCCCCCTCAAGATGGTGGTTGAAGAGAGGGAGAGCTCTTCTTGCTTCTAGAAGGAGCAGGCCTGCCTTTCTCTCCCCCTCAAGATGGTGGTTGAAGAGAGGGAGAGCTCTTCTTGCTTCTAGAAGGAGCAGGCCTGCCTTTCTCTCCCCCTCAAGATGGTGGTTGAAGAGAGGGAGAGCTCTTCTTGCTTCTAGAAGGAGCAGGCCTGCCTTTCTCTCCCCCTCAAGATGGTGGTTGAAGAGAGGGAGAGCTCTTCTTGCTTCTAGAAGGAGCAGGCCTGCCTTTCTCTCCCCCTCAAGATGGTGGCTGAAGAGAGGGAGAGCTCTTCTTGCTTCTAGAAGGAGCAGGCCTGCCTTTCTCTCCCCCTCAAGATGGTGGTTGAAGAGAGGGAGGGCTCTTCTTGCTTCCAGAAGGAGCAGGCCTGCCTTTCTCTCCCCCTCAAGATGGTGGTTGAAGAGAGGGAGAGCTCTTCTTGCTTCTAGAAGGAGCAGGCCTGCCTTTCTCTCCCCCTCAAGATGGTGGTTGAATAGAGGGAGGGCTCTTCTTGCTTCCAGCAGGAGCAGGCCTGCCTTTCTCTCCCCCTCAAGATGGTGGTTGAAGAGAGGGAGAGCTCTTCTTGCTTCTAGAAGGAGCAGGCCTTCCTTTCTCTCCCCCTCAAGATGGTGGTTGAAGAGAGGGAGGGCTCTTCTTGCTTCCAGAAGGAGCAGGCCTGCCTTTCTCTCCCCCTCAAGATGGTGGTGAAGAGAGGGAGAGCTCTTCTTGCTTCTAGAAGGAGCAGGCCTGCCTTTCTCTCCCCCTCAAGATGGTGGTTGAAGAGAGGGAGAGCTCTTCTTGCTTCTAGAAGGAGCAGGCCTGCCTTTCTCTCCCCCTCAAGATGGTGGTTGAAGAGAGGGAGAGCTCTTCTTGCTTCTAGAAGGAGCAGGCCTGCCTTTCTCTCCCCCTCAAGATGGTGGTTGAAGAGAGGGAGAGCTCTTCTTGCTTCTAGAAGGAGCAGGCCTGCCTTTCTCTCCCCCTCAAGATGGTGGTTGAAGAGAGGGAGAGCTCTTCTTGCTTCTAGAAGGAGCAGGCCTGCCTTTCTCTCCCCCTCAAGATGGTGGTTGAAGAGAGGGAGGGCTCTTCTTGCTTCCAGAAGGAGCAGGCCTGCCTTTCTCTCCCCCTCAAGATGGTGGTTGAAGAGAGGGAGAGCTCTTCTTGCTTCTAGAAGGAGCAGGCCTGCCTTTCTCTCCCCCTCAAGATGGTGGTTGAAGAGAGGGAGGGCTCTTCTTGCTTCCAGAAGGAGCAGGCCTGCCTTTCTCTCCCCCTCAAGATGGTGGTTGAAGAGAGGGAGGGCTCTTCTTGCTTCCAGCAGGAGCAGGCCTGCCTTTCTCTCCCCGTCAAGATGGTGGTTGAAGAGAGGGAGAGCTCTTCTTGCTTCTAGAAGGAGCAGGCCTGCCTTTCTCTCCCCCTCAAGATGGTGGCTGAAGAGAGGGAGAGCTCTTCTTGCTTCTAGAAGGAGCAGGCCTGCCTTTCTCTCCCCCTCAAGATGGTGGTTGAAGAGAGGGAGGGCTCTTCTTGCTTCCAGAAGGAGCAGGCCTGCCTTTCTCTCCCCCTCAAGATGGTGGTTGAAGAGAGGGAGAGCTCTTCTTGCTTCCAGAAGGAGCAGGCCTGCCTTTCTCTCCCCCTCAAGATGGTGGTTGAAGAGAGGGAGGGCTCTTCTTGCTTCCAGAAGGAGCAGGCCTGCCTTTCTCTCCCCCTCAAGATGGTGGTTGAAGAGAGGGAGAGCTCTTCTTGCTTCTAGAAGGAGCAGGCCTGCCTTTCTCTCCCCCTCAAGATGGTGGTTGAAGAGAGGGAGGGCTCTTCTTGCTTCCAGAAGGAGCAGGCCTGCCTTTCTCTCCCCCTCAAGATGGTGGTTGAAGAGAGGGAGAGCTCTTCTTGCTTCTAGAAGGAGCAGGCCTGCCTTTCTCTCCCCGTCAAGATGGTGGTTGAAGAGAGGGAGGGCTCTTCTTGCTTCCAGAAGGAGCAGGCCTGCCTTTCTCTCCCCCTCAAGATGGTGGTTGAAGAGAGGGAGAGCTCTTCTTGCTTCTAGAAGGAGCAGGCCTGCCTTTCTCTCCCCCTCAAGATGGTGGTTGAAGAGAGGGAGAGCTCTTCTTGCTTCTAGAAGGAGCAGGCCTGCCTTTCTCTCCCCCTCAAGATGGTGGTTGAAGAGAGGGAGGGCTCTTCTTGCTTCTAGAAGGAGCAGGCCTGCCTTTCTCTCCCCCTCAAGATGGTGGTTGAAGAGAGGGAGGGCTCTTCTTGCTTCCAGAAGGAGCAGGCCTGCCTTTCTCTCCCCCTCAAGATGGTGGTTGAAGAGAGCCTCTCTAGCATCTCTAGGGCTACAGGTTCCTTGTCCTGACCTAAAATCGTGTATTTTAATTATATTTTCTTTATCTAGGGATGTGGTGTGGATTCCACTGGATTTGCCGTCATTGGTTGCTGAAAACATTCCAGTGCAACAAGAAAAGATATTTTGGAAAGCACTTTTGGTGTTGCCAAGCTATGAGAAATACCCACCTGAGGATCCCAGCAGGTATGTCCTACCTTCCGAATAGGCAAGAAAGCCAAGAAGGTTGGGTACTGCCTGTACCATCTTCACTGCTGCATATGATCACACTGCTCTAGTGATATTGCTGCTTATTATATTACAATCTGTTTTACGCTAGCCACTCAAAAGGGGCAAGGAACTTGGTTTGCTTATCCATCTACTCCCCCTCAACTTCTTTGGGCTACCTGCCCTGTCTTCCAATATGGGACCCAAGGTGGCTCACAACATAGGTTAAAACAAAATATAGCTAAAAGCAATCATAATAGAAACAGTACAAAAAAACCCTTTAACTAAGCTATCCTGTTAAATCAGCATTAATTTAAGATGGTTTAAAAGGAGCCAGCATGGCTTAGTAGTTTGAATGTTGGACTGCAACTCAGGAGACAGGGTTTCAATCCTCACTCGCCCATGGAAATCCACTGGGTGACCTTGACAAGTCACACTCTCTCAATCTTAGGGGAGGACAAACCTCCTCTGAACAAATCTTGCCAAGAAAACCCCATAATAGGTTTGTCTTAGGGGTGCCATAAGTCGGAAATGACTTGAAAACACACAACAACTAAAAGATTTTAAATATGATGAAAGTGTAGCTTCCCGTGCCACATTGAAAGAGCCTTCTGCAGCAGCCAGCTATGGTCAGCATCCTGTTTAAGTAAAAATATGCCAGCTGAAAGTGAGCCAATCTAGCCTCCTATGGAAGAATTCAAAGTAGACGGCCAAGTGACAAAACTTAACATATTATGATAGTGCAAATTATTTCCAATTCTGATACAGATTATCAAGGGATGGTGTGTGTGTGTGTGTGTGTGTGAGAGAGAGAGAGAATCCACTTGCTTTTGCTTATGTAGACAAAATAGTACCATCCATATACAGAGGAAGATATGTTTGCAAAAGTCCAAATAATATATTGGGTGAGAATCTCAGCAACCGAATGCTGGTTTGTCTGTGTGAGGAAAAAATGAAAGCTGTAAGGCTGAAGATGAGCTTGGTTGACTGAAACAATCCAAGTCTCTTTTGCTTATTGTTATTAATTGTCAAGAAGAAATCAACTGACTGATTCAAATATCTGGTAATTTTATGAGAATATCTGATAAACGTTCTTTCTGTTTAATGACACACACCAAGTAGCTTAATCCTTATAATTTAGAATATTTGCATATGGTGGACAAGTCCCGCTGCAAAAAAATTCTGGAAGAAAGTGCATAATGAAATGCAAAAAATAATACAAATAAAAATCAAATTTAATCCAGAAAAAATTCTATTAAACATGATTGCCGAAGAAGAAGAAAGGAAACATCTAAAATTTTTACTATATATGATTACAGCTGCTAGATTATTCTTTGATGTGGAAACAAAAAGAAACACTGATAATAGATGAATGGTTAAAAAAATGTCTCGACATGATAGACTTGAATAGACTAACAATGTTACTGAAAGGAATTGGAAAGAGGGTTGGAACAAAGATTGGGAATTACTAAGAGAGTTTTGTAGAAACCGCTGGTCATAACCAACAAAATACTATATTATAACTAAAAATACTAGAAAATTTTTATGCTACAAGCAAGAAAGATTAAAATACTAAGGAATAATGATGGAAAAATTTAAAAGGAAGATATATAGAATCTAGTTGCACAGTCTGTAATAAAAATAATATAAGTTGCTGTCTCGTAAATAATAGCAAATTCAACAAATCAAGATAAGTTAAGAAATACTTAAGTTAAGCAGTGGTAGTAATTTCTCTTTTTTCTGTCATTTGCTTATGTTATTATAATTAAGAAGTGCAAATCTATTATTTAATGAACTAATTTATATTAATAGATGTTAAAGAAGATAGTATCTGAAAGGTATAGGCACCAATAGTAATAGTAAATACGGCTTTTTCAAATACAGGAAAAACAAGGAAATAATAATTATTTAAGAAAAGAACAATGAATGAAATATGCTCCAATTTAATAACCAGACGAATCAAATATTAAGATATATTAGGATGTATGGAAGGGAGGGTGGGAAGGAGAATCTAAGTTGTTTTTATTGTACATGGATAAAATCAATTAAAAAAAGAATATTTGACACTTTTGATTCAAGACACTGATATCTGTTGAGTTGTGTGTGATTCTCTGCTGAAAGTATTTTCTCCTTCTGTTTGCAGAATTCTAGCAAATTGGTTGAAAGCTAAATTTGCAATTGATAAAAATTTGAAGGAAGCAACATCTGTGGTGAATGGTGGAATTGAAATACTTGCATTACATACCTCTCTTTGTACACAAGGAAATCATGATGTTCATGTCAGCACATGCATAAAGGTCTGTTCGAAGTGCGCTTGCCACATTCCCTTCCTTGATAGAGAGATAGGACTCTAGATAAATAGGATTCCAGCCCATTTCTATCTCCTTCCTTTCTCTGAACAGGGTTCTGCTGTCTAGCTGTACAAGAGTATACAGTCACTAAAAGAGATTCTTTCATTTCCCTAATCCATAGTTTCTAATGTCTCTGTGCTTTGTCTTTGTTTTAGAAAGAATTTTTCTTCACTTTGCTTCTTTTCTGTGTCTCTGCCCATATCTTGAATGACAGAATATACTATTCTTTATACCTATACCTCCAAACAAACAGAGGAAAAGCAAATCAGCAAAGAAAGCTCTGGATCTGAGTTTTCAAAAGCAAAAGACAAAGCTCTTAAAATCCTGCTGTGTGCCTATCCTTTTTGTGGCAGTTTTAAGGAGTGGCAATTTAAATAGATTCCAGGGAGCCCTGTCATGAACATAAATGAATGCCAGTGGACTTCCAGGGATTTTTGACATTTTTTCATAGTTTGTGCAGCCCTTAAACGATTTAAGGGGCAGGAAATTGGTCCCAGACTCTCAAGAGTTTCTTTAGAAGTGATTAAAGGTATAACTGAAAATGTTACAAATACTTACAGTTTCTCCAAAGACTTGAGTAATCAGTCTTTTGGTTATTGCAGGATTAACCCGTCTGAGTCTGGCACCCAAGATTTTAAGTTACGTACATTAAAAAAAAAATTAAGCAAGCAGCTATTAGTGACTTAAGAGAACAGTTTCCATAAATAAAGGCATTCTCAATGAAAGTATCCATTTGAGCCTGCTGATTAAAGCCTTCATGTTTAGAGGCACTCTGGATTCTGCTTGCTGTGGTGAGGTCAGTGCCAGCTGTAGGGGAGAGCTTTTATCTTGAGGTCTTCCTGGGAATGTATGATTGGGCACTGGCATAGGAGAGTGGACTTGTTCCTACCTTGTTCGTTCCCTGTATGATGGATTGGATTGTTTGTCCTTTCCCTGTAGATGACCCATGGGACACTCAGCACTTCAGAGACGGAAGACCCAGGGACCCAGAAAAAGCTTCTTGGAACTAGTGGGCTTATTCTTTTGCTCTCTCCTCGAGTAAGAAGTGACGATGTGGCAGAGGAAGACGTTTATTGGCTTTCAGCCTTGCTTCAGCTGAAACGGCTTCTTCAAGCAAAACCTTTTCGACCAGTAGTACCTCTGGTGGTTCTTGTCCCAAGTCATGGAGACGAGGCTGCAGAAAAGGAAGTAGAGGAAGGTGCTAGAGATTTCTTTACTTGAGAATAGTTGTTGTTGGGTTAAAATGATGGTCAACACTGAAGGTGTGGGGACAGTTGGTATCATCCATAGTTCTGTAAACAGAGTTTAATCTGTTTTACAGCTTTGTGTTAAGCTTAAATCAGTATTTTCTGTTTGAACGTTTGCATGGTTGCCATACCTTCATTCTCTGTGTCCCATGGAATAAGGGAATAATATTACTAAACTTGTAATGCCTTTCCTTCTAAAGGGTTGATGCTGCCAGATTTGATTTCAGCTAATCTTATTTCAAGCTACAATGTTGTTGAAATACCGGATTCTGTGAATGACTTGCAAGGCACCAGAAAGGTAAGAACTATCTCTGCATGTAAGTCATATTTTTAACATGCTTATTGATCACAGTTAAGTAGAGAATGTTATTCTTCATCGATGAAGCTTACCATTGGGAACACTGGGAAATAATTTTGACTAGTGGACAGACTAAAACTTTTCACAATACTGTTCTTTTGACTTTTTTCCCTTTAAAATTGTGTTAGTCTAGTTATGATTTTGTACTTGGTATTCTTCTTTTTAAAGAAAACAAAAAAGCTTGCATTTATTCATTAATGTACAGTATTTACATTTCTCGAAAGGCGTTCATGAAGACCCTGCTCCACTCTGCAGTGTTTTCCCCACTTGTGCTTTAGGTTTATGGAGCAGCCTGTGGTGTGAGTTGTAAATAACAGTGGAGTTTATTTAGGGAAATACAGCATCTCATGTATTAAGAGTCCTAGCCGGTGAAGGAATCTAAAGGATAAAACCCCCTTTAATTGAGCCAGACATCCAAGCAGTTGCAGCAGAAAGTATCCATGTATTATTGGCTGGAAGATTTATAGCCCCCCTTTCAATCCTGAAAGCAGTTCACAATGAATTTTCATGAAAATCAAGAAAATGCACTCAAACATAACATCAGACAGTAAGCTTAGCATTTCAAAAAGGCATGTAGTTGTTCACAGGCCTAGTGTCTCTTTCCTCAGCACAGGTGGAGGAGAACATTAGAAGTTGCTGCTTCCATTTTAGATTATTGGCATATTGTTGTCCAAATACTGAGCTGTGATTAAGCATAATTGTGGTTAGTGAAAAAAACTTCATAAACCGCAATTTGAAGTTGACTTATTTGCACTAACAATGGCTAATGTTAGCCACAGTTTTCTTATGTTTGAATGACAGAGCAAGCAGCAATTAACCAAAAATGGAAGCAAAATGTTGTGTAGCTACTTCAGTGGAGAAGGGAGCACATCTCATAAACACACATTTCTCTGTAGCAGCACTTTTTTCCTGTTTTGGTCCTATACTGTGGAGTGAACAAATGGGTTTTGACTAACTGTAGGCTGGTCTTGTGTTGACTGAGAAGGTGGTGGCCCTGCAACTCTAGACACTTTTGGATGACACTGATTATAGAAAGAAATCTCAATCAGACTTTTTCCTAAGACTGAAATTGTTTGGGTTGGTAGATGACCTGTGCCACTTTCTCCAGACTTTCTCAGTAGCTTTTGATATCATCAGAAATAGTATTCCTTTGCCCTACCTATCTTGATTTAACACAGAAAGGAGTTCCTTAGAAGCCATCTGCCAGGGATGCTTTAGCTTATGGATTTCTGCATTGGCAAGGAATTTGACTAGAGGGTCCTTGGAGTCTCTTTCAGCTCTACATCTATGATTCTGTGTGTCAGCTAGTGAATTTGGTGTTCTCTTTGTTGCTTTCCACAGCTCTCTGAAGCAGTGCGGTGGCTGGTTGCTCAGTACCCTAGCTCTGGCAAGCTTTGCTGCCAGACACTCACACAATATGTGGAAGATGGCCTTGAGCTTCTCTTCAGCCAGCAGTTCTACCAAGACAGGAAGGAAAGACATATGGCGGGCTTGCAATCCCAAGACCCTAGTGCCATAATAGAGCTGTACAACAGTGTGATACAGTTTTTGGCAGAGGTTGTCTGTTCAGAAGATCTCTTTGAACTCTCCTGGCCCGTAACTGAATTTGCAGAGCCTGGGGGTAGTAAACTGCTTCCGCATCTCCAATGGAACATCCCCAACCACTTGGCTTGGCTGAAGAAAGCTGTGCTGTCCTTCCAGATCCCACACATGGATCTTCCTCCTTTGGGTGGTAAGGATTTCTAAGCAGAGAGAACAACACACCTGAGAATATTGTCTAGCAGGGTCTTAGAGGCTATTCTTGTTGACAATAAGAATATGTTTTGAATTTTAATTAATTTGCTAAGTACAAAAGATGCAAATGAAAATAAGTTTATCTCTTTGCAAAAATCCATATAGTCTCTTCCCGTCTATGTTTCATGTATTTTAATATGCTGCTAAATTTGTCAGCTATCTAAAGATTTTCTAGGTCTTACACCACAAAATGTTGAAGCAAGAAATTTTGGCACTCTTATATTTTCTGAATTCACAAATTAGGTCAAAGAACATGTTTTTATTTAATTTTGAAATATTTCATATTTTCTCACAAGACGTGAATTATAATTTTTGACATACATTTTTGTATATTTTCAGAAAGAATGATACTTTTTACACTGATGCTGGGCTTAATCACATTTTGAATTCAAAATTGAATGAACTAACATTGTTCAAGAGATGTCAGACTTACTTTTGCATATTTTGATTCTAGCCCAAATTATGTTGTGTGTGCCTAACAGTTATTACATACGTTTGGATTTTCCCATATGCTGATGTTTTGGACAAATTTTGGGTGACAGAAAAGATATTGAGATACATTAGCCATGGATCTTCTTCTCTCATATTTGAGTGTAACATATATTTTTTTCTCCCTCAAACCAGCTCCCTGGCACCCTGTTTGCGCTATGATCTTTCAATATTTGTCCCAGACTGCCAGTTCTCCTCAAACCCAGGAGATACTTCAGTCTCAAATAGAAAATTTGCTGAGCAGAACATATTTCAAGTGGAAGGACAAAAAGACTGTGAGTTCAAGCGAAGATGGCCCTTCTGTAGAAGAGATACCTTGGGACAGTGTGTTGGCACTTTGCATTAACCATAAATTGAGAGACTGGAAACCTCCTTGCTTACCAGTAGCACCAGGTAATAATAAGTACTTTGGGCATTTTCCTTTTCCTCTTGCATTAGCACATATTTATTCTCAGTCAGCAGAGGAGAAGCCTTCCATTTTGAGAACCAAACAGTGCCAGCCATTTTGAATAAAGAAACCAAATACTTCCAATGCTTTTCTTGGTTCCTGTGCCCCTCTCTACCTATGCCATTTTTTTGATCAGGTCTGAGTTTCCTTTTCGCCCCCAGGGAGACCCAAACAGGATCCTCCCCCAGGGATCTTTCACTTCCAAAAAGAACTCAGAGGAACACATGTTCCAGTCCAAATGGACAATGAGACTTCAAAATCATACTTCCTCAAGCTGGGAGCTGTACATCAAGCACATCAGACCCTTTAGGAGATCAGAAGCACTCTTTGTCTCTCTTTTATGCCCCTTCCTAGGGAAAAAGGTCTCTCTCTGCTGTAACTCAGTAGATCAAAGTGTATACTTTCATCTGCCCCTATCCCCTAGATCTCACCTAAGGCTATTCCGGTAGTCCAGGTTAATAAAACTATGAAGGATTCTCCACCATCACTAGCCTTGCCTTCAACCAGGTCTGTATGGTACAAGCCAATGGTACAAGCCAATCAGCATGTTCATCCATGAGAGCCTGGGTAACTGTTGTCTTTCTGTGAACATAGCCAGGAACCAAATATAAATGGTTGGGAAATTATTTGTAGTTAGTTTGCCATCCTGAGTTAGCAGTGTTTCACCTGTACTGGATGGTATTAAAGCTGGAAAATCCATGCTACTCCTGATTTGACTGCAGTGGGTTATTTTTGCCTCTAACAGAAGCAGTGAATGAAGATGGACAGATATATGTATATTTCTTTAAGGAACATTTGAGAAAATTCACGTGTCCTTTCTTATGGGAAGAAGCTAGATTAAAAACTCAGAAAATGATCCAAGAAAGTCAAGGAAGGTGAGGTTGTCTTAAGAAATGTATGACATACAACATAATACTGTATCATAATTTATTTATATCCTTTTGTTCTCCTCCATGAAGACAATTGAAAGTGAAACAGTATGGCAGATGAAAATCAATGAAAACAAGCTTTAAATGGTGCCAACTTTGTACATGTACAATGTTGGGATCTGAAATGGTTGTGATTTTAAGGGAAAGTATTTTAGGGCTGTGGTTACATGGCTCAAATGAAAAATGTCACCTTGGTTTGCAGAAGCAATGAAAATAGCCAAACCTCCATTTGTATGGAAGAGACACCATCATCAGTTTTATAGGGAATACTGTATTCAGTTCTAGTTCCCCATCTCAAAAAAAAAGTGGGGGGGGGGAATTGCAACCTAATTGAGCAAGGAATTGGTTTGTCTTCCCACATAAAAAGCTAAAGTATCTGGACTTTTTCTTATGTTGTTTATTTATTTATTTGTTGCAGTTATATCCTGCCTTTCTCCCAAAATGGGATTTTGCTGTCTTAGAAGAAATATAGCTAATACACAGAAAGGGGCAGGTGTTAAGACAAAGGATTGTATGATTAAGTGTGATTTGAAGAAAAATAATTAGAAAGCTTACACTGCAACTCATTCATTCAGGAAAACTGATTTACAGTAGATTAAGGGTTGCCAAAACTGTGACATATAAGACATGGAATTAATCATGATGTAATTGTTTCTCCATGATATCTACATGTGACTTCCATGATTTGAAATAATGTCTTCAAAATACTAGATGATAGAATAACTAATGAGGAGAGGGGTTTGCCTTCCTGCTCTCCTTATTGGGTTTCCTAGAATTGGCTAGCTGGCCACTATTGCACATAGGGTGCTGAACCAGAGTAGGAAACGTGTCCTTCCAGCTGCAGTTGCACTGCAGCTAATAGCAGTACTAGCCAGTTGCTAGGAAATGCTGGGAGTTGCAGTTCAACAACTTCTGAAGGGCCTACAGAGATCTTTGTTCTGGTCCAGTACAGCTACTCTCATGTTATGACTGCTATGAACGCACTGATATTTCATGATTCCGACAAAAACCAAAGTTGCTTTTCCTTGATATTTCTTCTCCCTTAGGTCCAAAATAAAAACTACATCTTTTGCGAAGCTCTATCCACCTTCATTGCATCCAACTGAATATTGTGCCAGTGAGGAAATGGCAAGGAACACAGAACTGACTATCCCTAGTGGGGCAGACCTAGCAATGTCTGTTTCAGAAGTGGATGTTCTCCCCGAGTTCCTTTCTGCTAAGCTGCAAGAGGAGAAAGCAGAGAGCAAAAGGTACAGCTTTTATTTGCCCCTCCTTCACAAGGTGTGCTGCCAGGAGTGTATGTGATGTGGTAATGGGTATGGGCGCACACTTAAAAGAGCTATGGGGACAGGAGGAGCAGTTGGAAATGGTACTGCAATAGGGCCCAGCAACACTAGCTGAATTTCAGCTGTCAACACATAGTAATTGGTGCAATGTCTGGATAGAAAGAAGGCTGATAGGCAGAGACAGGATAATTTAAAGAGAGCCTTTGAACATGGAAAGGCCGTGATAAAGATAGTGATTCTTGCACCCCTTGTCTTGGGCCCTGTACAGAGTGTGGTGATATGGCAACATGGTTTTACCAGTTTTCTTTGCCATTCCTACTAAAACTATCCTAGTTATTAAAATGACCTGTAAAATTACATGAGCAGAAAGAACAAAGGAAAAAGTAAGTGCATCATGAACCTTTGCAAATTATGTTTCTTTCTTTCTCTCTTATTTGGTTTAGGTTTGATGATCAGCTGCAGCAGTTGCTGATTAATGACTCTGAGATATTCCAGGATTCCCCATCTTTTCCTCTTTACCTCCCTGAAACGCTTTTGCATGTGCCTCAAATAATCCATCCACCAGCCAAAACGTCAACATTAAGAAGCCCAGAGGTAAAATCTATAAGAATGTAATAGAATTCTATAGGAAGCACAGAGAAGAGTGTGCTGATGTTTTGTTGCTCTGTAGTTTAGATGGCTAATTTCAAACTAGAAACCACAAATGAGGCCAATTTTCCAGATTTTGCTGTGAATTACAATTCTAGGACTCTACAGTAATTTACCCTGGAGAAATGTTATTGTCCCCGATCAAAATGCTTAGAATTATCTTGAGATGAAAAATGAAGTCAAAAAAGCAACTAGAGAGGAAACTGTTGTAGTTATTATTATTAACCTTTATTTATATAGCGCTGTAAATTTACACAGTAATTTCTAACTTCAGTTTCGTTTGCATCAACTAAATAAATGTGTTCTAGTCAGAAAAAAAGTTTTTAGATGTTGTAAACTTGTACAACTTGACAAGTGTAATCCATGATTGTCCAGAATGTCCAATGAATGCTACAAATTTGTGGTACTCCTGGAGAAGGGCAGGATTGCAACCATCCCTGAATAAAAATGAGTGTGTGCACGAAATGCGGGGCTGTGCATGTACTCTCCATACCAATTATTAAGTGGATTGATCAGATCCACTGATTAAATGGACTGAGTGTTCTCTTTTGGCATCCATTCACATTCACTTGAACAAGTAAAAGCCTCAGTCCAGCTGGGAAACTTGCTTTGATGACAGGGTTTCCTAATGAGCAAAGCCTCTACTTACATCCCATTGGCCATAAGTAGAATCCCCCTTCAGATTTTCCAACTGAACAGAGAAAGGTCAGACTTTGACAGTGTGGCTGACACAAGCAATGATGTTGGAACAGGACTGTTGTTCACATCCCATGTTCCTCACACATGATGATGTCCTATGTTCAGGCTTAACAGCACAACCAGGCTTCAGTGGGTCTGGCCACAAAGGTATACTACTTTAGCTTTACTGTTTTTTTTAAAATTACAATTCAACAATATTTTCTGATTTTGTTTTCCCCTTTCCCACATCAGCCTGGAAATAAAGAATTGAGGGACCCAGACACCTCTCTGTCTCACAGACTCAAACATTTGAAACAACTGATAATGGCAAACAGAGAAGAAGAAATGGCTTGTGAACTCCACCTGTCTACATTGCTAGATGTGATTGATACGTGATCATGCTTAAACATGTAAGAAAGCTCAAAAGCTCACATTGGATCACAAACATATGTGAATAATCAGGATGGAAATCCATGGAAGAACAACAAGGACTTCTGTGAATGAAGTTTTCTGTGACTCCATTTGATAATACTTCTTTAAGATTGTATCATACTGTTTACAGCTGCCTGGTATTGAATTTTGTGCTCTGATTTTGGCCACTTTCCTGTGTGCGCTTGGGAGTAACCCCTACTTAATTCAGTAAGACTTACTTTCATCTGAGTCTGTGTTTGTACTGAATTTTAGTGTTTGTATTGAATTCCATGACTTCAAAGAGCCTGCAGTCTGATTTGTCATTAAATAAAACAGGAAAAATTATCCGTTTCCAGTTTTATCTAGGAAATTAACTGTGTGGAAGGGGCCACCCCCTGTATATCACAGCGTATGGGCTGGGGACTATTTGAACATTGTGTTTCCACATCAATGTAGGTGGTGTTGGAGGCAGGGATGATGCACTGATGGATGGGGAAATAAGTTACACTATCTCTCATAGTTTCCCAACACATTTAAGAAATTGAAGGGAGAAGTATTGTGCAAAAGCTTGGCTCCTGTAAGGTAATTTAAGATCTTCGTAGAATGGAAATGTCTTCCCTCTTAATTGACCTCAGTTTTTACCAACAAAGGAGGATGGGGAACTTTTCTATCATGAACATTCTTACATTGACTTACAAAATTATTCTTATTGGAATCCAAGAAGAAATGAGCTGCGTGCACATTCATGTAGAATTTTCCATTCATAAAATGGGCCAATATTTTGCATTACAAATGGGGTTAGTGTTAGTCATGAAGGAGCCCCATAGTTGGGATTTGAGTGACTTGCGCTTTCACAACTTTCCTCTTTTGTGGGTTATGAGTAGAGCTGACCTATCCATGTGGTTGCATACAGCAGAAACTGGTAGTCGAAAAGACTGTACAGCTGAAACTGAAATTCAGAAATTTTATCCAAATAAAAAGAGATAATTAGTCCCAAAAGATAAGTATTTTTGGTGTCATCATTTTCCTTAATGAATGGAAACATGTCCATTAAGGAGACAGTGATGTGGAGAGCAGCTGTAAGAATTACTCTAGAAGCATGAGAACCTATGGATGATTTTGCAAAAATGTGAGGGCACTATTCTTGGTAATTTTACAAAAGCAATCCCTCTGATTTTGTGTATATGTTGTGAATGAAAATGATAACCAGCCTACTCTAATATTGAAATAAATGATTATGTTCCAGTTTTGCTTAGTTTTTAAATTAGGAATTTGCTTTAGAAGCACAAAGACTGGTTATTGTTTTTTACCATTTGGGAAGCATTGTATTTCAAATTATTTTCCCTTTGAGCAGATCCTGCTGATACAACATTTGTAATGTCCAAATTCCTGTTATCAAGAAGAAAATCATAGCTTCCCCATAAGAATATCCTGAAATACAGACGAGTGTAAAGTTGGCAATATTCTCTTTACTCAGGAATCAGAATCTTGATACTTTGTGTATTTTAAAATGAGCGTGCATATTTTAAAATGAATGTGTGTCCTCTCTTTTAATGTACACTTTTAAAAATATATCATCCACTTTTTACTTAAGTGTAATGTTTGATTTTGATACTAGTATTTACACTGAGAAGGTAGTATATTGAATGTCTTTAAGTTTTGTTTGCAGTATTTTTTCTTAATACATACAATCATGGTTGGTCTGTAGCTGATGATCTAGAATAAATAAATTATTTATACATTTTTAAATTAATACTTGCAGCACCATCTATGTACAGGTTTGATAGGTCCCTTTTCCAACAGGCCTACAACCTATTCAGAAGGAAGATGAGGGATAAATAGAATAATAAGTGTTTAATTGAAAAAAAATAACTACTTTTGCTTTGTTTTACAAAGATGTGGGGACTAGGTACATACTGTAAGCCAACATGGTCTAGTGGCTTGAGCATTGGACTAGGACTCTGGAGGGTTGAATCTTTCCCGCGTCACCGAATCCCACTGGGTGACTTTGGGCAAGTCATACTCTCTCAACCTTAGAGGAAGGCAAACCTCTTCTTAAGAAACCTTGCCCACCCCCCACCCCCAAAAGCCCATGATAGGGTTCACTTTAGGGTTGCCATAAGTCGGAAATGATTTGAAGGCAGACAACAACAACATAGTCTGAAGATTTCCTGAGCAAGCTGTTTCCAAGAGAGTCTTGAAAAATATGAGGCAGATGGTTGCAAGGAGGCATTCAGCGAGACAACTATCTAAAAGGAGTAAGATGGAGTTGGATTGCAGGGGATGGAACGTATCAGGATACAAGAGTGCAGAGATAAGCATAAGAACTTTGTGCAAAGTCTAGGAATGAACACTGCAGGGTCCCTTCAGGAAGAGATATAAGAACAATGAATGATCTTTTTAGCAGAGTGCTGAATAGAGAAAATGGAATCCCAACAAGAATATTGCAGAATAAGGCTAGAGAGGATCTGAATAGAGGAAATTATCTTAATTGAGGGACAAAAAGGAAGGGACATTTGGGTAAAGTTAGCGAAATAACATGGTGTGCAGAGCAAAAGACAAGAGACTGCAAAAATCCAAGGCATTCTGCCTATTCAGAAAGGTGGATTTCTCAAATAAGGAGAGTGAACAAGGTAGGAACAATACATTTGGTCTAAGACACACAGAATCTGAGACAATGAATTACCTAAGAAGAGATTATGAATTAGCTAAGCAGAATTGCCTAATCAGAAGTTAATGATTTAAACAGCAGTTGCAATTTGAGATAATATCATTGGAGGGAGCAGTTGCCATCAACAGGTTGGTGGTACTGAAAAATATGGTATATGGTGAGTTATCCACAGACAATGTACAGAGAGAGAATAGTTGGAGACCTCATTAGAAAGAAAATTAGAGCTTTTATGAACATATTGAAAGCAGAACCAGGTGCGGGTTGAATTGTAGACAGTAAGGCATTAGGGGAATCAAGTAGGAAAAAATGATGAACTCCTAAACTTCCAAAGGCAGATCAAAAAAGATAGGTACTGAGTAGAGATCTGGTACTGAGAATACTATGAGTGATTTTTTAAGGAACAGTTTCAGTGGACCTGAACTAGTGGAGGCCATGCTGAAAAAGGATCAAGGAGGGACACATCAAGAGTTAGTAGGAAACTTGAGGACTCCAGGGATAAGGAGAAGGGATATTGGCAGCTGGAACAGAAGCTTGGTTGAGTTCTTTCTTTCTTTCTTTCTTTCTTTCTAAGAACAGAGTAGGAAATATAGCTGTGTTTGATAGCTGAAGGGAAGAAGGCAGAGGAGAACGGTTGATAAAATGGTGCAAAATTTTCACAATTGCAAGGGAGATAACAACTGGATGAGTCAGCAACTGTGATGAGGTTTTTTAACTGTTTTAAATGGTTTTTTTATATTAATATGTTTTAAACTGCAAATTATTTAATTCTATTTTAATGGGGGGAGGGTTGGGGGGATATGTTATATATATATTAATTGTTGTAAGCTGCCCTGGTAGCCTGAGTGCAGAGAGGCAGGATATAAATACATTTTATTATTATTATTATTATTATTATTATAGCCAGAGCCAGTGGAAGAACTGAAAAAGAGCTCTGTGGACAGGACCAGCTTTAACACTGAAGAAAGGGACAAAATTAAATTCCCACACAAAGTTAACCTGTAGGAATAATTGAGTTACTGAAGTGTGTGAATGTTTTATCATTAATGTGGTTATACCTGCAGTAACAAAGGCTATTTGTGCTATAGTAAGTTCTTTACAGAAAATAATATTTAATTTTTTTTAATTTGAAAATTTTATTGAGCAAATTAAAAAAGCAAAATCACAACAAATCAGAAACATCTCAAATCACAAACAAAACACATTCAAAATACATTCTAGTAGTCTCCAATACATTCCTACCATATTTTAACAAATCACAGCATATCATAGCAGAACCAATGTAGTGAATTGTTCATTTAATATTGTGAAGACACCCTGAGTCCCAGTTCTGGGAAAAGAGTGGGACACAAATCATCATCGTCATCATCAATCATGTTCCACATCCAACGTTCACCTTTCTTTATCATTACCCTCTTTTTTCCTTATATCTTAATTCCATCCTACCTTCCTTTCATATCTTCCTTTTGTTACTTTCCTTCCTCCTTCCTTCACTTCCCTTTCTGTTTCCCAAACATAATCTTACAGTGTTTACACTGATTTACTCTATTACACTTTCTCATACCCCCTCCAACATTCATTCCCTCTCTTTGCCTGTCATGCCCATTTAATTTAATATTTAATTCCTACCACAGACAATGTTTTGAAATCCCTGTTCCATGTGTGGGGGTTGCAATGGTGGTGGACCATGCCAGGCGTTGGAAGGAGGGAGCAAACAGGTTTCGTTGGGTCCGCATTCACTCCTTTTGTTATCCGTTCCCTCTGTTAAACACCAGCCACTTGATAATAAAAGGTGCACATCTAGTCCAACCACAAAGTTTATTAGGAGCACGCCTTTGAGAGAAATGCTGCTGGTTTCTTTGAAATGGAAGAAATGATTGTGCAGCTACTTAGGGCTATGGAGCCCTTCAGCCTGCTGTCAGGTGTACATGCATTGCACACACATGTGCTTTTCCTTCTTTGGTGAAGGATGCTCCCCCCCATCATAAGAAACATAGAAGAGTGGGGTATAGCAGTGGCGAGTTCAGAGGTACACAAGGTTTTCCCCCCCACTTTTCCTTGTCATGTTTGTACTGACCTGTTTCTGCTCCCACCCTCTCAGTGCTCTGCAAGCAAATTGCTAAGAAGAAAGGAGCATTTCTCTTGCATAGGCTGACCCTACATACCATCATTGTCATATAAATGTCAATTTTGTCCCATTTTCTAGGAAAATGCCCTGTTCTGTTGCAAAATGGTTTGAAATTGTTGTTCTCAAAAAAAAAAGAAAAAAGAAAGAAAAAAAAGTGTGTACTGGAGTATGAGAAGTTTGATGATAAGGTGTTGAAAGACCGAAATTTGCTGTGTAAGATTACTTCGTTGGAGAAATATTCATAGTATGATTGTGGTGAAATACATTATCACCGTCTTTTATCACGATCAACAGATCCAATAGGAGACTCAAGCATAAAATAAAATAAAATAAAACATCCAAAAGAATAAGCAGTACAATAAAACAGTTACTATCAGCTTTTATCTAAAAAAGAAAGAGCTTTAATCCTCTTTGTCTTTGAAAGAAATTTAGCAACAGCCAACATTACATTTAGAGACTTACCCTGATATCACTTCTAGGCTTTTTGGCTAAGATAAAGTATGAAATACAGTTCCCCTCTACATCTGTCTAAATTTTGTACGAGTTCTGTCACTGAAAAATAATTGTTCGCTCAATACGTTCATGTAATAAAACTTTTGTTATTGTCTTGCTTTTTCATGATTACGGAATATTTCATAACCCTGTCCCGTTTTTGTCTCAAGGAAACACAGTCAGCCTACTCTTGCACCCACTGCCCCATTGAAGACTCTGAGTACATATGCCCTGAGTGCGCTTTGTCCATTTCCAGGTTGCATGAATCGTGCAGAATGGGTTTATCAACCCAAAGCCTTCAGGTCTTCTCACAAGATGCAACTCTAGTGGTCTTACTCCACTTTATAGCGGACATCTTATCCCGGCCTTCACAGTTTTTGGAAACGTGTTTAGAACTCAAAGCCAGAGATCATACTACAAATCCTAGGATGATTCCACAGGAGGCAACAAGGGCAGTTAAAGTGAAACCATGGAGCTATAAATGGGTACTGTGAAAGGGCTTGTTTTCCCTGTGTTGTGGTGTTATAAAGCACAGTAGCTCCGAGCCAACCACCTTGTCAACTAGCCAGGAGGCAGTGGCTCTTTTTTCTGCATTCTCTCTGATGCCTTTGCTCTACCAGCGCAGCCAAATAGGCTTGTTTTCCCTGTGCCAAGCAATGCAGTCTTCCCACGGTGTCATTATACTCCACGTAGTAACCACAATGATGTGTTTTCCAATTGCTGCAGTGATGCAACCATCCGAGAAAGTTATCAGCTGGGGCTCTGCAAGGAGGAAGCTTGGAATGGGATTCCCTTCTCCAAAGGCCTGGGGCTGGAAGAGTGAAGAAAACCCAACCTGGGCAGACATGTTCCCTTTCTCACTTTGGCCCCTTTCCCATCCCTTAACGCAACACCCAGATAATGATAGAATTTGAAGATATAGCCGTGTTAGTCTATGGAATCAGGCTGTAGAGAGATATTGTAGCCCCTTTAAGACTCACTAAGAGAAAGAAGTTGACAGCAGGAGCTTTCCTAGACTAAAGTCTGCTTGCTCAGATGCATATTATTATTATTATTATTATTATTGATATTATTCAAAGATATAGCCGTGTTAGTCTGTAGAATCAGTATGTAGAGCAATCTTGTAGCCCCTTTGAAACTCACTGAAATAATAATAATAATAATATTTATAGCCTGCCCAATCACTAGGAATCCGGGTGGGTTAGAAGAGATTAAAATACGTGAAATACAATAAAATCAAAACAATCCCTTCCCACCCCCCCTTCCCAAAGCTAAAATGCAATTAAATCATCTCAATTTAAAACAATAAAAAACAATGTTAAAATTAGGGAAAAGTTTAGTAAACAGGATGATACGACCATGGTACCATGGTCATGGTATGCAGGGAGAAAAGTCAGGTTGGGAAGGCCTGCCAGAAGAGATCCATCTTAATGGCCTTCTTAAAGGCTGCAAGAGTGGAAATGTGATGGATCTCCTCTGGAAGGCCGTTCCATAGCTTCGGAGCAGCGGTAGAAAAGGCCCTCTCGGTGACTGAAGTTAACCTGGATTTTTTCAGCTGAAGTAGGTTCTTCCCAGAGGACCTTAGAGTGCGGGATGGGCAGTATGGAGGAATGCGTTCCCTTAAGTATTCTGGATCCAAACCATGTAGGGCTTTAACCAACACCTTGTACCTTGCTAGGAAACTAACTGGCAGCCAATGAAGGGACTTCAGAACAGGTGTTATACGATCGTTCCAATTGATTAACCTTGCTATCATGTTTTGTACCATCTGAAGTTTCCGAACTTGGCACAGAGCTAGCCCCGAGTAGAGCGCATTGCAGAAGTCCAAGCGAGAGATTACCAGTGTATGTATAACTGTTTCAAGGTGTCCCAGCTCCAGGAAGGGGCGCAGCTGGCGTATCAGCTGAAGCTGATAACAGGTGCTCCTGACTGTCGCATCCACCTGGGCTGACAGCCGGAGCGACGAGTCAAGGAGCACCCCCAAGCTGTGGACAGAGTATTTCGGGTGAAGTGTGACCCCATCCAGAACTGGCTGACATAACTCCAGTCCCGGATTTGGGTTTCCAATAACAAGTATCTCCGTCTTACCTGGATACAGCTTGAGTCGGTTTTCCTTCATTCAATCCATTATCGCCCCAAGACAGGCATTCAGAGGAGAGATGCCATCCTTAGTCACTGCTTCAGTCCGAGACATAGAGAAATTTATTTGGGTGTCATCAGCGTACTGATAACCCCCTGCCCCATGTCTCCGGATGATCTCACTCAGCGGCTTCATGTAAATATTAAATAGCGTTGGGGACAGAATCGCACCTTGAGGGATGCCAAATAATTGTCCCCAAGCGACATCATCATCTGGAACCTACCCGAGAGGTAGGACCGGAACCACTGCAATGCAGTGCTTCAGCCTACTTCTTCAGGTGCATCTGCAGAAGTAGACTGAAGCTAGGAAAGCCCCTACTGCCAAATTCTTTCTTTCAATGAGTCTCAAAGGGGTTGCAACAAGATCTCTCCACATGCTGATGATGAGTTTGGGAGGAATGGTAAGCTGGCTCACTTCTGGAGAGATTTGTTTGCAATCGACAACAGCTGCTCTGGGTTTTTTTGTTTTTCTTACGGGAACAAGATAGGTGATTTCATTACTCCCCACATGAAATGTGTGTGGAGACTTTTATATGTATGTATGTATAGGGTCACCGTAGATAGCAAGTCAACTTGATGGCAAATGACTATCTCTATGAAGTTATGAAAATATCCACATACATTTTTTGTTGTTGTTGTAGTGTGCCTTCAAGTCATTTCGGACTTAGGACAACCCTAAGGCGACCCTATCGTGGGGTTTTCTTGACAAGATTTGTTCAGAGGAGGTTTTCCATTGCTATTCTCTGAGGTTAAGAGAGTGTGATTTGCCCAAAGTCACATATATACTTCTCTCTCTCTCTATATATATATGTACATATATACTCCTTCACACACACACACACACACACACACTCACACTTCAATTCTGTATGTTAATTGCTTCAATAAATACATACAGTATATACAAAATCACACACACACACATAAAAATCTCAACACGCATAAATATATATATTTCAGTCTCTTGCATGCTAATCGCTTCTATACACTCACATTATATACAAAATCACACAGACGCACACATATATAATCTTGACACGCATAAATACGTATATTTCAATCCTGCCTGTTAATTGGTTCTCTTTCTCTCTCTATATATATATATGTACACACACACACATATATATACACACACACTACAAACAAAATCACACACACACTCTCTCTCACACACATATATAAAATCTCAACACACATAAATACATTTATTTCAATCTTGCATGTTTATTGCTTATATGTGTGTGTGTGTTTGTGACTTCAGGGATCCAGGGCAAACTTGAGAGAACTGTTGCTTTCCCTTTTTTTTATTAACCAAAGTGGCTGTTGTTGTTGTTGTTGTTGTGTGCCTTCAAATGGTTTCCTACTTATGGCCACCCTAAAGGCAAACCTGTCATGGGGTTTCCTTGGCAAGGTTTGTTCTGAGCCTTTGAGGCTGAGAGAGTGTGACCTGCCCAGGGTCACCCCAGTGGGTTCCCATGGCTGAGGTAGGAACTGAACCCTGGCCTCCTCCAGAGTCATAGTCTGGATGCTGTCAAACCACTAGGCCACAATGCCTCTCTTGTAATAGTGGTCCCCAAAAACTGTGGTCCCTTTAAGAGATTTTTTGGACTACATTTCCCAGAAGCCTCAGCCATGTTGGCCAATAGCTTGGGATTCTGGGAGCTGGAGTCCAAAAGCTATGAAAAGGCACAGTGTGGGGACCACTGAATTATGGATATTGGATGTGTACACAGGATATAGATAATTACATGGCTAGATATAGATATTGGGTGTCTGCAGAAGAGATATATGTATGTTTTTCCACATACATTCCACACAGGAGTCATGAAGAAGTAAATACAATAATACAGTGGTCCCCAAACTTTAATAAGGGATTTTAGACTTCAGCTCCCAGAATCCCAGGCTATTGGCCAACATGGATGAGGCTTCTGGGAGATGGAGTCCAAAATCCCTTCATAAAGGGCACAGTTTGGGGGAACCACCACTGCAATAATACACAAGAGCCATGAAGTTATAGAATTCCCGGCCGTGATTGGCCAGCGCCTTCGTAGGCCCCGCCCACAGCCTCACCAGAGGACTCCGTGATTGGCCGGCGCCTTCGTGGGCTTATATCAGTCCAGATCGGACGTTCTCTGATTGGCTCCTGGGTGATGTAGTTTTTCTCCTGGCTACGGTACAGCAATGGAGACCTATAAAAGACTTCGCTTCCCAGCATGCCTCTGGGTAAAGGGTGCTCGCAGGTGTAGAGGGTTGTGGCTGGGCTGTGCATTGATTCTTTGAGGTGTATCTGTGGAAGAGAAGGAGGAGGAGGATGGAGGGGACGTGAGTATGGCATGCTTCTTTCCTTCAGAATCAGGGATATTGTGAGACACTCCCTTAATCTGGATGGCAGACAGTGGCATCTTCCTGGGAGGAATCTCTCTAAGCTCCTTTGGAGGAGATGAAAACAGAGTCTCCCCCCTGGTTTGTGAAAGCAGTGTTCACTTGTGAAAGCAGCCAGTGTTCACTTTACTTGTGAAAGCAGTATTCACTTTTATCTGTGTGTGTGTTACTTGTGAAAGCAGTATTCACTTTTATGTGTGTGTGTGTGTTACTTGTGAAAGCAGTATTCACTTTTATGTGTGTGTGTGTTTTACTTGTGAAAGCAGTATTCACTTTTATGTGTGTGTGTGTTTTACTTGTGAAAGGAGTATTCACTTTTATGTGTGTGTGTGTGTTTTACTTGTGAAAGCAGTGTTCACTTTTATCTCTGTGTGTGTTTTACTTGTGAAAGCAGTGTTCACTTTTATGTGTGCATGTGTTTTACTTGTGAAAGCAGTGTTCACTTTATTATTATTATTTTATTTATTTTGTACTATTCATTCATACTACTTATTTATTTATTTATCATTTATTTAATTATGCTTTACTAGTGAAGGCAGTGTTCATTTACCTTGTGAAAGTAATATTCACTCGTGAAAGCAATGTACACTTTACTTTGAAAGCAGTATTTGCTTGTGAATGCAGTCAGTGTCCGCTTTACTTGTGAAAGCAGTGTTCATTTACCATGTGAAATAATAATAATAATAATAATGTTTATTTCTTACCCGCCCCTCTGTAAAACAATCGAGGCAGTATTCACTTGTGAATGCAGTGTTCCCTTTTACTTGTGAAAGCAGTATTCATTTGACTTGTGAAAGCAGTATTCACTTGTGAATGCAATGCACTCCTGTGAAAGCAATGTTCACTTCACTTGTGAAAGCAGTATTCATTTGCAAAAGCAATGTTGCCTTTAATTGTGAAAGCAACAGTCCCTTGTGAAAGTAATATTCCCTCTATTCATGAAAGCAGTATTCAAATAATAATATAATAATAACGCAGTGACTAAAGAAGCAGAATATAAAAGCAGCATAAAACCGGTAGCAGAAAACTGAAGTATTAAGTTGACCTCATGTATAAGTCGAGGGCAAGTTTTTGGGTCAAAATTATGGATTTTGCTATGACCCGTGGATAAGTCGAGGGTAAAATTTAGGGGCATATAGGAAAGGATCTAAAAGCAAAACAATATCAAATAACTTCCAAAATCCATCAGACATACCTCTTTGTGCTTATTCTTAAGACTGGATGGATGAGAGAGTAAAGGGGTCAGTGCTTCCAGGACAGATTATACTCTTTCTTTTCACCAGGGGATGGTTCCTTCTTTTAAATAAGAGTTAAGATGCAGTACTTACATTGACCTGTGGATAAGTCGACTCAGGGTTTTTTTGGGTCAGTTTTTTGACCTAAATTTGTAGACTTATACATGAGCATATACAGTATTTTAATATCTAAAAGCAGAAAGTAGGGGGGAAAAGAAGAGAGGAAAAGGTCTGGAAACACTGCAAGAGTTATCAAAATGCTTTGGGAGAAAAATTGCCGTTTGCCAAATGCCCCAGAAGGCCATAATGTGGCTTGCCAGGAGAGTCTCTAAGAAGGACATGGGGTGCCCCATTGACAAGGACATTTTTCTGGAAGCGATCACCTTGCATCCTTGGGATGCATGGCCTTAGCTAGGTAAAACTATGCAATACTTGGCTAGTTCACAGTATGCGTCTGATTTCTTCATCATTATTGCGTGCATGCGTATAAAAATATCCCCCCCCCCATCACCTCCTGTTTGACCTTGCACAGCCCAGTATTTCAGGGCTCATTTATCACCATACAAAACCATACCTTCCTAGACCGTGTTAACTGTTGCTTTTAAAAGAGTTGGAGATAATTGCCAGTGTATCTTCACACATTGTCATTCAGGTTCAGACACGTTGTTTAGTCCTGCTGTTCAAAAGAGTGTGATTCTCCACCTAATAAGTTTCCCTGAAGATCTTATACAAGAATGGTACAGGTTGAGCCTCCCCTTAATCCGAAATCTGAAATACTCCAAAAATTATTTTTTTGTGGGTGCCTGAGATAGTGACACTTTGCTTTGTAATGGTTCCGTATATACAAAACTTTGTTTCATGCACAAAATGATTAATAATACAGTGGTCCCTCCACATTTGCTCGGGTTAGGGGCACAGGACCCCCATGAATGTGGAAAAAAACGCAAATAAAAAACCTTCACTACAGTCAGCCCTCCGTATGTACACATTTTTTTAATCCATGGATTCAACCATCCACGGCTTTAAAAAGATTTTTTAAAGATATAAATTCCAAAAAGCAAACCTTGATTTTGCCATTTTATATAAGAAATACCATATCACTATACAATTGTATTTAATGGGACTTGAGCATGCACGGATTTTGGTATCCTCAGGGAGTCCTGGAACCAAACCCCAGCGGATACCAAGAGCCCACTGTATTCTTTTTACCCGAGAGTCGGATACCTCTCAAGGAATCTCCAGGTCCTTCAGTGTAACTCTGTGGTCAACATCTGTCAGAAGTTGATCACAGAATCATGCTGGAGGACCTACAGATACCTAGAGCAGTGTTTTCTCTAGGAACTTCTATGTTCTCCAGCACAACTCTATGGTCAACCTCTGGCAGAATTATGCTGGAGGACCTAGAGATTCCTATAGAGAACATATTAATCAAAACCACAAATAATCAAAGTCACAGAAGTCAAAAGCTGCCAGTGCGGAGGGCCAGTTGTGTATGGCTGTCCAAACAAGAAACCTGAGCAATTTTCCATTCTGACTGCAGGGAATGGGTCTTATGGAAACTTGAGACTTATAGTATGGGAAGGTGCTAGAACTCTCTGCCTGAGAATTCTAACAACCTCTGACTAAACTATGACTCTTAGGATTCCATAGCATGTTGCCATCACAGAATAGAGCCATGCTGCTGTAATTCTGTAGTGTAAAAGAGCTGAGGAAAGCTCTAGCGTAAAAGAGCCCAGAATACTCTGGGGACAGCCTGGAATATTCTGACAAGTGCAGACAAGCCCAGAGAGTGAAAATCCCTGGCACCTTATCTGTACAAGTGCATCGAAAACTATGTAATATTTATCTTAGGATAAAGAAAAGTTTTTTCTCTGAGAGCATCAGCCATGTGAATCACATGTAAATTAACAAAAAAATGAGACAGAGATGCTGTAACAAGAAATGCTTGCTACTTGCAGCATTTTATCTTGAAGCTGAAATCCTTCTCTTTGGGACACTTTTTTGACCTGTTTAGGTTGTGCGCCTTTTTAGTCTGAAACATATTAAGATGAGTTCTGTTTCTGAAATTGATTTGTTTTTTGGGTCACTTGTTAGATGTTTGCGGAGAAGACGAGGTGGTCCATACAAAACTGACCCTGCTACAGATTTAACCCGCTGGCGCTTGAGTAATGAGGAGGGACGACAGCGGTGGCAATACCTGGCAGATGGCAAGGATTGTGATCGGGAGCAAACTGGACTGGAGGCTCACTCCCTTGGGCTGGACACTGTAAGTGGTCTGATGCCTCTGGGCTACTGAGTTCTGAATGTGGGGTAGGGCCATTGCATAAAAACTGTGTTTCTACTGATAAGCTTGTCCACTACATTTGTTGACATTGCTTGAGTAAGGCAAGAGACCTGCAAGATACTCTTTTTGAACATATTTGTCAATTTATTCTTTTTCTGTATTTTTTATGAACATTAATTCCTGTGGCAGAGTTTCTCTTTATCTCTTCCCCATTCCTCTTCATTCATGTTTTGCAGAGTAAGTTCTTTCCAGTCTTGTCTAAGGCCTGCACAGCACAGGAGGCAGCAATAAATGGGGTACAGTTCTACTCAGGCTTGCAAGCGGAGGATGGCCATTGGGCTGGGGACTATGGAGGACCTCTCTTTCTGTTGCCAGGTACATTTTTCAGACAGACTCAGGGACTCGGCACACTGCCACTAAGAGGCGCCACGCCACCACCCCTGGAAGCCCTGGGTTGGGGACACAGAAGCCACAAGCCCTCAACTTGGCAGTTCCTTAGAGCAAAAGGAAGCTGCAAAAAGCAACTTCTTTTTGTGCTGTGGAAATGGCATACTTAACACCGCTGCCATGGTTTTTCTGCGGCTCTTTGGCACAACGTGTCTACACACTGTGCCAAAGACACGGTGTGAAGCCACCTGCTGTGTGGTGGGGTGCATGGTGTGATTCCGTCATGATGCTAGCATGGGGGCCGGTGGTGGGCAGTCACCACGCCCCCAGTGTGTCCTCATGCCGGCATTTCTTTCTGGTCTGTTGAGGGCCTCAGACACCTTCTTCCCAAGTCAAATAAACAGTGCCGGCCAGAAGGGGGACAACATGCCACTGCTGCTTTCTCTTCATGTTGCCACCCCGTTTGCCAGGGTCCTGGGACAAACAGGCAGGCTGGGATGGAGGGTTCATGGAAGCAGTGAAAGAAGATGCTAGAAGGCATCCTGTTTGATGTTCTTTTTAGTTCCTGTAAAACATTCCATAATGGATTGTTTATCATGTGCTGAAAGGGCAATGTAAAAGTACCGGTATAATGAAAAAGTGGTTTAGGCCAAAGAAGTCCATGAGTGTGAAGACAAGAAATTGTACAAATTATACAGATTGTAATCTTGTTAATGCACTGCACTAGCATAATCTTTGGTTACATTAACAGTTGCAGATTTTCTAGGGTCGCACAGTGGTGGCAAGGAAATGAATGCAAATGGCCATTGTCTGTAAGTGGGGAAAGCTGCCTCCTTTTTGCAGTCTACTTTTGCAGTGGCTGACTTGCAAGTGGATAGTCAGAGCCAAGGTGTTCTTGGGATGCTGGTTAGGACAATCAGGTTAGGTTGTTGTTTATGTAATCTTCACAGAGTATCTAGATTCTGAGGACTTTTTGAAGGCTGGCTTGGAGAAAATAGCCTTCGCTTCCCAACAATTGCCTGCCTTCCCTTACTGCCATTGCACCCTTTCCCCTCCTGCTGCTGCTGTACTGCTCCCACTGTCTGCACTAGCAAAATGACCCAATGGGATGTTGCCGCTATAGGCATTTTAGATTAGAAATTCAAAATGTAATTTGATGCAATATCTATACCACACTGAAATTTTCTCCCTGGGGCATTTAAAGAGGCAAAGAAATCGTGGGATCAAGACAGAGCTGTGTGAAACTTATAATATGTATCATCTGATGTTTCATTTTTGATCTTTTCACCCTTGAGTCACTCAGTTCACAAAGGATTCCAGCTACATCCCACATTCTGGTCATCAGAAGCTTCAAACACAAAATCCCGCAAAATGTTGGCTGATTCAGTGCATAACTTTGCATCTTCAGACTCTCTGCAATAATGCAGGAAGCCTCACACCCTCCCATATCAGATTGATAACAATCTACTTTTACTCCTTCCCTGTAGTCTGAAGTTTGGCTTGTTTGGGTCATCTGGAGGAATTTACCTGCAAATGTCTTTCTGCAGTGCCCTTGGTCACTGGTGGAGAGATGCAGTGCTTGCTTTAGATAAATAATTTGATCTAGGGACGGGAGGTTGGTTGATGACCAGATCCAAGCAGACAGTTGGATCAGGTGGCTGATTTTTTCTGTCTTGATAATTTTATAAGTTATGTCAAAAATGTGCTATTGGCATCTCAGATTTCAGAAAAAGCAATCCCAGTGTAGGCTGCTTTCTCCTTTCCTTTAAATGTCAGCTCCCATTTCTTGTAAAAAGTTCCAATCCTTGCTGCCTTTGAGTGCTTGCTCTCAGTACTGATCTTTTTTTGAACAGGGCTCCTCATTACCTGCCATATTGCCAGGATCCCACTACCAGAGGAAAGCAAGAAGGAGATGGTACGCTACATGCGCTCAGTGCAGCTCCCAGATGGAGGATGGGGCCTGTGAGTAAAATGAAAAAAAACCCCAATGCGTTAGCAGGAAAACGAAAGGAAAATTGCCATGTTTTAAAATGCCATGTGTAAAACTAACCATTGAAGATGGGGTGAGACAAGTACTGGTAGGTGACTTTGAGCCTGCCAGTGTTTCTTACTGACACTTCCAGTGTCATGGAGTCAGTGTGTGTTGTCTCTGTTTGAAGGTATGGGAAGAATATTATTGTAATTTTAGAGTGGACCATTTGTAAGCAGAGGGCTGATTTATACAGGACAGTTCTTTTTCTGAGCCTTTATTACTTCATATTGCTTCATCCCATTTGAAAACCACTAATCCTTTCTATTCAGAAAGGTTGCAGAATGGCAGTGCACTCTTTTAAAGCTTCTGTTCCTATCCTTTATCTGCTTTGTTTCTGAATAAAAGACTACCTCCTAGGACTTCTGAACCTGAGCTTAAGTCCTGTTGCTGATAATATGTCTTGATCTGGAGACTGGATCCAGACCTGGGTTGTGTGTTGCCACTAATGCCAGTGAGCCTGAGATTTTCTTGTCCTGAGCAAAATACAGAATCTGTGACCATCTCCCCACCTTCCTCAGTAGCTGCTGAGCAACTAGGGGGTTAAGTACACATGTTTGCATTGGCCGTGACTGAGCACCAGGAATGAGATCTGAATATGCAGAGATAAAGAAGGCAGGCCATCTGTGCCTGAGGCATCAGAGCTCATGCACTAGGCAAATGTGTACAAAGTTGAAATTCAGAGGTTACCAACCATCCAGATGGAGCAGCTGGCTCTCACCTACTTTGTCTAAAAAGCTAGAAGCCTAACAGTATTTATGCACCTATAACCTTCACACTTCAACCTCTGCCTTTTCCAATCTGCATTGTTGTTGTTTTTTACCCAAGGAAAAACTGAATTTTATTCTCAGATAACATAATATTCTTAGTAAGGGGGTGAATGAGAAGCCGATCCTTGGCTTACATATTGCTAATGCTTGTTGATGCCCAGATTGTTTTAATTCTCTGAATGTGAAGAAAGGACAAAGTTCAGGATGTGTCATTTCAGAATAAGTGTTGGTTCAAACTAGCCCTCATTCAGCAGATGCAGGCCTTCTGTAAAGGGCAACACCACCTGAAATGTCTATATTCTACATTTTGTGAATTCTGAATACAGCTTCCATCATTATTTCCCATAAAAGCGTCAACTCATGTCTCTCTTTGATAGCAAGTGAGTGGCATAGAAATTAGTCAACAGCACTTTATGATGCTCAGTTTGACTCCAATAAATCTTGATCAACCTCAAGCTAGGAAAGACAGACTTCATTTGATTGCATGGACATACACCTCTAACACTTTTCTTATTTGATATTTGATAGGCACGTTGAAGACAAGTCCAAGGTGTTTTCTACTGCTCTCAACTATACTGCCATGAGAATCCTTGGGGTCAGTCCTGATGATCCAGATTTGGTGCGGGCTCGGAACAACCTTCATAGCAAAGGTAACTGACTAGCTGGGCATTTGAAGTGGTAGTGGCTTTCCTTTTCTATCGATATCTTGAGGGAAGGGTGCCCTCTTGTCCTTTATAGCAGACAGGAACCTAGGGGATAATGGTGTGGAACAGGTGCTTGTTCTGCTCTGAACTGATGAAAGTGATGACTGCAACTACACTTGGAATATTCTGCTTCATTTCTAGTTCTTCTGACTCCTTAAAACTTTAGTTGAGCCAAACTTTGCTTGCCTGAAATGTCCTGTGCTTTCAGTTTGTCACAGTTCCTAGGGAAATCTGGGTGAGGATAAAACAGAGTGATCTTACAGTCTAGTCCATGGCGGAAATATTGCTGCATTTGAAAGTTCACTAACACAGCATTAACTTCAAGCTGCTTCTGTTTTGGGAGTGAGAGACAGCCTATGGCCATCACTGAATGAATGCTGTTCCTATCCATCTTGTCCCATAGGAGAGGCTGAAAGAATTTGAGGTTTGGTCTTCCCCTCCCTGATGAACCCAGCTCCCTTACTTCTCTGTGCAGGTTGCCTTGTCCTTGCAGTTCCTGTTGCATGAGTGAAATTAAGGTTCCTCATGGACGCTTATCTCTGGAGTCCAGAGACAAGAATATCTCTCATACTTCGGAGATGAGACAAGTGCTTTATGTGGACCTTTTCTATCTGTTTGATCTCTGGTATCAAATGCCCTTTTACAGTCCTATTGCCACTTTTGTGCTTTAAATACTCTAGACTGAGGTCTCCAGAACATGTAATAGGGAGAGGCTTCTGAATCAGCCCCTTATGATTGGCTAGTGGGGCTTAACCCATCTCACCTCCTTCCCACACCCAAGATCATACCAAAAGAGCTGCTGTTGTAGTGAAGACAGGCTGATAAGAAAAGGGGAAAGTGAGCCTGGTTCTGTGAACCAGCAACCAGGTCACTGTGCCTTAGGAACAGAACTTTCTGCAGAAGGAGGGACCAATCTGAGTTAGGTGAGGAGCCAGGGTGGGGTGAATGTGTTCATTCATATTCATGAACTGTCAGTTTGTTTTTGTGTCTATGTGTAAAGCTGTGATCTCTTTTGACCTGGAATTTGGAAGTAGTAATTGGAAGTGTCTCTTGAATATTCTGAGACATGGTTGCTTTAGCTCCATGCTACGTATCTGAATGTGGCTGGCTTGTATGTACATATTTGTCTTTAGTGTGGTTGGCCACAGAGAAGTTGCTGAAATCCTCTCATGGCATTATGGCTGGAAACCTAGAGCTAGGAGTGGGATAAGGCACTCTGCCACTTCAGTACAACATGTGTCTGCTGCATGTGCACACAGGGCCTTAGTAATAAAACAGAGTGGGGTAAACATTAGTATCCTCAAGCAGATTAATTTGCCTGAGTTCTTGTGTGCTTGGCTCCTCAGGTGGTGCTGTGGTAATCCCTTCCTGGGGTAAATTTTGGTTGGCTGTCTTGAATGTCTACAGCTGGGAAGGAATGAATACACTTTTTCCTGAGATGTGGTATGTGTAATTTTAGAGTACTAGTTGTAAAGCATGATTTGTATCCACACCTTCAAACAGACAAATGGCAAATGTCATCAAGCAGATTGGCTGGTATTTGTATGAAGTGCCAGGTTCAGTTTCTGGCATGTCATCTAGGCTCATCACTTGGCCAAAATGGGTAGAAGTTGGACTCGTGGTGGTAATTGTTACACTCCCACATCTTTAATAAATGCAACATTCATATCTTGTTTTTAGAAATTTTCCTTACAGTATGCTACAGTCTTAAGAACTGTTTAGTATACAGAGGAGCTGGGGGTGGTCTGGTTGCTGTTGCAGTCTCTGCCTGTTCTTCTTCTGTATAGTCTATGTTGCACTGTATAAACCATGTTGCTAATGGTGTCCTTTCTACACTGTATAGTCCATGTTGCTAATGATGTCCTGCCTCATCTTGCACAGGATGTATTTCCCTGGCAGTATAGCCAGCTGCCATACACCCCTAGTAGTGTATGGTGGCTGGCCCCCCTACACCCCAGTAGTCATATAATATCATGAATTATGTGGCCCTGTTTCTAGAGTTTCCACTCCCTAATCTCCATGTACCTAGCTTCTGCTCATCCTTTCTCACAGGTTTTCTCACTGGTTTGTGGTAGGTTGTTTCCTTCCTGGATGCCAGCACATCCTTCCACTCTGTGGTGCCATTGCCGTCAAGTTTACCTCCCCATGGCTTACTGCTATGGCACACGTCTGACTGCAGAAGAGGATGAGCTTGTCCTGAGCCTCCGACAGGTAATTCCTGAAGATTCCCTTTTCTCCCTCTTCCCACTCTCGTCCCCTCACTGCTAATCCCCAACCCCACCCCATAGTAGTTCAATGGTTGCTGCACTGGTGCAACTGATAGGGAATCTCAGAATTTCTTATAAGACACCAACTTTCATGGTGGGAAAGTATTAAGCCACTGTTGCCAAAGATAATTCATTTCTTTTGTTCCCTGGTTAATGGCAACCCTGAGCATACTTCTGCTTTGAAAAACAAAGCTGATAATAATAATAATAATAATAATAATAATAATAATAATAATTTATCAGTTCTTCCTCTCCCCCTCAGATTCACCTCATTCTATACATGGAATCTGACAGTCTGTTTCATTGTGAAATAATTTTGAGAAGTGCCTCAGTAGTGATTTATGTTAAAATTTTACTGCAAAACCAATTGAACTGTGATTCTAAAATTGCCTTAACTTTTATGTGACTTTAAAGAGATATAGTGTCTCTGAAAGGTTTGGGATAGAAGTGGAACACGGAAAGGCAAAACATTTTTTAACCTTCTTGGGTTTAATAGAATTATATTCTGTTGAACAGTATAGAGAACTAGCATGGGTTAGATTGTTTGAGTGTTGGACCAGGGTTCAGATCTCCACTGTGCCATTGAAACACGCTGGGTGAATCACACTCTCTCAGCCTTAAGAGGTAGGCAATGACAAACACCCTCCAAGTATATCTTGCCAAGAAAACCTTAGGTTACCATAAGTTGAAATCGAGTTGTTGCTGCTGCTGCTGTGTACTTTCAAGTCATTTCTGATTTATGGCAAGCCTAAGGTGAACCTTGGAAATAAATGTTTGGGTATTTCTGGTTTTGATTTTTTTTTGGGAGGGGGGTGTAATTTTTATACATTTCTGGGCCTGCAGCAAGTGCTGAGAGCAAGCATTTGGGCCTCAGGCCCATCAGAGTTGCCCATCCCTGGCCTAAGGTAGACTAAGGATGAGTCCTTGCAATCTTTTTATTTCCATAACACTATCACGTAAACCCTTATGACCCGTTTGTTACTAGGAGCTTTATGTGCAAGACTATTCCACCATTGATTGGCCAGCACAAAGGAATAATATTGCTTCAGAGGATATATACACCCCACACAGCTGGCTTCTTACAATTGCCTATGGTGAGTAGTGTGCTGCTATTACCTTTGTCAGCATGTCCCCCTTGCTTGTTTTACATGTCAATACTAGTTTATCTTGCCCCATTTTCTAATCAAACCACTACTTTTGGTCTAGCAGAGGCCTACATCTTTCCTAAAATGAACTAAGAACAAAATTGGAAAAGAAACTTTGCTGGCTGTTTTTCTTAGTGGTCTGCTGAGAAGCAATGCAGTACTGTATCAGTTGGTGGGTATGTATAGGAGAATATAATATGAAGCACATGTGTATTTGGGTCTATGGCTTATTCCCAAATAACTGCATAAGACTTGTAGGCTGGGCAAATATCTTTTAGTGAGTGAAGGAGTCTCCTGTCATTCTTGGTGGCTTTCTTGCATGTCATGGATTTGCAGTGAGATACAAGACTCTATGGCAGCTGGCTACACAGCTATGAGGTGTCACAGTTCCCCATGTATTAGGTGCTGCTGTGGAATCCAGTTCCTTACTGACTAGTATCAAATAAGCATCCATCATGTGAGCAGTTGAGCAACAAATAGGGTGTAGGCCAAGTCTCATTATTGGTAGTGAAAGATTGTTCAGAGATTAACAATGAGAGGAGCCAAAATCTAGGGTTGGCAAGCTGGCTATGGCTCAGTACCTGCCCTTATTAGCTTTGGATTGTTTGACAGACAATGGTGACAACTGTGTATGCCTTACTGCTTCTGTTGCAGCAATAATGAACACCTATGAGAAGTTCCACAGCAAGAGCCTGAGACAGCGAGCCATGGAAGTACTGTATGATCACATCAAGGCTGATGACCAGTTCACTAAGGCCATCAGCATTGGCCCTGTAGGTGACTTTCGTCCTTTGCTTAGAACTTAGCATTGTCATGTTTGCTAGCAACTTTTGAGCTAGGATATATGTTAACCATGATTATTCAATACAGTTATGAATCCCTGTGTGGATGACCAAAGAAATCTCCATTCCTTTTGCCTACTCATGGCTTCTTTCCCTATCACCTCTTCTGCAGGCTCCCTCCTACAGCAGCCCCCCCCCCCCCCCCAAATGAGCTGTGTTTTACATTACATTACATTACTTTCCCTACTGGGAGACAGAAACTTCCCTATCTACATTATCACACATTGAGCAACTCCTCAAACCCACCTCTTCAGTAACACAGCTTGTTAAAGCAATCACCAGGTAAATGACATGTCAGAGTGTGACAGCAAAAATGTGGCATGTAATTCTGTAACTGCCTTCAAACAGATAAAATATTGGAATAATCATGGGTCATAGTGATAATGTTCCCAGATGGATTTGTTCAGATCACATTTCCCTTGCCTTTGAAACTGTCCTCGCCTTCCAAAGAAACAGCATTTTACTCAGCAACCATTTAGCATTATGATGCTGAAACAAACCCGATGTGAGTGACATTTCAAGGTTCACATTCAGCTGCAAGCCACATTTAGAGCAAGCTAGGATTTGTAGGCCAACAAAAAAGCAACCCACAAGCCACTTGGTTTCAAATTGGGTTTTAGTAGTTTAAAAATATATATCATTATATAGTGCTTTGTACTGAGGTTTGGGTTTGGATGTTCATACCAAGCCATGTCTTCTCATTATATGTAAACATATATTGCATTATGGCATCTCTCTGACCCTGGTCATGCAGCGACTAGTGAAATAAAGGATGTGTGCACAGGTTTAACTCAGGTATTTCTCTGTGGTCCTCACAAGTTCTTAGTTGAAGTCCTGTCCACACTGTCGTTGAAGTTCCTAATGAAGAGGGGCCATGGCCCAGTGAATTATGTGATTTTCACATAGAAAGTCCTAGATATTTTCTGGGCCACGAAAGCCTTCGACTCCACAAAGTGAATCTGCACTGTAGAAATAATGCAGTTTAACAAGACTTTAACTGTCATGGCTTAATGCTATAGAATCCTAGGATCTGTAGTTTTGTGAGATATTTAGCCTTTTGTGTTAGAGAGCTCTGGTGCCACAACAAACTACAAATTCCAGGATTCTATAGGATGGAGCCATGACAATTAAAGCAGTGGAAATTCAACCTGGGTGTGTACATATCTGTGAGCACTGGTGCATATGAGTGTAGCTGTGTGAGAGACAGTATATATACAAGTTGCACATCTGAAGTACTGAATTTATTTACATAAAACTGCCCTAATTTGAACAATGTTATTTCCTTATAAAATGTTAAAATATGAATATTTATGAATGTGTGAATGGAAATACACTGACTGAACACAATATTTTGATTCATATTCCATGTTGAGGGGAGGATATGACATACACATGTAAATGTAAAAAGGGGTCACAAGGGTAAAAAGTTAGATTTTGATGTGGGCCTTGAATCTATGAAGTGGCATAGATAATAGAAACTTGTAACTGCCTTAGGAGTAATAACTGTTGCAATTTCTGTCTCCATGTAGATTTCTAAAACAATTAATATGTTGGTGCGCTGGTATGTGGAGGGCGACAAGTCTCCTGCCTTCCAAGAACACGTCTACAGAATCCCTGACTACCTCTGGTAAGGTTTTGTTGTAACACAGACCTGTGCATTCATATAGCTTCAAGTATGGGCAACACTCCCAAGTCTATCTCAGGAGAAACTCTGCGCTGCTCAGAGCATGGGTAGAAAACTGCACTAGAGCATGTTGGCTTGTTGTAGGAGAGCACTGACTTTTTGAGCAGTGCGTTTAGATCCCAGGGAGAAGGAGTTGTAAGGTCTATCCATTTGTTCGTTCTTACGTTTGCATTGTGTCCTTCCTCCAAGGACAGCCAGGTTTGAGCAACAGCCCAGTGAGACAGGCTAGGGTGAAAATAAATCTGTGAATCTCAAAGTAGAGCAGGAATTTTAACTTGGGTTTCTGATATCCCAACCCAGGAACCCATCTCAAAGCCTAAATGGCTTGGAATACAGGGCTTGTCAGTGATGGCACAGTGATGGTAATTCTACTCACCAGTCAGAATCAGAGGGTCACTTTGGGAAACTACTGTTTGGATCCATGACACTACTGCACCTATTTTTACTGGAGCCACTTGAAACTGAATGAAGCTAGTGTTACACAAGGCTGCATTCATTTGGTATGCAATAATACCACTCTTGTCTTGTTGCAGGCTTGGACTTGATGGCCTTAAAATGCAGGTAATGATTTCTAGCACAAAGAGAAGCAGTTTATTTCTCTCTTCTGTTGTTGGGGCCCAAGCTAATGGCACACAAAAAAATGTGTTCTAAACCAGTGCTTCTCTTGAAGCTTGGAGAAGAATAAGGGACTGAACTGCTGAACTGTTTTTAATTGTATTGCTTTTTAATGTTTTTAAGTGAATGTTTTAAATTCACTTTATTTAAATTTAATATTTAATACAAATTTAAATGTAATATCATTAATACTTTAATTCTGTTTTAATGTTGATCTTTTGTATGTTTTCAGCTGAATTGTACTCACTTTAACTTGTAAACTGACTTGAGCCTCAGTTTTGGGAAGAAGGCAGACAGGGGAAAGAAGGTGATGACAATGCTAGCAGTCTGGGCGAGAGTTAGCTTGGTTAGATCCCATAGGCTATTGGATCTGCACTGCAGAAAGAAGTTTTGACACTGCTTTAACTGCTGTGGTTCCATCTTACAGAATCTACTGATTTCTAGCTTTTTGTGGCATCAGAGCTGTGACAGAGACCGGTAAATCTCTCACAAAACAAGAAATCCCAGAATTCCATAGCATAGAGCCATGGCAGTTAAAGCAGTGTTAAACTGCATTATTTCTGCAGTGCAGATGCAGCCAACGAGGAGGTGGAATAGTAGCAACAGTAATAATAATACTAGGAAAACTGTTTCTGATGTGGCAGGTGGGATGAAAGAAAGTGTGTAGGGGGGCAGCAACCCAAGCTGTGGAATAATTTCCTACATTGACTTTCATTTTATTATCTTAGGTTGCTAGGCTAGAATGTTTTTATGCTTTGGCTGGGGTAGAGGAGCAATCCACTGACCTATGCTTTTCCTTTGTGTCGGCATTCCTAGTGTTCCTTTTCACCTGGAGACTCCTGTCTCCCTTCAGTTTTAAAAATCCTGTCTTGCCAGGAACAAAAATGGATGTGAGTAGAGAAGTACAGTTTTATGTGAATAGAACAAGAAACAGTAGGCATAATGAAGCACTTTTCCTATCTTTTCATCTAAGGTGGTAAAAGCACAAAAATTTCAAGGTGGGTAAGAGCATGTACTCATCATTGTAATGATTTAGGGAATAAACTAAGGCCAGTGAAAGTTTGGGTTTGTTCCACAAGATCCATGGCAACTATACATGCATATTCTTTAGCAGCATCATTAGAGGATATTGTGAGGCAGCAGGATGGAAGGATCTCTGCATATTCTTTAGGCACCATAGAATAGACTAATAGGGAATAGCAGAAGCGGCTTTTGGCTGCAAAGTTCTTCAGGCAGTTGTTCATTAAAGTTCCCTTGCATATTTGTTTAGAGCTTGGTTAGATCCCATAGGCTATTTGATTGCTCTTCTACACCAGCCAGAGAATTGAGAGGTTTGTACTTACTATAAATGCTCATCCTTGAGGGTGTAGAGGAGCAATCCATGCTGATCCTACTGCCCCCCAAAAAAGACGAAAGAGAAACTACTGTCTTTTACTTGTAGCTGTCTCTTGGTTCTATCTATTCAATTTACTGCAGTTTCTGAACTGAATGTTTGAGATAAATTTAACATCGTTCAAAGCTTTTTAACTAAATTGGAGGGAGACAAGAGTCTTAGCTTTACCTGGAAAGGAAAACTGGACTTCTGCTTAGGAAATCTGGTGTGAGGGAAGCTCATAGGTTAGTGGATTGGTCCTCTGCACCCCCAAAAATGAGCATTCGCAGTAAGTACCAACCTCTCATTCTTTGCTACTTAGTATTGCTAATTCAAGAGTTCTTTCATCGTGCTTTTCCATCGCTTTATTGTTTTGCTGTTTTTCTTATGTGAGTTGTTGTTTTTCAATTTCTACAGTATTGTAATTTGTTCACAAATGTTGTGAAAGGGGGCATAGAAGTACTTTATATGCTATCAGAAGAGATGGACAATTTGGATCTGGGTAATTTAGCACTGCAAATGGTTGCTTTACATTCGCAGTCATTCCACTTGACTGTAAGAGGGTAGCCCCTGTAAGTGTGTTTTCTCCCGCATCCTAAATGGGGGGAAAAAGAAAATTTTCTCTTTCCACTTGGTATATTCATAGATAAGAGTGCAGTGAGACCTCCTAGAATTAGTTGTGTGCTTTTTGCGCTCTGAAAGATCTGCAAGGATGGGTGTTTCAAATTTTGCCTTTGTTTTCTCTAGGGTACCAATGGATCACAGCTTTGGGATACAGCATTTGCTGTCCAAGCTTTCCTGGAGGTAATCTTTTTTCCCTTTAAGTTGTTCATGACTTTTTATTCCATAAATGCAGCATGACTTAGAAGATCTTTTGGAGAGACTTACAGCCAGTTAGAGAGGCTGTGACGGGCTGTGGTTACAAGTCAATGCAAACAAAGCAGCCAGATTTTTAACTTAAATCCAGTGTGCCTACTTACAGTGTAAATCTACAACAATCCACAAAACAGTGGCATCTTTATTGAGCTGACCAAGATACAATAAATGCATGATGCAATCTTTTGAAGCTGCACTGGCTTCTTCAGCAGGCAAAGGTATTAAAAAATCATACAGGAGAAAGAAAATAAAAGTCGATGTAGGCCCCATGGGTCTACATAAAGGCACTGCTGTTTTGTAGATTGTGGATATTATTGTACTCTGCTATATGGTCAACACAGCTATCCCTGTATATGTTTAGTGTAAATCTAGGCACTGTTCATCAGATGTGAAGTCCAAATTAGATGTGATATTAATGGCATGAATGCAGTTAATGTTTATTAGTGTTTTATTTCATAAATAGCAGTCCCTTGTCTGCTTTTCAAGTGAAGTCTCCACTAATTACCATGGGAGCGTCCCTTGAAATACAGATAACATTTCTGAGAAACAGACTTTGTCAGGAAGAGAGGGAATTACACACACATATGCATGTGCATATGCATGCACATACACAGGGAGAGAGAAAGCAAGTGTAAATAATGATGATGATGATGATGTTTATTTATAACCCGCTCCTCTAGAAAAGTAATCGGAGTGGGGTACAGCAAAGTTAAAAAGTACAGAGTAAAACAACAATGAAACAGTTCTTGTGCAAATATGCACAATGATGAAATGACAGAAATTAAACAAAGGGGACAACTAAAGCTATCTATTCAGTTTCAGAGCCGGGAATTCATGTTTTATTTATTCCTTTTCAAGGAAAGGCCTGCTGGAAGAGATATTTGCATTTTTAAAAGTGTACATTAATTACATGCATGCAGTTAACCAGATGTAACAGTGAATTAAATGGACCTTACTCCAAAGCAAGTGTGCATATGATTTCAGAGACTACCTTAAAGTGAACTGTACACATCAAAAAAATTTCTACAGTCAGTGAAATGCTTTAAAACAATTTCTATTTTCCAAAGGCTGGTGCCCACAAGAAGCCTGAATTTACCTCTTGTCTGCTACACGCTCATGAGTTCTTCAGAATCACTCAGGTAAAGGTCAGGCACGCTCACTAGTTAACGTCTTGTAATCTAGATCTGATGTCATTCATATTTTAAACTACATTCATTTTGATTTTACAACTTACACTCCTATTTTAGGCTAACACAATCATAATGGTAGAAAGTATTCTGAATGATTTCAAAACCAATGCTGGTATGTTGTTGGTTGTGCCAACTTTGAATGTAGTTTTGTATTTCCTCCAGATTCCAGACAACCCACCTGATTATGAGAAATATTATCGTCAAATGAACAAGGTACAGTTGTAAAAAAAGTGATACAAACCCTGATGTAATTCATGGATGTTGGTTGTCAACCCACCCTGAGAGATATCTATCTAATCCATTCTCCCAACATTTCCTGAAGGGGAAAGTATTCCAGCTTTTCTTACTAGCTGCCAAACTACTACGAAGCTGGGATAATTTTCCCAGTCTTTAACCCAGGTCTCCTTCCTATAAATGAAAACTGGCCTGTAGTTTAAGAAGAGATATGCCTGCAGTTCTTCAAATTATATTGAATTGTAGATGTTGGTTACATTTTTAATTGAACTACACTGAATTTTTTTAAAATCAAAGTGTTTAAATAAAATTTGTTATCTAATATCAGTTGATTTTTACATTTTCACTATACCAACCTGCCAGGGTTACACTGGCTAGAAGGATAAGGTTGGCTGAATAGCTTTTTATGGTGCGGCAGGAAATCTCATTTTGCTTTTCTTCTCCCTGCAAATTCCTTTATTTTCTAAACCTCCAGGGTGGATTTCCCTTCAGTACACGTGACTGTGGCTGGATTGTAGCTGACTGCACAGCAGAAGGGCTGAAGTCAGTGATGCTATTGCAGGAGAAATGCCCTTTCATAAAGGACCACATTCCACCCAATCGCCTTTTTGATGCTGTGAATGTGGTGAGTAGGGGGAAATAGAGGCAGCAGCTCACTTTACTATACAGAGCCTTGTTCTAATCCTCCTGGCAAGACTATGGTGTTAGCTACTATTGGTTAGCCAGTAGTCTCAGATTAAAGGTGAGTATTTGCCTTGCACAGTGGAAAACAATATGCGTGGGAGCTAACAAATTCAAACCAGGGTGTTATAGGAGCTTCTGAAGTGTTACTCTGAACTCCACACCTTGCACATGCATCTCTCTTACTCAGTTCAGTCTGTTTTTCCCTTCTGTGTCATTCTTCAGTTGCTGAACATGCAAAATGCTGATGGCGGCTTTTCTACCTATGAAACAATGCGTGGGGGCTGGCTGCTGGAGCTACTGAATCCTTCTGAGGTCTTTGGTAAGAGTTGTGGATTGTGTTCTGTCCACATTGGCTGTGAAATCTTTCACCAGGGAGATTTTGAGCTGAGTGAGCAGCTGGGATTCTGCATTGATACTAGTTGCTGGAGATGAGGCCAACACTTCACTCATTTTCATCAGTGTTTGTCTTTGTTTGTCACTTTCTCTTTAGGACAGAGATGGTCCAGATTGTCTTCTCACAAAGCAGTTTTTACGTGCCTCTTTGTGGCCTTGCCATGTTTTTATTAAGCTGTGGTAGAAAAAAAGAAAAGTAACAGAATAATATTTTCCTTTGAAAGGAAAAGAAAAGAGAGTTTGTGTTGCAAAAGTTTGATATTACACAGGAATGATTTTCTGGGGTTTTGAATGTAAGAAGGTACGATGTGTACTGATCATGCTTGGAAGTGATGTGGAACCTGACAGTATGTCCCACACCTGTGAAGCTAAATAGCACCAAATTGATCATGGAACATGGGCAACCTGACTTCCAGCTTTCAGTCTACCAACTGTACCCACATGTTGACTTGTGCCAATTGGGAATGTTTTTCTTTTCCCACAACTTGCAGGTGATATCATGGTGGATTATACTTACGTAGAATGTACGTCAGCAGTGATGCAAGCCCTGAAGCATTTCCACGAGCACTTCCCTGAACATAGGGCACTGGAAATCAGGTAAAGGGAACAACAACAATGATAAAGAGGAGGGTGAAGGATAATGATAGAAAGACCATTTGTGGAGACTTAATTTCTGAAATGAAAATTCCCTCTGGTTAAACCTCCTGTTAGAATATAAATTGAACAGTCTGGTTGTACATCTGGCTTTTTGGTGGAATGGTAGGGAAGCAGAACTTTGCAGCTCTCTTGATGTAAACTGTGTCTACAAAAACATTTTAATCACTTTTAGTATAGGCTAGACATAGTGCTGCAAGGGAGGAGGAGGGATCATGAAGAATCATGGACTAAAATGCTTTCTCACTGTTTCTCTCCTCTGTCTCTGTTTTTCAGAGAGGTGCTCCAAAAAGGCTTGCAGTATTGTCGGAGAGTACAGAGAGCTGATGGCTCTTGGGAAGGGTGAGTATCCTTAGCAGTTTGTGTGGCTCTCCAGTGTCTTTATTGTCAGTATCAGACGGGCTTTCATCACAAATGGCAAGACGGCTGGGAGTGGCCCCCCACGAATTTTTAAGAATCTGGAATAAAAATGTTTTGAGTATCATTGTAAGACTTATTTTTATTTTAAGTTTTTGTAGAGAAGCCAATATTCTATCTCTGTCAACAGTTTTCCTTTTGTTTCTTTGAAAACCAGTGGAGCAGAGTAGTAAAAGAGAGCAAGCATGGCATATTGGCTTGATTGTCAGACTACAACTCTGGAGACCAGGGTTCGAATCTCTGATCACTTTGTGTAAGTCACACTCTCTCAGCCTCAGAGGAAGGCACAGACAAAAAGCCCTTCTGAACATATCTTACCAATAAAACCCCATGATAGGTTTGCCATAGGGTTACCTTAAATCAGAAACAACTTGAAGACACACAACAATAACAACAATAGTAGTAGAAACTATGGAGCTGAAAGTCCATTGTTCAAATTTTGACTTGGCCATTCTTGCAGTTTTTATAGAGTCAGGCAAGCCACACCGTTAGTGTAGATATAAGGCAATTCCCTCTCTCCAAAAATGAAGCCATGTTAGTCTGTTTCAACTTAAAAAGGAAAAAAGGCAGGGGTGGTGGAGGAGTTTATTTTTGCATGAGCTTTGTTTATTTTTGCATTAGCTTTCTTGGCTCTCATTTTACCAAACTGAGATTGAGACCTACAAACAGAAATTCTGCACTTCTAGGAAAAGGAAACAGCTGTGGTTCCTGTACTGCTATGGGAACAATTCAAACAGACTGACAAAAAATCTGAATGAAACTCCTGTAGATAAGATCTCAACAGTACAATTACAAAAAGTGGCACAGCTTGGAGCATGCTACAATATCCAGCAATGGTCCACTGATTTCTAAATTCTTGGGTAATCTGAATAACTGATGGTCTAAAACTCCATCAGGTACAATTAGTAGACTGTGAACCCAAGATAATTATTTGAAATTAGAAAATAAAATCTAATGTTTTCACTACGAATGTAATAAATAAGTACAACACACAGTCTTTACATTTTTAAGGAATTTGGAATGAACTGTGATAGCACTGTTTGATGATGATGATGATTTCTTACCTGCCTTTCCCCATGGATCGAAGCAGGGAAGAACAACAATGAACAGATAAGAATATTAGTTAAAACATCAGAAAAAATAAACATCATTTTAAAATGACAAATAACATACAGTATACACATATTAAAATGATCCACATTTAAAATCCATAATTTAAAATTCACAATTTAAAAACCATCTGGATAAGCCTGCCAGAAGAGACTGGTCTTTAATGCTCTTTTAAATTTACATGGAGTCCAAATGCCTATTATTATTATTATTATTATTATTAAAGCAGCTGCATTCTAGCAGCAAAGGGAATGAAGGCATATGGTGGGACCAAAGCAAACTGAGCAGACCCAAATGTAATTCTTGGAATATCTCTCCACCAAGCACAAGATGCTGCGTGCATTATCTACCCATATCTACCCAGGAGTACCTTTTGTGAGGATATAGGGGACATCCTCATATCTACCCAGGAGTACGTCCTTCTTGGTGGCTACTTCCATGCTATGGAACTCTCTGCCATGGGACATTGGTTCCCTCCCTGCTCACTTTCTTCCAGCAAGTAAAGACATTGTTAATTGAACAAATGTTTGAGTAAGGGTGGCCTCTGGCCGGGACCGCAGAAACCACATAGCCCATTCCTCAAGTGGACCACTGCCACTGTCCCAAGCTGGCAGCTGTCAGGAGCTGATTAAATCTGCTCCTAAAAGGGCTGGCTGTTGCCGGCATGGTGCGGCTTCTGGCCACTTTGGGGGGATGCATCATCCAAACGCCATGCCCCCCAAATGGCCAGAAACTACTTTATTTGGCCTGTCTGTTTGAGGCCTAAGTCGCTATGTGAAAAAGTCTTTAATGGGGTTAGTATGCTGCATGTATATTGTCCTTGTCATTTTTTAAAAAATTATGTTACATTTTTTGAAAATATGTTTTTATATGGTAGCTTACTTTTAATTATCCCCGCTCAACCATAAAAGCTTACTGTATGATCTTGGGCAAGTCACACACTCTCTGCCTAAAACAAAACAAACAAACAAAAAAACCCCACCATGATAACGTTGCCATCAGTGGACTCTTTCAGACGTGGGAAATTGGAAGTATAATCCAAGGGCAATCCAAACGCAATCCTGGGGTTTCACGTTATTGCGAATTAATTCTTCTCACACAAATTCGGGCAAAAGGGAAGTCACTCCGAAAGCAATCATGGGTTTAACGTTATTGCGAATTTAAGCTTTTCACGTGATTTCGGGCAAGGGGGGGTTATTTTCGGGTAATGGGAAGTAATTCCGAATGCCTTCCGAACTGAGCAGGGGTTCAGGTAAATTCGCTAAACAAGCGAATTTACATGAATCCACATTGGCTCCATTCGGAATTGGGAGAAATTCCTCCCATTTGAAAGAGTCCCGTAAGATAAGACTTGAAGACCCACAAGAACAAACTTTTATTTTTTAACTTTTTGTTACTAGGTTTTAATTTATGCTTGTTGATGTTAACTGCCTTCAAGTCAACTCATGGCAACCTTATACCTAGTCTTATTCATATTTGTTGTTTTTGAACTCCAACTCATGGCAAGCTTATACTAGTCTTATTCATGTTTGTTGTTTTTTGCTGTAAGCTACCCTTGAGACAACCTCATGGCAACCTTGTGCAGTATGAGACATCTTCAAGCCCACCTATCCTCCATTGCTCTGCTTACCTTGTCTTTATTCATGTTGTGAGCTGCTTTGTGGTCACATTTCAGAGAAAGGTGTGGTATAAGTCCAGGAAATAACTAAATGCCTTGGAGGTGGCAAGTCTACTTAGGGTACAAATCTTTCAGCCAGGGAAAGTATCCCAGGAGCCAAAGAATATAAGCAGAGCATAGGAGGAGATGGGAGCTCTATCATAGGTTTTCCCCCACCCAACCTCATAGTAACCCTCTCTTTAGCATAGTAAGTTTTTAAAAAAGCAATTCAAGTAGAGGAAATTATAGATGTTACAATTAAAATGAGAGATAAAGCACCTGCCATGGATTATTTGGTAGTTACTCATGAGAGGTGTTAGTTTCATGCACTTCATTTGAGCTCTTTCTCCAAGTGTGGTGAAGGCAAGGCTCTTCAAAGAGCATTATTACTTGTGGAGGAAGTATGGATGAAGTGCCTTTCCTTAGTACATACATTAATTTGGTGGCTGATTTTTCCTTTCCATTAGGAGCTGGGGTGTGTGCATCACCTATGGCACATGGTTTGGGTTGGAAGCATTTGCTTGTATGCAGCACACCTACCATAATGGGTGAGTGAATGCCTTTTACTAGTTTTGTAGTGAAGTCCTGCTGATTAGGAGAAACTGTGTGGAATGCAAGAGACCTTGCTCGTATTTACCTTGTTCTGTTTGGGATGAGTCATGTGTGCTTCAAATTGCTATGGAGTTGAGCTGGGTGTTAGTTTGGCCTGGTTAGCTAAGGCAGCAAAAATAGTGCCCACTCATTGTTCAGTTAGTTACATCTTGGGATTTTGTTGTCCTGGTTGTCTCCTGATGCAAGATAGGAAACAGAGGTATCATTGTTGGACCATACAGCCCCTTCTCACCCACATATTATTGATGATTCAGTGGAGGCCTTCCTAGTAAGCCTTGACTTGTAACTATTAACATCTGATCTGCTTCCATGTATTATTGTTGCTTCTGTGGCAGCAGTGGTGGTGACTCCTTCTCAGGCCCCATCAGAAATAGGGTGAGCTAATCCATCACACATTGGAGCCGAGTGTCTTGCAGATGTCACTTCCATGACACTTGCAGCATGCAGCCAGCAGATTGTTTGCATGCATTCTTGGAATTGGCATGCATAGCAACCCTGTTTCAGACCCTCCTAGAAGATAGAACTGTCTTCCCAAGTTGGGTGGAGGGGTGAAATACACCTTAGTTTAACTAATATTTGGCTTTCTGGTCACATTATTCTGCTCCCCTATGAAGAAGTAGTTATAAGGAAATGCCCTGTTCCTCTTCTGTCTTTTCTTTTTCAGAGTGGCCTGCAAGGAAGTGTCCCAGGCTTGTGAATTTTTGATTTCCAAACAGATGGAGGATGGTGGTTGGGGAGAGGATTTTGAGTCTTGTGAACAGCGCAGATACATTCAGAGTGCCAATTCCCAGATCCACAACACGTGCTGGGCTCTGCTGGGACTCATGGCTGTTCGGTAAGAGCTGGAAGTGACATATTCTCTCTCTCATATATCCACCCACCAGTGGCTACCACACTTTCTAGGATCTGCCATAGTGGCAAGCTGTCAGCTTGTCCACAGCCTGTGACACACAATTCTGGCTAGGGGTGGGGATCAGATAAAGTTCTTGTTAAACACTCTTGCACCCAGATCCCCATTTTGCCTTTGAATGTTTTTTATCCATCTACTGAAAGAATGACAACTATGAGCCCAGAGTTGAGAAAGATCTCTACCCAAAACCCAGAGAACTACAACAAATCAGTGTTTCATCTTTCATTCATTATTGTGTGGGCTATACAGTCTATACAGTGAGCAAGTCCACATTGCATCTGTGTTGTGTTCCTTCACAGGGGTTTTCTTGGTGAGATCTGTTTAGAGGGGGTTTGCCTTTGCCTTCCTCTGAGTCTGAGAAAGTGACTAGCTCAAGTTCACCCAGTGGTTTTCCATGGCGAAACAGGGATTCAAATCCTGGTCTCCCAGTGCTCAAACTACTACTCCATGTTAGCTCTCAAGTTTGCATTAGGTCCTTGTTAACAAAAATGACCTGTAGAAGCATCTCACACACACTTCGTCTTTCAAGGAGGGAAATGCTGCTGCGCCTAGTACTCAACACTGGAGACATCCAGAAATATTCTTAGCCACTTACTTTGTTTTGCTTTAGAATATGGGACCAGTCTCATAAGTCTGACCGAGGCCATGCTTATGTATGGAAGTATGACATTCCTGTCTGGGACACTGCTGCACTTGGAAGAAGCTTTTCTAAATGTGGAAATTCGCTACTGTAGCTTCTCCCTCTGAACCTACCTTATCAACACATTTCTGACAGAACCATTTCTTTTACTTTGCAGGTATCCAGATGTCAAAGTCTTGGAGAAAGGGATCAAAGTTCTGATTGAGAAACAGCTGCCTAATGGGGACTGGCCTCAGGTAGAATGTCAGCTTTTTTCAGTGCATCCAATGCTTAATTAAAGAAATGACCAACTTGCATGTCTTCACAAATTTTGAAATCACCAGGTCTCCCGACTTTCATTCATTCATTCTCTCTGTCACACATACTTGCTTAGCTCTTTAGTAGAGAAAGTGTCCTTCGTTTCACCTCCTGTCTCTTTTACATACCAACATACAAACATCAGCAATATAGAACCTTTGCTTGGCTAAGTGATACTTCCTTTCCAGCTCTTGGAGACCATTGCCCCTTTTACCCTGTACAACTGGAACAGTTGGATATCATTTTAACTGCAGTGGCAACATTGTATGGAATCCTGGAATTTGCAGTTTCAGCATGCATTTAGAAAGTGCCTCACTAAACTACAAATCCCAGGATTCAGCGCTGCCAGTTCAGTTGTATCAAAGTTCTCTAATTGTGTGATACCTTGAAAAAGTTTCTCAAATCCCATCTGTAGTCTCTGAACTCAGTGGTACAGTTCTTAAACATGGAACATAAGCACTGAGTGCAGAAAATAATCTGTCATCCAAGTACAGTCTATCACCATATGCTTATCTATGAACCATATACTTCATCTTTATGTTATATTCAACACCTTTTTCAAAAGCAGTGAATATGTTCCTCCTTCCCACCTTATTCTTAAAATTGTTAAGATGCCTTTTCAGCATTTCTAATGAGAACACATCATGCTTTCTGATGTCATTTCAGTGTTATGAGGTGATGTATGTAGCTGAGGGCCATCTGGTGACTCTCTCCTTATACATAGACTTGTAGCTTGTGCGCTTTTTTTATCTTCATGTTTCCTTCCTTCTAATTGGCACTGGAAAGACAATGAAAGGATAATTTTGGATTCTATCTGTTGATCTGCAGGAGAACATTGCTGGAGTATTCAACAAGACCTGTGCTATTAGCTACACCTCCTACCGCAACATTTTCCCCATCTGGACACTGGGACGCTTTTCTCATTTATATTGTACTAGTCCTCTTGCTGGTAGACTCTCAACTGAGACATTAAGGAATGGAGAGAAGAGCCTGGCTGGAGGACAGACAAATGGGCACAGCTTGCCATTTGCCTCTTCCTAAATTGGGACTTGTAACCACTATTACAAAGAGATGTGAATCACCCATTTTCCTGGGGATTTTTAAAAATAATTTCTAAATGACATGGCTCCCAAGGGATAACTAGAAGACTCTGTCTCACAGAAACAGCGAGGAGGAAGAAGAGAAGGCATGGAAAGTTTCCAGATAATTTCTTGTCCTCTTGGCTCTTGCTGTAGTCAGGCACAGTATACAAGAAAGTGTTGACACAGGAAGAATGGAGCCTGGGCACAATGGCTTACCCTCAGGTTTCTGGAGAATAAATAGCTGTCTTGGCCATTCCACTACATTTATCAGTTTTTTTTGTATAATTTTTAATCAGTGTTTTGAGAAATGTTGTTGGCTGCCTTGAGTCCCATTGTTGGGAGGAAGGTGGGATAATAACAACAACAACAACAATAATAATAGAATATTGTTCACAAGTGAGGCCAGTTAGAGCTCACAAGTTAAATGGGCAGATGTGTCAGCTGGTGGAGTAGGTTGCTTGCCCAGTCCCTCAACCACCAGATTCTACTATGTGTATGTCACATAGGACTGATGACTACTAGAGCCTCAGGATTCATGCCTCTAATTCTGTTGGATTCTATGGGCATGTAGCCCAGCATACACATTATGTTGAGTAGCTGTCATCCTGCCACTCCAGTGTATGTTGTTTTTGTGTGTAGTGACCAACTTTGAACAGTTGGTGTGGATAAAGAAATAATTTTTGTCATGGGTTATGTAACTTTTCTCCACAACCAAGGAACAGGTGGGGAAAAGTTGCTAGTCACATTTCACACAATGGTAATGGGCACACTATGATGTGATAGATATTTTACAATAAATCGCATGAGACGAGCAGTGTTGGGAGGCAAGTATGGCTCGCTTCTTCTTCTCCTGCAGGCAAGCGAGAATCTTTCTGTTCCAACAGGCTTTCAGGAACTGATTACAAGGGGTTTTAAATGGTGCATTGTTTTGTTTTAATATATCTACTTTTTAATAGTTCTAATCCATAGATGGATTGCTTTTAAAGATGACATTTATATCTTTTTACTGATGGTTTTGTATGTTTAAATCTGTTCCTAAAACTCTGTAAGCTGCTTTCAATTCAGTATTGGGGAAAGGGAAGAATATGAGTGACTAAAATAATTATAATAAATAGAAGGTAGAAGGAACTGGCAAAACCACCTCTCGAGTATTCCTTGAGGTTTCATGAGGTTGCCATAAGTCAAGAGGCAACTGGAAGGCGCACAACACTTGTACATACTGATCAAACATAGAACAGACTTAGGAGACTATTACACTGGCAAAAAAGATGGGAGCATAGCAATATGCTTCCATCAATATCACGTGATAACATGAAGATTATCACACGACATCATGTCATAATCTTTGCTCCTGTCTTTTTTGCTGGTGTGATAATCTCCAAAGTATATACAACAGTAGTATGACTCTATAGCATACAGCAGTAACAATACAAATACTACTGTATAAATTAAAAGAACAAACAAACAAACAAAAACCAGCACAATGAACATCTGGGTAATACTTCATTGGGTGCAATTTTTCATCCATCTTTTAGTGCCACTCATAGTTTTCAATCTCCTGGTGAATATGGAGCCTGTGCTTCCCCACCTTTTTGGAACCTACCTCCAATTACTGGCTCACTGGAACAAATACTGTCCAGCGGACACACAGAATCAGAGGGAAAACACCCCAAGGACCATTCCATCTTTCTGTGTCATGCAGGAACTCTCAATCAAAGCATCCCCGACAGATGGCCACCCAGCCTCTGTTTAAATACCTCCAAGGAGGGAGACTCCACCACTCTCCAAGGGAGTTTCTTCCACTGTCAAACAGCTCTTACTGTCAGGAAGTTCCTCCTAATGTTGAGGTAGAATCTTTTCCTGTAATTCTGTTGATGCCAACTATTTATTTATTGTATTTATACCCTGCTCTTCATAAATGGCTTACAAATCGATTACAAATGAATCGCATAAGCCTTTTGAATATCACACTGTTGACTCTTGTTAAGTAGGCTTGTTACCTGCTAAAAGGAGTATATACTTTTCACGAATAGTGCTGTTGAGTGGGTTGTCATATGTTAGCAATGCTCAGTTCCTTTAATCTAACGATGTAATGTCCTTTAATTTAAACAGCACACCCACCCAAGAAAGTGCCTTTCATGGTACTCACTTGGTTGGTATTGGTAGGCTATAGTACTACTCACTTGAAGGCATTGCTTTATATGAATACTGCCTCCTTGCTCCCAAAGGTTATTCCATGTATCCGTTTAATGGATTTAATGTAAAATTTGTCATACAGAAAATGATTTGGGTTAAAATCGTTTATGCCCAACTCAAAACTGTAGCTACATCCACCACAACCCTACAATGGAACAATGTGACTACACTGCTCCACCGATGGGTACCATACCTCCCTTTTGTGATATCTGTCATAGCTACCAGCATGAAAACTAAATCACAGTGAAGTCTTTGGGATTTTGGTGACAGCAACCTAACTCCCCCCCCCCCCCCGCCGCCACTTTATATGCCTGGCTTCCACTCAACCAAATGCATTTGCAGAAGTAGACTGAAGTCTGTAAAAGCTCATGCTGCCAGTTTCTTTCTTTCAATTAGTCTCAAAGATACTACAAGACCTCTCTACAGTGGAGCACTGTGGAACTGGTTTTGACAAAGGAGGGAACTGCTTTACACAACTGCTTATTTAAAATATTTTACATCTCACTCTTCTTCATGACAACAATCCACTGAGGCACGTTTAAATATAAAAACACACAAGCACAACAAACAATTATTAAATTAAAAAAGCAGAAATAACCAGAAAAGCTGCCTTTCCTTTGCTGATACTCTTTAAAGGTGGTGCAGTGGCTGGCCTCTGATTTTTATTTGTGGGTATGGTGCATTTCTTTTTGGGCAGCAGGAGGATACTGGCAAATTTGTTTAGAGACGGACAATGATGAAAGATGTGGAGACCAAGGTGTTTGACATGAAGTTTTTATTGTACAACTACCCCTTCACATTTAGCAATTTTCATAGAATCGTAGAGTTGGAAGAGACCCCAAATGCCATCCAGTCCAGCCCCTTGGTATGCAGGAACACAGACTCAAAGTATCCAGAACAGACGGTCATCCATTTTGTAAAGGTCCATTAGGGATCCTCCATTTTTTAAAAAAAACCCTGCCATTGCTTCCACTTTTATGTCTTTTTTCATCAGAAAAAAAAATTGATGCAGAGGGAAAGAAATAATTACAGAAGGTTCACTAGGGCACAAAAAGAGACACACCACACCTCTTGGGACTGGAGAACTTCTTGACTCCTGATAGCTCACCCCAGCAGCTGTAGCATTAAGCACATGGCACCACAAGGGGGAGGTGGTGGTGGTGGTGGTGGATGAAGTAACTTCTTCTCCACCAGATGTCCTCAGATGTTGCTGCTCCAATTGCAATCCTTTCAATTTTCCACAGTGACCCCAAAGGAAAATATTTCCCCCACAGAGAAGTGAGGAAGGTGCCTAGCAGCCAAGTCCCAGATAGAACCAACTGCTTGTATCATTGCGGCTGGTCCAACGCCACTTGAGTGTCCTTCACTTTCCAGCTCAGCTCAAGGGTAGCAGTGAATGGTGCAATTATGCCGATCATTTCTCCAAGCATTAGGTGTTACTATTCTTAAGAACATGTGAGAGGGAGAGAAGGGAGTGCTACCAAATACAAGAAAACACCTCAAGATGGGCCTCCAAATGATGGTGAAAAAATAACACACTCACTCAAATCGTAAAATGCCGAAGAGGATTTGGTGAAAAGTGAAGCACTGAAAGAACAACCACGAAAATAAGTAAACCATCACGCATATAGTATATACATTCTCATCTTTATATGCCAAATGAGTTAACAGCTGTTGGCTGGTATATTACATTGCAGTTATAACCTAGAGTTACAGGTCTCTAACTACTCCACATTCAGCTACGCTCTGAATTCATGATTGTAGCACTACAACCATGATCACAAATGCCCCTCTCCGCACTACTTTTAACAGCTAGCAGCTACATTGAGACAGAGATCTGTTCTGCTGACAATCAGGAAGCAGTTTCCAGCTTCCTCCAGCTAGCAAGCAGTACCCCTGTCACAACTCATTTTTGAACTACAGATCACTTGGGGGAGAAGGCTGGGAACACCATCCTGACTGCCAGAGAACAATCCTCCATCACCCAACACAGCTTCTGGCTGTTAAGGTAGGTTTGGGTAGTCAGGCCATGAGGTAAGACCTATACATTTGTAACTGATTCTGTGATGTGGCATTTTGGTGTATAGTATATTTGTTAGCAACTATTACTTTTTAAGCATTTTACACATAAAGGGATTTATAACGAAGATGAACAAATGTTGGTTTGTATTATGATACTTGATTTATTTCAGAATAGTATGTTTCATGAGTAATTTTTTTTTGGGGGGGGGGAAACCCTGCTGTTACAGATTGGCTCAGAGTGGGAGGAATTAAACAGCAGATGATCCTTTCCAAGCCATATCCTAGTCAAGGAAAGGATGAAAGGTGTGTTGTGTTTCCCTTTGTGTCCCAATGAAGCTCCCTTTCCCGTTTTAACTTCTGTTCCATTGGTTCCAAATGGGAAGGAAAATACCCACATTTGCTCCAATCTGGAACAGGTGTAGGGCTAGATCAATGGGACTAAAGGGGTTTGGAACCAGTGGATGCCCCAATTTTGCCCCTGCTGCCAAGAGGGAAACCACTGGCAGTTCTCTTCTTGCAAGACTTTCTAAAAGCTCGCCAGGGTTTTGAGGCAGAGTGGACAAGTCAAAAAGCCTCTTCTGAGTTATTCTAACCATCATCTTGCCCAGTTTTTGAGTTTGCTTTGCCTATGACTGTTTATATAATGTGCAACTTGCATTAACTGCTGATATGTAGTGGAGTCAGGGGTCCCAGGGCCAAAGCTCATTGACTTTTTTATTAGCAGCATCTATGGTATGACCTGGTCCCTCTCCCCAGACAAATCTGTTCCCTATGAATTTCGCTGCAATCCCCACAATTGCTGGAACAGAAGTGGCTCTTCCAATTGAAAAAAACAAAACAAAACATTGTTATGCATGATTCCTGTTGTAACCCAAAGTATTTTGGAGTGGTTGGGTCTTGAGTTGGCAAGGTATAGCTTTCAACAAGACTTGCTGCTGATGGACATAGAACACTGTTAGGTCCACGTTTTAGATCAATACAGCAATTTTGAAACGTCTATGAGATATTGCAATAGAGACTATGTTAGTGAGGCCTGCACTTAAAAATTTACTACTACACTAGTGGTTATGGGGTAGCTGGTTCTTTCAGGACTCATGAAGATCATTGCTGAAACATGTAGAACATTTTAGTTTTATCCCTTTTTGTTTTCTTTTCTTTTTCCCTTCTGAGATACTATTTTAAACAACGCAATCTAACAATGAATTCATAAGTGTGCAAAGATGCCTGTGGATATTTGTGGTGTGCCAGTTTCATATGGTATGCACATGATAACATGAATTCCATGAAGAAAGGCCAGAAATTATTTAGGTGGAGCAAGAGCATTCTATTAAGCGTTCAGGTGACATCATAATGTTGTAGAAACATTCTAAGCCTGTTGAGATTTCTGTGAGCCTTTCAAAGCACTGGGACAAGTGACCTGTCCAGCCAAGGCCATCTCTTAGAAACTGACCCTTCCTCACCAAGGAGGAAGAAGAGGATGACTGAGGAGAGAGAGTGGATGAAAAGAATTCAGGAAGAAAATGCACACCTGAAAAATCAGATCAGGCTTCTTAAAGAAAATTATGAATTGCGCTTATTGTTGGGTCAGCAGTGTAACAACAGCAATCAGGTCCAGTTATTAGCACCCCACATTTCTTCTGCCTACCCTGACACTGGTTCATTGTTAAAAGAAGGTAAGAAACAACCCTTTCCCTCTCCCTACTTCTTCTGAAAACGAAACTTATCAAGCTAGTAATTTACAAGACAAGCAATTATGGAAATGGTGGTAGTGCCACTAGATGAGATTATCATACCAGGTAAAAGGGATTGCCCCCGTCCTTATCTCGTCCTCTTTGTGTCTGTGCTTATCCCATCCTTCTCCCATCAGTGACCCTGTCATTGTAGAGTGTCCCTTAATACATGTTGACAGAGCCATGCCACTTCACTGATGGGAGAAGGACGGGATAAGCATGACATTGTTTGAAAATCTTATCTCAATCACACAATAAGAACGGCAGAAGGACGGGATAATGACAGACTTCATGTGATATTCTTCGCGTGATCATGCCATAAGAATGGGGTAAGGATGGGAATGTTCTGTCCTTTTCCCCATGTGATAATATCCTAAAGTTCAAGTATAATAACCAACAGAAGTTATAAATTAGATAAATGCTGCAATGCTCGACATGCTGTCTAGGTAATAAGTCCAAAATATTGGATTGAACTGTAAAGTTTGAAGGATCATTGCTCACTTTGGACATTTTGAGCATTGAGTTTGAAATGATTCTCTGAATATGGAACTGTAGGTCACTTTTTAAAGGATGACTGCAAAAAAATGGTTCCAGATTCCTCTTGGATTCCTTATATGGATTTATGTCTGCTGAAAATATTATGTAGAAATAAATTCTGGTGTACTTTTTCAAGGATTAATTTTTCAAAGTTACCATGCCAAACCATATGAAAGAACATATGGTTCATAGAATCTGCTAGTTTCCAGTCAACTGTAAATAAACTAATCACATTCCTTGTTGTAGCTGGTAACCCTGTTATTTTTTCTGTTGTTGTAGCTCAGTATACTGGAAGAGAACATTTGAATTATCCTCAACACATCATCTCCAAAGACACAACAAATCTGCCCTGTCCCAGTGCTCAGACAGAAGTGAAGCGGCTCCACAATGATCCTACCTTTTTTCATTTCAGAAGTGGGGAGAAGAAAGCCACACATTTGTCAAGTATGTCTTGCTCAACCATTGGCGGAAAACAACTTGAAGAAGCAGCAAATATTTCTCAACTCAAGAAAGCTTGGCTCACAGATGGGGCTTTTTCTGAAGGTGAAAAGGCTCAGAATTCATTATCGTTTACTATTTGTGAGAAGGAGTCACTTGGTGTCAACTCTGTGTACCTTTGTGAACATGAGCATAGACACACATGACGGAGCAGAGAGTGGGGAGCTTGTTCTTAGAAGCATGTGAATATATTCCAGTTTCAACCCTTAAGAAAGAATGTGCCTATATATTTGTCTATTAAGGTCAAATATTCCCTGCCCTAGTCAGCACTCATTGCTTCTTGCTTTTGGAGAACGAGTCTCTTGGTTCATTATGTGCAGAATATCATTTTGCACATAATTCTGCATTCTGAATATCACAGCAACCCACATAGTATGTACTGTTAGTGGTAGTGGTGTGTAAATTTTGCTATTTGTATTCGTGGTCGAAGCATCACAGAAAAGAGGATCTGCTGCCACCCGCCCCACCTGTTCCTTTATTGGTTCTCTGGTTTGCTCTGTCTTGCAAATAATTCCTCTTGAATTGCATCTCAGATGTAAAAAATAGGGAGAAATGTGAAAATTTAACCCCCCCCCCATGCACACACATGTATCATTTTCCAAGTACAGAGATAGAAATAATAATAAAGAATTGTGATAATATAACTGTGTACAGGACTGGGTCTTGCAATGTATAACAATAACTCATACAGCATACTGTGCAGCATATACAGCTTATTCAGAGAGCCAGAATGGCATAGTGGTTTGAGTGCTGGGCTGTGACTCTGGAGACCAGGGTTTGATTCCCAGCTCGGCCTTGGAAATTGACTGGGTGACCTTGGGCAAGTCACACTCTCTCAACCTCAGGTGAAAGCAATGGAAAAGCTCCTCTGAAAAAATCTTTCCAAGAAAACCCCATTATAGGGTCACCATATGTTGGAAATGATTTGAAGGTGCACAACAAACAACATACCTTATAGTTATAGAAATTCAGCAAGAGGCCATACCAATCCATGAGCCTGTTTATATAGGACTAATGTGTTCTATTAATCTCATGCTACGTCCCTAATTATGGTCGATGATATATTAAAGCACATTAATACACTATAGTTATTGACTTCCTAGTAATTTTATGAAATCTAGGACCAAACACTGTTTGGGATTTCTGAGGGAAGGGGGAGCAAAGGGACAATAAAGATTTATTATTTGTTTTGTTTTTATTTATAACATTTGTAACTTATTTTACCATTAAAAATGCCCAAGAGGGTTAACTGTATCAATGTAACAATCAAACATTAGAAATAATATTACAAATAATGTGAAAAAATGTAATATCAAGTAAAAGAAAATTAAAAATATTAGCACATTGTCTGTTACTTATGCCAAAGTCTGTACAGTCCACCCATACAAGATAGAAAGGAGTCTATGAGGATCTTGTACCTTATTTTGTATGTAGATTTGGTCATGCAGGAGGCTCTACCATATATTTGTTCTGCTGTTTCTTTGAACTGTGAAATGAACAATCATTAAATGTGTTTTGTTATAGCTCACTACAAGGCTGGAAGACTTCTTGGTTCAAAAGACATGCTAAGTCACTCATCATCATGGCCAGAAGAACTAGCTTCTCCAAAAACGACTAATGTATCAAACAAGGATGATATCCTCACACAAGCATCGTTTCCAGATGACCTCAAAATATACAAAGGAGGGTCCTCCTCAAGGATTTCTGAAAGGCAGCCCCATCACCTTTTAAACAGTGCCCAGGACTCTAGCACAGACAAAACACAGCCGGAACCACAGGAGATGCATAGGAAGAAGAGAGTCTCATTTTCCGACGAACCTGATTCAGACAAGTTAAAGAAGTTCCATACATTCTACCTAAACGGTAATATTAAGATGTTGCTACTGGTTGAGGATGAAAGTGTTCAGAGGTGAAAATTCTATGATAAATGGAAAGGATTTGTTCTCTAATGGGGATTCTCATAGCAATCTGTAGAATATTCTGATAATGTGAGAAAATCTGAGTGCAATCAGTCTTGTCCTCTATAGACGTTATCAGACGTTGGAAATTGGAAGTATAATCCAATGGCAGTCCGAATGCAATCATGGGGTTTCACGTTATTGCGAATTAAAGTATCTCACGCAATTTCGGGCAAAAGGGAAGTCATTCCGAACTCAATCATGGGTTTTACCTTATTGCGAATTAAAGCATCTAATGCAATTTTGGGCAATTGGGGGGGGGGTCATTTTCAGGTAATGGGGAGTCATTCTGAAAGCATTCCGAACACAATAGCGAATTCATGTGAATTCAAATTGGCTCCATTCGCAATAAAGAGAAATTCCTTCTGTCTGATAAGGTCCTATGTTACTCTAGAAATTTGACAGTATCTGCCCAAGTATGGGCAAACCTGCTTTGTGGCATAGGGACGCTTCTGATTAAAACTTTCTGAGAGTTTTGTTTTGCTGATCAGAAGCCAGGGAGGAGTGAAGATCAGGGAAGTAGTGCTGTGTAATGTGCTAAGCACAGTCAGCGAGTATACAGTGTGTCCCCTCAGCTGCCAAGAAATCCTTATACCCTTCTTCCTCACCCTTTAACCCTTTCAAATCACCACATGCCATTTCTCCTTTAAAAGTCCCTCCTTGTCCCTATTCAAAGACATCACCATGTTAGTTTGAAAAATCGGTATGCAAAGGGATCTTGCAACACCTTTGAGACTAATGGAAAGATAAAAAATAGTAGCATGAGCTTTCATAGACCTGAGTCTACTCCCTTGTCCCTATGGTGTCCACCCACCTCTGCATGGGGCAAACATGCATCTGGAACACTGATCCAAAGGACACAGCTGAGATGGGCATTTTTGTGTAGGAAAATAGCCATGAAGAAAGTGACCTAGCAGAGTCTCCCACTTCCTTACCTGTCCCCCACTGTGTTGACATGGATGAGTGGTCACTCAAATGAAAAGAGCCAGAGGGGAAGTTAGAAAGTTGAAATAATATGTTGGATTTATATTGGGAATTCTGGCTTCAAATCCTTATTGAGCAGACTGGCCACCTTACCCAAATCACTATCTTTCAGCTTTGCTATTGTTTGTACCTTCCAATTGACTGATTTTTAAAAACAGAATTTCCTTGGCAAGATTTATTTACATGAGGTTTCATATTGGCTTCCTCTGAAAGTACCTGACAGCACCTGGCATTCCTTGGCGATCTCTCTTCTGAATACTAACCAGGTCTGGCCTGTTAGCTTTCAAGAGGGGTAGGATCTGGTGCCTTCAGGATATTTAGGCTTTCAGGTTTTAGCTACCCAGCCTCATTGTGCTGTAGTCAGAATATAAAATATTGAAAAAAATCACCCTTGGAGGAAAGGAAGGGGGTGTAATCGTGGCTTCAAGATGCAGATATTTGTTCTTGCCCAGTATGTTAGCCAAAAAACTGAGCAAGAAGCCAGAGGATTTTAAAAGCAGGCACAAACCTTATTCGGTTTTGTGAAGTCAAAGCATTTGACCAGACAAGAGTGTGTATGCTCAAATTTGTCTGGTGCCTAAACAACAGCCTCACAACTCTTTGATACTCATGGCAAACTCATCTTACATCACCTACTATATTTGAACCTCCCCACAGAAGCACACTGGAAATATCACCATTAAAGGAGATTCTATCCATGGCATGGAAAGAATCATAGTTAGTAGAACACATCATCAATAGAACAGAAATAATTCCAATAGTTGTCTTGGACAGGAACAACCTATAGGACATCCTATAGCTTTAATCTGTTCCCTGTGTTAGACAAAGTCCTCTTCTTGCTCCAGAAGAGAAAGTTTTCACTTATCGCTATCTTTGAATTATGACAGTTTTAATGTTGAGAAATCACTCCTCTATATTTAATTTCTCCAAATCTTGTGGTTTCAGGGGCAACTGATATATATAAGAGTAAATTAGTAAGCTTCTGCACCAATTCAGTGCTATGGTTCACATGAAACTACAAGTGCTCAGTTTATCTTTGTTTTTCTTAATTGTATTTTTCTTAAGTTAAACTGACTTTATTCACTTTATTTGGAACTCTGTGTATGGACTTTATCACATGGGGAAAATCGGGGAAAAGCAGGGATTTAAATGGACATTAGCCCATGAAAATTGTGCAATCGTTATTAAGATTTCCACACACATTGTTATTAAAGAGGACTTAACCTGGCAATAAACAGGTAATAACCAGCAACAAATCATTCATGGGGGAATCCTATGAATGATTTGTTGCTGACTATTATCTATTTATTGCCAGGATAAGTCCTCTTTAATCATGACATTGTGTGAAAATCTTCACCGTGATCATGCGATTGTCATGGGCTAATATCCATTTAAACCCCCACTTTCCTCACTCCCCCGACTTCCCCTAGTGTGATAAAGTCCTATGATTGTTGACTTCCCTTGTTTTATCATTTCCCCTCAAACAAATCTTTTATTTAGAAATATAGCTTTTCCATGTGAAAAATGACATTGTCATAAAACTGCTCTTGTGTATTTAAGATTTTTACAAGGTTTTGTAAAAGGAGAGAAAGTCTCTTCTCCAACCTAAATATTACTTAATTCCCATTTCTTTCACACCTCACAGATATAGAGCTTGCTCAAAACAATAAGAGAAATGGACGCATAGTGGGAGAGATTGCCTTTCAGTTAGACAGACGTATCCTTGCACATGTGTTTCCTGGAATCACACGGCTTTATGGATTCACAGTGTCCAATATTCCTGAGAAGATCAAGCAGGTAGGGAACAGTCGTAGTCCTACAATTCAGAGATACATGTGCCTCTTTGTTAAAGTATTAGTTCTGCAGTGGAGCTGAGAAATTTAGGTGGCTGCTGAAAACCTTCCAGGTACTATTTGTTGATATTCCTTTACTCAGAGTCTTCCTTACACTGTGGTTAGCAAAGCCACAATGTACCATTTTTGAAGAACCCAGTGCACTTCCTTACTTATAATAAATCTTGATGTTATTGAGCACGTCAGAGCAGACTTGTTCATGGGCCTGGATGAATTGTAAATGCATGCTATTTTGTGTGAAACTATGAGCAAAATAGTGAACTATATGCCAAAACAATGTTATTTTAATTGAAGAACATAAAAAGTATTGACTGCAGTATTGACAAAATGATTATCAGGTCTATCATTCTGTTCCTTAACTGACCAACACATTGCCTATGGGAAGCCCACCAGCAGGACACAAGAACAACAGCAACCTCCCTGTTGTGTTCTGGAACACACTGCCTTTGCTACTGAAAAAAAATTGAGTAGTAGCCACTAGTAGCCACTAACAGTTGTATTCTTTAGAAGTTTTTAAATCCCCCTTTAAAAAACGCTCCACCTTGGTGGCCATCAGTATATTTTGTGGCACAACATTGTACAATTTTAACTATGCATGGTTTGAAGAGTACAGCTTTGTGTTTTTAGCTAATGCTAATATCATTAGAGACAGAGAAAAACTTCATTCTGTCCAGTCTCTCCACATTTGCCATAAACTTATATACCTCTGTCATGCCCCCTTTATTTTTTTTTTTTAAAGAACCCCAAAATAATTTAACTTTAGATTTAGGGATCCTTTTCCTGGTGCAGAAGTTGAGTTTTTATTGTAGTTTTATCATCCTTGTACTCATTTCTGGAGATGTGGCCCTGTTTCCATTCAATCTGTTTTTCAACTATTGCCTTTAAAAAAAAAAGTTAATTCCACTTTTGGAATCAAATGTGTGTTCGGCTTCCTTAGCAGTTTTCTATTTCAATTTGGTAGCAAGGTGGTCACTCACTTTTAATGGATTCAGCAACACTTTTACACTAGTTTGTGGTCACTATTTAGGATTAAGTTCTGGCTCTCTTTCATTCCAACTGGTCCATAAGCAGAGAATAGTTATATAGTTATGTAAAACATATAAAAATTGTACTTGTTTGGCATGATGGGATTGTAAGGGGAATTAAATCTATTAATATAAAATTCTGCTCTTAGTGCCTCTGTAATTCAACTCTCCATTTCAAGGACACTCCACCATGTTTGTTCAGGTGGCAGTGATATGTCCCTGTACAAAACTGCTCTGCAGCCCAGTACCAACACTTGGGAAAAATTAGCTTTTTGGAGGTTTCTAGTTTGCTTGCTATCATGTCCTTTACAAGGACTTTGCAGCATCCCCACAGCCATTATAGAGCAGGGATGGAACCATTTTTGCCCTCAAGATGTACAACAAAATTGGATATCCTTCTTTCTCTCACATGCACGCAACCTTCTCATCTACTTGCACATGATTTCTCATGTACTGATACACATTCAACTCTCTCACTATCACAAGTGCATGCTTCCTCATAACTGTCTCTCTTGCATGCGGACCTTTACACAATCACTTCTCTCACATGTGCAGACTCTTGCACACAATCACTTCTGGCTTACATGCCCCTGTACACTCATTGCTCACTTACACCATAATCTTTCCCTAACAAAGGGAGTCTTAACAAGTCCAACACTCTAACAGTGGCGTCAGTAGGGTTGGTGTCAGCCGGTGCAGTAACTCATGGTGTCATCCTCCCCCTATTGACTTCCTCCGATACCACACCATACAGAATCCTTAGTAATATTTTTTGTACTCATAAATCGTACTTCCCATATATCACTGAATGTATGGTAATCGATAAACAACTAGCACTATTAAAATGATACTCTTAAATTACAATATCATGCGCACATCCTAAATGTATTGACATAAACATTGTTTCATGGGCTTAAAATGAAAATTTGATAACGTGTAATGTTTTTAAAGAAAATTTAAAACAAATATTATATATTTTTTTAAAAATCAGTTTACAAAACAGCAACCCAGGGTCTCTCCTTTGGAATAGGGAAATGGCCAGGGTGGTGGACACAATTGCTCCTGAGTGGAGCCAAATAGCCCCCTGGTTCTCCAGGCAGTTGATGGTGATGAAGTGAGTGAGATGGAGACTAGAGTGATATTGGTGGAAGACTCGGAGTGAATCTGACTGCTAATGGATACTTTTCAGTTTGTTTTAATGTAACATTTTTCTGTGTTTTCAATTGTACTGTTTTTAATCTTGTAAACCTCTCTGATCCTCAGTTTCGGGAAAAGGGTGGGAAATAATAGTAGTAGTAGTAATAATAATAATTAATCCTACACTTATAGCAACCCAGTCACAGAATAGCAACAAGAATTGCTGAACTTAAAAGCACTCTTTGTGCTGAAAGCCCAAGCCTATAAAAGCTGTGTAAAATAAAAGGTCATCCTTACACAAAATACAAGAAAAATGGAATCATTTTCTCTACTTTTCTTCATGGTAAATGCAAGTTAGCTTAATAGCCTTTCCATAAATCGCTAATAGCAGGGATCATATTTCAAAATCTCTAGGTCTCCATGAAATCTCTAGATGGCTCTGTGGATGAGAAAAAGTATAGAACCATGACCCAGCGCTACCAAGATCTGACTGCTCGCCTGGAGAAGATGGGCTATCACACAGAATTCCACCCTGTATTTAGTGAATTTCTCATCAACACTTATGGCATCCTAAAGCAAAGGCCTGACCTGAGCTCCAATCCCATGCACAATAACCCTGCTGACCTCAGGAAAGTGGTGATTGACATTGTCCCATCAAAATTCCTTGGAGATACCTTACTGCTGTTGAACTGTTTGTGCGAACTTTCAAAAGAAGACAACAAGGCCCTTTTTGCTTGGTAGTGCCTTCTGATGTTCTTACCCTCAGATGTCTAATAGAAAGAACACACCGACACAGCATATAGGTAATAAACGGATATCTGCCAAAAATGGGAGTGGAGTAGTGTGTACGCTTTTTGTATCTGGCTGTTTCTGACTCATCTGTTAGTTGTTCTTTTTCATTTATTTTGGATAACTGTATTTTTATATTTGAATTGTTGTTAGCTGCTACAAGCTGCTTGGCATAATGGTGTAAGTTAAATTTCATTCTAAAAGAAATAAAATAAAATAGTTGTTCGTTCCTCAGTTTACAGATGTTAAATTGAATGCAGCATTGGTTGTTTTAATAAGGAAAGAGAGAGACCTCCTGGCCACTTTTCTCTCATTCCACTGAGATCACAGCTGGCCTGGCCATGGTTTTTCTGGGGCCCTGAATGTGCTTCTGAAAGGCATTCATTCTCAGGAGTCAATACCCTCTGAAATTTCTCTTTTGAAAAGACTTGACATGGGTGATTAGACACTTCTCATACCTGTATGTTTTGTACCGATGTTGCAGAGAACCCTCATATTCTCTCCTCCACATTTCATTTCTATGCTTTTGGATTATATCTGGGTGTGTTCCCATTTCCCAAAAGGCAGAAGAATTGCTGGAGCCAAACAAACAGCTGGACACCTGCCAGATATATCTGTTCTGATGATGACAGTTTTGCAAGTCTGGAGATGGAATGGAGAAGTCTCAAAAGTCAAATCAGGAAGTGGATATGTGGCAAATCTGATTTGATTTCTGTTTTGCTTTGTAGTTTTTGTGCATTTCCTGTGATGCTCCATTTCTATGTCAGTTGCTGGTGTAAATTTAGCTCCCAAGTCTACCTAAATTCTCACCCCTTGCTTTTTTACAAATCCAAGTGTGATCACATTGGGCTGATCTAGACTGGCAAAAAGGGGTGTGTTCATGCCTGCATGAAAGTGTAGCCTTTAGACGTCCCACACTGAAAGTTTGGCATGAACACATTTCTTTTGCATTTTAGTGGGGGAAAAGCAGCTTTAAAAAGGACCTGCTTTTCCCAACTTCTTTTAAAAAAGGTGTAACTGCGCAGCTGTGTCTAAATGCTGTGGTGCAACTGTGCAGTTTTTTAAAGCTCCCAAACCCTAGTTCCAGCCCTAATCCGAACCCTAGAAATGCGCAGTAGGGACTCTGGGATACTGTACCTGTTATGCAACTGTGCATAAAATGTCAATTCTTTCATAAAATAAAGAAGTTTATTCATAAACTTAAATTGTAACAGATTTAATATCTTTTTAAGGGGGGAGGGATGCAGTTTGTTTTATTGATGTAATAGTATTTTAATGTGTAAGCCACCTCAATTGATCTCAAAGGGGTGGGGGTTTAAATAACAACAACAACAACTATTATTATTATAAAATAAAGGGGTTCATTCATGGTGCACCGATGCAACCTGCACACTTAAAAAAGGGAAGCAAAACCACAATGGTAATTTGACAGATCTTCACAACTGCACAGTTCATGTGTGATGTACCTGCATAACTGCGCAGTTTGCAGCTGGCAATACAATTGCCTGTATGATGTAGTGGTGCAACTGCGCAGTTCGCAGCCAGCAACAACAACAACAAAAAGGTTCAGAGCGGCCAAAAGCTCTTTTCATTGCCACCCGTGCAGATGCTCCGCCTGTGTTTCTAGCATCCTGACAGCTTCCAATGTAATTGCTGAGCAACAGAAAAGACTTCAGATAAGTAGTCCCCACACCTCCTCAGTGTAGCTGCCCTATGCCTTTTTATTACACACCTGGGCCTTGCAGTGTAGCTGCTAAGCATTAGGGGAAAGGCAACCTCATGTCTCCCTTTCCTGCCAATCTAGAAAGCCCCATTGGGATTATTCTGTATAACTGGCTCATAGCATCTTGCAAAGGATGTTGGAGAGCTGCCTTTCTATTCCAGCAAGCCTTTGGAAACAAATTGTTAACAAGAGAAGTGGTTTTATAGTGCTCTACTCTTTTAAACTAAGTTAAAAACTATTTTTAAATGGTTTTAATTCTGTTGTTACTATAAAACAAGTCGAGCACTTTTTTCTGTGATACCAAAACCCAAAATATTCCAAAATCCCAAATTGTCCATATGGGTAATTAAGAAAATGACACCTTTGTTTTCTGATAATTCAATGTAAATAAACTTTATTTCATGCACAAAATTATTAGCTGTCTTGGCTCCTGACCTGGGAGAAAAGCAGCATATAAACTAACAAACTAACTAAATGTAATGTGCATAAAATTACCTTCAGGCTATGTGTAGAAGGTGTATATAAAAGATAAATGAATATCATGTTTAGACGTGAGCCCCATTTCCAAGATATCTTATTATGTTGAAGCAATGATTTCAAAATCTGAACAACCCCAAAATTCAAAACAATTCTAGTCCCAAGCATTTTGGATAAGGGAGACTCAACTTGTAATAATCATAAACATAATCATAATTTTATTTCTGTGTTGCCTTTCTCATGGTGTGGGAGCCAGCTTTTCAAATTTCTGCTAGAAATAATTATTTCATTTCATTTCTATTTCAGGTGGGATCCAAGGTGGCTCAACAAAAGGGTCAGGTAGAAGCAGTGAAACTTTAAAAATCAGTTGAAATCTTCCTATCCCATGCAACTGGATCTCAAGGAGAAGTGATCAGATAGGGCAAAGTAGAATGGAGTGTTTGTTTGTTTGGTTTCCATGGAGATAACGGAGAATCTTGGCCAAGGTGGGAGTTGGGTCCGTTGAGGCTGAGAGAAGATTGGTTGATGCAGGTAGTTGGAGAGACTTCAAGAGATTGGAGCCACATCGTTAATTTAGTTTCAGACTTACCCATCATTTACACAGTTCTGTTGGCTTCTCCGCCTATTCATTGTAAGTGCTTTCAATCCAATCTTTGTCCAGAACCTACTCCTGCCTTTTGAAGATTTCACGTTAAACAAGGTGGTCTGCCTGAGCTCACCTGACAGCATCCTGTTTATTCATTAATTCATTAGTCATGTTCTTTGAACTGTATGATTGTGTTATTTCTTATATTTTGTCTCACCTTTCTCTCACGAGTGGGTCTCAAGGTGGTTTAGAATACAAAATATAGAATGAACAAAATCGTTTTTTAAAAAGTAAACATGCTAGTAGGAAAAAAAGGATGGTGCTGTTTCTTTGGTTGGAAGTTAGTTCTCAAAGGTCTGCAAAGGACAATCTACAAATGTTCACTGGGAGGGAAAGAGGAGATTGGAGGCCAATGGTATATCATAATTGACAGTAGTAGTCGGTGGTTCCCATGTAAATGGATTGGTGAATCTGCGATCGCTTTTAGTCTGAACTGTCCATGGTGCTGACTCTATCTTGTAACTGGGCTCTAGCAGCATGGACTAAAACCTGGAGGAAATTCAATACTCCAATAATATGGAAGTCGCAGGCTGTCACGCTGTACATGAATTGTGTGAAATGTGGATTTTGTTTTCCTTTCGTCTGTCCTGAATTTCCCAGCTCCATTAAATGACTCCAAGATGAAGTAATGGGAGAATGGGAAAACCGTATTGCTTTCCACTTTGTCCATCTCATGTAAAAATGTCAGCACCTCTTTCATGGCCATGCTTATTCACAGTTTTATCCTTTAAAAGACCCAATCGTTGTAATCTTTCACAGAAGACTTATTATTTGGCAGGCCGCTCCAGAAAACTCCAACAGGGAAGGTGCCTCAAATTTGTTTTCCTAGGAATATAGGCTGGTGGGGTTTTTTTTCATGCTCAGCTATACAGTGGTGGTGGCCTACACCAGCCTTGTGGAGGTTGGTTGTTGGCCTTTTCCAGGGCCAGAATCCAAGTCCCTACAATCCTGCAAGTGTCCTCTTTTCAGAACTAAAAGGGGGCATTGCAAGAATAGAGAGCCAATGTGGTTTAGTGGTTTGAATGTTGGACTAGGTTTGTGATCGTCATGACCAGATTATTGCCTCGGATGAAGAATCGATAGAGGTATTGGCGGATGATTCAGCAAAGCCTCTTCAGGACTGTACCATTGCCTCGGATGAAGAACCAACCGAGGAAGGTATCGGTTGAAGATTCGTCAAAGCCACTTCAGGACCGGACCATTGCCTCGGTTGGCGAACCGACGGAGATATCGGGGGATGATTCGGTAAAGCCTCTTCATGACCGGAATATTGCCTCAGATCAAGAACCGAGGGAGGTATCGGCGGATGATTCGGAAAAGCCTCTTCAGGACCGGACCATTGCCTCGGTTGGCGAACTGACAGAGGTATCGGCGGATGATTCGGCAAAGCCTCTTCGTGACCATTGACTCGGATCAAAAACCGATGGAGGTATTGGCAGATAATTGGACAAAGCCTCTTCAGGAGCGGACCATTGCCTCGATAGGCAAACCGACGGAGGTATCGGCGGATGATTGGGGAAAGCCTCTTCATGACCAAACCATTGCCTCGGATCAAGAACCGATGAAGGTATTGGTGGATGATTCAGCAAAGCCTCTTCAGGACAGGACCATAGCATCGGATCAAGAAACGACTGAGGTATCGGCAGATGATTTGGCAAAGCCCCTTCATGACCGGACCATAGCCTCTTCTTCAGGAGCGGACCATTGCCTCTCTAGGCGAACTGACGGAGGTATCGGCAGATGATACAGCAAAGCCTCTTCGTGACCGGACCATTGCCTCGGATCAAGAACCGATGGAGGGATCAGTGGATAATTCAGGAAACCCTCCTCATGACCAGACCTCAGATGAAGAACCGACGGAGGTATTGGCGGATGATTCGGAAAAGCCTCTTCATGCCCGGACCATTGCCTTGAATGAAGAACCAACAGAGGTATTGGCGGATGATACGGCAAAGCCTATTCATCATCGGATCATTGCCTCGGATGAAGAACCGACGGAAGTATCAGCGGATGATTCCGCAAAGCTTCTTCGTGACCGGACCATTGCCTTGAATGAAGAACCAACTGATGGAGGTATCGGTGGATGATTTGTCAAAGCCTCTTCAGTTTCGGAGCATTGCCTCGGTTGGTGAACCGAAGGAGGTATCGGTTGATGATTCGGCAAAGCCTCTTCAAGACCAGATCATTCCCTCAGATGAAGAACCGATGGAGGTATCGGCGGATGATTCAGCAAAGCTTATTCATGACCAGTCCATTGCATCAGATCAAGAACCGATGGAGGTATAGGGGGATGATTTGGCAAAGCCTCTTCATGACCGGACCATTGCCTTGGATGAAAAACCGATGGAGGTATAGGGGGATGATTCGGCAAAGCGTCTTCAGGACCATTGCCTCGGATCAAGAACCGACGAAGGTATCGGTGGATGATTTGGCAAAGCCTCTTCGTGACCAGACCATTGCCTCGGTTCAAGGACTGACCAAGTTATTGGCGAATGATTTGGCAAAGCCTGTTCAGGACCGGACCATAGCCTCAGATGAAGAACCGATGGAGGTATTGGCGGATGATTCAGCAAAGCCTATTGAGACCGGACCATTGCCTCGGATGAAGAACCGACGGAAGTATCAGCAGATGATTTGGCAAAGCCTGTTCAGGACCGGACCATTGCCTCGGATGAAAAACCAACCGATGGAGGTATTGCTGGATTATTCGGCAAAACCTCTTCATGACCAGTTGAAAGCCTTGGATGAAGAACCGATGGAGGTATCGGCGGATGATTTGGCAAAGCCTCTTCAGGACTGGACCATTGCCTCGGATGAAGAACAGATGGAGGTTTCGGCAGATGTTCTGGCAAAGACTCTTCAGGACCGGACAATTGCTTCGGATGAAGAACTAATCGATGGAGGTATCGGCAGATGATTCGGCAAAGAGAATTCATGACCGGATCATTGCCTCGAATGAAGAACCGATGGAGGTATAGGTGGATGATTCAGCAAAGAGAATTCATGACCTTACCATTGCCTCGGATGAAGAACCAACGGGGGTATCAGTCGATGATTCGGCAAAGCTTCTTCATGACCGGAACATTGCATTGGATGAAGAACCAACCGATGGAGGTATCGGAGGATGATTCGGCAAAACCTCTTCATGACCAGACCATTTCCTCTGTTGGTGAACTGAAGGAGGTATCAGCGGATGATTCAGCAAAGCCTCTTCATGACTGGACCATTGCCTCGGATCATGAACCGATGGAGGTATCTGTGGATGATTCGGCAAAGCTTCTTCATGACAGTACCATTGCTGCTGCTCAACAACCGATGGAAGTATTGGCGGATGATTTGGAAAAGCCACTTCGTGACCAGACCATAGCCTCGGATAAAGAACCAACCGATGGAGGTATCGGCGGATGATTCTGAAAAGCCGCTTCATGGCCAGCTCATTGCCTCGGATGAAGAACCGATGGATGTATCGGCAGATGATTCGGCAAAGCCTCATCAGGACCAAAACATTGCCTTGGTTGGCGAACCGAAGGAGGTATCGGCGGATGATTCGGGAAGCCTCTTCATGACCGGATCATTGCCTAGGATGAAGAACCGATGGAGGTATAGGGGAATGATTTGGTAAAGGCTCTTCATGACGGGACCATTGCCTCGGATGAAGAACCGATGGAGCTATCAGTGGATAATTCAGGAAACCCTCCTCATGACCAGACCTCAGATGAAAAACCGACGGAGGTATGGGCGGATGATTCGGCAAAGCCTCTTCATGACCGGACCAATGCCTTGGTATGCGAACCGACAGAGGTATCGGGGGATGATTTGGTAAAGCCTCTTCATGACCAGACCATTCCCTCAGATGAAGAACCGATGGAGGTATCAGTGGATAATTCAGGAAAACTTCCTCATGACCAGACCTCAGATGAAGAACCGACGGAGGTATCGGCGGATGATTTGGCAAAGCATCTTCATGACCGTACCATTGCCTTGGATGAAGAACCGATGGAGGTTTCGGTGGATGATTCGGGAAAGCCTCTTCATGATCAGATAAATGCCCCGGATGAAGAACCAACGGAGGTATCGGCGGATGATTCGGCAAAGCCTCTTCGTAACCGGATCATTACCTCAGATCAAGAACTGACGGAGGTATAGGCGGATGATTTGGCAAAGCCACTTCGTGACCAGACCATAGCCTCGGATAAAGACCCAACCAATGGAGGTATCGGCGGATGATTCGTAAAAGCTTCTTCATGACCAGCTCATTGCCTCGGATGAAGAAACGATGGAGGTATCTGTGGATGATTCGGCAAAGCTTCTACATGACAGTACCATTGCTGCTGCTCAAGAACCAACGGAGGTATTGGCGGATTATCTGGCAAAGCCACTTCGTGACCAGACCATAGCCTCGAATAAAGAACCAACCGATGGAGGTATCGGCGGATGATTCTGAAAACCCTCTTCATGACCAGCTCATTGCCTTGGATGAAGAACCGATGGAGGTATCGACAGATAATTCGGCAAAGCCTCTTCAGGACCGAAACATTGCCTTGGTTGGTGAACCGAAGGAGGTATCGGCGGATGATTCGGGAAGCCTCTTCATCACCGGACCATTGCCTCGGATGAAGAACCGATGGAGGTATTGGCAGAAGATTCGGCAAAGCCTCTTCATGACAGGACCATTGCCTCGGATGAAGAACCGATGGAGGTATAGGGGGATGATTTGGTAAAGACTCTTCATGACCAGACCATTGCCTCAGATGAAGAACCGATGGAGGTATTGGGGGATGATTCGGCATTGCCTCTTCAGGACCGGAACATTCCCTCGGATGAAGATCCGATGGAGGTATCAGTGGATAATTCAGGAAACCTTCCTCATGACTAGACCTCAGATGAAGAACCGATGGAGGTATTGGTGGATGATTTGGCAAAGCATCTTCATGACCGTACCATTGCCTTGGATGAAGAACTGATGGAGGTATCGGCGGATGATTCGGGAAAGCCTCTTCATGACCGGATAAATGCCCCGGATGAAGAACCGACGGAGGTATCGGCGAATGATTCAGCAAAGCCTCTTCGTGACTGGATCATTACATCAGATCAAGAACTGACGGAGGTATAGGCGGATGATTTGGCAAAGCCACTTCGTGACAAGACCATAGCCTCGGATAAAGACCCAACCGATGGAGGTATAGGCGGATGATTCGGAAAAGCCTCTTCATGACCAGCTCATTGCCTCGGATGAAGAAACGATGGAGGTATCGGCAGATGATTAGGCAAGGCCTCTTCAGGACCGAAACATTGCCTTGGTTGGCGAACCAAAGAAGGTATTGGTGGACGATTCGGGAACCCTATTCATGACTGGACCATTGCCTCGGATGAAGAACCGATGAAGATTTCGGCGGATGATTCGGCAAAGCCTCTTCACGACCTGACCATTGCCTCGGATGAAGCACTGATGGAGGTATTGGCAGAAGATTCGGCAAAGCCTCTTCATGACAGGACCATTGCCTCAGATGAAGAACCGATGGAGGTATGGGGGATGGTTTGGCCAAGACTTTTCATGACCGGACGATTGCCTCGGATGAAAAACCATGGAGGTATAGAGGGATGATTGGGCAAATCCTCTTCAGGATCGGACCATTGCCTCGGATGAAGAACAGATGGAGGTATCGGAGGATCATTCGGCAAAGCCTCTTCAGGACCAGACAATTGCTGCTGCTCAAGAACCAACGGAGGTATTGGCGATGATTAGGCAAAGCCACTACGTGACCAGATCATAGCCTCGAATAAAGAACCAACCGATGGAGGTATCGGCGGATGATTCTGAAAAGCCTCTTCATGACCAGCTCATTGCTTCGGATGAAGAACCGATGGAGGTATCGGCAGATGATTCGGCAAAGCCTCTTCAGGACTGAAACATTGCCTTGGTTGGCAAACTGAAGGAGGTATCGGCGGATGATTCAGGAAGCCTCTTCCTCACCGGACTATTACCTCCATCAGTTCTTCATCCGGGGCATCGGCGGAAGATTCGGCAAAGCCTCTTCATGACAGGACCATTGCCTCAGATGAAAAACCGATGGAGGTATCGGGGGATGATTCGGGAAAGCCTCTTCATGACAGGACCATTGCCTCAGATGAAGAACCGATGGAGGTATAGGGGGATGATTTGGTAAAGACTCTTCATGACTAGACCATTGCCTCAGATGAAGAACCGATGGAGATATCAGGGGATGATTTGGCATTGCCTCTTCAGGTCCGGAACATTCCCTCGGATGAAGAACTGATGGAGGTATCAGTGGGTAATTCAGGGAACCTTCCTCATGACCAGACCTCAGATGAAGAACCGATGGAGGTATCGGTGGATGATTTGGCAAAGCATCTTCATGACTGTACCATAGCCTTGGATGAAGAACCGATGGAGGTATCGGCGGATGATTCGGGAAAGCCTCTTCATGACCGGATAAATGCCTCGGATGAAGAACCGACGGAGGTATCAGTGGATGATTCGGCAAAGCCTCTTCGTGACCAAAGCATTACCTCAGATCAAAATACTGACGGAGGTATCGGCAGATGATTAGGCAAAGCCTCTTCATGACCGGACCATAGCCTCGGATAAAGACCCAACCGATGGAGGTATCGGCGGATGATTCGGAAAAGCCTCTTCATGACCAGCTCATTGCCTCGGATGAAGAAAGGATGGAGGTGTCGGCAGTTGATTCGGCAAAGCCTCTCCAGGACCGACACATTGCCTTGGTTAGCAAACCGAAGGAGGTATCGGTGGATGATTCGGGAACCCTATTCATGACCGGACCATTGCCTCGGATGAGAAACCGATGGAGGTTTCGGCGGATGATTCGGCAAAGCCTCTTCATGACCGGACCATTGCCCCGGATGAAGAACTGATGGAGGTATCGTCGGAAAATTTAGCAAAGCCTCTTCATGACGCGACCATTGCCTCAGATGAAGAACCGATGGAGGTATGGGGGATGATATGGCCAAGACTCTTCATGACCGGACCATTGCCTCGGATGAAAAACCATGGAGGTATAGGGGGATGATTGGGCAAATCCTCTTCAGGATCGGACCATTGCCTTGGATGAAGAACAGATGGAGGTATCGGCGGAAGATTCGGCAAAGACTCTTCATGACGGGACCATTGCCTCAGATGAAGAACCGATGGAGGTATGGGAGATGATTTGGCCAAGACTCTTCAGGATTGGACCATTGCCTCGGATGAAGAACAGATGGAGGTATCGGCAGATGATTCGGCAAAGCCTCTTCAGGACCGGACCATTGCTGCTGCTCAAGAAGCAACGGAGGTATCGGCGATGAGTAGGCAAAGCCACTTTGTGACCAGACCATAGCCTCGGATAAATAACCAACCGATGGAGGTATCGGCGGATGATTCTGAAAACCCTCTTCATTACCAGCTGATTGCCTCGAATGAAGAACCGATGGAGGTATCAGCAGATGATTCGGCAAAGCCTCTTCACGACCGAAACATTGCCTTGGTTGGCGAACCGAAGGAGGTATCGACGGATGATTCGGGAAGCCTCTTCATGATCGGACCATTGCCTCGGATGAAGAACCGATGGAGGTATCGGCAGATGATTCGGGAAAGCCTCTTCACGACAGGACCATTGCTTCAGATGAAGAAGCAATGGAGGTATAGGGGGATGATTTGGTAAAGACTCTTCAGGATCGGACCATTGCTTTGGATGAAGAACCGATGGAGGTATCGGGGGATGATTCGGGATTGCCTCTACAGTACCGGACCATTGCCTCGGATCAAGAACCCACGGAGGTATCTGTGGATGATTCGGCAAAGCTTCTTCATGACAGTACCATTGCTGCTGCTCAAGAACCAACGGAGGTATTGGCGGATTATTTGGCAAAGCCATTTCGTGACCAGACCATAGCCTCGGACAAAGAACCAACCGATGGAGGTATTGGCGGATGATTCTGAAAAGCCTCTTCATGACCAGCTCATTGCCTCGGATGAAGAACCGATGGAGGTATCAGCAGATGATTCGGTAAAGCCTCTTCAGGACTGAAACATTGCCTTGGTTGGCGAACCGAAGGAGGTATCGGCGGATGATTTGGGAAGCCTCTTCATCACTAGACCATTGCCCCGGATGAAGAACTGATGGAGGTATCGGCGGAAGATTCGGCAAAGCATCTTCATGACAGGACCATTGCCTCGGATGAAGAACCGATGGAGGTATCGGGGGATGATTCGGCATTGCCTCTTCAGGACCGGAACATTCCCTCGGATGAAGAACCGATGGAGGTATCAGTGGATAATTCAGGAAACCTTCCTCATGACTAGACCTCAGATGAAGAACCGAAGGAGGTATCGGTGGATGATTTGGCAAAGCATGTTCATAACCGTACCATTGCCTTGGAAGAAGAACCGATGGAGGTATTGGCGGATGATTCGGGAAGCCTCTTCATGAGGGGACCATTGCCTCGGATGAAGAACCGATGGAGGTTTCGGTGGAAGATTCGGCAAAGCCTCTTCTTGACAGGACCATTGCCTCAGATGAAGAACCGATGGAAGTATAGGGGGATGATTTGGTAAATCCTCTTCAGGATCGGACCACTGCCTCGGATGAAGAACAGATGGAGCTATTGGCAGATGATTCGGCAAAGCCTCTTCAGTACCGGACCATTGCCTTGGATCAAGAACCGACGGAGGTATCTGTGGATGATTCGGCAAAGCTTCTTCATGACAGTACCATTGCTGCTGCTCAAGAACCAACGGAGGTATTGGCGGATTATTTGGCAAAGCCATTTCGTGACCAGGCCATAGCCTCGGGCAAAGAACCAACCGATGGAGGTATCGGTGGATGATTCTGAAAACCCTCTTCATGACCAGACCTCAGATGAAAAACCGACGGAGGTATGGGCGGATGATTCGGCAAGGCCTCTTCATGACCGGACCATTGCCTTGGTAGGCGAACCGATGGAGATATCGGCGGATGATTCGGTAAAGCCTCTTCATGACCAGACCATTCCCTCGGATGAAGACCGGATGGAGGAATCAGTGGATAATTCAGGAAACCTTCCTCATGACCAGATGAAGAACCAACGGAGGTATCGGTGGATGATTTGGCAAAGCATCTACATGACCGTACCATTGCCTTGGATGAAGAACCGATGGAGGTATCGACGGATGATTCGGGAAAGCCTCTTCATGACCGGATAAATGCCCCAGATGGAGAACCGATGGAGGTATGGGGGATGATTTGGCCAAGACTCTTCATGACCGGACCATTGCTTTGAATTAAAAAAAAATGGAGGTATAGGGGAAGATTGGGCAAATCCTCTTCAGGATTGGACCAGTGCCTCGGATGAAGAAGAGATGGAGGTATCGGCAGATGATTCGGGAAAGCCTCTACAGGACCGGACCATTGCTGCTGCTCAAGAACCAACGGAGGTATCGGCGGATGATTAGGCAAAGCCACTTCGTGATCAGACCATAGCCTCGGATAAAGAACCAACTGATGGAGGTATCGGCGGATGATTCTGAAAAGCCTCTTCATGACCAGCTCATTGCCTCGGATGAAGAAACGATGGAGGTATCGGCAGATGATTCGGCCGACCGAAACATTGCCTTGTTTGGCGAACTGAAGGAGGTATCGGCGGATGATTCGGGAAGCCTCTTCATGAGGGGACCATTGCCTTGGATGAAGAACCGATGGAGGTTTCGGTGGAAGATTCGGCAAAGCCTCTTCATGACAGGACCATTGCCTCAGATGAAGAACCGATGGAGGTATAGGGGGATGATTCGGCAAAGCCTCTTCAGTACCGGACCATTGCCTTGGATCAAGAACTGATGGAGGTATCTGTGGATGATTCGGCAAAGCTTCTTCATGACAGTACCATTGCTGCTGCTCAAGAACCAACGGAGGTATTGGCGGATTATTTGGCAAAGCCATTTCGTGACCAGACCATAGCCTCGGACAAAGAACCAACCGATGGAGGTATCGGAGGATGATTCTGAAAAGCCTCTTCATGACCAGCTCATTGCCTCGGATGAAGAACCGATGGAGGTATCAGCAGATGATTCAGCAATGCCTCTTCAGGACCGAAACATTGCCTTGGTTGGCGAACCGAAGGAGGTATCGGCGGATGATTCGGGAAGCCTCTTCATCACTGGACCATTGCCCCGGATGAAGAACCGATGGGGGTATCGGCGGAAGATTCAGCAAAGCCTCTTCATGACAGGACCATTGCCTCGGATGAAGAACCGATGGAGGTATAGGGGGATGATTTGGTAAAGACTCTTCATGACTGGACCATTGCCTCGGATGAAGGACCGATGGAGGTATCGGGGGATGATTCGGCATTGCTTCTTCAGGACCAGAACATTCTCTCGGATGAAGAACCGACGGAGGTATCAGTGGATGATTTGGCAAAGCATCTTCATGACCGTACCATTGCCTTGGATGAAGAACCGATGGAGGTATTGGCGGATGATTCGGGAAAGCGTCTTCACGACCGGATAAATGCCCCGGATGAGGAACCGACGCAGGTATCGGCGGATGATTCGGCAAAGCCTCTTCGTGACCGGATCAATACCTCAGATCAAGAACTGACGGACGTATAGGCGGATGATTTGGCAAAGCCACTTCGTGACCAGACCATAGCCTAGGATAAAGACCCAACCGATGGACGTATTGGCGGATGATTTGGAAAAGCCTCTTAATGACCAGGTCATTGCCTTGGATGAAGAAACGATGGAGCTATCGGCAGTTGATTCGGCAAAGCCTCTTCAGGACCGAAACATTGCCTTGGTTGGCGAACCGAAGGAGGTATCGGTGGATGATTCAGGAAGCCTATTCATGACCGGACCATTGCCTCGGATGAAGATCCGATGGAGGTTTCGGCCAATGATTCAGCAAAGCCTCTTCATGACCAGACCATTGCCCCGGATCAAGTACTGATGGAGGTATCGGAGGAAAATTCGGCAAAGCCTCTTCATGATGGGACCATTGCCTCAGATGAAGAACCGATGGAGGTATGGGGGATGATTTGGCCAAGACTCTTCATAACTGGACCATTGCCTCGGATGAAAAACCATGGAGGTATAGGGGGATGATTGGGCAAATCCTCTTCAGTATCGGACCATTGCCTCGGATCAAGAACCGACGGAGGTATCGGGGGATGATTTGGCAAAGCTTTTTCAGGACAGGACCCTTGCCTCGGATGAAGAACTGATGGAGGTATCAGTGGATAATTCAGGAAACCCTCCTCATGACCAGACCTGAGATGAAGAACCGACAGAGTTATCGACAGATGATTCGGCGAAGCTGCTTCATTACCGGACCATTGCCTCGGATCAAGAACCAATGGAGGTAACGGCAGATGATTCGGCAAAGCCTCTTCATGACCATACCATTGCCTCGGATCAAGAACCAACCAATGGAGGTATCGGCGGATGATTCGGCAAAGCCTCATCAGGATTGGACCATTGTCCCGGATGCAGAACAGATGGAGGTATCAACTGATGATCCTGCAAAGGCTCTTCAGGACCGGACCATTGCCTCGCATGAAGAACCAATCAATGGAGGTATCGGCGGATGATTCGGCAAAGCCTACTCATGATCAGACCATTGCCTCGGATGAAAAACCGATGGATGTATCGGCGGATGATTTGGCAAAGCCTCTTCATGACTGGACCATTGCTTTGGATGAAGAACCAACCAATGGAGGTATTGGCAGATGATTCGGCAAAGCTTCTTCAGGTCCGGACCACTGCTTTGGTTGGTGAACCGATGGAGATATCGGCAAAGCCTCTTCATGACTGGACCATTTCCTCGGTTGGTGGACCGACAGAGGTATTGGCAGATGATTCGGCAAAGCCTCTTCATGACCGGACCATTGTCTGAGATCAAGAAAAGACGGAGGTATTGGCGGATGATTCGGCAAAGCCTCTTCAGGACCGGACCGTTGCCTCGGATGAAAAACCAACCGAAGGAGTTATCAGTGGATGATTCGGCAAAGCCTCTTCAGGACCAGACCATTGCCTCAGTCGGTGAACCAACGGAGGTATCGGCAGATGATTAGGCAAAGCCTCTTCATGACCGGACCATCGCCTCGGATGACTAACCGATGGAGATATCGGCGGATGATTCGGAAAAACCTCTTCATGACCAGTGAAATACCGTGGATGAAGAACCGATGGAGGTATCGGTGGATGATTCAGCAAAGCCTCTTCAGGACTGGACCATTGCCTCGGATGAAGAACAGATGGAGGTTTCGGCGGATGATCTGGCAAAGACTCTTAAGGACCGGACCATTGCCTCGGATGAAGAACTAATCGATGGAGGTATTGGCGGATGATTCGGCAAAGACTCTTCAGGACCGGACCATTGCCTAGGATGAAGAACCGATGGAGGTATCCGTGGATGATTCGGCAAAGCCTCTTCGTGACCGGAACATTGCCTCGGATGAAAAACGATGGAGGTATTGTCGGATGATTCAGCAAAGCCTCTTCATGACCGGACCTTTGCCTTGGATGAAGAGCTGATGGAGGTATTGGCAGATGATTCGGCAAAACCTCTTCAGGACCGGAACATTGCCTCGATTCAAGGACCGACCGAGTTATTGGCGGATAATTTAGCAAAGCCAATCCTGAAGAGTTATTGGCGGATGATTTGGCAAAGCCTGTTCAGGACCGAACCATTGCCTCGGATGAAAAACCAACCGATGGAGGTATTGCTGGATGATTTGGCAAAATCTCTTCATGACCAGTCGAATGCCTTGGATGAAGAACTGATGGAGGCATCGGCGGATGATTCGGCAGAGCCGCCTCAGGACTGGACCATTGCCTCGGATGAAGAACGGATGGAGGTATCGGCGGATGATCCGGCAAAGACTGTTCAGGACCTGACCATCGCCTCGGATGAAGAACCGATGGAGGTAACGGCGGATGATGTGGCAAAGCCTCTTCATGACCGGCCCATTGCCTCAGATGAAGAACCAATGGAGGTATCGCTGGATGATTTGGCAAAGCCTCTTCATGACCGGCCATTGCTTCGCATGAAGAAACGATGGAGGTTTGGTGGATGATTTAGCATCTCGGAAATTAACAAACAAGGTACAGAAGAAGCCTCTTGCACTTTCTGTGGTGTTTTAGGATTGGGCAGCATGTTTGCATCTGGCTGTCTTGCAAAGACAGTTAGTTAATCTTCCCCACCTGGAATTCACCCTTAAAGTAAAGGAAGCCAGGGCAATATTGATGCAGTGATGATGCAAAACTGTGAACTTGATGTGGGGACCTCCCGGGGGAACTAGCCCTCTAGTTTTGCAATCTGATTAGCAATCTATTTTGTTTTTAACCACACTGTATAGAACAGTGCCTTTGGACCACCATGTGTAGGAAAAAACTTGAAGGCACACCCCAACAGCAGTGTAATATCACAATTCCATGAATGCAGGTCTTTTTCCTATGCCATGAAGCAAAGATACTTGGGAGGATAAGCAGTGGATTAACAGCTTCTCCAAGCCATTTTGTTCACTCTTCTTGGCTCCTGCAGGCTGTGAAGAGGAAGCACGAAGAACCCTTGGGCTCTGAGAGTGCTGTTAAAAGGCCAAAGCGCAAACGGAGCATCCAGGCAGAAGGATTCACAGCCACCGAAATTAAGGGGTTAGTACTGAATCCAAGGGCCCATGGCAGTGCTGCCGGATTCTTTATTTTTCCCCTATACCAGCATCTTTGTCAGGATCCAATGTATCATTAACTCATCCAGTTAATTAAAAATATAATAATACTAACAAAAAGACTCAAAGCACCTTTGTGATAAAATTCTAAGGGAATTGCAGGCTCCACCATAATATATTCCGGACAGATGTAACACAGCCATTGTAATATCAGCTGGGAATTGCAGTCTAACAACCTCTTCAGGTCCACAGTTTGTCCAACCTGTCTTAGAAGAGAGGTAGATGGATCATGAACCAACTGATGGGTCCATCTTTCCTGACTAGCCATGGCTTCATAACGTAGTAGCTCTACAGCCAATATAGTGTAGTCTTTGAATGTTGGACTATGACTGTGTAGACCAAGGTTCAATTCCCAGTTCAGCCATGAAACCCACTGGGTGATCTAGGGCACGTCACATTCCAAGCCCCTCTGAAAAAGCTTGCCAGGAAAACCCCATGACAGGTTCTCCTTAGGATCGCCATAAGTCAGAAACGTCTTGAAGGCACACAACAACAGCAACAACGGCTACAGCTCAGGAAAAGTTCTGGATAGAAATTGGAAAACTGCAGGATCTGAGATGGCAACATCCTATGGAATCCTGGGATTTGAAGTATAGGGAGGCTTTAGTGTTTTATGGCTGATGATTCTAAAGGTGCTTTGTTAAACTGCCAGTCTCAAGATTCCATGGGAAGTCGCTATCACATTTTCCCCATTTAACTGGAACTGTGTAATATAAGAAGACCCTTGGACCTATTTAATCAAACAGGCATGACTTTGCTGGACATCTCTGATAGCTCTTTCTACCTTTTTCTTTTAATCCCATAGGTTTATTTAGTCCTATACAAAGTTTGGCGTTCCCTTGGAGTGGTAAGTGCCTTTGGGGGTTATGGGAGATGGTACGAATCTGGTTTCATTAGGATTCGCTGTTATTTAACCTACTGTTGTGATTGTAACATTTACTTTTATTCCCCTAACCTGCCCCCCCTCCCCAAGAAAGGACTCTGGGCAATTTACAAATGTAGGGAGGAAAATCCAATATGATTGAAACATACCAGATGAAATGACATGAAACTATTAATAACATCAGGAAAAAATCAAAGTACAACAGCTAAGAAAAATAAAGATTTCGAAATGTACGTATGTAAGATTAAGCAGCAGAAAACCACCACAGTGAGAATTATCCTAAAGTTTTAAGTTTAACCTTTTGGCATGAAATGTTAAAGGAGAGCATGGAAGGTCAGCTGAACATTGTGTCTTTAGTTCTTCCAGAGTTTTAGAAGAAATCAGAAGGAACCTTTTAGTTACTTCTGGTATGTTTGGAAACCAGAGGTGCAACATCTAAGCATCCAGGGCGGGATGTTTGACTCTCTTGCAATGGTTGTTATTTATTTAGGAATTTTTTAGAGGCAGAGAAGCCTGCATGGACAGGCTGCAGGTTGTAGGTCTGCTCAGTGCCCCATCCCAGGATAATAAGCCTCCTGGTGTTTCCTTTCCCATCTCCAGTCACGAGTCCGTTGCCAGAGATGCTGATCTTATGGACAAATCGGTGGCTGATGTGAAACGGTTGAGGGACCTTATTCACAACACCTGTGTATTGGCCCTGAAGGAAGCACAGCTGAACCCAGGGGAAGGTAAATAGCTGTCCACTACCTCCCAGAGGACCTTCTCAGCTGCCGCGCCCAGATTGTGGAACGGCCTGCCAGATGAGATCCGTCATACTGCCACCCTAAACAGCTTTAAAAAAGCTATAAAGACATTTCTCTTCCAGCAGGCCTTTCCTGGATGGCTCCCCAGAATCTAATTGCTGAATTCGGATCTCACCACAGCCACAATTTTTTAAAATGTATGTTGTATACTTTATGTTGTTTATGTTTAATCTTAATGAGTTATTTGAATTGTATGTTTTTCAAAAAAAATCTGTGTAAGCTGCCCCGATTGTCTCTTGTAGACGGGAGGGATATAAAATAATAATAATAATAATAATAATAATAATTATTTGAGGTTCCACAATGTTGTTTATGTGGCAGCTAAGTTGGAATTCTTCAACTGGCAGAAATTATGCAAAATATGTACCTGTGTTTTCACAATTTACACCATCTCAGCTAAACCAGGGGTGCGCAATGCCTGGGGATGCTCTTCTGTAGGCCACGGAGGGTTGCAAACTGCAAACACTCCTCTGCCCATCGTAAAGTTTTGGTAACAAAGATAAAATGACAAATTGTTATCTCCAGAAGCTTCTAGGGTTGGTCAGATTCAATTTTTACACAGATGGAGGGCTGCATTGAGCACAGGAGGGCTGCCTGGGTCCATGATTTGTCCCAAAGCAGCAGATGACAGCAAATTCCAAGAAGAGTGGGATTCCAAAAAACAAAACAAACAAACAAATAACTGCCAACTACTATTAAAAGTTTAAATGCATGAAGAGAGTTCTGCCAGATTTGTCCTATATCGAATTTTACTTACTTTTGCTGAGGCATAATTGTATTTATTATCTAGTCTGTGAACATTTAGAAGGAAATGCTATAATCACAAAAAGTCATCATGGGTTTCAGAGAAACAAGTCATGCTAGACTAATCTGGTTTCTTTTTACCATCTTGGTAGATGAAGGAAACACTGTGGATATTGCGTACTTGTTCCCATTCATACTAGCCCATTTGCCCTGCTTAGATCCGGATGAGATCGTGCATGCCATTACCGAAGCTCTCTGGGAAGAAGTTCATACTACCTTTTGCATTTTACCCCACTTGAATTCATACATGAAAAAAGTAACTATTCAAAATGGAGCCTCTTGGTTGTCAACCAAATGATGTCATGGCGACGTCTGATGCAGCCATTGGCCGCACGTGCTGCTTGGTTTTTTTTAATACTTTTTTATATTTGACAGCTTATGCGCATGGAGCATAGGGCTGGGAGTGGTGCAGCTTGTGGGGGATCCTTTCCCCTCCTCCTCCTCCGTTTTTATCAGCACCCAGTGCTTCATCGGGCACTCTTGCATTTTTTTATTTTTTTTATTTATTATTTATTTTAATGTACTGTATTTTATTTTATTTTATTTTATTAATTATTTATTTTATTTTATTTTTTATTTTATTGTATTTTATATTATTTTATATTTATTTTGTGAATGGGGCTATTTAAACTGGAGGGGAAACCTCCAATCCATATATGGATAGTTGGTTTCACCTCCGGTTTAAAGAATGAATGGGGCTATTTAAATCGGAGAGGAAACCCCCAATCCATATATGGATAGGGTTTCCCCTCTGTTTAAATAGCCCCATTCGGAGGGGAAAGAGCCTCGTGTAGAATGCGCATGAGCTCTCAAAGTGTAAAAATTAGAATAAAACAAATAATAAATATAATACAATACAATACATAATAAATAAAATAAAATAAAGTGAAATACAATAAAATAAATAATAAATAATAAATAAAAATACAATAAAAATTTTAAAAAATGCAGGAGTGCCCAATTTTGCCAGGAGAGGGGGCAGGTTCCACCCCCTGGCCTTTTCCCTCCCCTGAACTTGACCTGATCATGATCGGAACCAAGTTCACATTCCCTCAAACCGGTTTTTCCCAAAAGAAACGGTAAATACGCTATGGGAAAAATCAGGTTTAGGGGGATTTGCCCCACAACGGATGTGCAAGATCCGGATTCCATAGTGTTAAATGTGGCACCAGTATGAAATTCTCGATTTTAAACTGTTTTACAAACCGGTTCATATGGTAGTTTGAACGGCCCCTTTGATTTCAGTAAGACCTTTGACAAGGTTGCCTATGACATTCTTGCAAACAAGCTTGTAAAATGTGCGCTAGACAAGGCAAATATTAAATGGATTTTTAATTGGTTGACTGGCTGAATGAATGGAAAGGGTGCTCAGCCTTGGCTCCTCTTCATCTTGGAAAGATGTGACCAGTGGGGTGGCAGAGGGTTCTGTCCTGGGCCCAGTGCTATTCAACATCTTTATGAATGACTTAGATGAAAGAATAGAGGGCATGCTTATCAAATTTGAAGATGACATCAAATTAGAAGGAATAGCTAATACCCCAGAGGACAGGATCAAATTCAAAATGACCTTCATAGATTAGAAAGCTGTGCCAAAGCTAACAAAATGAATTTCAACACAGAGAAATGTAAGGTACTGCACTTAGGGCAAAAAAAGAAAGAAAAAAGAAAAACAAGAAAGAAAGAAAGAAAAAAGAAAGAAAGAAAGAAATGAAATGCATAGATATTGGATGGGGGACACCTGGCTGAACGAGTCTCCGTGTGAAAGGGATGCAGGGGTCCTAGCAGACCACAAGTTGAACATGAGTCAACAGTGTGATGTGGCAGCTAAAAAGGCCAATGCGATTTTGAGCTGTATCAACAGATATATAGTGTCTAGATCAAGGGAAGTAATAGAATCACTCTATTCTGCCTTGGTCAGGCCTCACCTAGAATACTCTGTCCAGTTCTGGGCACCACAATTCAAAAAGGATATTGACAAATAGGAGTGTGTCCAGAGGAGGGCAACTAAAATGGTGAAAGGTCTGGAAACCATGCCTTACAAGGAAAGACTTAGGGAGCTGGGTATGTTTAGCCTGGAAAAAAGATGGTTAAAGGGTGATGTGATAGCCCTGTTTAAGTATTTGAAAAGGTAGAGCAAGCTTGTTTTCTGATGCTCCATAGACTAGAACATGGAACAATGGATGCAAGCTCCAGGAACAGAGATTCCACCTCAACATTAGGAGGAACTTCCTGACAGTAAGGGCTATTTGGCTGTGGAACACACTCCCTCGGAGCATGGTAGGGTATCCTTCTCTGGAAGGCCATCTGTCGGGGATGCTTTGATTGGGAGTTCCTGCATGGCAGGGGGTTGGACTGGATGGCCCTTTGGTCTCTTCCAACTCTATGATTCTATGATTCTATATTGTGAGCCACCTTGGGTCCCTTTCTAGGAGAAAGGCAACATATAAATGCAGCAGTAGAAATAGCCAGAATCATAACCATGGACCATAATATGATGCATTCATGCCTTTTCACTTTAGTATATTTTATATGCCATTTTATACTGTTTTCAAATGGTCTTGGCAGTTTTAAATTTAGAGAGAGAAGGATGTCTTGGGTCTCTTTCTGGGAGAAAGGCATCAGACTGATGTAGTTGTAGCAATAGCAATAATCATAATCATGCCAGGAATGTGTACCTATATGATTGGATATGATTCAGTCATGCCTTTTCGCTTTGGTATATTTTATATGTAATTTTATACTGTGTTTAAATAGTCTTGGCAGATTAGATAGATGGATAGATAGATGATAGATAGATTTGTGAGCTACCTTGGGTCCTTTTCTGGGAGAAAGGTGGCATAAACATCAGACTGTACAGTATATGTTTTAGATATGCCTGTTCACTTTGTTATATTTTAATGTCACTTTATACTTGGCAGTTTTAAATTGTATTGCATTTTTTTTAAAAAAAATTGGTGAGCCGCCTTTGGTCCCTTTTTGGGAGAAAGGTGGCATACAAATGTAGCAGTAACAATAGCAATAATCATAACCATAGTCATGCCAGGAGTAGTTTTTACAGACTATATATGTTTCAGTTATGGCTTTTCACTTTTGTATTTTTTTCTGGGTGAAAGGCAGCATACAAATGTAGCAATAGCAATAATCATAACCATGGACCAGAGTTGTGCCAGGAGTGTTTTTTACAGACTACAGTTGGCCCTCTTTATCCACAGATATTTTTATCCACAGACTCAAGCATCCACGGCTTGAAAACATTCAGAAAAATCATAAATTCCAAACAGCAAACCTTGATTTTCCATTTTATATAAGAGACACCATTTTGTTATGCCATTGGAATGAATGGGAATTGAGCATCCACAGTTCTTGTTATCCAAGGGATGTCCTGGAACCAAACCCCAGCAGATAACAAGGCCCCACTGTATTACAGCCAAATGGGGATGTTTGGTTTTAGGATCACATCGAGGGAAAAGAAGAAGCAACAAAAAAATTATATACATCAGACATTGTCCTTTACAAATTGTATATACAGTACTTCATGGAGAAGACAATCTGCATCCCACACTTTTTAGCTAAGCCCTGCAGAGGCCTGCTTGCTTGCTTGTAAGGAAATCATCTGAGGATCAAGACCTTGATAACCCATGTTTATGTTGTAGGTAATGGTAATAACTGCTACCCATGGCACCATTTATTACTGTAAAGGAGAAAACATTTGTGTCTTTGGCCAGGTGCTGCAAGAGACAGTGTGATGACTATGTGGCCCTCCAGGTGCTGTTAGACTAGAACTTCCACGAGCATTGCAAAACCACACAGAGCAATTTGGCCTTATATAGTAAGTACATTTCTATACTGCTTGTCAGTGAACTAGCACTCCCTGAGTGATTTACAAAAATTTACAAAATTTACAAAGCCAATTGCCCCCCCAACAAGCTGGGTACTCATGCAGGGCTAATTAAGATCAATACACTTTTATTGTCACGGAGGTGAATAAAACACATTTTTTGTCATTATCCTATTGCTACAGGCCAAGTCCATCTTAGTACTCTGTTGAATGGACCAAACATGACAGGCAATAGTCTGGTTAACTACGTGCTATTACAGTAAACAGCAAAAAGGTTTTGTTAATTTGATCTCATTTTTAGGAGGTTTTTTAATGTATGCATTCAACTAAGCTCAGCACCTCTACAGAGTTTTCTTTCATACAATTTTGTCACAGTGCAGCTAAGTCTAGTGACCTATCAAAATGGTTACTGGTCTGTCTAATCACACATATATGGTTGGTTCCCTTCATAACTCACTGATGATCTTAAAATTAAAGCAGAAACTTAGGAGCATCCACAGAATTCCACAGATGAAACTGGAGAATGCCTCACATGTTTTATTTTTCCAGCTAATGGTTTGAAAGTCCCTTGTCCAGAAATGTCTGGATTCTAAATAGGCGTGTTCAGGCCATAATCAATGTACCAATGAAATTATGGATTTATGCAATGTGATATCATGCATTTATGCGTTGTTCTTTTATGATTATTGGTAGTCCCTAAAGAAAGTCTTAAGAATATACATAGACCAAAATATGTTGGGCTTTTTGACTAATTAAACAACCATTTTTCAGCATGTTGAGATGTGTCTCCAATGTCTGCTGGGAATCTTAAAATTAAAGCATCATCCAGTGTCCAGGAGACTGTATCCAGGCTGCAGACAGGAAATTCTTACATTAGGCAACCAAGCATGGTTATTTTTTAAACCTGATTTGGTTAATATACCTTTTTGCGAATCATATAGGAAAGCCAGTGTGATGTTGTATGATGTTTGAATGTTGGACTACGACCCTGGAGAACAGTGTTTGCTTCCCTGCTCAGCCATGGAAACCCACTGGGTCACTTTGGGAAGTCATACACTCTCAGACCCAGAAAAATCTGTGATAGGGTCACCTTTGTGCCACCATAAGTTGAAAATGACTTGAAGACACACACAACAACAACATCACAAACAGGCCAAAATTAAGTAGCAGTTCTTTATACCTCTCCATTCACTAAACTTTTTTTTTCCACATTGACCATTCTGTGGTGTGGAAAGGAGCTCCAAAATGGAGCTCCCTTCCCTCTGGTGTGTCATTCTCACAGCAACCAGATTGCCGCAGGAATGAAGGAAGGAAATTTGCCTCCACCTGTCGGGCTCTCCTTGGGGCATGAAGCCCCAAGGACAGCCCTTTCCAGGCTGCGGAGAAGCAGCATTTTCCCCCTTTCCTGCAGCCTGGAAAAGTGGCGGATTGGGGCCTCTGGGGCAGCCGGTAAAGCTGCCCTGATGCCAATCTGCCGCTCAAAGGGGCGGCTAGACACCGCCTTTTTGGGGTGGTCTGTAAAGCCCCTTAGGCTACATCATGAGACCCTCCAGATGTTGCTGACATACAACTGCTAGCAGCCTTAGCCAGCATAGGCGATGGGGAATGGTGAGAAAGGTTGGGAGATGCAGTCCAACAACATGTATAGCAACGCAATGTACCAGAGGACTGCCTGATTCTTACCCTTGATTTAGGCAACTGAGCACTCAGCAAACAAATGAAGTCTACATGTTTTGTGGATTAAGAAATATAAAGAGCTGAAACTGGAAGAAAACCTCCCAACAACATATGTAAAGAAAATTGCATTCATGTAAAAGTACCTTTGAATGTTGGAATTATTGCCTAACTGATCAGTATCAGGATTTGGCATCACTACTTTTCTATTTGCATCCATTAAGATTTCAAAATCTGGGGGGAAAGAAGATAAAATGTTAAATATTTTTTTAAAATTTGCAAGACTATAAGCTGCTTCTTTTTACTCAAGTGCTTTCTGTGTGCTCATATCTCCTCTCTTTCCACTCATTCACCTCAGGTCTTTCATATCCAAACCAGCATCCATGATTACATGAAGAATGTGATATCCCTTACCTACGTTGTAGCCATTTGCTAACTGTACATTTTCTCGAAACAGATTTCCATCTCCCAGAAGTGTGAGCAGCACTTCCTGTACATCAGGAAAATCCCAAGCAGAGGGTAACGGGAGCTTCTCTACTGATAAAACTGCTGGTTTAGTTGATGAATTTCCATCAAGTTCAAGACAAACATTGATGGCACGCAGTATCTTCTCATTCTACTCTACATTCTGGCCACCTGAAGGAAATAAAAGAAATGGCAACACTATTGTCAAGTGAATGTTTTGTCAACCCAAGCCTACAGTTCCTCTGGATTACACCTGTAACAGGAACAACTTGGATAAAGTGAAAGAATGCTAGCAGCTGCAAGCTAACAGTATCTGGAGGGCCACACAATTCCTATCTTTTCTCTAAGAATTCTGGCTAACACCTGGGGACTAATAACATAAAACTGAACATAGATATTTCATGCCCTCTTTATTAGATAATTGTTTAATGAAGTCTTATACAGTACAGGTATTAAACTCACTTCCCTATAACAAAGCCATGTTCAGACAAATAATGTAGGTGTACAGACTCAGCTTTGATTTGAACAAGAACAGGAAACAAAGAGTCAAACTCTGACCTGATGTTACCAGATCATGGAGGACTTCCTCTTGTAGTAGTTGGTTAAGTGCAGGTTGCGGAAGATATCCAAAAATGCAGAAAGAATATACAGCCCTTAGTAAGTCCACATGAGAGATCCTGGAGAGACAGTATTCAGAGCCTCAAAGAATCTTCAGAATTGTGGGAAGATAAATATGGTCACACACAAATTCATAATTTCATTAACCAGATACTTCATATCATAACAGATACAAACAGGTTAGCATGAACACAGATGTATGAGCAATACACCATGTCTGATTCTAGACATACGCAAAAACACCACAGAATGCTTTAACCAATGACAACACTTTGACAAAATACAAGCCTATGATTAATATTGTCACTGTTTTCCCCTCCTGTATGATTAACACCTTTTGCCTGATGAAGAAGCCAGTGGTGCTTCAAAAGCTTGAAACATATATAATGTGCATTTTAGTTGCCCCCATAAAGACATCACTGTTTTGTGGATTTTGAATGCTACTGTACTTTGCTGTATTACCAACACAGCCATCCCTAAATATGTTTCCTAAACAAACAAATAAGTGCAGTTGGCCCTCCACATTCACAAATTTGACTTCTGCAGTTTTCACTATTTACAGGTTTGTATCTGCTGATTAGCTAGCTTGACTCTCTCCTTTCCCCTCCTTCTCTCAATCTCTGTTCCTTCCAAAAGATGCAACCAGGTTTCAAACCCCTTTCCAGCTAAGCACCTGGCTGCCTCTTTTGGAAGGATGGGAGATTGAGAGGAAGTGGATTGAGACTAACAGGAATGGGGTGAAGTTTCTTGTTTTCTTACTTTAATGCTCAGTGAAGAAGCCTTTAACTTCCTTTTATCAATAACAAGAACCAGTGTTGTGTAGTGACCATGACTCTGAGAGACAGGGTTTGAATCTCCACTCAGCCATGGAAACCCATGAGCCACACTCACAGGAAGAGGAAAAACAATGGCAAAGCTCTTCGGCAGAAATCTTGCCAGGAAAACCCTGCATTGGGACTACCATGTTGGAGTTGATTTGGAGGGACATAAAAATAACCTGCCAATGACAACTTCAGAAAGTGAGGTAATGTATTAATTGTTAGGTGAATTTGCAATTGGTTGACCGGCCGAACCCAAAGGGTGCTCAGCAATGGTTCATTTTCATCCTGGAGAGAAGTGACAAGTGGGGTGCCCCAGGGTTCTGTCCTTGGCCCAATGCTATTCAATATCTTTATCAATGACTTGGATGACAGAATTGGGGGCACACTTATCAAATTTGCAGATGACACCAAATTAGGAGGAGTAGCTAATACCCCAGAGGACAGGATCAAAATTCAATGTGACCTGAATAGACTAGAAAGCTAGGCCAAAGCTAACAAAATGAAATTCAACAAGGAGAAATGTAAGGTTCTGCACTTAGGGAAGAAAAATGAAATGTACAGATATAGGATGGGGGATACCTGGCTGAATGAAACTACGTGTGAAAGGGATCTAGGAGTCCAAGTAGACCATAAGTTGAACATGAGTCAACAGTACGATGCAGCAGGTAAAAAGGCCAATGCAATTTTAGGCCGAATCAATAGAAGTATAGTGTCTAGATCAAGGGAAGTAATAGTGCCACTCTATTCTGCTTTGGTCAGGCCCCACCTGGAATACTGTGTCCAGTTCTGGGCACCACAATTCAAAAAGGATGTGGAGAAACTGGAGCATGTCCAAAGGAGGGCAACTAAGATGGTGAAGGGTCTGGAAGCCATGCCTTATGAGGAACGACTTAGGGAGCTGGGGATGTTTAGCTTGGAGAAGAGGAGGTTAAGAGGTGATATGATAGCCCTGTTTAAGTATTTGAAGGGGTGTCATATTGAGGATGGAGCAAGCTTGTTTTCTGCTGCTCCAGAGACTAGGACCTGGAACAATGGATGCAAACTGCAGGAAAAGAGATTCCACCTCAACATTAGGAGGAAGTCCCTGACAGTAAGGGCTGTTCGACGGTGGAACACACTCCCTCAGAGTGTAGTGGAGTCTCCATCCTTGGAGGTCTTTAAGCAGAGGCTGGATGGCCATCTGTCAGGTATGTTTTGATTGGGAGTTCCTGCATGGCAGGGGTTGGACTGGATGGCCCTTGTGGTCTCTTCCAACTCTGTGATTCTATGATTTAAAGTATTTCTACACCATAGTTTTTTGTGGGTTTTTCGGGCTACGTGGCCATGTTCTAGAAGACTTTATTCCTGACGTTTCGCCAGCATCTGTGGCTGGCATCTTCATAGATTAGATGTCTTTAATTTGTTGCCTGCTTATTTTATCTAATTCTATCTTATATTATTATTGTCTATTGTTTTATATGTATTTTGTTATTATCCTGTAGAATGTATGCCATGGGCAGGGTTTATTTCCATCCTCAAGGGCCTGGCCTCAAGTAGAAGAGGCCTCTCTTCCTGACAACACCATCTGGCCTAGGAGGCAGTGAAAGGAGAGGCCAAACTCCATTGGGCCTGTCTTGGATTAAGAAGAAGAGCCCTCCCTCCAGTCCCTCTGCTTTGGTCCAGGCCTCAGAGGGAGAGAAGGACTGCTGGGCCTGTTCCCCTTCTCACCACCATTCCCTTCTCCTTTTGTGTCATGGCTTTTTAGATTGTAAGCCTGAAGGCAGGGAACTGTTTAATTAAAATAATAATAATAATTGTAAGCTGCTCTGATAGCCTTTAGGGCTGAAGGGCGGGGTATAAATAATAATAATAATAATAATATCAATTTTATTGATTGTATGTACAGTGATGTGTAAATCTACAGCACTATATAAATAAAGTATAATAATAATAATACTAATAATAATGTTCTCTGAAGATGCCAGCCACAGATGAAGGCGAAATGCCAGGAATAAAGTCTTCTAGAACATGGCCACATAGTCCGAAAAACCCACAAAAAAAACTATGGATGCTGGCCATGAAAGCCTTCGGCTTCATATTTCTACACCACGTTTCGGATCCCTATCAAAGAACTGAACTGATAATAACAATAATAATAATCAATGTGCCTTGCCGCCCTTTCCGAACATTGGAAGAACAGGAGCCAATTACGACTCTGGAAAAGATGGATTTCTAGAAGCTGGGAGGGAAATGGGGAAAGGCCTTTTCCTGTTCCCTTCAGATTAAGCACCTCATCCCAATAATTAGGCTGGTTCATTCCACTTTTTCTAAGGCTGCATCCGCACTGGAGAAATAACCCGGTTTGGCACCCCTTAACTGCCCTGGCTCAAGGCTATGAAATTCTGGGAGTTGGAGTTTGTTGGGCTGGGAAATCCTGGGAACTGTAGTTTATTGTGGCACCCAAGGTCTCTGAGAGAGAAGGCTCAATGTCTCTCAAAACTACAGTTCCCAGGATTCCCTAGCATTGAGCCAGGGCAGTTGAAGTGGTCACAAACTGGATTATTATTGTATGTGCAGTGTGTTGTGGACCAGGTTTTGCTTGTTTTTTGGCAGGTTTCTTCAGAAGGGGGGTCGGCTAATTGCCTTTGCCTTCCTCTGAGGCTGGAAGAGTGTGACTTCTTCCCCAAGGCTTCCATGGCCAAGCAGGGATTTGAACCCAGGCCTCCCAACACAGTCCTAGTCCAACACTCAAACAACTAGGAAGCCAGGCTGGATCTAGGTTGTTGTTGTTGTTAAGTCATTTAACTGTTCAGTTCACTTTGATGAACCCATCAGGGCCTGTTTTGTTGGAAACGTTTGCTTAGAGAGGGTTCGCTTCTGCCTTCGATCTTATTTTTTTTAAATCTTATTTTGTTATTTTTATTATTTTCTTTTAATTATTATTATTATTATTTTATTGTTATTTATCATTTATATTTTCTTTTAATTATTATTATTATTTTATTGTTATTTATTATTCTTATTTTATTATTTTAGTTATTATTTTATTGTTATTTATTATTGTTACTATTATTATTATTATTCCCCTGAGGCTGAGAGAGTGTGACTCAGTGGGTGGATTCGAACCCTGCTCTCCACTAGAGTCAACCCACTAACTAAGTCATCAAGCTGGCTCCAAAGGAGGCTGGTTTTTAAAAGGGGGGCTCTCTGCTCTTGCTGCTGCCATTATTATTATGGGATAGAACGACCGTTACCTATTCTGGGGGGGGAGGGGGGAGGCCTCCCTCTGGCCCCGCCCTCAATGTCTCCATGGCAACCGCCCCCCCCTCACCTGCTGCTTCGCCATCAACTCCGCTCGCATGAGTGACACTCAGATCAAAGTGGGAGTCCTATGGGGTCCTGGGATGTGTAGTTTCATAAGGGCTTTTCATCCTATGGTGTCATGGGGTGTGTAGTTTCGCAAAGACTTTCCATCCTATGGCATCATGGGATGTGTAGCTTCACAATGGCTTTCCGTCCTATGGGGGTCCTGAGATGTGTAGCTTCACAAGGGCTTTCGTCCTATGGGGTCCTGGGATGTGTAGTTTTCACAAGGGCTTTTTTTCGCCCTCAGCTATACAGTGGAGGTGTCCTACACCAGCCTTGTGGAGGTTGGTTGTTGGCCTTTTCCAGGGCCAGAATCCAATTCCCATCAAGCCTGCAGGTCTCCTCTTTTCAGATCTTAAAGGGGGCATTGCAAGAATAGAGAGCCAATGTGGTTTAGTGGTGTGAATGTTGGACTAGGTTGGTGAGAGACTAGGATTCAAGTCTTCACTTCGCCATGGAAATATTGTGGGTATTGCGCAAATCACGCTCTCTCAGCCTCAGAGGAAGGCAATGACAAACTTCATCTGAACTAATCTTGCCAAGAAAACCCTAGGATAGGTTCGCATTTGGGCCTCCATGAGTAGGAAAAGACTTAAAGGCACACTCCAACAACATTGTAAGAATGAGCATAAGCATTTCTCTTATGCCATGAAGCAAATGAGACCTGAGAAGATAAGCAGTGGAATAGCGCCTTCTGCAAGCCATTTTGCTCACTCTTCTTCGCTCTTGCAATTCTAGCAATTCATACGGGAAAATGAAGAGGAGGTGAGAGAAATCTTTGCACTCAAAGAAAAATACAGAGGACAGTCCTGATGATAAAAGGCCAAAGCAAGAAGAGAAGTAAAAGAACACCAACATCGGGAGGTTGGTACTAAATCCAAGAGCCTGTGGCAGAGGTGCCAGTTTCTTTATTTCTTTATTTCTCCCCTATTTCAGCATCTCTGTCAGGATCCAATGTACTCTTAACTCATCCTGTTAATTAAAAATATTATAATGCTAATGGTAAATACATAATGAAAAGTAAGGAAGAGTTACAGGAAGAGGGAATAAGATTCAATTGGTTCTCCTTCTGGCAACTAAGAGAGAGATTTTTGGAGGATGTTAAAGCTGTGGGGATAACGGAAGAGAAAAACGAACTCAATCAAATAATGCTAGATAATAAAAGTGGTTCAATTTCTAAACTATATAATTTTTGTTTAAAGTTAAGTTTGGAAGGGGACATAATTAAAACAAATATGATAGAATGGGCTAAGAACGTTGGACACAACATTCCGTTAGAAAAGTGGGAAAAAGCTTGGGGGAAAGATTTAAAATTCACTTTATGTCAAAATATAAAGGAAAATTTTTAAAAAATGCTCCATAGATGGTACCTGCCTCCATTAAGAATTGCAAAAATATATAAAAAGGAAAAGGGGAACTGTTGGAGATGTAAGGATGGGAATGGATCCTTCTACCATATGTGGTGGACCTGTCCTCAAATTAAGATCTTTTGGGGCAAGGTTCACAAAATCATTCAGGAAATATATAATTTGAAAATTAAGTTTGAACCAGAGTTATTTCTTTTGAATATGTTGGAGGGGGAATTGGAGAGGAAATATTTGAAACAGATATTATATTTAATTACCACAGCGAGAATGATGATAGCAGAAGTTTGGAAACATAATAAAGCTCCGGAAGTTGATAAATGGCTTTTAAAAGCTCTGGACGTTATAAAGATGGACAAATTAACGTGTGAATTAAGATATGGAGAAAATGCAGACCCACAAGCTTGGAACACTCTGCTACAATATTGCAGTAAGAGAAATGAGGTAGAATGTAAATGAACTCATAGGAGATAATGGTTCGAAATAGTGATTTAAAATTTTAATTTTTTTTAGATTGAAGACCTGCAGAACGATGTAGCATTGACAAGCATGTAATATAGAGTTTAAGTAAAGGAATCCTGAATTGTTAGAAGGTTGGAAATTATATGTAAGTAATAGGATGGTTAAGAGATAAATACTACACACTTTCTGTAAAAAACAGAACGAAAGCAAACATGAAAAGTGAGGAGGTATGAGAAATTAGCAGAAAAAGCAAAAGAGGAAGAAAGAATATAAGCTGTATAAGATATGGTGAATCCCAAAAGCAAGTAGTTGGCGAAGGGGGGGAGGAGGGTAGGTGTAGAAGGGTGGAAGGTATAAGCTTGTATTTGTAATATATGACAAAGAAATGTATATAGAATATATGTTATGTTTGTGTTTTTTTATAATAATAATAATAATAATAATAATAATAATAATATATTATAATGCTAACAAAAAGTATCAAAGCACCTTGTGATAGGTTTGAGTTAGCATCACCATAAGTCGGGAAAGTCTTGAAGGCACACAACAACAGCAGCAACTAGTACAGCTGGAGAGTAGTTATGGATAGAAACTGGAAAACAGAAAGATTTGAGATGGGAACATCCTGTGGAATCCTGGGATTTGCAGTTTTGGGAGGCTTTAGAGTTTTATGACTGAGGATTCCTTTTATTTACTTCTGGTAAGAAGCAACCTTTTATTTACTTCTGGTATGTTCGGAAACCAGAGGTGCAATCCAGCATCCAGGGTGGGATGTTTGACACTATTGCAATGGTTGTGGTTTACTTAGGAGTTTTTAAGAGACAGATAAGCCTGCATGGACAAGCTGGAGGTGGTAGGACTATTCAGTGCTCCACCCCAGGACACTAAGCATCCTGGTCAATTCCTTTCCCATTTCTAGTCTCACATCCATTGCCTCGGATGAAGAACCAATGGAGGTATCAGTGGATCATTCAGAAAACCCTCCTCCTGACCAGACCTCACATGAAGAACTGATGGTGGTATGGGCGGATGATTCGGCATCCCAAAAATTCACCGACAAGGTACAGAAGAAGCGTCTTGCACTTTCTGTGGTGTTTTAGGATTGGGCAGCATGTTTGCATCTGGCTGTCTTGCAAAGAAAGTTAGTTATTCTTCCCCACCTGGAATTCACCCTTAAAGTAAAGGAAGCCAGGGCAATATTGATGCAGTGATCATGCAAAACTGTGAGCTTGATGTGGAACCAGACCTCTATTTTTAAAATCTGATTAGCAATTTATTTTGTTTTTAACCATACTGTATAGAACAGTGCATTTGGGCCACCATGAGCAGGAAAAAACTTGAAGGCACACACCAACAGCATTGTAAGAATATCACAATTCCATGAGTTCAGGTCTTTCTCCTATTAACTCACGCATTAATAGGAAGAGGAAGAGGAAGCACGAAGAACCCTTTGGCTCTGAGAGTGCTGTTAAGAGGCCAAAGCTCAAACGGAGCATCCAGGCAGAAGGATTCACAGCCGCTGAAATTAAGAGGTTAGTACTAAATCCAAGGGCCCATGGCAGAGGTGCTGGATTCTTTCTTTATTTTTCCCCTATTCCAACATCTTTGTCTGGATCCAATATATCCTTAACTCATCCAGTTAATTAAAAATATAATAATGCTAACAAAAAGACTCAAAGCACTTTTGTGATCAAATTCTAAGGGAATTGCAGGCTCCACCATAGTATATTCTGGGCGGATGTAACACAGCCATTGTAATAATAGCTGGGAGTTGCAGTCTAACAACCTCTTCAGGGCCACAGTTTGCCCAACCTGTCTTAGAAGAGGGGTACAGTTTCCAGGTTGGTTCCTTGGGTGAGCTTTGAGCTTCACCTTTAAATCCCTAAATTCCTTGGGTCCAACCTATCTTCCAAACCGTCTCCTTCCATATAATCGTCCCCAAACACAGATCCTCGGGGAAGAAATTGTTACAGCCTTATAAAACAAAGCTATCCAGTACCTCCCAGAGGACCTTCTCAGCTGTCGGGCCCAGATTGTGGAACGGCCTGCCAGATGAGATCCGTCATATTACCACTCTAAACAGCTTTAAAAAAGCTATAAAGACAGATCTCTTCCGGCAGGCCTTTCCTGGATAGCTCCCCAGAATCTAATTGCTGAATTCCGACCTCACCACAGCCACAATTTTTTTAAATGTATGTTGTATACTTTATGTTGTTTATGTTTAATCTTAATAAGGGATTTGAATTGTATGTTTTTTAAAACAAATCTTTGTTAGCTGCCCAGATTGTATCTTGTAGATGGGAAGGATATAAATTATTATTATTATTACTATTATTATTATTTGAGGTTCCACAATGTTGTTTATGTGGCAGCTAAGTTGGAATTCTTCAACTGGCAGAAATTATGCAAAATATGTACCTGTGTTTTCACAATTTACACCATCTCAGCTAAACCAGGGGTGTGCAATGCCTGGGAATGCTCTTCTGTAGGCCACGGAGGGTTGCAAACTGCAAACACTCCTCTCCCCATCCTAAAGTTTTGGGAACAAGGAAAAATGACGTATTTTTAAATGCATGAAGAGAGTTTAAATGCATGAAGAGAGTTCTGCCAGATATGTCCTGTATCAAATTTACTTACTTTTGCTGAGGCATAATTGTATTTATTTGCTAGGTTGTTCTTAGACTTTTTTTTAAAAAAAATTGTATTCCAGACAAAGAACCAGGAAAGAAGAAAGGTCCCGTCATTACGTTGTCCGGAGTCAAAGTGGACGTCAAGGAAATTCTCCGACATGAAGCAGAGATCGGGATGTTGCACCATTCTGTTCCTGCAAGTGAGTCTGTTAGACTTTATCTGATAGGTTCTTGGTCTTATGAGAAAAGCCGCAATTTTGAAAAGGGGGTCACCTTATCTTTCTCCTCTTTGGTCAAATGGACAGGTTATGTCAGACCAACCCAAGGCTTGGAGGATGACCAACATTTGCTGGGGAGAATTTACATGTCTCCCCTCCAAGAAGTTCATCAGACATGACCAGGAGGTGAAACTAGCCAACAAGGTACAGTAAAGGACGTCAGGGCAGTACTGATGCAGGGATGATGCAAAACTGTCAGCTTGCTGTGGCGACCTGCCAGGGAGAACCCAACTCTAGTTTTGCAATCTGATTAGCAATGTATTTTGATTTTAACTACACTGCATAGAACAGGCTTGAAAAAGTGGAGGCAGAAATATGGAATAAGTTAATAGGAGGCGAGAGTGTCCCAAAAGCTATGACCTTGACAGTTATGGCTGTGATGCACTCCTTTTTTCTGGGGGCTGCTGGTGCAAAGAATATCTATACCTCGCACACACACAAACACACACCCCGGGGACTTTTTCGTCTCCCCAATTCTGTTGCAAGAATAGCTATTGATCCTAGCAATGGGATTTTGCTTCCAGAAGATCTAAAATTTCATTTTACTGGTTGTTGGTACACCAAAGAAAGTATCTAGTCTAGCCTGGAATAGTAATTTCAATTCATGATCCATGTGATCCAGGCAATTGGCTGCATTGTCTTTGTAGCCAAGCTCAGAGCCTAAATCTGCAGTCCTATATCCCATTGAGTTCAATGGGGATGCCATTTAATTTTCAAGTTTGTATGGGTGAGTGATGGTTTCTGAGTCAGGGGAGCATTAAATCCACTCCAATGTAACTGAGCTCTCTTCTCCCCAATAAATTCAATGCTTTGGATTGTCAAGATTAAAACCAACATGGTTCACTGTCCCACTAGGATGGAAGCCACAGTGGGACACAGACTTGTGTCTTTAGTGAGAGCAATGCAATGAATTTTATGAGGCAAGTCAAGGTTTGTTTGAATACCACCTTTGTACTAGAAAAATAATAATATAGAAAGTGAATTCCTTACAAAAATAAACACACAAACAGGTAACAAAAACAAGGGAATATATTGGAGTACATAACATTTTTGTTGCAGAATTGGGATATCTGCATTGCATATGTAAACACAAATAGACCCATTTCCCTTTAAACATCTTGCATCTATTTGCAGAAAGGTTTACAGGTCCAAATGATTTATCTTGCTGGGTGTTGCTGTCTTACATGATTTGGAGATTGTTGTCAAAACGTATCTTCCCAGCATATACAGCTCCCACTGGTGGTCTCCTCCAAAAGACTTTAGTGCTTAGCCAGATGGGTACTTGGGAAGCACTCCTTCAAGTACTGAGGTCCCCAAGCCATTGAGGTCTTTAAATATCTTAACATAAAATTTAGGTTCCTAGTTCCCATGGTCGGAGAGGTAATTTTCCAAACTTGTGGGGAGCACTTCATGTGATCTCTTGAAGCCCAAGAGAGGTTTGACAGGGATGGGATCCAGCACTTTCTTGTCCTGTTCTTTTTCTCCATTCATTATTATAGTAGTTCACTTTGTCCCTGTGTACAAGTCGCTGAACATTTACATTCAGAGTTCTGACTCTATTTCCATTCCCTTTTACTTTTATTTCTCATCTGACTTTGACTGCTTGAAGTTTCATCTGTCATCCACTGAGGCATCTCTCACCATTGCCCTCAGATAGTGTATTTTTGCATTTCTCTCTGACAATGGAGATTACCATACTACACTCTTATAGTGTTGCTTTCCACTTTTTCTGCTCTGGCTGCCTCCTGTTGCATTTTGGGATTTGCAGCTTAAAGAGGGGCATTTAGAATTCTCAGATGGAAAGCTCTTAGGTCTCACTGAACTACAAACCCCAGAATTCAACAGGAGGCAGTCAGAGCAGTAAAAGTGAAACAGCAGCACTATACGAGTGTGGTGCGGTAATCTCCAATGTCTTTGGCTTCAATCCCGAGTTCTTCTGGCTCTCAGTCATTTAGGCTTAATTGCACAAATCCCTTTTTTTTCATGATATTTAAATTCTACGGGGATGTTTTTCAGGTTGTACAGTGGTTGCTTTAGTGTTATTTACCTTTTTTGATATTAATAGTGCACGGCCTCTGCCGCAGTATACTCTTGGTCTTGTTCCTGCAGAGATACTTCCAATTATGTAATCTGTTTGATTTCTTTATTGATTCTTTGGTCCCCTAACCATGCTATCTGCCTATTTATGTATTTCTTCATTTCCCTAAGATTTCTATTTAATTCACTTACTAACATGCTAAACTGTAATTATACAGACCTAACCAGTTATAGCAAGACATGATACCTTGGGGAAATTTATATTTTTCTCCTGTGTCTGATGATTGAGGCAAAACCTGAAGAGTTCTTGAAGATTTATGGCTCTCTCACATTTCACTGAAGAATGGCTCGAGGGAGAGAGAGTTGGCAGGAGCAATCTTGGCAATCATGTCACCCAATAGTTGTTAAGTTTGCATTGCTAATTTTCAATCATGAATATCTGAATCAGCACTTTTTTCTCCCACCTTCATTATTTAAGACCTGTGTAAGTTAATTTAAGCTTTTTTTCTTTTAAAAAAATCAAGTACATAACTAAATCAGAAAAAAGAAAGTAAATGTGATCTGGTTATATTAGTATATAATTGAACACATTGCTGATTTTTAAAGAAAAGTCAGATGCAGCTCTTCTGTCAGATATGATTTCCTACACTTTATGGCATGAAATCAGCGTTCATGTCTTACAAGCTAACCATTAATAGCTGTATACTGAAGACCGTGAAAACATGAGAGAACAAAGAGCTGATGTCCAATGCATAATCCTACCAATGCAGTGCTAAAGTTTCTCCCCGCCACTGTTTTCTCAGTCAGTGCCTCTCTTAATGTCTGCTATCAGCTGATACCTTTGCTGACCAATGGGGAAATATTTGGGATGGAAACTGAAGTCAGCATTCACTTGCTGGACAGAAGCATCTGCTAAGAAATTCTTCAGGGCGTTATTATGGAAGCTCAAGACTTGGCATCCCCCTTCCTCCATAGCGTCTCCTTGCACACTGAACTGAATGAGGCTTTTCTCGAGGCTGATGTCATCATTTTACTCGATGACATCCTTCAGGAGACTATCCCAACACTTGAAGCGTGTGTCTGACAAGTGACCGATCAGTGTGAAATATATGGGCCTCTGATAGAGAAGAATGCCAAAAGCAGTGTCAGAATTGTGGTGATGGGGAAAACCTTTACCAACCTTAAGACTTTAATGCTTGTGACACATGCACCATCCATTAACCCTCAAAATATTGTCACTGTCGCCATGCTATTGGAAAGTAAAGCCAGGGCCATGTTGGCAAGAAAATTGCAAATGCATCCAGCAGGTGAGTTACAAGTGATTGTGAACTGATTACTATTTATTTAGTGAATTGACTGTGGTGTAGTTAATGTAGTTTGTTGTGGCACCAGAACTCTCTGACAGATAAGGCTAAATGTCTCACAAAACTACAATCCCCAGAATTCAATAAAATTCTTTAGGCCATACATTCCAGTTTCTCAATACAGAGCAGCACATTTGGAAGAAAAATGTTTAACTCCAATTGAAAATTCAAACTAAAATAGAATAAACCCATTACATCAATAGAATTTACCGAAATATCAGTTTGCTACATTTCTAATGAGACACTGGATTTACTCTAGTTGGACATGGCGAATGAATTTAGGCTCTAGCCTTTGATGTACTTCTAGGAGAAGGGAATTCTACAGGAATGGCATTGCTTTAAGGAAATATCTCTGTGTGTGCCCTTCGCATATATGTAAGAAAGCCAAGAGGGTAGTAGATTATTAATCTTGGCTCATGACAGAGGAATTGTCAAGTGAGGTGGGTGAAAGAAATAGAATGCATACTTTCAAGAAGACAGACAGCTTTCCTCAAGTCTAGTGGGTCTCACTAGACTAGTGATTCCCGAACTTTGGTCCTCCAGATGTTTTGGACTTCAACTCCCAGAAGTCTCAGTGAACTTGGCTAACAGTTGGGAATCTTGGGAGATGAACTCCAAACAAACCTGGATAACCAGGGAACGACTGCACTAGACTCTGTGTGAGGACTTTGTAACCAGAAATAAGAATTATATGGACTACATTGGGTTGAAATGAAAAATCCCCATACAAGCTGCCAATTATGCAGGAAAGACTGAGACCTTTCCCACCACTCTGAATAGATAAAAATGCTAAAGGGGCTGGTAAGGAAAGTCCGATTAATACTCCATGCATTCCAATTTTCATGGAGTTCTATAGGAACTGGTGGCAACAGACTGGAGTGAGTAACTATGGTTCACTGGATCATTTTTAGCTACAAATCCCATCAGCTAGGTAGCACAATCAATGGTGAGGGATTATGGGAGTCACACTCTAGAAGTAGTAACAGTTGCCCACACCTTCATAGACCTGCTGTGGCTGGCAAAGGCTTCTGCCCAGATATAGCAATGCATAACTCATTGGGGAAACCTATGGATTATGGTAAACACATTGAGTATCACACCTGTGCTTTTGTTAAAGGATGTCAGCTCTGAGCAGAGCTACTGTTGGCTAACACTGAAAGAATTCTGAGGATATACTGCTTTAAGAAGGAGGGGTGTGATGGAGGAAGATGTCTTCCATGTGAATTATTATCATTGATCAATTGCTTCTAAATATAGTGGCTTGATAGAACCTCCATTTTCAGTGGCACTATCAAGGGGGAGCTATTGTCTTTGGGGGCCTGCTTGTGAGTTTCTGAGGAACATCTGGGTGAATACTGTGGGAAACAGGATATTGAACTAGATCAGGGACAGGAAGCCTGAGTTTCTCCAAATATTGATAAAATATCATTCCTGTTGTCCCTCATCCTTGGTCAGGATGGCTAGAACTGTTGGGAACTGGAATCCAACTACATCTGAAAGGACTCAAGGTCCTCAGCCCTGGATTAGAGAGATCTTTGATTTGATGAAGGGGTGCTCTTATGTTCTTAATGGTCTTGTTCTTCATGTTTCTCTTTTTGTCTTCAACAGGAATAAAAAAATCTGATAGTATGGGGTAATATCAGTGGGTGTAGCTTCATTGATTTGACTAAAACTGAGTTGTATAGATATGACAGTGCCATCTGGGGCCCACCAAGCTTCTTTCGTCCTTTGTTGGATGCGCTCTTTGACCGGTATATTTTTTGTTTTACTTGAAAAACTTTGTGTGTTTGTGCGTGTTTTAATAAAATGCTACATGGCGTACACACATACATGACATATTACATAAGTCTTATATTTATAGACACACAAAATACAATTTACTGTATGCTTAGGGAATGTTTAGCATTAAGAAGTCCTGGTGGTGAAGTGGTTAAATGCCTGTACTGCATCCACTCACTCACAAAGCACAAGGTTGTGAGTTCAATACCAGCCATGGGCTCATAGAATCATAGAATCATAGAGTTGGAAGAGACCACAAGGGCCATCCAGTCCAACCCCCTGCCATGCAGGAACTCCAAGTCAAAGCATCCCTGACAGATGGCCATCCAGCCTCTGCTTAAAGACCTCCAAGGAAGGAGACTCCACTACACTCCGAGGGAGTGTGTTCCACTGTCGAACAGCCCTTACTGTCAGGAAGTTCCTCCTAATGTTGAGGTGGAATCTCTTTTCCTGCAGTTTGCATCCATTGTTCCGCGTTCTAGTCTCTGCAGCAGCAGAAAACAAGCTTGCTCCCTCCTCAATATGACATCCCTTCAAATATTTAAACAGGGCTATCATATCACCTCTTAACCTTCTCTTCTCCAGGCTAAACATCCCCAGCTCCCTAAGGCGTTCTTCATAGGGCAAGGTTTCCAGACCCTTCACCATCTTAGTTGCCCTCCTTTGGACCTGCTCCAGTTTCTCCACATCTTTTTTGAATTGTGGTGCCCAGAACTGGACACAGTATTCCAGGTGGGGCCTGACCAAAGCAGAATAGAGTGGCACTATAACTTCCCTTGATCTAGAAACTATACTTCTATTGATGCAGCCTAAAATTGCATTGGCTTTTTTAGCTGCCGCATCACACTGTTGACTCATGTTCAGCTTATGGTCTACTTGGACTCCTAGATCCCTTTCACATGTGGTCTCATTCAGCCAGGTGTCCCCCATCCTATATCTGTGCATTTCATTTTTGCGCCCTAAGTGCAGAACCTTACATTTCTCCGCATTGAATTTCATTTTGTTAGCACTGGCCCAGCTTTCTAGTCTATTCAGGTCATTTTGAATTTTGATCCTGTCCTCTGGGGTATTAGCTACTCCTCCCAGTTTAGTGTCATCTGCAAATTTGATAAGTATGCCCCCAATTCTGTCATCCAAATCGTTAATAAAGATGTTGAATAGCACTGGGCCCAGGACAGAGCCCTGTGGGACCCCACTGGTCACTTCTCTCCAGGATGAAAAGGAGCCATTGTTGAGCACCCTTTGAGTTCGGCCAGTCAACCAATTACAAATCCATGTAACAGTTAACTTGTCTATCCCACATTTTGCAAGCTTGTTTGCAAGAATGTCATGGGGAACCTTGTCAAAGGCCTTACTGAAATCGAGGTATACTATATCCACAGCATTCCCTTCATCTACCAAGCTGGTAATTTTATCAAAAAAAGAGATCAGGTTCGTTTGGCATGACTTGTTTCTCTGAAACCCATGTTGGCTTTTTGTGATTATGGCATTGGCCTCTAAGTGTTCACAGACTCTCTGCTTAATGATCTGCTCTAGAACCTTTCCTGGAATTGATGTCAGACTAACTGGACGATAATTGTTGGGATCCTCTTTTTTCCCCTTTTTGAAGATGGGGACAACGTTTGCCCTCCTCCAGTCTGCTGGGACTTCTCCTGTTCTCCAGGAGTTCTCAAAGATTATTGCCAATGGCTCCGATATCACCTTTGCCAGTTCTTTTAATACTCTAGGATGTAGTTCATCTGGTCCTGGAGATTTATATTCATTTAGGTTAACCAGGTATTCCTGTACTACCTCTTTACTTATTCTGTGCTGAATTTCCTCTATTCTGTCTCCTGTTCCATTATCCTTAGGTTGAGCACCCTTTGCCTTTTCTGAGAAGACTGAAGCAAAGAAGGTGTTGAGTAATTCTGCCTTTTCTCTGTTCCCTGTTAGTATTTTGCCATCTTCTACACGCAGTGGCCCCACTGTTTCCTTCTTCTTCCTTTTGCTGCGGACATATCCAAAAAAGCCCTTTTTATTGTTCTTAACCTCTCTAGCAAGCCTGAGTTAATTCTGCGCTTTAGCTTTTCTGACTTTACCCCTACATGTGCTGGCTATTTGTTTGAATTCCTCTTTCGTGATTTCTCCATTTTTCCATTTCTTATACATGTTCCGTTTAAAACTTAGCTCATTTGAAAGTTCCTTAGTCATCCATCCTGGCTTCTTGAGACATCTTCCATTTTTCTTCCTCATTGGAACTGTTTGAAATTGTGCCTTCAATATCTCCCTTTTGAGAAACTCCCATCTGTCTTGAACTCCCTTTTCTTTTAGTATTCCTGACCATGGGATCACTCCCAGTATTTCTCTAAGTTTATTGAAATTAGCTCTCCTAAAGTCTTGAGTGTGTGTCTGACTATGCCTAGCTTCTCCCTTCCACTGTATTACAAACTCCAGGAGAACATGGTCACTTCCACCTAAGGATCCAACCACTTGCAACCCATCAACTAGGTCTTCTCTGTTGGTTAAGATAAGATCTAAAATGGCTGATCCCCTTGTTGCCTCTTCCACCTTTTGGACAATGAAATTGTCTTCCAGGCAAGTGAGGAATTTGCTAGACTTTGAGGATTTGGCTGAGTTTGACTTCCAGCAAATATCAGGATAGTTGAAGTCACCCATCACTACTACATCTTTCTTTTCTGAGTATGTGATTATCTGTTCTAGAAAGGCATCATCCAATTCCTCTGCCTGAGTCGGGGGTCTGTAGTAGACTCCCACAGTAACATCCCTGTTGTTTCCCTCTCCTTTAATTTTTATCCAGATGCTCTCCACCTGGCTTCCAGTATTGACTTCCTGTATCTCTTCACTGGCTCAGGGTTGACTCAGCCTGGCATCCTTCGGAAACTGCTAAAATGAGTACTCAGCTTGTTTGGGGCAAGTAGCTTACACATTGTAAACCGCTTAGGGAATGCTTCACTGCACTGATAAACGGTATTGAAATATACTTGCTATTGCTAACACGGGCAGTTTATTATGTGCTCGTACTTCACAAAGCCGCTCACATTCTCTTTCTTTATTTTTTGTATTTTACAGTCTTCAAATGTACTTCAAAAATATTTTGAGCCCAGTTTTAGTTTGTAAAGAAATCCCCATTCAGAATAAGAGCATCTAGCAGAAATAAAATAAGCATCCATATGCTGTTATACTAAGAAAGACATTAATCTTTTTCAGGACTCATTTCTAAGGGCAAAGTTTCAGAAATTGAACTTGCTGGTGTTTTCATGGCTGACTTTATTTATGGCTGGGTTTAGGAAAATTTCTCCCCATCTTTAAAATCAGAACACCAGTAATTCTGAATGGAAAACATAAACCCCAAAATGAATAGTGGAGGAGAAGGTATGCAAGGACTTTGTTTTGTTATAGATTAAAGCATCTTCTGATTTGTACTCCTTTTCACCAACAGGGAGAGCTCTGCTACAAATAAAAACTCATGTAGAGTGCCACACAAGGAACCATCGTTTCTTTATCTAAAACCTGACATTTTGTTTCACAGATAAGGTCAACATATCAAAAACCTACATAAATGGGCCGCCTGTGTCATTAGTAAAACAGGAATTATGGCTAGAATTGTCTGCAGCTGAAGGCTGGAAGCAGACAGTGCTCAAGGTCAGTATGTGCTTGCTTGCACGTAGGCCTAATGTAAACGTCAAGAGTCTTTCTGACTGAGGGGACAGTAATGCAGGTAACACAAGGAAGAAAGTCATTGGAAGAGGCTGGGTTTGTGGTCTCATGGCATGAGTCTATAAATAGCCTCCACACCACACTGTGGATTGTTGGGTAATTTGTTATGGAGTGGATGGTTGGTTGGAGAGATTTGTCGAGCGTGTGTATATTTGTAAATACAGCAACTTAAACCTCTGAGGAGAGAGTTGTGGCTCCAGTCTGTTTCATTAACAACTGGGAGGATTCCTGATAAAGCCGAAGCTCCAGGGTTGCTGGTAATTCCGAAGGCATCGGAGATTGCTTGAACTGTGCACTTCTGCTTGTTTACATCAACATCTCGTACTCTTTTTTAATTGCATTATTTAAATTGTAAGCTGTTTTGAGTCCCAAATTTTGAGGGAAAATGGAATAACAACAGCAACAACAACAACATTCCCTTAAGGGAGCCATGAATGCTGCCCAATAATCCATTTCTCCAGTGTGGGTTGGTATGTTGAAATTGGCTTTCAGTACAGCATCATGAGCAGTTTTAAACATTTAGAAGGATTGTTTTAAAAATTCTCTGAACCATGCCTGTTGATCTCCTGTTATGCTGGAGTACTTAAGCTAGTTTTACAGGTGCAGAATTGGAATAGAAAAAGAAATGGACCTTGTTTAAGGCCATCCAATGAGAATATTCAATCCAGCATCTGAAATCCAGGTTTTCAGCATCCAAAGCCCACCATTCTATGTATTAGAGAACACATCTGGTTTTCTCATTGTACTGTTTTTTTTCCCATTGTCCTCATGTGTACTGATCAACATGAATGATGGAAAGCTCATATTGATACCCAATACATGCTTGTCTTAATGCTGCTGTTAAAAAAACCCCTCAAAACAAATCAGAATACACTAATGGATTTTTTTTACAAGGAGAAAGATTTGGTCATAGCTGTGTGTAATATTAACAATTTCTTTTGTCACAGAAACTGATGGATCTAAGAGTCCAGAAAAAGGATATGAAGACCCCATGGAAGAAAATTTTGAGGAACCTGCAGATGGTATGCCAGAAAAACTAATGAAAACCATTGGTTTTTAATGCTTGGTGTGATCAGCATGCAGAGAAAAGCCCCAACTCTGTAACAAAAAGGAATAATATAAAGAATGGATATAGCTGTATTTCCTTATTAAAATTCTTTTTACATTTTAAAACTTTTATCCACAGATACAAACCACCATCTCAAGTCAAATTCCGCTGCTGTTTTCCAATAACACTTATAGGATATTGTTCAGTTGTAAGAGGGGCGGATCTACACTGGACAGATTCCTCTGGAGCAATATCAGACGGCTGTCTACACACATGTCCCACTATGCTTCCTGCCTCCGCTGGGGCAAGTCACTTCCTCTGAGGCGGAAAGGAGACGGTCTGCGTCAATCACATACTGAGTGCCTCAGGACCTCAGAGGAGTGGCTCATGGCGGCAGGTGCAATAGCGGGTCACTATGTAGACAACTACCTGGTGTCACTCCAGAGTGGTCTGGATTTTCTGGAAAGGTCCATGGCAAATGGTGAGTCTTTGACATTTGCTTTAAAGCAGGGATGGCCTGAATTCACTGTGGGACTTCCCTTCCCATAAATAGACAATCCACAGTTGAATCAGGCCTTTGGCTCTGCATCATTTAAACTTATCCAAAATGGCTAAAAGCTGAAATTCTTACCATCTCTTATTAAGCTTTCCCAACAACCCATTTTGACCCTCTTTCTTATAGCACTAAACTGTCCTAACCCTTGCCTCTGCCTTTAAAAAAAAAAAATCCCTTCATGCAGTGTAAATTGGAGCCATGTTATTGTTGCAATATGAACAATATAGTTACCTCTCTTCCTTGGGGCCCTTTTGACAGTACAGAATTATAGCACTATGATTCCACCTTAACTGCCATGGCTGCTTCCTATAGAATCCTGGATTCTGTCGTTTGGTCAGAGGCACCAGAGGAAGATTCTCCCTCAGTGGAAAATCCCAGGATTCCCTTCACCACCAGTCCCAGGATTCCATTGGACACATGGAACCATGGCAGATAAAGTGGAGTCATAACTCTATTTTTTTTTTGTTTCAATGATTTCTATCCCACTTTTCTCCCACAATGGGATTCATTGTGTGATGTAACTATAATTGTGTGATGTAACCTTTTGTAGCAATCCAGTTTCCCATAGCTAGGGATGCACTGTGTTTCCTCAGGGAGACACACAAAGTGTGAAAGGGAGACAGATACTTGGAGACATGCGTGGACACATGTACCTGGAAGATTCAGCAGATCACAGATCCTTCATGATTGATTCCAACTGCTGGGGCATGTGCTGCTGTGTGTTTTGAGATAATTCTTCTCTTTATGCTTTGTATATTAATTACTGCAAACATTACAGTAATGTTTGTGTGCTGAGGCAGCATAAATTGAAAAGCAGTCTTCTGCTCATAGTTATGTAAGTGCCCCAAATATTAATGCATTCAGGGCCTCTGTGATCCATTAAAAACAACTGTAAAACAAGCAGTTAACCAATTTGAGAACAGCTGAAAAATACTGTTTCTTTATTTTTATTCTGCAGCTCCAGATGACTTCTTATAAGTGGAGGTCAAGTTGAGCATCAGTGAATAAAGTTTATAATTCATCAATGTTCACTTCTGCTGAACTGAGAGAATTCTTCAATATAACAGCTTCTGTGACACAACAGAATAGACAGGTGCAGAAAAACACCAAATTAGCCTTCTATACATCATGAAATGTGTAACTATGTGAAATAATAAGCAAGTTTTTTGTTTGTATGTGTGATTTGTACTCTGAATTTTTGTGATGTGGCCATCTAGATCTATCTGAACTGTAGTATTTGATCTAAACCCACTTAGCTTCATTTCATTATACCATCTGAAAAGTCGTTTTCCAGGTTGGAACAATTGTAAAGAATTCAAAACATTTAAACATTAAATGTAAGAAAGACAATTCAAAATGTTTGCCTGGTTTTGACAACAATATTCCTTGACTTCTTGCTGCACATGGTGGACAACAAAGGAGTAGCCCTTGGTGCTACCATTAGTATGTTTTATGCCTAATCCAGTTTAATCTCTTAAATGTCTTCCAATACCTTCACTGTTATTGCTTTAGCCTTCAGATGTTTCCATCATTCCTGGTTCTTTGTACCCTGCCCTTAGCTGCATTTTGTTGTTCTTGTTTTATAATAGGTCTGAGAAAGTGGAAAACTTTATTACTGCTCTGTAACATTTTTATTGATTTTAATAAAGTTATAACCAAAAATTATTTTGGTTCCCCTGTTAAGGAATAAACAAGCTTCCTACCCTTTTTGAAAGAAAGAATTCAAACCACTATAAAGAATAGAAAGTGGAGACTGTAGGGGGGATTGTCTTTGAATAGGGTGTAGCTACTGTTAGAACATATTGATTATTGAATAGGGTGTAGCTACTTTTAGCGGGTACTGTTAGAACAGAACATGGAGAAACAGAATGTTTCCCAATTGGCAAAGGGGTCAGACAAGGTTGCATTCTGTCACCCTATATTTGCAACTTGTATATAGAATATATTGTACAAAAAGCAGGCTTGGACACAGAAGGAGGAGAGAAAATAGGAGGAAGGAACATCAACAATCTTCAGTATGCAGATGACACCATATTATTAGCAGAAAACATTGGAGACCTAGAACAATTACTGAGGAAGGTGAAGAAACTAAGTGCAAAGGCAGGCTTACTGTTGAACATAAAGAAAACAAAAATAATGACCATGGAGGATCTTACCAAGTTCAAGTTAGACAATGAGGGCATAGAAATAGTAAAAGAGACTGGAGTCAAGAAATCAGCAGAAGACTAGAAATGAGGAGGGCAGCTATAAAAGTACAGTGGTCCCCCGGGTTACGAAGGTAATCCGTTCCGGATTACCTTTCGTAACCCGGAAGCATTTGTTTTCCAGGGGACCGCTATTTTCAACGGACTGCGCGGCTGATTTAAAGGGGCCGCACGGTTTTTTTTTTCGTATCCTGGGGGATCTTTCGGATCCCGGGGGATATTTTAGCGGTCCCGCCGGTTTTGTACCCCGGGGTTTTCGTACCCCGGGGGATTCGTAAACCGGGGGACCACTGTACTAGAAAAGGTTCTAAAGAGCAAAGATACACAACTAATCACGAAAATTAGAATTGTACGAGAAAATGCATTCTTCATTACCATCATTTGGATGCAAGAGCTGGACAATTAAGACAATGGATAAAAAGAAAATAAATGCATTTGAGATGTGGTGCTGGGGGAAAGTGTTGAGGATACCATGGACAGCAAAAAGAACAAACAGGTGGGTCCGAGAGCAGATCAAGCCTGAAATTTCCCTGGAATCAAAGATGACTAAACTGAGGCTGTCGTACTCTGGCCACATCATGACAGGACACGACTCATTGGAAAAGACAATATTGTTGAGAAAAGTGAAAGGATTTAGAAAGAGAGGAAGACCACATGTCTATGGGAAAATAATAATAATAATAATAATAATAATAATAATAATAATAATGTTTATTCGTATTTCCCGCCTCTCCCATTGGATCGAGGTGGGATTCCAACAGTTAAAAATATACAGTTCAATTCAAAACAATTTTTTAAAAATAAAACAATTATAAAATCAATAAAACTCGCCACATGGTTTTGATCATTAATCTGACAGTTGTTAATGTATCTGGTATAGATCCAATGATGTCTATTCATTCCTACTGGATAAAAGTAGGTCAGGAGGGTAAACCTACCAGAAGAGATTCGTCTTAAGAGCCTTCTTAAAAGAATCCAAGGAGGTAATAAGACGGATCTCCTCCGGCAAGTTGTTCCAAAGCTTCGGGGCTACTGCAGAAAATGCCTTGTGGGAAGTTGATACCAGTCTTGTATGGATGGGATCTAACAGATTCTTCCCCGATGTTCTGAGAGTACCGGGGCGGATTATGTAGGGAGAGGCATTCCTTTAAGTAACTCGGACCCGAACCATATAGGGCTTTAAAGGTAACGATCAACACTTTGTATTGCGCCCGGAAGTTAATTGGCAGCCAGTGTAAGGATTTTAATATAGAGGTGATATGCTCAGATCTTGTTGACCCTGTAAGTAATCTGGCTGCTGCGTTCTGAATTAACTGAAGCTTCTAGACTTGGTACAAAGGTAGCCCCATGTAAAGCGCATTGCAGAAATCTAAACGAGAGGTTACCAGTGTATGTATCAATGTTTCAAGGTCCCTCTTACCCAGGTAGGGGCACAGCTAGCATATCAGCCGAAGCTGGTACCACACATTCCTGGCTGTCACTTCCACCTGAGGTGTCAGCTGGAGCGACGAGTCCAGGAGTACACCCAGACTATGAACTTTGTCCTTTAGGGGAAGTGTGACCCCGTCCAGGACAGGTTGACAAATCTCCATCCCTGGGCCGGGGGTGCCTATCACAAGTACCTCCGTTTTCTCTGGATTCAGCTTATTTTCCCTCATCCAGCCCATTATGGACTCCAGGCAGGCGTTTAGAGGAGAGATGCCATCCTTGGTCACTGCAGCAGTCGGAGACATCGAGAAATATATTTGTGTGTCATCAGCATATTGATAACACTGCGCCCCGTGTCTCCTGATGATCTCTCCCAGCGGCTTCATGTAAATGTTAAATAGCATGGGACACAGAATGGTGCCCTGAGGGACGCCAGATGTCAGCTCTCTTTTATGGGAGCAGCTGTCTCCCACCTTCACCATCGGGAATCTGCCTGAGAGATAGGAACGGAACCGCTGGAGTACAGTGCATCCAATTCCTATCCCCTTCAGGTGTTCCAGAAGGATACCGTGGTCTACGGTATCAAATGCCGCTGAGATGTCCAAGAGCACCAATAGGGTCACACTTCCCCTATCAATGCCCAGACGGAGATCGTCGACTAAGGCGACCATGGCCGTCTCAACTCCGTACCCCCTCCTAAAGCCAGTTTGAAATGGGTCCAGATAATCGGCTTCTTCCAAGGCAGCTTGGAGTTGGAAGGCAACTGCCCTCTCCATCACCTTGCCCAAGAATGGTAAGAACGAGACCGGTCTGTAATTGTTTCTAATCAAGGGGTCCAGGGAGGGCTTTTTCAAAAGTGGTTTTACCACAGCTTGTTTCAGCTCTGCTGAAAACTTGCCCTCCCTGAGTTTGGCCAAGACATTTATTTGTTGTGCTTGCCTTTTTAAAAGAAGAGGCAAAGCTGGAACTAAAGGTGAGGCAGCCATTTTGATTAAGGGCAGCAAGGCAAAAGAAGAAAGTCCTGCTGCTTCTGCTAACCAATATGCCTCTAGCAAAACAAAAGAAATTAATAACTAACATTCATTCCTCAGAAGAAAAAGGTGATCTGAAAAACAAAGAAAGGCAAAAATAAATAAATAAATAAATAACAAATAAAGATGAGGGCCCTTCAATAGCTCCAAAAAGCTCCTGGGATATGTTAGACTTTTATTATTATTATATTTAGTTTTATGGTATTATTGTATAAGACAATTAATATATTGCAGTTTGATGTCATCTCTGATCAATAAAAGCTGGAAGGATTTTGATCTTCCTCAAGGAAAGGATTCTCCTCCTCTCGTCCAAGCCTGGGCCTTCAACACCAAATACTCCATTTCATGCAGATTTTATGCAGGTCATAAGGCCTCCATAGCTTGTTATTGTGAGACCAAATCCAATAGTTGTTAATATATATATAGAGTAGTTACAACTCACCTCAGTTTGTAATAAAGTCTCTTGGCTGAGACTAAGGCTTCTTCTGATTGAGCATCATGCATTGTTACTACACAATGCGGTTAAGATCTTGGAATAATATTTTCGAGGCCACTTCTCCACTCCAATTAGTTTACAAGAAACGGTCTTGATTTGCCACAAAGCAAAGGTGACTTTTCTTAGGGCCTTCAGTAATAGAGACACTCTTTATAGCTGTCTTCACAAAAGTGTCAAAGAAGAGTGGGTTAAACCTGCCACAGTACACCTAAATCCTATGCCTGTTAATACGCTTTATCATTTACCTGATAGATAATAGTAAAACTACAAATCTGATAGACAGATGACTCAGTATAAGCTCTGGTCTGACCTTAGTTACCAACCTCAGCAGCAGTCACAGGCACTGCTTCACCTGAGTCAACAACAACAATGTCAGTGGCAGTACCTACCTTGTCACACAATGACAAAAATAGCCCCAATCCTGGCTGATTGGTGGTAAAGTGTGGAAGGAAGACTGCAGTCTTTATTTCATCTTTGGTAAAAAATTCAACTGACCTATGGGTCCTCTCGACTTTTTAAAAAGGTGCTCTGATATACTTTCTATACCATTCTCATGGCTTCCTCAAGGTACAGGAAGGCAAAGAAGCATCGGCTGATGTAAAACCAACGAAATGTCTGATTGGTATTGGGGCCATAAAAAAACTATACTGTCTTTATAAGAACAAAAGAGGCTTGTTCCAATCGTCTTTAACTGCACATTTAAAACAAACAAAATCAGTTTTTAGAGTGTGATGTTAGAGCTCAAATGGGTCAATTGGATTATAAAACATTAAGGTTCAGACTGGAGACTCTACAGACAATTCTGGAGGCACTTCAGCTCCGGGATTTTTGTGTGTCCCTGTTTTTGGTTGTAGTTTGCTTCTGCATCCCAATCCACCCACTTCATCACAAGTATCTTACCAAGAGAAACCTTTTCCATACAAGGCTCTACCATTCAGTCTGTTGTTTTCTTCAGTGACACTCGCTACACTGATAGACACACATTGAAAACAGCGGGACCTTCATGTGGACCCATAATTTCATAATGTCCTGATCAGATCTGATTCTCTTCCATAGGGTATAATATAGGTCGAATTGTGCTTTCCTTCCTATCCAGACATGGTTTTCTGGTATCTCACGAAAAGAACAAACTAGTTCCTTTTCATAACCTACAACACTTTGGAGTGGTTGTAGACACGTTGCTGACCAGAGTCTACCTGACTAAGCAAAGGGTAAGATCCATGAAGAACGCCCTCAAGCAGGTAGGTTGTTCCCAGTTATCAGATCTAATGATATTGGTGCACCTACAGTGCCTGATCTGCTTCACTTAATTGTTTGGCATGAACACGAATTCATGCCAGGAGCCTACAGTGGTTTCTCTTGCAGCAGCCCACCTCCACTATAGAGCAGGAATGGAACCATTTTTACCCTCAAGAGGTACAATAAAACTGGATATGAACAAAGCACAGACAGAAATCATTCCTTCTCCCTCTTTCTCTCAGATGCACACTACCTTCTCATCTACTTGCACAGGCTTTCTGATGGACTGATACACATTCTCCTCTCTATCACAAGTGCATACTCCCACATACCTGTCTCTCTTGGGTGCGGACCTTTACACAATCACCTCTCTCACATGTGCAGACTCTTGCACACAATCACATCTGACTTACATGCTCTTGCACACTCATTGCTCATATACAGCATAACATAGGGACTATTAACAAGTCCAACACTCTAACAGCGGCATCAGTAGGGTTGGTGTCAACCCTCAGCAGGGGTGGTCTCAGGGCTGGTATTGGAGTGTCCTCGTCTATTAGTGCTGAGGGACTTCAACATCCATGCTGAGACTGCCCTTTCAGAAGTGGCTCAGGACTTCATGGCCTCCATGACAACCATGGGTCTGTCCCAAGTGGTAACTGGCTTTACTCACTGTCAGGCACACTCGGGACATTGTTTTCTGTGCTGGGTGGAGTGATGATGATCTTGGTGTGGAGGAACTCTCTGTAGTTCCGTTGTCATGGACAGATCATTGTCTGGTTAGGTTTAGACTCACTGGGACTCAGAACCTCTGCAGGGGTGGGGGACCGATTAGGATGATCAGCCCCAGGAGGCTGATGGATCCAGATGGATTCCTGAAGGCTCTTGGAGAGTTTCCTTTCATCATGGCAGGCAATTCTGTTGAAGTTTTGGCTGACCTTTGGAAGGGAGGAATGGCCAGGGTGATGGACGCAATCGCTCCTGAGCATCCCCTCTTACAGAGTGGAATCAAACCAGACCCTGGTTCTCCAGGTAGATGATGGTGATGAAGTGAGTGAGACGGAGACTAGAACGACATTGGTGGAAAACTCGGAGTGAATCTGACTGAACACTGTCCAGTGTTAACAGATACTTTTCAGTTTGTTTTAATGTAACACTTCTCTGTGTTTTTAATTGTACTGTTTTTAATCTTGTAGGCCTCTCTGAGTCCCATTTCAGGAAAAGGGGTCATCATCATCATCATCATCATCATCATCATCATCATCTTACACTTTCAGAAACCTAGTCACAGAATAGCAACAAGAACTGCTGACCGGGAAAGGAACTTGAAAGAACTCCTTGCTGAAACCCCAAACCTGTAAATGCAGTTTAAAATAAAATGTCTTCCTGCCAGAAAATACAAGAAAAGTGAATCATTTTCTCCTGTGCTTTTCTTCATGCTAAATGCAAAATAGCTTAATAGCCTTTCCAAAAATCGCTCACAGTAGGGGTCATATTTCAAAATCCCTAGGTCTCCATGAAATCTCTAGATGGCTCTGCGGATGAGAAAAACTATAGAGCCATGATCCAGCGCTACCTAGATCTGACTACCCGCCTGGAGAAGATGGGCTATCACACAGGAATCCACCCTGCATTTAGTGAATTTCTCATCAACATTTATGGCATCGTAAAGCATCCTAAATCGGACCTAAGATCCAATGCACAATAACCCTGCTGACCTCAGGAAAGTGATGATTGACAATGTCCCATCAAAATTTTTTGGAGATACCTTACTGCTGTTTAACTGTTTGTGCAAACTTTCAAAAGAAGACCACAAGGCCCTTTTTGCTTGGTAGTGCCTTCTGCTGTTCTTACCCTCAGATATCTTGTAGAACGAACACAAAGATATCTGCCAAAAATGGGAGTGGCGTAGTGTGTACGCTTTTTCTATCAGGCTGTTTCTGACTCATCTGCTGGTTGTTCTGTTTCATTTATTTTGGATAACTGTATTGTTTTCTAAAGTGATAACTATTTTTATATTTGAATTGTTGTTAGCTGCTACAAGCAGCTTGGTGTAATGGTGTGAGTTAAATTTCATTATAAATAAAATAAAATAATTGTACGTTCCTCAGTTTACAGATGTTAAATTAAATGCAGCATTGTTTGTTTTAATAAGGAAAGAGAAAGGCCTCCTGGCCACTTTTCTCTCATTCCACTGAGATCACAGCGGGCCTGCCCATGGTTTCTCTTGGGCCCTGAATGTGCTTCTGAAAGGCATTCATTCTCAGGAGTCAATACCCTCTGAAATTTCGCTCTTGAAAAGATTTGACATGGGTGGTTAGACACTTCTTATGCCTGTATGTTTTGTACCAATGTTGCAGAGAAGCCTCACATTCCCTCCTCCACATTTCATTTCTATGCTTTTGGACTATATCTGGGTGTGTTCCCATTTCCCGAATGGCTGGAGCCAAACAAACAGCTGGAGACCTGTCAGATATATCTGATCTGATGATGACAGCTTTGCAAGTCTGCGGATGGAATGGAGAAGTCTCAAAAGTCAAACCAGGAAGTGGGTATGTGGCAAATCTGATTTGATTTCTGTTTTGCTGTGTAGTTTTTGTGCATTTCCAGTGATGCTCCATTTCTATGTCAGTTGCTGGTGTAAATTTACCTCCCAAATCGACCCAAGTTTTCATCCCTTGCTTTTTTACAAATCCAAGTGTGATCACATTGGGATTATTCTGTATAACTGGCTCACAGCAGCTTGCAAAGGATGTTGGAGAGCTACCTTTCTATTCCAGCAAGCCTTTGGAAGCAAATTGTTAACAAGAGAAGGGGTTTTATAGTGCTCTGCTCTTTTAAACTAAGTTAAAACCATTTTAAATGGTTTTACCAAAACCCCAAATATTCCAAAATCCCAAATTGTCCATATGGGTAACTGAGAAAATGACACCTTTGTTTTCTGATAGTTCATTGTAAACAAACTTTATTTCATGCACAAAATTATTAGCTGGCCTGGGAGAAAAGCAGCATATAAAGTAACTAACTAGCTATCAAACAAATGTAATGTGCATAAAATTACCTTCAGTCTATGTGTAGAAGGTATATATAAAACATAAATGAATATCATGTTTACACTTGAGCCCCATTTCCAATATATCTTATTATGTTGAAGCATTCATTTCAAAATCTGAACAACCCCAAAATTCAAAACAATTCTAGTCCCAAGCATTTTGGATAAGGGAGACTGAACTTGTAATAATCATAAACATAACCATAATTTTGTTTCTATGTTGCCTTTCTCATGGTGTGGGAGCCAGCTTTTCCAATTTCTGATGGAAATAATTATCACATTTCATTTTTATTTGGGGTGGGATCCAAGCTGGCTCAACAAAAGAGTCAGGTAGAAGCAGTGAAACTTTAAAAATCAGCTGAAATCTTCCTATCCCATGCAACTGGATCTCAAGGAGAAGTGATCAGATAGGGCAAAGTAGAATGGAGTGTTTGTTTGGTTTCCATGGAGATAACGGAGAATCTTGGCCAAGGTGGGAGTTGGGTCCGTTGAGGCTGAGAGAAGGTTGATGCAGGTAGTTGGAGAGACTTCAAGAGACCGGAGCCACATCAGTAATTTAGTTTCAGACTTACCCATCGTTTACACAGTTCTCTTGGCTTCTCTGCCTCTTCATTGTAAGTACTTTGAATCCTATCTTTGTCCAGAACCTACTCCTGCTTTTTGAAGATGTCACTTTAAACAAGGTGGTCTTCTTGAGCTCACCTGACAGCATCCTTCTTATTCATTAATTCATTACTCATGTTCATTGAATTGTATGGTTGCGTTATTTCTTAAATTTCATCTCACCTTTCTCTCATGAGTGTGTCTCAAGGTGGTTCAGAATACAAAATATAGAATGAACAAAAGCATTTTTTGAAATGTAAACATACCAGTAGGAAAAAAAGGATGGTGCTGTTTCGTTGGTTGGAAGTTAGTTCTCAAAGGTCTGCAAAGGACAATCTGCAAATGTTAACTGGGAGGGAAAGAGGAGATTGGAGGCCAATGGTATATCACATTGACAGTAGGAGTCGGTGGTTCCCATGTTAATGGATTGGTGAATCTGCCATTGCTTTTAGTCTGAACTGTCCATGGTGCTGACTCTATCTTGGAACTGGGCTCTAGCAGCATGGACTAAAATCTGGAGGAAATTCAATGCCCCATTAACATGGAAGTCACAGGCTGTCACACTGTACATGAATTGTGTGAAATGTGGCTTTTCTTTTCCTTTCATTTGTCCCGAAATTCCCAGCTCCATTAAATGACCTCAAGATGAAGTGTTTAGTGTTTTAGTGTTTTTATGGCTGATGAGTCTAAAGGTGCTTTGTTAAACTGCCAGTCCCAAGATTCCATGGGAAGTCGCTATCACATTTTCCCAATTTAACTGGAACTGTGTAATATAAGAAGACCCTTGGACCTATTTAATCAAATAGGCATGGCTTTGCTGGACATATCTGATAGCTCTTTCCACCTTTTTCTTTTAATCCCATAGGTTTATTGAGTTCTATACAAGGTTTGGCATTCCCTTGGAGCGGTAAGTGCTTTTGAGGGTTATGGGAGATGCTACGAATCTGGTTTCATTAGGAATCGCTGTTATTGAACCTACTGTTGTGATTGTAACATTTACTTTTATTCCTCTAACTTGCCCCCCCCCCAACGAAAGGACTCTGGGCAATTTACAAATGTAGGGAGGAAAATCCGTATGATTGAAATATACCAGATGAAATGACGTGAAACTATTAATAACATCAGAAAAAAAATCAGAGTACAACAGCTAAGAAAAATAAAGATTTCGAAATGTATGCATGTAAGATTAAGCAGCAGAAAACCACCGCAGTGAGAATTATCCTAAAGTTTTAAGTTTGTTTTCCTTTCGCCTGTCCTGAATTTCCCAGCTCCATTAAATGACCCCAAGATGAAGTAATAAGAGAGAAGGAGAAAACTGTATTGCCTTCCACTTTCTCCGTTTCATGCAGAAATGTATGCACCTCTTTCATGGCCATGCTTATTCTCAGTTTTATCCTTTAAAAGACCCAAAGGTTGTAATCTTTCACAGAAGACATATTATTTGGGAGGCAGCTCCAGAAAACTCCAACCCGGAAGGTGCCTCAATTTCTCCCCCTAGGAATATAGGCTGGTGGGTTTTTTTTTTCACCCTCAGTTGTACAGTGGAGGTGGCCTACACCAGCCTTGTGGAGGTTGGTTGTTGGCCTTTTCCGGGGCCAGAATCCAATTTCCATGAAGCCTGCAGGTCTCCTCTTTTCAGAACTTAAAGGGGGCATTGCAAGAATAGAGAGCCAATGTGGTAGAGTGGTTTTAATGTTGGACTAGGTTGGTGAGAGACTAGGATTCAAGTCTTCACTTCGCCATGGAAATATTGTGGGTATTGCGCAAATCACGCTCTCTCAGCCTCAGAGGAAGGCAATGACAAACTTCCTCTGAACAAATCTTGCCAAGAAAAACCCTAGGATAGGTTCACCTTTGGGCCTCCATGGGTAGGAAAAGACTTAAAGGCACACCCCAACAACATTGCAAGAATGAGCATAGGTATTTCTCTTATGCCATAAAGCAAATGAGACCTGAGAAGCTAAGCAGTGGAATAGTGCCTTCTGCAAGCCATTTTGCTCTCTCTTCTTGGCTCTTGCAATTCTAGCAATTCCTATGGGAAAATGAAGAGGAGGCGAGAGAAATCCTTGAAGAAAAATAAAGAGGACAGGCTTGATTCTAAGAAGCCAAAGGAAGAACAGACATCCAAGAGGTTGGTACTAAATGCAAGAGTCTGTGGCAGAGGTGCCGGTTTATTTCTCTTTTTCTCCCCTATTCCAGCATCTCTGTCAGGATCCAATGTACCCTTAATTCATCCTGTTAATTAAAAATATTATAATGCTAACAAAAAGTCTCAAAGCACCTTTGCATGAGGTGATGTGATATCATTCTAAGGGAGCTGCAGGTTCCCCCATATTGTATTCCTGGCAGATGTAACACAGCCATTGTAATATCAGCTGGGAGTTATAGTTCAACAAGCTCTTCAGGGCCACAGTTTGTCCCATCTTTCTTAGAAGAGAGGCAGATGGATCATGAGTGAGCTGATGGGTCCTTCTGTACTAACTAGCCATGGCTTTGTTCTGTCCTAGGCCTACAGCCAATGTGGTCTAGTGTTTGGAGAGTCGATTCCCAGTTCAGCCATGAAACACACTGGGTGACCTTGGGCAAGTGACGCTCTCTCAGCCTCAGAGAGATGGCAATGGCAAAGCCCCTTTGAAGAAGCTTGCCAAGAAAACCTTGTGATAGGTTTGAGTTAGCATCACCATAAGTCGGGAAAGTCTTGAAGGCACACAACAACAGCAACAACTAGTACAGCTGGAGAGTAATTATGGATAGAAACTGGAAAACTGCAAGATTTGAGATGGGAACATCCAGTTGAATCCTGGGTTTTGCAGTTTAGGGAGGCTTTAGAGTTTCATGGCTGAGGATTCAAAATGTGCTTTGTAAAACTGCCAGTCCCAGGATTCCATGGGAAGGAAAGCATAGAAGGTCAGCTAATCATTCTGTCTTTAGTTCTCCCCAAGAGTTTGAGAAGAAATAGAAGCAACCTTTTATTTACTCCTGGTATGTTCAGAAACCAGAGGTGCAATCCAGCATCCAGGGTGGGATGTTTGACACTCTTGCAATGGTTGTGGTTTACGTAGGAGTTATTAAAAGGCAGATAAGCCTGCATGGAAAGGCTGCAGGTGGTAGGACTATTCAGTGTTCCATCCTAGGACACTAAGCATCCTGGTTGATTCCTTTCCCATCTCCAGTCTCACAGATGAAGAACCAATGGAGGTATCTGTGAATGTTGTAGCAAGCCCTCCTCATGACCAGACTGCAGACGAAGAAGTGATGGAGGTCTGGCCGGATGATTCGGCATCCCAGAAATTCACCGACAAGGTACAGAAGAAGCCTCTTGCACTTTCCGTGGTGTTTTAGGATTGGGTAGCATGTTTGCATTTGGCAGTCTTGCAAAGACAGTTAGTTATTCTTCCCCACCAGGAATTTACCCTTAAAGTTAAGGAAGCCAGGGTAATATTGATGCAGTGATGATGGAAAACTGTGAGCTTGACCTCTAGTTTTGCAATCTGATTAGCAATTTATTTATTTTGCCCTTGGGACACCATGAGTAGGAAAAAACATGAAGGCACAACCCCAACAGCAATATAAGAATATCACAATTCCATGAGTGCAGGTCTTTCTCCTATGTCATGAAGCAAAGACACTTGGGAGGATAAGCAGTGGATTAGCACCTTCTCCAAGCCATTTTGTTCACTCTTCTTGCTCCTGCAGGCTGTGAAGAGGAAGCATGAAGAACCCTCGGGCTCTGAGAGTGCTCTTAAGAGGCCAAAGCTCAAACGGAGCATACAAGCAGAAGGATTCTCAGCCACCGAAATTAAGAGGTCAGTACTAAATCCAAGGGCCCATGGCAGTGGTGCCGGATTCTTTATTTTCCCCCTATCCCAGCATCTTTGTCAGGATCCAATGTATCATTAACTCATCCAGTTAATTAAAAATATAATAATACTAACAAAAAGACTCAAAGCAGCTTTGTGATAAAATTCTAAGGGAATTGCAGGCTCCACCGTAGTCTATTCCGGGCAGATGTAGCACAGCCATTGTAATATCAGCTGGGAGTTGCAGTCTAACAACCTCTTCAGGGCCACAGTTTGCCCAACCTGTCTTAGAAGAGAGGTAGATGGATCATGAACCAACTGATGAGTCCGTCTTTCCTGACTAGCCATGGGTTCATGATGTACTAGCTTTACAGCCAATATAGTGTAGTGTTTGAAAGTTGGACCATGACTCTGTAGACCAAGGTTCAATTCCCAGTTCAGTCATTGAACCCACTGGGTGATCTAGGGCACGTCACATTCCAAGCCCCTCTGAAAAAGCTTGCCAGGAAAACCCCATGACAGGTTCTCCTTAGGATTGCCATAAGTCAGATACGTCTAGAAGGCACACAACAACAGCAACAACTGCTACAGCTCAGGAAAAGTTCTGGATAGCAATTGGAAAACTGTAGGATCTGAGATTGCAACATCCTATCGAATCCTGGGATTTGCAGTTTAAGGAGGCTTTAGTGTTTTATGGCTGATGATTCTAAAGGTGCTTTGTTAAACTGTCAGTCTCAAGATTCCATGGGAAGTCGCTATCACATTTTTCCCATTTAACTGGAACTGTGTAATATAAGAAGACCCTTGGACCTATTTAATCAAATAGGCATGGCTTTGCTGGACATCTCTGATAGCTCTTTCCTCCTTTTTCTTTTAATCCCATAGGTTTATTGAGTCCTATACAAGGTTTGGCGTTCCCTTGGAGCGGTAAGTGTCTTTGGGGGTTATGGGAGATGCTATGCATCTGGTTTCATTAGGAATCGCTGTTATTGAACCTACTGTTGTGATTGTAACATTTACTTTTATTCCCCTAACCTACCCCCCCCCCCCCAAAGAAAGGACTCTGGGCAATTTACAAATGTAGGGTGGAAAATCCAATATGATTGAAACATACCAGATTTCGAAATGTATGCATGTAAGATTAAGCAGCAGAAAACCACCACAGTGAGAATTATCCTAAAGTTTTAAGTTTAACCTTTTGGCATGAAATGTTAAAGGAGAGCACAGAAGGTCAGCTTAACATTGTGTCTTTAGTTCTTCCAGAGTTTTAGAAGAAATCAGAAGGAACCTCTTAGTTACTTCTGGTATGTTTGGAAACCAGAGGTGCAACATCTAAGCATCCAGGGTGGGATGTTTGACTCTCTTGCAATGGTTGTTAGTTACTTGGGATTTTTTTAGAGGCAGAGAAGCCTGCATGGACAGGGTGCAGGTGGTAGGTCTGCTCAGTGCCCCATCCCAGGACAATAAGCCTCCTGGTTGTTTCCTTTCCCATCTCCAGTCTCGAATCCGTTGCCCGAGAGGCTGATCTTATGGACAAATCGGTGGCTGATGTGAAACGGTTGAGGGACCTTATTCACAACACCTGTGTATCGGCCCTGAAGGAAGCACAGCTGAACCCAGGGGAAGGTAAATAAAGGACCTGTGCTCCCTCAGCCTGCTGGTGGATGAGGCTTTGTGGGTCTATAGGGCAGAGGTTTGGAGCAACCTCCCCTTTTTTAATTTCCAGGTTGTTTCCTTGGCTGAGCTTTGAGCTTCACCTATAAAGCACTAAATTCCTTGGTTCCAACCTATCTTTGGACCTGTCTCCTTCGACATAATCATCCCTGCACACTTAGATCATCAGGGAAGAATTTGTTACAGCCTTATAAAACAAGGCTGTCCACTACCTCCCAGAGGAACTTCTCAGCTGTCATGCCCAGATTGTGGAACGGCCTGCCAGATGAGATCCGTCATATTACCACCCTAAACAGCTTTAAAAAAGCTATAAAGACGTTTCTCTTCCAGCAGGCCTTTCCTGAATAGTTCCCCAAAATCTAATTGCTGAATTCCGACCTCTCCACAGCCACATTTTTTAAAAGTATGTTGTATACTTTATGTTGTTTACATTTAATTTTATTTTAAGGGGGGATTGAAGAATTTGAATTGTATCTTTCTTTAAAAAAATCTTTGTAAGCTGCCCTGATTGTATCTTGTAGAGGCAAGGGATATAAAATAATAATAATAATAATAATAATTTGAGGTTCCACAATGGTGTTTATGTGGCAGCTAAGTTGGAATTCTTCAACTGGCAGAAATTATGCAAAATATGTACCTGTGTTTTCACAATTTACACCATCTCAGGTAAACTAGGGGTGCACAATGCCTGGGGATGTTCTTCTGTAGGCCACGGAGGGTTGCAAACGGCAAGCACTCCTCTGCCCATCCTAAAGTTTTGGGAACAAAGAAAAATGACAATTTTTTTTCTCCACAAGCTTCTAGGGAAAGTCAGATTCAATTTTTACATGGATGGAGGGTTGCATTGAGCACAGGAGGGCTTTCTGGGGCCATGATTTGCCTCAAAGCAGCAGATGACAGCAAATTCCAAGAAGAGTGGGATTCCAAAAAACAAAACAAAATAAACAAATAAATAATTAACTGCCAACTACTATCAAAAGTTTAAATGCATGAAGAGAGTTCTGCCAGATATGTCCTATATCGAGCTTTACTTACTTTTGCTGAGGCATAATTGTATTTATTTGCTAGGTTGTTCTTAGACTTTTAAAAAAAATTGTTCTCCAGACAAAGAACCAGGAAAGAAGGAAGGTCCCTTCATTACATTGTCCGGAGTCAAGGTGGATGTCAAAGAAATTCTCCGACGTGAAGCAGAGATAGGGATGTTACACCATTCTGTTCCTGCAAGTGAGTCTGTTAGACTTTATCTAATAGGTTCTTGGTCTTATGAGAAAAGCCGCAATATTGAAAAGGGGATCACCTCATCTTTCTGCTCTTTGGTCAAATGGACAGGTTATGTCAGACCTACCCAAGGTTTGGAGGATGACCAACATTTGCTGAGGAGAATTTACATGCCTCCCTCCAAGAAGTCCATCAAACGTGACCAGGATGTGAAACCAGCCAACAAGGTACAGTAAAGGACGTCAGGGCAGTATTGATGCAGGGATGATGCAAAACTGTCATGGGTTTGCCATTAATTGACCATTGTTGGTGCCAGTAATAAATACACTATTGCTGGTGCCAGTTGGACTGCCATGGGGAGACCATTTTACAGTTGGATTACCATAGCTGAGAAGGCCCTATTCCACCTCCTCCCACACTGTATTGCCCCACTAGTGAACATGGAAGAGGATCCTTCCTGCAGACCTCAGTCCTTTGGCATGTATATAGGAAGATGCACTTCTTGGAGCCCCAAGGTCCCAAACTGTTTAGGGTTTTGAGTGGTATCACCAGTACTTTGTAGTCAGTCTTGAAACAGATTAACAGCCAGTATACGGCACTCCAGTCAGGATACTTGCTGCAGCATATAGCACTAAATGTTTCCTAATGATTTTTGAGGGAAACTCCACATAGAGCACATTACAATAGTCTAATTGGGAAGCTCATGTGCTACTTTGGCTATTATCCCTGTTCAGAAAAGGCCTGAGCCGGTACATCGGTCAGTGCTGGTACCAAGCACTCTAAGCCACAGAGTCCCCTTAGGCCTCGGGTGACAGACATGAATGTAGGTATAGTCTCAAGCTACGCCCCTGCTCTCTCTGGAGGATTTTGATTCCTTCCAGGGCAAGTTGCTCCCCAGAGTCAAAAATCACCAATCCGACATGATTTTCCCAATGCTCTTTTATGGAATTGGCTGCACAGATAGGAGAAGAACCACTGTAACACAGTGCCTCCTACTCCCATGCAATGGAACAGTCCAGAAAAATATCAGGATCACTGACATCAAGAGCTTCTGAGTGATCCAGAAAGATCAATAGGGTAGCAGTCTTTCACCCAATTATATTTACTGACCCTGTTTCAGTACAGTGCTCTAAAACCAGACTGAAATGTGTTCTGATCATCTCTTTCCTCCAAGAACATCTGCTGCTCAGACATCATATGCTCAAACGCCTTCCCCAGAAGGGAGATGATCAGCAATGGGGCATAGCTCTCACATATGACTGGGGTCAGGAAGGTCTTTTTCAGGCAGGACCCTTCAAGATAGTAGCTGGATGGCCAGATATAGTGAGGAGGCATTTGTAATGCCCAGGCTGACTCAGTCCATCCACTTCTGCAGAAAGGAACTCTTCCAGAACTTGGCCTCGTAGCCCGAAAGCTCCACAAAAAACACTTTAAAGGGTTTCAATTAAACATGGATTGTATTAATGTATTCTCTCTAGGAATATCTACGTCCTCCAAAGCAGCTCTATTGTCAACTCGATCCAAAAGTTGCCCAGAAGGACAGAACCAAGAGATTCCTAGAGAGAAAAACCCACTAGGCATTTCCAGCTCCTCCAAAACTATTCTATGTGGAATGTCTGGCAGACGTTGGTCACAGAATTGCACTGGAGGACATAGATAGGGGTTCTCTCAGTTAAAAATATAGTGTTTTTGTGATTTGCAGTTTCCCCACATTCACTGGGGTCCTGTGCCCTGTTATCAAGACTGGATTTATATCAAAATGTGGTGTGTGGCAGTCCTTCCAGGACCTCAAACTGACTTTCTCCCTTTCCACCCTCTTTGCTCTTGAACAGAAAAAGAAGGAGCCACTTCGGGCCAAGCCTTCTGGGACCAGTCAGGGTCCTGCAGTCCCTCAGATCCCTCGTCCTCAGCAAGTCCACCAGCCTCTTCCTCCTCCGAACGTCCTCCAGCGCATTCCTCCTCATCTGCAGGCGCAGGAAGGAGACAATGTTATTTCGATTCTTCTGATTTTAGGCTATATTTTTTTATTTTCTTTCGTGAATTATCTTCTTGATGGTTTGTTGAGAATTATAAAATAAAATGGAAAAATAATGAAAGATAGAAAAAGAAATAAATAAACAGTACTTAGTGTTAATTTATATTTGGGACAACACTTTGACAGTGTCCTAGTGGTTTCTGGTTTAAATATGTTGTTTACAGAGTAAATAGGTTGTTTAAAGAGTTATTGAATTAATTAAATTTACAAATTATTAAATTTCCTACACTGTAGAATAGTTGTACTTTGGATTTTTCTACGTTAAAATGTGAGTTGGAGATTTTCACAAATTTTGTGCTATTTTTGGTTGCTTATTATATTTTTGGAGGTTTATTTATTTACATATTTATTTCTTGACCTTCCCTGTGTTACTCTTTTAATCTCCTTTGTTTTTTTACAATACGTTGTTTTCTAATATTGACTGTTTCTTTACTAAGAAAAATATAATATAAAATATAACAGCCCTGGTGGCGCAGTGGTTAAATGCCTGTACTGCAGCCACTCACTCAAAACCAGAAGGTGGCGAGTTCAAGACCAGCAAAGGGCTGAAGCTTGACTCAGGCTTGCATCCTTCCGAGGTCGCTAAAATGAGTACCCAGATTGTTGGGGGCAAATAGCTTACAATTGTAAATTAAGCTGTTTGTTTAACAAATTGTAAGCCGCTCTGATAGTCTTGTCTGAAGAGCGGGGTATAAATAAAACATTATTATATTATATTATAATAATAATAATAATAATAATAATCTAGTTATTTATACCCTGCTCTTCAGCTCTAACGGCTATCAGAGCAGCTTACAATTATTATTTTTAATTAGATGGTTCCCTGCCCTCAGGTTTACAATCTAAAAAGCCACGACACAAAAGGAGAAGGGAATGGTGGTGGAGAAGGGGATCAGGCCCAACAGTTCTTCTCTCCCTCTGAGGCCTGGACCAAGGCAGATGGACTGGAGGGAGGGCTCTGCGTCTTAATCTAGGACAGGCCCAATGGAGTCTGGCCTCTCCTTTCACTCCCTCCTAGGCCAGTTGGTGTTTTCAGGAGGCAGGGCTCTTCAACTTAAGGCCAGGTCCGATGGTGTTGCTGGGCCTCTCCTTTTACTCCCTCCTAGGCCAGATGGTGTTATCATGGAGGGAGGGCTCTTCAACTTCAACTCTTTCCCATCCACTTCCTCCCCTCCTTCCTTCCCTCCTTCCTTTCAATTCTCATCCTAACTTTGACACGGGGGCTAGGAGGGCAGAGTGCAGGGGCTGCCAGGGTCTGAAATCTCCCTGGCCGGGCACATGCCCCCCCCCCGCCACAGTCCATGGTTGTATTCTTCCCTTCCCCTCTCTTCCCATCATCCTGAAGCTAGATCAGCTGAGCTTCCTCCAAGGCCATGGGGCAGAAAGAGAGAGCAAGGGGGGGCCCTCTACTTCTTCTCTTTGCCCCACTGCCTTGAAGTGAGCTCAGCAGACCCAGCCTCATTGCAATGGAGCAGAGAGAGAGAGAGCAACGAGGAACCTCTACTCCCTCTCTCTCTCTGCCCCACTGCCTTGGAGCAAACTCAGCTGACCCAGCCCCCTTGCAATGGGACAGAGAGAGAGAGAGAGAGAGCAAGAGGGACCCTCTACTCCCTGTCTCTGCCTCATTGTCTTGGAGCAAGATCAGCTGACCCAGTCCCATTGCGATGGAGCAGAGAGAGAGAGCAAGGGGGGACCCTCTACTCCCTCTCTCTGCCCCACTGCCTTGGAGCAAGCTCAGCTGACCCAGCCCCATTGCGATGGGGCAGAGAGAGAGAGAGCAAGGGGGGACTCTCTACTCCCTCTCTCTGCCCCACTGCCTTGAAGTGAGCTCAGCTGACCCAGACCCATTGCGATGGGGCAGAGAGAGAGCGAGCAAGAGGGACTCTCTACTCCCTCTCTCTGCCACACTGCCTTGGAGCATGCTCAGCTGACCCAGCCCCATTGCGATGGGGCAGAGAGAGCGAGCGAGCAAGGGGGGACCCATTGATCCCTCTTTCTGTACCATTGCTTTGGAGCAAACTCAGCTGATCCAGTCCCATTGCGATGGGGCAGAAAGAGAGAGCAAGTGGGACCCTCTACTCCCTCTCTCTGCCCCGTTGCCTTGGAGCAAGCTCAGCTGATCCAGTCCCATTGCGATGAGGCAGAAAGAAAGAGAAATGGAGGACCTATTGCTCCCAATCTCTGCCCCATTGCCTTGGAGTAAGCTCAGCTGACCCAGTCCCACTGCAGTGGGGCAGGGAGAGAGACCAGAGGGTCCCCCCTTGCTCTCTTTCTCTGCCCCATCGCAATGGACCTGGAAGACAGTTGGGCAGAGAGAGGGAGTAGAGGGTCCCCCCTTGCTTTCTCTCTCTCTCTCTCAATCTGCCCCATTGCCTTGGAGCAAGATCAGCTGTTCCAGCTTTAGGGTGACAGGAAGAGAGGGGAAGGAAGCAGACAGACAGGGCAGGGCATGTGGCGGCTTGAAGGTAGGGAGAGGATTACAGACCCAGGCAGCCCTTGCACTCTGGATCAGTGCCCCCGGACTGAGGGAATGGGGCTGGGTCCTAGCCCCCTGCAAGGCAAAGCTAGGCTGGGAGTGCAAAGGAAGGAGGATGGAAAGGAGTGGGGGGAGGAGGAGGGGAGATGGCAAACTCGTGACTAATCAATACCGCAAATACCAATACCGTGAATTCGGAGGGATGGCTTTAATTCATCCTTTGTCCCTATATCAATATCTATACGTGTTTATGTCCACTCTGTATATTTTCTGTAAATTACATTGTAATTTTATAAATTCATAATATATTATTATAGGCAACTCGCATGTTTTTACCAATTGTATTTTGTATATTGTTATTTCATATGTCTTTAATAAAGTTATTTTTTAAAAAATTCATAATGTAGCCCAGTTTCATCTATTTGTTGACCTCATCTTTTTTTATACTTTAGCTTTTTAACTTTAAATATTCTTAATATCTAAGATGCATTAATTTAACCTTTTCTAATCAATGAGAATTTAATTTCTCCAGTTCTCCTTTAGGAGACTCATCACTTTATTCCACTCTTTTATTATTTTGCTCTCTTTACTTTGCAGTAATCCGGTGAATTCATCCATTTCAATGGCCTCTAATAATCTATATAGCCAGTCTATTATTTCTGGAATTTTAGGTTGTTTCCATTCTTTAGCATAGTGAATTCTAGCTGTCCCCAGCATTTAAAAGATGGTTTTTGCTTTTTCCTTCTTCTCTTTTTTCTTTAAGTATATTCAACAGAAATAGTTCAGGACAAAATTTTAATTTGTAAAAATTTAAATATAATTTGGGATATATTTTCCCAATATCTCCTTGCTTTCGTACAGAACCACTAGATATGGAGTAATGTGCCCTTTTCTTTTCCACATTTCCAGCGTCTGTCTCATTGTTTTTTTTTTAATATTATTTAAGTTTTCTGGTGTTATATACCATTGATAGTATATTTTATAACAATTTTCTTTCAAAGTTTGACAAGCTGTATATTTGATAGTTTTTCTCCTGGCTTTCCCCCATTGCTCTAAATCTATCAGATATCTGAAATCCATTCCCCATTTTACCATGTTTTCCTTTACAATTTCAAGTTCCAATACATATTTCAACAAAGTTTTACCCAAAACTAAAACCAACTATCTTTTTTCAGAGATTAATAACTTGGCTATTTCTGATGTTGATACTTCAATTCTCATATTTTTAATGTCAAGTAAATATCTGGCTCTCATTTGTCCATATAGAAACCAATTACAAGATCTCCCTTCCTTATATCTTCTATGGTCTTCAGCTTTACCTTATCTCCTTGCTGGTGTAAAAGTCCCTTATAAATAAACCAGTTTTCATTTAACCATGGATCTGATCATATTGGGATTTTTATTTATTTACGTATTTATTTGTTGATCAGTAAAAGGAAGATGCACACTGTGGTTATTATGATTTCTGTTTTAGCTCTTTGCTGGACAGAATTTGTTTTGGATATCTGAGTTTTACAGCTATTTTCAAGCTCTTAATGACAGAAAGACTGCAAAATACTTCAAACCAGCTCCCTTGCCTTAGAAGTGAGTTGTAAAATCAATAAAAGAATAAATAAAGGCTGCCATTTTCCATACAGAGGGCAAAGGGATCTTGTAGCAGCTTTGAGACTAAGTTAAAGAAAGAAGCTTGGTAGCATGACCTTTTGTAGATTTGAGTCTATTTCTTCAGAAGCTGACTCAAATCTATGAAAGCTCATGCTTCTGACTTCTCTCTTTTAGTTAATCTCAAAGGTGCTCCAAGATCCCTTTGCACACTGAATTTCCTGAATAATAGGGCAGGCCCTTTGAACTTTCCAGACAGGTGGCTGTTCGCTGGGGGACTGTCCAATGTGTAAAATTTCTTCTCCACATGTAAACACAGGACACAACCAGGAAGAAAGATGTGAGATGCAAGAATAGGTAGGTATGGGAAGGAGAAGGAGAGAGCAAAGATTAGAGAAGGAAAATAAGTTAGATAAGAAGGTAAGAAGGTAAAAACTTAGGAGGAATAGCTAATACCCCAGAGGACAGGATCAAAATTCAAAATGACCTTCATAGATTAGAAAGCTGGGCCAAAGCTAACAAAATGAAATTCAACACGGAGAAATGTAAGGTACTGCACTAGGGGGAAAAATGAAATGAAATGAAATGCATAGATACTGGATGGGGGGCACCTGGCGGAATGAGACTAAGTGTGAAAGGAATCTAGGAGTCCTAGCAGGCCACAAGTTGAACATGAGTCAATAGTGTGATGTGGCAGCTAAAAATGCCAATATGATTTTGGGCTGTCTCAATGGATATATAGTGTCTGGATCAAGGGAAGTAATAGTACCACTCTATTCTGCCTTGGTCAAGTCTCACCTAGAATACTGTGTCCAATTCTGGGCATCACAATTCAAAAAGGATATTGATAAATATGAGTGTGTCCAGAGGAGGGCAACTAAAATGGTGAAAGGTCTGGAAACCATGCCTTATGAGGAAAGACTTAGGGAGCTGGGGATGTTTAGCCTGGAGAAGAGAAGGTTCAGAGGTGATATGATAGCCCTCTTTAAGTATTTGAAGGTGTGTCATATTGAGGAGAGAGCAAGCTTGTTTTCTGCTGCTCCAGAGACTAGAACGCAGAACAATGAATGCAAACTGCAGGAAAAGAGATTCCACCTCAACATTAGGAGGAACTTCCTGACAGTAAGGGCTGTTCGACAGTGGAACACACTCCCTCAGAGGGAGGTGGAATCTCGTTCCTTAGAGGTCTTTAAGCAGAGGCTGGATGGCCATCTGTCAGGCATGCTTTGATTGAGAGTTCCTGCATGGCAGAAGGGGGTTGGACTGGATGTGGTCTCTTCCAACTCTACAATTCTGTGATTCTCAGCTAGAGCGCTCTTAGGCTTCACTGAACTACAAGCTTCAGAATGGAACAGGAGGCAGCCAGAGCAGTGAAAGTGGAATAGCAGCACTATAATAAGAGGGCAGTGCAGTAATGTGGCAAGTCATGCTCAAAATGGAGGACCTTTTGGAATTCCTTCTGGACAGGAAGCTGAAATGAAGGACAGGAGGAGGACGTGCCTGGTCACACTGAGGGATCAGGTGCCCTAAGCTCCAAGGAGGACAAGGCATTCAAGAAAAATGGGGCATTCACGTGTACTACTCCCTTTGCATTTGGGATCCGTAAATTACTATGGAAGCAAAAGGGGGAATGGAGGCATGAGGGGACATCCCTTGGATAGGGACTGAATAATCAGTCACTCCGGAATGGCTGGTGGAAGAGTAGCTTTTCTGCGTGGTCCCTTCTTTGGTTCTGGATTTTGACCATGCTAGAAGCGGTGGAGGGAACTGGGATAAATATATCAGTTATTGTAAGCCTTCGAGTCATTTCTAACCTATGGTGACCCTAAGGTGAACCCTTTGAGGTTGAGAAAGTGTGAAATCATCAAGGTCATCTAGCACAGACTGCAGAGGAAGAGCCAGAACACTCTGGGCCCTTTAAAAAGGCCCCAATTGCTATCCTGAGGCGGCGGCAGCACGGAGAAGCGGCGGGGAGGGAGAAAGTGACACCTGGGCCTCCCAAGGCCACCCCTCCCCTCACCATCACTGCGGCAAAGGCCACCAGTGGAGGAGCTGAGATATTTTTGTATATTTCTCCCCCCTCCATCAACATTGCGTGGCTAGGTCAGCCACAAAGGCTAACATTCTACCCCAGGGGTTTTTGTTTTTTGGTATAATACTTATAATGGGAGAGCTGACCAGACAGGAAAATGATAATATCTTTCCATTGTCTGTTAGACATGATTTTCCTATTGTGGGTCCAAAAACCCAGATGGATGAATTATTTTTACCACCAGATGATGGAGCCGGGAATAGCCTGGGAGCAGGAATTGAGGTTCTGTGGGGAGCAGGGAAGGTATGGTGGCAACAGAGTGAACAAATGTTACAAAAGAAGTAGGGATCAATGTTTGATATCTATTCCTTCTTCAGTTCACCCTGTGTCCCCAAGATAATGTGGAGAGTGCACCAACCATACCACAATCCCTTAATCTGCTCCTCTGCAATGTCAGATCGGCCAAAAGTAAGACTCATATCACCCACGATCTCCTCGTGGATGAACAGGCTGACCTGGCATGCTTCACCAAGACTTGGCTGGGAGATGCCAGCGCTGCTACGTTGGCGCAGGCTCTCCCAGCCAGCTACACGATTAGTGAGCAGATAAGGGAAAGTGGGCGGGGGGAGGGGTGGCGTGGCCATAGTCCACAAAATCAACCTAACCTTGATCAGGAAACCTGTCCGGAAAACGACCGATATCAAGTGTTTGTACCTTAATCTGAAGACCAGGGATAGTTTGGGGATTCTGTTAGTATACCAGCCACCCCGTTGCCTAACAAACTCCCTAACCGAGCTGACTCAGCTGTCTCTGAGTTGCTGTTGGAGTTGCCCAGACTTCTTGTCTTGGGCGACTTCAACATTCCTCTCAAGACCAGCCCTTCTGATCTACCTGGAGCAGCTCAGGAGTTCATGGAATCCATGACAGGCATGAACCTATCTCAATTGGTCAACAGGCCCACCCATTGTGCAGGTCACACACTCGATGGGATCTTTAGTATGGAACAGGAATATCTGTGGGCGGAGGTAATCAATGCCTCCGCACTGTCATGGACAGATCATTTTCTGATCAAGCTGGAACTAAAAGCTGCTTGACGTCCCCCTGGGGGTGGCGGACCCATTAGAATGGCCCACCCTCGAAGGCTAATGGAACCAATTGGTTTCCAGAAGGCCTTAGAGGGTTTAATGGTTGGCAGCACTGGTGACTCCATCAAAGCCTTGGTGAATACTTGGAACACTGATCTTCCCAAGGCTCTCGACGCAATCACCCCCGAGCGTCCTCTCCAACCTGCTCCTAATCGCAAACCCTGGTTCTCAGAGGAACTCAGGGAGATGACGAGGGTTGGACAACGACTAGAGTGCAAATGGCTGAAGACTCAACTCTTCTCCGACAGAACTCACCATAGGTAGTATCTTCGTGCCTATCGGGAGGCTTTGAATGCAGCGCAGAGATCCTCTGCTCTGCACACATTGTGTCTGCAGAGTCCCATTCAGCAGAGCTGTTTAGGGTTGTGGGGGAGCTGACACGGGTTCCCCCTGCACCGAATCCCCTACTTGACCCAACAACAGCCTGCTATGACGCATTTAACACCTTCTTTGCAGACAAAATCTCTTGGATAAGGGCCGACTTGAACATCAATGTTTTGTCAGAGCCCATAGGTGAGGCATCTATCAACTCCGTTGTTGCTTCTTTACTGGTTGAATTTCAACCTGCAAGTACCGAGGACGTGGACAAGCTCCTTGGAACTTTGAGGAAGACGACTTGCCCCTCGATCCCTGTCCATCTTGGCTGGTCGCCCACGGAGGGGATGCATTAAAAGTATTCCTTCGGGATACAATCAATGCATCCCTCAGGGAGGGTTTTTTACCATCTTGTCTAAAGGAGGCGGCCATCAGACCCCTCCTGAAGAAACCTTCCCTTGATCCCCTGGACAGAAACAACTATAGACCAGTTTCCTTGCTCCCATTTTTGAGCAAGGTGATCGAGAGAGCAGTTGCCTCCCAACTCCAAGCTGTCTTGGATGAAACTGATTATCTAAGTCCATTTCAAACGGGCTTCAGGACAGGACATGTAGTTGAGACTGCTATGGGCGCTCTGGCCGATGACCTCCGCCTGAGCATCGACGGGGTAGTGTGACCCTGCTGGTGCTCTTGGATCTCTCAGTGGCCTTTGACACAGTAGATCACTCCATTCTTTTGGGTCGACTGAGAGAGTTAGGGATTGGGGGCACCGAACTCCTGTGGTTCTGGTTCTTTCTCTCCGGGAGATCCCAAAGGGTGAGGTGCAGGGACAGTTGCTCTTCAAAGATTGAGTTTAATTGTGGCGTACCCCAAGGCACCATCCTGTCCCTGATGCTGTTTAATATCTATATGAAGCCACTTGGAGAGATCATTCGGAGGCATGGAGCTCAGTGTCTTTAGTACACTGATGACACTCACATATATCTCTCCATGACAAGATTGTCAGCCCAGACTTCAGATGGCGTCTCTCCTCTCAATGACTGTCTTGCGGCAGTAATGGATTAGATGAGGGAAAACAGGTTGAAGCTTAATCTGGACAAAATGGAGGTACTAACTGTAACAGGACCGAAGCCAGGTTTGAGAATACACTTTCCGGTCCTAGATGGAGTCACACTCTCCTCAAAGGACCCTGTTCACAGTCTGGGGGTACTTGATTCGTCGCTTCAGATTACTAGTCAGGTGAATGTGACGGTCAGGAGTGCCTGTTATCAGCTTCGGCTGATACTCCAGCTGCACCCTTTCCTGGAGCCGAAAGACCTGGAATCAGTGGTACATGCTTTGGTAACCTCACGATTTGGACTTCTGTAATGCTCTCTACATGGGGCTACCCTTGTGCATAGCTCGGAAACTTCAATTAGTTCAGAATATGGCAGCCAGGCTTATCATGGGAACATCGAGGAGAGAGCACATAACACCGGTGCTCAAGTCTCTCCACTGGCTGCTGATTAGTTTCCGAGCACAGTACAAGGTGTTGGTTTTAACCTTTTAAGCCCTATATGGCTTGGGTCCATCTTAACTTAGGGACCGCCTCCTTCCATATGAACCCCCCAGCACGCTTCGGTCTTCTGGGAGGAACCTGTTGCAACCTATGAAAAGTAGGTTGGCACATACCTCCCAGAGGGCCTTTTCGGCTGTCGCTCCCAGGCTATGGAATGACCTGCCAGACGAGATGCTTCTTGTGACATCTTCTGATTGCTTTAAAAAATCTTTAATGATGCATCTCTTCCAGCAGGCCTTCCCAGAAAGCCCTTAACTCCCGGCTCTGCTTGGGTCAAGCTCTCCCTTTTAATTCATCAACATCTTGATCTTGATGGCCATGCAATGGGTTACTGATTTATATTGTTATTTTTATTATGTCTTTTTAATTGATGTTAGTTTAATTCAATTTTAAGGGGTGGGTGGTGGGATATGGGTTATGTATATTTTAGCTTGTATTTTTTAATTAATGTAACCTGCTCCGATTGGATACTGAGGAGCGGGCTATAAATAAATTATTATTATTATTATTATTATTATTATTATTATTATACATGAACTGTGTGAAATGTGGTTTTTGTTTTCCTTTCGTCTGTCCAGAATTTCCCAGCTCCATTAAATGACAGTGAGATCAAGTATTAAGAAAGAAGGAGAAAATTGTATCGCCTTACACTCCCCCCCCCCCCCCCCCATGTAGACATGTATGCACCTCTTTCATGGCTATGAGTATTCACAGTTTTACCCTTTAAAAGACTGAATGGTTGTAATCTTTCACAGAAGACATATTATTTGGGAGGCAGATCCAGAAAAATCCTACCAGGAAGGTGCCTTAAATTTGTTTTCCTGGGAATATAGGCTGGTGGGTTTTTTTCACCCATAGTTATACAACCCTTGTGGAGGTTGGTTGTCGGCCTTTTCCAGGGCCAGAATCCAATTTCCATCAAGCCTGCAGGTGTCCTCTTTTCAGAATTTAAAGGGGGCGATGCAAAAATAGAGAGCCAATGTGGTATAGTGGTTTGAATGTTGGACTGGGTTGCTGAGAGACTAGGATTGAAATCTTCACTTGTGGGTAACCTTGCTCAATTCAATCTCTCTCAGCCTCAAAAGAAGGCAATGACAAACTTCCTCTGAACGAATCATGCCAAGAAAACCCTAAGATAGGTTCGACTTTGGGCCACCATGAGTAGGAAAAGACTTGAAGGCACACCCCAACAACACTGTAAGAATAAGCGCAGGTATTTGTCTTATGCCATGGAGCAAATGAGACCTGGGAAGCTAAGCAGTGGAATAGTGCCTTCTGCAAGCCATTTTGCTCACTCTTCTTGGATCCTGCAGGCTCTGACCAATTATAGCAATTCATACCATAAAATGAAGAGGAGGCAAGAGGAATCCTTGCGCTCTAAGAGAAAGACAGAGGACTGGCTTGATGATAAAAGGCCATAGGAAGAAGAGACGTCTGAGAACACCAACATCAAGAGGTTGGTAATAAATCCAAGGGCCTGTGGCAGAGGTGCCGGTTTCTTTATTTCTTTTTTTCTCCCCTATTCCAGTATCTCTGTCAGGATCCTTAACTCATCCTGTTAATTAAAAATATTATAATGCTAACAAAAAGTCTCAAAGCACCTTTCCATGAGGTGATGTGATCTAATTCTAAGGAAGTTGCAGATTCTCCCATAGTGTATTACTGGCAGATGTAACACAGCCATTGTAATATCAGCTGGGAGTTGTAGTTCAACAACCTCTTCAGGACCACAGTTTGTCCTACCTTTCTTAGAAGAGAGGCAGATGGATCATGAGTGAGCTGATGAGTCCATCTATACCAGTGATGGGCAACCTTGTGAGCTTGGTGTGTCAAATTTCACCAAAAAACTGAGCATAACTTGGGTGGTGTGTCACTTGGAGGAAAAAAACATTATTTTGTGAGCCTTGGTGGTGCAGTGGTTAAATGCCTGTACTGCAGCCACTCACTCAAAACCACAAGGTTGCGAATTCAATACCAGCAAAAGGGCTCAATCTTGATTCAGGCTTGCATCCTTCCGAGGTCGCTAAAATGAGTACCCAGATTGTTGGGGGCAAGTAGCTTATAGTTGTAAACCACTTAGGCACTGCTTAGGCAGTATGAAGCGGTATTTAAATAAGCTGCTTGTTTTTATAGTTTAAATCACTTATTTTTATAGTTTATATATTTATAGTTTAAATCACTTATCTCAGTAATGACGGATTAGAAATAAATGACATCCCAGAACAGTAGATAATGATTGCTGTGGTTAACTGTTATTTGGTTACTGGTAATGGCAGGACCCCCAGAGAGGTATTCCCGCTGCGTTCCGCTGCTCCCTGCTCCGCCAGCGGAAGTGAGGGCAAAGATCCCAGCTTAACCTGAAGTCCCAGAACTAGACTCTCTGTGACGGACTTCTGTTGTTTTGGCCTACAGACCTCCAGCACAGACTGTCTAATAGGGGAGGATGAAACATTTGCGACTTTTTTCATCCTGAGGAGCAGCAAATGGTTCATCCTCCCCATTAAACACTCTGTGCCGGAGGTCTGTAGGCCAAAACAACAGAAGTCCGTCACAGAGTGTCTAGTTCTGGGACATCCGCTCACTTCCACCAGCAGAGCAGGGAGCAGCGGAACGAAGGATGAAACATTTGCAACTAGAGTTTTATTTAACCTTGGCTACTGCACTTGGCCATGCAGGAGCTGAGGATGAAACATTCTTCTCGGCACGCGGCTGGCTCAGCGGCTGCATGTCATCAGGAATGGCTATGTGTGTCAGTGCTGACACACGTGTCATAGGTTTGCCATCAGGGATCTATACTAACTAGCCATGGCTTCATTCTGTCTTAGCCCTACAGCCAATGTGGTCTAGTGATTGAATGTTGGACAATAACTCTGGAGAGACAATTCCCAGTTCAGAGGTTCAATTCCCAGTTCAGCCATGAAACCCATTGGGTGACCTTGGGCAAGTGACGCTCTCTCAGCCTCAGATGATGGCAATGGAAAAGCCCCTTTGAAGAGGCTTGCCAGGAAAACCTTGTGATAGATTTTACTTGGCATCAGCCTAAGTCCTATTATCACACTAGGGGGCAAACAGGATTTAAACAGGAATTAAACAGGAAATGTCCTATGTTAAACATAAGGCATTTCCTGTTTAATTCCTGTTTAAATCCTGTTTGCCTCCTGTTTGCCCCCTAGTGTGATAAACCACCTAAAAGTCTTGAAGGCACACAACAACAGCAACAACTACTACAGCTGGAGAGTAGTTATGGATAGAAACTGGAAAACTGCAAGATTTGAGATGGGAACATCCTGTGGAATCCTGGGATTTGCAGTTTTGGAAGGCTTTAGAATTTTATGGCTCATGATTCTAAATGTGCTTTGTAAAACTGCCAGTCCCATGGAAACTGCCAGGAAAGCATAGAAGGTCAGCTAACCATTGTGTCTTTAGTTCTCCCCAAGAGTTTTTAGAAGAAATAGAAGCAACCTTTTATTTACTTCTGGTATGTTCGGAAACCAGAGGTGCAATCCAGCATCCAGGGTGGGATGTTTGACTCTCTTGCAATGGTTGTTGTTTACTTAGGATTTTTTTAAGAGGCAGATAAGCCTGCATGGACAGGCTGCAGGTGGTAGGAGTATTCAGTGCTCCATCCCAGGACACTGGAGTTTATCACACGACCAATTTTTTACTGAAAAACCAAACGCAATCATGGGGTTTCGCGCGATTGCGTTATTTCTCATTACATGTAATTGCTGTTTTTGCGAATGCAATCATGAGGTTTCGCGTGATTGCGTTATTTCTCATCACATGCAATTCCTGTTTTTTGCGAACGAACACCGAACGAAAAGGAGTTTTCACGTTATTACGTGAAAGATTATTGCATACATTTCCTTGATGTGCGAACGCAGTCCGAACGCAATCAGAACGTAGGCAAATTTGGTGAACTAGCGAACTTACAATTCCTATTCCCTGGCAATTTCGTATTCATTTTGCTTTTTTGGGGTGTGATAGGCATTTCTGTTGATCCCCAATTTCGCCATCTTTACTACAATTCCCATGATCCTTCATGGCACTGGTTTTTCCTTTTTACTTCCTTAGTCCCGAAAATGTTTTGCTATGCATGAACGGGTGGCCAGAGGAGGGAGCACTTTTACGCTCATCTAGTGCTTTGCATATGTTTTACGTGATTGCTGGCTTCCAACAGTTGCCACAGCAATGCCTCCTTCACTTGCCCATTTGTGATGAGGTTCCCATGGGCTATCCAAACAGACCCCCCATCTGCCCTGGTTCCCATTCATTCCATAGAATTCGTGCGTGGCACCACTTGTCCGGGTAGATATGCCGTGATCCCCCCTCCCAGAATTGGCACTGTTACAGTGATTTCAAGATGACACTCACGTCATGGGGCATGGGGTCCTGAGAGTCTTCTGTTCTGACCCATAACATGCAGCATGCTTTGATGGGGAATTCCTGCATGGCACACAAACATCTCAGCACACATGCGACTTAGGGCATGGGCCAAAATGGAGGATGCTTTGATGGGGAATTCCTGCATGGCAAACCAACATCTCAGCACACATGGAACCAGAAATCGTGGAGCAAATACCCAAACTCAATGACCTGGAAGTACATGAGGTCACCATGGCATCAGTTCAGAAGTGGGCATGCGCAGGAGAGCAATTTCACATTCAAAAATCCACTGGTGTAATAACATATTCCTGAATGCGTTTGTTTTGGGTTCAAAATAAGCAGAGAGAACCGTGAAAATGTATAATAAGCTTTCACGTAATCACGTGAATTTTGAATTCATAGTGCAATTTATCTTTGCGAAATTACCCAGGCATGTAATTGTGGGATAATCTTTCATGCAATCACGCAAAATTCCGAATTGACTACGCAAATTACTATTGCGAAATTGAGAGAAATTCCTCACATGTGATAAACTCCATTAAGCATTCTGGTTAATTCCTTTTCCATCTCCAGTCTTGAGTCTGTTGCCTGGGATGTTCGACAGTGGAACACACTCCCTCGGAGGGTGGTGGAGTCTCCTTCCTGAGAGGTCTTTAAGCAGAGGCTGGATGGCCATCTGTCAGGGATGCTTTGATCTGGAGTTCCTGCATGGCAGGGGGTTGGACTGGATGGCCCTTTGGCCTCTTCCAACTCTATGATTCTGTGATTCTGTGAGATATCGGTGGATGATTTGGTGGAGCCTCCTCACGACTGGAAATTAGCCAATAATGTACAGAATATGCCTCATGTACTTTCCATGGTGTTTTAGGATTGGGCAGCATGTTTGCATCTGGCTGTCTTCCACACACACACAATATTAGTATTTAGGCTCCAATATCTTGAATCTTCGAACACCTAGATTGTGGATTCATAGGTAAAACTAGATTTTATATTAAATATTATGTTGCCACTTGTACCTGATGTACAATTTGGGCTCACCATTCCAATCTGGATTCGACTACTGGCATAGTAAATGGTCCCCTCCCTGGGTTGATGTTTCAGTTAATGGCCTAGGACAGAAGCCCATGAATCTTTTGCAGTAAAGACAAGTTGCAGTTTTAATTGCTTCTGCAAAGGTACTTCAAATGGTTTGAGTGTCAGTCAGGAAACCTCTAGTTATGCCTATCATGAATGGTTTAGACCTGTAATATATCACAGATTTAGATCTATGTGTAGCTCAGAAACATGTGGAAAGGTCCTATGAGTCAGCAGCCTTTGCCAACAATTGCATTCTTTTTCTTTCAAACATACTAACAACCTCAGAAAATGGAGTTCTTGCCTGAATTTATGAATGAATGTTTGTATGAACATGGGAAAATATGCCTGGTATGTGTGGAAGAGCACAAAGACATCCAAGACAAGCTTTCTTGGATGAAACTGATTGCCTTGACCCATTCCAATATGGGTTCAGGCCTGGTTATGGGACAGAAACAGCCTGGGTGCATTGGTGATGACCACAGCAAAAGTTGAACAGGGTAAGTTCTTTTTGGTCCTTCTGGATCTTTCAGCATCATTTGATACCTTCAACCACTGTATCCTTCTTTGGCTGTGCATCAAAATCTCTTTTTTCCTGTGGGGTGTCTGTACTTTTTGTACATTGATCACTTTAGTTTTAATTTTGTTTTTTCTCCTTCAACTGTCATCCCATGTTTTCTCCATGACAGGAAAAATGTAGATGCTGTCCCCAAAATCACCAGCACACCAGGGTGGGGTAGAGGTTGGTGGGGTGGAGGAAAAGTACTGTCCATTGGCAAGTGTGGATAGTGATTCACATGACTGTATGAACACCAACAATTCCTCCGTTTGGACACTATAAGGGACTTGAAGTGCCAATGAATGAGGAAAAAAAAATGTCATTTTGGATACAAGAGAAATGTAGTGTGGAAAGTGACACCTGTCTAGATTGCCCCTTAGAGCATTAGGTTCTTTACTGACTTGCAGTTCCGCTCAGGGACAATTTAGTGCTTGATCCAAGAAAGGTTTACTACCTGCAATACAGGAATATAGTGTCCTTTTTTAGTCTTGTGATACATGCATACCCCGAATACAGTGCAGCTTTAAGACATGTAGCCATGTTCATCTCATAGAATCATAGAATCATAGAGTTGGAAGAGACCACAAGGGCCATCTAGTCCAACCCCCTGCCATGCAGGAACTCCAAATCAAAGCATCCCTGACAGATGGCCATCCAGCCTCTGCTTAAAGAAAGAATCTCTATGTATATGCTTTTCTTTATAATAAATATTTACTGGGATGTAAGTTTTTGTGGAACAAAGTTCACTTTGTCAGATGAACAAGAGGAAAATTCATACTAGTTTTCATGCATTGAGCATGTGGTTTCTCATTGTGAGAACAGATGTTTTAAAAAGTTTTGTACACTAGCATCCCATTTTTCAGTGTTGCAGCTGAATGTAATTCATGAATAGAGCCAGGCCAAGCAGCTAAAAGCAAAGAAAACAGACAGTACAAAGTGTCAATCTGGTAAAGAATGTTTGGGGTAGTTAATAAGAAACCCTGGCAATCGAGAAAGGTCACTGGCTGTGCAACTCTGATCTTTACATTTTCCAGCTTACTGTTTTCAGTGAGTAGGACAGAGGGGGAAAACATCTAGAATTACCTCTAGTCTAACGGGGTGAAGACAGTACCCCAGACAGAACAATGTCAAAATTAGTGGAGTGTGTCCCCAATTTTTCTGAAGGCAACAACAAAGAGGTAAGTGCTGAATTGTTTTCTGTATAAAGAGATCCAGCGTGTGGCACTAAAGAACACTGGCCTATCATTTGGCAGCCTTATGTACCTACTGTTGGAAGTAAGACTCATCTGTAAATAAAAGCATAATTTTGGAAATGTTTCACAGAAGTACAGAAAAGAGTTTTGCTTATACTTATAAACCTTAAACACACACAACAAATATTAAATTTACTATGAGTTAATAATCCCTGCATGTAATCTGCTGAATACCACAAATTCAGGTAATAGAGAATGGATGATGAAATATTTCTGCCCTTGCTTTTTTCTCTCCACCATTCCCACTGCTCACTCTTTTCATCTTTCCTACTCCCTCCCTTGTCTCACCTTGCATGTGTGTTGTGTAACCCACCCTTCTTTCTTGCATTTCACTTGCTTTCACTACTCACACTCCGTTCTCTTCTGCTTCCTCCCTTGCCCCACCTTGCAGCCAAATAGTGTGTCCCTCCCTTGCTTCTTGTGCTCTGCTATTTGTACAGCTTGCTCTCCTACCTCCACACCTCCTTTTGTGCTCTCGGCGTGTACCCCCACTTGCTTCTTGACCTCCACTGCTCACTCACTTTGTGCTCTCTGTTGCTTCATGTCTAAAATTCCAGGACAGACTTATTTCTTACAGAACATTTGGAACAAAAAGGTGTCCATATTTCCTTCTATATCTCAGCTTCTGCAAGGGCTAGAGATGTACTTTGTTTTAAAATGAAAGCTTGGAATCTGGGCCAAATGAAAGTCTAAATGGGCACCAGGTGGCATACCTAGAATCTGGGGGAAAACCCGGCAACCCAAGTGATATGGCATCCAATCTTGTTATGCCCCCTGATGTCATGGGGTCCCCATGAAGTGCTGGAGTGTTTCCACTTCGCACTGCAGCTTCACTTTATTACTGCTCCAATTTCTTTGTATGAAGAAAGGGTAAGAAGAATTATTATGGAGTTTATCAGATGGGAGGAATTTCTCTTTATTTTGAATGGAACCAATTGGAGCCAATTTGAATTCATGTGAGTTTATTGAATTTACGTGAATTCCAATTGCATTCGGAATGCGTTCAGAATGACTTCCCATTACAGGAAAATGACTGCCCATTGCCTGAAATTGCATGAGAACTTTAATACAAAATAACGTAAAACCCATGATTGTGTTCGGAATGACTTCCCTTTTGCCTGAAATTGCATGAGATACTTTAATACACAATAACGTGAAACCCTATGATTGCATTTGGATTGCCATTAGATTATATTTCCAGTTTCTGTCGTCTGATAAACTCCTATGTGCTGTCAGTTAGTTGAATCCTGAAGCAGGGCTCAGGCTGCATCACTTTAACTTCCGTGGCTTGAAATCACTTTAACTGCCGTGGTTCAATGCTACGGAATTCTGGGAATTGTAGTTTGTTGTGGCACCAGGGCTCTCTGACAGAGATGGCTAGATATCTCACAAAACTACAATTCTCAGAATTCCATAGTATTGGTCCATGGCAGTTAAAGTGGGGGCCAAACTGGATTATCTGTGCAGTGCAGATGGCACTTGTAAGCACTATCTAAGAGCAGTTACTTTTAGAACGGAAACCCTTACTATCAGCCAAACACTGGGGCTTCTTGCAGGGTGTGGTGCTTCCTTGGAAACCACTTTTGGCCAGATTAGGCCCATGGATTAGATGTCCTCCTTCCCCCAAACAAAGGGATCTTTCACACTACAAAATTATAACACTATGATTCCATGGCTGCATCCTATGGTATTCTGGGATTGGTAGTTTGGGCATGAAACCCAGAGGAGCTCTCTTGCTAAGGATTCTAAAGGCCCCTTCCTAAACTGCAACTCGCAGGATTATTTTGATATTTTAATCACTTTTTAACTTTTGTATTTTGTGAATTTATAATAAAGTAACAATAATACTTGTTCTTCAACAGCAACTTGGTTATTCAAATAATATACTTGTATTTGGACTATGCTCTTTACTAACAGCATGCTCCCTGTATAATTTGAAGCCATAAAGGAGAAAGTTTCTGCTGTGTTGGCCATGATAGAATGAACCAAGCATGAATATTAAGGATCTAGCTTTCCAATTTAACGAAATGGTTTTGCATCTCTTTAACACTGAGGTTGTACTGTTTCAGACAGTCTTAACAGGCTGTGCTTTCTACAGGTGATAGATGAGATTGCCAAGGCCATCTCTCAGACTGAAGGTTGCATGCTTCTGGATGTGGATGCAGGTCCTTCCACTAATCGGACAGTTTATACCTTTGTGGGGAGTCCTCAAGACATCATTGAGGGTGCACTGAATGCAGCCCGAACAGCTTTTCAACTCATTGACATGGCAAGACATAAAGGTAATTGCAATAAGATGAGAGGAAACTTTAGAGAACAGAAGAAGCAAACAAGGTCCTTTATGCCATTTTGCAGTCATGCTGTACCACCTTTCTAATTATTGGACAGTCCATTTGGCCATTGATGTGGTACAAAATTATTCAAAATATATTTGTAAAATCCTGAGATTTAGGTCTCTGTTCCTTTGCAATTCTGGATCATCCAGCACTGTAGCCCACTTCTCTACCTGGCAATTCTCTGAACTATTCCCAGCCTTATGCTGCTGTGTTGCATATATGTAACCTTGGTGCAAGACTCTGCAGAGACTCAGGAGATTATCACATGGGGAACGAGACATCCTTGTCCATTTCTTTTCCAGTTCTCATGGCATGATCGCAAGAAGATTTTCATATGATGTTATCCAGACATTATCCAATCTGGAAAGAACGATTGACCACGATCATGCAAAAGACTTTCAAAAGGTGTTGCACAGATCCCATCATTGTCCCATCATAGTCCCATCATTGAAGCGTCATTGCCTGGCATTTTGCATTAATGGGAGCTCACATTAATCCAGTGCCACTTCAATGATGGGACGATAGCACTGTGTTCTGAAAACCTTTTGTGGGATCACAGTCAAAGATGGGATAAGGACAGAGGAGTGATCCCATCCTTATCCTGTCTCCATGTGATAAACTCTTTAGTCTTGAGCACTGTATGGCTCTCCAGTCTAGCAAATCTCATGGGACTGATGTAAGGATAATATAAGCCTAATTGGCTAGTCTAACAATTGAAGGGAGTTCCAATTTTCCTGGAATTTGGGAACTGATAGCCACATAGAAACTTTAGAAGTACACAACTTTCATTCCATGTTTTGTATAAAGCTAATCCAATAACATCAAAAATCCACCACCACACACCACCATTATTGGCCAACCAAAATACACACTATACATGTTGCAAGTTTTCAAACACTTATAACATGTATAGTGTGAATTTTGATTGGCCAATGAAAGTATCAGTGTTTGCTGGATTTTTGATGTTATTGGATTTGCTGTATGGCTATTACTGCTATCCCTGGATGTTTTCTATAAGTCTAGGGAACATATGGGATGATGAAAGCTCTATCTCAATATAATAGTGGGGAAGCACAGGCTAAGAAAAAGTTAGGGTAAATCACGGAGAAAGGAAGAAAGAACCAAGCAGAAAAATGAAGAGAGTGCTGTTTCAATAATTGAAAACACTCACAGATAGATATTTCTAATCCTGACACTGGGGACCAGGAACACAGGCCAGGTGTTTTATTAGTACTCATTACTTTTGCTGTTGAAGACTAGTCCTTATCTTGGTGACCATCACAATAAGTTTTTGATGGTCAAAATTCTTCTACAGATGGGAAATGGAAGCCTGAAGACAGAAAACAGTAGTATCGAGTGAATTTGTAGATCAACGATAAGTTGAAACCAGGCTTCTGATATGAAAGACCAGTACTCCATATACCCTTGTCTTATTTGCTCTTTATTAATGGTAACAAGTATGAATGTGCATTGCACTTTCTCCTGACCTTTGTTTGAATCATTACATGAACATTTGGGACAAAACTCCGCAATATGTACACATGTGTGTAGGACTAAAGATTCCTGGAATACTTTTATTTTAAAAAAATGTAAAACAGTTCTGTGAGGAAATACTTTTGATGAAAGGGAGATATGTAACTTTCTATGCTAGCCATGGCCACCAAGATTTTTGGCCTCAATGCTATCTCCAGGTGTATTGTCATTCTTTTGCCATAGCCCATTTTATGCAAGCGGTCCATCATTTCGATGGTTAAATTTCCATCGAAGCTTAAACAAGCTGTAGTGAAACCACTACTGAAAAAACCCTACCTAGATCCCCTGATAAGGAACAACTATAGGTCGGTCTCCTTATTACCATTCTTGGGCAAGGTGATCGAGAGGGCAGTTGCCTTCCAACTCCAAGCTGTCTTGGATGAAGCCGATTATCTAGACGCATTTCAAATTGGCTTCAGGTTGGGCTACGGAGTTGAGACTGCCATGGTCGCCTTGGTCGATGATCTCCATCTGGGCATCGACAAGGGAAGTGTGACCCTGTTGGTGCTCTTGGACATCTCATCAACATTCAATACCATTGACCACAGCATTCTTCTGGAATGCCTGGAGGAGTTAGGAATTGGGGGCACTTTGCTCCAGTGGTTCCACTCCTACCTCTTGGGTAGATTCCAGATGGTGATGCTGGGCGAAAGTTGGTCTCGTAAAAGAGAGATGACATCTGGCGTCCCTCAGGGGGCCATTCTGTCCCCCATGCTGTTTAACATTAACATAAAGCCACTGGGAGAGATCATCCGGAGACATGGGGAGCAGTGTTATGAGTACACTGATGACACCCAAATCTACTTCTCTATGGACTCTTTCAAACGGGGAGGAATTTCTCCCAACTCCGAATGGAGCCAATGCGGATTTATGTAAATTGTTTAGCGAATTTACATGAACCCCTGCTCCGTTCGGAATTACTTCCCATTACCCGAAATTAACCCCCTCCTGCCCGAATTTGCATGCGAAGCTTTAATTCGCAATAAGGTAAACCCCATGATTGCATTCGAATTGGCTTCCCTCCTGCCCGAATTTGCGTGTGAAGAGTTAATTTGCAATAACATAAAACCCATGATTGCATTCGAATTGACCTTAAATTATACTTCCAATTTAGCCTTGTATGAAAGAGTCCTATGTCTCAGACTGTTGCAGTGACCAAGGATGGCATCTTTCCTCTGAATGCCTGTCTTCAGTCGGTAATGGGCTGGATGAGGGAAAACAAGCTCAAGCTGAATCCAGAGAAAACGGAGGTCCTCATGATAGGTACCCCTGGTCCAGGGATGGAGATTTGCCAGTCAGTCCTGGATGGGGTCACACTTCCCCTAAAGGACGAAGTTCACAGTTTGGGAATACTCCTGGACTCGTCTCTAAAGTTATCATATCAGGTGGAGGCAATGGCCAGGAGTGCTTGGTCTTAACTTCGGTTGATATACCAACTGTGCCTCTATCTGGCCCAGAAGGACCTGGAAGTAGTGGTACATGCATTAGTAACTTCTTGTTTAGATTTCTGTAATGCGTTGTACATGGGGTTACCTTTGTACCATGTTCAGAAGCTTCAATTGATCCAAAATGCAGCAGCTAGATTGGTCACAGGAACATGTAGATCGGACTATATCACTCCAATATTAAAATCTCTTCATTGGCAGCTGATAAGGTTCCGGGCGCAATACAAGATGTTGGTAATTACTTTTAAAGCCCTATATGGCTTGGGCCTGAGTTACTTAAGGGAATGGCTCTCCCTACACAATCCGCCCCACACTCTCAGAACATCAGGGAAGAATATACAAAAACAAGATTAACAACTTCCCAGAAAGCCTTCACAGCTGCAGCCCCCAAACTATGGAACAGCCTACCAGAAGAGATCTGTCTTAGTACCTCCTTGGAAACCTTTAAGAAGGCACTTAAGATGGATCTCTTTTGGCGGGCCTATCCACCGGATCTTTTGTAGGCGATTTAAGAACTATCCCAACTTGTAACTACGATGGCATGGGTACAGACTATGATGATCATTTTAGTGATTAGTAATATAATTGTTTTATTGATTGTATTACATGTACTGTTGTATTTTATACTGTTGTTTATATTATTCTATTTTGTTGTTTATTCTTTTGCTGTAATCCCACCTTGATCCCTAGGGGGAGGCGGGAAATACAAAATTTATTTATTTATTTATTTATTTATTTATGTTGTTGTTGTTGTTGCTGTTGTTATTATTATTTTAGCCTGGCTGACTTCACATAACAGAAACATATTGGCATGAAATCATCTAGACCAATGACTGGGACATGTAGCTCTTCTCATCCATATACATTTCTTCTTCTAAAAGTTAGAACTTGTTATTCCCCACTGGATATTGTATGCTGATATGTCAGATATGTGAAGACAGAAATGCAGCTGTAGCCCTAAGTAACTTCTGAGTGAGCTATGTCTCCTGTATTACAGAAAAGAAATGTAGTAAATGCATGACCTTTGCCTCGTGTACTAAAACACCAGAGACCACAATGTAGGAAAGGTATCCATGGCTTTAGTCTTGCATTTGTGGTGTATCATTTTTTGACTTCCAAAACAAATCTATTTGGTTTACCCAGTCATTATTTGCAGGAGGTCAGTTGCGCTGACCCTGGATGTTAGCTTAGTCTTCAGATATTATTTATTAAACACATGTGGAAATTCAGCTTTCTCTGTGTTTTATCTTTTCTTTTCTGCGATTGCTCCTTTGATTTCCCCTCCCGTCTGATTTTACTGCCCATTTCAGAAGCCATGTTTTCCTGCCCTAGGTGAGCACCCCCGGATGGGAGCTCTGGATGTCTGCCCATTTGTTCCAGTAATGAATGTCACTATGGAAGAATGCATTCACTGTGCCAATCTCTTTGGAAAGCGTCTAGCAGATGAATTGTGTGTGCCAGGTAAGTTGACCATTGCCAAATAGGAAAAACCTTGAGTCTGAAAGCTAGTAATTGGCTATCTATGCCATCCAGTGAAAATTCTCTTCAAAATATCTTAGGAGTTTATCAGATGGGAGGAATTTCTCTTTATTTTGAATGGAGCCAATTGGAGCCAATTCGAATTCACGTGAATTTGCTAGTTTAGCGAATTTACGTGAATTCAAATTGTGTTCGGAATGCGTTCAGAATGACTTCCCATTACCTGAAAATGACTGCCCATTGCCCAAAATTGTGTGAGATGCTTTAATATGCAATAACATAAAACCCATGATTGCATTCGGAATGACTTCCCTTTTGCCTGAAATTGCGTGAGATACTTTAATACGCAATAATGTGAAACCCTATTATTGCCTTTGAATTGCCATTAGATTATACTTCCAATTTCCGTCGTCTGATAAACTCCTTTGTCACCTCTTCCTTCTCCTTCTCCTTCTCCTTTTTCTGCTCTGGTTTGCACTTTGTTTTTGGTATCTTTTGGGACATCTGGTAACCGCAAATGCCTTGTGGGATTGTGCTTACTGGCTTCAAGCTCTGTTATATCTGCCCTGTTTTTACATAAAAATGTAAAATTTCCAGAAATGTTGAAAGCATGGGATAGATTTTTTAAAAAATACCTTAAGAACATAAAATGCATTATATATAACTTGGTTTGGGGGAAATGCCATGTTTTATATATTAAAAATACAACTTATTTCAGAACATAATTAAAATTTAGATAAATTTTAGTTGCTTTCAGAGCAGGATACAGAGTTCAAACTGCTATGGTCACCTTAGTGGATGATTTTTCTTGTGCACTGACAGTGTGTTCACAGTGGTGTACGATACCATCAACCATACTATCCTTCTGGAATGTCTGAGTGAGTTGGGAATGGGAAGCGTTGTGTTGTAGTGATTCTGGACCTACCTCTCAGGCTGGTACCAGATGGTGGTGGTTGGGGACAGCTGATCCTCCCCCCCCCCAAAAGAACTGTTATATTGCATTGAATTCTATCCCCAGTGCTGTTCAAATCTACATTAAAATCTCCCAATTAGTTTCTGTAGTTTGCTGCCAAAGAACACTAGGGACATTATCACATGGGAGGAATTTCTCTCAATTTCGAAAGACATGAAAGTGGGACCAGTTTGGAATTGAGTGAATTTGCTAGTTCAGCGAATTTACGTGATTGCGTATTGATGCCGCATTGTGTTCGGAACTTCCAGAAATTGCCTCCCAGTGCCCGAAATTGCACCGAAACGTGAAACCCCACGATTGCGTCTGGAAAGACTTCCCATTTCCCGAAAATGCATGTGATTGGCTTTCATGCAATAACATGAAACCCGATGATAGTGCTCAGATTGCCATTGGATTATACTTCCAATTCCCGTCGTGTGATAAACGCCTAGGTCTCTTGCTTCTTCTTTGTAAAGCTGCTCTTTCTTTGCAGTGTATCTCTATGGTGAAGCAGCTGTGAAAGAGAGTCGGAGATCATTGCCAGCCATCAGAGCAGGAGAGTATGAGGCCCTACCTGAGAAAGTAAGATCTTTAATATTGTTAGCAATAGTAGTTCTGCTGCTTTGAAAAATAGTGCTATAGTTTTGGTAGCAATGCATCTTCAGAAGGATACCTTTCAGTGGTCCCGATTTGGCAGGGACAGTCCCAATTAATCCCAAGATGCTTTTAAAATGCCCTAGTTTATCTTTCCTCTTCCTATTTTCCCCTTTTGTCTTCAGATTACTTCCATCGCTGTAAACTGAATTCTAACTGCAAAAGTATTTTGTACTGGATTAACTCAGGTGGAGAGGAGAGGGCAGAACTTGCCCTTCCTAGTACACTCAGGCAAAAGCAAACTGTTGAAGCTTCTCCTAGTTTATCTGTTTTTCCTCATTAATAACTTTCACTGTCTCAACCACCTCTAATTGTGCTTGGCCACACCACATGTCCCAGTTTTTACCTGTGAAATGTTGGACAATAAGCAGAAGAGAAGTTCCAAGATTTTACTGGAGCTTGTCTGCTGGTCCTACAAGACTGGCATAGTGGAACCAACACAAAACGTTAAGTCCTGTCAAGCTGTTTTGCCATTTACTAAACGGCTGACAAGTACTCAAGTGAGCTGATTCCTTCTCAGTTCTGCTCACAAATTTTTCTTGCAAGTGTCCGTGTAGATTTTGTGTCACAACATATAGAAATAAATAAATCAAGTTTATATATTTCCATTTCCATGATGAAGATTTTTTTAAACAAAACATCTGCTTAGATTTATGTTTTTATTTTTGTGGCAATGGTGATAACATCCGAAACTCACATGGACAACCATGAGCTGAACACCTCAGTTTCCCTGACAAATCCAGTTTTTCCAGAGCTACTGAATATTGTGTTGCCTCCTTAATCTTCCTCCCAAAAAAGATGAGGGGTGATGGTGGTATTGACTTGACTTTAAATGCAGGAACCTAAAACTGAAATTGTTCCAAATGATTGTTATGTGTAGATGAAAAATGTTAGCTTCAACTTGGTTTCTTCTTCAGGATCGCTGCTGAGATTTCAAAGAGCATATGCATGGTACACTATAATGAATGGCTTTCACTCTCTGCTGATCCACTAAAGAAGCAGAATTTACACCATACGAATGCTACTGGGAATGAATTGCTAACTTTCACAGTTCAGTTTTTATCCCTTGATTGTACTCACCATTTGAGCTATAGCTTTCCTGCACAAGGGGCAATTTTGGAAGGCAACCCAGTACTTCCCTCACACATTTCCCTGCATCCCTATTTGACTGTCTCCTGAGAGTCTGTTATCATTTCCCTCTACCTTGCATTTCAATTCCTGCTTTTTAATTTGTGACATTCCATCAACATAGGAGTTTATCGCATGGCTTAAAAACCGACTTATCCCTGCTGCGTTGAAGTCTCTTTTGGGATAAAATCGGGTATTATCACATACAAAATGTTGTTGATGTTGCCACCTGGCTGAATCCCGGCTAACTTTCAGCTAGAAGCAATGCTCAGCCAGTCTCTTTTCAAAACTGAAAAGCTCCCAGCTTTGCAAATCAGCCAGCTAAGCCAGAAGTTAGCTGGGATTCAGCCAGGTGGCAGCATCATCAGCATTTTGTGTGTGATAATACCCGACTTTATCCTGAAAAAGATTTCAGTGTGACAGAGGTAAGTCAGGTTTTTAAGCCATGAGATAAACTCCTATATTCTATATATTTTATACTTTATACAGCCTCTGAAGATGCCAGCCACAGTTGCAGGCGAAACATCAGGAATAAATTCTTCCAGAACACAGCCACACAGTCTGAGAAACCCATAGAAAACTATTCCTTCAAGACATTCCAATGGGCTCCCTTGCTGCTGTATTGCTATAGTGGTTGAGTGCTATGGATTTTTTTTTAAAAGGGAAGAATTGGGGAGATTGTGGCAACCCCTGAAGACAACTTCATTCACAATATAACAAGTCTTTCTTCCTCCCCTACCAGAAACAAAGTTATAATGGGGGGCTGGGGCAAACCTTGGGTAATCTTCCCTGCTATACATCTCAGTCACATTCACCTGATGCCTAAACTGGGATTCTTGTGAAAGGGTTCTGCCACACCAGTTTTTTTTAAACCCACATAGATTAATACTGTGGTTTTGGCTGACAAATGGATTATTTTGGTGGTAAAAAGGAAAACTAGGATTTTTCTGGAAGAAGACAGAACAGCAGCAATTTATTTATTTCATTTCATGTGTATGCCATTTTTAACCCACCTCCATTCCATTATAAAAACTTTGTGTCAAAATAATCTCTGTTTTTATTACACGCTAAATGCAGAGCAAGAAGCCACAATTTCTTTTCTTTCTTACTTGGAAGAAAGCAATTGCCAAGGCTAATTTCCAAGCCGGCAAGCTGACTGCATATACTACTTCTTATAATCTGCATCCTTTCTTTCTGGAATTTAGGTTCAACTTTCCTCCATGGTACAAGTCTCACCTCCTCTTGGATTTGTTGTCCCCCCCACCTGTCCCTGCCATCAGTCTATGGATTATACCTTTTAGAATACAGAAAGAAATATTGTAGGTTTCTCTGTACTTTGTTTCCCAAATGCTACTCCCCCTTCCCAAAAGAAAGAAAAAGAAAGAGAATTTTCCCATAAGAAGTGACCCTGATATCTTAAGTTGTGTTCTTCACAGAATACAAAATCCATCCCCAATTTAGTAATTTTTAAAATTAAAATTAAAAAAGGAAAATACATTTGATAAAGTAACATGGCAAGATGGGTGGGCTCACGACACCTAGCTTCTGCAGCACCTGCTTTTACTAAGCCAACAGAAAGAAAAAGGGGAAGGATGTTCACTTGGTTTCCCCATTTCCTTTAGTTTTCTACCACTTTCTATTCCTTCTCTAGGTCTCTCCTCTAGTCTTAACCTCTTTCAGGTAATAACCAAAGATTGCAATAATTAAATAAACAGCGTAACTTCCTTCCCCTTTAGATTATTACAGAGACGTGGGGACCTGATATGGATGAACTTTTCTCCTCCATACAATTTTTCAAAAAGTACATTCCCCTCCCTACATTGGGATGTTAAAAAGAGGGAAAGGCTGCCAATGTGCAAAGCAAAGAGAATAGCACCCTCTGTCCATTATATCAACCAGAAGCTTGAAAGAAGTTTAATATCATTATTCACACAGAATAATTCCTTTGAAGGTTTCTGTGTCTGTTCAGTGTTAAAATACTGTTGCAAGCCAGCTCCTGACATCCTTTAACATGGTTATAATGTCTTCATATCACCAGAATAAAACTGTTGTCCTTTTTTCCTTCTCTGTTATCTTCAAGCTCCAAAAAGTGGAATGGTCTCCTGATTTTGGCCCTGCAACCTTTGTTCCAAGGTGGGGAGCAACAGTGACAGGTGCACGGAAATTCCTCATAGCGTATAACATCAATTTGCTGTGCACAAAGGAACTGGCACACCGGATTGCCCTGAACATTCGAGAGCAGGGCCGTGGCAAAGACCAGGTATTCCAGTACCCAGGGAAAAAATAGCTTGTGTAGTGTCTCTCTCCTGTCCCACTCCCCACTCCCCACTGAAATCCTCTAAAACAGAGGAGGGCAGGCCCGGGCTTGTAGGATCTACTTTGGTATTTGGTTTCAGTGAGAGTCCATGAAATGAAATCAGATGCCAAAGAGATCAATTTAAAATGAGATTTTAAAAACCCAGATATTTGTTCTTTCTATCAAAATTGAACTTAGTTCCCAGTCTTTCCATAAAGAATACATTCCTGGTTACTTCCTGCCCCATAGTTTTTCTTCATTTTGTCTGTATAATTTATTGAGATTGAAAGTAGTTTCGTTATTTCCATTGTTAAAAAATTTGGTATCAGAAATTCTTCGTAATGTAATATGTGCTTTATGGGTTGATTATAGTCCACCTTCTGCCAATCTCTTCTCTAAAATGCAGAAAAGGGTAAAAAAAGAAAGATAATCTCATTTTAAAAGAAGATTGTTAGGGTTACTTTATTACACTACATGAAATTTATGTTTTACTAATAGCCTTCAGATGGCAGGCATGCCATGCCTAGGCTGCAAGAACTTTAAAAATATTTTGACTTTAAAACAACAAAGTTCTGAATCTCCCTTAGGGTTTGTTACAGAAGGACTAAAACCTCCGACCAAGAAGATAGTATTGAGAGTTTTGGCTCTTTTCAGTTTCATTGGGAGATTTTTGTTATTACCTACATCTCCAAGACACCAGCTCAAGGGGCAATATTTTGCCCCACAAATTCTGCAGGTGTCTGGTGGTTCAAATAGACTTCACGATAAATGTTGTGTGACAGGTTGGTATGGTCTCTTCCCCCCTTCTCCTCTTCACAGTTGAGACTAGTTTCACTATGGATCTTCTTGTCTTTATATCTATGTGCCACAACAGAAATATCTCAGTACTACAGCCATGCTTCTTTGCGGTAACCATTTTATTTCTGCATTGACATGTCACAGAAATATTGCAACAACTTATCTTTCATAGTCTTTCAGGCTTGTTCTTTAAAACTCTTTTATTAGCCTACAGAAGAGGTTAACCCATGAGTGCATATGCCACAATTTTTGAAGGAGCCACAGGATCCATTAAGTTCTATTGCACTAATTGACATTCTTATATTTGGGGGAAGATGCTGAAGATGCGCAGTGTAATTAAAATATACTGGGAGCATTGCAGGGTCTTCTCATTCTTAATTGACTGTTTTGTGGCTGGGTTGTATTTGTTGCCACTCTTAGCTGAATGTGTGCATGCCAGTTGCATCTCATTGTTCTTTGCAGCCTGGGCGGTTGAAGCAGGTGCAAGGCATGGGCTGGTACTTGGATGAGGAAAATATTGCTCAAGTCTCTACGAATCTGTTGGACTTTGAAACCACTCCCCTTCATGTGGTCTATGAGGAGGTCTGCAGTGATGCCAAGGTGAGATGCAGAACAGTACTTGATTACAGCTGGCGTTGTTGATCTATGTGTGGCTAAATCTTTCACTTGCTGGTGTCAGTGAGAGCGCAAATTCTGAAGACAGATCTTTTGATTTATTTTTATGTAGTTGTTCTAGGACTTTATAAGCAAAGAAGAATTAAGTACAGTTCTTTTTGAAAATAGCAGGAGAGCTGCTTGATTGTCAGCATTAGGAAGGCCACCATCCCTTCTTCCTTCTTCTGTGTGCCATGCACCAGAGGCTACAGGTCAGCATGGGGAAAGACAGCTGTACAAACAATCAGGAGCCTGATAATGTCTGTGAATATGGAGAATTCCACATTCTGATAATGTGTGCGAATGTCTGAATTCTGAGAAGCTGCAAAAATTAAGTTAGCTGGTTGTCATGAGACATCTTCCCCAGCTTGTGTAGCAGTGTAGGCCCGTGGATGGAAAATAGATTTCGGATTAAAGCTAAAGCTTCTCACTTTATCCCATTTCTTCTGGGGACTTATTTGCTATGGTTTATTTTTTAAATCCTTGAAGTGGTTTGGATGGGCTTGTTAGGAGTGGAAATAAGCCCCAGCAAGGGCTCCTAGAGTCCAGATGAATGCTTTGCTATACCTTCACTGTTATGACGTTTTCATCCTTCCTTCTAGGAACTCAATCTGCCTGTGGTGGGATCTCAGCTAGTGGGTCTGATACCCAAAAAAGCCATGTTGGACGCTGCAAAATTTTATATTAAGAAAGACAATCTCTTCATTCTTGAAGAAGATCATAAAATAAGACTGGTAACTTTTTAACATTTGTTAATAATTCAATTTTTGGAAAACTGAAATAACTAGAATACGTGAACTATCCCATGGAGAGTAATCCATGCCATCAAATTACATGGCACAGATCAGATGCTGTCCACAAATGCTTCTGTCAAATAAAATGTGGTAGCCTTTAGTGTGCCATAAGAGGGGTTTTGGACCTTATCTCATTATCTCTTAACCTGGCAGCAGCCTAACAGGCTGCATCTCAGACGTGGCATGGAGGTGGGGATTATTACATTGTAAATCACTGCCAAATCACTGGGCACCAGAATCCCATGTCCCAGTTGTGCTCAGCCAGCCCATTTTGAAACTAGGAGAGCTTTGATTTTAAAAAAGGGTCCGGCTGAGCTCGGCTGGGACACAGGATGCTAGTGCTCGGTGATTTGGTTGCGATTTACAATGCTATAATCTCTGCCTTATGCTGCATCTCGGCTGCAGCCTGTTAGGCTGCTGCCAGGTTAAAAGCTAATGCGATAAGGTCCTTTGTTTTAGCTGCAACATGGCTACGTTTATCTCTGACCCAGGCATTCAAGACTGTTTGCTTCATTTAACTTCTCATCATGTTTTTTCTTCAGTTTTTCAGAACACAAACACAAAACAGTTCTTAAGTAGCTCTCATTGTGAGCACATCCCACAATCCTTTCTATCTACAATCAGTTTCATTTGTTTGGTCTTGCTATTCAGCAACAGAACAATACACAGATCAACATTTAAATTGCTTCTTCTCAACTAACAGTATATATATCCCACTCTCTTTTATGCCAGCATTCTCTGAAGATGCTTTCTGCTGGTGAAACATCAGGAATAAACTCTTCTAGAACACAGCCTCACCATCTGAAAAACCCACAAAAACTATGTTTAACTACACCTCAAGTGGGAGATAGAAACATGAAGTGTGGTTTCTGAGTATTGCTAAAATCCACTATAACCAGCCAAAAAACAAAACAAAACAAAAACAAGCCCCTCCCCTGAATCTTCATGACACAACTGGCTGCAGGAATAGATTACCTGATTTTTAAAAATGTATACATTTGAGAGACTTGAGGTTAGTAACATACAGGGGGCCATTCTACATGTGCCAGTGCTGTTATTGGTCTGTTTACATAGAAATTGGTCTAGTAAAGGAATATCACCTACTTTATTTTCAGCATCTGTTTAATGAATTCTATGAATTTATATTTTTTGTCTTCAGGTAATCAACCGATTGGGATTGGACTCTTTGTCTCCATTCAATCCAAAGGAGCGCATAATTGAGTATGTCTTGTCTAGCCTTGCCTTGCCTTTTAAAAATGGTTTTAGAAGGTCAGCCTGAGCTGGCTATCAGCAGACTTCCATAGGTACACTCATTACTGGATACACTTTGAAGCGTCTACATTTGTCTCCACTACAGACAATGATATGGAAAGTACTGACATAATGTAGGGAAGAGTAATTGATAAAAGCAGCAAGCTACTGTCTCTTCATTCCCTTCTTCAGAAAGTGGAATGTGATGTCCTCGAAAGTACTTGTAGATACTTGAGAAAATATGCAATTCATCTAGGTCACATTACTAATAAGAAGGAGGATTGTTTCCCTTGACACCCAGAATAGTTTCCAGTTGATGGTAGATATTGGCTTCCTTCTTGGCTTCAGCATTAACATTTGACCACACCACTGGGGCAAACCCTTTTCCAGCCCCAGCATTACAATATCCCTTCTCACTTTAATTCATGTGAGGGTGATCTTGCTACTTGGGAGTATTTTTGAACTGTTGGTGGTAGAAATAGTTGTCCTTTTTGCTAGTGACCTAATGTAGTGGCCCTCAAGCTGTAGCTCTCCAGATGTTTTGACAGAGAAGGTGCTGTATCCATGGAAAACAGCTAAGGCTTTCAGCTGGGGAAAAGGCCTGCAGTAACAGCTGTACAGACCCTGGAATGACTTCGGGCCAGAGCCTGGAATTCTGGGTGTTGGACTCCAAAACAGTAATTTGTCCAGGTTCTGTTTCAGGCCTTGGCACTATGGAGATCTTTGGTAGTCTGAAAGAAAACAAGTGATGGAATGTTTGCTTTCCTTCAGCCGTCCACCTTTACATCTCCTTCTCACTAAATATAGGGACCTATTGGTGTTATTCTTTGTTCCAGGCCTGTTCACAGGCCATCTGAAGAGAGTGTGTGACACAGATTTCCCCTAGGATATGTTTTGCAGGAGGGGAGGGTCAAGATATTGATTATCTCACATGTTTCAGATATAATCACTCCAACCATGGGCTTGCCATCCGTAGACTGAAGCATATGCAGATGGTCCTGGCCCATTCTCTCGAGTGGCAGTGTGTGTATGCGGCAATGCCAGTGTGGTTACACACATGGTGTGCCACCATAAATAACAGTGGGACTTGAGATCCTGCAGTTTTTAGCATCAGTGGAGTGGTCCAGAACAGAACACCTGTGGATACAAAGGGGCAACTGTACTCACTTTCACTTGGAAGCAGATGCTCTAGAGAACTCTTCCTCCTTCTCCTCTTTTGTTTTATATTTGGTGGTTTGATAAAGGCTGGCCCACAACCTAGACTGACAGAATATAACTTCTGGTCAGCAAATTGTGCAGTGTTATGGTAATATTTCAGCTGCTATCTTGATTTGTTTCACACTTCAAGTAAGTTATCACTGTACACCTACGTTAGACAGATGCCATTTCCCCCCTTGAATTTACTTCATTTTAATCATGAACGTGTATGCATACACATAGAAATGATCTCTCTGTGTCTTCTGAAGGTACATGGTGCGGGACAGCAAAGAGAGCAACAGCCTGATGTCTTTGCCTCTCCACACCTTTGTGCAGAAAGTTGGAGCAAGGTCAGCGGCTCCTGGAGGAGGATCAGTCTCAGCAGCCATGGCTTCTTTGGTACATAGTCACTAGGGGGCTCTTGAGCTTGGAGAATCTTTCCTGAGCAGGATGTTGTACAAATCCTTCTTTCCTTGTGCTGTAGATCTAGTTTGCATATCTTCACACCTCTTAGGGGATCCCTGGAGTTATAGCCTCCCCAAAAGGATTTTTTTTCCAGGCTTCACACATAAATCTTAACATAGATAATCCTCAAGAGATTAATTGAATTAATTGAATCCCCAGAGATTAATTGAATTCAAGGATAGTTTGCACCTATGAAATATTGCTCCCAAACCCTATTAATGACATAGCCTGATGTAACCTGGTGTACACTAGTCTATGTCATTTTATGGATGTTACATAAGGATATAGTCAATGGCTCTTCATGCAATGCTCCTCCTGCACAAAGTCCTCTAGCACCAGAGCATGCCCACACAATCATTTAGTGTGCAGAGAGGATGGGGCATGCGTGCAGGATTCAGCTGAAACTCCACAGTTGGGAGAAAAGATGTTGTTCTCCATAGTGGAAGGGTTAGTGCTGGTGGAAGGGTTAGTGGAACTGTGCTGGTTGAACTTCATGTCCCACCAGCACATTTTGGGCTCATTGCCTTAGTTTGACAACTGTTTGGTCGCCCACATGGAACCTAAAGCAGAATGTCTTAGGAAATTGTAATTTCTTCTTCTCCCTCATGATTCCCCAGTTGAAACGCTGATGCTCTTGGCCTCTGGGCTGGGTGGAAAGAAAAGATCCCTGTACTTCAGATTCCCAGGAAAAGATCTTCTCTCCTGACTTAGGGCCCTAGCACACTGACACTAAACGTCAGCATAGGGGCAGAGTGGGGGGTGTGGTGACCGCAGGCTGGACACCCTGACTCTGCCCTCGTGCTGGTGTGATGTTGTGCACTCCACTGCATGGCAGAAGGTGTCACAGTGTTCCCTTGGCACAATGAGTACACATGCTGCGCCAAAGGAGCACCAAAAAAGCCACAGGGCTAGCAGCTATTTGCAGCTCCTTTTTGCACCATGGAAAGGCCAGTTTGGGGCCTTGGCATGTGGTTGCTACAGCCTCGATCTGGCTAGGAAAGGGGCGGTATCCTGCCGCTCCTCAGGGACTGTCTGTACAGCCCCTTAATCCTCATGGATATAATTGGGTTGTTGCATTGAGTTGTGTCTCCAGACTTAATGTCACCTGGTGAGCGGTGGCTACTGGGGTAAGAGTGGTGATAGCCTCCCTTGCCTTCCTCATTTGCTTGCATGACTGCCTATCTGCCCAGGGCTGCTTGGGTCTGCGGGGCAAATGAGGCAGTGAGGGGGATGGAAGCAATACACTTGCCTTTTCTCCTTCACCACCATGGTTGCTTCCTGAGGGGAGAGCCCAGCAGCAAACCCAGGAGGGGCACACTTGCCCTGCTCCTGCCACTTCCTCTCTTGTCTGCCCCCCCCCCAACGATCTGGCTCATCTGCCATCTGGCCAGAGCCAAAAAGGGCTCCCGCATGGTGACAGTCTTCCCTGCCCTCCCTCTTTCCTCTCCCACTGCTTCATTCACCCAGCTGCTGCCTGCCCCGGGCTGCTGAGGGCACCACTGAACAAGTGAGGCAGCAGGAGGACACAGAAGGGGCATGTGCTGCCCCTCCTCCTCTTCCACTGCCATGGCCTTCACCTCGAAGACTGCTTTATCACACTACGGGGCAAACAGGATTTAAACAAGAGTTAAACGAGAGTTAAACGAAAGTTAAACAGGAAATGTCCTGTGATAAACCATAAATGTGGTGCGGTCCATATCCCCGCACCGCATTAGTGACACCAGTGACTATATTACATCAAGCACCCTGTGAAGAGTTCATGAAAAGTAGAGGAAGAGTGAAGGAGTTCTAATTTATGTCTCCTTCTAGGGGGCAGCATTGGGCTGCATGGTGGGGCAGATGACATATGGGAAGCGTCAGTTTGAAGAACTGGACCCGGTTATGAGAAAGCTAATACCACCATTCCATCAAGCCATGAAGGAGCTGGTAGTCATGGTGGACACCGACTCTTCGGCTTTCAGTGGCTACATGGTGAGTAACATTTCCAAATCTTGGAATAGCTGGATTTCTCCTTCTGTCTCTTGTTAGTTTTCCTTTCAGATTTTTCTGTGTTTTGCACAGAAAGGCAGGACTCTTAGTAATTAACATTAGGGTTTGAGGTGAGTATGTATCAACGGGAAATGTGCAAGATATGGAGGAATGAAAATATAATAAAGAGCTGTGGTTTGCATCCAGATTCACAGAGGCAGTTCTGTTCTGGCCTAAGCAACAGACAAAGGGTAGGTTTTTAGACTGTGGTTCTTATAGCCCAGACAACTACTGAATATGATTAATCACATTTTTCTTTCCATAGGATGCTATGAAGCTCCCAAAGACAACACCTGAGGAGAAAGAGAGGTACGTATCAATAAATTTCTTTGAACTGTTTTGTAACTATTGTTTTGTAACTATCTGTCTACACAGCAAACAACATTGTGTCAAGAATGAGAGCTAGACACTCATATACCACAATCAGTCATATACAACGATCTTTCGTAGAGAAGGGAGAGCTGCACCCATTGCTGATCCCTTTCCAATTCATTATTCCATAGTCTCTGGGATAAGCCTGTCCCCCGGCTCACCCAGAGCCATCTGCAGACAATTTGTGAGAAAGGGTATGAGGTTAGTCATTGAAACTTCACCCCACAATTGTCCCCAAACAGGTAAGTGTTCCTCAGCAGCCCCTCGCCCCACATTCCAGGCCATTTGTCACCCACCAACTTAATCCTATGGTCTTCCTTTCCTCAATTTACTACCCATCATTTGTGATGGATGTCAGGTATTTGCTTGTTTTATGCTGCTCCTGAGACTAGGAACTAGAGCAATGGATGCAAACTACAGGAAAAGAGATTCCACCTCAACTTTAGGAAGAACTTCCTGACAGTAAATGCTGTTCGACAGTGGAACATACTGTCTCAGACTGTAGTGGAGTCTCCTTCTTTGGAGGTTTTTAAACAGAGGATAAATGGTCATCTGTCAGGGGTGCTTTGATTGCTGCATGGCTGAGAGTTGGATTAGATGGGCCTTGAGATTTTCTTCATCTCTCTGATTCTATGATTTGAATACATCATCACTGTAATTGCAGTGTTTTTCTTTGTTGCGTGCCTTCAAATTGTTTCTGACTTATGGTGACCCTAAGACAAACCTGTCATGGGGTTGTCTTGGCGAGTTTTATTCAAAGGAGGTTTGCCATTGCTTTTACCTGAAGCTGAGAGACTGTGACTTGCGCAAGGTCACCTAGTGAGTTTCCATGGCTGAACTGAGAAATGAACCCTGGTCTCCAGAGTCTTGAACATTCAAACTATTATGCCACACTGGCTCTCAGTGACACACATCCAAATAAGAGAAACACAGCAAATACACCCCCCCCCCCCAAATTGGGTAATCCCTGGAGAAGGTGAAAAACATACCAGAATGACATTCAAAAATTTCTTCTCTGCCTGTAAAGTAAGGGCTTGTAAAACCAGAGGGCCTGCAAAGCTTGGCATACCCCTGAGTCTTGCAAAGGCTATAGTAGCAGCAGCTATCACCGTGCTCCTCTTTCCTATCGGCTGAGCTAGGAGCTCCACTGCGATTAGTGTTGGTTCACTCACTACAAAGAAACCCCTTCAGTGAAACTTGCTGTTTGATGAGATTATTGGGAAATCTATGTGAACTAATTCATTACTATACTCATAAAAACAGTTCCCTGGAAGAAGGAATGTATTTTAAACATATTCAAACGTTCCCCCTGTTTAGATAACAGTTATGCCCAACATGATAATGCTGCTCTTTCTTAAAAGAAGCACTTGTCAAGTTATCTGTATAGGGAAAAGGAAGGGAGAAGATGGATGCAGCTCATTTGACTGGCACCTTAGATGAATAAAATTTTCTTCATTCAGGTTATGAACCCCACCCCACACCTGAGAGGAGGCCAAAATTTTATTTGGAAAAGAATATGTTTTCTTTTGTTGGGAAAGGAAACTTGTTCCTGATAACACTTTTGCTAGGTTGAAATTTTACTGTGGGCTGCTCCAATGAAACTGTTACTCTCTGAGAGCCAGCAGAATGTAGGGATTTGAGTGTTTGATCCCATGTTCGGATCCCTGCTCAGCAGTGGAAAGCCAGTGGATGTCTATAGGCAAGTTATACTCTTTCAGCACTATTAAAAGAAGACCATGGCAAACCTCCTCTGGAGAAACCTTGCCAGGAAAAGCCAAGGAGGGATGTCATCATAAGTCAGAGTCAACTTTAAGGGACTGAAAGCCTCTTTGTCATTGCTGCAACGTACTGATATGACAGACATCTCTTGTTCCCCTTATTTATGTCATCCAATAATATTTCTCCTTTGTTTCTTCACTATCTGCAGGCGCACAATAGCCATGCAGCTGGGCCTAAAAAATGCAGTTGGTGTTCCCTTCTCACTGGCAGAAAAAGTTCATTCCTTGTGGCCTTACTTAAGAGAAATGGCTCAGCATGGAAACCTCGCCTGCAAATCAGATATACAGGTATATAGTAAATATTTGATGGATGCGCAGGTTAGGAAGTTGTTGGGTTTTGAGAAAGGATTGTGTAACTAATTCTTTTGTAGTGGGCTGAAAAGAGGTGCTTCCAGCAGCTGCTTCAAGAGCAGCTGGATGGTACTCTGCCAGTGAGGTTTGGTGTCTATGTGTGTGTGTGTGTGAAGGGATTTGCATTGCACAGACTGCATAAAATATGTATGAGAAATGGGCTACAAATCCATGTGTAGCCACAAAGCTTAGTGGTTGGTCTAGGATGCATCTCTCAGGCCAGTTTAATTCTTACGTTTGCTCTAACAGTAGATAGCATAAAAAGTGCACAGCACTGAAAGTGTTTTAGAAATGGCAGAGGATTGTAATTAAAGGTGATAAGAATTCTGATCAATACTCTTAGGAATAGAGGCTGAGATCCTACATGCATGAGTAGCTCCGGAAGGAAAGAAATTAAGGTGCACTCTTAAATGGTGTTCACCTGTCTTTTCTTTCTCCTGGGAGCTCAGAGCAGTTAGATCCTCATGGTTGGAACACTTATTCCTCCCTTCCCTTTCCTCTGGTAAGAAGGATCAGCAGCAACCTGTCCTGGGGTTTAAAAGCTTCCATGCATTGGAACTGTCTGGACAGAGAGAAAAGGCAAGAGAATAGCCCTCTGCACGCCATCCGAAAATGACATGTAGAAATCCTTAACAGGTTGCCTGCCAGAGGGTGTTACTAAACTGTATGTTAGAATCACATTTTGCAGTGTCAAGAGTAATTGTAACACATAAAAATTTCTGAGATTGCTTGGTTTTAGTGTGCTGGTAGTAGAGAGCAACCTCCAGCTACAGAGAAGAAAAAGGAAGAGACAAATAAGTGACATCAAACCAGTAATCGCTGAACCAGTAATAACTGGAGTTAACTGGAGCAGAGCATAATCAAACAGAAATAATTGTAACTTAGCTGGTGTTTTCTTACTTTTTTTTTCTAGGTTGTGATGGTTTATAGTTGTTTGAAATAAATGATTTACTGGTTGAGAGTCTTTATTTAACTCATGTCACATACTGTATGCCTCTTTCTTATTCTTTGTGTACAGGTGGCAGCTAAGGCTTTAGAAGCTGGGGTGTTTGGTGCCTATTTCAATGTTGTCACCAACCTGAAAGATATAACAGACGAAAGCTTTAAGAAACAGGTAAGAAGTGCTAAAAACAAACAAACACTGCACCAGCTATGATCCTCTCATATTAAGTGCCTATCCTCTTACTATCCATGCCATACAGGATTTGAGGAATACCAGTAAATCAATGGAGCCATTTGGAGTGATTCCCTATGCACTTTTTTCCACTTGCAGGGCACTGTGACATTTAAGTATTTCCATGGTGGCAAGGCAGCATGGCCCTACCATGACAGAGGAAGTTGGTTCCTTCCAGCTATATATTTTACATAAGAATATGATACCAGGTTTTGCCAATGATTCAGAAGATGCAAGCCTTGTCAGCAGGCATATCACTGTGCTTTTCAGATACTGGTGGGCCACTTAATACTGGCTACTACAGAGGTGACAATCTGTTCCCAGATGGTTTCTCAGATGATTCCTTATGACATTAGAAGCCACATTATTTATCCAACTCAAATAGCTTTTCAGAGGTGGTAATACATAGCAATAGCAATAGCAATAGCAATAGCAACAGAAACAGTAAGTACATTTCTGTACCATTTATCAGTGAATCAGCATTCCCTGAGCAGCTTGCAGTGTGTAAGCCAATTGCCCCCAATGGCAAACATCACTATTTTCCAGCTGCACATTGCACTCTTTGAATTAATTAATAATAATAATAATAATAAGCTTTATTTGTATACCACCCTTCCTGCGATCAGGGCGGTGCACAGCATAACAAGATAAAAACATATAAAAGTGAACAAGTATTAAAATTAAATAACATTACAATAAAGAAATCATATTAAAATAACAATTTTCAGGTCTGGTCGTGTTGGGGGGGGGGGAGTCATACAAGGGGAAGATATCAGGGATATGCCTGTTCAAATAGATGTGTTTTTAGGCCCTTTTTGAACAGAATGAGAGAGGTGGCAAGGCGGAGCTCAGCGGGCAACGAGTTCCAGAGGCTAGGGGCCGAGATAGAGAATGTTCTCTTCATAGTTGTTGATAGTTTAGCCTCTGGAACTCGTAGTAGTTGTTGCCCGGTAGATCTAAGTGTGCGGGGCGGATTATATGGGGAGAGGCGGTCCTTTAGGTACTCTGGGCCCAAGCCATTTAGGGCTTTATAGGTGATAACCAGCACTTTGTACTGAGCCCGGAAGCGAATAGGCAGCCAGTGGAGATCTTTTAATATAGGTGTTATATGGGCAGCCCTGGGGGCACCGGTGACCAACCGTGCTGCCATATTCTGCACTAATTGTAGCTTCCGAGAGAGATACAAAGGCTGCCCCATGTAGAGCGCATTGCAGAAATCCAACCGAGAGGTTACCAGAGCATGTACTACTGTTTCAAGGTCCCTCCGGTCCAGGTAGGGACGCAGCTGGCGTACCAGCCGAAGCTGAAAACAGGTGCTCCTGACCGTCGCGTCCATCTGAGAAGTAAGATGGAGTGACGAATCAAGGAGCACCTCCAGACTGCGTACAGTGTCCTTCACGGGAAGCGTGACCCCGTTCAGGACAGGTGGAACCACCTCCATCCCTGGGCCGGGGGAACCTATCACGAGTACTTCCGTTTTCTCTGGATTCAGGCTGAGTCTGTTTTCCCTCATCCAGTCCATTACCGATTCCAGACAGGCCACGAGAGGAGTGACGCCATCCCTGGTCACTGCAGCAGTCGGAGGCATAGAGAAGACTATTTGGGTGTCATCAGCGTACTGATAACCCCGCACCCCATACCTCCGGATGATCTCTCCCAGCAGTTTCATGTAAATGTTAAAAAGCATGGGGGACAGAATGGCTCCTTGAGGGACCCCAGAGGTGAGGGCCCTCTTGTCGGAGCACACGTCCCCCAGCTGCACCATCTGGAACCTCCCAGAGAGATAGGACCGGAACCACTGAAGCGCAGTGCCTCCGATCCCCATCTCTGCCAGGCGCCCCAGAAGGATACCATGGTCTATGGTATCGAAAGCCGCTGAGATGTCCAAGAGCACCAGCAGGGACACGCTCCCCCTGTCAATGCCCAGACGGAGATCATCGACCAGGGCGACCATGGCAGTCTCAACCCCGTAGCCCACCCGAAAACCGGTTTGAAATGGATCTAGATAATCCGTTTCATCCAAGATCGATTGAAGCTGGAGTGCAACCGCCCTCTCGATCACCTTCCCCAAAAATGGCAGTAGCGAGATTGGCCGATAATTGTTGTGAACCAGGGGGTCGAGGGAGGGCTTTTTCAATATTGGTTTTATGATGGCCAATTTAAGATTGTCTGGAAAGTGCCCTTCCCTCAAGGATGAATTAATAATCCGGTGAAGTAACGTAGTTACTGCTGGTCCCCCCTGTGCCACTAGCCACGAGGGACAGGGATCGAGGGAGCAGGTTGTCTTCCTAACGCTTCTAAGGATCTTGTCCACATCCTCGGTACCGACAGACTCAAACTGTTCCAGTACAACCGAGTCCATGGAAGCTCTGGACACCTCTATTCTGTTTTCTGCTTCAACACTGGCATCCAGACCTTCGTTTATCCGAGAGATTTTATCCGCGAAGAAGTTGTTAAATTGGTCGCAGCAGGCCTTGGTAGATTCAAGGATCTGGTTCAGGGCAGGGGGGAGCTGAGTTAGCTCCCTCACTACCCTGAACAACTCTGCTGGACGCGACTCCGTGGACGCGACACGAGCAGCGTAGAATGAATTCTTAGCTGCTTGTGTCGCCTCTCCATAGTCCTTCAAAAGATGGTCTAGGAGAGCCTTGTCGGATATACGCTGGTGTTTCCGCCAGGCATGCTCTAGTCGTCGCAGAGCCCGCTTCCTGGCCCGGAGATCTTCCGTGTACCAGGGCTTCTTTTTGGAAGCGGGTCTGAGAGGACGCTTGGGAGCGATGCTGTGTATAGCCCTGGAGAGATCCGTATCCCAGGTGTTAACCAGGGCGTCAACAGTGTCACCGTCACTTCCAACCATATATCCCTCCAGGGCTTCTTGGAACCTGTCAGGTTCCATCAGCCTTCGAGGGTGGACCATTCTAATGGGTCCGCCACCCCCAGAGGGGATCTGGGTTGATGCCTTGATGCTTGCCTCCACCAGGAAATGATCCGTCCATGACAGGGTGGAAATATTAGTGATTTCCGCCCATGGAGTTTCCATGTCCGTGCAGAAAACCAAATCAAGTGTATTCCCCGCAAAATGCGTAGGACCTGTGATAAGCTGAGTCAGGCCCATGGCTGTCATGGTCTCCATGAATTCCCGAGCTGCACCAGGTGGAAGGTTGTTGGCCGCGAGGGGGATGTTGAAGTCACCCAGGACTAAAAGCCTGGGAGACTCCAGCACCAGCTCCGAGACCAACTGTGTCAGCTCGTTAAGGGAATCTGTTAGCGCACGGAGTGGCTGGTAGACCAACAGAATCCCTAGACTGTCTCTAGCCTTCAGGGTCAGGTAAATACACTCGATATAGGAAGTCTGACGAACATGGATCCTGGTTAGAGACAAGGTGTTTTTATGCACCAAGGCAACACCCCCCCCGCCCACCTAACCTGTTCTGGTCCTTCACCGAGTACCCGGAAGGGAGGACCTGAGCCCACACTGCATCCCCTTCAGGTCCGAGCCAGGTCTCGGTTATGCAAGCCAGGTCACAGTTGTTGTCCTCTATCAGGTCGTGTATGATGTGGGACTTGTTTTAATGGACCTGGCATTGCACAGGAGCAGAGACAGGGTTTGTGGTATGGCTGGAGTGTCCCTCAGGTCCCTTTGGTTAGGAGAAGGGCTGGAAGAAGAGATAGGTATTAAGTATCGATCTCTTCTTCCCTTGGAACACTGGCCCATACTCCTACCGCCATATCTCCCCCTGCCCCACACAACTTGAATAGGAGCCCCATTTATCTCAAAAGCATTATCCTCTGTCGATACAGCTGACCCTTTTCCAACGTCCATGTCCCCCTCCCTCCGGGGTCGATATATCCAGTGATATAAAAGCTGGAGATGGCTTTAACATCCCGACATCCCAACATCATCCATTAGCAGGCGATGTTATTCCCAGGCCTGGTAGGGTGCTATGCTACCTGGTAGATGTTAATCAGGTAAGGGGGGGGGCTCGGTGAGCCAACAGGGAAACGCAGCACCCACCAAGATCTCCTCCCCCACAGTCCTAGATAATCCAGGCAGCAGTATGATATTGCTGGTATTCCTAATGCACGCACAAAACTTGAGGGGCCCGGCGGGCTGGTCAAAAAAGGAGGAGGCCGCTCCCACCGGTGACCCCTCCCTCGCCCCCCCAAATCCTCCGCCATCCTCTCAGACCTATCAGCCTGCGGCACAGGTGGTTGGTGTGGCGTTGGGCGGCGCTGTGTAGCGTCAGTCCTGCTGCGGGGCCCAGCAACCCGGCTTTTAAGGGGTGCGCCGCTCTCACCGGCACCCCGCCCCCGAGTCCTTCGCTGCAGTGCTGCTCTGCTGTTCCGGCGCTGGTGCCTTCAGCCTGCGGCTCAGGTGTCTTGCGCGGCGGCACAGGTGGTTGGTGCGGCGTTGGGCGGCGCTGTGTAGCGTCGGTCCTGCTGCGGGGCCCGGCAAGCCGGCTTTTAAGGGGTGCGCCGCTCTCACCGGCGCCCTGCCCCCGAGTCCTTCGCTGCAGTGCTGCTCCGCTGTTCCGGCGCTGGTGCCTTCAGCCTGCGGCTCAGGTGTCTTGCGCGGCGGCACAGGTGGTTGGTGCGGTGTTGGGCGGGGCTGTGTAATCACTCCGCTGTTGTTGCTGCTGAAAGTCCGCAGGGCGGCTTTGAAGGCTCTGGGTGTGTTGAGGGAGGGACCGCAGGTGGAGCAAAGGCTGGCCCTCTCTCCCCTTGCCCAAGTCCTTGCCTCCGCTGTTGCTGCTGCTGAAAGTCCGCAAGGCGGCTTTGAAGGCTCTGGGTGTGTTGGGGGAGGGACCGCAGCTGGAGCAAAGGCTGGCCCTCTCTCCCATCGCCCAAGTCCTTGCCTCTGCTGTTGTTGCTGCTGAAAGTCCGCAGGGCAGCTTTGAAGGCTCTGGGTGTGTTGGGGGAGGGACCACAGGTGGAGCAAAGGCTGGCCCTCTCTCCCCGCACCCAAGTCCTTGCCTCCGCTGTTGTTGGGCATACCAATTGGATTTTTTTTAAAAAAATGCTAATTATTTCTAAATGATCTGATATTTTCTGTTGGTTTTTTCCCATTAGAACCATAGAGCAAACTTTATTTAACACATCTGAAATTCCAGGGATGTTACAGCTCTTCCAAAATCTAGCTATAATTAGCTAGATTTAGCACAGAGCGATGCATAGGTAACTAATTAATTATTGTGCAACGAAACATTCTGGTTTCATTAACTAATTTTTCTTTTATTTGTTCTTGATTTATTCCTTTTTCTTTCTGGTGTTACTTATCTTTGTACTTGTACTAAGTGTTATTTAGAAAAAAATAAAAATGGAAGAGGTTTCAGACTTGGTAATAGTTCAAGAGGTAAGGCATATTGGGGGAAAATTAAAGATGAGGATCTTTTAGACATTACACTTCACCAAGGATGTATTCCTTTTCTCACAGAGAGATTTGTGTCCTAGAATTAAGGTCCCCTCCTCTCTTCTCTCCCTCTCATCCGGTCTTGGGAGATTGTTCTGGGTGTTCACTCTTAGTTGCCAGACCTTGTTTTACGTTAGCCATGGCAAAGTGAGCTGTAGAGATATGAGCAAGCCCTGAGTAATGGGAGGCCTCACCATGGTGACTCAGGCACTTACCTATTGCAGCCTTGTAACCAGAAGATAATAAGGTTTCCCACTCACCTTTAAGTCTCTACTACTTGTCATGGCTACTTCTCAGAGATCTGCAAAGTGCTGCTCTTCTTGGAGGCCAAGACAAAGGACGTTATCACATGGGAGGAATTTCTCTCAATTTCAAAAGAAATGAAAGTGGGGCCAGTTCGGAATTGTGTGAATTCTCTAGTTCAGCAAATTTACGTGATTGCGTATTAACACCGCATCGAGAACTGCCCGAAATTGCCTCCCAGTGCCTGAAATTGTGTGTGATAGTTTCTCACGTAATAATGTGAAACTCCACGACTGTTTTCAGATTGCCATTGGATTATACTTCCGATTCCCGTTGTGTGTTAAACTCCAAAGTTTATGGTTGCCAGTATATTGCCCTGTCCCTTTGCTTTAAAAATTGTTTTAAAATGTGGGGAGTCCCAGAGACCTATTTAAAAGGTAAATTGCCTCCTGGTTTGTGTGAACTGGGGAAAATTCATCTTTTTTTTCTCTTAAAAAAAGGCAATGCTGGGATGTCCAGGCAGTTTAGGGGCAAAAATTAACAGAGGTTTCACAGGTGGCTCTAGGGCCACCATTTTCATATTCATGCAATAAACCATGGCCTAAAGATTGGTGACTTGTTTAGCTGTTTCTGCTGAAAGTGGAAGCAATCAAGCAGCAGGTCCCAGCAAGAGATGAATTCAAGACAAGTTATGGTTCCCATGCATCAGACCAATGCCATAATAGAAGTTTTCCCTGGAAACAATCTAATTTACAGAGGCAGTGGAGGTTTTCTGGAAATACTCCTCCTCCCTCTGTAGGGGAATCCTCTACCTTTTTATTCTAGCTGGCAAGGTCAGTATTTTAATGGTGTTTTGAAAGGAGACTAGTCAGAATGTTTGACAGTATGGTTGTCTTGACAGATATATATATATATATATATATCCCCTATATCACACTAAACAGATTAGTTATGTGGTCACAGAATTAGTTCTCACAAAACAAAATTTTTCCGATGTAAAACAATCTATCCTCTTACTGAAATAAACAAATGTGGGGATTCTACTTCTTGGGATCCAGTGTGCTCTAGTAGTTTGAGTGCTGGGCTAGGACTCCAGGAGACCACGTTGTGAAATCCCCACTCAGACATGGAAGCTCTCTGGATGACCTTGAGCAAGTCGCAGTCTCTCAGCCTCAGATGAAGGCAATGGTAAAGCTCCTTTGAACAAATCTTACAGAGAAAAAACCTGATAGGGTTACCATAAGCTGGAGTTGACTTGAAGTCATATGACATCAAACTGGACTTCTTATCACTTTTGAGTGTCACTGAATGCTTGAGACTGCTTTTTGAAAAGTCAGAAAAAAAGTAAGATAATAAAAATCAAAACTAACATGCAGAACACTTTGGGATGGTTCTTTCTTGTCACAGCTCACCCATCTTTGAAACTGAGGCTAAATTGGATGAGGGTGATAAAGGCTGTGTATAAGAATATGTGATGTGGAATAAGTATGATGTCATGTAACACACATGGTGCAAAATATTCATGCACTCCCACCCAACATGCTATCCATATCTTTTCCTTTGGCTGCCTCCTGAATGTCTGGTTTGGGGGCTAAAGTTTGATGTTTACTTTTTTGTGCAGGTGCAGGAGAAACTCTCTCACTTCCTGGAGGAAGCCAAGAAAAGTTCAGCATTCGTGTTAGAACAATTGGAGAAGAGGACAATGTGAAAGACTCTTTGGAATGGCAACTGTTTTTTTTTCTGTGCATGTGCAATCCTGATATGTAATATTGCCAGGCTGCATGGTGATAACACAATGTGCATTTATATTGCTCAGGACCAATGCATCCTTGCTTATCTGTCTTTTCTAAAACTGCAGGAATTCATTTGCAAATATGGGGTTCACTGTGGTGCAGAGTGTCAGGTGCTGATTCTGCTGCCCTGACAAGTTAGTGCTATGGGATTAACTTCTGAATTTGGTCGCCATTGTACATTTATTCTGAACATCGAGGTCACAAGAAAGAACATGTTTCTGTGGCCTCCCCCACCCCAATATGTTTTACAACTTTCAATGGAAAGTTTAAGATATAATACAAGAGGATACCAGGGGCTCATACACCTTCAGATAAATTCAGCATGCTTGTAAGAGGGAAATTATACATCCAGCTCAATGTATCATGGAGTAATTTGAATGCCCGGCATATCTGAAATCCATTATTTTAAATGGAAATAAGTAATTTTAAGCATTCTGTCTTCTAAGAAATAATGGCTATGAAAACTGTGTCTGGGCCTTTCTGTCTTTTAGTGTGGTAGCTCTAAACCACAAGGTTTCAGAATTTGTGAATTCTACCAAAGATTTTAATGGCTATCTTTGCCTTCACTGACTTAAGAGGATCATTCATAAGCCCAGGACTGTCTCCGAGCATTGGTGGAAGCTCTGAAAGGCCTCTGGCAAAAATGTCTCTCAGTAGGAGATGTTATGGACTCACCCAAGTCAGGTGTTTGTCCAGTGAGAGACAGCAGGGAAGGGCAGTTTCCACTGTCTCACATGATATCAGGTAGCAACTGCATTTATTCTCTCTAGTTAACCTTTACTAGCTATACAGCTACGAGTACTTTGTATAACAGAGCTGTTTCACAGTGAACAGTAATGATCACTTCTGTATAAACTGGTGGATGCACAATACCACCTTGTGCCATCCCACATTAGAGTGCTAACATTCATGCTATCTCAAAAGATTGTTTGTGCTTAGGTTTTTACACAAGGCGTACATCATGGAATGATCAGTCATAGTCCTGCACTTGGTTTGGCATGGCTGGTTTCTGGAGTGACCAGGAATTATTAGCCCAGCCCAAAGTACTATGAGTGGCTGCACTTCTTCCTCTGCTTGGGTGCCTTTCCCACCTAGAAATGGAATATAATCCAGGTAGTCGTTTTACCATTGGTTTGGATTCTGACTGGATAGGGTGCCTTGGAGAATTACTATCCAGCAATCCTTGGAAGCTGTTATGATACACTAGGCTTTACTCCACCACTCCTTACCCCAAAACATGGGGGCAATTTTAACTGATCTCATTCCTCAGCATGTTTTACATCCAGCCTATATGTAAATGTAGATATTTGTACCCTAGAAAGGATTCTTGTCAAGAATTGGGGCAGGTTCGAGTGTGACCCTTGTCCAGGAGAAGGAGTTTCAGATCCACACACAAGTCGAACATAGAAAAGGTGACTATACAACAGTCCAGTGATGTAGTGGGATTCCTTCAAATTCCGTTCCAACACAGAGGGGCAGAGTAGCCCTCCTGGATTGTATAGGTTCCTTTGGAATATCAAAATTCATATAGTTTGGCATTGTCACTGTTTATCTAGTCACCCACTCAGTCAGGTGTTTGGGCAAGGAAATAATACGAGGAAAGGGTGAAATGTCAACAAAAAGTGCCTTTTATTACTGGTTGGTTAACCGTTCCACAGCAACAGCTCCTGCTGGCTTCCTGAATAGCAGGAAAGTCTGACATTACTACACGTGTGCTTATATAAGTGAAGAGATTTTGCTGTGTGACCCAGGAAGAAAGAAGATAGAAGGACGCTGTGTTGCTGAGAAGCACTTGCTTTTGCTGCTGTATGTAAGTTTTAGCTTTTTTATTTTTTATTTTTAAAGAAATAGTGAGCTTTCAACCTGAGTCTGGCAAGAGGTAGGAAGCAAAATTATGTCAAGATGAAAAGGATAAACAGCCAGTATCCTTGTAGTTGATGGACTACACAAGAAAGCATAAACTTTCTGGTTCGCTGGAGAGCTGGTTGTGCATTTCTATTGGAAACAGATATACTTTATTTATATATTGGCTGTTCCTTTTGAAACCATGCCTAAATAGCATAAAGGCACCAGATCTTAGTTACCCAGAATGTCCTTCTGTCTCTAGTATTTAGCATACAGAATTCTTGCTGCTGGAGTCATATAGCAAATTTGTGTGCTATGCTCTTTTTTTCTGTCTTCTTACTATAACCCACAATATTTAAACAAAACAATTCTGGTCTGGGTTCTATTTCTGATTCCCAAATTTTGGTTATGCTTCTCTCTGTTTTTTTGCTCTTTTTTGCCTTTTTGCACCCCCATTATCAATGATTTAAAAACCCACAATAGATATTTTACATTTCTAACATTTACTGTTTGTATTTTTATATATTTTTTCCAGTTTATTGAGGATGAGGTATACATTATTTTAAAGCAATTCTCTTTCAGACTCTTACAACAAGTAAATTTCAAACCTTTCAGCCATACCGTCTCCACTGATCCAAGTAAAGTTTATCTCCAACATTTCTTGCTCTCTTTACCATACATTCTTTAATTTGCTCCTCCACTGTTTCAAACCTTAATACTAATTTGTAATTTTTTGCATTTAAATGTGTATCTTTTGCATCTATCAATTTTTCGAATACTGTTTCCCTTTTTCAAAGCCTAGACTAATCTTACTCTCCTTGAATTTTTCTCTTAATGTAAAATAGGTTAATGGCTACATTGTATGCCCTTCTTCCTCTACTTGTATTTTTTTAAAATTTTCCAATCTTCCCACTCCCTTCTTATTAAATCATGATATCTCAACCAATTCTTTACCCTGCCTAACTCTCTTATATAAAAAGACTTTTGTGGGGATACCCAAACAGGTAGTTTTACAATAAACCTATCCTTATAATTTATGCCACACTTTTAGTAGCACCCTTCTGGCAATGTGGTTTTAAAAATCTACATTCATCCTCACTTTTCCATACCACAAGTATGTGTAAAGGCACCAGATCTTGTTTGATCTTGGAAGCTAAGCGCAATCAGTCCTGGCTGGTATTTGTATGGGAGACTATTCTTTAGGAAAGAGATATACTCCATTTATACATGGGGTGTTCTTCTTGAACTTTTGGATAGCTCTTCAATAGCTCTTTTTAAAGAAAAAGGTTCTAGTTCTAATTGAGACCATCTTTAATAGTCAGAGGTAAGAATTAATTAAAATCAAACAAGCTGTTAATTAAGTTGAATATTTGGCAATCGAAAACTGAATTTGTTTTTTTTTTTTTTAAGTGAAGGGACAGCCTTAAATTGGAATTTCAGCAGTTCTGCAACATTTTAAGTTTATAAGATAATCAGTAATTAATTAAATGAGAGGCCCTTTGAAAAACCAACAACTTTTGCATTGTTTAGCTGGTTAACGCCTAATGCTTCTGAATTTTTGCAAAACAATGTCTTATTTTTTGGTTAGCAAAAGAGAAAGGTTTTTGGTGGGACATTTGAGAAATAACTATTTTGAAAGTTCACTGAGCTATTTTCCTCTGTCCAAAGCTCAAAGCAAGAAAGAGGGGAAGAATAAAATCATGCATGGGATGCTCAGAATAAGGGGACAATTCTTTCCCCCTAATGTTTCTATCTCTGTTCATAGTGAACGAGTATAGTATATACTGCTCAGCCACATTTGGAGCATGTATAGCACCTATATTACATGGAAACATATTCTTGTCAAAGGAACCGTAGTTACTTTCATTAAAAAGTGTATTTATGGGAATTTTTCACTTCAGGGTTTTGGAGCTGGTCTTGGATAAAACATAATTGACAGTTGCTCTTGAATACAAAAAAGGATAGAGCTGTGGCTGGGGGCTTCTTGATGAATAAAACAATTTTTTCTGAGCTTAAATAAGAATGGATCCCATAAAAAGCACAATTAGACTTTCCTTAACTCTGCCTAGAAATGATTCTTACAGTTGTTTCATATCTGAACTTTGCCTGTTGATTTTTGCACAGTCCCACTCCCTGAGTAAACAAACCATACACGCAAGCAGTGAACCATGTGAACTAGGAAGTTGAGAGTTTGGCTATGAACCAGGTAGTTCCTTAATTCTCAGTCAGTTAACAAAAGACATAGACTTACCCTAGTTCAATAGTCATATCTTTGCACATGGGACTCTGATAACTGCAGCTTTGGACCTTTGCAGCTCAGTCAGTTAACCTCACTATGGCCAAATAGCCAGAATCAACACCAACTGCACTGCCTTCCAACTGAACTTTAGGATTTAATCAACTACAGCAATGGGGACTTGTTTGCATGGCGAATTCCCACAAAAGGTAGTAGGATGCCTCATTATTGTAAGCAGTATGTGCTCTGGATGGGTAGTAGAAATAGCACCAGATTCTGTTTGTCTATAAAGATACAGTGCACCCTTGCTATCCGAGGGATCCGTTCTGCCCCCCCCCATTGGATAGAAAAAACGTGGAACCTTAAGTCATATCTTTTCAATGGGTGCACGCTCCCACTCGCACCACCGCATGCACGTGCACCCATTGAAAAAGCTGGGGCTTGCTGTCTACGGAAACTCAAACTGTGGATGGCAAGCCCGCAGTTGGCGCAGCCACACTGTATTTACCATTCCCCTTCTTGCTAGCACACTATTACAGATGTTAGGCGTTAGACGAACTTTTGTTAATTTGCTGTCTTGATAATGGTTCAAAATAAGTGGATAGTATGCTCACTCCCATGGTTTTGACAGCTGATACTCTTTAGCTCATAGAAGAGCAGAGGCTTTGAAGGCTTTTACAGTAATGATTTCTTGGAATCTGATGCATAGTTAGCAGCCATGCTGGGTACTCTGGGGGTGTTCATATACTGCCACTATGTTTGCTTGTAAATGGCACACTATGCTTATCTAGTGAAACAGCTAAAACATTCAGCTACAAATGAGGAAACTCGTGGTTCAGATGTCACCTCTACCAAGAAGCAAAGCACTCTCTACATTGCTAACTCCAATATCTCAAATCTATTTTACGTAATCAAGTTCTTGTTAGAATTACAAATAATAAAAATGAAACTGCTTTGAACATTTGAAAGCCATATATAAATACTAATGCTGTAGTCCACCCTTATCTACAGTTTGTCTTTCCATGGTTTTAGTTACTCAAAGTCAGCCACGGTCTGAAAATATAATGTAGTCCCCCCTTATCTACTATTTTACTCTCCACTGCTTCAGTTACACATGATCAATCACAGTCCAAAAACATTACAGGGATAGGGTTCAGTACTATCCATGGTTTCAGGCATCCACTGGGGGTCTTGGAACATATCTCTCTCAGATAAGTGGTAAAGATACCGTACTAATTTCAAAGTAAACCCAACTTTACAGAGGCAGTATGATTTCCAGGGCTATCCCTAATACAAAGAAATTATGTCTGCAATCCTATAGCCACCTCACTTTGGTAGGTCTTACTTTGACTAAAGAAGTCTAGGATTGCCCTGTAAGATAGCAAGCACTTGGCCTAGGTGCGGGGAATCTATTTTTCACAAAGCTTAAATTTGTGCATGGAAGGATGTTGGGGGAGGCGGCACCTACCAGCAATGGACAGGGCGCCAATTTCTTACATGAATTTCACACCCACACATAGGAGCTTATCATACACACATTTAACCCATCTGCACCCTAATGGGATGCAGCCAGGATGTGGGGTGCAGGCAGGAATTATCACACATAATTTGCCGCCAATTCCACCGGCTGAGTACAGCCCAACTGAATCCTTGGTCCCAGGCATGCTTTGGCAGCTGCTTTTCCAAGTTGGAAAGCTCCCGGCTTTGAAAAGCAGCCTTTGAAGTGTGCCGGAGAGCGAGGCTGAAGCTGGGTTGCACTCGGCTGGTGGAATCAGTGGCAAATTACATGCGATAATTCCCGCCTGTATCCCGTGTCTCGGCTGCATCCTGTTAGGGTACAGTCGGGTTAAATGTGCGTGCAATAAGCTCCACACACAAAACAATGTTCCTTGCAAGCTGCTGAAAATGGCAGTTAACCTTGTAGCCTTCAAAAAAATGAACTACAGCATAGTGTGTGTATGTGTGTGTGGTCACAGCATGGGTGGAGGAAAAGATGAGCCACAAGGCTGTTCTGGAATGATTTTTAAAGCTTTCATTATCACTAAAGGCACCTCCTAAATGTATGAGGAGTGGAGAGGAGAGCTGGGAATATCTCTCACTTCTGATCAGTGTTCTGGAGTTAAGATATTTTCCCCACTGAAAATCTCTCACTGGAGAGTAAGAGATCCTACTTGCATGGGGGAGATGCATAGGAGTTTGAGGGAGAACCTGATAGGCTACCCCCTCTTAGCCCCATGAGTCAAGTTTCTCCATTCTAGCTATGCCTGATTCCTATGAGTTACATATGAGTAGATATTTATAGGATTTTATATCTTGGAGTCACCATTTAAGGGAAGTGTGTGTGTGTATGTGCCTTCAAGTTGCCTGATGACTTATGGTGACCCCATGAATTTCATAGGGTTTAATTAGGCAAGAAATACTCAGTTGGTCCTGCCAGTTCCTTCATCTGATATAGAGACTTCAGCCTCTGTTATTCATTGATGGTCTCCCATCCAAGTACTAATCAGAGCGGAACCAGCTTAGCTTCCAAGATCAGACAGGATCTGGTGTCTTTAGGGTGCTTAGGCAACTTTTCAGGGAAGCAGGAGTAGGAAGCCCTTAATAATGCAGACCCTATTTATAGATCATAGAATCATAGAATAACAGAGTTGGAAGAGACCACAAGGGCCATCCAGTCCAACCCCCTGCCATGCAGGAACTCCCAATCAAAGCATACCCGACAGATGGCCATCCAGCCTCTGTTTAAAGATGGTTGTCACCCTGACAGTATGCTGTTAGGAGTGATTTTAACTCTGCCTAGGACAGGACTGGTCAATGTCCTTTGTTGTTGATGTTGTTAACTGTTCTTGAATTGACTTCATGGTGTGAAGTCATGGTGATCCTGTGGATGAGACATCTCCAAGATTCCATGTCCTCAGCTTCCCTTCTCAGGTCTCATAGGTTCATGCCTGTGACCCTCCTGATTGAGTTTAACCATTTGGTGTGTGGTTTACTGCCCTCAACCTTCCTTAGCATCATTGTCTTTTTTAATGAGTCATGCTTCTCATGATGTGGCCATAGTATGTCAGTCTCAATTTACTGTGTTTCCCCGAAAATAAGACAGTGTCTTATATTAATTTTTGCTCCCAAAGATGCGGTAGGTCTTATTTTAAGGGAATGTCTTATTTTTTCCATGAAGAAGAATTCACATTTATTGTTGAACCAAAAAAACAAAAACAACAACCCCCCCCGAACATTTATTATATACTGTGTATATATTTATATACAAAAACTTTGCTAGGTCCAACTTTCAGGGGAGGCCTTATATTTAGCAATTCAGCAAAACCTCTACTAGGTCTTATTTTGGGGGTATGTCTTATTTTTGGCGAAACAGGGTAGTCATCCTGGCTGGCAGGGAGAATTCAGGCTTGATCTGTTCTAGGACCCATTTGTTTGTCTTCTTGGCCATCTATGGTATCTTCAACACTCTTCTCCAGCACCACATCTCAAATGAATTTATTTTCCTTCTGTCAGCCTTCTTCACCGCCCAGCTCTCAAGTTCATACATTGTGATAGGAATACAATGACTTGGAGTATCGTCACTTTAGTTTTCAGAGTTTTATCTTTGCACTTTAGAATCTTTTCCAGTTCTTTCATAGCTCCCTGCCAACTCCTAGTTTTTAACTGCACTTTCTGTTTTGGTCTGTATTTGATCCAAGATATGGACACTCTTGGTCTATTTCAGTTTTCTCATTGTTTGGGATGAATTCTTTTAGTCTTCCATGGTAATTATTTTTGTTTTCTTAATTTTCAGCATTAAGCCTACCTTGGCACTTTCCTCCTAGACCTTCTTCAATAATTGTTTCAGGTTCTGCTAGTAGTACTGTGTTGTCTGCATATGCTTTATAGGGGGCAAACAGGATTTAAACGAGAGTTAAACAAGAGTTAAACAGGAAAAGCCCGTGTTTATCACAGGACATTTCCTGTTTAACTCTCGTTTAAATCCTGTTTGTCCCATAGTGTGATAAAGCAGTTAGACTGTTAATGTTCCTTCTCCCAGTCTTCATGTTACCTGCTTCTGACTCTAAGCCTGCTTTGTGAACAAGACTTTTAGCATACAGGATGATCAAATAAAGTGACAGTATGCAACCTTGCCTTACCCCTTTGCCAACTGGGAACCATTCTGTTTCTCTATATTATGTTCTGGAAAACCCTAATTAAAATAATTGAACCACCATCTGAATAAATTTCTTCCTGTCTCTCAAAAGCATGCACAGTCACTGGCATGTGCATCCAGTGTTTGTACAAATGTTTGACAAGAATAATGACAGCAGTGTCAAACTATGTGATTTTATAGAACACTTTCATCCCAAGTAGCAATGAAAGGCACAGAAGCCCTACCAGAAATATGTTGGCAAACCTTGTTTAGAAAAAGAGTTTCATGAGGGGAAGGGTAGACACATGACTCTTCTAACTAAATTGTATTACTCTCTTGCAGACTGAGACCTTCTCTTTGAATATGTGGAACTCTAACCCAGGTAAATTTTGCTTTATGATGGAGCAAACTGCGAAGGCCCTTCTCAGGCAGGTTCTTGCTTCAGCAGAAAGTGCATTTCATAGGTTCCTGGAACAGGCTGAAACGATCAAGTTCCCTACCCTCCAATGTGCTGCTTTTCAATGCATTGTCTGAGACAGTTGCCTTTGTACAGTGGCTTCTGTATCTGAGCAACATCACAAGGAACAGGACCTACAGTGCTGGTTGCTCCTACTTTCAGAAAGCAAAATGTTTCTACTATTCTTGTTTCTCTATTCCCCGATCATTGCTCTCTCTAAGCAGTCCCCACTGAAATCTGGCCAAATAACTCCATTGGCCATTATTGCAATGTGTTTGATTTTGTGTAGTTTGTTGTTGTCGATCTGAACAAAATGGCTGTGGTAGAACTCAGAGAATTGTGAGTTCCTGATCTTCAACAGCAGCCAGGAACTCTGGTTGTGGAGCTCAGTGCTGGTAAGCATTGCATGCAAAGAGGACAAGAAATAACAGCCAGAGTCTTATTGGTTAGTCCCATGAATCAATTGTTAGATTCTGGGTCAACTCATAGATGAATCCATTTGATTCAATGGATCTATTCTATTCAGGACTAACATTTAGAAGGAAGGGCTGAGTTTTCTTCCTGGTCCTTTGTGCAGTGGAAAGTTGATCTTTTGACCTTTCCCTTTGCATAGGCTACCTCTTATAAATTTGTGTTTGCATTCTGCCTGCTGTTATGGTGACCCAATTAATTTCATAGTGTTTTCCTATGCAAGGAATAGACATAGATGGTTTTGCCAGTTCCTTCCTCAGGGTGTCACTAGTGGGATGTGGAGGGTTCAGGCCTCATCAGGTGACACCCCAAGGGTGTGTGTGACACCACTACACACACTGGTTTGCTTTGTATGCAAGTTCTTCTTCACTGAATTTTGTCAGCATCTTCTTCAAGAGACCTGCTAATGAATCTATGGAGTTTATCACATGGGAGGTATTTCTATCAATTTCGATTGGAACCAATTCGAATTCACATAAATTCGCTAATTTAGTGAATTTACGTGAATTCTAATTGTATTCGGAATGCGTTCAGAATGACTTCCCATTTCCCAAAAATGACTTCCCATTGCCCGAAATTGCATGAGATACACTCATATGCAATAACGTGAAACCCCACGGTTGCGTTCAGATTGCCATTGCATTATACCCCAAAATTCCGTCATATGATAGACTCCTAAGACATGAAATCATTCTTCCAGGCAACGATTGCTGATGTTTATTTGGAAAGTAATTTGGAAAGGATATACCATTCAGTAAGAGAAAGGACTGCTGAAGGAAGATTCTTCACTCAGATATTAATTTAGTTCCCAATTGATCACAGGCCTTTTCTGTTACCCAGGTATGGGAACTGGGGTAGCTAGAAGGCCCATCCTCCTTAGAAAAACACCTCCACCCTCATGGGCCCACACATGCATACACACAGAGAAAGAAAGGCAAGTCAAATGCATGTAAGAGCAGGGCTTGCAGTAACTACCTACAAATAATTAACTATTTTGTTGGGGTTTTTTTTCCTTTTGCAATGGTTGTGGCATAACTAATTTATTTTTTAACTGTAGCTTAATGTGGGATGCTTCCATTACTTTTGTAGGGTAATAATGACTTCTAAGTTTCATACTTTCATACTTACAGGTATGTGGCCTCATTAAATAACACCGTAAATATATCTTAATATCCTCTGTTGTGAATGTTGTGGGGGCAATGACAAGGGGTGAGATTTCTTTACATGAAATTTTCCACAGTTCTGGAGACAATACCAAGCTCCTGTGAACACTGATTTGTTCAAAGTAACTTACTTTGTAGAAAAATCTATTACTTTCTAAAGTTTTAATGCTAACTAACTAATTCTAAGTGGATGGTTTGGGTTGGAGCTATAACTCTAACTAAGGGGCTCGAGAGACTGCCCCAAAGAGGTGGCCTTCAGCAGCCCCTTTTTGTGGTGGATCGGGGCCACAACCTCACACTGTGGCCCCGATCTGGCCTTTTGAGGGCGCAAAAAGGAGCCACAAAAAGCAGTTCCTTTTTGTGCCTTCTAGAGGGTGCTATAGTTGTGACAGCACAGCTATATGGTGGCTCCTTCATGGGGAGTGGCACATGGTGTCATGGCACCCTGGGGGAGGAATCAGGGCATGTGTCATCTGGACGCAATGCCCTGACTCCACCCCCAGGCTGGCCTTTCAGGCCGGTCTAAAGAGAACCTTTGTTTTTTGTTTTAAATGTTCCATATACTGGGAAACACTAGATTTTGGAATTCAATATACTACACCAGATTGAGATTTCCTTACTGACATTAGAGGAAGAAAATAACTAAATAAGACTTTGGATTTCTATTCATTTTGCTTCCTGACAGGAATGCCACCTCCACAGCCTTGCCCTCCTGGACCCCACCCTGGACCCTATCCTGGGCCAGGCATGCAGCCATGTCCAAATCCAGGCTACCCTGGCTATTATCCTCCACCCACTGGATTCCCTGGGCCATGTGGGCCACCTCCTCATGGGCATCATCACCATGGGCACCACCACTTTGGGCATCACCACCATGGCCATCACCACCATGGCCATCACCACCATGGTCATCATCATGGCCTATTGCCCCCATTTTGCCACAGGAAGTGAGATCAAAGAAAAAGGTAAAAATGAAACTGAGGAGATGAATTCAGAGTATGGTTTGAAAGGGAAAAGCTAAATAATGGGAAGGGGGGAGTATAACAGAAATCAAGAAATAACATTCTCAATATCTATTTTCTCTTTTCAGCATGGTTCCAGCTCCAGAAGCAGCTCATATTCAGACTGAAGACATCCTTTTCTGCTCTCACAAGCAGCCCAGCTTTCTAGCACTTTAGGCTGCCATTGGGACTAACCTAAAGTCCTTTTGTATCTCTGTACCATGCTGCCTGTTGTTTACTTCTTACTCAGCTGCACCATTAAACATGCCATGTGATTTATTAAGTTCAATTTTCAGCAATTCCAGCAAGACATGATTTCAAAAGAAAAAAAAAAATATCATGATTGTCCAATACAAGTTTTCGTTGAACAATTTGCTCTCGTTTTTCATTGTAATTTTGAAACAGATTAACATGGTTACCTCTTTGAAAGATTTGGTATCCATATTCTATTAAGCACTGATTATATTGAGTATCCATATAGTTTAGAAATCCAGCTTAGCAATGTCTTTAATGAGACTTTTTATGTATTATCAAAACACCTGAATTTCATAAGAATAAAACTTGTTATATTACAGATGGAAAGACATATGCCATGCTTTTTTTTTCTCTAAACACCAAAATAAACCCAAATACATCACTGCACAATAATAAATGGCACTATTTTTAAAGTAGTGTGAAAACATTTATTTATCTTGAGTGCAATTTTGGCTTGTTAACAATGTTATTCCAGAAAAAGCAATCCCAAGAATATACTGGAGTTGCAGTATGGTTGTATGAGTTATCACGTACTAGCTAATCAGAAACAGAAGCTTCAGCAAAGCCAGAAAAGTTTTTTTTTTCCAGAAAACGGTTGATCCCAGCATAACAATGTTGTCAGGACTGAAACATTTTCAATTATATAATACAGTCAGCCCTCCTTATCCACAGATTTTTTTTATCCATGGATTAGAGCATCCACGGCTTGGAATATACAAATTTTTATAAGCAAATCTTGATTTTGCCCTATTATATAAGGGACACCATTTTACTATGCCATTATATTTAATGGGACTTGAGCATCCACAGGAACCAAACCCCAGCGGATACCAAGGGCCCACTGTATATAAAAAGTACATGGCAACTCAAATGGTTTTCACGGGCTTAAATCCTATTAGTCTACAAACCAAAGCATTTTGTTTCATAAGACTACCCTTCCTTGTTCCTCTGGTACCAGGCAATCTCATGGAAATGACCTTGATATCTCACATCTTCCTTTTTTCTTTTCTTTCCCACCACCTCTATTAGCTTCACCAGCAGTATAGCACATCCCATCATCCAGTATTAAAAAACACACCTATAGCTAGCATGCATAGCAGCAATGATGATCCTGACACACATTAATCAACATGACTCCTTGCATCAGTGGTTTGACAGTATTACCTTAGAGAAGGAGACACACTGTGATCAATGCAGGAGAAAGGAGGTTAGTATCAAAAAAAGAAAAGAATACTTTTACTGGGAAGGTTGGATGCATGGGAGCGTATTAAGGCTGCAAAATATTAGGATGGGACACTTCCCATTTAGTTTCGGGCATGAAGCCAACTAGGCCAAAACAAAGGAACTAAGGAGAAAATAGTCCAACAGAGAAACAAATGATTGGTATGAAAGAACTACTAACATCGGATAGCTGATGCAGTCTGATGATGGTAGGGCATTAGTGGACAGTGAAACACCCAAGCTATTGGTCAATGATTGGCCTCAGATAAAAGATTTTGAAAACCTCATCTCTGATTGAATAGGAGGATTTTTATATTTTTGGATACTAGTGCGATCCATCTGACTGGGCAGCTAGTGCCTGGAGATAATATAAAAACCAGCTCCTGAGGCTTGAAAGACAGTCTTTTCTTTTAAGCTCTGATGCGGATAATATTGCTCCTGGTTCATAGACATTGGTAAGGAAGAGGACAAGAAAACTTTCTCACTAATTATCAATAAAATAATAATTATTATAAAATAATAAAATAATGATGTCATTCTTACCTAGACATATAAATGCTTATTATACATATAACTGAAGTTGCAATGGGTTGACATTCCTAAGGAAGAAAATGATCTCCCATGGATACCTGTGCATTTGACACCTATGCAAGACATTTAAGATGCTCAGTTTTTTATATTGTAAATGAAAATCTATATGGTTGCTTCTATAAATGAAGATATAAGACGTCTGAAGTTTGTAAGACTGCTCAAGAGGAGTATTGATGCTGCCTGTTCAGATTATGTTGCTGCTGGAAGCCCAGGCAATCAGATGTTGATGAGAGGGACCCAGTGGCATCACTAATGTTGGTGTCACCCGATGCAGTATCTCATGGTGTCATCCTCCCATTGACCTCCTCCTATCCCACACTCATACAGAATCCCCTTTTTGTACTATTTTTCTCATAAATATAACTCCCATATATTACTTAATGTAAAGGTAATAGTTTTATTTGTTTGTTTGCTTGTTTGTTTCATTTTTATGCCACCTTTCTTCCAGAAAAAAACCCAAGGCGGCTCACAAATAATAACATTTAAAACATATTACAAAAAAAATTCAAAACATCAAATAAAAACAATATAAAATTGCATATATTAAAAACTACAGTACCCACCCCATATAACAAACACCCCATATAAAAGCTTTCCCATGATTAAATATTAAAAGCTCACAGACTAGATAGTTTAGAGTCTTTGTGCGAGCCCTCAGATGGCTGAAGTTAAACAAACTACCATCAGTACGGTAACGTATATAGATGCCATCTTCTTCTTCGAGATCTGCCATAGCCCTTTGGAGCATCATGCTGAAGAAGATTGTACACTGTACTCTCTGGGGAAAGGTTCAGGTGATAGGCAAGGCACTTTTGCAGAGCTCAGGATCAATGCGTACTCGCATAACTATCTTTTCTAAAATTGTAAGAATTCATTGCAAATACTGGGTTTACTGTTCTGCTCTGCATAGGGCCCCAAGTGCAGGTTCAAGAAACAGCTCACCAGTACAGTAGAACAAGTGGAGGTCCAACAACTAGCAAAGCCCAGCAAAAATCAAAGGCATGCCATATGAGAATGGACTCATCTTTGGATAAATCTAGAAGCCTCCACAGGCTATCTACTGACTGACAAGCATGCCCAACTCCAGTATGTTGGGGAGTGGGTTGGGGTGGGGTGGGTGCCTGAGATAGGCCCATATTATCACTGTGTACCTAGTCTCTAATGCAGTCAGGAGACCTTTGTGCTTGGGTGTGGAGCCTTGGCTTTAAAAGAATGTTGGCAAACCGGAAATTATAAAAAGAATGGGTGAAAGGTCCACAACAAATGCCTTTTATTACTGGTTGGTTACCCTTTTTGCTGCGACACTGGATCCCTGACTGGCAGGAAAGTCTGACATTGCTACAGGTGTGCTTATATAAGCAAAGAACATTTACTGCGTAATAGAGGGAGAAAGAAGGCAGACACCTGGACAACTTGTCACTGTGCAGCATTCACTTTTGGTATTGTATGCATGCTTTAGTTTTTTTCTTTTTCAAAAATAGAAATAGTGTCTTTAGGAAGAAAAGGGATAGATTTCATCCCTGAGCATGGCAGGGAACTGGGAACAAAAATTGTGACAGTACTAAAGGGATAAATAGCCAGTATCCTTATAATTGATGGACCAAATAACAAAACATATATTTATTAGCTGGAGAGTTAGCTGTGTATTTCAATGGGAAATAGATATATTCCATTTATATATAGGGTGTTTCTTGAGAAACCATGCCTATATATCCTAAAGTCACTAGAGCTTGTATGATCTTTGAAGTTAAGCAGGATCGGCCCTGGTTGGTACTTGGGTAGGAGATTATTCTTTAGGAAAGAGATATACTCCCTTTATAAATGAGGTGTTCTTCTTGAACCTTTGAATAGCGCTTTCAGTAACCCTTTCTTTAGGATAAGGTTATAGTTCTAACTGAGACCATATTTAATAATGAGCAGTGAGAACTAATTAATATCAGACAAGTTGTTAATTAAGTTGAATATCTGGCAATCAAAAACCAATTTAAATGAATTTCTTTTTGAAAGAAAAGTGATAGACTTACGTTAGTGTTTCAGCATAAACAGTTCTGCAACATTTAAAGTTTTTAAGAAAGTCAAGTAATTAACTACATGAGAGGCAGTTTGAAAAACCAACAACGTTAACATTATTCAGCTGGTTAAAGCCCAATTCTTCTAAGTTTTTGCAAAACAATGTTGTTGGGTTTTGGTTTTTTTTTTTTGCTTAGCAAAACAGAAAGGTTTTTGGTGGGATAGATGAGAAAAGGGTATTTCAAAAGTTCACTGTCTAAAGCTCAAGTCAAGAAAGCTAAGAGTAAAATAATGTAAGTGATTTTTCAATCTCATGAAGTTTTTACTGTAGTAATGTAACAGAAATGCAAACGTCAATTTAAAATCAACGCAGTTGTTAAAAATGTGCTTCCTTCAACATAAACATAATTGTCTCAAATTATCCTGGTTTATTAACACTCAGAGTAATGGGACAATTCTTTCCTATTAATGTTTCTATCTCTGTTCATAGTGAATGAGTATAGGTTAAATCTAGCACATTCCTAATGAACATTACACAAGGCAGCTGAGGCCAGATAGTGTTCAGCCACATTTTGCTTTTGGGGCAAGTATAGCTACTGTATGGGAATGGTTCCCATAAAAAGGACAACCACATTTACCAAAACTTTGACAAGAGATTATTCTTATGTCTGTTTCATATGTGATCTTTGGCTGTTGATTTCTGCTCAATCCCACTCCCTGTGTAAATAAACCATGACCTAAATCATGTTATTAGTCATGACTAGAATAGATCCATTGAATCAAGTAGACTTCCCTATGTGTTGACAAACCACTGAGCAATTGATTGAATGGGTCCACTCTAGTTGGGATTAACCCAAAGGATTTCATCCTAAACAGGTAAGCAGTGTACCATGTGAGTTAGAATGTCACAAGATTTTGGCTTCAATAGCTTTTATAATCCAAGTAGTTCTTCAACATCAACCAATTTACAAAAGACATACACCTCCCATAAGGCAGGTAAATTGCAATTACAGCATCTTCAGTTGGAGCTTCTCACATGATACCATTCCTCTTCTGTTGTTCATCTTTGATGTTTCTTTTTATTACCACACACACATACACACACACACAACCCATTAATTACCTCCTTTCCCACTACTGTTCTTCTGTGATTTCCATGTGAAAGTTCAATGTGCTTTAATGCCAATTTTGAGTGGTCAGTGGGTAGTAAGTGGACGTGCTTTGGATCCTTTTGTGTGGTTTAGGTGCCTGTGACCAGGTGAGAAAAAGAGGCAGAAATTTCAACGTAGTGTCCTTTCAATCGGAAAAATAAGTGAGAAAATTTAAACCTTTTTTATAATCTATAGGAAAAAAAATCAATTAGCAAATGACACCCTCCGGGACTTGTCAGAGAAATCAAAACTTTGCTTACTTCCACCCGCACCTTGTAGACTTCTTATGGAGTCCCTCTCTCTCATTCTGTCTCATATACACATACACCACACTCTCTCACACACGCCTGGAAGTATATGAGGAAAAGTGTCTTACAATTTAAAAAACATTTATTTCACAAACACAATCTTTGATCTTTTTGTTATTCATAGCTTCTGATTTAACTAATCTCTAGCAGATGAAAGCCAGCATTGAGATAGTTCAGACAAGATATATCAGACTAGCTGCTGGCTTTAATCTGCCAATGATTAGTTAAGTCTGAAGCTAAATGTCCTATCTATCCCGATTGGGATTCAGGAAGCCCTTGCTCCACAAAGAAAAAAAAAACCTTTTAAAACATAAAACTGTTTTCATTTATATTTCAGTGTGTTTGTGTGTGTGTGTGTGTGCATGTGTTAGAAAAAAGGGTGGGGATAATGCCTTGGAGGAGGTACTGGATGAGCAGTCCCAAATGCTGTATGTGATAAGGTTTTAACTCTAAGCTTGGAGTCCTGGATTGGTTGCCGCCCCAACTGCATTTTGTAGAGGGGTGGGATATAAATAATTTTTGTTGTTGTTGTTGTTGCTAAGGTGTGATACAAAAGAGAGCAAATCCAATTGCATAGTGTTTTTTGCAAACAATGCTATTTTAGCAGCAGAAGAGCCTCATGTGATAAAGCCCTCATTCTGCTTCAGTGCATTAGAACTCTGGATAACTGCAGCTTTGGACCCAGGCTCTATTAGTCAACCTCTTTACAACTACCATCCCAGCATCAGCACCACTATAGTTCCCTCCAATGGAATGGAGATTTAACAACAGTCTCCAGAGCTATCTACTAACCAAAAAACCCTAAGGCTGCAGCCCTATAGACAATTCAACCAGTCTTACTTCTGATGAAAGAAGTCATCAAGCACATGACTTAGGTTATGAGAACCCTTTTTGCACAGCAGTCAAATACATGCTGGGATGTTGGAGGTGGGCACTTAAAAGCAATGGGCATTGGGCAGGGCCCCAATTTCTTGCACGCTTCCCCCACCTGTGCAAACACACAACAGTTGCTTGCAAATGGCTGAAAATGGCAGTTAGCTTTGTAGCCTTTAAACAGGTATGTAATTAAGAGCCCCAATTAAAGTAATTTAAATACCATCTGAATAAATTTCTTCTCTAACACGATGCACCATCAAAGACAAACAGATCCAGGTCTGTATAAACATTTGACAAGAATAAGTTCTTTTACTCTCTTGCAGACTGAGACCTTCTCCTTGGATATGTGGAACTCTAACCAAGGTAAATTTTGCTTTATGATAAATCAAACTGCAAAGGCCTTTCTTCTCAGCCAGGGTCTAGCTTCAACAGATAGTGTATTTTATTTCACAGGTTCCAGTATGCTGAAATGCTTAAGGCCTCCAGTGTGCTGCTTTTCAATCCATTGTCTGGCCTTTACAAAACTGTATCTGAGCACCATCACACGGAACATGTCCTATAGTGCTGGTCGCTCCTGTTTTCAGAGAGCAAAATGTTGCTAATTCCCTGTTTCTGAATTCCTTGATCCTTGCTCCCTTTAAAGAGTCCCCCTGAAATTTGGACGAATAATTCCACTGGCCATTATTGCAATGTGTTTGTTTTTGTATAGTTTGTTGCTTTTGAACTGAACAAAATGGCTGCGGTGGAACTCAGTGAGTCATGAATTCCTGATGTTCAACAGCAGTCAGGGTGTGGAGCTCAATGCTGGTAAGGCCTGCATACAAAGAGAACATGAAATAACAGCAGGAGTCTGCTGGGTAGTCCCATGCAAATCAAACCCACTGAATCAATTGTTGGATGCTGGGTCAACCGATAGGCAAATCTATTTGATTCAATGACTCAGGAAAAAGCAGGGGAAAAAAAGGGGGGGGGGAAATAATCACATTAGTCTTAAGTGTTTATAACATTTGTAAATTTTGCCTATATACCATTCTTTCAAACAATGAAAGGGGCAAGAAGCATTAAGGAAGTGTATTGTTACCATCATTCTTGTGAGATTATGGGAAAGATTTTCACACAACACCATCTTCCTATTGTTCTTGTAATGTCCTTGAAGCGTTGTGCTACTGGAATAACCCATTAAAGATAAAAAGCTGTGAATGGCTTGGTGATCACAATTCATTTGCACTATTGCAGGACGTATGAAAAACAATTAAGGTTCAATAGCGATATATAGACAGTTAGTCAATTCGTCCAGGTATTCCCCCATCTGCACACTCTCAGGAACGATAAACAAAAGCTAAAGGCTGCCGATGGGTGGAAATAAACTGCACTATTTGCCACTCTTGAATAGTTAATGAAGTGTTATTGTGACCTATGTGTGAACGTAAGTGTTTTAATATCACAATTGTATCACTCTTGCTCAATAATGATAGAATAACACTACAAAGCTGGGAAAAGCCCTGTGTGATAATCTTCAGTGTAAGCATTGTTAGATCTGCTATCCACTGGATCACAGGTGCAGAAAAATTATCTTCCCAGTAATGAAGTTAATGTTTTACCAGTCAGAAGGGCATGAAAAATCTACTTCTGTTGGCCATTTGTTAATTTACAAAAAATAGATAAGTAATGGAAAAGAATATGCATTAGCAGTATTACATATCCAACAATTTTCTGGTTTAGAAATTGATTTAGATGTTTATAAATGTAACTTAACAAAGGATGCTTCAATTTCTTTTGTAGTGCAATATTGACTTCTAAGTTACTTACATATTTTCATACTCATGGGGATGTGGCCTCACTAAATAATAGAGGAGATATATCTACAAATGCTTGGTTCAAATGCTATCTTTTGCTCTGTTGTGAGTTTGTGGGGGCAATGACAAGGAGAAGGGATTTATTTACTTGAAATATACCATAATTGTGGAGGCAATGACCAGCTGCTAGGAGCATTGCTTCATGTGACTGGAAAAACTCTGTTATTTTGTAAAATTTTATTCTAATTTTAATTAATCCTCAGGGGATGGGATGGTTTGGAGCAATAGCTGTAACTAAGATTTTTTTTTACAAATTTAACATTTCAGGATCTGGTTAAGATTTAGTAATTCCTGGAAACAGTATGTGACGGGGCAAACGCCAAATTGTACATCTAGGCTACAAAAAACCAAATGCATACTTATGGGCTGCGGAATGCTTGGCTCAGCAGTACTAAATCTGAAAAGGACTTTGGGATTATTGAACATGATCCAGCAGTATCATGCTGGTGCAAAGAAGGCAACTAATATTTTAGCCTGCATTAATAGGACTAAGGAAATAATAGCCCCCCTCCATATTCTGCACTGGGCAGGCCTTATCTGGAGTACTGTGTTCACGTCTGGGCGCTTCAGTTTAGGAAGGATACAGAGAAGTTGAAGTGGGTTCAGATGAGGGCAACAAGGACAGTAAGAGGCATGGAGAACAAAACATATGAGGAAAGATTGAGGGAACTGGGCATGTTCAACCTGGGCTGAAGACTGAGAGGTGACATGATTACCATCTTTAAATACGTCAAGGGGTGCCATAGAAAGGAGGAGGCAGGCCTGTTGTTTGCTGCCCCAAAGGGTAGGACCAGATCTAATGGTTTCAAGTTACAGGAGGGTAGATTTCAATTGAATATTAGGAGCAGGAACCTCTTGATGGTATGAGTGGGTCAGTAATAGAACCAATAACTTAGGGAGGTAGTGGGGTCTCTTTCACTAGACATCATCAGAAAGATGCTAGACAGCTACTTTCTGGGATGCTTCAGCTGGATTTCCTGCATTTAGAAGGGGAATAGATTCAATTGCCTCTTCCAGGTCCATGATGCTATGATTCCCCCACCACCATTATGGGAAGGCATTAAATAAACAAGGCCTTGGATCCCCTTCTTTTCATGTCAGTGAATAGAGTAGGAATCTTACAGCATCTGTGGATGCATCCACACTGCAGAAACAATCCGGTTTGACACCACTTTCACTGTCATGGCTCCATGCCATGAAATTCTAGAAATGGTAGTTTGCGATGGCACCAGAGTGGAGCAGAGGATTATTTCTGCAGTGTGGATGCAGCCTATGGCATACATATGCAGTTTAGAACTGCCTTAACATCGTAACAACTTTATCCTGGTTTTATGCTTCCCTCCACTGTTTTCCAAGGACGCTATATATTGATCACAATTAAATATTTACATACGAAGGCCTTGGATTGTTATCTGTTTATTTTGCTTCCTGGCAGGAATGCCACCTCCGCAGATTTGCCCTCCTGGACCCCAACCTGGACCCTATCCTGGGCCGGGAATGCAGCCATTCCCAAACCCAAGCTACCCTGGCCAGCACCCTCCACCCACTGGATTCCCTGGACCATGTGGGCCCCCTCCTCATGGACAACACCACCATGGACATCACCCTCCCCCACCTGGGCCACCTGGAATGTTCCCAGGAGGACCTGGATGCCAGCAGCCATTGCCACCACCAGGTTGCCACCCTCCTGGAAGTCATCATGGGCATCACAAAAAGCACAAGCATCACAAGCATGGCCATGGCCATGGCCATGGCCATCACGGCCATGGCCATCATGGCAAGAAGGTAAGGAGCAATTTGGTTTCTGTCCTGGAAAGCCAAGCTGTTGAAGTGGTGACTTCAGCACGGCTATGGGTAGATCCAGATATCTCAAAGACAGAAGAGGCGACATTCCCTATTGTGTGGGTGATCAAGGCTTTTCAAGAATCAAGGGTGCTTGGGGAAGGGGAGTCTTATCTTTCTGCATACTGCTTCATTCTTAACTTGAAATATTCCATGGAAAATGATGCCAAGAATCAGGATTGAAAAGGCCAAAGCAAAATAATGGGAAGGGGGGAGTATAACAGATACACCAAGAGGAAAGGCCAGCGTTATCAACATCCGTTTTCTCTTTTCAGCATGGTTCCAGCTCCAGCAGCAGCTCAGATTCAGACTGAAGACATCCTTTTCTGCTCTCACAAGTAGCCCAGCTTTCTAGTGCTTTTCAGCCCTTTAGGCTGCCATTAGGACTGTCCTGAAGTCTTTCTGTATCTCTGTAATACACTGCTTGTTGTCCATTTCTTACTCATCTGCACCATTAATCATGCCATGTGTTTTATTAAGTTCAATTTTTACCAATTCCAAGACATGATTAAAAAATTATCATGACAGTCTAATATAAACTTTCATTGATCATAACTGCCCTTCTTTTTACACTGTAATGCTGAAACAGACTCATATGGCTATCTCTTGGAATGATTTGGTATCCATTTTTCATTAGGCAGTAATTATATTAAATATCAATTTAGAAATCCAGCTTAGCAAAGTCTTTATTGAGACCTTCAATGTATGTATCAAAAACATAGCAACATTCATTATATAAAAAAGTATACCATACTGTTTTTTGACCACCAGAATATACCAAAATATATAATTGTGCAATAAAAAGGAGACTATTTTAAGGTAGTGTGAACAATTTTATTTACCATGAGTGCAATTTTGGCTCAAGTAAGGATGTTGTTCCAGAAAAAGCATTTCCAAGAATATACCGAAGTTGCAGTTTGGTTGCACATTAATCAACATGACTTCTTGCATCATAGCTGTTTGACAGTTCACACTACTGCCTCAGAGAAGGAGGCACATTCTGTGATCAATGCAAGAGAAAGGGTGTTAGTAGCAACTGAAAGTAAGAGAGAAGAATGCTTTTTATGGGAAGGTGGGATACATGGGAAAACCATTGCAGTGTAGAATAGGAAAAGCCCAAGAGGAAAATGTCTGTCTGTAGCACAGGCCAAAGCCCAGTCCAGGCCAAAGTGCTGCACACGTGGGAGGAAGCCAATGAAGAGTCTGAGGCAAAGCAACCAGGGCTGCTTTTTAGGCTAGCTTCTTTTTCTGAAGGGAGGCATTTGCAAAACAAGGGCATCAGCTGGCCTGGTAACATGGCACTCATATTTTGGCAAGGGTAACCAGAAAGCAAATCAACTCACCCCCGATTACCATTTTTTTTTTTAAAAAAAAAATGGTTGCTACTTGCATTGGAAACAGTATGGTCTCAGCACAAGGTAACTGCATGCCACATCTGTTCAGCACAGGAGCAAGCCTCCTTTTCTGGGCTCTTGGCTGTCATCTAGTGGCATGTAATCAAAGAATCTGTTTGTTGGTGCAGTATGGAAGCAATGATATGAAAAGCAAGGCAGGAAGACCAAGTATCCACCAACGTAGTGGGTCAAAAGCGCTGGACTCCATCCTCTTAGCAAAACTTCCTGTTAACTCTTTTCAGCTGCAGAAAAGGGGAGGTCCAACAAAGCTACTTAGAGAATATGGGCTGTGTCTTTGTGGGAAGAAAGGAAGCAAGTAACAGATGGTACAAGACTTGGGGTGGAAATGAAATTAGCCCCGACTCCCCCAAAAAGGGCTCCGGGCACAGAAACAGGTGGCTGGAAAATGAGAGGGGGTCTGTTTGTTGTGAACCTTTGGGACAGCTGGAGATGTTTGGTTGTTGTGCTCTGCGTGAGCGCATTGTTGTTCCTCTAGCACCTACAGGATTACAGTACAAACAGAAATTTTAAACAACGTTTTTTGAAATGGCAAAACCACACTGTGTAGCCCTGTATCCTTACTCCACCTTGTTTTTTAATTAGCACCATAAGCACGAGTTGGTCACAACATTTAAAACAAGCCTATGACATTTTGGCTATAAAAATAAATCCCTTGCAGATCTGTGGCAGCTACCCTTAGGTAACTTATATTTGCTTAAAAAAAACATACAAAAATGTAAGGCCGTTAATATCTTTGGTGTCTTCCCTGCCACTAACTTTGGTACAAACTATCTATGGTACTTCCCTGAAACTAACAGATCCACCTAATGAATCTGTCAAAGAAACCAGGCTGGGAGAGGCTGGCATAGTCTTTCTCTCGGAAAATGGCGGACTGGTCTCCTAGACTAATCTTCTGCAGGACATCCATGTCCACATCACTACCTAAGGCTACCACAGTAGGCATTACATTCTGCTTCTTCATGGAGTTAATAGCCTCAGACAGGTTTCTGCTGCCTGTAACTCCATCTGTGATGAAGACAAATGAAAGCTCGGCATTGCGCCGGGCTGCCCTCTGCCTGTCTCTTGGATTGATGACAAGGTTGTTGACAGCATAGATGATGCCAGACCCAAGGTTGGAAGAGGAGTCCAAGTACTTGATCTGAGCTAAGGCATCTGAAATGCGTGTGATATTGTGTGTCAGTGGGAAAGCGACCGAGTGTTCGTTTTCACTTCCATATTGTAGGAGAGCAATGCGTGCATTCATGTTGTCACTATCACTTCTGGCCAGTGTGAGATGTCGGGCCACATCTTCTACAAAATTGTGGGCTTTGTGGAAGTTCAGTTCACCAATTCTCTCAGAGCCATCCAGAAGAAAGACAATATCAACAGGGCGCTGTGTGCACTGAGCAACAGCAAGCTCTGGAAGGAGAAAACAAACAAACAAACAAACAACAGAACATCAGGACTCTCAGGTATGATGATAGATATAAATACATTTTGGGAGGAGGGTAAGGTTTGAACGCCTGTCAGGATGAGTGAGCCTTTTCTCTGTTTCCTAATAATAATAATAATAATAATAATAATAAGTTTTATTTCTAGCCCGCCCCTCTGAACGAGCAATTGGGGCGGGGTACAAAAAAGAGTTAAAACAACAGCAGTTTAAAATATCTGATCCCATCCCCGCCTCCCCGCCCTAAAAAAGGATTAAATCAAACAACAAGTTAAAACATAGCGTAAAATCAACAATATCAACAGTGTCAAACTGAAAGTCCTTGAGCTGTGTGGGTGAGCAGAGGCTGGATCACTCTACGACCAGAGTTTGGAGCCGAGAAGTATCAGGGATTTTCCGGGAAGGCCTGCCGGAAGAGATGCGTTTTTAGGGCTTTTTTGAAGCCATCAATGGATGAAATAAGACATATCTCATCTGGCACGTCATTCCATAGCTTAGGGGCGTCTGCAGAAAAGGCCCTCTGGGAGGTCTGCACCAATCTGGTTTTAATAGGCTGTAGCAGGTTCCTCCCAGAGGAACGCAGTGTGCGGGGGGGAGGGGGGTTCATATGGGAAGAGGCAGTCCCTAAGATAGGATGGCCCCAAGCTCTGTAGGGCTTTATAGGTTAAAACCAACACCTTGTACTGTGCCCAGAAACTAATCGGCAGCCAGTGGAGAGACTTAAGTACAGGTGGATGTACCAGTAATAAGTCTGGCTGCCATATTCTGAACCATTTGTAGTTTCCGAGTTAAGCACAAGGGTAACCCCAAGTAGAGCGCATTACAGTAGTCCAAATGTGAGGTTACCAGCCCATGTATCAGTTTCCAAATCCCTCATGTCCAGGAAAGGGCTCAGCCAGCGTATCAGCCGAAGCTGATAACAGGCACTCCTGACTGGTCATGTGAAGCAACGGGTCAAGAAGTAACCCCAGACTGCGAATAGAGTCCTTCACGGAGAGTGTGACTCCATCGAGGACTGGAGTTTGTATTCCCAAACCTTGTTTCGGGCCTGTAACTGTGAGTACCTCTGTTTTGTCTGGATTGAGTTTCAATTTGTTTTCCCTCATCCAGTCCATTACCGCCACAAGGCAGTGATTGAGAGGAGAGACACCATCTGAGGTCTGAACAGACGATCTTGTCATGGAGAGGCATATCTGAGTGTCATCAGTGTACTGAAGACACTGAGCTCCATGCCTCCGAATGATCTCACCAAGCGGCTTCATATAAATATTAAACAGCAAATATTAATCCTGTTTCTAGATGTATGATATCAAGAGAGGTTAAGAATAACATAACTAGCCTTGTGATGTTAACATAATCAGCAACTTTTTTAAAAAATTAAATACTATGCATAGAGAACTGGGGATTAACAGTGCACAGGAAGAGGAGATTTGAACAATTTCCATAAAATCCACTTTCCCCCTCTGCCACCTTGAGTTATGAAAAAACTCAAAGTAGCACCAATGGGAATGTTTTTCTTAATGCAAACTGCCATGTGTGCGTCTTGGGCATCTTTACAGAGATTGCGAAGGAGGAAAGAGTTAAACCTCCTTGTGTGATGTAGTCTTGATAATAATTGTCCATCTATTTTTTTAAAACAACAACACATATTGTAGTAAATGGTGCCTCCTGCCCTCAGCGGGCAGGCGCAGTTGCTGCAGGGCTTCTGGCCCTGGGATGGCCGGCGGAGCCTTTTTTCCCGCCGGCAGGAGGAGGCTTTTGGGCGCTCGCCCGGCTTGGGCGGGCACTGTGGTGATTGGGCGCCCTTTCCCGCCTCCTCCTCTCATTGGCTGCTTCGGCCAAGGGAGGAGGAGCTTCTCGCAGGCCTCTCCCGAGGCCTATATAAGGAGCAGTGAGGCTTGCCTTTGCAACTTTCTCGGCTCCCCACCCTCCCTCCCTGGGATTGGTGTTGCTTGTCACAACTTTCGTTTGTGGGTGGCAGCACAGGTTCTGGATCTGGTAGGCTGGTTTCCAGTGCTCAGTAGCACTGGATCAGGAGTCCTTTGGACCCGGGAAACATCAGGTGTAATGTGGCCAACTGTGGGTCACATGGAGTATATCCTGGTGATGAGAGGCTTTCTTCTGGTAGTTGCGCAATTACACAATTGCGCAAGGGTGTGGCGTTGCCTCAAGTCATCCCGATGCTTGGCGTACAAGAAACCTCACATCAGTCCAACCTTGGTGTTGGTGATGTGCAGATCCAGACCTTGTGCTTTTGGTGCCAATCCTACCTTTGTATTGCTGTTAATAAAGTTGTGGCCTTTTTTCCTGCCAATAAAGCTGCTTCCTGTCTTTCTTGGGGCCGAGCGCCTCTGCTGCAATTAGTGTCAGGAGCTGTTAGATGATCCATAGAGTCTTTCAGTGTCCCAAATTTACATTCGTTTTTCTTGACTCACTGCAAATATTTCACATGTTCTTAGAATGTTCTTAGAAAGTAAGGTTGTAATCTGAGATTGGGAGATGTACCTACAATGGCATAGTGCAATCCATCTCTCAATTTGATCCCTGAAAAATTCACCTTAAAATCCAGACAACCGCATTACCAATCAAAGGAGTTCTGCAATGCTTGCAAGTGGGATGTTGAAGGATGACAGTGTCCAGCCTCCTCCCACAAATAAGACTGCAGAGTCTTTCTTAACTGGATGTAGCACTGTTTCTACTGGAGCTCTGGATATGTCATTCTTCAACACCCCACATGCCAGCAACCCAGAACTCCAGTTGGTCAGACTGTTTGACCTTTAAGTTGCGTTTTAGTGGCCATCTGTGATCATGGCAATGGCGCTAACTTACAACACTGAACAGGGTACCAGCTTTAACTTATAAATTTTCTAAACCTGGAAAAAGAAAACACCCATAGATGAGGCCATCAGAAAGCCTATGTAGTATCTAGAAGCAGCGCACAACACTCCCAGAGTCAATAATGAATTAAAACATTGCAAACAAATAAAATAAGTGTCATTCCTATACTACCTGCAATTAAAGAAAAAAGGCTGGCCCAGGCTGTACAACCCTCACCTCAGCTATGGCCTTACTCAGAACTTCAGATGTCACAATAAATTGAAGAAGAAAAACTTATGTTTCAAAATAATAGCATACAAATTTACAATTTGCAAGCATGAAAATGATATAGAGATGTCTACAACATCATTGCAAATATCTGTAGGAAAAAGTGCCTCAGGGGAAAAAAACGTTTCTACATGCCACAGGCAAACATCTGCTGAACCTAATTTACTTTCCTTCTCTCAGTCATGAAAAAATAGGACCCTATTGAATGATTATTATATGCAGCAGCAGGACAGTAATATTGAGGGGAGTGAAAAGAAGGAGTAAGGTAGCCACTCTGTCTCAAGGCAGGCTATCTGTTTAGTAACACGAATGCAATGTGGAAGCCAGGAAAGACCTGAGCACAGAAATCTGTATTTTTGTATAAGATTCCATAGGATTCTGACAGCTTATGAATAAAGTGCCTAAATTTAACCAACCAGCAACAGAAACATAAATTGGACAATATCTAATTGGGCATATTGTATATCTTACCTCCATCCACTGTCGTTTCCTGTTATGAATACTTGAAAGATGCCCATGGATATCATTAATAGGTTTTGTTAAAGGAAGTCTTTTAGTTTTCTAAAATAGTACAGGCCAACATAAGAGGAAAACGTTTTGAACAATAGCTGTCTGATAATTCAAAGGGAATGGGCATTTTACAGCAGATTCTTCAAAAAAGGGAAAGGAAAGAATTATGATGTTGGTGTTAAAATCAAAGGAAACACAGATTAGATTAACAGCCATTGCAGAACACCTGACTGACCTAAAGCAGTCTTTAAAGCTCAGTCGTCTGTTCCAGAGGACCAGCCCACCCTGCAGTCAGCTTGTGAAAGATGAACCCCTGAGATCCCCTACTCCTCCAGTATGAGCCTTTTTTTCCACTGCGAGAAGACTGGCTAAGATCCTGCTTCATTTAAAACTCTCATCCCTTTGCACACAGACCACTTTGAATGTGACTATTGGTTTTTGCCCATCTGATTTCTGTCTGCTGTTTTCTAAACAGGACTCTGTCTTGGATCATGATAGCCATCATGATGTGCTTCCAGTTAGCTCCTGTCTATTCTTGTACTTCTAATTTTGAATGCCTGGTAGGGATGTCTATAGCTTGTCACTTTATTTTCATGGTCCCCCCCCCCCCCCCCCCGTTTTTCTACTTTGCACATGTGGGAACCGCATGGGGATGTTTCAAATATTCTTGGTTATAGGAAGGGCAGGATATATACAGGATATGTATCCAAATAGATCTTTTTCAGCACTTTCCAAAGAATACACATCCAGATGAGCACTGGGTGTTTCCCACTTGTTTAACCCTCTCCCTTCCCCCAGGAGGTTGCAGAACAGCTTCAGCATTTAGATTAGGGTTGGAAATCCCTTTAAATTCTCACCATCTCCTATGCTAGGTAAGTCTACTGGGTGATGCAGTACAGCAGCTTCTGGAGGGGGGGTATGTTTGTCCGCCTTGATACAAATATTGATAATTTTATGATAATTTTGAAAGTAAAATAGAATCAGACAGAAAGAGGGCTTGTGACAATTGTTTGCACTAGCAGAACTATATGAACATTTCTCTTAACTGGTCTTGCTGGATTATGTCAGCATCAGTTTAGGAAGGTTACATTTTGGGACTACAGTTCCCAGAACCCTTAGCCAGGATATCCTCTGACCATGTGGCTGGGTGAGAATTTTTGGAAGATGTAGTCCAATCCCTGCCCCTGCAAGCTTTGAGCCAACTCCAATTGTAGGGGCGGCCACCATTATGATGCAACTCACATTATCTTTTGGTTCTGTTGTATATTCAGAGGCACGAAGGAAAAACCATTACACACCAGGCACATTTCTCTCTTCACATCAAAATTTTAATTAGAATACAGCTTTCTCTCATGTGCTGTATATAATGCAAGATGTGGGATACACTGTCAGTCCTATTTTTTACATGTCCCCAACAGTCTCTATAATGGGTATCACCTACAGCAAATCTATTTAAAGCATAGCTGATTGCTTCTTGCAAGCCAGTTTAGGACAAGCGTCCCAGACGCAGTACCAATTGAATCCATGTTGGCCTTGATCAGGTTGTAATCACAATATCTACACATTTGATACAGATATGTACCTTGAAGCAATAGGAACAAAAGAAGGAGAGTCATTTTTTCTGGCTTATGTTTGTGCGAATTCTGTTTTTTATAGTGATCCCATGCTTGCCTCATATACTGGAATAATGGCAGGTGATTTGATAAAAGTTGAATAGCATTCAAAATTTGGTTTTGCCTGGCTGGTAAGTATATGTTAGTGATTATTACACTGAATTTGGGCAGCCTATACTGAACATCGCAGCGGTCAAGGGCTTGGAAGCTGGTGGAAATAGTATCCTTGGGCTCCCAAGGCGATGTAAACCATCATCAAGTTGACTCCTTTAGTCTAGGGAGATTTTCACATTGGCAAAAGTGATGGGAGCATAATGAGATGCTCCCATCACTATCGTGTAATTGCACAAAGATTATCAGACGATGTTGCGCAACATTGTGATAACTGCAATTCTAGAATAGGGGCATTCTTTCACAGGGCTTTCCAGTGAATAAAAACTGATGCCAGAATTTCTCTTTATTCACGGGATAATGATGCAATTATCATGTTGTCATCTGATAAACTCCACTCAATTGTGTGATAGTGATGGGAGCATCTTGTAGTGCTTCCATCACTTTTGCCCTTGTGAAAATCTTCTAGGTCTGGGACTACAAAAATCAAGCCTTGTTCAGGAAAAAAGTCTTTTTGAAAACACTCTGTTTTCACTTTAGAATTTTTTTCAGAGTCTAAACTTTAAAATATATTTGTATATTTGTATCTCTGCACCACTCCACCACCTATTACACTTAAAGATTCTCTTTTAATGAAATTTGATTAAGGCTTGGTTTTGCTACAGAGGAGAAAACAGTACTAGTACACACAGGAGTTTGGACATCTAGCTTAATTTATCTCATTGGCCTTTAACGATATGTTTGACTTTATTGTGGGTTCTTCAATGCACATCTTATATCTCACCTCTCAAAAGTTGGATGGCAATACCAATGTTAAATCTCAAGGTGAAGAACCTTAGCACACACAAACCTAACTCTTCCTTGTGCATTAAATATTACAGTAACAGAGTGTTCCTATTTACTTGTGCAGTCACTGGATAATTAATTTCCATCAGTATTTTCCTCCCAGGGAAAGTTACTAATTAGTTACTAGATAAGTTACTAGCTAGATGGTGAAAATTTGCAAAATGGTAAATTCCATATATACAAAGCAAAATCAGGACATAACAGAACAGAATAAAACAAAACAAGCAAACAAGAAAAGAAAAACAAAGCATACAGAGCACAAATTCTTGCAAGGACACTCCTCAGGTTTCATTGGGAAATGTTGCCCAGTGGCTAGAGTAGTAGCCAACTGACTGAGTTGCAGTTCTTCTTGTCTTTTAGGAATGCCGAAGGCAGTACAGCAGCATTTCTCAAAATGGTACCCTTCAGATATGTATTTTAGATTGCAGGTTCCAGGCCCGTTGGCCACTGGTTATGTCGGCTGGGACTGATGGGAATTGTAATCCAAAACCTCTAGAGGGCATCATATTGGGAATAGTTATAGGGTGGAACTTTGTGGTGAAGACAGATTAAATTGTTGACAAACACCTTCTACTCTGAAAACAAATCATAGAATCATAGAGCTTTGGAATACACTGAACACTTGTTCAAAATGCTTTTCATTCTAGACTTCACTATTAGCATTCAAGAAAAAGAATATTTAGGGAATTTCGGTTCCCTTGAATTACCTAGGAGTGTCCTTGCAAGCAAACAGGAAGACATAGACAGAAGTCATTTTCTGGACAGTTAATGTTAGGAGAATACATACACATTGCTACACAGTGTTTTCAGCTCCTAAAGACTAGTTCCTGTAGTTGCCAGTCCCATGGTCTGAGCAGAAAACCACGACTCATTCTACTGCTGCGGGATTAAGTCCTCTGCCTGACTATGGACTGTAGGCAGCTTCATACCGGCTGTGTTGTTGACTCAAGACAATCACTGACCAAACAGCAATGTTCTGTAAGGCAATTGTAACTGTGCAGAGGAGCACTCACCCCTGAGTATACAGTAATCCTAAACTGTACATTCCTCACAAGTGCAGCTATCATTTACTAGTTTATAGTATGATCACAGGCTACAATTTCCATGAGATGAAAGCTACCCCATGGTAGATTTTTACAGCCCATGGTAGTTTTTATGGCTGTCACCTTATTCTCTCCTCTTCCTGGAAAACCAAGAGCAAAAGGGTCATTTTTAAAGGGCGTGATGTATTCCTACATGGCAGGGTGTTGGATTAGATGGTCCCTGGGATCCCTCCCAATTCTAAGATTTTATGATTCAATAAAAAGGGCGTCTTTTATATTCCCACCCCCAACCCACATCTGGTGTCAGATTACTTAGTGAATGAGTGAGTGAATGAACCACTCCAGACTGATTGCGAGGGAAGGATTTCAGGTAGCTTTGTTCTGCTACCCACCCTTTTTGCTATGGTCTCTGGGAACACAGTAACTACATCCATCCTTTGGCTAGCGCCAGCATACCAATCTAGCAGCAAAGCTGAATATAAGCCTCAACAGCACTTAAAACCGGCGTTTAAAAGAGAATGGCCCTATTCTAGAAGCTTTCCTCAGTGCCATTTTTTAGCACCAAGGAATGTTCCAAAGAAATTTCTACCACCTTGCTAGTCATCTTTAATGCTCCGCAGGCAAGATCAAGCCCTTTCATGCTTAGAGGCAGCGGCACAGGCTCAGCAAAGTCCTATTACAGTCTCTGGATCCCCCACAATCTCCCTGTGCACCATTTTAAAGGTATCAATGAACAAGTCCATCCATTCCTGCCGCTCATGTCCAGTGGCAAACTTGGCTTTTTCGGCAGTATAGGCCAAGGTGGCCACCAGCTGGGTGTACATTCTGGGATCCTGGATCTCCCTCGTGGAGTTCAGGAACTGGGCGATCATGGGTTTGGTGCTGGGAAAATTTATCTTGACTCCCTCTTCCATAGGGCGGAAAATAACTGGGTTTTCGATCCCAGGGTTCCTCCCATCTGCAAGTGAGTGTCAAAAGAATAGTTTCAGGGCTTACTAGCATGGTATGTATCTCTTGCTTTCAATTCACTTTGGTTCTGCACATGATGCAGGTGGTGGCAGGATCCCTGGTGTATCTAAGGCAAAATATGGTGGCTCCTGGATCTAGCCTGGCACAAGCATGGGTTGTGGTAACCTGAGCCCTCAATCTTGGGAGGCCAGGAGGAGGCAAGCTTTCTACTCAGCTACAGCAATTCAGACTGTAGATGGGAGCTCACTAGTACTTTTTACAAAAGAACTGCCCCCCAGTAAAAAAAAAAAACCAACAAAAAAACCTAGCAATGATAAATCCATGCCATCGAATTTTTAAATGAGTCTTTGAGACTAAAAACAACAACAACAACATTAAAATCTGCATTTTTTGACACAATAGTTTTATATAAATTTATCCCTTTATGCAATTAACTCTATTATTTGCATTTAAGGCAGTATTTTTCTTAATTTGCAGCTTCCTCTACCATACATCTTTGTATACAATTTTTGAACCTGGAACAGCATTGAAAAATTCAGTCTAAAGAACACTACAGAATCCAAAGAATAATGGAGTTTCTAGCCAAGAACTATGAATTAAGTGACTTTACTCTAAAAGACAGACAAAAGGAGTTTTTCTGCCATCCTTACAGAGCCTCTGTTTACAATCTGAATACCTCAGACACAGGTTTATTCCCTCAATAAAGACTATATCCTAAGACTGGTAAAATACTGACTCCTTAGCATTTCTAGGCCCAGCTCTGGTTGACTGGTTCCAAATAGAATATACCCATTGAATCAACTATTGAATACAGAGCCAGCATGTAAATAAACACCTTTGCTTCAATGGGTATACTCTAACTGGGAGCAGAATCACAAGCTGACTCAGGGCCTAGGTTGCTGTAAAGAGTTGGAACATGGCGCAACAAAGAAGGGACAAAATGTCTATCATTGGCCCGATCTAGACGCGCCAAAAGAGGCACGTCTAGGGCCAAAAAAGGCGCAAATAGCGTTAGGGAGGGTGCAGCTTTCACATCCTCCCTAACCCTAGCACATATGGGCGCCGCCATAATTAAATGGCGGCGTCCACACGGGCACACCATGATGGCGTCATAGTGTGCGTAGCTGCTAGACATGCTGCACATGCCATGACGCCTTTGCGCTGCAGGAGGGCGCAAATCGTGCCCTTTCCGCAGCGCAAAAAAGGAGCTCCAAACGGAGCTCCTTTTTTTTGGCGCGGGTCTTTTCTGCGGCTTTTAGACAGCTGCGGCAAAGACCCAGGGAGAAAGGGGCCGCAGCGGCGGCCCCTTTCTCTCTTCAGGCCTGCCTCCACAAGCAGGGTGCAGTGGGCGCGCAGGGCGCCTGCTGCACCCCGCTTAGAGGCCGCGGGGAACCAGCAGTTTGCCGCTTCCCCATGGCCTCTGGAAGCAGCGGGATGGGGCCACGGAGGCTGCCGATGCGGCAGCCTTGGCCCCATCCCACAGCTTCCTGGGGCGAATACAGACCGCCCCTTTTAGGCGGTCTGGAAAGGCCCATAGTATTTAAATAAGTTTGATTTATGTTACAGAACAACATCCTACTAAAGTTCTGATCTAAATCTATTTAAATAAGTAGTTATAAGTGGTTGTTAATTATTCTGGTTAACAATTATTTGCATTGCATGCAGATGTACCTATACTTTGAAGAAATAGAGTAATTATAGCATGGAAGCTTTTCCAGTTATAATAGTAATTATATGGACTTATCCCAGTCAATAGAATAAGATGTGGCTGTCGTATAAAGAAAGTTGACACTGACATTCTTTGCTTACTTTCCAGGAAACTATTAAAGTAAGTGCCCTAAGGCAGTTTGGCCAACTTTCAAAAGAAAAACAAAATGATTTTATTATTTACTGAATTAGAATCCACAAATAAGAGCTCACTGTTCTCTTAATAAACTAAAACCAAGGACTAATCAGTGGGAATGCTGAGTGTGTGAGAGCTCAGTTCAAAGCACTATCTGTCACATTACTGTTGTAAACCATGAAGTGACAGCTATATGGCTGGGCTACTGAAACCAACACTACATACAGCAGTGATGGGCAAAGTGCAACCCTTCAGATGTTAGGCATATAGGCCTGTGCAAGTTTCCCTTAGGCCTGTATATGTCCTTTTTCAGTGCTGAGGAGGTCAGTATTCCCTTTTTCCTTTCACAGTGCCCTAAGCCCCACTGCATGGCTATTCTGTGCCTTGTGGGGAGTGGGCACCCTAACCCTAACCCTAACCCTGTAGCCAGATGAAACTTCTTTTCAGACTCCTCAGAAAACCACCACACAGCCTCACTGATCATTTTGTGTGGTGCGATCTCCTGCCCTTTGCCTTTTTTAAAAATTAGCAAAGCTTTCACCAGGCAATTACACTACTATTGCTAGACTGAAGTAGTAAAAGTATAGTCATAAAAATATTTTTAACTGTCCAGTAATCAAAAAGGAAAAAAGCCTAATTATCCTGGGGACATCAGATCAAGTCTGATTTTAGAAGCTCAGCAAGGTCAACCCTGGATGGGGGGGGGGGGCTGCCAAGGAATATCAGGTGCTACAGGATATGTATTTTAGAGGAAAGCAATGGCAAACCACAACTGATTATTCCTTGCCTATCCTTGCCTAAAAAATCCCTATGAACTTTATGCTGCTGCTGTATGTTGACAGACAACTTGAAGGCACATGCACATACACACAATATCAAAAAGGGTTGTCATTTAAAAAAAAAAGTTAGTGAGAGGGTGAAAGGGTATGGGACAGGGAAGCCTTTTATGAATGATCCCTCCAACCGAACTAAAATAAAAAGCAATTACAAATGTAAAAGCAGTTTAAACTACAAAGCACTTTTTGAATTAGTTCTGGTTGAAATAATTCATTATTTCTCTTAGCCCTGCCATCACTGCATCTTGTTTAAAACAAGCAGAGTTTATTTATTCTTCCTGTCAATTATAAAATGAAAGGTCTTTCCTGCTGTTCATTAAATTGGTCATAAGCCAGTCAGCTTATAAGCATATCCCCTTGATCCAGAATTGGGAGCATGTAATTTGGTTGTAATTAAGAGCAAAGTATAAAAAGCATGAGCTTTTCTGTAATCTACAAATTTGGTCAGTTAGAATAAGAATAAAAATGTATGGAACTAGACCAGAGGTGGACAAAATGTGGCCTCTGGGCTACATGCAGCTTCCGGACCAAATTTTTAAGACCTCTGGCTGCCCGTCAAAGATTCTCATCTGTTCAAAGTCGACTTCTAAATGGCCGTGGAAGCGGTTTAGATGACTGGGGCTGCATCCAGAATGGACCTGAGCAGTGATTTGGTGGCGGTTTATGTGTGATAGGAACTGGTTGCCTCCTGAATTAGCACTGAATTCAGGAAAGGTAAGCCTCTCTTTTAACCCCATGCGATAGGATCCCAAGTTGCACATTGTGACTTTGTTGACTAAAACTGGAAGCAAATGTACTTCACAACATACCAGTTTTAAATTCAGATATTGTAAAGCACTATTATTCAGAGCCACTCAGCATCAGGACAAAAACCAGAACTGTTCCATTATGGTAAATATGGTCTTCCTATTAATAATTTGTTTCTACTAAAAAACACTTGCAAATCTGCTGTCAGTCACCAAACCCCAAGAATAGGACTGCTACTCCCAGAAATGGGGATGGACTAGAAATTTTTTACAAAAGCACTTGCAAATATGCTGTCAAAGAGCTCTGATTCAGAGAAGGCTCAGAATGTCTGCACGACTAGCATACAAAACTCTGCTGTAAATGGAAACAGACACTCAAAAGACAACAGGTGTAATGCACCTACCTACAGAAATGAAAACTGATGAGCCAGTGCAAAAGAGGTAAGGACATGAAGATACTGATCAAAATTATTGATCCTTAACTAGAAGCTTCTATTTTTAAAAAAAAAAACTTAAAGGATTCTGACATATTACAAAATAAAGTGGGGCAAAGAAGGAGCATGGAGAGGGGGAAGAGAATGACAGGGTAGATTACTTCAGTTTTTACCTGTTTGGCAGGGTAGCTCAGGGCAGACAATTTGAGGATCTGAAATTTAAACAAAAACATTACATTGTAACCACACCAAGAGCCTATCTTATGTGAAACTAAAGCAAATTACAAATGATGCATGAGGGTAGTCAACTCTTTTTTCCTTTCCTTTTTTAAAAAAATCAATACATATGCTTGTATGGTACTCTACATGTTTTTTTTTGTTTTGTTTTGTTTTCTGTGGTGAATAGAGATGTAGCTGCTTAACTCCTCCTGCACGTTATTTTCTGATCAAAATCGCACACACACGCAGAGGCTCACAGACATATACACTGTATTTTCCAAGGAAGAGTTCCCCGACTGTTAGAAAGTTCCTTACTCATGGCTCATCTGCAGTGAAGAAATAATACAGTTTGGCACCATTTTATTTTCTTGGAATTATGGTTTGTTGTGGCGCCAGAGCTCTCTGACAAAGAAAGGTAAACATCTCACAAAAATTACAGTTCCGAGAATTCTTTAGCATACAGCCATGGCAGTTAAAGTGGTGTCAAACTGGATTACTTTTGCAGTGTGGATGAAGCACAAGAGACTGGGAAGAAATATGTGTATTCCTGCATGGCAGGGGGTTGGATTGGATGGCCCTTGTAGTCTCTTCCAACTTTATGATTCTATAAGACAGTTTTATGGAAAACAAGGAGTTCAACACAATCCAGTGCAACGTTTTCGTCATTAGGGAACAAACAGAATATTTTACAGCAGTCTCCTTACAATCCTATCTTGAGTGTTACTATTCAGATCGAAACACCCAATGATTATGGTAATTACAATAAACCAAACTTAAGCAAAAATTGCTTCAGAACATGCTACTGACATCCTGAGTATTTGACGTTATGCCAATATATTTTGAATATCTGACTGCTAAAATGTCCCTTATGTGGGCTGGGCTTGGAAATCTCTTCCAGCTGGCATAAGTATAGGCTGACTGCTCCTAACAGATACAGGCCACCAGAACTGGAATTCATTTATGTAACTCCTGACAGCCTGTGGTCTAAGTGGGATGAGTGAAGAGCTTTATCGTGCAATGGCATCTTGAGGCATCCCTTACTGCTAGGACCAGGGGCCACTGGTAACATAACATTAAATTGTAGAGGGGCTACAGGGGGAATAAATCAGGGTATTGCCTCCCAAATAAGGATTATGCTCCTACAATGAAATTTTCCTTCAATTTTAAAATTTCTAGCACTATAGAGAATGAATCAGTAAGAATCATTCACACCTAGAGTTCTTATAACACATTCCCTTGGTACCTTTGCCTGCACATTTTCTTTGGATGCATAAACTATATTTCTAAATGCTCAGCTGCTGTTTTCAGTTAGTGTAATACCAAAAATTTGGGCATTGAATAAGAAATTTATTAGAGTCACAATTCTTACTGGAGAGGACCAAGGCCCTTACTCGGATCTCCAGAAGCCACATCCCGGCTAAACAGTCTTTACACCAAAATTTAAGTGTTACTGGGATAAGAACTGTAATTCATTCTATAGTGTTTTAATTTTGCTTGTATATTGTGGCTTTTTCTCTGCTGAAATCATGCTGTCATGCATACACTATTTTCTTTTTTTGAAAAGGTATTCTTAGTTGTTTGAAACATATTGGGACCTGCTCAGCAGCTCTTCCGAAAGGATGGATTCTTCATTGCATCAGAATAAAGTTCTGTGGAGCAACTGTATAGGAGGCAGACTACCTGGTGAACTACATCAGCAATTTTGGCATGTCCAAAGTAACACAATGTCATTTCTGGCCATTATTTTAGCAGATTTTTTTCTGTTTTGGGGATGGGGGGGTGGGCTTTATAGCACCAATAGATGAAAACCACTGCTGTTCTGGGACATTTTGGATAGCTGTTTGTTTGTTTTTTGAGAAAATCACCCCCAAATCTTTTTTTAAAAATTAAAATTTAGTTTTTAATTTTTTTTTAAAAAAATTCAAATTCAAATTTAGTTTTTTTAAAAAATTAAAAATTTTTCAAATTAAAATTTAGTTTTAAAATTAAAATTTAGGTTTTTTAAAAAAAACTTAGGGGCTTCTGAGAGCTTTAGGGGGCTTCTGGAGGGTTTCATGGGTCACATTTTGCCCACCCCAGGGTAGCCCATGATTATCTACTTGGAACTGTACTAGACCTCTGGTGGGCGCAGTCCTTTGAAAAACTGAACTGTTAACCACAAATGAAAAGGTAAAAGGATATAAGAGAGGCAAAATGGCAAGTGTCTTTTAGCCAGCCTCAGCAGAGGCAATTTGGACATACCTGGACAGAGTTCATGCTCCATGCTGTCAATGAACTCTTCAGCCACCAACTCAGTGAACAATTTCATTTTCTGAACTCTCTGGTTGTCATTGCAGGCGATTGACCGCAGCGTCTCATCTTCCTCTTTTGCATTGAACATGTCTCCAATCCCAATGGCAGTGACAATGACATCTCCCCCACAGAGAGCCTGCAAGTGGGAGTCATTGTCACGAGGATCATGGCGTCCATCAGTCACCACCACAGCAAACACTCGTGCTTTCTCCCTCCGGCTTTCTTTGATGAGTGTGTTGTAGGCAAACTGGAGGGCAGAGAGGGTCCAGGTGCCTCCTGCAATCCATTCCAACTTCTTTACTGCCTCTTTGAAACTGGAGAGGGAGTCAATTCGCTTGTCGTTTAGCTGGATGGCTTCAAATGTCCCCTCGTGGCTGTACTGTACCACACCAACGCGGGCCCCTGTCAGGAAAAGGCATGATCAAGGACAGTTGTTCTGATTAAGATTCCTTACTCCCTTTCAGAAGGGGGTGTGAGTATGCATGCAGCTGTATTGAAGTGGGAGTGATATTGCCCTCAGTTATTCATCAAGAGGGAGAGCTTCTCCCCTCATTTGATGGCATTTGGTTTTCCCATTCCCAGAAGCCTATTCCATGTTCCTCTGTGCACAGATAGGCATGGAGTTCTGTGCTACTCTCTGCATGGAACAAGTCCCTTTTGAACACTCCCTTGCCATATGACTGGGTAGAGAAGGTCACAAAACAGTTATGCCACAGTTTTTTAGATCATTGGAAAGTGCCCTTGTGGAGGAGCTAGATGATCTAAGTGGAAGGGAAGAGTTTGGGATGGAACCCCACTGCGGACCCTTTGGTTTGGTCCTGGGTGCAATCAGGGATTTCTCTCCTTTGTGCCAATGTCTGGAGAAAGTAAGAAAGAGCCAGATAGGCTTCTGCAGTTTCTTGTCTTCTCCACACTCCACTATGAATGATTGAAGACCAGATTGCCAGACAACTCAGTGTGAGGAAAAAGGAGGCAGGTTTTGTGGCTAGCAGAAATCTTAAACCAAGCATCTACTTTTGGATTATTGGCCATAGTAAGCCTAGATGAATTGGTCAATTTTGATTTCAGTTTGTAATTTCCCCCAGCCTCAGTTCATTTCAGCTGATTCCCACAGTGTTTTGCAACTTTAAAATGAAGTCAGCATTTTTAACACATTTTTGAGCACAATTCTCTATGTCATTCTCTGAAGATGCCAGCCACAGATGCTGGTGAAACATCAGAAAGGAAATCTTCTAGAACATGGCCACATAGCCTGAAAGCTCCACCAAAAACTATGGATGCCAGCCATGAAAGCCTTCGACTCCACAATTCTCTATGTGTTTGCAATTTTGTATGCAATGTTGCCTAACAGAATTTTGCAAGTGTGTTTATATATATGTGTATACATACACATACACACATATATAAATTTCCCCCACCACTAATATGTACATTTTACTGAGCATTTCTCCTTAAATATGCATCTTTGTACACTTTTTTTTGTACAGAGAAGTGCACTGAAGAATTAGAATAATTGAAATCCTGAAGTATAATGGTGTTCCACAACTGTCTAACAATTCAGGATGTGTGAATTTGATATGATCTTAACAAAATGTGAACAGAATGAAATCTTCCTTCATTACTTGTTCATGGTCATACTTCAACAATAGTGTGGAAAGACACGTATGCACGCCACACATACAACAGGACTTCTTTTCTTGCTTTTCCTTCTGAATGATGCAGATGTTTCTAAGGCTATCTCAGCTGCATCATGAATAATGTGATCCAGAGGATTAATGAATCAACATTAAACAGCCATGAAAAATAGAAGGGAATGGGAAAATGTAGCATACATTCAGCAAGGAAAAGCAAAGGGCATACACATCTGAGAAATTCTCTTCATTGGAGATGAAAAGAGAATAACAAAGTCTCTAGTTTTTTTCTTCTGGCCTATGGCAGAAATCATCAGGTAGTTGGAAAATGTTGGTTTATGGTGTCATAAAACATATATTATTATTATTATTATTATTATTATTATTAGTGAATATAGGTTCTCAGTCAGACCACTGACCTGTCTCAGATTTTGGATCCTTGGCAATGGAGCCAAGCCTGCTCACCACATTGATGACAAAGTTCTTCTCCAGGGAGAAATTGTTGTAGCCAATACTCTCTGAACTGTCTATGATGAAGACTATGTCCAAGGGGCCACATCGTTTCTCACAGTCTGAGGAAAGCAGAGGCAAGGCAATTAGAAGTCAGTTAAACAGCACAACACTGGTCCACCAGGAGCTAGCCAACTTGGTGGTCCCTGAAGCTGACCATAACACAAAACATTAAGGAGGACTTTAAAATTACACAAGGATTGGGCTTTAGCATGACTTGGATCCAAAGTGCAAAACCCAAAATGGGATGTGACATTTTGAATGCATTTATATATCATAGTAAATTATATTATAGCATGATAAAAATGCACAGGTACAAGTCTGTGTGTGTACCAAAATTCCCTGTAGCAAAGAGAAGGGACTGGAAGTTTGCTTACAGGCCATTTATTATGCTCTAGTTAACATTAACTGTAGTCAACTCCAAACAAACCAACTTCAGACAGTGGTTTAAGAAGCTGACTTGTGTAAATTAATGATAGTTAATGTTAACCACAGCTCTTTGACTGGAAACCTATTCAGGACAGAGTTCACCTAAGCTTGTGAAGAGAGAGCTCTGTTCACTTTGAAAGTGAGTCTTAAAAATCAGGACTTGGGTGCAATAGAGAGGATGCACACATCCCTCTTCAGACTATCAGTCCCCATATGAAGATAGTGACAACTCCTTGTATGATCAGTTAAGGTATTAAACTACCTCAATAGAGTTTGGATGACAGACACATCAAAAGAAGTAGAAATGCAGTAGAGATGGAAGAATCTGAGCTCCTCCTTCTCCTCCTGGCTTTGTGTAAAAAGATGAAGGTGAATGTGAGCAACATATTTCTACTTATGCTGAACAATTTTTTGGTTTGGTAGGTTAAGTCAGTTTCTCTAAAAAATCTCTCTCTTGCTCAGCTTCTGAGAACATTTTTAATAAGTGAGTTAAACTTTCTCAGAGCAATCAGGATCAGATAACATGGGTTTTCAGCTAATCAGTTTAATACTTGACTTGGGCAAGATTGACCACAGAATTATTAATGAATAATGTTGCAAGCTGATGATTTTTGCCTGTCACCTCAGAGCATAAATTTGCCCTCTGAGGAGAGTAATTCTGTTGTAAAGGAAGCTTATGCAAACCCATCACAATTACAATCGCCCAAACAGAAGACTGTCAACTAACCGCAACAGCCACAGGTCTCTCTGACATAGGTCATCACATCGCAGTCCTATAAAGAACAATAACAACAGGTTATGGGTACAAGATTTCAATAGGTTTAAAGGATTTGGCAACATTTCTTGGGAAATCAGCCAGCACAACAGGTATAATGATTATAATGATTTCCATTTTTACCCTCTCATTGTGAAAACAATGTTTAGCCTGGCAGAATAAGAGAAATCACATGCTTTTCTCAACTACTGCATAAAAGAAAATATGACTGAAGTCTGCTTATGACATGGATATCACCAGGAATCTCGTTAGCATCAGCATAGGGGGAAGCAGTGGCATCCCTGCCAGAGGTGTCACCTGGTGTGGGGAGGCAGGGCTTCCAGGGGTGGGGTTTCCAGAGTGGGGCCAAAAGAGCACTCCCCCCCACCTTGCTGCCACAGCGTATAGAATGGTGATGTGGCAGCAAGGTGGGTGGCATGCTCAGCCCTCTCAGTAGCCATGGCTGTGCGGGACCTGGAAGGCAGCCACCTCTCTATCCTAACCTTCCAAGTCCTGCACAGTCATGGCTGCGCGGGACCCAGAAGGCAGCTGCCTGCTCGCTTGAGGGTGTACCACCCACCGGGTGACACCCCCCTCTGGGGTGTCATCCAGTGTAACCCGCACCACCCTAGTGACACCACTGGGTGGAAGAAATGTTTTGCAGGCCTTGTTACATTCTCCTGCAAACTAGTATTGATAACATGTAGACAGCAAACTCCTTTATACATTTTATGATAACAGAAAATACTTTCTACTTACAGTTAGCCCAGGGTCTCCAGCGGGGCCAGGACCACCCTATAAAAAGATGAAGGAGACAATATGGATGTCAATTACAGGAGGAACACCAATTTTGCTAACTTCCTTTATGTACTGTGTTTCCCTGAAAATAAGACAGTGTGTTATATTAATTTTTGATCCCAAAGATACGCTAGGTCTTATTTTCAGAGGATGTCTTATTTTTCCATGAAGAAGAATTCACATTTATTGTTGAACAAAAAAATGAACATTTATTATATACTGTATATATATTTATATAAAAAAACTTTGCTAGGTCTTACTTTTGGGGGAGGCCTTATATTTAGCAATTCAGCAAAACCTTTACTAGGTCTTATTTTTTGGGGATGTCTTATTTTCAGGGAAACAAGGTATCCACACATTAAAAGCATATAACCAACTTCAAAGAATTTTTAACATTCACTAGTTTCTGGCAATATGATTGATTGCCAGTAAACAATGAGTGTGTATGTGTACCTCCCCATTAAAAACAGTGTTTTTATTCTCTTTCCGTCTCCCAGTTCCATTCACAGAATATGTGTGCTATTTGACAGAAGGTGTGAGAATAGGCTTGTGGGGAGGGAATGGATAATTTATATGAGCATTTGATATTTTTCTTATAGAATTTCAAACATATTTTTTTTTCATCTGTGCTAAAGTGTTCCCCTAACCCAGAAGAAGAACTACATCAGCCCTGGAGCAATTTATTTGGCATCCCACTGAAACCAGTCTCTCTGTGTGTGTGGTGGGGGAGACAACCAAGTATATAAGCTTTGTAGAACGTAGGAAGCATGATTCCTTCGTCTTGTCACAGATTCCTCTAACCCATCCCCATAACTTCCACGTGATTGCTCTGTAAATATCACTGTCACCTTGCAGATCTGGAAACTATCTGATGTTGGAAGTTTGAGAGGTATAGAACTTTTTGCATGGCCAAGGAAGGTGCATGCAAGGTTGGCTCTCTTACTTTGAAGCCAGAGCGCAATTTCTGACCTTGGAGGGAGAGACCCTTTTTTCCCTTTATCTTGCTATTGGGACACTGTCTTACTTGATTTCCAGGGACAATGGGATTGTGACTTCATGTTGTTTAGTGAGAAACAAAGGCATCACCAAGCCAAGTTTTATTCTTTTCCATGGCTCAAATTTCTGAGTTCAGCCCTAAAATGTTTCTTTGCCCTAGCAATGGAGACTGAGAGATTCTGGTTTTTCAAGTTTTTGTCTGGTTTTGCCAAGATGGTTTAGAATCTAAGGTAGCTGCTCATGTTTGTAATTTTGTGTATACAACACAACAGAGATGGACCTATGAACCAGGCCCAGAATACCGAAGAGAGACAGTAAATTGTGGAAGGTAGGACACCCAACCAGACAAAGAGATACAATGAAGTTTTACAATAATACCTCACTGCCTGGTTCACCAGGAAGTCCTCTGGGTCCAGGCTCACCTGGTGGGCCAGGATCAGCCTAGAAAGAGAAAGAGACACATTAATCCATATCCATTTGTTTATATATGCAAGCACAAAAATTAAGATTGAAAAATAGAAACTAGCCAAACCTTTAGTTGTATACCCAGCAAAATGGGTGTACAATGTCTCAAACACAATTTATCTATCATTTCTACAGCACTTGGCAGAACACAAAATACTTTATATCAGTTATCAACAATAATGGAACTTAGATTAGGTTGAGAGAACAGCTCCATCCAGCCATTTCTTGGCTGGGGGTCCTTTTTGTGGACTGGGGAAGAAGGTCTGATAACTCCACAGCCATGAACATGTTGTAAATTTTGAAGTTTATATGAATGGTCATATCCATGTATGGTTGACTTGGCTGATCTTTTCTTTCAGTTCTAAGGGAACAGAATCCATGACTCTGGACTCCATGTAAAGTGTGCTGCTATGTTCATTTTGGTGCATTATGCCAGTTTTAATGCTTCATTACACTGGCATAGGATTATTTTTTAGTGCTCTGATAATGTTTGGTGGCAGAGAAAGCCATCTCCAGAGAAATCAGCCCTACCAACTCCCGAGTAGCTAAGGAACTGCTAAGGCAACTTTCTTTGCTGAAAGATGCAGTTTTCACTCTTGCTCTCCCTCTCCACTCATGGACCTTTTACCTTTGCCCTTGCTCTTCTTTTTACAACCTGGGTGGATAGGAAGTGTGAATGCCCGTGACAATGATCACTTGTGATTCTCTTGCTATAATAGTAAACAGATCTGCAAAAAAATACTTACAGGTTCACCTCTTTCTCCTTTTGTTCCTGGAGGGCCTTTTGGTCCAAAGTCACCTCTTGCACCCTGTTCCAAAAATGGTATATGGGATTAGATTTCCCCACGTAATTTTTCTCCCATTACTCCTTTAGGAGAGATTCTCTGGATACTGTTTTTTTTTTTTAAAAATATTATTAAAATCTGTATATCCTTCCCTGTAACATATGAACTCAGGACAGCATACAGATAAAGTTCACCTAAAAGAATTTATGATGATTAAAATTTAAAAGAAGGGCATCAAATCCAAATACTGTGTATACTCATGTATAAGTGTAGAAATTTTAGTCAAAAAATTGATCCCAAAAACCTAGGTCGACTTATCTACAGGTCAATGTAAATAGTATACTAACTCTTTTTTAAAAGGGAACCATTCTCTGGCAAGAGTGCAATCTGTACTGGAAGCACTGAGCTCCCTCTGCTCTCTCTTCCATCCAACCTTAAGAGCGAGCACAAAGAGTTATGCCTGCCATAAGTTTGTAGGTCCTTTGGCATTGTTTTCCTATGCTTCATCATTGGGATCCTTTGTTGCATGCCCCTAGGTTTTACCCTCGACTTATCCAAGGGTCATATCAAAATCTGTAATATTGCCCCCCCCCCCCAAACCTGTCTTCGACTTATACACAAGGTCTACTTATAGATGAGTATATATGATAGTTTAAATTATTTGAAACAATTTAACAATTACAACATCTTGAAACCTGTCCAGTTTTGGATTCCCTCCTCCGCTGCCACTGACCAACATATTTGGGATAAAAACCTATGTTTTAACTTGGTGCCAGAATGAAACTAGCACTGGGTCTCCAAGGGGAGGGCATTCCAGAATCAAGTTGCCAGAGAAGTCACCCTCCCACATCTTTACAGAGTGCATTAATGTTTCAACTGATGAGTACAAGTAGAAGGTCCATACAGCAGATCATAGTGCACGGAAAGGCATATATGGGAAGAGACAATGCTTCAGATATAGCAGCTCCAAGCTGTTTAGGGTTTTCATTGTTACTTTCAGCACTTTGAATTTGGACCAAAGTGTATTGGTCATCAACACAATTTCTTTAAAACAGATATTGTACAGTTTCTGTAAAATATATTGGTCAACTACCTTGATGCTTCATCTTGCACTAACTGCAGCTTTGAGATGGTCAGTCTAACAAAGAGTTCATTGTAGCAGTCTAATGAGGAAGTTTTCAGCACATGAACTATTGTGTCCAGTGCATGAATAACTGGATGTCTGTCCAGGAAAGACAAAGCTGGCCCCCACTAATTCAAGCCACATAGTCCACATGGACTTGCAGTGACAGACGTGGATCCAGAAATATTCCCAAGCTACCTTCAGGGGGTGTGCACATTCTGGCCAAATTTATTTAATAGAACTACACAGCAAATGCAGGAAGTGCATGGAAAGAGTCACTTACTGGAAGAAGTAACTTTTCATTAACTAGTTCACAAAAAGCCAACTTGCACACATAAAATACTCCATATGTCAGTACTGAGTTAAAACATATTAGGGAGCCATGTAAGTGTGGGAGCCCAGATTCTGCCCAGCAGCCTTCTATGGGGCAGCTGAGACTGAGGCATGGGCATGATCCTCACTCCACATTACCAAGTTCCATTGCTGAAGTGTTGGATTTCACCTTGGTGGCCAAGGAACTGATATTCTTCTTTCCAGTTCAGGAAAACTGGGGAGGGGAACAAAAACCCCTCAGCTGGGATTTGCTCTCCTTTGCTTTATTGCTGCTAGGAACATGGGACTCAGCCAATGGACTTGCAAAAAGCCCTGATGACAACATGGGACTGGAGTGCCTCCCTCCCTTCCCAGCTTGGTCTCCCAATGGCAAAGAAGAGCAGGGTATGTAGGAAACCTCATGCCTCCTGTGATTATTCATTTTGAGATTACCTTGCTTGCTTCTTCCCAACAGAGAGAACAAGCAAGGTGGTAGTGGTGGGGTCAAAGGTGGGGAAAGGTTTCAGGGCAGGGAAGGGCAAATCAGGCCGGAAGCCATGGGCCAAATCTGACCCACAGGCCAGAGGGTCCCTGCCCCTGTAGTATTGGCATCAGATCACCTAGTTTGAGCTGTTTCAAGGTGATTTAATCAGAGAAGAATAAGTCACTGATCCTGTGACTCACTGATTACTTGTAATGCCTACATGTACCAATGTTGACATGGCCTAAGAAGTGGCCCAGCAAATCCTCATGATCACACCAAAATAGAGGTTCAGCAACAGACCGAAAGAACTAGGATATTATTTGTTACCAGATTTTTTAGGACAAGCAGCAAATGTAAGTTCATACTGTACCTCTGGTCCTGGAACTCCCTTCTCACCCTTCTCACCCTGAAAAATTGAAGAAAATCTGATCAGTTTCCATTTTGTCCCACCATTTATCCATATATATTTTAAGGAAGATTAGCTTTAAAAAAGTGATTGTTGGCTGACAGAAAGGTCTCCAGAACTCGTAGAAAATTTCTTAGGGCTTCTCACAGACATCTCTTCCACCTCCTGCCTTTCTCAGCCACATTCTCAGGGTTTAGATGGATAGATAGAGAATGGGGTATCCAGATTATTTCAAACTATATAGACAATTTCTAAATTAAGCGGTGTGGTTTCCTTTACAGCAACAAAAACAAAACAAAACAAAAAAACAACCAGCCAACTAACCAAACAAACCATGCAACAGAAAGAGCTGTCAACTAGAGATGATCCTGAAATCATCTTGAACATTTATGTACTTTTGCATATGCTTAGAGGCAACATCCACTATTTCCACAAGATCACACAAGGTCCATATATACATACCACACACATGCACACACAAGTGAGTACCCACTGTTCTCTTTTTCAGTCCTCAGAAAACCCTAGAGATCCCTCTTCCCTTCACTGTTTGTTTTCAAATTAAAATCACTCACACACATTTTGGGCAAATCTTTTCTTTGTAATTGCCTGGAGAATAGTATTCATTATGATGAACAGATTCTCTTTTCTGTATTGAGAGAAGAGATCAGGCAAAGCTTTGAGCTTCAGCACCTCTTGATTGCAGCAGTTTTCTTTACACTCTGTCATCCATCTTGAAAACTGAATAAAAGTGCCTTTCCTTCTAAAAGGAAAGCTGCCTCCTTATTCTGGCGAGGACATTATCTCCTCCCCATACCCTTCAAAGATTCTCCTTCCTGCTGAGGCTTATAATGGATTCTGGATGCAGTTGTGGGTTGAGATATCTGGACATGTTTTCCAGTTCACTTTCCAAAAATGAAGAAGAGAAGAAAGTTGGTGTCACACACAAAATGGAGCACAACATCTCTCTCCTTGGAGCCAAGCTACATTTTAAGGGATCTAACTGAAAAAATAAATGTTGATGAGGAAGGGGTGCCTATCTGGCTGAGCAGAGTGCTTTTCCCACTTTGCTGCAGTGTTATTATAACCATTGTCACAGTCATTAAAACAAATCCAGTCATTAAAACAATCTAATTTTCTGAGTAAATGGGATTAATCTTCTAGATCAGATGTGAATTCTAAACAGGCTTCAGTGCCTAATGGATATTGGATGACTGAAGCTGAGTTCACTGCTGTACATATCCAACAAGTGTAGCATTTCACCAGTGCAGTGGTAGGGCAAGTTCTAAATGACTCAATTTTGTTTGTTATGCAGCTGACTCAGTCTCAGTTCCAGCAGGGTTATGGGGAGGAAGCTCATAATGCTATTAATGTGGTTTAGAAGACCCAACTTTGGGGGCTTGTATGTGAAGCTTTGGTATATACTGTCCAGCACATTTTCACCTTACATCCTTGTGCTTTTAGCATCCATACAAACACACATCCTTGAGGCAAGCTGGCAATAAAAACAAATGTGAAGCTTTTGCTTTTGCCCAGCATTTGGAGAAGGGTCCTTGCTTGAATCATAGGATGAGTAATTTTTAAAATTGTCCTCAGGCAATTCTAGAAAATGTCAGTGGGAAGCGGATAAAGATCACAAATACAAAGGTGATAAAGTTGTTATAGGAAGTAAATTAATTATGTTCCTCTTTCTTCAGACAACAGGCTGTAATATAAGAATGTCAAACAAATGAAAAACATTTACTGGCATCTTGACATTTACTGTCAAGAGACTGAGCATCTTTGAAAGGTCAAATGAGGGGTTAAAATTAAAAGGGAGAAATCACACATTGGTATTAAACTTTCCACTGGCCCTGGTGGAGGATTTGAGCTCTTAGAGCATCAGGGTAGCAGCCTCCTGAAGTCAGGGAATGTGCTTGGCTTCCCAGAAGCAAAGACAAATCTGATCTCAGAGGAAGAGACTTTCTGGCAGCAATTCAGAACTGAAATTTTATGGCCTTCTTTTGCTGACTTTGCTCCTGTCAAGTCTCTGCTTCTCTTTTTGGAGGGCCAGGGAGAAGCGGGATCTAAACTTAGTGCCTGCGTCTCCCTCTGCCCATAACAACAAAACCTGCACCTGTGACTACAATCTAATTTTTTTCCTGGCATCAACTTTGTGCCATCTTTGCCTAATGAAGAAGCCAATGATCTTTCAAACCTTTTTTTGCATCTTTCATTTGGCTTGATAAAAGTACCACCAATATGCATTCTGGAATTTGGACTTTGTTTAACATTGCTTTCCCTGCATTTTTCCTTTACTGCAGTGAGCCTGGACAGGGATGAACTGGATGGCTCATTCACTAACTATGGCCTTTTCTTTCAAATGGCAGAGTAAGAAGCAGCCTCACTAAGGAACTTATCGCATGAGGAAATAAAGTGGAAGTTCAGTTGGATAGTAGTGGTTTTCTTCGTGCCTTACCACATGATACTCTTCAGTTCTTTTTCTGTAGGAGACGGTCATAAAAGTGAGTCTTTTCTCATAGCAAAAGACTCCCATGGGAAGAGAACTGAAGAACTACAATATTATGTGGTAAGGCACGCAGGAAGGTGCTACAATCTGGCTGAACTTCCATTTTCATTCCTCCTGCAATAAGCTTCTAAGTAAGGCTCATTTACTTTACTGCTCTGCCACTTTTAACCATTCACTTAGACTTAGACTTAGACTTAGGGAGCTCGGTTTATTTAGTCTGGAGAAGAGATGGTTAAGAGGTGATATGATAGCCCTGTTTAAGCAGTTGAAGGGGTGTCAAGCTTGTTTTCTGCTGCTCCAGAGAATAGGACCCGGAACAATGGATGCAAGCTACAGGGAAAGAGATTACAGCTCAACATTAGGAGGAACTTTTTGACAGTAAGAGCTGTTTGACAGTGGAACACACTCCCTTGGAGAGTGGTGGAGTCTTCTTCTTTGGAGGTCTTCAAGCAGAGGCTGGATAGCCATCTCTCAGAGGTGCTTTGACTTTGGGTTCCTGCATGGCAGGGGTTAGACTGGATGGCCCTTGTGGTCTCTTCCAACTCTATGATTCTATTATTCTAACCATTTAAACTTCAACCATTTATTTACTTATGCTCAAAAAATTATTGTAAATATGTTGTTAGAAAAAATCCCCTTTCTTTTGTATGACCAATAAAGCAATTAAGTAAAATACTTCATAATTAAAACAGAACTAGTATTAGATTTACATTGGTTCCATACCTTTACACCCTAAAAGCTTAAACAGAGGTGAAAATCACAACAGTAAAACCACGGTAACATCCACAAAATTGTGGCAAAAATGATATCCTACTAAAGATGTTAAGTAGAATGAATTAACAGACCAATCAATTAACAGATCCTCTCCTATGTAACTCCTACCCAAAAGGAAAACTCTCCAGACTAGAAAGATCTATTCTGCCAAGGGCTCAAGGGAGAACTATGGTTCTCCATAGCAACTGGAGCAGTTTTTGCCTATAACCCCACTTTTACAGTGGGGTTTGGTTCCAGGACCCGCCGTGGATACCAAAATCTGTGGATGTCCAAGTCCCATTAAATACAGTGGCACAGTAAAATGGTGTCCCTTATATAAAATAACAAAATCAATTTTTCCTTTTTAAAATTTATATATTTTTGAGTATTTTCAAACCATAGATGCTTGAATCAATGGACAAAGAATCATTGGCTACAGAGGGCCGACAGTATATGGTTTACACTGGAGGACTTCCTGTGGCTTTATCCTCAAGTTGACCACTCCTCTGTTTGATACCCTGCCTTGTTTTCCATGGCGTTGCTCTTATAAATGATTTTAATGTAAGCATGTTACACACACAACACATACCGGGAGTCCTCTGGGGCCAGGATAGTTGAAACCAGGTCGTCCTCTGTCTCCCTAGAATTAAAATGAAAATGACTTTTCAAATAAAACCAAAGCATATGGGAACTTTGCTGTGTAACGATCTATATTGCACTGGGGTACAGCACTATATCCTTCCTTTTTGAGGTTAGTAATTCCCCAATGAGCTGGGGATACCCTGAGCAACTGCAGAATATCACAATCCTAATGGGAAAGGGTGGGAAGATAATGGAAGCACGGACAAAATTACATTCATTATATCTTAGACAAATATTAAGACTTTGAAGCTTGATGTGCTTAAAAGGAAGACTTCTTATGTCTTGAAAAATGCCAATGCTAAAACAGTTCTGTGCTGGCCTGTCAGTCAGATAAACATCTGATCTGTATTTGCATATCTCATGGTGTATGAAGTCTTCTCACTATCTGTGGACAGAGTCAAATGATTGTGGGAATCTCTGTACCTATGTTCACTGCTCATTTCTACCTAGTTACATGATTCATGTTAAATCCAGAGCACAGACGAGGTGTTCAGCTTTATTAGAGTGTTTATTTGTGTGAATTGATAAATATGTGGTTACTTTATGGAAGCACCAGAATAAGGCTGTCAGGTCAGGACTATTCCAGGCCTGTAGATTTTGGGGCTAAATCCTGAGACTTAAGGGAGCAGGGAGCAGGCCCTGATGGCATCATTAAGCATGATACCTTAAACATCAGACACTGTTGCACAGAAAATGTTATTCAAATTAAAAAATACCAAGATTAACAAATGAAGAAATTCTACCACATCTGAAGAATGAACATATACTTTTCAAGGCAACACTTTTGCCCTGAGATTCTTTCCTCTTGTTCTAAGGACCAAAGAAGAGGGACCAAGCCCTGAGAACTAATAATCTTACATATGAAGTGTAGCCCCTTACAGTACCATTCTTTTTACCTCTAAGAAGCTGCCATGGGAGCTTCTGTGGAGGGCACACTACATGTGTGCACATGAAGCAATTTTATGGAACAGTGGAAGACTTAAGGAGGAACAAAGAGAATGTGTGAATTAAAAGCAACAATTGGGAAAGGCGGGAAGACTGAACTGCAACTCATATCCTCTCTTCATCCAGCAGCAGCTTTGAAACCAGAGTGATGCAAGAAGGATGAGGCTTAGAGCTGCCTGCCAGCCCAATGCTGACAGATGAGATTGAGAGTCTTTGTGGATATTTGATTTATTGGGCTCCATTTTCTCCTATTTTTTGCTGGCTTTATTTCTCTATTGTTTTGTTCCCCATTGTATTAAATAAATAGTTGCCAACAAATACTTTTGACTTCTATTAGCATTTAAATTAATTTCCAATTGATCTTGGAGGCTAAAAAATGGAAAACATTCTACACAATTCAACGTTTAAAAATTATTTAAATAGAACTAGTAACTTTTTGAGACAGTGTAATCTGATACAAGTCCCATTGAACATGCAAGGACTTACTTCTGTGTAGGACTGAAATGGTACTTTTACATTCAAATTATTTAAGAACCCAGCATTTCTTATGCTCTAATATTTGTTAACCAATAAGGCTGAATACTTGAATGGCAATTTAAACCCTGAAATCTCTATATGAATTTATGTAACTTCAATTACTTGTGAGAATATCTGTGTACAGATCACAGACTCTACCTGTGTTGAATGTAGTATGTCCACATTGTAGTATGAAGTGTTAAGATGACATTATTTATTTCCAGACTGTACCTCTATCTTACCTTTGGTCCTGGAGCACCTGGGTCACCCCTTACACCTGCATCACCAGCATCACCCCGTGAGCCCTAAAACAGTGTTTCAGAAAGAAAAGAGGAAAAAGCAGTATACAGAGTATTAAGAACTCCACTACCATTGTGCTTTAATGCAAATCACAACAATTTCTCATGACATCCTTCCCAAGGGAGTCTTGTGACAGGAAGAAATGAAGATGGTTGGCAGCATTTATAACCCTCCAGGTAATATTTACAATTACTGTAAAAGATGCTGCAAACATTTGTCACATAAAGATGCACAAATGAAGTGAGGTTAGGGTCAAATAAGTTCAAACACTGATTGGCAGTGAATTCTCAACCCACAGAAGATGGATTGATAAAATGTGTGGTTTCCTTCACTGGGCAGTTGCCTAGGAGAGCAGTGAGGGAAAGAGCCAGTGGATGTCCATATGCTGAAGACAAGCTTGGATAAAACTTACAGGCTTGCCTGGTTCTCCTACACCACCCTGAGGACCACGTGGACCAGGCAATCCTCGATCTCCCTGTGCAGCAAACAAACAAAAGTGAAAGTTAGGCATATAGGCTTCTTATAAAGCTTCAAGACAGAAGGTGGTGTCAGATCATCTCCACATCTGCCAATTTATCACATTAAACAGGTTACTTCATTGCTATATTTGAGAAATAGTGTGAAATATCCATGCAATTATACAAATATTAGAAAAAACTACACTAATGTAGCATAGATTCTTAATCGCCAGCAGCATCAGTCTTGTGTTAGACATAACTAACTTCAAAGGTCTGCATATGTCAAACAGTTTAATGTTGGGCTTGTGACACCTAACTAACTGTACTTAATGTCCTCTGGTTATTAGTCTTGGATACTAAGGAAACACCTGGTTCAACACTACACCTAGAATAATTGAATGCAGTAATAGCTAAAGTGGCTGTCATCAAGTCCATCTTGAAAACTGGGTAGCAGCATTTTCAACAAATGCTTTGTAATCTTGTGACTGCAGTTCCATGGAACACAGAGTGGTGTTCTGATGACTATCCAAAGGCTGTTAGCTGATCTCTAGATTCTGGGACTCAGTGATCATGTGGATTCCCTATATTATTGTCTACTTCCTAAAGGAGAATATTTGCACATCCACGGAGGCAACAACATGGGAGAACCAGGGACAGAGAGACTCTGGGGACAAGGAGTCTAGAAAGATGCTTTTCTTGACACACACAGAGAGAAAGAGAAGGCAAAGCCAAAAAGAATAAAGAATCTAAAAGATAGAGCAAGAGTAGAATATAGAGAACTCTACAGATTCCTTTACTTGTTGAATAGTTGGCAGTGAGGGTTTGGCTTCTCCCTAACTTGCATTAAAAAAATCTTTTATTATTCGGAGTACAAATGAGATTACCATCCCATCCTCCATCCAGGATCCAATGCTTAACATATATTCGAGTCCTATTCTGTCTGCTTCAGACTTTGGAAATGATTTGGCTGACTCATGGATTTTAGCATACACTGACAGTGAAGTTACTGAAAAATGTATATCTTCCAATCTCTTTTCAAAAGAACTTAGGCTTCAAAGAAATTTCACTTAAGTACTGAGAATGCTCTGACCAGAGAGTCTAAAGTAGAGTCATTTGGTACAATTCTATGACTCTTTCATACCCTTCCTCCTTTGTTTCCAACTTCGCCAGGTAGTCCTCTTTGTCCCTCAGGACCAGGATCTCCCTGTGGATAAAGAAACAATCATTAGATAAAGAGTCATCACCTTCAGTCTACTATTAGCAGATTCTTTCTTCCTTTTTTGGTATATTTACTAACATCGACTCCCTACTTCATGAGATCAGAGACACCACATGCAGTCTGTGTGAGGAGGGAGGTTTTTGCCCATGTCATTTGGGTCCCCGTACTTGCATAAATGTCAGAGCTGATGGTAGGCAAGATGTGCATCATGGAACTTATTTTAAAGAATAGTTCCTTTTTTGTAACACTAAATTTTAACAGTTTTTCTTTAAATGAACAAAGAATATGAACTAGAATTGCTAGTTATTTTCACCACAATGAAGACCATCATAACTGGCAACAAAAAAACAACATCTTAACCAAATATAGGCCTGTGATTCTAACATCATATTTTCTTTTTCTTCTTCTGTATGATTTTGAATACCTTTGCCTGCTGAAGAAGCCAGTGGAGTTTTGAGAGCTTGCATGATTTATTTTGGGCATTTTTAATTGACCCAATAAAGGTACTGCTGCTCTGTGGATTTTGGATGTTGTATTTTACTCGAGCATGGGAAGGGTACTACCACTGGACTGGAGGGTCAAGAATATGGGTGATTATTTATTTTTGTTAACTCATATATGTTTGAATTAGTCAGAATTGTTTTAGCTGAGGCTTTTTCGTTTCCTCACATTTTAATTTATAAGGCATTTTGGAAACTTTGCCAGAAAGTAGAGGAAAAGGCAAATCTTACAGTAAAAAGAATAATAATAGAAAGGCTACAATCCAGGATTTTTAACTGCCCCTATAGATTACAATCCAGGATTTTTAATTGCCCCATATGCTTTGAATAATGTGTACAGTATCTGTACCTTTCAGAATGTTTTAAAACTGTTTAAAATTAATACTGTTTTAATAGGCTAATATTTGTTTTTAAATTATATATATATATATATATATATATAGTTGTATGTTGAATTAAGCTGTGCTTGGGTGCCATATTGGGAGAAAGGCAGGATACAAACTAAATAAACAAATAAGAAGCAGGACAAAACCTTTCCCAGTCAATGTGCATCAATTTACTTCTGCTTGGATGAATTTCCTTTGTTCTTTGACAATGACATGTACAACTATCTCTGTATGTGTGAGGAGACTCCCTTCCATTGGTTTGGCAAGCTGCTGAACTTACCCGCTCTCCATTAGTTCCAACAGTTCCAGGGGGCCCTTTTGCTCCAGGATCACCTCGGCGACCCTTAAGTAAAGTAAAGAGTATGGTTAAAGATATATATATATATATATATATATATATATATATTAAAAAAGACAGGTGTTCTGTTCATTGCTGAGCCCATGCCTCTCCCAGCTAGAACACAATTCTCCTCTCTTCCATTGGGTATGGCAACCAGTTTGATTCTAACAAACTGGACAACATATTATATTCTTAATTGGATCAACCTCTTGGTTAAAAAAATTCTTACTTCATACATTTCCACAAAACTTTGTGTATGTGTGCATGTAGGGGTATTTTCATTACCATGTGCTCACAAGTGTACAAACAACACTTTCATCCCCCTCCCCCCCTCCCCCCTGGTTCATCTCAGAAGATATGAAGATGAAAAAGAAAAAAAGGAGGGCTGCATAAGAAATTTTCCCAGGACAAAAGAGTGGTGTTTTCTTTTTTATTGCTACAAAGGTTGAAAGTATATTATAACAGAATGAACCTTCCCAAAATCTGAAGAAAATTCTCTAAGAAGAGTAGTCACCCCCAAATAGTAATTTTAACAAATGTTCCCACTAGGAAACTGTTTCTTATTTATAAATATGCTCATCTTGGATCTTGACATCAAATATTGACAATATGAAACATCCACTGACATCTCTTGATTTTTAACATACCGTAACTATTGAATATATCCAGTGAAATGTTTGCAATTTTGTACCTTTTTTCCAGTGCTACCCTACAGTATACAGAAGTGTTCTCATCTGGCAGCCAAACAGAAACAAAAGGAAAGACATGCTACCTGATTGTATATAACACTGTAAAGATAAGACAAGCCACCTCATTGGGTAATCTTGGGCCAGCTACTCTCTTTCAGTTTGTTGCAGAGATAAAGTGGGAAGGAAGAGAGATTTATTCACAATCTAAACCTCACTGGAGAAAAGGTAGTATATAAAGGTAGCTTAGAAATTATGTATGCATTTATTATCCCATCAACTTCTCGAATAAAGTGAAGATTCAAGCATGGGAGCAGAAAGGACTGGACAAATATGGAAGTGTACAGGAAATATTTTCACAATGCAGGCATGGATACCTTCATACCTAGAAGGATGCCAGAAGGAAGCTGTGATAAGAAGTCCATTGTAAAGTGAAAGAAGAGGAGGATATAGAGCTAGCATTTGTTGCTAACTACAACAGCACTGAGTGGAAGGATCAGTCTATCATGCTACATTAGGGCTGCCAGAGAGAAAGCTAAGACGGCTTATGTACATGTTATGCAATGAGGAAGCAAGCAACCCCTGCTGAAATCCCCTTTTCTACACAGCCATTAAAGGTACAGGGACCCTTTTCAATATTCAGACTAGCAATCCTACTTTCTGGATCCCATAAACTATCAAAAAGCAGCTGTAGTATTGGTCATATGAGAGTGTATGTCCCATAAAACCAAAATACACAAGAAGTACATCTAGACAGAGTCTTAGGGCCCCAACAGACCGGCACTAAACACCAGCATTGGGGAGGAGTGGGGGCATGGCAACTGCATGCCCAACACACCGACTCCTCCAATGCTGCTTTCATACGGCCCACCTAACCAAATGGTGGGCAGCGTCATGCCTCTTCTTTGGTGCAGCGTTTACATGTGCTCTGCCAAAGAATCTCAGAAAAAGTGCTGCCATGGCGGTAAAGGCACCTTTCCCCCAGTGCAGAAAGAAGCTACCAACTTGCACTTGGTGCAGGTGAAGTTCCCCACATCTGTAGGCAAGAAGGAGGTGTGTTGTCTCCCTGGGGCAAAGATCCATCATGTGATGGAGAGGCTGACAAGACTTGTCAAGCCTACTGATCAATACCCCCTTCTTTTGGTTCATGTGGGAACCAATGATACTGCAAGGCACAGCCTTCAGAATGTCATAAGGGATTATGAGGCTCTGGGAAGGAAGCTGAAAGAGATGGATGCACAGGTTGTCATCTTATCTCTTCTCCCAGTAGAAGGGCATGGTCCAGGAAGGGAGAAGAAAATAGCAGAGGTGAATAACTGGCTCCGTAGATGGTGCCGCCAAGAACAGTTTGAATTCTTGGATCATGGACTGCGGTTCCATGAGGAGGGACTTCTGGCAAAGGATGGGCTGCATCTCACGCCAGTTGGCAAAAACATTTTTGCCAGTAGTCTCAAAAATCTCATCAGGAGGGCTTTAAACTGAGTTATATGGGGGAGGGAGACATTATTCTGGAAGGCAAAAGGGCTGGAGGAAATAGTCAAACTGACATAGAGGGAACAAGGCAAACAGTGCAAGGACCCAACAGTGGGAAGCAAAAAAATTTGCACAGGCAGCAAGTAAAGGGAACACATGTTCTTAGATGTCTCTACACTAATGCACAGAGTATGGGAAATAAACAGGATGAACTTGAACTCCTAGCACAGCAAAGCAAATATGATATAATAGGCATCACTGAAGTCTGGTGGGATGAGTCTCATGATTGGAATGTAGAAATAAAGGGGTATAACCTTTTAAAGAGAAACAGGCCAAACAGGAAAGGAGGAGGAATAGCATTATATGTCAGGGATATTTACACCAGTGAAGAGATCCAGGACATCAGTACTGGAGGCCAAGAGGAGAGCATCTGGATAAAAATTAAAGGAGAGGGAAACAACAGGGATGTTACTGTGGGAGTCTACTACAGACCCCCAAGTCAGACGGAGGAATTGGATGATGCCTTTCTAGAACAGATGACCACACACTCAGAAAGGAGAGATGTAGTAGTGATGGGGGACTTCAACTATCCGGATATTTGCCGGAATTCAAACTCAGCCAAATCCTCAAGGTCGAGCAAATTCCTCACTTGCCTGGAAGACAATTTCATTGTCCAAAAGGTGGAAGAGGCAACAAGGGGATCAGCTATTTTAGATCTGATCTTAACCAACAGGGATGACTTAGTCAATGGAGTACAAGTGGTTGGATCCTTAGGGGGAAGTGACCATGTTCTCCTGGAGTTTGTTATACAGTGGAAAGGGGAAGCCAGGCATAGTCAGACACGCATTCTAGACTTTAGGAGAGCTGATTTCAATAAACTTAGAGAAATACTGGGGGTGATCCCATGGTCAGGAAAACTAAAAGAGAAGGGAGTTCAAGATGGATGGGAGTTTCTCAAAAGGGAGATACTGAAGGCACAATTTCAAACAGTTCCAATGAGGAAGAAAAATGGGCGGTGTCTCAAGAAGCCAGGATGGATGACTAAGGAACTTTCAACTGAGATAAGCCTTAAACAGAACATGTATAAGAAATGGAAAAATGGGGAAATCACCAAAGAGGAATTCAAACAGATAGCCAGCACATGTAGAGGTAAAGTCAGAAAAGCTAAAGCGTAGAATGAACTCAGGCTTGCTAGAGAGGTTAGGAACAATAAAAAGGGCTTTTTTGGGTATGTCCGAAGCAAAAGGAAGAGGAAGGAAACAGTAGGGCCACTGCGTGCAGAAGATGGCAAAATGTTAACAGGAGACAGAGAAAAGGCAGAATTACTCAACACCTTCTTTGCTTCAGTCTTCTCAGAAAAGGCAAAAGGTGCTCAACCTAAGGATAATAGAGAAGAAGACAGAATAGGGGAATTTCAGCACGGAATAAGTAAAGAGGTAGTACAGGAATACTTGGTTAACCTAAAATGAATATAAGTCTTCAGGACCAGATGAACTACATCCAAGGGTATTAAAAGAACTGGCAAATGTAATATCAGAGCCATTGGCAATAATCTTTGAGAACTCCTGGAGAACAAGAGAAGTCCCAGCAGACTGGAGGAGGGCAAACGTTGTCCCCATCTTCAAAAAGGGAAAAAAAGAGGATCCCAACAATTATCATCCAGTTAGTCTGACATCAATACCAGGAAAGATTCTAGAGCAGATCATTAAGCAGAGAGTCTGCGAACATTTAGAAGCCAATGCCATAATCACAAAAAGCCAACATGGGTTTCAGAGAAACAAGTCATGCCAGACAAATCTGATCTCTTTTTTTGATAAAATTACCAGCTTGGTAGATGAAGGGAATGCTGTGGATATAGTATATCTTGATTTCAGTAAGGCCTTTGACAAGGTTCCCCATGACATTCTTGCAAACAAGCTTGCAAAATGTGGACTAGACAAGGTAACCGTTACATGGATTTGTAACTGGTTGACTGGCCGCACCCAAAGGGTGCTCAACAATGGCTCCTTTTCATCCTGGAGAGAAGTGACCAGTGGGGTGCCACAGGGTTCTGTCCTGGGCCCAGTGCTATTCAATATCTTTATTAATGACTTGGATGACAGAATTGGGGGCATACTTATCAAATTTGCAGATGACACCAAATTAGGAGGAGTAGCCAATACTCCAGAAGACAGGATCAAAATTCAAAATGACCTGAATAGATTAGAAAACTGGGCCAACACTAACAAAATGAAATTCAATGCGGAGAAATGCAAGGTACTGCACTTAGGGCGCAAAAATGAAATGCACAGATATAGGATGGGGGACATCTGGCTGAATGAAACTATGTGTGAAAGGGATCTAGGAGTTCAGGTAGACCATAAGTTGAACATGAGTCAACAGTGCGATGCGGCAGATAAAAAGGCCAATGCTATTCTAGGCTGCATCAATAGAAGTATAGCGTCTAGATCAAGGGAAGTAATAGTGCCACTCTATTCTTCTTTGGTCAGGCCCCACCTGGAATACTGTGTTCAGTTCTGGGCACCACAATTCAAAAAGGATGTGCAGAAACTGGAGCGTGTCTAAAGGAGGGCAACTAAGATGGTGAAGGGACTGGAAACCATGCCCTATGAGGAACGACTTAGAGAGTTGGGGATGTTTAGCCTGGAGAAGAGAAGGTTAAGAGGTGATATGATAGCCCTGTTCAAATATTTGAAAGGATGTCATATTGAGGAGGGAGCAAGCTTGTTTTCTGCTGCTGCAGAGACTAGAACACGGAACAATGGATGCAAGCTGCAGGAAAAGAGATTCCACCTCAACATTAGGAGGAACTTCCTGACAGTAAGGTCTGTTCGACAGTGGAACACACTACCTCGGAGTGTAGTGGAGTCTCCGTAAGCAGAGGCTGGATGGCCATCTGTCGGGGATGCTTTGACTGGGAGTTCCTGCATGGCAGGGGGTTGGACTGGATGGCCCTTGTGGTCTCTTCCAACTCTATGATTCTATGATTCTATGAAGCAACTTTCTGTGGCTTAATTCTGTGCCAGGGAAAGGCTGGATCAGGGCATGGTGTGTAGTTGCCGCGACTCTGATCCAGCAATGAAAGGGCGGTGGCAGGTCACTCCAAAGGGGTGGTCCGTTGAGCCCCAAAGTCCTCATCTATTTATTCCTGCAGATTTTTGTTGGAAAAATATGTTGCATTACAGTAAAATTCCTGCCAAATGACACAGCATGAAGAACCTCAGCAAAATGTCCCAAAGCGGTAGAATCTTCAGTGGGATTATAACCTGAATTGTTCTGCAGGGTATTACACAGAACTGAATGTTTTGATTTCACTACAATTTGAATTTCATTGGAAACATCCCTAATATGGGGAATGTAGTCTTTAGAATGAAATTATTAGGTTTTGTATTTAGGATATGTGCTTGTAAGTTAAACTTGGCATACTCAACCCTACAATATAATCTTGCTTTTGAGACAAAGAGATGAAACATGCAGGGGTAGGGGTGATACAGAAAATTTCTAGAATCTTACAGGTTCTCCTTTGGGTCCAGGAGATCCAGGGCCACCTTTGGCCCCCTTGATACCAGGACTGCCAGGTGATCCATTACTGCCTTTAGTTCCCTTTGAAAAATGGAAGAAAAATTAGAATTAATTAGAGGTGGGTGACAACAAAAAACAATGGGAAAGTATTGTCTCTATTGAGCTCACTAGTAACCAAGGTGACATCCCCAAATACTGGGTCATGACATTTTGCAGGGTTCCACCCTCCCTGCCTGCCTCAGTCTATATCCTGCCTTCTTCCTAAGAGTGGGACTCCTTGTTTTCACGAGGCAGCCAATAATAATAACCAGTGAACAAACTCTAATTGACCCAATTTTCTTCCCTAGGCTTTTAGTGTTATTTTTAACTGCTCAGGATGAAAAGACAGGGTTTATGATCACTGAGATAACATTTTACTGAGATCTTGTACTTTTTCCAGAGTATCGGCATCCTTGCTCTATATAAATACTGTATATACTCATGTATAAGTGTAGAAACTTTAGTAAAAAAATTGATCCAAAAACCCTGAGTCAATTTATTTATGGGTCAATATATGTACTATAAGTGAACTTTTATTTAAAAAGAAGTCATCTGCTGGTTAAATTCAAGCATGTAGCCTGTCCTGGAAGTGCTGATCCTTCTAAATTTTCTCATTCATCCAGCATTTAGGGTGTGCACAAGCAGTTATACTTGCTGAATTTTTGTAAGTTCTTTGGCATTGTTTTCTCCTGCTTCATCCTCAAGATCCTTTGCTACATGCCCTTAAGTTTTACCCTTGATTTATCCATGGGTCATATAAAAATCCATAATTTTGTCCCCAAAACCTGCCCTCGACTTATACATGGAGTCAACTTATAGTCAAGTATACAGACACTGGTTTTTAAAATTAAGTTTCTGTATCATCTTTTTATCTCAAGCACTCATGGCAGCACAGACATCATCATTGCCAGAAGTTAGGTCAGAGGTTGTAGGCCACATATTGAATTGTGCCTGGAAACCTATCTGAAATCAGCAAAGTTTTCATACACTCTTGATAAACAACGTCCTTATCTAAAGTGATAATGGGTAACAAAGATAAATGGATAGTTTATATATGAATTATAATCATGAACTTCCAGATTATCTGGCCAGATAAGACTAGCCATGGACATTTTGAATAGTTGTGTGGGGTTTTCAGGCTATGAGGATGTGTTCTAGAAGAGTATATTCCTGATGTTTCACCAGTAGCTGTGGCTGGCATCTTCAGAGAATGCTGGCATGGAAGAGAGTGGGATGTCTATATACTGTTGGTTGAGAGGAAGTGATTTACATGTTAATCTGTGTATTGTTCTGTTGCTGAATGGCAAGGCCTCAACAACAGAACAATACACAGATTAACAGGTAAGTCACTTCCTCTCAACCAACAGTATATGTACCCCACTCTCTTCCATGCCAGCAGTCTCTGAGGATGCCAGCCACAGCTACTGGTGAAATGTCAAGAATAAACTCTTCTAGAACACGGCCTCATAGCCTGAAAAACCCACAAAATAATATGGATGTTGACCATGAAAGCCTTCAACTTCACGAGGTTTTGAATGTCAGCAAACATGCATTTGGAAAAAGAGTTTAGATTTGTTCAAAAACATCCAAAATTTAAGACACCCCCCCCCACTTTAGAAGGAATTTTCATTCCCAGTTAGATAGCCTTGAAAAAAGTTCTTAAGTTTTGTAAAAACAGGGGGTTATGTGCTAATTTTCTGATACTTTTGTGCTTTAATGAATTTTCTTCCATACTGAGTTATTGGGTTAGTGTCACTGAATTAGAATCGACAAGATTGCTTGCCTGGAAAACCCCAAAGAGAAGGATGAAAGATAACTAAAAATAGAATCCTCTAGTATTCTCTGTGTCCAATATTCATACTTTCCTAGTTGATTATAGTGATTATAAAAATAACATAGTCAGACTATTGTATCTACAGTTTAAAAGATATTCCTGCCTGTATTCTCTTTCCATGACTTCATAACTATGCTAACAGCCATGCAGCTACTGGCCATGGGCTTGAACTTCCAAGAGATCCAGCAATTTCACATCTTGTCTCAGTCCAATGGGTAGGGGATTAAAACATACCCTGTTTCCTTTTTCTCCAGGTGGCCCAGGTTGTCCATTTCGGCCAGGCCGTCCAGAATCACCCTGAAATAGAAGTAATGAACAGTGGTTAACAAAAGTCATTACAGTTGCACATACAGGCAGACTACCTAAGTGGCTTTGTATACCAGGGCCTGCTGAATGGAACCAAGATGACACCTCCTAGCAAGACAAATTTGGATTCTAACATAAATTAGAGATGGAGTATTCTGTATAGGGGTTGGTATATTTGACACCTGATGCTAGCATTTATTTATTTAGGCTAAATGTTCATATACCAGTAAACTGGCAATGTCAGTTTCTGCGGAGGTGACGTTGAGAGATGGGGATAGTGCCACCTATCTACTGCATCTACCTTTCTTCAGAAAGCAGCATTTTCCACTCACCTTCAAAATTGCCAAAATCAAGTGTACTGTTCCAAATTGAGTCATGAATTTCAAGTGGCTAAAAGATGCGCACACACACACAAAAAATACAACAATGGCTTTGCACTGTCATGGCCAGCCAAGAGTTGGAGTCGGAGGAGGAGGAGGAGGACATAGCTCCTCAGGAGCAAGAGGAATTGGAGGCTAGGCCAGGTCCCAGTTCTGCCATGCCAGACCCTAGCCCTGACAGTTCAGCCCCAGGAGTGGAAGCACAGCCAGGCTCTGGCACTGTGGAGCTCCCTTCAGGGGCTCAGCAGATGAGTGTGGGCTCCAGGGAGGAATCTGGCTTGGAGGTTCCCTCCTTTAAGGAGCGAAGGACTGAAAGTACTTGGTGTCCGTCGATCTCGCAGGCTGGCTGAGAAACAAGCTCTTAATAAGGCTCAGCTGATACCAGGCAGGGTGTCGGCTACTTAAACACCTGTGGGACGCCATCCCTTTGCCAGAACTTATTGTAAGTCTCTTGGTGTGACTGTGTGCTGGCTTCGTGTCTTTGGAACTCTGGTTTGCCTTGACCTTGGAACGATTTGGACTTTCGCTGCTTTCTCCTTGCCCTGACCTCGGACCGGACTGACTTCTGTGCTTTCCCCAACCCTGACCTTGGCTCTGGCTTTTGGACTATTCTTTGGATCAACGTTTAGGCTTGTGGAACTGACTTATCAGCTATTGTTGGTGAGTGCTGGCCGCAGTCCGGGACATGCACTGACATTTTGCAGAGAAATGGAATTATGCTTTCTAATGGCTTGTAAAAATGATAGGATTTTGGAATCAAGAAGAACAGTGACTCTGGATCATTCACCTAGGCCAGTATCCTACTTCCACAATTCTGGGAATCCCTCCACCTCATTTTTAGGGCCCTTCATTGGGACAGTTGGCCCTCTGTATCTATGGATCTATGGCCCTCTGTATCTATGGATCCATCCACAGCTTGAAAATGTCCCCGACAAATTATCCCCCCCCCCCAGCAAACCTTGATTTTGCCATTTTATACAAGGGGCACCATTTTACTACACCATTGTATACAATGGGATTTGAGCATTTGTGGATTTTGGTATCCATGGGGGTTGGAGGTCCTGGAACCAAACTCCAGTGGATACCAAGGGCCCATAGTATTCACAGGTGTGAGGCTTCACTTAGCTATCATGCCTAGTAATTTCTGATCCGCTTGTCCTCCTTGTCATGTGTCCGTTATCATATTTCTACACTAAAGTCCCAGACACATTGGCCTAAATCTATTTTAAGACTAGAAAACTGAATTTCCCCTCTAGTGTAGTTGCACTGGATTACACTTTTGGACTTTATCACACGTCGACCTATGTGCTTCCATCCCAAAAATGGTTAAAGTGCTGGGCATCCCACAAAAGCAAGCCACAGAGCACAACAAGAGGTTAAAAGCACATTAAAGTGGGCCCAATGCAAATTTGGGTATCAAAAGGAAACAAATAAATCTCCATTGCCAGCTTAGAAATAACTCCAAACTGTCACATGCCCTCTCCCTTTGCAAACTCCAAAACCAGAAACACACACACAAGAGAGAGAGAAAGGAGGAGGCTGGGTCCATAAGCCTGCCTGATTCCATGCCCTCCTTTCTAGGGCATGTCTTCCATTTCACCCTTCTGTCCAGGAGGACTTTCAAAATGCCCTTTCTCTGCCTTCTTCCACGAGCTCTTCCCTTAATTAGAGCCTGCAAAGAGGAGGAAAGCAGCAAAGAGGAGGAAAACAAGGGACGTCTCTCCCTATAAGAAGTCTCTCCCAGGGACAGCAAGGAGGTTTGGGAAATCAGAAAACCGCGATCATATCTGGAGGCTTGTATTTTCACACAGCAGCCATTGCATGAGAGGAATCAATTCATAAGCCAAATGGAAACGTAAATCTGGTAGTTTTGCGAATTTGCTTATTTCCTGATTGACCTCACATTCACCCTGTAACATCCCCAGATTGCTTGCAGTGTCGTGTTAAAAGCAGCTGCGAATTTGTCCCTAAACTCTGGATGACCCTGTATTGGTACCACTTTAACCCTCCAATTTCCCTTATGTTATAACGTCCTTTGAGAAAGCCATTGTGCAAAGCACTTGTGCAAGAGTTTGCACAAGTAGCTGTTTAAAGGATTGTGCAACTACTTGTGCAATTGCTTGTGTAATCACTTTATGCAAGCAGAACTATACTGGATACTACCTTTGTGCTATCCCTGAACATGGACAGTCTCTAATACAGCACAGCTTTGTGCTAACTCAATAGCACAATACAGTACTTAATGTCTTTCTCACATGGTAGGTGCTCCAAAATCCTAGTCCTTTTTAGTTGCACCTTTCTAGCACTGCTATGACATCCTTATGTCATAGAGTTATCAAAACTACTCCCAATAGGACAGATTTTTATAATGACTTTATGGTAGTGGCTGTTTATTGTATACACTCTTTACATTCACGTGTCATGATATCATAAGCCAAATGAACACCATGCCTCTTTCTCAATGGCTTTAACTTACTCTTCCTGACAAGCTGGTGATCTTTGGTCACATTAAGGATTCTACAAACCTTTATCCCTTCATCTCCAGGTAGTCCTTGATCTCCAGCACCACCAGGATAACCATCAGAACCCTAAAAAGAAATTCAAGAAAGAACTGTTTGCAAATCTGACTGTGAGGAATGGCTTTCAGAAAATAAAGCACAAGAAACAGAAACAGATAAAAGAATGAACAGACCATACAACATTTAAGTAAAGAGAAAACTTTACTGTGCCTTCCCTCCCTGATGGCCACCTCTGATAGAACCTGAGCATTTTCTTACCCTTTCGCCTGGGTCTCCTTTGCAGCCAGGAGGTCCAATACGTCCCAGTTTGCCCTGAAAAGATCACAAATAAAAATAGAGGAGATGGTGAACATTATTCTCCTCACATAAGATCCAACCTTCATCTAAGTATTTATCTGATTTTAATGAATACCTGACTTTAATGATTCCAGGACAGCTTCTCACACCAATGGAAGCACAACATAATACTAAGCTAAAAAGGAAGGGAGGAGAGAGGCTACCAAAACTGTTGAAAGTTGTAGGAGTTAAGGTGCCACTTCCGCAGACATGATGCTGCCTTCTTATCTCTTGAGAGAGTCAGGTTTGGCAAATAACTGTTGCTGACACCCCAAATATTCTCCATCTGTCTGTTGCCCTTATGTTTCTTCAACTTGTTTTTAATTTATGGCAATCCTATCTTGGCATTTTCTTGTCAAGATTTATTCAGAAGAGGTTTGCCACTACCTTCCTCTCCGGCTGTAAGACAGTGACTTTCCTAAGATCACTCAATGGGTTTCCATGACTGAATGGGGATTTCAATCCTGGTTTCTCCGAGTCCGAATCCAACACTCAAACCACTACACTGGTGCTCCATCTGTGTGTACCCATAATATGATGAAATAACAATATGGATATTATAACACTTCAAGACAGGGAGAAAGTGACTGAAAAGATTCCTACTCTTATGATGAACAATGAATTATATATAAAAAGGGGAAAGCATTACCTATCTGGCCTTCCATTTTTGGAATGACTGTTAAAAGTTACTCATGGAATTTACTTCCCTTTTAAACAGTACTGTATAATCAAAATGCTCATTGTACTGAGTAGCTTTACCTTTTGTCCATCAGTGCCATTCCTTCCAGGAAAGCCACCAGACCCCTAAAATAAAAGAGCCAGAGCATTAGAAAGTTTTCACTATAAATCCAGAGCTGGAATCATGGGCAGTGTTCAAAGGTTGGGCCTTACCTTTCGTCCATCTCCTCCAAACTCTCCCTGCAAAAGACAAATGGAAAAATAACAATAATGAGTAAGTCCTGTTTACTAAAACAAAAAGTTACAGTAGCTAAGAAATTATTTGGGATATAAATTGTGGAATTCTCCATTACTCAAACAGAGATTTCATGTAGTGTTCTTCCTATTCTGACACCCATTATTTGAGAATGGAGAGATGTAGTATGTACATGCAATCTACTAAGCACTGACCTTTCAGGCTATGTGTGGAAGGGACATTAATTGGACTTCTGCTTTGAATCATCATCCATCATCCATCAGAATTATTCCTGTTCTAAAATTATCACTGCACATTGCACATATCATTATTCTCTGTTTTAAATTTATGCAAATTTACTTCTGAGTTCCCTATCAAATTATCTGATGTAGTAGTTAAAACACCTTACCTTTTCTCCTTTTAGTCCACGGATACCCTATGGAAGGAACAAATTATGTTAGTATATGTTGAGATATATGCCACTGGTTTCGACTTCCTCCTTTATTTTGCTATTATATTCCACAATGGGCTCATTTAATTTATGGTTATTTAAGTAATTGATTTAAATTACTTTCATGTAAAAGGTCAGTTTTATATAAATTATCTAAAACCATTTTCTAGATTTATAAGACATATATTTCAAATGTATCAAATATTTATGCTGGCTGTGAAACACAAAATTCATTTTACATGTCTCATGTATTTTGAAATTTATACCTAAAATTGTGAAATCCAGTTTTTTTTCTGTTTGGGCTTCTCTATATACATAAAAAAAATTACCAAATTGAGTCTGCATTTCCATAAAGTTCTATGCTGCTAGCTACCAGGCAGAATGTAATTCCACCCAAAAATATGTATCCACCGTGATAGTTTTAATACACACATTCATATTAAATATTTACAATGTTTGAAGAGAACAGATTAACATCATTTTCATACCTATAAAGCCTAATCTTAAAAAAGGTTAGGTAGAGTTTTGTCTCATTCCTTTACATGCAAAAATGGTTTTGGTTAATGCAAGGGCAAGCCAGGGATCTGAAGAATTCTGGCTCATTGCTTATAAGCAGCTTGCACACTGTTAGACCATAACCACTTGGTTCCTCCTGCAAAAAAGATTATGTAGATCCTTTGTGTGAAGTTTGTTTATTGCGACAGCTGAATCAGGAACTCTGGCTTGCCTCTTTCCAAAGAAGTCAGAGTTACAAGCCAATAAAAACCAAACCTTATGACCCTGGCTTGTTTAGGTGAGAAAATACAGGGTTTCCAGTTCACAGACTGCAGTAAATTAACCACAGACTGAAAGTCCATGGTTCATTTTAGCTCTTCCCACTTGCAGAAGAAGACAACCAGGTGGTGAACACTGGCATTCTGCTCCAACCTGAAAAGCCAGAGCTCTAAAGAACCTGGATTACCATAATGTGCAGAGTGGGTGAATATAGCTGATCGGGGTTCTTGGATTAAATTTTTAAAATTACAAGTGTAGATATGCCCATATTGCATTTGAAGATTGCTTAAAACAAATACCATTCCCCATCCCCAGGAGCATTTTGTAATTTTATAATAATTTTTATTCATTCCAATTAGAATGCATTTGATTTTTATGATACAGTCAACAAAGGAGAAAGAAAATTCTGGGAAAGGGGAAGTGAAACGCAGGTTTCTCTTTAATCTGTTAATTTTAATGTGTGACCAGAAGCAATATAGGACTGAAAAAGGTGCTTTTAATAGAGAAAAGATTTAATTATCATATGCTATGCATAAAAAGAAATACATCCATGCAGAGTAGCTGAGCAAAGTGAAATGGAATGCCATGCACACTTTTCAAACTACATAGTCCATAGATTAAACAGTGAATCCTATTGAAAAACTGAGCTCCACTGTATAAGGATTTGTCTATAGGTTTGTCTGTCTGTGTGAGTGAGCTGATTAAAATCATATTTCAGTTCATGTAGCTGAATATGTATTGCAAACAAGCTATACCTCAAAGAATGATAACTGTATATATGTATCTGTGTGTATATGAGTGTATGTATGTGTTTGTGTATGTGTATATAAATAACTATTGAGCATTACAACATTTCCCCCAGAGAAATAGGAATAATGTGAGCACCTGGGACAAATCTGTTAAATGGGGTACAAATGAATTAAAATGATCTATAACAATACAATAACATGTAATCTAAGAACAAATGTAATAATATGTTAGAAGGCCCTTGTGGACAGTGGAGATTTTTTCTGGGCAAGATATCTGTCCCATCCTCTTTTCTACCTCTATTCTTTTTCAGAATTAAGAAAAATTGTAGGTGAATTAAGAAACACATAGGTGGCCTGGGGCCCAATTTCAGTAGTCCCTTGCTATCTGTGGGGAAGCCATTCTGGACCTGCCCCCCATAGATAGCAAAAACCATGGATGCTCAAATCCATTGTTTTCATTGGCGTGCATCCACATTCACCCATTTAAGAATCCAGTGCTTGCCACTGCAGAAGCTCAAATCTGTAAATGGCAAGATGATATGGGCAAACTGTACGTTACATTTCAGATGGGCCCAGGGCATGTCTACTTTTCCCATTCCAACAAAAAATAGGGATGAGAAAAGAGCTGTCCAAGTATAGAAACCTATTGGGATTCTGAATGTTCACAGGTGGACTTGCTATCCTGTGTCCAATAATAAGAAGAAAAGCAATGACATAGTGCTGTCAGGACACCCATGAGTGTGATTTGCAACCCTCATTTCTCGATTACTATAATACATGCTGCCCTTCTTAGAGAAAGTTTATCTACGGCCCGAAACAGATGGCCTGAAAAATGCAGAGCGCAGCTGCTCTGGCACCAATTGTGCCAGGGACGTGGCAACAACATGTCCCCAACTCCAATCCAGGCTGCCACTGCCGTCCTGAACTGGGCCAGCAGAAGGAGAGGATCTTGTCTGCTTCTTTTTGGCCCAGTTCTTCCATGAAGATGTGACCTTGGTGTGGCTTCCAGCAGCATTCTAAATGCTACACCAAAATATAGCCAGAAACCACATCATTTTGCCTGTCAGTTTGGGGCATGTTGTTTTCCTGTCATCCAGTATGTTTGGTGGCAGCCCTGCTTTGTGAGGAATTTGTAACATATTCTCCATGTGGTTGTTGTATTCCAGGGGAGAACAACACTTCCCTTTATCCCACCCCCCTTTCCCAGATTGTTCACAACACCCCAGGCCAGAAGAATCGTCAAGGTCCAACAGTTAGTACAGTATTTCAAATACTCTTCGGCATCAAGGAATGGATCTTCCATCAACCTTACAGTCATTTAGTTGCCTATCATGAGTACTTGTAAAGTTTTCTGTCACAGCTCATTATCCTTCCTCTGACCTGAATGTTTCTGGGTACAATGCTATGGCCTTCCACTCTGTTGCTTGTTGGAAATCCCTCAATGGTCAACACTTAAAGAGTTAAAGATGTCTTGGAGACAGCAAGAGTGATAAGCTTAAATAGTTTTCAATCTCCTTGCCTCTTATCTATTTGAATTAGTATGAGGCACTAATTCTAATACTATCCACTAATCCTAAACTTTCTGAGATGTAAAGTGATAGGATCTTTCTACCTCTTTTCTTGTAACCACCCTATACTCTCACTTTTGCTCAAAGTGAAACTAGTTTACTTCAGTGTTAGTGTAGCACATTTAGAGAGCATTCCTGTCTCAAATAGAGTAGCTTGTTTCTTTAGTCACTGACGTTTTTACACCTTAATCAAAATCTGAATACAGTAACTTCCATCACTGCTGAAGATGCTGGTTACGGGAGAGCTGCTTAAATGGTCACTTTAAAATGGTATCATCTTATTTAGACATATATACAAGAATAAAAGCATAAACACGAGGCACAAAATTTCTTACCTTGGGACCAGGATATCCAATCGGACCTTCAATTCCTGGGTCACCCTATGAAAAAACCCAAAAACTATTATTAACTGTAATAATTTAAATAGTTTATCAAGACTTCCAAAACACATAGTCAGAGGTAAGTCCCTTTGAAAGTATTGGAATGTACCTCTAAGTTGACGTTTAGGGCTGAGTCCTGAATTCTGTTGCTAGTCTCCAGTAGAGTAGACTCATTGAATTAATAGGATTTCACAATATGTTGACTCATCATTCAATAATAAACTGGTAATTTATTTAATGGGTTACCCAATAGGATTTAAGCCTGCACATGCAGTGCTTTGCAATCAGTTACTCATCACTGCAAAACATATACATCATGGACTGGTATTTCTGTTATTCTAGCAACAGTGAACTGAATGGGTAAGATACAGATTTTTAAAAAGTTGAAAGGTACTTGAAATACATGCCATGGCCACAAGAACACTTCCTGCCTCAGTCCCAATTAGAGCAGATATTTTCCACTCCTTTCAAAACTGGTTTTGAGCCGCCTTAGGCGGCCCCGGTGCAGCTTCCAAGTGCTTCCGGGGCATGTGTTGTGTAAACACCACACTCTCCAGAGTGGCCAGAAGCTGCCCCCGTCTGCCCATCTGTTTTGGGCCTTAGTTTGGCCCTAATGTATTAACAATGTATTCATAGTACAAGCCATGGGGAACTTTGCAGAAAAACAAAATTCAGCTGGATGAAGTGAACAGTGACAGGGGCAAATGAGTGTTAAAGAGACTGGCAGTTCTTCAAGACAGCAGAAATAAAGCAGCTTGACATCTCTTTAACTGTCATGACTCCAATCTGTGGAATCCTGGGATTTGTAGTTTGGTGAAGTACTCAGTGTGATCTACAACCAAACTACAACACACAGGATTCTGCAGGACAGAATGATGGCAGTTAAAGTGGTGTCAAACAGCTTTAATTATGCAGTGTAGACACACCCTAGGCATCCTACAGGTTAGTACATCTCATACAATCTTCAGATGCCCTAACCCCTGCCCCAAGGACCTATTCCTTGTTACAGTTCAAAAGAAGAAATGAGTATGGTGTCAGTAGATTTATTTAGGTCTCAATGATTTCCATTTGCTCACCTGTCGTCCTTTAAGACCAAGAGCTCCCGGAGCACCCATGTTACCCTTCGCACCCTAAACAAACGAAAGAAACAAATCAGAGTCAGATCAGCATTTCTTGTGTTTTACCCCTTGTAATAAGATGACTATTTCAGCAGTTTACAGAGACCAAAATATCTGGGCTGAGTGATGCTTCACTGAGATGTGGAATGAAGTCTTTCAGAGCAGTTTTCCCCAGCCTAGCACTCTCCAGAGTGTGTTGAACTATAACACTCATCATCCCTAATAATGACCACAGTAGCTGGGGATAATGGAAGTTTCAGCCCAACATATTTAGAGTGTGCCAGGTTATCTTAGCAGGTTCAACCACAACAGATTTCATATAGCATGACAAAATAAGGGCCCTGTCACTATCTAGGAGACTGGGAGAAACCCCATGCAACAGCAGAATGTGCACCGGTGCCTGAGTAACAATGACACATACACAGTATGTGAGCCAAGATGCTTCTGAGGTTGTTTGGTTCTGGAGCTTCTAGAATCATCTGCAACTTGCAATGTTGCAAGTTGTTTCTTGCAAGAAATTTCTTGCAAGAAATGCACTTGCTATTGCTACTTGTACTGCAGCAATATTTCCAATCTCTCTCATAAAATGCAAAAGGGCTTTTCATTCTTTATGTTCAGATTCTATGTTTTACCATATATTTTACCATAAGTGTTGTGTTTTACCATAATACTGCATTACTGAGGATTCTATAAATGGAAAAAAATGTATAAACTACACATTTGAAAAGTAAAAGTGCAACCTTATCCGTGCATACTCAGAAGTAAGTCTTACTGAGTTCAGTGTGGTGAGTCTCAGGAAACTACAGGATTATAGCCTCAGTAAGTAATGTTATATATTGTTCTTGCCAAATTGCCTTTGCCCTCTTCAATCACCACTCTCTGCAAAGCACATGGCTTTGTTCAATGTGACTGAAAAAAGGTCAGTCTAGCACTTTACTTTCAACTAGAGAGATCTGATATACAGGAAAGAAACATTTAATCCCCAAGACAGAACACAGTTATAGTGGAAGGATTCCTCTTTTTATCTACTAAGCACACAATAGAATACCTCCCTGTGCCTCATCAATAGAGACTTTTACAGACTCATAAGTCAAAAGTACGCATTCAAATGTTAGAAACATAATGCTCCCCAATGTGTGTCAGGATTTACAAAGGAAAGTGCAGTGACTAGAATAAAAGAATCATAGAATTGGAAGAGACCACAAGGGCCATCCAGTCCAACCCCCTGCCATTCAGGAACTCTCAATCAAAGCATCTGTTGGGTATGCTTTAATTGACAGTTCCTGCATGACAGGGGGTTGGACTGGATGGCCCTTGTGGTCTCTTCCAACTCTATGATTCTATTATTCTAGTTGCTGCACTTTCTTTTGTAAAGCGAATCCTGACACACATTGGGGAGCATTTTGTTTCTAACATTTGAGTGCATACTTGTGACTTATGAGTCTGTATGTCTCTATTGATGAGGCACTGGGAGCTATTCTCTGAACCCCATCAAACCTCTATAGCACCTGTCAAGACCCATGCTGCTGCTTATGGAAGGGAGGGGAGGGGGGCAATTTAGACTATGAAGGTGTGGTGGCTTTGAACTTCCAGGGGAGGGAAAAGGAGTATATATTCCATCTGTGAGTCTATTCTCATTCCTTCTCCCCTCCATCGTAAGACCAGATGCTTCTTCATCCTCTGAATTGCCTTCCAATTTCCTCCTCTCCATAGTGCTATATAGCAGCCCTTCCCAATGGTCTGACAATTGCTGGAGCACGGGGAAGTCATGGGAATGTGTGCACAAAACATTGTGCTATGCCTCTTTGACGTAGGATCTCAAACATTATATACCATTCTAGAACTTCTTTTCTACCGGTAGTTCATGAAATATTATACAAACTATGGTCATGTTATTGGCAAGCAAAGGACAACTCTTCCTTGAACCTTCTTATCTTAAAGACTCTATCTGGATAATTTACAGCCACTAAAGATAATTTTCTTCCCCATGGGGTTCCTTGGGAGGGAGATGAGGCCCTACGATGGTTTCTCTTCTCTATTGTTCATATTTATCTATTATGCTATGGTTACATATGCTTTAGCAACAGACTTGGGAGTTTTTTTCAGCAAGAAATGCAGCTAATAAACAATTTTAATAAAAAAATAAATACTGACTAATTCCATTTAGCTTACCTTTTGTCCCCGAAAACCTTTTGGGCCAGGCGGACCTTCAATTTCTAGGCAGCTCATTTTGTAGCACTGCAACAAACCAAATAAAAAGTAGTTTAAACTTTCATAGTTTAAACTTGATGATTTTCTGCCTATGCTGTCACAAAACAAACAAGCAAGCAAACCAACAAACAAAACTTTGCACTCTTGCGCAAACTAGGCTTTCAAGTGTCAAGCCTTCAAATGTACAGTAATCATTTCCCATTTGTCTACAACACGTTGTAAGGCATCTGCTTCTGCTGTAATGCATCTCCCAGAGCAGGGCAATTTTCATCACTGTGCCCTCCCACTGCATACCATTAGGTTCATGTTGATCCCGATGAGAGGTAGTGTAACTTCTGGTTTCAGTTTGCTGATTTCAGCCCCCATGGTAGTGGTGCTAGGGTTGTGAGTGTAAAATTAGCCAAGGTACTGCATTTCAGAGCAGTTTTTGTGTAATTTGGGTGACTTTTGAGGTTTTTACCTTTTTTGCCCAAAAATTCATTCTTAATTTTTCACAGAAACTGGATGGCTTGGGAAGGGAAAAATGGTTAGGAGATGAACATAATCCAGAGGCTGCACTTTCTATAGCCTTGCCCTGGAGGGGATGCTTAGACTCTACTATGCACTTGCAAGTCTCTTGCTAGGTATGTAAATAGTAGATCTTTTGTACAGGATTAAATGGCACACTACTAAATTTGTCTTTGTACCAGATGGTGAATTGATTAGCAAAGTCATTGAGTTAAATGATATGGATTTAGACAAATTTGCAGTGTACATTTGTATAAAATGTACACATTTTATAAGAAATAATTTTCACTGAGTTAAATTTGATTTTCTCCTATGTAATTGTATATAGGTAGCATTTCCTTGAACCTATGGCTCTTTGTCCTTTTCTGTGAAGATATAGATGTGTGCAGCTTTTGACAGCAGTTTGAGTGTTTCTGTTCAGAAACAACTTGTGAAGGTACTTACCTCTCCATAGGCTTCATGTTTCTGTATGAAAAAGAAAAAAAGTGAATTAATTCAGTTAATTGTAAGTAGAAATAAACTGTTACTTCTCATTTTCCCATACACATGTCAGATATGGTCTATTCCCTCAGTGTCCTTATGGACTCTGACACAGAACCTGAGCAGGTACAGTACCTTGAATATCACAGCTTTCCACTTGGTAAAAGCTTTGACACCCAGGCTTTATGATTGCATAAAAATGGTAATGCTTTGTTTACTGACAAAGGATCAAAATCCAGCAAAGGAGACAGGTCATTTTACTGAGAATTGATGGTGCAAGCACTGAACAGCCCCTTGCAGGAAAATCTGAATGGATTGTAGAAACCTCAAAACAAGAGGAAAGTGTCAGAGTTCAGTTGTGGAGAGCATATTTTGCCTGTAAAAAGAGTTCCCCAGGTTCAACCCCTGGCATTTCAGACTGAGACTGGACAACCATTACTAATGCTCCTCTTAGGTAAGACAAGCTTATCTGTTGCTCTAGTTGATGTACATTTGCGGAGTTTGAGTTTTTAGAACAAGGATTACCCAATTCTTCCTTGGAAGGCTACCAGTTACCTTTGCTGATTTAGGAAAGAAAAGCACAATTTTTAAATAAATCAGCTAAAGTCAGTACTCCAACCTGACACACCAGAAAAAGCTTTGGAAAGTAGGTCAAATTAGCTTGTATGCCCATTATGACCACTGAAAATGATTCAGATACTCAATTGAAAACACTATGATGACTCATGCAAAGTTGCAAAATTATATCAACCTGTCCTTAGCTCTGAAACTTGGGTTTCTTTGGGAAATTCTAGCACATTTCTAATCTTTCTCTGTTCCACATGGAAAGACTGGTGTGGCCACTGGATGATCTCAGCAGCCAGAAAAATGGCCTTAGACTCCCAGAGCATGCCCATCCCTGGTTTAACAGAAGACCTCATAATGTGGTTCTGGGTGTCATAATCCCAGACACTCCATGGGGGAAAAAGGTATAAATTCATGCAGACACTCTAAAAAAAACCCAAGAGGTATTTGAGAAATGGTCAGTCTAGCAAAAAAGGAATGAACCCAACCTACTCAACACCATGCATACTGCTGCAGCTTTGGAATCAAGGCTTTTGCAGTTGGCGATAGCTTATTTTTATTTTTTCTTTTACTATTTCCAAGGAATAGCAACATCAGAAAAATTCCTTGTCAGATTTGTCCCAGAGGACTGTGCTTCTACACTGTGGAGATGCAACCTCTTAGTTTCTTTCCAACATTTCAATAGTACAACATTTCTTTTTCCAGTGAGAGGAGGTTTATCTTGGCTTCTCCCTTGGCATTGTCACCAGTTAAGCGATCAATTAGGGGCTAATTTATATAGACACATTATAAGGGTAATTCTCATAAATAACTAACAATAGTCTCAGGACTGCTGGTGTAGTGTGAAGCTTCTGAAATCCAATGGCAACCTTTGCTCTAGTTTTGGCTGACCCTCTGCTCCCAGACTGAATAACACTATCTAAATAAGGCTTCATTAAATTAATATTACTAGTGTAAAGTTTTAATTGCAACATGTAATTTCATATTTTTCCTTTAAATGCTTATATAATAGTCCTTTCTCTTACTAAAAGAACACACCATATATGCTCGACTATAAGTTGGCCTCATGTATAAATCAAGGGCAAGTTTTGGAGCCAAAATTATGGATTTTAATATGGCTTGTGGATTAGTCGAGGATAAAACTTAGGGGCACAAAAGATGTAAAGGAACAAGTTTACTCTCTTCATATAGAAATGTCTTATTTAGATCCTTCTTAACTCAATTCCTCTTGGCACTCTAGTTCTATAAAGATTGATGGGGTGGGTGGGGGTGAGGATCTACCTCTTCCTCGACCAGGATTTGAACAGTTGATGACCATAAGTGGCCAAGAGCAGAACAACATCTTTTCCCTAAGTGGCTAAGGAGTACTATAGCCTACTGTAAAATAATAAAATTCTTACCATAACTTGGATGATCCTATCAATGGTGTCAGTATCTACTTCAATGGTATCTTTTTTTGTGGTAGCGTAGTTGTTACGATAGAGTTCATGAGGGGAGTTGGCAATTTCTCGGAGGCCCTGTTCATAGATGTTCTGGCTGGGGGCAACAGCAAAGAGCTTGATCCCTGCATCTCGTGCGCGTTCGGCTTGCAGCTTCATCCCCCCACAGGGGCTCCCTGTGACGTGGCCATCAGTGATCACAACTGCATAGTTAGTCACCCCTGGGGATGTATTGGCAAGTATCTGTGCGGTCATGTTGGAGAGAGCACAGTCTGTGAAAGTGCCTCGACCGATATACTGAATGTTCTTCAACTTATCCAGGTATATTTCTTTGCTGTTAGTGAAATCGCTGTAGAAAATGACAACATCTGAAAAATGAAGTCCTGCAAATTGCCAAGTGATGGACACCTGGTTCTGGTACATCACATTTTCCAACCTAGTGATGAATTCAGGGATAAAGCGTTTGATGTGGTCCACCAAGCTCTGGATGGGCACAGTCTGCAGGGCTATGCTCTCAGATGTGTCAATCACAAAGTACACTCTGATGGGACAGTCAGTTTTATCTGGAGAGAGAGAAAGCAAGAAAGAATGTGCTGAGGAGACCTGGGTGCAGTATGTCACCTGGACTTGCCAGATGTTATCGGGGGGGTGTGTGTGGATGTTTGAGGGTCTGTACACCTTCTCATGTCATTAGCATAGTAGCTAATGGACAGACTTAAGAATCAGGAAACTGCAGGCGTGTGCGGTGCCCATCTTACCTCTTGGGCTCAAATTTGGAAGTTTTACCACACGGACATTTTCCGCAAAAGAGCTTCCTGTTCCCTCCAGTGTTGAATTTGGGCCCTGTAAGTTGCTTCAGTGGCCATTTTTTCCAAATAGGAAGCTTCGGAATTGGAAGAAATGGCCACTGAAGTGACTTATGGGGCTCGAATTCAACACTGGGGGGAACGGGAAGCCATTTTGCGGAAAATGTCAGTGCAATAAAATCAGCATAAGTTTCAAATTTGCCCCCAATTTGGAAGAGGTAAGTCGGGCATGGAGGTGGTGTGATAACGTCCATATTTAGAATACAGAGGGAATAATATTGATATACCTCAGAGGACTGTGGTGAGAATTGCTGTTATAGCCTGATATCCTGTTGGTCTACATACTCTAAAGGCACCAGTCCTGTCTGATCTTGGAAGCTAAGCGAGGCTGGCCCTGATTAGTACTTGGTGTGAATACGCCAATGAATCCTAGGTGCTGAACAATATTTCAGAGGAAGAAAGAGGTAAAACCACCTCTGAGTTTCCCTCACCTAAGAAACCCTATGAAATTCACAGGGTCACCATACATCAAGAGGTGACTTGAAGACACATATGTGCACAGAGAGAGTAAACCCATTAAATAAAATTGTTGAATGGTGAATCAACACAAATATAAACTCGATGGATTCAGTAGGTCTACTATAGTTGGTGTAAAGTACTTAGAACAATGAACATTAAAACTATATAAAATACTAATAGTTATTTGAATTTGTGTTATATTATTGATTCCCACCAGGAAATGTTATGGGCTGGAACCAAATACTACTTTGCGTCTTCTTATATCTGCAATGTCCAGCCTCACCAGAGATAAACTGTGATCAGGAAAGATTCTCAGCTATACTCAGTATCCCAAAGAACTCTCAGTGAATGACTAAATAAAAAACCCACAAAACGCAGACATGATTGTTAAGCAGATATTAGATTTAAAAGGGATAAAATAATGGATTCCTACAACTTCTCTTTCTGTCCTCTATCTCTTATGCCCTGCCAAGCTCAAAAGGGAGATGATTTCACCTCCTTGAGAGCAGGGAGGCTGGAAGAATTGTTAGACCACACAGGTCCAGTGGCTTAACTGCTCATTCTGCAACAACACTCAAACTTTTTTAGGCAGTTAAAATGAAAATCTGAGCTACAAGGCACTGTCTTTATAGTGGCAGCAGTCTCCTTTATAACCCCTGATCTCAGAGGTAACAACTGTATTCCATGTGTGTTCCCCACCCCTCGCCACTTATGGATTGGTGCCACTCCTCACCTGACTGTTTGCATATATTAAACAGCAGCTCATTACAGGCCTCATTTCAGTGACTATGACTGTACAACAAAAGGTGGTTGTGCAAATCCCCCCCCCCCCATTTATCTATATGCATAGGACTCTGGGCTGTCTTGCATACATTCCCTGTTTCTTCCAGGGTGGAACGTGGGCCAGCATGCATGGTATTCCAGAGTAGCTTCCCATCTCAGCACCTGTCAGACCAAGAGCCACTAATGTGCTTCAGCAAGGTTGCTATCCAGAGGTCCCATTGGGAAGGGGCACAAGAAAAGTTTTGTTGAATGTGAGTAATGGTTCATTGAGCCCAGCACCCTCATTTCCACAATGCTTAGACAGATGCTTCCGTAAAGCATGTAGAGGTCTCCCAATTTGTTTGCTCTCCTCCATACAGTGACAGCTCTTGGGGAGTGGTTATGCTACCTTCCTTCTTCTCCCATGAGCTCCAAAAAGGATCTCTCTAAACTGAATGAATAAACAAAATGGCAAATTAAGTAAATGATTGGCAACACTAGATGGAAGAGGGTTCACTGACCTTACTGGCAGGCAATAGACAGTAGAACCAGAGGACAGTCTGGATTACACTGATTCTGCCATTCCGTGCCATTCACTGCCAGGTAGTCAGTGCCATTCACTTGCATGACACTGATCCAGTTGCTCTCTGCCATTATCATTGTCACTCACTGTGTTACATTGTTCCTCTGCTTTTTGGCGGGGGATAAATGTCTGAAAACTCATGCCAATAGTCATCTAAATGTTGATATGTGTCATCAAGTTAGCAATCTAAATGTTTTTGATATGTGTCTTCAAGTTAGCATTGGCCTATGGCAACCATATGAATGAGAGACCCCTAGGTATCTCAACAGCTCTGTTCATGTTCTGCAAACTCAGGGCTGTGGCATCCTTGATTTAATCCATCCACCTGTAATGTGGTATACCTGGTACAAACTGAAGCTAAAGATTGCATTAAGAGTACGGAATAAAAGAAACCTGAACTACCCAAATTTGCAAATACAGAGCTAATACATAGCACAACACAGCAATTGCAGCTAATATATTTCTTGAAACCTTCATATCCATGACTAATTAGTTCCCCAGGTCTTTCAAAATTCACTTAGAACTAACTTACAAAATGCCATATCTAGAAAGAAAAGCAACAGATGATGTTAGTTCATCCATCTTTTAAAAATTATGTTCAATTTGACTTCCTAAAAAGTAGAAAAAAGCTCATTGTTGGCTAATATGGGGATCATTGCTGCTGTGCAATTGTAAGCAACACAGAATTTCTACTAAATGTGATGGAAAAAAAGAGTGAAAGGAAGGACACTGAAGTAGGCAAGCTTTTTAGTGGTTTTTTTACCTGCACAGGAAGATGCTCCAACAATCACATCATCATCATTTTGAGCATGCAGGGGAATTAGAGTTGTGTAGAGCAGAACAGCTAAAAAGGCTTCTGAGAACATCTTAGCGACTGGGCTACAGACTTTGAGTCCTGTCAAGAGAGAGTCATCATAAGTATCACAGGCAGTCCAATATTTCAATACATATTTTATTCTCACATTTTTTTCTGAATAGACTGGAGGTGTACCTTTCATGCCAGGTTGGTAACCTTTAGTCCAGATAAACTGAGAAACAGTGTGGTGCAATGGTGTGACCATTTGTCTCAGACTCTAGGAGAGCAAGGTTTGAATTTCTGCTCAGCTGTGGGTGACCTTGGGCAACCAACACTCTCTCAGCCTCAAGGGAAGGAAAGGTAAACCCCTCTGAACAAATCTTGCCAGCAACACTGTAGGGTTGTCAAAAGGTGGAGTTTATTTGACACTTGACAATAACCACAAAAAGATCATGTGTTAACTCAAGCCTAGAAGGAGATTTTTTTTCAGGAAGGACTTCTCTAAACAAGTTGTCCTTGGCTGTGCTTATTTCCGGAATTATTGGGTGTGGGTGTCAATATGTTTTAGCAACCAGCTAGGTTGCTGAATATGTTGGCCATGATGGATGGAACTGCCCAGGTAATGGTGAGGGAAACAATATGAAAGTTGTGTGAGGAGAAATCAATTTTTTTTGAGAGGATGAGCCAGAGAGTAGTGAACTAAACCTAAATATGCACATTGGTAGCTAATGCAAAGAATGCTGAAAGGTTGACAGATTCATTACTGTCTGGGTAATTCTATCAAACATGGGTGGGATCAGTTCAAAAAGTAATACACCCCGAGCACAAACGCTATGTTGTGCCACCAAACAGGGCCTATTCCATTTTAACTGCAAGAGACTGTGGATTCTTTGCACATGTGATCTCTGATGCCCTTCCTTCCTGTCAGGGATCTCTGTTAGCCTGGCTGGGAAATACCTATGAAAAGAGAACTAAGGAACCACTTCATGCTAGGGATAACAGCACCATCTTTTTTTTTAAGAAGGTGTAACCGCATTCATGACTAGTTGGATTATGATCAGGAAAGTTAAACTTTCCAGAATAAGGCAGTGATGAACAGTCAGAGAAAGAATCCAGGGTTCTGGTCATATTTGATTCTCTTTGGGTGGCAAGATACTGAGCAGACATGTCCCTCATGCTTGTGGCAATATTGAAAGCTATAACACTGCTATTGTCCTTTTCAAATGTAAAGTACATAGAAGTGTTTCCCTCATTTTATTTTCACAAACATCAGAGAATATAACTTCGTAATTCTGTTTTGGCAAGTGGACCATTTTAGATAGGGTTTCACCTGTCAGCGACCTTGGAATGGAGAGCATCCAAATCTAATTCAAACATTTGATCTATCCCTACCACAACCTTGTTGCAAACATTCCTATATTGTTTAAAAACTGGAGAAGGATACAAATAGGATTGACTGAAGTGATAGAAGAGTTTTTCTTTTTAAATGCACTTTCCAGATGGAAATTTGCTTTGGTGGAATTTAGCAAAGGGGAGTGAGCTTAAGATCTATTAAACTTGCTGGAGTAAGGAATGTGTTTTAAGCCCTGCTGACTGTTTATTAGTACTAAGTATAGATTTAAAGCCTTTCCCCCCCAATCAAAACTCTTCATCCAGGAGCATTTTCCAAAATATGTCCCTACCCTCATGCTTCCAGCCTAAAAGACATGAGATACAAGGAAAATGAACTGGGGCAGAAAAATATGATTCCAGTTTGCTTGCTTCTCTTCTCCTTCGGGGCTGGCCTTTTCCTCATTACCATTTCCCCATCTGCTTTTTCTCTTGTCCTTTTGCTCTCTGCTCACATGTTCAGTTGGAATCTGCTTCTTCGCTTTTGCCCTCCCTTCTGAGCAGGCCATTTCTTCAGAAGCCCCTCTGGTGGCCATTAGGTTGGGGAAGGAAGGACCAGCGTTGGGATCTTGAGGCTGGCAGCTTCTCAAGGCCTATGTGCTTCCCTTCGCCTTCCTGCCAATTGTGGTCTTCACAGGAAAAGTATCTCAGTAGCAGCTCACATTTTCATCAAGTCAGTTGGGGATAAGCCATCCCTACCAGGAACCGGAGCTTTTTGGATTACAGTTCTCAGAATCTCATAGCCACCATGGCCACTAGCCATGGGGTTGGGAGGATTCTGGGAGCTACAGTCCAGAAAAAAATATTTTTCCCCCAAGCTCTGTCAGTAAGCATGCTTTGCATTTGGCTCTCTGACCCAGCTCTTCACAAGTCCTTGAGTTGGAATTGATCAAAATCCCACTTGGAGCTTTTACAGGCACAGCACTAAGCTACGGCCTGTCCCCAGACATGTCTTTAGCTGAAATTTACAAGCAATGTGTTGCCTCTACACATGGGGAGTTGTTGGTATACCTTGTCCCTTCTTTCTCACTTCATGCTGCCATTTAGATTTAGTCAACCTCTGCCAGGCCCAAAGTCTTTCATGTTTCCCAGCATTTGCAGGCCTCCACATTTTGGCTTTGGTTTGGTTCCCTAAATCCCTGAGCCCTTATCAGGCCAATTTCCCCAAAATTGCATTATTTGTGTACCCTGGAAGCAATTTCCATTTGAGTGTTTTCTGTTTATGTATATTACACTATCTCAGGACTACTAACAGCAAGATTTCCAAGAAACGAAGGCCTCCAAAAATGTTTGTGACCAAAGAGATCATTGACACGCAAACCTAATATTCTTGTAGAATACAGGCATTTCTCCATAGCAGAAACATTCAGCAAATACAAAATAATTAATTGTAATGGATGCTTAAAATGGAGTTCCTCCATCCAAGTTTTCATGCCAAGATCCAAGGCTATTTCCTGATGAGGCCTCAGATGCTCTCTCTAATGCTGCACATTCAGATTTAAAATCTCTTTCCAACTTCCCACTACATTTTCCCCACATTCTGTTTGTCTGAATGCTGCCCAAGAGAATATTTCATGCTGTTTTTATTAAAAGTTCTGATGCAACTCTGCCTATGGCTTTATGATCTGTATTATTAGCTGGAGCTAATGAAATGTGCACTGCTGTCACAGTGGGAGTTTTCTGATCACAAACACCAAATCAAGGCAAGGAAAAGAAAAATCAACATCTTTTTGGAATAATCACCAAACCGACCTCAAGGTATGTGTTTGGAAGGGGTTTCCTGACAACATCACACTCCTCACAAGCATGTGAAAGATAAATTCCCAGATACAAATCCTAAGTAAACTGCTTTGATTCCCTTTCCAGTTTTAGAGAGCTGTTTATATATCTTCATATACACATCCCAATGGGGTACACAACAGAGCCCAGACATCTATCTTAAAGAGAGGTGTCAGTAGTCTTCTTTAGAAACAAAGTGGAACAATATCAGACATGGCACATGCAAGAAAAGAACTTGCTACTGGTCTCCTGTCTGACTTTTCCCCTTGATATAACACTGGCGAAGAAAGTATAATATCATCCAAACCCCACAAAACAGTGATACCTTTATTGGGCCAACCAAAATACATATTATACATGTGCAAGTTTCCAAAGCTCGATTGGCTTCAAAATTTATTGGGTAAATCAAAATGCATATTATACATGTTGTAAGCTTCGAAAGCTTGCAATATGTATAATGTGCATTTGGTTTGGCCCAGTAAAGATATCACTGTTTGGTGGATTTGAGATGATTTTGTAATTTGCTACATGGCCAGCCCCTGGATACATTTACTGGAGAACAAATGATCTCCAGTTAGTGAATTGCTGTGGCACATATGTTCTGGAAACACACAGACTGCTCCGTCTGCTCCTGGAAATCAGAATATGCTATTCAAATACACTAGATATCTTTCAGCAAAGCATAATAATCAAGACAGTGCCATAAGCCAACTGGGGAAAAAAAGAAGTGATGCTAAGGTGGCAATATCTGAGAGGGAAAAGCATCTGCTTTCTAAGAGCAGTGGACGTTTTCTGATCACATAGAATCCAGATCCACTGCAAGCATCTAGGAATAATTACACCCAGAGACTTTTGCAAAATGAATGCTACTAACTGGGCTGTAGGTGCTTAGCCAAAAGTGATATATAGGTCATCCTATAGGAAAGGTAAACCATGGAGCGAGATCAGAAGCTGTTGAGAATGGCTCAGAGATCACTTGTCCTGCCAGGAAAATAGGTAGCAATACAATATAAACTTCCCAGCCCAGTCCCAGGAACAGCATCTGTGGCCTTGGTGTCTAAATAAAAAAAAGCATTTGACCCCCCACAGCTCAGACACAGCAAGAACGCCCCCCAAATGCCGACTTCTCATCAGAAACATCACGTCTGTCTCTGGGTACCTGATACATGCGTCAAAAAGCACAGCACATTTAATTCAAAGGAATGCAGTCAAAGCAAGAAAAGATCTGGAAGAAAAAGTGACAGCTTGCTTACCTGTCCAACAAGGAGATCATCAACACTTCTTTTTTTGGGGGGGGGGGGGCAGGAAGATCAATGGTAAAAGGGAGGAATCTCTGGTTCTTCCTTTGATTTCAAGGAGGGCCCTGCCACTTTGAGGACCACTTTCCTTGACTTAATTTTGGAGTGGAGAGAAGGATCCCATCGGGTGTGGCAGAGGCTTCTCCAGCTGAAAACCTCTGCAGCTCCTTTGGCAGGGGAAAAAAAAAGTCACTGCCTACTTTATAATTCTCCTCCTTCCCAGATCTGTGCGAATTTTCCCCGGGACTGGAGAGCACTACTTCAACCGGACGCAGGGTGGTGCTGTGGGTCCACCAATCCGGCCTTCAGCCAGGGAGGGGTGCTCCTCCTGACTGCCTTCTGCCAGACCCCCTCCCCCCCAAGAATGGGGCTGAGCAGGAGGGAAGCTGTTGTAATCTTGGCTGCAGTGGGACTTGGTTTTTGGAGCCAAGCTGGGAAGAGGGACCTCTTCTTAATAAAGAAGGAAAGGCGCTGTATGACAAGCAGAGCTCCACTGCTTACATTTAGCCTGAGCTCGCCTGCTACTGCTTTTCATTTCCTCCCCTCCCTGAACTGACTAGGTAAAACTTTTCATAAAACTAAGGAAACTTTTTATTTCAGCCTGACCAGTCGCACAGTTAACGTCTGCATTTCTTTTATTTATTTATTTGTTAAAATACATCATTCTTATGATATTCAAATTTTTTCTCCTCTTATACTCAAACATCTTACAAAGGCTTCGACAGGAGAGAGCAAAAACAAAATTGATACGACATTTAAAAATAAAACATAAATAGCTGCGTTAAAGGAAGTTAATTTCACCTTTCAAAACATAGCTTTGCCACCTTTTGCGCTTTCTGCTTACATTCATCTTTATCTCTTTTAGAGAATAATGTATTCTTAAACTTTAATACAGGGTGATACATGAATTGTTATGTAAATCTATTGACTTTTATATCATTAACAAGCTTCCTGCTGACAATGTTATACATGTCTTTGGAAGGTTCCTTTCCCATATTAGCTCAAGGACAAAACTTTATTAATTTTTCCCCATTTCCTTGAAATTGTTGTTCTGATTTACCATTGACCATCATTAGAATCATAGAATCATAGAGTTGGAAGAGACCACAAGGGCCATCTAGTCCAACCTCCTGTCATGCAGGAACTCCCAATCAAAGCATCCCCGACAGATGGCCATCCAGCCTCTGCTTAAAGACCTCTAAGGAAGAAGACTCCACCACACTCTGAGGGTGTTCCACTGTTGAACAGCCCTTACTGTCAAGAAGTTCCTCCTAATGTTGAGGTGGAATCTCTTTTCCTGCAGTTTGCATCCTTTGTTCCGTGTTCTAGTGTCTGGAGCAGCATAAAACAAGCTTGCTCCTTCCTCAATGTGACATCCCTTCAAATATTTAAAAAGGGCTATTATATCACCTCTTAACCTTCTCTTCTCCAACCTAAACATCCCCAGCTCCCTAAGTCGCTCTTCATAGGGCATGGCTTCCAGACCCTTCACCATCTTAGCTGCCCTCCTTTGGACCCGCTCCAGTTTCTCCACATCTTTTTTGAATTGTGGTGCCCAGAATTGGACACAGTATTCCAGGTGAGGCATGACCAAAGCAGAGTAGAGTGGCACTATTACTTCCCTGGATCTAGACACAGTGGGGCTGTACAGATCGCCCAAAAGGGACGGTCTGTAGTCACCCAAATAAGTGCGAGATGGGGCCAAGGCTGCCTCACTGGCAGCCCCAGAGGCCCCATCCTGGCACTTCTGCAGGCTGCATAGAAGCAGTGAAGTCTGCGGCCTGAAAGCAGGGTGCAGCCGGCGCCCTGGGCGCCGGCTGCACCCCGGTCTCCCCGTCGCTGCCGAGGGAGGAAAGGGGCCACTGCTGCAGCCCCTTTCCCCTTGGGGTCCTTGGTGCGGCTGTCTAAAGGCCACGCCAAAAGAAGAGCTCCATTTTGGAGCTCTTTTTATCACTGTGGAAAGGACGCCATTGGTTCCCTCCCGCAGCACAATGTTTTCAGGCGCACGCTGTGTTGTCTAAACATGGCGCATGGCATGACGACATCATGACGTGCCCGTATGGACACCCGTATGCGCTAGAGTTAGGGAGGGTGTAGATGCTGCGCCCTCCCTAACCTTAATTGTGCCATAGAGATGGCCCTTTTGGGCCATCTGTATCAGGCCTATACTTCTATTGATGCAGCCTAAAATTGCATTTGCCTTTTTAGCTGCCGCATTGCACTGTTGACTCATGTTCAACCTATGGTCTACTTGGATTCCTAGGTCTCTTTCGCACATAGTTTCATTCAGCCAGGTGTCCTCCATCCTATATCTGTGCATTTCATTTTCCCACCCTAAGTGCAGTACCTTACATGTCTCTGTGTTGAAATGTAAGTTAGTTCTGCGTTTTTTGTCTTTTGCCAGAGTTTTCAGTTCTTTTAAAAAGTCCACCAAAACCATCTTGCTGAAGGCCAGCCTCCCCACAAGAGAACCTATGCAGAAGCAAAGTCAGTTTCTTTTTCGTACACAATGTTAACATGTTTGAAATATAATCAGTTTGGTGGTGGTTACTCCAGGTAAAGTGGTCCAGGATTGTTGTTGTTGCTGTTGTTGTTGTTGTTGTTGTGGGCCTTCCAGTTGTTTCCGACTTATCGAGACCCTAAGGCGAACCTATCATGGGTTTTTCTTGGCAAGTTTTTTCAGAGGCCGGGTGACCAGGTGTCCTCCTTTTCCAGGACCTGTCCTCCATTTCAATGTGCGTTCTGTCCAGGAGGAATTCCAAAATGGCCTCAATTTTGAGCATAACTAAGAAGCAGGAATTTATATTTCTTTTAGTGATTTTTAGCTTTTCTTTTGTAGTGGCCTCCATTTTTCTTGAACGTCCAACATTTTGCAGAGCTTTGTCCTCCTTTGTGGTTATGACATCTAGTCAGCATGTTCAAAGGGGTTTTGCCATTGTCTTCCTCTGAGGCTGAGACTGTATGACTAGCCCAAGGTCACCCAGTGGTTTTTTTTTTTTACATGGCCCAGCCAGGATTCAGACCCTGGCCTCCATGGTCATAGTTTAACCTACTATACCATGCTGGCATCATAAGTGCTTTTAGGATGCTATCACAGCCCTCGTCCAAACAGAACCACCTCAATGCCCCAACAGCATTTCTTATAACTCACAAAAAGAGAAAAAAGGATGTAAAAACAAACAACACCCCCCCACAACTCTTGTCCTTCAAACAAAATGCTAACATGTTTGAAATATAATCTTTAATAATAAAAACCAGATTCCAAGAGACCACAAAATGTACAGATAGTACACTGCCCATCATCACCAGCTAACATCCTGTGCTTACTGAGATTATGGGAGTTGTAGTTCCAACACAGACACCAGGTTAGGGGTGGCTCCTGTACATGAAAGTTGACAACTCCCCTTCTCAGCTTTAGCCTCAAAGTACTGATAGTCCCAGAAGTAAGCTTCAGACTCCACTAAGGGAAGCATCTGAGAAAGGCAGGCAAGTTATTTGCATTCATTCGGATTTTCTCTGGCCAGCCAGCATCAGGCTGTTAAAATCTGATGCTGACAGCTGTTAATTATATTTTTTGTTGTTCAGTTGTGTTTCCTTCTAGCCTAGATTCTCTTGTTTTCCTGAGAGGAGGTTTAGTGGCACCAGCAAGGCAAATACAATAAAATTAGGACAGTGGCACCTTTGAGACTAACTGAAAGAAAGAAGTTAGCAGCATGAGCTTTTGAGCTTGAAAGCTCATGCTGCCAACTTCTTTCTTTCAATTAGTCTCAAAGGTGCTACAAGAACTCTCTACATACTGATTCTACAGACTAACATGGCTATATCTTTGAATTGGAGAGCTTTGCTAAGGTTGAGATAAAAATAGAATCAGAGTAGATTTGCCACCCCACTTGATGCCCATTCCAAAAGCTTCCTCTGAATCCAAATACTGCCATAGGCCTTTCTTTCTCTCCTTCCTGCCAGTTGCTTGTCAAATAAGGAGGCTCAGTCAGTGTACCATAAATAGGTGGTGGTTGTTAAATTTTCCTTTCTGTTCATATAATCAAAGTCTTGTTGATTGGTCTCTTTCTGTCTCTCTCATCCACTCCCACACTGGTCCAGATAGACCACAGCCACCTTGCTGGGTGGAATTATTGCAAGAGTGAAATGACCCTCTCAGTCCATTGGAGGACTTGGGACAAATAAACAAATATTCATCTTTCCTCCCCACTCTGGGACTGTGCTACTCTTCTACAACTTCTCTGAGACGTTGATTATTTCTGAAACTGAATTTTTAAGTATCTTCAGTGTACTTTCCTTGCTACTCTGGGCTGCCACATTTCCAGGTGGGGCTTGAAAGAGATGAATGGAAAACTAGAGAGTGCCTCATAACGGAAAGTTCTATAATCCTTTTGCCAAGCCCAAATGTTTCTGACTATTTTACAGCATAAGACTTGTCAGTTCAGAAATATTTCAGTTAAGGAACATAGGAAGTTGTCTTATACTGTGCCAGACTTTCAGCCCATTTGGCTCTGTATGTCTATACTGACTGGCACAGGCAGGGGTCTCCAGGGTTACAGAATACATACCCTCCAACATTACACAGTTGAAAACTGGGATGCATGTGGCCAAGCAACACTGGAGTGTGATCAAGATGGCCAAGAGGACTAAGGCAGAAGGAGACACAAGCTAAGAGAAGCTGCAGCTATTTGCTGCTTTCTTAGCTTACTGGGAAGGACAAGGATTTGCCTGCCTTTTCTTCTCTCCTTTCACTAAGTTGAGTGAGCACAAGCCATATTTGTACTTTGAACTCAGTTTGCAGCAAAGGAAGTAAGTTTAAGACAAAGGGGGAAATTGTTAGGAGGAGAGAGAAACTGGGGCATTCTAAAAACAGATGAGTAAATGAGATGGCAGAGGATTAAACAGACCTAGAATTTTTTTTAAAAAAATTAAACAATAACAACAACAACAACAAATCAAGACAGTTGAGGGTATGGAAAAGGTGTTCTTCCGAGCTCTGCTTGGTAATGCCAGGGATTAGATCTGGCACCTTCTGAGGTCAAAACATGGGTTCCGCTACTGAACTACAGGCCTCTGCTAAACTGTATAAATGTTCCTTCCAAAGTTCCTAGATCTCAGGCACCTGAAAAAGGATATCGTGGATCTGCAATGGGGGAAGGATTCAGGAAAAAGCAATCAAATGATCACGGGAAAGGTCTGGGGCATTTTCACTTAGGAAAAAAAAAAGGAAGGCGAGACATGATAGAGATATATAATATTATGGAATTCTTTTTTTTTTTCCAATTCCAAATTATCAAGTTCCTGTTTTATAGTAATTTATTATTGATGAATGGATAATTGTTCTCAATACAATTGTGTGCAAAAAAAAGAAAAAAAGAAAAAAAGGGGGGGCACAATTCCATAGTTTCTTGCAGTTCTCAAGTTTTTACGTAATCTCCCAGAGAAGTTGTTGTCCATCTAATGTTCCATAATGGCCAAGCCTTGTTCGTTAGGTAGCCTCTTACTCATTTTGCAGTGTAGCTTGTAGAAGCTGGGAATGAACTTCAGGTTCACCTACACTTTTTCTTCCCCCTTACTTTCAGTCCTCTTTTCATATGCAGACTTCAATGTTTTATTCCTGTTTAATATTTTTGCCAGTGAGTGTTCTTGTGTTATATTCAACATAGGCACACTCTGTCTATGTGTGTGCAGACTGTTGATGTCTACAGTGGTAGAGTTAAGCCCTGTACAGGGATTCCAAAAGGATTTCAATCAACATGAGAGAAAGAGAGAAAGAGAGAAAGAGAAAGAGACAGTCCTAAAGATGAGAGCCCCTTTGACATGTGGAGGATCTCCATGACAATCAGAATCTTGGAAAATCCCTGTTCTGGCTTACAGAAGCTCTTATTGACAAGAAATGAGGCTTTTCAACAATCAAAGCTGGTGACAGAGAGCATAGAGGAGGGCAGGATTCAAGAGGATTCATGCACCTGTTCTAATCAGAAAAGATATTCAGGAGTAGCCATGTGGGCCATAGAATCATAGAATCATAGAATCATAGAATCGTAGAGTTGGAAGAGACCACTAGGGCCATCCAGTCCAACCCCCTGCTATGCAGGAAATCCAAATCAAAGCACCCCTGCCAGATGGCCATCCAGCCTCTGTTTAAAGACCTCCAAGGAAGGAGACTCTATCACCTTCCGAGGAAGTGCGTTCCACTGTCGAACAGCCCTTACTGTCAGGAAGTTCTTCCTAATGTTCAGGTGGAATCTCTTTTCCTGTATCTTGCATCCATTGTTCCGGGTCCTGTTCTCTGGAGCAGCAGAAAACAAGCTTGCTCCCTCCTCAATATGACATCCTTTCAAATATTTAAACAGGGCTATCATATCACCTCTTAACCTTCTTTTCTCCAGGCTAAACATCCCCAGCTCCCTAAGTCGTTCCTCATAGGGCATGGTTTCCAGACCCTTCACCATTTTTGTCGCCCTCCTTTGGACACACTCCAGTTTCTCAATGTCCTTTCTGAATTGTGGCGCCCAGAACTGGACACAATATTCTAGGTGGGGCCTGACCAAAGCAGAATACAGTGGCACTATTACTTCTCTTGATCTAGACACTATACTTCTATTAATGCAGCCCAAAATAGCATTGGCCTTTTTAGCTGCCGCATCACACTGTTCACTCATGTTCAACTTGTGGTCTACTTGGACTCCTAGATCCCTTTCACACGTAGTTTCATTCAGCCAGGTGTCACCCATCCTATATCTGTGCATTTTATTTTTCCGCCCTAAGTGCAATACCTTACATTTCTCTGTATTGAATTTCATTTTGTTAGCTTTGGCCCAGCTTTCTAGTCTATTCAGGTCATTTTGAATCTTGATCCTGTCCTCTGGGGTATTAGCTATTCCCCCTAATTTGGTGTCATCTGCAAATTTGATAAGTATGCTCCCAATTCTGTCATCCAGGTCATTGATAAAGATGTTGAATAGCACTGGGCCGAGGACAGAGCCCTGTGGGACCCCACTGGTCACTTCTCTCCAGGATGAAAAGGAGCCATTGTTGAGCACCCTTTGGGTTCGGTCATTCAACCAATTACAGATCCATTTAACAGTTCCTTTGTCTAGCCCACATTTTACAAGCTTGTTTGCAAGAATGTCATGGGAAACCTTGTCAAAGGCCTTACTGAAATCAAGATATACTATATCCACAGCATTCCCTTCATCTACCAAGCTGGTAATTTTATCAAAGAAAGAGATTAGATTTGTCTGGCATGACTTGTTTCTCTGAAACCCATGTTGAGTTTTTGTGATTATGGCATTGCCATCTAGATGTTCACAGACTCTTTGTTTAATGATCTGCTCCAGAATCTTTCCTAGAACTGATGTCAGACTAACTGGACGATAATTGTTGGGATCCTCTTTTTTCCCCTTTTTGAAGATGGGGACAACGTTTGCCCTTCGCCAGTCTGCTGGGATCTCTCCTGTTCTCCAGGAGTTTTCAAATATGATTGCCAATGGCTCTGATATTACTTTTGCCAGTTCTTTTAATACCCTTGGATGGAGTTCATCTGGTCCCGGAGACTTAAATTCATTTAGATTAACAAGGTGTTCCTCTACTATCTCTTTACTTATTCTGTGCTGAAATTCCCCTATTCTGTTCTCTGCTCCATTATCCTCAGGTTGAGCACCCTTTGCCTTTTCTGAGAAGACTGAGGCAAAGATGGTGTTGAGTAATTCTGCCTTTTCTCTATCTCCTGTTAGCATTTTGCCATCTTCTGCACGCAGTGGCCCTACCGTTTCCTTCTTCTTCCTCTTGCTGCGGACATATCCAAAAAAGCCCTTTTTATTGTTCTTAACCTCTCTAGCAAGCCTGAGTTCATTCTGCGCTTTAGCTTTTCTGACTTTACCCCTACACATGCCTGCTATTTCTTTGAATTCCTTTTTCGTGATTTCCCCCTTTTTCCATTTCTTATACATGTTCCGTTTCAAACTTAGCTCGGTTGAAAGTTCCTTAGTCATCCATCCTGGTTTCTTGAGACACCTCCCGTTTTTCTTTCTCACTGGAACTGTTTGAAATTGTGCCTTCAGTATCTCCCTTTTGAGAAAGTCCCATCCGTCCTGAACTCCTTTATCTTTTAGTATTTCTGACCATGGAATCGCCCTCAATACTTCTCTAAATTTACTGAAATCCGCTCTCGTAAAGTCTAGGATGCGTGTCTGACTCTGCCTGGCTTCTCCTTTCCACTGTATTACAAACTCCAGGAGAACATGGTCACTTCCACCTAATGATCCCACCACTTGCACCCCATTAACCAAGTCCTCCTTGTTGGTTAGGATCAGATCTAAAATAGCTGACCCCCTTGTTGCCTCTTCCACCTTTTGGACCATGAAATTGTCTTCCAGGCAAGTGAGGAATTTGCTAGACCTTGAGGATTTTGCTAAGTTTGACTTCCAGCAAATATCAGGATAGTTGAAGTCGCCTATCACTACTACATCTCTCTTTTCTGACTGTGTGGTCATCTGTTCTAGAAAGATATCATCCAATTCCTCAGTCTGACTTGGGGGTCTGTAGTAGACTCCCACCGTAACATCCTTGTTGTTTCCCTCCCCTTTAATTCTTATCCAGATGCTCTCCACCTGGCTTCCATGATTGATGTCCAGGATCTCTTCACTGGTGTAAATATCTCTGACATATAGTGCTATTCCTCCTCCTTTCCTGTTTGGCCTATTTCTCTTAATAAGGTTATACCCCTCTATTTCCACATTCCAATCATGAGACTCATCCCACCAGGTTTCAGTGATGCCTATTATATCATATTTGCCTTGTTGTACTAGGAGTTCGAGTTCATCTTGCTTATTTCCCATGCTCTGTGCATTAGTGTAGAGACATCGCAGACCATGGTTCCCTTTTACTTGCTGCCTGTGCAAGTTTTTTTGCCTCCCACTGTTGGGTCCTTGCACTGTTTGCCTTGTTTCCTCTATGTCAGTTTGACTATTTACGCCATCCCTTTTGCGTTCCTTAATATTGTCTCCCTTCCCCTCGGAACTCAGTTTAAAGCTCTCCTGATCAAGTTCTTGAGACTGTTGGCAAAAACATTTCTTCCAACTGGCGTGAGATGCAACCCGTCTGTTGCAAGAAGTCCCTCCTCATGGAACCGCAGCCCATGATCCAAGAATCCAAATCCTTCTCGGCGGCACCATCTGCGAAGCCAGTTGTTCACCTCTGCTATTTTCCTCTCCCTTCCTGGACCATGCCCTTCAACTGGCAGAAGAGACGAGATGACAACCTGTACATCCATTCCTTTCAGCTTCCTACCAAGCGCCTCGTAATCCCTTTTGATGTTCTGAATGCTGTGTCTTGCAGTATCATTAGTTCCCACGTGGACCAAAAGGAAGGGGTATTGGTCAGTAGGCTTGACCAGTCTTGTCAGCCTCTCTGTCACATCCCGGATCTTTGCACCTGGAAGACAGCACACCTCTCGAGACATCTTGTCAGGCCTACAAATCACTGCTTCTGTACCCCTCAGCAAGGAGTCCCCCACTACGACCACACGCCTCCTCCGAGGCTTAGCAGCGACTGTTCCCTCGGGTGGGACTCTCAGGCTCCCTTGCTCTGTCCCTGAAGTCTGTCCATGCTGCTCTTCTTCATCCTCCTTGATAAGGGAAAGAGCTTCGAATCGATTCTCTAGCTGCAAGCTCCCCGAACAATTCCTTCTTGGTTTACTACTCTTTGTGACATTCCTCCAGCTGTCTGCCTCCTCTGTTTGGCAAGTGACCTCTTCCACCCTAGCATCTTCCTCTGCATGGTACTCATCCAAGATGGTTAGTTCTATTGTGTCCAGGAAATCCTCTTGTTCCCTAATCTGCTGAAGTGTAGCTACTCTGGACTCCAGCTGCTGCACTTTCTCCTCCAAGAGTGCTACCAACTTGCACTTGGTGCATGTGAAGTTCTCCACTACTGTAGGCAAGAAGAGAAACATCCCACAAGAGTTGCAGGTGACTGTGGCAGATCCCTCGTTGTCCATACTGCAAAGTCTTTAGTAATAAATATAACAGTCAATCTACTGGGAATACTTCTTTAAAGGTAAGTACTGGCTGCTATCTTACATTTAAAGGGAAGGTTCTGTTTCAATATCTGATTCTAACCTAATGCCACTTGAGCAGAGTTGTTCAGTTAAAGAAAACTAAAATTCACAGAAGCTCCTCCCCTTCAGCAACGAGCACACGGTCTCAAGCACACGGTCCCAAAATGGCTGCCAAGCAGCTCCTCTCCTTCTCCTCTCTCTGGCCGGACTGTTCTGGAAGGCTCTGGAAGGTGGTATATAAAGCTAGTCTGCTAGCTCCGCCCCCTTGTGACTCACAGATGTGACTCACAGAAGCTCCTCCCCTTCAGCAACGAGCACACGGTCTCAAGCACACGGTCCCAAAATGGCTGCCAAGCAGCTCCTCTCCTTCTCCTCTCTCTGGCCGGACTGTTCTGGAAGGCTCTGGAAGGTGGTATATAAAGCTAGTCTGCTAGCTCCGCCCCCATGAAGCAAAATACTACAAAATCCAAAACAGACATCATTACAATATCTTTATTAGGCCACTCAAAAGTTGTAAAATCCATTACACTAGCTTGCAAAACTCTACTGGCCTCTTCGTCAGGCAAAGATGGTAAAAATCATATAGAAAAAGGAAAGGGATGTTTCACTCACATGCCTAAATCGTTGAGATGTTGCTTTACCTTGGTGTTTACAATGCTTCCAAGGAAGGGTTGATAAGCTCCCTTGCTTATTGACAGGGACATGGTCAAGGAGGGGGCAAAGCCTCTACCTGTGTCAACCCTGCCCTTAAGACCATGCTCAAACACCATCTTAAGCCAACAGCTAAGACCAATTGCAGGCCTGTGATTCTGACAATATCATGTTTCTTCTCCTGTATGATATTTAACCTCTTTGCCTGATGAAGAAGCCAGTGAACTTCAAAAGCCTGCATAAATGTATTTTACACCTTTTGCTTGGCCTAAAAATATTCACTGTGGTGTATAAATTTCACCATAAGACCAGGGAATCAGTCTAATCTGACTCTAACAAGAATATGATTTTGGCTTCTTATCCCAGTTAGTCAAGATTTGGATTAGGTCCTTTTCTAGGTCCTGATTTAACTGAGAACTCTGGCTAGTTGTGAAGGTGTGAGGGAAAGAGAGGCAAAAGGAGGAGTGCAGGAGTCCTTTTCTCATGGCTGGTTTCGTTAGCTATAGATTATGAAGATGGGAAAGATTGTCTGAATAAAGTCATAGAACAGAGACCTACTGATGGTCCACTTTCCTTCCCTCTTGGATGGTCAGTCCAAATAAACTTGCATTTTAGGATAGTTTCCTTGAACTACAGGGGTAACCTCATGGAGCCAATCAAGATGTGATTATTTCTTTGCTTGTGGAATGGTATTTGAAACCCACAAAGCCTGAAGGCAGAGCTAAACTGCTCCATCTATAATGCTTTGGCATTCTCTTTTCTATGTTCTCTTTCACTGCCCAGCAGAGCTGAAAGTTAACTGTAGGTTTGGCCTGTTCCTGTGCCTTTCCATGTGACAGCAGCACTGCTGTCTGGCTGGTTTACTCAGAACTGGAAAGTCCAGCTGTATTTGCTTTGTTTCTTCATCACCAGAGAAACCCGAAGTGAAATCTTGGAATTGGTTTTCCAAGAAATCCAACCAGACATATATGCATAGTATAGACAACCTTGATTTCATTCTGCACCTTTTCCAACGATCTCTTGAAATATGAACATTTCTCTAAATATCTGACTGCTTTAGCAAAGCCCAACACTGTACACCTCCTGCTCCCCAAGTAATGTTTGTGCCTCTTTCCTTTATGCTAAGCATGCAGCTTTGCTCTGCATGACTCAGTGCCACCCCTAGAGAGACTCTTTTTGGCTGTGCCTTCAGAGAAAAGACAATATTTATCCTTGAAGACTTTTGAGGGTTGAATAAGTAATACCAGTGAATCCCTCAGTACTCACTGGTGTGTGTGTGTGCATGAGAGAGAGAGAGATCGTGCAATATCTGCCAGAGACCACTATTTTGCTATGAGTAATAGGAGGAGGTTGGGGAACCTGTTAATTATTGAATTAGCCTGAAAAAGAAACAGAAATAGTCTGGGAAAAGAGGGGGCTGCATTCTACAAAAATCAGCTGCATACCTCTGAATGCATAAAACATGGGTTTCTGAATGCTGTGGCTGGAAAGAAGCTGTTTTTGTTTGGAAAGTTTCATTTTCCTTCATTGGAGGTCTTTAAACACAGGTTTAATGTCAACTCTTATTAGTGTTTTAGGAGTTTATTCCCGCATGGTAGGGGGTTGGACTCAGTGGTCCTTGCAGGGCCTTCCAACTGTATGATTCCATGATCAATGTGGATGAAATGAGGAGATTCAGTTTAAATTATCTATCCTAGTGTTTCATGTTCTTAATATGTGGCTAATACATATGCACCATGAAGCGATTTTAATAATGTTGCCTGATGATATAGCGATGTGAAAACCAGGCTAATAATGTGTCAGGTATTGCTCAAATTAGACTGGGCAATAGGGCAGCTACATACCATGTGAGAAATGGATCTTCTAGGACAGTGAGTCTCAAACTTTGGTCCCACAGATATTTTGGACTTCAGCTCCCAGAATTCCTGACTGTTCCCCAAGCTGGCTGGGTCTTCTGAGAGTTGAAGGCCAAAACACTTGGATGACTAAAGTTTGGAATCCCTGTTCTAGGACTATCAGTATTCTAGGGTGAGGGAGGGAGAGCAGAATCTCCCTGTATTGTTACTACACCCACCCACTATTCTAGAGGGTATCTTAGCCATTCAGAAGTGAATTACATGATGGGGGCACACAATACTTTGCAAGGCAAAGGAGGAATACATGAAAGTTCCCTTTCTACAGTTCCATTTGCAGAAATGTCCATGAGCAGATCTGTATTTTGAGATGCTCCTATTTGTGGGAGCAAACTCAAGATCCTCGCCAATGTAAATAACTTAAATAGCTTTACAATTTTTGCATTTTCTCACTTGGCATTAAGATCAAAGTTATATCTGCTTACGATTGGGTCAAATCCATTTGTCTTAGAAACTGTAAATGAGCAAACAAATCTGGAGAAATGCAGCTGATGAAGAACTGGGTCATTGTGAGTTCTGACTGAAAACACCTGCTCCTAAGCAGCCTTTCCTAAGTCCATGGACAGGAAGCTTCACCAATCCCACATGGAAAAGGCTGCATCTGTGAAGCAGATTCTGTTTTAGCACTCAGTCTACCCACACAAAAACGAGCCCATGGAACAAAACTAGTCCCAGACCTCTCGGCTGTCAGCATACTCTACATCCCTTGTGCTGTATATGGAGTTTCCACATTTTCAAACTTTCATATCTGGACCCAGGCATGTTCTTAAGAGGTCACAATGACCTTGGGAACACCAGGAGGTTTTCCTATTATAAGGACATGTAGACCCAAAGACATATAAAGGACCTAGGTAATACCAAAATAAAGGCTAAATGGGTTTGCTGATCACTTCGTCCACCCTCCAGGTTATCCACATATCCTCTCACACTGGAGACAAAGGCAAAGGTCCTACCTACCTTCTGTGTTTCCAGAAAACTTTCCTAAACATCAATTTTGGGATTGTCCTAAACCCAATCAATGTTTTTGTTACCCTGAAATTAAGCTATCAGTCATCCTGGAATCCCTTTGTCAATTCCCTGGGAAGACTATCAGGGATTTGTTACATTGCAAGATAGAACCTAACACCCCTCGAGGCTAGGATATTGGGTATAAATATCAGCCCCAAACATAGCATCCTTGCACACAGTTGGCACACTGCGCTCACAGTCTGTCTACTGACCATGTGTGCACAGAGAGCCTCTTCTGCCTACTGTGTTGCCCTCTGTCTGAGCCATACTCTGCTTTCTGTGGTTTCCTCTTCAAGACAGGTAAATATGACCATCTCTACAGTCCTAACCTTCCATTATCAAATTTCCATAACTCTGTTTTGGTGAGCTTTATGTGGCATTTCTCTTTGAATTGCTATTGCAGCTTTGATTGCACTCTTGCATATTTCCCAATAAAACCTTCTTATATTTAGCAAAGCAGGAGCCCCCCACAATTTTTGTTGTTTGTTGTTGTTAACTGTCTTCATATCAATCTTGACCTACTGATGAGACATCTCCAGGACCACCTGTCCTCTTCTGCTCTGCCCAGCTCCTGTAAACTCATATTTATGGTCTCTTTAATAGAGTCCATCTATTTAGCATGTGGCCTTCCTCTCTTTCTACTTTCTTCCACCTTTTCTAGCATTATTGTTTTTTTTCCATTGATTCCTCTCTTCTCATGATATGTCCAAAATACGAAATACAATAAGTTTTGTCATTTTAGTTTCCAGGAAGATTTTTGGCTTCATCTGCTCTAGAACCCATTTATTTGTCTTCTTGGCTGTCCATGGAATCCTCAGCAGTCTGTCCTCTCCAGCACCACATCTTAAATGAATTGATTTTTTTCCTATCACGTTTCTTCACTGTCCAGATTAGGGAGCTGGGAATGTTGAGCCTTATGAAACAGAAGGTTTAGAGGGGACATGACAGTCATGTCTAAATACTTGAAGGGATGTCATATCGAAGAGGAAACAGGCTTGTTTTCCATGGATCCAGAGACTAGGACAAGGAGAAATGGATTTAAACTACTCTCAGGAAAAAGAATTTCAACCTAAATCTCGGGAGGAACTTCACGATGATCAGAGGTATTTGATAGTGCCTCAGAGTGTGGTGGAGTCTCCTTCTTTGCAGGTTTTTAAGCAGAGGCTGGATGGCCATCTGTCTGGGGTGCTTTCATTGATTTTCCTGCTTGGCAGGGGGTTGGACTTGATGGCTCTTGTATTCTCTTCCCAATCTATGATTAAAGGAAATATATTGTAGTTCCTGCCTTCCCCACCTGGCCAAAATTTACAGGTATTAGAGAGGGCTTCCTGAATCATCTGGACACACCCATGCTTCATGACTCTGGGATCCTGCCAGGACCTGACATTCAATTGGCCTGAATGACAAATCTCCACAATCCCCAATCACCTTTAAAGGAGTGAATATTTAGCTTCTCACCCTGAGATTCCCCCCCTATCCTTACTAACCTGTGTGGGCACTCTTTGGGGCCGCAGTCACTGTTCTGCCCCCATGGGAGCTTCTTGGGGCTGCACAAGCTCCCTTATAGCCCATGCTCTCCGACACCCCCAGAATCGACAACCCCTAAATCCCTCATATTTAGCCATATAACAGCTGTAGTGGTGACTGTAAGTGAAGTCGAGTCACTTCTAGTTGCCATTTTGGCCAATTTATAGTTGGATACTTAGGTTCTTTGGGGTTGAGATAGATGACTTTTCCCATATTTCCAACTGCTTTATCACACTAGGGGGCAAACAGGATTTAAACAAGAGTTACTCTAGACAAAACCAGGAAATGTTGTGTGATAAACATCAGGCATTTCCTGGTTTTCTCTAGTTTAACTAGTTTCAATCCTGTTTGTCCCCTAGTGTGATAAAGTAGCAAGTGTCCATGTTTCAAGACTTCAAATTATTCCCATCATGTTAGTTCTGCCTACATATTGCTGATGCAGAAATGCTTAAAACTGCCACCTTATTGAATTCTCCTTGAATTACTGAGCTTGCACCAAATGTTAATAGCCTCCAAGTGGAGCCTCCCAAAAACCTGCTTCATCCAAAGTGCTATTTGGGTGTTCTCTTCTAGGACTGAATTAAATACAAGAGGAAGGGAGTGCACTGACTGTGCCACCAAGGCCACATTCCCACTACATTCTGATTCGAAGTGTGACACGAGCTATATGACCCTTGTTCACATTTGAACCTACTTCCGATTCTCATTGGATCGATTAGTGGAGGAAAGGTCCGGGTTCTGGGAGCAGCAGCAGTGGCAGTGAGTGGCACGGCACAAATGCTGCAAGCCCCACCAGCCCCAGGTCACCGAATGCACCAGCACCTGGCCCTGGGACTACCAGCCTTGCCCAGACTTGGGACTCCCAGCCTTGCAAGGCAGCCCTCTGGAGCAGCGGCAGCGGCGAGCCCGGTAGGGAAGGAAGGTGGGAAGGGGGGGAAGAAGGGACGGATCTCCGGGAAGAAATGTGTGTGTGTGTTTGAATACAATTGATTGCAAATGCACTCTATTGCAAAAGCAAGTAGTTGCATTTGCAAAAGATTGATTTTACGATCAATTTTACTGCCCCCCCCCCCAAAGATTCCCCTGTGGGAAGGGGTTGGGGTGAAGGGCTGTCATCTTCCCTGGCTCCTCCAGTGGGAACGACAAGCGTTTCCAGCTAAAAAAGCGGTTCCAAACAAGGTCCCTTTTCATAGTGTGAACGAGGGGCCTTTTGTAATCGCTTTCCTTAGCAGAGCAGAGCCCGCATCCAATGCAGATTTTTCTGCAAGTGGGAATGGGACCCTAGTATGAAAGGGCATACTGTCCTGGTTTGGCCAGGATGACCCTGGTTATTCCTCTGCATACTTTCTTATCTGTATTCAAAGTATCTTACTTTCTTTTTCTTTCTCCCAATCCAATCCCCGTTGTTTTTGACTTATTCACTTACTACAAACTGAGTTCAAATGTAAAAGTTTGCATTCAGTTACCTCAGCAGGAGGGAGAGGAGACAACAGAATGAAATATTGCTCTTCTCAGTATGGTCAATCAAAAACCAACAGTTGTAGCTTCTCCTTGCTTTGGACCTGAATATCCTATTCTCTGTGACTCCAAATTACTTCTTGAAGTAAACAAGATGAATAAACATGCTTTGTGAAAAGCAGGGGAAGAAGAAAACTCTGGCTGTTAAGAGGGGCTTTCCTTGGGGAGATATCTCTTGAATTTCAGTACACATAAAACTGTGCACCAGGTCCTCTATCAAACTCTCTCTCAGATACACAGATTCCTACCTGTACCTCTAATCTTCCTAAAATAGAATCAATATTGCAGAAAAGCAGTCATGATATCTAAACAATTTTTCTCATCTCTTCACTTATTATTTTGTTTCTTTTTAGAGTTGCAAATACCTTATATTTTTAAGTTTAGTTTTACTGATTTTTTTCTCCATCCTGATTTTGATTATGAATCCTCTGTATGCATTTGTGTGCCAATATGGCCCAGTACCAGAGGAAATAAACTGTACCTTATGGAAGTCCAATATTGCGAGAGATTTACTGTCTACTTACTTTAAGGGAAGGTCCCCCCCATCCCCGGCAGAGAAACATTCAATTTACATTATTACAAATATACCCATATCTATTCAGAAGTAAGCATCAATGAGTCCAGTCGGATTTACTCAAAGTAAATTTGAACAGGATTGTAGAGCGAGACTTTCCAAAAGGTCATTGGAAGCACATATTTCTTTATGACAATCATGTGTTTTTCCAACTGTGTCTTTCTTAATTTCATCTTATTTATCTCATGTGCCTAATAGTATTCTGCATTATTTTTTCTCTCTTCCATCCCCCTTCACTGACATATCCATCCTAACAATGGCCCTGTAAAGTAGGCTAGGGTGAGAAGCTTTTATCGGCTTAAGGTGACTATATGAAGTGATCTGTTATGTGCATTGGGCAGGTGGAGTAGTTTTGAAAACACATTTCTAAGCATTTTAGGTCCTCCAGCATAATTCTGTAAGCTTCTGGCTGATGTTGATCATAAAGTTGCTCTGGAGTACCTAGAGATTCATAGAGAGGTCTTCTCTCAGGTAAAAATACAGGGTTTTTTTTAATTTGTAGTTTTCCCACTTTCATGGGGGTCCTGTGCCCTTATCCCAAGTGAATGTGGAGGGCCCATTGTACAAACTATCTTCTTGCTAGGGTGCACCTGCACAGCTATCTAGCAGCCAGTGAAGGACAGTGGTGCTTCTGTAGATGGATGCATGAAGATGACTTTATCTTAGAAACGAGATGACTAGAGCGCCGCCTGTGCCAACATCGACACCTATCTGACAAGACGCTCCTAGAGAACTTATTAAAGTCCTGTGAAACGGCAATCGATGCAGCAAAGAATTCGTTCTATGCTGCTTGCATTGCATCGGCAGAATCTCATCCAGCAGAGTTGTTCAGGGTAGTGAAAGAACTGATTCCCCCCCCCCCCCCCGGACCCTTTATTAGAACCTACAACTGCCTGCTGTGATGCTTTTAATGATTTCTTTGCCGCTAAGATCTCTCAGATAAGAGCCGATCTTGACACCGGCATTGAGGCAGAACAGATAACAGAGGCGTCCAGTGACTCTGTGGACTGGGTTACACTGGATCATTTTGAGTTTGTTAGTACCGAGGACGTGGACAAGCTCCTTGGAAGTGTTAGGAAGACGACTTGCCCACTCGATCCCTGCCATTCATGGCTGGCCATTACAGGAGGGGACAGAGTAATGACCTTACTCCACCTAATCATAAACACGTCCCTCAGGGAGGGCACATTTCCAGCTGCTTTAAAGCATGCCATAGTGAAACCTTTATTTAAAAAGCCCTCCCTGGATCCCATGATTAGACAAAATTATAGGCCTGTCTCGTTATTACCATTTTGGGGCAAGCTGATCGAGAGGGCAGTTGCCTTTAAACTCCAAGCTGCCTTGGATGAAGCAGATTATCTGGACCCATTTCAAACCGGCTTCAGGAAGGGATATGGAGTTGAGATGGCCATGGTCGCCTTGGTTGATGATCTCCGTCTGGGCATCGACAGGGGAAGTGTGACCCTGTTGGTGCTCATGGACATCTCAGCGGCATTCGATACCGTAGACCACAGTATCTTTCTGGAACGCCTGAAGAGGATGGGAATTGCAGGCACTGTACTTCAGTGGTTCTGCTCCTACCACTCGGGCAGATTCCAGATGGTGCAGCTAGGGGACAGTTGCTCTCATAAAAGAGAGCTGACATCTGGCCTCCCGCAGGACACCATTCTGTCCCCCTTGCTATTTAACATTTACATGAAGCCGCTGGGAGAGATCATCCGGAGTCATGGAGCGCAGTGTCATCAGTACGCTGATGACACTCAAATATCTCTCTCCATGTCTCCGGCTGTTGCAACGACCAAGGATGGCATCTCTTCTCTAAATGCCTGTCTGGAGTCGGTAATGGGTTGGATGAGGAAAAACAAACTCAGATTGAATCCAGAGAAAATGGAGGTACTTGTGATAGGCCCAACTCGCCCAGGGATGGAGATTTGTCAACCTGTCTTGGGCGGGGTCACACTTCCCCTAAAGGACAATGTTCGCAGTCTGGGCGTGCTTCTGGATTCGTCACTCCAGCTGACTGCTCAGGTGGAAGCAACAGCTAGAAGTGTGTGATATCAGCTTAGGCTGATACTCTAGCTGCGTCCCTATCTGGGCAGAGAGGACCTTGAAACATTGGTACATGCACTGGTAACCTCTCGATTGGATTTCTGCAATGTGCTTTACATGGGGCTACCTTTGTACCAGGTTCGGAAGCTTCAATTAATTCAGAATGCGGCAGCCAGATTACTCACGGGGCAACAAGAACTGATCATATCACCCCCATATTAAAATCCTTACATTGGCTGCCAATTAGCTTCCGAGCGCAATACAAAGTATTGGTTATTACCTTTAAAGCCCTATATGGCTTGTGCTCGAGTTACCTGAAGGAACGCCTCCTCCTGCACAATCTGCCCCGCACCCTTAGAAAATCAGGAAAGAACACATTGGAAACCTTGAGTACCAGGTTGATATCGACTTCTAATAAAACTTTCTCTGCGATGGCTCCGAAATTATGGAATGACCTCCCGGAAGAGATCCGTCTTATTACCACCTTAGATGCCTTTAAGAAAGCACTAAAGACGGATCTCTTCTGGCGAGCTTTTCCACTGGATTTGCTGTGATTGTTTAGCTGAAAAACGAGACTGATGATGGACAGTGGTACCCGATGTATGTCAAATCAAGGATTATCTGTTTTACTGTTTTTATGACTGTAATTGATTTTAATAACTGTACTTGGACTCTGTAGATTTTATCTGTTGATCATTTTATTTTGTAAACCGCTTTGATCTATTGGAAAGGTGGTTTATAATTAAAAATTTTTATCATCATCATCATCATCATCATCTTCCGAGATCAATAGAGACCCCCCCCCAGGATGTCCAGGAGAATCCCTTCTCCTTCATCTGTCTAGGTGCAGAAACACATCTGGACAGTATGTGACCACCCTGCCCATCCCTGACCACTAAATAGGTGTGGGGGGGGTACCTCAACAACAAGGATATTGGGTACATTCTGACATCATATGGCCTCAGAAGGAGGCCTCCATCGGGGCTGGCCTAAAGTAAGAAGAAGAGACTTTTGTCTTTGCCATTTGACATCATCCAGCCTCAGAGGGAGAGAAAGGCCAGCCAGCTCCATCGGGCCTGGCCTACAGTAAGAAGAAGAGCTCTCCCTCCTTTGCCATCTGACATCAACCAGCCTCAGAGGAAGAGAAAAGCCAGCCAGCTCCATCAGAAGAAGAGCCCACCCTCCAGCCTATTTTCCATGGTCAAGGCCTCGGAGGGAGAGAAGGACCACTGGACTTATTCTCCTTTCCCACTGCCATTCCCTTCTCCTTTTGTGTCATGTCTTTTTCATATTGCAAGCCTGAGGGCAGGGAAATGTAAGCCGCTCTGAGAGCCTTTCTGGCCCAAAAGTGGGATGTAAATGCATTAAACAAACAAACAAATAATACAGGTGCAGGATGCTTTCTTCCACATAAAAGGACACATGTGGGCATAAGATCATATGTGGGCATAAGATCAAGTTTCGAACTGTGAAATAAACAAAAAATAAACTGTAAATTACAAATAAAATGAAAATTAACACATTTAAAAGTTATACCCACCTCCCTAAATCCTTAGGACTACCCCCCATTCTAAATCATTAGAATTTTCCCCCAGCTTAAACCTAGGTAGGTAGGTAGATTGGCTCAGTACCAATCTACCCCCTTGCCCCACTCTCAAAGCCTTTGCATCTATATGGGAATATAAACAGATACTGGGTACCTGTATGTTTTTCTGTGGAAAGTGTATAGTTTGAAGAGGAGGATGTAGAAGGGGAAGGGGCTTGATATGAGGAGAAAGGGTTACTCCCTTTTTTCTCCTCGTTGTATGTCCTTAATGTCCAATAGCACTTACATTTCTATACTGCTTTATAGTGCTAAGCATTCTCTAAGTGGTTTGCAATGTGTTAGCCATTTGCCTCCAATAAGCAGGATACTCATTTTATTGACCTACGAAAGGATGGAAGGCTGAGTCAACCTTGGAGTCCTGGGATCAAACTCACAAAGCTTTGGCATTTAACCACTGTACCACTAGGGCTCCATCAAAGTAGTTTCAGGGGGCTGCTAATCTGTTGTTGTTTTTAATAATACGGGGGGGGGGGGGGCTTGGTATCCACTGAGGTTGGGCTCCACCACCCCTCATAGATACCAAAATGTGTGGATGCTCAAGTCCCAATAAATACAGTGGTGTAGTTAAATGGTGCCCCTTGCATAAAATGGCAAAATCAAGGAATTTATATTTTAAAAATATTTTCAAGCCATGGCTGGTTGAATCCGTGGATAAAGAATCCATGGATACAGAGGCTTGACTGTAGGTCCTAATCATGGATCACCTATATCATGTCTAGTTAGCACCTCACTTGTCTCACTCACATTAACACAGATGGTTCTTCAAGAATATATCACACACAGATGACATATGTGCACTCATGCCTTGTTATATATGAATCCTAAATGATGCCACTAATAGTGAAATGATGATCTTGTTGATGATGGTTGTGAGGACCGTGTTGATAAAATGCCTAAGCCCATTTGGACTGTGTGGAAGTGAAATTGAAAAGCAGGCTTGCAATCATTGTAGAATGAAGAGTGGGAGTCGGACTTCAGCCTCACACATCTGTTTGTCTCACTGTTTCCCAGCACTTTTCTGAGGAATCAGTAAATAATTCCAGATGTGACTGGATTGAAATGAGTCATCAGCCACTGAGGCCAACGCGAGGCATTAAACTTGTGGCCAGTTATTTCCTGTCTTCAAACTGAAAAAACATTCACTGTAGTATCACAGACTGTATCCAAGAGAAAGAGACACTAAGATAACCCAGGCCGTCCTAATGGGCTCAGAAATCCCAAAGTAGTCATTCTCCATATTTTCCTGCTAGTGGCCACTAATTGTGCAATGTGGGTGGGAAAGACAGGGACATCATTTGGGCAAGCCTGACTAACCAGTGTGGAGGGAGGAGAAGAATTTAATATCACTTGGCCATTTTCTCCAACTACCCTGTATTGAGTACCATGGCTGGCTCATCTTGAAAGCACACTTTGGCTGACACCCTCCATTGTCTGACTGATGAGGGGTTATTCAGACAGTGAAAATAATCCTGGTAGAATGTGAGTTGAATCTTTGTTGTCCACATGCATTTCAAATTTCAAATGCACCCAGGTATGTTGGGGTAGGGCTGTAAAACACACACACTTACTCCAATAAATTCAATGTTGCTGTCTCCGCCCAAGCTTTCCTAAAAGATTTGCATTGTTGGCTGTGTGAATAACAAATGTGAAGAGACCCAGTATAAACCAGGATAAAACTGTGCATGCCTTGAATGTGTTTTGAAAACATCCACATAGAATCATAGAATCATAGAATCATAGAATCGTAGAGTTGGAAGAGACCACTAGGGCCATCCAGTCCAACCCCCTGCCATGCAGGAAATCCAAATCATAGCATCCCTGACAGATGGCCATCCAGCCTCTGCTTAAAGACCTCCAAGGAAGGAGACTCTATCACCTTCCGAGGAAGTGCGTTCCACTGTCGAACAGCCCTTACTGTCAGGAAGTTCTTCCTAATGTTCAGGTGGAATCTCTTTTCCTGTATCTTGCATCCATTGTTCCGGGTCCTGTTCTCTGGAGCAGCAGAAAACAAGCTTGCTCCCTCCTCAATATGACATCCTTTCAAATATTTAAACAGGGCTATCATGTCACCTCTTAACCTTCTTTTCTCCAGGCTAAACATCCCCAGCTCCCTAAGTCGTTCCTCATAGGGCATGGTTTCCAGACCCTTCACCATTTTTGTCGCCCTCCTTTGGACACGCTCCAGTTTCTCAATGTCCTTTCTGAATTGTGGCGCCCAGAACTGGACACAATATTCTAGGTGGGGCCTGACCAAAACAGAATACAGTGGGACTATTACTTCTCTTGATCTAGACACTATACTTCTATTAATGCAGCCCAAAATAGCATTGGCCTTTTTAGCTGCCGCATCACACTGTTCACTCATGTTCAACTTGTGGTCTACTTGGACTCCTAGATCCCTTTCACATGTAGTTTCATTCAGCCAGGTGTCACCCATCCTATATCTGTGCATTTTATTTTTCCGCCCTAAGTGCAATACCGTACATTTCTCTGTGTTGAATTTCATTTTGTTAGCTTTGGCCCAGCTTTCTAGTCTATTCAGGTCACTTTGAATCTTGATCCTGTCCTCTGGGGTATTAGCTATTCCCCCTAATTTGGTGTCATCTGCAAATTTGATTAGTATGCTCCCAATTCTGTCATCCAGGTCATTGATAAAGATGTTGAATAGCACTGGGCCCAGGACAGAGCCCTGTGGGACCCCACTGGTCACTTCTCTCCAGGATGAAAAGGAGCCATTGTTGAGCACCCTTTGGGTGCGGCCAGTCAACCAATTACAGATCCATTTAACAGTTCCTTTGTCTAGCCCACATTTTACAAGCTTGTTTGCAAGAATGTCATGGGAAACCTTGTCAAAGGCCTTACTGAAATCAAGATATACTATATCCACAGCATTCCCTTCGTCTACCAAACTGGTAATTTTATCAAAGAAAGAGATTAGATTTGTCTGGCATGACTTGTTTCTCTGAAACCCATGTTGAGTTTTTGTGATTATGGCATTGCCTTCTAGATGTTCACAGACTCTTTGTTTAATGATCTGCTCCAGAATCTTTCCTAGAACCGATGTCAGACTAACTGGACGATAATTGTTGGGATCCTCTTTTTTCCCCTTTTTGAAGATGGGGACAACGTTTGCCCTTCGCCAGTCTGCTGGGATCTCTCCTGTTCTCCAGGAGTTTTCAAATATGATTGCCAATGGCTCCGATATTACTTTTGCCAGTTCTTTTAATACCCTTGGATGGAGTTCATCTGGTCCCGGAGACTTAAATTCATTTAGATTAACAAGGTGTTCCTCTACTATCTCTTTACTTATTCTGTGCTGAAATTCCCCTATTCTGTTCTCTGCTCCATTATCCTCAGGTTGAGCACCCTTTGCCTTTTCTGAGAAGACTGAGGCAAAGAAGGTGTTGAGTAATTCTGCCTTTTCTCTATCTCCTGTTAGCATTTTGCCATCTTCTCCACGCAGTGGCCCTACCGTTTCCTTCTTCTTCCTCTTGCTGCGGACATATCCAAAAAAGCCCTTTTTATTGTTCTTAACCTCTCTAGCAAGCCTGAGTTCATTCTGCGCTTTAGCTTTTCTGACTTTACCCCTACACATGCCTGCTATTTCTTTGAATTCCTTTTTCGTGATTTCCCCCTTTTTCCATTTCTTATACATGTTCCGTTTCAAACTTAGCTCGGTTGAAAGTTCCTTAGTCATCCATCCTGGTTTCTTGAGACACCTCCCGTTTTTCTTTCTCACTGGAACTGTTTGAAATTGTGCCTTCAGTATCTCCCTTTTGAGAAAGTCCCATCCGTCCTGAACTCCTTTATCTTTTAGTATTTCTGACCATGGAATCGCCCTCAATACTTCTCTAAGTTTACTGAAATCCGCTCTCCTAAAGTCTAGGATGCGTGTCTGACTCTGCCTGGCTTCTCCTTTCCACTGTATTACAAACTCCAGGAGAACATGGTCACTTCCACCTAATGATCCCACCACTTGCACCCCATTAACCAAGTCATCCTTGTTGGTTAGGATCAGATCTAAAATAGCTGACCCCCTTGTTGCCTCTTCCACCTTTTGGACCATGAAATTGTCTTCCAGGCAAGTGAGGAATTTGCTAGACCTTGAGGATTTTGCTGAGTTTGACTTCCAGCAAATATCAGGATAGTTGAAGTCGCCTATCACTACTACATCTCTCTTTTCTGACTGTGTGGTCATCTGTTCTAGAAAGATATCATCCAATTCCTCAGTCTGACTTGGGGGTCTGTAGTAGACTCCCACCGTAACACCCTTGTTGTTTCCCTCCCCTTTGATTCTTATCCAGATGCTCTCCACCTGGCTTCCATGATTGATGCCCAGGATCTCTTCACTGGTGTAAATATCTCTGACATATAGTGCTATTCCTCCTCCTTTCCTGTTTGGCCTATTTCTCTTAATAAGGTTATACCCCTCTATTTCCACATTCCAACCATGAGACTCATCCCACCAGGTTTCAGTGATGCCTATTATATCATATTTGCTTTGTTGTACTAGGAGTTCAAGTTCATCTTGCTTATTTCCCATGCTCTGTGCATTAGTGTAGAGACATCGCAGACCATGGTTCCCTTTTACTTGCTGCCTGTGCAAGTTTTTTTGCCTCCCACTATTGGGTCCTTGCACTGTTTGCCTTGTTTCCTCTATGTCAGTTTGACTATTTTCGCCATCCCTTTTGCCTTCCTTAATATTGTCTCCCTTCCCCTTGGAACTCAGTTTAAAGCTCTCCTGATCAAGTTCTTGAGACTGTTGGCAAAAACATTTCTTCCAACTGGCGTGAGATGCAACCCGTCTGTTGCAAGAAGTCCCTCCTCATGGAACCGCAGCCCATGATCCAAGAATCCAAATCCCTCTCGGCGGCACCATCTGCGAAGCCAGTTGTTCACATCTGCTATTTTCCTCTCCCTTCCTGGACCATGCCCTTCAACTGGCAGAAGAGACGAGATGACAACCTGTACATCCATTCCTTTCAGCTTCCTACCAAGCGCCTCGTAATCCCTTTTGATGTTCTGAATGCTGTGTCTTGCAGTATCATTAGTTCCCACGTGGACCAAAAGGAAGGGGTATTGGTCAGTAGGCTTGACCAGTCTTGTCAGCCTCTCTGTCACATCCCGGATCTTTGCACCTGGAAGACAACACACCTCTCGAGACATCTTGTCAGGCCTACAAATCACTGCTTCTGTACCCCTCAGCAAGGAGTCCCCCACTACGACCACACGCCTCCTCCGAGGCTTAGCAGCGACTGTTTCCTCGGGTGGGACTCTCAGGCTCCCCTGCTCCGTCCCTGAAGTCTGTCCATGCTGCTCTTCTTCATCCTCCTTGATAAGGGAAAGCGCTTCGAATCGATTCTCTAGCTGCAAGCTCCCCGAACAATTCCTTCTTGGTTTACTTCTCTTTGTGACCTTCCTCCAGCTGTCTGCCTCCTCTGTTTGGCAAGTGACCTCTTCCACCCTAGCATCTTCCTCTGCATGGTACTCATCCAAGATGGTTAGTTCTATTGTGTCCAGGAAATCCTCTTGTTCCCTAATCTGCTGAAGTGTAGCTACTCTGGACTCCAGCTGCTGCACTTTCTCCTCCAAGAGTGCCACCAACTTGCACTTGGTGCATGTGAAGTTCTCCACTTCTGTAGGCAAGAAGAGAAACATCCCACAAGAGTTGCAGGTGACTGCGGCAGATCCCTCGTTGTCCATACTGCAAAGTCTAATGCCACTTGAGCAGAGTTGTTCAGTTAAAGAAAACTAAAATTCTAAAATGCTCTGGAAGGTGGTATATAAAGCTAGTCTGCTAGCTCCGCCCCCTTTGTGACTCACAGATGTGACTCACAGAAGCTCCTCCCCTTCAGCAACAAGCACACGGTCTCAAGCACACGGTCCCAAAATGGCTGCCAAGCAGCTCCTCTCCTTCTCCTCTCAACTCCATCTTTATTTGCAGCGCTGACAAGTGTGAGGAACGAAACTCATGGAGCTGTGCAGAGATGTGGTTCTGATAAACAAAAAGCGTGAACAGCAAAACTGGAATGCATGAGTGAAATTATCTGCATGGTCATGCTAAAAAAAGAAGTCTGCTTCTCCATGTTCTGTTTTGACAGTAGCCTCTTGTTCTGAGTACAGATTCATAATCAGGAGTATCAGATATGTTGGCACTCCCATGTCTTTAAGGGCATTCCATAGCCTTTCATGATCTATGCAGTCAAAGGCTTTGCTATAGTCTAAGAAGCACGTGCTGATTTTCTTTTGGAATTCCCTGGCATGCTCCATTAGCCATCTTATGTTTGCAATGTGCTCCGTAGTGCCTCTTCCTTTCCTTAATCCCACTTGAACCTATGGGATTTCTCTCTCCATGTATGGTTGGAGTCTATGTTGCGGAATTTTGAACATAATTTTGCTTGCAGGGGAGATCAGTTCTTTGGTCCTATAGTTGGTGCAGTCTCTTGCGTCTCATTTTTTGTGGATGGGGATGTATATTGATCACTTCCAACCTGTTGGCCATTGTTTTGTTTTCCATATCTGTTGACATATGTTAGTTAGCACTAGAGTTGACTCTGTCAATGGGGATTGTAGCAGTTCAATTGGAATATCATCTGTTCCTGGTGATTTGTTTTTCGCTGTTTCTCTTATTGCAGTTTCCACATCACTTTTCAGAATTTGGGGTTCATCTTCCTATGGCTCTTTGTTCCAAGTGTCCTTCATTTTGTCATCTCTTTTGTATAATTCTTCTGTGTATTGCATCCAACATCTTTTTATTCCCTCCCGAAGGCACATGCACACACACAAACACGCATGGCAGTTTTACAATATAATTACTGAACAGGATGCCAGGCAGTGTGTTTTACACAAATGACACAGCATCTGGCATAGAAACAGGTTTGCTGAAGGAAAATGTGGGGTTTGGTTTTTTCTTTTGCAAAGAAAAAACCATGAGTACCTTTGCCCAAAAGAACTCCCTGAAAGACCTTCCAGAGTATGACTAGTGCCCAAAGTCTCCATGCAGTTGGGGGAAAAGTGCAGAAATTACGTATTCATTCTTGTTTGAAAGGATGAAGAATGGGAAGACTGACATCATTGTGTGCCTCACCTTGTAAAGTGTCTCCTAGGATTGGACTGTAAAGAGGTGTTAAGAAATCAATACGGGGAGCCTGCAAGGAACAGCTGTAGGTATTTATTTGATCTGAAAAAAAATTCTATGAGACAATCTGTGGAAGAAAGAATCAGTACATGGCTAATTTCATTGTCTACCACTGACTGATTTCATTATTTCTGACTGGTATTACAAAATAATCATCCAGCTGGATTTTTTATCTGGTCTAAATATCCCAAAGCCAAGTAACTTGGAAACAAAATGCTAACTTGGAAATTAGCAGTGTATTCTGTAAGCATTTGTCACAATTTATAAGACTGGGAATTCCATGTGTCTGAAGAGCTGTAGAGCTGTAATATATTATAGCTGAATTCTTCAGAACTGGAACAGATCTCTCCATTATCATTCACTTCTGCAAAGTCTTAATAAATTAATCCAAAGCTGCAATGTGTAGGTGTGTTTTCAACCACAATAGGACCATCACAAAAGCATAGACAAAAGGATATTTAAGAATATAATAACAATTCTAAATGAGAATGATATTTACAACCAACATGGATAACAAAATAATAGGAATATGAAAATGCACAACGGAATAGAACACCACAACATATGACCAAAATGCTAACATGGATGGAGCACTACCAATAGTAACCTTACAAATTTAGCAGGAAAATCAAAATACAAAGAAAACTTTCTTTTAAAATAGTAATAATAATAATAATAATAATAATAATAATAAAAATAAATAAATAAATAATAAAAACTTTATTTGTATACCGCCCTTCCCACGATCAGGGCGGTGCACAGGATATACATAGTTAAAACAGAGGACAGAACAGCATTAATGTCAATAAACATACAGTGGCAATATGCTGATAGAAGAGTATATCAGGCCAACTCAGGATGCGGGGGAGGGGGGGAATCACCGTAGGGAGGGGGGGTTTCACGGGAAGGCTTGTCCAAATAGATATGTCTTTAGCTCCTTTTTAAACGAAGTAAGGGAGGGAGCTGAGCGGAGCTCAGTGGGCCACGAGTTCCAGAGGCTGGGGGCCGAGATGGAGAATGCCCTCTTCATAGTAGTTGATAATTTAGCCTCTGGAACTTTAAGTAACTGATGCCCAATAGATCTAAGTGTGCGGGGCAGATTATATGGGGAGAGGCGGTCCTTCAGGTACTCTGGGCCCAAGCCATTTAGGGCTTTATAGGTAATAACCAGCACTTTGTACTGCGCCCGGAAGCGAATAGGCAGCCAATGAAGATCTTTCAGTATTGGTGTTATATGGAGGACCTGGGAGCTCCAGAGACCAACCGTGCTGCCATATTTTGCACTAGTTGAAGCTTCCGAGTATGATACAAAGGCTGCCCCATGTAAAGCACATTGCAGAAATCCAATCGAGAGGTTACCAGAGCGTGTACTACAGTTTCAAGGTCCCTCCGGTCCAGGAAGGGACGCAGCTGGCGTATCAGCCAAAGCTGAAAACAGGTGCTCCTGACCGTCGTATCCACCTGAGAAGTAAGGTGGAGTGACGAATCAAGGAGCACCCCCAAGCTGCGTACGGTGTCCTTTACGGGAAGCGTGAGCCTGCTCAGGACAGGTGGAACCACCTCCATCCCTGGGCCAGGGGAACCTATCGCCAGTACTTCCGTTTTCTCTGGATTCAGGCTGAGTCTGTTTTCCCTCATCCAGTCCGTTACCGATTCCAGACAGGCCACGAGAGGAGTGACGCCATCCCTGGTCACTGCATCAGTCGGAGACATAGAGAAGACTATTTGGGTGTCATCAGCGTACTGATAACCCCGCGCCCCATGCCTCCGGATGATCTCTCCCAGCGGTTTCATGTAAATGTTAAAGAGCATGGGGGACAGAATAGCTCCTTGAGGGACCCCAGAAGTGAGGACCCTCTTATTGGAGCAAACGTCCCCCAGCTGCACCATCTGGAACCTCCCAGAGAGGTAGGACCTGAACCACTGGAGCGCAGTGCCTCCGATTCCCACCTCTGCCAGGCGTTCCAGAAGGATACCATGGTCGATGGTATCGAAAGCCGCTGAGATGTCCAAGAGCACCAACAGGGACACGCCACCCCTGTCGATGCACAGACGGAGATCATCGACGAGGGCGACCATGGCCGTCTCAACCCCATAGCCCACCCGAAAACTGGTTTGAAATGGATCTAGAAAATCCGTTTCATCCAAGATCGATTGAAGCTGGATCGCAACCGCCCTCTCGATGACCTTCCCCAAAAATGGCAGCAGTGAGATTGGCCGATAATTGTTGTATGTCAGGGGGTCAAGGGAGGGCTTTTTAAATATTGGTTTTACGATAAAAGTGCCCTTCCCTTAAGGAAGTGTTTAAGATCTGGGATAACAAAGATGTTACCACCGATCCCCCCTGTGCTGCTAGCCATGAGGACCATGGATCGAGAGAGCAGGTTGTTTTCCTAACACTTCTAAGGAACTTGTCCACATCCTCGGTACTAACAGACTCAAACTGATCCAGTACAACCGAGTCCATGGAAGCTCTGGACGCCTCTACTCTGGTTTCTGCTTTGACACTGTCATCCAGACCTTAGTTTATCCGAGAGATTTTATCCGCGAAGAAGTTGTTAAATTGGTCACAGCAGGCCTTAGTAGGTTCAAGGATCTGGTTCGGGGCAGGAGGGAGCTGTTAGCTCCCTCACTATCCTGAACAACTCTGCTGGACGCGACTCCACGGACGCGACACGAGCAGCGTAGAACGAGTTCTTTGCTGCTCGTATCGCCTCTCCATAGTCCTCCAAATGGTGGTCTAGGAGAGCCTTGTCGGATAAACGCTGGTGTTTCCGCCAGGCGTGCTCTAGCCGTCGTAGAACCCGCTTCTTGGCCCGGAGATCTTCCGTGTACCAGGGCTTCTTTTTAGGAGCAGGCCTAAGAGGGCGCTTGGGAGCGATACTGTGTATAGCCCTAGAGAGATCCGTATCCCAGGTGTTAACTAGGGCATCAACAGTGTCGCCGTCACTTCCAACCATATGTCTCTCTAGGGCTTCTTGGAACCTTTCGGGTTCCATTAGCCTTCGAGGGTGGACCATTCTAATGGAATGGAACCTTTCGGGTTCCATTAGCCTTCCTGTTCAGCCTCAAGAGTGCCTGTCAGCGCCGGAACACCAGCTGCTGCGGAGGAGGAGGGGGGGGGTGTAGTGCCGGTGAGAGCGGTACCTACATAACGCCGGCTTGCCGGCCCTCCCCTGCCTTCCTGTTCAGCCTCAAGAGTGCCTGTCAGCGCCGGAACACCAGCTGCTGCGGAGGAGGAGAGGGGGCATGGTGCCGGTGAGAGCGGCACCTATATAACGCCGGCTCGCCACCCCCCCTGCCTTCCTGTCAGCCTCAAGAGTGCCTGTCAGCAGAACATCAACGACCGAGCTGTTGTTTTTTTATCCCTCCACTTGCTCAGTTGCGCAGCTGCGCAGTTGTGCAGTTGCGTAGTTACGCGGCTGTCCGATTGCGCAGTTGCGCGGTTGACTGATCACGCAATTCCGCCAGAACAACTAACTGCTATTAAAGTCACTGTGGGGGATTGTTATTGTTATTTTTACAACTTAATTGAAGATTAATTTGAGGACTTAAACTGTGTTCTAAGGCATTAAAGGATGTGGAACTCTAACTTCAGAGGAGCAGAAACGCTCTTAATAAATTGCAGGCTCTCTCAGCTTCCTTGTTGCAAACAGCGGAACATCATACTAAGGATTAAAAGCTGACCTGCCGACAATCCCTGCCCCCAGAATGACAACGTCTCAGCTGGAACATCTGCAATTGGTATGGGGGACGGAGCGCTTGATAATGTTAATTTTCTCCTTAAGTTTCTTTTGTTTGCCACCGTTGTTTCGTGGAGGGAGGGGGGGACTGTTATGGAGGGAGAGGTATTGTTGGCTTGGCTGGGGAGGTAGAGGTCAACTCCTTTGATGTGAGCGGGGCTCCTATTCAAGTTGTGTGGGGCAGGGGGAGATATGGCGGTAGGAGTAAGGACCAGAGTTACAAGGGAAGGCGAGTTAGATGCTTAATACCTTTCTCTCCTTCCAGTCCTACTCCTAACCAACGGGACCTGAGGGTCACTCCAGCCGTACCACAAACCCTGTCTCTGCTCCTGTGCAACGCCAGGTCTATTAAAAACAAGACCCATATTATACATGACCTGATACAGGATAACAACTGTGACCTGGCGTGCATAACCGAGACCTGGCTTGGGCCTGAAGGGGATGCTGTGTGGGCTCAGGCCCTCCCTTCCGGGTACTCGGTGAAGGACCAGAACAGGTTAGGTGGGCGGGGTGTGTGTGTGTTGCCTTGGTGCATAAAACCACCCTGTCCCTAACCAGGAACCATGTCCGTCAGACTTCCTATATCGAGTGTATTTTTCTGACCCTGAAGGCTAGAGACAGTCTAGGGATTCTGTTGGTCTACCGGCCACCCCGTGCGCTAACCAACTCCCTTAACGAGCTGACACAGCTGGTCGCGGAGCTGGTGTTGGAGTCTCCCAGGCTCTTAGTACTGGGAGGCTTCAACATCCCCTGCACGACCAACTATGTTCCATCTGGTGCAGCTCGGGAATTCATGGATACCATGACAGCCATGGGCCTGTCTCAGCTAATCAAGGGTCCAACACACTTTGCGGGAAATACACTTGATATGGTCTTCTGTACGGACATGGAAAATCCGTGGGTGGAAATAGTTAATATTTCCGCCCTGTCATGGACGGATCATTTCCTAATGTGACAAAGGAAGGAAGTGAAAGATATGACAGCATGTAAGCATACAGTCTAATGTGTGCCTTCTATGAACAAAAAACTTCTAGATGTAGATAAAACAGATAAGCTGCTGTAAAAGTACTTGTTCTAGAATCTAGCAAACATAAAACAGTTTGTAAGTGGTAGGCAGCAAATCTGTGATTTCTTGTAATATTGATCTTTACTCTCTGGCAGATGGCCATTCCTGGGACCTTTAGGGTCTTCTTATGTAGAAAGTTTCCATCACATTAATGTACCACTGACCCTGGCTACAAACAAAACGCAAGAGTTCTTTCCAAGGAAAATACCCTTTAGTGTTGTGGTTTTCCTAGGAAAGAGCATTGATGGCCTTTTGTGATTTATCCATTTGTGCTTAAGAGTCTTCCCTCCTGTGTTTGTTGCTGTCACTTTGGTGTCACATGGAAGCCATTTGTTACTTTTATGTGTCAAAGTAATGATTAATTTAAACCACTAAACAACCAAGTTAAATTTTGAATCAATAAGTAGATGAATAAGATATAAAGAAGTAGAATGAAAATTGTAGGTGTACAATTTTTAACATGTGCTATGTACTATGAATTATGTACTATGATTTAGGGGACGGATGGAATGAGGATGGGTTGTTTGTAACCAAGGGATGAATTTTTGTAATACTGAGATTGTACTATTGTTAATTATCAATAAAATAAAGTTATTTTTTTTTTTAAAAATAACACAATGAATGGGAAGACAGGTACTTTACTGTTGAAATATTTACTAGTTACCTTTAGAAACAGGATGTGTTTCAAACTGGGTAGCCTTCCCCAAGGTGACACTTTTTAGAAATATAATCAACCCTCCATATCCATGGATTCTACATTCATGGATTTAATGATCTGTGGCTTTAAAGCAACAACAGCAGCAACAATTCCATTAAGCAAACCTTGATTTTGACATTTTATATAAGCAACACCATTTTACTACCCCATTTTATATAATGGGACTTGAGCATCCATGGATTTTTGGTATCCATGAGGGGTCCTGCCAACCTAACAGTTCGAAAGCATGTAAAAGTGCAAGTAGATAAATAAGCACCACTTTGGTGGGAAGGTTAATAGTGTTCTGCGTAGTCATGCTGGTCACATGACCACCAGAGTCATCTTTGGACAACACTGGCTCTTCAGCTTAGTAACAAAGATGAGCACCACCATCTACAGTTGGTCATGATTAGACATTCATGTTAAGGGGAAACCTTTACCATTTTTTATGTCACAACTATTACCATCACATTCAGTGAAATATGGGAATGACGATTTATGGGTAACATTAGCACAAAAAAAATTACTAAGGATTCTGTATGGGTCTAGTATTCTGCTCCCACACCAGTCAAGGCTGGGCCAGCAGTCACTGCTTGATGGTTCTGTTTCTGCAACAGTTGAGGGATATGAGATCTAAGAGCAGTTTATCAGTGATGATTTCTTTTAATTCTTTGATACTTCCGATTGTAGATGTTGGGAAATATATAGATGTTATAGGGTTTTTAAAAGCACTACAATAATTTCCCCCTGCCCAGCAATGCCATCATTGTGTGTGTGTGTGTGTGTGTGTGTACCACACCGGGTGGCACCCCAGAAGGAAAGTGACACCCTTTAGTGCAGGAGAAGTGAACACATGCCCTTTCCAGCTTCTCTATCGTTCTCTCTGGTGAAGAAGATTAATCCTTTTTATTCAAAAGGCAATTTGAGAAAGGGTCTATTAAGAGTCTGCACTTGTTTAATGATCCATTAGTAGTGAAAGCTGAAGTAACTCTGATGTTGGGACAAAGGCACTCTGCAAAAGTTAACCCTTCTTTTTAATAATCCCTTCATATTACATTCTTGTATCGATGGCCTTTTTGTTAGAGTAGAGTCAAGTTTTCTTCCCTTTTCCTTTTTGGGTAGGGCATTGGATGACAAATAATTTGCTGTAATGTCAGAGGAATTAGGGCTCTGAGCCTGACAGATGAGTTGGAAGGCAACTCTGCTTAGAAGTACTCTCCTTCAAGCAATTTAAAAAGAAAACACTTCTGGAGCTTATCCCATTAACAAATAAGCTGTTTTACCTCTTCTGATTTGAATTTATGATCCAGGAAGCCCCTGGATGTTATCATACCTAAATCGCTGCCTATCTAGCCAGGATGCAACCACCCGGATTCATCCCTGGTAGAAGGCTTGTTCAGCCAGCAGTTCTTTGAAGCTGGGGAGCTTCTGACTTCAAAAATTGGCTGGCTGAGCGAGGCTTCGGCCTGGGATGTACCCAGGTGGCAGCATCCCAGCTAGATAGGTGGCAATTTAGGTATGATTAAGGTATGGGGGCATCCCAGATCCTGAATTCAAACCAGTAGAGCTAAGCCAGAATGGGATAAGCTCTTCAGTCACCATGTACTACTGAATGAGACTGATTTGAAGGTGGAAAAAGAAAAAAAAAAAGATTACCAAGGATATTACCCAGGGTGGATGACAGAGAGAAGATAGATGAGAGTTTATTGGGGAGCATGGGAATCTGAGGGTTTTTTTTGGGGGGGGGGAAGACTGAATTAATCATATATCCTAATTATTGAGTATTGTTCTAGGTCTGTGAGGTTTTCTGCTAGTATTATGGTGTTGTCTGCATATCTTAGATTGTTCATAATCCTTCGTCCTATTTTCACTTCTCCTTCTTCTATGTCCAAGCCTGCTTTTCTTATAATATGTTCTGCTTACAAGTTGAACAGATAAACTGAAAGATGACAGTCTTGTCTGACCCCTTTGCTAATTGGGAACCATTATGTTTCTCTGTCTTCTGTTCTGACAGTAGCCTCTTGTTCTGAGTACAGATTCCTTATCCGGACTATCTGATGTATTGGTACTCCCATGTCTTTCAGGTCGTTCCATCATCTTCAAGTGAAAGGCTTTGCTAGTCTATAAAGCATATGTTGATTTTCTTTTCAATTTCTCTGGTGTACTCCATTAACCATCATATCTTTACAGTGTGGTCCCTAGTGCCTCTTCCTTTCCTGAACTATGCTTGGACTTTTGGGATTTCTCTGTCTATTTATGGTTGGAGTCTGTGTTGCAGAATTTTGAGTATAATTTTGTTTTAATGTGAGATTAGTGCTATGGTCCTTTAATTGCTGCAATCTCTTGTGTCTCCCTTTTTTTTTTGATGGGGATGTATATTGATCATTTCCAATCTGTTGGCCATCGTTTTGTTTTCCAATATTATTGACATATGTTGGTTAGCACTAGAGTTTAGTCTGTCAGTGTTGATTTCAGCAATTTAATTGGAATATCATCTGTTCCTGATATATTTTTTTTGCCATTTCTCTTTTTGGTTAGCACCTCACTTTTTAGAATTTGGGGTTCATCTTCATAGGGCTCTTCATCCCATATGTCTTTCATTTTTTAAAAATCTCTTTTATATAACTGTTCTGTGTATTGCATCTAACATCTTTTTATTCCTTCCTGATCTTGAATTATGTTAGTTTTATTGACATATAATGTCCCAGTCCTTTGTTTGGAAGATCAAGGAAATAAGTGCAAAGGCAGGTTTACTGTTGAACATAAATGAAACAAAAATAATGACCAAGGAGAATCTACACAAATTAAACTGAAACAATAAGGAAATATAAATAGTAAAATAATTCTCATACCTGCAATCAAACATTGATAGGAACAGGCATTGCAGCCAGGAAATCAGAAGAAGATTAAGAATGGGGAGAGCAATTATGAAAGAACTAGAAAAGACCTAAAAATGCAAAGATATACAACTCAGTACAAAAGTTACAATTTCCCCCCCTATTACCATGTATGGATGTGAGAGGTGGACAGTTAACCAAGAAAATAGGAAGAAAATCTATTCATTTGAGATGTGTTGCTGGAGAAGAGTGCTGAGTGTTCTGTGGACAGTCAAAAAGACAAACAAATGGGTCTTAGAGCAGATCAAGCCAGATATCTTCCAGTAAACCAACATGGTAAAACTTAGGCTGTTGTATTTTGGACATATCATGAGAAGAGAGGACTCACATGCTAGATGGATAGACTCTATTAAGGAGGTCATGGGTATTAATTTACAGGAACTGAGCAGAGCAGTAGAGGACGGGGGGAGGTCTTGGAGATGTCTCATCCACAGAGTCGCCATGGGTTGAGTGACTCGAGGGCAATTAACAACAACAAACAATTGTTGAGTGGAGAATGGTATCTGAGAAATATATATAATGATATATATATACCATTTTTTGGGGAAGGGGAATGGCATCCAAGATTTTGTATGTCTGTCTCTCTCTCTCAGTTTTTGAAGGGGAAATGTCACCTGAGCTATTAGTACTTTTCAAAAAGAATAAGAAAATAATGGTTAAAATTATATAAATAAAGTTGAGAAAGTAAGAAAAAGGAGAAACAAAGAAGAAAACTTCAACAAGAAGCCTCTTACTGTTAAGTCATGTTTGCTAAACTGGAGATGTGGGTGACACAAAAGCCCTCCCTCACAACTAGGAACTAGGTTAGATTTTCAGATGTTGAGCATGTGGTTGTGAAGAGGGCTTGAATCATGTTTGCCGGAATGTAGTTACAATGCTTCTATGTGCAGGAAATCTTGTATAGTCCTCAGACTTTTGCTGTCAGTGTAAAAGTCTAACTTACATCCAGTTGTTCAGGAGTGTCTCTTTTTGGCGGGTGTGTGTGTGTGCATATTACATAAGTGTACACATCCTTGCCTCCAGTTAAACTCCCCAGTGTGTTCAGGTGAATTAACAGTTATTTTTTTCTCCACTAAAAATGAAGCCCACCAAAAAACTTTCTTTAGATCATCCAACAATGTGGTGAAAAAGCCTCCTGGCCAATTTCCTGAGAATGGGTTTGGGAAAAGTGATAAAGCACTTGATGGGCGCAAGAAGAAACTAGAGGAAGAGAATGTGATCTTCATATGTTTTAAATTTAAATAGACATACAAAGTATCTCTCCATTTGATTTACAGAAGGAATGTAAATGGGCGGACATCTCCATTGGGAGATGTAGCTGCAAGGATGTAGCTACAGCATCTCATGATGCCACCCTTCAAAATCCTAGCTTTGAAGGAACCCTGCTTGGAAGTAGTGATTCAATGAAGCGCACTGAGATAAACTGCTGCAGAGACCTTTTCAAGGTCCTTTTGAAAGACTGTCCCAGTTGTACGTCTCAGTGTGCCCCATGAATTGGGAAGAGGCTGGGCACACCATTGCTCACCACTCTAGTGGCTTGGAAATAGATGTGTTTAGAGGGCTGTGAAGCTTCAAAGAGAGGATTTTCAGTGGTTGTTGGGATCATGCAAAGATTGCAAATGTGAATTGGACTAATTATGAGGTGGTTAAATCAGGTTTACAATGAAATCTTAGTTATTGAACAGGATGCCAGCCTCTGTTTAAAAAAAACAAAACATTAAAAACAGACCTTGAGGGAAATAGATAAAGGTTTTGTCAATGGCAAATAGCTATACTTAATATGAGCTGCATATACATTGGTGGCACTCATAGAATGCTTTGCTCATGTAGGCTGCTCATAAGAGAACAGATTTTTGTGAAGGGATACTCTTCTATAGTGAAGTGTTGGGAATCCTCCTTTTGAGACGTCCTTCCCCATTCCTCAGATCAACTTTTCCCAGGATTCCATGGATGGGCCTGCATCACAGTTTTAATTAGTGATGAAATGCCAACTCGCTAGAAAATGAGTAACCATGAATAGGATCAAGCTGCTCTTCTGTAGTGACAATTCTCATCAAAAAGTCATTTATGTGTTTTCAAAAGCCACAGACATTTCCCAGTGAATGGAACTTTCTGCTTTCCTTGTAACTTAAGGACAAATATAATGACAATTTCTCTCCCATCAAAACTGTGGGAAACAATTTATTTGAACAAATCTCAAAGTGAACATCTGCCAGTAAAACATGGGAATAAAATAAAATGAAGTGCTACAATGAATATTAGTTGCAAAACTATAAAAGCCTCAATCCTGAAAACAATTTGCTATTTTTTTTTTAAAAAAAGCACGTTGAATTCATAGTGAGAGCACCATTGGAAATACTGAATTAACCCTGTCCAATCCAATCCCCCATTTGGATATATCTTCCAGGAATAAATGTGTAAACATACCATACCAAGAATGTAAACTTGAGGCTGTTGGTTGGGGTAGGGAGAGGCGGGCAGGGAGTAGCACCTGGATTGACTGTCACATTGGAACTGAAAGGATATTCTGAAGACAAAAGGCCCAAATACATGGCACAAGCTTTCATAGAAGTTTGTCCAAAAATAATTTAGAGAGGGATGCAAACTGGAAGCTCCTTGCTGTGGGGCTTAATTTCCCCATGTAAGAATCATTATTGAATAATTCCTTTTTCCATACTGAAATCCTAGTAAGTGTTATGGGTTGTTGGTGTTAATCCAGTGAAACAATCTGCTTTGCACTGGATTGCACACTTGCGGGCAATCATTTCAGAAATATCCAACAACTGTTCTAGTGATGTCCCATGGAATGTCCCTTGTATATTTCTGGGAAGAAAAGGAATTTTTTTAGGGGGAAAGGAATTTTTCAAGGCTACTCTAGGCTGAATAGCCTAGAAAATAATCACTACTGACTCTCTTTTCAATTACAAATTTTAAAAAAGGTAAGTTTAAAAAATAGTAATTTTGGCAGCAATACAAGGGATCATTTTATTCTGGAAAGAAGATCCTAAGATCCTTGTGAAATGTGTTCTCAACCTCACAAAAATAAAAGAATAGTGTATTTAAGCATCTTTACCAACCCAACTTACTTTTATCGAATACGGTGCAAAATACATTTTCATTTACAGTTCAGAAAGCGATCAGTTAGGACAAGAATAAATCAACCTATAATTTCTCCCTGTAGAGGGAGATATTAATGGAAAATAAAGAAAACATCGATGTAAGACAGCTGAAAAGCAAGGACACAGGTGGGCTATGGCTTGGAATAAAAACCTGGATTCCATTGGTTGCTAACTCTGTATTTTACTTTTTAATTCTTTAAATCTATATATCCTTTATGTGCCACTTCCTTCAGTCTACAGATATTTTTCTGGAGACAGTTTGGTAGAATACGCCCCGTAGCAGAGACTGGTAATCAGGCACTCTGAAAAGGTGTCGCTCACCATAGGCCACATCGTACTCAGTGGTTTTTCCAGTGACAAGCACACGTATATTGGGCTCATTGGCTTGGGTGCCAACCACCAGTACATAGATTTCAAGGCCTGCCTGTTGAGCTGCCTGAACTGCCCTCTCAATGGCATTCTGAGTGATGCCTTGAGAGTTTCCGTCCGAGAAAATTAGCACTCTCTTCTTAGCACCAGAACGGGAGGATCGACGGTAGAGATTTGTGACAAAATTCAGGGCTGCATTCACATCTGTAGCATCGTTAATAAATTCCATTTTGTCGATAGCATCAGCAATCACTGTGTAGTTCTGCTCAAACTGAGCCTCCAGTTTCTGTTGGGCTCTTCCACTGTACTGGACAACAGAGATGCGCACAGTGTCTTCAGCAGGTTTGGCTGCTGTCAGGAATCGTTCTGCAAGGCGTTTCACAAATCTCTTGGTGGTGTTGAAATTCCGGCTGCCCACACTGGTGGAACTATCCACAAGGAGTGTGATGTCCGCTGGGCCACTAAAAGAGACTGGAAAGAAGGAGATGTTTGTTTACTGTATAACTCTCTCTCTCTCTCTCTTTCTTTCCACAGCACCAGTGGTTTGTGTGATGGGAAGGCAGGTCATGCAACTGCTCTCACCATTTCTGTCCCATCCTTTCACCACCCTGGGCTCTTCCAAAATCTACTGTAGTATGCTCTCCAGAATTCCTGAGAAGAAGGGGCTGTGCCACAGAAGAGTGAGAATCACCAAAAGTCATTATGCTGGAGTAGTTTTGGGTGATCTCTCTTCCCCACCCTGTCAAACCCAGCCCTAGACAGCACCCTAGACAACACCTCTCCTGCTGTTCTGAGACTCTGAAAGGGCACTGGGCTGCAAGGGAGATGCAGGGAAAGGAAAGATTGATTGTGGTGCCCATACGCCATGTGCAGCCCTTGGGTACAGTACCAGAAAGATAAAGTACGGATTGTTCTTCTGGTTTAGAATGCATACAGATTCATAGGCCTGGGAAATTAGACTTCTCTGGAAATGGCCTTGCTTGAAGGGAAGAAGAGCCCTCTCTCCAGTCCATCTGCCTTGGTCCAAGGGAGAGAAGATCTGCTGGATTTTCCCCCTTCCCCACCCCATTCCCTTCTCTTTTTGTGTTGTGCCTTTTTAGATTGTAAGCCTGAGGGCAGGGAAATGTCTAATTAACAAATTGCAAGCCGCTCTGATAGCCTTGGCTGAAGAGTGGGGATAATAATAATAATAATAATAATAATAATAATTCTCTGGAAATGAAACAGTAAATATTCTAATATGAAAAAAATCTTTCCCCCAAAGGGATGGGTTGATATTTGTCCAGACTTGTAGTTCTCTTATACACTTTGTCAAAGGGGTATCTCCTAGCAAGGCTCAGAAACACCTTATCTGTTTTAAAAAGAGCATGTGTGGTGAACATTAGAAGGTGACTTTACTGGCAAAAGTTCTGGGGCAGACTGAAAGGAGGGAAGGAGTATTTCCCATCACCACCACTAAAAAGCCCCCTCAAGGTTCTATATGTTCCCTTCTGTCTCTATTGTGTTGCTTAATGCTATATTGTAGAAGCAATGGTAGTGTCAGAGATCCACACATAGGGTTAATGCTGAGGATGAGGAAGGTTGGTTAGATTAAAGATAATGGTTGGCATTCTTTTCTCAGGAGAAAGAAAAGTGAAGATATAGAGTTGGGAATGGTATAGCTAATTGTTATATCCCTCCAAACCTTAAATTGTAAGAAGTTATGATCATGAATCTGGGCCAGTTGCAATAAAGTGTTTGACTACCAGTAATGTTATCACATTCATACAAGCCGGGCATGTGTTCAACTTTTTCACACTGGACTCAGGGCCATGCCAGATTTAGCAAGCAGATAGACTGGTATTTCCCAGATGTCTGAGACACAAAGCACACTTTTTTTCCTGAAAGGGAAACTGGAGATACATTTCAGTCTGACACTCACAAAGCTTTCCTATGTAAAAATACCAGATATCTGAGATGCCTCTTTCTCATCTTTCTGTATGAGTCAGTTTTCTGGACATGCCACCCGATTGGAAAACGGCAGGTCTAGAATAGCATTCAGACTCTTAGGAAGGCAAGTCATTTTGCTATATGTCTGTGCCAGGAATTGTTGAATTATCTAATCAGATCTCATGTAGAAATCCAGCAGAATGATCCTATGTCTCCCATGCCCATCCCAGCACAGAAGCCATCCTTGTGGATGGTTTGTGGGTAGCATCCTCTCTGGCTTTGTGCTGAAATGATGGGCCCTGGGGCTGAATCTGGTCATCTAGGCTTCTCCAGATGGCCAACCTCCATCCCCAGGACACTATCCAAGGTGTGGTTTTTTTTTTTTACATATTTTTGTAACCCTTTGAAAAGGCTGAGGTGCTTCTCCTAAAGCTCCATTACTGTTATGAAAATTTTAAGATGAAATATGCTGAGATTCCTCCCATTTTTTTTCCCTTTTGGCCATACCTACCACTGGAATCAAGCCTCTGGCAACTTCTCTGAAACTGTATTCAGCCCACAGGCTGAAAAACACTCTCCATTCTTAGTTTCATATAACCACAAGAATATTTGAAAAAGGTGCCAGGTTGGTATTTGCACCCTAACTGAATGGGCACCATACAAAAGAAATGAACTTAGTTGAACAGCAGAAAATAAGACAACATTTAGATACCAGTTGATAAGTGAAACAGTACTCACTTGGGCAAGTGTAGTCCGGGCATTTCTTGTCTAGAAAATGAACAAAATTAGATTAAAGTATTTCCTTTACAGGCAATTTTTTAGTATCAATGCAAGCATGATGGGCTTCATATGGATCCTTGCACTTTATGGTCCTTACTATAGCTAAGACAGCATACCTCAAGACTGGCATTGTCAGTGTCTACAGCAGTTACAAGTGCCTGCTCAAACCATGGTCACATCTGATGGGAGGGAGCCCTGTACTGCTTGTGATTTATCTGGATTCATCTTACAAATGACTTTCCCTGAATGGAAGGCAAAGATGTGTCTGTTCCAAGGTATTTGATGGATTCTCCAAACCCGTTATAGCTTATTCAGGGCTGCAAATCCAATATTATATTTGAAACTTTTTTTTTTAAAAAAGAAGTGATTGCACTATGAGTCCTTTCTATACAACTTCTCAAAAGAGGCTCCCATTGTATTTTAGCAGGTGTGTCACACTCAGCAGCACTGTGACAGCTACATGCACTCTGCAATTTTCCCTTATTTCATTTTGCTTTAAATAGTCAGTAGGCAGTTAAGGCTACAAAAACCAGGTGATTAGCTTTCACAGTTGGCACAGATGCCTGGGCAGTTCTCCCTGTATCTCTTATGGCTTATAAAATCAAGGTGATCTGCATACCTTTGCAACAATAGTGCACTGGCTTAAATATGGTATATATAGTGATTCTTTTGATGAACTCAAGAGCCTCTCCAGTAAAGGTGCCCCCAGCAGTCCAGTGCAGGTTTTTCCAGCCCTTGCAACCAAACATCAATAGATACACACCTCTGTGTCTGTGTCAATATTTCATGGTATTTAGAGATAACAGGTATTCACCTTTACAGTGTTGGAACAATGGAAAATTATATGGCTAGACTAACCCACCAGCCAAATTTTATTTCCCTCCTTTTGTAGACTAACCAAGAACTTCTCTGGAAGCTCAAGTGGAACCATTATACTTGGATGAAGGATATTTGTCTAGTTATTAGACAAAAGAACTTGAAGGCAAGAAGAACATTTAGTAATGACAATGCAAATTTCTAGAGAAAAGTAAATTGCAACCCAGCAGATACTACATGGTGCAGTCGAAATCTGGGGTGAAATTTCTGTTCACAGCCCCAGTCCTTCATCCTTTTAAGACACATCTGTAGTATCAATGTTTTATATAAAATGATGCTCTTTTTATTAACCCTTCTCTTTTATTTAACCATATCCTTGAATTTAATAAAATCATTCTAATTACATTATTCATACCTTCAAACTGCATGGAACATGAATGAACTAACAAAATGCACACTTTTCCCTCCACATTTGCTGGGATTGGGAGCACAGGGTCCCCGTGAATGTGGAAAAACTGCAAATAAAAACGCTATGTTTTTACCTGAGAAAACACCTCTCTAGGAATTTCTAGGTCCTCCAGTGCAACTCTGTGGTCAACATCTGCCAGACATTGACCATAGAATTGCACTGGAGGAGCTACAAATGCTAAGTGGAGTGTTCTCTCTAGGAATCTCTAGGTCCTTCATTGTTTTGACCATAGAATTGCATTAGTGGACTTAAATATCCCTAGAGCAAACATATTAATAAAGTCTGTGAATAATCAAATCTGCAAAAGTCAAAGTCGCAAATGTGGAGGGACGAGCGTATTGTCAAATAAACGCTGCCACCTAAAACCCTCTCTGGTCTGTGTGGTGATTTCTCCTTTCACTAGCAATTTTGTATTCATTATCTTCCTGAGAACTTGGATTGGTCACTTTCTGGAGCACCAACCCGCAACCAAGCTTTCAGCTGACTCCAAACCAGAAGCAACTAACTGCCACACCCACCTTTGCAGACTTCAGAGGTAATGTTGTATAGGAAAGTGTCATCCAGGAGTTCAGCATAGTTTTCGCGCTGTATGGACACTCCCCCACAGGAAATTGTAGATAACTGCTCAGGGTTTGGAGGAGATTGGAAAATGTCACCAATACCCAGGGGGACCACCTGTAGAATGGCAAATATTCATAATGTTTATATTAATCAATTAACAATATTATGCAACTGACATAACCCAAAAGCAATTGCTTCCTTTATCTTCACCTGCCATCCCCATCCAATGCTAAGCTCACCTGGGTACTGAATCCGCAGAGAGCATTTAATGGCGTTTGGTCCCGAAGTATGTCAGATCTCCCATCAGTGATGACAATAGCCACTCTTTTCTCAGCAGTAAAGCGCTGCACCAAGTTCTCCCTGGTGAACTCAAGAGCCTCTCCAGTAAAAGTGCCTCCAGCAATCCAGCGCAAGTTCTTCACAGCCCTTGCAACCAAACATAGGAAATATCAGTACCAACACCAGGAAGCCAAACTCCCTCCACTATCAAAGGAGTTTATCATACTACGGAATTTGGGGGTATAACGCAATGGCAATCCGGACGCAACCATGGGGTTTCACGTAATTGTGTATGAGTGTATCTCATGCAATTTCGGGTAAAAGGGAAGTCATTCCGAATGCAATCATAGGTTTTATGTGCGAATTTACGTGAATTCGAATTGGCTCAATTCGAAATTGGGAGGAATTCCTCCCATGCGATAAACTTGAAAGACATCTAGACCGGTTTCCCAATTCTCCTTGACTTATTAATCTTACTAAGTCTGATTCAATTTTTAGTTTTGGTTTTCTGTAAATAAATATAAAATGTTTAACTTTAGACACATTTTTTATATAATGATAGCAATGTGTTAAACTGATACAACCTAGCTAGCTTTCAGGGGAATTACAATATTCTAGGTATGTTGGGCTTGCGGTGTTCTGTTAAAGAAACAATATTCCATAATTTGACAAGAACCCCAAGAAAATTCTATTTTTCTTTGAAGGAGAGAGTGAAGTTGAGCAGCACATCTTTAAAAACTTCAGACAGGTGTGGGTGTAGCTATAGGTGTTGGTGTAAATGAGAGAATTCTAAGAAATGACTCCATTTTTGTAGGAAAAATGCCAGTCTTTTCTTTACAATTTTCCAAAGAACAGCACTGTTTTAGAAACATACTACTCCTTGTGCTGCAATGTTATAGTGAACAATGAGGTAAATACTGATGTTCTTTAGTAATTTATATCCATGGTGAAGCAGGAATGTGTGTTTTTGGACGGTGATAGGCTTGAGGAAATTGTAATTATTTGCCTAGAGGCTGAAATCAAGCAGTTTCTCTTCTGAAAAACCTAAATCAATTATTCAAAACAACAATAACAACAAAAAACCTAGATTAAACTTTGTAAAAATCTAGAAAACAGCTGCAGTGAGTCAGACTAGCTTCCAAGCTGTATGTCAAGATGAAGTGAGTGCACTACAATGGCCTTATCACCACTCAATCTTGAAAGTGCTGACATTGCTTAGAAAGCTTACTTTTTTGGACTACTGTCTCGGTGCTCAACAATGGCTCCTTTTCATCCTGGAGAGAAGTGACCAGTGGGGTCCCACAGGGCTCTGTCCTGGGCCCAGTGCTATTCAACATCTTTATTAATGATTTGGATGACAGAATTGGGGGCATACTTATCAAATTTGCAGATGACACTAAACTAGGAGGAGTAGCTAATACCCCAGAGGACAGGATCAAAATTCAAAATGACCTGAATATACTAGAAAGCTGGGCCAATGCTAACAAGATGAAATTCAACACAGAGAAATGTAAGGTTCTGCACTTAGGGAGGAAAAATGAAATGCACAGATATAAAATGGGGGACACCTGGCTGAAAGAGACCACATGTGAAAGGGATCTAGGAGTCCAAGTAGACCATAAACTGAACATGAGTCAACAGTGCGATGCAGCAGCTAAAAAGGCCAATGCAATTTTAGGCTGCATCAATAGAAGTATAGTGTCTAGGTCAAGGGAAGTAATGGTGCCACTCTATTCTGCTTTGGTCAGGCCCCACCTGGAATACTGTGTCCAGTTCTGGGCACCACAATTCAAAAAGGATGTGGAGAAACTGGAGCGGGTCCAAAGGAGGGCAACTAAGATGGTGAAGGGTCTGGAAACCATGCCCTATGAAGAACGCCTTAGGGAACTGGGGATGTTTAGCCTGGAGAAGAGAAGGTTAAGAGGTGATATGATAGCCCTGTTTAAATATTTGAAGGGATGTCATATTGAGGAGGGAGCAAGCTTGTTTTCTGCTGCTGCAGAGATTAGAACGCGGAACAATGGATATAAATTGCAGGAAAAGAGATTCCACCTCAACATTAGGAAGAACTTCCTGACAGTAAGGGCTGTTCGACAGTGGAACACACTCCCTCGGAGTGTAGTGGAGTCTCCTTCCTTGGAGGTCTTTAAGCAGAGGCTGGATGGCCATCTGTCGGGGATGCTTTGATTTGGAGGTCCTGCATGGCAGGGGGTTGGACTGGATGGCCCTTGTGGTCTCTTCCAACTCAATGATTCTATGATTCTATGATTCTATGAATTCCCCAGCCCACACATACTGTCCACCAATGCAGTTAGTGTGTACATTTGTGTGTATGTAAGGCTGCATCTGCACTCCATAGAATCATAGAATCATAGAATCATAGAATCATAGAGTTGGAAGAGACCACAAGGGCCATCCAGTCCAACCCCCTGCCATGCAGGAACTCCAAGTCAAAGCATCCCTGACAGATGGCCATCCAGCCTCTGCTTAAAGACCCCTAAGGAAGGAGACTCCACCACACTCCGAGGGAGTGTGTTCCACTGTCGAACAGCCCTTACTGTCAGGAAGTTCCTCCTAATGTTGAGGTGGAATCTCTTTTCCTGCAGTTTGCATCCATTGTTCCGCGTTCTAGTCTCTGCAGCAGCAGAAAACAAGCTTGCTCCCTCCTCAATATGACATCCCTTCAAATATTTAAACAGGGCTATCATATCACCTCTTAACCTTCTCTTCTCCAGGCTAAACATCCCCAGCTCCCTAAGGCGTTCTTCATAGGGCAAGGTTTCCAGACCCTTCACCATCTTAGTTGCCCTCCTTTGGACATGCTCCAGTTTCTCCACATCCTTTTTGAATTGTGGTGCCCAGAACTGGACACAGTATTCCAGGTGGGGCCTGACCAAAGCAGAATAGAGTGGCACTATAACTTCCCTTGATCTAGAAACTATACTTCTATTGATGCAGCCTAAAATTGCATTGGCTTTTTTAGCTGCCGCATCACACTGTTGGCTCATGTTCAGCTTATGGTCTACTTGGACTCCTAGATCCCTTTCACATGTGGTCTCGTTCAGCCAGGTGTCCCCCATCCTATATCTGTGCATTTCATTTTTCCGCCCTAAGTGCAGAACCTTACATTTCTCCGTATTGAATTTCATTTTGTTAGCACTGGCCCAGCTTTCTAGTCTATTCAGGTCATTTTGAATTTTGATCCTATCCTCTGGGGTATTAGCTACTCCTCCCAGTTTAGTGTCATCTGCAAATTTGATAAGTATGCCCCCAATTCTGTCATCCAAATCGTTAATAAAGATGTTGAATAGCACTGGGCCCAGGACAGAACCCTGTGGCACCCCACTGGTCACTTCTCTCCAGGATGAAAAGGAGCCATTGTTGAGCACCCTTTGAGTTCGGCCAGTCAACCAATTACAAATCCATGTAACAGTTAACTTGTCTATCCCACATTTTGCAAGCTTGTTTGCAAGAATGTCATGGGGAACCTTGTCAAAGGCCTTACTGAAATCGAGGTATACTATATCCACAGCATTCCCTTCATCTACCAAGCTGGTAATTTTATCAAAAAAAGAGATCAGGTTCGTTTGGCATGACTTCTTTTTCTGAAACCCATGTTGGCTTTTTGTGATTATGGCATTGGCTTCTAAATGTTCGCAGACTCTCTGCTTAATGATCTGCTCTAGCACCTTTCCTGGAATTGATGTCAGACTAACTGGACGATAATTGTTGGGATCCTCTTTTTTTCCCTTTTTGAAGATGGGGACAACGTTTGCCCTCCTCCAGTCTGCTGGGACTTCTCCTGTTCTCCAGGAGTTCTCAAAGATTATTGCCAATGGCTCTGAAATAATGCAGTTCAACTGCCATGGTTTAATGCTATGGAATCCTTGGATTTGTAGTTTGTTGTGTCACCAGAGATCAAGATTAAGAAATCTTAACGTCTCACGAAACTACAAAACTATTGAGCCGTGGTGTCAAATTGGATTATCTTCTGCTGTGTGGATGCAGCCCAAGAGCATAAGGCAGTTATTTACTTGAGAAAATACAAAGTAATGCAATTTCCTGCCCTTGCTCTGCCATCTATGCTACAGTATGATGAAAACCTGGGAGTGCCTTTATTGGGAGTATGTAAGCACTAAGCAACACCTCAATAAAGTATTCATATCCCTGGAAGAAACACAAGATAAATATCACAGAGAGATGTCAGATGTAAAACATCTTTAATTCATACACATTTCATCCAAACTTACTCTTTGAGGGCTCCAATGTTATCAATATTGGCATCTCCCAAGGCCACAAGTTCCTGAGTTTTATCATGGCTGTACTGCACAACACCAACATGGGATTCCCTTGGAGAAAACTGTTAAAAAGAAAAATCAGACATCAAATGAATTTACTGTGCTGCAGTTTTAAAAAAAGTCGTTAAGGTTGGTTTGTAACATCTGGGAACTATGATGGCAATTGTTGTTTGACACAACTGTAATTATTTCCTTGGAGTATACTGAGCATCTTATACGAGCCTTTTGTGGTAACTATATATCGATATGTTCTGTTGGTTTGATTGAATGTGATTGAGTACAAGCCTCACCGTCACATGTTCATCCTTCATCAGCCTGTCAATGACCTTAATAATGAAATCCTTGGCAATCATGAAGTTCTGCAAGCCAATGCTCTCTGAACTGTCCAGTACAAACAGAACATCAACAGGACCACATGTGCATTCTGGAAGAAAACACAGGACCACATTAGAAAAGTGTGGAGAGTTTATTAGCTCCAGATGCTGAACTCAACGATAGTAGTAATGTTACTTGTATATGGCAAAAATAATATTTGGTGAGTAACATACAGGTCAGTTGAGACATCATATCAAACTTGTCTTATGATAAACATAGTTTAGAACCCAAGCTATACGTCGTATTTCTAAACAAATAATAATAATTTGCAGATTCTTCTTTATTTGCATTTTCCATTATTTAGCACTCCAGTCTCTGGATATATTGGGAAGCACAGTATGAGCTTTAACTGGTTTGTGAATCCATTTTGCTAGTCAATCACAAATAATTGTTTCTCAATTTAGGTGATATATTAAAGCTTCCTTCACTATAATTTGCTATGATTTAGAATAACTGTACATTGCTGTTGTAGTTGTGTACTCTCAAGTCATTTCCAATATATAGTGGCTCTACAGCAAACCTATCACATTGTTTTCTTAGCAAGATTTGTTCAGAGGTGGTTTGCCTTTGCATTCCTCTGAGGCTGAGCGAATATGACTTGCCCAAGGTTATCCAGTAGGTTTCCATGGCCAAATGGGCATTTGAACCCTGGTCTCCAGCCATAGTTCAGCAATCAAACCACTCAACAAGTTGGCTATCCAACTGCACATTATTTTATTTTATTTATAAATTGTTTCTGTTACAAGGTGTCAGAATGCATAGTCTAAACCAGGGTTGAATCCTCATTCCTAAACCATGTTTACATATCTACCTCTTCATCACCATGGATTCCTGTTTAAATCTAAAACAGCAGTTTCAAAGAAAAAATGTTGCTGTAGTGGGTAGTCTTCCCACTCAGCACACAGAATTAAATCATGTCACATCACTAAAGGTAGGGAGAGATCAAAAATAGGTGATCCACCTTTGCAAGAACCTTGCAGTACAAAGAGGAAGCATTTCATTTTGAGCTACTGCATGTAGGCAATCAAGTAGATAGATATTTCTACGAATGTCTGCCAGGAAAACCTTTGCTGTAGCAATTGCTAACACTGAAATTATGTATGTAACTTTGTTCCTCAAATTTGCACTGCATTTTCGCATTTAATTTCATAGAAGGATTGTGCTAGATATCCCTGGAGCACAAACATGGTTGTGTAGATATGGTGGCTGGTTTCAGTTGTGATAGCCAATTTAGCTCCCAAGTAAAAACGGTTCCATCAGACAGTAATGTTGTTGTTGTTGTTGTTGTTGTTGTTGTTGCAGAAGTCGGTCACAAAGTAAGTGATAGTACTGGGAGGCCTTAAACAGGGGTGGACATAGTGTAGTCTGTGGTCTAAATGTGATTCCTGAATCCCACTTTTGTAACCCCAGAAGATCCCCAGCAGTCCTCCCAAAATTCTCCAACCACAGATTTGTTTGATTTTTGAGGAATTTGTCCCAAAACCATGCAGAAAGCATCACCAGCACATGAAAATATCACCATTTTCATCTCCATAAGCACTCCAGAGCCACATAGTATCCCCCAATGTCTCCATTTCCCTTTGCAGTCCCTTTCAAAATGACAACAGGTCACTTCTTGTAATCATTTTGAGAGGGACTGCAGAAGAAAACTGAAGTATTTGTAGTTGCTGTGGGTGGGTATGGCCCACAGAGGTAGTTAAGGAGTGAAATTGAGATCTTGGCTGGCACACAGTTGCCCCCCTTTGCTAGGCATGAAGACTGAGCTGAATATGGGTAACAGAGCAAGAGAACATGTAAGTGAAGACAAGAAAATGTTCTTAAAGGAGTTGCAAAAATCACACTCACCACAGCAAGCTGGAAGGAAGAAAGAAAACCAAAACAATATGATGAGAATCAAACTTTTATACAAACATTGCAAATCTAAACAGACATGAGACTAACCTGGACCTAACCTGACCTGGAGTGGAACAGAATATAAAGATGTTGAAAACATCTTTGTACTAAGCAAGTAAACTTTGAATCCTTCCCATATTTCAGATGGTGATATCCTTCCTCAGTCCAAGCATTTAGCAAACAGTTAAGAGGAAAATATAACCAAAATCCTGGGGACCTTTCAGTGTGCGTCCATTATGACTGCCCAACAGCCATTACCACATAGTTCAGAAATAATTAAATTATAGTTCAAACAAGAATGTTTGGGAAGAGAAAGTACACAAGGCATTCTAATTTACAGGGCTGTATAAACATAAGGGATTTGCTTGCCTGCTTAAAATGGTTTGTACAGGCAACATGTAGAGAGCAGAGGTCCTTCTAAAAGACTGAAGAGAGTGCAAACTATCTCTCATTATTTCTGTGTAGTTTAAGGAATATGGGTAGATATACAGTACTAGACAGAACTCTTTATATTTTAAGTATACAAATTAACACTCTGATCCTAGGTAATGCTTGTAGTGTCAAAGGTACTAGAACAATAGACATAAACTCCAGGGCCTCACTGTGTTGCACGCTCACAGGCAATGAAACAGTGGTGCATCAACAGTTCCTCTCAGTCTTTGGATGGGCCATTCAATTTAGATGAAGACAGGAAGCAGAACCTTCCATGCAAAATTCACAGAGCCACAGTCTGATCAGTCTCTCTGTCCCCCAAAATGCCTGACAAATCCATCTGATTTTCAGATGGTTCTTGGTGATTTTGACTACACTGGGATTTATACCCAATGCAATTATATAAATGCCTTTTAAGCACTGAGCAAAGCCTATTATGTTTCTGGATTTTAAATTATTCAAAAAATTGATTTGCCTTTTATGTTTGCTCACCCTTTAAATGAGAAATTGTTTTGATGCTTCCCTTGGTGAAGTGGGACAGCTACAACATCCAATATCACTAGCCACTAGACTGTGCTGTCTAGTCATTATAGGAGTTGTAAGATCTATGAATGACTCCTTAGTTCCATTATGTACATAGACACATGTTGGGTGCCCCCCCTCTCTCTTTCTGTATTTGTGTATGTATGTGGGATGCCGTGATGTATCAGGATATTCACTCCTGTTAATAATCTCTATGCATGCCCATCCATGTGCATGCAGAGCTTTTTCTCCCTTGCTTGTATGGATATTGGGTGTGCCAGTAAAAGGTTAGCCGGTGTGATGGGGTGATGCTTTGGTAAAGCACTCTCAAGTGGCCATTTTTAGGTTTGGAATCATTTTCTATGATTCTATAATTCTGCCTTGGCTATTATCAGGCATGCTAATGTTGGTTCTTGAAGAGATGAAGTCAAATACTTACAACACATTTTCATGATGATATCTAAAATTTCACATTCCTAAAAAAGAAAGGAAGGAAGGAAGGAAGGAAGGAAAAGAAGGAAGACTAGTGTCACAGGAGTCTTGGAAATAAATGTTTTCTGTCCCCAGTCATCTAATTTCTTCATTCCAATTAGACACAGAAAATAACCTGTCTTGCTTACAGTCAATTCAGCAACCAGGACTTCTGGAAACTACAGTACAGTTAGCATAGGGTGCTCATTTAGCCTAGCCTTTTTTTTTCTTCCTGGGAGGATAGTTAGCATTTGTAGAGTTCTGTAAACCCTCCACCAAAATAGATGCTTTTCAGCATAGATAAGAAAGAGAAATGTACTATATAAGATTAGTTTCACTCACATCTGGTCCGGGAGGGCCTATGGGTCCAGGAGGTCCCTGGAAAACAAAACAGTTGTAAAAATGCCAGAAGAATTCTCTATTACATCAAATTCCAAGAGGGAAAATTATGATAGAAAAGGTTGTAACAAAAATATCAGAGTCCTGCTGTGCCTTAACAATGGATGAAAGAAATGTGATTCTTTGACTCTTAAGTGTTGTGCTCTCTACCAAGATCACTCTTGCTTATATGGTTTCGACCAGATGATGGTTCCAATTCACTTAGTAAGACATGACAAAATATTTGCAACTAAATAATTTAAGTCCACTACTTTAAATCTTTAGTAAGATTGGCACTAATGCCTTTCTTCTGAGCTGCATGGAGCTCAACAGGGGGAGATGAAAGCAAACTAGAAGTACCATTGGCTTCTGTGGTTCTTAGAAGTCCCCAGGGCCAAATTCATAGGCTAAGATTATGACTGCCAAATCTTAAAAAGAAATATTTCCAGCCACTAAAATGGGAAAGACCTTTGAAGTTCATTTCATTCTTCATCCCACTCAGAGTCCATATCCATTTCTCCTGTATTCTGCAGATGTCCTCTTCCTGAGAACTGGAAAGAGGTTCTTACTGCTGTGGTTTTAAAGGGAATTGCCATTTGGGTATATTTTGTCAACAGAAGACCAATTTCTTCTTCATATCACTGCCACTAACCCATGACTAGAGAAGTTTAGGTTATATTATATATAAGGATAAAATAGAACTAACACATGGTGGTAGGCCAAACACTCCCCTTACTCTCTGTAATTTCCCCAATGCCTTAGGATCCTTTTTTCCCAGGCTTAGGACTGTTCTGCAGTTGTTTGGAACAAGATATTTCATGTATTTTTCTCCTGGTATGTTTGACACCCTTCCGTCTGAAATCAGACATACTGAAGTAACTCACTTATTTTAAAGTACATATTAAAATACATCTCTCACCTCCCTGCACTGGTTGACACTCTGAGCAGGAATGCCACTGTATTGTACACTGATTTGTATTGTTTAATATTTTCTGTTTTTTAATTGTTATACGCTACTTTGAAATCTGCAGATGAAAATCGTTTATCAATATTCACAAGAAAAATAAGTCACTTCTTTCATTATCTATAGTTAGTGGAAACTTTATTACTTACAGGAGGGCCTTCTGGTCCTCTGTACCCTTTGGCTCCTTTCATGCCTATGGTCCCAGTTGCATTGCTCTGGAAGGAAGGAAACAAAGAAGAGGCATTTGTTTATTAAGCAGATAGCTGCATTGTCAACTCTTTTCCTGTGTCAGAGAAGATGTTTATGTTGAAAGGGTTAATCTATGCTTATGGTAGAAGAACAAACCAGGGTCTTCCTTTGCTCAGGCTCATAATTATTGTAAAGGAATACATAAAACAGCTTATTTCTATTTGTGAAGATTACTACTTATATGAGGAAAGGTGTACAAGTTACATATTTTCAGGTGTGCAATATGCAAAGAAAAATCATTTATGAGCACATAAAAACACATAGTGCATAACCTGTGTTCAATATGCAAATCTGAACGCAGACAAGATGTATGCATTTTTAATTTTTCCACATGCCACCCCATTAACCATTTACTATCTTTGAAAATAAATTAGTCCCAAGATGCTGTTCCTACTTGATTTGGAAGATCTATCCCACATTATTTTGTGATTCCAAAAATGAGCTGCAAAACCTTCCCATTAACTGGAATTTCTTCCCCAATTTTGCTTCCATCCCACAATAAAGGCAGTCCCACTCTTCAAATATAAATATAGTCTTAAATCCAAAGATGCTCACTGGCATCTTTTGCTCAGTGAGCATCTTTGGATTTAAGACTATATTTATATTTGAAGAGTGGGACTGCCTTCATTGTGGGATGGAAGCAAAATTAGGGAAGAAATTCCAGTTAATGGGCATCTTTTGCTCAACATGATATTATGTTAATGTTAGACACTATTTTATCCTGCCCTTTATCTGAAGATATTCAGAAGGCATACAATAAAATATATTGTTAGATAAGATATAAGGGGGATTTACAGTTAGGTTTATGTTGTACAAAGGACAGAATTCAATTTCTACTAAATATTATTAATCTCACTCATTACTTACTTCCCTTCCAGGGTCTCCAATCTCTCCCTCATCACCTTTTGGACCAGGATGCCCTTTGGTACCCTGAGAACAGAAACAACACAACACCATGTACTAGATATGCATACCAATTGTATAGAACTGTCTCCTGCAAACAATAGTGGAGAGTTCTGTGGTCCATATGCTGCTTCAGATGAGGCACTCTGTGTTTCTTGTCAGGATGATCAACTATATACACGGAAAGATCCCCAGAGATGTCTAGATTCATTCTGTTCCACTGGGTGGTTTGTTTTTAAGCTACATTCAAGCCTTCCTTCCTTGCATTGAGAGGGTTAGGGATAATACTGTGTAAAATGTGAATGTGGATATAGACTTTCCTACTCCAAGCATTTTAGATTCTTTACAATCTACAATAGGACTGTTAGCCACTGCAACAGGTGGTGAGCTTTCCCAGGTTCATCTCAGGTTAATTCATTTACTTTACTTTATTACTTTTTAAAGAATTCCTGTATCCAGCATGTGAGCACAGAAACCCAGGGAACAATGGAAAAGTAGGGACAGCTGTTAAGAGGTGTGACCGCAGTGATACTAGGGTTAGGGAGCGCACACCATCCACACGCTCTCTAATCCTAGCATGGGACCGCGCTGGCCTCATGGTGGCCACCCGTCCACACCGGGGCCGCCATGATGCAGGTGCTGCTGCACAGCTACTATATGTTGAACACAGGAAGTGGCGTCATAATGGCAGATCCTTTTTGGCATGTGCATCATTCCTGTGGCAACCAAACGGCTGTGGGAACATTGCCGAGGAGAAAGGAGCCAGGCCCCTTTCTCCCATGGCTGTGGCTGTCGGGGTGTCCAGGGGCATGAAGCCCCAAGGACACCTCTTTTCTGGACCAGCCTTGGATTGGGGCTGTTGGTGAGGCTGCCCTGGCCCTGATCCAGCACAGAAAGGTGCGGTACAGACCCACTTCTTTGGGGTTTGTCTGTACAGGCCCATAGTTCTCCGGGAAGCAACAGTCTCTTATAGGGACTGGGAGAGAGGGATTTTTTGGGTTGGGGATTGATGATGGAGGCAGGCACAGAACTATAAAGTTACTATAAGGTAAGAACTATAAGAAGAACTTTTAAGAAAGCCTTTGCTCTTCTTTGAGGTAGGTTTCAGGAGCCCCCAAATTTCTTCTCCAAGCAGTTTGCTGTCATTCTGCTTGCCAGCAGAAAAGCAAAAGAGGGGAAGAGTGGAGAGGGAGGAGAATGATTGGAGTGGTTGTGCACTAGCTGTAAGGAACAGATTGCCAGACTTGGACTTACATTCACACCAGGGTCACCTCTGTTGCCAGGATAGCCCTTGAGAAGAAAAGGAAGATGGAAATTAATAAGAGGAACATAAATGGTAAGAGCATTTGTCAAATGTTCTATATAAATATTGGCCATTTGGAAAGAAATCTTACTGGGAATCCTGGAAAGCCATCAGTGCCATTTCCTGGTGGGCCATCTTCTCCCTAGGAGCAAGTTTAGAAATCAGAATTTAGAAATACTATTTATTTATTAACACCAAAGCTGATCTAGTCATAGTTACTCATGAATACTAAAAATGGGGGTGGAGCTTTACAAAAATGGCAGATAAATTAAAACAAACAAACCACGCAACCAAAGGCAATGAAGGTAGAAGACAATTGGCACAAGGAGCTACACAGCCAAAAATAAGGTTCTTGGAGGAGGTGGGTGCAGGGAGGGGGGGGGGGAATCTGTATTTCCCAAGGCATGAAATGTAAGAATGCAGGTACCTCAAGGGAATGATTGTCTTCCACCCACCATGCTCCAAGTAGCAGCAGAACTCTCAATATAATATGGTTGGATGATTTACATTCCATGGTAAGCTGTATGTGGCTCCCAAGACTGTAAATTATGCTCCTCCCATGGCAGCCCTGATTTCCCTCATAAGCATCTCCTTCCCACCTGAGAAGACTCTCCACTACCTTGCTAAGGTAAGAATATTGACAGCAGGGATAGGGAAAGTATAGCTCTTCAGATGTTGCTGAATTACAACCCCCAGCATTCCTATGCTGGCTAGGGCTGATGGAAATTGCAGTTCAGCATTTGGACGTCCACACGGTTCTGACCCATGACCTCTCCCGTCTTCCCAGTGATCCTGAGGCTGTAGCTGTCAGCAAGAAAAGAATGATCTGGATCAGGATCACAAGTGTGTGTGTGTGTGTGTGTGAAAGAGAGAGAGAGAGAGACATCAAGCCAGTATCTGTGAGGGCAAGGCCAGGGGCAGTTGTTCTGCTTTAACGCAAACAGGCTGTGTTAGCTCCTCAGCTGCTCAAATTTTACATAGCCCCAAGCTATGCTACTTACTCTGTCACCCATTGAGCCAGTGTCTCCAGGTAAGCCAGGTGGCCCAGGCAGTCCTTTAGGGCCCTACAAAGTTAAAAAGAAAAATAGATGTCCTTATAGTCAAAGAGCAATAATGAAGGCAAAAGGAATCAGACATTTACAATTCATTTTCAGAAGGGCACTGATTGTTACAAAAAAGGAAAAAGAAATATCAATTTCTATTAGGCTACCAATAGTTTATGAATAGTCCTGTGTGTTTCAGGAAAAATGGCTATATGTAGTGGAGAACAATTTTAAAAACATACTTGAACAGATCTCCAAGAGATGCATATTTAAGTGTTGCTATAATTGGGTTTTTAGAATATACCACTTTCACAGATCTCTGCAAGCATTTTGAAATAAGGTTTTCATATAAAGTTTTTTTTTTTTTGGTGGAAATGCATTGGGCTCTTAATAAAGAAGGAACATCATCATCTTAGGATGAGCTCTTTCCTTTTGGCATATCTGAATGCTTCCAATTTTCGCACGTTGTCACAAAAGCAAACTTGTCTTGCAGTACTGTAAAGCCTAAAACTGAATACGCTTATCTTTAAGGTTCCATAGGATTCTTTAGTTGCTTTTAAAATTCATTTTTCTGTAGACTTCTGCTACGTGGCCTGCCTTGGAAGAGATCTGATAACCCAAAGATTGTAAAACAGGTCCCTGAAATATTCCAGAGGGAGCTCTTTTTCTTATGATGATTTACTTCAAATGCTTCCGGGCTTTGTGATTTGTTCCAAAGGTCAAATGAGACAAAAGCAGAATTATCTTGTACATCACTGCATTAGGCAGTGTTAACAAATGGTGCACCTAAAAACTAATTTTTGGTATAGTTATCATAACCTACAAATAACCATAGATGTAGCAAGCAGTCTTAATACTAATAGTCCTCCTTTAGCATCACTGGGCACCTGTATTGCTGTATAAATTCCACCAAAGTGTAGTCTGTGAAGAGTATCTAACTCAGAGGTGAATAAATGTAACCCTATAAATATTGTTGGACTGCAAATCTCATCAGCCCTAGCCTAGCCAATGGTAAAGAGCTGCAGTCCACCAACATCTGTAGGGCTCCAATTTCTCCACATCTTTCTCTAACCTTTTAAGTTCTTGAGGTGAATAATACTTTCTTACTGTCTACATGCAAGCATAAGGATCAAAATAAACTGACCTCTGGTCCAGAAGGTCCTTCATCTCCCCTGTAACCTTTAGGTCCAGCTGGCCCTGTTTCACCCTAGAAAAATGAAATGATAAATCAGTGTTTTCATAATTCTAAACATAATGCCATCAATCATAAGGCAGCCTAGTCCTCAAAGCCTCCCCTTTTCCAATCCATGCTGCAAAACTTCACAGCTTTCTGTACATGCTTATAACCATACTGCTTTCTCAATATGCAATCAGTCGTTAAGAAAATAAAAAGAAAACAGTGGTGTAGCTACAGAGGAGGGGGCAAAAATAGGACATTGCCTTCATAAGAATTCTAGCCTCCAATGAAATTTTCATTCCATCCACACAGTTGTAGCACTGGAGTAGCCTAAAACTTCAGCTGAGCATGTAGAAACAGAGTTTAGCATCCAAAGAAAAGGGACAGGCAAAGTGAACAAAGGAATGTAAACACCGGAAATATAATAGCTGTATGCATGAACAATTTTACTCTTTGCAAAGTAAGATGTTAATAAGATGCTGAGTAAATTGTTTGAAATTTGAGGATTGAAAGAAAATTTGGAGCAGAATTCTTATCTGGGGGCAATGCCCCCATCCCCCTCATAGCTATATTCTTCTAAAAATGCATTTTGGACTAATATGCTATCTTACAACCTTCTAGTGTTCACTCAAGCTCCAAAATCCTGGAAAATTGCTGCTGTTAAGGTTTGTGCTCTTAGCAGATACATTATTTTTAGGCCATATGGACTTAGTATGTCCTCACTATCTTTGGACCTTATATGACATTGGAAATTGGAAGTATAATCCAATGGCAATCCGAACGCAATCATGGGGTTTCATGTTATTGTGAATTAAAGTATCTCACGCAATTTCGGGCAAAAGGGAAGTCATTCCGAACGCAATCATGGGTTTTACGTTATTGCAAATTATAGCATTTCATGCAATTTCGGGCAATGGGGGGGGTCATTTTTGGATAATAGGAAGTCATTCTGAACGCATTCTGAATGCAATTGGAATTCATGTAAATTCGCTAAACTAGCGAAATCACGTGAATTTGAATTGGCTCCAATTGGCTCCATTCGCAATAAAGAGAACTTCCTCCCATCTGATAAGGTCCCTAGTCAAATTTTAGGTTCCAGAAGCAGTGAGCTATACCCAGCACTGAACGTTCATCTGCAGAAGAGTGAAATCCACTCTAAGTAAGTGTCAACGTCAACTCCCATGTTCACTGCAGATGTATGGAGCAGCCCTTCACCACCAGAGAGGGCAGAAAGGAGTGAAAAATCCTGACACTATTGGAAGCATTATTCTGGGATTAGGCCAGTATTTTCACCTTTGAAATAAAAGCAGCTGACCATTCAGCACAGCCCTTGTAATGAATCAGGGAACAGTGGCATCTGTTTAGTTCAGTGGTGTGGGACCTAGTTATTTGTATAGAAGTCATATAGACCCAAACATTGCTTCCCATCTCTTAGGTTATATATATATAACAAAAATGAATTTAGGATACTCAAGTAAATTTGACAACTTGGGGGTGGGGTGTACTCCATTTCATCAACCCAGTTATTTAGGTTGTACAGGAATCCTGAGGGAGAACCTTGCAAGTATGCAGTCAAACTGAGAGCATTCTAGCGAAGAATGAGCAGTATAGGCAGAGGATTTGAGAGGGTTTAACACAAGATTACTCAGTATGCAGAAGTAAACCCTTCTGAAAAGAATATTATAGCTGAGGAAATTAATTAATGGAATCAATTTAGGGGCTTCCTCTGAAGTAATCTCTCTGAGTTTTTGGCACTAGTACATCAAGATTAAGCACAGTGATTTCAAGTCTGACATTTCCAAATCTAGCAAACAGATGAGGACATCTGCAACAGGAATCCTAATATAAGACATGGAAGCAGATGTACATTTCCCAATTTAATGTGTTTCCTTATGCACATGCTGTTACAAAGATCTGAGATGCAACAAGCACATTGAGCAGCAAATATTTAACCGCGTCCAGATGCTGACAGAACATCCTACACCCAACAAGGACAGTCATAGTCATCCCCCACCGTCCATTCCCTGTATCCTGCTCTTGAGTCTTGATAGCCTGCAACCATTCAAGCACTGGAGCTGAACAATTGCCCTGAAGAGCCTCTTATAGCTTTACAGGCATCTCATGTAATTTCGAATCCTGAGCCCATAGGGTCCTAAATTGTGTAGGGATCCAACAGATATTGGATTTCCCTCCCTCGGGATGTTGGGATGATTCCCTCCTTGCTGCTGAAGGCTTTTAAGGAAAGGGCTGTAAGAAGGTGCTTTGTTGTTCTGAATTGTAATCTTCTAAGCTTTTTTTCAATTTTTTTTTAAAGTGCACATTTTAAATGTTTTATTGAAGTTAATAGTTTAATTCTATTTTAATGTTGACTTTTTGTATGTTGCTAATTATATTGTAATTGTTTCAATTTGTAAGTTTCCTTGAATTCCCATCTTGGAAAAAGGTGTGATATAAATAAAGTTAACAATAATAAGAGTGTGAGAAGAACTGCCTTCCCTTTGCATAACCAGCTGCCTAAGCTTCTCCTCATAGGGCATGGTTTTTACATCTTCCACCATTTTGCTCACTCTCTTCTGGACATGATCCAGCTTGTCAAAACCTTCTTGAATTGTGGTGCCCTAGACACTATATTGATGCAGTCTAGAATCACACTGGCTTTTTTAGTTGCCCCATTGCACTGTTGGCTCACATTCAGCTTATAATCAATTAGGATTTTTAGGCCTGGAACAGATGGGCAGGAAAAAACTGGTTCGATCCTGCTTTTTCCCAAAGTTGGTCAAAACCCAGCTGCCTGCATGGCCCACTCCCGTGGCACGTTGAATGTGCATGGCCCAACTGCACAGTGCAGAGTCTAGCTGCGCTACTGCAAATTTTTTGTTGTTGTCTCCCTACCCATACATGCACACCACCTGCAACCCCAAGTACCTCCTATGTTTGCCCAGATGCCATTCCATTGGGTTGACTCTTGGAACGGCCACACTGTCATACGTGTGATGCTCTGCCGGTACAGGGCATTGGTGCATCAGTTTGCAAGTGACACACTGGCAAAGCACAATCATGGAGCCTCTCCCAACATGCCCCCTTCACCTCATGCACTCCTGTTGGGACTGTCTGGTTTGTGTACATTGTAATTACATTCATTGGAGTTGTCCCAATTTCATTTCTTTGCTTTGCTGCATAGCCACATTTGCATTGGTGCATTTATATGCAGGGGATGAAGATGCACATCTTCTGCCTTGGGTCAGACCGTCCCAGGCTCTGTTTGCTCCAGTTTTTAGCCCCAGAATGCAGCTTCAGTCTGGTTTCTGCCCACTTTGGAGGCATACGTAATCTAAACACCCTGTCTTCAAAGCGGTTGGAAACCACTTTTTTTTTGCCCATTAGATTGCTTTCCCATGTACTGCTGTCAAGCCAGATGTCCCCCATTGTGTATGTGAGGCTTTCATTTTTTTCTGCCTAACTATAGCATGTTCAGTCGAAGGCTTTCATGGCCGGCATCCATAGTTTTTTGTGGGGATTTTGGGCTCTGTGGCCATGTTCCAGAAGAGTTCCTTTCTGACATTTCACCAGCATCAGCTGTACAGGATGTAAAAGAAGCTGAAAACATTCTTACTGGTTCTCCAGGAGGTCCGTAGGGTCCTTCACGGCCTTGCTCACCTTGTGGCCCTGGATCACCCTAAAAGACAGGGGAAAAGTGGGCAGATCAGAAAGGAAAATTTCATCCAGCATGAGGAAAAATGAAGAATTATAATTTCAGGAATGAATAATATGTCTTCTGTATATCTTATTGTTATATCTTTTTTCCTGTAATCATCACAGACAAGATGACATCACATCAAACAAAACCTCTGTAGAGCAGGGTGCCCTAATATTTTGGGGCTGGTGGGTGCATTTGGAGCTGTGGGTGTGTTATGGGTATTCTTGCAAAACAGCTGGGAAGGGAGAGCCTGCTCATTCAGGAAAGGGCTGCCATGGTGGCTGTGGCCTCTCCCCAAACTCTCATTTCCCAGAAGACAACCTGATGAAGCTAAAAGACAAGTTAATTGCCTAAAAACCTAGGCTGTGTGATGTGCAAGGGTTCTAAAACACAAAACCAAACTTTTGAAGCTGTGTTCAGCTCCAGCGTCCACTTCACAGAAGACAAACTCACAAGGCTGAGAGACAAAGAACCTGGTCAAGAAACCACAAGTACAGGGGAGAGGTGACATGAGCCCCTCTCCCCTGACATCAAAGCACATGGATTACCCTCATTAAACACACACCCACTTCCCATTTCACAAAAAGTAAGTCGGTGTGATCAGGGAAACAAACACATGGACACAATGCTGACCCAGATCACACTAGGAGAACTTCAGATGCAAGAGAGAGAGAGAGAGAGAGAGAGAGATTGGCTACAACCTCTTCCAGAACACACACACACAATCCAGGCACCAGGCCTGGCTTAGATTAAGAAGCAGAGCCCTCCCTCCAGTCCATCTGCCTTGGTCCAGGCCTCAGAGGGAGAGAAGAACTGCTGGGCCTGATCCCCTTCCCCACCATTCCCTCCTCCTTTTGTGTCATGTCTTTTTAAATTGTAAGCCTGAGTGCGGGGAACCATGTAATTAAAAATAATAATAATTGTAAACCACTTTGAGAGCATTTAGGGCGGAAGGGCAAGGCATAAATATCGTAAATAAATAAATAAATAAATAAAATAACAAACCATCCGAAGACAAATCAGTTTACAGGCAAAAACCACCCTTCACTTCCAAGCCAGCCCTCAGCCTGCTCAAGGTACTCAGTCCCACACACAGTTTACTATTTTGGGTTGTTTTTTCCCCCTTGAAAAACTGAGTGTATTTTAAAATGAAACACTGGGCTACACCCATCCACCATCTGTATCTGCTGAGCTTTGGTTACCAGAGACAGTACTGGAAACACAGCATCCCTCAGAGGCTGGTGCTTTGCTTCGCTGCATATCACTGTCCTCAGTAATTTTTTTAATTACTAAAACAACTAGGAAGGGCAGAGAGCAAGGCAGGGGCTAGAGGAGGTAATTATAAGCACACCAATAATAATAATAATAATAATAATAATAATAATAATAATATATTTATATTTCCCGCCTCTCCCCATAGATCGAGGCGGGAGTACAACAGTTTAAAATCACAATACAGTATAAATACACTAGTGCCCAGAGGGACCTTACTGGGGACCCTAGCTCCAGAGCTCAGATAAATTTAGAAGGTATGCATCAGTACAGTAACTTTGGACGAAAGAGAAATGGTTTTGATCATATCCTGCTCAGGCATTTGATGTTACACATGAATATGGGAGCCATCATACTATACTGTCACCCAAGACAACTGTTTCCAGGTAGTCTGACAATTTAGTCCAAATAAAGATTAAGATCAAGTGATTTAAATAGGATTGAGGGAAAGAGACACAGTGGGCCATATAAGTATTCCACACAAGCCTTGTTATGCATAAATTCACCATCTTTTCCCATAAACTGGACTACTGGAGTGCTAGCCCATCAGCAACAGCAGTGGGGCAGGGGTAGAAAAGGTATTTGCTAAGCTTACATGGAAATATATCAGCCCATATGAAACATCTTTAGAAATGATGGGCATATTGGAGCAGGTAGGTGATATAGCTGTGGCCAGTATACAGTAATTGCTTTGCCTCTTACTGGAACATGATATTTATGCATTTTTTTCCAGCAGGGGCAGCAGCAGCAGTCTTTTCAGTCATGCATGGGCTTCATTGCTCTTGGCTCTGTCTATATCCATATCAAGGTTATACGACTGTTTGAAAGGGCTTTGACACAGAGGAATTGCTCTGTTCTTTCACATTCCCTCTCTATGCAGCAATTTCCCTTCTGAAGATTGCCAAAATACTGTTGTGCAAATACCGATGATACTGTTACTCAAGAAAAGGGCAAGAAGCCAGAGTTATCCCCTGGATAGGATGGTGGGGTTCAGCACAGCAGCACACATGGCTACTTGATGGAAACAGACACTTCCCGATCTCTCTCCAATGGTGTTGCACTGCTTTGGATCAATTAAAACAACCTTGAGAAACAGAGAGAGTATATGCAAACTCATAGCAAGGCAAGCAACTAGTGGGTGGGGGGAGAGAAAGAGTGAGCTGCTCTTCAACTCTGATTCAAAGAAGGAAGCAGCTCTGTGAAATATGACAAAGGAGGGCTGCTGCAGATTCCTTCAACTACCTCTCAAGGCTTTCTTCTTCATCTGAAGAACTTAACAGAGCTGGGAGGAAAATACCACAATCATCACATAGTCAACTCCCCTTCTTCCTCTTTGCCAAAATGTGACATGAAATATTTGGCGGCACGGATAAATCAGGAAATGCCATGGCTTCTGCCTCATGCATTTGGAACAAGAGATCCACAGCCAGTTCTCTATGAAGCGGGACAAACTGCACTCACACGTACCACTGACTGAGTCTAGAAAGAAGCAACAAAAGATCCTAACAGGAAATAACTCCTCTGCCCATTTGGATCAACTAAGCTGAGGCGGAAAAAACATACCTTCCAATATGACTTCAGCATCCCAAAACGACCATTTTGACATCCTATTGGGCAAGAATAACTTGTGTCTCCGCTAGTGTATCTTATTAACTCTTGCCTCTAAGAAACAGAATGCTGGCATGGTGTAGTGGTTTGAGTTTTGGGCTAGGATGCTTGGAGACTGGGATCTGAATCCCTGCTCAACCCTGGAAATCCATTGGGTGACCTTGGGCAAGACACATTCTCTCTGTCTCAGAGGAAGGCAAAGGCAAATACACTCTGAACAAATTCTGCCAGGAAAACCCCATGATAAGTTACTTTAGGGTCACTGTAGGTCATAAATGACATCATAGCATCATAGAATCATAGAGTTGGAAGAGACCCCAAGGGCCATCCAGTCCAACTGTCTGCCATGCAGGAACACAAAATCAAAGCACCTCCAACAAATGGCCATCCAGCCTCTGTTTAAAAACCTCCAAAGAAGGAGACTCCACCACTCTCAGAGGGAGTGTGTTCCACTGTTGAACATCTCTTCCTGTCAGGAAGTTCTTCCTAATGTTGAGGTGGAATCTTTTTTTCCTGTTGTTTGCATCCTTTGCTCCATGTCCTAGTCTCTGGAGCAACAGAAAACAAGCTCTCTCTATCCTCAATATGACATTCCTTCAAGTATTTAAACATAGCTGTCATGTCACATCTTAACCGTTTATTCTCCAGACTCCCCTGATAAAGCATGGTTTCCAGACCTTTCACCAGTTTGGTCATCCTCATGCAAACACAGTCCAGCTTGTCAATATTCTTTTTGAATTCTTGTGACCAGAACTAGACACAGTATTCAAGGTGAGATATGACCAAAACAGAATAGAGTGGTACTACAGTGGGCTTGCCATCCGAGGATCTGACCTATCCACGGTGCAAAAGGGAGCTGCAAAAAGCATCTGATCTGGCCTATCCATGGCTTTATGGTGCTCCTTTGGTGCAGTGCATGTACATGCTGCACCAAGGGAGTGCTGTGATGCCTCCCGCTGTGCAGTGGGGCATGCAGTGTCACACTAGCAGGGGGCAGAGTCAGGGTACAGAGCATGTGGTCACTATGCCCCCACTCTGCCCCTATGCCAGTGTTTATTGCTGGTTTGTACAGCCTCTGAGTGCCAAAACTAAAAGGTGTTCCCACAGCAAGTGTTACCTGGTGTAGAGAAGTGGAACTTCTGCCTTCTGGGGTGGGATTTCTGCCTCCCAGGGGCAGGACTTCCCCAGAGACAACTGAAGGCCCGGGGAGTGGGAGGGGGAGAGGAGGAATAGGCACACGCCTGACCCTACTCTTTCTCCACCCTCCTGTCTCTCTGTGTGCCCTCAGAAATGGTTTCATGTGCCAGAGAGGGCATGTGTGCCATAGATTTGCCACTATGGTCCTAGAACATCTGGTATGGGACAAATTAGAAACCTAAATATATAAGGTAAAATACATAAACAAAATTTCAGAAGTATTGCCTCTCCTTTCCACCGTCCACACAGAATTCACTGGCAGCTGATGCAAAACAAAAACAAAGGCAAAACCAAAATCCCAAACGGGGCTGGGGAAAGGGCAGATTGTAGGGTCCATGCAGCCCCCGAATCCCATTTTTGAGACCTTCAAAGTCTCACAAAGCTCATGTAGCCCAAATACCATGTAACAGCCCCTCACCATTTGGGTCAATTCTCAAACAATTTTTCATCTAAAAATTGTCCCCAAAGCGCTCACATATATGGCGGTTCAATTTGCTTACTCCCAAACCTTCTAAACCCCTCAATGCTGGGGAAAAAATGGCCTCTGCCTTCCAGGGTTGCCCACTGTAGACTATAAATATTCAGAATGTAGCCTTTTTGTCATCTTTCAGTTTGCACCAACTGCAGCCTTTTATATTGGGAGAGGACACCATTGTTGCTTTCCTTTCAATAATGATGTTAAATAAGTCCAGCGCAAGGCTATCATTCACTCATAGGAAACTGAAACTGAAACAGCACACATTTAATGAGATCAGTCTGCTGTCAGGCTGTCAGACTATTTGGAAAAGAGTGTCTAGAAAGACCATAGTTGTTCCCAGCTGCAAAAAGTAATAATTGGGATAAATGCAGAACATTTTAAGGAAAGCCTATGAGAGAGGAAGTCTTGCAAACAGAACTAAACTTTCTTTTTTACATCAGCCATTTTATGTAGAATTAGATATAGCCGAGATAAGAATCGCACACATCAGAGCAACAAGTGCTGGATGCTCATCGGCAGCAGACACCCTGCAAGCTTTGTGAAAAAGGCTGCAAGGCATTTGGAAGAAAATCACTGATGGAAGTGCCTTATATCTTGGAAAATGAACCTCTTCTGTTCTATTTACAGAAATGTTCATTTAAGACACCCTTCTGGTATTTGTTTCCATAGCAAAACCATCTGCCCACATCTGGCTCTTAAAGTACAGTTATATTGCTGTTTGTGAAAACATGAGATGTAAACAGGAACAGTGAATTTAGATAAAATGTAAACTTTCCTCCTAATATGCCCACCCAACACAGCATGTAGATTTATGGCCTTTCCTGCTCATATGGGTTCCAGTCCTGCTGTGCTTCAGAGCAGAGAGCAGAACTGCTTTTAGTTTAGAAGTTCCTTCAGGCCACACAGTCCTCTTAGCTAGAACCTAAATAATCATAGAATCTAAGACACGGTAATATATTCCAAAGAATTTAGCACGTACTGACGTAAGACAAGCAGTCACAGCAAAAGTATGAAAGAACAGAAGAGGTGAGTCTTTAAAGTTGCTTCACCGTAAGTCAATAGGCAATGTGAACACACATGCATACATACACACAGAGAGTGGCATGGTTCTGACAGAAGACACTTTTGCATTCACTTAACAATTTCTTATATATTTTGCCCTTTGCTTGAAATATTATTTGAATGTTGTATTTACTCAATTTTGTAATTTTATTTTATTTATTATTTTATTTATTATTATTTTTCATGCTTTCATGGTAGCAAAACCTTCTTTTGTGAACTGGCCTTATCTGTACCTTAGTGGAGCCCTGGTGATGCAGTGGTTAAATGCTGGTATGCAGACACAACATTGTAAATTCAATCCTAGAAGAGGGCTCCAAGGTCCACTTAGCCTTCCGTCCTTTTGTAGGTCAATAAAATGAATACCCAGCATGTTGGGGGCAATTGGCTTACACATTGTAAACTGCTTGGGGAGTGCTAGTTTACTGATAGAAAAATGTACTTGCTTTTGCTGTACTTGCTATTGTACCTTCCAGATTAATGTTTAGGTTGGAATATAATTACCCTTGGATTTATCATTTGTCCTAACTTCACAATGAAGTTTCAGTTAAAGAAATACACCAGAATGTGTTTGAAATGTTTATTTTAAGATAAAATATATTTTAAAAGGACTGCTTTGTAATGGTTTATATGTATAAAGGCACAATTTGTGAGCAAATGTTTTCAAAACTATTTACCTGAACACATATTTTTGGCACATTTTAAACTTGCAGATATTGAAAAAGAGACTAATCTGCCCATTTTGTTAACCAATGTGTGGTACTGAACAGTTAAATTTTGGGAAACCTGTGACTATGTTGCACTGTGTTTCATGAAGATATTTTAAAAATTTGACTGTGCTAACTACACTCAGTGGCATCAGAACATTTTTTTTTCATCTGCCTGGCATTAGGTGTGGCACTGCCTATGTTAGTTTTGGACAGATGGACTTCACTAGTTGTTCTGTTCTACTCATGTTCCTCTTGAATGATTCAGCTTGGAACAGACATATAACTGTTTTTCCAACTCCCTCTCAATTCATATGGAGCAATTCAACCCTCATTTTAAAGGATACATTCTACTTCTCCTCTGCAAGAACAGTGTTCTTGGTTTGCTTAGCACCAATATATGAATGCAACCCAGAAACACCCCAAACGAGTCACACAGACATTCCAACCTACCATAGTTACCAAAAACAGAGAGGATTTAAGACAAGGTAAGAATTGCAAAGCTTTTAAATATATATATATATATATATATATATATATATTGTACACATCAGATATCTTTTGCTGGAAAACTACCCTTAAGTGAAAAATTTTCTGCAAAGGACTACAAACTTTATGCAAAATTTGCTTGAATCTTCACGTTAAATAACACTCTTCCATACTTTCATATGCTGCTAATAAACCTAGTTTTGTTTAATCTGCCTATATAGGTAAAGGTATTAAGGATAGTCAGAAAAATTTTAAAAAAAATCCGTAAGGAAAGCTTGAAGGTATGTTTAGCCAGAGAAAAGACTGAAAGATTATCACATAAAAGAGGACAAAGATATGTTCTCTGCTTTCCCAGGACCAGATTGAATGGTCTTGAGGTACAGGAGTTCAGATGTTGATTGAATACTAGGAGAAATGTCTTAACAGTAAAAGGAGTATAGAATATGAGATGTAGTGGTTTGAGCATTGGACTATGACTCTGGAGACCAGTGTTTGAGTCCCTCCTTAGCCATGGAAACTCACTGGGTGACCTCGAGCAAAACCTTAATGCAAAGGCAAACCTCCTCTGAACAAGTCTTGCCAAAGAAAAGCCCTGTGCTAAGTAGGAAATGACTTCAAGGCACACAACAACAACATAGAGGAATTACTCAGGTGTGTGTGTGATAGCTCTCTCTTTCTGGAGTTCTTCGAGCAGATGTTGTAACTCTAAACCTCCTGTACAAACTCTACGAATGGCGCAAATGTCTTGTACAGTCTCTAAGTGCTACTGTGGTGTAAACTCTTATGAACTAAGTTAGGTTTTATTCCACAGAAACCTGGATCACAATAAACTACAAGACACTTGGTTGTTGAAGATGATCTTGGTCACCTTTACCTACAGGCTGTTATATTTCTTCAGAACTCAGACTGGAGTATAGTGGAGACCCTAAGGGCACTCTGCACATGATGTGGTATTTCAGAAGACAGGAAATCCCTTTTTCCTAACTTATAACCCACACCTTTACCTTTTATACTACAAGTGCTCTCATCTCATCACAAAGCAAAAGTGGGCAAAGCGAAGCCTGTGGGTTACATGGGGCCTGCAGGGCCATTATTGTGCCAACAAAGTTTAATTGTTTTGCAATTCTCACAGTGGCTCACACTAGTAACCACAACCACAGTGGTATTTGGACTTTGTTCCATTGTAGCATACACAACCATACTGAGCGAAGGGAATAGGATGGGGTTTTACTGGAGACCGTACACACTGAACTGGAATTGGGTATGTGTGGATAGCATGATGCGTCTCTCATGCTGTGAAGCAGGAGCAAGACAAGGTATTGTGACACAATTTATGGCAATGATATAAAGCCAAGACCCACAACAGAGGGTCTTTGGAGGACTCCATTCAGGAACACAACATTCCCTCAGCAAGCATATCAAGAAAAAGGGATGCTTCAGGAATTCAGTGAATGCAACTTCCAGAGCAGACTCATCCACACTTCCTAGAATGATGTATAGATAGAAACATGGTCCTCTTTGAAATCTGTACACCAACTAAATTCACGTCTCCTGCCTTGTGCACAGAAAATGGCCTGCCAATTCTACTAGAGAAGGAATCAGTGTTGCTTTTACTATTATTTCCAGGAATATGGCATGACGTCCTTGGACCATGCCATGACATACAGGTAATACTCTTAAAAAGAGTTTTGTGTGGATTAATGTCTGCCCGCATTACAGTAAAAAGAGGACATAAATGACCTAATTTTTTTATTAACTGGCCTAATGTGAATTTCATTCCACCCAACCCTGTGCATACTTAGGAGAGGACAATGTACAGAAACATACAGTTAAAGTATAATTAAAATATATTCTGTGTGTTTTACCTTGCCTCCTCTTGGTCCACGGTTACCAGGGGTACCTGGTGCTCCTCTTTCTCCATTGCTGCCCTGTGTGGAAAGGAACAGGTCACAGTCTTGAAATATTTTACATGCTGAATTCTGGTTTGAATCTGACTGTCAGCCGTAGTTTCTCCCTCCACTAAGTAAAGACTGAAGAACTACCATCAACTACAGCAGAGGTTTTGGGTTCAAATCCAGCCTTTTTATGTTCTGATCTACTTTTCAAGGGTACATGCCCTCTATCCCATGAAACGGTTGGCTTGGTTCTCCAGATTTTGTGTCTCCCCCAATTCTAAAAGGCTGCCATGCATTTCCTTTTTGGTTGTTTGTGACATCCTTCTCCTTGGGGCGAGTTACCTGGAGCCCCTACTATAACCTTTTAAGGTAACAGACAAGCAAAGCTATATTGACCCTGATTTCTGCTACAATCCATTGTTAGTGTTGTTATTTATCATTATAAGTTATGTTTTTAAATTGTTAACTGTTTAATTGTATTTTAAGGGTGTGGGTGGGTGTGGAAGAGAGGGACTATATGTTTTTAATGCTGTAAGCCACCCCAGTTGAGTTGTGCAGAAGGGCAGGATAAAAATAAATTTATCATCATCATCATCATCATCATCATCATCATCATCATCACATGCCTTAACGTTTTGTTTCATGAATGCGCTTTATCTTTTGATGTAATGGCTTATTATTCTTTTTTTATAAAACTTAAATATCCTAGAAACCTTTGTTGAAGGTTCTTTTTTCCCTTATAATGACAAAGATATATATATATTTAGGAGTAAATCCTATTGACTTTAGTGATGATTACTTCTGGGTAAATAAAGAAAAGATCCAGCGTCCAAACACCTGATTGCCAAACAACAAATCAAGTAGACTAGTCTAGGATATTCTCTCAGTCCAAAAGATGCTACAAGACTCCTTTACATATTAATCCAGACAGAGACGGAGATGTCCTTGGCTTCCCACTGAGGGAGCCCTTTGTCATGTAGCATATCGCAGGCAGCTGCATTCAATTCAAGTCATTATCACAATGTTGAATCAGTCCAACAGGTCTCAACCCACTCACTCCCTTACACTGACTCTTTAGACATTTAATTGAAACCAGTTCCTTGATCCCTTATACTGCCTATAACTCAAAAATAAATAAATAAATAACAAAAAGGCATACTTTCCATATAGAGAAAAAAGCAAGCCTTACCTTCTCTCCCCTGGGGCCATCTGGTCCAGGATTTCCCTGCAAGAAAAGGAGATATGTTGGAACCCTTTACTATACATACACAGATCTGATTTTTTAGACTCTCCTCTCCTTTTTTTTTTTTTTTTAAAAACAACCACATACCTCATCTCCCAATTCTCCTTTCTCTCCAGGAGCTCCAGGCGACCCCAACGGACCCTAAACAAATGCACAGAGAAAAGAAATAAATACAGTAAAACCAAAGGATTCCGAAATAAGTATTTGGGTGCTCATCAACTGCAAAGTAAACCACATGACAGAGTTGATCCCAGCAGAAACCACTATAACTGCCAGAAGAAAAGATGTTTCCCCCTTGCTATTGCCATTCAAAATCCTAATCCATCTTGCCTTACAAAGATGAAGTTTGAAAAAAAAATGGTGTGCTGCGATTGTTAATCTTTTATGGCTTTGTTGTTTCAAGTGTTTCTTCATAAGAATAAAGCTTCTGAAAAAAATGTAATGCTGGGATGCTTCCAACCATCATAATCTGGCTGGAAAGCTAAACATGAACGATACTGAGATTTTGGCATAAAGACAGAGCACAGTGTCTTCTATAGAAAACAGTCCTTTGTAGGCCAATCAGATTAAAAATGTGAAACAAGTTAACACATTTACTTGAGTTCTGGGGAACGCAGATTTACTGCTTATGGTATCTACTATGGTTTTTTTTCATCTAGAACCCCAACATCCATCCACCAGAGACAAGCACAGAACACAAACACTTAGAATTAAAGAACTCAGAGGCAAAGAATTTATTCTGAGCACCAAAACTGAGCAATACTTTCAGTCATTCCAACTTCTGTCCTGGATACCCCAAGCTTTCTCCATTTCAGCAGTATAATTTTGGCTGCTGAAAGTAGGGAGTCATTTTATTATTAAAAATGTTCCTCTGTGTCCCACCAGTGAGGTCAATACCAACACAGTGAGGTGTCGGGACATGGGATAGGTAATTCTCAGCCATGGCACCACACTGTGGAAAGTCCTCTCCTTGGAGTCTCAATTAACACCAACACTTATTTCTGTTAGGCATCAAGTGAAAGCTTGGATGTTCATTGAGGCCTTTGGGTCTCATTAATTCATCTCAAATACCGTTGTACATAGTTTCAAGAACTTGAATAGGTTTTCAGCTTATTTCATTTATTTTTGTTGTTTAAACTGTTTAATTGGTTTTAATGTTATTTGTACACAGCCATGAGATCTTTTTGATGCAAGTACAAGGGGGTATCCAAAAGTTTTAATGATCACCTTTTTTAAAAAAATTGACAGAAAGTTTGTTTTGATTTGTAGTTGTTAACTTATGTCTATGTAGTCACTATCTGGATTTACACCTTTTCCCCATCATATCTTGACCCTCCGAATACCTGATATTGTAGAAGACTGCAGATGGCACCTGACAAGGATTTTACACTTTAGTCACTTCTGGCAGAGCCAGTCACAAAAATAAAGGACGCAATGAGCTGATTTTCTCAGCAACGTTCACTTAGGGACCAATGATGACACTGACAAAATTTCATCAATATGCCATAATAATTTCCGGGCGATAATTATTACTTTGCGATATCTCTTTGTAAGGCGCAATCTGCAGACTTCTACAATATCAGGTATTCGGAGGGTCAAGATACCCTGGGGAAAATGTGTAAATCTAGATAGTGACTACATAGAGATGAGTTAACAACTAAAAATCAAAAGAAACTTTCTGTCAATTTTTTAAAAAGGTGATAATTAAAACTTTACGATACCCCCTGGTATAAACATTCAAATAAAGAAAGAAAGAAAGAAAATGGCCTGTGGACCACCTATTGCTTGCTCCTACCTTAACACATCTGAACTGAATGCCCTTTCCCTAGTCATTTGTATCCTAGAAAAGCTGATTTTATACATGGGTGTGTGCATATAGGAATGCATGTTAGGCTGAAATGGGGAACCTGCTCTATGCATGGAGATTTCTCAAAGGACCTAGAATCCTATGCAATCTGGTCAGTATATATTCATATATAAGTAGGCACTCAGCTTCAGATCCTTTCTGTTCAACATGTGGAAGATTCTGAGGAACCAACAAAGCTGGAGTCAGCAAGCACACTCCCTCCACCCATCTCATGCCACTGAAATTATGTAATAGACATTGTTCGATGTGCAAATGTCCAAATAGGTCTAACTGTCCAAAGATTATCTTCAGCTTTACCTTTTCTCCAGGGTTTCCAACATTTCCACGTCTGCCTGGTCTTCCGTCAACCCCAGGCTCTCCCTTGAAATAAGCCACAACACGAAAAAGAATTATGAAGGAAGACATCAGAAAATATATCAGAAAGAATAATCCTGGATTCTAAAAAAATAGTTTACACTTTAAGTATAAACTGTTAAGTATGGTTATGTTTTAATTTCTCTCCAGCAAGGAAGCACCATCATGAAGCTATTTCCTGTATGATATCTTTTGTCTGAAAAGTCAGAGTCCAATAATTTTTGGAGGGTGAAATAATAAACACCAGGCCCTAACCTGGAAGGAATCTGCATTCAATACATGGGTTAGGATCAGTTCTATTCACAGTTAATGTTAGGTCCCAGAAGACTTTGGGAGTCCTGTATCCCTCTCAGAACAGACTAAGGTCTTCCGGCTTCCCTGCCATCTTACAGATCAATCCAAAGGCAGGGAAGTCCATTTGCTTCTGGAAAAGGTGGAACTAAGGAAGACCTCGGAGCCCTAACATATTCCTAAGGACCATGAGATAAGGCAAACTTTACAACCTTTGAGCCTTCAAACCCTTGCAAAGGAGAGGCCTTTTTCTGCTGCCACCAAGTAGTGATGAAAATGGATTTGAAATGTATTTTTAAAAATGGTTGAAAAACAGGTTTCTGGAGAGACATTTTCTGGAATGGGTGAAAAATTTTGCAGTTCAGGAGTAATGCTGCACAAAAATGCTGTTTTCTACATAGAAAACAGCATTTTTCCCCCTGCAGAAAATAACATTCTGTGCAAGAAACAGCATTTTCTGTGCCGTAACAAGGAAAAGACAGAAATGAGTTTATGGGTTATGAAAATATAACTTTGCTGGCATGGATTGCTTAAGTGATAAACAATAGAAAATGGTAGATAAGTAAAAACAAAGAAAGATAGGGGAAAGAAAATGAATAAAGTATTGCACATTTGAAATAGATGAGAGTGTTGAATATGTTGTGCGAATAGTTTCATATTGTCATATCTCAGTACAGCATGTAATACATGTTTAATGATTTAATGTAAATAAAGTTTATTAAAAAAATAAGTTAAAAGACAGACTGGTCTGTTGTTGTTAAATCCCACAGGTAAGAACTGTTTAGATTAATCCACTGAAATGGTTCTGTCAGACTCATTTCCAGCTCAGATCAAGGCAGTACTACATTTTATGGAGAAACCTTGTATTCCTTTGAATTGCAACCGGAGACATTGTGCTTTGAAATGTCTCTGAAATCAGATTTTCTAAATGAGATTCTAATTAGAAAGAGCAGGAACGTTGCCTTTCTTGCTACTTTTTGGGTGGGGAGATGGTGCTGTCCAGTCATAACTGTCCTGAAATCTCAGATTTCTCAATTTTGTATGAGTGGTTTTACTTCTTCCCTATGAGACCAAAAGGAAGGAAGGAAGGAAGGAAGGTTTCAAAAGTGAAATGGCCCTGGATGACTAGCTGCAAAGGTCCATTAACAATATAGAAATATAATGTTATTCATGCATTCTAGGTTATCAAGGGCTAAACCTGTGAATACCGTGCCACAGATTCTGGTACTTTACTTTCAAAATAAACCACTGAAGACAGAACTCAGAAAATTCATGTTCCAACCAGGGCTGGGGAGTAGGAGTAAGGATTACAGGAGAAAGAAGTTTGTACAGGAGTACAAGTAGGAATAAGGAGTAACCCGAAAATTACCAGTACTCTCTAGCCCTGGTTCCGACATGAGCAGAATAATTCCATTTAGGATGGCTCCTGTAGAGAGAAGTAGGCCTGCCAAATCATCCAGAGCATGAGAAAAATACAACCAGGAGTTAACCGAAATGTCTCCACAGTGGACTATGGAGTTTATCATACAACGAGAATTGGAAGTATAATTCAATGGCAATCTGAACGCAATCATGGGGTTTTGCGTTATTGCGTGAAAGCCGATCACACACATTTTTGGGCAATGGGAAGTCCTTCAGAACGCAATCGTGGGGCTTCACGTTATTGCGTGAGAAACTATCACATGCAGTTTTGGGCACTGGGAGGCAATTTTGAGCAGTTCCAAACACGATTTGGTGTCAGTACGCAATCACATAAATTAGCTGAACTAGTGAATTCACTCAATTCCGAACTGGCCCCACTTTCATTTCTTTCGAAATTGAGAGAAATTCCTCCCATGTGATAAACTCCTATGACTATGCCTCTTAAATGTTTAGGAAACCTCTTTAAAAATTTCATGGATCTCTTAAGTATATGATAGCCAACTTTAAGCAATTCACTTGTTCTCAGCTCAGAGACCAGTTTCTCTCATCTTAAAGTGTAATTTCCCAGAAAAGAGACCTTGCAACCTTTCTTGTATTTTTGATGGTTTGGGGCAGTGAAAATCTTGGTATTTAAAATCTTGCAGATTAATCTTCTTTATTGAAATATAAGAATGTCCTGTATTGAGGAAAACTGAAAAACTATGGGAACTTTCCAAGATATTGATGCCTGAGGTTGCCTTCACAGTATCATAGCAGCTAATATTTCCTTTCTTGTCCTCCTCTAATTGCATCCTGAGAAAGATTACTAGGAAATCTAGAGGGCTAGAGGCATAACACTCTGATGAAAACCTGGCAGTCTAAACCACACTGCACTAAGGTGGTTTTTCAGTACTATGATCTTGATCACACTTCTTCTGGGAAACATATCTGATTTTTGCATAAAGGAAAACTGATTTTAGGGAAGAATGTTGTTCACATCTGCCCTAATTGAACAGTGACCTGAAAGAGCACACATGGTATCCCACCAGATTGTTTAACTAGGTCTTCTACTGCAAAAATGTTCATGTTCAGCTTACGTCTGATTTTCAACACAGAATTTACACCTAACCAGAAGATACAACTATGATAAAGAAATAGCAGATCACCTTTACTCCTTTGGGTCCATAAGGGCCAGGGTCCCCTTTTGGTCCAGGTGGTCCTTGTAAGCCCTGTTTAAAACCAAGCTGTGATCAGTTTAGGCAAGAAACAAAAATGAAATAAACTTGTAAGTAGGCTACAGTGATTCTCATTAAGACTGAACAGGCATTTAGAAGGCATGGGAAGGCTCCTGGCTTGCAAACAAACAGCTTCATTTATATACCGCTTCATACCACTTAAGCAGTGTCTAAGCAGTTTACAACTGTAAGCTACTTGCCCCCAACAATCTGGGTACTCATTTTAGCGACCACGGAAGGATGCAAGCCTGAGTCAAGCTTGGGCCCTTTTGCTGGTACTGAACTCGCCACCTTATGGTTTTGAGTGAGTGGCTGCACTACAGGCATTTAACCACTGCGCCACAACTATTTCCTGTGTGCATCCTGGTCTATGTAAGAGCCTTCTTAAAATTCACTACTATATACTGTATTCCACTCCACCCTACCTGCTCTTTCTCCTTGCAAGATGAATTTATGCTGTTCAGACTGACACAGTTCACATTGTCAATACAAATGTGGAAGATAAATATATACGTAATACATTGAACCTACGTACATCAAATCCTGGGGATCCTTTGCAACCTGGTAGTCCATGAAATCCTTGTTCTCCCTGAAAGGAAAAATAAGTTATTCATCCTACATGTCCTTTTAATCATGGATCCCATTGTTACTGTCTGCTTATTCATGTAATCAATAGCAGGTTACAAGAATCTTTCATGGAATGTAGCATCCACAGAAGAAATATTAGATGAAGCTCTATAAGATTGTGCCAGTAAATTTTTCAATAAACACCAAAATAGAAGGAACTGCCTATAATACATGGAGCTGAGGGGTTCTTTTCCCCTCTGTTTCCTTGGAAAATATCTGGGCTCCTCTTATGTTGTTGGATTACCAGGCAGATTTATTTCACATCATTAGAGCACTGGGTGATCTTCTCATTTTTCTGCTTTTCTCTTGTCATTACACCTTCTATGTTAATTTTCTGAAATGAATGTTCACAGGCCTAACTGCAACTATTTTTTCCACCGAGTTTGGTCTTTTTCCTTTCCTAAAGAGAAAGACACAGAATGAATCCTTCATAGATATGTACGAGCCATACCTTCTTGCCATCAATGCCGTCTATGCCACGCTTGCCCTTTTCTCCCTGAAAAATAAATAAATAAATAAACATACATGCACATGTGCACATGCGCGCGCTCACACTTAAAAACAGCTTCTATTATCCCCCACGAAAACCTCTGCAAGAATCATATCCCAAGAAACAAAATCAAAACCTGAAGACATACCTTGGCTCCTTTGGCACCTCTTGAGCCCTGGGGATGAAAGAAAGGGCTTTAAATTAGCATACAGTTTAGAGTGACTCTTATTGATCAGGGCCTCACAGACCACCTAGCCAAAACAAATTAACCACTGCTATTAGTTTATATCCCATGACATAGACAAGTCTTCCATCCAGGCACTAGAATAGGCTTAAGCAAGAGAGGTTACATCATGTTGCATAAGATGGGCCCCCATAGAACAGATGGGTAGAGAAATATTTTGGCTATGTATTAGGGATTCCACAGAAGTGGACTTCTTGAGGGGGTCAGTGAAGGAGTTGGATGAGATGACCTTTGAGATCCATTCCATCTCTATGATTCCATCTCAAAACTATCGATAGACAGGTAAATATATAGATAGAATGGATTGAGTGTCAGATCAGTTTCCCTTTACTCTCTTATTTCTTGCATGCCATCTTAGCTCATCCAACTTAATTCTATCGGCCTGAAGACCCCCCCCCCCCGGCTCCCTCATTATTTTAGGAAAGTTTCTGTTGTTCAAATAAAACTTTTTCCTAGCCATGAATTCTGAAATGCTTCTTGCAGATCAACATGCCTTCCTTTGCTTTATGTAGAATTACATTGTCATTAATGCCCCACTCACCTTGTCGCCTCGGTCACCTTTTTCTCCCTAAACAGGAAAACAAGAAGAAAATATAAATATAACTTTATTGTTGAAATTCAAGCTAAACAATAAATCAGGGGTGGCCAACTGAGACAGTGAACAATTTTCACATCTACAGTGGCTACACCACCACAAGGAAAATTGGAAAGGGAAGTCACACATGGTTCTGGCTTTTTTGGAGGATGCTTTTTGAGGCAATTTGGGGATGCTCTAATCTGCCACCGCTGGAGGCCTCCAGGAGAAGCAACGGACTAATTCCTGGTATTTGTTCATCCCTCAAAACTAAAATAGGAAGCTGGGAACAGGAGTTTGGGGAAGTCACAGGGTGTACTTTCTACACCCCTCGCTATAAAGGAGTGTTTACTTACCTTCATTCCTTGGTAACCAACAGGTCCTGGGTCTCCTTGCTTTCCCTGGGATAAAGAACAAACAACAAAAATTTAAAAACCACATTGCAGAAAGTAGTCAAACATGAGGCCATTATCCCAATGTGCGAGCAAAACTATTTCAGCCTGAAGTCTGTGGTTAGTTAGAATTTGAAAAATTGCACTCAGTAATATGGGTTGGATCCAGATTGTGCAATATGGGTTGATGCAATATGACATGGAACCAGATGGTTAGAGTAGATCTATTTAAAGCAATGGGACTTGATTAACTGAACATGTTTAAATTGGGGCCTAATACTATATCCAACTCTATATTGGGATCCAGTCCATATCTTACACATGTACAAATGCACACGCACATGGACTCATGCACATACACACAAAGTCATACCGTGTGGTCCAGGTTTAGCCATACTTATTCCCAATAAGATCTTATGGTGCAACCACCCTGCCTCATTCTTAGACTTTTGCAGGATGTGTATGTGCATATAGGGAGGGCATGGCAGACAGCCCTATCTCCCATTTGTAACCTTCCCCTGTTTCCTCACAGCTGAGGTGGGTGGAACTGCAACTCAGTCTGCTGGCATGGTTAGAATGGCTGCACAATGACTTTTGATTCCAGCTGTCTTTTGGAAGCACCCCAGACTTAGATGTTATATTGATTATTTATGTATTAAAATATTTGCACTACACTTATTGATCCAAAGATCCATATGGCAACCAACAAAAATGTGAAAGCTATAAGATATAATAAAAATACAATCAACTCACATAAAGCACAATGAAGAAAACTATCCCAAACAGCAGAGTAAAGCAAGCAAGCAAGCAAACAAACAAACAAAATGGCAGCAGCTGCAGCAGCAGACCACTAATAAAATCAGTAATCAACAAATTATAAAAATTCTAATTGTCTAGTGCTTGGGTTGTTTGAGGAGCAAGTTCATTCTTTTCCAAATGGGGAAATGTACTTCTCATCTGCAGATATCAATCCCCCAATTTTCTAATTCATAAATAAAAATTTTGAAAGGTTGGGAGGAGGCAGTCAGGGCTGATGTTCATTTTGTCATCATGACTAGGATGAAAATTCAAGGACAAAAAAGTCCCTCTCTAATGCAGGTAAAAATAAAATTCAAGGAAAAATCTGCTGTGAATGAAGTGCTGTTTCCTGGGCTCCCAAACTAAACACAAATAGGGTGAGTAACCACCTTGCTGATGATGTGGGTAAAATTCATCACTTCTCCAAATAAAGTTACCTAGGCTTTTTTTAAAAAAGGGGTTGAGGGAAAGTTTCACTCCACCCTCTTAACAAATTTTATCCTAGGCACACCCAAGTAACATGGCCTTATTTGTATTTTCTCACGGGGAGATCCCAAAATGCAAGGAAAACAGTGGTGCTTGTGATGATTAACCCAAGAATAGCATATGCAGTGGCTGCTGTTTTATGTCCAGCCCAGCTCTCAAGAGGACATCTAGCTAAAGAGAGAGACAGAGAGAGGCTTATGCCACAGGGTGATGGAGCTAGTGAACTTAGAAAAGGGATGAACCCATGCCTATTTTTTTTTTTTATGGACCTAAATACCCTAAGGCCTAAATACCCAGATGCTGTCTGATACTGGAAACTAAGAAATACTGTGTGTTGTGGTTTATATTTTAGAGGAAGAAATAGGCAAAAACACTTCTAACTATTTCTTGCTTCAGAAAACCTTATGAAGTCTATGGGGCTGGCATAAATTGACAGGCGACACAAAGGCATGCACACACACACACACACACACACACCTAGTGTTAAACCTAGTGTTTGCTTTATCCACATGTTACACATGTCCCAATTTGGCAGTTTCAATTAATCCTCCGTTGTCCCACTATTTCGTCTGTTTTTTAAAATGTCCCAGTTCCTCTCTCTTCCTCTCACTTTCCCATTTTGCCCTTGGCTTTCTTACATTGCTGCAAACTTTCTGCAGTGCCAAGGATTGTCTAGCTAAGCAGGGTTAAAGGCCCACACAGATGTCCAAATCTTGGTTTCATTATCAGATCCCTTAGCTGCTATCCGTCCTGTGAACTGGGGATCCACCTTCTCCCCAGTATCTTCATACCTACCAGCATGTGACAATCTATGACATTAATGTCTATAACAACAAAATCAGATGTTTACATATGAAACAAATCCAACTGAAAAGGAGGTACCCCAGAGTAGCCCCTTTACTTGCACCATTTTCACTTTTCCTAGACCCAGAGGAGTGACTAGCATCAGGCTGGACTGATGTGAAAAAGGATGGTTGGCTTGGCACAGAATGTTTCTGCCATTTCAAGTAGGCCTTACTCAGCCCTGATTACTCCAAAAGGTCATAAGGTATGATCACAACTCATAATATTTCCAGACAAGATCTGATGGCTTCAAATCCTGGAGACTGAAATCTTGTGGTGGTCTAGATCCCTATCCTCATAACAGTATTTCCACTGCCAGCTGGCTTCCCTTCTCTCCAGGATTGTGGTTGTGGGGGGTTCCTGACAAGTCTGTACTTACATATATCTCCTAAATAAAACTTAAGAGCTGCAGGATAATACTATTAACATCATGATGTGCCGCCTATACTGGTACCACTCTGGGAAAGGAAAAAAGGAGAAAACTGACTTTGCAGAATTAGTTCTCAGTGCCCAGAGTGAAGTATTCTGCCCTAAATACAACTGCTAATCTCAATTACGAATCAATGGAAATTACATAAGTCTTGATTTAACAAGCTCTTATTGATTTCAGTGGAGCTACTGTAGCTGGGACTAACAGCTGGATTTAGGCATCTGTTCTTTTGTGGTCACAACTACAAAATATCCCAATAGGTTCTTATGCTGGTACAATGCAGGCACAACAGTTGCAAAGGAAGGCAGGCAGATTTGCCATTTTGACATAAATAAATAAATAAATAAATAGTGTTGCTATCCAAACACCTTATTTCTCTGATGCCAGCGTTCATGTGATGGCGGATGGCCAGGGGGGGGGGCGGGATTTTCAGAGCTAAAGATGCTTTATTAAGGCTGGCCAACAAACTTACTGTTTTATAGCATAGGAAAGTTTGCAGACCATCCTCTCCTAAGCCTTTTAAATCAAACACTGCTCTGTCACAAAGACCAGCACTGGAGAAACAGGCTGATAGAATGCAGTGGCCACCTTCTCATGATGATAACAATACTAAACTGCCCTTCCTTCTTTCATGAATGCTATGCAGTCTGGGTAAAAGTGTACTATATTAGATCATCACAGCAGTAGCATAATGCAGCAGCAGGATTCGAGCCAATGACACCCTATAAAAACCTGTCAAAAGGAACTGCACTAATTTGACCCTGGATTTAGGACAGTTTCTTTAAGGGGGAGCTATAACATTGTAGACTGTCAGGAATATAAAAATAAACCACAGCTGCTTCCTTGCTTTATATTGGACCCCAGTGGTCAAAAAGAAATTGTGGGACAATGGTATAGGTCATGAAAACTCAAGGAACAAAATGTCAGGAGTTCAATCATGCTATCTTTTAGCAGCAGAAAGAAAGTACACAAAATATGTTTGTTGCAGTACAGGCTCATCTCATAGCTATAGTAGTTTTCCAGCTCTAGCTACACCTAATGAATCAATCACAAAGCTTAGATAAATTGTTTTTTTGGACTATGAACCCCTAAATTTGAAGGTGCTGGGAGCTATAGTCCAAAAAAGCAATTTTTCCAAGTTCTGTTCACACAGAACAGTCGTAGGGCCTATATAGAGAAGAGCATCCCTGTTTGCATTAAACAGTGCATCCAATCAGTTCAGCGTGGTCCAGAGTGAGAGGCAGATTGAGAAGACAGCTGTCCTTGGCTGTGTCTCTGCTGTAATTTTTCTCTGTCAAAGTAAAGTGTGGAATAGAGCAAATACGCTAGCTGCCTAAAGTGTGTATCACTCCCAAATCACTCCTTCCAACAGTTAGATATGCCTTTCTATGCACCAAGAATGTTTTACAAGAATACATCACATCATTTAACGTAAAGAAGGTTTTATTTCATCTGAATGCTTCCCATCCAAAGAGATATAGACCATCCTTTTACTTACAGGCTCTCCAGCTTCTCCTTTTTCTCCTGGCAGGCCAGGCTTTCCTCTTTCTCCCTGGAACAAAGCACCAGAAAACATGCGTTACAATGTCCATTCTACATTTAATTTTCCAAAATACAATGTAATACAATACAACTGACTGTTGTATAAATACACAGCACTGGGGAAACTGGGGTGGTGTAGGGGGCAAGAAGGATTAAGCGTTGTGATAGCTCAAATATATGAAGCCTATAAAATACTCTGTTGCAAGGTTGTTGTAATCTGTACATTGACACGCACTGTCAAAAGAAGCCTATAGATTTACAAATCCATTGCAGGCATGTCTTAGTTAATAAAGCTGCTGACAAAGATACTCTTCTTTACTTAGGGTTTTTTTTAATGCCTGATCAGGCCCCCTTCCTCATCCTCTGTATAGCTTGAACATTTTTAGCAGCACTGGCACTGGTTGCATGGTGAATTTTCAGTTAAAGTAGTAATATTCAAGAACACATCTGCTTCAGTAACTGGGGCATACTTGTATTTTGAAGTCTCACAGTGTTAGACAAATATGATGTATTGCTATGCAGCATTTATTAATTACATAAAGGTGATGTACCTGGCCTTTTGACCAAATGTCTCCACTGTAGCCAACAAAAGAAATTTAAAAAAAGACTACCAAAACAACACAGCATTTTTTAAACAAATGACCATTGCACATGGTATAAATACTAGCTAGCAGCAATGTTGATCATACTAGCAGAAAAAGAAAAGAGAGGCAGTTGCAGCACTGGCCACTCAAAAAGCTCTTAAGAAAAGGGCCACCATGGCCTTGTATGCAAGAGGAAAGAGTAAGGAGTTTTGACAAGCTGATGCAGTCGCAAATTATGTTCTGTCTTCTGCCACCATCAGTCATATTTGGATGGCAAGGACAGAGGTGGCAAGATCTCTTCAGAAGTCATCAACACAGAACACAGAAGTCATCAACACAGATGGAGCAGCCAGGAAGGGCATGTATTCACCCCTCCTGCCCCATAGGGGAAGGTGGGCCCAACCAGGTGTCACCCCTTCTCTGTGGTATGATCTGGTTCTCTCCGCACCCCCTGCACTTTCCCCAGTAATGCCACTGATGCCAGTCAATTCTCTAGCGAATGTATGTCATGCTGCTTCTTACTCTGTGATACTGTTTATTTCAAAGAACTGCTTAGAACAGCTTAATTCCGTATCCAAACACAGTTGTAACTAAGGCATAAATCACCATGGTTAGGTAGGTCTCCGAGAAAGGATATAGCTGACAATTACAAGGAACTGTGAAAATGCTCTCTTAGTTATTGGTACTGACTGTGCATACAAGGTGTAGTCATGGGAAACTGTAATGTAGGGGATGCAACCTTATCCAGTGCCAACTGAACAATTACACACAGATTAGAGAGATTCCCAAGTAAGATGGTATTTTATCTTTATTATTTTCAGCCAGTTTGCCCTCATCCAGTTTTTCACTTACTCCATGTACTGATTTAGCACTCCTACTACTGTCTTTTTTTGAATCGAGTGGAAGCTAAAGTGAAGAATTGTTCACAAATGTCTAATTCCCTCCTATGTACTCCATCCTTTCCTCCCATTGTGCTGTCTCCCCTTCCCCAGGATACAAATAAAACAGCAGTCTGTTCCTCAGATATAGAGTATTGGTATTCAAGTAAGCTTAATTTGATAAAAAGGGCAAATACAGCAAAACACAGACCTCATATCCTGGATCCCCAATTGGTCCTGGAGGGCCTCGGGCAGGCTAAAAATGTACAATGAACAGACAGTGGTTAGATCAGAGAAATGCGTAACACTTTGTAAATATATTATATAATGATATCCTGAGCAGGCACACTTACCTGGCATTCATATGAGCAGCACTGCCAACAGACAAGAAAGAGAAGGTGCCATTAGAGGATGGACAAGAGAGCCATATCAGTTAACAAGTTCTGTGGAATATGAACTCAACCACTTCACCATAAAAGGTATTCATTTGTGCTTTAAGCAGTTTTCCAGTAGAGTTTACCAAATATCCCAGTGTATGTTTTAGTCAGTACTAGGAGGGGCTATGGGCAGTGTAGGTGACTTGATGTGATAGACAGCAAAGTACTCCAGTGTTCTGAAACGTACTTGATCACTGGGATGAATAAGTTAGGAGTACATTTTCTATTACATTTCTATACCGAAATGTTGATAAAATCCCCCCTCTCTCATTTAAAATTATTTTATCCAATTCTATACATTCAAAATTCCCGACTTTATTTCCCACCCCACCCCAAAATGTGTGCATATGTAAATGGCTCTTGTTAGTCTCCCCTCACTTGGGGACATCTGTTATCTCCTTGCAGGGACCACAGGAGCTGGGAATGTTGAGCCCTAAGCTCCATGTCTGGATGGTAAGCCTGAGGGCAGGGAACTGTCCAATTAAAATAATATTTGTAAGCCACTCTGATAGCCTTTAGGGCTGAAGAGCGGGGTATAAATTATTATTATTATTATTATTATTATTATTATTATCATCATCATCTAGGTTCTATGCAGTGCCAAGTTTATGGAAGCTGTAGCTGATAAAGGCTGTAGAGAAGTTCAATGCAGGCTCATCTTTCAATAGTAACTGCTTTCCACTGTTTGCTAAATCCCTAGTGGATGCCAGGGTACAATCTAATATTATTTTAGCCTTATAATTTAAGCCCTTTTACAGACTATTCTTATTGGAAAAATTCCATCTTCCACAGTATTTCACCTGATAGAAGTCATAAGGAAGAAGGAACATTGGCCCATAGCTCCTTTTCAAACATGTTCCATTTAATGCACAACCCATTTGAAATCTTTTTCAAATACGGCCTACTTAATGGTAATCAGATGACCAGGATTCACATCTGCTACCTCCCTGCCTGCTGCCTCACTACTTCTAACATAACTGCATGACAATAGTAGCTTTATGAACTGGTAGTCGTCTATAACTTCCAACTACAGAGCCATCTCATGGTCTAAATCCAATTGTTGGTCCTAGCTAGAGTAGACCCATTGAATCAATTGGACTTCCATAGGATGCCTGCTGCAGCTGGAACTAACAATTGGATTTATCCCATGGCATCACCTTCCACAAGCTCTGAGGGTCCAAAGAAATCAGAGCACTAGAATCTTGAGATCAATGTCTCTGAAGGCAGTTGGAAACACTATGTCATGAAGAATCTATTGCATAGCTCCTAGTTACAGTTTTCCACCCTAAAAAATCATCTTCACTTTTTATCAGTAAATGACTAAAATATTTTTTTCTCCTTGATGACATATGTCAACTCTCTCACTTTCTCTGACATGTGCAGAGGTAATAAAAATGTCACATTCATGACCCTCCCTTCAACTTCCTGAGAGAAGAATAATTTGTTGGATTGTTTTCTCCCACTAACACACAAGAAACAGAGGGAGACAATTCTGGATGTCAGGTTTATATTTGCTTTGTGAGTCCAGTTCTTCTGAAAAAGTCATCCTGACAGCAGAGTATAAGAAGTTAAGAAAATTAATCATTAGAGAACAAACGATGTGTTCAGGAAACTTACCGCTTGTTCCACGTTCTTTGTCTGAAATATAAAATAAAGAAAACACATGAGGCAGAAGGAAACAATATTGCCTGTGGACTTTATTACGCTAACAATAACTAAAGAGAGAAGCAAGAGAGTCACTCACAATCATGTCAATAATAGTGTCAATTGTATTGCTGATTTCACGTGGACGTAAAGCTGGTCCAGTTGCGGTGAAATTGCGACGATAATTTTGGTCTGTGGCAATCACACTTAGCCTGGATTCCTGTGACAAAGCAAGCACATTCTTAGCTTCTTAGAATTCAATTTTGGACTTAATGTAATTCCTGCACTACCTATGCAGTGACAACTCTACAGAGAAAACAGGAAAATACAGTTGTCCCTTCATATCCACGTAGATTCCATTCTGGACCCTCCTGCAGATAACAAAAACTGCAGGACCTCAAGTCCTGTTGTTCCTAATGGTGGCGCAGCTGCATGCATGCATCACCATTGAATAAATGGGGCAGGGGCTCAAATCCGTGGATGGAAAGCCCAGAGATGAGAAGAGCTGTCTGTAACGGCAATTTTCAAATGAAGATTAAAATAAAGATTGGCTTTGAAGTAAACTTGGTAAAGTATACTGTTTATAGGCATCTACACATAATACTATTTTTTTTAAAAAATGTTCTAGCTGGGCTTGTTTTAATCTTCTAGGTTTGCACTGGAGAGGAAAACTTGGAGCCTTATCTCATTACAAAAGTAAATGGAGATGCAGTGAGATAGAAACAGCTTTCTGCTTACATCTCTGCATGATATCATAGCATTTCTGTTCTCCCTCCAGTGGGAGACAGTTGCAAAAGTCTGCCTTTTGCCAAATGGACTTTCCCAGCACAAGAAAAGGCATGTTTTTATGACTGTCTCCTCAGGAACAGAATGGAAGTGCTTTGAGGGCATGCGGAGAAGTAAAAAGAAAGCAGCTTTTCCCTAGCTGCATCTTGGCTTACTTGTAATGCGATAAGCCATAATAAGTGCATATTTTTTTCTTGGATAAGAAATGTGCGTAGAGGTGATTCAAATGCCTTCTTACTTTTAGGTTAAGTAGTCTACATAGTAAGTGGAGAACTAATGGAGTAGGGCTGGTTTTGCTTTGACTCTGGCCCAGGATAGACCGCTGGAAAAAGGCAGGCTGAAGGCACCCAGTTTAACTCCAGAGGGACACTGCAGCTGGCAAACCGCGTGGCATTCATCCAGAGTAAAAAGAACCCGGTTCTTCCGGGTTCTTTTTCTGGCGCCCATTGGCGCACTCCTGACATAACGGTTGTGCAGCAATGTGCGAATGCTATGCCTCCGTTACATCAAGATGGAAGTGCCCATGTGGACAGGACATTGCCATTGGGACACTGCCATTACATACTAGGGTTCGGGACCGTGCAGTTGCTGCATGATCCAGAACCCTAGTATTGTTGCTACCACACTGCTTTGGGGTCATCTGTCTCGGCCCTCTAACAATAATAATTGGCAGGCTTTAAAACATGCAAAATGTTTCTTTCTTTCTCCTTCCTTCATTCCTTCTTTCTTTTCTTTTCTTTTTTAAAGACTTTTCACATTGACTTTACATATACCATCTATATAGCCTGTGTGGGAAGGGATGCCAACAGCTTATTCCAGTGCCCAACCTAGGGGCAGAGATTATTAGAACAGAAGCTGTCTTCAGTGCCATTCTTGGAAGAAAAGCAGTATACATATGTAAATATAGTACAATAAAATAGAGCCTTCTGGGTTTCAAGATACCGAAAGTCCAAGTACCACAAAACCAAATCCATTAAATAATATCCGTTTCCTGCTCTGTTTCCCTTTATATATTGATAGAAGTTAGTCTAATAGCATCCATGTGTGTCCGTTTCATACCAGATGGTTTGGAGATATGGCGACGGAGAACACTTTGATTCCCTGATGCTTTGCTTCATTGGCAGCATCTTCCAGTCCCCCACAAGGCTCTTTGTAGCCTTCCAAGGGGTGTCCATCTGTCACCACAATCATGTATTTATTTTCCTTGTGATGAGATCCTCTGTAAAAATGCAAAATAATGACTGATAAACAATCTATATTGTCTCTGTATGCACATTGCTCTGACAAATTGCAAGCCCAAACTACTAAGTATGTGACCTGGCATATCTGCCTTTTGCACCTTTGTGCCCCTGAGACTAAAATGGGGCAGGAGAAGAGAAGGGAAGGGACACAATGAGAACAATGGTCTTGGGTAGAATAAATTAACCACAGGTTCATTGCACATGGCTATAGGTTTTGGCACAATACAGGACCACAGATCCAGTGATTGTCAGACTCACCTGCAGGCCCCAGCCTTCATGCTGGGGAACCCCTGGGAGAGTAGAATATGGGAGCCCATGTAGGCACGAGCCACTGTATGGATCCCTCCTGCCACCTGGAGGTGGGACTGGCATTAGGGACTCCCAGCTCCCTCTTGTAGGTATCTTATTCATGGTACATGGGTGCCCCTACTGTGCTTACCTCTCCGCACCCCATCCCACAAATGGGTCCTGCCCAATATTCTAACAGGGGAATATGAAGTAATATATTAGCTGCACAAGCTGCCAGCAGCAAGTAAAAATAACTGTGCCTCTCCATCCTTAGCTAATACCAGAATACAGTTCACAACAATACACTAGGCAAAATGGGGGACGGGGAGCAGTAGGAGTTTACCCATGGACTGAAGACTCATGTGGCTTTTTAAATAATAGGCAGACTGGTGTGGGAATTTGGCCCTTCAGTTGTCCTCAGGAAGCCCTGTCCTTGTGCTTCCAGCTCACCTATGCTGAGTGGCTGGAATGTGTGTGCATGTGCATTGTGTATTTTTCCATTACTGTTTTTTTTAACCACTAAACAAGAGTGAAAATATCAATGCTTTTCTTTCATCATCACCAGCACCAAAAACTGGGTTGACTTAACCATGGGTCAGTGTAAGTATTGTATTTTACATTGTACTCTTCCCTTTCTATGAGTAGAGTGGCAAAAGGTAAGAGCTTAGTTCATCCTGGGAGCACCCAAAAGAAGCATCAATCCCCTCTACTCTTTCCACCATAATTCTGCTTCTGGCTTTTTTGAATGCTTGGGTGGGAAAACGACAGTGGTGACACCTCTTTGGTGCTTCCCTCTAAGAAGTGCCAAGAGGAACTGGTCTTAGAAGGATCTGAATATGACACTTCAGTATGAAGGCAATAAACTTTGTCGTTTGCATCCTTTGTTACATGCCTTTAAGTGTTATTCTCAATTCATCCACGAGTCATATAAAAATCCATAATTTTGGCTCCAAAACTTGCTGTAAATTTATACATGAGGTTGACTTAAAGTATATATAATGCATGTTAACTCATCATTCAGCAATTGATTTAACAGTTCTACTCTAGTTGGGACTGACTCACAGGATGCCAGCCACAAAATGTAAATGGACATGTAAACATAGCCTACCATACATACTCGACTATAAGTCACCTCATGTATAAGTTGAGGGCAAGTTTGGGGGCCAAAATTATGGATTTTTCTATGACCCATGGATAAATTGAGGGTAAAACTTAGGGGCATATAGCAAAGGATCTGAAGGATGAAGCAAAGCAAAACAATGTCAAAGAATTGACAAAATTCCAGCAGACATAACTCTGTGTGCTTACTTTTAAGGCTGGATGGATTAGAGAGTAGAGGGAGTCATTGCTTTTAGGACAGATTATACACTTGCTTTTCACCTGGGGATGGTTCCTTCGTTTAAATAAGAGTTAAGATAGACTATGTACATTGACCTGTGGATAAATGGACTCAGTTTTTTTGTGTCAATTTTTTGACCTAAATTTCTAGACTTGCTGTACTGAGCAAATACTTGCTACTACTGAGCAGCACATTCAGAACATTTCTACAATCAAGTTTTGCACTGGCACTTTATTAGGCACATGGAACTTTGGGGGCATTGGATATATAATCTATTATACTGTTGTTTTCTATACCTATAATGGGGGGGGGGGCTTAAATTGTGCTTGTGCTTGCAATATTCAGTTATAACTGTCCCCAAAGAATCCAGAGGAGTTCCACAAGCAGCCTACACATTTCTGACATGCTCAGAAGGGGGTGGTTGTAGTGGAGGAATCCAGGGAGCAGCCATCACAACAATAATGGGCAGGGGGAGATATGGCATGGGGAGTCAGTGCTTTTTTTCTAGTAGAAGGGAGAGTCACAGGGTGTTGGTTTCTCCCAAGCTGTCCCCCATTTCAAATAATCTGGATAGCATTGGCAACAAGCCCCCTGGGCTGAAAATGCTACTGCTCAGTCCCAGGTTGGTGAATGGGAAAACATCTCTGATTCAGGATTTGATCTTGGGACTTTATCACACACATTCCCCCCCTCCCCCATTATGGGCATGGGAAGGGGCTGCTTGGAGCCACGCAAGACTGAGAAAAAATTGATTTTACCACACACCGAAGTGTCCTCAAAATGGCCACATTCCGTCACCTGGCGCCAGGGAGTTCCCCTTCAGTGCTGAGGCACGTCCTTTGGCTTGAATGGAAGTCTTTCAACCCAAACATTTAACATGCGTCAGCACTGAAGGGTAACACCCTAGTGCCAGGTGACGGATGGGGCCATTTTGAGGACACTTTGGTTCACGTGTCTCCAAGCATCCTCTTCCTATGCCCATAACCGGGGGGGGGGGGGGCGGAGGGGAGGGGAATATGTGTGATAAGGTCACTGGATGAGCATGCCGACCTGCCTTGTATTATGGACACCTGGCTGGATGAAGGGGGGGGGGCTAATCTCTCCCAGCTTTGTCCACCTAGGTTTCTCATTCAGCAGCAGGCAAGGCCTGGGGTGGTGGCAAGGCAGAGTTGAGTTGCAGTGGTCTATCAGGATTCCATCTCTCTTACCGGGTGCCCTGTCTGACAGTTTTCTGGTTTTGGGTGTGTCTGTTTAAAGGGGAGTGGCTGAGCTGGCTGAGCTGGTCTTTGCAGTGGCGTTGGACTCCTCTCCACTGGTTTTGCTGGGGGGGGGGCCTTCAACATCCATGCAGAGACTGCTCTGTGAGGAGCCGTTCAGGACTTCACGTCTGCCATGACAACCATGGGTTTGTCCCAAGTAAAACGTGGGGCCACCCATGTTGCAGGACACACTCTGGACCTGGGTTTTTGTTTTATTTTGTTTTTGCTTTGGGCAGGATGACAGTGATCTGGGAGTGGAGGGTCTTTTTAACTTTTTAAATTACATTGCATTCTTTTAACTGGAATTCTGAATTGTTTTAATACTGTGAACAGTTTAATTCTAGTTTAATGTTCACTTTAAGAAGGATGTAGAAAGAGAAAGGTGTGGAAAAGTTCCTCTATTTTTCCATATTCCATATGGTTTTACACAGGGGCCATGTGCTTTTGGTCAAAGGTTTCTGGCACCTAATTTTGGGAGGAGCAAGGGGAAGAAACAAAGAGAGTGAGTGAAGAGGGACTTTGAGGGACACACACACACACACACTTCTATGCATTTATCTCTCTCTCTCCTCTCTCTCTCTCTTTTTCTTGAACATGAGAAATGGCACCTAAAAGAAAGTACAGAGTTTTGAAGAACAATTATAACCAGGACACCAAATGACCATTTAAAAGCAAACTAGTTTTTGAGATCTTACATCTTCAAGGTTTCCGCCACACCTACAATGAAAAGGTAGGTGTGTGTTTTGTTTCAAATCCCATACAAGAAATCATGACCATAATTTGTTGCTGGATTATAGCCAGCATTCTAAACTTCTTGCATTATTTTCTTACTCAGTTCAGAGGACTATATGGACATGCTGCTTGACAGCAGGTGGCTATCTCCTAAGCATAGTTCACTTGAGGGGCTGAGCAGCTGGGCCGCCTGCCTTTGCTGCTGCCTCCTTTCTTGACAAGTATGAAAAAAAATATGGCTCCCACTTACCCAATAAGTAGCTCTTCAATCCCTCTCTTGATGGCACAATCTGTGTAAGTCCCTTTCCCAATGGAGACTACTTTGGCGACTCGGTCCTTTAAGTCATTTCGCCCAGTACGCATAGGGGTGAGCCCACTGATCAGCTGCACCTCATCACTGTAATGTAAGGCCCCAGCATTCCACACTAGATTCCGATCACACCGATAATATCTGTGAAAAAAGAGGAAACAAAGTCTCACAATTTGTAGACTTATTACAATAGGAGTTGGGAAAGTGCAACCCATGAGGCCCCAGAGTGTGGCTCCTGAACCCCCATTTAAAAACAACAACAAATGGTTAATTTTGCCTTGCCCTATGTTTAGCTCTCTAGAAAACATAGTAGTTTGGTCCTCACAACCTTCAAGACCTCCATATACCCTAAACCTCCCCTCCAACAAACAAAAAATGCCCATGTTTTGGGCAAAAATTAATCTGGAACTGATGTGACATCACTTCGGTCTGTGTTGACCTACACCCTCTCTGCAGTTGCTAACCCTGCCTTAGAGAGAAGATGTCTTTCTTTCTTCTGGGGAGCAAGGAGGCAATCATGGTCCTTTTCATCTTGACCATTTCCTTTGGCTCACTAGGAGGAGGAAGTAGAAAACCTCATTCTATACAACTGCTTGCAGAGCCATTCTGGGAGATCCTTGCAAAGGGAAGCCTGGTGATTCTCTGTGTCCATTTGGATTGGGTGAGAGCTTAAAATTTAAAAGTGGGCCATTTCCTTTGGCTCACTAGGAGGAGGAAGTAGAAAACCTCATTCTATACAACTGCTTGCAGAGGCACGCACCGTTTTTTCTTTCTAATTCATTTAAATTTTTTTAGTAGTGAAGGAGGGGTGTGAATACAGAGGTGAAGGTAACCTGGTGACAGTGTTAGAAGGCAACTTATTCAATTTTAACATTTGTCTGTTCACTTTCCCCTTCAGGGGTTGTGGATATTCAGAGGAAGTGCCTCTGGAAGGAGCTAGCAGCCAAGAGCTCTCTAGATAACTATAGGCCCAGTTGACTGAGCTCACTAAGAGCCACACAGGGATTCTTTATGCTGGTGTTTAACAGGACAAGCCCACAGTCTTGTTTCAGTACCTCCTTGAGACTTCTCACTATGGACACTGAGGGACCTGCTGCAGTCACCTGCAACACCTGTGGGATGTTTGTCTTCTTGCCTATAGATGTGGGGAACTTCACCTGCACCAAGTGCAAGTTGGTAGCCCTCTTGGAAGAGAAAGTACAGCAGTTGGAGGCCCAGGTGTCTACATTTCTGCATCACAGAGAGCAGGAGGTTCTCTTGAACAAAATGGAGCAGATGGTCTTGGACAGGAAACACACAGAGAAAGTTGCTGGGGAAGAAGAGGTCACTTCACACACAACGGAAGTAGATGGTTGGAGGAATGTCACACACAGAAGTAGGGAAACCACAGTTCGTTCTGTGAGCTTGCAGCTACAGAATCGCTTTGAATCTCTCTCTGTTATCAGAGATGATGAGGAAAAGCAGCAGGGACAGGCATCAGGGACAGAGCAGAGGAGCCTGAGAATAGCACCAAAGGGAACAGCCACTGCTAAGCCTCGGAGGAGGCGTGTGGTGGTGGTGGGGGACTCCTTGCTGAGGGGTACAGAAGTAGTGGTTTGTGGGCCTGACAAGATGTCTCAGGAGGTGTGTTGTCTCCCTGGGGCAAAGATCCATCATGTGACAGAGAGGCTGACAAGACTTTTCAAGCCTACTGATCAATACCCCCTTCTTTTGGTTCATGTGGGAACCAATGATACTGCAAGGCACAGCCTTCAGAATATCAAAAGGGATTATGAGGCTCTGGGAAGGAAGCTGAAAGAGATGGATGCACAGGTTGTCATCTCATCTCTTCTACCAGTAGAAGGGCATGGTCCAGGAAGGGAGAGGAAAATAGAAGAGGTGAATAACTGGCTCTGTAGATGGTGCTGCCAAGAACAGTTTGGATTCTTGGATCATGGGCTGCAGTTCCATGAGGAGGGACTTCTGGCAAAGGATGGGCTGCATCTCACGCCAGTTGGCAAAAACATTTTTGCCAGTAGTCTTAGAAATCTGATCAGGAGGGCTTTAAACTGAGTTATATGGGGGAGGGAGACATTATTCTGGAAGGCAAAAGGGCTGGAGGAAATAGTCAAACTGACATAGAGGGAACAAGGCAAACAGTGGAAGGACCCAACAGTGGGAAGCAAAAAAATTTGCACAGGCAGCAAGTAAAGGGAGCACATGTTCTTAGATGTCTCTACACTAATGCACAGAGTATGGGAAATAAACAGGATGAACTTGAACTCCTAGCACAGCAAAGCAAATATGATATAATAGGCATAACTGAAACCTAATGGGATGAGTCTCATGATTGGAATGTAGAAATAAAGGGGTATAACCTTTTCAAGAGAAACAGGCCAAACAGGAAAGGAGGAGGAATAGCATTATATGTCAGGGATATTTACACCAGTGAAGAGATCCACGACATCAGTACTGGAGGCCAAGTGGAGAGCATCTGGATAAAAATTAAAGGAGAGGGAAACAACAGGGATGTTACTGTGGGAGTCTACTACAGACCTCCAAGTCAGACGGAGGAATTGGACGATGCCTTTCTAGAACAGATGACCACACACTCAGAAAGGAGAGATGTAGTAGTGATGGGGGACTTCAACTATCCGGATATTTGCTGGAATTCAAACTCAGCCAAATCCTCAAGGTCGAGCAAATTCCTCACTTGCCTGGAAGACAATTTCATTGTCCAAAAGGTGGAAGAGGCAACAAGGGGATCAGCTATTTTAGATCTGATCTTGACCAACAGGGATGACCTAGTCAATGGGGTGCAAGTGGTTGGATCCTTAGGGGGAAGTGACCATGTTCTCCTGAAGTTTGTTATACAGTGGAAAGGGGAAGCCAGGCATAGTCAGACATGCATTCTAGACTTTAGGAGAGCTGATTTCAATAAACTTAGAGAAATACTGGGGGTGATCCCATGGTCAGGAAAACTAAAAGAGAAGGGAGTTCAAGAGGGATGGGAATTTCTCAAAAGGGAGATACTGAAGGCACAATTTCAAACAGTTCCAGTGAGAAAGAAAAACGGGAGGTGTCTCAAGAAGCCAGGATGGATGACTAAGGAACTTTCAACTGAGATAAGCCTTAAAAAGAACATGTATAAGAAATGGAAAAATGGGGAAATCACCAAAGAGGAATTCAAACAGATAGCCAGCACATGTAGAGGTAAAGTCAAAAAAGCTAAAGCGCAGAATGAACTCAGGCTTGCTAGAGAGGTTAGGAACAATAAAAAGGGCTTTTTTGGGTATGTCCAAAGCAAAAGGAAGAGGAAGGAAACGGTAGGGCCACTGCGTGCAGAAGATGGCAAAATGCTAACAGGGGACAGAGAAAAGGCAGAATTACTCAACACCTTCTTTGCTTCAGTCTTCTCAGAAAAGGCAAAAGGTGCTCAACCTAAGGATAATGGGGAAGAAGACAGAATAGGGGAATTTCAGCACAGAATAAGTAAAGAGATAGTACAGGAATACTTGGTTAACCTAAATGAATATAAGTCTTCAGGACCAGATGAACTACATCCAAGGGTATTAAAAGAACTGGCAAATGTAATATCAGAGCCATTTGCAATAATCTTTGAGAACTCCTGGAGAACAGGAGAAGTCCCAGCAGACTGGAGGAGACTGGCAAACGTTGTCCCCATCTTCAAAAAGGGGAAAAAAGAGGATCCCAACAATTATCGTCCAGTTAGTCTGACATCAATACCAGGAAAGATTCTAGAGCAGATCATTAAGCAGAGAGTCTGTGAACATTTAGAAGGCAATGCCATAATCACAAAAAGCCAACATGGGTTTCAGAGAAACAAGTCCTGCCAGACAAATCTGATCTCTCTTTTTTATAAAATTACCAGCTTGGTAGATGAAGGGAATGCTGTGGATATAGTATATCTTGATTTTAGTAAGGCCTTTGACAATTCTTGCAAACAAGCTTGCAAAATGTGGACTAGACAAGGTAACTGTTACATGGATTTGTAACTGGTTGACTGGCCGAACTCAAAGGGTGCTCAACAATGGCTCCTTTTCATCCTGGAGAGAAGTGACCAGTGGAGTGCCACAGGGTTCTGTCCTGGGCCCAGTGCTATTCAACATCTTTATTAACGATTTGGATGACAGAATTGGGGGCATACTTATCAAATTTGCAGATGACACCAAATTAGGAGGAGTAGCCAATACACCAGAAGACAGGATCAAAATTCAAAATGACCTGAATAGATTAGAAAACTGGGCCAACGCTAACAAAATGAAATTCAATGTGGAGAAATGCAAGGTACTGCACTAAGGGCGCAAAAATGAAATGCACAGATATAGGATGGGGGACATCTGGCTGAATGAAACTATGTGTGAAAGGGATCTAGGAGTTCAAGTAGACCATAAGTTGAACATGAGTCAACAGTGCGATGCGGCAGCTAAAAAGGCCAATGCTATTCTAGGCTGCATCAATAGAAGTATAGCATCTAGATCAAGGGAAGTAATAGTGCCACTCTATTCTGCTTTGGTCAGGCCCCACCTGGAATACTGTGTCCAGTTCTGGGCACCACAATTCAAAAAGGATGTGCAGAAACTAGAGCGTGTCCAAAGGAGGGCAACTAAGATGGTGAAGGGACTTGAAACCATGCCCTATGAGGACTGCCTTAGGGAACTGGGGATGTTTAGCCTGGAGAAGAGAAGGTTAAGAGGTGATATGATAGCCCTGTTCAAATATTTGAAAGGATGTCATATTGAGGAGGGAGCAAGCTTGTTTTCTGCTGCTGCAGAGACTAGAACAAGGAGTGTAGTGGAGTCTCCTTCCTTGGAGGTCTTTAAGCAGAGGCTGGATGGCCATCTGTAGGGGATGCTTTGACGGGGAGTTCCTGCATGGCAGGGGGTTGGACTGGATGGCCCTTGTGGTATCTTCCAACTCTATGATTCTATGATTCTATGATTTTAGTTAGATCTGGGGTCTTTGTTATCTTTTCTTTCACAACGGGCCGATCTAGACCCGCCTCCAGAGGCAGCAGGATGGGGCCTTGGCTGCCACACCGGCAGCCTCTGTGGCCCCATCTCGCTGTTTCTGGAGGCCACGGGGAAGCGGCAAACTGCCGCTTTCCCGCGGCCTTCAAGCAAGGTGCAGCAGGAACCCTGGGCGCCCACTGCACCCTGCTTCTGGAGGCAGGGCTGAGGGGAGAAGGGGGCCACCACTGCGGCAAAGCCGCAGCAAAGACCCACCCCCAAAAGGAGCTCCATTTGGAGCTCCTTTTTTGCGCCGTGTAAAGTGTGTGTTTGGAGCCCTCCCATGGCGCAAACGCGTCATTACGTGCACAGCGTATCTAAATGCTGCGCACGTGATGATGCTTTCATAGTGCATCTGTATGGATGCCACCATTTTAAAATTGTGGCGCCCATACGCTTTAGGCCTAGGAAGGGTGTAAAAGCTACGCCCTCCCTCACCCTAAAGGCGGCGCAAAGAGCCCTTATCGTGGCTCTTTGCGCCAATCTAAATCGGCCCAATAGTACTAAGGTGTTGCTGTCTTTTGCACTGGGGCTTAATCAATGCACTGTATTGGTTGCAATTACAAGCAAAAGTTACTAATTCCAAATTACTAATGTATGTCTTAATTCCAAAAAATATCTTTCAAAATTCTGTAAATTTTAGCTAAAGGTGTGTAGAGGGAAATGCACTGTCAGAATGAATCCCTGGGAAAATAAAAGAAAAGAAGAGAAAAATGTGCTTCTCACCTCTAGTAGGTACAAGCATTGCTACTTCAATTGCTTGTGCTTGGCATTATGAAAAGGCTATCCAGTCCTACTTCAGATCCAGAATTCCCACTATTGACAGCATGGCTGAAAAGCCAACAGAAACCTGAGAAAGGCTGGCATAAAGGAGGCTTCAGCTATACACTGTCCTTCCTTTGCTTCGTCTTTCCTGGTAGTTTCACTTTGGGGAACCTTGTAAACATCAAATTTATAAACTAACACTAAGGCCAAGATAATGTTTGAGATTACAAGATGTAAAATTTCACCAAGGTAGATCTCACCAGATGTGTCTGTGCATTGCCATAGCTGAAGTGTCAAAACACTGGTATCATTTAGTGGTTTTGAGGCAGGTTTTTATAGCATGCCCTTAGTAAACAGGGGAATACATAGAGTCCTCCAGTTATGATGGGGAGGCATATTTCAGCTATTTAAAGAATGGGAAGTAACACAAGAGACCCCATGGCATCTGCTTTGGCAGTAGGGAAGACCAGTAAGACGACCCACTTACATAATTTCATTGATTTTAATGGAAACTAAGCACAGTAAACATTTGTTCCTGAATTGGGCCTTGTGTCTGAAATGCATGTGTGATATCTAGTGGAGCTAGCTTTTGTTGTTGTTGAGGATGTTGATGGTGATGCATACAGAGTCTGCTCCTGGCCTTTTAAAAGTGGCTCAAAATGCAGAAGTTGAAATGTAACATCTGAGGGTAAAAAGTCTGAGATCAAATAGTTACTCAATCTGGTACAAATAGGTGGTTGCATTAAACACTTCATCACACAAAGATTCTCTTGGTGTAATTTCTGCACGTCAAGCTACCAGTAAAAACTCAGAAAGAAGGCAATTTTTTTAAAAAAAAGCCAACACCCTTTGCCCCCTTCACAATATTTTCCTTGCCCCACCCTATATCAAGGAAAATATTGGGCAGCCTAAGCATTTTAGATACATTTAAAAGAATGTTTCCTATATCTCTGAGATATTAGTAAAAGCAACAATTTTAAAGTTATATCTGAATAGAAAGTTCTACTTTTAAAAAAGTGCTTTTTCTGCTTATTTAACTTTAACAACAAATTCTGTGGTACACAGAAATGGGGCTTTCCTCATAAACCAGGGATGAGAATAGAGCAGGCCTCCAGACAATGTTCGGTGGCAGATTCTCACCACTTGCTATGCTTGTTGGGGTTGCTGGGATCTGGAGTCCAACAACATCGGGAAGGCTACCATCATTCCCACCAGATGTTGTTGACTTGTGTCATCCAAAATATACCAACATATCCTTCATAATGAAGCAAAAGGCATCAAAGCAAAGTCAATAAAAAGGTAACAGATTCATTCTCCAAAATATGTGAAAGATGCATTCCTTGTGTCTTATAAATGGAAACTTGACATTTTCAAAGCAAGGATTTAGGAAAAGAATAACACCACTACCACCTGCAGTTTAGAACTGAGAGTGCAGATCATCCCAATTAGAAAGATACTTAGGGGAGATCATCAGGAACCTTGACCAATGGAAGGCACAAAGCCCACATAGAATGTATGTTTCTCTTTTAATTCTTTTCATGTGGCCCCAAATAGTAACTGGGCTCTCCAGAGACTGTGGTCCCACTCTAGTGCTCTGCACTACTCTAGAAAACACTTTCTCTTCTGCCTGATTTCTCTGTATGTGCAAAAGGAAAACAAGGGATAGAGTAGCATGCAAAGAGAACCTCCCTGATCCAGACCCAGCACCTCCAGGAAAATCTCAGTTGCTGCCATATTTACCTTTCATTTAACTTATCGATGAATAGTCTGGTGAAATCTTTGATATTGTCAACCAATGCCCCAAAAGGCTTTTCTCTTAAGGCAACACTTTCAGAGGTATCCAGGACGAAAAACAGGTCCACAGGGCAATCTGTTAAAAACCATAAAGAGGCACATTAAAAAGTACATATGTATCCTATTATATGACTGTATTATCCAGACAGGCTGTAATGAATTATGGATGCCTGAGTTATATAAAGAGAACAACTGTAGTGTAATAGCTAAGGAAGCCTACCCATGCAACCCTATGCATATTTGTTTTTATGTATCTTCAGTTAACTTCTAATTTATGGTGACCCTAAGGTGAACCTATCACAGAGTTTTCTTGGCAATCATAAAAACTGGAGTTTTCTTGGGGTTTGCCTTCCTCTGAGGCTGAGAGAGTGTGACTTGCCCATATTTACTCAAAAGTTATTTTCACTATATTCAGTGGGGCTTTCTCTTTAGTAAGTGTGTTTATTAGAGCTCAAGCAATGAATGAAGAAATCTCGTCTCTGCTGTATAGCAATCCCACCCCAGGTTCATGGGGATAAAAAATAATAATGAACAGGATCATTGTAGGGATTTACTTATTGGAAATTTCAGACATGTAATCCACAACCCAGAGTACAGATGACTAGCACTTTCACTCAGGAGGGCCTAAACCTTATGTCAATCCCACTTGAAGTATCTATCTCTCCGACTCTCTCTCTCAATCTCTCTCTCACACACACATACATTCTGTTTTTGTACTAACCCACATGCTTTGAAACTGATAAGTATTTAAAGGCTCTGGAGTCCATGGGCTGTTGAATCTGCTCTAGGTTTTAGTCTGAACTTTAGAAGAGGTATCCAAAGTACTGGTCCTATTTGGAGATAGGGTTTATTACCTTGGATATCTTTTTTAAAGTATGAATTAAAATCTGGAATGAATTCACCACCCCAAAGATGTTGCTAGTGTTCAAAAGGAGTTCCTAGTGGAAGGATCTTCTGTTAAAGAAAAATAAAATAATCTGGTTTGTCACATCAGAAATATTCTTTAAAATCCTCAGATGCCCTATGATTGTGGAACCTTGATTAGAGCCTATAACATGATCAGCAACAGGCAAAAGCTTTGTCCAGAGTGTTCATCTGTGTAGAAACCTATGCGAGGAGAATGGTTTGGGAAAGCATTTCATCATGCTCCTGCCCCACCTCCGTGCATTGAGATTGGTATCTGCATTGGGGTGCTGTACACTAGTGGTACTCAAATTGGTGACCCATGGACAAGTGCCACTCTACAAGGGATCAACTGCTGATCTCGGAATAGTTTCCAGAAGAGAAACAGCGCAGCCAATGGGTACAAATACGGTGCCAGTCCCTGAAAGGATGGAGAGAAAAATGCTGGTCCTCTATATTATATAACTGAAGAAACTCTGCTATATGTGACTCATGCCCTGCCAAAATGATGGGTGCAAATTCCTCATTCAGAAACATACATGGCCTTTTACAAGGTTCTGTGGAGCCACCTTCTCAAATGCAGAAGCAGGGCCTGACGATGAGAGTCTGAGGTCCATCCGCACACACATTTCTGTAACTTCACTATGTCCTGTAAAGCTGAGCTGATACATTTTTCTTGATGGAGCAGTACATCAGTAAAACAAGAGCCTTAATACCAGAAAGGCACCAGATCCTGTCTGATCTGGTCAACTCTGGTTAGTATTTGGAATTTCTCAGGGCCTAAGAGAGCCCTGTGAAACTCATGATGTAACTATATGTTGACAGGTGACTTGAAGGTACACATACATACATACACAATTTTAGAGAGTAACTGCAACATCTGAGGGTAAAGTTCTGACTTTATATCAAGACTTACTCATTCTAGTATAAATAGGCGGTTGTATTAAACACCCCTTTATTATTTATATATTAAACAGCCCCCTTTATTATTTATCGTCCCCACACTTTTATTTGAGATTTAGAAACCTCCCCCCCCCCCTTTCTTTTTGGCCTTACTGCCCAAGTTGGGAAACTCACTGTTGGGCATAACTTTTCAAGACAATTTTAACACGGCAGCTTATTTTGTCTCCACAAAACTAATGTGACTTTGTTGTGTATTTCACTATCAAAAAGCACAGCTATAATTTTTCTCAGCAATTGTTTAACGGGTTGTTCAAACAAAAGTGGAATACAGTTTTTGTATTTTGAAAATCTTGGAAGGCAATGACAGAATATTTCAAATGTCACAACGCACTTCATTTTCTTTATATGCAGCCCTGGTTTATATTACAATATAGCAGAGAAGCAGTTTCTCCAAGAAAAAAGCATGCATAAACTCTCAACATGATGCATATCTCTTGTTTCCATTTTTTGTGTGTGTGGGGGTATGCCAGCTTTTATCCTGTAGGTAATTTTCACACTTAAAGAGGTTAGAAAGCTGAAATGTTAGAATGAAAAATTAAGTCAGTAAGTCTGTGCTGAAATAATAAGGCAAATGCATGACTGGATTATGCAAAGAAATATAGCTATACCATTTCAATATAGTCAAAAGTCACTACGAAAAAACAATAAAAATACACTGTGAAAGTCCATTCTTACCTTGAAAAGTTATCACACTGTTGGATACATCTGACCCTTGAGCGAGTACCCTTCTCAACAGAAAACAGTCCTGAAGTAGGACGGTGATGAAAAAATAGGCTAACTTCATCTTGAAGGGAATTCAGTTACCATTTACTCAAAGGTGAAGGAAAAGTAGAGTTGGGGGGGGGGCTTGGAATCAAAGGAAGGCAATTTTTTCCTAGCTGGGAATTTTTATTGAGTTTCTACGCTGTCCCTGAGATTGCAAAGAGGGAAGGGAGAAGTAAAGGGAATTAAGGCGGAGAGGAGGTTGCGGATGTAGCAAGAGCTGGAACTCTCCTTCCAGAGGGGAGGGAACAGCACACACACATACAGTGTCAATTTCAGCTGAGCTGCAGCACCAGCTGGTGACTCATGAAACAAAATTTTCCTTTTCTTAACTCAGTTGTGCCATTACCTTCCTCAGTATGGCTGTGCTTCGAGGGTCTCAGACGTAGCTCCAGTCATTATAAAATTAATATACGTGCTCTCTGCCCTTCCATAACTTCATCTATGGATGAGTTACAATGCAGCCCCAAAAGTTAAATTAGGATTTTGTATCAGATTGGACTGTTTGATGAAGCTTCTTCCAGTTATCAAGAGGCATCGAGAGTGTTTAGATGGCTAATGGACACAGGTGGAAAATGAGGGATGTACTCTGGTGCTGTTATGGATAAAATGTTATTAAGCCGTTCTCTTGTTAAAAAAGCTTTTGTTTATCCTGCTGATGCATTTCGGGAAGGCCTTTCTTGAAGAGCTGATTCTTCTGTTTCTCTCTTTCTGTAGCAGAGCTTATAATGAAATGTGTCAGCAGGATAAATAAAAGCCCTTTTAACAACAGCACAGCTTAATAAGATTTTGTTCACAACAACATCAGAGCACATCTCTCATTTTCTAGCAATTCACAGTGTTTTCTCCCCCTTAACTTTCTCTTATCATCTGATAATGGACAGTGGTGTCAGAGATATAGAGTCATACCAGTATGATGGAACTCTCCTAAGAACATCCATGAGAACAAACTTTGTCTGTCTTAGGGTGGAAGTTTTCTAATACATGCCACAAAAACTGAGCCACAGTGGCTTATGGTGAAAATAAAGCCTGGATTAATCCAGATGTTTCCTTTTCTAGTTAAACTGCATATTACACTGTATAGGTTTAATAGTTTTTGTATGACTTTTGTTTACAGCCTGCATTGGAGATATATTCTCTCTCTTGCTTACTTACATAAAATATTTTTGCTGCAGGAAAGCTGTAGTTCAAGCAGATAAATCAACAGCACTGGAATTCAGGAAAGTTTCTTTGTAAACATTATCAGCATTCCATTCAGGCATGTTATACAGAATGAATATTATGAAATTTGTCTTCTGTGAGTATGGAAGAGTTACAGGTGATGTCAGGTAACTTTTCCTAAAAGGTCAGAACACGAATGGAAATCTGTTTGAACTAAAAGGATTAGGGGGCGAAGCAAACAGCCTGCAAGGAATGGCCAGAGGCAGCTCTGACTGCAATTGGGCTGGGACCGCAGGGGCCACGGGGCTCATTTCCAAGTGGGCCACTGCCATGGTACCAAGCTGGCCACCACCAGGAGCTGGATTATTTCAGATCCTTTTTGATCTGGTTCAAAGGACTAAAGTGCAGTGCTTGAGCAGCTTCTGACTGGTTTGGGCCATGCATCATCTGAATGCCACACCCTCCAAAGCAGCCAGAGGCTACTTGTTTTGATCCATGCGTTTTGGGCCTAGGAATATCTAAGTACAAAAGACAAGTCCACTCAATAAACTAACACAAATATCAAGTAGCTGATGCAAGGGTTGTAGAAAGAGCCCATTATCATTAAAGTACTGTATCAGGATTTTTTTTTTAAAAAAATCACAACTCAAATAGATTGAATTTGATGTTCATTTGTGATCACATAGTCATACTGTTATCCAGATCCAGACAGAGATGGCGTTCTGTGGAATAGTCAGGATAACCTGGTGGTAGAAGACAGAAAGGAGGAGGCAGTGCTGTCACCCCAAATCCTAGCTTGGCTCTGCCTGTTCTGGGCAACCCACTGGTTCTTCTTGTCCTAGCCTAGCTATGAGTGATTCCTGGTTAGGTTTGGGTCTTTATCTGAATATTAATCTAGCTCTGACTTTCTTTCTGTGACTTCCCAATCTTGATCTGTCCCACCCTTCCATCTTTTAATCACTCTCTTCACTGAACGCTCATATTCCAGACAAAATAACCTTTAAATAGATGCCAAAGATGTTAAGTACACAAGACACCTTAATGGTTCCTGGAGAAGAACCATCTTCACTCTGTAGATTCATATCAGCCCCTATGCACATTCAGTTCATTTGTAGGAAAAATGTGACCTTCCCAATGTTGTTGGACGGCTCTTTTGCATATCCTCCCACCCTCAGGCCTGCCATTAGCAACAGAATAATACACATGCAAATAATTCCTCCCTTCCCAAGGTCACACAGTAGGTAGGTATGTGTGTATATATATATATATATATATATCCCAACTCTTTTCCATGCAAGCATTCTCTGAAGATGCTAGTCACAGATGTTGGCGAAACATCTGGCCACATAGCCCAAAAACCCTAAAAAAAACTAATTTAATGGTTATTTCTGAATTATTTCAGGTCAGTATTCACAGCAGTTTAAGGACATTCTTTCCCCTTGTGATCTTTGTCCTCCTCCCTACCGTCAGCATGTTCAGACTGGAAAGTTTTGCACAGTAACCTGTTGTGAGCATATAGGTTCCTCACACTAGTTAGAAGAACCTTGTGCAATCAGGAAGGATTCAGAATGTTTGATGGCTCCATTTATGGTTGGACCAAAAGCTGGAGCAGATTCATTGCTCTACTGATATGGAGACCACCACTGTTCTTTGTCTTATTGGATAGAGAGTGGGCTAAGGGCAATGAGGGGATGATAGTGCAAGTTTCATCTTGTCCACTTCTCTCATGTGAGGGTAATTTGTGAGCGAATAATAATAATAATAATAATAATAATAATAATTTATTTATATCCCATCTCTCCATATGGATCAAAACGGGTTACAGACATACAATTAATACAATAAAATATGTAGTAAAAGCAAATCTTCATTAAAAAAAATCCCCCATTATTCAAGGGATTGAATGTTCTGGTTCATCACAACAGTTCCACTCTTATTCTGTTTTGGTCAGATCTTTCCTGGAATACTGTGTCCAGTTCTGGATCCCACAATTCAAGAAGGATATTGATAAACTGGAGAATGTCCAGAGGAGGGTGATCAAAATGGTGAAAGGTCTGGAAACCATGCCCTGTGAGAAGCAGCATAAGGAGCTGGATATGTTTAGTCTAGAGAAGAGAAGGTTAAGAGGTGATATGATAGCCATGTTTAAATATTTGAAAGGATGTCATATTGAACAAGGAGTAGGTTTGTTTCCTGCTGCTCCAGAAATTCTACAAAAAGAGATTCCACCTAAATATTAGAAAGGACGTCCTGGCATTAAGAATTGTTTGATAGTGGAATACACTGCCTTAGAGTGTGGTGGAGATTTTTTCTTAGTAGGTTTTTAAACAGAGGAAAGATGGGCATCTCTCACGAGTGCTTTGATTGTGTCTACATGGCTAGGGGTTGGACTGAATGGTCCTTCTGGCTCTTTCATCTCTGTGATTCTATTATTCTGTTTCACCATTCTGCTTATTAGCAGGTCATTTCTTCACACACTCTCTCCCAAGCTGGGGTCTTTGCACGTAGGATCCCTGCTGAAGAACCCCTGCTTGGCCATGGCATGTCAAGCAACAAAGGAAGCTGCCTTATATTGAGTGAGATCCTAAATAGACCCTTGGCCAAGTATTGTCAAGTATTGTCAACTCTGGTACTCCAGGAATTCAAGCAGGATTCCTTACTAGCTCTCTCTGGATATCCATGGTGTTATCTGGTGGTCTTCCATCCACATACCAACAAGGCCCAACCATACTTAGCTTCCAAACTCAGATTTGTTCAGGATGATATGGTGATTATTTCTGGGTTGGTTGTTTTTTCAGCCTGATCTACCATAGAGGGATAAAAGAATAAAGCTTAACCCAACCTATCCTACAGGTCAGGAACAGTGTGAAAAAGAAGTCAATTCATTAGCAACCAAAGATTTCAGTTTTCACTAGCAGACGGTAACATGTAAAGATGATTTTCACTCATAGGTGAAAAAAGTAGTTGATAATAATAGATGGAGCAGTACATATAAGTGTTGACAATTCTTAATACAAGGGACTGGTTCATACTTGTTGTGAGGGATATAATTTCATACACATGGATGTCCTTGGAAATTTATTTGTGGCTTCGTGTGAAGGAAGCAACAAGTAAGCCAAAATACAATATACATATGTCTGGCTTTCAAGGTGAGTTTTAGGGGTATTTGTAATCATAGCAATAGTGCCACAATGAAAGAGATGAATACTAAAATTAACAAGTGTATAAGTCTAGCTTACAACACCATAAATTCTGCACAGAATGCCAGCCATTATTTTCAGATCTGCTGTCTCTTTTAGTTTTTAATATCTAGTGATTGTACTTCTGGGAAGAGATCAAGTAGAACTGGGGGGGGGGGGGGGGGGAGCAGGAACCAATAAGGTTAAATTTGGAGGAGGGCTGCATTTTGCATTATAGACTTTTTCATTCTTCTGCTCTGTAATGTGAAAACAGCTATAGTGTTCTGAGGGGAGACAGTATTGATCCTACCACAGAGATAATCCTTAATTCTGCAGTATCGCAAAACATTTCAGTATTGGTCCAAGTTTAGCAGCATCTTGTTCTCTGTGTTGTCTCTTCCCCCAGCTGTAAGAAATGGATGATAAAAAAGCAAACACAACAAAACTGTTGTCTGAAAATGATTTATGCTTTAGCCTTTTTAAAATGGAATTCACTTTATGCTTTCCTGTTTTCTTTTGTAATACATAGAAAAAGATGGTTGGGATCAACAATAATATCTTTACTTTTTTTCTTTTTCTCAAGTCCCACACCCCCGTAACATTATTAAGTTTTGTCCTCTTTTCATGGTTGCCTTGAACAGTACAAACTGAAAAGTAGTCTACTGTCTGCTGAATCCTAATCATCATGGTATGGTTTTTGCCGTTAGTCTTTTACCATATTTGGGAGTTGTTCCACATCTGTAAGTAATCAGAGACACATGCTTTCCTGGCAGAATCACAGCTGGGCAAGATCCCAGCTGCCTTCTAAAAGGCTGAGTTTTCGGAGGAAAGAGCAATAGCGCACCCTTGGCTGTGTAGGATGGAGCTGCAGCTGGTTCCTGGAGCACAAACCAACCCTCTGAGGGTCTGTTCTCCAGAACTTTCATCTGAAAAACCAAAACGCCTAAAACAAATCCCTTTTTAAATCCCAAAGCTAAACTTCTCTTCCACAGAAACATGATTTCTTTAGAAATTCACTTCCCCAACCAGAACTGTGATCCAAAATACTTATGACCTAAGGATATTAATCTCTTAGTCAAGGATTTTTCTACAGTGGTATTTTGTTACACACTGAAATGTTAATAATTTATTTCATGTTACAAAATACATTGGAATAATCAAGTTAAGTGCTAAGTGTGAAATAAGGTAGCAAATAAACAAATAAAACAAAACCTTAGTATGTTACTTTTATGGGATTATGACTCAGATAATCCCATAGGACACATGCCTACAAGCTGGCTGGGCAATTCTGGGACTTAAAGCACAAAAAATAGTTTTTCTATTACTGTGTTTGAAAGGAAACATGTTTCACTTATGTTCCTGACTACCCATGAGGAAGAAAATTATTATGCATTTGAATGAAAGAACATAAACAAGAAGGTACTGTCTATATTCAGGCTGTATTATAAAACACCGGAGTAGGACTACTTCCAGATCTAAAGGAGTCAAAATCCTGGGAAATCTACCCCCTACCCCTTTCTGGTTGCACCCCCAAACTCACTGGGGATATTAGTGTGTTCAGCAGTGCCACAGAAAGCATATCTGGCACAGGTTGCCTCGTGCAGCCCAACACTCTAAAGACAAGGTTTTATTAATTTGTCAACAAACTAAGGAGATCATTGCACTGTCCTTTTCTCTCATGCTAGACATGGGATGTAAACTTCAATAGGCAGATTTTATCACACACACCCATGCCCAGGCAGTAGGCATCCCATACCCAATGTTGGCATCCCCTGCCTGATCTGGGCTTCTCCTGCACTATTAAAAAAACTGGATTTTCCCATTCGTTGAAAGGTATGGGAGAAGCCCGGATGGGGTAGGGGAAGCCTGGATCAGCTATGGGATGCTGACTGCCTGGGCATGGGTATGTGTGATAAAATCCACCTATTGAAGTTTACATCCTGTGTCCAGTGCGGGTGGAAAGGGTGGTGCGATAATTTCCTAAATTCCACTTCTGGTGCTTTTTTCTGGAGTGTGCTGGGTGCTATGTAAATCCATATTTAGTTGTTGTTCTTGTTGTTATTGTGTGCCCTCAAGTCGTTTCCAACCTATGGCGACTGTAAGGCTAAACTATCGTAGGGTTTTTTTGGGAAGTTTCTTCAAGGGCGGGAGGGGGGGTTGCCATTACCTTCCTCTGAGGCTGAGAGAGTCTGGCTTGCCCAAGGTCACCCACTGGGTTTCCATGGCCAAGCTGGGATTTGAACTCTAGTTTGCAAAGTGTCCTAGTCCAACACTGAAAACTTTACACCATGCTTGCCATATCCACATCCATATCCATATCCATTAAAATCAGCAGGCCTAGCATTTGGCTACCATACGGTGTACTGAGGATGGGTCTGCTCAAGACTTATATTCAATTACAATGTATCAGTGAGCGATATGACTTTATATGGAAAGTGTCATAGTTGGGTTTGGCAGGGCATAGCCTAAGGGTAAGTGCCTGGCAGATTCTGAGGATCTCCTGGGAGAGGGATGTGTGTCTCAGGCTTCATGTTAAGGGCCATGGTCTATCAGATGGAACATGTGTTTTTCTGGAATAATCATAGAATCATAGAATCGTAGAGTTGGAAGAGACCACTAGGGCCATCCAGTCCAACCCCCTGCTATGCAGGAAATCCAAATCAAAGCACCCCTGACAGATGGCCATCCAGCCTCTGTTTAAAGACCTCCAAGGAAGGAGACTCTATCACCTTCCGAGGAAGTGCGTTCCACTGTCGAACAGCCCTTACTGTCAGGAAGTTCTTCCTAATGTTCAGGTGGAATCTCTTTTCCTGTATCTTGCATCCATTGTTCCGGGTCCTGTTCTCTGGAGCAGCAGAAAACAAGCTTGCTCCCTCCTCAATATGACATCCTTTCAAATATTTAAACAGGGCTATCATATCACCTCTTAACCTTCTTTTCTCCAGGCTAAACATCCCCAGCTCCCTAAGTCGTTCCTCATAGGCCATGGTTTCCAGACCCTTCACCATTTTTGTCGCCCTCCTTTGGACACACTCCAGTTTCTCAATGTCCTTTCTGAATTGTGGCGCCCAGAACTGGACACAATATTCTAGGTGGGGCCTGACCAAAGCAGAATACAGTGGCACTATTACTTCTCTTGATCTAGACACTATACTTCTATTAATGCAGCCCAAAATAGCATTGGCCTATTGAATATAATAAAGTTGTGGCCAAATTTTTGTCTCAAAGATGGCTGTCCATCTCTGCTGTTTTCGGAATACACACTTTTGTAATGGTCTCCTTGACATTTTCCAGGCCTGATCAGTTTCCATGTTGCTTTAAACTAGATAGAACATGCAGAAAGCTTTCAGTGGTGAATAGCAACCAGAGTTTGACTCTCCTTTTTTGTATTCCTCCTTGGTTAATCACTGTCTCTATTTTGTCCCTATTTGTTTCTTTGGAGAGATGTTAATATGGAGGGTTAATAAAAGGTTGTTAATATAAGCTGATAGCTTTAATTATTCAACGTCTCTAGAAGTCACATTTCTATCTGAAAGTAAATCCTTCTTGGTTGTACTGCACATGCATATAAGTATGTATATATGGACACTAAAGTGCTATGCGCACTCCTTTAAGCACTGCACTTGCTGAGATATATTCTGAACTCTTGAAAGCATAGAATGTATTTTAAACTACTTCCACCATGCTTCGGGGTGTGCACTGCTTCTCACCTCCCCAGAATGTGATAGCAAAGGGAATAACTGAGTCCCAGGATTCACAGAATATAGGTATGCACTTTTATAACATCCTGAGAGTAACATCATTATCAGACACCTTTCAAGATCCACACCGTAGCCTACATTTCTGTTGTTACAGTTACACAGGATGGTTAAAAAAAAAAGAAAAAAAAGAAAAGGCAAACTTCCATTCTTCAGCCAAAGGAGTCTGGCATCATCCTAAATACTGGTCATATGCTGGAGCTGTGTGTGTGAAGAATCATAGGCCTTATTCCCACTAAGTTTTAAACCGGTTTGCAAATCGGTATGAAGTGGTTCACACTTCAACTGAATCGCTGAAGTGATTTGGAGAGGAGGGCATGCTCTAGACCCATTTAACATGCGTCTTTTTGACATTGATTTGTTCCATGTCTTTTTGATAAATTGATTCTGCACAAGTGTGAACCAGATATGGATCAGAATCGATTTCAAGAATCAAACTTAAAAATTGAATTCACTAATCAATTCAGTGTCAGTGTGAATGGGATGCGGATCACAGTCGATTTACTATGACATGATAATTGGTCACCGGGTGGGGAAGCAGAAATTAACAGCCTGCTTGAAACTGAACTGATTCATTTGCCAATGTGAACTTATAAGTGGGTTATTTTGAAAGACTCCCACAGGAAACTGTTTAAATTGAAGCAATTCATTCCTCAATGTGAACAAGTGGGATATTTTATTTTATTTTAGAGCAAGAAAATGTGATTGGGTCAAATGTAGTTTGAATCATGCTCCTCTGCTGAACGGAACCATCAACTCGCATTGCAAAATGATTTATTTTAAATGGAAATGAGACTGTAATAATCCGCTAGCAAAGCAAGCTTTTGCTGGCCTTTCAGAGTCACACCATTTTACTGCAGGATCCAAACCACCCATAAAGTTGTGTTGGGTATTTGGGGGTGAGGTAAAAGAAACTAATGTCCAAATTTGGTTTGTTATGACCAACTCCCCCCCCCCCCAATAAAGCCAAAACCAAATTATCATTATGTGGGAACAATTTTGAGGAACTGGGGCAGTTTTTCCCACTGAAGTTCACATATGTATGTGTATTGTCTCTTTTTATAACAGTCCTTCCATGAAAAAAGGCCATTTTTATGCATCCTTGTGATTTTGTCTCTCTTTCAGAAAGCGAGAAGCAAAGCTAGGTATGCTCCTCCAGTATACTTTTTCATGAGTAACACTTCTCTATAGAGCACAGCATTTGTAAATGTTGTCTATGCATACTGAAAATCTGAAGGGATCAGCTTCTTTTTATATTAAAAACACATTCTAGGCTTTACAAAACTGATGTAAGAACACTTGTAAAAAGGTATTTGTAGATTCATGAAACTGAGGGGCGGTACAGACCGCCCAATGAGATACTGGGTATTAGGAGTTTGTACCAAAGAGTCATTGCTATACTGGCTTTTACTGTTAGAGTCAGTATCACCCATGAACATTAGATTTTGAAATATGTATCTTGCTGCATTCTAGGAGTGGTTTGAGTTAGCACTAATTTCTAGCCAGGAGAAATCAATCACATTTATTTATTTCTTATGTTTTTATCCTCTTCTCCTCCAAAGAGGTCAGAGTTTTTCAATTTTATTCTCTCTCCTCCCATTTTATATTTTTACCTCCTTGCTTCATCCCTCCCATTTCATCTTTACCAGGTGGGCAGGACTGGGTCATCTTCGTATTTGGCTCAAAATCTACCAAATCAAATGATTGTAGCACATCTGTGTACTTCACGGTTCAAGCTGTAGCATGTCTCAATGAACTGCTGATTTTGAACGGGTTAATTTTTTTCCAGTTAACTCATATTGGCTTCTGGTTATAAGGGGAAAAGTCCAAAACATCTGGTAATAATATATCTTTAATAGCAGACTGCCTTTGTGGGAAAGTTTGGCTTCATCTCCTACGAAATGAGGGTAGGGTAAGTTTAGTGAAAGAATTTTCACAGCAGAGAAGTCCACTCCAAAGGGAAAAGAGAACTGCAAAGAAGTAAGAGTGTGTGTGTATGGGGGGGGATATGATCCAAAAGATCCTCCCTCCTGCCCAGCCCACATTTCTGAGCTCAGAAGAGGAAGGCCAGGCAAAACTAAGTTGACCCTATTTTCCTACTCTCTTATAGAAATGTATTGTTTTAAGTTAACCTATACCAGGGTCTGTGAACATTTTTGTGCACAAATAATGACAATTTTCATTTTCTCTATAGGACCTTATCAGACTTCAGAAATTGGAAGTATAATCTAATGCAATCCAAATGCAATAATGGAGTTTCACATTATTGCGAATTAAAGTATCTCACGCAATTTTGGGCAAAAGGGAAGTCATTCTGAACGCAATCATGGGTTTTACCTTATTGCGAATTAAAGCATCTCGCGCAATTTCGGGCAATGGGAAGTCATTTTCGGGGAATGGGAAGTCATTCTGAATGCATTCCAAACACAATTGGAATTCATGTAAATTCACTAAACTAGCGAACTCACATGAATTCGAATTGGCTCCATTTGCAATAAAGATAAATTCCTCCCATCTGATAAGGTCCCTATAAGAAAGATTTGCACAAGTTCATGCAAAAATATTATGGCTGAATATACAGAGGAATGACCATCCCTTATGCAGCACATTATTAAAGCTGCTACCTGGTTAGACCTTTTCCCAGTTCTCAGTGCCTGGACCCTATCCTCTGATCCTCAAGGCAAAAGGCAGGAACCTCAGGACAAGAACATTGCCTTGAAAAGTTCTCTGTGCTAGGTTGTTGTTATTGTTGTTGTTGTTTTTGCTTGAATGTCAACCTCTGTGCAATTTGATGGTATCGTGCTTAAAAACATCGTAACATATACCCTCCAGCATTTCACAAATAACAAACAGAACTTGTATGGTGAATGAATATCATAGTGTAGTCAGAACAGCAAAAGTTATGAATGAGGAAGAACAGACAAGCTAGGAAAGACTGCAGCAGTTTTCTTTTGCCTGAACCTCCAGAGAAGGACAAGACTGCCTCTTCTCTCCTTTCCTCCACTAAATTAAGCAAGTCACACTACTTTGGCACTTTGAACTCCATTTGCAGCAAATGAAGCAAGCTGAGGACAAAGTGGGAAAGTGGAGTGGAAGAGAGAAAAACAGTGACATTTTAAGAGCTGCTTAAAAAGTGTTGACAACAGAAGGTTAGTCAGGGTCTCATTTCCACTACCTTTTAAACCGGATTGCAAATGGGTTTGAACCAGTTTAAATGACCATGGTTCACACTTGAACCAAATCGCTGAAGCCATTCAGAGAGGGGGACCACATGCTAGACCCATTTAACCTGAGTCTTTTTGACGCTGATTTTTTTCCACGTCTTCTTGGATAAATCGATTCTGCACAAGTGTGAACCAGATGTGAATCGGAATCAATTAATATTTGCCCTTCAGCTGGCTGGCGGGGGTCCATTTTGAATTAATTCATTCATCAATGTGAATCACAAGTGGGTTATTTTATTTTATTTTGGAGCAAGAAAATGCGATTGGGGCAATGTAATATGATCCATGCTTCACTGCCAAACCAATCCATCAATTCAGATTGCAAAGTGATTTATTTGTAAGTGAGAATGTGGACTATTCCTAACAAATGAGGACAATGCAGATTCGAAGGCTTTCATGCTCCCACTTTGAGGACTGCCATTAACAACAGAACAATACATTTGCAAATTGCTCCTTCCTTCCCAGGGTCACACAGAATATATATCTCCAATCCTTTCCCAGGCTATCATTCTCTGAAGATGCCAGCCACAGATGCTGGCGAAACGTCAGAAAGGAACTCTTCCAGAACATGGCCACATAGCCCGAAAACTCCACAAAAAACTATAAATGAGGACAACTGGAGGGGATGGTAACATCATCACAGTTTTTCCCCATGACTTCACAAGGGGTCATCTTTAAGACTCAGATCTGGGTTCTGATATCTTAGGGCCTGGGATAAGCCTAACTTGGAAAGCTACCTTGGGTCCCAGCCTGGGGAAAAGGCTATTAATATTTGCAGTACACAACCCTAAAAATGTACCCTTTCTTTTTCCTCACCCATGGCCATACTTGATTGTGGTTGACACTTGGGAAGATAATGGAGAGTGGAAAGGAAGCTTACTTCAAAAATTCTGGCCCAGAAAAGCAAAACCAGGCTAGAATCCAGTGAGGTCATGGATAGAGCCATGGTTAGAAAGTGGTGCATTAGACTGTGTGGTTAATTTGGTAGGTCATAGTCAGATTTTGGAAAAAGACTGCATCTCCTAGCTTTTCAGTCCTTGATAAGCTGATAACCTGATAGAGCCCAGTTTAATTAGATAGGCCAATGTAACGAGACTTGTCTCCATCTGCTGAGTGAGAAGAAGAGCCTGGGACACCTTTGCCCAATCTGGGTTTTAGAATTAAACCCAAATAGGTCGAGGAAGCCCAGCTCCAGTAATGAATGCATACCAATGAAAAAGCCACCATCCTAGTTTTCTGCAGATCTCTTTTAGGTCTACTTTTCCTGTAAACTTCACACCCTCATATTCTGCAGTTTTCTGTTTCTTTTCCATAACCTGCCTTTTGGGGGAACCTGCATCAGTATCATCTATAGTTGAAAATATTCAAAAGAATTCAAACTTTGGCATACTTCTGTAGCATTATGGCTAATGACAAAAAATAGGATGGTGTTTGTTTGTTTTGGTTGCAGATGAGCAACACAATCTTTAGAAGAACCTACATTCCAGAAGAGTAGCTGTGTTTGTTGCAGCAAAAACAACAAAGGCAGACCAAATTTATGACAGCATGAGCTTTGTTATTCTAAAAATAAATAAAAATAAAGGACATCTCATTAAAAGCGGGACTTATGGTGAGCATCTTCATGAGAGGAAATCACATAAATTGCACCACTTTTCCAGTCCCTAAAACTGTTGCTGATAACTGACAAGTGAGGTAAATAAACAAGTGTCCAAAACGTCTCCTTTAGTATTAATACAAGAGCTCCTCCTAGTGCTAACTATGTTCATCTAACATTATGTTTCTTCAGTTTGTCAACTCTTTAAGTGGAGTTTGCATTGTAATAAAACTGAAATAATGACATTTCCTGTTAGAAGCTGTCTAAGCCATCTCTCATACACCCATGAACACACACACCACCTGGCTCTCTTGTCCTTAGATTCTAATATAAATTTTGTACCTTTTGGGAAGTGACACCATCTAATGTACATTAATTAAAGGTTCAACATCTATCTTCATGAGAGCTAAGAGACAACCGTGGATTTATTTCAAATAATAATTAACTCCCCACATATTGCAGGACGTAACTATGGACAGAACTGAGGCACTGTTAAATAATTTCAAATTCTATGGATTTAAGTAGGCATGATTTAAGTACAGTTGGCCCTCCTTATCCATGGATTTTCTATCCACAGATTTGAGCATACACAGCTTGAAAATATTCCAAAAAAGTATAAATTCCAAATAGCAAACCTTGATTTCCCACTTTATATATGGGACACCATTTTGTTATACCATTATATTTAATGGGACTTGAATACACACAGATTTTGTTATCCATGGAGAGTCCTGGAACCAAACCCCAGCGGATAACAAGGGCCCATCACTGTATACCCCATTCACAGCAGTGCTTTCCCTCACCTGTGCCATGCCTTCTGAATATAATGTCCTATATTGGCTTAGAAACAGAGCCTCTCCTCACACATTATTCATGTATATTCATTATTCACTCAGTATTTAATACTCAAGGAACAAACTTAGGAAAACTACTGTGGGACTGTGTCTCAACTGTGCCCTTTATGTACATGTGTGCACCAGTGTAGGGAAGGTTGAGGGATATGGTATGTATAATTTAATGCTGTAAGCCGCCCCAATTGCCTGGGTGCAGATGAGGCAGGATATAAATTAATTAAATTATTATTATTATTATTATTATTAGTAGTAGTAGTAGTAACTGGGAGACTCCAGGCTTTGAGTGAACTAAGAAGGTTTTATTTAGAAAAATGCAGAGTGCAATCACACACACAAGATAGCAATTCAAACAAAGCATGCAGAGCTAACTGATATAGACATTTGGAAATGGGATAGCTGAGTTTTTTTGCAGTTGCAGTGGGGTTATAATTACTTGTTCATGGAAAATACCTTGGAAATAACAGTCTGAAGTGGCTCAGACTGGGAGATCTAAGGGCAACACAAAACATACAGAGAGTGTGGGTGTGTGCCAGCTGTGTGTGTAGAGGTTTGGTTTTGAAACTGTATTTTTACCTTAAAAGCAGCCCTAGGTGATGTGCTTTCTGGCCAAGTAACAAAGGTTGAAAGACTTGTCCCAGGAATTGACAATGAGCTTCTGGACTAGTTGATGGCTTTAACGATGGACTCTTTCATACAAGGCTAAATTGGAAGTATAATTTAAGGTCAATTCGAATGCAATCATGGGTTTTACGTTATTGCGAATTAGCTCTTCGCATGCAAATTCGGGCAAGAGGGAAGCCAATTCGAATGCAATCATGGGTTTTACGTTATTGCGAATTAAAGCTTCACATGCAAATTCGGGCAGGAGGGGGTTATTTTCGGGTAATGGGAAGTAATTCCGAACGGAGCAGGGGTTCATGTAAATTCGCTAAACAAGCAAATTTACATGAATCCGCATTGGCTCCATTCGGAGTTGGGAGAAATTCCTCCCCGTTTGAAAGAGTCCAAAGTTGGATTGGGATATCTCTAATGTGTATGGTTGGAGAAGTTTGGCTGGGGATACAATAGGGGGTAGGCAGAGAGAGAGATTGCTTACTGTTTGGTTGCAAAGAGATCTTTTGTCTCAGATTCTGAGAGGAAATGCAAATTACTTAAGAGAAGATTTTGTTTACCTGGATGTCCACATGTCTCAGGGAAACTTTCCTTTTTTTCCACTGGGAAACTGACCTAGTATTCCTTTTCGATCTCCCAAAAACATGCTATCTCCAGATATGAGACATAAAAATATGAAGATCCCCAAATACAGTGCAGAGAATGCAGGAGTGATTAACTCCTTCCTTCTTCAGAAGGCCATACAAAACATTTGGATATCTGGATGGGGTGCTCAGGACAAAGGTACCATCCACTTATGACTACATTTCTCCTTTAAAAAAATTATTGATTATTAACACATAACACAAAACACATAACATTCACTATCAGATATATCCACCCAAACTCATACAATACAAACATTATACATTACATTACATTATTTACATTACATTATATACACTGCATACATTACCAACATTACATTACAATTTCATCACAGCTGCTGTTCACCATGGTCTTTACAATGAACTTTGCTGAGCTGAGTGCATCTCCAACACAAGATAGATACTCTGATCTTTTCTGATCTTTTCCTATCTTTAAATATCCCTTCTCGCCTGTTCTAGAAAGCTTGGTCACTTTCCCAGGCAAAGCCAAAACCACCTCTGAGTATTCTTTGAAGGCACGTGCTACCTAGCTAAGCATATAAAATATAGTAGGACCTTGGCATCTGTGGATTTGCCATCTGCAGATTTGAGCATCAGTGGATGGCAAGCCACATTGTTCCCAATGGTGGCATGTGCATGTGGCCGTGCTGCCATTAGGGACAGTTGGACTGAAGTCCTGCCTGCCTGCCTTCTGTCCAGGGCTTGGGTCTTGGGATCTGGGTTTTTTGTCCTGGGTGTTGGGCCTGGGGTGGGCTCTGGCTCTGGGGAGCATTGCCAGCCATGGAAGAGCAGCACTGGCCCTGGCTTTGGCAGTGGCAATGGTCCTGCTCTTTGGGGGGCTTCTCTGTACCTCTGGCTTAGATGGTGAGGGGCTTCTCTGTACTTCTCCCCAGGGAGCTGGCACCAGCTGGGTCCTGTTTTCTCTGATGGTGGTGTGGCTGCGTGACTGTGCTGCCATTGGGGTCAATGGGACTTGAGCATCCACAGATTTTGGTATCTGTGGGGGGTCCAGAACAGATCCTGTGCAGATCCCGAAGTCCCACTATATGTGTATAGGGTGAATGTGAGAATTCACTATACCTCTCACCAATTATTCTAGAACTTCCAAATCCCTGGTTCAAGAACACCCCATAACAGGGTCATCTTAGGGTCATGATAAGACAGAAGTGACTTGAAGGTACACAACAACAACAACAACAACAACAACACAATTTCACTTTTTGATGTCATCTTCCCCCACATCTACACAGACATTTTTGTACACACATGTGCGTACACATAAAATTCCCCTGAGTCTAGTCTGCTGTTTTAACCCCCCCTTCTCCTCACAAAGATATAGGATGGGGTGGAGATTAAAACCTCCACACATGCAGCCCAGTGATCCCGACCAATGCCAGTGTTAGGAACAGAGAAACAGCAGGATTTCTGGGTGTTCAGGGATGCTTTCAACACCACGTCCCACTGTCCTGGTGCTGTTAATACACATGACTTAAATATGTAACTCCCTCCACCACAGTGCTGCCCACAAATCATTTAGGCTGCAAGTGAAAGCAGCAATGGGCGGGGGGGGGGGGGGGGGGAGAACTACCTGCAGGCTTATATTGAAAAACAGAATATGTAATGGAATTAATAAATGACTTTCTGTTGGAGAGCAGGCTATAAATTCAAATTCATCCTGAACACAGAGGTGGGAAACTGGCTGATCTCCTGCCTAATGTGACCACAGTCTATCCTTGAAATACAGAGTGCTTCCAGACAAGGCCTTTATTATGCAATTATCCTGTCTTGTTGGTGGAATTTTACAGGAGAGGCTGTGGCGAGAAGGTTGCAGAGGAAAACATCTCCCATTTGAAAGTCTACCATGTTTTCCCACCTCTTTTTTCAGATCTGCCCTTACCACACACACACACACACGCACACACACACAAATTCTTTCCAGGAGGGAAAGACTGAAAACTTACATGGCTTTTTGGGTAGCGCTGAGCTCTTCTTCTGCAAGCGTTCAATAATATTATAAGAAAGGCTATGGAGTTTATCAGACGACTGAAATTGGAAGTATAATCCAATGGCAATCTGAACGCAATCATGGGGTTTCACATTATTGCGTATGAGTGTATCTCACGCAATTTCAGGCAAAAGGGAAGTCATTCCTAACGCAATCATGGGTTTTACGTTATTGCGTATTAGAGTATCTCACACAATTTTGGGCAATGGGAAGTCATTTTAGGGCAATGGGAAGTCATTCTGAATGCATTCTTAATGCAATTAGAATTCATGTAAATTTGCTAAACTAGCAAATGTACGTAAATTCGAATTGACTCCATTCGAAATAGAAATTCCTCCCGTCTGATAAACTCCAATTATTCCTGGAACTGCATCTGAACAGTTCAGCCACTCATAATATTAAATTGCTCGTCCCTAAGTTTTTTTTAATTTTGTCATAAGATATTGATTTTTCACACTTGAAAAATGTGATGGATCTATCACTTGAGACACACACCGTGTAGGCGATTTGCAGCGTAAGTGGGTACGCCCCAAGAAAAACAAGAAGCAGGTTGGCATTAGAAAAGGCCACAAGTTTATTTAATCAAAACCAAAGGTAGGGTTGGCCCAAAGCACGAGGTCTGGATCTGCACATCACCAACACCGAGGTTGGACTGATGTGAGATTGCTTGTACGCCAAGCATCGGGATGACTTAGAGGCAACGAAACGCCCTTGCACAATTACGCAATTACGCAGCTACCGGAGGAAAGCCTCTCTCGTCACCGGGATAAACTCCATGTGACCCACCGTTGGCCACATCGCACCGTGATGTTTCCCGGGTCCATAGGACTCCCGATCCAGTGCTACCGAGCACAGAAACAAGCCCGCCAGATCCAGTACCTGTGCTGCCGCCCCAACAAACAAGTTGTGACAAGCAACATCAATACCAGGGAGGGAGGGTGGGGAGCCGAGCAAGAACAGGGGCCGACACCTGCCACGCCGGCCCCAAATGCCTCCATCGCTGGAGGCCCACCAGCAAGCGTTCCTCCTCCTGAGGCAGCCACCAAGGGAGGAGGAGGAGGGACGGCAAGCCTGGGATCCAGGGCTGAGCGGGCGCACACTGAGCAGTGCGCGCGCGTGCCCTGCCTTCCCGCCGGTGGGAAGCAGGTGTGCCGCAGGCTTCCCGCCGGCGGGAAATGCAGCATGCCGGCAATGGCTGACTTGGGGCTCTCCCGGCCCTGCAGCAACTGCGCCTGCCTGCCCAGGGCGGGAGGCGCCATATAGCAGAACTATTACATCATTCATAGGGCCTTTTCACACTGCACAGTTATTATAATACTATGCTGCCACTTAAAAGACTATGGCAGCCTCCTGTGGAATCCTCCTGGGGTCTGTAGTTTTTTCAGAGTCCCCAAGAGGGAATCCTCTGGCTGAGGTTTTCGAAGGCCCTTCCCTCAACTACCAATCCCAGGATGCCATAGGATGTTGCCATGGTAGTTCAAATGTAATCATAGCTCTATAACTTTGTAGTGTGAAAGGGCCTCTGGTTTGCAAGACATTTAGTTATATGGTTAATCTGATGTCTAATGATAGAGCATTGGTACAGTATTAGAAGTGGAAGAATGCACATCAAGAATGAAAAAGTGGAATTTAGAATACAGTGGTCCCCCGCCTTACGAATCCCCCGGGTTGCGAAAACCCCGGGATCCGAAAGGCGGCGGACCGGCTTCGTATCCCCCGGGATACGAAATATCCCCCGGGATACGAAATGAAAAAAGCCGCGTGGCCCCTTTAAATGGCCGCGCGGTCCGTTGATTTTAGCGGTCCCCCGGGAAACGAAAGCTTCCGGGTTACGAAAGGTAATCCGGAACGGATTACCTTCGTAACCCGGGGGACCACTGTACATAATTTTGTGGTGTGGGGGAGAGCAAATGGACTAGGGCTGCATCCACATTACAGAAACAATCCGGTTTGACCCCACTTTAACTGCCATGGCTCGGTGCTGTGGAATTCTGGAAATTGTAGTTTGTTGTGGCACCAGAGCTTTGCTCTGAGTCCCAGAACATCTCCAGAGCCAGAGATTCCCAACCATCTAGTTATGGATATGCCAAGCAACATGTAATGCCATTGCCAAGCGGTATTTCCTATCTCTCACCACAGCATAATCAGTGGCAGCAGCCAAACCCCAGAGACCACATCAAGGAACGACAGTATATGTTAGCTGGGACCTGAAAGACAGACCCCACTGCCTATGGCTGGATACCCATTAAAGGATTACATTGACAGAAAAGACTATCATTGACAAAATAGCTGAGCTTTTCCTTCCTGACCACAATTAATTTTGCTTTCCATTACCTATGACTAATCTCTCCCAACTGCGGTAACTACAGATGCTTGCAAAACCTCTTTATTCCCCTTACAAATCTTGTGGTTTAACTGTTCATTTCATAGAATCATAGAGTTGGAAGGGGCCTCATGGGCCATCAAGGTCAATGTAGGGCCTCCAGCTAAAGCATTCTCAAAAGGTAGCTGTACAGCCTCTTTTTAAGGAAGCCCAAAGGAGGAGACCTCAGCGTTTCCCTAGGCAATTGGTTCAATTGGCAATGGAAGCAGTTTCCTTGAGTTGGTGGGGTCTCCTTCTCTGGATGTCAGAATCCCATACTCAAAACATACTTCTGGGCATGGGAACCTATATATGTCTGTTACTCTGTAGCTGGTGATGAGGAACCCAAATATAAATGCAAAACCTCACCTGCTCCTCCCACTGCTGAGCAGCCCTTCCCAGCTCTACCATGGCACTGCAAATGTCTTCGAAGGGGCAACATCTGCATACGTTTTGACTAGTGCTTTTCTGTTTAGGACTGTGAATATGCCTGGATTTGTGCTGACCATGCAAAATAGGGTTTAATTCATAGAGCTATGCAGGTAGAGTGTCGCTTTCTTTCTGCATTAAAATCCTGCCACTCCAATGGTGACTTCCAAGTGAACAAGAAAAGTGGCCTGAGTGCTACTTCTGGTCTTGCTTTATTAGGCGCATGCATCCAAAACAGCAACATTCAGGAGGAAAACATGTAGCGGTGGGAGAGAGCTAAAGTTGCTAAGTTTGAACATTTAAGGGCCAAATTACTGTTATGATGGCCAAGATTCAGGTAGCAATTCCATCTCTGCAACATTTCCCCCAACATTTCCCCTAAAAGATGATCTGGAATGATATTCTGGTACAAGAGGTGGGAAGAAGCCCTTCTCCTCATGTCACATCTTAGGTTGCTCTTTGGTCCGTTAGCAAAAAAGTGCACAGGAACTTTATAGAGGTGGAAATATCCTCCAGTTTTCCCAGCTTGGCTGGGACAGTCTGCGGTTCTGTGTTTTCATCTGTTTTTAAAAGGTCTTTGTCTCTCTCACCCCACAAACTTTTTCCCTTTGTCCTCACCTTACCTCATTGCTGCAGGCTGAATTCAAAATGCAAAAATAGTTTTGACTCAATTTACTTGGCAGTGGGGAAAAGAAAGAACAAGAGAGGAGAGGAAAGGAGATGGAGAATCTTGTTCATCCCAGTGTATTCAGACAAAAGCAAACTACCATAGTCTCTCCTAGCTTGTGGGGTCTTCCTCATCAACGGGGTTAAACAGACAGGTAAAAAGAGGTGCTTTCAGGCTGGTTTGAAGGCTTGGTGTTTAGATGACACATGCCTTGAAACCAGCAGGAAAGTGGCCTCTAGGCACACTATGTAGAGAAAAGCCATTTCAAAAAGAAGCAGCTTTTTTCTGCTTCTTCCTGGCTTGAAGCCATGTCATGTGGTCATTACATTAGCACTGCAGCTGGGGTTTCAATGTGGCTTCAGAAAAGGCAGCTTCAAGCCACTTTTTCCTGCCCATCTGTTCCTCCCCAATAACCTTTGCCATCTCTAATGTTACTTGCCACACATATCCTGGTTTTTATCTGTGAAAAAAAAAATGCTGGATGGCATGTACATCTCTGCTGTCACATGTAGTTTGGCTTTCAGTGTATTCTAAAAACCACTTGGAAGCAGAATGGTATGTGATATCCGAATGGTTCCAATGCAGGTTATTTCTTAAGCAAGGTACATGATATCATCACAGGTACATGCTAACCATCCTGTCGGCTTCCCTGTCAACCAAATTGACAGAGGGTCAGCATGTTTTTGTCTTCCCTTGGGCATTATCTTTTGAAATTTATGCTTGTATGGGTGTGTGTGTTTACATACATATATAGTTAATTTGTTTTCCTGTTATTGTCTATTTCATATTTTTGTAACAAACTTGGTGAGGGAGGGAGGAGTCCAGGGGCAAAGTAAAAGCAACAAGATTGGTGGGTGGGTAGGTGGGTGGTAGGAATTTGGCTGACATTGGGCCATGGACTACCCAACACAGCCTGGGAAACTGTTGGGAGATTTCCACTGCGTTGAGCCAAGCCACACAGCTTAATCACAACATATGGATATGATCAGCATTTGGTGACCTCAAAAGCCCCACCACTTTTACCATTGATTGGTTATGTAGTGAAGTAAAGGTGTGGCCAGATTTTTAACACAAAGTCCAATGTCCACTGTATCTTTCTTGGGCACAAATTAGACTGCTTTGAGTGTGAAATACAGAGAATCTTACTTTGGCATACAGAACCAAGAGGAAATCCCCAGGCCACCTTTCTGAGCACAGGTTTTGTTGTTCATCAGCCTTGCTCTTGAATTCCCTGCCACAGCTGGCTGGAAGGGAAATATAAGTGAAAACTGTGACTGTGTGAAGTACATCCTGGGAGAAATCCCATCCTTCTGAAATATGATCAGAAACTACATTTCTTGAAACAGTAATGGACATCAAGCTAACAGACTGGCTGTTGGGGTGCAATAACTAGTTATTTATGCTTTACCTGTCTGAATTTTGTTGCTTAGACTGGGAATTACTCCAAAAAAATAATAATAATCATACATTCTGATTAACTGAGATGGTAGATACTGATGCCTAAACCAATTCAGCCCATGTATTCATTGTTTGCATGTACTTATAGCACCTGTTCCCTACCCTGTAGCAATAAAATAAAATAAAATAAACCGCAGAGCAGCTCACACAGATAAATAGTATCACAGTCTTTGCCCTTAGGTTTACAATCTAAATTTAAGATGTAATACAGAAGGAAAGGGAATGGGGAAGAAAAAAAGAAAGTTAACCATTGCAGTTCTTATAATACTTTATAAAATCTCTCTGGGTTTATGCAGCCCATTGCATAGAGTGCAACAAGAGCACATCAGATAATCCAGCCCAGCCTGCATCAGTCTTACATGTATGGATAGTACTTGGTCTACATGCATAATATCTAATTCAAACATACTTTATTCACAGGACTAACATTTTATGGGGAATCAACTGCACTTTTGAGGCCTATGTTCTTGTTCTGATCTGTGTGATGAACTGGATAGCTGTATTATCACTTATTTATTAGAAATATTTCTATACTACTTGTCATTTGAACAAGAAGTTCAAGCAGTATTATTATTATTATTATTATTATTATTATTAATTTTCTCCCACCTTTCTCCCAAGAAGGGACCCAAGGGCAGCTCAGAATATAATAGAATGCTCAGAATGTTTAGCCTGGAGAAGAGAAGGTTAAGAGGTGATATGATAGCCCTGTTTAAATATTTGAAGGGATGTTATATTGAGGAGGGAGCAAGCTTGTTTTCTGCTGCTCCAGAGAACAGGATTTGGGACAATGGATGCAAACTGCAGGAAAAGAAATTCCACCTCAACATTAGGAAGAACTTCCTGACAGTAAAGGCTGTTCAACAGTGGAACACACTCCCTTGGAGAGTGGTGAAGTCGCCTTCCTTGGAGGTTTTTAAGCAGAGGCTGGACGGCCATCTGTTGGGTATGCTTTGATTGGGAGTTCCTGCATGGCAGGGGGTTGGACTGGAAGGCCCTTGTGGTCTCTTCCAACTCTATGATTCCATGATTCTATAAAAACACATTAAAACAATATTTTAAAAAACAATTAAAATAGCCTAATTAAAACAGTAAAAAGTTAAAGTTTTAAACATACAAAATTTAAAACATATGAAGATTAAAGATAATCTAAACCTACCCCCATTCCAAATAAAACCAGGCCTGCATGCTTTTAAAAAGCTTCCTGGAATAAAAATGTTTTTGCTTGCCAGCAAAAGGCCAGCAGCAAGGGGGCCAGCCTAGCCTCCCATGGAAGGGAGTTCTAGAGGGTGGGAGGCTCTCTCTTGTGTCCTCACCAAACGAATCTGGGAAGGTGATGGAATGAGAGAAAGCCTTCTCCTGAGAATCTTAGGTGGTTGAAATGGGGAGATACAGTCCCTCAAATAGTCTGGACTTAAGATGTGTAGGGCTTTATAGGTCATGACCAGCACTTTGAATTGTGCTCAGAAAGGAACTGGTAGCCAGTGAAGCTGTTTCAATACAGGAGTTATATGTTCCATGTAACTGGTTCTAGTCATCATTCTAGCTGCAGCGTTTTGGACCTGCTGAAGTTTCCGAACAGTTTCTAAAGGCAACCTCACGCAGAGTGCATTACAGTAGTCCATATGGGATGTAACCAAGGCATATGTCACAGTAGCCAGATCTGACATCTCAAGGAATGGGCTCAGGTGACGCACTAGTTTTAATTGTGGAAATGTACTCCTGGCCACTGCTGAAACCTGGGCATCCAGGCTCAGAGTGGAGTCCAGGAGCTCATCCAAGCTGCGAGCCTGAGCCTTAACCTTATCAAGCTCAGGCAAAGCCCAGTTCCCTGATCTGCCTTACGACTGACCAGCACCACCTCTGTCTTGTCTGGATTAAGCTTCAATTGGTTTGCCCTCATCCAGTCCATTACTGACAGCAGACACTGGTTCAGCACAGATACATCTTCCTTGGGGTCAGATGGAAAGAAGAGATAGAGTTGGGTGTCATCTGCATACTAATGACACGACACCCAAAACTCCTGATGACTTCTCCCAGTGGTTTCATGTAGATGTTAAACAACATGGGCAACAACATAGAATCCTGTGGCACTCCACAGGCCACTAACTAAGAAGTTGAACAACACCTTCTGGGTCTGCCACTCCAAGAATGACTGGGAAAAAAAGCAGCACCAGTAGCTATGGTGCCCTTTCCATGGTGCAAAAAGGACCCACTTTTTGTGGCTCCATTTTGTGCTGTGGAAAGGCCAAATCGGGGCAAGCAGTGTGTTTGCTGTGGCCCTGATCTGGCTAGGAAAGTTTAGGGGCTCTCTGTACAGCCCCTTAATCACTAACCTAGTTTATGAACACTGCTACTTTCAAATCAAGTCTAAGAACTGACCCTCAGTATGTTACAGTACTCCACTCTTTAACTTACCAATGTGTAGACCACAGTGGACAGATTTTAACTGTTGTATCTAACATGAGTGCAGTGGTCACAGCAGCCTAAGTTGCTAGTAGACTGTTGTAGCCATAGCAGCCATCTGGGTCTCCAGTCAGTCATGGAGCCAAGAGCAACCCCAAACTGCAAACTAGTTTATTTAGGGGCAATATAACTGCATCCAGAACTGATAATTAACTTAATTTCCTAATCAGTGGTATCACTAGGGTTAGTGTCACTGTACAGTATCTCATGGTGTCACTGTTCATTGACCTCCTCCTATCCCACGCCATACAGAATCCTTAGTCATTTTTTTTGTACTAATGTTACTCAGTAATCATAATTCTTCTCATGGCTGATATCCATAGTTTTTTGTGGTGTTTTCAGGTTATGTGGCCATGTTCTGGAAATGTTTACTCCTGGCTCCTTTTTGCACCACCAGATGTCAGCCACAGATGCTGGCAAAATGTCAGGAATAAACTCTTCCAGAACATGGCCAGATAGCCTGAAAACCCCACAGAAAACTATCACAGTAATAGTTGTGACATAAACGACTAGGAAGATTAAAATTATACCTTTAAATTACAATATCAGTGCATTTGCATGTACATAGTTTCATGTGGTTGAAGTGAAAATCTGGTTAAAGCCGAGGTTTTAAAAGATTTAAAAATATTTATTTTTTATTTTTTAAAAAATTATAGATATATACACACACATAAAACATACCGTAGGACCTCTCTTTCTCCTTCCATTGAGCCTCACCTCACTCACACCATCTCTTCAGCATTTTAATAGGACACAGGGAAATGCCATAGACAATTTCTGCCAAAAAGCAGATGTTTGAGGAGCAGTGGTGTCACTCCCCCTTAAGGTCCGTGATGATTAGGTCATTTGTTATTTATTATTCTTAAACTGATGTACATTTTCTTTTGGAGAAGGATATTCTTTGAAGTATGATTGCTATCATTCTGGAAACACTACATTATTTTAATTTGCTTATAGTACTGCAAAGTTAGAATTCAGTAGCATAATAATCATCATCGTTTAAAAAAAACAACCTGGTAGGTCTACAGAGAAAAGAAACAAAGAATATAAGTCATGCAACTATTCCAGAAATGAGTTTTAATTTGCACAGGGTACATTTTGTCAGTGCATGCACTCTTCTTAGTGCTGATCCCTTCAGGGATTCAGTACAAGAGCTTTCAGTTTGGCAAGAGCATCATTCTGGGGATAGAGGGTTGTTCTGGCTTTCAGGCCTTTGGCAGACTAGCAAGGCCTAGGAACCCTGCCATGAGCAGTTGCTCAAGCAGAGACACTCACTTCTAATTTCTGAACATTCCAGTAACAGCAGTGCTGCTCCAAGGCCAGAGCACTGAGGATCCTACGTGATTTCCACTGAACTGTCAGCTCTGGAAAGGACACACAGCAGCAGTACACAAGATGTGGTGGGAATGGAAGATGTGGCAGGACTGGTTGGGAATCATAGAATCATAGAATCATAGAATCGTAGAGTTGGAAGAGACCACTAGGGCCATCCAGTCCAACCCCCTGCTATGCAGGAAATCCAAATCAAAGCACCCCTGACAGATGGCCATCCAGCCTCTGTTTAAAGACCTCCAAGGAAGGAGACTCCACCACCCTCCGAGGAAGTGCGTTCCACTGTCGAACAGCCCTTACTGTCAGGAAGTTCTTCCTAATGTTCAGGTGGAATCTCTTTTCCTGTATCTTGCATCCATTGTTCCGGGTCCTGTTCTCTGGAGCAGCAGAAAACAAGCTTGCTCCCTCCTCAATATGACATCCTTTCAAATATTTAAACAGGGCTATCATATCACCTCTTAACCTTCTTTTCTCCAGGCTAAACATCCCCAGCTCCCTAAGTCGTTCCTCATAGGGCATGGTTTCCAGACCCTTCACCATTTTTGTCGCCCTCCTTTGGACACACTCCAGTTTCTCAATGTCCTTTCTGAATTGTGGCGCCCAGAACTGGACACAATATTCTAGGTGGGGCCTGACCAAAGCAGAATACAGTGGCACTATTACTTCTCTTGATCTAGACACTATACTTCTATTAATGCAGCCCAAAATAGCATTGGCCTTTTTAGCTGCCACATCACACTGTTCACTCATGTTCAACTTGTGGTCTACTTGGACTCCTAGATCCCTTTCACACGTAGTTTCATTCAGCCAGGTGTCACCCATCCTATATCTGTGCATTTTATTTTTCCGCCCTAAGTGCAATACCTTACATTTCTCTGTATTGAATTTCATTTTGTTAGCTTTGGCCCAGCTTTCTAGTCTATTCAGGTCATTTTGAATCTTGATCCTGTCCTCTGGGGTATTAGCTATTCCCCCTAATTTGGTGTCATCTGCAAATTTGATAAGTATGCTCCCAATTCTGTCATCCAGGTCATTGATAAAGATGTTGAATAGCACTGGGCCGAGGACAGAGCCCTGTGGGACCCCACTGGTCACTTCTCTCCAGGATGAAAAGGAGCCATTGTTGAGCACCCTTTGGGTTCGGCCAGTCAACCAATTACCGATCCATTTAACAGTTCCTTTGTCTAGCCCACATTTTACAAGCTTGTTTGCAAGAATGTCATGGGAAACCTTGTCAAAGGCCTTACTGAAATCAAGATATACTATATCCACAGCATTCCCTTCATCTACCAAGCTGGTAATTTTATCAAAGAAAGAGATTAGATTTGTCTGGCATGACTTGTTTCTCTGAAACCCATGTTGAGTTTTTGTGATTATGGCATTGCCATCTAGATGTTCACAGACTCTCTGTTTAATGATCTGCTCCAGAATCTTTCCTAGAACTGATGTCAGACTAACTGGACGATAATTGTTGGGATCCTCTTTTTTCCCCTTTTTGAAGATGGGGACAACGTTTGCCCTTCGCCAGTCTGCTGGGATCTCTCCTGTTCTCCAGGAGTTTTCAAATATGATTGCCAATGGCTCTGATATTACTTTTGCCAGTTCTTTTAATACTCTTGGATGGAGTTCATCTGGTCCCGGAGACTTAAATTCATTTAGATTAACAAGGTGTTCCTCTACTATCTCTTTACTTATTCTGTGCTGAAATTCCCCTATTCTGTTCTCTGCTCCATTATCCTCAGGTTGAGCACCCTTTGCCTTTTCTGAGAAGACTGAGGCAAAGAAGGTGTTGAGTAATTCTGCCTTTTCTCTATCTCCTGTTAGCATTTTGCCATCTTCTCCACGCAGTGGCCCTACCGTTTCCATCTTCTTCCTCTTGCTGCGGACATATCCAAAAAAGCCCTTTTTATTGTTCTTAACCTCTCTAGCAAGCCTGAGTTCATTCTGCGCTTTAGCTTTTCTGACTTTACCCCTACACATGCCTGCTATTTCTTTGAATTCCTTTTTCGTGATTTCCCCCTTTTTCCATTTCTTATACATGTTCCGTTTCAAACTTAGCTCGGTTGAAAGTTCCTTAGTCATCCATCCTGGTTTCTTGAGACACCTCCCGTTTTTCTTTCTCACTGGAACTGTTTGAAATTGTGCCTTCAGTATCTCCCTTTTGAGAAAGTCCCATCCGTCCTGAACTCCTTTATCTTTTAGTATTTCTGACCATGGAATCGCCCTCAATACTTCTCTAAGTTTACTGAAATCTGCTCTCCTAAAGTCTAGGATGCGTGTCTGACTCTGCCTGGCTTCTCCTTTCCACTGTATTACAAACTCCAGGAGAACATGGTCACTTCCACCTAATGATCCCACCACTTGCACCCCATTAACCAAGTCCTCCTTGTTGGTTAGGATCAGATCTAAAATAGCTGACCCCCTTGTTGCCTCTTCCACCTTTTGGACCATGAAATTGTCTTCCAGGCAAGTGAGGAATTTGCTAGACCTTGAGGATTTTGCTGAGTTTGACTTCCAGCAAATATCAGGATAGTTGAAGTCGCCTATCACTACTACATCTCTCTTTTCTGACTGTGTGGTCATCTGTTCTAGAAAGATATCATCCAATTCCTCAGTCTGACTTGGGGGTCTGTAGTAGACTCCCACCGTAACACCCTTGTTGTTTCCCTCCCCTTTGATTCTTATCCAGATGCTCTCCACCTGGCTTCCATGATTGATGTCCAGGATCTCTTCACTGGTGTAAATATCTCTGACATATAGTGCTATTCCTCCTCCTTTCCTGTTTGGCCTATTTCTCTTGATAAGGTTATACCCCTCTATTTCCACATTCCAATCATGAGACTCATCCCACCAGGTTTCAGTGATGCCTATTATATCATATTTGCCTTGTTGTACTAGGAGTTCGAGTTCATCTTGCTTATTTCCCATGCTCTGTGCATTAGTGTAGAGACATCGCAGACCATGGTTCCCTTTTACTTGCTGCCTGTGCAAGTTTTTTTGCCTCCCACTGTTGGGTCCTTGCACTGTTTGCCTTGTTTCCTCTATGTCAGTTTGACTATTTACGCCATCCCTTTTGCGTTCCTTAATATTGTCTCCCTTCCCCTCGGAACTCAGTTTAAAGCTCTCCTGATCAAGTTCTTGAGACTGTTGGCAAAAACATTTCTTCCAACTGGCGTGAGATGCAACCCGTCTGTTGCAAGAAGTCCCTCCTCATGGAACCGCAGCCCATGATCCAAGAATCCAAATCCTTCTCGGCGGCACCATCTGTGAAGCCAGTTGTTCACCTCTGCTATTTTCCTCTCCCTTCCTGGACCATGCCCTTCGACTGGCAGAAGAGACGAGATGACAACCTGTACATCCATTCCTTTCAGCTTCCTACCAAGCGCCTCATAATCCCTTTTGATGTTCTGAATGCTGTGTCTTGCAGTATCATTAGTTCCCACGTGGACCAAAAGGAAGGGGTATTGGTCAGTAGGCTTGACCAGTCTTGTCAGCCTCTCTGTCACATCCCGGATCTTTGCACCTGGAAGACAGCACACCTCTCGAGACATCTTGTCAGGCCTACAAATCACTGCTTCTGTACCCCTCAGCAAGGAGTCCCCCACTACGACCACACGCCTCCTCCGAGGCTTAGCAGCGACTGTTCCCTCGGGTGGGACTCTCAGGCTCCCTTGCTCTGTCCCTGAAGTCTGTCCATGCTGCTCTTCTTCATCCTCCTTGATAAGGGAAAGAGCTTCGAATCGATTCTCTAGCTGCAAGCTCCCCGAACAATTCCTTCTTGGTTTACTACTCTTTGTGACATTCCTCCAGCTGTCTGCCTCCTCTGTTTGGCAAGTGACCTCTTCCACCCTAGCATCTTCCTCTGCATGGTACTCATCCAAGATGGTTAGTTCTATTGTGTCCAGGAAATCCTCTTGTTCCCTAATCTGCTGAAGTGTAGCTACTCTGGACTCCAGCTGCTGCACTTTCTCCTCCAAGAGTGCTACCAACTTGCACTTGGTGCATGTGAAGTTCTCCACTACTGTAGGCAAGAAGAGAAACATCCCACAAGAGTTGCAGGTGACTGTGGCAGATCCCTCGTTGTCCATACTGCAAAGTCTTTAGTAATAAATATAACAGTCAATCTACTGGAAATACTTCTTTAAAGGTAAGTACTGGCTGCTATCTTACATTTAAAGGGAAGGTTCTGTTTCAATATCTGATTCTAACCTAATGCCACTTGAGCAGAGCTGTTCAGTTAAAGAAAACTAAAATTCACAGAAGCTCCTCCCCTTCAGCAACGAGCACACGGTCTCAAGCACACGGTCCCAAAATGGCTGCCAAGCAGCTCCTCTCCTTCTCCTCTCTCTGGCCGGACTGTTCTGGAAGGCTCTGGAAGGTGGTATATAAAGCTAGTCTGCTAGCTCCGCCCCCTTGTGACTCACAGATGTGACTCACAGAAGCTCCTCCCACTTTTACTCTGCACTTTTACTCTGACCCAAATTATGAAGTTCTTTGTAGTAAACTTTAAACAAATCATGCACCTAACCACTTTGAAATTATGAGAAAAGCATTAAACAACCAACTGAAATGAAAATATTAAAACTGCCTGGAATCCTCATGTCTTTGAGCCTGGAAATGTATCATATGCTTTAGGCTTTAATGACTTCTTGTACCCTGTCCCACACCTTCCATGTTTTTCTCACCCTGGACCATTATCAAGAAATGGGAAGGCAATGCAAGACAAGAGAAGATGCTGATGTGTAGTAATAACAGAGTGAAAGCAGGCATATATAGAGCTTGTGTACTGGTTTGAGCATTGGACTAGAACTCTAGAGACCAGGGTTAGAATCCCAGCTCAGCCGTGGAAATCTGCTGGGTGACTTTGGGCAAGTCACACACTCTCAGCCTCAGAAGATAACCATGGAAAACTCCCTCTGAATAAATCTTGCTAAGAAAAACCTATGATAGGTTCTACTTAGGGTTGCCATAAGTCTGAAATGACTTGAAGACACACAACAACAAAATAGGATATGTCACTTAAGAAAATCTCTAGCAAAGAAGCTCCTTTTAACCATCTTTCATATTCATCCTCTGTCCAGTTGCAAGGTTTATTTTAGCATTGGGATGATGGTGGGAAAGGGCTGGAGAAACACAGAATTTCTGTATCAGGTGGCAGCTACGTAGTGAAGTAAAAAATTCAGTAAAGGTTGAGCTGGGAAAGAATGGGATTCTCCTCCTACTAATCCTGTTGTAGGTGTCTGGGCCTGCCTATAGTAGGCAAGGTAAACAGCAGCTGCCTCCAGAATCTCCTACCGAGTATTCATAAACAGCAACACAAAAGAGCAGAGAGTAGAAAAGCCTGTCATTATGTTAACAAAAAATGCTGTATAAATTTGGCCACCAACATAGACATTATAACAAAAGTGGAGGCTGGTAAAAGAAAAAGTATCCAGGATACATTTTGGAAGAAGTGTCCACATGGTTTCCAGAAAGTTCAAAAGGTTTTTATTTTACTTATACAAGTCTTACCTGTGATTTCATTTCATATTGTTAGTTCTGAATAAAATGTTCAGGTCTACTGTGGGTGGGGAAACCTCAGAAAATCTCTGTGATGCTGACTTATTTTAACAGTGACAAGTACTTTATCAAATGTGCGAAACATGGTTTAAACAGAGTTGAAATGGGTTGTGCAACTGTCACAGCAAAACAATGGTGATGCAGGTACTCAGTGCTTCATCTCACTCATAAGTCCTTGCTCTTAGGTGGGGCAGGTTTTTTGGGTGGAAAACAGCACTACAGAATGACAACTAGCAGACAACTATTAAAAATTTCCTGGATCACAGAGTAATTTAAGAAGCAGTTTGCCATAAGTCAGAAATGACTAGAAGGCACACAACAACAAAAGGTTAACTGTGTAAGGTTAGGGATTAGGGCTTCCAGAGTGTAAACTAGAGGGGGCTCCTGTACCTTTTAAAGGTCGTATACAAGAAGTAATTTCAGAAGGTAGTGCTAGCTGTCTGTTTGCATGATAAGCCACGTCTACTTAAATCACCCCTGCTACACAATCCTTAAAGGGGCAGGAGCCCTCTCCCTTTGGGGCCTAAGGGATCATTCAGATGTTGTTGTTTGTGATTCACACTATGGAACCACATCAATGTGCATCTCTGCAAGTTTGGTTACTCACATATGCAAGCATTCAAATAAAGGTGGAATCAATTATGCAAAAGCTCAAGGCATGCAGCATTTTATCGTGGGTCTATGAGCATTGGTTATTCACAGTATCAATGACGCAGATCTTTAAGGGGGGAAAAATACTCAGGGAAAACCCTGAAATCAATTATCCTGGATTAAGTGGGGTTTTTTTGGCAGCCCCTTCCCCAACTGAATTGGGTGCATTCGGAATGTGTATGAACAATGGAGATTCAACCCGGATTCATCCTGGATTATTTTCACAGTGTGAATAACTCCTAAATCGTAAAGGGGCAGAAAACAACATTGACTGTGCCTATCACTCCTGGGAAAAGGGGGCAGTGAAATACTGGGGTGTATTGAAGGGCAAAATGAAGGCATTTCTCCCCAAATAAGAATACTTCCCAATAACGCCCCCCTCCAAGTGTTGAAATGTTGAGATTATGATTTTGCACATTTTGCTGCTCCCTCCTGATGCACTCATGATAAAGTTGGCCCTGCCTGAAGTATTGCAGGAGTTGAGTACTGAGTACAAAGATGGAAAGAATAGTTCCAATTAGATCTCTGTAACTGTTTACAGCCATTTAAAAAATCTAGTTCTTGCTTTCTGAACTACTTTTTTCTGTTTCAGATCTTGATACCAGGGAAAACATAACCACTTTGTATGCTATGTTATATAGGCATTAAGATTACTCATGAGAAAACAGCTTTTGCAAGGATGTTCATATGCAGAAATCGTGCTCTAGGTCAGCGGTGGGAATCCTGTGACCCAACAGATGTTGGACTACAGCAATCAGGCAGTTTAGCAAGTAAAGGCAACAGAGATGAATAATGATAATATAAAAATATTTATTTATAACCCACCCCTCTGAATGAACAATTGGGACGGGGATGTTGGGACTGGGAGCTATTGTCCAGCAACAACTGGGTGGTCACATGATTCTCCACCCCTGTCCTACTGCACCAGTGTCTATGTATAGAGGACAGATTACCACAGAATGCATTAAAAAATTTCAGATTAGGTGCAACTGGAGACAACTAGAGGTGGGAAATCTGCTGCAAAAGATTAGTTTAGGGGACCCTGCAGAGCAGGTTGTGGTGGAATGTGGGGATGCGAAGAGGTCACAAGGAAGAGATAGTTTTGTTGTATGAGTAGATGTCTGTTCATGCAATGTTGGGTGTAACCTGTGGTTTTTGTTCCACTGGCATTTTGTTATAACACCCGTCCAGAACTGCTGTTGGCATAACTTAAAATCCTGATTTAGTAAACACATTTCTTAAGAGGGCTGACACAAACTAAGACAAAGAACTTGCTCCCAATGTTCTTTCAGCAAAGGAAACCGTTGTGGAAAGCTGGAGCATTTAATTAAATGCAGATTGCTCTTAACAGTTTATACAGAATAACCCAAAATGCTTTGGTTTTTTTTTTTTAAATCCTGCAAAAGATGTCTCTGGAAAAAGGTATATAACTGTTTGTTTTGCAGAGCTTGTCTTTGCATAGTTCCAAATAACGTTTTTGTTGTTCTTAAGACACTTGCTAGCCAGGAAGCAATTCATTTAATGCACTTCAGCTGAGCACAGTATATTCTTGCCTCTGTAGAAAACCATCTGGTCTCTGAAGGAGTTTCTGAATGAAGTTAATATGTGGAGGAATTTATTCTGCACTGATTCCAAAACATCCACAGTGGCATTATCAGGTCCCAAAACCTTGACCCATACACTTTACAAACTTTCTTTAGAACAAGACCAAACTATCATATCAATGTGTATAAGGTTTCACACTGTAGAGATTATCAAACAGGGGGTAATGACCGGAGAAGGAGGGGATCAAAGCATGATGCTCCCATCCTTATTGTGCAATTGCCATCTTTGCCACACTTTGAGGTTGCTTGGCCACACCCACACATGCCCAGGTTTCCATCTGTAAAGAGGTAGAGGGTATGTCAGACTGTGTTCTAGATGGCAATCATTATCCTAGTCTCAGGCTCCCTCCTCATTCACTGGTGCATTTATAAATGTTGTGATGTAATTAACCCTAATGTCTCCAAAAACTGTATGTCCACTAAGGAACGATTGGGTTAGGATGGGAAAATAATTAATAGAAAGGGCTGTGAGAGAGTGAACTAGAGCTTCTGTGATTGCCATCCATGTAGCACCCTTAGTTCCCCTTGACTGTTGTTTTCACTAACAGAAGGACTCTGGTGTCTGTTTTGCATATGGCCAAGTTCATGCAATGACTCTGAGTTCAAAGTGCAAAAGTAGCTTTGAGTTCAAGCAATGGCATTTTTGGAGAATGTTTCTAGGACAATTTCCAAATTCATATTGAATTTCAAAACCTCTATTGGGCCAACCCAAAAGACACAAAAATCTATACAAGATTTTGAGGTCATTAGATCTCTTCATCAGGCAAAAATATATATGCCTTTTAGGTTGGCCCAATAAAAGTACCACAGGTTGAATCTTCCTTTTCTGAAATGTTTGCGGCCAGTGGTGTTTGGGATTTTGGATTATCAGGATTATGACTATTATTGGAATCTCAAATACTTATATTTGCATTTATGTACATAATGAGATATCTGCAAGATGGGACCCAAGTCTAAGCCCAAAATTTATTCATGTTTCATATATACTTATGCACATAGCCTAAAGGTACACAAAATACACAACATTTTTAATAATTTTGTGCATGAACAAAGTGTGTGTACATTTAAACCATAAGAAGGCAAAGGTGTCACTGTCTTGGCCACTTATGAAAAACATTTTAGTTTTTGGAATTTTTTGGATTTCAGAATTCCAGATTAGGGACTCTGGGATCTTATTGCTTGGTGTTTTAAACCAGCTCTAGCCTCCTGGGCTGTTGTTGGGATGCTGGATGGAGGTGGGGATTATCACACTAGATTGCCACTAAATCGCCAGCCACCATCAGCTGAGGTCCAAGCTGCTCTCTACCAGCACTTTTTAGAAGCTGGAAAGCTTTCCGACTTCTAAAAAGTGCTGGTGAAGCATAGCTTGGACCCAGCTTGGACCCAAGTTGATGGTGGCTGGTGATTCAGCTGCGATTTAGTGTGTGATAATCCCCACCTCCATCCCGTGTCCTGGCTGCAGCCCGAGAGGTTGGAGCTGATTTAAAACGCCAAGCAATAAGCTCCTCAATCTGTAGCACAAACTGGATTTTACATTTTTCTTATGGTTACTGTTGGAAAGCATGTTTCTATTGCTTTCTTCACACCCATTGTATTTTTAGGTCAGCAAAACATGTTAAATAGAATGGAAATGTGTGTGTGTGTGTGTGTGTGTGTGTGTAAAATAAAGGAGGGGCTGCCATTATGCTCCCTTGTTTCCATCCACTACATATTCATCTGACCCACTCCACAGAATCTATATGAACAGGGTCTATGTATAAAGTCAACTGAATGTGCTGTGTGCTGCACCAGTGGGTACAATCTCAGTTTGATTGGTTCATTCTGCACAATATATTTGTCTACATAGGACTAGTGCCATGTAAATTCAATGCATGGACCATGTCCTGTGGTTCAGTCTCATGGATTTCCTGACCTCATCCCATCATTCAATGAGTCCTCCCCCACCCTGCATATTGAAGTAGTGCATGTGTTGATTCTTCTTTGTGACTCATAGGGACACTGTGATTTATGTGGAGAAGGCACTTGTTAATACTCCTAATATAAGAGAGGGATTACATAGAAAATATAAGCAACATATGTCAACTAGGTTTTGTGCAAATTGTGGCCTATATGATATGATGCTGGCTACTATGTCATGAAGTCTGGTATAAATTTCCAGTTTAGTCTTTTGTGTACAACCATTTCCCATATTTTGTCTTAGGAAAAGCCATCTTATTTGTAGCTCCTCTTGGCGGAGTGTGCTCTGTGAGGGTGGAACTCCAGGTCTGTCAATTCAACCAACCAACCAACCAACCAACCAACCATTTTTTATGCTTCATAAAAATACCAGTGTTCACTGCTCATCTAGATTGTTACAATGTTTTGTCACTTTTTTGGTGATAGATCTTCTTTGACAGACCAATTTGTCAGCCAATTTTTGTTTTCTTTACACACTTTGGGGAATGGCTTTTGTTCCAATAGTTTTGCCCCTTAAGAAATGTCCTTTATTTCAGCAGCAGCTCCCACGATGCGGGTGGTTCATCCACTGGTGTCTGTTTCCTATAAAGAGTGTTTGAGTAATTTACACAGATTTAAGAATCTTTGAGGCATTTGGAAAAATCTCATAGTTTTCTTAATTAGAAACATGTTGTTTTCCTAGCTTGTTTGCATTATGACAGCTTTTGTGTGTGTGTGATGGTTTTATCATTTCTTGTTCCATCAACAATATTCAGGAATCACTGGCCTTCTTCCCAAATGGCCACTTATATATTTCAAGGATTATTTCAAAGCTTACAAGAAACAACTGCATTGGAAGCCTGAGGGCAGGGAACTGTCAAATTAACAATTGTAAACTGTTCATGTTAAAGCACCGTGTACACTGATGGCCCTATATAAATAAATGATGATAACAACTGCAACTCTTGGCGCATTACATCCAAGCACAAATTCAGAATGGTGTTTGGAAGATCATCTTGAAAGGGAAATGATTTTTTGGCAATCAATTTTAGTATAGTCAGCCCTCCATACCCATGGATTGTTTATCAAAGGAGTCAAGCATCCACAGCTTAAAAATATTCCCCAGATATATAAATTCCAAGAAGCTAAACTCGATTTTGCTGTTTTATATCAAGGGCACCATTTTACTGTATATTTGTATTTAATAGGACTTGAGTATCCATAGATTTTGGTATCCCAGGGGGTTCTGGAACCAAACCCCATCAGATACCAAGGGCTCAGTATATTCTTATGTGGTGTCACATATGTTTTATCATTCTTTATATTGCCAAACTGCCCCCTTTCCAGAACTTTGGAATCATTACTCTCACTACCATTGACTTCATAAAGCCAGGATGTGAAAATAATCCAGGATGCATCTGGGTTTATTTTAGGTCTTAGAAAAATCCCATATTTGAAAATCCGCTAGAAAAGTCTGGGTTGCAGATGGGCTGCAGAGGGGCAGCCACAGGTGAATGTGATAAGACCTGTCTTTGACACATAAACATGCATGTATACTTTCAGGAGAAAGATGGGATACAGTGCATGCAATAATCTCCATAGGTAAGTACATCCCTTTTTCATAGAATCATAGAATCATAGAATCATAGAGTTGGAAGAGACCACAAGGGCCATCCAGTCCAACCCCCCTGCCATGCAGGAACTCCAAATCAAAGCATCCCCGACAGATGGCCATCCAGCCTCTGCTTAAAGACCTCCAAGGAAGGAGACTCCACTACACTCCAAGGGAGTGTGTTCCACTGTCGAACAGCCCTTACTGTCAGGAAGTTCTTCCTAATGTTGAGGTGGAATCTCTTTTCCTGTAATTTGTATCCATTGTTCCGCATCCTAGTCTCTGGAGCAGCAGAAAACAAGCTTCTGGGATGTCTTCTTACAACATGATTATTAAAAATTATGATTTAAAATTTAACATAGATTTTAAAAGCCACAAATTATTAGTGTTTTTTAAAAGATCAATAATGAAATTTGGACCATTCTAAATTTTAATCTTAAACCGCCCCCCCCCCAAGTAAAATAAGAAGAATCTTTACAATTTTAGCTGTTTAATTCTTAAAATCTTTTTTTGTGTGTGTGCTGTACTTGTCTCTCTCTTCTGTCATCCCTCCCCAAGTTCTGATCTCGACACCATGACAAAATATGAAGCCGCACAGTAGCTTCATCAAGGTCTGGTTGAAATGTATTCTGCAACAATCCCTGGGGCTCTTTCAAACTAGAGTTGGCCCTCCGTTTTCATGGAGGATCCGTTCTGGACCACCCTGCACAAACGGAGGCTCACACATATTCAAACCATGTGCATGGCCCATGCACGCAAGCCATTGGAGATTGCAGAGGTTGCCCCTCTGTGGATATTTGAGGGTGCGGATCCCAGATCCATGAGTTAGGAGGGTGACTGTACACTGTTGTAACAATGTGATTCCACTGTAATTGGTGGATAAGATTATTGAAAGATCATTCATAATATAGAAATAATCTTCAGTCAGTTAAAATAGCCTGTCCCTCCTGATGTTTAAACTATGACTGCATCCACACTGAAGAAATAATCCAGTTTGACATTGCTTTAACTGCCATGGCTCACTACTATGGAATTCTGGGAACTGTGTTCCCACAGCAGTGTGGCTGCTGCAGAAATGATGCGTGTGGTGCCGCACACCAAAAAGGAGCCGCCTAGAGCAGCTCGTTTTTTGCGGTGCCGCAACCAGGAAGTGGCACCATTATGATACCATTTCCTGTGCATGACATTTAGTTGCTGCACATTGGTGTCATGGTGGCCCCTGTGTGGATGGGAGGCTGCCATGAGGCCGGTGCTGCCATGGACTAGGGTTAGGGAGCATGCAGTTGGTGTGCACTCCCTAACTCTAGTATCACTGCAGCCATGTCGCTTAGTGCCCGTCTGTATCGGGCCTATGTGTCTGAAAAGGAGTGCTTTTACTTTGCACTCTCTGTTTGTGTTTATTTAGCATTTTCTATATCAAATAGCTTTTGCTCATTTGTTTCCTATTACTTATTTCCCAGAAGATTGTGATTCTGTGTTTTTTTTAAAAAAAACAAAAACCCTGTCACCCTGTAGTTAAGTTCCATGCTCATCACACACAACCAGACAGCAGGATTTTGTCCTATAAATAAGAAGCATGTGGTGTATATTAATTCAGAGCAAGGGCCTCTGTATTTCTCAAATCTTTTAGCCATATTACTCCAGCTATTAAAAAAAAAGCATTGCATTAAACAAAGGACATATTTAAGAACAATTTTGGTTAGGCAGATTCAGAATCAATTTAACTGAAATGTGGTACTGGATGAGAGTTTTGTGGGTATCGTGGACCCACATAAAGACAAATAAATGGGTCATAATCAAGCCAGAATTCTCTCTAGAAGCCAAGATGACAACAGTGAGGCTATCACACTTTGGACATATATGAGACATGACTCATTGGAAAAAATATAATGTTTAGCACTTTGGTTATGCCATACCTTAGACACTTGATAGATGTCAGTGCTAATGTCATTTGCCACCTCAAAAACAAACAAACAAAACAAAACAAACAAACAAAAAACAAACAAAAAAACCCGGCATTTGGCCTTTGGAACCAATTGATTTAGTCCAAATTTGCACATTTGCTTGATTTTAAGTTGTTTGAATTTGTTTTACATTGGGTTGTTTTAATGTGTCATAAAATGTCAGCTTAATTGAATTACTCTTACTGCTTTAAATTTTTGCACATTGTTAAAATTGATTTTATTGTTCTCTGTCCTGATACTTTTAAGGTAGACTTTTAAGTATTTATATAAATAAAATGCAATTAAAAATGGAACAGCACTAGATGAAAAACCAGTTATGTCAATTGCTCCCCTTTAAGTATGAAAATGTGCAATGGACTCCTTCCCTTTGCCAAAATTAGGGCTGCCAAACTTATTTTAATTGCCCTTTTATTTTCTTCTGGTACCAGATTACCTGTTATGTTAAAACTGATTATTAACAAGTTTTTGCCATGAGGTTCATTTGAAGGATATTCTTTGTTCTGTGATGGATTCTTTATTATTTTGGCTCATTCCCATAAAAAAATGTAGAAGCAGCCTGAATACCATTACTTGTTTAACATCTTTGACTTTTGTAGATTCCAATTTCCTCTGCCATATTAGTGACTGGCAATCTCCCCTGCAGGCATCATACTATAAAATTTACACAGAATAACGGGTTCAAGACGTGCCCTATCACATGAATATTTTCTGCATCCCCTTTGTCAGATTTATCATAAACATTATAAAGTTGTACAAACCGGTGTGGATTCAGCATCTTAATGATGCAATACTGTTATTCAAAATTCTCTCCATTAAGTTAACACAAAAATGAAAGATGATCTATCTCTACCAAATGTCATAACTGAAATGGTTTGTCATGATAGGCTTTTAGAATTTAAAAAAAATGCTTATTAGAAAATGAATAGTCTGTCCCAAAGAATTGTAGCCCCGGCTTTACAAACATTTGAACAACTTTCTTGCAAGCAAAGGTTGCATACCAAATTTAATAATGATGAAAATGTTACATTCAAATGTTACATATCAAAGATATTATTGAAAAAAAATGATTTTATGTGATGTGCCTTTTAAAGAAATTGCTACTTGACGTGCGTAACAACAGAATTTTGAATTAATTTTTCTTATACTTCTCATAATCTTGCTACTCAATCCACTGCTGACTATAAGCTCTAGGGTTTTATGTGTTGTATAAAAGCTGGTTTTTACAAGTTTGCATTTTTGTTTTTCAATTTCTTTTAAATCAAACCATGCTTAATTATTCCTTCTAGATACCCAAATGGTACTACGGTATGTAAAAGCCAATGGTAACTGAAATTCCCATTTATATTGCTGATGAAGACTCAAAAGAACTTCTCGGTACCCAGAAGTGCACTTGATTTGCCCAATATGTCTACAAAGTGGCTGAAGCTGACTTCCTCAGCTATCATGCAGAGAGATAATGAATTTACCCTAACTGTAAATTTTGCTAGATGCGTATGATCTGTCTCAGTAAATTCTATCAACTGTCTTACTCCTTGTTTGTTCCTCATCTCTGATCCATTATTTTATATCTTTTTTTCTTCTTCTAGTAAGCTTTTAAGAGTGGAATGGATTGTTCACAGATGTTTCTTCTTCAAGATGCTCAGCATCCATAACTGACCTTGGAGGTATTTTCTTCAGATTAGGTACAAGAATATGGCAAATGGAAATACGGTGGGACGATTGAAAAATAAAACAAGAACAACTTCTTCTATGGATAAAGTTGTTGGCCTAAAGCCCCCGTTGCACTGATTCAGCAGTGCAAATACAATTAATTGAACTTTACTTCCACTCTCCACACACTCACACACTCACACACACAAATAGCTCCATAGGGTTTCCCTATGTTTGCGAATAAGTTTTTGGAGTGTGAGGAGGGCAGCAGAAGTGAGGGAAGATTGCCTTCCCCCTACCCCTACCACTGATTAAGTTGATGGAAGCAGATGTATTATATTGGATTTAGTCTACTGAATCCAATCTTGTCAAACAAAAATATGAAGTTGAAGGAGACAGACGAGGCGGATAGTACAAAGAGTTTGTCAAGGAAAACCAAGAAGGAGGATGCCAAGACCAAAGCCAGAGCTTGTTACTAGTAGAGCTGCACAGACTTTTATTGAATTACAAACAATGGCAAACACAGCAGGCTCACAGAAACTGGAGCATCCTGAGCTAAATCCAAAAGTCTGTGGGCAGCTTGTTTTCAGTATACTTCCATGAGATCCTGCCACACTTTGAATTTAATTTCATTATCTCCGTTTATTAAATAATTCTATATTTAACAAAAGATGCCTTTATCTTGCTCTCTGCTTGATAATGAAAATGGCTTACTTTGGCTGTGCCACATTGGAAGCAGTATAGACTACATGGGAACCAATGAGGATCTCCTGTTGATGCTCATTGGCTCCTGCATGTTCTGCTTCCACCATGAAATGGGAGAAGCCATGCCACATTCTAAGGACATAGATTCAAACATCTTTTTAAGGATAGGCCAAGGACAAGCAAGGTTCAAAAATGGAAGGAATAATGGAATAATTGAGTAAAATAACTATTTCAAAGCAACTACTGCTCTAGACGAGGCCTGATCTCAGAACTACTACAGGTGCTGCATTTTTTAAAAATGACAATGCTAAGATAGCTATCTTAGCTAAATAGAGCTAAATAGAGACTAATGAGAACAACCTCCATCTGAAAGTCTTACCAAGGGAAACCCCAGCAAAACCTATTTAAAGTAATTAGCACTGTACATCTGAAACACAGACTGGTCTGGAGCATAAATGTAACAAAACCAGGAGCACAAAATGCAACTCATAAAGAAACTTATTATTACATGCACGTGTACATATGTGTACGTGTGTAATGCACATACACATGCATACACACATACATATATACATGTATTAGTTATTAAAGAAAAAATATTCAAGGTAGATCGGGGGTGTGCAATAAATATACAGTTTGTAGAAGCTGAAAGAAGTGTCATTGGCTTGATAGGGTCAGATGATGCAGAGAAAGGGATGATGGGTAGAACTTAGAGTGCGCCCATTCCAGTGACCTCAGATGTCAGCCTATAATAAATAAAGATAAAAACAGAGGAAATTTGGGGGAGGGGAGGGACAAATGCATAAAACTGATGACAAACAAAGAATTCAGCACTTTTCTTTCACAAGATATAGTTTCACATGGAACTGGGGAGGCTCAGGAACAGTACAAATCATTTTGAAAGTATGAGGAGCAAACTAGACACTTTTCTTTAAATTTTTTATCAATAATAATAAAAATAATAATAATTTATATCCTGCTCCTCTGAACGATCGAAGTGGCTTACATTAAAATAAACCAATAAAATACCATCTCAATACAATGGCATATAATAACATTATAACCCTGCCTAGCAAGATATATGATATATAGCCCAAGTGACCTCAGGAGTAAGTGTGCATGATCACTGCTCAAGTCCTTCAGATCATATATTTTTACGATAAATAGCACAACGGTTACTGCAATCCTCCATATCAGGACTCGGTTTACATGGCTGCCATACCGTCTTGCTTGAACGTAATTAAGATCTTAGTTACTGTAAGTACTTATGACCACAGATGGAACAATATTTGTAAATTGCATGCTTTCATTACTAAAAACGCAACACATATAAAAATCTGCCTCCCTTTATATCCCACTTCCTTTAGTGTTCATGAAATTCAGTGGGCAAGGAAATAATGAGGCCTCAGTTAGAAAATCTCACCTGGCATTGATGAGGTACTGAGCAAGGCTGATATTAGCTGGGGTTCCGGTGATGGTAATTTGGCGTTCTGATGAACCTTCTGTGGCATTGGCAATTTTGATCTGTGCTCCAGACATCTGTCTAATTTCATTGATTTTGGTCCCTTGGCGTCCGATTATGCAGCCTATTAGCTAGAAAAGAGGCATAGGGAAATTTAACGGAGTCCTTTGGTGTTAAAAATTGTAAACAATAAATTTTATAGTGTAGGTGTAGTCAGATATCTGATGCAATCATTACCAATTGATTTAATTTTATAACATACGGCATTTTATAATACTTGGGAGTTTTATTACATTGAGCTCACACAGGTTTTACCTTGTGAAACCCTCTGGTGTATTTAACTTTATGAAACTATAGCCAAAATCCAAATCCTACAGACAACTAGAGTACACTCACTGAAACAATGGGATTTATATTCATGTTGATTTACTGTACCATTCAACTTCTGATTCAGTGAATCTCATGTAGTTATGACTAGCAATCAGATTTAGGCTTAGCTACCAAGTCTGTTGTGTGTACAAAAGCCAAGTATGCCTTTTCATTCTATAAAGTAGGTGTTACAGTATCTATTCAAATAGTTGAGAAGACTTTATGGGCCTGCATCCTAATATACAATTATACCTCCACATTTGCAGCTTTGCAGATTTGATTAATTGCTGTTTTGATTAATATGTTCTCTTTAGGAATCTCTAGGTCCTACTGTGCATATGTGCCAGAAGCTGACCACACAGTTGTGCTGGAGAACCTAGAGGTTCCTAAAGAAAACACTTATCTAGGCATGGAGTTGAAGGCTTTCATGGCTGGCATCCATAGTGGAGCTTTTGGGCTATGTGGCCATATTCTAGAAGAGTTCCTTTCTGACGTTTCTCCAGCATCTGTGGCTGGCATCTTCAGATGCTGCATGGAGCAGAACTTGACTGGTGGCCATAAGAAGGGATGAGAAGGTAATTGATTCTTTTTGTCAAGTCACTCATTAACTTTTCCTATAAAACCAACCATCAAGAGTGATTCTTGAATAGTATAAATACCTATCTGTTGACTACAGTGGAAATAGAAATCTGCTATAAATTTGAATTAAATGTTTTGAGTCTGACAAAGAAGCAGAGAAGAGGAAGGTGGAAACCAAAACCAAAGGCAAAAAGTTAAGAATTGACAAACAATCCAAGCAAAGAACACTACCAGAATACGAACCTTTGGTTAAAAAAAGGGAATCCACTGGACCACCAAATTATGGGCAGATACAAAGCACGGGGATGTTTATTACAATATCATGAACTCAAGTGTTTAGGTATCAGAAATTGTTTGGAGAAGATACTCAAACTATTTCCTAGTTAATATATGATCAACCTACCCCCAATTTATTGTTGATGATATTTTCCTTTATGCTTTGTGATAGGGCGCCTATGGTAAGTCTTTATTCTGTTTCAGTTATTAAGGTAAAATGGAGGATGTATTACAGCTTTTTCCTGAAAGGAGATCATTTTAAAAAGTAAAATAAATTTGTCTGGAAAAATTTGTTTGGCACCCATAACTGCTATTAGACTTATTTATACTCTCAAGAGTCACCTGAGATATGGCTAAAACTGTGAAACCTTCTTCGGTCTCAGTTACCTTACCCCACATACCCCCTTTTACACCTAAACCATGCTGTCCAGGAAAGCCAATATCTCATTTAATGAGCAGGAAAATCAATCAACAAGTATTATTTTGTCTCATGCAGCCACTACTTTGATTTATTTATCAGCTATGTTCATACAAAAATTATATCCTGCAAGTTCTGACTTGTAATTTTTTGTAGAGCAGTCTCAGTGCATGTAGTACCCATGCTGAGTTTTAGTTGGCTAGTTCCAGTTAGCTAGGGCAGCAGCTCATATATGGCATTTTGAAAGGTCTTTGCTCAGTCCTGTACAGCCCTATAATGGCATTTTCCTCTTAGATCTCCAAATGTTTTCAGACTGCCCAAGACCATTTTGGGTTAGTAAATATCACTGCCTGCAGCAGAGAAGGGTAACTAGGCAAAAACAGTAATGCTGTGTTCAGTCCTAAAACTAATGGTAGTAATGCTTAAAGATCCTGGACAGACCACTAACAAATGAAATGAGAAATGTTAAACTCTTAGCTATTCGTGTCAGTAGATATTCTAGGTAGGTACAATAGTTAAGACAGTAAAAATATTGACAAAAATAGATCTGAACTGTGAATGTCTCAGCATGCAACTTGCACTGACACAGCAATAAATGTTTTTTTAAAATCTAAACTGTAGATACATTCAAACAGAAGATAATATATATTGAAGAAAAAGTGTCTATTTCTGTTACTTCATATGGATGTATTGGAGCAAATGTAGCACTTTTTGAGGCTACCCTTGTGCCTAACCCGGAAACTTCAATTGGTTCAGAATATGGCAGCACATCTAGAAGAGAGCATATAACACCAGTGCTCAAAGCTCTCCACTGGCTGCCCATTAGTTTCTGGGCACAGGACAAGGTGTTGGTACTAACCTTTAAAGCCCTGCATGGCTCAGGCCCATCCTACCTTAAGGACCGCCTCTTCCCGTATGAACCGCCCCGCACACTTCGGTCCTCTGAGAGGAACCTACTGCAGCCGATGAAAACCAGGCTGTCCCAGACCTCTCAGAGGGCCTTTTCAGCTACTGCCCCTAAGCTCTGGAACTGCTTGCCGGACGAGATGCGTCTCATTACATCACTGGCTAGTTTCAAAAAGTCTTTAAAGACGCATCTTTTCCGGCAGGCCTTTCCCTGAAGGAGAGAATAAATGAAACCCTCGCTCCCTGCTCTAAAAATATAAACAGTACTGGAAATTATTAATGATCCCTTTACTTAATACTTACTTGAATCGATTTAATGCGGCCTTGCACACGGATTGCTCATGAAAATGCACTTTGTTTTAATAACTGCCGACCATTTTTAACTGTGTTAGTTTTAAACTGTCTAGATTTAATTCAGTTTTAAGGGGGGTGGTTGGGGTGGGATGTGTTCGTTGTTTTTACTCTGTATCTTTTTATTTTGCTGTACCCCGCTCTGAGTATTTTATTAGAGGAGCGGGCTATAAATAAACTTTATTTATTTATTTATTTATTTTTCAACAGGACACATTTCCTGGCAACACTCTTAGTGTGAAATGTGGATATTTTTAATTGTCTTAACAATATGAAGTTTGTTAAAAAAAAATCATGAAGCACAGTTGCATCAAAGTTCCTGAACAGAAATATTCCTTGGACAGGTTATAATCTTGCATTAGGTAACTGGGAAGAACAGGGCGTTCTTGGGAAGAAATATTTAAGCAACATACGTCTTGGATTTACTTACTTCTACACTCAAAACAAACTTGGTCTGGGATTTAGTGAACAAATTAGTGTCCCCTCCCACAAATGGATGTCTTGTTTTATTCAAATGCTATTGGCCAAGGTTGGGGTATGGTCCAAGCAGAGGGAGATCTTTGTCCTAAAAAGGTGGGGTGAGGTTCCCTATCTGCTTGGCCCATAAGCCACTGTTGCTATTGTTCATTTAATGATCAACAGAATAAATGGAATTTATGTTAACTGTTGGTTTACCAGGTTTCCATGGATTAAATGGGATTATTTTATTTTGATACTAATGACTGGATGTAGATCAAGAACAGTATTGCATAGTTTGTCCTCTAACTGTTAACTACTCAAGTAGACATTGCTAAGGTTCTAGGGGACTGAAATACTCATAAGCAGTATACGTCCAAGATGATCCAAGCAAAGTTTGGTGAGCTAAACTAATTTCAGCATGTTCTCTCTCATCTTCTTTCATGCTTCGCTCTCACCCTCTTTCATCTAATGTCAGCTAGTGCTGATAGCTATCAAAGGACCAACATTTTTAGTGACTTGGGCCCGGTACAGATGGCCAAAAAAGGCTGCCTGTATAGCCCGATTAGGGTTAGGGAGGGTGCAGTGTTTGCACCCTCCCTAACCATAGCGTGTATGGGAGCCGTCATTTTAAAATGATGGCATCCATACTGGCATGCCATGATGTTGTCTTGCCATGCGCAGCATTTAGATAACGCTGCGCGTGCCTGACAACATCACAAAGTGGGAGGGCACCAAGCGCGCCCTTTCCACGGCTCAAAAAAGAGCTCCAAAATGGACTTCTTTTTTGCACCTGGTCCTTGGCGTGGTCTTTAGATGACGATGTCAAGGACCCAGGGGGGAAAGGGGCCATGGCAGTGGCCCCTTTCTCCCCTTGGCACCACTGGGGAGAGCAGGGTGCAGGGAAGCGGCAGTTTGCCACTTCCCCGTCGCCTTCAGAAGCACCAGGATGGCCCCATCTTGCCACTTCTTGGGGTGGCTGCAGAACGCCCCTTTTGGGTGGTCTGTACCGCCCCTTGGACACAAAGATTAGCTTTACTCCAAGCAACCTTGACAAAGCTCTGCTACTGAAGGAATGGAGTTACTTTCTGTACTCTAGCAATATGCAGTATTACTTCTGCACTTGCCGTTTTTTGTTGCAAACAAGATACTGCATAAATTCATTTTTCCTAATAATTTATCAGACTAGGCCAATTATACCTGATTTCCATTGACTAGGCAACAGCTGCTATAAGCAAAAGTAATATATTCAAAATGTTTTGGAATGAGTCTAGACCAAGGCTGGTCAAAGTAGCCTATGGGCCATATGTGGCCCCCATGACTGTTGTTGTGGCCTCCAGAATGCTCCCAAATGAATTCCTAGGTACTGTGAATTCCATTTCCACAATATTTGGAGCCACACAGGTCCACCAGCGGTCTTTTTTTGTTGTTGGAAAAAAACTTTAAAAAAATTCTCCTAAAATTTTCAATAGGGGCAAGGGAAATGTTTGCACACTATTTTATGCCCACCTTGGGCCAAATCATGCCCTGGAGCGGCCTATTTTAAATAGGAAGTGAACAGAATTGAATTTTGCTCATTTCCCATTGTTAACAAAGGTCTCTTCTGGGCTCAAAACGACCTAGGAATGCCCCCCCCCCCCCAAATGGTGAAAATACCCTTTTCTCCCAGAGAGTTTGGAGGACTTATGATTATGATTATGATTATATTATTTTCAGACATAGAAGTTCTGGAGATCCTTTGGCTCTCCAAGATCCTCTGGGGGCGAATGTGTCTCCCTAGCCTTCCACAGTTGCCCATCCCTGATCTATCACAAGTTCTTCTCAAAAGGCAGGACTGTTTCTCCGTCAAATACACCAGAAATCAGCCCATTACATTAGATTTGGATAATAAGGATTTTATTAACTCAGTTTTATCTAAGTGTCAAATAATTATATTTCAAGGGCTGGGGATGGATCTAAATAAAAAACAAAACCATCCACCTTTTTACTAAAAGAAGCTGAGCAATTTAATATAGGTGCTAAAAATTAATGGCAGTACAAGCTACACTGAGAGAACAATAATTTGCAAGTTGTGAAAAACAATATTTACATTTTATTTCACACTGCAGTAACATTTCACTGAAGTGTTCAGTTCTGGATGTTGCACTTTAAGAAAGATGTAGCTAAATTGGAATCAATTGAATGCTGGACAATGAAGATGGAAAACAAGTCCTAATGGGAAAGGTTGAAGGAAACAGGTATGTTTAGCCTCGAGAAGACATGACTGAGGGTGGCATGATACATTATTCAAACACGTGAAGGACTGCTACATAGCAGACAGCCAGATGTTATTTTTTGTTGTCCAATAGGAAGAGATTTGATTTATAGTTCTTATGCTCCTGAAGGGTATATCTTTCCTTTTTACCATTAGAAAAAAAAACTCTCTTAAAAATAGGAATGGTAGAACAATAGAACTGCATGTGTGGATAGTGTGCTTTCTCTCACACTGTTGAAATCCACAGGCTAAGAGTGGACAACTTTCTGCTGAGGATGCTCATGGGTTTGGATTTCCTTTACTGAACAGATGGCTGGCCTGTATGGCCAATACATTCTCTTTCAAAGCAATGATTCTATGAACCTTGTAAAAGGTAGAAAAGTATCCAGGTCTGCTGCACCAGCAACCAGTAACTAGAGAAATCCAATGGGATTTCAACCGGGGCTTCAAAAATTTGAAGGACGATGCCTCTTTATTTCAATGTCCCCTGCTATCTGGAAGGGAATTATAGTTTTAATCCCAAGATAACATTCCTACATTTACTTAGGAGTAAATCAAAATATACATATTAATAATCATCTTGATTAAAGCACATATGCATTTTCCATACTTGTTCAGTTTTCCACAGGGACCTGATCTGGCCTACTTCCACCCAAAACACAGTTACCACACTCCCTCCCCCACAAAAATCAGGAATTACCATTCATTCACTATATGGATTCACAGGTACATACACACACAATGAAAATGCCCTCTCTACATGCTATGACATGACCCCATATACTGCTGCTCCTGGAAGCTTCCAGGACATCACTTTTTCCTTTTGCCACTAATTCTATCCTGTTTATTTATTTAGTACTGCAAAATCATCCTTGCAGGAGCACATGCACCTGATTCCCATCTCTGGTTTATTAGATTTTTTTTTGTGATTACAATTAAGGAATCAATTTAGATATGGAAACTTTAATCAGAACAGTCTCCCCACTCTTGATTTCACTGTCTTTAGAAATTATGGGTTACTGTGTTTTTTGGGAAATCATCACCAGTCATTCCAGGGACAAGTTATAAAGTGTGGATTTAGATGTGAAATGAAGATGGCCACATCTTTAAATCCACTGGAATAACTTATAAGAACACCATGAGAACTTATCTAAACTGCGATGAATAAAGAGTTCCTGCATATGAAATTTGAGAAGAAGTATATTTGTTCCATATGTTTTCTTATTTGTTGTTGTTTAGACTCTATGGAGAATATGGGAGAATTCCTCAGTTTTTATTTACTCAGTGCCTCAGACATCAGAGTCCAAAGCATTTGATCCTAAGGTCTTGAATCCACATGAACATAATATCAATAAAGGACAAAGGTTTCCTGTTAAAATAGGATAGTCACATCATTACAAACTGAACCAAGAAACCACTTCTATGGCTTTTCTTCCCTCCCATCACAAAATAGGTTCCAGAATTTTTTTCGGCTCACTTGTTTCAAAATATATTGCCCTGATTTAAATATCTGCTCTGATCTGGATTGGACTTGGCAAGAAAAAGCAATTCTTCCTCTCATCCCTTGAGTCACTGGGGCAACAACTTCTTGGTTGGAAAATGGGACCATTTTTAGAGATGTTAAACAAATTTTCCATGTACCACATTACTACAGACTGGTAGCAAAGCCAAACACTCCGCCCCCCCCCCCCATTCATTTCTCATAGTTTAGTAGCAATAACTTGACAAACACTTTGACATGCCAAGGGTGTAATTAAGGCTTTTAAAACGTTGTTCGAGTGGAGATGTAGACTAATATTTTTATAAAATGATATGGAGAGCACTGAGATGCGATACTCACATCATTGGGAATGGTGAGTTCATGAGTACTGGCCGGGGGACTGGCATCCAAACCTGAGCATATGCAAGGGAAAATGGTTATAGTTTGAAGAGAAAGTATTGCACACTGTCTGGCATTTCACCCAAACAGCAGACCTTGCGATTTCTCAGATTGCACCAGGGCCAGAGGGTAAGGGAGGAACACAATTTGGTAAAATAACAAGGAAAATACTACTGCTACTAACCTATTATGCCTGTTGTTACACTGCAGGCTTCTTTCCAGCTGGTTAACAAAATTATTGGTAATTCTGTAGGATACTGTTATGCTCACTTCAACCTGCTTCCATTTGATAACCAAAGAACCATTCCTTGACAGATGGTGTATGTTTCTATTTTAGTTCTCAAAAGGATGATAAATAATGGAGCAAAAACACAGCCGATCTGCCTTAGGACTATTAGCCATGATCTTGTGGTCCCTTAGGAAACAAATTTGTCCAGACTGTGAGGTTTATCACACTGCCCTTTCCCATCCTTTCCTCCAAAACAAGGTGCAGGATGAAAACTTTTAAATGCAGATTTTATCACAGGCCTCCGTGCCCAGGCAGGAGGCATCCAGTACCTGATCCTGGCTTCTCCCACACCTTGCAAAAAATGGGAAAAGCCTGTTCTTTCAAAAAAGTGCAGGAGAAGTCTGGATTGAGTATGGGATGCCATGTTCAGGTATGGGAATGCTCCAACCTGGGTATGGAGGCAAGCAATAAAATCTGGGTTTAAAAGTTTTCATCCTGCTTCTAATTCAGGAAGAAAGGACAGAACGATAAACTCCTATTATGCAATCTACTCCACAAAATAAAAAATTAATGAAGCCCTTTCATCCAGCCTTTCTTGGTTGCCCCAGACAGATAGGCTTGTTCCAAAACTTCTATTTAGTTCACAACATATTGATTTATTTGAATCTTGAAACAAAATCTGTAGCAAGGATTGAATTTTACTATGAAATTACTCCAGAGGTGCATGGCCAGAAAGTCAAAGGTACAATGGTTCAGGAGAAGAACTTCTAATGAAAACTAACAGCTATCAGTAAACAATGGATTGAATCAAAATTTAAGCATGAAACTAGGCTGGGAGAAGACAACTTTCTTCCCCTTTCCTCATTATGGCAGCCCTTTTGGCCCCCTGGAAATGTCACCCACAGGCTTGGAAAATCTTGCTGAACTGGGGCACCCAGTGGAGGAAGGAAGGATTTTCAAAAATCGGGCAGAATAAACTGTGAGCAGAAGCCCTTTCAGCCCTATGGAAGTTTGAAAAAGTTTGACAAATAATTTATTACACAGTAAGTCTAGGTTGAAGTAATACAAACAGCAATACAAATAAAGATAGGAGATCTGGACCTTCTAAAACAACAGTAAATCAGGGATTGTAAAATTCATGGAGTTTTTCTGAATCATGTTTCTTCCCCAGTACCATAAATCTATAAACATACATGAATTTCCTACAGGGCTTAGATTCCAAAGCAGGGATGTCAGGGCTGAAAGCTGTGTCTTAAAAAATACTGACATGTTCTATTAATTTATACTCTTCCTTGACAAACGCATAAGTCATTCTTATAGGACATGTAACAAGCACACTAATTCATACATGGTCAAAACAAAATTTGAGTATTCTTTTTAAGTGAAAGTCACAATCTCTTGCACAAATGGAAACATGAAGAGTACTGTAAAACCTTTTTATCATGTCGCTGCATGAACACTTTCACACAGTCTCTTATGAAAGTATTTGAATAAAGGTGCTAGCAGCTATCTTTCTTCCATTTGGTGGGAGGTATCTTTTGGATCCAACAAAGCAACTCCAGCATTGCATAAAAATATGTGCTTGGCCAACTGGCCTAGTCATACTAATTAATCAATATTTATATAGCATATTTCAAGTGTTCGAACTAAGTTGTGTTAGAAAACTGCATATTATCATAGTCATTGAGACTATTTGAGGGCATAGTCCTCACAGGCTATTTTTCGCAGGAACTATATATGTCTATATCTATATCTATACCTAATATATCTATACTTATTCTCTATATGTGAACCAACAACGGGGAGTCTTCATTGCTCCTTTGTCCCAAAATTAATTGTTAGGTGAAATCTGGTGCTGGTAACATCTACCAGTGATTATTTCATTAATTGTATAAATCTCCACATGCAAACCATGGTTATAGCATTTGCCTTAACGTTTGGAATTTTGTGTTCTTTCTTCTATCTCTTCCTTTTTTTAATCACCTAGGTAGATGAAGAGTTCTGAAGAACACAAAAGCTTACACTATTTTGTCACATTTTGTCTGGTCATTCAACTCTGAAATTTGTATTTTTATCTCTTGGACCAGCATGGCTAATTGTTGAGGTTATTATGTGTTAAAAAATAATAACTTTAAAGCTATACCAAAAGAGCAAAGAAAGGTGTGAATATAACATTCTATGGCTACCAGTTGGCAGACATTTAATTTAATACAGGTCTTACTTGAGTTTTTTTTAATTATTATTAAGTGCATGTAGATGTAATGTCATATATTTTTTAGAGTGAGTGGGCTGCAATCTAGAAAAATAATTTAGAAGCACATTCTGTTGAAACCAGTGCGACCTATTTCCCTGTAGTTGGGCTTGAGACTGAAGTGGCCATGCTATATACACTGCTGCACCCTAATGGAGTATGTTATTTACTTGTTTTTTCTATTTTTTAATATAGTTAATCACACTAGATGAAAGTTTTCAAGCAAAACGGTCTAGAAAAGATCACTCCTTCCCTATCTCATCAAACTCTTCCATGAGATGAAAGGAGCCAGACTCCACGAGGAGAGAGATAGGCTCCATTTCTACAACTTTACAAAGTCAGAAAAATAATTAACAGCAGTTTGATCTGCAGAAATTTGCAAGGTAAAGCTTTTCAGAAGACTGATTCTGCCCATCAGATTACTGCTAAAGGTACTGCAAAAGACGTCAGCTAAAACACTGTCAGCCCCACTTACGTTAGATCTGAACTGTGAATTTGTCAACTTGCACTTTTAAACTACATCTGCAGTACAAAACAGGCATTTTCAAAATCCAGCCCATGGACATTTTATGGGATCCATTGGTGCATATGAAAGCATTTCTCTCAGTAAGTTGCTAGAAAGAAATGTCAGGTATGCTGATCTGAGGGACATGCATTTGAACTCAGTCTTCAAGGCTCAATTTGAATTTAATGTTCTCTGAAACTCTAGAAACATATTTGAAAGTACAGGGTTAATTTCAAATACATACTCAATGTCTTGGAAGACTGCATACTCTGACCTCCCCCATCCAATTTTTACGAGAAGGAAGGAAAAATTAAACTGGTTGCTCTTCATGTCTAAGGGAGAGACTAGCTCTGCTCTTTTGCCACAACAAACTACCATGTTTCCCTGAAAATAAGACAGTGTCTTATATTAATTTTTGCTCTCAAAGATGTAGGTCTTATTTTCAGGGAATGTCTTTTTTCCATGAAGAAGAATTAACATTTACTGTTGAAAAAAAAAAAGAATATAATAAACGGTATATAGATTTATATACAAAAACTTTGCTAGGTCTTACTTCCAGGGGAGGACTAATATTTAGCAATTTACCAAAACCTCTACTAGGTCTTATTTTGGGGGGGATGTCTTATTTTCGGGGAAACAGGGTAGTACAATCCCCACAATTCCATAGCATTGAGCCATGGCAGTTAAAGTGGTGTCAAACCAGATCGTTTCTGCAGCGTGAATGCAGCCAGTGATAATGAATCTAAACCACCTATGAATCATCCATGTACATCCTATTATAAAAGGCTCATCTGAATCGTATAATTTTAAAATTATATCTAAAGGCATACAGAGGGAGGCACAGCTTGATGTTTAAAGAAGATGTTTCCAACACTAAACACAATTGTTAATCCCAACTAGAATAGTTCTAACTAGAGTAGATCCAATGGATTAAATGTGGATTCAACAATTCCCATTCACTCGCTGGATCTACTCTAGTTGGAACTATCAACTGGATTCAGCATCTGATCTTTCAACCTCAGCTATGGCAAATCCTCTCTGAACAAATCTTGCCAAGAAAACCCCATGACAGGTTCGTCTTACATTGGAAATGACTTCAAGGCATACAATAAACAAACCAAAGTAGGGATGGAAAAGCATTTTGTGGGACTGAGAGTTTGCACATCTGTAAGGCTGACAGGGTATTATGGAGAAATAAAACACATACAAAAAGCACAAATTTAGTGTGTGATAAGTGGCTAAAATGCATATGACTAAAAAAAAATACACATGAACACACTTGAGTCACTGGAGAAATGCATAAACTAGGTAAAATGTGGGCATAAATAGGAAAAAATAGGGAAAAAAAATCACAAATAATTGCACATATTGTTTTATTTCACCCCTCCCTCATCTTACAGCTAATAAGGAAAATAATGGTAAGAACAAAAATGAGGGGCTGTATATGCAGAAATAATGAAATCACAACTCAGTGATTTTCACATTGTTATGGTGTTGGAAGACTCTGAAAATTATCGCACGGGCTTCTGCCCAGCCCCAGGACAGACTGAAATGCTGGGATTTTTTTTTTCCAGATTGGGTGTTATCACACACCTCAGTCCTCAGACCGGAGGCATCGTGACCAGATTTTAAGCAGATCCATCCATTAGGTTTGTCCTAATCCTGTCCTTCGCAAAGGACAGGAGTAAATCATCCTTTGCAAAGCACAAGATTAGGACAGAACAGGGAGGGATCTGGCTAAGAGTGGGTTGTGATTCCTCTGGTCTGAAGATGGAGGTATGCGAAAACACACAATCTGAAAAACATTTCCCCAAAATTTCAGCCTGTTCTGGGGCCGGACGGAAGCTCATTTGATAATCTCTGTCTCAGAAGATCCAACTGGCTTCTCCTCTGTGTGTGTTTAGATAAGTGTGTGTGTGTGTGTGTGAATATAACAAGACCCACTTTAATATACTCAACAGGGATCCACCTTTCCCACTTTTAACAGACCCAACTAATTTAATCTTTCAAATTAAAATCTTAAACTGAAGTCAGAACAAATCAATATTTCCCTCCATACAAATAATTGCCCGCTCAAATTTGGTGACTTAATTACCACCACCTCCATTCATACCCAACTGTTAGGTCAGCCCAAAACAGAGTTGATTGCCTTTGGATCAGGCAAAATCATACTGATATGACAGTATCCCAAATCTCTGGTTAACCTTTCCCACTGGTTTCATCTGTATGTCAAACAGTAAGTGGGGTACAATGACACCCTGTGGAATTTCATAAGTAGCATCTCATTGTGAAGTCTACTGTCAAGGTACATTAAGGCCATTATACACTTGCCCCCTCCTGACTTGCGGATCTGGGATCAGCGCCCTTGAATATCCACGGAGGGGTGACCTCCGCTATCTCCAAGGAAGGCAAAGATATATCTGAAATTAAAACTTTTAGATGCTTATCACTTTTGAATAGCGATTATAAGATTTTTGTGCCTATATTAGCAGATAGATTGAAAAGGGTATTAGTTGAATGCATTAATAAAGACCCAAGCAATTTTATGCTTTCCAGATGGATAAAAGGTAATTTGAGATTTGTGCTTAATTTAGTTGAATTTCATGGAGAAAAAAAAAAGACCGACTCCAAATTAGCTAGGATTTTAATTGATTTTGAGAAAGCTTTTGACAAAGTCAAAATTTTATAAACTAGATCAAGGCTATCTACTCTAAACAAATGGCTCAGGTGATAGTTAATGGAGAAAAGACTGATAGGGTAGACATCAAAATGATATGTCCCCTTTCCCCATTGCTATTCCTGATCGTATTGGAAATCCTCAATAACAGTATCAGAGAGGATAGAAGGATAGCAAGGGTAAAAGTTAAAGGTTTTGAGTTTAAAGTAAAGGCATATGGCGATGATTTGCTTTTAACCCAGATGAAGGTATAAAACAACTTGTGAACACAATGGATCAGTTTTGTAAGGTGTCAGGATTGAAGATAAATAAAAATAAAACCCCTGTTTTAGCTATGAACTTGTCCAAAGATGAAAAACAGATGCTAACTCAGCTATCAGGCTTTCTAACCTGTAAGAAGCTACAATATCTAGATAATGTCTTAACAACTAAAAATGTGGATCTTTATAAAAGCAATTATGAGAGGTTTTGGAAGGCGATAAAGAAGGAGTTAACAGTCTGGGAGAAATTGAAATTATTCTGATTAGGGAAAATCTCTTTGGATAAAATGCCCAAATTTATGTTTTTGTTTCAGAATATCCCCATTGTGACAAACAAAAACCTTTTAAACTCTGGCACAAGGAGCTCTCCAAATTCATTTGGAGTGGAAAAAGACCTAGGGTTAGATTTAAGATAATGCAAGATTCCATGTCAAGAGAGGGTTTATCTATGCAAATCTTCAGATTTACTATGAGACTTGTTGTTTGGACTAGCTTATAAATTGGTTTCATTTGAAAGATTAAAAAAGTACTGTGCCTTGAAGGAATAGATCTTAGATTTGGCTGGCATGGTTACATGTTTTATGAGAAACAGAAGGTACATAAAGATTTCTTGAATCATTTTGTCAGAAAGTCTTTAAAGACAGTGTGGAGAAAATATAAACCAAGATTGTGTCCATGGTTACCGGAATGGGTCTCTATTCATGAAGCTTTTCACAGAGGAGAGGTAATAGCACATTATAACCTATGCTGATCTGACAATAAAGATCCCAGGAAGTCAGAAATTAGAATTTAAGAACTTGGAACAACTTATAGAAGGAGGTTACTCGTGGATGGCCACTTTATAGACAATTTAAAGAATGATTTCTAGCAGATGATAAGTTGATAGGAGTGAAAGCCGTAGATACAAAGCTTGAAGAGATATTAAGTTCAAGTAACCCACATAAAATTGCTTTATTATATAAATGCCTTCTGGAGATAGAAATGGAATAGGAAATTATTAAAAAACACATGGTTAATGGTCACAGGATGCTAGAACAATGGGAAAAGTCTTGGAACACTAGATTGAAATATACCCCCTGTTATGAATTAAAAATATTTTTTAAAGCTGCACTTCACATGTAACTTAACCCTGGCTAAATTAGCCAGGATGTATAAAGGGGTATCCAACAGATGTTGGAAACATAAACATGAAGTGGGTACATTTTACCACACCTGGTGGAATTGCAAGCTGGCAAAGAAATATTGGAAAGCAATTCACAGGGTTGTTATAGAAATCCTACAATGTAGAATAGGATGGATCCAAGATTTTATTTACTAAGCATGTGTGAAAGTGGGGATCTAGAATGTAAATATGGTAAATTGTTATTCTATATTACAGCAAGGGCAAGCATTGTTTATGCTAGTAAATGGAAAACATCAGAATGCCCAAAGGTGGAGGATTGGTTGAACAAGTTAATGGACTTAGCACAAATGGACAAGCTTACTTGTCTTATTAGAGGCCAAGACTGGGAAGAACACAAAGGAACTTGGGAACCCATTGATATGTAAGTAAGAAGGGAGTAAAGGATGATAAAGAGGAGTGTGATTAGAGCATAGATAGGTTAAGGAATGTAAATATGTGTAAATATATTAAGTTGAGATGTTACCTGTAACCTGAAGAAAGGAAGGAATGGTCGATATCGGTGAAAACTTATGTCTTTGTTGGAGTTCAGGAAGTTTTGTTGTATGTTGTATGTTGTGGTCTATGTAGGGTACAATATGTCTGTAAGGTATGTATATATATAAAGTATGTCTGTAATATTTGTAATTGGTGTAACGTGTACATGTGTAATGTTTGTGTCAGTTATTGGTTTTAATATAATCAACAATTATAATATAATAAACAACATTGTTGTTGCTTGTTCTTCCATTACAAATAATCATAAAATACCCTTAGAAAAATCACAAAGAGCTTATCATCCATTTCATCTATACAAGACATAGGACCTTATCGCATTCACTGTTGTCCCGTTATGGGGACAGGACTTTCGGGGGCGCGTGTGAACAGATTTTACTGCACACCCAAGCATCCACAAAAAGATCCCATTCCAGCACCCTTATTCAAGCCGTCCCTGTTCAGTGCTGAGGAGCGTTAAATGTTCTGCTCAGAAGACTTCCATCCAGCCAAAATGGCACCTGCCAGCACTGAACAGGGTCGGCTTGGGTACGAACTCTCCTGGAGTTTATAATACAGTGGAAGGGAGAAGCTAGGCATAGTCAGACACGCACTCTAGACTTTAGGAGAGCTAATTTCAATAAACTTAGAGAAATACTGGGAGTGATCCCATGGTCAGGAATACTAAAAGAAAAGGGAGTTCAAGACAGATGGGAGTTTCTCAAAAGGGAGATATTGAAGGCACAATTTCAAACAGTTCCAATGAGGAAGAAAAATGGAAGATGTCTCAAGAAGCCAGGATGGATGACTAAGGAACTTTCAAATGAGCTAAGTTTTAAATGGAACATGTATAAGAAATGGAAAAATGGAGAAATCACGAAAGAGGAATTCAAACAAATAGCCAGCACATGTAGGGGTAAAGTCAGAAAAGCTAAAGCGCAGAATGAACTCAGGCTTGCTAGAGAGGTTAAGAACAATAAAAAGGGCTTTTTTTGATATGTCCGCAGCAAAAGGAAGAAGAAGGAAACAGTGGGGCCACTGCGTGCAGAAGATGGCAAAATGCTCACAGGGGACAGAGAAAAGGCAGAATTACTCAACACCTTCTTTGCTTCAGTCTTCTCAGAAAAGGCAAAGGGTGCTCAACCTAAGGATAATGGAGACAGAATAGAGGAAATTCAGCACAGAATAAGTAAAGAGGTAGTACAGGAATACCTGGTTAACCTAAATGAATATAAATCTCCAGGACCAGATGAACTACATCCAAGGGTATTAAAAGAACTGGCAAAGGTGATATCGGAGCCATTGGCAATAATCTTTGAGAACTCCTGGAGAACAGGAGAAGTCCCAGCAGACTGGAGGAGGGCAAACGTTGTCCCCATCTTCAAAAAGGGAAAAAAAGAGGATCCCAACAATTATCGTCCAGTTAGTCTGACATCAATTCCAGGAAAGGTTCTAGAGCAGATCATTAAGCAGAGAGTCTGTGAACACTTAGAGGCCAATGCCATAATCACAAAAAGCCAACATGGGTTTCAGAGAAACAAGTCATGCCAAACGAACCTGATCTCTTTTTTTGATAAAATTACCAGCTTGGTAGATGAAGGGAATGCTGTGGATATAGTATACCTCGATTTCAGTAAGGCCTTTGACAAGGTTCCCCATGACATTCTTGCAAACAAGCTTGCAAAATGTGGGATAGACAAGTTAACTGTTACATGGATTTGTAATTGGTTGACTGGCCGAACTCAAAGGGTGCTCAACAATGGCTCCTTTTCATCCTGGAGAGAAGTGACCAGTGGGGTCCCACAGGGCTCTGTCCTGGGCCCAGCGTTATTCAACATCTTTATTAACGATTTGGATGACAGAATTGGGGGCATACTTATCAAATTTGCAGATGACACCAAACTGGGAGGAGTAGCTAATACCCCAGAGGACAGGATCAAAATTCAAAATGACCTGAATAGACTAGAAAGCTGGGCCAGTGCTAACAAAATGAAATTCAATGCGGAGAAATGTAAGCTTCTGCACTTAGGGTGCAAAAATGAAATGCACAGATATAGGATGGGGGACACCTGGCTGAATGAGACCACATGTGAAAGGGATCTAGGAGTCCAAGTAGACCATAAGCTGAACATGAGTCAACAGTGTGATGCGGCAGCTAAAAAAGCCAATGCAATTTTAGGCTGCATCAATAGAAGTATAGTTTCTAGATCAAGGGAAGTTATAGTGCCACTCTATTCTGCTTGGTCAGGCCCCACCTGGAATACTGTGTCCAGTGCCCGAACGCGATCTTTTTGTGGACGCTTGGGTGTGCGGTAAAATCCTTTCACATGTCCTCCCCCCCTCGAGAGTCCCGTTCCCGTCCCCATAATGGGGACAACAGTGTATGCAATAAGGTCCGTAGTTATTGATTGAAAACTTTTTAAATGGCAAGTTATTACTGCTCTAGGCGTGATATCTTGATAACAGAGCATACATTAAGAAATTTGGATTTATTTCTCTTATACAAACAAACATTAGTCTAAATAGAGGCAGTTTTTGCAATGATGGGAGAAAAAGATGGTCAATTTTTGCAATGATGGGAGAAAAAGATGGTCAATTTTTGCAATGATAGGATAAAACTGAATGCACGAATCCTTTTTACAGAGCTGTTAAAGACAAAAAAAAAGTCATTCCAGGAACAAAGTGAAGGCTCCAACGAGCTATATTTTCCCTTGAAACAGCAGACCTTTATACCAAATCACAGATCGTTTTAGACATTGCTGTTTACTTTCAAAATCCATGTGCTGTATGGCAAGAGGGTTGCTGTGAAACACAACATCTCCCATGGGCTCTCACAGAGGGAACTAGTGACATAAGGTTTCGAACACAACCAGTTTTTGATTCCACTGATGAGTCAAAGTAGAGCAGCTACAAAGACAGGCTGAAAACTAAAAACAGGACTGTGTTCTCTTACACCAAGCAGGTTTCTCTGAAAATGAGGCATTTCAATTCTGAAATTTGATTTTATCATAAATTTGCTCTAAATAAATGAGGTGTTCTCTTCAACAGCTGTCCTTTTCTTCACCACTGTACAGAAGTATATCTGAAATCATTTAGATGTTTTGCTCACTGCTGGTAAGTCAAACTACCTCACAAGACTAAGCAGAGTAGGCAGTTTGGCAGGGTCCAATTCAAGAAATAGTTATTAATGCAAAAGTAGCCTATATATTTCCCTATAGCTTTTGTTTTACCTGATGATTGGCCCATCAGATTTTGAGCTTCTTCGGAGGAATGTAAGGGCAGCTTTTCTCCTGAAGAGCAAAGAAGAAACAGATTTAATTTTTTTTTGCCTTCAAGGAGATAAGCAATGTCACTTCATCTAGGAAGCTCAAAATATGATGAACAGAATGGCAGAACACGCATTTTGTGATCGTCCTAATGAAATGAAGATATATTAAGTATGTATGCATATGTATTCAGTAACACACACAATTCATAGTATCTGCTACCTTAATTCTCTGTGGAAAATTTTTAAATTCACTTCTGTTTCACTAGCATTCGAAAGACACGATGGTTCTTACTAAGGAGTTTAGCGCACAACTAAAAAGCAACTTACTGCTGCTAAATTCAATCCTAATTTTGGATGTATCCTGATATTATCACACGCGTTTTGCTGCTGACACCGCTGGTCAAGTGAATCCCGGGTAACTTTCGGCTAGAATTTGGGCTCAGCAGCCAATTTGCAAAACCGGGAGCTGTAAGTACCTTTTTTTAGATGTGCACTAAGTTTCTGCTACAAATCTTTACGAGTTTTTATTTACTCTTCAAAGAACAGGCTTATTCACTAGTATAATGCATCCCTCTCAGCATTACTCATGAAAACAGGAGCTGTATATTCTAAATATTCACTAAACATAATATTCACTAAATATTCACTAATCCATGTCTTTAAATACATGAAATATCACAGGCCAAAACCAGGAGAGACAACTATGAGGAAATGCACACCCCTTTACCTGACTTGCCCTGCAAATGCCCCCATCTATAAAGAAAGTATTGCTGGACCCACAGATGTCTTGCAGCTTTCAATATGAACACATGACTTGCAAATATATTACCTGTCCTTTACTCAAAAATGCAGAGAGCAAAGCAAATGAAATTGCTCTTGAGCCTGCCTTCAACGTGTTCCCCATTGATAGCTGTAACTTTAATTATATATCCTATTTCTTTTTCATTAAACAAACCAAGCTTAGAAAGAGAGAGAATTTGCACAGGTAAGAAGAGAAGGAAATCTGTAAAGGGAATTTGGGTACGTACCAGGGAAAGCGGGGGTGGTCTGTCCAAGGGGAGTAAAGGGGGTTTGCTGCATAGCCAACTGGTGGAGCTTGGTCAACTGCTGAGGGGGTAGGAGGGACATTAGAACTAAGAAGGTTATTGTTATAGAATACAAGTCACACCAAAAACTAAGAACAAAATTATAATTGAAAAAAAAGAAAAAAAAAGAAAACAGGAAGCCATGTGAAGACATGGCAAACACAGTTTAAACAGAAGGACTTGGCCTGGGTAAATACAATAATGCCCAAATTCATGGCTATTGTGCTTGATCAGGGTCTGAAATACAGCAGCCTACTTTTTGGTTTCCCAACTCCCACCCTATATTTTATCTACCAACGTGGTCATCCCTCCATCTGCTGGCAGAAAACTGAAAAAAATAATTTGGACCAGAATGAGGGCGTGAGGGTCCAGCACACCTAGTTCCACTTTGATTTAGTGAAAATCTTGGAAATAAAATTAGCGATTGGAATCCAAGGGATGTGACAACTGTGACGGCCAGGTGAAAAAAAAGTCTAGTGTTCACATTGGCCAAAATAGGTTTGTATTTCAGACCCTGTTCATCCCTTGTTGTGCTTGGATACTTTTAATGGCCCCTTCACAAAGATCCCACAAAAAGAAATGTATCCGGAATACATTTTGTGCTGTTGATTCTGTTGTTATTCAAGGAAGAAAATAATAGTAAAGCAAGTCCACTTCCAAAATTGTGCTGTGAAACCTTGGGGCTCAGATGGGGGGAGTACTGTTAGTCCTTCCATGGTAGAAACCTTTACAGAATCATAAAAAGTAGTCCTAGGGACATATCACTAACCCAGCCAGGCCAGCCCCCTGTCACAAAAGGCACGGGAAGCTCACTGTTTGGATTTGGGGGGAAATGAATGAAAAATCCTTGCTCCTGCAGCATATCTGAGGGGAGGGGTGCAGGGGAGTCTGACATTGGTTTGGCAATAGTCAGGGTGAAGTATTGGAGGCAGAACACCTGGGAGGCTGAAGAAGACAGATAGGAAGGTAAAGGGAAGTTTGAAAAGTACGACTTTCAATCAGAATTATCAGAGTTGGAAAGCAGAACACCAGAAGCAAACGACATGCAAATTATTCAAAGAAGCTAAAAGACAGAAGAAAGAATCTAAAATAACCAAGATTTAAAACACAATTACCTACTACAATTTGTAAGTAAACATCACTTTTCAAAAATCTGCCACATGTTTGTATATGTAAGCACCTGCATGCTGAAGGCTGATGGCTTCATGAAGCAACATTTTCACATAAATGCGTGGAAATCAGTGTATGGACCATGTCCATGCTTATTTTACTGTCCTCTTCTGTTTGTTTTGCTTCTGTCCATGTCTCAAGAGCTTGATTTCTTGTCTATTTCTACTACCTTACTAAGTACAGAACTGTCACACAACATGTAGCACAAGCTAATTCTTTTAATAAAATCAGCAGATCACATGAAAATGCCTGCAAACACATGCCACAGGGTAGGTTTGCAATATGTAATATGATAGTGTAATAACAATGCTTTCTTGAAATAAAAAAGCATTGTGTGCTGTACAAAAATATCAGAACTCAATTAACAGTAACTTTAAAAGTTTAGAAACTTGCCTTTCATCCCTCTTAGAAGACATACAGTATGAGTTATGTACCATCACCAATAAACATTTCCATTTCAGATTTCTTCTTTGCTTCTATGATTATGATTACTACTATTATTTGTTTCCTACTATAACAGTTGTAATCAACTGTTTGGAAATTTGCAAGGCTTATTTTCAGAGCTTGGAAACAACTAGTTAAATCTAATTTTAAATCTAACAGTATTCATATTTTATTGTACTGTTGAATTTGTCAAACCTTTTTTCTGTTATATATGTTGAGGGAAGGGGCAACTAATAAGGAAGCTAGTTAAAAAGGACTAGTGGTGTGCTAATTAATTACCTCCATCAGACAATTGAGCTATCCGAATTATCTTATTGATTAATAGGTATCAGAGATTGAGAATAACTAGTTAAATGTAACTAGTTTCTAATTCCTTTCTCTCCCACCCCCCAAAAGGCCTAACAAGTAAATCTGCTGGCTAAGAACAGTCATTACCTCTGTGGTGTAATGAATAAGAGACATTACTGAGCATGACCTCAGGAAAATGAAAATGGCTGGTGAAGAATTAAATTTTGACCTATGGAAGTGACTGAACTTGAATCTCATTCCTCCTGCATATAAAATATGTGCCACAGCACTGCTCTTTTTGAACTGAATACACAGTGAAGGCCACAATTGACTAAGCATCTGACTGAGCAGCAAAGCAGAGGATGCAATTAATACTATAGAAAAATGCTCTGCATATATTTAGAGGCGGCCAAAATATTTCTGATTAAGAATTGTCCATACTGGAGTCATCAGATTATTTTTGTAGTTGCTTACACCTGCATTGCAATGGATCAGTGCACCCTAGCTGGAATTAGCACCTCATTCCCTTCCAGTCCAGACAACACAATTCTTGGTGTTTGAAGGCCGAGTGAAGAGCATATATATTGATAGCAGTGCAAAGGAGAGAGAGGCAGAACTGTTCTTTAGGGCATTCTTCCACAATAGCCACTCCTAGCTGTTTGTAGTCCAGCACATCTGGGAAATGTGCATACTGTGAAAAGGGCAAAAAGAACACATTTGAAGGAGTAAATAAAAATATGCCCATGGGAGGCAGTGGTACAAACTCATATACCACTGGCTATAATTCACATAGTTTCTTTTGTTAACTAACACATTAAGCAAGAGATAATTAGCACAACTCAACAAATTCAGCTATTTCAGTTGTTAATGCCAATGAATCAGCCAATAAGAAACTCAGGGCCGAGACAGACAGCCCAAAAGTGGTGGTGCGGCAGTGATACTAGGGTTCTAGGCCCTGCTTTTTCACCCAAACCAGGTGTGGGCTATTGTGGCTCTCCAGATGTTTGGAGCCTATAACCCCTGTCACCTTTAGCCAGCCTTGCTCCTGGTGAAGGAAAATAAGGTTATCATTCTGAATCCATTAATACTCCAAAATGCTTCTAAAATATTGGCTGGAATCCTGTATCAGCTACTCGGTTAAGTGTACTAAACTCAAGCATACTCAACTAAGTGCAATAGTGTCAAAATCATGACAAGTAGCGATAATGAATGTGGAACATTTATGCAGATTTACTCATACGTAACTGTTTCATATATATGATCAGTTATGTAGTCACGATTTTGACACTATTGCCACAATATGCATGAGGAGAGGAGATCCCTTCTGCCAGCAATTGGAAAATAGTTGAATATTACTATCAAGGTTTTTTGGAGGAGGGCGGGGGGGGGGGGGGGTGTGTGACGCTAGGAGAAGTTATTTAGTATACTTAACTAAGTATCTGATAACAGAATTCTGGTCATCAATAGCAATTTAGCAGAAAGGTTCATATAGAAACATGACATATAGAAATCAGATGCTTTGTGATATAATAGCTGTGATATTAAGGAGATCCAAATTATCTCTAAAGGAACAAGTATTTCCAACACAGACATATTTAATCTGCAGGAACTTAGCATGGGAGGATTTAAAAGATCTAGCCCTCTGCGGTAAATCTATGGAATGTAGAAACTACTTTCACCTTTTGCCTGTCAAACTTGTAGTCCTTACAGTCCTCAGTGTACAAAGAAGCCATGACATTATGGTTTTGTAGGACAGCTTTACAATTAGACCTCCTCCAAACTTAAAAAAACAACAACAACCCTTTGTAGTAGGACTTTTTAATACATGCTCTGTACTTCTATACTGACACGTTGTGTGTGTGTCTGCCTTCAAGTTGCCTGTCAATTTATGGTGACCCCATGAATTTCAAAGAGTTTTCTTAGACAAAGAATAGTCAGAGGTAGTTTTACCAGTTTCTTCCTCTGAAATACAACCTACAGCACCTGGTATTCATTGGTGGTCTCCCATCAAATTATAAACCAGGGCTGACCCTGTTCAGCTTCCAAAAACCAGACAGTATCTGGTACTTATGTTTGACATTTTTTGCATCATTATTACCTAGCTGCTTTATCACACTAGGGGGCAAACAGGATTTAAACAAGAGTTAAATGAGGGTTAAACAGGAAATGTCCTATGTTTATCATAGGACATTTCCTGTTTAGCTCTTGTTTAACTCTTGTTTAAATCCTGTTTGCCCCCTAGTGTGATAAAGCAGCTAGTCAGAAAAAGCTTGTGAAGTACAGGGGTTGCCCTAAAGGTGCCTTACTCCTTGCTCCCTGCTTTTAAATCAATTATCTATTATCTATATGCTGTCAATGGCTTTCAATTCACTTGCTTTATTATACAGTCTCCAGTTGATAAACTTGCAGTCAGCCTCCCATTATGAATGTAAGCAATATGTGCACATTTTTTTTCATCCTTGATAAGAAAAGGTATATCATCATATTGTGGTACCCCATTTTTTAAAAGGTCAAATATCATAGAGTCAGAGTTGAAAGATACCATAATGGCTATCTAGTCCAACCCCCTGCCATGCACGAATACAAAACCAAAGCACTCCTGATGGCCACCCAACCTCTGTTTAAAAAGAAGGAGATACATCAAATTCCAAGGCAGCTTGTTCCACAGGTAAACAGCTCTTACTATCAGAGACATTCTTCCTAATGGACTCTTTCATACAAGGCTAAATTGGAAGTATAATTTAAGGTCAATTCGAATGCAATCATGGGTTTTACGTTATTGCAAATTAACTCTTCACATGCAAATTCGGGCAGGAGGGAAGCCAATTCGAATGCAATCATTGGTTTTACCTTATTCCGAATTAAAGCTTCGCATGCAAATTCGGGCAGGAGGGGGTTAATTTCAGGTAATAGGAAGTAATTCCGAACGGAGCAGGGGTTCAGGTAAATTCGCTAAACAAGCGAATTTACATGAATCCGCATTGGCTCCATTCGGAGTTGGGAGAAATTCCTCCCCGTTTGAAAGAGTCCAATGCTTGGATGGAATCTCCTCTTCTGTAGTTTGAATCCATTGCTCTGTGTCCTAGTCTCCCGAGGAGCAGAAAATAAGCTTAGCTCCATCTTCAATATGATATCCTTTCAAATATTTGAACAAGTTTATTGCTAATTCAACAATTTGGAAATCAGTTTAAATATAATTGATTTATAGAGGAAAAGGCTGGTAATTTAAAATTGAAATCTAAGATAATAAATCGGATAGACTCTGTTAATTGGTTGTCTGCTCTTGGGCAAAACGTTTTGAAAGCAGGCTTGTTAAATAAAGTCCTGGTTGAGCATTTTATTTTTGTTTCTGTTGGATTGTGTGACAAAGGCCCGGAGCAGATGGGTACAAAAGAGTGGCCCAAGTCAGATTATCCCAACTCCTTTTTGCTCCAGTCCTAATGACTGGAGTGCAGCTTTGGCATGGCTTCCGGCTGGTTTGGAGATGTGCATTGTCCAAATGCCTTGCCTCCAAAGCAATCGGAAGCTGCTTCATTTGGACCATGTGTTTCATCCCAAAGTGGAGAAATGAAAGAGCACTAACACACTGGACTATTTAAGTTCTTTGCAATGCAATGGGAGAGTGGTAAATCAGGGTAGGCAATCCACACGAAGCAGACACCTCCATACATATAATAATTTGGCAAATATGGGATCTAACATTAATGCATAGGCCCTTGTTTAAAAATTACAGCATAGTACAAATGAAGTGATGGTCAGGAACCTAAAACACTCAAAAAGCAATTAATTCAGTGGTTCTTAACTTGTGGTCTGAGGACTCCTAAGTGTGAAGATTGCTCAGACCTCCTCCTTCTCACAGAAGAGTGATTGTGTGACAGGAGGCAAGGGAAAAGCAAGATGTCTGGGCTTGCATGTAACATGTAGTCTGTTCAGGGGACAAGGGTCTCAAACAGATGGTCCAAAAGGGCCACTGTTGGTCTGATCCAAAGGCAGGGCATGCACATGGCATATGCCCCCAGGTCACCTGGAGGCTGCTGGGAGGCCATGTGCGGTCCAAAACCAGCTGCGAAAGGAGAGTTTCTTACCGCTCCTTTTTGCGGCCTGTTGAGGACCTTGGGACCATGGTGTCTGGTTGCTGTGGTCCTGTGGCAGTCCTGGGTGATTGGGGTGGGAGCATCCTCTGGCCTATTCTACAACCCCATCTGCTGAAGCCCAAGGAAGGCTGAGCAGGTGAGGGGCACAGAACTGTCAGCCTTTGCCCTTCTCTCTCTCTCTCCCCCCCTCTCCTTTCCAGGTGAAAGATGGGTACCTAAAACATGAGATTATACAATGGGAGAGGGGAGCATTTTCCTCCAAACTCTGAGGCAATTGACTGTGGTTTGCATGGGATCCAGTGCACTGGGAGCTTCTGGTGTTGCAATTCTAGAAGCCCACTTTGCTTCCTTGCTTGCCTGCTCACCCGCTTACTCACTTGCTCTTTCTTTCTCTCCTCCCTTCTCTTAATAATAATAAATAATAATATTTTATTTATAGCCAGCTCCTCTGTCAACCAACTGGAGCGGTCTCAATCTCAATCCTTCTGATAAAAAAAAAAAGGGGGTGGGGGAGGGATTGAAGCATTTCTTCCACAAGTGACCATAAAGATGAGCCTCTAGGACTGTGGAACTTTCTCAAGGGCTAGTGTTTTGCTGGGAGGTTTCTTATCCCCATTTCACCTTGTTTCTTCACCCTTTCCAATCTCTCCCTCATCCTTCAATACAGAAATGTATGTGTGAAAGCTTTGCTAACACCAACACAAATGCTTCTGGAGGTATACACACAACAACAACACACACGGTTTAATACTGTAATAGTTTAATTCTGTTTTAATGCTCACTTTTGTATGTTTTTAATTGTAAGCCTCTCTTAGCCCCCGCCCCCCCCCCCCCCAATTTTGGGAAAAAAGCAGGGTAGAAAGTAGTATTATTTTTTGCAGGGGAGCTGGATATTATTATTATTATTATTATTATTATTATTATTATTATTGGTGTCCACAGCAACAAAAGATATTTAAAGGGAGTCCCTAGTAGAGAAAAAAGTTAAAACACTGAATTAATTGAAATTGCAAAGCCTTAAGCAAGGAGTCAAAAATCTACAGAGAGTATTTTTATTTATGATTTAGTCTCACATAAAAAGTTATCTGCCAAGAGCAGAATGCGGCTCTCTGATACCTTACTGGTGGGGGGAAGGAAACAATTGAGGCAGGGAGAACAGTGTGCCAATCATGCCACACTGAACTTTTTTAGTACTTTCATGGACAGAGGTCCTAAATCTTCCAATGCTTGGCATTGTGGGATTTTAACGGGAAGAATGTATCACATAATACATTCTTAGTATCTTGCAAAATTTGGCGAAAGAGTTACAGAATTAAACGAATTACGGGAATGAAGGGAGACAGTTTTCCATCTCATGAGACATGGGGCTAGGCCAAGCTTTTTATAACTTGGCCACACAGCACTAGCCACAGCACCTGGACTGGGTGAACTCAACATGGAAAGGCATTGTCCAAATTTGGGCAAATGTGACACAGTGCTCTGAGGTCTGAGTTAAGGATTCTGGAAGTTTGAGGGGGTCATCCTCCTACCATTACCAGTTAATTTGCTGTTGCTATGTTTACCATTATTATTATGCTTAACAAAGCCACTGTCCAATTTTCATATACCCCAAGCATGATGGTGTCTTTTTCCACCTCTGCTGCAACTTAAGTTTATATACCAAGAAAAAAAGCATCTGATTGTACTTACTAATTATAGCAACTAATCATAGAATTGTTCTGAAGCAGACCCAACTCATTTCTAGTTAATCCAAAACTTACTAATATATGTGTAAATGTAGTTAGTTGTATCCAATGCTGTCTTCCCACCAGAAATGAAATACCTGAAACAAATTCTTCCTCCTGTTGCAGATCCACAAAGATGTTCCAGAATGTCTGGTACACTTGTTAAGAGATTTAACCTGTGCATGTCAATGAATAAATCAGTCCCATGGATATCCTATCTATGGCTACTATGAAAAACTGACTATACCAAAACAATACAAAATTTGGGGTGTTTATTTCAATAGCAACATTTTGGAGAATCAATCAGGCCTTTATTTTTCTAAGTAAATTCTGGGCTATATTGCAGCTTATACAGAGCAAAATATGGTGCCTAACCAGCAGCAAACAAGAAAGTGGAAAGCAAAAATTTGTAGCTTTTTTGAAGCTGCACAACACATGACCTGTGTCCCTTGCAGTGGCTTTTGTCTGATGAAAAGAGCCAGTGTTTTCAGGCTGCGAAAGAATGTGAGTGGCTTAGGGCAGTTACTGAAGAACTTGATTCTCCAGACTATTTCTTAGGGCTAAATGGAAATCTATTTCTGACTTAATGGGTGATGAGGAACTGAGTATGATAGGGTTAACTTTTTATAGGGATTTAATTCTTTGCTAATTTCATTTTTGAAGGTGGCAACGTCCTCCTGTGAGAAAGTATTTGAAAACTTCACAATTTGTGAAAAGTCTTTGCAGTTCAGGACACAGAGGCTGTACAGACTGGCATCAAAGGCCAGCATGGGGATGGAGTGGAGGCATCCACACAGCACATGCCCCATTGCTGCCTCCATTCTGGCATGATGGCGTGCACCCCATCACATGGCAGGTGGCATCACAGCACTCCTCTGACACTGCATCTAGATGATACAGTGCCAAAGGAGCATCAAAAAGCTACAGTACCAACGGTTATGGTGCCCTTTCCATGGCGCAAAAAGAAACTGCTTTTTGCAGCTCCTTTTTGAACCACAGAAAGATTGGGGCCATGGCATGTAGTTGCTGTGGCCCTGAACTGCTGCTGAAAGGGGCGGCCTGTTCAGACCCGTACTGTGCACAAAATTCATAGATATTGCTTTGGGCCCTATCTAGATTGGCAAAAAGAGTCGCAATAAGGGCTCTTTGCGCTGCCTTTAGGGTTAGGGAGAGCGCAGCTTTTACACTCTCCCTAGCCCTAAAGCGTATGGGCGCCACCATTTTAAAATGGCAGCGTCCATACGGAGGCGCTTTGAAAGCGTCATCATGTGTGCAGTGTTTAGATACGCTGCGCATGTAATGACACTTTTGCACCACGGGAGGGCGCCAATTGCGCCCTTTCCGCAGTGCAAAAAAGGAGTTCCAAACGGAGCTCCTTTTTAGAGACGGGTCTTTGCTGCAGCTTTTAAACGGCCGCGGCAAAGACCCTGGGAGAAAGGGGCCATGGCGGCAGCCCCTTTCTCCCCTCAGCCCTGCCTCTGGAAGCAGGGTGCAGCGTGTGCCCATGGCGCCTGCTGCACACCACTTGGAGGCCGCGGGGAAGCGGCAGTTTTCCGCTTCCCCATGGCCTCCAGAAGCGGCGAGATGGGGCCGCGGAGGCTGCCAGTGTGGCAGCCTTGGCCTCATCCCGCTGCTTCTTGAGGCGGTTGGAGACCGCCACTTTTGGACGGTCTAGATCGCCCCATGGTGCTGAAAACAGCATTTTCTGCACCCAAAATAATATTTCTATAGAAATATTAAAAATATTTTCAGCATACACAATATTGCTTTCTGTGCAGAAAAAGCAGTTTTCTTGGTGGTGGCGGGGGGGGGGGGGGATGTGGAAATGTTGCACAGAGCAAGTCCTGAACTGTGAAGATGTTTGGGAGTCTAGAATGTCAGGAAACATGTTTTTCAAGGATTTTTCAAATATTTCCATCCCTAGCAATTAGTACACTGATAGCGAGACAGAGACTTAGCTCACTAGTGAGGGATTGAACTCCTACTCTCTTCTATTAACTCTCCCATCTCTTAAAAATGTGAAAGGAAAAGGAAGAGTGTTTAAAGATTTACTGAAAAAAATCACGGATGTATGCTTTGCCTCACGCTGCTGCAAGACATATCTGGAAAACATTTGAATTTTCACTTAACATGTGCTAACTCCTTTTCTAAGGCCCCCTAAATCCACAGATACCATATATGGCTTGAAACGATGTTTTTGCCATAAGGGACACCATTTTACTACATTGTATATAATGGGATTTGAGCATCCACAGATTTTGGTATTCACAGGGGATCCTGGAACCAAACTTCAGCAGACACTAAGGGCCCATTGAATTAAAAGTGGTAGTTACTAAAAGCAACCTAAGGATCCCTCAAGATTGCAGTCCTGATCTGCATCACGACATTTTTAGTTTCTCAATCCATTTCTTCATGGGACAAATATCTTCACATTTTCAGTATTAAAAACTGTTGAAAGGAATGCAAATGCAGTGATCCAAAGTGGGGGGTGAATGATAATATTTATGAATCCAGCTGGTGTGCTTTTTCTAAATCAACACTCCAACAACAACAACAAAATCACTGTTCACTCCCAAAGCTATTGATATAATAAAAACATGCCTTAATTTCCAGCAGGGCCAGTGAGACCTTTATGCCTGATTCTCTACCCAACACAATTCTATTTCTGTGATTGACTTTTGCCAATACAGATTACCCTTCTTATGTATTCTTCTGAAGTGATGGAAGATCTGTCACAAGTGCGAGTTCATCCAGTGAATTTCTTGGCCAGAGCAGCAGCAGATTCAGGACAGGTGAAAAGAAAACCCTTCTTCACTAAACATTCTAACTGCAGTTTGTTCTTACCAGATACAATAGATATGGCCTCAGATAGCTTTAAAAGGAAATGTAAAGGACTTGTGGAGGAGGACAACAGATGCTAGCCACAACCAGTAAATGGAATATCTATATTCAAGAAAGTGAATAGATCAGGATAACCAACACTGAGCTCTAGATCATGGCATTGTAAAGCAGAGGGCTGTTGCCTAGTGGATTACTGTGGAAAACGGGAGGATTATGGATTAGATTCCCCCTTTGAGTAGAAACATTATTTGCACACTTAAACTGTTGTCTGGAGGCAACAGCTGAGCTTAGAAAAGACAAAAAAGTGTAATAATAAATAAAAAAGAAGCAGCAACTTCAGTGCCTGTACAGAGTTCAGATCTTGCAGCAACATGCTTAGGAAATCTTTTTCCAATCAAAATTTTGAGCGTCTAACGGTCAAGGGATGGGGAAGCAATACCACTGAATGTGTCCTCTCTGTTAGCAATATGTCTTGGGTCACGTTTGTGCACATTCCACCAAAATCAAGAAACCGAATATGAAGGGTTTTCCCCTCTGCTCCTAGGACAGCTTGGGGAACCTCACAAATGCCTCCAAGAATGTAGATGGCAATGAGGCAGCCTAAAATTTCAGCAGCCCCTTGACCGATTTTGCAACTAGAAAACTCAGTGTGAGCTCATGGGACCACTTAGCATAGGAGTACTGTATATTGCAAACAGTGCAGACAAAAAACTGTGTGAAATGTACTACAAAACATCACATCACTTGGCATACTGGAGCCCAGTTACACCCTATTTTTTCTGGGTAGCATTGCAAATAGGGCAGATGCCTGTAATCTGGCAGCCTGAACCCTTCTCTGAGCAGAGAAACCCTATTTGTGTGTACTGAAAATTTGGTGATGTAACAACCACATCTAAGGTTCGGATAGCTTGTCTTATTTAGGATGAGAGGTCAGTGAAGGTATCCCTGTTTTGTTTCAGTCCCCTCCCCATCCCTCATTACCTTTTGGGAAATAATGTTAGGGGAACGAGAGGGCTTTGAGTCTTGCAGATGCAAGGCTGCCTAGTTTACACCTCTCTGCTCCTTCAGCCTCTACCCCTGGCAAAAAAAGTATAGACACAAAAGTGTTTCCGATCCTTGGTAATTTCTCACTTTTTCTTCCTAGCTCATTTCTGGTTGGACATGTGCAGATCTTAAAGTGGAACTTTGTAAGAGTTAGTAATTACAGTTACACCTCTAAAGTAGGTGCTTCTAAAGTAGTTGGTTACCATTGTCTTAATGTTTGCTTTCCTGTTTCTCAAGAGCTGCTGGGCTATAGTGTAAAACACAGGCTTGTTTCACTTACTTCACTGTCACCTCAACAACCATAACAAAGCACAAGGCTCAGGAGATGAACCATAAGATATTCCTCCTCTACGATTTGATAAGGCCAAATCCACATAAATATACTTAAACATATAGTTACAATACAGTCACTCCCAGATATTTTTCAATCATAATGTGATGTAGTTATAACTTGTTTTTTAGGGGGGAAAGGAGCTAATTTCAGATAATTACTTATTTGTAGTTCCAGATTCTGGGTGTGTGTTTTGTGATCTGGGATGACCATTACTGTTCACAATTCTTAGGGAAATGGATGTTTTGCAACTTTTGTTTGTTTTGTTTTACTGTATAGACTCATGTATAAGTCTAGAAATTTTAGTCAAAAAATTGACCCCAAAATCCTGAGTCAACTTATTTACGAGTCAATGTAAGTACTATACTTCAGCTCTTATTTTAAGAAAAGAACCATCCCCTGGTGAAAGACAAGAGTGTAATCTGTCCTGTAAGTACTGATCCACTGCTGCTCTCATTCACCCAGCCTTTAGTGTGAGCTAAACAGTTATGCCTGTTGTAATTTCTAAGTTCTTCAGCGTTGTTTTCCTTTTTTTATCCTTTAGAGGCTTTGTTACATGCCACTAGTTTTACCCTTGACTTATCCAGGAGTCATATCAAAATCCATAATCTTGGCCCCAAAATATGTCCTCGACTTATACATGGGGTCAGCTTATAGTCAAGTATATATGGTATGTTCCTCATGATCTCCTGATTATTTTCTAATGATTCTGTAATTGGGTTTGCTTTGTCGATAGCCCAGTACACATCTTCAAATGAATGCAAGGAATGAAAACACCCACAGCCTTTTTTTTCTTTTCCTCATTCTGTTATAAGTTCAATACACATATTCAAAAGCCTAATTTGTACTTCAGGTGGTTACCCTTCAGTTCAGGTGGTAGATTGGTATGGACTGAGTGGGCACCTACAAGGAGATGGAGGGGCCATATTGACCCCTGTTATCTCAGAGGGTTGCTCTTCGCTGTCTCCAACCCCCTGAATTTAAATAAATAAATAAATAAATAACACAATCTTCTTCCTGGTTTTGAAAAGGTCTTTTTTAGGCCTAAAACAGTCCACTCCATTTTCAGCCTCCACATGGCAAACAGGCCCCTTGTGTCTCCTAGATGGCATTATGGATGTTGTTGTTTTTTTAAGTAAAAATGCAACTTAGACTTGTCTTTAAATGATTTCTCTCCCTATTCCCTTGTGCTACTTCACACGGCACTGCTCCACAATGCAAAAAGCACCCAAAGCTAAAACAAAAACAAAAACAAACAAACAAAAACAAGAGGACCATGCTTGAAACTTTCTCCTTATGGGAAAGGATTTTTTTTTTTAAAAAAAGATAAATAAAACACAATAAAATAAGTTTCCATATGCAGCCTAGAGTGGTATAATCCAGACCTAAGTTTACCATAGGTTTGACTTGACAAGAGAAAACAAATTGTGCTAAAAACTAAAACAAGGGAGCTTTAGCAAATAATGTTGCAAGGCTAGATTATGGACTTCATCAGACTGGCAAAGAAGACAAGGGCATAGCAATATGATCCCATCAATATTGCACAATAACACTAAGATTTTCACATGACTGTGCATGATGTCATGGTTATTGTATTGTATGATTATACTGCAAATAAAGAGGCATTTTAGCACCGCTTTTTATTCATGGGAAAATCCAGTGAATAAAAAGCAATGCTAGAATGCCTGTTTATTCACAGGTTAATTGCACAATAAGTGAGATGTCATGTGAAAATCTTAGTATTATTGCGTGATATCGATGGGAGCATATCACTATGCTCTCGTCTTTTTTGCCAGTCTGATAAAGTCCTATGCGTAGGAGTTTAGATTTCCTTTCAAAGATGCTAATGCATAAAAACAACAATTCATGAAAAAACAAATATGTTCTATAATTAGGATGCCAGAACAGTAATGATTACTAACATAAAAGTGTTTCTGTATCCTAGAAGTTTGGGTGGAAGATTTCAGCATCACCAGGCATTCATGCTTCTTTTCCACTATAGCTGAGGGTATGTACAGTATACAGGGCAACTTAACAGATTCATCTCAGCAAGAAACATCTGAGAGAATGTGTAAAAAAATCTGAATATATTCATACAATAAAGCAAGCCAGCATAGGCTTAGATTAAGCTGATACATCCGATTATCATCCAGTTAGTTATGAAGAAGGAGAAGTAGGGAAAAAACTTTTTTATGGCTAGTACCTGAGGCACAAAATGCATAGGCAAATAGATAGATATAAGGTTAGCAAAGGGATAGCACAGAATTATTAAAATAATTTGACAACAGGCCAAGTCCTCAATAGAAATATAATTGAGTGCTAATAGGTTAAAGGCTATTACCAATACTACACACGGCCAATTACTTTGAGAAAAATTGTATTAATATTAATGTCTAATATTAATATTAGTCATATCTGAGAGTAGCATGCAGGTGACATAAGAAAGCAAACTTCTTATGGAAACAATGAAGGTAGAACTCACATCTGGGTGTGGAATAGCATACTGTCCCTGAATTGTATAGGCCTGCAAAAGAAGAAGAAAAAGTAGTGTAAGATTTTTACATTACTGTCCAGTAACTGCTTACACCAAAGTACAAGGGGTGGCATTGGTTTCATAAGGCTTACTTATTATTTTCTGCACTGCTAACATTACCACTGATCTACTTCATGCCATTATCTCAGGCTAATGCATTCTTTTAGAATGATTCAGATACACACATAAAGTAAATTATCCTGTATAACACAATAATACGTAGGTGCCAAAGAAAATACTGTAACAGCTCCCTAGTTTTTAAACAAATACATATACCATTTAATAGCTTAATTAGTACAAAAATCCCATATCCATACATCCAGTGGGTTGTTTTTTTCTGATGACCATGGCACAGTAAGAAAAATAATGTAATGATTTCTTTACATACTCAGGATGGCCCACCCCAACACCCTAAAACACGATACCTTTAACTTACAGACACACTGACCTTCTGCACTACACAGTTATAGCATTATGGTTCAACTTTAATTTCCATGGATTCTATGGATTCACAAGATTGTCAGTTCGGTCTGAGGCATTAGTGATCCGTATGGATCTACAAATCCCAGGAGTGCATAAGAGGGAGTCAAGGTATTTAAAGCAGTATCAAAGTGCCTTTATTGTGTTATTTGAATGGATCAAGGCCTTTCAAATAACCTTACATCAATGTGCTATTGAGTGTGACACAGTATATAGATTTCAGTGTATATTTCAGTCCTGTTCTGAGAGACACAACTGGAGGACAAATTATGTCCCGAAGACACTAATTAGAAATTATAGGGCTGCTTCTGTGAGATGGCATCTTCACTGTTATCCAGATGCTGAGTTTTTCTACAATGCCTTCTACCCATATCCCTTCCTCTGGAAGGGATGCTTCTAGCCTGTTCAGCTTGAATTGTGCCATCAAATGCCGGAGATGACAAGATAATGCTATAAATACTTCCATTTATGTTTCGCAAATATCTTGTAGCTTTGATGGAGTAATATATATCTCAAGAGCTCTGTGCAAGTGTTTACTCTGAGTAGACTGTAGTGTGGAGGACGGGAGTTATATGCCAAATAGGCCTGCCTCTGTCTTCCACTATTCTCTAGGCATATATTGCACTGGATTCTATGTATGTTCCTGACCTGCATTTTTCCAGGATATGGCCCACAAGTAAGGAACATGCACACATTATAATACAGAATGGCCAAGAGGTCCTTCTCATTTTCATTTCTACTCAGAACAAACATTTTCATTATCATAAGAATAGAGAGACAAGAATGTAAGTATGGAAGAATTAGGGAACCAAACACAGCCAAACCTGTATCTACTCCAGTTCTCTGCATAATTCACTGGATGCAGCCCACCTGCCATAATATTGTGATTTACTGTATCTCGTGCCAGACCATCCCTTTATTTGGCCAAAAATAGGGTGAATTCACCTCTGGCAGGTTGCCATACATGGTTTTGGATCACATTGGCTTAGTGAAACAAGGCTAAGTAGGTTTGTTGTAGTCAGTATAGTAATAGTACTTACTAAGGTCTTTGAATGCACATCCTAAGACCAGTGTCAATTGAAAATGGTATTGGACATGGCAGAACATAAACATTTATTGTGTGTATACTGTCATGAATTCTGTTGGCTGTGTGAATGAGATTTTTGAAGCAATTGACTGCAATTTAGTTCTTACACTAAAAGGATATGTCATGCTAAATGAACGCACTTCATCTGGCTAGGAACATATCAGTGGTTATTCTGTATTTTTTTAGATATTGTGCCCATAAGTGATCATGTATCTGATACAGGTTTCAGTTCCATATTTCCTAAAGTACAAATTAAGCCTCTTTCAAATAATAAATGATGATGATGATGATGATGATGATGATGATACTGTGGCCTTACTTAACAGGCCAGACTTGACTATTTCCACAATCTTGTGCAAAAATCAGGGACAGACATTTTTGCTGGTTCCCTTTGTTTTATTGCCCCATTTGCTTCCATGCATGGCAGTGGCCAACATCAGAAAGAAGTCTGACTCAGTGCTGGAGCAAGGCTTAGGAGGGACCTATGGATACTGCTATAGCCAATACCAGGGATTACATTGTTAGGTATAATAATGGTGGCTGCTTGGCATACGGTCCATTGATTACAAAATTTCCATGGATTAAACCATCTACCATGGTGGACCCTGCCAAGACCTCTAGAACTCAAATTTAGGATCCCAACTGGACCATAATGGACTTCCTGACATCATATATGTTATTAAAATGCATTCTTTTCCCCAGAGCCTTGTGAAGGGAATTACTATTTTGGTTATTCTGATTATGAGGATACACGAGACATGGAAACAGTTCCTTCTGAAGATAAACCACTGAGGTAAGTATTCCAGTGCCTAGGTCCCATATTGAACACTTTCCAGCACAGCTACATAATACATAAAAAGTAAACTCTAATATACTAAGCTCACTTAAATATGATTGTTTGGCACCATGTGCCAAAATGTGCAATACAGGACAAAAAAACTGGTATTAAGTTTGCATCAGTTTATTACAGCTAGGATATTCTTATAATATCCTACTCAGCCATCACATACTTCAGGCAAGGGATTTGCAATGCTACTGTATGTACTCCCTTATCCATTGCACTGGAAATCAAAATCCAAATTTCATATTCTATGGGGGCAATCATTCATCTTAACTCACACATTTGGTTAACAAAAATGCAATACTGGCATGTTTACAACATGTGAATATTTTACTTGAGTCTCTTCCTCCCTATGAAGAAGAAAGCCCAACACAAGGCCAACAATCCCAATGCTTTTGAACTAACAATGGCTCTTTTTTATTTTTAAACTACAGCCCTCATTCTTATGCATGAGACAGGCTCTCTTCTTTGCTGAAGTATAGATGTTATTGTCTTTATTGCAGGTACTGTCTTGTCTTGTACTAGAAATTTCTAAATGAAAAATTTAAACTTTTTTTTTTCATGAACATACCAGAAACAAGTAATGTAGAAACAATGACAACCCAATATGGCTTTCTGCCCAAGAATCTTATTGTTTAAGAAGGCTTTTCTCATACGTTCAGACAAATAACATAATTCCAGTATAAATGGGATAAAAATGGACAGCCAGTTGTAAAGGAAGAGTAAGGACAGTGAAGGAAAAGAGTGGTTTAATCCTTTGAAAAACAGTGTTGGCTTGAAACATCAGAGCACCTGGAACAGAGGAAACCCTCATGAGTTTGAGGCTGAAGAAAGCTGAGCAGCATTTGAGACTAAAAAGGGAAAGTCTTGCTTTCTACAATGTTTCTATTCCTCTTTAACATTTTTATAACTTTGAAATTCCTCCTCCCAAATTTGACATGGACACTTTTTGTGGTACATAGTTCTTGCTGTCAATTTAGTTCTCTCCCATAAAATGCTAGTCTCTCAGACAGATGGCCTTAAGATTTTCCCTGGTAACATGAGATGTACTGATCCCTACTTAAAGCATCCCATCCAATACTGGTTGGTGATGCTACTGGTGAAGTTTACTGGTAACAAACTTAAGAGCGTTTTTGAAATGGTACTTTATAGGCTTGTACTTCACTGCAAAGTCCTGATATGTGTTCATGTGTCTTTAGGTCACCTGTTGACTTATGGCAACTGCATGAAGTTCACAGGGTTGTTAACAGGGTTTTTTTTAAAAAAGGAAGGAAATGGCTGTCTCCCTGACTCCATTCCTCTCTGCTACAACTCTAGTAACCTCATTTGTTGGTAAATAAAGAGAAAATCAAGAAAAAGCACTTTGTAGGGGGTGAGGCTGTGGAGGGAGAATGCCTTCATTTACTTTGTAATTTTCTTAGTGTTTTTGTAGGATCAGAGAATAAATTTCTTTCTTATTTTTCTTTTAGAGAAAAACTGGTTCCCTTTGAAACTGAGAAGCAGCTGGGATGGTTGCCCACCTTAGATATTGTCCTCACAAAAAGGGAATGGATTGGAAGAATTGTATAAATTTAGCCTGTCTTAATGGCAATGATCATGGAGTCCTTCATGTATTGGTCCCACATTAAGCATCTGCTAACACCAGATTCCTGCCCTGGAGTGGTGTCAGGGTAGAACATCTGAAACCTAGAATCTGCAGTACATTTAACAGTATAGCATGCCACTTTTTGGAAAACTTTCTGGGAAGTCTTCTTCTTCTTTTAGTGTTATTGATAAATGGCACTTTTGGATATCTCAGTAGAATTTTGTTAGCATTGGGTTGTTTTTCTAGAAAGTTGGGACAGAAATACCTAAAAACTTAAAGCATGCATATAAAAAGTCCAGGGCTAGCTATGCTCTTGAACAGACTGTGGTGGTCACCTCTGACAATTGATTCTGTCATAAAAGAGAAGAAATTTGTTAGTTATTTACAGGGCAGTCTTTATCCCTGTTTACTTGGAGTCAAGCCCCAGTAAATTCAATAGGATTATTCCCAAGTAAATAGGTTTATGATTTCACCTTATTTCATTTTTTCTCTCTCAAGGAAAGGCACTTCTGGCATTGCTGCTGTCAACTAGGAAAGAATACTAAAAATATTTTTAAGTGCTGAAAAATGTGTTTCAGGAGTGTCAATAAACCATGATGAGAAAAATGTTAGAGTGATAAGAAACTTATTCTGTGCAAAATTCACACTTTTTTGAAACAGCATTTTCATGTTTCAGCTGCTGTTTCCTGCACAAAAGAAGCTACTTTCTGTGCAAAACAAAAAAACAACACCCCCCTCCCCATGAATTTTGTGCAGAATAAATTACGAACTGTGAAGATCACACCAGAATGCTCCTCATCAGGGTTTCCTGATATTATGTAAAATAATTCCTAAACTGTGCCATTTTAAAGGCTTTCTCACAAAGGGAAGAAAATTGCTAAAATTACTCATTTCCTTTGACAATGAAATTAGCAAGGAATTATATCCCTAATGTCAGGTTCCAAAATACCTTAAGCCAGTACTTGTAGAGGTGGCATAATTTGCAGTTGCACCTCTGGCAAAAAAATATCTGAGACTAACTTCGAATTTATATGTCGTATGAAGAAAGTGCATAGATCAAATCGAAAGTTTCACTTTGCTTAGACTTGATGATATTCCCACAAGCAGCCTCAAGGACCTAGATGAGAGGTGAGAGGAACCCCCTGGTATTTACAGACTCCCCCCCCCCCAAAATCTCTTGACAAAGGATCTGTTGATTACTGTTAAGCTAAAAGCAAGCCAAGATTATGGTTGCATTACCCAAATTGTTTTTGCTGTTTGTGGGAGATGCATAACATCCATCCCATCAGATGTTATATGTGAATTAGCTGGCGGGTGTGAAGGGAAACAAAAAAAAAAACAGAAGTGCAGAATCCCAGTTATGGCTGGGAATAAAAACCCATAGCTACAGAAGAATTTTCCTTAGGGCAAGAAGCAGATCTGATATTCCCTAAGGGAACTTTATGGCAAATCAGTGGGGGAATAAGAGAGTGATGTCAGATATAATTTAGTCAATATATTTCAGTAAATGGGGGCCCAGCAGACAGCCTGAAGCCTTGGACAGTTGTGCCAATCAATGCATTATTTAGCATTCATGTGGCATACAGTATCTCATCCCAGAGATGATGAAGGTTATACTATCATGAGCTTTTACCATCTTCCGCCTGCCACAGATTTAATGCTTTAGCATATAATTTTCATTGTGAAACATAGTTATGTTTATTTGTATCTCACTTTCTCTCCCCTAAAATTGGAACTCACCTTAGGAATGGCCGGTACAGCCCCTTAGTTCCAAACAGCTAGTTGGTAGTTTTCCAAAAACTGAGGTCTAATTACATTACATTGCAATCATCACTTAACAAGGGATAATTTTATTTTATAATATAATATAATGAAATATAATTTTATTTATAATATATAATTTTATTCTGTTGGCAGTGTAGCATAATAGGTTTTTAAAATAATTACAGTGATGTGGTGTCACTAAAGGGTGGAGAGGGAATAACCCATGGTTCAAATGCTGGCTCATACTGTTTCTTATACTGTTTCCTCATGCTCTGTTGTGATTGTTGAGGTATTGAAAAGTGAATAATAGGAAGTAATGTGAATAATAGGAAAGTGTGTCTTCTGTCACAGGCCAGTGGCTTGTAACATTCAAATGTGTTTTTTTAAAAAAATAGCAACTAAAATTACCCATTCTAATTACTTTTGAGAAAGATGAAATCAAAGATTTACTTTTAGAATTTTGTAATGATTATGGCCATAAACTCTTTTATCTGGGACCTTGGAACTGTAAAAGTAACTAATTACTTTTGAAGTATATTATCAAACTCTGCTGAAAGTAGCACGGCCACACAAAGAATACACTTTTCCTTCAAAATGCCCCAGTGCATCAGGACCCCCTCATTCCCTCCATCCCCTGAAAACACATTTGTTGAAGACATAAACACTTTATCCTTCTGTCTTACTCTCCCTTTTGAAAAGCAAAAGCTGGACCCAAAGCTCTTTCGTTAGGTTTCTCTTTAAAAGAAAATGCTATACTGATCAAAAAATTTTTTTCAGAGCAATAAACAATTTTTAGGGGCCTGATGAGATTTTGTTCTCCATAATTTTAGTTTTAATCATAGATTTTAAACGTGTGGTAACGACAGAGGTAATATAATAAATGTGTAAAATACCAGCTTCTCCTTAAAACTGAAGAACTGATATTCAGTATGGTGTGACTGACTGAAAACACTCCTGTGTGACTCAAATTTGCAACTCAGAAGGATAGGAGTTTTGAATTTGAAACTGGACTGGATAACCTAGTAAGAATGTGTTTCAGACACTTATTTCTAAGCTCGCTGTGGAGTCATGAGTTTGTATCATGTGTTGCCTTTCTTAGCTGATGGCTGGCATCCTGTTAATTACTTACAAAGACATAAGTTTTCTTGGGGTTGTAATTTTTTGATCATAGTAGTTTTCTAGAGTCAAACTGAATCCTATGTGAGAATTTGATTTATACACCAGTCCAATTAGAAGCACCAAGCTAATTTTCTGATTCAAAAAGTACCCAGAGTGGGTGAGTCTGAGATGGACTGGGGCCTCAGCACAAGAAAGGAGTCTACTCTACTGCAATATTCCAGTACGCAAGAGAAAAAGCACAGTTTGTGTGATTTGGATCCTCCTTTCCCCCATGGTTAAATCCAATCAAATTCAAAATAGGTCCATTCATGGCTGTTTTTTGAGAAAGGAACTCCAACATAATGGAGTTTTCGGCCCACTGAATTCAGAGGCTGAGTGTAACAGAATGATAGGACATCAACTCTGAAGAATTTTCAAACTTTTTATTTCATCCATAGGGCTTCTCAGTTTTATGAAATTAAGTGTTGGATTAGGTTATTTAAAAGCATTATAAAATTTTCTGTCTTCTCATCTGAGTACCAGTTTTGGTAGTCAAAACCAAATACTGGAAATTTGTACTGAAAATGTGGAATTTTAAAATTTCAATCAGATGCTAATGTCATATGTTCTACAGAAAATGAGATTAGAGCTGATAAATAATGTTCTTAAATTAAAGTTATTGTCCCCACTGGCTTTGACTCCCTTGCAAAGACTTCTGTGCACAGATAATTTATTTTCAAATATATACCCTGTTTCCCAAAAATAAGACATCCTCAGAAAATAAGACCTAGTAGAGGTTTTGCTGAATTGCTAAATATAAGCCCCCCCCCCAAAAGTAAGACCTAGCAAAGTTTTTGTATATAAATATACATACAATATATAATAAACGTTACATTTTTTTTGTTCAACAATAAATGTGAATTCTTCTTCATGGAAAAATAAGACATCCCCTGAAAATAAGACCTACCACATCTTTGGGAGCAAAAAATAATATAAGACACTGTCTTATTTTCGGGGAAACACGGTATGAAGATACAGTTAGTGTTAATTGTTAATTGAACGTGTACTCAAAGCAAGTGGGAATCATGTGACTGTCCAGATGCCAGTCCTAGCAAATTTAGGTGTCATAAGTGAAGAATGTTGAGAATTACAACCCAATTTTTGACAGATCATGGGATTCCCACCCCCTATTTAGCATGCTAACATTCACAGTACAGTGAAAAGTCAATCTCAATAAATTCAGTGGCCGTAGGATTGCAGCCTCAGAAATATTTCAACATCTGATATTTATGTTATTTCCACTTTGTCTTTGTTTTTAGATTTACTTTGTATGCAGTGTGTTTCTGTTTAAAATGGGCATATGCCTATGAATTGCAGGTGTTTGTGTAAACTAAATACCAATATTTTATTGATGGCGCACCTAGCTGTATATCAGAAAGCGGAAATAGTTCAAGCAATTCTTTCCACCAGTATCTGTCCTCTAAGTTTTGGCACCAAGAACAGGCCTTCATTCCCCAGGCACTCAACATCCTTGTCCCATTTCCATAGCCACCAAGATTTCTATAGGGTTACAGGCATCAGCTTCAATGCATATAGACTAAGATCATCTTGGTCAATTCCCAGATTTTTTTCTAAGAATGTTTGTTGCCGGCTGGCTTATAACTATCATAAGTAAAAAGTTGAAACTGAGTGATCAGTCTTGCTGCTTAGTTCTTTGTCACTGGATTTTAACCAAATATATCTTATATTCCAACATCATGGTTGAGAAGGATGTCCGTAAAGACAGGTATGCTTCAGGTGTGAAGCCGGGTGGGGGAGAAACATTAGGGCATTTTTCTCCAAAGGAATTCTGCCCCCATGAAATTTTCCTTCAGCCTCCAAATTTCTAACATTGCAGTGAATTAAAATTTTCATTAGAGCATTTAGAAATACAGTTTAGAAAAGGGACAGGCAATGTCCCCTAAGAAATGTGAATAAAGAATAATTTAAAACCCTGCAATGCTAGAAATTTGGGGACTGAAGGAAACTATCATGCGGGGAGGGGGTTTGAGTTCTTATGGATGGACAATGCCCTCATCCCCTGCCACCTTTGTAGCTACACTCCTGGTATATACCAGGGCCCAAACTGGAAAGTGCATTCTTTCTTCCATTGTGGTTGAGGGGAAAGATTGGCTTCATTATTGTCGGAACAAGGCCACTGTCTATTGGCTTGAGCTATGATGAATGGCTTTTAGGTGGCTCAACTATGGGAAGGATCAGCTGCAAAAAGTATGTAGCATTTCAGGAAAAGAAAAAGAGCTTTGAGTCCACTTGCTTTGGCCCAACATGAATGGGATGAAACCATGCAAGTGAAAAGGCGAGAAAACCTGAGTGCACTAACGGGCAGCGGCTGGTGCTGCAGTAAAAGGCTGAGGTTGGCAGTGGAGGCTGCAAGCGGGTCGGCTCTTACCTGACCACCTGCAAAAATGACAGGGGTGGAGGCGGGCTTTGGGCGATAGGGAATGGTGGCACCTTTCGGTGGGGACTAGGAAAAGGGACAAGGAGAGGGAGAGAGAACATTAGACCACATTTCCTGAAACATTAGCAAAAAGAGAGAGTTAGAGAGCAACTGAAAGTTCAAAGCACACTGTGTGTTAATTTATGATACTAGCAATGAATCTACAACAGATTTCATTTCCAGAGGGGGGGGGGAAGGAAAAACTAAATAATAACTAAACAGACAAAAAGGACTTTACAATTAAGAATACTTAATATTTGATTAGTGCTGCTTGAGCACTGTCATGCCTCATCCCAATAATCCTTATAACAACCTGGCATGGTCACTAGTCTCACTGTCAAATCGTGATAGGGTTATCTAGTCAATTCAAAACCAACCGGGGGCTTCTGGCAAACCATTAAATGCTCTCAGCTGTTATACCAATCCTATTTGTTGTACTTTATTATTTTTTGTCTGTGAAGGTTTTATTTTGAAATCTTCTGAGCTCTACTCAGCTTCATAGTTTAGCCTCATCCCTAAGCATCATCAGCTTGATATGCCCACCTGAAAAACCTACTCTTCCAATCATTCTTCTCTTCTCAATATTCCACAGCCACAGCCAGGCACATGGTTTGAGCCTTTTCCTCCCAAAAGTCATTTAGGGACTTCAGCAAATGCTGCCTGTCTCCTAATGGGATGACCCTTGTGGGAACAGAAACCTTAATCCGCCTCTCTGTAGTCTTCTCCCACAGTTTAACCTACAAAGCACTAACTGATTTACACCCTGCTTGCCACATGGTGCCATGCATTTCTTTCACATCAAACTCTCAGATCAACATAGCTTTTCCAGCATTTTCCAGCACAGTATCTTTTTAACTATTATAAACCATTTGCTTTTTAAATTTTATACCATTTACTTTTATCCACACCTCTCCATTATATAGATTATTTATCGTTAGGTAGTAATAATCAAAGTGAGCTAGCATAGTGTAGCAGTCTGAGTGTTGGACTTGTTTTTAGTATAAGGGCAATGGAGTGTTGGTTTCAAGGGGATTTATACACCTTTCCTTCAGCATCCTTCTTGTAAAGCCCAAACTCTGCATAATTCCACATTCTCCATGCTAATTCTTGCTTCTAGTTTTTGTGCCAACATGCAGGCATGTACATAAACACACACACACACACACACAGGCCATAGCAAAATCAACCAATGCATTTGAAAGGCTTTTCATTGTTTGATGAAACAGAGCTGATATTTTCTTTAAAAGCATCCAGTAGTAATAAAATAATATGAACAAGTCTGATGTTTGAAATATCTTTTAGGTCTGGAGAAGATGTACTATAGGAAGTTTAGCTTCATTAGAATAACAGATCAGACAAACTCATTAATCCATTCATCCAAGAGTGCTGCTTGCCGGCCGCTGTGATAGTTAGGGCTTCTGAAGGATATAATGGCTTCACATTAAAGAACCATAGGCAAGCTCTACTGCATCTTTTACACATTAGTATATAATTATTCAATGCACATCACTTTGTATACATTTCTATGTAGTAACTCTTAACTACTGGGCATTGCCCTAGATCCTCTTATTGTTTACCTCTCCATGTCTTTAGTATGTTATTTGCTATATTCTTTCAAGTCTACTTGGAGCCCACTGTATGATTTGTGCCATCAACATTTATTTATTTATTTATAAATAAATAAATATTTTTAAAAATTAAAAAATCCTAAAGCAGGGGTGGACAACTGCACAGTGGACAACTATGGCCAGTCCCTCTCCCCTCTCTTTCCCAACATGGTGCACAGTAAGACCAAATACCTCTGTTATCCTCTGTACTCCCTGTCAAAAATGGGGAGAGAAAGTGACATCAAGAAGATATTTGAAGGTAGTAAAACATCAGATGCAGTTATTGAGGAGTTGGAGTTACCGAGAAGTACAGAGTTCTGGGGTGTTTGTGAGCTGGAGTTGAAGTATTTTCATTTGTTTTCATGCAAGGGAGGCTTTTAGGAGGGCCAAATGATCCAAAGATTGCACTCAATTCTTGGAGAATATGGGATGCTGGTCTTTATGGGACTGGTGAGGGGCTTTGAGAGCCACAAAATTGCTGTGTTGCTATAAAACACATAGAAGAAACCATGCCTATAATAATCTACCTGTTTCAATCAAAACATTTTTTAAAAGCTCTGGTTTTACTTATTTTATTCTGTGTTTTCTATATTGCCTTTTTAGCCAGTTTAGTCACAACTCACTGAACATTTAGTAGACAAGAATTTATGACAATACCAAACAATGATCCAGTTCTTAATGACAAGAAATGCAGATTGTCTGAGACTGCAGAGTTGGTTATTTTTTCCTGTATACTTTACCCCCATTGTTACAGACTGTACCTCCAGCATCACCACACAGATCTGTTTGACACATTGGATAATGGCATCGGGGGTCCCTGAGATGGTGACTGCCCTCTCTGTGGAGTTGGGCAGCATGTCCCCCGCCACTTGCACCTGAGCACCTGTTGACTGGGATAAGGAGGAAGAAATTAAAGAGAATAAAACAAGAAATAAAGACAGAAAAACACTTCATTACTTCTATGTTGGTAATAAGAAACTAGAAGATAAATAAAGCACAAAAAAGCTTCCATTCACTTATCAATTTACACCCACTTGTAAAATATCTGTCCCAGAGAGGACAGAAATATAGTCAGCAATTGTTATTTGATATTGTGGAAAACATTTGATGCAATAATTTCATGCGATTTTTTGTTGTTGCTCTTCAAACACTAATTATGATTATTAACTTGCTTTGAAGGTTTATAACTTTGCTATAACAAACATAGAAGAAACCGTGCCTGTAATAAGCTACCTATTTCAATCAAAACCTTTTAAAAAGCTCTGGTTTTATTTATTTTAGTCTCTGTTTTCTATATTGCCCTTTTAGCCATCAAATTGAATCAATTTCCATACAAAAGCTTGAAAGGGACTTGAAAAGCAAATAATTTAACTCAAAGGGTATTTGCATTTAAGCTAATTTTCATAGTATCATGACTGTAGGAGTTCCATAGTATCTGGATCACAGATGCTCAGCAATCAAAATAGTGCAAGCATTGAAGACTCTTGGCCCCAGCACCACTGGAGATCCTGAGAACCCCAAACCTCTCTGCCTGAGATTCATGAGCCTAGATAAACCCTAGTAGCCCCAGAGCCTAGCTCCAGCATAGGTACAACCCACCCTTTCCAAGAGCAACAGTGCTCCCATACTAGCAGTACGGCCAACATGAGTTGCTGGAGACACAGTGCTAGGTTTCAAGCCAAAGTCCTACATTTTTGGTGTTGCCACTGTGTAAGCAAGGGTGGGCTCTGAGAAGGGTGGTCTTGGTTCAAGATTATGAGAGATTTTACTAGAGTTTCAGACCTTGCTGGAGCAAGATGCTCAGTTGAACTTCTTCTAGGTACTGTCCTTTGTTCAAGGAATTTAAAAAGTAATAGTCCTTTGGACTGCCAACGGAGACAAATAAACATGAGCAATTTAATCAGTAAATTGCATGATTGCTGCCTGTTTCAATGCCTTCTGCAATTTAACACAAACCATGAATAAAAATACTCTCCAAACACAGTCAACACTCCACATTCATGGGTGTTAAGGGTGCAGGACCCCCATCAAAGTGGAAAAAACATGAATATCCCTAGGTCCCCAAACAAGCATGCTACAGAATCCTGTCAACAGCACTAGCCCATCATGCATTTCCCACCCAGCCATCAGCATGCCAGATTTTAAACTGCAACACATTGATCCCCTCACCCCATGCCTGTTTGTCCCATTCCAACTCCTCTCAATTTCCAATCCTGCCAAAAGAGCCAGCCAGGTTTTCAAGCACTGTCCACCCTATCAATGCCTCACTCCCCTCCTGTTTGTCCCAATCCACCGCCTTCCAATCTCTAATTCTCCCAAAGAGCCAGTCAGGTTTTAAACCACTTTCTAGCCTATAGATCTCTCACCCCACTCCTGTTCTTTCCAACCCACCACCTTACAATCTCCCATCCTGCCAAAAGAGCCAGCCAGATTTTTAACTGCTTTCACCGCTATTGATAGCTCACTCCTTTTGTATCCTAGTCCACCACTTTGCAATCTCTTATACTTTAAAAAAAGCCAGCCAGGTTTTAAACTGCTTTCCAGCCCATAGATCTCCTCACTCCATTCCTGTTTGTCCCAATCCACGTTGGAGTTTATCACGCGGGAGGAATTTCTCCCAATTTCAAATTGAGCCAATTTGAATTCATGTAAATTTGCTAGTTTAGCGAATTTACGTGAAATCTAATTGCGTTTGGAATGCGTTCAGAATAACTTCCCATTTCCCAAAAATGACCCCCCATTGCCTGAAATTGTGTGAGATGCTTTAATACGCAATAACATGAAACCCCATGATTGCGTTCGGATTGCCATTAGATTATACATCCAATTTTCATCGTCTTTGTCTCAATCTTTTGTCCTTCCCAAAGAGCCATCCAGGATTTAAACCACTTTCCACCCGATTGATCTATCTATTCCACCTAGGAATATTCTCTGTATTTCCAATTTCACAGGGGTACTGCACTCCTAACCACCGCAAATATGGAGGGGTGACTGTATTTTCAATTCTTGATTTGAAGTAATTTAATTCAAGCAATGCACATGGGCCAAATAATAAAACTTGCTAGGATATTGATGTCTGTTAAATGCATATGCAAGTCTGTATTGACTTGCCCCCTTTAAAAAAATCACTTTCAGTCCAGTCTGAATGTCAAGATGGTATGTAGTGGAAAAGAGTCTGCTCATCTGCTCATGAACTTTCTGAATGGGAGAATGGACACTCAATCAAAACTTCTTTAAAATATCTGCTTTTGTTGCCACCATGGGCTCCTGCTGCTGGGCTGAACATGACACATAGGATCAGTGAACAGAAAGTTTATGGTCTGAAGCCACAGGCTTGTGTCAAGACCATTTTCTCTGAAATAGTGTTCTAGTTTAATTTGTCAGCAGAACATGGCTCTGGCTCTTACTTTGACTAAGTTTGCTACATGAGATTCTACCAACCAGAAAAATAGTATCTCCATCATTCTTCCTAACAAACCATCCTTTGCAAAATAAGAGAGCATGGGGAGAGAGTGGTGTCTGCTACCCTTAAGGAAGCAGTGAGGCAGTCAGTCTTAAAGAAACCTATCCTGGAGCTTGTGGTTCTTTGTGAGAAAGCTGTTGCAGACACTTTTGGTTCTGTTTATACAGAACCATTTCAATCTCGTTTTAGATCTGGACTGCAACTGAATCAGTTATCAAGAGAGGGACAGGAGGAGTGTAACTCTATTGTTCTTACTTGACATCATGGTGACTTTTGCTATTGTTAGTCAAAGGGTTCTTTTGCATTGGTGCAGTGTGTTGGGATGGAGATGCTGTACTTTAGTGTATCCATAAATTCCTATAAGGTAGGTTCCAGAGAGGGCCCAAATACCCTAAAGATAAAGGATCCTGTTTGATTTTGGAAACTAAATAGAGTTATCCCTGTTACTGCTTGGATGGGGAACTATATTTCAGGGGAAGGAACTGGCGAAATCAACTCTGAGTACAGGTATTCCTTGTTTACGAAAATCCTATGAAATTCATGGGGTTACTGTAAATTGATGGTTGACATGAAGGCTTGTACATGTTGATGATGTATCTATTTTTAAAAATAATTCCTAGTTCAGTTCAGCTGTACCATTCATTCTATAGATAGTGTATTACGCAGTTTCTATATTACTTTGTATAGGATCTTTTAAAAAAAATATTGGTATACACTGCTTTGAAATCTTCAGTTATGGACAATTGGTAAATATTTGTAAACAAAACCCCAGGCTTACCTCCCTGATTTCCTTAATCTTGGAGCCTCCTTTGCCAATCAGTGATCCACACTGGCTAGCTGGCACAACCAACCTTAGTGTTACAGGTGGCTTACTAGTAGCTGTGCTGTTGCTCATAGAGTTGATTATATCCTAAACAAAGGAAGACACCCATAGATACAAATGCTATTTTATTGCAAATTAAATCGGATTTTTTTAAATGTCCTATGATTTTGGATGACACAACAAGGAGAATTATCCCTCTCCTGGATTAGTTGGTAAGGTAAAAAAGTGGACATTGGCCTATACCTACCTACACACAGAGACACAGACACACACACAGACACAATGGAGCTCTCAAAATTTTTCTATGACCACAGTTTAAAGAATGAGGAAGACTGTAGTTAAATATGAACGTAGATTTTGACTACTGACACATTTAGCACACTTTATAGAATCAGAGTACTATAATGAAGGTTACTTCCTTTACCACAATTGTATTTTATAGAGATGCCTGCATGTGCGAGTGTCCAAAACTGGTGTGCATTCATTTCATATAAATCCTGATTTTTACTGGACTGATTCAGTCACATTCAGGATTTATTTGAAGTGCAACAATTATTTTGCCCAGAGACAATTCTGGATCTTTATGATTTTTTGTGGGTAATAAAGAGATTTGGGAACAAAGTCAAATACATGCTATGTGCTTGTAAAAAATTATTTATTCAATTTTATATGCCATCTTTCTCCCGTAGCAGGACCAAAGGTGGCTCACAACATGAAACATTTCTCCTCATGTTTCCATATGAAGAAGATGCTAGGATAGCAGATGGCATACGTGAAGTGTAATATTTTAGATATTTTAGATTAATTCTAATCATAGGAAATTTTTTTACCAGGGCTTTCCAATCATAGTGCTATGGGAAGTAGCACTGAAATAATACATTCAATTGCTTCAAGTCTGTTATGTTCTTTTTTCTAGGCTGTTCTTTTTTCTGAGCAATAAGAAAATTTTAAATGCATTTTAAAACCAAGGAAAATTTACCAATTCTACACATTTTCACTTTCATAAATTTCATGTTTTTTGTTATTTGTTTTTCAACTGTCAGTTGATTAGTTTCAATAACTCCATTATTTTCCTTTACAATTATTAACACATTTCTTACCTCCTCGAATTTGTAAGCAATCATGGCAAAAGCTTTGAAGATGGCGTCAGTTGGACCTGTAATGGTGACGATTCTCTCTGGACAATTTCCCTCTGAGATATTGATTCGTGCTCCACTCTACAATAGAGAGACCATATATTGTCATACAAAACCATATGTTTAATTACATCCAGTATACATTTATAGTGGATTCTGAAATAACATGCTAATCTCCAGATTAGTTTTGTTCCATTAGAAAGAATCTGTTATCTCACCTTGGAATGTGTAGAAACTTAATGTCGGGACTGCTCGGTATCCACTGGCCTTGTCCCCAATTTTCTGCCCAGACTTTATGCATGTGTGTGTGACCTGCATATGCACAGGCAGAGTATATGGTTTCTGTATTCTGTAAAATTGCTGATTATCCTTGGGCTTTAGTATTTTGCACTGTGCTTTTCTCACAAACAAACAAACACAATTCATCTTTCATCATTCTGTTGTGAGAGCTGTGTGAAATGTGGCTGCATAAATGATTCTACCAATGTAAAGGAATACATACACCCTCCCTGCTCCCCGACTCTGTTTTTAATGACATCTGGGAATCATCCTATTTTTTTATTTATTTCTTTGCAAAATTATTATGAAGTACTGGATGCTCACCTCCTCACGCATCTTTTTCACTGTTTCTCCTTTCTGAAATGAGATTTTAAAAAAGCCTGCTGTAATACATTAACACTTGCAAAAGAAACTGTACAGAAATGCCTCCAGGTAGTCTATATTGTTTTACTTACAAAGGGAATATAAAGATGGTTGTTGAGGTAAAAACAATGATAAACCACTACACACACACAGAGACTCTTGATCTAACTTATTTGTGAGGATTTCACTTCCTTAAAGAAGACTTCTTCTAATATCCAACTTAAATGTGTTAAAATGAAGCCTGAATGCTTTACTCTGAAGACCCTAGGTAGATCCTTCCCAGCAAATATGGGCTATTTATAAATATTTTTCTAGAGAGCAATCAAACAGTCAGTTCAGTCACTTTCTCCACTGCTTGCAATCACATCTTGCATTTCAAGCACAAAGTAAATGAAGTGTCCACCACCTTCCACATCAATATACAGCATCTCTTCAGATGTTACCATTACAACACAGGGAGCAAAAAATATTTACATGTTTACTTAATGTAAGCAACATATTCCTACCTACAATGCATCCATACCCCCTCCCCCACCCGAACACACACATTTTTTTGTTGCAATTGTTAAAACAATTTTCTTAATATGCTCTGGTTCCAGTTTCAGCAATAGTGAATATTAGTCTATCGTTCAGATTAGGGATCCTGGTGATTACTGTCATTACAGCAAGAGTGAAGAAAGACTGACCCACTGGGCACAAGTGGTCCCCCCAACGGCCATATTTTGGACCCCAAATGCGCTCGAGCATTGGGCCATTTTAGAGCCAGGAGATTTTTTTAAAAAAAATAAAAATAAAAATCTGGAAATGTGCAAAAAGTGACATTTAATCACTTCATTATTGTTTTTAAAAGGGAGGGCTCATCTGGGCCCAAAAATGTGCCCTATACCTCATAGAGAATGTTAGGGGCATTTGGGAGTGAAGCAAAAAGTATACTTCTTTTGCAGGGAGGGTGCAATAGGGCGATGTGACCCTCCAAGGTCTTCCACAGTTGCCCACCCCTCCTTCATTCATAAGCCAGGGGTTTGCAATCCTGGGTTGTAAAATGAATGACAAACCATGGTTTCTGGTTTGAGCAAGCCAACTGTCTTGTTGGTGACGATAAAGGCAGAAGCCAAGCAGGAGAAAAGAAGCTGCATGCACTGCCCACCATCCCACCATGAGTTGCCAAGATTCTTCAGAGGGAAAGAGAGGCCTGCCTGCCAACTCCATCGGACCTGGCCTAAAGTAAACGGATGAGCCCTCCCTTTGCCATCTACATCATCAGAGGGAGAGAGAGGCCTGCCAGCTCCATCAGGCCTGGCCTGAACAAAGAAGAAGAGCCTTCCCTCCAGTCCATCTGCCTTGGTCCAGGCCTCAGAGGGAGAGGAGAACCTTTGAACCTTATCCCCTTCCCCCACACCAGTCCCTTCTCCTTTTGTGTCGTGCTTTTTAGATTGTAAGCCTGAGGTCAGGGAACCATCTAATTAAAAATAATAATTGTAAGCCGCTCTGATAGCCTTTAAGGCTGAAGGGGAGGGTATAAATACTCTAATAATAATAATAATAATAATAATAATAATGCAGAATCTTATTCTATTTTTCCACGTGGTCATTTTCAGAAACCGGACTGAAAGTATTGCTACTAATTTTGAAATGTGTTATGTTTAAGATTTACAACATGAAAGGTGTGGATTTCTTTCTTACAAAATAATCAACTTTACTCAGAACGATTTATATGCAATCTGGTCAAGGTAGTACTCAAAGTAGTAGCTTCTAGACCAATGCCAGACCTGGAGCCATTGCCTGCCTATTCCTAGATAGTTTCCAGGAAAGAAACAAACAATTGTACCTGATGGGGACAGACGCCCTGTACAGACTGGCCTGAAAGGCCGGCATGGGGGCAGAATCAGGGTGTAGCATCCTCACGATGCATGTCCAACTCTGTCCCACCAGGGCACCCTGACACCTTGCACCACTCCACACGCAGCGCTGAAAGACCACCATATAGCCATGCCACTGCAGCTATGTCACCCTTTTAAGGGTGCTGCATGAGGTTACTGCAGCCCCGATCCAGCTAGGATTGGGGCAGTCTGTTGCACCCCAGATTTAGTGCTGGTCCCTGGCACATTGGGAAAAAAGAATTCCGGTCCCCCACATCAGATAGCCTCTCTAATACTTTGGAAGCACTGCTCTAATACTTATGAAGTGATATGCATATCCCTTACCTCTATGGATATGAATATTCAGGAAGAGATTGGTATAACAGAGTTCAGTGTAGCACTGAAAATGTTGCTGCTTAGGGGAGATGGGATGGGTAGGTTTCCCATTGCACTGTGTGACACAGACCAGGTGATTTGTGGTTATTCAAGATTTAATAAGCATGGAGAGAGGAGAGAGGGAGCATATAGATCTCATATGTATTCCCTCTCACAGATATAGCTGTGCCCATCTACAATACTTAAATGAATAATTTAAGAAATTACCTTCCCAATGATGCTTCCAACTTCCTGTTTTAAAAGAGAAATAGTATTACTCATTAGCAAAGCACAGTATTCATAATACTGACTGTATACTTAGCTTACTAAACTAGACAATCTTTGCCTCTTAGCCACGCAGAGGGGAAAAAAGAGTTATGTTACCATAGACAAGACAATGGAGTGGGAAGAAGTGGTTAGCAAGAACCTATCACAGAATGCTTGTGCCCTGTAGTCTAAATCAAATGCTGAGTAGAACAAGAAATTGTGATCCTTTTTATTTCTTAAATTATTTCTTAAATAAAGGAGAAATGGGCATGATATGTGAACACAATTTCCAGGAGAAATTTCTCTAGAAGAAATGGGCATGATATGTGAACACAATTTGCATTTCTATCTGAACAAGTGAAGCCTTCATTGCCATGGCAAGGTCAAAAGTGATTTCAAATAAACATGTGCACGCTGCTCACCTTCCCATGCATCAACAACCGAATTGTAAGAGTCACGTTCAAGCCACCTTCGGAGACTTTAGATTCCATCATCTGTTGTGGTATGGTAAGCAGCGGGGTAGCAGAAGACCAGAGGAAATGAAGTACCTCCAGGGGAGAGAATCACCTGTCGAAATGACAAGCAAGCAAATACTACTTTGGTTTCTTGCTTTTACAGAGTTGAAAATGGCTTCAGACACAGAAACTTAAAGGTATTTGACATGTTGTAAAACAATTAATGAGCTATGAAAAGATCTTTCTATAAAAATTCTGGTTGTAGTACATTGCCAAAACTGCTAGTTATTCTGACAAACATAATTTCCTTTTATTTTTTTTTTTAATATTTTGTATGTCCCTGTTCCCTAATTCCTTTTTCCCAAATTCTGAATTATACGACAGACATATGATCTTACTTGGATAGATAATCTTTGGCAAATTACACATGAGCACAGCAAAAGCAATCAAATTCCACTAGTAGACCAGCACTTAAAATAAACCAAATACATTTTGTTCCCTGCAACATTTTACAGATTGTAAATTTACATTGCATTCTAGCTTCCTTTTTCTAGCTTTTAAACATGAATAAGTATTTCTCTGTATTCCCATCAAAACCAGACACTGTGAAGAGATTTCTTTCTAAGCTTTCATCTTGTTTGTCTGCTCTATTAAAATTAGATATTTCCAAAATGCAGACATGGAAAAAAATTATGCCAAATGCATTTTAAGGAATGTTCCCTAATCTTCCTCTTCCCAAAATCAGATGGAAGTGATTATTACCACAGTACTGTTTCCTGTTTGCTTGTTTTTTGTTGAGTCCACTAGGCAAGATGCCCCCAATGGGCTTCCCAGCTTTCATCACTAGTCTTCTACCATGGGTAGAAGATGTCAGTGGAGACTGTAATTCTTTTCCTTTGCTCTTATCCATGCTATTGGCCAGAGAGTTGGAGTAGCCTGAGCATAATGGGGGGTGAGAGTGACATCAATGTTTTGAAAATGACATACATTTATGCTCTTGCCCCCTTGTTATTTTGGAACAGCTACTGTTGACTTTATTGTTCAAGGTAGAACTTGGGCAACTTTTGTTGGTTAGATGACAATTCTCCCATGTAATCTTAAAACCAGTTCTTGCAAGGCTTTTCTAATATAGGGCTTAGAAAAGCATGCTTCTTTCTGTTCAGTGCAGAGTTTGAAAAACTTGATTTTCAACCAGAGACATTTTCAAATTTGCTAAACTTGTTCGTAAGTTGCCTTACTGTATACACTCATAGTACCTTTGAGACTAACTGAAAAAAATATTGGTAACATGAGCTTTTGTGGACTTGAATCTACTGCCTCAGATGCATACTGATTTTCCAGTCTAACACAGCTATATCTTTGCATATACTCATGTATAAGTCTAGAAATTTCAGTAAAAAATTTGACCCAATAAACCTGGGTCAACTTATCTATGGATCAGTGTAAGTACTGTACTTTAACTCTTATATAAAAAAGAAGCCATCGCCTTCTTTGAGTAGAGTGGCAAAAAGTGAGAGCTTAGTCTGCTCTAGGAGCACTTCAAAGAAGCACTGACCCCCTCTACTCTTTCTACTTTAATGCTGCTTCTGATTTTTTTGAATGTCTGGGAAGGAAAATAGAAGGGGTAGATCTTTGGCCCTTCCCCTCAAAGATGCACCAAGAGGAATTGGGCTTTGAAGACATTTTTGTATGTTTGTCATCATTCCTTGGTTAAAATCAGGCAATGTTATCATGTTAAAATCAAAGGCTATAATCACTGCTAAGATCCTCACAATTTTCTTTGCTTTGCCTTTTCATCCTTTTTGACATAGACTAATTTTCTTATCCCCTCCTGTGTCTAGTCACTTCCCCCATACATCACACAGCCACCATTCACTGTACCTCCCTCTTTATCCATCCAGCACTTGGGATGGCCACAAAAAGTTATACCTGCTGGAATTCTGTATGTTCTTTGGCATTGTTTTCATTTACTTCTTCCCTAACATCCTTTGTTACATACCGTAGCCTAAGTTTTATCCTCAATTTATAGCAGCAATAGCAGCTTCATTTATATACCACTTCATACTGCACTAAGCAGTCTTTTAGCAGTTTACAACTGTAAGCTAATTGCCCTCCAAAAGTTGGGTACTCATTTTAACAACCTTGGAAGGATGCCAGGGTGAGTCGACACTGAGTCCCTGGTTGGGATTGAACTCACAACCTTATAGTTTGTGAATGAGTGGCTGCATTACTGGCATTCAACCACTGTGCCACCAGAGACCTTATCGCATTCATTGTTGTCCCTGTTATGGGGACAGGAACGGGACTCTCGGGGGCACACATGAACGGATTTTACTGCACACCCAAGTGTCCACAAAAAGGTCCCGTTACAGCACCCGTACCCAAGCCCTCCCTGTTCAGTGCCGGTGGGAGCCATTTTGGTTGGCTGGATGGAAGTCTTCTGAGCAAAACATTTAATGCTCCTTGGCACTGAAAAGGGATGGCTTGGGCGTGGGTGCCAGAACAGGACCTTGTTGTGGATGCTTGGGTGTGCGGTAAAATCTGTTCACACGCGCTCCCAAGAGTCCTGTTCCTGTCCCCATAACAAGGACAACAGTGAATGCGATAAGGTCTGAGGGCTTGATTTATCCACTGGTAATATCAAGATACACAATTTTGGCCCCCAAACCTGCCACCGACTTATACATGAGTTCAATTAGTTGAGTAGATATGGTACATGTTTTCAACAAGATGAATGGATGCTTAATTTGTAATGCCTAAGGACATAATCAGGGGATATCCTTAGCTCTTGGGATTTGGGCCTGAAACCTTAGGGCCTGGGATGCTCTTGATCTGGAAGCTCTATCAAAAAGGAATTGAGAGAGGTTTGTTTTGGATTGACTGAAAGAAATTCAAACATGCATGAAATGTATATATGTATCTGTATCTTGAGACAAAATACATTTAGAAATGAGCACGGAGATACAATAATTATATGTGTTTCAATATGAATTTTAGTAAGGATTTTATTTTTAAAAATGCTAGCTTTGTGTGAAAAAGCTGACAAGAAGAATAGATCTTTGTTTTAAAATATGAATTTATTACCAGTTATTTTAGAAGAAATTATTTATAAAATGGCTCTTTATTTATTTATAAAATTTGCTTCAGTGATTAATTTTGTTGATTGGTGCTGAGAAATCACCAGCCTCTGGGAGAGGTTTTTCTCCAGCACAAGAACAAAACTCAGAGCATGGTGGGTCACAAATCCTTCAAATGTTTCAATGCTTCTAATCTTTAAAAGTCCACCTAATAAGGAAGCAGACTATTGTAGTTTAGCTGCACAATTTGTAAAATTAATCTTAAAAGGTTCTGGTAGTAAGTGAACAATGGAAAAAGTCAGCCAATCAGAATCGGCATTGCATGTATATATGCCCTTAAGTCACTTGTTGATTTATGGCAACCCCATGAATTTCATGTTTGTTTGTTTTTTTAGGCAACAAACATGTAAAGGTGGTTTGCCACTGCCATCCTCTGAAATATTGCCTACAGCAACTTGTATTCCTTGACACTGAGCTAGAAATACAAAGTATCTGAACTGCTTTGAGGCAACTTCCTATGTACTGGAGCAGTGGCTGGAATGCAAGCACAATCTGGCAAACGTAAGCACAATCTGGCAACTGCACAGCCCTTGTAGGCTAATTAAGCATCCAGCTCTATTTCCACTTCTTGTCAAATGTTATCTTTGTATATCCCTGCTTGTTCCTCCCTTGGTCTGATACTGAAAACCAGCCCCTGAGCTGAATATGTGCTAGAGGAACTTTGTTTTGCCATCCCACTTCTGCCTTCCAGAGCCACGATTCTGCACCTGATCATAACTGGGTTTAGTGAAAAGCAAAGTGGATCTTGCAAGGCCAAAGTCTACCATCTCTGCTGTAAGTTGCAGAATAGAGGGCTGGTGGTCATGGCCTTTATAATATATTCTCTCAAATACAAACACTGAATATTTTTAATGCAATCACATAATGCAAGGGCTGAAAAAAGGGCAAAGAAGAGGCAGAGTGCCAGGTAGCAAAAATACTGAAAGACAGTTACAGCAGAGGCATGAAGGGATTTGAAAAAGAAAAGAACAGGGGAATCTATTGTGGGAATTACGGTATAAGTCTAGAAATTACTGTCAAAAATTGACTCCAAAAACCTGAGTCGACTTATCCACAGGTCAATGTAAGTACTATACCGTATTTTAATTCTTATTAAAAAAAAAAAAAAAAAAGGAACCATCCCCTGGTGAAAGGCAAGAGTGTCATCTGTTCTGGAAGCACTCACATCCCCTTCATATTCTCTCATCCATGAAGCCTTTAGCATGTTTACAAACAGTTGTGCCTGCTGGAATTTTGTACATTTTGTGGCACTGTTTTCCTTTGCTTCATTCTTTGCATCCTTTGTTACATACCACTAAGTTTTACTCTCGACTTATCCATGGGTGATATCTAAATCCATAATTTTTAGATACCAAAACCTGCCCTCAGACTATACATGAGGTTGACTTATAGTCAAGTATATACGGTACATAACACCTATTCTTGTAATAGATCTAGAGCAGAGAACAAGTGTCTATCTCCCCCTTTTAATGAGTCAATGAAGTGGTAAGTGCTTCTATGTTTTGTCTTTATATATGAGAAGAGGAAGGGTTTGTTATTTCCAATTCTATATCTTGTTTTCCAAGGATCCAGTGTGCTCTGATCAGTGATTCTGATTTTAGACTCTTCCCACTGACATATATGGAGAAGGTGAGAGGGGAGTTTGCTACTGCAGGACTTTAATGGAGAAATTTATCCATGTCTTTAATGGAGAAATTTATCCATATCTTTAATGGAGAAATTTAACTGAGGTATGTCCAATTCAAGGAGCTGCTCAACTGGGCTCTGCATTTTCCTCTATCTAGCAAATGTAAAGGCTGAGAATCAAGCAGTTATGTAAATGTTTCCAATTGATTGAAAAAGTGGGTCATGTGTTAGCCAAATGCTCCTGGCTCTAAGATTTATCAGCGTTATTAAATTATACATGCTTCATGCTTCAGTGTGCAGGGAAGCTACATTAGCCTTTTCTTAATCATACTGGTGAAAAGGTAAGCATTTTGTTCAAAAGCTCTGTGAAAACATGGGACACAATACAGAAAAGGTTTTTGTTTGTTTATTTGTTTTTTTACTTTGTGTAAAATGTGTGCCCTTCAACATACTGACAACCCCCTACAAATAGAGATGTACATAAAAGCCAAATACATTTTTCTAGAAACATGCTATTTGGAAGTATCCTAATAATAGCATGCATTTTATGCCGTAAGTGAGCCCTCTGAAGCTTTTAGACTTCATACATCCCTTTGTCCTGTACTTGTTTTTCAAAGAAATAATGAAATGACTTTGTACATTCATTTGGAAACCCTGAAGGTTGGACTGTTTGCATGCTGGGGTGGGTGGGGATTTTAGGGTCTAAAAAGAGATCGCTTGATCAAGCATAGGTCCATTTTTTAAAAATATTTTTATTGCTTGTATCTGAGTTATGGTCTATCTTAACGAGAACACTTTTAAGTACTGATTAGACACCAGTATGATATTCTTACCTGTTTAGGATGTTTATGATGATGATTAGTGTTATTAGTGGTTCACATTTATCCCACCTTTTTGCCAAAACTGGGATTCTAGGATCCCTGACAGATGGCTGTCAAGTCCTTGATTAAAAACACCTAACAGAAGAAACTTCACCATCTCTGAAGTCTACACCATTGCCAAACTGCTCTGACATTTTGCTGAATCTCTTTCCCTTTCCCTACATTTTCAACCTTGTGATTTTACCGGTTCTAATGCTGTCTTCTAGAGCTTATCTCTTCCATCAATTGTATGATAGCCCTTCAGATACTTGATGTCTCCTTTTACATCTTCTCTTCTCCAGGCTGAATATACCCAGCTCTTTCAACAAGCCTTATAGCAACTTGGTTTCCAGAGCTCTTACCATCATGATAGTTTTTCTCTGGATGTCCTCTGTATTGCCAATGTCATCCTTAAACATTCTACACAGTACTTCAAATGCAACTTTATTAATGTAGACTAGAACAGAAACATTACTCCCAGAGAGTTAAGCATGATACTTCTTTTATTAAAGCCCAGGTTTTAATAGATGAATCACACCATCAACTAGTAATCAGCCCTTGACTTTTAAAGACATGTCTGTCCTATTACGTATGTATAGTGCTGCCAAACCAGACACCCTGTTCCTGTCCTCCGATCTTTACTTTTATCTCTGTTTCCCTAGTTTGGGATTTCTGTTTCAGCCTGGCTAGATACTTTCTGATATTGATTCTGTCATCTTGTGGCACTAGGTATCCGTTCTAGATTCATGTTATCAGCAAACAGGATAAGCATCTCCTTAAATGATGAATAACATAAGCCTTAAGTCTCAGCCTTTTAGCAATCCTATTGTGGCCTTGCAGAGAAACAGAGCCATTAAGAAGCAGTCAATGAGCATGGATGCTCAACCATGTTGACCCACCTAATGGTTGAAATGGCCAACCAACGTTTTATCATGTTGTCAGCCAGTATATAATGGGAAATACTTTGAAGAAATATAATATATCCACAGTATTGCAATGATCTACTAGATCAGGAATTCTGTTCAAACGAAAAGGGCCAAGTTGGTCTATCATGATTTATTCATGATAGACCAACTTGGGATCTAGGAGTTCAAGTAGACCATAAGTTGAACATGAGTCAACAGTGCGATGCGGCAGCTAAAAAAGCCAATGCTATTCTAGGCTGCATCAATAGAAGTATAGCATCTAGATCAAGGGAAATAATAGTGCCACTCTATTCTGCTTTGGTCAGGCCCCACCTGGAATACTGTGTTCAGTTCTGGGCACCACAACTCAAAAAAGATGTGGAGAAACTGGAGCATGTCCAAAGGAGGGCAACTAAGATGGTGAAGGGACTGGAAACCATACCCTATGAGGACCGCCTTAAGGAACTGGGGATGTTTAGCCTGGAGAAGAGAAGGTTACGAGGTGATATGATAGCCCTGTTCAAATATTTGAAGGGATGTCATATTGAGGAGGGAGCAAGCTTGTTTTCTGCTGCTGCAGAGACTAGAACCCGGAACAATGGATGCAAGCTGCAGGAAAAGAGATTCCACCTCAACATTAGGAGGAACGTCCTGACAGTAAGGGCTGTTCGACAGTGCAACACACTCCCTCGGAATGTAGTGGAGTCTCCGTCCTTGGAAGTCTTTAAGCAGAGGCTGGATGGCCATCTGTCGGGGATGCTTTGACTGGGAGTTCCTGCATGGCAGGGGGTTGGACTGGATGGCCCTTGTGGTCTCTTCCAACTCTATGATTCTATGATTCTTGACAAAACCAGGCTGTCTCCTGGTAATCTCTGCTTTCTATATGTTGACTGTAATTTGTTCTGAAAGTAATCTGTTCTGGATTTTGACAAATATGGATGTCAAAATGCTTGGTCTGTAGTTTCATGGATCCATCTTTCTGCCCACTTACGAAGATGATAACAACACTTTCTCATCTCAGGTCTTCTGACAGCACACCTGTCTCTCAAGATTTCTCCAACTTTGAAACAACAACTCTGAAACAATATCTGCAGTCTCTTTCAGCACCCTGGAATTTCTCGGCCCTTGGTGAGAAGGGCAAATACAGTCTCTGTCAAGTCCAGTAGGAACCAAGTTCAGAATCTTAGGCTTCAGTAGTGGAAACTCAGCAATCATTTGTTTAGTAGCTATAGATCAGTCCAGAGATATTCATTGTCAGAATTCAGCAGTAAGCATTAACATTGCCTAATTAAAGTACACACAATTTCAAATTCATGGTGGGCTCAGTTCTCAGTCATTACTATTAATAAACTCAGTATGCCTCTCTTGTTCCCACACCTCCACTTCTTTGATGTTCCAGTTAGAATCTTTTCACAGGAATGACTTTGAACAAGTTTGAGTTATATTGACCTCACCAGAGTTATCTCATCACCATGTCTCTGCAATAGCTTATAACATAATTACTATTGTTTTAAAAGCTATTATTACTATTATTACTCAACTTTGGTAGGTTTTCTCAGCCCTCTTTATCATGAATTTCAAAATGACACAATCACTTTTCCTCAAGGATAAAATAGTTACTATTTTATTTGGCAAGCAAGGTGCATTTGCAACTCCTTATATTTGGTCCACCAAAAACATACTTCTCCTACCCCAAAACAGTGCAATTAAAAGCAATAACACAAACAATGCAAACTAACAACTTGTCCTAAAGGTATCATGTGCAACAGGTATTAAACAATCTCTTCCACAACACCTTGGTGTTTGCCTTATATGATCATGCTGGACTTCTGTTGCTTATTTTTTAATGCCTGATTTCCTTGAATACTCTGAAATGAATTCCAGAATTAAATCAGACTCATCTATCCAATCTGGACATGGTAAAATTGGTCCACTTCATTATTTGGGATTCAGCCAAACTGAATGCACAGCTCTGAAATCTATCTGGATTTTTTTTTCCTGAGATTTTTGAATGTGGGTTTCCCAAAGTTCAAGGAGCACACACAACTTTGGTGGGGGGTTTTTTCCAGCCCTTTTTAACATGAATTTCAAAATGACACAGTCACTTTCCCTCAAGGATCCTGCCAAATTCATTTCATCAACCAGTTCTTCCCTGCTGTTCAGGATTGGTTTCAAGATAGCAAATGACTTTGTTTCAGTTGTGGACTTAGTGAGCTAGACAAGTCAAAAGGTTGTTTGATGTTCCATTGTCAGCATTTTTTGATTTCAGCCAGATGCCAGGTTAGTTGAAATCCCCCGTTTTTTCTGTTGTTTGGCCCTGTGAATGTTTTGTTATATGTTTAAGAAAAGTGCTGTCCATATCTTCTGACTAGCTGGTCAGTCTGTAATATGAGGCTACAGCAACATCATCTTTATCACAACCTTTCCCTCAAAGTCTTCATCTGATTTAACCATGCTCCATACAGATAAATATATCATCTATCCATAATAGTACCTCCTCCAACTATCCCAATTTGGCAGGTACAGTCCCAATTAATCATCTGTTACTCCACTTTCTCAGTTGCCTTTTAAAATGTCCCAGTTTTTCTTTCATCCTTCCACTTTGCCTCTTTGTTCTCGGCTTACTTCAATTATTGCAATCTGTGTTCAAAGTGCAAAAGTAGTTTGCACTCAAGCAGCTCAGCAGAGGAGAGAGAAGGAGTGGAATCTTTTGCTTCTTAGAAGGATCAGGCAAAAGCAAACTGGCCAAATATATGCCACTTTTCATCTGTGAAACATTGGAAGGCATATACCCTTTCCTTCCCACATGGTCTATTGCAACTTATAAGAAAAGATGAGTTCTTTAATTTAATAAAAATATCTACATTTTCATGCATGCATTTTTTTTCCTTTTGTGTTATGCTGTGCCACTTTAAATACTTTATAAACCATTATAGTTAAAGGTCATAATTTTAGAAAATGACATGAAGATATGGTTTGGTATGAAAGAACAAAAAAGTCACCCAATAATAAAAAGGAAGAGAATTGGCCTCATATAGCTTCTTTTGACTGTGTCACCAACAACATACTGTGAATACATATTTTTTGTTCTTGAAAATATGATTGAAAGTAGGGTATACTTACGAATGGCTACCAGGATTTTCCTATCAGATCTCAAAGACAAAAATAACCACTGAGTTGAGGCAGGACTACTGGCAAAACTGACTCCTGCCATTATATATTCCAACCTAATTCCACCAATTCTGATGGTCAACAAGGGGGAAAATGGAATGTTGTTCACCAACTACTCACACCAGTGAAGTAGGTACTGAAAAGCAGCAAACCTAGCAGCAAGAGATGGTGGTTTGTTGCCAGTGGCGATGCTGGCTTCTCCCATTGCCTTGTCAAGGCCAAGTCATAGATATGATTCAATAGCACCATATGTGACTGTGTTTGGGACACTTTAACATGATACCAAGAGCCATAGTTAGCAACAGAATAAATGGGAATAGGATTGTACTACGAAATCCTACCTTGACAGCCCATGGATCGAAGCATCGGGCAGCTCACCCTGAAATGATGAGGGGAGCCTCCTTGTTCATTTCATGAGCCATCCCTGACCTGACAGCATATTCCACTGTTTCAATTCTGTACATGTTTGGGCAATTGGGATGAGATCATTGCTTCTGAGGTTCTATATACCATATGGGGATGAGAATTTATGCTCCAGGAATTAATATAAAATAGACCATCTGTACCAAACTTTCCCCTGGCTTTGTTCACAGTAGCACAGAGCATACTGTACCTGTGATGCTTTACATTCTAATGGGACACAGAATGCTTCCTATCCAGAGTTCAAGTTAAATCAGAGCAACACTGTTGAGTCATTCTGGCCTCTGGCCTCTGAAAACATAGCTTATTTATGATCAGCTCCAAGCCCAGTCCATGAGATGTGCCTAACATTGCATAGAATCAAGCTATACATCAAGAAAGAGGACTGTATTACTGAATCATTTTCAGTCCATATCTTCCTCTGACCTGTTTTCACATAACAATCATTCTATATTACGTTTTCTAAATGAAGCAAGTTTGCTCCATATATTGCAATTAATTAATAGAAGCTTTGCCTCCACACATTTGCAATTACTTCACATGACTGTGAAATATCAGCTACCACCTAATTATATAAATTTTCAGCTGTGAAATAATCAATACATACAACAGCACATAGAAGTAATGTAATGGCATGTTCTGCTTTATATATAAAACATTGAATTATAGATTATATACATTAAAAGTTATGTTGCTCAAGGCATCAACAGAAGCAAAAAATAACATGCTTTAATTCCATGAGATGGATGGAAAAAGTTTTAATTCTGTGAAAATGATTACGATCCCTTTTTTCTTTGGATTAATATTGAAGTAGCTATTATTAACTAGATCTGCCAAACATCAAATAAAGGACGCCATACATAAAACTCACTGTGTTTTAAATACTGACATTAAAACAGCAAACACTCCCATCACTGTACTGAAAATGAGGAAGGGATGGGGAGCAGGGAAAAGAAATATAGGAGCACCTTTATCACTAACTTTTTTTTCATAAGCTTTTATGAACATAAATCTTTGGACGCAGTACAGAACGATAATAAATGCTCAGGTATAAAGCATATTTACACAATTGAGGGAGTGGGGTGGAAAGTAAGGTAAGGAACGCAAATCATGACCCTTATCTTAAATTTTAAAAGGACTGAGTGAGGTGATACAGGTTTTTTCAGATCTTTACAATAGTCAGTTAATGTCGATGTGCTAAAGCAATCAATCTGTTCACCAAAAGTAAGTTTACTTGGGCTCAAAGCCTTCTCTGAAAAGATTCCACGTGGCCATGCCACTATTAGGGACAGCCCCCATTGTCTCCTGCACCACCATTAGGAACACTGGGATTTGAAATTTCATTGTCCCTAATGGATGCTACCACTGGGGACAATGAGGGCTGTCCTTAATGGTGGCACAGCCACAGGTGGCACTGAAGTCCCATTGTCCCTAATGGTAGTGTGGCCGCATATATATGCTGCCATTGGGGACAATAGAACTTGAGCATTCACAGATTTTGGTATCTGCAGGTGGGGTCTAGAATGGATCCCGAGGACCAAGTGTATATGTAGTGTGTCATGAAGGCACAGTCTTTGTTCATACCTCTGTTAATGGATTTCAATATCTAAATATAATTCAATTTGGCTGTTTCTCTTTCTAGTTTTGTTTTGTAATTTCCTTGTTCAAGGACAACAACCTTTAAATGGTATGCAGTATGTCCAGTTAGATTGAAATTTATGTGTATTGTATTTTTAAATTTCAGATTTGTTTCCATTTATTTTGAACAGGAAGACTATTGGCCTGTCTTTCTCAGCTAATGATATGGCCTTAAAGAGGCCTTATGTACTCTGTTCAGCATATACCATGGCTGGTATATTATTTTGTCCACATGATTATTTTGTCCGAAATTATCCTGCATTGACTTTCTTCCTACAGGTCATCCAGGTATCATTAAATTGCATATTGCCCCCCCCCCCTTTTTTTTACACAATTCTTTTTTTCTGCTCCTTTTATTTGGACAGTTTTGAAAGAGACAGAATTGCAGAGCAACCCTGGCCACTGGTATATCAGTTTAGGACTAAAGTTTCATCCTTGTTCCAGATGCCATTATGTGTGTGTGTGTTTTTTAAAATGCCATTGCCCTGCTTTCTTTCTTTCTTTCTTTCTTTCTTTCTTTCTTTCTTTTGGTTTTAATAGTACTTCAGATGTCATTGTCTGCCATTGATCCCCTTCCCTTGTTTTTCCATTGCTCTGTACTGTATCTGCAGCCAGAGGGAGAGAATTCCAGGGGTGCTTGTGGGGCCCTAGTGGAACTCCAAATCACTGCAAAAAGAAGCAGGTACAACTGTCTCCAAGTTCAGACTGGCTCTCAAGTAAAATCATCTCTGAAAAGCCCTGAGTGCTGCTTCTATTAATGCCACCACAGACCCCCAGAGAAAAGCAGGAGCACTCTCTGATAAGGAAACACTACAAAAAGCTCCATGTCCCTCCTCAAAGCACTGTGATTAGAATAAAAGGGAGATACCTGGTTAAGTTCTCCCTTGGTTGGAAGCTACAACCATTGGTTCTCAAATGGTTGTTGTCATGTGTCTTCAAGTCAAACCTATCATGGGTTTTCTTGGTATGATTTGTTCAGAGGTGTTTTGCCATTGCCTTCCCTGAGGCTGAGAGCATGTGACTTGTCCAAGGTCACCACTGGGTTTCCATGGCCAGGCAGGGAATCAAACCCTGGTCTCCAGAGTCATAGTCCAACAGTAAAACCACTGCACTGGTTACAGTGTCCCAAAAGAATATAACAGCCCTATTGGGTCAGACCAAGGACCTGTTCAGTCCAGCATTCAGTTGCAACAGATGTGCACAGGGAAGCCTACAGGCAGGGCCTGAATGGGGCAAATACACCCAGTACTTGGTATTCGGAGGCAGACTCTCTCTGTTGCTAGAGATGATGTATGAGAACTCAGAGTAGCCATTGATTGCCTTATCCCACATGAGTTTGTCTGATCACTTTTTAAAGCTAATTTTTAGAGGGTATCACTACATTCTGGGGTAACAAATGCCACAGCTTAATTATGTACTCTGTTAAGAAGTACTGTACTGTACTGTCATTTGTTTGTTGGTGATCTTTCTGAAACCAATCAAAGATAGTGTTTAGATAATGAACAAAAGAGTCCAAATGGTAGTTAGATAAGCATATAGTTTTAAAATATATTAAAAGCCAAAATTAAAACCATAGTAGAAGCCCAATTGCCTCGATACTATCCCTGAATGCCCAGAATGTGGGCACCAGTTGCAGTTTTAAGGTCACAACAGATGCAGTAGCTTCAGTAGATGATACTGGGTTCTAGTATTATCTTAGATTACTATTACTCAATTTCCCCATGCTATGAATAACTTTACACACCTTTATCATGTTTCCTGAGCTCAGTAGCCTAAGACATCAAAGCCTTTTCTTGTTTTGCCTGTCCTTTTCTGTATCCTTTCCAGCTCTACAATAACTTCTTTTTACATGGAGTCCCTGGCACTATACATTTATTCCAAGTGTAGTCACACCATATATTTATACACAGGCAATATATTATTAGCAATTTTATTTTCAGTTCTTTCTCTAATAACACATGGGATTTGCTTTTTCAGGACTGCTGTATGCTGGTCTAGCATCATCCCTAAGGTATCCACCGCAACCCCAATGTACCCTTTTTCGGTCAGATGCTGCCACATCAGATCTCCATCAGTCAACATGTGAAACTGAGATTATTTTTCTCAATGTGCATCATTTTACATTTGCTTATGCTGAACTGCATTCAGCATTTTAGTGTCCATTTATATCAGAACAATAACAGCTAAACGCTTCTAGCAATATTTGTTTAGCACTGCTTCTTTTCAGAAATACAACGTGAAACAAGAATCTATTGGGATATGGGAGCAACCTTTATTTTCAGCAGTCCACCATCTCCTCAACAACAATCCACTCTGAGGGGGAAAGGGTGTTAGATAAGGGCCCAATGTTTGACACATGCCAACGCTGAACTGTGGATTTGTAGATGAAATAGTGATGCGTGTCCCAAAGTGTGCCTTGCTTTTGAAAGAGATTGCCTACTCTACATCTTTCACTACTCATTGCCATTACTGCTATTCATGCAAAGAAAAGCATAAATACGTGTGTGTATATATCGGTATGTTTTTATGTATATATGTGTGTATTAGAAAACCGGAGATGCTGCTTCTCAGGTCAGAACTGAGATTTGCTACAGCTTCATCAGCTTTCAGAAGCCTATTTATAGCCTGACTCCATTTGCAGAGTGTGGGAGGCAATACAGTGTGATCCAAGACATTGCCTGGGTTAATAATGTGTGCATATGAGCCTTTCACCATGTGAGTCATGTCAGAAAGACTTACATGACCAACATAGCCCCTACGCTTTCCCCCATTTTTCATAAGGTTTAAGGAACTTCCACACTGTTAGATGTGCACACTTATGCCCTCAATAACACATCCACACCATAGTAACAGCTGTAGCCTTCTTCACAGATATTGTCCAATTGGAAAGCTTCATCTAGCCAAAACTCTGTTGGCAGGAGATGAGGTTGGTCATGCAACCAAGAATGGTAACGAATGGCTTGATATCCTCTTGAAGCAAGGCCTCCAGAGAAATGCCACAGGCCCCGTGCTGTTCACCTTTTTCATGAATGACCTGGAGGCAATTGTAAATTTTTAAATGCCATAAAAGATGGAATCAAGATTCAAAAGATGACATTCAGTGGAGAAAAACATTAAATCTTACTTTTATATACAAGGGATCAAACCATTTGGCTTGGCCACAGTGTTTGATGAGAGAACCTGGACATCTTATTGAATTAGATTGGATTAAGGTCAGGTGCTTGTGGCAAGAAGTTGCTCCTTCCATTTCACTGTTCATCCCTATCTTCTAGAACCTTTGGGAGCATTGATGGAACAGGCATGCCCTGGCCTACAGATGCCACACATTTCTGTAGATTGATGATGATGATGATGATGATGATGATGATGATGATGATGATTTGGTCGTAGGCCCTGGCCCTGAGTCCCAGGTCCCAGTAACTCTTCCATAAACCTCAGGGTGAAGAGAAGTAATCTCAGGGCAAGAGTGGTGTCTTGAAAAATGTGCACTTTTAATATCTGTTTTATATCTGAATGTCATGCTCTGTGTAACAGTGGTTGGTGTTTAAAAGTATCATGCTTGATGGCATCACTGCTAGCTCAGTCTTGTAACTATTAGCATTAGTGTGTGCACCAGTTAGAGATCTTGACTAAGGAACAAAGACACCAAAGGCTGCAAGAAACAAAGTACAGGTGTACCTATAGGAACTCCATTCTAAGATAGTGATGTTACTTAGAGGGCTATTTTAATCTAGTTCCATTCAAGGGAAGAGATGAAAGGAATCTACCTGCCTGCTGTAGCACTGGATTTCGTCTGTTCCCCCTCTGACAACTTACATGCCTTTGGCAATATTTTACCTGCTTAAAAGCAATGAGTGCATCAGCTTAATGTCCCAGCAGCCCATTCTCAGCAATGGCTAGGTGTGTTTCCAACAGGAGTTCATTGTGATTTTAAGTGGGAGGTTATAAGGCTGTTACCCGGTTCACAATTAATATGTGATCCTTTCCAGTGCTGTTAGGCTGTGTTGTTTTTGTTGCAAGATGTATGTTTGTATGTAATGAGAGGGCATCTCAGTGTCTTGGGGCTCTCTTTTCTTGTGAGGTGAGTAAAAAAAAGGGACTCCCCATGGGATTCTCTCTCACTCAACTCCAGTCATCTAGGATTGTTTTTTTGTTTCTTTCCCAGTAGCAACGCTAGGGAAAATTCAGATAGCACAGGAGTTTCTACTGGGGTGAATTCAGGGGATCTGCTCTCCTGGCAGATGATACACTCACATTCTGGCTACCAATAAGCTTGCATCAGCATCCTAAAGTCTCCATCCATTGGTTGATTCCCCATAAAAATTAAGTAGAGTTCCAATCATTGATTTCCATGAGCTTCTCCACCCCCGTCTTTTTGGCTGGATATATTTTTGGTTTTTTGAGGCAACTTTTCCTCTCTTCTGTGCTGAGCTATCTGTTGTCTTACCCTCTTCTGATGTGGTTGTAATCCTGTGATTATAAGCATTGCGTTTTAGCAGCACTAGTGAGTGAACAACTCAGGATTATGATTTAATGTAGCATATCATGATCAAGTCAGAGATAGAAATGAGGAAGGAGGGAGGCTTTTTTCTGGTTCAGTAATCTTTTAAATACAGCTTTTTCAGACAGACGTGTACATTACTATATTTAACTAAATTGTGCTACGAAAGGATGTGATACTTAAATGGAACAGCTATTCTGTAATAGGTTGAGCAGCTATCCATCCTGCATCTCCTCCTTCTCAGACTCATTCTTAGCATATTGCCTTTCTTCATGTGCACCTTGTAGGACTTCACATGCACCTACTACATTTTGGATGCCTCAGCAAGGCTTTTTTGGCTTCATACTTTCAGCTATGCACCCCTGCTCCTCTCACTCCAGGGAGGCCCAGTTCCTACCCTGCCCTTCTTGGTGAAGAGATATTTAATGTTTCAGGCCTTTACATCTGCTCCAGCTCAAACCAATTTACTTTCCTCTTTGTTTTAAAGCTGTTCTTGTGCTGCACTGTTGACCTCTTGTATGGGTATTGATCTTTTGTACTTTGCTCTAACAACCTGGTTATTGTATGGCATATAAATGGCTAAATAAATAATAAACAATTAATAAAAATAAGTACAATTAATTCTAGCATTATTATTATTATTATTATCCTTTATTTATATAGCGCTGTAGGTTTACACAGTGCTGTACATATAAATTTATAATTAGACAGTTCCCTGCTGTCAGGCTTACAATCTAAAAGACACGACACAAAAGGAGAAGGGAAAGGTGATGGGGAAGGGTATCAGGTCCGGTGGTTCTTCTCTCCCTCTGAGGCCTGGACCAAGGCAGATAGACTAGAGGGAGGGCTCGGCTTCAGAATGCACAGTTAAAACAGGGCAGACAAAGTCACACATCTGGGAACGCTTCTCTAAACAATATATAGGCTTTCTAGATTGGCAGGAAAGTGTGACATGAAGTTGCCTTTTCCTTAATGCTTAGCAGCTGCACCACAGCCTTTAAATGGAGCTGCGCTGTTCCGCAGTTTTTAAAAAAGAAGCTGGGAAAACCACCACCTTTTAAAGGGCGCTTCTTCTCCCCTAAAATGCAAAAAAAGTGTTTTCATGGCACACTTTCCCTTTTTCTCATCTAAAGGCTAGAGTTTCATGCAGCCATGAACACACTTCTTTTTGCCAATCTAGAAAGCCCCATAGTCTTTAACTCATTTTTTAAACTGGTTAGAGAAGTGATGAGGCGCGCATGTAGAGGAAGAAGGTTCCAGAAGTGAGGGGCAGCAAGTGAGAAAGGACGAATCCGGGACAGGGCAGTGGAAATCCTCGGCTGGGACAGGAGACCTTGACTACCAGAGCGGAGGGGAAGAGAAGGAGTGTGAGGAGAAAGAGGTTCAGACAAGTAAGGAGGGGCCAGTCCGTGGAGGGCTTTGAATATAGTGCTGTAGAATATTCAGAATGCAATGTTAAGGATGAGGTATAATTATGCCACCTTTATAAATGCCCTGTAAGGTAGGTTCTCCATCATCATCATCATCATCATCATCATCATCGTTGTCGTCATCATCCATATTTGCATGCGGAAGGTACAGGAGGCTCAGGACGTGAGTGGTTTGCCTATGGCTATGTTAGCAGAATCTATTTAAGTAAGAATAGTCCTTGATTCTTTTTTCAGTAAGATGTGTCTAGGTTACTTTACTGTGCTGGCAAATGGACTTGGCTGAAGCCTCAGCTGCCCCACTTATATGTCTATCAAAAGAAAAGCTTGCGAACAAAGAATACAGCTTTGATTTATTGTGTTTAACAGTTCAGTACCCACATCATCCAGTGTGTGGCCCAGGCTAGCAGAAACTGACAGAGCTTATTAAAGAGTTTATAATTCTACAGGAAGACTTCACAGTGAATTATGGCCTTGTTGGGGTGGAGTGGGGAAAGAAAGAAAGTCCTACAATAAAAACTTGGAACAGGACACATTTTGATAAACTTAACTAGCAGACATACCTAAATTATGCAAAGAGAGTAACCTGTACACTAAACTGTGGACCTGGATACAACACACATTTAAAATACATCTCTGTATGAAAGCTGAATGATGAGGCTCACACTATCATTGTCTTACAAAAAGCTACAATGAGTTGTTGGCTTTGCTGTTGGTGCAGCAAATCCACTCTGGGGTTTAGCCCAAACTTTAAAGGAGATACTCTACAAATATGCTGAGCAAATTTTGCCGTAAAATCAAGAGTTGATGCAATACCCCTCTGACATGAAGGCCACCAACTGCCAAAGAGAAGTTGTGGAAGACACTCTTCTGAATATAGTGAATGAGGCACTCTCACTAGGGATTGTCTGGGTCACAATGAGAGACATCTTAGTGAGAACATCTGCTTCATCCCAGCTGTGAGGTGTGAAGGCCATCTACCTGGAGAACTGGGGAACAATCTCTGGAGGCTATAAGTCCAAGAATTCCACCTGATGGCCTTTCTGGCTCAGGAATTCTAGGAGCATTTCCCCTAAGAGTAATAATAAGGTCTTTTCCATTTGATGTCTTGCTCTGAGTCCAGCCATGCTGAGACAACCTTTCCTTAGAGGCTCAACTTGCACCAACATTGCTGTCATTCTGGAGCTGCTGGATAAGTGCAGCTGGGATCCAGGCTGCATACGGGTTACATTCACACAGCCAAACCTGCGTGTGATAACACCAGTGTTTGACTTTTCAGTTTTTCATCTGTCCTGGAGAGATTCCAGTTGCAATAATCTCCTCTGACATACTGCAAACCTTTCATGGGTTTTTCCCAGTATGATTTATTCAGAGGATGTTTGCCTTTGGAGCTGAGAGAGTATGACTTGCCCAAGACCGTTCAGTAGATTTCCATGGTTAAGCAGTCATTTGAACTATGGATTCCAAGGGTCCAAGTCCAACACTCAAACCATTACAGTGTGCTGTTTTTGTATTGTTTACATTGTTTTAAATTGGTAAAATTGATTTTATCCTATGCCACCTTGAAGTCTTTAGCTAAAGGACAAAATATAACTATTTTAAAAGAAATAAATAAGTCACTAAGCCATGCAGGCATTCTAGGGAGGTCTAATCAGACCTACCATTAGACAAAGTGGAATAGCTACTTCAAACAGTGCCATGAAAGTGCAGCAAATTGTTTTTTGATGTCTTGTTGTGGCTGTTATATTTCCTTGTCACTTTGAAATGCAAGGTAATTGTGGGATTTTCTGTCTCTGATATCAAGATAACGTAGCCAGCCTTGGATGACTATGCCTTTTGAGTGGTGCAGTGTGTAGTGACAATCGACTGTTCTTCTTATGTCAGAAAAATGTCTTGGACTATTCTTGGCTCCTACATTAAGACTGGAACATTAATTCACCTTAAGACATTCATGCAAATATCCTGTTTACAATTCATGCAACTCTAAAGCACACACTTCTCTGTGTACCATGTCACTCCTTTTCACACACTCATTTGAATCTTGGTCTGGTTAGTCCCTACTTGACAACAAAGGAGAGATGTAAATTGTCAGCCTTGGTGAGTGGAGACATTGTGATCTGAAGTACTGTCTTAGCTTCAGCAATGGGGATTAAAGGAAACAGACAGGGACTTCTGTAAGTATCACCAAATCCAAAGAGAGACATGCAATTGGAAATGAATGCCCAAAACCAGGTTAGGAGCTGAATTAGAAGCAGTTGCCTAGCTCAGTTCATCTCTAAGTTATCTGATGGAGGGACCAGAAACCCTCCCCATGTGCAAGGGAAAGGTACCATATTTGTGCCCATTGCCTACAACTATTTATCTCCTGGAAACCTGCTGTGGACTGCAATGATTTGCAGGGTTGGCACTGGTCCATGGACCGCTGTTTTGGGTAGCATTTATCTGGCTAGTTTTCTGTGTTCCAAAAATAAAGAAGATAATTCCTCTATATTTTCTTTTAACAAAACACTACCACCCCATATGCCTAGAAATGTCAAAAACATGGTTGTTTCCATTTGTGGGCCCTCAACTGGTTGGGAATGATCTAAAAGGCCATGTTTGACCTTTAGCTTGTAAAATGAAACATTTCAGGAACTATATGCTGCTAGCTGCTAGACTTGTCAGTGATCAAGATAAAGAACAGTGGCAAATGGGTCCCTACAATACCCCCTTCCTTACTAGCCTCCTGAATACACTACAATATATTATATTACATTATATTATTTACGTTAGAATACAGAATATACTGAATACCCTAGAACCTTTTAGGGCTACAGTCCCCTTTCCTTTTGGGCAGCAACCCTAGTGTCCACCTAGTGCCCACATATTCCTTGATAGTATGTCTACTGTTCTCCATGTAGTCATGCTGGCCACATCACCATGGAATCGTCTCTGACAATACTTGCTACATTGGCTTAGTAACAGAGATGAGCACCCGCTACAGTTGGACATGACTAGACAATCTTGCCAAGGAAAAAATCTTTACTTCTACCCTTTCTATTTGCAAATTCAAAACATCCAATCTTGGTTGCTGCTCCCTTTGCACCCAGGCACCTTGGGAGTAGCAACCAAGCAGCTGGCAGAGCAGTGACCAAGAAGCTTCTTGGTTGTGCCAGCCCTTCAGTTATGGCCGGTGCAAGCAAGAGGCTTCTTGGTTGTTGTTTGACTGGTTGCTCAGTTCCTGTTCCCTTTGAGCCCTGTCATCCTGAGAGCAGCAACTGAGCAGCTGGCTAAGTAGTCACTGAGAAGCCTCTCACCCATACAAGCCTTGCAACCAAGGCCTCTTGGTTGCTGCTAAGGCAGCTGTTTAGTTGCTACTCCCAGGGTGACCAAGTGCATGGGAGAAGCTTCTCCCTAGAGAGGAGGGACTCTCAATCCTTCATTATAGCAGAGAAAGGTGCAGCCAGTGTGTGTGTGTAGGGTGTTTACAGAGGCCATGTGCTCTGGACTGATGCGGCCCGGGAAAGGGAGAGATTTTAACTACAGGAGCCACTCCAAGACAAAGGACTCTTTCCAAGAATCGAGCACAGATACTCCTTCCCTAGAGACATGTCCTCCCCACATAGCTTCAAGTGCCCACTCTCTCACAAAAAATAGTTTCTTCTGCTGCCTCTTCTCTCAGCCTGTCTGAGAAAAGAAAACAGGAGCAGCAGTGCATCTCCAGCCTGCTTCCCAAACCCCAGCAAAACTCACAAAGCTTAAGCAGGGTCCCACATTTGAAAACTCATTTTTGCCGCCACTTCTCTCCCACCACCATGTGCTCTAACTCTTTGCTCCAGTCTGTCCCAAATTGGTGCCGCTTTTAGCCATGGAAGCCATGCTCTGTGGCCAAGCCTCAGACAATTTCCCCAATTGTCACTGCTAGCAAAAGGCAAAAGGAAGGGAGTGAACTCACATGGGCAGGCAAAGAGTGGAAGACACCACTGCACAAAATGATCAGCAAGTCTGTGTGTTGGTTTTCTGGGGACCCTGAAAAGAAGTTTAATCTAATCCTCATCCTCACCATGTTCCTAAAGACCCCTGGTTCCCCTTGTCTTTCCTGCAAACCAATACTTTGACTTAAGGCCCCCTGTTGCCCCCCGTTTTCCCACACCACCTCTGTGGATCCTTCCATCACTTCCAGGGGGTGTGCTTTGCCCTAGAGGGACAGTAGCTGTTTCTGCCACCTTTGATAGAGATAACCTTTTCATGCATAGAGTAATTTCTAGTTTGCATGTTTATTAACTTCCTGGTTTGTTTGCTTTTGTACATCTCATCTGGCATCACTATGACCTGCAGCCATTATTGTCTCTTCTCTCTCTTTTCTGCACCAGACCACGTATTTGATTATGGACAAGTATTGTTAGTAAAGCTACATCTATGTAGAAGACTAATGAAGACTACTGTATATACTCATGTATAAGTCTAGACATTTTAGACAAAAAAAATTGACCCAAAAAAATTTGAGTCGCCTTATCCATGGGTCAATGTAAGTAGTGCACTTTGACTCTTATATATATAAAAAAATATCCCTTAGTTAAAGGCAAGAGTATAATATGTCCTGGAAGCACTGATCCCCCTTTACTCTCTCATCCATCAAGCCTTTAGTTTGAACACAAACAGTTATGCCTCCTGGAATTTTGTGAGTTCTTTGGGATTGTGTTTTTTTGCTTCATCTTTTAGACCCTTTGTTACATGCTCCTAAATTTTATTCTTGACTTATCCATGGGTCATATCAAAATCCATTATTTTGGCTCCCCAAACTGCTCTCAACATATACATAAGATTGACTTATACGGTAAGTTTATTCCTTTTTTTGAGTACTTGGGGGGGGGATGTGCTTGCTCATGCGTGTGTATTTGTGTGTGTGTGGACATGATACTGGTGGTTATTCAACTTCTTGTTGCCAAATATTGTTCTGCTTGAGGGAGCCACTATCTTGGACAATTCCCAACAACCAGGATTTTAACTTAGTAGCTTTCTTCATTCCAGGAAGCCTTCAAGGCCATGGTTCTGGCAGAAGAGCAAGGAAAGAACCCACACGAGCAGCTGCCTAACAATTATACACACAATAAGGTAAAATGGGTGCATGCCTTGGAAGAAATCACGTGAACTTTCTCTATCCCTCATTATGTTCATTTTTCCTCCCAGTCGTGTGTGCTTCAGAGCTAAAGGTTCAAGCATTTTTCTGTAAGTGATTTTTCTATGAAATGTCCAGCCAAATAGGATAACTGCATCTAATCCATCTAAGCTGTTGTCTGCTTCCCCATTTTATCCCACTCCCTGCCCCATGCACACCCTTTTAATGGGTACCAGAGTAAAGCAGGCATTTGAATCCTGAGCAATCTTTTCCAACCTTTCATCATGTTAAATATTTACGTCACTGGAGGAAAAATAATTTCTCAGTGTGAAATTTTACTTCTGCACATGCTGCTAAAGAATAACAGAAGCCCATTAAAGATCCAGTAACTTCTTTCCACATGACAAAACTCTGGAATGCTGTCCCAAAATCCATTTTGGAAAATAATTTGATAAAATACTCTGGAAAATGTGTGGCCTCCCAAGATGTAGATTCTCAGCACATACATCAACTCTTGTTTTTCAGAAATGCTGATGAGTTTGTTTTGTTAGTCGGCTGCAGCAAAACCAACAAAAACACTTGTAGCACTTTAAAAATGATCAAGTTTTATTTGGCATATGTTTTATTTAGGTCAGTAGCCCACGTCATCAGCTGAATGATTTTTGGACATTTTCAGTCAAATGCAGGATGCATACAGGCAATAATTTTCCCTTTAATCCTTTGTGCCAAACTACAGAAATAACACAGGAAAGTCTGCATTTGCAAGTGAGCTGGTTACCATTTGTTTTAATACTGGTTCACTGCATTTAACTTTATTCTTGAATATGAGACTGCACATTTGTTCCCAAGAACTGGCGTTCTTTCTGTGCCCCTCACCCGCAAATAGTTTCATTATAAAATGACAGCAGGATAATCCAAAACAATGCCTGATTCAAATCCAGTTTCTTTAATTAACCTTTTAAAAAAATCTATACAAAGTGATTTCTGGCCCATAAAAGCTCAGACCACAATAGATTTCTTAATTTTTAAAGTGCCATAATCCTCTTTGCTGTTTTCCTCATAATCAATTATCATGGCCACTTCATGGGAATTTGTATGAACTTTGAAAATATATGCACCACTTGCTTTTCTGTCCTGACTTTTCTTTGTGATTTTTGTTTAATTATGTTATTTGTTGGCTTTCTATCCCGTGTTTGTTCTCAAAGTGGGACTCCAGGTGGCTCCCAGCAACAGTCAAATAAAAGACAAATATTATTAAACCCCAAAGCAAGTGCACCATAAAACAAAATTAAATAAAAGCACAATTTATAACAAAATTAAATTTAAAACACAATTTTAAATACATTTTAAAAGCATATTACTTAGAAAAATACATCAAACCCATCAATTGTCAAAAGTCTGTCAGTGGGAAAAATATTTACCTGTTGCCAGGGCAGGAGGTAGGGTTGCTTTTTTAGGCAGTTTCAAAGCCTTGGAGCAGCCACCAAGAAAGCCCTTCTCACATCCTTGCCAAAAGTGCTTCTGAGACTAAAAGAAGTACCTCCCCTGAAGATCTTAAAACCCAGGCAAGCTTGTATGGAATACAGTTCCACCAATAGCCTGGATCAAAGTAGGGCTTGATACGTCATAATCGGCACTTCAAATTGTGCCCAGAAACAGACCAATGGCCAGTGAAACTATTACAACAAGGGACTCAAGGGCTCCCTGTAACCAGCCCAGCCAACAGACTGGCTGCAGCCTTTTGGACCTGCTGCAATTTCAAAACACTTTTCAATAACAGCCCCATGTAGAGCACATTACAGCAATTCAAATGGGAAGCGACTAATAAGATATGCATTACTGTGACCAGCCCTAACATATCCAGGAATTGGAGCAATTGTTACATTAACTTTTAACTGTAAAAATGCTCTCCTGTCCACACCAAAACTTGGGCATCTGTTTTGTCTGAACTAAGGTTCAGTTTCTCCACCTGCATTAAATCCAATACTGACAAGAGACTCTAGGAATGAGATTAATACTCTTCCAGAATTTTCATGCTCATTTAGGGAAAAGGATTAATTTAAGAAATAAATCTAAGCATATAAAAAATGGACTGTGAGTGCCATAGTCCTCTGGATTTTTTAATGTTTGTTTTCAGTTTTTCTCATCATAGGGAGAATGAGGGCTCAAATTTACAAACAACTCCCTGCCCTTCCCTTTTCCCTGAAAGTGAATTCAGATAAATACTAATTCCAGATATGTGTGTAATAGGATTCTCTCCCAAACATCAATAGTATTTTGGAACAGGGTAGTAGGGGGATCATGATAACACTGGATTACATGACGTTAATAGATGACTACAACTGCATACTGTGTAAGAATACCTAGGAATATATAAAAAGAAGGGGGGGGAGAAAAAATGAAATGTAGCATCATCTTTAAGATTACCTTTTTTAAAAAAAATTTGCATCCACTTTTATGGAAATAAAACTCACTTATTCAGATGCAGCACAGTTACAATGAGCCCTACCAGTGATTACATTTTGTGGAATCATTGATTGTTGATTGACTGTCATGAGATCTTTGGCACAGGATGGCTCCATCCTGCAGAATCCTTAGTTTTATAGATAGAATTATAGAGTTGGCAGAGCTATCCAGTCCTTAAGGCGCTTCAGAACTCTTGTTTGTTTTTGCTACAGCTAAAACAACTCTTCTAGCATTACTTCAAATACTGAAGTTTAGAATATCTTGTAGGTATGTAGAAAGTTTAGTTAGAAGAATCTCAAAACTACACAGAATCCTCTTGGCCATATAGTCCAATGCCTGCCTTGTAGCAGGAAAACATGGGACTAAAAGCAACAGTGACAGATGCTTCTCCAGCCTGACTTTTCCAATCCTTTCTATTATGCACCCCCTTCGTGTACAACCCCCAGGCATCTTGTCCCATTACTGAGCTATTTTCATCCTTTCTGAAATGGTTTAACCTAAATGCATGCTGTTGTTTGCTTAGCTGAACCTTCAGGTCCTTTTTCACAGGCACAAGGCTAGATAGATTTTTCCGTTTTACATTACCATGAGGCACTTTCTCAGATTTACATTTTGCTTTTGGACCGAAAAAAGTCACGGTGTCCCAGAGCATTTATGAACTGTCGTTCATGCACTGTGAACCATACATCTAGAAGAGGAAGAGGAGGCCAGCTCAGCTGAAGCAGGGACAAACATGTTAGTGTAAACACACTTTTGTTTGCCTTCCCATTTCTCCTGGAATAAGCTCCAAGGCTCATGTAGTGCTAGATCGCTGCTGGGTACTGAACCCAAGTTCTTTCTGAGATCAGGAGAAAGGCTTGAAAATGCCAATAGCAAAAGTGATTGCTCATTAGGGGCCAGATTATCATTTTACCTAAGGGACGTTGTAAAGATTCACAAGTTTAATTTGGCATAAGCTTTTGGGGAGTGCAACCCATTTCCTCAGATGCATCTGACGAAGTGTCCTACCATCCCTGTAAGCTCCTACCTCACATCTCAGTTTTTTGTTCCAAAATTATTTTAGAGTTGAAAAAAAATATTGAGAGGAACTGTTTTGCTCTTAAACACTGTTTCAGGGAGAGGGGAGTTCACAATTCTATTCTGAGTGTGACCAGAAGTAACCAAAATGTCATATCAGGCTGCAGTAAATGGTAACAGTATGATGTAGCTGATTGTCTCAGGATCGGTGCTGCTGAAAATAGCCCTCTGATACCCAGAAGTTGCCCACTACTGCTTAAAAGTACAATTAGACTCTGTTGTTGTTTTTGCTGTAGCAGTCTAACATGGCTACATCCCCGGAAATTGTTACGTTATTGTGAAGGAAAGAGATATTTCTTTCTAAGGCACTGCTCCCACTGAGGATAATCTTATTTTATAAGACGAGCCATGCTGGACCAGAGCAATGGCCAGTCTGGTCCAATATTTTGTTTGCACCGTGACCAAACAGAGGCCTGTGGGAAGCCCAGAAACTGGACATGCATGTAAAAGCATGTTACTCATTCACTGCTTAAGTAAGCCTGCCAGTTACCCCATATCACAAATGATCTTCAAATGTCCTGATTAATCTTATGTCATCCCACTTTTTCAGCCTCATTTTCAATATCCTAGTTTCTTTGTCCTGCTTCCATTTCCCCCCTTTGTTCTCTGCTTACTTTAGTTGCTGCAAGGTTTTTGGCTCAAGGTTTTTGGCTTTAATCCTCTAAATGACTTCGGGCCTGGCTATCTAAGAAACCCAAGACTGACAAAATCTGCCAGACTATGTATAGGCATGTTTGCTTGGAACAGGATCTATGTCTCTCCTGTTGAGCATGCTGCAATTCTATCTACCTTGAGACACTTTGTTAAAATATACGCCAGCTAATACTTCTGCAAATTACAAATGCAATATGAATAGTCATTCTCCCTGCTAATCATGCTTAGATCTCACTCTGCTTACCACAGAAGTTATTTTCTGCGTATTTGACACAATTACACAGCCTTTATATTAAATGAGCATAATGCAACAGCCCATGACCTCCACATCTGGGATTCTCCCTCTGTTTACCCAGGCTGAATCCATTCATAGCCCTTGGTTTAATCCCACAGGCAATATCTTCCAAATAATCGGCCTTTGCTTTCAATCTCTTGATCTAGTCATGTTCCTCAAATCCTCTCAGACCAAGAGCAAAGCAATCTTTATGGCCTCATTTCATGTTTTTGTTTGCTTTTAATCTTTGGAAACGTATTTGGCTGGATGTGCTCTGTAAACGTAGTTAAGATTAGTTTGACTCTCTAATTAAGCATTCAAAGCTTTTACATATATGACATTCATCTGTGTATATATTCACTCTTTGCAAGTTTACAGTTTATTTTTTCTGAGCTAGCTTGGATATATATAAGATTTTTGTGATTTATTATATATTCCAGCAGTCCTGGGGGGGGGGGAGGAGGGAATGCAATTTCACATTTTCCTAATTTTAGCCTGGCTCTGTTTTCACTGGCTTGATAGCAGGGTTTAATTTGTACTGCATTTTGGTGATAACTTCAATGTTTCTGTTTTTAAATATGTACGTTATCTGCTGTGGTATGCATGTATGGAATGGGACAGGAAGATATGATACCACATAGATTACTAGAGACATGCACTCTGTGCAAAGTTTAAATGTTATTAAATTATAACAGCTGTTATAAAAATAAGCTTCTGCTGAAGACATTATTTGTGGAGGAAAACTAAACAAACATTTAAAAATAAATAAGTAGAAGTTATGTTACTTTTGCAAAACTGAAGTTATGAGTTGGACCACATCTCGTACCAAGCTGTTCTCTCATCCTTTGTCATAAGTAGGCATATACAATTCTGTCACTCTTATAGGACTTCTATTTCACCCTGCCACCAGCATCAAATGTATTCTGCCTTGGCTCTGTACCAATATATGAACCTTCCCATGTCTCCTTCAAGGACATTTGTATGTATGTCCATGTGCATTTTTAACATGGATGCACACCATCACATACCTCCCTCTTCACCCCTGTTCAGGTGACTGACTCAGTCAACTGGGCAGTATGGGAAAAGGAAGCCTATCAGAAGAGGAACTGGGCAGGGACCTGTGGGCAACATCGAAATCAGACAGGGGCCATAGTTGGGTGCTCATGGGTGCTCATATGTGTTGACTGAAACTGGAATTCAAAGGGCAGAGTTCAATTGGTAACATACGTTATATGGATCTATGTATATATATGTCCTTTTAAGTTAATCACACAAGGTGGTCTTGAACACAAATCTGCTTGAAAGGGAAAGTATGTCCTCCCTTGGCCATTTAGTGGCCCGGGAAGAATAGTTTGAAGGAATGGTCATTTAATGGCAGGGGGAAGAAACAGGGTACCCACAATTGCGAGGAAGCAACAGCTGTCTCCTTTCCATATTTCAACCCTCTCAGACTTTGGAATATTTGAGACTTTGGCCAAAAGGATTAATTGGTTGGAGGTGGGGGATGAGATTGACAGAGGAGACTGGATGAGCTAGAATAGGGAAGGGAGATCATACATCTTTGAGTTTTCCTTTCTTATACTCCTTCTTCTAACCAAATGTATCATAGTTCTCATGATGGTTACACAACAAAAGGAAGATTATCCATCATACAGAATATAATCCTAGGTGAACTTCCCAACTGGTTAACATGGCAATGAAACCTTGGCTGATGATAAGAGAAAGAAGGCTGAAGAATTTCTCAATGCTGATGCCATGTGAGATGGAAGATGGAGTTGCTGTGCTGTGCAGGGATTCCGTCTTTCCTCTCCAGGTGTCCTACTGTGCAACAATTTCCAAGTGCCTACCCCTGATGTCTAACTTTGAGACAAATTTTGGGATTCTGCTGGTTTACAGGCCAATTCACTATCCAACAGTCTACTTTTTAAAGGTGGGGTTCTCAAGTGCACACAATGCTTGTTTCAATCATTCAAATTTCATATTAAGCCATAATAACCATGGGCCTGTTGTCATCTGTCTCAGTAGCTGTGGTAAATCATATTTATTCGGCATCAGTACTGGGTAGCGGGGTATCTGTCTAAATACTCTGAAGCCAACAGATCCTGGCTGATCAGGTCTGGTTAGTACTTGGATGGGAGACCCAGAGGAGATACCAGATGCTGCAGGCTACATTTCAGAGGATGGAAATAGCAGACCACCTCTTTACTAATAGATTATTCCTCAATATTCCTTGCCTAAGAAAACCCTATGTGATTTGTAGAGTTGCGATAGGTTAACAGGCAACTTGAAGATGCATGCATGCAACCCCCCCTCCCCACAGAGAGGTTTGGGGAAGGTGATCTGTAAGTAGAAGTGAACGAGAATTCATCTTTGATTCATTTTTAATGAGAATTTATCAAAATTTGCAAAGTTTGGTGATAGAAAGAAATAAAATATTAAAAAAATGGGAGAAACCAAAATCAAGAGATTTATTCATTCATTCCCCTTTGAGTGTTTAACTTCTAAAAGGCTGGGTTTGAATCCCTGCTTGTCCAATCTTGTTTTTGGTGAGGAATTAGGGCTGCCATCTCTTGACAGGCTCCTCAACTTTACCAGCTATATGGTAGGCTGATTACTGGCAATAGGTTGTACCTATTGCACTTGGCCAGTGCAAAGAGTTGAGAATTCCATCGGGTTTGATTTTATCAGAACTTTGCGAAAATATTTTATATTAAGGGTGAAAACATCTTGAAATTTAAAACATTCAAGGGGGTGGGGGAATGAAATTGGCAGAGGTTTCCATGCCTATTTGCAGGTAGAGTTGGGTAGTTCAGCAGATTATGTAGAAAGAGATCCTGTCAGTTTTAGACTTCCAGGAACCTCAGCCTGATGGTATTACAAATAAAATGGTTTAATTGGGTTTTTGATGTGATCTATGATATTTTATATGAATGTACCATTCACATAAAATATCCTATCACATCAAAATACATTTTCATCCTTGATGTAAAAATATTTTAACAAGGTTCTGATAAAAAACAAACCTAATGAAATATTAATACCATTCACGATGAGGGTAAAAATTAAATTGTGCAAAGTGGAACACAAATGGTTTAACGTAGCATAAATATTGTACTTGAAGGAGCACCTCTCTGCCCAAGAACTGAGATTTGCTGGAGAGGCCTTCCTTCAAGTCCCACAAGTGAGAGCCATAAATCAGAAGCGCACATGGGAGAAGACCTTCTCTGGATAGGGCACCTCTTGGAGGCCTGACTAGTGCTAGCACTTTCTTCTTCTAGGTGCCAAGTTAAAACATGCCTTTTTGTTAAAGTTTTTGGGGCCTAACCTTTCTTTTGGAAATGGACATGCACATGGTTTTAAATTTTGTTTTGTTTTGTTGCTGTTTTAACGTGGTAGTATGTTTAATGCAATTTTATCCTATTAGAGTATTTTTTTTAAAAATCTGTAATGTTCTAAATTGTTTATATTGTTCAATTATATGCTGCCCTGAAATCACACAGCAGAGGATGGGATGGAAATATTTTAATAAAATAAAATAAAATAGTAAAATAAACCTTTTGTCTGGAAAGCACACATTTTCCACTGAGCTATGTCTCCTCCCTGGTTATGCAATTCATTTGTTTGAATTTACATTAAATTTGAATTGAAATTCACATCTATACTGCCTATGGAGAGTGACTAAGCCATAAGATATAACATTGGTTCTCCTTCTGCCTTTGAGCTACAGTCAAGGACTTTATTTGAACTTGTGTTCCTTACCCCCAAGCAGGCTCTCAATGCCAAATATTAGACTAGTGACTAATTTCTTCTTTATGTTTATGGCTGGATCATTCAGTGATCTTTTGGACTAAGTATGGAGTTGGGCCTGGATGTGCTACACCACCACCATGAAGGAATGCCATTGAGAGAAAGATGATCTCTCAATAGGAAAAGTGGTGAGTGTCTGAACAGTTACAGGCAACAATTTTATAGGGCTGTGTAAGGGAAAATCTGTGGAGGAGCTACTACCGTTACTTCATCTGTCCTGTTGGGCATCACTTTTTGTTCTACGTTTTCTCTTTCTAACTTCCCCTCCCTTCTCATTTTGCATCCAATAAGAGAGGAAATAACTATGCCAATTTAAGGTATGCTATCTCAGGACTCTTTCAAACGGGGAGGAATTTCTCCCAACTCCGAATGGAGCCAATGCGGATTTATGTAAATTCGCTTGTTTAGCGAATTTACATGAACCCCTGCTCCGTTCGGAATTACTTCCCATTACCCGAAATTAACCCCCTCCTGCCCGAATTTGCATGCGAAGCTTTAATTCGCAATAAGGTAAAACCCATGATTGCATTCGAATTGGCTTCCCTCCTGCCTGAATTTGCATGTGAAGAGTTAATTTGCAATAACATAAAACCCATGATTGCATTCGAATTGACCTTAAATTATACTTCCAATTTAGCCTTGTATGAAAGAGTCCTCAGTCTTCCCTATCAGGTTGTGAACAAGGAAAGTGGGTTGGGTGTGGGATCTTATGGCTCTTATTGCACACGGTGGCAGCAGGTTATCACTAGTGCAGTGAACATTTCTTCCATCTTCAGGCCACCCTCTGCACCTGTTAAGAGAGAGAGAGAGACCTGAAATGTCCTATGGACTCTGGTCCACTCTCCAAATGACTTAAATGGCTCAGCAGCCTCTGCAGCGCTGAAGGAGAAGCTGAGAGCAATGTATGTACACTGTCTCTTTCTTCTTCCTTTTAAACCATCCTAATGTCATGCTAGTTGGAGATGATGGTGACAAGAGCCTTAATCTCTGGAGCTATACTGGGTAAAGTTAAAATGGAATCAATAATTGAAGGATAACACACAGTGGTTTGAGTGTTGGACTATGACTCTAGAAACCAGGGTTTGGTTTTCTGCTCAGCCATGAAACCACTGACCTTGGGCAAGTCACATGCTCTCAGCCGCAGGAGAAAGCAATGGCAAGCCTCCTCCAAACATATCTTGCAAATATATATATATATATATATATATATATATATGATAGGTTTGCCTTAGGATTGCCATAATGACTTGGAGGCACACAACACACAAACACACTATTAAAGAGATACAACTGAAGGATAAAACCATTCCCATGTCATTGCTAATCTTCCTCATGAACTAGATGAAAATTGTTCTATACAAAAACGACATTGAACTCAAAATATTTTTTTAATATAAATATTGTGTCCTTCTTCACAAAAAAGCCAATTGCTGTTAATTGAAAATAAGCCTGATCTATGTAATGGGTATTAGGTTAACTCATTAGGCCATGTTGTCTCCGTTATATTGCTAGCAATACATTGGTAGATAATGAATCTCACAAAATACTTTGTGTGCTCTCCAGTATCTAAAGCTTCATAAACTGAGCATGCTCCATTCTGACCCTGACAGCAAGCTCTAAAACTGTCACTCCAGATCTCTTTTCACTTCACCTAGATCTCAGCCTGAATTAAAATCAAGAGAAGATTTTTTTAAAAAAAATTCTTTAGGAGCAATTCAGAGCACAGCTAATTCTGTGTTACTCCCATTTGTTATCAATTGAATTTAAGAGAATTAGACTATATATTGAATCAAGGTCTTTATTTCTTGAGCAATGCAGATTTTTAAAAGGCAACATGATACAAAGCATTAAGTAGATTGTTTTTTAAATCATCATTTATTATTTTATTTAATTAAAATATTGATATCCTATATATAACAATCTCAGGGCAGTGTAAAATTAAATCAGTCTGATTAATTTTAAACAATTTAAAAGAGTGAGAAATAATTTCATCACACTAAAAACAATTTGACAGGTCGACACAAAGCCTAAAACCAGTTAAAACAGTTTCAGGCAATTGAAAAACACACATTTGCAGATTTGTATGACATCAGTTAGGCCAAAAAGGCTTAAATAAAAAGCCCTGTTTTTACTGCATACCAATATAACACAAATTAGGCCCCTAAATAGAGGTTGTTCAACAGCTGGAGACCATCTCCCACTTCACTGTATGGTCCCAACTAATGGGACATAGAGGAGGGCCTCTCTAGTGGACCTCAACCTCAAGCAGTCAGATACAGGGGAGGTACCACCTGAAATGTCAAGGTCTCAGGCCATATATGGCTTTATAGTTATCACCTCAACCTGAATTCAGACTGGAAGGACAATTTAACTATTAAAAAGAGCACATTCCACATTATGGAGGGGTGATAGCTTGAAAATGAATTAATTTCAGTACATAAGCTCCCTTGAAAGATACAGTATTCTTAGGTAGCCAGTGAATTACTCAAAATAAGTAGGTTTACGTCTGAATAGTACTGGGTCAAATTTTACAGCTCTCCTCCCATGTTTCTTTTCACAGAGTAACTTATCTATGGGCATAGTCCTGTGGGATCACGAATGATAAATCAGTACATTTTGCTTCTTTCACATCTATTTTTTTTAAATCTAGTTTTCCTGTTCAGAAAACAAATGCAACAAAATTTGCAATGATCTGTGCTAATCACACTGAAAGGAGACAACAGTTCCCATCATGTTGTGCCTACCAGTCAGTTATTAAAGATAAGGTGGCTGTTAGGAAATAAAATAAAACGTGGTAATCTTACTTCAGCATCACAAACATAGCTGAATACACAGAAATTAAAAGCAAGACTCTGAGGCCTAAACATTCAAAAATCTTTTGCCAGGATAGGCATATCTGTGTTTTGCTTTCTTTTACATTTATTAAAAAACAACACTTTCACGTTCTTTGGGTTGCATTTATAAAGAAATTGGTGGAATATAAAAATGGAAGAAAATGAAATTCTCATCTGTGCTCACCAGAAATATAACACCATATATACACTATCCAGATTGAGTATGCACTGAATTAAGTATGCACTGAATCTACTTGTATGCATCTCTGTCTAGCATGCACACAGAGTACAACCTCCCCCAAATAACGTGTGCTTTGGCAAATAATTGCTGCTGTTGTGTGCCTTCAAGTCATTTTTGACTTAGAGCAATTCTCAGGCAACCCTATAATTGGTTTTTTCCCCCAAGATTTCTTCAGAGGACATTTGCCTTTCTCTATATCTCAGGGTGTCCAAGGTCATCTGAGGGCGGTGGTGATCCATGGTCCAGTACTGATTCGAACCCTGGTTTCCTGGAGTCCAACGTTCAGACCACTACACTGCACTTGTTCTATGGGCATAATATCCATGGCGATATGACTAGGCTATTGCGAACCAATTAATCCTGATTTGAATCTCACCCCTGCCACAAGTGATGTCACTTTCATAAAGCAAGCCACTCTCTTCCAGACTCGGCTCCCTGCCTAAATGTGGGGATGATCATACTACTGACCCATTGATAGAAAAATTAAAGACCCCCTCGCCCCACTATTACTTTATTCACTTTATTGACTGGAAGAAGGAGCTATACTTTTAATGTAGTGTGGACAAAAGGTGGAAGATGCTGATCGTTCCCCAAATATATATACTTCTATTATAGAGTCATCATTGGGTGGGAACAGTAATGTTGTAGTTGAACTATTCAAGAGAGGAAGTCCATAGCAGTCAATGTCAGGGAGTATTTCAACGATTTCCTTTTTTCTCGCAGATTGTCATTCTAGAGGACAGCAAGGTCAGTCTCCCTCCTCCCAGTTCTCTCCCCCTCATCCACATTTCAGGTCACTTGATTATTTCTATCAGGATACTGATGTTCAGAAGTCTGTATCCAATTCAGTGATTTTCTACCCAGGCTGATTATTGTTACTGATAGCTAAATAGGTCTGTCACCAGACCCCCATGCCAAAGGCACACATAGGTCTTTGCTTAAAGAAGAGAAACTGAGTGTATGTGTATGACAGATGCGAGCAAGAATATGCCCTCATAATATTGTTAGTACTGTGAAAATTATTGCAATAAATGTCCATAGCATGTTATGGTTTTTGTTGTTTTCTGACATTGACTGCCTTTATGCTTCAAAAGCAGGCCTTTAGGCATTTTAGAACGTTGCCATCCCTACACTTTGCCCCTTCCTCAAAAATCTGACAATATTATCAAATCTCAAACATTCCCAGTGATATTAAAACATGATATACATTTTTTTAGAAATGCTAATAACTGTATGTTAATATTGCAAAATACTATATAACCTAGGTCTTTCTTTTGCACTTTTGGGCTGGAAACAAGTTTTTGTTTACAATGGTCCGTTTTACATTGGCAAAAAGAGGTGTGTTGAAGGCTGCTTGAAAACCCAGCCTTTAGATGAGAAAAAGGGAAAGTGTGCCATGAAAACACTATTTTGGAGTTTTAAGGGAGAAGAAGTGCCTTTAAAAAGTAGTTTGATTTCCCCACTACTTTTTTAAAAAGGGTGCAGCATTGCTGGCCCATTTTACACAGGCAAAAAAAGGCGCTTTTAGGGCTAAAAAGCCCGCATTTAGGGTTAGGGAGGGCGTAGCCTTTACACCCTCCCTAAGCCTAAAACGCATGGATGCCGCCATTTAAAGATGGCGGCGTCTACACGGTGGCGCCGTACAAGCATCATCACGTGCGCAGCGTTTTGACGCGCTGCGCACGTTTTGATGCTCTGGTGGCGCGGGAGGGCGCCAATCGCGCCCTTCCCGCGCCGCAAAAAAAGAGCTCGATCCTGGAGCTCTTTTTTGCGGCGGGTCGTTGCGGCGGGATGAGGCCTCTGGGGCTGCCCGTGTGGCAGCCTAGGCCTCATCTCGCCGCTAGAAGGGGCGAGTTTGGACCGCCCCTTTTAGCCAATGTAAAAAGCACCCCTATTGCATCTAAAGGCTAAGGTGTAGTTGAACGGTTAAATGGGGCTCTGTATCTTTAAAGCGCCCATTTAAAGGCAGCGATACAAGTGCGGAGGGAGGGAAGGTGCCAAGACAAGAAGAGACCTTCAGAGCCCGGCCAGAGTGCGCCTGCACCTTCCTTCACCTCCTCCCTTTGGTTGAGAGAGTGTGACTTCTAGGGAGACAGCAGGGCACTGGAGGCGCTCAGCCAGGTCAGGGCAAGCTGGCAAGAGGAGGAGGAGAAGGGGAGGGACCTGGAGCACCTCCGCTGCCCTGCTTCCCTGCAAGTCACACTCTCTCAGCCGAAGGGGGGAGGAGAAGGCAGGCCCAGGCACACTCTGGCCAGGCTCCAGGGCTCTCTCCTGGCTGCCTTCCTCCTCCCTTTGGCTGAGAGAGTGTGACTTGCAGGGAAGCAGGGCAGCAGAGGTGCTCCAGGTCCGTCTCCACCTCCTCCTGTTTCCTGCTTGTCCTGGCCCAGCATCAGGAGGACCTGGAGCACCACCGCTGCCCTTCCTCCCTGTAAGTCACACTCTCTCAGCCAAAGGGAGGAGGAAGGCAGCGGGGAGGGAGGGAGGGAGGGAAGGAGCCAGGAAGAGACCCCCAGAGCCTGGCCAGAGCACGCCTGGCCCTCCTGCTTCCTCTTCAAAAAGAAGGCTGGAAAAGTAGGACGTGTCCTGGCAAAGGAGGACGTGCCTGGTCAACTTGGAAAAGGGGGGCCTCTGCTCAAGAATGGAGGACATATGGGAATCCCTCCTGGACAGAGGGCTGAAACCTCAAGACAACTCAATATAATGCTCTGACAGAACACAGACTACAACTCCCATGAGCCTTTGCTACCATTTCCCAAGATGCCTTAATTTGCAACAGAAAGCCGACCAGTATGTTCACATGTGATGAATTCTTTCGTATTGACTCTGCATTTTCTTTTTGTGTAGATGCTCTCTTGTTTTGTGTGTGATGAGCTTGTGCGTAATCATGTGCATTTCCGAACTGACCTCACTTTCTCCCTCTTTCGGAATGGTCCTGTACTCCCCCATGTGATAAGCTCCGACTGTATGATGTACCTGCGCAATTGCACAATTCGCAGCCAGCAAGGGAAAAAAATGTTTAAAGCGTGGCTAAAAGCCACGTTCCTTGCCGCCCATGTAGCTGCTCCGCCTGTGTTTGTAGCGTTTTGACAGCTTCCCATATAGTTGCTGAGCCACAGAAAAAACCTCAGTCTAGCTGCCCTGTACTTTTTAAATGCACACCTGGGGCTTGCTGTCTAGCTGCTAAGCATTAAGGAAAGTGCAACTTCATGTCACACTTTCTTGCCAATGTAAAAAGCCCCAATATTTTTAATGACCGTACAATAAGTGATACTTTGTAGTAATTATAGTAATTTGTAGAAATAACTTTTTTATGGAGACTATTGATTCTGAAAAATATTCATACATTGATTTTTTCTGTGGAAGCAGTGAAACCTCATCAACTTAACTGCATTCTGTAATGAGAAATGCAGAAGTCATGGATGTATTTTTTCCATGACACATAAAGTGTGAATTTATTGCATAGATGATCTCTCTAACAGTAAGAAATACTTCATTCATGAAAACAAAAGTCTTTGCCCATGAAAACAGTATTGATAACCATAAATAGTAGTTCATTCTCCAAGGAAAGTACATTCTATAAGTCAGTGTATATGTTACATTTTATTCTAATAAGACAGCAAATCACCATATCTGGGATCCTATAAAGCAAGATATGGTATGGAAGCCATTTTCTATGCAGATTATTAAGGTAACCTGTGTTTTAATCCATGCATTTTCACACATTCATTTTCAGATCAGAGACAACAAAATGAAACCCTTATTCCAAAAAATAAAGACTATAAATATGATTTTCAAAACTTGTTCACAGATATTCATTTTGTTCCTAAGGTTGGTGTCCTAAGTATACATTCTACAAGACATACCCTACTAAATTCAGTGAGATTTCCTTTTCTGTAAATATATCTAAGATCTTACTATAGCTTTTCTTAGTTCACCGGGAACAAAATTGCAAAATTGCAAAAAGTTTTGAAAATTTATGTTTGATTGTAAAAAATTGTAAGGCTGGAATATTAAACATAAGCCTGTGTGTTAATGTGTATGCCACCTGTCAATTTATGGCAACTCCATAGGATTATCTTAATGTGGGGGGGGGGGGTAAGTACCAACAAGACAAATGAATATTTTTTCAGAATAAACGTGCTTTTTATTACACCTTATACCTTTACACTTTCTATATTTAATATTTAATAGGCATTTAATAGGAAATCTAAGAAATGAGAAGTGTACTTTTTTACTTAGAATGTTTGTCTTCTTTTAATATTAAAAAACTTGCTAATATTAAGGTTTTGTTCAGATAAAACAAATTAGTTATAACAATATTTTGACCAAAGTGGAAAGAACTTTATACCAAATTTTTCACTTTAATGCAATACATTAGGTTAAAATTAGAAACGTAAAATATATGCTTGCATGTTTCCCTGTTTTTTAAATTACACGACATTGCAGACCACTTTTTACATCATATTCCTATGATGCTATAATAGTGATGCTATAATTGGCCAACATAGTCGGAAAGTGGTGTGTTTTAAAATAACTTGTGCAATATGAAATGCTTAATGAATAAAGAAATAAGTATATGAAACTGCATTGATTTTGATCCACAGGACTTCTAAAAATCGCATCCTAGTTAATTGTGTACTGATCAGAAGAAACAGATCCATAAGACCTGATATATTTATTTATAACATAATGTATTTCTCCAAAATTAATTAATTAACAGTGGAGTGTGAATAATTCAAATTTTCAATTTATATTTCCTTTAGAAGTGACACGATAGGATACATGACAGATGTCAAAACCCATTTTTATAAGGCTGTTTGACTGTATACTGGCCAATTTGGATAGACATAACGAAAACTACCTTTCTCTTAGTATTAATACATATGCTTTCTTAAAAAACTATCTTCAAAAAATATGATATTACTTATAAAAATAAATTAAGAGAAGCAATAAAATATTAGATTATTTATTTTTTACTTTTATTCCATACAAATTAAATTTACAAGGGTTCCATTGCTGAAACCCGTATGTATGTATATGTTTATGTGTATATATACGTATGTATATGTGTATATTCATATACACACACACACACACACACACACACACAAACACACACACGTGTGTGTGTGTGTGTGTGTGTGTAATTTTCAGAAGAATTCTGAGTATTCAAGAGCTGGTTAACCCTCTTCAGTTTGGTACCCTATTTAAATACACGCTAATTCATATTTGAAAAACATATCCTGAGAAAGTACTTTCTGTTAAGGTTCTATCATCACATTATATCACTATTATCTCAAGTATTTGATGCAATGGAAGATGTATTTTAAGTGTCATACAGTCACATATCATCAACAGCAATGGTTGTCAAGGTTCCTAAATTAATCGGAATTCTGTTCATCTTTTTTCCAAAATAAAATATTAAATTTGTTATCCTTTCTTGTATTTTTCCTGTCAAGGTAAGTTCTTGAGAAGATCTCTCAGTACATCTCTTAAAAGACTTTAAGGCTCTTTAATCTCATTTGCTAGATATTATCTTCGTTATACTTTATGTTTCACACTTAGAAAGGAAACATTTTTTAAAGAGCTATTGTATGGTACCAAAACAATTATTTTAAATCTTCTTACCTCAAAAAAAGCAGCTTTGGAAGTGATTTAGTGTGATGTGGGTCTCAAACAGATGGTCACTCTTTCCACGTTGAGAAAAGATGAAAAATGCGAATGGATGAAATTGCAGTGATATCTTGTTCAAATGCATAGAGGTCTAAAACCTCATTGGCCTCTGGATGAGAATCATGTGACATGGGATGAAGTGCATGTGACCTATTTTCTCCTAAATCCTTTCATTTCCTTGAAATGGAATGCAACCAACAGTGATGGTTCTGTAATTTTGATGACATTTCTAAAAAAGCCACTGAGCAAATCAGTTGCCCTCAGGCCACAAGGCTTCGGCATAGAGGAGTTCCCAATGATCAGGAGGTTGGATCTAGCAATTAATCAATTATTACTCCTTCACCATTTGGAATCCCAGTTTTGTTCTGTTTGTTTAAATGACAGATGGCGAACATACATTCTGATCTTGAACACATGTGCACATATCAATTGCAATATCCAGGCAGTTTTAGCTAAATCACATGCTTTCTCATATGATATTCCGCATCAGTCAATGCATCTTACTGTAGATGGCTATTCAATTATGTAATTATGCCAGTGCTTGTAAGTTGCTAAGATAATAGTGATATAATATGATTGCAAGTGCACCATGGAAATGTAGGTATAATTTCTTTAATTGTCTAAGACTTTCTCTGTAGCAGATGCTTTTTGAATGCATGCCAAATTATTTGAAGTTATCAAAAGTAATAGGTTGAATGTTATTGGAGAAATAGAACTAAATTAACACTAGAAATAATGTAGACCTTTCAAATGTTGTATGTGAAGCAACAAATATAGTATACTCAGCTGGTAAATTAGTAGAATCTAGTATAACTGTAAGGAGGTGATTCCCTTCGCTATGGTAAACTCTATTGTAAACATCCAGAAGTTGCTCTGGATGCCTGAGAAACCCTGGGGAGCATGGAGGGTTTGTTGGAGTGGGTAGAAGGGAAACTTCCAGACATTCCTCCTGAAGAATGTTGGATTTATCTTAACAATACTGGAATGATTATAATCTAGCATGTGCAGAAGTCACATATTCATTAGGAGATGACTAACAACCCAAATTCTTTTTGTTTTTGTATGATCCATAGTAGATCAATGTTGGCATGAAGATAGCTATCAGTATTTCTGTTCATAAAGCAAAAAGTGCTATGGTGGATATAGATCTGCACAAGACGTTGGTCACCAATAAATGTTCAAACTATCTGGTTCCTGGGAATTCCCATCATAAGAAGAACTCACATCATCACTAGCCAGCGAACCCAGGGTGATGTGCAACATTTACATTCTGTTAGTGTGTTTTAGGCTATCTTAGAAATTATTTGAGAAAAAAATCTCATAAATAAATAATTATTGTTTCCCACATTGTTATATTTTTGACCATAGTCTTTTTACCATAGAAACAGATGTTACAATAACCACATCATCTGGTGGTTGTAGGAGGCTGTGATAGGTTGCCATGGCCTAAAAGGAAGCCTTTCTTCACCATGTGTAAGTGTAAAAACAAATTTCCTATGACTTCTCCCCTTCCTGATCTCCCTTTTTGTCCACATAATCCCCCTGACTCATTTATCACAACCATGCTGCCCTTTAATCCAATTTGAGGCTAGATGGCCTGTCTATCATAACATGATTATAAGAGGTAATCATGTCAAATGCTGGCACTTCCCACATTCTTTGAGTCCAAATATGACTAGAGTTGATAGCTGTATTGTGGAATGGCAATTCCATTGCTCCCACCTTCCTCTCAGACTGACAGAATGTGCTTTGCCCAGTGGCTTTGCATGGCCAAGTGGGGATTGGAACCCTGGTCTCTAAAGCCCAATGCTCAAACCACTACATTGTGCTGGCTCTGAATTAATGTTATACAGAATTAGTGTTACAGAAGCCCATTTCAGTTTTTGCTTAGTTCATTTCACAGGAATGAGCATTTGCGTGCACAAACATAAGCCACAAATATAAAAGTACATGATGGCACTGTCCTAATCTTGATTGTGGATGTGCTATTCTGTTAGATTAATTCAAACAAGGTCACTCTGCTTTTTTCAGAGTGAACATTAGAAAAGGGCAAAACATATCTGTATAGAGGATTCCATTTGCTTTACATCTGAGAACATGCAAAGAAAGAGTAATCAAAACAAAAGATAATTTACCTTGTTTATGTTTGAAACATACTCCAGAGCTCTGCTCCACCCATGCTGGAGTACACTGAGGTCTCATGATGTTCTTTGGTCTATCTATACATATGACTAATTTCTGCTACTATAGGACACTAAAGTTGAACCAAAAGATAAAGAATTCCTTGATGGTAGCTAAATTTAGAGATGGAAGAAATACTACAGTTTGGTGTAGTGCTTTGAGTGTGGGTCTATAACTTTGAGAAGTCAGGGTTCAAATCTTCATCAGCCATGGAAATCCATTGGGTGACCTTGGTCAAGTCATGCTCTCTCATTCTCAGAGAAGGGCAGTGGCAGACCCCTCTTGCCAAGAAAACATTGCAATAGGTTTGCCAAAGGGTCATCATAAGTTAGAAGCAACTTGAAGTAACATAATAACTACAATACTATTTACCGTGCCATTCCAGAATGTAAATAGGACATCTGACTTTTCCCCCTGTCTAAAACATTGAAAGGCTCTTTTTCCAGCAGCCTGATAAAGCATGCTGTGACAGCAAGGAAGCATTGATAGTGCTGGTGTTAGACTACACGTACCGTTGTAAACAACAGTTTGGTCAATAGAATTTTTCCATTCCCACCCTTTGCTTGGAAACAATGGAGTGCTATCAATAATATTAAATAGCAGCCTGAAAGGACAGATAGCGGCACTCACTCAGAACCCATGCTGTCCTTCAGTGAAAGGCACTGGACTAAATCAAGCTCCGAGTAATCTGCGAAATAATTATATAAGAAGGCAAAATCATTTTAGTTTCCTCCCTCCCTACCAAGCCCGCTGGATTAAAAGATAAAAAAAGAGTGCTGCTTAGATTAAAGCCACTATGATGCTGAAGAAGAGGATGTATTTAGGATAAGGCACTGTAGGAGTAACTTTTACTCTGGCATGTAGGTTTTTTTAGAAAACTAATGGAAATCACAGGTTTTAAATGACAAACATTCCTTTTTCAACTGCAGAGACAGCTACCCAACTCACCAGGTCAGCTGCATTATTGGGGAGGCTGCTGGCTTGACTCTTTCGGGCAGGTCTGGGCTGGCATTGGCTGGTAGGGGGAGGAAGGGGAGGCACTTTCTGCCTGGCACCAGGATTACAACTCCGAGAGGGCACCTCCGCAGGAAGTGCCACCCCATTGGGGGGGTGTCACAGGCATTGGAGCCGGGGGGCAGAACTTCCACCTTTCCCAGCTCCTGATTGGTTCATGGGCCTATTTAAGGCTGCGTGGTGCCCAGGGATGGTGCTATTGCAGCTCAGCTCTCAAAGGCGGTGGCGGTGGCAGTGGCAGCACTGGCAGCAACAGTGGCAGCAGGCAGCCACCCCAAGGCTGCAGAAGACAGCTTCAGTAAGGAGGGACATTGGCTTCCAGCGGCCTGGCAGCCCAAGTGTGACCAATATGGCAGGGGATCCTCCATAGTGCTGAGAAGGCTACATGGCTCTCACCTGCGCCCAATACACACCTTGCACAAATATGTGGCCTCCCATCCTAGGAGTGAAGGTCATTTGTTCACTCACACCTGATGGCTGTCCCTTTACAAGCTTTCACAGGACTCCGTCTGGAGGACTTTGGTGGACATTCCTTCTGCACTGGAGCCGCTACCATCTATAAAAAGACTGGAAAGATGGAAATCCAGGGCCTACCTGGGCTACATACATCCAGGATTGGACTCTTGCTTGGGACTTTCTTATGGGCAGCTTCATGGGTTGGTAGAAAACATCCCCAAAGTGGGGAAGGGACAGCCTTCAGTGGTGGAAGCATTAGTCTTGGATCTGGTGGGTGTGGTTTCCAGAGCTGTGTAGCACTGGATTGGGATTTGGGAGTTCCATGACAAAGACAGTTGCCTGTCTCACTAGGCCAGCCATGTTGCTGCGTCGGGGAGGCCACTGACTGAGGAAGCTTCTGGGCCTGGCAGCCTGGCATGCCTCTCTCAGACAGGGCTGAGCTACCATTGGCTCATGCGGGGAGGGAAGGGAGGCACTTCCTACCTGGCACTGGGACCACAACTCCCGGAGGGCACCATGACAAGAAATGCCACCCCATTGGGTGGCATCACAGGCGTTGGTGCCTGTGATTGTCTGAGGGAGCCAGGGAACTTCTGCCCTTACTGGCTTCTGACTGGTTCACGGTCCTATTTAAGGCCACATGGTGCCCAGGCACTCCCCACCTCATCCCTCCCTCTTATTGGATTCAAAGGGGCTGTGCTGTCCCAACTTTCCAGGGGCAGTAGCATAGGTCTTGGATCTGATGGGCATTGTTTCCAGAGCTGCGTAGCACTGAATTGGGAGACCAAAGGGGACTGGCAGTGTTACGGATTGCCATTACGGTTGCAACGCCAATTCAGCATCCCCCAGTAAAAAGGGGTGGAGATCCACACATGCGGTCAGCCGGTTACCCGAGATGTGAATGGGCGATTAACTGGTTACCCCTTTTGTCATCTCGAAGCTTGGCTGTGACCAAGCAAATTGGTTCATCGATCAATATTGGTTGAAGACCTATCCAAACTTCATGCTTTGTGGGCCAACCCTACATTCCAGCTGTAGTCAATAAAGTTGTGGCCTTTTCCTTCCAAGTGGGTATGGTGTGGTTTCTCTTGTGGCCTCCGTTCCATGGAAAATAGGAACCATGCTATGTACTATAACTGCCTCTGGGAAGACATAGGCATGTGATAGAGCATGTGGGTACACCTACAGTTTTGGGGAAAGATAGAAGTCAGAAGAAATATTGAGGAGGGGAGATGCAGCTGATATGCATCTTGGCTATATTCTTTAATTGCCACATGTTTGGGATTCAAGTGGTCCTAGGCCTGAAAGATCCTCTAAACCTGGATTGTTCTAGAATTTCCTGCTGTGTGAAGAAGCACTTTGGATTTATATTTGTGCGCACAAGAACCACCCATTCCCACTGGTGCTAAATGTGGAGGTTGTGGCTGGTATGCACACCAATGTGTGTGTGTGTGTGGGGGGGGCATTAGTTGGAGGCCAGATCTCACTAGTTCCCTCACTGGTATACTGAAAAAGTGGGCCGTGCCATGTGGCTCCTCTTTGCTATTCATTCTAAAATGGGGTTGAATTGATTGACACTTGTCCCCCTGAAAATCAATGCTTCAGGATGTAGTGAGGGCTACTTTCAAACCCCCCCCCCCACTTCTGTTCCCCTTTAGTATGTTTTCTGGCCCAATATAGTTCTGGCAGCTACCTTACCAAGAGGCAGCAGCTATCATACTAACAGATATCTGTTAGATAAATATGATGACATCACTGGTGACAATAAACCCATCTTCCACACATAAATGTGCTATTTTCTGACCATTCAGCATGTGTAGGGTTGTTGTTTTTTTTTAAAAAAAATAATGCTTCATTTTTCTTGCTGTTCTAGGAACGGACATTACTTGGCTGTTGCACTCACCTTCACGTTCAACACAAAACAAAACAAGCAATGCAGAACACTTAATCAGTAAGAATATGCTTGCCTTTTGAAATGCATATCCAAAAATTAATAAAGCAAATTGGAGATGACAGATAGTTGCCAGGAAGGTCCAGTCAAAATGAACTCTAGTAGCTGTACCGGAGCAATCCAGCACAGAAAGCATCAGATGTTGTCCTCTTTGTACCATCCTCTATGTGAAATTCCTCTTTGCCCCTAGCAAGGTTGAGCGTGATCGCATTGGGAGGAATATTGCTCTCTGACTAATTATTTCAGAAGGGCATGAAGAGGAACTAGGAAACAATGGGGAGAAAGAGAACAAATGTTCAGGATCTCTGTTTCCCCTTAGGGCCCCAATACCACAGAAACAAATACACTTCCTAAATCAATACAATTAAATATTGGCTCACCTTCAAGTTCACATTAAGCAGAAGGGTCAAACGAAGACAGTAGAGGGAGGACCAACCACGGACATTCTGGACATCAGCACAATTAAGCGGGGTTCAAAGCACAGTGCTCACCGACATCATTTTGTGGGCATTCTTTGGGATCAACACACAAAAAACCTACTATTTTATCAGTACCTTCACCCATCAAATGGGGATAGGACAAATTTAATCTGTTCTTGAACAATGTGTGCCTAGGGATGGGGGGGGGGGGGGGCGGAATAAAGATTTACCCCTTTGCCATGGGTGTTTCTTCCTAATAAATATTTTTCCCAATCAAAACAGACTTTAACACACAAATTCGAAGAAAACAAGGTTTCAGATCTTGTCTTTAATGTGAATGCGTATAAGTCTTATTTCAACTATGGAGTAGCGCTTAAGCCACAGAAGAAGACTGAGGTTTCTGATCAGTTCCACAGCCAGTGACCAGGATCCAACGGTCTTCCTTAGCCAATGCTGGCAGAATCTTCCTCCCCTCTCTGCCTCCCACTCCAGTTCTCTCTGAATATGTTCGGGGGCTGCAGGACACAAAGGGAATTGCTAATGTTGATGCAAGCAGGAGGATTCAACAGAGTCATAGCACTGGATCCTGACATTTACAACACAGAGCAGCATAGTGTTCCTGTTGTGATTTGCAAAAAAAATATGTGCCTGATATCAAAAATCAGCAGTTAGTAATCTATGTGTTTTAATTTTATTACATCAAACTGCAGTTGAATATAGTGTTTTAAAATAACCTGTAATTTTTCTTGGTAATTGTTTTGCAAATATTTTATTATTACATGTGTTAAAAAAAACTATACAACAATGGTGTCGGAACATTTTATTTCTTTACTTACCTACTCACTTACTCTGATCTGGTGATTTTTCATACTCCTGCTTCAAACAAGAATACTGAGACAAGAGGATGAGATATTAGTAATGAGCTACATGGGAACCTCATGGCAACAGCACGATGATAACAGCATCTGGATCCCACAGTGACATTCATCTGAAATACAGCCAGAAGGAGTTCAGGTGTGTGCAATATGTTGTGGGCTGAAAAGCTCCCACATGCTTTTTTGACGCTTACTTCATTTTCTGGGGTAAGCTCCAACGTGTTACATTTGTCAGGATGAAGGAAATAATTCTTTTTCTGATGGGGACCCTAAAGGCACCAGATCACATCTGATCTTGGAAGTGAAGCAGGGTCAGCCCTGGATAGTACTTGGATGGGAGACCCCTTTAATTAATACCAGGTGCTGTAGGCTACATTTCAAAGGAAGGAAGTGGCAAAAACACCTCTGAGTATTCCTTGCCTTTAAAAACAACCGATGAAATTCAGGTGGTTTCCATAGGTTGACAGGCAATTGGAAGGAACATACCAACAAAAATGAAAAGAAGGATGTATTTGGATCATTTGGGGATAAAGAATTAGACAATTTAGGTACTAGAATAGCTATAATACTGTTATTAACATTTTGTCTGTCTCTGCACAGTGGAATAAACAGAAAACATAATAGCAACACTCAAAAAACAATGAGAGAACAAGTCAGTTTGAAAGGGCACTCTGAGGTTGACCTTAAAGTCACCATATTTCAATAAACAATCAAGATCTCTACAGTGGCCTCTACCTTAAAACTTCTGATCCAAACATTTATCAACTGATTTGATGCCAGTCATTTTGGCCTTAACTGGGACTAAAGGCTTCTTGCATTTAGTGGCTGTTAAATTAACATAAGGTACTTATCTGTCTACAGTGCCTTTGTTATAAGTCAAACTGGGGATGACACTACTTAGAAACATCTAGTAGAAGGTGACTAGTTCATAGACATTTAAGACATACCAAATCTTTCAGATTTTTGATCTTTAAAATGCCGAAACCTCTTTTGCCGTTTTCTTATCTTTACTTGATATGGTGTTTCATGAACATTCTTCCGTTTGCTATTCTTTGAACTCCTGTGGGGTAGAGGGGGGAGGATATCATGGGTTGGGCCTCTGCCATGTGGCAGATGGGCTTTGGAGTTCTTGTTAGCATCATGGCCAACCATGGCGTGGACAGCGGTTCTTTCTCTTGCCAGAAACCCTATGTACACTCCACAACACAACTCTCTAACTCTGTTGGTTGAGCAAAATAAAACCCTAGAGAAATCGTAGATATATTTATTCTTTGCTGACACAAACTAAAATCCCAGAATAGAATGATTTTGCCAGTATACTTTGGCTTTCCTTCCCCAAAGAGGAGCATCTGTTCAAATATACTCTGTGTCATTATGGTGTATGTGTGTGTGTTGCTGTTGTTTTGTGCCTTCATTTCTAACTTATGGTGATCTTAAGATGACCCTATCACAGGGTTTTCTGGGGCTGAGAGAGTGACTCACCCAAAGTCACCCAGTAGGTTTCCATGGTTGAGAGGGAAATCAAACCCTGGTCTCCAGGGTTGTAGTTCAATGCTCAAATCACTACATCACATTGGTGTGTGTGTGCATGTGTGTGCATATGCCTGATTCATTGCCATTCCTGGTATACTGTACTTACAGTGCTATTGCTGCTGCAATAAAACACCCAACATGTATAGAAATGCAGACTTGGAGGCAAAGGCTGGAATTACTTAGCCTTGAACCTCTCCAGCTACCTAATTATGTGAAAGATGGTGGATAGTTCCTTGTATTTTGAAGAGGAATTATTGAGGCCAGAGATATCATGGTAAAAGGGATGGAATGCTGTTGTCAGTTATTTAGATAATAGGGTTGCCTACGGCCAAAAGAGGGCTTCCACCTGTAACTGAGCTTTACCAACTGTGACACAAATGGCAAGCAAATGGTAAGGATTAAGATTATTCTATATACTCATGTATAAGTCTAGAAGTTTTAGTCAAAAAATTGACCCCCAAAATCTGAGTTAACTTCTCTACAGGCCAATGTAAGTACTGTACTTTAAGTAAAATAAATAAAATCTTTATTTATATTTCCCGCCTCTCCACATGGATTGTATTTAAGAAAGGAACCATCCTCTGGTGAAAGGTAAAAGCATACTCTATCCTGGAAACTCTGACTTCCCTCTGTTCTCTCATCCATCTAGCCTTAGGGTGAGTGCAAACAGTTATGACTACTGGAATGTTGTAAGTTCTTTGGCACTGTTTCCCTTTGCTTCATCCTTTTGTTACAGGCCCCTAAGTTTTACCCATGGCTTCTCCATGAGTCATATCAAAATCCATAATTTTGGCCCCAAAACCTGCTCTCGACTTATAAATGACTTATAGTCGAGTATATATGGTATATGTATAAGAGGAAAAGACAAATGATGAAGGGGGACATGAAAAAAGCAGAAGTGGTTGTTGCAGGGTTACTTTGTGTGTGGATAATGTAGCCATATAATTCTTTTCAGAAATGAAGATGAGACAGACTGCCAGTTAACAAAGCATGATAGGTTGGAATCTAGAAGACCTAGAATCTGGTAATATATCTATTTTAAGCAGTACCAGTAGTGTGTGTTTTTGTAATAATTTAGCACAATTAAGAAACAGAGCTTTGTGCTGTACAATGCAGGTGGAGCCCCCAAACCATGAAGATTTGGCTTTCACTGATGCTAAATTCTATGGGATAAAATGATCTGGAAAATAATTGCAGCAGAGAAGTGTGACAGGCTTGTCTCAGACCCTGGTGTCATCACTAGTGTTTGGGTCAGGAGACAAGAATGCCTCTCTCCTGAACTGTGGATCAAACTTAACATTATGGGACCAATCCGTTTCTCCTCTTACAATGAGCTTTCCTCAGAAATATGTGCCTTAACAACCCGACTTGAAAATTAAGTCTGTTTTTACCTTCCAATAAGCAATCACAAAACAAAGCACATTAAATGCAAGATACTCATCTGAGGGAAACTATATACTATGGTAAATACATTTTGCACCAATTTGTGGAACACCTTTGCGATTAACATGATCCTCAGTCTCCAGTTATAGACACCTTGTTATTTCATGTATATAGGTCGGTCATTTCCTTTGACCAATAGGAAAAAAATACATGGATTTGAAACAGCAGGATTTGAAAATAAATCCTCTTTGTTCCAGATTCTGAAAAACAACAAGGTGTTGGGCGGATATAGCCTTTTACTGTATGAATGAATAGGGGCCAAACACTCCTATAGAGACTAAGCATTACAGTTAGGGACACCTATGTGATTGGAACAAAATCTGCCCCAAGGGCTTGTCCTTTGTTGCAGGACCCATGGGAAGCACAATATGCATAGAGTTTAGGACTACAGTAGGGTCTACATTTGCTGGGGTTAGGGGCATAGGGCCTCCAAAAAAGTGGAAATACTACAAATAAACAAACACTACTTTTTTAACATGAGAGAATAGCTCTCTAGGAATCTCTAGGTCCTCCAGCCAAACTCTACAATCAACATTTGGCCAGAATTTGACCACAGAATCATGCTGGAGGACCTACAAATGCCTAGAGAATCTAGGAATCTCTAGGTCCTCCAGTGCAGCTCTGTAGACATCTTTCTGCTGAATTTCTCTGGAGGGACCTATCGATTCCTAGCCATAATATGTTAATCCAATTTGCAAATAATCAAACCTGCAAATGTCAAAGCCACAAATGTGGAGAGATGACTGTATATGCTATTCTGAATTTTAAAACGTATAGCATAAATTCAAAATAAGGCTTAAACATTCAAGGTGTGCAAGCTTTAGGTTTGCTGGTAAGTTCTGCCTTTTAGAGTTTTTTCATGACTTCAATGACATAAAATATTAATACCAAATGCTTTCCAGATTTCTTGCAATAATCACACTGTACTGTTACAGGAAGCACTATTATTCCATTTTAACTATCTTCAGTAGAATTCTGGGTTTTGTAGTTTAGTGAGGCCCAAGGGCTCTCTGGCTGATAAATCTAAATGCCTCTCCCTAAATTGCAAATCCCAGGATTCCACAGGAGGCAGCCATAGCAGGTCAAGTGGAATAATAGAGCTATAACGGTGTAGTGTGATATTGTCTGCAATTTGTCAGTTATGACTAACAAACACTAAATACTCACACCAGCTATCAAACATTTCCAAGTACTATTGCTTACTTTTTTATTTAAATATATTCATATTCAGCAAAGACATGAAAAAAAAACTTATACCAACTCTTGCTTTTGCTGTCTTTTTATTTATTTTTTAAATGAAAGAAATGTTGGTACAAATCAATTTCCAAATAGTAACTGGTGCATAATCTGTTCAAGGTTGTCCTCTGCTGTTGTGTGACTCTCTCAAACTGTAAACTAGGGCATGCATTAACATCATTAAAATCGATACAGCAGTCAGTCTCCTTACAGCATCATAAAGTAGGAAAACATTTTAAAGTTTTCAAGGCAAAAGTTAAGCATATCAGACATTCCATCAGTTTATGCTCACTGTCTCACATTTGAAGTAGTAGTCAACTGCGATCTAAGCAATGGCAAATGCCTCAGACTTTAGGGAATTGAAGGCTTTACAGTGAATGGTATAGAGATTGTCACTGTTGACTTATACAGGATCATATTTACAGGCCTGTTTGTTGGCTTCCTCCAACTTAGAATTTTCTCCACGTGGACTACAAATTCTATTTCCTGCCTCTCCTTCAGATCAAGGTGGGATTCCAATATATCATAAAATACAATTACATCAATCTCAATATTATAAAACAGTTACATAACCATAAAAACATTCAATTAAAAACAATAAAATTTGGTCCTTCGGTGTCATCATTGATATTTTCCATCTTTCCTCATTGATCTGATTAACCTGTCATGTAGTGATTGGTTATAACATGTCAGATGGGTAGGCCTGCCAGATGCTATCCGTCTTAAGTGGCTTCTTAAAGGCATCTAAGGTGGTGATAAGACGGATCTCCTCCGGCAAGTTGTTCCATAATTTCGGGGACACAGCAGAGAATGCCCTGCTGGTGGAAACCCAGGACCTATAGGAACTATCAGGTTGGAGAAAGCTGTCCCAAAGCAGTGGATCTACCTCAAACCGATTCAGTTTAGTTTGTCATTCATCATTTTGGAGGGAGACCAAAATGGTAAAAGGTCTGGAAACCATACCCTATGAAGAGTGAGCTGGAGAAGTGAGCTGGTGCATACTGAAAAGGCCCTGGCTGCTTGAGGGCTGTGATCTCCTCCTAAGGAAACAAATCACTCCTTCCCACTCCACCTCCCTTTCAAAACTTCCCTTTTCTTTCCCTCGAACTTAGCTGTTCTGCTGTACAAGTCCAGCTATTTGACCTGGGCTTCAAAAAGCACTCTCTCTCTCTCTCTCTTCTCCTATTACTTCCCTGCTGTCCTCCCAAAGAAATCACACAGAATAGTCTGCCTAATGACAGAGCCATGGGGCATATTTTTCTCAATTCTAATATTTCTGCTCCGGAGGCAACAAGCCTTCTTGTTTTACCCAGTGTGACAGAGGCAGTGCCTGAACAAGTTATTATGAATTTCATCCACCAATCCAACTCATTAATAATAATAATAATAATAACAACAATATTTTTATTTATATTTCCCGCCTCTCCCTACAGATCGAGCCAGGATCACAACAATAAAAGCAGTACATAAATACAGTCAATAAAATGCCTTACATTATTCAATAAAATTACATTAAACAATTAAACACTTATTCACGTACATACTAACAAATCAGAGGTGGTAGTTCTTCAGGTCTCTTATAAGAGGTCAGAAGAATAAGCTTGCTGGAAGAGATCGTCTTAAGTGCCTTCTTGAAGGCATCTAAAGTGGTGATAAGATGGATCTCTTCTGGTAAGTCATTCCAGAGCCTGGGGGCCGCAGCAGTGAATGTTCTGTAGGATATTGTTTTTAACCTGGTTTTGGGGAGCTCCAATAGATTCTTTCCTGATGTTCTGAGAGTGTGGGGCGAATTGTGTAGGGAGAGGCGTTTCCTGAAGTAACTCGGGCCCAAGCCATATAGGGCTTTAAAGGTAATAACCAACACCCGGAAGCTAACTGGCAGCCAGTGAAGAGATTTTAAGATTGGAGTTATGTGATCCGATCTAGATGTTCTAGTAATCAGTCTGGCTGCCACATTCTGGACCAATTGCAGCTTCCTAACTTGGTACAAAAGTAATGCACATTACAGAAATCTAAATGAGAGATTACCAGTGCATGTACTACTGCTTCAAGGTCCTTCTGGTCCAGGTAGGGACACAGTTGACATATCAACCGTAGTTGGTACCAAGCACTCCTGGCGATCACATTCACTTGAGATGACAACTGTAAAGATGGATCCAGGAATACTCCCAAACTGCAAACTTTGTCTTTTAGGGGAAGTGTGACCCCGTCCAGGACTGGATGACAAATCTCCCTCCCTGGACCAGGAGGACCTATCGTGAGTACCTCCATTTTCTCTGGATTCAACTTGAGTTTGTTTTCCCTCATCGAGCCCATTACCGACCCAAGGCAAGCATTCACAGGACAGATGCCATCCTTAGTCACTGCAACAGTTGGAGACATAGAGAAATATATTTGGGTGTTATCAGCGTACCCCATGTCTCTGGATGAACTCTCCCAGAGGCTTCATGTAAATGTTAAACAGCATTGGGGACAGAATCACCCCTTGAGGGACGCCCGATTTGAGCTCCCTCTTGGACGAATAACTGTCCACAAGCAAAACCATCTGGAATCTGCCTGAGAGGTAGGATCTGAACTACTGCAAAGCAGTGCCCCCGATACCTAACTCTCTTAGGTGTTCCAGAAGGATACCATGGTCTATGGTATCAAAGGCGACTGAGATGTCCAAGAGCACCAACAGGATCACACTTTCTCTGTCAATGCCCAGATTGAGATCATCGACTAAGGCGACCATGACCATCTCAACTCCGTATTCCACCTTGAAACTGGTTTGAAATGGGTCTATTTAATTGGCTTCATCCAAGATAACCTGGAGCTGGAAGGCAACTGCCCTCTCGATCGCTTTGCCCAAGAATGGTATTAGGGAGACTAGTGTATAGTTACCTCTTTCCAAGGGGGTCCAGGGAAGGTTTTTTTTAAAAGCGGCTTCACTATCACCAGCTTTAATTTAGATGGAAATACCCCCTCCTTGAGGGATGTGTTAATTATTAGTTGTAATAGTGTTTTCATTAAATCCCCTCCCTGGGCGGTAAGCCACAAAGTGCACGGATCGAGAGGGCATGTTGTCCTCCTAACACTTCCAAGAATCTTGTCCACTTCCTTGGTACTTACAAGCTCAAAAATGATCCAGTCTATCGTAGTACACGGAGTCCCTGGACATCTCTATTACTGTTTCTGTTCTAATGCTGGTGTCCAGATCTGCCTTATGTTTAATTTTACCATTATTTGAGGGAACCTAGGATGTTAGGGGAAATCACTAGGAAGTATTGTAGTGTTCATGTTGGTGCTGGGATTTACAACTCTTCATCCAGTCTTTGATTGTTTATTATTTTTCTCACAATGGGAGAGATATTATTACAACAATGTTCCCAAACTTTGGTCCTCCAGGTGTACTGAACTTCAACTCTGAGACATCAGCCATGCTGTCTATGGCTTCTGGAATCCGAAGGTCAAAATTTGTGGATTTTTGAGAACCATGATTTAAACCACCTACTGTACTGGTGTAACTGTCCCCATGTTATGGGCATTGAGATTCCAAATCAGGCAGCTGAATGATGGAATTTCCACAGGGGCTGGGATTAGGCTTTGAGTGGATATAGTCCACTTTGACATTGCATACCCTCCAACTGTCTCAATTTGGCAGGGACAGTCTTCACTGTCTTGACAGTCTGTATTCCTACCTTTTCAGCTGCTTTAAAAATGTCCCGGTTTCTCTCTCATAGAATCATAGAATCATAGAGTTGGAAGAGACCACAAGGGCCATCCAGTCCAACCCCCTGCCATGCAGGAACTCCAAGTCAAAGCATCCCTGACAGATGGCCATCCAGCCTCTGCTTAAAGACCCCTAAGGAAGGAGACTCCACTACACTCCGAGGGAGTGTGTTCCACTGTCGAACAGCCCTTACTGTCAGGAAGTTCCTCCTAATGTTGAGGTGGAATCTCTTTTCCTGCAGTTTGCATCTCTCCTTCTCCCACTTTCCCCTTGGCATACTTTAGTTACTGCAAGTGGAGTTTAAAGTGCAAAAGTACTTTTTATTCAATTAACTCAACAGTTGGGATAGGAAAGGACTCAGAATCTTTTCCTTCCCAGTAGGCACAGGCAGAAGCAAAATCTCATTAATAACTTTTGCCATCTTGACTACACTCTGATCGCTTGGCCTCATGTGTCTCAGTTTTCGCTTGTTAAATGTTGGAGGGTATGAGGTTGCAACAGCTTTCTTTCCAGACTCACAGCCCAGGAGCCAGTCTTTCTGAGGGTCCCTGGGATGCCAACTCAGTGGCCATAGAGTTTATCTTATCTTATCCTATCCTATCTTATCTTATCTTATTAACCATAGTGTTTACTTATCTGCAAAACACTGTTTTCATATAAATACAGATACTGGCACTTGATATTCAAGAACCCAGAAAAAAGCTTTGCATGCAATGAGGCTTTGAACTTTTGTATCTTAATCAACAACACCCCCATCCCTATGTACACATTCCCATACTGCCTCCAGTCCCCTCGACAAGGGAAAATAATGGGGCCTGGTGCTGAAAGCAAAAGACTTTAAAATCCAGCAAGACTTGCATAAGCCCTTGAGTGCACCTAAAGGAGCTTTTTGGATCCTGGTCACTGAATCCCCCAATACAAATATGCACACAAGTCTAATTTTACCCCAGCCTGTTAGCTGAGGAGCAGGGGTGACATTGGAAGAGGCAGCATGCTGAGCTCTCTATCGCTCACACACACACACTCTCTGACATCCTATCCCACAAAAGGAGGGCAAACAATCCTTTCCTGACCTGTGTTCCCATTCCTCTCCTTGCTGTGTTTTTTTACACAGACAGAGGCAATGATTTTAATGTCCCAGTGAACAAGCCATCAGAACAGATCAGCCTCAAAGGGCAAACTTCAATAATGTCACATCCCCTCCTAGGCACAGCCGAGGCAAGAAAAACCATTTCAACTGCTGCGTGCAGACGTCACTAATTCATATCACTTGTTATTCCTTTTTAAAAAAGGCATTCTTGGAGACTTAAGTCAATCTTTATATGCAGTGAGTAAAAATAAAAAATACACAAAGAAATATCCAGGCCTTTTGATGTAGACCTACCCACAGGATGGCACAAAGAAAGGGGGCTCTCTCATACTGAAAAGGAAGAAGGACATAATAGGAAATGAGAGGAAATGAAGCCATCACAGTCTCTGCAGAGATGAGCTGAGAAAAGCTATACGCCTACATGAGCAAATCTGACATCTCCCCCTGGCTGGGAACCTAATAAATGGAGACATTGTCCATTTGGCTAAATGAGGGAAAGTTAGAAGATTTCTAAGCTGACAACTTTTAGTGTCCAATCGTGTGCTTGCAAAATTGTTATTGTACCTGGTTTAACCATCCCACTGTAACCTTTCACATGGAAATGAAAAGGGCATTAGCCATAGGGGTCAAATAATTACTTTGCAGGTCTGCAAGTAGTACAGAGAGTTAAAGCAGATGTGACAAGGATGTTCATGACTATGGCCTCACATTGCTGTTTTAAAAATTATAGCACCAAAGAAGGGGAATCAAATCAAGACCACAGAGCTGGAGAGGTGCTATCTTTTCATTATTAAAATTATCCCCATGGCTGTTATTTGTCCTATAAGGAATATCTTATAGGTATAATGTAGTATGGTGCATGTTGTGATACAGGTATCATTCTTGGAACATTTATCATGCAAGGCAAAATAGCAGCTTTGCGGTTGGAGTGCTATTAATGGGGGGAAATATTATGGTGTGAAGGGTTAAATATCCCAATCCAAGGTGGATACATATACTCTTCATGCCAGCTGTTTGTGTATGTGTGTGAAAAAAATGAAATCCTAATGGTTAGAATCATATCCAATTTGACTCAGGTACTCAACTTATCTCTTCTGAATTTGGCTTAGATTTGGAAGTTAGGCTGATTTTATTGCATGAAGTTCGCTTCAGCTTTGCTTCAGCTTCGCTTCACTTTCGATTTGGGATAAATAGGGCCCAAATTCAACACTGGAGGTAATGGAAAACTGTTTTGAGAGAATAGTCCATGTGATAAAATCAGCCTAACTTCCACATTTGATCCAAATTCAGAAGATGTAAGTTGGGAACAGCAGGTGGTGTGATAAGCTCCTAAGAGTCACATTAACTCTAACTGAACTGTCCAGGGGCAAAAGTGTCAAGCAACAATTTACTCACACATTTCATGCTGATTTCTACATGGTGCCTTGGTAGACATTCTTATTGATCTCAGTGCCTGGATCTGGTGTCTTATGAAACCTGTCCCAAGTTAGGAAAACCATCAAATACAGTGCAGTGTCCAAGAGCTGGATCTCCACACAGTGAAGACAGATAGTTTTCTTTCTGAACATGAGGATACATATGTGTTTATGCTATCTATACATCTTCTGCTTGGTAAAACTAACCCCATTTGTATTCTATTGACTTTTTACCTAATGCATCTCTTAAGTGCAGTGATCATTATTCTAACATAAAAAAAATTACAAATTTTCTCTTTTCTTTTCTGCCACACAAAAGCATCATTTGATCTGTCCGCAAATCTGTTCCATGTAAATCCAGAGTTCCATGTATATAGTTTCATGTAAATCTAGTTTGGGGGAACCCAAAAGCTGACTTACAACTTTGCATCATGTTGGTTGCTTCAAATAAATGCATATTATTGTGTGGTTTGGAGAGCAAATGTTCAGCAACTTATGGTTAGTTGAAAGATTATCAACACTGAATACTTATTAATAACACTGAGCATTCATAAATGGCCACACTTACTTTGTTTAGCAATCAATGGCCAAATCAACGTCTAGCTGGTAACTGCTATGTAAACATGTTGCTACCATGTACAGCATTCCTTGTGAGATATCCTCCATCATTTTTGTCCCCAAATTGTTTTCTAGCCAAGAAATTTCCAGGAAGGCTGCAGAGTGGGGTGGGGGTTCAGGGTCTTGGGATTTGTATGTGGGCCATAGGACATAGGATCCCAGTCCTTGCATAATGAGAATAACATAACCTGCTAGCCATATAACTAGCATAACTGTAACCAGTACAAATATTGCCTGCCCTATTTAGGGTTTGAAACTGTTCAGTTTCAGAGGTAGAAAAGGCCCCGCTGTGTGGAAGTTCTTTCTCAGCTCACATAGGGGACAGTTGGAGTGGAAATGGCAAGTGACTAACCTGTGGTCCCTTTCTCCTCTTGTGTATTCATTATATCTGCAACAACTAAGCCTGAAGAGAGCTCCTATGATGCAGTTATAAGGATCTGTGAGAGTTATCAGTCTACCCAGAAGCAAATAAGTAGCCAAAGACATGTGGGGGTTATGATCTAAGGCAGAAATCTGAGAAAGGCACTTAGGTCATGTCTCTGTGCCAGAGACATGATGCTGAGGCTGACGATCAAACTCTGAGGCCAGGGCTTTATGGTGAGCCAGGAGGGGGTTTGGGAGTCATGACACGAAGGGGCTTTGGATGTATGATATGAAGCAAATAACTTTAGATCAATTGCTTTCTGTTTGTTCACTTGTCGACTCCATTATGTGGAACACACCATCATCGCTATTAAAAGAATGTCAAACAGACTGATGGCTGAATCCTTATGCAATATTTATTCTAATAGAAAAAAACCGCGATGTTTCCATATATCTTTGGTCTCTCTCAGTCTGGTGCAGGTGATGGTGGGGTATACCTCGAAGAGCCATAGTGTGCCTGTAGAGCACAAAGCACACCATTTGCCAAAACTGTCCATTTAAGGGAGAGAGGAAAGCACCATTTTCAGTGCATCTGATGTGCATCCCCCTGCGTTCAGGCTGTAGTTGGCCCCAGCAGAGGACAAAAATTCAAAGCAGCAAATATAGGTCATTCCTTTAGGGGAGGGGGAGGAATGAGTGCAGCTGTGGTATAACTAGGAAGCACAACTGCGCAGCTTGGCACAGACATGCCAGGCAGCCTCCTCACCGCTCAATGTCATTTGTTTGACATCATGGGACTTAGCTTGCTCTACAGAGAGGAGAAATTAAAATACATGATAGAGAATTGATTCCACAGACAAATCAACCTTCTCCCATCATTCAGCCATGGGATGAAGATGTACCTTCCGATAAATAATGAGATAAAAGAGAAGCAAGATGGTGAGGCAGAAGACAAGAAAGCAAGGCAACAGAGAAGCATCCAATTTTTTTCTTCAAAAATCCAAATCTTCCTTTTGCTTGTTTTTTTAAAAAACAATGTACACATTGTAAAAATAAAAACAAATATCTACCATAAGCAGGAACAAGGGTAGGCAACACTAATTCAATGGGAGAGGAACATGTTTAGTAATAAGCCAAGTGTGGGCAGGCAGAGAAGAGAAGTGGACCTGGGGCTTTTTCTTTGCAATTCAAAAACAGCCAAACTGCAGCCTTTCTCTGTTTTACATACTCAGCTTGCCTGCATAATAAATCAGCTGGTCTGATGCAGTGTTCAGCCATTGTATCATGATAAGCCACACACACATTTTTGATGTGATTCCTTGTGGCTTTTTCCACAGGCCATTATGCCACAGATGTCAAGGGTTCACAAGTATCAACATGTTCTCCATTGTATGTGCAGGGTGCTGTTTTTAAAAATACTCTAGTTTCTTGTTGGCGGAAGTACATGCATTTAGTTTTAATCAGGAACAATTGTTGTTTAAATTTGTAAAATACAATGGGTCCTTGTTATTTGCTGGGGTTTGGTTCCAGGACCCTGCGTGGATAACAAAGTCCGTGGATGCTTAAGTCCCTTTAAATACAATGACATAGAAAAATGGTGTCCCTTATATAACATGGAAAATCAAGGTTTTCTATTTGGAATTTATAAATTTTTTGAATATTTTCAAGCTGTGGATGCTTGAATCCATGGATAAAAAATGTGTGGATAAGGAGGGCTGGCTGTAATCTGTTGCAGCAAAAAATACAGGTTTCAGTGGCATATGTTTTGTCTGCTAGATCATTGCTTCCCATGCAATTTGATGAGGAGGGCTATCAGTTCTCCTTCTGCCCACCAGTGTGCCAGAAACCAGTAACATGTTTGTGCCCATCAGTTACAAATGTTACTTTCTTCCCTAAAAACTTAATAGGGAACAGCAGCACTTGGCACAGGGATTGGCATTGGTTCATGAGCTACCACTCTGAGTAGCACTTTGCTAGACAACTCTACCTAGTGTACATATACTTGAAATTCTGAGTAGTACTTCATGCATTTCATGAGCATCATGAAAGGTCTTGCTATAATATGTGTTAGTCTTTAAGGCGCCAAAGGAATCTTTTTGTTTAAACTGTTGCAGAAGGCGGCATGCTGTTGGTCCAGAGTTAGGCTTCCTTCCCTTTCTTGATGTAAACTGCAGCTCCTGGAGGACGAGACTGCACTAGTCGACCATTTATTGTGCATTGTCACTTTCTGAATAGAAAGGATAGAGGAAGTCTTTGGAAAACTTAATGTAGAATCAGCAAGGATTGTTGCTATAGTATAGACCAGGATTGGGCCTTCTGTGGCTCTTGGGACTTTTAGATGTAGACCATGGGACCACTGACAAACCCTTCAAACCTACCAGGCCCCCCTCCCAAATTTTTCACTACCCCAAAATTTCCCCAGACCACTCAAGAACTCCCTGAACTGTACAAAAAGCAAACAATTTTCTCTCCTGACCCCCCCTCCCCCAACGTCCCTAAAACAGACCAAAAAAAGAGAGAAAAATCAGCCAAAAAAAATGACCAAAATGGTGGTTGGAAGTGACATAACATCACTTTGGGTGCACTGAAATAGGCTGCTTTGGCCTTCCAGGCAGGCACAAGAAGAAAAAATGGCCTCTGTTCTGTTTGCCCACCCCTGGTATAGATTAACAAATTTATGTTGGAGATTTTCAGACGGGCAAAAATGATGGGAGCATAGCGGGTGACGTCATGTGACGTCACAACAATCTCATCATTATCCCTTGAATAAAGAGTTTTCCACTCTCTATTCACTGGAGATTTTCAGATGGGCAAAAGCAATGGGAACATAGTGGATGACATTGCATGACATCACGATAAGTATTGTCTGTTAATCTCAGTGTGATTGTGTGAAACTGACAGGAACATCCCGCTATGCTTCTGTCAGTTAGTGATCTTATAGGGACTAGAACTCATGCCACAGTAAAGTTCTTCAACATTTCCTGTTGTTTTTGAAGCAACAGCCAGACATGGCTACTTCTGGGATCTGGCTTCTCAGCAGAGTGCAAGAGCAACTCCATCCTCATCCTCATTCGTGATTGTATCCCACTATTTCCCCAAAACTGGAAGTCAAAATAGCTTATGAATTATAAAACAAATACAATATATTTAAAATGATAAACATTAAAATGGAATTAAACCTTAAAATGGAATTATTTTGGCCTGTCTGTTCGGGCCTAGTGTATCCCAATGAATAGGTGCTGTAGGCTTTCAGAGGGAGGAACTGGCAAAACCACTCTGAGTATTCCTCACCTAAGAAAACCCTATGAGACTGTCATAAGTCAACAGGCAACTTGTAGACACACACACACTCAGACATGCTTTGTCATGGCTTTTCTATGAATATAGCCAGCCATATCTGGTATTCTGTTGAGGTCTCCTATCCAAGTACTAATCATCCCTGACCATGCTTAGCTTCCAGGATCAGACAGGATCTGGTGCCTTCAAAGTATTTAAGGCAAGTAGGGGTGTCATAATCTCAAATAAAGCAAAAGTTGAAGACGGTCTACAAATGGGTGTCTTGAAAAAGAAAAGTGGGCTTAGGAGTACGGAAGGAAACAGAAAACTTTTTTTTCAGTTTCACTGAAGTGTGCAGGTGCTGTTCCTGCCTTATGAAAAGAAACGCCCACTGCCCCTATCAATTTTAGCTCAACCTCAGTGCCCACGTTTTATGACTCTGAATGCTTTGCAGTGCAATTTGAAAGGTGACTGTCCAAGAGGGAAATAAGTGGACCTTTAACTCCAGATCAGCCTCCTGATAAAAAGGTTGAGTCAGTCTGGAAAGCTATGAAAGGGCTGTTCCTTTAGAGGAGAGGAGACACAAGCTTCACTATCATTGCGTTTTCTCCGTGGTTGCAAGCTGCCCTGTCTTGGCTACCATTTAATAAATAAGCTACAACCAATTTCTTTAGAAGAAGAGAGAACAGCAGAAACATTTCAAAAGGTAAGATCTTATGAGAAAGGCACCATGACAGTAGAAAAAACACAGTAAAAACTGCTGTGTGTTGACCCATGTGAACAGTGGGACTGGCTAATATTTAACTTATAAAGCCTCTGCCAAGAACCTTTGGTTACCTTGGTGGGTGAATGTTCAGCTGGAGAAAAGCAGCTTTGCTTTGTGTTCATTTTAAATTGCCTTGCAAAACAGCAGTAGTATGACTAATAAGAGCCTTATTTTGTGATTTTGTGATTGTGATTGTGACTAATATGGGCCTTATTTTGTAATTGTGACAGGAATTATTGGTCTAAACCTGCTGGCTTACCACTAGTGGAGGTATTGGGCTGAATCTCATCCAAGGAGAGTAGACCTATTGAAATTAATATAATTTTCTTAAGTGTTAGACTCACAGTTTAACAAATAATCCAACCACACTACTAGAGATGAGCATCCCGTGTAGCATAGTGGCTATGGACAAGTTCCAATAGCACTCAGTTTTTTCCAATACTGATAGAGTTCTGCAAAACAAAAGGCACAAAAAAATTGCTCAAGTGGGTTTCCCAACAGTTTTCAGGGTATGTGGAGTGCTATAGAGAGAAGGCATCACCAGTTCTGGCAGAAGCAGCATAATGCGGCAGAAGTTCACCACTGGACTGTGGCCAAAGGGTGCAGTCCTGAGCATGCTAACTAGGAAGAAAGTAGCGCAGGACGACATGTTCCTAGGATAACGTCTATAGAATTCTTGGCCTACAAAAGACTACTCCGGTGGTTCCTCTTCCGTAAAAAGATTTCACCTCTCCCACCAATTCTCTGTGTGTCTTTATGGAAGAAGTCATAACTTTTATATCTTTCTATTTGCAAAGAGGTAATAATGCTGACTTAATTTAATAGCAACAGTATCCAAATGGGCTTGGCTTTAAACTTGCTCTTCTACCCTGACCCCAGTACTATTTTCCAGCCTAGTTCTCATTCAGCTGATATCTGTCCAACTGACCCAGGAATCACTTAGCCCTTCACACATTAGACCTCCCTGCCTGCCTGTCCCCTGGGCTCTTTCTCTCTCTGTTCCTCCACTGCAGTTCCTTTTCTTTATTTGCAGGTCTTTTCCCCCCTAACTCCTTGCCTCATGATGCTCATTCAGCTTTGCCAGGAACCAAAAGTGTATTTATTTACTCTTTAGTCTTCTTCCCCAAATTCAGGCAGCCACATTTATAAATTTTTTTTGCACATTATACAAATCCTCTGATGGGTCAGAAAACTATCCAAGCGCAAGCTCCAAATGCTAACTTCCACTTCTGCAGCTTTGTAAACAAAACATAGTTATGGGAAGTGCACAACTGGCATGCCAATGCATTTTGTGTACCTCCATGGCCATGCCTTCTGTTGTTTACCACCTTTTCTTCTTTACAGAACTCCTAACAACTGCAGGAAAGGCAGATATTCAACAGGTATGACTTTCCCAGGAATGTGAATTCGACAAAGTTTGGAATCCTGCTTGTGACACAAATTAACTAACAGAATCTAGCCTCAGCCTCATACCATTTGTATGTGGAGGAAATTATATTGACTTGGCTCTGGATTACTATAAGGATTACTTATAATAAGTAATGTAGAAGTGGTGTTCTATCTATCACACATATTGGAAACATTGTCGTTGAGAGATATAATTCCCAGAATCCCACAGGCAGGATCATTACTACATACTGTTCAACATTTCATACATGAAAACCTGGGCGTGTGACCAAGCAATATCAGAGTGTGATCAAGATGGCAAAAGTTAATAATAAGGAAGAATAGAAAATTAATTGGGTACAGTTGAAGGTACAGTTGAAGGGTATGCTATTCCGGTGTAGAGGTGAATGGATCAATTTACAGTTGTAAAATTTTAAGTCTCCAAAATGCAATATGAATTAGAGCTATGGCTAAAGAGGCTAAAGGTTTTTCCAGAAAAGGCAAATGTGTTGTATTCCCCCTCCTTTTTAAAAAACAGTCCTAATGACTTTTTGCCAATCACCTTTGGGGTCATTTTCTATTCTTTTTCATACTCTTCTGACTTCATTCTAAGCCAAAATACAATCAAGCTTCCCCCTCCCTCAAAGCAATATCTTTACAGTAGTCATCAAGTTAATTATGATGATCAAAATAGGTGTCTTCAAACCCTTATATTTTCTCCCTGTTTTCCAAATATCCCCACACTATTTCTCTAGTTCTTTCCCATGTTACCACCAGAGTTCCTCTATCGCAGCACAGGAGTCTGCTTTTGTGCTAAAGTGATACAAATTTTCTTAAAGATTAAAAAAAAAAAAACCATCTCTACATTTGCAGTTCAATCATGGTGTTCTTTGTAACATCATCTAGGGGGTGAAAAGAACCACTCTAAGTAGCCAGTGTAATGGTGCCATTTGTGTGTTTGTTTCCTTGAAGCAAGATCACCCGCACCGATTTGCTATGGTTGCATCCGTGTGGCAGAAATAATCCAATTTGACATCACTTTAACTGCCATGGCTCAGTGCTACAGAATTCTGGGCACTGTAGCTCTCTCATAGAGAAGGCTAAATAATTCCACAATACTGATCCATGGTAGTTAATGTGGTGTCAACCTGGATTATTTCTACAGTGCAGATGCTGCCTCAGTGACTGCCCCCTGGGTTCTGGAATGTCTTCCCTAGGGAGGAAATGCAAATACACTTTTTGGGGATCCAGGCCCACTAACGGTGTAAACACAAACCATGTGGCATGTTTAAAATTCAAATAGAATCCAGTTGACTGGGTAAAATAGCAGCTGAACTTTCTATTCTGGTGATCTCTCCATCTGCACCACTCATTCAGCCTTTCCTTTTCCTTCCTGTCACATATAAGGCAGCATAAATTCTATATCTGTATATCTGTCTTTCTTTCTAACATCAATACAGTAGTCAAGTCTTCTGCTGCTTCACCTGCACCTAGCAGGTTAATGTTACCAAATTTTTTTTGTGAGCTTGGTCTTGTACTGACTGAATGTCAGCCACAAAAGTTGAGTGTGATACTGGAGGCTTTAGAAAACAATATTTAATTAAAATTAATCTGATTAAAAACAAAATAATTCCCAGAGGCACACCCTTGGGTTCCCCTTAGTATGTGTGCCATGTTTCAGAGGTCTAAGTTTGGAGCTATGGTACTGGCAGACAGGCACACTCTTTTATTAGTATAGATATGGCTATGGTTGTTGGGACTGTAATAAAATATAATGACAACTTTGTGCGCAGCTTTGAAAAGTCCAAATTCCTATATCAATGATAAGTATTATTTTTATGCTCTATTATGTCTGGGATTTACTCTGATGAAGAAGAACCACACAATGCATTAAACTGTGGTTCGCATAGCTCAATATTGGACTAGGACTGGGCAGGTATGGGAGATTATCACACTGTTTGTTTTTTTTTCTTTTCCTGATCTGAGACAGGACTGAGACTGGGCTAGCACCATGTGTTATCGCACAGTTCTGTGCCCAGATTGGAGGCATCCCACATCCAATCAGGACTTCTCTCATTACTTTGCTAAGAATAGAAAAGTCCAGTTTTTAGCAAAGTACAGGAGAAGTCTCAATCGGGTATGGGATGCCTCCGATCTGGGCATGAAGTTGTGCCATAAGACACAGTCTGAGCCCATGGCAGATTGGAAAAAACAAAACAAAACAAAACAAAAAAAACAGCCAGTGTGATAATCTCCATGGATGCAAATCCATATTTAGCCCCAACCTTACTGGTTTGACTTAAGCTAGTTACCAACTCTCAGCCTAACCTACTTCTTTGGGTTGTTGTGGGGCTGAAAATGCCTTAGAGAAAATGTCAGATTTTTAAAAATTGTAATAAATAGTAAATAGTAAATAAATCATGAGCTACGTTTCCAAATATTCATTTGTTTGGAGAACAGAATTGCTTAGTGAAGCTTCTCCCCCCGCCCCAAACAGGCTCAGTACTTGTTATGATTCAGGGCCCTCTGGAGATGGAGCAATAACTGTAATTATGGTTTGCCAGATTCAGATATCATGCCAAAATGTGGTTGGCACAAGTAAAGGTTTTCAGACCACACTTCAAGCCATGGTTTTTATGCATGGGTTCCAGCTAGACTTATACAAGGCTTATAAAACCATTTTACAGAACATTCATTAAAGGATCCTGACCATAGGCCCATACCGAGCAGAGGGAAGCCTTTACTCTGGTCACAAGCTGCCTGTGATCCTGAATAAACTAGTCCTAAAATAAGGGTCTAGGTTGCTATATGGAATGATAGGCTGAATGACCGATAATAAAGAGTAGGAAGAAACAGGCAGTTCTCGCCTGTATGAAAGTAACCAAGTTGATGACATCAGATTATTTAGGATGGTGAAAACCAAACAGAACGCAGACACTCCAAATGCTTCACATGCTCCAAGGTGTGTCAACAAAATGAGAAGTCTGCAAAACATAAATCCTACTATTACACACAACCCAGGGAGGCAGGGGAATCACTAGCGATGACTAATCAGACAGTACTTGAGGTTGTAACATCAGCTCAGCATGTGGTAGCTGTGAAAAAAAAAAAAGCAAATTTGGTACTAGAACATATTTCTGTATATATTTATTTACAAAATTTGAGTGTGTATTCAGCCCTACAGTAAATAGGAAAACAATACAAAGAACCATGATAACCAAACTAGTAAAAATTACAGGCATGATAGCTTATGCAACCAGATAACTAAGATAATCAAATAAGCAAACAAGTCTTGGTGACATGTGCTTTTATTGATCCAAGGAGGGCCATCTTGAAACAAATAAATCCACAACTGATCTGTGGTTAGAGATGAATGAGCCTGTCAGTTTTAATTCAATTTTCATTTAAAACAAAACAAAACCCCTCAAACTCCACCAACTGAAGAAATCTGTATATTTTACTAAATTCTTATAAAAAAAGATTTTTTTAAAATCTGCATTGTAAAAACTCCCTGTATGGAGAAATGTATTCTGCCTACTTGCTTCATTCCTCTTACACTTCATAAGCCTATCAGAAAGATGGGAAGACAGTCCTAACTCAAGAGTATAATCATGTTTTATTAAGCAAGAACTATCAAAAATACATCTGACAAAATTCTCTTGAGTTAAAGCTTAGTGGCAGAGTATATGCAGGATATGTAGAAAATTCCAGCTTCAACCCGAGTCATTGCTAGTTAATGGATTTAAGATCACAGAGAGGAAAGGCTTCTTCCTAACATTCCTGAGAGCATTTGATAATTAGAACAGACAACCACACAAAAGAGATAATGTGGATCTGGATGTTGGCCATAGTGGATTGATCTGAAACTTGTCTTGGGTATGGTTGTTGCACTCTCCTTGAAGTTCATAGCTTCAGAGATGTTGGGAGGTGCAGATGGGAATGGTGTGTTAGCACTGGGGTACAACTTGTGTCTAAACGCAGAACACTGCCAGCCAGGAACACAAACACCACTGCCGAGCCTGGAAGTAGTTCACAGCTGATGAGGTTCTTGTGAAGAGGCAGTAAATATTTGCAATCACGATGCAGCAATATTTACATCATAATGACCCACCATCAACCGACATCCACAGCACCACCACACTGTGTTCTGGAGCATTTGTCCTTATATGCACAAACACAGCTAGGAGTCCGATCCAACTCCCTGCTAGTGTTTCATCAGCTTCCTATCATGTAACCACAGTGACAGTGCAGTTTGGAACTGCTGTGACTCATCTCCATGCTCAAGTTGCATCAGCTTCCTCTGACTCAGCATTTCCTCTTTAACCCATTGCATGCACCTGAGACATTTTGCACACTGGGGCAAAAATATACTGACATGGTGGTCAGGAGCACCTTTTACCAACTAAAGTTGGGACATCAAATGTGGCCATATCTGGAGCAATCAGCATATGTTCCCCATGGACCAGTAATGTCCAAACAGAACTAATGGGCAAATGTCGGCTGTAGCACCTAGGATGTTTGTGGCAGCATCTTGACACTGGATCATATAACATTGATTTTGCACCATTTGCATGGGCAACTGATGCATTTCTGGTCCCAGTTAAAAGTCCTGTTGCTAACTTCTAAAGTCCAAAATGGCTTGGGACCAAGTTAGGTAAAAAAGAATTCTGTCCCTCATGTGACCCAATATGTACATTAAAATCAGCTTCAGCAGTGCTGCTTGTGTGAGATTATTTGGTGGGCAGAACAGGCATCTGTTTCTTCAGTGTTCAGGCCCTACAGTGGTGGGATACCTTCCAAATGAATTATGCTGACCTCCTTCAATGCAAGCTTTCAAATGGGACTTCAAACACATACAATGCATTTAATGTGTATTATTTAAAATAATATTTCTACTGTAGCCAGTAATCATACTGCAAATGTTCATAGAAATCAAGTAGAAATACAGGTATATGTTGCTACAAAAAGATTTGCAGGATATTGAGGGGGGAACCACCCCATGTCCACCAATGCATTTTAGGTGTGGGAGGGCATCATTCTCAAAATACCTTTTAGAAAACTCTTCTCTTCTTGGCATAAGTTTTATTGAGAAGCTTCTGTATCCTACAGCATTGTTTCTCATATATTAAGGCAGTTTTCAAAGAACTAGCCATCTTGTCCCTTGCAACATAAAAGGAGCAAGGAAGGGGGAGGGAAAAAAAGAAAAAGAGATAAAAAGAAATATGGCAACACCTTTAAGACTAAACTGGCTTTTATTTTTGCATGAGCTTTCATGGATATAAACCTACTTCTTTGGACACAGATTTTAAAGGGTCAGGTTATTTGCACACCTGTGAGAGTGGGAAGGAATGCAATAGGATCCATAAAGATGCAATTCATGTCCCCGTGCCCTAAATTTCCAAAGAGCTGCCTGAAGTAATGCAGAACTTTCAAATCTTTATTTTAATAGTTAGTGCTGATGTGTGAAAGCAATACATCTGCTCACCATAAGTCAATTTCCCTGGATTCAAAATGCTCATTGAGAAGATTCTTTTTGTTACATGTGCAGCAATATGGGTTCTTGTATTAATATATAGCATTCCATGAAGCTTGTAGTCTTTGGCCCATTTTAGATTGGCAAAAAGAGGTGTGTTGAAGGCTGCATGAAAGCCCAGCCTTTAGATGAGAAAAAGGGAAAGTGTGCCATGAAAACACTATTTTGGCATTTTAAGGGAGAAGAAGTGCTTTAAAAAGGAGCTGGCCCATTTTACATTGGTAAAAAGAGGTGTGTTGATGGCTGCATGAAAGCCCAGCCTTTAGATGAGAAAAAGGGAAAGTGTGCCATGAAAACACTATTTTGGAGTTTTAAGGGAGAAGAAGTGCCTTTAAAAAGTAGTTTGATTTCCCCACTACTTTTTTTAAAAGGGCGCAACATTGCTATTGGATCTAAAGGCTAAGGTGTAGTTGCACGGTTAAATGGGGCTATGTCTCTTTAAAGCGCCCATTTAAAGGCAGCGATACAGGTGCGGATCATAATGGATCGTGGATTGGGAGCATGCGTGGTGTGGAGTTCACTTCTAATTAAAACGCTCAATGCCCTGCAGGTGTAAAAGCTGGGGTTTAACCGCGCAGTTTTTTAAAGCTCCCAAACCCTAGCTCCACTCCTAATCCGAACCCTAGACATGTGCAGTAGGGACTCTGGGATGCCGTTACTGTTATTATACTGTGGATAACATGTCAATTCATTCACAAAATAAAGGGGTTCATTCATGATGCACCAGTGCAACGGCACAGTTTAAAAAGGCGGAGGAAACGCAATGATAATTTGACGGATCCTCATAAGTATACATTTGTCCTGCGCAATTGCGCAGTTCCCAGCCGGCAATGATAATTTGACTGTATGGTGTAACTGCGTTTGGGATGCAAAGGAAGGAGCGACTGATGATTGAGGAAGAGCGCCTGGCTTTCAGACATGAGTGCTTCCTCCACCTTTGAGTGACATTTCAGGGATGTTTTAGCAGCGATCCAGGCAGGTATGAAAATCTTCTCTGTCTTATAGGTCTGAGCAGATGCAGTTCTATCACAGGGCTTGGCTGTAAGCAATAGATCTGGTAATATGCTTTGCATGGAAACTGGAGGCATGCAAGTACGGTAGTAATCAGTAGATTTTTGATAGAGTGTAGTGCTTAGAAGTCCATTGGGTTGTTGCACAGTAGTGTCAAGGAAATGAATTTGTCATGAGGATTGTTCCAGGCTCAGGTTAATGGTAGGTGGGGGTTGTTGAAAGCCTGGTGGAACTTCTCAAGTGATTGCTTTCCATGTGGCCAAATTACAGAGATGTTATCAAGAAACCATAGGTAGAGGAGAAGTTTTTGGGGGGCACATGCTGAAGAAGTGTTGTTCCAGGTCAGTCATGAAGATATTTGCATATCGTTGTGCCATGTGTGTGCCTAGGGTAATACCACAGATTTAGAGGTACGTAATATCCCCCAAAGTGAAGTAGTTATGAGAAAGTACAAATTGATAGAGTCTGATGACTTTAAGGATTTGTTTCTTTTTCTGCTCACCTAAACTTGGTGGCACCCTTGCTCTCTTTTTTTGTGACTTCTTTCTACTTGTTTCAGAGCCACTTGAAATGATACCATTCTAACATGACAAGTGTTATCAAATCATCTCTCTTTCTCTCTCCCTGCCAACCCCAATTTCTGTTTCTTTCCAGGATATGGCCCAGAGAAGAGTGCAAAACATGGAGGCCGCTTCCTGCTTGGATGCTTACCACCCCAAAGACTCTTACGTTTTTAAAATAGTTCTTCTGGGTAGTTCCTCTGTAGGAAAGTCAAGCTTAGCCTACCGTTATGTGAAAAAAGACTTCCGGGACTCTCTACCTACAGTGGGCTGTAAGTGAATTAGTAATATAGTATTAAAAGAGCTCTCTTTGGCACAAATGTGCATGTTATAAAATGACCCAGAATCATTTTGCTTGGCACCCGCAGCTTCCACTATTTCTGTTTCTATCTAATGATCTCCATGACAACCATGCGCAAATCCCGCCTGGGGAATAGGCACTATCTTCTTTGTTACAACTGCAGCAACAGAGTGACACCCAGTGATATAACCAAGACAGTGCCCACCTTAAACATGGTCAGTGGAGGACTGAGAGTGAGCCAGGACCAATCTGCAATTGCCCCTACCCTGGTTGTTGACATGCAGCAGCTGGGTAGTCAAAGAATACCATAAGGTCCTCAAAGAAGACTCTGACATGCTTGTGTAGGAGAAATGGTGAGTGGTATATGGGCATGTGCCCCTGCTCAGTAGTTAGCAGTAAATGGTTCAGAATAATAAAAGTGGACGAGAATTGAAAGTGGCAGGCATCTCCTTTAGTCAGGCTTCAGTGAATGAAAGGAAAACCGTGTAAGCATTCGACATTGCAAGACATGCACAGGCAGCAAAGGAAACCACGAAGAGCTTTTTAAAAAGGAAGACTTTATTATATAGCTTGCAGGGAAGAATGGAAAGGCTAGAGGCCATGGGCAGAATTATTAATAAGGTCAAAGTTGGCAAGTTCAATGTCAACTTGCTGTACCTTGAGCACACAGAATGAATAGATTGAGAGATTCTTTATGCCTAGTAAGTTAAAATGCCCAGGAAATTAAAGTCTCCTTGTTTGATGAAGAGAGCATATTATTGTTCAGCACAGACACAGAGGCACTATCAGCAAAAATACCCTCACTTCATCATACTATACTAGGAATTCAATTCTTTGCTTATTTGATTCTCAAAGGAGGCACTGAGTAATTTCTAAATTTTTCCCCCCACTGAGAGAAAGTCTTGGAAAACTGCACCATTTTTAGAAGACTATTTGCCATTTGAGACTTCTCATGTGCAAAATTGCCACATGATATTTTTGCACAGAAAAAAAAAAGCATTTTCTGCTCAGGAAACAGCATTTTCTGTGCAGAAATACTATTTTTGGTATAGAAAATGTTGTTTTCTGCATAAAATTAAAACATATGAATTTTGTGCAGAAGAGGTCCCAAATTGCAATGATTCTGTCAGTCTAGGGTTTTGCTTATTAGGGTTTCCTGACAGTTGAAAAACACATTTTCCATGCCTTTTCAAGAATATTCTTTTTTCAAGAATATACAAGAAGGTTCTGTCCATCCTTACTCTATATTTGCTTACATTCAATTGCATTCCCCATTTCACTGTTATTTTGCTATTTGAAGAGCTCTGTCTGGGGTTCTTATCAGTTCTTTTTTTGTTCTTGCCATTGCAAAATATTAGTATCAGTAGCAAATATGGTCACCTGGCTGCTAAAATTGCTTTTCCCGATTCAGATCCTTATAGGAGTCCACCATTTATATTCCTCCATTCCAAGACTTGACCATTTATTCCTATTCTCATTTTCCTACACTTTAGCCTGTTTTCAACCAATAAGATAACCTGTTCTCTTATCTCGTGACTATGTGGTTTGTTCAGGAACTTTTGGTAATATGCTTTGTTTAAAGGTCCAATTAAACAGTATGTGTTGCATCATCTCATCTACAAGCTTGTTGACCCTCTAAAAAAGTCTAAAAGATTTATGCCAGAACTGACTTTTGCAAAGGATGTTTCTTTCAGCAGGACATATTATTCTATATACTTAATCATTTTATTATTAACAACGTTTTCTATATCATTTCCAGGACCAATATGGTGTAGTGGTTTGACTGCTGGACTAGGACTCCAAGAGAGAAACCATGGAAACCCACTGAGAGGCTTTAGGCAAGTCATACTCTTAGTAGTAGAAGAATGCAATATCAAATATTTTCCCAATAAATTTTGCTAGGAAAACCCCTTGATGGGATCTTGATGTAAGTTGGAGTTGAAGGCATATAACAACAATATTTTCAACAGATTTTACAGAACACTTATTGGAGCAATTGACCAGTAATTTCCTGCATCCTCCCTGGATGGAGGATTTTCAAGAATTGGAGTCACATTCGCAGAATTTGGAGATATTATTTTTAAAAATTACAACACCTAGTCCTAATAATATTGTGCTGTTGTAGTAATAGTTGTTGTTGTGGGCCTCCAAGTTGTTTCCATCTCATGGCAACCCTACCATGGAGTTTTCTCAGCTAGATTTGTTCAGAGGAGGTTTGCCAATGCCTTCTCCTAGGCTGAGAGCATGTGAGTTGCCCAAGTGAGTTTTATGGCCAAGCTGGGAATTGAACCTTGCTCTTCAGAGTTGTAGTCCAGCACTCAAACTACTAATATTATATAGAGCTACCAAGTATTGGAAGTATACATTATAATGTTGTAATCATCACAGCTACCCCAGAAAGTGTCAGTATGAATTACAGATGTAGGGCTGAGGCTGAGAGAGACCAGCATGTCCATGGGCTCCTTGGTGGACTAATGGGAATGGTAAGGTGAGAACCAGGGAATTACTGATTCATAGCCTAGTTTCCTAGCTACTCTGCTATGCCAGTGTCTCTCCCTATCCTTGGCACAAGGCATTTTCATGGATCTGACTGTCAAGCTGTTTCAGCCTGAAACACTGAATAGCTGAAGACAAAAATCTTGTCTCTATGGTGCCTACAGTTTGTAATCTCTTGCTTTTAGGTTCCTTCTTCACTCAAATCCTAAATTTAGACAATGCTACCATTAAGTTGGAGATCTGGGACACAGCAGGACAAGAGAAGTACCATAGTGTTTGTCATCTCTATTACAGAGGTGCTAATGCTGCTGTTCTGGTTTATGATATTACTAGGAAGGTAAGAAGATACAAATGTTCTGTTTATACTTTCCCATAATTTTCTTTCTTTTTAAAAGCCTTGCTTTACTGTCCCTAAATGTGTCACCCTGTATAAAGTATACCTGTATATAATTTTAAATGGAACTAGTTTTATATTTTGATGTATTTTCTAATTTTATGTGGAAGGTGGTTCTGATATATACTTGTATGCTCTGGATCTTCCAAAGCCTTCCAAAGATGGATTAAACCAGGTCAGTCTGAATTGATGCTGTCATGCAAAATAATGCATGATTTCAAACAAAAATGAGGCAAGGGAACAAAAACTTAGTGTTGCAGACGAAGGGTCAGAGTCTATAAAAGTTGCTTTTTTGGATTACAAATCCCAGAATCCCTAACCCACCAAAGCAAATACAAAAAATTAACTTTTCCAACCTCTGCAAAGACCAGCCTATTTTCAAATGAAGGTTATTGTACTCCAAAATTATGAATTTGAGCAAGACAGTGCTATAGCAGCCACTGTGGGAGATTGGTTGCTTTCAGAGATAGATAGGATCCCTTCCTAAATATTGCACTTTCCTTAAGTCTTGTTATGCACAAAGGTGGGAGCTTGAAGCAGCTGAAGGAAAACCCCTAAAAGAAATAAACTTACAAAATGCTAGATACTCAGCAGCAGCTCAAAGTATGGGTTTGTGGACTCATAAAGAGTTTGGAAACACCTTTGATATTATCCTGGGATAGATGATCTAGTCTAGAAAAACTAATATATTTTGACCTCGGAATTCCCCCACCCCACCCCACAGATACCGAAATCTGTGCATGCTCAAGTCCCATTAAAATTAATGGCGGCAAGTCATGTGCATGCACCACCATTAACTGAAATGGGGGCTTGTGGATGGCAAATCCACCAATAAGGAGGGTGGACTATAGAGTTTTAGCACCGAGGTATTAAGAAACTGATACAATCTGAAACAACTCCTCTGATTTATGGATTGGCAAGGGAAATGACAGGGAAAGTTCAAAGAGTTAAAGAGGTGTGGTCTTTTTCTATTTTGACAACTGCTCTCCCTTGTTCCTTTCCTGTAGCAAATGTAAAATAAGCTGACAGGGGAAACATGGCACATTGTGCATTACCCATGGTGCTTGTCCTTTTCTTCTCTTTATCCCGAGCATGCCCTAGGTAAAGCAACCCCAACAGTGGTGCAAGTTGTTCTTCAATAAGTAGTACAATTAGTTAACAGCACACATACTGAATTGTATATAAGGGCTGCAGAGACTATTGCATGCCAGTGCATACCCTGATGTTGAATATATACAAAATCATAATTAATATCTAGTAGGGAACGTGACGTTATAATCTTTATAATCCAGATTTCTTACACCTTAAATCCCTTTTACCAAGGATTTGATGAAAAACAGGGACTCACTGGAATGGGTGGAGGTTTGTTCTGTTTGTCTAGGCATGGAACTTAAAATACTCTATTTTTTAAAAAATGTGAACAGCTCATTCTATTTTTAAGAAAAGAAAATACACCTTCAAAAATTCTAGGCATATGATTGATCAGGTGTACTAATAATTTATATATAATTTGCCTTTTCAGGAAAGTTTAGAGAAAGCCAAAGTATGGCTAAGGGAACTGGAGAAGGAATTCCTTCATGATGAAATAATTATAGTTTTGGTTGGCAATAAGTTAGATCTTTCAGCAGAACGAGAGGTCATGCTACAGGTAAGGAGTGGTCTTGTCTGAAAGCTCATGCCTGATTTCTACAAAGATGTATCTGTTTTGGCCGTGGAAAATGTTTTTTTGTTTTTTTTAAATCATTGTGCTTTTAAATGTACAGTTTTAAAATCCAGTTTCGTTTACCATCAGTTATAGTCCTATATCTTCTTTGCGTACATATTTTGACCTGTGTGGAATAACAAGCAACTAGTTCAAAAAGTTTAAATTTAATTAATTATAATAAATAAATAAATAAAATTACCGGTAAACATAAATTTAAAAAAAGAAAAGAAAAAAAGAAAGAAAGAGAGTAAATGAAATAGAATAACGGGAACAGAATGGGTTGGAAGACAAAGAAACCCCATCCTACTTATCTTTCCATTAAAATTCAACACAACATTTAGAAGATTGGAATGATGTGGTAAGACTACTAGGGGCTATTGATTAGGTTGTATAGTTAATTACCAAAATATATTGGGGAAAATAATGAGGAATTTTCTCAAGAATTTTCTCTTCATCTAATGTGGACACAATAAATCACACTCCAATAGGGAACAATTGTAGATTTTAATCAGATGCCTTGGCAGGGACAACTGAACAAGGGAGAATGTGTGTGCCAAACCAGTAACTATTTTACTAACACAGTATTGTTTGACATACTGAAAGCAGAAGATTTGGAGTGCAAATAGTGTTATCTTTTCCAAAGGATTTTTTTTCCCTAATATGGAACTTATACTTGGTCTTCACAACCTGTGGCCTTCACAAGTCAAACAGAGCATACTGCAGGAATTCCCTCTTGCCATGGCTTTCCTGTGTACAGATCAGCACACGGCATCTTGCAGTATGTGGCTGCTGAGATGCATTTGACATTATTATGAGTCTCATGTCCAGAGACTTTGGCTGCATCCTCACTGCAGAAATAAACCAGTTTATTTAACTGCTGTGACTCAATGCTATGGAATTTTGAGAATTGTAGTTTTGTGAGACATTCAACCATCTCTGTTTTGGTGCCCTACCAAACTACAAGCTCTGGAATTCCATAGCATTGAACCATGACAGTTAAAGTGGTGTCAAGCAGTGCAGATGCATCAGTTGTGTCACAGCAATTCCTGTTTTGTACAATTGAATGACCCTAGGATTCTTTGCCAGTCAACATCTAATTGCATTGCAGGCGTCCTGTAAACCTCTAAAATATTTGACACTTACTTTGATGCACTGTCTTCCAGGAGGCAAAGGACTTTGCAAAAACAAAAAGTATGTTGCACATGGAAACATCAGCAAAAACCAATCACCAGGTGACAGAACTCTTCACATCCCTAGGTAAGTTTAGCCCACACAGTTAAAATTACAATTGAGGCCATAAATTCTGTGGGTGTATTGGTGTTGTGGTGTTATTTCCCATCAAGTCATTTTCAACTTATGGTACTCCTATCACAGGATTTTCTTGGCAAGGTTTTTCAGACGGGTTTACCAATGTCATCCTCTGAGAGTGAGAGACCCAGGAGATTATCACACAGGGGAAGGGTGTCCTTGTCCCATCCCTGTCCTGTCCTTCCCGCACAATTGTGGGAAGACTTTCATAAGATGTTGCACATATTAGGGCAACATCCGGAAAGCATGAGAGACACTAATTGTGTGAAAGCCTTTCAAATGATGTCATGCTAGTTATGTCATTGTCCTGTCACTGAAGTGACATTTCCCCAACATTTTGCATTAACGGGAGTGTGCATTAATGCAATTCCACTTCAATGATAAGATGATGATGATGATGATGATGATGATGATGATGATGATGATAATTTATTTATACCCTGCTCTTCAGCCCTAAAGGCTATTACAATTATTATTTTAATTAGACTGATGGTTCCCTGCCCTCAGGCTTACAATTTAAAAATACACGACACAAAAGGAGAAGGGAATGGTGTTGGGGAAGGGGATCAGGTCCAAAAGTTCTTCTCTCCCTCTGATGCCTGGACCAAGGCAAATGGCATGGAGGGAGCGCTCTGCTTCATAATCTAGGACAGGCCTGATGGAGTTTGGCCTGTGCTTTTACTCCCTCCTAGGCCAGATGGTGTTCTCATGGAGGGAGGGCTCTTCAACTTGAGGCCAGTCCCAATGGTGTTGCTAGGCCTCTCCTTTCACTTCCTCCTAGGCCAGATAGTGTTGTCATGGAGGGAGGGCTCTTTAACTAAAGATAAAGACAGGATCAATGCTACGATATGAAAGGCTTTCATCCACCATGAATTGAATAAGGACAGGAGAGTGTTGCTGTCCCTATCCCATCTGAGTGTGATAATCTCCTGTGACTTGCCCAGGATTACCCAGTAGATTTTTATTGCTAAAGGGAGATTCAAACCCTGGCCTCCAGGGTCATAGTCCAATACTCAAATCAATACACCATGCTAGTTCTCTAGTCAAATGATTTGTTATGACCTATGAGTCAGAATGCAGAATGGCTCTTTCCCCAGGGTTGTGCATTGGTAGTGTGTTGGAATGAGTTGTAATTGGGAAGGGAGGAATTCCTGCTCCAAATTGGACCTGAATGACCAATCACAGCAGCAGAGTGAAGACAGAATGAAGTCCTTCAGTCTTGTATTTTCCATTTCTTGCTAATAATGCAAACTTTTCCTGAAGTGAGTAAACTATTTACTTTTGGTAACCCAATGGATTTCATAGGGTTTTAAAGGCAAGGACTATTGAGAGGTGGTTTGCCATTGCTTTCTTCTGAAACACAGCCTGGTATTCCCTGGTCATTTTTTCCCTGGTCATTCCCTGGTGGCGCAGTGGTTAAATGCCTGTACTGCAGCCACTCACTCAAAACCATAAGGTAGCGAGTTCAAGACCAGCAAAAGGGCTCAAACTCGACTCAGGCTTGCATCCTTCCGAGGTCGCTAAAATGAGTACCCAGATTGTTGGGGGCAAGTAGTTTACAGTTGTAAACCGCTTAGACACTGCTTAGGCGGTATGAAGCAGTATATAAATGAAGCTGTTTATTTATATGTACAGCACCAAGGACTCTTGTATTATTATATGTAGTGTGACATGAATCCATTGTCCTTGTTCATACTTCAGCTAAAAGATTGGAATTTGTGAATATAATTCAATTCAGCTGTTTTTCTTTATAGTCTTTCTATTAAAGCTCTTATAATTCTAACTCAAGTCTGATAGTGTTAACAAACTAGATGAGGGCAAACAAACTAACACTGAGTCCAGCCAAAATAAAGGTGCTCTTTGACAAGGGAAAGACAAATTACAGAACAGGGAGCCAATGTGTGGTGGAGGTCCACTATGTGTCTCTGCTCCTGTATTCAGCAAAGGTAAATGACTGTGTGTTGTTGGAAATGTTGGTCTGTAACATGTGCCTTGTTTAGATTACTATAATGCCCTATGTGTAGCTTTGTATCTGAAAAGCATTTGTAAAATCCAACTGATTCAGAATAATGTGGCCAGACTGTTGATGGGGACTGGTTACCACAAATATGTGACTTTTTTTTTTGCAACTTCATTGGCTATATGGCTCTTTTCAGGAACAACTAAAAGTGTTTATTATGATCCCATATGATTATTTGACAGATGTTGACCAAGATCATGCACATGAGTCTATGATTTGTAACTTTATAATGTCTTATAGTCTATCCTCAACAGGACACACAGTCTTTCTAATCTATCGCAAAAATGTGTATTGGGTTGTCCTGCATAGTGTCCTGTTCTGGTACCTGTTGCACCATAGGTCCCATAGCACTTTGAACCTCGTTGTATAATGGGACCCTTGGTGCAAAGACCATGCTGTTGGCTCCATTTGCACAATGGCCTCGGGGAGGTAACTATGTCACTGCTCCCTTCCTGAGAATACAAGTGTTGTGCAATGTAATCATATGTCAGTTTATAGACATAGTAACAGAAACACAGAGCTGAAAGGAATCCCATAGGCCATTGAGTCTAACCCTCTTCTTAATGCAGGATCTCCAGCAAGAACATCCCCAGCAGGTAGTTTTCCAGCCTCTTTTTGAAGCCTTCTAGAGAAGGAGACTCCCACCACCCCAGCAGGCATTTGGTTCCATTGGCAAACCATGCTTATATTAAAAGGTTCCTTCTAGTATTTGATCAAAATGTACCCTCTTGCAACTTCAGACCATTAGATCTGGTGCTACCATCTGGGGTAGCAAACGATAGTCCTGCCCCTCCTCTCTGTGACAGCTCTTGAGATATTTAAAGAGTACAGTCATGTCACCTCTCAGTCTTGTCTTCACCAGGCTGACCTTATCCAGCTCTCTCAACCGTTCTTCATAATATTTTGTTCTTTATACCTTTTATCATTGAAGGCAATGGGAGTCTGGGGCAACTTCAGGGCTATAATACTCCAGTGCTGGCCAGTGTAGACGTGCCCATAGTTTGACCAGACAAGTGTTGTTGCTTAGGCTGTGCTGCTTTGGGAAAGATTTAATAGGTTAGGTGCTGTTGTCATTTTTTAAAAATTAAATGTTATAATTTTGCTTTTAATTCAGTTTTTATTTGATTGGGTTTCTGGTTTTTTTAAATATTAGTTGTATGGTTACACTTCTCGAGTGCCATTTTTTGGCAGAAACATTGGATGTAGAGTAATCAATAAATAAACTTTCTGAATCCTGGAAACATTCAGAGTTAGAAAATGGTTATGGGGTAGGGGTGACAATGGCCTGCGGGCAACTATAATTCTAGGCAAGAGGTAGCTTACACTTTAAATTAGAACTCTCAATGTCAGACAAAACAGGTTGATTTTTCTAAAAAGAATACACACAGAAAGATAACCATTTTCTCTCCTTTACAAAGCTTATGAACTGTTGAAACAAGAGCAACAGAAAGAGAAACCCTCTCATACAGCACAACGGGCAAAATCAAACATTGATCTACGAGAAACAACATTTAACAAAATTAAATGCTGCCAGAAATAAAGACAAGTATTCTAATATGAAATGTTAAGTGCTGTTGGAGCCACTGTACTAAATAAATATTTTTTTAAAAAAATAAAGGCTTCTACATTGGTGGGTGTACACTATGGCCTAAATCCTTTTGGTTAGTTCCAACTATAGGAGGTCCTTTGAATAAAATTGTTGAATGGAATGTCAAATAATCCCACTAATTCAGTGAGTTCTCTCTAACTGGGACTACCAATAGGATCCAGGTCCGTACCATTTTACTTTTTTCTTTGTAATGATGGATGGAGCCTATTTAGCAGTGCTAATAGGAGTTAGCACTTCCAGATAACTGGTTATCAGCTAGTTCTTTTACATCCAGATGCATTATAGATTGCCATAAGAATACAATAGAAAGAAAGACTGTGTTGTTTCCTAAGATGTTGTATCACCAATTGGGAGTAATCTGGTCCAAGTTGCTTCATGCATGGCACATCTGAAGCAGCAGGGTTATCCTTTTAAAAAGTCATCAGAGGGCTCCAATGTCTGGAAGATCTGGAAGAGTGACAAGAACTGGGCACAAGATCACTTGAAAGTGATAGATCTGGCCTCTGAGGAACCAGATCTGCCCCTCTATTTTTTCTAGCATTGCCAGATCAGGGTCATGTTGAGGTTTCCAGGCCAAAACCTGAGACCTGGGGACAGCTCCTGTTGATGCCCTTAAGTGTTATGAATTAAGTACCAATCTCAGTAGCTCACAGGATGTCATTCAGACACACTCTTATACACACATCATATTTTCCTTTTTGGAGGTTAAGACAAAAAAAACCTAAGTCAAGGGGGCATTCCCAGATCAAGGTAAAACAAGGGGATTATTTCTTCTCTCTTACATAAGGAAATGGGATAAACTACATTTAATCTAGCCTACTTGTTCCAGCTAGAGGGTGGATGCAGAACCAAGTGGTAAGTGAGCCATGTCACCACAGTGACTGGAAAGGAGGAAACTAACAAAGAAAATACATAGCCCCCCTGGAGAGTCTTTGCAGGTGGCAGCAACCTGTAGGAAGCTGCTGCTGTCCTAGATGAGCTGGATATATACACATAGTCCTTTCCTCTTACCCAGAGATGAGACCACCAAAACTGGAGAATTTGTAACTTTGTGTTCCACCTGGAGATGTCCCACAAAAATTGGAAAAGTCACGGTGCCAGTGGCTACAGTGCCCTTTCCACAGCACAGAAAGGAGCCAATTTTGCAGCTCCTTTTTGCGCCATGAAAAGGCGAGATTGGGGCGAGCTGCATAGCACACTGCCTCAGCTCCAAGGACTGAAGACAGAAGATGTCAGTGGGATCACTAGGGTTGGAGTTACCCGGTGAGGTAACTCAAGGTGTGACCCGTCCCCTTTGATTTCCTCCCCTACCTCACCTATACAGAATCCTTACCAGTGTTTTTCCTACTAATGTTACTCATTAATCATAATTCCTGTATATCACTGAATGTAATCTGATATAAACAACTAGCAACATTAAAATTAGAGCTTTAAATTGCAAGATCATACACACAGCATCTGTGCATTTGCATATACATAGTTCCATGTGGTTGATTTGAAAATTTGGAAACAGGTGATGTTTTTAAAGAAAATTTTAAAAGAAATATATATATATATATATATATATATATCCTGGGGACTCTCCTTTCTCCTCCCACTGAGTCTTACCCCACTCACCCTATCTCTGCAATGTTTTAAAGGGACACAGGCAAATGTCACAGTCCATTTCTGCCAAAAGGAGATGATTGGGGAGAAGTGGTATCACCCCTTTAGGTGTCATCTCATGCAGTCTGCATTCCCTACATTCCCCTAGTGCCACTAGGAGCATCCCAGGAATTGCTTTTATCAGAGTAATGAGATTTACAGTCATTGTTTGAATTTCATTCATTGACTAAAAACACGGAAAGGTGACAGCAGATTATTTGCACATGTGAACAAATAGAATTTTTGTGCGTGCCCATGTTGTCTCTTATATAGTGAATTCTCCAAGGGCTAAATATTTGTTTTTTAAAAAAGAAAAGAAAAAAAAGCTGAGAATCTGTGCATAATAACTGGTAAAATATTTCTACAAGCTGGATAAGAAAAAGGCTTCAGTGGCCTAAGAAAATTTTGAATGTACTGTTGCAAGTAATGTAGCTAATATCTGTCTCAACCTGGACTCCTTTTCTTAAACTAGATCAGTGATGGAGAATGTTGTGGCACTGTCCATTTAAGTTTACATGAGTATCTTCAGACTGATGACCTCAAAACCATAGACAGACTTCTTGAAGAATTGAAAGCAATCATGTGTATTGTCCCTTGTCCACCTTGCCTGCTTGCCTAATGGAATCTCAGAATTAGTTTGTGCCTCTCACAGAAAATTTGGTTCCCAGAATTTTAAAGGAGTCTGAGGTGAGACCCTTATGGAAGAAAACTGATTTGGATCCATTTCCTTCCTAGTTTTCGAATGGAAGCTTTTTTTCTCCTTGGTGAATTCCCTGAGTGTCAACATGGACAGAAATACTGAATCTCTAGTGATTATCAGTCCAATCATCCATGGTATCAGTCTAGTTAGAATATGACTGTATCATACTGTTCTTCAATGGGTTCCAGATTTTTGCCCATAAGCCTGGAGATGGCTGTTCTCTCCCATTGCCTTTGTGTTCTGGGGCTCCCCAGAACAGTCTTGCCTCCTATGCCATCAGAAGGCCACCCAAAGGTCTGGACTGAAATCCAAACTTCACTGGCTTTCAAGCTGATAGTTCTGATTTTAGCCTTTAAACCTATGAGTGTTACCTTAGGGATCACTTGCTCCAGTTTAGGCCTTCCGAGAAATTACATCCATGATCGGAGGCCTTGTTTATGAGGCCAAGTAAGCACATGGACAGGCCTTTCTCTGAGGTGGTGCCATCTCTTTCCCATCTGAAATCTGTCAGAATGTCATTTCATATCTATGGCCTTCACCAGATACTGAAGACAGCATTATTTCCAAGAGCTTTTAATATACACTGCTGTTTTAATGTATAAAATATTTTGTTTTTGCTGCTGTCTATGTTTTGCTTTGTTCCCAGTGGTGTCTCTATCTATTGCATTTAGAAATCATTTGTTGTATATAGAAATTATTTTATTAATCATGTTATGTCATTTTATGTTTATGTTGTACACTGCTCTGGGTACTTGTAGCAGAAAAGCAGGATATAAAATAAGATGGGAAAAAAGAACAACTTGAATTTCTGAAGATTTCCACCAGGTTCACATTCCATGTCACAGGTTAAAATTTACCATTTTTCTTATTCCCAGATGCAATTATAACATAGGTAGGACATAAACACCTTTTCATATATTCTGCAGCTGCTTTTCTCAGCATTCTTCCCCATTGGCTAAGGTGGCCAAGGCTACTGGGAGTTGCAGCCCAACAATATTATTTTATGCACTTCTATTTATAACCAAAAAGAGAACATACAACATGTAGGAGAGAAATGTTGTTAATGTGCTCAGTAGTCTATCTTTCAATAATGCCTAATATACCGTATGTAACTGGAAAAATTTGCATGTCTTTCTGTTTACAACTGTTTACTCTTTGCAGACTGTTTACCTTTCCTGCCCTTCCTCTGCCATTCCAGCTGTGTCAAATTGTAGAGTGGAACAAATTGTAAAGAGGAACAGCAGGGACTGTTTATGTTTTGTAAAGTGACATGCATACACATTTGTGGAAGTATAAAATAAATAAACAAAAGAAATGTACGGAGAGCAAATGGGTGCTTTTGTGTATAAAGGAAGGCACAAGGAAAGAGGGTCTAATGAAATTTGTTGGTCAAACAACTGTTCCTTCTTTTGGTTTTAGCCATGAAAGAAAGATTACAGCAAGGTCCAGCTGTTTTATTTGACTTCAAGGGGGGACTAGAATACTTGTGTGTGCTGTTCTTTCATACCACAATTGTAAATTATTCACATTTGCAGCATATCATTCATCTTGCAGAGCAACATTGTTCTCTTCTATAGGGAAGCAAGCTTGCCGGTGTCTGTGGCTGGATCTCTGGGCACCAGCTGCTCTTCTCCTCCCAAATCGTCCCACAGGTCGGATACCTCGCCCTGTGTACCAGGAGGGATCAATATCAGGATCTGGAAAGCAAAGCCCAGGAGAGATCATGAGGAGACAATGCCAAGGAAAGGCTTGCCTACTTCTGTTCTGGACATGGCCTTACTGTAGTGAAAAATACTGATGAGAGGCACATTCTAGTCAACTAGCATTTTGCTACTTGTTAAAAAAAGTATACATCAGTAATTTTTTGAGGAACTGTTGTCTTTCTTCTGGATTAAGTCCACAAATTATGACTGATGATGATCTATAGCATCAACATCTTTGGTGGTGGTGATGAGAATGGTGAAAATGATTATGATGAATAATGGTATTAAATATAAAAAGTAACCAATGAAGTATGCCAATGACTAGCATCCTTGTCTATGGGTGGCAGGAAATTATAAGGGCCACACAGCAGTTTAAGATCTGAACATCCTTCCTACAGTTTTGGGGAACAATAATAATAATAATAATAATAATAATAATAAATCTTTATTTCTAGCCCGCTCCTCTGTAGAGCACAATCAGAGCGGGGTACAGCAAATTAAAACATACAGATTAAAATACATCATCAACTTATACCCAACCACCCATCCTTAAAAAATAAATTAAATTAGTAATAATTTAAAACCATAACAACATTAAAAACATAATACATCCTCATAGATCTTGGATGAGGGTAAAAATAGCACCAAGCAAGGGGTCGAAATAGGTCCCGTTTCGGAGCCGGGAACTAGGAGGTTTCAGGGAAGGCCTGCCGGAAGAGATGCGTCTTCAGAGCTTTTTTAAAGCAGTCAAGAGATGTTATAAGACGCATCTCATCCGGCAGTCCATTCCACAGCTTGGGTGCGGTAGCTGAAAAAGTTCTCTGGGAGGTCTGCGACAGCCGAGTTTTCACAGGCTGTAGCAGGTTCCTCCCAGAGGATCGGAGCGTGCGGGGGGGTTCATACAGGGAGAGGCGGTCCCTAAGATAAGATGGACCCAAGCCATGTAGGGCTTTAAAAGTTAGGACCAATACCTTGTACTGTGCCCGGAAACTAATCGGCAGCCAGTGGAGAGCCTTGAGCACCGGTGTTATGTGCTCTCTCCTTGGTGTTCCAGTTACAAGCCTGGCTGCCATATTTTGGACCAGTTGAAGTTTCCGAGTTAAGCACAAAGGTAGCCCCATGTAGAGCGCATTACAGAAGTCCAGGCGTGAGGTTACCAGAGCATGTACCACAGCTTCCAGGTCCCTCATGTCCAGGAAAGGGCGCAGCTGGCGTATCAGCCGAAGCTGATAACATGCACTCCTGACCGTCGCATTCACCTGACAAGTCATGTGAAGCGGCGAATCTAGGAGTACCCCCAGGCTGCGAACACAGTCCTTAGAGGAGAGTGTGACTCCGTCCAGGACTGGAGACTGTATTCCCAAGCCTGGTTTCGGGCCTGTGACTGTTAGTACCTCCGTTTTGTCTGGATTCAGTTTCAATTTGTTTTCCCTCATCCAATCCATTACCGCCGCAAGACAGACATTAAGAGGAGAGACGCCATCTGAAGTCTGTGCTGATGATCTGGTCATGGAGAGATATATCTGAGTGTCATCAGCGTACTGAAGACACTGAGCTCCATGCCTCCGAATGACCTCACCCAGCGGCTTCATATAAATGTTAAATAGCATCGGGGACAGGATGGCACCCTGAGGGACACCACAATTAAGCTCGATTTTTGAAGAGCAACTGTCCCCGAGCCTCACCCTTTGGGATCTGCCGGAGAGGAAGGACCGGAACCATCGAAGAACGGTGCCTCCAATCCCTACCTCCCTCAGCCGATCCAAAAGGATGGAATGGTCTATAGTATCAAAGGCCGCGGAGAGATCCAAGAGCACCAGCAGGGTCACACTGCCCCTGTCAATACTCAAGCGGAGGTCATCAGCCAGTGCGACCATGGCAGTCTCAACTCCATGACCTGCCCTGAAGCCGGTTTGAAATGGATTGAGATAATCGGTTTCATCCAAGACGGCTTGGAGTTGGAAGGCAACTGCTCTCTCGATCACCTTGCTCAAAAATGGGAGCAAGGATACTGGTCTGTAGTTGTTCCTGTCCAGGGGATCAAGGGAAGGTTTCTTCAGGAGAGGCTTAACAGCCGCCTCCTTCAGACACGATGGAACAGTGCCTTCCCTGAGGGACGCATTGATCACATCCCGAAGGAATGTCCTCAATGCGCCCCCTCCCTGAACGACCAGCCAAGATGGACATGGATCGAGGGAGCATGTCGTCTTCCGGGTACTGCCAAGGAGCTTGTCCACGTCATCGGTACTCACCGATTGAAACTCATCCAGTAAACTGACAGCAACGGAGTTGCTGGACACCTCACCAGTGGATTCTGACAGAACATTGGCGTCCAAGTCGTTTCTTATCCGAGAGATTTTATCTGCAAAGTAGATGTTAAACGCGTCACAGCAGGCTGTTGTCGGGTCAAGTAGGGGATTCGGCGCAGGGGGAACCTGCGTCAGTTCCCCCACTACCCTAAACAGCTCAGCTGAACAGGACTCCGCAGACGCAATACGTGCAGAGCAGAAGGATCTCCGTGCTGCACGTAAAGCCTCCCGATAGGCGCGAAGGTGCTGCCTATGGCGAGTTCTGTCGGATATGAGGCGAGTTTTCCGCCACTTGCGCTCTAGTCGTCGTCCAACCCGCTTCATCTCCCTGAGTTCATCTGTGAACCAGGGTTTGCGGTTGGGAGCGGGCTGGAGAGGACGCTCGGGAGCGATCGCGTCGATAGCCTTGGGAAGATCGGTGTTCCAAGTGTTCACCAAGGTTTCGACTGAATCACTGGCGTTACCAACCATTAGACCCTCTAAGGCCTTCTGGAAACCAATTGGATCCATAAGCCTTCGAGGGCGGACCATTTTAATGGGTCCGCCACCCCCGGGGGGACGGAAAGCGGCTTGTAGTTCCATCTTGATCAGGAAATGATCCGTCCACGACAGTGCGGAGGTTTTGGTTACCTCCGCCCACGGATACTCCTGTTCCGTACTAAAAATCCCATCAAGTGTGTGACCTGCACAATGGGTAGGCCCAGTGACCAATTGGGATAGGTTCATGGCTGTCATGGATTCCATGAACTCCCGAGCTGCTCCAGATAAATCAGAAGGGCTGGTCTCCAGAGAGATATTGAAGTCACCCAAGACCAAAAGTCTGGGGGACTCCAGCAGCAACTCGGAGACCAGCTGAGTCAGCTCGGTCAGGGAGTCCGTTAAGCAACGGGGTGGCCGGTAAACCAACAGAATCCCCAAACTAATAGGGGGTTCCCACAGTTGGGAGTGGGAGGATGACTTCTGATAAAATGCCAAACTCTTGTCTTCTCTCATAATGCAGCTATGTTAAATCTGACCCTCTGTCTCCTGAACCTCTTCAGAAGTGAATATTACACATGAGCAAAACTTCACTATGGTTAGCTGAAATCCACCAAAAAAACAAACAAACAAAAAAAAACCCCTCCACTTTGTTTGCGTTTGAGAATCTGAGGTATTCTAAGGATACAGAAAGTACACAGGTTGCACAGCAACATTTTCCAGCTATCCAAAACCAAATGCTGGAGTTAAGGAACTACACATTAATAGCAATGAGCATCTCAGGCAAAAAACTCAGTTGGCAGTGAAGGGAGTTTTCTGCTGCTGTCACAGAATATATCCCAAGAATGAGGGCAGGGAATAACCATCTTCCTCTGCCTCTGGTTTCAAGAATTGGCATACTGCTGCACAGAGTAAATAACAATAAACAATAATAATTCTAGACACAGCGTAACTGGCAGAATGTTTTGTATCTCTTTCCCTTCCAGTTAATGAAGAAATGACATTTCCAGGCATTGTGTCTCTAGAAAAATGCTGTTTATTTGTTTGTGTGTGCGCTGTTTGATACAGATCTATCTTTATTAAAGGTCTTATCCAGGTACTGTAATGGGGAAAGTGTTGGGCCGGGTATATTTGCCTTTGAAGCCCTTGTGAAAATTCAGTACCAGCACTGATAATTTAAACCAGTGGTCCCCAAATTTTTCTGGCTACCGCCCTCGTTCCTCTTGAGCAATCTTGGTTGCTGCTCCCTTTGCACCCAGTGACCTTGGGAGCAGCAACTGAGCATTTGGCTGAGCAGTAACTAAGAAACCTCTCAACTGTGCCAGCCTTGAGGCAAAGGCTGGCCTGGGCAAGAAACTTCTTGGTCATTGCTCAACTGGCTGCTTGGTAGTTGCTTGCACCTAGCCACCCTGGGAGCAGCATTTGAGCAGCTGGCTAACAACTGAGAATCCTCTAACCCATGCCACCCCTCCAGCAAAGGCCAGTGGGGGCAAGAGACCTCTTGGTCACTTCTTAGTTGCTGCTACAGGTTACCAGATGCAAAGGGGGAAGCTTCTCCCTGATGAGGATGGGCTTTCATGCTTTCTTTGTTGGGGCAGAGAGGGACACAGCTGGTGAGAGTGCAGGGGCTTACAGAGGCCACATGCTCTGGACTGGAGACTGGCATGGAGAGGGAAAGGGAGAGATTTGGATTACAGGAATCTCTCCAAGGCATAGGATTTGTTCCAAGAATTGATCCCGGATAGTCCATGGGCTATGTGGTCATGTTCTGGAAGAGTTTATTCCTGATGTTTTGCCAACATCTGTGGTTGGCATCTTCAGAGAATGCTGGCATGGAAGTGAATGGGTGTATATATACTGTGTGATCCTGGTTGAGAGGAAATGATTTACATGTTAATCTGTCTGTTGGTCTGTTGAATGGCAAGGGTCACACAATATATATACCCCACCTGCTTCTCTGAAGATGCCAGCCACAGATGCTGGTGAAATGTCAAGAATAGACTCTTCCAGAACATGGCCACATAGCCAAAAACCCACAAAAAAACTAAGAACACATAAACTAGGAAAGTTTACTTTTGTCTGAACCTAATAAGGAAGGGAAAGATTCTGCCCTCCTTCTCTCTCCCCAGTTAACTGAGTCCAAACTAGTTTTGCACTTTGAACTCACTTTACAGCAACTGAAGTAAACTGAGGGTTAAGTAGGAAATTCTTTTTAAAAAGTGCTGGAAAAGTGAGGTGACAGAGGATTCATTGCCCTTGCCAAATCTGGGCAGTTGAGGGATATGGACGTGAAGTGCATACACACATGAGACACTGCCAACATTAGTGTTCCAGCATGGTATGCACACACACACACACACACACTTCATTCAACTTCAACCATTGTTATCTCTTGAGGCCCACTAAGACAAATGTTTTGGATACTTCGCTGGCACACAAGGTTGCCTGACCAACAAGAACATACTTCTGATTTCCATAGATTGATCCAGGTTTCGACATTCAGTGTCAGGAAGCACCAGGCAGTCCAGCAGCAAGCACATGAGGCAGACAATTAGCAGTCTCATTCCTTTTAGGTTCTTTTCCAATATTTTGTGGCTTGGAACCTGGGGAAGCGGACACTCACCTGTAGACACAAGGGAGAAAGAATGAAAGGAGCAGACTCAGAGGAAAGGACTTTTCAGTAAAGGATAGAAACCCCAACTAAAATAAATTAAAATAAAACCCTACACCCCTACAAAAATAAATTTGAAAGATGCATTTCAAGAAATGTTTGGTTTCCTGAAACAATACATTCAAGTACTCAGACCTAAATTGTGTCATTACAGTTTAACCATTGATGCAAAACATGCAGATACTTCTCACACTGATTAATCCTTGTTTGCATATCCTCCCACCCTGAGGACTGCCATTAGCAACAGAACAATACATTTGCAAATTACCCCTTCCTTCCCAGGGTCACACAGGATATATATATCCAATCCTTTTCCAGGCTATCATTCTCTGAAGATGCCAGCCACAGATGCTGGTGAAACAGCAGAAAGGAACTCTTCTAGAACATGGCCATTAAATGCTAAGTCTGTGAGTAGGTGGCTGTAACTAATTGTTTTTTTTAATATCACAGTACCTTTTTACAGACTTAAAACTATACCACTACTACTGTTATCACTACTTCTAGGATTACTATGTATCTTAGTTATGACAATAAACGATCATTTACTGTTTTTGTTCCATTTACTTCCTTCTCCTCATCATCATTGCAACTACCATCACTACCTCTAAAACAGGTTTGTGGGCTTGCCTTACTGGGTAACCAAGGAATATTACAACATGTTGGGGTTCCAGGATTTGGAACCTGGCTCAACCAAATACAGCCCCTGTACTTGTATCATGTCTTTAGTAATGATTAGTTTTTGAACTTTCAGTTGTGGGTTCCTCCAGTTTAGTGTTACCTTGATATCAGAGTTATTACAGGATATCTGTAATATTTGTCAAAGTGTTTACTATTGTGATACAAATTATTTTTTGCTTACTTTTCTAAGACTGCAATCCTACATAGATTTAGGATTAAGTTGCATTGAACCCAATAAGCTTGTATTTTTAGTCTTTCTTTTGATCACTTTATTAGGAGTAGGAATCATGGTATGACGATGCTCCAGATGTTGCTGAATTGCATTTCCTAGCATACCTCACCATTGCATAATCCCAATTGTCCTGATAAAACAGGGACAGTCCTGTTTAATCCTCTGTCATCTCATTTTTTCATCTGTTTTCAAAATGGTGACTGCATGAACCCAATGGCCCCTATTCATTCTGGAGAGAAGTGACCAATGGGATGCCACAGGGTTCTGTTCTGGGCTGAGTGATATTCAACATCTTTATCAGCGACTTGGATGTAAGAATAGAGGGCATGTTTATGAATGTGCAGATGACACCAAATTAGGAGGAGTATCTAATACCCCAAAGGAGAGGCTCAAAATTCAAAATGAACTGAATAGATTCGAAAGCTGGGGCAAAATTAAGAAAATAAATTTCAGCATGAAGAAATGTAGGGTACTGCACTAAGGCAGACAAAAATGAAATGCGTAGATATAGGATGGGAGAACATCTGGTTTAACAAGACTACATGTGAATAGATCTAGGATTCGTAGTAGACCATAAGTTGAACATGAGTCAACAATGGCCTGATTTACACGGGCAAAAAAAGGCGCTTTTAAGGAAAAAAAAGGCGCTTTTAGGGTTAGGGAGGGCGTAGCCTTTACACCCTCCCTAAGCCTAAAACGCATGGACGCCGCCATTTAAAGATGGCGGCGTCTACACGGACGCGCCGTACAGGCGTCATCACGTGCGCAGCGTTTTGACGCGCTGCGCACGTTCTGACGCTCTGGCGGCGTGGGAGGGTGCCAATCGCGCCCTTCCCGCGCCGCAAAAAAAGAGCTCGATCCCGGAGCTCTTTTTTGCGGCGGGTCATTGCGGCGGGATGAGGCCTCCGTGTAGAAGCCTAGGCCTCATCTCGCCACTAGAAGGGGAGAGTTTGGACCGCCCCTTTTAGTCAATGTAAAAAGCACCAGTGTGATGCAGCAACAAAAAAAAAAAGCCAATGCAATTCCAGGCTGCATCAATAGAGGTACTGTATCTAGATCAAGGGAAGTAATAGTACCACTCTATACCACTTGGGTCAGGCCTCAACTGGAATCATGTGTCCACTTCTGGGCACCAGAATTCAAAAAGGATATTGAGAAGCTAGAGCATGTCCGAAGGAGGGCAACCAAAATGGTGAAGGGCCTGAAACCCATGACCTATGAGGAGAGACTTAGGGAGCTGGATATGTGTAGCCTGGGGAACAGAAGATCAAGAAGTGATATGATCTCCCTGTTCAAATATTAAAAGGGGTGTGAGGCTGAAACAAGCTTGTTTTCTGCTGCTCTGCAGAATAGGGCCTGGAACAATGGATTCAAACTACAGGAAAAGAGATTCCACCTCAACATTAGGAAGAACTTCCTGACAGTAAGAGCTGTTTGAGAGTGGAACACACTCCCTTGTAGAATGGTAGAGTTCCCTCCTCTAGAGGTCTTTAAACAGAGGCTGGATGACCATCTATCAGGGGTGCTTTGATGGTGTATTCCTTCATGGAAGGGGGTGGCCCTGGATGGCCCTTGGGGTCTCTTCTAACCTATGATTCTATGATTCTTTGGAGTTTATCACAAGGCTTAAAAACCCGCCTCAGCCAGCCTCTTTTCAAAACCAGAAGCTCCTGGTTTTGCAAACTGACCAGCTGAGTGCAGATTCTAGCTGGAAGTTAGCCAGGATTCAGCTGGGCAGCAGCATCAGTGGCATTTTGCATGTGACAATACCCAACTTTATCCTGAAAGTGACCTCAATTTGGCAGGGGCAAGTTGGGTTTTTAAATCTTGTGATAAACTCCTAAGTTCCAGTTACTATCTTCTTTTTCCACATTCCCCTTTGCCATCAGCCTACTTCAGTTGCTACAAACTGAGTTCATAGTGCAAGAGTAGTTACCCTGTTTCCCAGAAAATAAGACATCCCCAGAAAATAAGACCTAGTAGAGGTTTTGCTGAATTGCTAAATATAAGGCCTCCGAAAGTAAGACCTAACAAAGTTTTTGCCTCATGGAAAAATAAAACATCCCCTGAAAATAAGACCTAGAACATCTTTGGGAGCACAAATTAATATAAGACACTGTTTTATTTTCAGGGAAACTCAGTAGCACTCAGCTCAGCAGATTGGAGAGGAGAGAAAGGGTGGAATCTTCTTTAGCCCTGTAGACTCATGAAAAAAAAAACTGCTGTAGCCTAGCTTGTGTGTTCTTTCTCAAATTATGTTCTTTCTCATTTTGCCATCTTGACCTCATTCTGATGGTGATTGGGCACACATATCCCAGTTGTCATCTGTAAAATGTTGGGTGATATGCTGTTGGCTATGCCAAGGTGACCACAAAGGAGGACAAGGCACTGCAAAATAGAGGACATTCAAGAAAAATATAGGACATTACCCAGTACAAGCTAAAAACGCTAATAAATATAAAATCATGCCTCTTAGTCATGCTTAAAAGAGAAGACATTTTGAAATTCCTCCTGGACAGAAGGTTGACATGGAGGAAATGTCCTGGAAAAGGAGGACATCTCGTCACCCTGAGCTATGTTGGCTTGGGTCAGCAGGAGTTGTAGTCCAACAACATCCAGAGGGCCTCATAATTCCTATCTGATGTAGGTAAAGTGAGATTTTTTTTGGAGGAAGAAAGACATCTTCCTCTTGTCATTGTCTAAAATCCAGCCCTTCTCCAGTTGTGAGGACACTACCATTTTTTAGTGCAAACGATGCCAAGCAAGTTCTTCAATGATTGTTCTGAATTCTTGAGTTTTTGAAATGCAGAGTTTGAAATCTTGGAGTTGTTATATTTGCTATGACATCCAAATGAGTTATGATATAAGTCATATGGATTTTTCCTTCTCCACGCATTGGGGAAGGGGAAACTACCAGGTCCTGGGAGTAAAACATATAAAATTTTCCTCATTCCAATTTAGATAACTGCTTTAATCCAGAAAAATGTAGGGCTAGGTTGTATTTGAGCATGTTATCCAAGCATGGGGCATTGGAAACTGGTTCATAATTATCCAATACAGTGAAATCCAGAAAGGGTTTTAAAAACAAATGTTTAACCGCTGCTCCTTTTAATCTAGTTTGTATAATTCCATCACTTAAGAAAGTATTAATTACTCTCTCTGCCCACTCAACTTAAATGTCTCTAGTGGCTTTACACATCAAGCACACAGAAAACCTCAAACTTAGAAGAATTTTGACTGAAGACATAAAAGAGAAAATATTGTATGTAACAGAAAATGTAGTTGTCTGCCAATACCCTGTGAATTTATGGGTGAACTCTAAGGTGGAATGGTTGCCAGATACTTTACTTACAAAATGGCCACAGTGTGCCACAGTCTGGCTTTGGTTTTTTTTTTTTTTTTTTGTTTTTTGTTGTTTTTTTGCTTTCTCTACATCATTTCTGCTTTTTAAAATCCATTCATTTTTAAAAAGCTGTAAAGATTTTTGGGCCTGCAGTGCTGATCTGTGGGCTAGTTTCTGAGGACACCCCTCCGTTTACTTCCCTTCTCAAGAGAAGGTGCCTCTAGAAAACCCCAAATCCCGGTTCACCTTACCCAGCTCACAATATCAAAACTGGGAATGTGAATGACAAACATTTCATGGCCAAGCAACATTTTTATTTTATTTTTATTTTTTAAAGTATTTCTGTATCATCTCCCAGTCCACAAGGGCTCCTAAGGTGATGAACAAATAAAAACCAATTAAAACAGTACAAATAAAAACCACATTTAAATACTTCTTTAAAACTCCTATAAGCAGTGTAAAAATAAACCTAGAATTCAGTTTTGAAACAGTTAAAACAGCAGTTTGAAACACTAAACAGTGGTACAGCACTGTTTTGTCTGCGCACCGAAAGCTGAAAAGCAATTGGGCTGGCCTAGGGAGTGCCACAGCCGAGCCAAAGCTGCAGAGAAAGCCCTGTTATGCTACTAGCTTAACTTCAAAAACCATGGGGAGACACAGCTAGGCCTCCTCTGAAAATGCTAGTCTCTTAGCTATCTTGCCACAAGTCATTTAGGGCTTTGTAGATCAAGTTCAACACCCACACCTTGAATTGAACTTGAAAGCAGATTGGAAGCCAGTGCAGTTCTTGCAAGACCAGTATTATATGGTCTCCAAAATGCACACCAGATGCTGGACTGGCTGCTGCATTTTGCACTACTTGCACTAGCTGAAGTTTTTGAAGGGCAGCCTATATAAAGTACATTGCTATAGTCTAATTGGGAAATAGCTAAGACAGGAAACACTGTGTCCAGATCTGCCTTCCCCAAGAATGGGTACATCTGGTGCACCAGCTAAAGTTGTGCAAAGGTACTCCTGGCCACTGGAGCAACCTGGCTTTCTAGGAGTACGGCTGGTTCCAAAAGAGCACCTCCAAACTACAAACCTGATCTTTCAGAGGGAGAGCAACCTAATCCAGAAGAGATTGTGATCTCAGTCCTAAACTGGATTTCCTACTGACAAGGAGAATTTCCATCTTATCTGGATTACACTTCAGTCTACTCACTCACATCCAGTCCTTTGTTGCATCCAAACCATGATTTACCACATCCTCTTTGGGATCAGTTGTAAAGGAGGGAAAGAGCTGGGTATCACCAGCATACCAATGGCACCCAAGATCAAAGTGCCAAATAACCTCTCCCAGTGGCTTCATGTAGATGTTTAAAAACACTGGTGATGCTATTGAGCCCTGTGGAACAACAGCCTCCCAGCACCACCCTCTGGGAACCTTCAACCAAGAAAGATCAGAACCACTGCAAAGCAATGCACCCAAGTCCCATATCAGCAAGATAACCCAGAAGGATACTATGGTTGATGGTATCAAATGCTACTGAAAGTTCCAAGAATACCAACAGGGGCACACTCTCTCTGTTCAACTCCCAACAAAGCGATTTCAAGCTACAGAAATGCAATGCATCTAAATACTACATAAAAACTGCCAACAAAAATGGAAAACAAAACAATCATCCAGAGACTGGAAAAGCTCAATATGTGTTCCAATACCCTCTAAAAAGGGACACCAAGGATTGTAATTGTAGCAGTCATTGGAGCATGGGCCTCATCTTCCAAGCAAGCAAAGAAATGTTAGAGACTTGTCACGTAGGCAAGGATGAATACCATATTTCCACTCTGGATTCAGAAAAGGAAAAGGCACTAGAAATCGTACTGCAAATATAGGTTGGCTAATGGAGAGTACTGAAGAATTTCAAAAGAAAATCAGCCTGTTCTTTATAGATTATGACAAAGTCTTTGACTTTGTAGATGATGAAAAAAGTGGCACCATTCTAAAAGAACTGTACTGATGTATAACCTGTACTTTGTACTAGAGACCACTGTTGGGGGAGAAGATGGTGAAACAGAATGATTTTCAGTTGGCAAGGGGGTTGGTCAGAGCTACATTTTTTCACACTATATGCAAAATATATATTTAAAGAACACATCACAGAAGAAGTGGGATGAGACTCAGAGTGAAAAGTGGAACAAGGAACATCATCATTTTAAGATATGCAGATGACACCATATTACAGTCAGCCCTTGGTATCCATGGAGGACCCGTTGGACACCCCCCCCCCCCGATACCAAAATCTGTGGATGTTCGGGTTCCATTGTCCCCAATGGTGGTGCAGCCATGTGGCCATGCCAGCACTGGGGATAGCAGGACTCCACTGGCCATCATCCTGCCTCCCTCCCTCCCTGCTTGAATCCAAAGATGCCAAGTCCATGGATAGAGAGGGCCTGCTGTATTAGCAGAAAATAGCAGAGACTTGGAACAATAAAATGAAAAACAGTAGGAAAGTGGAAGACTGCACCACAGGTGGAAGCCACAGCTTTGTGTTTGCAAGATCTTAGCAGGGCTGTTAATAACAGGGTATCTTAGGGGTCTCTCATTCATAGGATCACTATAAGTTGAAGCTAAGTTGACAACACATAACAACCACATGGCCACAAATTATGTACATTCATAGGATTGTTTTTGTACAAGTTGGAACCTTGGAAAGTTATTAGGAAGGACTCTATAGCCAAAAAAGAAAGAAAAGCGTTAGTAGATGACTGGTGAAAAGTTAGAGAAGACAAATGGCAAAAGTAAAAGCTGACAAAAATAGGATAAGATAACCCTGGAAAGTTCCCAAATGTGTGAAAGAATCTCTGGGATATACAGCTTGAAGTATAAGGGAAACTTAATTGGCTTATTATTAATTTTACAAAAAACTGTTGTTGTTTTTTTAAAAAAAAAACCAATTTAACATCATTGTGTATTATTTTAACTGCTTAGTATTAAAAATATAACTTATGTTAAGAAGGAAAAGATGTTGGGGGAAAGGAGGGACCTAGCAGCACCTTTAAGAATGATATATTTCAGTATAAACAAAACTAATTTGTTTTTACTTGTACCTGTTTTTGATGATGTTTTAAACCATCATGAGTCCCAGTCTGTCAGAAATATGGGATACCTAGGACCTTTTCAGACATCAGAAATTGGAAGTATAATCCAATGGCAATCCGAACGCAATCATGGGGTTTCACATTATTGCGAATTAAAACTTCTCACACAGTTTCTGGCAAAAGGGAAGTCATTCCGAATGCAATCATAGGTTTTACATTATTGCAAATTAAAGCTTCTCCAACAATTTTGGGCAAGGGGGGGGGGTATTTTTGGGTAATGGGAAGTCAATCTAAACACATTCCGAACGCAATGGGAATTCATGTGAATTCGCTAAACTAGCAAATTCACGTGAATTCGAATTGGCTCTATTCTCAATAAAAAGAAATTCCTCCCGTGTGAAAGAGTCCCTACAGTTCTTTGATTATTTAGCTTTTCAGTCAGCATTCTTACATAATGCCCTTTCTGCCCATCTTGTTTGGGCTCCCTTTTAGATGCATGGAAGATGGAAATAAGGGCTTTTTATCAGATATTAAAGATGTGGCTTTCCCTTGCTCTAGAAAGGTGCCACTGGACCTTGCTCTCCTCTTGATCTGAACAGCACAGCTACAAGTTTGCCTCAATTGACAAAATCAATGTGTTCCCAGGCTTTACTTCTCTAACAGAAAGGTTGGTACCAGAGGCAAGAATAACATGGAGAGAATAGGTGGTGATGGTTCCTTCATTACCAAAAAAGAATGACTATTTAGGCACTGGGGTGATTGGGTATCTGGGATTCAGGGAACAGTCATGGATCTCATCTCCAGGTTAGCTATTTGTAGGCAAATAGGAAAAGGAGGAGATGATGAAAAGCACTTCCTACAGCCTCAGAGGTGTGACAGTACCTCAAATGTGATTATGTGATGGTTTGGAAAAGTAATGTATTTCCTCCTGCCTTGATGTGTTCTGACCTATTTTGTGTCAGCTGTGTTTGGACATCAAACATTATCATCACATTATACCTGGTTCTTTCTAGAAATCTTCACAAAGATTTACCTATGTGCTGAAAAACAACAGCAGCAGCAGCACAACTTTCATTCACTAAGTGCCTATCCTAAAAGCCATTGTGATCTAGCTGAAAATATGGCTACATATGACCTCCAGTATTGGAGGCAAATCAAGACATAGCTTAGATATGGGTTTTCTGGCTGTATATGTGCAAGTTGTATGCGTCTCATAAAAGCTCTGTGTGTTGTGCCTTCAAGTTGTTTCCAACTTATGGGAACCCTGAGGTGAACAGTTTTTCAGATAATCAGAGTGGTTTTGGCCTTGTCATTCTCTGAGGCTGAGATCATATGATTTGCCCAAGGTCACCCAGTGGGGTTTTATGGCCGAGCTGGAACTCTCCAGTCGTACTCCAGTGCTCAAACCACTGCACTGCACTGGCTCAGTGTGTCACACTGGCTAGCAAAATAATAATCTACCTAATAGTAATAACCTTTTGCCCTGTGGATTCCCATAATATCAATAGTTTAGGTCATGGTATATAATCACACCAACAATATTCCTCTTGGGAATCTTGCAGATTCCGGAGTGTTGGACATTTACAGCTCCCTTTGCTTTTACTGCCAGTTTCAAAAACAATATACCTCAGCTTTGACCTCAGTGCTAAGATAGCTAGTTAGCACACCTTCTGGTTTTTATTACATTAACAAACCATTGTCAGAGTAAAATGCAATCACTGCAGACACAGAAATGGGAAAACACACACACATATACACAAGTAGCCAATCTGCAACAAAATGTACCTGGAAATGGAAAGGGTTCTGCTTTAGAAAAGTCCCCAAACTACTTTGATGAGGTTGGAGGTGTCACACATGCCATGCATGCTGTTTAGCCTTGCTTATTCCGACTTGTAGAGAGAGAAAGAGAGAGAAAACTAATACATTGAAGAAAACGACTTACTTTTTTTCCCCCACGGGAGAACTGGAGAGTTGTGTTTCACCTGTCTTCCTGTCCTTTCAGTCACAGTACTCAGTCAGAGTGCTTTGCCTTTTTATCCCTTGCCTTTGTCCATGTATGGCTGCCCATGACATCAGGACACCTCAGCAGCATTATCTCCCCTCCCATAATGACTTCACGTTCACTTGTATCACCTCAAGAAAGAAGGTTTTCATGACTCAGTGTATTTTGTATTGAACAAATTAGATAGCTTTCATGTAGACTGATCATTTCCTAATATTATTTTGCACCTGAGATTTCAGCTCTTCCCTATTAGTCTTACATATTTTAAAAATGGGAAGTGATGAATGGTTTAAATGGGTAAAACCTCAGTTTTTCAGTCCCTGTGCTTCTATTATACTGGCATGGCTTCCAATAAACTGCCATAGTTTAATATTTTGTCCATATACCTCTTCATCTATCTATTTGTCTGTCTGTCTATAGAATATGACAGAGTGAACAAGCAGATAATTCATAATAGTATACTAGAATTAGTTAAGCAAAATTCCTCATATTATTTGTATATATCATTCTTGCAGATGTTTCAGAATATACCCCTTCCCTCCCAATTGAGTTGTGCTTCACCAGGGAGATGGTAAATCCACAAACAAACATTTTTCTTTAAGGATAAGCAAAAATACTCTTGTAGCTTTTTTGTGGGTTTTTCAGGCTACGTGGCCATGTTCTAGAAGAGTTTATTCCTGGAGTATAAGGAGGAATGCTTTACTTGTCCTCCACTGAGCAGGAGACTCGACTAGATGCCTTATCATTCTTTGTGGATGTATGGTACTGCTTGCTATTTGGATATTTATAATATGAGAGAGTAGTTTTATTTGCATGGACTTCTCGAGTCTGCTCTGGCGAACTGATAAATCTGGCACTTGCAAGTGCTGAAACCAGGCCCAACTAGAACATTCAATCCCATATCAAATTTTTCTTCCCTAAGTAATGTAAGAAGTGCAATTCCCCAGGAGTCTGAAGCCTTGGTGAATATAGAAACCACTGAATGTAACATGTTAAACTTAAATTTGTTAAACATTCCATAATTTCCTGTAGGACAAAGTGCACACCTCAAAGCTACCGTTTAGGGGGTCAGATCCGTGATGCTGAACTGGTGACAGCAGCTTTCCCAACACAGATCTTCCCATTAGCCTTGCTATTTGAGAGTTTATAACAAGCTGACAACTGAAGACCTGCTTCATGCAATGGACATAGTCCCAGTAGTTATTCAATCACTATTTAATTGATTTACATCAATAAAGAATGTAAAGGCGGCATTCCTTGTTTTCCCATGTTATCGAAAGTCCTTTTACCTGGAAAAACAAAGGAAAGCAAGACACAAAACAAAACAAAACAAAACAATCTAAGGGCATTACTTAGGCTGCCCAAGGTTAAACTAGTGGGTATGTTATCCATTGTTATATCTCCTTGATTTTATTAATTTCAATAGACTACCAGAGGCCTGCGCAGAACATCTAGGTGGAGCTATACAAAATGAACAGGTGAAGTGTAGCACACTATGTGTGAGCCAGTGTATGTGTGATAGATGAAGACAGAAATTGTCTGAATGATACAAAAAAGATATTTGGTAGTGTTGAGCCTTTTTTGGGAGGGAACTCTGCTTAAAGCAGCAAAAAAATTTTGGAACAGCAAGATATACAGTATATCCTTTTGTAACTTTTTTCCCTTGGCACTCGACTGCAGCAGTGTGCTTAGAAGTTCCCTTCTTTTTTGGTTGCCACCTACTGTCCTCTTTCTACAGAGACGGATACCTCCTATACGCTGATGGATCTCAATGCTTCAAGAGCTTCAAATAGGTCCCAATATCTGTCAGGCGGCAGGAAGGGACAGTCTGCATGATCACCAGCTAGAGAGCTTGCAAAACTGGGTGGAAGGATGGACTAATATAAGACTTCAGGAACAGCCCACATCACTTTGGGGTGGTTCAGAAAAGAGTCACTTTGGTTAGGCTGTGCTACAAAACTGCTGAAGTGAAGCTGCCTTGGTTTGCTTAAGCCCAAAGTGGATCCATGTCCCTAACAATAAGTGTTAGATTTCTCATTCTATGGATTATCCTTGCTCTCCTTCAGTGCCACAACTTTATTTCTAAATACCTGAATATTTATGACCATGACACATTAATATTAGCTGATTAAGTCAGGCAAGTGGATGGAGTGGTAGAAAAAACAATTGTCTCCTTCCAAAAATGAGGAACAAACAACCTCTGGAAACATTTGCCAAGTTTATTACATGGGTTGCCATAAATAGATTAGAGAGAGAAAAAAACCAGACAGAAGCGGATGCTTCCGATGGATTGAGTAGCTATAATGTTTATTGTAGGGTGAAAAGGATACATTAGGTGCAGCACTTTTATTAGACGGCGTTTATTAAATTAAGAGTAGAGTTTTTATTATCCAGCTTAAAAAAGGCCTTTTACTAGATGAAGGCAACTGTGGATGGCTTTTGCTCATGGGCTGGTCAGGGTGTGTGAGTTTGTGGATATTAAGCAAGGTAGGCAAATTGTGGCCTGTGGGCTACATGCATTACCTGAACTCCCCTTTTGTGGCCCTTGAAACCAGCTCCCCAAAGCCCTCCAGCCATCTCATTTAAAAAAAATAGTGATATGATTTTTAGGCAATTGTTGCTGTGATCCAAACAGCTCCCCCAAAACAGGAAAATATGCAAAATACTCCCATGGCCAACCAGAACCCTGTACTGCCCCAAATACTGCTATTGTCCTTTGAAGTCCCTTTCAAAATGGCAATTGGAAGTGACATTGCATTGCGTCCTGCTGCCATTTTGAGAGGAACTGCTGAGGCTAATGAAGGTATTCAGGCTTGTGGTGCGGCCTGCAGGGAAGTCGGGAGAGGGACTTGGTCTCAGCACCAGTTCCAGTGTTGTTCATATCTGATGTTAGGTTTTTCCTTCCCAGACATTTGTCCATTCAAAATGTTGTCCCCTCAAGTGCTTTTCGTTTGTGAAAAGTAAAAGATGCAGGGATTTCCTTGTCACATACTGTACACGCATGCACTCACGCCCTTCCACCCTGCATTGCTTTGTGTAACAGCTGATTTTATTTTGGAGAAAAAAGAAACATGGATCACAACAATGAAACTAGTTAATCTCAGTGGAAGGGATATGGAACTCTTTAATGGCTTATGACAATTTGATAAGGAATAATACATTTTAAAGACATTAAACAGCTCCCTGTGTTGCAGAGTCACACCTAGCTTGGGATGGCTATCACAAGTGGTACCTTAGCACTTTGGTCTGGCCACACATGGGTTCAGTTACTTTCAATAGGTTGCAAAATATTTTCAAAAGAGTTTTTAAAACCATACAGAAACAAAAAAGTAGATATAGGGATATGTATCTTCAATCCTTTTGTGCTGACTGTGGTGTCTGAAAATATCTGTATACGTCTGTCGTCAGGTATTTCAGTGTCAATCCCATAGATAGGTTGCCATATAAATCCTGGACACGGTGGCTAAAATTCTGTTGACAACACCCATGTAAACTAGTGTGTCCTTTCTTGATGTTGTAGATGGAGATACTCTATACCTTCTTGTGCAATATCTTATTCATTCCCAGATGTCAACCTTCAAGTTCTAGAGGGCAGTGCCACAGCCATTTACCATCCGTGGAGGCAAGGAGGATCGAGAGGAGCCTCATGAGTGTTCAGCTGCAACTCTGCAGCTGGAGAGCTATTGTCACTCTTCCAGAACTCCGGGATCTCCAGTTACTAGACATCTGGAAGGGTGGTATCAGATCCTAGCTACAGAACTGCAGATGGGCATTGTTGGGATATCTTCTGTCCTCCCCAAGCCATAATTGGCTGTGGCAATGCACTACAGTGTTTCAAAACTGACTCCTGGGAAGGAGGGAAATGGAACTGTATGGATGCAGCATGATGTAAGATCCTGCCCATTATGTCACTTGACAGTCAGTTAGACATTATTCTAAAATCTGATGGAAATGATTTTGACATTTTTTTCTTGTTCTGAAATTATTGCCTCAGAATGCAGGGAATTCATTCCTTTTAGAGGTTCAGTGAATTCTTGGCACATAAGACCAACAGTGCCGAAGCATTCCAGCTCTAAGAATATACTCCAGTGACCCAAGTTTTGTGTCCAAATCTACTGATATGGGTCTGAATTCTATCAGTAGCCCCCACTAGAGTAGATGCATTAAATCAGTTGTTGAATAGTGAGTCAATACTTATGGAAGCTCTTGCAAAAATTGTGTGGGAATCAGACTTAGTAATAGTATTTGCATAACACTGGAACAGAATTTGGTCCTTTCCCCATTTAAATCTGTTTCAGAAGCAGCAAAGGAATGTGTAATTAAAGTGGTACATAGATGGCATGTATATCCAAGTAAACTACATCAAATCCATAGTGATATTTCAAAAAGCTGCTGGAGAGGATGTGAAGATACAGGTTTATTGGAACACATGTGAAAAATTTTTGGAAGGAAAGAATAGTGTGTTTAAGTTTGATGTCTAACCAAACCATCCACTTGGGAGATACACTAGTACTGTTCTCCATCTTTGACAGCAACAATGAAAGCTTTTGCATAATATTTCACCATTCCTTCATTACAATACAGATGTCACTTCAATGCAGGAACTACTGATACATGAATTGGAATTTTAGAATAGTAGTTTTGGATGCAAAAATTTGTAATGGTAAAGGAGACCCACAAACTGTCTTTGGACTTAATGTAAACATGCTAGACGGAAGATGTGAAAGACTATGATAGTTGTTTTAATTTATTGGTGGGAGGAAGGGTGTGTTGTTGTTTGTAAATGTATTTAAAATCTAAATTAAAAATTAGTTTTACAAGATTCACATAAATTCCATTGGTAGTAGTATGTGTGAAAAGGAATTTGGGATACTGCAGCAAAGAAGGCAAATACTGTATTTTATCCTGCATTAATAGAACAATAGCTTCCAAATCAAGAGAAATATAGTAATAATCCCTTTATATTCTGCACTGGCCATGCCACATCTGGAGTATTATGTTGAGTTTTGGATGCCTTATTTTAAGAAGGATATAGACAAGTTGGAGCATGTATAATAAGGGAAGCAAGGATGATATGATGCATGTAGAACAAAACAAATGAGGAGAGGGTGAAGGAGCTGGGCACATTCAGCATGGTGAAAACTGAATAGTTACATTATTTCATTCTTTAAATACTTCAAGGGTGCCATAGAGAGGAGGTTTGTTCTTTGCTGCCACAGAGGGTAGGGCCAGATCTAATAGTTTTAAATTATAGGGGGGGGGGGCAGATTTCAATTGAACATTAAAAGGAACTTGTTCACAATAAGAGTGGTTTGGCAACAGAACCAATTGCCTATAGAGTTGGTGAAGTCTCATCTCTGGATCTTTTCTAAAGGATACTGGATAATTACTTGCTGGAGGGGCACTAACTGGAGATGCTGCATTGAGAACTTGATGGCCTATGAGGCTTCTTCCAATTCTGTGATTTTATGGTTCAGTGGGTATATTTTACTGAGAATACCATAATTCAAAACCTTAGCAATTTGGATGCGGGAGGTATTGCTGTAAATACCTGGTACAAACAGAAGCACACAATGGAAATTAGCTCACATTAAGAACAACAGAGTTTAAAACGTGAAGCCATAATTCTAAAAATTTCCAAATGGCAAGGTTTGTATTTCAGTAAGACCTGTGGATGTGCCCAAAACAGTATTTTATGAATAACAAGGTTTGAGATTCATTTTTAAAATAAAGAATTCAGCTTAGAAATATGGCAATATGTCAGCTATAGAATTTAATGAACTTTTATTGCAGCTCTGGATCGGAACATACATACATATATACATTAGGATGGAAAACAACAATGCTATTTGGCACATGATACCATTTTTGAGGGGAAGAAATTGAACCTTGAGGCCTTCAGCTTCCCATAATCTTTATTTAGCCTATGTAGGTTTAAGACACCTGAACAGGAATGATGACTGAACTGTTAGTTCCAAATAAAGACTAGGGTTGCCAGTGTGAAAACTGGAGGGGGCTCTTTTACAGAGGAACCTTCAACAGGTATCATCTAGCTGCATGACAAGCAGCATCTGCTGACATTCCCTCTTCTATACAACCTTTAAAGGTATAGTTTTCAGTCCAGCAAAGTAGATTCATTGAATCAAGAGAACTCACATAAATGTTTCAATAGGTCTACTCTAGCTGGGACTAACTGGATTTTGCTCAGGGATTCTGTCACTTAATTCTCATGCAAACTGCTGTACCTCAGAACATTGCTCAATAGTGCTGTCTATTTTCATGTTTGAAAAAAGTGTTGCCTTAATACTCTTGATGGGTTTATCAGATTGCTGAGTTTATCAGATATGAGCTTATCGTTATCACTTGGTAAACTTATCAGATATGGGCTAAAACTCCATTTTGCTCTGTGACCCCACAATGATAGTACTATGCTCCCACCTAAACTGCCATGGTTCTGTCCTATGGAATCCTGGGAGTTGCAGTTTAGGGGAGGGATCTTTAGAATCTACCAAACCCCAGTGTTGGAGGGCTGGCTTCTTGCTATCTGCCTAAAATCCTCTGAATACATATGATACTATAAAACAGAAGGAGGTACTAGAGACAGTTGGTAAGCATAGCTAGGAACATAGGAAACTGTCTCATCTATTACACTAAACCAGTTGTTCTTGTAGCTCATATTGTCTACTCTGATGAGCAGTGGCTATCCAAATTTGCCAAGGAAAAGGTGAGTCATTCCCATCATGTGTACCTGGTTTTTGCTTAACAAAATGCCATGGATCTTGTGCATGTGCCCAACCACTGAGCTGTAGTCCTTATACAATTGTACCTCCTCTTTCATTTCTCACTCAGTCCTCCCTCACTCCTCCTCCTCCTCCTTGCAATACAGTTATTTTTGTCTTGTATAGGAGAAATCTGAGAAGGTGTCTCCTCTTAGGACATGTGTGTACAAGTATGTCATGTGCACCGGCATACCCCAACAAAGAGTTTTGTAAATGCTTACAGGGATATGATATTATTTATTGCAGCATTAGCTTCCATGGTCTAGAATCCAGCTGGTCACATATATTGCAAGCACTTGACAAAAAATGGCACTACAATAAAACAAAAGTCTTCAGAGTGCCACAGCACTCTTTTTAAAAATTAAAACATATTGTTTTCATGAATGAGGAAATCCAGAAGACATCTAGATGCATCAAGTGCTGAAAGGCAGCTATACATACAAGCAAATCTTCTGTTTTCTAGTTCACTGTTCTGAACTAACAGACACCCCCACCCCAGCCTCAGCACCTTTCTGATTATTGTATATCAGCATTAAATCCTGGGTGGTTCAAAGCAATGCAAACAGTAGAAATTACACATCGGACCAGTCAGATTAAACTACAGACCTAGATAATAGGACTTTAATCCAAATATCCAGATAAATCAGAATGCAGACATACAATAGCATGTGAAGATGAAAAAAAATACTTTAGCTACAAGTCTTATTTAACAGATGCGGATCAGTATGTCAACTATGAAAAAGAAATTTCTTATAACTAAGTTGGGGTTTGGTGCTTTTGTCCAAAATATAGGACCCAAACTTCACAGGAGCATTGCACAGGGAATTACTTTCAAAAGTAGCTTGCTTCTTTCCTCCGATGTTTGATGCACGTGGGGAAGTGGAAAGGAGAAAAAAAGAGAAAATGGAGGGAATGAAACCTTCAGCTTGAGGCCCACTTCATTAACCTTGGAAGACCTTCATTGTTTTCAAGACCGATGGGTCATCACGGGTTTCTGTAATGTATCAAAGCATCAATGTGAATAGTTTTTGAATCAACAAGAAGAAACATTATGCTGGAATTAAATTACCCACCCATTTCCCTATGTCCCACATAGAGTGAGTTGCCAGTACACTTTATAAATTTTCAGAGGTAGAGTTAAAATGGTGGTAGAAAATTGGGTCCTGGGTGTTGTTCCCATGGCTAGTTGGCATCCATAATTCCCCAGGAGCCATGAGATAGACAGACTGGGAATGTTGCCTTCACTTCAGCATAAATGCAATGAGTGGGCTTTGGAATACTTACCGCAAAGATGCGATCTGCTTTCCTGTTCCTTCCATTGGGATTTCGCTGTGTTAAAGACCCTCTGTAATAGGAGTTTCGAGCAAATGATTCGGCATTGTCTGGTAAAATTAACGGTAGAAAATGTATATTTAATATGAAATAATAAATTCATTCATTCTTAATTACTTCAGTTACTGTCCAACTCTGAACAGTTTCTAAAGGAATTTTGTTCCAGGCTCTGGTTGATAGGGTTTAACATTCTCACAAAAGCCCAGAACAGATCCCACAAGTCTGAAGTATGCCCACTTCTGAAACAAAAGTCTCTACTTTAACATCTCAACACATATTCAAACAGAATACTAAAGCACAATCTTTCTGCACTTGACATTTTACTCTCATACAAATAATCTTCCCATGCTCTACAGATGAATTCCATTTTTCCTTGTCTCATCTTTCTCTGAGCCACTTAGTACCTCACTGACCCCAGGAGAGAATGACAAAAAGATATTCCCTCTCTGTGAATGATTAAAATCCTCTCTTCCATCACTGGACAGAACTTATGCTCTATCTGTATAACCAGAGTGAAAAGTCCAGTTTCTCCATTGTCCCTTATGTACTTTCTCAGTTTGGATGATTTATTGCTTGACCAAGTAGACAAGGGATCTTGAACAGCCTAAATAAACTCATATCTAATTGAAAGGAATCCAAGGCATTGAATCATTATTGCTTTTACCCATTTTCCACCATCAGTTGCAATACAAATAATGTATATTACCTCATAATTAGCACACAGAGTGCATTTTAAATATTCTCAACTCTCTTAATGCAAAGGGATCTTATAGCACCTTTTGAGACTAACCAAGAGTAAAAAAGTTGATATTTAAGTCTATGAAATGTTAGTACTGAAGCCTGTGAAATAGATTTAAGTCTATGAAATGCTATCAACTTCTTTCTCTCAATTAGGCCCGAAACACACAGACCAAATAAGGTGGTTTCCGACTGCTTTGGGGATGTGGCATTCAAATGATGCATGCTCCCAAAGCATCTGGAAGCTGCTCTGGTGGTGCAATCTGGTCCTTTGAAGTGGATCAAAAAGGAGCAGATTAAATCTGACTCTTGGCAGTGCTGGTTTGGGACTGCGGTGGCAGCCTGCTTTGGATGTCGGCTATGGTTTGCTGTGGTTCCAGCCCAATCACGGCCTCTGCCCACTCCTTCCAGACTGTGTATTCCGAGGCTTAGTCTTAAAGGTGCTACAAGATCTGTTTGCGTACTGATCCAGATGAACATGACTATATCTCTGAGTTCAACTCTTACCTTAATAGTAAGCTGGTATGGACTTGTCTTTACAAAAATATGAAGAAATATTTAGTTCACTTCTTTATGTGGCTAGGATGGATCAAATTATTATTTGTGGTGCTGGCAGTGCCAGAATATCCAAAGGCCATGAATACACTCTAATCCAACTCTAGCTGTGCTCTACTGCACAGGTAGGCAGGGGACTTTCTCAAAAACACCAGTCATTTACCTCCAGCTCACACACAGACTCATAGAATGAAAGAATAATTCTGTTGGTAGGGTGCCTATGGGTCACTGAGTCTAACCTTCTGCTCAATGCAGGATCTCCAGCTAGTGAATCCCCAGCAGGTAGTAGTCCAGCTTTTTCTTTTTGAAGATGAACAGAGAAGGAGACCCCACCATTTTTTTAGGCAATTAGTTCCATTGCCAAACTGCTTACACTGTCAAGAAGTTCCTTCTAATGTTCAACTGAAAGTGAAACATAAGTAATCACAGGACTTACTTGAAATGTCAAGTGAAGAGGTGAATTTTCTCCTCAACACATGTGGCATAGACATTACCTAAAATGAGTAAAACCTTATTAGGATGATATGTAAATCAGGTTAATCTCATCTTTCCTTCAACCTGACACACATTTGATGCACACACTGCCCAGATCTTTAAATACTGGTTCAAGAGTCAGCCTCTCCATCTCACCAGATAGTTGTTTATTTATTTATTTATTTACAGTATTTCTAACCCGCTCTTCTCAATCCCCAAGGGGGGACTCAGAGCGGCTTACAAGGCAATCATTAGATGCCAGCAGTATACAATTTAAAACATAAATACAGCAAAGTTAAAACAAGCACAATCAACAATAATTAACAATCAAACAGTTTAAGATGTCAATATATGATCCTTCCATATCCCAAAGAGGTAATCCATGTTCTTATGACCATCAACGTTAGCCAGTCCCAGTGAAGTGTTGCATTACATTAATGTGCAAAAGCCTGGTCCCACAATCATGATTTTACTTTCTTCCTAAAGGCCAGGAGGGATGGGGTTGATTGTATCTCACTCGGAAGTGCATTCCACAGTTGAGGGGGCCACTGCCGAGAAGGCCCTGTTTCTTGTCCCCACCAGCCGCAATTGCGAGGCTGGTGGGAGCGAGAGCAGGGCCTCCCTGGATGATCTTAAGTTATGAGGCGGGACATAGGGGCAGTTGCTTTCGGACAAGTAAGCCGGGCCAGAACCGTATAGAGCTTTAAAGGTCAAAACCAGCACTTTGAATTGAGCTCGGCAATGGACTGGTAGCCAGTGGAGCTGACATAACAGGGGGGTAGTATAAGCATAAGCATGATTGAAATATCAGCATAATTAGAAATTAAGGGACACATTATTCCTCTCACCCTCTTCACCTCTCGAAAATTTATTCCCAAATGTTTACAACATGTTATGAGACCAAGAGAAACCAAGAAAAATACCACTAGTACTCTGCAACTGGGTCTGACTTTAAGCATCAACAATGGTTAAGGAAACAGCAGGTCTTCACTATAAGAATGGCTTTGGCAATTCTACCACATAGTTCATTCTGTGAAATGTTTCATACTGTTCTTCACTGTCTGTGTTCCACCATTGCAGTATAGTGGAACATAGTTGTAGGACAAAATACAAATGTTTAAAATAATTAAGCAAACACATGAATGCTAATTAATCTTTCATTCCGTTTCAGGTAGCAAAATCTGGAACCACATTTTGGAGCTTTATCCTTCATGGAGCATTGTTAAAATTATGACAGCAGTTTTCAATAGGCCTGAGCCTGGGGTCACTGTGCTTAACTGATTGCTTAGCTACACTGGAAAAACTACAAATAGGGTCAAAAATATTGAAAAGCAAAGGTGAAACAATTATATATGTATTTTCATTCCATGGTGGCACCTAATGAAATTTTATCAGTTCATTAAGTGATCACTAACCAGATTTCAGGGAAAAGGGAACATTTGCTTAGAAGACTAAAGCACCCAGAGAGGAATCAATCACTACCTCTGAAGTGATCCTAGCTTAGTCTGATAGACTTCAGTGAGACTAAAATATGCTCCCGCCTTTGTGCTGCACTTCAACTAGCAGCCAAAAAAGAAACCAGAAATTCCTTTCCATCTCCACAGCACTTTGGACTTGACCTGTCTCCTTCCTAAGTCTGTGCACTCACTTTGAAGTCATCAGATGATGCTGTAACAGGAGAGTCTGAGCTCTGATCATCTAGAGAGTTATATGCATTCCTGGGAGGCTGGAGAGTAAACACCTTGAGGATGAAAGACAAGAAAAACATTGGTCTGGTTGACTGTCATGAAAATCGAGAACAAGGAGATGTTGGAATTTTTTGGCACATTTTCTGCTTCCCACACCCACATTACATGAGAGATGTTCTGAGCCACCCAGAGAGTCCATTGATTCTGGCATTTGCATCTCCAGCTCTTTTTCCATCCATAGCACACAAAAGATAATATGTGCCATTTAAAATGGGGAAGACTCTGCTAAAATGATGACAAGAAGAATAATGGGATAGCTCAGACTATCTCATTATTATATACAAAATCTAGAAAAAAGTGATTTATTGGACCAACTAAAATGCAGAAAATACATTTTGCAAGGTTTCAAAGCTCACCTGGCTTCTTCATCAGGCAAAGATGTTCAAAATATACAGGAGGGGGAAAATGACAATGTTAGTCCAAAGCCTTGCATTTTGTCAAGATGTGGCTATTCTCAGTTCAGGTAGTACTGGAGGGGCATTCATGGAGGCAGTCCCCTCCTTCTTCTGGCCATGGGAGTAATCCACAGATTTTTTTTTTTAATTGCCACACATATTTTGTGTGTTTTCATTGGTCCCATAGGTGTATCACTATTTTGTGGATTTGGGATGTTCTTGTATTTTGCTACATGGCCAACACAGCTATCCTGGGATATGTTTTCTGGATGTGACATGCTGCATTTTCTCCACATCAGGGGAAACCTAAAGACTAAGAGGGGGCCAATGGCCTGGGACTTGACCATTTGAGGTTTCTACCTCCAAAAAATAAATAAAGCATTTTTCTTAAAAATTGGACTACATTTGGCATGTTTTACCAAAACAGCACCTAAAAAATGTTTCCTAATGCACAACCATGGAGGGTGTCTTTAGTAATTTGTTGATGATTGCTTAACAAAGGAGCTTGTAGCTTCACAAATGATGGAGGCAACTCGGATTATGAGGAGGAACCTCTCTTTTTGTTTTGGTTATGGAACTTAAAATTTTTATTCCTTGGAGTACCCATATGGCCAGAAGGACACATAAAATGTGTTGTTTTTGTGTGATTAATTCCTCAAAAGACTTTACAGAGTGCAAAAACTCTTTGCTGTTGCTCTGTTCCCAACAGAAATTTCACAAGTGCTGGGAAATCCATTATTTTATCAGGAAATGGAGCAAATATTTTTTTCCACTCCTAATCCTTTCCCCTGCTTGTTCATATTAACACCATCCTGGATGCTTGAACAGCATAGTTAGAAAGTGTCAGTATGTGATGCCACTAGTCTAAGGAGATAATCAAATGAGTGCTTATTCTTGTGACGATTGTGTTAATGAATGGAGTTTATCACACAAAGGGAATTGGAAGTATAATCCAATGGCAATCTGAATGCAATCATGGGGTTTCGTGTGATTGCGTGAAAGCTGATCACACACATTTTCAGGCAAAGGGAAGTCCTTCCGAACGCAATCATGGGGTTTCACGTGATTGCGTGAGAAACTATCACATGCAATTTCGGGCACTGGGAGGCAATTTCGGGCAGTTCTGTACACAATGCAGTGTCAATATGCAATCAAGTAAATTTGCTGAACTAGCGAATTTACTCAATTCTGAACTAGCCTCACTTCCATTTCTTTTGAAATTGAGAGAAATTCCTCCCATGTGATAAACTCCAAAGAAAACAAACCAGCTTAGGAGCAGTCCCTGTCTGCAATCAGTGCAGCAGCCATTGCCAGTCTGGGACTCTCCTTCCCAGCATGCTCCTTAACCCAGATTTCCTCCCTCTTTTTTTTTTTTTTAACACAATGTAGGCATTATGTCAATGCAATTTAAGGGGAAAATAAAATAAATGTTTTTTTAAACTAATAATAATAACAACAACAACAACCCAACAAACAGGCTGTTGGGAGTGGGAGAGAGGAGGAAGCTGACACCATGTGATGGCCCAATGCCAGAACTGAAGCCCAGACATTATCACACAAATCTAATGCTATAGCAGTGATATCGGCAGCAACTGATGGGGAAAGCCCATCAATGAAGAGGTATGCAATAGTCAGGAATGGAGGACAGACCAGTTACAGCTCAGCCATAGTGTCATCTGAGAAGGTTCGGTCATAGACACATCTATTCTGCTTTCATTCCATGTTTTAGACTTGTGTGATAATCTCCTAAGTGAATTTCATATATTAGTGTGATGTAAGAAATATTAATGACCTCCAGCTGGAGTTAAAATGAATCTAAAGGTCCTCCTGCCCTTCCTGGTTTTCATGAATAAACATGGTGTTTTGTTGTGTTTTGTTTTTGCAAAAATCCTGTTCACTCACCTGGGTACTTGATTTCTTCTTGGACTTTTCCACTGGTTTAACAGTCAGACCAGCAGCACTCAGAGCTGCTATTCGGGTTTCTATGTCAGACACCTTGAGAGCAAAAAGCACATGTCATTCCCTAGTAAAGTCAATCTTACAGCAATTACATGGTCATATTTGGCAGTGGGAATATGCTGAAGAACGTATTTGCCCGCTCTGTACCCCCCCCCCCCCAATTCATCTATCTTGGAAGTAATGGTACCTTGTTTCAGGTTTTTTGTTTCATATTAAAATAAACAAAATCATGTACAGATTTACACCACCTCAAGTACATGGCTACAACAGCCATTTCAAAAGTTCAGACTTGCCATAAATTCTTCACAACATATATCTATACAATGTACTTTGCTCCATTAAGTCTACTCAGAGTATCATTAGTTAATCCTGATAAATTTAAGCACAAAATTTCTTTAATAACACCAAAAGTATGATTTTTTGAGTCTCCAGATTTCTGGGTTAAAGTAATTTTGTCTGTAGAAAATAAGGATTACCTCACTCTCAGTGTGCTGAACCTGAGCCACTGCAGAAGCCACTTTGTCTTCAAGTTCCGACAGTTCTGAATCAGTGGTTGCACTTTGGCGGTTATGGTCCTCTGGCTCTTTCAACGTCTTTACCAGCCCATATGCCTTTCCAGAAGGAATATATATCTGAAATAAATAGTGCTAGTCACCTTCCAGCCAAGTATTGCTCATGTTATCTCCCAGTGTTGTTATTTATGTAACCCCTTCTACAATTGTCATGGAAGTGCCTTAATACAGTCCTACACTACATACTTACACTGAAGCAAATCTCACTGAATTTAGTGAGGTTTACCTCTGAGCAGACATTTGCAGAACTGCACTGCAACATACATCTTTGGTCCTGTGGAAGAACTCAGATTTCTTACCTGGAACTGTGGCTCTTCAAGTGGTTACCTGTGCATTCACACATATGGGCTATGCATCTACAGAGAGCTGTCTCAGAACCTTCTTGAGCCAAGTGTCTAGCCAACCCCCCTGCCTCCTTCATTCACTGCATAACAAAACTGGTCTAAGAAAAGAATGCTACAGTGAACATAATAATAAATATAGTGTGTCATAGAGGGGAGAAAGAGTCTGCTGTGTGAATGCGCAGGTGACTTCTCAAAGAAACATATAGGTAAGCAACCATTCCTCCTTTGGCATGGCCTCTGCACATCACATATATGGATTTGGGAACAGGAAGTTTAGCATGGCACATTACAATAGAAAAGATGAAAGTATATCTCAGTAACAAAGTAGATATGTTCCTAGGCATTACAGGACTTCTTAAACAAAGAATATGGTACCAGAAATAATATGGACACCCAGCACTGACATCTCTGAGATCTAAGATTGGCTAAAGTCCTGTGGTCTTCTTTGGAGGACCCAACAAGTCTTTTAAACTATATTGGACATTTAAATGACATGATAAAATTTCTCATTGGTCTTTCCAAATGACCTAGCCTGTCAATGGGCATATCTTCAATCTTGCCTCAGCTTCCTGATTAAATTTTACAGATTACTAGCAATGGAAAGAATTATTTTTTGGGGGAAAAAAATCCAAAAAATGTTCAAAAACATGGTTTTTGAGTGTTGAGAGATCTGGATGAAGAGAATCCCGGACTGACAAGAATCTTTGCAGATTGAGACTTATTCTATGCAAACTTTGCATACAATTTTCTTTCTTGATATCCACAGGGGTTTGGTTCAAGTCCCATTAAATACATTGGCATAGTAAAACTGTGTCCCTTACATAAAATGGAAAAATCAAGGCTTGCTTTTTGGAATATATATATACACACACACACACACACACACACACACACATACATACAAGTTGTGGATGTGTACAGAGGGCTGACTGTATTTCTGAATTGAAATATTATTTGCCATACAGAAAGTACGGTTTTCTTCACAGAAAAAAGGCTGCTTTCTGTACAAAACAAGTGTTCAAAGTTTATGAAGATTAGTCCCAAATTCTGAACAGTCCTTGAAAACTATGTAGTTCTCAAAACTTTTATTGAACATTGCTGAAATTATTCATTGCTCCCTTCACAAAGAAACCTAGTAAAGAATTACATCCCTACAGACCACAATCGAGCATGATGTCTCAATGCCCCAAATTTCGAACACAGTCCATCACATACTATTGTGACTTCATTTGTTGTCTAGACATCTTGCAGACTTCTATGCAAAAGGTCTTCCCAGTGCCTTTCTTCATCTGGTGGAAGATGTTCCATCCCTCCCCCCCTCCCCCGCCACCAAATAACGATAAGAGCCCAGACAGGCTTCCAAAAGGCAAACTAACAAGTCTAGGTTACAGAGATGTGCTACTGCTTTAGCAGCAATAGAACCCAGCTGTAGTCTTGCTTTGGGGCTTATGGAGTATGGGGAGGATGCAAAACCCCTACCCAAACCATTACATTCTAAGTGTTTCTTAAGCAGAACTCGGGGCAGGCATAGAACCTAGATGTGCAATGCGCAGTGCCAATGAACTACAAAGAACATTGCTGCTGGTTGACGAAGATAATTTTAAATGCACACAGAACACAATACAATTCAAAGTACAACCTGGCACCAGAGCTCTGTGAGAAAGAAGGCTAAATGTCTCATGAAATGACAGTTCCCAGAATTCCCTAGCATTGAGCCAGGGCAGCTTAAACAGTCTCAAACTGGAATATTTCTGCAGTGCATTTTGGACCCTTGTCACAGCAGCTGCCTGAAACTCTTTGATCAATGCTGGGTCCAAGAGGACTCTCATCTGTACACCTGATCCTTCAGAGGAAAAGCAATAATAGGCTGCATTCTCACAATCTTTTCAACTTGTATTGGCTTGTCTAATGACCAACCTCATCTTTGCCTCTATTCAGCCCTGATTTCTTAGCTCACATAAAATTCATCTCTGCATCCAGATATCAGACTGATATTTTATTTCTATCCATAGCAGTAGTTGAAAAATAAAGGTGTTGTCAGCATAATGACAAGATCCAACAACTGAATAAGCTCCCTATGTGGTTTCATAATAAATAGGGGTAGGCAACACATAGCCCCCACCCTTGAAGAGACCTCATCCCACTACTGAACAAAACCAAGGAAAACCATACTCCAGGAAATCTAGTTCTGCTATAAACCATCCACACAACTTTGTTCCCCCCCCCCCGGCAGTTAAATATGAATCCCGGAAACAAATGGTTGGCCTCACGCCTTCAACCAACTTGCCCATATTCTCGCACAAAAGAGCATGATACATCGGAACAGGAGAAACAACTGTTTCTATCATCAGCCATCACTTTGGGATTCTCAGTGCAGATTTTAAAAGCAAAGTGTGATGCAATGTTGTCACAGCAGGCTTGCAGCTAGAACTCATGATTATCCAATTAATTTGATTGACCGGAGAGTCAGAAGATGCAAAAGACAAGGAAACGGAGTGATGGAATTCTCAGTCTCAAGATGGGATTGCCGCGACAGCAGATGGTTTTGAAAGAGGAACTGAAGAAACACTGAGCAAAGGCTACTGGCCCTGCACACAAGAGGTAGCCAATTGAATCCGAATGAACTTCTGAATAGACAATTCTATTTTAAGGGTAGTCTGTAGCATGTGTGTGTGTGTTTGTGTGTGTAAAATAGCAGACTTTAACTGGGCAGAGAAAGATGAAGAATTTATAGCTGGCGTTATCTAGCGTTATCAGGAGGAGAACATCAGTGCTGCCTGATGCTGGAGCACCTGTTTACTTTCAATTATACTCTGGTTATCTATCTATCTATCTATCTATCTATCTATCATTACTGTCGGTTTGTCACTACTTCACATGTAAATGGCTAGAGGGATTTCCACCAAAACTGGAGGGGAGGCTTGGTATGAGTGGACTTAAAATATAGGCCATGTGTCATACATAATATTTACTGTGGGCCGGTACAGATGGGTGCTTTGTGGCACCCTTGGGCCAAAATTAGGGCTAGATAGGGCTGGGCGTCCAGATGCGCCCAGCCCTACTATCGCCACAGGTGCAGGCGCCTGTCCACATGGCGGGTGCCACAGCTGCGGTGTGGCACAGGGTACAGATGTCTCTTGGCAAAAGCGGCGTCATAGAGCTGTGTCACAGCCCTTATGATGCCACCAAAAAAAAAAAAAAAAGAGCCGTCTAGAGCAGCTCCTTTTTAACTGTGCATCTGTGCAGCAGCATGTGGATGCTGCAGCAGATGTGCAGCATACAGGGACGGCTTTGAGCCGCCTGTCTGTACTGCCCCGGTGTGTGATGGGGATACCTCAGTTACTGTATTCAGCTGACTGGGGAAGGCATGTTCTCTCACGTGCAGCTGAGACTGTTGTACAATGTGAGGAACTTTTAACGCTCAATGAGCTAAGTGCTCATCTTTCAGGGCAGATGAAACTGAACAACTATTAATGATGGGTTAATTATCCAGTTCAACAACTCAGCTAGTCTCTAACACTTTGTTGTTGTTAGATGCCTGTGGGTTGTCTTCAATGCATGGCGATCCTGTGGATGAGACATCTCCAAGATTCCCTGTCCTTGACTGCCCTGCTCTGGTCCTGTAGGCTCAAGCCCATGGCCTCCCTGAGAGAGTCTAACCAGTTGGCATGTGGTCTTCCGCTTTTTACTGCCATCTATCTTTCTCAGCACCATCTTTTCTAGTGATTCATGCCTTCTCATGATGTGGGCAAATGACAACAGTCTCAATTTAGTCATTCTGACTTCCAGGGGGATTTCCGGCTTGATCTGTTCTAGGACACATTTGTTTGTCTTCTTGGCTGTCCATGGTATTCTTCAGCACTCTTGTCCAGCATTACATCTCACATGAGTTGATTTTCCTTCTATCGGCTTTTTTCACTGTCCAACTCTTGCATCCGTACAGTGATGGGGAATACAATGGCTGTAGAAACCATTGCAATATAAATATTACCAAGACGCTATACATCTTGTGTGCTCCTCCTCAAAGGAAACTAAATTGCTATAGTGCTGCCCCTGACATTTCTTGTCTCAGGGAAATAGAGAGCATGTAACATTGAGAGAAGGACCACTTGCAAATCATTGCAAGGATTTAAATCACTTCACATATATTACCTTAGCAAACCTTCCACTAGCTATGTGAATGAGGCTAAAACTATCGCCTTGTGTCATGAAGGGTGGGGTGGTTGCCAAGGCTTGCATAAGAACAACTAGTAAGTAAATTGGGTAAGATTAGAACTTGGAACTTCCTATCTGAACCTCTGCAGAACATCGCAGTACACTCCTCTCTCTCTCTCTCTCTCTCTCTCTCTCTCATTTAGTTCTATTAAACTGAATATTTGTTATCATAAGACATTAGCAAAGAGAGACCTGGGATGGGTATAACTCTTGGCACATTTATATGAAATCTCTGCTTTCATACTTAGAAGATTAAAGCAGCTTGCTGGGAGAGCGGGCAGGTGCTGAATGCACACCCTTTTTTTGTGATCGATTGAAGATATGTGTTCAAGATACACACTTCTTTCTAGTACTTCACAGGTTCTGGTCAACTTCTTCCTGTTACTCAAGCACCATGGGAACAGAATCATCACCTAATGCCATTATCCTTTCAATGAGTCATGCCAGGCTCTCTATTTGTTGTTAATGGCTCTTAGGCACTTGGCCAGTGATGCTACGATGAGCCTTAGCTAGTGACCTCTGCATAACCAGAAAGTTATTTTAACCCGTGTGCAGTGCACTGAAGACTTGGGAATAAGGGAGACGAGAGTGCAGGGAAGGTGTGGGGATGTAAAAGCTATAATTAAGGAGTCCTCATTGTCCACAGAGGACTCTTAGCCTCAAGAGGAGGAACTGACATAGTAGTGCTTTGATCTTGGCTAATGCTTCGCAGAATACAGCTGTGACAAAGGCACCACCTCAAACTACAAGTGAAGGGCTCCCATTAAGCAGCGCTATCTGCGCAGCCACATGAGAACATCTTCATGTCTCGGAGGCCATGAAGTGACTATTCATGCTCCCATTCATGTCAATGGGGCCATTTTAATTTGTGCCACTTCTCCATTCCATTCACAAAAAACTCAAAGTGGGTGCAATGAAACAAGGCAGGCATAGGGAAGACAAAGTTGAGGAAAATATGGTTTATTATTGTGTATATCCACACATTTCAAATCCATATTCAAGATGTCATCACTATGTTCAAGTGCCGAATTTCTATATGCATTTCTGTGTATATATCTGTGTATTAAAATTCAAATGTTAGGGGATATAGGAATATGATTTTCCATGTCAGGCTCCTCAGAGCCCTTTCAGTGTGGAGGACCAGCCCCTCAGAAAGCCAGCACTGCAGCGACAACCCTGGAGACTCTCCCTTCTTTCTTCCATGGCGCTATGCCTGTGCCCTTTTCATTCCTGATGATATTGTGTTGCCACTGCCACCTACACTGGTGTAGTTACACCAATATAGCTATGCAACAGGATTTCAGTATTCAAGGAACTTGTGGAATGAAGCATGTTGCTGTGCAAACTTCAACAACGGGAGTAAATTTAGTGGCAGTGTCTTGGACACCTATCTGAGCCATACCTGATGGCCCCTGAGGTTGATATGTGGCCTATAGGTCAGAGGGAGCCCATGTGTGGAGTAAACCAAAATTTAATTGGTATTATCTGAGTTGTCCTTCTGTTTGAACACTGGTATGCTACTTTACGAGACTTTCCCCTGAATTTCTTGCACACAAATCCAAAATTCCAGGCAAAAACATTAAGAGCACCTGCTCTGTCTTTTGGAGATGGAAGAAAGGGACATAAGAACATAGGAAGCAAATAAATGCAATTATTGGTGCATTGCAGGTACTTACTGTCAATGGCTTTCTAAGATTTCATACAAAAGTCTGTCTCAGTCCCACCATGAGATGCCAGGGATTGAATTCGGGGTCTTTTGTAGGCAAAACATATGCTTTTGCCATCTTCCCAAGAAAGGAAATTGGAGCAGCACACAGATTTTTTTTAACTAGGCTAGAGCACTTCCATAATTGGCAATATGGTCAATGCCTCCCCAAATTAAATCCCACTGTATTTATCAGGTTCCTTAATGTGTTTTACACTTTGTGATAAGCACTGCTGTATCATAATCTGTAGTAATTTCTAAGAAACACAATCTGCTAATATTCATTTTAATATGTCCTTCCCTGCCCACCAGTCACACAAACTCCAGCAGACGCCAACAGGATCAATGGCAAGCAGAACTGCCTGCCATTTTTTTAGAACTCTGAAATTATAGGCAACCTGGTTATTCAAAGAATATTTTAAAATATTGAAAGCTGAGTAAAATGAGTATGACTGAAATCAAATACAGCCATGAATATAGATTAAGGTACATATTTTATTGTGATGCTTTGTAGTATGGATTTGGAAAATGAGTGACTGGTGTGCAGTTGTCATTGTAAGCACTTATTTTTATGGAACAATCATTATTTTTAGAGCTGAGTTGGCAAACCGTACAAATGTATGACACATTTCTACAAAACTAATTTTTGTATTATTTTAAAACAAATACTGATAATTTTTGCCTCCAGAAACTGATTTCTGTACTGATGAAATTTTGTTAGACTAAATAGATTGGCTTTCACAGATGATAAAGACAAAAGCTATCAATGAGATTTCAATTTATTATAGGTCGTGCTCTAGGATGGATAAAACTTAGGAATGGATGCTACCCTAGTAGCAAGGGGGAAACTAGATACCAAAACACAAGTTGTGTGTCGGCAATGTAGTGTCTGTGCTCATCTGCAGATACCGATGTTTGCACACCTGTCTGTGATGCAGTAGGGTACAGCAAAGAGCTGTAGGCTGAGTAGGCACTCTCACATTCAATCCCTTGTCACTACACTTCAAGGTGTATGCCTATTTTCAGTCACTGAAAATGTATTGGCAGTAATATGAGTTGAGGGATAGTCATGGCAAATGTGGTTAAGACTTTGTGAGTATTCACACTGAAAGTCTGCAAAGGCTCAAGCTTTTTGCAAACTCAAGAAGTGTGCCTAGGTGCTCCCTTCCACTCCTGCCCTCTTCCCTTGTCCCAAAGAGTATCTGCTAACTCTTACATTGAATTGAGGAGACAGATAGCAATGGCAGGTGCTTTCCAGTCACTGGCAGAGTAGTTTTTCTTATCTAGGATGGATCTGGTGCTACCGGTTCTGGGAACTGTTTTGTATATTCTTGGTCTAGTGAACTCCATTTTTGGAGAAAGGTGGGATATAAATTCAATAAATAAATGATAAAATATCCCCAGTTTGTGTACATAAATGTGTGTGTGCAATCTGTCAGAGCCTAGGGAGTACCAACTGCCTGACTTGGTCTCAATGTCCGAGTTAAATTATCAGGGCCTCTGGAGAATGAAAAAGGGCAAAATGGGCAGGTATGCACTCTGACATGGGTACTCACTTTTGTAAGTGACCCTTCCTTGAATGCTCACAGTGTCCTTAAATATGACGCAACCGCAGTGCATCTAAGACCTCTAACTGCTTAACTCAAAAAGAAATACAAGTGTTTAGTTATACCATTTTCCATTTGATGCAAACACATCCTCTTTAGTCAGGACCGGGGCACGGGGAATTCAGAGCCCTATTGTTAATTAGTTACTTGTCATTCCCTGCCTCCTTTTCCCTTTTCTTTCTGTCTTGTTATTATTGGAATGAATATTACTTAAATTGTAAACTAGACTAAAATTAATGAAAAGAAAAATAAAAAAGTAAAAAAAAAATGGTGCAGTTTTTGAAGAATATTCACAATTTGGTGTTTATTTCAGGAAAGTTGCTTCCTGTGCAGAAGTTATTTTCTGAATGGGAAATGTTGCTTTTTTATGAACGAAATGTGTTTTCTGTGCATAAAATTCCATTTTATATGACACTTCTATATGCAGCTTTCACAGAGAATTAAGTCCCAAAGTACAGATATTCTCAATTTCCTAGGAATGTCCTTGGCTGGGTTTCCCAACACTTGAAAATCCATTTTTTTTTTTTTTTACAATTTTTGCATATTTCCCCCTATTTTTTCCATCCTTACCATTTATTTGCATGGGGACAGTCAGAGCTCTCTTTTCATGGGTAAGAATTATGAATTTGAGTTTCGAACATGAAACTGAAGTGAAGTTTCAACCATGGGGATGGGAGAACTGCTAGCTTTACTTTGAGCTGGAGTAGTTGGGAAGAAGAGGACTGAACTTGCTACTCACCAGGGCATGGAGAAGGCAAGAGTATTAAAAATGATAATAACCATGGCAGTTCTAGTTGAAAGAAGGCCAGGGGTGAGAGAAGCTCCTTCCTTAGTAACAACATGTTGGACCTTATATGTGAGTAGGTGTGCAGACCTGTCCCTTCTTCTGAATCCAACTTTAAGTCATAATTGCTAGGACAGAGAGAGAGAACACCTCTTCTTTCACACTCATATCCCTTTAGCCACAACAAAAATGGGCATAGGGCTCAAAGTTTTTGTGTGTAGAATCAAGGACTGGGGATTTTTCAACACTTTCCAGTATTCTCCTCTTTCTTCTGGCTGCAGTCTCCTCACTGCAGGCTTCAACAATGAAATGCCAAGGAAAAGGCTGGGGGTCGAAGGTGAAAGATAAACAACTCTCTCTCTCAAATGGCAATGTCAGCATGATGAGAGCCAGTTTCAAGCACAAAGGAAGAAAAACATCTGCTGAATGAACAGCTTACATAGAGAAAGCTATGGCCATCAGTGGTCCAAAACACACTGCAGAAATAATCCAGTCTGGGACTGCTTTAACTATCCTGGTTCAGTGCTAGGGAAAGAAGAGAAGGTTGAGAGGTGATATGATCGCCCTGTTTAAATACTTGAGGGGATGTCACATTGAGGAGGGAGCAAGCTTGTTTTCTGCTGCTGCAGAGACCAGGACTCGGAACAATGGATGCAAACTGCAGCAAAAAAGATTCCACCTCAACATTAGGAGGAACTTCCTGACAGTAAGGGCTGTTCGACAGTGGAACACACTCCCTCAGAAGGTGGTGGAGTCTCCTTCCTTGGAGGTCTTTAAGCAGAGGCTGGATGGCCATCTGTCAGGGATGCTTTGATTGGGGGTTCCTGCATGGCAGGGAGTTGGACTGGATGGCCCTTGTGGTCTCTTCCAACTCTAAATTTCTATGATTCTATGATTCTATGAAACCTGCATATTATAGTTTATTGTGGCACCAGACGTCTCTGACAAAAAAGGTTAAACGTCACAAATCCAGAAATCCCTAGCACTGAGACAGCAAAGTTAAAGTGGCCTCAAACTAGATTATTTCAGCAGTGTGTTTTGAACCAGTGTAGCCAACACTGAACATTAAGAATTACTGAAAGTGAGCCTATTAAAATAAAAAGATGCAGAAATGTTTTAGAGTTGCTGCAGGTTAGCTGAACCATGCTGCCTTCATTTTTCAACTGCTTTGGTGACTTAAAAACAACAGTATTTTGCATTTGTTTTGGCCAACTGTATTTGCTGTTGTTAACTTTTGTCAGGTCAACTTCAACTTATAGCAGCTCCATAAATAAGTTAATAATAACAAATAAGATGGATAAGTTGCCCTATCATCAAAAATCCTGCTCAGGTCTTGCAGGTTCAGCGCTGTTGCCTCCTTGTCAACTGGAAACTACTCTGATTTTCTGTATTCTGTCCTAGTAGTAGCCTTTTGTCCTGAGTACAGGTTATGCATCAGGACAATCAGATGTTGTGGCACACCCATTTCTTTCGGAGCAATCCATAGTTTTTCATGATCTATAAAATCAATGGCTTTGTTGTTATCTAAAAAGAACAGACTGATTTTCTTTTGAAATTCTTTGTATATCTATGGTCCAAAACACAATGCAGAAATAATTCAATATGACACTGCTTCAACTGCCCTGGCTCAATGCTAGGGAATTCTGGGAACTGTACTTTTGTGAGACATTTAGCCTTCTCTGTCAGAGAGCTCTGGTGCCACAATAAACTTCAGTTCCCAGGATTCCCTAGCCCTGAGCCAGGGCAGTTAAAATGGTCTCAAACTGGATTTTTTCTGTAGTATGTTTTGGACCTACATGCAATTTCCATATTAGGTTGTATATTTTCATGATTGGATACAGGTTCCTTGCTTTTCACTATGACACGTTACAACATTTCTTTTTGATACAGCTCAAAACAAATGCAAAGGTATCGTTTAGAACATGGCACATTAGTTTGAAAATTAATTCAATAACAATTAAATGTTAGAACTGAGAAATTAATTTATTGCCACCAACAGTGCTAAATGAAATTGTTAAATGAGTTATCATTTGTTAACTCACTACTGTAACCATTAGTTTTCAGGGAGACCATGGAGTTTACAAAGAATGGCATGGAGGTTGCCATTGTTGACCAGAACGGTGTGTTTATTATTATTTTGAAGTTGCCTTTCCACATCCAGGGATTTCCACCCCCAATGGACTATAAGGCCAGTAATGCAATTGTTGCTTGATGACATGAACACATTTGGAAACTATCAGATTCCGAGAGGCTGCCCTAAAATCTGAGATTGCATCTGATAACTTGTTTGATTAAATTTTGTCACTGATCTGTTTCTCTCTTCTTTTTTCTACCCAATCTCACCTTCACCAAATTGTTCAAATACTTGTCTATTAAAGGTTGACAAGGAGTCATGATAAAGCATGCATTGGAATACTGCAGCCCACCAGATGTTGTTGAAACGCAGTTTCCTGTGTTCCTCACCACTAGCTACGTTGGCTAGGACTACTGGAACTTGTAGTCCTCACATGTTTAGAGAGCTACACGATTCCCATCCTTGTGTTAAAGGAATGATATCATTTGGCTCTAAGCTCCAGCCTTATAAAAACCCTTTGAAATGTGTGTGATGAAGAGTGGAAGGTGAATGAAAAGCAGAATGGGAGGGGCAGGGTGGGGAAAGAAAGAAAGAAAGAAAGAAAGGGGAGGAGGCTTGAAGAAAAAACTTCCAATTTGTTATCTCTGTATGTAGCACTATGTGAACTATAACACATTAAAGATTATAGATGGGTTCAGCAGACATAGGAAGAGCACAGTGACTCTTTTGGCTGCAAACTAGCTCCAATTTAGGACCTTATCGCACAGGCGACTTACTGCGCACAAACTGAATTCTGATTCAGGCTGCATCCTGGTCCTATCACTTGGCTTTTGTCTCCAAATCTGCCATCTGAGTATGGCTTGGCTGCAGCCTACGTCCTTTAATGTACTTTGGAGGCCATTTTTCATAGTTGGGAGCTTTCTGACTTTGAAAAATGGTGGCCGAAGCACGTTAAGGGACACGGGTTGCAGCTGGGCTGTACATGGATGGTACATTTGGAGACAAAAACCATGCAATAGGACCAGGATGCAATCTGAATTAGAATTCAATTTGGGAGCTATAAGGGGCTCTACAGGCCGCCCCTTTTCATGCCGGATCGGGGCCATGGCAACCGCATGGGGCAACCCTGATCCATCATTTTGAGGACGCAAAAAGGAACTGTAATAATTGGCTCATTTTTGTGTCATCAGAAGGGTGACACAGCTGCATTCCCGCGACTATGTGGCGCTCCTTTGTCGCTGTGTCATATGCAGCAACGAAGGAGCTCCTTCATGCCGTGCGTCATGTGGAGTGGCGCACGGTGTCATGGTGCCCTGTGCATGTCCCCCCAACTCTGCCCCCAGGCCAGCCTTAATGGCCAGTTTGGTGAGGGCCTGAGTTTCTTTTTAAAGCTGTGAAATAAGCTCCTTAATCTTTCAGGCATAAAGGGCTTATCATTCTGTAAGGGCCATGGGTGCTTGATGGCTAAGCAAATGAACTTGACCCTAATTCCGTTCTATTTCATAGCAGGACTTTTTTTTATTCCTTTCTTTCTATTCTCCTTCCATTTGATCCAACACCAGCTCTTTTATTTCTATTATTTTGTTGGCTTTTGAAAACCTTCTCCATGTCACTATTTCTAAAGAAAGTAATGATCCCCCGCAAAGAAAAACAGATTAGTCAGTCTATCGACATAGCCACGTGACTCCCAATCCTTGTTCTCCATGGGCCTTCACATTTTGGTGGATCTACCACAGGCAGAGCCATCCATTCTAATGAATTACAATGTTCTAAAATCAAGGAACTTATTAAAGCATACGATTAACCTCAGCTTTGAGAAGAAAATGTAGTGAGTTAAACTTATTACAATAGTTTAGTGAGTTAATTTAATGAGTTATTTCCAAATTCTGCTGCCACCTGAAACAGAATTTGAATGAGAATGCTGCACCTGGCATGCACATTTCAGGACAGCTTACCATCCATGAAAAAGAAAGGCATTTTTTAACATAAGGAAGGATACTGAAACACTGATTCCAATGAGGAGATTCATCTTGCTATTGCAGTGTGCAGGACTTCTGTAGGAAATGAATGATCAAATGTAACAAATGCAATGTTGATGTGACATTCATTGAAATCTATTCTTGTTATTACAAGGGCTGTAAATTCATGTTTATTGCTGTTGGGAGTTAATAACTGCCAGTACAGCTGCTCCATTTCCTTTTAATACTGCAGAATATAATGTTTTTACTTGTTCTTGATCATATGTAAATCATTCTTATTCTCAAACACCATTAATCAATAACCATGGGGGAAAACATGCAATGCAACTGACAGAAGATGAAAAAAAAATTGAAATTATATGAAAAGAAAAATTGAAAATTCCTTAATGTTAATATGCAAGTTGCTCCAGTTATTTACAGTATGTTTCTGACATTTCAACAACACCATAGTTTGCTTTTCAATGGATCCACTTCAATTTCACCAAAGTGCCACCATCTTCAGTGCTACCATAGAAATGTGACAGGCAGACATAATTATAATCACACAGACACAATTAAGAAGGTGGCACTGATATGACAGTGTTGAATGTATAAATTTTGATTCAAGCTAAAAAATATGCAAACTGAAAGCATCTGTATGCATTTTTCAAGCAGCCAGGTGCACCTTGATAAAATCTTACACTGAATTCATAAGAGCAAAGTTGGCCTATCTAGCCTAAGATTCTGTTCATACAATGGCCATTCACTTGCTTAGGGAAGGCCATAAACAGGACTTGAGCAGCCTGCTGCTTATGATTGCTAGCAACTGATATGATATACAGATACACAGAGGAAAACTGCACCTCTAACACTGGAAGGAATATGAACCCTTCCTAACAAGCAGCCACAGAGAGCTCAGTGGTAGCTATAACATCTTTTGTCAAAAAATCCCATAGTTTAACTACATAGTGTAACTGCATAGTGTAAAGATGTTATCCTTTTTGTCTGCCCCATATATCCCACCACTTTGCTTTAGTGAATAATTCAGGTTTTTAGAATTATGGGATATTCTGACTGTTTTCTTCACTGTTTTCTTTCCCTTGCTTGCTTCCCCAAACTGAACCAATCCAAATGTGGTAAATGTTCCTCACAGAGGAAGTACGCCAGCCACCTGATCATTTCTGCTGCCCCTTTCAGCAACTTCTCAGCTTTACACCTTTTCAGGCACAGTGGTCATACAAAACATATACATTACATTGCACCACAGATGTGCATATGGGAGGTGCAATATTTGCAGCTTTATGTTAAATTCTTTTCCTAATGAAAGAATTATGTTTTTAAAATATATGGATTTTGAAATCTGCATCTGTTTTCATTTTTGTGAGTCATCATGAGTCCTGGTTCTGAGGAAAAGACAGGATATTACATGAATAAATGAATGATCTCATAAATGCTCATTTTTTTATAGCATCCACAGACTGGATTGATATTTCGATTGCAATCCCAAGATCTCATTTTTGGCCAGTCACTGGCAGGTCAGTTCTCATCAAAACATATGTGAAGTTAACTTCCATAGGTATCACTTTAGACTTACATGTGCTGGACTATATCTGCCATTTTAATTCCCACTGCTGTAGTTGGGAGAAATATTTTCAACATTCTTTGCAATCTGTATTTGATTTAGCCATAGTTCAGAATAGTTCAGAGATACTAAAGAAATTTGATGTCAAACAACAGAATATATTGGAATCACCTTGCAAATTAGGGAATCTGGTTCTTGTGGATTTATTGGGACCAGATACCAATAAGGCTTAATCAAATGTTGATTTAGACTGGGCTTGGGTGAACTCTAGTCCTGTCAACAGGGGTGCAGGCCTTGAAGATGATATGATGACTAATTGCCCTCAACACATCTTGCAGAAGAGACCATGATGCTGCAGCATGTTACCTTGAGGTCTTTAGATAGAGGGCAGAAAAGAAATATTAAAATAAATAAATAAATAAATAAATATTCACCAGGGCCTGAAATTCTTTATCAGAAAAAATATGTTAGACATCTAAAACTTAATTCAGATGTCCACATAACTAGTTCTGTTCACCTGAGTGATTATGGTTGCAGACATTATATGGGGAGAGGCTCACTTACCCCTAGCATCATTAACTGATTACTCCATTTTCTAGCCTCTCACCATTTCTATCTTTAAGACATCTACATTCTCAAAAATCTCTCACCCCCCGCCCCCATAAATGTAGTTGAACAATGTAAAAGATCTCATGAGGACACTACATCTGCTATCTTTTAAATAAAGATGAAAGCAACTTTTCACATACTAATATAGGCAGCCTACCTCAAGATCCGCTCTTGGACACTAAAGCTGTTCATTAAAGGCGGCTTCAAGATGTTTCGCCACAAGAATAAAATGGGAAAACGCTGACAAAGAAGCCATTAGAAACCCAAAGGAATGCAAACCTCTCTGATTCGTTTTAATAGAGCACCTCAAAAGGAAGGACATCCACTAAGAGGTGCTTTCAGTAAACAAGGCACAAGCTCTTCTGTACTTTTATATTTGAATCCTTTATGCATTATAACCAGAAAGGGATCAGCCAAAACTATCAACACAGGTCCACTGATTCTTGGAATCAGATGCGGAAATGCCTCATTAATCATTGCTCAAAGACAATAAGGGCTTGGAGCAGTATTGTTAGTAATGGCAAGTTACATTTGTTCTGCAAAGGCTTTTCAGGTGAAGAAAATGATTTTCCTATCTAGGCTAATGGATCTGGCAAGGCTGAAAATGCAGCACTCTTTTCACTGACTCTCTATCTTTCTTATAAACTGGGTTGGACAAGCATGAAAATGTTAAGTTAAATCCATCATTAGTTTCATCTTACATTTGGGGAAGTTTATAACACAGAGCCACACATAACTGTATACATATTTTCTCAGCAGAATGTTCCACTGGGTGCAATGGACTTATTGTTTACAAATTACATCCATGCTTGTTTTACTGATATAGGATGGGAAGTTTGAAAACCCTTGATTTAGAGAGTTCTGATATGAAAATGATTGAAAATGTCAAGTTGACAGGCAGTTGTCTCTTAAATCATACCTCTTTTCTCTATATTAATATTACTGGTTTACATAGAAAAATAGCTTTGGTACATGCATTACACGTTTGGAACATGCTCACAGTACCATATTAAGCCCCTGCATTTTCTGGGAAATAACTCCTTCGGCATTCAAATTAGGCTTCATTCTTTAAAAATATGGTTAGGATTACAGCCTTAAGGATGCAATTAGATATGTCACAGAGTTTTACAATTAGACCTCCTGCTTCTATTTCTTGAAGTTTAATACGAAGAAGATCTGGACTCAATAGGGTCCAGAGTGTTGGGGCCTGTGTGTTTAAAAACTTATCTTCATTCTATTTCTATGATGAAAATATTCCCCTTTCCCAAAGTTGTTCTTTGCCTTGCATGTGTATGAGACAACAAGCTTCCATGGAGCACATTTTTCAACAGGAAAACAACATTTCATGTCCCAAGGAACTTGATTCCCCCCCCCCATCCTTTGCCACAAGGTTGGCATTAGCCCAAGACTTTCCAGCATTGTATCGTCACTGATTCTGTTTGCTGTAGACATGAGTGGATTTCCATGGCCATATTATTCATAGTCTTGTTGTGCCATTATATACCAACAAACATCTGGACAACGAAAGAAGAGATGGCAGTTGGGAGAAAACTACCTCAGGCATTTGCTCTTGGCTTCCTTTTGGAAAAGATCCCAGGATAGCCAGGCCAGAAAAGACCTCCTCTGAGCATGCTCTAGCTGGACTGTTGCACACTTCTGTCACAGGCCTTCCACCACCAATTGCTCTGAGTTTTCTCCATAGTGAATTTTATTAATTAACTTTTATCTTAACTGGAATAATTTTTATCTTTAAAATAGCAATAAATAAGAAAAAATGAACATCATTACCTTCAAGGGGCACATTAAGGATATGTGAATACACTCCAAAAAATCACGGTAATATAACTAGCTGAGTTAATACACACATGTGACACTATGGACTATGTAAGCATGAACAGACTCTAATAGAAGCAAAATGTGAGATAATACCTTCTTAGCATCAGTAGGCAGGTCATCACTGGAGGAGCTCATAACCCGTTTGGATTCTTCATTCTTCTTTCCACCTTCTTCCTCATCAGAAGAACCCCCTTTGTCACTAATATTGCTTGCCAGTTGTTCTAGTTTTCTCTTCAGTTCCTTCTCTTCTATGCTAGGATCAGTGTGGGACTCAGAAGGCTGGCAGAATAAAAGCAAGAGCTACTTAGCCATATGATCTAGTTTGTTTCATCCAAATACTTCAGTAGGTATACATTTATATCTATCTTTTTTATGTTGGTCTAACTGGACCTAAGCCTCATTCAGAACTATGAACTAACCAAGAAACGTGAAAGTTTGCTTACACTGGATTCTTCATCATCATAAGACATTTCAGTGTAAACCAGAAGAAACACAGATGATCATGTAATCATGGGTTCCCTTTTAAGAGCTAACTGAAACAACACACTGATAGCCAAGAAAGGGACTGAAGGGACACCATCACCACTTCAATTTCCTTTAATTGATGAAAACATTGTGCTTTTCAACCCAAAACTGGTCTACAGTGTAGTTCACAAGACATTGTTACATTCAAATGGCATTGGGTTTCCCTGCTAGACTAGGGAGAAACTTTGCCTGAAATCTAGGGAGAGGTACAGCTGGCCAAGGAAACTAGGATGAGCTACCATATGTCAGGGGACTGACTCCATATGAAGTCACATCCTGAACAGTATTACTTCCAATTAGTAGTAATATAAATGGCTGTCCTGACCCTGAAGTGTTTGAAAGTGACTACAGGGACGTATTCAGAAGTCACTCTCCATGTGATTAAAATTTTGAGAAACATGAAGAGTGTTGCCTCACATGACCCACTCCATTGCCTCTCATAGCCCTCCACAACCATGCTACTGTCGTAACATCTCTACCCATACAGGTTCTCCACACTGGCCTAGAACCACACATAAAGAGAGTTCAAAAGGAAACAGAAGCCCTACTCAAGCAGGTAAGGCTGATCACTATTGCAGCTGCCCTTCAAACACACAGAAGGCTGGCACAGAATGGATGACAAGGATATGAGGGGTGGAACTAATGGGATCATACCTGTCCCTGTCCCCAACCTTGTATTTGATTCATATGAGCAGACGTCTGAACAGAAACAGATTGATGCCATGTGAGCCAAGAACCTGTTCAAGGTTGGGGCCACTTACATGTTACATAGGCTGTGGGAATAAGTGATATGTTTTTTTTTTTTTCAGGAATGGCCTCACCCTTACCACAGACTCTTTCAAGCATGCAGGAACACCTTCCAATAATGAGGTAGTCACCTCTCCCATTACCAGTGTGCCTCTGGCTGCTGGTAAGCTGGGATGGATGACCAGCTTCACCCCTCCAAGATTTTTTTCCTTATATATAAGATGCACAAATATAATTGGACAAGCAGGTGTCAGATGCCATTATTATAACTGTGGCATGTAAGTTGAACCAGATAGGAGAGATTTCATCCACCAAGCACCTTCTAAACTACTTACAGCAGGCTACTTTCCCCTTACTTGTGAAGCACGCCCCTCCCCACACTTCTAAATAAAGATGCAAAAGCCTCCCAAACTACACAAAACTTTGTTCACTGACTACTGTCATCATCAGTTTTTGTTATCATCATCATTATCACAGAAAAGGCCCTAATACCTCTCAACTGTGTGCAATCATGCTCATCACCAATCTTCATCATCTCTATCAATCTAGGCTTATGTCAGCTGTACAGACCACCAGGAAATCTACACAGCTCTATATCCAGGATGAGTATACTCAGGAACAAACATGGCAGCTATCCTGATTCCCACGATTGATCAAAGCTTGAACATAATTGTCAGTTTATGTTACAGCAAAATGTCCTCAAGAGCCATCAAAAACCTTTTTTCCAGGGAAGGCCATCCTAACCGTCCCTCTATCCCTGCAAAGGATCATCTCATGCCCAGTAGTTTTGTGGAGCACTCACATCATGAAAGTGATGTTTGCCAGCTACCATAAAATGCCATGCAAAATGAGAAAAGGGATACAAAGAAATATATAATGTATGTGCAAATAAATTTGTTGTGCTTGAGATATTGCCATTTGGAATAATATTCAGTAGATTAACTGCCATTGCAGATCTAGTTCTTCTTTACTAGAGCAATCAAGTTTTTTTTTTAAATTCATTCATTAAAACATACATGAGAATGAATTCAGAGGTATCAGTTAACAATAGGAAGTACTTGCATTTATAGCAAGTGTCTTTCCCCTCCATGAATACTCACAACCTTCTGGTGCCACCAATATACATGGCTTCTAAAAGTCTACTCAGAGAGCTCCCTAAATGTAGTAATATTTTCTGTTCCTCTACAGTCATCCCGTTCCCCTCAAAAGCTTCTCTGGAGAGTTGAAAAAAATTGTTCTTGGGCTGCCATTACTTATTGTGCTTCAGCAGAGAAAGAGGGAAAAAAAGACTGACAGCGAAGGGAGCAGCAGCAACAGGAGTTTCACAGGAGATTTTCTCTTTTCCCATATTATTTCTTGACAAGACAAGAAAGGCTGAGATGCCCTTCTGCCCAGTTAGCAAAGGAAAATGACAATAGCTTTCATTTGGAGAAACTGTCCTTTGCATCCCACTGTGTGCATTACTTGCATACAAAGGGAGTTGGAGGGGGCATCTCCTGTTTGAGAAACACCAATTTTTATTAGCTCTATTCAGTTTTTCCCCTTTAATCATGTATAGGGAGCTAGGATTCCTGATCAAGTGCAGCTGTGCAGATATGAACATACCATATATACAGTTGGGTCACCACATTTCTGGCTTTGATTTTTGTGGATTTGATTATTTGCAATTTTGCTTAATAAGTTCTCTCTAGTAATCTCTAAATTCTTCAGTGTAATTCTGCTGGGAGTTGACCATAGAGTTGTGCTGGAGAACCTAGAGGTTCCTAAAGAAAACACTTCTCTAGGCATCTGTAGGTCCTACAGTATGATTCTATGATCAACTTCTGGCAGATGTTGACCACAAAGTTGCACTGGGGGACCTTGAAATTCATGGAGAGGTGTTCCTTTAGGTAAAAAGAATAGGTTTTTTTTTATTTGCAGTTTTTCCACATTCAAGGGGGTCCTTCAACCTTAGCCTCAGTGAATGTGGAGGGATCACTGTACTCGACTATAAGCTGACTTCATGTATGAGTTGAAGGCAGGTTTTGGGTCAAAATTATGGTTGAGGGTAAACTTAGCGCATGTAACAAAAGATCTAAAGGATGAAGCAAAGGAAACTGATGCAAAGAACTTACAAAATTCCAGCATTTAGAACTGTTTGTGCTCACACTAAATAAAGGCAGATGAATGAGAAACAGGGCTTCTAGGACAGATTACACTCTTGTCTTTAACCATCTGATGATCTTTTGTTTGTTTGCTTCTAACAGATGAAGCACAGTACTTACATTGACCTGTAGACAAACTGGTTCAGGTTTTTTATGTCAATTCTTTGACTAAAATTTCTGTATTTATACAGAGTATATATAGTAGTTAAAACTCCTCTGCAGACCTTTCCTGTCAACATGAGAAGGTTGGGAGTGCAGTGACTAGTGGGTATGGAACACAGATGCAAAAAGATCACCTGAACAGGGCTATTATCTGACTATATTCTGATTACTGGATTCTACATATAGTTTAAGGAAAATAGAACAAAAAAGTCTTGTAAAAACCATACTGATTTTCTAGTCCATTCCTTTGATTTACACATTTTGACATTTGTCCCTCTGTTCCCTACCCAGAAGTTCTCCGGGTATTTTTTTAAAGAAGCTTTTGCAGAATTAAGGTTCGGTGAAGTTGCAGTCGTCCTTGTTGGTCCCAATCTCTCACTAGAGGACCATGGAATTTTCCCTGTATCCCAAGATCTGTATCCCAAGATCCCAAGATTCCCTGTATCCCAAGATCCTGCCTGCATAGGAGTCTATATATATTCTTCCCAGTGCTTGTAGGAGAAACCTCCAGCCCATAGAATGACTAGGGAATCCAATGTGTCAAGACTTCTAGATCTCTCCCCAACCCCTCTGATTTGCTTGCTATAGGGTACAAATAAGGAGGACAGTGTAGTAATTTGATTGCTCTACCAAATTTGGCTTCAGTGATTCTCTCTCTCTCACACACACACACACATACTGTATATACTCATGTATAACTCTAGAAATTTAGGTCAAAAAATTGACCCCAAAAACCTGAATCTACTTATCCATGGGCCAATGTAAGTACTGCATCTTAACTTTCATTTAAAAGAAGGAACCATCCTCTGATGAAAAGCAAAAGTATAATCTATCCTGGAAGCACTGACCCCCTTTACTCTCTCATTCATCCAGTCTTAAGAATAAGCACAAAGAGTTATGCCTGAACCAACAGGAAAGTCATTTGGCACAAGGGCCTGAGCTCCCTTTCTTCTGTTCTTCCTAAAATTAGGTGAGGATCATTACTAACTATAGAGATGAGCTATTGCTATTGCTCTATACACTATTTGGTAATAAAATGGAGCTCCCCTTCAGCAACAGAAGTGCATACCATCTTCTCTGATGGCCACAATATTCAAAACAAATCACAGCATTTCCCTTTATAAAATAATTGTACTGGCAATCTCTGAAAATGTCTGCATTTCTGATATTACCTCTTCTGAATGAACCAGGATCTTTTCCTCAAGACGGTTCAGCATGCGTTCAATAGCTGACATGCGCTTATTCAGTTCAAGTATCTAAGAGAGAGGAAAGAAGACAGCATAGAACAGAGCCCGCCACCACAATTTTCTCAGAAGTTAAGGAAAAACTGCAGAAAAAGCTCCCATCACCATTGCCATTGGAATAGGTGGTCAGCAGATCCCCGATTTCAACCACAGCAATAAAAACAGGTGCATGCTAATTTTAAATTGTTCAGAAATAACAAGACAAGGTTCATATTATTAACAGAATATACTAATAGATTAAAAACAAAAAGAATTGGACTTTATATTATTTTTGTATTTTTTTAAATATCATCCACAGAATAATTGCTCATGTGAACCAACAGGCTGTCAGAGTTTAGGCAACCTGGATTCAAATTCTAGTTTAGCAGTGAATTTTCAGAATACAGTTTCTTATTTGGAAGAGGGAACAGACAACGGTGATATTCTGCTACAAGTAAATGCCAAGAATAAAAATATATGGCTATATTGTAAATGCACAAATGAAATTACTGGTTTCATCAATACCAAATTATACACAAGAGATCATTTTCAGGCTCTTAACATGGTGCCCAGAAACTTTATCACAGGGAAAATATGAAGGAAAGGGATTCCCAGTTCAATAAGTATTAGTTCATTAATGTTACCTACCTGCTACAGAAAATCCATACACTAGATCAGAATGTTGCCATTTTCTTAAGTTATATAATTGTATGGAAAAGAAGTTAAGAGACAAGATGCTAGTAACAGAGGAACAGTAAACCTAGTGGATTTCTTTGCCAGAATATAAATATTTTGTGTAACAGTGAATGCACAGCAGCATAGATTTAAAAGTATTTCATCTTGCAATAATGAGAGATTTTCACACGATGCTCAACCCAGAGATTAAGGGGAGAACATGGTAATGGAACAGACCTGGACTTGTGCCACCAGAAGGTGAACAATAAAGCTATTTACTTCTCAAGAGAGAAAGCTAAACATACAAACTTTACCAATTTATCTGTGCTTCCAATAACTTCCTAAAGTAATGCTTGTATATAAAATCTGATAGCAAATCTGAAAGCAGATCTCTCTTTCTCAGGATGAAGACAGAAGATAACAAATTGAACTGCTGACTGTGAAGGCAAAATCTGATAAAAATGGCAACAGGCACTAATTTGGCAAATTACTGATACTAACACCAATTTCATTAAATCAAAATATTCATCTATATTTTAACATTGCAATCATTAACTTTTCTAAATCCATAGCTATCTAAAGTCTCAGACCAATCTCTCTTTCAGATCTTCTTTCACAAAATCTGGAATGTTTTGCATAAATAAAACTGATGCAGAAGTTATTTAGTCTGAGGACAGCAAGAACTAATAGCTATAAACAGACTAGAGCTATAAACAGAACAACAACAAACTTGTTTGCAAAGGATTTACTGGCTAGCTGTCTGGAAGCAACAGAAATAAATACTGTACAGATTATTAGTCTGAGTTATTCTGTTGCAGCAAAATAACACTGTTCTATGCAAGTATCATAAATACTGCAAAATTATTATGGTATGATAATCTTTAAAGTGCTATAACATTTAAAAACAACATTTTAACCAATAAAGTCCTTTGGCTAACACTAATGTATTACATGAAAAAATCTGAGAGAGTCTGATGGCTAAATTTTAGTTTGGCAGATATTGTATTAATGTTACTGAAACTAAGGCTCTTTTCTACATTGTTCCAGAATATAAAATGTATCCATATTTTGCCAGACTACTTTCTTAATTGCTTCTGTGAGATAAGTTAGAAAATCAGATGAATTTCTATAATGTGCACTGAGATACTTTGGATAAAGCTGTTTTTTTCTCACTTTTCTTGGAGCAAATTTTTTTTAAAAAAATCAAACACAGTGGAATATCCTGTGGAATTAAAATTCTCCACTAGCTCCAAACAAAACCATGCATAAGAACAGCTCTGAAGCTCTTTTTCTGTGTAAAAATGGAAAACCTTCTATAGGTCAAGTGGGCTATGTGGACACCCAGTGCCAAATACCGCCCCAAGTGCTTTAGCTAGACAATGAATGTGATGGCAATAATATGGTTATCTACACTAAATGCCAATAAAACTGCAACGACAGAGCCACCGCTATCGTAAGAATAACTGGATTACTCCTTTACCTCAGCCCAATTCATTAGACCTTTACAACAGTATTTCTGTAGCTAAAGCTGGTTTGGTTCTTCCTTCATAAACTCCAATTATGGGGCTTAATGAGTACATGACAAAAGCAGGCTACAACCATACACATGAAAGCATTTTCTACCTTTATATTTATAACATAGATAAATCCTTGCACAAATCCTGATGGAAAATGCCATATGTTCCATAACCTCTGCTTTGGAAGTATTCATATCTCACTATAATATTAATGCTAAAAACATAACCCATTAAATTGACTGGTTCTCCTTTGGTTACATAATTTTTGAAAACACAGACGACAAAATAATACACCCCCTGCATGATGCAGTCTCATGTGTGGATGTTCTCAGCCACCATCATAACATCTGGTTGAAGAAGTGTGGACACTCCTGTTTATAACTGTGTATGCGACTAGCTTTGTCTAGGGTCTCAGAGGCCAAGAGGGCTGCTAGAATGGAGCTCCAATAGAGATGCTCATTCTTCTTCTGTTTCGCCTCAATTAAGTATTCCCGGAGTTATGCCACCAGTTGTTTTTCAACATCTGCTGAATTTCAAAGGGGCCTACCACATGGCAGCCCACCCCTTGCTCAAAACGTGCAGCAGTCACTGTTCAGTTCTTTGTGTTGCGTTGTAGGTGTAGGGCCAAGGATTGGAACGAATGTCCGAACCTTTCCTTAACTGAAAAGCTAGGTTAACTGAAGCGGGCCAGTGTAGCTTAAAGCAAAGTAGAAAAAAAATCAGCAAACAGAAGAAATCATTCACCACCTTTTTGGATGAGGAAAGTTTGGAGTTGTCAGTGCTGCAGTAAAGCCCAGAAGACTATTATAATCGCTCTGCAGTTTATACATACAAATAGAGATAACTCACCTATATTCCTGTGGGAGGAGGCCCATGGGAATACAGGGCAAGTCTCTCAGGAAAATTTATTTGCCATTTATTTATTTACTCAGATACTTCTATACTGCCTTCACAAAATGAAAGACATTTTACAAAGCAAAAGTTTTTTTAAAAAAATTAAAAATATAAAATCAAGTTAATTAAAATGTTTAGGGCAGACACAACAATAAAGGTTTCTTAAAGATTACTGTTCTCTCAGAACAGAAAACGTCACTTATTTACTGGTTCATATCGCTTTATTTTGCTTAGAGCCTCCGGTCCCTATAGAAGGTAGCTGGGGCAGGGGAAAGAAAGTATGACATGATTGGTAATTTGGCCAATTCTCATTTAGATCTCATGTCACTGTGGGCAATTCTAACCAATCATCATTCAGATCCCTTCTGTGCCATTGCTCATTATTGGATTTGGATGCCGCAAGAAATATATGGGCATTGGGCATGCCTTCTTTTTTAGAGAAAGTGTTCTAAAAATCTTAGGTACTGTAAGGGCCTTTTTGTGCTTCGCCCATCTAGCAAGGAGGAGGAGTAGTGGTCAAGGAACCTGATAGGATCCACGCGTACTTGAAGCACACAAGTCCTTTGGGTTTTAAAATCAGAAAAATTGTTCATTTTTCTGTTGCAAATACTAAATTCTGAGTATGAATGGGTTTCTCGTGCTGAATCAAAGATTATTTCTAGTTGGCTCCAGTCCTGTGTTTAAAAATATAATTAATGAATTTTCCTCTCTGGGTTGGGTAGGAAGAATCTCCTCATTCAACAGACTTAAGACATATGACTAGTTAGTGACAAGTCACTGTGACTGAATCCTGTGACCAACCCCTCCCCAAAGGGAGGGGAGTTATAAAAAAAAAAGAAGAGATTTTTACATTTTTTAAAAATAATGAAGACACTGCACACCCAGACACTTTCTGATCTAAGGCAATGACAAGTTCAGTTTTGGGATGCCTTATTATATAGTTTAGGGGTAGCCAAGGGCAGCTAAAATAAAGACTGCAAAATGAGTGGCTTCTGAAAAGGTAAGAATGTCTGCAAAAAAGAAATGAAAAATGTCTTTTTAAAAAGGACTGTAAATCTCTTTGAGAAAGAAGGAAAATTAAGAGCTATAGTAAGAAAAAGAAAGGGTCTTTTCCTCATTGATTTCCAGGACAAAAATTAATTTGTTCCAAAAGCAAATGGCAAATGTTGCTCTATTCCTGGGAAAGCTGAAACAGAACTGGAGCATGGTATTTGTTTCACAAATTAATTTATACCTAAACATGGCCAAATAATATGGGATACACCACAAGTTCAGTGGACCTTCTTTCTTATAAAATTCTAAAGACCAGCGAAAGGGGATCAGGATTGGGGTCATGGTGCATAATAATCTTTCCTCCCCATCACAGCCCTAATGAAAACCAAATCTTCACACCCTCAGCTTCTATCAGCCTCTCTAGGAAACTCCTTTTAACTGGTGAATTATTTTTCTCATCTCCTTGGCCTCAAAATAGAGTTGGCCCATCTGTCCTCTTCATTTTTCTGAATCCAGGCAATGAGAATTTCCATTTGAAAGTGAAGAGATAATGTGGGCAACAAACAGACCCTCCTCAAGTCCCGGGAATTTAGAAAAGTAAGTAAGAAAAACCTTGTTTTAATGTGTGTATTGGGGAGGGGGGGCTTTTGGGGGGGGCATCACTCATCCCAAAAAACTGGGATTCAACTTTTGCTCACTTCTGCTTTTGAAAGAAGTGTGAAATCATCACACTTAGCCTTCAGATCACTAGAGTTTGCCCATGCCTGCTTTCATTTAACCAACAGAATGGAAACAACTGCAGGGCAGCATTAAAATGTGTCATAGGCCAGCTAATATATGCTGCAGGAAACCTTATGCAGATCCTGGCCCTAAGATTTCATTCAGACCCGAGATGTAAAAACATTTTAATTACTATTTGCACATCTGAGTTTTTCCAACAGGCGGTTTGATTGGTGTTTCTTCAAAACTTGCTAATTTTTAAACTAAAAAGAAAAAAATTAACAACTTCTAGTAACTTTAGGAAAAATGTTCTCACAAGAACACACTTGAAGAATTCAATGATGTTTCTATGGAGAAAATCACTACTGGCTTATCTGCAGCTACATGGCAATTGCAGAGAGAGCTACCTGCAGGACCAGTACAGGTACAGCCCCCTCCATGTTCTCAGTCTGGAAAGTATAAAGTTGCAGCATTCTGCACCATCACAAAAAATCTCCACCTTGACAACTCCTCCACATAAGGACCTGCAATTGGCTCTCTTTGCTTCATAGTCATCTTTTCCCCACCAGCACCTGGAGGTTAGTGAAGCAGTACCTGCCTTTCCTCAACATTTCCAGCTGCAATCTGAAAGGTTCAACTGAAGTTGGTTGGATAAGTGATACATGAACAGCCAAACCCACGTGAATCATTTACAGGAAGTAAAATGTTCCCAGAAAGTTTTTGGCTTCTATTGAAGAGACACAGTACTCCTGTGGAAATGTACACTGGCTCCAATAGTTCAATTACATCAATCATGACTTCTGTAAAGAGCACCGTCTTGTTTTCAGTTTGGGTTTTGGCCAGAAGAAAAACAGGAAACCTCCTTGTGCTTTCGCTACAAATGGTGCAATTTTTCTGCTTGCAGCTCTGCAAAACTTAGAAATAAGGGTTGTTTTTCCATGTCTGTAAATTGGAAACCGTTTATCTTAATGTATTCAAATGACATGCCTTGAAATTAAAATCCCCTGATTTGCCAAATGCTAAGGATAACTAGATTATTACGGACTGGGGACACATTTCTGCAGGTCTGCATTTGTACATGTACTTGTGCTGACAGCTAGCTAGGAGAGGTGTCTGAAATTATTTTCTTTATGTAGTTGAGCAGCAGATAACTTGCTATTAGGGCTGCAGCTAAAGTATATAATTTCCTGAGATCAATTAATTCATGTATATGTGGGGATCCATTCTGTCCCCCCACCTGCCACATTTTGCCTACCATGTCTATATCAAACATTTCTTATTCAAATAGATTCCTACATTGAACAAAAAGACATCCCTAACATCTAGTAATCACTTGGACTGTTTTTTCTTATGTTATCTGACATGAGGAATCAGCAACCTCTTTGTTTGATTATGCTAGGGACTGGCACCCTATAGGTGCCCATTGACTTCAACAGTTTCTTTCTTTCATAGAAACATGCAAAGAACCAGCATCAGTCCACAAAGAATGATTTTCAGGAACACTGGCTTGTACCACATTATTGTACTAACTAGAACATATAGTTCAAAATATTACAAGAAAGATTACACATTGTTAGGAAGGTGTCCAGCCTCTTGTCTACCTGATTTCCAGAATGATTTATGTTTTCCTGGGATGAGGCTCGACTCCTGCGTTTTGTGTGATGTGGGGGATAGGCAAAGGACTTCTGGGCTCCTTTCACATCTTCATCAGAGGTATCCATATCAGCTGAATACTGGGATGGCTGCTGCTCATTCCATGGGATGCCTTGGGGAATAAAAAAGGGTTACTCAAAGTTCACAGCAATACTTGTGGGCTTCAAAATTAAAATTAAAATTTGTTTCATGGGAATGTTAAGGGAGTAAGGCGGAGTGTAATAAAAATGTTTCAAGTATTAGCAAAAGCATTGAAATGTATTGTTCAGCCAGTTGCTAGGCTTCACATAAGATGTGAAGTTAACACTGAAAAAGTGTTGCAACTCACTTTGACTTAAGATATTTGGATTTTTTAAGAGAGATTTTTTTTGGCAAAACTCAAAACAAAACAAAGGGACAAACAAAATATGAAGCAGCATAACTAAAAGGAACAGAATTCCTATATAATTAAAGACATTCTTACAAGAGCGCCATTCTCACAGCAATCATGCTAGTTAACAAAAACAGAAACGTACCAGTTTGAGAGCTGTCATTATTGTATGTCTTCACAATCACACAACTGGGACTGTTTTTACCATCACACTCTCATCCACACCACCTCTTAACCATGGCTCCCTGCCCTATGTCCTACTCACCATGCCATTTGGGTTTTTTAAACATTTTTTTTACTTTTTAGTGCAATTCCAGAGTTCTGATAATGTGATTTAAGTTTAAAAAGAAAGAAAATAAAAGAAATAGAAAAAAAAGGGGGGAGGAGGAATTAGGCTGCTTGGAAATAGCAAGGGAGTAGGGGGAGAGGAGGAGATATTGACACTATGTGACTATCAATAATGCGACTGCTGCAGCAGCAATGTTTTTGAATGAGATCTACTGAGCCTGCAGGGATTAGGATCTTATTGGTTTCTGTGTGAATGAAAAGGGACACCCTAACAGCAACTATGGGTCCCAGGTGACATTGTGTGATAAATATCTCCAAAGGTGCTATTTTACGACTGTAACTGCTGTTTAAAAGCCCCCTGTGACAATCTTCTAAGACTTTGCTGTTTGGCCCTTTTTCAGACTTAATGGGGTAACAGAAAGCCATGATCTCTAAGTGCCCCTAAGTATGGATCACAAAAGGCCCATATTCATTACTGAGACTGCAGTACAGAGGGAAGGGGGCTAAGGAAAACTTCTCTCTTCTATTAACTACAATTTCTTCAAACAGGTAAATCTTATAGGCACCCATAAGCTTAAAATTGTGGTTTTATAGAGAAAAGGCAGCTTCCAGTGGAAAATAGTTTAACCCCAATGCCATAGTCCCAAACTGAATCAAAAACATCACAGCTGCTTTAAGAACAATGTTTAAGATAGAACTTTGCAGATCTTTGTCATCACACACACCTTGGTGCTAGGTTTGTGATGTTGTGCACAAATTCAGAAACCGGAGTGACATATGCTACTGCCATATATAACTATGGCACAATGATGCATGCATCATACATGCTAGTGCAAAATGCAGCAGCTATACACTTGACTGGCATGCTGTACAGAAACCATATAACACAGATTTTAAAGGCATTACACTGGCTGTCACTGTGCTTCTGGTCTAAATTCAAAATGATGAGCTTCAAAGCTCCAAAAGGCTTGGGATTTCAATACTTGAAGAAGTACTCCTGGATATTTGAAGAAACCCTCTGTATTCCACTGCAAGAAGACATGGGACACACCGGTAAGGGAATGACTTCCCCTTACAGACAAATAGAAATCCACACTGGTGTCATACTGGTGCCAACGCAAAACATGACTTTTTATTAGAGCCTTCAGGGCCTAACTGATTTTATTCAATTTGCACATGTGTCATGGCTGACATTATTTTCAATTGTTTCATCCAGTTTTAAATTGTCTCCTTTTGAGTGTTAACTGGTTCAATATGCTTTTAGTCTTTTACTATTGTTTTTATTTATTTATACTCTTGTCAATTGATTTTATTATACCACTGAAATTTATATATCTGAAATATATCTGAAATTCTCAGATATAGGGCAGGACGTAAATATTTTAACAAATAAAAATAAATAAAATAGAGTAACTTATTTTACTACATCATTAAACCCATTCTTCTTATCAACTTCTTGAATCATATCGTAATATCAATATCACAATCTCTTCATAACTTTAGGCCAATATCATAATCTCTTCATTGTTTACTTCACTGGTTTACTCTCCTGTAGTATTCTGAAAATCTGAACGGAATCAGAGTTAAAGTTGTGATGTATAGTAGTAATGCTTTGATATTTAGGCAAATATTGGAGATTTTAATGGAATAGATGTTCTTGTTAGATATGTGACTCTAGAACTGTGGTATAATTAAGATCAGAGATGCTCACTTGTTAAGAACTTTTGTCACCAGGTCTGGAGTTCTGTCTATATTTTCCACAGTACCTTAACTCTAGTTTCAAGCTGCTGTTTAAAATTTGACAGAATTACCTGCATGTTATCAAATGTACTAAAAAGCTAAGAACATACTGAACAAAATTTGAGGAACTGCAGATGTCTAATCTTTGCGCCTTGCACCTTCCAATGCCATTACCTTGTTAAGGGAAAACACATTAGGGATAATTTGGTTTCCAATAATCAAATTTGCTAGATATTTATAGTATCTATAAAGCACTGAACCCTATGACACAGTGAAAACTTCTGGGGGAAATTGGCCTTGGATTCGTTCAAGAAAAGATAACAACGATAAGGTCACCACAAACACTTACTTCTGGCAAGCAATGTAAAAACAGAAGCAAGCGGTATCTTTGGCCTGACAGATGATGTACCACACTTAAATCAATATGGTACCACTTAGGACTATGCAGCAAGTACTTACAGCCATTAGAATTCTAGGCCTGTCTTTGTAATTAGGCTGGATGTGCTCTGCTGCTATTTATTTGAGGCTCTAATTTTGGGACTTAGGCATTAATTTCCTTCACACTATGAGAATCAGGTGAGGGTGAATGGGGTCATGTGTGCTAACCCTGCCTTCACCTCCCCTGTCCCTGCCTCCCTGCATGAGCTGGGGGGTAAACTCTCTGCAATGGGGAGCTGCTCTACATCTGCAGGCCCCTTGCATGATTTAGATGCCTAGAAACATCAAGGTGGAGGCAGGTTTCAAAGGGGTAGTGAGCGGGTTTAGAGCTAGTACACTCATCTCTGCCTTCTCTCACTATCTGATGAATTTAGAACTTGAATAGCCCTAAGGAATGCTAAAGAAGAAAGAACCAGAAATCAGGGTTTCTCAGATTTCATTAGAGGTTTTTCAGATAGTGTCAGTGTGTTCCCTGCATTCAAGGAAAAATTATTTGTTTTCCCTTCCAAACAGACTATAACAAAAATATAACTTATAATTTTCTTTACTGAGAGCCAAACTAAACAATACATGTAGCTTTTTTTTTTTTTTTGGCAGAGGTATTCCTCACATGGTGGAAAAACATATATCATTAACGCTTAATTATCTTCACAAATGTTTATCTTCACAAATGGGCTTAATTTACAAGTGAGAGTCAGTGTGGTGTAATGGTCTGAGTACTGAATTGCAACTCTGGAGATCAGGACTCGATTCCCTGTTCAGCCATGAAAAACCAAGGGAAGATCTTAGGCGAGTCGTGTATGATTCAGGCCCAGAAAGCCCCATGATAGGTTGGCCTTAGGGTTGTCAAGGCAAAAATGATTTGAAGGCACATAACTATATCAATGTACAAGTCTAGTTGTATGTTCTCAGGAAATCCAGGTGCAAGAGGTAAACCGTTGTTCAACACAAAGAAAACATATTTTCCAAGCTTGACACAAAGATTGCTGTCCTAATGAATTGGTTTAACCTGTTCCTTCAACAGTGTATCAGCTATGACATTAATAACTCCATCTCATTGGTCACAGTCTATTCATCTTCCATATCATAAACATGCTTTCTAGAGAAACACTTCATTAAATGGTGGTTTTCTCCATTACTGGACCACTTGGTCAAACTTGGTCAAACTATCCTCGGATGGACTACCTATATCCATGGAGATATACAGTCAGTCCCCCATCTGACTAATGTTCTGCATTAACAGATTCAACAGGGCACAGCTTCAAAATATTCACACACACATACAAAAATCCAAAAAGCAAACTTTGATTTTGCCATTTTATATGAGGGACATCATTTCACTGTTCCAGTGTATATAATATGATTTGAGCATCCACTGATTTTAGTATCCATAGGTGGCTCCTGGATCCAAGCCTCAATGGATGCCAAGGGCCCACTCTGTGTATGTGCGTATGCACATTACGTGTGTGCTCCATTGTCTATCAATACACATAAATTGCCACGTCTTTTCTTGAGATTTTAAACATTTTAATGAGATTGCGGGGAGGTGGGGGGGTGGGTGTATTCTTTTTATTTTAAACACCATTTTGAAATCCCTGCCACAGGAACCATTTTTGACTCCTTCAGGAATATCTTTTCTGGTCTTCCAATCATTTACAATTATATAACAAAAAATAAATCTCAACTATAGTAATTGTATGGAATTTTAAAAACATTCACATAGTCTAGTATGGCAGAGCCCATTTTTTAAAGTGTCCGTGTTATATTAGTTCCTGTTTGGATGGAAAGACTGATCAATCGATGCCCTTAAGATACATACTTTCTGTACTGATTCCTGGAAATATCTGGTCTTTTTCTCAGTGTGCAAAATGAGAACTGCAATATAAGATTTCTTGGAGGGAATAGCATTAAATTCTGCAAGTCTTTCCTTGTTCTGAGAAAATACAAATGATAATGTTTCCTTGGGTGTTTTGCCAAAGATGAACTTTAGTTAGGTCAGGAGAACCTACCAGCCTTGGGGGTTCTTTCCAGGTTTTTACTATGTGAGTTCACTGTAAATCGGACCTCAGTGGTGAACTCCTGTTCAGGTGGAGATGTCTGCTGTCCTTGTTCCTGCAAGATATGGTGGAACATGGCAGCCAGGTCTGCTTCGGCTATCATTGATTCTTTCCGTGATGCCTCTTCTTCCGCACCTGGATATTCTTCAAAAGTCTAAGAGGGGAGAAAGCACTGTCAGCACTGGTAAACAAGCAGTTTATCCCCACATATGCTCTCATCCGCTTTATAAAAATATCCAGACTTTTTAGATCTGTATAAATCCACCTATCTAAATCCATAAATAAAAAACTGCAACCTTGTTTTAAACAGTTGTGGCAATGTAGTACACCAGTGGTGTAACATCATGTGTTATCATGCTGTTAGTTTGCAACCATGTTAAATCCTATGATCTGGTATGTAACTATACTTACTAGAAATTAAGGTTCTTATATCATGTTTGTTACACTTTGAGGGACAACACTGGTATTTGATACAACCTTTGTTTACATCAGGGACGAGAGACAATTTCCAGTCTGCAAATCAATCTAATTAAAATCAATCTAAGTAAAAAACTGGATACATCTCCAGTCAAATTAACCACTAATATCTTCTCCAATGAAAAATGCATATAAAATGTGCATATTCAGGGAATGTGCACATAAAAATAATATTTATTTCTTACCCGCCCCTCTGAGCGAGCAGTTGGGGCGGGGTACAACATATTAAAAACATATACAGTTAAAATCCTCCAAACATACCCACCTCCCTCCCCTTAAAACAGTATTAAACTAATCATAATTAAAAGAATCAAGATTTAAAATGTGTATATTAATGAAAACAACATACAAAAACGGACTATGTTATATAAAAAAGCTTTAAAATGGGTATATTAGGCCAAACTGTGTATGGAAACTGATGTATTAAGAGAAATGTGCACAACCTATACACATTTTTAAGAATGTTTTAGAATGTACAAACTGATGCAGAAACAGAATGAAATCATCTGAAGACTGGAAAAATGAGAAATAAAAAACTAAAATTGAGATTCATCAGGCCCTTCATACACTTTTTACTCTGGTTTACCACCTCAGGTGAGAATTTAATTTTTGAAGATTCTGGACATTTTCATTGTTTGCAATTAATTGTGGGTGTATATCTGACACAGTACTATCCACAAGGCAAATGATATTGCAGGATCCATTGAGAAAGGGGCAGAAGTTAATAAGGAACATAAATCAATTGCCTTTATAAATTAGTGCTACCCCTGTTTTTTTCACTTGCTATCGACTTCCTTAGCTTTCATTACTATGTTCCTATAGGGACAAATGCATGACAAACTAAGCTACCAAACCGCAAATGTTGAAAAGAAAAAGGGAAAGGAGAAACTTGAAGGCTCAAAGGAAGATGCAGAAGCACAAGCCACCACCAATACCTGAAGGCCTTCATTCCCAGGCCCTGGAGAGAGCTGCACAGACTGACGGCGAGATTGAGCAGAATATTCTGAGTCCATTTCAAAATCAAAAGGATGGACAGACAGCAGACGCTTTGTCTTGCGCATCTTAGAAAGCATAGAAAGTGTTAGAAAAGAATCCAGATTTCATTATATATCCAATTGAGGTTTTCAGAAAGTGTCCAAAAGAGTGTAGCAATGTGTTAGACCCTTGCTAGTCTTTCTCGTGTATGAACCACCCATGGCAGCTAAGAAATATTCTATAGGCATTTATATTAAAAATACAGAAACAAAATTGTGAAAATATTTTTCCAGTACAAAAATACAGAAATAAATGAGAACAACAGAAAACAAGTTTAGAATTTTTAATTCTGAGCTTCAAATTTCAAGTTGTTCAGATTTCAGTCTCCTGATACAGCAAATGAAATGTAGAGTTGAAATTTAAGGATTTGTGTTCATGGAATTTTAAAACTAGTTTGTATTTAACATTTTAAATTATTTTATTGTGTTTTTTACATTTCATGCATCTAAATGTCTATTTGTATAAAACTCAAGAGTTTTTACAGTTGAGGAGCAGAAAAATTCAATGAATGGATGAGTTTGGGAGAAGTTCTGTTTTGTTTTCAACCACTGTACTCGAAAGGTTTTCATGAGTATGGTCTAGTTTAAGTGAATGAAAAGACGCCTGCTGACTTTCATGCCACGTGGAGAGAAGGTACAGAAAAGCAGAAAGGGCTTTTAAAAACACTAAAACCCAAAATGAATTTCATTCTACATTACAGTGAGTGTGGATGTGAATCTGGAATTTTATCCAGGGTTTTCCTTATGGGAAGGAGAAACATTTTCAAATTTGGGTTCTAATTTTTTAAGGTTATTTGTTTTCTTAAATAATCAAAATGCCCCATCTTTTAGGCACAAAACCTTTCAGTCAGTATTTCATATTATGCCTAGCTCATCTGATTACTTATCCATTATGAATCACTGGCCCCAGAGAGGCAACCCTCCTGTGCATACACTTATCATGGATCAGTCATATGTTAAAATACGTGCTTTTGTATGTTCAATCCCAATGGTTATAGAGTGGCAAAACATAAATTTCTTTCCTTCGATTTCCAATAGATACAGAGCAGTATTTCAAACCCTAAGAAATCATGGAATGCAGAAATGGGAAGTGAAGTCCTAGAAATATTACGGTTTAAAATGAGACAAGATTTCTGAAATCAAAATTAAACAGAAACACCTCTTCTAACATGCAGAGAGAGAAAGAGAGAGTGAAAGAAAGAAAGAAAGAAAGAAAGAAAGGGCCATGAAGGCCCAGCATTATTCATCCACATATATCTATAGATAGATATAGCATTAATATATAGAAAAATGTATTTTGTCATCATACTTACCCTAGCATAGCGCTCAGCTTCTGCACCATCTATCACATCATTGGCCTCATCATCCTCACTGTCCTCTTTTTGCTGGTAGAGTTGGTAATCACCTGAAAGACACATACATGATGCATACTGAGCCGTATGACTAATATGGTTCAATATATATTTCTAGTTCATCTGTACACGAATGAGAAATTTCCACAATTTCCTCCCTGCTATGGGAGAAAACAAATATTTATGTGATTTTTTGTTTGTTTGTTTGTTTGCCCTTACTTGGCCCATCTCAAAGAGTTTTGGGAAATTAATCTATGTGAAATACATGCAGGTTTTTTACTTGAAAATCATGCCTTTGGGGTAAAATCCCCACATTTTTCATGCTACCCCCTCCTTTCCAGAAACACATGGGATTTTCGTGTATGTGTGTGTATGTAAGTATGATGTGTTTGCAGCAAATCAGATGTGTTTTCTGAAGCAGTTTTTTTTTTTTTGTTCAAACAGTTTTTGATAGAAAATATGTTTTTAACAACAACAAAAAACCCATCTTTTTAAAAATAAAACATTTTTGGTTTGGGCAAAACATTCAAATGTTGTATGAAGAATTTGTTTCTGGAAATGGGGGTGGGAGGTGGCAAGAAAAACATTTTTCTGCATAAAAAATATGGAAAAAAAGTGCACTCCCTCCTCAATATATTTTTGATCAGGATAATTTCCTAAAACACTTTGGGATGTATTGCTACTGGGCAAAAACTGTACAAAATTCTCATCTCTGTGTTACTTCTGATCAGGCTTCCAAGTGGAAATCCATTTTTCAGATGGGAAAAGGCTGCGTAACAGCAAACTATGGGGCTTTCTAGATTGGCAGGAAAGTGTGACATGAAGTTGCCTTTTCCTTAATGCTTAGCAGCTGCACCACAGCCTTTAGATGGAGCTGCGCTGTTCCGCAGTTTTTAAAAAAGAAGCTGGGAAAACCAGCACCTTTTTAAAGGCGCTTCTTCTCCCCTAAAACGCAAAAAAAAAAAAGCGTTTTCATGGCACACTTTCCCCTTTTCTCATCTAAAGGCTAGACTTTCATGCAGCCATGAACACACTTATTTTTGCCAATCTAGATCAGGCCTTTATTTCCATCCCACCTGATCTTTTTACTCTCATGCAGGGACAAAAAAACCTTACAGGGGGCTGGCAGGCTTTTTTGAAAATACATTCCACCAGACATCCAACAGGTAAATTGTGAATATCCTTAATAACCCTAGTTGGGACTGATGCTTTCTAGTGTTCTTCTCCTCAGACATTTGTAGGACGTCAAGGCCTGTTTTACATTGTGCATCCAAGGATTCCACCATCCAAGTTTTGAAAGTATTTTTTTTTAAATTCCCCAAAAGCAAATCTTGATCCTGTCATTTTAAAATAAGGAATAGCATTTGAGTGCACCATTGCATATAATGGGATATGAGCATCCATAGATTTTGGTACATACAGGAGGTTCTGGAATCAAACCCCAATGGATACCAAGTCTGCAAAGCCTCTTTCAAACAGAATCTACAAAGTTTTTAATGTCATTAAAAACAACTTACTGTTGATGTCTGGCAAACTATACACTCTGTCATGAAGACCTAGAATAAGAAGCGGTTTGTGAGTAAAATTAAATGCATTCATTTACATTTTTTATTTATATTATGTATTTATTTAATTCATTTATTTATAACATTTGGCTTACTTTGTATAATTTGGTTTACTTGGTATAATAAAGCATTTTACTTTAAAACATCAAAATGAAAGACAACACAATTTGAAACACAGTTCCAAATCATGCTTAAAATCCACATCATCAATAAGTGGGCCAAGGGAAATATTAGTTATTGGCCAGGAAGGGACTGCATGAAAAAGTGGGATTTAAGAGTCAATACAACTTTGGCCTCTTAAATCACTTGGGACTGTGGTCCAAAGAAGGGATGCCACCAAGGAAGAGGCCTATCTTCATAATAACCGGGTGGCAGCACTCTGATGGTCATGAGACGACCAATAAAACCTCCAGCAAAGATTTCAAAGATCAACAGACACATATAGCAGAAGGTGGTCTACAAGGTAACCCAAGGGGCTAAGGACTTTGTATGTCAACAACAAAATCTTGAACATAGCTTAGTTGCAAACAGGATGCCAGTATGTCTTTCAGCATGTCAGACTAATATGTACATAACCTAGTGCTCCATCAGCAGCATAGTATTTAGCACTAGCAGCAACTTCCAAACCACAAACAAGGGACATTATAGTAGTCTAGTCATAAAATCATCAAATTCATTACTACCATACTTTGCAATAACTATGATGTAAGGAATAGAACTGAGCAATTTCCTCTGAAAATCCACACAAAACTAGGAAAAGCAATTTTAAAATGTTATCAGTGGAGACCCAAAGAGACTTTCAAATCAATAAGGACAATTTAATTACAGAAAAATGCTTTATTGACAGGAATTTGATACTACACCCACTCCCACCCAACCACACACACTTAGTTAAATGCTTGTTTCATTGCTGGGAAGTGGTTGCTTCTGTTTGATTTCCTCTTAAGCTAACATTTGTGCATTACATGTGCATTTGTGTGTGGGATACACAGCTATATTTTGCAAGGTTTTGTTTTTTTTTAAAGTGGCTTTTTCCTCTACGACATTCTGCTAGTAGTGCAGCCACATACTCATCATGGAATGGCCAGGAGGACCATTACAGTTTCAAAACTTGAAACATTTATACAGATATCATAGTTTGTTCCATTGGCTAAGTGGTCATGGACTGTTACTACTGTATGAATAACAGGCAGGTAGTGTAGGCCAGTGTAGGCCAGGCCAGAGTACAAAACTGAGGATGAATTAATTACCTACACATTGCCCTGTGATTATTCCAATATGGTATGAAGACAGCTGTATTAATACATATCTGATAAATTGCTAGTAACTGATTGTGACCAACAGGCCATGGGACAGAGTCAATGGGTATCACTCATTTTGTGTAGAACCAAACTTTATACAAACATACCAAAATCAAACAATGCTTTGTAAAGTTTGTTGTTCTGTGCCTTCAAGTCATTTCTGATGTACGGCAATCCTAATGAAAACTTAGGGGGTTTTTTGGCAAGATTTCTTCAGAGGAGGTTTGCCATTGCCTTCCCCTGAGGCTGAGAGCATGTCTCTTGCCCAAGGTCACCCAGTGGCTTTCATGGCCAAGCAGGAAATTGAACCCTGGTCTCCAGAGTTGCTGTCAACACTCAAACCACTATGCTATGCTGGCTTCCTAAAACTAGCTCAAATAAAATCTATCCAGAAAACCAGATATAATTGTTAAGGTGTCACCTCCTGTATTCAGTTTCTCTGTCCCCCTTTGGTTGCTCTTAGCATTTTTATTATTACTCTGACATCCTGGCAGAAGAGTTTATTTTGTTCCAGACTGCAGGAGAACTGGAAAGGTGCCATGAATAAAAATGGACAGAGAAGGGCCCCAACAATACAACATGTGTTTTTTTCAATGATAAAATGAAAGTGAAGTGCTCCCATAGAACTAACGAAACTGCTGCATAAATACCTATTGCGCTACGTAGTCACCATCCAACTAGGTAACCAAAACCAGTACAGAGTCTTGACAGGAAATATGGCCCAATTCTTAAGTATTACCACCACTAGAAAGGTCAACAGGTCTCACTGGGGCTTTCCAGACCACCCAAAAGGGGCGGTCCGTACTTGCCCCAGGAAGCGGCAAGATGGGGCCAAGGCTGCCGCACTGGGGAGGAGGAGGACATGGCTCCTCAGGAGCAAGAGGAGTTGGAGGCTGGACCAGGTCCCAGTTCCGCCATGCCAGACCCCAATCCTGACATTTCAGCCCCAGGAGTAGGAGCCCAGCCAGGCTCTGGCACTGAGGAGCTCCCTTCAGAGGCTAAGCAGCTGAGTGGGGTTTCAAATGAAGAATCCAGTTTGGTGGTTCCCTCCTTTAAGGAGAGGAGGGCTAAGAGTGCTTGTGTGCGTCAGTCCCACAGGCTTGAAGAAAAGCAAGCTGGTAATAAAGCACAGCTGCCAACAGGGAGGGTGTCTCCTACTTAAGCACCTATGGGACGCCATCCCTTTGCCAGAACTTATTGTAGGTCTCTTGGTGTGACTGTGTGCTGGCTTCATGTCTTTGGAACTCTGGTTTGCCTTGACCTTGGATCGACTTGGACTTTACTGCTTTCTCCTTGCCCTGACCTCGGACCGGACTGACTTCTGTGATTTCTCCAACCCTGACCTCGGCTCTGGCTTTTGGACTATTCTTAGGATCAACCATTAGGTTTCTGGAACTTATCAGCTTTGGTTGGTGTGTGCTGGCCGCAGTCTGGGACACTTACTGTCAGGAAGTTCCTGCTAATGTTGAGGTGGAATCTTTTTTCCGGCGGTTTGCATCCATTATTCTGCGTTCTAGTCTCTGGAGCAGCAGAAAACAAGCTTGCTCCCTCCTCAACATGGCGTCCCTTCAAATACTTAAACAGGGCTATCATATCACCTTCTCTTCTCCAGGCTAAACATCCTCAGCTCCCTAAATCGCTCCTCATAGGGCATGGCTTCTAGGCCCTTCACCATCTTAGTTGCCCTCTTTTGGACACACTCCAGTTTCTCCACATCCTTTTTGAATTTTGGTGCCCAGAACTGGACACAATATTCCAGGTGGGGCCTGACCAAAGCAGAATAGAGTGGCACTATTACTTCCCTTGATCTAGACGCTATACTTCTATTGATGCAGCCTAAAATTGCATTGTCCTTTTTAGCTTCCGCATCGCACTGTTGACTCATGTTCAACTTATGGTCTACTTGGACTCCTAGATCGCTTTCACACTTAGTTTCATTCAGCCAGATGTCCCCCATCCTATATCTGTGCATTTCATTTTTTCACCCCAAGTGCAGTATCTTACATTTCTCCGCAGTGAATTTCATTTTGTTAGCGTTGGCCCTGCTTTCTAGTCTATTCAGGTCACTTTGAATTTTGATCCTGTCTTCTGGAGTATTAGCTACTCCTCCTAATTTGGTGTCATCTGCAAATTTGATAAGTATGCCCCCATACGTATACATACCATAGTGTGAATTCAAATATAACCTTCAGTCCACACAGCTTCCAAGACTTGGAAGAATGAGAAGCTGCGTGGAATACAGGTTATTTTTGCTGCTTGAGTCAAAACTTTCTAGCTATACAAGGCAGATGATAATTAATATCCAATATTTGAAATAAATGGTATTATTAGAGGTACCCATAATGAGATCTGTATACAAAGAGATCTTTGAGATTGAGTGAATGAAGTTATATCATACACTTTCAAGACTCAGTCATAATGATACCTGGTTGACCTTTCTAGTGGTGGGAATATTTAATGATTAGGCCATATTTCCTGTGAAGGCTCTTTGTAATTGTTTTATAACATGATTCTCTCCTCAGATTTGGTGCCCATTCCATATTTCAACAGCCAGAGTTTTCCCAGTTTCCACTTTTTGCTTTGATCTACATTCTTGCTTCATTTTCTGGAGATCTGATTATCTTTATACACAGAGGAAATATTCACTCCTTCATAAAACATCCTCTGAGTCCAAAGCCAAGTTTCATATATAAAAACAACCTATGAACTCTCTACTTCCATTTTTCATGCCTTTCAGGGACTGATGCTAACACGCCCTGCATTTCCTGTGCTGGACTTGGGGCCACCATATTTCCTATCTGGAGCCAGCATGTTCTTGAGAGGTCACAATGACCTTTAGGAACACCAGGTCAGGTTCCCAGGATGAAAACGAGAGACACCAAAGGCATGTGCACACCAAGGTAAAAAGACAATGAAATCTAAATGGGTGTACTAAGTGCTCCTTCCTTCCCCCAAGTCATCTGCATTTCCTTTGCAACTTGAGATAAAGTATCCCCTTGCACCCAAAACAGTGAGCCATCTCCATCTACCCCCAATTGTGATCCCAGCCAAACTTCCCTGTCTATATATCCTGGGTATATCCTGATCCAATCACTGCTTTTGTCACACTAAAATTAAAGCCATCAACCGGTCTGGAATCTCATTGTCTATTCCTGAGAAAGAACATCCAGCCCTTGTTACCTTAGATAGCCTTCCACTTGGGGCTAGTTTTCAGGTATAAATAATGGTCCCAAGACCCTAGTCTCTTTGCGTTCACAGTACACATCCAGCTATCCCAGGCTGTGCTCCATGTATTAAACTATGCTGACCTCAGTCCCCCGCAGTCTGATCCACTCCAGCTTTCCATGGTCTACACATTAGAGAAGTAATTACCACCTCTAGCAAACCCTTCAAACTCCACTATCCAGTTTCCATATTTCATTTTCCATAGCTCTGAATGTTGTACTTGGGTAGATTGTGATTGTGTGTTTGATTGCATTCTGCATTTCTCTAAATAAAACTGTCTTAATTTATCCAAACCTGGATTTCTTCTCAATTATTACTGTTATATACAGGGGCAAACGGCTCTAAACGTTAACCAGCCTCTTGCAAAAGCTAATGTCCCCAATAATTAAAATAATGCTTTCCTTTTTGGTGTGGACTCTTCACACACAAACCTACCTTTCTTTGAGTAATACTGAGACCCATGTTATATGAATTGTACATTCTTAGTCCTAGGATAGCAGTCAAGCTGGCAACCGAGGGGCCAAGCAGGGAATCTAGAGGACTAGAAAGCTGTTGCCAATGATCTCAGGCCAAGAAGGATCATTTTAAACTACCTCTTTAAAATCTTAGGAGATGCCCTCTTTGACAACTGCCCTTTTTCAAAGTCTGTTTCCCAAACAGTGGCGCTTCCAGAGTCCCTATTAACAGCTTACGCCTCCATTTAACATCCTCACCACAAGAACCAGAAATGCAAGCGTCCAACTGTATTTGAATATATCAGCTATAAGCTATCTCTTGATAACCGTGTCCTCAAGAGTCCCTCAGTTGATTGATTCCTTGCCTGCACTTTGATTTGTATTCCAAAGCTGGATGATCATAGCATTTTCCCAACTGCTGGTAGCCAACAAGGAAGTGAAGTCATCTGGATTCTCCTTAAGCTGACGCCAAGTAATTTTATGCACTTATGCTCTGTTTCTTTTCCTTTCCACTTCTCCATATTTATCCATTTTTCCATCTTCCCACCCACCCTCCTGCCTGAAGGCCATCATTGTCACTACCAGCACTTCAGACCTCTTTGGAGGCATAGCTTCCCATCCCACTGTCTGGCTATTTCCTTAGTTCCTCCTTCCACTCCTAATTTAACAAATGCTGGTTCCTGTATGTTAAGGGCAGGACTATACAAGGGGGATTGGTACAACAACCAAGCTATTTTTCTCTTTTATATTGTGCATATGAGTGTATTGAGGATAAAATGACAATAATACAGTCTGCAATTTTGGATGTATATGTTTGTCTGAGCAGTTGCCCCACTCTCTTTAGAAGCAGTGGCTCCCCACTATGTTCAAATTTAGTGCATAAGCCTATTTTATGTACAGCACAGCTCTGGCAAAGGTCTTACTAGTCTTGCGTTCATCATTACAAGTTCATATATACATATTAGTGTGAGTGTGTAAATAAGACATGGGACAACAGCTCAGGTACTATGAAGTCACTTTTAAAGTGGGTAACAGTGGATGATGCGATTATGAACCTCTGAAAAGTTTCAGCAACAGTCATAATGCTACTGTTAAAACATGAAAGATCCAAGGATGCATATTCCTTAAGAAAGTCTGGCTTGTAGTCACTAAGCCAAAAACTTCCAAATGTCGCATCTCATCCAGAGAGAGCAACTTGCCTTACAAACAGCAGCTTAGTTTCACCTTGGGAACCTGCAAAACTGCCTAATGCTGCCATCTACTGGCCAGGTGATATTTTGCCATTTGGCTTAAACAGACTAGCGAAAAGGTGAGTGCCTACATTAGGGACCTTACCAAAGGTCTGAAATTAGAAGTATAATCCAATGGCAATCCAAACGCAATCATGGGGTTTCATGTTATTGCGAATTAAAGTAGCTCACACAATTTCGGGCAAAAGGGAAGTCATTCCAAACACAATCATGGATTTTACCTTATTGCGAATTAAAGCATCTCACGCAATTTCGGGCAATGGGGGGTCATTTTCGGGTAATAGGAAGTCATTCTGAATGCATTCCGAATGCAATAGGAATTCACATGAATTTGAATTGGCTCCATTTGCAATAAAGAGAAATTCCTCCTGTCTGATAAGGTCTTAGGTGGCGAGTGCAGAGGGAGAATTCTTTTCCAAGCAGAATATTTTCATACAACATAAATAATTATGTTAGCTCTATGGATTTTAAAGATGATTGTAACTTTGTTTTCAAACACAGATGTCAGCCACTGCTTCACAAGAACCCTGCTGGATCAGATCAATGACCTATCTAGTTCAGCATTTTGTTTCTATGCTAATCATCCTGTCAGATGCCTATAGGAAGTCTACCAGCAGGATGTGACCAAAGCTGTTCTCTTACTCCCAAATCGTAAATGCTATCTGGGGAATCAGGCAGCCTTTCTAGTGTTGTTGGACTGCAATTCTCCTCAGGCCCAGCTAGCGCAGCCAGTGATGAGAAATCCTAGGAAGTGCATCTAGAGGGCTGCATGAGGCCCAAAGTCTAACATAATCTCTGCCTCATTTACTAATCTAGTAAATTTGCCATCTCCATCTTGAGACAGAACTTGCAGCTATAAATTCTGTACTTTTTTTGGTCTCTTTCTCACACACATCTTCCTTGTTTAACTTCTAGAATGATAAAGGTTCTGGTGCTGGCTGAAAAACTATCTCCCTGTGGCATTTTGCTCAGTCCTAATAAAAAGTTTTGCCCACTTGTGGATCTGGGCACTTATTTTAGATATTTAGAGTGCCTGGACAAGTGCACATGAGGATACAGACAGAACAGGTTCCAGAAATATATTTGGTAAGGCTCAGGACATCCAAAGGTCTTCATTACACAGTGGCTCCCCTAAGCTATAAAGAGCTAGCCTGCTGTGTATCTGACAGATACAATAGGAAAATGGAGAGGCAAACAGAGAAAACAAGACAAAGAGTAATAACCACAAACAGATGGTGTAACCAGCAAAATTCTTTGGATATAACAGAGAATGCTTCACTGAAAGATGCTGGAGGTCATTGTGTCCCAGGCAAGCCAGCAGGAAATAAGTATGTTCCAACTAGAGTTGAAATATTGAGTTTGAGCCAAAGAACGTTAAGTGGGAGGATAATCGTCATGAGTAATGTTTCCCAAATGCTTGTGCAGCAGTTCACAAGAGTCCTAAATAGGTAGCTTTGATACCAGTTTCTTGCTTTTGCTTAAGTTTGAGGGACTGAAGGAAATTCAGTCAATGAAATTTACCAGAGAAGCCCATCTAGCCTGCCCCTGTGCAGATAATCCACAACGTTCCAGAGGATCTTCCTCTCACACTAGGCAAGCTTTGTCTGCAGATCCAGTAGCAGCTGGAGGCTTCCATGTCTACAGGGAGTTGCCTCTGCCCCTAGGTGTTAGATATGCCTTTTATGGAAATAGCTATGATGTTGTCCCACTTTTAGGAATAGAATAAAGCAGCTTGGACATCTCCTTGAAAGTTTAGACTAAACCCCATAATGCATTTACAGTGGGCTCTTCCCATCAGTGGGGGTTTGGTTCCACTACCAACCCAAACAGATGAGGAAAAAAAACAGGAGCTCAAGCCCATATCAGTCAATGAGCAGCGACATGTGCACCCCCACATCAGTGTGTCCATGGGTATATGCCATTAGCTAATATGGGGCAGGGTATTCCATGGGAGCTCCAATCTGCAGGTGGCTAGTTTATAGATATGGGGGAGTCACTGTACTGGCCCCGCTGGCATGGAAGACACCAGCTAGCATCAATCAGACTTCCAGTCTTTTTAAATTGGAGGGTGGGAAGAATTTAAATCAGAATAATTGCACTGGGAAAGAGAGGCCAACTCTTCAGCTTTGGCAGACATCCTCTGTTTTGCCTAAATGGGTGTGGAGGAAATTGTCAGGACCCCGTCGTGCTTGAAAAACCCAGTTTAAATACCTATTATCTCTATGGCCAAGAGAACACAGTATAGTATTTTCAGTGCTAAAATTTTTATTATTATTATTATTATTATTATTATTATTTGTTGTTGTTGTTGTTGTTGTTGTTGTTGTTGTTGTATGACCATATCTCTATCCATAATACATTCAAATAGGTGAACAGGAAAGCATGGCAGGCTAGAGCTGCTTCCATATTCTTTGTATTATTACTAACTGGAATAATGAAATATATGCTTGGAGGAATTTACAGGTATGTATTTGGTAGTGCTTTAGAAGAATGTCAGACAAGAGCAGAAGGGGTGCTTTCAGACAGATGGGAAAAATATTAAAGATGTGTGTGTGGTAACAATTAAAGAGAAGTAGTGGGGAGGCATGGGAAAGTTACAAATGGAAGATTATGGCATTTGAATCCCCCTCTCATAAAATTCAGTGAATGAGTAAAAGGGCTGTTGCACAATAAAAGCTACATCTGGAAGCACCCAAGAACAGCTGTACAATTTCAGACTAATCAGCTACATGAACCCATATACTTTCTTCAGATACTATAGACAGATTTAAAGTCACTCCTTAAATAGTTAAAATGTCAACGGAGCCCCTAAAATATATGTGAAACTGGTTGCAGTTGCAACCAATAGTGCAATCATCAAAACTGTGGCTATATTAACTTTAAAATGACAGCAGTTAACTTTTAAGAGGTTGCTTCTAATTTTAGTATTAAGAAAAAGGGCAAACAGCTCACTGCAGTTTTTCCAAGCTACTCAATGGTGGTGATTAATTTCTAAGAACCAAAGTGCTGGGAATCAGGCCAGTCAGAAAACCACTTTCTGGCTTGGGAGCCATGTCACTAATTCCAAATGTGTGGGAATAGACTTTAGTTACATGGAGATCATTATAGTGATGGGTTGTGGCAGTTAATTTAGTACCCAATATTATGCGGAATCTTCAGAGAACTCTACAGAAAATTATTGAGATGATCTCACCAAGACCCCTGCCCATATCAAGCAAGGAAGGATTCGTCTTCTGTCCACCATATGTCATCCTGCCATAGAGAGATCGCATCACCTTAGCACTTCCGAATCGCTTAAAACGAGATCTCACATGCTCATAATACCATTCCAGAGATCCAGTCTTCACAATCCTGTCCAAGATAAGAGAGAGAAGATGATACACTCCTTCAGCAAGCATGGATAATTACAAACTTCACTTAGTTAAAGCATTTCCATAGACAATCACTCTATCAACATATTCTTCATGTCAACAGCATCAGTGGACCAGACCACTGCCCCTGCCCATGGTGTCACAAAGTCAGATGAACCTCAACACCTACCTCCACATTTTGAGGAAGGAATCCTATATATAAGTAAATTTGTCAGGGGATACAGATAGCCTGGCTAGAACATGTGGAAGCCAACAATGTGATGAATAGAAGGCTCCATATTGTAGGCTGAGAATACTCTGCATATGGGTGATGTGTGCACAAAAGCATTCTGTGGAAAGGAAAGGGGTGAGCAACCAAATCCTCTCAACTCAAGATAATACAAATTGGTACTGAGTGAAAATAGAGGGGTCAGTTTTGTGAAAAGTTTCACTTGAGTCTAAAAGAAACCCCTCCTTTAAAAAAAAAAAGAAGCGAGAGGTCTATTCAACTCCTAGAGTGGTCAATGACTGGCTACACCAGTAAAAGCAGCATTGGACCTTATCAGACGGGCGGAATTTCTCTTTATTGCAAATGGAGCCAATTCAAATTCATGTAAATTCGCTAGTTTAGATGAGCGATGTCAGATATCTACCAAAACAGAAGTAACGGAGACAGCTACTATTAAATGGTGTACTGGCACCAGGGAATACTGGGGTTCATATTGATGCCTGGCTTTGTGACCCTCAAACAAAAGCTCACTTCCAGTTTACCTATTTCACAAGGTTAATGTATCAACCAAAGTCTGGGAAACATTTATACTTCCCTGAGTTCCTTGAATAAAGGGTGGGATTTAACTGATGTTCTTACTTCCTCACTCTTTTCTGTTGATGACAAACAACTGAAAAGAAAGAAGTTCTACAGCACAGAACCTCTCCTTTACTATCTACTTCAATCATTTTTTTAATTTCTATTCTGCTTTGATAAAGTAGAAAGGGAGATCTGGAGGTAATTCATGCAAAGAAATGGGGGGGGGGAAGCTTGGGATATTCATTGTAGAGTTACTTGGATAAACATGAAACCTGTATTGCATGAGAAATTCCAGTAGTGAAAGCACAAGGTATTTCCTATTCTAGTCTCTAGTTTGGCCACACACCTTTTTTGATTCATTGGCTTGGCCAACCTACCTGGACAAGCGGCATGGATCACACACCCAACCTTGCTCCTTTTTATTGTAGAGGCTGCAGTTTTTACATGTATAGAAATGACAGTCCAAGCACTGACGTTTGCTGTTCACCAGGAATTTGAAGGGCTGGAGACAGTGAATGCAGTGAGTCTCATTCAGGTGAGACTGATCCGACAATAGTTCTCTCTTGGTGCTTTCTTTTTCAATCTTGCCTTTCAATTCCCTTTGGAAACAAATAAGGAGTATTTAATGCCCCAATACATGAAATTCATTGTGAAAGGAAAACATCAACAACAGATAACTAAGGAGTTGGCTGCATTGCTTAAAAAACTTGCCGCATTACCCCTTCCACGTTGAAGTCTCTTTTGGGATAAAGTTCGGTATTATATCATATGCAAAATGCCACCAATGCCACTAAGCCGACTGCAGCCTGGCAAAGTTCTGGCTAGAAGCTGCTCTCAGCCAGCCTCTTTTCAAAACTGGGAAGCTCCTGGCTTTGCAAATCGGCTGGCTGAATGTGGCTTCTAGCTGGAAGTTAGCTAGGCTGCACTTGATCAGCGGCATTGGCAGCATTTTGCATATGATGATACCCGACTTAAACCCAAAAGAAACTTCAATGTGGTAGGGGCAAGTCGGGTGTTTTTTTAGCAATACAGTAAACTCCTGAATAGTTCACTTCTCAAATTGTATATAGTAGGTCCTCTGTATCCATGGATTCTTTGACCACAGATTCAACAATCCACAGCTTGAAAATATTCAGAAAAATAAAAATTCCAAAAAGCAAACCATTTTACTATCCCACTGTATTTAATGGGACTTGAACATCCATAGATCCCCCATGCCGCAGGAGATCCTGGAACCAAACCCCAGCGGTTACCAAGGACCCACTGTATGATAAGATGAGATTCTGACACAACTCTGTTTTGGTGTAAAACTGCTGAACGGTTAAATAGCACATTTCAGATTTTCAACAAATCCTGGGACTCTTCAAAAAAAAGTGGGGACTTTCAGATCTGCTGGATCCAAGGCAGCCTCTACACTTTATTTTGGGAAATTCTGTAGGCTGGACAAGGAAACAACACTGGGACAAAGGGGCACCTGAAGAGCTCCTTACAGGTGTAGAAAGGCCTTCAAAGTAGTAGACTCTACCCTGGCCAGAACTCTTCACTGGTAGAGCGGGACCCTGCCAAAGCCTACCCCTTCCAGAAAATGTACTTCAGAGGCTAGCATTGCTTTGTGAGCTAGCCCTTTTCCTCAGCTCTCATCAGTTAAAGCTATCAATCTTGAATATTCTATTTGTATTTTTATTTGGTTAAAACAATACTTCTCCCGTCAGTTCCCAAAATTCTGCAAAAGTCTACAGTTACATGCTAATTTATTTATGGGTATAATACATGCCCACCATCTCTCTCAATGCTAAGACAATCTAACATTTATTTCTGGCTACTTAATGCCTTGTCCAGTTTTATTTATTTATTTTCATATTTTATTTTTAATCTTGCATTTCTTCTGGAAGTTTGTCAGGCTTGGGCTTTTCCCTACAACATTAAAAAAACAGTTCTGAATCTGGGCAACAGAAGCCACTGAGAAAACCTCTGAACTTGGGTCTGGCAGATTACTGTACATTTAGTCCTTAAACTGATCAGGCGCCAGTGGTGACTGTGTGGGAACAGAGAGTCACTGCTTATTGGCAAACCATTATGGAATTCTGTCAAAACCCACATTCATTGTTTAGCTTAGCGACCCAGAAAAACACTACTGATTTTCATATATCTATAGCTATCTAAATGATGCAACTACAACATCACTGTCTACCATGTATTTTAAAACCACAGTGCTCAAAATGCAGACAGATGGCCTTTAAACAAAGATTAAACATTAATCTTTGATGTTCTTCTCATGCACTAACAATACTTAATATCTGCAATCAGAGCCCTTGTATGCTAAGGCGACTTCATAGTAGTCTCCTAGTCTGTCTAGTGTAAATTTGAGCTTTGAATGATCCATCAATCACCTTTGTGCTCCATCAGAGCAATAGGAATGGGCATGCAATTTTCCAGTTGTGTAGCTTAACATATAGAAGAAATTTCTTCTCTCTAAGTCACATTCAGTAAAAATTATACAGACTGAATAAAATGTCTTGTGGTGCCTTAAAGCAATGCTGGAGAAAGTATGCTTTGTGGTCCACATGTGGCAAAAGTCTTTCTTGCTCCATCTTATTCCCCAGCCTTCTGATATCCCCAATCTGAAGGAAAGAAATGTCAGGGGAAGATCAAACCAGTGAGGTCCTATTGACATCCAGAGTGGTTCATTTGTAACACGCTCCAAACCTCTTTCAAATGGCATGGACAAACCTGAAATGACTATCTGAAGTAACTTCTGGTTGTAATTTTCGGCCAATAATGGGGTGGTACTGCCTGTCACAAAGCAAAAAGCTGGTCTCACTGTGGTTGTCTGTTCTGTCTTAGAGAGGTTATTGCAACATGTAGTGGATGGGAAAAGTTGTCTTCAAGACAAATGGTCATGAACACTGGCATAGCCCCTAGAATTTTCACTGTACAGTAAGCAATGTCTCTGGATGGGCTATTTTATTTTATTTATTTACCTATTTATTTACAATACTTATATCTTGGGTGATCAGGAGGGCAGGGTATGCGGGACATAAAGGGAATGCAGTCCTGTTGAATGCTGAGTCAACAGAGAGGTAATCCCACTGATTCAATGGGTCTACTGTAGCCAGGAATAACAACAGAATTTAGACCAGGAAGTCACTATCTTCGCTTGTGGCCGTCGTTACCAAAGTGCTTGCTCTAAGCATAAGCTCCAAATGCAGCTCTCTAAGCTGCCAGCCTACCAGATTGTGGTTCGCCAACCAGGGTAGGCACTGGCAGGCTTTCTCTTGAGCAGGAGATCAAAGAAGTTTATCTCTGGCTTGCAGGGATACAATATAGAAAAAACTATGTTACCACAGCATAACCACCAGTAAGCAATCTGTCAAAAACCTCTACCATCTATCATTCTCTGAAGATGCCAGCCACAGATGCTGGCGAAATTTCAGAAAGGAACTCTTCCAGAACATGGCCACATAGCCCGAAAGCTCCACAAGAAACTACAGAAAAAACTGTTTTCCATCCAGTTCTTCCAAAGTGGCATCCCTAGCAATTTTTCCCAAGCGCCACTTACTGGAACAAAGTTTTTCTAGCCTTGTACACGATCAAATATTGGTGTCTGATACCACTCTAAAGGCCATTCAAGGCACTGGGCTGGAGACATTGTGGAGAAACCTCCAGTGCTGCTTGTCTAGCAAACCATTTCACTCAACAAGAGCATCACAGAATCATAGAGCTGGAAGACACCAAAAGGGCCACCCAGTACAACCCTCTGCCATGCAGGAATTACATGATCAAAGGATTTCCATCCTGCCTTGTTGTAAAAACCTCCAAAGAAGGAGATTCCACCACACTCTGAGGCAACATATTCCACTGTCAAACAGTTCTTACCATCAGGAGTTTCTTTAAATGTTTAAACATAGTTATCATGTCACCCCTTAACCTTCTCTTCCTTAGGCTAAATTTACCCAGCTCCCTAAGCCACTCTTCATAAGGCACATTTTATAGGCCCTTCGCCATTTTGGTCACCCTCCTCTGGACACATCCCAGCTTGTAAATATCTCTCTTGAATCGTGGTGCCCAGAACTGGACACAGTATTCCAGGTGAGGTCTGACCAAAGCAGAATAGAATGGCATATTTCTTCTCTTGATCTAGACACTACACTCCTATTGATGCTCGACTAGGATCATATTGGCTTTTTAAGCTGCTGCATCACTCTGTTGATTCATGTTTAGCTTGTGGTCTACTAAGGCTCCTAGATCTCTTTCACATGACCTGATGTCAAACCAGGTGTTAGCCATCCTATATCAGTGCATTTCATTTTTTTTTCTAAGTGGCGTACCTTATATTTCTCCCTGTTGAAATTTACTTTGTTAGTTCGGCCCCAGCTTTCTAATCTGTTCAAAGTAATTTTGAATTCTGATCCTGTCCTCTGAGGTATTAGCTACCCTTCCTAATTTGGTATCATCTGAAAATCTGATAAGCATGCCCCCTATTCCACCATCCAAGTTATTGATAAGATGTTGAATAACACTAGGCCCAGGACACAGTCCTATGGCACCCCGTTAGTCACTTCTCTCCAGGATGAAGAGGGGCAATTGCTGAACACCCTTTGGATTCAGCCAGCCAACCAACTATAAATTCACCTGACAGTTGCATTGTCTTGCCCACATGTTATTAGCTTGTTTGCAAGGATATCATGGGAGATCTTGACAAAGGCCTTACTGAAATCTAAAAGTTGGGCCGCCCCTTCCACAAGCTTGCTTTCCGTGGACTTGAGCTCACACGGAAGGCAAGCCCCAATAGAAACAATGGCACTGTGGGAGGACGCACCATTATACTTAATGTGATTTGAGCATATGCTCAATTCCCCTTATGTGGGGGTATGTGTGTCTGGAATGGATCCCCCGCATAAGGGATGGGCCGACAGTAATCTACATTCATAGTATTCCCCTCATCTACCCCCCCCCCCCCCAAAAAAAGACATTAAATTAGTCAGGCATGACTTGTTTCTGAGAAACCCACATTGACTTTTAGTGATCACGCCATTCCTTTCCAAATACTTGCTGACTGTTTCATAATCTGCTAGAATCTTTCCTGATATTGATGTCAATCTGAAAGAGTGGTAATTATTCTCCCCCCTCCCCCCCCCCTTTTTTTTTTTAAAAGATGGGAACAGGAATTGCTTTCCTTCAGTCTACTGGGACTTCTGTTCTCCAGGAATTCTCAAATATTATTGCCAGTGGCTCTGAGACTATTTCTGCCAGTTCTTTTAACAACCTTGATTAAGTTCATCTGGTTCTGGAGACCTGAATTCACTTAGAGTAGCCAGCCATCCCTGTACTACCTCTTTATTTATTCTGTGCTGCATTTGCCCTACTGCATCATCTGCCCCTTTTCCCATAGGTTGAGCATTGTTTTACTTTTGGGAGAAGACTGAGGCAAAGAAGATGTTGAGTACTGTATATACTCATGCATAAGTCTAGAAATTGACCCCAAAAACCTGAGTCGATTTATCCATGGGTCAATGTAAGTACTGTATCTTAACTTATTTAAGCAAGTGAAAAGCAAGAGTATAATCTGTCCAGGAAGCACTGACCCCCTTTATTCTCTCATCCATCCAGTCTTAAGAATAAGCACAAAGAGTTATGTCTGATGGACTTTTGGAAGTTATTTGACATTGTTTTGCTTTGCTTCATCCTTTAGATCCTTTCCTATATGCCCCTAAATTTTACCTTCGACTTATCCATGGGTCATAGCAAAATACATAATTTTGGCCCTAAAACTTGCCCTCGACTTATAAAGGAGGTCGACTTATAGTCTAGTATATACGGTAGTTCTGCCTTTTCTCTGTCCCCTGTTAGCATTTCTCCACCTTCTACCGTTTTCTTGTTTTTCCTTTTGCTACAGACATAACAATGAAGTTTTAAATCTCTCTAGCAAGCTCATTTTCTGAATTTTTCTTTACACATGCTGGTATTTTGTTGAATTTATCTTTGGTGATTTCCTCCCTTTTCCATTTCTTGTACATGTCCCTTTTCAATCTCAGCTCAGTTGGAATTTTAGACTGGTATCCTGGTTTCTTTAAACCCCTTCCAGGTTTCTTTCTCACTGTGCATTCAAAATTTTACTTTTAAGAAACTCCCATCCATCATGAACTCCTTTCTCTCTTAGTATTCCTGACCATGGATAATCAGTATTTACTAAGTATTTTGAGTATTCTCAGTATACTTACTGAATATACTGAGTATTCTCAGCATTTACCAGGAAAGTTTACTAAAATCAGTTTTCTTAACCTCTGGAATGTATGTCTGATTACACTTGGCTTCTCATTTTTGCTATATAAGAAACTCCAGGAAAACATGGTCATTCCCACCTAAGGATCCCGTCACCTCCATCCCATTAACCAGGTCAACAACTATTGGCTAGGATCAGATCTAAAATAGCTGATCCCCTTGTTGCATCTTCCATTTTCCAGACAATGAAATTGTCTGTAAGGCAATACCTTGTCACTACTTCCGTCTGCTGATTATATGCCTTTTTCAAAACAAAAACCCTTTAAATGGGATTTCTAGACACCCCTGGGTAATCAGTCCCTAATGCTGCAAACTAACCCACCAGATCTACTTCAACATGAATTAATTCATATTAACTGTACTAAAAATATCCCACAATGACTAAAATGCATATCCACATAAAAATTCTTATATTTGATTAATCTATTCAGTTACATGTTAATAGTAATGTTGAGCTTTGTATTGGGTTGGAGGGGAAATAGACACTAATAGAGCAGTTGATCAGCAGCAGGGATCATGTTTTAAGACATACATTTTCAAGTTCCTTCCTTGGCAGCTCGAGATTAAAAAAAATTTTTTTGGAATAAACATGTTGTCTTGCCTTCTGTCTACAGCCAAATCATTTAACTCTCAACAATATTAAGAATTCAGGATAACAAAGCAAAATATGAACATGATATGAACAATTCATGAATATGTGAGCTGTTTCTAATAATGCTGTAAATGACCATCACTTGCACAAAGTATTTCATAGGAAAAGAATATTTCTTGGTTGCCAGTAAAAACAGGAAAGTTTCACCCTGTACCAGAATGCAGAAGAAAATCTATTTCAAGCCAGACTTCAGACATCAATGGGGGATGACCAAAAACACATTTAATCACTTCTACTCCAAGTGAATGCCTTTCAGCTGGGTCATATTAGTACAAGATCTGTCACTTGTTTGATAGGCTTCTATTTGTTTTCAGTTTAGCAACACACCACACTGTGTTTGCTTTTGGGGCTAAGATTAGTGAGTGTAATGTTTGGTTAGTAGGACGGGCCCTTGAAGGCTTAGTTTCATGTAGCTAGGGCTGGAAAATTTTCACTTACTGGATAACTAGAATTGCTCTTGTGGTGCATTAATTAATAATACTTCACTGAAATGTTTTCTATTTCTGTTACAGCAAACATCTGGAAATATGGATCAGTACAGTATCCTCCACAAACAACAAAAAGGTGCTGACCTTAGCTACGGGAAATTATGCACTAAAGCATACAGAAAAACTAAATGTCACATAAACACTTGATAATTTGGTACTTAGTTGTATCCAAAATGATGTGCTTTTAAAGCAACCGATACTGTGCTAGTATTATCTGTATGTATGTGTGTGTATATCTATATATATATATATACACACACACAACTCATGAAGTTAGGTTGGTGGGTACACATAACAGGACTTTCTCTGCAGCGGCGCCTCGACTTGGCTTTCTCTACCCAAGGAAGTTAGGCTGGGTCCATTTCTTTTAAGCTTCTAGCAGAAATAAAAGAGTGTTGCTCCATATGGCATTCAATGTTTGAAATTACTGTTTCAACAGTTTCAAAACTGGGTTGTAGGAATGTTTTTAGATTGCTCTTAGAGCTTTATATGGGCATTTTAATGTATTGGAAAAATGTTTTTATCTTTGTATTGTCTTAACTGGTTTTTATTTGTTCATTGCCCCAGAGTCCTTGTTGACTGGGAGATGTTACAGAAATACATTAAATAAAATAAAGTTTAAATTTCAAAAAAGCCTGGAAGAAGCAGGAGGTGGTCAAGAACTATGTAGGTCCAATTACATCTTATAAAAAAATTCTTCTTTGGTCTACCTGGTTGTTTTGATGCTTGATTCAATATCTGCTGTTTTAACTTGTTTCTTATGATGTTTTTAACTTGTTGTTTTAATCTCTAGATTATACGCCATAGGCAGGCTTTTTACATATTCTTGATTTTACAGCGCCGTGAACATTTACAGTGCTTTATAAATAAAGCGGATAATAATAATAATACATTTCCCAAAGTTCCCTAACCAGCAAAGTCTCCCTGCCCTACCCGTGCCCATTAAAGAAAGTGATTTTGCCTAAGCTTGGAGTCGAAACCTTTATCAAGGTTCTTTTCCAGCTTGTAGAAGCTATAACATAAACAAGCCCATAGCTATAAATTCATTGAGTAAAGCTACACAAAGGCTATGGGGATACAGGTGAAACAAGATCCAATGATGCTTTCCACCAAAAGGGGCTGTGGATTGGTCAGTACAAAAAAAAAGGTAGGTTATGCTGTGGAAGCTGCGTGTTTAGGAAACATCAGACAGCAGCATATCCCAGCATAGAAATATATTATTAAGTGATATAATGGGAAACCCTTTGGTTAATTTAACCTTGGTTCATTACCAAAAGATCCGGAAAGGGACAATTACTCCAGATCAGAACAGATTATCGACCACTAAGTGCAACATTGTACATATGTAAGCGATCTTCTCAATATATAAGGGAAGGTGCAGAGAAAGTTGTTGCTGATGTTGTGTGTCTTTAAGTTATTCTCCAGTTACAGTGACCCTAATTCGAACCTATCATGGGGTTTTCTGCAGCTGAGAGTGTGGGTCCCGCATTCACACAGAGGGATTCCATGGCTAAGGAGGGAATTGAACCCGGATCTCCAGAGTTGTAGTCCTACACCCAAACTACTACACCATGCTGGGTCTTGGACAGAAAGTTAACCACAGTGAAATATCATTGCATGTTCTTTTTATCCTACCTTTCCTTTAGGAACTTGGCGTGATGGGCATAATCCTCCATTCTCGCGTTTATTCTAACAACAGCCCTATGTGGTAGATCATACTGAGAAGGTACCTGGCCCAAAGCCAGAAATAAACTGAATGGTTAAGTGACAGTGTGACCCCTTCCTTGTTACTGGCCTAATGCACTAGTAATCCCTGCTCCACAATGGACTTTATCACATGGGGAAAATCAGGGTTTTAAACGGCAAAAGTCACGCAAGCATGATTAACATTTTCACACACATTGCGATTAAAGAGCCATGATCCCAGGAATAAAAAGGCAATAAACAGCAACAAATCATTTATGGGTTTTCCCTGTGAATGATTTGTTGCTGTCTATTGCCTGTTTATTCTTGGGATAATGGCACTTTAATTGTGATGTTGTGTGAAAATTTTAATCACGATTGTGTGATTTTCATGCGATTTTAACTGTTTAAACCCCCCAATTTTTCCCATGTAATACAGTCCACTGACTCTCCTTTAAGAGGTCTATGTACTACAGGATTTGCCAATGAAATCATTAGCACAGAAATACGATTTAAGCTCAATAGGTAAGTTGTCAGCCATGTTCACTGACTTTTGATCACATATGCTGCACTATGTTCTTTTTCTGTACAGGAGCTGGGCAACATAATGCCACCAGCAGATATTTACACTATGCTGAAGCAACGTCGAATCTTGGACAAAGTAACCTATCATGCACCAGTGTAATGTCCATTTCTTGGCCCATTGATTAAAGTACACATGTCCCTTTGTTTTAATTGAATATCCAAAAGCAATGACTGACTGGCCATTTGGACTCACAACTGTTACTACCTACCAGGTGGGATGGCAGTGGGCTATGCTCATTAGCCTTTCCCCTAATGTCCCTTGCCAACTAGTTTCTCCCTGGCTTCTCTGTCGACAGCATATACACCTGTGTGGGGAAGCAATAACATAGGGACTGGATTCCACATGCCCCTGCATTCCCAAGGTTGGGCTAGATGGACCTTGGTGTCTTTTCCAACTCTATGATTCTTTTATTCTATGATATCTTGTTATGAACATATATGCAAATACAGGTATTCCAAAATCCAATAATAATAATAATAATAATCATCATCATCATCATCATCACCACCATCATCATATCTGAAATCCAAAACATTTTGATCTCAAATATTATAGATAAGGGAGACTAAACCTGTATAGGGAAATGATCACTTTCATCACCATGTACTTGTTGGTGTAAAAAGTATTGCCTGACTATACTAACAAGGGAGAGACACATGTATGAATAAACAAGTTTTACCAGGCATTCATCATCAGAAGTATGGACAGCCACAGTTTGCACAAACAGCTTCCACGAAAGTGAACCTCCCTATACTGAGCAGGAAAGTCTGAAGGGTTGGCACAGACTAGCTCTAAAAGCCAGCTTCCTGGTGGCTTAGGAGCATGCCATTTAGACACCAAGTGCCCCAGAGACATCTTGAAGCTGCCCAGTCAATCAGATGGCAGCAGCTTTAAGATGTCTTGGGGGCATGGCGTTTAGATGCCACATGCGTGGACGCCACCCTGGAGCTGTGGCATGACACCTAAACCCAGACCAAATAGGAACGGCTGCTATTTGGGCCGGAATCCTGGCGGATTAGGGCCATGGTGTGTACTTGCCACAGCCCCAAGGTGTCGGGCAGGGCAGCTTCAGGCTACCCCTTCATGCCCATCTGTTCCGCCCCTTAACTGCACATGGAGGAACATGAGAAATTCAGTGTTGGAAGGTCAGGGGGTAGAGTAGGTGCCCTTTCCGTGATTATAATTACAGTCATCAGAACAGGATTCCTGCCACATCTAAATTGGCCCTAAGATTTGGAAACAATGTTGTGTTTCATATCTCAAACACATTAAACTACCCTGATATCATCATAGTTACAGAAACTGGGCAATGTTAAATGTCAGGTAGTTAATTGCCTTCACTATCAAAATACAGACTACCGGGCAGACTGTTATTACAGTACTGATACAATTGCATTAAAGGTTTTAATGGAACTGCTGGAAATGTTTTATCCTAACTTATCTGATTCAGTCCTTGGCATTTTGCAGTTTTAGAAATCATAGGGGAAATATTTTGTTGTAGCTAGTGATTCCACCACACTCAGAGTGTTTTCAGATGCAGTGATCAGAAAGAAACAAAGCTGATCCCTGTCACATTCAATCAGATTCACCAGCACATAAGGCCAGTTTTAAATTCCAAAACCAATTGACTCATACAAGACGTTCTCTGCTTTTTCATAGCTCCTGTACTTAGAGTTTGATTCACTGTCTATCTATAAACCGTCTTCTGATCAGCTATCAGCCTTTACCAGTGTCAGCCACAAACAAGCCCATTCACATGGGTTTTTTTACACACAACCAGGTTCAGGCAGCACTCCAGTCACAGAGGGAATCTTAAGTCTGAAACACACTATTCACAGATGCAGCTGGCAACAGCTTGTGTCAGTGTGGCACTGCTTTCTACAGCTGCCATAATCTCCCAGCAATAGTTCTTGTTACAGCATTGTGGATCCTGGTTCATGCTAACTTTTCTTTTCCAGACTTCATCCCACTGCAGCCTTTGTTGTTTCCATCTAGCGTGATAGATTCTCATACTTTTTTTGGCTAACTCAGTTGCTGCTCCCTTTGCACTTCATCACCCTGGGAACTGCAACTGAGCAACTGACCAGCAACTGAGAAGCCTCTCACTAATCCATCCCTCCAGCAAAGGCCAGGGCAGGCATGAGGCCTCTCAGTCATTGCTCAGTTGCTGCTCCCAAGGTGACCCACTGCAAAGGAAGAAGCGTCTCCCTGGCAAGGAAGGACTCTCAATCCTTCTTCACTGGGATGTTGAGGGGCACAGCCAGTGTGTGTGTGTTGTGGGTTTACAGAGGCCACATGTTCTGGACTGGAGAGTGGAAAGGATGGGGAAAGGGAGAGGTTTTAACTACAGTAGCTGCTCCAAAGTGAAGGACTCTTTCCAAGAATCAACCCCAAATACACCTCCCTCTCCTTCCCCCGAGACATACCTTCCCCACACAGCTTGAAGACCCCCTCACCCACACATAACCAAGCATTATTTCCTCTGCTACCTCTTCTCTTGGCCTGTTTGATGAAAGGAAGCAGGAGCAGCAGAGCAGTTCCAACCTGCCAGCCAAGTCCTAGCAAAGCTCACAAAGCTTATGTAGGGCTCCAAATCTGAAAGCTCCTTTTTGGGCTGCGGCACCCCCACTGCCAAGTGCTCTAACACCTTGCTCCAGACAGTCTGTCCCAAAACGGTGCTGTTCTGAGCTATAAAAACAATGTCCTGTGCCCAAGACTCACAAGTTAGTTTCCCAGCCACCACCACCAGTGAAAGATGTGGCTAAGGGAGTGAGCTTGTGGTGAAGAACAGGAGACATCGAAGGCTTAAACGGCTGTCATCCATAGGTTTTTTGTGGGTTTTTCAGGCTATGTGGCTGTGTTCTAGAAGAATTTATTCCTGACATTTTACCTGCATCTGTGGCTGGCATCTTCAGAGAATGGTGTCATGAGCGAAAGTGATTTACATGATAATCAGTGTGTTGGTTTGTCGGTGAATGGCAGGGCCTCAGAGTATATGCAAGGAGGATTTGTGTCTATTCAATTAGTGATTGTCTGCTGGGAAACCCCTTCACCCTGGATGTTCATTTCCATGTGCTGAGTCTTGATTTTGGTGTTTTTCTACCAGTCACAATTGACACAAATCCTCCTCACATATCCTCCCACACTGAGACCTTGCCATTAACCAACAGACCAACACACAGATTAACATGTTAATCACTTCCTCTCAAACAAGGGTCAAACAATATATATACCCCACACACTTCCATGCCACCACCCTCTGAAGATGCCAGCAACAGATGCAGGCAAAAAGTCAGGAATAAATTCTTCTAGAATACGGCCACATAGCCCAAATACCCCACAAAAAACAGCAACAAAACGAGACATCACTACACAAAATGATCACTGAGGATCCTGAAAAGAAGTTTCATGAAACCCACATCCCTACCATGGTCGTAACAGCTGCTGGTTCACTTGTTTTTCTTGTGCATTAATATTTGAAGCTCTCTTGCTGCCCTCTTTTCCCCTTACTGCCCCTTGGATCTTTCCACCACTACCTGAGGAGGGTGTACCACCCACTCTGGGTATCTTTGATCTAGGGCGATCTTATATATGAATGAATGCTAATTTTCACCACTGAAATTGATGCTTGCAACCATCTCAACAGACACACTTGAGAAGCAAATTTTGCAATAGCAACATATTGCCACTGTCATGGCAGTAGCCTACAAATGGAAACATATGTTCCTATGGCATCTTCTTACCATATGGAGAAAATAAAAAAGGAAATTAATATGTGAATTATTCCCTATTTCTCACAGAACCAAGATCAGACAATTCCTAGCTCCCAGATATTTGCAGCTGTATGGTTATTTGCATAAAATCTCTTCTACTTTTCTGGGATCTGCAAGGATGAATGTGAATGAGCAATATAAATAGCAGAATCTGCTCAGGAAAAGGATTAAAGATCTTGGCAGTCATGCTGGAAATGCATTTTCTCCTGGACCATTCAAGGTACAGTCTGCTCACCATGGACATAGAAAAATATATTTCTCTGACTATGGATACTGTAAAGTCGTTAATATAAAAGTACTCTTTAAAAGACCCTCCCATGTTGATGATTCACTTCCTGCCTCTTCCCTTAAAATAAACAGGACTGAATTAAGTTTTCCCTTCACTTTCCTAGAACTTAGTGTTGCATGTTTATCTTTCCCATCCTTGTCCTTGTTCATCAAGGAAAACCCTAGTTTTCTAAAAGCATATAATTCATTTGTTTTTAATTTTGTGGTATTGCAGTTCTGACTAGCAAAAACCTCATACATCATCAGGCTAAAAGGGACCTCAGCCAAACACCAGCCTTTGAGAAACCTGCTTTTACCGTCACTTGTGGAAGAAACCCTTCAACCCCTGCCCCCTTATCTTCCTTTTTCACCAGGGAAGGAGACTGGAGAAGCAGGAAGGGAAAGAAAGAGTAGGTGTGCAAACAAGAAAGCAAAGAGTTTGGCAGCCCATGAGCACTGATTTTAGTAGCTGAGAGTCTGGAAGAAAAGGCTAGTGCCCCCATCTTCTGTTCTAATCCTAGAAGCCCAACTTTACAGTGGTTAGTGAAGAAAAACAGAGAAGGACAAAGGCTGGCTGGCAGGCTGGCAGTTCTGCTGTCGCTCAGTTGTTCAGCCCTCCCCCTCCCTCCAGTGGAGCAGCCAGGTGACAATAAATAAGAAATAATAATAAATTTTATTTTTATCCCGCCTCTCCAGTGACAAGCAACACACAAGCCCATGCCACCAAACTGTCTTTGCTTTGGGCTCCTGTCACATTGTGCTGAAGCCTTCACAGCCCCCTCTGAGAACATCACAGTCCCCTGCAGGTCCATGGACCACAAGGTAAGAATCACTGCACTAAGACATTTCCTAAACCTTGTGTCCCCAAGGCTAATTTTTCTTGCCTCCCCCCAACTCCCATATACTACAACCATTTGCACTGTAAAAGAAACGTGCTTACTGAAATTCATTAACACTTCAGTAAAACTGCATTTTTATTAGCAGAACCATTTTCATGATGACTTTGTTTAGATCTGACAATCTTTCTTAATAACTTTTTTCATGTGTCTACTAAGAGCAGTTCAAGCTAAGTGAACTTTGAAGTGAATCTGAAAACCACAGGCCTGCCTTCCATTCTCCTTTGAAGAGTCCTCAAAGAATTTCCAATGCAGATCTCCATGTTTAAAACACTCACTCTAAGCGTTCTTCTTCTTTTTTGCGCAGGTTGAAGTCCCGTTGAACCACTTCCCAGACATGCTTGGCCTCTTCATCTGTCAGTTTGGAAAGATCTAGTTTCCTCCCCATCTTTAGAGAACAGACACCTGTAAGCCAAGAACATAAGTAAGAGAAACTGTGTGAAACAAATCTTAACTAAAGGTAGTCATCCTGAGGCTATGTGTTGTCATTGCCATTCATTACAGCAGGACCTCCATAAACATATACAGTATACATTATTCACTTGGAATATGTAGGTAAATTTTAGCTTAAATCTCTAACATATGATCATCATGGGCACATAAATCTTGTTGCGTAACCATAGTCTATCCTCAGTACTTCCAATGTCTTTGATGTGTAACTGCTTAATTTATTTCATTTGAGATGTTTTCGGTATGTGAATGGATGATTGTATAAACATATATCATCTTTGAAAACAGGAGTGTGCACATGTAGCTCTCAAGATGTTTCTGGCCTACAGCTCTCATATTCCTTTAATACTGGCTATACTGGCTAGGTCTGCTGGGATGTAGGCCAAAAACATTTTAAGGGCCACGAGTTGCCAGGATGACCAGAGGGCCTGCTTGTCCTGGACATGTCCTGCATTTCAAACTTATGTCTTGGGGTCCAGAAGGGGTTCCAAAATGTCCTATATAGCTGTAAATAAACCATACAAAATGAATGTATATTTATATTAGTGTTTTCAGCTTTTATTTGGTAATGTTCTACATTTTTCTTGAATGTCTTACATTTTGCAGTGCCTTGTCCTTCTTTGCAATTGTGGTATCTTTGCAATTGTGATATATCTTTGCAAGTTGCCAACCCCTGCTTTAAAAAAGAGGGGGAAGAATGGAAACACCCCCCACACTCTGTAATGCTACGGAATGTAATGCTATTCCCCTCACCCCCACTCCCAGGTCTTGAGAGGCTACTGAAGAACCTTTAATGTAATGCTACTGAAGAAATTTTATAGTGCTAAACAGCCTGGGAACTGGATCATTTAAGGATCAATGTTTTTGCAACTTCCAGCCAACAGAGAAGTGTCAGATGTCTTGCTGTGTGGCCCATTGTCTGAGAATCAGAGGGTGGGATTGTGACGAGACAGATTTTTTTGCATGTTCTCTCTCTTTCTCTTTCATACACACACATTGTAGAAAGGCCTTGCTGGCACAGCCTGCCCATCTCAACCACTGTCTGCCTTCCAATGTTTGGTCAAAACCTGGATACTCTCCAACAGTCTGGACTTGGCAGGGAGAGTCCTGGTTAATCCTCTGTCCTCCCACTGTCTCAGCTGCTTAAAAAATGTCTGTTCTCCCTCTTCACTTTGCCCCTTTGCCATCATCTTACTTCATCTGATGCAAACTGAATTCAAAGTGCAAAAGTAGTTCGTGCTTAGTTAACTGGAGGGAGAGGAGATGTAGAATCTTGCCCTTCCCAGTAGGCCCAGGCAAAAGGAAACTGCTGCAGCCTCTCCCAGCTTGTGTGTTCGTCCTCCTTAATAACATTTGATTAGGCCACATGCCCCAGTTTTCTTCAGTGAAATGTTGTAGGGTATGCACCCAGAGGGTGCTGGGTAGGCAAATAATGCTGCAGCTGTGAAACAAATGATATATATGGGATAAGAACTAATAATTGTTGTGTGTCTTCAAATGATTTCTGACTCATGGTGAACCTATTGGGGGGGCGGTTCTTGGCAAGATTGTTCAGGGGGGAATTGTCTTTGCTTTCTTTTGATGCTGAGACTGTGTGACTTGCTCAGTGCCACCCTTTGGGTTTCCATGGCTGAGAGGAAGTTCAAATACCATTCTCCAGAGTTGTAGTCCAAGGCTCAAACCATTACACTATGGTGCCTCTTTTAAGACCATACAATAATTCCATGCAGTTAAGAGCTATGAATGTACCCACAGGTTTTAAGCACTGAAATCCTAAACAGCTTGGGACTAGAATACCTGAAAGAATTTTTTCTCCCATATGTACCAACCCAGAGTCTGAGGTCCTTTGAGAGATCCTGGTCTGAATATTCTACCACTGGAGAGAGGGCTTCTTGGCACTGCCATCCAGGTTATGGAAGAGCTTTCCAAGAGAAGTTCGTCTAAATCCATCTTTATGATCTTTTCAGCACCAGGCAAATATCCTTTTATTCACCTGGCCTTTTAAAATAATTTCTAGCCTGAGTAATGTGTGTTTTAGCTGCATTTTAATTTTTAAAGCGTTTTGATTGTTTCCTGTTGTATGTTTAACAACATAAAAACAGTTAATAAATAAATAATTTGTTGATTTCCATGATTACTATGCAGAATAAAATTGGGTAGGGTTTTTTCTAGAAGTAAAAAAAGCCTGGATATTTCTTTAACAGAAAGTTCACTAATAAAATGAACTTCACATGGCTGCCAAAGAAGAGACAGAAAGATTTGCCAAGACAGTCTGCTGATGCTACAAAATCAGTCCAACTTTTCTCAGCATGAGTTTATGCAGAAGAGGCCTTATTTGTTAGTCCCTATCTTTTCTCAAAGGAAGAATGCGGGGGGGGGGGGGGACCCATGGTCTGACAATATATGTTGGGATACTTAAATATATGGAAAAATAAATCTAGGCCTCTTGCTGACTCTAAATTAAAACTGTTATCAACAAACAAAAATATAGTTTCATTTAAACCGACCCCTATTATTGTAGAACAAGAAGGGCAATTGGTTCCGTACATCCTTTCTGGAATGTAACATAACCAAATCCACAAGAAAGTAATGTATTTAGTTACCAACTGTAATTAGATATGTTTTCTTTACAAACAAGAGAAACAAATGATTTTTGTTTTAGAAAGGGAGGGAGGGAGGGAAGGAGAGAGGGTATAAAAAATATACTTGTTACTGTCATGTCACATAAGAGAACACAAACAGTATTATATGACTATTTACCATTTCCTCCCTTGTTTTTTATGAATTGATACTGTGGGGGGGATTCTTAAATCTTAATATTATTTGTGTTAATGTGTAATCTCCTCTCACATGAAGGACGCAAGAGTTTGAATCTATTTGGTAATCTTAACTTTAATAGGCCTAATAGGATTAACATAAATAATCACTGACTCAACATTCAACAAATGATTCATTGGAGATTATCACATAGGCAAAAGTGACAGAAAAGTGACGGGAGAGAAGTGGGATGTTCCCGTCACTATCATGCAATTAGGAGACAATTATCACACATGTTCTGTGACATCGTGCTCATCTGCCCTTCTCCTGTCAGTGAAATGGAATAGTCCTGTCACATCTGTATTAGCGGGAGTTTCCGTTAATACAAAAGTAATGGGACCATTACACATCACTGACAGGAGAAGGATGGGATGTGTGTGATGTCACAGAATATCATGTGACAATCTTCCTGCAACCACGCAGTAGTGATGGGAGCATCCCACTCTCCATCACTTTCGCCTATGAGATAGTCTCCACTGTGTCTACTCTGGTCAGAACTATCACAAAGATTCAAACTACTGAGTCCAGCAGCTGAAAGCACTTTGTCACAGAATATTAGTGCAAAGTGACACAGCTCAGTCTAATTGGATGATAGGACTAATAATACTGCCAGTACAGAGCAGTGGCTCACAGCAGAAGCACCTCGCCCTGAAATTTCAAGATGAGGCAGGCTTGCTCAAACTATGATATAGCATGCAAACCAGAGATGATCTGAGCAAATTAATTTCTGGTATTTTTCATTATTTTCAAAGCAGGCTACATCTATTTAATGTAGATGCAGTGAGCCAAAATGTTATAATCTAGGGGAAAAGCAATTCTGGGGCTATAGACTGGCAGTACGCACTGGTTTAGGGGCATGGTCTTTGGACAACACACGCCCTGACGCCACCACAAGCTGGCGTCACACTGCCTGCCTGAACACATGGCAGGCAGCATTACAGTGCTCCTTTGGCATGGGATTCACACACTGCAAGCCAAAAGGAGGATAGCAAAGTGCCGTCGTGGTGGCAAGGGTGCCCTTTTTCTGGGCCAAAAAGAAGTGGCATTTGCGACTTCTTTTTGGCCTGTAAAAACACTGGATTGGGGTTGTGGTGTGTGGTTGCCGCAACCCCAATCCGGCACTCAGAGGGGCGGCTCCAACCTGTTTCTTCTTTAAACAGAGGTTGGATGACCATCTTCAGGAAGTGTGTTAGCTGTGTATTCCTGCACTGCAGGGGGATGAAGTAGGTGGCCCTTGCAGTTCCTTCCAATTCTATAATTCCATGATGCTATTCAATAGTGTCTCCTTATTTCTTTGCAAGTTTACTGTAAGTGGTTGTTGTTGTTGTTGTTATCTGCCCTCAAGTCGACTTCGATTCATGGCGATCCACTGGATGAGACATCTCCAACAATCCCTGTCTTCCACTTCTCTACTTAGTTCCTGCAAGTCTATGACTGTATCCCCCTAAATTTGAGTCCATCTATCTGGCATGTGGTCTTCCTCTCCTTCTACCATCTACTTTTCCTAGAATTATTGTCTTTTCCAGTGATCCATGCCTTCTCGTTATATGGCCAAAATACATCAGCCTCGATTTAATCATCTCGGGTTCTATGGAGATCTCTGGCTTGATCTGTTCCATGACCCATCTGTTTGTCCTTTTGGCTATCCATGGCATCCAAAGCACTCCTCTCCAGAACCACATCTCAAATGAGTTGATTTTTCTTCTGTCTGTTTCCTTTATTCTCCAGCTCTCACATTCGCACATAGTGATGAGGAATATGATGGCTTGGATTATTCTAACCTTTGTGCTGAGTTGTATATCTTTTCTCTTCAGGATCTTTTCTAGTTCTTTCACAGCTGCCCTTCCCATTTCTAATCTAAGAACCAGGTTTCTCTCGCTAAAAAAAACCAAAAAACACCTCCTTCAAAATATTCAATGTTTTCCTTCCCACAACAAAACAAAACAAGGAGTTGCACTTCAAAGCAGCATTCAACAGTGAAATAGAATAAAATAAATGTTCTTCCTCCCTCTCTGAGTCTCTTGAATGGAGCTGACACAGAAGGATCCATTGAAACATCAATGGACCTTATCAGACATTGGAAATTGGAAGTATAATCCAATGGCAATCTGAATGCAATCATGGGGTTTCACGTTATTGTGAATTAAAGTATTTCATGCAATTTTGAGCAAAAGGGAAGTCATTCCGAACGCAATCATGGGCTTCACCTTATTGTGAATTAAAGCATCTCATGCAATTTTGGGCAATGGGGGTTCATTTTCAGGTAAGCCATTCTGAACACATTCCGAACACAATTGGAATTCACATGAATTCGAATTGGCTCCATTCGCAATAAAGAGAAATTCCTCTCGTCTGATAAGGTCCAATGAAAACCAACCTCCAAAGCAGCAACTATGGGCTAGCACTTTCAGCACACTCACCTATCCAGCCAAGCACTGAAGTGTCCATGATGCGTCAGGTGACTCCATAAGAATCCGCTGACTGACCCTGTCAACCTATTCTTTCTGCTCTCTTTTGCTCCACTTCCACATTGTTTCTTTTCAAAACAGAGTCTCCTACCCTTGAAGATCGTTGTGTAACTTTAATACCAGTGATGTTCAATTAATACTGTTCCCAGTACCGACTCTCAATTAATATGTTCCCAGTACCGACTCTCAATTAATACTGTTCCCAGTACCGAATCATGGGGGGAACGTTTAATATTAAAAGGATAGTTGCAGAACAGTTAGAATCTCCATCTAAATATTAAACGTTCCCCCCATGATTGTCATAAATATGACCACACATTTTCCTGAGGAGTCTTCAGTGTGTGATTTTGCTTGGACGTTTTTGAAAATTGAAAGGACTGAGCAACAAATGAAGCATCAACTTCTGCCAGCTGGTCTGAATGTAGTTTTGCATCAGTGAACCCAAACAATACATCAATAAATAGCAATTATTATCACAACAAGAGCTTTATGAAAGACCTTTTTGATTGCTAGACCAATTATCCCCACACAGATATATAGCAGTAAATTTCTTTTTTTCACACGCATGCACTCTGTACTCAAAAGGTAACCAAAAAACAAAACAAAACACTGACCCTCTCTCATTTGCCAGCACAAATCAAGTTTACTAAAAGATAAAACCTAATATAATATGAAGTAGGTTTCATGTCTCCATCTTTTAAAATCTGCAGAGTTCCACAAAAATATTTGGTAATATAGGTAACAGGAGTTGTGTTATTAGTCCAAGACATGCAACAATTAATAGGTATGGCTTGAAGTGATACACTTCTCATGTGAATACAGGATATTTTAAATATTTTTAAGTGAACATTATATTTTGATACTTAATCAAAATGGCTCAGATATAGAGATCCTGCTAATGGAATTTTACAGCTTCACAAGAAGATCATTCAGCCAACACCCAAAAAGAATACTGTCGCCTATTATAAGAAGGAAAATGAACACAGCATGACTATCAGCTGATTTCCTGACCATTTTTTTTCCTCTAGTTAAAAAGCCAACTGCAGGTTATTTATAGAGGAAATCAAATCAGGGTCAGATCATCTTTATCTGAATCTAACAAAATGTCTGTTATTGTGATAGGTATCTGTGTATACAGAGGAAAGGCCTGTATATGAAATCACCCTATAAGAGCGGTGTTGGCTGGTCAGCTCCATTCAGACGACTATGTTCAAGTAAACTTTCCACCCAGAAACACCACTCTGCCCATGCCAGGCTGGGTGGTAAGAACTGCAGTCCAACACACTGAGATGATACCAAGTTATGGAAGACTTATGGAAGAATTTACTTTTGGCTGTAACACTTTCTGAGTGAAAGAGTCATGAACCCTTGCTAAAACTGGACAGTTGGGAGGAGGGGACAGGAATACACTGGTTTGTATACTTTAGGAAGTTTCCAGAATAGATCGATGAAAATTTGGGATGGAGATTGAATATATTAATGTTTTCAATATATACAGCTTCTTCACTGGCATGAGAACTTTATTTCAGATGTTTCCTAGTTCAAATAGACATGGCAAGGCATATAAGTAATAATAAAGTAGAGGGATTCATTTTATCCTAGTGGATAAAGTGAAGTCTCCAAGATGTCACTGGACTTCAATAGCTTTCATCCCGCTCCACTCACTATTCTAGTTAGGAATTTCAGACCAACAACTTCCGGAGGCTTGTAGTTTACCTACTTCTCTGCTAGACATTCTTGATTCATTGTGTAAGTCAATGGCAAGGATACAATATTTTTCTCGTTAAGGCAGCGCTTACCCTTATTTCGAACATCTAAACATAAACAAGGCGATTTTCACGTTGTAATCATTTGATAAGTTTCATCTTTGAACTGAGTGGCTGAAGGCAAATAGTTAATCTTCTCCATTTCCCCCCAAAATACTATTAACTTTACTGCTCAAAAAACAACAACAACAAAGAAACAAATAAAGAGTTTCTTGGCACCTGTGGGGAATCATCTTTTGTGGTAGAAGGGTTCTCAGGGTATAACAAATTACTTAACATTCCATATGCATGAGGCTCTTCAGATGTTGTTAGACTATAGCTCCCAGCATTATACTGGCTAGGTCTGTTGGGATTTGCAAGTCCAAAATATTTGGAGGGCCACCTGATAATACCCACCCCTGGACCAGATCTATGTGTACTCTCTCATGGTTCTGCTCACACTTTTTGCTACCAAAACAGTTGGGAAACATATGGGAAATAAAAAGGGAAGAGGAAGTATTAACAAATACTGTTATCATATGAAATCGAATTCCCATCCACAGAGGTTCAAGTCCAGGGCCACATGGATGGTAAAAAATGCAGGCAGCCATTCCCCATATCATTCAGTGGGCTGCAACATGCACACATCCTTGTTAGCATATCCACATGTCCATGCCACCATGGATGTGTTGGCCCCACTGTATTCCACAAAGGAATATATTCTGGTGGCAACAGATTTGACATCACAATTAGAGCCTAAAGAATAGGTATTTAACAATACTGGGTCAGGGATAAGAAAACTGTACAAACAAGCTTTGCAATGCATCCACACAGATGGGTTCTTAAAACTTAAATGTAGCAGCAATTTGCCACCCATCTGGTGCATCAAAGACTATCACAGCCCTGGAAGGATGAGTAAGAATGTCCCTGATCTTTTAACCATAAGGTTTAAATTTATTATTAGGACTTGAGCTGCACTTTGTTTTTATCTATGTTGTAAGCCATCTTGGGTGACATACTGGGAGAAAGCTGGGAGATAAATTTAAGAAATAAATAGAAATCCTGCAACACGTATGTTTATACTCTTATTACTATTAACAGAGGATTTCATTTAGAAATACATGCTTCAGAAATCATTTACTTTCCAGTGCCCAGTCACAAAACTCATTAAATGCAGTAGGCAAAGGTGAGGAAAACAGGTGTTCTATGACTGGGGTGCATCTACACTGTAGAAATAATGCAGTTTGATGCCACTTTAAGTGGTGTAGCTCCATCCAATGGAATCCTAGGAATTGTTGTTTAGCAGGGTCTTTAGCCTTCTCTGCCAAAGAGTGCTGGTGCCTCATAAAATTACAAATCCCAGAATTCAGTAGGATGGAGCCATGGCAGTTAAAGTGGTGTTAAACTGCATTATTTCTATTATGTTGATGCACCCAAAGAGAAGTCTTGATGGATCTTCTAATTTGATCTTGAGGCTTCTGCAATTTTTTAAATGGTGAAAATAGGTTATACTAACGACAATCCATTGTATAAATTAAGTGAAATGTTTCACACAGCTTATATCCTGATACTTCTTACAACCACTTGCAAGATAGATCAGAATTACAGTACAGCATTGCCAATATTACACATTGGGAGCCAAGACTGAGACAGTGGCTTATTTAATTTATTATTAGTCGCATTTAAAACCTGTCTTTCCTTCAATGAGTTCATATGAGTTCAAGGCAATGTAGACAGCTCTACTCTTCCTCATCTTATCCTCACAACAAAAACCTATTAAGTATGTCAGGCTGAAAAAGTATGAGTGGCCCAATATAACCAGCAAGTTTTTATGGCTCAGTAGGAACTTGAACCTGGATCCCCCAAATCCTAGTCTAAGTCTCCGTAATATTTGCTTACTCATCTAAGATCACTTTTTGAATTCATGACAGAATGAACAATTTCAACAGAGATTTCCTGATCAAGCTTCCTACCACCAATGTTACAGTATGCTCATTTAATGTATATGAATACCTTGTGAGAAATTCTAGCAAAGCTCCGGAATATTTGAATATTGGTAAGCTGTAGCATCTACTGCCTGCCCTAAAGACATTAATACTCACAGTGTAAACTTTGTGGACCTGATAAGACAGGGCATGTCTGCACAGTGGTTTTGACAGGAGGCAGATAGGCTTCTGACAGATGTGCCTCTGTCCGCATGCAGCAACTACATCAAGTACTGTATGTTGGTGCCTTACCTAACCTCACGGTAGAAGGGAGACATAAAATGGTAGCTCCGAGGCTCTACAAGGTGCTCAAAAAAACCCAACAACTCTACATTTTGATGCCCATTGGGAATCATTAAAAAATCAAGGGTGGGTGGAAAATGTGTTGTCTTTGGACAAGTGAGTCACATGTTGCTGAGGCCTTGTGAGCATTTATGAGTCCCACTAACTAATGTCAGCAGGCACTGACAAGGATGGAGTCTTTTCCTATGGGAGCTATAATTCTAGGAACGTACACTTGTGAAAGATTTTGTTCTATATAATAATAATAATGAAAATAATAATAATTTTTATTTCTAGCCCGTCCCTCTGAACGAGCAATCAGGGCGGATACAAAAGAGAGTTAAAACAACAGTAGTTAAAATATCCAATCCCCACCCCCCACCCCCCAAAAAAGGATTAAATCAATCAACAAGGGTCTGGTGCCACAACAAGCTACAAATCCCAGGATTCCTTAGACTGGAGCTATGACAATTAAAGTAGTGCAGTACACTTAATTCTGCACTGTAGCAGCAGCTAGAGTCACTGCAGCCAGGCAGTTATAAAAAAATAGCTAGACTCTTATGCTTGGTGTTTTAGTTAACATAATTTTGATCTTTGAAAAAATGAAGTATTATAGAAGGCCACTCTAACAAAGCGATGCCCTTCAAAAGCTCCAAAAAGGTAGAGTATTAATAATAAACATGCAAGTCAGTTTAAATCCTTTCAGCTTTGAGACTGAAAATCTGACAAGCAAGAGTTGACTGAAGCTGGATTAATTCACCTGCTGGTTGTTCTCCATTTTCCTTGCTGGCCACTAAAGATTTCTGAGAATTTTTTTTAAGCCAGGCCTTCTATAGAATTTCAAACATAAAGGATACCGTCTAAGTTGACGTAACTTACACAGAGCTAAAAACTAACTCTCAATGATTAACTAGAACTCCACTCTAATTACTTTGTGAAAAATTCTACTAGTTGACACTGCTTTAACTGTCATGGCTCCATCCTAAAGATGGAGAGAGAAGGATAAATATCTCATAAAACTACAAATCCCACAAAATTACAAATAACCAGGGGGTTATTCAGACAATGATAATAATCCTGGACTGAATCTTTGTTGTTTACATGCATTACGAATGCATCCAATTAGTTGGAGGTATGTGTCAAAAACCCCACTTAACCTGGGATGATCAATCTTGGGTTTTCCCCCCCAAATTCTCCTAAAGGATTTGCATTGCCAGTTGTGTGAATAACCAATGCGAATACACCCAGAATAAACCAAGATAAAACTCTGCATGCCTTGAATGTGCTTTGAATACACCTGCATCATCGACTCCATCTTTATTTGAGTGCTGACACGCTGGAGCAACAGAACTTGCAGAGATGTGCACAGATGCAGTTCCAATTAACAAAAACAGTGTGAACAACAAAACCGGAACGCATTAGTAATATTATTCAGATAATCGCTCTAAAAAACCTGTGTGAATAGGGCCTTGGTCGTCCCCCTGAATATTGGGACACAAACACAGGCAGAAATGTATCAGCTCTTTCACACACTTTTACACACTGTAACATTCCAATTTCATAAATATTTAGCACTTTGAAAAGGGTGTAACATGAAGAACAGCGCTTTGCAGAATGCACTGGATTTATCTTCACCATATACCGGTATATTCATTAATCAGTAAGAAATTTAGAACAATAACACTTAACAAGAAAAGAAAAAGACTAATAATCACATGGTATATCCCCTGAAGAAAATAAATTGAGAGTTCCGGGAAAAAAAGCTTTTTAACCTGATCCATGTGCTTTGGGAATGGGACATGGGACCCATCTCCATTCATATCTGTCCACCTTTAAAAAAGAGAATGTGGCGGAGATCTATCTGCCTTACACATGTACCAATGTGAAGAGGCCTTTCTCTACCTGAAAGCACCCAGTGTCACACATTGAGCACCCAGTGTAACACCCCCCATGCCTTTTCATTGTGCAGAGATGGCATACTTTCACTCTGCAGAGATGGCACACTCCTTTTCGGTCAAGAAATGCCTCAAAGGGCATCATCTTTTCTAACCTTTAAGGCACTCTTGCTATGCCTTCTCATCTCTTTTTCCTTACCTTTGCCACTTGTTTCAGTCCCTACTCCCACCATTCCAAACTATTGCCAAGTCAGTGCCAGGATCTCCTAGTTCTCCCCCTCTCTTTAGCTGATGCTCCTTGCAAACTTCAGTCAGGTAACCAGACTTTGGCCACTATCAAGCCAAAGGCAAGATCCTCTTGCCCAGATGCTTGGCAGGGCTTTCCTTTCAAGCTTGATCCTTACAAATCCATGCACACACAGAGAGAGAAACACTTGTTACCTTTGTGAGAGAGCTGCTGGCTGGCTGCTGCTGCTGCTCAGAGCTGCCTGGCTTTCCTATCCTGGGAGGGGGGGTGTAAATAGGTTCTTATCACATGCTTTCAATGCTGGGTTCCCATCCTCTCCCTTTGAGCCTAAGGGCAAGCAGCAACACAAACCACACAATCGGTGCCCAGTGATCACATGGCTCGATTAGGGCTTGTCTCAAGAGGGAAGAACTTCCTGGGGAGTTGCTGTTTCTGCAGCAGCAAAAGCACAGCAAAAAGCAAAAGGATCCCAGAGGATTCTGGGCTCCCCCCACCAAAAAAAAAAAACCCCTCCTGGATCAGTCCTCCAGGACACTGGGCAGGGTGGGAAGAAGGCTCTTGTTGTCAAGCTTGCAAAGCCCATTGGTGGTGTTACATAAAGGACAGGCAGTTGCTTTGTGTGTGCACTGTAAACACTTGCTTCTGCTGCTGGTGCAGCTGTTCTTTTCTTATGGGAAGGGAAACCTGAAAGATTCATTCATGGCAAGCAGGGAAGAGAATAAAAGGACAAAAAAGAAGGCTATTAAAACATAAAAATTGCATCCTGTAAAGAAAGGAGACTTAGGGGCTGTACAAACAGCCCCGAAAAGGCGGCCTCCAGCTGTCCATTCTTCAGCCAGATTGGGGCCACAGCAACCACACACCATGGCCCCAATCTGGCCTTTCCAGTGCGCAATAGCCACAGTGCAGTGGCTATACAGAATTTCTTTGGTGCTGCATCGTCTGGACAGAGTACTGGAGGAGCACTGTGATGCTGCACACTGTGCAGTGCAGCATGTGGCATCATGTTGCCCTGGGGCCAGAGCCTAGGCATGCATCATGTAGATGCTACACCCCAACCAGGCCTTTCGGACTGATGTGTACAGTCCCCTTAGACACCCTCTCCCTGACTCCCTCTCTCTTGGGAAAACTTGAGCTCTCCCCATGAAAATCTTGGGCTGCATCTGTCCTTCAGAAATAATCCAGTTTCACACCACTTTAATTGCCATAGCTCCATGCTATGGAATCCTGGCAATTGTTTGTGGTGGCACCAGAGCTCTTTGACAGAGAAGGTGAAATGTCTCACAAGAGTACAATTTCCAGAATTCCATAGTATTGAGCCATGGCTGTTAAAGTGATGTCAAAGTGGATTATTTCTGCAGTGCGGATGCAGCCCAAGAGTTTCATGGGAAGAGCAAAAGTTTTCCCGAGAGATTTCTGCAGTGTGGATTCAGCCTACAAGGGTTACGTTCAAGAGAGGCAATCCATCCCCCCCCCCCCCCCACACACACACCCATTAGGGGAATTCTCTGCCAGCAGGTGATGGCTGTTGGTTGATACTGCTCCAAAATTTGCTTTTAACTATATGTTAGGAAGGTGGGTGAAACCTGCCTATGCAGAAACATTCCAAATTCCAGATGGAGAACAGAACAATATTCTGAATATCACTTGGGAAGAAAACAGTCAGGTAAAACTTTCTGCCCTGATAGGATGCTGGGCTGAATGAAATTTGGGCTAATCCAGCAGGCCTTCTTTTGCTGTTTCTTCATCAGTTAGATTTACAGAATCATACCTCCATCTGTATGCCTTCAAGTAGTTTTAGACTTATGGGGACCTTAAGATGACCCTGTAATGGGGCTTTCTTGGCAAGATTTGTTCAAAGGAGGTTTGCCATGACCTTCCTCTGAGGCTGAGAGCATGTGACTTGCCCAAGGTTACCCAGTGGCCGAGCTGGGAATCAAAGCCTGATATCCAGAGTTGTAGTCCAACTCTCAAACCACTACACCACACTACCTCTCCACTCTCTACCTAGCAGGTGCTTACTAAAATCATTAAATAGTCACATAAAATATAAGAAATGACTGAATGAAAGTTGAAGGCTTTCATGGTTGGCATCCATAGTTTTTTGTGGAGGTTTTGGGCTATGTGGAGGTTTTGGGCTATGTGGCCATGTTCTTTCTGACGTCTTGCCAGCATCTGTGGCTGGCATCTTGAAGATGCCAGCCACAGATGCTGGCAAAACGTCAGAAAGGAACTCTTCTAGAACATGGCCACATAGCCCAAAAGCTCCACACAAAACAACTGAATGAAAAACACACAATAAAGTCTATTAGCAGCTTCACACTCAAGGAGTGGTAAAATATTAACTAATTAAAAGCCTGATAGAATAGAACACTCTTCATTCAGTTTTCTGAGGAGGGACTCTCACAATTGGAGTGCTGCCTTCAACCCTTGCCTTAAAAAACCTTATGAAATTCATATACTCTCAAAAAGGTCCTGACTCCTCACCAACTTTGCCTCTCTAGGTGGTGGGACATTTTGATTAGCAAACTCATTAAATGTGGAATAGATCAAAACACTGTCAGATGGAGTCATATTGGTTGGAAAAACATGTTTAAAGAGTCATCATCAATGGCCATGCTTCAAATGGAAGATGGGAATATAATTCAAAAAGACCTTGTTAAACTAGAAATTGGACTGAAAGTAACAAAATGAAATTCCATAGAGACAAATACTAATTTCTACATTTAGGCCACAAAAACCAAAAGCACACCTACATGATGTGGGATACGTGGTTTAGGATTATTCTTGGTCACAAGTTGAACATGACCTAGCAGTGTGCTGCTGTGGCTAAGAAGGCAAATAATACTCTAGCCTGTATTAACAAAACAATAGTTTCTAAGACTAGAGTAGTAATCATTCCATTGTGTTCTTCAGTAGACAGGCCTCATCTGGAGTACTGTGTTCAGTTTTTGGCACCTCAATTTAGGAAGGATATAAGGGAACTGGAACAGGCTCAAAGAAGAGGAACAAGAATGATAAGGGAACAAAACATATGAAGAAGTCATGGAAGTTGGGCATGTTCAACCTGGGGAAGAGAATATGAGGGGTGACATGATTACTCTCTTTAATTTTCTAAAAAGGTTGTCACAGAGTGGAGGAGGCAAATTTGTTCTCTGCTTCCCCGGAAGGTATGAAAAGGTTTAATGATTTTAAGTTACAGGAGGGTAGATTTTAATTGAACATTAGCACTTTATCACATGGGAAAAATTGGGGGATTAAACAGTCATTTTCCCAGGAAAGTTGCGGGATCGCAGTAAAGATTTTTACACATTGTCACGATTAAAGAGGATAAATCATTCATGGGGAAATCCCTGGTTATTACTGGGATAAATCCTCTCTAAACGATGTGTGTGAAAATCTTCACTGCGACCGTGCAGCTTTTCTGGGAAAATGACTGTTTCAACTCTCAATTCTCCACATGTGTGATAAACTCCATTAGAAGGAATATCTTGACATTATGAGCAGTTTAACAATGGAACCAATCACCTAGAGAGATGCTGGGGTCTCCTTCTCTTGCCTTCAAAAGGGCCTGGATAGCTACCTGCTGGGGATGTTCCAGCTAGATTTCCTGCATTAGAATCATACAATCCCAGAGGTGGAAGAGACCTCAAGGGCCTTCCAGTCCAATCCCTTGCCATGCAGGAAGGCACAGTCAAAGCAACCCCGGCAGATGGCCATCCAGCATCTGTTTAAAGACTTTCAATGAGCAGGAGAGTGGATTCAATGGCTTATGGGACATGTCATTCTATGACATGTGGCAAAATCTGCAGCACTAATGATATATTGAGGGCAGCTTAATAGGGAAGAAAGGCAGGTTGACCAGATGTCCCCCTTTTCCAGTAAATGTTCTACATTTCACCCTTCTGTCCAGGAGGAATTCCAAAATGTTCTCCATTTTATTACTAAGAAGCATGAATTTATATTTATATTAATGTTTTTCAATTTCATTTTCTAATGTCCTACATTTTATGGTGTCTTGTCCTTTTTTGTGGTGGGGACATCTAGTCGCCCTGAAGAAAGGAGGTATCCTGATCCCACTCCAACAAACTAATCGTGGGGCCTTTGCTTGCTACCCAATGGTAGCACTATGATTTCACTTTAACTGCCATGGCAACATTTCAGGGAATCCTGGGAACTGCAGTTGTGGGACAGACCTTTGGAATCCTTAGTGGGAGAATTCACCTCTGAATCCCAGGAGGGTTCTATAAGAAGCAGCTGTAGCATTTAAAATGAGATCCAATTGCTATTTCTGTATTGTGTAACAGTCCATGGACATGTAGTTCTATTTTTTAAAGTATTGTGTGAACCTCATAAATACCCTTGTGTGTTTCCAATATGTAATGAAGCAAGGTTTCATAAGGTTGAAGTGCCAGAATCTTTGGATTAGAAGTGGACGATTATGTCGCCTGTCATCTCCCATCCTATCTTACACATTCTTCTAAGTATAGTTACAATAATCAAAGCGGCTATGAAGTAAATTGAATTTCACAACAACAATAATATTGTTGTCAACTGTCCTCATTGTAATGTCAAGTATTTGGGTGTTAAATAGGCAGTTAAAATGCATTAGATCTAAAAAAGACTTGCCCCTGGTAGTGATGAAAACTGCAAGATTAGGAGCCCCTTCAGAATTCACAATTACAGCACTATGATTTCCTGTTAATTGCCTTGGTTCCTTCCTATGTGATCCAAACATTTGCAGTTTAGAGAGGGGTATTTAATTCAATCTAAAGAGTGAAGAAAAAGAAATAGTAAAAGAGTTCTCATACCTGGGATCAAACATTGACAGCAATAGGGATTGCAGCCAGGATATTAGAAGAATGGGGAGAGCGACTATGAAACAACTGGGGGGATATACAATTGAACACCAAAGTTAGAATCATACAAGCTATTGTATTCCTTATTACCATGTTACCGAGGCTTCCCTATTATCAAGGCTTCCCTATTACCAAGAAACAAGAAAGGAAGAAAATCAGTTCATTTGAGATGTGCTGCTGGAAAAAAGTGCTGTGGACAACCAAAAAGACAAACAAGTGCGTGCTAGATCAAGCCAAAAACCTCCCCAGAAGCCAAGATGATCCAGATGAGGCTGTCGTACTTTGGCCACATCATGAGAACGCACAACTCATTAGAAAAGACAATAATGCTAGGAAAGATGGAGGGAAGCAGTAAGAGAGGAAGGCTGCATGCTAGATGGATGGGCTGTATTAAGGACATCACAGGTATAGGTTTGCAGGAACTACCATATATAGGTGACTATGGCCCGATACAGACTGGGATAAAGCGCCGTCCTTGAGTCAAATCTAGGGCTCACTAGTGCTCAGCAACTGCACACTAGAGAACCCTAGTTGATATGGAAGGGGCCATTTTTGAAAGCACACTGTCCATACCTGTGCATGACGATGACATCACACGTCCGCTGCACACATGACAGTAGCACAATGCTCCAGAGCACTTGTGGCACCCTTGGAGAGTCACAAAAAGGAGATCCGAAACGCAGCTCCTTTTTGGGGAGCGGATCGTTGATGCAGTGACTACACAGCCACTAACAATCCTGAGGAAAAAGGGGCCAGACGGACCCTTTCTCCTCCTGGCTGCAGCTCTCAGGATGTCTGAGGGCATGGAGCCCCAAGGACACCCCTTTCCAGGCCATGGGGAAGCGGCATTTTGCCACTTCTCCATGGCCTGGAAAAGTACCAGATTGGGACCTCTGGGCTGCCGCTGTGGCTTCCATGGCCCCAATCCAGCGCAGAAAGGAGCGGATGCAGGCAGCCCCTTTGGGGCCATATGTATTGGCCCTATAAGTCGACCTCATGTATGAGGGCAGGTTTTGGGGGCAAAATTATGTATTTTGATATGACCTCTGGATAAGTCAGGGATAAACTTAGGGTTCTGTAAAAAAGGATCTAAAGGATGAAGCAAAGGAAAACAGTGCCAAAGAACTTTCAAAATTCGCACAGGCATAACTGCTCCTACTAAAGATTGGATGGATGAGAGGTGTGTCTGTGCTTCTAGGGTAGATTATGCTCTTGCCTTTCTTTAAGGGATGGTTCCTTTTTAAAAAATAAGAGTACAGTACTAACTTTGACCCATAGATAAATCTACTCTGGTATTTGGGGTCAATTTTTTGATTAAAATTTCTACACTTATACACGAGTATATACGGTAAGTGGAGAACAGGGGTTCTTGGAGATGTCTCATCCATGGGGTCGCCATGGATCCGGATCAATCCGAGGGTGGTTAACAACAACAAAATTTTAAAATTCTTAGCTATCAAGCTCTAATGCCTCACCAAATTACAAATCCCAGGATTCCTTAGGATGGAATCGTGTCAGTTTAACTAGAATCAAAATGCTACAATTTTGTAGTGTGAATGGGCCCCTGATTAATCAACACAGTTAAATGCATTTTTTTTTTAAAGAGAAGCCGGGAACTATTCTTGTTTTGCTCTATAATTATTTGCTCAAAATGTTTTGCATTGGCATTCTGCAGGAGCATAGTTCACATCAAGATTCATCACTAAAGCATCCCCCTACATGGGACCAGTGCCTCAGCAATTCAAGAGTTACCACTATGCAACTGCAGACTCCATCCAGATCACAGAGAGCTATTCTGGTACTGTATAGCGGATAGAGCTTTGCTAATCTACATAGGGCTCCTATACATTTATTATCTGGATATGAGGGGGTTTCATTAGGTGCTATTTATGTGCCAAGCAACACTTACTGAAATCCCCACTTCACTACAGATAAGCACAGAAGTCACCCTGGATTTTACTTGGCAACTCTGTGCTAATCCCACATTTCAGTAGACAGAGCTACTGAAGTACAGAGTAGGCAACTTTAAATCCAGAATTCAACAGTCTCATGTTATTGCACCAAGGTTATACGATGGAGCTAGGAAAGGATTTCCCTTTTGTTGCCCTTCTTGTCCATGCATGATTCTTTACTGTGCTTTCCCACCTTTGTTAAATAAATAGAGGCTGCATAAGCCTTGGATTCCATTTGTACTTAGAAAATAGTTGGTTTTAGAAAACAGATTTCTAGGACTTTGCTTTGCTGGACTTGAACGTGAATCAGTTTTTGTTACTACCACACCTTTATGTCTTGGGATGGGGAATGAAAGCAGGATACAATTAATTTAAAGTTATAGGTAGTGAGTAAAACAGGTGGGGAAGGAACAGAGACATGATCAGCTGTTTTATAAATAGTTTCAAGAGGGTATGGAATGGCAATTCACATCCATGACCAATATGCTGCTCTTGATAGCGAATTATTCTGTCACCCTATCAGCTGAACTGCATCCCCTCCCTGAGCAAACAAATGTTTGACAAGTGACTTCATACTTTGAATTCTTTTATATGGAGTTGCACTTTGCTTCAAAAGGAGGCACCTCTTTTGCATACCTTGTGGGTGGTTCTTCCTCGTTGTTGTCAGCCACTTGTTTGTACTGATTTGGTTCAGGTTCCTGGCATTTGAACTGACTGGCTGCTGTAGCCATTTCATGTTTCTAGCAGATTTTTTTTCCCTGTAGAACGCATGGATGAGGGAAATGTGCTACTCTCAAAATGGAGTCCATCACTCCTAGCCCACTTAGCTAGTTGTCAAAGATGATAAATGTTGCAACCCTAAAATATCTGGAAGACCACACAAACACATTCTTCATATAATGGAAGCATAGAACAAGTGGATACAACACTTTTTGACAACAGGTGAAATCCTGAAAAGTTGTGATTAGTCTTCCATGTTAATGAAGGAACTTTAATCATAAAAAGTATCTTGTCGGATAGGGTACAGCAGCTTCGCTAACTCTTTTAAAGTTCAGACTACCTCCCAGAGTAGATTTACTGACATGAGAGCCAAAGGCTGCCACTGGATATGATAAGGATTGAATAGGCCTTGTACGCTATCTAGACCAATCTCTGCCAGATAAAGGAAAGCCAAAGCTAGAGTTTCCATAGATGATGGCAGTTCACTTCCACTTGAAGATCTCCAGCACCTGAGAGTCCATCCACCCTTCATGTAGTTATTTGGCTGCATTGTATTTCAGTCAAAAGGTTTCTTCTAATATTCAGCTGGAATCTATCCTGCAATTACTCAAGGCCACTGGAAATACAGTCGGCCCTCCATATCCAAACTGCAGTGGAAACCAAGGTCCTACTGTAGAGAGGCAAACCATCCCTTGCTAGTTGTCCCCCCTCATGGAACCGCAGCCCATGATCCAAGAATCCAAATAGTTCTTCATGGCACCATCTGCAAGTTATTCACATCTGCTACTTTCTTCTCCCTTCCTAGACCATGTCCTTCAACTGGGAGAAGAGATGAGATGACAACCACATCTTTCAGCTTCTTACCCAGAGCCTCATAATCTCGTATGATATTCTGAAGGCCGTGCCTTGCAGTATCATTGGTTCCCACATAAACCAAAAGGAAGGGGTAATGGTCAGTAGGCATGACAAGTCTTGTCAGCCTCTCTGTCACATCACAGATCTTTGCCCCAGGGGTCAACACACCTCCCAAGACATCTTACCAGTCCCACAAACCACTGATTCTATACCTCTTTGCAAGGAGTCCCCACCACCACCACCACACACCTCTTCTGAGACTTAGCACTGTAGAGAGTATTCCCTGCGGTGGTACTCTCAGGATCCCCTGCATTGTCCTTGAGGACTGCCCCTGCTACTCTCCCTCATCACCCCGATAAGGGGGAGAGCTTCAAATTGATTCTGTAGCTGAAAGCTTCTGTAGCTGAAACCTCTGTAGAAACTTTCTGTATGTGTTCTCCACCCAGGACCATCTATTCTGTGCTGTCCAGGAAACATCTTGCTCCCTAATATGCTGAAGTGTCCCTACCCAGGCCTCCAGCTGCTGGACTTTCTCTTCCAAGTCTTTGCCCTCTTTGCAATGGCAACATTAGAGGGACCTAAGGAAGCTATCATGTTTTCTTTTTGCTAAGAAAAACATATCAGTTCATTCAAGCTTTGTTCATAAGGCATGTTTTCCATATCCTTGACCATTTTCATTGCTGTCCTTTCAATGCCTCCCAGCTGGTCCACCAAACTGAAACCATAGCAGGCAGAAGTGAAAACAGTAATCCAGGTGATGCCTGATTTATGCAGAATAAAATGGAAGAGTTACTTTTCATGATGTGGAAACTTTGGTTTTATTAATGTTATTGTGTCTTTGCCCCAGGGAGGCAAAGTTATTCTGCTTTTCCGCCCATCTAAATCAGAACTGGGCAACTTGTGGTGGTCCAGATGTTGTTGGACCGTAACTTAACATATTACCTTACCCCTCCTCAGTAGCTATGCTGGCAAGAGCCGATGGGGGTTGCAATCCAATTGCATACCTGGGATCCCAGGCAGAGTTCTGAAACACCCCTCAAAGATTCCTTCTGTTTTGAGAAGGAATCATGAATGAGCAGCCCAAGTACAGTTTTCCCACGAGCAGTATACAATATGACAATATAAACTTAGCCCACATATAGCCAGTTTTCTAGTCTAAATATCATGGGGCATCTTGTCAAATGCATTGCTGAACTCAATATACAATGCGCATCACAAAACCGTGTGACGGAACCAACCATGGTGTGCGTGCTTGTGATATGTGCACCATGGCACACCACATGCATGAGCCCCATTATTTTCAATGTGGCACAAGCATATGAAGTAATTGCCTTACATGGGGTAGGTGGGTCCTGGAACGGATCCCCCACATAAAGCAAGGGAGTACTATACTCATGTGTAAGTCTAGAAATTTTAGTCAAATAATTGACCCCAAAAACCTGCGTCGACTTATCCACAGTCGATGTAAGTGCTGTACTGTAACTCTTATTGTAAAAAGTACTGTAACTCTTATTTTAAAAAAGAACCATCCTCTGGTGAAATGCAATAGCATAATATGTCCTGGAAGTACTGACCCCCCTCTGCTCTCTCATCCATCCAGCTTTTAGTTTGAGGGCAAACAGTTATATTATACCTGCTGGAATTTTTAAAAGTTCTTTGGCATTGTTTTCCTTAGCTTCATCCTTTAGATTCTTTGCTACATGCCCTAGGTTTTACCCTTGACCACAGGTTATATCAAAATCCATAATTTTGGTCCCAAAACTTGCCCTTGACTTATACATGAGTTCATCTTATAGTTGAGTATATACAGTATATCTAAAATCATTGCCATAAGCCATCAAGAGAGTAAGATGACCTTAAGAAGAGATTACCGTACATTTATCTTTGTTAAATCTATGTTGGCTTTTACTAATAGGACATACTGTTTCCAAAGTATTTGCACATTTACTCCTGTATCATTTGTTCTGGTATTAGTCATTCTGAAGAAGTGAGTTGAAATCCACAAAAGCTCCTTTGAAGTAAAACCAGCTAGTCTTAAAGGTGCCACTAGATTCCACCGTTTAATACAGAACAGACTAATACAGCTATCGTTTTAAAAACTAGTGTTTTAATAATTTCCCCATGGCATTTTTATTTATTTGCATTTATTATGGAGTTTTGGAGATGACACTGAAAGCACTTTTTGCTTCTTGTAATGTCTGCATTCTCCAACATCAGTAATGTGAAAAAGGCATGGAAAGTATTATATTATAAAAGTATTATATTATATATATATTATATTATAAAACAACATACTGTAGATACTCATTTATAAGTCTAGAAATTTTAGTCAAAAAATTGACCCCTCAAAACTGGGTTGACTTATCCATGGGTCAAAAAAAGAACCACATTCTTTCTCTGAGCAGAGTAGCAAAAGGCCTACAGAGTAGCTTAGTCCATCCCAGGAGCACCTAAAAGAAGCACAAACCCTTTCTACTCTGTCCACCATGGCTCCACTCCTGAACTTTTTTTAAAAAAATGGCTGAAAAAGACATACAAGACAAAACAACATATAAACATTACAGTTAAAACATATAATACAAACATCCACATACACCATATATATACAATGAATACAAAATCGAGTACATGTATAGTATTTAATTGAGATCTTGATCACCTATAGGCTTGACCACATGCATTCGAAACTCAATTTCTAGTAACTTTATTAACCCATTAACTTCACTATACAGATGTATTGGTTTATCATATTATACTGAACTGTCATGTTGAACTGAAACTATAATGAAGTAAATCCAAGCTTAAAGATTAAAAACAAAACAAAACAAAAAATACCAAGTAAATCTAAGCAAAACTAATTTGACAGTTTTCCTAGCAAGTCCCGCTATTTTACTGAGAACTCTTTTTTCAGTTTCCAAAATATTCCATAAATTATAATATATACATTGTAACCACAACAGAAATATTCACTTCTGACCTGCCAGAACTTTGTAAGTCCTTTGGCATTGTTTTCCTTAGCTTCATCCTTTCTATCCTATGTTATGTGCCTCTAGGTTTTGCCCTGACTTATCCATGGGTCAGATCAAAATCCATAATTTTGGTACCAAAAGCTGCCCTTGACTTATATACGAGGTCAACTTATAGTTGAGTATATATGGTAGGTTGTTGTTTAAAATTATATATACACTGTAAACAACTGTATACATCAAGGAATGAAATACAAAACAACCCACTTAGCCATGAAATGCTTTAGTGATGTATCTTGATGTGAACTATGCTCCTGCAGAATGCCAATGCAAAACATTTTGAGCAAATAATTATAGAGCAAAACAAGAATAGTTCCTGGCTTCTCTTTCCAAAAAAGAAGCAGATACTATACAAGTAAATGATTGAATATGAAGACTTCTTAGAAGCCCAGGCAGATGCTACCAGGCCTTTAACATTCAGCACTTTCTTTCTTTCTTTCTTTCTTTTGCCAGTTTGCAATTACATATAAGTTCAAACACTATGATGTGTTTTTAAATCAACATCAATATATTTTTAGACGTGCCCATGTGATCTGAATAAGCACCCCTTTGTTCTTCATGGCTGATTATCAGTCATAAGTGGAGTCAAATCCAATATAATTTTACTCAACAAAAAGCCTCATGACTTAAGGCCAAATCAGATGAAATATGTCAGGCCTGTAATCAGGCCTCCTGGCATGTCAGCTTTTGGTGAAGAGCTGAGGTGCCTTTCTGAACCTGAAAACAGGGAGGAACTTTGGGCTTAGAGAACCAAGGTCTGAAGCTTGCAGTGAACAATTCATCTGCTTGGTTCAAGGATCATGGACTTACGTGGTTTAATGGGCTGAAGCTATAAAATGCCAGGAAATGGAAGCTGTTAAGGGTCCCACGCATAACAAATGTGTTATTTAGGCAATAAGGAATTGGGATGGGGTTCTCTTTTGTGCTGTGATTAGTTTCTGCTTCACCAGTGCATTGGAGTTCAATAATTGTCAGTACTCAAGGGGCAGACCTAAGTCCCAAATATAACTCTTCATTGGAACAGATATATGGAGCAATCATACTATCAATTCTATAATTCCACGTCATGTGTGTGTACTGTTGGCCCTCTATATCCATGGATTCCAGCGCACAGCTTGAAAATACTTTTAAAATATATAAATTCCAAAAGGTAAACCTTGATTCTGCCAATTTATATACGGTGTGCTCCTGACAAGTGTGGGCTTGCCATCCGCAAATTTGAGCTCCAGCTTTTGCAATGGGTGCACGTTCCTGTGCGATCCCACACCAGCATGGGTGGGAGCACACACTTATTGCAAATGACAGGACTTGGGGTCCCCCTTTTTCTTTTCTTTTCTTTTCTTTTTTTGCCATCTGCAGGGGGGATCCAGAACTGATCCCTCATGGATACCAAGGGCTCACTGTAAAGGACACCATTTTACTATGCCACTTTATTTAATGGCACAGTGCACCTGCACGAACTGTGAACTTACCATCCGTGGATCTTAGCTTTTGTGGATGGCAAGCCCTCGCTTTTTCAATGGGTGTATATGCATGTGGCTGAGCATGCCGGCATGGACATGCATGTGTGCCCCTTGAAAAGAATGGGACTTTTGCTATCTGCAGGGGAGGGGTCAGAACGGATCACCTAAGGATAGCAAGGGACAAATTTTGGTATACACAGGGGTTCTGGAACCGAACCCCAATGGAAAACAAGAGTCCACTCTATGTTCCTTCAATTCACCTGTAGACTTATGGAGAACCCATGAATTTTAGTTTTCTCAGGCAAGGAATATTCAGAGGTATTGTGCTAGTTCCTTCCTCTGAAATATATTCCATTATACAAAATTGAAGTTGCCAGTACATGTCATCCATACAGAAACTGCAGGAAGGGACTGTGGATATCAAATGATCCAAAACATTGCTTTTTACCATTCCTGGCCCATATGGGGATCACACACATGCGACCTTGGCTCCGAAATGATTCTCAAGCCTTCTGCCCTCAGTAGCTTTGAGAAACTAGGGATTTCTTCACACTATGATTTAATTGTAATTGCCAGGGATGCATCCTATGGAATCCTGGGATTAATAATCGAAGGAGAGGCCTATGGAATCCTCAGCCAGCAGCTCCTCTGGTGCTTCTGACCAAATTTAGGATGTTGAAATGGCAGTTAAAGTTTTATTCAAAGTGCTGCAATTATGTAGTGTGAAAGATATGCAACACAAAATTGATGTGGTAAAAAAAAAATTGCATCAGTTGCAGATTGTTCTCCAGTTTTGGAAGCCCATGAGTCCTGGGCTACACTTGATGAAGTCTTTGGGAATATCTAAGGTTTTGCAACCTTCTAGGTATATTTAGGCCTAGCCCTACTTTTTCAGGGTCTGTGAAAGGTCAGATATCGAAGAAACATTCATATAAAATAATACATAGATTATAACATACAAACCAAGCCATTCTTAAAACCAATGATGTTGAATCAGATCAATTTCATATTTATAGAGGAACCAGGCCTTGTCCCCTCTTCTCCTTGCTTTTGCAATTGAACCTCTGGCAAATATAATATGAGTTTATTTAAACCTGAAGGGAACTAGGATTAATGGTCACACATCCATCTTAAATCTTTTTGCAGATGACATAGCTGTGATAGTTTGTCAGCCAACTTAAGAATCGCTAAAAATAATATCAATTGTACACTTATTTCTTGAGCAACTACAGGTTTGGAAATAAGTAAAAGTAAGTATGAAATATGTTAAAATTTGAATACTAGCTCTAGACATTTTATTTTTAGACTAACAGGTATTCAGACAAATACATCAAACACAGAATACCCGAATGTCATAAATCCAAGTTCTTTAACAAAGACAATTTTACTTAATTACTTTTGATTAGGTCTATTATGTATAAAATAAATAATTCTGGGGAAACTAAATTTATCTTGGTTTGATAGAATTGCTGCTCAGAATTATGCAACATATGTTATTGTTATGACAAAAGACAGCTGAAGATTTTATCAAAAGGCATAAACACTCCAGAGTCTTTTTTAAAAAAGTTTTATTAAAGGAGGAAGTATTGGAAATTCCTTGCATAAACTCCTATAATGAATTCCAGTTACTAGATATAGTGAGATTTATACTAAATCTCAATGTGGATACTTGAGTTTTATTAGAAATAGATGATCAACATCAAGACTGGGCCAGAGAGCTGTCATTTACACCCATTAAACCTAAAAACCTTACAACATGAAAAAAAATAATTTTTTGAAAAATTTATTTCAAATATGGAAAGGTCACAAAAATGTTTAATCTCAAAATTGTCACCACTTTTACCATTCCTATGCCATCCACTAGTTATTGATGAGGACCATTTTTCTTGATTTAAAAAAGAGGAAATAAAAAATAGTTGCAAGATTTATTTATAGAATAACAACATACATCAGGAACTCAAATAAAACAACTGTTTTTTTTAATGTTGTAAGCTGCCCTGAGTCCCAGTCTTAGGAGAAGGGCAGCTTATAAATAAAACAACAACAACTGGGTAATACCTTTCAAGTGATGGAAAAATTGTAATATTGTAGGTACTTCTATTTATGTGTGTTGGTGCTGTGCAATAGCCCAAATATATTGGTTGGAAGTTTTAAATAAATGTGAATGAATGAATGAATGAATAAAATAATCCTTCTACTAGCACTGAATGAAAATATTTATAGACCAGGTTTTACATTTTATGCTCCATCCTGCAGTAAAGCTTATAATGATTCATTTATTAATTAAATTTGAGTCACTGATATTTCAAAATCTGCTGAATAAACAATAAAAACCTACTCTGTTTTGATTAATAGTATTTATGGTAATGTAATGGGTTTAAAATGGTTTGGGGAAAATATCTAGGTTTGGTCATAGAAGATGATTTATGGTCTTCATTATGAAAAGCCTCTCTATTAAAATGGGTATCAGTTAAAATATGTTAACAGTGTTTTAAAATTATTTATTGATGGTCTAGTACTCCACTGAAAGTCAGTTATATAAATAAGTAAATGTATGCCAAGTGTTGGAGAAACTGTAATGTTGCAGGTACTTCTTTTTATGTATGTTGATGCATTTTTTGTGGTCTTCAGGGGTCAAAAGTTCCCCCAATATACCAATATGTTCTCTAGTCAGAAGAAAGATTAAAGTGATAAGTTACAAGAAATATCAGTGCAAATATTATTTGCATTAAATGGTGCAAAACAAGTTGGATCACTAGTCAACATGAACCCAGAGAGAAGAAAAAATGTTACATTCCCTACATAAGACTCCTCTTGAAAAGTATATCTCACTCTGGAAACTTCTCATGTGGATCCTGCACTGCTATCAAAGGCAGGCCAAATAACTCCAATGTATTTTATTTTATCAGTAAGTAACTGACCTGAGAGCCAAGTTTCTTAAAGACTGCCTTCTCTAGGGTTGCCAAATCAAAAGTATCCCATGCGCTGAGATTTCATCACCAAAACTTTTGACCCAGAAGAAGCCTGGTGATGCTATCAAGTATGACAAACTAAGCATCAACTCCAATTGGACAGGATGCATTTTGCTTTAAAGTTCTCACTGTTCTGCCCTAAGTTCTCACTGTATATTTTCTATAGATAGATTCTTTTTTTTGACAGCTGTTGTCTTGTCTGGTGATTTTATTTTTATAAGTGGAGCATGGAAGTAACAGATTATAACTTATGTTACAAGTAAACAAAGTAAAAAAAATAAGGAAGACATAATAAGGAAGACATAAAAAAGTGTGTCTTGTGAAATAATGGAGCAACATGTAAGTTCTTTGTACACAGCTAGTGAGCAATCTTTCCTCGCAGCTTCTAAAATATTGTTTTCCAGGACTCATTTGAGGGAATTATTAAAACCTTTTTTCTTTTCAAAGGATTTTCTTTTTAAAAAAGCAACTGAAATTGATTAAACTAACACATGACTAATTAGTAATGCATTACTAATACATTAATAAGGCAATATTCAGAATGTACCACATGACACGTAATGAATAACATGTTACTTTCCATATAGGTAACACCAATACTTTAATTTGCTAAAAAGGATCTTCCAAATTCTGTTTTGAATGTTGTTTTCATGCTGTTTGTTTTATATGTATTTGTCTTTGCTTCGTTCTTTGAGTACTTAGTGGAGTTACAGCAGGACAGACATGTTAAAAACAAATATAAAATAAATATATTGACAGGATGCTTCCCGCAGACAGTTGAAATAGCATGCATTTCACTGGCACCCATCATAGGGGCAGGTTGGAATATATGGCGCATCAGAGTAAGTGCTCCCAGCAAGGTCACCTAAGGAGAATCCAATTTCTCTTTCCAAATATGTGGGTAGATGATCATTGATCTGCCCTCTAATGAGTTTCCATTTAGTTTGCTCCTCTTTGGAACACCAAACAAGCTGCATGTGGGCTGGCATGACCATTTCTCCCCTCAGCTTGCTGGAACTGGCTTGATGGCCCATGTCCAGAGACTGGACTGAGAGGAGGAAATGAAGCGGCTATCTCTTGTTCACTGCGTTATTCATTTACCAAATATGACATTTTTTTGGTACAGAAATGCAACTCTTTGGGACTGTTTTCTCTCTTTCTTTTAGTTCAGAATGTAGTCATTTTTCAAATATGTTTTCCTCCAACTTGTAAGATTTATAGCGTTGTTCTTACTAAAACAATAAACAGGCCGAACTGCTTGGGAGTTTTGAAATATTGATCAATAATCTCTGCTGTTTTGGAGAAGGTCAGAGAAGGTGGGCATAACTTACAGTGTGGAGCCACAGGACTTGTTCTACAAGTTCTGCAGGACAAACTGGTAGCAGAGTAAGGTGTCTAGGGTTTCAAGGTGTAGTGTGTATGTTTGTATGTGCATGTAAGGGTGCCTTTTTGAATTCTTTCGGAATGATAAAAAACAAAATCTTTCCTTCCTGCTGAAAAGGGCACATCATGTAAATATTCTAATTTATTACCAGCAAAGGGAGTATCCAAAATGTCTCCTGCAGCCTGCAGTAATTCCTGCCATTCCATTATATGAACAGAAGCTCACATAGAGCTCATACCCCTGTTTTACAAATAAGTCATTCACTACTCATCGATGGCTGATTTCTGGCAAATGTTTTCTTATATAGGATTTTTCCTTTCTGTAAAAAGACACAGATGTCCACAAAGGATGAAAGAGCCTCACCGCCCCACCCTGATCTCTGGCCATCTGTATAATCACTTTGCTTGATCCATGAGGATGTATAGCCACAACAATCCTAGGAGAGAATGGACAAGCTAGTGTTGGAAAAGCCACAGGCTTTTTCCTTTAAGGAGGAGAAAGAAAAGGAGGAGGCTGTAGTCCATGTGCTTGGGTGAGATCTAATCTAATTTACACTTGAGCCATTGCATTCTGGGAGCCAGTGCTGGGAGGCTACTTAAGGCTACTCAAGGCTAGCAGAAGCTTCATTTCCTTTAAGGAGGAGAAAGAAAAGGAGGAGGCTGTAGTCCATGTGCTTGGGTGAGATCTAATCTAATTTACACTTGAGCCATTGCATTCTGGGAGCCAGTGCTGGGAGGCTACTTAAGGCTACTCAAGGCTAGCAGAAGCTTCATTTCCTTTAAGGAGGAGAAAGAAAAGGAGGTTCTAGTCCATGTGCTTGGGTGAGATCTAATCTAATTTACACTTGAGCCATTGCATTCTGGGAGCCAGTGCTGGGAGGCTACTTAAGGCTACTCAAGGCTAGCAGAAGCTTCATTTCCTTTAAGGAGGAGAAAGAAAAGGAGGAGGCTGTAGTCCATGTGCTTGGGTGAGATCTAATCTAATTTACACTTGAGCCATTGCATTCTGGGAGCCAGTGCTGGGAGGCTACTTAAGGCTACTCAAGGCTAGCAGAAGCTTCATTTCCTTTAAGGAGGAGAAAGAAAAGGAGGAGGCTCTAGTCCATGTGCTTGGGTGAGATCTAATCTAATTTACACTTGAGCCATTGCATTCTGGGAGCCAGTGCTGGGAGGCTACTTAACGCTACTCAAGGCTAGCAGAAGCGTGCGCCTAACGGTGCGCGAATTTTGATTTTTTTATCTAGTCAAGGAGGTGTTTAGAGAATAGAAGAGGAGCCGGCCTGAAGCATCAGAGGAAGTGAATCAGAGACTTGCCTTTGGAAGGAGCTTTTAGCCAGGAGCTCTCTACATAACTATAGGCCCCGTGACTTGAACTCAGTGACAGAGCTTGGGAATAAAGGCCAAGTCTAGCAAGAGAAGCCCACGGTCTTGTTTCAGTGCCTCCTTAAGACTTCTCAGTATGGACACTGAAGGCCCTGCAGCAGTCACCTGCAACACATGTGGGATGTTTGTCTTCTTGCCTACAGAGGTGGCGAACTACACCTGCCACAAGTGCAAGTTGGTAGCCCTCTTGGAAGAGAAAGTACAGCAGCTAGAGGAGCAGATATCTGCACTCCAGCATCATAGAGAGCAGGAGATTCTCCTGAACAGATCAGACCAGAATGTCTTGGGTGGGAAACACACAGAGGAAGTTGTTGGGGCGGAGGAGGTCACTCCACATACAACAGAGGTAGATGCTTGGAGGAAGGTCACACACAGAAGTAAGGAAACCAGGGAACGTTCTGTGAGCGGCTTGCAGCTACAGAATCGCTTTGAATCTCTCTCTGTTTTCAGAGATGATGAGGAAAAGCATCAGGGACAGACATCAGGGACAGAGCAGGAGAGCCTGAGAGTATCACGAAAAGGAACAGCCACTGCTAAGCCTCGGAGGAGGCGTGTCGTGGTGGTGGGGGACTCCTTGCTGAGGGGTACAGAAGCAGTGGTTTGTGGGCCTGACAAGATGTCTCGGGAGGTGTGTTGTCTCCCTGGGGCAAAGATCCATCATGTGACGGAGAGGCTGACAAGACTTGTCAAGCCTACTGATCAATACCCCCTTCTTTTGGTTCATGTGGGAACCAATGATACTGCAAGGCACAGCCTTCAGAATATCAAAAGGGATTATGAGGCTCTGGGAAGGAAGCTGAAAGAGATGGATGCACAGGTTGTCATCTCATCTCTACTCCCAGTAGAAGGGCATGGTCCAGGAAGGGAGAGGAAAATAGCAGAGGTGAATAACTGGCTTCGTAGATGGTGCCGCCAAGAACAGTTTGGATTCTTGGATCATGGGCTGCGGTTCCATGAGGAGGGACTTCTGGCAAGGGATGGACTGCATCTCACGCCAGTTGGCAAAAACGTTTTTGCCAACAGTCTGAAGAATCTGATCAGGAGGGCTTTAAACTGAGTTATGTGGGGGAGGGAGACATTATACTGGAAGGCAAAAGGGATGGAGAGAATAGTCCAAGTGGCATAGAGGGAACAAAGCAAACAGTGCAAGGACCCAACAGTAGGAGGCAAAAAAATGTGCAAAAGCAGCAAGTAAAGAGGACACATGGTCTTAAATGCCTCTCCACTAATGCACAGAGTATGGGAAATAAGCAGGATGAACTTGAACTCCTAGCACAACAAGGGAAATATGATATAATAGGCATCACTGAAACCTGGTGGGATGAGTCTCATGATTGGAATGTAGAAATAGAGGGGTATAACCTTTTTAAGAGAAACAGGCCAAGCAGGAAAGGAGGAGGAATAGCATTATATGTCAGGGATATTTACACCAGTGAAGAGATGCAGGAAGTCAATACTGGAAGCCAGGTGGAGAGCATCTGGATAAAAATTAAAGGAGAGGGAAATAACAGGGATGTTACTGTGGGAGTCTACTACAGACCCCCGACTCAGGCAGAGGAATTGGATGATGCCTTTCTAGAACAGATAATCACATACTCAGAAAAGAGAGATGTAGTAGTGATGGGTGACTTCAACTATCCTGATATTTGCTGGAAGTCAAACTCAGCCAAATCCTCAAAGTCTAGCAAATTCCTCACTTGCCTGGAAGACAATTTCATTGTCCAAAAGGTGGAAGAGGCAACAAGGGGATCAGCCATTTTAGATCTGATCTTAACCAACAGGGAAGACCTAGTTGATGGGGTGCAAGTGGTTGGATCCTTAGGTGGAAGTGACCATGTTCTCCTGGAGTTTGTAATACAGTGGAAGGGAGAAGCTAGGCATAGTCAGACACGCACTCTAGACTTTAGGAGAGCGGATTTCAATAAACTTAGAGAAATACTGGGAGTGATCCCATGGTCAGGAATACTAGAAGAGAAGGGAGTTCAAGACGGATGGGAGTTTCTCAAAAGGGAGATATTGAAGGCACAATTTCAAACAGTTCCAATGAGGAAGAAAAATGGAAGATGTCTCAAGAAGCCAGGATGGATGACTAAGTAACTTTCAAATGAGCTAAGTTTTAAACGGAACATGTATAAGAAATGGAAAAATGGAGAAATCACGAAAGAGGAATTCAAACAAACAGCCAGCACATGTAGGGGTAAAGTCAGAAAAGCTAAAGCGCAGAATGAACTCAGGCTTGCTAGAGAGGTTAAGAACAATAAAAAGGGCTTTTTTGGATATGTCCGCAGCAAAAGGAAGAAGAAGGAAACAGTGGGGCCACTGCGTGCAGAAAATGGCAAAATGCTCACAGGGGACAGAGAAAAGGCAGAATTACTCAACACCTTCTTTGCTTCAGTCTTCTCAGAAAAGGCAAAGGGTGCTCAACCTAAGGATAATGGAACAGGAGACAGAATAGAGGAAATTCAGCACAGAATAAGTAAAGAGGTAGTACAGGAATACCTGGTTAACCTAAATGAATATAAATCTCCAGGACCAGATGAACTACATCCTAGAGTATTAAAAGAACTGGCAAATGTAATATCAGAGCCATTGGCAATAATCTTTGAGAACTCCTGGAGAACAGGAGAAGTCCCAGCAGACTGGAGGAGGGCAAACGTTGTCCCCATCTTCAAAAAGGGAAAAAAAGAGGATCCCAACAATTATCGTCCAGTTAGTCTGACATCAATTCCAGGAAAGGTTCTAGAGCAGATCATTAAGCAGAGAGTCTGTGAACACTTAGAGGCCAATGCCATAATCACAAAAAGCCAACATGGGTTTCAGAGAAACAAGTCATGCCAAACGAACCTGATCTCTTTTTTTGATAAAATTACCAGCTTGGTAGATGAAGGGAATGCTGTGGATATAGTATACCTCGATTTCAGTAAGGCCTTTGACAAGGTTCCCCATGACATTCTTGCAAACAAGCTTGCAAAATGTGGGATAGACAAGTTAACTGTTACATGGATTTGTAATTGGTTGACTGGCCGAACTCAAAGGGTGCTCAACAATGGCTCCTTTTCATCCTGGAGAGAAGTGACCAGTGGGGTCCCACAGGGTTCTGTCCTGGGCCCAGTGCTATTCAACATCTTTATTAACGATTTGGATGACAGAATTTGGGGGCATACTTATCAAATTTGCAGATGACACTAAACTGGGAGGAGTAGCTAATACCCCAGAGGACAGGATCAAAATTCAAAATGACCTGAATAGACTAGAAAGCTGGGCCAGTGCTAACAAAATGAAATTCAATGCGGAGAAATGTAAGGTTCTGCACTTAGGGCGGAAAAATGAAATGCACAGATATAGGATGGGGGACACCTGGCTGAATGAGACCACATGTGAAAGGGATCTAGGAGTCCAAGTAGACCATAAGCTGAACATGAGTCAACAGTGTGATGCGGCAGCTAAAAAAGCCAATGCAATTTTAGGCTGCATCAATAGAAGTATAGTTTCTAGATCAAGGGAAGTTATAGTGCCACTCTATTCTGCTTTGGTCAGGCCCCACCTGGAATACTGTGTCCAGTTCTGGGCACCACATTTCAAAAAAGATGTGGAGAAACTGGAGCATGTCCAAAGGAGGGCAACTAAGATGGTGAAAGGTCTGGAAACCTTGCCCTATGAAGAACGCCTTAGGGAGCTGGGGATGTTTAGCCTGGAGAAGAGAAGGTTAAGAGGTGATATGATAGCCCTGTTTAAATATTTAAAGGGATGTCATATTGAGGAGGGAGCAAGCTTGTTTTCTGCTGCTTCAGAGACTAGAACGCGGAACAATGGATGCAAACTGCAGGAAAAGAGATTCCACCTCAACATTAGGAGGAACTTCCTGACAGTAAGGGCTGTTCGACAGTGGAACACACTCCCTCGGAGTGTAGTGGAGTCTCCTTCCTTAGGGGTCTTTAAGCAGAGGCTGGATGGCCATCTGTCAGGGATGCTTTGACCTGGAGTTCCTGCATGGCAGGGGGTTGGACTGGATGGCCCTTGTGGTCTCTTCCAACTCTATGATTCTATGATTCTATGATTGCTGTGGGTGCAGCAACTTTGAATGAGGCAGGCAGGCCATGAAAAAGTGTCCCATTCACTGACCAATCTGAATCCTCTGATGGGGGAAAGGATATAAATTAAATAAATAAAACATTTGTGCCCTCCATTCCATGTGCTTTCCGTTCCATGAGTCCTGGTGGCGCAGTGGTTAAATGCCTGTACTGCAGCCACTCAAGGTCAACTCAGGCTTGCATCTTTCCGAGGTCGCTAAAATGAGTACCCAGATTGTTGGGGGCAAGTAGCTTACAGTTGTAAACCACTTAGACACTGCTTAGGCAGTATGAAGCGGTATATAAATGAAGCTGTTTGTTTTTTGTTTGTATCCTTAATCTACATACTTGCAAATAAATAGATGCACAGGAAATATTTAGTAACTTGAGTTCTTTTCTCTCCATGGAAACAATCCAACCAACAAAATGCTCATCAGTCAGATTTTCCTGGCCTTTGGGGCAAGAACACTTGAAAGGAATGATCCTGTCTTATCTTAAAATACTGAAAAAGAAGATACACTCTAGATACAAAACACTTCTCATTAATACTTTCAAAATTAAATGATATGTTTGAATTCTATCAACATTAGTACAGTTTACATGTTTCCCCCAATATTCCTCAGAATTTAGCTTTGGGGAAGGGGCAAAATATTCTAATTTCAATGTGTTGTGATTGAATAATAGTATATATTTTTTTCTTCTTCATACACTTGTGTGACTTTGTGTTGTGATGAACACAAGGGTTTCTGCTGAAACTAACATCCTCAGGTCCAGCGGTGACTGTTCTATATTGTTCTTTTTGTTGTGTGTCTTCAAGTCATTTCCAACTTATGGTGACCCTAAGGTGAACTTATCATGGGGTTTTCTTAACATATTTCTTAAGAGGGGGTTTGCCATGGCCATCCTCTGAGGCTGAGTGAGGATTACATGGCTGAGCTGGGATTTGAACCCTGGCCTCCAGAGTCATAGTCCAGTGCTCAAACCACTACACCACACTGGCTCTCATTGGAGTTTATCATTTGGGAGGAATTTCTCTCAATTGTGTGAATGGAGCCAATTTGCAATTACATGAATTCTCTAGTTTAGCAAATTTACATGAAATCTGTTTGCATTCAGAATGTGTTCAGAATGACTCCCATTTCCCAAAAATGACCCCCCCCCATTGCCCGAAATTGCGTGAAATACTCTAATATGCAATTACATGAAACCCCATGATTATGTTCGGAATGACTTCCCATTGCCCGAAATTGCGTGAGATACACTCATTCGCAATAACGTGAAACCCTATGTTTGCATTCGGATTGCTATTGCATTATACCCCCAAATTCTGTCGTATGATAAACTCCATTTTTTTCTGTGCCTACTACCAAAATAAGTTCAGCACCTTGGGTAACTCCTTTAAAGTTCAGATGTAAAGCCAGAATGGATTCACTGACATAGAAGCCACCAGTCACTACTGCTGGTGTGAAATTCTCTGCCTTTCTCCTATATCTACAGTGTTATTTAACCCATCTGGGAAGTGTCTATATGTATACCTCCCCCTCCACTTGCTTGCTGGACCCAACAGTTCCTGGGGGTGAGGAGCAAGATATCAGAGGAGCAAGTTCACAATCAGTTACAGAAAGGAAAGGAAAGAATTCAGTTTAAATAGTTGTACATACTAGTTGTACATACTTTTCAGCCACACTGCCATATCTTGTGAAATATGCAGTTAGCTCTGAACTGAGCCTAAGATGACTTACAAATTGAGAATATGCCTGATCTAGATTGGCAAAAAGAAGTGTGTTCATAGCTGCATGAAAGTCTAGCCTTTAGATGAGAAAAAGGGAAAGTGTGCCATGGAAACGCTTTTTTTGCGTTTTAGGGGAGAAGAATCACCTTTAAAAAGGTGCTGGTTTTCCCAGCTTCTTTTTTAAAAACTGCGGCACAGTTTCCTGCCAATCTAGAAAGCCCCATATTTTTCTTCCCTTTTCTTTGCTTTTATCTTCTCATTTTGTGACAGATGACAACAAGTATAAAAGGACAATGGTTTTAGAGCAAGTTGACAAATGTGCAAGGACTGTTTTTTTTTAAAAAAAACAAAACCCTAGCCTACCTACTGCAATATTTTCCAACTTTGTCAGTATAAAAGGAATCTAACTTTCCACCTGCCAGAGAATCAATGTATTTCATGTAAGGATCAACTAATTTTCAGCAAATAGGTGGTTTTTTTAAGTTTGCAAAGACTGATAATTGTGTGTTGGTTTCCCCTTCCCAGCAAGTCTTGGGTGAGTTCCAGTATTGAAGCCATATTGGTAGATGAGAGTTTGAACATTCAGAAGAATTTCTCCCTGAAAGTCAGTGTGGCTTCAGAGCTAATAGGAGCACTACAGATATGGTATTTGCTCTTAGACAACTGCAAGAGAAATGTAGAGAGCAAAACAAAGGACTCTTATGCAACATTTGTCGACCTTACCAAAGCCTTTGACACTGTGAGTAGAAAAGGACTGTGGCAGATCCTGGAACGACTAGGATGTCCCCCCAAATTCCTCAAAATGATCATCTTGCTACATGAGGGCCAGCACAGTCAGTCAGATATGGCGATGCTCTCTCAGAGCCCTTTCTAATAACTAATGGTGTGAAATAAGGTTGTGTTCTCGCTCCAACTCTATTTACAATCTTCTTCAGCATGATGCTCCAAAGGGCTACAGCAGATCTCGAAGAAAAAGACGGCATCTATATACGTTACCGGACTAGCTTGTTTAACTTAAGCCGTCTGAAGGCTCGCACAAAGACTCTAAACTATCTAGTACGTGAGCTGCTTTTCGCCAACGATGCTGCCCTTGTTGCCCATACAGAAGCAACTCTGCAGCGTCTAACATCCTGCTTTGCAACAGCTGCAGAACTGTTTGGGCTGGAAGTCAGCCTGAAGAAAATGGAAGTCCTCTACCAGCCTGCACCACAGGAAGAGCACTATCACCCCCATGTCACCATCGGGAAATCTGTACTTAAGTCCGTACAGGAGTTCACCTACCTGGGAAGTATCATCTCCTCAGATGCCAAGATTGACAAAGAAATCGATCACAGATTAGCAAAGGCATATAGTGCATTCGGAAGGCTTCACAAAAGAGTCTGGAGTAACAAACACCTGAGGCGAAGCACCAAAATCAGTGTGTACAGAGCCATTGTACTGTCCATCCTCCTCTATGGGTCTGAATCATGGGTCACCTATCGCCAACATCTATGACTCCTTGAACGCTTTCATCAGCGCTGTCTACACACAATCCTAAACATACACTGGACTGACTATGTGACGAATGTTGCTGTCCTGGAGCAAGCAGAGATCACCAGCATTGAGGCCATGCTACTGAAAACGCAGCTGCGCTGGGCAGGGCATGTTTCCAGGATGGAGGACCACCGCCTCCCCAAAATAGTACTCTACGGTGAACTCGCCACGGGTCAGCGAAAGAGAGGCACCCCAAATAAGAGATACAAGGACTCCCTGAAACAACATCTCAAGCTTGGCCAAATTGATTACCAACAATGGTCTGCCCTGGCCTCACATCGGGAGGCATGGAGACACACTATCCACAATGCTGCAGTCTCTTTTGAGAACTCACGCTGAACGAGTCTCAAAGAGAAACGACAATGCAGAAAGAACCACAACTTGGAAACATCACCCAAGGAGACTTTCTGCTGTGCTTTCTGTAACCGGACTTGCTTATCTCAGATCAGCCTTTTTAGTCATCAACGCGCTTGTAGTAAGCATGGGATAAGTCCTTCCTGAATCTTCGTTAGCGAAGAAAAGCCAGAGAGAGAGATGAGAGTTTAATTTGCCTCTGCAGTCCCTTACTCTCTCCATTTTTGGATTGTTATTGGGTAGGAAATGGGACCCACTCAGGCCATGCCATTTGTTCAGGGTTTCAGCCCTCAAATATTCTTACTAAAAATACCTTTGAGATACTCTGAAAGTCTGTTTAAAAACTGTAAGAAACTCCCCCCCAAACAGATCAAAATATGACCAAGAGTAACACCATGACAGTTCTAGTGCTCAAAATGAAAGCTGTGAAAGTGAGCTGTGACTCTGTTGCTTTGTAGCTTTGATATAACCCACTTTTCCCCATCCAATCTTTTTGTGCTTTCTTTGCACTTTAAAGAGTTCAAACTCTGCCCAGTTTTTTAAATACATTTGGAGATGAATAAACATCTGCTGATGTGGAGGTTAACATTTTATTGTGCAAGCAAAAGGAACTGATTGATGATAATCTTCCTGTTTTCACTAACTCTTAATATTTGCGACTCTTTAAAATTCAGAATGAAGATAACGGAACAAGATAAGGTAGGATAGGAGAGAATCCTCAGACACCTACTTTTCCCACAGAGTTTGTGTATCTACTTTTAACAAACATTTGAATATCCCAGAGGAAAAATCATACACAGATTTTATAATTTCTTCTCTGCTCTGCAGATTGACTAGATGAAGGAACAACAGCTGAGCAAGGGGCCTTTTTACCAGCCAACACTGACCCCCTCTGTCTATTAAACAGAAATTGGCAAGAAAGTTGTTGTTTCAAGTAGAAGGGAAGGTCAGAAAATAAGACTGCTTCTGGTAACCATTTTGACAGGAGAGAAAATTATCACTGTGGCAGATAAAACTGAAGCTTTCGTGTGTGGGAGGTTTATGTTACTCCCAAGTGGCTAGTTCTCCCTGCTCATTCTCCAAGCCTATGTTCTTCATCAACTCACTACGTTGTCTTCACCTCCCTACTAGGTTGTAGCACTGTAAAGACATCAAGATAACTGGCAATGCAGTTAAGATTTAGAGCCATTTAGAGCCAAAATGATATCTTGATTAAATAAGTAGAGTTGGCCACCACAAAACATGTTGGTATGGCTAACTGAAGAGTTAGGATCCATAGATGTGTGTGTCAAATTGTGATCACATGAGGCTAGTAAAGTGCAATTACAGCAGGATAATAGCATCTTTGGCAAGTACTTATCACACAATTTTGGTTCTCTCCTATTGCTGCTTTGTATTTCAATTGTTGGTGGAGGTCACCTTTTTAATGCTTTTCACCACCACCACCCTATCAGTGAAAAAGGCAAGTTCCATCAAGGATTGAAATGCAAAGCAGCAACATGAGAGACACCAGGTTGAAGTCTTTTGATAAGTGACTGCAAAGATGCTATTTTGTTGTTGTTGCTGTTAACTGTCTCCAAGTTGACTTCAACCTATGGTAACCTTATAAATGAGAGATCTAGTCATCCTACCCTCAACCACCCTACTCAGCTCTGGCAGATTCATATTCCTGGGTTCTCTGATTGAATCTATCCATTTGGAATGTGGTCTTCCACTATTGCTATAGCCCTCAATTTTACCAAGTATTACAGTCTTTTCTAGTGGGTCCTTTCTTCTTATGATATGACCAAAATACAACAACCTCAGTTTAGCCATCTTTGGTTCCAGATAGAAGGCAGGCCTGATTTGCTCTAGGACCCATCCATTGGTCTTTTTAGCCATCCATGGTATTCTCAGAACTCTTTGATACCACATATCAAATAAGTTGGTATTCTCAGAACTCTTCTCCAGTACCACATATCAAATAAGTTGATTTTTGTCCTATCAGCCTTTTTCACTGTTCAACTTTCATAACCATACATAGAAATGGGAAATATGATGGCATGAACAATCTTAACTTTAGTATTTAATGCTATATCTTTCCACTTCAAGATGTTGTATAATTCATAGCTCACCTTCCAAGTCCTAGACTTCTTTGGATTTCTTGACTGCAGTCTCTGCTCTGATTGATGATTAAGCCCAAGTATGGAAATTCTTGAACTGTTTTGATCTCTTTGTTGTGGATCGTCTGTGGTGATACTTTTTGTTTTCTTGATATTTGGCTGTAAACCTGCCTTTGCACTTTCTGGCTTCACTTTCTTCAATAATCTTTCCATACAGCTCATATTTTCTGTTAGTATTATGGTGTCAACTGCATATCTTAGATTGTTGATGTTCCTTCCTCTTCTGAATCCAATTCTGCTTTTTGTATGATGTTCTTGGCATATAAATTTAAATAGATAGGGTGATAGAATACAGCCTTGCTTGAACCCCCACCCACCCCTTATTGGAAACCAGTCCATTTCTCCATATTCTGTCCTATCAGTAGCCTTTTGTCCTTGTTATGCATCAGGACTATCAAATGTTGTGGCACACCCATTTCTTTAAAAAAGATTCATAATTTCTCATGATCTATACAATCAAATGCTTTAAAGCACAGGCTGTTCCTACTGTAATTGCACTTTACTAGCCTTGTGTGATACACTCCTAAAGCAGGCTCATTGATTTGAGTCATCTAGGACTTTTTGATCAGCCAGTACTGATCTCATTGCAGCCTATCTTATCCTTTGTTTATGCCAAATTGTGGTACTCCAAAAGAGTCCAGTGGGACAAATGGTAGACCTTTGGGTGGTAGGTGGGTCTACAGGAAAATGTTCATAAGTTAGAGGTTGCTTGCTCATTTGCTATGTAAGTCAGGAAATCCTTTTCTCCCACTAAACTTTCCGTTGCCTGCATTTTTTCAAACAGATCTTTACATCCATTTGTGCACCTCAGCATAGCCAGGAATGTCTCCATGAACTGTTAGGAAATCATTAATCTATAAGTACATCCTATGGAAAATCCACTAACAAATCTACATTCTCACCATTAAGAGTCATACAGGGAAGTAAACTATTTCACTTCTCTAGATTAAATGCCATCGACAGTACATGTTCAATTGGGGGTGGTGGGGAAATAGCAGGGTCATTCCATGTTTCCTATCACATGGAAGCAGAGATCCACATGTGTCCCCCTAGCTGGATGTGGAAACATACATAAGAACATTAGAGGCTAGTGGCTTCAAAGTTAATGGGGCCATGAATCTGACCTGGTTTTTAGTCGAAGCTTTAAAGGGGCTGCCCAAAGCTGCTGAAACTATGGTCCAAAACACATTGGAGAAATAATCCAGTTTGAGACCAATTTACCTGCCATGGCTCAATGCTAGGGAATTCTCGAAATTGTCATTTTGTGAGACATTTAGCCTTCTCTGTCAGAGAGCTCTGGTGCCACAATAAACGGCAGTTCCTGGGATTCCATAGCATTGAACCATGGCAATTAAAGCAGTGTCAACTTGGATTATTTCTGCGTCTGAAGGGGAACAGGGCTATCCTTCTTCTGGGAGGTCAGTCCGGGATGGCCCGTCGAAAGAGATCCATGTTGACTGCCTTTTTAAAGGCGTCAGGGGTGGTAATGAGATGGATCTTCTCAAGCAGGTCATTCCACACTTTTGGAGCGATGGCAGAGAAAGTCCTCTGGGGGACTGCAGCCAATCTAGTCTTCTATGGCTGCAGTAGGCTCTTCCCAGAGGATCTGAGTGTGAGGGGTGGATTATATAGGGAGAGGCATTACCACAAGTAAGCTGGGCCCAAGCCATGTAGGGGTTTAAAGGTGACAACCAACAACTTGTACTGTGCCCATAAGCTAATTGGTAGCTAATGGAAGGATTTTAATATAGGTGTTATATGGTTGAACCTGGAAAGGTGAAAAGATGTAGGGCTCTACTTATGATAATACTCACCTGATGAAGATCTTGGGTCCAACTGATGAGAGGTCTGGAAAGGAAGAGGCTCAAAAGCCACTGCGGAACGGGTGATATTGAGGGGCTTAATTTAGTAACCCAGCAGAGTGTCTGCCTGGTACTAGACTGAGACTGAAGAATGGCTGGTTTACTACTTGTATTTGTACCCTGAAAATAGCTTGGGGAGCTATTTTCCAGAGTAAATTGGAATGTAGAATGGATTAAATCACCTTAGATGGTTTCACAGGTCAGTAAAGAATGATCCAAAACTGAATTGAATACAGTGGAGGATAGGTGCAAATTCTTTGGATAAAAGGGATTAGCATGCTGGATCGTCTAACTATGTGCTTCCAGTCCAGTTCCTTAGCCATGATTCCTTCACCCTCTCCAAACATAAGATCTGCTGGAAAATTCCAATGAAAACATCTAGGTGGACTGCCTGCAACTTCTTCCTTGCTAGCTACTACATGCAGGAATTCAAGCCTGCTACGGATTTGGGGGTGCCTGCAATGGGGTCATTCTCTGGTCACCCACACCAACTTTATTAATTTTATATCAAAACAGGGAGGGGTGAATGGGGGCTAAAACATGGGGCAATACAGTGACTGGGAGGGCTCCTCATTCAAGGAATACTTCTGTGTAAGCTTTTGCTGCCCGGATGTTGTACCGGATCAGATCAGTGTTTAAATCTGCTTTCAACAGTGCAGTATCGGGGGGGGGGGGGGACTTTTCATGGTTAAAATAGAAAAACTTTAAATTTCTCCCTATATAAACAAGCTTTCTTTCTCACTATAAATTATAGCAAACATCTAAGAGCTCAGCTCTTCTGGAGGTCTTATCTGAAACCCAGAAAAAGAATGGTCCCATTAACTTCCACATACTTTGGAGTAATTCCCATACTGCTCTGGGAAGTAAAGTCGTAAATTATTATGGCTTATTTCCCAGATAACCCCTGTATTGAGGCAAAGCAGCTGTGGGTGTGTTTTTCTTAGCGAATTGAGGAAGAAATTAACTATCCCTCTCCCCCACTAATCTAAGGATAGATTTTGTTTAAACATCCAGTAATAAAAATCCCAAACTTTGGTGAGGCCCAAGGGAAACTGGGTAGTAATTCAAGAAAGAGCAAGCATAGCCCTATCAGTCATGAGCATAGCCCTATCGATCATATCTCCAATGCTTCATTCACTCCAAGGTTTGGTAGTTGAAAAATAGGCCTATTTTATTCATTCTTTTGGCTATGTGTACAACCCATGTGCATAAAACAAAGGGCTCTCTAGGGAAATAGCCTTTATAAAACTGAATCATTCAAATTAAACTTTAAAACAATACCTCCCCCCCTCCGTCACTCAAAGATTGCTCTAAACAAGATTGAGGGAGCATTGGATCCTAGGGATGAACCTGGTGCACAAAGAATCTCAGTCTGACATTCAAAGCTTCCCCAGATAGCCATGTCTGTTTCTCCATGACACCATTTCTTGGTGCTTTCCCAGCTTCTGTACAGGGTATTCTCCCCCACCCCCAATCCTGAAAAGCTGAAATTCCTAAGGCTTGGGTCTCTTTCACACTCAGATGTCATGAAAAGCACAACAAGACACCCCAAAATGTAGGGCATTACCAAATAAAAGCTTAAAATACTAATATAAATATAAATTCATTTCACATGGTTTATTTACAGCTATATTGCATATTTTATTAAGTATTCAATAATATTTTTCCGATGACCTTACCTTCATTAAAATGCCTTGTTGGCTTGCAATATACTTATAGCACTTTGAGCAGAACAAATGCTTGTCATTGTACTTTAATAGCAGCAATCCCTTTACTGGATCTATTTGCCCTCTCATCCATCTTGCTTCTTCTTCAACCCAAATTGCACTCTTTTGTAATGCCCTTCCCCTTGTTGCTGCTGATCTGCTTCAACAATTCAGATCCTCCTTTCCTTTCCACACCTCCATCAGAAAAACCAAACAAAAGCACCACTTGGTCAGCAACAGTCTTCTTCACATCCCTCTGCAGCAGCCAGGGCAGGTAATAATAATAATAGTAGTAATAATAATAATTGTGTTGAACTAGAGGAACCAGGTAACACAAGTTGACACAAGGACAGGTTTTGTGGCTCAAAATAGAGGACATTTTGCCATTCCTCCTGGACCTCTGGACATACGGCTGAAATGTAAGATATGTCCAGGAAAAGGAAGACTTTGATCACCCTGTTCACACTACACAGTTCTACCACTTTGGTTCCATTTTCATTGCCAGTGGCCAATTGGTGTTGGGAGGATGATGAAGAAAGGCTGAAGAAAATTAAATATTCAGTGTTTTGTTGCAGCAGTGTCTGCCATAAACAGTGCAATAAAGCTTAACATTTGAAAGAATGAGATTCTTCTCTAGATGATCCTACTATATCTGTGTGCAGGCAAGGTAAACACCTACTTCCAGAATAACTTACTAAACACGTGTGAAGAGCAAAACAGGAAGGAAAGGGTAAAAGAGAGTATCCTGCCTAACCTACTATCTTGGCATACTGAAAAAGCATAGATCTATAACATTAGCCACTAAATCACAATAAGAAAAGTGGAGTGTATTGAAAGAAAGACTGAAATGGGCTCTCCATATCAGCAGAGGTTCAGTTCCCCACATCCACAGATGCTAAAAAAATGCAGATTATTGCACTTCGTATTATTCAATGGCAGCGTGTGAACATTTACATCGCCATTGAGTAATATTTGGTGTGGCATGGTATTCAGATTCATAATCAAAAGACTGATGATATGGAGGGCCCACTGTAATCCCGGGATACATTTTGGGAGACGATTTCAAGTGGTATCTAGATGTTTTTGTTTACTTATGCAAGTCTGGCTTGATCTGGTTTTCAGTTCACATGTGCATATTGTTACTTCTGGCTGAAAAGTTTGCTGAAACATATTGAATCTTTCTTTTTGATTGAGTTTTAAGAAATTAGTTTCATACTTCCATGCTATTTCTATCTCTGGTACTAAAGTTTCTGTTAAAGAAGTAAAAGAGTACATCTAATTCATCAACTGAGATATACCTGTATAAATATTTCTGGCAAAATTATTAATTATGAATTAATGATGCAAAAGCCTCCTGCCATTGTGTTGTTGTACTAACCTCTTTGCTAGGTGCTGTGTTGGGTCACTGCATGATGTATCACTTTAAAAAGCTTTAATTATTTTAATTGATCCATTGTGTCCATGGCATTTCAAGAAAGACTGCCAAGCAAGCAATTTATGCATATGGAGGTCTGCAGGGATTTAACATTTCCAACAAGGTAAAGATATGACCAATTCCAACATCATTAAACCAAACCAATCTTCAATTTTGTAGCCTTTTTTTCCTTTTTTTTTTAAAGAACAATCCTTAAATGTTATTTGTCTCATCCAATCAGACAGTTCCTTAATATTTGACATATACAGACTGAGTTAATCTCAAATCCTTTTTATGGTTAAGGTGTTGGGCTAGATTGCACTTATTGTCTCTGCCTTAACGTGTATGAATTGATGAGGTGAACTTGATCACACTACTCTTAAAGCACAAGCCTGCAAAACTGAGGGTCATAAAAACTTTGTTTTAAAAAAATGTATGCTGGTTTTATAGGAATTTGTCATTCAAGATAAATACAATGACCTTAGATTTACTCCACCACATACAGTTTTATCACAACTTGCTTTGACATTTCTATGTTGTAATAGGTTGCTGAATGAAATGATCCTGCAAAGAATTATCCTGTAAAGAGTAAGAAACGGATTAAGATTTTCTAATAGACTTTCAAAACACTTTCATTTGCTGATATGAAACATAAAAATCAGTTCAAAAGCACTAAAAGAAACTACACTGGAACATCAGTGTCTTCACTTAATCAAAACTGAGTAACAAGGGAATTGATAACAATCTTGAATTTGTGAAAGAACTGTGTGCGGTGTGACATTTTTATTGTCTTTTTTGAATTCAGCACCCCCAAATACATCAAAACAGCTTTCAAGTTGTTTATGAGTTATGGTGACCTTAAGGTGAATCTATAACTGCATTTTCTGGGGTTGAGAGTCTGTGACTCACCATGCCATGGCTGAGTGAGGAGGAATCAAACCCTGATCTTAAGAATCATAATCCAGCATTCAAACCACTCTGCCATGCTGGCTTCCCTAAAACAGCTATACTATGGAAAATGTGTGTTTTTTTTTTATTACAGGCCTTTGTTGATTGTCTTGAACCTGCTGACAGAGTGTCCAGGGAAGGATGAAAAAAACCTTGAAGGTGAAAGAAACTTGGGGGACGTACTTTTAAAAATAAGGCCCTATAAGGCTGGCCTGTGGGCAGAGTCAGGGCACAGCGTCTTGATAATAACAACAACAACAACAACAACAATAATTTTATTTATAACCCACCCATCTGAACAAGCAATCGGGGCAGGGTACAGTAAAATATAAAAACAAAATACAGTTAAAATTATTACGACCCAATCCCATTCTCCCACCCCTTAAAAAAAGATTAAATTCAGACAGAATTAAAACAACACACTCTGACTCTGCCCCCAGGACAGTATGATGCCACACGCCGCTCCTGACCGTGTGCGGCATCATGGTGTGCCTCTGGCAAAGTGTCCAGATGACACAGAACCGAAGGGGTGCCATACAGCTGCGCTGCCACGGCTATGGCACCCTTTGGAGAGTGCAAAAATAAGCCTCTTTTCATGGCTCTTCATTGCGCCCTCCAAAGGCTGGATCAGGGCTGCAGCGTGAGGTTGCCGCAGCCCCAATACGGCCAGGAAAGGGACGGTCTGTAGAGCCCCTAAGCTACAATCCAGTATTCAGAGGGTGTTTCTCCCCAAGCTAGAAGAAAATATTTTCAGCTTGCATGCAAAGAGATAAAGAAAGAGAGTTGAGGAAGCAAGTTGGGACCACTAAAGTGGGATTAGTTCTAGTTTTATAGAGACTGCAACTGGAGGGATGAGTGGGTGAGGTTTCAGGGTTGTTCTTGGATGGGAATCTGATGTGGTTTTAAAATAATAGCTGCCTCCTGTAGAGTTCTCAGCTTGTATGTCTTCACCAAACAAGCCTGAGATGGTAGTAGGACTGAAGGGCTCTAGCAGGTTTGTATAGGGAGATATAGTCTCTCAAATAGCCTAGACCTAAGCAGTCTAGGCTTGGAAATGAACTGGTAGGCAGTAAAACTGTTTCAACAAGTCACATGCTCACTGTAATTGGTCCCAGTCAACATTCTGTTTTGAACCTGCTGAAAATAGTGATAATGTTAGAGCCACAGGCCTACATCATAGCTTTAACTCTGCTGCCAGTAAAATGGGATTGTGTTATTTCAATGCAGGTGAAATCTTGACCATGTAAAAACTAGAGACAAAGGGCAATAGATTACAAGTAATAAACTTTCATCTGCATTAAGTAAATATCCACTGTTTTGTTATCCAAATGAAGTTAAACCCTGCAGTATTGTTTGCAGTCCTTAGTGGAATGAGGAGCATATATAATCTCCTTCCTCCTTTTTTGCATTTGTTTGAAAAGTAGGATTGACATCAAAGAAAACAGGTATAAAGGACAGCTTTATTATTTGAGTTGCAAGCAACCCCTAATCAAGTCCAGCTGAAAGGGCTATCAAACATTTTCCTCTTCAAGCATTGTCACCCTTACTTGAATCATTCCCACTAAAATGGATGTAGCTGCTGCTTGGAAACCCAGATTCCATTGTAGTCTCTCTTCACAATCCAGATGTAGCTCAGCTCTGCCTCATCAAATGCAGCCCCTTTTCAGAAAGAACAGCAAGAAACGGTGCCAGAAAGAGGAATCTCATTTATTACATGTTGTGTAACCCTCCATTAAAGCAGGAGAAAACTATACTATACATGGCTCTCTCTTAAACAGGGTGATGACGTCGAGAGTCATGCTAGAGTCCCAGCAGTCAAGAGAAATGGAAAACATCTGGCTCCTGCTTTGGGTCTATTTGAATGGAGTTACATGGGCTATGTTCTTCAGACAGCTGTTCAGACCTTGGGGCATTTATTTAACAAAACTTCAACAATGAGAAATATTGCTTTTGAAACAGGACAACCTCACTTCCCCTGATATATACACAGATTGTGCTCTGTATGCATCTTTTTTCATCCATAGAAAAGCTAGTGCTAAAAATATGGATGTCACACAGTCATCAGCCAGTTTATGGACCATCTATTGGTCATTCTTAGAGAGCCAAGGCTTTCAAAAGCATCTCCAGAACTTTCCAAGTGCTTTGTATGAGACATTCCAATTAGGCTTGGTTAAATGTGCTGGATCATAGCAAAAAACTGCAAATATCTGAGATTAATCAATGAGTATGATCTAGAACAGTGGTCCCCAAACATGCTCTTTAATGGATTTTGGAATTCAGCTCCTGGAATCCCAGACTATTGACCAACATGGCTGAGGCTTCTGGGCACAGTTTGGAGACCCCCGATCTAGAACTAGGATGGGAATCATGCAGCCATCCAGATGGTGTTGGACTGCAGGTCCTATTACAGTTGCCATATCCACTTCTTAAAATCCAAGCATCTAATTTGCATATTATGAAAATATTCTAATTATGCAAATTCATCATATTAATGTTTGCATTTTTTCTTCCACTATGTTTAACCTTTGTAACATTTTAAAAGATAGTGTACTGATCTGACAGAAAAACAGTACAGTCAATGTTTAAAATACTGGAACAGAGAAATCCAAGGTTTATGATAGGTTTACCTATCATAGGGTTTTCTTGGCAAGCTTCTTGGTCAGGTGTGTATCATTGCCATTCTCTAAGGCTAGTCCAAGCAAACCCAATGAATTTTGTTTCTGAGTAGACCTATTTAGGATTGTGGCGTATTAATTCATTTGCCATTCTGGAGGGAGGCAGTGTGAAAAGCAAGATGACAGACCAGACCTTGAAACATCCCCCCTTCTTGTCTCTATCTCTCTTTCTTAAGGCTCAAGTATTTTCAGGATTGTCCCCCCACATCTTTAGTCCCTGCATGCCACCCACAAACCGCACTCCCCATCCCTGGCTGCTTGTTCATCCTCCAAAATCCAAACCACCATTCCATTAAGCTATCTGAATTGGGGATGACACAGAGGCGTATTGCGTACATGTTAATTCAGTATACCTCCACCTGGTTTAAAATTTAATTTGGGTGGCATCCTGATGTTACCAGATGGTTTTTACCACCGAAGTTGCTGCCTGAATACAGTCTGGTTCCATCCCTGCTTCCAGGGATGTTCCTCCCAGCTCTTTTCAGATCCAGGAGTTTTCCGAGTAGTCCATAAACTACATATAAAAAACATTGCCAAGGCTTATCAGCAATGAGGTTGTGTACCGTTTGTTACCCAACATGCTGGGGGACCTTAAAGGCACCCACAAATTAATATATCTTAGGGAAATTTTAATAGCTCAGATATTGTAGCCTGGGCAACATTGGTCTTGGGATCAACCTTGTTTATATCAGGTCCAAATCACAAAGAACTCCAGAGGCAATTCCAAAGTAGTTTGTAGTTTATTAATGAATGAGCAACATGCACACAGAAAAACATACACTGACAGTTATACCAAACAAAGGTGGTAAAAGGTGAATAGTAAAAGGCTTTGCTAATGGCAATACTTACCAAGAGATGAGGCCTGCTTCCAGTTGAAGGCGGTCTGGAACAGAAATGGTTTAATAACTACCTAGGCACATGGGGGAGCAGCTAGCTATTGAGGAATCTAGTGGAAAACTGGCAGCATGGATGCCTGCTTCCAAACTAGACTGAAGGTTGTGGCCTAAGGAGTCATATTTACACCAGGAAGATGCCGAGGGCAGAAATCAAGGACTCAATGGATTATATCTATGCTAAATGGTTTTCCAGGAAGGAATATGGCATGGGAATTCTAGTATATGCGCTGATTTTTTATTTTTTTTATTTTTTTTATTTTTTTTTGCATAATGGGTTGAGAGCTGAAGCAAAGTTAGGAGATTGGTGTTACTTCCTTAGACAAAAGGCGAACTCCTGCCCTTGCAAGAGTGATCCCTGTCCCTGAATCACCTCAGTCGGCTGTGGCTGGAGTCTCATCACTGCCCTCCATAGATCAAAATAATGGGTGATCCATTGTAGTGAGTGCCTTGTTTCCTCCCTTGCTGGAGCCAACAATTCTGGCCTAGATGTCCTGCTTTGGGGGCATTCCCAGGTCACCCCTATCTCAAGAGTCCCTTTCAATATTGATATCTAATATAAGATTTTGGGGATCCAAGCCTGAGGTAACATGTTCTTGACTGTGAATGAGCTGATCTACCTCACCTGGGGCTCTTACTTGGAGTCCATTGCTATTCTAATTCTATTTCCTCTTTTCTCAAATTTAGTTTTATTAGTTCTCAAATGCGTTTGGGAATGTTCTCACTGTGAGTGTGCTGAATTAAATCTTTAATGCTCATTAGGCTGACTGTGTGGATATGAGTGCACATGAGAGCTAGTGAAACATTCGTTTGTAAGGACTCCATGCTACTAATGAGTAGGAGGGAGTTTCTCTTCATCAGCAATTCCCAATCCATCAGCAATTCCCAATCCATTAGCATCAGATAAGTTGCTGAAAAACAGCCTTATGGGCTCACCAGCTTTGAAATGTAACATTGGCCAGTTTGTTTGCAACAGGGTGACCAAATGTCCTTCTTTTCCTGGACATGTCCTAAATTTCAATGTGCTGTCCAAGGGTCCTGGAGGAATTCCAAAATGTCTTCTATTTTGAGCCATAAAACCTGCCCTTGTGTCATCAGATGCCTCAGCAGGCAAGCGAGAGGTAGCTCAACATATTTATTATTGTTGAGCTGCTGCAAAGGGTTTGTTAGCTTTTGCCAAGCAATAAACATGATCAAAATGCTTAGCCTGCATCAATACACCCTAATGACTACAGAAAAACTGTTGCCTGCATCGGCTCCACAAATCCTATGTGATTTTATGAGATATTGTTAAAAGTCGGTGTTGTCCTATCCTTTTAATACTTATATTTTTATTTGTGTTTGCTTCTAGCCTCTGAAGAAAATCATTCTCACTGAGGCTGAAATGCATTGGGCTTTTTAAAGAAATAAATAGTTGACCATCTCAGAGCACATAGAGCTTGCCTCCTTACCATTTTCTGTAGGAGGGAAGAATCTATCATACGGTGCTTAAATCAAATGGGAATTATGCAGCATTCTAAAACACTTCGGGACCTTGCCCTTTTAGGGTTCACTCCCTACCAATGAGAACTTTCCCCCCTACAATGCAAGGAGGGTATTGGGGCCTATGGAGGATGGAGCCAGTAAGTACAGATGCACTCTTCCCAGATCATCTGTGGATAGGAAAACTTTTAACAGAGTTAGTCTTTATTTTAAATTGTCTAGACTATTGTGGGATGGGATAGTCATTTATTTATTTAATGCCCTACCTTTCTCCCATGGTGGGTAGCTAGGAAAATGTGCTGCACAGTGACTCCTCATGACCAAAAATAATTTATTTCCTCAAGGAGGGATCCAATTTTAGCCCCCAGACACCTCCTAGAATGAGTAGGAGATAATGTTGGGATGTATTCGGAAAATGAGATGGAAGTGCCCCATCACAGGTAAATTGGTTTTTCTTTCATTTTATTTTAAACTAGTTCACTGTAGGCAAATGCTTCACAATCCATTATATACTACAGGTATTCTGAATTTGTTCCTGAAATGTGTGTCTAGCACTCATGCAAGTTGTATATCATATCCACTCAGCATGTTTTAGGATATTTCAACATGGAACCCTGCCTGCAAAATGAAATGTGGTATCTCAAGGGGTTACTTCTCCTTCTGACTATGTGGAAATTATTTCCATCTTGATGTAACCAAAGGGAGTGCTTTCTAAAGGAGGGGCAAGTGAAATCCAATAATGAACAACCCATACTGAACCCATTTACAAATAGTTTTTACATTTCTCCTTTTAGAAACCAGCCAGAAGTGGAAGAGGTGGGAGGGAACGAATATATCACGAGAGCCAAGGAAAAAGGGAACACCCTCTGTCATCTTTTTTTTTTTTTTAAAAAAAAAAAAACAGAACACTGAAAGGTTATGTTTATTTCTTTTCTGTGGTTTAAGATGTTGGTGGGTGAAAACCTGTTTACAGTCCCTGGCAAGAAAATCACATTTTAAAAACTGCAGAACTGATGTCCAGTTTGGCCACATTATAAAGTCTTCAGTTTGTGTGTGTGTTTTTGCATTTCAGTTAGCCTGTGAATGGTGTGCTTACTGAGAAACCTAGGAGTACAGAAATATTAAAATTTCAGTTTCAAACAATGAAAAAGTGTGAATTTGTTTCCAGAATATTTCAGCTTCCCTATTTCCAAAATGTGTGTGTGAGAGAGTAGTTAAATATTTTATTAAAAACAGTTAAACAATAAAAACAATTAAAGAATAAAATGGTTGATATTACAAGATTCAAAAGACAAAGGGGGGTACTCGCTACCTGATCTAAAGTTATACTATTGGGCATGTAGTCTAATTTGGGCTCAAAATTGAATCACACTAGAAGATAAAGAATTACTCAATTGAGAAGTGGTCCAACTAAGATTTGGTTGGCATGCTTTTCTAAATTATGATAAACTTAAAAGCAATAAAGATTTCATGAATCATCCAATTAGAAGATCTCTGATACTTGGGATAGGATCAAAGGCAAATTTTATTTTAAACTACCCATCTGGACATCAGTGCAGGAAGCTTTTTATGGAAGATGGGCTGACAATAATACTTGGCTTACATATAGCAATATAACCAAACATGATCACCAGGGCAATATGTATTTAAAATCAAAAGAGGAGTTAAGTAAGAAAGGATATAATGTAAATTGGTTTAATTATTTGCAATTGAAACAAAGATATACTGTGGATATGAGAACAACAGGTATTGAAAATAATCTGAATGAGCTTGATAAAATATTTTGGCAAACAGAGGGGAAAAAGATTTCAAAATTCTATAAGTTACTTCTGGACAGACAATTAGAACCAGAAATAATAAAGGATTCTATGATTAAGTGGACACGTGAGATAGGTTGTAAGATTGAGATTGAGGAGTGGCAAAATACTTGGGAAAAGTCAAATAAATTCATGGTGGCACAAGACTTAAAGGAGAACTTTATGAAAATCATGAACAGATGGTATTATACTCCTTGGAAATTAAAAAAGATACATAAATTAGAACAAGGCTTATGTTGGAGGTGTAAAAAGGAAAAAGGGACAATTTTCCATACGTGGTGGCAATGTGGAGAAATTCAAAATTTTTGGAAAGAGGTTCATGAGACAATTCAACAGATTTTTGGCATTCATTTTCCTTTAAGCCCCAAGTTATATTTGCTCAACATGACCTTGATCTTAAACTTATCAGATGAGAATAAATATTGGAGAATAATTCTGTACCTGGTCACTGCTGCTAGAATTCTGATAGCCAAATTATGGAAGTCAGAAACGAGACCAACCTGGGATAATTGGATGCAAAAAAATAACGAGTATAAAGAATTAGATAAGATATCATGTGGTATACAAAACCAAAATACACAAAAACGGAAAGAGGAATGGAGTAAAGTATTAATGTTTTGGAGAAGACTTGGGATATAAATAAAGATGTATTGGACATTTGAGAAGATGATCACAGTTAAAGCTAGTACATTTTGTATTGTAATCTTGTCTGCTTTATTATTTTTTTTACATCACTATAGGTCTGCAGATGGGGGGAAAATGTCATCTCCGTTAAAGCTTGTTTCATCATGTTAGAATTGAGGATTAAGGAATAATGTATGTATTAGACAGTCAAGCAATTATTTGAATACAGTTTAAGTTACAAAATTATTAGAATATTGTTAAGTATTCTAGAATGTATATTGTGTATATATATATTTTTCTTTTCTTTTTTCTTCAGATGGCATGATACATAATGTAAAGAAAGGTTCACTGAAGCTAAGAGAAATGAGTACTCTTTGAAGATCCTACAAATGGAAGATTTACCAATAAGCAACTAACATAAGAGAAGGCTTGTTGTTAACCGAAATTTTATTGTATCTTTTATTATATACAAAAATAAAGATTATATTTAAAAAAACAATTAAACAAACACAAAATTACTTAATTTTTTATATCACAGAAATCACAGAAAATTTAAATAAATCACAGCAGCCGCGACGTTGGCTAATCCAGAATGTTGGATAACCAAAGGATAATGATGGATAATCGAGACTCTACTGTATATTAAAATGTGTATGAGTGTGAATCATTCGTCTCATGTTCATTGTTACTTTTGGGATAAATCCAATATTTTTTCTACCTAGAGTCAAACCACTGAAATTAATGGAGTTAGGTATGACTAACAAATCCCACTCATTTCCCTGGGTCTCATTTATGTAGGGCCAACGTTGGATTTAGATGTTTGATTTATACTGCCTTTTGTGAATACTACATACTGTATATATTTCTCTTTTGTTTCATCTCCAAGCACAAAGTGGAATACATCAGAGGCTTGTTATAAAAAGTTCTCCTGAGACTGGGTCAGATATTTTCTGAGTTTCCTCCTATTTTCTCCTTCTTTCATCTCCACTACCATCTTCATCCTCCACTACCACACTTTGCTAGAAGTCTTGTGTTTGGGGACGTGAAAATATGGGTACTGTAGTTCTCCTGCAATTCAAAGAGTTGATTTGAAACCTGAGAAGGGATGTAATCATGTTTCAAGTGGCTTCTAATTCATTTGTGTATGTTAATTATTCCAAGATTAATTAATTAATTATGAATTAATTATTATCTTTATTTTTCCATGATGCATTTTACACAGAAGCAATTCAGAAAGCAGCAATTATCACAAAAGCAAGTGATGTGAATTTCCCAGGGTAGATAATTTCAGGAGAATTTCTGTACAGTTTTTTTGGGCACTTCATATTGGCAATCTGTGGATTTGTCTGCCTGCAGATTGCCACACCTCATGTTATTCAGTAGTGGCACATACATGCAGGCGCACTGATGTTATCCATGCAAACATCACTGCCATTGAATAATATGGGGTGCCACTGTCCGTGTTTTTGGCCATCTGAAATGTCTCTCTCTCTCTGTGTGTGTGTATGTGTGTAACCAAACCCCCACTAGTAGGAAGGGTCGGCTATATGTAATAGGACACATCTTTCTGTGCATTTTGATAGAAATGCAATTGCTAGTCCCAGTCTGAGTGGAATTGTTGAATCAATGGGATTTACACAAATGTCAATTTAACATCTGGCAATTGATTCGATGTATCTTCTCTAAACAGGACTAGCAATTAGATTTAGGCTGAAGAAGCCGAATTTTACATTTCCAATGACTATAGACACATTGGACATTGAGGTTGGTGTGTGTGTGTGTGTGTGAGAGAGAGAGAGAGAGAGAGAGAGAGAGAAGGAGAATCTTCTATAATTTTAGTGCTGTGTGGGCATTCTCTACATGAGCAAGCTTTTCACATGATGAGGGAAAGTAGAATAAGCATGTTAATTGTTCCCCCATTTTTTTGTCATCATCATATTTGGAAAGGAAGCGACCTCTGTTCATCAAGATTTCCTTTAGGATTTTAGAAGACTGGAAAGACTGCATCCACACTGCAGAAATAATTCAGTTTGGTACTAATTTAAACACCATGCCTCAGTGCAATGGAATTCTGGGAGTCATGGCAGTTAAAGGGGTGTCAAACTGGATTATTTTTGCAGCGTGGATGCAGCCAAAGCCTCCATGAACAGAGGGCAGTGGAAACAAGAATGTCAGATGGTAGCATTAGCTTCTGGAAAGGTAGAATGGAGCATACTAGGGGAACACCAAAATAGTTCTCTGGTGTCAACTAACTATTAGGGACTTTTTAAAGGCTATCAGAATCAGAGAAAAGTAGATATGTACACTGGAGATGTCCCCGGCTAGTTCATTGTCATAGAAATTTTGTTTGTTATTTTCTTCATGAAAATACCCCGCCTTTCCTCCTGTGTGGGAGTGACTGACTATTGATGAATGGGGGGAAAACAAATAGGCTTTAAAACTTCAGTTTGGATTTTAAAAGCTACACATCTCTAGCCAAGGCCTCTAGCCTGTATACTTAATTATTTAACAGCAAGCTCACTGCCAGAGAATTAGATAAGAGAATCACATGGAGAAAAATCGTGCCCATTGCCAACAGTCATTCTTCAGTAGTCACACATATCTGATTTTGACAGTGATCTTGTTTAATAGACTAGACTTTTAGGGTATGAAAACATAAATCTACAGACTTACAACCCTGCCCTCCCCAGATGAGCTATTTTCACAAACAATCCCTATTTATTCACACAGTGATAGCAACTCTGTCAGGCCAGGGTGATGGGGCTCTGACAAACTGACAGAACAGTTTGAGGTTTGAGACAGTTTTCATTTTCTTCTGATTTACATACATTAATGTATCTAGGGAATTCCTGGTGTGTGTTAAAAACTTTAGATGGGAGTGGCCCTGTTTCACTTCCAGACTTCCAACCACTTGCATCCATTACTGAAGGCATCACCAGAACCTTGAGATAAAACTCTCAAGCACACACCAATGCAAGTACTGAGTGGAAATGAGCATATTCTTTACTAATAGCCTCAAGTCAGGAAGCTGATCCCTCAAAGTGGAAGGCAAATGATGGCTAAAGACCTCCCCTTTATTAATTTTAATTGGTACAATTGATCTTTGTTGAAAATCTGACTGATAAACTAAGTGGGAGAAGGAAGCCTGGAGAAATCAAGAGGCAACTATTTTGCAAACACCAACTCTTCTTCGTTTTTGATATTTCAGGGGACACTGGCTGAAACACAAACCCCTTCCTTTCCAAAACCTACAACTCAAGTAACTCTCTTAAGAGATTTTTCTTTCTTTCTGACAGACCCATATCACAGTTTCACTGCAATTTTATAGACTCATCACCACCACCACCACCACCACCACCACCACCACCACCGGGGTTCAAATGCTGTCCCCAGTGCATTCAGTGAATTCACATGTACAGCTGAAAGTAAAGGGCAAGGAACTGACTATGTGCCACTAGGGGTAGCATGAATAATGACAGGTAGTTAGGCATCTCTGCAGTGTGTTATTGTTAATTTTGTTAAATGCCCTTGAGTCAACCCCAACTCATGCTAATAGTGTGGATGAAGCTTCTTCGAGACCCCCAGTTCTTCATTGCTCTGCTTAGGTCCTCCAAACGCAGGCCCACAAGCTTCCTGACTGAGTCCATCCTCTCTTTCTATTACCCTCTCACTTTCCAAGCATTATTCTCTTTTCTCATGAGTCATGCCTTCTTATGATGTGGCCAAAGTTTGACAGCCTCAGTTTACCATCTTGGCTTCCAGGGAGATTTCAGGCTTGATCTGTTCTTGGATCCATTTGTTCGTCTCTTTGACTGTCCACATTACCCTGAGCACTTTTCTCCAGCACCACATCTCAAATGAATTTAATTTTTTTTAATCTTATTTGCTTTTTTCACTGTCCAGCTCTCATATCCATACATGGTGATGAGGAATATAATTATTTGGACAATTCTAACTTTCGTGTTCAGTTGAATATCTTTACTTTTTAGGAGCTTGCTTAGTTCTTTCATAGCTACCCTTCCCATTCCTAGTCTTCTCATTTCTTGACTGCAGTCTCAGTACTGATCAATGTTTTCCTTTGCACTTTCTACTTTGATCTTCTTTACTCATTGTTTTTAGTCTGTGATGTTTTTCTGCTAGTAGTATGGTGTCATCCGGATACCTTAGATTGTTGATGTGACTTCCCTCTTCCCTCTTCTGAGTCTAAACCTGCTCTGTGTATGATATTCTTTTCTGAACCCTGCTTGCACTTCTGAAATTTCTACCTCTATGTATGATAGGAGTCTGTCCTGCAAAATTTTGAGCAAATTTTGCTTGTGTGGGAAATTAATGTTATGGTCCTTTTGTTACTGCAATCTTTGTGTCTCCTTTTTCATGGATGGGTACGTATACTAATTGTTTCCAGTCTGTTGGCCACCATTTTGTTTTCCACATTTGTTGATACATATTAGTTAACACTAGCATTAATTCTATCTCTGTAGATTGTAGCAGTTCAATTGGAACATCATTTGTTCCTGGTGGTTTATTTTTTCCAGTTTTTCTTATTGCAGCATCCACCTCACTTTTTAGAATTTCAGGTTCATCTTAATATGGTTCTTCATTCCTTGTGCCATTAATTTTTTCATCTTTTTTTCATATAACTCTTTTGTGTATTGCAACCAATATCTATTTCTTCTTACTCTCTTACTTCATAGAATCATAGAATCATGAAATCATAGAGTTGGAAGAGATGTCAAGGACCATCAAATGCAACCTGCTGCCATGCTCCTGCATGTTCTAGGACCCATTTGTTTGTCTGTTTGTCTGTCCATTGTACCCTCAGCACTCATCTCAAGCACTACATCTCTAATGAGTTGATTTTTTTTTCTTATCTGCTTTCAAACCACCCCCAACAGATGGCCATCCTGCCTCTATTTAAAAACCTCAAAGAAGGAGACTCCACTACCCTCCAAGGGAGTGTGTTCCACTGTTGAACGGCTCTTACTGTCAGGAAGTTCTCCTTAATGATTAGGTGGAATCTCTTTTTATGCAGCTTGCATCCATTGTTCTCTGTTCTATTCTCTTAAGCAGCAGAAAACAAGCTTGCTCCATCGTCAATATCACATCCTTTCAAATATTTAAACAGGGCTATCATATCACCTCTTAACTTTCTCTTCTCCAGGCTAAACATACTCTTCATAGGGCATGGTTTTCAGATCTTTCACCATCTTAGTTGCCCTCCTTTGGACATGTTCCAGCTTGTTAACATCCTTTTTGAACTGAGGTGCCCAGAACTGGATACAGTATTCCAGATGAGGCCTGACCAAAGCAGAATAGAGTGGCACTATTCCTTCCCATGATCTATACTTCTATTGATGCAGCCTAGATCTCGTTGGCTTTTTTTAGCTGTTCTATCACACTGTTGATTCATGTTCAACTTATGTTCTATTAGGATTCCTAGATCTTTGTCACATGTACTGTTGTCAAGTTTATTTCTTTATTTGTTTCAATGAGTCCTGAATGGGACTCAAAATGTCTTGCAATATAAATTAAAACAGAATATCTAACCCTATATGGAGTACAACAGTACTCTTTTTGTATTGGCTACTGTGTTGTTTCCTAACAACAGACTGATATTCTCAGGATTGTCTACACTTCCTCCTACACACATCTTCCACTTTCTCTTAGCCCTGTCTCTTAGTCACACAGTTAAGGTTAGCCTGGCTCATCTTTTCTGTCTTATAATTATGCAGGTGATCTCATAAAAGTTTATTTTCATTGAAAATACCGTATATACTCAACTATAAGTTGACCTCATTTATAAGTCAAGGGTAGGTTCTGGGGTCAAAATGATTTTGATATGACCTGTTGATAAGTCAAGGGTAAAACCTAGGTGCATGTAACAAAGTATCTAAAGGATAAAGCAAAGAAAACAATGCCAAAGAATTTACAAAATTCCAGCAGGCATAACTGTTTCTGCTCACACTAAAGGCTGGATGGATAAGAGAGCAGAGGATGGTCAGTGCTTCCAGGACAGATTACACTTTTGCGTTTCATCAGGGGATAGTTCTTTTTTAAATAAGAGTTGCAGAACTTACATTGACCAATGGATAAGTCGACTCAGGTTTTTGGGTCATTTTTTGACTAAAATTTCTAGACATCTACATGAGTATATTACAGTAGTCTTTAGCTGGTGATTTCAATCACCATCTTCTATAGGTATTAACATTGTAGAGGATATAAACTAAACTCCAGTCTGGTACATTGTGAATTGTGATGGAATAGAATTTACATAGTTTAAAAATTCTCATCAAAATTACTCATTTTGGACTACCAAACATTTGTTGTGAGACAAAAGTGAAACTTGCTTCAGGAATGCACACATTTGTGAGTCTTATGATATATTTCATTTTTATAAAAATCACATATTTTAAAAATGCAAACAGCTAAAAAAATGCAAATGAAAATACACCCCAAAACACTTGGCAGCAGGGGAAATGTATACATAATCGCATAAACTTGAAAAGTGCATACATAAATGGAAACATTATGAAAATGGGTATGCATTTCCATGAAGAAATGGGGGAAAAAAGGGAGAGAGGAGTCTTGTGACAATTTTTAAGACTAGCAGATTTATTTTACCATTAGTGCATCTCCTTTATCAGATGCACTAATGGAGTGTAATAATCAGGTTTCAGATATATGGGGAGAAAGAACTAGTATGGCATAGTGGTTTGAGCATTGGACTCTGACTCTAGAGTCCAGGTTTTGAATCTCTGCTCAGCCATAGAAACCCACTGGATGACCATGGGCAAGTCACACTCTCTCAGACACAGAGGAAGGCTCTGAACAAATATCGCTAAGAAAGTCCCATGACAGGTTTGCCTTACGGTCTCCATAGTGAGAAATGACTTGAAAGCACATAACAACAATACATGGACAGTTACATAGTTGTGGGGTGGGATTAGAGTGAGATCGTATAAAGAAAAATTCATTTGCATAACCATTCTGGCATTTGTAAGCTAATACATAGGCTAGGCTGTTAAACTGTTAATTGTTTCTGTGGTGTTTCAACAATACATTCTGCTTTCAGGAATGCAGTTTTTTGAAGGCAGAGTCTTTCCAAGAAACTGTTTTTGGTTATATGTATGACTGTATTGAAAACTAGCCTAATACATACAGCATGCAGTGTGCTAAGAAGCCATTGTTCCTGTTCAAACTGCTGCTAATAGATTTAGATTTGTGAACATAACTTATTTCAGCTGTTTGCCTCCCCATCCTTTCCTTGAAATTCCTTAGTTCATAATAACTAGTTTGAGATCAATGACTGGCAGACTGAAGGGTTCTGATGCTAGTTCTTGCATCTTGCCATTCCTGACATCAGATTTGTATCTGTCTGTTCTTTTGCATAGAAATTGTCCTGTTCATCACCCTTATTGTCAGAAGATGACTTATAACACACTTGAAGATGAGCAAATAAATGTAATCCTGATGCATCCTTATGAAAGATGCGTACAAATCCAGATGCCAACCAACTCTGCCCCACAAATCTGCTCTGGTTACAGGATCACAGTTCCTCTGTCTCCAACAGGGTGTTGTAATGGCTAAGGGATAGCTGGGGATCTCTATCTTGTTCTGTTCCATTAACCAGAGCACAATGATACATGCATTGTCTGGGTCCTTCTAGGTGTCCTCTGGAACTCCTGCAGGATGATTCTGTGGATTGTTGGCCAATGATCTCAACTGTTCCAGCCCTCTTCCAACCAATACACGGCCGTAATGAGTAAGCAAGGAAAAACTGAGGATTGAGTGGGCTGGGGATGAGAGTGGAGAGACTTTCTTTGTCCTGCAAGAATGTCTTCAAGACTGCACCACTCTCCAAGATGTTCTTGCAGTGGGGACAAAATTGATCAAATCATTTGTTTACCCTTGTGGAAATAATTTGTTCTCTTCTGTAGAATGAGAAGCACACCCTCAATCTTTCAGTCCTGTGTGTCCTGTGGCGGGTAAGAAATTTTAAGTTGGAGGAATTTTATGTTAGTCAGTATAGGACTGCCAACCAAAATCCACGAGAGGAAAGTATTATTCTCTAGGACAGGTTGGAATTTACCAATGATGCATTTAAATGGTCTCAGCTGGGAGATGTAGATGACAACTAGAGGTATTCTGTCATTTTCTCTTTGGGGGTCTGTCATATAAGAAAACATGGTGTGAGCGAAGGGAGGGAGAGGAGTAAATGTGGGCTTTGGAGGGGAGAGTAGCAAAAGCAAGGCCAAGAATTTCCATCATCCCTAATGATGTGATAATTGGAGAGAAAAAGTCACCATGAGAATAGAAAGCTACAATTGATCAAGAGGAGTGAAAAGAATATCTTACAGGCCTTTCAAATTCAATATGCCAAAGCAATGGCCTGGGCAGAAAGGCAGTGTGATAGCATCACCATGTGGAGAAACATTACCTTGCCAAGCCATCATGTGATGGAAAAACAAAGGGAACTATGTTTAGCAACTGTGACTAATTTTTATCCCGACAGAAATCTGTCTCTCATATATATGGAGTTCCAGAATGCATTCAGTTATGAGCATAACTTTTATTCTCTTACCAAACACACCATCATAGCTCTAGTGAGATTTCTTCATTCTACAATATACATTTATGCTTGTTGCTTATATTTCATCTAGGGAACGCAAATTGGCCAAGATGCCTGTCCAGATGTTTTCTGTTGACATTTTTGTTTCTACAGACCTACAAGAGACATTAGTTAGTAGTTATGTTAATAGAGTATATAGATCAGCTGAGGAATTAAGAGTATAAAGCTGGAAAGAAGAGCACAGCTGTAAGAGAAGCACTGTACAGGATGTGCTCTGTCATTCACATTATTGCACGTTCATTCTACCAGATGGAATAAACATAAGCAATGTTTTTACTGCTCTAATGCAACATCTTGTCCCACTTCCAGAAATAAAATATTTATTTCGCTGTGTCTCATATTACTCCTCTGCCAATAATTTCATTTTCTAGAAATAATATAAGTGATATTATTGTGGAATTAAAACTGGCTATTTTTTTTTTTAAAGAGTTAGATTTGGATGTTTCCCACTTGCTATTTTCTTACTCTGTACAACCATATATTTCTGTTCTCAGACAAGTAACACAGAACAGTATAGTTGGAAAGGGCCCCCAAAATCATCCAGCTTAAATCTCTGTGAATTTCTGTGGTGATGACTGAATCATATTTAGAGTAGTGGAAAATATCAATGTGAGATGTGTGCAGTTCACTCAGCAAGTTTGAGGTAAGATACTGAGGTGTACAACCTGAGTGAAGTATTCTGGGGCAAACAAACAGACACTTTAAAAACAACAGCCATGATTTATTAATATGGATAAAGCAATAGGAAGAACCTTACATGGTGATCCAGACCAGTTGTATCACTAAACTTGTATGCAAGCTGGTAGCTGGAAAGAAAGTGTGTTGTCTTTTTTTTTTTCAAGGTACATCCACTAGATCCCCCTTTCCTACTGCCTCATGGAAACCTAAAATCTGAGGGTCCAAATCATCCAAAAAGAGGGAGCTGCAAACTCATGTGGTACAAGGATGCATGTTACAAGGGGGAGAGGGAGGAAACAGATAGTGCCCAATGATGTGCAAGAACATATAACTGCCAAGGTGTAATGCAGTAATCATGAAGAACTAGAATTGATCCTTGAAACAGAAACAGAAACACAACAAAATGGCATCAACCACCTAAGACAGTCTATCCAGAAGGATATTCTAGTTGGTGGCATCAAAACATGCTGAGAAGTCCAAGGGAATCAACAGGGCTGCATACCCCTTTTCTTCTCTTGCCAGAGGTCATCATAAAGCCAAAAGATCAAGAGAATTTCACCGTCAAGGATCTAGATCATGGTTGGCGAACACAACCTTTCAGGCCTTTTTGTGGCCCCCAGGAGACCTCAGGGATTAAAAAATATACTCCAATTTTTAATCACATTTTAGCAATCCCTGGGCCACTTTAGAAAGTGCCACAAACATGATAAAATCCCTGTGCATCCCAAGTGGGCATTTGAAGAGATTTTGAGGGCAAAAAAAATGACACCACCACCCCCCCCCCTTTTGCAAGGGGGAAGATCAATCAGTCCTCTAGCCTCAAGCAGTTGCCAACTCCTGATCTAGATGGATCTAGAAATATTGGATTCAGATATCCATCTTGTAATGTGATACATGCCATCAGTAACAGCATGCCATCTTCTGCATTCTACAAAGAATGGACAGTAAAGTTTCTACACTGAAGAATGAATGGACAACAATCTAACATCAGAAATGACAATGTTCAAAAATCAATACGACAACATTTGAGCCTCCCAGGATGTGGTCATTTTAGAGCAAGGAATCTTAAAAGGGAGATTAAAATGGGAAATTGTTCAGATTAATCAAAAAGGTTCATTTCTGCCTTCGATGGTACACACCTTCCAACACTTCACAGAAAAAAACAGGATACTTATAGTCAGAATGTAGTCAAGATGGTAAAAGGCATTAATAAGGAAGAACATAGTTGATAGGAGTCTCAGTAGCAGTTTGCTTTTCCCTGAGACTACAAGGAACATCTTCCTTTCCTCTCTTCCCATCTGAATAAAAACTACTTTTGCACTTTTAACTCATTTTGAAACAACTGAAGTAAGATGAGGACAAAGGGGAAAGTTGGAGGAGGAAAGAAAACTGAGACATGTTAAAAGCAGCTGAAAAGTGGGATGGCAGAGGATAAACTGGAATTGCCCCTGTCAAATTGGGAAGCTGGAGGGTATAGTGGAGTACACTCATGATATGTAGCAAGTATTGATATCCTAACTTTCTTTGCTGCTGGGTTGGTTTAGTTATATGATTGACACATATAACACATAACATTCATCTGTTTCCCAACCCTGGAATGAAAAATATTTGCTTGCTAAAGATACAAAGACAAATCAATATACTTTGTAAATTACAGATGTCTTGAGAGAACATGTAAAGGGAAACATATGCAAAGAATGGAGCTGATTTTGGTATTCTAATTTAAGACCACTAAATCAAATTGCTTAAGGAACAAATTTGCCTCTGCTTGGGGTATGAAATCTTCAAAGGCGGTAGATTTCTGAGAAGGAAATATGGAATATATGAATCACTTTCAATATATGGAAAAGGAAGTCCCAGAAACTATATCCAATCATCTGTGGGAAAAGTCCTGTTGAGTTGCTGTAAAATAAGTTGCTGTGGGAACAAATGATCTGGGAAATTTTGCCTTCATCCTGAATTCTAGGAAAGAGAATAAGTCATTCTTATGATCTTAAGTTCCTAAGTCCTGCTCATATTCTGGAAGACTTTATTATTCCCAGCACAGAGAGAAATAGGGTAAAGACATGCCTAGAGACATGTGCCCCAAGCAAGTGTGCCAATGCTAGATAAATACTAAGAGTTACAAATGTTATTGTATACAGAGAGATGAAGTATGAGGCAAGAAAAAGAGGTCCAGTACACTTTTGGGCAGAGTATACAGAATGAGAAAAGTAGTTTTGCTGGAAATTGTACAAGGCAAGCATTTTGAACTACATTCAAAACAATGGTATCACTTTTTTAAAAAAACAAAAACAACCCACCACATTCTTCTTTTAAGGAGCTCGCTGCTTATCCTTCCAACAACTCTGTAAAGTAAGTTAGCTTGAGATACCTTGACTAGCTAAAGGATACCCAGTGAACTCCATCATTTAGGGGAGGTTGAACCCAAGTTGATATAAAACAGGAGTGGTTCCCCACCTCTGTCTCTTAGACTAAGGGATTGAGGGTCCTTGCCACTTGTCAGCCAATTCTGGGTCCTTTCTGGTGTCACCTTTATCAACTTCTGGTCAAAATAGTTCCCAATTTATGATAGTGGTTAAACCAGATAGACCAGGTTAACTTCAGTGCTCTATTTAACTATCTTCAAGTCTTGGAGTTTCAGGATATTTACAGTGGAAGGAACAGACTGTTTTGGTACTATTTCAGGCTACTATAAAAACTCATATAGATAAAATCACTGGGTTTTTTGTTTGGATTTGTTAAATGGCCAACACAACAAGTTTTCTGTTTTGTGAGATACCGCATTGTAGCTGCAACAGGGGAACCATGAAGAGTAGCCTGTGGACTGGGGCCTCCAACCAAGGTAAAACAATTTTCTTCTTCCTAAATTTGGACTGAATTTTTACGTTTTACCTCTACACCACCAAAATGTTCCTGATGTAAAAACATGGAGATTTCTTGAGGAATCCATTGTTCTCTGCCTACAAAGAGGCACTGGAATGGAGACATATTGGATTGCAAAAGAGAGGTCCCTGTTGAGATGCAAATGTACTTTAACTTTCCTGGACTTTGAAAATCTCTCTACTGCCGCATGGCCGGAAGGAGGAGGAGCCTGCCTGCAAAAGTTATCCTCCCCATCATACCATCTTTCTTTACTAAGGACTGAAACAACATGCAGGCATCTGACAAACATCTCCAATTGTTTTTTTTCCTCCTGTTTGGTTTGTAACATCTTGCCTGATGAAGAAGCCCATGAAGCTTTGAAAGCTTGCAACAAATATATTGTGCATTTTGGATGGCCAAGAAAAGTGTCACTGATGGATTTTTGTTTGGATTTGTTAAATGGCCAACATGGCTACCCCTGCATGTTTACCAATATAGATAGATACATATACATATACATTTCCTTCATGGGGAATCACAGACATAGCAATGTCTGAGCACTTCAGCTTTGTTACATTCAGTAATGTTATACGTAAGGCATCTTGTTAAGTCATATAGCCCTCATGTTCATCTAGTCTCTCATCTTAATATTGAAACAGTTATCCATGACAGAATACAATCACATCTATTGCTTTCAAGGACTGATCCTAAGCAAATCTTGAACAAGTCTTACTATATTAATAATATATAATTATTATTATTATACTAGCATTACTCCTAGCCTTGCCAGAACCAGTACGTTAGGGTGACATGACAGGGTTTAGCAGGAGATTTTCTTGGGAAGGCTATGTCTCATTGCCTTCTCTTCCCATGTCAGAGGTGTGCCTAAGCAGCCCCCTTACATGGTCTGTCTTAGCTCTCTTATTCTCTTCTGATCCTTCCCAATGTCACAGTTATCCAATCAGAGATTTCCTTTTTTCCCCAATTTATTTGATACATTTAAGTCTACTTCACACCCTGTTTTATACCCTACTACCTGTTATCATGTATCTGTAACATACTAACCTGCAGGATGTCCTGAGGCCATTCTTTGTAGTTTTTGTTTACATTCTTAAAGAAGCATTGGATATTCTTCCCAGATTTGAACTCTAAACAAATATTTCCATTTCTTTTATTACAAGACAGAAAATGGATGCACATTGTCATGAATCTTAGGTTTAACAACTATAGGTTTTACCCAGGTTATATGTCCTCATTTAATGGTATATTCTTAACATTTTAATGGTACAGTATATGAACTAGCTGATGATTTCCCACCTAAAATTTCTCTGTCTGTGTGGGCGCTGGCTGTTCTCAGCTCCTGGGAACTCAAGAAGTACAATTATTTGCTAGTTAATTTGGGGACAGAACTAGAAGCAGTAGGATTCAATTACATGATTTCAGACTTTGGTTAAGCATCAGGAGGGGAAAAATGTATGAATAGTAGGAGTGAAAGAATTTGTAAAGGGCGATGGTGTCACATCTTGCCATGGATACATTCCATGGCAAGGTTTATTGGACGAAGGTTTATTGAAGCCTTGCCTGAGGGCTGAAAAAAATTGCTTAACCACAGACCTAAACTGGCTTACTAGTCTTTCCCACTCATGGGAAATGATGGGAACTGTGGGGTCTGGAGATCTCCAACAAAAGATTTCACCACCTTCACCAAACAATTCAGTACCAAGAATTCTAAGAGAGAAAATATGATTGTTAAACTAAGAAAACTGATGTTGTTTTTTAATGTAGAAATTATTTGCTTTTATTTAGTGGCTTTGCAGTACAATTCTCCCACAAAGACAACTGGAGGACCACCCTTACAATTTATCAGAAGGTGGCATCTGCCTCAGGCACAGTGACAGATGGAGTGCCAAAGCTGCATGGACCATACGGTTTGCCCTGCTGCATTTACCTATTTTCCAATTCTGCCTTTATTTTTCCACCAATAATGGTGCAGTGGTCTTCCTATCACTGCACCATCACTTATACAAAAATAATATTGACTGAGTAATCCAATCCATCGAATGGTGGACACCGTCTTGTCTTTCACCTCAGGCAGAAGACTGTATTGGGCCAGCCCTGCTCAACTTGCAGATTAAGAGATGTGATTGTTTTTAAACACATTTCAAAAACGATACTTTGGAATAATTTCTACATTGATTTATTTCTTCTGTGCTGCATTCCATTGAATGCAGAAAGAACAATTTAGCCTGACTAAAGCCAAGTTTCCAGTTGATTAATGTGTCCCCTTTACTCCGATTTTTGTCTTCCTTTTGGTTGTGGTTCTCATTTTTATCCTGCGTTTTTTAGATATGATCATGATACTGAAATTGTTTCCCACAGGCAAACTTGGAACCAAGGAATTTTCCCTTAGCACTGGTGCATAGCATGCTGCTTGCATTTCTAGGGTTAGTGAGTTTTCCTCAGGGCATTTTTTTTTCTTTATCTAATTCCCACAACACAATGGGTTGCATATATGCATTTATTTACAAAAATTGAGTTTCTGCTGGGTTAACATAAAGTGTGCATTTAGAATCCAACCCATACAGATCTTTCATCTGGAAGCTGCAATCCAAAAACCATCTAGTCAAGAAAGGTTCCGTTATAAGCCTCAGTAGACACTCAGTTATGACTAATCTGGTGTGGATTGTTCACTGCTGCCTAGGTTCAAATTTCTTAATGTTCTGAAATGAAAAACATGTTTTAAATTAGAATGTAAATTGAACCATCTGGAATGCATTTAGTAGGCCATTTGGGATGCTGCACACTTGGGATCAACCAGGAAACTGTGCTTCAAGTCACAGCCTTTGAGTAGAAAAGTAGAGAAAAGAGACCTTGGCCTTTGCAGCTCTATGGCAAGGAATGAGAACGAAATAATCAGAGTGCCAAAGTTTAAAAAGGTGTCCTACAACTATAGCCTCTAGGCAGAACTCAGAAACCAGGTTACTTTTTAAAGATTATCACTCTCAGAATCTACCAGCCAGCATGCCCATAGTGAAAATCTGGAAGTGAAATCTGGAAGCAAATCAGAGACCTCGACTCTGCTCCTTAAAGATAATTCATTCAGCCTACTCAGCCTTCTGCTAACAGATCTGGGATTTCTAATGCCAAATCTCCATCCTTTTCCCTCTCCTTCCTGGGTTGTGAAACATCTAGCCTGATGAGGAATCTAGGGATCTCAGAGATAACATTTTCTCCAGTGAGAGAGAGGGGGCATTCTCTGCAGTGGTCTCCCTGAAAAGACATATTGTTTTGAATGCCTACTGGAGCAAAGGACATATGAGGTACACTTGCTGGAGCGAAAGCTGGATAGGTACTTTTAATGGTTGTGTAGAAGCAGCAATGTCAGGACATTGTTGCTTTCTGCTTGCTGACTGTTTGCCTGACCAGCAACACTTGCTGAAATGATTACTTCTAAACAACCATTAAAGGCATGGTAGCCAACTTCACGTTTTACTCTGGCAACACTAGGACTTGACAGTCAGCAGGCATCGACAACAATAGTTGTGCTCCTCACCATCCCAACTCATCTTCTCTCTGCAGTGTGGAAATGGAGCTAGATGGGAGGGAAGGGATGGGCAGAAATAGGTGTGTGTACATATGTTCACATAGGGAGGAGTAGGCACCAGCCCTAAATTGCAGCTGTAATGGCTGCTGTTTTCTAAAAGGAACAGGCCCTTTTGGGGCAGCAGATGTGGAGGAATCCCCATTTCCACCTTATTCTTTTGGGCCACTGACCCATGACCTGTTCTACTGGTTCTAAGCAATGAGTTGCCATTGGAAAGGCAAGGCTCTCTGCTACAGACAGGCATATGCTACAGATGGAGGGCAACAAGATGACAAGAGTGAGGGGATGTTATCATGTCTGTTCTTGCTTCTTCTCCTCAGCCTTGGTCCAGTTTCTAGTCCCGACTGCAGTAGACCGACTGATTCAGCGGAACAATGCTTATGCATTGACTTGTTTTTGTTGCTATATGCCATCAAACCAACTCTTGCTAGCCTAGGGTTTTCTTGACAGGATTGATTAGGAAGAGCTTTGCCATTGCTTTCCCCTGAAGTTGAGTGAGTGTGACTTACTCATGGTCACTCAGACAGTTTCCATGACTAAGCAGGGGTGAAACTGGGTGTCCCACAGCTCTCCGGTGCTCAAACCACTACACTACACTATCTCGCAGGCTGATATATCTATTGTCCATTGATTAACTGGCACTATTTTAACACACCCTCCAGCTTTTCGCAAATGAAAACTAGAACACATGTTCCCAGGCAATGTCAAAATGTGGCCAAGAGAGCAAAAGTTATTAATGAGGAAGATAACACAAGCTAGGCAAGACTGCAGCAGTATGTTTTTGCCTGCGTCTACTAGGAGGGGCATGATTTCACTCTCTCCTCTTCTCTTTTCTTCTCCTCTCCTGATGCTGATTTAACCAAATGCAAATGACTTTTGCATGATGAAGTCCATTTGCAGCAAGCGCAGTAAGCTGAGGACAAAGGAGGAAGTGGGAGAAGGAGAGAGAAACCATTTAAAAGCAGCAGAAAAGTGAGATGGCAGAGAATTAATCAGGACCATCTCTGCTACACCTGGACAGTTGGAGGGCATGCCCTTAACTGGACTCACAATTAGATCTATACCTCTGTGTTTAGAACTAAACACATATATACAGCACAGCATTTCTTTTGGCATGTAGTCTGGCTAATCACATGATTTAGTTCAGGACAGGAGGTTGTCAGAGGTGTGGAGAATTTACTCCAGGTTTTCATTCAAGCTTTAAAGGGGAAGTTTTGGGTTCAGGTTTGAGCATGTTTAGCATTCAGCTTAGACAGTGGAGTTTATCACATGAGAGGCATCCCATGCAGAAACGGTATTTAAAATGGGATTTAACATCCCCCCCCCCAAAAAAAAAACTTAAGAAGACATGCAAAAGAACAATTGATTTGCAGACATGATCGGGGTTAATGCAACATTAAACCAGCTAAAAAGTCGACAAAACATGCCTCTTTTTATTTTCAGGATTTTCCAGAAGTAAAAAGAACCGTGTTTTGTCTACCTACTAGCCCGGTTAATGTCACGTTAATGCACCGTAACAGCATCTTAAAATCAATTGCACTTTTGTGTGTCTTTTCTCCTTTCTGTCTGAGTTAATGTTGTGTTAACCCAGAAATCGTCTGATAATAAATCTGCTTTTGGGGGGGGGGGGGGTTCACTTTAAATCTTGTTTTTGCACTGGATCCCTCCTGTGTGATAAACCCCAGTGAAGCAGATTCATCACCCTAGTGATATGAAACCCATTGGCTGCTGTTAAATGGATATCAAGGTTCTGTAGGGAAGGACAAGTTTTTTGCTATTTAATTGGTGTACAGATGTAGGTTTTTAAAAAGTGAAAACATAGAGAGATATGAAACATATCTTTATAATATTATGAGATTTGTCAGAAAAATGCTTATTACTCAGACAAAACACCAAGAGATGAAGTTTCCAAGGAGTATCTTCAGAGGCATGATCTAAAATAAGCCTTGTCTTCCAATAAGGCTGCTATGCACTCATTTTAGTTGAAATATGACAATAGTTCTAATTTGTCATAGGATATTTGGGGGGGGGGGGGCGGGAGGAGGAGTAAAAGGCATACTCCTGTCATAATCATGCAATAGGCTGAAGATATTCAGACACATCATGGTCATCCAGGACTTATCCTGTGAAGATCCAGTAATGCTCCAGCAACAAACCATGCACCGGAAGGTCCCATGAATGGTTTGTTGCTGGAGCATTCCTGGATCTTCACCAGATAAATCCTGGATGAGTGCGATGTTGTCTGAAAATCTTCAGCATAGTCGCGTGATTATGCTGGGAGTATGTCTTGTACTTCCAGCTTTTTTCCCTATCTGAAAATTTTCATAGAGAAAAGATGCTATCTAAAATACGCCATGGGACAGTTACGTCTGTAAAAATTAGCAAACGTTTAGGACAAGTGGATGTATAAAGTGAGATATTTAAGACTAAAATAAAAGGAGAACAATTTCTAAAGATAATAATAAAAGCTTATTTAAAGAATTCAAGAGAATGCAAAAGAACAAGGGGCTTGTCATGTTCACGAGACATGTGAGGTCAGAAATTCCCAGGTATGTCTTAAGTCTCAGACTGGTAATCTTTGGCTTATAGAAGCGGATGAGTGGCCAAGGCCTGCTAAGGACAAACTCTGGCTCCTGGCAAACAAATGTATTCATGAGTAATCTCTGTAATGTCATTGGGAGAGCTGACATATATAAAGCCTGTCCTATAACTGTCCATGGCAACTGGTCCTGTTTCAAATAAAGAAAACATAACACCAATATTTCCACCACCAAACATTCAAAAATTGTGAATCACTTTCCTGTCTAAACTGAATTTCAATTAAAATATTTTAAAAGTATATGCACTTACTTTTGAATCTTTGGACTGTGTGCCAGTACAGGAAAGTCCAAATGCCAGCTCACCAATAGAACAGGATTTATTACAGCTGATTTTTTTTTTTTTGGTAAAATCAATTTAGTGATATTTTTGAAATAGAAAGCATTATAAAAATGTTCTAAGATAAAACAAAGCAAACCGCAACAGCACTCCCCCTGTTGATCTCCCCAGCCTCCCTTGGCTTCATCTCTCATCATTCTCTCACCTTGCCCATTTAGTTAATTGCTAAGGCATCATGTTGCTTCTCTTAACAAAACACTGAAAAAATCTGCCTGTTCATCTCTGTTTTTTTCCTACTAAAATGCTCTCTAGGTTCTGATTTTCTTGGACTTTGATTTATATGCAACTTTCTTTTCTGTACTTTACACCCCAGTCCCCCCCCCTTTTTTCTCCAAATCTATGTTTCCAGTAAATTCAGGCAGTCAGAGCCAGTGTGATGTAGTAGTTTGAGTGTTGGACTATGATGCTGGAGACCAGGGTCTGAATTTCTACTCAGGCATGGAAACCAAGTGATGATAGTAGGCAATCACACTCTCTCAGCCTTGGGGAAAGCAAGGGTAACACCCCCCTGGACAAATCTTGTGGAGAAAACCTTGTGATTGGATTGCCTTAGGGTCACTATGCGTGGAAATGACTTGAAGGTACACAACAGCAACAGCAACAAGGAGAAGGCCATACACAGCTAGGGCCCCTTCTGCCAAAATCAATTCCACTAGGTTTCAATCCACTGCACTTGTTCATCAAGGTTTGCTTTTTAGAATTTAAGGATTTTTTGAATATTTTCCAACTGGATGCTTGCATCTGTGGATAAAGAATCCATGGATAAAGAGGATCAACTATAGTTAAAATGGCAGCCCAGAATGGGGTGGCAGCAGAACAGGGCCAGAAACTTCTTTACCTCAGCAGTTTCCACCATTATCAGTGGGACTAGCATTCCATGTGGCCTTATCTACAGCACCCATGACCTGCAAGGATTTCTTTTCCAGGTCATAATCTCTAAAGAGTTGTCCAAGCCACTTCCAAGTAGTGTGCTACTACTGCATAGCAAGAAGGCTCACAAGCTCTGAACCTTGTGGACTGCTCCCTGTCTTACTCCAAATGACCCACTGGCTTTATTCCCAATGTCTCCCCTAATCACATCTAGCTTTTTGGCTCATCAATGCTGCACAAGGGCAACACACATACATACATTTTTGGGCTCAGCCAGAGAGACCTCGTACCAGTTGGGAATGGGGGGAGATATGTTCCCAGGTTTTAAAGTCACTCATACAAAATCAAACTTCAGTGTCTCTCCAGCTGGAGACCTAGGGATGTACAGTAATTCCCTGGGACTTCAGCTAGTAATCTGAGATCTGGAAACCCTAGAGAAGGGGTGCCATGTGTAGGGGCTATAGTGGGTATAGTATGAGAACCAGCATGCTACAGGGCAGTAAAAAGGAATGACTAGAGTCATCATAGAGATCAAGAGAAATTTGGGAAGTGGAAGGGCAGAGCTGGAGGAACTGAAGTTATTAGAGGAGAGAGAAGGAGAAAGGCTGGCTAAGAAATGTGATGTGGCCAGAGCTGCTGGGGTGAAAGATCATGGAGAGCTTTAATGTGCTAATAATGAGGACCAGGACTTTGTAATGGACATGAAAGCCTGTGAAGGAACCCAAGTAAGGAAATCTCATCAGTCGGAGGGCTGAATGATGTTGGAGGATGATTTGCTTTTTCCAGTATAGTTTTGCTGTTCCTTTAGCAGGACAACTTGGCGCTTTACTATCTTCAGAATATCATTTGCTTCTGAAAACTATTGTTTGCAACCTTGATTGGTACTGCTTCCTTCTGTGGGGCAATGGCATGCACAATTCTTTCACAATCCATTTATGGTAAGGAAATGTCTGTTGCTTAAACCTTTCTTTCTTTTTGGAGTGGTCTCCTCCAAATTATTCATCAGCGACACACAGTTCCAGTAGGAAAAGAGCAATAGCCCTAATGGGTCAGACTCAGCCAAGTTATTTATAGTGACAGGGAGTGTTGGCCGTATTCATCAGAGATTCATCCTTGCCATTTGGGACATGACTGGGTAGCTGTCCCAAAATGCAACTAACGACAGAAAGGGGACAAATGCCCAGTGTTATAAAGCTGGTGGGTGCCACACCTTTCCTAAACTCTTTTTTTGCTGCAGAATGAATTAAATGTTTGAGAGAGCATGAGGATGCCTTGCAAATTTGATTTCTCCATGTTTTATAACGAAAGCTGAAGCTCTTTTTCCACTGCCTTTTGGCCATAGTCTGTTGGAAAGGTTGGTAAACAGTAACAGTAACTATGTGATGCAGCCCCACCTCTTCCTCTCTCAGAACAGGTCGATCTTGCATATTAGAGTACACCTCAAAGAAAACAAACCAACACCCTTCATATAAAGCGGTTAACTGGAGCCTGGCTGACTCCACCTATAATGTTCCAACAAATCTCAGTGTTCATCATTGGCAAGGGTGGTCACACGCCTGTGCAGGAGCACGATGCCAGATGAATGTGCCAGGAGGGCATCATTTGCTCCGTTGTTCGTCCGCCATCAGGCATTAAGCTGTACTCATATTTAATCACGTTGTGCTGAGTCTCCCAATAATAATCTAGGATTATTCAGCACTCTCCCCAGGTACCCCCATTATGAGGTGTGCGCTTATTCATTTAATACCTATCCTTGCAAAAAAAAAAAAAAAAAAAGAAGGAGTAAAACCAATACCAAAAAAGTTAATAATTCCTACCCAGGTTACACTGTAACATGCAAGCAAAGATTAAGGACCAAAGAACAATAAATTCTTGAAGCACTGTGAAGTCAACAATATTGATAAAATAGTGTAATAATTATAGTAATCATATTTTAATATTTCTTTTCTCTAAATATGAAAAAGCAAAATTTACTGTGTAAATGCCTTCAAGTCTCCTGTGAACTTAGGATAACCCCATGAGTTTAATGGAATTTTGTTAGGCAAGGAATACTCAGAGGTTTTTGCCAGTTCTTTCCTCTGAAATATAACCTAAAGCACCTGGGATTTGTTGGTGGCCTGCTATCCAACTACTAACCAGGGCTGACCCTCCTTAGCTTCCAAGCTCAGATGCGACCTGATGCCTTTAAGTTATTAGTGGTGATCACTTCTCATTCCATCATATACACATCATTTACAAAACAACAAAACAAAGACCACACCAAAATTCTAATTTAAAAAATAAAAGTGAAGTTATTCCTTGTGGTTATTTTAAAGCAATTAATAACAATAATAACAACTAACTGTGTAGAAACAAAATCCTGGATGGATTAACCAAACCATTTTTTGGATCACTAAAATGTCATAATGAAGGCAAGATTTTGAGTTGACCAGAACTGAAGAAAATTTCATACGGGAAGCAGAATCCACATTTGGGTGACATTGCCATACCCCTGTACCTATATCCTGGGTATAAGCATATTTAGGAGAACACCAAGGTTAGTGGAAGTAAACACATTTTAAGAAAGACAAAGGGGTGGAGGAGTTCAGAAATTGACCCATAAGGAATGATCATGTTCTGTGGCCATGGATATACTGACTGTGTATTGGGAAACAAAAATGAAAAGGGGAGGAGGGAATGGTGAGCTGGAGCTCTTTTTGGGGGTGAGAGTACATTGCTACATTTTGTTGTCTGTTGTGATACAGAAAGGAAATTTTGGAGGCAATACAATTGGCACTTCACATCCACGAGTGCTGCATCCACGGATTCAATCAATCACAGCTTGAAAATATTTTTTTTAAAATTCCAAAAAGCAAACCTTTGAGTTTTCACGACTTTATATAAGGAATGCCATTTTACTACTTCATTGTATAAAATGGGACATGAGCATCCACAGACTTCAGTGTCCACAGGGGGTCCTGGAACCAAACTCCAGCAGATATTGAAGGCACATTGCATTTACTATATTATAGATAGGATGTATTTTGAGAGGGGTTATTTGAAAACAGAAGTTTATATATAGAGAATGATACCTGGATTTAAATCCTTTAGACTTGGATCCTGATAGTGCACTATGCTTACAAAAGCACTTTTTCCAGGGATGTGCAAGATGGTGAGGGAAGGCAGACGCAATCTGCTGCAGGATGGTCCTGGGGAAAAGGCAGGGTGGAAAGCTGTCAGGAAGAAAATCAGCTGACCTGCAATGTGGTGCTGGATGAGAGTTCTGCAGATACCAGATATTTGATTTGAAATTGTTCTCTCTGATTGCCATTTGTACCTTATGTACTAGTGTTGCAAACAACATATACGAAGTTGGTAAGAGAAACCCAACAGAGCGCTATTGCTTCTTTTCTCTGAAGCATCTGCCTCACTTCCAAAATATGCAGCATCTCTGTGCCAAGAGCAAAGGATGTGAAGCAGATATTTATAATGATAAGCAAACACACCAGACACTTTCTGACTTTCTAAGGAGGTATAATAAGTGCAGATGGGGGAGAGAGACAGGAATGAGATGGCATTATAAAGGTAATCTCTGTCTATGATCTGTGTATGAGTGTTTTGAGAGCACCTTGCGCCCATGTAATTACTTCTCTAGACCAGGGGTTCCCACCTGTGCTCCGAGGCCTTAGGGCTCTGTGTGCACTCCCCAGATGCTCTACAGCTGTTCCAAGAAAATGAAAGAAATAAAATTTAATGAAATTAAAGAATAACAACATATTCTTATGTGTACTCCTAAACACCATAAACTTGTAAGACAGGGTAGGCCTCTTAGGTAGGCTCCGCCATAGAAATAAGGGCTTCATGAGTCCAAAAGTTTGGGAACCCCTGCTAGAACTTTTTTAAAAGATACATATAAAAATGGGTTAGACTATCCAAAAGGAACTTCTATTCCTGCTACCTTTTCTGCTATTAAAGCAAATCCTTTACAAGTAATCAGTATCAGAACTGAGAAATAACCAAATTAAAAGAGGACCCATAGCTCAGTGGCAAAGCATGTGTTTAGCATGCACATTCTCCCAGCTCCTGTCACCAATATGCTGCCATATGTTCCTATGTTTGACGGGTTGTCCTACGGCCACTTTGAGAGCAAAGGAGACATCTTGGCAGAGTAAATTAAGTGTATTGCTGTTAGCATATTTTTCTAATATTTGAATCATTTATGTTAAAACAGTAATCGTGCAATGAAATTGGGATAACTTGACTATTGGAGTTTGCGATCAAAGTTTATTGATGGCACACACCCTTTATTAATTGGAGAATGTTAACAACAACAAAAGAAGAACTCCGAAGGACATCAGCCTTTCATTTGTAACCATGGGTTGCAGCCAGGTGCTCCCAGGAGGCTTGGAAGCAAAGCATGAAGTCAACAGTTGTTCTGCTCCTCCTAGTTTTTGTGTGCCATCATTTCCTTTAAAGTTATGTAAATAATCCATGGACATTATTTTTATTTTCTTAATATTCAGCTGTAAACCTGCCTTGGCACTTACTTCCTTGCATTTCTTCAGTAATCAAGTCTTTGTTGTTTTCTGCTAGTTCTATGACATCATCTGCATATCTTAAATTGTTGATGTCCCTTCCGTATTATATATTATATATTATTATATATTTATTATATGACCTTTTTCATTTCATTCTTTCCTAACAGAAAAAGTGGATTGCAATACCAAATAAACTAAGGTGTTTTGTTTTTTTTAAAAAACAAAGTTTATTAAGACTTCCTAGAGAGGAACACTTTGAAGAAGCAAAAATGTTAGTTTTGGCTAATTTGTGCCTCATTTATGTCTCCAGGGACAATTTAACCATTTTGCTTAAGTTAAAATAAAACAAAAATTAACTTTGCGACAGAAGAGTGATGGAGGGGGGGACCCAGACAGTGCTACCCTATGTAGCCATCAGACCTATTGAGTTTGATGGGACGTATCCCCAGAGAAAGTGTACAGGATTAGATTCTAAATCTGGCACCATGCTGAAGCAAACAGGAAGGATTAGGAAAACGGGATCATTCTCCATCAGTTTATAACATTGCACTTTTAATCTATAAAAAGAAATTTCCCATCACTCCTGCATGTGCATAAGAAAAGGTATGCTATTTCTTTTGAAGAATTCAAATGTCATTTATATTTGGGGTGAACTGAGGTAAGAACTATGCTGGGCAGAAGGTGGTCTTGTTTGTAGTGGGTGTATGTAGCAAACATTTCAAGGCTTGCTTAAATGCACTTGTTTATTCTGGATCAGGATATAACAGTTTCCTAGAGGATCACCTCCTGCTTCCTGGATTGCAGCCACATAACCTTCTGCAGCCAATTTGAACCTTGCATGAGAAAATAAACAAAACAAGGCCAGCTGACATATAACATCCTTGCTATATATGTTTTTATATACAAGAAGTGGAATGGAAGAGGATGTTACATGTAAACATTTTTAAAAACAAAAATTTAGATAAATAAACATGCCACAGTTCTTATCAACTCATTTGACAAAATATTGTTAGACCCTTTTTTTGTGCGATTTTTTGGAATGTCTTATCCGTCACCTGATACCAGGGGTCTCCAGACTGGTGAAATTTTGCTGAAGATTGCAATATTTGCCTGCCAAAGGTCCAGTTGTCCCCACTTCCTTCAAAAAGAGATAATGAAGTTGGTAGAAAAGAGTTGATACAATTAATTAATTGTTAATAACATTTTAAAAATTTTAACTCAGGCTGCATCTGTATTAAAGAATTAGTGCAGTTTGACACCAGTTTAACTGCCCTGGCTTGATGCTGTAGAATTCTGGGATAGTTTTGTGAGCTATCTAGCCTTCTCTGCCAGAGAGTTCTAGTACCCCCGAACAAGCTACTGATCCCAGGATCCCATAAGATGGAGCCATGATAGTTAAAGTGGTGTCAAACTGCCTTAATTCTGCACTGTGGCAGGAGTCCACATTTACTTGGAAATGGGAATTAATTTAAATTAGGTATATAAACTAAAAGCCTTAACATAATGAAGCTGAAAAATGCCATCTATGGTTTCACTTTAACACAGCCCTGTTTGCACAAACAGAAACAGCTGGATGAATTTTTGAAAATCCAGTTTCTGTTTCACCTTACCAAAAACAAACAAACAAACAAAAACATACAAACAAAAACCAACAAACAGAAAAACGTTCTTTTGTTTTCTTTTTCCCTCAGCCTTATAATTTCAACTCATCACCCTCCCTCTTTCTGAACTGCTCCAAATCTTTTGAATGAAATGATGAAAAGAAATTTCTGATTCCAATCATATGGATCTTTAATTATTTTTAGAAATAGAGTGGATTATTTTTAGAAACGAAGTGGAGAAGGATCAGCTATTGAGATGGTTAATTTCAAAAGCCCTTAACATTTGACTGGAAGTATTATTGAATTTGAATCTTGTGACCTAAACATTGCAATTACCCAACCCTGATGGACTAAGATGAACAAAGAAGTAGTTTTGCAAAAAAATCTAAGAGAATTAAACTTTGGATTAAAAAACAAACAAACACCGGTCTGGCAAATGTATAACATGTTGGCTCTTCAGTGTTGTCTCTCATTTATGTATTCAGTATCTTAATAGTGTAATTCTGGAATTATATTAATGACCCAGTTCCGACTTAAGTCAATCACTTTAGTGTATATTTTTTTTTAAAAAATAGTTAAATTTCTCATTTTTGTTTGAAGATCTTGGATGTAATTAACTGGTTGGTTTCTGCCGCTGATAAACCACAGGTGCCATGTGTATGAGTGTTCCCGTCTATTCTTGCAGATGAAAGATTGCACAGCAAGACTGATGTCAGAATATACACACATTAACTCCTTTACAGATGGAACCTCATACACATGAGGGACACTATTAAAAGAGGTTGACAAAGTGGAATTACAGCATGGAACTACAGTAGCATCTGTAGATGTATCTTATTACATGTGTCTGTCCTATAGCTGCTTTGTCATTCTTCCATTCCTGGAGCATTCCTTTTCATTGACAGGAAATCCTGTCAATGCAAATCATGTTGCTTTTCCACTATTGAGTTGTGTGTGATATGTTTCTCCCGTGCAGTTCCGATATGCAGGCAGTCACATATGATTATCCTCCTCTCCCCCCTACCACTTGCTATTCTTGAACAAACTGTTTTCCTTTCCCCCCCTTTTTTTCAATTTCTTTTCTTTTCTTTACTTTACTTAATCAATTGCTGTGACTGTGCAACTGGAGAAGAATATAGGTCAAACGGCCTGCTGAGAAGAGCATAGGGCAGGAAATGTGCATAAGACAAAGCCCAAGACTATGGAGATTATCACACTCAGACAGGACAAGGTCAGGATCACTCTCCCATCCTTATACCGTCCATGCCCCCCAATTGTGCAAAAGCCTTTCATATTGTACATACTGATCCTGTCATTATCCTGTCATTTAAGTGGCATTAACACGAACTCCCATCGATGCAAAATGCCAGGGCAATGCCATTTCAATGATGGGATAATGACAGGATCAGCGCCATGTCATTTGAAAGGCTCCCCAGATTTACAAATCAGCTGTATGAACTCACATTCTAGCCAGATGTTACCTGGGATGCACCATCCCAGTGGCTTTGGCGTTGGTAGCAAAAAGCGCATGATAAAATCTGGATGTATCCTGAATTCAAATTGAATTCAACGGTAAGGTGCTTTTTTAAAACTGCAATAATCTCCTATAATATTTCTTCCTTATTTCTTCCAAGTTCTACTAGTGTTAGAATTGTCACTGAATGGCCCGAGGAGAATACAAAAAGGAGGAGGAGAAGGAGGAGGAACCACCACCACCACCTCAAATTTGATTAAATGTCTCTTTAATGTCTCTGCACTTTTCTCTGCCTGCCACCAGTTCTCTACATGCCTATGACAACTAAATCTAGGATCTTCAGGTCTAGATTGTGTTAGCTCCACCATTGCCTAGCAAGCCTTGCATTTGGGCTGTTAAATTCCACTCACAGCCCCACCTACTGATGGTGTTTCCCTATTATTACCTGTGTAATGTTTAGGTGGGAGATGCAACTGTGCTACCAGTGTTACATTTAAGAGGTGCTCAAACATGAGGCTGGCACATGTGTGTTTCTCAGTGTGGCTTGAGGGCCAAGCAGAAGGGGGCACCCTCTCACTGAAAAGAAGGCATGAGCCCCCCTACCCAGCTCATGAGCCATCTGTGGTGCTTTCTGAAGCTAGCTTCATATCAAGATAAATCTTACTCTGCAGAAGCAAAGGGAAAACAAAGGAAGTTGCCAGAAACCATGAAACTCTTCAAATATAATTCAGTGTTATTGTAAATCAAAGTGTGGATATAGTCCTTAGAGACATTACTGTGAAAGTTTAAACTGTTTTTCTTGACAGAACCCCTGGAGCTAAATTACTAGTGCAATTGCTGAGACTGTATCAACCATGAATTAAGTGGACAAGAAGTATTAACAACACAATGCCAGCTCAGCAGCCACAGTTCTTCTGGAAGAGCCAGGCTTTGCATAATTGCCATTGTACTAGTAATGGAAAGGAATACTCAAGTACCCATTTGACATCAGCCACCATGGACATCCTGTACAATTATTAAATGAATACATAACAAATTTTGGGAACCCTAGACACTTCCCTCTTGGTTTTTCTAAGAGAAAGAAGCATTGGGTGGTAATGAAAACAACATCATGGAATGGAGAGATTGCAATAACTATGTGACCACATGTGGAAGTGTAACACTATAAAATAAACTGATCACCTTAAGGATGAATAGGGTTTCTGTGTTTCATAATGATATTAACCATCAGTTTCTGGTCTACATCACCCCTTTAATACTGGGTTCCTCTGAGAACCTTAGAACCATACTGGGATTACTGTATTATTATATCCTGTAGTACTATTATGCCCTCTTCTGTGGTTGTTTCAGCATGAAACTAGTGGTGAAGAAGAATCTGAATGTACCCAAAAGATCTGATTCCATTTCTCTCCATTAACTTTGTATACCTTGGTCTGGCAGCTATCATTCTTCCTCCCAGACCTCCAATTGTGATGTTTTAATTAATGCTGTGTTCTAGAGAAATGTAACCCTTTTGGTCACCCTGTGGTTTTGCTCCCTTTCATTACCTTTTGGCTCAAAGAGAAATGCGGTATGTGGTGTCTTACAAATTCACTCACAAAGAAAGAACCAAATGAATGTTTTGAACTATAATTGATCAATCATTGAATATATCTGACAAGCAGAAATTTGTTACAATTATTATATAAATCCATAGGAGCTATGTTTATTGTAGGAGCCAGAGGTTTGCAACCACAGGTTTATACTGGCCATATTTTATGAAATGTGGTCAAGTAGACCACTGGAGGTCTATGGAACATTTGTTGGTGTCTCTCGGAGGTTGGTATGCTGGCTCTTCTTTATAGCTTTCAGATGGTATTGAAATAATAGAGTCCATATTAAAACCTTTTTTTTTCATAGTGGAATTGGTGACAAGGAGATTACAATGTTAACTGAAGACATAGAGATTATATACCCACCACTCGGGTTGCTTTCTCAGTGGATTCTGCTGGCAAGGATTACACTTGAACTTTAAAGTCCCCTCTAGCTCTTTGATTCTGGGATAGAAATCTTACCTTTTGAGAACATTGCTTTGGCCCATCATTGGCAGTGGAGGTAAACTGACTTGTGAATTTTTTTATGGCTAGATCTCCAGAGAGAGAGAGAGAGAGAGAGAGAGAGAGAGAGAGAGAATGAAGCCTTCAAAAACTTGATATAATCAGTTTGCAGATAAAATGTTTTCATATCCATTCTGATCAAATTGTTCAGTACTCCCAAGAAAGTTTCTATGGCCTCCTCATATGAGGTTTCTGTGGTACACTCAAGTTTATTCTATCTGAAGATATGGAGAGGATTGTGGAATAAAAAATATAACCTTATCTAATCCCAGTCTTTTCACATCTAAGCCACTTTGAAGTAGTAGTAGTGGTAGTAGTGGTAGTAGTGGTAGTCTGGGGTGGAAGTTGTCAACCCAATGCAGAAGTGCATAAAAAAGGAAAGACACCCATGATTCTTTTGTCTTGTATCCACCCATAAGTTCTTCTGTTCCTGCTTCATTCATCCTTTTCTGTGCTGTGATATGATGAATTATAAAATAAGATGTAATATGATGAATTTCATCATTCTAGTAACTGTGTGTGTGCCTTCAAGTCACCTGTTGATTTATGGTAATCTGGTGAATTTCAAGGGATTTTCTTAGGAAAGTGGTTTTGCCAGTTCCTTCCTCTGAAATATAGCCCACAAGCACCTGGTGTTTGCAATCTCTCATCCAAGTACTAACCAGGGCTGGCCCTTCTTAGCTTTCAAGATCATAAAGGATCTGGTACCTTTAGGTTATTTAGTCACTCCATTTGAGCACACCTTAATTTGGTTTGTTGATCTCACCCTCTCATTACCTACCTGTGTTCTCTTGATCGTACAACATTCTACATGTTTCCCTATTGGAAGGTATGAACCAGTCTCAATCAGTCTCAATAGACACATGAAGCTAATACATTAATCCTCTTTCCCTGGTTCTCTGCTTCTGTGAAAAACTTGATAAGCATCATGGCATTGGAGAGTTACATTCTGTCTCTGAGTGTCAACAGTAAAGCAATGCTATCTTGGCAGTGCCAGGACTCCTTACAGGCTTGAAGGATTTTGAAACAGAGAAAACATCTCCAAAATACAATGGCTACTGCCACAACTGAGAATCCTACTTTTCTACCTTTCTGTATGGTGACTGCCTACATAAATGCACGTGGTCCATGCCAAGTTCATGTATTACTCTCTCACACAAGAATGGCCAACATATAGCAGCTTGGGACAGAACAATCAAACTGCTTCATTTGTATACCGCTTCATACCACCTAAGCAGTGTCTAAGCAGTTTACAACTATAAGCTACTTGCCCCCAACAATCTGGGTACTCATTTTAGCGACCTTGGAAGGATGCAAGCCTGAGTCAAGCTTGAGCCCTTTTGCTGGTATTGAACTCACAACCTTATGGTTTTGACTGAGTGGCTACAGTACAGGCATTTAACCACTGCGCACCAGGGTCAACACATGAGTAAGATGCAGCAGCATACTTGGATTGTACACTACATTGAACTAATTGTTGTGAAGTTATAGGGTCATGTGCTCCAGGCATGCAAGGACACCACCCATTCCCAACCCCACCAAATGTCTTCTAAGGATTTGTGATTAACTTGAACCATTTTGCCAAAAATATTTTCTCACTGTATATGCAACTGCAAGGAATTCTTTTTCCATTTGAACATGATCCTGCTCCACTAAACTAAGTAATTTGGAAGTACAAAATACACTGTTCTTCTAAAGGAAGTATGCTTTGAGATCATCCCTTGATGCATCTCCTTGTGCAGTGACTCACTTGTTGTTAAAATACTGAAGCTGTGGTACCTGACACAATTGTTGTTAGGCCATACCAGAGGCTTTCCATTGTTTGGGTAGCCACCGAAACAGTACTTACTCAAAAAATTGTATAAAGGTACTGTCAGTTCTGTTTCCCTTGGACTATATTGCAACAAATATTTCACACAGCCTTTACACCCCAGCACACATTACTTGTCCTATGTCCTTCATGGCCATGACTTTACTCTTTGCAGGAAGGACGCTGCAAAGAGTGATGCTCTGATCTGTGTATTTAACAAAAGAAACTTTGATATGAAACTTGTCTTTGTTAAAATTGAACTTTCTTGGGATATACTCTCTCATAACTTGATGTTAAATTTGCAATGATAGGTCATCAGCTTTTCTCTGAGAAAAACTGAGCCATGGCAAGGAGGCATGGGGAGTTGCATGTGTGTGCTCAGCAAGGCTTGTGGAACCCCTGCCCCTGCACTGTCAGGAAATCCCACCCCCCACATCGGGTGACACTAGAGACAGGGACAATGCTGGGTATGTACAGAATGTGAACCTGTTGAACCAAATCCAGAGTTTCCCAAGGTGCCCTGTCATGTGTGTGCAAGAAGGGATATCTTTTGTGCTAGTTATTCTTTACACAATGTGATACTGATAGTCAGTAACACCCAAAATTGTATTTGAATTCTTCCATAAGCTACAAGGGTTGCATCACTTTTAATACTTTTAATTATTTCAATGCTGGAGGAAGACTCCAGCTGTCAGCCTGTGTAGTCACTCAGGGGTCTCTCTCGTCTTCCATGCCATTTTACCTGTACATGAAACTGTGGCATACCTTACACTGTCCTGAATTGGCAGGGACAGTCCCAGTTAATTCTCTGTTGTCCTACATTTTTAGCTGCTTTTAAAATGCCCCATCTCCCACTTCCTCCTTTGTTCTCAGTTTACTTTATTTGTTGCAAATTAAGTTCCAAGTGGACTGGATTTTAAATCTTTTGAAAAGGGTTTTAAATCTTGAGTTAAGGCTTGGGGCGGGGGGAAGGTAAAGAAAAGATTAAGAATCACTTACGTAGACCATGAAAAACTATGGATCACTTTTAAAGAAATGGGTGTGCCAAAATATTTGGTTATCCTTATGTGTATCCTGTATTCAGGCCACCGTTAGGACAGATTATGGGGAAACAAAATGGTTTGTAATTGGCAAGGGGATCAGGCGAAGCTGCATGGATGCGTCATACACAAAACTGGATTAGACTCTGAGGAAGGAGGTGTGAAAACTGGAGCAAAAAACACTCAATAGTTTAATACAGTGGTCCTCCGGGATCCGAATCCCCCGGGGAACGAAATCCTCGGGACCCGAAACCACCGGGGACGGAAAAAAAGCCCCCGGGATCCAAAAAAAAAAAAAAAACCCCGGGTTGCGAAAAAAATTCGCAACCTGGAAGCTTTAAAACAGTGTGCTTCTGGCACACTGTGCATTGACAAAAGCGGTCCCCCGGGTAACGAATGACTTCCGGGATACGAAGGTAATCCCGGAACAGATTACCTTCGTTACCCGGGGGACCACTGTATATGCAGATGACACCGTACTACTACTACTACTAATAATAATAAAATTTATTTATACCCCATCCCTTTCAGATCAATCGGTGTGGCTAACAACAGTAAAATACAATTACATCAAATAAACTACATCCCTTCCCCAATTAAAAGAATATTAAATCTGTTACAGATTAAAACCAATAATATAAAACCAACATTAATACAATTTACAATAGACAAACAGGCAACGCAGCAACATTCTAATTGATTTTTGAGGGGACTTTGGGGAGTCCTCTGAAGAGGGGGTCCCTGAGGCTGGGGTTATCTATCTTGGAAAGGCCTGCCAGAAGAGATGTGTCTTGACAGCCTTTTTAAAGCTGTCTAAAGATGTCAATTGACAGATCTTATCCAGCAGGCCATTCCATAATCTAGCTGAAAATACTATCTGAAAATAGCAAAGATTTGGAATGATTACTGAAGAAAATAAAGGAAAAATGTGTAAAGGTGGATTTACAGTTGAACATTTTTTTTAAAAGAAAATAATGGCCATGGATAATTTACATAACTTTAGAGTAGACAATGGGGATATTGAAATAGTCAAAAAGTTCCCATACTTTTGCTCAGAATGGAGATTTCATTCATGCAATCAGAAAAACATTAGGACTTGGAAAGGCAGTATGAAGGAATTATACAAAATCCTCATATATCATTGAACACCAAGGTCAGGATTGTCTATGCCATTGTATTTCCAGTTTCTATGTACAGTGAAGAAGGCTGATAGGTAGAGAATCAGCTCATTTGAAATGTGGTGTAGGAGGAAAGTACTGTGGATACCCTGGACTGCCAAAAAGAAAAATAAATGGATCATAGAGTAAATCAAGCCCTCCCCCTAGAATCCAAGATGACTAAATTCAGACTGTCATACTTCAGACATATCTTGAGAAGGCATGGCTCACTAGAAAAAAACAATAGTGCTTGGCAAGACAGAAGGCAGTAGGAAGAGGAAGACAACATTTCAGATGGATAGACATGGCTTGGGTCCATCTTATCTCAGGGACCGCCTCTCCCCATATGAACCCCCCCCCCCCGCATGCTTCGGTCCTCTGGGAGAAATCTGTTGCAGCCCATGAAGACTAGGTTAGCGCAGACCTCCCAGAGGGCCTTTTCTGCTTCTGCTCCCAGGCTATGGAATGGCCTGCCGGACAGATGCGTCTCATTACATCACTAGACTGTTTCAAAACAGCCTTAAAGACGCATCTCTTCTGGCAGGCCTTCCCTGAAACTGTATAATCTACCTGGCTCCTAATATCTTTCAGCCAATTCCCAACTCCTTATCCCCCCATCTCTGTATTTTGTTGCTACCCATGCTGTGGCCAGCATTGCGGTTTTTATTGTGTATTTTGTTGTATTGTATTTTTATTGTTAGTAATTTAATTTTAAGCTTAACTAGTTTAATCCTATATTAAGGGGGGAGGTTGGGATGGAATTCTTGAATTATTTTAATCCATAATCTGTTTTTTAACCTTGTTATTCCCCGCCCCGATTGTTTTACAGAGGGGCGGGTAAGAAATTATTATTATTATTATTATTATTATTATTATCATCATTAGACTCACTTAAGGAAGCCACAGACCTGAATGTGCAAGGCCTGAGCAGGGCTGCTGATGATAAAGTGACTTTAAGTTATTTCATTCATAGGGTTGCCATAGGCTGAGGTCAACATGATGGCAGTTAATAACAACAAAAATTTATTGTCTTATTTTAAAATCCTGCATATGAGTCAAGTGTAAATTGTGTGTGAAAAGTGCCTTTACTTCATGTAATCCATTCATGGAGGGAGGGAGGCACACATATCTTAGGAAGAAGAACTTCTTCACTGTAAGAGCTGTTGGGCATCAGAATGGATTGTAGGTGGTAGGTTCTCCTACTCTGGAGGTCTTTAAACATAGGCTGGATGAGCATCTCTCAGGAGTCCCTTAGTAGTATATTACTGCTTGGCAGGATGTTGGACTGGATGGTCCTTGAGATTCCTTGCAATGCTAAGATTATATGGCTATTTCTATCTATGTGCATATGAGCTATTTCTGTGTGTGTGCATATGAGCTGTTTGTTGACTACAAGCCAACTGTACAAGCTATTTCTCTTTTATGGACCTTTAGAGAATACCGTACTCTGTACTGAAGAAAATATAATATTCAGTTATCTCAGTTCATCTGAATCTGTTTATAAGTTTTATGATTCAACTAGTACAAAAAGCACATGCTTGAAATAAAACAAAAAAGTGGTAAAAACTAGTTTTACTCACTTGGGAGTCAGGAGATCACATAATTTCTTGTTCTGGCCATTTCTCATTTCTGTTGCAGTTTAGGGTTTGTTGAAATTAATATTCTGGAATATATTAATGCTATTGCCATGTTAACCCTGTGTAGCAACGGTAGAGCAAAACCAGTTCAACCAGCAGTTGTGGCAACAGCAGGATTTTCCTTTATAGTAGCTTAACCTAAGGGAAAGCTATAAAATGTCTTGGAAGAAGAAAAGGGCAAGTGGCATTAAAATGTCTCTGATTACTTTCTCAAGATTAAACGAGTTTTGATACAGAGAGAACTTAAAACTGAAAAAGTGAAAATGGCATGACAAAAAATGGCCATCCTCTTTCCAGCAAATACAGAAGCTGTTTACATTCTGGATTGAATCCAGGCTTAGTCATATTTAGAGATGACTCACTGTAACCAATGGCCCTTAAGTTAGTAATTTAAGTGCTACTGGCTACAATTAATTTACTTTACTAAGTACAACTCAGATCTCTGTCACACTAAATAGTTGTACTGCTGTGGTTTCACTTCAACTGCCATGGCAACATCACATAGAATCCTGGGATTGTTCATTGAGGGAGGACCTTTGAAACCCTTTGAAGCCAGAGAATCCTCCACTGGGGCCTTGAGCCAAACTATACAGACCCCAGGAGGATCCCATAAGTTGATGCTGTGGCAGTTAAAGAAGAATTGTAGTGCTATAACTGCAGTGTGAAAAAGACCTAAGTCTGGATCCAACATTAGTTGCTGGTTGTTGTTGTTTATTTTATGTAGATCTTAATTTTTTCTCAATAATGATTTTCATTATTACAGTGCTACAATTCCCCTTTAACTGCCAGCATCAACTTCTGGGATCCTCCTGGGTTCTGCAGGAAAAGATATTCCACCTAGACATTAGGGGGAACTTCCTGACAGTAAGGGCTGTTCGACAGTGGAACATAATCCCTCAGAGTGTGGTAGAGTCTCCTTCCTTGGAGGTCTTTAAGCAGAGGCTGGATGGTCATCTGTCAGGAATGCTTTGATTGGGAGCTCCTGTATGGCAGCGGGGTTGGACTGCATGGCCCTTGTGGTCTCTTCCAACTCTATGATTCTATGATCACATTAATCCAAATGGGATGTAACCAAGGAATGTACTACCATGGCCAGATCCATCACTTTAACTGTGCAAAAGCACTCCTGATCAGTGCTGAAACCTGGACCTCCAGACGCAAGACTGAGTCCAGGAGTTGCCCCAACTTCAAACCTGGGCTTGGGGCAGGGTGTAATCCCATCTAACATAGGGTGAATTTCTGTTCCCAGATGCTTGTTTTTGATTGACCAAGAGCACCTCTGTCTTGTCTGGATTAAGGAGCAATTAAGGAGCATTACAGTTGCCACACATTGGTTTAGCACAGCTTCTTTGAAACTGGGTGGGAAAGAGTAATACAACTAAGTATCATCAGCATACTGGTGACATCTGACCCCCAAACACCAGACAATCTTTTGCAGAAGTTTCATGTATATGTTAAATAGCATAGGGAACAACCGAAAATGGCAGGGCAATAGCCAAGGAGTTAATTAGGAACCCTGCAGCACCATCGTCTGAGAGAACCTCTCCAGGAAAGAATGGAGCCATTGTAGAACAATACCTCCAAGTCTGTTCCCACTGAGACATCTAGAAGGATACCATGACCAATAGTACCAAAAGCCAACAAGTAGTCCAGCAGAACCAATTGGAAAACTGTTCTTCTGTCTAGTTCCTGGCGTAGGTCAACTACCAAGATTACCAAAGCTGTCTCCATCCCATAACCAGGCCCAAAACCAGACTGAAATGGATCTAGATAACTGGCCTCATCCAGGAACCCCTGGACCTGAGAAGTCAACAAATGTTCTACTACCTTGTCCAAGAATGTAACAGAGATTTGCCTATACCTATCCACTATAGTAGGAACCAGGGATGGATTTTCAGAAGAGATCTTACAGTGGTGTTCTTCAGGCATGTTGGGACCCTGCCTTGTCATAAAGTGGAATTATTCACTCCCCATAGCCACTCAGCAAGTTAATGAGTCTCACGATTGGAATGTAGAAATAGAGGGATATAACCTTTTTAAGAGGAACAGGCTGAACAGGAAAGGAGGAGGAATAGCATTATATGTCAGGGATATTTACACCAGTGAAGAGATCCAGGACATCAGTACTGGAGGCCAGGTGGAGAGCATCTGGATAAAAATTAAAGGAGAGGGAAACAACAGGGATGTTACTGTGGGAGTCTACTACAGACCTCCAAGTCAGGCGGAGAAATTGGATGATGCCTTTCTAGAACAGATGACCACACACTCAGAAAGGAGAGATGTAGTAGTGATGGGGGACTTCAACTATCCGGATATTTGCTGGAAGTCAAACTCAGCCATATCCTCAAGATCTAGAAAATTCCTCACTTGCCTCGAAGACAATTTCATCATCCAAAAGGTGGAAGAGGCAACTAGGGGATCAGCTATTTTAGATCTTATCTTAACCAACAGGGATGACCTAGTCAATGGAGTGCAAGTGGTTGGATCCTTAGGTGGAAGTGACCATGTTCTCCTGGAGTTTGTTATACAGCAGAAAGGGGAAGCCAGGCATAGTCAGACACGCACTCTAGACTTTAGGAGAGCTGACTTCAATAAACGTAGAGAAATACTGGGGGTGATCCCATGGTCAGGAAAACTAAAAGAGAAGGGAGTTCAAGACGGATGGGAGTTTCTCAAAAAGGAGATACTGAAGGCGCAATTTCAAACAGTTCCAATGAGGAAGAAAAATGGAAGAAATTTCAAGAAGCCAGGATGTATGACTAAGGAACTTTCAACTGAGCTAAGTTTTAAGTAGAACATGTATAAGAAATGGAAAAATGGGGAAATCACTAAAGAGGAATTCAAACAAATAGCCAGCACATGCAGGGGTAAAGTCAGGAAAGCTAAAGCGCAGAATGAACTCAGACTGGCTAGAGAGGTTAAGAACAATAAAAAGGGCTTTTCTGGGTATGTCCGAAGCAAAAGGAAGAAGAAGGAAACAGTAGGGCCACTGCGTGCAGAAGATGGCAAAATGCTCACAGGGGACAGAGAAAAGGCAGAATTACTCAACACCTTTTTTGCTTCAGTCTTCTCAGAAAAGGCAAAGGGTGCTCAACCTAAGGACAATGGGGAAGAAGACAGAATAGGGGAATTTCAGCACAGAATAAGTAAAGAGATAGTACAGGAATACTTGGTTAACCTAAATGAATATAAGTCTCCAGGACCAGATGAATTACATCCAAGAGTATTAAAAGAACTGGCAAATGTAATATCGGAACCATTGGCAATAATCTTTGAGAACTCCTGGAGAACAGGAGAAGTCCCAGCAGACTGGAGGAGGGCAAACGTTGTCCCCATCTTCAAAAAGGGGAAAAAAGAGGACCCCAACAATTATCGTCCAGTTAGTCTGACATCAATTTCAGGAAAGATTCTAGAGCAGATAATTAAACAGAGAGTCTGTGAACATTTAGAAGGGAATGCCATAATCACAAAAAGCCAACATGGGTTTCAGAGAAACAAGTCTTGTCAGACAAATCTGATCTCTTATTTTGATAAAATTACCAGTTTGGTAGATGAGGGGAATGCTGTGGATATAGTATATCTTGATTTCAGTAAGGCCTTTGACAAGGTTCCCCATGACATTCTTGCAAACAAGCTTGCAAAATGTGGGCTAGACAAGGTAACCGTTACATGGATTTGTAACTGGTTGACTGGCTGAACTCAAAGGGTGCTCAACAATGGCTCCTTTTCATCCTGGAGAGAAGTGACCAGTGGGGTCCCACAGGGTTCTGTACTGGGCCCAATGTTATTCAATATCTTTATTAATGACTTGGATGACAGAATTGGGGGCATACTTATCAAATTTGCAGATGACACCAAATTAGGAGGAGTAGCCAATACTCCAGAAGACAGGATTGACATTCAGAACGACCTGAATAGACTAGAAAGCTGGGCCAACACTAACAAAATGAAATTCAATGCGGAGAAATGTAAGGTACTGCACTTAGGATGCAAAAATGAAATGCACAGATATATGATCGGGGACATCTGGCTGAATGAAACTATGTGTGAAAGGGATCTAGGAGTCCAAGTAGACCACAAGTTGAACATAAGTCAACAGTGCGATGCAGCAGCTAAAAAGGCCAATGCTATTTTAGGCTGCATCAATAGAAGTATAGTGTCTAGATAAAAGGAAGTAATAGTGCCGCTCTATTCTGCTTTGGTCAGGCCCCACCTGGAATACTGTGTCCAGTTCTGGGCACCACAATTCAAAAAGGATGTGGAGAAACTGGAGCATGTCCAAAGGAGGGCAACTAAGATGGTGAAGGGTCTGGAAACCCTGCCCTATGAGGAACGACTTAGGGAACTGGGGATGTTTAGCCTGGAGAAGAGAAGGTTAAGAGGTGATATGATAGCCCTGTTCAAATACTTGAAGGGATGTCATATTGAAGAGGGAGCAAGCTTGTTTTCTGCTGCTGCAGAGACTAGAACGCGGAACAATGGATGCAAACTGCATGAAAAAAGATTCCACCTCAACATTAGGAGGAACTTCCTGACAGTAAGTGCTGTTTGACAGTGGAACACACTCCCTCGGAGTGTAGTGGAGTCTCCATCCTTGGAGGTCTTTAAGCAGAGGCTGGATGGCCATCTGTCGGGGATGCTTTGACTGGGAGTTCCTGCATGGCAGGGGGTTGGACTGGATGGTCCTTGTGGTCTCTTCCAACTCTATGATTCTATGATAATCTCTAGTCTGTTTAACAAGCTAGGCAGGCAAGGGTCTATTATATATGTGGTAGCTATTGCTTCTTTGGGCTGCACAAACTGAAATGTATCCAACAACAATGGACAAGCAGGTGCCAAGGTTGCATCCACTGGATGTCTATCAACTCTGCTGTCCAAGTCAGAGTGAATCTGAGTGATTTTCTTTACAAAATGATGGGCAAATTCTATGTAATGGGCTACTGAGTGGGTTAAATTCTCCTTTGGATCAGATTGTAACAGATTCCTGACCACTCAAAACAGCTCTTCTGGATGATTCTGTGATTATGCTAAGGTGGCAGCCATAAAAGTATGTTTTTGCTACTCTTATTGTACTACCATAGGCCTTCAGGTAGACTTTAGCCCATTTTCAGTCAGACTCACTTTGAAATAACAATCAGAGACTTTCTCTAGTCACTTGTTTCATTGCTGCCAACTCCTTAGAAAACAGATTTAGCTCCATTCCATGAGTGGTGTGTGTGTGTGTGTGTGTGATGCTTAGGAGTGATCCTGTCCACTGATCAAAACTGCTTCCTTAAAGACCAGGTGAGGGGAAAGGCCCCTCCTTATATGCCCTAAAAGCCATGAAAACCGGCTCTAGAGAACTGGCAAACTTTTTAGATTTTTATCAAATACAACATATACCGAGGAGGGAAGGGCTGAAAGTTCCAAAGCTAGGGTTATCACCATATTGCATTAAGGCTTCTGTCAATAATGTCCACATCATTCATCTTTCTCTCCCCCCCCCCCCCCACTTCACAGTTGGTAACCTTATAATACATAATGACTGGTGGGGTGGAACAGATAAATGCATCCATGACTTTGGCCCCATTCCCACTGACATTTAATCTGGTTTGTGATTTTCCTTCGCTCCGCGTTGATGAGTTGATTCCAAAAGGTCCATCATTCCCACTATTAAAGCAGTTCTTTTCATTATCCCCTTGTAATTGCTTCTTTTTTGGCATGATTGTCGTCCCCACTAGGTTGTGCCACTTCAAAATGCATGTCAATCATCTGTGCAACATCGGTGATGTAAGTTGCAGCCCGACTTGGGAACTTTATATTTTTTAAAATGACTGAAGATTCGATTCATTGGTTTTGCAACTATTTGCTTCACTGAGCTGCCATTGGCCTGATTGCCTTGCTTTATAACTAGTTGCAAAATCAATGAATCAAATCTTCTATCATTTTTTTTTAAATCATGCGCCCATAGGTCACACCACAAACACAAAGACAGTGCTTTTCTCCCCCTCCTCAGGCATCTTCCTATTCCAAGACAGGTCCTCCATTGGGGCGGGGGAGTCCGGGAGGTGCGGTGGGCAGCTGCAAGACCCAAATGAACTTGGGGGGCCCCTCTACAGCCCAGGATGTTGGCCCTCCAAGGGTCTGATGGTGGGAGCAGCAGGAGGAGGAGAAGCCACAGGAGAAGGAGGAGGAGGGGAAGCGGCAGGCCTGGAACCCCTAAAGGTCCTATGGTAGCAGGAGCAGGGCTTCCCAGAGCATCTGCTGGCCTGCCTCCTTCCAGCTGCGGCTTTGTTGTTGCTGTGGGGCTGGGTAGGGAGGGAGCCATCACTGGTTAGGGGCTGTGGGAGGGATGGGTGGGCAATGGAGCTTGGCATGGGTGCCAGAGCCACCTGGGAAGGACCCTGCTGCTGAGGATCAGGACTGTCAACTGCAGGGGAAGCTGAAGGAGGATCCCGCTGAGCTGCCTTTGCAGGGGGAAGGAGGTGGCGGCTGGTGGGGCCTATCCAGGCAGAATGTAACCCTCTTCCATATAGTCCATCCCCTTGAGTACAATGTGAACACCCCATGCCAATTACACTTGTTGGACACAGTTCCAAAACACTTCTTTAAAAAAAACAACAACAATAACACTTTTTGATCCATCTTCAAATAGAGCGAGTTTTTTGTGTTTGTCTTTTGTGTTTGTCACACTTTAACACAACTTCAATCAATCACAGTTGTGTCTGAACCACTTTCAAGTGTGAACCATGCACATATAAATTGATCAGCAATTCAGTTTATATCATAGGGGGAACAAGCTCTTTAACTGCCAAGGCTCAATGCTTCTGAGATTCCAGGATTTGAAGTTTTTAGAGATATTTAGCCATTTCTATTAGAGAGTTCTGGTATCACTACAAACTACAATTCCCAGGATCCCATAGCATTAAACCCTGGCAGTTAAAGCAGTATATCATTTCTGCAGTGCAGACCCAGCCCGTGATGACCTTTCCAACACTGTAATATTGAAAATAAAAGATAGCCATCAAATAATTAAATAACCAACTTCATATCAATAAACAAATATCATATCACTATATATTTATTTAAAGTCTGCAATGTGTCAGGAAGATCTCTCAGCTTTGCTATTTACTGCACTCTGTTGTTGTTGTTGTTGTTGATGATGATGATGTTACAGTTACTGTTGTTGTTTTTTAAAACCCACATTTCTTTCTTTCTGAAGAAATTTGCAGATTTTGTAAATTCTTCAAAAATGAATTGCACTGAAATCCTCCTCTCTGAACACTCGCCAAATTCAATATGTACAAGTCTTCCCTGAAAGAAATGTGCCTATAAGTGCTGTATTGAATGTGCATGTATTGAATGTGCCTATAAGTGCTGGTGCTACGGTAGATCTGCTCTTGGGAATAGAAGAACAAAGCTGTATAAACAGGAGTTCAAATCCAGACTTTTAAAAAGTAAGCATTCAAAGTCCTGGCCCAAGATGGATAAATCTGTTAGTTTGGGTTTTAAATTAAATCCTGAATGCAATAAAAAGAGAGGATTCAGACAATTTCTTATCAAAAATAAACTGAAACTAAATATGTAATCATGCCTAGCCTCAGAAACCGAGTCTCTATTTTACTATTAAGTATTAAAATCGGAACCAGCTTGGTGTTAACAGTGGAATACTTGTTAAAAGAAATATCAGTGTGGAGAAGCTAATTGCATTTCCTGTTTACTCCTCTAGAGTAAATCGTGGAAAACAGCTGATGGGCTGACTAGCTTGTGGCAAGGTATCCTGGGGCAACGTGTGAAACGGAAAACCTTGCTCTGCATATCCGTGCCCAAAAGGTAACCGTCGAGAAGGGAATTTATTTTGAAGCACTCATGTAAAACTGTGGGACGGAGGCGATGCTGGAACTGTGACATCATCCTTCACACTGGGGCCAGAAGAAACAACCATTCCCTGTTTGAGCAAGTCTGCTTTTCATTTACAGTTTGGGTCAGTCAGAGAGGAGGCCCTGAATGTAACTGTAGAGACAATCCAGTTTTGAGCTGCATCTTCCACCAAAGGCAGCTCAGCTCTCCCCTGCTCCAGCCCAGGGGGAAGGACTGACAGTGGATTTTTTTTTCTTAAATAGCATTCAGAATCCCAAGTTCCTCCCTTTCACTGTGGAGAAAAGAAGTGAGGGGAGATACAGGAAAGTTTAACAAAATGAAGAGATGAGTCCAGTGTGCAAATAATTCCATAAATAAGGTCCTGGAATTCCTAACACTAGATTTACTCAGGGGTAAGTGCTTTTAATGTCATTTTGATGGAAGAGGGATGCTTTAATGTGATGATCTGGTGTCTACAACAGTTTAGTTTTGAAGTATGTATATCTATCTGTTGGTGAAGGAGTGGGAGCCAACTGGCAGGGAATGGTGGCTGTTTGTCTTGGCAATACTTGAGTGGGGTAAAACCATCCACCAAAGGGACAACAAAGGGCAATAGAGCTAAATTGAGCTTATCTGGATGGGCATTGCAGAATGGGCTATTGCTGGTGGGTTTCTGTCCTTCAGGGAGATAAACGTTTGGCAAAATCTTGAGTTTTTTGAAGTAAGAACTTGCAAAGCTGCTGCTTGGGAGATGGTGGAGGAGAGAAACTGCTGCTCATATCTGATGGGGAAATTTCTGCATACTGCCATTACCTCCCAGATGTGTTCCTGTGAACTCAGTCGTTATGAGTCTTGTCTCTCTGATATATTGTAGACTTTTGTTATAAGGGTCCAGATTTGTACTCATGCCCTAATGCAGTCATGGCTAGGATTATTCGGAACTCTTTGTCTTCGTTAAATCAGAAAATTGTAACAAATAGTGCATTTTTCCTGGTTTTGCTCCCCGCTGTGCCTTAACATCAGGTCCCAATAAATTACATTATTATATTTGCAGTATGGTCTGGGAAATGAGTGAGAAGAGAGGTAGCAACAGCATGTGAAATCTTGATATTTACTATGGAGAAGGAGATTCAAAAGACACTCAACAGGCCAAGTAATGCTTTACCTAAGCTGCTGTTTGGGGTTCCCATGTCCTGACAGTAGTTCTGTCTGAAAACTGCCAGGGGAAAGAATGTTAAGCACAGGAGAGGGTTTCTGAGGAGGGAGTGCACCAGGTTCAGTTCAGGTGCGGTATGACTGATTCCTTTATGAAAAGTTAGTGAAGGCTGCCCTCTGCCTGGATCAGGGGAGAGTCTGGAGATTCTCCAATAGCATCCCTCTGAAAGGGCCCCTGGGGAAGTAAATGACAGAAAGAGAGAGAGAGACAGATCATACTGACTGGATGGACAAAACAAAAATGAAGTTAGAGTTGTGGCTTGTCTTACTTTAGAATATCAAATCTATGTGAATCAGCAAGAGTAAGAAAAAGTAAGATTATGCTTGAGTGTACCAAGGGAGTCGTTTAGTGACTGTGAAGTGTCCCAAGGGTACCCTGATGTCCTCTAAAGGACTGAGGAGCAACCTGGACACATAACCAGTCTCTCCACCTCTTCCCTTTCTACTTTGACCCTAAAGATCTATTCCAATATGCTGCCAGTGCATTCTCTAATGACTTTATCTTATAAGTTAGGTGTTCTGCACCACAACCTTAATGCAGAAAATGCTCAGCATAGGCCAGGGACACACCCTTTGGCTGCTAAGCTTTTCTTCCCAGGATGTCTATGTTACAGTGTAGACAGAAGAAAACTCCACCTCTTTCATTGCAAAATGAACTCTAGGGACCACGCAGTTCCTGCAATTAAAGATCTAGCAAATCAGCCCAACATACATCCACAGAACCAGAACATTGAGTCTTGCTGATAACCTGTGGAAATTCTTGTTTTTCATAGGGTTTCATTAAAGCTGATGATTGTAATTAAGTGAATTGGGATATCCAGGTATGTTTACAATGGCCTTGAAATGAATTAGAGTCCAAGCCTGTTTATAATTATTCCCATTGAGGTTGTGGCTCTATACACACTTACAAAAGAGGGTTGCCATAAGTCAGAAATGCCTTGAAGGCACACAGTACATGTGCAAACACACACACACTCCACTTAACACAGTGGGAACTATATTCAGTTGAAAGTAAGCACAGATAAGATTCCAGATCTGCAGGTTCAAGATTGCAGGATTCCCCAGTTAAAACATATATTTTAAAAAATAATCAAAATGTAAAAGTCGTCTTTTAATGGAGGTACAGGCATCAGCTTCTGAGCATTCGAAATTCACAGGCATTTTTGGGGTGCTGGCAAAATGACCAAAGTCACATTTTGTTGTGATGTCCAAAATCTCCTGAGGATTAAGAAATGGAATTTAAACTGAAATTTTATCATTTCACTTTGGCTACACCACATATTCAAAAGGTGGCCCTAGGCAAGTTTCTGTCTCCATCTCTGCTTTAGTCATTATCCCTTTGTAGGGACAAGTAATAACACTGGAATGTCTAATGCACTACTCCTTAGCAAGGATTATTGTGACAGTGTATGTGAAACACATTGAACACTGAGAACAATATATAAATGCTAAGTACTATCATAGTGTTACTCTACAATGAATAAAAGACACTACTTGGTTTCAAAGTAAATGAGTACAGCATACAGTGGACAGCAGAGCTTTTCTCAATGTGTAATAGTTTTTATTGGTATGAGAACTGGGGGCTTTCAATTAGAAGTTATAATACTCTTTCCACTCTCTACAATAAATGCAGTTGTGCCACGTTGGAATGTTTGCTTACACTCACTAGTTTTCAGCTGACAATAATGAAAAGTTTTCCCTAAGAGCAAAAGCATCTGCAAGCTTGTGCTTCTCTTATGCAACTAGATGTCAAAATTTCTCCATCATAACTGTGACGGGTTCAGTGGAGGCCCACATCTGGAATAAAAGAGAATCTAATTTTCATATACGTCTAGTGGTTCAACAATTATTTGTTGTAGTCACAGAAGGAAAGAGTGGATGAAGAGGCCTGGTCTGTATGTGTGAATGTTACCGAGTGAGGTAGAAACATGCTAATAGTTGCAGAAGTGCCAAAAGTTTGAAAGCTAAGCCTGGGATTCTCCTTTGGGACAGTTCTCTTATGACAAATGCCTAACAAGGCCATGCCAGACTTCTTGTCATTTTCTCTAGTAGAACTCCCTTCTTCATCAGTTCTCTGGGTGAGAAAGATATTCCTGGCTGAAAACTGTTTCCTAATTATACCTTTTGTCCAGCACTGCTCCTGACCAAAACTGGAATGGCCCAAACCTAACTCATTCCAGTGGTTTCAGTGGGATTTTGATTGGGAGCAAAACTTTACCAGTCTGTTTGTGGCTTGTTTCCTCGTGATGATTCATAAATTCCTTATAAAACATCTGTAGGCCAAAGGGAGGCTACACAGGCACCTTTATAAATCCCCCCCTTTCCCTCTCATCAATAGTTCCTATCAGATCCTAATCATTCTAGGTAGGCAGAATCTGCCCTCTCCCTTGCCACATCTTTGTAAGTGGCTTGCCAATCAATGGAAGAAATCTCCCCTCCAAGACTTGTGACTGAGTCTTGAAAAGAAGGAGAGCCAGGGAATCCTTTACCACCTCCTTTCCCTTCCCACAGACTGTCTCTAGTGATTCATCTCATTTTTGTTTGTGGGTTGCAATTTTTATCCAATGCCTTTCCCCCTTGTCTAGAAACTTCTAAACATTTTTATTAGACAGATTTCAGCAACTGTTCCAGGTTCCTATTACAATCTGCTTTTCTTTTTCATAGCTAATTTTAAACTCTATTCCATTTTTCCCCATTTCTTTCTGGTCTGTTTTCCTCCCTTATTTAAGTGCAGGCTCTTTGTTGTTTGTCAGGCTGAGTATTGTTTAAAATTTGCTCATCCTTATATAAGCTGACTGTTAAATCAGCAATTTCAGGGCCTCAAAATAGTTGGGTTAGTTTACCAAGAAAAGATTTGTGATTGTTACCACAGTCTTTTACCCTCAAGTGCAGGGATGGGCAACTGCATGTGAGCCAGGGACGAATTCCCCTCAGCACCCCATGATGAACATTTCCTCCCACAGCAAGCCCAAATATCTCCATTTTCATTTGCAGCACCTCTCAAATGGTAATAGGAAGTGATGTTAGGTCATTTCTTATCACTACTGTGAGGATTACAGAAGAAAACTGTATAGTTCAGGATAATTTGGAGTGCTCGGGCAATTTGGGGGCAGTACTGGGTTCTGGGGTGGGGGTTAATGCGTTTTGTGGGGTTCTTTTGTAATTGTTAACTGCCCTTGGATTGCCCCTGACACATGACAACCCTGCAGATGAGACACCTCCAAGACTCCCTGTCATCCACTGCTCCGCTAAATTCATACCCATGATCTCTTTAATAGACTCCATCCATCTAGCATGTGGCTTTCCTCTCTGCTGCCCTCCACCTTTCCTAGCATCATTGTCTTTTCTAATGAGTCATGCCTTCTCATGGTGTGTCCAAAGTATGACAGCCTCAGTTTTATCATTGGGGTTTCAAGGGAGATTTCAGTCTTGATCTGTTCTAGGACTCATCTGTTTGACTTTTGGCTGTCCACAATATCCTCAGCACTCTTCTGCAGCACCAAATCACAGATGAATTGATTTTCTCTTTATCCACTTTCTTCACTGTCCAGCATTCACATCCATGCATGGTGAAGGGGAATATGATGGCTTGAACAATCTTGACTTTAGTGTTCAGTTGTAATTCTTTACTCTTTAGAAGCTTTTCTAGTTCTTTCATGGTTGGCCTTTCCATTCCTAGTCTTCTCCTGATTTCTTGACAGCAGTATTCTTACTGATCAATGTTTGATCCAAGGTATGGGAATTTTTTTAACTATTTTAATTTCCTCATTGTCTAAATTGAATTTATGTAGAGTCTCCATGGCCATTATATTTGTTTTCTTTATGTTCAACAGTAACCCTGCCTTTGCACTTCTTTGACCTTCCTTAATAATTGTTGCAACTCTATGATGTTTTTCCACCATTAGTATGGTGTCATCTGCCTATCTTATACTCTTGATATTCCTTATTCCTATGTTCACTTCTCCTTCTTCTGAGTGTAGAACTGCTTTTTATATTATTTTCTGCATACAAGTTGAACAAATAGGGTAATAAAATACAGCTTTTCCTGTACCCTTTGCCAGTTGGGAACCATTTTGTTTCTCCATGTTCTGCTCTGACAGTAGCTTCTTGTCCTAAGTACAGATTTTTCAACAGGACTATCAAATATAGTGGCACTCCCATGTCCAAGATCCATGCATAGCTTTCTGTGGTCTATATAGTCAGGTAGAGTCTCCATCCTTGGAGGTCTTTAAGCAGAGGCTGGATAGCCATCTGTCGGGGATGCTTTGACTGGGAGTTCCTGCATGGCAGGGGGTTGGACTGGATGGCCCTTGTGGTCTCTTCCAACTCTATGATTCTATGAAATGCCTTGCTCTAGTAGTCTATAAAGCACATGCTGAATCTCCCCCCCCCCTAAAAAAAATTCATTGGCATGCTCCATTAACCATTATGTTTGCATTGTAGTCCCTAATGCTTCTTCCTTTCCTGATCCCTGCTTTTATCTCTGGAATTTTTCTCTCCATGTATGATTAGAATTTGTGTAGCAGAATTTTGAGCATAATTTTGCTTGCATGGGAAATTAATGCTATGGCCCTATAGTTGCTGCAATCTCTTGAATCTCCTGTTTTATAAATGAGGATGTATATTGATTATTTCCAGTCTATTGGTCATAATTTTGTTTTCTGTATTTGTTTGCATATTTTAGTTACCACCAGCATTGATTCTATCTGTGCGGATTGTAGCAGTTCAGTTGAAATATCATCTGTTTCTGGTAATTTCAGCTTCTATCTTGCTTTTTAGAATTTGGGGTTCGTCTTCATATGGTTCTTCATTTGAAATGGCATTTGTTTTTTCACTCTTTTATATAACTCTTCTGTGTATTGAATCCAGGATCTTTTTATTTTCTATTAGAGGGCAAAATTGCCCGAAAATATAACTTTTTAAAAATTGGCATTGAGGGACTTCAGGGTCGACAAAAATAGGGTCCAGTGACTTCCTGTGGCCTGTGGGACACACTATGCTCATGCCTGCTCTAGTGTGTTCAGGTTACAGAACCCACACTAGCAGGACTATGGAGTGAGCAACTTGTTTAAATTTCGGTGGTTCCCAATGAATTCTGAGGAATAAAGTAAATACCTGTACTCTAGAATGCAGCTGAGAAAAGAGCAGGCCCAATTTTAACTCCAGATAACTTGCATCAATAGGATCCGAGTTAGCTTCCACTCTGGTGGTTTTATGTCACTGTTTGCCTTACCTTCCCCACAGATAAGTACCTGACAGTTATTTGCTGTTCTTAAAAAAATTAGGGATGATGAGACTATCTGAAGACTAAGAAGACATGCTCCCTCACCCCCCCCCCCCATCATCATTTTTTCATTGCTGCGGAAGGAGAGTTAGTTCTTTCTTTCCCCCCTTTTGCCTCCTCAGCAAATGATATAACATTTCATGTCTGGCTATAGGGAGATCTCCAGATTTATCTGCAAACTACCCCCCCACCCCCAATCATCTTCTATGAAATGGCTGTGGGAAGAAATTTCAGAAGTCTTGCAGTAGCTCTGGGGGTGGTGATGGTAAGTGGCTCAACATAGTGCAATTCTGTGTGGAATTATACACGTTTGTGGCTACAATTTGCCTGGAAACAAAACCTCAGACTCTGGATTATTAAGGAACTGATCAAAGTTCTCAGACTGCTCAGCTAACAACATAGAACAGAAGCCTGCTAGTGACATATGTATGCTTAGGTGTGGCTTATGCATGCTTATGTCACTTTTTGCATTGAGCATAGGGAGCTCTTCTCTAGCCCTTTTTATCTCATACAGAACCTCTGCCACAGCAGCTTTCAAGCACTACTTGTTGCTGTGGAGTCGAAGGCTTTCATGGCCAGCATCCATAGTTTTTTGTGGAGCTTTTGGGCTATGTGGTCATGTTCTAGAAGAGTTCCTTTCTGACATTTTGCCAGATGCTGGCGAAACGACAGAAAGGAACTCTTCTAGAACATCCACAAAAAACTACTTGTTGCTGCTTACTGGTGAGGAGGGAAGGAGAGGGAACCAATTCAGATGATGAAGATTTGCCTGATCTAGGCTCTGAGAAGAAGCAGAAGGAAGGTGTAGCTCATCTTTGTGTGCCCCCTCATTGCTTCCTGGCTCTGAAATGAGACCAGCCACTTCTTCTTCATCTGAATTGCCTCCCCTCCCCTCTCCCCACTGATTTGTAGCAGCCATAGGGGCAGTTCGTCCCAATTTGACAGTTGCCACAGGAAGAGAATAGAGACCTGCATGAATGTCCACTGTTGTGCTCTGCTGGTTTTATGTTGGATCTCATGTTATAGGATGGGAGTGATATAGGAGGTATAAGCATTTTGACCATAATGACCACCCTTCCCATCCAGGTGGACTTCGCTGTTTTACTAGACATCACTCCTTAGCGTCCTGGTTCTATTGCCTGTGTTTCAGAATAGGAGCCTCATGTGATTTTAAAAATGCTTATATTCACAGAGGAAGGAGATAGCAAGAACATATTGTAATTGCGTAACAGTAATGCTTCTGTACTACAAGTTGTTAGGAGGTTGGGCAGACCCAGTTCCCTCCTTGTCTTCCCATTCTTATTTCCCTTACTTTTCCACTTAGTTTTCTGGGGCTTCTCACTGCACATATTCACCCTTCACTGAGCTGTGATGGGGAATTTTTGTCCCTTTTTGAGGACAAAAGATTTAGAAAGAAAGGTTTAAGTAATTGTGTCCATGTTTCTCTGTTTGGGCTCCTTTTCTTTCATTCAGTTCACTAACAGCTATTCTCTGATGCTTTGAAAGCTGGCAAATGTTCAACCTCCCCCCCCCATCTCTCTACATTTCTTCAAATAAATGAAATGCTTCTACACAGAATATGACAGTGGCTACTCATCCGCTGCCCTGAAATTAGGGCTAGACCTAAGAGGCAGAGTTGCAACTGAACATTAGATGAATCTCTGAATAATAATGTAGTTTGATAATATAATTCTTTATATAATGTGGAAGTAGACACTCAATTACTGAAGGTCTTGAAGCAGATGTTGGATAGTCACCTGTTGGGTTTGTTGGCTCTAAATTTCTGGCACTCAGCAGAAGGCTGGCATAGAATGTGCCTTACACCTTTGATTCTAAAATTTCTGTTTTATCACAAGATTGATGAAGACCACAGGATTCATGAAATGCCATATTAAATCAGGAATCCAGTTCAAAGCAGAATCAACATAAAGAACAAAAGAGCTATGGGGCTTTCTAGATTGGCAAAAAGAAGTGTGTTCATGGCTGCATGAAACTCTAGCCTTTAGATGAGAAAAAGGGAAAGTGTGCCATGAAAATGCTTTTTTTGCGTTTTAGGGGAGAAGAAGCGCCTTTAAAAAGGTGCTGGTTTTCCCAGCTTCTTTTTTAAAAACTGCAGAACAGCGCAGCTCCATCTAAAGGCTGCTAAGCATTAAGGAAAAGGCAACTTCATGTCACACTTTCCTGCCAATCTAGAAAGCCCCTATAAGAGATGATATAACATTCCAGAGTCAAGTGAACTGGTACTATAAAGTATGGCACTAAAATCTGTGGAAGGGTGCTGGAAAATATCTTATCAGCTTGTGCTAGAATAGGAGCCCTATTCTAAAGGTAGCTAACTTATTACATGTTGCTTACATTCACAGGAAAATACAAGCTGGGATTGTGGTTGATCCTGGTTTACCAAGAGCAGGTACTTTAGTCACTTGCACTTGGCTCTTCCTACCACTGTAAATGACTGTCCATCTCAATGGTTTGTTTAGCATGTCATGTATACTCCATGGGTTGTGCACCTGCAATCAGTTTGCTCCCACAAACCATGACTTCCCTGAAATCAATCCTGCCTTACTCTTTCCTGTGAATACGACTGTTCTTTCCTATGGAGAAGGCCCAAATAGAAGCAGATGTTGCATATCCTCCAACATTTCACAGATGAAAACTAGGAGGTGTGTGTGTGGTCAAGAAATATCAGAATATGGTCAAGATTAATGAGGAAGAACAGACAAGGTAGGATAGGCTGCAGCAGTTTGTTTTTGTCTGAGCCTACCGGGATGAGCAAGATTACCTTCAAACCCATTTTCAAGTAATTGAAGTAAGCTGACGACAAAGGGGGAAGATGGGAGCAGAAGAGAGAAACTGGGACATTTTAAAAGTAACTGATAGAGAATTACTTGAGACTGTCCCTGCCAAATCGGGACAGTTGGTGAGTATGATGTTGCATGTGTAGCTGCTGTGTCTTTCAGTCAGACTTGTATGAACATCTTCCATCAGTAGTTGTTATTTCCACCATTCCAGAAAGCGAGCGAGTCCATGGTTGGGGTGGAATCAAGTTCTGCATCTGCCAAGTCCAAAGACCTCCCTGCTGGACTGAATTAGCTCTGTTAACCTGTTTTTCTCTTGTGATTCAGAGACTCAGCCAGCCTTAAAGTTCCATCATTTTTTCCAGATCCTAATGTTCTGTATTCCTCATTAAGATGCTGAGTGTCATGGGTGGAGGGAGAGTAGTTGGTTAAAAATGTTACTACATACAAAGGCTTGTTGAGTTTTGAGGGAGTTTCCTCCTTTCCCCCCACAAATGCACTTTTTCCTTTCACCAGCTTGGACTGGGGTATCAGAAGCATGAAACAGATAAACTTAGTTATGATTTACTGAAAAAGTATGAATGGATAAATGAATAGAGTTCTCTTTTATGACAGTGTTGCTATTATTTGAAAGACTGTTACCCTCCCTTCCCTAGTTTACTGGTCATTTGTAAAAAACTGCAATGAAAGCACTCAGAACTTTTCTAAATTAAAAAAAAATTAGTGCAAGTAAAGGTCCACCTTATTTTTGTAGAAGACAGTGAGAGTCCATAAACTTTAGATACTTATCAATGAATTATTCCTATTACAGTGGTCCCCCGGGTTACGAATCCCCCGGGGTACGAAAACCCCGGGGTACGAAACCGGCGGGACCGCGATTGTATCCCCCGGGATCCGAAAGATCCCCCGGGATACGAAAGGAAAAAAGCTGCGCGGCCCCTTTAAATGGCCACGCGGTCCATTGAAAATAGCGGTCCCCCGGGAAACGAAAGCTTCCGGGTTACGAAAGGTAATCCGGAACGGATTACCTTCGTAACCCAGGTGACCACTATATACATTTTTAGCATTTTTTCCTCACTTTCTCCCCAGTATTAAAACTCATGGCAGGTTATATAATATTTAAAAGCAGAACAGATTAAAAGCATACAAGAAAAAACAACAAATATATATAAAATAGTTTTAAACAAACCCAAACAAACAATTAACAATCTATAAGCAACATTAAATTTCTCTCCCTCCAAGTCTGTGAGAATGAGCTGTTAAGTCAGATTTTAAGCTCAAAGAATTTAGAAGGTGGAGGTGTATTTCAGAGAACCAGTGACTATGGCCCAGTACAGACCAATGCAAAGCACCATCCTGGCACTGAAATTAGGGCTCAAGAGGGCGAAGCATCCACACACTCCATGCTCTCCTAGCGCCATTTTGGCACACACACATCCAAATACGCCGATGACGTGTCTTGTGCACTGAGTCCAAAGGGTGCAGTGCACAAGAGACATCATTGCACCACTCCAGGGCACTAATGGTGCCTTGGAAGTGGCATGGAAAGGAGCTGCGTTTTGCAGCTTCTTTTTTCAGTCACATCCTGGCTGCGCCATTTGGTTGGCATGGCCACAATCTGGAGGAGAAAGGGGTGGCGTCTCGCTGCCCCTTTCTGCCCATTTGTACAGGCTCTATATTTCATAACAGAGATTATGAAGGATTTCTTTAGCTGCACTGCTCTCAGTCCTCTTGGCAGATCTGAAAGGTGTTGTGCCTGGCCTGATCTAAGAATGAAACATTTTGGCCTTTGACAGTAACATTGTGCTGGAATTAAAATGGAATATTATGTGATGTCAATTGGAGTTCACAGGTAAATGGACAGTTTGTATGTAGGATACAAACCTAATGAATTTACTCTTAATCAATGGGGCTTTCTAGATTGGCAGGAAAGTGTGACATGAAGTTGCCTTTACCTTAATGCTTAGCAGCTACATTGCAAGCCCCAGGTGTGGATTTAAAAGGTACAGGGCAGCTAGACTGAGGGGTGTGGGAACAACTTATCTGAAGTCTTTTCTGTGGCTCAGCAGCTACGTTGGAAGCTGTCAGAACACTACAAACACAGACGGAGCAGCTGCACCAGCGGCAATGAACGCGGCTTTTAGCCGCGCTGAAACTTTAATTTTTTTTCCTTGCCGGCTGGGAACTGCGCAGCTGTGCAGGTTTGCCGGCTGGGAACTGCGCAGCTGTGCAGTTCACAGCCGGCAAGGAAAAAAAATTAAAGTTTCAGCGTCATTCCGGTTTCTCTGCTTTTTTTAAAACTGTGCAGTTGCACTGGTGCATCATGAATGAACCCCTTTATTTTGTGAATGAATCGACATGTTATGCACAGTAGAATAACAGTAACGGCATCCCAGAGTCCCTACTGCGCATGTCTAGGGTTCGGATTAGGAGTGGAGCTAGGGTTTGGGAGCTTTAAAAAACTTCGCGGTTAAACCCCAGCTTTTACACCTGCAGGGCATTGAGCGTTTTAATTAGAAGTGAACTCCACACCACTCATGCTCCCAATCCACGATCCATTATGATCCGCACCTGTATCGCTGCCTTTAAATGGGTGCTTTAAAGATACAGCGGCCCCTTTAACTGCACAGCTGCACCGCAGCCTTTAGATGGAGCTGCGATGTTCCGCCGTTTTTAAAAAAGAAGCTGGGAAAACCAGCACCTTTTTAAAGGTGCTTCTTCTCCCCTAAAATGCAAAAACAGCGTTTTCATGGCACACTTTCCCTTTTTCTCATCTAAAGGCTAGAGTTTCATGCGGCCATGAACACACTTCTTTTTGCCAATCTAGATCAGCCCAATGTCTTTGATATGTCTTGATATCAAAAACTAGGTTTGCAATAAAACAGGCTGCTTTATTGAGGGGAGCTGAACAAGATAGGTTGTAACCTCCCAGAGGTCTTTTTCAGCTGTTGCTCCCACCTTTTGGAATGGCCTGCCAGATGAGATCCATCAAATATAAAATTTAGATAGCTTCAAGAAAGCTATCAAGATCGATCTCTTCCAGCAGGCCTTCCCAGAACAGCCTCTGGCCATGTAAAGACTCCCCATATCTCTCCTGATCGATGTAGCTCTGGTTGTGACTACTTTGTACATGTTAATTTTAATAGTGTAAATAAGAGTTTTAAAAAATGTTGGAATTTTAATATTATAATTGTTTAATCTTGTTTTAAGGAGGGATTTGTATATGTATATAATTGTATTTTTAACTGTTGTATGCCGCTTTGATTGCACGTGCAAAAAGTGAGATATAAATAAAAGTTTCATTTTATTATTTAATGACATGGGAACTATATTGGGTGGCCAAAGTGCAACCAATAGCCTGCATGTGGCTCTGGGGACCCCAGAGTGTGGTCCCTAAAACTCCCCAGTCCCACCATTATTTTTTTTTAAAAGTCATACCAATTTATTTTATTGTAGCTGGAATTCATGTTCCATTACTTTGGACATGCCAAAATGTGGCAGTGCAGCATACAGGGTGGACCCAGGAAGGAAAAATGGCCCCCACCTATGTGCATTTGCCCACTCTTGACAGATATAAAGGATGGAAAATTGAACTTGCTTTTCATATTAAGCAGTTGCTTAGGCACCTATCTGCATTTTAGAACAGTCACATGACACCCATAAAGGAACAAGCAATTGATCCTTTTGCATGTTCAGTCTGCATAATCTGGTCACTTTTTTGTGTGTGAAACTAATCTGTTACTGATTGAGAAACATTTGTCCCTGATTAATTCAAAGAACTATCCTACAGACTGTGGGATATGATTCCCTATGGACTTTCCACATAATTTAATAATTATAATATACTGAAGAGCAGCTGTAGATGATTCAGATCTCAGTGGATGAACTTCCAGGAAACCAGTCATTAAGTAGGAGGTTGAAAGCTGGGAATGATTTCTGGGCCACAAGTGTAACCATCCAGATCTTGTACTCAAAGTGTTACATGAATCTGAGATAACTAAATTCTGGAATTTTAAAACATTTCCACCAGAGTTTTAGAATCAAATAGTTCAAAAAACCGAAGAATGGACACTTATTTTGTCTTGGTGTTCTCCAAGAGATTATATTGACTTTACCAATATTGTGCAGATGGTGTCTCACTTGACAGCACTGTTCATAAACAAAGAAACAAACATATCCTTGCACACAGAAAACTAGCATGTCAAGTCCACAGATTTTTTTATTCATGGATTTGAGCATACACAGCTTGAAAATATTCCCAAAAAGTATAAATTCCAAATAGCAAACTTTGATTTTCCATTTTATATATGGGACATTATATATGTTGTGCCATTATATTTAATGGGTCTTGAGCATAAATGGATTTTGTTATCCACGGAGGGTCCTGGAACCAAACCCTAGAGGATAACAAGGGCTTTTCCCATCTTTTGCTAGTTTTCGAGAAGAAAGATATGTGTGTGTATGTGTGTGTGCAGTATTAAGGGTTAGCACTCCTTTCCTTATTCTGCTGATGGCATCAGCTGCATCTTCATGTGTGTGTGGGTCATTCAATAAAGACAGTGAGGCTACTTAGGGGCTATACAGACCACCCCTTTGGAGCGTTCTGCAGCCACCTTTTACTGACTGGATCAGGGCTGTGGCAACCTGATGCCACAGCCCTGATCCAGCCTTTGGAGAGCTGAAAAAGGAGCCACAAAAAGCAGCTCCTTTTTGCACCCTCCAAGGGATGCCATAGCTGTGGTGGCACAGCTTTATGATGCCCCTTCAGTGCTGCATCATGTGGATGCAGCACTGGAGGGGCATCATGATGGCATGTGCCGTGTGGACTGGTGTGCACCAAAATGGTGCCCTGGGGGTGGGGTTAGGGCATCCAGTGTCCGGACGCTGCACCCTAACTCCACCCACAGGCCAGCACAAAGTGCTGGTCTGTATCAGGCCTTAGTGATGACACCTTTTTTTTTATGAATTCCTGCTCTAAATAGAGAATAAGGAAAGGGGTTTTTCATTGCCATGTTTCCTTCCAGTCTGGTTGTTTTTTCTCCTAAATTCATAGACCCACCAATACAAAGAATACAGGTTTTATATTTAAGTATTTAAGTACAATTTACAATGTTGCCCTTGATGCTTCTGTGTAGGTGTGTGGTAGGTAGGCAAATATTTGAATGACAACCTGAGAGCAATGACCCTTCTCATACCAGATGCTTCCCCACAAATGTTACTCATATGACTCTCAATAGTGAATAGACTATCAGTATGTTTACATGATAATTAAGTCCTCCTAGCCTTCTCTGCCAAAGAGTCCTGGTGCTTCACAAAACTACAAATCCAAAGATTCTGTAGGATGGAGCCATGACAGTTAAAACAGTGTCAAACTTCATTATTTCTCATTGTAGATGTACTCTTAGCAAGATTTGTTTAGTGATGCCTTCCTCTGAGGCTGATGTACCACACTGGCTCCTGTGTGATCTTATCTTCCTTTTAATCTCTTAGTCATCCTTGTTCCCACCTTTGGCCCTGGCTATACTTACAAACATGGTGCAAATGACTTGGATGGATCATACTTGCATTGAATTTCTTGTCCAAACTGTACCAAGGGACAGTGGCCTAGGCAGCAGCATAGAGACTAACTTTCAAGTACTTTGTCTAAAGCAACAAGGATAGGTGAAATATATTGTTTTCTGTGGGTTTTTTCAGGCTATGTAGCCATGTTCTAGAAGACTTTATTCCTAATCCTAGGAATAAAGTCCTCTAGAACATGGCCACATAGCATGAAAAACCCACAAAAAACTATGGATGCTGGCTATGAAAGCCTTCAACTTCACAGTGAAATATATTGTTTAATTGCTTTTTTAAACAAGAACTTTCAAAAATTCACATGCTTCTTTGTAAATTTGAGAGAATGAACTTGAAGGATTATAAAAAAAAAAAATCAAATGTAGCACAAATCAGAACTGTCAAATGAGACTGGACATGCTCAGGGTGATATGGCCACAGTCCAACTTTTTTATTTTAAAAGGGGGTGGGGATGAGTTGGAGATATTAGGTTTATTAAGGGTCCCCCCCCCCTTTCCCCTTTTACTTTTTTCTTTCTTTCTGTTTTCTCACTTTGCATCTATGGCTTCTGTTGTCTATTTATGCGTATGTATGTTTGATATGTATATGTGTATTTGTGTGTGTGTGTGTATTCTTCCTTATTTTTGATAATTATTAATAAATATATTTAAACTTAGAACTGTCAGATGTGGTCATCAAGCCAGGCGGTATTGTGTTATTGAATCTTAAAAATCTGGATTTGAATTCCTGTGTATTCAACCATGTTTGCTGTGCTGAATTAAGGTTCCCAATTATTTTTCAGACAGGCTTCTTATCTTTAGCAGCATTACATACTAGATATTCTTCATACTAATGAGCAGTTCCTAGCAAACATGTAAATGGCTAAGAGTTTAGTTTAGTTTAGATAAGAATTTTACCAAAATGTACACATTTCTTCACAAGTTCAGTGGAAGAATTTGAGATCTTAAAAATGTGAATAATTTTTGCCATGGGGCCAACCTTAGAGTTCAAACTCATATGGCCTTGTAGTCATGTTGGCTATTTCAGTGAAAATGTCAACTTATTGTGAAAGAAAAAATATATGTGAAAATGAAACACTCTGAAACACTTGCACACAATTATATTATATTATATTATATTATATTATATTTCTGGCCATATTTAAAATACCTGGATCAGTCCATTTCAGGAAGATATTCTAATTAAAAAGAAGAGATGAGCCCAAATGATCAAGTGAACATATCTTACCATTAAGGAAAAAACTGTTTGGAATAACAGTGGGAGAGACCTGTGGCAGCAGTCAATGTGTTTAGGGCACCTACCAAACTGGCTGCGAGTCTGTGGGGTGTATTAGTTTGAGTGTGGGACTAGAACTTTGGAAGATCAGGGTTTCATTCCCCACTTGCCCTCCTAGGTGACCTGGGTCAAGTGATACTCTCTCAGCCTCTGAGGAAGGCAAGGACAAACCTATGAACAATTCTCGCTCAGAAAAACCTGCGATGGGGTCAATGTAAGTTGGAAACCACTTGAAGGCACACCAAAACAACAAAGCCCACCTATCTACCTTCTGAAAATCTAGGAGTCTGTCTGTTGATACCTCCAGTCCCTTGGACAATGCTCTTTTGGCTATAGAGGTCCAGCATTCAGAACTGAATCTTATGTTATGATATGATTGTGAACTGCTAGTATTCCAGCAGATGGCAGCAGATGTGAGATGCTGAAAGGCCGCTTGCCAAGCTGAAGTGACACACAGTAGGCATTACTGTGAGAGAACTTTTTCATCACTTCTGTCTCTCCACTTTCACACACTCACATATACTATTCTGTCCACTTCACTGGGAAGTGGAAAGAAAAATAACAGAACTTGGTTACCCGTCCAAAGAAACATGGGACATCTACAGACAAAATTTGCTTTTTTGATGGGTTTTGTTGTTGAGTTAGGAACCACAAAAGGCAATGGTACTCAAACCTTTTACTCTTGGGACCGCCCATTACATCTACATGCAAATGTCACACACACACACCCCACTCAATGTAGTATATGAATAAAAATACTTTGTTTATTTAGTGTGTTTTTATTTATACTTTGTTTATTTAGTGCATGGCAGGGGGTTGGACTGTATGGCCCTTGTGGTCTCTTCTAACTCTGTGATTCTATGATTCTGTGTGTACACAAAAAACGATGGAAAAGATGAGGAGGAGGAGGGATCAGGGCCTCCATGTCTTGTGTCACCCCCCCCCCCCCCCGTTGAGCAACTCTCCCCCCCCCCCGGGTCCCACCCCACCATTTGAGAATCACTGACATTGGGTATATCAATGTATTGTGCAGCTAAATGGTTAACATTCACTTTGCAATGCAAATTTCCTAAAAACCTAAAGAGAATATTGTTGCCTCCGATTGAGAGTGTGGAAATTATACACTTCCTTTCCTCTCAGCCTCAGCACTGGCTGAAAAGTTTGAATTTTGTTATAAAATGGGTGTTTTCACACAACTCCGTGTCCAGTCCAGAGGCATCACGTATCCGATCTTGGCATCCCATCCCCCAATCCATACTTGCCAAGACTGTATGATGCCAGGATCAAGTATGTGACACCTCCGGACTGGGCATGGAGGTGTGCAAAAATTCCCTTTAATTTTTTTCCCCAAAAGTTTCAGCCCATGCTAAGGCTGGGAGGAAAGGAAGTGCGATAATCTCCTACACTGAGGCCAGAATCTGTGTTCCACACTGGCCAAGCAGGTGCTTCTGGGAACCATGCAAAATGTCCCAGATCTAACCTCTGCCCTCTGCAACTAGGGCTGGGAAAGATTCCTGACTAAAAACTTCAGGTTTGAGGGGAAAAATTATATCTAGCATCAATTTTTTGTTTCTGAAATATCTTGGGAGCCACGTAATTGGATGTGCAAGGCTGAAGCCAAAGGTGAACAGTGACAGATCTGGCAGAGATCTGCCCTGTTCCGTCTTCCCTCCTTTCCTATTTCCTCTCTCTGCATCACTCCTTTTTCTTTCATTCTCATGCAATAATTCAACTGGGTAAGGGGGAGTGTTTCTATTTACATGAATGGCTGGGACAGGATGGGAGTGGGAGGATACAAAATTGTGATCTGCATCCAGCCTGGAGGCCAGCAGTTGCTACCACTCCCCTGGAAAGCTGTTTCCATAGTAGATAATACAGTATTCAGTTGGCTTCTTATGTTCCTAAGCCATGTCCCAAGGTGGCTCAGAATTTGTGAATCCTACTTGCCATTCTGAATGTGTGCAAAACCTTGAACTCTGTTTTGTTTTTAAATTTTGGACAACTGGTCTCAGAAGATGTTTTTTAAAAATCCCCTTCTTCCATATGTGTGCTGGCAGCTCACTTACTTACCTTGACTTCTTGTTGATTTTAGCTGGTTTCTCTCTCTTTTTAAAGAAAACCAGCTGTTAAGCTTCTCAGTAGTGTGTAAATGCTTAAAGCAAACTAGATTAAATATAATGAAAGGGAAGTATGGGACAGATTATGGCAAAACCACATTTATTAAACAATCATTTTTTAAAATAGAGATAGAATGAATATTCAAAAATGGTTTTAAAAATATGTTTTTGACAGTTCAGTAATACTGATAGAAAGAATCTTGGACAGGTGGGAATCTTTAGGTCTTTTATGTAGACCTATTCTACATAAAAATTTTCACATGGTTATTTTGCACAAAAATATAATTTCTCATGCACAAAATCCTGCTTCTTGTGCAGAAAATGCAGTTTTCTATGAAAAAAAAATGCCATGTGCATTTTGCACAGACTAAATCTCAAACTGCAAATAGTTTCGAGCAGCAAGAAGAAAATGGCTAAAATTACTTCTTCCTTCCTTTTAGAAGAAAATGAACAAAGAATTACACCCTTAACTCCTGAGTCTGCAATTCTGGTAGGTGAGAACATGAATTAACATCACATGGAATCACCATTTTGTCAAAGACAGAGAGGAGCATTAAAAGAGTAAAACAAAATATGAGAAAAGTGCTGCTGTGGAAACAGCCTTGGTCTCATTCCTCTTAGGAGTAAGGCAGAGAGAGCTGGCCCTCCATGACCTGAGTTCCAGCTGGAGCCTTCATCTCACAGCTTGTGAGAGCTCATATGGCATGATGCACAAGAGAGAGAAACAGAGAGAAGCCTTGGACAGACTTGTCTTGAGCAGCCATTTCTGTTCTTTTAACCTTTTACTTTGAAGCCACCCCTACCATATGGACTCTAACCTGAACTGTAGCATTCGCTCCCTGTGAAACACCACATCCATCACTTTGCACATCTGACTTTATTGGCACTGAAGCAGTGCATGTGTTTGTGTAATATATTCCTCAGCTACATTCTTGGATCTTAACAGAAGAACATCTCCTCCTCACCCCCATCTCCAAACGTAGTTCTTAGTTCTTTGGAGGGAATGACATGGCATGAGTTGCAGCTTCTCCTTCAAAGGAGAAAATGACAGTCATAGCCATATTTGTATAATTAAACAGCCAGGAGATGAAGTGTGTTTGCTTGAGCTGCAAATGCTTTGAAACACTTATTGTGAGTGGAATAGAGCAGAAAGAGAGGCTATAATCCATGTAAAGATGTCTAGAAGGAAAAGAAAAGCAGGAAGGCTCCCCACTCTGGTTAAAAAAGAAGAGGGAAAAATCCAAATGGACTTGGACTTCTAGAAAGTTCAGTGGTGGGGTTTCTTGGTGTCTTTTCTTAAAGATTTGGCTCCCCAAGCCATTTTTAAATTCCCATTTTTCTAAATGCATGTCCTATAGGCCTTCTTCTTCTGCAATTACTATCCTAGGACCTTATCAGATGGGAGGAATTTCTCTTTATTGCAAATGGAGCCAATTCGAATTCACGTGAATCCGCTAGTTTAGCGAATTTACGTGAATTCCTATTGCGTTTGGAATGTGTTCAGAATGACTTCCCATTACCCAAAAATGTCCCCCCATTGCCCGAAATTGCATGAGATGCTTTAATTCGCAATAAAGTAAAACTCATGACTGCGTTTGGAATGACTTCCCTTTTGCCTGAAATTGCGTGGGATACTTTAATTTGCAATAACTTGAAACCCCATGATTGCGTTTGAGTTGCCATTGGATTATACTTCCAATTTCTGACGTCTGATAAGGTCCCTAGTCTTTGTGCATGGATAAATAAATAATATAATATAATGAATTCAGAAGTAAGTCCCAGAGAGTTTAGTATGACTTATTTGCAGTTGACCATGTACACTGGATTGCAACCTGAATTTAACATCTGTCCATTTACAAAAAGAAGGCAAGTATGAAAAAAAGTTAAGGATAGGACAATGAAGGAAAGAGAAAAAGAGACATCCTATGACTGCTCTTTCTAGTTTACTATCTAGACAGTAGATTTCAGGGTAGGAAATCCTCCCAATCTGCAAAAAGGTGTTTCTGTTCCATGCAAGATATTCTAGGACTGGAAAGCTGAGTTCATTTCAAAGCCTTCCCAGAATTTAAGACTGTCTTATTGCAGACTGTCTCCATTCATTAAAAAAAAACCATTGTGAAACTTTTGAGGATTTTGTGCAGGCAAGTCAATTTATTCCCTCTAAAATAAAACACTAGTTATGGTGCGCACATGCTGCATGCACCATGACACACTAGTACCATGGGAGGGCGCCAAGCGCGCCCTTTCCGTGGCGCAAAAAGGAGCTCCAAAACGGAGCTCCTTTTTTGCACTGGGTCTTTGGTGCGGCTTTCAAACAGCTACGCCAAAGACTCAGAGAGAAAGGGGCCACTGTGGCGGCTCCGCCAAGGGAAGCAGGGTGCAGCGGGCACCCAGGGCGCCTGCTGCACCCCGCTTTGAGGCCACGGGGAAGCATCAGTTTGCCACTTCCCCATGGCCTCCAGAAGCGGTGGGATGGGGCTGCAGAGGCTGCTGGTGTGGCAGCCTTGGCCCCATCCCACTGCTTCCTGGGGCGAGTATGGACTGCCCCTTTTGGGCAGTCTGGAAAGCCCCCTTGTTTCTTAGGTTATGCATTTTGGCACTGTACATTTGATTCATTTGAATGTGACATTCCTGTGCCACAATTAGAATTGAGGGCTACATCTGTTGGGCCTGTGTAGGGATTTTTGATTTAAACAAACAAACAAACAAAGAATTACATGGCATCTTATAAATATTGTAGCTTGATGGATGAAAGTCCATTTCATTAGATGTATGAAGTATAAATCATTTTTCAGATATAAAATTCCCATGGGTGTAAAAGGAAGTTCTGTATGTTTTTACATTAAATAGGAATGAAATGAAAAATATGCAGTTTCATAATACAATCAGAGCTTAAATGTATTTAAAAAGTGGTTTTCTTAGTGGTTTATAAAAAAATTTAAATGAATATATTAAAAACATATTGGTTTTTGAATACAGTATTTACAGTTCTGATTTGTGCCCATTTTCTCTTGCAATAGTGACTGTTTGTCACTATTGACTATAGTAAAGTATGGCTAGTTTTTTGTGGGTTTTTCGGGCTATGTGGCCATGTTCTAGAAGAGTTTATTCCTGATGTTTCACCAGCATCTGTGGCTTTGGCTGGCATTCTCTGAAGATGCCAGCCACAGATGCTGACAAAACGTCAGGAATAAACTCTTCTAGAACATAGCCACAAAAAACTATGGATGCTGGCCATGAAAGCCTTCAACTTCACCGTAAAGTATTGCTTATTGTTAACTACCATCAAGTTGACTTTGATCTCCAAGCCACCCTGTTATCAACAACCATCCTCAGGTCTTGCAGGCTCAGGGCTGTGGTTTCCTTGATTACGTCTATCTATCTGATGGCCCTTATGGTACAGTACTTAAATGCCAGTACTGCAGACAATATTGCAGCCACATGGATGTGAGTTCGATTCCAGGGCTCCGGGGTTGACTCAGCCTTGCATCCTTCCGTAGATTGCTAAAATGAGTAATCAGTTTGTTGGGGGCAATTAGCTTACATGTTATAAACTACTTCGAGACTATTTAGTTCAGTATGAAGTGGTATAGAAATGTAAAAGCTATTGCTATCTGCAATGTGCTCCTCTTTTCCAGCTGCCTTCTACTTTAACAGACGTTTTTTTCTAGTGAGTCTTGTCTTCTCATGATATGTTCAAAGTACAACAGTCTTAGTTTAGTCGTCTTGGCTTCTAAAGAGACTTCAGGTTTGCTTTCCTCTGTCTGTTTGTGCCTTCATGTCAACTTATGGTGACCCCATGAATTTCATAGGGGTTTGTTGTTGTTGTTGTTGTTGTTGTTGTTGTTAAGGTAAGGAATACTCAGTGGTGGTTTTGCCAGTTGCTTCTTCTGAAATGTGGACTATAGCACCTGGTTCTGGTTGGCAGTCTCCCATCCAAGCTAAGCCAAATCTGCTAGGCTTCCAAGGTCAGAAACAACCTGGTGCTCTTAGGGTATTTAGGCTGATATACCCAACATATTCTTGCTCCAAGCCCTTCATCAATACAACCATTTGTTTCTCATCCCCTGTTTGCAGTGCCCAACATGTGGGTTTGTTTCCATCCATGGTACAGCAGGAGAGTCTTTATGATGAGAAACCTATTTGTACATGGTAGATCCAGGTCCAGAGAGTTGCTGATCGAGGCCCTTTCCCCCTTCAAGCCCTCTTGGATGCAACTGAATCAAATTGCATCTTTTAAAGCTCATCTTGTTAGGAGGAAGGAACTTCCTTGTTTGCTTCCCCTGTTTGAAGGAATTTGTATAAATGCAGATGTCTGCAATAAAGGTAGAGTGGCAAAAATATATAAGTGGATGCTGGATGAGACTTTCAGCTGTGGGCTGATACATAAAGTGGGGGTGGGAGGTGGACTTAAACATTCAAGTGACAGATTCAGAGTGGGTTAAAATCTGGAGCACTCCCCCATATAAATCCAATTCTGTCACCATGAAAGATATCTTCCTTAAAGTTGTGCATGGTACCTCACACCACTACAACTTGCACGCATTACTAAGAACCCCACCTTGAGCTGTTGGAGAGGGTGTAATGATAGAGGTGCCTTCCTTCACATGTGGTATGGTTGTCCAAAAGCATTCTCATTTTGGCTCTCCGTAGTTAATTTAGTTTCACAAATCACTGAACAAAAATTGTCCCTTCTCCAGAACTTTTATTGCTTTTAGTGTTTACTAATGAAACCAAGACATTGTGTTATAAAGATATTGTGGCATTTTTGTTAGCATAGGCCAGGATTGAGATTGAACTCAGAGGTTCAATATGATTGATTGGTGCTCTTGATTTTGAAAATTTTGGCTCGTGGAAAAGCTCACTGATCAGTCTAGAAGGTTGCTGGGTTGTAATCCTCCTCTGCTTTTTGAAGAATGATGGTCTCCACTTATAGCTTATCTCAATGACGTTGGAGCAGAAGTGGGTATTCCTTTGTAACATGGCTCCATTTGGATGGACATGTTATTATTATTAACCTTTATTTATATAGCACTGTAAATTTACACAGTGCTGTACATACAATCTTAAATTAGACAGATCCCTGCCCTCAGGCTTACAGTCTAAAAGAGACAACACAAGAGGAAAAGAGGAAGGTGATGGGAAAGGGGGTGAGGTCCAGTGGTTCTTCTCTCCCTCTGGGGCCTGGACCAAGGCAGATGGACTGGAGGGAGGGCTTGGCTTCTTGATACATAGTTAGAAGGAGGCATCCTGGGGCAGATGGCACAATCCTGGGAACAATCCATGTTGGCATGAAGGTGGTGTCTCTCTGCTCTGAGTCCATCCCTCTTTTTATATAATGTTGCTCTTTTACATCCCATGTGACCTTGAATCTCTGTTGTTGGCTTTTAAATGCCTGCACTTTAATTTGTTAACATGCAGTTAATATATAAGAATAATAATAGATAATAAACTGCTCATCCCAGTGAGCATGTAAATCATCTGTTGATGTTGTGGATGATGTAGGTTCTACAACAGAATTGCCTAAGTATCTCTGGAGCCAATTGGCATCTATGGTTGTTGCAGGGGTTTTTGCTCTATTTGCATCTTTGTGATATCATCAATTAAAATATAGTTTAATGTGCTGTCTATAAGCAAGGAGCAGCCTATCATTCTAACCCTATATGATTGAAGTACAATTGGGCTACAAATCTTTGGTGATACTTTGTGTTTTTATCTGAGAGCTGTAGGTGAGAAGTGTTCTATAACTGTCCTCATGAAAGAGGTTATACCTGGTAGTGATCTGGCATTGTGCATTTGGTTTTTCACTTTGCTTCTCTTCTTGCATTTAATGGCATTGTAGCCCTCGGTTTTTACTTCTTCTACATTGTACATTCATATTGACAGCAAGTATATGTAGTCCAGGATGAAGGAAAATGGAGACCATTTGCAAATGACTTGGGAAAAAAAAGAAATATAAATATGTTGTATTACTTTCTAAGGGCAACACAGTTAATCACTTCTAGATGAATAATAGAGCTGAAATTGAGGCAATGAAGTGTGGAACTGTTGATAATGCAGATCAGTGCTAGATCAAGATCAAAGTCACTGGGCTTGAGTTGGCTGCTCACATGGCAGCTCATGTTTGGGGCCTGTTCTCTTATGTGGGCCACAATTTATTCTTAGTCTGATATTGAAGCATATGCAGCATGCCTGCTTCCGAGCTGCGTAACTGTAGACTTCAGATGTGGCAACTGCTTCCTGCCCTGATCCCATCAAACTAGCTTTCAATTAGTCTCACATATGCATGCACTGTGTGCAGAATTTCACTTCTTGGATAATGCTGACATCCTGAATTTTAAAAGTTATGGAATTCTTTATTTCCAGCTGGTTTGCTTTTGACAGTTGTTTATCTTTGTTACAAAACTATGTGGCTGTTTTCATTAATGCTTCCAGAATCCAGAATCTTACATAGTAAGTTGAATTGGCAAAGAAAAATGGCTTCAGAGTTTGAAACCCTTAACAGCTAATTGGAATATGGGCTCTTCATGGAAGTGGGGTGAGTGGGAGGGTGTGGTCCTTTGGATCCAGGATGCCAGTGCTTCCGAAATGTTAATACATGCACTTTGGAAAGTCCCATGGTAGTATAGTCTGAATGAATCTAGGGATTAATGTTTGGGCTTCAGCCCTTGGAGCTTATTTATGCTGAGTCCTATTCACACAAGACTCCCAGGAAGTGGAAGACTGGGAGAAATTATGACAAAGAGTAGGACACTGGAAAGTACTAGAGATGCCAGTGGAGGTCTGACGTGATGTTGCTTTTTGCCTGACACCTTTAGTTGGAGTACATATGGATTTGGTGGTACTTAAGCCCCCATTTTCTCTTACGCAGAGAATTTCCTTGTGGTAATAATAAATGTAGACTGAGTGGTTCATAAATTAATGTCAATGACATCTTTTACAGCAATATTGTTTTATTTCACATGTTTGAAAGTAGTAATCTAGTAGTGCATTCCACACTATCATGATATACAGATGGCTCATTTAGTTGATTTCCCATCTAGATTTCAATACGAGTAGACATTTCTCTGACAATATCTCTCTTTCTTTTCAGATCTAAAAATTGGTGCTCTGTAAAATAAATCAAGCCACCCACCAAAGAAAATGAGGAAACATCGGCATTTGCCCTTAGCGGCAATCTTTTGTCTCTTACTCTCAGGCTATTATATGGCTAATGCTCAACAGCAGGAAAGTAAGTTCCGTCCACCTGTACTTAACTGAATATTTTCAGAATGCAGGGAATGTCATGAATATGTTATTTGGAAATACTGAAGAAGAAGTGCATTGAGCCCTAACAATTCTTTACTTAAGTCTATTGTACCCACTGCAGCTCTATATCCTTGGACCTACACTGTGTTCACACAACACAAGCACACTCAATGCATTGAATATCATGACAAAGCACTCACATTAGGCAGTTCTTTGTGATTATAGCAATTGCCTCTGCTATAGTCTCTTTGCCTATAATATTGCTTAGGCCTAGCAGTGGACATGGCATGTCCCATGGTACATGGATACAACAAAAGGAAAACATGGAAATGGTTGGCAACGGGATTCACCTTCCAATTCTGTAATCTCTTTTATTCTTTCAACATGAAAAGTTATGTATTCCCCTGCAAAAGTGCAGCTCTGGGTCTGGGTCTTTTCCTTTTATAAAGATCTGAGTAATATTAGTAAGTACTGGCAAGCTATTGCATTGGCGTGATTTTAGTAGAGCTTTACACCAGTCTTAAATACTTTTATTGAATACCTGTGTCACATTCTTATAAACACTGGTGCAGTGCAGAGATAAGCCTGAGATAAAGTGGAAAACTTTGGGGGCTTGTAAAAGCCTATTTGAGTATAAGTAGTAAGCCTTTAAGGAATTGAAATTCCAAACTGGAGTAGAATTAAAAGTCCTTAAAGGTTTCCAACAGTCTCTGCTTTCTCCCATGGCCCTTCCTTCAAATCCAACCTCAGCACAAAGAATGCTTTTCCTTTCATCTGTCAAGGGATCATGCTGGGACTAGCAGTGGGAGTGTGTGGAAAGAAAGGGTGAGAGGTTCTTCTCTTCCCTTCTTCCAACCAGGATCATATAGGCAGCACATCAAGACATAAATCCTAAGAGAAAATGGGAGAGACAGCTCTCCCAAAAATTACTGTAACTCAAGATACCACTATGTCAGAGTCAGAAGAAGGGAAGGAAAGAGAAGAATGGAAATTTCTGTATGTTGTTGTAATACAAATAGGTGATATACATGGAAAGGATGGTCTCATCCAGTTCAGAGGAAATATATGTGCAGCGTTCTCATATGCTCCAAGATGCCCCCATATTTAAGACATCTTAGCAGTGATTCCCAAACTTTGGTCACCCAAATGTTTTGGGCTTCAGTTCTCAGAATTCCTGGCAATTGGCCAAGCTGGCTTAGGCTTCTGGGAGGTGAAGTCCAAAAACACCTGGGGGATAAAAGTTTGGGAACCAATGTCTTATAGGGTGGGTCAAGAGAGGAAAAAACAAAGGCTGAATCTGTGCTGCAGAATTAATGCAGCTGGACACTAATTTTACTGCCATCGCTCAATGGAATTCTGGGGTTTGTAGTTTTGTGAGTATGGAGCCTCCTTTGTCAGAGAGTGCTGGAGCCACAACAAACTACAAATCCTTAGGATAGCACTATGACAGATCAAACAGTGTCAGATGGCATTCATTCTGCCATGTGGCAGCATCCAGTCTCTTCATTTTATGCTGCTGCTGCTGCTTCCACCACCTCTTGCTAAATACAATGGGCCCTTGTTATCCACTGGGGCTTGGTTCCAGGACCCTCCATGGACAACAAAATCCATGTACACTCATGTCCCATTAAATATAATGGTGCAACAAAATTGTGCCCTATATATAAAATGAAAAATCAAGGTTTGCTATTCGGAATTTATACTTTTTGGAAATATTTTCAAGCCGTGTATGCTCAAATCTGTGGATAAAAAAATCCGTGGATAAGGAGGGCCAACTGTAAGAAGTCTGTAGGACTGAGGGGGTGGTAGGGAGTGAATGGGTATTTACCAAGCCCTTGGATTTATACATAAAGATGATCCAAATTCTTCCATTCCTCTCACAAAGAACCTGGATTATGATTTCAAAGTGAGCATTGGTAGAGCTAACCCATGTCACACTACTGGGCAGATGTAGCATTTAGGATGGACCTTCTTACCATTCCTGTAGTTATTTGGCAATCCAGCTAGTGTTAGGATAACCTGGCAAGTGTTACCGAGGCATGGCAGTTTTAGTCCAAACAAAAGTACTCAGTGAAATGAAAATCAGGTCGAAGCTGTTAATGTTATTCCTTGATGGAATACTGAACCAGTGGGCTTTGAGTATGAGTCATACTCCATGTGCTCACTAGCAAAGTATAATCTACCTAGTCAAGGGAACCACACTAGAATCTATGAACACTGGAGAATATTTTACTGAAACCCTTTTCCTATTTTTTGTAATAACCACTTCAATAAACAACATTACAAAGACTAAGATGATAGCACCACTACCATACTTTGAACAAGTACAAATGATTGGTTGTTAGGGCAAGCTTCTTTCTTAAGCTTCTCCTGTCTCAGTTTAATGAATGCGTGGGTTTATGAGATCTATGCTTGTGCTGATTCCTAAGAAGGACATGACTTTCAATGGTAGGATGAGACTTCTTTCCCTCACTGACCTCTGGAAAATCATGAATCAAATGTGTTTTTTTAAAGATGTCAAAATCGGTGATGCTGCTGATATAATATTTCTAGTGGATTCCTCTTGGAGCATTGGAAAGGAACATTTCCAACTTGTGCGGGAGTTTCTATATGATGTTGTAAAACAATTAGATGTGGGTGGAAATGATTTTCGGTTTGGTCTGGTCCAGTTCAGCGGAAACCCACATACAGAGTTCCAGTTAAATACGTATCATACTTTGCAAGATGTCCTCTCCCATATTTCACACATGCCTTATATGGGGGGAGGAACCAAGACTGGACAAGGATTAGAGTTCCTAATTCGAAATCACCTAACTAAAGCTGCTGGAAGCAGAGCGAGTGATGGCACCCCCCAGGTTATTATAGTGTTAACGGATGGACGGTCTCAGGATGATGTGACTCTGCCATCATCTGTTCTTAAATCTGCTGATATAAACATGTTTGCCATTGGAGTGCAGGATGCAGTGGAAGGGGAATTAAAGGAAATAGCAAGTGAACCCCTTGATATGCACCTGTTCAACCTAGAGAACTTTACTGCTCTCCACGGCATTGTAGGAGAGTTAGTTGCAAGTATTCGCTCATCAGTGACTCCAGAAATGGCTGGAGCAAAAGGAGTGATTAAAGACATCACAGGTAACCCTACTCTGCTGTGACATTGCAATATTTGTACTCAATTGCTACTATTCCGTGATCTTAAAAATTTTCATGTGTAAGCCGAGGGTGTTTCCAGGCAACCACAACAAATGAATTCTGTTTCTGTTACTAAGCTATTACAGCTACAAAGGGATATCCACTTCTTCATTTATTTTTATGAGAATGCTTAGGGTACTGCTGTAGTGATGTATAAACAATGCAGGGTGTTAGAGGAAGGAGAAGAAAAGGGTCCCCAATATAATATTGCTGTAGGTCTCCTCCTCTCCTTCTCATCTTTTAAGCACTGGTGAATGACTGAATAGCACAATTAAATTATTATATATTATGTATATAATAATTTTATACAGTGGCAAGGGGACATGCTCCTTTGTCTCACCACTGCTAATCTTGATGGACTTGATTTTCACCAGCTATGATCTATTGTGATCTGAATGTCAGGAAAATGTGATATTTATACGTATTGGAGAGGGACCACTTATTCTGTCTTAGCTCATGGGTGTAACAATGAAAATTGCCTGGAAAGACCTGAAGGTGCACATCCAAAGGGTTAAAAACAAAGGTTTTCATAATATTGTTACTCTTTGGCTTGCAAACCTGTCCATGTGATCTGTCATAGTTTTTGCAACAGATCATACAACAAAATAAAATATAAAATGAGATCCAAGGCCCCTCAGTGGTTAGCATCCTTATCAAGTAGCTTCTCTATCAGTCATTTTACATTTGCACACTTCCCTGAGTTCAAGGCAGTATTATCTTAACTTTACTTATGATAATATCAGTATTGTAAGAGAAAATTAGAACATACCCCTTTCTCAAAAACTGAGAAACTTCATATCCCAAGATCTATCTATCTCTAATACAAAAGTAGAACATACCCTCATACTAGACATTAAGAAACTGTGTGAGACTGTTAAAATTGCATCTATGTTTCCACTGAGAAGCAAAGCTTATATTATTTGAATATAGTGATCAGGCCCAAATTTCTTTTACCAGAGAACAGATGGAAGGACAGAGAGAAAAATGGGAGATGACACTATCTCTAAAAGTTAAAGGTTAAGCAGAAACCTGTTTTTTCCTCTTGTCAACCCCCCTCATGCAAGAATAGGAGAAGTAAAGTATCTTTTTGAAAAGAGGTTTTGCATTTGCATTTCCTCTCTGTTTATTTTTCTGTAAAATTTTGTATTAGAAATATTTAAAAATGAACCTCACTGTAGGGGAATCTTTGAATGGTATATAGTTATGTAGCAAAAATTTTGACTAGAATCCTTTTGTGGCCTGACATTATCTTCAAAATAATTGCTTCAAGCTGCATCTGCACTGCAGAAATAATCTAGTTTGACACCACTATAACTGCCACAATTCAATGCTATGGAGTTCCGGGAAAGTAGTTTTCTAAGATATTTTGCCTTCTCTGTCAGAGGGCTCTAGTGTCACAATAAACTACCGTTCCTAGAATTCCATAGCACTGAGCATGACAAAATGGATTATTTCTACAGTGTGGGTGCAACCTAAGTGATAGTGTGTCTCCAAGTGCAACTAGTTCTTTCACCAGTATAAAAATAGCCCCTTTCCACATTTTTGACTTGGTAGGTGAAGAGCTTGAGGCCCATTTCACAAATGGCCAAGCAACTGTGACTTCCATCATAATTACAATGGTGTACATAGACCAGTATGCTAAAAGTGTATAGGATCTTGGTTTATGTGTTTAATGTCTTACACTGGTCGTTCTATAATATTAAGTTCTCAGACCTTTGTTTTTACACCTTGGAATGCATGAAAAGAAGAACTGAATTTCGAGTGGTGCAGGATAATAGCAATGTACAGATTGTAATAACACTCATTGTGTCTTGTCTCATTAACCTCTCACTTCAACTCCATCATTTGCTCCACCCTCCATCATTGCATTGCTGCATGACACACAGCCAAATAAATGTTTTCACCTCATTTTCTGCTCATTTTACAGGGCAAAGATTTTGGTTGAAGGAATAAAACTAGAAAAATTTGTTCACTGAGTTTTAATTTTTTATAGGTCATTTTTAAAAAGTTTTCTGGAACCATATGTATGTTTTTCTTTTTCTTTTCCTCTGCTTTTTACTGCCAGGACGGTTCTTGATCTCTAGCTTTAATGGAATTTTAACTGATCTTCAGATTATTTTTATTTCTTGCAAAAAAGGTGGAATGTAAGGAAGATGCATTCCCTTAAGTTTCTTTAAATGTTTTCCAGGCTCTTCCCTCCTCTAAGGGTTTAGAAAAATACACATTCCTCTCTTGATCTCTTTGAGAGCCCACTTTGCAACACAAGTACTCACGCTCTCTAAAGTGTCTGAACCAACTTGGTTGTGTGGGGTTCTCTATCCTGGCCATATTATTTTTTTTTCTGTTAAACACATGGACAGAAAAGACGGCCAGCCCACCTTGATGCAATAGTGTATTAACTTTCAGGCAAAGCTCAGTTTTGGAGGGTTGGATTGTGAGTTGTGCATCTCAAGGGCTCTGTAATACAAGGAGTGTATAAAGATAACCATAAATATGGATTATTTCAATTATTCATAGACTGTAAAATTTATGATGACAGTATATAGTCTAATTATATAAAGAGTGTATACATTAAAAATATTACTACGGTTGTCTCTGCCTCCAGATGATTGCCAAGTAGAATTGTCTTTTTCTAGAAATAAACTGCCAAATTTTCAAGACATAACATGGTGCCTATTCAGTTGAATTACATTTCATATAAGGCAACAGTTTTATTATGTCAATGGTTCCTTTTTTATATATATTTAATGACATGTTTGTCTGCTTCCAAAGAGTGTATTAAAACGCAGATTTGGTCACGATAGGCTCCATAAGGGGTCAAGCTTTAATGGTAATGACTTCTGCAAATGCAAAGATCAGTGCTGAATTTGCCCTGGTATATATTATATTCCATCATGTATAATGATTTAAATTACTTAAATGCTGCTTTCTTTCTAAGCCAACAGTTCTTTGCTTAGTTGTGTAACAAAGCATGCTTTAATTTGCCCTTCATTATCAGCTTAACCCTACATGGTGTACTGAAGTGTAATAATAGTTCAGAAGTGACAAATTATCCAACAATTATATATGTTTTCTCCCTGTTTTCCTGAGATCAGCAATATTTGATTTATAACCCACAGATTATTCTTACAGAACCTTCAAGTCATGTAGTAGTGCATCAAGTGCCATGAAGAATGGTACTAAAAATATTTCTGACCACAAACATGATTTTAAAAACAAAGAACAGAAAACTTGAAGAAGAATCCTAAAACAATAGTTCTCTCTCACACAGAGATTGAGAGAGAGAGAGAGAGAGAGCTCCTGTTCTTCCCTCAAGGTATTCAGGGTGGTTTAGTGGTTAGATTATATATGAAATAGCTGAGGCTGAGCTATAGTGGCTTGGTTTTCCTAAGGCCACCTTGGATATTTCATGTCTAGAGAACTCATTCAAACCACTCCCATAATTTTTGGCATGAATTAAGTATGAAGTTTACTTAAAAGCACACACATGTTGGACAATTTTGATCCAACTGTATTTTTAATATAATGTGATTTTCTTTTTGACAGACTCTTTTTCATGCTGAATCAGGGCCACGACAACCGCATGCCATGGCCCCAATGCAGCTTTTGCAGGGCACAAAAAGGAGATGCAAAAAGGGGCTTCTTTAGCCACGGTTATACGGTGCTCCTTTGGTGCTGCGTCATGCAGACACAGTGCTGGAGGAGCCCTGTGATGGTGTGTGCCGTGTTGAGTGGCGTGTGGTGTCATGGCACCCTGGCAGGCGTAGCTGTGGTGTGTGTCATGTGGGCACAATGCCATGACTCTGCGCCCTTGGCCGGCCTTAATGACCGATCTGAAGAGCCCCTTAGTTAAGTCATTTTGATGAATTTTAACTTGTAGAAACACAAGGTCAAGTATTGCATCATTTTAGTACCATCAGCACCTAACTGGAGATAAACCAAACTTAATTTGTGTTTATACACATGCATTTGCTTGAATATATCACCAAGCAGATGAGAAAGCTTCAAGTAGATTCTGGGATTTTGAGAGCCATTTGTTCACTGTGATACACTTTTACCTATGACAAGTGTGCATCGAGTCAGATTGTGCCACCCTTAAGTCATCATAGATTTTAGCTAACTACAACTGAATTCAAATGACTAATTCACATGGTTGCTCTTCTGTGATAAATATATCCAGTGTCACTAGTAAATACATTGTTCATGTGGTTATAAGGTTCTTCTAGCTGAGACAGCTGATCCACTCAGAAACAGTTATAACACAAAAAGTTGGATAATTATGTTATGACTGGCTTCACTCCTTTACTTTAACATGATTCTGCATTACCTGATTGAATATCCAGCAGTCATATTTGAAAAACAAAATGAGAAATGGATCAATGGAAACATGGTAAATCAATTCTTCTCACAGCTCTGCTGATACAGTGGACTCTACTGCAGCAGAGTTGGGACAACCAGTGGGATTTAAATGTCTGTATTTAAGACATATATTTACAGGGAGAGGAAGTGTATTCTAATGTAACAGCCTGTTTAAATGTGTAGATTATTTGTAAGTTAGATATGCTTCAAAATTTACATTATATAATCCATTTGTGATTGGGAATGTTAGTACATTTAAGCATAAATAATGATTTTAATGATAAAAAATTAATAACATCCTTAATTAAATTAACATTTTAACATTACTACTTGAAAATCTTACTCGGTTTTTAAAAAATATATGTTCACTTAGTTTTGCATACTTCTATTATTTCCACCACCATTATTGAAATTTGCACTTTAAAGAAGAATATGCAATTCATTTATTTAAGGGTTTCCCCATATCTTATTACAGATGTTTTCAAGCTTTGTTGTCATTTCTGAGCATGTCTCAGGTACATTCAGGCTCACAAGTGTTTTCAGTATATATTGGCGCTCAAAATAAAATGATCACCACATTTCAGCTACAAAACATATACATCATAAATAATAAACCCATATTATATTTTAAGGTGCCTGAAGATATGGGAGTGGTATGCTGTGATTGCAAATCCCAATAAAATACAGTGTGAGTAGATGCTGCAAATAGAATTCTGATCAGGAATTCTTTTTAATTTTTCTATATGCTTCCATTCCATTTTTCTTCACTTCTTCCTTTTTGAAGCATTGCAACCTAAATCCAATTTCTGTTCCCAACTGTAATTTATTTCACTGGATCAATGGTAACATGATCAATTCTTACCAATATTCTCATTTTGATTTTTCATATTATATGAATGAGCTGGTAGTTCATATTCAATCAGAATGCAGAACCTGCAGGCAAGTTTCATTACTTTGACCATAACATATTTTGTTCTTTCATATTCGTGTTTCTTGCTGGTTTCCAAAGAAACATGTCAGAACACTGTTCAACTTGCATGGAATCACTTTGTTTAATGCTTTCACTTGTTGCATTTCTCTCTTTTTTTTTTAAGCGCAAGAATCTGCTGACATAATTTTCCTTATTGATGGATCAAACAACATCGGTGCTGTCACTTTCGCAGCTATTCGTGATTTCGTTGCAAATTTAATTGAAAGACTCTCAGTCGGATCTGAGCTCGTACGCATTGGGGTGGTGACGTATAGTGATCGACCCAGAACTGTTTTCTTCTTGAACAGCCACACTCGAAAAGTTGATGTTCTAGAGGCAGTGAAGGCCCTTAGTTTTCTTGGGGGTGAGGAGGCTAACATTGGGGAAGCCCTTGAATTCATGGTGCAAAACCACTTCACCCGTTCAGGAGGCAGCAGGATAGAGGAAGGTGTCCCTCAGATCTTGGTACTGATAAGTGGCAGTGAGTCTAGTGATGACATTAGAGAAGGGATTTTAGCCATGAAGCAAGCTAGTATATTCTCATTTTGCATCGGGGTGCAAAATGCAGACAATGTAGAGCTTCAGCAAATTGCTACTGATGGAAGCTTCGTATTTACTGCCCTGGACACCCGTAACCTTGATGAACTTGAAGATCTCTTACTTCCAAACATTGTTGGAGTGGCCCAGAGACTCATTTTGTTAGATGCCCCAACTATTCTTACAGAAGGTATGTATTTTTTTAAAAATGAACCATTATATTTCATGCAGATTTTTATACTCTTGTGGGGGACTTGATTTATTCTAATAGTCCTCTTAGTAGTTAGTGTGTATAACTAGTGTGTAACAGAGTCACAGGTGACCAGAACAACAACAACAACAAACAAACCTCAAACATGGATCCCTGTTTTGATTGCTTACAGAAATTTCAAAACATATATTTTGATATATAAAACATCCAAGTGCAGAAAAATGATTGAATCATGGAAAAAACCAAAAAGTGGGGCAAGAGATAAAAACTGTCTTGCTTGTTTAAGAGGTTTGGGGGTATTTGCTGAGAAAAATGCAGATGATGCTTCTCCCATGTTAAAAGCAATTAATGAAAACTTGCTGTTTTGAACAAAATGCCTCAGGGCCTTGCATTTTAATAATGCCAGGGCATCCCTAGTTAAGTTTATTTTATGTTCAGTAAGGCAAGGGAAAACCCACTCTGCAAATGTAATATCAAGAAAACCTGTGAAAGTTTGATGCCTTAGGATTGCCAAGTCAGAAATGACTTGAAGGCATACAACAACAACAGCAACAACAACATGATGGAAGATGCAGATAATACTTTATCTTCCTGCCTAGTGCTTTGTAACATTTGACAAAAACATGCACTAGTTATGGAATGTGGAGTGTTCCTCCCAGGCTTACATAGTATCAGCCTTTAAAAGGAGATATTGGGAAGAATCAGCAGCTGCACAAGTGTCTGAACTTCCTCTGATAATGGCAATCATTTTTCTTCTTTAAAAGGTATTATTTGATATATAATGTTTATTTATTGATTTAAATGTTCCCCTCCATTAATCATAGCATCTCAGGGTAGTATATAACAAAGTAAGTTTAAACAATTCAAAGCAGTTAACATCAATACAAAGTATTTAAACACTCTAAAAGCATATACAGATTCGGGTAAAATCAGGTATGTATACAGATTGGTGGGGGGAAATCATTAGGTCCCATAGGATTTAATAATGTCTTTTATAAAATGGGGGCCCATGGCAGATATATCCCTCTCCCATGGCTATATATCATGTGTTGCTTCTACTGAGTGAAAACAGAGGAGACCCCCTCTAACATACCCTGATTGTTGTGTAGGTATAAACAGAGAGAAGCACTGATTCAAGAACTTGCATCCCAAACTATTTAGGCTTTGAAGGTCTTCATAATCACTTTGAATTCAGACTGGAAACCTATTGGCCACGTATGGAGTTCCTTTAAAGCTCATGTCATATGGTTCACATCAGACGTTCCCAGCAGTCTAGCTACTGCATGTTGGACTAGTGGCAGATTCCAAGTGATCTTCAAGCACAACTCTACTCAGGGTGCATTGCTGTAGTCTAATCAGGAGGTTATCTAATCATGAGCAACTCGGGCCAGGCTATCCATGTCCAGGAAGAACTGGAAATGGCAGGCCAGTTGAACTTTGCCCCAGGCATCCTGAGCTATGGATCTAGGAGTCCCAGCTATGTACCTTCTCCCTTCAAGGGGAAGGCAACCTCCTCCAGGGCAGGTCACTTAGCCAGTTCTTGAATCCAGGAACCACCAGTCTGCAGCATCTCTGTCCTGTTGGGATTCAACTTCAGCTTATTGGCCCTCAACCAGTTTGGTCCAACATTGGAACAAAGAACAATGGAAGAAAATCAGTTTCACATAAAACAGCAAGGAAGAGCAAAGTGCCTTCCAAAATTATTCAGGACACACACAAAAAACAACAACAAAACCAAAAAACCAAAATACAATCTGCTACACATCCAGATCCCAGAGGCATTTCCATGGACATTCTACTTTATTTTTTTAATTTGCAGAATATTTAAATGAGTGATTCAGTGGTGCCTCCATGAAAGCATAGTTCACTGTATCCACTAGCTGTATGTGTATACACACACACACACACACACACACATATATATATATATTTCAGCTGTGAACTGTTCCTCACCATGCTTTCAGACATGAGTTCCCATAGTATGTCCATGTAATACTACTACCATGTAGTAGTTAGTAATGCTACTTGCAGAAGGCAACAAAGATCTGGAGGAAGGTCAAGGAGGAAAGTGCCAAGGTTGGGTTAATGCTGAACATTAAGAAAACAAAAATAATGACTGTTGAAGATCTACAAGAATTCACCCTAGACAATGAGAAAATTGAAATACTCAAAGAGTTCACATACCTTGGATCAAATATTGGCAATGTCAAGAAATCAAAAGAAGATTAGGGTTGGGAAGAACTGGAGAAGATCATAAAGTGTAAAGAAATAACTCTTAATACCAACGTGAGGATAGTCCAAACCATTCTATTCCACATCACCATATTATGTCTGAGATCTGGACAATGAAAAAAAGCTGATACGAACAAAATCAACTAATTTGAGATGTGGTTCTGGAGAAGAGTGCTGAGGACACTGTGGATAGCCAAGATACAAACAAATGGGTTCTAGAACAGATCAAGACAGAACTCTCTCTGGTAGCCAAGATAATTAAATCGATGCTATTGTACTTTGGCCACACCACAAGGAAAAATTTATCAGTAGAAAAGACAGTGATGCTAGGAAATATGGAAGGCAGGTGGAAAGAGAGAAAAACCACATGCCAGATGGTTAAACTCAATCAGGAAAGGCCTGAGACTGCTGGACCTGAGCAAAGAGGATGAGGACTTGGAGATGTCCCATCCATTGGGTCACCATGAGTAGAAGCCAAAACTCAAGGGCAGTTAGTAACATCAGTAACAGTATGTCCTTGGTCCTATCTGCATAGGCCAAATAAATTGTGCTCCTCATGCCCTCTAGATGGGGAACACAGATGATGCCTGGTGCAAAAACTGAATTGATTCAACCAGATCAGACAGCTGTTCAGTGCCAAATCCGGAGTATAATACAGACTAAAAAAATCCCTCTTAATACAAACTAAAAAAATTCCCTCCTTGCTCCAGATCTTCCCAGAAAATTCAGACCTTGGCTGTTTAAAATATGTCCTCTTGTGCCGCCCGTTTTCAGAAGTACAGTACAGGTAAAGCATATACTACACAGTTATAATACTATGATTCCTCTTTAACTGTCATGGCAACATCCTATGGAATTCTGGGATTTCCATTTGAGGGGTCCTTTATAATCCTTAGCAAGAATTCTCTGGTGTCTCTGACCAATCTTAGGATTCCATAGGATGCAACCATGGTATTAAGGGGAAATCATAATGCTATAATTGTATAGTGTGAAAGGGCACCAGGTGAAAGTGTTCTTCTTCACTGAGAGTGGAACAGTAGTCACTACATTACCCCTTGAACATCAGTGTAGGTATACAAAGACCTGACTGTACTGTGCCCTTTCATCATGAAGAAGAAATCTTTAGGTTTTTTTCAACATATAATCGGAGTTTCTCCCAACATAGTTGTGAAAAAATGTCTTAAGGCTCCAACTATATGTAAAGGTGGAACCATTTGTTGTCCATATATCTGCCCTAAATGTCGAGAGTGTGTGCATGTGTGTTTTGGCAAGTATGAAATCCAGTGAATGAAATAATCAACAAAAGAATGGCTTCAGTGAAGAGAGTGCTATCGTAGGGGGCTACATATTTGAGAGAGAGGAGAGATAGGCTCTACTGCCAGAGAAAAGGGGGAAATTTGTGGAAGGAAAAGAAGTCTGAGCAAAGACTTGCATAGGTGGGGATGGAGGAAAGCATACAAGAGAAAGAGAGAACATATTAGGGAACCCAAACTATCTTCCTCCCTCTCTTTCCATCCGCAGGGAAAGTCACTTGTGCAAGTGCTCCTGCTCATTTTTCTATTTCCAACACTACATGTGTTTAATTCTTATAGCGAGAACAGCACAAAAGTGAATGGATCTATCTTACTTTTACTCCATTGCTTCAGGCATTTCTGCCTAAGTCTGGTAGTAGAAGTGACAGAGCTTGGCAGGTAAGGAGGTGAAGGAAGAGAAACCTTTAAACTAATTTGTATTGGATTTTGAACAGAAAATATATGTTGTAATAGTATATTAGAATCCCATGTTATTAAATTTCAGTGTCATGCCTGTGACATTGTTATTGAAATGGAGCACTGATTTCTAGGCAATACCAGTTCAGGAATGGGGGGGGGGGGATCTTCTCTTTCTCCATCCCTGCTCAAGAACAACCCAAACAAGTCCTTGCAGCCAATCTGTGATAGAGCGGTACACAGCATCCCCCCTGGTTTGTGCCAGAATCTTGTGCCAGTCTTGTGCCAGAGAGAGCAGCCAGACAGAAAGAGATACATCAGTGTGAATTAGAAACTTGATCACCAGTTGTATTCATGGGTTTTTTTTAAAAAAAAATAATTGATGGCATTTGGAGATCAGTGTGGACAGTGTGGTTACGTACTTCTATTTAGCAGTTATTCTTCAATTCTGGACATGAAGGGTTACCCTTATGATTATAAAACATATAACACTCTTCAGCATTTGTTCTTGGCTTGATGACCAAACTATTAACTATGTAACAGTTATTGGAAAAGCAAAGGACAGGTAAGTATAATGATACATATTTTCTTTTCCATCCATCTTCCAAGGATGCGATAAATAGTTTAGCCTTCCCAAACATTGTAGCCCCATAACAGGTCTGTGAGACAAGTTATATGGAGAAACAGTGACTGGACTAAGATGGATCTTCTGTTTATATAACTCAGTTTCACAGATCTGGATTCATCCCTGCCTTATCAAAGACCAAGAGCCTAGTTACACTTCACAATTATAGTACTCTTGATTCCACTTTAACTATTATGGCCCTACCCTATGGCATCTTGGCATTTTCAGTTTAGGCATTTAGCATCTTCAGCCAGAGAGCTCCTTTAGTGCCTCTGACCAACCTGCAAACCCCAGATTCCATAGGATGAAGCCATGGTGTTGAAAGTGAAATTGTAACACTATAATTGTGTAGTGTGAATGAGTTCCAGCATACTACTTACTACACCATTGTTTGCTGCTTCAGGTGTATTGTTATGGTTCAGATTGCAGTTAGTTATGGCTTTGTGTACATCATCTGGTATTGATCCGCACATCCCAGGATTTATGTCTGCATTGTACAGACATAATGCATTCTGCATTGTAATATAGAAAAATCATCATGTAGTACCTGCACCACATCAGTGTAAGGTGTAGAATATGATTTTTTTAAAAAATGAAATGAAAAGGACCCCAAAATGACATTCAAGTTTTGAGTTGTTCTTAGATCTGAGCACTCACACCTCCATTCCCCAGGTTATTTTGCCCAGTCAGGAATGTTGTATGAAATCAGGAAAGAAGAAATATATTGAATATGTTCAAGCATATTTCGGCTGCAAAGCAAGTGTGATGTGGAGAGAGAGGAAATGAGGTGGAGTTTGGAATGCAGGAGATCTGTAAAGTTCAGGGACTTATGTGGCTAATGCTTGAGGAAAGCATGTACCAATGCTGGGGGGCTTGTAAATGGAAGTGATTGTCTAAGAAAAGTAGTTTAAGAAAGAGGGAAAAGAGAAAAATATATATCTCGATAACAGTGGTGAGCCATAGGTTAAATAGTGGTCATAGTGGAGACATGAGTAGTATGTTTGATGTAGAAAAAAAACAACAATGTTATGGGAAAGACAGTTCTGGAGCAAAAAAGTAAGGAAACTCTGAATACTATTTGCTGGGAATACCATATGCCAGAGGGCTGTTGACTACCTGTCCTAGTTGCCAGATATTGACTGCTCTCATTTGTAAACAAAATGCTTTAGAGGGACTTTTTCCAAAATAGATAGCACTGGTTGCCCTGTGTAAATATACAGGATACTATAAAATAATGGCTATACTGGAGGAGGAGGAGGAGGAGGAGGAGGAGGAGGAGGAGGAGGAGGAGGAGGAGGAGGAGGAGGAGATGTAATAACCCCAAATTATGATATTGTTCAAGATAACTCAGCATATACAAAATCAGAGGTTACTTTTATAGCAGCAGACACATTGTAAAATCTGGAAAAGCTTGCTGAGTGGTCATAATGGTTGGGGGTTCTGAGAGTTGTAGTCCAAATGATAACTTTTCCAAGCTCAGAAATATTCTCTATAACCATGGAAGGTATACATTGATAAATAATTTATTAGCATTGTTGAATGAATAATCTTACTGATTTTCTGTATGTATATTGCTTGCAGTTGTTGAAGTCAACAGGAAGGACATAGTCTTCCTGGTAGATGGTACAACAGCTTTGGGAAATGCCCCATTTAATGCAATTCGTGATTTCATTGCAAAAATCATCAACAGACTGGAAATTGGACCAGACCTGATACAAGTTGCAGTGGCACAATATGGAGATACTGTAAGACCAGAATTCTATTTCAATACCCACCAGACCAAAAAAGATGTCCTTACCAATGTTAGGAAAATCAAGCCAGCTGGTGGAACTGCACTTAATACAGGTGCTGCTCTGAGGCTTGTTAAAAACAACTTCTTCACCAGTGCCGTTGGAAGCAGGATCGAAGAAGGTGTCTTTCCAATGTTGGTCCTTATTACTGGTGGTAAGTCCAGAGATGAAGTTGTCCAACCAGCACAAGAAGTAAAAAGAGGAGGGATAGTGGTCCTTGCTATTGGAGCCCGAAATGCAGACCGTGCTGAATTAGAGCAGATTGCCTATGAGCCAAGCCTGGTCTTCAGTCCCACTGAATTCCGCACCGTTGCACTAACAGCTATTCTTCCTGACGTTGTGACACCTATAAGGACACTTTCTGGAACCATTGTAGACACAACACCTGTAGAAGGTAAGCATTGTATCTCTTAAGTATGTAAATATATTGCAGTTTGACCATAATTAATATTTTAAAAAAAAGAAACTTCAAATTTTTGCTTTTTTGTTCCTACCACAAACCAAATGTATAGCAAAAGTGGCTGTTATCACACAGATTTCATCATTTGAGATAGCCATTTGACTGATATTTTATTTCTCAAGTTTAACTATTTGCTTTTTAATGCAGTCAAGGCGAGAAGGACTATTCTCCCAGAATAAGTTCAGGGTATAACCATTCAATTATAGTGAACATTAAACAAGATTGAATTACAACGTTTTCCTCAATTTGTTTCTTCTCTTTTCAAAATTAAAGCAAGCAAGCAGAAATAAAAACACATTCTACCTTATTATAATGGCTGTGAAAATTTGATGACTAGAGCCTGTGGAATATTTTGATTAAATTTGGCTGCTTTTCAGTATAGCGCTATATGAATATTGCATCATTTATTCAACTACTAATAGCAAGCTCATTTTTACGAAGACATAAATCCAGTTGCTATACTGGAATTGAATCAGTGGTACTACACAACTGTTGACTTACATTTAACAGTCGATTCAATGAGTTTAGTCCAGTTGTGGTTAATTAAGGATTTAGGCCAAAGGAATTAGAATAATGTAGCTAAGTAGACTATATGCAGCCTGGAAGGACTGCTGTGAACCCACCCAAGGCCTTGCCCACGCTGCGGGAAATAGTATGGTAATGGTGATTCAGATAGATTCATTATTACTTTTACCAGGGGTTTCCCATTCATCCTGAAAACCAATGGAAATACTCCTTTCCAGCAGAGGCAGCATGGTGTAGTGGTTTGATCCAAGGATTAGGACTCTGGAAATCAGGGTTCAATTCCTTGCTCAGCCATGGAAACCTACTTGGTGACCTTGGTTGAGTCACATACTCTCAGCCGCAGAAAACCCCAGAATAGGTTCACTTTAGCATTCCACTGCACACCCAGACTGCGGCATGTGCAGAAAAAAAGTAACCTGGACCTGTATGGTATAAAGCCTGTCAAATGAGCACTTAAAGAAACCAGAGCCATTTCCTAATGATGAATATAGCAAAATGGGGGTAAACAAAGTTAGTTTTCTGAGAGTATCCTCCAATAATCTTGAATTTTTTAAATCAAATAATCATTCTGGACCTCACTTAATCATTCAGGTACTAGCTTTTAGAATTTTCCCTCCTTAATCCTTAACGAAGATTGATATCACGGGACCAAAATCTGTCACTTAAGCTTTCCCACCCAAAATGTTTGTTTCCACTAATACATCCCTGCATGGTGTATTTCAGCTGTGACATTTTTATTTAAAAATTTAAATTAAAAATGATCTTAAATGTTCTTACACTTTGAAAGAAATTTCTCTCTCTTTCTCTTCCACCCCTCCTCCTGTTTTTGTCTCTCCTTCCTCCCCCCTCTGTAAATTTTAGCATATGGATATAAACTCCTCTTTTCCCACCTTATAGTTACTACTGAACATTTCTCACCACTATAAGGTTGCGCCCACCAGCTATTTGACTGGAAAAAAGCTTGCACTACTGCTCTTTCCCTTCCCTTCGCTAGCCTTCCCCTGCACACCCAGAAAACTCTCCAGATGGTTTAATGCTGTGTGTGTGTGTGTTCCCGAACAGTTTCCAGCATTCCATAAGATGAAGCAATTGTACTTAAAGTGGTGTCAAGATTTTATAACTGTGTGGTGTGAAACAGACACAACACGAAATGAATATGATTTTTTTAATGGATTAGTTGCAGATTGTTCCCCAGTCTTAGAAGTGGGGAAGCCCTGAATTACACCTGATGATATTGTTTCAGTACATTTGGGACTTAAATGTCTCCTAATATGGCTGTAGCCTTCTAGAAAGTTGTCTTACTTTCTCTCCAGCCCTATAGAGGCATTTGAGAAGGCGATGTGGCTTAAGAAGAGCAGCAGATGCAGAAGTAACCATACCCTGAGGCTCTGAGAGCATGCAACCTTCTCTGTTTGCAGGGATATGGGTCTGCTTTTCCCTCTGTAAGCATTACAAGTGTAAAGTCCTTTGACCTTTGTCCAAATAGGTTATTGAGATGTGTTGAAGGGTTAGAGGCCCTAGACTAATATCTTTGGGGCCTCTCCAGCCTATTTTAGATTTACAGTAGTTTCTGATACCTGAAATGGATCTGAAAATCCAGAACCTCCAGATTCATACAAATTCTTTTAAAATGAGGTTTACACATAATTGTAAGCACAGCCATTCTCCAGGAAAAGGCTCCCAGCATCCCCCTTACATTACGTGCATGAAGGGTGAAATATTATTCTCATTGAAAAGACATCCAGAGAAAAATGTCTTAAATGGCAGTTGGATATGCTTTGACCGATCATGCAGAAAGGTTCCCGACACTCACCCCAGTTCTTCTCTCCTTCTTTTTCTGCTGTCCAGTCCTCTTCTTTCTTCTCTCTAACAATGAGGTATACATGTGTGTACCGCAAATGTTGTATGCACACATGACAAATACTGGTGTATGTGTTTTTCTATGATGTCTCTCATGTTATTTTCTGTGCTCTACTGCAGTTCTGGTAAACAAAAGGGATATCATCTTTCTTTTGGATGGATCAGTCAACGTTGGAAATGCCAACTTCCCATATGTCCGTGACTTTGTTGTGAACCTAGTTAACTCCCTTGATGTTGGAATTGATGATGTACGAATCGGCTTAGTGCAATTTAGTGAAAATCCAAAAACTGAATTCTTTTTAAACTCTTTCCTAACAAAGGCAGAAGTGCTTGATCACCTGAGGGGACTAAGACTCCTTGGGGGTTCAGTGCTGAATACTGGTTCTGCACTAGACTTTGTTCTTTCAAATCACTTCACTCAAGCCGGTGGGAGCAGGATAGATGAAAACGTCCCTCAGGTGTTAGTCTTCCTTGCTGCAGGGCCATCTGTCGATTCATTCCAACAGGCTGCCAATGCTTTAGCACGTGCAAGAGTGCTGACATTTTGCGTTGGTATTAGAAATGCAGATCTGGCAGAACTTCAGCAGATTGCATTTAATCCACAAATAGTATATTTTAGGAACCAATTCAGTTCTCTGGCAGATTTACCACAGGAAATGATTAGGCCGTTGACAACATATGTTAGTGGAGATGTGGAAGAAGTTGTAATCACATCAACAGGTAATTTTCCCCCTTTCTTCATGCTTTATGGTTTTAAGAATTATATTTTTCAGTCTTGCAGGTATATTTTGATTGATGTGTACACTTTTCTCTACGGCTTAGAGCCACTTTACACATTATTAAATGCAAAATTCAGCAACATGTTTTCCCTGTACATACACAGTAGGCATTCTCCATGTACTGTCAGCTATGATTGACCACAGCATCAATAATTTTCATTGTGAAGCATTTTTAAAAGAAGGTCGATGAGTTGTTTTGTTCATGTAGTGTTATATACATGGGCTATACAAGGAACACGGTGTTGCTAATGTAGAACTGTGCAAACTCCTAGTTCGAATGTTTGCCTGCTTTATTATATCATATGGACATTCTCTGAGAAGCTACAGCTACCAAAACAGATATGTCTTCATGCTCAAGTTGTAGGCACTCCAGTCTTTTTAAAAGTCAATTTTCTTGTTTTTTTCCCACTTTGTTGTATACTTGAAACCCACAGAATGGATTTTGAATAACAGTGTTTTGGAATGTTATAACTTCTGTGCAATTCAATTGTGTCTCCCTTCATTAGAGTATATGCTTTTCTTGCCCATTCCATGCACCCCTCTATTCTTCATTTTATTTATTTATTTATTTATTTATAAAATTTATAGACTGCTCTTTGTTTTTTTCAAAAAAAGGCCAAATAAAAGTGGAAGTGCAAAAAATGAGAGTAATAAATAAAATAAAAAACCTAAAGATTCATGGAATCCAGCCAGCAGCAAGTAATATATCTGGGCAATGGCAAATACCTGGGAGACATCGTTGTGTCTGATTTTGTTTGCATTTTTTTCATGGTGGATCATTCATCCATATGAGCAGGCTGAAATGGTTCAGCCTTGGTTCGGTCTACCACTTCAGAGAGGTCATACAGGCAACTTATTATTTGAACAGAGAAATAGGATTGTGGTGATATAATTACAGTTCTTTTTAAAAAGAAGGAAATACTTTTAGATGTTCCATGAATTATAAACAATAATATTCCTATGCCAATGAAGAACTCCTTCTACTGAAATGATGGAGACCCAATTGCTTCAGGTACTCCTTTGACCCACTTCTGCTTGTCTCTACATCTTCTGGGACCTAGCTTGTGTCCCCACCTGGAACTGGTGCAGCTGGTCTTGTATTGCCCTGGAGTAGAATGGCCTGCAGAAGGGACAGACCTTTCATAGAGATGGTGCCCTGATTATGGAAATTCCATAAATCAGAGATCTAGCTTTTCTTCTTGGCACTATTTAAAAACAATGGCATCACAGGGGAGGTGGGGTGTGGGGATGTGGACTACACTGAGTGACACTAGAAGAGGGGTGGGACATGTGTGCCCCTCCTGCACCCAGGGGAGAAAGCCCAGGGGTGGAACAGCAGCAGGGGCTCACACACACTCTTTCTGCACCATGTGACACTTAGTGACTCCACTGCTTAAAAACATAGCATTTGCACAAGCTTCCAGGACTAAGAAAGTGTATGATTTGTCTTTGCAGATGTTTGTATTGCTTTTGTTGTATTTTAGGAGATATTTGTAATTTACAGCTGTTGATATTGCTGGAAATCAAATATGCATAGTTTGCTTAAAGTATAAATACTGTAATTTACTTTCCTGGAGGTTCTAAAACAGTGATGTTAACCTTCAGACTTAAAAGTCTTATCTCATTCTCCCTGTTTACCCAGTAATCTTGAGATGGTAGCAACTGTGTATTTGCTTCAAAATATATTGAGTACAGTACTACTGTATTTGCAGCTTGCAGGCCTTCTTACACATTTTGTGAGGGCTACACTGAAGTAATAATACAATTTGACATCCTATGGAATCCTGCAATTTGTAGTTTTACAAGATCTTTAGCCTTCTCTGCCAAAGAGTACTGATGTCTTACAAAACTACAAACCATGGCAGCTAAAGTGGTGTCAAACTGCATTACTTCTGTGATTCTGGACTTCTGCCCTGAGATCTTACTCTGATGACACCATTTTGCAGCATTCTTCATCCATCACTGTTGTTTTCTTCGAATGTATCAAGGATAGCCATGACCAAAATTATTCCTAATAAAAATATATATATACTGATTTCTTATCTATTGTATATAAGTGTGTAATGAGATAGAGTGTGCTTCTATTTTCTTGTCTCTTAACTGTTTTCCTGTCTCTTAATTCCAGATAATAAGATTGATATCTTATTCTTGTTCGATGGCTCTGCAAATCTTGCGGGTCAGTTTCCAGCTGTTCGTGACTTTTTGCACCGAATTATTTCTGACCTGAATGTGGGGCCTGATGCCATACGTGTAGCCGTGGCCCAGTTTAGTGACAATGTACAAGTTGAGTTCAACTTCCAGGATATCCCCTCCAAGCAAGAAATCCTCCAGAAAGTGAAAAGGATGAGGATAAAAGGAGGGAGAGCACTCAACATTGGTGCTGCACTAGATTATGCAATGAGGGATATCTTTGTGAGGAGTGCCGGGAGCAGGATTGAGGAAGGCGTGCCACAGTTCCTGGTGCTTCTTGCAGCTGGAAGATCAAATGATGATGTGGGTCGGACTGCTGATGCTCTGAAACAAACGGGTGTTGTTACTTTTGTTATCAAATCTAGGACTGCAGATCCTGGAGAATTAGAAAGAATAGTTTATGCACCGCAATTTATTCTAAATGCTGACTCCCTTTCTAGAATTGGAGATATACAGCCTGAGATAGTCAACCTATTGAAAACCATTGAAATCAGACAACCAGGTATTTATCGCTTCAGTTTTGCTCTTTCTTCCTTTGTCATTGAAATGTATACTATCTGCATACTACTTTGAACAGAGCTACAATGGGAACTCAATAATAAAAGGCAATGTTGATGCAAACAGATTTAAAAGTGAGAGAGTTTGTAAATTAATTCCAGTGCCACTATGAGCTGAGTCTGGATCTGCTGTGCATTTCAGACCCAAGTCACAAGGGATTTAGCAGCAGCTGAGCCCATTGCTACTTCCTCTTCTTGCTAAGTCAACCTTCACTGCATTTGAGCTTGAGAGACTTATCCACAGGGTCAGTTTGATGGATTCTTCAGAGGAATGAAGTGAACTTTTACTATCTGAACATTTCAGTGATTCCTGTGTGCCTTTGAGGGTTTTCTTCTTTTCATTCCTTGAGCTATTGCCTTTTTTTTCCTACCCTGCACCACTCTTCATCCCAGTTTTTTGTTAACTATATGGTAGCAGCAAGACTGTGCAAAATTAATTCAATTTAAAGGATCAGTGTTGGTGTGGCTCGATTTCTTTCTTTCTTTCTTTCATATGATTCTCATGTATTCTCTCTTATCCTCCACATTTTTCAAACAGGTGATGAAGTTCAGAAGAAGGATGTTGTCTTTCTGATTGATGGTTCTGATGGCACCAGAAGTAGTTTCCCACAGCTGACAGCCTTTGTGCAAAGAGTGGTTGAAGGTCTGGGTGTTGGTCCTGACAAAGTCCGGGTTGCTGTGGTCCAATACAGTAATACAGTCAAACCAGAGTTCCTTCTGAATGAATACTCAGACAAGGCAGATGTGATCAGGGCCATCCAGATAGTGTCTGCTATGGGAGGCTCTCCTGTTAACACAGGAGCTGCCCTTAACTACCTGATTAACAATATATTCACAAGGCAGGCTGGAAGCAGGGTGCTTGAAGGTGTGCCACAATTTGTGATCCTCCTGACTGCTGAAAAGTCAAGGGATGATGTCAGAAGGCCAGCCTTGGATCTGAAGACAAGGGGTGCAGTGCCTTTGGGCATTGGATTTGGAAACGCAGATATCGCTGAGCTGCAGACAATTTCCTTTGTTCCTGAATTTGCTGTCCTTGTTTCTGGTGTCAGTGAACTGGGCAACATTCAGCAGCTCATATCAGAAAGAGTGACTCGGCTGACCAAAGCAGAAATAGAGGCTTTGACCCCAGACTTGACTTTTCCACTCCCTATCCCAGGTAAAGAGAAATTTCTTAACTACTCAACTTTTGCTGTATAATGATGTGCATAATGGGCACCCAATGAAAATATGATCATGAGCCAAGCAAAGTAAGTGGAAGCAGAGGGAGACATTCTATGGACACTGTCTGGTATCACTCAGACTACCATAGGCAGTAGTTTTGAACATGTGCATCATGAGGACGCGTTGTGTCTTTTCCTATCATTGGGGAAATGATGTACCAAAATATGCAAACATTGCCACTTCAAAGAATTTCCTCAGAATTTTCTGATATCCTCGCACATTCACATTTGTGTATGCTGGTCACCATTTTTCCCAAAATGTCCTGGAGTGATTCTAGCTCTGAAGCATTGTGCAAGAACAGTAGCAAAAGAAGATTTAAAAGCTTAGGAAAAAGAAAAGACTAACACAGCTAACCTCATTTCTAAATAACTACTGGATAATTTCTTCTTCTAGAGAAATTTGGTATATTGTACCCAGATTCCCATTTCTTTTATCCTCCATTTATTTTTGAATAAATTTTAGAAAACATTTGAGGACAGTGCTAGGTGACATTTCAAAAGTGAAAAGCTTTTCAGATACTGCATTTGAAGCACAGAACAAACTTTGTGTGTCTGTCTGTCTGTGTGCATACGCACATTGGTACAAATCATTACTACACACTACACTTGATCTTAATCAAAAGACCAAGAAGTGATTATTACTATTTGCACTTATGTCCTGACTGTACATAGGTACTCCATTATCACCAGTGATTCAGTTCTATTTTGTGGTGCTCTCAAGCTGGCATAAGCTGGTGAAGGGGGTGGCCAGCAAGGTAAAAGGACAATGGCCCCATGTTGCATCTTGTTCCTATTTCAAAGTTGTACACTAACTAAATTCACACATTACACCAGGCATTGATGAGAACAAAATATAGTTTATAATAAGCCACTTCATGTGTGCTCCCATATGTACAAGAGGCAATCCATACTTTAGAGCTGCTTATCTGATTTTTATCTTTCAGCTGCTCAGTGCCTCTGTTTCTATCATGGAAACAGAGCAATGACCACGATCATGTAGGCCTGTCAGTCAAATCATAGTTGCCATAAGCAATAATTTGTAAAGCAACTTCAGAACATGGTTTCAGAGACTACTTTGCTGGCTAGTCACAGACCCAGATCCCAGGCATGATCTGAACACCTATAATCTGGCAGCCAAGTAATGTAGCAAAGCAGTCCTGGTTCCAGGAAGACCTGAACACTTTAAGCAATTTTCTACCCTGTTTCTGTGTTATATTGCTGCAAATGAATATTAACTTGAAGGTAAATTTAAAATGTGTGTATTTTTAAATTATTTGCTAGTATGTTGTTCTTTGTACTAGTGTCATGGAGAGTTTTTTATTTTTCTATAGGAGATGGAAAGAAAGATGTTGTATTCCTTATTGATGGATCCCAGTACGCAGCTCCTGAATTCAATTCCGTTCGTGAGTTTATTGAGAGACTTGTAAGCAATTTGAATGTGGGTTCTGATAATACTCGGATAGCTGTAATTCAGTTTAGTGAAGACGCCAGGGTTGATTTTCTGCTGAATGCACACTCTACCAAGGAAGAGGTTCAAGCTGCAGTGAGAAGGCTAAGACCTAAAGGAGGGAGACAGGTGAACCTTGGTTCTGCCCTTGAATATGTTGCAAAGAATATATTTACAAGGCCCTCAGGAAGTCGCATAGAAGAAGGTGCGCCTCAGTTTTTAATCCTCCTCTTTTCCCGCCCATCTGATGATGATGTAGAGGACCCGGCAATTGAAGTCAAACAAGTTGGTGTGGCACCATTTACTATTGGAAAGAATGTGGATCCAGAGGAAATGGTCAAAATAGCTCTTAGTCCTGAGTATGTGTTCCAGGTATCAACCTACCAGGATCTTCCTAGCCTGGAACAGAAGCTGATAAGCCCGATTACAACTCTCACAACACAGCAGATACAAAGACTCATCGGTGATATCAGTCGCCCTACAGGTAAGTGTACTTTATGCTATTGTTCATATAAATAATTTCTGAATCTTCTCCTTTCTATCACCCACCAGCCATCTTACAGAAAATTCTTTCCTGGCCTCTTGTCACCTGGTTATACCAGGATGTAGTGGCTCCAGTCTTAACTTCTAAAGAGCTCACAGAATGATGCTTCAAGCAGGATGTATCTCTAGCTTCTCCTAACCTAACCAGGCATCTTAGTACTTATTCTGTACTAGTGACAGGACCACTTCCACCATTCTTTGTGGGCAGGTATTGCTACACTTTCAGGTGAGTCTTCAAAGTAAAGAATTAAAAAAATCTTAAGTGACTGATAACCAACTGGAGACTCTATAACCCTCTTTCCAAGGTTGACTCTAATTCATATGGTTACATATATTTTGCGCAGATTAATTTTTAGCTAAGAAATGTGTAGACTGAATAAGAACAATTATTTTCATGTTCAGAATTGTTTCCCTCCTTGTAATGAACATTTTTCTTGAATAAATGAAAACATCCATAAGTTGCCCTTTAAACAGCCTGCCATAGTTCTGGTCATAGTGTGTAAGAGAGGATCCCTCATCCTCAGGAGCATCTGATCAAATCCTAGCCTTAGAATGAGGGGATGTTCAGGGGATAGAACTAGGTGGGCCTATGGATATAACTTTTCACTTTTCTTCTTGAAGATAGTAATGAGTAATTTCAGCAGTTTTCTTCTTACTGTGAGAAAGACTTCAACAGTCACACAGTTTTCCAAGGCTAATTGCAAATCTTTGCAAACTTTCCACATGGTTGTTTTGCACACACACAAAAAGAATGTTCTGTTCAGGAAACAGCTTTTTCCTCATGGAAAATATTTCAATATGGTTCTATACAAACCACCCATGTGCAATTTTTACTTAGAATAAATTCCCAATTACTGTACATCATTTTTTGCATGGGAATGAATATTTCTGCATTGAAATCTTATTTTACATGCTGAAAATGCTGTTTCCTTGTTAGAAAATGCTGTTTTCTGTGCAAAAACAAGAATGTGCGAACTTTGTGCAGAATAAGTCCCAAATTGCAAAGATTCTCATTAGTCCAGGATTCTTTTCATCAACACTTGAAAAAAAACTGTTTTTCAACCATTTAAAAATATTTTGGATAGTCTTTCCATCTGTGGGTGGTGCATGCACTTGCTCCTCATTCTCTGGTGCCTTGGTTCCCTTGTCCAAGTGAGCGGTGGCATCAAAGAAGGCAGGAGATACATGTGCTCTCTCCTCATTCTCCAGTGCTTTGGCTCCCTTGTCTGAGAGAGTGATGGCACCAGAGAAAGTGGGGGGGGGTGCATGCATGTGACCACCACTACCTCTCCAGTGCCTTGGCTCTCTCATCTTTGAGAGCTGTGGCAGCAAACAATGTGGGGGGGGGGTGGTAGGAGGATCTGACGTGTTGTCACATCTCCTCTGAGGCGTTACCCAGTGTAGTCTGCACCTTCCTGGTAACACCACTGACTGTAATATTATAGTTTATTGCCATGGTGACATTTTGTATGTTTTAACTTGTGCTTGTTTTATCTGTTTTTGGATATAGGAAATTTAGGATTTAGAACTTAATCTAATGTAGATTTAGGAAATCTATGTGTGTGAATTATATATATATATATATATATATATATATGAATGAGTGAATGAATGAATGAATGAGCATGTTTGCCAGGGGCACCAGTACCCCAAAAGTATGGATTTGTGCAAACAGCCCAGAAACAGCTTAACTGCTTCATCTGCTCTTTTCAAAGTTGCCTTTATGTCAGATTAGGCCATTGGTCCATCTATCTCAGCCTTGTCTTCCCTGACTTCCCATGACTCTAAGATTTTGTCTGTTGCTACTGACTATCCTATAAACAGGAATTGTGAGGAACTGAATCTGGACTATTTTATACATACAAAGCCTGCACCTGTGTGTGTGAGAAGAAGGCCTACATCGTTTCACTTTCCCATATCTATTTTTTCCCTTCTGCAGATATTGACAGTGAAGCAAAAGACATTGTCTTCCTTATTGACAGCTCTGACAACGTTGGGGTAGATGGCCTTGCTCACGTTCGAGATTTTGTTATCCGAATTGTCCAGCAACTAGATGTTAGACCAAGTAAAGTGAGAATTGGTGTGGTCCAGTTCAGCAATAACGTATTTCCCGAGTTCTTCCTAAAAACCCATCAAACCAAGAATTCTGTGCTGCAAGCCATACGCCGCCTACGGCCCAGAGGAGGTACTCCCCTGAACGTTGGGAAAGCTCTGGATTACGTGGTGAGGAACTACTTTGTCAAATCTGCAGGAAGCAGACGAGAAGAAGGAGTCCCACAGCATTTAGTTCTTTTGCTTGGAGGGAGATCCCAGGATGATGTTAGAAGACCTTCCATTGTGATGCAGTCAGCAGGGATTAAGAGCCTCGGTGTGGGAGCCAAGAATGCAGATAGCGCAGAACTGCAAAGCATTACCAGTGACCCCAGAACTGCATTCATTGTGAGAGAGTTTGCTGAACTCCCAGTAATAGAGAAAAGGTTCTTTGCATCATTTGAGGCACCTCAAGAACCATCGGTGATACCAACTGAAATCCCGCTCGGTCAGTCTCTCATTTTAAAACACAATGTCAAAATCAGCATTGGATGAATGCTAGAGTTTTAGTGGAAGCTAATCAGATTTATAGTGGTGGGAAGCTATCGAAATGACTTATGCATGAGTGAGAATAGTACAGGCAGACACCTTAACTGTCTCTTTTCACTGCCAGACCTCCCACAACCAAAAGGAAAAGGAAAAAAAGTTACTCCTGACACAAAATGGATTTGCTGCTTTGAAATCATTTCAAAGAAATCCAAAATTCAGATTACACAGAGTTTTTTTTTTAACACACACACACACACCTTCTTTAGGCTGCCAGGGCAGTCATGTAGCAATGCCATTTACAATTACTTAGTAATGGGTTCCCTTGAATCTAATGGCTCATGCTTCCAAATAAAAAATGCACAGGATTAGCTGTTTGCTTGTAATTGTTGAGATTTGGTCTTAAACCAATATAACCAAATTTAATCCCTTGTTATATCTGAACTTCATGGGGAAAATTCTCTACACTTGAATATGAAGAGAACTTTGATGTATTTCATTCCTTTGATGTATTTCATTACAATGGAATGAAATAATTTTTAAGGAGGAGACTTTCAGAATACAAAACTAAATAGTTCTGAAAAGATAATGGTGTTGAGTTGATTCATTTATTTCATTCATGACGAAGGTTAGTGACCATTCATATTTTATGGGTGGATAGGTATACTCTCTACGGAGAGGAAGAGGGAGAGGGAAAGAGAAGATAATTTCAGTCTGTTCACACAATCCAAATCCCAAGCCTCTTCTTCCCCTTCCCAAGTTCTTGCTTTTCAAACTCATCAATGTATTCATTGTGGCCGGCTTCTCCAGACTTGGGCAGCTGCTTCTTTCTGCCAACATGAACTCTGGATCAAAAGAAGTGTTCTGCTCTGTAATGCAGAATATGCCTGTATCTATAGTACCTCATCTCATCTGGTTGGCAGTTGGCTGGATGGTGGTGGTAGGGCAAGAAAGACATACATTACCCCTCCACTGTATTCCTGGTTTTGCTTTCTGCAGGGAGTGGAAGGGCCTTGCTCACACCCTCCCTCCTTACCACCCAAAATCCATGGTTAATGAGGACAATCCAAAATTGGGAGAAGCATGAATGTTGTTAACCTCACCCCTAGTCCTCAGATTATATTACGCTATGGAGTGGGGGGGGGATAACCAAGACTGTATCAATTGTACTGTATCTTGCATTAAAATCACTCAGTAACAACAGGGAGCTTGTGGATAGCCCAGTTCCATTTCATACTGGTTTTGATTATCCCAAGGATATTTAATTTCATGAAAAGGACAAGCAAGGGCAAGACAGATATTAAAAAATTAAGAACTCAATTTTCATTAATAAAATCAGCACTGAAATTCCAAATGAATTCAAATCTGGAGGTCTGAAAGTAAAAACAGTAGAGTAGAGACTATACCCATCCTTTGCCTCTCCCAATAACTTGAATGAGAATTCTGAGTTTTCTCAATGATGTCACAGTTTCTATGCTGTTTCACTATCTCTGTGCAAGGGTTCTCTGTGCAAGGGTTCAAATTCGGTGTACGCACGCTGGATGCCCCAACACCACCTCGAAGTTGGCCTCACACAGTAGGCAACGTCATGGTATTTCTGCAGAGTGGCTTTTACATGCACCATGCTGCAGAAACAAGGAAAAGCCACTGCTGTGACAGAAAGAATGGCTTTTTTTCCAGCCCAAAAAGGAGCGGCATTTTTCTGGAAAAAAGTTATTCTTTCTGCCACGGCAGTGGCTTTTCCTTGTTTCTGCAGCATGGTGCATGTAAAAGCCACATTGCAAAATGCCACTCCTTTTTGGGTTGGAAAAATGCCAGATTGGGGCCACAACATGCAGTTACCATGGCTCCAATCTGGTGTACAAAGGGGAGGTGTGATGCGTCTGCTTTCAGCATTTTAGTCTGTAGAATCAGTATGTAGAGAGATCTTGTAGCACCTTTGAGAGTAACTGAATGAAATTGGCAGCATGAGCTTTTGTAGACTTAGGCCTACTGCCTCAGATGTGAGGAAGCAGACTTAAATCTACAAAAGCTCATGCTGCCAACTTCTTTCTTTCAGTTAGTCTCAAAGGTGCTACAAGATACCTGTGCAAGGAGGAGAAGTTTTCCTGGATTTCTCCATTCTTTCCAATCACAAAAGCTACCCTGCAGCTTATTCCTATAGACTGATGTTTTCATTCATTCCTGAAGCTGTTTTAGGGTGAATGTAAAGGGTTCACATAAAATCCCATTGATTTTGGTGGGGAGCAGCACTTTTTCTATTGCTTGTAATGTCCTTGTTTGCCTGCAAATAGAATGATATTTTTAGGCACCTGGCTACAGTTCAAAGGATCAGATCTACCAGATTTCGGATAAACCAGACAAACATTCCCCCTTTTATATCTTTCCATTTCAGGTTCTCCCTCAGTTCCCCATTTTGCTTATTTCAATTTCACCATGTCAGTTATCCATTTTGCTTCTTTCTCTATTCTCTCTCTATTCTTCCTGTCTTCTTATGAAATTTCTCTGAATTGTGCACGATGTATCACCCTACATTTCCAACATCTGTCCCTTATTGAAACAAAAGAAGAAGAATGAAAGACAAATGGAATAACAACTACCACCACTACCATTACTACTACTACTACTTCCTCTTCTTCTTCTTCCCCATCGTTTTGTATCATTGGTGGTCTTTTGATTCATAGCATGAGGAACTGGCCTGTTTGGCTTTTGACTAGTAATTACTAAGTATGTAAATGAAAAAGAGTTTAGCTGTCTATTTTTGTTGTTGTTATATTCACAACTATGAAATCAGAAAATGTCTCTTCTTTGCAAAGTAAATGCAGGTAGATGTTTGTGAAAATGACTAGAGATTATGGGAGACATTTTATTCTTTATAAGAGGTCTGTGATCCTACTACAGATTTTGCAGATTTCTGCCTAAACTGTGTTTTCAATATGTACTTTAACATCTTCTTACCTTTTAATTTTTAGATAGTAAAAAGCAAGCAGACATTGTCTTTTTGTTGGATAGTTCCATCAACTTTGGAAGAGATAATTTCCAAGAAGTTGTTGACTTTGTATACGGCATAATTGATGCAATTTATGAAGAAGGTGACTCCATTAAAGTTGGCTTAGTGCAGTATAACTCGGATGTGAGTGATGAATTCTTCCTGAAAGACTTCACTGACAAAGAACAGATCTTAGATGCGGTGAAGAAAATCGTATACAAAGGAGGGAGAATTGCCAATACCGGCTCAGCCATCAAACACATCCAAGCAAAACACTTTGTAAGGGAGGCTGGCAGCAGAGTGGATCAGAAAGTCCCTCAGATTGCTTTTATTATAACAGGCGGAAGACCAGAGGATGATGGGCAGACAGCTGCCTTAGGGCTGGCACGACAAGGTGTCAGGGTTTTTGCAGTTGGTGTGAAGAACATTGACATGGGTGAAGTTTCAAAGCTCTCCAGTGACAGTACCACAGGTTTTAGGGCTGCAACAGCCCAGGAACTTTCGGAATTGAATGAGGCTGTCTTGGTTACCTTGAATGATGTCATGAAAGAGCAGCTGTGCCAAGGCGTGGGAGAAGTCTCAAGAGGTAATTTAAAAACAAAAACATTTAGGATATTTCCATTGCAAAGTTGTTTTTATGTTTATCCTTTGAAGCTCCCTAGAGCGCTCTGATTACTATCTACAGTTGTGCTTTTAAGTCTTCCTTTCATATTAGGTATTGCCAATTTTGACTCTGCTGTTCTAGTTTTTATAAAGTACATCAACAGCTGTTTGCAAAACTAGTGAATCAGATACAGGTTTTTCTGCATACTAATTGCAGAAGTTAGCAATGGATAAAATATTTAGAATATTTGCTAGTTTTTAAAAATTATTTTGTTATCAAAGAAATATGAGATCGACCATTACTATCCATTGTTATAAGAGATTATTGCATGGGACATGCATGCGAATATCTCTGGTGGGATAGACACACATTTAACCCTCAGTGATGGATCTTACACACTCTCCTGTGGTTGGGCCATATATAGGCCATATGCAGCCCGTGCTTGTCCTGTAGCTTTTCAAGAATGGGATTTTCCCATTCTTGAAAAACTGGGATAAGCCTGGGTTGCATACGGGTTCCATACTGGATGCATATGGGAGCCCTGGTGGCGCAGTGGTTAAATGCCTGTACTGCAGCCACTCACTCAAAACCATAAGGTTGCGAGTTCAAGACCAGCAAAAGGGCTCAAGCTCGACTCAGGCTTGCATCCTTCCGAGGTCACTAAAATGAGTACCCAGATTGTTGGGGGCAAGTAGCTTACAGTTGTAAACCACTTACACACTGCTTAGGCGGTATGAAGCGGTATATAAATGAAGCTGTTTGTTTGTTTGTTGCCTATAGACCAACCACAGGAGAGTGCAGTAGGATCCATGATTGAGGGTTAAACACGTGTCTGTCCTGTCGGGGATATTTCTGTGCAAAGTCCCATGTGATAATCTCCATAGTTTCTAAAGTGGGTTTGACTGAGTAGAATATACTTGAAGCCAATGAGTATTCTAGCACCAAACTTTCTAAAAACATTTCAGCCTGGAAAAAAAAAACCTGGGGTCGAGAGATCAAGGATGAGCAGTCTCCAGAGGCTAGGGGATTGAATTGCTACAATACACACAGTCAGAATAAACTCTATTGTTAACTATATTATCCCAACAAATATGGAAAACAAAATCATGGCAAACAGATTAGAAAAAATCAACATACATTCCCATCCACACCAAAAAAAGGAGACAAAAAGACTACAACAAGTATAGGATCATAGCATTAGTTTCCCATGCAAGCAAAATTCTGCTCAGAATTCTGCAGCTTAGACTCCAATCATACAGGGAGAGAAATCCCAGAGTGCAAAAGGCATTCAGGAAAGTAAGAGGCACTATAGACCATATTGCAAACATACAATGCTTAAGAGAACACCAAGGAATTCCAGAAGAAAATCAGCATGTGTTTTATAGACTACATAGCCTTTGACTACATAGTTCACAAAACAAACAAACTATGGAATACCCTTAAAGGCATGGGAGTTCCACTACATTTGATAGTCCTTATGAGAAATCTGTACTTAAGACAAGAGGCTACTGTTAGAACAGAATTTGGAGAAACAGAATGGTTCCCAATAGGCAAAAAGGTCAAGCAAGGCTGCATTCTTTCACCCCATTTGTTCAACATGTACATAGAAAATATCATACATAGAGCAGGTGTAGACTCAGAAAGAGGAGGAGTGAAGAGGAAAGAATACTGGCATTCTAAGATATGCAGATGAAACCATACTACTAGCAGAAAACATCATAGACTTGGAACAATTACTTAGGGGGAGCAAAAAAGGAGAATAGTAGACTTAATGCTGACCACAAAGTGACCACAGAGGTCTACATAAATTCAACCTAGGTACAGTGGTCCCCCGGGTTACGAAAGTAATCCGTTCCGGATTACTTTTCGTAACCCGGAAATTTTCATTTCCCAGGGGACCGCTTTATTTGCCGGACCGCACGGCAAATTTAAAGGGGCCGCGCGGTTTTTCCTTTCGGATCCCGGGGTTTTCTTCATAAGCCGGGGCCGTTTTTGCGGCCCTGGCTCTTTCGTACCCCGGGGTTTTCGTAACCCGGGGGACCACTGTAATGAAGAAATCAAAATAGTTAAAAGATTAAATATCCTGAGATCCCAATACAGTCAACCCTTCTATATCCATAGATTCCTTATTAATGGATTCAACCATTCAGGGTTAGAAATTTTTTTTAAAAGTTATATAATTTCCAAGAAGCAAACCTTGACTTTGCTATTTCTGTATAAAGGATACTATTTTATTATGCCACTGTATTGAAAGAGACTTGAGCAACCACGGATTTTGATATCCACAGCAGGGTCTGGAACCAAACTCCAGTGGATACCAAGGGCCCACTGTAAAGAATGCTTCAGTGAAATGTTGATGCTAATTTTTTGACTGTTTGGGCTATAACACTGATCCTGAGTTGGGGCCCCAGGCAACCAGAAAGTGATGAGAGGGACCTCGAAAGAGATAAAGATTAGTTGACAAAATGCCAAGAACCCTTAATCCCACATTAAAAGCATGGATGGGCAAATGTGGGAGGCTAGACAGGAGACTTTGGTGGTCACACACCCTATCACAGCGGGGGCACTGGAAATTCTCTTCTGATGTTCCCCCATAGGGTGCGTGAGCATTTTCACTGTGTTTTTAAGGATAGCAGGGGCCATTTTATTCCACAGTAGAGGCCATTTTAAAAACTGAAATAGACAGAAAGTCGTTGATGGCTTTCATGGCTTGCATCCATAGTTTTTTGTGGGTTTTGCAGGCTATGTGGTCATGTTCTAGAAGAGTTTATTCCTGATATTTCACCAGCCACAGATGCCAGCCGCAGATGCTAGTGAACCGTCAGGAATAAACTCTTCTAGAACATGGCCACATAGCCCGAAAAACCCACAAAAAAATTATGCACAGAAAGTCACTTTTTGACTACTTATGGGTCATCTTTAGTAGAAAACTAAGGCCTGGAACTGACAGGCATGAAAGAACAGCCCAAATCTGTTCTGGCCAAAAGCAAATTGGAATCCCGCTGTCTGCATTGCGGATTATTCCAACTCCTTTTTGCTCCAACCCTAAGTACCAAAGCACGGCTTTCAAGGTGTGCATCATTTAATCAGCACACCTCCAAAGCATTTGGAAGCTGCTTCATCTGACCTGTTTGCTTCACCCCTATGCTATACTTACTCATTGTAAGTAGATTCAACTGATCTACATTTTCAGTATCAGTGAACAACTCAGAGAGACCAGCAAGTCCACAAGTAACTGTTATATAAATAATTTTTCTATTTTTTATTATTTATTATTCAACAATATTGATACAGCTATCATGAAATGTTCTCCTACTCTGGGTACATGTTTATACTCTTCTCACATTTTGTCATTCTAGATTGTAATTTGGATGTTATACTTGGATTTGACGTCTCAGATGTTGTAACAGGGCAAAATATATTCAATGTTCAGAGAGTGCTGGAGTCAAAAGTTGAAGACATATTGAACAGGATTACTCAAATGCAGAAAATTAGCTGTACACGAAACCAGGCACCAACTGTGCGTGTGGCTCTCTTGGCGCAGACTCCCTCTGGAGTTGTGGAAGCGTTTGACTTTTCCGAGTATCAGCCAGAGTTGTTTGAAAAGTTCCAAGCCTTGCGCAATGGTGGTCCCTATGTCTTAACAGCAGAGACTCTCAAGTCTTACCAGAATAAATTCAGAACAGCTCCTGGTGAAAGTGTCAAGGTATGTTTTGCATCCAGTCTCATTTCTGGAAAATAAAACCCCAGAATTTGGAGATGTCAAAGTGAAAAGTAATTTTTTATAAGCAACAAATAGACTGGAAAACTGAATTACTATACCATTTATATCAATTTGTGCTGTTCTTTGACAAAGGTTCTCTTCAAATTGTTTGACAAAGTGTTCCATTAAATTCATTAAATGTTCCATAAAATTCAATAAATATCCAGGCCTGCAATTTGTAGATGTGGTCCCAGATGTTTGGGCTCCCTTGCCCAACTGGGCCACTTGGAATCTATGCGGTCCCTGCACCCATTCCCTCCAAGTACCTATATTTCCCTGGCCTATATTTCCCAACACACTTGCCTTGCTCCTTCTGTGCCTTGAATGTTCCTTCCTTGAATGCCTCTATAAGCCACTGTTCCATTCTAGGAAGAGAATGGGGGAAAGTATATTATTGGACTATACAGTTTTGATGAAAGTAGCTTTTTTTTTGCAGCTGTTGGAACTCATTGAAAGAGGAAACAAACACATCTCACCTCAAGAACTCACATATTGGCATATGAAGTTTTTGGGCAAATAAAGTATGCATAAAACAATGTGTATATTTGAAACACAAGCAGCTAAAATGTGTAGAAACAGAGCACAAATAAAATAAGTATAAATGGAAAAAAATATGTGAATGAATTTTATCTTGTGGGTGGAAATGCATAGCTTAGGTAAAATGTGTAACTTCAATGAAATGCAAATTAAGGAAGTGCAAATTGCACTGCAGGAAGGAGAAATAGTTTCACAACCTAATCCAAAACAAGAGCAGGAAGAAAATGTAGGTGGAATTCTGAGAAATGCAAAGGAATTAAAAGAGAAAGATTTCCACCTCTCAAAGTCTGAGTAACCTAGTTTTCCCCACCCCTAACCATTGTAGGCTAGTGACTTTCTTGACTTCCAGCCTGGTGAGTCACTGCTCAGATGTGATGTCTGTTCCTTGTGGTAGAAGGAGCTCTCCTTCTGTTTGCCTTTTCCTACTGCTACATCTTCCTGATCTCTTTTCAAGAAAAGATCCATGGAGGATGGTTAGTATCAGCTCTCATTGTGTTACAGGTCAGGTTGCCAGGTGAAATATAAGACAGGGCTCCTGATTTCAGCAGGTTTTTCTTGTCATGCAAACAACACCTGTTGAAATTCCCTCTTTCTGCACAACCAGATTTACACTCTCGTCCTGTATTTCACCCGGCAGCCCACAACAGAGAACTGTTGCAAGATGGACCCTCTTAAAATGCTGCAGCTGCAGGCCATCCCCCAAATTCCATCTCAACCACTGATCAGGATTACATTGCAGTGATGCTTTTTAATATACCTGTACTTCATAATGGATGCCTAATAATTTAAATACTTCCTTTCTCAGGTGGTGATTCACTTAACTGATGGTCTTGATGGCCCCAGGGGTCAGCTAGCAGCTGCATCTGCTGATCTAAAGAGAGAAGGTGTTGTATGATAGTCTTTTATTTTCATGCTGATATTTAGAGGGATTGCAGAGACTGAGGGGTGGGTCAATAAAAGATAGGAAATAATTTGTTTGTTTCATACCCTACTTTGAAATTCTAGAACAAACAGACAAATCAAAACATGCTTCTTTGCAGTGTGTTCAGCCTTGTATTTTGCAATGTAGCTCTCCAATTGGAAACTGCAGGCAAACTGCATATTAGGGAACAGTCACCACAAAAGTTTTGTATAACACAGAAATGCACATGCAAGTTGAAATGTTTGTGAAAATGCATATTAACTTTTTGCAATTTTAAAAATTGCAACCCGATAATGATACAGGATATAATGAACTGAGGATATGAACATGAGAAACTCAGATGAACCATCACATTTTCTGGACAGAAGACAAAGACTATGGCTGCATCTACACTGCAGAAATAATGCAATTTGACACCACTTTAACTGCCCTGGCTCAGTGCTATGGAATTCAGGAAATTGTAGTTTTATGTGACATTTAGCCTTCTGTGTTAGAGAGCTTTGGTGCCACAACAAACTACGATTTTGTTGACTTTCATTATAGAAAACTAGAAAATTCCCTAGCATTGAGCCATGTCAGTTAACGCTGTCTCCAACTGGAGTATTTGTGCCATGCCGATGTAGCCTATATAAAGAAAGCACTTTCAGTGACCTTTTGAGCCTGATGGTTTTTTTTCCTCTTCCAACTTTCTAGGTGTTAAGGCTCTCATTCTTGTTGGGTTGGAGCGAGTGCCAAATTTGGAAGAAGTGATGCAACTTGAATTTGGACGTGGTTTTACTTATAATCGGCCTCTCCGGGTGAATCTGCTGGATTTGGACTTTGAACTGGCAGAGCAACTGGTAAGCTAAGATCTGATAGCTAAGACTTGAAATGACTACTTTTGTTGTACAATTTTATGAATATTTAAGTTTGTGAACCTATCACATAGTCCATTTTCCTTCTCTAGAAACATTTTCCCCTTGTCTATCGACTGAATAATTCTGTGAGGTATTTCCAGCTAGTCACTGTAAGCTTTCTGTATGAAAAATAAAATGGTAATTTTTGTGAGTGCTGCATGAAAAATAAAATAAAATGTCACAAAACCTGCTGGCCATGAAGAAAGACTATGCATTTTAGTTTCCTTCTGAAATACCATTTCTGTTAGATGTTTTAAGTTGTTGTATCCAGTCACCCCTGAGCTGCAAAATTAGTCCTTGCTGTTTCATGAAATCTTTTGGTGGTTTTGCAAGTTCTACCATTGCTGCAGTCATTGGAGGGAATGAGTCAGGATGGGAAACTTAGGGTCTAAGCAGACCAGCGTTTAATGCTGGCCTTGGGGCAAAGTAGGGAAGTGGCATCCACATGCCGCACACCCCAACACTGGCATCATGCTGCCCACCTGACTGCACAGTGGGTGGCAAAAGGGTGTGTATTTGGACCAGTGTTTAGATGTGTTGTGCTGAAGAAATTCCTAAAAGTCACCATCATGGGGGCAAGGGTGTCTTTTCGATGCTTTAACTAGAAGCAGCATTTTGCTGGCCCTTTTGGGGCTGGTAGTACACTGGATTGGGACTGTGGCATGTGGTTGCTTTGGGCCCAATCTGGTGCTCCCAGGGGTGGCGCAGATCCACTCTATTGGGGCATCAATTTGATCCAGTAGTTCTTGTGAACAGTTCTTGTCTTAGATGTAGAGTTACAGTGTCTCTCTGATACAGCTTTCCCTTTTGCAGGATTGCAGTTATTATACGAGATACCCAAGATATCATAGTCTTATTTTTTTGCACTCACTGACTTCTCTGCACATTATTAATTCAGAGTTAATTTGCCCTCATATTACTTCTAGACATTGTTTGCATTCTAACCAGTTGCATTCTAGAAAGTTTACATATTGTTTTTACTAAGTGTTTTCCAAAATGAAAGTGAACTGATTATTGTCCTCCTGTGCCTTTTGGATCTTCTTTTTCATTTCATACCAGTTCCCTACCTTGACAGTTTATGATATGGTACCAATTTCATTAACAGTCATCTCTAATTTGGTCAAAAGAATTCTAGGCAATTCAAACAAACAAAAAAAACAGCTTCATTTATATACCTTTTCATACCACCTAAGGAGTGTCTAAGCGGTTTACAACTGTAAGCAACTTGCCCCCAACAATCTGGGTACTCATTTTAGCAACCTCAGGAGGATACAAGCCTGAGCCAAGCTTGAGCCCTTTTGCTGATCTTGAAATCGCAACCTTATGGTTTTGAGTGAGTGGCTGCAGTACAGTCATTTAACCATTGCGCCACCAGGGCTCCTTTAATTCATGCATTAAAGCCTGGTTGTTTTCTTGGATATGTTTTTATTGTCAAGAGGTTAATATATTTTTTCATTATTCATAACTTTTATTTCTATTCCTATAGGACAATATTGCAGAAAAGGCATGCTGTGGGGTCCCATGCAAATGCTCTGGAGAGCGAGGAGACAGAGGATTGCCAGGTTCATTTGGGCCAAAGGTGAGATTTTTAGTCAGCTCTCTAAAAATCCAAATCCAATCTGATGGCTTTTGACCAGGATTCAAAAGACCATACCACTAGTTCTGCACAGCAAAAAGTATAGTGGTATCTAACATGAAGAGTTCCAGTCCTAAAATTGATCCAGTGTCCTGAATGGGTGCTTAATGTTTAGACTAAATGACAGCGGATTAACTGCCCCACTAACAACAACTTCATCAGTTGCCATTGTTGAGGTGATTATAGAACATACTGTATGTCCCATGGCAAGTCACTTCTGAATTAGTGGGGACTTTCCAAAGCAGAGGTAGGGCTGAGGTAGATCAAAGGGGGAAATTAAACTTGGTTCTTTGGCTTGGTCCTTTGGCACCCAAGCTTTAGTTTTCTTCTGACCTTTATATTGTATCTATAGCCTCAAATAAGTAGCCCAAAGTGGCACTGTTGGGCCAATCTGGGGGTGGGGCGTACAATGACGCACGCATCCAGATTGCTTGGAGGCCATGTGGAGGTTGTGCAGAGGCCATGCCAGGGCCACCAAATGCGGCCCAAAACTGGCTGTGAAAGGAGCAGTTTCATACTGCTCTTTTTCACAGCCTATTCAGAACCATGGCAGCAGGCACCCTTGGGACTACGGCATCCTGTTGCTGCAGTCCTATGTGGTCCTGCGGTGATCAGGGCAGCAGTAGTTTCTGGCCACTCTTTTAGCCCGGTCTGCTTCACCCCTTTGTTAATCTTTCCTAAAGAGCTGTGCTCCTAGATATTAGCTAAGTGGCCTTTAATTAAAGTTACCAAATTTAAAATTGGTGTGGAATTTCACTTCAGCGTCAAAGCTAACAAAAGTAATAAATTCCACTTTGGGGTTAGAAAAAAATTATTGGTGCTGTGGGCAGTATCCTCATTTGACCAAACTCTGAGCTTGGCAGTGCTTAATGATGGGATTATAGCAAATAAAAAGCTGGTGAACCAAAGCTTTTGCTGTTTGTTTCAATTTCTGTGCATCCTTTTGAGTTGCAATTTATGTTTATGTTAGATATACAAGAATAGCACTTTAGGTGGAAGGGACAAGCTGAGCACCATCTGGCTGCAAATCTTCAAAAGTTATAAGAGGAAGAGATCAGGGCTATTCAAGTCAATCCATACATTTGGATATACATACCAAACCAAGATTGGTTGAGATCATGATGAGATTATTTGTTTAGTGCAATTAATTTGCTATTTATAAAAGGAATAGTGTCATAGATAATTGTGGTTTTGTTCCTTGTAAAAGCTCAGAAAAATTGGAATGGAGATTAAAGGAGAGGATACAGGCTATTAGAAGAGAGTTTCATGCAAATGCATAGAAATGTAAACATAAACCTTGTGTGTGTTTTCTCTGTGTGTTTTTAAAGGGAGTTCCAGGGGAAAATGGCTACAGAGGCTACCCAGGAGATGAAGGTGGACCGGTGAGTGAACCTTTATTAAGTGACTGAACTTTCATTGGTGTATGCCTACAGAAATAATGAAGAAGGAAATTAACGGGGAAAGTACTTTTAACTTCAGGTATCTCTCTCCTTGCCCCTCACCTTGCAGATTTATCCTATACTTACATGTGACAGATAGCCAACACTACAATTCCTCTGGCCTGTCATCTTTATCCCGTAGATTGTTTATGCAGCAGCTCATGCCCAAATGATCCTTGTGCCAGGCAGATCACCTGGTCCTGTTCTGTAGAGTGTTTATATTTAATTATCATCACAAATAGTTAATAATTAATATATTGTTAATTATCATCCAGATGCGGTGGCTGAGTGGTTAAGATGCAATCTCTGAAGATTGCAATTTTCAAGGTAGGCAGTTTGAGACCCAAGTGCCACATGATGGAGTGAGCTCCCATCACTAGTCCTAGTTTCTGCCAACCTAGCAGTTCAAAAGCATGTAAAAGTGCAAGTAGATAAATAGGTACTACTCTGGTGGGAAGGCAACAGTATTCCATTCAGTCATGCTGGCCACATGACCACAGAGTCATCTTCGATAATGGCTTAGTAACAGGGATTGGCTCTTTGGCTTAGTAACAGGGATGAGCACCACTCCCTTCTGTCAGACATGATTTGACAACCTTGTCGAAGGGGAAACCTTTACTTTTACCATTACTTTTTTATCATCAAATCCCCCTCCTCTTTTTCCTAGGAGTGTCAAATGTGAGACAACTGGTATTTCTCATCTGTTGTCAAAATTGGCATCTTACTTATATTAACTTATGAGGAAAGATGAAAAAGAATTCTAAAGACAGGATTCATTGGAGATTAATTCTGAGCCAGCTGGTTGGGGGAAAGAAAGAATCTATGGATATCACAGATATAAAAGCCCAGACAGAATGTTTCAACACAATTGTGGGATGTGTAAATATAATGCCATCCCATATTTTGATCAGTATCTGACTGGTTAGTTTCAACTAGGGCTAATCCACTGAATCAAATGTAGAAAGGTGAGTCAATACACAACTGTATCACAATGATTTACTGGGTCTACTGTAGTCAAGACTAACAATAGGATTCAGACCATTATATTGATGAACTGATTATCCAGATAAAATATGTATAAACTAACTAGTCATTAACAAGCAACAGACATCATATTTAAACAAGACTTTATATTTTTTAAAAAAAAAAAAATTATTGGCTACAGGTTTTGAGAAATTCCTACTGTGCTACTGAAACTAGTCCATTGTGATTTCATGCACAGTAGATATTCCATTAAGTGAGCAGTGCAATCCTGACTCAAAAATATAGCAGCTGCAGGGAGTACAAAATTAATACACGTCCCTTCCTCCTAATTTTACTTCACTCTCATCACTATGAAGTCCATCTATGACCAAAACCAGAAAAACATTCCTGCATTCTTCCTTTCTTTTAACAGGGTGAACGTGGACCACCTGGAATAAATGGAACTCAGGGATTCCAAGGCTGTCCTGGTGAAAGAGGAACTAAGGTACTGAAACTAGCAGCAAAGTTTACAGAATAGCATAAATTCTCATGCATAGTTGTCAATATATAAACGAATGGAAGATCAAGATGTAGAATTCTAGAGTAAGTTATTACAAACCAATATCTGTAATAAGATAGAAAATGGGATACTTTTTGGCTGCTCAAGTATTACCCCTTCCTCAGATCTGTGGTGTTTCTACACCAGGTGACCTCTGGGGTGGGTGGGAAGGTTGGTAGGACTTCAGAATGTGGGAATTCTGGTGGGGTTCAGGGGCAGGACTTCCGGTGAAGGCATGAGTTCCCTCTCCCCAAGCAGGCCCACCCTTTTCCTTTCTGGAAAAGGATGGGATGATGCCTGAGGGACAGAGCAAACACATGCAGTGGGACTGGAGTGGTGTGCACCCATGAAGAATGAAATGGAGCGCATGAGGGGATGGAATGGTGCAGGGCCATGAAGCGCCATGTGCTCATGGAGCACCAAGTGGCATGTGTGTGGGGGAACAAAGCAGCTCACATGCCAAACAGAGCAGGGGGTATGGTGTGAGAGGGGGCTGACTGGGTGTTACCCCTCTTCTGGGGTGTCACCCCCTTTCTAGCATTGAGCCATCATAGTTAAACTGCTGTCAAATTGGATTATTTCTGCAGTTCAGATGAAGCCCTAGCCATATGGTGACCCTGTGAAGGACAGACCTGCAAGTCACCCTATCATCACAACCCTGCTCAGGTCTTGCAGACCCAGGACTGTGGCTTCTTTGATTGAGTCTATCCATCTGGAAAGCGATCTTTCTCAAAACTCCAATTCCCAGAATTCCGTAGCATTAGGCTATGGCAGTTAAAGTGGTGTCAAACTGGATTATTTCTGCAGTTTGGATTCAGCCAAAGTTGATTTGACAGAAGTTAACAAGATTTTTTTTTTTCACTTCAGTTCACTTCATGTCTGCTCATATGTGAAGAGGGTTTTCTCAACAGTAAGTGTGCATCAGATTCCAGGCTTTAAAAAATCCTTGGAAAGAGCTGAGGCATTACTTCAGTGATTCAAAATTCTTTCTATTATTTTTCTAGAGACGTTGAATTCAGTCAAACTCTTCCTAAAGTTAGTGGAAAAACAAAGAATTCAGGTGTTCTTTTCCTGCATTAATAGTTTTCTTCTCTGTTTTCTCTCTAGGGGAGCCGTGGGTTCCCAGGAGAAAAGGTATGTAAATATTAAAAGCATTTCAGTGGGTGGGTGGGGGATATTAACATGACTGCCTTATATCTTTTTAGTGACAGCTTTTTGTACAGCTAATTCTTTGCACTATAATAATTACTTTCTTTGCTTCTCTAGGGTGATGTGGGGGAGATAGCCCTTGATGGAATAGATGGGGAAGAAGTAAGTTGCCTGAGTTACATTTGTTCTTTTAAAGAAAGTACATGTTTTCTGCTTAGAAATAGGTTTTGATTAAATAAAACTGACATGACTGCTTTTTCTAGGGAAATCGAGGCCTTCCAGGTTCTCCTGGGGAAAGAGGGAGCCCTGGCAGACGTGTAAGTTTCATGCTATTCATTATTAAGGTGCAGTAAGGAAAACATGACTCCACAAATGAAAGTATCACTTTCAGCAACTAAAGCAATATACACATGGTGGCATAGTGGCATGAGGCTTCAGTAGGTCTGGCCTGGGCAACAACACATTCTTGGTTCTGTATCAGAAAAAAACACTTTCACACATATTGTTGCTTACTACTCCCATTGTATTGTCTCATATGAGTTCGCTTCATTTGAGATTACAGAATCCTTGACTAAATGGCAGGATTATAGCCACAGTCCTGGAGAGGCTATGCACTGCAAGATGGAGTGCTTCATCCAGCTCTTCCCCTTTTATTAGTTATACCCGTGGTAGAAAATTCAGGTGCTGCATGCATAGTTCTAAAAATTAGTAGTGGCACCCTTGCTACAGAATGTCTGCAATACCTTTCAAATCTATGATTTTATGGAAATATCTTTGCAGGGTGGCAAAGGAGTCAAAGGAGAAAGAGGAGAGCGAGGCGACCGTGGATTGCGAGGAGATCCGGTAAATATGCTGAAGAATTATGAAGGATCTATATTTCAGACTTCATGGGTTTTCACACAGGAACAGTAGAGCTATGAGAAATTATCACTGTGCTATTAACCAAAAGACTCTTTTTTAATTTAAAAGTTATAATACACATACACTAGTTTACAAAACAATAGGGATTTCCATAAGCAGTTACAAAATTAAAAATGTAACTCCTCATATAAAAACCAAGTAAACACAGCTTTTACAACCAGAGACTTCTTACTACACACAAGTAGGCCAATATGAAACAACAACAACAACAAACTCTAAAAGGCTAGCTAATAAAAACTGCTGTTTTAGGAACGCAACATACTGCTAATCATCTTATCTAAAAGTCAAATGGAACAAACGTATCTTCAATGTATTTTCTGAAGGGGCAGAATCACACATCCCTAGGTTAGGGTCAAGCCTTCCACCCTAACTGATCTTAATAGGGAGGGAATCAACAGGCTCTCCAATGCCAGTCTTAAGACATGGACTGGCTCGTGGATATGTAAAGGCAATGTTATAGATAAACTATGCCAGATTGTCCATAGTTTCTATGACTAGTTACAGCAATTACTGCACAAGATTGAAACTGGGGAAAAATCCATTGCACATAGGAAAATCCATTTTTTAAATGTCTTTTTACTGCTTTGTATTCAAAATGTATGAGAGGAAACAAATACAGCTGTGATTGCTTCAGCCCATAAACACTACATTGTCCTCAATTCAGTATAGTTCAGTATGGGAGCTATCAGACTAGGCTAGAGAAACAGTGCCAAAATCCTCCATTTAATCCAATATGCAGTAGGTCCATATTATTATTGCACTTTTGTCCTAGGTGTTTTTAAGCACTCAAGGCATCATATATACTGTGGCACCTTCACAACATGCCTGAAAGGCCTAGAGAGTGTCCCAAAGGTATCCAGTCAGTTTAAGGCTATGCTGGGATTGTAGGGAATACCTCAATATGCTAAGTTTTACTCTACCCACTATGAACACTTAGCTGCAGAAGCCTCACTATGATTTCTATTTGTTTCTCAATTTTTTGTTTGCTTCTAGGGTACCCCAGGGACTGATGCCTCTCAGAGAGGACCTAGAGGCTCAAAGGGTGAACTTGGACCAACGGTAAATAATTCATCAGAGTTGGGCTGTGATGAAAGTACAAAGGCAGGTTTGCTATTGAACATAAAGAAAACAAAAATAATGACCACGGAGGATCTTCACAAATTCAACCTAGACAATGAGGGCATAGAAAGAGTAAAAGAGTTCCTATATCTTGGATCAAACATTGGTCAGAACAGCCACTGCAGTCAAGAAATCAGAAGAAGACTAAAACTGGGGAGGGCAGATATGAAAGAACTAGAAAACCTCCTAAAGACCAAAGATATAAAACTAAGCATGAAAGTTAGAACCGTACAAGCCATTGTATTCCCTATTACCATGTATAGATATGAGAGCTGGACAGTTAAGAGAATAGACAAAAAGGATATAAATTCATTGAGATATGGTGCTGGAGAAGAGTGCTGAGGATACCGTGGACATCAAAAAGAACAAATAAATGGCTCCTAGAACAGATCAAGCCTGAAATTTCCCTGGAAGCAAAGATGACTAAACTGAGGCTGTCATACTTCAAATCCAGAGAAGGCATGAATCTTTAGAAAAGACAATAATGTTAGGCAAAGTGGAGGGAAGTAGAAAGAGAGGAAGACCGTATGCTGGATAGATGGACTCAAATAAGGAGGTCACGGGTATGGATCTGCAAGAACTTTAAAGAGTGAAGGATAGGGAGTCCTGGAGATGTCTCATCCACGGGGTCTCCATGAGTCGAGACAGACTCGAGGGTGGTTAACAACAACAACAAAGAAATGGATGATTCAAACAAAATACTTCTGAGTGTCCTGTGTTGACTCCTATGGGTTGACTCATAATCACCTATGGGTTTTGTCTCTTATAGGGGGAACCTGGAGGAGATGGACCAGCAGGAGCCCCAGGAGGACCTGGAAGGAATGTGAGTCTTCTTGATTACATGCATGCATACATACAAACACTTGCTGTCTTGTCTTGCTGCTTACTGATTGTTCACAATATGTAATGGTGTGGCTAGAATATTGTGAAGATTAAAGGGGATGCAATGGCTTAGTGGTTAAGACGCCAATTCTGATGTTCGTAAGGTTGGAAGGTTGGCAGTTCGAGGCTCAAGTCCTGCATGATGAAGTGAGCTCCCATCATTGGTCTGCTTCTGCCAAACTAGCAGTTCAAAAGCATGTAAAAGTGCAAGCAGATAAATAGCTACCACTTTGGTGGGAAGGCAACAGCATTGCGTGCAATCATGCTGGCCACATGACAACTAGTGTCAGCTTCGGGCAATTCTGGCTCCCTCAGTTTAGTAACGGAGGCACTGCCACCTACAGTAGGTTATGACTAGACAATCATGCCATGTCAAGGGGAAACATTTACCTTTACCTTTAATTAAAATGGTAGAACATAAGATTTATTTATTTTTGTAATATTTTTCAATTATTTTTTTTGAAACACAGACCTTCACCAAATTTGATTTCATGGTGACCTAGAACAAGATTTTTTTTAAAAAAAAATGCAGAGTATGGGCAGCACGTAGGGGTAGATTATCTGGTGCAATCTTGCAATCTCTCCCTTTGTTTTTCAAGTGTGTGATGGGATTCAAGTTAACTTCAGAAGTTAAGGTACATCATCATTATTATTACAGTTGCCATCATCACAATCAATTCTATAAAAACATTAAAATTTTAAAAATTACATAGGGAAAATGCATTGGTGGGGTGCTAATAGGAGTGAAGAACTCACTATCTTGTAATTGTGTTAATCAAAAAGTAATATTCTCACATTTCTCTCAGGATGACTTGGTCCAGTGTGTCTTGGTGACACTTCTGGCTCTGCAGTTGTGTTCTCTCCATTTTTGTGCATTGCCTCCTGATCCCATAACAAAATTGACAATTACGAACTGTGTGGGTTGGACACCCAGTGGTATCGCTCCACTGACAGATGTCTCTTTAATTCATTAGCCCCCCCCCCCCCCGGGCGAGATTCTGAGAGTTTTTGCACATTTTTCAATGATTTTTCAAATTCAGGACTTCTTTGTGAAGATTGTGCAGTGTATTTTGTGTGTTTTAAAAAGTAGTGTACTCCTTTTAGACAACTCCCCCACTGTTGTTGTTGTTTTTTCAAATAAAATTTTCACAAGTTCTGAAATGTGAAAAAAAATTTCATGGCATTTAAGCATTTTAAAGCCCCATGGCTTTACTTCAGTGTGCCAAGACACACTTTCTTGTCAAAGAGAAGAAAATGTGTAAGTATCTTTTACATTCCTAGTGGAGGCTTCCATTATTAGAACAGGGGGAAGAGCAGAGGCTGACTACAGAATCAAAAGATAGTATTGGATACAGGCTCCAGTGTTCAGTTGCCTTGAGCTGCTTGTTACATGGGATGAGAAACGTAAGATTGTGGATTTTGTAAAACTTTCCAAGGATGTTATGGAGAGACAATATACCACTTCCTGGCGGTGGGGATGGGCACATATGGCAAATAAGCACAAACACAATTCAACTTGAAGATCTGGACATAATGTTTTTAATGGCAGTAGACCCTGGAACTATGTCTGGAAGAACACAACAGATACAGGTGGCAAGATAGGAACATATTGATACCATTGTAAAGAATACACAGCTTTGCTAATGAGAGGAAATTATTTCAAAGAAAGAAAGGTGTTGCCTGCTTCCATCAAATATGGTATTCACAAGGGAACTTGGATTTGAGGAAGACAAAATGGGTGCTGTCAAAGATGGAACCATTTTGTGGGTATCACTTGGGAATTTAAGGACTAGATTGGTATAGCTAGGTCTAAGAGTTCTCATCAATACTTTGCTGAGTGTTTGTGAAATGATCCAAAGAAGAGGAAGAATAAAGCAAGGGACTCTGACCTCACTCCCATTCTTAAGACCTGAGGGAGAGACTGACTCCAAGAGTCCTTTCCACTGTTCTTTTATGATCTTCTCCTGAAGCAGGAAAACCATCCCCTACCTCATGGCAATAATTTAAAAATAAATAAATAAAAGGCTCCAAATTTTTTGGGGGGGAGGAGGAGGATCTAGAAATAACTTTGCCAACTGTTTATGGCTATGCTTTGTTGATTTTCAGGGAGGATTTGGCAGAAGAGGATCTCCAGGAAACAAAGTGAGTATTAACTCTAGATGTGAAACTCTGGAGTTTATCATATGACGCAATTTGGGGGTATAATCCAATGGCAATCCGAACACAATCATGGGGTTTCACGTAATTACGTATGAGTGTATCTCACACAATTTCGGGCAAAAGGGAAGTCATTCCGAACGCAATCATAGGTTTTATGTTAATGCGTATAAGAGTATCTCATGCAATTTCGGGCAATGGGGGGTCATTTTTGAGAAATGCGAAGTCATTCTGAACACATTCTGAATGCAATTAGATTTCACGTAAATTTGCTAAACTAGAGAATTTACATGATTTCGAATTGGCTCAATTGTGATATGTATTATGTAATAAAAATTAGGAAAAAAAGTAAAAAAAATCGAAATTGGGAGAAATTCGTCCCGTGTGATAAACTCTACACTCAGTATCAGATTAGTTGCACTTCTCCAAAGACTTCACCACCACCACCACCCGTCCTGTGAGAGTGTTTTCCCATCTCCTATGGACATTTGTTTATAATGGGGTGGGGATGGGGCTAATTTTCCCTAATATATGCCCTTTCCTATCCACTTTTCATAATGTAAACACTGTATTGTGCATTTTTTTTCCCAGATACACATTTTTGCACACATTTCCTCATTGACTAAAACATGTTTCTGTGCATTATTCAGAGAATCACATCTTGAGCTTGTGTATGTTTATTTGCGTATAATTTTAAAAGACATGAGCTGTTTGCTGTTTCTTCCCTATGATGGGAAACCTAATGGCATATTTACACATCTGCTGATCATCTTGCAGACCTCAAATTGGACAAGTGGGTAAATAAATTCAGTTAATTCCATACCTCATGACTGTGCATGATCAATGTACATGGCTTTGTTTGTGTGTGTGTGTCCTTGTGCTCAGGAATGTGTATACACATACATAAAAACAGAGCCAATATAAGAAAATCCATAGCTGTAAAGGTTATTTATTCATTTCATTTCATTTCCCCTTTCTCCCAGAAGGGGCCCCAAAACAGTTCATAAGATAAAAACATTTTAATTTTTTTTTACAAAGGTTGACACACACACACCCCACCAAATTTGGAAGCTATAAATCAGCAAAAAAAACAACAACTATTAAATAGATATTGTATATATGTCACATTTCTCTGAGAAAAATGGACTTGAGAAATACAGTATGTAATTGGAAGCCATCCCAACAAGAAACAGCAGGACAGTATATGGAATTGTTTTGGAACTCCTCATGTTCATTACCCATTTATACAAAGCAGTTGTGATGATACATGTGGCCACATGTATGTTTCACAGATGTCTGAAGTATTGGTTGGGATCTGAGAAGAGGCAAACTGAATTCAAGCTGGAAGCTGTATATATGTCATTCTTTGTAGAATGAAGGCACAGTTTAGTCACAACAGGAAAAACTCCTTAATCCCCAGCTCTTTTTGTTGCAAATCACCAGCCCTGTTTTGGGCACTGACATTCCTGGTTACCTGAACATGCAGCCATGGAGTGGGGCCGTGTCACACAGACCCATTCCTCCCTCACCTGTGTATGCAACAAATTTCTGTAGAAGGGAAACTTGTGTACCTATAGTTATATGCCAATGGTGAAAAAAGTGTGGTCTGTGGGTTGCATGTAGCTCCCCAGAAGCACAAATGCACCTCCCCCATTTGCCCTTAATTGATTTTTTTAAATGAAATAACTCCTCCCATGCAAGATCAAGTCCTTAGCAGTTGCCCATCCCTGTTGCACATGTTGGCATTGTCTGCCAATTTGTATGGAGGCCAATTAGCATACAACTATCCTTATAGGCCTCACCTCAAGAGACATTTATGTTGTATATGTAGATCGTGTGTGCATCACCTACCCTGATATGGGAAAACACGGGGGCTGTACATCTTCAGATCAGCAAGCGTATGAACCTTCCAGAGGGGATTAGTTTTGATTATCATGCCTTATGGAAGTGGCTTTCATAAGTTTATAATGTCTCGTGTAAAGATGTGATCTATTCTGTCTGTTTTAAATCTACCACCCATCAGTTTCCAGCACACTGTTTACTTAACTATTGTATTATATTTTAGGGAAATAAAGGTGCACCAGGTCCACCAGGAGCAGTGGGAGAACAGGGTACCAGAGGCCCACAGGTGAGATTTTATTGCTCACTTCAAGGGGCAATGAACGTGGCAATTGTAGTGGGTGGGTGGGAATAGAAATGGAAAGATTATCCAGATGTGTGTGTAAAAGAAGTGAGGCAGATATTTTTTTGCGGCGGAGCATCTGAGAACCCCAATCAGGATCCTGTCTACAACCTCCAGATTCTTAGATTTTTTTCCTCTCTCTCTTCACTATGTCGTATGGTATAGGTGGTTGTGGTGGTGCGGAAGACAACTGTGGATAGTTTGTAGTCTTCCAGATCCATGGCTGCCTCCCCCTCACCAGATGTTGAGTGAGGGTGGGCCAGAAGGAATTCCCCCACCCCTTGCCAGAAATTTTCTCCCCACATGCAATACCTTCTAAACGCCATAGTTTTTGAAGACATCTGGCAGCAGAGAGAAAATCAATTAATAATTTGTTCTTCCATGTTGGAACAAATGATTTAACTCAGCACATCCTAGTGTGGGAGTTATCTGTTGAAGAAAAAAGTAAGGAAAAGGAGAGTGCTTTAGAGCAACAGATTTATTGGTGGCTAGGTTTTGGAGGACTAGAGTTGATTCATTAGATGAATGAAATTGTACATTCAATTGTAAATAATGGAACCAAACAACCATGAAATGCAAGCACCCTAAACATAAAATAACAAGATGGATATAAATAACAAGCAGCAGCAATTGATGATAATAAGTGATTTCTTTTTTCATGTGGGTTCATGTAATGTTCCAGCTAAGGATATTGGCAATATTGAGGAAGGTGGCGTTTTTATACTGGATATTTTCTACCAGAAATATTTATATTTGCTTATTTATTTAGGGACCACCTGGACCAAATGGAACTCCTGGTCTTCGAGGAGAGCAAGGCATCCCTGGCCCAAGGGTAAAAAAATATTTTATTATTTCCCAGGAAGTAATAAGATTTCTAGATCACAGAAGCCTTTGGGGCATTCACAAGTGCTAGCAAATGCAAAATAGTTAATTTTATATTTTTTGCACATTTTTTGGGTTGCAAAAACTGATTTAAATCAGAACATGCTGATGTATATCATTTGTTTTCTGTCAGTCTCAGAAATGCAGTTCTTCTGGGACTGTGAGCACTAATCTCTTGAGTGATAGGTGGTAACGCTTATCAACTGTTTGGGACAAAGCAAAGTTGTCCCATGATACAGGCAGAAGATTAGTTATGTAGATGGTGCATCGTATTATATCACATTTACACATAAGCAAGCTGTGGAACCTCTGAACCAGTGTCTGGAGGGCTTCTGAAACCCTTCAAGATTTCGATACAGAATGGGTTTGTTATTTTTATTGTGAGTGTTTGATGATCTTATTAATGCCTGCTGTTTTATAACTGGTTGGAGTTTGTTTCATGTGTTTTTTTAAAAAATAATGTTATCCATCTTGGAAGGAAGTTTTCTTTTAAAAGCAACCTAGAATTATTTAAAATAAATTTTGATAATAAAATAGGAGCTTATTGCACAGCTTTAAAAAGTGGCCTACTGCTGCCGAACTGAATTCTAATTCAGGCTGCATTCAGATACTATCACACACAATTTGATGCCAATGCCACTGGACAGATTTATTACTCTTCTTGGCTGTATGGCAGACACAGTGGTGTGTACTCAAGTCCAGTAAGGGCATATTTCTACTCTTGCAGGTAACCTATGTCATGTCCTAAGCCAATTCACCCAATAAAATGCATCAAATATCTGCAGAAGCATCTCTTCCTTATTTTCCAAATATATATGGCAATAGCTTTGGTGCCAGCTCAAATTTTTTCTGTCTGCCTAGAGATTTTCATTTCACATTGGTGGCATTTTACCTCCTTCTGAGTACTTACTGCCTTTTTTGTTGTTGTTTGATTACAATGTTGTTACATGTTTTTATTGTATTTTGCGTGATTTTAATAATATTGTTATGCAGCACCTTGATATGTGCAAGGATGTGGCAGAGGTGGGGTTAATAATGTAATAAATCTAAAAATGTCATTTTCCAAGAAAAACATTCCATTCTTGCCACTACTTTTAACCCAAAATCTTTCACAAGACATTCTGGTCTTGTTGTTATATGTGTATATATTATGGGATATTTGGTTTTATTGCCCCTATCACAATAAATAAGAAAGGTTTGTTTCCATAGGGTGGTGGAGGTCCACCTGGACCTGCTGGGGAGCGTGGCAGGCTTGGTCCTCTTGGTAAAAAGGTAGGTTATGATGGAAGCATGGTTATCTTTATTTAAAATAGGAAAGACATAGGGGCTGTGCAGACTGCCCCTTAATGGTAGCCTGCAGCTGCCTTCAGCTGTGCTGGATTGGGGCCACAGCAACTGCATGCCGCAGCCCTGACCTGGCCTTTCCAGGGTGCAAAGAGGAGTTGCAAAAAGTGGCTCCTTTTTGCACCTTGGAAAGGGTGAAATAGCTGCAGCACCGCAACTTTAATGCCCTTCTTTGTGGCTGCATCATGTGGAAACAACATCAGAGGAGCACTGTGATGCTGCATGCTGTGTGGAGTGGTGTGTGACATCACACCACCCTGGGGATGGAGTTGGGGTATGCATCATGTGGACACCATGCCCCAACTGCGCTCCCAGGTCGGCCTTAATGGCTGGTGTGCACAGCCCCATACTGGTACTATCTTTAACATTTGAAATGAGTTGTGAGAAGTAATTTTTCTTGTGGTAAGTATGAGCATTTTTTCCTGCAGACTGGAAGCATGCAATTTAATAATGTTGAAATTCATAAATATGATTACTATACATATAGTAGGTCCAGATGGGAATTGAGATGCCTTCCAGATGTTGTTGGACTACAGTTCCCAAGATTTCTTACTTTTGGCTCTGCTATCTAAGGCTTTTGGAATTTGCAATCCAACAACACCTGGAGGGCGTCTTGACTCCCATCCTGACCTGTTAATATATTCATATGATTTCTGCCTGTGTAGTAGGTGATGCCTAATAATGCCAAACTTGTTAGTAGCTAGTATATAAGATGAATTTTGCCTAGTGCTTGGATGCAGATCATATAAAAGATTATTTCCCTACCATACACAAGATATTTTATAATACAAATTGAAAAAAATGGCTCTTGCTCATATATAAAATATGCAGAAAAGTTTGTAAATTGCAGTGGAAATGTATAAAATATAGTGGCCCCATTCTGTTTCCTTCACAAAAATACCACATGCATATTTTGCACAGAATAGGTCCCAGAATGAGGGTAGTCTTCAAAAACCACATTTCTTGAAGATTTCCATGCAGCAGGAAAAATGGTTATGGTTATTCATTGCTTCCTTCAAGAATGAAATAGTGAAAAATTCTATCCCATCTGCTGTGGCATAAGAGTATCACTGGACTTGCCCATTGCTCCCTGAAACCTTAAAAATCTCCTGTTTTGTATCATTAGCCCTTAAATTAATATCTGAAAACAAAATAACTGATGTGTCTTTCTTTGTGAAAGAAGAGTTAATTATAACAACCCATATCAGAACTTGGTCATTGTTTAACCTCTTTAAAAATCTAAGATGAGAAGTATTTGCCTAGAGGGTTTAAATAATCTGAATTAAATAATCCCCCTGCTGGAATGTAGTTCTAGACATGGAATTCCTGATTATTTCCTTTCATCATTGTTATTATTCATATTATTGGTATGTTTAGAAAAGTTAAAGGATGTGATCTTTGCCAAGTCTTTGCCCATCACAACCTTTACAGAATTATTATTGTGTTAAAAATGCCACTCTGTTGATGTTAGAAAAGTTATTTTTATGCATCATGGAGCTAATGTTTCTGATTTAGAGCTGAATATTCACTTGCTGGTAAGAACCATCTAAACTATAGAAAGGGAGAATATAGAGAAAAATAATACAATGATGGTGATGTCAATAATTATTCACATTTTTAAACACTTCAAAGAGTTCAAAGCACTGTGAATATATTATCTTGTAGTTTTTCAACAGTCCTGTGAAATAGCCTAGTACTGTTATATCTTTGTTTCAGATGAAAGTGCTAAAGTTGAGATAATGGATCTTGTTAGGTCACCTGGCAAGCTTACAGAAGTGGCAAAATTCAAACCAAGGATTTCCTGATGCAAAACTGAGTGTCTGGCTACTATGATACTCTAGTTTACTACCTAAATTTTCAATAACCCTGTTTGCAATTACAGGGTGAGCCTGGTGATCCTGGTCCAAAGGGGCCCATTGGTCCACCGGGGCCTCGAGGAGAGACGGTATGTATTGCTGTGAAAATTGCTAAGTGAGTTCTGTGGATTTGGTCATTTACTCCCCTCCCCCAACATTTCTCCCAAAATGGGAGGTGTAATTTTCCATTTTGTAATTTTCATGTTAAAAGGAGTAGAAAATCACCAAGGTCTTGTTTAAGAAATGCTGAGAAGCCTGATCACTCAAACAAGGCCTTCTCTCACCAATGGCTTAGAATCCATTTCACAAAATGACCTCTCCATTTTAAAGAATACTTGTAGAACAGATTGATCACAGATGATGATGATGACTACTATTACTACTACTATTAAGTTACAGAGAAGCTGACATTGCATTGCAAATTCATGTGCTGTCTCTTTGCATCTTGTAGGGAGAGGATGGACGTGATGGAGTTGGCGGGGCTGGAACTAAAGGCAGAAGGGTAGGCACAATTTCAACATTTGCATGCATATCTAGTATATACAAGGAAGACTCTTGGTTTGGGTGAAAGTGGGATTTATGTCAAGCAGCACAAAGTCTCTTGCCAGGTGTCTTACCCTCTAACATCTGTCTGTTTTATCTTGCTACTTCCTTGAAACATCCCCGAATGTATAAAAATAATAACACTTTCTTCCTCCAAAGCCCCTCATGTCTGTGAGAGCATTAGCCTGTCCCTTGAATTTTCCCTTCTCCAACAGTTTTCACTCTTGCTTTTACTTTCCTCCCCAAATGGTGCCCTATGTGCACACATACACATGCACACAAATGCACAATATACACACTGTATATTTTAGATTGGGGTGAACAGTGTCATTTGTAGGCTACATACCCCCACACAACCCTCTAACTATTAGGGCTTAAAACTGGCCATTTGTATCCCTCAAGAGCCCCTGGAAGTTACTTCTGTTTTTCCTTAAAGCTTCTTTGAACCTAAAATATTCCCAAAGAGACAAAATGGGCCAATAACAACTCCTGGGGGTTCTGGAGATTTTATTGACCAATGTTAGGCCCACAAACAGTGTTAGAGGTGCTGAGGATGGAAAACGGGGGTGTGGAGTCCTCCACCCTCATTTTAGAATATCACATTAAAGTTTTCAAGGCAAGAGCAGTATGTAACATGCCACGTATACTGATATTGCTATATAAATAATAATTACAATAATAAAAGTGGGAAGTTGACACACTTAATAGACTAAACTGATCCCAGCTGCCTATGGAGCAGTGGGAATGGCTCTAAGACTAGGTACCCTATATTGCATCCAGCTTAGGAAATCAAACAAAAGTGTGGCTGACATTTGGAAAGCCTGAGGGCAGGGATCCGTCTAATTTATGATTGTATGTACAGCACTGTGTAAATTTACAGTGCTATATAAATAAAGGTTAATAATAATAATAATAATAATAATAATAATAATATATTTGTGTAGGATATGTGGTATACATGTATGTGAATATATTACTTCAGCATGATTATTCTGGTCATGCCATGCCAAAATATATGATTGCAAGAGAGAGTTCTACAAAAGCATCAAGATAATATTTTGTGGTATGCGGTAAAATTCTGTGAGAGGGGAAATTTAAAAAAATCTTCTGTTAAGAGAAGGAATATACTAGACTCACGTCCATCCTGGCTAATTAAAGCTGCCAGTGAATAACTGGACAATTGGCTGGTGGTGGGTATAAATGCTTCTTCCAACTTCTACAAAATAAGCAATTATAAGACCTTTATTGGTGGTGGTGGGGGGAATCCTTCATTGGACCCCACCTTTCTAGATAACCATCAGCCAGTGTCTAGTTTCCCCTTTCTAAATTGTGTGGCAACACAACTCCAAGGTTTCTTAGATGAAACAGATTAATTGCATCCATTCCAACTTGGATTCAGGCCTGTTTATGGGACAAAAACAGACTTGGCCACCTTGGTGTATGACCCATACCAGGAGTTGGACAGGGAGAGTGAGTCCATATTGGTCCTCCGTGACTTTCAGCGGACTTGATACCATCAACTATGGTATCCTTCTGTGTTGATATGGAACTTGGAGGCATTGCTTTGCAGTGGTTCTGGTCTTTCTTGGCTGAATGTTCCCAGAGCCAGGGCCTGTAATTCAGCCTTTTGGCTGCTAGTGTATGGGGCTTCAAAAGGGTCAATACTGTCTCTATACTTTTTAATATCTACATGAAGGCACTGGGAGAGGTCACCTGGAGCTTTGGAGTTGGATGTCATCAGTAGGCTGATGATGCCCAGCTCATTTTCTACTTTACAATTGATGCCAAGGAAGGTGTGGTAGTCCTGAATCATTGTCTGGATGCTGTAAAGGACTTGATGCCAATCAACAGTCTGAGGCTTAATCCAAACAAGACAGATGTGCTGCTAGTCAATAGGAAAACCAACTGGAATTGGGATCTCAGCCTGTTCTAGATGGGGTTGCTCTCCCTCCCAGGTTTGTAGCCTGGAGGTGCTCTTGTACCCAGCACTGCCTCTGGAAAGCCAATTTGCTGTGGTGGCCAGGAGTGTCTTTCCCCAGATTTGGCTGGTGACCAGCTGCAGAAAGGCAGCCCCATGTAGACTATATTGCAGGAATCCAAACAGGATGTAATTAAGGCATATGTCACTGTGGCCAGATTTGACATCTCAAAAAATGGGTGCAGCTGGCACACAAACCAGATTTGTGAAGGCACTACTGGCCAAAAGCTGTGCTTCAGGTTCAGAAGTAAACCCAAGCTGAATATTTGCATCATTAATTCCATCACATGCAGACTGAATCTCTATTTCTTGATCTGGCCTTCCACTGAAAGATATAGCACTAAACCTATTCTTGTCTTCCCTTACCTCTAACAGATTGAATAAAAGAGATTCCTTCATTAATCTGAAATGGAACATGGAGGCTTGCTGGATTCAGGCCATTAACCTGAGCCAAAAACTCAGTGCAGAAGACATTATCAATGTGTCCATTCCTATTAGTACAACTGAAATGGACTTTTTAATTATCCCCAGCTCTCCCAAAGCAAAGACAGGCTTCATAATTTTGCACTAGCTGAATCTTCTAAACATGTTGTTATTTCCAATGTGGGTTATACAGTATAAAATTCATTTATAGAAATAAGAAAGAGAATATGTGTCCATGTGTCTGTCTCTGCTGTAGATCCAAGATTATGACAAACAGTCACTTGAAACTTGGCATGCATACATATCAGGGCACACTGCTGGGATGCATGGAACACAGGGGTGCACCTACAAGTTATTTTGCTTCTAAACTTGATTAGTTGATCAACACCATCTATAATCTGCAATATCATCTTATTTAAATCTGCAGTCATGCCTAGGATATTAATCTCTATAAATTTAGGGCCCCTAGGCATCTCTAGTGCTACTTCTTTACACAGGACATCCAAACACTATGAAGATGGGTATGTCTCATAGTCCATAAAAAATTCTGTTAGTGCCTAGTGGACAGTAGATCAGGAACTAAGCCTTCTTGCTGTTATAATTTTAAGGCTTCAATGCACTATCTTTTTTTCCCCCACAGGGAGAACCCGGCTTCCCAGGATATCCAGGACCAAGGGTACTTTAAAAAATCTTAATTATGATCCTTGAGCTGAAGTGCAGCCACTTTTGTTGACACCAGCTGGATAGATAACTCTTTGTTGCTTTTCCCCCCACAGGGGGCACCTGGAGATCGTGGTGGCCCTGGTGATCCTGGCCCCAAAGGAAGCAGAGGTCAAAGGGTAAGGCACCTTCCTGTTTGGTTCCAGATTAATTAAACAAAGCCTCCTTGATTCCTCATTATTTTTCTTCTACAAAACATTTTCTTTGTTCTAAATACCATTCTGTAACAATTGCTTCCTTTGCACATTCAACATATTAAGGAGCACATGGCACATAAAAGAGAATGTAGTTAGTAGTTAGTTGCTGGAAGCAAGAAGAGCCCTCCCTTCAACCACCATCTTGAGGGGAGAGGAAGGCAGGCCACCTCCTGCTGGAAGCAAGAAGAGCCCTCCCTTCAACCACCATCTTGAGGGGAGAGGAAGGCAGGCCACCTCCTGCTGGAAGCAAGAAGAGCCCTCCCTTCAACCACCATCTTGAGGGGAGAGAAAGGCAGGCCACCTCCTGCTGGAAGCAAGAAGAGCCCTCCCTTCAACCACCATCTTGAGGGGAGAGAGATGCAGGCCACCTCCTGCTGGAAGCAAGATGAGCCCTCCCTTCAACCACCATCTTGAGGGGAGAGAGATGCAGGCCACCTCCTGCTGGAAGCAAGAAGAGCCCTCCCTTCAACCACCATCTTGAGGGGAGAGAGATGCAGGCCACCTCCTGCTGGAAGCAAGATGAGCCCTCCCTTCAACCACCATCTTGAGGGGAGAGAGATGCAGGCCACCTCCTGCTGGAAGCAAGAAGAGCCCTCCCTTCAACCACCATCTTGAGGGGAGAGAAAGGCAGGCCACCTCCTGCTGGAAGCAAGAAGAGCCCTCCCTTCAACCACCATCTTGAGGGGAGAGAGATGCAGGCCACCTCCTGCTGGAAGCAAGATGAGCCCTCCCTTCAACCACCATCTTGAGGGGAGTTAATTGTCTAATTAACAAATTGTAAGCCGCTCTGATAGCTTTGGCTGAAGAGCGGGGTATAAATAAAATGTATTATTATTATTATTATTATTATTATTATTATTATTAGTAAGGAGGCAAACCACAATGGTCCAGAAGTAGAAGAGACCTTGTAAACATCACTTAGGACCTTATCAGACGTTGGAAATTGGAAGTATAATCCAATGGCAATCCGAACGCAATCATGGGGTTTGTGAATTAAAGTATCTCACGCAATTTTGGGCAAAAGGGAAGTCATTCCGAATGCAATCATGGGTTTTGCCTTATTGCAAATTAAAGCATCTCATGCAATTTCGGGCAATGGGGGGGTCATTTTCGGGTAATGGGAAGTCATTCTGAATGCAATAGGAATTCACATGAATTCGAATTGGCTCCATTCACAATAAAGAGAAATTGCTTCTATCTGATAAAGTCCTTACTAATAAGAGCACTCTTTTTGACACAAACATTGGATTGGTATTAGCAGTTTACTGTAAATTGTATTGTAAAATTACCAGAAGATGAGGCTCCACAACTGGGAGGATGGGCATATATTTGTGACAGCTCATCTTTGTGATCAGATTTTCACATTCTTTGTTTCATTAAAATGTCAAATTTGTGGGCAGTAGGATGTAACAGTGGCTTGGAACAACTCCTTGAAATAATAGTGCAATAATATGGAACAACTAAAATTTCTTTGGTACAAATACGACCAAATTACAACTAACAAAAGAACAGATCATCAATAAGATCTCCAAATGAAAGCAAGGGCTGCCAGAAGTTTGGATGTCTGACTCAGTTGGGTTTGTGGATGGGTGGAGGGATTCCATAGATTTTCCTGTTCCAGCAAATGAAGGGAAACTGCCCTCTCTGTGTGTACTATAGTTTACAGTGCTAGGCTACAAGTAACTTAATTTTACAGAATAGAAGCAATACTGAATAGAGAGCATATGCCAAGCGTGATAGTATAACACCAGATATGTTGTGGCAGTCAGTCTGTACAAACCAGAAGTGACAGAACAGAATGAAATATGTGCAATAGGAAGCAAACATGTTTACTAATGATCTTTCTTTCTTTCTTTCTTTCTTTTTGAAAAACCTTTTTAGGGACGGGCAGGAGAGCCTGGCTCCATAGGCCAAAGAGGAGAGAGAGGACATCCAGGGCCATCTGTAAGTTGTTTGCTGTAAAAATTGTTGATCTAATAGCTCAGATTTATTAGACACTCCAAAATAGTTCTTTCCACACTTCAGTTTACCATAAACCCACAGGCCACATTTCACCTCATATAACCTTATAGACTCATAATCAGTTATCTTCAATAAGTTGTGTGAGATAGGGTATGTGACTAATAGGTATTATAAGGATGTTGCTAACTTTAAATTGCTTGTTATGTTCACTCTAGCATTGTTTGTTATCACTTGAAATTATTTCCATACATGTATAGTTTGAAGTATTTTTCTATAAGAAAACAGAAAGTGTGAACAGCCTCTTGACCACTGTTGTGGAAATCATTTTATCCTACACATAATACAAGATGCATTTTATGCATCTCACAGTTAAAGAACAGATTACATCTTGCGGTGTAATGAAAGTAAACTCCTTTCTATGTCTGAATCTTAAATTCTATACTTGACACTTCTGGATAGATATTTTAGATTTTGAAGAAGAGCTGTCTGCTCTTTTGTTTATTTCATATTTCACTTGCAATATTGTTAAAGATAAGGCTCACAACTTCCCCACCATATTTTTTCCTTTTTAAAAAAATTTTGGTTTTTGAAAACGTCCTTCCTTTAGCTACAGTACTAATCTGCCTCTCCCAATAATAAATTTTAAAAGTTGTGAACAGTACCTCGGCTACTGCCTGCAGCAAACAATGCCCTAAAGCGATTATACAGGGATGGTATAGCATGCTCTTACTAGTAGACTGAGGCTTGATGGATTAACACAAGAAATAAAAGTGCAGAGAGGGCAACCCCCTTTTGGGTTGGATGGAATTATTCTTTAAAGTGCTATACTGATGAAAGCTTGGCAGCAGTCTTGTGCACACAATTCTTTGGAAGAAATATCTACTCATCTGAGTGGAATCTACTTGGGTAAACAGTCTGCAAATCTTTGTTCAGTTCCTGCCTGACTTTTCCCACTCCTTCTGCTTCTGGCAACACACTTACAATCTATTCAAAACTAAATTCAAATTGCAAGTTAGAAATCTGCAAACCATAGGATATGTTTTCAACCTGGTGCCTCTGAGAAAACGTTTTACATACTCATGTGATGCTAATGCTGTGTCTCCATATTTCAGGACTATTGCCAAAGCTGATATTTGTTTCTTTAATGTATTTGATCTTAAGTCTTTGAGCAGACCATCTTGCAAAATTTGTAAAACATGCTGTATTTTTATGTTATTGGTTAACAATTTTTTCACCAATCCACAAAAGTTTGATTGTTTTAATCCCCTCATTTGAGTACCCACATTTTTGTAACTTCATCCTTTCCATTCCCATGCAGCCAGTTTCAACCAGTTGGGATTTGAGTTCAAAAATCGGACCCTGATTGAAGATGCTTCTTAAGGGCTGACTTAAAGACAGTTTCTTTAGTAATAGAAATCTTCTAATTCAACTCTGGGCTGTATCCTTGCTAATGGGAAATTAGGTGACTGAATTTATCAACTCAGTCTTAAACAAGCACTCTTAATAGGTTACATCCTGCAATCACATTTTTTCAATTCTCTTTTCAGGGACTTAAGGGTAATAAAGGAGAATCAAGAGATGTAAGTCAACTATTCACGTTTTATACCAGATCTATTTTATTTCTTTGTGTACAGATTTTTTTAAAAAATGTATCTCTTCCTTTCTCTTTCAAGCAATGTGCACTTGTACGTAACATCAAAGATAAATGCCGTAAGTCTGTTTCTTTTGTCTTTAATGCTTATATAGCTTGCTTTGGGTATAAACTCTGAAGTTAATTGGTTTCTTTTCTTTATTTTTTTTTCACAGCTTGCTGTTATGGTAAGTTAATATTCAAATATTCTGAAAGATATTTGTGAAGTAAATGACAACTTCTATGCATTGGTTTAAGTTTTATGTGGAATCTGGTCTGTACCACTTTAGAAACAAAGATATTTGATCATATTGCTTGCTTTTCAATATATCCACTACCTGCAGGTCCAAGAGAGTGCCCTGTTTACCCAACAGAACTGGCCTTTGCTTTAGATACCTCAGCTGGTGGAAGTACAGAAGCTTTCAGTAGAACGAAACAGTCTGTGTTGTCAATTGTTAACAATCTCACAATTGCTGAGAGCAACTGCCCACGGGGTGCCCGGGTCGCACTGGTAACTTATAACAGTGAAGTCACCACTGAGATCCGTTTTGCTGATGCAAGAAGAAAGAAAGATCTTGTGAAACAGATTCAAGACCTCCAAATTGCACAAACATCAAAACCACGGAGCTTAGAAACAGCAATGTCCTTTGTGGCCAGGAATACTTTCAAACGGGCACGCAGTGGATTCCTCATGAGAAAAGTGGCAGTTTTCTTCAGCAATGGACCAACAAGGGCATCTCCACAACTGAATGAGGCTGTGCTGAAGCTCTATGATGCCGGAGTTGTGCCTGTGTTCCTTACCAGCAGAGAGGATAGGGCCCTCATAAATGCACTGCAGGTTTGCCATCCTTCCACATTTCTTTTGCTTTCAGGGATATTTATTGGACTGAGACAGAGATTGCCACCATGCAATAATACCCTTCAAGACTTCTCAAGAAAAGCTCATAGTCTTATTTCCTTTTACTTAGTTGTACTACTAATTTGCAACTGAGAGCCCATCCTTCATCTGCACAAAGACAAATAGAGGTCTTGTATAAACAAGCACACACTCAAATGCAGATATTTGTTCATGTTACAGTTCCACAAACTGCCAACAGACATTCAGAGTCTTAGATCTAAATCCTATTACTAATACGTTCTAGAGCACACTGACTAAATCAATAAGATTTACATAAGTATTGAGTCTCCATTCAGCACTTGGTTTCATGGATCTTTTCTGCTTGGGGCTACCAAAAAGATCCAGCCCATATAATCCATGATATCTTTTCTTAACTTTTTGCCCACCAGATGTTTTGGGCTATACCTCCACATTTCTAATTATTGGCCATCACCTTAGAGTTAATGGAAATTGAAGTCCAAAGCATCTGGATGGTAAAAGATTATCTTGTGTTTGATGTGTGGGTTCTTGCATCTATTCCTTCTTTCTTCATAAGAGATTAAAGTGAGCATAGAAGGAAACAGAAGTGACCTGGGAAAAGTCATTGAACACATCACTGTGATTGCCAAGTACCATGATATGGATTAGGATGCATGTTGATGTGGGTGGGTCAGTGTGTCTGTGTATGTTTTGGCAAAGACAATGGCTTGAATCAGAAGAAATGTGCATATTGTTCTGTTCATGCAATAGGACTTTCCTTCCCACCCTGGAGCCAATTTGCTCCTTGAAAAGCCATACTATTGAGAAAGAATGTCCTTTGACAGAGTGTTGGGGGGTACAATGAGAGTACACTGGCAGAAAGTGGTACTTGCACATACGCATACGAGGAATGTGATTTCTACTCAAGTAAATATTTATCTTGATCTAATCCAAAGAGCCCATTAACTACACATGACTGCCTTCATTACAATAGCAAAGGGTAGGTATAATATTCAAACCATTTTTATAGAATGAAAAAGATGTATTCAGTTTGATCTAACTCCAGTTAAACAAGTCAATGTCACTTTGCTCAACAATGTGCAATGTTGTACAATGGGAATCTCCCTCCCTTTCCAGCTTCCTGTATCTCCTCACAAACACACTAAATCTACTCAACAGATGGAGTTCTGTCCTCCAATGATGTTGATTCCACTGATAGAAATACACTGATTATGCACACAAGTTTTAAGGTGAAACTATTCTATTTCTTGCTTTCAGTTATCTCCTGTGCCATAATTCTATGATTCAGGCAGGTGTTGGTGGTCAGGTCCCAAAAACATATGTTGCACAATAATTTCAGAATTTATTCCAAATGCTCTGGACTTAAAAATACTGATGAGCTTCTGATCACTAATTGCATGTTTTTGGTTTTGTTTATACCAGATCAACAACACTGTAGGTGGACAGGCTATCACATTTTCTGGTGGAGCAGAACAACTGGCCCAAACTATTAGAAGAGTACTAACTTGCCATGTGTGTCTAGGTAATGTATTTTTTATGTCTACATAGTATATAAAATATACAATCCAGATTTACAGCCAATGCTCTATGTTTACTTTGGTGTCATAGTGAAAATGATCTGATCCTCTACAAGCCAGGCAGAGTCTGTTGTCAGGAAAATCTTGTATGGCTTTTCTTTAATTCTTTCAGTCCCTGATGTCGCATTGCAAAACCCTTCATGATCCTGCCTCCTCTTCACCTTACCTCTGCCATTCAAATGGCTATCCAGGGACCCAGTTCCAAGGGGAAAAAATTCTTGTAGTCTTGAACAGGTGCTGGAGCTCTAAAGGCCTACCAGTCTTTGAGTGGGGTGGAAATGTTAGAAAATAATATTCTGAAGTGTCTGCATGACACATATGTTTCTGATTAATGGCGTGATTTGATGATGATAATATTTGAAAGATTACATTGTTATTTCCAACTGAAGGAGATGCTTTAGCTCATTTTTTCCCCTGATCCGTATACCCCCTTTTTGTAGGAATATACAGAGGCTGCATCTTCACTGTAGAAATAATACAGTTTGACACCACTTTAACTGCCATGGCTTAATGTTATGGAATTCTTGGAATTGTAATTTGTAGTGTCACCACGGTATTCTGAAAGAGAGGGACAAATGACTCACAAAACTTCAGTTCCCAGAATTCCGTAGCATTGAGCCACGGCAGTTAAAGTGGTATCAAACTGGATTATTGCTACAGTGTGGATGCAGCCAGAGATTTCAAGGAGTTCTTGGGCCACTAAATAGATATCACATAAGAGAGCCAGCTCTGTTTTCTACTGACAGCAGTACTTCCCTTTATTTTTTTTACCTTTTTGCCCTGTAGTGCCCAGTTCCTACAGGAACCCCTATAGTGACTGATTAATGCAAGAGGACATTTGAAGTAATAAAATTGGCTGCATTCATCCGTTATATAACCAACTGCCCATATAATAGCACTAGTTGCATTACTGTTCTGGTAGAAGGTTTCTTGGGCCAATCAGGTATCAGTCTTTTGCCCAAACCATATGCATACTGTATTTTCAGAGAATTTAAAAGCATGTTGTGAACTATTTAGAACCAGTGTAGGGTAGTGGTTTGAGTGCAGGACTATAACCAGGGTTCATATCCCAGCTCTGTCATGGAAACTCATTGGGTCATCTTGGGCAAGTCACACATTCTCATCCTAAGAGGATAGCAATGGCAACTCTCCTCTGAACAAATCTTGCCAAGAAAACCTCATGATACATTCATTTTAGGGTCGCCATAAGTCAGAAATAATTTGAAGGCACACAGCAGCAACAACAATATGTCTCAAAACTGTTTGGAACTACCAAATAATCATAATTTTTGTGCATGTCATCTTTGTAAATATTCAGAAAACTTAAGGTGTGATCAATTTATTTTTGTAGATGTATGTGATCCTGACGCCAGCTGTGGTCCCCAAAGGGGTGTCTTTGGCAGAGACAGACGGTCAGCCCCTACAGATGTTGATATTGATATCGCATTTATCCTGGATAGTTCTGACAGCACCACTCACCTGCAGTTCAGAGAGATGAGGAATTACATTTCATATGTAATAAGCCAGTTGGAAATTAGCACTGATCCCAAGGGATCTCAGCACCATGCCAGAGTATCTGTCATCCAACATGCTCCTTATGAGTTTGAGTCAAACGCAAGTACATCTCCTATCAAAGCTGAGTTCTCCCTGACTGACTATACATCCAAAGATAAGCTGGTGGATTTTGTTAAGAACCAGATGGTGCAGCTGCATGGCACACGGGCAGTGGCAAGTGCAATAAAATATACAATGAGCCACATCTTTGAGAGTGCACCAAATCCCAGAGACCTCAAAGTCGTTGTGTTGATGATGACAGGAGATGTTAAAAAAGAAGAACTTGAACACCTTCAGAAAGTGATTGTAGAAGCTAAATGTAAAGGATACTTTTTTGTCATACTGGGCATTGGCAGAAAAGTTAACATCAAGGAAATCTACAGTTTGGCAAGTGAGCCTAATGATATCTTCTTCAAATATGTTGATAAGCCATCTGAGCTCCATGAAGAACCTTTGCTACGCTTTGGAAACCTCTTGCCTGCTTTTATCAGCAGTAAGTATATGATGTGCCTCATCACTGTGAGGTTTGATACTTGTTGATATTAAGAATAGAATCTTTAGGGATACAATAAAGGAAGAAAAAATTATAGCTGGATTTTAATCTCATTTTATAGCTGGATTGCTAGCAGAATCATGTATAAACCTCAGAATGGCATTTCCTTAAACACAAAATAGGCTGGCATGCTGATCAAATTATAACAATCACTTTCTTTGAACCAACATTTTATTGTTACTGGAAGAGTAAGAATTATTTAGCTTCCTTTGAAAAGAAAGGAAATGGGATTGATGTAGTTATTATAGTATGCGTATACAACCACATCCTAAGTAAGAGAAGACCAACATTGTTACAACAAATGGAAATTATACTAATACTGGATGAGAGCCTCAAAGAGAGTACCTCCATGCTAACACTGTTTCAGCTTTGACCAGCTCACAGTTCTGTCTTTTCCTTCTGATTTTCTTCAGTTTTAATCTGGCATCAATTATTTCTCAGTTTCTCTCCTTATCTGAAATATGTCACCTCCCTCTAGGTTCAGTGTGATTCCAAAGACCGGAAAAGCAATCCTAGCTATCCAGGAGCATTATTTTGCTAAGTCCTCATGTGCACACAAACAAACAAACAGCTTCATTTTTATACCGCTTCATACCCTTAAGGAGTGTCTAAGTGGTTTACAATTGTAAGCTATTTGCCCCCCAACAATCTAGGTACTCATTTTAGCGACCTCGGAAGGATGCAAGCCTGAGTCAAGCTTCAGTCCTTTGCTGGTCTTGAACTCACCACTTTATGGTTTTGAGTGAGTGGCTGCAGTACAGGCATTTAACCACTGCGCCACCAGGGCTGTGTGTCACACACATAAACATATATACACATCGGCCACTTCCAAGCAACATAAAGTACTATGATATGGCCATTGAAACCAGGAAGAGAACAAACTGTAGTATCTAGTAGTGTAGTGCCTGAAGTGTGTCTAAGCAAAGATCACAAATTCAAGTTCCCAAATAATGAGTTTTGTAAACCCAATGTCCCAAAGATCATACTTTAACAAGTGAACCTGCAAAACCTGCTATAAATCTAGAATCCAGAGGACAGGTAGATTTAACTGAAGACTAATGGGTTTCTATCCCATATTCCAGTAACTGTCACACTTGAACTCTTTCTGGATAAACATAGGTTGTGTGCATTTAGGACCACAGTATAAGATGCTTCTTTTGTTTTGTTGTCAGACATATCCAGCCCTCTGTTACAGATCTAAATTAAATCAACCCCTTGTACTACAAGTTTGCTGGAAAGTTTCCTGTATTTTCTCCCATTTTTATATAGTACTGATGAGTACTAATAGCACAGATCCCAACTGTAGCTAAAGAAAAAATACATTTAATTGCTGTCAAGACTGTTGCCTCTCCAGATATGTAATTAATTAAAAATTGCAGAACATAGTGCTGTACTTTGTTCCTTACATAACTAATTTTAAATACAGAAATGAATGGGAGATCATGTAAATTACTATTACTATTAAGTATTAAAATGCTTAAAAGACAGACATGCCAACTAGAAGGCTTACTAATAATTTTTAAATGTGCCTATATTTAACAGTGGATTTAGAGAGGCTTTTATGTTTACATAAAATTCTTCTTCTGTTTTTTAGGTGAGAATGCCTTTTACCTGTCTCCAGATGTCAAGAAACAATGTGACTGGTTCCAGGGTGATCAGCCACTGAAAAAATTTGGCCAGAAAGAAATGTAAGTCCTTTTCTGCACAGATGGAAGAAAAGTTGTTACTTGGTGATCATCTTTATCACCAGCCTTTGGTGATACAAAATTTTCTCAGCCACTGTAGCCTTAGTAGGCATAATATATTAGTATTAAGGAGATTAAGATCAGTTTTAGAATGGTTCAGAATAGTTAATATTCTGTTCTCCAGCTGAATAAGATTATGAAGCAGAAAGAGCTATCAAAGCTATCGTTTTTGGCAAGATTTCCTCAGAAGTGGTTTGCCTTGCCTTCCTGTGAAGCTGTGAGTGGATTTTACCTAGTGGGTTTCCATGACCGAGTGAGAATTCAAACCTGAGAGTTCAACTACTAGAACTACACTTTTTTTGGGGGGGGGGGGGTTGGACCAGTGTCTAAGGTTCATGTTCTAGATACTATAGTTGTGGAGAGGAATTACCTCTGATGCCTTAGCTGGGAGAGAGCACTCTACAAAGCACTGAATCAAGATATTCAGGATAAACAAAATCAATAAAATTGATAAGAAGTATAAAACACTTTGTTCAGGGAGGAATGGTAAATAAGGAAAGTTACTTTTCTACATAATTTTAGCAAACAAAGCCAATACGTTGATTGCTTAGGACTTAGTTTGAAAACTTAACACTTAAAAAGTATCTTAACAACCTGTAGAAAATCACAATGTCCATAACAATATTTTTTTTAATTCAACCAGAAGCATTCCAAATAATGTCACTGCTACACCTACTGCAACAGAAAAACCAGAAGGTATGTACAATGTTCTTTTTTAGAAAGTTTTTGGGGATACTGAAACTGAACATACATCTTTAGTGCAGTATTCAGAGAGCGCACCTTTGCTTTGCTAAAGAACAAATTGCGTATTTCACACAAATACATAACAAGAAGCCCTGGAGTTTACATTTTAAAATGGTAGAAGGAAAAGAGGGTTTTGGATGCTGCATTTTAACTGCTGGAGTCCTGGGGAACTGGCCAGGCTTATTGGGGGTTGTGTATCATAATGTGAGAAGAAAATCAGGGAGCAAATTCTATCACAGCATTAAGCATCCCTTGCCTTTCTGGCTCCCTTTATCATGATTGTAACCTCTGGCTGCTACTTTTCATTAAAATAAAGCAAAACAGAATGGCCAGGCACCATCAGCAGTGATGTGTAGCTTTATGATGACAGAATTACATTAATGATGTAAAAAAACAAAACAAAACCCAGCAACAACCATGTTAGACAATTTTGACGACATGTAATAGAACAATGTGCAAGATGTATCATTATGCAGTGGTCACTCTTAGCACATTATGAGGCACTGTGAAAGATAGGAACTGTTTTCTGGCCAGGTGCAGGGCATCATTGACTTTCCACTGCTTTCTTTTCTGGATTAGTAATGTTTTGTGGCTTTGTTGGGAGCCATTGTCCCACCTCCTTGTGTTGTCATTGCACAAGGGCAGCAGCATATTTTGACTGTTGCGCAACAGCTACACTGCTTGTATCTCTTGTAAAATGGTCCCAATGGTGAAACTAAGACAATGTGCCACTCTTGGGGTGGGGGGTGGCATTGCTCAATGCCGCAATTCTAAACTGTACAATTGTAAGCGGGTTTGTGACATCCAACAGAATGCCAGCCAATGAGGACTTGCTACATTCTTGTACATATAGTGTGTGGTTTGCCTTTCAGTAAATGTGATTTAATTATATTGTCATTCTATATGCTCCAAACCAGGGGAAAAACCCACTTTCTGTTTATATTTTGTACCTAGAAAATTCTGGGAAACAGTAAAAACAAAAAACAAAAAAACAAATCCCAAAACATAGTCAGACTGGCCCATTATTTTTTCTGATGAAATTCACTGTGATGTTGAAATAATAAATAGCAATAACAAGTACACGTGTCCCTCCATATTCACTAGAGTTAGGTGCACAAGACCCCTGTGAAGATGGAAAAAACTGCAAATAACAAAAACACCATGTTTTTACCTGAGTGGACAACTCTCTAGGAATCTCTAGGTCCTCAAGTGCAGCTTTTAGTTAAAGTTGACCATAGAGTTGCACTGGAAGACCTAGAAATTCCTAGAGAAAACATATTTATCAAATCCGTGAATAATCAAATCCGCAAATATCAAAACTGCAAATATGGAGGGATGAGTGTACACTTCTATACTGCTTATCAGTGAACTAGCACTCCCTAAGCAGTTTACAATGTATAAGCCAATTGCCCCAACAAGCTGGGTACTCATTTTACCCACCTACGAAAGGATGGAAGATAGTGGACCTTAGAGCCCTGCCTGGGATTGAACTCACAACCTTGTGGCTGAAGTATTGGCATTTAACCACTGCATCACTGGTGCTCCCCATTGCAGTTGTTGTTTAACTGAACTGAGCAAGTGATATCCAATACATAAAGCTAAAGCAATTTGCATTTAATTTAACTACATGCTGGATGCATTTTTTAAAATTTTATCCCTCTCTTTTGATTAACCTCACCATCAAGTGGATCCACTTCAGTCATCACATTGAGAAAGATGTCACTGGGACCCAATGAACCAATACTGTTTCAAAAATATACTCCCTTCCTGTGATAGTGGCACAATGCATATTTTAAAGGATTAAGATCCCATATGCTATTAGCAAGAGATTTCACAATTTGTTATGGTTCAGGAAAAACAAGTTAATAAAGACCATGTGGAACATGCATGTTACAGGGTTAGAAGAATCTTGGTGGAAGAGCTTTTCTGAGCACTGAAGCTATAATTGGAGAAGGGGCAAGATTTTACCACAATCTGCACAGGATACTTTTTTTATCTCCAAATTTTGTGATACAGCTCCCAGCTCAAAAGAAGCTAAAATGTATTTTGAAGTGCACATTTCAGGATAAAATAGATTTATAAATAAGTATATTTAGATGAAGAATAAGAAACGTGATTTTCCTGCTCTTGCTGGGACCAGAGCTCTCAACATCTCACTGCTGGCTACGGCCTATGGAAGTTGGTGTCCAATTACATTTGGAGGGCTACAAATTGTCCACTGCTGATTTAAGATTTATGTATCTGTTAGTGAGAAAAATAGTTTTAGAATCACACATTTTCAAGTAGCTATATGTAGGTTTGGAGACTGAATGATAAGTAAATGCAAACAACATTGAAATTGACCAGAAATACAAATACCTGTTCATCAGAAATGAAAGTATTCTCTAACACCAGAGAAATTATTCTGGGTCACATTTGGGTTTTGAATGGTGCTCTCTTTCTCTGTATTAACTTTCAGTAAAAAAACAAACAAACTGATATATTTATTAATCCCAAAATAGGAGTGATTTTCTTTGAAGCTTTATACTGTATATGTTTTAAACTTTTTAAAAACTGTTTGTTTTTTTAACTTTGTATCTCCATGTTTAATACTTTTTTATTGTTTTTATCTTGTTCTGTTTTAAATTTGTTGTTACCTGCCTTGAGGCCAGATATGGGGAGGAAGGTGGGATTATGATGATAGTAATAATGATGATAATAATAATACCAGATTTTTTATTGACAGTGATAGTGGTTATGCACACCGGAGAAATCCAGATAACAGACATCACGGAAAACAGCGCTAAACTACACTGGGCAAACCCTGAACCCCAGCATCCCTATGTTTATGACATTACAATCACATCAGCCCATGACCACTCTTTAGTTCTGAAGCTCAATCTAACTGGTACTGAACGGGTCATTGGAGGTCTGGGAAGTGGGCAGAAGTACCATGTCATTGTTACAGGCTACCACAATGCACAGGCCAAAGCTACTTACAAGGGGACATTTATTACAAGTAAGTTTGCATTGCTTGGTGGGATTGAATGCACTCTTTTCCTCATTCATTTTAAATGCTGCAAATATTAGGAAGAGCAGAAGAAATGAATTGGCCAGAATACTCTGGGCTGCTCCTAGAGTATTCTAGCCCAAGAGCTGTCCCAGATTCCTTTGTTACCTCCACACTCCATCGTGATGCTGGGTGAGAATCTACACACGTCACCACTGTATCATCTGGCGCCAGCACCACCAGTACAAGTCAGTCCCTCAGAGGTCAGAAATGAAATGCCCAGTGTTGATTACATGGCTGGCTGACCTCAGAGGGCATACTTCATGCCAGCAGTGGTGGCACTGGGTGACACAGTGGGGACACATGTTAAGACAACTACCTGGCATCACTATGGACAGGAACACATCCGGCCCTTTGAGGCATCCCCGTCATGTGCTAGGAATGCCTTGGGGCAGGGCTTCCACATACCCCACAACCCTAGCACATGACGGGGGTGGCGTCGCTAAGTAGTGCCATTTAAACGGCGTACGTAGTGACGCCATTGCAGCTGCGCAGCGTCCATATGGCACTGTGCAGTTATGATGGCGCAAAGGCGCCCTATAACGCCTTTTACGTTTTGTGCATCACAACTGTGATGCAGACATGAAGCTTACCATATAACCTTGATAAAGTTATTTACTTCATAAACCTGATGTAAGGATATCATTGGAAATAACCAGTATACAAATGGACTCAATAAACATATAAGATACTTTTCCAGCCTTCATGAACACAGCAATGATGTATGATGGGAAGTCAAGACCAATGTGCAGTGTTCCCCCACTCCTTTTTAACTGCGCACCTTCGCCATGGCTTCTAGCTGCTGCGGCGGCGGCGAAGGTCTGCAGTAAAAAGAGGTGGCGCCAGACCACCCTTTTTGGTTGGTCTGTACAGGTGCTATGGAGGTTTTCCTCAAGTTCCAAAACAAAAGGTAAGTCTTTAAAAACTGGTTTAAGGGAGGAATGGGGTATATTTTTAAATTTTGTATGTTGTATTTTTAAAAACTTTTTACTGTTTTAATTACATTGTTTTAATTGTTTTTAAAATGTTGTTTTAGTGTGTGTGTGTGTGTGTGTGTGTGTGTGTGTGTATTGTGAGCCACCTTTGGTCCCAACTTGGGAGAAAGGTGGGATAAAAATAAACAAATAATTTTTTAATGCAGAACTGGCTTTACATGATGGAGACAGTCTGCACTCAAATAGGGGGTTTCCCCCTGCGTTGTAAAGACAGGTCGCTGTGAAGACAGGGTGAACCCGTTTTATTTGGCCTGTGTTGATGAACCTTCAGATAATGCTATGAACTGTGAGCAATATTTTGTAAGATACAACAATATTCTATAGTGGGGCACTCATTAAAAGATGGCAGTAGGTTTCTAACAGCAATTTGTTTTAAAATTGGAGTGGCATAAATCTGAGACTTCCCAGTTTTTAACCCTTTTACTAAAAAATAAAAATAAAAAAATTACACCCCCTAGCAAAAGTTGTAGGTTGCTATAACATAGTGGCAAAGAAACTGAATTGTGGATCAGGAAGTCCTTGGTTTCAGTATCATCTCTGTTATAAACCTTCTGATTAGCCTTAGGTATGTTGCATACACTCTCTGAAAATTGAGCCCACAACCCTTCTCTACACTCTGGGAATAAAAATACTGATCTTCTTTATAGGATCAAAATACAAATAGTATTGTAAAAATCTCCCTTAACCTGCCTTGTTCCTGAAGAGGTAGGCAGGAAATTTTCTGACTCTTCTTGCTCTTCACAGACAAGATATTTTAAGTTGATTGTCCCTCCCTCTCAGGGAAAGGTGACACATTCCTGACAAATTCACTGAAGGTTCACAAAGAAATATTTCCTCAAATTACATGTGTGGGTGCTAATGCCATTTTTGTTATCCTGTGCCTGCAGGGTGCAACTTTGACCCCCCCCCCCATTCCCTTCTCTTTATAACTTCTCATTCATATCAAAAGGTGTTTGAGCAGCAGCAACAGATATAATGCAAATAAGAAATAACAGGTTTTAGTGGTTTTCATCAAAACTATAAACATTACATTTTTTTGGCTACAGCTCTCTGAATCACAGACTTTTCCAAGCTTTGCATTTCTTACAGCTGCATATAATATGCTGTTGCCAAGAAGCTGGGTTGAACTATGATTCAGTCATCATTCTGAAGCTGTTTCTAGAATGGAAGGTGTAACTTGCACTGACTTCCTACAAAATTGTGTGTGTTTGTGGGTGGGTGGGGGGTTCCATTTGGAGAAAATATGCACAATTTAAGTTACTTTTCTTTAGTTCTTCCTTTTTTCTGAATGACTATAACTCCCAGAATCCCCATCCAGAACAGCCCGTTGAACTATGTACACTGCAATGCTCAGGATCACCCAGCCAACATGGCACACTGGCTGTGCTGGATGGAGAATCAGGGAGATGTAGTTCATCCAAATAATAAAATAAAATAAAATAAGAAGGAAGAAAGAATAACTGCTGGTACAGACCAGCAAAAAGAGTGGCTTCCCAGTGGCTGGGCGATGTCTGCACACTGCATGGCTTGACTCCATCTCCAAACCAGTGTCATGCCACCTGCCTGACCACATGGTGGGCAGCATTTCAGCGTTTCAGCGTTTAGATGCTGCATGCTGCCGAAACATGGTAAAACTGCTGCTGCAGTGGCAATGGCAAAACTTTCTGCTGCTTCTTTTTGCACCAGGAAAATGCCAGATTGGGGCCAAGGCATGAAGTTACCGTAGCCCAAATTCTGGTGCTCCAAGGGGCAGCCAGACACCACTCCTTCGAGTCGGTCTGTTTCACCCCCGAGTTTCCTAAATTGTGATTATTTTCTCCAGATGACCCCCCCCCCCCAATTTTATAGGGAGGATGTCCATGTAAGTTACACCTTCCATTCTGGCATTCTCTAATCTGGGTCCAGGCCATAGCAGTACACTACAACTCCCAGGATCACCCAGCTAACAGTAGCTGTGCTGCATGTGGATCTGGGGAGATGTAGTCCATCCAAAAAAGAAAGGCGGTTCATGCAAGTTGCATCATCCTTTTGAAAGATTAGTTCAGAGGGCAGTTGCCTTTGCCTTCTTTTGAGGCCGAGAGAGTGCGACTTACCCGAGGTCACCCAGTGAGTTTTCATGGCTGAGTTGGGATTCAAACCCAGGTCTCCAGAGGCTGATGTAATCTAACACTCAAACCACTACAGCACACTGCCTCTCCATCAGTAAATATATTTATATATTTACACACAAACCTTTATAAAGATTTGGGGAATGGAATTATAAGATTCAAATCCAAATTTCACCCTAACCTCATGTGTTTAGCATGAGCCAATTGTGCTTATAACTTAACCTACATACTGGTTAGTCATTACGAGTGAAAGGTAGTCTTTACATGCAAGCCAAAATCAGAGTTTTCCCTTTAGCCAGTGGGGCCATCAACATAAGAATGCAACAGGAAATAACCAGTTAGTGTCTACCCCTTGGTTTTAAGACCCTGCCTGCATGGTAGTTTATGTAAAGTACATAACTTTGCACATTGAACTTTCATTTGAAGTTATTTCACACCACTTCATTTACAAATGATGTAAAATTTAAATCCTTACACGTTGGTCAAGAAGCTACCAAGTTTCACAACTCATTAAAGAGTTTATTGAACAATTGAGAAGCCAACATCCCATATGTTTAACGAAAAGTGATGAGACATCATCACATCTCTTCCTTCAAGTAATTTCTGACTTCAGGCAAATCTATTGGGGTTTTCTTTAACAAGATTTGTTATGAGGAACATTGTCTTAGCCTTTGCCTTGCTCTGGGGCTGAGAGGGTGTGATTTGCCTAAGGTCACCCAGTGGGTTTCCATGATTGAGCAGGGATTCGAACCTTGGTCTCCAGAGTTGTTGTCCAACACTCAAACCACTACACCATCCTGGCTGTGTTAGGAAGAATACAAAATTATGTATTAATATTACAAAACACTAAATTTTGTTATACTTATTTTCATGGTCTTAAATGGATTGTTATGACATATTTGCACTCCGTGCTTGGTGCACTCACAATATGTAAAGCAAATATATATATATTTTCTTTTGCCTTATGCACATTGGTCTTGACTTCCCAGCATAAATCACTGCTGTGTTCATGAAGGCTGGAAAAGTATCTTATATGGTTATTGAGTCCATTTGTATTCTGGTTATTTCCAATGATATCCTTACATCAGGTTTATGAAATAAATAACTTTATCAAGGTTATATGATAAGCTTCATGTCTAAGTGTGGATATGAATCCATCACTTTCCCAACTGAGTCCAGTATTTACCCTATTACAAGTTTTACAGCTCTCCACACTGAGGCTGTAGAATCTATTTGACAACAAAATTGTATTTCTTCCTCATTACAACTGCACAATTCTTACAAAACCTGTCCTTGTGAAGCCTTCCATTTTTCCACTGAACACTGGCCACATTTGCAGCACTTGGCAATGGAAAGAGAACCAGATTGATAAGATTAATTTTTGCCTACTTGAGAGTTTCCTGTAAATCAAGCATCCATTATTCATTTTCCCAATGCAAACCAATCCTCATTGTCAATGTCTGTGCCTTGCCAAAGCATTGCTATTCTCCTCATATTAATCTCATGTTGAATGAAACCCAGCTATTGTTTCCCAAGCTTGATTCCACAGTTCATGTATTGAAAAGGGTCTGTTTGGTTTCTTTTAAAGAGGTCAGGTCTTCTATATCCCAGCTATAGATTTCTAGTTGCCAATTTCAATATGGAAAGTAATGCCTAAAGGGATGCAGTATGTGACATTAATGGAATTTGGATTTGTTTTTTAGTTATGTTTGGGGTCTCACCTTGTTCCAATTACAGAAACACACTATTTTTTTTTTCTTTTGCAGAGAGCATGCCCTTGCCCAAGATGCCTGCAGCAGCCACCGCCAATCTAATGGTAAACACTGAACCATTGCAAGGACCTGAGACAGGTGAGTACAATGCCCCTAGAGGTCCCAAAGGTGCAAGCAATTTCACTTCTCTGGGCATATAATTTTCAATTGAGCTCTCAGACAAAAGATTGGGATGGCATACTGCCTGAGGTAATAAAGGACAATCAATATTTTTTTGCAGAAAGGTAGAATTTTGGAATTAAAAGAGCACACATAATGTTTCATAAAACTTCAATGCCCTCAAATAAGAAGTAACCATTTAAATTAAGAGGGATCCTTCAAATATGAGACAGTTGGTATCCATAATCATATGCCACTTAGCTGAAGACAGTAATTTGTGTCCTTTTAATAGTTGCTCAGTTAAGCAAGCTACCAATGTAGAAGTTACGGGTTTTGTAAGAAGGTCAGGGTAAGATCTTAACATGGGGTGATTTCAGGTGTACAAAAAAAGAAAGAAAGCGAGAGAGAAAGAAAGAAAGAGAAAAAAGAAAAAAGAAGAACTGAAAGGAGGATCTAGTGACTTATTTTTCTAGTGTAATATGGAAAACAATTACTTGTTTATCCCTTCTGTAGCAACATGCATGTATTCCAAATTCATGTGCAGCTGCTACATTTTCCATATGACACTGGAAACATGGGGAAAAGAAGCACATCTGTCCTGTTCTTTCACTTTAAGTTCCCATGTGAACTTAAAAAAACTGTGTGTCCTGAACCTAAATACAGATCAGAACACCTTTAATCTCAGAACCCATGCTTTTTTTCCTGACATTTATTATGCAGTTTACAAAAGAAAGAAAAAAGTTTACAAAACAAAACATATGCCATATGCATACATTTGAAACAGTAAATGCAAAAATATCTATTCTGGAAAATGTGGGAAACATTTATTCAACTGAAAAATTGCCTGGAATATATATATTTGAACAGACACCACACAAAATGTCTATGATAAAACATTCATACAAAATGTAAATTGTGGAAATTGTGCACCAAAATTGGGCAGATTTTGAAGAATTACAATATGTGCTGAGTGACGAGGCAGAAATTCACAATTGGACATAGAACCCTCAGACACAATCAGGGACATCAGACTTACGGTCATTGAACAAAGGTGCACTTGCCTTACTGCACCAAAATTCAGATGTGGAAAAATTGATTTATTGATAAGCAAGATTCAAGAAAACGGGGTGGGATGAGATTGGCTGGGTCCTGCAAAAAAAAAAAAAGTGTGTATGAGGGAATGATTTAAGCCCCATATACACTTGTCCCTCCCCGTTCGTGGACTTGGAGTCAGCGGTTTTGGTCCTTCATGGAAGGTAAGCAGGAGCAAACTGCCATTATAACCAATGAGGCTAGAATATCTGTGATATTTCTGATTCATGGGGGGGGGGGGAATAGATCCTCTGTGAATTGGGAGGGATGAGTGTATACATTTTTAGGCAATGAGGAAAAGTTTATATTTGAGCCTACCAGCTCTGACTCCTTTCAGGGGTCATTGCCTCTGAAGTCATTACAAACAGTGGTGGCTTTCAGTACTGGATTTCCCATGTGCTGTGCTCCAGGGAGAGAAGACTACCTTAATAATTGCCACAAATGTTTGTAGCATCAACAATAGCACTTCCTTCCCTCCCTCTTTTAAAAGGCCACTGTTTCATTCTCATTCTGATAGCCTCTTCTCATTCTGGAGCAGCCAGTGGCTAAGTCTCACATAAGGCAATAGGCATCGTGAAGCTAAAAATAAACTGTTTTCAGGGAATAATGGAAAAATATTTTTCCTGTGGCTCAATGCAAAATGTTCAGTTGTGTAAGTCTGTGTCACGCTGTATTTGTTTGCCTTGTGTCTTGTCTGCTTGGTGTCTTGGTTTAGTGTAATAAACCATTAATGAGAAACCTCCTCGATTGTACTCAACGGTTAACAATATGTTCTGTACTAACATTTGTTATGAATGTGTGGATGTTGTACTTGCTATTGTTTTTGTTTTCATAATCACAAAGGAATGAAATTGTTATATAATTAGGACTGAAACATCTGCCAGAACTTCTGTTGAGTTTTTGTATGAGAAGCTGCTAGAATAATCTAATTTCCCTGCCTCTCTGCATTTATTTCACAAAAACTGAAATAGAAATAATTGATGGCAAACCTATTTTTTAAATATTGTGACGTTCTGTTGACAGTTATGTATCAGCCAATTTCTGTAGACAGTTATGTATCAGCCAATTTCAAAGCAAAGTCCCCCCCCCCTTCCACACTTCATGCATATTAGGCAGTTTTGACCCGAGCTAGCCTGCATTAATTTTCTTGGTCAGTTTTCGTGGCTTCAAAATTTGGGGCTATGTTTCAAACTTTTTGAAGGCTGCAAGGTGCAATAAAGAACTATCTACCAAACAGTACAACAATTTATATGTCTTATAATAGAACTGTAATTTTCTTCACTAGTTTTTTCCCCCATTCACATTGATACTCGAAGTTTTTGTTGGTTTGTTACATTTATAATGATGCTGAAACGAGCAGCCTAGCAACACTGTTTTGAATGCTCCGCTTCCTACCCCAGGTTCCTTAATAAAAGCTTGATCAAGGTTTTAAAATAATTCTGAATATAATAAGATTTCCAGAGGTACTTAGAAAGCTGAAACTATGTAAGGGGCTGTACATATAGCCCCTAAGGGCAGAGCAATGCCACCCTTTTCTTAGCCAGATCGGGGGCATGGCAACTGCACGCTGCGGCCCCATTCTGGCCAATCTGGCCACAGCTTGAAGGTGCTCCTTTGTCATATGGATGCAGCGCCATAGGAGTGCCATGATGCTGCATGCCATGCAGAGTGGCATGTGGCATCATGGTGCCCCAGGGGTGGGTGGAGTCAGGGAATGCATCATGTGATGCATTCCATTGAGTTCAATGGAAAATTTTCTCTTTGGACATTTCATGATTACTTAAAAGGCTTCACATGCAGCAGATTCTTATGAAATTATTTCCTGACTCCACCTCCAGGCCGGCCTTAATGGCTGGTCTGAACAGCCCATAGGTTCTCTTATTGAGTTCAATGGAAATTTTTCTCTTTGGATATTTCATGATTACTTAAAAAGCTTCACATGCAGTAGATTCTTATGAAATCATGATTGAGTTGAGGATGTGTGTCTCTTTGGGAAACATTGACAGGTTCATATTTTTAAGCATAGTGCCCCAACATAACAATTGCAGATTCATTCCTTCACCTTCCCTCATCGTTGTTTCTTTACCTTCTTCTGACATTCTTCTGTTTATATGTATAATTCCACTTTGTACTTTTTCGCACCCATTTTCATTGTGCATGTCACAGGTAGTGTAGCACTGATCTGTTTCTTGGAAGGCACTTGTCTTTGTCTAGATGTTAGCTATTTGTTTGTTAGAGAGCCACAGGATGTACTTTATATGGGTCTGTTAGCCATAGGAACAATCAGTGGGAATGATGGAGAAGCTGGAATCATATGAAGGATAACATAAACGAATTTCAAGAATTACTCAGTACTTTGGTTTTCCAGAGGTACTTTTACCAGTGAGGCTTAGTTTTTATTTTATTGTATTATATGCCTTTTTTGTGATTCTTATGAAAACATAAAAGTCTTAATTGGCTAGAATGTAAAGTTCATTAAACTACAGGGCTTTTCTTTCCTGTTACATATTAACAAGAGTTACCGACAAGTATTAATAGTATGTGAAAAGCTAACAGTGGTGGTTTTACTGTCACTTATGAAAATGCTCTGAGAGTGAGATGATATGAGTGTGGATGTCATGTGTGTGTAGAGTATACTTAAGATGAGTTTGCATGCTCACTACAGAGGTTCTGGGATTGCTTAACTGCAGATTTACTCCCTCTCCACCCCGTATTTTTTGAAACATGCTCTTTCATTGAGGCTCCTAAGAGTCAATCATCAGGGTTTGCATGTAGATCCTTAATACTGCCTGAATGTTAACCAATTGCAGAGCCTGAAGTAAAGAAACTCCAAAGAAACTGTATAAATAGATAATTGTTCAATTAGTGAACTGAGAGAATTGAGTGGTAAATGTGAATCAGTAGCAGCGACCAAGTATAATCATATCAAGGTGTTGTACACAAATTAGCAGTATAGCAGTTTGTTTCTTTGTTTAAAAAAGAAGGAAAAAGACAGGTCCTAGCCTCAGGGAAAGGAAAACCTAAAATTAAATACGAAAACAAGGACAGCAGGGAAGGGAGCCAAAATCCAGAATAAACATAACAAATGACTACAAGTAAATAATTTTTTAAAAAACAAGCAAGCAAGCAAACAAACTACACCTCTAACTTCAATGAAATAGCTGGTTGATATCTATTACTCCCTAATTAAAGATGTTGTTGTTGTCATTGTTGTTAGATGACTTCATGTCAACTCCTGCCTATTGGCAACCCCATCATAGGGTTCTCTTGGCAAGATTTATTCGGAAGAGGGAGGTTTGCCAATGGCTTTCTCGAAAGCTCAGAGGGTGTGCACTTGCCCAAATTTACCCACTGGGTTTTTATGACTGAGCAAGGATTTGAACCCTGGTCTCCTGGACTCCTAGTCCGAGACTCAAACTTGCCCATACTGGCTGTCTAATAAAAGCTCCACTTCATCTTTTTTTTTTTTTCCCTCAGTGCTAATGGGGTTTGAACCTTCCTTTTGCCATTGTCCTTACTTAAGCAATCCCAGCCTCCAAGCCTATATCACACATTGCTTCTCACCACTTACACAGTCATGCTTGGGGTGTGTGTGTGTGTGTCACTGGCAGCCACAGCTTTCTCAAGTGCAGGTAGGATTAGTGAAACGGCTGAGCCCCAAAGGGCCTCCGAGCTCCCAGGTATACATTTCCAGGTCTGATTCTACAAATATCTAATAAATACAATACAGTATTTATTGTTACACTCCATAGATCCATCCATAAAAACAAACAGAAAATAAGACAAGCGGCAGCATCCATTGCTATTACAGTAAAGACTCCACCCCTAGAAAGGTTTGAACACTATGCATTAAGCATATAATTCCAGATACCATTCTATAATATTATTTTAATTACAGTTTATATTCTCTCATTTAGTTCTAAACATGAAACATAGGATACCTGGCTGAAAAGTGAATGTTACATTATTTCTTTAAGTATTAAATATCCCAAGGCACACTTCTATATATTAAGGGACTTGAATGCTAGGACTGGTCAAAGCGATATTAATTGGATTAATTTCTAATTCTTAAGGAGCTAATTCTTAAGGAGCTAAAGAATTAAAGGCTTTTCCTTCTAGCATTTCTAAAGACAAGACTTCAAATTTTGCAGATTTTTGTCTGCCACAGCTTTAGGTTGGATCTACTTAGCCTCTTATCCCAGAAGGAAAATAAATTTATAAAGTGAAATTTCCCTCCAGGTGTATAAACCAGCCCTCACTCAGCTAGAGGAGATGTTGCTGGGATGAATGTAGTGTTTTATGAGTCCTATTCTGGAGAAAGGCAGGTTATAAAAATAATTAATTAATCACAAAACCACTTCTTGAAAAACAGACCCAGGGCTGTCTTTTGGTCACCTAAAATACACATGCATGAAGTTGCATAAGAATGGCAAGTTTCATACACATACACAGTCAAAAGGACCACTGTTTCACCAGCTATCCAGGAGCTATCTCTCTCCATTCCTGTCCCTTGGAGTGTGAAGCCCATCAGGTCAAAATCAAAAGGCAGGCTAAAGGATATTTGGCAAAGGCAAGGAAGCTGAGGCTCTGGAACTGAATCTCCTTGAGATTTTCCCAGATGGTCACATTCTCCTTTACATCACCATTGTTTGGGGTTTGGAAAGAGAAGCCTTAGTTGCACACTGAAGCACATTCCTAACGGATGGAGGAAATAGTACTTGTGTTACAACCATTATTTGCATGACGGTTTGGTGCTCATTGGTGGCCATTGAATAAAAAAGGTTGCTTTTGAATTTGACCAAACACACATACATTACACATGAGTGATGTAATTTGACAACTACATCATTCTTGCATTTTTCTCACTATGCTTTTTTTTAATGCCTCTGACTGCTATGCCGCAATGGATTTGGCTAATAATTTTCAGAGGCATGTACAAGCCTGGCGTCTTTACAGCACATCTATGCAAAAGAATAAAAATAAAACGGAATCAAACATTAAGATGCATGCATTGGCTGCTTGGCATGTTTGTAGTTTTATTAGGAGTGGTTGTGACGTTGTTATATCCTGGATTGTTTCTGTGAAGGAAGATGTCAGAAGACCAATGGTAGTATGGACAAGCACCATTTCCATTTGTGCTGTTGAAAACTGCTTCCTCTCTCTCTTTTTTGGCTTTCTGTGCCTTTTTGCAGCTTTTAACCTTTTCAGAATCATTTAACATTTGCACATTTTGAAATTCAAATTTGACAGATCCTTGCTTGCTGGACCTTGACATGGGCACGCAGTGCAAGGAGTATCAGGTTAAGTGGTTCTTTGACTACAAAAACAAGATCTGCACCCAGATTTGGTATGGTGGGTGTGGCGGTAACGCCAATAGATTTGAGACAGAAGCTGACTGCATTGGCAGATGCTTGAAGCCATGTAAGTACCCCCATAGAGTTAACCCACTTTGAACTTTCAAATATTGTCAAGCAACATTTAAGAACAGAACAGAAAAAAAAATACTTTAAAAACAAACTCCACACACTTTCTCTCTACAGCAGATGAGGGAGTCATGCAGCTGCCTGTCCTTGAGAAAAGTCACTTGTCAGGTAAAATCAGAAACAGAGAGGATTATGCATTTGGTCATTTGTTATTATATTAGATGTGTCTCTTGAATGCTTTGCCCTGGCCACTGGCCAAATCTAACCACAAAATATGCCTTCTTGCTGCTGTCCTGTCTTGCTGCAAAAATGTCTTACGTTTCTCCATCTCTGTTTGCATGCATCCTGTTATGCCTAGAAAGTCAATGTTGGTGTAAATGTATTGTACAATGGAGCTGCACTTATTCTCTTCCCTATATTCGGAAAATAATCACAAGAACCAAGATAGTACCAGGTTGGTTGCCCCAACCAACATCTCACCTTCATAGACCACCCCTGTTTATAGGGCACAAAATTATTTCTGTTAGGACTGCTTTCAGTATTTATTTTCTTTTATGCTCATTTTTTTCTGTTCTTTTGTCATTTCTGTAACAAATCTGGGCTAGGACCTTTTATGCTGTTATGGACAGAGACGCCCCCCCCCCCACTTGGCCATCCAGCCAGGCAGACCAAATGAAGATGTGGCATCCATAGCTGCCCTTCTCCTAGCCCCTGAGCTTCTTCTAGACAGGATGCTGAGCATTCAGACACTTCTTCATCCACAGCAGCCTCCATAGAGAGGCTCTCCCTTTCATGGCCAGGAATGGAAACATAATTTTTTTAAAAACAAAACAAAACAAAACAAAACTTCCCTCTCTGGTCCAGCAAATTATCATGGCCCTGGAGCAGGAATGAGGATGAATTTCCTGGGAAAGCTCTGGCAACTAACTGCCCAGGAAATAAAAGGTGTGAGGTAACAAGACCTGAGGGTATCTTGGAAAAATCTCCTTCAAGAAAGTCTCATTAAAAGGAAAGGAAAGAGCACAGGTCTAAGTGTGCCAACAAAGCTGCTGTTGAGGCCACCCAACGTTCACTCTCCAGACACTGCTCAAATTTCTGTGCCTTCTTACTTCTCTCACTCCCTATGGAGTTTATCAGATGGGAGGAATTTCTCTTTAATTCGAATGGAGCCAATTGGAGCCAATTCGAATTCATGCAAATTTGCTAGTTTAGCGAATTCATGTGAATTCCTGTTGTGTTCGGAATGCATTCAGAATGACTTCCCATTACCCGAAAATGACTGCCCATTGCTCAAAATTGCGTGAGATGCTCTAATACGCAATAGCGTAAAACCCATGATTGAGTTCGGAATGACTTCCCTTTTGCCCAAAATTGTGTGAGGTACTTTAATACGCAATAACGTGAAACCCCATGATTGCGTTCGGATTGCCATTAGATTATACTTTCAATTTACATCATCTGATAAACTCCTATGTCAAAAGTATAAGCCACCCAAGTAAGGAAAATCTACAAACCCCAGTAAGAGCTTCCATTCTCAGTAGGATTAGCCTGGGGGGTGTCTTCTAAGGTAGGCAGTTCTTGAAGACTCAATACTGCTTCCAAACCAGTTATACTGAGGGGCCAAAGGTGTTTCCAGTTCAGGTTCAGTAAACTGGAGAGATCATGCCTCTGGGAATAGTCTTGACTTCCATCTAGGAAGATTTTGAGGCCATTCTCAGGACATACTGAAGAACAAGATTGTTTTTTCAGAAGGGGAAAATTTCTCTGATGAGTTAAGGGTGGGAAAAGTGCAGACCACAGTCAGTATGCAGGCTCCCAGGACTCTTTTTTGACCCTACGTAAAGTGCATTTTTCCTTTTTTACAAGTAATGCTGGCTTATCAGCATTCCTTTAATTATCTGCTTTTGTACAACAGGTCTCTTTAGTAAGGGATAAATCCTCCAGGCTTCTCAAGATGTCTGCTGTCTGGGACCAGCCCAGTTTCTTCCCTAGGGTTCCAAGGGCAGGCACCATATTTATGTCCACTGACTACAACTGTTTGTTGTTGTTGCTGTTTGGAAACTTGTCAAAAAGCAGCATCCAATAATTCATGGTCCACAGACCACCAATTCGAGGAGTACTGCTCTAGACCATGATGCTGCTAGACCTATTAGAAAAAGTGAGGGAGATATTGGGGGAGAGAAGAGAGATTAATCCATTATAGTTCAGACTAGGAACCTCAGGTTCCTAAATATTTAAAAACAAAAACAAAAAAACAGCCTTCACAGTCAGAACGAGCCCACAGAATCATAGAACCCTTTAATAGGTGCAGATTTTGCAGTCCCATCCCTTACACAAACATGAAATACACATAGCAAATATCTTCAAGAGATGCCTATCAACACTTCCTTGAATACCACCCCAAAGGGTCTTCTGTTTAAGTGATCACATGTGTGTTAACCAGGAGTTAAAGCCATCTGAATTTGGTGTGAGTGACTTCTAGATAATGGTGTAGAGGCTTATAGATGTATATATAGGCCTACTCATTACTAGGCTTGTTTTAAACTAAGGAAGGAACCAGTGTGTACCTTCTTGTCATTTTTAGCCATTACTTCTTGGCTTATTTTTGACAAATATGGGGGATGATGTCCTCTTCTTTTACCTTGGTGTCCTTTTAAATATTTGAAACATAGGGATACCAAGACATACAAATTCATAGGGCTTGTAGTGGCTAGGAAAGCATCACTAAACTTGAAATCTGGACCTTCAGCCTCCCACCCCTCTCCTTTCCTGCAGAGAAAGAGTATTTTTCACTCATATCACCCTGCTTGGTTCTGAGTGAACTGCTGCCATGAGAGGATGCCTGTGGAGTTTATCACATGAAGGGAATTGGAAGTATAATCCAATGGCAATCTGAATGCAATCATGGGGTTTCGTGTGATTGCGTGAAAGCTGATCACACACATTTTTGGGCAAAGGGAAGTCCTTCCTAACGCAATCATGGGGTTTCGCGTGACTGCATGAGAAACTATCACACACACTTTTAGGCACTGGGAAGCAATTTCGGGCAGTTCTGAACACAATGCAGTGTCAATATGCAATCAAGTAAATTCACTGAACTAGCGAATTTACTCAATTCCGAACTGGCCTCACTTCAATTTCTTTCGAAATTGAAAGAAATTCTTCCTGTGTGATAAACTCCAGTGAGTGGGTGAGACATATTTCTCCTGTTTTACTAGCGTCCCTGTTAAGCCAGCAAGCTCCACTCATGGTACCATGAACCACCAACTTCAGCTTCCTGCATTGGGGCCCTACCTACTGTGTATCTCCTCTTCCTCTTACAAAGGGCCACAAATAGAGCTCTCCTGAATTATTCACAGTCACACTATATACTAAAAATACTGGAATTTTGATGAAGGAGTGTTGTGGTGGATCTCAAAATACACTTTGGAATCATAATTTGACATGTTTGCATTTGGATTTTTCTGAATTATTTATTGTCCTGGAGCCTAAGTAAGTAATGACCAAATAATAGATGTTCAGGAGCAAAGTTTGTAGTTATTTGAATCAATCTTTCTTGGTTCATGACCTCAAATAATATATTGCCAGACTTGCTCACATTAGATTCTAAGTTTATGGAACATTGCCAGTAGGTAGTCCTTTGGCAAGTATGTATTAAGGTTGTAATAATATATTCAGTATCAGTAGTAATGGGGAGAACATTTTGAAACAAGAAATCAGAGCCTGGGATGTCCCAATGAATGTAATGAAATGCACTGAAGCTATACACTACAGAACAGTGGTAGGATGATACTCAAGGAAATTTACTCTCATCTGTATGGCTGAAGTACAGATTTTAACAGTTTTGAATAACTGCACAGCAGAGATAATAAGGACTAGCTTCAAAATTTATTTCTGGCTCACATCTCCAAGCCCTGTTAAATGTTGGGACAGTGGACAAAAAACATGGTTCAAAGCCAATTGTTAGTCCCAGCTAGTGTAGACCCATTACATCACTGCAATTTACAAAAATGGTGATTTACCAAATCCACATCATTTCGATGAGTCTTCTCTGGCTGAGATGAATAATTGGATTTAGGCTAGCAATTCCAAACCACTTTTAATTTATAGATTACTGTAATTTTAGATAGCAAGTAAGAACCAAAAAGCAGGAGCAGAAACAGGATTCCAAATTTCAGGTTTGTGTCATTTGAATAGTCCTTGATTTTGTTTCTTAACTTTAGATAGTTGAATATTCTAGCAAGTTTCTCATCACAATTAAATGTGCTGGGTTGCTTTTTTAAAAAACTGAAAACAGTGAAAAGATAAATTCCTATTTTAATGGAAAGATATTAGAAGCAAAATTAAATTCCACATGATCTCCTGGCCCTGCAGTGGCTTATTTAAATAGTCACATCCTAAGGTAGCTTGCTTTAAAATTAGTCCATATTTGCATATTTAGTCAAAGGATTAAATTGCAGAAGATGTGAACTGCATGTCAAAAGGGGTTCACCGTGATTCAGTGCTCTTGTCTCACCTCTGTTCCTTCTTTGGCTAAAAGTCTCGGGGATGGTGATTTTCTTGGTTATGTTAAGGCATTCAGACTTTATTGTTGACTGCAGTTAACTGATAGTATGTAACTCACCAAAGAAAGTCTGCAAATCCCCTCCATGCCCTACAAGCCTCTTCACATGATTATGGGAACATGCTGCCAATTCTGGATAACAATCTCACTTCCTTCAGTCTGGGTAGACAGGTCCAGGTTGTGTATGCTCACTACTAGGCTACACAACCATAGTATAATAACTGGTCTCAACATTTACAGGACAGAAAGTGCCCAAGAAGAAGTTACCCAGGAGGAAATTACCCAGAAGGAAATTGGAAAGGAGAGCAAAAAAGGTAGCAAGAGCAGGTATGAGGAAAAAGAAAAGAAATCAGATATTAACTGAATCAAGGAAGGTGTATGTAATGAGGATAAAAAATAAGTTGTCAAAAGGGCACTGGATAGAAGTAGCTCAGGGGCAAAATGTTTGCTTTGTCTGTAGAAAGTTTTGTGTCTGGATGCTGCTTATCTTGGGAAACTCCAGCAGTAAAAGTGGAAAATACCTTTGTATGAGACAGCCACTATAAATCTGAAGAGGTAATACTAGATCATACAGGCCGGTGGTCAGAGTTAGTTTCATATGTTTCTGGATCATCCCTAAGAAGGGGCCAAGATTAATCACATCAACAATAATGGACATGGGTAAGAAAAAGAAGACCCATGCAAAGTAAGGTTGTATCCTGACACTAAGATGTGAGATCACCCATTTTTATTTTTATTTTTGCCTTGCGTTGACAGAGAAATATTGTCCAAACATCTGATTAAGTTCTCTGGTGTTGGCCCCTATGACATAGTAGCAGTGGAGTTCTGTGTAAAACGTGCCCTGCTTAAGTAAAATTCTCATGGCAGTACTGAACCTTTTTCTGGATTAAAAAGAGTAGGCTTGTGTGGATTAGCACTTGGACTATTCAAGATGCCTGACAGGAGTTTTGGGTTCAGTACACAGACAAAGAAAACATAAGTACTTAAAAATAATTGGATGATCCAGAATTTTAGAGATACAAAATAGATGAAGTGGCCAAGTGTCAAAGGGACCTCAAGAGGCTCATTGTGTGGGGAAGGAGGGGAAATTTTCATTGAGACTGGGAATGCTGCAATAATCATGCAGATCTAATTTTCAACATTAACATAATTCTGGCCCTTAATTCTGTCTAGTTCTACATATATATATTTTTTTAAAAAAGCTGGCTTGACAGGCTATCCAGGAATATTAGATTGGTGATGTCTACAGTAAAAAAAAAAAAAGGATAAAAATACAGAGATATTGAAATTCAAGACTAGAGTAGATGGTTCAAATTAGCCAAAAAGGTACACTGCCTTCTGAACATAGGTGTAATCAAAGGTCGATACAAAGTTCAAGACAAAAACTTAAGGACCAGTTGATAAGTATTAATGAGAATGGTAATGAAAGCTCCTGAAATTTTGGCAGGAACAAGAATGATTAAACTGAACTTCAACAAAGTTCTTAAAGTAGCTGATCCAAACAATGAAACAGCCCTTCTGAGTCAAAAGCAAGTCGTCTTGGAGAAAATATTATGAATCGTTTATTTAAAATATTGGTATATTAGAAATTGTTTATATACATGACCTCAAATTATTACTATGTTATCTTGGAAAAACCATTATGACAGTTCTTGAATACTGTCAATCATTATATCCATGGCATCAAATTTCCATTTTATTTTGGGATATCAGTGTTTTACAGAAGAAAATCATGGATTGCAACATCAACATTACATGGCATTTTAATATACAATGCGATTCCCAGAAGGATTCTCTCTATACCAGAACAGAGTTATTTCAGCTCCCATTTTTTAAACTCAACTTCTCCATGCAAAGGGCTGAAGCTTGACTCAGGCTTGCATCCTTCCGAGGTCGCTAAAATGAGTACCCAGATTGTTGGGGGCAAATAGCTTACAATTGTAAATGAAGCTGTTTGTTTAACAAATTGTAAGCCGCTTTGATAGTCTTGGCTGAAGAGCGGGGTATAAATAAAACATTATTATTATTATTATTATTATTATTATTATTATTATATTATGCATTTTATCTCCATATTTTAGATATCAGCAGACTTCAGTTAGTAGGCTAGGTCTATCCTTGATCAAATACTATAAGGACTTGAGATTTAAAGACCAGTACTGATTTTATCGTTGCTAGTACAATTATATATTCTAGAGTAGAAAATACAAATGTACTTGTGTCATATATGTACAGAAACAGGTGTGTCTTTTTCACTATTCAGGAAAAGGAAATACAGTTTTCTTAGCAGCGGCTATACAGACCATTTTTCCCCCAGAGGCCTATGCCAAGATTCTCAATGTTTCGCCCATTTTCAGTAGAAGATTCTTGTGGATTAGAATCTCGCCCAAGTGAGAATTAGCCCACCATTGGCAAGTGTGTCTTGAGTCATTTTGGTCAAAATAAACTTTTTTTTCCAGAACTGCATATATTTCATGCATGAACTGGAGGAAAAAGCAGCATAGAGGTTTTACTGTTCTATTTTTTAAAAAGTCAAAGTACATTTTATACTGTTTGCTGAAATCCAGAAAGTCTTTATTAACATCAAGTATTTATTAACTGTACATACTTTTCCACATACAAGTGTTTAAAATGCATAGGCACATAATGAATCTGTTGTGTTAAAGTGTGTTTCCAATCTGTGGAGGAAGATGGCTTCACTTGAGATATCTGACTGACCCCAATCAGGCCTTACTCACTTATGCTGTATTTTTGTTTTGTTTGTTGATGTGGGAGTGAAGCAAGTCCACAGCATTCCTAGATTCCTGCCAGAAAACATATTCAGAAGTAGCTGTCTTGGCCATATAGCAAAGTACAATAACATCCAAAGTCCACAAAATAATGATACCTTTTTTGAGCCAAGCAAAATGCACAATATACATATTGCTAGATTTTGAAGCTCCACTGGCTTCATTGTTTAAATATTTGAAGGGGTGTCATACTGAAGATGGAGCAAGTTTGGGTTCTGCTGCCCTAGAGACTAGGACCCGAAGCAATGGGTTCAAACTGTAGGAAAATAGATTCCACTTAAACATTAGGAAGAACATCCAGACAATAAGAGCTATCCAGTAGTGGAACCCATTCCCTCAAATGTGGCGGAGTCCCCTCCTTTGGAGTTTTTTAAAGGGAGGCTGGATGGTCATCTGTCAGTGGTACTTTGATTGTGTATTCCTGCATGGCAGGGGGTTGAATTGGATTACCCTTAAGTCTCTTCCAGCTCTATAATTCTAAAGGAAATACCAGATATGAGTGATGATGACACAAGTTGTTTTTCTTCGTCTGCACTTTAGATCTTATTTAAATGTGTATAACTGAGATGAAATAATCCTTGTGCAGGATCTACCACTTCAGACTGTGTAGTCAGCCCACCATATCCATGGATTCTGTATCCATGTAATCTGCATCCACAGAGTCTGCCATCTGCAACTTGAGAATATTTTTTTTAAAAAAACCCAAAAATAAAACATTGATTTTGCTTTTTGTATATATAAGTGACAGCATTTCATTATGCCATTTTATATCATGGGACTTGAGCACCCAACAACTTTGGTATCCACGATGGTCCTGGAACCAAACCCGAGCAGATGCCAATGGCCCACTGTAGATAGCAATGTGTTTCTTTGAAACAGTGACTTCAAAGCATTTTTTTCAGTTCACATTTTAATACAAATATACCTAATTTGCATTTCCCAAACCAGTATGAGAAATGAAGCACAGTTATCCTTTGGTAATCACACTTTTCTGGATTTCATAGTGCAGTTCTTCAATCTAAACAAACATACCAAAAATGCATGTATTAACTAAAATAATGGACAACAATATTTATGTTAGGAAACATTATATACAAAAATGTGCATGTTTTTAAAAATGGTGTACAAAATGTGTACATTGGGAGAATATATGTTAAAATGCCCAAGGCTGGACTATCAGTGGTGGAAGAGGAGCATATTGTCCAGAGCTCTCGGTGACTGGCAGCCTTGGGCTGCTGCTGGCACCACAAGTATGACACCAAAGCTTTTTCCCAGGGGTTGGCACTGTTTGCCACCTAGCCAGACCCATTTACCAGCTGCAGGGCAAGTGAAGAGGTGGGCAGTCCTTTGAGGCTCTGGCAGTCACCAACTGGATTGCAGGGGAGTTGAAGTGGGAGATCATCCTTATGCACCAAGGAGGGCTATTTTTTTTAAAACTATAACTGGGCCTCCGTGATCTTAATTTGGCAGCAATTGGAAAAATATCTTTAAAATTGCTTATCTTTAAATCACAGCAAAGAGCAGGCCTTGTCTAGCCCACCTTTTGTACTGCATTATAGGGTTGGAAGCATTTTCACATTGGGGTACTTTAAAACATTTCCATATTGAAAGACTGGCACTTGAAAGACTTGTGGTTCCACCTCTTAGAAGTGTTAACTATTAGAGAAGTTTTGGGCAGCATCAAGGGAGCTATGCCATGGATGAGCAGAGGAATAGCTTTGCTACACCAGAGGATGGGTGAATACAACAAAACGTGTTCACTGATGTCAGAACAATTTTAAATCACATCTACTGTACTGTGTCTTGGTGACATTATGGTGGCAATGACAAGCAACCAGCGCAAAAACAGAGCATAAATATTATTTACGAAGGGAAAAATATTGTAAGGTAGTCATTAATTTAGTAAATGCACTCTTTTAGATTAATCAGAACTGCAACAGCACTCAGATATTAGAGTACCTGTAGTTAGCAGGGAGGTACTATATATATTCCCAAAAGCCAAACAAAAAATCTAAAAGCCTCTCACTGAATAGTAGCAGACCACAAATTACAGGAGTGAGATGTAAATTTATGATAATGTATTCCATTCAATTGTATTTAGATTTTTTATATGCATGTATTAGAAGAAAAAAACTTAGATTCAATACACATTAGCTTGTTACAATTATTTAAAACAAGAAATGAAAGCTTTGTAATATATAGATTTTAATTAATATACAGAAATTAATGGAGAGTCGCTGACTTCTGCTCTTAACTGTCTCCTGTGTTCAGTCAATCTCAGTTTCAAAGATCTCAAAATTATGGCAACATATAATTTCTGGCATGGACAAATGATAATATAAATGGCATTATTTGATTTGCAATTAGAAAAATAGTGTAAAAGAAATTGCTCCCTTGACTGTGGATGGGTAAAGTAACGACCCCATAATAACGATTTACAATAAATACAATGAACGCATCAGAAATGTCTAACTCCTGGATAAACACCGAAGTTTTATTTAAGAAATCAGAATCAACCAAACAGAATGGGTATGATAATAAGCTGCAATAGGCAGAGATTTACAACCATCCACATTCTCCAGGAGCCACAGACTTCATTTTATGACATTTCTTTTGGCTTGACATGGTTCTGACTCATTTAAATTTTGTATTATCTAAATAGTAACTGGAGTTTACCAAGATACTTTCTGTGGAACTTCTCAAATGTGAGCATTTTAGGATATTTAAACTCAACACTATGGTTCTTTACGGCTTAAATGACAGAATGGATTTGGCTTGTTTTGAATAAATTGAAACTTTCACTGATTCTGGTTTATTTAGTCTGTGGCTACTTTTCAATTGGTTTTGATGTTAATTGAGGCTATATTAGCTTCTGTCCTAAGTATCTAAGTTTGATGCAGTTCAGTTTGTAACATGCCATCTCATCTGAAAGAACTTCCTATTAGTGAATTATAGGCATTGTAATTAGAGCTTCATGCATTACTTTTAGAATTGCATGGGTTTCATTTTAATTGCACTTTCCATTCCAGTGCTTGTTATGCATAAGCTTTATCTTGTTTGTTATATTTCTGACAACATATCTGAAGAAGCTTATCTTTGGAAAGAAAACTACCTGAGATTCTCCATCCTTCTGTCTGCTGCTGTCTCATTTACTGCGGTTGTGAAAGATTCCCTTGTTAACATGTCTGTTGCCACAAAATTGTATTGGCTGTGATTAATTTTGGACATTAGTCTTGTGACAAATTAATCTCTGTATATTATAAAGTTTTCATTTCTTTTAAACAACAGTAACAAGTTCATGTATATTGATCTATTAGTGTAGAGATAAGATTTTTTTTTCCCTGTGACACATGTAGATAAAAAGCTTCATACAGTTGAATGGGATAAATTATCTTCATTTACATCTTACACTTGTAATTATGGTCTGCTACTATATATTCCCCACATACTTTCTACCCCATTCACATTACCTTCTGTGCGCACACTCTTACTATGTTAGCATTGCTTGCAGAACTGGATTTCTGTGTAGCTTGACTCACTACTTCCTTTATAATGAGAAATACTCATTATAATTGTATAAATGTTTAAAACTAGGGCTTTGGCTAATGTTCTATTTTTCCAAACTTATGTTCTCTTATCCTAGGCATCCCCTGAACTCTGCATTCTTTGTACCTGTGGTGGATAGGGTTGTTTGTGGGTTGATTTCTTTGTTGTCATGTACAAACAACCTACTGTTGTCCTTTAATACTGCATGCTATATACCTAGTTGAGGTCAATAAATCATCATATATTTGTCATTGTCCCTTAAGCATGCTCATTGTCCAAGGGAACCCTTTACTTCTTGTTCACCCGTCCATCTGGAATACACGGGAAGTGTGCAGGTTTTTGAAATGACCAGTATATTCATTATTTGTTGATTTCCAGCCACAGATATTTGTAACTTGATAAAAGAAGAAGGGACCTGTAGAGAATTTAAGCTAAAATGGTATTTTGACCCAAAGACCAAAAGCTGTGCCAGATTCTGGTATGGCGGTTGTGGCGGAAATGAAAACAGATTTAACACACAGAAAGAATGTGAACAACTCTGCATGTCAGGTAAGTGAGACACTATTATTTTGCTGTGCATCTTTGTGTGATAGAGTAAGAACTAGACAGGGTTGTACACTGAACTGTTGACAGCTAAAGATCTGAGGAGTCTTCCAGTCCTCATAATAATTGATGCAGGCAGCTATACTGACTTACACCAGCCTTTACCTCCCTGATAATATCCAGATTGCAACTCTAGCAAGTTTGGAGCATATTGGACATTATTACAACCATTTAGAAAATAATCATGTATTTCTGCTAAGTATTGGTAATGCAATGCCCATAATGTTTCCTTCTGTCATATGGTGTGGGTTGTGTTCAGTGGTTACCCTTTTTTGGTCAGATGTACTGCAACATATCAATTTCAAATCCTTCATATTTGTAGATGTTCTTTAAAATTATTGTCCTGAGACATGGAATTTAACTGATGGTCAGTGTGGTTAGACCCTGCATGCTCTTGCTGTTGCCAAAAGACTTGTACTGCAAGTCTGGAAAGATGAATATTCTGCATCTATTGTTCCATGGTCAGAAGATCTTATGGGTTTAGCTACTTATGAATGTATATTTTATGGATGCCAATTTCAAAAAATGTGTTTCTGAAAATGTGATCAACTTTTTTAATATCTGTGCCTAGCCTAGAGTCACTCACTCACAAACCATAAGGTTGCGAGTTCAACCCCAGCCAGGAGGCTCAAGCTCAACTCAGGCTTGCATCCTTCTGAGGTCACTAAAATGAGTACCCAGATTGTTGGGGACAATCAGCTTACACTTCTCCCTTTCGGAGAATCTTCCATGGGAATATTCCTGTTCTGAGGCAGCAAATTTAAGGGTTGGGCATCAGATATCAATAGCTAGTTTCTGCAAAGTCCTTACCTGTAGCAGCTTTCATTTCAGACAGTATTCTCAGTCAAATCTCTCTCTGTGTGTGTCTTGTCTGTTTTAACATGAAATCCTAATAAAATCCTTTTGTTTTTCCAGCAAATGTCAGTCCTAGCATTGTGACAACTATAGGAACTTAAACCACCAACAAAATGTCAACACATACCTCTAAGAGAACCAGGGGTCAGCCATTGCCAATGTACCCCATGTAGAAGCTAAGGGTATGGGCTACCTTGCACTGTGCTGTTTCTGCTTTATGTTCCAAGCAAACCTTGAAGAAAGTGTTTTGCTGTACGACTTTATCAATATGGTGCTAAACTGTTTGTGGACTAAACGCTAAATGTGTCTGGGATATATACTTTCAACATTATGTAATATTTACCCACCACAGATCTTATTTGTTTGAGAAAAAAAAAATACAGTTTTCTTTGGATTCCGGCATCATGCCTATTTTGGGCAATGTAAAGACTAGAAAATAATGAAAAAAATATCACTGCAACTGTTATGTACATGCTTTTATCATTTCCATAACTGAGCATAACTTTAGATGGAAAGCCTTTCTATAAAAGGAATAGTCAGTTCTGAAATACAAGCAGTCCAACTTTTCATTCTGTTTTAACTCTTACTGGATAGATTTTGTACTAATTCTTTTTTATGCATATGTGATCAAATCAACCAGAAAATAATGCAACATTTCTTCATACAGATGCACTGCTGGGACCAACGACTGAGTTTAAAATAAATTTTTTTAAAAAGACATGGTGTAGGGTGTTTTCGGCAATCCTCTAACGTTGTGTGTTTTATAATTTTAAAATATTTGGCAGGGGTGGGAATTCTATTTTTATTGTGGTTTTGTTTCTAGAAAATCTATACAAAAGAACTTTAAATAAAGTTTAATTGTGGTTTTCAAAAAAACATTGTAGGGTTTTTATTTGTTCATATGTTTGTGCGCGCACATGTACACACAACCAAATCAAAGCTTCTGTGAAGCTTCAACTATGCAAGTAACTCAGACTTGAGTGTTACCCAAGAAACTGAACATAGAGCAGCAGACATCGATACAATACAGTACAGAAAATCAGTTGTATCAAGTTCCTTGAAGACATAGATCCAAGCTTCCAATTGAATAGGCCACATTCAGTTCAGTCCCTATGGAAAACAGTACAATTGAAATTGTTCAGACTGCAGAGAAGTATTTCAGTGGAGACTGAAGGTGCTGTGCATCCAGCTACAGAAATGGATTTGAATGTTTCTTGTCTTTTGAGGTAGGTTTTTTGAGGGCTGGCATCAGCAGAAGTAGCTGCGGCAATGGTGCAGGATCTCTGCCAAGTTTCTTCTGTATTTTTTAAAGAAGGATTTACTTCTTGCTAAGTCCATCCAGCAATTATTCTGCACGTGGTATACATGTCATTTTTCTTTAGAAAAACTAACTTTTTTTGCACAGGAATCAATGCCTTCCTCCCCTCCCATTCCCGTCTCAGCTCAACCACCTTCCCTATATGACATTTAAACAGCCACATCTCTCTTTTTATACTCTTTCCTCTTAGCCTCCTCCATTTCATTTTGAGGGCTGTGAATGGCTGGTTCAACATATGCAAGGCTGCCTTTTGCATATCCTCCAACCATCCTGATTTGACAGAGATAGTCTCAATCATATATTGTTCTACTTTTTCAGCTGCTTTTAAAATGTCCGAGTTTCTGTCTTCTCAACTCACCATCCTCTTCTGCCCTCGGCTTATATCAATTGCAGCAAACCAAGTTCAAAGTGCAAATAGTTTTTAATGTAAATAAATCAGAAGAGGAGAGAAGGGGGCAGAATCTTGCCCTTCCCAGTAGACTTGGACAGCCCTGAGCTCTTCCTCTTTACTTCAATATTTCAAGCCTTGGGTCTGTCTCACACTGCTGGGCAGAACATTCCATCCTTTTTTATTACCTGCATTCCTCTCTCATCCAACCATTTTATTGATGTTGGGCCACTGCTTGGAAACACTGGGAAGCATTGGCAGTGCCCCTCCAGCATTGCAAAGTGGGTCAGTTTTTGCCAGCTCTGAGCTGCTGTGCCTTGGGAACCAATCTAACTGAACATTTATTTGGACACAATCCCTGGCCCGTTGTCAGGAAGGGGTAATGCTGTTTGTTTTCCGTTTTAAAGTGTGTGGTCTTGCAAAAAAAAAAAAATGCTTGTACATCCTTAGAACCTGTTACTGCTCTGGCTGTCTGGTTAGTTAGGCCACCGTATTGCTTTCAGAACCGCTTATGGGGTTCTCCCTGAACTGTTTCCACATTCACAGCTCCCAAAAATTACATTCAAATGTTTTCAAGTTCTCTCTTTCAAAGGGACCCTATCTCTGTTTCTACCTGGCCCTAAGTGAGGGTGCATCCATGCTGTAGAAATAAGGCGGTTTGGCAGGACTGTAAGTGCTGTTGCTCCATGCTATGTAATCCTGGGATCTGTCATTTTACAAGGTCTCTACCCTTCATAACCAAAGACTACTGGTGCCTCACAAAACTACAAATCCCAGGATTCTGTAGGATGGAGCTATGGTAGTTAAAGTGGTTTCAAACTGCATTATTTCTACTGTGTAGATGCACACACCCCAACAAGGATCTAGTGATGTTCTTGGTGTTCCAGCTGATTCATGTGGTTCCCAGAGCTAAGATGTGATATCTTTACACTATCACCAAAATGGGCCTGATCCACACCACCACCATATACAAGAAGGAGTTTAAAACAAAATGAGAAGATAGCACTAGTAATTTTAGTTTCTTTCTTTGTACAACCTCCTCCTCATTTCCTTAACATATTAAAGACAGCATCATGTTTTCCTTACACAGTTTGAGTCCAGTGTTTGGATAGTTATACATTTGCTCAAACTGGCAAATGCTCCAGTGTGATAACTGGCTGCTAACTCTTCCATTTTCATTCTGAGGCATTCCGAGGCATTGCAACACAACAGGACGTGCAGCTCAGTTTTCTCAGTCCTTTTATGGAAGCAGGTGGTTTGCTGGAAAAAAGTTAGCAGCTGCATTCCAGTGCATACATGGAAACAATTGCCAGTCAGTTGGAAGAGCATCTGCCAGCATTGCTGGAGACAGAAAACCAAAAATAACTTGCTGTGGTTCATCAGAGCCCCTCTGCAAGCAGAAGCAGATTACCTTTGTCTGTAGCACACTAGCCTTTGCTTTCATGGTCAAACGATCACACTGATCTCTGGAATAATTTAGTTATCTCCAGCCATGATTCACACGCCTGTCTATTCTGTGGTATTTTGTATGTACTTCTCGCAGATCTGGGAAGGAGTGCCTTTTTGAGAGAAAACGCCTCCTACTAGAACTCAGAGCTTGAATTTAAATCTATTGAGACTAGAGCCAGGATCTGGCCCTCCAGAAACGGTTCGGCTACAACTCCCAACAGTCCTGAACAGTATAGGCCGTGACAAGGACAGATGGAAATTGCAGTTCAACAGCATCTGAAGGGTTTCATGTTCTCTATCCCTGGTAGACATAAACCAAAGCATGCAAGGAAAGGGATATCACGATATTTTGCAATCTTCCTTTTTGTCAAAGTCAGAATATTGATAGGTTTGCACAAAGTGCATGGAAAAGGGAAGCAGACATTTTGAAGCAAAAAATGCAGGGTCATTAGCAAAAAGAAAATGCAAGGCAAAAGCTCTCTCTTTCCTCTGTTCTCCGTTCAGTTCATCAAGAACCATAACAGGAGTTTAAAACAATCTTAATTCCTATGATCACTGTAGTATACTGTAATGTGATGGTGACAGGGCACATTCCATAACTATGAAGGAATGGCATTGCACACAGAATCCATCCCATGCAACACAGAGGACTCTTTCATACAAGGCTAAATTGGAAGTATAATTTAAGGTCAATTCGAATGCAATCATGGGTTTTATGTTATTGCAAATTAACTCTTCACATGCAAATTCGGGCAGGAGGGAAGCCAATTCGAATGCAATCATGGGTTTTACCTTATTGCGAATTAAAGCTTCGCATGCAAATTCGGGCAGGAGGGGGTTAATTTCGGGTAATGGGAAGTAATTCCGAACGGAGCAGGGGTTCATGTAAATTCACTAAACAAGCGAATTTACATAAATCTGCATTGGCTCCATTCGGAGTTGGGAGAAATTCCTCCCCGTTTGAAAGAGTCCAGAAACTCTCTGAAAACATTTGAGTGATGGAAGCATATTAACTTCAAAATGAAACTGAGGATTTTGCTTCACCAGCAGTTAACTCCCCAGAGAACTGTGACTGCATAACCCTGGTAAAGAGATTAGAAGGTACACTATCACTCACAAAGCTACATCTCCTCTCTGGCATTTATGGATACATGGGGGAAATTCAGAAATATTTCAAATGGCCAGGAGCATTCTCTCTCTCTCTCTCTCTCTCTCTCTCTCACACACACACACACACACACCGCATGGACATGTCTTTCCATGGAAACGAGCATTTCAACACCACCATCTACTTCAACTTTGAGAAGTTAAAATACTTCTAAAACAGCATGGAGCTTATTCAAGATTCCACACATCTTCTTCATGTGACTGGTGGGAAGACTGGTGTGTACTGTTTTCGATACCCTGGAAAGACCTTATACTGTTGGCCCTCTGTGTCCTTGGAGTCTGCATCCACAGATTCAACTATCCACAACATAATTGTGCCGTGTTATGTAAGAGACATCATTTTACTATGCCACTGCATACAATGGGACTTGAGTACCCACCAATTTTGGTATCCACCAGGGTGGGTGGGTCCTGGAACCAAACCCCAGCAGGTACCAAGGGCACACTGTAAATTACTTTCTGGCTGGGGTCTTGGGTATCTGAAGCACGATATTCTTCCATATAAGTCTGCCAAGGCTTTAGGTTTTTCTCAAGGAGGGTCTTCTCCCTATCCTCCCATCCTCACAAGCACAGAGGTACAAGCTTGGTAGATCAAGAGAGTGCTGTGGAGGAAATATACTGAGATTTCAGTAAATATACAGGGTCCCTCAAGTTATTCTTGTCGGCAAACTGGTGAGTGGTGGGCTAGATAGTGCTAGACTTAGGTAGATTTGTAACTGGGTGACAGATTAAACCCAGAGTTTTCACAAGTGGTTGCTCTTCACTCTGCAGAGAAGTAACTAATGGAGTGCTTCAGGGCTCTCTCCCAGCCCTGGTGTTTTTCAGTCTTTATAAATGATATACATGATGGAACATAAGGCAGGCTTATCAAATGTGCAGGTTTTGTGAGGGTTTTGTAAATTTAAAATTTTCAAAAAAAAAATTTTAAATTATTTAAAATTATATTTAAAAACATCTTACCAAAATTTCCATATGAAACTAGGTACATGTAAATAAATTTAGTCTATGTGTATGATATTGTGATTTAAAGGTATCATTTTAATTTTGCAATTGCTTATGTCACAACTCTTGCCATTACATGCAGTGATATATTATAATTTCAAAGTTAGTACAAATAACATTGCTAAGGATTCTGTACAGTGTGGTATGGGAAGAGGTCAATGGTGGGTGGCACCATGAGTTACTGCACCAGGTGATGCCAACTGTATTTCTGGACTCTTTCCCAAATAGTTCTGGAACAGCTTGTAAGGTCACTGTACTACTCCATGGTTCTTGCTTTCCCAAAGTACCAGTAAGATGGATCTGTAGCCGAAGGTGAGCCAGAACAGCAATTTACATCACAAATGGTTGAGCAGCTCTTCTTAAAATGCAACATCCCCAGCCCTTGTCATGGGACTGCCCCAGTACAATCTGATCATCAAGCATATCTCATTAACTGCTTCCCCCTGCTGTGCCTCACCTGTAAATTCATCTACAATCTGACAGTCCTCAGGCAAAGAAGGTATTTGTCTCTGTTCAGGTCCCTGTTTTCCAGTCTAGAAATTAAATACATAAAACATCAGCACCTACCTGGCTAAAAAGGAAATCAGGGTTTTTGAAATGAGTTGCATGGATAAATGGTCCCAACGGTTAGTTGTGACTTTGCTCCAGATGTACCATGACCTATGAAAGAAGAACAGAGAGTGGCTGCTTTATCACACTAGGGGGCAAACGGGATTTAAACAAGAGTTAAACTAGAGAAAACCAGGAAATGTTGTGTGATAAACATCAGGTATTTCCTGGTTTTCTCTGGTTTAACTCTTTTTTAAATCCCGTTTGCCCCCTAGTGTGATAAAGCAGTAACTCCTTTAGTTAACCAGTGCAAGTAGATGTTTGATTCTCTACTCTGTGTGGCTGCTTCCACCATCTGCTGCAGACTGCTTTTGATTTTCCAGTGTATCCACTTGGCTACCTGCTCCCCTCGTTCTTCTGTCTCTGAAAGTTTGTCAAATGGCAGCCAACACAAGCACTACACAGGAGGGAGCAATTAGTATGGGCAAATACTGAGCTGTTTCAGGGGTAGACCCCCAATGCTGACCCATAGGCTAGCCCTCAAATGGGCTGGCACATCCAGCCACTCATCATGCTTTTCTCTGCTAGAAGACCTGGACCAGAGTATTTAGAATAACAGTATAATGTTGCATCAAGACGTGTGGGAATGCAACTCTGGATCTTTCTCCTGATCTGGCAGCTGTTAACTCTGGAGGACTGCCATTGCTAGTTTACTGGCCAGGTGGGGAAAAGAGAATGTGGTTGCCTCCTTACCTACCTCTCTTACATCCAGTAAACACCTGCTGATGTTGTGTGGGGCTGTACACTCCATGAGGAACTGGTAAATAGCTCCTTATGTAATATGGAAAAATGATATATCCAAATGTAATTGCATACACATACGTCACCAACAGGAGTCCAGGCAATATCTTACTGAGAACTCGGACCACCTGGATTATTGTAGTGCCCCAACCTGTTGCATCTCCTATGTATTGTAGAACAGCTCTTAGTATCAGGAAGTTCCTCCTAATGTTGAGGTGGAATCTCTTTTCCTGTAGCTTGGATCCATTGTTCCTGGTCCTATTCTCTGAAGCAGCAGAAAACAAGCTTGAGGGCAGTTAACAGCAACAGCAATCAAGGTGCTACTGTAATACAGTTCTAGTGGGACGGAACTGTTATTATTATTATTATTTAGCTCTCAAATATATAGTAGGTGCTAAATGAGGACATAACTCTAAATATACTTACTTGGAAGTAAGTCCCATCAAGCTGTGTAAGATTCTCTGTTAAACCCACTAGACCCACAGAGCTCAGTGAGATTTAAATTAAGTGTTACAAATTTAAGAACCATTGAGTGCTATGAGTCTCTTTAAAATATGATCAAGTATTGATCCATCCCATTGATTTCAGTGGAATTTAAGCATTTGCATGTCTATATTGAACTATGACCTAAATACCATCACCATCACTAGCAACAATGGCCATCTGAAATGAGTGCCCATGAGTTTGTTTCTTGAATAGTAACTAATTAGTACTGTGTAACAGACACAACTGGGATTCCCTAAGAAGTTCTTTAATACACTAAACATTCAGAGCAATGCATTTATGACACCACCTCATCTTGAGCCTACAAAACATGAAATCTTAACTTTTTATTTCAGGAAGTTGTTCTCTATCTCTGATGGTCTGTGAATGAGTCTTTCTGGCACAGAAATCCATTGACCATGAGTACAGCAATTACATCAGGGCTGAGATATGCCTCATTTTCCTTTCCTCTGTCCTCCACTTATGAGTTCTCAGTACATAATTCTTACTCTCTTTTTTGTGGTACAAAAACAATTAAATTGGAAGGAATTTGTTGGGGCTAGATCAAATCAAAATGATTGACTGCGCAAAGCTTCTGGACTTAGTTGCTAGAAATCCCAGCAGGAATTCATTCTTTGGTTGAAAGTGATAAACCCCTCCATCTAGCACAGTCCAGCACAATGATGGATACTGCAGGTGTCCATTTGTGCTGGATGTTACTGAAAACATTGTATACTATGTTATTTTGGCCATTCCATCATAACTGAGATTAGCCTAGTCCTGCTAGAGTTAGCCAGATGAGAGCAATCATATTGAAGTGATGGAGGGAGTGACCCATGCTTTTGGTTTAAATGGTCTGTATTAGGACAACTTTCATCACACTCTCTGTAAGGCAGGCCTTCTTAGACATTTCCAAGTGCATTCTGTCCATCCTTGCCTTAACATTTAAATCTATTTATGGCTAAATTGTTCCACAATTTTTAGTACACACACATAAACACTCCAGTTCATGACCTGTAGCTCCACCATCTTCGACCACCTGACCACACTTTGACTACACTCTAGCCTCTGTTTCTCCTTTGCTGCTCTCTGTAAGGAACACATTCATTCATTCATTCATTCATTCCATCAACCAACCAACCAATCAATCAATCAATAATTTATTATGGTCATAGACCAGCATATAAATCAGTTTTGCCATAAAATACATAAAATATGAGATACGTACGGCAAAATAGTATAAATAAAATAACTTGTAGTGAGTATATAAAATTCCCTATTAGCAATAGTAATGCTGATGAACAGTCCCAAACACGGCTCAAAGTGCATTACCAAGAACCTTATACAATCCTTTCTCCTTGTAATTTGCATGACTGCCTGCTTCTTTATTTCTCTACTGCTGATTTGTCATCTCTCTGTGAGTCAAAATGGCAGATGCACAAAAACTAGCAGCCTTATTTGTAATTTGTGGATCCTTGCTGGCAAGCAGAAAAGAAAGATAAAATGCTTCTGACCTGCCTGGGGTATTTTGGAGATTAGGTGTAATTAGAGTGAGGTACATCCATTGATAGAACGGGTAGTAAAAAAGAATGTGGTTAAGTGACTTATTAACACAGGGGCAGACATGTTCATGGTATGGAATTCTCTTGTACTTCCCTGTCAGAATCCTTGTAGTATTCTTCCAGATATAGGTTTGTAGTTGTAGTTGGGGATGATAGGTATGTAGTTAGTTGCTAGATAGGAGGGAGGAGTGCATAACGGTGCCTGGAGGATTTATCAGTTGACCTTGGAGCTGCTCTGCTCTAGGTTTGGTATGTAGCAGTTTCTGGTGGGAATTGTACAGATAAGGGGGGAGCCAGGGGGAAAATGAAACTAATGGAAAATAACTGGAATGGGCTATTTCGCGGGCTTTTGGGAGAAGAGGGGAGGTGCAGCCTTTTTTGGGATGTATAGGGGTGCTGGGCGGGAACTGGTCAGTCTCAGCTAAGAAGCTGAATGGTGTGGTACTGCTGATCCTGGAGCATCAATAAAGTTCTGTTTATTCAACTTAAAGCTGACTGGTTGATTGTCTGGGATTCTGGACCCCTGTTCTGACAGCAGGGGGTTAAACATTAAACCATGGCAGAATGAAAGCCTTCCTGTACTTAGGAGTTGTTAAGTTTGTAAGGTATTTGGGATGAGTAAAAGATTTGTAATACAGTAGAGTCTCGATTATCTGACATAAGCTGGACCCGGCTGATAGTTGGATAACCGAAAATGTTGGATAATCCATAGGGTCCAAGAAAAGCCGTGAAATCACTATGAATTGCAAATGTATTGAAGTTTTATTGCATTAACAGTAAAAGTAAATGTAAAGTAATCACTGATCACCATTGTGATGTACAATATGAACAGTTCAGTCCTCTGAAAATTTAAAGAAATCACAGAAAATTTAAAGAATTCACAACAGCCACAACGTTGGATAATCCAGAATGTTGGATAACCAAAGGATGGATAATCGAGACTCTACTGTAATTCCTATTACAGGATATTTGGCAGCTAAACTCAAATGGTTTTGTAGCTCCATATCAATTATTTGTTGCTTAATGGCAGCTCTGGCTTCACTAAAGCCAAGTGCCACCATGTTAGACATAAGTCCGTATGTTCAGACTTTCTTTTATAGCAACTGTTTCCATATAGACTGAAAGTTATGAGTTAGAGTTAAGGAGGCTAGCCCAATTGGGCAGAAAATTAGTTTGAACCAATAGTTAATCTTAAGAATTCAGGTACGGGCCTCAATAAAAGTCAGGCCAGCTTCTAGATGAAGGACAGCATTTTGGACACAAGTTGGCACAGCAAATATGACTCTAATTTGGTTTGCAGTACTTTTAAAAAATCAAAATTATTATAGGCACAAAATTGTGAACTATACGACATTTGTGATAAAACCTTAGCTGTAAACACTTGGGTGACAAAAAGAATGTGTTGCGTCCCTTTAGTATGAAATAATTGGAGCAGAGCCGACATGGTCCTTTGTGCATTCTCTACTACCATTTTTTCTGGGTTTGCCTTTTTCTTTGTTAATCCAACCTTTTCAGCACAGCCTTTGGTTGTTTATAGGGTGCTCCAAGTACAGAAAATATTATCTTCACAAACCCTTCCTCTCTCCCTCTCTATTTCAGACTGCAGATTCGTCTGGAAGAGGGACCTGTCTGCGATAGTGCTGCAATTCTGCAGGAATAATTAATTAATTAATATAAATTTAATAGCCTTCCCTTTATCATAAGATCTCAGGGTAGTGAATAAAGAAAACAACACAAATAATTTAAAGTGGTTCAAGATGAACACAATAACTGTTTAAGAATGATTAAAACATATTAAGTGTGGCCAGTATTCTGCATCAGCTAGCTAGTTAACTACATTTAACTAAGTAACCTCTCCCGGCCCAACTCCCCCACCCAACCTGATGGAAACATCATTCACCTGTACTCTGATGATCAGCTGAAAGGAGCTCTTTCTCCTTATGCAGCTGATGCTCCATAAAATAGGGGAGGATTATTACCATTGCAACAGAGTCATAATCATGACTAAATAGTGATTGTGAATATGGAACAGTTACAGCTGTCCCATTTTCACCATTGCTATTTCGTCATAATTGTGACACTATTGCCACATCCCTAACCCCCACCCAACCTAGTTTACAGAGCATCAGCTGCATTGTGAGAAGGAGGTCCATTCTAGTGGTGATCAGAGCATGGAAGAATAACATTTCTATTAGGTCTCCTCTGAGTATTCCTTGCTTAAGAAAACCCTATAAAATCCAAGGGTTTGCCATGAATTGACCATTGTTTGTGCCAAACAATGGTGTATTTATTATTGGCACAAACAATGGTCAATTCATGGCAAACCCTTGGATTTTATAGGGTTTTCTTAAGCAAGGAATACTCAGAGGAGACCTAATAGAAATGTCATTCTTCCATGGGGAGAGCATTTCATAGTTGGGATACCATAGCTGAGAGAAGGCCCTATCCCATCTCCTTTCACACTGTATTGCCCCATGGAAGAGGATCCTTCCTGCAGACCTCAGTCCTTAGGGATGTATATAGGAAGATGCACTTCAAGTCCCAAGGAGTTTGAGTGGTATCATCAGCACTTTGCAGTTAGATTGGAAACAGATTGACAGCCAGGTTTATGTGTTGACTATATGGCACTCCAGTCAGGACACTTGCTACAGTATATAGCACTAACTGTAGGTTCCTAATGATCTTCAAGGGAAACCCCACATAGAGCACATTACAATAGTCTAATTTAATGAATTTCTACTTGGGAAATTCATTAACTACTTTGACTATTATCCCTGTCCAGAAAAGGCCATAGCTGGTACATCCGTCAGTGCTGGAACCAAGCACTCCAAGCCATGGAGTCCACTTGGGTCTCCAATGACAGAGATGAATGTAGGTATAGTCTCAAGCTATACACCTAATCTCTCTGGAAGATTCTGACTCCCTCCAAGGCAAGTTCCTCACCCAATCCCCAGACTCAAGAATCACCAATCTAACATGATTCCCCCAATGCTATTTTATGGAACTGGCCCCACAGATAGGAGAAAAACCACTGTAACACAATGCCTTCTACTCTCATGCAATGGAACAGTTCAGAAAAAAATATGAGGATCAATGATATCAAGATCCTCTGAGAGATCCAGAAAGATCAATAAGGTAGCAGTCTTTCATCTAATCATAATTACTGATCCTGTTTCAGAACAGTGTTCTAAAACCAGACTGAAATAAATTCCGATATTCTCTTTCTACCAAGAATATCTGGTGCTCAGACATCATATACTTAAGCTCCTTCCCCAGAAGGGAGATATCAGCAATGGGGTATAGTTCTCACATATAAGTGATGTCAAGAAGGTCTTCTTCAGGAGGGGCCCTTCAAGATAGTAGGCAGCAGATATAGTGAGGAGGCATTTATAATCCCCAGGCTGACTCAGTCAATCTACCTCTGCTAGATTTTAGCAGTCAAGAAAGGTCCACAATTCTGAAAGGGGTTTCAAAACAAACTAGTATAAATTGCAATGGTTTCATTTAAATTGCTTTACGGACTAAAACTAGGTCTAAGTTATAGCTAAAATCATACCTCCTGGAGTCTTTTGGAAATGTCATTCTGGGGGGTGGTGGTGATTCTGTAGTTTTTTTTTTTCCTCAATAGGGGAGCTTGGCCACTTGGGGGGACTTCAAGATTGGAGGCTCCAAAAAAACACATGAGTCATTTTTATCACTTCTCTTAAAAAGTGGGCTTCAGGTGGAAGGGTGGTGTGACGATCATCCCCTTGTTCTTGGCTTAGGAGTTTATCATACAATGGAATTTGGGAGTATAATCCAATGGCAATCCGAACACAATCATGGATTTTCACGTTATTGCATATGAGTGTATCTCACGCAATTTTGGGCAATGGGAAGTCATTCCGAACGCAATCATGGGGTTTCACATTATTGCGTATTAAAGTATCTCACGCAATTTCAGGCAATGGGGAATCATTTTCGGGCAATGTGAAGTCATTCTGAACGCATTCTGATCGCAATTAGATTTCACGTAATTTCGCTAAACTAGCAAATTCATGTAATCGAAAATTGGCTTCATTCGCAATTGAGAGAAATTCCTCCCGTGTGATAAACACCTTTGAAAGACGATTGCTTGTTTTGGGCTTTAGATCAGTTGGTGAGACTTACCAAATGATAAGGAGTATCCTCCCCCATCTCAATAATGGGGAGGCAGAGGAGCTCTCAAAGGGGCTTAGTTATTCCTGGTCATCCTTCTTCAGGTCAGTGAAAGTGGGGGAGAGGAGGAACGCGGAGGGAGTGGGAAGACCACGGCAGTCACACCTGTGGCTTGCCAGCAACTTTTGCTACACAAATGCCACTGTTGCTTGTTTTAACTGCATTGTATCCACAGATTCTTTGGAGATTATTACATGGAGGTTTACTGTCCTGAAAACATGGCTACATCATTATGCAAAGAAATAGCATCTCTGCAAACACTTTAATGACAGGACACCACCATGACGATTTCATCACAAGGGACAAGCATAACTGGCAATCACACCCTCGTACTTCAGGGACAATCTGGCCACAGTTTAAGGATGGTAAGCCTCCATGTGATAATCTTTATCTATAGATTCAAGAACGCACACCCTGAAAATATTTAAAAAAAAAAAAAACCCAAAAAGCAAACTTTGATTTTGTGATTTTATATAAGGGATACCACTTTACTATGCCATTATATTTAATGGGATTTGAGCATCCACAGATTTTGATATCTATCGGGGGGGGGGGGCGGAAAGAAACCCCAGTGCCATAATTGTGTAGTGCGAATGCGCCCCTAGTTTAATCTATACAGATAGTCAAGTCACTTTACAGACCTACTGCTTTTCTGTTACAGTCAAACATGACTAACATATAAATATACTTTTCTATAGAAAACAGTTTCATAGCAATACATTCTTGATAAAATAACTCCAGTATTAAAATACCACATATACTCGACTATAAGTCAACCTTATATATAAGTCGAGGACAAGTTTTGGGGCCAAAATTATGGATTTTGATATGACCCGTGGATAAGTCGAAGGTAAAACCTAGGCACATATAATGAAGGATGTAAAGGACAAAATAAAGGAAAACAATTCCGAAGAACTTACAAAACTCCAGCAGGCATAACTATTAGTGCATATACTAAAGGCTGGGTGGATGAGAGAGTAGAAGGGGGCAGTGCTTCTAGGGAAGATTAAATTCTTGCCTTTCACCATATGCGTTAAAATACAGTACTTGCATTGACCCATCGCTAAGTTGACTCAGGTTTTTTGGGTCAATTTTCAGTCAATTTCTAGACTTATACATGAGTATATACAGTAACTTATTCTTGGCCAGGGAGAGAGCTTCCCTTTACCCAACAGCTTATGCTAACAGCAGCCATGGAACATACTTTGTTTAAAAAAGAGCTGTAGAGGTGGGATTAGACCATGTTCTTGAGTGTTACAAGAAACAGAGTAAATACCCTCAAATGGAAATGGTTTTTTAAAAAAAGCAGCTAGATAATCTCTATTTTCTGTCAGGGCAGTCAAAGGATCTACAACAGATTGTTTTGTTTTCTACATGGATTGTTTGAGAGGTTTGTGTACCACTCAGTATACAGAGAAAGATTGGCAGTCAGGAAGAACTTTGATGGGGACATCATATCTGCAGCCTCATTGTTATTGGATTTGCCTCACAATGAATTACCAGTCAGAGGGTCCAGCAAAACACAACAAGGATAGCCACTTTCAAAAACCAAGACCTAGATATCTACTCTGTATGCATATGAAGTGTCATATTCTACCTGGAGAAGGCTTCCTTGGATGAATAAGGGAAAGAGTGGAGCTCTGGTAACAGAGCTGGACCATCACATGCTGGCCCTGAAGAGAGGGAGTTGGAGGCTGAGCTATTTGCCATCCTTCAGAACATCGTAGACTGAAGTGACATCTCCCTTGTGTCTAGCATTGTGTAACATTCTTTAATCAACGTTATCTAGCTCCCTGGATTCTTCAGTAACTCCATGGTTGACTTTTGGCTCTGCTGAGACTGCTTTGTGTGCCAAGACTCTGAACTACTTCAGACATTCTTCTGCTTTGTATATGACTCTGGACTGCTTGGTTTCCCCACTGTTTGTTCTCCTGGGCACGTGTCAACCTGCACCAGGACATGAAACATACGTCTAATGTTTACATCAAAAGGGAGGTGCTGGTGAGGGGACTTCTGACCCCTTCCCTTCCCTATTTGATTTCATTCCATCTCTTCAAGCAGTTTTCTCTCATGACATAGACACATGGTATATAAAATACATAGCTCCCTCATGTGAAATTTGACCTCAAGGACTACTATATTTTCATCACTTCATGAGTCCTAATCACAAGACTTTTACCCTTCAAATCCACCCACATGTAAGATGGGCAGTGGCCAGTAACTTGTTTTTCTGGAACTAACAGAAACCATTAAAAATCCAAGTGGATCAAATGTAAAGTCATGAGTTTGGAAACTAGATGTCCTTGAGGACTGCCAAACTAAAACTGAGGGTATCTGTTCCACATAAATACAGTATCTAAAACAAACAACCCCAGGAAATTTTTGTTGACTTCCAAGTCCTTTGCAAGCTCAGATGTTGCTCTCCCTGCCTCCTGCAGCTCAGGCTATTTGCTTGCCATCCTGGCATGTCTCTCTGTGTCTATGTCCATGATGGACATCCCAGATGTGTGTTCATTTTTCCCTTTATAGCTCCTTTGCCTGCTGCTGAAATATCATATGCAGATCCCAACAGACACTTACAGGCGCCATCAGGTTTACTCCAGAACTGTCATCCAAAATGTAAAGTTCAGAGGCCTTTATTACAAAACTTGTTCCATAAAGGAGCTTTTTCTCTAAAACAACAGTGGTGTTGCATGCAAAACTGTACTGCCAAAGGCCAAGGTGGCACCCACCATGCTCTAAAAGCAATTGTCCTGTTTTGTAGAAATGGCACTGACTGAGCAAGTTTGCCCTTTTCAGAAGCCCAGCTACTGGTGTCTGCATGAGGGCACTGAGAAGGAATTTTTGGCAAGCATTTTTGGGGATCCCATTTTCTCCTCCCTGTTTCATGAGAGTTCATATTCAGGCAGCGTATTTGAAAGATTTGCCACAGCTACTTGGATCCAGAAATGAAGACCGACATTAAAGAGGTAGAGAAGAATACAATTGATGAAGTGAATTAGGGAGATGAAACTCTAAGGAAGACTGCAGACCTAGGCACATTTTCCAAGGAGTAATCTCTATTGCACAGGGTTGCATTCTACCTGAATGTCTTTAGTTTTTGTTTACGTCTGTTTGTATTTAGCTTTATGAAAACTACTTTCATCTTATATTACATGCCTTGCAATCCCATCTTTACTATTTTGATATTGCATCCAGTGATGCTACTCGATACAAATCCTTCCATACCCCTAATAAATGCTGTAACTGATGCAATGGTTCTACTGCATCAGTTACACCATTTTTCATTCATTTTGCTGAAGGACAGCATCTATTACAAGTGTTAATTTTTGTATATGTAATCTGTTCATCTTTTTGGTTTGTTTGTTTGGTATTTCTTTTATTTTCCTAGCTTACACAATACATTCACACTATGGCTGCAATCCTGTTGGTTAGTCCCAACTACAGTAGAAGCACTAAATCAGTTGTTAACTGGTGAGTCAAGATATATGAATTGCTTCAAAGACTGTACTCTGGTTGGGACTAACAATAGGACAGGGGACTATATGGTCAAAGTCTAGCTACTGACCAGTTATTTGATGATAACTCTAACTACTATTATAATAATGGAAGAGACAAAACACAAGATATGCATTATATTGTTATAATTCTATTTACAATCAACTCAACCAGGTAGGCCACTAATATTATCTCCATTTTTTCAGGGATGGTGGGTGGGGCAGGCTGAAATTGCTTAAAGTTACTTGAGGATTTTTTAACAGGGGTGAAATTCAGACCCAAGATATGCTGATTTTATTTTCAGTATTTTGGCCACAATACTGCACTATACTGTCAGTGTCTATGTACAGTACCTTAAAAATCAACCTGTTTAGCCAAGTGTGGTTATTCATTTCCTTCAATAAATGTAAATGGCCTTTATAATTAAATGAGCCTTTATACTTTATACTATTCATTAAGCAATCCATGTATCAAAGTGTAATTATTCATTTCCATTGTTATCCCCGGATGACTTTGCCAAAGAGAAAAAGAATGGATGTTCAGATTCTAGCAAATGAATGTTCATACATTTATCTGATCACACTGTGCAAAATCTAGAGTGCCATGTTTTGAAAGACCACAGATGTGTATCTGATGCAAATGTTTACATGAAAAAGATAATCAAAATAGATACAGTGGTCATTGCATATCATTGATACCAATTACGCCATATGGGGCTAAACAGTTCGAAATCCCCCGAGCTTTATTGTGGCTAAGGTGTTAGACTATTGATTATATTGGTTGTATTTGAAATTCTGGAGTAACATTTGAAGGTAATATGGGTTTTTCAATATATACTTGCAATTTGAGTTATTTATACCCTTACAAGTAGGATTTACCTTATTAGACTCCTCACTGCGAAGTGTAATTTCCAGGCTTTCTACCCTGCAAAACTTCCCCTTACATCCCAGAATTCAAACATTTGACCCTGGGACAGACAAATCAGTGTAGGTGTATGAAAGTTAGCATGCCAGTTGAAGATCTCTATCTTCCTCGTCTCTCACTGTAGTCACTTTACAGGTGAAATGGCAACTGTGAACCTGACAGATACAGGTGACCGATACAACTGTAACTTTTGTTTTACTGCAAAGGAACCTTGCAGCACCTTTGAAACTGAGTGAAAGACTTTGAAGCACAAGAAATACTTTGGTTCAATTTCTCTCTCTCTCTCTTGCTCTCTCTTAATGGTAAATCAAAAAAGCAACTGCCATTAAACCCCAGCATCCAAAACTCCACTGATTTGTCCAGCTGGCAGAAGAAGTTGTAGCGTTGCCAACATTCTCAGTGACATTATGGGATATGCCAACAGATCCTGGAAAAAAGATTTCATATATCTCACTCCACATCTCTCAACTGGCAAGGAAAAAAAAACCCAAATGCTTCTGAATTATGAAAAGAATAGACGCTTTGTTTTATTGTATATAAATCAAATTTAATTTGGAGCAATTGAAAGAGACGAGAAGGGAGAAACCAACTACTTTGTCTGGGAAACCATTCTTTTCAGCTCATTTTGATAAAAAAGGCTCTGTCATCAACAAACCTGTGTCCAGCCTCAAAATCTATTCTAGGCAGAAACACATGGAAATAACATTATCATTATCTTTTCGATTTATTTTTTATTATGCAGAAATCATACTAAGATTTTCAAAAATAAGGAAAAAAATAGAAAAGTAAATTAAAGAATGTGTCAGCAAAATTCAACTTCACTGAAATCATTTATGCATAAACTTCTATCAACGATGACCAAACATGCAATATCATGTGTGTCCATATGTAAATTGAAGCTGTCTTTATTTATATATTTTATTTGCATGCCTTCTTTCTCCTGACATGGGATGAAATGTGGCTTACATCAGTGATGACGAACCTTTTGGGGACAGAGTACTCAAAATAAAAGACCTTCCAGCACCTGGTAAAACCCAGTGCTGGTGCTGGGACTTCTGGGATGGGACTTCTACCCTCTGAGGGAGGACTTCTAAGGCTGAGACTTCCTCCCATACCACATCATACAGTAACCTTAGTAATGCTTTTGTACTAATATTACTCATAGATCATAATTCCCATATGTCACTGAATGTAATGGAAATAGCAGTAACACAAAGAACGGGCAAATTAAAATTATATGTTTAAATTTTAATATTATATGCACCGCTTAAATGTATTTATAAGTGCTTAGCTTCCTGTGGTTAAAGAGAAAATCTGGTAAGATGTGATGTTTTTAAAGAAAACTTAAAAAAATAAACTAGCGAATTTACGTGAATTTGAATTGGTTCAATTCAAAATTGGGAGAAATTCCTCCCATGTGATAAACTCCAAAGACAGGACCTCCAATCTTCTTTTCAGTGGGTTATTAGACCATAAATACATCAATACCTCTCTTAAAGACAAGAAAAAAACACTATCAACTTCCTTTCTTTATGTTACAAATATTAATCATTTGAATTAAACCTTTTACAATAAAAGATGTAATCCCTACCAGAAAGTCAAATATTGATATATCTTTATCACTATTAGTAACAACAGCAATAGCAAATACCTTTCTACACTGCTTATCAGTGCACTTAAACACTCCCTAAGCTGTTTACAATGTGTAAGCTGGGTACTAATTTTAGCGACCTCAGAAGGAAGCAAGGCTAAGTCAACCCTGAGCCCCTGGCTGGTATTGGACTCACAACCTTGTGTTTTTGTGAGTTAGTGGCTGCAGTACAGACATTTAACCACTGTGCCACCAGGGCTCCTTTATTAGTAATCTTTATCATCTATTAGTCTTCCTCTCAATTAACTCAAATACAACTATTTCTCTTACTTCTCAAACAGAAATACTTCTGTCAAAGGGGCGAAACAGAAGGGCATCCAGTAGCAGTCAGAAGCTGCTCCCAGCCCTATCGCCCCAGGGCTGCAGCGAACACATGCCAAAGCCCTGAGAGTGCTCCTGTCCCAAATGGACTGGAGCAAGGATGGAAAAGATCTGCTCCTTTTGAGGCTGGTTTGGGGCTACCTTAGGCAGCCCCGGGGCAACTCCAGGGCAGCTTCTGTTCGCTCCAGGGGCCTGAATAATTTAAATTCCATGCCCCAGAGCAGCCCGAAGACACCCCTGTCTGCCTATCTTTTCCAGGCCAAACTCATCAAATTTCCCTTTTACCACCTGTCTGACATAACATCAAGCGTGTCTGCCAACCAATCAAAGAAAAAAAATACTTTTATTCCTTAATTTTTTTAAGTAGTTAATAATTACTTCTTTATATACCTCCATTCAAGTTTATGTCCCTTCTAGCCATCTAGACCCTAAAACCCATATAAATCATTCTTGGTAATATTTGTAAATAATTTCTTAAATCAACAGACTTAGATTTATTATCTATTACTTTACATTATCCACCACAAATAATGGAAACCCTCATTAAAATCTTAAGTCAGCATCATATAGTGAGACCCACAATGACATCCTTCTTTCTATCTATTTACACAGTGATTCATTGGGAAATATTTTTCCATACAAACATTCATAGTCTGATCATCATTCTCACCCACTCACACACACACACACACCCGCAATGTTCCTCCATCTTCTCCAAAGAAGTGACAAGTGGGGTGCCACAGGATTCTGTCCTGGGCCCAGTGCTATTCAACATCTTTATTAATGACTTGGATGACAGAATTGAGAGCCTAGTTATCAAATTTGCAGATGACACCAAATTAGGAGGAGTAGCCAATACTCCAGAAGAAAGGATCAAAATTCAAAATGACCTGAATAGATTAGAAAACTGGGCCAACGCTAACAAAATGAAATTCACTGCGGAGAAATGTAAAGTACTGCACTTAGGACGCAAAAATGAAATGCACAGATATATGATGGGGGACATCTGGCTGAATGAAACTATGTGTGAAATGGATCTAGGAGTCCAAGTAGACCATAAGTTGACTATGAGTCAACAGTGTGATGCGGCAGCTAAAAAGGCCAATGCTATTTTAGGCTGCATCAATAGAAGTATAGCATCTAGATCAAGGGAAGTAATAGTGCCACTCTATTCCACTTTGGTCAGGCCCCACCTGGAATACTGTGTTCTGTTCCGGGCACCACAATTCAAAAAGGATGTGGAGAAATTGGAGTGTGTCCAAAGGAGGGCAACTAAGATGGTGAAGGGTCTGGAAACCATGCCCTATGAGGACCGCCTTAGGGAACTGGAGATGTTTAGCTTGGAGAAGAGAAGGTTAAGATATTAAGATGTTCAAATATTTGAAGGGATGTCATATTGAGGAGGGAGCAAGCTTTTTTTCTGCTGCTCCAGAGAACAGGACTCGGAATAATGGATGCAAGCTCCAGGAAAAGAGATTCCACCTCAACATTTTTTTTTTTTTTTGGCAGTTGTGCCGGAAAAAAAGGAGTCGGGAAACTGTGTTCCTTATTTGCGCCACAGTTGCAACGCAATTTCCAGAAAAGGTACCATTCGGAGCCTTTCCACCACCGCAACTGTGCAGCTGCATCTAGCAGCTGTGCAGCTGTGGCGGCGCCATTATGAACGCCACCGCCATTACATGTTAGGATTCGTGAGCGTGTGGATGCTGCGTGCTCACGAACCCTTGCCTGAACTCTCCCTGGAAGATAAGTTGATCAAACTGAGGCTGTTGTACTTTAACCTCACCATGAGGGATGACTTATTAGAAAAGACAATAATGCTAGGGAAGGTAGAAGGTAGTAGAAAGAGAGGAAAATTGCATGCCAGATGGCTAGATTCAATCAGGTCAGGCATGAATCTACAAGACCTAAGCAGAGTAGTGGAGTTTAGAGGAGATGTCTCATCCACAGGATTGCCATGAACAGAGGTTGACTCAAGAAGAAATAACTTTTATCTATAGAGAATTTTATTTTTCCCCCTGTTACTCACAAATTTATTAACTTTCTGACTTCAGTCTGCAGTCTTAAAACTTACTAAAACTTAATTTGAAAAAAACCTAAAAATTACTCTTAGAAGTAATTCTCAGGATTTCATCCTTTAATACAAAAGACAGAACCCTCACCCAGGTACTGATGACAACCACTGGCTTGAAGATTTATTTTCATCCCATAAATCCCATTATTGTTACAAAGATAGTTAGCAAAAGAAAATACAGTTGTTGATTTAATGTCCAGAAAGGCTTGTGTAAAACAGGTTAAGTGATGGAATTTGTCCCACAGTCCCCACCACCACTTTGCTCTTGGTTGACTACAATGGCCTCCATGCCTGTGGTTGTGCTACTGCCTCTCTCTTTTTGTCATGGAGCTCTGTGAAAGAGATATCAGATGACCAATGCCATACCCAGAAGTCTCAGAGTAGGGCCTTTCCTCTGAAGATATCGAGACGTGGGTAGGCTTATGTGGGGAAATATGGTTTTCCAGATAGCCTGGACCTGAGCCATATAAGACCATAACCAGCACTCTGAACTGTACCCAGAAGCAAACTGCCAGTCAGTGGAACTGTTGCAATGGGTGTGTAGTATGGTCCCAGTAACCTTATAGAAGTTTTTGATATACTGAGATTTAGCAACAGATTTTATAGTCGCTGTCTGGTCTTTTGGAATACCACCATTTATTTTGTAAGGTACTATTTGGTTTTTTAACAGGTATTTTGCCCCAAAGGCAGTCATTAGGACTGCCAGATTGAAAAATGGAGTGGACTCTTGTGCATTTAATGGTTGTGTAGAAAAAGAATCCAGTCCAAGTCTCCCAAGAAAATATTTCTGAATGCATGCAATAGATTTGTCTCTATTGGTTGCAACCTCCCAGAGGTCTTTTTCAGCTGTTGCTCCCATCTTATGGAACGGCCTGCCGGATGAGATCCGTCAAATATCCAACTTAGCTTCAAGAAAGCTATAAAGACGGATCTCATCTGGCAGGGCTTCCCAGAACAGCCCTCGGCCATGTAAAGACCTCCCCCCCCCCCATATCTCTCCTGATCGATGTAGCTCTGGCTGTGATGACCTTGCTTATTGTTAATTTTAATAGTGTTAATAAGAGTTTTAATTAATGTTGGAATTTTAATATTATAATTGTTTAACCTTGTTTTAAGGGGCGATTTGTATATGTATATAACTGTATTTTAACTGTTGTACGCCGCTTTGATTGCGCATGCAAAAAGCAGGATATAAATAAAAGTTTTTATTTTTATTATTATTTAGTATGGTTTATCAACTGTGCTACATGCAGTTGAGGTGTGCACAAAGGAACACACAGGGCCTCAATAGACCGGCATAAAAAGCCAGCCTTGGGGCAGAGTGGGGGTGTTGTGTTTGCATGTTAGCCACCCAGATGCCACCCCCACACTGCCCATTTAACCATATGGCGGGTGGCGTCATGCTGTGCTGAAGAAGTGGCGAAAGGGCAGCAGGAGGGTATGCAAACAGACCACATAGTAATATGTGCAGCTGCCTTTTGAAACACATATTATATAATGAAAAATGTGGTACAGAATTTGGTGGAGGTGTGTGTGTGTGTGTGTGTGTGTTAGATATCTATCTGGCATTACATCACATTGCTGCAATTGGTTTTTCAGAGTGCTGGCAGGCACCTTACCAGACTTCATTTTCATTGGAAGACAGTCTTTTGTAATGTGTATTATTAAATTTAGCAAGCTTTGAAACAATTAAAATTGCTTTCATAAAAGCTTGGAGCAAATTCCCTTCTACCATGACCTAAGGCTGTATCCTAATAACTGACTAAAAGAATCTCTCAAAGACACAAAGCCTGTCAGCTGGAGAAGTATCTCACTTGCCAAATTATAATGGGAGTTCCATTCTAAGAACTTCAGAGAGTCCATCCCATTTATCAAGATTTCATCTCCTGCCAGAAAGAACAACGATGCACCCTGGGCTATTAGGCAGCTGGCTAGCTCACAAAGGGATGGTCAGCCAACATATGTGGAACTCTTTCAGACACCAAGCCCCCAGTTAGGTTAGTGCAACTCGGTATGCCAAATACAGGATTATCACACTTGAGCATGGACTTGCATCTGACAAGAAATGGAACACATAAGAGACTGGTCATATTTCTGAAGAAGTGGGATGCCGAGGGGTCACAGAGCCAAGACCCACAAGTCAAAGTGATAGGAATATTAGATTAGCAAGGACCTCAACAACCTAGCTTGGCTCCAATGCTCACAATGGGAAGAAATTATCACTAGGTTTATCACTAGGAACAATACAGTTAGCCATCCACATTTGCTGGGGTTATGGGCACAAGATCCCCATGAATGTGGAAAAAATGCAACTAAATAAACACTATGTTTTAAGTAGTAACACCTCTCTCCTCCATTGCAATACTATGGTAAACATGTAGCAGATGTTGACCATAGAATCATGGTAGAGGACCTACAAATGCCTAGAGAAGCATTTTCTCTATTAATCTTTAAGTCTTGCATTTTGTTGAGAAACACCCCCCCCCCCAGCATAACAACCTCATCTTTGATTTGCCATATTTATTATCTATTAGTTTATCTGTATCCATTGGTCTGAATATAATTGCCTGTGTAATGCTACTAATGCAGTATATTCATACAGCATTGCCATATTTTGATTGAACCTCTAATTAGAAGAAACAACCTTGCAGTCTTTCTCTGAGCAGGCAGACTTTTTAAAAACCCAGACAGGCCTTGGAGAGCTGAATATTTTTAAAGAAAGGCCTTATAATAAGGTGCTGAAGGGGTATAGCTATGAGAGAGGCAATGAAAGGAGCATATTCTGCCCAATAAGAATCCTGCTCTCCCTCCCAAGAGCTAACGTGGCATAGCAGTTTGAGTGTTGGACTCTGGAGAACAGGGTTCAAATCCTTGCTGAGCCATGAAATCCACTGGGCAGCCTCAGAGGATGGCAATGGCAAACCTCCTCTGAAGTAATTTGCCAAGAAAACCCTGTGTTAGGTTCACCTTATGGTTGCTGTAAGTCAGAAATGGCTTGAAGACACACAACAAAAAACAACAACAAGAATTTCTCCCTCCAGTGAAATTTTCCTTCAATCTCCAAATTTCTAGCATTGCAGTGACTTAAAAATTTAGCCACACATTTAGCTAAAAATACAGTTTCGGCATCCAAAGAACAGGGGCAGGCCAAGTGACCAAGGGAATAAGAACCAACAAATAGAAAAGTTCAGGTCTAGTCCCACTTAGAGCTGGAGGACCTAAAGATGGTAATTAATGCACTGGTAACCTCACAGCTGGACTTCTGTAATGCAAAGTACATGGGCTACCTCTGTACCAAGTTCCGAAACTTCACATTACATCAATATTAAAATCGCTCCACTGGCTGCCAGTTAGTTTCTGGGCAAGGTACAAATTGTTGGTTATTTCATTTAAAGCCCTATATAGTTTGGGTCCAGGTTACTTATAGGATTGCCTCCTCCCATATAATCTACCCCATATGCTCAGGTCCTCTGGCAGACGTTCCTTCCAGTCAACCAAGACTAGGTTGGCAACTGTCATTCAGGCTCAAAACAGATGGGCAAAAAAAGGTGCCTTCCACACAGTTTGGGGGCATGGCGATTAGACGACGCACACTCTCAAACTGGACAGAAGCCTTGCTGGGGCCACCTAAGGTGGACCAAAACCAGCCGCAAAAGGAGCAGATTTTATCTGTTCCTTGGTGTGGCTATTTTGGGACTGTGGTAGCAGCTGGCCTTGGGACTGTGATGTCTGTTTGCTGTGGTCCTACAGGGATTGGGGAGGGAGTGGCCTTTGGCTGCTCCTTTTGCCCTGTCTGCTTGAGGCCCCAGAGGACATTTTCTTCAGCTCCCCCTGGACTGTGGAATGACCTGCCAGAAAAAGTTCAACAGCTGAATAAGTTGTCTGTGTTTAAAAGAGCATTAAAGACCAATCACTTCCAGTAGGCTTATCCAGATCATTTTTAAATTGTGAATTTTAAATGATGGATTTTAAATGTAGATTGTTTTAACATGTGTATATCTTATTTGTCTTTTCTAAAGTGATGTGTGTTTTAAATGATGTTGCTTGTTAATTGTTGTTGTCCCCCATCTCAACCCATGTGGAGAGGCAGGGAAGAAGAAGGGGGGGAGGAGGAAGGGGGAGGAGGATATTGTGAATGATTTTCAGTGGAGTTTATCACATGGGTTTTTCTCAATTGCGAATGGAGCCAATTTGCAATTACGTGAATTAGCTAGTTTAGCAAATTTACGTGAAATCTGATTGCGGTTGGAATGCATTCAGAATGACTTCCCATTTCCCAAAAATGACCCCCCCATTGCCCGAAATTGTGTGAGATACTCTAATATGCAATTACGTGAAACCCCATGATTGCGTCCAGAATGACTTCCCACTGCCCGAAATTGCATGAGATACACTCATTCGCAATAGCGTGAAACCCCATGATTGCATTCGGATAGCCATTGCATTATACCCCCAAATTCTGTCGTAAGATAAACTACTCAGTTTCACCCTCTGTTGTGCTATGAATTTGTAGAGTGTTGGAATAGAGAGGGGGGCAGAATTCTCATTTGAAAGAGCAATGCCCTCATCTTGCCCTTGCAAGGGGCTGTATCTGCACTGTTTATACACTGTTTGTACTGCACTGATTTTACAGTGTTTTAGGAGTAGGAATAGGAGTAGGAGAACTACAGGTTGAATCTCCCTTATCCAAGATGCTTGGGACCAGATGTGTTTTGAATTTTGGATTTTTTCAGATTTTGGAATATTTGCATAAAAATGAAGAAATATCTTGGAGATGGGACCCAAGCCTAAACGTGAAATTCATGTATTTTTCATGTATGACTTATACACATAACCTAAAGGTAATTTTATACATGTTTTTTACTAATGTGCATGAAACAAAATTTGTGTGCATTGAACCATCAGAAAGCAAAGATGTCACTATCTCAGACATCCATGGGTAAACAGAGAGTTTGTGAGCTGCTTGTTTTTTCTGGCCTGACTTTAACTCCTAGCTTGAGCAAGGAACATGGAGGAGAAACTGGAATGTGTATTACTACCATGGCAGCCTCATTCACTCACAAGATCCAGATTGAAACCATATTGCTTCTATTGGACACAGACTGAAATCAACGATTTTCTAGCTAACAAACTCTGTCTGCTAAGCTGTTCCCTTTCTTCTTCCTTTCGCTCCAAGCCAAGTATGTGTCTGGAAATTCTTGAGATTCTGGTCTAAAGACTGCAAAAACCTCAAGAAAAGAAAAAAAGAGGAAAAAAATTTAAGTTTTTCACAGATGGGCCACAGCAATGACACTTATTGCACAACCAGCTGCACTGCCAGCTATAACTTCTACGAAGCAACAACCTACCCCCCAAAGGATAGGTGATTTGGGGGTTGGAAAAATTATTCAGAAAGCTGAAGAACATCCAAACATCTCTAAACTGGACATCATCCTGGAAATCTTGTGACACCAAGTCTTTCTCATGAGACTGCTGCTATTTCCCAGCTGTAATGTCCTGGGAAAAGCTCCAGATATCTGTACTGGATTTTGGATTAACCAAAAGAAAAAAAAAAAGACCACCCTAAAGCATTCAGCCTACAGCTTTTAGTCAGCAGCAGTTGTGGTTTCTGCTGTATGCTGGGATAGATTTTTATTCATGACTGCTCAGTTGTAGTTCCCAAAAGGGTAGAATATTTAAACTAGCAGAACTACCCAGTCAGACTGGTGTAAGCACAATTTACAACTAATTTAAGCAGATATTATCTATTTTTCTTAAAAGTAATATCTTGGTTGGGGGGAGGGGAATAAATAGCAATTTAAAAATATTTTAAGTGCTGCTCACTCATGATGTAAAATGTGAAATATAGCACTAGATCTCTCAAGTAACGTAATTAAATTGGAAAGGCAGACACTGAACAACACCTAACATGGCCCAGCAGGGAAAGAAACAATCTTAAATTTCTTTGTTAAAATATAAAAGTGTTTTTGTGTGTGTTTACTGCCTTTAAGATGACTTCAAACTATGATGACCCTATGAAGTCACACAATCCCCAATCCAAGTCACACAGTCCTCAACCTCCCTGCTCAGCTCTTGCAGATTCATGATTTCCCTAATTGAATCTATCCATCTGGTATGAGGTCTTCCTCTTTTCCTACTGTCCTCAACTTTACCAAGCATGATAATCTTTTCTAGTGAATCAGGCTTTCTCGGGATATGCCCAAAGTACTTCAGTCTCAGTTTAGTCATCTTGGTTTCTAGGACCAATTTGCCATAGGGCCCATTTACTGATGTGTTTGGGTGTTGTTTTAGCAGTCCACAGTATCCACAGAAGTCTTCCCAAGCACCACATCTCAGATGACTTTATTTTTTTCCCTTCAGCTTTCTTTATTGTCCAGCCCTCACATTCATGCATAATGGCATGGACAATTCAATCTTTGGTATTCAGTGAAATTTCTTTGCACTTCAAGATTTTGTCTAGTTCTTTCATAGCTGCCCTTCTTTTCTTCTGATTTTCTTGACTGCAGTCTCTGCTCTGATTGATGATTCAGCCCAAGTATGGAAAATGTTGAATTAATTCAATGTCTTCACCATCTGTTTCAAAATGATTGCTCTGGTCATTATTTTTGTTTTCTTCATGTTTAGCTGTACCTTTGTGCTTTCTATCTTGACTTTCTTCAATGATCTTTTCCCATATTTCTGATATTTTCTGCTAATAGTATGGTGTCATCTGTTAGATTGTTGATGTTCTTTTCTCCAATTTTCATGGCTCCTTTTTCTGAGTCTAATCCTGCTTTAAAAGGTAAAGATAGTCCCTTGACATGAATGTCCAGTCATAGCTGACTGTAGGGGATGGTGCTCATCTCCATTACTAAGTCGAAGAGCCAGCATTGTCCAAGAACTACATCAGTGGTCATGTGGCCACCGAAAACTGTTACCTTCCCAGTGAAGTGGTACCTATTTATCTACTTGCATTTGCATGCTTTCGAACTGCTAGATTGGCAGAAGCTAGGACTAGTGATGGGAGCTCACCTCATCATACAGCACTCGGGCCTTGAACTGCCAACCTTCCGATCTTCCAATCATCAGAATTGGCATCTTAGCCACTAAGCCACTGCATTCCATGCTTTACATTTCTCGCTTTACAGACAACGTTTTTGGCATACAAGTTAAACAGATAGGAAAATGCCATTCTTGAAAAGGTGCCAGAGAAGCTCAGTTTGGATACAAGCTGCCTATTGCCTGGGCATGGGGGAATGCAATCTGTCACCGATGGTTACAACCTACATGTAACCTGTCACAAGTTTTGTATGTGACTGCATAGATCATGAAAAGTTATGGATGGCTCTTAAAGACATGGGATTGCCACTACATTTGATAGTCCTGATGAGAAATCTGTACCTAGGACAAGAGACTACTGTTAGAACAGAATATGGAAAAAGAGAATGGTTCCTGTTTGTTCAGCTTCTACACAGAATATATCATATAAATAAAAGGTTTAGACTCAGAAGGAGGAGGACAGGAAGAAGAAACATCAGCAATTTCAGATATGAAGATGACACCATACTACTAGCAGAAAACATCACAGATTTGGAACAATTATTGAGAAAGTTCAAAGATGAAAGTGTGACAGCAGACCTATTGCTGAGCATAAATAAAACAAAAATAATGACCACAGAAGAAATACATAAGTTCAATCTAGGCAATGAGAAAATCAAAATAGCTGAAGAGTTCCCATTCCTTGGATCAAATATCAATCAGAATAAAGGCTACAGTCAAGAAATCAGAAGAAGACAAAGAATAGGAAGGGCAGCCATGAAAGAGCTAGATAAGAGTCATTCATTCCTCAGGAGCAGGAACAAGCTGGGGTAGAATAGGGATTCTCTCTTCCTGAGCTGGCTGAATTGGTCTCAGTGGTGATGTTGGAGTCCCCTTAGCTTGTTATACTGGAGGACTTCAACATTCATGTGGAGACTGCTTTGTCAAGAGCAGCTCTGGACATCATGTCTGCCATGAGAACCATGGGTCTGTCCCAAGTAATATATGCCCCCCCCCCCCCCATGTTGCAGGACATACTATGGGCCTGGCATTCTGTTCAGGACAGGATGACGGTTACCTGAATGTGAAGGAACTCTCTGTAGTTCACTTGTCATGGACTGGTCACTATCTGGTAAGGTTTAGACTTACTGGGACTCAGAGCCTCTGTAAGGGTGAGGGGCTGATTAAGATGGTCTGCCCCAGTAGATTTGTAGATCCAGATGGATTCCTGATGGTTCTTGGGAAGTTTCCTATTGCCTTGGCAGGTGATCTCTGGAATAGGGAAATGGCCAGGGCAGTGAACACGATTGCCTCTAGGTGTCCCCTCCCATGAAGTGGTTTACTGGGGAGCTGGTGGTGATGAAACAAGGGGGATGGATACTAGAGTGAGGAGAAGACTCAGAGTGAGGCTGACCGAAAATGGGATAGAGCTCCTTGGAAAGTCTATGCTATGGCAATGGTGGCAGTTTTATTTCTCTGCCATCATTCATCTGCACAATGTCATCTGGAGGAGTTGTTCCAAGTGGTCAAGTGACTTCTGGCCCACAAGAAGAAAACAAAGACCACTTGAAAGCTTGCTGTGAAGAATTTGCAAGACACTTTGCAGACAAATTCACTCGGATTCGCTCTGACTTGGATGCTGTAGTTTAACCAGGTCCAGTGGATGTAATCTTGGCACCTGATTGTCCTGTATTATTGGATAAGTTTCTATTTGTGCAGCTTGAGGATGTGGACAGGATCTTTGGAGAAGTTAGGGTCACCACAAGTATATTGAATCCTTGCCCTTCCTGGATCCTGAAAGCAGCTAGAGGGGGATTGGCTGAGTTGGTAAAGAGAATGGTGAATGCCTCACTGAAGCAAGGCAGATTTCCATCCTGCCTAAAAGAGACTGTGGTGAGGTCATTAATGAAAAAAAATTCTCCCTAGATCCCCCCTCCCCACTCTGAATAACTATCAGCCAGTCTTTAATATTCCATTCTTCGGCATGGTTCTGGAGTGAGTGGTGGCCTTCCAGCTCCAGGGGTTTCTGGATGAAATGGATTATCTAGATCCATTTAAATCTGGCTTCAGGCTTGGCTATGGGACACAGATAGCTTTGGTCACCTTGGTGGATGACCTACACAGGGAACTGGACATGGGGTCCCTATTGGTCCTGCTGGACTTCTTGGCAGCTTTCGATACCATTGACCATGGCATCTTTCTGAGTTGCCTTTCTGGGATGGGACTTGGGGGCACTATTATACAATGGTCCCAGTCTTGCTTGGAGGGGTAAACTCAGAAGGCATTGTTGGGGGACTCCTTGGCCACTGGACTGTGGGGGTCCCACAGCATTCTGTTTTGTCCCTCATGTTATTTAACATGTGGTGTGTGTTTTACTTATGTTTTTAACTTTTGTATGTTTTTAATGTTGATTTTTTACTGTTTTAACTAGATTATTTCATTATCATTAGCCACAGCACTACTCTACTTGTCCTCTGCTTTTCCCCAGTAGATTGTTGAGTGCCTTCAGACCTGTGAATCTCATCTTCTGGCACTAACTCTTCTTTCAGTTTGAATTGTTTCATCACAAGATTTTCATGGTAAAAGACATTCAGAAGTGGTTTACTGGTGCCTCCTTCTATGCAACTCGTATCTATGGTACCACTGCCATTTTCTGAGCAATATTTTGTCAGTTTCAAACTCACCCCCCCCCCCCCCCGACTATTGCTGTTACTGCCCAGTAGCTGGTTGGCACTTTTAGTCTGGCTCCTCAAGCAAAAGTCTGTTGGATTTTAGGAGATTCTATTAGGAGACCCTAATAGAAGCAATGCTACCCTCACCATAGCCTCTTGATTCACAGGGCATGCAATCCTACCACCAGAAAAAGGCAGAACCATGTTGAGCCACATGGTGTACACTGTACAGGAATGATGAGTGTAGTATGAATACTCTAAAACACTCTATAATTGTTAATATCTAAAACTCCTTGAACTGATATAGAAACCAGTTCTGAACTAGTTCAACCAAAGATAATTGTTGGAATTTTTTTTAAAAAGTGCATGTCCCAAAAGAAACAACAGCGGAATCATTCCATTTGCAATTCTTCCAGAAAGTATCAGGATATCATGAGCCTTAAATGATCATTGGGACGGTATTGCCTGAGCACTCTTTGCTACATGACCAGAAGAAGGCCATTCTGTTGCTGAGCCACGTATTAATGTATTTCTTTGGCAAGGAAGAAGTCTGATCCATCCACAAAAATGTCAGCAAGCGGAACCTACACTGGCTTTCCTTTCTCCTAAAAGAGCAAATCCCAGCAACTCAGATTGCTGTGAACTAAAGGTCATAGGAACTGGCTGTAGTTTAAAACTAAATCAAATAGCTCAACTGACAGTGCTTCTTGAAACAACTGATCATTTGCCAGTGGTCTCCTATGCAAAATTTCATAACAGTCCCAGTTTCCCTTCTGTGGATGTTTTCTGCAATAATATCCAGTTCTTCCAGCCAATGAGGCTGAGAGAGACACACCCAGTTTCCATAGTTTCTGCTACACAAAAGCAATATGGGCTGCATCAAGCCCAGCACTCCCTAAGATATCTCTAAGGCAAACAGATTGTCATACTCACTGTTTATACCCACGCTTACAGTTCAGTAAGCCTGAAGTGTGATTTGCCATGTAAAACTGACTTGAAAGCACAGATGCCAGGAATATTGTCAAAAGCCCTATTGCTCCTAAAAACCATCAAATGGGACAGTTCTCACACATGAAAATGTACCATTATCAAGGAAAGTTAAAGATACTTTTCTTTTTCAAGGTGTGACTGTGATTGCAGAAAATATTGTATGCAGAGCAGGCTCAGGCTCGAAGCAAGAGGAGTGAAGATAGGAGGAAGAAACATTGACAATCCAGGATGCACAGGCTACACAATCTAGGATAAACAAACTACTACTGGTGGAAACAAATGAAGACCTGGAACAATTACTGAAGAAGATCAAGGAAGAAAGTGCCACAGTTGGATTAATGATGAGCATTTAAAAAACCAAAAGTAATAACCACAGAAAATCTACAAGACATTACCCTATACAAGAGAAAATTGAAATAGTCAAAGAGTTTCCATAATTTGGTTCAAATATTGATCAGAATGGACACTGCAGTCAAGAAATCAGGAGACTAGGATTGGGAAGGGCAGCTAGACAAAATCATAAAGTGTAAAGACATAACTTTTAACGCTAAAGTGCTAATAGTCCAGATCATTGTATTCCCTATCACTATGTAAGAGTGTGAGAACTGGGCAGTGGAAAAAACCAACAGGAAGAAAATCAACTATTTTGAGATGTAGTGCTGGAGAAAAGTACTGAGAATACAGTGGACAGCCAAGGGGGAAAACAAATGCATCTTAGAATATATCAAATCTAAACTCTCTCTGGAAGCCAAGATGATTAAACTGAGGCTGTCATACTTTGACCACATCATGAGGAAAAAATGAATCATTAGAAAAGACAATGATTCTAGGAAAGATAGAGGGAACCATGCAAGACCTGAGTAGCGGGACTAAAGACAGGGGGTCTTGGAGATGCCTCGTCCACAGGGTCATCATGAATCGAAGTCGTCTCATGAGCAGTTAACCACAATAACTCTGAGAAAGTCGATGATAAGTATTATTTTTGGGGTCATCCTTTTCTCTTCAGACTTATTTGGACCTACTATTAAAGCTGGCCTGGGGTGAAGTCAGGGTGTCGCATCCATATGACACATGCCTCAATTCCACCCCCACCCCCCAGGGTGCCAGGATGCCATGCACCACTCCACACAGTGTCATGACACTCCTCCAGTGCTGCGTCAATACAATGCAGCACCGAAGGAGCACCACCAAGCTGTGGCATTGTGGCTACGGTGCCCTTTCCAGGGTGCAAAAAGGACCCACTTTTTGCAGCTCCTTTTTGCACCCTGGAAAGGCCAGATCAGGGCTGCGGCATGCGGTTGCTGCAGCCTTGATCCGGCTAGGAAAGGGAAAGTGTCGCACCACTCTTTAGGGGCTGTATGTACAGCCCTTCAGTCTCTGGAGATCAGTCTCTGAGAGCCAATTATATCAGTAGGGCATATTACAATTTTAAAAGGATGAAAAAATAACTGCAGGATTGTAAAAGAAAGATTTCTTGTTGTCTGCTGCAAAGTTGGTCTTCTTGCCAGAAAACCTCACTGACTATTCTTGCAGCAAGTGCAAACTGATGGCTCTCTTGGAAGCTGCACACTGCAGCTATGTGTTGAGATTCTTTGGTGCATCAGAGGACATGAGGACTGATAGAACAGAGAAGGAATTGATCCAACAAAGCAAGGAGAAAAAAACTGCCAATGAAAACAAAGAGAACTGTAGCACAGAAAGCATCCTGGAGGACAGTCACCATCAGGAGCATACCATACACAAGAGATTCAGAAATGCTCCAACTAAGCAAACTCTTCCTACATCTTCCTCAGAATATGGTGGTGAAGAGGCACCAACAGGAGACCAGCAGTAAAAGGCATTGCATGACAGGGAAGAAGCCAACCTAACCACCAATTGCAGTAAGAAGAAAAGGATGATGCTGATGGTCAGGGATTCATTGCTTAGGGTTACAGAGAAAACTGTGTTCCAAGCTGACAAGATGAATTGGGTAGTGAGCTGTCTTCTTGACAATCCATCTTGGACTTCATAACAGCAGTCCTTCAGCAACAACAAAAACTATAAAGGAAGATTGAGAAGGTAGACAGCAGAATTGGAATATATCCACAAACTCCCATCCATCAACAATGGGCTGAAGAGAGACACCCCAGCCTCATAAGAGTTCTCTTCCACAGTTTATGATATCTCCTTTTTGGTTCCCAGACAGCATCAAACTCCAATTCAATAACTCCATCCACCACTCATATGATTATTTTATTTATTTATTTATTTAGGAAATATCTTTCCTCCTGTCTTTGTGCCCCAACAACCGCAGTTGTTGAGGAACAAAACCTCATCATGGGTATTGCTACTGAGACATACAACTTGCTCATTCATAGCTATAAAGGACTGTTGCTAGGCATTTCACTCCATGCATATGAAGTAGACTTAGGGGTGAAACAGACAGCCCCAAAGGGTAGGTGTGATGCCGCCCTGAGAGACCTGGATTGGAGTCACATCAGCGGCATGCTGCAGCCTCAATCAAGCCAGCTTCCACCCCAAATAGCAGGAAAAGTCTGCTCCTATTTGTGGCAGAAAAAAAAGCTGCCTTTTCCACAACGGTGGCAGCTCTCTGGTGTTTCTGTAGCATGGTGCGTGTAAACGCCACACTGCTGAAACACCATGAAGCCGGCACATGTGTGGTCAGCCATGCAGCTTCCTGGTGGCATGGGGGTGGCATTAGAGTGTTTGGAGTCTATACGCCATGCTAAGACACCACCCCCAAGCCAGCACAAATGGGCAGTCTGCTTCGCCCCCAAGTCAAAGTAAGGTTACACTACCAACTTCTTTCCCTTCGTTAGTCTCAAAGGTATGCTTTGCATACTGATCCAAACAAACATGCCCATCTTTGAATTCTATTTCTCACCCTTCATCCATGTGAGATATCTCCTGGAAACAACTGCTTTTTTCCTTCCAGGTTTGGGTGGGGGTTCAACTAATTGTCTGCTATAAGAAGGAGAGCTCCTGTTTTTAATATGTATATTGTATTTAAAACATTTTCACGTGTGAAGCTTAAGTACTCTTTGGGCACAAATTTTGTCTGTGAGCTGCCTTGGGTCTCCCCAAGGAGAAAGGCAGCATATAAATGAAATAAATGAATAAAATAAATAAATATAAAACCTGAATTATCTTCAGTGAACGAATATATTTTCTTCAACGTTTTCTCCCATGGTTACTTCATTTACAAGCACCACAAGAAGTGCTGAAGCAGCTAGAAATGCCTTTCTAGGGCCATGAATAAAAATGCCTTTCCATCTGCATTTTCTCAATTAACAAGGTCTACTTCCAATGGCATTGTTCCATTGCTTAAATGGTTGGTGGGGGAATCATATGATGGAATACTTCCTTGTGAAAAAACAGCCTTATTGCAGGCTTAGTTTTTGCTCTTGGTGGGAAAGCTAAGGCTGAAATCTTATACATATCTCCCTAAAAATTGAATCCAAGTTTAAAGATTTTGCTCAAAGGGATTTCAGTTCTTTATCATTGTCAACATGCTTTTCAAAATCAAACTCAAGTATTAAACAAGATAAAGAAATTACAATCAAGCATGACAATTTGAGAACAGTGAAGGATAGTGAAAGCTTTAGGCCAAAGCCTCATTTATCAAATTGAATTAGCTTACACAAATTCTATCCTGCTGCTCTTACACTGGAACCAAACCTTTAATAATCTCCATAGAGTCACTTTCAAATTTCAACATGGCATTCTAGTTAAGGAAAAGAGAATGGTAGCTTCCAGATTCAACATTATCTTATCTGCATGAACTCTAGATTGAAGCAAACTTGTCATTCATTAATAGATTCAAAATCCAATAAATTACCTTATGAACTCTCAAATGATATGGGTTAAATAGTTATTAAAATATTGTTTTGATTGAATGTCTGGACTTTCTCCATGATAGCCTTATATTTTGGATAAATCATTCTGAATATCAATTGAAAACAATCCTTTTATTTGGTACAAATACAACTTTTCAGCTAGGGCATTCTTTACAATGCATGTGTACAGATATGGATGGCCTCACCATTCAAGACTTCCAATGCCATATTGACACACAGCCTAAACATAAAGGAAGCAAAGAAAAACAAATACTTCTGACATAAACTGACTGAAATAGTCAACATGTGCCAGGGGAAAGAAAGTTAAAAGTAATTTAGCTTAAGACTGGGATATGAAACCAGCTACATGGGGTGCTTATAAAGATGAACTGAGTGAAGAGATCATATCTCAACCTTTATTGGACTTTCAGAAAATAGATCCCATTTCTTTTTCTCATTGCTTTGCTTTGCAAAGTACAAGTCTGGACAAAAATCCCACTATTTCAATATAAGGCCAGCTGTTACTCTTGTCTTTTGAAGGATAAGAATTTGGAGAAAGTGCCTGAAGCATGTGGGTCAGTCTAGGTTAGGAAAGGGAATATTTTGCAGATCTTTGACCCACTTCCTATCTTAATCCCCATTTCATCACTGAATGAGTTCTCAGCTGAATGGGTGGATTTTAAAATGTCATGAACTCTGAAAGAGATAAAATGCTTTGCCAAATGCCAAGGGCTATTCCAGATGTTACCTTTCCTTTCCTATTCTGCTGTTAAACACAGAAGAAAGAAACTGTGCATTAAGGAAGGACATAGTTGGGAAGCTTATGACTGATATTTCTCATTACTCACCTTTGTGTAATGCCTAAATATGTAGATCTTATGACCTGAGTCTATCAATACAACAAGCATACCCCACTGAATTCAGTGGGCCTTTCTTCCTAGCAAATATGTGCTGTAAAGACTATAATTTCTCTGTTTGATCGTTCAAACATTACTAAGGCCTCATTTGCACTGCAGAAACAATGTAGTTTCACAACACTTTAACTGCCATGGCTCAATGTTTTGGAATTCTGGGATTTGTAGTTTTTTTGTGGTATTTAGCCTCCTCTGTCAGAGAGCTCTGGTGTTGCAACAAATTACATATCCCACAATTCCATTAAGTGGTGCCAAACTGCATTATTTCTGCAATGCAAATAAGGCCTAAGTTACATGTAATCCGTGTCTAGTCCCCCCTCCCTGCAACCAGATGTAACTTGCCAAAAGTAATCATCCAAGCCTTCGAACAACTTATTGTGTCAGCATATAGCCATTTACAATTGAAATGTATCTTTTTTTAAATAAAGGAAGTCATTAATATGAATTTCACTTACATAATGATAATCATCATAACAATACATATTCAGTAGAACATTTTCTGCATCTGGAAGCTTAACGAGATATGCTTTTTTTGAATGGCTATAAAGCAGACAAATAGCCACTACAAAATTGTTGTGTTGTTGTGTGCCTTCAAGTTGTTTCCAACATATGGTGACATTAAGGTGCTCCTATCGCTGGGTTTTCTTGGCAAGTTTCATTCAGAAGGGGTTTTTCTTCACCTTTCTGAGGCCAAGAGAAACTATGACTTTCCTACGGGCATCTGGTGGGTTTCATTCTGTTCCTATCAGGGGATTTGAACTCTGTTCTCCAGAGTCATAGTCAACACACAAACCACTATACCACACTGGCTGCATTCTGTTTTTCCCCCATGATGTCCGCTGTGTGCTGCCACATGCCACATGGAGAGCTTTCTCCCAGTATGCCACAATTCCTTCTTATTATGGCTTGCAGCAGCAGATGGGTTTATGGTGACAGGAGAATCCCCTTACAGAAGTCACTAGTACTCTGCTCTGAGGCAGTTGTAACATGGCAGCTATTCATCTGCATCCATCGCTATTCCATAAAGCTCGTGGAATTATTTTTCTTTGTATCATCAACATCTAACCCTTATTTTTATGGGTCACTTTTACTGTGTGACTGACATCATTTATCAAATGACAATGAATCATATAATCATGGATAATGGCCAGTTGGTTCAACTGAAAATCTTATTATAGTTATGATATAGTTATTCTACATTATTTGGGGGAAATGTGCCTGTCAGGTTCCCAAGCAACCAATTTAACAACCAACTATTTGGTAAGGAACAAATTTGCAAGAAAAAATGGATTAATGCTTTGTGGATGGTGTAATGGCAAGTACCTCGGAACTATAAAAATTAAAAAGTCTTGCCAGATAAAACAAACAAATGAAACACCGAGTGAGCTGGGGGAAGGTTGTTGTACTTTTAGTTCATAGGCTATCCCTGGATATCTCTTTGACTTAGGAACTTTTAAGCCAGTGTTATTTTCATATATACATATATATGGCAGGCCCATCAGATGGTAGGGATGCCTCTGCAAATGTGTCAGTTCAGATCAACTGCAGCTGAGTGGGCAAATGAGGGCCAGCTCCTGATCACCTCTGTGTGCCTTCATTCATACTCAGCCCTGCATGTCAGTGGCAGTTCAGTAAATGGGAAAAACCCTTGATCCTGGGTGAGCATGCTGACCTGACTTGTATTATAAAGACTAGAAAGGATGAGCCTTAGAGAGGGTTTGGTGGGGTGGGAGTGAATCTCCCCCAACTCTGCTCACCAGGCTTCTATATGCAGCAGCAACTGAGGCCTAGGGAATTGGGAGGTACACTTGAGTAATAGGCCAATAGAGTGCTCTATTGGGACTTCTCCACACTGACCAGGTGCCCCACCTTTCAGTCTGCTGAGTTTAAGAAGGTGGTGAGGATTCTTTCAATATACTGCTTCCTTCCTGAGCTGGTTTTGATCTTGGTGGTGGTACTGGAGTCCCCCCAGCATGTTGTGCTGCAGGATGCCACAATCTGTGTTGAGGCTGTGCTATGGGGAAAGGCTCAGGTCTTCATGTCCTCCATAAGAGCATGGATCTGGCCCAAGTAACATCTTATGAAACTAGGGTTGCCAGATCTCAGGGCCTGGCCTGGTGTCTCTGGACTTGGATCCTCTTCTCCAGACATTAGAATCATAGAGTTGGAAGAGACCACAAGGGCCATCCAGTCCAAGTTGCTGCCATGCAGGAAATCAAAGCATCCCTGACAGATGGCCATCCAGCCTCTGCTTAAAGACCTCCAAGGACGGAGATGCAAATATGGAATATACTTAATGATATCATCAGGGATCACCTATGGGTCATTTCTGACCCTGTAATCTTAGGTCTAGATGCCACCTATGCTTCTGCTATGCTATGCTATGCTAATTATCCAGGCATGGCTTTTTCAGCAAAGCCCTCACAAGTAACTGCCTCCTTTAGAAAAGTTGTAATGCTGTCATATTATAGGGAGGCATTGACTATCTCCTTCATCCACTCTGCCTGTCCCCCTCTTGCCAAAGAGGACAAGGATCTGGGGAAACTTTTCACATCATCAGGCTGCTCAAATTGAAAAGTATCCATTAATGGTGGACAAACAGGTGCCATGGTTACATCCACTGGCACTACTACAACATTCATGTTGGAGTGGGTCCAAGTAACTATATCTGCAAAGTGCTATGCAAATTCTTTACAGCAGTCTGTTGAGTAGTCTGCATTTTCTGTTTGAGGACATGTGTGTAATAAACCTCTGACCACTCCGAACAGCTCTGCTGGATGTCTCCCTACAGATGCAATGCTGGCAGGAAAACAACAACAACACTGTTTTGTCCACACTTCCACAGAGTAGACCTTCAAATAGGCTCTAGCCCATGTTCAATCAGATTCACTTCAAGTCTTCCACCATCATCGCTCTAGTCTCTGTCTCACTCACTTCATCAGTACCAACTTCATGTAGAACCAAGGGCAGGTTTGTCTCCACTCTATAAGAATGAAATATTGTATCTCCCAATATGAGCACGCCTGAGTTTTAAGGTCTTCAGTGAAGGTCTTTCTCTTGGTTCCACCAGCATCACATCACATTTGGTGAGGACATGGGAGAGAACCTTCTCAGTAGCTGCTCCCAGGCTGTGGAGCTCCTTCCCAAAAGAGATTTGGTTGCACCTCTGTCTGTCTCTTTCTGCCCACAGGCAAAACCTTTTATTTCTTCTGGCTCTCGATTGGTTGAAGCTTTTAATATGGATGTGCTCTGCTTTCATCTTTTAAAAATATATTTTAGTGTGTTTTAAACTATTCCAACCTCGTGTTTTTAATAGAACTGTTGTTTAATTGTTTTTAAAATTTTGTACTAAGTGTTCTTAGTTTGACTTAATTTTACTTTGTAAATATGGGATAGAATTCTTCCAATGTACACAAATAGGGTAGATGGTAACATTTTTTTTTCCAAAAAGCAACACTCCTAGCTTCATGCTGGAGTCCAGTTTATACTTTAGATGTGTGGATATAGAAGGATATCATTTTATCAAAAAGTGGGTAAGCTGCCTACTATATATGCTCTTCATTGGTTTCTCCTCCCAGCCCTCGCCAATGACCCTTGTGCTGGTTGGTATGATATATCCTGGCAAGGGTTCTGTGAGTATTTTCACTCTGGTTCAACTGCTGCTGATAGAAGTAGGTGGAACCCAGTTTGATTTAGCTTGTGATTCAATTTGCTCCTGGGACAGGATCTTTTATGGGCAATGATTTTGGGTAGGAGTTGTTGGAAGCAACACTGACTTCAAGTATTTCCAGGACTAAATTTGTGATCACTTGATGTACATTATTCTCTGGGTTACCCAGCTGGGTATGTATTCTGTTGTAGGTTCTTTATCTGGCATAGTCTGGTTTAAGAGCATGGCAAGGTCAAGTATCTACAAAAGGCTGCTTCAAAAATGTGGCCAAAAGAACCAAAAAGTGTGTGCAAAAGATCCAGGTTAGAAGTAGTAGTGAGATAGAATTCTCTTCCTAGTTAAGGGGGCTCACTTGAAGTGTTTTGCCCAAGAGTCTCCAAAATCTTGGTGCTGGCGGCGTACTTCCCAATGAACTGCAGATCTTTGCTTTGAACCAAGATTCAATTGAGGAAACTCAGACATCTTTTCTTTACTTAGCAATATTCACAGTATTTGAAAAACCCCTGCCCTAGACATGAGCTAAGAGGGTTCATTGCGCATAGAAGCCTTCTTGCTATGTCAAAGAGACAGTGCATGCCTTGGAACATTTCCATGGAACAGTGCCTGGAACATGCTCTGTTAGACAATGCTAGATTGCCAAGTCCATATCCTAGGGGTTTTTTTAAGGGAAAAAAAAAAAGACTGGAGAGAAGATCTCAAAAGAGGTATTTCAAAATGTAGGGGGGATGTTGTCTGGAAAGCTGTCTCCTGTGCAGGGAGGAAATAGTCTTGGGCACAGAGCAGCAAGAGCTACATCATCCCTGATAAGGTTATAATGAACAGCTTTTTCCATGAGCCAATAAAGTGGAAGCACTTGGGGCTAAGCCACATGAGACCTATGTCCAGGAGAGCTGTGACCTAGCGGCTCAAGATGATAATGCTTGTGAACTGCATTTTTACTTAGTTGTAGAAGGGGTAGGAAACCTACTTAGGGCTACAATTTCCACAACCCTCAAGCACTGTCCTTGCTGCCTGGGGCTTATAGACCAAGACATCTAGAGAGTGCAAGCAGGTTGCTGTTGCTGTATTGATATTTTGTAAAAGGGAAAGCTACAGGTAGGTTTGCATTCATGGAGAACAGTCTGTTGCAGAAAAAAACTGTAATATAATTAACACAAGTTATCTGGGTTTGTTTGTTTTTTTCCTTGAAGAGAAAAATATTTCCAAGACTTGTTGCAATTAGTACACAGCTTTCTAAAACAGCAGATGCCTATACAAATGAGTTAAGAATTATCTCCTGCTTGGAAGTATTTGCTTTGAATCTTGTCTTTGTTATTAATGTACCACGGAGACTTGGGGGCGAAACGGACCAGCATTTAATGCTGACCTTGGGGCAGAGTGGGGGTGTGGTGTCTACCTGATGCCCGCCCCAATGATGCCCTGATGCTGGCGTCATGCCGTCCACCCAAACAAATGGTAGGTGTTGTCACACCCCTTCTTCGGCGCAGGATTAAGATGTGATGCGCCAAAGAATCGGCTAAAAGCAACTGCCGCCATGGCAATGGCAGCTTTTCATCACTTTCAGAAAGAGCAGCATTTTGCTGGCCCTTTTTGGGCCAACAAAGCACTAGATTGGGCCCATGGTATGTGGTTGCTGCGGGCCCAATCCAGCACTGAAAGCCGCTACTTCGAGGCAGTCTGTTTGCCCCGTAAGTAAAGCTGCTTTCTTTCAACCTCAGGTCCCTATTTGCAATTTGGTCACAATAATACTGATCTGCCCTAGAAGAGTGTTGTAAGGTTTGCAAGATAATGAATGTGAAGTGCTTCATACACTTCATATCAGGACAAAATGCTATGTACTGTGAATATGATGATGAGCATATTTTATCTGCTGACAGTGAGCAGCTCATAAACATTTTACATGTTCTAAAGAAGGCCTGGAAATTGTTACAAAAATGTTTGCATTTGAAGCTGAAATTATTGTGACAGCATGCTTCATAACTTACATTTCTTTTGAAGGATAATTCACATGGTGGTAATTAAAACATGCATCTGTTTTAAAAAAGCCTGCTGATGAAACAAAAAAAGCACAATATTGTTCAATTGTAGAGTATTTGGCTATGATACAAAACAACTGCTTAATCTTTCTTATGTCTCTGTTGGTTTAGATTGTTTTATCATGCCACTCAGCCAAAATGGCATACAGTCAGCTTATCTACAAATTGTACATCCATGGATTCTACCATCCATGGCTTGAAAATGCATATTTTTTAAATAAAAAATCCCAATAAATAAACATTGATTTTGCTATTTTAGATAGGGGGCACCATTTTACTATGCCATTGTATACAATAGGACTTGAGCATCCATGGATTTTGGTAACTGAGCCTCAGCAGATACCAAAGGCCCATTGTATAAACAATAACTAAGAATAAGACAGTCATTTTGCATGGATTTATAATCTAAATGCATGGTGTAAAAGGGAAAAAAAGAAGGCAGAAGAAAAGGGGGGCTAGAGAAGGGGTGACCAAATACTTGTGGGCCAGGGACTAATTTCCCCCAGACTCTTCCTCTATACCCAACAAAGCAAGCCCCAAAACACCAGGCCCTCAGTATCCATGGGGCATCAGTTCCAGATCCCCCCACAGATACCAAAATCAGTGGATGCTCAAGTTCTTTTGTCCTCGATGGTGGTGCAGCCACCATTGGGACCAATGGGACTTTGCTCTCCCACCCAAAGCCCCTCTTGCCGCATCAGGCAGCTGTCTTCCTTCCTCCATCTCTGACTCTTCCTCCTTCCTCCTCCTTCCTCCTCCTCTTTCACCCCCCCCCCCACTGCCACTCTTCCTCTTCTCTCCTCTGCTTCCTCCCTCTGGACACCACCATCCAGCTGCACAATGGACATTTGAGGATCAGCCTATATCACAAATCCACTGGCTGCTACTGTATATGTATTTACATGTCTCCAGTTTTTACCCTGAACACACTACCAAATCCATCATTTACAGCCAAGTCCAGCCAAGTTCTCCAATATATATGAATCTGCTCAGACCCATAAGACTGGGACGCCAAACTCATGGAATTAAAACAAGCATTTCTTCAACAACAGTAGCCACCACATTAAGTTAAAAACAAAAATAAATAAACAAGGCATGACTTGTACCCAGGACTGATCTATTACAGAACAGATTGAAGACAGAAAATCACAGAACCCCACTAGCGGGGACATAAAGTTCCTAAATGAGACTGCATCACTGAACTACAACCTATTTTGGACAATAATATTGCCCTTTCAGAGGCTCTGAGTGGAAGGCCTTTCCTTGTCTACAGACAAGTATGTAGAAGTGACAGTCTCTTATTTCTGCCTCTTTCAAAAGGGAAAGTGGTATTTTACAACTGATGCAGGATAGGTATATTCCCAACTCAACTCTCTATATACAAGACACTGTATTGAGAAGCTGCCTTTAGTGTGGATAGGGCTTGGACCTGGGCTTCAGATTACATTCAATCTAATGTTGTTTTTTATTTGGCTGCAGAGTTCTGCTGAATGCAGTATATCTTGTCTCTAGCCAAACTGAGAAAATTTATTATCACATTTGATTTTGTCACTTTTATAGATCTCTTTAATCACATATAAAATGCAATTGGCACAGAAAACAGAATTATTTAGTCATTGTGCATTTCCTTTTTCTTTGTGAGAAAGGAGGCAAAAGCAGAGCTATAGTGGGAGGATTCATAGTCCAAGGGGGAAAGAAAAGAAAAGAAAATGGTGGGTGTTTGCTTTAGTCTCAGGTTTTAAGCAAAGATGTGATTCAACAAACTACAATTAAAATATGTTGTGTTTTGTTGATAGTTAATGACTTACTTTTATATGATGTTTGGTTTTATTTTAATATTAGGGAATTGCTTGTAGTTTTATGTTTTTTAAAATTATTGTTAACTGCCCAAATAACATTATACCAATCATATAAATGAAATAACATGAATGAGTGTTAATAATAATAATAATAATAATAATACATAAGTAAGTCCCTAATTTGGAAATAATGAAAGTACTTTTTCTTGAAGGTTCTTGAACATTCAGCTTTTGTACTTAGCATTTTAACACGCTTTAACCAGATTCCTGTAGGCTTTTCTTCCTTCCCCCAGTTTCCAAACTCAGGCTTTCCTGAGAGAGCCAAATGTTGCTGCACCATGAATGTGTGAGAAATGCTCATGTGAAGGCTCTCATTTATTATTGCCTCATAAGTTTGATTTAAAAAACCACAAGGAAAGGCAAGACCAAGCTAGCATGTGCTGTGAACTCAGGAAACCATAGCTTCCTAGCTTGTTCTCATACACATAGCTTGTTCTCATACACAACTACTTCCTTAACTGATTCTGTGCCATGGTGGAACATGGCTAAATAATTACATGCCTTTTACTGTGGGCCCTATCAATTTTCTATGGTTTGGTTCGGCCCCCTACTCCTCCTGCAAATGAGAAAAAAACAGAGCACAAACCCATAAAGGGCAATGACATGCAGACACCAATGTCAATATACCTGCATCAGTATGCCCACAGACATGCACCATTGTTGGTTAATATGGGGTGGAGTCATCTGTGGGAGCTCTAATCCATGGATGGCTGGTCTACTGATATAGTAGGTTCACTGCACCATGAAGAGCAAGTGAGTATTCCAAGAGAACACGGCCCCTCTTCCATTAACAAAGTCATGAAATCCTGACTTACATTGATCCAACCCACAATCTATGCTTGATAGACATGGTTTTCTTTCTGCCAAGATATATAATAGAATCACAAGTCAACTGGAGAAAGATTATTTTGTAAGCATACCATTAAAAAAAAGAAACCAGGCTTGTGAGAAGCAGTAGGAAATGATATTTACTATAAGCAAGCAATGGGGAAAGCAAAATCCTTTCAATGCTTTCTCTATTTGACTAGCTGGGGGCTAGAAATGCGTTCCTTTGCATGCTTCTTGGCTTCATACTAAATCACATAACCAGTCATTAAGATTTAGTGTAGTTGGTTTTGTTCCTGCTAGAAGACCGCAGTCATTATCACATACTTAATCTTTTATTTATGCATTCAGTTCTGCAACTTCTCCATGTCGCTTTCAAAGTGGCACTCATTTTGCTGACTTGTCCTATTTTCCATAGTCCTATAAAATGGTAACATTTGTGTCTTACAAACTGAAAATTTGAAGAAGCTCAGACAGAAGCTCCTTCTTCCACTGGCAGAATATTTTGGCCAGTTTTTTTAAAATCAGGAAAGACCATCTGGGTACTTATATGCAGGGGTTTACTGTTCTTTATGAAATACCTTCAGGTGAAATGGTTTGCTAAGGCAATACAATGGTTACTGAAAGGAAGTGAAACTCCATAATAAAGTTATGCTAGACAACAAATGCTCACCAGTGAACACTTGCCAGCATATATATGATGCTTGGCCATTTGTATCATCATTATCATTATTAACAGTGAACATATTCAGTGTGGACAATGGGAATTCAAAAGCATGATACATCTCAGTTTGCTGTTTTTATCCCATCCTATTGGATACAATGTTAAATGGGTGGAAGGGAAGCTAAATGCTTCAGGGATGGGAGGTAGATCAAGGGAAGACAAAACTGAATAACCCTATGGGAGTACTACTTGTCCATTGTCTTCAAGTCAACCCCTGATGGATTCTATATTTATTTTTGAAGAAAGACACTATTCTGTCATTTCCCATATCCTCATACAATATGGTCGGGTATAAAACTAGAGCATGGAAGTTATGTCTTAAAAGTAACATCCTTTGCTGTTATTTTCAGGTATATACATAGAGATGAAAATAATATTTCAAAAATATTTGAAAAGTGTGTTTTTCAACCTGATGAGAAAATCTTGAGGAGGAGAGTCCTGGCACTGATGAAAACTTTCATTGTTTAAGATATTTTTAGTGCAAATTGTTTGCACAGTTTTTTGCCCATAAGATTCAGAATATTCTGTGCAGGAAATCATTTTTTGCATGGAAAATAATATTACTGTACAGAACATGCTGTTACCTGCGCAGAAAAGGCTGTTTTGCTGCAAAAAACACTGTAGGAATTTTTTACAGAATAAATTCCTCAATTACAACATTTACCAAGCAGAAAACATTTTGTCCAGAAATTTTATTTTCTATACATGAAATTTTGTTTTCTGCACAGAAAATTATGTTTTCTATACACATAAACACAGAATGCAGTTAAACCCATATGTGAAATCTGCAAACAATAAGTCCTAAACAGAGAAACAGCTTTTGAAAACTCTTTACAAATGCTTTCTTGCAGTGAGAAGAAAATTACTAAAATTATTTGTTGTTCCTTTGAGAATGAAACAAGTTAAGAATTGCATCACTGTGTAAAGGAGGTCTAAATTCACCCATCTTGGAGGACAAGGCATAGCATCCTAACAGACAAGACACTGGAGATGGGCACAACATTTACTATGGAACATTTGTTCCAGTCCTCTAACACCCAAAAAGTGTTAAGTCAGAATACAAATAAACTATACTAGGAAATAGGGTTTGTTTGTTTTTTCAGGATGTGAGGCTGTGTTCTAGAAAAGTTTATTCCTGACACTTCGCCAGCAGCTGTGGCTGGCATCTTTTTCTAAAGATGCCAACCACAGCTGCTGGCAAAACATCAGGAATAAACTCTTCTAGAACATGGCCTCACAGTCTGAAAAAACCCACAAAAAACTATGGATGCTGACCGTGAAAGCCTTCGACTTCACAGTATACTAGGAAATGACAGTAAGACCAGAATAGTGTGGAGAATTTAGACGTTCCTATTCCTGACCTCGTATGTTCTGTTCTGATGATGTTTAAACTATAAACCTAAGACAAGCTGCTTAGAGAACTTCCAAACACATTTGTTAAAACAAAGAGATCACCAGTTGGAGCGGGCATTGACAGAATAATGGAACCTCGCTATATGCCAGAACCCTGGTAGTCTTGTAAGCAGGATATATTACAAGTCTCAGTGCTAAGCTGCAGTTACCATTTGAAGTGATTTCACTGTGTTTTCTGGTGATTTGTCATGGGATTTGTTGCAGTTGACAGAATTACATTATTTCTCAAAAACGTTTTGGACAATTGCAGCGATTGAGGGCATACTGCAAAGGCTACTGTACTGAAGCTAATATGGCCCCTGAGGGTAAAACAGTGCCAGCAGCAACAACCAAGCCTCTTCTATTTTTGTTATACGAGATTAGAGGAATGCAGTCACCTCCTCTCTCCCTTTACTTTTTTGGCTAGATGGATGAGAACAATATTCCTGTTAAAAACAGGACTGGGGAGAGGAAAAGAAGGGAAAATCTTGTATTGTTATTTTATGTTCGCCAGTTTCAGCACCTGAGAATTTCGCTGGCTATACCACATTAATGGCTGGCTCCCTAGTGAGCAGGACAGTTTGTTGGACAACTCCGGGCAGAAGCTGGTGTATTTATGTTAGACATGGTGATGATTGTTAAGAAGAGTACAGCTGAATATTTTTGCAGCTGCTTATCCTGTCTGACCTTGGAAATCAGTGTAAATACAGCTTAAGGATGTAGTAATGGGATTTATACAGCTGGTCCAATAAACCAGAGAGGGAATGTTGACCTGTTAACTCTAGGAAGCATAGGCACATACTGTAAAAGACTGGACCCTGGGGAATTTATAATATAAACATGCAATGTCACAAGAAGTATATCATTTCATATTTTAAGATTATATGTTTCCCTCATTCCGACCCCAGTGTGCTGTCTTCAGTAAAAGTCAGACATAGATCTGCAGGAAATTCAAAATAGTAAGATGGAGATCCTATGTATCTTTATGTTTCAGAGCTATGGTATCTTTGTTCCGCAGCTTTAACAAATTACTTTTTTTAGTCAATAGGTTTCAAAATCCCTTAGCCATGACTGCCATGCTAACTGGGGGGCTTGAGAATTGTAGACCAGAAAAAATAATAGCTCTTGGTCTCTTCATGGGCATTCCATAATCAAGGTATTGATTCACCTAACCTCTATGCATTCACCTAAGCTTATGACCAGATCATAAATGGTGTTTTCACACTGATTTCCAAGGCCAGACAGGATAAGACTCTTTTGGAAATGACCAGAGAAGGGAATCTCAACACTTATCTAGGCAATTGGTTCCATTGCCAAACTGTTTCTATGATGGCAGTAGTGTCAATGTGACATCATACAATGAAGCACTAAACCACAGAGCCTGCCTTTCGCTTCACTACCCTTCAATGCTCTCTGTATTCAGATTTCTGTCTCTGGCTATTTTGGTTGCCATTGTCTTCTGTAAACCCAGTTTTTCCAAAAGTGAATTGGATAGTAATGCTATCCCAAGTAACATAATTTAATAAGGAAGGTTAATGAGACAATTGCTTATCCTTGACTTTTCCCAAACCAATTTCTCTGAGTTGTGTCATGATTCAGATTACTGCCAATAAATAGAAAATGAATTACCCAAGGGGAAAGTCAAGAACACTCAATCTATTTGTTGAATATGCATTCCTTTAAAAATCTAGTTATTTCTTACTACTGTATATAATTAGACTGATAGGATTTTGGATAGAAACATGTCGTTCTCCTGGAGATTTATTCTCTGCTGGAGTTTTTGCTCATTGGAATCTGAGAACAGAAGTTTTAGAACTCATAGGAAGGAATGCAAGGCACAAACATCTGAAAAATCAGTGCATAAAGATTCAGCTCCATGTGATGAATTTATCGTTGTACTAATGGGGGAAATTCCACACCCAGAAACCTGGAATGTTTACACAAATCCTTTTCAATTTTGTTAACGTTTATTTTCAGCCTCCCACCACCACCAACTGCACATACAAATAACATACAAATAACAATTCTAAATAGTACTTTTAAAAAAATAAAACTCAGATTCCAAAGGATTTTGCACATATTTATATGTATATTGATAACACCTGTTCAAAATCCACATATCAAGGAACAGGCATTTCCTCACAGACTAAAGAAGCACCTGTTCCAAACACTGGGAGACTGTATTTTTACTGTGCACCAAATCTTTTACTGGCTGAAGCTGAGAGTCCTTTCTACATTTTTGCCTCTTTATTTTATATTGTGCATATTTGGGGGTTTAAGATGGCATTTTTGTATGCTCTTTGGATGTTTGGTGCCCTCAAGCCATCTCAATAGCTCTATTTAGTGCTAATTCACACTCCACCAGTAACTACTTATGAGTCAAATGTCATAGAAATCATATTATATTGTATGTCATTTTTATACTAAGTGTACAATCCTGTATTAATAACAATCAGCCCTTTGTGGGGATTCTGTTTGAGACCCCCACCCTCTATGGATGCCAAAAACCTCAAGTCTTGCAATTTTTAATGGTGGCACAGCGTGCACTCAGCTGCACAGCTGTGGCCGCGTACACACCATTAGGGACCATGCCACCATTAGAAACAATGGGGCAGGGCCTTCTGCACATGCTCAAATCTGTGGATGGCAGGCATGCAGTTGAGGCTGGCAGATTGAATGGATTTTGTCCCTCAATGTCACAGTATATCTTGCTTGCTAGTCATTCTTGTTGTTTAGCGGACTGGCCCATGACAGTAATAAGCCATGACCAGAATCCTGATGGTCAGTTATGAATGTGTAACCTGTGTTTCATATTCATAGTTGCACTCCCCACACATACATGCATGTGAGCAATCTCTAGTGTGAGGGGGTATTGGGACAGATCACTCACAGAAGGTGATGGAACCATCAGTCAACTGCTTCCCGATCAACAGAGGAATAGACTTCCATCAATTGCAGAAGCTGCTTCCTGGTAAGTGGGGACTGGGATTGTATTCACTGAGTGGCACCATAACTAGTGTTTGCACATATGTAACTCCTCAACAGGGTTTCAGCTAATATGTATCTATTAACAGCAGCCTAATTACTACCATAGTACTCTGAACACACCTTATCATGTTTGATTTTGGAAGCTAAACAGACTCAAGTCTGGTTAGTGTTTGGACAGGGGAATACCAGAAATACCAGAGATTTCCAGTCTTGGAAAGAATCCTGCCCGAAACCCTTGAGAGCTGTTGCTGTTAACATGGGCCTAGATTGCTTTCTGATATATAGGGCAATATTGTTTTAACTGTGTTAGGTTTGGGTTTTCATGGAAAATTGCTCTGTATGGATAAATTTATGTTTGGTTTGTAAGAGGCCTCAAATGGTGGTAACAAACTAATTCTAGATTCGTCTTGTCTCTATTGGTAACCTTGGAGTTTATCAGATGACGGAAATTGGAAGTATAATCTAATGGCAATCCGAACGCAATCATGGGATTTCACGTTATTACGAATTAAAGCATCTCAACCAATTTCGGGCAAAAGGGAAGTCATTCCAAATGCAATCATGGGTTTTACCTAATTGCAAATTAAAGCATCTCACGCAATTTCAGGCAATGGGGAGTCATTTTCGGGAAATGGGAAGTCAATCTGAATGCATTCTGAATGCAATGGGAATTCACGTGAATTTGCTAAACTAGCGAATTCACATGAATTCGAATTGGCTCCATTCGAAATAGAGAAAAATTCCTCCCATCTGATAAACTCTCTTGTCACTCAGGACCCGTTTGCTACAAGTATCACTGCATTTTTTTATCAGTGTGAACTCAACAGAAGACTAGGAACATATGAAACTACTTTATCCTGATTCAGACTTTCAGTCTGTCTAGCCCCAAATTATCAGTTCTGACTGGGGTTTGGGGTTGGAGTTCTTCCTAGCTGTATGGGGAGAGACTTGCTATTACCTAGTTACCAAATATTAACGAAGCCAGATTCTGCTTAGCTTTTAATATCAGATGAGATCAGGTGCATACAAGGTAGTATGGTGTTGAGTTTAGTGCTACGAAAATCAAAGAAAGCTAGCTAGGCGGTGTTGAGGGAGGAAGATAAATAGGATGAAATTAAGAACAAAAGAGATGGGAGAGAATGAACACAACAAATATGGCCAGAACTGATGAGTGAGCAGGAGAGGAAAGCAAAAGACAGGCAGGGCAACTAAAGAAGGATGCTGAAGATGAATGCAACTAGGAGATCTAGGGTGAAGGAGATGGAAAAAGAGACAGGGTGAGGGGGAGACATTTAACCAGGAAATGGGATGAGTAGAGAGATAAAGAGGATGAAGGGAGAGGAGGAGAGGTTTGGTAAGGAGTTGGTAGGGCAGAAACCAGGGGATGAAGGACTAGGGACTGAGAAGGAGGGACTGAAGAATGAGGGAGAAGTTAAATGTAGGAAAGAGTTGTGGAAGTGAAGGAGAAAGAACATGCAAGAAACAGAAAAAGAAAACAGAAGACATTTACGTAGCTTGGATTTGTAGAACTGAGAAGAACTAGGCTTGGAAACAGAGAGAAAAGAAAAATCAAGAATTTGTTGAGAAAGAAATCAAGGTACTAAACAGAGATGAAAGAAAGAATTTTCGAGCACTTATTTTGCTAACAGTAATGTGACCCATGTGGACCAAGGAGATTATCGCACGGCATTTTTTTGCCTAAACTGAGCACGCGTTGGGAACAGATGTTATCACACAGGAAAACACAGCAGATGTTGCCAGGCAACTACCACCCATCTCCCAGCCATGCTTAGCCAGAAGATTTTGAAAAACAGAAGCTTGCCTTCCTTCAAAATTGTCCTGTGCCTGTGCCCAGATCTGGCAAAAAATGCAGAAAGAAAATTACATTGCATCTTGTCATTCAAGATATGAGAGCCTCCCCCAAATAGCAAAAAATGTGGACAGTTATGCACACACTGCCATTGAATAATATGAATGCCAGTGGATGGGAAGGATCTACTCTAGCTTTGAATTTGTATTGTCATGTTCATAGCGTTTCCACTTTCCATAGATAATGGCAGTTTGAATCTTATCAAGATCGAGTTATCAATGATTCAAACTCTACACCTTGCTTGGCAAATGGTCAACGTTTTATGATTCGATATAATCAATTAATTTGGTTTATGAGGGTTTTTTTGGAGAGGTTTTTCTATGAACATTTCCATATCTAACAAGGCAACGATCATCAGCCTTCACTGGATTTTGATGCTCCTATGATGCTCTGTATCTCCCCATACGAACCACCTAGAGCCCTAAGATCCTCAGGAGAAGGCTTTCTCTCAGTCCCATCACCATCCCAGGCTCATTTGGTAAGGACACGAGAGAGAGCCTTCCCAGCGGCTGCTCCCCCTTGTGGAACTCCCTTCCATGGGGGGCTTGGCAGGCTCCCTCCCTGCCGGCCTTTCGCCAGCAAGCAAAGACATTTTTATTCAAACAAGATTTTTAAAATCATGCAGGCCTGGTTTTATGGGGGGGGGGGGGGATGGAGGGTTGTTTTAGATTATTTTTAATCTTGCATGTGTTAAATTTTGTATGTTGTGTTTTTAAAAACTTTTTACTGTTTTAACTGGATTTTTTTTTAAAAAAAAATTAAAGTGTTGTTAATGTGTGCGTGCGTATGTGTATATACATATGTGCTTATGTGCATCAAGCTTGTTTGCTGCTGCTCCAGAGACTTGGACCCGGAACAATGGATGCAAGTTCCAGGAAAAGAGATTCCAGAGTGTGGTGGAGTCTTCTTCTTTGAAGGTCTTTAAACAGAGGCTGGATGGCGATCTGTCGGGGATGCTTTGATGGAGAGTTCCTCCATGGCAGGGGGTTGGACTGGATGGCCCTTTTGGTCTCTTCCAACTCTACGATTCTATGATTCTATATATATTCTCTCTCTCTCTCTCTCTCTATATATATATATATATATATATATATATGTTGTGAGCCACCTTGGGTCCCAACTTGGGAGAAAGGTGGGATAAAAATAAATAAATAAATATGATTACAAGGCCAAACTAACACTTTTAAACAAAAAATTACTTTTTTTTAATACATGTAATTGTTATAGTACCAATATTGTTTTCTATGCCCTATGTATACTTAGGCCTATATCAAATATAAAATATACCTCATAGTGCTTGTAAAAGCACTATGTCCCATGGCTCTCCTGCAATCCTCCTACACATGCACACACACACATATCCTAAAATTTTACTGCAGAGGGCTGGACAACTATGAAGTTAGTATGCAGTGCTGCTAAAAGTAAGGAAACCTTCTTTTTTAAAGTAATTCCTGCATACTGTTATTTCTAATCCTAAAAATATGTAGACAGTTGAGGGTGAACAAGTGGTGGTGGCCGTTATTTTGCTTTAAAAAAATTCCTGCTGATTGTGAGAAGAGTCCACTAATAAGGATTCACATGGTTGGATGAACACACAACAGAGAAATCCAGGCCTTAGAATGGCCAGAATGCTGCTTTGAAGCCCTAATGAGTAGCAGAATCTAAGTGGAAGAACACAGTCTACACAACATCCCAGTTTGTGTGTGTTATGGACTCAGAGTACACACCTAGATATTCTGGTTGCACATACCATTAGGGCTCTCCAAAGTCCAGCTGAACAAAAAGGGGGGAACGGGAGGGAGGGAAAGAGAGGAGAGGACCAGTACAGAGTCTAGCAGCACACACAATTTTTTTGTTAGACAGCTTCGCTAAGGATGCAAAGAAAGTACTATGCACTCCAAATGTGGGCAGTATTTCAAGCCAAACAATGGAAGGACCATGACACATCCTGATACGAATGTAAGCAAAAGCCAATTACATTATCAACACTTGGGTGGAGCCTGGATCACGATGTCGCCACACTGCAGAAATAAAGCATTTCAACACAACTTCGGAGTTTATCACATGACGGGAATTGGAAGTATAATCCAATGGCAGCCTGAACGCAATCGCGTGAAAGCTGATCACACACATTTTTGGGAAATGGGAAGTCCTTCCAAATGCAATCGTGGGGTTTCACGTTATTGCATGTGAAACTATCACATGCAATTTCAGGCACTGGGAGGCAATTTCGGGCAGTTTCAAACACGATGCAGTGTCAATATGCAGTCATGTACATTCACTGAACTAGTGAATTCACTCAATGCCGAATTGGCCCCACTTTCATTTCTTTCGAAATTTGAAAGAAATTCCTCCCGTGTGATAACGTCCTTTGACTCTCATGGCTCAATACGTATGGGAATTCTGGGATTTGCAGTTTATTGGGGGACCAGAGCTCTCTAACAGGAAAGGCTAAATATCTCACAAAATTACAGATCGCAGAATTCATGGCAGTTAAGGTGGTCTCAAACTGCTTTATTTCTGCATTGTGGATGCAGCCTCAGAAACCAAGGTGTAATAGGCAACATGCAGAAGTCTGAAACATGTTGGCAAAGTCAGACATAAAATGGGAAGACATAGAAAGATAAAATGTGTGGTTTTCATATTGCCTCCAGGTAAACAGCTGCTGGCAGCAGGTATTTTATTCATCTGCACATTTCATTCATCTGACAGCAGGTATTTTATTCATCTGCACATTTCATTCATCTGCACTCATCCCAGATACAACAATGAACTGGATGCCTCAAATGACATACTCTGGGATTCAGAGACCGATCTTGCTGTCCCTCTCAATTCCAATGACATCTCCAAGTGTTCAGACATCTGCTAATCTTTCTTATAATGAGAAACCTCTGGAAGCCACTTAACTGTAAAGCTTCATAAAACATTACACCCTCTTCTGAGCTGTAAGTATCCTTCACTCCCTTTCCTTCCTTTCTTTTTTATCCTACTCCCACAAAAACTGATTCGTGGCAGAAATATTCTTTACTTCCTGGCAACTGGAAGTAATTAGTGACTTCAGAGCCAAAGGATCTGGAAAGCCAGATGTTATTGCCCTGCTTATAAAAACCAACAAAATTTGCAACACCTGTGCACAATCTTATGCCCAGTTCTATTAGGAATCACCCAGGGGTCCAGGGGGACCAAGGTTTACATGGGAGGTTCACAAAACTTTTTATCAGGAAGTTAAACCACTGTGGTTTTTTGTTTGTTTCATTCCAGTTTAGTTTGGGCTGTCAATGCAATTCTTTTATTTTCTTTTTATCCAGACCAGAAGTGATCTGCCTGCACCCAAAGTAAAAAAGTTAAGCATCCCTTATATTGCAAAATGAATTGCTTATTTATAAAATGGGACATAGGAAGTTAATGGTCTGTTTTAGGAGTTCCACCTAGCAGCTAACAGCCAGCTATGACCATTGATAAATGCAATCAAAATTACTGTATATATTCATGCATAAGTCTAGAAATTCAGGTTAAAAATTGACCCCAAAAACCTGAGTAAACTTATCCACGGGTCAATGTAAGTACTGTATTTTAACACACACACATATATGGTGAAAGATAAGCATTTAATCTGCACTGGAAGCACTGACCCCATTCTATTCTCTCAGCTGTCCAGCTTTAGTATGTGCAAAAATAGTTATGCCTGCTGGAATTTTGTAAGTTCTTTGGCATTGTTTTCGTTTACCTCATCCTTTACATCCTTCATTGCATGCACCTAAGTTTTACACTCGACATATCCATGAATCATATCAAAATCCATAATTTTGGCCCCAAACCTTGCCCTCGACTTATATACAAGGTTGACTTATAGTCGAGCATATATGGTAACTTTAAAACCTTCTCTCTGTGCAGCAGCAGGCGAGACCTGGGGGGCAGGGAGATGGAGTTGCAGTGGTCTATTGTGATTCCATCCCCCTGACCAGATGCCCCCTTACACTGTCTCAAATGTGTTTATTTAAAGGTGGGTAGCCAGGGCAGAATAGGGATTCTGTTGGTGTACGGCTCACTCCGCTGCAGAACTATCTCCCTTTGTGAGCTAGCTAGGATGCCTAGCTTGGTGTTGGAGTCTTCTCATCTATTAGTGCTGGAGGACTTCAACATCCATGCTGAGACTGCCCTTTCAGGAGTTTCTCGGGACTTCATGGCCTCCTTGACAACCATGGGTCTGTCTCAAGTGGTATCTGGCGCTACTCATGCTGGACCTTGTTTTCTGAGCTGGGTGGAGTGATGATGATCTTGATATGGAGGAACTTGCCATAGTTCCAGTGGCTTGGACAGATCATTATCTGGTAACGTCTAGATTCACTGGGACTCGGAATCTCTGCAGGGATGGGGAACTGATTAGGATGGTCCACCCAAGGAGGCCGATGGATCCGGATGGATTCCTGAGGGCTTTGGGGGAGTTTCTTACACCTTGGCAAGCAATTCTGTTGAAGCTCTGGCCAACCTTTGGAATGAGGTGATGGCCAGGGCTATGAACACAAGCGCTCCTGAGCATCCCCTCTTACAGAGTGGAGCCAAAGCAGCCCCGTGGTTCTCCAGGGAGTTGATGGTGATGGAGTGAGTCAGATGGAGAGGATTATCACACAAGGGAATCGCCACTGAAACTTTGGGGAAGCACGCATGTATGAATGCCTCCCCTCATGCTCCCTGAACGATTCCATGATGTTAGAGAAACGCTGACAATTCCATCACACTGGGGAAGCATGGCAGGCGTTCATACACGCGTGCTTCCCCAATGTTTCAGTGACGATTTCTTCATGGTAAGTCCTCATGTGATAATCCTTGGAGACTAGACTGACGTTGGCTGAAGACTCGAAGCGAATTGGACAAGGGGAGTTGACTCTTTTGCTTTTACTGGACCTCTCAGCGACTTTTGATACCATCAACCATGGTATTTTTCTAGACTGCCTCTCTGGGATAGAACTTGGAGGTATTGGTTTAAAGGAATTCCATTCCTTCCTGGTGGGGTGAACCCAGAAGGTGCTGCTGAGGGACTCCTGCTCGTCCCCCTGGCTATTAGCCTGTGGGGTCCCTCAGGATTTCTGTGTTGTCTCCTACGCTATTTAACATATACATGAAGCCACTGGGAGAGGTTGTCCAGAATGGCACCCTCCTTGTCAACCTTCTGCTGGCAGGCTAAGACCTACCTGTTCAGACAGGCTTTTAAAATGGAATGGTTGTAAAGTACCGGCTTGAGATGCTGTTTCATTTTAAAGTGTTTAATACAGTTTTATCTTTTAAAGATGTATTTTATTCTTTTAATAGTTATCTATTTTAACACTGTAATAATTTAATTCTCTTTTAATGCACCTCTTTACGATATTTTCTATTGTATAGTTGTTGTTGTTTTTTTAATATTGTGAAGCTGCTCCGAGTCCCAGTTCTGGGGAAAGAGCAGGATACTACTACTACTACTAATAATAATAATAATAATAACAATAATAATAATAATATAAGCAATCAGAAAGTAACAACAAGATGCTGCACTGGTTTTATTATGGAGTTTAATTTGTGGCTGGAGAGCATTGATCAGATGCAATTATTTTTTAGTGCCTTGGTGTTCACAGAGGATGCTGCACCTCCTGGGGTCCACAAACCACGTCATACCAGTGAAAGATGCCACCATTCAATAAACAGCAATGTCACCCAAAGAGGCTGTCTTCAGTAACATAAGAATAAGTGCAGGAACTGTATGAAGAAATACCCAGTGGTGTCCTTGCCTTTCCTTTCTCCTTATAATTTCTTCCTTCTGATCAGTGTTTGCACTGTGTTGCCTTGAAGCAGGCCTCCATTATGCCTGCTGTTTCTTTTCCTAACTCTTAAAAGGTCAAAAGCACACAAAAGCTTGAACAAATCCAGATGGAGAAATATCTTTACAGATACTTGGTTTTTGTCCTTGGGATTCCTTCACGTTGGAGCCAATAGGACTGCCAAGTACTTCACACTTTTCTTTTCTTTTTTTATTAATTTTACTATACTATAAAAACCACCAATACAGAAAAAAGAAAAAGGAAGAAAGAAGAAAGAAAAAGCAGTACATTACAGTACATAAAGGCAAAACAAAATGTGGCTTCCAATTTTTTTTCTTGATGGTTATAAATAAACATAACCAAATCCTACCTGTCTATTAATACCTCTACTTCTTTCACTTCTTCCACTAGTCAAATCCTAATAATTATCAAAACCAATTAATATGAAATCATTTTTTTTCACAAAAAAAATCTATAAAAGTTTGCAGTTTCTTAAGAATGACACTGACTTATCTCTAATCAATCAGGATGACTTATCCATTTCTGCCAAGCCCATCAATTTCAGCAACCATTCCTTCTTCACAGGTATTTCTGAGTTGTTCCACTTTCGTGCATATAACAATCTTGATGCTGTGCTCATATAGTGAAATAAATGTCCATAATAATTTTGTAGCTGGCCATCCATAATTCCAAAAAAGAAAAGTTTTGGTTTTGATTAAATTGTTGTTTTTAAAATTCTCTGATCAGAGTCTGTATTTGAACTCTTTTTTTTCTTTTTTTTAGCTAGTAAAATGTCCCTTCACAATGTTCACAGTTCCAACATACATTCAAAATATCGGTATATTTTCTGGACAATTTATGTGACATCATATATCAATGATAAATCATTTTATAAAAATTATCTTTGAGATTATCGCATAATGTAATTTCAACCTCTGATCACTTGTTTTCCCACAGTTTCACCTATATATTATCACCAAAGTTCTTAGCCCATTTTATTATGCATTCTTTCACTTGTGTTTCCTCCATGTCAGACTTTATCAAATGTTAGTAAATTATACCAATCCATGTTTATCATCTGTTCATAGTTGCAATTCAGTTTTTGTTCAAAACCATAACACTTTCTGCCCATCTTAAATCTTTCAAATAACTGTACATAAGAATGCCATTGAAAAGTGTGTGTCACTGCAAGCAACATGTTCATACAACTTAATTTTACATTCTCTTTGACAATTATCTCCAAAAGGTCTTGGTAACTTCCCTTGTGTGTTGTTTCTTTGCTAAAATGTGCTTCTTGCACTGAGATCCATAAAGGCAACTTCTGGCATGACCTTGTATTTATCCCACATTCTCAATAAGGCCTATCTCACAAAATAATTATTGAAGTTTGTATTCACTTTAGCTTTATTATGCCATAACCATCCTTGCCACCCCAATCTCAGGTCATCTCCTTTCAATTCTAGTAATCTATTGTTTCTCAGCACTATCCATTCTTTCAATCAAACCAAATAATGGGCAGCAAAATACAATTTGAAGACACGTGGGCCTAATTCTCCACTTTCCTTAGCATCATGTAACACATTAACACATATGTAACACAACTTTGATTTTTCTCTTGCCATATGAACTTAGATAAATCTTTCTACCACTGATTAAATGGTACATCGTTCATCAATCATATCCTCTTATTTGCTTAATTTCTTGTTAAATTATATTCTTTTTGTTTTTCACTATAAGTTGAAGTCAACTTAATAGTGGTTAACAATAACAAATTAAAGAAGCTCCTTGTAGTCATATAAAACTGAAACATCTGAAAAGAGGCTTAGCTAGATCCTGGCTCTCTAAAGTTTTAGCTGTTTGCTTGAAAAGAGATGGGTTTGTGTGTTTTTAATATGGGGTTGAGTCAAAAATTGTATTTCCCTTCCTCAGTCTAAAATAAAACAATCTACTCAACTATTCCAGGAATCTACATCGTATTTTGCAATGTGTGAAGGTTAAGCCTTATAGGCCTATACTGTACAGTAAACTAAACCTCAGCTGACATTATATATAGATAGATAGATAGATCCTGTAACACCTTTCAAACAATGGACTTTACCATAAAAGGAATGATAAGGGAGAATAGCAGCCTTCTCTGTGCCGTTCCACATGTCTTCATACTTTAACCACAGTCTTCTCTCAAGAAGAGAATGGAAATGCTATGACAGCACTCTTTTCAGTCTACTTTCACCTTTCTTTTCTCTTGTGGTGAAGTCTTGAGAAAAAGACATTTCTAGCATGCACTCTTATGGACTTCAGTTCATTTTACGAGATGCAGAAGTGGTCTGGACTCCATGAAATCTTGGAAATTTCTTTTCCTCAGTTAGGCCCAAAACAGACGGGTAAAATAATGTGCCTTCTGGATGCTTTGGGGGTATGGCATTCAAATGATGCATGCTCCCAAACCATGCAAAACTGCACTGAGGTTTGCCCAAACCTGGCCACAAAAGGAGCAGCAAAAAAACCAGTCCTTCCAGCAGTCCATTTGAGGTAGGATCAGCCTCTGGTCACTACTTTTGCCCCTTCTGTATGACCTTGTAGTCTCAAAGATGCTGCAGGATTCCCTTTTATGCTGAAAGAGACTAAATGGCTGTGTCTTTGAATTCAGCTGATATTCATACCATGGCTCACCATCAGATGTTATAAGAATGTTATTTATATTGTTAGGATAACAAACAATGGTAAAAGAAACAGTCCTGCCCAAGCTGTATGAGAAAGTCTTTACTCTCCTGGATAGAGATCTGGATGTTGCCCTAGTGTTGTCATTTATATACCAACTGAAAATGAGTATATTTATTACCGGTTTGGGGAATAGAAAAGTACAGTTCAGTTACTCCTTCTTGATGATGGTCTCATATCCGCAATCGTAAAATCAGGATTGGTATATGAGTGTTATACTGGGTTTTAGGTATATTGTCAGCTCAACTGAGCTGTTTGTGAGAAAACATGGAATATAAACAAAAAATAAGTAAATAAAGAAATCTATTTTATCATTTTTATTATCAGTACTATCTACTAATAGACAGTATTGGTAACATTGTATATTACTGAAACTATCAAGCTTCATAAAGATGACAGTAGTTCTTGGTCTGAAGCAACATTATGTAGTTGCCAGAGTTGGCTGTGCCAACCCTATATGAATGAAGCTGTGTGTGTTTGGATCCCTAGATACTATATGCCTTCTGCTACACTGCATTTCTACAGCCCTGAGGGAGGCATCTGTTCATTCCATACTCATGGAAGGAGCTGCTCTACAGCAGGTCTGAGGAAGTAACTACCTAACTATCCTTCATACTACTGCCCTCTGTTCCAAACCTATCTTCTGCAGACCTATGTGCTAGTTTTAAAAGTGTGCCACCTAGTGACTACTAGTTATTACAAGCTTCAAACACACTATTGTTTTTAAATTAGCTGAAATTTATTATTTCATTTGAAAAACCAAATAACCGTTAAGTATACATGCTGAGTTTTCCCTTATCATGCAGGCCAAGTTTCACTTGTCTAAGTTCATGGTCCTGGAGCTATTTCAGATGGGCACACATCCTATCATCATTTTTATTATTATAAACTATTAGCAGAAATAACTATATTGTCCTTCGTAGGGCAATAGTTAACAATAATTTCTACACCTATTTTTCAGATATTAGCTTCAATTCTTATGCCATAAATCATCCCTGTGTTTATTTGTTCAAATAACAGCTGCAGCCATTGGAGAGCACCCAAAGTCTTAAATCAGATTTGAATAAGAATAAAATTTCATCCTTTGAGCTGTTCTCCTATGTGAGGCCAGCTTTGTCAAAGTTAAGCAGAGAACTTCATGAACTTTTCTTGAGCAAGAAAAGAAACTAAAGAGATAAGTAGATAAATAAAACTATACAAGTTTTTTTCTCCTGATTTGAGTTGTTACATCTGCAGGTATATAATCAAAAAGAAATTATTACATTGCATAGGATTCCCCAGCATAAGTTTTACTATGTCACACAGATTTTTATTTATTGTGGCTAGAATCCTGTATGGGATTCTGTATGGGATGTGTAAACACTGCAGTTATACTGCTATATGGTGGCTCCTGGCTCGACATCTGTCCCCCGTCTCTACCCCCACTAACCACGAAGCAGTCCTTGTGATTGAAGTGGCCCTGTTCTCCTGTCACTTGAGAAATAGTTTTGTCATTTCCACCACTCCCTTCTGTGAGCAATCTCTGGTGCAACAGGCAGAAGCAGGATCCCTTGTGTCAGAGATCACTTGTGTGCGGGAGGGTGGGAATATTAACCAGCTACTTTCTGATCAACAAGGGAGCAGACCCCTGCCACTTACAACAGCTGGCGCCTGGTAGTAGGGAGTGGGGGACTTTCACAGCCACTACAAGCAGGCTACATAGGAACAATGAATACATAACAGTCAGGCATGTGTACTCTAGGTTACACATTTGTAACTGCCATAGAAGATTCTGGCTATTATTTATAATCTTATTTTTTCAACCAACCTTTTCTTTCAAAGTGGCTTATAATTAAAATCAATCCCAGTTTAACTAGTCTTTAGATCAGTAATTTCCAGAATCTGGACTTCATCTTCCATAATCTCAAACCATTGGCAAAGATGGCTGAGGCTTCTGGGACCTGAAGCCCAAAACAACTGGAGAACCAGAGTTTAGGAATCACTGCTTTAGATTATACTTGGCTTTTTGTTACAAAAACAATATAACGGCTATTAGTGATGTAGTTGTGAGTCAATGAATCTGGTCTCAAGTCTATTCAATGAATTGACTTGGATTTGAATTGCCAAAAAATGATGCATTCATTCTACTCAACTTGCAACGTGTACATTTTTAGTGACTTGCTGTCATAACTTCATCCAGAAATACTACAGAATAAAAAATGGTTTTCCTCCATTGAACAATGCTTCCATCTCACTGCTTCTTGCTTACTGGTAATGTGACAGAAGCAATATTTTATATTTTCTGTGCAGGAAGCCCCCGATTCCTATAGACCTCCACCTTATGTCCATTGCCAAACATATTTGTTGTTCCCCTTCAAAAAATGTGCCCTGCCTCCTTTTTTCTGTTAATGTTGGGTCCTAGACTTGAGATTTGACTTTAATGTATCTTGCAAGGACTTGAGACTCGACTTGAAACATGAAGGTAGAGTTGAGACCTGATTTGAGACTTGGACTTTAATGCATCACTGACAGCTATAAATCACCCCAGCCTTTCTAAGACTTTCTGTGAAAATTGGCTAGAGCTAGTTACCTGTCATGACACAAGCTATCCATGAAGGGACAACATAGGCTGGCATTCTATTGTAGCAAGTGGCTTGGTAGAAAGCTTCAGTAATTTCTCCACTTGAGCAAGTGGCAGAGCAGTGTTGTGAGAGCCACCTATTCCAAGATTGCCTGTTTTATGGGAAAGAGGCCTTCATTGCCAAGGCATTGTAAGAGAATAACTTCGAAAATTGCCTGGACCAGGACAGTAGAGATCCTGCACCAGGTGTCACCCAGTGCAGGGGGGATGAGACCTCTGGGGGAAGGGATTTCTGGGGGAGGGACTTCTGGTGGGACTTTTGGGTGAAGGAGATGCATGATACACAGCCTCGCAGGCCTAAAGCACAGCCACATGACTGGAGGCACACCCACACAGTCGGCAATAGTGTCCACTTGACCAGAAACAGCACCCACAAAGCCAGAAGAGCACCCGCACACCTGGAAACAGGCTGGAAATGGCACCCACACAGGTTGAAATAGTGCCTGCATGGCCAGAGCCACAGCCACACAGGCCCAAGGGGCACCCACACAGGCCAGAGAAGCACTCACGCAGCCCCCAAGGAGCATCCATTCAGGCCTGGGCAGCACCTTTGGGGGTGGGGGCCAACTGGGTGTTACCCCCCCCCCCTTCTCTGATGTCACCCCCCCCTTCTGGATTTTTGCTTGTGTTCTGTTTCTCAAGCCACTCATGCTGGAGCCAAGCATTCATAGAATTGGTGGTTTGGATATAGCTGTAGCATCCTGTCACAAGCAGGTGCTGATGCTGATGCCTCTTCCGCATCTTCCTCTTTTTCTTACTGCTGCTGCTAACATTATTGCCCGCCAGTATAACTACACTAGAGAACCTCTCCTATTTTCCCAGTAGTGTCCAATTTGTACAGCCTTCACAGTAGGAAATTGATTGGACCAGGTGATAGTGTTTAAATCTAGTCTTCCTGCAGTTTGTAGGAGACAATTTCCACTTCTCTTACTGTCCTCAAACTTGTTTTCATTGACATTGTTTAAAAAAAAAAAACTTTTTGTCTGGGTTGAACCAAATCCATTAAGTCCTCAGTGAGGAGTCTTAAACTTTAAAGCCCACTGTAGATCCAGATGTTTCTAATCTCTCCCTTTTCCACTGCCGGCATCTCTGGGGCGAATGCCAAGAGTTTCAGTTTTGACTATGTTGTCCTGTCCTCTTGACCTAGGTTTCCTGAAGTTTCAAAAGCCTTGGTATTTTCCATACAGTACTAGATTTAAAACTAAAATGTATTCAAAGCCAGTATTAGCTTTTAAAAAAGATATTATCTAGCTGCTTTGTTTTTGTTTTTGTTGTTGTTTTGCATTCCCATTTTGAACCAAAGGATGCAAAGGATACAGAATCCAAAATGGAGCAGCAAAACCCCAAGACCTCATTTGGTGATGCTGATGAGGTTTTTCCTATCCAATGCCACTCCCTTGAATTTTTCTGTGAGTAGAAATTTTAACTGCCATAATAACATCCTAAGGAATCCTGGGACTGGCAGTTCAAGAGGCATTTCAAATTCACGGCCAGATTTTTCTAATGCTATTTACCAAACTACAATCGCATAATTCAACAGGATGCAGGGATGACAGTAAAGTGGAATCATCGCAATATTATTTTGTAGTATGAAAATGGTCTCAGGTAATGACTTCAGGAGTGCTATGGGTCTACCAGTCTTTCTTTAACCAGTGCCACTCCAGATGTGAAAGAAGTAACTCACGTACAAATGTGCACTGAATCTGAAATATCTAGCTTGGAAGGTACTCGGGTTGAGGCAGAACTACTCAATACTTGTTTTGTTTTCTCCCCCCCCCCCCCCAAAAAAAAAAAAGAACTATGCAGTTCCATGCAGCAGCAGAGACCTTGGCAACTGGCAAGTGGTCTAGATTGCAAGTCAAGATAGGGAATCATCTAACTAACCTAAATGAGCTCATATTTGCAGGACCAGACAAAATGCATCCCAGATTACTGGGAACTTGCTGTTTAGGTCCAAAACACAGCTCAGAAAGAATCCAGTTAGAGACCACTTTAAATGCTAGGGAATTCTGGGAACTGTGGTTTTGTGAGACATTTCACTTTCTTTGTCAGAAAGCTCTGGTGCCACAATAAACTGCAATTTGCACGATTTCCTAGCACTGAGCCAGGGTACTCTCAAGCTGTGTCAAACTGGATTAAACATTGTCCCTTTCTACAAAAAAGGCAAAGGGGGTTTTAAAAAAGGAGGAGGAGGAGGAGGAGGAGGAGGAGGAGGAGGAGATCCAAGACCAGTCAGCCTGACAGAGTAGAATAGATTATAGAGGTGTCTGTTTGAAAGTATTTTGATGACAATGATCAGTAAGTGGGCTTGTCAAGAACAGATCCTGACAAACTGATTAGAAATCTTGTCAAAAAAAGATATTCTGGTGGGAATGCTATGGATGTCATTTATCTGGATTTTAGCAAAGCATTTCATAAGATCCTTCATAAATTTTTTATTAGCGAATTGATTAAATTAGATGGGAACATTGTCAAATGGATCCATAACTAGTTAGAAAACTGTGCTCAAAGAGTCAGCATTGACTGCGCTTCAGACTGGAAGGAGGTCTTAAGTGGAGTGGCACAGGCTTCTGTCCTAGAGCCAGTCCTCTTCAATACTTTTATCAGTGATATGGATAACAGGATGGAAAGAATCCTTATCAAGTTTGCAGATCACACAAAACTGGGAGGAGTGGATAATACATTGGAAGACAGGAACAGAATTCAAAAGGACCTAGATAAACTAGAAAAACTGGGCAGAAATTGATAAAATGAAATTCAGTAGAGACAAATGCAAAATTCTACATTTAGGCAACAAAAGCCAAATGCACAGGTATAGGATGGGGGATACTTGGCTCAGAAAAAAGGACCTTGGGATTGTTATTGATCATAAATTGAATGTGAACTAGCAGTGTGATGCTGCAGCAAAGAAGGGAAATGCTATTTTAGCCTGCATTAATAGAAGCATATTTTCCAAGTCAAGGAAAGTAATAGTTCTGCACTAGTCAGGCCTCATTTAGAATACTATTTTCAGTTCTGGGCACCTCATTTTAAGAATGATATGGACAAGCTGGAGCAAGTTCAGAGAAGCACAACAAGAATGATAAGACATATTCTATTACATCAACACCAGAACTATGACAAAAGGTAGAAGGAGCTGGGCATGTTCATCTTGGTGAAGAGAAGACCGAGGGATGATATGATCATCACCCCTTTAAATACCTCAAGCACTTTTACAGAGAGGAGGGAGCAGACCTGTTCTCTCCTGCTCCAGAGGGTAGGACCAGGTTTAATGGTTTGATGCTACAGGAGAGCAGACTTGATTGAACATTAGAAGGTACTTGACAGTAAGAGTGGTTCAGCAGTGGAACTAATTGCCTAGAGAGATGGTGGGGTCTCCTTCTTTGGACATATTCAAAGAGGCTGGAGAGACACCTGCTGGGAATGCTCTAGATGGAGATCCTCCATTAAGCATGATACCCCTTTCTATCACTTTAACATCAGTTGTAAGCAAAGTAAAAGGGCAGTGGCAGGCTAGTCCCTAACCAAATAATGTAGGTTGCAAGAAGCCCTCTTGGCTCCCAAGTACTCTTAGTAATATTATCATCAGCAGCAAGATAGGAAGTCTCAGATCTCAGGACCATCTTCAGGGCAAAATACATACACATGCACGCGCACGCACACACATAATTTTTGACCAGGATCCTGTCAGTAGTCACAACTAAAGCAGGTCTATGAATCAATGGAATTTACTTATGTGTTAAACTTTACTTATATACTAACTTGGTATAGTTATAAGCAACCTTTTGAAATATTTAAAGTACATTTTTTAAAAAATGGTACTTGAAAGAGAAAGAAACTAGTTTGAATTGAATTTATATGAAGATGATGAACATTTGGTTGGGAAGATGCGTAAAATGTTAAAACTAGATTTAAAAGATGATCGAATCAAGGAGTGTATGGTTAAATAGGCAGAACATTTTGGTTATAATATTGGAGTACTAGAGGAAATGTGGATGGTGGGTTACAAGTTATACTTTGTTATAATTTTAGAGAGAAAAAATTATAAGATGACATACAGGTGGCATTTGAATCTAGCACGATTATCTAAAATGTACAAGGGACTAAATAACAAGTAGTTCCTTTTGTCATCTATAATGGTCCTTTGATAAAGCAAAGACTTATTAGAAAAACATACGGAAGTTAATGCAGTCAATTTTGAAAAGGAAAATTGGGTCAAAACCAGATTTTTTTCCTATTGGGTATACCCAAAGAGAAATATAAAGATATTAATTTTAAAGTTATTCATTATATGATATTAGCAGCTAGATTGTCATGTGCCCAGAACTGGAAGATCAATACTATTCCTTCAGATGAAGATTGGATTATTAACATTTTGGAATTGGCAGAGATGGATAAACTTTCAATGTTATTGAAGAAAAAAAATGATGGGATATTTTGTTTAAAATGTTGGGATTTTTTTTTTATTTGAAGAAAAAAGAAAAGAAGATCATGCTTGCAGACTGGGATGCTTGAATCACTTTTGATGTGATTTTGGAACAGAAGTAGATCTTACTCTATTTTGCTTTTAACTTCCTAGAGTGGGAGGGTGAGAAGTCAATTCTAATTAGGTAAGTTTAGTTTGGTTTAGTTTAGTTTAAAGTTAGGGGGAAATGGGGGGAGGAAATTGCTTTTAGATTAGTTTAGGTAATTAGGTTTATTTGTTGTTTTATATATTATTATTTTGGTATGTGTGGGTGCTATGTGATTTTTTTAAATTTTGTGTCGTTTGTGTCTTTTTATATTTTATTTTTCAAATGTATGGACTTTTTTTTTAATTACTTATGTGTTTGCCCACCATTCAACAATTGATTTAATGGGCCTATCCATCTAGGGCCAACTATTATATATTTAGGTTATTACACACACACACACACACACACACACACACACACCAGGGCCATCATGTGTACTGCAGACAGTTTTCTGCTCAAAGCAAAGCTTGGAGAAAATGTTTCGACTGGATTATAACTCCCATGTCTCCTGAAGCAGTACTTGCAAAGGTCATAGAAAGCAAAGCAAAACTCTCTTTCCAGCCAAAGACATATTTTCTTATTCATGGTGTTTGCTATTTGACTGGCCTGCTTGGAGGAAGTGTGGCTGATGCTCCATGTGTCACATTTAATGACATCATGAGGGTCTAACTTCCATGACAGCAGCCACAGCCTCTTCCGTTTTGGCCCTGATATTGCAGGGCCTGACATTCTCCTGACCTGGTCAGACTAGCTATAGGCTGGTTGATGCATATATGTTTTATTTTAAAAGTAAGTTAATTTTCACATATGATGGAGGTCCTCCTCAGTCAACTAATTTTTTAATGGGATTAGGTTTTAATAGAATTTATTAATTGGTTTTGAGGGAGTCCCTCTTCTACTCGTTTCCTACCACTGTTAATGATATACACCTCTATTTAATTAGGCACGTTTCCCATGTTTTTCAACCTTTTACACAGGCATTTTTAGCAATGGCACTCACAATAAGGAAACTTCTTGCCAAGTTAAATTCAGCTAGCCTCCTCTGTTACCCATAAAGATGTAAGGCTTGGAAAGCCTTCACACTAATAGCAGTCTACCCTTAATAAGTCGGGGAAATTTAGCTTGGCTTGCAAGAGAGAGGTAACTTTGGGGCCAAAGGCACCAACTATACCAGTACTAACTGATCAAGACTCCAGACACGGGTGAACTAACATAATTTTTATTTGGAAAAAAATATGAAGGAACACAGAGATCAATTCACTCTAACCCTCAGCATACAGATCTAACCAAAATGGAAACATGAAAGTGGAGTTTTAGGATTGGATTGAGGGGTAATTTCTACCTGTTACATCTGCAGAAAGCAGGAATGGCTCAGATGAGAGTCTGAGGGTGACAGCCACCAGATATAACAGGGGATGGGGTCAATTGTGACAGCTGGAATATGGAAGCTAGGTTTCCATAGTCATATTTATACTTTAAAAGTAGCTCCAGGCTAAGGTGATTTCATGGGAAATGAAAACTTGATAGTTCCTCAGAAGAATCAAAAGAGGCTTGCTTTGCTATCTCAAAGATGAAAAAAGACTAAATTGATTGAGAGTATCTTCATTGACCTCACAACACTCCAACAAGATCTGGAGTACTCCAAAATGGAACACAACAGAGAATGAAAGTGAATCCAGTCTTGTTTGATCTGTTAGCCAGAACCCATCTTTTCATTTTTGTTTTTTGTAAGAAATACAGAGCAGGGGGCATACATTCTTCAGCAAGTCCCTTCATTCATTGTTTCCCCCGTTCCACATGTTTCCACCCTTCCACATGGGGTCTATGCGACATTTTCACAAAACTATCTTTTCTGATGTTTTGTAGGCCATTGCAGCCTCTGCAAGCTTGGATCATGAGGATATTGTTGCATTTACACCTCTCTGTACACTATTTAAGTGCCATTTGTAAACAATCATAAAGAGGTACTCTTTCCATTTTTTTATTTGTTTGTTTTAGTACCTTGTTTCTGGAAATTTCTGCACCTTTAGTTTCTTAAACTTTCTACATTCAACCCACCCACCCCTTCCACCACCATAGCACCATGACACAAATACAAATACTTCCATAGCACAGTGGGAATCACTGACACAGAAAGTGGCACAGTGACAAGATAATCTCACTCTGTTTGGACATCATGCACAAGTTGATTTAGCAAGCAGGAATTTTCTGTTGGTTTGCCAGAGCAACGTCTTATTTTTCAACTGACTTACAAAGATATATCCATTCCATCTCTAATATATCAAACTCTAGGTGATGATTCATGTGTTCTGTTGTTGACCTACAACATAGGCCAAAAAAAAGATGCCTCTGTTGATTAAAACTCCATCCTGCACAATGCAAATTACATTTTTCTTTTTTTACACTAGCATCTGCTCCAGGTGAATGTCCAATAGGTCATGATTGGATAAAGCTTCTCACACAAAGCAGCCTTAACTGCCACTATAAACACTGTGCGAAATGTTACTTTACTCTGAAGCCATGTTTTGTCCATTTCAGTTTGTTTATTCTGGAAAACCACAGTGGGATCTCCCTACTCCAAGTAAGATGGAGAAGGGTTGTGCTTTTTTTTTATTTCACTTGGCAAAAATTAAATGATTCTCAAATTCCTGTGTCTTCACCAATGTCCCTCCGCTCTCTTTTGCTTTTGTTAATAGGTCCTGTAATAACAGGTTAGTAGTTGTGGTTTGCAAATATTCCTTTCAGTGGGTCATTTGATGGCATACTTGGCAGCACATTACAGTGATTTTTCCAGTGTGTCTGCTGTTTCCAGTAAATATAATTAAAACAGTCCTTCTGCTAGGGCTTTCTAATCTAGTACAAGGTGCAAGATTCTACATATCCTAGCTTGGGAATCCCCCACCACCACCCCCGCAAAGGCAAGAGTGTGGAAAATCTCTGCCATTTGTCCTCATGCTCTAGAAATCATTCCATTTATGGAATAGTGAAAAATCACTTGCACTTTTCAATGGAAACCAATGAAATTATTTATGTTCCTGATTTTACTGTCAGAGATAGTTCTTATGGCAGTGGACTCAGAAGATAAAGGGCAGAAAATAAATGTCTTCCCTGGAAAACTTTCCATCACAGCCTTTCAACGTATGCACATTAAACAATTAGCTGATGGTTAGGGATGTGATGTTTAAAGCAATATTCAGTGTCCCCTCTTCTGCGCTGGTTTCCATAGAGAGCAACAGTGCCATCTAGTGAAGAAAAGAGCCTTTTTCCTCTTTTTTAAACCCTTTTTTGGTGATTTCAATGCTATTCTCTTATGGGGCCTTTCCACGCTTTATAATTATAGCATAATGGTTCCACTTTGACATCTTTGGGCATCCTGGGACTAGCAGTGGAGAGAGGGGACTTTGGGCTTCCCTGGGTCTTCTGACTAAACTATACAAACCTCAGGAAGATCCCATAGGAGGCAGCCATGGCAGTTAAAGTGGGATCATAGTGTTGCACATCTGTAATGTGAATGGGGATATGCTCCTGCTGTTCAAGTGTGTTTGAGTGGCTGAGACTCAAGTCCGCACACTGTCCTTTTCTCCTTATGCCTTCTTTTGCTGCTGTGAAATTAAAAAGAAAGCATATTTTCCCATGAGGGACCCTTACATCAAGAGAAGAATACTGTATTATCTAATACCTCTGCCTGACTTTCAGAAGCCAGAGAAGGAACTGATTCCTAGGGGGAGGGATCAGCTTTTGGGGAGGACCAAAGGCACCTTACATTGGCAAGCATTGCAGTCAAAACAGCAGACTTGGTTGATAGGAATGGTTTACTTTCACTTACCCCACTCTGTTAGCTGCCTTACTAACATTGGAGGATAGAGTGGAGCATCTGTCTGTCTAGCTGTATTATTGTGATCATGGGGAAGAGGTTGGTGTTGAGCAGACTAACAGGTCAGTGGAAGAGAAGAACAAGTGGATACCTCACACCTGCTCTGCCCTTTTGGTTCTTCCAGCCACTGAACATACTGTATTGGGAGAAAGGCAGGATATAAATTAATTTTTTTAAAGTTGCCTTAAGCAATTTGCCACCTGCTTTGTTGACTTTGTTGATGAATTGCAGTCCAGTCCAAAGCAAAACTTCTCTTATCTACAATTAACTTGTGAATGAGGACGATGCCTTGGTAGATGTCATGCTGGCCTGGAGGGGATCAAGAAGTCAGTCTCTGCCCACAGAGTCTATCAGAAGAGAATCCCAATCTTTTCCTCCCGGGTACTCAGCTGCCTCCCCAAGACATACTCCAGGGCTAAGGCAAGGGAATGCTTATAGGGATTCCCTATGGGAAATGGGGATCATTTTCCATTACCATCCCATTCCAGCTGGATTTCGTATCCCCCAAGTGCTAGCCTTCAGTATTTATACCTTGAGACAAATTAGGGATTCTGGTACTTCTACTGACCATCCTATTGTCTGAGGTGGTGGATATGGTGTCAGATTTGATCTTGAGGGATTCTCCCACCTCCCAAAAATGGTTGTTCTGCAGACAAAAATGCATGCTAAGACTGTTGGATCTGGGGCAGTTGATACCATTTAGTCTCAAACAGAGACTAAAGCCCATTACTGAGCCTGATTGTTGGTGGCAATGGCAGCAAAGGAGGATTTCTTCTCCACCTCCATTGCATTTTTACAGCACCACCCAGTAGAGATTTTCTGTATGGTCAGGACCCTTTTGCAATCTGGCCCAGAGGGAGTTGGTTGCACCCATGATAGCTCAGCTGTGCCAAGTTTGTGAATTACTTTGAAGATAGTTGCATTAATCTGCCTTGACATTCAGTTCAATTCTTAGTGCAATTTTTAAATGGAACTGTCCAGAACACTTTCTGGTCTAGTTTTGGATAAGATTCTGTTGCTCAGGTCCAAGGATGCAAACAAAGGAGTTTATCACACACACCCTCTCCCCAGTTCTTGCTGTGATTGCATTAATGAAGGGAAATGCATACATAGTAGTTTGCGAGCATTCCTTACTGCACACCTTTCCATTAGTGTGACTGGGCTGTTGCTGGCCCCTTGTGCTCTCTTCTGCCCTCATCCTTAATTCCACATCCCTACCCTATGCCCTGCCCAGTGTGCCTTGTGTTTGTGTGCATCTGTTAGGTGAATGAGATTTAAAAAGAAAGTATACAGACAAATAAAGGTTGTTCCGGAATAGCAAAAGGGAGGGGAGGGAGGAGAGGAGGAGACACTAATACCACGTAACAACATCCCAGGAGTGCAGTGAGAGTAACTTACCACACTTGAGGACTAGCACTATACCAGTGCTATTGGGATCTTATCGATGGGTTTTTCCTATCAATTACTATGTGTAGGCTAACTACACTTCCAGGACAAGGCAGTGATGAGAGGGAGATGACATTGTGTGATAGGTATAGCCAAAGGCACTATTATCCAGCTTGGTTGTTGTTGTTGTTGTTGTTGTGTGCCTTCAAGTCATTTCTGACTTATTTCACCTCAGCATTAGGAAGAACTTCCTGACAGTAAGAACTGTTTGAACACACTCCTTCAGAGTGTGGTGGAGTCTCCATCTTTGGAGGTCTTTAAAGAGAAGCTGGGTGGCCATCTGTTGGGGGTGCTTTGATAGTGAGTTCCCGCATGGCCCTTGAGGTCTCTTCCAACTCCATGAGTCCATGATTCTAAGGTGAACCTATTATGAGTTGTTCTAAAAGCAACATGTGATACAGTCCAAAGTGCTTGGCTATGTTTGACGTATTCACATATTATGCAGGAATCTCCACCTCCATCCAGAAGGATCTCTAAAATCTCATCCTAAACTTGGTGGAGGGGAGTCCTGAAGAGAAATTACCTGGATACCTGAAACATTGGAGACTGCCAAAATCTTCTTTTCTGGATATTTATAAAACAAAAAGCACTTTTGTCCCACCCCCAAACAGAACAGGTAGGAGAATGCAAGAGTAATAAAGAAAGAAGGAAACCTCCCTCCAGTATATGGATTAGCATTCTCTTCAAAGTCTTTCAAAACTTCCCAAAACAGGTTTCCTCCATCCAATCCCCTACTACAAAAGAGTCTCCAAGTAGAAGGTTTGGCATTAAACTTCCATTTGAAAGGGAATGGTAAAAGGAGCATGGATTTAAATGGTACTCCCTCTTTCCCAGCCCAGCCCAGTAAAGACAGACCTAAGGAAGATGATCTGTTCTAGAAGAGCACCCAAGAAAGGTAGCCTGGAGGGCACCCAAGAAAGGTAGCCTGGAATATGTTTTAACTGTACTGCTAAAAGCAAAAATGTTATTAAACACCTCCAAACTCTGCTTATTTGTATCTGCTGCTTTATATAATCACATTGAATCTCACATGTGCCATGCTTTTTCTGCTTCAGAAGAAGGTAGTGCTTGCTGTGCTCTTTCTAATATAAAAGTTTCACAATATTTTTAGCCTCTGAACTGCAGGGCAAAATTAATCCTTTCCAGCTTAGGCTCAAGATGTTTGGCTGTCTGGTTTAGATTTAAGAGTCCCACATTTGTTGAGAATACATTTCCCAGAGGCCCTGCTCAGCTTCTTCTTCTTACATGCCCTACGGTGTTTGGAAGCCACAACAATTCAGATTTGATGTTCTTCAAAATTCTAAGTTTAATGATAGCCAACAATGGCATTGCTTTGCATTGCTCTGCTGCTAAACGCACAGCTTCTGTTTAGAGCTGTCTTCTGCCAAGGCCGTGACTCACATGTTCAGCACCAACTGTACTTGGACACAGCTGTAATACTTCTTTGTACATAATGTCCATCTTCATTTCAGATGACCTCACATTTAACAGTGTGCTCTGGGCTCCTGTTCAGTCTCTGCATACTTCAAGAACAGTTTGTGAAATGTTGCAGATTTAAAGGAAGAGGCGGTGGCAAGGGCCCAATAGTGGTATCCTTTGTTTCCTGCCCAGTCCCCAGTGGACCTTCCAGATTGAAGAGTTGGACCTGAGGCTTCAGTTGGAGACTTGTTCTTCTCAGAGTTTCAAGGAGAAGAAAAAATGAACCTGAAGTGGCCAGGAATAGAAAGGAGGATATCTTTGCACGTGGCTGAACCATTTGTTATTAGTTCTGCCCTTATGTTCAGCAAGGTCTGTACTCAGCAGGTATAGCCAGGTTCTTTGTCCTCACTCTCACCAGGTCACATTCCCTCCTACCATTAGGTTCAGCCCTTTCCTATCATGCTCTACCCTGACACTCTCTCAGGTCTTGACTCCTGGATCCAGGACCTGAGTATCAAGGAAACAGCAAACCTATTTGGGTGAAAGTTTATGAGTTCTTACAAGAAGGTAAACTTGCAGGGTCATGGAATAATAATAATAATAATAATTATTATTATTATTATTATTATTATTATTTACCTGCCTCTCCTCATGCTTCGAGGTGGGTTACAACATAGTTAAAACACAATCATTACATAAAATACACATATTAAGCTGCACCTCTACTCAATATTTCTATTACAAATCATAGGTCAATAATTAAATATAAAATTAATGTTTAAAATTCATGATTAAACACTGCCTGGATAGGCCTGCTAAAAGAGATAGGTCTTCAAATGTGTTTTATATTCCAGCAGCTGGTTTAGCTGTCAGATCTCTTCCAGCTGGTCATTCCACAGTCTTGAAGCGTCCGATGAGAAGGTCCTCTGGGTAATGGCTGCCAGTTGGGTTCCTGCAGGCTGCAGCAACTGCCCCTCAGAGGACCTCAGTGTTCGGGGCGGATTGTACAGGAGAAGGGGATCCTGTAGATAACCTGGACCCAAACTATGTAGTGCTTTAAATGTCAAAACCAGCACTTTGTACTTTGCCTGGAAACTAATTGGCAGCCAATGGAGGGACTTGAGTATGGGTGTAATATGTTCACTCCTGGACGTTCCTGAAACCAATCTGGCTGCCATATTTTGAACCAACTCAAGTTTCCGAACTTGGCACAAAGGTAGCCCAATGTAAAGCACATTGCAGAAGTCCAGTCTTGAAGTTACCATCACGTGCACCACTATCTTTAGGTCCTCCAGATCTAGGAAGGGGTGCAGCTGGCGTATCGGCCAAAGCTGAGAGTAAGCACTATGATGTCAAAAATAGGAAAGGCCAGAAATTTAACTGATGGAAAAGAGAAGGGCTAGAAGACGGAGAGAAGAAAGTTGCATTAGCAAGAGATGTTGTTGAACAAGAAGATGCCATGATTGAGTGTTGGCAATAGGTTCCTGGCAATATGACAGTTTTAGAACACAATTGCTGGGTGTTGAAACTGTAGCCATCTCAACTATGATAGTATTATTGAAACTAGCCAAGTGTTCATGGCCAGTTAAGCATATTGGGCAACAGTGTTATATTTTATCCCTGTCTTCTACCCTTTCTACATATAATTGATGGAGCTCTCATCTTTATAAGAAAAGAAGGATATGGGTGACAAGGGCAAAAGCCAATACTTTTACATCTTACTCTTGTGTTTTTGCTTGAAGGCACAAGTGGGCAAATTTGATTCTCCAAAGGTTATTGGAGAATCCAATAACTCCCATTTACAGGCAACCGTGAGGGATTATAGGATTTGGTTGTGCTTCCCCCTTTACACACCAGCCAGCCCAGATCACTTCCAGTATCAAAGGTAGGTGGGGAGAAGGTGTGGATTGCAGTGAAATGTGCCTAAGGAGCAATCTTCCCTTTTCACATGAAGGGATTCATATAAAGGTGATTAAGAGGCAAGGCAATAGTTATATATGAAAGGATCAAATACCTAGATAATAAAATCTGGTGGTTGGCATCTCATGTCTAGTTTGGCCCTCATAAAAGCAGGAAATGCTGGCAAGTAATACTTCAGGGGGAGGATCATACAACTGAAAACTCATTAATAGTCACTCCTTCGCAGATTGCCTCCTGACAGCAAAGTAGACACGAGAGATACCCAAGATCAGCATAGCCTCCCCCCTGACATGGCAATTTGATTTGTGTAGGAAATTGTTTTGCATAGATTCACATTGTTTTCCCCTTTTAGAGCTCTCATTTGCAGTCTATAGTCATGCAGCCTTGAAACTGTCTATTTCACTGAGAGCCAGGCCTCTGTTGCATTGAGATTCTGTACACATGGCAGAACATCATCTCAAGACTTCTGACATCAGTGTATTATGTGTATTATTTACTTACAGAAGTACCAGCTTTGCCTGGATGCAAAATCCCTTTAATGTTTCTCTTTTTTTTTGTCTGTCTCTCATTCACACACATGCAGACACACACACACACACACTTTCTCTTTTCTTACACCATTTCCCCATCTTTTTCATCACTAGCCTTTTTTCTCCCTCCTTCCCTCCCTTTTTCTTCTCTTCCTTTCCTCCCACTGTCCCACCACTCACCTTCCTGTCCACACGCACAAAGCAATAGGAATATTTTCTCTCTCTTTCCATCTTTTTTTTTTTAATAGTTAGAAGACATTCTTGATCCTGCATATGGAAGCAGTAGATGGAATTCCCAGACCTACCTCCTGCCTTTTCTCTATGGTAGGTGAGAAACACTTACTGTCTAAAGATGGAACTAAAAAATACAGACAGTTTTTAAAATTAACCACAATGAGGAGCAGTAGTGGCAGCAGTAGTTGTTGTGTTCCTTTAAGTCTATTCCAATTATGGTAACCAAATCCTAGGGGGTTCTTGGCAAAATTTATTCATAGTTGGCTTGGTATTGCCTTCCTCTTAAGCTGAGAGAGTCATATCCTCCAACAGTGGCAAGGATAGTCTCAATTGAATCTCTGTCATCGCACTTTTTCAGCTGCTTTTAAAATGTCCTCCCACTTTCCCCCTTTGTCTTTAGATTACATCAATTGCTGAAAAATGCTTTGCACTTTATTATCTTGGTAGGATGGATAGGATAGGATAGGATACAGGAAGAATGGAATCCTGTCTTTCCCAGTAGGCTCAAGCAAAAGCAAATGGCTGCAACCTCTCCTAGGTTGTGTGTTCTCCCTTCTGCCATCTTGATCATACTATGATGTTACGTGTATCCGTATCCGATTGGATACAGAGGAGCGGGCTATAAATAAAACATTATTATTATTATTATTATTATTATTATTACGTGAGCAAAATTCTCCTAGTGTTTATCTCTGAAATGTTGGAATATATGGAGAGAATGATTTGCCCAAGGTCACCAGGGGATTTCCATGGCTGAGCAGGAATTTGAATGCTGGCCTCCCAGAATCCTAGTCCAACACTCAAACCATCACTTTGGCTCTCATACAAAATTTATCAGCCCATTTGGCATGGATGCTAAGAGGACCTTTAGCATTTGTATTTCACTGTTATTTACTTTTTATAATTTATTAACTTTTAAAAAACCAAAATAATCATGAGATGCATAAAGATCATCTTAGTATCCACACCAAATTCTGGTGGTTTGGTAATATGATCGTGGACACAAAGTCTGTGTATTTCTCTAATACAATTGTCTTTGTGAAGGCTGTTGTTTCAATGAACTTAGATATATGAAGAATAACAATACTAGAGGAGTTTAATCTTTATGAATACTGATATCAATGGAACTGATCCACACTTCCTGGATTAATATGAGGAACAGAATTTCAGTTATCTACTGGCTTTTCTACTTGTTGTTTGATCCAGTTCTTATCTTGAAAATGTTACCAAATTTACATTGAAAATGTGTTTAGATAAAATATAATTTAAAATACATATATGCCTGAGAATTTGTATGAGTTTATATATATATAAAGTTAACATAGAAACAAGACATCAGGACAAATAATTTGTCTTATGTGACTGAACATTGCTTGGTGGTACTTCATTGGGAAGATGGTATCAATGTTATTCTGATATAAATAATTCAGAAGGGCAGTGAAATTATTTTTCTTCAAGAATTCCAGATGAAGCTGGAAGGAAAAATGTGAGACACTGGACTGCCAGAGAAAAGGTTCCATTGGTCATGTTGAAGACATGAATCATAGGGCTAGCTGAAAAGCCAAAGAGGAAAAGAGGCAAGTTCAGACTATTAAAAACACTATGATAGATTGCATGGCGACATGGCAGGTCTCAACGTCAAGATGACAGTGAGGCATCCCAACAGAAGTATCAGACAGCCAATGGGATGGAGTAGGGAAAACTAGGGGTGGAGGTAGAGGCACAGAATAGGTCAGTTGGCAGTTGACTATTGTATGTTAACTTCTTTATTTACGGGACCTCTTGAGACCCTGATCCCATTTTATTAGGACCCTGAATAATATAAGCCTAGCTCTCTGACCCACATTCTGGAATTTGCTCAATGCAGACAGGGTGGGATTGAAACCACCAAGCAAACTGGCTGGACTCAGTTTCCAACCCTTCTAAGTGCCTGTTCCAAACACTGAGATCACCACCTACTGACTTCAGTACAGCCAGAGCCTGGGGGAAAAATACTTTGTTGGTTTACAACTCCCCAGCGATTGTTGGAATTGTAGTCCAAAGTACCATGTTCCCAGGTTCTAGCCTCGACCACTTGTTTTCAAAAAATGACAAAATCTGCCAGATCAGGTGAGAAATTCATCTTATCTAACATTCTGTTTCCAAAAGAGTCCAGTACAATTTCTTTAGATACACGGAACTACCATGCAGGTTAAGACCTGTTTCTGATGTTCCTTCCCAGGAATAGTGTTATATGGTATATTGCCTTTGTACATGACATGTCCGTTTAGTTATTGGAGCTAAAAGGCACCGATTAATCTGCTCTTGAACAATTTTTCTAATCCCCTCTTAAACCCATAAGAAACAGAACCCATCAAAATTTACAACAATGATCATCATGAACTGCACACTGAACTAGTTCAGGGGCAGCAGTCAATTGGCACCTCAGTTTGTATGTTTCATGAGATTGCAGTCTATTCATCTCCTTGCAGGCTCTTTTAAACTAGGATATGTGTTATGTGTATGTACGTAGAAGAAACAATATAGCTAAAATAGGAGAATAACTCCCTTTGCTAAAGCTAGAACTGCCACTGTGTTGAAATTCAATTTGAGCTGCATAAACGTTGAACTCTCAACAAATTAAAATATATCATATAGAAATGGAACACATGAGACACACATGCACACTCGCGCACACACACGCATTTGGCTGTTTATATAGGTTCCCAAAATAGCTTGGTGTTCCAGCCAAAGCGAATGTAGCTGGTTTTTCCATGCAAGGCATCAGTCTGAAGGGAGAGGAGGGGTTCAAGCTTAATCATCCATGAGGCCACAGATCCTGCTCCCCTCTTCTGAAACCACTGGAGCAACGGCTTTCTTTTCATTTATTTCAAGGCAAGTTCAAAAACATATAGCAGTTTTTCTTAGCACCCAAATCGTTACTCATACGTGATCTCACCTATCTTCAGAGTTTGGAAAGTAGTTTTTAAAAAAATAAAAAATAAAAATTACAACACAGTAATTAGTTACTGCTATACAGTACTTACAATGCCCACCAAGTACTTTATAGTTTACAATTTTTTAAAATAGTTCTAAGGGCAGATTTTTCTAAAGTAACTTAAGTACCTGCATGATTCTCTAGCAGAGAATTCAAAAGGCCCCTCTCTCAATGAAGAATCCCAAGATTCCACGGGATCAGGGTGATTAGAGTTCCTCCTTTTTGAGGACATGTCCTACATATGAGCCTTCTGTTTTGGAGAAATTTCCAGATGTCCTCCATTTGGAGCATGTCTAAGGACTATGAATTTACATTTATATGAGTGTTTTTAGCTTTTATTTCGTACCATCCTACATTTTTCAGGAATGCCCTACATTTGGTGTGCCTTATCCTCCTTTGCGGTTATGACATCTGGTCACCCTGCACTGTTGTCATAGTAGTTCAGGTGGAATCATAGTGCAATAACTGTGTGGTCTGAAAAGGCCCCTGTAAATTTCTCCTCCCAATTATACTGCTATATCAAGAAACTCATCCTTAGCTGTCCCTTTTGGTCTGAGTAAATATGAGCAGCATTTACGGGGGGAAAGAAGGCACTAGTAGTTCTATAGTCAGCACTCCTAGGGTTTTGCCATAAGCTCTTAGTGTTTTCCACCCACCCTGCTCCTGCTGCTCATCTCAGTGAGTGGAAAGAGATGGAGCAAAGGGAGCAACTTGACAGGACGCTGAGTTTATCTGATGTAGCCAATTAGTTAGGCAGCTGGGCAAAGTGAATGGAAACTGGGTGATTGCTCTGCCATGGAATTTGGAAATTATGCTTTGGGGACATGAAATTTCAACACCTTCAGCTTGAAGAAGCTGGCTGAAAATGTTGTTTGCCTCATTCAAAACAACATGATTTCCTTGTGCTTGAACTGGGGAGACCCCTTTCTTGTCTTCTTCTCTTCGTAGATTGCTTGTTGGTAAAAAGGACTCAACCCTTCTCACAGCTGTGATTTATCACACTGAACCTGAACTTTAAATTTTAAAGAACCACTGTGTTCTGCTGTTGCTTTACATCTCCATGGGTTTACCTTGAAACATGCCCCCATTAAGCTTATACAGCACATGCCCTCATGGAAAGGTTTCTAGCAGCAGTCACGATCAGAGAAATGAGCTTGTTTTTTGGGGTGCAGGAATTCATTTCCTAGTAACTGTCAGCAGAAGGAGTCTAACCTGAAAACAACCCTCTCTGAGCCACAGCCCACCCCAACCTTCAGGAGAGACTCTTTGATGAAAAGCTCAGGGTGTGTGTGAAGAAGAGAGCAACCTTCTGCCTTCTTTACCATTTCTTGGAATTTAAGCCAGGAAAACCTGGCTTTTCTTGTATGGAGACACATTCCATCAGGCGTGACTTCCTCTGGGGTGTCACCTGGTACAGTCCGCACTGCCTACACCCCCTTAGTGACACACCTGATGAAATGTCTCCATATAAAAGTGCCATGGAGGAGGGGGGAGAGGCCCCAGCACACCCCTTCCTTACTCATAAGTAAAGTAGGGCATGGCAGGAAGGTGATGGTACACCCTTTTTGCCCTGCTGCCAAAGCCTCCCCCACTGGGTGACACTCCAGGATGCCATGTGTAAATTCCCTCATGCAATCAGAAGTAGTACATAAACCAAACACATCCATACCACTGCTGTGAGCGTGAGGCCCAAGTTTTCACAAATGCCACTCTACCAATTCTATCCAGATTTGAATGTTTAACTCAAATCCTGATGGTTGGTTATTCTAAAGACAACCATTTACTCTAAGCTTTCTGGTGTCCTGGAGTGATTGTCAGGGCAGGGAGTTGCATTACTGACAGGGATGCATTTCTATAATGCACTCATACATTTACGGTGCCTATGCACCCTTTTCTTAAATGAGAGAGATTAGGGTTAGAGATTGTTTAAAATATTTGAGAGGAAAGGGAGAATGGATGTATATGCATTAAACCACTGATTCTGGCTTACCCTGCAATGGAAAAATGAACAGGCCAGGATCTTTAAGGAGGGATAACATTTTGGAGAAGGAAACTTAAAGCAGGAAATATTTCTGATTTTTACTTAACACCCAGACTTTTACAAGGATACTCCTTTAAAGTGTGATTCTATAAACATTTTCTTTGGTAAATGAATGGGGCATTTTAAATAACAGCTACAATATGTTAGCTCTGTGACAATAAAAAGAACATACTACAAGATCAAGAAGAAATTTAAAAGATGGTGGATGCAATACACAGAAGGGTTTTATGAAAGAAATGAAAAAATGAATGACACATTGAATGAAGAACCATATGAAGATGAACCACTAAAAAGTGAGGTGGAAGCTGCAATGAAAGAAACTGAGAAAAATAAATCACCAGAAACAGATGATATTCCAGTTCAACTGCTATAATCCACATAGACAGAATCAACCCTAGTGTTAACTAATATATTTCAACAAATAAGGAAAATAAAACAGTGTCCAACAGACTGGAAATGATCAATATAAAATATTGATATACATCCCCATCCACAAATACACACATCCCTATCCACAAAAAAAGGAGACATAAAAGGCGGCAGCAACTACAGTGAGCCCTCCACATTCACTGGACCCATGGGAAAGTAGAAAAACTGCAAATAAAAAACTACTTTTTTTAGCTGAGAGAACACCTCTCTAGATCCTCCATTGCAAATCTATGGTCAATATCTACTGGAAGCTGACCAGAGAATCAACCTGGAGGACCTACAAATGCCTAAATAAGTGTTTTCTCTAGGAATGTTTAGGTCATCCATTGCAAATTCTATAGCCAACTTACAGCAGAGTTAACTGAAGGACCTAGAGATTCCTAGACAGAACATGGGCTGATCTAGATTGGCAAAAAGAGGTGTGTTCATGGCTGCATGAAAGTGTAGCCTTTAGATGAGAAAAAGGGAAAGTGTGCCATGAAAACGTGTCTTTTGCATTTTAGGGGAGAAGAAGCGCCTTTTAAAAGGTACTGCTTTTCCCCACTCCTTTTTTAAAAATGCCGGAACAGCACAGCTGCATCTAAAGGCTGTGGTGTAGCTGCTAAGCATTAAGGAAAAGGCAGCTTCATGTCACACTTTCCTGCCAATCTAGAAAGCCCCATTATTACTCAAATCCATGAATAATCAAATCCATAAAAGTCAAAGCCACAAATGTGGAGGGCTGACTGCATAGAACCATAGAATTAATTTCTCATGCAAGCAAAATGATGTTCAAAATTCTGCAACATATACTGTAATGAAATCTCAGAGGTGCAAGTGAAGTTCAGGAAAGGGAGCGGCACCAAGGATCACATTAAAAACATACGGTACTAAATGGAGCATACCAAGGACTTCCGGGGGGGGGGGGGGGTATCAGCATGTGCTTTATAGACTATAGCAGACCTGAACAATTTAAGCAGTAGATAAGGGACAATATTAAAATAAGCTAAACTTCTTTGGGTTGCAGACAGGTTTTGGGGGGGGGGGTGCATTTGGAGTCCTGTGCAGCAGCAGCTATTTGGGACTCTAAAGACCTCGGGTCTGCAATGGTCTGGGTGGACGGGACCAAAGGACAAAGCAGTCCCCCCCCCCTGCACCAGGGGATACCAATGTTAGGGGTACCACTGGATCCAACATTTCTGCATTTTAACAGCCGTTGCTCTCATGACATTGCATCAGTTCTGCACCCCACCTATGAGGGCCAAGGAGGAGGATGGGGGGAGGAAGGTTGGGTGGGCAGAGGTAGGTGGGTAAGAAATGGCCCCTTCTTGTGCACTGGCAGTCACCCATTGTGTTAACAGTGCTGATGATAGCAGCAGCTCTGGCAGTATTTCCTTGGATCATATACTATCTGACAATAGTCGGTGTCTCAGACACAGCCACCAACATCCTCCTTGGCTGCAAGTGGTCCACAGGTTATATGTTGTGCAGGCCTGGACTATAACAAAGCCTTTGACTGCATAGATCATAAAGCGCTATGGATTACTCTTAAAGACATGATAGTATCGCTACACCTGACAGTACTGATGAGAAATCTGTAATCAGGAGAAGTGGCTACTATTAGAACAGAAGATGGAGAAAGAAAGTGATCAAACAAAACAGAATTTTATCCCCCTGCCTGTTCAACTTGCATGGAGAAAATAACATACAAAGAGCAGGTTTAAACACAGAAGAAGGAGCAGTGAAGATAGGAGAAAAGGAATATCAGCAATCTAAAATATGTGGATGACACCATACTATTAGAGGAAACATCACAGACATGGAACAATTATCAAGGCAGGTCAAAAAGAAAGTGCAAAGGCAGGCTTACTGCTGAACATAAAGAAAGTGAAAATCATGACCACAAAGGATCTGCATAAATTCAATCTAGACAATGAAGAAATAGAAAAAAAGAGTTCCCATACATTGGATCAAACTTTGATAAGAATGGAGACTTCAACCAAGAAATCAGAAAAAGACTAGTAATGAGAATGACAGCTATAAAAGAACTAAACAAGATCCTAAAGAGTAAAGATATACTGTACAACAAGAGCATTAAATTTAGAATCATTCAAACCATTGTATTCCCCATTGATATGTGCAGATGTGAGACCTGGACAATCAAATAAGATGATAATCAAAACATTTGAGATGTGATACTGGAGAAGAGTGCTTAGGATATTGTGGACAGCCAAAAAGACAAGCAAAGGGGTCCTAGACCAGATCAAGCCTGAACTCTCCCTGGAAGTCAAGATGATCAAATTGAGGCTATCATACTTTGGCAACATCATGAGAAGGCACAACTACAAAAGATAATAATGCTTGGAAACGTAGATGGTAGTAGAAAGAGAGGAAGACTGCATGCTAGATGGCTAGACTCAATTAGGGAGGGCACAGGTATGAATTTGCAGGACCCAAGCAAAGCAGTGGAGAACAGGGGGTCTTGGAGGTGTGTTATCCATGGAATCATCATGAGTCAGGGTCAACTTAAGGACAACAGCAAGCAATGTGGTAATCTCTCCAAAAAAAAACAGAACTTGGTCACTTAATTAATTTTTTATATGTGGTTTAGATCTAGATACAGCTCAGATAATAGGTTTACCATCACAGTGAGGACTTGCTTTAAAGGATAGCAGATGTAGGGATCTTCTGTTTCATATCTCTAGAGACAATGCAACCTCTTCATATACTATGGCATTTATGGAGTGGCTTTCATCCATGGTTCCCAAATAGCTTAATAAAGCTATGACAAAAGTAATTAGGAAAATTTCTGTCCCACCCCCCCCCTTTTTTTTGTCCATACCAGCTCTGACAATTGAAGTAGTTGCCATACCATCTTTTCATCTGGTAAAGATACTTCAGCTGTATAGCAAGTTGGTGTTATTACTAAGTTAATAGCACTTCAGATATTGTTGATTGTATCCATAATCCCAACATTTCAAGTCTTCACAAGATGCAAATGTGAGAGCTGTGGTTTAGGAATCTCTATGGGGAATAAGTTGTGAATAACACTATATTAGATTGCATCTGATTAAAGATGTTTAGACTAATAAATATTAAGCACCCAGTTGGAATTTTGCCAGAGTATTGGCAAGAACATTAACTTTAATATTCTACTGATACAAAATAGCTTATTAGTTAATATAATGATATCAGTCATAAAATAGCAGCTGTCATCCTGTTCAACATTTATGACCTCATAAACCAGATTTGCAACTGCTTAACTTTGGGGATTCATGTTCACGATCATTAATGCCCAAAACATGACCTCCAAAACTTACCTCTTAAGGCAGACAGTGCCCCAACTGAAGGGCTTCCAGGATGTTGCAGATGATGTCCTGGGAAATTCCAGCTGTAGTGCTCTCCTGGTTGAACGTTGCATTGAGACAAGCAGCTGCAGCAGGTCCCCAAGAGGTCTTTCCAGCTGCCTCTTCCAATGCATGCCACAACCAAGAGAACACTGCAGTCATCGTTGCCCAGTGCTCCAATCTGCAACATGTTGGAAATGTTTCACCTGGGAGCTGTCTGGGTTAAGAGGTACAGTTTTTTGGAGGTAGCATTGGCAGACCTAACTATGAATGAGCTCTGTCATCATAGTTTTGTCTGATGATGCAGGATCTTGCCTAGTATATTATTTAGAACTGAAACATATTTGAATAATGAAGTTGAGTCTACCACATTTCAGGTATGAATTCCAAGTTTGAAAATGTTGGTGTGTGTCAACTTACAATAACAATTTCTTCTTGTTCTCGTTATTATTTGCACTTCCTTACTGGCTGATATTGTGCCCATTGGTTCAGTCATTCTAAATGAAAGTCAAACATCTCTACAAGGATTGAGAAAAACCTGCATAAACAAACAATTTGCAAAAAAGACATTACATGGGCCTTCCCACTGAACATGCAAGACTGCTATCCAAAATGACAGGTGGTGGTTTAAGTGTTCAGTAAATCTGTTTAAGTCTCTTAGCCTAGCTCAAGGAGAACCCTTACTGAAAGATGCTACAGAACATGCATCTCAGTCCTGGAGATTCTTAATGTTTTCTTTCATAGGGAAAAAAGAAAGGAAAGCTCTTTTCTTTCCTGAGATGACTCAGTCTTCCCAAATGGAAAGACTGCATGCATCATGGGTTTGGCACCAGACCCTGCAACTCATTTTCCCACTAGCTCCATCCTAAGATGAATCAAACACCAAGTGTTTGTTTAACCACTTCAAGCAACTGGGTTCCATTCCAGTGGCTTCCAGGGTCAGGAGGAGGAACAGCCTGAGAAGATGACTGGCTAACATGTGTGGGAGTGAAGAAATATGCATGCGACCAAGCATAAACAACCAAGACCCCTTTGGGCCAGGACACAGAAGGCAGCATATGTCTATTAGTCATCAGCATTGTTCTTTGCTAATAGGATGCTGTAAAGGATTTTGCTAGGCTGTTTTTGGAATGGAGAGTTTAATTATTTTTCTTCAATGTGTTGTCTCTTGAGGAAGGTATGCTAAAAGTCTCACCAGGCCCACATGGTTTAGAGCAATCGCACCAGCAAAATGGTACATCCTTTGTCAGTGGCACATACATGAGATATTGAGTATATAGACATCTGAACAGAATCTGGCATTTTATGAAGAGTCTTTGTTAGGCTAGGCTAAGCTTGGCCAGGCCATTCCTGGAAGATACAGATACCTGCACCAGCCAGTGGAGAGAAAAAAAAGAAAGAAAGAAAGAAAGAAAGAGAAAAAGAAAAAAGGACAGATTCAATCCCTTATCCTGCCCAACCAGATATCCTCATCAATCATGACCAGAATATCTGATTTAGCCATTTCAGGAGTGGGATTTTGTGAAGATGAACATTCTATATAGGTAGGTGAGCACACACTCACATATGTGCCCCAACCCAAAATCTGCATTGACCCCAGGACCTTATCAGACGGGAGGAATTTCTCTTTATTGCAAATGGAGCCAATTCGAATGCACGTGAATTCGCTAGTTTAGCGAATTCATGTTTATTTCTATTGCGTTCAGAATGCGTTCAGAATGACTTCCCATTACCTGAAAATGACCCCCTATTGGCCAAAATTGCGAGAGATACTTTAATTCGCAATAATGTGAAACCCCATGATTGCGTTCGGATTGCCATTGGATTATACTTCCAATTTCCGACGTCTGATCAGGTCCCTAGCAGAGTCTGATCTGTTTAAGTCACTCCCTCTTCCCCCAGTCCATCATAAGACTACACAAATGTCATAATCTGAACATCCCATCAGCTTCTTCTCTGCTCCTCCACCCCCAATCCCAAACTCCTTAAATACACACACACACCTCTGTTCAGATTCTCAGGATAGTCGCTAGGTTCTTGCTTGCCAGGAACTGGGAGTCTCTCTCTGCTTTGAAAGAATGATTTTGACAGCTTTGGAAAGCTACTCAGGAAGCACTTAAAGGCCTTCAACTTTTCATGTCTGTGCTGATGAAATACCTATTTAGCAACTATTTATGCCTTTTCCAGTGCCCCTTGGAAAGCCTGGCCCTGAACAGGAAGAGGCAAAAGGAGGCTCTGCAACAAGAAAAGTCCCTGGAATGGTCTAGAAAAGGCATGCAATCCATCCTTTCCTTGCAAAAGCCCAGATCTTCCAGCATTTTTTAAAATCTAGGGGTTTTGGAGAGGGATTATCACGCACCATGCCTCCCACTTTTGCACTGTCTGCAAATAGGGACAGTTGTTCCCCTTTGGAGATTTTTATTCAGGGTCTTGGTCAAAAACACAAACCTCTTGGATGCAAGGGGAGTTTACTGCTGCAAACGGGGTTTACATTTTTGTGGCCCTTTGCCTCGGTTGCCACATGGCCAACGAAAAGGATGAGGAATGGCCTCTGCCTGCCAAGATCCCTTCAAAACAAGCAAACTACATCAGAAAAAACATATTATACAGTATATCTCAGTGCAAGCAGAAGCCATTCCCCTTAATTGGCCACGTGGCAACCAAGTCAAAGGGCCATTATATATATATGTGTATATATATAGGGGGGGGGGCTATATATATAGGAAGGAAGGAAGGAATGAAGGAAGGAAGGACAGAGGGACAGAAGGATGGAGAAAAGGAAGGAAGGAAGATCATTTTCCCCCCAAAGTTGGAAAACAAAGTGGCTTATACTTTAAAAAATCCTTCCTTCTTTGCTCCCTCCCTACCTTTTCTCCTTCCTTCCTTCCCTCCATCCTTATGTTCTTCTGTCCATTCTCCCTCCCTCCCTTCCTTTTGTTTGTCTCTCCATCCTCCTATCATTTCTTCCATCTCTCCATCCTTGCATCCCTCCTCCCTCCCTCCCTCCCTTCCTTCCTTCCTTCCTTCCTTCTTCCTTCCTTCCTTCCTTTCTTCCTTCCTTTTCACCATCATCCTATCCTTCCTTCCTTCCCTCCCTTCCTCCCTCCCTCCTTCCTTCCTGACAATCCGCCTGACGAGGATTTTACACTTTAGTCACTTCTGGCAGAGCCAGTCACAAAAATAGAGGACGCAATGAGCTGATTTTCTCAGCAACGTGCACTTAGGGACCAATGGTGACACTGACAACATTTCATCAATATGCCATAATAACTTCCGGGTGATAATTATTACCTTACAATACCCCCCTCACCCCATAAGGCACAATCTACAGACTTCTACAATATCAGGTATTTGGAGGGTCAAGATATGCTGGGAAAAATATATAAATCTAGATACTGACTATATAGAGATAAGTTAACAACTACAAATAAAAACAAACTTTCTGTCAATTTTTTAAAAAGGTGATCATTAAAACTTTTGGATACCCTCTCGTATATAGGTTGAGTCTCCCTATATTTTGAAATTTTGAAATACTTGGAAAATATAATATTTGCAAATACATAATGAGAAATCTCAAAAGATGGGACCCAAATCTAAACATGAAAATTCATTTGTTTATTTATTAATTTAATGTTTCATATATACCTTATAATACACTTAGCCTGAAGGTAATGTTATACATAATATTTTTATAATAATATTGTGAATGATGATGAAGCAAAACGTTTGAGTCCTACAAAACTAGAAATCCAAGGATTCTCACAGCATAAAGCTATGGAAGCGGGTGTCAAAACCTCTTTACATTATGTAGTGTGGATGCACCCTTGCCATGATACAGGTTCCTGGGATCTGTAGTTTGCTGTGAGGGCACCTACCAAAGAAGGCTGGAAATTACCTCACACCCTTACACTGAAGCCTGATGATATCATTGCTAGGGCTACTCAGGTATTACCTGAGTGGTTCTTTTCATTTCCTTTAAGACCTGAGTAGTGTTGTTGGTGGTGTGTGTGTATACATGCACATGTGTGGGCTTGAAACACAGTGACTGTCACCTCTTGCACTGCATAGCTTGCATTACCCTACACTTCCAAATCCCTTTCAAAATGTTGTAAACTGCTGATCAGCACTTGGAGTGAGTGACATAGGAGTTTATCATACAGGAGGAATTATTTCGAAAGAAATGAAAGTGGGGCCAGTTCCAAAATGAGTGAATTCTCTAGTCCAGCGAATTTATGTGATTGCATATTGACGCTGCATCGTGTTCGGAATGACTTCCCATTGCCCAAAATTGCCTGAAATTGCATGTTATCTCACCCAATAACCTGAAACCCCATGATTGTGTTCAGAAGGACTTCCCATTGCCCAAAAATGCATGTGGTAGTCTCTCACGCAATAACGTGAAACCCTATGATTCGTTTGGACTGCCATTGGATTATGCTTCCAATTTTTGTCATCTGATAAACTCCATAGAGCAGAAACTAGGTCCAGTCTTTTCCTCCTTTCCTAAATACTGGATTACTAAAATTCCAATATACAATGAAAGAAATTGTATACTAGCTTTTGGGCATCACTACATTTTCTCTAATGATCTCCTTGCCTCCTTTCCAAAAGAAAAATCTATGGCATGTCCTTTTCCTCATATTCTGCTTTATTCAAAGGTCAGCTCTCACACTTTGCCATTCCAAAGAGTTGGGGGCTGGCTAGCTGAAAGATGGATCCTTGCCGGTGTCATCATGGGGAGCAGGGCAAATAGGGCATTCTTCTCAGAGCTGAATTTAGCATCACAACATTTGTGGGGGGAAAGATTGTAAATTCCCAGCCTCCACTCAAGATAGAAAAATGGGTGAGAGAGGAAGGGACCTTTAAGAGCCCTAGGTAGAGTATAGGATACAGCAGGGCAGGGGTTCATAGTGGAAAAGATGGCAAAATGGGGACCTCACCATGCAAGAATTCTCACGGGAGGAATTTCTCCCAATTTCAAATTGAGCCAATTTGAATTCACGTAATTTCACTAGTTTAGCAAATTTACATGAAATCTAATTGCGTTCGGAATGCATTCAGAATGACTTCCCATTGCCCGAAAATGACCCCCCCCCATTGCCCAAAATTGCGTGAGACACTCTTATACTCATTAACATAAAACCTATGATTGCATTCGGAATGACTTCCCTTTTCCCTGAAATTGCGTGAGATACACTCATACGCAATTACGTGAAACCCCATGATTGCGTTCGGATTGTCATTCCATTATACCCCCAAAGTATGATATACTCCATTGTGAATCAATTTCCAAACTCCTAGCACTGTAAAGTGTGACACTGAAAATTGTTCCATCCTAGAATTCTTATATTTCCTTTGTTTGCTCTCACTTAGTACTTTTCTCTGCTCTTTTCTTTGGATGCCTAAATTTAGTTTTAAATGCTCAACTGAAATTTCTATGTTGCTCCAATGCTAGAAATTAGAAGACTGATGGAAAATTTAGTGGGTGGAAGCATCCCTGCAGCAGGCTACAGAAGAAACAGCAGGGGTTTACCTCTGTGTTTGTATTGTCTGGAAAACCTCCCCTCCTTTCCCTGGCATTTTACTTGCACCTCTCTCCCCAATGAAGGCCTTTGGATGCTTCCAGACAAAGGACTCCTCATGCTATCAATTCGAAGACATTAGACAGCAATTTCATCTCTTCCTTCAACTCCAGCAGATTTTTCTTTGGTAAGAGAAAAAAAAAATCAAACAATGAGAGAAAACAGAAGGGCTGTCACTTGAATTTCTTCTATAAAATTTCATGAAGGAGGTAGAGTAATGAGGGTAAAAACCCTGCCTGGAAACAGCCTTAGGCAGGTTCAGAAAGAAAAACAGGGAAAGTACAGTGGGCCCTTGGGGTTTGGTTCCAGGACCCTCTCTGGATAACAAAATCCGTGTATGCTCAAGTCCCATTAAATATAATGGCACAACAAAATGGTGTCCCATATATAAAATGGAAAAATCAAGGTTTGCTGTTTGGAATTTCTACTTTTTGGGAATATTTTCAAGCCCTGTATGCTTAAATCCGTGTATAAAAAATCCGTGGACTGGTCAATCAAAGCAGCCACATCTGGCCTATTTGTAAGACCTTAGCAAGGCAGTCGGATATTCATAGGGTCATTTTGTGCATGAAACGAAGTTTGTATATACTGAACCATCAGAAAGCAAATGTATCAACTCAGCCACTAATTGGAAATAATTTTGGTTCTTGGAGTATTTCAGATTTTGGAATTCTGGACAGGGGAGACTCAACCTCTACTATGTTTAAGGAGAACCAGCATGATGTAATGGTTTGAGTGTTGAACTATGACTTTACACACCAGGATTTGAATCACTGCTCAGCCATTGAAACCCATTGGGTAGCCTTGGGCAAGTTACACCTTCTTAGCCTCAAAGGAAAGCAAAAGCAACCCCCTCTACACAAATTTTGCCATGGAAACCTTGTGATAGGTTTGCTATATGTTGAAAATGACTTAAAATCACACAACAACATCAAATTACTGTGTTTTGTCACATGAACAGTCGCTGCACATCTATCATTGGGATAAATGTGGTATCTTGTGCCATGTAAAAGCACAGTTCCAATTCTGCATCCTATTGATTGTGGAACAGCAATGCTGAAAAGTCTTGTGTGTAAAGGAGCAATAAAAGTGTCAATGTGCTTGTGGGTAGAGTTTGAAAATGTATTTTCTATGCTTTCCCCTGTCTATTGTTACATTTCTCTAAGATATAGGAATAAGAGAAATGTTAAAAAGCCAAATACCTGAAAACTGCCCTTTCCACTGAAGAAGCACCTGAGACGGTGAGATCATTGCAAGGTGTTCCAAGGCTGAGACTCTTGAACATACTGGAAAGCCTGACTCTCAGACACTGGATTTTATTATGTGTGGCATTAGGTTCCACCATGTTTTCCTTACTTCATTTCATGTGTCACATTGAATGGCCACATTCCTACCTTTTGGAATATGTGTAAAGGTTTGCACATTTCATAAGATCCCTGGAAAATGGAACTACTGTACACTTCACTTAAAATATTTTGAAATATATTTCTAGGCAGATATTTCTGCACAATCATATGGAAGAGATCTGGCAAGGTCCTGCTTAACCTACAGCCTTATTTTTAGATAACAAAACAGGAAGCTACATTTTGTCCTGCACTATCTTCAGATTTTAAAAGTCCATTAAGTCAAGTAATAGATACAGAAAAGAAAATGGTTCTCATTGAGCTGACATGTATCTGAATTATAAGAAGTCAGGTACGGGGCTCACAAACCCTCTCCACAGAAAACCCAATCCCTGATCACGGAAAGGTAGAACGCGAGGCAAATGTTTAGGCCAGAACCTTTTTTCAAGAGAAACAGATACATTCATCCACCTTCTGAATTTATAAATCTTCCCTTCTGCCTACGAGGCACCCATATCAATGTAAAATAAAGATGTTATTAATGTGCGAAACACTGTAATAAAAGTCACACCATAAAATAAAATTTAAGAAAGGTCAAAAGAAAAAAGGGAGGAAAATGTACCTTCAACAATCTCCACGAAGCCTCTGTCTTCCCACTTTTTCAGCTGTTTCTCCTCTCCCCCCACCTTCTCCCTTTCTCCTCTGCTTACTTCACTTTCAATTGAGTTCAAAGTGCAAAGGTAGTAGAAGGAAAGCAGGGGTTAGATCTTCTTGTTCCGTATAGACTCAAGCAAAAGCAATCTGCTGCACTCTCTCCCAGCTTAACCATACATATTCCAATATTCCTCTGTGAAATGTTGGAGGGTATGGGACAGCCCAGATTCCTTGATGGAGAGATCCACAGCTTGAGAGTGACCAACCAAGATACCTATCCCCTATATCTCCACAAAACATGATTCTGAACATGGTGGGAACACAAGAAAATCCACCCTCCCCACAAATTAAAGTCTCGGACAGGCCCATATAAATATGGTCTTTGGATAGTGGAAAATGATGGACAACACTGCTAAAGCCAACATTTTCAAGCACAGAGATCACTACTGTTGTTGACTATTTGTCTTTCACATGCAACCCTCTAAGGTCTGAGCAAACTTATACGCTGGCTGGGGAATTCTTGGAGCTACATTTAAAATAAAGTTTTCAAATTCTGAGACTGACCCATTCCATCAGTCACAGGAATTGTATTAACAATATATTGTACAGCACTTCTTAGATTAAAATGAGCATGTCAGGAGGGGGGGGAGACCCTTGGTTTTATGTTCATTTCTGCACAAGGCGCTTGCTCAGGAAGACGCATTCACTGGCTCTTGTTCTGTGGGAACCATCATGGCAAAACCATATTTGACTTATGCGGACTTAGTACAGTTCAGTCAGACAACAGCCCCCTTATTAAAGTAACAATTTGTCATTAAAGTAAGTGATTCATCGTTATCTTCCATTTAAATTGCCTCGTAGCAGATGCTGCAGCTTTTAATAACCACTTCTCTGGACACTGGAATGCAAAAATGGTTAGGAGTTTTTAAACTTTCCCACTAATAGTTTCCCAAACATAAACCATGTTGATTAAAACTTCCTGCCAGTGGCAAGCCCTGCTGATGTGCAGAATTCCAGGAGCATGAGCAGAATGTACCTTGAATCATAAACCCTGCTTTCCAGAATTTGTGGATTTACTCCAGCCACCCATGATGAAAAATGGAGATAAAGAGGTGCTAATATTCTTTCAGATGTACAATGGATAAAGTTAGAAACAATAGGGTGATATTGCTGTGATTAGATTTCAGGCATTTGTTTTAAAACATCTGGTTTTACTTACTTCCATTCCTCCTGATTTAATCGGAGCATGAAACGTACAAGGCTGGAAGTTGCATAAGAGCTACAGTAAAGTGATTTTCTATTCTAACATTTACAAATGATAACCTCAGAGGAATGTCATGACCTCAGTGAAGATTTCTAGTGAAGATCTGGATTTAGGTCAGATAAAAGTTCAACATTTCAGCTCTAATGAAATCGTCTACCCCAAATTAATTTTGAAGGAGGTTCCAAAAATCCTCAGGAAACAGACGTTTTGAGTGGCAGTGGTGGGAGAAGAACTGTTTCTAGTGGCTTTCCAACTGAGGCCAGGAGAAGGTGGCAAAGGAGAGCACTGAACTCTGAACAAAGGTCTATCTAATTTTCTGTCCAGAAAGCTGATGTTTTGTTCATTCACGTTGGGGATATGAACCATAATAGTCAATTTTCCAAAGAATATCAGGAACAGTTGCACCAAGTTTAACAAATAGCCCAGCTAATGCTTACGTCGTCTCTGTCAGTTAAAACATACATAATCATTTATTTATGTGTAGACCAGTGATGGGTTGCACTGCCTCTCCAGGGACCTTGGATGGCCACACCCTAAACCAAACTTCTGATTTATTTATTTATTGCCCCCAATGTCTCCCAAACTCCTTAGGGAAAATTCACCCTTGTATAGGCATTTGGGCGGGGGGGGGGGGGGCTTTTTTAAACATATAAAATGAAAGAAAGTTGACTAAAATGATCTGGAAGTGGGCAAAAATTGTGGCAAAATTGTCCCAATACAGTCCTAAAAGGCTTTTCCGACTCCTGTTGTAGGCCATTATTACAATCCTATTCATTGAACTCATTGGGACTTACCTCTGAGTGACTAGTGAAGGTTGATCAACAAGCTGTATGCAAAACAATGGAAGCTCGAGGACTAGATGAAACAAGAAAACATACTTGTAAAAAAACCAAGCTGGCTTTAGAGAAGGCCAATCCACCATAGATTGGTGTCTTGTAGTCCAACACCTCATCGAAAAGTATGCCACCCACAACACAGTCTCTCTCTATGTTGCCTTTATAGACTTTAAGCAGCTTTTAACTCTGTATCTAGACCCAAACCATGGGAAAAACTAGTAGCATCTACTAATTCCTATGCTGCATGAAGTGACCACACTCAAAGTAAGATGCAACCCCCAGTGCCATTGCCACTGAGAAGGGTGTCAAGCAAGGCTGCATTCAAGCTCCACTCCTGTTTGACTTTTACATCAGTAACATAGTGGGTCATCTTGATAACACAAGTTTCCATCCTCCGAAACTAGAGGGAAGGCATATCTCTGCTCTGCTTTATGCAGATGATGCAGCAGTAATTTCAAGAACACTTACTGGTCTAAGAAGAGCACTAAGAACACTAACACAGTATTAGAAAGAGGATCAGCTAGAACCTAACTACCAAAAATTAAAAACATGGCATTTGCTAAAAGGCCCAAGAACTGAAATGGGATTATAGATGGTCACAATTGAACAGGTTTCCTGTTTAAAATATCTGGAGGTAATATTTCATGCCACCGGTAGTAGGAAAGCGCATGGGGACTTTACTGCTGGTAACATGCAGAGGAGCTCAATGGCCATTCTCAATTTTTTTTTTTTAATGACAAGAGGCCATTATATCTCTGTGGAACTCAAACTCTTTGAAGCCAAATCAATTGCACAATTGCTATATGGATCCCAGCTGGGACCCTCCCCAACTCCGCACCATTAGCGCTTGTGCAATACAAGATCAGTATTCCAAGCTCCAAAGTGTGTCTCTAATGCATTTCTGAGACTGGATTCAGGCTTTATGAAAATGGAGGCCAGAGTGTGGGTGACTACTCAGCTCAGACTGTACATCTTTCCCACCAGCCTTGATTTACTTTTCCTGACTGATGAATTCCAGCCTACATGGAAACAGATGGTGGTGACAAAAATTTCTTCACTGGGTTTCTGTATAGATCTTTTACTCGGCATGGGATATGAAAAGGCTTTAGCAACCATCAAACAATAGGTATAGATATAGAGTGACAGCCAGTATTGTCTACTCTGACTGGCAACTGCACTCCAGGGTCAGAAGTGTAGGTCTGCAATATCACCTTTCATTGTAGGTGTAAGGGACAAAACCTGGTGCCTTGAGCATGCAAAGCACACATGCTTTACAGCTTTAATGCATGCCCTGTACAGGTGGAGAAATTGTGGCCTTTCAGTGTTTCCAGACCGCAGTTCCCATGAACCCTGGTAACTGGCTGGGGCTGATGGGAGCTGTTCCACACCTGGAGAGCCACAGTCTGCCCACCCAAGACTTACAAAAAGACTTCCTAAGAGTAATTCCTGATAAAGTGCCACCAAATTTAGTATATTTGGTCCAACACAACCAAATTTCTAAGGGAAATAATAGTATAAAAATAGTATACAAAGGTACCACAAAATCTTTATATGGTTCAGATGGTGGCCACAAATGTGGAATTAGGTATATAATCTGATAGGACAGAACATTTGCTTTTGTTTTTGTTGCGTTTTCAGGCCATTTCTAACTTATGGCGATCCTAAGGTAAATCTGTCACAGGGTTTTCTGTAAGAATGTATGACTCGCCCAAGGTCACCTAGTAGATTTCCATGGCCGAGCAGGGAATCAAACCCTGATTTCCAGATCATAGTCAACACTCAAACTCCTGTACACTGACTCTTAGAACATTTATACCCCCATCTCAAAGTTCTTTGAAAATTCAGGAGAGGGAGGCATTTTAACATTTCAGTCAAAACATAGGGCATTCAACTTATTTCATATCAGATTCCAGCACAAAGGCAAAGGAATACTGATCAGTGGAGTTTTCTTCAGACTAGAATAGCAGCCACTTTCTTTGGCAGTCAGAAAAATGCATTTATGCTGGCAGAATGTAAATTTTGTATATATATATATATATATATATACACACACACACATATATATATTCAGATTATGCTACCATGATAATAAGCAGGTATTAAAACATCAAACAAGTTTAATACTGTGATTTTACATACCGTATTCTCTCAGACTTCAAGCAAGGATCTCAACGTGGCCTCTAATGTCTTTTGTGGCACTTTCTAAACAAATCAGCTCAAAAGTCAAGCTGTTATTTGCTCTTAGTATGCATGTTATCTCATACGTTCACATACTTTTCAGCATGATACATCTATGTGTTGAGATGAGACACTATGTTTTGCATTTTCCCCTCTACTATGGAAATAGGTTTGTGGGCCAAGCCAATTTTTAAACCTGTAGTGTAGAGCTGTGCACTGAGCACCTGTACCATGTACTCTGTCACTGTTATAATCACAAACAAGGTTTTCCAAAAGGTGTCCTGAATAAGCAAGTAAAACTAATGGCCTCATTTTGCTCATGTAACATAGCATTTTTTTCGCACATATTTCCAGGAAGTTTCAGAAGAGATTTTGATGCAGTATTGAGGGAATTACATTTCTTTGAAAAGGGAGAAGTCCCATTGGGGCATGCTAAAGACTTTGGAAGACTTATAGGAACTTGCAGAATTATGGCTCCATTTTAACAAAATATCTCCTAAGCAAGAAATTGACTGACATCAAATGAGTTTTGTTTCTCTCCCAGTAAGTTTCCAATTTAACCATATCCTGTTTGTGACTGTGTGCCCAGTTCTAAAAGTATAGGCACACCGTAAGTTTACATATGCAATGATTATATTTCCTTTTCTTCTAACAATCTGTAACACTGCTCTTTTGAAAGCTGCAGTAAACTAATTCTTAGGGTGAAGTATTAACTGTCTCCAATTGCCTTTTATCTAAAGTAGTAACAAGCAATTCAGTTTTCCAAAGTACGTAATTACAGCTGGAGGCCTGCCCTTTGGCCATTTTTGCTCACTGCTCATCTAGTTCTACTGAGCACTTCAGAGCTTTCTTTAGGTGAAACTATTAAAAGTAATTGGCAACATGGTTCACATGCCTTAGTGCAGGAGAGCTTCTGTGATTTTAACCATACCTTTAAAGCAAATTATGAAACTGTGTGGTTATCATATAATAGATGGTCATATGCTGTAAAACACAGATATGGGAACAGTAGGAAAATACTATTTATCAACTCCTACAATCATGTAACCATTTCCAAGATACTTCCTGGGCCAAATAAAACATATGCCTTGGAGAATCCTCACATGGACACTTCCTGTTCACAGTAACAGAAAGCAGGAGAGAGGAAAGAGAAAGGCTAATCAGTATTTATTTTTCTGGCATTATCAGTTTTGCAATAACTGCTTGCCAGGTATCTGATGAAAACCCAAGAGGACAGTTTGAAACAGCTGGATTTTTCTTCACACGGGGCCTAGTAACCTGGTTTTCAAAGAAAAAAGAAAGTTCTGTTTGAATCAGTTTATTGGATTATGTACTTTGTTATATTGGTAAGAGGCACCTACCATAAGTTGGTGCCCTGGAAAAAAAGAAAAGAAAAAGCACTCCAAAAGAAGTACCAGAAAAGATGCTAAAGCCACCATCTTAATTTCTACCCAAATGCCTTTGGGTCCCAAAATATTTAGAGGAAATTTATGATGGCAGCTGTTTCATCTGCCCAACCTAGCATTTTCTTTGGAGCCTTTGATTCTAAGTTGCTTGTTGCAGCACTACGTCATTGCCCTCTTTAAGCTTGGAGGAGCTCAAACTTCAGTTGCTAAATTTTATGATGCAGGTAACAGTGTGGTCAAACCAAACAGTACAATGACTCTTCCCTAGATGTATTTCTCACTTGGTGCTAAGACAGGATGCATTATCTCTGAACATTATTTGGGTTAGTGTGCTGTATTGTCAAGAGTTCAGTATTTCTACAAATTACATGTGGGGAAATATACCTTGGAGGGTAAAATATTGATGGTAGATGGAAACATTTAGTAATACCAACTGTACATCCTTTCTCTCCCCACAAGATTGCAGTTCCAACCATGACACACAGATCCTTAACGTACTTAGTTATTTTCCTATACAATATGTAACCATCTAATGTATTCCCCTTCCAGAACAAGCATTGTGCGGTGATGCAACCAGAACTGCCTCCCTGCAGTGACAGCAGAGCAAATCAGGTAATTATCAGCATCTTCTGTATGTGTAGAACTTTAGAACAAAAGCTGTTTATGTCAAATGAAAGCAATAGTTTAATATGGTAACTGTAGTTTCGTGAGACATTTAACTTTCTCTGTCAGAGCTCTTGTGCCACAATAAACTACAATTCCCATGATTCCCTAGCACTGAGACAGGGCAGTCAAAGTGGTCTCAAACAGGATTATTTCTGCAGTGTGTTTTGGACCAATGTTGAGACAATCCCACTGAGCAGAAACTATTAGATTTGCATTTTGTGTAAGTTTTAAGTCCTACCATATAGATTTTTACTGTTAGATATAATACCAATCTATGTACTGTAGTAAGGTTGATGCTGAACATATCTGTGAAAGAAAACAAAAGGAAACTGAATGATGTAGGAAACTGGAGTCGTGTAAACATAGTTTAATATTACCAAAATTAAGCTTCCAACTACTTACAGAGCTGAGGCTTAAAAGGTTTTTCAAATAAATAATGGATTGAAATCAATGGCTATGCTCATGAAGAGACTCTTAAAGGAACGGAGCACATATTAGTGCCTTCTTGCACCCAAGGGAATCCAAAACGTGGTAAGAGTGTACAGTAGTAGTGCACTGGGAGAAAAGTGTCACTACAGAGGCAGACAGCAACCATTTCTGCGAAGGAAGCCATTCAAAGATGATGCTCTGACTGACAGAAAAGAGGGGGGAGAATAAGGGTAGAGGAGAGAGACATTTAAATGGAAGAGCAGAGGCAAGGAAATGGCAACCTGTTTCCTTCCAATATTAAAAATTGAAGTTGCAATACATATCAGAACGATCCCAATCTAGCAATATTCTAATTTAATGTTGCAGTACACGTTCAGTCATTTGCACCATAGGTCTGATTTTCCACTAATAACAAGCATCTTCCAAAATGCAAGAAGGCCAGACAATCAAAAACTGATTTTTTTCTTAAAGCAGTACACCTGTTTCAAAGAAGTAACAGTTCACACTTCTTAAAAGATAACAAACCTAAACATTGATGAGGTTTCCATGCAGTTACTGTTAACTTTCTAAAAACCACATTCCCCCTCCTCTCTCTCTCACACACACAAAATACCTGCAGCTCTGCAGAAGACCTAAGAAGATTTCTCAAATATAACGTTTATAACATGCTTCTCATTATATTTAAGAGAGCAGGTACTGTTGAAAAGAAAAGCACTAAAATTTTGCTTTTCAGTAAGGAACCTTCATTAAGTAATTAAAAACAGAAACCAACTGCAGAGCTTTATGGGGAAAATGAGCAAGAAAATACATTTTACTACATAGAAGTCAGAATCCAGTACCTATGGAAAGACTGTTCTTGAGAAAGAGACAATGTCTTTTTTTTTCTTTCCAAACACATGCCTTCTTTACTCTTTCAGTGTTTGACTTCTGATGCACTAATAGATTTCTCAATATCCTCACATTTTCAGGTTGCTGCCTCCCTCATAAAAAGAGCAAGAATTTTAAACCTAAAACATAATACTGCTATGCACCTGGTTGAAAATTATGGAAGGTAAAGTGAACCAAAACCTTGCTTCAGCAAAACACAGACAAAGATGAAATAGAAAATTATGTTTTACCAGCATATTCCATAATAGTGCATACATTGCAACATTCAACAAGATAAACATAATGTCAAAAGAGTCTAGAAGAACACAGGTCCCATGAACAAGTGAGTGGAGTTCTCAGTTTTCAAGGAAAGCCACATAGTCAGTTAATCGGGCCAACTGCTGTTCATTTGGAATTGGTGGGACTGGAGCAGGTTCTAAAAAGAAGGCAGAAAGCATAGTGAGTATTCTTATTATTATTCATTAGACATAATCACTTATCATCGTCGTCATCATCATCATCATCTGCCTTTCCCCCAGCCTTTTAGAATTATAAAAAAAAGCACATACCCCTAGTGGCAAAACATTGCAATATTTTACCCCTCAAACCTTGGGGGATACTACCTGCATATGATTAGTAAGCACGTTTTTAAATCTGTACCTTAGGGATGTAACTAAAACTGCATCTTTCATGGTCACATGGCATGAAACTTTGCAAATGTTGTTGTTCTATGCCTTCAAACAGTTTCTGACTTATGGTGATCCTATCATGGGGTTTTCTGGAGCTGAGAGTGTGTGATTTGCCCAAGTTCACCCAGTGCATTTCCATGGCTGTGTGGGGAATCAAACCCTGATCTCCAGAGTTGTAGTCCGACACTCAGACCATTACACCATGCTTGCTCTCTAACTCTGCATTACCTTAGTGGGAAAATTACATTTTGAGACTTGCAGAAAGTCTGCAAGAATCTGTACCTGCTCAGTACTTAAAAGCTTGCATTCTTGGATGCTTTCTTTATCAAGGTGAAGAACTTTTCCCTCCCTCCCCAGGTCTTACATTTACCCATGAATACCTTGGCCCAACCTGCCAAACCCACCCTTCCAGTTTGATACACATCCCACTCCCCTCCTCACGAAGCTGCTAACTATGAGGAATGACTTAACAGTGTCAGCATCACTAGAGGAGGAAGTGAAGAGAAAACTCTTCTCCTTCCACAAAAATTCTCACAACAGCACTGCTTCCAACCAAGGAGTGGTGTGTTATGAGGATCTTTGGGGAAGAAATGAAAAGCCTTTACTTCACCCTGTCCCCAAAAGACCCTTACACGGATAGAGAAAGATCCTCACTCCTTCCAACAAGGAAAGAACTGATGCTGTGTTTGTGGGTGTATAGGAGAGCTACATGCAAGTCAGCATCCTATGTAATCCTCTGGGCTGAAAACCTTGTGTCCCTCTGATTTACAAGGATTTAAATACCATCACAGAATTTTACTTCATGTTAACCTTGTGCCAAGAAACCATTGCTTTCATTGAATCACCATTCACTATACTTGTATTTCTTACATAATATGACACATGTAGTTCTGAGGAAAGTTTAAACAAACAAACAAAACAAAACAAAAAAACCACTCATATTTCAAAAGAACTACAGTTTGAATTTCCTTTATCCTAAATGCTTGGAACCAGGAATGTTTTGGTTTTCGGAATTTTTTAGATATCAGAATACTTGTCCTTGCATGTATGTACATAATGAGATATCTTGCAAATAGGACTCAAGTCTAAACACAAAAGTAATTTATGTTCTATATACACCTTATACACACAGCCTAAAAGTAAGCTTATACAATATTTTGAATAATTTTGTGCATTAAACAAAATGTGCGTACAACAATCCATCAGAAAGCAAAGGTGTCACTAACTTATCCACCCATGGAAAAACGTGGTTTCTGGAATATTTTCTGGAATTCCAGTTAAGGGAGAATGAACCTGTATACATTCAAAAGATTGGACATAAATCTTGAAAAGGAACAGGATGGCTAACAGCTATTACTCTGCATTCCAGCAGGTGGCCAACTCAGACAAAAAGGAGAAGCAAGCTTGTTGCACCTCTTCTTATCTCTCTCAGATTTCAATGAAATTCCACCATAATTGTGGTCTATTGTTAGACAGGCCAGAAATAGAAATACATACCTGATAATGGGTGAAATCTATTAAAGGAAGGCTCTTGGGGACCTAAAATACATACACACAAAATGTATTATAATCTTTTCATGGAACTCCAACATTAACTATACATTTCTAAATGTTAACACCTAATGTTACGATGAAACCTGTAGATCCCTTACTGATTTTGTTTCCTGCATATTGCAAGTTCAGTAAATCAATCCAGGTTCTGGCTAGAAAAAAATGCCTTACCAAATTTTGCCTACATCTCTGAAACACTATTTACTTGATCTCAAGCACTCTGCATCACTGTCATTATGACTGGAGTGATAATAATTACAGCAGTAATTAAATAACATTACATAATACAAGCGTAGTTTAATGATAATAAACAACAATATTTTTTAAAAAATAAAATGGAAGTGCTCTACAAATCTGAGGAAAAACAAAGCTTCTAGTCACTCAGGCATTTTTAACATCCATTGAGAACCAATGCTTAAGAATATGAAGGTAGGTACGAAAAGTGATGATGATATGAATAGGTAATCATATTTGTTTCACTTCCAGTTGTTGGTGCTTGACCACTTTACATTTTACTTTTAAGCTAAAAGTTTTTACTTTTAGAGTTTCATTCTCTTTCTGATAATTTAAAAATAATTTCCCAGAGTGCATCAGATTAACAATGCTTTAAACTAAACAGCTATCAATACACATACATATGCATAAATATCACAGACACAACATGAACTATGAATTTTGCCCTTATATTAAAACAGTAATGTCTTTGAGTCACTCTGTAATTTTTTAATGACATTGAGGTGAAAGGAGTCTTACTCTATGGGCAGCAATATTTTAGCATTTCTAGATATTAAGAGATCCAGCAGTGTGATGGTGTATGCCCATAAGCATTCCTCCCCATTTCTAAGAGGGGTAATTTTTCTTGGATTTTGTTAAATCGAAGGCTTTCATGGCCAGCATCTATAGTTTTTGTTTTGCCAACATCTGTGGCTGGCATCTTCAGAGAATGCTCTACAGGTGCTGGCAAAACGTCAGGAATGAACTCTTCTAGAACAAGGCCACATAGCCCTAAACACCCACCAAAACAACAACAACAAAAAACCTATCTTGGATTTTGTGTGACAATGAACCAATCTTAGCTGAAAAGCCACTGTAGCTGTAGAACTACTGTGCATTTATGCCATATAAAATGGTTCCAGGTTCCTGTGTTCTGTAGGGAGTTCACTCCAAGCAAATCACACCTTTCTTAAAAAGTAGCTTAATTTTTTAAAAGCACTTCTGCAAGAGTGCTCCTCTGTGCCAAAGGGAAAGCAGTAATATAAAAAATGAATATCAAACATACACTAGAGGTATTTTATTTAGTTTGGAACATGTCATTTTCTGCCAATAAGCAAAGTACACAACAGTGTATGTGTTCTTGTCCTTTGCTCCATTAACACGGGACACTAGTTTCAGTTAGCGAAAAAGAAAGAAAGAAGCACAGAACCCATTTTATGCTGGGTGGTACTTCAAAATGTCAAGTCCATTTTATTCAGGCATGTCAGTTAAGGTCACTGGAAAACATGTTCAGATGAGTCTTTTGCCCAGAATTCAAGAGAATTTAAGGCACATTGTGTTTGCTTCCTTCTAAAAGCTTCACATTCTAAAATGGTTGCTTAATTAAAGCTGCCTGTGCTCATATGAAAAGAGGACCAACTCATGCTTCTGACATCATGTTTTCTGAGCATCCCCTGCTGTTTAAAAACGTTGACTCTAGTTGCGTGCAAATACTAATTATGTATCAAACACTTTACGCTGAAGGCAAGCAATGCAAAGTAAATCAAAAGTGTCAAGTTCCCCCCCCCCCCCAATACTTTCCACAAAAATAAAAATCCTCATGGAACAAGGGCTCCACCTACCCGGCTTCTTAGGCATAACCATGCGAGTTGATGAATCTGCTTGCCAGCCCTGATCAAGTACTCCTATAAACATAATTGCATTTTTTAAAATTTACTATTACAGCCAGTGGCATAAAGGTTCTTAGATTAGGAATACATTCTCTACTCTTGTATCTCCTTATCTTCTCAATCACAAAAGCAATCATTCCTACCTTATTATAGCATAATATGTTTTCTTTGTGGTCTGAACTGCACTGCTTAAGCTTCTAATGCATTTGATAATCATAATCAAGATGTGAATAGAAGCTGTTAAAGGGAAAGGGAGAGTCCCTTGACATGAATATCTAGTCGTAACCAACCGTGGGATGCGATGCTCATCTCTGTTACTAAGCCGAAAAGCCAGCACTGTCTGAGGACTACGCCGGTGGTCATGTGGACAACATGACTGCACCAAATGCTGTTACCTTCCCCCTGGAGTGGTACCTATTTATCTATTAGGAGTTGCATGCTTTCAAACTGCTCGGATGGCAGAAGCTGGGACTAGTGATGGGAGCTCACCCCATCATGCAGCATTCGGGCCTCAAACTACCAACCTTCCTATCTTCCAACTGTCAGAATTGGCATCTTAACCACTAAGCCACAGCATCCCTAGCTGTTTATCACCCTGATATCTTTAAACAGGAAAAAGAGAAAGTGTTTCACATTTTCATTACTATTTTAGGTTTTCATTTTAATTTGTGTTTTCTAACTAAGGAAGATAATTCCAATTAAATCTTTTATTTTACCCTGGAACCCTTTTCATCATAATAGGATTTGTTATTATATCAATTCAGTGAACTCATTCTCATAATTAATGCTAAAATCTTATACATCCTACTAACTGATTTATGTGGGAGTAAAGGTGGCCCTCCATACCCACAGATTCAACTACACTTGTCCCTCCATATTCGCCAGGTTAGGGGCAGAAGACCACCGTGAATATTGAAAAACCACAATTAACAGAAACACCATGTTTTTACCTGAGAGGACACCACTCTAGGCATCCCTAGTTCCTCTAGTGCAACTCTATGGTCAAAGTCTGATAGTCACTGACCATAGAAATGTGAGGGAGGAGCTACAAAGGCCTAGAAGAGTGTCCTCTCTAGGAATCTCTAGGTTTTTTAGTGCAACTTTTAGTTAAAGTTGATCATAGAGTTTCACTGGAGGACCTAGATATTCCTAGAGAGAACACATTATTCAAATCCATGAATAATCAAATCCGCAAATATCAAAACTGCAAATATGGAGGGATGACTGTATATACATCTTGAAAATATTTTTTAAAAATATAAAATCCAAAAAACTTGATTTTTGGCACTTTATATATGGAACACCATTATACCAAGCCACTGTATTTAATGGGACTTGAGCATCCACAGATTATGGTATCCACAAGGTGTCCTGGAACCAAATCCAAGTGGATATTAAGGGCCTACTTTATAGGGCATGCATAAATTTCAAAACCATGAATGTGCCCATATGTCCTGGGTCAACAGTGAATCACTTCTCATTAGAACTCTTATTTTATTCTGTTTCTAGAACTCCATAAAGATTTGCATAGTTATAGATACAAAACAAACTAAGACATACTGATATGGTTACATGGATACAAGAAGAGGTGTTAGTGAGACTCATAATGGAGATCATTGGGAAGATAGGACATTTTTGATACCTGGGCAGGGCCATCTATTATCTATAGTGGATGAATGCAAGATAAGACTGGTATGTGGCTTTTCAGTACCTTTCACTGCTTCCTCTACAGGAAGCCCAACAAAGGCAGCAAAGTCATCTGCGCTTATTGAGGTATATGCTTGGGACACCAGCCCGAATGCTCGTCGCCTAGTTGCATCTGAAAGAGGGATAATTACACAAAGAAAACATAGTGAATCATTTCCAAGAAAAAACTCTACATATTTGCACAATGAAAAAGTCATTTTTTAAAAAAAAAAATTGCTTGAATCATATCTGAACAAACTTCCTTATCTGACCTTACCTAAGGGAAAGAAAGGGAAACAAAGCCTGGCAGAGCAAAGTCAATGTTCTAATCAGCTAGTTTCCCAGCTAAAATGGTACAAAGCTAAAATGTCTTCCCCTGTTTCTGAGGACAGCTTGAAAAGGTATTTTTAAATTAAGTATTAAGGCAGGCTACCCACTCTGGTTTACTTTGTAGTTATGGTGCAGACCTAGAAGCACCTTTCAATCTGAATCTCACAACTGGCTATGACCAATGAGGTGCACTCACACTAGTACCATAGTACCAGGCAGGCAAGAACCTTTATTTATTTCATTTACTTTCACAAATGGCTTAGCCAACATAGCTTTTGTGCCCTGAAGCTCCATTTCCCCTTAAATGTGTGGTTCTAAGGTTCCATGCTCGGAAATAGCTCAGTTCCCCTGTCTAACACCATCTATCACTATTAGCTGACAGCCACATGGTGGCGAATTCCTAAATGACTTCACTCACCACGTATCACTGATATCATAGATACAACAAGGTGTGTGTAAACATCCCTATTTTAATTGAAGAGAAATAAAAACATCAAGAGTACTTAGTGTATAAAAGTATATGGATTTAAAAGAACAGTTTCTTAATTGTTACCAATATTCAAGTCTAACCTAACTCTAAACTTCAGCAGTTAATATAAGTAAATAATGGCAGCCCTACTCTCTGCCTTCCTACCGAAGCCACAATCTATCACCCATAAATAAATAAATACAATTTATTCGATAAGGTTCAAGTAGATAGAACATATTGTAAAGAACAAAAATGACTTTCTGGCTGTGCACTATACAAACAGGGTTCAATTCACCAAGTATTGTGAAATGTCATGCCATAAGTCTACATCAAAGAGGGTCATGACATACCTGACTCCCACCACTAACCTCAACTCACCCACCAGATGAACCCTCCCAATACTACTCCCTTTAAAATTTCCAGCCAATCACTAGTGGCCTCCAACATTTCACTGTATTTTTCACTGTATTACATTGTATTTTTACCTTTTAAAAACTACAGTATATTGTATCTGCTTGACTACCACCAAACATTTTTAAAAGCTGCAAAAACAATATTCTGAGATAGACTGACTTGTGGCTCTTGGTTCACCTCATGTCACAGCAAACGTGACCAAAGAATCACTACACACACACACACACACCAATACTGCAATAACAGTGGCATTAAGTTCTGCCCAAGCATGAACAACTTTCTCCTCAAAGGTCCCAGGAAACATTACAGCCAGTAACCAAGAGTTTTCTCAGCTACAGACACATCTGGATTTGTTGGGTTAACAACACCTAGCACAAATTTCCTTGAATTTATTTCCCTGGAGTCTGGGAAACAGTGTTGACAGGAGAGAGGATGGAGTGGGTGGCTGCTTGTCCCCAGGAAGTACAACAGCTCAATAATGCATTAAGCACTTTTTTAAAAAAAGCAAAAAGAAGGGATCAAATCAGAACAAATAATTAACTTTTTGAGCAACTTGTGTGAAATCACACATTTGTTTTTCAAAGTAAAAAAGGACAATTAGAATGATGTTTATACCTCTAAGTGCTTCCATGATTGGCTGAATAGACTCCGACCACTGATGCGCACCAATTGTTGTATAAATTCCAGGAAAATCTCTCTGCCAGATTCTTTGCCCTACTGCCCAAATTGCGCCAAGTTCAGGATTTGCCTGCAAAATAAGAAATGAATCACAATAAAGCCATATTTGTTTCATAAATCACAACTTCAAAGCTCTCCTCTCAATCAGTCTACTTTAAGTTACATGAACTACTGTTTCTCCCCTTGTATAAACCTGTGAGAGATGTTCAACAGGAGAGCTTGCACTTTGTATCTAAATGACAACAGACATAAAGCTGTTGGAAAGAAGAAAAAAGCATTTTCTGTAATGGCTGCTAGGATTTTTTTTTTCATCCTTTGTATTTTGCCTTCTGAAGAATTGCTGTTCTTCTGGACTGTCTATTATATAATGTTTCTCTATTCTTCCCAGAAACTGTTTTCTCTATTCTTTCCAAAAATATTACCACTTTCTGTTGCATTTTTGCTTTTTTAAAATTACAATTGAAATTAACCACACTGAGTACAGAATAATAGAACCACAGAGTTGGAAGAAATCACAAGGGCCATCCAGTCCAACCCCTTTCTGCCATGCAGGAACTCTTAATCAAAGAATCCCCAACAGATGGCCATCCAGCCTCTGTTTAAAGACCTCCAAGGAGGGGAGGTCCGAGGGAGTTTGTTCCACTGCCAAACAGTCCTTACTGTCAGGAAGTTCCTCATAATTTTGAAGTGGAATCTCTTTTCCTGTAGCTTGCATCCACTGTTCCGGGTCTGCTCCCTCCTCAGTATGACATCCCTTCAAATATTTAAACAGGGCTATCATATCACCTGTTAACCTTCTCTTCTCCAGGCTAAACATCCCCAGCTCCCTAAGGCATTCCTCATAGGGCATGGTTTCCAGACCCTTCACGATATAGTCACCCTCCTTTGGACACGCTCCAGTTTCTCCACATCTTTTCTGAATCCTGGTGCCTAGAACTGGACACAGTATTCCAGGTGGGGCCTGACCAAAGCAGAATAGAGTGGTACTATTACTTCCCTTGATCAAGGCACTATGCTTTTATTGATGCAGCCTAAAATTGCATTGGCCTTTTTAGTTACCACATCGCACTGTTGATTCATGTTATGAAGAGCCTTTATGACTCTGAGAGAAAGCTGGAATAAGATTAATGCTTGTGTTATTTGCCTTCAAATCCATGCACTTCGTAGGTTTTTCTCAGGCAAGGAATACTGTTACTTTGGGTGCTCTTAGGAGAAAACATAGCTCTTTAGAGCTCTGAATACTCAGAGGTGATTTTGCCAGATCCTTCCTCTGAAATACAGCACCTAACTTTCCACTGGCAGTCTACTGTACAAGTGCTAACAACTAAATACAATTATAACTTGCCAGGGGATTTAATACAATTTTCACTGGCTAGGATGCTGGACTCTGAAGTCATGTTTCTGCCATAATTTCCAGCGTTTTGTTGCTCTTGTTTATGTCTTGTTTAGCACAGTTCCTTATTTTCATTTTGGTATACAGTACACCCAAAATGGTTCATTACTCTCAGAACTGTGACAATTTCCCAAAAAATTACCCTTATCCATGCCATGCAGTGTTGTCTCTTCCAACTGTATGATTCTATGATTCAGTGATATGTGACCTTGAAAGCGACCTTCTGCTTTTGTTCTTACTTCTGTGCTTGCTTTTGTCTCCTTCTTCTCTCTGTGCAACTGAAGCAGAAAGCTTCTTCCAGTTCCTTCTTCAAACCTCACTCCTCTCCTCAATGCAGTGTGCAGAGGAATGTGCTCCTAACTACCTTCTCTTATCCCTAGTTCCTATTTCAGAAAGTGGCAGGGGAAAGACAGTTTGTCTCTCAACATGGTTCTTCCAAGATTGATTAAAGAAAGGATTCAAACATATATGGCTGCCTAGACTATCTGTGCACAGTAAGTGACCCTAGCTGTACTTCAGGAGATGTGTATGCGATCTGTTAAGAATTTTCACAGAAATTCTTTATAGACAATAATTTGACTTTGGTCTTTGAATGAAGACAGGTACAGCCCATCCACAAGATTTCAACATTTAACAAAATCCCCAAACGCTGTTTAGCAAGCTGAATGGTCATGCACTTCATACAAACACAGGTGTCTTTATGCTTGGAAAGGAGCAGATTGAAAGGTGATATGATAGACATGTCTAAAAATTGGAAGGGATGTCCTCTAGAAGACTGAACAAGATTACTCTTTTGTGGAGCTTTCGGGCTATGTGGCCATGTTCAAGCTTGTTTTCTGTTGCTCCAGAGACTATAACATGAACCAATGGATTTTAAATTACAAGATGAGAGATTTCACCAAAATATCAGAAGAAAGGTCTTGTTGGTAACAGCAGCTCAGTGGAATAGACTGCCTCAGAAGATAGTGGACTCTACTTCTTTGGAGATCTTTAAACAGAAGTTGAATGGCCATCTCTTGGGAATGTTTTAGGTGTGTATTTCCTACATGGCAGGGGTTTGGATTTGATGATCCCTGTGGTCCCTTACAACTCTATAATTTTTTAATTCAGAAACACTTTGAATCTGACATATCTCCCATTCTTCCTAAATAGAAGCAAAATTCACCATGAATTGACTGAAAATCAGGATGCTGCAGTAGTGAAAGAGTGGTTGGGAGGGAATGCACATGTGCAGGAACAGTCAGTAAACAAAGATCTCTTATTTTTCCTGCATGACATATTGTAAACCAGTTGTTCCCAAACTTTGGTCTTCTGGGTGTTTTGAACTTCCATTTGTAGAAGGTCCAGACAGCTTGGCCAATAGTCAGGAATTCTGGGATCTGAAGTCCAAAACACTTGCAAGACCAGAATTTGGGAACCACTGCTGTAAACCACCATTTCCCAGATTTGATCCACCAGGTGTTTAGGATTTTATCTCCCAGAAGCGCTAGCCACCTTTGCCAACAATCAGGAATCCTGGGAGATGAAATCCAAAATATCTGAAATACCAAAATTTGGGAACCATTGTTTTAAACTATGCAGCAACTCTGAAAAATGAGCCCTATAAAAAGCTATATTCTCTCCCAAGAGCACCCAAAGTGACAGATAGGTTTTAATAACAAAACAAACAGGTACCACACTCATATCCATGATCTGTTGTTGACACAATGGCAATAACACTCCTACACGTTAATACTGAAAGCAGCCAAACTACTGTTCCAGCACCAGCAATAATAAAGGATCTTTTAGCTTATAATTTCAGCAAACAAAACACAAAATTGTACAGTTTTTCTCCTTTTTACAGCACTGAAAAGTACTTACAGACTTAATAGCAGGAGGGATTCTTTTCCATAAATATCTTGCATTATTCCTAAATATGTAAAAATAACACTATAATTTGACAATGTTTTCATCAACTGAAACAGTAGTACTAGAAGCCCTTACAAAAAGATAGAACTTCAGGCAAAAAACCAGATAGCTCCATAAGCTGCAGATAACATTTCCCAAAAAAGAAGCATAGTTTTACAGTATAAATGTTTGTTTGTTTGTTTTTAAAATTCTGTCATACAATAGCATGTTTTAGTAATAATAATAATTTAACTTTCTTGTTCCACACAGTGTTTATAAACACAGCTTGATCACTAAGTGAATGGTACTAACCACCTTCCAAAGTCTATGGCTTATCTATGGCTGAACACAAACCAGAACTCTGGCTTGTTTCTTTCATAAGAATCCAGATCGTGTAAGAAAAAACAAACAATAAAAATAAATTTAGAAGCATACAGCTTGCAACTGAGCACTTTTTAAATCCCAGTATCAGAGATATCAAGATGGGTTCTTACTTACATGTCATTATGTAAAAGGTACAAAGCAAGGAGTTGAGCGTAAACAGGTGGTGTTGCTATTCCTCCAGGGGCCTTAAAAAAAATCAAAGTAATTTATTCATAGTCCTGTCCCTCCTTTTCTCACAACACACAGAGAGTAAGCTGCTTTGTCTTGGTTTTATTCATTCTGATTTACATGGTCCCTGGATGCAACTTTAAAATGAAACGTTGAGTGTATAAGTACTTACAGTTCAAGCTGAGGGGCAAATCAAAGAAGCAAAGCTGACAATTCTTCCCAGATGACAGAAAAAGGATGCAACTCTCTGCACAGAAGGACAAAGATTTGCACTATTCTGTAATAAGACCCTAAGTACAACACCTAAAGATGGGAAGTTCATCCTCTCCAGCTACTATGTAAAACTAGGCAATTTGGCCTCTGCTGACTTTTTTTGTAATCTAGTGCTTTTTTTGTAATCTAGTGCTGCATCTAGTACCATACCCACATGGTGTGGTGATTTGTGAATTGGAGAAACGCAGGCTTATGGTGTCGTGTTGCAGCTGTGTATGAAGTAAACAATGCAATAATGCCTGAACCTGAAGAGAATCAGATTATACTCTATCTGATCTTCTAGTAGCTGTGTGTGCCTGCCTACATCAGGCAAGGTAAAAGCTCCAGAATCCCTTATTGATCTTATATGAATAACAAGAGAGCTAGTAAAGGGGAAAGTAAATAAGCCTGCTCATCAGCTAACCCAGCATGTTATAAAAGCACATATCTGGAAGCTTGGCCACCAAAATGAACACTGTAAGAAAAATGAAGGCTGGTGAAAGGAAATAATCCTTGGATGCACTATGAAAGAAGCTGTCAAGGCATCTCCAGAAGATTTTAAGATTTTTTACTCTGCTGAAATATGTTGGACTCCTCTTTTCTGAGAGTGTGGAACAGGAACCTTTTCCTATTCTCCCCATGGTCCAAAACACACTGCAGAAATAATCCAGTTTGAGACCATTTTAACTGTTCAGGCTCAGTGCTAGGGAATCCTGGGAATTGTAGTTTACTGAGGCAACAGAGCTATTTGACAGAGAAGGCTAAATGTCTCACAAAACTAGAGTTCCCAGAATTCCCTAGCAATGAGCCAGGGCAGTTAAAGCAGTCTCAAACTGGTTTATTTCTGCAGTGTGTATTGGACCAATATTATTATTAATACCAGATTTTTTGTGAAAGATGTAATGCTCAGGAACAAATCTACTTGGCTAACGGAATCATACCTGTATTTATGCAATCCGTTGTCAGAAGATGTGGTGATATACAACCACTGACTTTGATGCTTTAGATGGGCTTCCCAAGTGTTTTTTGTTGGGGGGGGGGGGGTTTGTTTGTTTGTTTGTTTTGTTTTTGGTCCAAATGCTGCTCAGGACAAGACCATCAGATTGATATGTTTCATTGATATGTTTGGAGATCACATTACTTTAGACCATTCTCTGGATTTAAATTCATGACTACCAAACCCACCCCCCTTGCAAAGAAAAGCCCCATCCTTCTCATTGGCCCCACACCTACTGCACACACATTTGCTTCTTCCTCAAAGCCATGACTTTTCTTGTGTTGTTTATAAAGCCTCACCCATCCCAAACTATTATTCTATGTGACAATTTCATCCTTCCGTTCTCAGGAGTTTATCACACGGGAGGAATTTCTCTCAATTTTGAAAGAAATGGAAGTGAGGCCAGTTCGGAATTGAGTATTCACTAGTTCAGCAAATTTACGTGATTGCGTATTGACACTGCATTGCGTTCAGAACTGCTTGAAATGGCCTCCCAGCGTCCAAAACTGCATGTGATAGTCTCTCACACAATCACGCGAAACCCCACGATTGCGTTTGGAAGGACTTCCCTTTGCCCAAAAATGTGTGTGATCAGCTTTCACGCAATCACGCAAAACCCCATGATTGCATTCAAATTGCCATTGGATTATACTTCCAATTCCCTTTGTGTGATAAACTCCTCAGACATACCACAAAGGGCCTTTCTTCACCCATGGCCTTAAAAAGCTGGAGAGAAAGGGGTGGGATCCTTCCTCATAGGTGAGGTGCACATTCCAAGGTTAACATAACTGCTAGACATATTTCTCCCAAAATCCAAGCTAGAAAGAACCAGGGAGTTCCTTTCTTGATACTATCATCAGAGAGTGATTGATCACTTAAGTCCATTTTGAAAGGCTGTCAAGAGGCAGAAGAAAATGTGACAAAATGCTCACAAATAAACAACTACAAATATACAATTTAAAGATAATATTGTTGTTTTTGTTAGTGTGTGCCTTCAACTCATTTCCAACTTATGGGGATCCTGAGGCAAACCTATCATGGGGATTTTTTTGGCAAGAGTTGTTCAGAGGAGCTTTGCCACTGCTTTCCCCTGAGGCTGAGAGAGCGTGCCTTGCCCAAGCACCATGGGCTTACATGGCTAAACTAGGATTTGAACCCTGGTCTCCAGAGTCATAGGCCAACACTCAAACCATTACGCCGCACTGGCTCTCATTGTGTACTAGACACTAGTTCTCATGGAGAACAACAGGCTAAATATGCAGCCAACTTTTGCAGCTAAAATTACAGTACATTATACAGTAAGGTTGGGAACTGCACAGGGATCAATTCATTCCACATATACGTGATCCAGCCTACTTGCAAAGCAACAAAAGACTATGCAAATATAGCACAGAATAATAGGTCTCGCGTGGAGCGACTGTCTATAGCCTTGACCTCTGTATAATTGGGAACACAGATGTCTTTTAACCACAGCAGCCGTGTTACAAAAACTATGCACCTTGGATTACCACGTACAATATGGGTGCTGTATGTAGAGAGATCCTGTAGCACCTTTGAGACTATTTGAAAGGAAGAAGTTAGCAGAATGTACTTTTGTAGACTTCAGTCTACTTCCTCAGATGCATTTGGTGGAGTGGAAAGCCAGGGACAGATCTATGTATGCCATTGGTGTGTTAGAAAGTCAGTGGGAAGGGTGCTGGTGTGTGCAGCCCATTTATTCTCATTTTCCACCTCCTCTCTATAGAGACCTCTCAACTAATCCTTTTAGCACGTATGAATGCACAAACTGGAAAGCCTGGCTCAATACTGTCTCTTGTCATTGTTTTGTGTGGACCCTATTATGTGGTTCTCTTGGCAAGATTTGTTTAGAGGTGGTTTGCCATTGCCTTCCCCTGAGGCTGAGAGAGTGTGACTTGCCCCAGATCAGCCAGTGGATTTCATGGCTGAGCTGGGAATCAGATCCTGGTCTTCGGAGCCAACTGCCAAAGCACAAGACTGTGTTGTGTGTCTTCAAGTCATTTCTGACTTATGGCAACCTTAAGGTGACCCCAGCATGGGGTTTTCTAGGCAAGGTTTTGTTCAGAGGAGGTTTCGCCTTGCCTTAGAATCATAGAGTTGGAAGAGACCCCAAGGGACATCCAGTCCAAGCCCAGTCTGCCATGCAGGAACTCTCAATCAAAGCACTACTAACATATGGCCATCTAGCCTCTGTTTAGATACCTCCAAAGAAGGAGACTCCATTAAAGGAGTGTGTTCCACTGTCGAACAGCCCTTACTGTCAGGAAGTTCCTCCTAATGTTGAGGTGGAATCTCTTTTCCTGGAATTTGCATCCATTGTTCGGGTCCTGTTCTCTGGAGCATCAGAAAACAAGCTTGCTCCCTCCTCAATGTGACATCCCTTCAAGTATTTAAACAGGGCTATCATATCACCTCTTAACCTTCTCTTCTCCAGGCTAAACGGCCCCAGATCCCTCAGTCTTTCCTCAGAGGGCTCCATGGTTTCCAGGCCCTTCTCCATCTTAGTTGCCCTCCTTTGGACACATGGCTCCAGTTTCTCCGCATCCTTTTTGAATCGTGGGGCCCAGAACAGGACCCAGTCTTTTTCCAGGTGGGGCCTGACCAAAGCAGAATAGAGGGCTCTATGGCTTCCCTGGATCTGGACACTGGACTTCTATTGATGCAGCCTAGAATCACATTGGCCTTTTTAGCTGCTGCATCGCACTGTTGACTCATGATCAACTTATGGTCTACTTGGACTCCTAGATCCCTTTCACACCCTCTAAGAGGATAATGGGGAAGAAATGTTATCACTCCCCTTCATCTAGGCACTCCTGAGGAGGCTGAGAGAGTGTGACCTGAGTCTCCCTTAAAGCCAGTTACCCTGGTCACCTTGTGGGCTCCAAAGGTTTAGAAGGGACGCCTAGAGCAGTGCCCCCCCCAAACTGTGCTCTTTATTAAGGGGATTTTGGACTTCATCCCCCAGAATCCCAGGCTATTAGCCGACGTGGCTGAGGCTTCTGGGAGTTGAAGTCCAGAACCTCTTAAAGGGCCCACAGTTTGGGGACCCCAAAGGCGGCTGCCAGCGAAGAAGATGGCGAGGGAGGCCTCAGCTTCTTACCTCCAGCTCCTGGGTCTCGCACTGCTCCAGCAGCTTCCGGTATCCGAAGGCGCCGCTCGCAGCAGCAGCAGCAGCAGCAGACGCAGCCATTACAGCCACTGGCATCTTCTTCTTCTCCTTCGCTTCCCGCTCTCTTTTCTTGCGTTGCCCTGGGAAGCGCGGGGGAAAGGGCACTTCCGGGAGGTAGAGAGACAAGGGGCGCCGCGTTCTTTCTGCGTCACTTCCGGCCCTCCAGCTGTGACGTCACACCCACTGCCTCAATTCGAAGGAATCATGGGAAGTGTAGTTTTTTTCCTGAGGCTTTTTTTTTTTTACCCTGTACTCAATGGGCACCTTAGTGAGGCTCCAAAGGGAGGACCTTTGGGAATCCCTCCTGGAAATGGAGGGCATATCCTGGAAATGGAGGACACCTGTTTAGCCTTTATTGAATGGGCTCCTTACTGAGGCTCCAAATGGAAGACATTTGGGAATCTCTCCTGGAAATGGAGGGCATATCCTGGAAATGGAGGACATATCCTGGAAATGGAGGACATCTGTTCGCCCTTTACTCATTTGGCTCCTTACTGAGGTTCCAAATGGAGGACATTTAGGAATTCCTCCTGGAAATGGAGGGCATGTCCTGGAAAAGGAGGACATCTGTTTCTCCTGTACTCAATGGGCTCCTTAGTGATGCTCCAGATGGAGGGCATGTCCTGGAAAAGGAGGACACCTGTTTCCCCTTTACTCAATGGACTCCTTAGTGAGGCTCCAAATATTGGACATTTGGGAATTCCTCCTGGAAATGGAGGGCATGTCCTGGAAAAGGAGGACACCTGTTTCCCCTGTACTCAATGGACTCCTTAGTGATGCTCCAGATGGAGGGCATGTCCTGGAAAAGGAGGACACCTGTTTCCCCTTTACTCAATGGACTCCTTAGTGAGGCTCCAAATATTGGACATTTGGGAATTCCTCCTGGAAATGGAGGGCATGTCCTGGAAAAGGAGGACACCTGTTTCCCCTGTACTCAATGGACTCCTTAGTGATGCTCCAGATGGAGGACATTTAGGAATTCCTCCTGGAAATGGAGGGCATGTCCTGGAAAAGGAGGACACCTGTTTCCCCTGTACTCAATGGGCTCCTTAGTGATGCTCCAGATGGAGGGCATGTCCTGGAAAAGGAGGACACCTGTTTCCCCTTTACTCAATGGACTCCTTAGTGAGGCTCCAAATATTGGACATTTGGGAATTCCTCCTGGAAATGGAGGGCATGTCCTGGAAAAGGAGGACACCTGTTTACCCTTTACTCAATGGGCTCCTTAGTGATGATCCGAATGGAGGATGTTTGGGAATCCCTCCTGGATAGAAGGCTGAAATGTAGGACATGTCCTTGGAAAGGAGGACGCCTGGTCACCCTGTACTTCGAAGAATACCTGAGAGCCCAGAGGCACTGAAACCTTGCCTGCATTTCCCATTTTAGTAGATTTACCTGCCAAATAAATGTAGGACAATGCTAATTTCCTTATTCGCCCCATTTTCTGTCTGGATTTTGGCCGGTTTGTGCACAGAGTCTTCTGAAAAGCAACTGTGAAATTGTGCCTCATGCCCTGGAAGATCCTGCGTTGTGAACAGTTTAACCTTGCAATTTTCCCCATGTGAAAAAAAGACCTCTGTGATGTAAACTGATACTCTTAGGGATGTATTTCTACCTTTTCTTCCTTCCAGTCCTCGCTCAGTTTGTCACTAGAATGAAGCCAGTTTAGATTAGGAGCATGAGAAACTTTCCTATTTTAGAATGGAGTTCCTATAATAAAGCCTTCAGCTACTATCTGCAAGCCATTGGGTTTCTTCATTCCTTAATCAGGATCTCTAACCCTGCATGCGCTCTGCATCAGATTAATGGAACCCGAGCTTTTGTTTATAAGAGATCTGTGAAAGGATTATGAGCGCTCAAAGAACTAGGCCATGCGTGAGAGCAAAGGGGCATAGCAACCTCCCAGATTGCCGGGCTGACAATCCTGCAATTTACACAGGGAAACTTTTCAACGTGGATGTGCAAAATGGACCTTGAATTAGTAAGACTCCAGCTCCTGGCTGTCTTCAAGGAACAGAGGCCAGCGGATGCAGAGAGGAGAGGATCCCAGCTTGGGAAACTCTGTAGTTTGTTGTGTCATAGCCAGAACTCTTGCTAAGGAAACATACAAGCATATTTGGAATGAGAAAATGACTACTTGTAGGCCAAGTTCCATTGGACCTGACCTGGACTAAGAAGCAGAACCCTCCCTCCAGTTCATCTGGTCCAGGCCTCAGAGGGAGAGAAGAACTGTTGGGCCTGATCCCCTTCTCCACCACCATTCCCTTCTCCTTTTGTGTCGTGTCTTTTTAGATTGTAAGCCTGAGGGCAGGGGACCGCCTGACCATTTGAAAGCCGCTCTGGGAGCCTTTGTGGCTGAAGAGCAGGGTATAAATTCTCTAAATAAATAAATAAATAAAAATAGATAAATGTTACAATAGTTTGAAATAGTTGCTACGCCTCTCCATCACTCCCTCCTAGGCCAGATGGTGTTGCCATGGAGAGAGGGCTCTTCAATTTGAGGCCAGGACCTGTACAGTTCATTGCTTTTCCTATAAATGTATCACATTATGATTGATGTTGGGGGAAACAAGCTTTCCTTCCTTCCTTTCATGTTCCTTACAAATTTGAAATGAAAACGTTGAATAAAAACTTGCTCGGTCATACTTGACAGTAAATTCCACCTCGCCATTGCTGACAAACAATGTTTTCTTATCATCAGTAGGTCTTACAATCTTTATTTGATTTTCTGCACTGATGATGACGGCACTTTGTTGGTGTTTTCCATCTGATAGATGTCTGTATTTTTCCCAAAATCTTTTTGCCTTGTTTATTGAATTTAATTTGAACCATTTTTAGCAGTGAATAACCAATATTCCCTCCAATTTTTCCCATTTGAACCTTATGTTATATTTCTTTAATTGGTTTGTGACAAATTTGTATCCCTCTCTTTTGTGAAGAATTCTTTTTGGAATGTCTTTTTAAATTTTTATGTCCTGTCCTTCTATTGTCAATTTCTTCATATAATTTTGATCCAAAATCCGGTCTCTGGTATTTTTCCTGATGAACAGTATTACTATATCCCTGGGAAGACCTTTATCTCTGGCTATTTGTGCAATTTATTCTGAAAATTTTATTTATTCCCCATACCATATCTTGTTGTGACATTTCAATAAACTCAGCAAGTACTGGGACCAAGTAAATTTTCTGTTTTATTCTGTGGGACTCCTCAGACTTTTAGGTAGTTTCCCTTTTTAAAAATTCTTCTAGTGTCTTTGTGTCTAGGAATTTTTGTTATTCTTCTTCATGGAGTCTTCCACTGCTTCTACTTTCCCTTCTAATTTATTTAGTCTTTGTTTTACATCTTTGGTTGTTTCTTCCATAGTTTGTTTACGTTTTCTTATTTCTAATTTAAAATCTTTTTAAATATCAGTTTGTAGATTTTTAATTTCTAATTTCATATTTCTGTCCATTCCTGTCCATCTCCTGTCTGATTGTATTCTTTTTATTTCTTCTAATAGTGTAGAGAATTCTAGTGGTTGTGTCTGAGTGGGGTTATTATATTGGTTACTTGACATGTTTGTCTTTTTTGACACCATAGATCTGGTGTACATGTACATATCTATTTGACATTAGCTTGACATTGTTGATTCTGTTTATTTGTAATTGTTTTAATTTGTTCTGGTTTAATCCTTTTTTAAGGGGGGAGTTGGGAATGGGATTGGATATCTTAATTGTGATGTTTTTAATTTCTCTTGTACCCCGCCCCGATTGCCCGTTCAGAGGGGCGGGCTAGAAATAAATAATAATAATAATAATAATAATAATAATTATTATTATTAGATAGATAGATAGATAGATAGATATTGTTATTGTTATTTTTTATTTTTATTTTTTTTGTATATCATCCAACCAGGATATAACCCAGGAAACTATCACTGATATAAGGTAAATGCACTTCCAGTAAATTAAGAATTACTTTTAGCTTTGAATTTCTTTATTGTTCATGATTAATACACACCTTCTCCTGACCTCTATTCAGTAAAAAACGACCACAGCTTGTTATTACCCGTTTTAGTTTTAGGCACCTCCCCATTCCCCCCCCCTTTTTTTTTTGCTTAATGTACATCTTCTAAGTAAGGTACTTAATAATAAAGTATACAACCCAATAAAAGAGAAAAAAAGAAAAAACTATATAAAGTCAGTACATCTATTTGTGTCGCATCACCAACATAAAAAGCGACTATTTCCTTACTGTCGGTATCTTCCTTGGCTGAATTGATTACAGTACTTTCCCTTCTTTAGCAGCCTCTGTGGAGTCCCTTTGTATCCACTATGCCAAGTGGATAATTGGATCTTCCCACTATTCCCCCTAAAAATCTTTTAGGAGAAGTCAATCAGTAGGGAAACGAACACTCCTGGAGTATCTATCTGCTAGGAGTGATCATCACAGTATTACTGACCTGGAGATTTCTAAGAGGCCTACTTATGCCTATGTTGTGTAGCTCTGTTACTCTGGAATGGTTCTATGGCTCTGGAGGGGTGAGGGAGGGATGGCTTGGGGCCTTTGAAGGCACTGGTGGTCCGGCCTCTTCCTGCAAGAAATTGGACCTTATAGTAGCCCCCTGGGCATCCTGGGCACCTGTGCTCTCTCCCGCCAATACCTGCCGCCACCTAGGAATGAGAGAGATGTTCCTGGATGACTTTATTGGCACTTGGGCATTCTGGGTGCCTGCGCTCCCTTCCGCTGCCGCCTGCCGCTGCCTGAGAATGAGAGATATGTTCCTGAGCCCTTTTATCAGCCCCTGGGCGTCCTGGGCACCTGCCCTCTCTATATTAGGAAGAGTAGCATTAATAAAAATGAGCGTTTTGCCAAAACTATTGTTTCTCTCCCAAACAATACCACTAATTCAAAATAGGAATATTTTTAATGATTGGCAAAAAGAGATCCTACATTTCATATGGGCAAATAAAAAACCAAGAATAAAAGTCAGATTATTAGGGGACGCAAAAGAAAGAGGAGGCTTTGCTCTGCCTAATTTTCAAATCTACTTTGAAGCCTGTTGTTTAAGTTGGATAACAGAATGGATCAAACTCAAGAATAAATCTTTACTAAAATCAGAAGGCAACCAGTTAAGAATAGGATGGCATTCTCTCCTCTTCTACCACAATGAAAAAGGGAATAAATACACCGATAGGCACTCAGTAAGATCTAGTTTAATAAAAGTATGGAGAAAATATCAGGAGAGAATATGCCCAAAAGTACCACATTAAGCTTCATACACAACATGGAAAAATGAGGGATGGTTAAAATATGACAATATTTTATATTTGGAAAATAATGAGTATGCCCTGAAACCCTATGAACAGCTAAAGGAAGAAAGGAAACAATGTGGTTGGTTTCTATATTTGCAATTGGCTGAAAGGACAAAAAACAGATTAAAAAACAAAAGGGATTTTACAAACAAAAAACTGACATAGAAGAAAAAATCTGGGTAAACAAAAAAGCTATAATAGCCAGATTGTACAAAATACTATTAAAATACTATATAGAAGAGGAAACGATACAAGAAGTAATGATAAAATGTGCCCGAAACTGTGGAAAAAATCTAGAATTGCAGCAATGGGAAAAGATGTGGAATGTAAGAATGAAATATACCATGACTCAAAACATAAGGGAAAGCTACTACAAAATAATCTACAGATGTCACTTAACACCAGATGAACAAGATGTATAAAATGTGTAGTCCTATCTGTTGGAAATGTGACAAAGAAAGGGGCACATTCTTCCACGTGTGGTGGACTTGTGAAGTCGCCATGAAATTCTGGAAACAAATAAATAAATAAAAAATAATGAAATTTTGGAAATTAATTTGGAATATACCCCAGAAAATATGTTATTCAATCTGATAGACAATACGATCGAGAGAAAAGAGGGAAGAATAATTCTTATATATGCTAGCTGCTATTAGATTACTATATGCACAACAGTGGAAAAGTAATAAAATCCCACAGGTGGAAGAATGGTACCTCAAACTCTTAGACATGAAAGAGATGGACTTATTGTCAACTAGGATCAATGATAAAATATATGTACGGAAACAGGAATCATGGGTAAAAAAAGTAGATTATATTGTTGATAAAATATGAGGAATAGACACATAAATCGACCTAAACAATTCATTTTGGAAGTAAAGTGAAACAACCAGAATAAATAAAGGGAATATTGAATATAATTCCCTTCTTCTATGGCATTATATTGTACACTTGTAGAAATGATAAGTTTAACAATAGTAAAGGTACCTAAACAGGTTGAAGATAAACACAGTCCAACCTTATATAAGAATATGGAAGGAGACGAATAAAGGTACAATTGAGACGGAAAGAAAGAAGAAACGAAAGGAGTTAAACGTAAGAAGCACTGTTGAATGGAAGACTCTAAGTAAGAAACAGCAATGGTAATTATGTTGCTGCCCATTGCAAAATATATATGTAAGAAAATATATGTATTTTTGTAAAATTAAATAAAAAAAGAAAATTAGAAAAATGAAAAATGTTGAGGTGGTTCTGAGGAAATTTCACATCCTGCTAGGAGCAAGGCAGGAAACAGAACTGGACCCTCTTGGACCCATGGCAGGGAGGTCCTTTTGTTCTTTAAATCTGTCCCTGTTTCTAGGAATTCATGGGAGGAACAACCCAAATCTCAGGAGTATTAAACCTTCTCTGCTGGAAATGAATGTAAGAACCAACGTTCCTATCTATGGCGTCCTATCAGAATTCAGAACTCACATACCAGTGTTTCATGTGCTGATAAAACCTCAGTATACGTCCAGTGTTTGCCTGACAGTGTAACTCCACAACAGCTGAAAGACTTCTTCAAGCAATGTGGCATTGTAAGAATAAATAGAGCTAATGGAAGATAAGAGAACACAAACTGAAGTGTGGTTAGATACCTGAATGGGAAAGTTTTCCAAGGCAGGAAACTCGAAATCTGTCTCGCTCAGAACGAGAAGCTGGCACTGAAGAGCATGCAAGAAGAATTGCCACCCCATGTACTGCCATGTAGCACAACATCCGAACTCCATGGAGGACAAAGGGATTCCCTTGTAGATGTAAGCCACCCTGTGCCTCCCAGACCATGCAAATCCCCAGCCGTTGTGGGATCAAGACTGAACCAACAAATCACCATCCCTGATCCAGGCCCTCTCCCTGTGGCTACTGAGATAATCGAGAGACCTGTTCAATATCCTTGTCAGAAGTGTGACCAAATATTGCCGCAGGTGTTGGCCAAGTGGAATATCCTTGAGGAAAAAATGGAAGCACTTGAGAATTCTTTTTTTCTGCTCATGAAAAACCAGAGCCTTTGACCTTTGATAAGTCACTTTCAGTCAAAAATAAAAAAACAACTGCAGGCAAAAAGTTTTGTCCAGGAAACAGAAAAAGCAAAGAAATGGAAAAAGGGAAACAAGGGCATTATTATACTCCCCAAGGAGCCCACTGCTATAAGAACCTCCTGTGGTGGTACCCACACACGGTCCGCCCACAACCTTCTTTTACTGTGGTAGCCTTATGGGTATTTTGATCCCACTGCTGCCACCAAATTATGTGATGCACACAATCACAATTCCTTTCTATGATTACACTCCACCTCTGTGTGTCTAATGTATAGTGGCGTGTTTTGTTTTAAAACTCTGGCCACAAGGTTTTCAAAACAATAATAAAAGTTTATTTGAAAACAAAACGGTACAAATATTATGGATGTGAATTTGTTATTGTAATCTTTCTTTGTTACTTTGTTACAGGATTCATTGGTGTGATGCCGCCGCAGGAGGAGATGCTGCCTCCCTCCGCATCGTCCCTGGCAGTGCCTGCAGCTGGAAGCGGAGCCGTCGTGGAGCCTGGAGTGCATCCCGCTGGGCGACCGGGCCTTGGGCAAGAACAGCCTGGCCCTGAGCTACAGCAACAACGGATTCCCTGCCAATTACTTCCCCAATGCCCTCGACTGCTTCTCCACTGTGGTCCAAGTGGATGGGGCTCCGATCCGGCTCCAGCTGTATGACACTGCAGGGCAGGTGACCACCTTACATTCAAATACCGATGGATTGGGGTTCGAGAGCAGAAAACCACCCCATCATATCCCCCTCTTCTCAAAGAAGTCACACTGAGACAGGAACTGACCATCCAGGAGGAGCTCACCCTGCCTGACGAAGCCTCCAATGAACAAGAATCTTCTTCTCAGGAGGAACACAACTGCCAATATAAACAACTGTACATTGAACTGTTTAAAAAATGGGATGAAGAGAAGAAGATGAGGAGACATTTGGAGCATGTAGTGAAAGACTACATTGAACAGGGAAGACCTATCAACTGACAAAAAAAATGAAGAATTCTATGGGCTGATCTAGACTGGCAAAAAGGGGTGTGTTCATGCCTGCATGAAAGTATAGCCTTTAGATGACCCACACTGAAAGTTTGGCATGAACGCACTTCTTTTGCATTTTAGTGGGGAAAAAGTAGCTTTAAAAAGGACCTGCCTTTCCCAGCTTCTTTTTAAAAAGGGTGTAACTGCGCAGCTGCGTCTAAATGCTGCAGTGCAACTGTGCATTTTTTTAAAGCTCTCAAACCCTAGCTCCAGCCCTAATCCGAACCCTAGATATGCGCAGTAGGGACTCTGGGATGCTGTAAGTGTTATGCAACTGCGCATAAAATGTCAATTCATTCATAAAATAAAGAAATTTATTCATAAACTTAAATTGTAACAGATTTAATATCTTTTTAAGGGGGGAAGGGATGCAGTTTGTTTTATTGATGTAATAGTATTTTAATGTGTAAGCCACCTCAATTGATCTCAAAGAGGTGGGGTATTAATAATAATAATAATAATAATAATAAATAACAATAGTAACAATAATAACAACAACTATTATTATAAAATAAAGGGGTTCATTCATGGTGCACCGATGCAACTGCGCACTTAAAAAAGGGAAACAAAACCACAATGGTAATTTGACAGATCTTCATAACTGCACAGTTCATGTGTGATGTACCTGCACAACTGCGCAGTTTGCAGCTGGCAATACAATTGCCTGTATGATGTAGTGGTGCAACTGCCGGCAACAAAAAAAAATTAAAGGTTCAGTGCGGCCAAAATTCCCGTTCATTGCAACCCATGCAGCTGCTCCGCCTGTGTTTCTAGCATCCTGACAGCTTCCAATGTAGTTGCTGAGCAACAGAAAAAACTTCAGATAAGTTGTCTTCACACCTCCTCAGTGTAGCTGCCCTATGCCTTTTTATTACACACCTGGGCCTTGCAGTGTAGCTGCTAAGCATTAAGGAAAAGGCAACTTCATCTCTCCCTTTCCTGCCAATCTAGAAAGCCCTCAATTTGCATCTTGCTTTAAACAGACATGGAATTTTAGTATGAAAAGCCATCAGTCAACTTAGTTACAGTTGTACTCCTTAAATCTTATTGCTAACTCAGCCACTCAGGCTATTAAATCCTGCTGGATATCAAAGAACTGGAACCCTCTCTTTAGAGTTTTGTTTAAGCCTCTGGCCACAAGGTTTTTGAAACAATAATAAAAGTTTATTTGAAAACAGAATGGTACAAAGTATTATACATACAAATTTGTTATTGTAATCTTTCTTTGTTACTTAGCACCAAGGTCTTCTGCCAGATATTGACAAGCAATGTAGCCCAGTCTTCCTCCATGTCCAACAAGAAAGTAGCCCCCCCCCCCCCCCCCAGTTTTTGAGAAATAAATATTTTTCTTCCAGGAAAAAAAATCTTATTGCTAACTCAGCCACTCAGGCTATTAAATCCCGCAGGATATTAAAGAACTGGAACCCTCTCTTTAGAGTTCAGTTTACTCGTCCCACACTTTCAGCCTCCCAATATATTATAGTCCTCTTTGGACATAACAGACCCTTCTCAGTCTACAGTCAAATCTTAACAGTTCACTCTTGAACTCTCAGAACTCCGTCCACTCTCAGACCCAACAGTTCCCCAACTGCTACTCTCAACTATCAAAACCCATCACCATGGAATCTGAATCCTCCCATAGCATTCTCCTGTATAAAACATGAACAAATAGGCCATGTGTTCACTGTCTGTATGCCATGCATACATATGGTTTTATAAGATTCACATTTCAAAAGAACAACACTGTCTTGGCTCCTTTACTAAAGAAGGATTTTACAGGAAGGGATGCATTTAATTATGATCAAAAGGCAACAGCACTTTTTAATAAACTTGAAAAGATATAGACCCATGTACTTTATTGGCATGGCTGTTACCCACCCTGAGCCCTTAGATGCAGGATGTAAGAACTGAAAGCTAAATTGTAGACAAATAGCAATAGGTGGACTAGATATTGCCAGTAGACTGGATGAGCTACTGCTCATCTTGTGTGATTGAGCAATAGGAAATTCCAATGCCCAGCTTTATTTTATTTTTTTATTTACCTATTAAAAAAACAAATGGCTTATCATGTTAAAACAATCCCTTATTAAAAGTATTTTCTTATCAGCTAGTCGGTTGCCAAAACCATGCCTTTATAAAAAAAGTATTTGTAGGTTGACAGGAGTGGGATGCAGTGGCTTAGTAGTTAAGGCTCCGACTTTGTTGATTGCAAGGTTGCCAGGTCAGCAGTTCAAGACCCAAGAGCCACATGGTGGAGTGAGCTCCAGTCACTGGTCCCAGCTTCTGCCCACCTAGCAGTTCGAAAGCATGTAAAAGTGCAAGTAGATAAATTGGTACCACTTTGGTGGGAAGGTAACAGCATTCTGTGCAGTCATGCTGGCCACATGACCACGGAGTCTTCATTGACAAACAAGGCAGTAATTCTGCTTTGGTCAGGCCCCACCTGGAATACTGTGTCCAGTTCTGAGCACCACAGTTCAGAAAGGATGTGGAGAAGCTGGAGTGTGTCCAAAGGAGGGCAACTAAGATGGTGAAGGGTCTGGAACTGTGCCCTGTAAGGAACACCTTATGGGGATGTTTAGCCTGGAGAAGAGAAGGTTAAGAGGTGATATGATAGCTCTGCTCAAATATTTGAAGGGATGTCATATTGAGAAGGGAGCAAGCTTGTTTTTTGTTGCTCCAGAGACTAGAACCCGGAACAATGGATGCAAACTGCAGGAAGAGATTCCACCTCAACATTAGGAGGAACTTATGACGGTAATAGCTGTTCAACAGTGGAACACACTCCCTTGGAGTGTGGTGGAGTCTCCGTCTTTGGAGGTTTTTAAACAGAGGCTGGATAGCCATCTGTCGGGGATGCTTTGAATTCCTGCATGGCAGGGGGTTGGACTGGATGGCCCTTGAGGTCTCTTGCAACTCTATGATTTGATTATTCAGCCTTGGCTTCGTAACAGAGATGAGCACCACCCCCTATAGTCAGACACAACTAGACATTTACACCAAAGGGGAAACCTTTACCTTTACCTTTAGTTTTAGGTCGACAGGAAGAGAACAGAAAGGAGGCCAACCAGGCCTCCTTGGGAAAGAAGCTCTACAGCTTGGGAACAACCACAGGCTGGGAACAAGCAGTCTCTCATGTCTTCACCAAATATGCAGGGGGTGGGGGAGGCATGATAAGATTGCCTCTCTCAAAGATTATTAAAACATAGGCATGTTCATATGGGGAGATGAAATCCTTCAGATAGTCTAGGCCAGGGCCAAGTCGTATTATGGTTTGGTAAATCACTTACCCTCCCAGAATCCCAATCTGGTAGAGACGATTCCAATTAATCTTGCTTTTACTTAACCATTTGCTTTTACAATATATCAGTTTTACTTCCCTCCACCCACTTTCCCCCTTGGACCTCAGCTTATGTCAATTGCTGTAAAGTGAGTTCAAAGTACAAAAGTAAACTGCTGTAAACTGAGTTCAAATGCAAAAGTAGTTTGCACTCAATTAACTCCATAGGGGGGTGAAGAGGACTTTTGCCCTTCTTAGCAAGCTGAAATAAAAGCAAACTGTTGCAGCCTCTTCTAGCTTGTGTGTTTCACATTGATAACTTATGTCATCTTGACCACATTCTCATGTTGCCTGGCCACATATTTTTTTTGTCTGTGAAATATTAGAAAGTATGAAGTCATAACCACGACTTTCAACTTTTTCTGGAAATGAACTGTTAGTTTTGGTTTGCTTTGGAAAGGGATCACTAGATGCTTTTTGTGTTAAAACATTTGTATTTATTTACACACATACAGAACACAAAGGCAAGTTGAGCTTAAACACTCTGATAGTTCACACACACACACACACACCTCAGATCTCTAAGGGATTTCTGAGAAGTTGCTTACGGAAGCCCATCTTTCTCTGGCCATGTGCAGACATCAGCTTGTTCACATGAGGGCTATGGGTGACGGAGGGCATGCATGCAAACCTTGATATTCCAGTCCATTCGATCTGCTCTTTGAACTGGCTTCAGTACAAGTATTAGTCCCCATAGTAGAAAAGGGGACTGCTCCCATGGGACTAATCCTGATTGCTCCAGGTCCAGGTTCTTTTCGTTTCCAAAGGAAATCCTTCCCACTGCTATCTGCAATCACTTATTTTGGTTAAGAACAGGAATTCTCAGGGTCTGCCACTTCTCTCCAATGAGAGGTACTTAGAACTCCCTTTCCTGTTCCCAATGGACAACTTCATCAGATCCAGGAATTGCTGAGTGGAAGCAATTAATCTCTCCCTCCTTATCAGAAGATTAGAAGCCAGGAACAATCCTATTTTCCTTAGGGCCAATTAGAAAGGCACTACCCAGTGTTTCTATCAAGAACCCAGGGATATGGTTAGGCTTTCAGATGTCATTTGGCCTGTGGCAGCTCATGCAAGGGGCTGCCACTGACAACTGACAATTTTCCTATTCTGACATGCTTTTAGGAATTGACTGCAATGGAATTTTAATGGTGTGCTGTTTTTATGTTTTTACCTTCTGTCTTTTAATGGATTTTTAAATGGTTTTAATTCAATGAAGTGTTTAATAGGATTTTTAAAAAAATAACTTTTAGGTGTTTTTTTACTAATGCCTCTGTGTGAATTTTAATCTAGAAATGTTTTGATTCTTGGAAGCCACCTTGAGTTCCAGTGCTGGGGAAAAGGTGGGACATAAAAAAAGAAATAACAACAACATCAATAATAGAAATCTGTGGGAGAGGGACTCTTGCCCCCAATCTAGGGCCCATTCACACTCAGAAATAACCTGATGTCAAAACCAGGTTATTTCCATGATTTGCCATGATAGATGGCATTGATTTGCTACGATCAAATTTCTGCCTGCCATTTTCCACGATGGTGGCATTTTATCCCTGATTCCATTCACATTGGCAATGGATAAAATGCCATGATCCTGGCAGGAGTGGGGAGGAGTAGGAAGGTCAGGAGGATCGGAGGCAGCTGGAGGAGAGGAAGAGGAGGAAGGGCAGAAAGATTGGAGAAGGCAGGGGGAGAGGAAGAGGAGGAAGGACAAGATTGGAGAAGGCTGGGGGAGGGGAAGAGGAGGAAGGGCAGGGAGATCGGAGAAGGCAGGGGAGAGGAAGAGGAGGAAGGGCGAGATCAGAGAAGGCTGGGGGAGAGGAAGAGGAGAAAGGGCAAGAAGATCAGAGGCAGCATGGGGGGAGGAAGAGCAGGACAAGCCGAGGCAGCGCACGGTGGGAGAAGGAAGAGGAAGAAGAGTGGCAGCATGGGGGGAAAGGAGGAGGAGGAGGAAGAGGAAGAAGAGATTAAGCAGTGGGATGCATTGGATGGGATCGACTTTTGAGTTCCCATTGGCAGCTCCCGCAACAACAACAACAACAACAGAAAACCCACACAGAAACGGTTCTTTTGAAAAGAACCGCAAGAAAACGCATTTCAAAAAAACCCGGGGTAAGGGGGATTTGAACCACGCCTCCCCCAATCCAGGTCAGAAAACCCCAGCACAAGTGTAAACGATCCCCTAATTTGGGTCAGGAAAACCCAACTGAAGCATGAACGACCCCCTAATTTGGGTCAAGAAAATCCAGAGCAAGTGTGAACTACCCCAATTTAAATCGATTTGGAGCCCAGTTTGAAATGCAGCATGAATGGGCCCCTAGTTTTTATTCTTCACCATGTGGCCAAGAGTGATCTTTTATCAGGCTTCTCAGTCATACCTTTCCTTCATACCATCCTCTTTGACAGCGGGAAGGTTGAAATTTCAGGGGATGGGAAATGTTGGGGACGAAGCTTCTTTGTACTGCCTTTGCCGAGCTGTAGTGCTCTTGTGAGATGACAACTGTCAATAGCCAACTGCCTGTGTGTCTTTGTGTATTGTTCCTTTTACACAGGGATGATAACTTGGAAAAATAAGGAGGGCTTTCAAAAATTTTTCCTATTCAAAAACTATAAGGAAAATAATCTAACAGAATCACATCACTCCTTCAACAAGTCCAAGACTCTAATTAGGTGTTGTTGTATGCTTTCAACTTGATTCTGACTTATGGAAACTCTATAGCAAATCTATTAAAGAGTTTTCCAAGTAAGTTTTGTTCAGAAAGGGTTTGCCTTTTCCTTCCTCTGAGGTTGAGTGATTTGCCCAAGGCAGGTTGCCGCGGTTGAGCAGGGAGTTAAACTCTTGTGCCCAGTATCATAGGACTCTTTCACACTGGAGGAATTTCTCCCAAGTTCAAATGCAGCCAATGCGAATTCATGTGAATTTGCTTGTTTAGCGAATTTACGTGAATCCCCATTGCATTCGGAAGGCGTTCGGAATGACTTCCCATTACCCGAAAATGACCCCTCCTTGCCCGAAATTGCGTGAGAAGCTTTAATTCGCAATAACGTGAAACCTATGATTGCATTCGGAGTGACTTCCCTTTTGCCCGAAATTGCGTGAGAAGCTCTAATTCACAATAACGTGAAACCCCAGGATTGCGTTTGGATTGCCCTTGGATTATACTTACAATTTCCCACGTCTGAAAGAGTCCATAGTCCAACACTCAGACCCCAACATGTAATACACACTGCTAACCTAATAGATTAAGAAAGTGAAGTCCATAGCAATATTATCCACATTGCATAAAATCAAAATGCTTTAGTTACCTGAAGTTATAGATCTAGGCAACCAACAGTGATGACAGAAACTACCAGATTCTCGATTAAAAAGATCTTCAGTTAAAAAGTTTACAGTGATGTTTTTCTGCACACCCCATGCAAATAGTTCTGCTTGTGGTTTCATGTATGTTATCTTTTCATTCTTACAGCAACCTGCAAAGTAGGGCAGTATTATTATTCTCACTGTTGCAAATTGAAATCTAAGGCTGAGAGCAGTTTACTGACTAAAGCTTTTTAGTATTTATCGTATTTACTTGACTATATGTCAACCTCATATATAAGTTGAAGGGAAATTTGGGGGGCAAAATTATGGATTTTGATATGACCCATGGGTAAGATGAAGGTAAAACTTAGGAGAATGTAACAAAGGATGTAAAGGATGAAGCAAAGGAAAATGATGCCAAAGAATAGGCAAAATTCCGGCAGGCATAACTGTTTGTGCTCACCCTAAAGGCTGGATGGATGAGGAGGGAACTGCAGTAAATGGTGGGTGTGCAATATGTCGGGGAGGTGGCCAGGTGCAGATGGGGCTAAGACAATGCACAAGGTTCACTATCCTCAAGTTTCTGTTCAGTCTGAAATACTTCAATGGTACTTACATAAATCTTCACACAAAGCTGGAAATATTGAGTTAGAAAAATAGTAAAGCCATGAAGGATATTTCTCAGTGGGATTCACATGCCCATTTACCATACTGAAAACACCCAGGCTTCAGTGTGGGTGACAATTTATCCTAGGTGCACAAGTGTGCAAAGAGCTCACATCATATGTTAACACCACCCAAAAGTTGCCCCAGCCTTTGAGACTAGATTATCCTCCATTCCCATCTCACTTCCCAAACTATCTCTAGAACACCTTAAGCCCAACTAGAGGTTTTTTGGGATGTCGTTTTCCTATAAAACCACACTTTCTCTAGCAGTGGTTAACAAGTAGACTGCCTAAGTCTAAACTGAAATCTGAATTCCTAGCATTTCTCCTGTATTGTTTTTAACACCTTGCCTGATGAAGAAGCCAGTGGAGCTTTGAAAGCTTGCAACATGTATATTGTGCATTTTGGTTTAGTGGATTTTTACGTTATTAGATTTGCATTCATAGCAGCTAATGTTTGCATTAGAGCCTCTAGATAAATGCCATGTTCAAGCGATGTTCGTTGTACTGCCTTTTCCCCTTTCTCTCCAGGTGGTGGTGCTAATGCACTGCCAGCTGTGGTCCAACAACTGGACCTGCCATGATTTCTCAGGAGAAGACTAACTTTGCTTCTTACTGTCTATAGTAGAAGTAAGTAGTGAAGGTTCTTTTTGAGATGGCTGTTTTATTAACTTTTGTACGGTTTTAAAATCAGTTTATATTGTATAATGTGGAGACTTTAATTTAAAAAAAAAATTAAAAATATTTCTCTTTGGAAGTTGCCTTGGGTCCCACTCTGGGAGAAAGGTGGCACATAAATGAAATAAATAAATAAATTCACACATAACATAGAAACATAGAATCACAGATCTGGAAGAGACCACAGGGGCCATCCAGTCCAAATGCCTGCCATTCAAAAATACACAATCAAAACACTCACAAGAGGTTGCCATCTAGCCTCTGTTTAAAAACCATCAAAGAAGGAGATTCCACCACACTTCAAGCCAGTGTGTGCAACTACTGAACAGCTCTTACCATTAGGAAGTTCTATCTAATGTTTAGGTGGAATCTCTTTTCCTGTAATTTGAATCCAATGCTCCGTGTCTTAAGTCTCTGGAGCAGCAGAACACAACCTTCTTCAATATGACATCCTTTCAAATATTTAAACATCATTATATTGATTTACCTTGCTCTTTTAAGTTGCTGCTGTCACTGCTGTAATTTCTATGTATGTATACATTATTGTTTCTCCTTTCTCCAGCAAGATAGTCTCTAGTCTTGGAGCAGTATATCCTTCATGCTAGACTTGCTTTCCTGAAATAATAAGGTAATTATCATCAGCTGAATACTTATAAAGAAATGCATATCAGTCTGTTTGAGTTTTGAAGGTCTAGAATGATTAATAAAAGAACATGCTACAGGGTGATAGTTGCTGAGCTTGGAAAAGTTACTTCTTTGGGAATTCCACGGTAGCATGGCCCTTGGGAATGGTGCCTTGCATGGATCTAGGAGCTGTAGTGTAAAATCTACTTTTCAAGCTCTGCATTTTAATACCATTCTGCACACACACAATTTCTCCTGATTTCAAAAGCTTGGCTCAGCTATATAAAATCTTTAAACTGCGTCATCAGTGGTTGTGGTGCTTTATGGGGACAGAGTTCTGCAGGGAGATGGAGTGAAGGCAAAAAGAAACAAGGAAAGAAGAGACAACCATTCTGATTCTGTACCCTTAGCTTGGTGGCAGATTCTGTGAAAAGCTCTCTCTCATCTATCGATCTGCTCAGTTTCTGTGCACGGTTTTAGGAATGGGGGGGGGGAGGGACAGGCACATGATTTTGCCATTGGAAAAATGTGTTCAGCTCCCCTTGATAATGACAAAGAACCTGTCTTTTACGTGGCTATGGAAAAGAAACCAATGCAGAGATTTTATAGGGACATTATGTAATCAGAGTCGTAAGAGACATAATTAATTCTAGCACAGGGCGGTAATTCTTCACTAATATTGTTCTGAGAACAAGCAATGAAGCATTTTTAGAAATATTTGTTTTTGTGCAAAAAATGCCCTTTTCTGTACAGAAAAGGCTGTAGTTGTGGACTTGGGGTAAAACAGATAGCCTCTTTGGAGCAGCCTGCTGTGGCCCCTTTCAGTGCCAGATCGGGGCTGTGGTGAATACATGCCACAGCCCTGATCCGGCTTTTCCCAGACATTGAAAGGAATGGCAAAATACTGCTCCTTTTCACCCTGGGGAAAAGGCACCTTTGCTGCCACAGCAACACTTTCCAGTGCTTCTTTTGGCACTGCATCATCTGGACGCAGTGCCAAAGGAGTGTTGTGATGCTGTCCGCCATACCATCAGGTGCACAGCATGATGGAAGCCTCAGGACATGCATCATGCAGATGCCACAGTCCCACTCTCCACTGAGACTGGTGTATAATGCCAGTCTGTACAGCCTCTCACTCTCTCCCAAATTCTCATGTTTTTTGTGGGGTCTTTTTTAAAAGAATTTTGGCAGAATAAGTCCTAAATAGCAAAGATTTCCATCCCTCTTTTGACAGAAGAGCTCAGACAATGAAATATTAGGGAGGGAAAAATTACAGGTGAGATGTGACCAAGGCATAGTGTAGAATATTTATGGAAGGGCAGATAGGCAAATTGGCATTTTTGCAATATTGTAAAGTAAAAGTGAAAATTACATGATTTGACAGCAGACCAGATAACAGGAACAAAGGTTGCTGTTGCTGCTGTTGTTATTGTTGTTGCCTTCACATCATTTTTGCCTTATGGTGACCTGAAGGTGAACCTATCATGGGGTTTTCTTGACAAGATATATTCAGAGGGGCTTTGCCTGTGCCTTCCTCTGAGGCTGAGAGAGAGTATGACTTGCCTAAGGTTACCCAGTGGGGTTCCATGGCTGGATGGGGATTCATCAGCTGCATGGTAGAATCATAGAATCATAGAGTTGGAAGAGACCTCAAGAGCCATCCAGCCCAACCCCCTGCCATGCAGGAACTCCCAATCAAAGCATCCCTGACAGTTGGCCATCCAGCCTCTGCCTAAAGATCTCTAAGGAAGGAAACTCCATTACACTCTGAGGGAATGTGTCCCACTGTCAAACAGCTCTTACTGTTAGGAAATTCCTCCTAATGTTGAGATGGAATCTCTTTTCCTGCAGTTTACATCCATTGTTTCACGTCTCTGGAGCAGCAGAAAACAAGCTTGCTGCCTCCTCAATATGACAGCCCTTAGTCTAACACTCTCAAAGCACTACAGCATGCTGACTCCTCAGGAGCAAAGGAGGGAGAAGCAAAAGGGAAAGAGTTGGAGATGTAGGATTGAAAGGAGGGAGCAATTCATGAGTATAAAAGCAACCCAGATGCCATTTGCACAGATATGTCTGGAAAGGCATTTGATCACATAAGGTTACCCCCAGGGAGTTTGTACAGAAAGAAAAGCAAAGAGTCCAAGGAAGTTCCTGGAGCTGACAGACACCAGCAGAGAGTGGGAAAGTAGCAGAAGAGCTTCCCAGTACGGGAATGCGAATAGAATAATTTACAAGTAGGAAAAGAGCAATCTAAGTGCAAGTGTGGTGCAGTATTTTGAGTGCTGGATTATGACTCTCGAGAGCAGAGTTCGGTTTGTAACTTGACAGTGAAACCCAGTGGGTAACTTTGGGCAAGTCACATTCTCCCAGTCTCAGGGGATAGCAATGGCAAAACTCCTCTGAACAAATCTTGTCAAGAAAAACCCATTATAGGTTCACTTTCAGGTTGCCATAAGTCGTAAACAACTTGAGGTTACCCAACAACAGCAAAAAGGACAGAATCATGAAGATCTAAAGGAGTGGATGGAATTTATATTTTACAGATCTTTTTTTTTTTTCTAGGACATGGAGGCTCAATAACCACAGGTGAAAAAAATATGAAGCAGATTTGGACTCCATCAGTCGACACCATTTAAAAACCCGTGCAATTCTATGTTGCATTAATAGTAGTGTCTAGATTTAGGGAAGCAATAGTATAACTCTAGTTTTCTTTGGTCAGGCCTCACATCGAATACTGTGTCCAGTTCTGGACACCACAATTCAAAAAGGATGTTGAGAAGCTGGAACATGTCCAGAGGAGGGAGACCAAAATAGTGCAAAGTATGGAAACCTTGCTTTACAAGGAGCAACTTAGGGAGCTGGGTATGTTTTGCCTGGAGAAGAGAAGGTTAAGAGGTGATATGCTAGCCCTGTTTAAGTATTTGAAGGGATATCATACTGAAGATGGAGCAAGTTTGTTTTCCGCAGCTCCAGAGAATAGGACCTGGAGCAATGGGTTCAAACTACAGGAAAAGAGATTCCACCTTAACATTAGGAAGCACTTCCAAATCTATGGTTCTATTATTCTAATTATTGCACAATATTTGCAAATTAAAAATACATCTGAATTACTACAGATCATCCATTCTGATAGCCTAATTTTGTTTAGAAGTGCCAGTCTTGCCAGTCTACAACAAATCATCCTGCAATCTACCCAACTTTGCTCTAGAGGGATGCTGCTGAAGGCAAACTGTACGGTGTCCCTCCACACCAAACAGAACCCAGAAAAAAATGGTTCTTTTAGGTGTGCATGGCCAATGCACTGGCATGCATTGATGATGCAAGCATGGCACTGTGATGTGTGGACGATGCATTGTGCTTGCATCATCATGGCAGCCCCCATGTGAATGGGAGACCATCATGATGCTGGTGCCAGCACGTACTAGGGTTTGTGAGTGTGCGGTCGCTGAATGCTCCTGAACCCTAGAATCGGCACCAGGATGGCACTTCCCATCTGTTGGTACCAGGCCTAAGTTACTCACTGTGTCAAAGAAACCAGAAGGGACTAAGGGAAGACTGAATGGCACCTTTGAGTTTCTGTAGGAAGAGTGGTGCTATTTGGAGTTACTGTGATGCAGGACTAGATTCTAAAGATGGGCTTCCAGAATCAGTCAAGACACTCCATAAAGGTTTGCCTTCCTATGTTTTCCGGAGCCTCACAGCTTTAACTCTTTCAAGAGAGGGTGAAATGTCAGTTAGCAAATAAAGGCATTGGTTCTTGGTAGCAACAACTGTTTTGGAAGTGCTTGAAAAATGAGAAAACCTTCTATCTTGGGAAACTTTGGCTGCTCTGAAATAGGTGTTTGCAGCTGTTTGCAACTGTTTTTGTTACTACTGTTCACTTGCTTAAACAATTTGTAGTGCCTTGGGCATGCTGAACGTTTCTTCATCTTAAAACCTTTTCCAGGTTCTTCCTCCTCCTCTTGCTTCCATACTCTGCATCTGCCTGAGGTCTTGACAACTTTCCATGTTCAGAAATGCATATTAGCAGTCCCTTTTGTCTAACCTTTGTTACAATTTTTTTTACAAATATTGATATTGATGCCTTAAGCAGGATTCCAAACTTAGTGAAGTTCCCATTCCTGGGGAAATTATACCTGTTGTATATCAGCATCTCACGTTAAAGACATGAGCTCTGGGAGGAGAAAGGATGGTAAAAATGTCGTTTTAAAAAGTATTATGGAGGGGACACAAAAAATACCTTGGTTACATGAGGCCCATGACCCAAATGTGCATCTCTGAATTTCTTATGAAGAAACAGCAGAACTGTTCAGGGTGGTGGGGGAACTGACGCAGGTTCCTCCTGCGCGAACCCCCTACTTGAGCCGACGACAGCCTGCTGTGACGCGTTTAACACCTACTTTGCAGATAAAATCTCTCGGATAAGAGACGACTTGGACGCCAATGTTTTGTCAGAATCCATTGGCGAGGTGTCTAGCAACTCCGTTGCTGTCAGTTTACTGGATGAGTTTCAATCGGTGAGTACCGATGACGTGGACAAGCTCCTTGGCAGTACTCGGAAGACGACATGCTCCCTCGATCCATGTCCATCTTGACTCGTCTTCCAGGGAGGGGATTCATTGAGAACATTCCTTCGGGATGTGATCAATGCATCCCTCAGGGAGGGCACGGTCCCATCGTGTCTGAAGGAGGCGGCTGTCAAGCCTCTCCTGAAGAAACCTTCCCTTGATCCCCTGGACAGGAACAACTACAGACCAGTGTCCTTGCTCCCATTTCTGAGCAAGGTGATTGAGAGAGCAGTCGCCTCCCAACTCCAAGCTGTCTTGGATGAAACCGATTATCTCAATCCATTTCAAACCGGCTTCAGGGCAGGACATGGAGTTGAGACCGCCATGGTTGCACTGGCTGACGACCTCCGCTTGAGCATTGACAGGGGTAGTGTGACCCTGTTGGTGCTCTTGGATCTCTCCGCGGCTTTTGACACTATAGATCACTCCATCGTTTTGGATCGGCTGAGGGAGGTAGGGATCGGGGGCACCGCTCTTCAGTGGTTCCGGTCCTTCCTCTCTGGCAGATCCCAAAGGGTGAGGCTTGGGGACAGTTGCTCTTCCAAAATTGAGCTTAATTGTGGCAACCCTCAGGGCGCCATCCTGTCCCCGATGCTATTTAACATTTATATTAAGCTGGGTGAGGTCATTCGGAGGCATGGAGCTCAGTGTCTTCAGTACGCTGATGACACTCAGATATACCTCTCCATGTCCAGATCGTCAGCACAGACTTCAGATGGCGTCTCTCCTCTTAATGACTGTCTTGCAGCGGTAATGGATTGGATGAGGGAAAACAAATTGAAACTTAATCCAGACAAAACGGAGGTACTAACAGTCACAGGCCCGAAACCAGGCTTGGGAATACAGTCTCCAGTCCTGGATGGAGTCACACTCTCCTCTAAGGACTGTGTTCGCAGTCTGGGGGTACTCCTAGATTCGTCGCTCCACATGACCTGTCAAGTGAATGCGACGGTCAGGAGTGCCTGTTATCAGCTTCGGCTGATACGCCAGCTGCGCCCTTTCCTGGACATGAGGGACCTGGAAACTGTGGTACATGCTCTGGTAACCTCACGCCTGGATTTCTGTAATGCGCTCTACATGGGGCTACCCTTGTGCTTAACCCGGAAACTTCAACTGGTCCAAAATATGGCAGCCAGGCTTGTAACTGGAACATCAAGGAGAGAGCACATAACACCGGTGCTCAAGGCTCTCCACTGGCTGCCAATTAGTTTCCGGGCGCAGTACAAGGTGCTGGTTTTAACCTTTAAAGCCCTACATGGCTTGGGTCCACCTTATCTCAGGGACCGCCTCTCCCCGTATGAACACCCCCCCCCCCCGCACACTCCGATCTTCTGGGAGGAACCTGCTACAGCCTGTGAAAACTAGGCTGTTGTAGACCTCCCAGAGGACTTTTTCCGCAACCGCTCCCAAACTTTGGAATGGTCTGCCGGATGAGATGCGCCTTATAACATCTCTTGATTGCTTTAAAGAAGCTCTGAAGACGCATGTCTTCCGGCAGGCCTTCCCTGACACCTCTTAGATCCCATCTCCGAATGGGACCTATAAATTGAATTTGACCCCTTGCCTGGTGCTATTTTTTTCCTCAATGTAAGAACTATGGAGGATGAATCATGCTTTTAATGTTGTTGATTTTAAATTATTGCTAATTTAATGTACTTTTAAGGGGTGGGTGGCTGGGAATGGGTCAATGAAGTGTTTTAATTTGTATGTTTTAATCTTGTTGTACCCCGCTCCAATTGTACTCACAGAGGAGCGGGCTAGAAATAAAGATGATGATTATTATTATTATTATTATTATTATTAATCAAAGCAAAAACTATCTTCTATCTATAAAGCAGACTTTGAAAAATGGTCCTGAGACAGAAATTAGGGGTGTGTGTGTGTGTGTGTGAGAGAGAGAGAGAGAGAGAGAGAGATTGATCCACCACATGATTTCCATCGTGAGCAATTAGTTTACAAAATATGCAGATAAAGCTGTCTAGGTTTGGGGAACTATAATACAGCAACCTTTGTAATTGAGTTTGTTGCTGTTGCTGTGTTCCTTCTAGTCATTTCTAACTTACGATGACCATAAGACAAACCCATCATGAGGTTTCCTTAATAATATTTGTTCAGAGGAGGTTTGTCATTGCCTTCCCCTGAGGCTGAGAGTGTGTGACTTGCTCAAGGTCGCTCAGTGAATGTCATGGCTGAGCTGGGAATCGAATCCTGCTCTCCAGAGTCATAGTTCAACACTCCAACCACTACACCATGTTGGCTCAGTGGTTGAGTATGTGTTACAAAAATTACAGGATGTGGCTTTCTGCCCTCTTCCCATAGCAGCTTTTCTCTGTCAGGTTTTCAGTGTTCTGTATTGCAGATGAAAAGGTTACCTGCTTCCTCTGGTAGGCTGTGTTCACTGGACAGAAGCATTAGACTTTCAAAAACAGGGAGCCCATAATGCAAGGCTTCTCAGTTAAAAGACATTTCTCACCTGATAAACTCCTGAAAAGCTTTACTTGAAAGGGTGGAGAGGAAACCTTCCAGGAAATCCAAAAGTGAACACCAGATATAAAAAGGGAAATTTAATTTCACACACAAAGTATGCAGAATATTGACACAAAGCCAAGATAAAGAGTCCCCACACCCTTCCGCATCTCTGGAGGATTTTGGTTTATACTGATGAGGCCTGCTCTCAGGCACAGCACAATAATGACTTCCTTCCCGAAAATCAAAGTTCATTTTACAGAAACCAGTTGAACTGTTCCAGCTTCTCCCAGGCACTCTTTTTGCACTTCTAAAAAGAGCTCAAAGGAACTTTGCTTTCACAAACGGAGAGCTCAAAGAACCGGGCTAAGCATTATTTGATTGCTTTTGATTTTGCTAAAGATGATCAAGAGCAGTTAATTTGACTGAACAGGAATGGCATATCAGCCCACCATAAAGAAATAAGCTATTATTTCCCTCCCCCCTCCCCACACATCTTTTTCCCTTGAGCTTCAGAAATAAGTGATGAAGTATGGATAGGCAGAATTATTAAAACATTACTGAAAACCCCAAATTTTTCTGCAGAAATCAGGTTGTCAAGTTAAAATTACAGGTCTGACACTGATGAAAGGGGTAAGAACAGACATGATAAAAGTGTTTAAATTATGCCTGGCATGGGGAAAGTGAATAAGGAGAAATGCTTCTCCTTTCTTATAATGCTAGAACCCAAGTGGGTTGACCACTCTGTTGACATAGTGGGAGTTGTAGAATGGATAAAAGGATGATGCATAGTATTAACACAGTGTATAGTTAAACGGTGAAACACACTGCCACAAGTTGTACTGATGGCTAACAATTTGAAAAGCTTTAAAAGGCGATTAGATTAATTCATGGAGGTTAGCACTGTCATTGGCTCCTAGTGATATTGGCTATATATCACCTCTATTATCAGAGGCAGTCTGACAGTGTCTATCATTTGCTCAGGAGTATGTTGACATAAATAACTTGCTGTCTACTTTTGGAACAAAATGCTGGATCTGGTTGCATACAGCTCTTATGTTCTTACCTAGCTGCTGGTGCAGAAAGATTCTGGGCAGGCCTTGTTGTGCAAGGAGGCATCAAACCTGTTCTAATAAAAACACCAGTCTCAAGAATAGATTGATTTCTCTTTTTTTGAGTAAGTGAATTGAGGCCTTGGACACAGAAAATATTATGACACAGAAAGCTGGAAGGTCCTTCAGATCCCCATAGGTATACTTTTAATGCAGGTCATTCTACTTTCTTTGTGGCCTAAATATCCTAAAGGCATCAGAGCCCATCTGATCTTGGAAGGTAAGCAGGGCCAGCTCTAGTTAGTACTTAGATGGGAGACCTCCAATGACTACCAGGTGAAATAGGCTATATTTCAGAGGAAGGAACTGGCAAAGCCACCTCTGAGTATTCCTTGCTTAAGAAAACCCTATGAAATCCACAGGGTCACTATAAATCAACAGGTGGCTTGATAGCATATGCACACACATTCTACCTTAACATAACAACAACAATAAAATACATCTGACAGGCTCCCAATTCCAGTAGGTTAGAGGCATTTACACCCCATGCTCATTCATTATCTCTTGTAAGAGCAATTATGAGAAATTAGTTAATTGGGACTGGAAGGGAGTTCTGATATAAACAATTAAGTTTATCACACGGGCCCAGGGGAACAAAAACAGGATGGGATGGAAGGGAGCGGAAATGGGGCGGAAGGGGCAAATAATGCATATTATTGCACATGAGAATGCCACAGTTGCCACCAGGAATCCCCAATCCTTTCCGCATCTGTCCCACAGCAGGTGATTTCTGAGAAGTGTTCAGAACCATCCTTGGAAAGCGGCTGCTATGATGCGGAATGGATTGGGGATTCCGGGAAGCAACTGTGGCATTCTCCCTTGCAATAATATGTGTTATTTGCCTGATCTGTTCCGTTTCCGCTCCCTTCCATTCCACCCCGTTTTAGTTCCACGGGGCTTGTGCAATAAACTTATCTGACAGGTGCAGGAAGATTCTTTAAGTGTGCATGGCCTGTAAATAGTTTGAGTAGTTAATGCAATCTGCACTAGAGAATCTTCCTTCATCTTCCTACAAGCAGGTCACTTACTGTTCCTTAGATGCCCACATGACATGTTTTCCTTTTCCCCATTTCTGCAAAGCATGATCAAGAAAGGGGAAAGAAGTTCTGTTAGGCTTATAATTGCTTTACAAATTATAACTACCCAATCTATCTGCAAGTGACACAAAAGACTGAAAAATTCTTATCAGTACCACACAGGAATTTTTTAAAAATGAGTAACAGAAAGGTACAAAACAAAATACCATGGCACAGTTTCAGATCTTTTAAATCTCCTTTAACATTTCAGGCATGTTATAAACACCTGTTCATCTTGTGCACCACAAGGAGATTAGATGCAAGAATGGCAGGAAACAAGAGAAACAACTAGAAAGTCAGGCTTTGATCCCTAGAAGAGAAAGCTCCTGGTCATACAGTAAATATAGAAGCTGCCCACACACCAATTCATTTTAGCTGAGGGATTCCATATTAAGATTTGTTATGGAATTTTTCCATCAGTGACTGCCACTGATCTCTCCAAATAGCTAGTGTGGTTTTGATTAAACAATACAAATGTTCATTGAAGTTCACCAAAGTGGTGCAAGTCAGATTTCATTGGGACCAGGCTTTGTAAGAGCTCATAAGCATTATTCCCGGTTAGTCAGATTCATTAGTAACATAGTGCCTTTGTACTTTATACCTCTTTTGGTGAACAGCTGTCTCTTTCCATTCAGCTTTGATTCACAAAAGCATGACTTACTTTCCCATGTGTGATGCTGTTCTGCGAAACTGGCTCTTTATTAATGAGCATACTGGTTGTGAGATTTTCTGGCACAGGATGAAAATACACCAGAGTTACACAGCTAGACAAGGAAAGGCAACACATTCATTTCAAAGATTTTTTCAAAGGCTTGGGAATGAGTATAGGCATAAACAGACCTAGTCCAGTGTCCCTTATTTTTCCAGTCCACTCTCTCCACTGGTGAAATTGGCTATGTTGGCAAAACCTTTGATAAGATGATGTGGACAAGAGTTTGGACTAATTCACATAACTATTTTTTCTCCTGAAGAGAGCTGCAAAGATTCTTGTAATAGCAGTTACCAGCTTGTACTTGCTACACCAAAGTAGTGCACACTGTTAACAGCAATAATTGCAGCGAGTCCTATATTTTTCAGAACTTCTCTGGTTTATGTCTTGCTGTGGATGAGGAGGCCTGGCAACATGTTGCATCCACCTAACCCGCTGCCCCTCACTTGGAGAAGTGGTGGCTTTCATCCGCATTATCTATACATGCTTTCAGATACATATGCATACACCTTGTAAATCTTTGGAGGCTCTGAAAGTCTCCTTGACACTTAAGATATTACTGTACAAGGCAAAAAAGTGGAATTTTAACAGGATAAAATCATATTTGGCTGGTAGCTATCACAAAACATTGTGTCCTTTTTGCTGCCACCTTGCATTCCGTTCATTATTGTAATGCACCTTTTCATTGATGGGCAAAATCTGTCAATAGGCTCTCAACTTTGCTGCTATTCATACAATAGGTCCCTTTTACTGCAGTTCCACTTCTCAGGCAGCTGTGTCATGTGCATGGGCATAACTCTGCTCCTCTCCCTCTATCCCTCCCATCACAATGATTGCACTGCCAATTGCTTCCCAAAGTCAGTTGTTGTGTGCACATTCACACAGCAGCTGCTTTAAGAGGCGGTTGGCAATGGGGAATCACTTGTCCCCCCCCCCCCCTCCGCAAGCAACACATATTCCCCATTCACACACTAAGGAGTTCTCAGAATAGCCAATGGAATTATGCTTTTTGGTCAACCAGTTTCTGATACTGTGTAATCCCTTAACCCCTCCACATTATTATACAAATCCATTTCTGCTTTTCTTGCCTCTTGTGACAAGTTCTCACATCCATAGAATGGAAGACTTTTTGGAGGTGTAGGCTTTCCAGGGAAACAGACTACTGCCCAAGGTACTTTTGTTCCTGGTTGCTAATTTCAGTGGGCTGAGTGACACCTACCAATCCCACAATCATATATTTCAAGTCAGTGTGCAACATAGTTTGACCTGTGCTGGAATCACTGAATCATAGCATCATACAATCCTAGAGTTGGAAGAGACCACATTAGCTTGGCTTATTCATGGATTGCTCAATTGGCCCATCAAACTGTTCTTCAGGTGTCCCTAAGAAGATGTGCGTCAGACTTTGGAATTAACTACACTGAAAGCTGTGTGACAAGCAGGAAATGGTGCATGCACCTTGGCATGCTGTGTGCACAAGCCCCATTATTTTTAATGGGGTTCAAGCATACGTGGAATTTGCCTTATACTGGGGGGGAGGGTTCCGGAACAGATCCCCTGCATGAGGCAAGGGCACAGTGTAATTATTTGTACTAACAAAGTTATAACTATGCTGTGTTATGACTGTAAATTGACAAGAGATAACATCACTGTTTTTTACAATGTAATATTCTTAAGTCCTGCTTTATGAAGTGTTGTGGGTATTGACATGATGGCAGGGTGGATGGGTGGAAAGTATTTTGGTTTTTGTTTTGGTTTTTGTGCCACAGGCCAAAAGTTTTTAGCATTCAGAATGTTTTTTACAGTAAATAAAATGAACATTTTAGTTACAGTTGAGAAGTGGAGAAACAGAATTACTTTTAAAAAAATATGATAGTAACCAACTATGTTTTAGGGATCTGAAATATAAAAGTAACTCAAAGTAATTTTCAATACTGGTTTATATGTAATAGAAAAGGAAAAATGCAGACTTTGCAGTTTACAATTACATGAGCTGTTATCGCATCTGGCGTAAATTAGCCTGTATTTATGAAGCTACAGTGTGTATATCATCTGGTCTCTGGACTACTTTGTTTTAAAGAATGTAGCTTTGTTATATTTAGGTAAGTTCAGCGTTCCATTTATAGATGTAATGAATATATTATCTTACACCTTGCTAGGGCTTTCATGGTCCCCAAATCCTTCTGGGACCCCTGTGTAACCAGGGTTAATCCCTTTTCTAAACTTCTACTAAATCAAAAACTAAAGTCTGTAATGTTTTCAGAAGCAGCTGGTGAACTGAAGATTGTAGCCCATCTCATCTTGTACCAAATAAAATTAAAAGTAGCTTTCAGAATGTTTTTCATTTTCTCAGATCACATCTTGCATCCAGGTTATGCTTAATACCATGAAATCCAGGAGGACACGCAATAAATGCAGTAAACTGTACTCAGATGGCTGTCAGATTGTAGTCAGATTGCTTACAATGTGTTTCAAGCACCCTATTTGGAAAGTACTAAACTGCAGATGCTAATCAACAGCCAGTCTGACTGGTAGGAAGATGAAAATGGAGTCCCAATAGTACATATATAGAAGGGAAAACCCCCAGGAACAAAGCCTGTCCTTTAAAGGTGAGCTTCAGCCTGTACTGACTTTGAAATATATGGACCTAAGAAGTCTGTGAGAACTGGAATACTGGAAAAGAAGATTTTGGACATTGAACTAGAAATACTGGAACTGATTATAGAAAGAATCCCATAAGTGAATAATCAATTAACAGAAATTTGAGAGGACTGTTGGCTAATGTAAGAAGCATATACGTTTCAATTATTTCAGTATAATGGAAAAGGATTAGAAAGGATGAGCAAAGTTCTTTGGAGTGTTGTGGAGAATCACAGAGTGTGAAGAGAAATCCAGTCCATCCATATGTCTGAAAGGCAGGACTATTCATATCCTAACCAGTCTATTCAATTGAGGCTTACAGTGTGACATTTTAAGCAGAGGGTAAATTTGCCATGAAATGCTGTCTGCAGGACAGATGACCTAAGCAAATGAGAGACAACCAAGTTGATAGGACTAGAGGAAAACATGTTTGCCTTGTAATCACAGTCTCTAGAGCAAATAACATTTATTCTCCAGATATCTATGGCTGCAATTCTATATCTTTTTATCTGGAATCAAACCCTATTGAAACCAGTGGGCCTTACCTTTGAACATACATATATGGGATTATCCTATTAATCAGCCAGTCTTAACTAAATGGGAATTAACATGTTTGTTTGTCCTAGGACTTACTGAATACTATCAGAAATTACCTTCTTGTTGCTTAATCCACTCTCTTCTATACTCTTAAGTATTTTTAGACAGGACTTTCATTGTGCAGTCACCTAGAAACTCCACCACACTTCCAGGTAGCATATTCCACTGTTGAACAGCTTTTACCATTGGGATGTTTTTCCTAATTTTTGGGTGAAATCTCTTTTCCTGTGGTTTGAATCTATTGCTCTGTGTCCAAAGTTCTGCAGCAGCACAACACAAGTTTGCTCCATCCTGAATATGGCATCCCTTCAAATATTTAAACAGGACTATCATGTCACCTCTTAACCTCTTCTCTGCCAGGCTAAACATAACCAGCTCCCAAAGCTTCTCTTCCTACAGTATGGTTTCCAGACCTGTCACCGTTTTTGTTGCCCTCCTCTGGACACCTGCCCAAAATACATAGTATTCCTGGTGAGATGTGACAAAATACAGTAAAGAGAAAATACAGTGGTACTGTTGCTTCCCTCAATCACAACAGTATACAGATTGAGTCTCCCTTATCCAAAATGCTTGGGACCAGAAGTGTTCTGCATTTTGGATTTTATAGATAGATAGATGATAGATAGATAGATAGATATTTGTATATACATAGTGCAGACCCAAGTCTAAACATTAAATTCATTTATGTTTTGTACACTCCTTGTATACATAGCCGGATGGTAATTTTATACATAACATTTTCAATGATGTTGTTCATGAAGCAAAGTTTGTGTACACTAAACCATCAGAAAACAAAGGTGTCACTATCTTAGCTACTCATGTGGACAATTTTGGAGTATTTTGAAATTTTAGATAAGGGATATTCAACCTGTACTCCTACTGATGCAGTCTAGAATTATTTTGGCTTTTTTAGCAACTGCATCATATTGCTGATTCACGTTCAGCTTGTGGTCTGCTATGACGTCTCAATCCTTTGACATGGACTGTTGTCAAGGCAGCTGTCATCCATCCTTTATTTGTGCATTTCATTTTTTTCTGCCTAAATGTAGTACCTTACATTTCTCCATCTTGAAATTCATTTTGTTAATTTTGGCTCAGCTTTCTAATCTGTTACAGTCCATTTGAATTCTGATAGTTTATGGGGTTATTGCTACTCCTCCTAATTTGGTGTCATTTGCAAATTTGATAAGCATGCCCTCTATTCCTCCATCCAAGTCATGGCTAAAGATGTTGAATAACACTGGGCCCAGGACAGAAGTGGTCACTTCTTTCCAGGATGAAGAGAAGCTGTTGTTGAGCACTCGTTGGGTTCTGTCAATCAATTACAAATCCACCTAAACATCATTGTCTCAGCCACATTTTACTAGAAATTTTGCAGGGGACCTTGTAAAAGGCCTTCCTGAAATCATGATATGCAACATCCATAGCGTTCCCTTCATCTACCAAGCTTTTAATGTTATCAGAGAGAGGGGGGGAGGGGAATTAATCTGGCATGACTTGTTTTTTGAAAATCCCATGTTAATAATAACAATAAATAATAAAATTTATTTTTATCCCGCCCCTCTGTGCAACACAACCCGGGTGGCTTACAACATTAAAATATACATTCCTATATCCCAAAATCCCACCCTCCCTAAAATAGAATTAAACACTATGCAACTTAAAACATAGCTTAGAATAATAGACAAAAACAAACAATAACTGCAGGAAAAGTCACGGTATAAGTTAGGAACATCATCAAGGGATCTACCCGCTGGATGGCTAGCTACAAAGGGCAAGGATCAAGAGGGCAAGTTGTTTACCTTACCCTACCATGTTGAGTTTTAGTGATCACAGCATCCCTTTCTTTCTTACAGATTGACTAATGATCTGCTTTAGAATCTTTCCTGGTGTTGATATCAAGCTAACTAGGCAGTAATTGTTTGAGTCCTCTTTCCCCACTTTTTTTTTTTAAGATGGGGACAATATTTGCCCTCATTGGGCCTGCTGGGACTCCTCCAAGAACTCTCAAAGATTATTGCTAGTGGTGCTGAGATTATGTCTGCCAATTCTTTAAATACCCTTGGTTCATCTGACCCTGGCCCTGTTGCTTTTAGGAAAAAAAAAACAGTTTCAATCCCTCTTCTATCACATTATTTAAGAACAGTGTGATAATCTCCTGTCCATAACCTGTTTATATTCTTTCATATTACTCAGTTATAGCACTATGGTTCCACTTGAAGTGCCATGGCAAGATGGTTATGGAATCCTAGGGTTGGCAATTGAGGGAGAGACATTTAAAATTCTTATCCAGGGAGCTCATCTGGGGTCTCTGACCAAACTACAAAACTCTGGAAGACCTGCAGAATGCAGCCATGGCAGCTAGAGTGGAATCAAAGTGCTGCAACTGTGTAGTGTGCAGTCACTTGAATAGAGCTTTTATATCTGTTTTGTCTACTGTTTTCTCAGTTGCAGTTGGGAAGTGGACCCAGTCATATCGGGGAAAGCCAGTGAAAAGGTTGTGTGTGTAATATTTAAACTTTCCGTGTCTGCACTGTCTGCAAGACTGGGAAAAGTAGGGATTCATACACCAAGCCACAACCCATTCAGTCCAAGATCTACTACTGGCTGCCCACCTTGCTGCAGAATGTTATGTAGATTCCAGAGGATTAGAAACTAAACTACTATTTTATGTACAACTGGGTGCTGCTGGATCACTCACATGTGGAAGCACCAAGTGAGTGGCTTGCCCAAGGCCACACAGTGAATCTCTAGGAGAGGCAAGGGAAATTCTGATTCATGGCTTGGGCTTTTTTTCTGCCACTCTGCTACATGAGCCTCTGGCAGTGACTTGGAGCAAAGCTTTAGTACAGTGTTTTGTGTATTTCCCTGAAGTTTCTGTCTGAAGATATATATGAAGTTATGGCATGCCCAGTTCCTGTGCTTCATTAGTTAGACATAAATCTGGCCTGAGGTGATAGTCTAAAGGCTGTTTTCTCCAAATAAACAGACAGTCTTTGGGCTGTGGTGAAAATTCAAAAGAAAGGAAGTACTAAGGATGAATTAACCCTAACAAAACGAGTTCACTGACAAAGAAGACACTACTACTACGTTGTTTTGGTAGATCCGTTCTTGAAGTCCTGCCAGAGCATAGCTCTCAAATTCCCTGATTCCAAAACAATGGACAGTCACCCGAGAATATGGAGTGTGCCCTCTTAAGAGGTTATATTTCAATAAATGACAAGTTTACTATACAATTTTTTTTTCATTGTAAAAATATAAAAAGGAAAACGGCTATAATTATTTAACGCTTTAATGGAAAGCCTTATCTTTTTGACTACTGTATATACTTGACCATAAGTTGACCTCGTGCATAAGCTGAGGGCAGGTTTTGGAGATAAAATTATAGAATTTGGCACAACCTGTGGATAAGTTGAAGGTAAAACTTTGGGGCTCAGCATGATCCTGCTTTTCCGCCCTTCCACACACCCTTGGTTGTCTGCAGCTGGCCCCAGAGAAAGAGGAAAAGGAGACAAACAGGCTGGTTGCAAACAATTGACAGGTTGGGCAGTAGAGGAGCCTTGAGGGACTAGTGTTCATTCCTCTTCCTCCATTTTTTGCTCAGCCTTCTCTTCGGGAGAAAGCTTGGTGGCAAAGGAGATTTGACGGGTGAGCATTTGCCCTCTTCTTCCTCTGCCGCTCAGGTTTCTCCTTGGGAAAAAGCTGACAGCTATGGATTTTACCCTATTGACCCGTGTACAAGTCAACCCATGCTTCTGGGTCAATTTTTTTGGTGTAAAATTTTCAACTTATACATAGATATATATGGTAGCTTTGAAATATATTTAGAGTTTAAATCTGTCAGACAGCTACTCAGAGGTTTGACAATGACAAGATGGCATAAGGTATCATTCAGTATCATAACTGGGTTATTCTACATAGTCCTTTGGCTATCAGCCAAATATATATATTGAGAGTTATATCATGGATCAAAACTGTTCTTTGGGGTTTGAGTATTAAGAATGATATGACAGACCATAAGTGAAGGAATGTATTCTTGAACAGAAGGGGGATGGATAGATAGATGATAGATAGATAGATAGATAGATAGATGATAGATAGATAGATAGACTGGTACAGATGGAATTCACATCAACACAGATAAAGAAATAACAAGGCAAGCACTAAGTGATCCCTCTCTTAGAAAACTCCATCCTTTGGTAACTAAGGAGAACATTTGGCCCCTACGCATAATGCATAATGGTGGATCCATATGTATGAAGACAGAAAGATACATTGCCAACCTCCCCTGTCCCTGCCAATAGTCTGTGTGTTGAACATGGATGTTCCAGCATAGAAGTCAAAGATTCTACAAATCTGAGATCTTGATTCCACCTCATAAGGAAAGGGAGAGAGGCTGAGAAATAGATGTTTGCGAAAGAAGATCAGCTCCAACCCTATTGCTGAACATGGCTCCTCAAGCTTGGCTTTTCTGTAGTTCTATGCCATATGGTGACATAGTTCTGAGCTATTTTTTTTTCACCTGGCCTCTGCTGGTTCTAATGGAAATCGACATAAACTCTGTTAGCCTAACATCTGTCCAGCCCTGTCATAGGTTTATCTGCACACATGTCCACCATCACCCTTTATCCTGAGCATGAGTGTTCGGAGTAGCAAGCCAAGGCTTATTCATGGCTCCCTCCCTCCTCAAACATGCAACACATGAAGAGGCATAAGAAATGATCAAGGAAGAAAAAAGGAACACATTTGATGTGATAATAGTTGTCACTGGACAGTTCCTAGAACAGCACTGAGACAGGATAGACCTTGTGGAATAATAAGCTGCCTCTAGGAAATAAGGATTTTTTAGGAAATTCCATCTGCAAATTTCTTATATGTTTCTTTGCTTAGATATGAGCAAAAACAAAAAAGAATTGTGGAATCACCGTACTTTTGAATCCTCTCCCTTTCCCAGGTGGAAATATGAATTAGGTAAAGCACAGCAACTGGAAAAACAACATCTTGATTTAGTGCAGATGATGTCTTTGGTTACATTTTCCCTCCTTGCTTCTGAAACATCATTTGGATATTTTGAAGAAAACCTTGAGAACTACAGCAACATATACTACAACTTCCTAATGCATTTGACCCATCTAAAGGAGCCCAAAGTATTGTTAATTATTTGTGAACTTCTAAATGTCTCAGGACTACTTGGGAATCTGAAAGGTGACCTTCCAAGGCTAATTAGGTGCCTGCCAGAGACAGGGGACCATCTCACGAGTCTAAAAAGCAGTATTTTAACAGGATAAAAGCATTTGTGGACAGTCCTTATCACATGACTTGTCCCAGTACTTATTACATATATAGTTGGCCTTCCATATCAGTGGATTCATTATCCACAGATTCAACCATCGATGGCTTGAAAATGTTACAAAAAGATATAAATTCCAAAGAGCAAACATTAATTTTGCTATTTTAAATAAGGGACACCATTTAACCACATCATTGTATTTAATGGGAGTTGAGCAACCACAGATTTTGTTATCCACTGAGGATCCTGGAATCAAACCTCAATAGATACTAAGGATCCACTACTGCTTCTGTGTTGGTAAATTAATTATATTGTATGTTATAAGACATTTTGGTGTCTCTGTTGGTTTAGTGTATTCAGTTTATTCAGAGGACCCCTTTACCTGGGTCTTGCATATATTAAAAGCTTGACAGAACATTTAGTATACAATAAAAGAAAGGCCAGTGGAATCTTAAAGATGAGCAAAAAAAATGTTACAGCATGATTTTTCAAAGACTATAGTCCCTCTACAAGATCCAATCCATATCAACTCAAGGAACTAGATCCTAACTGATCTCAGAAGGAAAACAAGGTCAGACCTGGTAAGTACTTGGAAAGAAGGCTGCCAAGGAATATCAGACATTGTAGACTACATTGAGAGGAAGGTAATGCCAAACCTCCTCTGACTAAATCTTGTGAAAATAAGCCTATAATATGGTAGTCTTTAGTCAGGGAGGAACCGAAAGAGCATGACTACAACAACAAAAAGTCCCAGAAAATTCATGCTATAATTTTGTTGGCTTTTACAGTGCTATGGGACTCTGTTTGATTTTTTTTTCTTTTTCTTTTCTTTTTTCTTCCTTCCTTCCTTCTTTCTTTCTTTCTTTCTTTCTTTTTGCTTCAATAGACTAACAACTATATCATTTTAGAAATGTTTTGAGTTTCAAATGTACCTCTCTCTCTTCCCCTCCATCCCTCCCCCCTGTGTGTTTTTTAGGGATGGAAGCAAAGATGTGTACTGAGAATCATGAATTATCATGCTAAAACAGCAGTACACATTGGCCTCCTTAACAAAGAGGGAAGAGGGTTCCTTTGTAATTACTCTGAAAGGGGAAATTGAGCACTTGCATGGGTATGGAAAATTAACCTAATGAGAAGGCACTTGTAGATAGCATTGTAAAAAAGGAAGCAAGGCTTGTAAAAGATATGTCCAGTCTATTGTCAGGTTAAGGTGGTTCTTAAGGAGGAAATGAGATGACCATAAAGTAAAAGAAACATGAATGACACCTCTTTAATCAATCAGATGTACTTCATGGAATAAAAATGCTAGCAAGCAATGAGATGCAGATATTTGCTGCAACACATACGCTGCTGCAATTAATTTTTCAGATTTCTCCTCCTATCTCTTGATCACTTCCTTTGGTAGGATGTAAACCTTTTTCCAAGCCCCTTCCTCTTCTCATAAGGTGGACATGACCCTGACAAGCAGAGCTTCATACACTGACCTTGGGTGAAATATTGACTCTTCCAGAGGGGAAGGGATCAGCGTTTCAAAGGAAACACCTTACAGCAGCTGGCTTGAACTCAATTTTCCACACAGAACATGTATTTTTGAACCATTAAATTGCTATATCCTTGGATGAGGTTTGCCTCTTAGAATAGGGTTAAAACAATATAGGTTAAGGTCTCTGTTGCCCTGTGCCAATGCGAAATTTGGAATTGCACTGTGGGGTGGGTTCTAATTAACTAGGGAGGTAATATTATCCGTTCAGTGTTCTGCCGTGTACTATTAATGGCATAAATGGTTCAAAGTATAAGGTGATCTGACGCACAGATTCTTCTAAATATTATTTCATTCCAGGTTGATTATATCACAGAGACTACAATACATTCTGAATCAAATGTGTAAAATCTCTGTGTGTCATATGACTGAACTGTAGATCCATTCCTATGACTACTAGTGTCATGGGGGATGGGAGAGTTGCAAGGATGGTGCAAGACTTGGGGACTCTGATCCTTCCTCCTGTTCCTCTTCCCAATTCTTTTTATGTGTAAAATTTATATACGTGTCAAGTTAAATATTAAATTTATTTACCGTATATATTTGACTATAAGTCAACCACATGTATAAGTCAAGGGCAGGTTTCGAGCCCCAAAATTATGGATTTTTGATATGACCTGTGGATAAGTCAAGGGCAAAACTTAGGTGCAATGTAACAAAGGGTCTAAAGAATGAAACAAAGGAAAACTATGCCAAGGAACTTACAAAATTCGAGCAGGCAAAACTGTTTGTGTTCACCCTAAATGCTGGATGGACAAGAGACTAGAGGGTCAGTGCTTCTAGGACCCTCTTGCCTTTCACTGGGGGATGGTTCCTTTTTAAATAAGAGTTAAAGTACAGTACTTACGTTGACCCACGGATAAGTCAACTCAGGTTTTGTGGGGTCATTTTTTGACCAAAATTTCTAGACTTATACATGAGTATATACAGAAAATGAAACTGTTTTAGTTTGAATGGTGGCAGTTCCTTATAAAATGTTAAAATATGAATATATATGAATGCGCAAATGAAAATAGGCACACCAAATAAACAAAATATTTTTATTCATATACTCCATTGAGTGAGGGAAGGCAATATCCATTTGTAGGTGTAAAGGGGAGTCCCAAGGGTATGTAGCCAAGGGTCTCACTAGGGGAATTTTAATTAGCTCAATTAGTTAATTGACTGCCCACATTAATCCATTGAGATCTTTCCCATATTTGTACAGAGGATGCTGAGACAGAGTGATGCAGAGACAGAATTCTTCCAATGAATTACATTTTATTAAAAGGGGAAATCACACAGCAAACACTCACTCACTCACTCACACATACAAGAGCTATGGAAATGATAGGACAAACTTCAATAAATGATAATTACCAAAACTTGGTTGCTCCTTAGGATGTGGTCTCATGTTGAAGATAATATGCAGCTGCTGGGAGCTCTTGGAAGACAATGAAAGCCTTGGCCAGCAGAATGCAGGAAGACATGGGGTCCCCCTGCTCTCTGGCTAGCTTTTTCCTTAGGATCTTTTATAAGCCAAAACTGGCCTGCGGGCAAAGGTGTTTACATCAAAGAAGCCAAATATACATGTAAAGGATCACTTGGTCTGGCAATGGCCAGGGTGAGAATGAAGTGTAAATTAGCCTTATCTGGCTTGTCCAGCAGACCTCCTGATTGTGGAGGTATTAAAGTTTCTCATTTGCAATTCCCAAATTCTTATGTTTGATGTGCTTATGAGATAATGTGGATGTGATCACTTGCCTCGGGGATTATGGCTGCCAAGAGTACAGAGTCTGTTTGGGGCCATAGGGAGAATGTACACACATCAAAATTCAGAAGATTTCAGTGCTGGTAACAGGTTAAAAGTCTGAGTACCACTGGAGTAATACTGTAGATAAAAACCAAAGCAAATCGCAGAAATGCTTAGCAAATGTTTCCTTTATTTTTCTGCATTCATTCATAGTTTTCTATACTGTGGGCCCTTGTTATCTGCTGGGATTTGGTTCCAGGACCCTCCGTGGATAACAAAATCTGTGTATGCTCAAGTCCCATTAAATATAATGGCACAATAAAATGGTGTCCCATATATAAAATGGAAAATCAAGGTTTGCTATTTGGAATTTATACTTTTTTCGGAATATTTTCAAGCCATGTATGCTCAAATCTGTGGATAAAAAAATCCATGGATAAGGAGGGCCAACTGTACTAAAGTTGTTGCATGATTTATTTACAATTTTTAAGAGAAAAGGAAAAACAAAAATAGTATGCATATTTATATATACACTCTGCAACTGTCAGAATGCACAAATGCATAGGTCTGAACTAGTTCTACTAAGGTTTTGCTGTGTCCCCCCAACCCCTCCTAGGTTACCATGGACAAAATTAACCCATAATAAAACATAACCCACAGGAATTATGCAGGGCTACTAGATTATATATAATATGCTGTTGCTAAGCATCAAGCTTCTTCTGTAAAAGACAAGAAAATGTGATATCGCATTATAAGCACCCATTTTCCTAATGGGATGAGGCTGAAGAGGGCTGCTTCAACTTTGACTGTTTAAAATAGCTGGGGAAGAATAGACTGGCTGTCATTGACACATTTATATCAGGGCCATCTCAATGATTTCTACTGGCTGATTTTCTGAAGACCAAGTAGTTGAAGGGTTATGGCTGGCCACACCACCCCTTTTCATAATCCCTTTTTAGACTGTATAAATGAATGCTAATTCTGCCATATTCACCTTACTAATCATGTAATTCAAGCCAGGCAGACATTTTATGTCTTTCCAAAAGATTTCAAATCACTTCTACTCTTGAGGTCTTCTTGAAAGAGGGCTTGATAAATACCGCAGCAAGTTAGTGTCAAGTTAGGGTTAGTATGTGTATCTTCCCAAGCAGTTCAATGTACACTCAGCACACTTTAGCTGTGTCAAACTATTGAATGCCTCAGTTGAAAGGAGTTAGCAGACATGCTGAGGAATAAGAGCTGGACCCCTGGATCTGGTTTGCCTCTCTCCTTCTCTTTCTCTCTCTGTGCATTCTTTGCAGAATATGTGGATAACATAACTGTGCTGGGTGGGTGGCAACTGGACCAATTTGCTTAAGGCTCTGGAAAGTAAGGGGCATCCCTGTACTGCCACTGTTTGTGTATGTATATTTATCTCCTTCCCCATGTTACTCACCAGAGTCCCCTCCCCATGCACACACAGGCTCTTGAAGGGAACAGTGCTTCATCTGTTCCCAGCTCATAAATACTCTGAGCAGCCCAGTATATGGCAATCCTCTATACAGGGGAGTGAAACACTGGGAAAATAATACTACCAATTAGCAAAAATCTACCACAAAATAAACATGACTATAACAACATTGTGGTGTACTGAACTGGAAACATATTCAACATAAAGCCATGGAAGACGGCTACCTCCGGAGCAATGTGTGGCCGTTTCGACTCTTAGAGGTCTTCATCAGCATTTCAATGTCATTTTATGCCGGATTAGTATCCCAAACTATGCTTCCATGCTGCCAAACCATAGATCAGCAAGGCTCAGCAATAGTCAAGTTCCTAGTCTTTCCATGACTGAAAGACAGTTTGCCAGATTGAGACCATTGAAGGACATTGCCAACAGTACAAAGACTTACTACAAGTGCCACAAATTACTTTTTCATTTTGGTGATTGGACTTTCTGGGAGATATAGTATTATATTGCTTTATATGACACTCCATTCATTATTTTGGGATTATTAAAAGATACAGAAGACTTATTGCCTACTGCTGGCTTTATGTTGAACGTGTTTCCAGTTAAGTACACCATGATGTTGTTATAGTCATGTTTATTTTGTGGTAGATTTTTGCTAATTACTGTAGTAGTATTGTTTTCCCAGTGTTTCACTCCCCTTTTGGCAGTTGTACTGTATACCTCCTGCTCGTTTTGTTTCTCTAATACTCTATACAGACCAATAAGCCTTGCCTACACCCTCCCATTGATTTGCTGTGAAGACGAGTGACAGAATTCTTACAGAAGACCTGGCAAAATAGATACATGGTCTTGCAATGGCTGGCATTGACATATGGTTGCAATGGGCCACTTGCAGCCAGCCTAAGATATTGTTGCATGAGGCAAGGAGCAAGGTGCCCTCCCCTTCTCATTTCATGTCCAAAGCTGAACAAACTGGTAGCTGAATCTCTCTTCAACAACATCAAGTAGGACCACATTATTTGTTGCATCTAAAGGCATCAGGCTAGCTTCAGGGCACAGGACTGGCCATTGCAGCACACAGCTCTCTCCTCCAGCCTCTCATTGCTACCCCCTCCCCAGCATCTGTTCCTCAATACTACCATCTTATTTTGCCTAACTGTAGGGCTCGTCCAGGTCCAATAAAATGTCTATTGCTGAAAACAAGGTAACCAATATGGACACTTGTGTGCATTGTACTCTTTGAAGTCCGCTACATTGGTTTGCAGGTCATTGACTGTAGATTGCAAAATGAACACATACACAGGGTTGGTCCTAGGATAAACAGCACCCTGGACAAGAAGAGCTTTTGTCATTTCCCTCCCCCTATGGGTTTTATAGTGTTGCTAAGTTATGCTTAAAGGGTTTGGCATTATTTGTAATGGTTACAGTGCTTGCTAATATGTAATAGTCTCTCAAGCTAAAGCCTAGAAAAGAACAATACCAGTCTTGAAATGGGGGATAATAGTCACACCATAAAGATAACTGATGGAAATTCAATTTTGTGGGATGGTCTTTTTGTTTGTTAACACCTCTGAAACCTGCAGATCTGGGGGTGGGGTGGAGGACACTACCTTGTTTATTTGTTTCCATAGTTCACTGAAGTCAGTACCTTCAATAGACATGGAACTGATCGACCAAGTTCATCTTGGCAATCCCATTTCCCTCTAACATGCAGGATTGCCTACTCCCAAGGCTACCTCTGTGTATAATGATTGGGTGGATGGGATGTATTGATACCAGGCAAACTGTGTGCTGTTCCTGGAGAGTACAATGTTAGTGCGGACATTCCTTCAACCCAATATCAGCACCTGCTTTCCCTGGAACTCTATATCCCAAGAGAACCTGGGATGACAACAGTCCAGGTCAACATGCTCCTTTTTCTTGTAACACTTACTAAAACACAACACATGGAGGTGTTGTAGTCATGCTTTGAGTTTCCTTGCACTTGAATGTCGATAACACATGTTATCAACAGGGACACAAACAGTACAATGGCCTCCAGCCATTTTCTGCATTGTAATAGAACAAGGAGAAAAGCTCTCTCTCCCCCCCCCTCTAAAAAGGAAAATACCATTTTTTTGCTACCCCCTTTAACCCAGTGTCTTAATATCGTTCCAGAGGTGCTTCAGAGAGAATGGCTCCCAGCACTGCCATTCATAAGGCATTGTGCACCTATTCCTTCTTTGCCTCCTTCATGACACATTGGGGGGGGGGGAGGAGTTTATCACACGGGAGGAATTTCTCCCAATTTTGAATTGAGCCAATTCGAATTCATGTAAATTCGCTAGTTTAGCGAGTTTACGTGAAATCTAATTGCGTTCTGAATGAGTTCAGAATGACTTCCCATTTCTCAAAAATGACCCCCCATTGCCTGAAATTGCATGAGATACTCTTATACACATTAATGTAAAAACTATGATTGCATTCGGAAGTACTTCCCTTTTGCCCGAAATTGCGTGAGATACACTCATATGCAATTACGTGAAACCCCATGATTGCATTTGGATTGCCATTGCATTATACCCCCAAATTCCATTGTATGATAAACTCCAGACTGCATCACAACTGCATCAGTAGATATAAACAAGTTTTATTCACTCCAAGATCCGCTGGGTATTCCCAAGTGGAAAGAAAGGTTGAAGAAAAACCAGAACTGCTGTGTGTGTTCAAAAATGTTTGGTTAGCTTGTTAGTCATTCCATAATTCACCCCTATTTGTGTCAATTTCCTGGATGAGGGCTTCTTTTGCCCTAATTCAGGTCTAATCTGCACTGCAGAATTAATGCAGTTTGACATTGCTTTAATTGTCATGGCTCAATGCTAGGGAATCCTGGGATTTGTAGTTTGTTGTGGCACCAGAGGTCTCTGACAAAAAAGTCTAAATATCTCACAAAACTACAAATCCAGAATAGCATTGAGCCATGGGAGTTAAAGCAGTGTCAAACTGCATTATTTCTGTAGTGCAGATTAGGCTACAGTCTTGTTTCTGTTCCTATTAGAAAGGCCTCTAGTTTGTACAATTCACCTTAGTTTTAAGACATCCTATGCAAGTCTAACTTTCTCCTTATGTTCTAGTTAGGTTTCTTTCCTCTTTCCCTTCATCCTAGGATACCTTTTTTAGTGAATTATGTCCTGTACAAATCTACTCAGAAGTAAGCCCCATTTAGTTAAACAGAAGGCACTCCCAGGTATGTGGCCATGAATTTCAGCCTTCATTGATTTCAGTTTGGCTTCTAGGTGCTAGTGTCCATCTATCTCCTGCTTTCATCTCTGTACCACTGACTAACTCTTGAACCTTGATTCAATAAACTCTCAGATGAGGGAACATCACATGGTGTGACGGCTGATGCCATAATAAAATTTGTTAAGACTTCCAGGGACAGCAGACTCTGAAGTTTTTTGCTGCAATAGACTAACACAGTGATCTCCCTGGAAATTCTTGAATCTTGTTGGGAGTGTGTAAGCATTTCATAAAATATTCATCCCCAATTACTTTAAACATGCCTTCGTCTGTTCTGCGGCTAGCTCCACACTCCCACACCAGTGCACATTCAAGGGGACACATTACAACGTTAGATCATTAATTACTTACATTACAGGGGAGATTTTTATCTCCATGTAATTTTTATTTTCAAGTAATCTCTTCAGAATGGAAAAGAGACAGCCGCGATATCTGAGATACCCTTGCTGAATAAAACCACGGCTTTTATTATGGAGGACACTTTTGTATAGGTACAGATTCTCAGAGTTGTTTACAGGTACCATTTTTGCCTATGAAAATATGGACTACTCACACCTCTATTGCCCTGAACTGAATAATATCAAATGATGAATTCAGCAGAAAATTTTTCACATTTGATTGCCACCATTCAAAAAGTTCTATGGTCTGCACTATAGCAATGAATTCATTAGATTAATTTACCTAAAAGACACAAAACCAGACCTTAGGCTTCATCACACAACATATTTTATAGAACAGGGGAGAAGGAAGAAGTGGTGGGGGTATGGAGACAGGATAGTAAAGGTCATGCTTTTTTGTTTGTTTGTTTGGGAACTGGGGATGTTTAGTATGGAGAAAAGAAGGTTAAGAGGTGATATGATAGCCCTGTTTAAATATTTGAAGGGATGTCATATTGAGGAGGGAGCAAGCTTGTTTTCTGCTGCTGTAGAGACTAGAACGCAGAACAATGGATGCAAATTGCAGGAAAAGAGATTCCACTTCAACATTAGGAGGAACTTCCTGACACTAAGGACTGTTCGACAGTGGAACACACTCCCTCGGAGTGTAGTGGAGTCTCCTTCCTTAGAGGTCTTTAAGCAGAGGCTGGATTGCCATCTGTCAGGGATGCTTTGATTGGGAGTTCCTGCATGGCATGGGGTTGGACTGGATGGCCCTTGTGGTCTCTTCCAACTCTATGATTCTATGATTCTAGTGTAGAGCAGTGCTACTCGAAGTCGTAGTCAGTGCCAGTCCACAAGCCATCAGCAGCCAATCCCTGGAAAATTTCTCAGAAAGAAAGAAAGAAAGAAAGAATTATAACTAATGGGAACAAATATGGACCAGTCCCTAGAATATTCCTAGAACAAAATAATTTTTGGTGTGCCACATTGCATAGCTTAAGAAGCAGTAATGCAGAGGAAAAGTTTTGCTGATTGTCAAATAGGTCTCATCAGATAATGTGATTGTGTTTGGTTATGTTTGGAGTTGTTCCTGTGCTGTACTTTCCACTCGAAAGGTATCAACTGCAGCATCCAAGCTGGAGCAAATCTGAGTGGTTTTGTCTGCAAAATATTGTACAAATTATTCACATCATGCTATTGAGTGGTCTGCATTTTCAAATTGAGGACCAGTATGAAATAGACCTCTGACTACTCAAAACAGTTCTTCTGGAAGGCCTAATAAGAAGATGACATAAATCCTTAAGGGAGGGATGGAAGTATGACCCTATAGATGTTGGACTGCAGCTCCCAGCATAGCCAATGATGAGGAATGCTAGGCATTGTAGTCCAGCACATCTGGGGGCCTTATCTTTGCCTACCCTTGATTTAAGGAAGTGACATATTGCTAGCAGGCTGCAAGTTATGTACCTCATTCAAATACTTATTTAGAATCCCCCCCCCCCCCAAAAAAAAAACCCCTGACAAAGCAAGTGCAAGTAGAACTTTGCCAAATTATTAATTGACTGTTGGCCTTGTCCTTATCTGCTGAAAGTTGGAAAAGATTGTATAAGAAGACATTAGTCATACTTAAAATGTTTGTTAATGCACTGCTAGAAAGCATGTAAAACATTCATGAGAACACTGTGCCCTTGAGCGCCAAATAAAAACTGTGTTTTGATGTACAGAGTACATTTTGTTTTACAGAATTTACAGATCCTAATATTTTTAAGCCACCTAAATACCCTAAAGGCACCAGATCCCATCTTGGAAGGTAAGCAGGGTTAGCTCTGGTTAGCACTTGGATGGGAGACTGTCAACAAATACCAGCTGCTGTAGGTTATATTTTAGAGGAAGGAAATGGTAATGATATCTCTGAGTATTCCTTGCCTAGGAAATCCCTATGAAATTCATGTGATTGCCATAAGTCTACAAGTGACTTGAGGGCACATACACACACAATATTCTTAAGGACCTATAAATTGTAGGCCAGGCACTATAGCATGCGTTTCAGGACAGCGATATTAATCCCTACTGCTTCAAAGAGAAACCCAAGGTGGGAAAGACCAGAGTGGTGGTATATTATTTTGCTTGCTTCCTTGTTTGTTTGCTTCTCATAACCTTCTCTGCCTTATTGGACTTTATCACATGGGGAAAATCGGGGTTTTAAACCGGGATTATCCTGGGAAAATCATGCAATTGTGATTAACATTCTCACACAATGTCGCAATTAAAGTTTTTTAGTTGATTCTTTTAATTGTGTATACTGTTTTTAAACTACGTTGGAATCCCGCCTTGATCCATGGGGAGAGGTGGGAAATAGAAATAATTATCATCATCATCATCATCATCATCATCATCATCATCCCAGGAATAAACAGGCAATAAACAGCAACAAATCCTTCATGGGGTTGCTGTTTATTGCCTGTTTATTCCCAGGATAATGGCACTTCAATCGCAATGTCATGTGAAAATGTTCATCACAATTGTGCGATGTTGACAGGATAATAAATGTTTAAACATCCTTTTTCCCCATGTGATAAAGTTCATAGTTCAAGACAATAATGTTCCAGGCTTGCATAATGAATTTATTCCCATTCTAAACCTTCTTCTCTATACATCTTCCAATTTCACTGTATCGGCTAAAGGAAAAACTATCCACACCAATAAATATTATTCTACAATATCCTAACTCATTAAAGAATGAGATCAACTTCTTCATTAACCAGACAATCTTATGAGTTGAGCCACATCACTAGAAAAATCTAGTCAGCAAATAATTCAACATATTATTTAACTAGTTATTCCAATGCCCTAGCCAGACCATTCTGAGCCATTACTTTTCATTTACAATTTAACAAAGAGTTTAACAGATTTGTTCTGAAGTGATAGAAGACTGGCCGTGGGGTAGGAGTAACATTGTCTCTGCCTACATGAGAAAACATGAGTGTGGGATGTTCCATAAAAACACATGGACATTGGAACTCAAAGATCTGTTTAAGTCTTTGCTGCGCAGTAAATCTGATAGATTTTCAGCACTTACACATCCTAAGACACACTGAAGGAGTTGAAAGAGGATCTGTACTGCAGTTTTAGAAATATGAAGTGTTGATGGGACAAGTACCAGGACAGGTCTGGTAACCAAGTCTCTCAGCACTTCCCCATGTGTGGTTGTGTTTTTATCCACACACACATCCCCACACACGCACCACAAAATCAAATGTGCGATTTCTGCAGAAACTAGCACTCAGGTTCATGATGCTAGGTTGCTAAGAAACTGCATTGTCCAAAATAACATTATCGTCATCTCCGTAGAAACTCTTCATCTTGTGGAAGAAGGTGTATCACAGATGTTGGTGAAACACCTCATATTTCTGGTTGCTGGCTGCTTGAATAATTGAGAAACACTTTCCAGTCTCCTCTGTCACTTCCTAAATTATCTTGAGTTAAGAGTCAGAGGAAGGCTGTTTATAAAGCAATTGATGCTGCATGGCTTCCCAGCAAAATCTCACTAAGTGACATATGGAAGAAGGGGAAGAAAGCTGAACCCATCTGGGGCTTTAAAACTTTCAAGGGCTTTAAAAAGTATCAGTCATACCACTGCAATTTTTTTACCTGCAAATTTATTAAGAGCTGTATATGGGAGGTAACTACTTCTTTTGCTATGATTCATTTACATGATTGGTAAAATAAACCAGTGTTGAAGTTGTCTGAGAAGACAGAGTTTTGAAGAAAGAATTCTGACTTTTAAAGAATTCATGACATGCTTCTTTTTGATGTCTGGACAATATGGTAAATAATATCAGGGTCATTATCTTAAATATGCAGAAGGGGTGGAGGTCAATTTTTCTTAGAAGCACACAGTGATAGGGGTTTGCCTATTTCTGGCACACACAGATATTGATTATTTTCTGAACCTGAGAGCATCACTTTCTAGAAAAACAACTACTACTTTCAAATGAAAGCTGTTCCTATGGCAAAATCGGTCTTAAATCTGGTGCTCCTGTTACAGGCACCATTATCTGTCTAAATTAAGAATAGCACTGCTCCATCTCAACAATCTTAGAGTGGTGTACATGGGGATTATTTAAAGTTTCTGCTTCCTGCCCCCAAGAGGAAGATTAGGCACAAATCACCGGATAAATAATATCATGCCTTGAATCCAAGCCTACCTAATCCAAATTCGACCCTATTCATTGCACCATGGAAGCACTAACATTTGTCCTGCTTGGCAGTGGCTTCACCCTCTTTCCCTTCTCCCCTTCCTCCTCCAATGGCCTGGCAATTTGTTTTACATTTACAAAGCAAGAACACAAGATTTAGGGACATAGGATACTCAGGATCTGGACAGCTTGAAGCATAACCCAAGGTGTGTACTATTGTTGAAGAATGTAAGGGGGAAAGAAACATCTTGATTTCAGCAAACCTTTTGAGAAGGAATATAAGGACAAGGAACTTTATCACATGAGGGAGATCAAGGAGTTAATCCAAAGATATGCTGGAGAAATCGCGAAATTATGCGACACTGTTTCAAACAATGTCGTGAAAAATCCACAGTTAGATTTAAAGGAGAATTAAGTGACGCTATTTTGCACAACAGTGCAAACAACCCGCAGTTAAACTAGATTTAAAGGAGGATTAATCCACATCTTTTCAAGTTCAGATCTCTACAGAAAGTGTAAATTCAAATTGCTTTAATTGTCAAATCACGCATGAACATTAATTGCAAAATAACGTTATTTCCATTCACTTTAAATTTGCTTTAAATTCGTGAAGGCTCAAGTTTGCTTTATAACACCACTTCAATGTCATTTTAACTTCATAATTGGCTACTAGTGTGATAAACTCCAAGGAGAAGGTTATATTCCTGCAAAAAATCTGATGGCCTGTGAGCTTGATAGCAGTACTGTTAGGTGGATTTTGTAACTGGTTGACCACCCGCACCCAGAGAGTGTTCGCCGATGGATGCTCTTCATTCTGGAGCAAAGTAGCTAGTGAAATGCCTCATGGTTCTCCCCTGGGACTGAAATTGTTTAATCTTTATGAATGAAGACTTTGTATGGTATTTTATTTAGAGTATTTATACCCACTCTTCAGACACAAAAGCTCTCCAGAATGTTTTACAGATTGTTAATTTGACAGTTCCTTGCCCTCAGGCTTACAATCTAAAAAGACATTTCACAAAAGAGAAGAGAATGACAATAGGGAAGGGAATGAATTCCAGTATATACTGCCATTTCTCTCTCTCCAAGTCCAGGATGGTGGCAGTTAAGAGAGAGGGAGGGCCTTTCATCTGCCTCTGGGTCTAGACATGGTGATGATGGAATAGAATATATTATTACCAAATTTTCAGGTGACACCAAATGGGGTGGGTGGGTAGCTAATATCCCAGTTGACAGGATAAGAATACAAAATAACCTTGATGGATTGGACACCTAGGCCAACATGAACAAAATATATTTCAACAGAGATAAGTGTAAGGTCTAAGCAGGAAAAATGAAATGCACAAATATAGAATGAGTGGCCCACAGCTTGAAAGCAGTACATGTGGAAAGGATCTAGAGGGTCTTAGTAGATCACAAGTTAAACATTAGCCAACAGTGTGATGTGACAGCTAGAAAAGCCAATGCAATTCTAGACTGTATCAACAGGAGTCCAGATCAAGAGAAACAGTAGTGCCACTCTAGTCTTATCTGGAACGCTATGTCCATTTCTGGGAATCACAGTTCAAGGACATTGATAAGCTAGAACTTGTCCAGAGAAGAGTGATCAATGGAAACTAAACCTCATGAGGAACAACTGAGGGAGCTGGGTGTTTTTAGCAGGAAGAAGAAAAAAGTAGGAGGTGATGTGATAGCCATCTTTATATATATGAAAAGATGTCCTACAGAAGATGAAGTGAATTTGCTTTCTGCACTTCCAGAAACAAAAACACACATTAATGGATTCAATTTACAAGAAAAGAGATTCCACCCAAGCATTGGGAAGAACTTCTTCACTGTAAGAACCATTCAACAGTAGAAAAGACTGACTGAACAGGGTGACTGTCATTCTTTGGAAGCCTATAAATAGATGTTGGGTGGGCATCTTTTGGAAGTAGTCCAGTTGTATAATCCTGCATGGCAAGGAGTTACATAACATGGCCCTTGTGGTCCAACTCTGAGATCCAATGATTTCATAATACTATGAAGATGTGTCTTGTAATAACGGAATAAGATCGTTTTAGTCCAGCAAGATGTGTAGGAATTCCACCAAGCAGCTGGTGCTCAGTGAAATTGGATTGTAAACCATAGTTATACATGGTTGCCTGTCTTTTGCCTCTAATTGTTTTACACTGAATCCATGGAACGCACTAAGCCACACAGATACTCATGTAATAGCTACAACATTTCAATAGAATAGTTTATTTTATTTCTCTTCCTAGATCTTAATTAGTCACCACATTCAGACTGAGTCACAACAAGTCAAAACCATAGCAGCAACCTGATACATTCACTGACCAGAGAATGTTTTCATTCTGATGTCAACTCATTTTTGCTGATTATAATCAATGGTGTTCTGAGTGGAAAAACAGAAATCCTTTTACCAGCCACAGCAGCTTGCAGTTCGTCAACTGAATATGAAGCAGTGCACATAGGATATAGTTCTCAGCAGTCTTATTCGAAATGTTATGGCTTACAAGGTTGTTTAAAAGTGAAAGTTATAGTGAATGATGCCAAAGGCCACAAGCCATCTGCCCCCACAAATTGTCTCAAAATCAGCTAAATAAAAATACTTTTTTTTTAGTGTTAAGACCCCAGTATTTTTTCAGTTTTGATCTGACAAAGATATGTGGAGCAAATTATTCAGGGGGAAAAAAGTAGTTTCCATTTTCTCCTAGGAGTTCTCATAATTAACAGACACTATAAAGATGAAATCCCATACATACTTATTTGGAAGCAAATCTCTTTGAACACAGTGAGGCTTTCATGTGAGTAGGCATGCACTAGATTGCAGTGTGACCAACTTTTAATGTGTTGTGGTCATTCAAGCTATGAGATCATCTCATGTTACACTCATGGAAACAGAACTTTTCTTGGGTATTAGAACGAATATGGATTGTTTCCAGTATGTGGGCCATTGTTTTATTTTCCATATTTGTTGACAGATTTTAGTTAGCATTTGAATAGATGCCGTCTCTGTAGCTTAAAGCCCATCAGGGTAGGTTTTGGGGTGCAGAGGGTGGGCTATAGTGGGGAAAGGAGACAGCCTTCTCCCAATTTTGCTGACAAAATCAGTTTTGTTTGATAATGTCCCCTGCTGGATTCTACCTGTAGGACTGATATTCTGATATATCTTATAGCTATGTGTATTATCATTCTAAACAATGTTTTAACTGATTTGAAACAAATGGCCCGTCAACGGAATGTACTCCCAGTGGCATTCTTGGATTCCTAGACCTTTCTTTCATTTCACATTTTCCTGCATTAAAAAAAATGCAACAAAAGTAATATTAGTGTATTGTGGGGGGGGGGGGAACGGGGTGTGTATGCAGGGAAGCATGCACAAATAAACAACTGTGAAGAGCAGTATGTCATTCCGGGTTCCTCTTCAGCTAACAATGAAATAATCCAAATTCATCCTGCATTTGTAGATTTGGCAGTGAGAGAAAGTTCTTCTTTTTGTTTATCCTATTTTTTAAAATTTCTTTTAAAGTTTTGACCTTTTCACTCACAAATGCCAACAGGCTCTCAATGTCCCAGAGACACTTGGTTTCTGATAAAGATGAACTTACAATGGTTCCAGCCCAGTTCCACTGAATTTGTTTATGCTGAGGGAAAAAATAGCTGCAAAATGTTTTCCTCGCCTGAATTGTTACTGCCTCAAAGTTATTAAAAGGATGCTGCATGTGTAAACTTTTGATTTACACTGATTTCTCTTACCATTTAATATTTGGAAGCCACTTCGTATTCCAATATTTGGGGGGAAAGTGGGATATAAATAAATATAACAACATTTTCAGTAAGATTTTCAAAATTCTTTAAAAGAGATAGCATGCCAATCTGGAGTTGAACATCCATAGAGGTGAGCAAAGCTACTGAAGATGTCTTGCTGACTGGACACATTGCCTGTTGCATCATGAGACCTGAATGACAATTATCTAAATTTCCTGCCTACACAGCATACATCCTTTTACAGGACCTGGAATCACTTTGAATCTGGAGGTGATATGAAGAAATACCAGCTAGTGATAAGTGGGGCCCTCTGTTGCAAGACCTCTTGGTTGTTGTTTTGTATTAGTCTGGAAGAACCCAGTATCTCACATCAAAAATTCAATATTAAAATCTGATACACAAAACTTCTCCAACATTTCATAATACTGACAGCTGCAAGCGGTACATTAATCTTTGACTTGCTGGAGCCGAGAAGTGGAACAGATTATAGCACACTAAATTCCTACCAAGTTGCCAGCAACCATCAGCCCGGGTCCCAGTTGGTTCCAATCCATGCTCCGCCAGCTCTTTTTAGAAGTTGGAAAGCTTTCTGATTTCTAAAAAGTGCTGGTGGAGCACGCCTGCGAACCAGGCTGATGGCAGTAAGCGATTCGGCGGCGCATTAGTATACAATAATCCCTGCCTCCACCCCGTGTCCTGGCTTCAGCCTGGGAAGCTGAAGTCAGTTTAAAATGCTGAGTGAGAAGCTCCTAAATTTGCTGTGAACCAGTCTTCAGGATACTCACGGAAAATCCGTGCCTGTTCAGAAGTGCCCTTTGCTTGCCTAGTGGGACTTTTGATGCCAAGCTGTGCTCAGAGTCTGATAGCTGAAAATGTCATGACATGTAATTTTTCAAAAATCCGGAGAAAAACTCCCACAAATACTATTAGATATTACTGGAACCATGTTTCTACTCTCTATTATCTATTATCTTTTTTCCAGCCTGGGAAAGTGATAACTCTACATTTCTAGTGATAGCTGCAGTGGAAAAGAGATTGCAAAAATAATTTTAAAAGAGCACATTGAGGCCACACTCTGTAAGGTGCCTAATTTCCCAGACCCATGTGGCTGAAAAAAAATATTATTTCTTTATCACTGTGTCATTGGGGCATTAGCCTACTCTGTGACTCTCTATAAACAACTGCATCTTTTATTCTGCCATTTTCTGACTTCTCTCCTAGATCCCAAAGAACACATATCAGCAGCATTGTTAGTGTTACCTGGGAAACACATTATGACAAATGCTCCCCTTAAGATTTGAATTGCTGACTTCAGAATACAAATGCCTGCACTTTATAATCATGGATCAGGGCTGTTATTGTAAATTAATCCCAAAGGGCCAAAATAAATCTGTCCAGAATGATCCCCTTCTCTTCACTCCTCTTCCACTTGTAAATCAGATGATTTACAGTAATTAGAGATGAAGACCAAACATAAATTTATGGTTAGTTGATTAATATTCTGGCAGGAAAGCCCCTGTATACCTTCTTGGGGTTTAGCTTCTGTACCAGGTAAAAGCATGCACTGAAATGGATTTATTGTTAACCTGTGAAAAGTTCAGGGCATTGCTGAAATGATTCTGTTTGGGCACAACACGCTAATGTTTTCAAAATCAAAACTTTTTAAAACACAGTAGTTTCCCCCCCCCCCTGGAAAAAGGGGCTTTTACCAATTCCCATTTGCTCTCTTTGTATGATGCTTACCCTTTAGTTAACAACATAAAACTCACAAGTGAAAAAAAATAATTATTATGGATTGGAGTTGAAAAGAACAGATCATTCAAAATTGAGTCTACATCTGAATCACAAAATTGACCATATTTAACATGATTTTCCCTAGTTTGGAAAAAGTACTGAAACATCTGTAAGAGATTTGTAGAGTCTCCCCAGAGAATAAATTCTCAAATTACTAGATAAGCCTTCATATTTAGCCAGTTATATTCTGTAGCACAGGCTCCAATATGAGACCTCAGGGGAAAAAAACACTTAAAGATCTAACACAGAATTATATTGGAAACTGTTTGAGGTGAGAGGCACTAACCCACACTTTAAGTAATCAGGGAGAGATCCAATGCTGACAGATTGTCCCTGGTGCTTCTCTTGCCTTTTCGTTGGCACATGCTCTTAGATATTTGTGTCCTGCCTAGTTGCTGAGGTCAGTTCTTCCTTCTTCAAAAAGAGAGAGTAGCTCAAAAGAGATGAGACACCGAATACTCCTTCAAGTAGTGAAAGTCATCCTAAAGTATGAAATGACCTGCCGGAAGAGATCTGACATATCACCACTCTTGACGCCTTTAAAAATACCATCAAGATGGATCTCTTCCAACAGGCCTTTCCAGACTGACATCCCCTTACACTGATATGGATAGCCCTTGTCTGCCCCAAGTTGTCTTGCTTCAATTATGTCCATTTTAACTAATTTTAAACTGTACTTTATAATATTGCTGTTCTTGTTTTAAGGCGGGGGGTTGGGAATTAAGTGTTGGTTATGTATGTATTATGTATTTTATTGATGTATTTGTGTTGTTGTAACCTTCCTTGATCCATAGGGAGAGGTGGGATACAAATAAAAATTATTATTATTGTTATTGTTATCATCATCATCATCGTCATCATTAATCATATGTAAAAACACAACATTCCACCCTACCTTATCTACACATCCTGTGTTTCCTGAATGGAGGTGCCCACAATCAAAATGAATATTATTCGAACCATATTGAGAATGTCATTAGTCTCATTTTAAAAGTCTTTGGCATGTACATATAAAATTGCACATATCACCTGTGCAACCATTGCACATGTGCCTTTTCTGAGATTTTTGTAATAGTCTGGCTGATAAATGCATCTTGGAAGGGTTTTTTTTTATTCTTTTTCATTTGGAAACAGTGTAATATATGATACTGTAAAGTCACTCAGATTAAGCAAAGAAGCCTTTAGTTTTGTCTAAATAATTTATTGTAAAGTCCAAAACACATTGCAAAATAATCCAGTTTGAGACCACTTTAACTGCCCTGGATCAATGCTAGGGAATTCTAGGAACTGTGGTTGAATGAGACATTTAGCCTTCTGTGTCAGAGAACTCTGGTGTCATGATAAACTACAGTTCCCAGGATTCCCTAGCACTGAGCCAGTACAGTTAAAGTAGTCTCAAACTGGATTATTTCTGCAGTGTGTTTTGGACCTAGGTCTCTGTATTAGATAATTTACCCATTTCTTTCCAGTTTAGTTTTTTACTGTTTGCATCCCTATCTATATCTATAGGAATGAATGTTCTTAATGGCAGTGCACTGAGATAATGGAATGTTCATTTTAAATCAGTTAACTTGGCAGATATCAATATAGTTAATCATATTATGTCATTAATTGTCTTCCAATAAATACTTTACAGGGAAAGAGATCAGACCAGCCATGGAGACTTAAGTGTGTTTTAACCTTAGAAAGTGCATCCAACACTGTTTCTTACAGTCTCTTGCACACCTCCCAATTCACAACACTTCTTCTTCTTCTTCTTCTTCTTATTATTATTATTATTATTATTAGTGAAACAGGAGTCTCCCAGTATCAACTTCTGGGTTCACCCCTCCAGAAAGGAATGGAGCCACTGTAGAACAGTACCTCCAAGCCCCATCCCAGAAAGGCTATCCAGAAAGATACCATGATCGATGGTATCAAAAGCTGCTGAGAGGTCTAGGAGAACCAACAGGGACACACTCCCCCTGTATAGTTCCTCCTGTAGGTCATCCACCAAGGAGATCAAGGCTGTCTCTGTTCCTTAGCCAGGCCTGAAACCAGATTGAAATTAATCCAGATAATCTGTTTCATCCAGAAACCTCTGGAGTTGGGAAGCCACCACACGTTCCAAACCTTGCCCAGAAATGGTAGATTAGACACTGGCCGATAATTATTCATTATTATTCATTTTTCATTATTACTACTACCTTCACTTTATATTTATGGCACATCTCGTGACTCTGTCCTCAAATCATGTTCCCCTTCACTTTTTACATGCATTGTCTTCTCCTCCTCCTCCTTTCACACAATCCTCTCATACAGTTCTTTCCACTGAAAATATAGCTGGGATCTTGTGAATTCAAAACATATGCTCTGCCACCAAAGAGCTATGACCGCCTATTCCTTGTGAGGAAGTGCTGGGCACTAGCTTGCACATCCTCTGCCAGCTACAACAGTGAGTGTATGAGTGACAGAGGGAGAGAATGAGAATTACGTCGAGCTGCATTAGAGAGGACATGGAGTGTGTAGTTTTAGATTAATACCCTGATTGTACAGTGGTCAAGATGAATGCTACGGAATAACATGAAATTATTAGGGAAGAATGGGAACTGAATAACAAAGGTCAGAGATTCATGCACATGGTAAAATTTGCTCTATGGCTGTTTCCACATATCCTCTTTTCGGCAAGTGTTTACAAAACTTATTTTGTTTATTCCGGGCAGAGTTGTTCTTTCATAGCTTTCTCTTATCTTTTTATTTAATGTGTGCATTAGTTTTAAATCCCAGTTTGTATCATGTGCTTAAATTAATTTCTTCAAAGGCACAGATTTCAATAGGGACTGAGTCTAAATATTTAAAAGTATAACTCTCTATAAGTCTATTCAAAAGTAAGTCCCTCTGAGTTCAATCAGATTTTCTGTTCAGGTGCATGAATTTCAGCCTAAATATTTATGGGCTCATGAATAAAGTTGTGCAAAGGAAAAAAAATTGTTTTGTTGGCTATAAGTAGTACTAACAGCTGTGAAAAAAGGCAATGCTTTTTGCAGGCAGGTATCAGTTCTTGTAGGCAGGCACCAGCTATTTTGGGGCTGGGTCTTCAGATGTAAAATTTCTGAAATTTTGAAATCCTGAAAAAAAAATCCATTTTTTAAAATGCAATTTTCAGAGAAATTGGAAAAAAGGCAATACCTGTAACCTTTACAGACTGCAAGTCATTTTGTTACTTTAGGAACATGCAATGCATTATATATAGCTTCATTTGGCATAAAATTATCTTGTTTGATATTTTGAAATTAAAGTTTATTGGAAAATATCTGCAAATTGAATTTTTTAAAAAATATTGCAGATGGAGGTACAAAGTGCCAAACTGTAAGAAACACCTGAACTACTAGAAACCTCTTTAGTTTTGTCAGTTTCTGAGGAGTGGATTCACCAACTCATTCATATGGATGTAACCAGCTACTGCCCTGAATATTTGTGATATATTCATTACCAATGGACTGATGGAGATGCAGCAATACTCAGCATAGATCAGTTTTTAGATTCCTCCTTGCCCAGACTTTTAGGAAATATTCATCAAATGACCCTGATACAGAAATTGGTGTTATTCTTAGACACAGCTTTTGGAAACAAAAGAACATTTAACCCAAACTAAATAGTAACTTTTTATCTGAATAAGTTCCTCTCAGAGATAAATTTATATGCAATATATGTTTTCTCCCCCCGAATCATCTTTTTAGCATTCTTGTAATGTAGCACCAATTAAATTATTTGAAAAATGAAAGGAAACAATTTAGAAAGTGAGCATAGTGGATTTTGTCTCATTAACACCACAGGGTATTTGTTCAGCTGCAAATGGACAGCTGCCTGCCACATGCAGATTCAAAGCTGAACCAGATTCCTAGGCTTTTCTGCCTGTGATCACAAGTACTTTGTCCTTGCCTTAATGAAAGCAATTAAACCAGAATAAAACTCAGCAAGACCATCTCTGCATCAGGAAAAAAAAAGTCAAAGCAGTCATCACTTATATTAACAGAAATTTTGTAATCCTTGAAAATCGCATAATACATAACCCTTCTAGATTGACACAGTACTCTGCTTTTTACTTTCTGTTTTTTATTTAGGCAATGGACCTTGCCCTTCACATATCAATAGACCTTGTTCCTTAAATATCATGAAAAATATGTTGGCCTCTGCCAACATATTCATGAAACACAGCTGGCTCTCCTTATCCACGGATTTTTTTTATCCACGGATTTTAGAATACACAGCTTGAAAATATTCCCCAAAAGTATAAATTCCAAAGAGCAAACCTTGATTTTCCATTTTATATATGGGACACCATTTTGTTGTGCCATTATATTTATTGGGACTTGACATCCATGGATTTTGTTATCCACGGAGGGTCCTGGAACCAAACACTGGCGGATAACAAGGGCCCACTGTAAACTTCTTGCACTGTGGACATCATCTCATATGACAGATGAGAAGTGAAGTCTTCAAACTGATCTCATGTGACTCTTTGCCTGCTTTCAAAAGCAGCTAACTAAGGACCGAAACAGACGGCTCTTTGTCACTCCTTTTTCAGGTGGCTTCAAGGCGGAGTGGGACCACAGCGTGTGGTTACTGCAACCCCAATCTGCCTTCAGAAGGGGCAGCTTCAAGATGTCTATTTCAGCCCTAAGTGAGAATGAAATGAAAGAGGAGAGAAAAAGGAGGTATCAGAGAAATGGTATATGCCCAACTATATTTGCTTCTTTTGTCCTATACAAAATTGAATTCTGGCCCATGGTGCCTACTGCTGTCAGGTAAATTTGGACGAATTACACCAATGCAATGTGGCTCTTGAAATCAAGATTTACTCTTCAGATATGTTGTAGTTGTTTTTGTGGTGGCTGTGGTGGCCTGAGACAGATAAACATCTTCTACATAAGGCCTCAAAGCATTAAAACAGGATGGGCTACTATCTTAGAGTTGCGAGGTCTTACAGAAAAGACGCTCACCTGTCTCAGATAGCCTCCTTCTGCAAAAAATAGACCAGGAAGATGGGAGTATATATCCCAGACCCTTAGAGGGCATTCTGGAGGACTTTTAAAAAAAATCTGAAAATTTTCATTTTAACCCCAGGGTGGCCCCAAAATGATAAAAATGCCCTCATTTTTGTGCATTTTGGAACAATTTCTTTTACCACCAGTAGCCGCAAAAACAGCCCAGTAGGTGCTGAATTAATATTTAAGATCTGCCAGTGAGGCTTTGTTTAAGTTTCTTCCCTATCATGTGGTGAGACTGTCATTTGCTGGGATAACACACAAAAAAAAATTGTAACAGCCACAGAAAGGCAACAAGTGGGTCCCCCAGCCATCATCAATCTGCCTGTCTCTTTTCTTAGAGTTTTTCTCTAGAAGAAGGTAAAAGCACTGAATTCGATCCTGACTTTGCAATATCTAGCATACACTAAGTGAAATCCCTGGGGGAGTTAAAATATCATTCTGGATGACCATTGATTTCAGTGGGCCTACTGTAAATATGAAAAGGGCTAGTTTATGTATGTATATAAAAGTCTGTTATACGAATTGGTGATTTTTGTCAAGTTTGCATTTATGCTCCATTATGTTCATTTTTCTGTGCAAATTTGTATCTCTTCACATTTGTTTGCCCTCCGTCTGCTGAAAATGTACAGCCATTGAAATCCATACAGTGCACACAGAGGGCCACATGTTTGATGATGTGTATTCATGCTCTAGTAAAAAGTCCAAGCTTTTATTTCCAAAGAGTTTGTGTTGTCCCTTCCCCCAAAAGCCCAGACTCCTCCAAACAGCATGTGGTGGAATTACATTCTATTTTTAATAAAATTAGGAGTATTTTAATTGTTATTCTATCCAATTCATTGTGACTGACTGTTTTACTTTTGTTACTATAAAAGCACTACAGGTGGCTTAAAAGTATAACCTCAAATAATATCAAAAACCTTTAATATGAATAGGAATAAGCAGATTTACAATACAAACAGTTAAATAAAGAGTGGTCAAGATGACCCTCAAAAACTGTTAATATTAGCAAAATATAATTATTATTTTAAAAATTAAGAAACAAATTACCCTGACTTCTAAAACATAATAAAAAAGGAAACATTTGTCTCCTAAGTAAATATATTTGTAAAGAGAGTACCACAATGGAGGGACCACCATGGGAAAGATCTTCTGTTCATAGCTACCTCCAAGGAGAAAGGTCTTCAAAGAAAATCCCCCACACTTTCAACAATGACAAATCTTGGAAAGCCAATCTCAATTCCTATTTTTGTCTCTCTGTGTATGTTTTGTGTTTTATTTTTTTGTTCTTGGGAAGTTTTTGTTGAAAAGTGACCTAGAAATATTAAGGGCAGAGTAATCTTAAACATTCAGCCTGGGTCCAGAGGGTCGCACGGCTTTTAAAAAGCGACTTACCACTCCCAAACTGAATTCTAATTCAGGCTGCATCTTGGTTCTATCATATGGCTTTTGTCGCCAAATCCACCACATGAGTACAGTCCGGCTGTGGCCCGTGGCCCTTAACACGCTTTGGCAGTCAATTTTCAAAGTCAGAAAGCTCCTGACTTGAAAAACTGGCCACCGAGGTACATCAAGGGACATGGGCTGCAGCCGGGCTGTACTCAGATGGTAGACTTGGAGACATAAGCCATGTGATAGCACCAAGACATTGTATGTACAGCACTGTGTAAATTTACAGCACTATATAAATAAAGGTTAATAATAGTAATAATAATAATAATAATAATAATAATGTATCCCAAATTAAAATTTAATTTGGGAGTGGTTACTTGCTTTTTAAAGCTGTGCAATACGCTCCTGAGTGTGGACACTGATGTTGCAGTGCAATTTTTTTAGTACATTTGAGCAGATTTTTGTGTTTCCTATTAGCAAATTAAAATATTTTGAATATCTATTAGAAGAATTCCCCCTTTCTTATTCTTTGCATGACAGTTCATTCAGTCACATATTACAACATAGAAAGATGAAAGCAAGTCATGGGGAAAAAAAACACTGTACAGTGATGGAGTAAATCTAAGGTCACTTTTTGATTTGGAATACCAAATTCCTATAGAACAAGCTTGTCACTTTTTAGAGGTTTTTATGAACCTCAGTTTGATAGGCCTGTGCTTTCATTAACAAGAAATTAGCTACAAAAATGACACACTATTAAAGTCAGATAAGAAAATGAAATAGGAAATGTAAAACTGGATGCTGCAAAATAGGAACTGACCAACAAAGTAATTTATCCCCTGGTTCTGGAAATAATTATGTGTTATCTGACCCTGAAGCAGGAGGGCTTCAGAATCAGCAGAGAGATATATCTATCTTGTTGACACAAAAGCATCAAAGCTATTTCATTTAGTTATACAGGAGGCCCTTGGTATCAGCTGGGGTTTCCAAATCCATCCCTCCCCCATGATGGATGCCAAAATCCATGAATGCTCAAGTACAATTATATACAATGGTATAGTAAAATAGTGTCCCTATATAAAATGGCAAAATCAAGGTTTGCTTTTTGTAATTTTTTTAAAAAATATTTTCAAGCTGTGGATGATTGAATCTGTGGCTAAAAACTCCATTGATATGGAAGGCCAACTGTACATAGCAGAAATAGAAAATGTGCACAATGTTGCATAGAAAGCCAGGGAATGGTGAACACTAATACTGTGTAGGTAAGTACATTGGTACTGATGCCCCCAAACCCTGGCATACACTCCAACTGCCTAATTTGATAGGGGTTAGTCCAGACTGATTCTCTGATCTCAGATGCTTTTTTAAAAATCCCATCTTTTCTTGTCTCCTTGCACTTTCCTCAACTTATTTCAGTTGCATTTAGAGGGCAAAGCACCCAGTTAACTTAGTAGAGCAGAGGAGATGGGTGATCAGTAGGTTCAGGTAAGAGCAAACTGCTGCAGCCTCTCCTAGTTTGTGTGTTCTTCCTCATTACAGGTTGAGTGTCCCTTATTCAAAATGTTTAGAGCTAGAACTGTTTTGAATTTCAGTATGTTTTTCTGGATTTTGGAATACCTGCATTTGCATATACGAGGGGGAATCGTGAAGTTTTAATTATCACCTTTTTAAAAAATTGACAGAAAGTTTGTTTTGATTTGTAGTTGTTAACTTATCTCTATGTAGTCTCTATCTAGATTTATACACATTCCCCAGAGTATCCTGACCCTCCAAGTACCTGATATTGTAGAAGTCTGCAGATTGCACCTTATGAGGGGGTATCGTAAAGTAATAATTATCACCCGGAAGTTATTATGGCATATTGATGAAATTTTGTCAATGTCATCATTGGTCCCTAAGTGCACGATGCTGAGAAAATCAGCTCATTGTGTCCTCTATTTTTGTGACTGGCTCTGCCAGAATTGACTAAAGTGTAAAATCCTTGTCAGGTGCAATCTGAAAACTTCTACAAAAATGGTATTTGGAGGATTCAAGAAACAATGGGGGAAATGTGTTAATCTGGATGGTGACTACATAGAGATAAGTTAACAACTACAAAAAAAACCTTTTTGTCAATTTTTTAAAAAGGTGATAATTAAAACTTTATGATACTCATCATACATACATAATAAGATATTTTGGCAATGGGACCCAAATCTAAGCATGAAATCCTTGTATGTTTCATTTATCCCTTATACATATAGCTTGAAGGCAATTTTATTCAATATTTCTAATAATTTTGTGCATGAAACAAAGATTGTGTACACTGAACCATAAGAAAGCAAAGGTGTTATTATCTCTGCCACCCATGAAAGAAATTTGGAATTTGGAGCATTTGGAGGATACTTAACCTGTAATATTTTTTGCCATCTTGACCACACTCTGATGTTGCTTGGCTCCACATGTCCCAGTTTTCCTCTGTGAAAAGTGTTAGCTCTAAATCTAGTAGTCCTCTAGCCTATATTCAATCTAATTAGCGGCATATACTTGGTCCTTTCCCTTGTCATCCCCTTTCCAGCTATAGTAGATGTATTATAGGCTGGTTGTGACATCTTGGTATAGATGATGGGCTGGGTTATGAATTTATGATGAATTATAATAAAATAATAATAATACATTTTATTTATATTTCCCGCCTCTCCCTGTGGATCGAGGTGGGATTACTACATGAAAAGGAACAGTATAAAACGTGACAATAAAAAATACAGTATAAAAATCCAAGCAATAAAATCAATAAATTACAATTCTCTAAAATGACCATCATTGTCTGTATCCATGCCATCGTAGTTCTTATATTCTCACAGGAGATCTGGTGGGAAGGCTCGCCAGAAGAGATCCTCATAAATTTCAGTCTATGAGTACTGAAGACGTAGACAAGCTGCTTGTTAAGGTAAAAAAAGACCACCTGCCCTCTAGATCCTGGCTGGCCATCCAGCGAGGTGAGGCAACCTTGAAATCGCTATAGGCTATAATTAACACCTCCTTCAGGGAAGGCCACTTTCTAGCCATTCTAAAATTAGCGGTGGTTAAACCAATCCTAAAGAAACCTTCCCTTGATCCCCTGGATAAAAACAACTATCGGCCAGTATCCCTTCTCCTTTTTTTGGGTAAGGTGATCGAGAGGGCAGTTACAAACCAGCTCCAAGCAGTCTTGGATGACACCGATTATCTTGATCCTTTTCAAACTGGCTTCAGGTCGGGATACGGAGTGGAGACTGCCTTGATCACCTTGGTCAATGATCTCTGTCTGTGCATCGACAGGGGAAGTGTGGACCTGTTGGTGCTCTTAGACCTCTCAGCAGCCTTTGATACCATTGACCATGGTATCCTTCTGGAATGCCTGAGAGAGTGGGGTATCAGAGACATTGCATTACAGTGGTTCCAGTCCTACCTCTCGGACAGATTCCAGATGGTGTCGCTTGGAGACAATTATTCGGCCAAGAGAGAGCTCAAATCGGGTGTTTTACTGTGTTTTTAATTCTTTTATGAGGGAGGTTTCTGGTTGGAGATGGGTGTTTTTTCCCCCAATTTTATTATTTGTATTGTATAAATTCTGCTGTTACCTGCCTCGATCCCCAAATGGAAGAAGCGGGATATAAATATTTTTTTTAATTATTATTATTTATTAAAACAGCAGTACTTCCAGGTAATGCACAACAGCCAGTGCTTAGCAATCATGGTGAATATGTTCACATCCTCTACACAAAAGCATGGCTACAAAAAATAATTTGTATTTTTTCATTTTCCTTTTATTACATGTAATATATTTCTAATAATTTACATATAATTGTATGTGTGTGTGTGAATTGCAAACTATTTCTTTAACCGTCCTGTAAAATTACATGAGAATTTACTTCTTCTTGAACCTCTAGCAATCTAGCATGTGATAAAGTAATTCCATTTTTCTATTTATCTACTGAGCCTTCGTATTTAATCATCATTAAATGTACTATTTTCCATATAGGCTCATTCCCAGATGCTATTATTTCTCAGCTGATGGACTTCCTTACAGATCAAACCAGAATCAAATGCATTTTATACTTCAACAACACCTGAAAGAACTACTTGGAAGTCTGTCAGCTTGTGTCTATGAAGCTCTGTCTGAACGACACTGTCAGATAACGAAACAGTGATTTAATGGTGCAAGGATTAAGAATTTCTTCAAGCTACCATAGCAGAAACAAACCATGCAAAGAAAGAAGGAAGGAAGGAAGGAAGGAAGGAAGGAAGGAAGGAAAGAAAGAAAGAAAGAAAGGGAAAAGACAAGAAGAGAAGAGAAGAGAAAAGAGAGGAAACACTCTTCCCTTCTTGGCATCTCATTGTATGACCTAATCATAGAGTAATCAAAAATAAATTCCAGACCATGGGTGTTTCCCTTCCTGCAAGATTTTCACAAACTCTGGAACAGCAGAGTGATAAAATTACTTGAGCTGGATTTGGTGCCATTTAAGTCTTGCTTAGTAAACATGACTCCAGATCCTGAAGCTGCTCTCTCTACATGTAGGATTTTAAAGTATAGTGTTTCTAGGGGGCATATTGTTAAATCTTAAGCTCATAATCACTGAAAATGCATCTGCGAGAGACTGAAAATTACCCAAAGCTGCTAATTTTGTCAAGTCCTGTGACATGCAGTCAGGATGTATGCATTCTTTTTCTGTAAGTCCCACTGTTTTCAATAGGCCTTATTTGCTAGTTTTGGAGTGCAATATTAAGCAATGATACATGAAAATCTTTTTTAATGTCACAGTTATATAGCAATAATAGGCATGTCACATGTGATATTATCCTACAAGATGAAGACTATATCAAAAATATTAGAAGGGAGCAACTTTTGGTCTGAATATCATGAATTTAAATTAAAAGGAGGACCTGAGACTGGTTAGACGAGGTTTAAGACCCCTCCCTCCAGCTGTTTTATCCTAAATCTTCTCATGGCAAAACTATTTTTAAAAACTCAAGCCCTCACTTTTTTTTAGCTGCCATAGAAGTGTGTGAATGTAGAGGGGGGGGGTTGGAATTTAGAGAGAGAAAAACAGTCTAGTGGAAAGTTTAAACCTCTGCTACCAGTATGTGGTGGACCTGATGTGGAATGAGCGACTAAAAGAGTAACTCGTACCTATCCACACTGGCCAATACTTTCCAGGACTGCCAAAAATTTCTGTTTCAATTGTTTCATATTGTACCTGCTTATCCCTCCTAATACTTATCTTGAAATATTTTGGGTTTTAGGTTTCAAAATGGCATTTTTCTCCATAACTTCAGATCCAAACATCAAAATCAGGACCCAGCAAATGCAAACGAAAACCACCCAGGGTGAGGGGGTCTCCCAGCAGACAACGGATCATTAATTAAATAGATCCCCTGTAGGCCTGGCCATTCAACAACAGAACAATACACAGATTAACATGAAAAAACACCTCCTCTCAACCAACAGTGTATATACCCCACTCTCTTCCATGCCAGCATTCTCTGAAGATGCCAGCCACAGATGCTGGAGAAACGTCAGGAATAAACTCTTGTAGAAAATGGCCTCATAGTCTGAAAAAAACCATAAAAACTAGGAATAAGGCTTCCCTATATGCTACAATCATGAATGTAGTATCTTGTGTCATCCTAAGGGAAAGACAGCAGCAGGCGTAAACTGTATAAATTTCAGAAAAATAAAATAAGCAAAATATAGGAACTGCAATATCAGGATTGCAATGGCACAAACTCCATTTATTCCCCATATTTAGGGCACAATGGCCTCAGTCCACTTACTAATCCTAACTGTTAAATCAGTAGGATTAGCAAAAAGGTAGCTTTCCTATACTGCAATTGATTCAATGGGTCTTTTCTAGTTGGGACTTGGGATCATAGAATCTTACAATGGCATGGACAACTGAGCACTAAAGTTAAGATTGTCCATACCATTGTATTTCCCATCACGCCATGAGAGCTGGACGGTGAAGAAAGCTAATTGAAAGAAAATCAATTTATTTGACATGTGGTGCTAGACAAGGATTCTGTGGATAACATGGACAGTTAAAAAGATAAATAAATGGGTCCTAGAGCAAATCAAGTTTGGACACTCCCTAGATGCTGATGACTAAATCGACACTGTTGTACTTCAGCCACATCATGAGAAGGCAAGCATCACTAGAAAAAAAAAATATTTGGAAAGGTAAAAGGAAGAGAGGAAGACTCCATACCACATGGATAGACTCAAACAAGCAAGACATGACACTGAGTTTGCAAGACATTAGCAGAGCAGTTGAGAATAGGGTGTCTTGGAGATTTCTCATTCACAGGATTGTCATGAGTCAAGGATGACCTGAAAGTAGTTAACAACAAGAGGTTACTGGAATAAGGAGTGGGTAGAATAGTGAAAATTCAGTTTCCAATATTCTCCATTTTTATTTGGAAATATAATTATTTGTCCTTTAACAAAACAAAACAAAACACCCTATTTTATTCAGGAAAGTGGTGGGACCTTATATTGAGGAATGCATCTATGTATGGGGCAGGAAAGATCCATAGTATGGGAACCATAAGTGCATGGACCAAGCCTAAGAAGGAAAGCGCATAATGGGCTTTATCCTAAGAGAGAAGTCAGACAAGGAAATCCATATAGATGTCACCAGGGGAGCCAATACTGGAAAGAGCTAACCAGGTACTTGACACATGCTTGATGGTGAAATAAAGAGGTTGTGTATTACAGTCTGAACTGAAACTTTGGCTACAGTTCTCTGAATACTTAGGATATGGCTGTCCCACTAGATTTAGTGACACTTTCTTCTAAGTAAAGGGCGCATAGGAATGGCTCAGATCATTCTACGGACCGAGCAATAACATCTCCCCCCTTTCAACTGTGACCCCGAGAAGACCAGAATGTAACCTGGAACTGAGGGTAAAGGGTGAAAGAGAAGCCACTTTTGTCACACAAACCAATGTTAATTAATCCAGATGGAATCCCCTGAAGAGATCACTATCACTGTGAGACATTTACAAACAGGAGGATTTCACTGACCAAGAAACACACTGACATTTTTTTTAGCAGCATGCAAGGAAGGAAGGAAGGGCCACTTCATAAAAGAGAGGATCCTTTGTTTTTCTTGGCAGCCCTAGGCAACCTTTCACAATGTGACACTGTAAAAGAGGAGTCCATATTGAACAGATGAAAATGAATCCCCTGAAAAGCAAGCAACTTTGATTGTCTCTGCAGTTCTGCACACCCCATGCGTGTCTTTACAACTGCTTAGATAAGAAGGAGCAAATGTAAGCTGGACACTTGACAAAAACCTTCTTGGACTGAAAATAAAACAGAAGCTACAATGACCTGGGTTACTTGCTGCACTGGTATGGAATAATAAGCATGATGCCCTTTGGTTGGTTTGGGTTGGTTGGTTGTTGTGTGCCTTCAGAGGAGGTTTGCCATTGCCTTCTACTGAGCTTGAGAGCATGTGACTTGCCAAAGATCATCCAGTGGGTTTCATAGGAGTTTATCAGATGACAGAAATTGGAAGCATAATCCAATGGCAGTCCGAATGCAATAATGGGATTTCACGTTATTACGTGAAAGACTACCACGTGCATTTTTGGGCAATGGGGACTCTTCTAAACGCAATTGTGGGGTTTCACGTAATTGCACGAGAAACTATCACACGCAATTTCAAGCAATTTTGAGCAATGGGAAGTTGTTCCGAATGCGATGCAGCATCAATACTCAATCACGTAAATTTGCTGAACTAGCGAATTCACTCATTTCCAAACTGGCCTCACTTTCATTTCTTTCGAAATTGAAAGAAATTCCTCCCATGTGATAAACTCCATAGCCAAGTAGAGAATTGAACCCTGGTCTCCAGACACATAGTCCAATTCTCAAACCACTACACCACACTGGCTTCTATGATGCCCTTAGGTTATACTAAAAATCACAGATTCTTCAGCCACAAACACCTCAATTCACCTAACAATTACATTGTCTAGCTCACATTTTACTAGCTTGTTTGTCAGAATATCATGGGGAACCTTGTCAAAGGTCTTACTGAAATCAAGATATTCTACATCCACAGCACTCCCTTCATCTACCAAGCTGGTAATTTTATCTAAAAAAAAAAGATAAAATTAGTCTAGCATAACTTGTTTTTGAGAAACTCATGTTGACATTTTGCAGTTATAGCATTCCTTTCTAAATGCTTACAGACTCCCTGTTTAATGATCTGCTCCAGAATCTTTCCTGGTATTGATGTCAGGCTACGCAGGAGGTAAGCCCTCTTTTTCCTCTTTTTGGAGAATGACAAAATCTGTAAGAATGCTTGGGTTTCTCTTCATACTTTGAAACTCTGATCAGGAAGTAATTTCTCATGCTTTGAACTTCAAATCAGCGTGAGCCAAATAAACTACCTGTCCCACACTGCTAAATTTCAGAATAAACTGTTGAGCCATTCCTAAATATAAGATGTAGATCTTAATGCCTGTTCTCCTCTTCCCCATTATAACAGTAGAATGTGATCCATCTGTTTAATGCGCAATACCCAGCCATGACAGCAGCCCTATAATATTACTAGAATCCAAAATGTTATTTACTGTTAACTTTAGGAAGGCAATTTACAATAGCAACATTTTCTGTAAAATGCAGGCATCAGAGAGTGTAAACATTGTAGTCCTCTGCAGTCAACATGGACATAGTGCAGATTCAAAGAAAGAGCATGTGTTTAGTACTTGCTTGATGAACAAAAATGGAAAATGCTATTATGATCCAAATAAACCAAATGGCTGTAACTCTAACAAAAGTCTTAAGTGATGTTATAAATGTATTCAACTGCATTCCATGTGGAGTTGAGAATTCATTGAAAATTCCCAGTATTGAGTTACAGCCAGAGGTTTAACAATTAACCAAATATAAATGGCATGGCCTGGTGTTGAGAATTAATGCAAATGAACTGGAAATGTAAGCAAAGAAGACAAAGAGCCTTGTAGGCTGGCTAGTTTATTGCAGATGAGTGTTTGTAGGGAAGATGAGATGCATGAAAGAGACAGTGAATGTATTGTGTACAGAGAGAGAGACAGAGAGAGAGACACAGAGAGAAGGCTGGAGGGGGAAAATCTATTTCACACCCTGGGCAAGAGAACCTAAAAGACAAGGAGCTGCATGCTGATAGCAGAAAGTGTATGCTCCAACTTGTTTTTGGAAAGATAAACTAAGGAGCTTATTGCTTGGTTTATTAATTCGGCTAACTTTCCCCCTTTTAAATTTCAATTCAGGCTGCATCCTGATCTTATCAGAAGGTTTATGCCACCAAATTTGCTGCCCAAATACAGCCCTGGTGTATCCCTGCTTCCAGGAGTGCTCCGGCGGCCATTTTCTTAAGCCCGAAAATTCCTGGATCCAAAAAGAGCCATGCAGAGCACTCCTGGAAGCAGGGATGCACCCAAGTTATATTCGGGCAGCAAATTCAGTGACAAAAACCTTTTGATAAGACCAGAATGCAGCCCAAATAGAAATATAAACCAGGAGAGGTAAGCCGAATTAATAAGACAAGTCATAAGCTCCTAAGGCAGTATGAAGCAGGCATCACAGAAACAGGGTTGCCGTATTCCAATTCCTCAAATCCAGGTATGTAATTTAGAGATTGTGTCATTATGCAGTTACCATAATTTTCTTTTAATTATGCAAATGCAGCACATTATTTGTTACATGTTTTCCTCCACTCTGTTTCAGCCATCAGCCCATTTTCTTTCAGTTACAACTGATCCGAGGAAACCAGTATAAAGTTTAAATTGCTGGATCTGGAATAAGGAGACACAAGTGCAAAGCTCTGTGGCCCTTTATTATGTGGCCATGGGACAAATCTGCCCTAAAAGGCCCATCCCTTGTTTCTTGCACTGTGCCATTCATCACACTCATTGTCCTTTCCCTCCTTCTCCTTCTTCTTCATTCTCACAATGCATCCCTCCACTGCCTGCACAACTTACTACTCTCCCTTCTTTCATGTCTGAAAGAAAGGTGCAGCCTTGTTTCTCCTGAACAATTTCACAGAAAAGTGTATCCAACTTTTGCCCCAATACCTCAGATTCTACAAAGGCTGGAGACTTCTTTAAAAATGAAAATGAAAACGAAAACTTGGAATCCTAGTTGCATGATGGTCCAAACAGGCACTGGGTCATATGCCTAGAACCCATTTAAAACCCAGACAAACTGGTGGTATGGAAGCCTTATGCTTATAGAGCTACGTGATGAGGCTAAAGGGCTTGACAAATGGGCAGCTCCGTGCTGCCTGTCTTTGCACCAAGTTGGTGCTGCAGCAGCTGCACGCTGCAGCACTGACTCGCCACCAAAAAGAAGCTGCCTAGAACAGCTTCTTTTTTGCAGCGTCGCAAACAGGAAAGGGTGCCACTTCTTGTCAGTGATGTTCAGATGTTGCACGGCATCTTCATCCTCATGCCAGCCCCTTTGTGGATGGGAGTCCACCATTATGGCACTGAATGGTTTATGCTTTGAGAGTCTTCAGTCCATGAAGTTAGCCCTACTGTGAGACAATCATTTCAGACAGCAGAGGCTGCTGGCCAACAGCAACAGTTTGCCCCTGTGGTCCTTCCTGAGAACTCCATGATCACTCCCATCTTCTTGAACAAGTATTTCAATAGTGTTTATTGCCAGCCAGGGTTGTCTGTCTGTCTGTCTGTCTCTCTCTCTCTTGCCAGTCACCTTCTCTCAACATATTACCATTGGGAAATGATCTTCACTAGGTAAGCAGGCATCCACTCCAGCAGCTGTTAGGAATACACATGCATTCATTCCTCTGTCCTGCAATGCACACCCAAATTGCCATCACTGTGTTGTGGCAACCAGACATCAGCAGAAGAAAGAGTGAATGACCAGTGGCCATGACTGTATACCCCATCCACATAGCCTCAAGTAGCCTTCCATCCTCAGATGCAGTGGTGGACATGGCCACTAGTGATCGAGGGAGATGCAACTACCATTCCAGTTAGACTTTTTTTTAAAAAAACATAGAATGAAAGGAATGGGGGAAGTGCTGTCTTTACAGGCTGCACATGTCTGGATAACCCTGGTCCTTGGAATCTCATGTTCTTTACTAGGTATGAGTTCCCTAGTTCTGGGATTTGGGGGCTCATAAAATCCCTGAGAATCTGCATAAGCACACTTTGCATTCACTGCTGTTTAATGTTACATTTCTCAGAAACTGGACAACAAATAATATGACCATTGACTTTCCAGTGAATTTGCATTAGAAAAATTAGACTGGATGAGGCCCATTCAGTGAAGAATGTGTTCCAAATGACATGGATTAATTCAGGACTATTTGCTCTTTTTATCCCCCCAGCAGCCAAAATATGTCAGAGAGAGATTAGAGGGAGGGAAAGAGTGTGCACAGCCCATTTTTTGTTCAACTTCTGGATGCCAACTGTTGCTCATACAGCAACAATTAAATGACCTAAGAGGATTTTTTAAAAGCTTTCCCCAGTCTAGTGAATAAAACCAACAGCAGCCACAATATTTGTATCCTACTCACTTCCAGCCTGACACACAGAAGCTCTAGGAAACTTTCCAAACTTCAGCATAAAGCAGAAGCAATGGCTGGTATCATTTCCTCCAAGTGCCTGGAAGGTACTTGCTCTGAGTGCCTTAAGTGTTCAGTGCAAATGTAATTTGCTTTGGACACTCAAGATGTCTGGAGGAAGTATTTTTCCGTCCTCTCTCTCAGATCCTCCTCACCTTGACCCAGAGTGCTAAAACGATTAAGAACAAGAACAGGTTTAACTAAAACAGTATCTTTTGCTTCTAACTTAGAGTGGTTTAAGAAACTTTTTCAAATCCAAATAAACTCATGGGCTGTAAAACTTTTACCACCTGAGATATCAGAGGACCTTATCACACGAGGCAATTTGGGGGTATACTCCAAAGGCAATCCGAACGCAATCATGGGGTTTCATGTAATTGCGTAATAACTTATCTCATGCAATTTCAGGCAAAGGGAAGTCATTCTGAACGCAATCATGGGGTTTCGCGTAATTGCGTAATAACTTATCTCACACAATTTCGGGCAATGGGGGGTTATTTTCGGTTAATGGGAAGTTGCTCCGGACGCATTCCGAATGCAACTAGAACTCACGTAAATTTGCTAAACTAGCAAATTTACGTGAATTCAAATTGGCCCCATTCAAAATTGGGAGAAATTCCTCCCATGTGATAAGGTCCAGAGTGCCCATACATGAGTCCCAAGGTCTTAACATTTTTAAAGGTTTTCTTCATGAATACAGGTCTTGGTCCAGCTGTTTTGTACAATTATTGGGTAACTTGTCTAGGATTTAAAGTATGTATAAACTACCCTTTAAAACTGTATATAAAATTAATAACTTTTTCCTATTTGTCATTTGGCAGATTTTAGAAAGGTGTAAAATGATGGAAATGCCATGCCAATTGTATGGAAAATGCTGATGTTATAAGTAGAAGAGCACTTGGGTCTCCCATGAAAAATAAAAGATAAAAGACAAAGAACAATGCATAACTTAAATGCACAATAAAATGACTTTTATCAATTAATAAACAAAATGAATGAGATTTTTAATAATGAAAAAAAAATAACAATGCTTGCAAATTATTTCAGACCCCTCTTTTAAAATACGTTTTGATGCTATAACTGAAATTTTCTCCTATCTCACTCCCTCCTTCTGCTAATGCATAATAATTTTTTGAAGTGTCATTTGTACTTTTTTTTACTTCCCACACAAAAGGCAATTTGTGGAATGGAACAGAATGGAGCATATATGGAAAATTGATTGTGGAGAATTGGGAGAGGAGAGGCTTAATATTTAATTCAGAGATCCTGGCCCAAGTTCCTCCACTAACTTCTAATTCTCACTGGAAATTGGATGTTTTTTCCTTTGTTTTTATTCCTTTAAGATGCATTTGTCATTAAAAAAAATCAAAATAATCTCATATGCATTTTTGTTTAGATGTTTTTCATTGAAGGAAATTCTGGTGGGATGTAGAGGACTCAAATACACTGTCTAACAGTTGTCATTTGGGCTGACCTTGACTTGCTTAAATTTATCAGGTTGCTGTATCAGGTGTTCAGGACTAATCCAAACCATTTCCCTGTTAGATACAGAGAATATATTTAGTATTCCCTATTCCATATACAGAAGATAACAGGAATGACAACTGAATTTTACTTCCATACTGGGAAAAGGTTGTTTAGGGTGTACACTTGTTTCCTTTGTAAGTGCCCTGATACCTACATGATCCAGCTTTATTTTGATATCATATTTCTGGAGCCCAGCATGGGGTGAAGAGGTTGTGGTGACTTAGGAAACACCAGAAAAGGGAGTATTGCAAATATAGTGCATAGACCTCGGACACGTGGAAAGCTGAAAATAATGGGAGAAGGGAGAAGGGATGCACCCACCCACACACTCTGGATTTCTTACAGAAACTGAATATCAAAACTTGAGTTCGGACAACTAGATCAAATGAAACTGGAATTCCCTTTCATCCCTTAATGCAGTGATTCCCAAACTTTGGTCCTCCAGATATTTTGGACTTCAGCTCCTATCCTTTCTGACTGTAGGCCAAGCTGGCTGGGACTTCTGACAATTGAAGTTCAAAAGTGGAGGACCAGTTTGGGAATCACTGCCCTAATGTGTTCCTAAAAATCATTTTGGGGGTACACCAGATCTTGTCAGGGTGTTGTGAAGTCAATGAAGCCACTCTCAGTTAAATTAGGATTTTTCATCTTTTGGGATATCAAAGCAAACCATCACTTCGGGAACCCTTTTGGTCCTCCCAAGGGGCTATTACATCTTTATTTCCCATGAAATCACCTTGGCCTGAAGCTACTTTAAAGATATAAATATGCCCAGGAAGACCTAGCCTCTTTGCTGCAGTCGACCCACCCTGCTTTGCAGATAGCTTTTGTTCTCAGATTGCAGTCCAAGCCACTCCTGTTGCCCCTGGACTCAGTTTGATTCTCTCCTGTTTCCCATGGACCATTTTTCAGGATAAGTAGATATTACCCTTCAGTCCAACCCTAAACTGCTTCCTTTCACTTTTCTATTTCAGTTAGCTCTGTATGCTGGTTGTTAGACTGAGTCTATCTCATGTATATGGTCTTTCATATTCTTCCCTAGCAAAGGTTAATTAGTTCATTCCTGCATGGAGTATTCCTCAGTCACCCAGTTGGTGCTTCGATCCTGAAGTTAATCCTGTCTTGCAAAGCCAAGTTGAATGTCCCCAACTTATTAAAAATAGACTGCTACTAGTGTGGAGCTTCTCCAGGCCTTACATCTTTATTGGCAATACCTTTAACAGAAAGCAACAACTGTGGAGTCTATCAGGAACAACAAGGAAGCCACTACCACTGCCAGCTGAGATGATTGCCTTATTTTACCATTAGTATGGCCCAGCCCCATGGGCACATGTAGATACTTTCTGCCCTTTTCACTCTGTTCTTGATTTTCTTACCCCTTTATGATGTTTACTTTGAGATATGATTATGATAGTGCTGGTAGAGGAGGAATAATGAACAGTGTATTTCATTCAGTAATGGTAAATACTTTTATTTTTCCCCAGACAAATCCCAGACTTTCCAAGGCATATGGAAATTGAATATTTTTATCAGTTATTTCATTAGGGTGGGGAGGATGTGATGGCAAGTGGGGGCAACATTATTCATGAAAAGCTAACCTCCCTATGATGTGATCTTATTTTCCTTCAATGATGTCACATCGAAAAATTTTATTGGCTACATCAATTGTAGCCAATTGTCACCATTGTACTTATTTTCTAAACTCTGAGATCATATTTGAAGGAAGAAGACATGGTAATTTAAAGAAAATACTGGCACCAAAGCAGGAGATAGAGAAAGAGAAGGTTAGGCAGGGGCAGAGATTAAGATAAGGAAAAGGAGATATTCAGGTACAAAGTTGGCTTCCGAGAACCATTATTTTCAGTCTAATCCCCAATTCAAACTGGATGAGGATGCAGTCCTAATTATGATGAGGAATAATAGCCAGCTAGGGAGACTTTAGCACATTATAGAGATTCATACCAGATTTAAGCTTTATGGCTGGCTGCTTCATGACAGCCATGTGGATTCATGCCCTGAAGGGGCTAGATATTTTGCATTCAGCCATTACGGTCTGTATTAGGATGAATTTTTAAATGATGCGCTGGCAAAAAGAACATAAAACACTCAAAACAGAGACATTGCCGTTAATTTAGTGTTCTTCACTATGAGGCCTACTCTGTTATTTTCATCTGCAGTTGTTTCTGTCACAATTACATATTCTATTTCAGAAGACCTGAAGAGACTGTTATGAGCTTTTACTGTAACCCATGAGAACAGTCAATTTTCTTGGGCAGTTCTGGCACTGAATTGTGTAGGATGTTGTTACATAATCTAGGTAATCCTTCATAAACAGTATTACAAACCCAGGTAAATATGATGTTGTCATGTAATAAAGGTAGCTGATGTTTCTGCTGAACAAATGCGCCCTCCAAATAATGTTCTTATCACAATAAATGTATCCTAGTCAGCATTTACTGTTGTTGTTCTTGTTGTTGTTATGTGCCTTTAAGTCATTTCCAATTTATGGTCCCCCATCACAGATTTTCTTGGAAGAATTTAATCAGAAGAGGTTTGCCCTTGCCTTCTTCTGAGGCTGAGAGAGTATGATTTGCCCAAGGTACTCCAGTGAGTTTCCATGTCTGAGCAGGAATTGAAACTCTAGTCTCCACAGTTATAATCTAATGTTCAAACCACTACACTGCATTCACTAGGACATTTTAAAAGTAGTATTATATTGAAGAGAGTACCAGCATGGTATAGTGGTTTGAGCCTTGGACTATCACTCTGGAGATCAAGGTTTGAATCCCATCTCTGCCATGTAAACTCACTGGGTTACCTTGGGCAAGTCACATTCTCTCAGTCTTTTGCTCCCGTTTACATAGGGCGCTTCATTATGATGCACAGTCATCAGCACACTCAAATAGTGCTCTGCAGAAGGTCATCATCATGGCATGCAATGTGCCTGTGACACCACTTTAAAGAGGCTTCCTAGAGCAACTTCTTTTTAGGGAATGGGTTGATGCCACAGCTGTGGCACCGACCAGCAGCAAGAAGCCTGTCTGTCAAGCCCCATAGTTATCTATTTTACTTATTGGAGAAGGTTATAAATGACAGATAATCAGTTATTTGTAATATGTTACTTCAAAATTTGTCCCTCCATAATGGAAGCAATTTTCCAAATTTAAACACTGACAAGATTTTCAATAGACAGAACATTCAACAAATGTTTAATCACATAAACTTTCAAAGCATTTGGAATTTACCATCCCTGAAATGCCTAGAGAAGGGAATACTCAAGGGGGAGAAGAGGTCAACAACAGATTGATAGCAAGTATGTGTGGGGGAAGACTACAATGTATGTGTGGAGGAAGACTACCATGAAGGAAGACTATATTGATTACATGTCAATGTAGTAATAAATATGTTTTTTAAAAGAGGTCATATTGGAGACGTTTATTTGGGGTGGGAGGTAGGAAGTGGTCAGGGATCTTCACACTTTTGATTGGGATTGGGGCCCTGTGGAAAATTACCTCCCAAAATTATTTGGCCTCAAAGCATACAACACCTTGTCAGCAACATGCAAGATGCTTTTCGGGGGGGGGGGGGAATCCATTTTCTCAATTGGGGTGGGTGAGGGCAAAGTTGCTTTTTGGTTACAAAGTAAGTGGGCAATTTAAGCATATTTTCTAAATTGTGTAGTGTTCATAATATATAGGGATGTGATGGCTTAGTGGTTAAGATGCCAATTCTGATGACTGGAAGATTGGGAGGTTGGCAGTTTGAGGCCCAAATGCCGCATGATGGGGGGACCTCCTGTCACTAGTCCCAGCTTATGCCAACCTAGCAGTTCGAAAGCATGCAAATGCAAGTAGATAGATAGGTACCACTTCTCGGTGGGAAGGTAACAGCATTTGGTGCAGTCATGCTGGCCACATGACCACCAGATCAGTCCTCGGACAACACTGGCTCTTCAGCTTAGTGATGGAGATGAGCACTGCCCCCTACAGTCAGTAATGACATTTATTTATTTATTCCCAGGATTTATATCCTACCTTTCTCCCACGGTGGGATTCAAGACTAGACATTCATGTCAAGGGACTACCTTTACCTTTACCATAATATATAGTTTTGTTCTTCTTCATTTCAGGAGTAACCCTGGAGTATACCTTGTTTGAAGGTATATTTATGTCTACATTAAATCACATGGCTAGGTTTTTGAATGCGATAATTTCCGGTATACACAAACCATGCTGAATTTGGTGTTATCAGCCAAGAGGCCCATACTTTAACATGGAGAGTCAGTGTAATGTAGTGGCTTGAGTTTGGGACCAAGACTTTGGGAGACCCAGGTCTGAATACTCATTCAGCCATAGAAATCCACTGGGTGACCTTAAGGAGGTTACAGTTCCCCTATCCTCAGAGGAAAGCAATAGCTAACCTCTTCTGAATAAATCTTCCCAAGAAAACCCTAGGACAAGGTCTTTGTAAGTTGTAGTAGACTTGAAGGGATATCACAACACAGCAAACCTTGATTCATCTAAGGATTGCAGAGAAGTAGTGCCATGATCCCTCAGTGGCTGCATTTGCTCTGAAGAAACAATGTAGTTGACATTGCTCTAATTATAATGGCCCCATCCCATGGAATCCTGGATTTTGTGGTTTCTTGTGGCACCAGGGATCTCTGACAGAGAAGACTAAATATCACACATAACTACAAATCGCAGAATCCCATAGCATTGAACCATGGCCGTTAAAGCAGTGCATCACTTGTAATATTACACTCTTAAGAAGACGGAGGCTATCTTGGGGCCTGATCCTAGCAAGCCCAGCTTAGAGTAAAGTCCTTTGTTATTGGTTTATAGAACATTAATACAAGACTAGTCTTGTATTCTAGTCTCAAGATTCTAGTCTCAAGAATGCCAAAACTTTGAGGGCAATACTAACCCTTTTAAGAGTAGGAGATAGATGTGGCTTTACTAAGCTGTGCAGAACTGGATTGTATCCTGTATTTTCATAGCTATCTTCTCAGAAGGTTTGACCTGCTCACCTTTAATTGAAAACACAGATGGGATTATGTTAAAAGGCATAACTTTTAAAGTATGCTTTATTTTTTTCTAATTAGCTCATTTTGTAGGGTTGCCTCCAGGGGAAAGGACCAACCGAAATTCAGAATCAATAGAGAGTAATCAGAACCATGCAGAGGGAGGAAAGTAGATACAGTTTTGTGCCTGAGGAGCGTGGAAAGGACAATTTAATATATCACAGTCCAAACTCGGACCTAGGGTAAAACAGATTAAATGCTTGCCTTGAACCCGATGTTTCAAAGGGGACTTATGTTGATTGCTAGGGGACAGCTGGAGGCTGGAGTGGGGAGCTTCATTCAAATCAATCCTTTGTTGAGCTGTCCTCTAACAGAAGTGCTCAAATAGTATCAGAATGATGCAGTTGCCACCCACGGTGAAGAAAGAAAAAGAAATGTCTTTGGAAAGGTATAATGTGACAGATGACAGAGGCTACATGGGGAGCACACTTTCGGGATGCAGCCTTTTGCAGGGATGGGCAACTTGTGCCCCTCTAGAGATTGGACTTCAATTCACCTCCCCTCAAAAAACATGATGAGTGTTGCTTGAACCAAATGAAACCAAAAGAACATGAAAACATATGTGTGTCTGTTTGTGTGTTCATATATATCTAGTGAGACAGACAGGCAAATATACACTCATTCTCTCCCTCCCTCTCTCTCTCTCTTTCTCTCTCTCTCTCTCAATAAAAATTCTCATGTATTGTACAAATATAAATAAACAACTGCTGAACTTGTAATTTAAGTATTTTTGTCAAATAAAGAGGAAAGAAGCAGAAACAAACATCATGCGCAGGTCACTTGCACAGGTTATGTTCCATAAGTGGCTCCCCAAATGTCATTATAAGAATTTACAACATCTGCAGGGCTGTACGATTCCAACCCCTGTTGTTGACAAATGTTTTGTCTCATGTACTAATGCTTGATGCATTTCATTAAAATGATAGTTTTTCAGTGGCAGGGAATGACTTGTTCTGAGATATCAGATATTGGTGCAAGAACATTCTTCAGTGCCTCTCTCATCAGGTGACAAAAATTCTAAAATAGAAATGAAAAAGAAAGACTACAAAACAATGCAAATAAACACACATATACTTTAAAGCCACAATGCATAATTTATAATTCATACAAATTTAGGAAGTCACAGCTCAAATGGGGGGGGGGACCCTTTAAAGAAATGTGTTGTTGTTGTTGTTAACTGTCATCAAGTTGATCTTGAGACTATCTGAAAGACAGAATTTGGTAGCATGAGCTTTCATAGACTTGAGACTACTTCCTCAGATGCACATGTTAGAATGGTAAGCCCAGGGATAGACCTATATAGCAGTAGGTGTGTGAAAATGTCCATAGGAGTGCAAAACTTTATGGGTGTGCAGATGAGGTGACTAGTTTAGTTTTAATGATGGTTGATGGTCATTGGGGGACAAGCAAAAATGTTGCCTAAAGCTAAGGTTAGTAGATAACCATATGAATGAGTATTGGGATGTAGTGTGGGAAGATGCAATGAACTGGCCAAGAGAGGCTGGGGGCTTAGCTAGTGTTATAATGTGTGTAGTGTACCAGGAAACCATTGTCTCCATTCAACGCACTGCTGATGGACTGCATGTATACTAATTCTGCTGTTTCTCATCCCAGTCTTCCTTTGTAGTATTTTTTTTGTTCAAGGACTGCATTATGAGATGGAAATCCCAGGAAGACGGAAGTGTTCTGCAACTGGTTTTTGTGAATTACCATTCCTAATGTCTGGTTTATGTTCATTTATCCTCTGGTACAAAGACTGGCCTGTTTGCCCAATGTAGACGTGCTTTATCACACTAGAAGACAAACAGGATTTAAACAAGAGTTAAATGAGAGTTAAACAGGAAATGCCCTATGTTTATCACAGGACATTTCCTGTTTAACTCTCGTTTAACTCTGGTTTAAATCCTGTTTGCCCCCTAGTGTGATAATGTCATCACATTGGAGGATAAGCATGTAAAAGTCCTCTAATATTGTTCCCTAATTTTGTGAGTGATATTATTAGGTTCTGTGATGAAATTTCCTGAATAGATATGTGGGCAGAGATGGCTTATGGGTTTCTGGCAAGGCTTTGTATGCATCTACATCTGCGTTGTGTGTTCTTCTGAATACCTTCAAATTTGTTTTTGTATTTCTTAAAGTGATGTACCCAGAACTGGACACTGTACTCCAGGTGGGGATTTAATTAGTTCAGGATAAAGTAAAATTATTGCTGGGAAAATATGGTTCTATTAATGCAGCCCAAAATCGCAGACCATTCAGAAAATCAGACTATGCAGAAAACATTTTTAATGCAAATTATTGAAGGATATACAATGGAACAAATATATTTATATATAACTACACATATAATTTAGGTTAAATTTATAAATAAATGAGTATTTTAGGGGAAATGTGTTAAAAATATGTTCATAAATTTGCATGGAGAAAAACCTGCAGTATCTTGCAACCTAATGCAGAACAATTATTTTTTTACTAGGGGAAGGATGTAGGTGGAATTTTGAGAAATGAAACAAAATTAAGACCAAAACCAACTAAGACCAATTAAGAACATTTTTCATATCACAAATTTGGTTGCTAATTGTAATTTGTCAGGCCCAGTTTTGTGTTTCTTTCTGTTAAATTTCTTTTTATTCTTATTATTTTTAAAGTTTCCTCTAATTTTTCTAGGTTTCTAATTCATATAGGGTCCTAGCTGAAAAAGCCTCTTCACGGAAGAAATTATCTCTGAGGGGCTAAGAGGAATTACGCAATCTGGATGGAGGTAAATGTCCAGACACACAGCCCCTTTGAATTCCCATTACTGCACGATGGTTTGAGGATCCACAGTATCTCTTTTATTCTTTCATTTCAATCACAATCTAAAAAAAATGTACAACCCCAGAGAGGATTTCTTTCCTCTTCTCCAAAGGCCACATTTGGTACTGTTCAGTTTTTAATTAGTAAATAATAATAATAATAATAAATATTTATTTGTATTTCCTGCCTCTCCCTGTGGATCGAGGCAGAATTACAGCACAAAAACCATACATCACAATTACAAAACAATCATAAAATCAGTATACATTAAAATTATCAAGATTAAATAATCTAATATCAAGTCTACAATCAATTAATTATTCAAACAGTATTTCACCATTCAATCCCCCTTTTCGAACCCCCTTTCTTTATACATACCTCTAATGTTCCTTTACTGTTTCTACTGAAACTCCCATCACCAGGCCCAAACCTCTTCACCGTAAATTGTTCATATGGTATATGAAAATGGCCCTGAAGAGTGCTCAAGTACAGTCCAGCCCAATTAGAGAAAATGTATCTGACAGAAATTTTAGCATTCTTGACTCATCTGGGAATAGTGCTTAGATGCAACAGTTCTGTACCACACAAACTGAGTTAAAGGTGGTGTCATGATGGGAGAGGTTAGTTCGTGCTTTAACTTTAACTTTCCTGCCCAAGTTCAAGGCACACCATGTGTTATTTCAAGGCTCTCATCTATAGAATTTACTGATGTGGCTGTTTTAAATGCTCCTTTCTCCCAAGATGCCTACCATGCTTTACTGCAGTGCTAGAAAAAATATTTTCCTAACCTCTCATATCTTTAACCTCCAAGCCTTATCCTAGTTTTGCATATCTTTCTTCTTTGCATAGCCTCACTCTAGCCTCAACTGCTCTTTCCTCATGGGGAACACATTTATTTATTTGCCGTGTAGCTCATAGTACAGTTATATCAGTAGTAAGGAATGTCATGGGCTCTGGGAGAAAATGCTTCTCTCTGAGTCATATTGTCTGGAAAAGACAGAAAGATTCAGGTCTAAATCTTGTATTTTGCCATGGTGATGTTCCATCTGGATAAGACTGGGCCTAAGTGCCTTGTATCATGTTAAATGAACTTATGAAGCTGCAATATACTGTGCCAGACCCTTGGTCCATCTATGCCAATACTTTCTCTGCTGACAGCCAATGGCCTTGGATAAAAAGCCATATTTCCTAGCTCTATGGCCTAAGATCCTGCTGAGACGAAAGAGCATGAACTGAACCTGGAAGGATTTGCATATGAAGAATGTGCTCTACTGCAAGGCCATGATAGAGCCATAAACAGGTTTTGTTTGTGCAACTGTTTGCACAACTGCTTGACTTGATCTGGAGCTAAAGAACCAGAGACAAAGATATGGAAGATGATAGTTTTGGAGGACTTCAGCATCTGTGCAGAGGCTGTCCTGAGTGAACCTTTTAGCCTCCATGGCAACCGAACACAAAGAACAGGAGACATGCTTAATTTAGTATTTGGCCTAGGATGTGAGCAATAAAGCCGCTGGACATGTATTAAGTAAACCTTTTGCAACGATCAGGCCATTTCATGGTGACATTTGCTCTCATGGTGATATTTGTCCCCTGCAGGTATGAAGCACTTATTTGGCCCCAGAGACATCTGGAACTAGAGGGATTTTCTAGCAGATTAAGTGAGGAGCACTGAACATTTCTGTCGTTGATAATAGACCATCAGATGATGGAAAAATCGAATGTTATTCCAGACAAGACAGGGTTGCTCTTGATCAGTTCAAAGGCAGATCAGGGAACAGGAATCTTGTGCGTCTCATATCAGAGGTTACAATTCCCTTGAGAAGGGGCTGGATTGAGCCATGAGCTTGGATGCCTAGTTTTTAGCAGTAGCCAGGAGTACATTTGGACAGCTGAAATGGATACACAATGCTTAGGGATTTCTAATCTGGTTGTGGTGATACATTCTTTCTCATATCCTTTAGGGATTACTGTAACACTTTCTATGTGGTGTTGCCTTTAGAAAGTGTTTGGAAACTGCAGTGGATCCAAGGCACTGCACCCAATCTGTGGATTGGAGCTGTTTACAGGGAGAATTTAAATTCCTTATTATGTTCACTGGAATTCTGTTTCTGGACAGAATTCATAGATCTGATTATGACATTTAAAGCCCTCTATGGTGGGCATAAAAAGAGTAGTCAAAAATATTTGGAAATAGGTTGAAAAACTCGTTTTTCAAGTGTTGAGAAATCCTGACAAGAAGAATCCTGGATTGACAATAATCTTCACAATTTGGTATTTAATTGCTCTAAAATATTCAGTGTTATAATTGGCTTGCAGCGGTGTGTTTTTTAAAACTCATGTTGTAAGCCCCCTTAGGAATATAGAAGCATATTCCCAATATATAAATATATTAAGAATAAATAAGTCACTAAGTTTGTGTGAGACCACACAGTTCTAATTGTTGCATTGTAAGGAAGGCAGCAAAAAAGGAAGCAGCCTTACTATGTTTACCTCCCTTTCACCTTACTGCTATCCTCTAGAAGAATTGTACTATATCCTCCACAGTCTCTCTCCCCTGGAAAATGAGATGTGAAAATCTATGGAATCAGTAATGAATATGGGATTAGTAAAGTCCGATTGGCATGAGGTAACAGGACTGTTACCCTAAAAGATACAATAATGCATCTGCTCAAAGAGATGCCCACCTTCTGCCCAGAGTTGTATGGTTACTGCCAAACAGTACAAATACCTCTGGAGGCAGGGTAAAATGTGAAGATAAGAATTTTAGGTTTAAAACTAATTAATTGATTGGTTGGTTGGTTGATGTTGATGTTTAGAGATGGAGAAATTAGTTTGTAGTTATTAATGTTAGGAATTTATCATGGTATGATTGATGAATTCATTATAATTAATTTTTAGTGCTGAAAAAATAGGATTTACAAGGAATGGCATGTTCAGTTGTGCACATTGTCCATCAGTAGCAAATTATATCAATGACTTTGTCAAAACCGTTTCTGCAATTTTAAATTTCTCTTCCTCAGCTTGGTATTTTCCACCTGCATTGGATTTCAAATTTTTCAATCTGTTCAATGGCTGGGGAGAGTGGGATTTGTACGGACCACATCTAGAAAGGGCCAGATTGGGAAAGACTGGCCTGAGGTATGATACCTAACACCTGTCTTGTCACTGATTTGCATTTCCCTTCTTCCTATCCCCAGTCACACACACACACCCCACATTGTATTGTGTTAACTCCCTTTTCAAACACAGTACTTCATTTGTTTGAACTGGAAAATGATTAAACTAATATATGGAAATGAAATTGGGGCAGTGGAGAATCAGCACTGAGGATGCTGGCTCAGTCAGTGAACCCCACCTGTCTTGAACCAAGGCAGTGCCAGCCTTCACAATTTCTGTTGAAAAAAGTCCAGGATCTCCCTCCTGCTAGCTTCACTAAGCCACACCAAGTGAAGTATCAGCAACACAGACAAAGCACAGGGTTCCTATTTTGGCCCTGATTTACACCAGGTCTCCGCTGTTTGGAATTAGCCTTTCCCTAGTACGAATTTATTTCCCACATCTACAGTTACAGAAGTGATCAGTTACAGAAGTGAACACATATACAGATTTTAATCAGGATGAATTTAAGAAAAATCATAATTGCAGAGCACCTACAAATGAGCGAGGTTGGTAATTTTTGGATCCTTTGCATTCTGAGATTTTTATATTCTGTTGCAAGCAAATTCCTGGGCTGAACCAGCAATCTGTGCCATTAGCCATTATACAGGTCAGGCATTCTGAAGCATTCTTGAGTAAGAATGGCCTAGTTTTTAACAGTCACAGAAACATTCATTCTGAATCTCTAATGATTCTACTGAACCATTAAATTTGGTTCCTGTTTGACCCGAACATTTTAGGGCATGCTAAAGACTAACATACCTTGCATTGTATTAGTGCTTCTATGTAGCCCTTTATTCCCATCTTGCCTTCAGACAAAAGCCATTCCATGGAATTAAAGCTAAAACGAATGTTTTAATATTTATTATATATAAACTCTAAGGCACTGAATCTTTACCTTACAATGATGAATAAAAATCTTTGAAACTTTGATGGGGGGGGGGGTAGCAACATTTCTACAACTTATCTTTGTAGGATACTTTTATATTTTTCCTTATATGTCTCTCTTTCTGACCACATCTGTGAGTTTTAAGTCCATTTTCAATTGTCTTTATCCATGCACTGCTTCTTTTATTTCCCTGTGTAAACTATTTCTCTGTTTCACATTTGTACCCTTTTTCTCAACGTAAACATTTTGCCTGAAATTTGTGCAAGTGAAAGTTTATGACCTGTTCTCCAGGTCATCCCATTTGGACTAGGTAAAAATAAGGGGATTCAGTAATGATCTTTCCGGGATCACTTTGTGTTGCTAAAAACACCAACTGCTTTTTCTGATGAGGGTATTACTTCTCCTAGCAGTTGTGATTCGTTCTTAGAGAGATATTTACTACTCTGTCTGCCTGTCCACCTGCCCACTATCTACCATATATTTATCTGTCTATCTGAAACATCTGAGAAAAAGCCTAACAAATAATGGGAAATTGAAATTTGAAGCCATTAAAGGTTAAACATAGTGAATAAAATTAGGTAAAGGGGAATCACCTTCAATGAGCATGTTACATTGGTGACACACTATGCAGTCAGCCCTCCTTATACACGGTTTTTTAATACACGGATTCAAGCAGATACATGGCTTGAAAATATTCTTAAAAAGTATAAATTCCAAATAGCAAACCTTAATTTTTCCATTTTATATAAGGGACACCATTTTGCTCTGCCATTATATTTAATGGGACTTGAACATACACAGATTTTGTTATCCACATGGGGGGGGGGGGGGTCCTGGTTTATCTCCCACTGTATATCTCTTTCTTTTCTTGTTTTGAGAAAGTAGAAATACAGCTGCATTTCTTCATGAATAGGAACCTCTCATTTGACATTATTTAAAATAGTCTAGACAGCCAAGCAGGGCCTTCATTCAAGTAACCCATTGCCCATTTCTTTAGCCCAAGAGGACATTTTCCAAGATTAGATAGAAGCTGGTAGGGCAGGATGCAGTTAACCTAGGAAGTGCCTCTGCACTTTGTTTCTGTCCATACGTTGTTCTCCCCACTGTTCTCTACATTGCTTCCTTTTCCTGCCTGTTTGCTTTCAGAGGGAACCCCTCCTCACCCGCCAGAAAGATTAGACAGTTATACAAATGGAGAATCTGCAAGAAAATGTCATCTCATTATAGTTAAAATGGCAAATGTTGCTTCGTGCTTCATATTCCTTCAAAGATCTGCAAAAGTGGGATTTCAACTAGAATGGAGAACCATTGGATGTTATCACAAGGGGGACAGGATAGGGATGGGATCACTCCCCCATCCTATTCCATCCATGACCTGAGTAAAAGTGATTACACAAATCACTTTCACACTGCAGCTGGCTGAAAAGTACTTTCAGATAGCTGAAAAGCAGTTTCAGACGTCAGCAGAAAGCACTTTCCGCCATCATGGTATGAACAGATTCTTCCATTAATACAGAAGACTGCAAATGATGGCTGAAAGCACTTTTCAGCCAGCTGCAGTGTGAAAGTGATTTGCATGATCACTCTCACTCACACTTCCCTTCTATTAGAGGAGCGGGTTATAAATAAACATTATTATTATTATTATTATTATTATTCTGGATCAAGCGAGGGTCATGTGTGAAAGTTCTTCCCACGATCGGACTGTTGCTGTCCGCTTCCATCTCTCCCTAGGTGCGAGGGAGACAAGACATGTGAACAATACTCACCTTTCAATATCCATTTCATTGCCACTTAAGGAGGAATGTCCGAAGAATGCAGAATATTTCCATCTAGGTCTACCCTCACCACCTACACTTGCCCCAAACCAGCAAAAATGCCTCTGTGTGTGTGTGTGTGCGTGCTTGCATACTTTCTTGTTGCCTGTCAATTTATGGTGACTATGAATTCCATACAATTTCTTAGGCAAGGAATATTCAGGTGCCTTTAGCATATTTGGGCCCTTCGTTTCTCTTACTACATCCCTAAAATAGTTTGACACTTCAGAATAAAGAGAGACATAAGATGTAACATATGGTTGAAGTGTTTGAGAGGTATACTCTCACTACATTCTTCTAATTATTTTCTTTCCAGGGCTAAAACCACATGTGCAGCAAACGTACTTCTAAACTTATCCCATAGTACATGCTATCATTTTAGATCTCAACTCTCCAAAAAGATAGAAGTCCAACAAAGAAGCTAAGAAGAACTTCTAGCTGCTGAAAATAGAAGAATTTATTAAAACATCCACTGAGCCAAGTGCCTTTTGTTATATAGATGTATTTTCACCAACCAATCCTATTCCACAGGCTATGTTCATTGATGCATATGGGATAATCTAAGTAAATAAACAACTAAGATTTTCATTGCATTTTTTCAAAATCAGCAAAAAATAAAGCACATATTACAAAGCAGACAGCATGTCCCTTCTGAATGTCTTTATTGTGACAAAATCTTGAGGAGTATAACTGTTCAGAGGCTGGAGCCAGTTTTGATGTCCTGAATATAATGATGGCTCATACAAATTGTGTCCTTCTTTAATGGCCCAGTTAAGGTATACCACTGAAAATTGGTTTGGTAGAACTATACATTTGTCTAGTAACACCTACATAAAATTAGATTAAATGATGAGGAAAACAGAAAGGAGACACAGCTGAGAAGATCACATTCATCATCCTTACTGCTCTCAGCCTCAAATCTTGAAAATGATTTTAAAATATCAGTCTGATCCACATTATCTGGCACTAAACAGTCCCATATTTAGAAACAATAGTTTCACGAGAGGGTGCCTTCAGTTGTCTGGGGTGTGTCAGTTGTTTTGGCTTTTAAAAAAACAACAACTGATGCTAGTGGGAAGCCACTGACTTCCATGGCGTTCCCATCTTTCACTTCAGTTTTAAATGTACAGTAAAGAAAACATAGGGTTTTTACATATGTTGGGGAGATTCTCATCTTGTCCTGAACGCTCCCACGTGTATCTTTGTCAGTGGAAAGTCTAGATTTGTGGGTCTATAATTTCTTTCTGTCTACATCCTTGTGTTTAATTTGCCATGATTGAGCTTTTTATTAGCTCTGGAGGAGATCGTCTTGCAATAGAACACAAGCTTTGGGAGATACTAAATTAATTTATTGGGGGATAGTCTCTTTATAAAAACAGTCTCTTTATAAAAGAAACTAAGAGTAGAAAGAGTAGTGAAAAGGTTATTCACAATCACTGGTTAGTCACGATTTTTACACTATCATAACAGGCATCAGCAGCATGGGAAGAAGTAGGGCCATTCTTCCAACAATCAGAGCATGACTGAATGATGTATCCATCAGGGTTTGGTGGGTCAGGCCAAGAGGAGTTACTTAGGACCTTATCCCATGGCGTTTTAATTCGTCTTGCCTCTATCTGGATTAAATCTTAATTAGGGTGACATCCTGATTTTATCAGATGGTTTTTGCCACCTAATTTGCCACCCAAATACATCCCGGGTCTATCCCTGCTTCCGGAGCCACTCCTCCTGGCTTTTTTCAGATCCAGTTTTCCAGCTTGAGAAAATGGCCAGCAGAGCACTCCTGGAAGCAGGGTTGAACCCAGGCTGTATTCAGGTGGCAAATTAGGTGGCAAAAATCATCTGATCAGGATGCCACCCAAATTAAAGTTTAAACTGTATAGAGGTAAACTGAATTAGAATGCCATGGGATAAGCTTCTTTGTTAAGTACTTAGTTAAATATGAGCTAGTACAGGATTCTGGCATTTATTAAAATGATTTAAAACATACACTTTTAAAAGTAAAAAACAAACAGTTTAAACAATGCAGTTTAAAACAATATGGCACTCTTCTTACAGCCCTTTCCATAAAAGCCTTCATTTCTAAAAGCCTGTCTGATTTTTTAAAGTATTTTTTGTCAACAAAAGGATAGCAAGGAAGGGAGTATCCTACCTCCCTAGGGATGGCATCCAAAATCTAGGGGCAACCTCTGAGAAAGCCCTCTCTCATGTTTCCACCAACCGTACCTGTGAAAGGAATGGGACTGAAAGATGGGACTCTCTTGAGGATGTCAAGGTCAGGGCAGGCTCATGGGGGAGATATAATCTGTCAGACCTAGGCCATATAGTACTTCCAAACCAGAACCACATCCAAACCAGAACTCTGAACTGTGCCCAGAAACAGAAGAGCAGGCAGTGGAGCTGTTAGAAGAGATGAGTTGATCTTTCTAACCAGCCCCAGTTAAAACTCTGGCTGCAGCTCTTTGGAAAAGCTGAAGTTTCCAACCACTCTTCAAAAGTAGCCGTGTATAGGATATTATTGCATTGACTAATAATCCGAATGCTCCCCAATGGAATACAGTCAAGTTGTGGGTTGCTGGCAGGTATTATCACTCATAATTTGTCACCAGTTCTACCAGGTGATTGCAACCCAGCTGCATCCCGGATCCCAGGCACACTTCGGAGGCCATTTTTCCAAGACAGGAACTTGCCGTTTTGGAGAAGCAACCTCCGAAGCACACCTGGGACCCAGGATGCAGCCAGGTTGCAATTGCCCCATGGAATCAGTGGCAAATTATGAGTGATAATACCCACCAGCAACCCACAACCCAACTGTATCTCGTTGGGGAGCAGTCAAATTATTAGTCAATGCGATAATCTCCATAGAGTAATCCAGACTGCCAAGGAATGTGTCATTATGGCCAGATCAGGAATCTGGGCCTCCAGGTGCAAGGTTGAGTCCAGGAATATACCCATAATGTGAACCTGTGTCTTCAGTGAGAATATGGGGTCATCCACCATAAGCTGTATCCCTGATTTGCCTTTCAACTGACTAGGAGTATCTCTGACTAGTCTGGACTGAGCTTCAATTTGTTTGCCCTTTTCTAATCCATTAGTGGTTTCAGACACTGGTTTAGAACCAAAACAGTTTCCTTGGAGTTTTACTGGGAAGGAGAACTAGGGTTCAGTGTCATCAACATACTGGTGACACTTGAAACCCCTCTTGCAATACTCGACAACTTCTCCCAGTGGTTTCACACAGTTGTTGAATAACTGAGAGACCTGACCAAACAATGGTCAAGGAATCAGTTAGGACCTTCTGGGGTTATCCTTCCATGAAGGAACAGAATAACTGTAAAAAAAACTGCATCCAAGTCTCATCCATACAATGAAGCCCAGAAAGTTATCATGATTGATGATGATGAAAATTGCTGCGAGTTCCAACAGAACCAACAGGGACAAGACTCATCTGTCTGGTTCCTAGTAGGCCACCAAGGTGACCACAGCCTTCTTTGTCCCATAAGGACACCTGAAACCAGATTGAAATGGATTGAGATAATTTTATCCAGGAATCTGGAGCATGGAGACAACACATTCTCTTAACTTACCCAAAAATATTAGATACTGATGAATAGTTGTCCATTACAAAGGGATCCAGGAAAGACTTTTTCAACAACTACCTACTGTAGGCAGACTGGAACCCTGCCTTGTTGTAAGGAGGCATTGACTATTCCTTTCTTTGGTGTCCCACATTCCCAATGCTTTACTTAGAGTTGAAATTGTGATTGTTCCTCTAGGTGTGGGCCTGGTACCATATATTAGCTATTGGCACAAACCAAATTTTAACTCCCTCAGACTAACACATTTAATCTTTCTGGATAATTTCCCCTCCAGATGGATGAAAGCTAATGATAGGTTCCCCCTGCTCAGCACTACTTTATTCCTGGAATGTATTTTTTTCAGGAAATGGCACAGATTCTGCGATCCCTGGTTGCTGGGAATTGTAGGGTGTGTGCAGGATTTTCCCAGACAATTATCTTTATGCCCTAGTGGCCCCTAAATACTTTCCCCTTGGCTCTTTTTAATGCTTTACCATCAGCCCTCACAGAGCAAAAATGCATATTCCTTACTGCCATCATCTCTGCCCTTGTCAAACAGGCATGGCTAAAACAGTTGAACATACTTTTGTTTTTACTTCCTATAATGCAAGGACATCTGTTCTTTATCTGTGTATCGTCCCAATTTTAACAGGTTTCCCAGGCAGATCTAAAGTTACTATTCCACCCTTTTACTTTCAAATTCCATCAGTGAAATAACTTTCAGGTTGGCAAAATTTAGTGCTTTTGTATCTTCTGCTAATACTCAGTTGGTGACAAATTCTTAAGAAATTTTATGAATACCAGTCAATTCTAACAGGTTCCTTATTAAAGACAGATATGTTTCTTCCCCTGGATACCTTGGAATTCTCCTGGACTTGTTATTTGTATCTTTTCATTCTCTATTTGTTTCTTTTGTAATTATATAGCAGAAGGTGACAGCAGTGTGGGGGATCAAGGTCCAATTTCTCCCCTCCACTTCCCCAGTAAACATAAATACAGCTGGCCCTCCCTATCCATAGATTCCTTATCCACAACTTCAACGATCCACAGCTTGCAAATACTTCTATATCCCAAAAAGCAAACCTTGGTTTGGCTATTTTATATCAGGGACACAATTTCACTCTGCCATTGTATATGATGGGACTTGAAAATCCATGAATTTTGGTATCCATGGGAAGTTCTGGATCCTAAGGGGACTTTATCATGGGTTGTTGTTGTTGTTGGTTTTTTTAAAATTTATTTTTGCAAAATTTGTTCAGAAGGAGTTTTGCCATTGCAGAACTCAGTGGATTTCCATGGCTGATGATGTGAACCCTGGTATCCAGAGTTATCGCCAAACTGTTATGCCATTCTGGCTCTCCCTAGCCCTAGATAGTGATTTCCTGGTTCATTGCCAATTCAATATTATCTGGTAATCAGTTAGCAGCACTATTCTGCAATTTCCTTTAATTACTGGATATAACAATTCCTTAATTATATGGTAGTAGCTTATGATTAATTCAAAACTGGCTATCAGTGTGTGTACTCAAATTCTGTAGGGGGGAACAAATTGAGAGAAGGAAGTTAAACCTTTTTGTTAACAGTGCAGGTTATGCTCCCAACCTCTTCTTTAGTGAAAAGGTTAAGAGGTGATATGATAGCCCTGTTTAAATATTTGAAGGGATGTTATATTGAGGAGGGAGCAAGCTTGCTTTCTGCTGCTCTAGAGAACAGGATCTGGAACAATGGATGCAAGCTGCAGGAAAAGAGATTCCACATAAACATTAGTAAGAACTTCCTGACAGTAAGGTCTGTTTGACAGTGGAACACACTCCCTCAAAGTGTGGTGGAGTCACCTTCCTTGGAGGTCTTTAAATAGAGGCTGGACAGCCATCTGTCAGGGATGCTTTGATTGGGAGTTCCTGCATGGCAGAATGGGCTTGGACTGGATGGCCCTTGAGGTCTCTTCCAACTCTCTGATTCTATGATTCTGAGTACCATAGGAATCCTGGCAGACTGGGTGTGTCTTTCAGTCCCATCCCAGAGCCATCCTGTATATACACTCAGGTCTCACTTGCTCCTCCCTAATCTCTGCCTACTAAGGGGATTATCACACTTCATTTTTTGCCCGATCCGGGCACAGACTGGGAACGGGAATGATGATGCTGCCGGGATACTACAAGCCACCCCACCCCACCCCCGGTGACACTTAGCCCACCCATTTTGAAGTAAAGAAGCTTTCTGTCCTTGCAAAATCAGCAGGCTAAGCACAGCTGGGAGACTGCTTGTAGTCCCCCAGCAACCTTGCCAGTGTATTGCTATGCAATAACACCCATTTTCACTCATTCAAGCCCGTTCCCAGACGGTGCCCAAATCGGGAGAAAAGTGAAGTGTGATAGTCTCCTTAGATGAACCATCTTCCATTCAGGTAAATCCTAAAGGCATGGCCAGACAAGTTCTAGGTAGATCAACACATTGCTTAGGAAGAAAAAGAGGATGCCCATTAAAATCCTGAGATCTTTTACTACATACACTCCAACATTTCACAGATGAAAACACATCAGAATGTGATCAAGATGGGAAAGAGTTTAAGGAGGAAGGACACACAAGCTAGAAGAGGCTTTGGCAGTTTGTTTTTACCTTAGCGTACTGTGAAGAGCAAGATTTTTCTCCCTCCTCTCCTCCCTTCTGAGTTAACTGGGTTTGAACTACTTTTGCACTTAGAACTCACTCTGCAGCAACTGAGAAGAAAAGGGGAAAGTGGGAGGAGGAGAAAGAAACTGGCACATTTTTAAAGCAGCTGGGGGGGAAAAGGGAGAACAGAGGATTGATTGAGATAGTTGGAGAGTATGTTATTGTTGGTCCATAAGAGATCCCTAAAAAGTCGTTCAGACCGAACCTCAATCTCAGTCCATAACAGCATGTAAAGTATAGCTCTCCTGTTAGGCAACTTTATAATTACATTTTTACATGACACATCCAATGTGCGATTGAGTATTTCATTACTTTAAAATGATTTTAATAATCCATTCAAGATATAATAAAAATGCCTGTACATAAGCTTTCAGCCACACTATCAGTAAACCTGAAAATGTTAGTATTTCTGTGAGAATTATTATCTACAGTGCTGATAAGCTCACGGAGGCTGGATGAGGAATAAACTAATTCTTGCTCACACTGAATAGACTTTCTCTATATACTAAAAATGAAGAATTTCCTTTAATCCAAGGGCTGACTTTAATTTCAGAGCACTTCTCAGGGGACTGCATTATAGCTGTGCTGGCCAGGCCAAAAGCAGAAAAATGTGACCAAGAATATATTAACTTAAGAGCCTTAGCCAGTTGTCAATATGTAAGAGCCTTAGCCATTTCAACATTTTTAGGACGGAGCAGGGATTCATATAAAAGATAGCAAATTGCCAGATAATGGTGACATTGTGAAACGGTTCTGGTGGCTCACCGCCATACACAGTGGTTATCTAAAGAGACTCAAAAAAGGTCAGGTAATTGGTAGAGACAGAATAACTTACAATCATCTCTACTCTTTGTACTTTCAACCTGAGGCTGATTTAGGAAATGGAAAAGACAAGTACAACAAATTCAGCTAATTCCTCTCAGATACAGGTATAACTCATAACAAGGTGTCCAACAAAGAAGTCCCCATTTGCAAAATCCTTTTAATGCCTGTTTAGTTACCTTTTTTCCTTCCTTGTCCTTTTGCTCACTATAAGAGGTTTTTTTAACCACATCAGCATTGTAAGGATGGTGAAGTAGAGCTGGAGAATAAGACTTTAAATGCCAGCTTGCAGATGTGTATCTACAGGAAAAATTACAATAAAACCTGAACTAGGAAAGAATGGGATTTTACTCTAGCCAATCCTACTATAGTGGTGTGTGCCTGTCTACAACAGGCAAGGTAAATGGCAGCTCCCTCCAGAATCCCTGAGTAGGCTTGTACAGCATAACAGGGAGAAAGGGGGGAAGAAGATAAGCCTGTTTCACCAGCTCCTTCCCTGGAGCATCTTAATAAAGAATAGATCTATAGACCAAAATTGAAATCATAGGAAAGGTGGATACTGGTGAGAGTGGGGGAGAGAATAATCCCTGGATGCCTTTTGGAAGAATCTTTCACATTGTCTCTAGAAGCTTCAAAATGTTTTGGTTTGCCAATGTAAGGTTTATGAGACAGTGTTGTTTCATTTTACATGTGCATACTGTTACTTTTGGATAAAAGATTTTCTGAAACTGCTGCTGTAATTTTTTTTTCATGCGTAGGAATCTGCTATATTTTTTCCATGTTATTTTTGCCACTGTTATAAAATTTTCTTTTAACAAAGTAATATCTATTATTATTATTATTATTTATTTTATTATTATTATTATCCTTTATTTATTATCCAGGAACACACACTTTGTTAACTAAAGTATATCTGTAAAGAATTTCAAGTGTACATGTAAAATTCAAGATGCTAATTTATCTAGATGTAATTTCCAAGGTTCCTAAAACTATCACAACATTTTTTCAATTATTTGAAAAAAAAATAATTTAAACTCTACATTTCTAAAGGTTGGGATCCTCTTCTTCTGGCAAAATGAGCTAACATTTATAAAGAACAAAGTGACTGATGCTGGAAATGTAAGAAGAAACCAGGCACATTTTTTCATTTGTAGTGGGAATGTCAGCATGCTAAACACTATTGAAAGAACATTCATAATACCTTAGAACAAATCCTAGAATCTTCCTTCCAGTTTGACCCCAAAAGATATTTACTATGTATTAATGAAGAGAAAGCACTGGAAGAAAAGCATGGGAGACATATCTTTTATTTAATATCAGCCGCAAGAATTACATATGCAGCCAAATGGAAAGGAAAAGACATTCCAGAAACAAAAGAATGGTTACTCAAAGCCTATGACTTTATGCAATCAGACAAACTAACACAACTAATACAAAAAAGAGACATGGAAATATTTTAAAGAGATTGGTACTCCTTTATCAACTACTTGAAGAATAATTGGGGAGGAAATTGGATTATTGGCCTGATATAAATGTCTAATACTCTTTTTTGATTTGTATATTGCTGTTTATGAAAGTATGGTAATTTATTCAAAGGTACATATTATTTTTTTATAAATTACAAGACTCATAAGGTATCCATGCAATAACTACAAGATAGCAGGGAGTAACGTATATTATTTGATTTCACGAGGTTTGAATTTCTTGATAGGAAGTAATTTGCTATAAGTTATATATATGATAACTTATCGATATAGTTTGCTAATTTGTTATATGTTGTTTTTAATAATAAAGAATTTTTTTTAAAAGGTTGGGATCCTCTTTTGTTTGTTTGCTGTACTATCTCATAAATACAATGTGTGAAGGGAACCCAAAGACTGGAACTTGCTATGACTTGGGTAATCTCACTACTTGTACTTCTGTTGCTCTAACAATACCGTGATGTTTCCTAGAATCCTGCGTCTCATTGTCAGTGCAAATCTCCAAAGCAAAGGGAATTTGCATGATACTGCTCCAAATCAAATAAATGCTTCACAGCCAGCTGCAGCAAAGGAGTGCCTCTAGCTGTGAGCAACCTCTGCTAATGCCCTTTCACAACTACAGTATATCAGGCAAACATAAGAACAGGGAAGCGGGCTGTCAACATCTAGAGAGACCATTCTTTGTGTGCTGGTTTTTGTCTAGCGAAGTCACTATGTATTTCAACATCTGGGCACTGGAAATCCAGAGATAACCTGGATTAAGGATCAATTAAAAATGAGTGGTCTGTAGAGGGCAGGTACCAAGTGGTCACTTCTCTCTCATCTGGATAGGTGTACCTTCCTACTAGTCCCACTGCCAAAGGATAAGCATTTGCAAGAACCAGCAACATGATGTCAGACCTCTGAACTTTCACATTTCAAAACACAACATTTTTTCCTACTTCTGGTTAGGGAATTGGCTCTCGCTTCATAAATCAACACCCCACTGTTGTGTTTGTTCTGGAACCAGACAATTTGTCTTGAAATACTGAGCCAGAGGCAGGAGCTTCCTCTGTTTATCTTCACGGAAGGCCTAACTACAAAGCCATGTTTTCTTTGTATCAATAATATTTCTCTTATGGTCTTTTAACCAAGCAGGAACCCTTTGGCTCATGTCTTGGGAAGTTTAAAATATCTCCTATCTCTAATCTAAAGCACAGTGGAAATGATAAAAGGAGAGGGCATGATCATACAGTGCATCATCATCACCTTCACTAATATCTGGTTTATTTGCATATCACATTGCAAATTTGAACTTGCAATATCTTCTTCATGGGAAAAGCAGCACTTATTTTTGGTACAGACAGATTTGCTCTTCTTTTTAGTGAGACCAGTTAGAGAAAGTGGCTGTATGTTAACTCTTGTTGTTTGCAACACAATGGAAACTCTTTTTATAACCCAAGACTGTTTGGTTGTATATTCTGTGATTAGTACTAATGAAAGTAGCACGAGTTAAAGAAAAACTAGAGATAGGTAAAAAAAGAGGAAATAATAATAATAATAATAATAATAATAATAACAACTTTAAAGCTGTTAGAAATGTTCTTGAAGTTAAAGCCCTTGTAAACAAGAGGAAAGTCAAAATAGATTATTCAGAAAATTCCTCCATTTGTTTTTTATGCAACTGTGTAGGTTTTGGACAGATAATAGTACTGTTGTTTATGTTGCATATGAATTATTCAAAATATTCCAGATGTTTCATGTTTGCATTTGCTAGTAGTATGTCTGTTAAATCAGTATAACTTATGAAGTGCCCACTTTTGAATTCTCCAAAAGCCCATAGGGGGAAAAAGGTCTCTGAAAAAATTTTACAAAACCATATGTTGACCTAGGCAAAAATTGAGCCTCGGATTGAGTTGTCCCCCCATTAACCATCTGAAAGTCTTGCTATAGACCTCAATAAGACTGCAACCCATGGGAGCTCATTCAATGCAGAATAAGCAGTGATAGTTTACCAAGACATTCATTGGTGCCAAGCAACACAGACATGTTTGGGATTGTGAAACCAATTGTGAGCTATAGGAACAACTCTATCATTGTTAAAAGTTGCACAGTTTTCAAAAGACTTTCTCATAGCAAAAAGAAAATTGCTCAAATTAGTCTTAGGTTCCATCGCGAAAGAAATTAGTGAAGAATTACATCCCTGGATATGTCATATTCTTATAAACTGACCACAAAAACATGGAAAGTTAACAAATTTCTTCACCCAAAATTATAAAGCAAGGCACCTGGTGGTGTTACCTGATCTGATCTAGGTTTTAGCCCAGACTTAAATGAGGCACTGCAATACGTTGACTCCTGTCCTGTGTCTGTAATTTTCAAGGTTAACTATCTAGGAATATGTGGTTCCAAATGAAAATCCCTGCTCAGGGCAAGGAGAGATGTCAGGCTGGAAGACTGTCAGCCTGGGAGGTCGGTGTAGTCGAGCCACTGGACTTGGACCCTCAAGAAGGTGAGGACTATGCCTCCAAGATGCAGCAGATGCAAGAAGAGATGAGCTCGATGTGTGACACTCTGGCAGAGGTGCTGCATGCACTGGCAGGACTGACAAGGGGACCAGGAGAGGTAGGGGCCCTCCCTACTGGAACACCACCACAGGGGCTGGTGCCACCACCAGCACCACTAGCCACCATGATCCCACAGCCAGGAAGTTGGGAGTAAAATTTGATGAGCAACCAAACCAGCTGCCTTACTTTCTGGCCCAGGTGGCTGGGCACAAGAGTGAGTGGCCCCCCCACCTTTCACAATGAGGTTGCTAAAGAGAGTTAGATGTGTGACTGCCCATCTGGAGGGCAAGGAAGCAGACTGGCTTGTGCAGCTGTACGACAGTGGAGCAGCTGAACTATGGGACCTGCAGGCTTTCAAGACTGTCATGCACATGAGGTTTGATCATGCATTTCGAGCTGAGAAAGGACGTGCCTGACTGATGGTGCTGGAGCAGGGTGGCCACTCAGTGTCGGAATATGTGATGGAATTCTGCAGTTTAGCAGTGCAGGTCCCTGAGTAGCCCAAAGGGGTAAAGGTACAATATTTTAAGGAGGGGCTGGGGCTCTACCTGCTAGAGTGGGCTCTTGTGAAAGACAGCCCACCCACAGTATGTGAGTCGTTCAGACTGGCTGGAGAGGTAGAGATGGTCAAGGAAGAGGTCAAACTAACCAGACAACATATGAACGTGGTCAGCAAAGAGGTGAGCCAGAAAGTGAATCCTGCTGCTCAAAGTGGCAAGGTAAAAGCAACCCCCACCCAAGAAAATGAGAGGGACCAGTGTATGCGGATGGGGTTTTGCCTGGCCTGTGGGAAGAAGGGCCACTGGATAGCCAACTGCCCAGATTGGGAAGACAGCTGTTGAGGGACACCAGTGAAAATGTCACCTATGCCATCCTCAAAGGGGGACAAGAAACAACTCAGCACAAGGTAACTAAGCCCTTAAAGTGGCGAGCAATGGGGTGGCGGAGCCAGCTGAGGTGTGGGAAGACAGTGGCTCTGATGTAAGCTCCGAGCCATCAGGAAACTTCCCCAGCCTGCCTTAGAAAGTGGTGAAAGGCAGGCAGCCAGACAAGACACTGGGGGAATCCGCCTGCGCATCCTATGAGTAAAACTGTTTAATCCAAAAGGGGGTGGGGAAGGAATGTACTTGGTGGCAACCATAGACTCAGGATACACCCGCTGCTTGAGTGGTACCCAGAGTGTTGAAGTCAGAGACTAGATGGTTGAACACTCCCATAACTTTCCACTAAATGGATGGCTAACCTATTGGGGGGGGGGGCACTGAAAGGACCCAGACAGTGTGGCTTGGGCTGGTGGAACACTGGGAGAAGATCAGATTGGTTGTGGACCCCACCTCCAGTTACCAGGTGATTCTGGGGACAGACTGGTTGCACCATCACAACCCCAGTATCCGGTGGCAACCAGGGGAATAGGTTTTTGATAACCCAGTGTGTAAGGAACACAACCTGAGCCCTCACTTGAAACCTCAGAGAAAGCGGTGGTCACTTTGATCCAGCTCGCCCATGAGGGAGAGAGTTAGAAAGGCTGTTCAGCAGGAGGCTTCCTTTCTATCTATGAGATTTAAGTGAAGTATTTGAAGAAAAAGAAAGTGATCAATTCTCACCACCCACCCACACATACCAAAAACTAGACTGTGCCACAGAGCTAGAGCCAGGGATCAACCAACCAAACCCAAGTTATATCCCATTACACACACACCTCCAGGAGTTGAAAACTCTCAAAGACTTTATAGAAAAGAATCTGGCCAGGGGGTTCATTCAGTCCTCCACTTCCACTTTTGTGACTCCAGTTATCTTTAGGGAAAAGAAGGATGGGTTGCTAAGGCTGGTCAAAGATTACTGCAATTTGAATAGAATATGTAGTACCAACAAATACCCCCTCCCGCTAATGAAGGACATGTTGGGATGGTTGGCAACAGGGAAGGTGTTTCCCAAACTGGACTTGCGGAATGCTTATTTCTAAGTGAGAATTAAGGAAAGAGCTGAGTACAAGATTGTCTTAAATTGCCCCCTGGGGGCATTTGAATACTTAGTGATGCTGTTTGGGCTAACAGGAGTGCCAGGGGTTTTCATGAGACTTGTGAATTAAGTCCTACATGATTTATTGTTTGAGGGGGTCCTGGTGTATTTGGACAGCGTATTGATATACTCCTCAGACCTGGCATCCTACATAAAGCCAGTAAGAGAGGTGCTAAACTAGATGTTGGAGCACAAACTCCATGTAAAATTATACAAGTGCAGCCTCCACACTGACTGTTTGGATTTCCTGGGATATAGAGTGTCTGCTCAGGGAACTGAAATGGACCCAATCAAAGGACAAACTGTGTTAGAATGGGCTCCACCCAAGAGACAGAAGCAGGTACAACCTTTCCTACGGTAGGTTTTGCCAACTTTTATAGGAAGTTCATCCCAAACTTTGCCCAAATAGCCCTGCCCATCATGAATTTGTTAAAGACTAAGACAAATCAAAAGAGGCAGCCTAAAGAAGGAGCTGAAACCAGTGCTGGCAAGAGATCCTTGGAGAACTAAACAGGAACCCTACACACACTCATTGGTGGTTGAAGGGGGAAAATACTTTTAAGTTTCTAAAATTTAGGACTCTAGACTTCACAGTGGCAAACTACAGTATCTGATTAAATGGAATCATTTTCCTGAATCAGAAAATGAGTAGGTTTATGAAAAACATGTAGTAGCTCCCAAATTGATTCAAGTTTTTCATTCTACCTACCCCAATAAGCTGGGGCCTAATGGGGGAGGGTGATTTTGGAGAGGCAGATTGTCATAACCTATGGTTGGTTCTAACAGGACGGCATATGTGTTCTGAGTTGTGGATATATGTGGTGGGATAGTTTGGCATTTCTTTGCATGAGCTAAAGTGTTAAACTAGACACTCAGGCCTGATAGCTTTCTCCTGGCTTTGAGTGTCTGGTTCACTTCAGCCTGTGCAGAAAAGAATGCATGCGAATGATTTTACTGTATAGTCTTTATGCTTCTAGCCTGGTAGTGCTTTTGAATTGGCGAGAAGGGGGGCAGGTGTAGGGATATGTAATTGTTAGAGCTAGCTGTGGGAATGTAGTTTTGTGTGCCAATTTAAGGGGAGGGATGTTTAGCTTTTGGGGTTTGTATATTGTATTGGGATGAGGAGTGGTCAGTTTCAGCTTAAACACTGACTTGGAAACTTCTATTCTTATGTAATCAATAAAGTTCTTTGGTTTTGATTAATCATCAAAGACTGGTTGTTTGCATTGAGGGTTGAATTCCATAGTTCTGTCAGATTTACAGAATACTTACTACAGTTCTGACAGATTTACAGACACCCCCCCCCCCCAATATCCTTTACTAACTGCCTTGAATTTATTATATATATATTTGTCTGAAAATCATTTAATTCAGGCTGTTATGCTTTCAGTTTCTATCTCATTCTCTCAAAATATGAAACTATTATAGTTATTTGTTCATTTACCATGTAAGCCAATGAAGACATATATGATGAAGTCTTAGCTTTTCCTAGGACTTTCCAAAACTGCCCAGGCTTAACTGGCCTGTCACCAAAGACTCAAGACAAAACCTTTCTAACAAAATCTTTTCTTTAGTGCACATGCCAGCTAAAATTACAAAAAATGCAGATTTGAAGAAATCCTACAAATGACACTTTCTGTTTATTTTCCACAAAGTTTCCAGCACCCTCCATAACTCTGAATAATTAGAAAAAACATTTGCCTATGTAAGAAAGCAGAATATAGGCCAGGAAAATAGACACAAAGGGGAAATGCCCTGCATGCTAACAACAAACTTGTAACAGATTGTCCCCAACAAATGTATTTGTCAGTTACTGAAGGATGTACATCTTGAATCATGCTTAAATTAGAATCCTTATTGTGTCAATGTTCAACAGGATAGTCCTTTGATGCTGCATGTGCTTGAAAGTAGAACTGGGGGAGGGAATGCTTCTCTTACAGAACAGAAGAAATGTCTACATACACATCTGGAGGTGCATTTTATGCCATCTTGATATAATTAAATCCTTACAGTGTACAAAGTAAGAGGTTTGAAACTGAATTTCATTATACCAAGATGGCACAAAGCTTACATCCAGATGCAATAGCAACTGATTCCCTGGGAAGAGTAAATACATGTGATGTGAATTCATGGAAGCAGTTTTATTCAGCACCATACATTTCAAACAGCCCTACATTGTCCACCATTATTCTTGATGTTCAGGTTCTCGTGTGTGTGTGTGCATGTGTGTGTGTGTGTGAGTTTACAAACATTTTTTCCACTTTCCATTTATGTTTTTTAACTTTTTTTTCCTCAATGGTAACACAGCCATGTTCCTAAATGACAGTTTGCATGTGAAAGAACCATGAAAGATAAACTTCAGGCAGAACCTAAGTTGTTGATGTTAACTGCCATACATTTGATGTATGTGACCCCATGAATAAGAGACTTCCAAGTCTTCACTGTCCCAGCCATACATAGAAATTGGAAATATGATGGCACAGACAATCTTAACTTTAGTAACCAATTATACAGGTTGATACTTCAGGATCTTGTCTAGTTCCTTCATAGCTGCCCTTCCAAGCCCTTGGTCTTCTTTGGATTTCTTGAATACATTCTTCATTTTGATTAATGGCTGAGTCATTAATATACAAAATTTATCTTAATATATATCTCAATATCTTAATATCTTCATTATCTACTTTAAAGTTATATAAATAATTTGTGAGCATTGTTTTTGTTTTCTTCATATTCAGCTGTAAACCTGCTTTTGTACTCTCTTCCTTTACTTTCTTCAGTAATTGTTCCAAGTCTTTGCTATTTTCTGCTAGTACAGTGGTCCCCCGGGTTGCGAAAGTAATCCGTTCCGGGATTACTTTCTTAACCCGGAAATGTTTCGCAACCCGGGGGACCGCTTTAGTTGATGCACAGCGCTCCGGAAGCGCCTGTTTTAAAGGGCCCGGGTTGCTTTTTTTCTTCGCAACCCGGGGATTTCTTCGGATCCCGGGGGCTTTTTTTTTGGCCCCGGCCGTTTCGGGTCCCGGGGATTTTGTTCCCCGGGGCATTCGGATCCCGGGGGACCACTGTAGTTTGGTGTCATCTGAATATCTTAAATTGTTGATGTTCCATCTTCCAATTTTTACAACTCCTTCCTCTGATTCTGATCCTACTTTACATATGATATATTCAGCATACAGGTTAAACAGATAAGGTGATAAAATGCAGGCTTGTCTGATCTTCTTGACCATTGGAAACCATTTTATTTTTCCTTATTCTGTCTTGATGATAGCCTCTTGTCCTGAGTATGTTGCACATTAGGAGAATAAAATGTTGTGGCACACCCATTTCTTTAAGAATTGTTCAAAGCTTTTCATTATCTATACAATCAAATGCTTTGCTATAATCTTTAAAGCATAGCCTGATGGCATGCTCTTTTATCCAACATGTTTGTAATATGATCCCTAGTGTTTCTTTGTTTTCTTAACCCAACTTGGACATCTGATATTTTCCACTCAATACAAGCTAAATATCTTTGTTGTAAAATTTTGAGCACCATTTTGCTTGCATAAGAGATTAATGCACTGGTCCTGTGGTTATGCAATCCCTGTTATCTTCTTTCTTTGCGACAGGAACATACTGAGTGTTTCCATGCTTTTTTCCCCCCATATTTGTTGGCACATTTTGCTTAGAATTTGAATCCATTCTGTCTTCAAATAGCTCTACCAGTGTGCCATTTGTTTCTGGTAATTTATTTCTCCTAAGCTATTTGAGTGAAGATTTCATTTCATGTCCTAAAATGGTGAGTTTATCTTCAAATTATTCTTCCTTGAGTCATGTTTTTATTTATTTTGCTCATTTAGTGTATGTAGTGTAACCTTGGAGGTTGTAGAGCATCTCCATCATAAGTTTAAATTTCCATTTATTTCTCACGTCTTGTGGACCCCCCCCCTTTTTTTTTTTTTTTGGTCATCTTCTGTTTCTCTGCATGATTATTACAGTAGAAATAAAGCAGTTTGCCACTACTTCAACTGTTATGGCTCCATCCTTGGAATTTGTAGTTTGGTGAGGTATTCAGTCTGGTTTGTCAGAGAGTTCTGGTGCTTCAACAATCTCAAATCCCAGCATTCTGTAGGATAGAGTCATGGTAGTTAAAGTGGTGTCAAACTGCTTTATTTCTGCAGTGTAGATACACTCTTTGTCCCTTTGCAAAAGTCACTGAACAGCTGCATTCAGGATTCTGACCATATTTCTGTCCCCTTTTGTTTCTCATCTGTTCTTAGCTGCTTGAAGAGTTTAATCTGTCATAAGTCTTTTCTTTCTTTTTGGCTGAAGATAGTGCCTTTTTACATTCTTTCCTCATAATGTCCCTGGCTTCGGTCCAGAGCTCATCTGGCCCCTGGTCAATTATGCTTGATAGTGCAAATCTGTTTTTAACTTTATCTTTAAATTCTACAGGGATGTTCTTCAGTTGTGTTTTGGCACGATGATTGATTTAATGTCTGTCTTTAGCATTCCTCTAATTTTGAATTAAGGAGTTCATGGTCTGTTCCAGAACCTGCCCCTGGTCTTTTTTTCCCCAGAGTGAATTGAGCTCCTGCGTCTTCTGTTTCAAGTTATGCATTCTATTTCATTTCTACATCAGCCATCAGGTGATGTCCGTGTATACAATTGCTTCTTTCGTTGCCTCAAGAATGTGTTTGCAAACTGTTAACCTCACAAAATTCAATCAGTCACTCTCCTGCTTCATTTTTTTGATCCCAGGCCCATTTTCCCTACAATGTTTTGTTCTGCTTTTCTACTTTTGTATTTCAATCACCTATGACAACTTGTCCTGTTTTGGTGTTTGATTTATTTATTTCTGGATTCTAGTCTTTCAGTTTCTTCCTCTGCCTCTCTAGTTGGAGCATAAACCTGGATTATGGTTATATTGGTGGTTTCCCCTGAAGTCTTATTAGTGTTATTTGGTAAGACTTTTCATTAAATCCCTTGACTGCTTTGGCTACATCTCTCCTCATTAGTAATACCACACCATTTCTTCTTAGGTTTTCAAGTCCTGTCTACTCTAGCTTGCTTGCCTCAAATATTTCAATGTTTATACATTCCATCTCTTCTACCAGCTTCTAGATTCCCCTGATTTATGCTTCTCACATTCCATGTTCTTGTAATATGTGTTATACAGCTTTAGACTTTCCTTTCACCTCTGAGCACCTCTGTACTTCTCCTCTGCTCTTCCCCAATAGTTTGTTTGAATGCATTCTGTCCTGGAAATCTCATCTTCTGGCACTATCTCTTATTTAATTTTGGTCTGTTTCATCATAAAGGGTTTGTGGCAAAAGATATTCAAAAGGAGATTTACCATGCCTCCTCTACACAGTACTAACTACTGTTAGTTATGGTGCCACTGCTGTTGTCTTTGAGAGACCCCCCCACCAGTGTCACCACCATCACCACCCCACTGCTGCTGCTGCCCAGTAGAAATCTGTCTGGCACATTTAGCCTGGCATCTCAAGCAAAAGCCTGTGCGAGCAGCAACAATGCTTCCTTCAGCATAGCTTCTTGCCTCATAGGAGCTCACAATCCTACCACACTGGAAAGGTAGTGCCATGGTGGGAGAAAGCTGGTATCAGTTTAGAATTTCTCTCTTCTGTGTAGTATTGAGACTCTAAAACTAGGGAAATGCCAACTGCTATCTTCTCATGCTCTTTTAATTACCATGGATAGGCAATTAATGCTGCAATAGCATGTACACTGACTTTGGAGTTACTCTCAGTGATGTAACAGTCTCCTCAATCTCCTGTGTTCTTCATTTCACCTGTGCAATATTGACAGGAATGGCTTGCAATCAATGTGGTTACACCTGAGTAAACATGACTGGATAGTCTGCAAAGGCAATATATAGAGTGCCCGCACCAAGCACGGCCTTGCCATCTGAAATTTGAGCTTTCATGGATAGCAAGCTCTGGCTTTTTGAATTGGCACATATGCATGTGGAGGCATAATTGGAAGTGCATGCCCATTCAAAAGAATGGGATTTAAGAGTCCCACATTTTTTTCTATCTACTGGGGGTCAAGAGCTCACTGTATAAACAGGTTATGATGAGCCTATAGGAGGGATCAGAAAAGTACAACAGTCTCTGTGCATGTTATCTTTCAAATGTGCAAAACTAGCTGAAGTGAAGCCCCTTTAACATCCTGTTTATTGTCTTATTAGCACTTGTTTAGTTTGCCTTATGCCTGAGCTACACAAACTTTCCACTTTCCTTGCTCTCTAGCAATAAGGATTTCATCTTCCACTCTCATGACCTCCCAGTATTTCTTCCTTTCACAAACAGGCTTTTCTTAAGTTTGTCAAGTGATAGTTCATTCTATCAGAGAAGCTGTTTAACAGTGCAAATTACTTTTACCAAAAACAGTGAGATGTGTTCAAGAGGAGCACATCTTTCCTTTGAGACCTGAAGGATGCAGTTATTGTTTATTGAAAAGCGATCCATGCATTTTACACATCAATCCATCAATCTGGCTTGCCTTTACATAATGACCCAACGTTACCCGTTCATTCAACAAGAATTGCAAACATTCCCCATGTTTTCACTACAAATGTCCTGTGTATACAGAAAATTTAAAGTATCTGTGTGGGTGGTGAGATCTTTCTGTTATATGATACAGTTGTTAAATGCATTTGATTTAACAAACTTCACCTAATTAATTGAGGTCACAAATCAGAGCTTATTTTCTCACGGTTGTTAGCCTGCAATATTAAGCCTTTACTACATGAACAAGAAATTCCAGGCCATTACAGACACAGTCCTCTACTGATTATCTTAGGTCATTTGCAGGTCATTTTTCTCTGTGGAATCAAGCACTTCTCAGTTTGAATCCTGCCTTTGCCATGAACTCATCAAGTGTCCTTAGGAAAGCCACTTTTTCTTAAACTCAGGTTCCCATCTGTGACATAGAATTTTTTTCTCTTTTTCTTGCAGAAAGAAAAAGTCTTCTTCTAACATTGGAAAGGAAGCTTGATGCAGAATTGTCCAAGACTTAAACCTCGCCTCTTCCTCCTCTAGCAAGAGTAGCTCATAGCTAGTGATTTGGTTGGTATGGTTGGTGTCACCTGGCATGGGCGGGATTGCTCTACCTGCTTTCCCTCAGGCCAGCTGCCTGCCTACCCAGGCCACTGCCTGCCCAGGCCACTGCCAAACACCCACATCATACGCTGAAAGTATCGCCCACCCCCCATCTCCAGCAGAGGCCTTCAGAGTCCAGTGTGGTTGCTCTCCACCCCTGTCCTTCCTGTTGTTCAGTTCTGAAGGAGGCTTCTATACATGTCAGGCAGCTTTTATGCATGTTTGGGGTAATGGTCTTTTTAAAAATTATCCCATTCTTCATTTTCAACATGGAAGCTTGGGTACGGGGTGCTGAAATATAATGGGTAAAGAGATAGATCTATTGACGGATAGGGACACTGGAGCACAGTAACAATACACATATTGCATCTCCCTCTTCAGACATTACAATAAGACCATTGAGTCTGAAGGAGGAACAGTGTCAGCTGGTGGTGGCTTGGTAGCTGGGCAAGCAAGGAAGAAAGCAATTCTAATCTGTACCAAAAAGCTATTGGAAGATGGTGAGGACGTGGCATGAAGACACATCAGAGACATCACTAGGGGAATGTGAGTGTATGAACCTCAACAGATGATACCCAGAGGGGAAGTGTATATCCGGTGGTGTGGTACACCCAGAGTGATGAGCGTGGCTACTGGGCAAGCAAGAAAGGGAGCCATCCCTTTCTTGCCACACAGCCACTGCACCAGACCCTGAACAGGCCTTCTGGAGGCTGCGGTGCTGCCTCCCTCAACAACAGCTACTGGTGGAGGCAGCAGTGCCTTCCATTCATTATAGCCCATTCTTCAGCCACATAAAAGGAGAAGAGAATGGCAGTGGGGAAGGGGATCAAGTCCAGCAGATACTGCCAGTTCTTCTCTCTCTCCAAGGCCAGGATGGCAGCAGTGAAAATGGAAGGAGGGCCTTTCATCTTCCTCTGGGGATAGGCATGGCGGAGCTGTGCCTGCATCTCCTTCTCTCTCTCCAAAGCCTTTCCAGAAAGTTTAAAAAAAAGAAAAGAAAAGAAGGCAGAACCTGTGCATTCTAAAAGTACCTCCAGGGTCCAAAACCATACTCAAAAATGGAAACTCACTTGATGACCTTGGCCAAGTCACACTCTCTCAGCCTCAGAGGAAGACAAAGACAAACCCCCCCCCCCCTGAATAGATCTTGCTACGAAAACCCATTATAGGTTTACCTTAGGATCTCCATATATCAGAAACTACTTGAAAGCACACAGCAACAACAAATCCTACTTGAAATTTATTTTCCTTTTATTTGTGCTATTAAAAACAGGATGTTTGCTAGGGGTATCTTTGATAGTAGTTTTAGCTTCATTACAAAAAAGAAATAAAGGGTGGTAATGTTATCTTAACTGCTACCATATATACTCACTGTTCATTCTGAAATGTTTCTGTGATTCATTTTGGGTTGATTTATGTGGGGTTTTTTTGTTGTTGTTGTTTGGTATGTTTAGTTTTGAAAAGAACAACTGTAAAATCTAGTACAGTAGAGTCTTGATTATCCGACATAAATGGACGGGCTGATAGTTGGATAGCCGAAAGTGCTGGATAATCTGGAGGGTCCAAGAAAAGCATCGAAATTACTATGAATTGCAAATGTATTGAGGTTTTATTGCTGTAACAGTAAAAGTAAATGTAAAGAAATCACTGATCAGTATTGTGATGCACAGTATAAACAGTTCAGTCCTCTGAAAATATAAAGAAATCACAGAATATTTACAGAAATCACAGAAAATTTAAAGAAATCACAGCAGCCGTAGCATTAGATAATCCGGAATGTTGGCTAACCAAAGGACGGATTATTGAGACACTACCGTGGAAGTTGGAAATTATCCTAAAATAATCCATCACATTCAGTTTTTTTGACATAGAATAAACTAAAGTAATTCCTTCATTTGCTTAAAATACTTGAGATTTTTGCTGAGAACGCTCTCTCTCTCTCTCTCTCTCTCTCTCTCTCTCTATATATATATATATATATATATCACTGCTGTTGTTATTTGCTTTATGTAATATTTATATGTAAGGCACCAGTGTCACAAGGTTCAAACAAGCTGAACAATATATTTTCAATTTGAGCACACATAGCAGGTACAGGTAAAGGAGCTGATGAGAGATAAACAAAAAATTTCCATGAATAGCAAAATTTTCCTTTAGCATTAAGTCATTGTGTTCCCAAAGCCCCCAAAGTGACCCCTAACTAAAACTGGGGGAAAGAATCCAGAAGTGGACATTCACATATATATTTTGCAACATTTCACATATGAAAACTAGCACACATGTGGCCAAGTAACATCGGTGTCAATCATGATAGCAAAAGTTATTGAGGAAGAACAGACAAGCCAGGAGAGGCTGCAGTAGTTTGTTTTTGAATAAACAACAGGGAACGGCAAGAATGAAACCATCTTAAACTTTTAAAAATTATTTATTTATTTATTTATTAAATAACTCTCCATAGAATAAGGTTGGGAACAACAACGGACCAACAAATATGTATCAGTTAAGAACACAACATCAATTAAAACATACATCAATTTAAAATAACAAACAAGACACACACATATCAAAATAATCTACATTTAAAATTCATTGTTTAAGATTTACAATTTTAAAAATCATCTGGATAGGCCTGGTGGAATTTTGGACAGTGTATTCACCTGTCGAATCTCTTTCGGCAGTTCATTCCACAGTCTAGGAGCAGCTGAAGAAAATGTCCTCTGGCTGACGCTTGCCAACCTGGTCCTGGCTGACTGGAGTACATGTCAACCAGAGCCTGAGGACCTGAGTATGGGCAGATTATATGGAAGGAGGTGAACCTTTAGGTAACCTGGATTCAAACTATGTAGGGCTTTAAAGGTAATAACCAAATCTGTGTACACTGTCCGGAAACTAATTGGCAGCCAATGGGATGATTCTAATATTGGTGTGATATGACTACTCCTAGATGTCCCAGTAACCAATCTCCATATTCTGAACTAATTGAAGTTTCCAAACTTGGTACAGGGGTAGCTTTAATGTACAGTGCATTGCTAAAGTCCAGCCTTTATATTACCAGCACATGCACTATCATCTTTAAGTCTTCCAGACCTAGGAATGGGTGCAGATGACATAACAACTGATAGTAAGAACTCCTGACCACAACTTCTGTTTGAGATGTCTTTTGGAGCCAGGGATCTAGAAGCACACCTAAGCTGCAAACATGGTTTTTCAGGGGAACTGGTTGACATACCTCCAAACCCAAGTTAGGACTTTTGATAGTAAGTGCTTCTGTTTTGACTGGATTCATCTTCAATTTGTTTTTCCTCATCCAGGCCAGTATCTCCTCAAGGCATTCACTCTCAGGAGACACATTATTCTTAGCTGAGGCTGTATTTGAAGACATAGAGAAATACATTTGAGTGCCATCACTGTGTCATCACTAGCACCCCATGCTGATAGTACCCTGTCCCATGCTTCTGGATGATCTCTCCTAGTGGTTTCATGTAGGTGTTGAGTAACATTGGGGATAGGACGGCACCTTGTAGTATGCCATATAACAGCTCATTTTGAGGAGCAGCTATCCCCAAGCACCACTACCTGGAACCTACCTGAGAGACAGGACTGGAACCACTGAAGCACAGTGCCTATGATTCCCTAGGCATTCAAGAAGGATACCATGGTCAATGGTATTAGATGCCACTGAGAGGTCCAAAAGCACCAACAGGGACACACTTCTCTCAGTGCTGAGGTGAAGATCATCCACTAAGGCAACCATGGCAGTCTCAATTCTGTATCCTGCTCTGAAGCCGTTTTGAATATGGGTCTAGATCATTTGTATCATCACTTGCCTAGAAAAAGGAGATTTGAAACTGGTCTATAGTTGTTTAAGTATAGGAGGTCCAGGGAGGGCTTTTTTTTTTTTCTTTTTAGAAGTGGTCATACAGACATTCCTTTTAAACGTTTTGGAAAACTTCCATCTCTGAGAGATGCATTAATAATATATTGTATTTGAGATTTAATTGCATCTCCCCACTGACAACCAGCCAGGAAGCCAGGGATCGAGAGGACAAATTGTCTTCCTTACTTGCTTCAGCAGCTTGTCCACATCAGTGGTACTCATCAATTGGAACTACTCACAGAGTTGCTGGACACCCCATTATCTGGACACCCAACTTCTGCTATAATGATAGCATCTATGTTGGCTCTTATCTGAGAGATTTTATCTGAAATGATCATGAGAAGAATCGCAGCAAACTACTAAAGGTTCTAGAACTGGATTCAGGGGGAGGAGTGTACTTGAGTTAGACATGTCACCACCCTGAACAGTTCAGCTGGACACAAATTCACAAACACAATACGTGCAGAGTAGAAAGTTTTCTTTGCTACACATATTATCATCTCATAGGAACAAAGATGTTCTGTATTGTGTATCTTCTCAGATATAAGTTGAGTTTTCCACCATCTGTGTTCCAGTCATTGTCCTTCCTATTTCAGCTCCCTGAGGTCCCCTGTATACCATGAGGTCTAATTAATAATGGGTTGGAGAGAATGTTTATGAACAATCATAACTTGAAGGTATGTGTAAACACACACACACACACATCTTGCCCAATTAGGACAGTTGGAAGAGATGCAGCTGTCATTTTGATTTATTTTTTTAAAGTACCAGCATCACTAAATACTAACATCTTCCCATTGATATTATGGAAAACATCTACACCTGTTTTGCCTCCCATGCAGTTACATGTGATAAAACATTATTTCAAATGAGAACATATTCAGATATGCACCTGGTTTTTCCTTACCCTCGTGCCTGAAGTGATCCCAAGGGCCTAATCCAGGATTAAATTTTGAAATCAGAGGGCGAGTACAGACTGGCCTTTGTGGCGCCCCTGTCACGTGCTAGGGTTGCCTTGGAGCAGGGCTTTCACATGCCCTGCAACCCTTGCATGTGATAGGGGTGTCGCTGCTATATAGCGCTGTTTAAATGGCATATGTAGCAACACTGTCACAGTTGCGCAACGTCCATATGCCCTATGGCGCCTTTTACACTTTGGGTGTTGCAACTGCGACACAAAAAACAGTGGGGTTTCTCCGCTCTTTTTAAACTATGCATCTTCGCCGCTGCATCTAGCTGCTGCAGCGAAGGTCTGCAGTAATAAAAGGTGGCGCCAGACCACCCTTTTTTGGCAGCCTTTACAGCCCCAGAGGTGAATAGGACATGGAAGACCTTTTCCTGGTCAGTCCTGGAAACAGCTCAATGATTGTTAGATCCTGGCCTGAATATGAGCTAGAGTATCATCCATCAGCAGTCATACCCATGGAAATGGAAAGTACAATCTTAAAACCCACAGAATGGAATAAAAGATTTCAACAGGCAGATGGATGCCACATCAAAATTCCAATCTGTGTTATGTGGGGCAGCACCATTTTAATTGCTTTTTTAAAAAACAAACACAGAGACATGGATAGTATTAAAACACACCACAACTATATTAAGAAAAAAAGTTGGCCATAGTCAGACTGTTTAAAGGTGTTGCCAGATACACAATGGGGTTTATTCTAATTTCCTCCAGGAAAATTGGCAGGGGTTTCTTTTGCAGTTGTGGTTAAATTTTGTAAACTTTCCCATCTTGGGTACCGCTCACTGTAAATCAAAGCATTAAACAGAACCGTATGCCTATGTTGTATGCCAGAGCAAGTGGCTGACAGTGGGTAGACCTCTATCAAAAGGGGTCATGAGGAAGATAATATTTCATCTTGCTTAAAGAGTCCAATGGAACTTTTTCCAGTCCTTGCCAATGGGGAAAATACTGGTGATTTGTAGTGAGAATACTACATTTCACTGCTTGCTATATATTTGCATATCATTACCATTTGTGTGTGAGGGAGGAAGATATATGGCATGTTTATCTTTGCTGGTATACCTCTTTGCTTTTTGTTTTTGTTTTTAATTCCATCCCACTATAGAAAGGTGCAAATTAAGAAAGAATTTTTTAAAAGTGCAGTTATGGATGAGGAACTTCTAGTTTAATTCCATTCTGGAACACTGAGTTAACATCTGGGGGGGCTGGTTTAACCTGTATTTACCTGTTATTGGAATCCATGTTATGGGAGGTAGACACTTTACCTTTGCATTTGAAATGAACACCCCAAGGACAAACCTCCCTTTTGATGACCAGGAAGCACCCACTTACCTGACAAGTTAGGGAGAAGAGCAGTATCAGAAAGTGAAATGAGTTGAAAAGTGAAACCCACAGCATTCTTTAGCTTGTAAATGAATTTTGACCACATAAAACATGAATAACACATTGTATATCACCTTTAATGTGTGCAGAAACTAAATAATGCTCTCTCTCCATTTCTCCTCCTGGATGTATGCATGTATACACACACACACACACACACAATGAACAAACTTTTAATCTCCTGCTGTCAACTTCAAACAAATTAATAATTTTAGTATGCACTGGGATACAATTCTTAACAATTGTACTAACTCCTTTGCAAGGAGTGTGGGCTTGTGCACTTGAGCAGACCAAAGCGAGCCACCATTGGAAGGACAACTAACACAAGCCTGCTCTATCCTCACTTGTAAATTACACAGGCAAGTTCCATAAATTCAAGGAGGGATCTGTTTTGTAGTCAAGCCTTGAGACTGCATATACGCACGCAGGCAGGCAGTCTCAAGCAAGCCTCATAGGCAAGAAGAACTGATAAAAGAGCAGACTTCATGTTGAATTAATGGAACTTGTCTGTAACTTGCAAGTGATAAAAAAAAAGAGAGACGTCGAAAAGCAGGGGGTTCCTGTAGTATCTCAGGATTTGAATGACAGAGAAATTTGCCACTGGGGCGGGGGGGACTGGTTTCTTCCAAGCACATAATTTTCCCTTCCCTTCCTTTCTTCACAATTCTATCTTTGGGGTTTTTTGGCCAAAATAACAACAAGAAAAACCTGGGATGAAAAATGCATTCCTGATACGAAGCAATCAGGGTTTGGGGTTGGGCAAGATGATTCATGACACCATGCAGTTTCTACAGTATCAAATTTTCCTTACATCTGTAGTGTTTGGATAAAATAAAATGAAAAATTTTCCAATGTTGTTAAAGGAAACTACACTTTCTGTTTCCTCAGGTTACTTCCCAATCCCCAATGCATGCCTGCTCTATCCAAAAGGCAAACAAATTAGCAAGTGGAAAGTAAAGCAAAGCCAGAGCATATGTGCAAATCATTGCCAGATCTTTCATCTTTGGAAAAAAAATAAAATATTTTGCTATATCCTGTCTGTCACTGAATCCCTTTTCTCTTGAGCATCTCCAGCTTCCACCACAAAGAAATCCTCTGAAGGGTGTGACCAGTATGAGCAATTGCTTTCATTCCTAGAATCCAAGCTTCAGATAACCAAGTGTGGCAAGTGTAATCATAACTACTATATGTTTATAGGAAACATTGAATGGTTTTTTCATGCTGCAAAACAGTCTTGAAACACATCTATCTAGTGAAAAAAGGCAGTGCGGGGAGGCAATACTTCCTCTGCTCACTTCTTCCACCTTTTATTTGCTCAACCAGCAGACAGAAGCTTCTGGCTGTAAATTCACCTTGTACAATGGGGTACTGAAAAGTTCTTGGCCAGACCAAGAAGGGAGTGACTTAGAGCCATGAAATTTACATGTTATTCCACATATTCACCCCAAAGTTTGATTCTCCTGGCACATTGTGTCTCAAGTTTCGTTAACCCTTACCAAGAAAATCTGATGGCAGGCCACTGAAATATGGCTCTGCTGTGGCTATCACCTCTGAATCATTCAAAAATTTCCTTCCTTTCAAACACTCTTTAAGGTTTGGAAACAGGAAATAGTCATATGGAGGAAGATCTGGTGAGCAGGATGGGTGGTCTGTGCAATCAAACCCCAAATTCTTCAAAACATCCATCATCTTATCAGCGTTGTGAGCAGGTGCATTGTCCTGCAGAAAGAGAACACCTTTCTGCAGCTTCCCTCCCTGTTTTTCCTTCAATGCTTCCTTCAATTGGCACAACAAGTTAGAGAAATATTCTGCATTAACTGTTCAGCCATTCTGAAGACAGTTGGTCATCAAAATACCTTCTTTATCTAAAAAAATAAATAAATAAAATAACAACAGTTGTGACCAGGAGTGAGTTCAGCACTTGAAAATCAAACATTTTTCATTGACATGGTTCTATCAATCCGGTGAATAGGCATTTTACAATTCAAAAGAACACTCTTTCAAGCTACAGTGAAAAAACTATGCTCAGACTTTGGGAAGTGGGTGGGGCTTAGACTTTTTTGACACCCCCTTAAAAGCACACATCTGGAATGCTGCAGTGGACAAGCAGTTAGACAAGACGAGAAAAATTTGGAACAAAAAGTTTGAATAACCTGCTGTTTTCTCTTTCAATATTGCCCCTTCCCAATGATGTTTAGTCACTCAGCTTTTCTATATGTAACATTTTGTTGACCTCTCAAGGGCTGAAATCAGTAATAACCCTTCTTTACAAGCTGAGTGCTAATTTGGATTTATATTTGGCAAAAATTAAGTCACGGAAGCCTGAATAGTGTCTCTGTAAAGTATAAAAATAGTATAATGTATACATTATGAAGCAGAAATAAGTGTAATACTAAGAACATAGACACTGACTAGTTCCAGACGTGAAGCTAACCTAACAAAAACAAAATTATAAGCCTGACTGAGGACATGAACAAAGAGCTGACTTACAGTGAACCTGAAAAAGGATTTTAGTGCTGCATTCAAGGGTTACTGGCTGATGCAATCTGATGGAATACAGCCATGAACTACTGGTCCCAAGTGTTATATCACAGAAGAAGCTCTGACTGGAGGAGAATGTTGTTTGCATAAGTGGAGACCAGTAAAGATTTCTAAAGATTTGGAAGTTGGGAAGAATATAAAACTGGTTCAGAAGGGACAGAAAGTGGACTGCCCCAAGCATTAGTCTCCAATGTATCAAGACAGGTGTTTCACAACAGGTATGCTATTCCCGCTGATAACTATTCAGACCATGCCGCTAAGAGAGAACCTGTGCTCTAAAATAGGCTACGTATAATTTTTATCTAACTGGATAAATTACTATTATGAATATAATTGATGCCTCTTATGAATGTTCTCTCTCTCACTCTCTAATGGATGCCGCAAGAATTAGGTTGCAATGCCTATGGAAGATTATTATCTTCTTTGGATGCTTGTGTATTTTCTCCATAGATGTTATGCTCAAGCTGATACTGTTCCTCTATGTAGATACCACATTTTAGCCATCATAGGGGAATCCTATGGAAAGAGCCAGAGCACTGGGGCCTTGCCATCTGAGGCCTGTGGCTTCACAAAGAAAGGAGACATGCTGGATTCCAAGGAAACATCTTTGAATTGCAAATGGATATTAACTTTCCTTGACTTTGAAAATCTACCAGTGACCATATGGCCAAAGGGGGAGGTGCCAGCCTGCAGATAGCCCTCCCTACCATCTGAACTAAGAAAATGCAAAAAGAGAAAATGCAGGCCTGTGACTAACATTTTCTCCTGTCTGCCTAATGAAGAAGCCAGTGTGACTTCGGAACCTTGCAACATGTAATTGTGCATTTTGGTTGCCCAATAAAGGTATCATTATTGGATAATCATTATTGGATGTTCCTCTGTGTGTTAAGTACAGAGATACCCTGATTCGGAAAAGCAGAAGACATAAAGGTTCAGTCGTTATGAAAGTGTAATACTTTACATGGAATGTAATGAAGTGATGTGCCTAGACAATGAAAGTAAATGTTTCTCCCTGAGGAGAATATATGTTTGGATATATATGATTGTATATAATAAATAACCTAAAAGAATAATGAAAAGCATGCTCATTTTTCTTGATCAAATATCCTGAGATTCCAGTACTTAAGAGTGTTTAAGTGAAGTGTTGATGCAAACTCTGCCTGTTTGGACTTTACTGTGCTTCATGAGTTGGGAGCCCTCTGAACAGATACAAATTAGCTGAGTGATGGCAAAGAAGGCTCAATCCCGCATTCTAAAGAGCTATCCCTTTTTCACCCTGACACCATACCATCACTTGGAACTATAAGAAATCTAAGAGCTCTTTCAGATTGATCTCCTTGGTTTTACTGGTTATTCTTATCTCTGCACCCACTCATTCCTTTCTTTTTGAGGTCTGTTAGGATCTGCACTAGGGCGCCTCCAAAAGTTTTTTGTTTTTTTTAATTTTAAAAAAGGTAGGAGGCATGGTTTGCTGAGGTGGTCTTGAAGAGCGAAACTCCTTGTATCTTTTATTTTTAAGTATACATATATAGAAGAAAAAAAGGGGAAGTGTGAATGCATTGGATATGAATGTGGGCTAGGCATAAACATAAATGTAAGCTAACCACATTTCCAAAAACACATTTTCTTGAAGTTGGCATATATAAAATCCACATTCATGAGTAATAAGCAGTAAGATCTCCTAACCATGGAACAATAGATGGAGAATGTTTATCTTTCCAACCATGGAGTACAAGTCTTTTGGCCACAGCTAGAGCATGCAAGACCCAACCACACTGGCCATCAATTAAATTACATGTGTCAGGGATATAATTTAAAAGAATATGTGTGTTTACAAAACCCTAAGATTTTTCCAGTTCAAAAATTAAACATTGCAACTACCTAACTAAACAAGGGTATTTACTGAAACACACCTACATCATATGACATAGCACAGGGAAACATTATCAGTATTAACTACCAACATTTAATTGAAGTAGACTATTTCTTTTGGAATAGGCCTAAAGTTGTCCAATGTCTCCCCCCAAAACTTTGCTGAATGAAACAATATTTTATTATTTATTTATTTATTATATTTATTTGTATCCCTCTCTTTTCCCAGGAGTGGGACTCAGAGTGGCTTCACAACATTAAAAACAGTACAATTAAAACATTTTTAAAAAATGATTTAACATCCCTGCTTGGCCTCATAACAATTCCTTAAATGCCTGTGTGAAGAGGTAGGTCTTAACCTGCCAGCGGAAGGCCATCAAGGAGGGAGCCATTCTGATCTCCCTGGGCAGGGAGTTCCAGAGTCTAGGGCCAGCCACCAAGAAGGCTCTCTCTCGCATTCCCACCAACCGTGTTTGTGATGATGTTGGGACGGAGAGAAGGGCATCTCCAGAGGATCTCAGAGTCCAGGCCGGTTCATACCAGGAGAAATGGTCTGTCATATAGTGTGGACTTGAGCCATGTAGGGCTTTATAGGTGACAACTAGCACCTTGAATTGTATTCGGAAACAAACTGCCAGCCAATGAAGCAGTTTCAACAGGGGTGTTGTATGGTCTCTGTAATCTGTCCCTGTTAACAGCATGGCAGCAGCTCTTTGAACCAGCTGAATTTTCCGAACACTCTTCATAGGCAGCCCCATGTACAGCCCATTACGGCAGTCCAAACGGGATGTAACCAAGGCATGTACCACCATGGCCAGATCTGGCTTCTCAAGGAATGGGCGCAGCTGGCACACAAGTTTTAAATGTGAGAAAGCACTCCTGGTCACAGCAGAGACCTGGGCCTCCAAGTTCAAAGCTGAGTCCAAGAGTACTCCCAAACTGTGAACCTGTGTCTTCAGGAGGGGAGTGTGACCCCATCTAACACAGGCTGGATTCCCTATTCCCCGATCCACCTTCTGACTGACCAGGAGCACCTCTGTCTTGTCTAGATTAAGTTTCAACTTGTTTGCCCTCATCCAGTCCATTACTGAAGACAGGCACTGGTTTAGGACCAGGACAGCCTCCTTGGATTGAGGTGGGAAGGAGTAGTAGAGTTGAATGTCATCTGCATATGGATGACACCGCACCCCACAACTCCAGACAACCTTCCCCAGCGGTTTCATGTATATGTTAAACAGCATAGGGGACAACACAGAACCCTGAGGGACCCCACAGGTCAATGGCCAGAGGGTCAAACAGGAGTACCTCAGTACCACTTTCTGGGTTCACCCCTCCAGGAAGGAACAGAGCCACTATAAAACTGTGCCTCCAAGCCCCTATCCCAGATAGGTGGTCCAGAAGGATACCATGATCGATGGTATCAAAAGCCGCTGAGAGGTCCAGGAGAACCAACAGGGACACAATCCTCCTGTCCAGTTCCCTCCATAGGTTATCCACCAAGGTGATCGAGGCTGTCTCTGTTCCATAGCCAGGCCTGAAACCAGACTGAAATGGATCTAGATAATCCATTTCATCCAGAAGCCCCTGGAGTTGAGAAGCCACCACATGTTCCAAAACCTTGCCCAGGAATGGTAGGTTAGACACTGGCCGATAGTTATTCATTATTGTGAGATCCAAGGATGACTTTTTTAACAGAGGCCTCACAACAGCCTCCTTTGGGCAGGATGGAATTCTGCCTTGTTGTAAGGAGGCATTGATTACCTCCTTTGCCAACTCAGCCAGTCCCCCTCTGGCCTGTTTAATAAGCCAAGAAGGACAAGGGTCCAAGATGCATGTGGTGGCTTTCATCTCTCCAAGGATCCTGTCCACATCACCAGGCTGCACAAGCTGAAAATTATCCATTAACATTGGACTGGCAGGAGTCAAGGTTACATCCATTGACACTGTATTAACTGTAGCATTCAAGTCCAAGCAGATTTGAGTGACTTTATTTGCAAAATGTTGTGCAAATTCTTCACAGCGAGCCTCCGAGTGGTCTGCATCCTCCACTTGAGTGTGTAAAAGACCCCTGACCACCTGGAAAAGGTCTGCTGGCCGGCTCCTTGCAGATGCAATGCTGGCAGAAAAAAATGATTTCTTTATTGCCCACATTGCCACAGAGTAGGGTTTCAAACAGGCTCTAGCCTGTTTTCTATCAGATTCACTCCAAGTCTCCAACCAATGTCATTCTAGTCTCTGTTTCATTTGCTTCTTCATCATCACAGGGGGCTGGTTTGGCTCCACTCCTTGAGAGGGGACGCTCAGGAGCAATTGTGTCCACTGCCCAGGCTATTTCCTCATTCCAAAGGCTGGCCAGGGCTTCAACAGAATTGCCTGCCAAGGTGACAGGAAACTCTCCCCAAGAGCCCCCAAGAATCCATCCGGATCCATCAGCCTCCTGGGGAGGACTATCCTAATGGGTCCCCTAGCTCTGCAGAGGTTCTGAGTCCCAGTGAGTCTAAACCTGACCAGATAATGATCTGTCCATGACAATTTTAAGTCTATGGAAATTTTAGATATTGAAACAAAAATCTATTTGCTATTTTCCAACAGATATTTATAAAATAGATAGGGTGTTTTCAGTTTTTCTGAGAATATAATTAATGTTTCCATTACAAGAGGAGGGGGACAAGCATTCTCAGGAGCTGTATGCACAGGTTAAAAGGCCTGGTTTTCTCCTGGCCTGTGTCATCCTGTTTAGATGACCCAGGGATTGGACAAACCAGATGCTAATCTAGTGGATCCAGCCAACCTTGGCTCAATTGGCCCTTATCCTGCTCTAAAAAGGTGGTCTGTTCGCAGTGGAGTTTCTCAGAAACTCTATGGTGACAGCCATCAGACCAGACAGCTGCCATGCCCCCTTACCTGCCACTGCTACCACTGCTCTTCACTGTGAATACCCTAATTACCATGGACATTGTGACATTGAAAGAGGGTACCTGGCTATGTGGTGAAGCCAAGCACCCCGTTTCTATCCTTAAGGACCACAGTGGAGGTCTTCACTGTAAACAGTGGCAGGTATGGGGAAATGGCAACGGACCTCAGAACACCTGCCTGTTGCCACATCAGCCAAAGAAAGTACCCAGAGGAGCAACAGGCTGGATCCACAGGTGGGATAGTCTTGTAGGTAGCAATTTAAATTGCAAATGCCAGGCATTCTTATAAGCTGAATATATAACTCATTCAGACAAGTTCACAAATCAGACCTTAAATCAGGGGTTCCTTACCTTTGGGAGAATACTGTCTCTTGAGCATCTAATTGATTATCTGTGGACATCTTGTGGAAAAATACACATACATATATGCTCAAGAAATTTCGTACAGTTAATTTTATTGCAAGCAGAATTTATTTTCTCCACACAGACCAGTTTGGAATGGGGAGGGGGAATGCAATGAACACTTGAGAAGATGAGATTTTTATCTTAAAATTCCCTGCAAAGGGGCAAAGCCAAAATGACAAGAAAGAAATTGAAAAAAATTTTATTTGCACATAATATGCAGACCATCTGAAGTCCATCTATAGCTCTCAAGCAGTGGAATCTTTTCCATCACTATTTTTAGACATAAAAAAATTCATCATCTTTGGAGTTCCAAATTGTTGGAGCTGGGAATTAGGATCAGAGTTACCAATAGGCAGAGCCTGTGGTTATGAAAGTGCTGGAAAGAGCAGGATCAAGAGAGAAGGATAATGAAATCTGGGGCTAAATGTGTGGGAATAAGAGCAGGGTTGGAATTTTAAGAGATGGAAAGTGCGGATTGATTAGGAGGGGAAAAGAAAGAGTGAAGGATGCCTGGTCATGATTACGAGGGAAAATGGAAGTTCGGAGGTAAGGTGAAGGAATAAGATTGGTATCTACAGGCTTACCTCATGGACCTGAAATACTAGACTAACTTAGAAATTCACAAGGGAGCATCCCTTAAAATGACATTTGTAGATGCTTGTTAAATGTGAGAAACAGAACATCTGGGCTGGCCACACACGTTTATGTCCAGTATCATATTGCTGCTTCCCCTCCACTGAAGGTTCTCAGAAAAGTAGAAGTGTGATTCTGATCAGAAAAGTTCAGAAAGTGTACATTTTTTTTCTTTGTTAGCGGTCCATGCAAGAAGTGACTTTCCTTGAAAAAGAAATTAAGTTACATGGCCAAACTGATAAGTGTGGAAACATATGGGGAGGAAGACATCAAAACAATGGATTCACAAAAGAATGGGCTCTTTTTGTTACACACGGAACTGACAGGTTTCAAAATGTGGCACAGCCTGAGTCATTGTTAGGTTAGGAGCAACTGAACAATGAAAATCTGCATGGGATAGACCACAATGCTACTGATGCAATTTACACATATCAGAAATATGTTATATTTGTAGCACTCTGTTTTGTTCTTGGCATTTTTTAAAACTGGCTGTATAAGGAGCAAAAATTTGTGAGATTGTAAGATGGTATGTAAGATGACAATGTGATGTGAAGTCTTTTATTTTTCTTCTTCAATATTTTATTAGCATCAGAAAATTAAAACGAGAAGAAAATAAACTTCATCTCTAAGGGTAAAAGGCCTGATTTTTGAAATATCTAGGAAAGAAAAAAAAATTGTATTTTTATAACATATACTGTATATACTCATGTAGAAGTCTAGAAATTTAGGTCAAAAAATTGACACAAAAATACCTGAATCGACTTATCCATGAGTCAATGTAAGTACTGTATCTTAACTCTTATTTAAAAGAAGGAACCATCCCCTGGTGAAAAGCAAGTGTATCATCTGTCCTAAAAGCACTGACCCCCTTTACTCTTTCATCCATCCAGTCTTAAGAATAAGCACAAAGAAGTATGTCTGATGGACTTTTGGAAGTTATTTGACATTGTTTTGCTTTGCTTCATCCTTAGATCCTTTCCTATATGCCCCTAAATTTTACCCTCGACTTATCCATGGGTCATAGCAAAATCCATAATTTTGGCCCCAAAACTTGCCCTCGATTTATACATGAGGTCGACCTATAGTCGAGTATATATGGTGTATGTATGTGTGTATATATATATATATATATCTTTGTAATCTTTGGCTTATGAATTTAAACAATACAACATGTTGATTATTCATTTTGTAGTCTTATTATGATACATTTAGTAAACTTTTGTCCTTTCAAACACAAAAGCTGCTAGTATAACTTTGCTTTTCTTGATTTCTGCTAAACAGCCTCATTTACTCACCACACTGCAATGTGTTCTGGAAATGAGAACAGAAGACACTCTGTATTTGTTGTAAATATTTCACTTCAGGTCTCCCAAGAGTTGTACTTTTTTTATTTATTGCCATAAAAGAAGTCATATTCAGGGACAGAATGAGGAAAGAGGTGGGGGTACTATAGTCTCCTAAGAAGGAGGTTAAATGTATAGGGTAATTTAACTAGAAATACATCATGATAAGGATGTAACAATCATTCATTGCTATGTGGCAAACATATAAATTTTTGTTTTCTCGACCCCTTTAAATTTTTATTTATAATCCAAGAAATTTGCCACATTCTCAGATCAGGTGTGACAATGTTCAGATGATTCATTTGCAAATGAACTGGGCAAAAATGTCCATTTGGAATTTGATTTTCTGGATGGTCTTATAGTTTTATTGCCTCAGTACTATGCCGAGCAGTTAAACAGCAGGATTACAACTGCATCTGCCTCTCACTTTATTGTTGTTGCCTTTGTCTAAGGTTGAGAAAGAGTGACTTGCCCAAGGTCACCCAGTGGGTTTCTGTGGTCTGGCTTGCCTGGTGTTTTGGGGGACATCTTAGATCATATGCTCGAGGGGCTGGAGATATTGCAAGGTGTGAGTGTGCATGTGTGTGTGCATATGTGCACGCACACACCTACCTTCAAATAGCACAGCTTCCATGATCCAGATGATCTTGGAACTGTATCTTCCAGAGTTTCTCAACATTGGTTACACCAGCTAAAGGATGGTGGGACCTGTAGTCCAACAATAGCTGGAGGGCCATATGTTATGATAAAGTAACACAGTGGTGCAAAAGTAGTTTAAAATGATTTCCATTTGTCTTTAAAAGGAATAAGTGCTGAATGAGATATCTGTATCTTCAATTGAGTTCAGGAAGGAATATATGGGCTTGGATTAAGTCAAACACACCTATATATTATTTTAATAATAATCTTGTAAGGTAGGCCTTAAACTCTGACACTGACTGCCATAAAGCCACAATGTAAATTTGCATTGTATCAAGGATGGGGAATCCACTACACTGGACTGGAAAACTCTAGTCTGCCACAGCCCCTGAAAGCACTACTAATCAGAAGAGAATTAGTTCTAGAGTCAGTAGAACTCTAGACAGTGGTCTGTCTCAAAATACAGAAGTTGTGCATGTCCATTTGATGGGAGCACTAGGGAGTCATCTGCCAGAACTATGCCCCTTGGCTGCATTAGTTCTCATTTTTCCAAGTGCTAATCTTTCTGCCAAAATAAGCATAATGTCCCAGCCATTTATTATTTTCCCATTTCCTCCTATTCTGTTCCCCCTCCCTCCTAGCCATTGCTACCATGACTGAAGGAAAGGGAATACAAATAAATCACACTTCACCACTTGGTGTGCTTTTCATCAAAGGATTTGCAGGTCTGCTTCAGCATGGGATACATCGTTAACAACCTCTCACCTTCATAAAAGGCATTACCTTTTTAATCATTCCCTGGCTTAATGTCAATATAATGTGTTCTGTGTGTAGATCCAAGGTTTGCCTTTTTTATTATTTGATACAAGTTGTATTTTGGCTGGAACAAAAAAAAAGTATTGCTCGACTGAAAGGATTTAGCGAAATCTGCAGGAGAGTATTTGTCAAAGAAGAAACTGCCTATTGGAGATTAGAGTCTAATGAAATTTGTCTTTGTTGAGCTGGGGCTTGTTTCTTTTACACTTTTTGTACAAAGTCAGGCTTATTAAAATTCACGGTGAGCCCAACACAAAAGCCATATCTTAAGATCCAAAGGCCTGCTTATTAATGCAGAATGTTTGATTCAAAATTGTATCGAGCATGACATTTTCAGAAGAATTTCCTTTTTGTTTGGGGTAAAAAAAGAAAGACGTGCTGATCATTGTCTTTCCCAGTTCTATAAGCAGCAACTGAAGCAAGCAGATGCTGCATTTCAGAGGCTGTTCTCATAAAGGGGCTCTAGTGAGGAAAGAGCACCAAAAGTAAGAGCCTGGCCACTTTGCACTGGTGCAGCAGTGATTGGTCAGAGGGTTACGCTGAAGCAACCGAGGCCCAAACTTAAGCACAACAAATCTGATAGTGAGGAAAGTCCTTCTTCTGTGCCCATATTACATGCCTCAGAAGTGAATTCGCTAGGCAAGGCCTAGCCAACTCTGGCAGATCTGGGGGCCTTTTTTAAGTTGCAGGACCCTCCAGGGGCCACATGAACTTTCAAAAAGTAAAACAAATGGAACAAAGTGACTGTAGTCCATTTCTGGTTCTTTTTAAAAAAAACTGGTATTTTATGATGCTATACAATGCAGTCTTGCAACATCTTAAAAAGGTACATAGTCATACATGGAGACTTTAAATTCACTTCTCTCTTTCTCTTTTGGTATGTATGTGCATTTTGTCCAAAAAAGTCAGTCTGGAGTCCTGGCAGGTATCGAGAGCCACACAACAAACCTTTGGGGCAACATGCAGCCCAGGGCCACACCCAGAGTGACCAGACATGTCCTACCTTTCCACCTGCTGTCTAGGAGGAATTCCAAACTGTCCTCCATTTTGAACATGACTAAGAAATATGTATTTACATTTATATGACTTTCTTTAGCTTTTAGTTTCCAATGTCCTTCATTTTTCCTGAATGTTCTAGATTTTGGAGTGCCTTGTCCTCCTTTGTGGTTATGACATCTTGGCCACACTTTGCTCACTACAGTTCTAGGAGAAAGCCAAAAAAATCTCCTTGCCTAGGAATCATATATCAGATCTCCAATCTCCTGATGTGAAAACACAACCAGTTGGGGTCTGAGTGGGGCTGACACCAGCAGTTCTCTATTGAAGGTATGAGATAGCAGATGACAGAGGAGGAATGTGACCAGGAACAGGTAGGCATGCACAAAGTCAGGGGAGTAACAGAGTGTACAACCTAGAGCTTATTCAGAACACCCAAAGCCCATATCTGTTTCAGATCACCTCAACTACTGTTTCCACAAGATTCATTCACACTAGCAGAATGGAAATTGTTTGTGCTTCCAGTGGTGTCACTGGTGGTGCAGTGGTGCAGCCCACATTGGGCGACAACCCAGAAGGGGGGTGACACCCAGTCAGGCCTTCCCCCTGTACTCCTCCGGCACCATCCCATGTGCGCTCCCACCCTCCCATGCCCCCATGAATGTTCCCACCCCTAGTGCCCACCACGCTCCCACCCTCTCATGTCCCCATGCACTCCCAACCCCTCCCCTGTGCTCCCTGTATGCTCTAACCCATCACCCTATCGACATGCATGCTCCCCTGATGCCATCCCCACTCCCCCATGCATGCTCCCCCTCATGCTGTCCTGGATGGGGGCAGTGAGTGCTCTCTTCTCCCCACCTTGCTGTCCCCTCTGGGATGGCATACAGAGAGCATTCCAGGGGGTGTGGGGGTACAGAGAGGGAGGGGGAGCATGACCCTCTAGAAGCCCTGCCCCCCTGCCTCCCCACCCCCCCATACACAAGGTGACACTTGGTGCAGGGATGCCACTGCATGCTACTGTAGGGTTTGATAATCCAATGCAATGGCAAACTGCAGATGAAGAGCCAATGGCATATTCCCCAACTGTTTGGATTTGGTAGGGACAGTCTGAGTTAATCCTTTTTTTGTCCCACTTTCCCCGCTGCTTTTAAAATATCTCAGTTTTAATCTCCTTCTCCCATTTTTCCCCTTTTTCCTCAGCTTATTTCAATAAGCTGTAAACTGAGTATAAAATACAAAAGTAGTTTGTACACAATTGACTCTGCAGTGGAGTGAGAGCAGGAGAGGGCAAAGTGTTGAGTAGGCTGGAGAAAAAGCAAACTCTTGCAGCCTCTTCTAGCTTGAAGGTTCTTCTTCATTAATACATTTTGCCATCTTGATGTTTTTCAGCCACATGTGTCCCAATTACAGGGAACTGTAACTTTGAGTTTCCTAGGCCCTTATCAGATTTTGTTCTTGTTAATTGCCCTCAAGTCAACTTTGACTCCTGGTGATCCTGTGGAGGATACCTCTCCAAGAGTCCCTGTCCTTGACCTCTCTGCTTAAGTCCTGCAGGCTCAGGTCCATGATCTCTTGATCAAGTCTAACCATCTGGCATGTGATCTTCCTCTCTTACACCTCTGCTGGTGTCATTCTCTTTTCTAATTGTTCATTTTTCCTCTCAATGTGCCAAAGTATGACAGCTTTAATTTAGTCATCTTGGCTTCCAGAGAATTCAGACATGATCTGTTCTAGAACCCGTTCTCTGTGTGTATATGCCTTCAGGTTTCCTGTTGACTTACAGCCACCTCATGAATCACATAGGTTTTCTTAGGTAAGAAACTCTCAGAAGTGGTTTTTCCAGTTCTTTCTTCTAAAATATAGCCTATAGCACCTTGTATTCAGTGGCGGTCTCCCTTCCAAGTACTAAACAAGACTGACCCTGCTTAGCTTCCAAGATCTGACAGAAACTGATGCCTTTAGGGTATTTAGGTATAGCCCATTCTGTCCTATGCAAATTCTAAAGGATCTTGAATGGAGTGCCAGTGCATACACACCATGCTAAGAAATTTCAGAGTATGCACACAGTAGGCTGAAAAATAATTTCTAACAAGCAACTCTCTGAGCTTAAGCAGAGCAGAATTATACTCTTTGCCAAAGTTTTTTCAAGCTTACTCATTTATATGGTATCATTGAATGAGACTTTGCTACCATGAAACCATGCATGGAACTCTTTTCTAGAGCTGATGCTGCTACTACTGCTGATGCTGCACATGAATCTTGAGACATTGGTCAGGTTATACCAAATTGTGTAGGCACCAATTCTTGGATGACATGGCTGGAGCAGATGAACTAAAAATGCAACTGAGTTCTTCTAGGGATAGGGGATTATAGGGGTTTACTAGTCACACGTTGAATCATCAGGCCCCATTCCTTACTGATACAAAAATTAGAATCTGGATAAAGAATAAACTCATGATTCAATCTAGCACAGTATTTGTGGTTTTACATAAAAAGTTGTTAGAGGCAACATTCAAATAAGCAGAAGCGCCCTTATGTCCCATTGCTTTCAGTGGAAAAAGTTAAGTATATGCTTAATTTGCCCACCAGGGACTATTGTATGTTTACATTTTCCTGAATTGTCTCCTATGCAAGTGCATGCGACATCCATCGGGAAAGATCCGCCCATGTTCTACCAAGAATGGAAAACACAGGCTACTTCCTGAATGACAAATGGAAGAGTAACACATAATATCTCACTATTCCAGTAGATGGTGCTCTTTGTATTTGCTATGGAGATTAGTAAGTAATTTGAGAAATGCTACTATTGTTTGGAATTGTCACAGGGCTTGGAGAAGGTGCTTTTGGGGCAGTGAGGACTGGCCATAGTTCCTGTGACTCTGTCAAAAACATTCTAGGGAATATTGTTACTTGGTCCAATGTACTGATGGCCATTGGGGTGGCTGTGTCTTTATTTGAGTTGTGGATTTTGAAAAATGGTACTTCTGTATTTCGGAAGTGTTGTTGATGGTGGTCATGTTTTGTTGCTGGTCATGATGCTGCAGCTGGTACTGCTGTTTTAGGGAGAGGACATGAAGGAAAACCTTATATTCTCATTTCTTATATTCACATTTCTTGTTTGCCTTCTTTGTATTAGTAGAGTTGGACATCATTTCATCAGTCCCAATCTGAATTTCTTTGGCAAGGGGCTGGTGAGAATTTTATTGCAGTTCATCTGATTTATCCTAAGAGGGGAAGCAGGGGATTTGTATGAGGAGCATGTTTCTTGAAAAATCAGGCCTAGGTACTATCATGTATCTTTTGCCATGCTCCACACAACCCAATCGCCTCAGCAAATGTCACTTGTACTGCAGAAATATACTTCAGAACAACAGAAGCCACAGTATTTTGTTGCTTGAAAAATACAGTGTTGGATACTTACTGGATGATGTCTCTGGCATCATGGATGATCGTTCACACTTACTCCTCTGCCCTCTTCAATATGCAATGCCATTTTCTGATTTTTTCTTCTTCTTCTTCTTGTGTTTCATTTTTAAGCTGAGCACAGGCAACATTATGTAGCCCTTAGCTGGAGAATCCTCCTCAGGGGCCTCTGAACAAACGATACAAACCCCAGGAGAACTCCATAGGAGGCAGCCATGGCAGTTCAAATAGCTTTGTACTGCTTTAAGTGTGTTGTGTGAAAGATCCCACAGTATTTCCAGTTTTCACCCTGATTTTTTCTTAATAGAGCTGTCAGAGCTTCCAGAATGGGGAAAAAGTGAGAAAGTTGGGATTATTTTTCACAGAACTGATCTGAAGGCTTGGAGAGTCTTCTTAGCTCTGCATCTTCCAGGCACTCAATTCTCTGAAACTCTTCCTATCAGTCCCCACCATCAAGGGCTTAGATGTCAAAAAATAATTGGAGATCCAGACCCATGACAACCCTGACCACATAGTGCAAAACAGCGAGTACTTACTGTTAAAAATGACTTTCTTCTGAACCTCATGTTGCTTTCTGTAAGTTTAAGTTTTTGTTTAATATTGTCAAGCTTTTAAGATTAAACAGATTTATTTCTTCCATACTACTATTCCATATTTTCTCTTTGTTCCTTATAACACCAATCCACTTCTTCATTTGGAACCTAGAGATTTATCTTTAGTGTTCTAAGACACATGTGTATTCTGAGCTAGGCTCTGAATTCATGCTAAATATTTGGACCAGGTCAACCAAAACTGTGGACATTCTGAATGCTGCTTCATTAAGAAAAGAAGATCCAACCAGTTGTCATCTTGCTTCTAGTCTAAAACTCACCTGAGATCATTGTGGTTCTTGCTGCCAAGAGTAAACATAAGCTGAAAAACAATTGTGAAAGAAATGGGCAAATCTAGATTGGCTGTACCAATATAATGGTTGGGCCTTTCTCCTCCTCAAAGCGATCTCTAAGAACTTATCTATCTTTTCCTTTAATTAGTGTGTAAGGGAGATAGAGAATTGTCCTCTTTCTTCAAATCTTTACTGGTGACACATATACACAGATAATATGTTGCTGAACTTTAAGGTAGAAGTGAAGATAATTCCCTTGAATTAGTCCAGAAAAAATTCTTACAGTAGTGCTTCTCAGCGTATTGATGTAGAGAACCATAAAACTTTTTTTTCTACCATGACGTGGAGTGATACTATATTTATGCCCACTCGCTACAACTGTTTCTTACCTTTCTGAAAACCTTCAGCTATCTGGCATCAGTTCAGAAGCCTCCACTTGAATAGCACTATTTTACAGAATTGGATCCAGGGATGTTCAAACTCAGGGAAAACCATTAAATACAGTAGACCAGCTTTAAGTATAACCAAGTCTGAATCCAAATAATTCAGTTTAGCTCCTTAAATTCTCTGATTGCACCACTTAAAGCCTAAGATTTATGTGTTATGATCAAACCATGGATGAATATTAGAAGCATTGCTAATTGTAAATTACAGGAAGTTGAAAGAGGAGGAAGATGGAAAACATGCAGCTCAGTTGAAAATCTTTGAGAGAGAATATCTGTTAGTCCCAAAGGGGGAGTGACCTAAGTTACATGGTCTGAATGAGAGAGGGAGAAGAATTTGCATGCAAGAAATCCCTGTCTAAGGAGGGGGAAAGAGAACGGAAAAATCCACCTGTAATAGAGAGAAAGTGTATGATGCATATGCTAGTGCAACATGTTGTTATATTTTTACAAGGTCTGGAGCAAAATCAGCTCCAGCCATGAGTTGTTTCTCTCATGCCAACTGCTATGAGCCAACCCTGATGAAGGCACAGCCCAATTCAAATAGGATTTCCTTGGTTGTTTGGCAAGAGGTCAGAGCACTTAATGCTTTTCTGAGTTGTAAATGTGACACAGCAAAAAGGAGAATAATTACAGTACGTAGCACACATAAATGTTTATAAGTGTGAGTCTATTTTCCATTTTAGGGGGCTTTTTACATTGGCAAGAAAGTGTGACATGAAGTTGCACTTTCCTTAATGCTTAGCAGCTAGACAGCAAGCCCCAGGTGTGCATTTAAAAAGTACAGGGCAGCTAGACTGAGGTTTTTTCTGTGGCTCAGCAACTACATGGGAAGCTGTCAAAACGCTACAAACACAGGCGGAGCAGCTACATGGGCGGCAAGGAACGTGGCTTTTAGCCGCGCTTTAAACATTTTTTTCCCTTGCTGGCTGCGAATTGCGCAATTGCTCAGGTACACCATACAGTCGGAGCTTATCACATGGGGGAGTACAGGACCATTCCGAAAGAGGGAGAAAGTGAGGTCAGTTCGGAAATGCACATGATTACGCACAAGCTCATCACACACAAAACAAGAGAGCATCTACACAAAAAGAAAATGCAGAGTCAATACGAAAGAATTCATCACATGTGAACATACTGGTCGGCTTTCTGTTGCAAATTAAGGCATCTTGGGAAATGGTAGCAAAGGCTCATGGGAGTTGTAGTCTGTGTTCTGTCAGAGCATTATATTGAGTTGTCTTGAGGTTTCAGCCCTCTGTCCAGGAGGGATTCCCATATGTCCTCCATTCTTGAGCAGAGGCCCCCCTTTTCCAAGTTGACCAGGCACATCCTCCTTTGCCAGGACACGTCCTACTTTTCCAGCCTTCTTTTTGAAGAGGAAGCAGGAGGGCCAGGCATGCTCTGGCCAGGCTCTGGGGGTCTCTTCCTGGCTCCTTCCCTCCCTCCCTCCCTCCCTCCCTCCCCGCTGCCTTCCTCCTCCCTTTGGCTGAGAGAGTGTGACTTGCAGGGAGGAAGGGCAGCGGTGGTGCTCCAGGTCCTCCTGATGCTGGGCCAGGGCAAGCTGGAAACAGGAGGAGGAGAGGGACATGGGGCCCCTCTGCTGCCCTGCCTCCCTGCAAGTCACACTCTCTCAGCCAAAGGGAGGAGGAAGGCAGCCAGGAGAGAGCCCTGGAGCCTGGCCAGAGTGTGCCTGGGCCTGCCTTCTCCTCCCCCCTTTGGCTGAGAGAGTGTGACTTGCAGGGAAGCAGGGCAGCGGAGGTGCTCCAGGTCCCTCCCCTTCTCCTCCTCCTCTTGCCAGCTTGCCCTGGTCTGGCTGAGCGCCTCCAGTGCCCTGCTGTCTCCCTAGAAGTCACACTCTCTCAACCAAAGGGAGGAGGTGAAGGAAGGTGCAGGCGCACTCTGGCCGGGCTCTGAAGGTCTCTTCTTGTCTTGGCACCTTCCATCCCTCCGCACTTGTATCGCTGCCTTTAAATGGGCGCTTTAAAGATACAGAGCCCCATTTAACCGTTCAACTACACCTTAGCCTTTAGATGCAATAGGGGTGCTTTTTACATTGGCTAAAAGGGGCGGTCCAAACTCGCCCTTTCTAGCGGCGAGATGAGGCCTAGGCTGCCACACGGGCAGCCCCAGAGGCCTCATCCCGCCGCAACGACCCGCCGCAAAAAAGAGCTCCGGGATCGAGCTCTTTTTTTGCGGCGCGGGAAGGGCGCGATTGGCGCCCTCCCGCGCCGCCAGAGCGTCAAAACGTGCGCAGCGCGTCAAAACGCTGCGCACGTGATGACGCTTGTACGGCGCCACCGTGTAGACGCCGCCATCTTTAAATGGCGGCGTCCATGCGTTTTAGGCTTAGGGAGGGTGTAAAGGCTACGCCCTCCCTAACCCTAAATGCGGGCTTTTTAGCCCTAAAAGCGCCTTTTTTTGCCCGTGTAAAACGGGCCAGCAATGCTGCACCCTTTTTAAAAAAGTAGTGGGGAAATCAAACTACTTTTTAAAGGCACTTCTTCTCCCTTAAAACTCCAAAATAGTGTTTTCATGGCACACTTTCCATTTTTCTCATCTAAAGGCTGGGCTTTCATGCAGCCTTCAACACACCTCTTTTTGCCAATGTAAAATGGGCCAGCTCCTTTTTAAAGCACTTCTTCTCCCTTAAAACTCCAAAATAGTGTTTTCATGGCACACTTTCTCTTTTTCTCATCTAAAGGCTGGGCTTTCATGCAGCCTTCAACACACCTCTTTTTGCCAATGTAAAACGGACCTAGGATGTTAATTGTTGCAACAGGGGGGAACTCCTGGAGATAATCCAAAATAAGAAACATTTTTTTAAATTGCCTGTGGACTTAACCCAAACCACAAGGCTTTTGATTTCTGAGCAGTGAGTTTGGCTTCAAACTACTGGATCCCTGTATATTCAAATGCTTTATTTCTATCTGGCTGGATGCACATAGTCCTATCGTCTCACAAATGAGGGATAATGGGGCTGGTGCTTCATGACAACATGCAGTTTGCTTTCCACTCCAGATGATAAACCCCGTTATTGCAAGGACAGGGAAAAAATATGGCCCAGTAACTGAGGACAACCCATAAGAGGGCTACATGGTGCTTGAGCTTTCACCCCCAGCTCATTATATCAAATGTTCTTAATGATGAATGAGTTGGCAGTGACAGCAAATTTCAAAGGTAATTTGATACCAGTATTTGGTACTCAGTTTAACCTGTATCAAATTCAAGTCCAGGTGGAAAATAACATAGACGCCTCCTAATTTGGCCCATTCACTAAAAAATATTTTAAGCCGGTTAATTTTCCTGTGAAATGCTTCTATAATTACTACAACTACATGGACAATCAGCATCAATCTTGGAGTCTTTCAGTTCCCCCTTCCAATATGTGCTTTACCAGTATGTGTGTGTGTGTGTGTGTGTGTGTGTACTTAGATCCTATTTTTCCATATTAAATTTCAGATTGAGGGGGAATATAGCTTTGCAGTTAGTAGCTTTGCCTAAGCCTTGCAAATTTTCATTTAACAAACACTGATATCAAATCTATTACTAACACCTGGTTTTCAGTTTCTGACTAAATATACAGCCTTTCATTATTCCAACTTTCTTCAAACTGGTGATTTGTTGAAATTCATAATGCTCCACAATCAGAAAAGGAACATGATACACAGCCATGATGGGGAAAAAATGTTGGAGATAATACACAGAAGAGGTGTACAAAAAAATGAAAGGTCAAATGGCACATGGGAAGAAGAAAAGTATGAAGATGAACCCCAGATTTTGGAAAATGAAGTGAAAGCTGCACTAAAAGCAATTACAAAGAATAAATCACCAGAAACATATGGCATAGCAAGAGAACTGCTACAAGCCACAGAGACAAACTTAAGCATAGTTCTAATTAAAATCTGAAAACAAATATGGAAAACAAAACAATGGCCTAAAGATAGAAAGTGATCAATATACATTCTCATTCACAAAAAAGGAGATAAAATGATTGCAGTAATTACAGAACCACTGCACTAATTTCCCATGCAAGCAAAGTCATGCTGAAGATTCTGCAGTGAAGCCTCCAACCACATATGGAACAAAAAAATCCCAGCACAATGGAAGGAAAAGGCCAAATTAAATATTTCAAATCAGGATCTTTCTGATCAGGTGATGAGAAAGGTGAATCTGTCACTGCCACACATCAGCATAAACCGTTCACAGGCATTTGGGTTGGAATCTGATTACATCTCCAAAATGATGTTCGATTAATTTTGCTCACATTTTTCTATTACTTCAAGTTCATGACTGGCCCTTTGTGATAAAGCACAAGTCCATTAGCAGGTAAGTGGGTTAACGGCCATTTGCAAAGGAACAGAGATAAGTCTGGGGAAACTGAATGATTTTCTTTCTGTATTAGATTAACTGAGCTATTTGAAGGATGGACACCCTGGAATGAATTACTGAGCAATAGATCATTAGTACAACTAATATAGCAGTATGTGTACAGCGTGCTGCACAAGGCGATAATCACATCCTCCATAACAAGCGGGGGGGGGGGGGGGAGATCCAAATGCTGTACCAAAAAACTCAAATTGAGATAGCTCACAATAAAGAAGACAGAATAATGAGATTAGATGCAAATGTGGTCCAAGACACTATCTGACACTGATATTTGAGTTTGTTCAGGATTCTGCACAGATGAAAAGAAAAGAATCAGAATGATGAGAACTGTAATGAGTAAATACAAGGGAACACAGGAATTAGGGTTACAGAAAAGACTGGAGCATCAAACCTACATGCACACACACAAACTGTAGCATCTTGGAAATGTGAACACTGATTATATATTTTTTTCCATTAAGATTTAAGATCTGCCTTTCAATAAAGACGGCTAACATTATTGGTACTGGGCCATATGCAACAGTCTTTTTTCCTGTCTGTTTCTTTATTCTTTTTTTCTGTTTCTTAGCTCAAAATTGCTTTCCAAAAATTGTATTTCCACTTATGGGAAAGAAATTAAAGGGGAAAATATGTAGTGGCAACCATGTATTTCTTCTGTGGCTGAAAAAGTGGTTTGGGAAGCATGATTTCAACCTAGAAAAAGCCCAAGTAGGAAATAGTCAAGCATACTCTCTGTTGGTGGGGTCTTCTGTTCAAAATCTGATGAAGGTTAGATTTCTAGGGGCCCATTCCCGCTTGCAGAAAAATCTGCATTGGAACCGGTCTGTGTTCCTCTTAGGTAAGCGATTCCAAAAGACCCCTCGTTCACACTATGAAAAGGGGCCTTGTTTGGAATCGCTTTCTCAGCCGGGAACGCTTGTTGTTCCCACTGGAGCTGACATGGAAGGATGACAGCCCATTACTCCCCCCCCAATCTTTTTTTGAGGGGGGGTAATGATCGCAAATGTGATCACTGTAAGGGAAACACACACACACACACACACACTAATTCCCAGTTCCTTTGGGGGGGATCTTTCCTTCCTTCCTTCCTTCCTTCTTCCCCCCTTCCTTCCTTTCTTCCTTCCCTCCCCGCTTACAGGGCTCTCCGCTGCTGCCGCTGCCTCCCTCGCCGCTGCTCCCGGGGTTTGTGGCATTGCTTCCCCGCTGCTCACTGCTGCTGCTCCCGGGTCCCACAGGCCTTCCTTCCAACAGAGAATGGAAGGCCCAGGAGCCCGGCAGCAGTGGCAGCGAGCTGCGCCGCACCTCCTCCTCCTCCTCCTCCTCTGCTGGGCCTGTCCAGCTCCCGGCTGGAGCTGACGGGCCTTCTGTTGCTGTGCTGCTGCCGGGGTCCATCAGCCCCGGAAGGAGCACGGACCCCAGCAGCAGCACAGCAAAGGAAGGCCTGGCAGGCCTGGCAGCTGGGAGCAGGACGGGCCCAGCGGAGGAGGAGAAGGAGGAAGAGGAGGAGAAGGAAGAGGCGCTGCACCGCTTGCTGCTGCTGCTGCCGGGCCCCCGGGCCTTCCATTCCCTGTTGGAAGGCCCTTGGGACCCAGGAGCAGCAGCGGCAAGCAGCATGGAAGCAACGCCGCAAGCCCCACAAGCCTCGGGAGCAGCTGCGAGGGAGGCAGCAGTAGCAGCGGAGAGCCCTGTAATCGGGGAGGGAGGGAAGGAAGGAAGGAGGGAGGGAAGGAAGGAAGGATCCCTCCCAAAGGAACTGGGAATTAGTGTGTGTGTGTGTGTGTTTCCCTTACAGTGATCGCAAATGGAAATGCAATCTTTCGCAAATGCACAAGATTGCATTTGCGATCAATACCCCCATCCCAATTTTTTTTTTAAAAAAAACGCAATTCTGACCAGCGTTCCCATTTAAAGGAAACGCTTCAGAATCGCGTTTTCCAAAAAAGACCACTTTAAAACTAGTGTCAGGAAAGCCCGGGTTATTTCCTCCACTGATCGATCCAATGAGGATCGTAAATCGATTCGAGTGTGAACGAGGGTGGTATAGCCCGCTTCACACTTCGAATCCAAATGTAGTGGGAATGGGGCCTAGGAGAGCTGATTCCTATTATACCTTTGAAAGAAAGTACCAAGTTAAACCAAGATGGAAAATACAACAACTTTTGATGGTCACACTGAGCAGTTACAGTATATTTTGCTCAGCAGTGCTGATTTATTTCTTTACTGAAATTATTTTATAAAGGCTTCCCCTACCTTTTGACACCTCACTTCCAATGACTCACTCTTTCAACATTTGCCAATAATAGACAAATTCCATTAATTTGACAGGGGTTCTGCTCTTTTATTGGTTCTTCTCACCTATGAAGCTTGCTTGGGGCTTTAGATGCATGTTTGTGTGATGTGTTCATTTAGCTTTTGCATACATTCAAAAGTGATCTGTAGTGTGTTATTTACATTTTCAGTGGCCAAAATGTATGTGCAAGTTCAAAAAAATCTGGGTTCCACTTTGCAATCAGTTCCACTTTCTGACATTTTTCTGGTCCCTAAGCAGGGTTTTCCTGTACCGCATTTCAGGGGAGACATATTCAAGGCATTTCCCAAATAAAATTTGAAAACTAAATAAAACAGTTACATAAAATATTTGTAACCTAATTTTAAAAATGAGACCATTAAAGTTACCCAAAAAGTTTTTATACTGTCATTAAGTAAAAGCTCCATTAAGGTTCATTTAAAAACAAGCAGGGAGGCTGATGATTGAATGGAAAGGAATTCTGCAGCAATAGGGTAACCACCGAGAAAGGTCTTGTGTCATGTGCCCATCAATCTCACAGTTATGGTTAGTAGGCCTTTGAGCCAGGCCTCAGAAGCAGATTAGAGACCAGGCAGGTCCATAAAGAAACAGAGGATCCTTCAGACAAACTGGTTCAAGCCACTTAGGACTTTAAAGATAATAACTATTACTTCAAATAGGTAATGGAAATATACTGGCAGTCAGTGCAACTAGTACACAGCTTGGTATTATATGCTCTTATTGTGTATCTCCCACAAGCAACCATGGCTTCATATTGCATTAACTGATGCTTTTAAAAAGTAGCTCTACATAAAAAAAACATTACAGTTACAATAATCTCATCTAGATGTAACTAGGACATGAATCTGGTGCACTGCTTTTTAATTTCTCATAGCTTGTCATTGTGACCCTGCAAATGAAACATCTGCAAGACTCTCTGTTCTCCACTGTTCTGCTCAGTTCCTTTAAACTCATACCTGTGACCTCCTTAATAGAGTCCATCTATCTAGCATGTGGCCTGTCTGTCTTTCTACTTCTCTCTACCTTTCCTCACATTATTGTTTTTTCCAGTGAGTCCTCCCTTCTCGTGATGTGTCCAAAGTACAACAGCATCAGTTTTCTCATCTTGGCTTCCAGGGAGATTTCTGGCTTGATCTGCACTAGGACATATTTGTTTGTCTTTCTGGTTGTCCATGGAATCTTCAGCACTCTTCTCCAACACTACATCTTGAATGAATTGATTTTCTTCCTATTGTCTTTCTTAACAGTTCAGCTCACATCCATACATGGTAATAGGGAATACCATAGCTTATATGATTCTAACTTCATGCTCAATTGTATATCTTTGCCTTTTAGGATCCTTTCTAGTTCTTTCATAGCCACTGTCTCCATTCCCAAACTTCTGATTTACTGGCTGCAGTCCTGTTCCCAGGTATGAGAATTCTTTTACTATTTCTATTTCCTCATTGTCTAGGTTGAATTTGTGTAGATACTCCATGGTCATTGTAGTGAGTAGGCCGTGGAAACAGCCAATCACCGAGCTCCAGGAGTCCAGCCAATGGGGAGCTGGCTGGGCAGGGCTATAAAAGAGTCTCAACAGGGAGCGAAAGGGGTTTTTATTTTGTTGGAGTTTTGAGGGAAAAGACATCTTCAGAGGGAGGGTGTGCTCTTGGGGTTCCTGTGGGAACATTTATAGGATAGTTATAGGCCAGGGAAGGGTCTGAGAACTCCAGTAGGGACTAGAGAGGCTTGAGGGAGTCTGAGAAAGAGACGCTCAGAATAAGCCTGGAAGTTAAGGAAGCTTTTGACTTTAATATTGGAGAAGGTTGCCTGAGTGGCTGTAGTATTATTTTTAAGGAACTTTTGTAACTAAGGAATAAGACAAACAAAGCTTTAAGTATATTTCAATATTTGTTTTTTATTTTATAAATAAACTTCATTCATGTTTTGAAGTACTGCTTGGCCTCTGTTAAACCATTGAAACATGCTACCAAAGATAGTGCCTCAGTAGGAGATAGGTGGTGGGTGAACAAGAAAGGGTTCACAACTGTCATTATTTTTGTTTTCTTTATGTTCAACAGTAAACCTGCCTTTGCACTCTCTTCCTTGATCTTCCTTAGTAGTTGTTCCAGGTCTGGGAGGTTTTCTGCTAGTATTATGGTGTCTTCTGCGTACCTTAGGAGTTTATCAGATGATGGAAATTGGAAATATAATCTAGTGGCAATCTGAATGCAATCATAGGGTTTCACATTATTACAAATTAAAGCATCTCATGCAATTTTGGGCAAAAGGGAAGTAATTCCGAACGCAATCATGGGTTTTACCTTATTGCGAATTAAAGCATCTCACGCAATTTCGGGCAATGGGGGTCATTTTCGGGTAATGGAAAGTCAATCTGAACACATTCTGAACGCAATGGGAATTCACGTGTATTTGCTAAACTAGCGAATTCATGTGAATTCAAATTGGCTCCATTCGAAATAGAGAAAAATTCCTCCCGTCTGATAAACTCCTTAGATTATTGATATTCCTTCCTCCTGTTTTCACTCTTCCTTCTTCTGTGTCCAAGCCTGCTTTTCTTACAATATGTTCTGCATATAGATTGGACTGATGGGGTGAAAAGGTACAGATAGGGTGAAAAGATACAGCCCTTCACCAACTGGGAACCATTTTGTTTCTCCTTGTTCTGTTCTGATGTAAAGGCAATAAACCAGAAAGGCAACAGAGCATCCAAACAGTTGGTTTTGTAAAAGAAAAGTGTTAAAGCTGATATATATTTATCAGTATCTGTGTTTATTATATTTTCATGTGTTATGTGTTGTGCTATGTACAAAAAATGGTGATTTGTATCTGAATTTGCAGAGAGAGAACAAGCTATTCTAAAACGGCATGACATGCTTTGGCAGCACATTAGCCTGCAGGCAGTTTCCTAATCACAGTAACCATTTGCATAATGTAGCTGCACTTAATCCAGTATTGAGTAATTGTAACCATAGATCACAGGGATTCATTCCGATGGCACAGCTTGAGAACAGATAAAGAAATCATTTTAGGCTTGCAAATTGAAACTTCCCGTATTGATATTGAGTGTAATGGTGGTGAAAAATATGTTTATGAACATCTAAATGTACTAGAGATGGATTCAATGGGAGCATGATTGCTCCACAGTATCTTACAATAAATGCAAGATAGAAAATATTACTTTTGCAGTGGAAAGTTTTCGTTGTTGTTATTTATTTTTTTGAAACTGTGGCTGCATTGTGTTGATTCTGTAGAGTGAGGTCCTTATCCTCATCCTGGGGCTGTTTCAAAAGGGAATACAATGCTCTCCCCCTCTGGTTTATTGGTGTGCTTATTACTTTTCTGAAGCGGTGTTGAAGTTAAGGAGATATTTTGGTTCTAATTTCTGACAAAGGAAGTATCCTATTGACCATAAATTTTATGTGCTGAAAAGGCAGGCATTTTATTTTTAATGTAAAACAAATAGAGTTGTAAAGCAACAACAAATTCCAAAATGAATACCCACACCCACCCCACACTCTGGTAACACCACAAAGCATGTACATACCCTTGTTAGGATGTTGCATGACACAGTTAAATATAGCTCTAAACTAATTACAGTCAGCCCTCTCAATCCACAGATTCTGCCTCCATGGTTTCAACCATCCATAGTTTGTTTGTTTTTTTTAAATCAATTTTTAAAAATTAAATTCCAAAAAGCTAATCTTGATTTTGCCATTTTATATAACAGCCACCATTTTACTACACCACTGTATGTAATGGGACTTGAACATCCATGGATTTTGGTATCCGTGGAGCATCCTGGAACTTAATAGCAGCAAATATTAAGGGCCCACTGTACTTATTAATCAAATAGCATCTTTGTCTTGTAACCCTCAAGATTTTGGGGAATTAAAATTAGCTCAAAAGGCAGTGATGTCTACTGGCCAGGTTACCTTTCCTTGAGGCCAAATCCCTGTATACACAAGTCCAGAGACATGAAGAATTCCAGAGGCAGGGCTCTAAACAAGTAATGAGTTTTCATTAAAAATGAGAAATGACATACTCACACAATAAACACCAATACACACATCCTGAAGAGGCTAAGGAAATCAAGGATAGGATAGAGGTGAGTCATTCCTCATGGTATATAGCACCTGAATGGATCTTGTCTCCAATTGCTGGGGTCCTGGATGAAAAATGGAGGACTCAAACAGTTCCCACTGCACAGGGGGGATGTTGAGGAGCTAAGCCAAGCAAACTGACAGCATTCTGCATGCTGCTAGACTAAGCCAAGGAAACAAAGAAAAAAACACCAATATTTATAGTGAATTTCAACCTTGGGGCAAAATTCAAGGTATTGAAAGGGACAAATGGTGGTGCTTTCTTTGAAATGGGTCACATTTCTTGACTTTGGATCACATTCTTGAATTTGGATCACATTTCTTGACTTTATGTTCTTGTGTTCCATACTATTCCATAGTATGACAATGACCAGAAGCTCTTTGGATTGCTGTAAGGCACTGTATGTGAGACTGCTTTTGGAAACTGTTTGGAAAGTACAGCTGGTCCAAAATTTTCAAAGTGGTGGTTATGGCCTTTAAAGCCCTATATGGCTTGGGACGAGATTGATGATGATGATGATGATGATGATGATGATGACAATGATGACGATGATGACGATGATGACGATGATGAATTTCTTACCCATCTGCCCACACGGATCGAGGTGGGGAACCACAACAATAGATAAACATCAGTTAAAACACATAAGTTAAAATACTCATCAATTTAAAACAACAAATAACATATACACATATTAAAACAATCCATATTTAAAACCCATCATTTAAAATTCAAAATTTAAGAGTGTATGAGCCTGCCTGAACTTAGAAGTCTTCAGAGAAGGGCTTTCTCTTAGTTCCACCACCATCACAAGAATGTTTGGTGGGAACATGGAAGAGAAACTTCTCTTATTTCAACTTTTAATGGGGTGGGTGGGTTTATTTTTATTTAATCATATTTCAAATCTGTTTTTAAACAGTTTTAATCTGTGTTATTAATGTGTGTGTTTTAAATAGAACTGTGGTTTAATTTTCATTTAACTTTTGTATTAAATAATTTTTTTACTTTGTATTAAATGTTTTGAGCTGTATTGAATCTTACACTGAGAGAAAGGCATGTTACAATTCACAGATAAGCTCTTGTTTTAGATGTTTATTTTAATAGCTGGAGGGGTGGAGATACTCTTCAACTGCTCCTTAATCTATAAGAATCATCACAAGCACTACAAACCCAGTTGTGAGGTGTATCATACATTTGACATTTCCATTGCCATTAAGACTTTTAGACCACCTGTTAGACAGAATTTCCAGCATACTTCTATCAATGAAAACCCTCAGTTTCTACACAGATGAAGAAATCTTTCAAGAACTGATGTTAAAACTTCCATCCAAGGGAGGCCAGAATGACCCCCTCCTTGCTGTCCTTCTATCCTCCTTTTTATTCTGACAGTTTTTTAAAGGTGAAGGTTGTTAAACAAGAGCCTTTAAATCAAATTGCCCACAACTCGAAGACACAAAACAACAAGTTAGTTTTATCTTTCTAAGGCTATGTTCAAATTGTTTTAATACTGTGAACATTTAAACTTCATTTTATTGCTCATCTTTTCTTTTCTTTTCTTAGCTGAATTGAGCCTGTTTTAAATTTTAAGTCATCTTGGAGAAAGGGCAGGATGATGATGACGATGATCCTCATAACCTCAGTTTGATTCTAATAAACACATTATACTACTTTTGCTTTTAGTTATTTCAAAGAACTTATATGATGACCAGCAATTATTGCTCAGTTGCAGAAATATTTTTCTGACAAACTAATGTGTTGTTAACTGCCATCAAGTCAACTTTAAGTCATGTCCACCCTACAAGTGAGAGACATCCAAGTTACTCTATCATCAACAGCTCTGCTCAGATCTTGCAGCCTTAGGGCCGTGGCTTCCCTGATTGAGTTCATCTATCTGTAATGCTGTCTTCCTCTTTTCCTACTGCCTTTTAACCTACCAAGTATTATTGTCTTTCCTAGTGAGTAAAGTCATCCTGGCTTCAATTGAGAGTTCAGGTTTGATTTGTTTTATGATGAGTTTGTTTATCTTTGTAGCAGTTCAGGATACCTTTAAATCCCTAGGTACCCTCCAGCACCACATTTCAAGTGAGTTTATTTTTTCCTATCAGCTTTTTTTTTTACTGTCCAGCTTTCACAACCATAAAACCATGTGTACAGTTTTCACAATCATGTAATGTATTCTGCTGGCCATATAGCTTCCCCACTCTTGGTTTAAATTTCACTTTGGCTTCTCAGATCTTGTGGAAGAGTTCTCTTGCTCTTTCTTTTTTTGTTATCATCTTCTATTTCTGTGCATTGATTATTATAGATAAATACATATATCTCCTTGTCTCTGCACAGAAATCATTGACCAGTTGCATTCAGGGTTCTATTTCTGTCATCTTTTACTTTTGCTGCTTGTCTCTCCTTAACTGCTTAAAGAGTTTCATCAGTCATCTATTGAGGCTTCTCTTCCTATTTGGCTACAGATGGTGTCTCTTTGTATTCCTCCCTAACAATGTCCCTGGCCTCAGTCCAGATTTCATCAAGTTCCAGGTCCATTAAGCTTAGTAGTGGAAGTTGGTTTTTCACATTATCTTTAAATTCTACAAGGACATTCTTTGGGGTGTATTTCAGCATGATGGTTAGCCATCAGGTGATGCCCATGTATACAGTCACTTCTTTGGTTGCTTGATGAATGTGTTTGCATTTAAAAAGCTGTTGTCGTTGCAAAATTTAGACAATTGGTCTCCTCCTTCATTTCTTGATCCTGGGCCAAATTTTCCTACAATCTTTGATTCTGCTCTGTCTCCTGTTATTTGCATTTTAATCATCTATGATTAACAAGAAGCCTTGTTTTGATGTGTAAGCAACTTCTTTGACTCAGCATAGACTCTTGAAGTTTCTTCTTCTTCTGCTTCTGTAGGTGAAACATAAACATGGATTATGGTTATGCTGATTAAACTAATACACAGCACCAATTACTTGCATCAGAGATTTTGGTTAAATCTTTTGTACCATAGGACAAAAGGACTATGAGTAGGAGACTTTTATAAAACTTGGTTAGCTCATACCTGTGTACCTGACCTTCAGATAGCCAGTCCATGTTTCTCTAATATTTCTCTAATTGATGGAAGGACAAGGAACACATTAATAAGCATATCTTAGTAATAAAATAAAACAGAACTATTTGTATCTATATAAATCAAGATGGTGATGGAATGTAAACTTGTTCTTAGCTAGTTAAACTAACTAACTTGAAGTTCAACCTAGTTAATAAAACAGAAGAAGAAATGAAACCAAGCTGGCACTTTTCTATGTGGGATTTTGTGCCTTGGTTTCATCTTCTGGAATGTTTCAGCTTCACATGCACTACATTTACAATAATAAGTCTATCATTCTTCATTTTGCTTTCACAAAATAAAGCATTTCCTAAAAGGTGCACTGACAATCATGCCCATATTTACAGAAAGACTTATTTTACTTTTTTTAAAAAAAAAAAAAAGAATAATTCAGTGTTGTTGTGCACAAAGTGCTTTGGTCTGTGGCACTCAGTGAGAGGTTACTTCTAAGGAAGAGAATATTTTTTTATGTAGGGTGTGTTTATTGGCCCAAGAATGTATGTGTGAAAAAGTATAACAGGCAGATAATCCCATGTGAGAAAAGGGATCTAGACACCAGGCATGTGCCCCAGACCCAGGGCTAAACTCAAAGTGGTCCCTAATCCTTCATCCCATTTTTCTCTCTGGTTCTCTGGCAATGATGGCCAGTGGATGGGTGGCTCAGTGGTGGAGTGAACATATAAAACCTGTTTTGAAGTCCCTTCATTGGCTGCCAATCTGTTTCTGAGCAAGGTACAAAGTGTTGGTGATTACTTTTAAAGCCCTACATGACTTGGGTCCAGAATACTTAAGGGAATGCCTTCTTCCGTACTGTCTGTCCCACACACTGAGGTCCTCGAGTAAGAACCTTCTTCAGCCAATAAGAGCTAGGCTAACTTCTGTTACTGAAAGGGCCTTCTCTATTGCTGCACCAAAGTTGTGGAATGACCTCCCAGAAGAGATCCGCCATATTTCCACTCTTACAGCCTTCAAAAAGGCTCTTAAGATGGATCTCTTCCAGCAGGTCTTCCCAACCTAGCTAATATATCAGCTTTCTCCCCCTGTGGATGTTTATGTATATGACCCAAATTCTGCAACGTACGTCTCTCCCCTGCCAAACTGTTTTATGTTTATATTCTGTATTTTTAATTGCTTTTAATTTGAGTGTTTAATTGCAGTTTTAATATTGGGGAGGGGGTTGGGAAGGGATCCGTTTGTATTTTATTGTATTTTAACACATTTTTATTGTTATAACCTGCCCGGATTCCTAGTGATTGGGTGGGCTATAAATAAATCTATCATCATCATCATCATCATCATCATGTCAACAGATAAGGAAACAGCAAACAAACTGGGAAAGATCATACATCCCCATCCCTAAAAAGAGACACACAAGAGACTGCAGCAACTATAGGACCATAGCACCATCTCCCGTGCAAGCAAAATCATGCTCAAAATTCTGCAACACAGACTCCAACCATACATGGAGAGAAAAATCCCAGAGGTTCAAGCAGGATTCAGGAAAGAAAGAGGCAGTAGGGACCACACTGCAAACATAAGCTGGTTAATGGAACACACCAAGGAAACCAGCATGTGCTTTATAGACTATAGCAAAGCCTTTGATTGCATAGATTATGAAAGGCTATGGAATGCCCTTAAAGACATGGGAGTGTCAACACATCTGATAGTCCTGATGAGGAATCTGTACTCAAGACAAGAGGCTACTGTCAGAACAGAACATGAAGAAACAGAATGGTTCCCAATTCGCAAAGGGGTCAGACAAGGCTGTATCCTTTCACCCTATCTGTTCAACTTGTATGCAGAACATATTATAAGAACGTATTAAAACAATCAATAGAACAATATAAAATAATCAACAGTATAAATAAAATTTAAAATAAAAAATTAGTTAAAAATTAAAGGTAGGTTAAGGCAAGAGATCTATCTTCAAGGAGTAGATGGGGGCTTTCAATATCAGTGAAGGGGAGGCTAATCTGGAAAGGCCTGCTGGAAGAGATGCATTTTAACAACCTTTTTAAAGGCTTCTAGACTGATAATGTCACAGATCTCCTCTAGCAGGCTGTTCCATAACTTAGGAGCAGCAGATAAAAAGATCCTCTGGGTTACTGCAGCCAATCTGGTCTTCTTAGGCTGCAGAAAGTTCTTCCCAGAGGACCTGAGTGTGCAAGGTGGATTGTGTGGAGGAAAGCACTCCCACAAGTAGTCTGGACTCAGGCCATGTAGGGTTTTAAAAGTTATAATTTTACTGTGCCCAGAAACTGATTGGCAGCCAATGGAGAGATTTCAGAACAGTTGTTATATGGTTGGTTTTAGATGTACCTGTGACCAACCTGGCTGCCTTATTTTGTACCAACTGAACTTTCCAAACTTGACACAAGGGTAGCCCCATGTAGAGCGCATTGCAGAAGTCAAGTCAAGAAGTTAACAGCATGTGTACTACTGTTTCTAGGTCACCTGGCTCCAGGTAGGGTCACATCTGGCATATCAGCCGAAGCTGATAACAGGCACTCCTGACCATCGTGTCTATCTGAGCTGTCAACTGAAGAGACAAGTCCAGGAGCACCCCCAAACTGGGGAAGTGTGACCCCATCCAGAACTGGTTGACATATCTCTATTCCCAGGTTAGGGGTCTCTATAGTACCTCCGCATTATCTGGATTTTAGTTTGAGTCTGTTTTCCCTCATCCAGTCCAATACCGCCTTTAGACATTCATTCAGAGAAGAGATGCCAGCCTTAGTCACTGCACCTAGAGAAACATATCTGGGTGTCATCAGCGTACTGATAACACCCCGCCCCATATCTCCAGATGATCTCACCCAGCAGCTTCATGTAAATGTTAAATAGCATAGGATAAAATCTCACAGACTTGAAACACCTACTAAGGAAGATGAAAGAAGAAAGTGCAAAGGCAAGCTTAATGTTGAACATAAAAGAAAACAAAATAATTGCCACTGAGAACCTTCACAAGTTCAACCTAGACAATGAAGAAATAGAAACAGTAAAAGAATTCCCATACCTGGGATCAAACATTGATAGAAATGGGGACTACAGTCAGGAAATCAGAAGAAGATTAAGAATGGGGAGGGTGGCTATGAAAGAACTAGAAAATATTCTAAAATGCAAAGTTATACAACTTAATACGAAAGGTAGACTCATACTAGCCATAGTATTCCCTATTACCATGTATGGATTTGAGAGCCAGAAAGTTAAGAAAAAAGACAGGAAGAAAATTCATTCATTTGAGATGTGGTGCTGGAGAAGAGTGCTGAGAATCCCATGGACAGCCAAAAGGACAAACAAATGGGTACTAGCGCAGATCAACCCAGAAACCTCATTGGAAGCCAAGATGACCAAACTGAGGCTGTCGTACTTCAGACACATCATGAGAAGTAAGGACTCATTGGAAAAGACAATAATGCTGGGAAAGGTGGGGGGAAATAGGAAGAGAGGAAGGCCACTTGCTAGATGGATGGACTCAAGGAGGTCACGGGTATAGGGTTGCAGGAATTAAGCAGAACAGTGGAGGACTGAGGTTCTTGGAGATGTCCCAGCTGTAGGGTCATCATGAGTCAAGATCAACTCAAGGGCATAGAATCATAGAATCATAGAGTTGGAAGAGACCACAAGGGCCATCCAGTCCAACCCCTGCCATGCAGGAACTCCAAATCAAAGCATCCCCGACAGATGGCCATCCAGCCTCTGCTTAAAGACCTCTAAGGAAGGAGACTCCACCACACTCCAAGGGAGTGTGTTCCACTGTCGAACAGCCCTTACTGTCAGTTAACAACAACAGCACAGCCCAGAGCCAGCAAAGCATAGTGGTTTGAGCATTGGACTACACATCTGAAGAGCAGGATTTAAATTCCTGTTCGGCCATGAAAACCCATTGAGTGACCTTGGGTGGATCACAACCTCTCAACTTCACAAAGGAAAACCACCTTTGAACAATCTTGCCACAAAACATCTGCCATGATAGAGTCACATTAGGGTTGCCATAAGTGAGGGATGACTTGAAAACATACAATAACAAATATTAAGCCTACTCACCACCAAATATCCATTTTCTGAAGAAAAGTCCTAAGCATATAATCTCTACAAACCAGGAAGTGGAGCAAGGAGTAGGGCACTCATGTTGTTCCCCTCCACTGTCATTCATTTTCACCCACCTTGCCCAAAGGTGTACTGTCTGCAGCAGGGACTCTCCTCCGTATGTGCATAGGCTCTGCCCGTTTTTCAATTCTCTGTGGATGCCAAGAACAGCAATGGAGGAGAGCGAAGTGAGCATGCTTTCTCCAGGTAACCTGCTTTGTGTGACATGCCTTCTGAAATAACCAGAAGATTAGAGAATGATGCCAATGTGGGATCTTCCCTCTTGCAAACCTATTATTCACTTCAGTCATAGATACTGGAACTCAGGGGTGGCAAGATGGGTTCTTCTCAACCCAGCATAATCTGAGGGAGCTGAGCCCCCCACCAAATGATGTGGCAAAATTGTACCACCAATTTTTATTTATTTTATTTCAAAGATTTATATCCCACCTTTTTCCCACAGTGGGATTCAAGACTCCTGTAGCATTGAGCCTCCTTAGGCATTATCAATTAAAAGTACAGTAGGGCCTTGCTATGAAGCATCCACAGATGGCACGCCACCGCTGTTCCTAATGATGGCACATGCACATGGTTGCACCACCATTAGGTACAGTCCCCATTGTCTCCAGTGGTGATGGTGCATGCAGCCATGTCACTATAGGAGCCAGCAGGGACTGTTCCTAATGGCAGCATGGCCATATGCATGCACTGGCATTGGGGAGAATGGGACTTGAGGTCCTGCAGATTTTGGTATCTATAGGGGGCGGGAATCTGGAATGGATCCACCATGGATACCAAGGTCCCACTGTATATTAAATGATTGAGCACTAAGGCCTGAAAGAGATGAGTCAAAAAAAGCAGTTTCTGGAAGCTTTGGGAGGCATGGTGTTCAGATGACACATGCCTCTAGAGCAGCTAGAAGCCGCTCTGAAGCCACAGAAGTGGATTAAATCCGCTCCTGCCAGTGTTCTGTTTGGGACCATGGCAGCAGGCCTCTTTGGGAGCAGTCCCAGCCCAATCTAGCTGCCTCTAGCCACTCCTTCATGCCAGTCTGCTTCACCCCTAATATTAAGCAACTGTGCTTGTTTTATCCTCCCAAGAATTCTAAAGGCTGTATTTTGACTATCCTATGTACACTTACTTATGAATAGGCTACACTGAACACATGAAGGGAACTTCTATGTACACATTGTTATTGTATGTAAGGATGTTTCGCCTTCCCAGGAGTTGGACACGTGATTCCAAATGCCATAGATTTAATTCTGGTCTGCCTCAAATGATGCAATTTGCAATTTTTTAAAAAAAATATGCACATGTTATAATACAGCACACAGTGCGGCTGCATCCATACTGCAGAAATAATCCAATTTGATACCACTTTTTAATTGTCATGGCTCAGTGCCACAGAATTCTGAAAGCTGTAGTAGTAGTAGTTGTTGTTGTTGTTTTTAGACATTTAGCCTGTTCTGTCAGAGAGCTCTGTTACCACAATGAACTATGATTTTCAGAAATCTGTAGCAGGCAGCCATGGCAGTTAAAATGCTGTGGGTATGGAATGGGGTAAAGTGGTGTCAAATAGCTTTATTTCCACAATACAGATTAGACCATAGTTAGGATTTAGTTAAAGCAAGGAAAGAGCTATCTCAGTTGAAGTCAGTGTATTACAGTGAGTCTCCCAGTTATCCTATTTCTTTGAGTATTTTTTGCTCTGCCACTAGTTGCTTTTGTGTGTGCATGCCTTTGCATGAAGTATTTGCATTTACATGCCTGCACAACCACTGGCCTACCAGTCAACACTAAATGCAGCCCCAGAAGTCCCAAAAGGTGGTGCACCACTGATTTAGGGTTTTCAAAACCAGCTCAACAACACCTTGAAAACTAGTGAACACCTTTAAGATTAGTATTATATGCTCAGAATAGCTCTCATATACCATACTGGGAATATATAAATGTAATATTGTTTTTAAAATATTTATTAGGATGTGGAGGTTTGCCATACGTCCACTACTGTTGTTCTTGGTACAGTTCTGGATTTGCCTGAAGCAAGAAAGACACTTGAAGAATCTGGGTTTTTTTAAAAAAAAATTCAGGACAGAGGGGCTGTAATATTTAGGGGAAATGATCAACAGAACATGCTTTTTCATGGTAATTGAGAGAGGAATCTGCAGATTGGATTTGGAGCTTAAATACTACAATTCAGCATGAGCCCATTTTTTTAAAAAAAATGAATTAAGCTGTCTTTTAATGAACACTTTTTTTAAAAAAAGCAACATTGATATGGCCTGAATACTATTAATGTAGCAATATCCCATTAGTGCTGCTGTTGCTCTTTCTGGAAGATAAATCTCAGCTTGCTAGTATGTCTGGGGCCTCAGGAACATTGGGATAATAGCTATCACCAGATTTCACTTAGCTGAGTCTGTTGTAAAAGGATGTTTCAGCCTCTGGTGGTGGGTTTGCTTCCTGTGCAGACGGAGCAGAAATTATTCCTGATTGAATCTTTTTACCAAGTTTATCATTAGCTTGTTTGTATTAAAAGCAGAACAGTTTTCACTTATAAGTGTGGCTTTTAGAGTGAGATTTGGATGGAGCCCCAGCAGTTTAGCACAGTTGTCTAAGAGATCCCTTGCCTCAGGATCATTGAAATTCCACCTGATGCCTTTGCGCCACTTACATTGTTACAATAGGCCTTCTGTTAGCTTTATTCACGCAAACTAAAGAACTCTCCAACTCAGGGGGTTTCTTGCTCTAATGAGCACATCTGGCCTTTATCAAGCATTTACTGATCACTTTGTTTTCAGGTTAGACATTTGGTATGTCCATTTATAAACTACGGGAAGGACGATTTATTGATCAGAGTTACACACATCCTTTCCCTAGAAACCAGCGAATTATATCAAACATAAACAATTTTTAACACACATACACACAAAACAATTTGCCTACACAGATGGGCAACTGGTGTGCACCTTGCTTGCTGTCAAAAGTGTAGTTTTAAAAGTAAGTAATTTCCTTTTTTTAATTTTACTGTACAAATTCTGAACCCAGAGATGTGCAGGCTGGAGGAGTTTGGGGGCAGAGCTTAGAAGTAACAGGTTAAAAGTAACTTGTCACTTGTTTTTTAAAAACAGCAATGGAGGACAGTAGAGCTACTTTTTAAATGCCCTAATAGGAATGAGCTAATTGTTAGGGGCTTTGCACAAGTAGCATTTGCCTTTTATTTCAAACTACAGTGGGCCCTCCACATTCACTGGGGTTAGGGGTGCAGGATCCCTGTGAAAGTGGGAAAACTGCAAATTAAAAACAAAAACACTATTTTTTTAACCTGAGAGAACACTTCTCTAGGAATCTTTATGTCCTCCAGTGCAACTATATGGTCAACATCCATAAGAGGCTGACCATAGAATTGCACAAATGCCTAGAGAAGTGTTCTCTCTTGGAATCTCTAGGTCCTCTAGTGAGACTTCTGGTGGAAGTGGGAGCAGTCTGGGATGTTTTAGACCAATACTCTCCCCGATTTCCTGAATTGTTCTGAATACAACTTCCACTTTATTTTTTTTTAAATTGGAGGTTCATCTTCATTCAGTTCTTCTTTGAAAAAACAAATGCATAGGCAATATTAATTTGTACATGTAATATGTATTTTTTGCATTGGATTATTTTTAAAAAATTATTTAATTATTTCAATTTTATTTTTAAAAATAGAACTCTTGACAAAGCACCAGTAATATTAACATGTAGATAACATGTAGGTAGTGAGCAATTACCATAATTACATATGCCAGTGTTAGGTAGGTCTGAGCCACTTGGTCTCCACCCATATGTAGCTATTCATAGTTGTCAGAATCCTTGTAGTATTCTTCCAGATATGTGTTAGTAGGTGTAGTTGGGGATGATGGTACATAGTTAGCTGCTAGATAGAGAGGAGGAGTGCATAACGGTGCCAGGAGGAGTTATCAGTTGACCTTGGTGCTGCTCAGCTCTCAGCTTGGAATGCAGAAGTTTCTGGTGGGAACCGTTCCGTTAAGGGGGGAGATGAGGTGGAAACGAAACCTATGGAAAAATACTGGAATAGGTTTCGCGGGCTTTTGTGAGAAGGGGGAGGTGTGAGCCTTTGGATGATATAGGGGTGCTGGGCGGGAACTGGTCAGTCTCAGCTAAGAAGCTGAATGGTGTGGTTTTGCTGATCTTGGAGCATCAATAAAGTTCTGTTTATTCTACATAAAGCTGACTGGTTGATTGTCTGGGATTCTGGACCCCTGTTCTGACAGTTAGCTGAGACTCATCAAACCATCAACTCTTCTCTGAAGCAATGCAGGAGCAGAAGACTTCAGAGGAGCTTCTCACAACTCGGACAGCGGAGGCGGCGGAGGAGGCCAAGACCTCGGCAGCGGGGACAGGCGCGTTACCAAAGGCCACGAGACCCCCAGTGCTACAGACTCCGGTGAGCGGAGGACAGTGGTTTGGACAACCGGTGGCTCCAATGCGGACCCGAGAGCGGAGGAGGGCCACTCGGTGGTCGGATTGGGACACGGGTCTCACGCAGCCCCTGAGAGTACAAACGGGCGAGGAAGCAGAGTTGGGCGAGCAGATGGCCTACCTTCGGGCCGATGTGGACATTCTGCAGGACCTCATGAAGGAACTGCTGGCTGCACACAAGGGACGCCCGGACGGGACGAGAGAGGGGCGAGGGGCTGACGTCGCGGCGGCTGCACCAGAGGGCCGAGCACAGGACGAGGCACCGCCACCGGACCAGCAGGTAGTTCGCCCGGCACCAGATCATCAGGTAGACCCACAGGCCCGGAAGTTGGGGGTGAAGTTTGACGGGGACCCCCAGACCCTCCCATATTTTTTGTCCCAGGTGGCTGACCACATGGAGGAATGGGGGCCTACCTTTCCCTCAGAAGCGGCGAAGGTGAAGTGTGTGGCCAGGCACCTCAAAGGGGAGGCAGCCAACTGGCTGGTGCAGCTGTACGATTGCCAAGCGGCCGAGCTGCGAAATCTGGCGGACTTTATGAGAGCCCTGAGAGCCAGATTCGAAGACCCGTTCAGGGCTGCCACCGCGCTGGCCAGTCTGAAGGCCCTTGACCAGGGCACCAGATCCGTCTCCGAGTACGCTATGGAGTTTCGGAGATTGATTGCCCAAGTGCCAGACTGCACCGAGGGGATGAAGATCCAATATTTTAAGGAGGGACTGCGTCCCGACATTGTGAACAGGGCACTTAACCTGGGCAACCCCCCTACGGCTATGGAGTGGATTCGGCTGGCTGGAGAGGCAGAGGCAGTACTGCACGAGATTCGGATGCTAACCCAGCGGAGGAATAAAGGGGGCAAGGGAAGAGAAACCCAAATCGTTGGGGAGAGAGGCAAAGGCAAGGTTGGGCCGACCGGCGGGGAAGAGAGAGAGCGACGCCGCCGGCTGGGGTTGTGCCTGGGCTGCGGGCGCAAAGGCCACCTGGTCGCCAGCTGCCCGGATCGTGTCCAGGAGAAGAAAACGTTCCCCTCCGCGCCCCCCCCCAGCGCAGGCCCCCAAGAAAGGGAAGGGGAAGGCAACGGTGAAAAGCCCCGTCGATCGCGGGTTTCAAGTGGTGACGGCGGCCGAGGAGGAAGTCTGGACCGACGACGACAGTGCTGATGGAGAGGAGCCGGCTTTAAACTCCCCGAGCCTGCCTTAAACAGCGGCCAGAGGCAGGCTGGGAGTGGGGACGGCCGCAAACCTATGGTGAGTGGGGGCATTCCCCTCTATACCTTGACTGTGACTTTGGTAGTGGGACGGGGGCAAAGAGCCATGACCCTAACGGCGGCAGTGGACTCGGGTTGCACTAGGTGCTTAGTCAACCCAGAGGTGGTTAATAGTTTGGGCATAAAAACCCAAAACCTACGGGACCCCATCCCTTTCTCCCAGATGGATGGCAGCCTGATGGGGGGGCAAGCCTTGAAGGAGCGTACCACCACAGTTTGGCTGGGAATAGCAGACCACTGGGAAAGGATTCAGTTGGTGGTGGGACCCACGTATCATTATCACATCATGCTGGGGATTGATTGGCTACATCACCACAACCCCCACACTAAGTGGAGGCAGAGACTATTAATTTTTGATGACCCAGGCTGCCAGGGGCACCGGTTGGACCCTACTGTTAAAGTTCCTCCAGTGCAACAATCGGTGGTAATACCCCGACCCCAGGCGGGCGAGGCTGCCACGCACCTAGAGCCGGTGAACTGGGGAGGGGACGAAGGTGTAGTGGAACCGGGTGGCAGCTCGGAGGAGGCGGTGGCCTCCTACCCGGACTGTTATGCAGATCTTAAGGAGGTGTTTGAATCTAAAGAGAGTGACTTGCTGCCACCCCACCGAGAGACGGACTGTGCCATTTAGAGCCCGGTGCGCCCCTGCCTAAACCAAAACTGTACCCCATGACCCCCCGGGAGTTAGCCACACTTAAAGAGTTTATCGAAAAGAACTTGGCGAGAGGATTCATCAGACCATCCACCTCTACTTTTGCCGCCCCAGTGTTCTTTCGGGAAAAGAAAGATGGAACGCTGCGGCTGGTCACAGACTATCGAAACCTAAATGGGATTTGTAGCACCAATAAGTACCCTCTACCTTTAATGAAGGACATGCTGGGTCGGTTGGCCACGGGCAAGGTGTTTACCAAACTGGACCTGAGGGACGCTTATTATAGGGTACGGATTAAAGAGGGGGATGAACATAAGACTGCATTTAATTGCCCTCTAGGGGCTTATGAGTATCTGGTCCTCCCCTTTGGTCTAGCGGGAGCCCCCGGGGTTTTCATGAGACTCATAAACGAGGTACTACACGACTTGCTGTTTGAAGGGGTGCTGGTATACTTGGACGATGTTCTAATTTACTCTCAGGACCTGGAGAGCCATGTGCCACTGGTGCGAGAGGTGTTGCAGCGACTGCTTGATAACCAGCTATACGTAAAACTGTCTAAATGCCACTTCCATACGGACAAATTGGATTTTTTAGGGTATCGGGTGTCGGCCCAGGGAATTGAAATGGACCCACAGAAAGTGCACACTGTGCTAAGCTGGGCCCCCCCTAAGACTCGTAAACAAGTGCAAAAGTTTCTGGGCTTTGCCAACTTCTACAGGCAGTTCATCCCGGACTTTGCTAGAATAGCGCTGCCAATTACGGATCTTTTGAAAACCAAAACCCAGGAGGGAGGGGGCAAGGGCAAAGAGGTTAATGGAAAGAAACAGCCCAAACCCTCTACCCCGATTCATTGGACAGATCAATGCCAGAGAGCATTTGAGCAGTTGAAGCTTTTGTTTAGTGCAGAGCCCATTTTACTTCACCGTGACCCCGACAAGCCATTTGTCATTCAGGTGGACGCGAGCAACCAAGCAGTAGGGGCCGTGTTGCTACAAAAGGACAATAATGGGCTGTTGAGGCCGTGTGCCTACTTATCTCGCAAATTCCAAAAGGGGGAGCTGGGGTGGCCCACTTGGGAAAAGGAAGCGTTTGCGGTGAAGCATGCTCTGGATAGTTGGAGACAGTTTTTAGAGGGGGCGCCTCACCCTTTTGAAGTTTGGACGGACCATCGTAATTTAGAGGCCCTGCAAACTCCCCGAAAGCTAACTCCTAAACAGAGGAGGTGGGCTAAGGACTTTTACAAGTACAAATTCAAACTAAAGTTCCTCCCAGGAAGACAAAACATTTTAGCTGACGCTTTATCCAGGCTCCCCCAGCATATGGGGAAAGAGCAAGTTCCTCTGCAAGCCATTTTCTCCCCTGAACAGTTGGGACTAGCTGTAGTGACTCGTAGCCAGGCGGAGCAGAAACCGGTCGACCCTTTGCCCCAACTGGATGGGCTGCTGCAAAAGATAAAAGAGGAAGCAGGGAAAGATGAGTGGCTTCAGAGGCACAGAGATCGGTTGGTTTTGAACTCACAAGGGTTGTGGACCAAGGGTTCTCAGATTTATGTCCCTGCATCCATACGGCCTGAAGTTCTTAAATTGTGCCATGATTCGAAGGCAGCAGGTCATTGGGGATATTTAAAGACTTGGCACAAGGTTCGAAAAACTTACTGGTGGGAGGGGGTGAGAGCTGAGGTGGAAGAATATGTAAAGAGCTGTCCAGTGTGTGCCCGTGCCAAACCAGTCGTCGGCAAGCCCAGAGGTCTTCTACAGCCCCTGCCTACTCCTGGGGGACCATGGAAACACATTGCCATGGATTTTATCACCGATCTGCCTGAGAGCAAGGGGAGAAACACTATTTGGGTGGTTGTGGACCTTTTTTCAAAACAAGCGCACTATGTAGCCTGCAAGGGGATGCCTAGTGCTACCAAGCTTGCGGACCTGTTCATAGCACACATTTATAAGTATCATGGGTTGCCAGACAAAATTGTGAGTGACAGGGGTAGCACCTTCACTTCAACCTTTTGGAGGGTGCTACAAAGAAAATTGGGGGTAGAAGTGGCCCTGAGCACCGCCTGGCACCCCCAGTCTGACGGGCAGTGTGAGAAGACGAACCAGGCTCTCGAGAAGTACCTCCGATGTTACACTAATTATTTGCAGGATGATTGGTATGACTTATTGCCCCATGCTGAAGTGGCGTTCAACAGTTCAATGCATCGGAGCACTGGCAAATCGCCTTTCGAGGTTGTCTATGGATATGAGCTCAGGACTCTCCCAGCCTTGCCAACTGACCCTTTGGACCCTGTGACTGTGACTCAATGGGTGCAGAGGGTACAGGCTGCTTGGTCCCAAGTTGCCAAGGCTTTAGAGGTGGCTAAAACAGACTATAAGAGACATGCTGATCGCAAGAGATCTGTGGGGTGGGACATCAAACCTGGGGATCGGGTGTTTTTGTCCACAAAGAATTTGAAATCTAGGCACCCGTCTAAGAAACTGGGACCCAAATTCATAGGGCCTTTCCTGGTGAAAAGACTTGTCAATGATGTAACTGCGGAATTGGACTTGCCTAAGTCGTATAGACATTTACACCCTGTATTTCATTTTAGTTTGCTGAAGCCGGACCGAAGCACTGAAAGATGGAGACAGGACAAAGAACCGCCCCTGCCCATGATGGTTGAGGGGGAGCAGCATTTTGAAGTCGCTAAGATCTTGGACTCTAGAATGCACAGAAACAAATTGCAGTACCTGATTCGCTGGAAACACTTTTCAGCGGATCATGATGAATGGGTGTTAGCTAAACATGTTAAAGCCCCTGCTTTGGTTATGAAGTTTCATCGTATGTATCCTGACAAGCCTAAATAGTATTTTTTTGCCTTTGCTGTTTCCTTGTATGTACTATGGTTAGCATATGTAGGGGGGAGGTTTTCCTTTTCGGGGGGCTGACTGTCAGAATCCTTGTAGTATTCTTCCAGATATGTGTTAGTAGGTGTAGTTGGGGATGATGGTACATAGTTAGCTGCTAGATAGAGAGGAGGAGTGCATAACGGTGCCAGGAGGAGTTATCAGTTGACCTTGGTGCTGCTCAGCTCTCAGCTTGGAATGCAGAAGTTTCTGGTGGGAACCGTTCCGTTAAGGGGGGAGATGAGGTGGAAACGAAACCTATGGAAAAATACTGGAATAGGTTTCGCGGGCTTTTGTGAGAAGGGGGAGGTGTGAGCCTTTGGATGATATAGGGGTGCTGGGCGGGAACTGGTCAGTCTCAGCTAAGAAGCTGAATGGTGTGGTTTTGCTGATCCTGGAGCATCAATAAAGTTCTGTTTATTCTACATAAAGCTGACTGGTTGATTGTCTGGGATTCTGGACCCCTGTTCTGACAATAGTCAATGAACTGAAATATTTTTTTTTTCCTGCAAAACTTTCTTCTTTTTGATCTCCAATAATATATTTAATGTTCAATTTAAGTATTTCATTCAGAGCAAGATCTAGAACTCCTTGGGACCAAAGATGAATGTCCAGATTCTGTGAGTATTTCCAATTTTGTGAAGTTAGGACCTGTACAAATGGGCATAAATGGGTGGTGAGACACCTCCCCTTTCTTCCCTGGATTGTGGCTGTGTCAACCAAACGGCATAGCCACGATGCGGCTAGAAAATGGAGCTGCGAAACACAGCTCCCTTCTGCACCACTGCCAAGACACCATTAGCTCCCTGGTGTGGTATGGTGACATCTCTTGTGCGCCACACTGTTTGGATACAGTGCCAGAAGACATGACATCAGCACACGTTTGGACATGCAAGTGCCAAAATGGCACTGGGAGAGAACAGGGCGTGTGGACGCTTCATTCTCCTGAGCCCTAATTTCGGTCCCAGTCTATATGCTACAAGCAGAAGTTGTGAAATCAAATATCTGTTGTGAAGAAATGTGTTACTACCCATAAGTAAAGAAGATGATGATAGCTCACCAATATTCTTAACTTGGTCTTTTGTAAAATCTTCAATGTATTGTAACACAGTCTTCAGAAATTAAGTATATTGGAATAGTTAAGACATGTGGGTGAATGTGCTATGTTTCCTGAGCCAACTAGTAGGTTGAACAGCATTACATAACAGAGATAGTTTTGACAGTCTTGCCATCATTGCTATACCAATTTCTATGGGCATGCTGAGTGCCAGCAAGCTGTGGTCATTTGAATGCTGGACAAAGAAGGAGATAAGGATTCAAATCCACTTGAAAGGCTCAGCCATTGAAATCCACTAAATGACCTTGGGCAAGTCACACACTCTCAGCCTCAGATGAAGACAATGGAAAACCCCTTTGAATAAATCTTGCCAAGAAGACCCATGGAGAAGGTATCACAAATTTAGAATTAACTTGAAGGCATGTAAAAACAACAATATATCTTTTCTCCACTGGTATACTGAAATATGTATACAACAGTTCTACACTTCTTAAAGACACTGGCATCTGCTATGCACTGCAAGCTGTAGCTGGGACAAGCAAAGCAAGTTTAGTGATAGTACTCAAATCAATTTCCTATCATTTGTGTTTGATTTTCTCTTTCCTTGCAATGGCATGATTACACCTACTGCTAAGTCTTTGGTTCATGAAACAAGTGGCATTCATATATTAGTGCAAAAGGGGGCAAACATTTATATATTATTGTAGGAGTGATAGGAAAATCAGTGAATCTTTAAAAGGCCTTCCTCCAACTTTGCCTGAGAGTTTTAAAGACTTACGTCTCAGATATACAACCAAGCTTTGTCTTGCTGATTTAAACTCTTCAGCTTCCTGGATGATGAAAAAGGAACTCTTTGTTCTCTCTGAGCCCAGCTCTCCACATCTGTAGCCTGGCTACAGTATACAGAAATTATTAAATCAGAAAAATCACTCCCGATTTTGAATTTTAATTATGCTCCCCAGAGCAGCTCATTAGAGAAGCACCTTGACAGAAGTGCTAAGATTACAATGGAGAGCTTCTGCTTGTGCTACGGTGCCCCCATCGCTTCAAAATGGCTGAGTAATCCTGCCTTTTATCAAAAGGCTAATGAGCAACTGTAGAATGGGGGCGAATGAGAGTAAAGGAGCTTTAATTTGAAGATCAAAACAAACCGGAATACAGTAGCTTTTCCCAGGAGAAACGGGGTGGGATTAAAGGGTGGAAAACAGCTGGATCGTTAGATAGCAAAGATGGAACAGATGGCATTGCTAGGCCAAAAAGATGAGAGTTTGTTTAACAAAAAGAAATCAGCAGGGAGAGAGACGAGGCCAAAGCTCCAAGTGGAGCCGCAATGGATGTTCAGTCCTGGCAAGAGAGACTGATTCAAGTGCTGCAAAAACAATACAAGTATAAAGCTCTAATGGATGGTTTGTGCTATTAGCTATTTCAGCAAGCCATATTTATGCTTAAAATTTTACATCAGGTTCCCTACCTGTTACTCTGCAATACCTTCGTGATAAATACTTTACCTTTGTGTCCCCCTTACCATTTAAATAGGGTGACCCAACGCAAACAGGACTTGGATAACTACCACAGCTGAATGGAAGGATTTTTAGCTGCCAGCATCCAAAGTGAAAAGAGGCAGCATGTCTCTGGAATTTCTTCTGCTGTCTAATGATTGAGTGTGAGACAGCCCTTTGCATCATCTGAAATGTCACTACACCTCTACTAAAAACCACCAATCCAAACATTCCCTAGTTTATACTGACAACAGTGATTCTGTGCCCCACAGAGGGAAGGAAGGAAAGATTATTAGAAATGCTACATTATAAAGATACTACTTCTCTCTGGGTCGATATAATTTAAACTTAATGAAATGCTGAAAAATGCATTAACATAATCCAGAGCATTTGCATCAAGATGAAATTTGGCAGTACAAGCACAAAGCAGGAGGGGGAGTGGAGGCAGAATTTAAAATGTTAGGAGGAAGAAGAGGGTCTCATTCTAAAAAATATCAAATACGATGCCCTTTGTAAAACAATACATACTCAAGCAGGCTTCATCTGATGACAGCATTCTCCATGATGGCAGATGAAGGTTTTCCTGTCAAACTTGCATTGATAGGAGACCCTAAATTTTGTGCTCTTGAGGAAGGCTGTCATCAATACAATAATTTATTTATTCCATTTATATCCTGCCTTTCTCTCAGGACTAGGATCCAAAGTGGCTCACAACATGAAGAAAATACAAATTAAAACACAATGATGTATGATTAAAACAAAATGAAGCAAATTATAATGGCAGGCACTGGGCAGTTGTGAATGTTAGATTTATGCATTCATAACTGTTTGATTTCATGTCTACACTCATGGCACTATTGCCATGATTGCAAAGGCCTCCACCAACATACCATAACTGCCAACAATCACATCAAGCAATGGAGTTCTCTTCTTCTGGTAATCAGGGTGCTGCAGGATGATACTAGTGATCTGCGGTACAAAAATCAGAAGCAGGACCACAATCGAGTGGTAAAAGAGGGCGAGTATTGAAGTATTCCCATTGCCAGCAGAACAGATTTCTATCACTTGGTGCAGCTGCTGTCTTTTAAACTTAGGTTTGTGGGGTCAGCTGAGGGGACAGTATGTAGTTACGCATTTGTAACTACATCTATGATGTAGGATCTTGGCCATCATTAATACACAATTGAATTAAAACAGTTTAAAAGCATTCCCATTAAGATAACAATTTTTTTTAAATTAAAATACCCATCTGTAATATGGTTTGTTCATTGCATCCAGTCAATCACCTGGAAAAGAAGGCCTTTGCCTACCAGGAGAAGGACAACAAGGGGGGGGGGGTTGAGCCTAGCCTCTCACAGAAGGAAGTTCAAATGAAAAGGCCTGGATATTTCATTACAACATGCTGTCGGGCTTTCTGTAACTGTTTTGAAGCTTTGACTCTTTTGTCTTTTCTTTCCTCCTCCTCCTCCTCCTCCTCCTCCTCCTCCTCCTCTTCTGGCATTCTTTGGAAAATGTTATTAACTAGTTCAGTGTCACACTTTTCCAGCTGTAATGACAAAACAAAATGGAAAAATGATTACCATCATAAATAGAGAATAAGCCTAAGCCTAAATAGACAAAGCAGTGTGTTTTCCCATGTCTATCTGTGTGTGCAAACTAATCCCCAGGGCAATCCATCACAGGCTTTTTAAAGTAAACAAAAGTGGAGTGAGATACATTTCTCAATGAAAGATTTATTCCCCCTTCATGGTTAATGTGTGTGCAAATGCTATAAAGAACTGATGGGAAATTATCAATAATGAAGATACTTTGAAATATTGAGGTCTAAACACACTTATTACTTGCAGCCAGAGTAGACCATTGAATCAATGGGAATTTGGTATGTCGACACTTACCAAAATGCCAGACACCAGATTTAAACCAGTCTAATAATCATTTGCATCCCTTGTGATTCCTCGTTGTGATTCCTGTGATTGCCTTTTGCAGTAGGGATGGAAAGAACATTCAAAAACATTTGAAAATATTTTTTAAAAATGTGTTTGTGGTGGGAAGAATCCTGGACTCACAAAAATCTTTGCAGTTTGAGACACGGTGGTGCGTTTTACATTGGCAAAAAAAGGTGTTTTGAAGGCTGGGTGAAAACCCAGCTTTTACATTATAAAATGGGAAAGTGTGACATGAAAACGCCATTTTGGCGTTTTAAGGGAAAAAACGCGCTTTAAAAAAGTAGTTCGGTTGACCCACTACTTTTTTAATAACTGCGTTACAGCGCTAGTGCATGTAAAGGCTAAGGTGTACTTGCGCAGTTAAATGGGGCTCCGTTTCCTTAAGGCGCCCATTTAAAGGCTGCGCTGTTGGTGCGGATCAGAATGGATCGTAGTTGGGAGCATGCGTGGTGTGGACTCCACTCCTAATTAAAACGTTCTATGCCCTCCAGGTGTAAAAGCTGGGGTTTAACTGCGCAGTTTTTTAAAGCTCCCAAACCCTAGCTCCGCCCTTAATCCTAACCCTAGACATGCGCAGTAGCGCCTTTGGGATATTGACAGTTTTGGTGGCGGATGTTTTAACAGGTGCAATGATAAGAGGAAACTTTCAATTTTCACACGAACCCCCACACACATTCCAGCGCCATTTCCCACTTGCATTTGTCCAAGTCAGCCGCTCCTAGGGACACTCTTGCCGAGGCTTTGCTGTGGCACTTTGCACAATGGCAGAGACTTCTACAAGTGGCCCGAAAAGGGGGAGAGGGATGTCTTGGTCTCATGCAGAGACCTCAGACCTCATTTCCATCTGGTCAAGGCCCAATATTTTAGAGAAACTGGAGTCCACCTACCTCAATGCGGATACCTATCATGAGGTGGCCCAAGCCATGAGAGGGAAGGGACACCGGCGGACTTGGGAAGAGTGCCGGCGAAAGTGCAAAGCCTTAAAGGCACAATATAAAAAATATCGAGACAATTTGGCCAAAGGTACCCAGGCAGGCCCCCGTCCTCCTTTCTACAAGGAGCTTCATGAGTTCATTAGCAAGGATGGGAGGATCAGACCCAACAGACTGTCCACCAGCGGACAGGTTGTGAGGGTCCCAGTGGGCCAGCCTGCTAGGGCTGAACCTATGGAGGACACCCCGGAACCACAGGTAGAGCCAGAATCAGAGCCAGAGCCTGATCCAAGCCCACAGACAAGCATGGAATGTGCCCAACATTTTCTGCTGCCTTCTCAAGGTAAGATGTGCCTCGGCTTCTGAGGGAAAGGGAACTAGGGGACATAGGGAAGATGTGGGATCAGGGTGGGCATAGGGGAGAAGTCACTCTGTCCCTTTGTCATGCAGAGGAACGGGAGCAGTCCCCGGACTCTGATGAGACATCCTACAGTCAGCAAGCTGTGGACATCGAGGCTCTCAGAAAAAAAGCCCGTGCCATAAAGTTGGCATCTACAGCTTCCTCAAGCAGGCCATCCTCCCGTACAAGCACTGTCTCTGCCAACGTCAGTAGCCACCGTGATCGGTCGCCTGTAGGACAGAGGACTGTGAGAGACAGCGATGATAGTGACGGTCAGGAAGCTTTGCAGGGTAAGACATGTGTGTGGCATGGGAAGGGGGGGGGATTGTATAGTGGGCCAGTTACAGCACAGGAACACAGGCGCTGGCGAAGGTTTTTGTTGGCATGATGGCATGTTTTGGGTAGGGGCTACAACGTTTATGTCAGTGTATGCTGTAAGATCTCCTTTGTATGACTGTGGTGTGTGTGTGTGTGTTGTGCTTCTCCTCAACTCTTCCTCTTCCTTACATTTGTCCAAGGGCCTGTGTGACATATTGAGGGTGCTTTGAGCGAGAGTTCCTGCATGGCATAATAGGGATGGATTGGATGCCCTCTGGAGTATGTGCTAACTCTATGCTTTTGTGTATCTCTGGTGCTTCGTCCTATAGAAGGTGCAGAAGGTGCACCAAGACCACCTTCAGAAGAAGAAGAAGCACCCGCCAATCCCATAGCTGCAATGCCACCGGAGGAGCGGCTCACTGCCATGAGACACAGACGGGTGCGTCGCTCAGCAGCAGCAACATCCGCCAGGGCAATTGATCGTCTCGTTGGTGCCACCTCAGAACACATGACAGCACTCACACAACAGGGAGAGCGTTTCTATCAGCTGAGGTTGAGGAGCGTAGAATTTCAAGAAAGAGCAGTCGAGAATCAGGAGAGGGCAGTTCAGGTGCAGGTGAGGGCCCACCAGAATCAGGAGAGGGCACTTCAGCAGCAGGAGCTGGCCCTCCAGAATCAGGAGAGGGCCCTCCAGAATCAGGAGAGGGCCCTCAAGAATCAGGAGACGGCACTTCAGCTGCAGGAGAGGGCACTTCAGCTGCAGGAGAGGGCAGTCCAAAATCAGGATAGGGCACTTCAGCAGCAGGCAGAATCCATCCAGGAGCAGAGGCGACTCACTTCTGTTCTTGAAGGGCAGAGTGGCCTGCTGGAACAGATAGTAGGGATCTTAAGATCAGCTCAGAGTGGCAGAGTGGGTGGTGAGGAGGAGAGTGTTACCCATAGGGCCATTCCCATGGCTGTAGAGGGGCCATCTGGGCATCAGGGTGGGGAAAGGGGTCGTGATGTCACTCCTGGCGAAGTCATTCTGGATCTGGAGGTCATTCAGGAAGAACCTAGACAGGAGTCTTCTGGCCTCTTCAGCAGCCAAGTGGCGGTTCCTATGGCGACTCGTCGCCATCCCAGGCGCAGGGGAGGAAGAGGAGGGAAGTGTTGTGACAAGCACTGAGTTCCCATTAAGCACTGTGGTGTCCTCTACTGTACTTATCTCTCTCCCCAAAGGTCTCCTTCCTTCCCTGCACTTCCTTTTCCACCAGGCACTACACTATAGCTATAGCTAACTCACTAACTCCCTATGGCAGTGATGTTCAAACTGCGCTGTTGATGAGATGTAGGACTTAGGCTTCTGGGAGCTGAAGTTCAACATCTCTTCAAAAGCACATTTTGAACACCACTGTCCTACTTCAAATCTTAACACTAACAAATGGTGAAACAGCGCACTACCGCAACACCCCCATTCATTCATAAAAAAAGAATTTCATTCATACAAATGGGTCAATGGTGTACTACCGCTGTTGCGCAGTTCAAGACAGACAAATTTTTTTTAAAAAATAAACTTTTTTATTTATACAAAGTATTTACAAATTATTTACAGGGGAAGGGAAGGGGAAGGAAGGGGAACAGCAAACACGGGAAAGGGAAGGAAAGGGAAAGGGGGGGGGAAGCAGCTTTACTGGGCAGCTGGAGGTGCAGCGCCAGGAAGGACTTGCAAGATGTTATTGAGGAGCTGCAAGATCCTTTCCTGGCCTGCCTCCAGCGCTGCCACCCTTCTATGCAGCAGGCGTTCTGTAGAGGACAAAAGAAAAAAGAGAGAGAAAGAGAGAATGGTTAGGAGGCGACAATGGAGCCACACACCCACTCCCACAGGCAGGGTGTATGGGCATCCCCACTCCCTTCTCCGGTTCTTTGGGTGCCTGCACTCACCTCCTCCCCTGTGGCGCTGTGCCTCAGGCATCTCCCTGGGTTGGGGACCCTGGGCCTCGGGTCCCCTCTCCAGGCGACGGCGGCGGCGGCGGCTTGGCCCAGGCTGGTCCTCAATGGCAGCAGCAGCATCCGGCGACGGAGTAGCTACTGTAAAAAGGGAAGAAAGGGGAGAAGTTAATACAGTGACATGAAGGGAAGGGACAGGACAGGAGTGTTGTGGAGGCTGCAGGCTTGCAACGTCCACCCCCCCCAACCCCTTGGACACTAACCTGCTGCCAGAGGAGCCTGTTCTCTGGGCGGAGGGGCGGCATCAGAGGGCCCTGGCTGTGCTGCATCCTCAGGGAGATCCCGAGCCTCTCCCTGAGGTGCAGCAGCGGGGGACCCCCTGCCGGGCTGTTGGGCCTGCTCAGGCACCCTCCGTCCTCGCCTGGGCTGCATGCCTGCAAAAGCAAAGTGGAGGACAGGCATGAGGACCCATGGAGGACATTGGCAAACAGGAGGGAAGGGTCAGTGACAGGGACACAGGCACAATGAAAGGGGCCCAGACTTACCTTGAGGACGGCGATCTTGCCACCGAGGCTCTCCGCCCCTCTGCCAGAGGGCCCGAAGCTGTTCGAAATATGGTGGCCTCTTCCGAACAGGCGGATGCGGACCATAGTCCTCCAGGGTTTCAAAGAACCTTCCCTTCAGGTCCTTAAACTTGCTCCGACACTGTAGGAAGGTCCTTTGAAACCCTCGTCGCCGGAGGGCTCTGGCGGCATCCATAAAAAAGGCCTTGTTCGGCTTGCTGCTAGAGGCCATCACAATCCGAGCAGCTTGCTCTGGCATGAGGGCCTCCAGGAGGATCTCCAGCTCTTCAGCCTGCCAGTAGGCCCTGCGAACTGGAGGTCTCACCCTGGGAGCCATGGTCGCCGTCCTGAGGAAAAAGACAGGGGCTTTGGACTTTATAGAAATTTGTGGGTGAGGGCAAGGTGGGCAGAGATGGCTTCAGGCCAATGAAGTCCCCTCAGAGCTGAATTTTGAATCTTTCCCCCAATAGATGCCTCCGGGCTTCATATTGTTACAATTGAATGGGCCATTAGGGAAGCCTGAATTTCAAGGGGTATTGATACATTGTCAGAGTAAACGGTTGGCAGTTATGGGCTTGTATCTTTATCTTCCAGGAAATCTGGCACCAGGCACACCTATGCATGACCTTCTGTGAGTGTGTTTGTGTGTGTCAAGCCAACAAGCACATGGCAGAGACTGCCCACACAGCAGACCATGAATGATGGGCACACACAGACTGTGGCTGATGGGATACATTTATTCAACTACTGATATGATTATACAAAACAATTATGCTCTGGTATCACAAATGGAGGAGAAGTCCAAGTTCAAATTCTCCCTGTCTGGAAGAACTCTGCCAATGCATTCCTCACTTTGTGCCCTTCTTGTGTGCCAGGGTCATTTTCAGGAATAGGTGCCCCCAGGGTAGGCAACACAAAACGTCGCCTGTACTGCAGCCCCTCATCCAAAACCTTTCCCTTGGTCTCGCAGATGTTGTGTAGGATGACACAAGCGGCGATCATGGGCACCACGTTCTCTTCTGCCACAACAAGTGGTCCTTTCAGACATCTCCACCTGGCCTTGAGACGCCCGAACGAATGTTCCACCTTCACTCTACACCTGTTCAACCTCCTATTGAAAAGCTTCCGCTTGGCAGTGGTAGGTTTCTTGTAGGGCGACATTAACCATTTTCTGAGAGGATAAGCTTTATCTCCCAGCAGGAGGGGTCCAATTTGCTGACCCTGGATGGTAATGGTGGGGTTGCCTGGCACAAAGATGCCAGCTTCCATAGTTTCAAAAATGACAGAATTGCGGACCACCCTGGCATCATGAGCTGATCCTTGCTATCCCAGCTCCACATCCACAAAGCGACCAGTGTGATCACATGTCCCTTGCAGGATAACAGAATAGGACCCCTTTCTGTTCTGATAATTCTTCCTCTGCCCCAGGGGTGGCACAATCAGACAGTGGCACCCATCCACAGCGCCCACTACTTGTGGGAATCCAAGCTCAGCGAAACCTTCCATGATCTGTAGAAAGGAAAGGGGGGGAAACAGGTGAATAAATGACAAATTCATTACATCCATGCAATTACACCACAAAACAACCCACACATGAAATATGCCACATACAGGATAGGATAGCTTGACAATTGGAAATATGTTTTGGACAGTGCCTTACCTTCCGGGCATCTCCCAAGTACACAGTCCGGGACAGCAGGAGCTTCTCCATGGCCAAGGCGAACTCCAGCATCATTTGCCCTGCAGTGCAAATGCCAACCCCGAAGAGCTCTGAAGTCACCAAGTAGGTCATTTTATGGGCCAGCATGAAGATGGCAATGGCCACTCTCTCCTCCACCGGGATGGCTTTTCTCATCACTGAATCAGATCTCTCCAGTTCTGGACGGAGGATGTCCACCAGCCGGTGAAAGAGGGCACGGGGCATTCGGAAGTAACGCCTCCATCGGCTTTCAGACCAGGTGCGAGTGACTATGACAGACCACCAGTGATCACTTCTCTCCAGCGTCCAATAAAGCCGGGTCTTCCTTTTCTCGGACATAGCAATGCCACCGGCTAATTCACACTGCTCAAGCAGTGAGACACCAACTGCAGCTATTCTCTCTTCTGTATCATCACTATCATCATCAGCTATCATTTCAGTGGTCACAGCAGTCATTTCAGTGGTCACATCAGTCATTTCAGTGGTCACAGCAGTCATTTCAGTGGTCACAGCAGTCATTTCAGTGGTCACAGCAGTCATTTCAGTGGTCACTTCGACGATCCTGGCAGCAGTAGCGGAAGCAAAGGCGGCAGCTTTGGCTGTGCTTTGAACATTGACGACAAGTGCCGACCACAAAGGAGAGGAGGCATCCATGTTGGTGATGATGCCCACAGTGACCCTGTGCTGACGAATGCCAACGTCACTGGGTCAATGGCCAGCACTCCTCCTCCTTTGTCTTCTTGCAGATGCTCGGTCTGTGGCTGCTGTCAAAATCACTTAGGAGCCCCCTTTAAATCATTTAAAACTGCGCAATTCGTAGCCTCGACCCTATCAATAGCGCAGTTCAAGCCTCGACCCTCGCAATAGCGCAGTTCAAGCCTCGACCATCGGAATAGCGCTGTTCGCGGCGGTACGAACCGCGCAACAGCGCTGTTCGCAGCCGGCAAGGAAAAAAAAAAATTAAAGTCGCAGTTTAAAGCTGTGTTTCTTGCTGCCCATGTATCAGCTCCGCCTGTGTTTGTAGCGTTCTGACAGCTTCCCATGTAACTGCTGAGCCACAAAAAAGACCACTCAGATAAGTCGTTCCCACACCCCTCTGTGTAGCAGCTCTGCACTTTTTTAATGCAAACCGGAGGCTTGCTATGTAGCTGCTAAGCATTAACATAAAGGCGAGTTCAGATCACACTTTCTTGCCAATGTAAAAAGCCCCATTATGTTCAAAAGAGAACCATATACACTTTTTGCACAAAATAAGACCCAAATTATTAATGGTCCTCAAAAACTTCACATTTTTCAAAGCGCTACTCATTTACTTGCATCACAAAGGAAACTACTAAAATTACTCATTGCTTCCTTCAAGAAGAAAATTGGTTGTGCAGATATATGGAGGGAGAAGGGTGATTACAATAGCAATGGCAGGCTCCATACACTCTGGGGGCCCAGGCTTCATACATGTCTATGCGTGTGAATCCCCCGCCTGGATAATAAGAAATGTATTAAGTTATATACTAGCAACACAGGGTGGACCAATCCCATGATTCCTGTCTATACTGTATGTCTGTAGTTATTTATGCCTTTAGGCCACTATGCATAAATTTCAATCCAGACCTGAAAACCAGGAGCATGGAAGGTGCAAGGGACATGATACACAGAGGATTGTCTGTGCATATCTTGGCCCTAATCCTAATAAGCAAGCAGACCTCTGACACAGAGGCAACAGAGGAGTGAGAGCGGGGTGGGCAAACTTTATTCAGGTAGTCCAGTGGTGCAAATGCTGAACCCAGATCCAGGCAGCAACCCTGGATTGGAGCCTGTCAGTCAGGGAACCTTTGCGCCAGACACCCCCAAATTCAGCCCCTTGTCTACATAGGCTTATTCCCCACTTAGGCTGAACTAGTTTTTCAAGGAATTGTTCCCCTTTTCTCTAGTGGCCTACTTTTCAGAACAAACAGTGCTCAACTAGCTGAGAGAGGCGAGAGAGCACTAGATTACAGAATGGATAGCAATCTGCGCTTTGGGAAAGGAGCAGAATTTGTGATGGGCAACCAGCCAAAGAAGGAATAAAAGCTTCATTTAAGCACCAGGCTTTATTCTCTTTCAAGTGCTACTCATGTGAACAGGTAACAAATGCACACTACTGGCCCCTCGTCTCCTCTGCCTCTGTCGATCTGGACTACAGTAGTAAGGAACCATGCACTTCTGTGTGTAGACTTCCAGAAGATGTGGAGACATGCACAGACAGAACTCTGTCTAGCTTTTCTCACTGCAGACCGAATGTTGGCCAGTGAACAGGTGTCCAGTGCAGGGCCATCCAGTCACCGCTTCACTTTCCTATCCATGAGTGGAGTGCTTTGTGTGAGCAATCTAAATAGGAGGCTCTCCTTGGAGAAAGCTGCCTGCTGGGAGCTGTCCATGGTCCTGCAATACTTCCCCTATGCCGCTACTAGGGTTAAATTACATACTACATTAAATATGGGTCATGCAGCTGAGAAACCCTTCATTTTTTCCTTCTAAGTACGTGCGATCTAGACCAGGACTCCTATGCAAAGGGCAGTTCTGCCCATTTCCTAAACTGACGTGCTTTGTGCAGTTGCTGAAAAAAGAAGAAGAAGAAACTACTTTGGCACCAATAGAAATTCCCCTAACCAGCTCTAAGATATATAGGCCCAAGAGGAGAAGTGGGAGGGAAAAGGCAATGTCAGAAATGCTTCTGCCTCCCCATTTCTATGCAGTACACTCTGTTCAGCAGCAGTTCCCCCTAATCCAAAAGAGATTGCAAAATGTCAAACGTGTTGTGTTGTTTGGATGAGCAAAGGGTAACTCTAGATGTCCTTGCAGACCTCTGAATGGCTGCAAACAGAACAGCAGAGATTTCTGACATCTGATTATTTAACAACAGCATCAACAAAACAGCTCCTCTTCACCCTTTATTATGTTGCTGTTTATTAAAACACAAAATTACCCAAACAGCATTGGTTTTGACTGGGGGCCCTGCAAGCTGGGGACCAAAAACATATTCCTGGGCTCAGAATTATTTAATTCTAAAGAGAATGCCCTGCTCGTGGCATACTGACAGAATTCCTAGAATGCCATGGGACCCCTTCCAGTATGTTTTACAGGAAGAGGACTTTTATCTCCTAAATTATCTATACAGATTGATCTATACATGCTGCAGAATAAAGAAATAGAAGCCTGACAATTGTCATGGGTAGGTATGGAAAATGGCTGTATCTTTACATGCTGCCCTGCACGAAAGACTCATTGCAATTAAAAAAAAATAGCCTAGCTTTCTCTTACCATTGCATATTGGCTTTGTAACCTTTTACAAGAAGCAAGTTCAGAAACAAGTCTCCTTCATGACACTGCCTTGGTGGTGGAACTGCATGCTCCTGGGAAGTGAGAGGCTATACTGTTGGCAGCAGTGCTGCTGTTAGGGTCTCCCATGTCAGACCCTCAGTATTTTGCAGCAGTAGTAGTGGGAGGTGACATTGGCAGAGGGTCTCTCAAAGACAACAGCACTATCACCATAGCTAACACTTGTTAGCAATGTGCAGAAGGAGATACTGATATACCGCTTATGAATGTCTTTTCCCATGAAAACCCTATGATGAGACAATCCAAAGTGAAACAAGCACTGTTTCAAATAAAGCAGAAGATGAGACTCCCAGGTCAAAAGACACTCAATGAGCTACTGGGGAAGAACAGAGGACAAGAACATAGAATCATAGAATCATAGAGTTGGAAGAGACCACAAGGGCCATCCAGTCCAACCCCCTGCCATGCAGGAACTCTCTATGAAAGAATCCCCGACAGATGGCCATCCAGCCTCTGCTTAAAGACCTCCAAGGAAGGATACTCCACTACGCTCCGAGGGAGTGTGTTCCACCATCGAACAGCCCTTACTGTCAGCAAGTTCCTCCTAATGTTGAGCTGGAATCTCTTTTCCTGCAGTTTGCATCCATTGTTCTGTGTTCTAGTCTCTGGAGCAGCAAAAAATAAGCTTGCTCCCTCCTCAATATGACATCCCTTCAAATATTTAAACAGGGCTGTCATATCACCTCTTAACCTTCTCTTCTCCAGGCTAAACAAGTAGCTCTTTCTCTAATGTTCCAACTGGACTCCAGCTGAAAGGGCATGCAGATTCTGACATGTTTGGAGGTGAAAATAAGATCCAAAGATGCACAATTCCATAAGCAAGCCCTGAATATGCAAGATATCTTCAGGCTGTTGATGATTAGGACTCTTGCAGATTTCATTCATAGCATTTCCATTAGTCAGAGCAGACTTGGCAGCAAATAACAACAGAATTCAGGAGCTGCTTTCAAGGGTCATATTGAGAAACCCTCCAATGTATATGAACTCACTGCTCACTGTGGATCAGACCCACAGACTACAACATAAACACACATCAGATAATCTATGCAATCTGGGAAGCTAATCAATAGGTCATGTTTACAGTCTGGATGCAATGGCCACTACAGGTCACATACAAGTTATAACATATTGTGGAATGAAGAGTGAACAGATTCAGGCAAACATATACAGGTAGGGGCATGATACAACCAAATTTTAAATTATCAGACTCTTTTAGTGTAATGGTCTTACCCTACTTATATTCATGGCAAAGCTCAGAAATAGTTTTCAAAATGATTTGGCTATATATTTGTTCTAAAAACTCAAACAATATTTATTTGCCATTGCAGCATTTACGATTCTTAGAAAGAAGCCTGTCATTTGCTCATTCCCTCAGAGTAACTAAAAAGTTCCTTTTATTTGCTTTTTTGAAAACCAAAATACTACAAGTTCCTAGCTTATGGTACCAGACACAGTGTCCTCCCAGCCCCCTTGCAGTCACATTGACATCTGTAACAATGCAGCCAGCAAGCATGAACCTGTGGAACAGTCCTTCATGACTAAGTGAGGCCACACTTTCAGATGGCTAAAAAGTTACAATCACACTATTTTTTTCCCTTGGGCCACAATTTTAAAAAATGTAATGTTAGTTGCTGGGAAAACAGTCAGTTATAAGTAAATTGTTGTTGTTGTTGTTGTTGTTGTTGTTGTTGTTGTTGTTAATATCCCACCCTTCTCCCAAGGCTGGGACTCAGGACGATCCTTCCCATTTGCAGTTCTGTCACTACTCCTGCAGATGGGAAAAACATGCACACTTAAACCCCATAATATTCAATGGGTGGTGACATGCATGCACCTGCATCAGTGCACCCATGAGTGTGCACTGCCATTAGTTAATATCGGGTGTAGCTGTGGATGTTCCAATCTGTGGATTACTAGCTCACCAATGTGACAAGCCCACTATATTTATAATGTGTCACTGCCAAGTTCTGAATAAAGGACTTGACAATCTTTTATCTTCAACTGGTTAGGACCTCTAATAAGTAGCCATATTTGAAATGGTATATGGGCAAATGAGAAAATGTTGCAAGAAAATATTCTGTGCCTTTCCAGTCATTCAATAAAATTGATTATATTTTGGGGCAATCAAGGAAAAGCTCCCTCCCTTTTGTCAAGCCTTTTTTGTGCGGTTGGTTCCCCAGCGTGCTCCATCAGGCATGCTGTGGGACCATGTGGCTCTATTTCCCCCCCCCCCCCCCCATCACATTGGTTTACTTCCAGAGAACAAGGAAGAGCTTTGCCAAGGAAATCCTTTGTCTTTATGTTGCCTCTTGCTTTTCTCCTGTGCTTCATCTCATTTTTTGCCACCCAGAGGAATTTTCCTATCCAGGTTTATTCATTCAGTTCTTAACCCCCACTCTTTCTCTCAAATCTGACTCTATGAAGAGGCAGCTCACTCAGGGGATAGGGGAATTAACACTGTACCTGTCCATTCTCCTCATATAAACAGCACTGTAATGAGGATATGATTTAGACTGTCTAAAAGAGGGGAAAGACACTGCATAGCCTTCATGATATTGCCAGCCTGCAACTCCCATTGTCCCTCATTATTGGCCATGATGACTAGATCTGATGTGGAGTTACAGTCCAACATCTGTAGGGCCACACATGTTCTTCACATTTCGCCTCTCCCAGAATTCCACTCCCATCTTCTCCCTGAATTCTACTTCTCTGATCTTCAGAGGTTCTTCATAAGATATCCTCATCACAGATCTCTCATGGCATATCTAATTCCCCCCCCCCCCGCCCGCAACTTGTAATAAGGCCTTTGACAGGGCATTCTTAGGGAATATTGCTTCTGGGATACAAATCTTGCCACTGGCAATATCTGAAATGCCAATTACAAGAGAAATATGTAAAGAGAAACATGGGCTATGCAGGGCTTCTAACTGATCCTATCCCACTGAGTTGGGTAAAACCCCATAGGTAGACTTTGGTGTTGGAATTAGCTGTGAAGAATAAGAGAATGAAGTAACAGCTTCATTTTTAAAAAGTATTCTACTTTAGCTGCTGGTACTTTGAGATCCCTCAGAAATAGCCAAATGCAGTTTCATAGGATGGCATCCTTAAGAAGTCCAGGGGCATCTGAACTCAAAATATCAGCACTGGGGTCCTTTCACACCATATAGGTATAGCACTGGGATTCAATTTTAATTGCCATGACAGCATCTTATGGAATCCTTGTTTAGGGAGGGGAACTGGGAATTTTCAGGCGGGGAGCTCCCCTGGTGTTTCTGACCAAATGACAAACCATGGGATGTTGCTATGTAGCAATTATAGTGGAATTGCATAGTGTGAAGGGGCCTTACGACATATGCTTTACAGCTGACTTTTACTGCCATTATCTTTCAGCTGTCCCTTTCAGAAGATGGCAGTGAGAGCATTTTGCTGAAAGACCTTCCCAAAGCTAGAATTGACTCTGGAAAAAGAAATAAAGTAATTGAGATAATCATATGTGAAAAAGGGCAAAGAAAATGGCAACTAGGCCTTTCCCAACCCCCACCGTGTCCTCAGTGTTGAACAAGTAGGAGAAGTACTCTAGGCCACTTTGGAGGAAAAACCAATTTGGTTATTGGATTATTAAATTCCTGTTAATAGCATTGCACTCAGTAGGCTACGGCATATTAAATGAAATTGTTTGTGTCAGTCATTTAGCCTGTGAAGAAGCTATTTAAAGTGATCTGGCTAACAAGCATTCACAGAAGCTTCCAGGGTTTCCTGTGTTTTTTTGTATTTGGTTCACTGCCATAGACACTAAAATGGAGTCAATCCCCTGAAGTTAATTTGAATAATGCCATGAAGCAGATGTGTTCTATGGTGCGCAGACAACTTTTAATTTCAATTCCAAAACCACTGGTGCCGCATCAGATCATATCTTATTAATTATGCAAGGAGAGCTGACATGGCATAACAAGTTATAACACGATCATATATCATAGGAGTCATGGGAGTGACTTGCATCATGTTAAGAAATGCAATACTGCCATTATCCATATAGGATCAAATCTGATACGGAACGAAAACTATTGCCCTGTCAGTACAGCGCATCCTTGTAAAGTGTGAGATAACATTACAGGGCAGAAGGCTAACAACCCACAGTCAGGTAGCATTTAGAATGGCTGCTTTTCCTGTGATTTTTTTGGTTCCTATGCAGGTGATTAATTGCTTAGGCCTCAAAGCACACATTTTTAGAGATGGAAAGGGCAAACTCAGGCCGATATGCTGAATGAGAGGGAGGTGGCTTCTCCGAAATGTAGGTTGTCCACTGCTTAAAAATGTCAGCAGGCTTGAAGGAGCATGGATACTTATTGATTCTGGTGTATCTTTACCATTTTACTCCCCAGTCCAGAGGAATTATGAGCTTTTATGCAAGTCTCCTGGCTGGGTTTCATAGATTTCCAGCCAGTAGCTGAGATGATCCAAAGATCAATGAGTTAGTAGTTTATCCATAATGCTCCTAATTTAGGTCTAGGTGACAGCATAGGCTCTGTGCAGCACTATCAGAGCTGTGCGCACACCATGATCTAACACTGCTGGGCTCTACAGTGCTGCCAGCACTTACTATTGCACAAGGTGCTAAAGAAATACTCAGTGTCTCCAAGTTCTATTAACAGAACTTCACTCTTAAGTATATACAGCCCTACATACATGACAACCCGCAATCTACTACTCAATAACAACCCATACTGTCCACTGGCCATGCACATATATATGCACTCTGTCCATGGCATGATCTCCCAACACAGTTGCCTGCAACTGTCCCTTGCATCGGCCTGTTGAGTCATCCTGGCCATGTCCTCCACATGGTGTGACAATGACACTCCACCATGGTGCAACCTTGCCAGACGTTGATCAGCCAGCTGCTTCCTCATACAGCTGTCTTATTCTGTCTTGTGAAATTCCTAATACAATGGTGTACATACATACACACACACACTGACAAGCACACTGCTACAGATAGGATCTCAGCCACGATTTCAGCTGCTAGATTTTTGTACAATATATACATAACATTGGCCTAGCACTATATACATTGACAGAATGCAGTATGTACACTTGCAGTTTGCTTTCATCAAATAAAACTAATAAAGTAGAAAGATTGTTTTATCTAAAGAAAAAAAAACCAATAGTGTCCAACAGCTGGAGAAGTTTACCTTATTTCTTTATACTTATTTCCAGCATTTGCAGACTGCCCTGTCATATCCTCCAACATTTCACAGATGAACACTGGGACACCAAGTAGAGTGAGGTCACGATGGCAAAAGTTATGAATGAACATAAACACAGATGCTATGAGGTGTTGCAAAATTTTGCTTTTGCCTGAGCCTACAGAGAATGGCAAAATTTTGCCTCTCCTCTCCTCACCCTCCAGCTGGGTTAACTGAGTACAAACTACTTTTGCATTTAAAACTTGATTTGCAGCAACTGAGGTAAGCTGAGAACAAAGAGGGGAAATGGGAGAAGAAGAGAGAAACTAAGACATTTCAAAAGCTGAAAAAGTAAGAAAATAGAGGATTTATTGGGACTGTCCTCATGTGATTTGGACAGTTGAAGGGTGTGCCATATAATATGGAAGAACTCAGAGAGCTCACAATAAGCACTAGTAATATAACCTGCAGAAGTACCCAGGTTCTCACATGTTATAGTTCCCTATAGATCCCACCGTACTATGGTGCCCTCTCCCACACAGCTAGATGCTCTTTTTCTCCCTTCACTCATCCAGTGAGCTAGGTAGTTTTCACCTCCCTCATCCTGTAGCCTCTGTATCCTACTGAAGTAGGTGCTGTTTCTATGTCCTTACCCACCCGGGTGCAGCAATGTATGAAAAGACTCAGAGAAATAATTAATATAAGCTTTGTTCAACTGTTGCCACCATTGCACGTATCTTTGGAAGTTCTTCTTTCCAGAGTATGTAAGAATTTGACACAGAGAATTATGATTAATGGATCAGAACCATAATCCAAGATGGATTGTAGGAGAACATAACATAGCTTTCTTTTCTCTTTCAGAGGTGGTTCCTGGCTTAAGCTATTGCTACTTTATTTACTTCCTGTCTTACAAGTTTCTGGACACTGCCTTTCTCATTCTATTTGTTGCTTGTCTCACAGCATTTTGTTATGCAGTCTGAAGTGTTTCAACTGAATCTTTTTCTAGTTATTTTTGGACAAGCTGGTTTCTCATAGAATAGAATACATTTACCTAATATGGGCTCCACTGCACTATGCTCCAGTCACCAAGAACCAGGTGGTTAGAGTACAAGAGCTGTTGAGCAGTTGAGCAGTATAGGTCAGTCACAGATTATCCAGCAGGATGACAGGAAAAGCAAGAGGGTGGTCATCAACTAGTCCAGAAATTGATCAGCAAGTCAGTAGTACAGTTAAACAAGAAGTGAAACAGTTGTAAGTCATAACCAGCCCAATGTCAAAAATTCAAATGCCTGAAAGCACTTCTAGTTGTCTAGAAAGAAGAGTTGAAAGCAACAAGTGGTGAGGGAGTGTCTAGGAGGTTTATAGGCAACTGTTTCATGACCCCAGGTGCCTAATTAAGTCGTCTCCTGCTTAATACCTTCTGGGAGTGGCACAATCTTTCTTTGTTCCAATGACACTAGATGAATGACAGCAATTGATCTTCAGCATTTCCAGTCTCCTGCTGGGCAGCCAGGATCTCCTCTGCCTCAACCCCAGCTCTTTCACCTCATTTATATAGCATTGTTATTAGGAGCTGCAGGTTCCTGGCAATCTGCTTCCTCTTCTTTCTTTGAACTGTTGAGCTCTAGAGGGAGAGTTATGACAACCACACTGGGGGAAGGGTGGGAAATAAATGGAATTATAAGAATAATAGTGATGTGATAGTTAAGGAAGTCTGTGAACTACTGACTGAAGATGGCAGTGCAGGCTACTGATTAATCTGCCAGATAATGCATGGTGATACTGTGATTTAAAAACACAAGTCACCAAACAAAAAACAATTTTAAAGCTAAAACAATTTTAAAGGCTGGAGGGAGTGATCTTCATCTTGTAGTGAAATGACACTGAAGTGAGTGCCCAGTGAACATTTTCGTGGAGGGCACAACTAAGGTGCTACATCTAAAGAGGTCCTCTTTCTTATTGCTACCTGCTCTACACTTCATTCATTTGGGAGGCAATTGAACAGCCTTGAAAGAAGATGTCAAATGCCAAGTTAGTCAATTGTTAAGGATTATTGAGGTACTGAAATACATTACTGAGACTGTGAAGATAAAGTGCTTTAAGTTTAAGAAACGTTCTGTATTAGTCGGGTAGAACCTCTTGCCTACATATTTTCCTCTTCTTCCTACCCAGCAATTAGGCTTGCAAAAAGATCTGTGCAGTCACCAAGACAGGATGTTTTAAAAGTTAATTTCAGGCTGGGGTAATTTGAGAGGGTCACACCTGGGAAAAGAAGGGTTAATACAGAATATTTATTTATTATTTATGGTAGTGGAAATTTCCTTAGTAATGCAGCTTTTAGGTCCAATTTTTTCCCCACTGCAGATAATGGAAGAACTTTGTCAGGCCTAATTGTATCATGGAGAAAAAAATTGAAGGGGGGTCACAGCTGGCCCAGGAACACAATCTTCCAAACACATTATGATGCTTTTGCTGAACCCCTAACCAGCCCCACAATTAGGTTAGGAAAAGGCCTCTTATTGGAGACGAGAAAAAACTATTACCAAGCCTAATTGCAGCTCAGGGAAGGATAATATGTGTGGGACAACTGGAGAGAAAACTGTGCAAAATTGCCCCCTGTGTAGCAATTAGGTTAGGGAAAAGCTGCCCATTGGCTCCAAGCTGAAGCTTTTTTTTCAAGTCTGAATTCTGCAGTGGATGGAAGACATCTCTTTCTCTGGATGACAAGGGTGTGTGTTGTGACAACAGATGTGTACATATGTTTCCTGCAGATGCGTATGAATGAGAGGGGCAATTCTTGAAACAAAATTTCAAGATGTAAGAGGGAGAAACTAAAGAAACTCCCAAGGCACTCAGATCTGGGAGGTATTCCTCATACATTCCTTATCTCTTCTTCCTGTCCCCTGTTCATCAATTTTCTTTGTCCCTTTCAAATATGGTTTTGCTAGAGCACACCTCATTTTAGTTGTTTAGGTAGGATCTGAGTTTGAGGGCATCTTTACATAAATGCATAATTTTGCTGAAGTGCAAATTTGCACTATATAATACTTTTTGTTTATATTTTCTTTATTTAGAGCATACATAAGCTTTCAGCCAAAAAGAATCCCAGAGCAGTAAATTAATCTGATTGGCTCGATCTAGATGTGCCAAAAGAGGCGCGTTAGGGGCCAATAAAGGTGTGAATAGGGTTAGGGAGGGCGCAGCTTTTACACGCTCCCTAACCCTAGCACATATGGGCATAGCTATAATTAAATGGCGGCATACACATGGGTGCGCCATGATGGCATCATGGCGTGCGCAGCTTCTAGACACGCTGTGCACGCCATGACGCCTTTGCACCGCGGGAGGGCGCAAATCGCGGCCTTTCTGCGGCGCAAAAAAGGAGCTCCAAATGGAGCTCCTTTTTTGGCGCGGGTCTTTGCCTCGGCTTTTAGATAGCCGCCGCAAAGACCCAGGGAGAAAGGGGCTGTGGCAGCGGCCCCTTTCTCCCTTCCACCCCACCTCCTCAAGCGGGGTGCAGTGGGCACCCAGGGAGCCTGCTGCACCCCGCTTAGAGGCTGCAGAGAAGCGGCAGTTTGCTGCTTTCCCGCAGCCTCTGGAAGCAGCGGGATGGGGCCACAGAGGCTGCCAATATGGCAGCCTCGGCCCCATCCTGCAGCTTCCTGGGTGGTCTAGAATCTCCCATAGTTCCCAAATACTATGGAGTTTATCATAGTTTATCACACAGAGTTGATCCCACGGGAGGAATTTCTCTTAATTTTGAAAGAAATGGAAGTGAGGCCAGTTCGGAATTGAGTAAATTCGCTAGTTCAACGAATTTATATGATTGCGTATTGACACTGCATTGAGTTCGGAACTGCCTGAAATTGCCTCCCAGTGCCCGAAATTGCGTGTGATAGTTTCTCACGCAATCACGCGAAACCCCATGATTGCGTTCGGAAGGACTTCCCATTGCCCGAAAATGTGTGTGATCAACTTTCACACAATCACGCAAAACCCCATGATTGCATTCAGATTGCCATTGGATTATACTTCCAATTCCCTTCATGTGATAAACTCCTATGTTTTATATATACTGTTAGGTTTATAACAGTAACCCTGAGGTGGGAATTAAAGACTTAGAGAGTTGCATGTCAAGCTGAAAAACTGTGTGGAAATTCACTGGTCCTGAATGAGTGACACAGTTGTGTAGGTGAAAGGGGAAAAAATGTGAGGACAAAAACGAGGAAACATGAAGCAGGAAAAAAATGGTCTGCTCAAGTCCCTAAATTCAAGGTAAGATTTCTGAATGTGTGATACTTAGAATTGCTTATAAACTAAAAACATTTCCAAAGAACCAGTATGGGTGAATTTGTTATTTTAGCCTTTTAGGAGATGGGAAGAGTTAGAAGTGTGCTATGGTACCACAGAAGGTTTTCATTTTGTGTAGTTCTTGCGTGCATGTGAACTATTGGTTTTGCGGATCACATAGCGAAGCCAGATGGCATTGTGGCATGAAGCCTCTACCTCAGCTGGAAAGCCAGACAGAACCCTGATGAAGTCATATGAAGAGTCTTGTGCCAAATTGTCCCCCTTGTGTACTGTTAGGAACAACTCCTCATGAAAAAAATTAACAGGCTAAGGAGGCATGTCCTTGTCTTACAGGTATAAGAGAAAAGAAATGGAAGTTATTAGTTTATGATTAGATAGTATGAACTATAAACTATATCATACAAAAAAAAATCAAATAATGTCCATCAATTTTTTCAGGAGCCTGGGCTTACTGTTATGCTGGTTGGTTCCTGATCTGAACTTCCCCAACCACATTTACTCTCGATCCAACCTCAGTGGGATTGACATAAATTTGAATGCAGTAAAATAAAATAAGAATATACAAATATCTTAAAGCAGTAGTTCTCAGACTCTTTACCCTTGAGACCCACCTTTACATCTACATGTAGATGCTGCCACTGCCTCGATGTAATACATGAATAAAAATATTTTAGCGTGTGTATTTTCATTCATACATTCATGCATATTCATGTGCGTGACATTCAGGGTTAACCCAAACAGAAATTAGAAATAACCCGCAAAAGTGGGTAGTTTTTCAGACAACGTTTGCATCAATGAGAAATAACACGACATTAATCCAAATGCAAAGTTGACAAAACTTGTTCCTTTTCACTTCTGGGAACTTCAATGTTAAAATCAATATTGGATCACTTTTAGTTACCAGTACCCTCATGTTTCCTCTTAACCCCGTCTCAATGGCAGTAACTGAATTGTTCTATGATGACACAGGTCTATGTTCAATTACCATTGAGTAAGATTTGGTAACATTATGATCCTTCCAGCAGTTGAAACAGGAAAGCAGGAGGTTTTGCAGGCACCTCTGACTCTTCATTTCCTGTTTATCAGCTGGGTTTCAGCTGGATTTCTGCAAAATTTAAGATGTTTGAGGGAACTGAAAATTTGAGGAGTGTTTCAAGGCATAATGCTGCAACACAGATCATTTGGGGGCATTTCACTGGCAAAACCTTTCCTGATTTTCCTCTCAGAGGTACTTTGCAGATGTGTGGAGTGTTTGGGAATAATGGAGGGCCACACTTCTCTCAATCCGATCTGTTCCAGTTATCTTTTCAGTTCACCCTCTGTAATGCAGGGTAATAGCATTCCGCATGTCCATCCAGTGCCGGATAAAATACCACCAATGAAATAAAACCAGCTCTTCTTTCTGGCTCATAGCCAAACACTTTGCATTTGAGGAGTTTCCTTTTAATAATAAAATCATAGAATCATAAAGTTGGAAGAGACCACAAAGGCCATCAAGTCCAAACCCCTGCCAAGCAGGAACACAATCAAATCACACCTGACAGATGGTCATCCAGCCTCTGTTTGAAAAGCTCCAAAGGAGGAGACTCCACTTACTTTCCGAGGCAGTGTATTCCACTGTCTAACCATTCTTACAATCAGGAAGTTCAGAGTCTCTTTTCCTTTTGAATCTATTCCTCTGTGTTCTAGTCTCTGGAGCAGCAGAAAACAAGTTTGTTTCATCCTCAGTGTGACATCTCTTCAAATATTTAAATGTGACTTTCATGGTGAAAGGGCTGAAAACCATACCCTGTGAGGAACAGTTTAGGGAGCTGGGTAGGTTTAGCGTGAAGAAGAGAATTTTAAAGAGATGTCATCTTTTCTCCAGGCTAAACCAACCCAGCGCCATAAGCTGCTGCTCACAGGGCATGGTTTTGCAGACCTTCACCTTTTCTTAGAGCTGGAGGACCTGAAGATGGTAGTGCATACACAGACTGGTAACCTCAGGACTTGATCTTTGCAATGTATTGTACATTGGGCTGGCTTTGTACTGAGTTCAAAAACTTCAATAAATTCAAAACATAGTGCCCAGATTGGTTAGTGGTACATCCAGAACTGCTCATATCACACCAATATTAAAATCACTCCACTGGGAGCAAATTCATTTCCAGGCAAGTTACAAAGTGTTGGTTGTTACCGTTAAAGCCCTGCGTGGTTTGGGGCCAGGTTAGCTATGGGATTGCCTTCCCTCATCTAATCTTCCCCATACATTCAGGTCCTCTGGGGGACATTTACTCCTATGTGTTTTTAAATGGCCCTTTAGTCTGTAGATTCAAATAATGTCTTTGTAATTGTTTACCGACCAAAGGCAGTCAAATGTGCTGTTGGACTGCAGCTCTCGTCATGCCTAGCCAACGCAACTGTTGGTGAAGAGCCGAAGTCCAACACCATGAGAAAGACAACACAATCTATACCCATAGTCTAGATTAAGTGGGTTTCTCTGAAAGAATCAAGAGAAAAGGAGAACCTGACATTGGAAAGAGTTTGAAACCTGACCTGCAGGCTCTTTCTAGTCCCATGACTCTATGGGCAAGCCCCTAATTACTAGCAAAGAACTCATGTTAAGTAGCCATCACTCTCTTCACCCATATCATGACTTAGATCAAATCTGATAAGACATTTTCTGAATCTACAGACCAAAGGGTGGATTAAGCCAGGGTCAACTTCAGAAGGGAAAAATGCAAAGCAATTTGATCTTTTATGAAAGCCTGCCAGGAAAGTCATCTGGGAACTTGTCTGAAGAGCCTGTCCAATTAGTCCTTAAAAGCATTTTAATTTGCAGCTATTCTGGATCTTCCTTAGTACTTGGGCATCTAATTTATAGAGTAGTGTTTCTTTAAGGCTAGCATTAAACCATACAAGTAACAATCGAAGGTTAGGAAGGTTAGGGCATTATGTCCAGATTAGTTTTATCAGATGACCTGCAGCAGAGGTTATGTAAAAATGCCTTTAAGTGCCTTCATTAAAACAGAGGCCTCAACCAGGCTAAATTCTCAACCTCCAGTTATATTCACTAATTAGAAGGCCACATGCCACAAAATGACAAATGATTTTTATCTGCATTATAACACCACATGAAAAGAAATACCTTGTCAGCACTGCTCTTTATATGCCGCCTGAGGAATCTGACTATTCCCTGCAAGATTCCGCCATTCCCTTCAGATCTTTAATCTATTTCTAATTATTCTAGAAAATTAATACACTGGAGGCATTGCAGTGAACCTAGCCTCTTCCATACTGATGTCATCCCCTCACCCTTCTCCATTTAGTGAAGTTTCTTTTCTGCTGTGTGATAAAACTTCCATGAATTGAGGAAATAACTTGTTTCCATGAGAGGTATGTGAAAACCTGCTTCCAAGATCGCTCCAATTCATGTAGAATTTTAGCCTCTGAAGCCAAAACTGAATTACCTATAAAAATTCTACAAGCTGTTGTACATTCCAGAATATAATTCTTGAACGGTGGCTCTCTTTTCTGAGAGCCTTTGTTACCACCATACTGTGCCATCATTCCCCAGTTTATAAGTTTATCACAACAATGAACATGTAGTGTTGTTGTTGTTTTACAACAAGCATCCTAAACATAAACACAGTTACCAAGCACTGTTGTAAGTCCTTTCCTATCTGTAAACCTACTTATAAACTTGATCCTCCTACTCTGTCAGGTGAGGAGGTACAGTGTCTTTCTTCCCCTTCACTTCCAAACTAAGAAGCCCAGCCCATCACTGCGGCTTCATGGCAATGCTGAGGAACCTTTGGCCTTCCAGAAACTTGAGACATCTGCTCCCAGCAGCGCTGGGAAGCATAACCAATAGCAAGCAATTATTTTGGAGCTGCAATCCAAAACTTTGAAGGCCTGAGGTTTTAAACCAGATTTAGAGTATATGGGTAAAAATTAAAGAGGAGGGTGTGGAGAGACACTGGCAGATTGGAAAGTTCAGAGGAGACAATCGGAGTCAGGTTGGCAAAAAGGTGGTGGCCTGCCTGCGGAGCAGCTATAAAAGGAGGAGAAGGAGCCATAGAGTGGATGAGTGTGTCAAGCCTGCTGAGGCAGGAGGGTGTCTTACAACAGCCAAGAGTGCAGTTGGAACTAAGGCTTTAGCCTTGAGGAGGATACAGATTCCCATATAAGGAGGACAGATTTCAAAAGGACAGAAGAAATCCTGTGAAATCAGTTTAAACTGATACGTTCTTTGAGCAGTGGAGAGCCAGTGAAGGGAAGGCTCAGATCCACATTATTCTATAGAACTGTAATTTATGAACAAAGCTAGAGATTCTTGGGACCTTATCAGATGTTGGAAATTGGAAGTATAATCTAGTGGCAATCCAAACGCAATCATGGAGTTTCACGTTATTACGAATTAAAGTATCTCACGCAATTTCGGGCAAAAGGGAAGTCATTCTGAAGGCAATCATGGGGTTTCACGTTATTGCGAATTAAAGCATCTCATGCAATTTTGGGCAATGGGGGGGGGTCATTTTCAGGTAATGGGAAGTCATTCTGAATGCATTCCAAATGCAATTGGAATTCACGTAAATTCGCTAAACTAACGAATTCACATGAATTCGAACTGGCTCCAATTGGCTCCATTCACAATAAAGAGAAATTCCTCCCATATGATAAGGTCCCTGGGCTTTATACTCCTGCTGAATAGGCTTTAGTGGAAGGTGTGGAAAGAACTAAAACACAGTTGAAGAATACAGCTGGCCCTCCTTATCCTCTGATTATCCAGGGAGTCAAGCATCCATGGCTTGAAAATATTCAAACAATATGTAAATTCCCAAAAGCAAGCCTTGATTTTGCCATTTTATATAAGGGACACCATTTTACTACCACACTGTATTTAATGGGATTTGAACATCCATAGAGGTCCTTAGCTACTCTAAATGAATTCAGGTCTCCAGGGTTGGATGACCTGCATTCAAGTTGTAAGAAAAACTAAAACTCAACTTTACTACTCTTTTCTACTCCAATCCAAGAAGGCTGTCCTAATCCTAAACAAGTGTCTCTCATCAGCAATGGACTGGATGAGGACAAACAAACTGAAACTTAATCCAGGCAAGACAGAGGTGCTCCTGGTCAGTCAGAAGGCAGATCAGGGAACAGGGATTCAGCCTGTGCTAGATCCACATCTACTCCTGAAGACACAGGATCACTGTCTGGGTGTACTCCTGGACTCAGCTTTGAACCTAGAGGCCCAGGTTTCTGCAGTGATCAAGAATGCTTTTGCACATCTAAAACGTGTGTACCAACACTGTCCATTCCTTGAGATGCTGGATCTGGCCACGGTGGTACATGGCTTGGTTACATCCTGTTTGGACTACTATAATGCTCCCTACCTGGAGCAGCCTTTGAAGAGTGTTTGGAAACTTCAGCTGGTCCAAAGAGCTGCTGCCAGACTGTTAACTGGGGCAGGTTACAGAGACCACACAATGTTCCTTTTGAAACAGCTCCACTGTTTGTTTCTGGGCATAATTTATAGTGCTGGTTAAGACCCATAAAGCTTCAGGTCCAGGCTATTTGGCAGCAAACCAGGCTCTTCTCTCCGTCCCACCACCATCACAAGCACAGTTGATGTGGATGCAAGAGAGGGCCTTCTTGGTGGCTGCCCCTAGATTCTGGAGCTCCCTTCCCATGGAGACCAGGATGGCTCCCTCTTTGTTGTCCTTCCACAGGCAGGCTAAAAACAGAAAGCTTTTAAACATTGGGCTGGGGGTGTTGCACTGTTTTATAGTGTACTGTTTTTAAGTTTTTTTAAGTTTTTAAACTGTATTTTTTTTCTTTTAACTATTACAATATTAAAGTTTAATTCTTTTTTAATGTTCTTTTTGTAGGTTTTTAATTGTACTATTCTTTTACATTGTAAGCTGCTCTAAGTCCCAATTTTGGGTAGGGGGAGTCCAATAATTCTGTGCTTTATCACAGGTCTGCCATATATAGAAAAAGTACCCTATCTTCTGTTTACATTTCCAACATCTGTTTGAACTAGTCTTGTAGATTTTTTATAGCCTGTCTGGTGTTAAATACTCCCCCCCCCCCCAAAAAAACCCTGCAAACCCACCAAAGATCATAAGGCATGACCTCATATTGAGACTGAGCTGGTTAAAATATCTCTGAAGTGTGGATATTTGTCTCAGAATCAATTCTCCAAAGTCTATGAACAGTCCTCGTAATTCTTTGCCATTTCCATATAAAGCATAGGAGAATGCATACATTACTAACATATGCAATTCCTTTGGTTTTACAAAGGGCAAAACCCTACAAAGCTGATTTGTCAAAGGTGATGCTGGGATGAGTTTGTGCAGCACAGGCAGCAGTTCCTCAGTAAAATATCTTTTAAGCTCTTAGGGACAGAACTGTTTGTCTCCAGCCTTTGAGGCTCTAATGCAGCATAACATTTCAACATTATCCAGAAATGTATTTAAATATAGTTCTCACAGACTTCAGCAAGAGTAGCATACACTGCGTAATGTCAAGCATGGGAGCTACAGTCCAGCAATCTGTGATCTGATTTGGCAGTCTATTTCTTATGTCGCTAAGCAAGAGTGCATGCACAGGATCCCTTACCCTGATTCTTATTAAAATTAATGAAATTAAAGAGCAAAATGGAGCACACAATCACACTTTCAGGGTGTACATTCATCACACGTTGGTGGAGTACAGGGTCTTTGGGTTTTTAAAGAAAAACAAAAGAGTGGCCCTTGCTAAATCAGTCCCCCCTTTCTTAAAAACAAACTTACAATTTCTACAAGTGTGTGAACTCAAGTTGAAAAGGGTGTATCTGATAGCTCAGATCTCTCTCTCTCTTAAAAGATATAGGGCATATCACAAGTAGCACCAGATGAACTCAGAACAAGTCTCAGCTGTTCATGCTGTGTATCTGGAAGCATAGCTCTGTCCTTGGATTTGTCGCTGTTCATGGAAGAGAAAGGAAGCACTTAACAACACACTTACCTGCTCTTGTCAATTGAGGAGGTATAGCCTGTTGCTGCATTTGCCAAAGAGCAGCTGCAGATATGCACAGATTGCCTCTCTCTCTCTCACACACACACACACACACATAAACACACAAAAACCTGAATTTATTTACTAAGCCATGAGATGTTACATTGTGGAAAAGAGAATAATCTTGTCATTCTTTAAAGACTTATAGATAGCTATTGAGGGGTGCACAGAATGGATTCTTTTCAAGAGAAGAGAAATATGCCTTTTAGTATGTAGCGTGATTTATTCGCGCAGGTGCAAGAAAATATTTCCTGTCACAAAGGGGAAGAAGTAAGTGGATTTACAATAATCCAATAGTTGTCCCAAGGTCAAAAAAACTTTCCCTTATTCTAACTGAATATATTTTCAAAAGAACATACACGCTTTCAGGAGAAGCCCATAGGACTGGTTTTGTCCGCAGAGTGAATGCTTTCACTGCCAGTTACTTTCAATCATAACCAAGTAAGACTTTCTCTTCCCCTCTCTCCCTTCTTCCCCTAACCCCACCCCTTGCTTCTTTCTGCACCAAGAAAATAATGAGAGCTCTGGGCATATCTTTAACTGAAGGATCTATTCAAAACATAGTTTGTTTCCAAACAAATGAATAAGGTATTAGGCCATTGCATAGCTTGGCCACTGGCCTATAAGTACTAGTTAATAATTTGGCAATGGTCTTGTTTGATATTCTCAAGCAGTGTATCTTTTTAAGATATTTCTTTGTGCTTGTGACTAGTATAAAACTGTAAAACAGAACAAGAAAGATGTGGGGAGATTAATACAACTTTCTTTCTTTCAGGGCACATTTCAGGCACGAAAGTTATCTTGTTGAATCAGCAGGAAAGGGAGGCCAAATACCTACACGGGGAAACCGCGTACCTTCTCCTCCAAAAGCCTCATATCGTGCCCATCAGATAAGGAATGCTAAAGGAAATAGTATAATAAGATTATTCTTCACAGTGATCAACAAGAAACCCTAGCATTTTCAAATAAACATGCACAATGTGATAAGCCATGATTCAATCTAACATATTATACAGAAAATATAATCAATCAGCGGACCCCTGCATGTTTTTCAGGATGGACAAAGCTGGATAAGACAGGATGGCCTCTGGTCTCACTTAATGAGCAGGCAAGGCAGGGGGGACTATTGTTGGGGAATGAGCCACTTGGTTCTCACAGTTGATATGTCTTTGCTAATAGCCAGAATCCAACAGAATTTAACTGTACTTCAGCACACTATCATCAGTGGCTTGGGTGCTGATTCCTACCTCTTTACATTCTGTGCAAGTAACTTTTTCAAGCTCTGTTTAATTAGGAGTGAGATAGGATGGGTGAATAAAAATCAAATGTACCATTCTGATTCAGTTTGAGCCACGAATGCTAGAATACACGAGGTGTGATCATACCCATATCTCTCAACTATTCCTCATAGCATTTGAATTCCAGTCTCTTTACCACCTTTCTACTGGATACATTCCAGCCTGTTGATATCTTTTTAAAATTGTGGTGTCCAGGTGTGGACACTATATTTCAGATACAGCCTGATCAGTGTAAACTAGAAAGGAGACATCAATTGCCCTTATAACAATTGCATGCAGCCTGTGGTCTGCACATGGGCATGTGCAGGGTCTCCTTGTGTGGCTCTTAACCCATTCAGGGATCGTCTGCCTCTGTCTCCAAAACTGATGGAAATTTGGCCAAAAGGGTATTTTTTAAAACTCTTGGAGAAAAACCTATAAAAGCAGGTGGTGACAGTGGTGGTGATTATGAGGGTGATGGTCTTTTTGCAATGCACATGTTCATGGAAGGGAGCTTTGATTCAGCAGTGTCTCTGGGGCTTTTTGAGTGCGTTAATGCAAAATTTTTGCACTTTTGCATCAGTGGATAATTGTTTTTACCACAAAAATGTCAAGCTGTGGCATTAATATGAAGATCCATTCCAAGCTATATGCACATAGTGCTTGATTGCCTTAAGGAATGCAAGTTCAGTATCACAGAGAAGGAAGCATGACAATAGTTTCATGTTCCAGTTCCATTTTCTTCATGTCAACTGACTGGGGAAATATTTCTTGCTGGGTGGAGTAAGAATCAGGCAATAGAAGACCCTACCTCAGTCTGCAGGAATGTAATTGAGCAATCTTATCACTTTGCTATTATGTTTTCTACATGGCTGAGTCATATTGCTCTGTAACTATGCATCTTTTATTACAAATTGTATAACCACAATGGAGTTTTGTGGGTTACTGGAATTATTATAGGATTTATGGAAAGAAGAGTAAATTAGCAAGGAATGAACTAAAATGAGAGGCAAAAATAGAGCATGCACGATTTAAAACCTGGTTTGGATCACTAAAATAGCAGTCAAACACTCAAACTTTCCAGAAATGGACACCACCCTTGCACAAATATTTAAAGAATATCAAAGAAGACATAATGGTGCAATTAAATCAATTGGTTTTCCCATTTCGCTTATGCTTGCCTGGATTTAGGAGGAGGAGGGAATTCCACCTGGAAAAAGTTAAGTATCAAGGACAGGACTATCTTTTATAAATACATGCACACACTGGTGTGAGTGAACTTAATATGAATTAGCATAACCATCTGGCAAATATTCATGACAGCTAATTCCATGGATATTGCTGTATATTATGGAAAGTTTCCAAATTCTCTGCCTCAATTCTTATACTAAACCATGCACTCTATGTATACTTTAAGAAGTGTAGATAAAAATTTTACATTTGTGCTGTCTGCACCAGGCATTTCTGCAGATGTAGAAATGTGTTCATCCCTATGATTGTGCTCAGCCACCAACCAAGACCTAGATTCCAAAATTAGGTACTTCATCTTGTACATATGTGAAAAGGGGTGAATACAAAGACTTATTTTGCTCCAGACAAATACGTTGGTCCATTAATAGCACTTTACCTTGATCTGTGAAATAAGGATTTTCCCTTGCATTTGTGGTGGGGTGGGGGTGGCTTGCTTGAACAATGAGTAAAGGCTGGATCATCAAACTGACATGATGGAACAGCATAATGCTGAATGTATCCTTCACAACTGGGCTGAGTTAAATGTTTGAACTTACAATACCTAGAATTGTGGTGGAAAGGTAAATACATTGGAAAATTCTCAGGAAGCTTGCTAAGAAGCGGCAGGCAGTGATGGCAGCTATTCTGTTCTTTTCTGTTCCTGGTGTCTCTCCAGGACTGATTGTGAATGAGCTTATTCTCAGTAGCCACCACAGTTTTTCTCAGAAAGGCTCTAAATACAGTAATAGTGTAGTTCTATTGCTTTTTTTTTTTTTTCTGGAGGACCTCTGCAGGAGAAAGTATGGCCATGAGTGAATGAGTATAGGGCAGCTGTGAATGCTTTGCCTGGGACATTCTGGATGGAAATGTAAATAAATAAAAATAAATAAAGCTTCGCAAGGAGTTTGGTGGCAGTGATAAAGAGATGGCAAGGCAGTGAAATGGTAGAAAAGGAGTATGTTCCATTCACTTTTCATCCCAAATCACTCAAATGCTTCTTGGTTGAACATCCCTTTTATGTAGCAACATAAAATGTAGTCCCTGCAGGAACCCTGGGGTGCAAATGGATTTTCTTCTTATTCCCTCGGTCTCTCCTACACCAGTGGAAATATATGGGAAGAGGATCAGAATCACAGCAGCCATCTGAGGAGTTTCTTGAGGAAGAAAGGTGGAATAAAATAATAAATGTATTAGAAGATGCTTAGTATGTAGATACCAGCATGCTTGTTTATGCCTCAGCTTACAGTTATTTGGTCATAACAATAACTTTGCATCAAACTTGGCCAGTAGATTTCCCCAATGTACTACACAGCCAGGAAATTAGAAATTAATGCTGACACCTTAACACAGTGCTCATGGGGCTGATATGGAGGACCGGCAATTATTTTTCTTCCAATGTGCCAGGTACCATATCTGTTCTCATTTGCTATAATTATTTCTTTCTTTCCTGGAAACTTGCCAGGGACTGGCAGCCAACATCTTAGGGACAAGCACCAGTTCAGGGACCAGTACTTTGACCAGCAATGCTATAACAGCTATGCCCATGGTCACAAACCGTCTTATCAGTGTCACCATTTGTGACATTACAACTTATCCTATAACCATCCACACTTTGCTTTGGCCTTTCAAGCCCAAATTCAGTTGGTGCGGATGGTGAATCCCATGCTATTCTAGCTCTTTTTTTTCTTTTTTCTTTTTTTTTACTTACAGAGCTTCAGAGCATCTCTGTATTCTTCCTTTGAGAGAACTTTTATCTTTGACAATTGAATCGATAAGCAGACCTTGTAAATTATATCTGAAATGAAATACTGTGTATGTCCAGTACAAATGTAGTGTGTTGTTGTTGTTGTTGTTTAACAAAATTGAAAATGTACAATGACATATAAAAATAAAAATAAAAAGGCATCATGTTCACTTCTGCAGTTATTTTAGAGCAGAAATAAATCTTCTGTTTAATTTTCCCCTCATAGTTTATTATCCATACGGCCAAATATAATCCAAATATCTGCTGTGTGTATTTGGCATCCAATGCTTTCTTATGTCAGATAACAACACTGATTATGGATACAGAGTGGTATATCAAAGGGTTTGGCACTTTCTGCCCTCAGGAAATCCTTTTCCACATTACCCCAGTTCTGAATTTGATCCACCACACAAAAGGAATATTTGGTAGTGATGGTAGTAGGGCTGTGGGAGAAGAGTACTGTGTTTCTCTGCAGCCACCATATACTGGAATTGGAATTTTTGTAGTAGGGATCTCTCTCTACTTTTCTAGGCTTCCCACATGCTCCAGGCCCTAGCTTTCATGGTTCAGGCCCCAACACATGATGGATTGTGGAGACAAGCAACAAAGATTCAGTGGAAAGAGTTAGGCCTTTTGTATGGCCAATCAACCCCCATGCATTGCCTGGGACATGCCTGTCAGGAGAATCCTCAGAGAACACTAGGATTCAACAGCTTGCACTGTGAGTTGTCACAATGCCCTGGGCCAGTCATCCCCAAACCTTTTGAGCTATCACTCCCTTCCCTCTTGAGCGACAACCCTAGCAGCCCCCAATACCAATTTGCTGGTATCTAGTCTACTGTTCTACTGCAAATTTAAAACAACCAATCTTGATGCTGCTCTTTTTGCACCCAGTCAGCTTGGAAGCAGCAACCGAACAGATGGCTGAGCAATGACCAGGAAGCCTCTTGCCTGTACCAGCCTTGCCATAAAGGGGGATGGAGGTGACAGACTTTTCAGTCCCTGCTCAACTGGCTGCTTGGTCACTGCTTCCTTTGCACCCATCACCCTCTGGGCAGCAACTAAGCTGTTAGCTGGGCAATGACTGAAGCCTCTCACCCATTACAGCCTTATGGCACAGGTCGGTGCAGGCAAGAAGCTTCTTGGTCACCGCTCAGACAACTGCTCAGTTATTGCTCCCAAGATGACCAGTTACAAAGGGAGATGCTTCTCTCCAGTGAGAAAAGACTCTCAATCCTTCTTCGTGAGGCATGGTTATGTGTTTAGCGGATTTACAGAAGCCACATGCCCTGGACTGGAGACTGGCAAGGACAGGAGCTGCTCTAAGGTGAAGGACTCTTTCCAAGAATCAGCCCTGGATGTTCCTCCTCCTCCTTCCCCAGAGAAATGTCTTCCCCCCACACAAACAAAGCTTCTTCCCTCACCTCTTCTTTCAGCCCATCTGATAAAAAAAAAGTGCAGTTACAACTTGCCAGCCAAGTCCCAGCACAGCTCACAAAGCTTAAGCGGCATCTCAAATTTAAAAGCAATATTAGTAAAATACACATGGTTTTTTTAAGTTATATACCACAAAGCACATTAAGTTGGATCAATAAGAAGGGTTAACAATGATAAATCTTGTATCTAATACGATATGCAGAAAAATCAAACAAACTTATGAATCTGTGAGTAGGAATCTTCAGAAGTTTAATTTTTAGACTAATTGTATGCATTAGTGTAATTAACGTGTAAGTCTTTATCTCGTTTTTGTTCTCTTTTTTTCCTGTTATTATGTATATGTTTCTGTATTTGTATACTGTCTTTTTTATATGTTTATTAAAAAAAATTTAAAGCTCTTTTTTGCCACTGCTGCTGGCTGGGCAGTGACTAACTCCTTGCTCCACTCTGTCCCAAAATGGTGCCACTCCAAGCCACAGAAATGATGCCCTGTGCCCAAGCCTCACACCAATTACCTGCCACTGTTAATATAAGACGCAGCTAAGACAGCGAGCATACCACTCCCTTTGGGAATCAATGCCCTAGATCACTGCTACTCTCTTGTATTCTTTTCTCTTTTTTGCCTTTACTCCAAGTGACAATTGAGAGCCTGTTGCCATCATCAACTGCCTGTTCCTGGAAATTTTCTAGGAAAGAAACAATTGTAGCCAGTTGACACCAATGCAGTACTGGTCCCTGGCACACTGGGCAAACATGATCAGCAGCCCCCCATGCCAGATAGCTTGGGACCACTGCCCTAGACTGTTAACTCTGGTGGACAAGCTTCCTCTGGGAAGCTCCTGTCACACAAAATATTCTCATTGAGAAAAGTCTATCAGGGTCCCAAGGAAATCTAAACTCCACTGAAAATATTTTGATCTTATCACAGAATTTTATGAAAATGCAAATGTAATTGGTATTTGATTCGTTAGAAGATTATATCCGAAGCTTTCAAAAAAATAGATTACCACAAATCCAAAACATTCAAATCATCATCTTCATCGTCTTCATCATTGTTTATTTACAGTCATACACCAAATTGCAAACCCAAATATAAAATACATACATATATACACAGTTACCACTAAAATTCATAAAGCATATCAACAGACACACACACACACACACACACACACATTGAATTTATGACTTATACATTTAAGATTAAGACTCAGATATTAACATTGTTTAAATATTTTTAAGCCTTCCAAGTTTTAAGATCCTAATTTTTAACAAGCAATATTTGTCAATGGGCAATAGTGGCAGAGGTACAGAAGCTAGCAGCCATCTCTGTAATTTTTGTATCCGAATCAAAGTTTAAACTCTGCTACCCGCTTTACAGAACTAGTATGAAATGGCGGTTGCCAAATTCCTGCTTCTTCCTTCTGGCATAAACTGCTGAACTCCATTCAAGAGATTCTTTTATGTACCAGATGAGAGGCTACCCCCGAATGCTTACACTACCAAAGCAGAGCAGCAATATGTAGCTTTGTTGGAGGCTCTGACAAGTTTACATCTTTGGGATGCCGTGTTCATCATTAGATTTACTTGTTACGATCCCCATCACAAGGGATTGCCTTTCTATAGCTTATGCCTCTTGAATTCCCTTGCCACATGTATATTTAAGAATAAAATGTGTGAAAGACATATTTGAACAAACCACTGCCTTTCTTAGGATCTAATTTGCCTGACCACTACACATAGCTTGAGCAGCAGGGGTGCAAGAAATCCTACAATTGTGCCTCTTTCCCTGTTTAGCAACCCCCTCCCTCTCCTACCTCTGCTATTTTCCCACAGCCATCTTCATGTCAGATTTTAGGTTTTAGTTTAAAAGATCCCGTCACACACATTATAGATGGTGACAGATACACAGATAACACGAAGAATAAGCTTCTTTTGTTGACATTGAGAGGATTCAGGCATTTCTGCACTACAGCTTGCGGCCTTAATCCTCTATACATTATTTCTTTCTTTGTAAAATTGACACGGGCTGGTAGAAATCAGCCTCAAAATTTCAACTTGGCCACACACCTGAACATATGTTCTTCTGGCCAATTTTTAAAACAAAAATATCTAGAAATTCGGTAATAAATAAAATGTCTAGCAGACTCTGTCTAACACAAGGAAGAATGGAAAAATAAAAAGTCACACTACACAGATATATCACTATGATTCCACTCTAACTGCTGAATCCTCCTAGGATTTGTAATTTGTTCAGGGCCCCCTGAAGAGGATTCTCCAGCTGAGAATTTCAATGGCCCCTTCCTCAATGAACAATTCCAGGATTCCACAGGATGGAGCCATGGATTCATAACACTATAATTGTGTAGTGTGGAAGGATTCTGGTCTTTATCCTAAATGTATACTATGTGTTGATAACAGTAACAGTCTTTTAATGCTGATCTGGTACTTAGTGTAAATCTGATTAAAACTGTCATCTTAAATTTACCTGCAAACAAAAGAGATGTTTTTTCTTATGCAGCAAAGCTCTGCAGAAGTATAAATGACAGCCAGCAGTAATGATGACATAAAAATATTACTTGTTTAAAAGTGTGTTAGTTGGGAGGAAGCTCCAAAAACATGCACAGACATGTATGTTGTGGTTCGTGGGCCCCCAGAGCATTCCAAGCCACAAAAGTCCAATATCTTTATAAAGAGGATTTTCATCACGGTCTTTCTATTTTTCTCACAGGAAAAGATATGAAACTTTTGCTTTTCACACATCCTCCATGCTTTGAAATCAAGAATCTTGTCAAGGCAGTTTGTAAGGTTGGCTTCTCATAAAATGGAGGATTTTCAACAGAACATATGTCTCATCATGTTAATTCACTATTAATTTGACTTTTAATGCTTAATTGCAAGTGCATCCAGCTAGACAGCACATTAGGATTGTAGCTTTTAAGCAGATTTCTGCTGCATATTATCTCACATCTCTCTATGTGGAGAGATCCTGTAGCACCTTTGAGACGAACAGAAAGAAAGAAATTGGCAGCATGAGCTTTCGTAGACTTCAGTCTACTTTTTCAGATGCATTCCTCAAATGGTTTTAATCTGTTATTTACTTTCCGATTAACTAATCATTGTTAACTGCCATCAAGACATGACCATCACCCTATCATCAACTGCCCTCCTCTTGTAAATCTTGTAGACTCAGGTCTGTGGCTTCCTTGATTGGGTCCATCCGTCTGGAATGTGGTCTACCTCTTTTCCTACTGCCCTCTACCTTACCAAACATTATTGTGTTTTCTAGTGAGTCCAATGATCTTCTCATGATATGTCTCAATTCAGTCATCTTGGCTTCTAGTTCAGGCTTGATGTGCTCTAGGACCCACGTTTCAAATGAATTAATTTTCTTCCTTTCATCTTTTTTCACTGTTCAGCTTTCACAACCATACATAGAAATTGGAAATACAATGACATGGACAATCCTAACTTTATAATTCAAGGATATGCCTTGACACTTCAGGATCTTCTCTTCATAGCTACCCTTCCAAGTCCTAGGATGCATCCACCCTGCAGAATTAAACAATTTAACACCACTTTAACTGCCATGACTCTGTCCTACAGAATACAATGTGTTGTGTAGCTATGGAATTTCTTTTCACCTCTGAGCACATCAACAGCTGTCTGCCCTTTCAGCTTGACTTCTATTTTATTTTTAAAAGTTTAACCTTTTGTGTTTTCACTGCAAAAGTCTAGACTGGACTCTTATAGTTCAGATACCTCCAATTCATAATTTAAGACTAGAATTCTATGGTACTGGTGGTGGGGGTCTCACAGGGATGGTCCACTAGGAAGGGCAAACTAGACAATTACTTTCACCACAGGACAGATTATTGTCCAGTTGCCTTTCCCAAGCTCCCTACCCCCAGGACATATTGGAAGAATACTGTATATACTCATATATAGGTCTAGAAATCTAGGTTAAAAATTGGCCCCAAAAAAACCCTGGGTTGATTTATCCATGGGTCAATGTAAGTACTGTATTTTAACTGAGATATATATATATATATATATATATATATAGTGAAAGGCAAGAGTTTAATCTGCCTTAGAAGCACTGGCCCCCTTCTAGTCCCTCATCCATCCAGCCTTTAGCATGAGCACAAATAGTTATGCCTGCTGGAATTCTGTAAGTTCTTTGGCATTGTTTTCCTTTGCTTCATCCACTTTAGATCCTTTGTTACATGCCCCTAGGTTTTACCCTCAACTTTACATGTGTCATATCAAAATCCCTAATATTGGCCCCAAAATCTGCCCTCGAATTATTTATGAGGTCAATTTATAGCCGAGTATATATGGTAAGTGGCTCAGAACCGCCAGTGTTTTCCTCCAATAACAGTAAGTTCTCATCCTTCCCATGTCACAGTTCTCTTTTTCATTTGTTCCCACTGCCAGCTCCATTTGCTCTGATACCTTCTGAGGATACCTTCTTGGCCTACAAGTGCAATGTTTAAGTACAACTGCACTGTATAGAACTGGAAATAGATTATGATTACATTGTTTCTGCAGCAAAATATTCTCAGGATTTAAATTCTGGCCAAGTGGGCATTTGAAGGGTCAAAAAAAAATCAGTCCTGCTCCATCTACTACAGTATTAATTTTTTCCTGTGAGTTCATTGCTTTTTGAAGGCCCAGATGGTTTCAGATTGGGGGGGGGGGGTGCATTGAAACCCAAAGGTTATTTCTTGTGAAGGCATTTTCTCAAAGCTGTGTTTGGTCTCAGTGACTGAATTAGCTAGGAAATTCTTATTGGCTCTCTGACAATGAAGTTATTTCTCAAGGTTACAGCCAGGCCAAAAAGATACTGAAGGAATGGGGAACACTAAAGGGCAGTTGTGTAAGCATTGGGAGAGCAATCTGACAAGCAGCTGTTGGGGTGGCACAAACACTTTTACACCCTTTCCCAAATACTCAGTTCCAAAATGAACAAAATAGTGTGTATATAACAAGAAAATATATCTGCTAAATCTCCTCCCTGCCAAATTTCCTCCCTCCACCCATTTCAGCTAACATTAGTAAGACATTATTTTTCATTGTCTAAACTCTGAGATATACAATATTGATAGTGTAGATTTGTGTGACACCTATCTCCTAATGTCACTTCTTTTTTTTGCTTTTAGGCCTAGTTTTCATAGTGCCTGTTCATGTCCATGCTGAAACATTCATAAGTATATTGCACTCTACCCAATCCTATGTATATTTAGGAGCGCAACACACAAAACTACAGTAAGAGTCAATATCCTCAGTATACACAGTCTGTGTTCCAAAATACAGTCTTTTTTTGGCACATTGTGGAAGAGGTCGGGGAGCGGGAGGAGAATCCACCCAAACATCAGATCAGTGGGTGTGTGGATGTTCAGGATGTATGTAAACATATGTGGAAAGGGATACTTCATTAACAAATGTGTATTAATTCTCTTGCTGCTACTATTCTCATTGATAAAAGTGCTCTAGGATTTTAATTCTGTTAAAAATTCTTTTTTAAAGATACCACTCCAACAGACAGGCAGCCTGACTGGTGCTTCACACTTTGAAAGTGGGGCTAGAATCCCCCACCTCCAGTATGACACTATATGCTAACATAAATCTAGTACTGTCCCCAGGGCTTTATACAGGAAATAAAAAAAGGTGGAAGGCATCTGAGGAAAATCTCTGAGCAATGGCAACAGGCACTTCAGAATAATTTCCCCTCAAATTCTGTTTCTGTTTGCAGCATTTGTTTCAAATACTTGTTTTTTTCTTTTGCCCTTCATGCTTTTTGTCTTACTGCTGCATTCTTTCCCCTCAACAAGATTGGACATGTGGTCATAATGGAATGGAAAATATGTCCAACTTTGCCTTCCTCTCTAAACCTTTTTTAAAAAATGTATTAAAAACCCTTCTTCTTTTCCTCTCGTTGGACCTTCATTAGCCAAAGAATTCAGAGCTGCATGAACAAGAAAGCAATATGATGTCATTTAAACCTTTTCTTTGACATTGGCAATATTGATCCAGGAAGTCTCCATAACACTTTCTCAACAAGATCAAATAAATGGTGATCCACCAGTTAACCCACTAATATTAGTCTCTATGCAGCTTCAGAGTCCCGACATGTGGAGTGGTTTCCTCTCTTGGATAACATGTCATATATCCCATCTTTTTAGAAAGGTTTTAGTTTCCAAAAGCAATTTATGATGATCATTTCATTCATGCTCATCACAAGCCTCAAAGGAATGTTGCTTAATCTCTCCAGTTTTCAGTTGCAGAACTGAGCCTGAGCCTTGCCTGAGGCCTCTTACAATATTAAAAAGTTTCAGGAATTCAGACTCAAATCTTCTGACATTTTATCTTCCAACTTTACTGCCCTGCAGTAAAATATTGGACATACGAGCCCTATTAAGACATTACTGCAAGCCATGCGGAAATAATGCAGAAAGATGGCGTGGTAGCACACAAGCCTGCCTGCAGTGTCCTGGTCCTTGCCAGCTTCATCCTCAGTCTCATGACTTCATCACACAGAGCTGAAGAGGGTTTTCTGTGCTCCATTCTGCCAGACACAGTTAGAATCTCCCTTCAGAAACAGCATGTGTGTGGTTGTTGGAGGTGGGACCAGCTCACAGAGCAATGGCTTTTTTGTGCTTTATTTCCACACATTTTGGAGTAATGCAGGATTAAGCCTTTGAGTTATGGCCTGATATAAACACCATGGGGCAAAACTAATCCTGGACTTGACAACTTCAGATTGAGTGCTGCAGAGAGGAGTTAGCAGTCCCTCCAGTACATTTAATAATATCCTTTATTTCAAGGGATGCTGCCTTGAAGGAGGAGGAGGAGGAGGAGCCCTATATCAACTTAAAAATATGCTTCTCTTAAGAGAAAAGACAATAATGCTTGGTAAGGTAGAAGGCAGTAGGAAAAGAGGATTGCATTCCATAAGGATAGAATCAGGGGCAAAACAAACTGCCCCTTTGGACTGGTATCATGCACACTGCAGTCTTGGTTTTGTACTTTACCAGTGCTAAAAAGAATTGCAAAATGCCACTCCTTTTAGCACAAGCAAAAAGGCACCCTTGCCACTGTTGTGGCAGCTTTTCGATGATTCTTCAGCACAACACGTCTAAACGCTGTGCTGAAGAAAGAGCATGATGCTGCCTGCTGTCTGGTCGGACAGACAGTGTGCTGCCAGGCTTGACTTGAGATCTGGACTAAAAGAATTGAATTCGTCACTGCATATTTTGTATTTTGCTGTATTATTCTACATGCCCAACACAACTATCCCTGAATATGTCTATTGGATTTGAAGACACCAAACTTAACCACAATGGGGGAATCCTAAATAAGAAAGAACTAAGAGACTGGGACCTAACTCTTTGAGGTTTCTACCTGCAACAAAGGTAAAACTTTTTCATTTGTAGTACAATAGGCAAGCTTTAACTATACTGCACCTAAAGGTTTTTCCAGATACATCAGTATAAAGACTTCTTGAGAAATTCATGGTTTTCTGCCTAAGAAAGGGATCTGCAGGTTCACAAAGGACAGAGACAGCCTGGATCCCATGAGAAGTTACTTTACTGCTGTTAATGGAGTTTAAATTTTACTGCTCTTTGTCTCAGTCCCCACATGGCCAAGAAAGGGATTGCCCTTTGCCTTCACCAAGATTTCGTCAGACCAACCTAACTATAACAGAAATAACATCTGATAGAATCACAGACCTACATTTTTTTTTAACATCATCACTTTTCTACTACATGATTTTTCAAACATCTTTTGCCTGATGAAGAAGCCTTCGGAGCTTCAAAAGCTTGCATGATATGTTTTGTGCTTTTTTTTTTTTTTTTTTTTAGTACGCCCAGAAAAAGGTATCACTGTTTTTTGAATTTTGGATTTTGTTGTTTGGGGCACTGCAGAGAAAAAGAGACTGAAAAGGAATCTGGGGACAAAATGGAACCAGAACAAGGAGATTAGACACACATACACTGACTGCCCCAACCCATATCACAAGCATGTCCATCAATGGCCCAGAAATGTGCTGAATAATACTTTGGTTGGAGAAATCTCACTTTTGGGATAGGTAGGGGGAAAAGGAAAAGAGGGAAGAAAAGCCTCAGACACCCTGTGCATAGGAAAATGTAGGTTATGGCAGAGAAGAACAGAGAGTAGTAAGAACAACAATAAAATCTACCACTTCCCAAACATTTGGGCATTCTGGAAGAGCCTTAAGAGAGATCTGCCTCTCAGACACTGTACCACACCAGTAGAGGGCTCATGGGGTCATGACATTGCACTTTGAATTCCCATGTTAAGAGCAGATGCTTTATGGAGGTGTTGTTGAGCATAGATTGCACAACCAGTTTTCACCAATTTATTGCAAGCAATTATTCCAAAGGGTAGCAAGGAAGGGTGGATACTCCTCCAGACTATTTCCTGCTACTTTTTTTGCTGCCCCAGGTTTTGCCACTGTATAAATACTCTGCATAGCATGGCGTATATCTGGAGTTATAATAATAGTCTTCAGCGCCCCTTCATTTCCTCAGACTATTTTTTCCAGAGTCAAACCTGCTTTTCCAAATGAATTTGTTTAGGAAGCATTTCCCCATTATCCAGACTTAATGTGCTTCACCACACAATGAACACTTTGCTTCAGTCAACAAGACAGTGCTACTGAATAGTTCCTCCCATTTCTTCGAAAAATGTTCTCACAGACACCTAACTCTCTGCTAAAGGAAGAGGATGGAGAACTGGGGGAAAGGACAAGTATGAATTTTCTTCAGCCTGTCCAAAGTTTTATTAAGAACTTTGTAGAACGTTGCTAGGTTTCAATATAAATAAAGCCAAGCTGCTTGCTCAGTGCAAGACTGCTTGGCAGTACTGTAATGAAAATGGGCGTGAACAAGATTCTAGAAAATGCACTTGATCATTGTCTTAAAGCTGACACAAATATGTGGTGCTCCTCTGATTGCTAAGATAACTTCAGAAGCTTAGTTGAAGATATGGGCTTTTAAGGATGCAATTAGCATTTTGAGTTCCTGAGTATGATATACAGCAGAAAGAGGTAGATTGGACAGTTCAAAATGGCAGAAGAGAAGGAATGATGAGAAGCAGATTTCTCGGGATTGCCCAGTCAGGTTTCTTCTCATGATTATTTCTTTAGTCATATTTTTTTAATTATTTATTTATCTGGTTAATCAAAAGCTGGGGAATAGAGTTGGAAGCAGTGACCATGGGACTATTGATAGGGTTCAAGGTAATAATCACCCTCATGGCTCTCTGGCTTAATTCAAGAATGTCCAAGTTAAAGCTTTTCCAGGTTTTCTTTTATCCATTATGTAACCATCTGAAAATGATTTTAATATACAATCTGCTACTTCAAAGATAGCTTTTGGAAACATATGTGTCATCATAAAGAAAAGTAGGCACACAACTCTTTAAAAATGAAACTACCAAAAATAAGTTATACAAAGCAGGCAATATTAGCAATAAAAAATTAAACAAGTGTGACAGTTATAGCTTTTATCTACTCTAATGAATATTGTATCTTGCATGAGTAAATGATGAAGAGGCCATTTGACATAATCACATGAACTCATTTTCCTGAGGCTGACTCTGCTTATTATCTCCCCAGATGAATGTGTTTAGAAAGCCTTGATCTATAATCCAGCCCAAAGACCAAACCCTCACAAACAGCAGAGGAGGTGGTAGAACTGTTTAAAGAGTCAACCCACTACTGTTGACTCATGTGACTAAGTGTTCATCCCTATAAAAGGCACATTGAAAATGAGGTCCTGTTAGAACAGAGGGACTAGATCAGTGATTCCCAAACTTTGGTCCTCCAGGTGTTTTGAATTCAACGCCCAAAAGTGCCAGCCATCTTGCCAATAGTCAGGAATTCTAGCAGCTGAAGTCCAAAACATCTGGAAGACCAAAGTTTGATGGACATGGTCCACTTGGATCAAGTAACTGGAAAGAAAGAAAACGTTCAAACCTCTTGCCCAGTGGTGTGACCAAATATAGAATAGTAGATATTTCCAGTGGTTATAATGACACTGGGAAAAGAATCATAAGAACCAAATTTGCTAAGGCAATTATGAATGTGTAAACAAACAAACAAACAAACAGCTTCATTTATATACCACTTCATACCCTTAAGGAGTGTCTAAGCGGTTTACAATTGTAAGCTATTTGCCCCCCAACAATCTGGGTACTCATTTTAGCGACCTCGGAAGGATGCAAGCCTGAGTCGAGCTTCAGCCCTTTGCTGGTCTTGAACTCGCCACCTTATGGTTTTGAGTGAGTGGCTGCAGTACAGGCATTTAACCACTGCACCACCAGGGCTGATGTAGCCACATTAGTTCAGTAGCTACGTAGAGTCTCCTGGCCTGACCCCTTTCGGTCCCTACTTACCAGGCAGCAGCCACTCCAATTGACTGGGATCTGTTCTCCTGTCATTTGGAAGCATCTGACTGATGGTCCCACCTCCTCCCATGAGTTCCCTTCCACAATGCCCTCTTGAACCATGATCACTTGTGTGAATGTGGGTGGGTGAATGTGGGTGGAAACATTAGTCGGCTGCTGCCTGATTGGCAGTGCAACAGACCATCCATCGCAGTGGCTGCTGTGCAATAAATGGGGACTGGGAGGCTTTCACAGTCCTTATGTATCCCCTAAACTAGTGAATGCATAGGAATTGTGAATATGAACCAGTCACAAACTGCCTTAGTGAATTTCTGCCAATATTCCAAAGTATATTTATCAGGAAAGGCTTTTTCCACGTTTACAGTACTAGAGTTCACTTCTAGCACAGCGAAGAAAACTCTTCTAACAAGCTACAAAAATCTGAGAACCTTGCAAGTTCTGGCAGCAGACCCAGGCCTACTTCAGACTTTAGAATAAATTATAAACATTAATTTTCTTGGTTACCTGATATTGGTCACAACAACATGTTCTCATCATTTCTGCTGTTTTGTTTTTAAAATTCATTTATATTACAAACCTATAGCTTTCTACATCAATTTTGTTGTTGGTTAGTCCACAGTAGGAACTCCAATAGCTGTCCTTTGGTGCAATGTCTATGGCATGCCATTATGTCAGAAAAGAAAGAGAGCCAAATAATTAGGCCAGGAAGACTCACCCAAGATGAGCCTTAAAGTTTTTTATGTTACCTCTAGAATCAAACTTTGTCAGATAAAGAGAATCTCTGATTATGCATTTTCTGCATTGGTAGTAACTGTAACCTCCTGGGTGCAGGACCAAGGGTAAAAGGCATGTCCAGTGGGTGGAAGAATGAGAGAGAGAGAGAGAGAGAGAGAGACTAGTTTTTATGAAACAGAAGTTGAGGATATCAATCCATTTATTTCCAGAAAGAGATGGTTCAAGTGTCAAGCTACTGGGGGAGAGGGCAAGATGAGGGCATTGTCTTTCATGGTCAGTAAGAATTTTAGCCCCTATGAAATTTTCCTTCAGCAGCCAAATTTCTAGCAATGAGCTTTAGTTGAGCACTTAGAAATACAGTTTAGCCATCCATGGAATACAGGCAAGCAAAGTTACCCAGGGGATATGAACACCACAAATAAAAGAGTTCTGCGCATCACTTTCTGCAATGCTAGAAATTTGGGAACTGAATGAAAATGGATGGCACAGTTCATATATGAAGGGGCAATGTTCTCATGTTCCCCTGAAGCTACACTCCTGGAGATGGATATACGATTAACACTCTTGAGAATTCCCCTGGTGGCCCATACTGCATGATATGCAATGTGAGAGATAATGGGAAGGAAACCTGGGTGTAAAGAAAGTTTCCAAAACAATTTGTTGAGGAATATGCTTTCCTGGACAGATCACTAGTACCTCAGTGTTGTGTTTTTTAAAAGTTAAATGAATTGCCGCCTGGATTTTACAAACATCAGTATTTCTTGAAATGCATTACCATTGGTATTTGAAATCTGATATACTGCTATTTATTTGGTATAATCTAATCCAGTCTTGTGTTTATTAGGCAGAAAATGTATTACATTCTTTAGTTTTATATATGGGAAGCCTTTCTTTCAGTTGAGGAGATGCTGAAGTCAGAATGAATTGGGCAACTACATTGTTTCAAAAGGTCACAGTAAAGGCTGCCTAGGGGAACCATCTGTTTTAAAAGCAATATGAGGCTACACCATGCTGTCTTCATTCCTCTTTCCTATATTTTTCAATGAGAGTCATTGCCTGAGAGCCAAGTAGGAACAGGCATGCTCTCCGAGATGAGTGCCAGAAGAATATGTAGTTGCAAGCGTATTATTGTGATAAAATCAGGGAGAATGTTTTGAACACTGTTGACTGGGTTAGTGAATAGAATTGCAACTGCAGCCCAAGAAAAATCTTTCTGCCTCTTAGTCATGGCTCCCAGAAGTGGTGTGATCAAATGCCAGAGTCATCTGTGAACACCATGCAGCAGGGTGAGGCAGCTTGTTCCTTGCAGGTAGCAAACTTTAGAGGGATAAATGAAGGCTAGTGCTGGCACTAGTGTTTAGTATTTGATCTGCTCCCTCTCTAATGTGGACTGATGTTCTCAGGGATGACTTTATTACCCCACCCATCTTCAGTCCTCCTCCAGTTCATTTCTATGTATATATCAAGTGTAACTGCTCTCTACTCAATGACTGCTGACAGGCCTTTGAAACTAAGATGGTTCCCTTTGGCCCTTCTGTTGGCAAGCAAAAACTTTTTGTGTTCCAACATGATTTTAAGAATTGCCTGTGAAAGATTTTACTGCTGTGCAGTTTTGCTGGTTTATCTTTTGTCTTAGTGGATTGGTTTTAAATGGCTGTGATTCTATGGATAGTTGAATTGCTTTTTGTTATGTCTTTGTAGTATTTTTAACTGTGCTTATTTTAATTTCTAAAGCTGCCTTGAATCCCTTTATTGGAAAAAGGGCAGGGTACAAAGCAAATAACAACAACATGCTAAGCAGCTGTCCTATCTTAGGTCCCTTTCATTCTAGACAGTTACAGTACTATGGGGCGAAACAGATCACCCCGAAGGAGTGGCCTGCCGCCACCCCTTTGAGTGACGGATTGGGGCCATGGCAACCACACACCATGATCCCAATCTGGCATTTTTCCAGGCCAAAAAGAAGCAGCATTCTTTTTGGCCAGATAAAAGCGCGCCCTTACCACCACTGTATGGCTCTTCCCTGTTTCTTCGATGCAGCATGTCTAAATGCTGTGCCAAAGAAACATTGTGACACCGCCCACCATCTGGGCGGGTGGCATGACCACACTTTGGGGGTAGAGTTGGGCATGCATTGTGCAGTCACCATGCCCCCACTCCACCCCAATAGAATTTTGGCTGGTCTGTACAGCACCTATGATACCAGTGTAACTGCCACAGCAACTCCCTATGGGATCCTGGGACTGAAAGTTTATGAGGTGGCTTTGAAATCCCAAGCGAGAGAATTCTCTTCTGGTGCCTTTGACCAAACTACCAAAACCAAGAGGATCCCATAAGAAACAGACATGGCAGTTAAAGGGGAACCATTATGTATAAATGTATTTATTTTATTTTATTTCTATGCTGCCTTTCTTCCAAACTGGATCCAAGATGACTCAAAAAAGATGTGTAGTGTAAATGTGTAACGTGAAGAAACCTTTAGATTTTCTGGAAGGTCTTTTAACTGGGGTTATTATAATATAATAACTATATATTAATCATGATTATTATGTTTTAACTACCATTTTAATTGTTTTAAATTAATGTTTTTAGGATAATAATAATAATAATAATAATAATAGAATCACAGAATCATAGCATTGGAAGGGACCACAAGGGCCATATAGTCCAACACGCACACACCATGAAGGAATGTACAACTAAAGCACTCCTGAAAGATGACCATCCAATCTCTGTTTAAAAACCTCCAAAGATGGAGACTCTGCCACTCTCTGAGGCAATCTATTCCACTGTTGAATAACAATTACAGTAAAGATGTTCTTCCTAATATTCATGTGGAACCTTTTTTCTTATAATTTGAATCCATTGCTTTGCATTCTAGTCTCTGGAGCAACAAAAACAAGCTTGCTCCGCTTCTAAATAACATCCTTTCAGATATTTAAACATGGCTATGTTTATTACCTTTTTTGTTGTTTCTTTGTTTAAAACATTGCATTATGCATTGTTTTAACTGGGCCCCTGCTATCCAGGACCCCCTCCCCCCATGGATACCAAAATCTGTGGATGCTCAATTGCCATTATATACAATATCATAGTAAAATGGTGTCTCTTATAGAAAATGGCAAAATCAACATTTGCTTTTTGGATTTTTAAAAAATCTGTTCAACCAGTGGATGGTTGGACCCAAACCACAACACTGGCTACTAGAATTAAATTTTCATTGAAAGCAAGCCAGATTCCTGTTACTGAGCAGACAATTCATGATTGCCCCAAGTCTATTACTTCCTCCCTCTCTCTTTATCCCTCTCTCCCTCCCTGGGAGCTCCGTTTCCCCCTTTGATGCGAAATCTCTTGCTCGTTCCTTCAGCTCCCATCTTTATTTCCAAACAGCTCCTAAAATTCTTTCGAACCCCATCATAGTCTCCTCCTTCTTGGATTGCTGTTGTTGTTGCAAACATATTGTTTTTTCTGTTGCCTTTTGGGGCTGATGCATTGAGCCTGGAACATTTGCTCCTGCTGCTAGCTCTGGTCCTAGTTATTTATTTATTTGAGGAGACATAGAGGAATGGTGCATTGTCTGTCAGCACTTGCCAGGCCCAGCTCTGCTATTAGTCTTGGTGAAGCAATCACGTTATTGTTGTTGTTGTTCACTTATACAGTGCCATCCATGTACATGGTGCTTTACAGTTCAAAAATAAAACATGTATAAACATTCAATAATATACAATATTAATATACTATGAACCCCTACACACACAATGCAAAATAAAACAAAATAGGTTTTGTTTCCAGTCTGCTGGTAACTGTTTTGTTGCCAGGTTGCCAGCAGTGGCAAATTTGCTGCTCCCACATTGGTCTGGCAGGAGCTTTGACACTCTGGAGAGCTGCTGCTAATCTTCCCAGTTCCCCAAAGCCAGGATTACTCATCCCGGGGGCAGCGATGGCTGGCTGCCATCCACCTCTGCCACCCTCCAGCCCAGTCCAAGAAGGAAGAGGCAGAAGCAACAAGAGCCAAAGCCTCATTGTTGCCTCCAGTGGCTTGCCCTGTGAGCTGGCCACTTCTTGAATGCCTGATTCTGGCTCTTAGAAGCCAGGCTCAATGAGAGGCACAAGAGTGAAAGTAATTCTGAGTCTGGAGAGTTGCCCAGACATAGAGCCTGGCATTGGAGAAGCTAGCTATTCAGAGAAACAGGCACTGGCAGAGGGAAGTACCTCACTTCTTGTCTTCTCCACCTTTGCAGACTCTACGAATGCTGCACTCTTGTCCTCATCTTCCTCCTTATTTCTGAGTGGAGTGGTGTTGCCTGGGCATCTAGACAGCTTCTGGGTGGGGAGACAGCTAAATGAGTGGTATTTTACTGGCAGTATGGATCACCAGAGTCAGGTCTGTTGTCTGTGTGATGAGGATGGGACTTCACTCCCATCGCAGGTGGTAAGACAGTTTGGGCTGCCCTGGCACTCGATGCTTGTTTATTTTGATTTTCTCCTCTTTCCACACATAGATTTCTTTTGTTTTATTATTCATTTCCAAAGTGGTTGTTTTCTGTTCAGTGGTCACAGGTTCCGCACTAGGCTGCCACGCTCTGCCAGTAAAATACCAAATAACAGCCCTCACCTTTGGATTCCTACAGCATAAATATGGCAGCCATCCTCCCCCAAAATCAACAAGAAAGAGGACACTGAGCCAGGCAGTCTAATGTAAAAAAGAATATCTGGCCAATGTGGGAGAAAGAATCATAAAAACTGAAAGGGCAATACTTCCTATTGTTTTGTGCAATTCTACAGAGACAAGTGGTGCTGTTAATAGCCTTCAGTTATACTACACTTTATGGCAACCGTACTGAAGGGTTTTTCTTATAAGACTTCAGATGACGGAAATTGGAAGTATAATCCAATGGCAATCTGAACACAATAATGGAGTTTCACGTTATTGCGTATGAGTGTATCTCACACAATTTCAGGCAAAAGGGAAGACATTCCAAACGCAATCATGGGTTTTACATTATTGCATATTAGAGTATCTCAGGCAATTTCAGGCAATGGGAAGTCATTTTTGCTCAATGGGAAGTCATTCTAAACACATTCTGAATGCAATTACAATTCACATAAATTCTCTAAACTAGCGAATTTACATGAACTCGAATTGGCTCCATTCGAAGTAGAGAGAAATTCCTTCCATCTGATAAACTCCTTATTCATAGAAGGTTTGCCATTGCCTTCCTTGTAGGCTGAGAGAGTGTGATGTACGTAAGGTCACCTAGCAGATTTCCATGCTAAGTACGAATTTGAACCCTCATCTCCCAGAATCCTAGTCCAATACTCAAACCATGACACTACACACCTCAGCATGAGGTGCAGAAATTGTTGAATGCCACACTGACTGATAACTAACAGTTTCTATTGTGTATAATGGATGTGAGGTATAACCCTGGGTATATACCTGTCCCAAAAAGGAACAATCAACTGCCAATGTTTGTTTGGAAATTATGAATTAGCTCAATGGTAGTGGCTGGGTTACTTAGCCGTAGGATCTAGTCCTTATGTATACCATGTCCAGAGACACAAAGAATTCCAGAGGCAGGCTTCTAAGCAGTTTATTCTAAAAGGGGGAATTCAACAATCATTCAATACATACAACCATGCACACTCACAAGGACTAGGAAATTCAAAGATGTTAACGTTGGAAAAGAGAAGGCCAAACTAATGGAAATACTGCATCTGAATTGAATAATTGCTCCGCTTGTTACAGGTCCGGAGATAAAAGGAACTTACTCGCTCCTGAGGCAAACGGAGTTTGGCAAATGAGAGAGAGGTTAGCTGAGCAAACTGGCAGTATGGATGCCAGACACTGGACTAATCTGGTGGGGGGAAAAGCACTGATATTTATAGGGAATTTTAGCCCTGGGGCAATATTCAGGGTATAGAAAAAGCCAAATGTGGGTGATTCCTTTGAAATGGATTTGGATCACTTTGACTTTGGTTTTCTGATGAGGTAAACATTGGGGTGTAAATGTGGGTAATACATGTGGGTGGTTTCTGAAGTTAGATGGATTAGCGGGCAAAGATACCAGGGCTGTTGACTCCTCGGCATCATCCCATTGTGGGCATTTCACACCTCCTCAAGGATGTCTGAAAAAACAGGGCCGAGGTGACTCCTATTGCTAGCTTATGTGCAATGAAGGAATCCCAGTAATGGCATTCAGAGTAGGGTTATAGAAGGGCAAATTAACCTGAGTTTCTGACATCGAAAGAGGACGAGTGTAAGGAGGCTAACAGAGGGAAATGCAGAGAAGAGACTAAGGCCCAAAACACACTTCCCAAAAAATCCAGTTTAAGACTGCTTTAACTGCCGTGAATCAATACTAAGGAATTCTGTGAACTGTAGTTTTGTGATACATTTAGCCTTCTCAGCAAGACAGCTCTGGTGCCACAATAAACTACAGTTTCCAGGATTCGCTTGAACTGAGACTGGGCAGTTAAAGTGCTCTCAAACTATTATTTCTGCATTGTGTTTTGGACCAAAGTCTCAGGGTATTGAAAAAGTTTAATTTTTTTCCTTGCAATTAGCCCCACTGTCTTTTCTCTACATCCTTTCTATTGGGCTTTACAAGTCCAATTTGCATTACAGATACTATATATATATATATATATATGAATGATGTGAGACATTTTTGCTGATCTGCCTCGTTTTATGGACTGAAATACTGACCATAGAAAAATTAGGTGTTACAGGAAGATCTCCAGAGTAAGAGCTAAAAATTCTTTCTTATCTCAAGACTGACATAATGGTCAAGACTATCACCAGTGACAGTGCTGCAGCTCATACCAGTGGTGGTTTTAAACATTCATCAATTCATTATCTTCCACTATTATAGGAATGTTCATATCCTTACATACTACCTGACAAAATATCCCTGTACAAGGCAGGAAAACAGAATTGGAAGCCAAGTTTGCATAATTAGTCCTTCATAAAGACTCATGGAATTAATTATTTGGAAAATTTGTTCTCTCAATTAATTCCAACAACAACAACAACGGTGTGCAAATTGTCTCATTCTGGAAAAGGAAGATCACATTTTTCTTCCCAAACGTTTTGTTTTGCATGTCTGAAAAAGGACTGTAGCTACTTCTACAGCTAGAATTAATAATGATCACTAGACAAAATTCAACTACATTATATGAAGCAGCCTATTTCTCAAAGATTAATCATGGACCCAGTTTAAAAAATGATCATTCAGGTACTTTCTGTCAGCTGTCAAAAGAGCCCTAGGCTCTCATAATACTAGACATTCTTGCAATGAGCTATGAGATGATTTTGATGCTTGAATGAAGGCATATAACCACAGGCTGGAAAGATTATAGGTGCATACAAAGAAACACCAAAATCTCCATACTGATGGTGCATGAATAGGAGAATACTGATAGGAAAAAAATTGCTGAAGGAAAGATAAATCATAATATATTGCCAGGTTTAAGAGGTAAAAATTAACCTGCCACAAATACGTTTCAGCCTCTGACTTCTGTGCAGGATGAGTTGCTAGAGGAATACCATACGAAGATTCATATTTCAGAGAGCTAATAACAAGCACCTTGCTTTAACAGAACATTAGAGGTCAAGTCACATTTTTCAAACATCAAAAAGGAATGGCATGACTCAAAAGATTAATAATAGGCTAGGAAGGTTTTTGCTGGTAGATTTTTAGTTGAGACTTGCTTTCACATTCAGCCCTCTTCCACCAGGGTCAGACCCATCCAGCCTGCAACACACTGTGTAAAATGCGGCAAATCTTTTACTCGCTGCTCCTGTGACTCATCTGCCCACTGTTCTCGATTGCAGCATCTAGGTCAGGTTCCCTCTGGGTGGGCCAGCAGGCAATGTGATTCAGGGTGAGAATAGCACATTATGCTGCCAGACTGTGATCAGAGGTCCGTGGTGTTTTAGCCAACATGTGGCCTTCCTCAATCAGGTTGAAAAGGTGAGGCACAAATACACACACACACACAGCTATACAAATGCAGTTACACCATACAGTCAAGCAGCCGGCAGCCAGCAAACCTGTGCAGTTGCGCAGGACAAATGTATACTTATGAGGATCCGTCAAATTATCATTGCGTTTCCTCTGCCTTTTTAAACTGTGCCATTGCACTGGTGTATCATGAATGAACCCCTTTATTTTGTGAAGGAATTGACATGTTATCCACAGTAGAATAACAGTAACGGCATCCCAGAGTCCCTACTGCGCATGTCTAGGGTTCGGATTAGGAGTGGAGCTAGGATTTGGAAGCTTTAAAAAACTGCGCGGTTAAACCCAGCTTTTACACCTGCAGGGCATTGAGCGTTTTAATTAGAAGTGAAGTCCACACCACGCATGCTCCCAACCCACGATCCATTATGATCCGCACCTGTATCACTGCCTTTAAATTGGTGCTTTAAAGATACAGAGCCCCATTTAACCGTGCAACTACACTTTAGCCTTTAGATGCAATAGCAATGTTGCGCCCTTTTTAAAAAAGTAGTGGGGAAATCAAGCTCTTTTTTAAAGGCACTTCTTCTCTCTTAAAACTCCAAAATAGTGTTTTCATGGCACACTTTCCCTTTTTCTCATCTAAAGGCTGGGCTTTCATGCAGCCATCAACACACCTCTTTTTGCCAGTCTAAAATGGGCCAAGGTGAGTTTTCTTAGGACTTCCTTAGGGGGTCTCTGTCTTGTAGCCACCCACTTAATTTTAATCACTGAAGGGGGATGTTAGGAGGAAAGGTGGCATATAAATCAAATGCTACATGAATAAATAAGTGCCCTCAACCCAAACAATCAGTTCACAATGTTTCCACTGAAAGTAACTGAGTGGTTCAAGAAATTACAACAGCATCCTCCAAGCTGAATGAACAGGTCAAGGTTTATCCCCAAATTAGGCGTAAACATTGGTTCAAAATGATCTAGAAAATCACTTAATGTAGAAGTGGCTATAGGCACTTGCTCAAATGTCAAGCCAAGCTGAGCGAAAGCTTGAAGATAAAAGTCGTAGGATGGGCTTGTCCAAACATCGTGTTTGCTTCCTCAGACCTCAGCTACAGGAACTCATCCAATACAACTGATCTAAAAGGTGCTCTGGGTACCTGCTTTACTGCACCAGCACTCACTATGAAATCCAAGTCATGTTGAATTCTGAAAAGTTTAACTTCCACATATCTCATACTGCCTCCTGCAGATCCACGGATACCATGTGACTCTTGCTAAGCCACTTTCCAAATGATCCTGACTTTGTCATGGCAAGAAAATATGTCAGACATTTCCTGGCAACACAACAGAATTTGGGTTGGAACTCCTCCCAGCATGATTGGCAGCTAACCTTTATGTTTTAGAGACTGGCACTGAAGCACTTTTCATAAAGCACTTATCATTGATCTTAAGAAAATCAGAACACTACAAGCAGAGTTCAGTTGATGAGATTCAAGAAAATTTTAGTTGTCAGGTTCTTAATATTTCACCTCCTCCCAACCTTAAAAAGTCTGTTATCATTTTCAGCCTTCTAGGACTGAATCTGAAAATTGAATTGTATCCCTTTCAAAATGAATATTGAGGATGTAAAAAAAAAATAATTCTCATTTGAATAAGAGAGCAAATTTCAATTTGGATTGCTTAACAATCCCCTATGTGGGTGGCTCCGAGAGGAATCAATATAAACTCTATTCATTTGTAATTTTTGAAATAAAAGGGCATATTTGATGCATGTCACAGCTGGAAATACCATCTCAAAATCTTCATTACCAGCATGTTCATTAAGAGAAACCGACAGAGAGAATTATATTAATGATATATAATCCCCTCCCCAACCCACCAAGTTTCAATTGTCAACATTAAGTATGAGGATAAGAAGGGGGGAATGACAGAGCCTGAGAACTCACTGACACAAATAGTCTCTTCTTGCATCCGACCAGAGTCGCTCAAGCCTCTTTTTAACATGCTGTGTGATTTTTGTTATAAAATCCTTGAAAACTGTTTTTTCAGATGTCCAGATACATGATAGAAAAAGTACACAAGTGTCTGTCAAGGAGGAAACAAAGAGAGAAAAGAAAAGGAAACAGCAAGTTGTAGGCCACCGTTGGCAGGCACTTGAATAGGGCCCCTGTGCTTGACATAACAGTGGTTTAGAACAAAACTGGAGTCAAACAGCTATTTGTCAAGTGTAAAAATGCACAAAAGTTGTGAGAACATGGGTCTTTCTATAAAAATGTGCCAGAGAGGTTTTTTGTAGCATCGGTTTGAGACCCCTGATGGATTGTTGTGCTGTGAGCGGAGCATTGTACATGATAATAAAGAGACATCTGGTCAGTTCTCTTTCTGAAAGAATGGCTTGACTCAATTTAAATCAGTTGATCAATCCCATGTATTTTTAGAGATTGGCATATTGCCACAGGATTTGGAGTATTGCTTTCCCTTTCCTGAATTTATCACTTGTAAATAGCGTACACCTGCCTTTACTCAGCAAATGAAATAATCCACGTCTCCTCTCTACCCTAATTTTTTCTTTCCATTCAGTTATTTGGTGGATGATTAACATTCCAATAATCCAAGCCATTCAACAGAGTTGCATTTTAAAATGGAAAAAACACATTAAAATATCTTCCCTGGTTAAATGAAATAGTACAAGTTCACACTACATAACATTTATAAGCTTTATAAGATCACTGTAGAACTGGGCTGAATACTCTCCAGATTTTCTTTTCCTTTGGCTGAAAGAGTGAAAGGGGTAATACTCTTTTACAAATCCTCATTCCTGCCTTTCCATGACTAAAACAACAGTACATTAAACATGAAAAAAATTGCTATACAATTAGCTTGTGTGAACAAGTGTTCACTTCATCAAAAACATGAAATATTATAATGGGATAAGGCTATGTTTGCACATAGTTTGGGCATAGGTACATGGGTAGATAGAGTTTAACAGCAGAGTTAGAGGGAAATGAAATGCAAAATCAGTTCTGTGTATACTCATGTATAGGTCTAGAAATTTTAGTCAAAAAATTGACCCCTTAAAACCTGGATCATCTTATCCATAGGTTAATGAAAGTATTGTATTTTAACTCTTTAAAAAAAAAAAAAGAACCGTGCTCTTCTTTGGTAGTTCTTTGGTGTTTTCTTTATATTTTACCCTTGACTCAACCACAGGTAAAATCAAAATCCATACTTTTAGGCCCCAAAAGTCAACATATAGGTCAACATATAGTCAAGTATATACAGCATATTTAGCCACAGCCGTTTGGAAAGCTGTTGCTACCGAGTCTGCTAATAACACAAACATTCTGGCATTATAAGAGCTTATTAACACAATGTAAACAAATTTTTAAAGATTTGTTTATCGTGATCAAAGCCATTGTAAATGAGTTGTGACACAGCAGTCTCTAGTACAAGAGATCCTGTATGTTCCTTTTAAAATAGCCATGCTTCTCACACAGAGAAGCAACTTGTGTTGCTGCTTCAACAACCATTTTCTCTCTTTCATTTCCAGTCCTAATCAATCAGAAATCACATACTGGATGCATTCATGCCATGGTGCTATGCAAAATTACTCAGATTTGATTGTTACATTGCTAAATATCCTATTTATAAATCCTATTTATAATTATGGCATATGAATAATCCCAGCCAATTAAATATCACCATTTAAAATGCAAAGGAATCTTGCAGCACTAACTGAAAGAAGTTGGTAGCATGAGCTTTTTAAACTCGACACTCAGGTTGTAGCTGTAATGCTGTCCCCCAATAAGTAGCAAAAGATAGCCATTTCTTAAAGATAGCATTGACTTAAATTTCCTTAGAAAAGCACCACAGAAGAAAGATTCTTGGGGAAAACCAAAAACCCAAATGACAGCTGCTTCCATTCTTCTCCTTCCAAAAGAATGTTGTGTTATCATTAGAAAGCAAAACAGTTAACTTTAAGGGGGATGAATAAGCTGAGAAAGGCCCTTTGTCAATTTGCCCAAATTCAAAGGGTGTTATTAATTAGACTTTGGTGTCATCACAGTTCTTCCTTTAGTCTCCTTGTTTAAAAACAAAGAAAAGGGAAGATTGCAAAAGCATTCCGTTAAGCCACTGTTTGAGAAATATATAATCTCCAGCCCACGAAAGCTAATGTCACAATAAGCACATTAACCTTTAATGCAACACAGGCCGTTTTGCTGTTTTACTGCAGCAGGCCAGCATAGGAAAAAATGTCTGAAAATCCTCAAACCATATGCCTATAGAAAAAAAGTGTTATCTAATTCTATTATTCTTAGTTTAGATTGCTGTTCCATTTAATGAGAGAGAAACATCATACAGGCCAGTTTTAACAAGACTACTGGCAACAGTGTAAGAATTCTACTTACACACTATTGGGGAAAAGTAATTTGTCTGGTGGGATCTTTATCATCATCATCTGTATACAGTTATCTTCCTTTTCTAAAAATTGCAATAACACTTATGAAATACTCTACTGAATCTGTTGGCTTTACATAATATATACCTGAAATGTGCTTTATACTTTGGTCTCTACAGTAAAAAGATGTTTAAATGTAAGAAACATTTTTAAATGAAACATTTTTAATGAAATCTTATGGAGGGTTGCTATTTTGTTTTAAACTGTATTGTTTTTAATTTCTCCCCCCCCCCTTTTAAGTATATGCTTTAAAGGGTTTTGATATAGTTAGTACTTTAATCCTATTTTAACACTGAGATTTTGTATGCTTTTAACTTTATTTTAATGAATATATTTTAATCAATTTGTATGCCACCTGGGAGACTGAGCATGGTGTAGTGGTTTGAGTACGACTCTGGATTACGATTACAACTCTGGACACCAGGGTTCAAATACCTGCTTGAGCATAAAAACTCAGCAGGTGAAAGTCAGCAAATCACACTCTCTCAGCCCAGAGGATGGCAATGACAACCCCCCTCTGTAGAAACTTGCTAAGAAAAGCCCATGATAGGTTCACGTTAGGGTATCATAGAATCAAAGAATCATAGAGTTGGAAGAGACTACAAGGGCCATCCAGTTCAATTCCCTGCCATGCAGGAACTCTCCATCAAAGCATCCCTGACAGATGGCTAGCTATATGTCAAAAATGATTTGGAGGCACACAACAACAACAAAAGCTATGTTGAGTCTCAATTTAATAACAACAACAACTTCTTTTCAGGGAAAAGAAAAGAGCTGTGTTTCCACCGGTGATAGACTCTCTGAGAGCAATTCCTAATAGACTGCCTGCATGGCTACACCCTTTTGACCACACTCTGACTTTGCTTGGCCCCACGTGTTACAGTTTTCATCTGTGAAATGCTGGATGATGTGCAGAGCTAGGATGTGCCACTTTATCTGGTGACACTTCACTGATTCCTAGATTCTTGGATAGACCCTGAACCATTGATGGTCCTAGACTCCAGCTGGATTGTGAAACTTAATAACTGCATCAAGAACAGCTCCAACCCACCAGCAAGGTTATCATTCATCTGTGGTACTGCCTCGTTTCCCTCAGATGAAAATTATTAGATACCTTCCCTTTTCTCCCTACTCTTAGTTCCTCCTTACTGGCATTTAAACTGCATCATAGGGAATTCTGTTCACATCATCACCTCTCCATCCCTATGGCACTGAGCAGGTGTATTTGGCAAGCTCCTGTGAAGCTCCTGTTCCTAACATGACATTGATTGTGCATGCCTTTCTCCCACAAGGTGCTCACCTCCTCCCTTCCTTTATGCTCAAGCTATATCACCTCTGCCTAAATCATAGGCAAGCTACAAGTTTAACTCCTGCTACTCCAACCAGGTCAGTGTGGAGCTCATTCAGTGCTATGGACTGGCGGGAGATTGTCACAACATCACTGTGGGAGAAAAGGCAGAGCCCACTCATCTTGAGTCCACTCCCTAGTTCCCTCCTGAAGTATAGGGACCCCAATGTTCAATGTTTCTTAAAGAGAGTCTGGGTACAGAAAATGCTTCCCTAGCCATAATCCTGCTGCATCTGGGGAAAGAATGTGATTGCTGAGAAATTTTAACATGTGTGTCTGTGCTGATTCTGCAGGACCTCTTGATGGCTTTTCGTATCATTGACCATGTCATCATCAGAGGCCATCTCTCTGAAATGAGACTTGGAGGCATCCTTGGAAGAACAAGCTCAGAAAGTGGCACTAGAAGGTTTGTCCCCCAGACTATTTAAACAGACGTGAATCCATTAGATGGCCAATGGTCATAATACACCTTGAGGAGAGAGAAAGAAAGAAAGAAAGAGAGAAGCCATGGGGATAATTAGCTATCCAGAAATAAAAAAAAAAAGAGAAATCAGTCTTTACCCAAGAAAACCAAGACAGAGGGTAGTTCACTACAAGAAAATAGTGAACATCCAGTTCCATGTTTCCAGAAAATTGCAGAATCTCTGAGGTGACTGAGGTGTCTTTCATCCAATGTGGTTCCCAGCATCTGCTTACTATCTCCTTTATCTTGAGCAGCTAGGACAGCTCCAACAGAACTGCAGGTGTGCCAAGTCCTTTTCCAAACATGCTTGCACTGCGGACATCTCAGATGGAGGCATGACATCCAGCAGCACTGGGGTTCAGTTCCACCGATACGCTGATGAGACCCAGCTGCTCATATTTCTCCTTGCCAACCAAAGACAAGGAAGCAGTTTTGCTTCTAAACTAGTCTCTAACATCAATAATTGACTGGATGAGGCCTCAAAAAGAAAGTGTAATAAAGACAAGACAAAATTGGTCCTACTCAGTTGAAAGGCAGATCAGGTCTGTGTTGGATAGGGCCACACATACCCTAAAAAAAACCTCAAGTTTATAGCTTGGGCATGCTCTTGGATTCATCCCTGAACTTGGATGCCTAAATTTCCCAATTGTCCAGGAGTGAGTTTACACAGTTAACACTAGTGGTAGTTACCCTTAATTGCATCTCATATGGAATACTATAACATGTTCAGAGTGGGTGGCTGCCTTTGAAAATTGTCCAGAAAGCAAGCCCAAAGAGCTGCGACCTTGAACTTCCGGCAGTGACGGCAGGGTGACAAGTCACTTGGGACAGGCTCTGTAACAGGCTCCGGAACACAGACAGGCTTCTGTTCTGGGAAGCTTCTGCTAATTTTCTATGAGGAAAGGTGTTTGCATGGATGGGAGCTGCACTTTTTAAAATAAAATTGATTGCTATTTTACTCATTTAATTTTAATTTTAATTTCATAATATTCTTTGTTTAATTGTGCTTCAATGACATGTTTTGTATGTTTTTACTTGTATTTGTTTTTAACTATTTTTATCTAATATCTAGGAATGCTCCCAGTATACCAAGGGATGAAACCTACAATTGTTGCATCACAGGGTACATTCACTTTATATTCTATTAGTCAAATATATGACCATAGATTTTCACATACTGCATTCAACAAGGATTGTGCTCTCTCCTCTTGTTTTCTTTTATCACTCTCAGATTGGGGGAAGCAAATTATTTCCCCCTTATCAGTCCAGTCTAGCAGCAAAATTGAATCCAGCACTTACTCTAAATCATGTCCAGGAGCTGTCCACACTTGTTGGTGACAGGGTTCCTATGTTCTTCTAATCAAGTTCAGCAGGAAATTGGCTTGAGTGTCACAAACAAAAGTTACCGTTTTTAACTTGACAGAGCCTGCAATTAAGAATGAAAAAGCAGATTAAAACAGCACAAGTAAAATGTCATTTGGCTGTCATTAAAGTGAGTGGAAGCAGAGCCAAAGAGCTGTTCTTCCTCCAGGGTTACGGCTTCCAGTGCTGGTGGTATCAAATGTTCTCTTTGGCTACACATTACATCCTAAACTCAGCAGTAAGTCATTGGGCAACTTTCCCCTAATATTGAAGTTGACTGCTCTACAGGTGGCTGATGTCTTCCATAATCATACCAAAGTCACATTCTGTGAAAAAGCAGAAATAACTATTGACAAAAGTATTAACTGAAAGGTCAACATTTCTTTCAACTTCTTCTAATGGAGCATACTCAAAACAGACTCAAGCATACTGAGATCCAGCTTTCTAATTGTGCACTATACCAGATTCAGTTTTCCAATTGTGCACTATAAGGTATGTTAATAAGATGCCCTGCTCCCAAGACAAAGAATTTGCACATGGGTGAAAGTGTTTTGTGGATTAACAACAACAAATCATTCCAAGCGTAAGACACATAGCAAACTGTGAAGATTATCAGATGGGTGAATAAAGCCAGGAGTAAAAGGCATATTCCCAGTAAAAAGACGCAATCATGCTGAAGATTTTCAAACACATCACGCTTATCCAGGACTTAACCGATTAAGATCCAGGAATGCTCCAGCAACAAACCATTTGTGGGGAAGTCCTGGGAATGGTTTGTTGCTGGAGCATTCCTGGATCTTCATGGGTTAAATCCCAGATAAGTGTGACATTGTCCGAACATCTTCAGCACGATCACGTGACTTTGTGTGGCTTTGCCAGGAGTATGCCTTTTTCTTCTCAATTTTCCCCCATCTGATAATCTCCTATAGCATTCATTCTGTGATAGCCTGTTCACACCTGAAATTCCCAGAATCAGTTCTGAGCAAAGGGTGCAAAAAAAAAGAGGAGGAGTGGGAGGAAATTATTATTGCCATTGGACAATATCAAAATTAGTAGCTACAACAGAACTTGGAAAAGATACTTTCTGGATTATAACTCACAGAACACCACAGCTAGCCTGACCACTAGGGGATACATTATAGTCTGAAAGCCATTGATATCATTCTTTTGTACAGCTCTGATACTGAACTGTCACTTGTTTGGTGTTGTCAAACACCATCTCTACCTCACCACAGAAAACCTTTTATAAGAATTCCAAAATCCATGGATGCTCAAGTCCCATTAAATACAATGGGATACTAATATAGTGCACCTTATGTAAGATGCTAAATCAAGGTTGGCTTTTTGGAATTTTATATGTGTGTGTGTGTGTGTGTGTGAAATATTTTCGAGCTGCAGATAGTTGAATCTGTGGATAAGGAATCCATGGATATGGATCACTTTTTTGACATCTGTCAACAATAGCAACAATATTGTCTACTCAAATCTGGTGCATGCGATAAGATCCAGCTTCAAAATTAAATGCGAATGGGGTCAGTCACTTTAAATGGCATGCAATAAACTCCTAAATTAGATTGTTTTAAAAACTGATCTCATGAAAGCAATGTGCATTTACATGCTACTATGTATAACTTGCACTACTGAATGCACACCAGTCACACAGTCACTCCATGAAAGTTGTCACCAAATGGATATGACTGCTGTGCATTGTCCCCTCCCTTCCAAAAAACCCACTCTGCATGTCTAGTACACCTTATCCCTGTGCATGTCACTAAGAGGATGCCAACCAATATGTATAACAACACTCCTCCTGTTTTTACAAAAATATAAGGGAAAAGATTGGTTTAAATGTGCAGCTACGGATGAGACGAAAAGCACTACCACAAGATGTAGTAATTGCTGCCAGTCTGAGTGTCTTAAATGGGAATTTGACATGTCTATAAAGAACTCCACCCCAGAAGTACTATGCCGTTGTGAGAGGGGGACAGAGCTGGAAGGGTGCCATTACAGTCATGTCCTACTTCTAAGATTTTGCATAAGGAACAGGTTGGGCACTGTGTGGATAGAATGCTGGACCAAAGAGGCATTTCTGATGTTCTCACAGAAGATTTACAAGTGCAACAGGAAAGAAATTGGTGATTGTGCTACAATGAAACTGCACCCAGACAATCAGCAACGTAAATTATAAATTAACCTAACATTAACCTACTGTAAGCATAAAGAATATTTTCAGACAAGGAATTTATTATGCAACAACCTCATTCATGTAATTTTACAGGGCAGCCAAAGAGAAATGTCTTCAGTTCTAACCTTCTGGTACTTTCCTACTGCTTGTTCTGTCCTTATACTTAGCAGAGAAAACCTGTTAAGCACACAACACAGTATCTTTTGACTATCACTAGGACCCTTCTGCTTGGAAACAGGATGTGCAGCTACAGGGGAGACAAAATGAATGCTTTGCTCCCCAAACGAGAATCCTGACCCCCAAATTTTAAATTTTCTTCAGTCACCAAATTTATAATATTGAAAGCTTCTTGTACCTACAACTCTTATTATTTGCTGTGTTTGTATTCTGTTGGTAACTGCCTCCCCCCTTTGGCAGGGAGGGGGGTTTAATAAAATGTAAATAATAAATTGAGAGCCAGGATGGCATGACAGCCAGCATGGCATAGTGGTTTGAGTGTTGGACTGCCACTCTGGAGACCAAGGTTGGATTCCCAGCTTGTCCATGAAACCCACTGGGTGACCTTGGGCAAGTCACATGCTCTCGGCCTCAGGGGAAGACAATGGCAAACCTCCTCTAAATAAATCTTGCCAAGAAACCCCCATGATATGGTTGCCTTAGGGTCACTATAAATCAGAGAAGACTTGAAGGCACACAATGACAACAACAACAACAACAACAACAACAACAACAAATATAATAATAATATAATAATAATAAACTGTACTTCTAAATCATCAACTGATGATTTTAAATTATTACATTATTAGAAATTTGAGGAGTGAAGGAGAATTCTTTTTTTTTTTTTTTTGGAGGAAAAATGCTCTCATTTTGAGTGTTGGTATTGCTAATTTGCCACAGCCTGAGTATGTTCAGGAAGGAAAGGGTGGACTCCTAGCTTCTTCCAAACAACTGAAATCCTTGACCAATCTCACAACAGCTTCAGGCTCATTCCAGATGAAGAATGCTATCAGTATTCTTCAATTTCCTCCAATGTCTGACTATGGTATTGGAAAAGATCCTAGTATTATCCATCTTTATTGTAATTCTCTCACTACGTTTCAATGAAAATCTGCCTTAAGCCTTTGGAACCCTGAAAGTCCCTTCTAATATTGCTTTAAACACCTAAACAAATGCTGCTGCCAAGTTTCATTCTTTGGTCTTGTCAGTGAGAACATTTAAATTCTTAGTCCAGCTACAGTAATAAAAAAGGAGAGAGGGTGGTCCCCTGGTCATTCCTGGGACTCAATTATAAAGCGACCAAAATGGTTTTGACACTAACTGCCTTCTCTTTTAAGTCTGATTATTATTACTTTCAAAATGGAAGGAGAGCCACCTCTTGATTACCTCATCTGAAGGTAAAAACGTTACAACGGCATGATAAATGAATGGATATTTTCTCTGTTTCAAAGTGCTTTTCTAGTCGGCATCACAGAACCACATGAAGCCAGTTTGATCTGAAAGAGTTTAATGTGAGATCGGCATGATTTCAGTCAACAGAATTTTCAGTTTCCTTTTTAAAAATTCATTTTAGTTGATGTGGGGTGCGGCAAGGGATAAGGTTGTCTGAATTCAACCACAATGAAGTATGTTTGCTCAATGGCTTATGAAATTATTTACCTGTAGAGCCTCAGTCAAGTCATTATCCAAAAGCAGAATAAATGTTCTCTTTTTAAAAGTTACCGAGGAGTCAAAGTGTGGTGTATGTGCATGCATATATTAGAGAAAGGGATGATTCACCCTACTTTACACAACTTTTAGGGGTTCCCTTTATAGTTCTGGATTTTAAAATGATGTAACACATCATGAACTCTTTTGTCCATCCAGTCTTTTGTGCTACAGTTCCTGCTTTCTTTGGCATTCACTGGTCAAAACCCAATTGCTATTTCCTCACAAAGCAGCTGCTTGAGATGGAAACTGTGTGGCCCATTAGATGGTATGGTACTGCAGTTCCCAGCATTACCCAGGGTTACTAAATCAAGAGGGGCACTATCTGATTTAGAACACTGAAGAACGGTCCCATTGGAAAACCTCTGGAAAGCAGTCCACAAACAATCTTGTAATGCACAAGAAAATTCAACACATGTATGATTAAATACTAGTTAAAGATCTCTGGGCGTATGTAAGCATAAGGCACAATTTGTAGCATAATGCAGCATACAATGATAGGGAATCATAGCCAGATATTTCCAATAGGCTTTATTATTGTTCTTGTTTGTTTTATTTTGTGTGTGTTGGGGGGGGGGGTGTTATAACAATGAAAGAAGATGAAGAAAAAGAGATGCTTTGAAGTCAAAGCAAGGACACAAAGCCTAAGTTTAATCTCCATCTGCAAGCAAAAATGCACAGTTGTTTATTTTTAAAAGGTGTGTGTGTGTGTGTTAATTTACAAGAATCCCTATAAGCAGCTAAAGAGGTGGCTTTGTTTCCAATGTCTCCCTGTGGGTGTCAGGCAAATCTTTCTGTGCGGTGGCCAAAGCATTAATAGGTTGTCACTCGGACACCTCCCCTACAATTGGTGATCAGTAAGGGCTCTGTGACAACCACAGCAGTTAGTCATGTGGAAAATTAATACCAGGACAGTGATGAATCTATTTTCATCTTTCCTTGTGATTTAGCGGCTTGATGAAAGGAAGACAAGAAATAGGAACAGCATGTAATCATTTGTTGTCTACAGATTTTGTGGATGGTACACTGTGTAAAGCCCAAGACATGGATAATAATAAAGCCATAATTTCCAGGCTTTGGTCTGGAACCCCCAAACCACGATGCAGATATCCTTGGGGACAATTTGCTGTGTCCATAACAATCATAGCATGACTTCATTGTAAAGGAACAACAAGACTAAGGGGTTTTTGGTTTTGGTTCAGGGGCACTGGATGAATTGCAACAATCTGTGGAGTTCCAGATAAGTACCTTTGCATCAAAACATCTTGAGGCCTGTGGTTAAACAAGAGCTACCAGAGTGTGATACATGTGTGTGCACACGTGCACGCACACATGTGTGTGTGCACGCACACATGTGTGTGTGCACGCACACACACACACACACACACACTTTCAGGTTGTCTGTTGACTTATGGTTAAACATGGGACCTAGACTTGTATATCTGGTAAAGGCTCTTTATACAAATACGTTCCTGAAGGTCTGTACTGCAGTCAATGGCTCCGTTGCATGGAATATACCCACCTATAAAGGTGTTAGGCAAGGATGTTTTTTGGCACTGATATTGTTCAATGTTTATGTTAAGGACATTCCAGGATTTCTTCATTCTACATATGTTCACATACCTAAGATTCTTAACAGACATATTAATATTCTTCTTTATGCAGGTGATATGGTTCTAATGGCTTATTCCCAAGTAGGCTTGAGGAGACTGTTAAGGAAATCCAGTGCTTATTGCACCACTAACTGTTTGAACATCAATAAGTCCAAAACGAATATGGTGGTATTTAGGGAAAAGATAGGTCAAACAAAATTGGTATTTGGATGGGGAGCCTATGAAAGAAATAGATTGCTTTTCATAGGGTTACTTTTACAGATACAGGGCCTTGGACTAATCATTTTAAACAAAGTTCCACAAAGGCTACAATAGGTTCTAAAATGCTAATTAAATTACTTAGTTATAATCACCTAACTTCTTTGATCCCCATCCTAAAGGTACAGAAGGCAAAAACTATACCCGTTCTAACATATGGGACTGAATTTTGGGGCTTATCAAAGGCCCCTCCACTTGAACAAAATCAACCACATTTCTTAAAGACTATTTTGGGGACTGACAGGGACATGTCTTTAGCAGCAGTAAGAGCTGAAATAGGCATCCAGTCTATTTACAATTTAACAATAATTAAAGCCTTCACTATTGGTGGGAGATCCTTTCATTGGAATCTGACAGATTTCCAAAATGTGCCTAGAAGAACAAATGGGCAGGTTTCAACACACTGCATGGATTAGTCACCTTTATCAAATCATCTCACATCTTGGTTTTTCAATACAGTTGGACACCAGGCCACAGCAATATTTAAACAAAGAGTCATGGATGTAAATGCCCAAATTGATACTGAGATACTTGCAAACACCAGGTCACTGAAATGGTAGGCCTAAAATAAAGAGTTTTTCAAACAGAAAAATATCTGATAATGGGCTTGACTCAATCCCATAGAACAGCTTTAACAGAAGAAAGATTCGAGTAGTTAGATTGCAAGGTTAAATATGGACAATTCCACCAAGTGTCATACATGAAGAGATCATGTGTCTGTGGAGCATCTGAAATAGAGGATATTGAACATGTCCTATTTAACTGCCAATTATATGCCACAGTAAGGGCCCAGTACCTACAGACAATACTTGATAGAATTACATACTGGGAATGTAACAAATGGCTAGCTCATTTTCTTCAAGGTAAAAGTACACATGTTGTAATTAGAACTGCCAAATTTATAAGCAGGTCTATTAAACTGAGAACATGTTTTATTTAATGCATTGGGGTTGCATGTAAAAGTGATGAACTTATTTGAACATATTTTGGTTTTGTATATTATTATCCTTTAGTTTATTATAAGACAACAATTTACTGCTATTAGTTTAAATTAATTTATATTTTATCTTTAGCCTAATTTATTTAATCCCATTTTATTTTATGCATAGTATTTTATACTTTGTATTTTCTTGCATTGTACCGTGTTTGCTGTTAAGTGTTTTGATACAGTTGATTGAGTAATCCATAAACTTTTAACTAACTCACTTGCAATGTGTATATTGTACATTTTGGTTGGCCAATAAAGTTATCACTGTTTGGTGGATTTTTGGTGTTATTAGATTTGCTATATGGCCAACATGGCTATCCCTGGATGTTAACTAACTAACTGTTGACTTATGGCAATCCCATTAATTTCATAGGGTTTTCTAAGGCAAAACAAAAAACAAACAAACAAAAAAAAACCTCTGATGTGGTTTTTTCAGTTCTTTCCTCTGAAATATAGCCTACAGCATCTGGTATTCTTTGGCAGTTTCCCATCCAGGTACTAACCAGAGTTGACCCTGCTTAGCTACCAGGATCAGACAGGATCTGGTACCTTTAGGGTATTTAGTTCAGCTCTGGAGTGCAATGGTATCCATAGCAAAATTAGAGAAAGGCTCCAACGCAGTTGAAGAGCACATCTTTGAATGTAAGATAATTTACTGTAGTTCTTTGAATCTCTCAGCTTAAAAGGATCTCTTGTTAGCAAAGCTGAAAAAGATGTCAGCTTCATGTGCTTAACCTAAGTTTCTGAAAAACTGCAAGTCCTGGCCAGTGGCCAATCATTCTGAGAGCTACATCATGCCTCCCTAGTGTGAGAAGTGATGTCAGAGGGCCTATGCAACATCATTCAAAATGATGCATTATATGCTTCTCCTTGCCATTTCAACTTAGCTGGCCATATTTCTCTTCCTTTTTTTGTTTTAATGCTGAGGTTACACATTCACTTCATGCAGTGCTTATGCGCACTCGCAGAACAGACAAACAGGCCTTTCTCAGCAAATGGACTAATGCTAGTCAAAGCAGTGAAGGAAAGCAGGACTGCTGCCATGAAACTGGGCCTCTTGTTTGGAATGTATCCTAAAGCAATACAAACAAAAAATAAATGCTATATGTAACAGAAGGTTTTGAAACTGATATGGGAATTATTCCTGTGCATGTTTGTACAGAGATAAGTCTCATTGCAAGAGCCAGCATGATGTAATGGTTCCAGTGTTGGACTATGACTCTGGAGACCAAGGTTCAAATCCCCAGTGAGCCATAGAAACCCACTAGCTGACCATATTCTCAGCCTCAAAAAGGCCTATGACTGGTTCCCCTTAGGATTGCCATAAGTTGTTAATGACTTGAAGGCATACAACAAGTCCCATTCCAAGCCAGCAGGGTATAGTGGTTTGAGTGTTGGACTGTGACTCTGGACACCAGGATTCAAATTCCTTGTCAGCCATGGAAATGCACTAGCTAACCTTGGCAAGACACACACTCTCAGCCTCAGAGGAGATCAAATGCAAACCTTATCTGAACAATCTTGCCAAGACAACCCCATAATAGGTTCACTTTTAGATTGCCATATGTTGGAAACAACTTGAAGGTACACAACAACAAAGTCCCATTCCATTAACTTATTCTTAGGCCACTGTGTACAGAATTGCAGCTTTTGTGGATGCCAAAATATGCTTTGGGAAATACACAGCATTTACAACATTATCTTCCAGTTCTGAATTTAACAAAACAATATTTTTCTCCATCTCAAAGGCTGCAGTGTTTTGTGACTAACTGCTGCTGCTTCAACCACCTGGGAGAGAAAATAATGGACAGCCAAGTCTAGCTTTCGCCCAGACTCTGCAAATCTAGCTTTTCATGAGGAAAAAAAAGTAAGCCCCATTATGAATAAGAATCTCTGATAACAAAATCCCCTCCTCTGGTTCTCCATATGCATATGGAAGTAATCACGACATGCAAAGAATCAGAGGAAAATATACCATCAAACATGGCTCCTAAAATATATGCATGTGTTCCCTCATACACAACCTGAGAAGCAGCATAATTTATTAGATGCATTGTTGTTCAAAATGCTAGAAAAATGAGACACAATAATGAGTGACAATTCAGCCATCTACTCTCTGCAAGTCTTTCCTATTCTGCTTCAAGGCAAGACTCCCCATCTTCCTTGCTGTGCGGTGCAGAGCTGGGAAGTTTAGAAATGGTCCAAAAAGAAAAGGGGAACAGTTATATTGTAAGGAAATCTGTTCTCTTCAAGGAAGTCTCCAGTTGTTCAATACAGTTATCCTCTGGGTAACTCTGCATTGGATTGCAGCCTTGATTGCATACAGCAATGCTTATCCAGCTTTCACCTCTATTGAAGAAGTTCTATTAAGAAAAGATGTAAGCCCATTGCAATAGTTAGCAGACATGCACAGTTTTATTACTTGACTCCACAAGGATTCCATCTTTCAGCAAATAAATTATCACCTATCAGATCTCATAACTCAAACAGTTTTGGAAGTTTTAATACTTCAGATGACCCTGGGGTCCCATTACTGCAAACTTGTGTAGTTTTGTTGCTTTTCATAGAACAAACTCCAGAATGTGCTGAAACGGGCTCTGGAACAGTGCAGACAAAAAAAAAAGTGTCTGCGGGGAATTCAAACTTTCGGTTTTGTCAGATTTTAGTGTTATCATTCAGCAAAATGAGTTACCTGCCTTAGGCAGTAGAATTTTGGTATTAGTAAAGGACCACAAATTGTTACTTACTTCATTTCTATTCTATGTATTTTTAATGCCATTGAGAAGAATTCTGTGTGAGCTTGTTTACCTCTAATGCTAACAAAATTTGTCTGGTTTGGGTTGGCATACTTTTCACTTTACCTTGGATGGGTTGGGGTAGGTTTCCCAGTGTTTGCCTTGGACCAGGCCTGCAAATTGTGCCACACTTTTGAGAAACAGTATCTTGATAGTGATGTTATCAAAATTATATATACTCCCAGCTTTTAAACATAATTCTTAGTGGCTTGCAAAGCTTGCAACAAATAATGAGAACTGGGGACCAGGGAGAATTTTATAATGTCTGCATTTAGGTTTTTTGTTTTTGTTTTTACATGACAAAACTTGTACTTCCAAACCAATGTAGACAACCTGAAGTGGTCTGGGAGCCAATTTTACACAGGACCTTATCATATGGGAGGAATTTCTCTTTATTGCAAATGGAGCCAATTGGAGCCAATTTGAATTCACGTGAATTTGCTAGTTTAGCAAATTTACGTGAATTCCAATAGCATTTGGAATGAATTTAGAATGACTTCCCATTTCCCGAAAATGACCCCCCCCCTTGCCCAAAATTGCATGAGATGCTTTAATTCACAATAACATGAAACCCCTGATTGCATTCAGAATGACTTCCCTTTTGCTTGAAATTGTGTGAGATACTTTAATACGCAATAACATGAAACCCCATGATTGCATTTGGATTGCCTTTAGATTATACTTCCAATGTCTGATAAGGTCCACAGAGACCCACCAGACCCACTTCAGACCATCATACTGCTGCTGCTGGAATTCAGTGGCAAATCATGCTGCCAAATTTCAAGGGGGAAATGAGGAAACCCTGTTTAAAACTAAGCATTTTGTTTGCTTTAAATGGTTTTTTACTGACTTGCCATTAAATTTCATCAGCAAGCCACTATAATCGTTTCCTTATGTTATTGTTTTTTCCCCTGACATCTTCACCCCAGGTGTCACCTGGTATATGTGGGGGGCTGCCAGGAGGGCTAAGGGGGGGGCAGCAGTGGCCAAAAGGGTGTACTCACCTTTGCCACAGCATCAGCCTCCTCCTAAGGAGGGAGTCACTGCCACAATGAAGCCTAGAGAGCTGCATGAACCCTTCTCACTCACCTCAGGAGAAAGCTGCCACCACAGTGAAGCATGGAGGGACATGCTCACCACTTCTCACACACAAATCCATGAGAGGAGGACCCAACTGGGTGACACCCCTCTTCTTGGGTATCACCTGGTGCAAGCCACCTCCTCTGCATCCCTCCAGGACTCCACTGGGACAGAAGGAAAGGGCATAAGAGCAGTTTGTCCCCACTCCTGCAGCAGGTGAACCAGAAAAAAAAATAACACTATAACTGTGGGGTCTGAAAGGGTCCCAAGGGCGCAGGCATGGGTTAGTTGTTGTCATCCCAATCTCTTTCAAGCAGTCCTTGAAAGAAGCTTCCATTTTCCTTCCTCCTTCTCTGAAGAACAGGGAAATAGAAAGTAGAGGCTTAAACCCAGGAACTGATCTCGTCTTTGCCTCACCTCTTTGGGCAGCATTATCACATCAATCTGGGTGGTGTGGGCAGCATTATGCCAGGATCACATAGGTAAACAAAGGCTAGAATCATCCCGAACAGCTCTGTCTCACCCAACACATCACCAAATAGTCATCTGTGGGTTGGGGAACCTAGGGCCCAAATACTGTGACTACATGTGACAGTTCCCTGCAGCACCATCACTCTTTCAGTGGCAAAGGAAGGCTACCTTTTGGTACTTAAAGGTGTTTCTGTGTGGATGTAAAGGCATGTTCCCCAGAAGCCAAGTCCTCGTGCCACGCTGATCCTTTCTGTGGCAAGGTGGGGGGTGCTTAGCATCCCTTTTCCATTGACCTATGTGTTCTTATGCTTTCCAGTGGTGAAGGGATTTCTCTTTCAGCAGTCCGTGCAGTGCAGCAGCCAACACAAGAGAGGGAAGAGGGAAGTGAGGAAGGAAGAAGGTGGAGAAACTGGTGTTCCAAAACAGAAGAAGATAATGAAGGAGTGACAGTTTCAGTTCTACCCTGTTTCCCCGAAAATATGACATCCCCAAAAAATAAGACCTAGTAAAGGTTTGCTGAATTGCTAAATATAAAGCCTCCCCCGAAAGTAAGATGTAGTAAAGGTTTTGTATATAAATATATAGAGTATATAATAAATGTTCATTTTTTTGTTCTACAATAAATGTGAATTCTTCTTCATGGAAAAATAAGACATCCTCTGAAAATAAGACCTAGTGCATCTTTGGAAGCAAAAATTAATATAAGACACTGTCTTCTTTTCAGGGAAACACGGTACCTTGTAAAGAGATCTTGTAGCACCTGTGAGACTAACTGAAATAAAGAAGTTGGCATCATGAGCTTTCGTAGACTTCAGTCTACTTCCTCAAATGCATTTTGAGGAAGTAGACTGAAGTCTACGAAAGCTCATGATGCCAACTTCTTTCTTTCAGTTAGTCTCAAAGACGCTACAAGATCTCTCCACATACTGATTCTGCAAACTAACATGGCTATACAGTGGTCCCCTGGGTTACGAATCCCCCGGGGTACGAAAACCCCGGGGTACGAAACCGGCGGGACCGCTAACATATCCCCCGGGATCCGAAAGATCCCTCGGGATACGAAAAAAAACCCGTGCGGCCCCTTTAAATCGGCCGCACGGTCCGTTCAAAATAGCGGTCCCCCGGGAAACGAAAGCTTCCGGGTTACGAAAGGTAATCCGGAACGGATTACCTTCCTAACCCGGGGGACCACTGTATCTTTAAAGTTTTACCTTGTGGCTGGTACAAGAATCCTCTTTGTGACAGGAACCAAGTGATTAAAATCAATTGTTATCATGTGAAATGGAGAGTTTCTCACTAAACGGGGCAACTTATGTTTTAACTCAAGTGATTGACTTGAGTTGAAAACTACAGCCAAAATATCTCTCCAGAACAAAGTTATTAATTAAAGTAATTGATACATTTCATGAGTCTCAGTACTAAAGAGCTAATATATTTCACATTACTCAGTTGGTTCTTCATCCAAAGCCTATTCTCTTACATTTTTACTAAACTACTTCTTGCTTTTCTTTCCAAAGAACTGGTGAATTGCAAGGTTTAGGTAACAAGACTGAAGCCATATAGCCCCCCCCCCCCAATCAAATGTTCCCAGTGGGATGAACTGGGTTCAGGGGCTTTTGAAATGAATAGTCATCATAATTGATGCTTGACCATCCCATTTCTAAAAATAATAAATAATCTATATTATTGAAAGCAATTGTTTCTTTTTCTGTATAAAATCTGAAGGACTTCAGAAAGCTATATAAATACTTGACATCTATGTGTAGTAAAGATCCAACATACCCAAAATCCAATAGATTTGAGTTTCTAAGACTGTAAAGTTGATACAGTATATTATCAAAGTCATTTTCAGATCATATTGAAGTGACTGTAACTCTTTAAAAAGAGAGTAATGGAGAGTGGATGATTTTTTTTTTTTTTTTTTACAGAATGAAAAGATGGGGGAGGTTTGTAAAAAGAAATTGGAAGATTTTTTTTTAAAAGAAATAACTTGAACAAAGATACAGATGTTAGAATGGCCTGGAATGGAAGTAAAACATTTATGAGAGGGTGTTTTATTCAACACAATTCTGAACTGATCAAAAAAGAAAAAAAGAAAAGAAAAAAAAGAAGCAAGAGATACATTCATTGATTTTTGGATCATAACAATAAAGGTAACAAATTTAAAAGCCAACTTAAAATTAATGAAATTAATAAATACATACACACCCCTTCAATATAAATGTAACAGAATTCAGATTTTAAAAATATATACATTAACAATAAAATCAATATGTTAAGAAATTTGCATTCATATCCCCATCTCTGAATCCTCCCTTCTTCCTCCTTATTTTTTGATTTTTTAAAACTTTGTGCTAGAGCCTCTGGATTCATGCTGGCTCATCCAAATAAGGCACCTGTTCTGGACCAGCAACAACTATGGAGATTATCACATGGCGAAAAGGATGGGAGGGTAGCAGATCACTCCTGTATTTATCATGCAATCGGCACAAAGATTTTTAGATGAAGAATCTTTGTGCCTTAGAATCTTTGTGCTGATTGCAGACGTTGCACTTATTCTGTCATTATCCCTTTCTTATGCCATCTTTATCACACAATCAGGCAAAGGTTATCAGACAATGTCATGTTTATTCCATCATTATCCTGTCAATGAAGTGAAATTGACCTGCCATTTTTTAATCAAGGAAGTTTCCGTTAATGAAAACTGATGGAACAATTCTACTTCATTGACAGGATAATGGCAAGATAAATGTGATGTGTGTGATAATCTTTTGTGCGATCACATGATAAGGATGGCATAAGGATAGGAGTGATCCACTTCACTCCCCTCCTTATCCTCTGTTTGGTCTCATATGGATCTGGCTAGGTTCTGGGGCCTACCTCACTCTCCCCCAGGTTACTGCCTCTTTTAGACAAAAGCTAGGAATATAAGGCTCTTCCCTCTCTTTCTTTTTTTTACCACTTTTTTCCACCCACACAAATAATCCAAACTTCATGATTCTCCATCATAACCACCTACATCTCTGGAAATTAGGAATCCTTTTTTTAAGTCAGAGAAAATATTTCCTAAATTAACTGCTTGAATATAAAAAAAGAACCTGGAATGTAGCTAAGACCAGGACTTGTGCTCCTTGACTTTTGCATTGCTTACTGAAATCCCACATCTTTCTTTTTATCTTTGAAAATTATACATATAATTTTTTAACTCAAACTCTGTTTCTAAGCAGCTTCTGCAACTAGCAGGTCTACAAGTTATACATAACTTATTCAGATAATTATGAAACACAGTTGTTAGGGAGTAAGCACTATTGAACAGAATGGGCCTTATTTGAGATCAAACGTTTCTGGGGTTGTGCTGATAATATCTTACTTCTCTTGAAATGTGCCATTGATTTTGATGGAATTTTCTTCTCGGTAGATCTATAAGGGACTGTAGCCTTTTGCTGGATTCTTGGTTTTAGATACACATTCAAGATTGCAGGCTTTGTTTGTATAAGCCACGGTATCTGCCCTCCTACTCTCTGAAGTGCTTGGACTAAATGCCATACCTGTGTCTTGACCTGAGAATTTGAGATGTGGAGATTTTATTGTATAAAACGTGTAATTAAATACCTGTTTACATTACAGCCTGAGCATGTAGCTGCATCTGTCCCCTGAGGGACTGTGAGGAAATGAACTCAATGCACTTCATGAGGTTCTCCACAATGGAAAGTAAATAACTCAAAGGATATATCACAGGGGCATTCCAAAGGGCCCTGGTGTGCAAAAATACATTTCTGCTCTTTGATAAAGTGAAAGAATAAAAAGTAGCTGTAATAAAATGACATTAGCAATGACCAAATGTTTTCCCAACGAACCGAATGAAGCCATTTCATTTGTTCTCTCCTATTTGTACAAATATGTAGCCATCTCACAGAAAGGCCCTCGGGGTGGGGTGTTAATATTCTTTCCAGATCCCCTGTCTATACTCATAAAATGATATTAAGAATAGTGAGTTGTAAAGAGTGTGCATTGTTATGTTTATTGGATAAATGGGGGCATTTTAAATGTGTAATCTCCCGTAGCAGGGAGATGGCTCCGTCTAAAAGCATGTGTTTACTTATTCCATTTATTCCACAATGTTTGAGTCATAAAAGGGTAACAAAGAAAAGGAAGAAAAAACAAACAACCCTAGAACAAATGCAATAAACTCATAATTTTTGGTGGGGTTTTAGGGCTATGTGGCCATGTTCTAGAAGAGTTCCTTTCTGATGTTGCGCCAGCATCTGTGGCTGGCGAAATGTCAGAAAGGAACTCTTCTAGAACATGGCCACATAGCCCTAAAACCACACAAAAAACTATAGATGCCAGCCATTAAAGCCTTTGACTCTGCAATAAATTCAATCTGCACTTAGAACTGCAGAGCTGTCAGAAAATGAATCAGACATTGTAAGGAAGATGCCGTGGGGGGGGGGGGATAAAAAGTTGGATTCCAGTCATTTTCCTGGGCTGAACATTCCATCATTGGGGAGATTATCAGATGGGGGATATTCCATCCTTGTCCCGTCCTATCCCAATCCTTATAGCTGATCACTTGTCCCGCAATCTCTTAAACTACTATTGACTGTAATCTCACGAAAGACTTTCACATGACATGGTGCTTATCCTGTCATTTTCCCATCATTCTTTGCCCTTCATTTGTATTAACGGAAGAATGTGTTAATGTAATTCCACTTCACTGACAGTTTAATGACAGGATCAGTGCAAATGTGTGAATGTACTTCATGTGATTGTTGTCATGGATGGGATAAGGACGGAATTTGCTCCCATCCCACCGTATGATAATCTCCTGGGACATTACCATTAGGATAAGCACAGGAGGATTTTTTCCACAGTGGATAGGATGTGGAACAGTGGCATGAGGACTGAAGGCAGCATGATAATACTGAGTCCTCAGGATCACTTAAATCTATAGGGGCCCCAGCAAGGCTTTCAAGAAAAATTTTACAAGATGGAAAAGACTACTTTTGAGGCCTGGAGGGGAGGTTCCTCTTGAAATTCGACCTTAAATCCCCAATTATGTCTTTTAACTAAAGATAATGGTATAGCAAGAAATTGTGCAGTTGTTGTTTTTTCTTCTTTGTAGAAAAATATGATGATGATAAAAGATGAACAAAGTAGACAAAGTGGTGTATGATTATGAAAACATACTTGAACATGACAGCTAATCTCTGGATATTTGAATATGACCACTGGTAAACTTTCATAAACTCTTTATTCCCTGTGCACCAGAATGACCAGATAGCAATATACTTTATTCAAAGCCTAATCAGCTAAGGAAAAGCTTTCACGGCTTTTTTTTTAATCTGCAAAATTTCTAATGACACTATCAAAATCAATTTCTCTGGCAATGCTTGATTCAACACCCCATCTTGCGAATTCAACAAGTCAGAGTTGAGACAAGGTAGATCTTAAAAGATTTTGGATATGTTTAAGCTTCCGAAAAAGTATTTCTGATGATGATAATGCAGCTGGAATTGTCAACAATATTTTCAAACACAAACATTTGGAAATATCTCTGAGTTTGTGGTCACTTAATAAATTTAGTAATTTTAAAGGTTTTCAGTTCTAGTTTTCCCAAATGTGCTCTATGTACTGATGGTAGATGGCACATTTCTGCTCTTCTTCAAATTCTTCCAAAACAGTGGAGCCTCAAGAATCTTCTGGTGCTGTCAGTCCTACCCAGAAGAGTGTCTGCTGCCCTTTTTTCTACTTTGCCTGTCTTTTTATCCTTTCCTGTCATTTCTGCCATCCTAATTTGTGAGAATACCTTCTAAATGGCTGGGGTTTTTTGGGGGGGGGGGGACTTGTCAAATTTGGCCTTGAAAGATATGCTTAAAGTATGTTATATTATGAAACTGTGGCCTTTCTGTTTACATTGTCAATGTGCGCTATGATCAACAACCAGAATTCGGAAGTCCAAGGTCCAAAACACATTGCAAATATATCCAGTTTGAGACCACTTTTACTTCCCTGGCTAGGGAATCCTGTGATTTGTAGTTTATAGTGGCACCAGAGCAATCGAACAGAGAAGGCTAAATGTCTCACAAAACTACAATTTCCAGCATTCGCTAGCATTGAACAGGGCATTGAATTCCTTCAACAATTCTTAACTATGTCACCTATTAGTCATCTCAATAAATTCCATATTCCAGCAGACAACTCAGGGCCATGATCTGAATTTTTTTTAAGTGGCTTATGGTGTCTTTACTTTGGGAAATCAATTAGATTAATATGTTTCTGTTCTGTAATCTAATGTCAGTTGTACCATAGGTGCTATTTAGGGACAGAAAACCATAACTATTATCTAAAGGTATTATTTTTAGCATAGAGTTGAACAACATGTAACACCTCAAGCTATGCACAACTTTCCACACACTTAGGGCAGTGTATTAAGGACTCAGTAGGCCTTCCCTTGCCCATCTAGGATTGCAAAAAACTGCTTGGGATGATGTTAGTTGTATGTCCACTAAAGTATGTGTTAACAGATAGCGTTCCTTATCATCCATTTCTTAAATCAGTTCCTTTGAATAATCACTGTTGCTGTTTCATAAATTCCCATACCCATCGAGATCTTCTTCTCTCTTCAAACCCATCTGCAAAGAAAATTGTACCAGAAAAGTGAAGGCTAGTGGTCAGTGGTGAGGCAGAAAAGCTCCTCCAACTCCCTTCATCAATTTCCCCAGAATATGCCCTCATGGTTCCCTTAACTGTCATAAAAGTTCTCTCCTATATACATGGGGGGGAGGGGGGTTCAATAAGTTACTTCCTGATCCACCAATTAATGCTCAGATGTGTAGCCACAATGAGACAGAATAATAGGTTTTAAATGGCTTCAGTGAATTGCGTTACTAATGCCAAGAAATTATTTACTCAAATCCAGTTCCAATATTTGTCTGGAGGGATGAAAAATCCAAACAGAAAGTAAAATCCAACACTGAATATTTTCCAAATATCACTCAACAAAATTGCTGCTTTCTCCTGACTGTAATCAGCCACCGTAAACTCACTGGATAGTATTTCACTTGCTGCATTTTGCAGGCAAGGACCACACATAGTAAAGATGAGGAGAAAACACATGTAGGGATCATGGAAGTCTTGGGGCAAGTAAATTACTGTTAACTGCAAATCCTTTGATTCTAGGATAGCCAGATGGCTTGGCATGTGTTTCCAATTATAAAATTAAACAGGAATCATAAAAATGGGGTTCCCAGAGCATTCTTTTCTCATTGGCTCAGACATGCATTCTCAACATCTCACTCATTCATAGTTGGCTTTTGCATGAAATCCTCCTTTTAAAAGTATTTATTAAGCAGCTACAACAATTACTCTGCATCCTGGATTATGATACAGAATTATCATTCTCTATGGAAACGCTGCCACAGCTAACAGCTCAGTCGGATGTTGTAACTGAGACAGACTTTCTAGGCATGGCTCTGAAACTTAGCCCTTCACTTGTGCAGATAAACTTCACTTGTCGCTGTATGTGTGATTAAGTCCTATTTTTATTTCATACTGAAACTGGTGTTGTATAACAGAACTAGTTACTAATAGATACTGAGCTACAAATCTTAATCCATTTTTGCAATATATAGGGCATACCTAATTTACAGTACAATTCTAATATAATGAAATATAGTGGTTTAACAGTACAAGTAGTTATTTTTATAGTTGCATGGCGTGTGTGGTCTTACCAATGGTACCACAGGCCTGATGTTTTTAAAAAGTGGCTAAAAGTAAATAGCTAATACAATATTAGCTAATATATCACAATTTTTGAATAAGAAGTAAAACGTGACTTCATCAAAAACTGCAACTGTAATGGGAACCAACTACTTTGGACTATATAACAGTAGCTCATTGCTTTTTAAAAGCAACATTCCAAGTGGTGTTTAGCTGCATAGTGAGGATATTGTTTAGTGAGGATGGTGATGACTGTCACTTACATTTCTTGGATTCCTTTTTCTTAAAGAGCATCAGGTTGTCTTACAATTAAAAGTATAAAAACAAAACCAAGAAAAACAATACATGAATGTGAACTTGGAACAAAACCTCCTTTCATTAATACATTGTAAGGATAGTCTGTTAGCCTAAGGCTGGTATTTTAAAATTTGCTAATATCCCATCAAAAGCCTGTCATAGGCCCAGGGTCAAATGCCTGCTGAGCAGGAGCCAAATTCTAATTCAGATAGAAGGGAGAGTCTGGCTAGCTCCCACAGAGGAAGGAAGCCATTCTGTGCTATCAGTCACGATCTGGTAGAGGTAACCACTAGAACAAGTGCAAAACAAGAGCTAGAAACAGGCACAGAGCCAATTGCTAGACATTAACAATATGATCTCATCAATTCACAGAACATATTACAAGCATAAATCTACCACAGAATTAAACATTTAGAAAAGGGATTACTGTAAATGCAAAACATATGCAGAATGGATTAATTAAACATTTGCAAAATGAATGGAAGACGAGATAGAAACGTTTAGCCTTTTTACAATGAATTATCCTGATAAAGCTAAAATTAGAGCTCTAAAATTAGAGCTCTAAAATTAGTGAGTGAATTATTGACAGAGAATGGAGTCAAAACATATACAGAGCAGCACAAAACATATACAGAGCAGTCAAGAAAAGTGAACCAAGAAGTCACACATGCAGGTCACTTTTCACACATGGCAATGAACTAAGTATGCAAACCTAGAAGCCAGATTGTAAATGTGTAGTGAGGCTACCAAAACTTTCAGCTTAAATCTTTTAATTTAGGCTTCACTTACTATTTTTGAATCCCTCCAGAAAAATAGCACTCAATTACAATATTCCTGGTCATAACAAAGAAGCCCAGAGAAGTCAATAATGGGTGATAATGAGAAAGAGGAAAGAAGCAAACATTAATCCCTTTAAAACTGCCTAGTGCTATCCTTGTTTTGCTTCGATACTATTCACATAAGTCAAGGGGCTAGTCCTACAAGGCTGTGTGTTTTTGCATAAAAGCACCAAACCTACCTGGGATTAAAGTTTCAAGTATCCTCCAATCCGGACTTTTAAACCACTAAATGCAACAACTGACTTCCCCGAGCCAATGCCATTTGCTCTCTTCCCTCTCCCAGCAACAGTGTGGCGTAGTGGTTTGTGTGTTGGACAGTGATTCTAGAGTCCAGGGTTCAGATCCCAGGTTGGCCATGAAACCCATTGGGGTGACCTTAGGCAAGTCACACTCTCTGAAAGGAAGGCAATGGCAAACCACCTCTGTACAAATATTGCCAAGAAAACCCCATGATTGGGTTGTCTCTTAGGGTTGCCGTAAGTTGGAAATGACTAGAAATCACACCACCACCACAACAACAAACCTTTCACTCCACAGGAAGGGCAGTTGTTAACAAATGATAGAGGCACTCAATAAGAGTGGGCTTGGGGGGAGGATTGCAGCTCTGTTGTGCCGCCCTTCCCATTGCTATAAATTACCATGCCCTTCCCATTGCTATAAATTACCACTATACTTTGGGAGGAAAAACAAAGGTTAAATGTGGAAAACTCAAGATAATGATTAGGTAGGCCTACCTTTCAAAATGACTATTTAAGCAGCATGGGCGGGAGGGTGGATTCCATCCCTGCTGCTGAGTATAATGAACAGCCTTGAATATAAATACCACTGGCAGTTTTAGTATCAAGTACTTTAGGCGCCATTCTACAAAAACTAGTCACAAGTAAGTCCCATGGACATTAATGAGGCCCAGTGCAATTCTATATGTTTACTCAGATTGTGAATGCCACTGTGTTCAATGCAGCTTTATCCCAGGTTGGTGAGTATAGGGTTGCAGCCTTTATTGACAAATCTAATGGATCCTGTTGCTTTCAGAAGGAATTAGCCTTGACAAACCTCTTTCTGGATTAGGGCCAGAGTGCACTTAGTTCTTATATCAGTGGGGTACTGAACTCACTGTAGGGGTAGTCTGAACTTTAGCTGGCCAAGATAAGGAACCAATTTGGGGTATAGGATTTACCGTGTTTCCCCAAAAATAAGATAGTGTCTTATATTAATTTTTGCTCCCAAAGATGCTCTAGGTCTTATTTTCAGGGGATGTCTTATTTTTCCATGAAGAAGAATTCACATTTATTGTTGAACAAAAAAAATGAACACTTATTATATACTGTATATATCTTTATATACAAAAACTTTGCTAGGTCTTACTTTTAGGGGAGGCCTTATATTTAGCAATTCAGCAAAACATCTACTGGGTCTTATTTTCAAGGGATGTCTTATTCTCGGGAAACAGGGTAGCACTTTTAAATTCTGCATGAAACCTGCAGTGGATTTACCACAGCAACAGTCTCTTCTTCAACAAGAAAATAGGAAGAGTTTTTCTTGAATTCAGTAGTACAACAGAAGGATTTGCTGGTTAGCTGTTAATAATTATTCTGGGTTTGTCCAAAGAGCCATAGTGGTTGGTTGGTTTTGAGGAAGACAAGTGAAAAAACCAGAACCAGAACCAACACCACTGCAGGCTATTCCTAGTTATAACAGTCAGATATTACAAAACGATTTTTGTTAACTTTTCTCCATTTTATTTATGCAGAAAAAGTGAGAAGAGTGTGTGGCAGAAGTGGTGTCTTCATGTGTAATTATATTGCAGAACAGTTGTCTTCCATATATTTGGGATTTCAGATACCAGAATCTTTGGTCCTCCAGATGTTTGGTACTTCAGCTCCCAGAATCCCTGATCATAGGACAAGCTGGCTGGGGCCTCTGGTAGCTGAAGCAAAACACCAGAGGATGAAAGTTTGTAGTAAAAAAAAAATGGGCAAGAGATTGATAGAGAACACCCACATCAAGGGAATGTCAGGGTTCATTGCTGCTTTGCCTAGTCAGTGGAAAAACCTAAGATTTCTACAGCCGGTGACATCACTGCTAAGCATACCTTTGTTTTCTTAAATAAAATACTTCTTTATTTTTGTTAAAAAAAATTGGACAGCCATACTTTTTAAATTACAGAAATTAACAGAAGTTGAAATAATATTGAAGAAGTATGTAGAGAGATCCTGTAGCACCTTTGAGACTAACTGAAAGAAAGATTTTGGCAGCATGAGCATTTGTAGATTTCAGTCTACTTCCTCAGATGCTTTTGGACATCTTGGAGGAAGTAGACTGAAATCTATGAAAGCTCATGCCACTGTTGTGTGCCTTCAAGATGTCTCAGACAGGTTAACTTCCTTGAGAGCTACTTTACTGAGGCCCTGTACAGAACGGTGAAAAGTGTCTGCCTGTGGGAGGAGTCACAGCATAGCGTCCACATGCTCAATGACGTGACCCTGCCGCCAGGCACATGCCCATTTATATGGTGTGCACAATGATGATGCCACTGTGGCACAACACCCAAATGGTGCAGCATGGAAGTGGTGTCATCATGGTGCACCTGCACGCCTATGATGCCCCTTCTAGAGAGCCGCTTGGGGCGGCTTCTTTTTGCTCCCTCCAGGGAGCAGATCAGTGCGACTGTGTGCGGTTACTGCGGCATCAATCCAGGGTGAAGAGGGGCGGCTATATGCCGCCCATTTCGTCTCCAGGGGAAGAATCAGACCAACAACCAACAACCTGAGAATCAGACCAACAACAGTTAAGGACAGTGGCTTTACATGGCTGAGTGGGGCTAATGTTACCAACATGTAAATTGATCATTGTAACTCATTTAATGAAGTTCATCTCAATCTACAACATGCCAATCTTTTGTGCAATAATTTTTCCATGGCCCACTAGCCCTAAAACAATGGTTGTTGTGAACCAAATGAACAGAGCAAGAGGAAAATTTCAAGAAATTATATGACTCCACTAGCATAAAAATTACAAGTGTGTCTGGGTGTCTGGTGACAACAAAAGCAAAGGGGATCAGAACTTGAATGCTAGGTTCAAAAATCACTTTGCTAATGTTTCAAAGGTTGGGATATTAATTTGTTTTCATAAACACTAATATTTGAACCTGTTTGATTGCTGAATTGCTATTAATAGACTCTATACTTAAAATATTCATTTGCAGAACAGACCATGGGATTTACAGAAAATAGAAATAATGATTTCTCTGTTGACTAGAAGGGACAAATTTTATTGGTTCCTTTAAAAGTGCCCTTCTATTGTTGACTTTCCCAAACTTGGCAGATTTATACAAACAATGCAGCAGCACACATTTCCTCCAATCCTGGGGCCCTCCTTCTTGTTTTACTCAGTCTGGCTCTAAAGAATTCTAACAACATAAACTAATTAATTCATTAAAGTATAGGATTAAAGTTCAGGCTTAATAAGAAAATGTGTGGAGAAAAAATGATCCAATTAATATTTTATCTAAGTAATTCATAACCCTGGAGAACCAGTGTGGTGTAGTGGTTTAAGTGTTGGACTGCGAGATCAGGGTTCTGGAAGGCACACACCAACAACAACAAATTCGTAACCCTAGTCATGAACTCCAAGCAGAATGTAACAAAAGCACAGAGAAAATCTCCCAACCTTTATACAGCTGATCATTTCCCATTTTGCATTCTTCCACTCTTTCTGATTGGCTAGTCATAGAAAAGCCTCAGACAAAAGAATTGTCCTGTTTTGGAATCCATGACAAACGTGGGTTTATCCCAATTGGTCATCGGGCCTACACATTGTGTGGGTCATACCCTTGATGCAGTCTTTAGTATGGAACAGGAATAATCATGGGCGGAGGTAGTTAAGACCACTGCATTGTCATGGACGGGGGCTGTTGCCCTTCAGCTCTGGGTAGTCTTGGATGAAACTGATTATCTAGATCCATTTCAAACCAGCTTTAGGACAAGATATGGAGTTGAGACTGCCATGGTTGCATTAGCTTAGGACTTTCGTCTAGGTATCAACAGGGAAAGTGTGACCCTGCTGGTGCTTTTAGACCTCTCGGCTACTTTTGATACAATAGATAATGAAATCCTCTTGGAACACCTGAGAGAGTTAGGAATAGGAGGCACTGCACTGTAGTGGTTCCGTTCCTTCCTCTCGGGCAGATTCCAGAGGGTGATGCTTGGGGACAGTTGCTCAGCAAAAGAAAGAGCTTAATTCTGGCATCCCTTAAGGCACCATCCTGTCCCCGATGCTATTTAATATATATGTACTGGTTTAAATCCTACTTGTCAGACAGATCCTTTGCTATGGTCACGGGTGGTCAGACTTCCCCATCTGTTCCATTATCTGTTGGAGTTCCTCAGGGCTCTGTCCTGGGCCCCTTTTTGTTCTCTCTGTACACACTGTCCCTTGGTAAACTCATCAGTTCTTTTGGTTTCTCCTATCATCTGTATGCCAACAACACTCAGCTGTATCTTTCCACCCTTGACCTTTCACCAGGGCTTGAACGGCAAGTTTCATCTTGTCTGGCTGCAATCTCTCAGTGGATGCGGCATCGGCTCTTGAAGATCAACATGTCTAAGACAGAGCTTCTCGTCTTCCCACCTAAGCCCACCCTTCAATACTCCTTTTCTGCTTCTGTTAACAGCACTTCTATTCAACCGGTTCAGCAAGTCCACAGTCTTGGTTTCATCTTTGATTCCTCTTTGCCGTTTATTCTCCAGATTCAGGCCACTGCCAAGGCCTGTAGATTCTGTCTCTACAACATTGCTAAAATTCGTCCATTCCTCTCAGCTTCCACTGCCAAGACTCTGGTCCATGCCCTGGTGGTCTCACGACTAGATTATTGTAACCTTCTTCTGACAGGGCTTCCTCTCTCTCACCTCCCTCCTTTAATCTCTATCCAAAACTCAGCTGCCCGTTTTATTAGTATGCTGGTGACACTCAGATACATTTCTCCATGTCTCAGTCTACAACTTTGACTGTAGATGGCATTTCTCCTCTCAGTGAATGTCTTACAGTGGTAATGGACTGGATGAGGAAAAACATATTAAAACTGAATCCAGACAAAACAGAGGTACTTACAGTAGGGGCCCATAATCCCGGTATTGTGATACAACCTCCAGTCCTAGATGGACTGTCTTCACTGTCTGGGGGTGCTCCTAGGCTTGTCACTCCAGATGATACATCAGGTAAATGCGATGGTCAGGAATGCCTGTTATCAGCTTCGGCTGAAATGCCAGCTGCGTCCTTTCCTGGAGATGATGGGCCTGGAAACTGTAGTGCATGCACTGGTAACCTCATAACTCGACTTCTGCAATGCACTCTACATGGGGAGACCCTTATGCTTAGTTCAAAAACTTCAATTAGTTCAGAACATGGCAGCGAGATTGATTACTGGTAAAACCAGACGCGATCGCATAACACATATCCTAAAATCGCTCCACTGGCTGCCTATTAGTTTCTGGGTGCAGTACAAGGTGTTGGTTATCACCTTTAAAGCCCTAAATGGCTAGGGTCCAACCTATCTTCAGGACCATCTCCTTCCATACAATCCACCCCGCACACTCAGGTCCTTGGGGAGGAATTTATTATAGCCTATAAAAACTAGGCTGACTGCAACCTCCCAGAGGACCTTTTCGTCAATCACTCCCAGATTGTGGGATGGCCTGCCAGATGAGATCCGTCAGATTACCATTTTAAACAGCTTTAAGAAAGCTGTTAAAATGGATCTCTTTTGGCAGCCCTTTCCCGAATACATAACCCGGCCACTAATTTTATACCTTGAAGTTGCCATAGCCTATTGCTTTACCTGCTGATGATGATATTGATGTCTAATGTTAGTCTTAATGTAAGTTTTTAAGTTGTGATAATTGAAATGATTTTTTAGGGGAAGGTGGGATTGGGGATATGGGAATGAATGTAAAATTTTTAACTTGTAAACTGCCTCACTTGGCAGTGCCAGAGAGGTGGGATATAAATAAAAGTTTTATTTATTTATTTATTATTGTTTGTTTGTTTTTGTTCTTGATTTCCTAGGCTGTGTTTACTTAAAAGTTAGTCTTTTAAGTCCCAAGTCCTTTCCTAGAAACAAGATGAGGAAATGGAGTGAAACCCACTGAAATCTACAACAAAAGCCAAAATCCACAAAAGAGGGATTACCTTTATTGGTCATTCAAAATGCAGAAAATACATCATGCAGATCAAGCGAAGATGTTAAAAAGGTTACAGGAGATGATGATATTGGAGTTACAGGCCTACATTTTGTCTCAGATGTTATCTCGGTATCATTCTTTTGTGGATTTTGGATTTTGTTGCATGGCCAACACAGCTACCCTGAATATGTTCCACTGAAATCTGTGAAATGCTCAAATAAAAGAATGATGGCAGCCGCACACACTAGCGTGGTTTGCTCAATACCAAAGCTATTCGTTTTCAAAAGTTCTGCATGGTTTGAATTCCCTGTGGGTTCTGTATCTGGCATGGAATTTGAATTACCAAGATTCCGCACTTTCCTCCCACTTCTAAAATAATCTTTAATGCTTCTAGTCACAGGGACGTGTTTGAAAACGAAAACCCATTTTGTAACATCTGCAAAAAGGAAAGAGAATTCAAAGAACTCTGGAACTTCATCATAGCAAGTCCATCAGCTAAGAATCAGTGCAAGTATGGATCCTGACTCCTGAGCAAAAGCAGGTTATATGGAACAAATTCAGAACTTTCACACCATGCGCTGAAGTGAAAAATAGATTAATTTTTAAAGGTGGAAGCCATAATGTCTGCTGTGTGGAATTTTATGGGGTGAGGCATGTTGGAAAATACAGAACATCTGTTACATTCTGTCTCATTTGAGGTTATGAAAAAAGGAAATACCCTTTAAAATAAAGAATATCTGGCAAACCTACATAGGAGGGGATGCTAAAGCTTTAGCATAGAGCCTGTGGTTTGTGTGCATTCCCAGCCAGCCTATTAGGGTAGAATATATTTACAAAACCCTAATTTAAACTGGAGAAGACTCAAGGATTCCATTGTTTCCTACAGCAACCCATTAAGTACACAACAGCCCTATTAAGTCAGAATTCGTGCTGCAGTCACCAAAGAGGAGCAGGCAAAGTCTGCTTTCCCAGTTCATCTCCCTTCCCATTCTTATTTAACAGAGAATAGAAGTAATAAAATAATAATAATTAATACTACTACTACTACTACTAATAATAATAATAATAATAATAATAAATTTTATTTATAACCCACTCCTCCAATTGTCCAGGCAATTGGAGCGGGGTACAACAAAGTTAAAAAAAACACAGGAAAAAACAATTCACTAACCCATAACCAAAATATTAAAAGCATAATCTGGTACATATAGCACATTACTTTGGGGGTAACAATGCTGTTTGCTCTTCACAACTGAACATCCATGGTTAAAGTATGGAGAAGAGTAATTTTTACTCATTGCTTCCTGAATATTATCTTTTCACAATCCTTTGAAGTTGGTAGGGAGCTGGATACATTGAGAATTTACTTTTAAAGGAACATACACACACAAATACAACATGTTACTAACATGTTGCCTGAAAATCCTAGGGTAATGGTAATGTTAACACTGTAAGATCCTATATTTCAATAGGCGAAGCACGACACTAAAGGATGCTACCATATGTCAACATGTAGCATCACTTTTGTGGGTCTTCTTAGTAGCATCCATTCTTTAGATCACCTCTCTGTGTGCAGCTCAAGAGGAAGAAGGTTATAGTAAGTTTGAAATTACCCTAGAAACTTGATCGCTGCCTTTTGCTGGCCATAATTGATTACAGGCATACTCAGTTAACAAAGCCTCAGACAACAGTAGCTCCTTTTTACAGTCACCCAGTCTTTCCTTTTCTTTTCTTTCTCATCCTCTTTCCACCTGGAAATTTTTTAGCAGCAATAGCAACAGGAGGATGGTGAAGCTGGTGAAACACAGACTTTGGGTATTGGGTTGTGCCAGTGCTATTGCAGTAAACAATGCAATGAAACTTGAGCTGGAAAGAAGGAGATTCTCCTCTAGCAAATCTTACCGTAGTTATATGTGCCAGTCTGCAGTAGGCATAGTAAACAGAAGCTCCCTCTAGATTCCTTATTGAGTGTGCACGAACTGTAAAACAGAGGGGAAAGAAATGCAAATAAGCCTGTCTTACCAGCTCTCCCTTCCCAGAATATTAAAGGAAATATAAATTTGACCACCAAAACAGAAAGACAAGTGAGGGCTGGTGGAAGAAATAAAATCATCAAGTAGTCTCTGTTGTTGTGCCCTCAAGACAGGCAACTCTAAGGTGATCCTACCATAGGGTTTTCTTGGCACGTTTCTTCAAAGAGGGGTTTGCCATAGTCATCCTCTGAAATTGAGAGAATGTGACTTGCCCATGGTCAGCCAGTAGGATTTCATGGCCGAGCCGGGATTTGAATTCAGGTCTTCCAGTGTCCTAGTCCAGCACTCAATCTGTTATACTGTCCTGGCCCTCTAAGTAGTCTCTAGAAATTCCAAAATACTTCTGTTCTTTTATGCAAGATTTGTCTGATCTGTTTGTGCATATGTATACACATACTGTTAGTTTAGAATAAAAAGTTTTCTAACACTTCTTGTGTGTTGTGTGTGTGTGTGTGTGTGTGTGTGCTATAGAACCCTATCTGTTCGTTTCACATTATTTCTGCCTCTGGTACCAAAACTTATCTTAAAGCTCAGGAATATATTTATTTCTTCCAATGATTTATACTTCTATAGTACTTCTCTGTTTCACTGTTTATTGTTTATTCTCTGTTTCACTGTTTATTGTCCTTGCTGTATATTGATAATTGTATGTATTAAGAAGCTGTGCCCTCCCTCCAGTCCATCTGCCTTGGTCCAGGCCCCAGAGGGAGAGAAGAACCAGTGGACCTCATCCCCTTTCCCACCATCTTTCCCTTCTCTTTTTTTTTTTGTCTCTCTTAGATTGTAAGCCTGAGGGCAGGGAACCGTCTAATTATAAGATTGTATGTACAGCACTGTGTAAATTTGCAGCACTATATTAATAATAATAATAATAATAATAATAATAATAATAATTGTTTATGTCAGTATTGTATTATGTAAGTATTTTATTCAAGATTTTGTAATACACTACGTTCGCCTTAGGGTTATCATAAGTTGGAAACTACTTGAAGGCACAAAACAGACACAGGCACAAACCCTTGAATTTATTTGTTTGTTTGCTTGTATTTATTGAACACAAGGAAGCTGTGACCACTGGGTTACACAGGATCCTGTCCTGTCTTGCCTTAAATAATTTGAGGCTTCTTTTCCTTCAGAACTATCTCCAACCCTTGGTCCTCCCACTGACTTCAGTTTCTCTACTATTAAGTATTTTTAATATTCTTGGTAGTGCATTTTTGATGTTGTCACTTATAAATCACTCCAAGCCACTCTTTTGTGAACAAAAAGAAAACAACTTTTCTTTACAGACTAAACTTATGATAGTATTCTCAAGACTTGTTGTTACAGTGTGTACAACACTTCACTTGTTACAAACTGACTTTGTTCCAGTTCACTCAATGACTTCAATTACACTTCAAACTGTGTTTTATTTCTTTATACACATATACACCTTCCACTAAAGTTCATTCATTGAGAGTATAAATCATATGAAAGTTTAGTTCCATTAATAAGTCATGATTCCTTTCCCTGATTGGCTGCTCTGATCTCTCTGATCTTGGAAGATAAACAAGTCAGGAGTGGTTAGTACTGTATTTTGATGAAGAATTGCCAAGCAATACCAGGTTCGGTAGGTTACATTTGGGGAACGCAATGACATACCACCTCTGAGAATTCCTTGTCCAAGAAAATCCTATGAAATTCATGGGATCATAATAATTCACAGGAAACTTGAAGGCACAATACATCCAGAGTACACTTGTTCACTAAAGCTGGACCTGCAACTTCATTTCCATACACAATGGATTTGTAACTTGAATTGACATCCTCACATACCAATGGCAGATATATGTCTGTGCCTGGCTTCCACTCCACCAAATGCATCTGAGGAAGTAGACTGAAGTGTATGAAAGCTCATGCTGCCAACTTCTTTATTTCAGTTAGTCTCAAGGGTGCTAAAAGATATTTTTGTGGGTTTCTGGGGCTATGTGGGCATGTTCTAGAGGAGTTTATTCCTGACATTTTGCAGCATCTGTGTCTGGCATCTTCAGAGAATGCTGGCATGGAAGAGAGTGGGATATATATATATATATATACTGTGTGACCCTGGGTAGGGAGGAGTGATTTCCATGTTAATCTGTGTATTGTCCTGTTGTTGAATGGCAAGGCCTCAGGGTGAGAGGATATGTAGCCAAATGCTGATAACTTTAAGGATTTCTTCTTTCATGTTGAAGTTGTCTTGGTTTTTGTGGCAAAACATCAGGAATAAACTCTTCTAGAACTTTAAAGTTAGCAAAGTTTGGCTACCAGTCCTGAAAAACACTAAAATCAAGACCCAGCAAAATGCAAATGAGAAACCACTCAGGGTCAGGGGTTTTCCCAGCAGACAATGATCACACACACACACACATATACACCCCACTCTCTTCCATGCCAGCATTCTCTGAAGATGCCAGCCACAAATGCTGGTGGAAGCATCTGGAATAAACTCTTCTAGAACATGGCCACATAGGCCGAAAAACCCACATAGGCCTTTGACTTCACAGTGCTACAAGATTTTTCTATGTACAGATAAACCAGTTAGATAATGTATTGTCTTACTTGAACTCTGTGTGTGTGTGTGTGCGCGCGCGCGCCTATGTCTATACCTATGAATGTATATTCCCCTCAAGTCCAGGCATGATCACAGCAGGAGGGACATAAGAACCTATTGAATCCACCAATTTGTTTTCATTTGTTACCAGAAAGGTACTTCTGGAAAGCCTGCAAGGAGGCCATCATGATTCATGAAACCAATAGCTCTCTGCTTAGCTTGCTTTTTCACACACACACCCTTGTGCACCAGCAAGCTTTGAACCTGAAGGTTCCAAGTAGCTAACAATAATTCCCTAACAATAATTGATAAAAGGAAAGATCAGTGTGTACATCAATGGTGGATTCAAAGGCCAATATTCTGCCCTGTGATTCCCCAGAGGCTGCACTGTCTGCCAAAAATCAAAATTAGCAAACAAGAAAACCACAAGTATTTTTCTGATGTTAGGCAGTGCAGTGGGAGGGTGCTGTAACTAAAAGATGACATGCCACTTTTGGAGGCTCCCTTTCGCAGCAATTATTTTATTTTATTTTATTGGCCAGAAGAGGAGTAACCCAAGAAGTATGGCGGGTTCGTTTTTGTTCTGTATGTTTCAATCCACTCCAAATCAATCACAGGATTTGTTCAGAAAGAAGTTGCCATTGCCTTTGTCCTGAGGATGAGACAGTGTGAGTTTCCCAAGGTTACCCAATAGGTTTCAAAGGCTGAGCAGAAATTCAAATCCTGAGGACTGCAAAATAGCTTTAATGCAGCTTTGGGGTAACACATTGTCAACTGCTAATCCCTTAATATTTCTGTAAGCCTATTAGATTTCTCACTGCCTTACATCTCTCTGCCTAAAGGTATATTTATGCACACCTGGGGTGCTGTGAATGCTTGTCATCATCTTGGTTGTTACCACCCTTTGACAACAGGAATGTACAGAAACCTCCAACCGTGTGGCTGGACTTGCTTGCATGTTTACACAAGTGCTGGACCTCACAAGAGTAAAAAAAAAATCTATTTTGTATGTCTTTGCACTTGAGGATCTACCCCAGATTAGATTTCTGAGATGTTAAAAGTTGACTGCTGTGTTCTGGAGACTATTCATGAACATATTGCGAGGAGCAGTATTCTGAGATAATTATCCACTTATATGCATTACTAGGCTATAATACTCTAGAGGATGGGAGGCCACTTAAAACAACGGCTATCTCAAAACAGTCAGATATGATTATTGTTATTAGGCACTATTTCTTTAAAAAGAATGGATTATCTTACAGGAACCCAAATGCTGACACAAGTTATGTTGTTCTAATTGCAGAATTAACTCTGCTTGATTTCACCAGGAGACAAAGTTCAAATATACTAGGAAGTTTTAATCACAACACCTATTAAAATGTATTGGGTAGAGGATGTATACTAAATTAAACAGGCAATACGATGGCATCAGTTAATTTAAGCTTAGCTGAATTTAAGTCAAAAACAGCCAAACATTCAGTAATGTAATGGCCTCCAGAGATCTGATTATATCCACAAGTATTTTCCATGGTTCCCAAATCAAATTCTTACAAAATAGGATAGACATAAAATCGGCACAGCACAAAGGTCTGGACTGATGAATGAAGGAAATTTCTGGGGTTTGTCAAAGCACAGAACCTGTTTTATAGAAGGAAACATTTTGGTGGAAATAGGACTACAGTAAAAATAGCCAAAATTAGCAGTCAATCTCTGAACAAAATTTTCCGTGAAGTCTCCCTTGGCTCCTTATTACTTTTCATTAGTTTCTGCTTCTGGATTTCCGCCACAGCAGAAGCACAAAGTATCTGAAATGTCCATTTTGGCTTGCTTTTCCACCCACTACAGCTTAGATTCTGTCTTCTTGCTTGAACATACTGTGTAGCCTGGTTCTGCCAAGGTAGGTGGGCAAAGACAAGCGGAGAAGGCTAGATGCAGGTTAGACATATAATTTAAAGATATAGCCATGTTAGTCTGGATCAGTATGCAAAGAGACCTCAGGGACTGGCTGAGAAAAAGAAAGAAGTTAGTAATATAATGTTTCAAAGACTTAAGTCTGCTCCATGCATCTGAGGAAGTAGACTTCTGTTTGCAAAAGCTTATGCTATCTACTTCTTTTTCTCAATTAGGGCTAGTCTACACCTAAGTGTACAATGCCCATTTCTGCAGATTTCCACAGATACCATGGTAAAACTGCTTCTTTTCCTGCATAATATAAGGATTTTTCAGGGGGAGGGGGCAAGAAACCCGAATTTCTATGAGTTGTGTATAATAATAAAAATAATAATAAAATTTATTTGTAGCCCGCTGCTCTGTCATCAGTCAGAGTGGGTTACAGTAATTAAAAAAGACATCAAGATAAAACAATTCCAATGACCCAACATCCCACCTCCCACCCCTTAAAATTAAATTAAATCAACATCAGATTAAAATAAAAAAGAAAAATACATACAACATAAAAGCAGCTAGTCATACTATGGACACTGTAGATGTAAACTTGTAGAAAAGTGCTGAGAAGTGTATGGCTAGATCAGATTATATTCAACTTTAATGAGTATTTTAAACATGTAGATATTAGTCTCAAAGGTGCTACAAGGTCCCTCTGCATACAGAGAAACAGGACTAACTTCTCTTCCTCCCTCTCCTTCCATGATCTCCCTCTGCTTATATTTTTGTTTTATTTTTTAACTGTCTTCTTTTTGATCCAGACATTCACAAGGAAGATAACTACTAAAACTATAGGGTATAATTAATACTCCTAGTCCTAGTCCATCATCACCACTCATTGCTACAGGACTTTGAAGCTCAAAGGCTCTGAACATCACTTTGGGGACCATGGAAGGTGTCCCAGGAAGAGCATCATGCCAAAAGGGAGAAGAGCCTAGCTTCTTTGTTGGTCAGAGAAAAATCTAGTCCTCCTTCCCAGAAATAGCTTTCAGCTGGAATTATTAGCTGCTCGGTGCTGAGGAGAGTTCAGCACTCAAGGGAAGGATACACTGACCACTGATGTTGGCCAGAGAAATGCAGGATGCTAACCTATATGTGCAATTGTATTCTGTTGTGAACCACCTTTAAGATCATTTGAGAGAAAGGATGGACAGGTATAATTCAGTCATTAACTATAATAATTCAATAACTTTAATTATAATAATTCCACCAGAAATGAGCGCATCCCAAAAAGTCTGTGAAAGAGCTTGGGGTTGACAGAAGCCAAAAAGAACCCCCTGAGTTCCCCCAGTCATCTAGCCTAACCCACCTTTTGGACCCATTGAACAGGAGGGAAATTTAAAAAAAAAAACAAAAAAACAGCAGCAGTAGCACCGGAAGGCCCGTCATCCCCAGTAGCAGCACAGGCCTAGTGGAAGCGGCGGTGGCCTTTTTTACTACGCTGCTGCCGCTGCTCCCGGAGTTTCCATTCCTTGGCGGTAGGTCTGTCAGTCCCGGGAGCAGTAGCAGTGGCAGTGGCACGGCCCCACCAGCCCCGGTCCCCAAATGCACCAGCAGCCTAGCCACAGAACTAGCTGCAGCAGCTGGGGCTGGCCAGGCTGCAAGGCAGCCCTCCAGAGCAGCGGCGGTGAGCCCTCCAGGGAGAAGGAAGGAAGGAAGGAAGGAAGCCCTGCCACCACTGGGAAGTGGCAGCAGTGGCTGTCCCCGGCAATGGGGGATCCAGGAGGAAGAGGAGGGCACAATAAATTTGTGTGTGTGAATAGAATTGATCACAAATGCACTCTATTGAAAAAGCAAGTAGTTGCTTTTTCAAAAGATTGATTTTGTGATCAATTTTATTGCCCCCCCCCAAAAAAAAAGATTCCCCTGTTGGAAGGGGTTGGGGGGGGGTGAAGGGTTGTCACCTTCCCTGACTCCTCCAGTGGGAACAACATGCATTCACAGCTAAAAAAGCAGTTCCAACCAAGGTCCCTTTTCATAGTCTGAACGAGAAGCCTTTTGGAACTTCTTTCCTTAGCGGAGCAGAGCCAGGTTCCAACGCAGATTTTTCTGCAAGTGGGAATGGGCCCTTAATGAGGTTTACCTGTCCATAACAACTTTCAAAACCGAGGGTGAGTTTAAGTCTGTAAAATCAATTTTAGCCATAACATCATTTGTCTGTCATAGATGAAGGTAAATCTCTGATGAGTGCTATAAAATAATATCCCCTGAAGTTACTCACTTTCATAGCCCTTAGCTGTCCCAAGAACATGTGCCAGACGGCCAAGAGCAGAAGCAAAAAAGCACAGGCCCATAATGTTCTTTAGTAGAACCAGGACTTAGGTAACCCATAAGGTCAATTATCACAGTTCCAGTCAGTGGGAGGTGGTTCTTCCACCCCTCCTTCTACCGTCCCTACCACACAGAGAAAGCATCCATAGATTTGTACCAAAAACTTGGAAGCATTGTATTTTAAAGCACAGTTTTAATGATGCACAGGACAACATGGTCACTGGTGTTACCGGTTGGGAATTCTGAAAGGGGTTGTTAATTTTTTCCTCCTTTTCCTCTTGTATCAAGGCTGCTGTGTCTCTGTCATCCAGCTGAGTAGCCTAAATATTCACACAAATGTATCTCTGTGACAGGGGTGGGAATGCTTACTGGCCATGTTCTGCTCTTCACATTGCTTTTGAAGGGAGGGCAATCCCTGCTAGAAATCTAAAACAACTGTTTGAAGGTGTCACATAAGAACTGTGGCTGATGGGGGTATCTGCATGATGTGGAGGGAAGTGGGTACTTTACAGGGACAGGAAATCCTGGTACTGTGATTCATTCCACAATGCAATGAAAAAGCTGATTCAGGGGAGTATATGCGCGAAGCAAATAAAGAAAGGAAGGATTTTGAGTGAACTGTACGTAAGCATAACCATATGGAGAGTATATTTATTTGGCATTTACAATAGAAAAATATCTTAGATTTTCAGGAGGCATAAGGAGGAATGACACAGCAGACTAAGGGGGCAGGAAACCCATGGCGTGGGAGCTAGGTGTAAACAGGAAAAAAGAAGAAACATGCATTTAAATGGTAGCCTTTTTCTTTATAAAAGCAAGTATAGTTGTGCTCTTTCCTGGCAGGTAATTCCTTCTGCATCAAATAAGTGAGTAATAATAAAAAATATAAAATTATAAAAGGGCTAGCTAGCATCCATCTTACACATTCTTAATAGGTATCCACACCCAAAGAGCACTGTCAGCATTAGCTCTTGACCCAGGCAAGGCATTCAGCAAAGATGCCTTTAACCTTCTTTTCTGGGTACAAAAGACACGCAAATGTATCTTTGTGTCTCCTTTTCAAGGAGGGGAAAAAACCACATATGAAGGTCAGCTTCCAGGATGGGATTGTCTTTACTGGAAGAAGATTCCAGTAAATTATCTTTTATAGGAGCCAGAAGGACCATCTACCCCCGAGGTAGGCATCTATTGCCCTTGAGGTGTTCTTGGCCTATATTTTGTAGTCCAGGCTGGTATAACCAATGCTGAGTTGCAATCCAAGAACTAAAATTGCCCATCTGTGATTTAGCCCAATACTGTCTACCTTGGCTGGCAGTGGGTAGCATCCTCCCTTGGGCCTTCTGCATGCCACTGATCCTTAGTCCCCTCCCAAAAGAATGGGAACACTGTGCCTAGATGTCAACACTTACCTTAATTACATTCTTTCAATAACTTAGGTGAGTCCAAGTTTAATTAACTGATGGTGTTTGTTTCAGTTACAGAAAGACAAATCTCTGATTTGCAGTTAAATAACCATTACAATTTTAAAACATTATTTTTGGAAAATATTTAAGTATGGAATCACAAATGCAGATAAGCTTTGACAGCATCCATAATTCACATCAGGAAAAACACACAGAGGGAAAGCATCTGTCAAGGAAATAAAAGCCGCCATACAAAGGAAAAATGCGGAAACTAGGTAAGGAGTAAACCTCAGAGATTCCCAGTTCTTATCATCACACAAATGCACAATGAATGAGGAGATCTCTCTTCTGTAACACAGAAATGGGAGTAGTTCTTTTTTAACCAATTCACAGACAGAGGCAAAAAAGAGAGAGGCATAAATTCTAATGTTCCAGGCAAGCAACTTATTGAAGCAAAAACTTTGGGCTCTTGATGTACTTATTAGTGAAGCTTAAAGGAAACGGTAGCCAGTGATCCTGAAACTTTGCAGAATTGATGTTTCCAAATGACTGCCTTCCTCTGTTCTTACAACTTTGCTACTGAAAAAAAAGTGCCTCATTCCCCAGACAAGAAGCCTGAAACGTGAGGCTCCAGCAGGCAGAATTAGCATCCTCTTACTATAGCTGGCATATCTAGCACTAAGCCCAATTAAAAGGCTAGGTCACAGCACTTTATAAGCTTCACTTTCAAGCATAAAATTTAATTTGAGACAGGGTTCCTGGGGCCACCCATGGTAGCTGTTTTGAATGACACAACTTACCTTTAAATGTGAGAATAATAAATAACAGAGTACACTTGTGTTATGTGCAAAGTCTGTTTCTAACTCCTCCCTAATTTCCACATGTCCATCTACAACATACTTGACTACAACATACTTGTTCAATTCAGGGAACTTCTCCATCAAGGAAAAAACTAAGGATCATGACTATGATATTTTTCTTGGAGTGATGGCACAGAGGATGGTGCTGGGGGGGATTCCTGTTTGATTATTTGGCCATTGACCTGTGGGTTCAGTCTTGTCCCTGTGCTATATAATACCTACATGAAACTGCTGGGAGAGAGTGTCCATAGTTTTGGAGTAAGGTGTCAGCATGCAGTATGTTCATGATACCAAACTCTATTACCCTGTTTCCCCTAAAATAAGACATCCTCAAAAATAAGACCTAGTGCATCTTTGGGAGCAAAAATTAATATAAGACACTTGTCTTATTTTCAGGGAAACACAGTACTTTTTTCCACCCTGTTCCAATGAAGCTGTGCCTGTGCTAAACTGGTACCTGGAAACAAACAAATTGTGCCTGGAAGCAGACAAACTGAAGCTCCATTCAGACAAGAAAGAAGTCTTTGTGGCCATTTGAAAAACAGACCTGGGAATAGGGATTCAACATGTGTTAGATGGAGTTAAACTCCACCTGAAAATACAGATTTGCAGTTTGCGGGATATTCCTGGATTCAGCTCTGAGCCTGGAGGCCCAGGTTACAGCAGTGACCAGGAATACCACTGCACCCATTCCTGGGGAAGACAGATCTGGCCGCAGTGAAACCTGCCTTGGTTACAGTCTGTTTGGATTACTGTAATGAATTCTACATGTGGCTGCATTTTTAAAGTGCTCAGAAATTTTATTTGGTGCAAAGAGCTGCAGCCATGTTGTTAACAGGGAGCACACAACTATCTTAGAGTTTATCACATGTGATTTTCATGCCGATCCAGGCATGAGACAGGATCACACTGGGATGAGTTAAAACTGATTTTACCGCACACAGAATTGCTGCTGAGCTGTTGCTCAACCATCAGCCATCCTCCAGCCGTGCTTTGGCGGCTGATTTTGGTATACAGAAAGCTTCCACATGCCTGCAGCCCCAATCTGGCCTTTTGTTTGCTTCTGAAAAGTGTTTTTTCTCCATTCTTTTTCAACCTAGTTCTTCTTGGTTGGAGTGGCATTGGGGCAGCTTGGGGCTGCTTTCAGGGCATGCATCGTCTAAATGCTACACCCTAAACACAGCCCAATGGAAGATCTTTTCGCCTGTCTGTTTTGGGGCTGTTATCTTTTCCCAGCTAAATAGGGCTAGGGTTTTAATGCTGTGGGGTTCTGTTTTTAAGGCTGGTATACAGTCTTTTAATTTATTTTAATATTTTTAACATTTAATGTTTTAACTCCATAAATTGTTTAATTGCTTTTTTAAACGTATTTATACCTTTAATGTTTTGTATTGTTTTTAATTTGTATTGTTTCAAATGTGTTGTTAGCTGATCCCACCTCAGAGCATCAGATCAATCACCCTCTATGTGGGTGTCTACGTGGATTGCAGGTAGGTTTTTTATTTATTTAATTTTTTAATTGCAATAATACACATCAACATAAACATAAACACCTCAAAAGACTTAATACATACACTTACTAAATACGCACATTCCATATTTTATTATTTATTTCTTTATTTCCATATATACATACTTCCTCAGATTCAATGACTCATAAACACAGATCATTTTTCCGATTATCCAGTCTTCACCTAAGTCTCAAGCAGCATTTCTATAGAAAAGACTACTGATAAAGAAATTATTTTATTTCATACTTCCCAACTTTTTTTACAGAATTCCAAAATTAGAGCCCAACTCTTATCTACAACACTCATATTTTTATTATTCAACCTAGCTGCTAATTTGTCCATTTCATACATACCTACCCTGTTTCCCCCAAAATAAGACTTCCCCCCAAAATAAGACCTAGTAAAGGTTTTGCTGAATTACTAAATATAAGGCCTCCCCTGAAAGTAAGACCTAGCAAAGTTTTTGTATATCAATATTTATACAATATACAATAAATGTTCATTTTTTTGATTCAACAATAAATGTGAATTCTTCTTCATGGAAAAAATAAGACATCCCCTGAAAATAAGAGCTACCGCATCTTTGGGAACAAAAATTAATATAAGAAACTGTCTTATTTTTGGGAAAACACTGTATTAATTTAAATAGCCATTCCTCTATTGACAGAATTTTCATACTTTTCCAATTTTTTGCTAACAGAATTCTAGCAGTGGTTACCATACATAATACTCAATTCCAATGCTCATTCTCATCTTTTTTCCCCCTTTAATTTATTTGTCGTATTTAATAGGTAAATTTCTGGCTTCATTTGATGATTTATTTTCAAAATCTTTGTTATCATTATGGGTATTTTTCCTCAGTATTTTCTGATCATAGGGCATTTCCACCACATATGTATCCAAGAAGCTGGGGCCTATTTGCACTTCCAGCATTTCTTTGGTTTGTTTTGTATATTTTTGATATTTTCTAAGGGGTTAAATACCAATATTGGCCCATTTTAAGAAAATTATCTTAGAGCTCTTGAGAACTTCTGAATTTCCGCATTTTCTTCCTTAGTTGTTGCCAGTCCTCTAAATGTATATCCTTGGCCTATTGTGACATTGTATTTTGAACTTGGTTTTGTGCTAATTCCCTTTCTAATAATAGTTTGTAAATTTTTGATGCTTTCTTCCCTTCCTTACTAAATATTATTTTATCTAATTCATTTCTTTGATCTTCAAATCCTTCTAGTTTCAAGTCCATTTTATCTCTCTCTTTTAATTGCAAATACAGCACCCAGTATAGTTGGAAGTCTATATTCCCACGTTCCTCACATGGTTTAATATTAGATTGATTTTGTTGATCTTTTATTAAAATATCTTCATATCTTATCCAATTTCTTTGTTCTGTCCCTCTCTCCCCTGGAACACTTCTTGAGTTGAAATCTACTCTGGCCGAGCAGAGATTCAAACTCTAGTCATCAGAGCTGTAGTCAGATGCTCAGATCACTACACCAGAATGGGTCAATAAACTAGTATGATTTGGTTCCTTCACCACTCTAGTCCTTTGACAGCTGCAAAAGATTTTATAGGTGTCAGAACCAAGGCTAATTGGGGATGATGGGTTAGGGTAAGAGTGCTGTTTTGCTTGGCTGTAGTGCTTGGGGCTGAGGCTGCAGGTGGCTGACCTTGAGTAGATCTGTGCCCGGAAAATTGTTTTGCAGCAGCTTGCAATGTGAAAGAAGGGTTAGAGATAGCTTAGTACAGCTTGGCCTAGATACAAAAAAAAAAGAGGGGGGGGGGTAGTTGGTGGGGGAATTAGTTCATGGGAATAATAGGAGGGGAGCTATAGTTTGCACCAAACGTAGAGGGGTGTTGTTGGTTGGGGTTTTTTAATGTACTGTTTGGGCTTTGGAGGGCAGTTCCAGTTTAAACGCTGAATAGTGGATTCTGGTTTGGTGACTTCAATAAAGTTTTGTACTGGTTCATTATACAAGACTCGTTGCTTGCACAAAAACTCTTGAGTTTACTGTTCTGACAATAGGTCACAACCGACACTTTGAATTGTTCCTAGAATCGAATTTGCAGCTGGTGAAGCTATTGGAACATGGGAGTTGTAAGTTTCCTTTTGTGGTTGTTGTTAACTGCTTTTGAGTTATTTCCAGCTCATGGTGACCCTATAGATGAGACATCTCCCAGACCTTCTATCTTCCAATGCTCTCCTTAGATCACGCAGATTTCATTCCTGTGACCTCCTTGATTGAATCAAGCCATTTGGCATGCAGTGTTCTTCTCTTTCCACTACCATCTACCTATCGTTTCTTTTAATAAGTCATGCCTTCTCCCTTTAAAACACTGAAGAAATGGTGTGAGTGGGGTGAGGCTCAATGGGAGGAGAAATGAGAGGTCACGGGTGTTAAGTTTTTCCCCAAAACATCCATTATTTTAACTTTAAAAATGTTATTTTTAAATTTTCTTTAAAAACATCACATCTTACCAAATTTTCACTTTAACCACATGAAACACTGCACATGTAAATGCATGTACATTTATAAGTAATCTTGAACTATTTGCCTGCCTCTAAGGAAAAAAAAATATTTGGCAAGGGAAATGGATTCCCTGTGACTTTTCCATGGCTAGAGAACTAATATTTGCAGCACTCAAATCAAATCAAATCAGTCCTCATTCGGTCAATGACCAGCAAGAATTTGTAGCACTGGAAAGGTATATGTCCACCTTCTATTCTTCTATAGACAGATGACTTCATAACATTTGAATTTAAGACATACAATTTGGATATTTTTTTTCCCCCTGGAAGCTTATGAATAAATGTCCTCCACCCCAAACCGGCTGTTTTATTTTTCCAGTTTATTATCTGATGGGTTGATTTTAATTAATTATTTTCCACTTCTGTTTTCTTTCTTTTCTTTTTTTTTTTTCATAATAAAAATAGAGTTGTGCAGCGAGGGGAATGAAAAAGCTTTCCTTAACTACAGTGTTTTCTCTATATTGTCCTTCAACGAAAAGCAGCAGATCAACATAACTCGGGTGGACTGACAGTAAACAGTAAGTAGTAGACAGACTTCACGCTGCCTGTCCTTACAAGAGCTCCCTTTCCACACTACCAGACAATAACAAATGTTTTATCAAAAGAAACAACAGGGAACAGAACAGAGTAACAATGCTAACCAAAGGTAACAATGGGATGCCATTGTTAACCAAACCACCACTGGGGAAGAATAAGTGATAAGTGGTATGTGTTAGCCTAAACACCTCAGGGCTTTTTGTTTTGTTTTGTTGGAAATGATTCCTGAGTGAAGATATCTGAAATGTGAGCAAGAGAGCTGATCCTTGATCCACTCTCCTCTTCTTAAGATCAAACAATTTCTGTGTGATCACATCTTCTATACATCTGCACGGACTTGGACACACCTTGGAAGCATGCCAGAGGTTGGCTGCTAGAGTGCCCAAAGGGGTTTGTCTGGAAACATGTCCTGGTGGAATAAATTAAGTATTCCAAACAAGAGATGGCTTCAAGGAAGGTTGGATTGTAAGAGTTTTGTCACAGCGAACTGTGTTTTGTCACAGTGAACTGTTCTGGATTAGACTGTTAGACGAGTCGGCCTGGCCCTTGTCATTTAGGCGAAGGCCTTAAAGAACAAGAAACCAGACTAGACCTCTTTCACAATTATAGCACATTGTTGCGTCCTATGGAATCCTGGGATGTGTGGTTTGACAAGGCTCCTAGAAAAGCTCTCTAGCTGTGAATTCTAAATCTTCCTCCCTAAACTGCAGATCCCAGGGAATATGTAGGATTGAACTATGGCAATTAAAATATAATCATAGTGCTATAACTGTGTAGTGCAGGGGTTCCCAATGTGAGTTGCCCACACCTCCTTGGGGTGCAAGCTGGAATTTCAGGGGGTATTTGTGTGAATCTGGATTCAGTTCTCTTTTGTCAATCAAGGGAAAAAAATCTAAAAATTGCCTGAATCCATAAGAAGAGCTGTAGATCACAGTTAGTAAGAAAGTTCCACATTTTGATAAAATCACAAATGAGAAGCAGGAGAAAAGAAGTCATTGAATTTTACATTCACAGTTGGGACTGATTTTAGTGTTTACAATTTTTTTCTGAATAAATTAGAATCGAATTGCTCATCTTAGATTTGCATTTTATGCACCGGGTTAAAAGCTTGTTTTTTTAAGTTCAGTTTGTTTCCCTGCAGTATTGTATGTGGTTCAATTTATGGTTCAAAAATTAAACTTCTTCATCTTCAAATGTCATATTACTTTTGTAGGGTGTGTGAACATTAATCAACCATTTCCTAGGGGTGTGGGACACAGAAAAGGTTGGGGACCACTGGTGTCTTAGAAAGAGCAGTATGGATTAATCCCTTGTATTCTACAAGAGCAGAGAATGTGTGTAACAAATAATTATAATTGTACTTCTAACCATGAGAGGAAGGACAAGTTACAAGACACCTTTTGTTTATATTCCTTGAAAGTAGTTTCACCATACCTTGCATTTTTAATATTTTTAATTCCCTGGAGACTAAAGAATCTAGCATTATACATCTATATGGAGATGGACAGACTCCTTTAAAAACTTCCTTTAAATCTCTTAATTACCAGATTTGCATGTTTCTGCCAAGCAATTGAGCTTATGGGAGAAGCCAACCCATAAATAGGCAAGCAAACCAGAACAGAGAGAGAGCCAGCATTGCATAGTGGTTTGATCATTATATGTATGCCCCAGAGACTAGGGTTTGAATCCCCGTTTGGCCATGGAAACTCACTGGGCAACCTCGGGCAAGTCACACTCTCTCAGCCTCAAGAGGAAGGCAAGGCAAACCCCCATTAAATAAATCTTGTGCATAAAAGTTGCCATAACCTGGAAATGACATAAAGGCACACAACAAAAAATGGACTCAAGTGAACTTGGGCTCAGACAAGAACAGTTCTAATTTCCAATTCAGGTTATTTATTAAAGAATCAAAACAGAGAGCAAATTAGCCATTATTGCTCTGAAATAAAATAAAATAAAATTAGCTTTTAGCTTTTAGCTATCATACACATATGAGGACATCAGGAATGACTCATTCCAGAAGTTTAAAGGGAGAGTGCTCCTCTGGACTCTGGCACTGGTTCAGTTTTATTGTTACTGTTGCTCTGTTGCCCATATGGACAATTTTGCTCAGATACAAAGGTATTTCTTGTAGGGCAGGGGGCCTGGCCTCTCTCAAAACGGGAAAATCAAACCCACCGATCAATAGCTTCAAAGGAACTTGAGTCAACCTGGCATGTGCACAGACATGAAAGTTGGGCTCTCCAGCTGCCTGGATGTGGTATTTGTTCAGAGTTATTTCCAGACAGGGGTGGAGGGAGAGGGAGGAAAGGTTGGATTTGTCACAGTCTGTTAGCCAAGTTACAGTCTGTTGTCTCTGGCATACCTTCTCCTGCCCTTTAATCTGCTCCTCTACCTTGACTTTCCACTTAGTTTCCTTGAATAGTAAGAAAAACATGTTCACATACTTCCCATTCCCAATTTTTTCCCCTTCAGGGAAGGAAGCGAATGAGGCCTTGACCTAACACTGGGTGTATCAGAGATCATATCCTTACAAAGGCCAGTTGTCTGACCGTACGACCTACAGAAGTTCATTTGTGGGAAGACATTAGGAAGGTTACAGGATTATCTGACCACTACACAACATTTGACTTTGTGGCCCTGTCATCCATGTTGTTCTCTATCTAGACCAACATGTGTTTTAGAGAAAATGCATCTTTGGCTCCATCCCTTTGGAAGGATGGAACACAAGACACAGATATGGGGCCTGAGGAGAAAAACTGGCCTCTTTCTACTCGGCCAACTATAGACCAGGCCAGTTGAACCTGATTATAGTGGCTAAAGCTTCAGATTACTCAAGTTTTCTTCTGCAAGGCAGTGTGAATGCTGTATCCGGTAGCTGCTGGCTCTGAGACCCATTGAGGGCTGGTCAGATGGCCATGAGTAGTGGACATGTAGGAGCATTTGAGGCAAGGGTCCAACCTGTGCAAGCATCTGAGGAATCAACACACGATGCTATTGCTATTTAGGCAGCCCTTAGCCTGTCAGATTTTGATTTAAGACAGGTTGAGGGCAGCATTCACAGATAAAAACTAGACATATGTGGTCAAGCAACATCACAGTGTGGCCAAAATGGCAAAAATGATTAAGATGGTCCTTCCCATTTGCAGCTTTGCCTTTTGTGGATTTGATTATTCACCGATTTGATTAAGATACACTCTGGGGGAATCTGTAGGTCTTCCAGCATGTTTCTGTTGTGAACTTCTGCCAAAGGTCTTGCTGGAGGACCTAGAGATTCCGAGAGAGAATACTTCTCTAAGCGTTTGTAGGTCCTCCAGTACAATTTCATGATCAACTTCTCATAGGTCTTGACTATAGAATTGCCCTGGAGGAGCTAGAGATTCCTAGAGAGGTGTTCTTTCAGGGTTTTTTTTAATGTTTTTTTTATTTGCAGGTTTTCACTTTCACTGGGGGTCTTGTGCCCCTAACCCCAGTGAATGTGAAGGGTCCACATGTGAGGAAAGACTGCAGAAGTTTGCTTTTGGCTGAGCCTACTAGGTATAGCAAGGCTCTGGTCCCTCCTCTCCTCTTTTTCCTGCTGAGTTAACTGTATTTTTGTATTTTGAACTCAGTTTGCAGCGACTGAAGTAAGCTGAAGACAAAGTGGGAAATGGGAGGAGGAGAGAAAAACTGGGACATTTTAAAAGCAGCTGAAAATGTGGGATGACAGGATTAACAAGGACTGTCCTTGCCAAATCGGAACAGTTGGGGAATATGGAACACTCAAACATTTACGGCTTGGGGCAGATTATGAAGCTAACGAGTATATCTTTGTAAAACCCATTTTCCCAAGAAAGAGCAAAAACTACAAGAGGAGATAAGTGATATTAATTTCCATTAGTGGGCATGCTTTGTTTAGTAGATACTGCCTTAAAAATAGCATTAATTGCAATATGTTCTCCAGATGGTAGGTCGTATAAATCAAAAGCAGGCCTCTTTCTCAGATTTATCCAATAGCTTCATGATTTCTAAGTCCTAGTGAGCTAGCAGTCTTGATGCACTCAGCTAAAAGATAGGAACAGTATTTACATTTTGAATGAATGCTGTACTTGGAATGATTCCCATGCTGGTGGCGGGGGGCAGGGGGGGTGAGACTGACTGAGTGTTGTTTCTTGATTAACAAACTTCAGGCTTGCTAATATAATAAACTAGTTTATAGGTAGCTTTGCACATGAGAGATGAATGAGTTGCCTCCATTTCCTCCTCTGCGGTTTCTCCGTATAAACATGAAATATGTGCATTTCATTAGGGGAGAGGGTGCATCAGTCTGATTTTCATAGATACAAAGAATGTATGAAAAGAGGAAGAGAGTCAGCTCTTCCCCTTCACCTTCTTTCTTACTTCTTCATAACATTTGTCATACTAAAGAGGCATGTAGATTATATCATTAACCCACTGACTGGTCAAGTGGGATCTTGTCTGGTCTCTTTGAAGAGTTTCTATATGTATATACCTGTTGGATGCTCTGCCTCCTTATTACTTCCCCCGGCCCCCAAATAGCTAAGCACTAATGGATGCTGTGTGCACATATACTAATACTCAACTAAGGTCTAATCTGCACTGTGGAATTAATGCAATTTGACACCACTTTTAACTGTCATGGATCAATGCTATTGAATCCTGGATGCTATGACACCAGAGCTCTCCTGACAGAGAAGGCTAAATATTTCACAAAACTACAAATCCCAGAATTCCATAGCATTGAGCCAGGGCAATTGAAGCAGTGCCAAACTGCATTATTTCTGCAGCACAGTTTAGACCTCCGTCTGCTGAGTGTGAGTCCTCCTGTCCCAAAATCATCCACACCCCATCCACACACAAGAGGAAGGTATCAGCCGACTTGATAGAATTCAAAGACTTACTGAAGTATATTTTAAAAGTGGTAAAATCTACAAGAGGGACCCCCCAACACACACAAATACACTCAATATCCCAGTTGGGATTAGGTATCCTTGAATAAGCATGGAATCCAGACTGGCAGGTGGCAGGAAATGAGGGAGTGTATCATGGAAGAGGGCACATTTGGATGAGTAAAGCCCTCTTCCAGGATACCCTGGAAATAGAAATATTTTGTTAATACTTCCCTTTCTGCCTTCTTGTCTTCTGAGAGTGCCTCTGTTCCTTATACCTTGCATGCCTTGTGGGTCTCTAAATTTCACTGTGATGTGGACAGATCAAAAGCATTCCCTGCATAACTGCAATAGTCAATTGATCATCTCATGGCCGACATTCCAGCAAAGAAATTCTCTATCCTTAGCTGGGTTGCACCTTGGACAACACGTATACAGTCTACCACCAGGAACATACCCAAAGACTTACTACCCTAGTAGAACCTTCCAGGATTCTTGTGACACAGGCTTCAATATCCCAAAGTTGTCATTACATTATGATGTGGCAACAGACATAGGAAGCTGTGGCCACGTGTCTTCTGGAGCAATTTCAGCCAAGTGTGCCTCACATGATCTAAAATCGAAACAGTTTAAAGTTTCTGTTTCTGGAGTTTCTGGACTCCAAAGGTGTGCCAGGCACCCCTGAAGGGGAATGCACAAAAGCCACACCATTCACCAGACACGAACCGAACAATATCATATTGGATATCAAGAACCTCGGCCTCCAGATACCAAATAGATTTGGACAATGTACGAATAGTGAAAATACCTGAGCTGGTTAAAAACCCACTTCCACCTAGACAGCTTATAATTATTTTTGTTAGGAAATAACAAGCAATAGCTTTTCGTCGTCTTGGTGACAGATGTGATAGAGTCAAAAAGGCAACACACCATGCCATTATGTTAAGACTGCTTTGCAGATTTCCCAAATGGAGTTTAGGTAACTGCAAAATGGTAGCTAATCGTATGACATTGGGCCACATGAGTTGAACTCATCACAGGGAAAACACCCAGCTACACATTGCCAGCCCAGATTCATTGTAGAAACTTTTTGGTATTGGTTTTGTTGTTGTTATTGGTGGTGGTGTTGTAGTAGTGATGGTGTTTGGATATTGGTATCTGTGAGTCAGGGGTTATTTTTTAATGTTATTTGTTTATCGGCCCAAAAAGCCTGTCAGTCAAGGCCAATTCACTCAAAACAAGAATATTGGATGACTGGGGGGCGGGGGGGAGTTACTGCCAAGCTGTCTGACCTCCACAGTTCAGATCAATAAAGGTTTTCTGTTCGGAAGCATCAAAACAGATAGACTGTTGTCATCCTTATCCATGGAACTAAATTGATTAAGGTCATTTCCTAGGTAAGGAGGAACTCTTCTTTAACAATTTAAGAAAGGGAAAGGAACAAAAGGGAGGGGGGGAGGAGATGTCATTATTGCACAAACATTAAATCTGCTTGGATAGCTCGGAATATAAGTTGGCAAGGCAACATATCTTGGCTTGAACAATAAACTTGTTATGTCAGTAGCTCTACTATGTATGAAAGAAACAGGTTTCAATATATCATGCTGAATTTACTTCCTTTCAGCCTTTCATGGCCAACTATTTGATGTTAATCCTTTCACTGCTGCAATCGATACAGTGACCTTACTTAAAGATTTCCTGACCTTTGTGTTAACAGTGTTGTGCTGTTAGAGTGAAATTTAATTCTTCTTTATTCTGAAAATAGTACAGTAGAAAGCATCGATGTGTTTTCATGGTGTGGAAAGTAAAAGAAAACTTGTCAGTCATCAAGTTCTGCTTTAAACTACTGGATAGAAGGTAGAGTGGTGGAAAACATTTACAGGTCATGGGGCAAATTCTCAGCTGCTTTGAATCATCTTTCCTCTATTGATTGGCTATTTTCTGCTCCAAAACTATATAACCAGTTTAGGATCCAGCCTGTTTTAATGTTTTCAAAATGCCCTGAGTGTGTCCACACATTCATCACTCAATGTCTTCAGCATCAAAGATCTGTATGTGCAGAACAGCCTTTGCGTCTAATCAAACATTGTAACTACCACAGATTTTTGTACCAATGACACCACTGTGAAAACAATAATTTTCAGTGGAAAATTCACACATTTGGGTGTAGGTCATCAAATGATAACTTACCAAGCGATGGAATACAAAATAATATCCATGGATGTATGAATGAGTCCCACAATACAGTAAAATCATTGGATCATATGCCCTTCCAAATGGTTATGTATAGATTTATGCCCCCCCCCCCCCAAAAAAAACACCACATGCCTTTGGAAAGGTCTGGTTCACAGATCATGTCATTTCAGCAATGAGCATATCTGATGATAGGGAGGTGAATGTGTTAAGATACTCCTTTGTGGCTACAGTGCTACTACAGTTCTTATATGTGAAGGAGGATAAGTGATGGGGATGTCAACATTACCATGCGGAACAAACATTTGTTAACAACTTGTGACACATCACTAGATGTGGAGAATAGTGCCTGACATCCCAGGCCAGCTTCCATAGTACTGAGTGCAATATCATCTGAGAATAAGAATCCAGGATAGGGAGCAATTATTGTTTCCACCTTAGGATTGCAATGAGTTGGAAATAACGTGAAGTCAAAAATAACAACAAACTTTCCCCCCCCCCCCAAAAAAATCAGGAAAGTGTTTAATATAAGGGTTGTCATGAAGTAAATTATTCAAATGTAAATTACAATTAATGTTGTAAACCCAATTAAAAATAGAAAATATTACTAATAATTTTGAATACCTCTTCATTAAATCCTTAATCACTTGGAAACCATTTGCTAAGTAAGAACAGTGAAGTCATGGATGTGTATGTTTTGACTGGCTGCTTCTGGAAAGTATTTGGAGACAACCAGGAACACTCTTCTGGAAGGCAGCCAGGCAGGCAAAAAAGCTTAAGCTGCTGTTGAGTAGGTGGGTGCCGACCTAGGTGAGGTTTACTTTGTCTGCTTTGTGTGGTTTGAGCACGTACATTGTTTAGTTTTTGGAGTACAGGAAACTGCCTTATACTGAATCAGACTTTGTCTTGTCTGCTCTGAATGGCAGCTTTTCGGGGTTTCTTTTCTAGGTTTCTTTCCTAACCCTACCTGGAGATGCCTCATATTTCGTGGTGATCTTCCCTCCGAGTCTTCATCAGATCTGCCACTGCTTAGCTTCTAAAACCAAATGGGCATGTTCAGTGTTTGATTTGGTTATCCACCCTGAACCTAAGTTTGAAAAGCTAAAGAACTACAGAATTGTTTTGCTTCTAATCCACTGAAGCTGTGTTTCCTTTCGTAGTATCTGTATTTGTAAGACTTGTCTCCCTGTCATCAGTGTCTGTGCCTTGAAATCAATGAGTTGGAAACACTCAGAAGAATAACTGAAAATACTCAGAGGTAAGGATCCCAAAAGCAGAGGAGCAGGATGCAATTTGAAAAGGACATGAAGAGAAGAAAATGCTCAGGGAAGGCAGAGGTTTTGAAGGAACAGAAAGTCACATTAGGAACAGATGGATAATGAGGACAGAACAGGAAATTCTACTCACAGGAAGTCAGCAGCAAAACCCTACTCCTGGGTCACTAATTACTTCGATTTCTGAGACTTCAGCAATTAAGCTCAAATTGCTTTATTTGTTCAATGTGCTCCATTGGGGAGGTGGCACTTTTAATGCTAAGACTGGCCGTGATGGGGAGAAGGTAAGGCAGATCCATTATAGTGCCCACCCCTCCTCCAATATTAGGCTGAATATGGTCTAAAATATTTAACTGAGCCAATTCAGTATCTAAGATGGATGACAAGCTGTGATGCCAAAGCACAGTGCACATGTGTTTCATTAGCAACGTCTTGCACGTTGCACCACTGATTTATTTCTTTGTTCTGAGAAAAATTTAATGGTCTTTATGCCCAGTGTTTCAGCACAGCCTGGTATCTCAAATCAGCAATATTCAGTCCAGGAATTAGCTCAAAGAGGAACAAGGCTTACCAACCTTTGGCAACCTTCCCAAGAGGTTATCTAGATTATTGCCAGGGGAACCTGATTAATAACCTCTCTGCTACATTTCAAAATAATGTTTGGCTGATTTTTTTTATTAAAAAGTAATGCATTTGTATCTTTAAAATAATATAATAGAGTGGTACTGTACAATATCAAAAGCCAACTGGATTTTCAATTTAGTTTCAGCTCTGTATTTAAAGTATGTGAGTTTTTGATGCTCTGGAAAAATGTTGGCAATAAAAAAGAATGGCCTGATCTAGATTGGCAAAAAGAAGTGTGTTCATGGCTGCATGAAAGTCTAGCCTTTAGATGAGAAAAAGGGAAAGTGTGCCATGAAAATGCTTTTTTTGCGTTTTAGGGGAGAAGAAGCGCCTTTAAAAAGGTGCTGGTTTTCCCAGCTTCTTTTTTAAAAACTGCGGAACAGTGCAGCTCCATCTAAAGGCTGTGGTGCAGCTGCTAAGCATTAAGGAAAAGGCAACTTCATGTCACATTTTCCTGCCAATCTAGAAAGCCCAATTGTTAGGCTGACCTGTCCTGTTTTTAATACACTTGCTGACTGAAATTTTGTTTAACTTTATTGTGCAGCTAGGATATTTTTCCATTCTTATGGACATTTACAATACTCAATTTTTTATTTTAATTAGTCTCTCATCTCTTTGGCTACGATAGGTATGATGTGCTTGGATGTACTGATGTATAGGTTTTGTACTTTCCTTTTCAGGAAAGATGTGTAGCTAGTACTGGAGTCAGTGTGGATACTTAAGCCTGGACTACTGCTTACAAAGAGGTTATTTAAATTCCATTACAAGGCTTAATTATGGGTAGGATCTAAACTAACATAATGACCATTATTTTCAAAGATGCTCAAGGCAGGTATACCCTCTTATTCTTCCTAGATACCATAGAGCAAAGAAAAAGTCTAGTACTATGTTGTAAGATTTGCTAGATGGCCAACTTACACATTTTTTTTCTGAACCTAGCATTTTGATAATATTCCAGAATTTAGAATCAGGCTATGGGGTGATTAAGAGAAATAAAGCTAGGCTACATGGAGAATATAAGGCAATGGGAGAAGAACTGCATTGTAAACAGTGGGTGAGGAAAGATATGCAGGAATGAAGACATTTTGGCACTTGATTACTGACATAAGTTTGAATTTTTGAGGAGTTTTTTTTCTCATTTACCTCCTCAGACTTTCTGAGAATCATTTATGTGGCCTGAAATTTGCTGAAGAAAGAAAGAGAATTTCTGAAGTTAGTTGGATTTGTGGTCTCTGAATATCAGGATCCATAAGCTATTGTATATTTTTTAAAATGCACATTGAAAGTCCATGGGACTCCATTTACTCATCAGTTCCTAACACATTGCTAATAGATGCCTATGCATTTGGGATGCTTGGCATTACTTATGTGGCATGTGTGTGGTTAAAGCCTGGTGTTTGAATTATGATAAAGATCACGGATTGTTAGGCAACAGCAGTCATGCAAATTACTTCATTTGTTAATATTTACAGATAAATTCATACTCTGTGTTCACTGCAATTTTTAAAAGACGCTACTAGAAATCTGTTACTAAAAGAGAATAGAAACTCTTTTCTTCTATTTGGACATGGAAGACATTTCTGGAGTAGTAGTCACCAGATGGCACCACCACCCTGTAGTCTGACACAGAAAACTACACTGGAGTAGAGACACTGAAATCAATGGGACTATATTATAAGCAATCCCAGTGCCAGCCAGGTAAATTTAAAAATATTAATATTTGGTGATGTTTATTGTTAATGTTTCAGTGTCTGAGTGAGACCATTGCAGCCAGTAAAACAATGTGTTAATCCATGAACCCATGTTTTAAAAACATAGATTTTTCTACTGGGAAGGGAATGAAGTAAAGAAGAGGTGCACTTGATCAAGGGAATGAAGTAAAGAAGAGGTGCACATGATCAAGCCATAGTCCAGCAATCTGTTCTCACAGCGGCCAACCATCACTTCATGTTCCCCAGCAGTGGTTACTAAAATATAGGCTTCCACTGATCATGGAGATACCATCTAACGATCATTGGTAATCTTTTCTTCCATTAACTAGTCTAATTCCCTTTTATAAGTGTCCGTTACTGAAATCTTGTGGTTGCAAACTCAGTAGTTGTAGCTGTGGCCTGTCTCTATTCACTGTATGTCCCCTAGATTCTGGTATGAGGAAGAGCAACATTTCTCTATTCATTTTCTCCACACTGTGAATAATTTTATACATTCATCATTTTTTCAAAACTGAAAAGCCTCAAATACTGCACCTTTTCCTCTTAGGGAAGCTATTGTACCAGATATTTCTTAAGTCGTGGTGAACACATGTCCACATAGCTTTCCAAAGAGTATTTGTAAGGTCAGTATGATGTTGGCAGATTTGTCTGTTTGCTCTGATGCCATTCCTGATGTGGAATTTACCTTTTTCACAGCAAATGCATGCTGCTTTTTCATTGAGCCCAACACAATGCCACATTCCCTGTCCTGTTAAGTTGCTGCCAGCTCAGATGTAGCATATGTGTAAAGTTAAAAAGTTTTTGCCTCTCCGTGTATAGCTTTCCAGCTGCTTACAATTGAGAGCATTTGGTATTTGCCTCAGTTTATAGAGAAACCCAGAGAGCTCTTCGCTTCACTTTCCTTTTGTTTTAATTTTTATAATCTTGAATAATGTGGTATTGCCCCAACATTTAGCCAGCTTTGCTCCTCATCCCTAATTCTACATCATTTCATACCCAAACTGACCTAATTTGGCAGGGACAGTCCACATTAATCCTCTGTCCTCCCACTTTCTCAGTTATCATTACAATTACTCAGTTTTTCTCTTTTCCCCACTCTCCGTCTTTGTCCTCAGCTATGGGTATTCTTATTTTCTAGTGGTAAATACACTTCTGTTATAATAATGTAATATCCTTCTGTTACATATCAGATTCTCTGTAATTTGTGTTATTTATTTTTGTGCTGGTCAAGTGCCATAATAATAAATATATATATTTCAATTTCTCCAAACTGAGTCCAAGGTGCAAAAGGCATTTACACTCTCTTAACTCAATGTAGGGGGGGGGAGAGAGAAGAGCAGTCTTGCCCTTTCCTATAGTCTCAGGCAAAAGCAAACCGTTGCAGCATCTCCGTTAATCACTTTTGCTATATTGGCTACAAGCATCCTGGTTTTCATCTGTGAAATATGGGAGAGCATGTGGTTCATGAAGAGAGCCAGCATGACACAGTGGTTTGAGTATTGGACTATGACTCTGGAGACCTGGGTTTGATTCCCTGCTTGGAATCTGAATGTCTTTGGACAAATCACATGCTTTCAGCCTCAGGAAGGCAATGGCAAACCTCCTCTGAACAACTCTTGCCAAGAAAACCCCATAACAGGCTCATTTTAGGGTTGCCGTAAGTCAGAAATGACTTGAAGGCACACAACCACAATGTAGTTTATAAACATGCTAAAAATCACTGGTCCAAAATATAAATTGTTAGGGCACTCCATTTTTTACATGCTTCTGTTGTAAGAACTGATTTATTCAATATTTACAGGGGCATCCCACCTATGTGTTTACTGACACTTTCAGAGAAACCCTGGGAATCCTAGAATTGTCCATTGAGGAAAGGACCTTTGGACTCTCCAGCCGGAGACTTCTGCTTTGGGGGCACTGACCAAATCACAAATGCCAGGAGGATTCTCTATGAGGAAGCTATTAAAGGGGAATTATAGTGCTGGAATCATGTAGTGTAAAAGGGCCTCTAGTAATGGCAGTCTTTAGTGAAAACGAAGCTTGCCTAAGAGATTTCATTAAACCAGACAGAATATCACATTTAAAGTTACAAAGATGGCAGGGAGGAGAGGTGGGGGGGGGTCATACATTTGTCTTCTTCATCCCGATGGATCGGTTCTCCATTGAAAACTGAATAGACTGGAAGTGGTTGAGCAATGTGTAAGCAAGAAAGGCCACAAGTAATCTATTCCAGCAAGAAACCTAATGTCTTGGTTCCTTCACTTGCACGTTACATTTACTTTAAGTGGTAACTCTGAGGTTTGTGGTTACCTGCCTTATGTTAGTGCTTAGATATAATCATTCCATTGAAAGAAACCACTGGCTTTTATAGCGTATGAACTCTGTGGCTTTGCAGATATCATAGCATGCCTAACTATCAAACAAAACATAATATGTTAAATGTAATGGGTTTGGACTGTCAACATGTGGGTTTAGGAATATGAGCCATGCTGTTTGATCTCAGTTAGCCCTTGGGCTATATTACACCATCTCCCTACCTTACTTTGGATATACAGAAGTGTATATATCTGTATTTTTAAACTCTGCTGAAATATGCAATGCTATGGTAGCCTTCCCTAACCTCCAGATTTCCAAAAAGTGACATTTTAAAGTGAGATGGGTAACTGTGCAAAGGGAAGGGGCCTTTGCCCCTCACCAACAGACTGCAATGTTACTTCTGGCCACCATTTTGGCTGATTTTCAGCCATCTTTTTCTCTTTTTAGTGATTTTTTTGGGGGGGATGGGGGGATGGGGATTTGGGCCAGCCAAAACGCTGTATTTTTAGGTTGCCTACGACATTTTTGGCCCATTTTGGCATGCACACACAAATCATCCAAGAATCAGCCTGAAAAATTTTAGAGCTTTTTTTTTTCTTTTAAGGTTCTGGAGACTTTGGTGGCCTTCTGGGGATCCCAGGGGCCACATGCAACTTACAAGACACATTTTGCCGATTTATGTTTTAAATGAAAACAAACTGAAGCTTTTCCATTGCATACCCCACCCTTCCTTGTTGTCCTTCCACAGAAAGACAAAGGCCTTTTCATTCAGGTGGACTTTTGTCAAGCTGACTGTTCGGGAAGGGGCTTTTATTGGGCTGCTGCACTTCATCTGTTTTTCATGTAATGTGCTTTTAAATTGTTTTTAATCCAGTTTTTGTTTGAATACAATGACTGGTTTTCATTGTGTTTTAATAATGTCACCTAACACTGCTTTTATTTGGATTTCTTTTTTTATCATGCTTGTGAGCCAGTGTGGGAGAAATGCAAGCTATAAACCAAATCAAATCACTGAATAAATTGCACTGCTAAGCTAAAGGAGACTGTTTGACTAGCGACAAACAAGCAAAATCTTTCCCAAAAATTCCATCTCAGGTGAATCCAGATCTGGTCTCAGAGCAACCTGCAGCTTTCTTTTTGCCATTAGTAAACAACTTACATTTATCTACTCGTCACATTTGAGAATGTTATAAGACAAATGCTTTATTAGATCAGGCCCGAAAGACAATTCCAAAATTAATTCATCATGTCCAAAGCCCCACCAGGCTTCTAAGAGAAGGGCAGAAGGGAGTGTTAAGCAGCCTTTGCTCCTCTTCCTTCTGTGGTGTATGTGTGCGTGTGTTTAAAAACTACCCCTCTCCTTACAATTGTTTGCAAGTGGGGAGAAATTATTGAGGATGGCTGTCAGAACCTATAGTGGGTTCTGCCACGATGGCATGTGTGTTTTGGGTTATGGATATATATGTGGTGGGATAGTTTGGCATTTCTTTCTATGAGCAGAGTGGTGCCTCAGACACTCAGGCCTGATAGCTTTCCCCTACCTTGAATGTCTAGTTCACTTCTGCCTATAAAGTCTGGAATGGGTGGGGGTAAATTCACTTTGTAGTCCTTATGCTTCTAGCTGACCTAAATGCTCCCCTATGCTGGAGGCATGGTAGAGGCTGAAAGCACATTGGACCATATGGATCCATGGCCTCTGAGGGTCTCTCCATGCCACACACACACACAATCCTCCTGCTTTTTCATCTGTCATGAAATCAGAGACCTTGATGTTGGAGTGGTGAAGGTGGAGACATTTCTCCGAAGGTGCATGGAGGGGTTGTACATAGCCAAGGTTAACTTTCCAAAAGGGGCAGTCTCTTGATAGTTGCACTGTGCAAATATTCCCAACTTCTGGTCAATAATCACTGTACATTTATGTCATTCTTTCCTTCTTAACATTTTCTTAAGATTAAAAGCAAAGATAGATTCAGTAGTGGAAAAACACCGAAGAGTTACAAATGTAAGACATTGTTTGAGACACACACCACTCCAACTGAGGCAGGACAACTGCAGAATAAAATCCTCCTCTGGAAGTACCCTCATAAAGACTACCTAAATTCCGTATTTTCTTTTCTGCCACAGCCAGTTGCTTGTTTCTGGGAAACCTACAGGTAGAGCAGAAAGTGCCTCCCTCCACGCTTTATCTATAGCATATGATAGGAAGAGCTATGTGCCACTTGTTTGTACCGTGAAGACACTAGACCCCATCTGATCTTGAAAATTAAACAGGACCAGGCTGGTTAGATCTGGATGGGAGACCAACAAGGAATACTAGATGCTGTAGGCAGTGTTTCAGAGAAAGGCCATGGCAAACCATCTCTAAGTATTCTTTGCCAAAGAGAATCCTATAAAATTCATGAATATGCAATAAGTCGACGTGGAATTTGAAGATATAAATAAAAAAGGATATCAAACTGGTCATCAAAAGGGCAAAATGTGTGTGTGTGTTTAAATAACAACAGGCTATCACTTTATCAGTTCCACTTTATTTTCAAGGATACTTATTTTTAAAAAAATAATTTACAAACAGGTAGATGGGACAGTGAATGCAATTAAGTGAGTGCAGGTTAAACATTACATAATATCAACACATTATAATAAGCATTATATATATATGTATATGTATACATGTATGTATGAACTATATTACAACTATATTGCCACAGTATATCTGTCAAGGCGAAGTCAGAATACATGCTATTTTCATTTAACAATTGTTAAAATATTCTGTTCTTATTGTAGCATACTGACCGAAAATCTAATATTAAAACTACATCATTCTATATTCAATATAGAGACGATACACTTCAGATACATGATTAAATATATTTAATTTTCCAATACAATTGCAAAAGCAAGAAAATAGAGTTCTCTTGGGGGTTTTTTCTCTTTAAAAACACACATATTGTAAATGTATACAGTAAAGTCAAAATAGCAAGGGAAAAGACTATCTACTCCCCTAATAGGGTATAATAATTTTAAAAAAGATTTTACAAGCTCCTCTTTGTTTACTGCATAGTTTCTCCACTAGCATAAGAGAAAACAGTATGGATTAATTGACAGTGGGTAAAACAGTATTTTAAATGCAGTATTTTGGTAGTATGTGCTTTTCTCCACAGTTTTATATCTCCCATCTTTGCTATTTGTTTTACATTGTCATATTTATTGCCCAGTTAAAGACAAAGCATGAAAAAAAGTTTTTTTGTTTGTCTGTTTGTGAGGCCACAGTTATTTAACATTTGGATCCAGAGCAGAGTACTCCATTTCTGAAACCCTGGAAGTGTCAATCAGCTTAGTAAGGCCAGTTTTCGCTGAGTACTTAAAGATAAATGCTTTCATGAGTTCATACTTATAGTTTCGGTTGATGAAGCTGTAGAGTATGGGATTGATGCAGCAGTGAACCAGGGAGAAACACTGAGTGACATGTAGGGCCGCATAAAGGAAGTTCTCCATTTGGCAGCTGAAAGGTATGAAATGAAAGGCCAGGAAGAAGTCAAGCAAGACAGCAACATGGTATGGCAGCCAGCAGACAAGGAAGACGATGACATAGGCGAAAATTACTTTCCCATTGCTCTTTCTCTCCTGGTCATTAGAGGCTGATACCGTTTTTGCTAGAAGACAGTAGAAAATGGCAATCACAGGAAAGGGGATGATAAAACCAAGAAAAACAGAGCTCAGTTCCATGCCCGCTAACCACTCCCTGGCATTCTCCTCTGGATAGACAGGGCGGCAGTAAGTTTCATTGTTGGAAGAAACCGTCTTAAGGTAATAAGTATCGGGAAGAGACACAAAGAAGGCAAAAAGCCACACAAAGATGCAGATGAAACGGCGGAGTCTCTTCTTCTTAGCGTTGCTGGAGGTCGTGAAGTAGGCCACTGAGAGATAACGATCCACACTCATACAGGCCAAGAAGAAGATGCTCCCATAGAGGTTGATAGAAAACACAAGATGAGTGATCTTGCACGTGATTTCTCCCATATGCCATTGACTATGCTGGATAAGGGAGATCACCCAGACTGGAAGAGTGATGATCACGCAGAGGTCAGCGATGGCTAGATTAAAGATATAGAGATGAGTTTCATAGCCAGTTGTTTTGGCCTGGAAGTTCATCCAAACAACCACAAAATTGGCCACTAGGCCTATCATAAATATAAATATATAAAAGATGGAGAGGGTGTAAAGCAGGGCAGTCTTGTTGAGGGTAGGTGGGCACGATAAGGAGTCCACAGTGATACAGTCTCCATTGCTGCAAGTGAGATTGGTTTCCGTGAGGTTCTCGACTTCTACGAGTTCAAATATAGGGGGCAAGTCAACCGCGTTCATAGCTGACCAGTTTGGAATGGAAGATATCTAAAAAAAAATAATAAAAAAGGGAAAAACAAGAAGAATGAGGATAAGCATGTTGGCTAAAACAACGACAGCAACAATACATTGTTTACAACCGCCCTTTTCCAGATAACCTTACAAGCCCCATGTATACGTTATACAAAATCAATTTTAACTGGGAGAGATGCAGGATACAGTAAGCCCTCCTTATCCACATATTTTTTTATCCACAGATTCAAGCATCCATGGCTTGAAAATATTCCAAAAAAGTATACATTCCAAATAGCAAACCTTGATTTTTCATTTTATATAAGAGACACCATTTTGTTATGCCATTATATTTAATGGGACTTGAGCATCCACAGATGCTGGAATCAAACCCCAATGGATAACAAGGGTCCACTGTATTACACTTGGGCAGTAAAAATGAAATGCACAGATATAGGATGGGTGACACCAAGCTTGACAGCAATACATACAAAAGGGATCTAAGAGTCTGGACCATAAGCTCAACATGAATCAACAATGTGGTACAGCAGCTTAAAAAGCCAATGCAGTTCTATGATTCTAGGCTACATCAATAGGAGTATAGTGTCTAGATCAAGGGAAGTACCAGTAGTACCACTCTATACTGCTTTAGTCAGAACTCACCTGGAATATTCTGTCTAGTTCTGGGCACCACAGTTTAAGAGGGATGTGGACAAAATGGTTCATGTCCAGAGGAGGAGGATCAAAATCTGAATGGTTTGAAAATCAAGCCTTATGAAAAGCAGCTTAGAGAGCTGGGTATGTTTAGCCTGGGGAAGAGACAGTTAAGAGGTGACATGGTAGCCATGTTTAAATATTTGAAGGTGATGGAGCAAGCTTGTTTTCTCCTGTTCCAGAGACTAGGAAATGGAACAATAGATTCAAGCTATAGGAAAAGAGATTCCAACTAAACATTAGGAAGACCTTCCTGATGGTAAGAGTTGTTTGACAGTGGAATACGCTGCCTTTGAGAGTAATGGAGTCTCCTTCTTTGGAGGTTTTTAAAAAGAGGCTGCACAGCCATCTCTCTGAAGTTTGGTTGATTGTGTCTTCCTGCACGGCAGGCATTGGACTGGATAGCCCTTGTGGTCTCTTCCAACTCTAGGATTCTATTATTCTTATCTCATGCAATACTTTATTCAAGTAGAATTTTATACAGCATCATTGTAGAATATTGTAATGGTAAATACTTTAAAATTTAACAAATTACAATCACAAAAGAAGAAAAATCACCATCATAAAATTAAGCTGGGGTGTAGCAAAGAGACAGAACTGGCTTTTTCCTCTCTTTTTTAAAAGTTGCAAATCTCTATGACATCTCATTGCTGCAGCCCCTAGCTGGGGAATCCAAACAGCCATCAAGGCCAAATAATTGTTTTTATCTTTTACAGATTAAAATAGACACGCCTCACTTTAATCACTCTCATTCTTCTGCCTAAACAGATTTTAAATATCTAGGCTAAAGGGTCATCTTGTAATCTTCTTATACAGTACTTGGGCTTCCCAGTAGGGAAAATAATCAATCTAAGAGCCAGGAAATTGCTGACAAACACTGTCAACTATTGGTCAGTAAGCATCAGTGTAAAATCTTGCTAGATGGGGTTATCAGTTTATATTGTTTAAAGCCATTTAAATTTTAACAGGATTTCTGATGAGTGTGCATAAAACTGGAAGCTGGGCTATAGTGCTTTCCCAATGAGACCCTGAACATTTCTTCCAGAATAAGCTTGGAGAAAGCAGTTCAAAGGCAACTCTAAGGTGATATACTGTAAGTAGCCGTTTTGGGTGGCAGCATTGGTGACAGAAAGATAATGAATCACAATTCACCAACGGGTTCTCTAGCACAACAAGTACATAGGAAAGGCCCATTTGGGCCTTCCCCCTACCTTAGGCATCCATGTGTTCTGTCAGATTGATATAAGTAGTCCAAAAAACTACAGTTGCTGCTACTGGAGTAAGCAGCTTGATATCCAGCAATTGCTTTTGTACCAATCATTTTGATTTTCCACCCGTTCACCACATATTGTGACACCATTAGCAACGGGAATATAATGCATTTGTCAAAGTTTTGTTGGCACACAATGAATGGTTCAAGCCAAACGCTTTCCCCAACAATCTATAAACAAGATCCATTTCTAAACAGGTATTAAACATGGCAGTTAATAAGTCTGCTTCTGACTTATTCCAGGACTCCCCCCCCCCATTTTTATTTTTTTTAAATATCTTCTAAAATTGTTTTGTCCCCAAATGCCTAGATATAGCTGGGCATAGATGGAATCATCACATGTAAAAGTACAGAACTGGGGTATACTAAGAAGTACCACAGAGAGGTGGAAAAGGAGGAAGAGGAGGCTTCCTATAGAGTCTTCTCTATAAATGCTTGGCCTTTTTTTTTTTTTTCAATTTCAACACTTTTAAAATTAAACTGAATCTCATTGTTACAAATGTATTAGGGAAAGATCAGAAGCAGTAGTTATTACAGAAATCAGCCAGGTGGGAAAATATTTAAAAGCCACCAGAAATCACTCTTTTTTTCTGACATGAGAATGGCATTACTTTGAGTAATTCCAGCAGGTTGTCTTATTCCCTTATATAATCATTTATATTGGTTCAGAGACGTTTTACAATTTTAAACCCATTCCACTGAAATCAGACATCAACCTTTCTGCTTCATTCATCTATGGTCTCATTTTCTGATCGATCCTTGTGCTACCCACCTAACTACTAAAGGAATTTGGTAAATGACTCTAATAAGGAGCCCAGGTGGCACAGTGGTTAAATGCCTATACTGCAGCCACTCACTCAAAACCATAAGGTGGCGAGTTCAAGACCAGCAAAAGGGCTCAAGCTCGACTCAGGCTTGCATCCTTCCAAGGTTAAAATGAGTACCCAAATTGTTGGGGGCAAATTAGCTTACAGTTGTAAACCACTTAGACACTGCTTAGGTGGTATGAAGAGGTATATAAATGAAGTTTGTTTATTAGTAACAGACTCTAATAAGGACTCAAATAAGACTCTAATATGAGGAGCTTTGAATGACACCTGAGAGAATCCCTAGACTTTCAGAAAGCCAGTGTGTTACTATGGTTAGGGTGCTGGACTGGGTCTTGGGAGATCAAGATTCTAGTTCTCAGTGAGCCAGGAGGACTTCAACCAGTCATTCTTTCTCAGCTCCACGTATTTCGCAGGGCTATTATAAGGATAAAGTTGGGATAATGAGAACCACATATGCTGCCTTAAACTCATTTGAAAAGAAAGCATGATATGAATGTAAAAAATACAAAAAATGACATATGAGAATGGTGCTGTTTCTCCAGGTTTCATAGTTACAGAGAAATATTATATGAATCTGACAAATAAAGGGCTCGTGGGGAAAATATATGTAATTTTAAAGGGCTGGCAGGACATAAATCAGGTTTTTCAAAAGGGAATGTGAAAAAGATTACAAAAGAAGAAAGCTCCCCTGTGATATTTCGCAGTAGCTGGGTAAAAATACCGAAGGGAGAATGACTGCAACAAATTTGAAGAGGAATTAGACTGCACTGCACGAATGGTATTTTGACTACATACAGTTTTTAAAAAGAACAAACCATCAGGTTGATCAGGACAAGTATAGGAGATGCTGTACACTACGTGCAGACTATATCCATCTCCCCTTCCCCCATTTTGTGAAAGCAACACTCTTCTGCGAGTTGGTCTTGTGCTGTATAAAACAAATTGCAGGACATAAACTTTGCTGGCAACAGGATAGCTTCATTTCAGAAAAGAATGTCTCCCTTCCTCTAACATTATCTGATTTGCTCACTAGGCTACGGGACATAATAATAGCAATTTAAAACAGATAGGCATGTAGGTGCATTTCAGTATAAAAAGGGAAAATGAAGGAGGAAGGAATCTAATTACAGCTTTAAAATTAACCATTTGATTTTAGAATGAGCTTTTCTGGATTTCAGTCCACTCCCATGTCCCTGAAGAAGTGGACTAAAATCTACAAAGAAAGCAAATTACAGCTGGCAGCCTGACCAGTATTTCAGAGATTGTATTTACAATCTTATAACTTTTGGAAACTTGTGTTTATGGACTTAAAGGTAAAGATAAAGGCATTCCCCATTGATAAGGTTGCCAAATTATGTCAGACCATAGGGGACGGTGCTCATCTCCATTACTAAGCTGAAGAGCCAGCGTTGTCAGAGACTACTCTGTGATCATGTGGCCAGCATGATTGCACACAACACTGTTTACCTTCCCACTGGAGTGGTACCTATTTAACTTCTTGCATTTGCTTGTTTTCAAACTGCTTGGATGGCAGAAGCTGGGACTAGTGATGGGAGCTCACCCCATCATGCGGCACCTGGGCCTTGAACAGTCAACCTGCCAACCTTAGCCACTTGAGCCACTACATGTAAGTTGACAACTTACATGACCCCAAAAACCTATCTCTTAAGCCAGGCAGTGCCCCAACTGACAGGTTTTTGTGGTGCTGGAGAGATCAGAGTGCTGGGAAATGATGACTTTGGTGTTCTTCTAGGCACAGCACACATTGAAGCAATAGCAGCAAAGCACACGTTGAAGCACACAATGAAGCAATTACAGCAAACAAATAACTGCCCATCTCAGTGCTCTCAATGACCAGAGGATGCAGAAGCCATCATTTCCCTGTGCCCCAATCTGCATCACCTCATAAATCCTTCAGATGGTGTATTGCCTGGCTTAAGTAGTAGATTTTGGGGGACAGCAGAGTTTGCTGTGATCACAAAGCTCTGTCATTCTAACTACATTTAACAGTGCAGAAATATAGTCCACAATGAAATATGGTCCGTTGGTGCCAACCCTCAACCTTTGGAAGTTGGCCTCCCTTGTTATATAGTATATAGGTTTCATCGTGGACTATATTTCTGCACTGTTAAATGTAGTTCGAATGACAGAGCTTTGTGATCATAGGAAGGGGTACACACATCCTGTTGCTCCTCCTCCTCCTCCCAAAAATTTGCTGAACTTTTTTTAAAAAGCTCTTTTCTTTTTATTTTTATTTATTTATTTGCTCAGAATAGGGTCCCTGGATAAAATTTTGCCATGTTCTTGGCACTGGGGATGAAAAATGTTTGCGGTTCTTTATTTCCCATCCAAAAAATGCATCAGAAAGTGTAACAACAATTTTATTTTTATTGTGATAAGATTTTTCGTGTACTTTTTAATGTGGTATTCAAACATCCAGGAGCGTTTTATGGAATTATCTTGCAGAGAAATGCATATGGGTTCTTCAACAATCATTATTTGTAAAAAGAAGAAGGAGGAGGGGGGATTATATAAATCGTCACAGGTATAAGATTGCTGTTCTCTGCATTTGCAAAAAAGGTGGCTTATTTTTTCTGCAAGATTGCTATTACTATTTTTTTGCAGATGTTTTCTTCAAGTTTTGTGTGTGTGTGTGTCTGTGTGTGTAATTTCACTTTTCTGTGCAATATTTTTTGTGGTTTTAGTGCAAGTTTTTTTGTGCAAAAAAACAGCAATTTTGCACACACAAAAATAGTCACATATGGGTTTTTGAACAAATTGCTGTGTTTTGCACAGAAAGCAGCAACCTTCACACACACAAAAACTACAGGTAGCTATCTGGAAACAGTTGACTTTTTCCATTAAAAACATTATCTCATACAAGAAAAAAAAATTACATTTCTGCACAGGATGATTTCCTGAAATACTTCAGAAATTGATTTCCTGAAATACTCCAGGAAATGATTTAGGATGATTCAGAACTTCAGGATGTGCAAATACCAGGCAAGAACTGTGGATAAATGTTTTCTCTGCAGCAGTAAAAAAATTGTTCATCCTCATTTGTGATGTCAGAAATGTCAAATACTGACCTGTTTGGTACACACACACAAGGCCATGTTAGGCACAGAAGAACAGAATGTCTGAAAATCGGTTCAGTGAGAGATAAAGCAGGAGGTAATGGCCCAATTCATATTATTAGTTCTGACTAGAGTAACCGCATCCAATCGGTGGACTTAGCTAGTAAACTAATGAGTAAGTAAGATGAAAATAACCTATGTGCTTTTCAAAAGAAAAGCTTTTGCCAGGTTTAGATCAGAACTGTTTCTGGGCCATTTAGGCTTGGCAATCACAAAGAACAGTAATGGGCGACCGGTGGCCCTCCAAAGGCTGCTCAGCCGCATCAATTTTCAGGCATGATGGGGGAGGTAGTACAACATGTAGAAAGCCATGGGTTCCTTATACCTGACAGAGAGAGAAAAATGCTCATAGGACTGAGTGGAAATAACAGCATTTATGTCTTCCCTAAAACATACGTGTGCAATCCATCCTCATCTTTCATAGGTTCTACTTTGTGTTTTTAATTCCCATTTTCCTTTTGCAGGCGTACCATTTTTTAACATCCCATGCATCATCTTGGACTTTTGCCCAGCACAAGCGTTACAGAATGGGCTGATTACACTAATAACCATTCCCTTCACTGCTTGTGCCTGCCTTTGGGGCAGTGTTAATTCGATTTAGTAAACTGCTACATTTCCTAGCCAAGAAAGTGCTTATCGGGCAGCCTGTATTTATGAACATCTCTGAACTCCATCTCCCCTATAAGGTATAATTCTTATCACAATGGAAACTCTGGTAAGATTGCTAAGGCCCTGCTGTTCTCTGGAGACCTAGCAGGGAAACCGGAGAAAACATTACATAGCAAGCATCAGTAAGGACTGAATCGACAGTCCTCATAGGAGTGCTTTGGGAATGCACGCTATGTTGCCCGATGACGGAAGAGACAAGGCTATTGTCCCTTTAGCAGTTGTGTAGTAGAAGAGCGAATTTCTCTTCACTTACTGAAATTCCCTTTTCTACGCATATATTAATGGGACAAAAACCCTGTCCCTTATTTCGTCTGGCAAACCTTTGTGGAGATCTAACAAATACTTTAATGAAGCATCTTCTGAAACAAGACTCAGTATAGAAGCAGGCAAAACATGATAGTTAGGAGGTGCAAAACAACTACCAACCTTTTTTTAAAATGTCCTGCCAGAATGCAGGGAATGATACAGCTCACAGTTTCAAGGTAAAGCAGCGAGCTGATATCAACCAGTACTAAATAATAATAATAAAAACTTTATTTGTATTCCTTTCTCTCAGACTTTTCCTTCTAGGCCAGAAGACAGAAATATATGGTTCTCCAGTGGTTGCTGGGTTACAGCTTCCATCCAGGGTGACACTTAGTTATTCTGGCTGGAGCTGATGGGAGTCAGACACCAACAACATCTGGAAGGCTCCAGGTTCCCAACCCTAAGCTTTATGGGTATCCCTGCTCTTTTCTCCCATCTTGCTGAAAAGAAGGTGGTGATAATCCTACATGTGGAGGAAAGATGCTGAACCTAAGCTAGTTTTATTAATATGATGGATGAACCATTCCATGGAGTGTAGTGTATTCTTCTTCACTTTATTCAACTGATAAACTTTACTGTCAACAAAGTAAAAATCCGGGGAAAGTGGAAAGAGCACCAAGCTCTTTCTTTTCATGCTTTGAACTCTACCGAGACATGTCCCAAACCTTCAGATTACATCACAAATTTTATAATTTGACTGATCTTTCATACCAAAATGCTCAAAACTGCTACAAAAGCCACACCAATTTGCTCTCCCTCCCCCCAACTCCTTACAGGTGGGGCTTTCATTTTTGTTTTGCTTTGTTTTTGTTTTTTAACAAAAAATTTTTTTTACTGAAAACCATTTCTGGTTCCAGTTTGGAGTGGTGCCAAGGGTACAGGAGCTGGGGACAACCTCTGCCCCCAGCACAGTTGCCCACCCTGGCATAGTGTGTAAGCCACTGTAATAACTAAATGTGTAGGTGAATTAGATGTGTCTTTGTCAGAGCCTCTAGTGTTTTGTTTTATTTTTTAAAACACCAGTTCCATCCGATCTCAGAGCGGATTAGTAACTGCTGGTAATTTTCTCTTCCTCCTTCTCTCCTCGGTCAGTCAAACAGTTTAAATATGTGCAGGACTGATTTGCTGTTTCCAGTTTATATACATTCTGATCATTTGCATGAAGGGCAAGGTATAACAATAACAATTTTTAAAAATCCTGATTGAGGCTCTGCCAATCAAACAGGACCTCACCATGGTAGGTCCGTGGGTTTAAACCTACAGTTTGACAGACAATGCATATTCACAGCAAAAGGGTTGCTCTGGGGAAGGGTACAGAGCCCACAGCTCTCTTCTCCACAGCTTAGAATCATAAAGCTGGAAAAGACCTTAAGGGCCATCCAGTCCAACTTCTTGCCATGCAGGAAGATACAGTCAAAGCACTCCCAACAGAACATTAAACTATTTTCCATTACACTATTCTGCACTGATGTTGTATAAAATGCCACCTAACCAAAGTATTGCATGGTATAAGGATAACAGAATCATAGATTTGGAAGGGACCACAAAGGCCATCCAGTCCAACTTCCTACCATGCAGGAACTCTCAATCAAACAAACTCCAGGCAGAAGGCTATCCAGCCTCTGTTTAAAAGCCTCCAAAAAAAGGAGACTCCGCTTACTCTCCAAGGCAGTGTATTCCACTGTCCAACAGCTGTTCCTAATTTTTATTTGGAATCCCTTTTCCTGTAGCTTGAATTCATTGCTTCATACCCTAGTCTCTGGAGCAGCAGAAAACAAGGTTGCTCCATCCTCAACATGACATCCCTTAAAAATATTTAAACATATATCATATCAGAGGAGGAGGAGGAGACAGAGGAGGCAGACAGCTGGAGGAATGTCACAAAGAGTAGTAAACCAAGAAGGAATTGTTCGGGGAGCTTGCAGCTAGAGAATCGATTCGAAGCTCTTTCCCTTATCAAGGAGGATGAAGAAGAGCAGCATGGACAGACTTCAGGGACAGAGCAAGGGAGCCTGAGAGTCCCACCCGAGGGAACAGTCGCTGCTAAGCCTCGGAGGAGGCGTGTGGTCGTAGTGGGGGACTCCTTGCTGAGGGGTACAGAAGCAGTGATTTGTAGGCCTGACAAGATGTCTCGTGAGGTGTGCTGTCTTCCAGGTGCAAAGATCCGGGATGTGACAGAGAGGCTGACAAGACTGGTCAAGCCTACTGACCAATACCCCTTCCTTTTGATCCACGTGGGAACTAATGATACGGCAAGACACAGCATTCAGAACATCAAAAGGGATTACGAGGCGCTTGGTAGGAAGCTGAAAGGAATGGATGTACAGGTTGTCATCTCGTCTCTTCTGCCAGTTGAAGGGCATGGTCCAGGAAGGGAGAGGAAAATAGCAGAGGTGAACAACTGGCTTCGCAGATGGTGCCGCCGAGAAGGATTTGGATTCTTTGAACATGGGCTGCGGTTCCATGAGGAGGGACTTCTTGCAACAGACGGGTTGCATCTCACGCCAGTTGGAAGAAATGTTTTTGCCAACAGTCTCAAGAACTTGATCAGGAGAGCTTTAAACTGAGTTCCGAGGGGAAGGGAGACAATATTAAGGAACGCAAAAGGGATGACGTAAATAGTCAAACTGACATAGAGGAAACAAGGCAAACAGTGCAAGGACCCAACAGTGGGAGGCAAAAAAACTTGCACAGGCAGCAAGTAAAAGGGAACCATGGTCTGCGATGTCTCTACACTAATGCACAGAGCATGGGAAATAAGCAAGATGAACTCGAACTCCTAGTACAACAAGGCAAATATGATATAATAGGCATCACTGAAACCTGGTGGGATGAGTCTCATGATTGGAATGTGGAAATAGAGGGGTATAACCTTATTAAGAGAAATAGGCCAAACAGGAAAGGAGGAGGAATAGCACTATATGTCAGAGATATTTACACCAGTGAAGCGATCCTGGACATCAATCATGGAAGCCAGGTGGAGAGCATCTGGATAAGAATCAAAGGGGAGGGAAACAACAAGGGTGTTACGGTGGGAGTCTACTACAGACCCCCAAGTCAGACTGAGGAATTGGATGATATCTTTCTAGAACAGATGACCACACAGTCAGAAAAGAGAGATGTAGTAGTGATAGGCGACTTCAACTATCCTGATATTTGCTGGAAGTCAAACTCAGCAAAATCCTCAAGGTCTAACAAATTCCTCACTTGCCTGGAAGACAATTTCATGATCCAAAAGGTGGAAGAGGCAACAAGGGGGTCAGCTATTTTAGATCTGGTCCTAACCAACAAGGAGGACTTGGTTAATGGGGTGCAAGTGGTGGGATCATTAGGTGGAAGTGACCATGTTCTCCTGGAGTTTGTAATACAGTGGAAAGGAGAAGCCAGGCAGAGTCAGACACGCATCCTAGACTTTAGGAGAGCGGATTTCAGTAAACTTAGAGAAGTATTGAGGGCGATTCCATGGTCAGAAATACTAAAAGATAAAGGAGTTCAGGACGGATGGGACTTTCTCAAAAGGGAGATACTGAAGGCACAATTTCAAACAGTTCCAGTGAGAAAGAAAAACGGGAGGTATCTCAAGAAACCAGGATGGATGACTAAGGAACTTTCAACCGAGCTAAGTTTGAAACGGAACATGTATAAGAAATGGAAAAAGGGGGAAATCACGAAAAAGGAATTCAAAGAAATAGCAGGCATGTGTAGGGGTAAAGTCAGAAAAGCTAAAGCGCAGAATGAACTCAGGCTTGCTAGAGAGGTTAAGAACAATAAAAAGGGCTTTTTTGGATATGTCCGCAGCAAGAGGAAGAAGAAGGAAACGGTAGGGCCACTGCGTGGAGAAGATGGCAAAATGCTAACAGGAGATAGAGAAAAGGCAGAATTACTCAACACCTTCTTTGCCTCAGTCTTCTCAGAAAAGGCAAAGGGTGCTCAACCTGAGGATAATGGAGCAGAGAACAGAATAGGGGAATTTCAGCACAGAATAAGTAAAGAGATAGTAGAGGAACACCTTGTTAATCTAAATGAATTTAAGTCTCCGGGACCAGATGAACTCCATCCAAGAGTATTAAAAGAACTGGCAAAAGTAATATCAGAGCCATTGGCAATCATATTTGAAAACTCCTGGAGAACAGGAGAGATCCCAGCAGACTGGCGAAGGGCAAACGTTGTCCCCATCTTCAAAAAGGGGAAAAAAGAGGATCCCAACAATTATCGTCCAGTTAGTCTGACATCAGTTCTAGGAAAGATTCTGGAGCAGATCATTAAACAGAGAGTCTGTGAACATCTAGATGGCAATGCCATAATCACAAAAACTCAACATGGGTTTCAGAGAAACAAGTCATGCCAGACAAATCTAATCTCTTTCTTTGATAAAATTACCAGCTTGGTAGATGAAGGGAATGCTGTGGATATAGTATATCTTGATTTCAGTAAGGCCTTTGACAAGGTTTCCCACGACATTCTTGCAAACAAGCTTGTAAAATGTGGGCTAGACAAAGGAACTGTTAAATGGATCTGTAATTGGTTGACTGGCCGAACCCAAAGGGTGCTCAACAATGGCTCCTTTTCATCCTGGAGAGAAGTGACCAGTGGGGTCCCACAGGGCTCTGTCCTCGGACCAGTGCTATTCAACATCTTTATCAATGACCTGGATGACAGAATTGGGAGCATACTTATCAAATTTGCAGATGACACCAAATTAGGGGGAATAGCTAATACCCCAGAGGACAGGATCAAGATTCAAAATGACCTGAATAGACTAGAAAGCTGGGCCAAAGCTAACAAAATGAAATTCAATACAGAGAAATGTAAGGTATTGCACTTAGGGCGGAAAAATAAAATGCACAGATATAGGATGGGTGACACCTGGCTGAATGAAACTACGTGTGAAAGGGATCTAGGAGTCCAAGTAGACCACAAGTTGAACATGAGTGAACAGTGTGATGAGGCAGCTAAAAAGGCCAATGCTATTTTGGGCTGCATTAATAGAAGTATAGTGTCTAGATCAAGAGAAGTAATAGTGCCACTGTATTCTGCTTTGGTCAGGCCCCACCTAGAATATTGTGTCCAGTTCTGGGCGCCACAATTCAGAAAGGACATTGAGAAACTGGAGTGTGTCCAAAGGAGGGCGACAAAAATGGTGAAGGGTCTGGAAACCATGCCCTATGAGGAACGACTTAGGGAGCTGGGGATGTTTAGCCTGGAGAAAAGAAGGTTAAGAGGTGATATGATAGCCCTGTTTAAATATTTGAAAGGATGTCATATTGAGGAGGGAGCAAGCTTGTTTTCTGCTGCTCCAGAGAACAGGACCCGGAACAATGGATGCAAGATACAGGAAAAGAGATTCCACCTGAACATTAGGAAGAACTTCCTGACAGTAAGGGCTGTTCGACAGTGGAACGCACTTCCTCGGAGGGTGGTGGAGTCTCCTTCCTTGGAGGTCTTTAAACAGAGGCTGGATGGCCATCTGTCAGGGGTGCTTTGATTTGGATTTCCTGCATAGCAGGGGGTTGGACTGGATGGCCCTAGTGGTCTCTTCCAACTCTACGATTCTATGATTCTATGATTCTATGATTCTATATCACCTCTTAACCAACTGTTCTCCAAGCTAAACATACCTAGTTCCTAAGCTGCTCCTCATAAGGCATGGTTTCAGCTTGCCCCACTAGTCCTCCTTCATAGCATACTAGGGGTTCAGTACTGGAGTCTGGAGAAAATACTTGTGAACAGGGCTCCTGTTTCATATATATATATATATATATATATATATCCACTTACACAGAGACTTGTTTTCTCTATTTTCTCTCTAGCAACAGATCTGGGTCTAAATACACAGATTTGATACACTGGATGTAGTTTGGCCCTAACACACCTTACCCTGGTCTTCAGCCAGTCACACAAGATTCAGCCTCAGGACCCTGGACAGATACCACAGAGTCCATCCAACATCATAAAGGCACCCCTGTTCCCTTCAAGATAAGTCAATCCCTTGTTCATTTGTGTCGCACATTCCTACAAGCAGATTTTCAATCTACTTTACCTCTTAGAAAATGCTGTTTAATAGTGAATTTTTCAGCAGAAACATTATTTGCACAGACAGATCCAGGCTGGTTTTAAGAATACACCTCACAGTATACTGCCCTCTGCTGAAATAAATCCGACACTCTGGCACAACGCACCCAAAATTATAGAGTGTGTTGTTATGTGTTGTTACTTATATACTGTATAATCAAGCACTATCAGGTCCCACCTGGGACCCTCTTTCCACAAAAGCCAAATATGCTTTTCATATCATGTACTAGATTTGGTAAAGTCCGCATGAGGAAGCTTCAGTCTTAGTCTCAGTCTCAGTCAAGACAGTTTGATTATAGATAATCAATTGCTGGCAAGTCCCTAATGCCTTCAGGTGCCTTAGAGACAGTGTCTAAGGACATTTCACTGCTCTGCAGAGAGCAGATTCTAAAAATTCTACAGGACCTTGTACTAGCACTAGAAAATCTTAATATCAAGAAAAAACTTGTAGTCCAGAACCACAGTAGTCACCAAGACCAGAATAATTCAGAGCTATAAGAACCCAGTGTGGTATAGTGGTGTATATATATATATACACACACACACACACACACACACACACACATATATCCACTTAGTGTTGGACTATGATACTGAAGAGCACAGTGTGAGTCCCTGCTTGGCCACTGGGTTTCCATGAGCTTTTCATAAACTCTCAGCCCCAGAAAACCCTGTGATAGATAACCTTAGGGTCACCACAAATCAGAAATGAAGGCACACAACAATAACCATTAATAAGCAACAACAAGCAATGTCCAGCCATAACTGCTGGAGGAGTTTAAAAGAGGAGAATCCTTTATTTATATCTCATCTTTTCTCTAGGGAGCTTAGGATGGAATCTATGTAACAATCCCAGGTGGTCACTCTTATCAGGCATTAGCCAGACCTAAACCTGGAAGGTCACTGCAGCACATGCCTTCAAGGCAACAGGTCTGGGACTTGTTCTGGCTGGGTCTTCTAAAAATCAGCCTCTCTCTCTCATTTCAGCAACTCAAACTTACTAGCCTAAAAAGGAAAACAGATTTCCAACTGGAACACAGAATTTTGATGATACAGGCAGGGAAAATCAGTACACTAACTTTGCTTCATTCCTTCCACCACATGAGAAAGGTACTTTATCCCAGAAACTGGAGTCATTTCATCTTTAGACCTTCCTTACCATCTACTTTTATTCATAAAAACCAATACAGAAAACAGAAAGTTAAACTTGCTTACATAATTATTGGTCCAAAACACACTGCAGAAATAATCGAGTTTGAGACCACTTCAACTGCCCTGACTCATTCTGGGAACAGTAGTTGTGTGAAAAATTTAGCCTTCGCTATCAGAAAGCTGTGGTGCTACAATAAAGTACAATTCCCAGGATTCCCTAGCACTGAGCCAAGGCAACTGAAGTGGTCTCAAACTGGATTATTTCTGCAGTGTGTTTTGGACCTGTTATCACTAACATTCCAATATTTGCAGGTGAGGCTCAAGATGAAGGGGGACAGAAAAGCAAATTGTGCCTAGAAAGAGAAAATAAAATGCAATCTCAAAATATATGTGCTTTTATGTAAAATTGTTGCATTTTTTCTTTGATTTTCATACATCATTTTAGTGTGGCTGACAGCATTGGCTTGTCATCACAAATGGAGCTAGAGAATGAAAAGGAATCACCTGAGGTAGTCGAGCGCAATAAAATATAATCTGGTTTAATGCTGTGGAATCAACAGCTCATTACACTTTAACTGTCCCACTCAGAGCATCACATTCTTACTCAAGTGTGATGAGAACTTCAGTGTGAATATTAAGCAAATGTATTCAGGGGAAAAAAGAGCTAAGCCTGGTCAATGGTGGGGCTAGATCAACATTCAGTGAAATCAACAATCAAGTGAGTTACTATTCCTTGGCAAAGCACAAGCCTCTCTTCCCTCCAGTGGGATAGAATAACACTAGCATGAAAACCAAGGATTTAAGTTGATTGTGGGCTTTGTGGCCCCCTGCCAGTGCTCACCCCAGAAAAGCAAGGGACTCTCATCCACTGTGCCAGCTCACTTGAACACAATACTGTCTTGACTGCCTTGTGAAAGAAGAGCTCTGAGGACTTCACTGCATGCCAGGCAGGACCAAGTCAGGCACCTTCATTTCTGCAGCTAGCCTAAATATCTCCATGAGCAAATACAGCAGAAGAATATCTAGACAGATTTGCATGCCAGCAACATAGAACACAGCCAGAAAAGTGATATGCTCAAACCACCAAAGGGATTAGCAATTGATATGTAAGATCAGGGGCAGCCATATCCAGAGATTATTGTCTTAAAAGGCCAGTCTGGCTATTGTCTGGGATTGCTAAAGTAACCAGAGACGGAGGTTTCCCACCAAGATTATTTGGGGCAGAGAGACATCAGTCCTCCAGCCATGCAGAGGAGAACTAGTTTGTCCTTTTACAAGGGGGGTATCCAAAAGTTTTAATAATCATTTTAAAAAATTGACGGAAAGTTTGTTTTTATTTGTAGTTGTTAACTTATCTCTATGTAGTCACTATCTAGATTTATACATTTTTACCAGCGTATCTTGACCCTCCGAATACCTGATATTGTAGAAATTGGCAGATTGCACCTTACGAGGGGGTATCGTAAAGTAATAATTATCACCCAGAAGTTATTATGGCATATTGATGAAATTTTGACAGTGTAATCATTGGTCCCTAAGTGCACATTGATGAGAAAATCAACTCATTACGTCCTTTATTTTTGTGACTGGCTCTGCCAGAAGTGACTAAAGTGTAAATCCTCTTCAGGCACAATCTGCAGGCTTCTACAATATCAGGTATTCAGAGGGTCAAGATACACTGGGGAAAATGTATAAATCTAGATAGTGCCTACATAGAGATGAGTTAACAACTACAAATCAAAATAAATTTTCTGTCAATTTTTAAAAATTTTTCAAAACTTTTGGCTACCCCCTCATATGTGGCCAAGCTCTCTTTTTTACCAGGAAGGGTGGTTGAGAGGAGCAATTTGGATAACCACAATAGGAGTGTATTTAAAAGAACAGTAGGCTGGGGGGCAGATAAATCAAGGCTCCAAAACAGTTGTATCAGGAGTCACAGTTCTCCCTTCCTCCCTGTTGTTGACTAGTCCTCTTCACGCATCCATGTTACTCCTTCCAAGCCCAGATAGCAGTGCTGCAGTTTCCATTTCACTCTTCTCTCTCTCCTCTTCCCCACCTTCTCCACTTTCATTTGGTTGAGAAAGGTTCTGATGCAGGGTTAGGTTGACCACTTTGTACATGACTCGCTTTGTCCCAGACTGCATGGCACAAAGTAAGCAACACACAAAAGAAGAGACACTTCCTCATCTACTACTAGAGCTTTAAACTTAACTTCAACATGTCGAAGAGGGGGAATTCCTGTGTTTTGAAATATAGAAGCTGATCTTACAAACATCAAACCATTCTGCCTGTCATAAAAAAATGGGGCAGTAGAATTCTTCCTACTGCAGAAGGTGGATTATATTTTCAGTGTTCCCCATCTCAAAGCTTTCTTGAGTGACGTAAAGTTGCACAGCAAGGAGAAGGCTATGCAAATATTTCTCCCTGTGGTGTCATTTTGTATAAATAAAATACTCTTTGAAGAGGGATGAGGGTCAAAAATGTGGAACCCACACCTGCTGTCTAAAGTGGTAAAGTCAAGAATTCAGTCACTTCAGTCCATTGCTTCATTCGGCATAATCAGAACAGAAGAGCATTTCTCTCCATCTGTGTATGGCATGCACAGCACTATTTCCCCTAAGCCTACACCAATGTTTCTCCTTGTCAACTGCTTGATATATTAATTGTTATAGCTAGTTGTTGCTACACTTGAAACACTGAAACAAAGCTAGAATTTAATGTTTAATTGGCATATCATCTACTGGTAACAATATGCTAGCTTTTAAGTCACACAGAACTCTTTAATTGATGGGGGAGAAATAATATGAGAGAACACAGATAATTGAGAAATTTGTTATTTGGGGTGTTGTAGCGTCTTTACAAGTGACGCGATCATGCCAAATTTAAGTATTATTTAAAGTGGCCCTTCTTTTACATGGACATAAATTAGTCATGTTCTTAAAAGACATACATGTATACATTCACACACAAACCAGTCTTTAAAAAGTTTAATTATCATTAGGTTGTGTCAGAAATATGTAGAATTTGCCGGATCTTAATCAGCAGGAGTACCGATGCAACCACTGGGCCATTTTAAATAAATAATACTTTCCAGAATGGCTGGCTTTGTCGTTCCCTGTCTGCATTTGTTAAAAGAAAGTCATGGTAATATTATATGGAAGTACCAACCAGCTAGGTCAGCTGGCTACAGCTCCAGAAACTACTGGGTGACCTTTTCCAATTTTTCCAGATGTAAAGGCAATCTGATCGGTTGCTCAGGGCAGAGGATCAAGTCAACCACATATTCCATAAGCATAAATACGTTAAAGGCAACAGATCCTGTCTGATCTTGAAAACTGAGAAGAGTCAGCCCTGGATAGTACTTGGATGGGAGACCCCTGGCCAAACCAACTGTTTTGTATTTCTTGCCTAAAAAAATTCCTATGAAATTCATGGAGTCACCATAAGTCAACAAGTGGCTTGAAGGTACACACACAGAGAGAGAGATACATACACTGTTTAAATGACTATAACAAAATAGCCTGGCCCAACAAGCCAATGAACCTGTTAGAATAAGCCTTCTGTTAAAGAAAGTATAGAAAAATGTTTAAGCCATCCTACATCGGATAAAAGCCTAAACCACATTGTTGCTCCTGACTCGCGAAGACTCACTGAAGCAATGGGATTTACCTATATGTTGACTGAATATTCAACAATTGGTTGAATAGATCTACTTTAGTTGGCAATAACCAAGAAGATTCAAGCCAAATTTGGGATTTCACTATGCTGGGTTCAAACATAAAGAAGTTTGCCTAAAAATTATTCACCATCCTCTAAATCCATGAAGATTGTAGTGTTCGTGCATGTATGCATGTGCACAGGCATGCACATGCATGCGCACACATACACACACGCACAAAGCTATTAATTTTGAAGCTGCTATTCCCTTTAATCTATGCTTGTTTAGCCTCAAGCTCACTGAATGGTCTTGGAAACAGCTCCCAGACTTTGAGTCTGTGACTGAGAAAAAAAAAATAACAAAAGGGGGTTATGCTCAGTTTAATACCATTTTACACCTTTAAAAAATAGATGCACAATGTTAGAAGATATTTATAGGTAGTGCTGCCAGCTATTAATAAGTGGCATTGGCTAGATTAAAATAATAGCACTGCTCCCTTTTTCATAATAAGATATTTTTGGAACTTGATTTGGAACTACGTATTGGTTTATAAAAAGAAAAAAAAATCCTTATGAAAAGGAAAAGAGGTTCCTTTATGAGACATTTTGCATCTTCCTTCTAAACCCTCTGATATTTTATTTCTAAACCCTGCTTGGTGTAATCCCACATCTGAGGAAAAGAGCATTTAACACTTTACACTGCATATCATTGAGCAGATAATAAGATGCAAATAGAAGCATTTGTAGTGTGGAAGGTTAGAAAGGGAGGCCTTGCTGTTCCCACAGAAAGGCTGTTCCTGGAACCATCTGGCAATAAATCTGCTGGTGGCAAGTTCAGGGAAAAGAAAATGCAGCCCTTTACTGTCTTCTTCTTGCACAAACTCTTTGTCACTCTCCCGTGAACCAAGTCAGAGACCCAGCGACAACATCTAAAGTTATGATGGAACAAAAAGTTGCCATAGCTCGCCTTAAAACTTTGCAGGCTGAATCTTCCTTGGAATGTCCCTGAATACTTTCAAAGGATCATAAAACTTTTAATGAGCCACTCTGACTTTAAAAAAAAATGAAACCAAACCCCCCAAAGCCCATCATTATTCTGCTTTTAGCGACTAAACAGAGTAACTTTACAACTCCTCATTACTCCGGCAAGTCATAGGGCAACTGTTTATTGCACATCTACCTCCTGACGTGACTGGCAGCTTGTCAACACTGATGTTCTGCTAGGCTGCCTGACCCTCAGAGGACAAGGAATGACAAAGGCAAAAGTGTCTCACCTTTCCCCCCTGGACTCATAGCTCCATATCATAAGAATACCGTAAGGCATGCAGGAGAAGATGCGAGACGTTTTCTCCCTTTTCAAAGTGCTGCTGCTATCTTATGCATGTGAAATCTAAATCAAGTCTCACTTACCCTGGATGGAGTCTGTTCAGGGTGTGATGTGTGTTCTTCCACCCCCTATATTTCCTGCATTAGGCACCTCTTAACACCCCCCCCCCCATGCTGTCCATAGACGTATTCAGAATCAACAGTCAACAGATTATGTCTGTTGGAGACCCTCAGTTTTGAGGGTTCTCAGCAATGCCACTCCAAGAACACTTATTCAAAAGTTGCAGGGGGTTTGGTGTGACTTGCTTCCAAGTATATGCGCACACCAAAGCAGCTGGACTGAAGTAAACTCTACTCCAGCACGCATAATATTGTCATCCTATGCACACTTGGGGTTGTGTAGCGCTCTGGGTGTTGCAATATGACCCTGGAGACCAGGGTTTGAACCCGGGTGGTCATAAAAACCCACTGCGTGACCTCGGGCAAGTCACACACTTTCAGCCTCAGAAGATGGCAATGGTAAACCCCTGCTGAAGAAACTCACTAAGAAAACCCCATGATAATTTGGCCTTAAGAGTTGCCATAAGTTGGAAATAACTTGAAGGCACACAACAACAACATGCACGCTTGTCCAAGCATGAGCCCCTTCTCAGAAAGCAGAGGCGCAGATGCAAGGGGGCACGTCAAGTTCTGCTCCAGACCCATCTGTCCTAAAACAGTCTTAAAGACCATGGCGCATAACTTGTGACCGTGAAGGAAGAAACCTGTAAAGAAGTGCACAGATAAACCGATCCAAGACTCACTTGAAAGTTCTTGTGGGTGACCAAAGAGTTCTGGGCAAAGGCTAGTCCATCGGTAGACGGAGCCTCTAAGAAAAAGGGTCACCTCTCCTCAATTTAAGGAGCCTAGGGGGGCTTCTCCATACACTGTGCTCCAAGGCGGGAAGGAGGTCTCTCTAAGGGTCCCCCCGGCTTCCTCCTGGGTTGTTTTTGTGCACCTTCAAGTCCTTTCTGACTTATGGCGACCCTTAGGTGATCCTATAGTATCGTATTTTTATAGTATTGCATCTTAACTGTTGGTTTCATGTTTGCCTTTTTTTAAAAAATGGTGTTTTGTATTTTAACATCTTGTAACCCACCTCAAGCCTTGAGGAGAGGCAGGAAAGAATTATTATTAATAATAATAATTGGGTTGTTTTTAATTATTTTTTAAAAATTGTTTTTAAAGTTTTTGTGTGGGTTTTTCGGGCTATGTGGCCATGTTCTAGAAGAGTTCACCCCTGACGTTTCGCCAGCATCTGTGGCTGGCATCTTCAGAGAACGCTGGCACGGAAGAGAGTTTTTAAAGTGTTTTTATCTTGTGAGCTACCTTGGGTCCCTTTTTGGGAGAAAAGTGGCATTTTAAAACATGCCATAAATAAACATGACCATGGGGCTTTCTTGCCACGGTTTGCCCAGAGGGTGTTTACCGTTGCCTTCCCCTGAGGATGAGAGAGTGTGACTTGCCCAAAGTTCCCCCAGTGGGTTTCCATGGCCGAGCCAGGATTCGAACCCAGAGCTCCACACTCTCAAAGCACCCTCCAATTCTGCTGCCAGGGGTAGGATCCCTTGGGTCCAAGGAGGGATCCAGAGAGCTTCCTCTCCCCTGAAAAAGCTGGCACTTGGAAGGGGGAGCCTAGTCTACTGGAGAACAAAGAAACTTGGAAGAAAACTCAGGCTGCCAACTTCTTTCTCTCCCTTCATCTCTCCCCAGGAAAAAAGAGCCCTTCAAAGTCCCCAAAGTTAGCCTAGTGCCTTCCATTCAATCTCTCCCTTTCTGGAAGCAAGTCATCTGGGTGCCTGCTTTCCTTTCAACACCCCACCTCTCCAATGGGGCAACAGCATCCATCTCCACCCCCCCCACCCCAGCCCAAGGTCCACCAGCCGTCCTCCTTTTCCCGGGCAGGCCCTCCCTTCCAGCCTCTTGCCCAGGAAGGGATTCCAGAAAGTCCTCCCTTTGGAGCAGGGCTGAGAAGATGAAGAAACCCATTCCAAGGTGACCAAAAGTGACCCTCCATTGGCAAAAGTGGCCCTCCACTGCCCAAAGTGACCCTCCATTGCCCTCCATTTCAGGCTCCTGTCCAAACAAGAGAGGGATTCCCCCCCAAGGTCCTCCCTTTGGAGCCTGAGTTGCTGGGAGATGCCCTCCATTTCAGCCAGGAGGGAGCCCAGATTCAAGTCCTCCCTTTGGAGCAGGGCTAAAAGAGGCATGGCTTTGGGCTTTTCTCTGGGTGGGGGGTCCCTAGCCAGCCTGCCTAGAGCCCCACTCCCCTTCTCCTCCTCCTCCCTCCAGCCTAGGAAGAAGAAGAAGAAGAAGAAGAAGCCTTTTTGCCTACCTTTGAGCCCTTAGGTCTCTTCCTCTCCTCAGGACAGCCGCTGAGTGACTGACTGGCTGGCTGCTCCTTCCCAGCTAGTTATATAGAGAGACTGAGACACAGAGTGGGTCTCTCACACTACTACTGCAGCCAGGCGCCTCTAGATGGCAGCTTGGCAACTTGGCAGAGAGAGAGTGAGACAGAGAGCAAGGTGTTTTCTTTCCTGCCCCACAACAACAGACTCAGAGACTACTACAACTAGAGAAACCTTTTCCCGCCCAAAGGCCAGCCCACCTGCCTCCTCCTCCTCCTCCTCCTCTTCCTCCTCCAAGGAGGACCTTCCTGAGAAAATGGAGGACAAGAGGCTATCCAAGCCCATTATGTCTGGAGAGGGCTCTCTTGCTTGCAGCCCCTTGGAGACTCACTGGAAGGAAGGAGTGGGCAGCATGACCTCAGTCTACTTCCTCAGATGCATATTATTATTATTATTATTATTATTCAAAGATGTAGCCTTGTTAGTCTCTGGAATCAGTCTGGAGAGAGATCTTGCAGCCCCTTTGAGACTCACTGGGAGGAAGAAGGTGGCAGCATGAACTTTCCTAGACCAAAATCTACTCCCTCAGATGCAATTATTATTATTATTATTAGTAGTAGTAGTAGTAGTAGTATTAAAAGATGGAATCAGTCTATAAAAAGCTCTTGCAGCCTCTTGGAGACTCACTGAAAGAAAGAAGTGGAGAGCAAGACTTCAGTCTACTTCCTCAGATTCATATTATTATTATTATTCAATGATATAGCTCTGTTAAGTCTATGGAATCGGTCTGTGGAGAGATCTTGCAGCACCTTTGAGACTCACTGAAAGAAAGAAGTTTGCAGCATGAGCTTTCCTAAACTAAAGTCTACTTCCTCAGATGCATATTATTATTATTATTATTATTATTATTATAAGATATAGACATGTTAGTCTGTGGAATCAGTCTGCAGAGAGATCTTGTAGCCCCTTTGAGACTCACTGAAAGGAAAAAGTTGGCGGCAGCAGATTTCCTAGGCTTTAGCCTACTTCCTCAGATGCATATTACTACTACTTCTGCTATTAATGCATCTGAGGAAGTAGACCAAAGTCTATGAAAGCTCATGCTGCCAACTTCTTCCTTTCAGTAAGTCTCAAAGGTGCTACAAAACCTCTCTATGTGCTGATTCTACAGACTAACATGGCTACATCTTTGAATACTACTACTATTATTATTTAAAGATATAGTCATGTTAGTCTGTAGAATCATTCTGTAGAGTGATCTTGTAGCCCCTTTGCGACTCACTGAAAGAACGAAGTTGGCAGTAGCAGCTTTCCTAGGCTTCAATCTACTTCCTCTAATGCAAACCACTCCCAACAGCTTGCTAGGTGGATAGGAGTCACTCTCTTTGGCAAGGAGCATTCAGGCAAGAACAGGGTGACCATAGATCTTCCTTTTCTCCATTTCCAGCTGCTGTCCAGAAAAAAATTGAAAATTGTCCTCCCTTTGGAGCATAGCAAGAAGCACGAACTTATATTTCTGCCTGTTTTTAACTTCTATGTGATCATGTCCTCCTTTTAGGGCAACTAAAATGGTGAAGGGTCTAGAAACCATGCCCTATGAGGAACGACTTAGGGAGCTGGGGATGTTTAGCCTGGAAAAGAGAAGGCTAAGAGGTGATATGATAGCCCTGTTCAAATATTTGAAGGGATGTCATATTGAGGAGGGAGCAAGCTTGTTTTCTGCTGCTCCAGAGACTAGAACGCGGAACAATGGATGCAAACTGCAGGAAAAAAGATTCCACCTCAACATTAGGAGGAACTTCCTGACAGTAAGGGCTGTTCAACAGTGGAACACATTCCCTCGGAGTGTAGTGGAGTCTCTGTCCTTGGAGATCTTTAAGCAGAGGCTGGATGGCCATCTCTCAGGGATGCTTTGATTTGGAGTTCCTGCATGGCAGGGGGTTGGACTGGATGGCCCTTGTGGTCTCTTCCAACTCTATGATTCTGTGATTCTGTCTTGAATGTCCTCCATTTTGCAGCACCTCCTCCTTTGCAGTGAAGCCACCTGGCCACCCTGAACAGGAGAATTCCTCTCAAAGCTGGCCAACCCAGCTTGAAAAGTGCCCTGCTCACTTTTCTCAAGGGATGGCTGGTAAAGCGTTTTGACTGGAGTCCAATTTCTTAGACCCTACTCAAAGAGACCCACTGAATCAAGTAGGTTTGGTGCAAAGGTTGATGTACTGTCCAACAATCAGTCCCATGGATTCAAGACAGAAAGGAGGGCATGATCACATAGAAGCTAAAAACAGGCAGAAATATAAGTTCGTGCTCCTTGCCATGCTCCAAAGGGAGGTCAATTTTCAGTTGGGATAATCCTTCTGCACCAAAGAAAGAGAGAGATGGATTCAGGGTCTGCAGCCCTTTCAGATTCTGTTTGACCGCTCAGGAAAAACAAATGGACCCCCACCATCCTAAACTTCTTGCCTAGGAAGCCAGGTCCCTTGAACTCAGCAAGGCTCATTGTGGAATCCACAAATGCGCAAAGGATTAGGCCGCCCTTGTGAGAGCTGTTGATCAAATGGAAGTCAAAGTGGCCTGAAGCCCAGGTGGCCAGTTTAGCTGAGCCCCTGGTGAAAGGGTCAGGCCACAGAACACGTCCCCTGGAAACCAAGTCACACTTCCTTAGCACTTGTGTGGCACCTCCCAAGGGTTCAAAGCCCTTCACATTTGACTCATCCTCTCAACAACCTTGGCAAGGTGGCCCTCCTTGTTATTGTTCCCACACTACAGATGGAGGCTTAGAGAGATAGCAAAGGGAAGCCAATTTGCAGGGCCTTTGTTTGGCCTTGCAGGCCTCTCCTAGACAATTAGGGCAAAAGATCTCCTGTGTATTTTCCAAAGAACTTGGTAGCCATGGAAGGAGGGGCAAATCAGATTGGGACCATGATGTGGGAGGCAGGTGTTAATGCTTTCCACTCTGCCATTTCCCTGATCTAAATGACCCTCTTCCCTAACCTAGTTGTCACATGGAGGAGAGCCTAGGAATGGGCCTGTAAATGTTCCTCAATGGGGCAAATTAGCTTGCAAGGTGAATTAAACCAAGAAAATTGTATGGAAGGGGGATGTTTACACACTCATACACACACACACACACATTAAGGCACTGATCTTCAGCTGCTTTGATCTTTTGAAACAAAAACAGGCCTGGAGCGAAAGCTTTCACCCATCTGTCACTTACTAGCAGCCCCACCACACTAGTTTCTCAAAGTTTGGGTTGTTTTTTTTTCAAAAAAAGAAAAAAAAGAATTGTTTACTTACTTATTTGGAGCATTCATACCACACCCTTCAGCCAAAAACATATACATCCTTAATTTGACAGTTCCCTACCCTCAGGATTACAATAAAATCGAATGTGATGGAGAGAAAACGTCTCCCAACCACTAGAATTTTTGTCTCAGGATTTCCGAGCCGTACAATACAGCAAAACTGTCACAAACAAACAAGCAAAATGTCACAGTGAAATGTGACATTCTGTTTGGATTACTGTTCTTCCATTCCATTCCCCCAATTATCCAAGTGTCTATTCTTTCTCCTACTTCACCTAATGGCCAGTCCAGGGTTATCGCATATTATTATTATATTATTATTATTATATTTACATCCCACCTCCCTCCCAGTACAGGGACTCTGGGCAGCTTGAGTATGCTCAGTTTTCACTGGGCTATTGGGGATCATCCTTCCACCACAGGACTTTTTCCCCCCTCAACCTGGATTATTTCTGCAGTATGAATGCAGACTTAGATATCAACATTCATGCAGATAGACCTTAGTAGATGTGCTCCTGGTCATTCATTCTTTAGCAAGAAATTTGATACCAGTGGCATAAATAAGATGGAAAGAACAGGGATAGATTTCTATGCCACAAAAAGACAGGGGGGTAGGGATTGAACATGTTTCTTTTATTATTTTAATTATTAATTAAAAATATACATTTACAAATAACCTCAATGATTTCTTAAGAATTTACACTTTTCAGTAACATATCAAAATGTGATAGTTACAAATATATATATAATTGTATATCTTCATATGTTGAACATATTTTAAAACTCTCGTATGTGGAATGAAACAACCAGGTCAGATAAGCCTTTTGATCCTTCCCAAAACTGCTTGAAGGTAGCGTCTTCCAAAATGTATCCAGGGATGACTTCTTTCACTAGCCTCCACATTTGGGGTGATATACTTACAGATGTTGGAGGTAGCTGGATGGTGCAGGACTATCTTCACTCCCCATTTCTCTCTGTTTTGCTGTTCACACAAGCACAGTAAGGGACACTAGAGGCAGCTTCTATTTTCTTTGCTTGTTTTAGGTGGAATTAGTTAGAGTAAAATCCTGCTCTTTTTCAGTACAAGCTTCATTGCATTGTTCACTGCAGATATAGTGGTGCAATCCAACACTGAAATCCTGTGTTTCTCCAGCCCTCTTTCACCATTTGCCCAATGCTGATGCTGCTAAAAAATCTTCTGGCTAGACAAAGGATGAGGAAAGTAAAGGAGAAGTGAGTGTAGAAAACTTAGTTTTAAAAGGAGCTTCAATGTCAGAGGCTTTTTTAACTAAGGTATGCTTACATACAGTATATCAGGGGTGGCCATAATATATATTGCCATGGTCACCACTAATGGATGTGCCAACAAAATTTAAGTAGGAAGTGACGAGAAATGCAGCATTTCTACATTTAATTTCTCTCTTCGTCCCCATCTTTTAACAAGGAAGTGCTCCCTGTGTGCCTCATTTACAAGTAGATTCATTATCCTGAAAGCCTCCCAAAAGTGAAAATTTAGTTGTAAATGAGGCATGCAGGGAGTGTGCACTTTGTTTAAAGAAATGATGGCACTTTTTTTTAAAAAAAGTGTCACACTGTTGTGTTGCCACATTGCTGCATGTAAGCAGGAAATCTGGTGGCTCAGGTGCAGCAGAATGCCACCCTTGAAAGTGGGGATGCACCCCCCCCCCACAAGCCTGTGGAAGTTCTTCACTCTTCATATTGTTGTAGGATCTTATTGTTCAGGTTGTTTCTGACTGATGGCAACCCTAAGGCAACCCTATTGTAGGGTTTTCTAGGCAAGATTTGGTCAGAGGAGTTTTGCCGTTGCCTTCCCCTGAGGCTGGGAGAGTTTGTCTTGCCCATGGTTGCCCAGAGGTTTTCCATGCCTACCAGGGATTCAAGCCCTAATCTAACAGAATCCTAGTCCTAGTCCAGCACTCAAAACACTACCCCATAAAGGTTCACCTTTGGTATATATGGAAATATATAATTAAATTCATTTATTTGCAGCCAGCATGCTTCCAATGTTGGACTAAAATACTGGAAGTCAAGGGTTTGAATCCAGGCTCGGCCAGGGAAACCCACTGGGTGATCCACTCTCTCAGCCTCAGTGGATGGCAATGGCAACCCCCTCTGAAGAAACGTGCCAACAAAACCTTATGATAGTTTGCCTTGGGGTCACCAAAAGTCAGAAACGACTTGGAGGCATGCAGCAACAACAACAACAACAACAACAACAACAACAACAACAGAGTTAGAACAGCAAGTATATCAACTGGTAAGCATGACCTTATATTTGGTGCTATACACTTGAATATCAATTTTTAAACAGGAAAAAACCTGGAGGCAGATGGTGAATGTAAATCTGTTCTGGTCTTCTTATGAAACCACAAAGAGCGGTCATTTCAGGCCTCTGGATTCTAAAGAAAGGCACAATCTTTCTGTCTCCAGTCTCTAATTTTTGTGACATTGAAATGAAAGAGAGAGAAAGTAAGTAAGTTAACTCCTACCCAGTGTATGGGGCAACATTTTGACATCTGGATTAGGGTTTGAAAATGGCTCAAGTTATCCAGACAGAAGGAATTAAATAGTGGGACCATGAAGGATCTGTATTACATCTGGTACTCTTCTTTTTAAATGAATTTCCTGAATGCCGTAAGCTGTCAAAGATCACTGTCACAGGCATTCAATAGATCATACAAGAGAGCCATTGGCAGCAGGATGGGGTGGGGTGGGGAGACAGTAATTAGATAACATAAATGATTTCAATCAAGAATCAACTCATATGCAGGAGTAAAAGAGATTAAACAGGATATGATTCTGTATACAGTACTACTCACAAACCCAAACTTTCCCTAAAACAGATGGTCATCACAGCAAGGAACACAAAAGGGTTGTATATACGTTTTCTGCCAGTCTCCTGAACTGTGAATGCCAAGAGTATAGTCTCATCTGTGACATCCACATACTATCCTAAACAAAATTATGCAAAGTGGGGGGGGGGGGAGGTACCTAGAGACGTACAAAACCAAGAGAGACTCAAAGTAAAACCTTCCTCCGGGGGAAGTGCTGCAATCAAGTAGCCCCTTAAACCTCCCCATATCCATGCCACATGTTCATTTCCTGGTGTTTGGGAGATCTGCCATTGAAGTAGACTGTCAGCTTCATAGGAAACAGAGCTCTATTGCAGACGATTGTGGGGGTGGACTAGGGAGTGTTATGAGAAAATGAACAGGGATGATCCCAGTGGTGGATGTCCCTGATTGTTTATGGAGGCAGAACGACAGCAGGCCACACAACAATTTACTTATTTCTTTCATTTATTTCTTTCGTTTATATCCCACCTTTTCTCCAACAACAGGACCCAAGATGGCTTACAGATTACAAATGGCTGATGACACTTATGTGGAATTTTACAGAAAATATAAGACAAAATGGCCAAACAAACAATGAAGTCTCAGAAACAGGGTCTAAATTGACCATAACTTCCTAAAAATCTTGAGGGAGGAATTGTAGAAAGCAGAAAGAAATGCTAGCATAATGTGCTAAGGAAGTAAATTTTAAAAAATTAAGGTAAGCATACTACATCATCAAAGAAAGTATTTATGTGTTTATTTATTTAGAAAGTATTTATACTCTGCCCCTAAGCCCAAAAGGCTCCCAAAGTGGCTTATAAATAATTAATTTCACTATTGTTGTTGCTGTTGTTGTTTCATTCATTTATATCTCACCTTCTTCTTCGTGGTCTCTGTGCCTCACACAATAGGGTTTGCGCCTGCGCAGAAGCTCCATCCGGAATGCTGAAAAGCTGAGCAGATTGGCGGGAGCCCCGCCCCTCCCATTCCCTGAGCATGCCCAATCCCGCCAGTCTAGCTCCTCCTTCAGTTCTCTTTCGTCCGCCGCAAGAGTAACATCTCCTCCGGAGTGCTCTTCATTGCGACGAAAGCTCAGTAGCTAAGACTCTGTCTTACTTTTATTTTGTTTTATTTTGTTTTATTTTTATTTCTGTTTTCTTTAGTTTTAAGTTCTTACTCCGTTTTTTCCTTGAGCTGCCCCCTTTTTTTGCTCGGAACTCGAGGGTCTTGGCCCGGACGGGCCCCTCGCGATCGGGTCGGCCTGTTATGGCCGCTCCGTTCAAGAAATGTTCCGAATGTGGCGGTAAAATCCCGGTCGTGGATGGACACTCAAAGTGCATTTTCTGCTTAGGCAGTTCCCACATTCCAGAGAAATGCAAGCATTGCAAGGCTTTTAATCCCGGCACGCTTCGCCAAAGAGTGGATCGGCTCAAGGCCCACTTGTGGGAGAAGGCCCTCTCGGTTTCCCACACTTCGAGTCGTCTACGGACCCCTTGGGACGCCTCCCCATCTCTAAGTTCCCGAGAATTCCGAAGATCAAAAAACCGACCTCGACGTCGACAGCGACCTCGGCATCGACGGAGGTTCCTTCGGCTTCGGCCTCGACACCGGCTACCATGTCTCACCCTGAAGGGCAACATAGAGAACACAAGAAGCGGCCATCATCCACCGAGCTGGAAAAGCCGAAATCGAAGAAACATAAACACAAGGAGGTCCTTACTTCGGTTGCCTTGGCGGCTGCCCAGGCAGACCTGGCCATGTCCTTTTTGAGACAGCTTTCGGCCATCGACCTCTCTGTCCCTGCCCCGGTTACTGTACTAGACTCGGCGCCGGAGACCTTGGAACCCGCATTTCAGCCTGCACCTACCCAGGTCCTCGCCCCTACGGGGACGGTCTCGACCTCGGTCTCGACAGTCTCGCCCATTTCGGCACCAACTTCTCTACCACCGAAGGAAATCCTAGCCTCTTCGGAGCGCATTTACAGGCTGCGGTTCCCATCTCCTCCACCCCGGAAGTCTCCAGAACCATTCGAGGAGCACTACTTTGACTCGCCCCACTCGTCGGCCTCTTTTCTGGCTCGACATCGGGCTGAATCCTATTGGAGAGAGCGCCATCCATCCTACCGCTCTTATTCTCCTTCGTATCGGGATCGATACCATGTTCATGATCTCCACATCAGGGACTTCTCACGATCTCGATCTCGATCTCGTTCTCCTTCTCGGTCCCGAGCCGAATACAGGGCCATATCACCACCTCCGGCCTCGACAGCCACGGTGTCGAAACCCCTGGAATCGAGCGTCGTTATGACTGCTGCGGCTTTGGCTACGACCACCACCTCGACATCGATAGCCTCCACTCCGATCAGTTACGTGGACGCTTCGACGTCGACCTTCCTTACGTCGCCAACACAGCCCTATGTGGATCCGCATTTGCCAGCCTCCCAGTCTACGGAGGAGTCAACTGGGGAGACGGACAACCGTCCCGAGTCTCCACAACCTGCCATTTCCTCTCCCAATGAGGAAGTTGAGGACCAGACACCTGGTTCACCTGTCGAAGACCTCCATCTGTTTACTGGAATTGTCGACAGGATGGCAAGAGCTGTAGGCCTCCAAACAGCCCAGACAGTCCAGCCCCCCAGGGACCCCATCGATGGTCTCGTGGTGCACCCCCAACAACCTGCTGTTATTCCATTCTTGCCTTCTTTTTCTAACATCATGGTGGCTTCTTGGAACAAGCCAGCCTCGACACCACCTGCCTCTAAGAAGCTTGACTCTTTATATCGGGTGCAATCTGATACAGCCCCCTTCCTGTTCACCCATCCAGCTCCTAATTCTCTGGTAGTGGAATCTACTTGTAAGTCTACTGGCAAGTCCCACTCTGCCCCTGTGGACAAGGACGGCAGAAGAATGGACATCTTTGGTCGCCGTTTCTACTCCTCTGCGGCTTTGGCAGCGAAAGTGGCCAACATGCAAAGCTGCATGGCCGGTTATCAGAGGTTTCTGTGGGATCGTATGGCTGCTTTCATACCCTATATGCCACAGGCACAACAGGAAGCGGCTCAGGAGTTCTACGCCGAGGCACTCTCCCTCATTGCCCAGGAGGTGCACTCAGCTAGACATGTTGTGGACTGTTCTGCAAAAGTCATGGCCGGTGTGGTGGCACTCCGCCGTTTCGCTTGGCTGAGGTCCACTTCCCTGTCTGAGGAGGCTAAGTCCAAGATCGAAGATCTTCCTTTCGATGGTGAAGGTCTATTCGCCGCCAAGACCGACAAATCCCTGGACACCATGGCCAAGGCTCGCCTGAACGGGAAGAGACTTGGACTGACACCTAGCAAGCCTCCATCTGGTCGTGCCTGGCACCAAAGGCCATATGACCCTGGTTTCACCCGTTCTCGTTCGGCTCCGTCCTCCACTTATAGGCCCCAGCCCTACACTAGGAGGCCTTACAGACAGCCACAACAGCAGCAGCAATAGCAGCAACAGCAAAGGCAAGGCCAGCAGCGTCAGCAGCAACAGCCTTCTAGGAAGCCATCCTCCAAGTCACACTTTTGACGGGCCCTTGGAGGCGACACCCAATTTCTTCTTGCCAGTCACCCTTTCCTCAGTCCCCAGACTTCGCCATTTCTACGAGAACTGGTCCAAGATCACCACAGACTCCTGGGTGCTTACCATCATCCGCCTGGGCTACGCCATAGAGTTCTCAAGTATTCCACCAAATGGCGTTTTCTGTTCCACTCCCTCCTCTCCTCCTCTTCTGGAGGAGATTTCCTCTCTTCTCGACAAAGGAGCCATATAACGTGTTCCACCGTGCTACAAGCACCAAGGCTTCTACTCCAGGTACTTCACAGTTCTGAAGAGAGGAGGAGGTCTCCTCCCCATCTTGGACCTGAGAGGCGTCAACTCATACATCATGCTTCGTAAGTTCAAGATGGTGACTCTCCAATCCATCTTGCCGTTCCTGCACCAAGGGGACTGGTTTGCATCCATAGACCTAAAGGATACTTACTTCCACATCAGCATCAGGCCACAACATTGGAAGTATCTCCGTTTCACCATAGATGGAGATCTCTATCAATATACCATTCTTCCTTTCGGCCTCTCAACTGCTCCTCGAGTGTTCACAAAGTGCATGGCGGTGGTCATTTCTCACCTTCGTCTCCAAGGAATAAAGATTTTTCCTTATCTCGACGACTGGCTTCTGGTGTCGTCCTCCAAGACGCAACTTTACAAAGACGTCCAGTACACTTTGGACCTCTTGGCCGACTTGGGACTCAAAGTCAATCTACCAAAATCCATTCTCCACCCTGTGAGGGTGATAGACTATATAGGCACGTCTCTGGACTCTGTGATGGGGCGAGCTTACCTTCCTACCAGATGGGCAGAAGCCCTCTGGGAACAGCTGCAATCCGTCCTCTACACTCATCGTCCGTCTGCAAAGGACATTCAGAGACTGTTAGGCCACCTGGCCTCAACCACGGCAGTGACTTACCTGGCTCGTCTCAGGCTCAGGCCTCTCCAAGCTTGGTTCCTGGCTTCTTTCGATCATCTGAGGGACAATCCGTCCAGGAGACTCTCATTGCCACCTCATATCAGAGACTCTCTCAAGTGGTGGATGTCTCCCTCCAACATCCTCAAGGGGATGCCCTTCCAGACGCCGGAACCGTCCAGGATGGTCACTACAGACACGTCCATGTCAGGATGAGGCGCACATCTCAACGGCTTATGTGTACAGGGACAGTGGTCTGCACAGGAGGCAGAACTGCATATAAATGCTTTGGAACTGTTGGCAGTCATCAAAGCCTTCAGGGCATTCGAAAATCATCTCCTCCACAGAGTTGTGCAGGTAGTGTCAGACAACACAACACTGTCTGGTACATCAACAAGCAAGGAGGAACTCACTCTCCAGTCCTCTTGCGTCTCTTCCAGCAGCTGTGGACGTGGTGCCATCATCGCTCCATTCATCCAGTGGCCATTCACTTGGCAGGAAAGGACAATGTGTTAGCAGACTCCCTCAGCAGGGACAAGGTGCTGCAGCACGAATGGACTCTGTCGAGCCCGGCCCTCAATCTCCTGACGTCTCGTTGGGGAATTCCCTCAGTGGACCTGTTTGCCACCCCGGAGAACACCCAATGCCGGACATTCTACTCCAGAGCGGGCAAAGGGCAAGGATCCATGGGGGACGCCTTCCTTTGCAGTTGGAGCCGAGGTCTTCTGTATGCTTTCCCCCCCTTTCCTCTGATCTCCAGGACGGTAGCCAAGATGGCCAGGGACGGATCCAACACCATACTGTTGACTCCATTCTGGCCGAGACAACCTTGGTTCACTCCTCTCCTCCACTTGGCCAAGGGTCGATACTTCCACCTACCGAAGTGGCCCGACCTTTTGTCCCATTCCAATGGAGCGGTCCTACACCCGGACCTAGTCAACCTACAGATGACGGCGTGCAGGATCCAGCCATAGAGTCTCCTGACCTGCTCAGGGTCCTGTCTGCCTCGAGAAAGGACTCCACTAAGAGATCCTATGCTTATAAATGGAAACGCTTCTGTGCCTTCACGGAGGCTAGATCCGAACCTGCCTCGCCTGTGAGCCTTAGTACAGTCTTGCATTTTCTGCTGCACCTCAGGGATCAAGGCCTAGCCTTCTCCTCCCTCAAGGTCTCCCTGTCAGCTATTGTAGCCAACCAGCCACCTGGCTCAAGGTCAGCTCGCCTCTTCACGTCACCTACGTTAAAGAGGTTCTTCAAAGGACTACATCACCTCTACCCACCGTTGCCTCCACTGGCCCCGGCCTGGTCTCTCTCTCTAGTGCTTACACAGCTTACGAGACTTCCCTTTGAGCCTTTGGGCTCTGCTTCCTTGAGACTGCTGACACTCAAAGTGTCTTTTCTTGTGGCCATAACTTCAGCCAGACGTGCTTCTGAGCTGACGGCCCTGCGCTCGGATGAGCCTTACTTGACTTGTTCATAGGGACAAGGTGGTCCTCAGACCGGACATTTCCTTCCTCCCGAAAGTGGTTTCTCTGTTTCATCTCTCCCAGGAGATTGTGCTTCCTAACTTTTACCCAGATCCTTCCTCGCCTCTGGAAAAGACTATGCACACCCTGGATGTTCGCCGTGCTTTGGCTTTTTATGTTCAGCGTTCTCAAGAGTTCAGATTATCCAATAAGTTGTTTGTTTGTTACGGTGGTGCCAGGAAAGGCAACCCAGTTTCATCACAACGGTTTGCAAAGTGGATTGCTCAAACCATCGCCTTGGCCTATGAACTGGCTAAACGCTCTCTTCCGGTTGGTGTACGTGCCCACTCAACCAGGGCTACGGCGTCATCTGCTGCCTTCCTCAGAGGTGTTCCCCTGCCAGAGGTCTGCAAGGCGGCCACGTGGTCACAGCCATCCACGTTTGTTCGGCATTACCGGCTGGATTCCAGATCCCGGAGAGATGCCAGTTTCGGTCGTGCTGTTCTTTCTTCAATTTTGCAGTGACCTTCCCACCTCCACAGGTAAGCTTTTCAGTCACCCTATTGTGTGAGGCACAGAGACCACGAAGAAGAAGTACAGGTTGCTTACCTGTAACTGTGTTTCTTCGAGTGGTCATCTGTGCCCTCACACAAATCCCGCCCTACCTCCCCTCGGTCAGGCCCCTGCTCTTTTCCGGCGGACTTGAACTGAAGGAGGAGCTAGATTGGCGGGATTGGGCATGCTCAGGGAATGGGAGGGGCGGGGCTCCCGCCAATCTGCTCAGCTTTTCATCATTCCAGATGGAGCTTCTGCGCAGGCGCAAACCCTATTGTGTGAGGGCACAGATGACCACTCGAAGAAACACAGTTACAGGTAAGCAACCTGTACTTTTCCCCAATAATGGGAATCAAAGCAACTAGCAACATTCTAAAACAATACAGATTTTAAAACACTACAAAAGTTAAATGAAAGTATAAAATATACAATTAAACAATCAACTATTATAACAATTAAAATATTTAGATGCATTAAAAACAATTATAATTGGCCCTTAAAAACACTTCAAAAAACACTTCAAACCACACAGTATTACGAACCCAACCTCCACAGTTTCTAAAGGCCTGGTGGCACAAATCTGTTTTAACCTACCGTCGGAAAGAGAACAAAGACAGGGTCAGCCTTGCCTCTCTGGGGAGGACATGGATGTAACATAAAGAGAAGAGAATGACAAATAGGACAGGGACATACATCTAGCAGACACTGGCTGCTCTTCTCTGGAGGCCAGAGCAACCACAACTGGAATATGTAAGGTGGACCTCAGTGTCAGGGTAGCCTCAAGATCTGGCTGGGAGATCATGGGTGAAGTGCCCATGGCTAGGCCTCCTCATCCACTAGTGGGCAAACAGCAGCTCTCCAGACTGCATGGTCATTATTTAAATTTCTCACAATGAAAACAGTACATGGAAGGCATGGAAAATAAGGCATCAGTCAGAACCAGCTGCCTTTGAAAAGCTGGGTTGAGGCAGGGCCCTTATGGTATACATCTGCTGCACTGTACCTGGTGAGAAGCTGTGGCAGCTGCCCAAGATAGCTCACCAATGATATCATAATGAAGTAAAACAAAAACTTGTGTGCTCCCACATTTGGAATTCTGTGTGTACTTTTGGTCAATTGCTTATTACATATATAAAAAAGAAGAATTTAGAGCTGAAGAAGGTAGGTAGAAAGTAGGTGATGTTTACATACCACTCTCTTCCCCCCTTTCTTTTGCTTACTCTTTGCCACTTGAGTCCCAGCAAAAAGAAAACCAGAGTTAAGACCCTCAGTATAGTTTCCTGCACGAGAAGCCTCCAGGCCATCATCAATGTAGGGCACAGAAAGACCACTTGCATCTGTCATTTCCTAGTTGCCTTTGCTCCTTGTTGGCTTTATCTCTGGGCCTTATTGTTGACTGCACAATCACACTCTAATCATGAACCAAAATAAGTTGTTTGGCTCTTATAGCCAAAACCTTGTAATTGCCACCCCGGAGGGACTCACAAAAAGCAAGAAATGGTTTTGCAAACTGCTCAGGGAACTAGGCTTTAGGTAAACAGCCAGCAGGGAAATATAAAATCTTGTTGGCTCATTGGCACAATCTCTCTTATTTAATTAATTAAATAGTCTAGAATCATAGAATCATAGAATTCAGTCAATGCTAAAATTCCAATGTTAGTTGATCGCTTCAGCTGAACTCTTTTTGTTAGAAAATTTCAACTTAAATGATAACTTAATTGATTTTAACTAGTTAGTTTCTATCTCTCGTTTTGGAAAAGGCCATCTTAATGTGGGTGAATTTAACTCTCTCTCTTTCACATACACACACACACACACATACACACACACAAATCCATGGTAACGTCCTATAGAGCTAATCTCTTTCCCTTCTCATGGGTACCAGACACATCATGTTTAGTCTGGAATGCAATGGAGGAGAGCAATTTGGGAAAGGGTGATTGACATGTAGGACAAGAATTAACATCCTTCTTTCTCTTACACACACACACACACACACACACTCCCACTTTTCTACTTCAGATTACTTATACAAAATTGGTTTAGCTCCAATAGAAGAAACCACCAGGGTTTTCTAACACACTTTTTTGCATCGTGTGCAATTTCCCCCTAACAACACAATAGGAATCTATAAAAGTATGAATTGTGTGACTAGATGGACACCTTTCCTCTCAGAATATGGAAGTCAACCAATTAATCTGATTGGCAGTAAGCTGAGAATTCACTGTCACACGATCATGCACAGGATTTTCTTATACAGGATAATAAGAGCGTCGCTGAATGGCACCCGCTTCTGTTTTTTCCAATATATTCAGGTGAATCGTTTTATTTATTTATTTATTTATTTGTCAAAGTTAAATGGATTTTGGGATGGTAACAAAATCTGGAAAATTGCTTCCTTCAGAAAGTTCTTCCTCTGTCAAAGACTGACAAATATGTATGATCCTCACCCAGTTTTATATTATTCGTACAAAACAAAATGGTAAACAAGACTTTCACTTAGGCTTCTCATATAACCAGTAGTGCATGTGTGTGTAGCAGGAAGTAGAAAACCTGAGATTAATTTGAGAGAAAGCTTTCATAAAGCTTTAAAATATTATGAAATATGATGTTCTGGTGTTATACTCCTTCAATTTTTTTAAAGGTGAAGTATCTCCTGGTTAGTTCTACATTTTGGAGGTAAATGCTGATTTAGGTGTGTGTGTTTTTAATTTGTCATGCAATAAAGCTATATCTACTAATACAAATTGTTAAGGGCATTATAATGCATATATTGGGTTCTTTGGATGCTATGGTTTACTAGGGGTTAATGGGATTTATTTCCAAGTCCAAGTGTGGAATTGTGCTGTAAATTGTCTGCTATAGGAACATTCCATGCAGCCCAGCAAGCAGTCCAATGAAAAGATGATGCCCAACATCAGAAAATGGCAATCATAGTCAAGGGGCATGATTGAGAAAAGCTTGGAAAATGCTTAAATAGTTAAATGAACTCATTTTTAAAAAAGCTATAAGAGAACAAGTCAACAAACATTTCTGCAACTTTTTCTTTTGCTATATTTGAATAGAATAGAAACATGTGAACATGCTTGACAAGAGATACTAGCTGTTGCTTGATTAATATAAATGGCCTTTAAGACAATGGTCTGATCTAGACTGGCAAAAAGGGGTGTGTTCATGCCTGCATGTAAGTGTAGCCTTTAGATGACCCACACTGAAAGTTTGGCACTTCTTTTGCATTTTAGTGGGGGGAAAGCAGCTTTAAAAAGGACCTGCTTTTCCCAGCTTCTTTTTAAAAAGGGTGTAACAGTGCAGCTGCGTCTAAATGCTGCAGTGCAACTGTGCAGTTTTTTAAAGCTCCCAAACCCTAGCTCCAGCTCTAATCCTAACCCTAGACATGTGCAATAGGGACTCTGGGATGCTGTAACTGTTATGCAACTGCGCATAAAATAAAGAAAAACTTCATAAAATAAAGATGTTTATTCATAAACTTAAATTGTAACAGATTTAATATCTTTTTAAGGGGGGAGGGATGCAGTTTGTTTTGTTGATGTAATAGTATTTTAATGTGTAAGCCGCCTCGGTTGGTCTCAAAAGGGTGGGGTATTAATAATAATAATAACAATGCAACTGCGCACTTAAAAAAGGGAAGCAAAACCACAATGGTAATTTGACAGATCTTCATAACTGCACAGTTCATGTGTGACATATCCGCACAACTGCGCAGTTCGCAGCCAGCAAAAAAAAATAAAAAATTAAAGGTTCAGTGTGGCCAAAAGCCCCGTTCATTGCCACCCATGCAGCTGCTCCACTTGTGTTTCTAGCATCCTGACAGCTTCCAATGTAGTTGCTGAGCAACAAAAAAGACTTCAGATAAGTTGTCTTCACACCTCCTCAGTGTAGCTGCCCTATGCCTTTTTATTACACACCTGGGGCTTGCAGTGCAGCTGCTAAGTATTAAGGAAAAGGCAACTTCATGTCTCCCTTTTCTGCCAATCTAGAAAGCTCCAATAACATCATTTTGATTTTCCGTTTGCCTTTTTTTCTTGGTTTTGATGTCTTTTTTTCACAGTTCAAATTTGTATGAGTTTTATGTAGATTTGTATAATCATGTACACTATATTTTGTCGTGATTTTCTCAAATAATAAGCTTTTCAAAAAATTTAAAAGGATTAGAAAAAGTGCACCGACAGCTATTACCTAATGAGACCTCCAAATCCAGCAGAGGAGAATATTGCCTCAGCTATGGCTTTTGCAATTTTAGCTGACTAGGCAAGGAAGTGAGAAAGTGCTGGACCAAATGGAGGTTCTGCCCAATCCTGTATGTCTCTCTGAGAAACTGCAGGTTCTAACACTGAGGGTGCATCTACACTGTAGAAATAATGCAGTTTGACATCACCTTAACTGCCATGTCTCCATTCTACAGAATCCTGGCATTTGTACTTTAGTGAATACCTTTGGATGAAATTTTCACTTTAGTCACGTGAAACTATGTACATGTAAATATATTTAGGCTGTGCATATAATATTGTAAATTAAAGGTATATTGTATATACTCATGTATAAGTCTAGAAATTTAGGTTAAAAAATTGACCCAAAAAACTGATTCGACTTATCCACAGGTCAATGTAAATACTGTACTTTAAATCATAATATGAAACCATCACCTGGTGAAAAACAAGAGTTTAATCTGCTCTGGAAACATTGACCCCCTTCTACTCTCTCATCCATCCAGCCTTTAGTATGAGCACAAATAGTTATGCCTGTTGGAATTTTGCAAATTTGTTAGCATTGTTTTCCTTTGCATCCTTTATTACTAGATGCCCCTAAGTTTGACCCTCGACCTATCCAAGGGTCATATCAAAATCCATAATTTTGGCCCCAAAATCTGCCCTCGACTTATACATGAGGTCAACTTATAGTCGAGTATATACGGTAATTTAAATTTTCTGGCTGTTTATGCCACAACTATTTGTGTTATATTCAGTGATATATGGGAATTATGGTTTATGAGAAACATTAATGCAAAAAAAATAAAATCACTAATTCTACATGGTGTAGTATGGGAGGAGGTCAATGGAGGGGTGACACCTGGAGTTACTAAACCGGGTGACACCAACCCTAGTGATCCTACTGAAGCAAACATCACACATGGCTCCCTAGAAGAATATGTCTACAGTCAATCTGAAACAAGAGAAACTTAAGAGGCGTTTGCTCTTGTAACCTTCTAAGGAAGGTCCTTGTAACCTTCTATCCTGTTTCTCCGAAAATAAGACATCCCCTGAAAATAAGACCTAGTAGAGGTTTTGTTAAATTGCTAAATATAAGGCCTCCCCCGAAAGCAAGACCTAGCAAAGTTTTTGTATATACTGTAAATATATATACAGTGTATAATAAATGTTTGGTTTTATGGTCAACAATAAATGTGAATTCTTCTTCATGGAAAAATAAGACATCACCTAAAAATAAGAACAAGTGCATCTTTGGGAGTAAAAATTAATATTGTATAAGATACTGTCTTATTTTGGGGGAAACACGGTCATTTCTAAGGAGAACTGTGACCTTCTTCAAATATGTAAACATGGCACTGTATGTGATTTCCATGAAAATATGGATGGAACTCCTGACAGAAACTTCTAGTTGGGAAAAGCACTTCTTTGAAGGAGCAGTCTGATGAGGAGAAGAAGCAGAGGGTTGAAGGTACTTAACCACCTCTGACTAACATTTTAACATTGCAGGTTGTCACCAAAACTGTTTTTTCTCACAAGAAATGTTTTCCATAGTATATATCTGAAATGTGTGTAATGTTCTTGGGAGAGAAAAGAAGAAATATAGTTGGGCTCCCATAGCATACCCACCACTCAATGGTCAAGCAGGAATTACAACCATGACTGGAATCCTTAGTTAGTTCCAACTTAGTCCCAACTAGAGTAGACCCATTAGATCAGCGATCAAGTAGTCATTGTCATCTTGTCATCGTTGTCATCATCATCATCATCATCATCGACCACATTTTAAAATCTAACATCTAGCTCTGAAAATCTATTTTCACAAATGTAAACAATCACCAGCTGTATACTTGCAACTCTTACATTACCATTGTGGGTCTCATGACCCTGTTTATAGTTTAGATGACAAAATAGCAGGGAGGGAGAGCTGGCTCAATTAAAACAGGAATGCTTTTAATCTTTAACTAGCGACTTCAAAAGAACTACTCCCTCGTGTGCATGTAAAATTGCTTTCTCCATCTTTTTGTGTTGGGGATACTAGGAATTCCAGGCATTAAATTGTTACCTCAGGACATTTTTATTGTCCCAGACTCTCAAAATAACAATATGACAGATTATATAGATTGTATACATTTAAAATACAGGAATCTTCTACTTGTCTGTAGGATATTCAGTGTGAATAGATCACAGTCACGTTTTTTTTAGGCTCCTAAATAATGAGGTCACAGAACATATCAAATTATTTAGAGCAGTAGTTCTCAAACTTTTTACCCTTCTGACCCCCCTTTACATGAGGACTGAATCCCCCCCAACATAGTATATGAATAAAAATATTTTCTTTAAGTATGACTATTATACATTCATGTGTATTCATATTTTAACATTTATATGGACATGACATCATCCAAATTAGAACAGTTTTATTTAAATAAATTCAATATTTAACACTTGTGTAAATTTTACATGTATTTCCTCAGACACAGGCACCCTCATGCGCACAGATGTTCACATACATGTGCATACTCATTTTTTTTCTTTATGCACATACTCATTTACTCTTTCACAGACACAGTCACACAGAAACATTCATTCTCCTGTGCAATGTCTCATTCGAGAACTGGGGCGATGATGGGACAAGTGGGAGAAGAAGCAGTAGCATCTCAGAATGACCACACTCCAGCGGCCTCAATCCAGAAAAGTTCCCCATTCTTCTCCTCCTCCTTAAGGCAGAAGTGGCTGCTCCAAACATCCTCTTCACCTTTTTCTTCCCCTTCAGGATAGAAAAGGTTTAGGAAGAGGAAGATGAAAATGAAGATCAAGGCTTCAAAGATGAAGATCAAGGCCTCAAAGTTTTGCAAAAATACAACCCTTGAGCAACTCCACCTCCGCCTAGATGGAGAAGATGAAATTCTCATAGATGCAACAAAAAAGAGCATTTGATAGTTATATAATAATCATGTATTAAGTTCTCATGTTTTACATATAATATTTCATGGAGTAGGAACCGTAGTCACAAAATTTCAGAGTCCCTTGATTTGCAAAGAGAACTCAATTACCCCTTGCAGACCAAGGATGAGGCTTCTGGGGCACTCTAGATATTGCAGTTCCTCACGTTATATGAAGCATTGGGAGTTGCAGTGTAACAACCTGTGGAAAGCCCCCAATCCCACAAGCTCTTGTTTAGACTTTGGTAAATTACCTCCCTTTCACACTTGCTATACAGATTGTCCATGGAGAATTAACACTGAGATAGAATGATTTACTCAGAGCACTTCCAGGGCTAAAGTGAGGGCCTGAGTCATGCAATCCCTAATCGGTAAACTCAGTTCTGAACAATCCACTGCCAATAGTCCAAGCCAGACAACAATCCTATGTTTGTTACCTTGGAAATGAGTCTCTGCAGACTTCAGTGGGATGCACTTTGTAATGAGACTCCTTAGAATTAGACACAGTCTTCGAAAGATTAACTCAGAGGATCTCTTGGACACGGCTATAAAAGAGAAAGTTGCATTTAACAGACAAGCAGTGGGAGGGTTGTAAATATTTGGTACATATTCCTAGGATTGTTTGATAGTTAACCCAGATCGCTAAAGGAAAATAAAAGTTGTTACTCAGAAGTTACCTTCAACACTTCCTTCCCTCCTTTTCTCCTTTCCCTCCTTTCTCCCCTTGTCTTTTGTCTCTTGTGTATTTGATCTGATTTGTTTGTTTGCACATTTGTGTATGTATGTCTGAATTATATGTTGTGGATTCAACATGTAACAGGTTAGGTTCCTGTTGCAGACGGGAGAAAGGTAATTTTAGGGACCTGTGGATGAGCTGGGGATATTTGCTATATAAAAAAAAATTAATAAGGACTTTAATTTTTAAAAAAAGAAAAAAGAAAAAAAAACCAGTCAATATACTGACCCCGCATAACTTTTCATTCTTGAAACCAATGTATATTTTGTCTACATAGTTTGAAACTGAACCTTTTTCTGCAAGATCAAATGCATTTCACCCTTCTCAAGTGCATAGTCCTTTGAATGAATGTACGCAAGTGTTTTCACAACTTTGAGTAAACTAACACCAGCAACAGAAAGTCTAGCATAACATGAAGAGAGAGGCTGTCAGACAAAGGAAGGAAGGAAATATTGTCAAATGAAGTGATTAATTAATTAATTAATTGACAGATAAGTATTGACAGATAATTAATTAATGTTGGCTACAAAATCTGAGAAAAAAATGTAAAACTGAAAATGTTAAAGTTACCTATTTTCTTATACATGAATAGGCATGTGTGGAAACACATACACACTAATAAGAAAAAAAGGATTGTGGCTGCTACGGCTTCGGTGCCTACCTGGCTATTAAAAATTAAAACAAGAATATGTAGAATACCTTATGTAATAACAAAAAAGTTTGCAAGAGATTATCTGATAAAATTGTCAACATTTTTTTTGCGTCTAAAATATCACCAGAAGAGCCAGTCAATCGTTTTAATGACAATATAAATTGTATCAAGCCAAGCACTCTTGCATGAAGTTTCTGAAGCAGGGCAGACAGCCTGGGGATTACCTGACCCATACAATGAAGGGCACACCTGTGCATTTAACAAGTGTTTATGGTGCACTTGCACACTTGTAGAAACATGTTTAGGAGGACTTGTGTAAAAAGGGATTAAGAAAAACTCATACATTTTTACAACTCTATTTTTAATAGATTCTTGTGTTTATTCATCTTAGGCAATACCAGCTATCTGGGGTTACACTTCTGTTTTGACAGATGCTGATGTTCAATAGAAATATTACATAAATGTGTTGCAGAAATAGACTTAACCCTTTAAGATCACTAACTCATGCAGTTTCGTGCTTTTGAGTTGTTTTTAAAGACTTCACTCTTACTGAGTGGATCATTAATGTAGAGACTTTGATATAAGTATGAAACGTTAAATACTTTACTTCCTTTGAAAGAAAAAGCTACTACCTTCTTAAATAGTTTCACAGTACTGCCTCTTTAGTCTTCTTCAGTACTCATCCTCAAAAAATGTTTTTAAAAAATGATAATTAAAATAGCAACATTGACAAGAGGACTTCTTGCTCAAATGTTAATTTTGTCCTGTAGTGTGATATAGTGTCAATCCTACAAGATCATGCTCCTAATCCTGTCTTATCTGTGGCTTCACTCACTGATGCATTAGGAAGGCCATGGGCCTAAATCCAGACAGGGATAATCCAGACACTGAAATCGAGCATGTTTTGTTGCACGTATCAGTCCAATGCATTTTTAAAAAGGCTTCTTGGGACAAGCGTAATTCCTGATGCAGTCTTCTCATTTAACACATTGGCATGTAGAAGAGAAGGGGCTGTGGATCAATGATAGAGCACATGTCCTGTATGCATACAGTTCCATATTAAATCTGCTATATTTCCAGTAATGTTGCCAGGGTCAGGACTATACTGGGCCCTGAAATTTTAGTGCCAAAACCTGAGATCCAGCTGCACTCACCTCTGTTGTCACAGAAAACAGGCCCTAGTGATGTTTCAAGGATGATGCCACAAGAGACAGTTCCTGTCAGGGACATTAAGCATGACACCATAAGCACAGGTATACAAAGTAGGATATTTAAATATTAAAAAATCAAGTCTAACAAATGGTCAAAATACACAAACACACATATACACACACATTATGTTTATTTATTTTTAAATAAACAATTTTCTTAGGTGTTTCATCAGAATTCTATTAAAGTTGTAGAAAACATACAAAAGAAATGTTTCTGAAATGTTAGACAAAATGTAAACACAAAGAGGCATTAATCCCTAAAAGCACCAAATAACCCCAAACAAAGCTAAAGTCTTTGAGAGTCCACCACTTGATATAAAGCTGTCTGATATTGTTTAATCCAGGAAGTATGTTCACAGTAAAGGATCAGCATAGAAGATGTCTCCAGGGAGTGCTGTGTGCAGATTGTGGTCTAAACATGTCATTCTTTAAACTATAGTATTGAATAAAAGGCCACCAAGTGTCACAAAATGAGCTGTCTGTCTTATAGTTTCCCATATCTGTAATGTAATCTGTCAGTTCTTCCATAAGGGCTAAATACCATAGTTTATTTAGCCAGTCATATATCATAAGAGAGTCTTTCCAGTGCCTAGCTATTACCATTTTTTGCTTCGAAGCAAAAATGACCTAATTAATTTTTTTAATGTGAAAGCCTTTCATTTTCATCCAACAAAACTATGTACACACAACTTTCAAGACAGTGCTCTTGCCCTGAAATTCCTGCGTCGCCTCCAGTCCCACTCCAGAGAACATGGCCCAGGCTCTGAGACTGGGATACAGTTGGATGCTAGCTCACAACTGGCTGGATTCCATGATCTCTAGTCTCCCATAAGATCTCAGATTTCATGGGAACCTAAAAACCCATGCATATCTCATGCTTGCAAGCCTTGATAACAGTTACACTTTACAGATTGGTTTGGCCAGCAAGAGAAAAGAGGAAGAAGCATGGCATCATGCCAGCCACAGTTCAAGCAGGCACAGCCTTAGCATTTGGTATGTAGTAGGTCTGTTTACTGCATACCAAATACTCTAGGGTCAGTCTGGTTTATGGCTGGTCGCCACTCTGAAATACAGAATTTGGCATGTTCCATATCACTCCAAAACAGGACTGGACCATAAAAGCCTAAATATGGGGCATCCCCATATAAAACAAGACACCTAGGAACCCCACCTGATTGTGGGGGGTGTTCCCTTAAGTTTCAAGAAAACATAAGTAGCTCATCTCTGAAGGCCTTGCCATTCCATTAGGGAAAATGGGCTAACACAAATGGGGCCACTGGTTTGGATGTGGTTTGGAGTTCACACCTTATCCCCAGTTCTAGCTTTTTGCAAGAATACAGGTCAATCCAAGTGTGTCTTTATCCCTCTCTTCCAGCCATTTCATTCTAAACTCCCTTTGCATAAGGCTGATTATCTCCTCCAGCCCATACATTCAGACAACTACTGACTAAGGATGTAAACCTGCAATATTTCGTCCTTGTATGCAATGCAAAATAATTGCCACAATCTACTCCCCACAGTAGTTACCTCTTATTCAAATGTTCCAAAGTGTTCTGGGAAAATTATTCTGTGGAGAAATACAATTTTTTTCTGTGCAAGTGCCGTACCTTCATGTTTTCTGCCCAGGGAAAAAAAACATTTTCTACAGAGAAAACATTTTTGAAAAACAACAGCAACACCAAAAACTCACATGTATTTCTCTACAGAATAATTCTCCTTAACACTTTGAGAAGATCGATATACCTGGAGAAAACTATATAAAAGTCTCACTGCTCTGTTATTCTTCTTGATGGGGTTTCCTTACTGTCAAGAAATGCATGTTGTTTTTTTATTTAAAAAACCCGGGAAAGTGAAAAATTGAGAATATTCTTTCCATCCCTGTTTTTTTAGGAGTCTCCCCCTTAGAGAGTTTTCCTTGCATAAACATTTCAGGCACCTCTGCAAACCATGGGGTTATGCTGAGTCTGCTGCACTGCTGTCTTTGTACCCAGGTAGTGCAGCTCTGGACTGGCAAACAGAGAGAGAGTTAAACCAGCACTGGCAAATATTATTATAAAAGGAATATATCAGAAAAAGAAATTATATGGCAGTGACAATAACATTGCAAATAACAAATTACTTGTAACAAACTCTAATCCATTTGTAATGTAACTCTATATAAGTAATGTAACGCTTACTTATATATTTGCAAGGCGTGTATAGCTTCCATATTTTTGTGTGCTTTACACCACAAGCTACATAGTAGACATCTGGTGTATGGGAAGTTTTAAGCAACTGAAAAGTCAATATTGTTGTTACCAGAGAATAAGAGGAAAGTAAAGTGCTACTTATGAATACATAGATACTAATCTAATAATAATGGTAACTAATTCTCTGATACCCCTAACTGAAAGTAATTGCTTTTCCAAGCTCTCAATACAGAACACTGGAATGAATACAGAACTATTTCTAAGAAATCTACTTCTGAACATTTTTGCCAAGAAAACTCCATGATAGGTTCACCTAAGGGTTGCTTTAAGTCAGAAACAACTTCAAGGCACACAACTCTGTGTGTGTGTGTTTATGGAACATTCTGTTGAAAACATTGACGTTAGCTCCTGGAAGGTTTTGCATGATACACTACTGTCTAATAAGAATACAACAGATCTGAATTTGGTACAGACTCTTCTCTAAAAGGCAATGAGTCTTCCTTCCAAGTATATATGCATATAGTTCAGTGGTTCTCAAACTGTGGGATGGGACCTCTGGGGAAGAGGGGCATGAAAGTTGCTCAAGGAGGGAGGTAAAAGATTTAGGGGCTATGCAGTCTGGCAGGAAAAGCTGAGTTGGGGGCAGAGTCAAGGAGTGGCATCCATACACACACTCTGATTCCACCCCAAGCCGGCATGACATCACATGATGTACCACATGCAGCATCATGGCGCTCCTCTGGCACTGCATCAGCACCAAAAAAGAGTGCCGTAAAGCCATGGCACCACAGCTGTCACACACCCTTTGCAGGGTGCAAAAAGGAGCCAGTTTTTGCAGCTCCTTTTGCACCCTGAAAAGACCAGATCAGGGCTGCGGCCTAAGGTTGCTGGGGCTTAGAGCTGGCTGTAAAAGGGGTGGCTGGAGGCCGCCCCTTAGGGGCTGTCCGCACAGCCCCATAGAAGCCCTGATTCCCCCTTCCTGCATTTTCTCCCCCTCATTTCCCCAAACATTTTCTGTCACATATATATCTAAGAGAATGAATGTTGTAAGTGTAATAGAGAGTACATGAGTATGTGTGTGAGTTTAAGAAAGAATGAAAGAGTATGACTGAATACATACATATCTGTAAGCATTAGTGTATGTGAGTATGGCTGTGTGTGAGACTGTATAAAATTTACACATGTGTTAAGTACGGAATTTTATTTAAATGAAACTGTTCTAATTCAAACAATATTATTTCCTTATAATATATGAATATATGTGAATGTTTGAACAAAAATATGCACACTAAACAGACAAAATATTTTATTCATATACTACGAGGGGGAGGCACAACATCTACATGTAGATATAAAGGGGATCACAAGGATAAAAAGTTTGAGAACCACTCATACAGTCAAACTATAAGGCTCTGGACTTAAGCACTTTTATCTGATAGGCAACACTTTTGAACTCAGCGGCACTTCCTTCAGATCAAATAATATATTAGGCTCATGAAAACGAAGATGAAATGAATATCTAGCTCCTTTGTCCCGGAGGAACAGCTAACTAAATAGCCTCATGTTATTTACATTGTAATGTTCCATCAAAAATCATCTGTTTTGTCCTGTTTTTAAATTATTTCAGCTTGAGTAAGGGAGAAAACAAGCATGCAAGAGATCAGAGGTTTCTTGACAGTCTAGTGAAGATGTTTAATTAATTTGCTTACTACAGAGAAATTCATTTAGGCTAACAAGGCTTGTTTCTGTTCTATATTGTATGATAGTATAAAACAACCAAATAAAATTTAAGACTTCTCCCAGGGCTGAGATAATACGACACTCATTCACAAAAGTCAGGAAATCCTAAGTGAGTTCTCTTATTCTGTCCCATTCATGCCAGCCTGGAATTTGGAGAAGGAGGAGGCAGGGAGCTGGGGAGAGGAAGATGAAAGTGTGTGGAGTTGCCTGTTAGCAGTGAATTTCCTGCCTTTTGTTGCCTTTTTTCATCCTATTGTAGACTTGCTTGAAGAAACCTTTCAGAGGGCTGTATTCAATCCTTATTCACAATGACTTCTTCATTGGTGACCACTGGCATAGGCAACACTACTGGCAAAACTAAACAGCTTCTCAACAGCATTCAAATTTGGCCGATGGGACAGTTAAGGTTTACTTGCATTATTACTTTCGTAAAATAACCAGAGTAACCTGTCTAAAACTCTAAGACTGAAGAACTTTGGCTGAATAAAATGGGCTAAACATGTGAAATTAGCCAAGGTATCATTTTAAAAATCTGTATAGTATAAAGAGCATTGGGTGAAAGGGTTGGGCCTTCACAACTACCAGAGTGCAGATTTCTGTGGGGTTAACCTCACTGTGTATGGAACAGTTGTGCAGGGAAGCTATTAAGAACAGCACACAACATTGCTGAACGTCCTGTTGCCATCTTTTATCGCCAAAGGACAAAGGAAGGCCAACTTTTACCTAAATGCCTGGCAAATTGTTTTCAAGTGTTTTGATGCAGGTCAAACTTTCTTTTATTCTCTGGCCAAACCTCTGGCCCTTTCGCTTTGCACTACACAAACATAGCTCCCTTTGCTGCTGCCTTTTTGCCTTATAAAGGCCTCTTCCTAAACTCCCAATCCTGAAACTCCAGAGGACTGAGTCACAGAAGTTAAAGTGGAATCAGAGTGCTATAACTATGTAGTGTGAATGGGCCCTCTGTGTGTGTGTGTGTGTGTGTGTGTGTGTCTTCAAGTCACCTGTCATCTTATGGTGACCCCAAGAAATTCTATGATTCTATGGTTTTCAGAGATGGTTTTGTCAGTTCCTTCCTCTGAAATATAGCCTACATCACCTGATATTCATTGGTGGTCTCCCATCTAAGTACTAATCAGGGCCAACCCTGCTTATCTTCCAAGATCAAACACTAACATAGGAGCAAGATGTGTTTTTACTTTTAAATAAATATAATGCACCAAGAACCTAGTTCAGATCAAGATGCTGGTGGAGAAAGGGATTTTTGATTCTTTCCTCCCTGCTCTGTTCTGAATTCAGATCAAAGCTCCCACACATATAATTTGCATTGGAAGGAAAAATACCATTCATCTGATGGAAACTTTCTTTCCATGGTAAAAGACAAATTTGGCAGATTTGAATTAGTTAATTCTGTTAGCTGTATAGTTTAAATTAAAAAATAGGATGTTCAATTGTTAATTGCATGATATGTACAATATGTATAATTGCTAAATGTCATGTCTCACAATGGGAGAAACTATACCCTTGGGACTTCAGGCAAACACTGTCCACTTGGGTTATGGTCACATTCTTAGGTTATGGTCACACATGTTCCCCTAAAGCAGAGCACATGCTTTGTCATCAAAGGTTCAGCTGGCAGAGCTTCATGGCATGCTTTTCAAAGGTTCTTGGGAAGAACTCTGCAAAGATAACATGGCCTGAAGACGAGTGTGTCTGTCAGTCTGAATGGTCAGTTTTTGATGAAGTGGACCAAATCAGAATCAAGTTAGCTATTTATTCACATCCATTTGCCTTAGACAAGAGCTTATCCAAATGATATTTAGCCTTCTCTCTGAAGTACATCGACATTGCTTAAGGCAGGGCAAGCACTTGGAGCCATGTCCATTTCAGTCTTCTCTCTTCCTTACTAGAAGGGCAAAAGGATAGAAACGGATGAACTATTTCCCTAAACTGTTAAAACCCAATGCCTTCAGCATAATTAGAAATCTTTCCCATGTAACTAATTATTGTAGATGACCCCACTTTGTAATACCTTCGCCCCATATAAGCCTTTGCCCTCTAAAATAAAAGTGTAACCTAGGGATGTCATTGGTACTTTCATAATCTGCTGTCACTGACATAATTTACTTGAAAAGGCAATGGACTGTGACAGCCCAGGATAAAGGAGGACACTGAGCAAGCATGAAATTCTGTCATCAGCAGTTATTGCACTTAGCTAAGAAAATCTTTAGAGTAACCAGTTTATAATATAATCATTATTTCTAAAAGGTTTCACTGCCACTCAAAATTACCTTGGAAAGAGGCCCCAATTAGTGAACTGTCGAATTGTATAGCACTAGAAGATCTTAGAGCTAGAAGGGCCCTGCTGGATTATCGGGTCTGAAACCCCAATTATAAATTCTGTCAGACTCTTGCCTGCAGAAGACAACTTGATGTGAGATCCCTATGACAGAAAACAGTTTCAAACACATTGTTAGCCAATAATTTATAAAATTATTTTAGAGTATGAATATGGGGTAGAGTCTACCTGCCTTTCTGTTTTCATAATGTGAATGGAAGCTTCTAAAAACATTCATTTAATCACAAAATGTCCATTAGCTAGTAATCTTATTATTCTTTTCTAAGTGTCATTGTGGAGTACTTGAGCATCTTGGATTTGCTTTGCCTAAGAAAGAAAGAAAGAAAGAAAGAAAGAAAGAAGAGCAAGAAGCATTGTCATTGTCCCACCATCGCATGCCCAAAATATAGTGTTGACAAACTTACACTGAATAAGATCGTAAGCTGTGGATAGATATCTGGCAAAGCAAACAGACAAACAATCAGTAAATAATTCAGTGCATTTGGTTCCTCAAAGTTGTGGGAATGGGCACATTGTGGCTTGAAAGTAGGACTTTGACTGTGGGTGACTACGGTCTGAATGCCTACTGAGCCAAGGAAACTCAGTGGGTAACCCTGGACAAGTCACACTTCTTCAACCTTAGAAGAAGGCAATGGCAAAACCTCCTCATAATAAATCTTGCCAAGAAAACCCTAGGACAGGGTTGACCTGGGAATTGTGCACACAAGCCAATAGGCCTATGTTGCCTTGCATTGTCCAGTTCAGATGATGCAGGCAAAAACTCTGGTGCCAGAATTGGGGTCAATCCTGCCTGAGTAGACCTAGATCTGTTGAATCCAGCTGATCCTGGGTAAACAGTCTTTACCATGGGTCAATTTGACCCCTGATTTGTCACAGAGTTTCCTGGAATCCTAGCTGTTTATATACCCTCTGCACTCCTTACCATGCAACCCTGTTGCTGGTATTGAGAAGCCTCCATCCTTGTATCTGACACTCAAACGTTGTGCTTGGCCATGTGGGTGCAGCCAGGCACCCCATTTCCACATCAGACAAGGTAGCAGAGGGCACTTTAGTACAAGCGACAGTGCAGCAAGGTAAGGAATGCTGGTAGTGGGTCCTGGGTCAGCATGGGGACAGGTGTGTAAACCTACCTGGAACAACTCAAGTGAGCACTGGGGCCACCAGAATAGCACAGGTTCAGCCCATGGTATCCTAGCCCATCTGCTCAGCTCCCTGGGGGTACATACAACAACAATCCATCCTTTCCTCTCAGCCTCCACTGCCAAGACTCTGATCCATGTCCTAGTGGTCTCATGACTAGATTATTGTAACCTTCTTCTGACAGGGCTTCCTCTCTCTCACCTCCATCCTTTAATCTCTATCCAGAACTCAGCTGCACGTATTATCACATCCACTTGCCACTATGATCATGTTTCTCCTTTTTATCCTCCCTTCATTGGCTCCCCTTCCCCTTCCACATCCAGTACAAGCTTTTGTTGTTGACTTTCAAAGCCCTCCACGTACTGGCCCCTCCTTACTTGTCTGAACTCCTTTCTCCTCACACTCCTTCTCGTACCCTCCGCTGTGGTAGTCAAGTTCTCCTGTCCCAGCCAAGAATTTCCACTGCCCTGTCCCGGATTCGTCCGCTCTCACTTGCTGCCCCTCACTCCTGGAAACTTCTTCCCCCACACGCGCGCTTCATCACTTCTCTAACCAGTTTCAAAATTAAGTTAAAGACTATATTGTTTAGGGAAGCGTTTCCAGGATTGTGTCATCTGCCCCAGGATGCCTCCTTTTAACTATGTATTAAGAAGCCAAGTCCTCCCTCCAGTCCATCTGCCTTGGTCCAGGCCCCAGAGGGAGAGAAGAACCATTGGACCTCATCCCCTTCCCATCCCCTTTCCCTTCTCCTTTTGTGTTGTCTCTTTTAGACTGTAAGCCTGAGAGCAGGGAACCGTCTAAATATAACATTGTATGTACAGCACTGTGCAAATTTACAGCACTATATAAAATAATAATAATAATAATAATAATAATAATAATAGACTGCTAGAAAAAAGTTCCATGTTTTCAAAATTACTTGCATGAGTAAGGTGTCATAAACTCTGTAAAGAAATTGTTGTATTAGCCATTTACTTTTCATTCCACTCCCAAGGGCCAAAATCCATAAAAATGAGAATAGTGTAAAATTAAAGTGGCCCGATACAGACAGCCCAAAAGGGCCGTCTGTGGGGTGTGAGTACAGTTAGGGAGGGCGCAACATTTGCACCCTCCTGAGCCCTACTGTGTATGGACAGTGCCATCTTTTTTTGTGCACCGTCCATATGCTCGCGCCTGACATCATGGCACTACACTCCAAAATGGAACTCCTTTTTTGGCGCTGGTCCTTGGCGCAGCCTTTACACAGCTGTGCCAAGGATCCCAAGGGGAAAGGGGCCATGGTAGCAACCCCTTTCTCCCCTTGGGACCGCCGGGGATGGCAGGGTGCAGCGGGCGCAGCCTGGAGAAGCGAAAGAATGGGGCCTGTGGGGCTGCTGGTGAGGCAGCCTTGGCCCCATCCTGGCGCTTCCCTGGGTGCTTACAGACCACCCCTTTTGGGCAGTCTGTACAGCCCCAATATGTCTGATTTGCAGTGATGGATCTGCAGATTAACAATATATCCAGATCTGCAGCAGTGCCCCAGAATGCTTTCAGCTTGGTAAATTACAAATCATGAAGTGCAAACAGAATTAATGTAGGGCCTACGGAAAAAATCATAGTAGCACCATATTGCCTACATATTGCCAACATTCCTTCTGTTTGGCCTTCACAACATATGACTCATTAGTTTTTATGCAAATCTGAATAGCCTATGGCATAAATTATTCACATTTACCTGAAGACAGATGAGTCACATATCTTCGCATATGAGTTTCCCCATTCATCAGGAATAGTTGTCACTATATGATGGCATAACGTATATTATGACCTTCTCAGCAATAGCCCTGCTAACATTAAGGCTTCTTTTTAAGGAAAAATGGTGCTAAGCTTCTTTTCATTTAAAAAGCAATTGGTGTAAAAAGGAGAGATTCAATTTGCTTTAAACGCTTTGCAGTTTTAGGAGCTTATCACACAACCAATTTTTTACTGAAAAACCGAACGCAATCATGGGGTTTCGCGCGATTGCATGATTTCTCATTACATGCAATTCCTGGTTTTGCGAATGCAATCATGAGGTTTCGCGCAATTGCGTGATTTCTCATTGCATGCAGTTCCTGGTTTTTGCGAACAAAATGGGAGTTTTCACGTAATTGCGTGAAAGTTTATTATATGCTTTTGCTTGATGTGCGAATGTGGTCCGAACGCAATCAGAACATAGGCAAATTCGGTGAACTAGCAGACTTACAATTCCTATTCCCTGGCAATTTCGTATTCATTTCGCTTTTTTGGGGTGTGATAGGCATTTCTGTTCATCCCCAATTTCACCATCTTTACTACAATTCCCATGATCCTTCATGGCACTGGTTTTTCCTTTTTACTTCCTGTAGTCCCCAAAATGTTTTGCCATGCATGAACAGGTGGCCAGAGGAGGGAGCACTTTTACGCACTTTTACCATTCATTCCATAGAATTCATGCATGGCACCACTTGTCCGGGTAGATAAGAATTGGCACTGTTACAGTGATTTCAAGATGACACTCACATCATGGGGCATGGGGTCCTGAGAGTCTTCTATTCTGACCCATAACATGCAGCATGCTTTGATGGGGAATTCCTGCATGGCACACCAACATCTCAGCGCACATGGGGCTTTGGGCACTGATCCAACATGGAGGATGCTTTGATGGGGAATTCCTGCATGGCATGGCACACCAACATCTCAGGGCGCATGCGGCTTAGGACGCGGGGCCAACATGGAGGATGCTTTGATGGGGAATTCCTGCATGGCACACCAACATCTCAGCTCTCATGGGGCTTTGGGCACCGGTCCAATATGGAGGATGCTTTGATGGGGAATTCCTGCATGGCATGGCACACCAACATCTCAGGGCGTATGCGGCTTAGGACGTGGGGCCAACATGGAGGATGCTTTGATGGGGAATTCCTGCACGGCACACCAATTCAGCGCGCATGCGACTTAGGACACGGGCCAACATGGAGGATGCTTTGATGGGGAATTCCTGCATGGCACACCAACATCTCAGCGTGCATGCGACTTAGGACGTGGGGCCAAGCTTTCAGCTGGTGGCAGGCTTTCACGTGAAAAGGAGCAAGAATTAAGTACAGCAAGTGAAGCTTTCAGCTGGTTGCAGGCTTTCACGTGAAAAGGAGCAAAAGGCTAGTACTGCAAGTAAATATCCAAACTCAATGACCTTGAAGTACATGAGGTCACCATGGCATCGGTTGAGAAGTGGGCATGCGCAGGAGAGCAATTTCGCATTTAGAAATCCACTGGTGTAATAAGATATTCCTGAATGCATTTGTTTTGGGTTTGAAATAAACAGAAAATGTATAATAAGCTTTTGCGCAATTGCGTGAATTGCAAATCCATAGCGCAATTTACTTTCGTGAAATAACCTAGGCATTGCATTGTGTGATGCACTTTCACGCAATCACGTAAAATTCCGAATTGAATACAAAAATTGCTATTGCAAAATTTAGAGAAATTCCTCACATGTGATAAACTTCTTAGTGTTTGCTTCCCACATTTGGGTATGGAGGAGGAAATTCACTGTGTGGGATGGTTTGTAACTGGTCTGCCTTGAGGTAAGGAGTAAACCAAGTTCTTTTGAAAACTTTAAAAAATATATAACTAACCAGACATTAAAGACAAACAAATGAGCTTGGACATGGTATACAAACAAACATCTTGCTTTGCTTTCAAGCTGAATCTCCCAGGAAAACCACAGGCACTTACAAAAGAGAGGGAATTGCTATTACAATAAGTCTGCCTTCTAAGGAGACGGTTCCTAAATACTACAGTGATAATGATGTTTGTTATAGAGAGAAGGCCCAGCCTGAGGCCTCTAATCTCCTCCACTACTGCTGCTACAAGTTACTTTCAAGCTCTGATCTTGAATGGTGATGTGACCCTTCGATGAAACCTAAAGAATAGGTCCTCTGTATGGCTTGATAACAAGAGGCAAGTTTTATTTTGCTTTTGGTTGTCCTTAAGGTAGGCAATAGATTATTAGTTCATGGAACTGTCATCACATCTCAGGAGTTGGTATCCTACAAGGGACTCTTCTAGGAGAACACAGTTAGCACAGAATTAGGTCAGAGAATTGAGATGACCTTAAAAACAAATCCAGGAGAGCGAAGTCAATGACCCCATTGACTACTGTTTGAAACATGATAAAGTCAAAAGATCAAGGCTGGTTAAAGCAATCTCCCGTAAAAATCTAGAAGGAGGACAAGAACAACATTCATGTGCCATGAAGAAGTAAAAAGAGCCTTGTTCTTCTGAGGAAAACATGGTGCAATGGTGCAAAGCATCCTTAACAATTAATAGTTTCAAAGTCTCAAAAATTAACCAAAATACTTAAGCAGTATGCAATATCACTTAATATCTCTGATGTCTTAGCTAGCACAGTTCATTCAGAAAGCATTTAAACAAACCTTGTTGTTGTTTTTTTACTTCCGAAGGAGATGGGGTTTGTACACAGAGAAAATAATAGTCATTTATGTAGTCACAGTTTTAACACAGAACCATGAAGGAAGGTTCTAAGCAGGGCTGGGTGCATGTTATGACTATAATAATCTGTTGTTATTTCTCAGTATGTAATCAAAGGAATCACAAACCTGAAATGTTTAGATTTCAGTAGGCTCTGACTTATATTCAAAAAGCTACTGATAGGTTACTTAGAAATGAATCGAGTTCTACCTCCCAAAGGCAGGGTCTGATATTTTGTTCAATGATTTTAGGCAGAAAAATTAAGGAGCTGATTTACTGCTGTTTCATAAAGCACTGAAGGTCACACTTCACTGTTGTTAATTAAAATACTTCATATCAATAAAGTAGAAAAACTTCAAACGGTCAAAATGTCATTCTAAGGCTGAACTCCCATTGGAAAGCCATGCAGCTGAAGTCTTCTAATGTCAATACTCTTTCACATCAATATAATTCAGCTGAGATCTGTGCACACCAACATCTGTGTGGATATCACTGGCTGGAAAATAGTCATTAGAATACACAGTGCTATCCTTATTTGTTGATGCACTACTACCCAAATATATTTCTCAGACTGATGCAGTGACTAAGGTTGGCATCTCTCCTCTGAATGCCTGTCTTAATGTAGTAATGGACTGAATAAGGGAAAACAAGCTTCTGGTTTACCCTTTCGGACAATATTAAAGTCTGTAGACTTTCTCTCTGCCACAGAGCTAGTTCCTTGCTGAGCCCTTCTTACCGGCATGTGTTTGTGTGTGCTGGCCGCAGTCCAGGACAATCGCACCCTGGAAAAACCAGATCAGGGATGTGGCATGTGGGTGCCATGATCCCCATCCAGTGCAGCTGAAAGTGGCTGCAGGCTGCCCCTTAGAGGTGGTCTGCACAGCCCCTATCTTTAGAGTCAGTATGAATCCTGTACTATGTTATGGTATGGCCAGAACAGACAGAAGAGTTGATATATTTTTTGCTTCTGGCTAATTTCAATGGGATTGTTTTAAATTACACCACCTGTTTCAGGAGGACAGTGCAGCCTGATAGAAGACTGGTTCAGTGGGGTGTATTGTTGAACTAAGCACATCTGTTGGTGTCCATTTATTCACACATTTTGTTTCTATTTGAGGAACACATGCCCCATTCCAATCAAATGACTGAAACCTTCCCAACCCCAAGAGTAGTTTTCTCATGGCATTATTAGCCAAATAATTAAATTTACACCCATCCTGCGTGGTTCTTTATTTTCCATCATGTCTGTTGAACTATTAATTTTGGGGGACAGTGTTAGGAGCAGGGATAGAGAGGTAGATGTCAGATCTGCTGCCAGACGCTCCCTCAGTCTTTGCCACATGCCCATTTTTTCTGCTCTGGTCAGAATCCATAACCCTTTCTGTGCAAATCCAGATTTCCAGCAATGAAATGGATGTGTTTCATGATACTTGAGAACTTTTCAGGTATTTTGAATCCTTTGCCAGAGAATTCTAGTCACTCATCAAACTACAGATCCCAGGATTTCACAGGATGCAGCTGCGTCAGTTAAAAGTACTATGGCTATGAGGTATGGAAAAGACTCCAGAGACGAAGACAGTTTTTTTAAGCTTGCTACTGTGCTAATTCTTGCTCAAAGAAGCACCATTATGAACTGTGAATTTATCTTGCCAGCATGTGAAGACCAATTTGGACATGTGTTACTCTGGTCCCTCTGCTGAGAACCAAGGGGTTTTCTCTTTTGTCCTACAAACAACCTACTCAATGGGCAACTCCCTCTCTCCATCCTTCTCAGGCCTCAGAAAATTGTTGCTAAAGAAGGAGGCCGAACGAAAGTCATGTGTAAGGATCATTGCTATGTAAACCCACTCCTTTTTCCTTTGTTCTCTTCTTTGCCAAGAAACTGTGCTCTTTTGAATTTGCGCAGTTTCAGCAGGCAACAACTTTGAATCTCTTCTACTGTGGCATCACCAGGACCTGGATGTTTCCTTATACCTAGACGATACAAGTTTTCATAACTGAACTTTTATATATTATACGCCACTATAGAAAATAATTTAAGCATACACTACTTTTCCCATACACGGAGTGGTCCAGAAAGGATCCCCCATGTGTAGGAAGGGGCCACCGTACTTTGGGTCCCTTTTGGAAAGAAAGGCTGCATAAAAATAAAATAAATAAATAGAAAAAATATACTTCTAAGGTAATGTGCACAAGATTGTAATCAAAGGCAAGGTGGCTTGACCCCAGGTAAGAATGGGTAGGCTTGAGATTCTCTCTTCTGGGGACCAGAGTGGCTATACTGAGCCTTCTTTGCACAACGCTGTAGCAATTGAGTTTTTCCATCAACAGTTGAAGATAAATCTTCCTGTCTTATGCAGCCAATCCAATACTTCTAGATATTTACTGAGAACAATTCTACAGAATTAGAGCACCTCACAGGGATGGTTAAACAGACAGATTATGTCTCCCTAGCAGCAGTACCTAGGTGGGAAGAGGGGCAAATCACGATTAATCAGTACCAAAATTTCCAAGAGTTTTTGAAAAGCAGCATTCATAGTTTCAGCAAGAGGCATGATTATGCTGCTATCTCTATGGTGAAGAGTCCATTAGTGTCACAAGCAAATCTTGATTCCCAGCGTATGTGATGTAAGACATCACAACGCTTTTTTGGAGCTGTGATTAATCCCATCTTCCACATTTGCTCTAGGTAATTCAATATTTCTCCTTTTCCCCCTTTCTCCCTCTCTTTCTTCTCTTCTGCATTCACATGTCTCCTAAATTTAAAAAAAAATGTGTCCAGTGCCAGAAAATGTTATCCTTAGGCTGCAAGAACAGCAGCCTATTAATCTATTGTTTGAGAACAAATGTAGCACAGCTGACACTAGCACTACTCATTTGTGGCATTGCTACCACAGGTCAAAGCTGATCATATGAAACAGCAGAAGGAAACTGGGTTGAGTTGGGGCTGGGGGAATAGACAGAAGAAGCAAAGAGAATGATTTTTAAACGATGCTCTGCAGCATGTCATTAAATGTAAAACTGTGCCTTAGCTTTTTTCCAAGTACCATATTTAGGCATAATTTTGAACTTAAGTAGGACAACACCAAGCATGTGCTTACCACATCAAAGTCTCTAGGTTTGGCTAACAAGTTCTCACATTACATAAGGATTATCAAGTACACTCATGGAGCCATCCTTTGGTAAATGAGTTGCTGTTCCATTGAAAATGATCATGTTACAATGGTATCTAAGAAACTGGGTAGATGACTGTTTGTATGGGTGATTTTTACTTATACGCTGGAAGCCAAATGCTTGAACAAGGATAATATTTCAAAGGAGACAGGAGCTATCTGAGGAATGAAGAATACTTCCTATTTTCACAGAGCTAATGGACACTTATGTAAAGGTGCATTTGAAATGGTATTTGAAACACGTGGAATGCTTTTGCGTGTGAGTATTTAAAAACTGTGAAAAGCTGATCAGTGAAGATGATCTGAACAATTTAATAAATTAATCTGAGTCAAAAATGCAAGTCAGTTCCACTCTGTATAATTTCTACCATCCTGTACATTCAGGCTTTCTGTGTAATTGCAAATGCTAGAAAGGTTTGAAATGCTGTTTGAAAACACTGAAATTCTGGACCATGCCAACAACTATCAGGTCAGAATGCACAGGGAAGCCATTGAAATCCACAAACACTTGGACAACTTCAACAGGAAAGAAGAAACCCTTAAAGTAAACAAAGTTTGGCTACCAGTCCTGCAAAACAGCAAAATCAGGACTCAGCAAATGCAAATGAGAAACCACCCAGGTTCAGGGGCTTTCGCAGCAGACAATGATCACTAATTAAGCAGATGCTAATCCCCTTTGAATATCCTCCCACCCTGAGGCCCTGCCATCAACAACAGAACAATACACTGATTGACATGGGAATCACTCCTCCCTACCCAGGGTCACACAGTATATATACCCATTCCCTTCCATACCAGTATTCTCTGACGATACCAGCCAAAGATGCTGCCAAAACGTCAGTAATAAACTCTTCTAGAACATGGCCACATAGCCCAAAAACACACACAAAAAACTATGGATGCCAGCCATGAAAGCCTTCAACTTCACAATAGAAATAGCAAGTACATGTTTATATTGCATATCAGTGAACTAACACTCCCTAAGCAGTTTACAATGTGTAAGCCAATTGCCCCCAACATGCTGGGTAATCATATTACCAACCTACGAAAGGATGGAAGGCTGAGTGGATCCTAGAGACCTCCTCAAGGATCAAACTTATAACATTATGGCTGCAGTACTAGCATATAACTACTGTACTACCTGAGCTCCTTATGTAATTAGCTATACAAAATAGGTATCAAAGATACAAGGTACAATAAGAGGAAAGGGGCAGGATGAAAAAGGTTGAACTATGATACAGTGGTCCCCCGGGTTACGAAAGTAATCCGTTCCGGATTACCTTTCGTAACCCGAAAATTTTCGTAACCTGGGGGAAAGAGGGCGGGGACCTCCTCAGAGAGAAAGGGACAGCCCGATCCGGCGGATCGGGCTGTCCCTTTCTCTCAGCCGGCGAAGAGGAGGCCTCCTCAGAGAGAAAGGCACGGCCCGACCCGGCGGATCGGGCCGTGCCTTTCTCTCAGCCGGCAGAAGGACGTCCCTTGAGGCCTGGGCGCCGGGGGATCTTTCTTTTTTTTTTCGTATCCCAGGGGATCTTTCGGATCCCGGGGGATACAATCGCGGTCCCGCCGGTTTCGGATCCCGGGGTTTTCTTAACCCGGGGGATTCGTATCCCGGGGGACCACTGTATAATAAATAATTCTTCAGGCTTTTCAGTTGCTGTAATCAGAAAAATCTGTTCCATGGGCAGGTAGGTAAAAATTATGTGATTTTCTATTTTTTAAAAAAGTAGGGTAGCTAGAAATATGAAGGCAGGAAGGAAAGAAAAAATTGAGAGAAACAATCTCTTGCATTTTTCTCTGAATTCTTTTCTTTGCAAAATTTTAAAAAAACAGATTATGGGATATTTTCTTTTAGAATGATGAATACAATATTTAAGAAAGGTGTTCATAGACCTACTTCCACTACATTGCCTTGGTTTTGTTCTTTTATACAAGGGGCACCATTGCTATGTCATTGTATTTAATGGGACTTGAGCACCCACTGATATTGGTATACACAGGAGGACCTGGAATCAAACCCCAGAAGATACTAAGGGTCAACTGTATTAGAAAAGCATAATAATAATTTTAATCCTAATAAGAATAGTTCATTCTGTTGCCATTAAGGGCATTCTGAAACTACCAGATCACTTGACCAACCTGGAATATATTCTTATTGAACACCAGTCTGAGGCTGGGGAGATGCAATGTTTGTTCTATAAGAAGTTTTTCATCTGTAGGAAACAGCCAACAAAAGGTTTCCTTTTACTGATAAATTATTTCAAAACAGTTATACTGCAGGCAACCGTTTATCTCCCAAGTCTAGGAAGGGCTTTCTGTTTGTTCAAGATTCATTATAGACATACTAATTTTTGGTAGCATTTTCCAGTTTTTACTAGCCCATTTGGAGAGCTGATGATCATTTCTTTTCCCCGCAATTGATTATAATTTCCTTGTACAATATTCTCTAGCTTCACTGATAGATATATGCCTAAATAACTCATATTTTAATCCCCAATTTGAGTCCTGGTTTTATTTTATTTTATTATTTTTGTAATGCTGGTAGTGTTAAGTACAGGTCACCAATTTCCCAGCTGTAGAAAAACCATCAAGAGGATAAACAAGTTACTCAACTGGCCCACCTTCCACGCTAAACATATTGTATGAACAGGGTTTGTAGTGGTAAAAAAGAAACCAAGTAAGGGGTGAAGCAGATGGGTATGAAGCAGACAGTCACAGAAAAAAAACCACTTCTGCCCTGACCAGCTTGGGATCACAATGACCAGACAGGTCGGTCACAAAGTTTGCCACCACTGCAGTCTGAAATTGGCTGCCGGCAGGAGCGGACTTTTTCCGTTCCTTTTTGTGCCAGCTCTTGCTGCCTTGATGTAGCTATGGAGCGGCTTCTGGTTGCTTGGGGGGCATGCATCCTATAAATGCCATGCCCACAAAGAGGCCAGAAGCCACTATATTTGGCCCATCTGTTTTGGGTCTAAGAAAGTGGGCTGAGTTTGATGCCAATTTCCTTGTTAAAATTGTAAAAGAATCTGAATCCAGATATCGGTAGACACAGATCCCAATTCATATGGCTGCACAATTGAAGGATTATTGAAGAATTATTGGTGGTAATACGCATTTTTCCTCAAACGCACTTATCACAAAGTATCGTAGTTTTATACAATGCTAGTACTGGAAAAAAGTGATCAACACTGTACTAAATTAAATATTGAAAACAAAGGGTATTTAAAAAAAATAATCATAGGGCCCAAACAGACAGGCCAAAATAAAGCTGCTTAAGGTCACTTTGGAGATATGCTGTTTAAATGATGCATGCGTCCTAAAAGGCTGGAAGCCATGTCAAAGCCACGTTCTGATCCTAAGGACTGGAGCACAGCTTTGGTGCATCTTCTGGCCTCTTAAGATTCATGTTTCATTTAAACAGCATACCTCCAAAGTGACCCAAAGCAGCTTTATTTTGGCCTGTCTGTTTAGGTCCATAGAAAGCAGTTAAGGTTAGAAAGAAACATAAGCAACACTACACAACTAGCTGAACATCCCTACTCTGTTCATGATACAGATGGCATTCTGGCTTTTGGGAAAGTGGAAATGTGGATCTCTTTTTCCTACTACAAGCAATTTTCTGGAATGGTGAGGCAGGAGCACCCCCTAGCTTTCCATCAGTTCCAAAGTCCTCAAGTCTCTCTCTTTTGGGTATCTCATTTTATGAAGGATATAGACAATTTTGAGTAGGTACAGAAAAAGTCAATAAGAATGATAAGAGGTATGGAAAACAAAACATATGAGGAAAAGATGAAGGAGCTGGGCATGTTCAGCTTGGTGAAGAGAAAAATGGGGGATGAGATGCTTGCACTCTTTAAAGACTTCAAGGGATGCCACAGAGAGGAGGAGACAGGCCTGTTGTCTGCTCTCCCAAAGAGTAGGACCAGATCTAATGGTCTGAAGTTGTAGGAGAGTATATTTCAACTGAAGATTAAAAGGAACTCCTTGACAGAGCAGTTTGGCAATGAATCCAATTGCCTAGATAGGTGATGGGGGTCTCCTTCCTTGGATGTCTTCAAAAAGAGCTACCTGCTGGGGATGCTTTAGCTGGAGGTCCTGAACTGAGCAGGGAGTTGATGGCTTTGAAGGCATCATTTATATGATGCATGCCTCCAAAGCAGGTGGAAACCAAAACAAAGCCACACTCCAGGGCTAGAAACTGGAGCAAAAAGAAGCTGGAATACTTCAGGTTAGCTCAGAAAATGTGCATCTTTGTGGGATTGTGCTTTGCCAGTTTATCACTAACACACTGGTGCACGATGCCCTGTACCAGCAGAGCATTGCACATGTGACTGTGTGGCCAATCAAAAGGGCATCCATGCCATGGAATGGCATCTGGCCAGATGTGGGAGCAATTGGAGGTCACAGGCAGTGTGTTTGTGCAATGGCATGCATGTATGGCGGGGAGGTACAAAAAAATAAAAAATAACTCAGAAGTGCAGCTTGATGCTGCACCATGTGGTCTGCCTGTGGTGGATATTCAGCCCACCTTGTGCAGACAGGTAGGTTTCGATCAGCTTTTGGAAAAAGCAGGTTCGAGCCACTTTTTTCTGCCTGTCTGCTCTGGCCCTAAGATTCTGTAAAGTGTGCTAAGGTTGCATTTTTCCATTTTTAATTTTTTTCCTAGAAAAAAATCAGAAAAATATTTTGGTTTTTTTCTCTCATGGCGTCAAAATTTATGGAAGTTATACATCTCTAAGAACACCTCTGTCTCAAAACATTACACTTAATACAGAGTAAAGGGGAAGGATCTGATTTTAAAAAGGACATAGAAGTAAAAGAATTGGTTCTCTGAGGCTAGTTCTCTTCCATTATCAGATCTAGGAAAGAGACTGGAGTTTAAGGACGACACAATGAGATAAGGTGTTTCATCTTTTGATGTAAACATCAGTCTTTCTATGCCCTTTAATATGTGAACAAGGCAGAGACACAAACTATCAACATTTCTGCCATACTCACATCTCTTCGGTCCTTAGGCCCTCCTTACAAAATCATCTAGCCTTCCAATCTCACTTTAGGTGATGAATGTTCCTTGGCTGGCAAGTAGATTGCCAGCTCTGCATCTCTGCTTTTTAACAGCGGCGCTGTAGGCAGAAATTCCAACATCTGGATTTTTTTTCCCTGGCAGAGAGATAAAGGAGGAAAACCTGGCCTGCTTAATTTCTGCATTATCAGGTCACTGTTAAAAATGTAGGCACACAGCCTTATGCAGTATAGGTTGGTGGACTGGTACAATTTCCTGGCTTGTCTCAGAAGAGGATTAAGATGCCTTCTTGTGGAATTTGATAAAAACAAAACCAGCACCACTCCCCAAAAGTCTGAGCTCAAAAGTGTCATTAGCAGCAAGTCCTACTGTGCACCAGCAAAATACAATGAATGCAACCAGGGGCCCGAGCTTTAAAGAAATAATTTGGTCCTGGCCTAATAAGAATAAGTGCCCTAGGGAAAACCATAGATTTTATGACATATAAAATGAAAAGGAAATCAACTGTAATAAGTATAACAAATGCATTTCAGTATTTATTTTGTTTGCAGTAACAAAAATTATACAGTAATAATTAAATGTGAATATACAGAATTTATACCAGAAACATTTTTAGAAATCGTGAATTAATATCATCATACAAAAAAAAATGCTTAAACTGGAAAATATAATACAGATGTAATAACAGGATTGACGGGGGGAGGGGAACAGTATCAACTAGTTACGTTGATAGTAGAGCAAATATATATATATCAGAATTTGTACATAGTATAAATAGTACAGTACATAGTACAGTAGCCAATGAATTGCCCATGCTCCTATGTTTCTTCCTCCAAGTCACGAGTCCCACTGCCTCCTCTATCTCATGGTCTGCAGCGAGTGATATATAGAAACACACCCAACCCCTAATACTGTAGTTGACACTAGCCACACTGGCTGGCAGCTATTAATAGCCCCATTCTCCATGCATTTATCCAATCCCCCTTTCAAGACATCCAGTATGGCAGACATTTAATTACAATTTGTGGCAGTGCATTGCGTACACTACATCCTCTGTGAAGGAGTATTTCTTTATATCTTTGCACAGTGTCCCAGCATATAGCTTCTATGGATGGCCCCGGGCTCTGGTATTTTGTCAGAAGGAGAAAAGCTTCTATGTACTTTATGCAGTGTAGCCGAACCTCTAATGGGGAGATTTGATCATACATATGGCCCATTTTAGATTGGCAAAAAGAGGTGTGTTGAAGGCTGCATGAAAGCCCAGCCTTTAGATGAGAAAAAGGGAAAGTGTGCCATGAAAACACTATTTTGGCATTTTAAGGGAGAAGAAGTGCCTTTAAAAAGGAGCTGGCCCATTTTACATTGGCAAAAAGAGGTGTGTTGATGGCTGCATGAAAGCCCAGCCTTTAGATGAGAAAAAGGGAAAGTGTGCCATGAAAACACTATTTTGGAGTTTTAAGGGAGAAGAAGTGCCTTTAAAAAGTAGTTTGATTTCCCCACTACTTTTTTTAAAAGGGCGCAACATTGCTATTGCATCTAAAGGCTAAGGTGTAGTTGCACGGTTAAATGGGGCTCTGTCTCTTTAAAGTGCCCATTTAAAGGCAGCGATACAGCGGATCAGAATGGATCGTGGGTTGGGAGCATGCATGGTGTGGACTTCACTTCTAATTAAAACGCTCAATGCCCTGCAGGTGTAAAAGCTGAGGTTTAACCGCGAAGTTTTTTAAAGCTCCCAAATCCACTCCTAATCCGAACCCTAGACATGCGCAGTAGGGACTCTGGGATGCCGTTACTGTTATTCTACTGTGGATAATATGTCAATTCATTCACAAAATAAAGGGGTTCATTCATGATGCACCAGTGCAACGGCACAGTTTAAAAAGGCGGAGGAAATGCAATGATAATTTGACGGATCCTCATAAGTATACATTTGTCCTGCGCAACTGCGCAGGTTTGCCGGCTGCCGGCTGCGAACTGCGCAATTGCGCAGTTCCCAGCCAGCAATGATAATTTGACTGTATGGTGTAACTGCATTTGCGCAGTTCGCAAACCTGCGCAGTTGCGCAGCACAAATGTATACTTATGAGGATCCGCCAAATTATCATTGCGGCTCCTCTGCCTTTTTAAACTGTGCCGTTGCAGTGGTGCATCATGAATGAACCCCTTTATTTTGTGAATTAATTGACATGTTATCCACAGTAGAATAACAGTAACGGCATCCCAGAGTCCCTACTGTGCATGTCTAGGGTTCGGATTAGGGGTGGAGCTAGGGTTTGGGAGCTTTAAAAAACATCGCGGATAAACCCCAGCTTTTACACCTGCAGGGCATTGAGGAATTGCGCAGTTCGCAGCCGGCAAGGAAAAAAAATTTAAAGGTTCACCGCGGCTAAAAGCCGCGTTCATTGCCGCCCGTGTAGCTGCTCCGCCTGTGTTTGTAGCGTTCTGACAGCTTCCCATGTAGCTGCTGAGCCACAGAAAAGACCTCAGATAAGTCATTCCCAAACCCCTCAGTCTAGCAGCCCTGTACCTTTTAAATGCACACCTGGAGCTTGCAGTCTAGCAGCTAAGCATTAAGGAAAGTGCAACTTCATGTCACACTTTCCTGCCAATCTAAAAAGCCCCATATGTTTCACCATGGTAAGGATCTTTTTCGTTCATGGCTCTTTCTCATTCTGGTAATTTTCAAATAGATGGGTCTTCCTCTTCTTTTGATTCCATGAGATTTGACACTGACTTATCTATAGTTTTATGGGATTTTAACATTATCATAAAAATATTTTTGATTTCATGTGCTATAATGATAGGTAATAATATATTACTTTGAATTGCAATCACTTTCCCTGCTCCTTTCCCCTGCATGACTTTTTAAACTATCTTTGCCTGATGAAGAGACATGTGCATTTCAAAGGTTTGTTCATAAAATAGCCTTTTTGGTTGGCCTATTAAGGGCAATGATATGAGAGAAAGAGAGAGAAAAGTAAGGTTGAACAGAGAAATTGGGATGTGGGTAAGTAACTCTTATCGGTACTGTTTACATTCATGAGATGATTCCCTTTACTCTTTTTATATTTTATCTTGAGAATGAAAGATATGATCAACAGGGCATTTTTGACTTGTGTGTTTTTTTAAAAAAATGTTTTTTTAAGAAAGATAGAATAAGGAATATCAAAGCAAAACCCATTTGAAGAATGAAATGACTCACAGCACAAATATCAAAGATTACAAGTAACCATCTGTGTTAGACTAGTTATTAGATGAAGAACAAGAGGATTTAATTACAAAGAGCCATATTTACTGTTTCAAATCCATATGGCAGATAGACAATGGAACATCAAAGCAAAACTGCTTGTGATTTATTCGTTTTTATTTATTTGTTGGAGTTTTATCCTGCATTTCTCTCAAAAGGGGTTTCAAGGTGGCTACTGGCTCTCCATTTCACGGTCTACAGTAACTGATATAGTGGCACACACTGCCTCTGGTGCTAGAGTTGACCTGACTAGTTTTACAGCAACTGGTAAAACACACCTGGTTTTAAAATAAATAAGTACAGCTTTGCAGAGGAGTCTTCTTTTTCTTAAAGAGTTAGAAATAATTTTAAGGGGCATAATGTGTATTTGGCTTTGGTTTGGAAACAGTAGTCCTTTGACTGGTGATGAGCGCTTTTAGGAGTCAGATATCTGGAACAAATGACTACTCGGGTCCATTTCAAATATTATATGTAGACGGCTCCATCAAAAACTATGCCAGGAGAATTAGTGTAGCAACCAGGAGGTGGGCTGTAACTGTTACCGAAAGTGTTCCATGGTCTGTTTACACAGAGGAGAAAGTACCACTTACCATGTTTATGCTGGGTCTTGGGAAAAAGATGTACTATCAATAATGCATTTTGATTTACTGAAAGTTCAAGTCAGGCCAGCGTGCCATAAACAATAACCTCAGATGAAGATTAATCTTCCGCTGGAACTAGTGTTTACATTAAGCCATTTGCAATGTAACTTCTGCCAGTGCTACACGAACTGATATAAGCAGATAGCAACCTGCTGACACCACTGAAACCTGTAAGAACAGTTGTCAAAACACTACCTTGACACAGTGTTAAATTTCTGACAAAATGGTTTTGTGATTCACAAACCTTTTTTATATTCTTTTGTCCTTGAGTTGTTGAAAGAAGGGTTAAAAGACAAGGAGGGTCTCTGTTTCCTAAGAAATCATACATGATGCAGGATTGCCCTAGTATAGTGATTCCGAAGCAGTGGGACCTGTCTTCCCCCTGCCAGGCAAGTCAGGATTTAAGAGGGCACGTGGGTAATTTAGAAAAATGTATATTATAATTTTAATTATAAAAGAAAGCAATTATACCTGCTGACGACTTACATGCAGCTAATTTCATTCTCCTCTGACAGTACTGGATTTATTATTTTTCCTTGTCTTCCTTTATATTTGAGTTATGCTGTAGTGACTATTTGTGGATGGTGCCAATGTGTGATTTCCCTCTGTCAAATCCATCACTTCCCAGCACCAAAACCTAACATTTTCCCATAGCGCCCCCGCCCTCTAATTTACAATTATTGGGGGAGGCTGGATTGAAGTGGAGCCATAAGCTGTAAAAGGCTGAGAAAAACTATCCAAAGGTCACTGCTCAGGAAAAGGATACTGTTATTTAGGATGTCCGGTACTGAATGTGTGGCTGGCACTGAAAATATATTTTCATCCCAACAGAAACAAGGAACCTGCAGAAATCCATGGCAAAGGCAGGAGAAAAGTAACCACTAGTGCTTGTACACATCTTTTTTATTTTTATAAATTGGCTTGATACATTTAAAGACATTTTCTTTTTGCTGTTCTTTCTAGACATTTCCAGCTCACCTTCTTTTGGTTACTACTTTCTGTTGACGGAAGAACCAGCTCTTTCTGGGAATATGATACAAAGGAAGAAAAACTGTAAAACTTGACATGCACTAGCTTTTTTCTAGAGCAGTACTGAAAGTTTTCTCCTTGTTTTGGGCATAATAGAGGAGCACATTATGAATATCACAAAACTGGGATATCACTGACACAAAAGGTAGAAATGGCTGGGTCTCAGGAACATGTGGGCAAAATTCTTTGGAGATAGAGAAACATCCTAATCCATGTTTGGTGAGCAGCAGTAATCTAAATCTTTCCATTTGGAGGCAGTGGGCGGAGGTAAGAATTTAGGCAAAAGACCAACCATCCTTTTTGAGAGAGCTGTTAAAGTTTGGGAAATGGGATGAAAATATTTATTTCACTGCTGCATGTAAAATATTTCAATACTGAAATATTTATTTCACTGCTACATGTAAAATGCATGTTGTGTATTTTTTTAAAAAAACTGTAAACCCTGGGGATGAGGAGTTAGGCAATGATGGGATTTAACCTTGTGAATTAAGACTGCCAGGCTAGGAACATCCTAGCACCCTGATGATGTCACTAAGTAAACTTTCCCCACGCTTTTTTTTACACTTCAACACAAAATGTCCATAGTCACAGCTTACCAAATGGGCTAGAATTATGGAAGAAAAGAAACTTTTATATGCTTTGTACTGTATAGCCTGGTGTCATTGCAGCTCCTCTGCACCCAGATGCCATGTTTCATCGGTAATGGTTCATTTACAAGAGCATGTGAAATACATAGAACATGTGGGGAATTTCACATAAGCTGCAGCAGCATATGGGATTCTATCAGTTAATCTTGTGCAAAAGCCAGGAGAGAAGTAGCAAATATTATGAATTCACAGTAAGCTATTTGGTATTTGAAAAAATTTATAAAAGGTAAAGCATGGAATAATATAGTTACATCATTTTAAAAAAAAACTCATAATTTTAGATGTCATAATTATCCCATATATTGGAAACAGCTTGATTCATACAAAAAAAAAATACCTGGCCTGTATCACACCAGGACACAACTAGCTGAACGTTCCTGATCATGGTAGGCTCAGATCAAGACCTTTCTACCCTTCAATGGGGATCTCAATGTAGCCCCTGGATGGGGTAGGTGACCCTCAATAGGTCTGAAGAACAAGTGGATAAAGCTTAGGACTGTAGCCCATGCCACTGGGAGAAGGACTGCTTATAACTTGATTCAAATAAACAAACAGCTTCATTTATATACCACTTCATATCGCCTAAGGAGTGTCTAAGCAGTTTACAAATGTAAGCTACTTGCCCCCAACAATCTGGGTACTCATTTTAGCGACCTCGGAAGGATGCAAGCCTGAGTCGAGCTTGAGCCCTTTTGCTGGTCTTGAACTCGCAACCTTATGGTTTTGAGTGAGTGGCTGCAGTACAGGCATTTAACCACTGCGCCACCAGAGCTCCCTTTTCTGCTGAAAGCACTGCCAAGAATAAAACTGTCATTTTATTGGATAATTTCTTGCTATCCACAAAAGAGAAAATTTGGAAAGGAGAACATATCAAAATCATTACCAGTGGCATCACTAGGATTGGTGTCACCAGGTGCTGTAACGCATGGTGTCACACACACACACCCAATTTACCTCCTCCCATTTCACACCATACAGGATTGGTAATGTTTGTGGGGCTTTTTGCACTAATGTTACTCATTACTCATAAATTGTAATTCCCATCTACCACTGAATGTAATGCTAATAGTTGTAATATAAAAAACTAGCAAAATTAAAATTATAACTTCAAATTACAAGATGATATGCACAATCTAAATGTATTTACATATACATAGTAAAGATGTGATTAAAATGAGAATTTCACATTCTCACAATTGTGCTTCATTTGTGCTTTTGAGAAGCCATTCACGGGATTTCCCTGTGAATGGTTTGTTGTTGGAGCATTCCTGGTCCTTCCTGGGGTAAGTCCTGGATGAAAATCTGAAAATCCTCTGTGCAACTTAGTCTGAATTATGTCTTTTTCTTCTGCCTTTCCCTCCATCTGATAACCTCCATAGAATCATAGGGTTGGAGGGGTCCACAAGGGACATCTTGACCACTGAAGAAATACATAATCACAGCACTCTTGAAGGATTCCCATCCAATCTCTGAACCTTATCGCATTAACTTTTATAACCGTTTTGAGGACGGGAACGGGACTCGTGGGGACTCGCGTGAACACATTTTACCATACACGCAAGAGTCCACAATAAGGTCCTGTTCCGGCACCTGTCCCTGTCCCATGCCGCAAAGCATTAAATGTTCTGCTCGGAAGACTTTCGACCAGCCAAAATGGCGCCCGCCAGCACTGAACAGGGACAGCTTGGGAACAGGTGCCAGAAGAGGACCTTTTTGTGGACGCTTGTGTGTGCAGTAAAATGCGTTCACACGCTCCCCCTCGAGTCCTGTTCCCGTCCTCAAAACAGTTATAAAAATTAATGCGATAAAGTTCTCTGTTTAAAGACCTCCAAAGAAGTAGAGTCCACCACCCTCCAGGGCAGTATATTCTACTGTCAAACAGCTTTTACAGTAAAAAAAACTTTTTTATCTTTAGGTGTAAATTGAATCTACTAGTTCATGCTTAGTCTCTGGAACAGCAGAAAACAAGCTTGCTCAAACATCTACATGACATGCCTTCAGCTGTTTAAAGATAGCTATCATGTCACCTCTCAGTATTCTCTTCCTCAAGTTAAACATACCAAACCCCCTGAGTCTTTCCTAATGAGATGTGGTTTCCAGAATTTTCACTATCTTTGTCAACCTCCTCTGGCTATATTCCAACTTGTCAATCATCTCTTCAACTGTGCTACCCAAAACTGGAAATAATATTCCATGGGATGCCTGACCAAAGTAGAATACGTTGGTACTATCACTTATTCCAGTCTGGACACCATACTGATATAATACAGCTAGAAGTGCATTAGCTTTTTTGGTCATCACATTGCACTGTTGACTCATATTCAGCTTGTGGTCTAAGGACTCTTTCATACAAGGCTAAATTGGAAGTATAATTTAAGGTCAATTCAAATGCAATCATGGGTTTTATGTTATTGCAAATTAACTCTTCGCATGCAAATTCGGACAGGAGGGAAGCCAATTCGAATGCAATCATGGGTTTTATGTTATTGCGAATTAAAGCTTCGCATGCAAATTCGGGCAGGAGGGGGTTAATTTCGGGTAATGGGAAGTAATTCCGAACGGAGCAGGGGTTCATGTAAATTCGCTAAACAAGCGAATTTACATGAATCCGCATTGGCTCCATTCGGAGTTGGGAGAAATTCCTCCCCGTTTGAAAGAGTCCTAAGATCTCTAGAGCTGTTTCACATGCACTGTTTTCAAGTCAGGTATCTTCCATCCCATGTTTGTACATTTCATACTTCCTGCCTAAATATAGAACCTTACATTTATTCCTGCTAAAAAAACTGTTTGTTAATTTTGGCCCAACTCTCTAATGTGTTCTGAATACTGATCCTGTCTTCTGGGCCTTTTACATGCCTCCATTTGGTATTGCCTGAAAATTTGATAAGCATGGCCTCACCATTCAAGTTGTTTATAAAAATGCTCAGTAAAATAAGGTCCATATTGATTTCTTTTCATGGTGAAGAGGAACTATTGTTGAGTACTCTTTGGGTTCAGTTGGTCAACCAGTTACAAATCCACCTAACAAAGCATTGTCCAGCTCACATTTTACTATTTTATCTCCAAGAGTATAATAAGGTATGAGGTCAAAGATTTTCTGAGTTCAAGATGCATTACATCTACAGCATTCCCCTAATCTAATAGGGTTGAAACTCTTCATTTTAAAAAAGAGAGAAACAGAGATAAGATTAGTTTGACACGACATGTTTTTAAGAAACCTATGCTGGCTCTTAGTAATCACAACACTTCTTTCTAAGTGTGCATAGAGTGAGACATGGGGGTTGGACTGGATGGCCCTTGTGGTCTCTTCCAACTCTAAATTTCTATGATTCTAAGGATCTACTCTAGAACCTTAGCTGATGTTAAAGTCAAGTTCACTGGTCAGTAGTTGTTTGGGTTCTCTTTTTTCCCCTTTTTGAAGATGGAGACAACATTCACCCTCTTCCAGTCTTCTGGGACTTCCTGATCTCCAAGAATTCTCAAAAAATTATTTGACAGTGGCTCTGAGATTATATTGTACACTGTAAGTTCCTTTCATACATTTGCATGCAGTTAATTAGGCCCAGGAAACTGGAATTTCTTTAGAATATCTAGGTGTTCCTGTACTACCTTCCTAGTTATTCTGGACTGCTGTCCCTTTACTACATAATTTGTTCTATTTTTTTCTAGATTGAGCACTGGGAGACGACCGAAGCAAATAAGTACTGATTCTCCTCTTTGTCCTCTTTCAGCATTTCATCATCTTCTCCACAAAGTGGCCCTACTGTTTCCTTGTTCTTGTTTCTAACAAATACACCCCTATTTTTATTTTATTTTTTTAAAAAATTATTTACATCTCTTTTGCAAATCTACATTACTTTGGTGCCTTAGCTCTTCTAATTTTCCCCACTTTGGTACTGGCTACTCATACTTATTCCTATTTGGTGATTTCCCTCTCCTCTTTATGCCATTTCTTATACATATCTTTTAAATCTCAGTTCATCCAAAAGTTCTTTATACATCCGCCTTGTTTCTAAAGATTCTTTAGATACTTTCTACTTTTCTTTCTCAGTAGAATTGCTTGCAACTGTTCCTTCAATATCTCGCTTTTAAGACATTCCCATCCAGCATGAACTCCCTTTCCTTTGAGCACTTCCAAGCATGGGATCATTCAGTATTTCCCTAAACTTACAGAAATCAATTGTTGTTGTTTTTAAGTCCAAAGTTCATGTTTGGCTTTCCCTTTCTTCTGTGCACATATCCCAGGAGGACATGGTCACTCCCACCCAAGGATTCCACTGCTTCTCCCTTCTCCAGTTCTTGGATCAGAATCAAGTCCAGGATAGTCAAATTCCTTACTGCCTCCTCCAACTTTCTGGAGAATGAAATTGTCAGCAAGGCAAGTGAGAAATTTAGTGTTCTTGGCATAAATATCAGAATTGCTGATGTTTTCCATTACTGCTATGTTTCTCCTTTTTAATGTTTGGTCATCTATTCTAGAAAGACATCACCCAAGACCTCCACAATGATCTCACTGTTGTTTCCCTCCCCTTTAATTTTTACCCAAATGCTCTCAGCCTGTTTTCTGTGATTTAAGTCACGGATGTACTCACAGGTTTACACCTCTTTCATATAAAGCTACTATTTTTCTTTCCTGCTTGATTTATTTCCTTGATATAGGCTATCAGTGGCTATCTGATCTTCACTGGATTATTGGTTATGGTGTAATCTTGGAGAATTTAGGGGGAAAACTGGAGCCACAGAAACCAACCGCAGCCCCAATCTGGCCAGCTTCTGTCCTAAATAGGGGTGGAAAAGGTCCCTTCCTATTTGTGGCAGTGGCTTTTCAGCATTTCTGTGGTGCAGGGCACGTAAACGCTGCACCATCAAAACAGTGTGAAGCCAGTGCACATGTGGTCAGCTGTCAGCTTTCTGGCAGCGTGGGGGTGGCATCAGAGCATCTGAGTGCTCTGACAGCTCATACGCCACCCCCAAGCCGATGCAAAGGGGCAGTCTGCTTCACCCCTTACTTATTTACTTGCTTAGGACAAAATCTAGCAAGGCTTGACTGGATTTCATTTGATGAAGTGTTTAAGATGTGGATGGCTCGTAACCCTTCCTGTCATGCCCGTCCCCCTTGAGGACTTAGTTTGTAGAACTGGAACCGGTACAAACTTAATCAAGGCAGTCCAGAGTCCAGGCATGAAAAACAGCCTTGCTAGGGCGCAGTCAGGGAGTAATTAGGAATTATAGTCCAAGAAAGGTCAGCTATTAGAAGCCTATAGAGTAGGAGACACAAAACAAGGCAGCACAGAGAACGTGGCCTTACTGATGACAGCAAAAGAATGGCCCTAGCCATGCTCATTTGTAGCTGGCTGAAAATCAGCATTTGTTGTTGTCGTTAATTGCCTTCAAGCCAACCTCGACCCATGGTGACCCTATGTATGAGAGACCTCCAAGTCAACTTATTCTCAACCAACCTTCTCAGCTCCTGCAGATTCGTGGCCATGGCTTCTGGGACTGAGTTTATTCATCTGGAATGTTGCCTTCCTTTTTTTCCCCCTATTGCCCTTCACTTTGCAAAGCATTATTGTTTTCTAGTGACTCCTTTCTTGTCATTATATGGTCAAAATACAACAACCTCAGTTTAGTCATCTTGGTCTTTAGGGATAGTTTGGGCCTGATCTGTTTTAGGATCCATCCGCCAGAAAATCAGTATAGCTAGCTTAATTACACAACAGTTGCCCCCCCCCCTTTCCATGTATTTGTTTTCCACAGATTCAGTTATGCATTGCTTGAAAATTATTTTTATATACACGTGTATAAGTAAAAAAAAATTGTTCAAAAAAATTGACCCAAAACACCTAGGTCAGCTTATACACAGCTCAATACAGTAATTCTTCCCCAACCATGTTTTCTCCCAAAGAGACAGCCAAGCTGTGCAGGAGGAGGCAGGGCGAGTGCTGGCCCCTCAAGCCCCATCCACAGGCCCAGCTGCCCACAGAGGCCAGCCACGGTGTGGAAGATGGAGGGTGAGCACCAGCCCCCCAAGCCTTGTCCCAGCCTGGTGGACAGGCAGGGTGGGGAGGAGAAAGGAAGGCAGGTATTCGCCCCCAAGCCACATCCCCAGTCCCGCTGTTTCCTGAAGGGATATCTGGGCTGTGGATGGGGAAAAGGTTTTCTGAGACCCTAGGTTTTACCGTTAACTTATCCATGGGTCATAGCAAAATCCATAATTCTGGCCCCAAAACTTGCCTGCAACTTACACATGAGGTCAAGTATATAGTCAAGTATAAGTATCTAAATGATGTTGCCATTTTATATAAGAGACACCATTTTACTACATATATCGTTGTAAATAACGGGACTTGAGTATCCACAGATTTTGGCATCCCTGGGAAGTCCTGGAACCAAACCCCAGGATATACCAAGGGCTTGGCATGTTCTTTTTAAGGTCAGCTAAAGCCTTCCCTTCTCTTTTACAATCAGCATTTTAGAATACAGTGCTCAGAGTGAGGAGTGGTTTATCATCTGACTTCTGCAGCTGTCTCCTTCTCTTGATGATGCTCAGGACCTACACTGGATGGTCCAGGCTCTGGCTCCAATGGTTCAGGGGAAGGACTGCCATCTGTAGCATCTACCTATTCCTCCTGCCTTGGATGGAGCCAATTGTCTTAGCTCTTCCTCTCCTCCAGGTAAGACATCATATTGGGCATAAAGGTATCTGAATGTCTTTGATCAGCATGAGCTGGGATGGTGGATAGGTCTAGGAGCCATCAGTCTTAAAAGCATTTCAGTAGCATTGACATGCTGCTTAAAGGAATGTTGTTTTTCACTCTGAGCCTTTTTCCTCTTGATCTCTGGCCTGAACTCCTGTTTGTGACCCAGACTGTTTTATGAGCTTGTCTGTTGCCTAAGAATTTGAGATGTTATTTGATTACTTGGCACTTGACCTTGGACTGCTCTTAGCTCACACCCTTTCAGTTCCATAGTTCAGCATTTCAAATTTCCTGGTAATTACTTGGCATCCATAGACCACTTAATTTCTCTCCTTTGGTCCATACTGCCAAAGACTGATCTGAAGTCAGAGCAGAACACTCCCTGCAATGATGTGAAATACAGCCAAAGTTGTGCAGATCATGGCCCCAGCTAGGCATATGCAAGGCCAATCTAGGGAGAGGCTGGATACAAATAAATATTATTACTATTATTAGTAGTATATACATTTTGTGAGAGGTAACTGTCACTGCAGTTACCCAGGACTGGCAAGACAAGAGTTCAACTTAGCCTGTCAGGCTAAAAGTTTGTGAAAATATGAATTGTGTTCCTGGCGCCCTGCAGTTATTGGCACATTCCTTCAGTCTTTGTAGACCTATAAACCTTTACAGGTAAATGTAACAAATATTTATTGATTCACAGGAAGATAACAAGGAAGTCTGATATATATATAAATACACACACACACATGTATATAAATACATTCTGAATACTCATAATATTATTGTATTATATATGTAAATGCTTCTATTATGTAGATAGTTGTATTTTAAAATTAATAAAAATAATTAAAAAATTAATATCACCCTAAATAGTACTGTATATACTCCCCAAAGGCACCTAGACAAATTCCAAAAATGTCATGAGAGTTACTCTTCTGAGATACATCCATGTGGACTCATAGAACCATAGAGTTGGAAGAGACCACAAGGGCCATCCAGTCCAACCCCCTGCCATGGAGGAACTCTTGTTCAAAGCATATCTGACAGATGGCCATTCAGCCTCTGCTTAAAGACCTCCAAGGAAGGAGACTCCACCACTCTCTGAGAGAGTGGTTTGCTCTAGAAGCCAAAATGACTAAACTGAGACTGTCGTACTTTGGCCATATCACGAAAAGATAGGACCCACTTGAAAAGATATGTAAAAGGGAGTAGGATAAGAGGAACACTGCATTATAGATGGATGGACTCAATCAAGTAAGCCACAGTCCTGAGTCCGTAGGATGACAATTGCTCTTCATCTTCATCAGGCTACCAATATACCAGAAATAAATTATTTTACTGCATTTTCATCTTATTTTTCCTCCAAGAAGCTGTCCCTTAGACAGATTTTTTTTTCCTGGCAAGAGCCCTTGAAGTGGACTAGATGTAGACATAGTAACTGGTCACCAAGTGAGCAGATCACAAATCTAAAACCTTGGCTGCATCCACAAAGCAAAAATAATCCAGTTTGACACCTCTTTAACTGCCATAGCACGGTGCTATGGAATTCTGGTACATGTAATTTTGTGAGCTATTTAGCCTTCTCTGTCAGAGAGAATGGTGCCAGAACAAACTGCAATTTCCAGACTGCCATAGCACTGAGCCATGACAGTTAAAGTGGTGTCAAAGTGGATTATTTTGCAATCTCCTTCTTCCATGTCAAGGACTCTGTTCACAATTCTATAGATGGTCAGGTGGACTGTTTGAAAAAGGATGGTTTGCTGGCCTTTGTAGACTTTGTATTGCTGTCTTACTTGTAGATACTGGTATCCTCCCAGTTTTTAATGAATTTGATTAAATTAGTCCTGTCTGGCATGTATAATCTTTTCCCAAAGAGCAAAAGAACCTGTTTTAACCCAATAAATACATTAAGAAGATATTGTTGGATGGTGGAATTGATTATCTTTTTTTAAATAATTAAAATCTAGATCCCATCCAGTGGATATAAATTTTTTGGAACTCAAGCATCTGGGCAAAAGCAAAAGTAGCTGGAGGGGTTGTGTTTTATGCCACACATCCATTTGTAGCACTGAGTTTGTCTAAGGTCAAAACACACTGCAAAAATAACTCAGTTTGAGACTGCTTTAATTGCCCTGGCTCGTTACTAGGGAATCCTGGGAATTGTAGTTTATTGTAGCACCAGAGCTCTCTGACAGAGAGTTAAAGCTGTCTCAAACTAGATTATTTATGCAATGTATATTGGAGCTAAGATAAAAGTTAACTTGTAGTTATTCTCAAGAAGCATCAAAGCAAAGTGTTACTTTTTAAAGTGTAACTATATAATGACTTTCTGGAATCAGGGAACATTGCAGTAACAAATTACTCTTAATACCTAACTTCCTAAACCATGTTTGGGCATTTGTAAATGTTTTTATGGTGCTATTGAAAACACAGTAGTAGTAAAATATACACTTTCCTAAGTGGTTCTGTGTTCCCAAGGTGCATTTTTAAAGCTTTGGAGTGATGATTAGACCTACTTTAATAAATCTCCTGTAAATATTCTCCTCTTTTACTGTGAAAGGGGAGAAAATATAAATCAGTTCAAGAGAGCTGTTAGATGCAGTAATAGGTGTCTTGAGAATTAAACGCATTCTTAACTCTGGCTGTTAAAATCTAAAACAGAGAGCAGTACATACAAGGGTATAGGATGATACACAGTTATGCAACATACATTGCAAATACTGTATAATTATACAACTATTACTGTCCACCCAATTTATTTAAAACAAGCAGGAGGCCTTTCAGGTTATAATGTTGGCAGATTATAATGTTCGCTGTAACAATAACCTAGTGGAAAGTAAGAAACCAGTTATCTTTTCAGTTTTGCACACAAGTTTGTTATTCTTAAATGTGTAGCCCCAATGCCACCATTAGTGGGAGGGCGCTGGGTTATCCACCCCCTGAAGCCCCCCCCCCAGTCCCCCATCCCTCACACTGGGTGACACCAGGGCAGGGATGCCTCTGCTCAGAAGTGGGCAATCTTGCAAAATATACGTTGGTGGAAGGTAGTGCAGTGAACAGATCAGAGTGCAGAGAGGACAGATTGGAGGGATGGAAGAGAGGAAGCAGGGGAACAAGCAATCCCAACTGCCAGCACCTTCCAAATAGCAAACAGCAGCTGGCAGGAGGTGTTGGCAGCTGAGATCTTTATGAGAGGAGCAAGGAGAGAAGGAGAGGAGCAGAAACACTACCCACTTGTAGCACGTGACTGCCTGGGAAGCAGGACTGTCCTGGAAGGGAGCTGCCAAATCAAGGCAGTCATGGAGTAGTAAGGACATTGAAGGCCTATTGATAGTTTTTGCCCATCAGTGAAAAGGTGCACAACAGTGTTAGGAAGTCTTTTACTTAGGGGAATTATAATTAGCTCAAATATGCAGAGAGGAAGATCCTAACAAAGTCTTACACTGGAATCGTGGTCCCGATATTGTCTACCAGAGGTCTGCCAACAAACCCCAAGAGAAATGACACTAGTGCAAATGAGGTCCCCCGACAAACCCCAAGAGGAATGACACTAGTCCAAATGAGTCCAGTTTATTGGGGGGCATAAATATCACACAGCAAGGGGACACACACACACACTCACACGTTCAATGCTAGTGAAAAGGGAGGGGTAAGTTTGGGAGTTAGGTTTGAGAGAAAGAGACACCGCTGGAAAGTTACTGTCGCAGTCTTCTCCTAGAAACCGGATGGATGTGGATGAGGATGATGAACATGATTGCCGGGATGAGGGGAAATTGGCCATGGGAGCTATAGACAAAGCTATAGAGCTATAGTCAGAAGTCAGACTGGCATGGACCAGCCTCTCCTCCGAGAATAGCATCAGAGAGCGATTCAAAATGGGAACCTTATATAGTGCTGAACATATCCTGAGACTACGTATCAAGGCTAGACAAAGGTGTTGATTGCCTGGGCTTTCTTAAGCCAAAAGCAAATAATCTATGTACAATGCGCTTAGGTTTGGACACAATTCGGAGGGGAAGCCGGCTTAATGGCTGAGTGGTTAAGGCAATCACTGATACATCAAGTGTGAGGCCAAGGCTATTGTCTTTATTCCAAAGGGCAGTGGCAAAACTACTCTGGCAACTCCCAACTTCCTCTAGAGAGTTGCTTACTATGAACTCAGTTCTTCCAAGCGGGTCTGCCTACGTGACCTTCTCGCTTGGGACTTATGGAGGGCCTTTGAATAGGTCAAGCAGGGGTCATGAAACAGTCCACATGCTCCCAAAATTTTATATTAAAAGTACATATCGTAACAACAGTAATGAATTGAATGCAAGGCAGCAGCAGGACAGATATGACATTGTGCAATAAGTATCTGCCAAAAAATGCTTTTATCCTGTTAAAATTTCACTTTTTAGCCCCATGTGGTATTCTCCAAAGGAACAGAGGTGGGTGGAGTGAATAAAAACTAAAAACAAAAACACACAAAGAGAGCACGCAATCATCTTGCATATTTAGTACAACCATTGACTTCTGCAGTAATTCTTTTCCCAGTGATGACTAATTCTTAAAGATGCCTGATTCAAAGATAACCTTCAACCACCCATGCCAGTGTTCTTCCTTTTCTCTTTCACATTGTATAATGATAGCACTTTGGTGCCACTTTATAATTGAATATTAAAAGCTTTACAAACAAGAAAAAGAAGTAACAGGCATTAATTGACTGCAAGTTTGTACAAATAGTTTATGTTTGTAACTGTCAACTGAAAGATAAAAGTGCAGGAGACAACCAGGGATCCATTTATACTACAGAATTATAATACTGTGATTCTTTTTTATCTGCCCTGGTTTCATCCAATGGGATCTTCCTGGGGTTTGTAGTTTGGTCAGAGGCACCAGAGGAGAAACCTCCAGCTGATGAGTCTGAATTCCGTCCCTAAACTACAATCTCCATAGGATGCTGCCATGACAGTTAAAGTAGAATCACAGCACTATAATTGTGTAGTGTGAATAGTGTCCCAGATCTCTAATAGGAGTTCAGTAGCCAGGATGCCACCACTAGGAATGTTTACTTCCCTCCCGCCCCCCACAATACTTCCTACTTTGCTTTTGTCACTTTATGAGATCGCAGACTGCAGGCCTGACTTAGATGCACATTGCTTCAAATATACAAATAAATACAAATTATTATTATTATTATTATTATTATTATTATTTATAACATACCTTGAAGACTCTGGAGTCGTTGTCTTTCTCTGGAGACATCGGCTACTGCCAACATGTAGAATAAATGCAGTTTGACACTGTTCTAACTGTCATGGCTCCATGCTATTCAATTCTGGGAATTGTAGCTTGTTGTGGCATCAGAGTTCTCTCACAGAGAAGGCTAAATGTCTCACAATACTTGAGATCCTAGAATTCCATAGCACTGAGCTATGGCAATTAAAGCAGTATCAAATTGCATTAATTCTGCAGTGGAGACACAGCCTTTAACTTCCATACCAACCCACCACAGCAATGATTCTTAACAAGTGATCTTCATTTGCATAGGTTTTCAAGGCTTTGCTTTTTGTTGTCACCGTGGTTTCTTATTGTAAGTCAATGTGACAGGATTTTTCTGCTGAGAAGGAAAAATACTTTGCCAGGACACAGGTTCAAATCCTGATGACATCAGAGAGGACAGAGGATGCTGGAAATTCACAGAAACTAATTTATACCATAATGCAAGTGGGGTGGTTACCATGGAAACAGGCCCGTGGGACAACGAAAGGATTCCCGTGCTACTGTTAGATTTTTATGCCAATTGTTAGAATCTCGTTCAAATCTTGTTATCAATAGTTTCCTCCACATTCAGACCAAATGACAGTTATTAAGAAGAAAGTAGGTACTAACAACATGTGTTTTTTAAGGAAAAAAATAATATACCGAGAAAACATGGTCTAATTTTGAGTGCAAAATAAGCGAGAAACAATGAGCAATGATACTGCAAACTTGAATTTCATGTGGCAGCAGCTCTGTTCATTATTTAAGTTCTTTCCTTTTACTCTTCCATTACATTGTATAACACACAATGCAGTTCCTGGACTCCATCACTACAAGCCGGAGAATGGGTGACCTGTTGGTGCTCCCAGCCATTCTCCAGCAGCCAGCCTTTGCAGCACTGCTATCAAAGGGTAGCTGTTAACTTTCTTCATAGGCCCTCAGATGTGGAATAACATCCCATGGTAGAACTCAACCCCATTAAATGCATGTGTGTATGATCTGCAAGCTGCACAGTTGAATGTGGCTGTGCAACACCCAGCAACTTGCTTATCAAAATAATTCTAGCCTAATTTGATGGAGAAAAATGTTTGCATTTTTATAAAAGCCACACTCTTTAACTATAGTCACTACATTATAGTTGTTTCTAACAAGAGAGTCCCACTGGTTATGGCCACTAGAAATCTAGATACTTTCTTTAACTGTAACTGATTGTGCTAAAGAAAAGAAAACAGTGGTTATCCAAATGTGTCCTTCCATTATTGGAAGCTTTTCTAATCTAGTACAGTGGGCCCTTATTATCCCTGGGGCTTGGTTCCAGTATGCTCCATGGATAACAAAATCTGTGGATGCTCAAGTCCCATTAAATATAATGGCATAGCAAAATGGTGTATTTTTATATAAAATAGAAAATCAAGGTTTGCTGTTTGGAATTTAGACTTTTTAAAAAATATTTTCAACCTGTGCATGCTTGAACCCATGGAGAAAGAATCCGTGGATAAGGAACGCCGACTGTAATGACTTCCACGCATATAAAGGGGTCAGAGGTGATTTTTGGTGCTTCTCTCTCCCATCTGCAGTCATGTACACACAGATCTACTCCAGTTTTAGAACAGTGTGAGAACTCGCATTGTAGAACTCAGGAGGACAGGAAATATCCAAAATAAAAAGTCTTGCTCCAAAAGCCTTTCCTATATGAAAGAGCACTCCATAGAATCAAAGAATCATAGAATTGTGGAGTTAGAAGATACCCCAAGGGCCATCCAGCAGCAGTTTTTCATGGGAAAACAAAAACAAAAACAGATAGCTCTCTTTGCCTGGGTTGGATTGTATGGGATGGGTGGCTTAGTGGCATGATATGGAGTGGCTTAGTGGTTAAGATGCCAAGTCTGATGATTGGAAGATCAGAAGGTTGTTTGAGGCCCAAGTGCTGCATGATGGGGTGAGCTCCTGTCATTAGTCCCAGCTCTGCCAACCTAGCAGTTTGAAATTGTGCAAATGCAAGTAGATAAATAGTACCACTTCAGTGAGAAGGTAACAGTGTTTGGTGCAATCATGCATGCTGGCCCACATGACCACCAGAGTCATCTGTAATTAGAGTCCCAGCCAAATTTCCATTGAATTCAAAATATCAATTGGCCTCAGTCCTAGTACTTTATCATGCTGCAGTTCATAATATTTACATCTTTAAAATCATTTTAGGAAACAATATAAAGAAGTGGGGAAATCCAAAAATATATCTAGATGTTATGGCCATGAGGTTCACAGTTTGGGTTATTTGGAGATGGAGAGTACACTGGTTTGACTACAGGACTATGATTGTGGAGAGCAGGGTCCGAATTCCAGCTTGGCCATGGAAACCCACTTTGAACAAATCATGCACTCTCAGCCTCAGAAAATCCCCTGACAGGATCACCTTAAGGTTGCCAGAACTTTGAAACAACTACAAAGCACACAACACAAAATAACATAATCAGATCATTAGAGCCAGCATAGTATAGTGGTTTGAGTGTTGAACTATAGACTTTATCACACAAAGGGAATTGGAAGTATAATCCAATGGCAATCTGAATCTGGGAGGAAATTTTGGGCAGTTCTGAATGCAATGAAACGTCAATACGCAATCACATAAATTAGCTGAACTAGCGAATGTACTCAATTCCGAACTGGCCTCACTTCCATTTCTTTTGAAATTGAGAGAAATTCCTCCCGTGTGATAAACACCTATGACTCTAGAGACCAGGGTTTGAATTCCCACTTTGCCATGGAAATCCACTGGGTGATGTAAGGCAAGTTATACTTTCTCATCCTCAGGGGAAAGCAAATGTAAAGTCACTCTGGACAAATCTTGCAAAGAAACTCCCATAATGGGCTCATATTAGGGTAGAAAATAACTTGAGGGCACACAGCAACAGCAATAATCACATTATACCTAGCAATACATATTGAGTGGGAGATGTAATGGTGAATCTCAGTTTTTAAAAATATGAAGCTGTCTACAACTCTAATATGTAAAAAATATGAGGCTGCCTGCTTCTTTTGTGAGAGAAACACACAGATCCCCAGGTTTAAGGCAGAGGGATAGAAAAATATTATAGTCCTTCTTTAAGTAAAGCTGAAAATTAAATGTTAGGTAGAGCACCTGGAAAAAATTAAATTGATGCAAATACTCAAAAATATAATCTAGTGATCTCACAACCTGGGAGAAAGATGGGGTATAATTTCAGTAAATAAATAATTCAAGGCAATGGAACATCCAATGCAAAATCCTGCCTCTTTTCTACTTGTTCAGGTGGTAGAAAATCTCCCTCTAGTTGTAGATTAATTGCTAAAGACCTTACAGAGACAGTTTTTTTTTAATAAAAGGCATGTTTTCAGAAATGTGCATAGAGCAGCTGTATGAACAAAAGTATAGAATGAAAACTTTAAAAAATGCAAAACTATGCAGTATTTGAACTGTAGGTCATGGAGAGAAGAAATTAGGTGGGGCTTCGGAATAATGTATTCTGAGGAGGGTCTAAAGTCTTGGCTCTTTTATGGTTCTTTCATTCTCAAACTGAATGAAGTTGTTACCCTTTGAGAGTTTAGGTGCAAGAATTTAACACTTGGCTTTGGATGGTACAATCACAGTACAGGACATAAATTAAGACCTTATGCATGGCCTACTGTCTGGAGCCAGATGCTTTTGTTTAAATATTGGTGTCATCTTTTCCTTCACTAGTGTTTAAATCACATAGCTATGAAGATAAGAATGAATATATACAAAAATGATTTACCATATCTAGAAGTTTGCTTCCTTGCTCTCACCAGTTTCTCAGTCCAATCCCAGAATTAATTTATTGATTTATTTACTTCAGCATATACAATATGTTATACAATAACATTTTTTGCTTCAGCTTACAAATGCAGGATGGTTTATTGTACGCACACTGGATTACAAAAATATAATGTTATTTTTGCAGTGGTATGTCATGTTGAATTCTAGTACTTGCCCCCTTCTCAACTGCCTTTTCAGCAGTCTGAGAATGTTTTATTATTTCACAAAGTTTTTGTTACTTGTGGAGTCAAAGGCTTTCATGGCCAGCATCCATAGTTTTTTGTGGGGTTTTCAGGTTATGTGGCCATGTTTTAGAAGAGTTTCTTCTACAAGAGGAAGAAACTCTTCTAGAACATGGCCACATAGCCCCCGAAAACCTCACAAAAAAATTATTTTTGTTACTTCTTTATATAGGTAGCCATCCTGAACTCCTATAAAGAAAGGCACAGAACAGCGAAGTTTACTCTTGACATTTTTGTTGTAAGCCAATTTTATTATAAACTGCTTTCATAAATGAGAGAGAGAAAAATGATCGATTGCACTTGTTTGGTGCCTTCAAGTTATTTCTGACTTATGGCAACCCTGTACTTTCCATCTCCAAATGACCTAAACTGTGAACCTCATGGCCACAACATCTAGACTTATTTTTGGATTTCCCCACTTCTTTAAATCAGTTAGTGTTTCAGGCACTTATTACCACTGGCCATAGTGAAGGGAAGGGATTGTTGATCCCTGGTTAGCACTGGTTATTGCTTGGTGGCTGTTCAGCCACTTGGCACCTGCTTTCTGCAACCACAGCCACCGCTTCTTTATCCTGACCAGATCAACAGCTGCCACTAACTGAGGTGTGGAGATTTCTCTCTTCCCTTGGTGGTGTCTGATCCTTAAAAATTGCATGCGATACAACCACAGAGAGAACCAGTATGGCATAGTGGTTTGAGTGTTGGACTATGACTCTGAAGACCAGGACTTGATTCCCTGCTCAGTCATGAAACCCACTTGGTGACCTTTGGCAAGTAAACTGTACCAGAGCATTGTGAACTGACTTCTACTCAAGGAGACCTCCAGCTGGTTAGAGGAAATACTAGGACCAATCCAATATTACACAACTTTTTCCCAGCGTAAAAGTTTTTTTTAAAGCCAATTCAGTAGAATTGTATGTTAGGTTATTGAAGTGAAAGTACCATCATAGGACCTTATCAGACATTGGAAATTGGAAGTATAATCTAATGGCAATCCGAATGCAATCATGGGGTTTCACTTTATTGCGAATTAAAGTATCTCACACAATTTCGGGCAAAAGGGAAGTCATTCTGAACGCAATCGTGGGTTTTACGTTATTGTGTATTAAAGCATCTCACGCAATTTCAGGCAATGGGGGGGGTCATTTTTGGGTACTGGGAAGTCATTCTGAATGTATTCCGAACACAATTAGAATTCACGTAAATTCACTAAACTAGCGAATTCACGTGAATTCGAATTGGCTTCAATTGGCTCCATTCGCAATAAAGAGAAATTCCTCCCGTCTGATAAGGTCCATAGTTTAGTTTGGTTTAAATACACTAGTTCATACCAACACGATTAGACTGAATTCATGGAGTTTACAGAGATGTTGACTCACTGATTCAGTGGATCTACCCTAGTTGGGACTAAAAATTGAGTTTAGGTCTTGTTTGACATACTTCTTTGTACAATTCCATTGGATTGATTTCAAAAGAAGAGATTTAAGTTTTAATAGCCTAAACTTCACTGCATGGCTCATCAGAAATAAGTCTCATGAGACAGAAGGGGCTCTCTCTCCCCATTAAATCTGAGTAAGACTGCAATCCAAAAGTGCCTAACTCTACCCTAAATATTCCACTGAATCGGCCAAGGGTTAATCTAGCCTGAGCTGACAGGATTACATGACAAGAGAAGGGGCTTCCCTTTAGATTGCGTTTGTGTTACTTCCACAGGGAAGTGAATATGGTTTCCTCTAAACAGGTTTGCTTTTATTTGCAGGCTATAAATAGGCCTTTGAGTGTGAGAAAAAAGAGAAAAGAATAGCAATGGTGTGTGTGTGTTTTCTAGTGGCAGGATGTTTTTAATGATCCTGTTTCTTGTAAACACTGAAGCCACTTTTGTAACGCACAGATGCAAAGGAGGGAGCTATTCATTGTTCTAACACCTGCTGTCCTTTAAAATGGACACAATTTCCATAAGTCATTGACAAAGTGCAGATGAAGAAATCTATACTGCAGACCAATAATTTGCTAAAGCCATTGAGCAACTAGCACCTGTCCAGTTTTCATTATATTTTATTTGGGGAGGAAAGAGATTTCTTCCCTTATAATAATTATACAGAACAATGGCTTCAAATGCCTAAGGAGACTGAGTGTGAGAAAAATCATAACAATACAATTTTAACATGTGTGTGCCAGATTTATAGAAGAAATTAAAAGCTGGCATTTGGGTTGTGCTGTAACTCTCGAAAGAGATTATTGAGAAAATGGATACCAAGAGGCCACTTTACTGAAAAATCCATGTTATAGTATGTTTTAACATTACTGTTATGGTTCAGGAGGGCAAACAAAGACATAGTATAATGGAGACAAATAAAGGGGTAGTAAAAATTGATTCCTTTGGCCCTTAGAATTGTGAAGACTAATTCTCCAAGGTTGTGGTTCTCAGTGGTCTTCAAATCTCACTGCTCTATCTCTGTCTCTATCTGAACATGTGCCATCATCTCCGGATTTGGACAGTAGGCTTAACTCCATGAATTAATATGCTGAACTGATGATGGTATAAAACTCACTAATCCTATTGTGAAGTGTGTGTGTGTGTGTGTGTTTTAATTCCCTTGCTCCTTCTTTTCCTTGTTTTCTCCTATGCTTTCATGGATTCTTGTAAGAAATAATAAAATGTGTTAAGAAAACAAAAAAGCTAATATTCCTTTAATGGAGGGAGGATAAGAATAAGACAGGATAATTGGGAGCTAAGGAAAGCCATAGCAGAGTTAAGGTTCAAATGGGAGTATTCAAATCTGTTCTACATATTTGCCACTGTGCTGCATTCATTTATAAACATGAGAGTAATGTTAAAAAGTATAAATGCAAAAAAGCAATTAAAACTGTCATGGCTTGAGTGTAGAGCAATCCAGTAAGGACATGTAAAAGGACATGTAAAACTAATCTTTTAAAACACACACACACACATTTTATTTTGTGGGGGAAATGCTACAAGTGGTCTTGAGCAGAACTCAAGGAGAGACAGAAAACAGGCAGTGTCAAAAATGAAACCAGTAAGCATAGGCCTGGCACAACCCTTCTCCCGAAACCTCAGCCAAAGGCATGGAAGACCATGTGGAGAGTTATCAGCACATTAATCATGACTTATTACCTAATTCCCCCAACAATGTTGCAGAAGAACTTTGTAATTATTTAAAATGGTGTTTCCAGAAAGGAAAGCTGAAAGCACATTGTGTATGAGTTGGCAGTTTTAAAGGAAATAACGTTAACTTTATCAAAACTATCTATCAAATCTAATGTTCTACATAAAGAAATGAACAATTGGTTTCAACAGGGTGAGCCTGGGATATTTTTTTCTGCCCAATCCAAAGAACCAGATGGCATTCCCCCTACTTCCTCCATCTCTCATACAAAAGGGAACTGGTCTGTCAGAAGAATCTTACTGCCAACACTGGCAATGGGATGTTCAGCAATGTGACTAGTTCCTTAGAAGATCAGGCTAAAACCCAGTCCATAGTCACTGGCCCACTCATGTGTGATCCAGCAGCTGTCATTGCCCCAGACATCTGCTGCCTGAGGCATTTGCCTCATTCTGCCTAATGGTAAGGCTGGCTGCAGTCCAAAGCACACATCCGGACTAATTACAAAGACCAGAGAGTCCCAGATTTTGTTCCTGTTCTTTCAGATTTTATTTGAGAGATTCATACACATTTTGTTTAAACCAGAATATTTTCTCTCAGCTCCTGATACAATCCCAGACTCTCAACTCCCCAGATTAATTTATTTTAATCCAGTATAAAAAGGAAAAGAACAGGAACAAAATCTGGGACTTTTCTTCCAGTCAGGATGTGCCTTCCTGAATCAAACATCAATGAATACATTTGGAAGGGACTGTATTTGCTTAATACTTTTGTATCTCACCATCCTAGGACCTTATCAGATGCTGGAAATTGGAAATATAATCTAATGGCAATCCAAACGCAATCATGGGGTTTCACGTAATTGTGAATTAAAGCATCTCACACAATTTCGGGCAATGGGGGGTCATTTTCGGGTAATGGGAAGTCATTCTGAACGCATTCCGAATGCAAGTGGAATTCACATAAATTTGCTAAACTAGCAAATTCACGTGAATTCGAATTGGCTCCAATTGGCTCCATTCGCAATAAAGAGGAATTCCTCCCGTCTGATAAGGTCCCTAGAAACAACAACACAAGCACGCATGCTGAGGTGTTCACTGGTCACAGCATGAATATGAGTCAGTGCACCCCATATCCTATAGATACAAAGCTCCTTGGGACAATTTCAGGCTTCAGCACGGTATTATCAGTGTAGGTTGGTAGATATGGATACAAGGATCTAACAAGTCCTTCTTTGCAGCATGGTGCCTAGGAAAGAAGCAGGAAAGAGCAGACATGTTAAGAAGGCACGTTAAGAAATGTATAGCCTCATAAAAGGGAGTCTGAGAGCCAAAAATGTTGCACTCTATAAATACAACACATTCCTACGGGACAAAAACAAAATGTCCATTAATAAACTGTTTGGCTGTCAGAAGGCAGTTTCTTATTATTACTGCAGAATCCCAGGGAGAATTGCCATGCCCCCTCCCTAACGGCCTTCTGTTGTGGGGTGAAGAATATTCTTTTATAGAAAGGCCTTTTAATAAAACAACTACCAAACCCCACATCTGTGTTTAGCTGTGCTTAATTATGTTGGTGCTATCATTCTGTTGTTGCTTTTTATGGAATATGTTTTTATATTACATGATGTTATCTTGTTGGTTTTGTGCAATTATTATTGAATTTTTATTACTAAATGAGTGTGACTGGATTTTATTGGCCACCTGAGACTATTGTTAAAGGAAAGTTAGGTGTTGATAACAAAATACTCAGAAGTTCATCCCATTTATTTCAATGGAGCTTTGTTCAAACACCGCAACTGGAATGGGATATTGGGTAACAAAATGCTCAGCGGTGATTCAGTTTATTTTGAATGAAGACTCATAAGATAAATTGTTTGGATCCTTTAAAAGAACCTGTGGGGCAATACTAAAGAAAACACTTTTTGATGTATGAAGACCATTTCCTGGATTTCGAGACAAGCAATTCAAAGTCATAAAGAGTGCCTTTCCAAAAAGATTTGAGTCCCTTCTTATAAAAATTGATCTTGGAAACCTGGTTCTCACAATGAAAGGTTGTTCTAGTCCCACCTCAAGAGGAAAAGCAGCCCCCTGCTTAATATAAACATTACTATTTATTGCATGAGAACATATATTTCACCAGTATGTTCTCACATTTGGGCATCATAGGACTTCCTGGTAACTAGAGCTGCCCTTGTTTATAAAGCACACTGTGATGATTGTTGGCTCTATACATTTTGAACTTCTGCTGGGTGTTGAAGTGTTACTGCCTTCCTGAACCATAATACTAATGAAAAAATACTCTGTTTTCACTTAAAGCACTTGTTGCTTCTGAGTCTTTCAGTGAAGTCAGAATAAACCCACAAGGGTTGTAAGGGTTGCAGAAACAAATTGACCAAAAAGAACTAATTCATGCGTATTTATTTCTATTTTTTTAAAAAAAACAGGTTTTTAACGGTTGCTTGAATCCACAATGATCATCCAATGCTGAATTGCACTGAAGATCGTGTCACGTTTCTATGAGGGATGACATAATGTCTCTTTTCCTAGGCCAGCATCCTACTCCTGAGGCCAACCCGATGCCTCTGGGCACACTTCAAGCAGGGCATGAACACTATAGCAACTGGGGCCCATTTTATTTATTTGTTTATTTTCTATGCTGCCTTTCTCCCAGAAAGGGGCTCAAGGCAGCTGACAATAAATACACTTTAAAAACTTATTACAATAAAACAATTAAAACATCACATAAAATTACAAATATTAAAAACACAATAAAACTCCGATACCCACCTCTATATAACAAACATCCCGCTATAAAAAAGCCATTCCATGATTACTCATGAAGTGCCTGCCTGTATAAAACCAGTTTTGCTTGTCGATGGAAGGCAAGCAGGGAGGGGGCCAGCCTCACTTCCCATGGAAGGGCATTCCACCAAGAAGGCTCTCTCTCGTATCCTCACCAAGTGAGACTGAGATGGTGGTGAGATGAGAGAAAGCCTTCTCCAGAAGATCTTAGGGCTCTAGCAGGGTCATATGAGGAGATGCGGTCTCTCAAATAGTCTGGACCTAAGCCGTGTAGGGCTTTATAGGTCATGACCAGCACTTTGAATTGTGTCCAGAAACAAACCGGAAGCCAGCAAAGTTGTTTCAACAAGGGAGTTATATGCTTCCTATAACTGGCCCCAGTCAGTGTTCTCATTGCAGCGTTTTGCACATGATGATTTTTCTGAACAGTTTCCAAAGGCAGCCCCACATAGAGTTTGTTACTGTAGTTCAAATGAGATGTATGTGGCTACAATCACTGTAGCCAGATATGATATCTCAAGGAATGGGCTCAGCTGGTGTGCAAGCCTAAAATGTGTGAATGCAGTCTTGGCCATTGCTGAGACCTGGGCATCCAGGCTCAGAGTTGAGTCCAGGAGCACAGCCTGAGATTTCAGGGGGAGTGTAACCCCATCTAGCACAGTCTGAATCCCTATTCCCTGATCTGCCTTACGATTGACCTCTCCCAGTGGTTTCATGTAGATGTTAAATAACGGGGGACGAAACAGAACCCTGAGGGACCCCACCGTCCAATTGTCAAGAAGTTGAACAGGAGAATCACCTTCTGGGTCAGCTCCTCCAGGAAAGCCTGGAACCATTGTAGAACAGTGCCTTGAAGTCCCATTCCAGAAAGGTGGCTGAGAATGATATCATGGTCAATTGTATCAAAAGCCAGTGAGAGGTCTAGCAGGACCAACAGGGACACACACACCCTATCCACACCCTGCTTAGGTCATCCACCAAGGCAAGCAAAGCTATCTCTGTCCCATAGTCAGGTCTGAAGCCAGATTGAAATGAATGTGGATAATCTGTTTCATCCAGAAACCCCTGGAGTTGGGAGGCCACCACTCACTCCTGAACCTTCTCAAGAACAACTGGGGCCTGCTTCATCTCCAGGTAGGAAACGAAGGTGCAACTTCTCCAGTTTTGACAGGCTCATCTCAAGGCAAGAGAAAAGGGCTGTGTGCAAATCTCCAGTTTCATTCCATTAGGAGAGTAGCAGCTTGTTACAACTTCCAGGGTTTTATTGATTTGTTGCTGCAACTAGCAAAGATTCTTCAGGGAAGTCTCCAGCAGCATGTGTGTTTGTGGGGTTGGCTTAATGTATAAAGCGTAATGACGTCACCAGTGGCTGTCCCTACACATCAGGTTTTTCTGGCAACCCTAATAGCAAACCTGGGCTTGTCAACACTGCCGGAAAAATCATATTCTCCCCATAGTCGCTGCAAGCAGGACATACAGCATTCTTCATGATTCCCTTCTTTTTGGTGCCTGAGCGTTTTAATCCAGTTTTTAAAAACTTGTCTTTTACCATGCACTTTCTTGGAAATCTGGATAATCATTTGTGCAGATGGCCCTCTGAAGCAGCATTGCTGTAGAGCAGAGGGAAGGAGTTTTTCCTTAAACTTTAGGCAGAAATATGTATATTCACGTGCATGACAAAGTCAAAAAAATGTGGTTCAGGCATAGCAATGTGACTGAAAAGAATGCAAAGGATCAGAGCTGTGGACTGCCCCCTTGCACTTAAGTGGGTTCACCAGTGGGAAATGTGTAGCTAGTTATGCCAATCTCACCTCAATGCAGTGGCATCACTAGGTGGGTGCAGCCCCCACCGAATGAGACAACCCACAAGGGGTGTGATATCTGGTCGCTGCATACACAACTTGGTCGCCCCACACATACATCACACACACCTTGGTCTGTTGCCTTGTTCTCCTCATGAGGAGAATGAATGCACCACCTCCAGAAGCCCCACTCCAAGGGACCCCCCCCCCCTTCCAGGTGACAACAAAAGCAATGATGCCATTGCCTCAATGTGTGTGGTATTAATATAGTTACTGCAGACCGTGAGAATGCAAATTTTTTCTTGTTTCTCACCTAAGTTTAACATCAGTGGATGACACCAGGTTCTGATATTATGAAAGGGGTCCTCACTGTAGTGAAATTGGTCCTCACTGTAGTGAAATCTATTGCATTTCTATTTAAATTATGCTTTTTTTTACAAAAAAAATGTGCATCTATGCAATCTATGTAAATTAGCATATGCACATTTTATGTAAATTTATACCCCCCTTCCTCCCCCACTTTGTTATCACTAGGAGGCCACCATTAGTATCCACCCTTAAGCAGTGGAGGAAGGTTAGAAATTTAAAATACAAGAGGGTGAGTGAAAAGGAAAACTGAATATATTCAGCATACATACTTTCAAACAGACCTGAAATTCAAAACCAACCTGAAATTTGGTTTGGAAAGCTGTCCCATTCTAGGTGGAGTTTATTATTATTATTATTATTAAACTTTATTTCTAGAGCGCTGTAATTATACTCAGCGCTGTACAAAGTTGGTAAAATTTTAAGAAATATAAAAGCCTGCCGGATGCGTACAGTCTAAAATAGTAACAATTAGATAAAATTACAGAGAGAGGAAAAACAAGTTAAAACATCAGGGTAAAAACAAATCACATCAAATGAAATCAAACAGCCAGATGGTAATCACAAGTTCCCTGAGAATGCTTCCCTAAACAATAAGGTTTTCAGCTCCACCTTAAAGCTGGTTAGGGAAGTGATGAGCCGAGCATGCAGAGGGAGAAGGTTCCAGGAATGAGGGGCAGCAAGAAAAAAGGGACGGATCCGGGAGGGGGCAGAGGACAACCTGGGTTGGGAGAGGAGACCTTGGTTACCAGAGCGGAGGGTACGGGTAGGGACATAGGGGGAGAGAAGATCAGCTAGATAAGGGGGGGCTAGCCCATGCAGGGCTTTGAAGGTGAGTAGCAAAAGTTTGTACCTAATGCGGAGAGGAAGAGGGAGCCAGTGAAGGGAGGACAAGAGAGGGGAGACATGATCATAGCGGCGAGCAAGTGAAATAATGCGTGCAGCTGAATGCTGAACAGAAATTAATGGGTGGAGGTGAGAGAGAGGAAGCCCAGCGAGGAGGAGATTACAGTAGTCTAGTCGTGAGACCACTAGGGCATGGACCAGTGTTTTTGCGGTAGATTCTGAGAGATATGGACGGATTTTGGCAATATTATGGAGAAAAAATCTACAGACCTTGGCTGTGGTCTGGATCTGGGGAATAAATGACAAAGAGGAGTCAAAAATGAAACCAAGGCTGCGGGCTTCCTGGACTGGCTGAATAGAGATGTTATTGACAGAAATAGAGAAGGAGTAGTGAAGGGTGGGCTTGGGCGGGAAAACCAGAAGCTCGGTCTTAGACATATTTAGCTTCAGACGCCGATGATGCATCCAGTGGGAGACAGCTGTTAAACAAGATGACATTTGCTGTTCTAGTTCCGGCGAAAGGTTAGGAGTCGAAAGGTACAGCTGGGTGTCATCAGCGTACAAATGGTAGGAAAAACCAAAGGAACTGATTAGTTTGCCAAGGGAGAGTGTGTATAGGGAAAACAATAGGGGACCCAAAACAGAGCCCTGAGGAACTCCAACGGATAAAGGGACAGAAGACGAGGTCCGACCACCCAAGACCACTGAAAAAGATCTATCTGACAAGTAGGATGCAAACCAGTCGAGAACAAGGCCCGAGAAACCAATGTCAGAGAGTAAGTCTATCAGGAGAGAATGATCCACGGTGTCGAAGGCAGCGGACAGATCAAGAAGAACAAGGATAGAATAAAGGCCATTTGCCTTGGCCCGCAAAAGATCATTCGAGATCTTAGTGAGGGCTGTTTCTGTGGAGTGCCGCGGGCGAAAACCAGACTGGAAAGGATCCAGAATGGAGTTGGTTTCGAGAAACTCAAGACAGCGTGAATAGACAACTCGTTCCAACACCTTAGAAAGGAAAGGAAGAAGAGAGATTGGACGATAGCTGGCCAGGGAAGAGGTGTCGAGAGAGGGTTTTTTCAGAATAGGGGAGACTAAGGCATGTTTGAAGACCGAAGGGAAAGAGCCCGAAGAGAGAGAGAGATTAAAGATATGAAGAAGGGAGGGTAACAAAGAGGGGGCTATAGATATTAGAAGGCGAGAGGGAATTGGGTCAAGAGGACAGGTGGTAGCTTTGGATGAGTTCAATAGGGAAGAGAGTTCTTCCAGGGAAACTGGAGAGAAGACAGAGAATTTGTTAGTAGGAGGAGTGAGAAGATTGGTGGTGGGAGCCAAATCGGGAGGAGTTAGCTCAGAACGAATAGAGGTGATTTTTGTAATGAAAAAGTTGGCAAAGTCGGAGGGTGAAAATAATGGAGAGAAAGAGGGAAGAGAGGGTTTTAATAGTGTGTTGAAACAAGAAAACAGGCGCTGTGGGCGCCTCTCGTTGGCACAGATCAATGATTTAAAGTAGTTTTCTTTTGCCATTGACAAAGCGCGTGAAAAGGATAAAAGAATAAATTTATAATGGATAAAGTCGGCCCACTCCCTGGACCTTCTCCAGAAACGTTCAGCTGCTCGGGAGCAGGACCGGAGAAATCTTACAGTAGGAGTGATCCAGGGCTGAGGCCTATTCATAGAGGAAGAGGAGGACACGCGCGTAGAAACAGGGGCAAGGCTGTCAAGAGTTGAGGAAAGGGTCGAATTCAAAAAAGACATAGCTGAATCAGCAGAGTCCCCAGGATTGAGAGAAGCAAGGGATGAATTCAGGGTCTGAGTGAAATGGTTGAGGTTAAAAGAATGAAGATTGCGGAACTGGCGAGAGATGGTGTGACGGGGAGGAGGGGTATAGGTAAGAGTAAAGGAAAGTAAGTGATGGTCAGATAAAGGAAAATCGGAAGCCAAATAATTGGATATGACACACTTGGAGGGGAGAACTAAATCGAGGCAGTGACCAAGGGAGTGGGTCGGAGAGTTGGAATGTGGTTGGAGATTAAAAGAATCTAAGAGAGAGGTGAAACGAGAGGTTGAGGAATTATTGGGATCGTCGAGGTGGATGTTAAAATCACCTAAGATCAGGGAGGGGACTGTATCTGAGAGAAAGAAAGTCAACCAAGACTCAAAATCTGTAAAAAACTGAGAAGCTGAACCAGGAGGACGGTAGATGATAGCTACCCGGAGTTGCAGAGGGAAAAAGAGTCTAATGGAGTGTAATTCAAATGAGGAGAAAGAATAACTGGGGGGAGGGGAGAGGACCTTAAACTGGCAAAACTTAGATAATAAGATGCCGACCCCTCCTCCGCGACCCTCAAGGCGGCCAGTGTGGGTAAAAGAAAGTCCGCCGAAAGAAAGGGCAGCAGAGGTAACAATGTCGTGGGTCGGAAGCCAGGTTTCTGTGAGGGCGAGGAGATTAAAGGAGTGTGATAGAAAAAGATCATGGATCACTGTAGCTTTTGAGGAGGCGGAGCGACAGTTCCAGAGGGCACATGAGAATGGGAGTTGGGAGATAGGGAGGGGGCGGATAGGGATAAGATAGGGAGAAGGAGAGGTCCGAGGAGCCATGGGGGAGGGAGGGTTGGGTGACAGACAGATGGCAAGAGGAAATGTGGAAAAGAGAAAAGCAGAAAAGTAAAGATACAGTCCAACAGTGCTGGATAGAATGAACTGGCGATCCCAAGGCATAAGGGGGTTGGGAGAGATCAGGAGGAACTATGGGGCCACCAGACGTCCCAGGTTCAAAGGTGGCAGAGGGAGGGAAGGCTGAAGGGATGCTATCTGTTGTCCCGAGTGTTGCTCCAGCCCCAGCCCTTTCCCTGGGGGGCTGAAGGTGCTGCTACTGCTTCTAGAGAGTCCCAAAGCAGTGGGAAGAGGGAAGGTCAGCATCCAGAGGAGGTTCCTCTCAGGTGGCAAGCTGGCTGTTGTTCACAAGGGAAGGGAGGCTGAAGCAGTGCCCTTTTAAGGGAAAGGCAGGCCCCTCCTCTCTCCCAGCCAAGCAGAGGATGCTGTTGCTGCTTCCAGGAGTCCCAAAGCAGAGGGAAGGTCAGCGTCCAAGAGAGGCTCCTTCAGGTGGCAAGCTGGCTGTTGTTCACAGGGGAAGGGAGGCTGAAGCAGTGCCCTTTTAAGGGAAAGGCAGGCCCCTCCTCTCTCCCAGCCAAGCTGAGGGTGCTGTTGCTGCTTCCAGGAGTCCCAAAGCAGAGGGAAGGTCAGCGTCCAAGAGAGGCTCCTTCAGGTGGCAAGCTGGCTGTTGTTCACAAGGGAAGGGAGGCTGAAGCAGTGCCCTTTTAAGGGAAAGGCAGGCCCCTCCTCTCTCCCAGCCAAGTAATATGAGTTTCATATTACCACTGAGAAAAGTGCTAAAAGGGGGTTCAATACTGGCTGGAAGATTATGGATTGCAAAACATTAATTTCTATTCCCCCATTTGTCTGAAGTTTATATTGTCCCCAAATCTGTCCCTGATTTCTCCAAATCAGTAAACTCCCATTGGTGTTTGGTTCTTGAATCTCTCTCCTGCAAGAGCTCACCAAAGTGCACAGACCATTCAATATTACCTGTGCTACACAGTACTTTCCTTTTGCGGTGTTTTCCTGGATTACTAGTTTAGCAGAAAAGCACTGTACTGTGGAAACACCCACAGAGACTTGGCTTTTCATAACTTAATAACACTTCCTAAAACTCAAACCCACCCTCATTCCCATGAACATGTGTGCAGCTGTAATTTTCTATAAATTAAAAAAAAGCTTAGTGTCTGAAGTGCACTGGCATTCAACCTGGAGTGATTTTAAGTTCAAAGCACCCTTCCTTCTTATGGTCAAATTGCACAAACAGTTAATCTTCCCTTGGAGGTGCAAAAATGCTTGGCACAGTGCCCTGCCATTTCTCTAAGAAGATGGGGAATTAAAACAAGCATCTTTCTAACCATTACTGTGCAAGATGTAGGGGCGTTCAATTATTTATACAAATAAAGCAAAACTATACCTTGGGAATTTAAGGGAAACGTTCAGATTATGGTTATTGGTTGCATGACTCATTCCAGGACTGTAATACAACAGTGGGAGCGATTAATTCAAAGTGGTACAGAAACAGCCCCCTCTTACACTCATAATATTTCAGTGTTAAAAGGCTATCATTTCATCCAGGGATAACTCAAAGTGATCAAGAGACTCCCAGAGACAAAGTAACTCCTTCACAAAGAATGATCCACATTTCCAGATGCTCCACTGGCATTTATGGAACAGTTAGGGTTCTCAGATCTAAATTACAGAATTACATTAAACAGCTAGCATGCATAGCTAGCTTTCTTTTTTATTTACAAGGCCAGGCACACAGAAAGCTCAGTTGCTATCAGAATCACTGCACATAGGATAGATTTATGCTTTATCCCTAGGTATTTTAAATTGTGGGCTTAGTTCAGGATGATGGTCTGGGTTTTGTTTTTATGAGTCCTGTTTGGTTTGGGATTGGGGTTAACTTTATACAATTCAGAAGCATCTCAAGAATTGCTTTCTCCATATAAATCTTCCTCCAGACCTGAGGATTTTGGGGTGGGGTGGGGGTTCAACCTGCACCAGTTATATGGCAGTTTTGCTCTCTAGATAGAATCTATTTTGTCAAGACATCTGGTATTTGGAACAATTTTCCATGAGACAATATACCTAGATACTATTGCTGCTCACTTTTACAGGAACGGTTTTATTTCAGCAGGCTCTGAGTACCTCTTTTAATACTCATATAGCTGCTGCTACCTTTTAACTTCAACTCTGCCGTTAAATTATTTGTCACTGTGTTATTCAATAGCACATTGTTGTTGTTTTTTAAGCAAGGCATGGCTGAAATTGACTTAAAAAAATGCATATTGATGATCTTATTTTCCCCCTGAGGCTTCTGGCCACTTAACTATTCCACCACCACCATGAGGTGGCCCATAAACAATAGATGTGTCGAAATAACTTCATTTAAAAGACTGCATTCCAAAACACCAGCATAGTGTAGTGTTTTGAGTGCTGTACTAAGATTCAGGGAGACCAGGGTTTGAATCCCGGTTCAGCCATGGAAACTCAATGGGGGGTGACTTTGGGCAAATCACACTCTGGACCTCTGCCTCTTGGAAGTATAATCTAACGGCAATCCGAACGCAATCATGGGGTTTCATGTTATTGCGAATTAAAGTATGGAAGAATTATTAGAAGGGTGAATTATTCCATCAGATTGTCTCCCCAGCTAGTTTATTACTGATGTAGTTGTCTATAGGAAGACATTAGAATAATCTCTGCATCTCTTTGCAATCATCCATGCCTGGGAGAAGCCATCTGAGAGACAATGAAACACCCCCTATACAGACATGAGTATCCCAAGACCTTGTCTGTCCAAACATGAAAGTTCCACTAGTGCCATTATAGCCATTTATCTGAAATTTCTCTACTTGTTTATGACTTCCATGGAGGTTAAGGATAGCAGAATACAGCTTGAAAAGATAAATATATCATCTAAATGCTTGTCTTCCATTCTCCTCTAAGCAAAAGCTTCCCAGAAGATACAGACTTTATCATAAGCAAAGTGAATCCATTAATTCATCCTCTGTGTATTGGCTATATAAACAGTGTAATTTATTGCCCCAAATAAAATCCATGTAGTAAACTCTATGCAGACACTTAAATTAAGCCTAAGGCCCCCAGTTTAAAATGTATAGAGAGCCAGCTGGGCTTATATGAACATAGTAATGTTTATGATTGGGATCAAAACTACATATTGCTAACCTGTCAAATGTTGCTATGTGCTACAAAGGCATTCCTTTGGTGAAATGAATTTAAAGGATATGAGCAGTTTTATAGCAAAATTACAATAAGTTATGAAATATTTTTTCAACCATTTCTCTTTAACTTGAAACGTTGTCCTATTACCAGCTTACAACCTCTAAACATTTATGCTTTTTTCTATGCAGGTAAATAAAAATATAAATGGTTATGATGATTGAGTATTTCCATGATGTTTGCAAACATAGTGACGCCCATGTGATACTTTGGAAATTAAATACGCTTCACATTGTGACCCTGACATCTTAGCACATAACTGACACCTCTTAACAATGGGATCAGCAATCATATGCTGGGATTTAAAAATTAAAATACTAGGGAAAGGGAATGATTGTCACTGAACCTTCAGCACATATAGAGAGGGGTGAGGTTCACAGCATCCTTATTGAACTGTTGTTGTTGTTCTTCATGTGAAGTTGGCTTCAGCTGATGGTGACCCTACAAATGAGAGCCCCAGATATCTGCAGACCTGCTCAGGTCTTGCAGACACAGGTTTAAGGGTGTGCTGTGCTAAATTACTCATTCCTACACGGAAAAATGAGTAATTTAACCAATTTTCTCCCCATTACTCGATGACCTCAAAAAACATGGAGTTTTCAAAAAGTTCTCATCTGAGGATGAAAGTCTCCAGCAGTAGAGGTACTGGATTACAAATCTAGAGGTAGACAATATAGGCCAAGGTTCAAATTTTTGTTCAGCCATGGAAACTCGCTGGATGTACTTTGGCAAGTCACACTGTCTCAGCCTAACAGAAAGATAATAGCAAACCACTCTGAACAAATCTTGTCCAAAAAAATTATAGGGTTGCCATAAGTTGGAAAAAAAAATAACAACTGGATCAACCACAATCTTTTTGCATTCTTCCCCAATAATGTCCTAAAATTTGGTCCACAGTTCTTCTGATTCAGTGTTGCTCACACCTAGTAGTTCTTTGCATGGATTTTCAGTTGTTCAGTGATGCTCTTTAGATTGCATTTTAGCACTACAATTTATTTAATGTTCTTCTTTAGCTTTACTCTACTTTAGCATTCCATGGTCTGTGCCAAAATCTGCTCCTGGTCTTGTTTGTACAGAGAGAATTGAGGTTTTTTTGTCTTCTGTTTCCTATTATGTAGTCTATTTGTTTTCTGTATTGGCCATCTGGTGACATTTGTGTATACAGCCTTTTTAGAAGGCTGAAAAATGCATTTGTAACCAACTGTTAGCCTCACTAAATTTGATAAATCACTCTTCTTCTTCCTTTCTTGAGCTTAGGTGACAACATTTCACTCTGTTCCCTTTCCTATCATTCCATTCCCCTTTGATTCTCCTATGATTATCTATATGTACTGTTTTGGTGTGTGATCAGTTCCCTCCTGAATGTCAGCATAACAACTTTTGTTGTCTTTCTCTTCTGCCTCTAGTCGGAGCTGTAGCTTGGATTATATAGATAGGTTTTCCACAGTGTTCCTGTCTTGTCCATTTTAGTTTGATCATTACCAAGTTTACTTGTTCCATTCCTTGTTTCATATCTTTCTTCACCACATTTTTGCTGCTCACATTTCATATTATATGTGTTGTGCAGCTCTAGTTTTTTCTTTGATATCTGAGCATATCAACAGCTGAACACTCTTTCAGTTTAAGTCTGTTTGCATCTTTAGACATAACCTGTCATTTGGTTTTCCCCAGTAACTGGCTGAAAGCCTTTTCATCTGGGGATCTTGTCTTCCGACACTAACTCAGGCTGCATTTTGTTTTGTCTTATTATCATTTTCAAGCTAAAGGATGTTCAGAAGTTGTTTACCAATGCCTTTTTCATTCGAGGTAGGAGGGGAACCGCATCAGCATCCGCCACGAGATCAGCAGCCTAGGTGAGCCCCTTGCTCTTCCTTCCCTTCCCTCCCTCGAGGCCTTGGAGGCAGACTGACACAAAAGGCAGGGCTTTCCCTGCAGGGAGTCACAAGAGGATGCTTGCCCAAAGGGAGGGATGGGGGAATACCTGCCCATAATGAAATAGGAGGACATTTGCCCATAGGGGGGTCATTGGGCAAGCGCTCCTCAGTGATTCTCTACTGGCAAGTATGGCTTCTCTATGGGCAAGTATTCTCCAATGGTTCCCTATGGGCAAGTGATCCCCAGTGATTCCTTATGGCCAAGTATGGTTTGTCTATAGGCAGGTGTTCCCCAATGATTCCCTATGGGCAAGTATGTCTTCTCTATGGGCAAATATTCTCCAGTGATTCTCTATGGACAAGTATGTCTTCTCTATGGGCAAATATTCTCCAATGATTCCCTATGGGCAAATATGTCTTCTCTATGGGCAAATATTCTCCAATGGTTCTCTATGGACAAGTATGGCTTCTCTATGGGCAAATATTCTCCAATGATTCTCTATGGACAAGTATGGCTTCTCTATGGGCAAATATTCTCCAGTGATTCTCTATGGACAAGTATGGCTTCTCTATGGGCAAATATTCTCCAGTCATTCTCTATGGACAAGTATGGCTTCTCTATGGGCAAATATTCTCCAATGATTCTCTATGGGCAAGTGTTCCCCAATGATTCCCTAATGACAAGTATGGTTTCTCTATGGGCAAATATTCTCAAACGATTCTCTATGGGCAGTTATGGCTTCTCTATGGGCAAGTGATCCCCAGTGATTCCTTATGGCCAAGTATGGTTTCTCTTTGGGCAGGTGTTCCCAGTGATTCCCTATGGGCAGGTATGGCTTCTCTATGGGCAAGTACTGTCATTTGTTTTAGTACATCCCCTTTGAAACAAGCCCCACTGTCATGTCTCTGAAGAAAGTAGCCTCTCGTGAACAGACGTCTTGGCAGCTGAAGCTTTATGTATTTATGTATATATTTTTGAAAAGGGAGAAATGGCAGGGGGTTGGACTGGATGGCTCTTGTAGTCTCTTCCAACTCTATGATTCCATGAGGTTAAATGCAGTTAGCACCAAATGGAAACTGTTTCCTAATACTAATACTGTTAGGATGGTGTTAAATGAGTTCCAGAAACTGATAATGCTCAAACTCAATTATAGAGGTATATAACACAGTACTGCAGTAGAGGTTACTTATGGATGGTGGCTATCCCATTAAAATATAACCTGTGGTATGGAGATTACTGCACAAAGTGAAGTGGAATTACAACATATGATTCCTCTCCTTTTTGCACAACATCATCACTCATCTGTTGTTGATCCATTGTTACAAGTCTGTCATACCACCTCTTAACCTTCTCTTCACCAGGCTAAACACACCCAGGTCCCTAGGTCTCTCCTCATAACGCATTGTTTCCAGACCCTCTACCATCTTAGTCACCCTCCTTTGGACATGTGCCAGCTTCTCAACATTCTTTTTGAATTGTGGTACCCAGAACTGAACACTGTATTCCATGTGAGGCTTGGCTAAACCAGAAGGAACAGAGTGGCATTATAACTTACCTTGATCTAAGCACTACATTTCTATTGATTCAGCCTAAAATCACATTGGCTTTTCTAGCTGCTACATCACACTGTTGACTTTTGTTCAATTTGTGGTCTACTAGGACTTCTAGATCCCTTTCACATGATTGTTAAGGCACATGTTCCCCATCCTATATCTATGCATTTCATTTTTCTGACTAAGTCCAGTACCTTACATTTTTCCCTGCTGAAATTCATTTTGTTGGTTTTGGCTCAGCTTTCATATCTATAAAGGTCATTTTGAATTTTGATCCTGTCCTCAGGGGTATTCTCCTAATATTGTGTCATCTGCAATAGGCATGCCCTCTATTCTTTCATCCAAGCCATTGATAAAGATGTTGACTAGCACTGAGCCCAGGACGAACCCTGTGGCACCCCACTAGTCACTTCTCTCCAGGATGAAGAGCCAATGCTGAGCACTCTTTGGGTTCAGCTGGTGAACCAATTAAAAATCTACCTAAGAGTTGATAGACATAAGGAAAGGATTCAAGGCCTCTAACTGAGCATGCCTAATGAAGATAAACAAAAACAAAACAAACAAACAGCTTCATTTATATACCGCTTCATACTCTTAATGAGTGTCTAAGCGGTTTACAATTGTAAGCTATTTGCCCCCCAACAATCTGGGTACTCATTTTAGCGACCTCGGAAGGATGCAAGCCTGAGTCAAGCTTCAGCCCTTTGCTGGTCTTGAACTCACCACCTTATGGTTTTAAGTGAGTGGCTGCAGTACAGGCATTTAACCACTGCGCCACCAGGGCTGATTTGAATATTAGTAAACACACCCATGAATCTATAATGACTAATTTAAACGAACATGGATTGTATGAAGTAGTATGAAGTAGGTGTGGAGAATACTCATGTAATGGGAGTTTCTAGGGTTTGTACAATGAAAATTCAGATAAAATATTGTAACAGAAAATGGCTTGTAAATATCATGTGGAACATCAGACAGGTGTGGCTACTTGCCTGAGACACCCCTTCTTGCAAAAATGTACAGTAATTAATAAATTGGAAATTGCTACTTCACTTGCTTTGTCCTGATTAATTTGATTTGGTACTTTAGTACTTAGAAAAATCTATACCTCACATACTATTCTACTGCAAATTCAGAACAACCAATCAGAGTCAAAGCTCTTTGGTCACTGTTCCTCAGGTGATCAAGTGCAAATGGAGAAGCTTCTCCCCAGTGAGAAGGGACTCTCAGGTTCTTTGTTGGGGCAGAAAAGGGCACAGCTAGTCTTTGCGCATGGGTTATACAGAGCCCACATGTTCTGGACTGGAGACCTGTGCAGACAAGGAAGAAAGAGATTTTAACTACAAGAACCAATCCAAAACAAAGGACTCTTTCCAAGAATCAAGTAGAGATACTCCTTCCCCAGAGACATGTCTCCTTACCCACAGGCATGTCTTCCCCACTCAGCTTCACTCTGCAGATTTCCAAGCAGAGAGAGAACTTTTAAAGCATCAATTATGCAATAATATCACTTTTGACCACAGTAAAAGAGGTAAAACCATTTCTATTCACATTGAAAAATATTAAACCTGACTGACATGCTGTAAGGATAACTACTCAAATTTGGGGAATGTTAATCTTAGCTCCTTACATTGGACCCTGATTCCCATAGTGTTTACGGAGGTGCCCAGAGATCCCAGAACTGACACAAAGGCAAGGCCTTTGGATTTTAAGCTATACGTGAAAGATCTTTGGATTTTAAGCTATACATGACTTTAAGCTATACATACATGCAATTACAAAAGGCTAATAGAAGGAAAAGAACAGGCCTTGCCTGAAATGGCTCTTCCAGAATCCAGGCCGATGCAGCAACACAATGGAAGAGAATAGGGCAAGGGGTGTGTGGGACTTAGGAGAGGGACAGGGGAAGAGGAAGGGAGGGGGATTGGAACTGCATGGAGCCCCAAACGATGACCGGTGGTCTGTCTGAGATCCCAAGGCGGACAACTTAACAAAGAAATAGCAGACTTTAAGTACTCTTCTGGTCACGTCCTCAGCAGAGGCTATTGTCTCATATCAAAGCAAAGCCAAATTTACATATCGGTTGATCTAGGAAGCCTCTTCCATGGGAAAAGCACTGATACCGGAATAGCTGGCATCTGTTAAGTGTCCCAAAATCATACATCTATCCCAAGGTGTGAAGGGTTTCTTTTCCGGTTTGCAACTCCCAACTAGGCTGCACTGTACGTGATCCCCTTGCTTTTAGGCCATGGAGGCCCAGGAGGACATCCCCCATAATGCCTTTCCATTAGGGTCATAAGGAAACATGCCTTCAGCTTAGGGATGCAACTTCTTTTTAGAGGTTTCTATGATCAAGCAATGCAGAAGGGGAAACATCCAATTACCTCTGCAGATGCGTTTTGGAATAGGAGTTGTGGGGGTGTTTTTGTATCATTGCAGTCTGGCTAACAATGCGCATGTGGATTGAATGCCCTAAAGTGGGAAAATTCTGGGATGCAGTCCTGTATCAAATTTCATGTATCACTGATGAAACCATAAATTTCTGTCCAATTTTGCTTTTGTTTTCTATATGTGTTATAGTTAACGCTAAATTGAAACATAGGAAATTGATCATTTTTTTTCATCACTGCTGCCAGATTAGCAGTAGCTAAATGCTGGAAGTCACGTGACCTCACCATTAATATCACCATTAATAATTGGTGGGCTAGAATTTGGAATATGTGGTTAATGGAGAAACTGTCTGATATATGACGAGATTTTGCAATAGTGAAAAAAGAACTGACACTTTTCAAGAACACTAGATGATCTTTATTGACATTCCCATCAACTTCAACCTCCTACTTCGTAAAGAGATCTCTGGACAGACACTCTTCAGCTAGACAAGGCAGATTCTCTGGGTCTTGTGAAGAAACAATTCCGTGATTCTGCTGCAGAATAATTATTTACCAGATACATACCCTTGGCCCATGCTATCAACTGCTGTTGTTGTCATTGTTGTACAGATTTTGTATGTTTTATTGTAAAAACTCAATAAAAATTAATTAAAAAAAAACCTGACTGACTGCAAGATTCCAAAAATAGTAAGCATGGTTACTTTTTCAGGGGAAAAAAAAAAAAAACCTTTTAGCAATGATTAAGCAGTAGGGATGCTTCCAACTGCATGTATCCATATTCATCAGGAGAATCTGGCAGGAAAACATCAGCTGTATTTTAATCAATTTACAAGAAAGATGCAGTAGTATTTCCATTCATATTAAAAAGCATTAAACCTGACTGATCGCAGGTTGCAGAAAATACTAAGCACTGCACATGTTCCAGCTATCACTGTTTAGTTTCTAATTTCCTGATATTTACTTTTTACTATAATACAGAAATGACCTCTAACCTCCTAACTGATTAAACTTTGACATTGTTCTGGTGTTGATTTATTGTGAATATATACAGTGACCCTTGCAAAATGTTAAGCCAAATAGTTTTCTGAACCTTGTGCTAATAAATTACTTGGTTAATAGCCAAGGGTCTAGGTTCAGTATTCCTTTCTTGCCCCCAAACATCTGGTGTATGTTAATTGAAATTTGCATTGAGTGCAAGATTTATGACACTATCTGTTTTGGACTGACAACCTATATGAACGTACAGATTATTAAGAAAAGAAAGCCAAACTATTTTCCCATGGAGGGAATACAATGCAGAACGCCAAATGTAGTCTGACCTGGATTTGTTTGCTTTTGAAGCCATCCAGCAACTGCATCAAAGGCATGATCTGGAGATATTTACTGGGTAGCAACATTTAGTGGCATGGAACAGGTTCCTTAATGTCTGGTTTCCCTGAAGTGAACATCAATCCAAATTTAAGTCCTTGTAATCAGCTATCTACTCCCTAGCCTGCCAAAAAACCCCAGTAGCTTACAGATTCATTACAAGACAAAACGAAGTTGTCAGGGGGGGCAGATTATTAGGCAAGGTTATTGCCTCAGGGTAACAGAACTGCTGAGGACCTGGAATCAAAACTAGTACTCATGATGAAAAACAGCACTAAATGCCAATCCTATAACTTGCAGCAAAAAGGGAAAAGAACATTTATATATGGGAGCAAAAAAAAAAGCTTTGTGATACTTTAAAAACTCACATTTTTTCTTGTGACATAAAGCTTTCATTGGAAAGAGTCCCTCATTTCTCTGTTGCTCTGGATCTGTTATTGCTTTACAGTACAATGCTATAGGTTTAACTCAGTAACAAGTCTCCATGAACAGTAGACTTCTTGCACAGTAAGTGGGTACGGGATTGTATTTTTAATCATATAATTGGGACTTGATCTCATTCCACAAAATTATGTCCAAAGGAAAAAATATGGAACTGAATTCAGTATACACAAACACACTTTCCCTTGAGGGGCACAACTTTTGAGAGTTTATGCTGAGAATCAGTTGTGTTAATAATAATAAAAATAAATTTTATTTATATTTCCCACCTTTCCCTTCAGATCGAGGTGGGATTCCAGCAAATTTTAAAACAACTAACGAATTTAAAACAACTACATAAATCAGTATCTTATAAAATTACCATACAAAATATCCTACCATTTCAACGCAATCTAATACATCAATAAGCTACCAATCATTGGGATGACCAATATTATATGTTCTGGTATCAACATAACAGGACTGAGGGTATTAATTGAGATCAATTATAACAGGTCAGGTGGATAGGCCCGCCGGAAGAGAAGTCTGCTTCTGCAAAATAATGTCATAGGGGAGAAGAGATAAATATTTTTGTTGTTGTGTGCCTTCAAGTGATTTCCAATTTATGGTGACCCTAAGGCAAACTTGTCATAGGGTTTTCTTGGGAAGTTTCTTCAGAGGGGGTTTGCCATTGCTTTCCTCTGAGAGTGTGTGAAATATTTAAGGTCATCCAGTGGGTTTTCATAGTCAAGCCAAGATTCGAATCCTTGTCTCCAGAGTCATAGTCCACTGCTCAAATCACGGAGTTAATTGCACTGCCCTTTCCCATCCTTTCCTCCCAAGCCAGGCATGGGATGAAAACTTTTAAATGCTGATTTTATTGCATGCCTCTGTGCCCAAACAGGAGGCATCCCAGACTTCTCCCAAACCTTGCAAAGAATGGGAAAATCCCTTTTCCCCCAAAAAAGTGTGGGAGAAGTCCGGATTGGGTACGGGATGCCATGATTGGGTATGAGATGCCTCCTGCCTGGGCACAGAGGTGTGCAATAAAATCTGCGTTTAAAAGTTTTCATCCCATACCTAGCTCAGGAGGAAAGAACGGGAAAGGGTAGTGTGGTAAACTGTCAATACACTACATTGCACTGGCCCTGATAAATGCTTCATACAAAATATAACAAATAAAAAAGATGGTCCATGTGACATTGAAAGTCTTCTATATTTATAATGGTGCAAATATTAATGGATTAGCATTCACTTCAACAGTAACCCAGTTCTAACCCAAGGATGATAGAACTGGTTTGAGCGTACCCTATACCGCTTATGGATATTGTACTTTTGCACTTTGGAGGGATGTAGGCATTCAGGTAGGCAGAAGTTAAATATTTTAAGCTGTTACCATTGAAGATTATCACACGGGGAAAATGATGTCCTTTTCCTGTCCTTATCACATGATTGCGCTAAGATTATCAGACAATATCACGCTTATCTGACATTATCCCATCACTGAAGTGGAATTGTCCGTGATTGCATGAAAGACTATCAGATGACATCGGGCTTATCCCGTCATTATCCCATCAGTGAAGCGGAATTGTCCTGTCATTTTTCATTAACAGAAGTTTCCATTATTCAAAAGTGACAGGACAATTCCACTTCATTGACAGGATAATGATGGCATATGCGTGACATGTGTGATAGTCTACTGCCTGATTGTGAAATAAGGGCAGGAGGGCTCTGCTTCTCTCCAGTCCTTTGTTTCCCCCATTTGATAATCTCCAGTTATTACTGTTGTTTCCTAAAAGCCAACATAGCAGTTTGAACATTGACCTCTGGATACCTGCTTGGCCATGGAAACCCACTATAACCTTGGGGGAGCCACACACTCTCAGCACCAAAAAACAAAACAAAACAAAACCCTCTGATACTGTCACAAGTCAGCAACAACTTTGTTGTTATTGTTGTTGTTGTGTGCCTTCAAGTTGTTTCTGACTTATGGGGTTTTCTTGGCAAGATTTCTTAAGAGAGAATTTGCCACTGCCGTCTTCTGCAGCTGAGAGAGTGTGACTTGCCCAAGGTCACCCAGTGGGTTTCCATGGTTAAGCCTAGTCTCCAGAGTCCTCGCCAGTGATCTAACCATGCTACGTTGGCTCTGGAAGCAACTTACAGTCCTATCCTATGAGCATCATAGAGTTGAAAGAGACCATAAGGGACATCCAGTCCATCCCCCTGCCATGCAGGAGTACACAATCAAGGGCTTAAAGGCATAAAACAACAACAACAACATACTCTTGTTCTAAGTGTGTCTGGCATTTGTTGCTTTTATGCACCCAATTCCTGAATAAATAGTTATTCTGGGCAGTAGAGAAGGGAGACGTGATGTATTTCCACGAAGAGTGGGACAAGACTGATGGGTGCGAAAACATGGGTGAGGATTCCTTTTCCTAAGGCACTCCCTGCCCCATAAATCTCTTGGCCCTTCAGCCCAACTGGAATTCAGCCTGCATGGGGCACAATCTCCAGAATAACCAAAGGTCCTCCTTTACCAGGACCTGTCCTCCATTTCAGCCTGCTATCCAGGAGGAATTCCAAAATGTCCTCCATTTTGCACATGATTTTGAAGCCCATTGAGTAACACCACTTGCTGTTCTTTTTCGAGAAAAGTGTCTACTTGAAAGCTCATCCTGGCTGCAAATAAGGGGATAGGATGGATCCACCTAAATTACTTTTTTCCTAAGAGCAGCAGAAGCCAAGATTTGCCCCCAGAGGTGCCCCTTTGTTTCATGAAGGGGAAAAGGACTGCAAACGTGTTAGGCAGTGGGCTGCATGGGGACACAGTGCAGATGTTGAAAGGGTTTTTCCCATAATTTCAGTACAATGGGGAAAGGAATAATTTAAATATGGTGTAGTGATTTGAGTAAACTCTGAAGACCAGCGATTGATTCCCAGCATGGCCATGGAGACCCACTGGGTGGCCTTAGGCAAGTCACACACTCTCAGCCTCAGGGGAAGGCAAAGGCAAAGTGCCTCTGAATAAATGTTGCCAAGAAAACCCCATGATGCATTCCCCTTAGGATCCCCTTAAGACGGAAATGACTTGATGACACAGAACAACAACAAGAACGTCAGTCAAGGTTTTGTTGCTGGTAAAGTACCATTTTAAGCCATTGTTTTGCTCAGAGTTCTCTATAAATCTTTTGCAAACCAACAAAGCATTTCAATGAAGTTTATTAGTAAAACAGGATTGACTTCATAAGAAAATACAGTTCATGTAATATAGCTGTAAATAAATACTATGCAATAAATTTATAGTACAGTAGAGTCTCGAAGTAGACTTAAGTCTACTTCCTCAGATGCATTTGCAGCAAATGCATCTGAGGAAGTAGACCGAAGTCTAGGAAAGCTCATGTTGCCAACCTTTTTCTTTCAGCTAGTCTCAAAGGTGCTACAAAATATTGACTTATTGTTCATTTTGGGGTGTAGACAGGTCACCAGGCCTTGTCTTCCTCTTTTTCCTTCCTCCATTTCCACCTTCTCTCCAGGGGAAATTTCAGAACACCCTGCCTTTTGAGCCTCACTCAACATGAATGTAGAAAAGATTCAGAAAACCAAAACAGAAAAGAGAAAGTTAAACTTGCTTACATCATTATGTAGAGAGATCTTGTAGCACCTTTGAGACTGACTGAAAGATAGAAATTGGCAGCATGAGCTTTCATAGCTGAGGAAGTAGACTGAAGTCTATAAACGTTATCAGATGATGGAAATTGGAAGTATAATCCAATGGCAGTCCGAACGCAATCACGGGGTTTCGCGTTATTGCGTGAAAGTTGATCACAAGCATTTTTGGGCACTGGGAAGTTTTCCGAATGCAATCGTGGGGTTTCACGTTATTGCGTGAGAAAGTATCACACTCAATTTTGGGCAATGGGAGGCAATTTCAGGCAGTTCTGAACATGATGCATCGGCAGTACGCAATCACGTAAATTTGCTGAACTAGCGAATTCACTCATTTCTGAACTGACCCCAATTTCATTTCTTTTGAAATTGAGATAAATTCCTCCCGTGTGATAACGTCCAATATGAAAGCTCATGCTGCTAATTTCTTTCTTTCAATCAGTTTCAAAGGTGCTATAAGATCTCTCTACCGACTGATGCTACAGACTAACACAGTTATATCTTTGAATAATAATAATACTATCCATCTGAGGAGGTAGACCTAAGTCTATGAAAGCTCATGCGTTCTGCCAATTCCTCCTGTCTGATAAACTCCATAATGGATACTACAATAATGAGTCTAAGTCTAGGAAAGTTCATGCTGCCAATTTTTTTCTTTCTGTGAGTCTCAAAGGGGCTACAAGGTCTCTCTACATACTGATTCTATAGACTAACACAGCTGTACTTTTGAATGATAATAATTAATAATATGCATCTGAGGAAGTAGACTTTCATCTAGGAAAGCTGCCTGCCAACTTCTTTTTTCAGTGGGTCTCAAAGGGGCTGCAAGGTCTCTCTGTGTACTGATTCTACAGACTAACATGGCTATATCTTTGAAATAACAATAATAAAGCCTAGGAAAGTGAGTCTCAAAGGGCTACAAGATCTCTCTACAGACTGATTCTACAGACTAACAAGGCTATACAGTATCTCTGAATAATTATAATAATAATAATAATACGCATCTGAGGAAGTAGACTTTTTCCTAGGAAAGCTCCTGCTGCCAACTTCTTTCTTTCAGTGAATCTCAAAGGGGCTGCAAGATCTCTCCACAGACTGATTCTACAGACTAACATGGCTATCTCTTTGAATAATAATAATAATAATAATATGCATCTGAGGAGGAAGCAGACTGAAGTCTAGGAAAGCTCATGCTGCCAATGTCTTCCTCTAGTTAGTCTCAAGGGTGCAGAGTGATTCCACAGACTAACATGACCATATCTTTTAATAATAATAATAATAATAATAATATGCATCTGAGGAAGTAGACTGAAGTCATGCTGCCCACTCCTTCCTTCCAGTGAGTCTCCAAGGGGGGGGGTGGAGGGGGCTGCAAGAAATTGGCAGCAGGAGCTTTTGTACACTTCTCAGTCTACTTCCTCAGATGCATACTATTATTATTATTATTATTATTAGATATGGTACACAGTAGTACCAACTTCTTCCTTCCAGTGAGTCTCAAAGGGGCTGCAAGATCACCCTACAGACTGATTCTACAGACTAACAAGGCTACATATATATATATATATATATATTTGAATAAGTCAATATTGTCAATAAAATCCAGGGGCTGATGGGGTGGGAGTTGGTTTAGGAGGAAGCAGGCCTTGCTGCCTCTCTCAGTCTCAATCTATTCTCAACAAGTTGCAAAGGGAAGCCCTAATAAATAATAAAGAGGAAAAGGAGAGGAGGAGAAGGCGCCATCTTGAGGCAGCAACAGCAGCAGCAGCAGACATCATGGTGGGGCTTCCTTAGCAACGGCCCAGGAAGAGTAAAAGAAGAGAGAAGAAGAGGAGGAGGAGGAGGAAGGAGGAGAGGGTTGCTATTAGGGCTCCACTTTGGTTGCTAAGGAGGCAGCCACACAGACACTGAGCCAGGGAAGGAAGCAAGCAGGAGGAGGAGGAGGAGGAGGAAGAGAGGTCTGCTGCTGAGTAACAACAACAACAGTAGACAAGCTCAGTTGTGGCAATGCTGGGGGAGCTGGTTGGGGGCAGAGAGGCTGAGAGAGTGTGGCCTGGAAATGAGGGGAAAGGAAAAAGGGGCTGCTAGGGGCCTTCCTTCCTTCCCACCCACCTCCTTTCTTCCCTCCATCTCCCTCCTCTTTCTTGTGGCGGGGGGGGGGGGAAACAAGGTTTGTGGGTCTCAAGAATAAGATAACCTACAAATTATTAGAGCAAAAGAGGTAAAGAGGGTTGTATTTCAAATACTTAAGTGCTTTTTTTGTTTTATAACAACAATGCAAAACAAACAATTAATGCACAAGTACATAGAGAGATCTTGTAGCCCCTTTGAGACTCACTGAAAGAAAGAAATTGGCAGCCAGTGCATCTGAGGAAGGAGACTGAGGTCTGCAAAAGCTCATGCTGCCAATTTCTTCCAGTGAGTCTCAAAGGGGTTGTAAGATCTCTCTTCATATTATTATTATTATTATTATTATTATCATTATATCCAACTGCATCTGAGGAAGTAGACTGAAGTCTATAAAATCTTGTGTTGCTAATTTCTTTCAGTGAGTCTCAAAGGTGTTACAAGATCTCTCTACATTATTATTATTGTCATTATTATTATTATTGTTATATCCAGCTGCATCTGAGGAAGTAGACTGAAGCCTAGGAAGGCTCATGCTGCCAATTTATTTCTTCCAGTGGGTCTCAAAGGTGTTACAAGATCTCTCTATGTACTGGTTCTACAGACTAACATGGCTATATCTTTTAATAATAATAATAATAATAATAATAATATACATCTGAGGAAGTAGACTGGAGCCTAGGAAAGCTCCTGTTGCCAACTTCTTTCTTATAGTGAGTCTCAAAGGGGCTACAAGATCTCTCTACAGACTGATTCCACAGACTAACACACACAGCTATATTTTTGAATTAATATATAAATAACAAATAGTCTTGTAGGACTAAATGGAAACTTGCGTAATAGCTATCTTTCATGGGGGTATCATAAAGAGTGTTTATACATACATACATACATACATATATATATATGAAAGATAATAGAAAGTACAAATGTGCACAGATTAGAAATATGAAATGAACATGTAGATAAAATGGAGAGGTGGCAAGGAATGACAAAGAAAAAAGAGGAATTATAAGATGAAATCTGTAAAGAAAGAAATCCAGCTTTGTGAATTGAAGAAGAAAATGGAGGGGAAGGAATGGAATTTTTTAAAAAATAGTGGAAAAGGAGGGGGAACTTACATTTTTCCTTGGGACGTGAAGCTTTCATTGGAAAGAGTCCCTTGTTTGTCTATGGCTCCAGATTTGTTGTTGCTTTACAGCTTTGCAGCACAATGCTATACAGGTCTAACTCAAGAGGTAAGTCTCATTGCACTTAGTGGATGTGTTGCACAATAAGTGTGTTTTTAATCATGTCATCAGGGCTTAAGCTCCTTCTACAAAATTATGTCCAAAGAACAAATAGGGAACTGGATTCAGTTAACCACACTCTCACTCTCTCCCTTGAGAGGCACAATTTTTGAGAGTATTGTGAGAATCAGTTGTGTTAACTCTATTTCTGCATAATAATATCATAGGGGAGATGAAATAAATGAATTTGTTGTTGTTGTGTGCCTTCAAGTTGTTTCCAACTTATGGCGACCCTAGAGCAAACCTGTCACAGGGTTTTCTTGGGAAGTTTCTTCAAAGGAGGTTTGCCTTTCTCTTCCTCTGAGGTTGATAGAGTGTGACTTGGCCAAGGTCACCTAATGGGTTTTCATGGCCAGGCAGGGATTCAAACCCTGGTCTCTAAACACTCAACACTCAAACTACTTCACCACACCGGCTCTCACAACGACAACCGTATGCATTACTGGCAGGCAAATTCAACGTTGTTGTTTTTAAAGGGTGTTCCTAATCCTTTCTCAAGAACATCTTTCTTTTCCTTCAGAAAACCAAGCCCGTGGAATGACAAGCTAGAGACAAAAAAGAGCCTCCCATCATGTCTCACACGTAAGTAAAAACAAAACACCACTAGGCTTTTCGGTCTTATGGGCATGTTGATCCAGAAGAGTGATCAGTCCCAGGCAGGCAAATGTCCAAATTGGTTGCTCTCTTTCAGATTCATACTTCCAAACTCACTGGAGACATTGTCCGTCCAAAGATTCAGTCATACTTAAACACTTACAAAGTCCATTGGTTTCCATGCAAAAGGTCATGCAAATACTGAGGTCTCCTGTAGTTGAGATCAGTAGGACTTAAATGTGCCCAATTTCTCTCTGAATTATGCTGAACAGGTTTCTATCCTTTTCCGTTGCAAATATTCTTTAGTCTACACTTACTATAAGTCAACCTCATGTATAAGTTGAGGGCAAGTTTTGGGGCCAAAATTATGGATTTTGCTATGACCCATGGATAAGTCGACGGTAAAATTTAGGGGCAAATAGCAAAGGTTCTAAAGGATGAAGCAAAGCAAAACAATGTCAAAGAACTTATAAAATTCCAGCAGACATAACTGTACTCTTAACACTGGATAGATGAGAGAGTAAAGGAGGCTGGTGCTTCCCATATTATACTCTTGCTTTTCACCAGGAGATGGTTCCTTCTTTTAAATAAGAGTTAAGATACAGTACTTATATTGACTCGTGGATAAGTCGAGTCAGTTTTTGGGGGTCAATTTTTTTGACCTAAATTTCTAGACTTATACATGAGTATATACAGTAAGCACTGTGACATTCACTTTATGTCTCATTCTGCTGGGAGAAATTTAAGCAAGTGTCCAGCTCTTCTTTTGAAATGTGTGAGGCTGGATTGTGTCAGGGAGTAAACCAGTGCAATGCTGAAAGGACGCCCCAAGTGCCCTGCAGCGTTGCGATGACATCAGGCGTGCGCTGGTCCATGTAGATGATTTCAAAATGGCACCGTTCATATGCGCTATGGCTAGGGAGCGTGCAAATGCTCCTCTCTCCCCAGCCCTACTTACGGCGTGGGGACGGCCCTTTTGGGCCATCTGTACAGGGCCTGGATCTTTTTTTTTCTTTCCTTCCAGATATTTGTGTTCAGTGTACTTTGTTAAAAAGATAAGGAAAAACAAATGTTTTTAGGCTATCACTTTTCAAATCACATGTGTGCCTATCATTTCAACCATGAAGGGTAACAGTAAATTACATACTGGAAAGTGAGAACAGGCTCACTGTCACTTAACATTCCTGGTAGAGCTACTCATGCCTCCAGAGAGTAACCTCCAAAGAAGCCAACTTGGTTATGGGTCATATTTCTTGTAAAATATGAATACAGAGATCATGATGCTTATCTACTAGCTCAAGTGTGCTCTTAGGATGCCAGGGATATCTGCTTGGCCAATGTGGGTGTGGGTCATCTAATAAGTTCTTGTGTTCTCCCTCACCATGCATTTAAGGAGTAGCAATAGAATGAAGTACATAATAATATACTGTATGGCACCAGCTTTCTGTGGTGGGGGATTGCACATTCTTAGGAGGTCAAAAACTATGGGCTGAAACAGACAGGCCCGATAAAGTAGGCAGTGCCATGGCAACTGCACGTGCCCAGCCCCAATTCAGGCCGCTGCCACAATTTTGAACCAGACCAGCAAAAGGTCTTGTCCACTCCTTTTTGACCCATTTCTTCAGCAAAGATGTGGCCTCGGTGCAGCTTCTCACCATGCCCAAGGCATACATTATCTAAATGCTACAGCCTGAACACAGCCGGAAGCCAGGTTATTTGGCCCATCTGTTTCAGCCTATGCTGACAGAAGTATTACTATTTATAGGAACTCTCAAGTCAGACAGACTTTTATTGAAGAACCAGAATGCATCTTCACTGCAGAAATAATGCAGTTTGACACCAGTTTAACTATTATGGCTTAATGCTACGGAATACTGGGATTTGTAGTTTTGTGAGAGATTTAGCTTTCCCTGTCAGAGAGCTGTGATGCCCCCACCAGACTACAAATCCTAGAATTCCGTAGGATGGATCCATGGTAGTTAAAGGAGTGTCAAACTGCATTATTTCTGCAGTGCAGATGCAGCCTAAATAACAGATGGCTTACAGTAAAAATCATCAAGTGAAAGACATTCAAAAGGGATTTACCGTGCCTTCTTCTGAGTATTACTAACATTTATTCGCTCTGGTGCCACTGTCATCGTCTCAGAGAGATCCTGTGCCAGTCTCACCCCCATTACTGCTGCTGTCCAGTAGCTGTTTGGCACATTTAGTCTGGCTCCCCAGACCCTCCCAGCAGCACTGCTACCAGCGGCATAGTCTCTTGCCCCATGGAAAGGTAGTGTCATGGTGAGGGATTAAGATAGGATGGCTATATAATGGCTTAAATATAAAATTATACAAAATACATTTAAATCCAGTCAAAGATTTACATTTGAGTTACAGCCTGTGGATATATTGATCGTACTTGAGAATTAATAGTATTTAAATAATAAGAAGAAAACCTTCTTATTCAACTGCATATGTAAAATGATTTTAAAAGAAAGCAAATAACTCCCCATTACATCTTGTCGTAGCAAATTCCATAGTTACCCCCATAACTTCAAAATTTCCAGAAATGTTATCTGTCTAGTAAATATGCTAAAAATGAGTTAATTTAAAGCTAACTGATATTGTTTTAAGTTTCCTTTGTAAGATTTTAGTTTTCAAATGAATAGTTTTAAAATATATAGCATTTAATATAGCATTTAAGAGATGTGGGGATGTGAAGCAGTAATACACCATTGCTGCTGTTTTATAGCTGCTTACATTAGATCAAGCCCCATTGAACTTAGCAGGAATCTGAGAAGGCATATGGTAAATAGTATTGAACATTTGTGTACAGAGGAACCCGGAAAAAATCCTGTTGAAATAAATTGAACTTATTATTGAGTAGATATAGATGACAGGGCTGCAGTCTTGTGTAACTTACAGGTGTTAGTTATTTTGTCAACGTCTGTTTTTTAGTACTGCTTTCAAGAACTAAAGTGTTCTCCCCTTTCATTTAGCACTTACAATAAAATATGGGCAGATGCCCAAGAATCCCTCAACAGTCTGCTACAGAAGGAGATTGAAGAAAAGTCCCAAAAGCCACTGAAAGATCGCTTAATAGTGTTTCAAATGCTAGCTACTTTCTACATCAAATATGTGCAAATATTTCGCAACTTGGAAGCTGCCTATGACCAGATTGTTCACCCACAAAAGCGTTTAATTATTCGACAAGTTCTGGATGGAGTAATGGGTCGTATTTTGGAACTGAAGAATGAAATGGTAGAGCTGGAGTATTCTGAATATCATTACTTTGATGACATTTTACAGGATCTTAAGCTGTCCCCCGTAAGTATACTTCTAACATAATTTTTCATTTCGATAATTTCAATGCTAACATAGCTTAAAACGAATTATTTACTTAAATAACAATGACTGGAATTTTCCAGTTATTCTTGCAGTTATTTAAAATAAACAGAACTTCTTTCCCACTCTCATTTTCATTACAGAATTTATACAATTTTCACCATGAAGTTGTTGAGATCTGGAGCAATGCCACCCCTTGTGGTTTTCAGTATTAAACAGAGGTTTAAATTGACTGTCATACTAGAGTTTTCTGTTTTTGTAGCTTAAGTCCCCATTCATGGCATATTTCAGAAAAGTGTTGAGACTTACCTGGGGAGGCAGAGGCCTAAATTCAGTTGCTTGTAAGGCTACAGCAGACACATTAAATCAGTTGCTGAATGGTAAATTCACAGTTACGTGCAACACTTATGCTTCAACTACAGCCTTGTTATCCATGGATTTGAGCATCCGCAGATGGCATATCCCATTGGCTCTAATGGCACTGCATATGCACCACCATTAAAAACCATAGGATTTGAGGTCCTGTGGTTTTTGGTATCCACGGGGAGCACAGAACATCACCCACGAGGATACTAAGGGCCAACTAAATCCCATTGATTCAATGGTTTTACTGTACAATGGTCCCTCTGGATTCATGGGGGATACGTTCCGGGGCCCCTTGCGAATCCAAAATTTCGCAAATATGGCGCCATTTGTGAAATTCCCCCCTTCCCTCCCTCCCTCCCTCCCTGCCCCCTCCCTTACTGGCATCTTCCCCCTGGCGCTGAGGGCTTGTAATTGGCCCCAGCAGCCATCAGAACTTTTTTCCCAGCAACACTCAGGGCCTGACATACGCATGCCTGGCAACCTCTTCCACAGCCAATTGGCTGCGGCAGGGGGGCGGGACGTGCACACACTGGGCCCTGAACGCTGTTACAATAACAAGCCCCGGTTGCCCGGGCTCCAATTAAAGTCCATAGTGCTTGGAGGAAGATGCCAGTAAGGGAGGGAATGGGAGGGAGGGAGCCCCAGCCTTGGCCTTGCAAATGACGAAACCGCGAGTGCCAAGGCCGCAAATCCAGAGGGACCACTGTAGTTATGACTATCAATTGGATTTAAGCCAATATCCTCTCAGTTTGTAACTTGGTCAGTTCAGAGAATGTGAGCTCCATCACATTTTCAGTATAATCAGAGTTTATGGAAATTTGAAAAGTTATTGGGGAAAAACTTGTTTTTATTTTAAGCCTTTTCTAATCTCTGAGTTTTGAAAACACTTTGTGCACCCTTCACGTGTCACTTTCAGTTGTGAAAATTTGGTGAGGAATCATGTTTCTCCCCACAATTTCAGTCCCTTACTGCGGGTGCCTTAACAAATGTGGACTCAGCTGGACTTCTTACAGGAGAGTAGTAGATCTCCTTGTGTTTGCTTTTATACCTTTAAGCAGAACTACAGAAATGTTCTGCTAGCAAACTCACTGGAACCCCATAAGCACAGAAAGTTCAGTAGGTTCAGCTCTTGAAGTTGCCAGTCATATTCAACATAACTTTATAAGTTATATATTATATTTTTGCCGGTCATATGCCACATAACATTATAAGTTGTACATTATACTGGTGTAGGAAACCCCCTGACTGCACATTGTATGATGTTACTATTATTCCATAAGGTTGGATGTGAATTATAGATGGTGCCTAGTGAGCCTCTAGTGAGCCATTAATGCATCACCAGATTTAATGTAAGAACTCCAACTTTCATATTTTCCTTGTTTTGTTTTTTATCATACTTACGTGGGGGGGGGATGTTAGATAAATTGTTTTTCATGATTTATGCACTATGTTGAGATCAGATTTAAGCACTCCTGGGTTACATGTGACAGATTCCAAATCAGTTATTGGAAACAAGCTGAATGGATTTACAACTACTGCAAATTTGTGTAAATGTCACATTTCTCATTTTAAAATAGGAGTACGTCCAATTTTTAAATGGAGAGAATGTTTATGTGTGTGTGTGTGTGAGAGAGAGAGAGAGAGAGAAACAATCTGAATTGTTGTCTGGTGGAGTTCTAAAAATTCTTCATTTTGGAACACAATCATTTTATCTATTTATTTAAGGGACATGAAATTGAAATTTGATTATCAAGTCAAATGGCTCTGAAGTTTAATCGTAGCGGCATATTTTCAATTCACCTAACCTTTAAGATAGGTGTGGGCAACTATGGAAGGCTAGGGGAGGAACATTAGCACCCAGGAGACCTTGGAATGTTTGTAGACTTATATCTTTATATCTCAGCCTCAGAGGAAAGACCCTATTAGAACAAGCAGCTGACATACTATAGGTGTCTGCCGGATAGCAGCTCCTTTTCGCACACATAGAAGAGCCAGTCTCACAATCTGTTATACCTGGAAATTGATTGGTAGCATAAAATGGGATGTGCATTCTGAACCAGTTGCTGTTTGTAAATACTCTTTGCAGAATGAAGCCCTCGAGCACCTCTAAATGAGTCTCTGAACTAACCTGGCAGTTTTGCAATTTAGTGATTAGAAATTTTTTACAAGGGTAGTTGGCCACAAAATAGCAAAGAAATATTAGTAGGGCTCCTCCTTTGGCAATTTCTCACTGTTAACAAGCCATAAAGTAATGTCACAGTTTTCTTGCATATATGGAAATACAGACATCTCTTTATTTAGTACTGACCCCTGTAACTCTGATCCATGTAGACAGGCGAGAATCAGAGCGTTCTGCTTTGCATTGGTTTAACTAATTTCTAGATGCTACATTGAGGATTAGTTGTGTGTTTAACCTTTCACCTTTGTGTGCAGACAATTTAAAAAAACATTGTAAATTGGAAATTAGGATAATAGTTTTAAAAGCCAAATTTCAAAGATGCATCTTTACCTCCATCATGAATTGTTGTTGTCACTGTGCACCTTCAAGATGTTTCTCACTTATGGCAGGGCTAAGGAGCACTTACCACAGGGTTTTCTTGGCAAGATTTTATCAGGGGCTTTGCCTTTGCCTCCCTCTGAGGCTAAGAGAGTGTGACTTGCCCAAGGTCATTCAATGGGTTTCCAAAGCTGATTGGGGATTTGAACCCTGATTCAGAGTCATCGTTCGCTGCTCAAACCACCACACTGGTTGCCACTATCATGCATTTGTTTTTGCTGTTAACTGCCTTCGAGTGGATCTCGACCCATGGTGACCTTATGGATAAGACATCTCCAAGACCCTCTGTCCTCCATTGCTCTGCTTAATATCTGTGACCTCCTTAATAGAGTCTATCCATCTAGAATGGGGCCTTCCTCACTTTCTGCTTCCCTCCACATTACCTATTATTCTTTTTTCTCATGATGCACCCGAAGTACGATAGCCTCAGTTATGTCATCTTGTCTTCCTCTGGTTTGATCTGCTCTAGGACCCATTTGTTTGTCCTTTTGGCTGTGCACAGGATCCACAACACTCTTCTTCATCACCACATCTCAAATGAATAGATTTTCTTCCTATCTTCTTTCTTAACTGTCCAGGGAATACAATGGCTTGTATGATTCTATCTTTTGTCCTCAGTTGTATATCTTTGCATTTTAGAATCTTTTCTAGATCTTTCATAGCTGCTCTCCCCATTCTTAATCTTCTAATTTCCTGGCTGCAATCCCCATTGCTATCAAAGTTTGATCCCAGCTATGAGAACTTTTACTATTTCTATTTCCTCATTGTCTAGGTTAAATTCTCCATGGTCATTATTTTTGTTTTCTTTATGTTCAGCAGTAGACCTGCCTTTGCACTTTCTTCCTTGATATTCCGTAGTAGGTGCTCCAGGTCTGTGAGGTTTTCTGCTGGTACTATGGTGTCATCTGCATATCTTAGATTACTGATATTCCTTCCTCCTGTTTTCACTCCTCCTCTTTCTGTATCCAGGCCTGCATTTCTTATAATATATTCTGCTTACAAGTTGAACAGATAGGGTAGAAGGATACAGCCTTGTCTGACCCCTTTGCCAGTTGGGAACCATTCTGTTTCTCCGTGTTCTGTTCTGACAGTAGCCTCTTGAGTACAGATTCTCCTTCAGGACTATCCGATACGTTGGCACTCCCTTATCTTTAAGAGTGTTTCTTAGCCTTTTATACATTCTATGCAATTGAAGGCTTTGTGATAGTCTATAAAGCACATGCAGATTTTCTTTTGGAATTCCCTGTTGCGTTCCATTATCCATCATATGTTTGCTTTGTGGTCCCTAGTGCCTCTTCCTTTTCTGAACCCTGCTTGGACATCTGGGATTTCTCTCTCCATGTATGGTTGAAGTCTGTGTTGCAGAATTTTGAGCATTATTTTGCTTGTTTGGGAGATAGCATTATTTTTGTTATGGTCCTATAGTTGCTGCAGTCTTTTGTGTCTCCTTTTTTGTGGATGGTGACCGTTTCCAAACTGTTGGCCATTTTTTCGTTTTCCAAATCTGTTTCTATATATTGGTTAGCACTAGAGTTGACTCTGTCAATGTGAATTGCAGCACATTGAATCATGAATATCATAAATACAGAGGTCCAATGACTGCTCCAAAGAAAATGCATTGCTGATTTGGGGAGTGACACAGAAGAAAGTAGTCCCCTTAAAAACGTCCTTTCTTACTGGTCTTAATAATCAAGCACATTCATACTGGCCTAGGTGGTCCTCCGAAAGCTATTTGAAAATTTAGGGATTAAAATAAACCCCATGAATTATGCCTAGAAAACAGTTGGCAGCCAATGCTGAGTTCTCATTATCATGATGAAGTGTATCAGTTAGCAGTGTGGCTGCCGCATTTAACACCAGTTGAAATGTCTGGATGCTCTTGTACAACATGTCATGTATGGCTCAGAAACAGTCACATTTGCAACATGAAACATAGCTAAGCAAATATGCTTCTCAGCAGTTCCCTGAGAAAAATCCAGGGACAGTCTAGAAGTCGAGGGCAGGTTTTGGGGTCAAAATAACAGATTTTGATAATGACCTGTGGATGAGTCGAGGGTAAAACGTAGGGGCAACATAACACAAAATCTAAATCATAAAACAAAGGAAAACAGTGCCAAAGAACTTACAAAATTGTAGAAGGCATAAATGTTTGTAGTCACACTGAAGGATGGATGAATGAAAGAGCAGAGGGAGGTCAGTGCTTCCAGGGCAGATTACACTCTTGCATTTCCCCAGGGGATTGCTTCTATTTTTGTGAAAGTACTTACATTGACCCATGGATAAATTGACTCAGATTTTTGGGGTCAATTTTTGACTAAAATTTCTAGACTTATACTGTACATGAGTATATACAGTACAATTAGTTTTCTGCAGCCCAGTTACACAGATGGAGGCCCTATTTCCACAGCTACATTTACTTAACTATTCCCCATCTCTTTGCTTTTCCTAAGCCTTTCCTGAACCTAGGTAATAGTATATTAATAGGACAAGAATCACCAATGAAAATATGTACAGGTGTGTATTTCTCTGTGCACAAATTATGCAAAAAGATAAATATATGGATAACTAATACCAGCATAAGAGAGCAGTTATTACTCAGTAATTATATTAACATGTTCAAGTGTTCCTGCTTCATAAATATAATCCTGTTGGTTTTTAACCATTTCCTAGGCCTGAAACAGATGAGGCAAAAGAAGTGGCCAGTGGCTGCTCCTGGCTTGATCACTGCGGGATCATGGCAACCACATGAACCCAGTCCCAAACCACTGCCGCAGTCCTGGGCCTGAACCAGCTGCCGACAAGGAAAAAATTTTGTCTGCTCCTTTTTGGCCTGGCTCTTCTGGGTTGGGGCGGGCTTGGAGCAGCTTCCAGCCACATTCAGGGCATGTGTCATGTAAATGCCACACCCCCAATGCAGCCCAACTGTGGCCCTTTTGGCCCATCTGTTTCAGGCCATTATTAGTTATTACTCCAAACAGTGCAGTTGGAGGGTAACAAGAACAGCTTAAAGAGTCTCTTGAAACTATATCTTTCCATGGACTTTATCTCTCCAAGAATTATACACTGATTATGTTCAAACAATTGGAGAGTACTACCAGAGCATCTGTTATAAACTAGAGTGCTTAATACTTTTTGAAATATTTCTTGAGCACTTCTGGCAAGTATGTGTTGAAAATATTTTATATGAAGGACTAACATGATTTACATAAACGTATTTTCCTCCTGCAATAGGAAAACATTGAAATCCCTATCCCAAGGTATTTTATTAAAGAAAAACTGAAAGTGCTGAAAGAGAGAGAGAGAATCCTCGCTCAGATAATGTTGAATGCTGGAATGTATGATGATGAACCGGTGAGTATACAGCATATATACTCTTTTATCAATCCTGGATTAGTACCTACCTCTAAGATCTGTGGTCTTGTAGTGTTGTCCAGAATCCCTGACTCATTGCAATAGAAGTACTGAACCTTTGCAGAGAGATAACATGTTGGGATTTGTAGCCACCATAATTGCATTTCTTGCTAATGGAATTTAATTTAGCAAGTAGCTTTCTATCTTGCTAATGGAATTTAAAGTTTACTTCCTAGACTAAATCTCCAAGAACAATCATGACCAGAAGGAGGAGGGGTCCACCTGTATGAATACCCTTCTGTACCATCTGAACTGAAGACAACAACCACAACATTTAAATCAAATGCAGGATTATATCTAATATGGTCAACTTTCTTTCTCCTGTATGATTTTAACACTTTTGCCTGATGATGAAGGCAGTGGAGCTTTGAAAGGCTGCAATATGTATAATGTGCATTTTGGTTGGCCCAATAAAAGTATCACTGATCTCTGGATTTTGGGTGATGCTATACTTTCCTATATGGCCAAGACCGCTTCCCCTAGATATTTTTTCTGAGATCTGTAAGACTGTCTTACCTGGCTGTATCCTGCTGTCTACTGATTTCGGCATGAGCATAAGCTCAACAGATGTGGATCAGTGTGATGCATCTTTGGTTAGGTGGGTGAAACAGATTGGTGGTTCGTGTTGCTGAATGAGGATATTGAATGATTGTTCCTGAGGAGGACTCAACATCCATGCTAAGGCTCCTGTTTTTCACTTTTGTGTAGGAAGAGAGTGGCCTGAAGATAAGATTTTACATCTTGTCACTTGTCATAGGTGATTAATATTTAGTCTAGTGATTACTGTCACCATTTGCAAAAGCTGAAGGTCTGGAGCCTGATAGACTTCAGAGAAGTCTGGAGAATTTTCTGGCTCTTGCTCCTTCCTGTTGAAGCCTTTTGCTATAGAATGTTAGAGATGATTTTGATGGTTGACATGATCATCCTTATGCAATCTTTCTTGCTTAGCAGATAATGTTTCCCTTTGTTTATTCCTGAATTGAGTACAACCAAGACAATGAAGGAAGGTAGGGAATCTGGAACACAAATAGAAAACAACTCAAATACAATTGAACATGAATTTCCGTTCATTACTCGGTCAACTGTATAACAGTGATGCTTTCTCCATTATCTTTGCATCATCACAAAGTCATCCAGTATGGTCTTTTACAATCTGGGAATGGATACTCTTAGGTGTATACTGTGCTATGTTGTCAGAGGAGCAAAATTCCCTATATCCTTCATGATTTTTGCGCAGCTTTTGGTTCCAATAATTCCATGGGATCAGAGCGGAGTATTAATATAATTGATAAATTATAATTGATAAATTTCTATTTTATTAAGTATTTTAAAATGTCCTCTGTCCTACTTTAGTGCCAGGAAGGGCTTTTCTCGCCCCACAAATCCAGAGGTGGCTGAAATCATTTTTCAGAATTGGAAATGACTGAGCCAAAAATAATCAAACTCCCACCACACCCTGTAGCATTTTTAAAAGGTTTTTTTTAGCAAACAAATGTTTCGTTTGTGTGTGCTAAAAAGGCCTTTGGATAGTTGTATGTGGTCCACAAGCCATACTTTTCCCAACTCTGATGTAAACTGATGGTATTATACAACCAAAATTGAATCTAATAATATAATAAATCTGTTCAGCAAATATATTTCAGCACTGAATTACCTTGAAATCCATGTGTTTTCCTTCTTAGTTGTTTATAACTAATATTCGTAGCTATAGGCTAAATAAAATGGTAGCCTCAAATGAAATAAACAGCTGTTGGTCACCAGTAACATACATTGATTGACTTCTCTCAGTATCCTCTAGTTGTAACTAGCAATTTAGGCCTACATCTTTTCTGTGGAAGATGAAAAGAATAGGAAGCTATGCATACAGTAATGTATAAAATATGTCTACCCCTGAATCGCTAAAACACTGTGTGTAGTAATCATCAGCTTTGTTACACACTAGCTGTTGGCCTTGGCAACATCTTTGTAGACTTTTGATATAAAATGGCCATTATAATAAGTAGCTACTAAAGAAAAAAATCAAATAATTTGTTTTACTCAGTACTATAAAATCCTAACAACGTGAAAAAATGTGTTACTTATTACCAGGAAAATACTTCATGATGTTGTTGAGGTTTGCAATTTCCTGCTTTGGAGCATTGACTTAGGGACTTGTAATGTTTACCTCCACTGTGAGGTAATCATTACAGCTCTATGTATTCTTCTCTGCCAGGGTTGAATTCTGAGCCAAATCATTCCTTGCCGTTGCTGCTGTCTTTGTGAAGTGTAGTTTCAAGAGTGTCTAACATCCATTCAAAAGATTCTGGTGCACTGGGAAAGCTTTCCACAGTCTCTAGGATGCTGGCCTCATAGCATTCCAGCAGGAATAGAGAGTGGAAGTACTAGATGTGTTTATGAGTTGGTTGTGCTGTGCCTTGGTATTTCCACCAAATAGTAAAAGAGGGAAAGCCATTTGTACTTAGGATACCCTTGGCGGTTAAAATAGCAAAGGAGGGTGTCTTATATTTTGCAAGACTGGATTTGGGTTTGCTTAAAGACAAGTGCACTAAATGTATGCATTTTTATCTTACACTTCAATATTATGTTGCAGAGACAGCAGGTGAAGATCATGCCCTTAGAAGACGCTATTAGAGCTATTCAGATAGCTGAACGTGCTCGGCAAGGTCGACTTAGGGCTACATTCATGAAGCAAATCTTTCTGGAAGAAAAGAGGGAGAGGCTAGCCAGACTTCATGGCACAAAAGGCCCAGATCTGGAAACTGCTGCAGTTTGCATTCAGAGGGTAAAAACGCACATATTTTCATCAGATATAAGTTGCTGTGAAAAGGAATTAAATTGCTATGGTTAACGCATATGTGGTAATCTGTATTTAAATTAGTAGAAGCCAGGTTCTCCCAACTTCACTGTGTAATAGGTTCAGTCCTTCTAGGGATTCTCAGGAGACTTTTGGAGTAAGCATGGGGTATATACAGTGGTCCCCCGGGTTACGAAGGTAATCCGTTCCGGATTACCTTTCGTAACCCGGAAGCATTCGTTTCCTGGGGGACCGCTATTTCCGACGGACCGCGCGGCCGATTTAAAGGGGCCGCGCGGTTTTTTTTTTATTCGGATCCCGGTTTCAGATCCAGGGGATTCGTAAACCGGGGGACCACTGTACTAAAATTATCCGAGAAATCTTGGAAGGACTTAAAGAATGAGGAGATGTCCATATTAAGTCCTTCCAAGATTGCATATTGACATCTCCTCATTCTTTTTCTTTTACCGTCGGTTTGCCATTGCTAGTCCACCCACCACCAACTTCCCAACTTGTGAGGAGGACGTGAGTCTGGATGGTGGAAACATGCTTAAAAGTATGGATTGCTTTCGATCCAGGAAGCCTAGATATGATACTTTCTGTTTCAGTAAACCAAGCCAATGAAAATGAATATTGGGAGTTCCCAGACAGCTTAGTAGAAATAGATGCTACAAGATTTCTCTTGCTCTGAAGCTTTCCAAATACCTCCTCCCCCATTGCGCAAATAGATTTGAGAGCTGGAAGTCTTCCAATTGGATTTGGACTTTGGTGGGTTATTTTGGCTCATCGCTCAATGAACATCAGATTCTCCAGTTAAGAGACCTATTACTATCACGAATTTATGTGAGCTCTTTGTTACTATCATAAAATGCCATCAGGTTGGTTTTTAAACAATGATGATAATATTTGCCTCCTGTTCTTTAGGAAACAATTGTGGATTATATGTGACATTGTAGCCAGTTGCATTCTTAAATAAACAAATGTGCTAAGTTGTCTGGAAACCCTCAGGGAAGGTCAGAATTCACATCTTCAAATATTTGTAACCCATGCGCTAGGCATATTTTAAATGAGGCTACCTTTGTTTTTTAATGTAAAATAGGATGTGATAATATTTACACAGTATGCTTGCCAAAACATATCTCAAATTACAAAAAACAGATATGTTTGGGGTGTAGGACAACTGTATACAACATCTGTGCTATGGGATATCCCTAAGGCCAGAACAAATTTGATTGAATTTTGAAAATCTCAACTTGTAACTGGCAAAAACAAAAAAAAAATGTTCCATACTTTCAAGTTTTTTCCAACTCATAGTGACCCTAAGGCAAAGCTGTCATTAGCTTCTTGATATGATAAAATTGTAGCAGTTAAACTGCTTTATTTCTGCAATGTATCTACATAGGGAATCCCATATTCAATTATTTTGTTGTTGTTGTTGTTGTGTGCCTTCAAGTTATTTTTGACTTATGGTGACCCTAAGATGAACCTATTATGGAGTTTTCTTGGCAAATTTCTTCAAGTAGGGGGTTTGCCTTCCTCTGAGGCTGAGAGACTGTGACTTGTGCCAAGGTCACCCAATGGGTTTCATGCCTGAGCAGGAATCGAAAACTGGTCTCCAAAGTCTTAGTCCAACATGCAAACCACTGTCCCATGCTGGCCCCTTATATTCAGTTTGACAACCAATTAATAATTTCCAACACTAAATTTTAGCAGATTTTTTAGAAATGTGAAAATACTTTTGCATGATCATACATTCTTATATCAGTAAATATTACTTATTACTGTTATTCACATTTCAAAGGTATGTTGTATTTTGCTTACTAAGAAAATAAAGTAGCTTCAATTAATTTAATGTATTTCTTCACATTGTATCTGTATAAATATTATTGTTTATACTTATATGAAAGGAAAAATAGAAAGATTAAAATATAGTGGAATAAGAGAAATGTGCACTTCAAATTGATTAACAGAATAATTATATAGGTTGTATATTATGATGGAAACATTAACCAGTGACAGTACCCAGACGACAACCTGTAAATGACAGTTGTTAGACTTATACAGTCTGATTTTTCTACATTTATTCTTCACTTTGATACTGGAGAAGAAGTAGTAAAAATGGCAATTGATCTTATTACATATATGTTTTAAATTCAGTACTGGCGTGGACACTCCCAGTGGAAGAAAACTCTGCAACTTAGAGAAGAAGAAATGATATTTCTAGGCATGGTGAGTCTTCCTTAAATTTTTCATTATTTTAGATAATATATAATATTAGATAATACAAATGAAAGTGTTTTGTATCTCTGTGTTATAAAGGATACTTGTTGATAAAAACAAATGTGTACCTCAAAACAGATATATTAAACATCTTGCTATTCGACATTGTCCAGATAAAATGAAGCTCTTGACTCCATTCTTACAAACAAGAAGACTAGGGGGAAGGGGGCATTTACAGGCAGTCAAAAAGGGATGGCTTAGAGCCGCCCCTTTTAGGCTGGATTGGGGGCAGGGCAAATATGCTCAGTCCCAATCCAACAAGAATTTGCCCCAAAAAGGAGCAGATAAGATCCGCTTCTTTTTGCGTTGGAAAAAAGCCGCCCCTTCTCCCAAAGAACCAGCTTTTCCTCTCAAACAACCAGCTCTGGGGAACGTGGTGTCTAAAAGCCATGCCCCCAAGTGGGAGAGGAACTGGCTGGTGTGTGATCGCCAGCCCAGCTTCTGTCTGGTTTAGGGGCATGGTGTGTGTAAACACCATGCCCTCAAGCCAGTGCCAAGCGGGACTAAACAGGCCCTCTTTTTTGGCCCTGAGAGCAATTCTAAGGGTTGTGTTGTTTTATTCCATCCCAAGTCTTTAAAGAGACTGTCTAACATGTATAGTTTACCTTATTAATGTGACATTTTCAATAGCCAATTTCCATTAGTGATTAAATGACAGCCTTCTCTCAAGCCTTTGTTGAATCTAATACAGCATTGTACTGTCAAGGCGTAAGGATCTGTCGCTTGCTCTAAAATTATGTTTTGTAGCAGCTTCTGTGATATCACTTTCAGCAAATTCTTAAATACAGCTGTTCTGTGTAGAAGGACATCATTTGACTATAAATAAGTATATATCCTGTTTCTGTTAATGTGTATTTCAGATAACCTAAGTTTATTTAATTGCATGGCCTGAATAATATATTCTATACACTGTCATGTATCCTCCAGTTGAGAAAGTTTGTCTCTCCAAGAATGGCTCTCATTATAAATAATGTGAGTGGTAGCTAAAGAAATAATTAGATCGCTTATAGCAAAACTTCAAGCTTTATAAATAAGTAGAGCATGAATATTCTTCAGCTTCTGTGAACAGGCAAATAAGATGACTAAGGGGGTGTCAATATTCTTGTCCATTAAACATACATCTTAAACTGCCATTTTGGCTTTATTTATGTTCTACATTTATTCTCTAGAGTTCCCTCTTATGTTAATGACCTCGTTAATCCAAACTTGTTTTCTTCACATGCTTTTAATATTCTTGATTGACCCCATCTGTCTCTCTCTGTGTGTTGTGTGTGTGTGTGTATACACAGTACATTCTCATTTCACAGAAAATAGGACTATTCTTTGAAAGGTGTGCACCACATAAAAGGATAGGTCTTTCACAGCACCACCTTCACTTGCCACTAATCTAGGATGGCTACTTAGTTCCAGTGAAGGACTGTCATCCTCTCTAATGATGAACTCTGGTGGTCAAGTACCTATTTGGAAGCAAATTGGAGAGAATGGTTTCTGTGTATTTGGGAAAAGTATATAAAGCTGTACACTTAAATAAAATAAACAACAAAAATGACCTTCTCAGATTCCCAGACCTTTGAAATATTGAGGGCATAGAGGGGAAAAAAATACTGCAATAACTTGTTGTTTGGAAAGGAATATTTCCAAGTTCTTACTTAATGCCGAAGAGAGGAACTCCTCTTTTTGCCTTTGTTTCTTGATGTGGATATGCAGCTGACAAATAAGTGTTATGCTAAAACCTGGATTTCTCTGTTGTTCTGTATGGAAATTTTTTCACTTCTATCTGACAGAAGGAAAATCAAGAATGGGGCTGAATCCCAGGGCTGTATCTCAACACCACTGTGTAGTCTTCCTTTTCAAATCTGACCCTTTACTGTCACATACCCCTGTTCTATTCCAAAATGAAATCACTTTGGAAAGCCACACAGGACCCCCTTTATGTAGCCACATCAGTGCAAGGGGGTATTTCTAGTGTGTGCACATATTTGCTGTATTGGTTTATGTCTGGTCACACAACCGCTGCAGCTGCAGGGGGTTTTATTCCCACAGTGCATGTGCATATTTGCATGTTCTCTTAATTAAATAATCTTCTGATTGTTCTTCATGTTTCTATAAAGTGAAGCCCATAAAGAATGGGGACGTGATATGCCAACCTGCAAATGTGTTCATGCAGACACCAAAAAGAGAGAGGGGGAGAGAACACAGATTTTTCCAGATCCCAATGCAAACAAGGGAGCTACTCTTCTTTAGCAGAAACAATCAGGTGACCTAGGTGAACACCCAACAACCTTGTCCCCCTCACCCCTGATTCCACTGTGATTCCAATTGTGGCAGACAGTTAAAACCACAGTTCTTTTCAAAAACAGTGGAGTAAACTGGAGGCGTTTTTTTTTTTTTAAAAAAAATCACCTTAAAGTTCTCAGGCATTGAAAAGAAGTGTTTTTACATTGGAAGGGGAGGAATATTGTGTTTCAACAGGATTGGGATCGAGGTAAGGACACATTATTTAGCCTGTGAACATCCAGTCCTTAAAGTTCAGTCCATAATGAAGACATTAGACACTGGGCAGACTGTGCAAGTCAGGGAGCAAAGTCTTTAGTTGAGGACACTTGACCCAGGTAATGCTGAAGGTGTAAACTGAGAAGAGGAAGAGGATTTAATCCTAAAATAGCCTAACAGCTTTTCATATCCTGAAGATAAGCACTAGTGCAGGTGTTGTGGTGGGGACTGAAATGAGATTTTTAAAAAATATTCCCCTGTTATATTCCTGTTGCATGGCAATAAAGAACTTGGATTCAGGGCTGTCAACTACCAGTAGTTCAAATCCTAAACCATGGCTACATTGCAACATTTTGTCGATGATCCCCACTTTTTTATTTCTTTTACAACAGCTGTAGTAGAAGTGTGGATTTGTGTAGTACTGCATAGTGTTTGAATTGCTTCATATATGTTTCTTTGTTGCAACAACCTATAAAATGAGAGAGAGAGAGAGAGAGAGAGAGAAGAAATGTGAGTGAATTCAGGATGGCTGGTTTTGACAGAGCTGAGGTTCAGATTGGAGACTTCCTGATTTTTTGCTCATTTAGCCATTAAACTTCTTGTGTTGCAAAGGTAGCCATAAAAATGGTAATTCCATATTTTAGCAGTGATATTGTGAAAGCAATTCAACAGACACTTAATTATGCATTTTTAAGGGGAAGCAGGAAATGTGTATATTTGGATTTACTTACATGGATCATTTAGACTAAGTGCACAGAATGCTACCACCAGAGAATCAAGGATCTGTCTGCCAATATATAACACCTTTGGACCTTCGTGGGTTATTTCATTTAAATGTTTGTGTAATACTCTTTCTTGAACCACCCCATAAATGCTGCAGTCTCTCAATATTTCCCTGAATAAGAGAATCAGATCTAGTGCAATTAGTTTGTCATTATAACCAAAGGAACTACCTAGAACCATTTCAAGATAATTTATAAATATAATTTTTAAAAAATAACAAAGTAAGGCTTATTTATTTCTATAATATTGGCATCATATATAGAGAACTGTAGCTCCAAGTTAATCAACTAGACTGCAGCCTTCATTGATGTAGTGTACGTTTCTCTTAATTTTCAGGTGTGCTTGGTTTTGAAATAGTATCAAATTTCCAGTGACCATCATGCATGAAACTAAAGAATGCCCATTTTCTTTAAACAAATAGGGAATTTCTTTGAAAAATAAAAGAACAAAACAGAACAGCTCTCTCAATATATTTGTGACTGATGAGGTGGAAAGGATTTTTCTGTAGACTAATGTCCATTTTACCTTATCAATTTAAACAATGGTTTAAGAAGCATTTTAAGTTAATGGGCCATATAGTCCTATCATTTGGCAAACACAAGGATCTTGTATTGCAGCCTATTTTTACAGTAACATCAGTTATTAATAGACATATTGTTGCTGACAGAGGACCTAGCTAAATATGTGAATTTGTTAGCTAGTTTTGGGTCATTAACTATAGAAAGCTTGTAAACATAATGGTTTCTGTTCACATAGGAAGCCTTCATTAAGATGTATTATTCTACTGCTGATGTGACCATCACATGCTACTATGTATGCAGTCTGCATTTAATATGTATAAATTTATTTTTAAATGAGTAGCTCTTGATAGGGGGTGAGTTAACAAATTTGAATTTGCACAGCCAGAAAAAAATTCTTTAATGTGGCAACATAAGGCAGCACTCAAAGAAAAACTCTACATTAGATGTTCAGATACAATAACTTACAGAAAGGGGGAGAAGTTACAAGAATCATCCATTTCTTTGGTTTAGATTGCTTGGGTTCCTACTGTAGCTTGCTGTAAACAGACACAGAGACATTTTGGATATTGGGACACCGTCAAAGAAGCTGAAGAATTCAGTTCCAGGTTCATAAAAACCTTTCTCCTCTCACTCACATGCCAACATACAAGGAAATTTTAAGTCAATATGCTTCCCTGAATTTCTGTGCCATTTTAGTAAGATTTTAGATTCTCATATAGTTTGCTCACTTACAAGTTAACCTCCAGATCATTTTTCTCTATATTACTAATCAGCGGTAAGATGTACAGTATTTTTTGAGTTTGTAAGACCTGCAGACAGTTGTTAGTAACGCAGTGTTGTGGAGGTCTGTCATTCACAGAGTCACCATAAGTCAAAGCTGATGTTAAGCAATTAACAAGAAGACATGTTTTCAAATTATAAACCTTTAGTTTTGCGAAACCAAGGAACATAAACAGAGTCAGTTGTCTCCCAAATGCTGGGATATTCTTGGTTTTGGTATTTAGTTGGTTGTGTCCTCCATTTTTCTAGAATGTACTACATTTTATCCTACGTTTTGTTTTACATTTTTTCAACATTTTGTCCTGGTTTTGTGGAAGAGAATTATGGCAACACTACTCTCTTCCCTTCACCTCCAGGATTTCCAAGGCTCAGGGCTTGCAAAACAGGGTACAAGCCTCAGCTTACTCTCTCTTTCCCTACATACACACACAGAGGAGAGTGCATGTGGGGGCTCAAATGGGGAGCTGTTTAAAGATCCCTGGCTATAAAGGAAGTGTGGGCACTTCCTTTAGAAACTTATAAGCAGTATTATCTTATTGCCCCGTATGTAAGTCGACCCATGATTTTGCAGTCCATTTTGGGGCATAAATTTCTCGACTTACAGTTGAGTATATATGGTATATAAAATATGAACTATGACGGTTAGGGGTGAGGAGAGTTTGAGAAGTATATTTCCCACCCCAAAATTAAGTTCAACAATAAACACTTCTTTAAATATAATGGAAGCAAGAAACCATCTGAACAATTGAATCAAAGCTGATTGGTCCCAAATAATATATGAAATCATGGGATTAGAGAAAAGGTGGGTGTTTTGTCTCTGAAGGATGAATTAGGTGTGGAATGCTGGGCCCAGGCCTGCGTGCTGCTTGTATGTTGTCACACATATGCAGGGATATATTAGGGATGTTGTGTTTTGACTGTACCAACCTCCCCCTACCCTGCTGTGCTCAATTGTTTCCTGCACTAGTCTGCTTGCAAAGGCAGGGAAACCACATGATTTCCCCCCATTACCAGTTTATATGTGCTGCGGAATTTACTGATTGGTGCACCCATGGTTTGTTTCCAGTGCTATTTGGCCAGGTGGCAGGGAGATGGATCTACTTGGGAGGATGGAGGGGGGCAACCGACCACCCACATCTCCTTGGGCTATGTGCTATTCATAGGTCGATTAGCATGTGGATCATTTTATGGATTAGCATGTGGGTAAATAACAGGAGACAGAATAAGGGTAAATGAGTGATTTGCGCAAAGGAGGGATGAATGTATTGGGACCAGTCCTTGAACATAAATTTTCTGAAATTAGAGCTGAACAAGGACATGCTCTTTGTTGCCAGTCACATCTAGTTATTCAGAATGGAGTAAATTGGAGTGTTTTTAAAATAGCTCCCAAAGAAGTTTTCCTCACTAGATCAATGGAATCACAAAATGGCGAACTTGGAACATATGTGTAAATTGAAAGCCATGCTCATTTGGCAAAAAAAGAAATGAAAAGAGCCCACTCCTTGCATATATAGTGACAAGGGGCTGACCTTAGATGTGAGATCAGCTCAATAAAAACATTAGTTTGGTTTGTGGCAGCTTTGAAAAAGACAATTGAAAATAAAACTGGTGGCCCAATGCCACTTCCCTGTTCAGAGAATGTCACTGAGTAGTCTTTTCTAGGAACTCGAGCAAGAGAGGGGTCTTCAAGCAGTGCTTGTTGGTATCCAGAGCAATAGGTTGGCCCCTTTGGGAAACAGGAGGTTGCCTGGGCAAAATACAGTAGGTGCTGGGGCCAGTAGTCCATTCAGTGGTGGCTGAATACACAATCACCCTGGCTGAAATGATAGCAGGTAGAACTGAGGTGGACCCATCCACCTCAATGCTTTCATCTTATTCCACCATCTCTACCAGTTTGCACCTTTTCTTCAATGCAAAATTATGCCTCCCTTCTCCCATTCTCAGGAGCAGAAGGGCTAGGAGAGACAAAGAAAGCTGTATTTGTTCTCATCCTTGGCCATTTCTGCAAATTGTGACTTGGAGGGGGGTGTCACATGACTGTTTTTCCTGATACACATCATTCAGATCCATTCTTGTATGCATCCCCAAGTCCTATAGCCTCATGTCACAATCTCTGTCATCGGCCTGAATTTCTGGGCTGTGAATGGCAACAGATGTAGTTGAAATCATGTTCTCTGCTGCAGTGTGGGCTGAGCAGAAAAATATGATGGGACAATTGATAAAGGATGGACATTTGTTCTCCACTGAATTAAGTAGCAGTGTTTTGGTTTAATAGTTTAGGAGCTGGGTGTGCACTGTGTAGTGGTTTAAGACTACAGCTCTGGAGACCAGGGTCCGGGTGTCCGCTTGTGACCTTGAGCAAGTCATACTCTCTCAATCTCTGAGAAGGCAATGGCAAACCTCTTCAGAACAAATCTTGCCAAGAAAACCCTGTGATAGGTTCACTTTAGGGTCATTAAAAGTCTGAAAAAATGTGAAGGCACAGAAGAACAACAAAAACAGTAAACTGGGAACAAGGTCAGAGAGATTAGGATTGGAACAAATCCTGCATCTCTCCCAATACTACTACTGTCAGAATCGCCCCGGTGGTATCCCTCTGGTTAAGCTCACTCATCTCTGACATTTTGCTGATTCACCGAGGTTGGCAGAGCTCCATCCGATATGAAGTGAGTGTTGGATTGTGCTGCTGGGTTTTCAAAAACTTCTGCAACAGCAGTGGTAGATAAGAATGAATATATTTTCTGGAAATGTAATAAAAACTGTCAAATAGCTAAGCTTTTGCTTCCTATGCTGGTTTATGAGTATCTGAAGCTATTCATGGGTGAAGCTATTAAAATAATGAGCAACTTCAACAGTGATTTTTTATTAAGGTGTTTTACACTTTTAATGTATTTTTTCCGCTCCTCAGGGGAAGTGGATTTCCTCACAGATTCTTACCAGCTGCAAGAAAATTTCAGGAAATAACAGACTAAACAGTAGACATAAAACTAAGTGAACAAATTAGAAACAATACTTCTCTAATTAAAAAGAATCTATGGGAAGTGTGAATATTAGGAAATGCAATTTAAACAGCGTTGGCACCCTTCTGATATGGATAAGCTTTGCATTTGGTAAACAGCAGTGTTCTCACCTGCCTCTATAAAAGTGTCTCATGAACGTTTTGCTGTACTGTTATATTGACCATTGAACTTGGACATTAAAACCCTTGTGGACCTCTTGCAGTTTTGTTTGTTTTGCATCTCTTGTTTTTAATGGGACCTAACTTATTTCTTTATGCAATATATATTAATCCTAAATCTAAATTAATCAAATAATCTGAAAATCCACACCAGAAGGTTGATTCCTTTTGTTTTACACATGGGGCTAATCTCACACCTTTCTCTTTGTACAGAGGAATTTATTGCTATGTGTCCCCCCATTTCTTTGCAAGAGTCTGTATAATACCTAGAGTATTATATTTGCTATGTATAGTTAGTGATATTAGTATAGATGGTTTTTATCCCGTAGTAATAAGGAAGCTTTCATTAGGGGAAAAATAATGCTGGGTCCATATTATTGGGGTGGGGAGTCTAGCAGAAGATCTAGAAAGAGCTAGTGCAGCACATCTGTAATGTGGTGAATGAGTGATAAAAGGCAGCAGAGGAAGGAAAATATGAATGCCAACGAGGAAGGATGTGTCAATTTAGACAAAGCTGAAATAATATTAGTAGCAGAATAAAATAGAACCTTAATATTAGTAGCAGAATAAAATTATTAGTAAGCCCAGGAATGCAACACATACAACATGGTATTGATTTTGATTCTGCTTCCTTCTTTTTTCTTGCAGAGTCCACCTCTTCACTTCCAAAGACCTAGTGCTTCACTGCTGCGTGCCCAGAAAGTGGATAGTTTAAGGTGTGAACTTCAGGAGAAGCATGAATCTGACTTCCAGAAAGCTCTAGTGACTATTAAAGAGAGAGTGAAAGAAATTGAAGGCCCTGACATCAAAGAGAGTCTCCAAGATCAGATCCGCCAGTGGTTCATTGAATGCCGGTGAGGAACTAGATCTATATAAAAGTACATCAACATAAATACAAAAGTACATCAGCGTGTGTTCGTTTTTACTCATCCTGTTGGAATCTGTTGTTGCTTACACATAGGGAAAGCAATTAGGACAATGCCTTCTTTTTTTTCTCATAACTCTTTCCGCATATTCATGAGCCCATAGGGGCTTGGATTCAAAAATCCATACCAATGATTCCTTTTGTTTTACACATGGAGCTACTTTCACACCTTTCCCTCTGTAAGGGGGAATTTATTGCTCAGTGTCCCGCCATCTCTTTGCAAGAGTCTGTATAATACATAGAATATTCTGAAGGAGGCTGTAGAATATTTTCAGGCAATTTGCATTCCTTTTTTAAAAAAATGCTAGTTTTGGAAAACCGTAATAGTAATTTCATAAGTTCTGTCTTTGTTGGCCTCAGGAGGAAAAACATACTATACTTGCACACCAGATTTCAACTTTGTCCCAGGGTTGAGATAGGGTGGATTTAAAATGTGGTTTTCATTGAAATAGTAAATATTTCTCTGAGATGTACTGTTTCAGGTGTGGGATCATGTAATTGGATGCTTAACCATATATTTAAAACACACATCTGCACATAAAAAACAGGCATAACAGATAAAAATCTATATACATTTGTAATCAGTGTCCTTCTCATGGACACTTGTATGCAGGGGAAATGTTTTATGGAGGCTCATTCATTTACTTGAACCTTGTGTAAACTAGGCTGTAGTACCACAAGGTAGGTGTGGTTACTTCTAAAAACACCAGTCCTGTGTGAAATTCCACTGTCTGTACCCATGACATTAAATATCATAAAAGGACATCAAAAAATCCAGCAGCATTGTTGAGATTCACTGGGTGAACTTTTATTTGGTGAAATGTACTATAGGGCTTTCTAGATTGGCAGGAAAGTGTGACATGAAGTTGCCTTTTCCTTAATGCTTAGCAGCTGCACCACAGCTTTTAGATGGAGCTGCGGTGTTCCTCAGTTTTTAAAAACGAAGCTGGGAAAACCATCACCTTTTTAAAGGCGCTTCTTCTCCCCTAAAACGCAAAAAAAAAAGTGTTTTCATGGCACACTTTCCCTTTTTCTCATCTAAAGGCTAGAGTTTCATGCAGCCATGAACACACTTCTTTTTGCCAATCTAGAAAGCCCCTATGTCCACAAAAACCTACACTAGAGAATTCTTCTTTCCACTTAATCTAAAAGGTGCTGTAGGATTTCTTTATGTTTTTTTAATGTTAAAACAGATGTAACACAGCTATATTTTTGAGTATTACTATTTTGTATTGCATAAACTGATTTAATCTCAGTTTATCAGAAGCAGTGTTAGCAACTGTCTGACGATTACTGGTCCAAGCCTTTTTCTAGTAAAGTGTGTTTATGGAGTTGAACCAGGAGTTGTAACTAAGGAGAGAGATTTGAACTTCTTTGTGTAGCATTCTGCCTCAAAAAGTACTAATTTCTGAGTTCTATATAACTAGACTGAAAGGAAGGAGCAATAGTGGGAGACACAAATCACAATTATAATCTTAGCATCTGTGAGAGTCGGTACTTTAAGGTGTCCAAAAATATATGTAAGGAAATGTGTAGTTTGTGCACACAGACACACATACCATCTTGCCATGCCTAGCGAAAAATACAAACCACAAAGCTAGAAGCACAGAAAGTACAAAAAAAAAAATCCATGGAGGGCATGAGAGACATGCAGCTTTCCAGACATTGTTGGACTGCAGCTCTCATCAGCCTTAGCCAGTATAATAAATGGTGAGAAATTATATGAGTTGTATCCAGTATTATTTTTAGCAATACTATACTCAGAATAAGGATTTTTAATAAGCAGGGGTAATTATTAGTACACTGTATGATTTTTGACTTTACTAGCACTCATCACAAACCAAGGTAGCCCATTTAATAACAGCGGTTAAATGCCATAACTTTTTTATCCTTTTGAGTCAGTATGGATTTTGCAATTGAAGAAGCCAGAAAAATGAAGTTTTGAAGTGAATGAATGAGTCTGTTTATAACATATTTTCAGCTTTACAGGAATGTTGTTCATTAGAAACAAAACAAAATATGTACTAGATCAATTTACTCCATCCAAAAAAGTTGCAGACTAGTCAGCAAGCTTTGCATGACTTGTCTTAATCCCTCATTATATATAAATAAAAATGGGGAGGGTTTTTACCCTGGCCACTGTATGTGCTGTGCTGTAGGTCCAGAATAAAAAAATAATGTTTTCCTTTCAAAACTTAGGCGGTTGTATGTAAGCAGTGGGATCACTGTGTGTTTATGGGAAGAAGCCTATGCTACAGCAGTGTATTATTTCTCTCTGCCTGTATGATGCTTGAGCCCTGAGAAAGTTCGTAATGGCAAACCATGCTCTTAAATTGGTTTGTTCCATCTTTAAGAACTTTTACCTTAATTGAAATGTGATTTTCCATGCTCTTAATTTCGGGGTTTCTCACCCTTCATAATAGAGGACCTTGCTCTGCAAACAATAATTCATTGTGAAGAATAGAACCAACACTAACTGGTTCATCTGGCAGAGTTTTTTTTCCCTCCATAGCATAGAGACAAAATGAAAAGGAAAGGGCTGGAGCAGAGTTATATAGAGCACTCTTAGAATCTGGTGAAAACAAGGATCTCCAATTTTGATAAATAGCACAAGGCAAGGGACACTTAAAGCTTTGCAAAAGAGACAACAGATTAATAGTTGCATGGTATCTCTTTGGGGCATCTCAATGTACTTTGGGGCTCTGTGTTACATCGACTTTAGTCCTTTTTCACAGGCTGCTGAGAAGGTGATGCTAGATTATTCCTTTTTGATACCCTGGCCATTGGCCTGTTCCTTCCTCCATGCTGTTTAATCTAAACATGAAACATCTGGAAGAGGTTGTTACAGGTTTGTGGGTGGGACTCTTTTTCCCAGATTGTTCCTTAACCCAACCTACCCACTGACAGGGAGACATGAAGAGGGAGAGGAGGAGGCAGTTCACCTAACTGGCCAATGCCAGGACTACTGATGGAAGCTTGCTTTACACAGAGCTAATCCCACAGCAGCAATATTGGCAGCTATTGATGAGCAGAGCCTACCAATGAACAGGTCATGGGTAGAGGACAGACCAGATACAGCACAGCTGGGACATTGCCTGATAAGGTTTGGCCATAGACACAATGATCCTGCTTTAATTCCACTTTTTAATCCTCATGTCATAATCCAAATAAGACAGATGTGCTCCTGGGAATAAGGATGCGATCTGTTACTGGGTGGGGTTGAACTCCCTGTAAAGAAGAATCTTTACAGCTTATATATATTTTGACTCAATCCTAAACCTAGATGCCCAGGTTTCAGCACTGGCCAGGGAGACTACAGTTTATTGTTTTTGTTTGCTGTCAAATTGGCTTCAATTTATGGCAGTTCAATTTATGAATGAGAGACCTGCATGAACCTTAGTCATCAAATGCCTTGCCCATACCCGTTTGTTAATGTTGTTACTATGTTTTCTGCAAAAAAAATCTCCAATATTTTTGTATAGGAATCAGCATAGTTTGCACAACATTCAGGATTTTGACCCCAAAATGTGTTTTCAGTGCAGGAAACCTACTTGTATTTTGCACAAATGATTTTTCCCAATAAAGTGAAAAGAATCTTGAAACTGGTATCCTTTGCCCTGGTGAGATATCTTGAGTATCGAGGTGCTCTTCTTTTGTCAAGAATGCTAATGTTAATGAGCATTCTCCCCATGTATACCTGGTACTAATATGGACCTATTGTACTGAATTATTGTCTGTATTAAAGCAAAATTAGGGATGAGAAGCATTTTAAACATTTTTTAAAGTGATGTATAAATACAGAGGAGTAATCTTTGCAAAAAGCAAAATTATGATCTTCATGAGGCGTATGTTGTTATGTACTAGATTTTAATGTAAATGAGAGTTTCTTAATCTTAGCATCAGCAGTTATTGCCATTAATTCTTCAAAGTAGGTCAGACTTCATCAGTCCTGAATAACTTAGCATTATAAAGAGTCTGTCATTATATTTCTAACATCCAAAAGTTATGCGGAAAACAAACATATCTCAAGAGAAATCAAAGCAAAAATTGAGTAAATATGAACTTTTAAAAATATTGTGGAGCCTAGTATACAATAAATGCTGCCAACATCTTGTGGCCTCTGGCAAGAACATATTAGTCTGAATTTCATGGAGGATTTATTGTGTTTCTAAAATGCCTTGGGGACCCCTAAATTGGCTTTGCTGACCTAATAACAGAGAATCTAAGCAATGATAACTTTCAAGAACACATTATGCAGACTTCTGACAAGAGAAGATTAATTTTTTACAGTCAATATCCTTCTGAAATAGGTTTAATTGTACAATGAGCTAAGTCTAAAGTCAACACGCTCTTTTGAAGTTTCTGTAGAAAACAGAAGAATCTAAATAAGGAAAGAAATTAGATAATAGAGATTATTTTTCCTCATAATAACATATAAAATAATAATTTTTTTATAGTGATGGGAGGCCTGTTTCACTGTTCACATGCTTCAGGCATCTTTGTCTCTGAAGATAAATTGAATCTTTAGTCAAGGTACCTGAGAACATCAAATTCTATCAATACATAGTTCAGAGCTATGTATTTTTTAACCAAGTATTTGTTTCTTCTGGGGAAGAAATTCTTCATACTGCTATGGTCTGAATTTTTTAAAGTAAATAAAAGGTTTACTCTTTGTACATATAACAATTTTTTAAAATTAGTTTTGAGCTTTCACTGAATAACTCTCAAATCAGTATGATATTCCAAGGAAATCCCCAATGCAATCACTAATGGCAGACAAGCTTCCTTGAAGGACAGCTTGCCCACCAGTATTATTTTTTATTATTATTTTATTTTCTTATATCCTGCCTTTCTCCCAACATAGGGAGTCAAGGCAACAGTACTGATGCACAGTAACAGCGGGCACTAAATGTATAATGAGCTATGTTCCTTAGTTCACGTGGAGTGATTATGAAACCCAGTAGTCCTGGCAATGGTCAATATAGTTGTGAAGCACCTACCAAGATCTGTGGAATAGAAATAGGCACTGGATCAGAGACCACAGGTAGAGCCAGCTGCGCCCCTTCTGTCCATATATAGCCAGCCCACTATTTCCACAGATTTTTATCCACAGATTCAACCATCCATATATATATATATATATATATATGATTATGCCATTTTATATAAAGGAAGCCATTTTATTATGATATTGTATATAATGGGACTTGAGCATCCATGGATTTTGGTATTCATGGGGAGTCCTGGAACTAAATAGATAACAAGGGCTCACTGCATTTCATGTGGATACAACTGAATGGAAGGGGGGGGGTAGAAGAGTACCTTCCTACCTCCATCCAGCTGTATTCACTTGAAATACAGTGGGCCCTTGGTTCCTACTGAAGTTTGGTTCCAGGAGCCCCCATGGATACCAAAATTTATGGCAATAACACGGAGTGCCCTCACATTTTTCTTAGTAGTTGAGCCAAAAACAGAATCAGACACCAAGATTAACACCCTCTAAATATCCCTTCACATTATAAGGGGGAAGGGGCACTGGAGACACTCTAAAATCTGGAGTTGAAACTGTTGGTCACCATCCCATCTTAATTTGAGTGTTCTCCATAGAGAAGGGGTGGTGAATATGTGGCCTTCCAGTTGTTGACCTACAACTCCCATCAGCTTTAGCTAATACTGTATACCCAATGGTGAAGACTGTGGGAATTCTAGTCCACCAATATTTTAGGGGCCATATAGTCCATTCAGACTTCAGTTCTTCAGCAATAATTATTGCAAAGAACAAGCATGCTGAAGAGGGTAACTTATAAAAATAAGGTTTGACGCAGTTTTTGTTTAGTTTTTTGAAACCATTTTTTTACTTACTTTCTTAGTTTCTCATATAATTCTATTCATAGAGATGAATTTGAAGGTGTGAGTCTTTCTGTTTTTAGAAAGAGGATGAAGTATAATTAAGCCCATGTGCAGTTAAGGTATTTAATAAGGTGTTGTTGGATTTACAGGAGGCAAGAGACACCGTAGTAGCTTCTGTGCAATGGCAAGCATTGCCTGCTTTGGTGTATACTAGAAATTTATGAGTTTCCTGACATTAATGGAGACTTTGGAGGGGTAAAGGCTTTGGAGGGGATTAGCCAGAGGTCCCCTTGTTCATATATTTTGTATACTTGTTGAAACAAAGATAAATCATGTCATGAATCTGAGGCAATACAAGCAACTGAATTGTGTTATAATGCCACAGTCTTTTACACAATGCAGTAGCTCTACATTCAGAGTTTCAAATGCTAATGTATGTCTCTTCAACAATGCTGAACTCTTTTGATTATACTATTCCATTTTAATCATTTGGTGATGACCAAGTGTGCTTGGTGCTTGACATTTCAGTTACCCGCTTACCTCATCATTATATCCTTTTAAAGAAACCAAGAATTTTAAAGTGAAATTACAATGATAAGCCCATCAAAAGAATCTTTCCCTGCAATCCTCCAGTGATTTCAGTGGGTTTCACAAGGTTTTAGTTTAGATGGTAGGGAGGGCTATCTGCAGGCTGGCACTACCTCCTTTAGTTGAGTAATACTCTTCAGTAATTTGCATTCAAATATGCTTTGCTTGGAATAGACTACAATTGTTGGAATGCAGTTGATGTAGTTCAAATTAATCGTAATTATTTAAAATAAATCTATAGTTCAAAACTCAGAACAGTTCTGAAATGCTGATAAAATACAAAATAATATTGTATTGAATAAAGAAGTTTTCATTTAGAACCTTAAGGGTGGGCCACATTTATGTTTTCATAACTTGGAACCATTGCTTCCTATGGGTCTGAGGATGTGGTTGTGCTTTCTGCATGCAGGAGCATATGTGCTTTGATTGCATGACATCACAATTCACTAACGTAGCATTTCACAATCGCTACATAACTTCTTGATCATAAAGTTATGTTCTGTCACCTTGGTCTACGTTCTTGGGCTGAACACATCAGGGGAAAGCATTCTAGTTCAACTGTTCTCACAATTGTGTTACTTTCTGCTTGCAATGAGTTACTGCTTTTAAGCATTTAGGGGCTACACAGACAGGCAAAAAGAGGTACTTTCAGGCTGGCTTGAAGGCATGGCATTTAGATGATACGTGCCTTGAAGCCAGCAGGCACCTTATGCAGAAAGCTGTTTCAGAAAGAAGCATTTTTTCCCGCTTCTTCCTGGCTTGAAGCCATGTCAGAGCACTCCAGCTGCCCTGGGAGCTGGTGGTGCAGTTGGTGGGGTTTCAGTGTGGCTTTAGAAAAGGCAGCTTCAAGCCACTTTTTCCTGCCCAACTCTTTTGACCTTTAGAATTGTAATCCCACATCTGCAAGACAGATTGTCAAAAGCCATTTCATCAGTATGAGGATTCCATTCTGTTGCTCATGTAGACCAAGTTTAAGTAAAATGTTAGAAAATGGACAAGAAATGCGTCTGAAGCTCTGCATCGGAACAATACTAAATATGACACAGCTGTTGGTTTTTTTTTCTTTTGAGACTAATGCATATTTGTGATACATTTGTAAAAGTCAAGTGGGGATATATAACTCATAGGAATAAAATCTATGCATACTTGAAATCCCAGTGCATGCTGCATGTACTGGATTGTTATAAAAATATTGTTAAAAGAATCAGTCACTTGACAATACCTCAGTTTAGGTATACCTCAGTTAATGAAGTAGATGTGTTCCTATGCGTTACTTCTTTAACAGAAACTTTAGTACCAGAGGTAAAAGAAAAGTGGAGTTCAACATGTTTCAACAAACTTTTTTATTCAGAATTAACAATATGCATGTGTGAGATAAAACAACCAGGTCAGGTAAGCCTTGCATAAGTAAACATAAGTAAAAATATTTTCTAGAACATGGCCACATAGCCCCCAAAACCCACAAAAAACTATGGATGCCAGCCATGAAAGCCTTCGACTTCACAGTCTCTGGTTTTCTTATGATTTCCTTTTTGGTGGCATAACTTAGTGATACATGTTTTCCCCAACATGCAAAGGTGAGGCAGGTTAATCTGCTTTCCCCATTTCTATCCGTATTTCTCTTCAAACATGCTTAGTAAGATCCTCTTCACACATTCTTAGTGAGTGATCCTGTCTCTTGTAGGGGCGAAGCAGATGTGGCAAAAGCAGTGGTCAGAGGCCACTTCTGCCCTGATTGCCATGGGACTGCTATGGGAGCACAGCAACCAGATGCCAGATGCCACAGACCCAAGGGCAGGCTGTGCCACATTCCTGAACAGGCCATGGTAAGGAGTGGTAAGAAACCTCTCCTTTTGTGGATGGATTTGGGCTGCATTAGCCAGCCCCAAAACCTCTGTGCAATCCAGGGGTGTGCATTATGTGCACACCCCATCCATGGATTGGCCAGATAGCAGCCCTTTTGGACCCTCTGTTTGAGGCCATAGATAAGCACACACAGCTAGAGTAGAGTTATCCAGAGTAGAATCCCATTCTTTCCCAGCACAAGCTTTATTGCATTGTTTACTGCAGACATGCTGCTGCAATCTAACAGTGAAAGTATTGGCATTTCCAGTGTCAGTACAGTATTACAAAAAACAGGAACTTCCAGCTAACAGGAGGACAAAAAAGAAAAAAGGTTGGGTTGGACTGGACTGAAGCTTTGTCAGAAGCTTTGTTAAATGAGGTATGTATTTAAAAACCATATGTGTGGGACTTGAAACAATATTTAGCACTGTATGTCCAGAGCATCAGAGAAATATTTGGCCCCAGGGCCCCAGCCAAATTGAAACCAGACCTTTATCATCTCTTCAGGCTTCGTGGGGCAAGGGATAAGATCACATCTTATTTTTCTTTCTTATTACTCCTTTGATACTTCCCTGCTGTGCTAAAATGATTGGATATCAGCTGATAAGAAAGACCTCTGCTTGTGGCATTGAGAGCTGTTGCCTGTCTTGAGTAGTCTATATTGAGCTGATGAACAAATAGTTTGACTTGGCAGAAAGTAAAGGAGGGGAATGTGTGCCCTTTCAGATTTGGTTGGACTGCAGCTTCCATGAATCCTTACTGGTTCTAATGGACAGGGCTGACATGAACTGCAGTTGTTGTTGTTATTATCTTTTATTTATATAGCGTTGTAGGTTTACACAGTGCTGTACATATAAATTTCTAATTAGACGGTTCCCTGCCCTCAGGCTTACAATCTAAAAGATTGTTCAACCACATCTAAAAGGCCACGTGTTCTCCAGCCCCACATTAGAGAATTCAAATTTATAGACTCACAGAAACCCAAAGCATATAATGTGGTGATGGTGTCTTATGAAGAGGAGCAGAAAAGGAAAATAGAGTGGGCTCTTGGCATCTGCAGGGGTTTGGTTCCAGGACTTCCCATGGATACCAAAATCTGTGGATACTCAAGTCCCATTAAATACAATGGTATAATGAAATAATATCCCTTATATAAAATGGTAAAATCAAGGTTTGCTTTTTGGAATTTATATATATAGTTAAAGAAATTCAAGCAGTGGATGGTTGAATCTGTGGATAAGGAATCCATGAATAAGGAGAGCTGACTGTAGTGTATTTTTTCCTTTTTTTCCCCTCTGAAATAACCTTGCAATTCACAGTAAGAGGGATTTTTCCACTGAACTTAAAATATACACTCTTCCAACTCAATTCCTTCCTCTCCTTGACCAGTGTAAACTGTCACGAATACACATTTCAACTTGGAAACTCACCAATCCTGGCTAGGACCATTAAGGCTATTATTTGTTCATTTTCTTAATGTACAAAAAGTACATAGGGAGTCCCCACATGTGGGGAATATATACAGAAAACGCTACATGTTTGTAGGCATCCCTGTTTTATTTGAAAGTGATAAGGCATTGAAACAGCTCAGTTGACTGTTGGAGAGAGTAATGTTTGAAACAGACAAAAAACAGAGTGGATGAAAATACAGAGCTATCCGTTTCCATTTTGCAATTCAAAAGAAGGAGCTAATGAGATTGGCATCCCAAGGCATTGTAATGTGTTTCTTGGACAGCAAAGCTAACAGAGTTTTTCAGTTAGCAACATTGATAAATGGGCTCTCAAGTATCAGACTACGGCAGCCTTCTAATTGAAGACATCTGGTTTATTCATCTTCTTTCACACATCAGAAGTCACAAAAAGGATGCCAAGATTTTGGCTAATAATTCTGGAAGCTTTTTTGATCTTCACTGATCAGTATCCTTTAAAAATAAATACATTAAATCTGTCTTCTTTATAACTAAACTAATGAATTTATTTTTCAGTCTTTAACAGACCTAGGAATCAATGTGAAATTATTGTAGCTGGTCTTTATATTCATAAAATTTAGTCAAGTTGTTAGTAAAACAAGGTGGGGGGGTTACCCCGAGGAAACAAAATAGATCTCTTAACAAGTAGTATAATGCTTTGATGTAATAACGTGCAGCATGTGCTAAAATTTAAGGACAGCAACAACAAGCTTCATCTTTTTAAAAAATAATAAATTTCTTAATCAGCTTTCTTGAGTAGAAAATGTGCTTGTAACCTCTCGTAATGAAAGTGCCTTCTGAAGCGTAACAGTAATGTAATTAGCAGAACATTACTATGAGGTTAAAAAAAAAAGCCTTTTGCAATTCAAAACGTTGACTATAAAAGATTTAATCCAGGCATACAATACAATCTAGAAACATAAATGATTCCTCAACAATAGTGAACGAAAAACAATTTGGAACAGAAATTTGCAGCAAGATTCAAGAAAATCAGTGACATGGCAGGATAGCTTGCTGTTACTGACTGATAATTGTCCATATTTTTTCAACCAATATTTTTAAATCAACCTTGGCTTCCTATACTGGACATTTTATAATGGTGCTTTTAAATATAATGTGATATGTTAATATTAAAATTTAACATGCAGTTTATATTAAATTGACAGTCAGTTTAGAGTCAACAGTTCAATAAGTATTGCTATACTTGTTTTTCAAAATCAGCTCAATTTTGTCATTTATCTCGGGCATAGAAATATAATTAACTCTCAGAATCCATTAAGACCTCTCATTTTACAGACTGCACTATTATGTATGTTTACTTTAATGCAAGCCCTGTAGAATTCAGTGGGGCTAAGATTCTAAGATTCTGTTTTGAATATTTATTTAAATATAGATTTAACTTGGTTATACAAATAATTCTGTCTTTGGCAAAGTTAAACTTAGTACATTTTGTCATTAAAGAGCCAAGAAATGCCATATCAAACCATTTCTGAATCACTTCATTGCAGCTCCTAAAGATTCTGTCTTCTTTTTTAAAAGACTAAATGGGATATCAAGATCTTAGCCTTCTCTTGAAATATATGCATAGCCAACTGTGTTTCTTATTCTCTTTTGAACAGACTTCTTCCTTATATTCTTATAATAAGGTATCCTTCCTTTTAAAATGGAATCATAGAAGATTGTTTGTTTAGTGTATTTACCACCACCACTCTTCAACCACAAACGTTCCCACAATGGCTTACAATTGGTTGGTTTGACAATTCCTTTCTCTCAGGCTTCCAGTCTTAATACAACATGACAAAAAAAGCAAAAGAGATGGAAGGGAAGAAAATAGGTTCTGCAGTTCCTGCCTGTTCTCTTGACCCCTCAGAGGTCTCAGAAATGGCAGCTGGAATGAAAAGTTAGAAGGTTTAGTCCCTTTCAATCTATTTTGTATCTATCTTTCGAAATAACTTTGCAATCTAAGTTTGCAAAGATAAATACTATGAACTTGCCATCAAAACAAGAGATGGCCTGTTTGGTGTGGGGTGTGGCATTTGTTATTTACACAGATTTTTACTGTAGAAATACCATATATACTTATCTGTAAGTCTAAAAATTTATGCCCAAAAATTGACCCTAACATCCCAGGTCAGCTTATTTACAGGCCACTATGGTAATGTGATAGCACCTCTTTCAAATTTCCCCCATGCCCTATGGAGAGGAGTTTATTTCTCTCTGGAGCCAAGCAGAAAGAGTCCTGGTTGAGAGAAATAAATTCCTCTCCACAGGGCATGGGGAATTTTGAAAGAGGTGCTATCACATTACCATAGTGACCTGTAAATAAGCTGACCTGGGATGTTAGGGTCAATTTTGGGGCATAATATTATTTAATATTTAATATTATTGTGGCTGTTGGTTTAAGAGTCCATTTCCCACCCGCACGTGTGGCTGAAATGAAAGCTGAAATGATGAAGCAAAAAGCCTCAATGAGAGACTCTCTTCTCATCCGCACACATACACACATTGAAGGAACCTCAGCCTATCCACAGGTCATGGCAAAATCCATAATTTTGGACCCCAAAATTTTTGGACCCCAAAACCTTGTCTTATACATGAGGTCGACTTATAATTGAGTATACAACGGTAGTTCAAAAAGTGCTGATGGTGAGGTGGTCTCACAACTTTCAATTTGCTGCTGATTGCACCTCAAGAAAAGTAAACCAAATAGTAACAATACAGTACTGTAACAAACATCTCTGCAGTGGGCACAAAAATATATAAAACTGGAGAAACTTCCAAATAAGTTTATTTACATATCAGGTGTTTACGTTTTAAAGGTGAGGCTTAAAGCTGAGGCTAAAGGTCAAATCTTCTCATAGATAAGTAGTTAGAAGTGGTGTACCTAAATAACTGCTTCCCAATTTTAAATAGACAAGCAGAAATTCCAGGCCTTGGCCTCAAGTGCCTCAACACCAAGATCAAGCAAGGGTGATATCCAGGCCAGAAGTTGCCCATCCTGATGTTGGCTTTGCAAGAACCTTATTGCTTTTAGGATACCCCCTATAACCTGTTTAGAATTTAGCACCCATTGTTTATCATAAACACTCCATGATAGTTTTTTTAAAAACAGTATAACTCCATCCCCTGCCTTCTTTCTCTCTTTTTCCTCCACTGGTTTTACTAGTTCCTTATAGTTTGGTCCCAGATTAGTGCTAAGTAATTATTGAGTCCTGTTGAGCCATGCAAGTTGCTATCCTGATTCCCACACACACAATGTTTATATAAATATTAATATTTAATTACTGGGAATATCTGTTGAAAAGCATGAGGCTCAATTTACAATATTTGAAATCTGCACAGAGGGAGTATCACTAAATTTTATCACAGGGAGATATTTCCAGGAACAAATGCTTGAAAAGCAACTGGGAACTGGGAACTTTTCAAAATACATAAGGTTCCTGACCAGCAATTAGTATTGCAAAAGAGAAGTTGTTGAAAAGTGGTGAAGACAGGGTTTCTCTCCCCAAAATTGCCAGTCACTCACACTGAATTGTCAGCAAATCCTGCCACACACATGCCTTGTGTTTCGGATGACAGTTGAAGAGGCCCGCTGGTACTGTTTAGAAGGTTGGATTTCATAGGGTCATAGAGCTGGAAGAGAGCACAGGGGCCATCCAGTCCAACCCCCTGCCATGCAGGAATACACAATCAAAGTACTCCTGACAGATGGCCATCCAACCTCCCAAGAAGGAGAATTTGACTTCCAATCCTGAAGATGCTGATCTGTAGGCTAGATCACTAAACCTGCTTTTATAATTTGAGGACATTCAGGCTCTGGATGAATTTTAGATCTGCAAGAGAAGCACTACTCTCTATTCTACTGCCTTTACAAGCACGGTTGGTGGGAACATGAAACCACTTGGAAAGGTCATCTGGAGTTTTGGGATGCCAACATCAGGATAGGCAGAGATTTTGTAGGACCTTTGAGACTAACTGAGCAAAAGAAGTTGTAGTTCACTCCATCTGAGGATGTACTGTAGATCAAGTCTTCAAAAGTTTATGCTACAACTTCTTTTTCTCAGTTAATCTCAAAGATACTATAAGATTTCTTTGCATACTTGTTACCGGGTATGTTCCAATGAATTCAGTGGTTTTTACTTCTGAGTAAGCATGCATAGGACTTTGCTGTGAATGATGATAAAACTAGCTGACTGTTACCTATCTAACCCAGTCTGCAGTGCTCTGGGACTTGACACAGAAACCCAGGGGGTTGAACCAGTATGGCAAACATGTAGCACTTAGTGTGCCCTCTCCTTTCCAAAACTCATTTCAGAAGTGTTCTGTTGCTCAATAGTTGGCTGATAGACACACTGGTAGAATACAGCTGCACTTTCAAAAGCAGTAAAATCATGCAACAAAAACAAAAATAAATGAAGTTTGCATCATAATGGGTCATAAAGAATGACCAACAGGTGGGGTTATAAAACAACAAAGTAATTATTTCTCGGACAGATTGTTTACTTCCTTCGTTTGCTGAATACATAATTGTGTCCCTACATTGCACAGGAATGAATCATGTTTTATTTCATACAAATATAAAATTCTTTTATCAGTCTGATAAAGACTTTAACTGTTTTTATTCACACAAGGATATTTTATTTAAATTTTCCTGGCTAGACCCTTTGTGTAACCTGAAAGTGGAATTATGGTGACAGAGCAGAGAATACTACGTGTAAAGCCAAGTGGAGAAATTAGGTAAATCTGTTAGTAGGAAAATGTCTAGGGTAATGCTAGACTGGTCAATGCAGCCCTTTAGATGATAGTATGTCTTAAATTCAGAATGAACTGCAACGTGTTGGATAGGATGAGGCATGTTACATTACAGGTACTTCATGATCTTTAAAACTTATTCAAGGGTAACTATGATAGCTGTGTAGCAAAGTACAACAAAATCCAAAAACAGCAATACCTTTATTTTAATTGGCCCAATAAAGAAATCACTGTTTGTGGATTTTGTTGTATCGTGTATCTTTGGTATCTCTGAATGCAGCAGATCCAAATTGCTTCAGCTTGGGTTCATTCATTCATTCATTCATTGGTATATCTTCTTAAGAGCAGTTTCTGCCAATCACATTAGATGCTCAAAGTTTGGGGTTCCCCAGTTTGGAGAGATTCTTTTAGAACCCTGTACAATCTTACTTTGTTTTAACCACTTAAATAATTTGCTGTCACATGCTAACCTGTCCTCCTCACCTCTCAGCTCCATATCATTTATGAGCACTGAATATGGGTCCAATTATAATTCAGGGTAGGAAATATTTCATTCTTCTGCTGTCTTTCTTCCTAAACTTTGCTTCTTGGTCTTCCACCAGCTGAGTCAGGGCTTACTTTTGATTCTTTGCCAGCACGACTTGTCCTTCTATATGATTAATAATATTATGTCTAATGATGCTTTACACTATATCTCTAGAATGAGTGACCTGTCATTTCCTGGATGTACCCACCTTTCTTTTGAATAGAGACCTACATTGGCCATACTTTGTTACATACAGTACCTTTATTTCAATATTAGCAATTTTATATTTGAATTAAAAACTTGTGAATAGATACCATCACTTCATTTGCTTCTAAGAAGGGTGACTGCAATGATATGTTCTGAAATGTAGCACATCATCTAACTACAACAGTGTCATGATATAATATTCATTTTTCTTAAAAGTAACTTTCCCACCCCTTCAGCTGAATCTGTTAAGATCTAGAACTTCATCTCCAGTCAATACTGTTTGCATTACTTTCTCTTGCAGAAAGTCTCTGTTCAGTCACAGAAATCTGATCAACATGTACTGTAAAGAGGGCAGATGTTAAGAACTCACTCAGTTTTTCATTTATTAGCCTTTTTAGTATTCATCTAACTTCTTTGCAATGCAGTAGTCTCCTATCCTATTTAAGGCTTCTGATGTCTTTAAAGATGTTTTATTTATTCCTCCTAAGATTACTAAACACATGGTTCTCAAAATCCCTTTTTAAATGTTGCATATTGTCTGCTTTTATGTCTTCTGTGTATGTATGTATTCTTACCTGTAATTTTCCCTCCACCCACCAAACAAAAAGCTTTAATGTAAGCAGGTGAAGTATTTTAGAAGAAAGCTGCGTAAACTGTTCTTTTAAACCATCAGGTACTATGGACATGTCAATATTCTGGGCTATCTACAAAATTCCAATTTATTACATATAATTGTATTTTCTACTTTTTCAGAACCTTATTACTGGAAATGCTTATCTTTATTGGATCTGGGTCCACCAATACTTAAATAAGTTTCAACAAACAGAACCTCTACTTTCCTTCCACTTTTGTTCTATAAGGTTAAGAGAACCTAGGGCATTTACTACAGCCTAGGATTTCCACTGTGCGGTGACTGCAGTCTCATTTTGAGAAACATGACTTCTCTTCAAAGTCTGCTAGCCAGGTATAATAGTAAGAGAACTATGTTCTAATTAGAGACTAAAGAATATGATTAGAGACTTCCTTGTAGTTCACTACTGGATGTTTCTGTTTCTGAACAAGAAAAAAAGAGCTTCCTGTACAAAGAAAGAAAGAATAATGTTAAACAAAACACATATTTGTTCCTTTCCTCTACTTATTGTTTGTGACGTTATAATGATACTAATGATGCATGTTGACACCACACACCTGTTGCATGTTCAGGAATTATTGATGCTCTGTCTATCCACAGACACAACCAACACCTTTTATTGGTTACAGCTGCACATAGGCTTGGCCTTCAGATGGGTCTGGATCTCTTTGGGATCCAATCCGATTGCTAGTCTTCTTCTGATTTGTTGACTGCAGTCTTTATTCTGATCCGAGGTATGGGAAATCTTTGATTGTTTTGATTTCCTTGTCATAGAGGGTGAACTGATGTCGATCTTTAGTGGTCATTATTTTTGTTTTCAAAAGGTTAAGCCTACTTTAGCACTTTCTCCTTTGACTTTCTTTAGTAATTGTTCCAAGTCTTTTTGTTTTGTGCTAGCAGAACAGTGTCATCTGCATATCTTAGGTTATTGATATTTCTTCCTCCCCAATCTTCTTTCCTTTCTCTAAGTCTAAGTCTGCTGTGCACACAATATTTTCTGCATACAGGTTAAACAAATAGGGTAATAATATGCAGGCTTGTCTGACCCCTTTGCCAATTGGGAACCATTCTGTTTCCCCATATTTTGTTCTAACAATGTCTCTTGTCCTGAGTACAGGTTTCATGGCAGGACAATCAGGTGTAGTGGCACTGTCATTCCTTAAAGAGCATTCCATAGCTTTTCATGATCTAAGTGGTCAAAAGGCTATACTGTAATCAATGAAGCACATGCTGGCTTTTTTCTGGATTTCTCTCTCTGCCTCATTATCTACTGTGTGCTTGCAGTGTGGCCTTTAGTGCCTCTTTCTTTCCTGAACCCCACTTGTAATTCTGGAATTTCTCTCTCCTTATATGATTGGAGTCTTTGCTGCAGAATTTTGAGCACGACTTAGCTTGCATGGGAAATTAGTGCAGGAGTTCTGTAATTACTGCAGTCTTTTGTTTCTCCTTTTTTGTGGGTGGAAATTTATATGGATCGTGGTTAGGACCAAGGAGAGATGAAAGGCCCTCCCTTCACTGCTATGCCCTGACCTCAGTGGGAAAGAGGAAGAGGCAGGCACAGCTCCATTATGCCTAGCCCCAGAAGCAGATGAAGGTCCTCCTTCCGTTACAACTGCCACTGCCCTGGCCTTAGAGGGAAAGAAGGACCAGCAGTATCAGCTGGACTTGATCCTCTTCCCCACTGCCATTCCCTTCTCTTTCTGTCTCATGTCATTTTAGATTGTAAACCTGAGGTTAGGGAGCTGTCCTGAGAGCCTTTGTGGCTGAAGAGTGGGGTATAAATACTCTAAATAATTCACTTCCAGTCTGTGGGCCACTGTTTTGTTTTCCTTGTTCGTTGACAGATTTTAGTTAGAACTGAATTCTGTCTCTGAAGATTGTAACAGTTCTATTAGTATGTTATCTATTCCTGGTAATTGTTCTTCCTGAACACTTGGAGTGCAGCTTTCACTTCACCTTCCAAAATTTGGGATTAATCTTTGTATGTTTCTTCTTCCCATGTATAATTCGTTTTTTCATATTGTCTTTAAGGCTCTTGTGTGTACTGCTTCAATAGTCTTTTTTTTAATCCCAGCTAAAGCAGATCTGTTGACTCAATTGCTGAATTTTATAAACTACAGGTTTTTGTTTTGTTTGTTTGTGTAATGGTCCCAGGAAAATATTTTAGCATTGTGTCAAAAAAAATATTATTAATATTATTGTTGTTGTTGTTAACTGCTACTACTAATATTTATATCCCACCCTTTCCCCAAAATTGGGACTCAAAGAGGCCTGATACAACCCTGCTCAAGCAGATGTAAAAATTACTTGGAATTAATTCTTATGTAACTGATCAAGTATCTTTATACTATAGTTTATTGCTTCCCCCAAAAAAGTGAGAATTTAAAATATATTTTAAATCTTTTTCTATACTTCTATATGTGACTTCTACATGTGATGAAATATATTAAAAAGAGAAACTTCCCAATATGCTCAAGGTAGAAAGAACGTGCTTTTAAAAATGTTTTCAGTTAATTTGCTCATTTCCCTACAATAGGGTATAATATTCAAAATATTTTTACATCTCATCTCTTAGGGAGAAACCAACAAATTCCTTGTTATGTTTAGACATGTCTGTTTTAGAGCAGGTGCAGCTTGACAGAGACTACTGTCCTGGGCAAATTCCTTGGAAGTTAACCCTTTAGAATTAACATCTGAATTAATCTTGTTAACAGAGACATACATAAGGCAGTGTTGACCAAGAAAATTTATTTGAAGACTGATTGGTTAACCAAAAGTCCAAGAAAAATCCCTGAGGAATAGCTCTGAAAATTGAGCACTTTCATATTTTATTAGTTTTATCTCATATTAACAGTTGATACTTCATATTAACAACTGCATTCCATAGATTTACAATATCACTACAAGCTTTTAGATACTGAAGAAATGAGCCAGAAGTATGGCTGACACATCGTAGAATTCTATGCCTTATATAAACATGAGAAGCTAATAGAGAAAATCAATCCTGAATTTTACAGCCTTTGGAACAATTTCAGGCTTCTTTAATCTTTGGGCTTCTCTAAATCCTTAATTATCACTGTCTCTAGTACTCATTAAATATTTTCTGTGCTCTTTCTATGCCTATACAAGGTCAATCCTCTGTTCAGATCAGAGAAAATTATGGGGCCAATGCCCCAGGCAGTATCCATACTGAATAATATTGTATAAAATCCTTTGTTAAGAGGATTTAACACTAGAACACTGCAACATATAGGGAACATGTCTGAACAGCAGTATAAAATTTCTCTCAACTGCTGCCTCAGGTATTCACAATAACACAGGCTAGCAAAATACAAATAGTAGACATAATTATGCAATAAAAATTTTAGACCCTAAAGGGTTTTTTATTATTTTGAAAAATGTCTTCACCCAGTTGATGCCCCAATTTGGGCATAATCCATTAGCCAGAACACCAGTAGAACGTAGTTTGCTTCCCTTGCTCATGTTTGGTTGTTGACTTCACAAACACTATTCTCAACAGGAAGCATGTATTGCTTCTCATATTTGAATTACCATATATTCTCGTGTACAAGTCAATCTCACGTATAAGTCGAGGGAAGGTTTTAGGGTCAAAATCATGGATTTTGATTTGACCCATGGATAAGTTGAGGGTAAAACCTGGGGGAGGAGAAGGTTTTAACATTGGACTGAGAAGGGAGGAACTGGCGTGAAATGTGGTGCTTGCAGGGCAAAGACGATCCAGAGAGAGGAGGAGGAGGAGGAGGCAAAAAAGGTTTTCTGTGGAACGGGGGAGGAAGGAACTGGGGGGAAATGTAGTGCTTGCTAGGCAGAGAGGATCCATAGGAAGAAGGAAGGACAAAAGAGAAGGGTTTTCCATTGGACTGAGAAGTGAATCTCCGCATACATACACACACAAACACTCCTGCCTGGCAGCTCTTTCGGAAATTACTGCCAAGGCAGGGGTTGAGGCATCAGGGACACTGCTTATTTTAGGATCTTTCCAAGCTTTATTACTGTTTCGACCCGTATATAAGTCGGCATAAGATTTTAGGGTCAATTTCTAGGCATAAATGTCTTGACTTGTAGTCGAGTATTTAAGGTATCCCTCTTCTCCCAGTGCCCCAACCCATGAAGAGAATTCCTTCATTCCTGACTGCAGTGCTATCAACTGGATGCCCTCCAGATGTTTTAAGACTATAGTTCCTATAATTCCGGGCGTCTTACTGAGAATGATGGGAATTGTCACCTGGTTGCTACCTTTGTTCTATAACTGTACCTTTCTGTGGATGCACAAGCTTTTGTAGGGCGGCAGATTTCAATCGCATCCTTGCTTCAAGATTCAAGGGAACGCTCTTCCCTGCACTGAAGTAGGTTATGATTTCTACCTAGTTCTTTTAAGTGTTTTTGCTAGGTCAGGACACAACAGTGAGCAGCATGTCAGACTTTCCCACTGCAGAGATTCAGCTGGTGTACATATGTTTAAAAATTGACTAATTGCATAATGCTGAGGTGCAGTGCAATAGAGCATGACACGAAAGCACAGAGCCTGAAACCAGTGCCTCATGCTGGACTGTCTTTCCCCACAGAGGATGACAGATTAATAACGGGAACAGCTGAAATTGCTGAAGAATTGACTTGAGGGCAATCAAGGGCTGCAATGAGTCATTAGTTATGCTTGTTTTTAACAACACATTTCTCTCTAATGTGGCCTAAATATGAAGCAAGCCAAATCATCTGTAGTTCTGCTTTAGTGCCAAGAGCAATTTTTCAAATGGTTGTGTAAAAGGCTCTGAAAATGTAAAAATAATCTGGCCAAACTTCTATTATTTAAGTTAACTACAAAAGCTGGGTCTGTGCCATTGAGCCATTCCTTTTTTGTTAGCAATATTTCTGTATGCAAATACAATTTTTCCCATCATGGTCAGGAAAAAAGCATTTTAAAACATTTTTTTAAAGTAGAGAGGGGAAAAAAAAATAATTCACTCGCTCTGTAGTCATGGAATTAATTTACCGAGGAAAGGATTAAAGAAAGTGAAGGACAGATGTGTTCCTCATTGAATAATAATACATTTCACTTTAAAAAGAGTCTGTATATCATCCAATTTGATGTTTATGTACAGAGAGGGAGAACTTTACAAAGCCATTGTTGAGGGATGGGATAACTTCAAAGGAGTAAGATCACACATGTAACCCCTGTCAGCACAAGATTATTATGAAGTGTGGGAGTTAACTTAGGCTGAATCTGCACTGCCAAAATAATAGAGTTTGTCACTACTTTAATTGCCATGACTCAAGGCTATGGAATCCTGGGCTTTGTAGTTTTTTGTGGCACTAGATCTCTTTGACAGAGAAGGTTAAATATCTCACAACACTACAAATCCCAGAATGCCATACCATTGAGCGGTGTCAAACTGCATTATTTCTGCAGTACAATTACAGCTTTAGTAAAGGAGCTGCCAAATATCTGATTAGAATCTTCCTTAGTAGTTTGGTATATTACTTGATATAAACAGTGCCTAACAAAGTAATGCTGTAGTGCTCTAATGAGGGCTATTGGTGAGGTAGGCTGTTAGTATCTACCTACTAATTTTGAACAGAATTGAAGATAAAGCTTTCTGATGTGGGGACCTGTATTCCCCCAACAACAATATGCCAGGGACTAGTAGCATATTTGTGCTGACTAACTGCAGTTATTTCTTTCTTTCCTGGAAACTTACCAGGGACAGGCAACCAGTTGCTTGGGGGGCTGGCACCAATCCATGGGCCACCACTATGATTGGTACTGGCATAGCTGAGTTAGGTTTGAAGCCATATCTTGGAGGTATATAACTAACTCTCCACCATACCACAACATACCGTCAATTGTAACAAAATACCCTCATCTTTCTGCAAAATAAAATTTATGTCAGTATGTGAAAATTTTCTTGTTCATATTGTTGTTGTGTGTCTTCAAGTTGTTTCCAATTTATCGCGATCCTAAGTCAAACCTATGTGTCAGAAAATGGGATTTTCTGGAGCTGAGAGCTGAGACTTGCCCAAGGTCGCCCAGTGAGTTTCTGTGCCGGATTGGGGAGTTGAACCGTGACCTGCAGAGTCATATTCCAATGCTCAAACCATGAAACAAAGATGGTTGTCTTCATATCATTACAGGATGATTTTAATTAAGATTTTTTTTAATGGAACATTTGCTTTCATACAGGCATACTACAGGAAGGTTTCCTGACTATCCTGATGAAGAACAAGGAGGTTCAGCTGTTCTTTTTTCTGAAAAAACTCCAGAAGAGGTAAGGTTTGTGTCAGTCATGCATGCATGACATCAAAAAAGAAAAAACTGATGGAGGGAGTGTGTTGTGTGCCTTCAAGTAATTTCCGACTTATGGTTGACCCTGTCATGACATTTTCTTGGCAAGATTTGTTGAAGGAGGTTAGCCATTTCTTTCCCCTCAGGCTGAGAGAGTGTGACTTGCCCAAGGTTACCCAGTGGGTTTTATGCCGAGCAGGAGTTGAATCCTGGTCTCCAGAGTCATAATCCAGTGCTCAAACATGTTTATCTCCTGTCTCTCCCCCAATAATAATAATAATAATAATAATTTATTTCTAGCCCGCTACTCTGAACAAGGAATCGGGGCGGATTACAACAAGGTTACTACTTACTGTTCATATCAGTGGTTCCCAGGCTTTGTACTTCAAGTCCCAGAGGTCCCAGCATTCCCGGCTAATAGTCAGGAATTCTGGAAGTTCAAGCTTGAAACATCTGGAAGATCAAAGTTTCAGAATCATTGCCACGAATGAAAATCACATTTCACAAAGTACAACATTTCCTGGAAAAGCAAATATTTGGGAAAAAATGAAAAATGCAATGAGTGTCTGTTACAGAGTGAAACTCACTTTGTCACTTTAGGAATGTAAAATACATCATGTATAACTCGGCTTGGCATAAAATTATAAAGTGCACCCACGTCATACGCATGCACGGCTTTCAGCATACGCTGAAAACTACTCTGGGAAAAGGGGCAGCACACCCTAGAAGGGGTAATGGCACGCGCAAGCCCCATTCATTTAAATGGGGCTCGAGCATACATGGAATTCCCCTTATGTGGGGGGGATCCAGAATGGATCCTCTGTGTAAGGGAAGGGCCCGCTGTATGTGTTATTTATTTATTTGTGTCATGATGGAAACAAAGAGTTCTCTCTTAGCCCCTTTCAATCTTCAATCTTATTCCAACTCTTCCACTCATTCTTTCGGTCACTGTCTTCACTTAGTTCTTGCTGCTAACTGTCATTTCTGACTACTTGGCATCTGATTTTTCATTGTCTGTCCATCATTTAATTTCTTTTACTCTTACTTATATCCCACCTCATCCTCATACTGTTCAGCGCCATTTTCGTGATCTTCAGTCTGTTAATTCTGACCATCTCAGTCAGTCTTTGAACTCATCTCTCTCTTCTCTAGATCTTGGGGACTCTGCTGATTCAGCAATGTCTTTATTTAATTCCACTCTTCAACTCTTGACAGCTTTGCCCCTGTATCTGTATGCGTGTCTTCCTCCATGACTAGGCCTCAGCCCTGGCTTCCTCCCACTATCAGGTTTCTCCGGTCCTGCTATCGAGTGGCCAAACGTCTTTGGAAAAAGTCCAGGGAGTGGGCCAATGTCATTCAATATAAATTCATCCTTTTATCTTTTTCACATGCTCTGTCTATGGCAAAGCAGAACTATTATAAATTGTTAATCTGCACCAATGAGAGGCGCCCGCACCATTTGTTCTCCTGCTTCAATACACTGCTAAAAACTTCCTCTCCCCCTGTCTTCTCATCATTTTCCCCCACTGACTTTGCTAACTACTTCATCACAAAAGTCACTACTATTCAATCTGATATAGTTCCTTCTGATTTGCCCCCTACCACTGATCTCCTGTACCTTCTACTAATAAACTCTATGTTTCCACCTGTTTCTCTGGATGAATTCTCTACGCTGCTGAACTCTTCCAAACCTACAACCTGTTCTCTTGATCCTATTCTCTCCCATTTTATAATCTCTATAGCCCCTTCTTTTCGGCCTTCACTCCTCTATATCTTTAATCTCTCTCTCTCTCTCTGGGGTTCTTTACCTTCAGACTTCAAGCATGCTCTCATTTTCCCAATTCTGAAGAAACCCTCTCTCGACCCCTCTTCTTTGTCTAGCTATTGTCCAATCTCTCTTCTTCCTTTTCTTTCTAAGGTCCTGGAACGGGTCGTTTATTCTCATTGTCTTGAGTTTCTCAAAGCCAACTCCATCCTGGATACTTTTCAGTCTGGTTTCCCCTCACAGCACTCTAGAGAGACAGCTCTCACCAAGATCTCTTTACAACATTGATAAGATTTGTCTATTCCTCTCAGCCTCTACTGCCAAGACTCTGGTGCATGCCCTAGTGGAATCGCGACTAGATTATTGTAACCTTCTTCTGACAGGGATTCCTCTCTCTCACCTCCATCCTTTAATCTCTGTCCCTAATTCAGCTGCACGTATTATCACATCCTCGCCACTTCGACCATCTTTCTCCTTTTTATCCTCCCTTCATTGGCTCCCTTTTCCTTCCCACATCCAGTACAAGCTTTTGTTGTTGACTTTCAAAGATCTCCATGGACTAGCCCCTCCTTTATTTATCTGAACTTCTTTCTCCTTACATTCCTACTCATACCCTCCGTTCTGGTAGTCAGGGTCTCCTGTCCCAGCCTAGGTTTGCTACTGCCACGTCCCGGATTAGTTCTTTCTCACTTGCTGTCCCTCACTCCTGGAACCTTCTTCCCTCACGTGCGCACTTCATCACTTCTCTAACCAGTTTCAAAATTGTGTTAAAGACTCTATTGTTTACGGAAACATTCCCAGGTGCGTGCCCTTGTCTGCCCCAGGATGCTTCGTTTTAATTATGTATTCAGAAGCTGAGCCCCCCTTCCAATCCATCTGCCTTGGTCCAGTCCAGAGAGGGAGAGAAGAACTGCTGGACCTGATCCCCTTCCCCACCACCTTTCCCTTCTCCTTTTGTGTCATGTCTTTTTTATTGTAAGCCTGAGAGCAGGGAACCATCTAATTAACAAGATTTTATGTACAGCGTTGTGTAAATTTACAGCGCTATATAAATAAAGATTAGTAATAATAATAGTAATAATAATAATAAGGCATCAGTGCTTGTATTTAGTAATTAGGAAGCTCTAAAGTGGATGCCTGTCTTATATTTCCACATGTCTGTTTCTTGATCTAGGAGTCCAAGCCTTTTTTTTTTCTTCCTGCCTGCCTACAGAGGTTACTTTCCATTCTTGTAGACTTGGGGTTGTCTGGATGGGCCAAAAGATCCAGATTCCTGTGTCAGAAGATGCAGGCTAAAACCCTGGGGGCAAGATCAGCCATTACCCTGGTATAATTTGACCCCTGATTTGCTGTTTAGTTTCCTTGAATCTCTACAGCAAACCTTGACTGTTGAGATGTCCCCAACCATGCTCCTTACCTTGCTGCATAATTGCCCATGCTTAGAATCCCTTCATTGCCACTTCTGTCAGAGAAATGAAATACCTGGCCACATGGGTACAGCCCATGTCAGATGCAGTGATGGGGGCCTTCTGAGTACAAGTAATGGTGCAGCAAGGTAAGGAGCATATTTTGGTAGTGGGACCTGAGTCCTGGATTGATGCGAGGACAGATGTTGTAAACACCTGCTCATCCTTACAACAATCTGGGGACTGACCCGGGTGAGCACGGGTCAGGATAGCACAGGCTGAGATATCCTGGGCTGTCTACTTCATCCCTTAGTTAGTCTTTTTTGACCCTTTGTCTGGTCTCGCCTTAGGATGCCTTGTTTCGACACATGAGAGTCAGCTTTAGGGAATCTCATAGTAAAGTATAGGTAGTCTTTAGTCTGTCTCCTTTCCTATCCCAGATGGATTTTTTGTAACAATAAATGTAAGTTTTACTTTTTGACTTTACCAGAGCATCCTGAATATTTCCATCCTATTTTCTACCACAAGCTCACATATGTTGCACTGGCTATGGTTCACTCTATTTAAATACCAAATGTTCCTACATATCCTGCCTTTCTCCCAACACTGGCTCCAAAGAGACTTAAATAAAATAAAATTAAAAAAAATAAAATAATATTAATAAAAAATCAACTTGTAATTAAAACTTTTTTTTAATTTTTTATTAATATTATTTTTTGCTAAAATTGAGTTACAAGGTAAAGAACTATAAGGAACTACTGAACTATAAAGAACCTTATTGGATTCCCCAGTTTATGAGGGATGGGCAAAAACAAAAAACAAAAAAACCCAACAAAACAGAAGAAACTGTCAATATTAAATAATGCAAATAAAATTGTCTTCTTAGTCCCCCATAGTACCAAGCAGACATATAGCATCATTCCCATAAGAGAATTGAGAAAAGGAAACATTGTACAGGAATATCCATGATGTGAGACCTGGTACATAGACTTACCTAAAGGTCTACCTTCTATTTCTTTTTTAGAAATGATGTTAAGAGGAGCAAATATAAGAATTCCTTGTCTTTTAAATGTTTTATTAATCATTCTAAAAGAAAATATCTCAAACAAATTTTGTCTAGGAAACAAATGGCTTCAGAAAAAAAAATGGGTTTTTTTCCTAAACTTTTAATTTTTGCTCCCAAACCTTCACATCTCTATGTATTGTAGATATTTGTCTATTTTGTAAATATCAATACTAATACAAATAATATTATGGTCTTTTTTTTTTTTGAACAGAAGAATAATTCAAAGTGTAAGACAAAACAAGTACAGAATGTGTCTAAATATGTTTCTCTACTAATTTCAGTTAGATAGTAGACTTCAAGGTCAAGGTTGTACCCCTAATTCAGAACTATATGATTTTTAGAATGAATAACATAATTTTGAGGCTTTTTGCACTGATGAGAAAATTTATTTCCTGGTACATGAACAAGAACATTTGTATTATTTACCTCCATGTGTCCTTGATGAGGAAGGGTATCTTGACACATAAAAGAGATTGTCAACTATTTTTCACATCAGGGATCTTTCTGCAAGAAAACTAGGTTTCACACACACAAAAATACTTAGGAACAAAATTTATAAAATTTAGTTAGCAAAATTTTCATTTTAAAAAATCCCAAAGTGTGAAAAATCAGAGAAAAATCATTTGATTGCCATCTTGTCAACTTTATGGTTTCTCTGAGGTTCCTTAATTCGTTCTCATCTTTTCTAATTTCTTTCTCCTCTTTCCCCATTTTTTATTTGGGTCTAGTTCTGTCTCTTTGCTTCTTTCCTAGATGGAGGTTTCTTCATTCCATGTTAAGTACATGGACTCCAGGACTCTTTTTAGGAAAGATATTAATTACAGGAAGGAAATCTTGCAAATGATGGCTATTCGCACTGCCTTTTGTGCCCAGGAAATACATATTATGGCTGCTTGACAAAAACAAAAAATTATGTAGGGAATACAGTGTAAATAAAGCTTTCAAAGCATCAGAAACCACACCACAGAACTGGCCTCAGCATATGATACCCATTAACATCTGTTCCTAGCTGCCCTTTAATGAAGACCATCTTATTTATACAAGAGTACCCCACCTGGAAGGACCTTCAGGGTCAGGCATAGCTGCTTTCAGGCATGGCTACAAGCCCTGCTCACCCAGTAGCTGTGCCATTCCCTCCAGGTATACCATCCTACTGGGTGACACAAACAGCTAGTGTGGTGTGCACCCCCATCATACACACACACCTAGTGATGCTGCTGATTCTAATGAAGAGACTTAAAAGTTTACCACATTGTTAATCTTTTAAGTTTTAAGTCTCTTCATTAGAGTCAGCAATATCACTAGGTGTGTGTGTATGGTGGGGGTGCACACCACACTAGGTGTGTATGTCACCCAGTAGGATGGTACACCTGGAGGGAATGACAAAGAATCATAACTCAATTAAGTTAAAATGTTGTACACTTGTAGCCCTAAACTCCAGTCCATTGCCCACTTTCAGAAGTCCTTTGTGAATTAATCATGCAGATACCCCTTGAATAGGGAGAAGGAAAGGAGTGGCTAAAGAGAAAGGAGGTGACAGAAAGGAGAGAGAGAAAAATGGTGGCTTACTGCCAGCTATAATCTCTAGTCCTGCCCATGGCTAGTTTTAGCCCTGCCCACCACTGGCACAAAAGCCCTGACAAATAATTTCCCCATGGAACATTGTATTTAACTGAAGAAGGTATTCTCATCCTCTGCTATATTCATTTAACAGAGAGCAAACCACATTTAGCTAAACAAAAAAAATGTTTCTGAATTGATGTAGAGTGGATTATACTGTCAGGCACACATTGTAGTAATTTCAATGAGAATTGATTTTTGGACATGAATGTATAGTAATGTTGTCCAAGGCCAAGTCCAGCTGTCCAGGGCTACTTTTGTCCATGGAGGACCATAAGAGAAATCTGAAGAATCATCATTTTCATACAAACTATACACAGTTTTTACTATCCATTTTGTATTTTTCAGTTGTGCTCCTCCTATTGTTTTCAGTACTTTGTGGATCTGTTCCAGTTATTTTGAACCATCTTAGTCCAACACAGGGCAAAATAATGAACAGTTGTATCCATAAACTCTTAAACTAGATGTTAGTTCATACAGGCCTTTTCTTTTTCAGAATGTTCTTTTAATGCATCCTGTCAATAAATTTTAAAAAGCTGGTCATATGGTCAATTGACTACTCAAAACCACTTAGAAAAAAATAGTTCCTGGTGACTGTAATTGTTGTGAAATTTTAATTCATTTTTCCTATTTATCTAATAGCCTAATGTCGGTTGCTAAATTATAACACAGATTTGTTGTTAACAATGTGGTATGTGTAAAATGCTGTATACAGTAAACTGATTTTCTTACAGACCATTTTAAAACACTATCATTTAAACAGCTAAGCTTCTTTATTTTCTACCAGGTCGCTGCTGAATTGGCTGCTAAAGAAGAAGAAGAAAAGAAAAGAAAGGGCAGAAGGAAGGGTAGAAAAGAAAAGAAAGAAAAAGGGAAAAAGAAGAAGAAAGGAAAAGAAGAGAAGAAACCAAAAAAGAAAGAGGAGGCAAGAGATTCGGAAACACATATTGTAACATATCCTGGGCTCAGTCCAACATCCTGTGATCGTAGCATAAATATCTGTGTGTGGACCTATGCTACAGTGATTCATATACCCTCCCTCTGGTTTACTATGAATCTCATGAAGCCACTCTGTATAGCCATTCCATGCTTATTGGCAAGTAGGCAGGATTGGAGAAGCATCTGGCTACATCTCCATGTCAAGACATGCAGTGCAGCACTGAGCTCATGGAGGATCCCAGCAGATCTCGGTGCTGATATCTCATGTCTGGCTAGAAGGATACAGACAGACACTTGCTGCACAGCAAAGAACGGCCTTGCAAAGCAAGGGGCTTTGGGTGCTGCAGAGGGAGGAAGGGAATATATACCCCACAGAGCCCCAAAAAGGACACCCAGACTTTAAAGGGACCCTTACATGTGCCTATGTCCCTAATATAATTCTGGCCTTATATTAAATCAGCTTAATTATGTGTTTTTGTACTATGTAGTTTAATGATCAACTGTTAAGGAGGACATCTGGTTGATTTGAGCCAATTCAGTATTTTTAGTGAAATGTTTTTGAAAAAGAATGATTTATGCCCATTGTGGAAATTTGGTCATTTGAGACTGTTTAGATTCTTATTCATTAGCTAGGAATAAGGCCTGTTTAAATGATCTCTTTCTTGTGGTACTTTATGATCTCATCGCTGAAACCTCTAGCATGATGGAATAAAGCTGTATTACTAACTTGTTTCCTGGTACTGTCAGAGAAAGTGATAGAAACTTTTCCCATACTGCTTCAGAATCTTTCTGAATATGCTGCCAAATCTGCTGATCTTGTGGCTTGTAAAACCTAATCTAGAGATCCTTCCAAGCCTGTTCACCAGCTCCACCATTTATACTAGCTTCATTCTTGTCCCAGTGCCAGGAAAATGGCATTTTCTTATAGATCACAAATTAAATCTGTCCCCGTGCCAGCATACCAAATCTCTAGATGGTTCCAGCATTAGAATTACACCACTGGAGTCTTAATGAGTAGTGAGAACAGACCTATTTCCAGAAATGGGGGCTGCCATGGTGATTATTAAGTGCATAAGGTATCTACATCATGGCTTGGGCCTGACACATTTCTCCTATCCTGTGTGCAGAGGCTGACCCTGTACATTTACATTGCCCATTTCATTTAAATTGAGTGAAAAGCCTATATTGACTAAACTGTGCATTCAGTTTTTAAACAGCTGTTGTTTGCTTTCTATTTCACACAAACGTTACTGGCAAACACTGTTGACAGCACAGACCCAGAGTTCAAATACAAAACACGCAGAATTTAATGTTGAACTGCAAGTCAACTGTCATCTTACACTTTGGAGAATAATTCCCATTGAATTCAGTGGTTAATTCTCCTTTTATACATACCTCCCAGTTACTTTCTATGCAAAGGTTAGACTTTTTAGAAGTCTTCCTTTGGCTTCATTCAAAGGCTTTTCCTCAACCTAATGGCGAAAGGAGAAGGGAGAGTTAGCTCTTCCTTTTCCAGCTGTACCCTTCCGCAGTTGCCTGTCTACTTGCACAGTGATTAATCTTAGCCAATAGCCTCCACTGGCTTTTTCTCAATAGATGCTCAGAATTACAAGTCATTTTTATATAACTAGCAGGTTTATTTTAGCATGAGTAGATTAAGATCCACTTCCTCAGATACATGATGGAGGGCAATATTCAGGGCTTGGGCGTACAGATACATAGATGTTGGGTGTGAACAATTGTACTTGTTGACTAACAACAGTCAAAGGGCAGGTTCAGCATTAATGTAATGATTTTGTAAACTAATATGTAAGACATTTAGACTTTTAATTGCCACTGCAGTGTTAATGAAATAGGTTTGGCTTTCTGGAAGGTTTGGTCTGTTCAGTTCAGGTTTTTTTTAAGATAAAGTATTTTTGACTATACACACAGTTGCAGTGAAAACCAAAATGTGGAAACATATTCCAGTTTGCTGTCTCACTTTGCAGGCTTCCCTTATTGCGATTTTTTTATGCTTAAATCTACATCCATCTGTTTTCTTGTGTAGAGATGGCCCTATTCATCATGTGTAAACTGCAAAGGAGCATTGGTACGAGTATAACACAAAAAAATGAGCAAATGAATGCATGTTAACATTGTGAGTGACATGGTTAAAAGACCTGCAATAGTGTGCCAGAGCTGGCATATTCTTTAGCAGCAGAATCTGATCTCAGTCTTTCCGTCTGTGTTGTATAGTTTCCTTTAGATGAGTAATTATTTACATTTGGGAGGCTAACTGTAAGCAAATGCATGCCTTCCACCTGTAAAAGGGAAGTATTTTGTTCAGAATGAATTGTATCTGTTTGAGGAATGGTCTCATCAACATGTGTGGTTTGAGTGGAAGCTCTGATGGGAGCAGTAGGTGACAACCAATGACATTTGTTATTTTTTGTTTTACATCTGATTGTAGTAGGTCCCCCCCCCTCCATATCCATCTTGGCTTGTCAATGGATGATTTTTGTAGTTTAAGAAATGTATGCTGTAAATGCATGAATTTTGAATCTGTCTAGTAAATTTTCTTTCTATTGTTGCCACTTTGAAAAAGTTGTCCAAACTTTGGGCAGCATTTGTGCTAGTGCTGAAGTTGTAATGCTTAGACAGTAGTATGTTATAGACCTTGCGTATCTGCTACACGTCCTCCTAAGGGGTAGAATTTTGTTTATGCAATTATGGGGTATACCAATATCAGCTACTTGTGATATTAATAACAATTTTGTAAATCCAGCTTTCATTTTAATTCATTGTGTTTCTAATTTGGTTATATCACTATTTAATTTGATAAATCAAGGAGGAAGAAGAAGGATGGAAAATGTCCCCTAGTAATTTTCTCCCAATAATGGAAGAAGGAAACAACAAATACAAAGGCAAGTAAAAGATCTTGGGATTATAAACTTGCCTATCACATTTTATTATTATAACCTAACCATTATAAAATGAAGTTGTAGAGTGAATCTTCAAACCTTAACAGATACCAAATGGAACAAATTTCTCAATGTTCCTTACCTTAGGGCTTGTTTACCATATTATGTAAACAAGGTGCTAGAAATACAAATGGTAAAAATGGTAAATTAACATGCTTTCATGGTGAGGATGCATGCTTCATTAGATATTTTTAATAGCATTTTAAAGATTTATGTTCAAAATGTGTGGCTGGGGATTTCAGAGCTATTTAACAGGATATGGTGTGGTGGATTTCTTCATCAAAAGATTCAATTTATCATGAAGACTTGATGGAAGAGTGGGAGTTAATTTCTTTCAATCTAACTGAAAGCAGATGTGTCCTTATTTCTAGAAGCTGTGAAGGTAGCTATGTTTTTAAAGAGTAAACTTGGAACGTATCCTGTTCTGTAGCTTAATAAAGATAGATAGATAGATAGATAGATAGATAGATTAAGGGAAGCCAGCCAAATCAACTGCAACCCATCAGTTCCATGACAGTCCACCAGGTACTCACTAATCCTCCTGTATTTGTTGTTGGAGTGGAGGGACTACATGCGCAAATGTGCATGCATACATGCACATACTGGCTACAATCTAATATTCCCTCATACAGCATAACTACACAAGCTTTACATAAACTGTGCAAAATAGCTGTTGTGCAATACATGTCAACGTTTTAAGTGCTATCACATAATGTACAATACATAAACTGCAGCCGAAGTGCAAAATATAGAATGCACAAGCACAATGCAGAGTATAGGATGCACAGCCACAGTGCATAATGAACAACCACAGCATGCAATTGTACACCATGCAACTTGAAGAGAAAAAGCACAGAGAAACATGCTGTCTTTGCAACTACACTTCTTCCACTGACAGCAGAATACATCTGTTGCACAGTGATAACTTTTTGGTCCAGTATGTATAGCATGATTTATGCATGCATGTGTTGTCAACACAATGACAACCTGTTTCTGTCTCCCTTGCTCATTTCATTCTCTCTCTGTCACACACACATAGACACTTAAGCATTCAAAGATGGAAGGATTTCAATCTCCTCCCTGCCCAAAGATTTGATTCTAGCCCTTAGGATACTTTTTTCCCCTCCAACTTTGATTAACAGCCAAGTAATGTTATGGCATCAATAAACAGCAAAATCAATTAAGAAATGAAGGTCTGTTAAACATTAAAAGCATAGAAAAAGTATTCCTGACTACAGACTTTTATTCTTAAACTGACAAACAGGGAAAGATAAAAGAGGAAGGAAGTAAAGAAGCTAAAGTATATTCTCTGTGTTCCATTTTTAAAATATAGCCTCAAGTAATAAAACTTAAAATGCAGATTTTTCTCTATTTTCAGCCTTGAATGTAAGATAAATCCAGACCAGGACTAGCCTTTCTAGTCAGTGCAAACAGAGTATCCTTAAACTTAAACTTCTGACCTTGTCATTTAACTAGGGAAGGAACATGTGTTTTCATAGTTCACTGAAATGTTTTTAACAATTACTACCTGGCTTCTAAAATTAGAACACAACTATGGACTTTCCAGGCGAAAGTCGCTAGTTGATTTCTCCTTAGAGAAATGGTATCATTATTCAGGTTACATAAGTATAATAAATAATTTGTTTCTTAAAAACAACAATGTGGTGGTTCTATGGATAATTAATAACCAGAGCCTAAAGCCTGTGTGAAAAAATAACACTTGAAACCTGTTGACCCATCTAGGAAAGCATTTAAGAATCACAAACTATATAATGGCCTTATTCCCCATAGGACAAAATGCAGAACTATGGTATAACCTGGATGAAGGTACCTTTCTGAATCGTGTAGGCCAGTTTTCTTTGCTGAAATATGTAAGGGAATCCATCATGCTGTTTGAAAGATTAAGAGTAATTTGAGGAAATTAATATCTTTCCATCATCCTCCTTTTTTGGTTTCTGATGAGAACTACTCAATAAACATTTGCTGCAAAAGTGCAAAGAGTATCAGAGTGAATTCCTATAAGTCAAATATCATTTCAGTCTGAAACATTTCTCAGTGGCCTGTTGAGTGATATCAAGTAATTCCATTTACATAGGCTGGTGACAACAAGAGTTTATTCTATCTGTTAGTATAATATATGAGCAAGGTCTCATTTAATCACTTTCCTCCTCTCATTTTTTAAACATCTCACCTCTCTGCAGCAGGGTTCCTATTTGAACCCTGTGTAAGAAAGAAGGTAAAATTTGCAGTACTTTTAAACACACATCATTCCATGAGGCTCCAGGTGCACTTTTGCAGCTGCATTGTTTTAAAGTAGCTTTGATGTATTCCATTGTGTAGCGTCTTGCAGAATTCTACTAAAAAAACTGGTTGGTTTTGATAAGCTAATGGCACTGGCAAAAAGCTGCTTTTCATTTCTTCCAAATTGTCATGTCATCCAGATCAAGTCATACATTCCAAAAAGAGGGGCAGTGATGTTTAGAACTGACCAGATGACCCTTTTGTGCTTTACTGCAGTGTGCTGACTTGTCTTAGGTCATGCCCTTTCCTGTTACATGGATCCAAATGAATAATTCAGACTCATGAGAAATGATGCAGACACTCAAACACATTTTGCCTGTACAAAGCTGCAGTGACTCCTGGCCAGCATGTAGAACACTGTGAATCTGCCCTACTACACATATTCAAAACTTGTTCATAACATATTATTATTTTTTATTTATTAGAGTATTTATACCCCGCCCTTCATCCTTAAAGGCGATCAGAGTGGCTTACAATTATTATTTTTAATTAGACAGTTCCCTGCCCTCAGACTTACAATCTAAAAAGACACAACACAAAATGAGAAGGAACTGGTGGGGGGAAGGGGATCAGGTCCAAAAGTTCTTCTCTCCCTCTGAGGCCTGGACCAAGGCAGATTGACTTTCTATCATTATAGAAAGCAGCTGCACATCGAGCAGAAATGCCCTGTACTACATTTCTTCCTAGTGTTCTAAGTGAAGCTTGGTCAGAGACATTAGTGCAAAACTTTACTTGATTTGACACTATTGAGTATGCTGTTCCAAGGCCGTTTACAAGCCTGTTCAAAGGAACGCAAGCAAGAAATAGCACAGTCTTTCATTGCTCTTAGCAACCAGCACCCAAGGATGTCATTATAATTTCTAAGCTCTAACTGTGAAAGTAATGCATAATTTAATAAAACAATTAAATAATCCTTATTTTATATAATAAATATATTGTATGACAGCAACAACAACAATAGAAACATTAAAAAACAAAATCAGCCAGTCATTTTTTTCATGTAGGAAATTAGTTATTATGAAATGCCACAAGTCTCCTTGAACTCTGATTCAAATAGACATTGTACATTCTATCTTTGTCTTTATTTAGCTGGAAGGTCATTTTATGAAGGAGTTTAAAAGCTTTTGCAATTTCATCTGTTGTGCTGGAAAAACTTTTTAAAAATCTAACCATCACTTATTTTATATGTGTAATGAAATAACAATAGCCATTGTTCATTCACTGGTTACAGCTGAAATTTAAGACTTCACTCATTACAGTCAAGTTTGATTTTTCCATTTCAGAAGGTTGGTTCATACATTAAAGTTGATTGAAGCTGTTTAAAGCCTGTTACCACATATTAGCAGTATAAACATCAGTGTAAAGCTGTGTTCTTTTTGAAAGAAAAACAAAAAGCCATTCTCTTTTCCAAGTGTTTCCTCTCTTCTCTCTTGGATTATAGATGTTTGGCAGAACAGAGACGAGGCATGGAACTTCTCACAGGAGTATGACCCAGAACTGATCAAAGAAGAAAAGAGAAAAGAAGTGGAAGAAGAGATCAGAGTGCAGGTGAACTTACACTAGAAGGCCACATATAACAAACAGTGGCTGTTGTCAGAGAAGATTCCTGCACAGAAGTAAATGTTTGTCAGGCATATGCATTAATTAGCATCAGTCTCCCTTTACCCATTGACTCTAAACTGAAGAATAAATGAATTATAATTATCTGAGAGTGTGTTTGCATAAAGATGTGAAATGAAAAAATGGAAATGGGAGAGAAACTCTAGACCTTGATGTGAAGTTTTAACATCAGAAACTTGATGTGACTAATCTCGTTTTCTTTCCATTGCCCTCTTTCCGTGGTTTCATGTCACTTATCAAAATTTTTCTTGCTTAAGTAAATAAGACTCTGAACATTCCTTCTGTTGTCATAGTACTAAGTTTTAGCATGGATGTAGCATTATATATCTATCATATACAGGCGTCCCTCCCGATTCACAGGGGATCCATCCTGCCCCCCTGTGAATCCAGAAAAATGGAAATATTCAAGTTGTCATTGGTCATAATGGCAGTGTGCTCCCAGTGTGTGCGCCATTTTATCCCTCCCTGCTTGCCATCCGTGAAGGACCAAGACCGCGGACTCCAAGTCTGCAAATTGGGAGGGACAAGTGTATATCTATGTATAGCTATCTAATGCATTAATGTGCCTCAGTTTGCTTCTTTCTTCTTCTGGGGGCTGGTGGAAGAACTGGAAAGCATAGCTTCAATAGAGTATTGTAATGTCATATCACTGGTTCTCTCCTTTCCCCAGCCTCCACTAATGATCCTGAAGTTAAAATATATTAACTCATCAATTTCCCCTTTCTGTATTATGGGTCACTGCTGGAACCTGGAGCAGGAAAATGTGGGCTCAAAGAGGTGCTAAAACTAGTCAAGAATCTAGCTAATTCTGGAGTTTTCAAACTGGCATTTTTATTCTTCTGCCTGTAAAAATCTCATGATGTTATAATATTTTACAGGTCCTAATCCTCCTTCCCAAGCACATGGCAAACACAAAAATACTCATGCCAAAATGGAATAATTGTGTAGGCATGTTTGCCTTTATGCCTAGCACATGTTTTGTATTCATTCATTTTAGGATCTGTTTTTAAGCATTGGTCCCGATTTCATGTATATATCTGCCCAAACAGGTCGATGAACTAATGCGTCAGGAATTGAAGAACCTAAAGTTAGCTGTAGACAGAGAGACAGAGAAAAAAGTCAAAAAAGGCAAAAGGGGAAAGGTACGTATATCTCGTATATCAGTTGTGTTAACAAGGAGCCAGTGCAGATATTATTGCTCCCATTTTAGCAACACAAACATTTGCTTACACAAGATGTTTTTGTAGTCATCAGTTTGCAGGCATGTTCTTCAATGAGTCTGTTTCTCAGATCAGGCTGCTATGCTGCATAATTAATGCAGTTTAATTTCCAGGATTACATAAGGTGAGCCAGAATAGTTAAAGTGATGTCAAACTGCATTAATTCTGCAGTGTAGCAGCAGTCTGTGTTGTACAATATGTACATGCAAAAGGTGCCAGGTCATCCCCAGCATCTTCAAGGACGTTAGGAAATACCCCATCTGGAAGTCTGAATAACTGTGTTGTACTGAGTTAGAGAGACCAGTAGTCTGGTCATGATCAGTAGTCATGTGAATAGACTACATGTATGAAGAGCTTTGATCTGAAGCCAGGGACATAATAAAAGAAGACTGCATAAAGAAACTTCCAACAGATAGAAGGAAAATGAAGAAACCATGGACAACAGATAAAACGCTACAAGCAATAAAGGAAAGGAAAACAAAAAGGAGATAGGAATAAACTAGGAATCATGAATGCAACAGTACAGTGGCTAGTGGGAAAGGATAAGGAAAATTACTACAATGACAAATGTAGAGAAAAGAAGACAGCAACAAAAAGGGAAGAACGAGAGACTTATTCCACAGGATTCAAGAAATCAAGGGAAAGCTCAAACCAAGAACCAGGACACTCTACGACAATAAAAATAACATAATTCAAGACCAAGAAGGAATAAAAATATGATGGATGCAATACACAGAAGAGTTATATAAAAGAGATGACAACATGAAGGACAAATGCAATGAAGAGCCATATGAAGATGAACTGCAAATTCTAAAATCTGAGATGTAAGCTGAAATAAAACATGCCAAAAAACAAGACTTCAAGAAGAGCTGATATTCCAATAGAACTACTGCAATCAACATTGACAGAACTCAACTCTAGTGCTAACCAACATACGTCAACAGATATGGAAAACAAAATGATGGCCAGCAGATTGGAAGCGATCAATATACATCCCCATCCACAAAAAAGGAGACACAAGAGATTGCAGCAACTATAGAACCATATTAAGTACTAATCTCCCATGCAAGCAACATCATACTCAAAATTCTGCAACATAGGCTCCAACCATAAATGGAGAGAGAAATCCCAGAGATCCAAGCAGGGTTCAGGAAAGAAAGAGGCACTAGGGATCAGAAAAGTGTCTTGTTTTTATGCTTACATTTTGATACCAGCAGCATCTCAACATCAAGAGATATGCCTGGAGTTGAAGGCTGTGAATGCTCAGTATCAATATATAGTTTTGGGTTTTGTTGTTGTTGTTGTTTTGCAGGCATGCTGATAGACTCTATCAAGGAGGGTTTGGCCTTGGGGTGACTTAGTCGATGTTGAGACGCCAGCTCCTTTGCCTTCGAAGTTGAGGGTCAATGGGCTTTCCCAAACACTGGAGGCATCTTAAGTGCCCATGCCATCCTGCGATTTTGGCACTCAGTACACTTTTTAAAAGAAGCCAGTGAGATTCAGTAGCCCCAAGGACTAGCATGGCTTCAGTGCCAACACCCATGAAGTACAAATCCAAGGAGATTCCCTCAGTCAAAAATTGCTTTCCATGAGCATGCAGTTTCCCCAAAACAGTGCACTGTGGTCACTGTAACCTTGGCTGTTGAAGACCAGGCTTCTGAAGGGGAAATCCTGAAATCCTCACCAGTCATATGGGTAATGGCTTCTCCTTCCCCTGTCCAGGCTTCAACTCACTTAAAGCCTCTCCTGCTAACAACATTTCCACATCATTAGTGTTGACACCATTCTTGGTTCCACTCTCACTCGATGTCACAATCTGATACCTCGTCTTATCAAAGATACTACTGACAAAGACAATATCAATGTTCCCATCATCACCTACACATGTACAGACATTCCTGGTCCCTCTCCTGTGATTCATATTACTCTTAAGGAGCAAATCAGTCTGTGATGAGGAGCTGCTTGGACAGTATACTTGCCACTATAAGAATGAAGACTATCCATTTCATCCCTTTTAATGCTGTAAGTCACCCAATTGCCTGAGTGCAGATGGGGTGGGATATAAATTATTATTATTATTATTATTATTATTATTATTATCATCATCACTCAGGACGTAGTCAATACCATACCAAGTTTACAGCATACATTACCATCCTTACTTCAACAAGGTAACAGAGTGGAGGACCAGCCATCTTGTGATGCTGCATCAACTTCCTGACACAGACATGCTTAGTCACAAACTTGGTACAAACCTGCTAGATAGTCTCAGACTATCCCCACTCAAGAAGTTACTATGAAGAGCAAAGACAAGATTCTCCCCTTGATTTTAACCGCCACATTTCTGAAGGAATCACTGCTTTTGACTGGGCTGTTCATGCCTTAAAGACTTTGGCTAATTCAGCTTTGGGTTCCAATTCAGACTTGGCAATTGTTTCAACAAGAAAATAGGTATCCATCTCCTTGGGTGCTTTGGACCCTTCTTCTCCTACTAATGATGTCATGGTGTTTGTCGACCCAAATGGCCAAATTCCTGTACATTCAGGTTCAACATTAACACACCCCTGTTGAACACCCGGTATTCCACCATGTGCAGGAAAAGACCACAACCCCAACAGCTCTACTGATATTTCCCTACTTGGTGATATAGAAAACTTGGTCAACCCCGTCCTTGATTCCTTCCACCTTAAGCAAACTAGAAACATTCCACTGTGTCAATGGCTTGGGCATTCCTCCCCTTAAACAGCATCCAAAACCTGATTCGATTGTTGTCAATGCTGCCCAATCAAAAGGTTTCTGATGCCTTCACTTGCAGATAAGGAGGGCAAGAAGCTAGACTTCATGGAGAGAAAGTTTTACTCTTCAGCTGCCCTGATTTTAGAATTTCAAATTACCTTCTTGAGGCATACAGTATGTGGGACAACACCTCAGTAGCTGAAGTTCCATCCCCTTGACAGCTCTCCATCTCAAACACATGACAGCCTGTTCCCACTATATCACCAACGGCTTCTCCTTTGTTCCACAACTGACTCAAAAAATACCATCCAGCATGGAGTGCTGTCACCATGGATATGTAGGTGCTCAAGATCATGAGGAGAGTCTGAGCAAAAATCTCACAAGGAAGATCCAGAAGGCAAAAAGAGGGCCAGAGATGTATAAGGAGCAAACACGAACCTTTTACTGAAGAATTCATAACATCAAGATATGCCATCCTCCAAATTTAGACTCCCCTATTTTATTCTGTAGGGGAAAGGTAGGGGGGGGGAAGATACAGTACAAGTAAACAAGCAAGAAGACTGTTGCTAATTAACTATTTGGGGGGGGGGTTATCATGTTTTAATAGTTTTGATTCTTCTTCGTGGTCTCTGTGCCTCACACAATAGGGTTTGCGCCTGCGCAGAAGCTCCATTCGGAATGCTGAAAAGCTGAGCAGATTGGCGGGAGCCCCGCCCCTCCCATTCCCTGAGCATGCCCAATCCCGCCAATCTAGCTCCTCCTTCAGTTCTCTTTCGTCCGCCGCAAGAGTAACATCTCCTTCGGAGTGCTCTTCATCGCGACGAAAGCTGAGTAGCTAGACTCTGTCTATTTTCTTTTATTTCTTTATTTTACTTTATTTTACTTTATTTTTGTTCTTTTTTTGTTTCTCCCGTTTTTTTTCCTTGAGCTGCCCCCTTTTTGTCGGAACTCGAGGGTTTTGGCCCAGACGGGCCCCTCACGATCGGACCGGCCTCTTATGGCCGCCCCGTTCAAGAAATGTTCCGACTGTGGCGGTAAAATCCCGGTTGTGGATGGACACTCGAAGTGCATTTTCTGCTTAGGCAGTTCCCACATCCCGGAGAAATGCAAGCATTGCAAAGCTTTTAATCCCGCCACGCTCCGCCAACGAGCAGACCGGCTCAAGGCCCACTTGTGGGAGAAGGCCCTCTCGGTTTCCCACTCCTCGGAACGTCTTCCCATCTCTAAGTTCCCAAGGATTCCGAAAATCAAAAGACCGACCTCGACGGCGACCTCGACACCGACAGAAACCTCCTCGGCGTCGGCCTCGACCACAACTACTATGTCTCGCCCCGAAGGGCAACACAGAGACAAGAAGCGGCCTCCTCCCATCGAGCTGGAGAAGCCGAAAGCAAAAAAGCATAAGCATAAGGAGGTCCTCACTTCGGTTGCCTCGGCGGCTGCCCAGGCAGACCTGGCCATGTCTTTCCTTAGACAGCCTTCGGCCATTGACCTCTCAGTCCCGGCCCCGGTCACTGTACTAGACTCGGCGCCGGAGACTCTGGAACCCGCATTTCAGCCTGCATCTACCCAGGTCCTCGCCCCTACGGGGACGGTCTCGACCTCGGTCTCTACTGTTTCGCCTATTTCGGCTCCGACCTCTGTGCCACCGAAGGAAATCCTAGCCTCTTCGGAGCGCATTTACAGGCTGCGGTTCCCATCTCCTCCACCCCGGAAGTCTCCGGAACCCTTTGAGGAGCACTACTTCGACTCGCCCCACTCGTCGGCCTCCTTTTTGGCGCGACATCGGGCTGAATCATATTGGAGAGAGCGTCATCCATCCTACCGCTCCTACTCTCCTTCGTACCGGGATCGGTACCATGTCCGTGACCTCCATGTCGGAGACTTCTCACGATCTCGCTCTCCCTCTCGGTCCCGAGCCGAATACAGGGTCATATCACCTCCGCCGGCCTCGACAGCTACGGTGTCGAAACCTCCGGAATCGAGCGCCATTATGACCGTCTCGGCCTCAGCTACCACTACTACTTCGACGTCGATAGTCTCCGCTCCGATCAGCTACGCGGACGCCTCGACGTCGACCTTCCTTACGGCGCCGACACAGCCCTATGTGGATCCGCAGTTGCCAGCCTCCCAGTCTACGGAGGAGTCTACGGGAGAGATGGACAACCGTCAGGACTCCCCACAGCCTGCCATCTCCTCTCCCAATGAGGAAGTTGAGGACCAAACGCCAGGCTCGCCTGTCGAAGACCTCCATCTCTTCACTGGAATTGTCGACAGGATGGCAAGGGCAGTAGGCCTCCATACGGCGCAGACGGCCCAGCCCCCCAGGGACCCCATCGATGGCCTCGTGGTACGTCCCCAGCAACCAGCGGTCATTCCATTCTTGCCTTCTTTCTCTGACATTATGGTGGCCTCTTGGACCAAGCCAGCCTCGACACCACCTGCTTCTAAGAAGCTTGACTCTTTGTATCGGGTGCAGTCGGATACGGCGCCATTCCTGTTCACCCACCCAGCTCCTAACTCTCTGGTGGTGGAATCTACTTGTAAGTCTACAGGCAAGTCTCATTCTGCCCCCGTGGACAAAGATGGCAGAAGGATGGACATCTTTGGTCGACGCTTCTATTCATCTGCAGTTCTGGCAGCAAAGGTCGCCAATATGCAAGGTTGCATGGCCGGCTATCAGAAGTTTCTGTGGGATCGTGTGGCTGCTTTCATTCCTTACCTGCCTCAGGCACAACAAGAGGCAGCTCAGGAATTTTACGCTGAGGCACTCTCCCTCATTGCTCAGGAAGTGCATTCAGCTAGACATGTTGTGGACTGTTCTGCGAAAGTGATGGCCGGTGCAGTGGCACTCCGCCGTTTCGCCTGGTTGAGGTCTACTTCCCTGTCCGAGGAAGCTAAGTCCAAGATCGAAGATCTTCCTTTTGATGGTGAAGGCCTATTCGCCGCCAAGACTGACGAATCCCTTGACACTATGGCCAAGGCTCGTCTCAACGGGAAGAGACTTGGGCTGACACCTAGCAAGCCTTCATCTGGTCGGGTCTGGCGCCAAAGACCTTACGACCCTGGCTTCACCCGTTCTCGCTCGGCTCCGTCCTCCACTTATAGGACCCAGCCTTACAATAGGAGGCCTTACAGACAGCCTCAACAGCAGCAGCAACAGCAAAGGCAAGGCCAGCAGCGTCAGCAGCAACAGCCTTCCAGGAAACCATCCTCCAAGTCGCACTTTTGACAGGCCCCTGGAGGCGACACCCAATTTTTGTTTGCCAGTCTCCCTCTCCTCAGTCCCCAGACTTCGCCATTTCTACGAGAACTGGTCCAAGATCACCACGGACTCCTGGGTGCTTACCATCATCCGCCTGGGATACGCCATAGAGTTCTCAAATATTCCACCAAATGGCGTTTTCTGTTCCACTCCCTCCTCTCCTCCTCTTCTGGAGGAGATTTCCTCCCTTCTCGACAAAGGAGCCATACAACGTGTTCCACCGTGCTTCAAACACCAAGGCTTCTACTCCAGATACTTCACAGTTCCGAAGAGAGGAGGAGGCCTCCGCCCCATCTTGGACCTGAGAGGCGTCAACTCATACATCACGATTCGCAAGTTCAAGATGGTGACTCTCCAATCCATCTTGCCATTCCTGCACCAAGGGGACTGGTTTGCATCCATAGACCTAAAGGATGCTTACTTCCACATCAGCATCAGGCCACAACACTGGAAGTATCTCCGTTTCGCTATAGATGGAGATCTCTATCAATATACCGTTCTTCCTTTCGGCCTCTCTACCGCTCCTCGAGTGTTCACAAAGTGCATGGCGGTGGTCATCTCCCACCTCCGTCTTCAAGGAATAAAGATTTTCCCTTACCTCGACGACTGGCTTCTGGTGTCGTCCTCCAAGTCGCGACTGTACAAAGACGTCCAGTACACTTTGGATCTGCTAGCAGGCTTGGGACTCAAAGTCAACCTGCCAAAATCCATTCTCCACCCTGTGAGGGTGATAGACTATATAGGCACGTCCCTGGACTCTGTAATGGGTCGAGCCTACCTTCCCACCAGACGGGCGGAGGTCCTCTGGGAACAGCTGCGATCTGTCCTTCACTCTCACCGTCCGTCTGCAAAGGACATCCAGAGACTGCTAGGCCACCTGGCCTCAACCACAGCGGTGACCTACCTGGCTCGTCTCAGGCTCAGGCCTCTCCAAGCTTGGTTCCTGACTTCCTTCGATCACCTGAGGGACAATCCGTCCAAGAGACTCTCGTTGCCACCTCATGTCAGAGACTCTCTCAAGTGGTGGATGTCTCCCTCCAACATTCTCAAGGGGATGCCCTTCCAGACGCCAGAACCGTCCAGGATGGTCACTACAGACGCGTCCATGTCAGGATGGGGCGCACATCTCAACGGCTTGTGTGTGCAAGGACAGTGGTCTGCACAAGAGGCAGAACTGCACATCAATGCCTTGGAACTGTTGGCAGTCATCAAAGCCTTCAGGGCATTCAAAAATCATCTCCTCCACAGAGTTGTGCAGGTAGTATCAGACAACACAACCACTGTCTGGTACATCAACAAGCAAGGTGGAACTCACTCTCCAGTCCTCTTCACCCAGTGGCCATCCACTTGGCAGGGAAGGACAATGTGCTGGCAGACTCCCTCAGCAGGGACAAGGTGCTGCAGCACGAATGGACTCTGTCGAGCCCAGCCTTCAATCTCCTGACGTCTCATTGGGGATTTCCTTCAGTGGACCTGTTTGCCACACAGGAGAACGCCCAGTGCCAGGTATTCTACACCAGAGCGGGCAAAGGACGAGGATCCATGGGGGACGCCTTCCTTTGCAGTTGGAGTCGAGATCTCCTGTATGCATTTCCCCCCTTTCCTCTGATCTCCAGGACGGTGGCCAAGATGGCCAGGGACCGGTCCAACGCCATACTGTTGACTCCGTTCTGGCCGAGACAACCCTGGTTCACTCCTCTTCTTCATTTGGCCAAGGGCCAATACTTCCACCTGCCGAAGTGGCCCGACCTTCTGTCTCACTCCAAGGGAGCGATCCTACATCCAGACTTGGTCAATCTACGGATGACGGCATGGAGGATCCAGCCATAGAGTCTCCTGACTTGCTCAGGGTCCTGTCTGCTTCGAGAAAGGACTCCACCAAGAGATCCTATGCATATAAGTGGAAGCGTTTCTGTGCCTTTACGGAGGCTAGGTCTGAACCTTCCTCACCTGTGAGCCTTAGTACTGTTTTGCATTTTCTGCTGCATCTCAGGGATCAAGGCCTGGCCTTCTCTTCCCTCAAGGTCTACTTGTCGGCTATTGTAGCTAACCAACCACCCGGCTCACAATCAGCTCGCCTTTTCACATCACCTACGCTAAAGAGGTTCTTCAAAGGACTACATCACCTTTATCCACTGTTGCCACCACTGGCTCCGGCCTGGTCTCTCTCTCTAGTGCTTACACAGCTTACAAGACCTCCATTTGAGCCTTTAGGCTCTGCTTCCTTGAGACTGCTGACACTCAAAGGGGCTTTTTACATTGGCAAGAAAGTGTGACATGAAGTTGCACTTTCCTTAATGCTTAGCAGCTAGACAGCAAGCCCCAGGTGTGCATTTAAAAAGTACAGGGCAGCTAGACTGAGGTTTTTTCTGTGGCTCAGCAACTATATGGGAAGCTGTCAAAACGCTACAAACACAGGCGGAGCAGCTACATGGGCGGCAAGGAACGTGGCTTTTAGCCGCGCTTTAAACATTTTTTTCCCTTGCTGGCTGCGAATTGCGCAATTCCGCAGGTACACCATACAGTCGGAGCTTATCACATGGGGGAGTACAGGACCATTCCGAAAGAGGGAGAAAGTGAGGTCAGTTCGGAAATGCACATGATTACGCACAAGCTCATCACACACAAAACAAGAGAGCATCTACACAAAAAGAAAATGCAGAGTCAATACGAAAGAATTCATCACATGTGAACATACTGGTCGGCTTTCTGTTGCAAATTAAGGCATCTTGGGAAATGGTAGCAAAGGCTCATGGGAGTTGTAGTCTGTGTTCTGTCAGAGCATTATATTGAGTTGTCTTGAGGTTTCAACCCTCTGTCCAGGAGGGATTCCCATATGTCCTCCATTCTTGAGCAGAGGCCCCCCTTTTCCAAGTTGACCAGGCACGTCCTCCTTTGCCAGGACACGTCCTACTTTTCCAGCCTTCTTTTTGAAGAGGAAGCAGGAGGGCCAGGCGTGCTCTGGCCAGGCTCTGGGGGTCTCTTCCTGGCTCCTTCCCTCCCTCCCTCCTTCCCCGCTGCCTTCCTCCTCCCTTTGGCTGAGAGAGTGTGACTTGCAGGGAGGAAGGGCAGCGGTGGTGCTCCAGGTCCTCCTGATGCTGGGCCAGGGCAAGCTGGAAACAGGAGGAGGAGGAGGAGGAGAGGGACATGGGGCCCCTCTGCTGCCCTGCTTCCCTGCAAGTCACACTCTCTCAGCCAAAGGGAGGAGGAAGGCAGCCAGGAGAGAGCCCTGGAGCCTGGCCAGAGTGTGCCTGGGCCTGCCTTCTCCTCCCCCCTTCGGCTGAGAGAGTGTAACTTGCAGGGAAGCAGGGCAGTGGAGGTGCTCCAGGTCCCTCCCCTTCTCCTCCTCCTCTTGCCATCTTGCCCTGGTCTGGCTGAGCGCCTCCAGTGCCCTGCTGTCTCCCTAGAAGTCACACTCTCTCAACCAAAGGGAGGAGGTGAAGGAAGGTGCAGGCGCACTCTGGCCGGGCTCTGAAGGTCTCTTCTTGTCTTGGCACCTTCCCTCCCTCCGCACTTGTATTGCTGCCTTTAAATGGGCGCTTTAAAGATACAGAGCCCCATTTAACCGTTCAACTACACCGTAGCCTTTAGATGCAATAGGGGTGCTTTTTGCATTGGCTAAAAGGGGCGGTCCAAACTCGCCCCTTCTAGCGGCGAGATGAGGCCTAGGCTGCCACACGGGCAGCCCCAGAGGCCTCATCCCGCCGCAACGACCCGCCGCAAAAAAGAGCTCCGGGATTGAGCTCTTTTTTTGCGGCGCGGGAAGGGCACGATTGGCGCCCTCCCGCGCCGCCAGAGTGTCAAAACGTGCGCAGCGCGTCAAAACGCTGCGCACGTGATGACGCTTGTACGGCGCCACCGTGTAGACGCCGCCATCTTTAAATGGCGGCGTCCATGCGTTTTAGGCTTAGGGAGGGTGTAAAGGCTACACCCTCCCTAACCCTAAATGCGGGCTTTTTAGCCCTAAAAGCGCCTTTTTTTGCCCGTGTAAAACGGGCCAGCAATGCTGCACCCTTTTTAAAAAAGTAGTGGGGAAATCAAACTACTTTTTAAAGGCACTTCTTCTCCCTTAAAACTCCAAAATAGTGTTTTCATGGCACACTTTCCATTTTTCTCATCTAAAGGCTGGGCTTTCATGCAGCCTTCAACACACCTCTTTTTGCCAATGTAAAACGGGCCAGCTCCTTTTTAAAGCACTTCTTCTCCCTTAAAACTCCAAAATAGTGTTTTCATGGCACACTTTCCCTTTTTCTCATCTAAAGGCTGGGTTTTCAAGCAGCCTTCAACACACCTCTTTTTGCCAATGTAAAACGGACCAATGTGTCTTTTCTTGTGGCCATAACTTCAGCCAGACGTGCTTCTGAACTGACGGCCCTACGCTCGGATGAGCCTTACTTGACTTTTCATAGGGACAAGGTGGTCCTCAGACCGGACATTTCCTTCCTCCCTAAAGTGGTGTCTCCGTTTCACCTCTCCCAGGAGATTGTGCTTCCTAATTTTTATCCAGATCCTTCTTCGCCTCTGGAAAAGACTATGCACACCCTGGATGTTCGCCGTGCTTTGGCCTTTTATGTTCAGCGTTCTCAAGAGTTCAGATTATCCAATAGGTTGTTTATTTGTTATGGTGGTGCCAGGAAAGGCAACCCAGTTTCATCACAACGGTTTGCAAAGTGGATTGCTCAAACCATTTCTCTGGCTTATGAACTGGCTAAACGCCCTCTACCGGTTGGTGTGCGTGCCCATTCAACCAGGGCTACAGCTTCATCTGCTGCCTTCCTCAGAGGTGTTCCCCTGCCAGAGGTTTGCAAGGCGGCCACGTGGTCTCAACCATCCACGTTTGTGAAGCATTACCGGCTGGACTGCAGGTCCCGGAGAGATGCCAGTTTTGGTCGTGCTGTTCTTTCATCGATCTTGCAGTGACCTTCCCACCTCCATAGGTAAGCTTTTCAGTCACCCTATTGTGTGAGGCACAGAGACCACGAAGAAGAAGTACAGGTTGCTTACCTGTAACTGTGTTTCTTCGAGTGGTCATCTGTGCCCTCACACAAATCCCGCCCTACCTCCCCTCGGTCAGGTCCCTGCCTTTTTGCGGCGGACTTGAACTGAAGGAGGAGCTAGATTGGCGGGATTGGGCATGCTCAGGGAATGGGAGAGGCGGGGCTCCCGCCAATTTGCTCAGCTTTTCAGCATTCCGAATAGAGCTTCTGCGCAGGCGCAAACCCTATTGTGTGAGGGCACAGATGACCACTCGAAGAAACACAGTTACAGGTAAGCAACCTGTACTTATCTTTCATTAAATATATTATTTTATATTCTTCTGGAAATAGACAAAAAAATTCCAACAGAATACAGGGCATGAAATAGAGTTATGTAGGAAAGCCACAAATATTTTCTTTGTCTCTACTCAGGCCTTGGCAGTTCATTTGTTTGTTGTTGCTTTATAAAACTTTATGTTAATTAAAAAGGTTCCCCATTACACATTACACTGTATTTTTAAAAAACACTTTTGATTTACGCTAGTGAAGAAATTGCCTTCAGGAAGCTAACAGTTGGCCCATATGCTGAACATATGTTCATTGTCTATCTTAAGCAGAAATAATTTAATCTCTATGATGTGATCATTATTAAAATAGGAAGAGGTAATGGGTTATTTCTGGAGACCCTCAAGTAAAATTTGGGGAAGGGAGAGGAGGAGGGGGGAAGAAACATATGATATATACACACACTATTTGTTCTGTTAAAGTATACAGTATTGCATTGTGTATATCATATAGTGCTATGATATATAATATGTTATTGTTAAATTCTAGCTTGCTCTTTAATTTTAATAAGATATATGTTCTGATAGTGTTGACACCCATTTAACCATGGAATCTAATGTTGTATCAATAGGGCTTCTGTGCAGTTTGACTGGTATTAGTTACTCAAGCCATATTACATAACATATTCTCTGTATTATCAAAATATCACTACAGTTGTCCAAATCCAAAGTGTGTTGCTAATCTCTGCTAATAGAAATGTTGTGACTCATCTTCCATAATAATATAAACAGCCTGGAACTTTTCTCCTTTAAGGTCATTGATGGTACTGAAGGGGCCATTAGATAAGAGTGATGAAATCAGTTGCATAGCTCTCAGTGTTATCATGTAATTTGTTGTTTGCTGTCAAATCAATTTCAACTGAGGGAAACCCTATGAATAAGAAGCCTCCAAGATCCCTGGCCATCAATTGCCCTGTTCAGGTCTTGCAAACTGAGAGTTGTGGCTTCCTTGATTGAGTCAACCTATCAGTAGTGTGCTTACCCTATTTTCCTTTCGTCTTCCACTTTATCAGGCCTTTGTGTCTTTTCCAGTGATTCATGTCGTCTCATGACATGTCACGTATATGACAGCCTTAGATTAGTCATCTTCATTTCTAGTGAGAGTTCAGGCTGATTTGCTGTAAGACACATTTATTTGTCTTTTTAGCAGTCCATGATATCCGCAGAACTCTACTCTAGATTAATGTTTCAGATGAGTTTATTTTCTTCCTGTCTGCTTTCTTGGCTGTCCAGCTTTCACAACTACATACAGAAATTGGAAATACTGTGGTCTGGATAATTCTGACTTTGGTATTTAGTGGTAAGTCCTTACACTTGAGCATCTTAACTAGTTCTTTCATGGCCAACTTTCCGAGCCTTAGCCTGCTTCTGATTTCTTGGCTGCAGTCCTCATTTTGATTAATGACTGAGCCAAGGTACAAGGAAACTTGTCTTACTCTTTTGGACACGGGAAACCATTCTGTTTCTCCATATTGTGTTCTGACAGTGGCCTCTTATCCAGAGTAGAGTAGAGAACAATCAGATGTTGTGGTGTTCTCACAACATGTGTATTTCACCATGTGTTGAAATAAATTGGCCTTCCTTGGCCATTTTAGGTCCGGGAAAGAGTTAGTAGAAGTCACTTCCTGACCACTTTTTGTTTCAAAAAGGGCCTTTTCTGAGCATAAATTGACCAAAGGGAAATTCCATGCATGCTCCCTAGAGGATATTTTTCACACATGCTCCCTAGAGGATATTTTGCAGGAGTGGGAGGTGGGTTTTGCAAATATTTATGTTTCATCCTTGGGGAGGGGTCAGGGGCCTACAAATGTGGTGGAAATAGACTCCATAACCTTGGATGGCATTTTGGAGCAAGCCCTTCAGGCCCTTAGGCCACAAAAATAGCCCTGATAGTTGCATGCAGCCTATGGGCTGTACTTTACCCACTCCTGTTCTATACAGTCAAAGGCTTTGCTGTAATCTATAAAGCACAGGTTGAACTGCCTCTGAATTAATTTAGTGTGTTCCATTATTCAACTTAGGTTTGCAATGTGATCCCTAGTGCCTCTTCCTTTTCTCAGTCCATATAGTAGAGTCTCAGTTATCCAACCTTCAGATTTCCAACATTCCGGATTATCCAACGCCGCGGCGGCTTTGATTTCTTTAAATTTTCAGAGGACTGAACTGTTTATACTGTACATCACAATGTTGATCAGTGATTACGTTTACTTGTACTGCTGTTGCAATAAAACTTCAATACATTTGCAATTTGATTACGTTTACTTATACTGTTATTGCAATAAAACTTCAATACATTTGCAATTCATAGTGATTTCAAGGCTTATTCCAGATTATCCAACATTTTCGATTATCCAACTATCAGATGGCCCAGTTTATGTCGGATAATCAAGACTCTACTGTATATGGTAAATTACTTTCTTGTAAATACACTAGTGGCACTTTGTTTTGTGATAGATCAGTGCAATAGTCTGATAATTACTACAATCCCTGGTATACCCTTTCTTGGAGACTGGAATGTATGTTGCACATTTTCATTGTTTTGTTTTTCATATTTGTTGGCAGATTTTTGTTAGAATTTGAATGGATTTCATCACTACAACTTGAAACTACTCTCTTTGTATCCAGTGGCATCTCTAATGTTGATGTCACCCGGTGTGAGTGCCTGAGATGCTGGTGGGCAGTGGCCTGGCATGCCATGCTTCCTCACTCCCACTCTCTTCCCCTCATCTGCCCTTCCCTCCCCTACTGTCCCAGCATCCCAAAACGTTTGCTCCTTTTTCAGTGACAAAGAGAGCCAGTGCAGCAGAAAACACAGAGGGGGTATGTGCCCTCTCCCCTCCTTCTCCAATGTTTTGGCTCCCTTGGCTGAGAGAGTCAGAACAGTGAAGAAGGCAGCAGGGAGGCACACTCATTCTTACATCTCTGCTGCCTTGACTCCCTTGGCCAAGAGAGCCCCAGCAGGGGAGAAAAAGGGCTGGACCCAGCAGTGCCACACACAAACCCTGCAATGAGAAGAGGGCCTGACCTGGTATCATCCCTCTTCTGAGGTGTCACCCAGGGTCATCCACACTCCCTGTACCTGCCTAGTGATGTCACAGTTTATATGACACTTAATGATGCCACTTAATAATTGATCTCTCTCAAATACTTTCAGAAACTTTCTAAAATTGTGTGTTCATCTTCAAATTGTACTTCCTTGAAAAAAATCTGTCATCATTTCATCTCTTCCATACAGGTCTTCTGCCATCAACTTTTCATTTTGTCCTGAACATTTAATGTGTTCCCCTCTTGTCGTGTAGCCCCTACTCGTGATTTAAATTTCCCTTTAATTTCTCAAATCTAGGAGGACAGGTCTCTTGTTCTTCCTTTTCTTCTTCTGTATTGATTATTATAATAGTTTTCCCTACACAGAGATAGCTTAAAAGTTACATTCAGAATTATTATCCTGTTTTTTTCACATTCTACTTTTGCTTCTTGTCTGTTTTCAACTATTTGAAATTTTCAGCTATACAGATTTTTATTTGTACTGTAGTTCAATGAAGCTTTTCTTTCTTTTTGGCTACAGATAATGTCCTTTTGCATTCTCCCCTGATAATGTCCCCAGCTTTACTCCAGAGTTCTTCTAGTTCCCTGTCATTTAGGTTTAGTAGTGCAAATGTGTTCTTTACATCCTCTTTAAATTCTACAGGGATATTCTTCAGATTTTATTTTGGCACAGTGATGGATTTCATGTACTTCTTTAGCTTTACTCTGATTTTAGATATTAACAGTTCATGATCTGGGCCACAATCTGCTCCTTGTTTTCTTTTGCAGAGAGAATGGAACATCACTTTCTTCTGCTTCTGAATATGTAGATTTTTATTTCTATATTGACAATCTGGTAATGTATGTATCTACAGTCATCTCTTTGGTTTGCTGAAGAACATCTTCGTTGTGAACAAACTGTTGGGCTCAGAAAATTCAATAAGTTTTCTCTTGATTCTAGGTCAAATTCTCCTACAATATTTGGTTCTGTTCTGTTTCCTGCTTTTGCATTCCAGTTGCCTATAATTACCAACATTCCCTGTTTTAGTGTGTGACCAGTTTCCTTCTGGATGCCTGTGTAGAATATTTAGATTTCTTCCTCATCTGCCTCCGTGGTGGCAACATAAATTATCTGATCAAAAAGTTGTCATTGCTGTTGTTGTTAACTGCCCTCAAATCGACTACAACTCATGGTGACCTTGTGTATGAGACATCTGCAAGACCCTCTCTATCCCTCACTGTTCTGCTTAGGTCCTGTAAATTCAGACCCATGACTTTCCTGATTGAGTCTATCCATCTGGCGTGTGGTCCTCCTCATTTTTAACTACCTTCTACCTTCTTAGCATTATCAAATTTTCTAAAGAGTCATGTTTTCTCATGATGTGGCCAAAGTCCCTCACAGCCTCAATTTGATCATCTTGGCTTCCAGGGAATGTTTAGGCTTGATGTGTTCTAAGGCTCATTTGTTTGTCTTTTTGGCTACCCATAGTATCCTCAGTACTCTTTTCCAGTACCACATCTCAAGTTGGTTTTCTTCTGATCCACTTTTTTTCTCTGTCCATATCCATACTATGGGGCTAAACAGACAGACAAAAAGAGGTGTTTTCAGGCTGACTTGAAGGCATGGCATTTAGATGACACATGCCAGAAGCCAGCAGGAAAGTGCCCTCTAGGCGCCTTATGCACAGAGAAGCCATTTCAAAAAGAAGCAGCTTTTTCTGCTTCTTCCTGGCTTAAAGCAATGTCATATGATCATGACATGAGCACTCCAGTTGCCTTGGGAGCCAGCAGTGTGGTTGGTGGGGTTTCAATGTAGCTTTAGAAAAGGCAGCTTCAAGCCACTTTTTCCTGCCCATCTGTTTTGCCCTATAGCGAACTTAAATTGCTGCTTCTTCCCTTGCCTCCTGCACCTTGCCTTCCTTTTCCTCCTTCAGCAGCCTCCACTTTGTCCTCCGTTTCCCAAGGGCAGATCTGGTTTCCACCTTTCATTCCCTTCACAGATGGAGGGACACATAGATGGAGGTCTGTCCCCAGCTTCACGCACCCACACAATACCAACACAATGACTCCACTACAGGCTCTACTGCTGCTGCTTCTACTACCATCATCACTACTACTGTTGCTACAATTGCAGCTGGTGCTGTTTCAACCTCCACTGAAGCAAACATATGGGGAGGCCTGGGATAATCACATGGAATACTAGCAGAGCTATCCTGAAATTGCTGATTGGGTGACTGTATAATATTGGCTTATGAAGAAAATACACCTGCTTATGTGCACACACATACAACAGGAATAAGAATTAAGTGGATCTCCAGTTTTATTTTTATTTTTTTAAGTCTGGTACCAGATGTCAGGAAACACTAGATTATTATGAACAAAGTACAGTTTTTGATTTCTGTATAGGAAGAATAGTGTTAGATGTTGTTAAAATTTTAAAGTCTTTTGTAAACTTTTGCAAGATGGAAAAGTATTGCCATTGCTAACTATTACCATTTATGATCCTTAGAAAAAGAAAAAAGGTAAAAAGGGTGGAAGGAAGAAAAAAGCTAAGAAGGAGAAAGATCTGACTCCTGACAGGTAAAAATGTATCTGCTCCTCTGAGATTCACACTGACACCTCTCTCTCCCTCTTTCTCTCTTTCTATCTCTTTCTCTCTCTCTGGCTTTGTTCCAACACAAAAGAGAGTCAAAGTTGGTATGCATAAGCCTGAACCTGGTCGCTCCAATCTCTTGGCAATTATGTGGAGAATCTAACATTGGTTTCTTTTAAAATGGCTGTAATATAGAGGAAATTTAGGCACGGAAATGTCAGCCACCAATTTGCAGATAGTTCATTTCAGGTTATCAGTGCTATGGGGCTTATCTTGTGTATTTTTATCATGTGTCTTATGGTTCTTTGAAGAACTGTCATTAAATTTTATTCTTGTGGCAGCTGTAGAAACAACTGGTAGTTACAGATACCTGTTAGATTTTTCCATCTGTTTTTAACATCTCTGGAATAGGACACGACCAGTTCTTCTGCAGTAATTAAACAAAGCAATGTTTCTTTTTCTACTTAAAGCAAATCATAAAATATTAAAACTAGCATAAACTCCTGCTGTTGTCACTTGGATTGTTGTACCCCGGTCTGACCACAGGAAGGTTAATGTAGATTTTATCACCAGCTGTTCTGGAGCAGAATTGTAACAGAGTGAGGGTTCTCAGGGTTAAAGTATTAGGATTCTTTTATTAGTAGGGTAAATAGACATTTACCTCCCTCCTCAGCTTTTGTATTCTTTCTGAACATATCTGTAATCCTCACAGTAGCTAGGGATGTGGTAGATTTTCCCAGCAACTATATAATGTTGTAATGCAAACTATTTGGAGATAGGATGGTCCTGGAAAAGCAGTAGAAATAAATTAGAGTTCCAAAAACTATGTCCCTGTTGTGATAAAAACAGTTACAATTAATCTGTTGATAGGGTTCAAGAATGTTAAAACTCTGCAATGTTGTCCTATGCATGTTTACTTAGAAATTAACCCCACTATTTTCCAAAGTGGTTATACCTAGGTAAGCATTCATAGGATTGTAACTTTATACTGTATTTTCCCAAAATGGAAATGTTATTATTGAAAATAAATTGTCAGTTTTAGCTATATAAGGATATTTAAAATTTTACAATGGGAGAGGTGTTTTGTTTGTTTTTAAGAAAGTACGTGGCATTAGCTACAAACCATTATATATTTTTGTTTAGAACCATTGATTCTCTCTACCAGGAGCTCGTAGAAGAAAGGATATTAATAAAACCTAAGAAAGTAAAGCTCAGCGATTATGTGGGTAAAGTATAAACTTTTTATGACAGTACAGAAGTGCATCATGACATTTCAGAATTATATTTAATGTTTATCACTTACAATATTATGAGACCTGCCTTGAGCATCTGAGACAGAGCAACAAACAGGACCATTTGTTTTAATGTTGCTGATTCCAAATAGAATAATTAACCTGTGTAGAATCTCTGACCAAGAATGCAGTCAAAATAAATCCAGACCTTGTTCTTTACCATGCATGCATGTATGGTATAATTTGAAGCCTTTATATTTTCTGATACATTTTGTTTTTACATCTGGCAAGTGCCAAACACAAAAATAAGGGTTGCCTCCAGTAAGATTTTCTATCCATATTTTTAAAACTGTTGTTTCGGAAGCAACGGCTAAATAGCTGAAATGCATTTATCACATCCGCAAAGGTTAGCTACTTGTGGGAGACACACATATTTCAAAGACTGCTTCAAAAACCTTGCAAGATGTTTATTTCATGGTTATATTTGACCCCTTTTCATTATAATAATACTGACACCAGACATATCCTGGCTAAATCCCTCGTGTACTTTAAAAACCAGGGTAGAGAAAAGTAGCTTCAAAAACAGACCTAAACATTGAAGAATGGAAGCATTTCTCCAAAAAATCTAATTTTTTCCTGTTACTTTTCCATCAGGCAGGCTGCCATGGAATGGGCAGATCTCTCTTGCCAGAGGTTTGAACTGTTGCTTTAAAAATTAGACCAAGAAGCCCTAAGGCTGAAAGTTATAATACTTCTAAATTTGGAAAAGAGAAGCAGAAATAAAAATGAGATGGGCAGAATTAATTCTGGGCAGAAGAGTAGGAACTGGTCCCAAATAGTCTAAACATAGGAAGGCTGAAGTAAGGTTAGAGAATGAGGTGTAAGGGAAGGCCTCTACAGTACTCCCCAGACAATGGTATTAAGTATCATATAGCCTCCAGACATAGTGGTTCCTTAAGCCATCACAGCTAATGAGGAAATGTCAGAATAAACCATGAAGAGGAAAGCCCATAGCATGCTACTGCATGTAGTCTGTTAAGACAGACAGACATCAATTCTATTTCCAGGAGTGTCTACCAGCTCCCTTAGTGAGCATTCTTTGCTCTTTGGGTAATTTTATCTTTCATTAGGATGTTTTTCTCCTGAAATAATAATGCATTATTACATTTTAAACTCACATTTCTTCCTTGTAGGTGAGTACAGCTATCTGGGGACTACACTCCGACAGGTGAACATAGAACCAATGCCCTCTCTCACAGATGTCAAACAGCTCATAGCACTCTATGGAATATTGCCACTAGGTAAGTTCACACAAGAAATTGCCAGAGGGCAGAATACCACATTTTGTTTCATGTCAGACTCACCTGTTTTTACCAGCTATGACAGTGCTGGATTGATTTGGGTTGAAAGCATTTTCCAGAATTCTTTTTCAATTAAGTGTTCTAGGCCAAGAAAGTTTTAATAGCATACTTTAAAAAGGTGTATGCCTGCTATTGTGTTTGACTGCCATTTCTTTGCCAGTTTTGTTTGTATGTTAACTGTTTGGGAACTGCGGCATATAAAACAATATCGCTGACGGAGAGTAATAGAAAATACAAGCTCCAGTGATTCAATTTAATCAAGTTAGGGGAAGGGCAAAGGCTGCAATTTACCTTTTTACAAGCCAGCTAACGTGTCTTGCTATTAAACAATGGAAGCATTTATGGAATTAGTCAAAGTTCATTTCATATATCAGAGAGAGTGCTTTTAATTGTCCTTGTCGTTTTAAATATTAGAAATTATTTACAACAATCTGCCATGGTTGTTTCCTTTAAAGTATCATCTGCATAGTATGTTGTTTGAATATGATTGCAGAATAATATTTTTAAACATAGGCTATTGAGCTCTCCTTTTTTTAGGTTTGTTTTTCTATTATTGTACTACCTTTTTCAGTTTGGGAGATTACAGGAGAAAAAAGTTGCCATTAAATTAGACTGTATCCACACTTAGTCAGATTCTGATTGCTGTCATCCTGTCTCCAAAACACAACTGAACCAAAATAGAAGGGGAAATGCTAAATTCTAATGACAAATACTAAAAGAAAAAATAATGTAAATTTCCTAGCTGTCTGTCTTATTCAGTTAGGAAGCAAAAAATGGGGAGAACCCAATAAAAGCTACAGAAGAAACTGGAACAAATCTCAAGGTGCTCAATGGATTAATAATTTATTGATTAAAAAGCCCAACATGTTTCAGCCTGTATATGTTCTCAAATGATTTCTTCAAAGGCTACATTAAAAATCAAGAAAAGAAACAACAGAGAAATACATAATTTTACAATATATGAAATCGTTATTACATTTATACATGGCCTATGTCCTTCAGAGGGATATAAGCTTCAGAAATTTCTAAAGCGGAAACTCTCATACCATTTACTGTATCAAAAAAAGAAGGGGAGAATGTGAACTAAGGCTGGGGTTTTTTTCTTTTATGTCAGCAGATTGGAGGGAAGGGGGTACTAAATAACATTCAAGGATACTTCAGTGTTATAAGGCTGAAGGACAGGGGAATCAGAAAATCCAGAGAAAGTGTGTAACAGTGGGAAGAGGTCAGAATTCTCATTTAGGCTTTGGGGTACCAAAAAAACTGTCTTTTTTTCTTAAATTTCTCACACCAGTAGTATTTGCCTTTTCTAAAGGCCAAAATCTTAGGTGTGTTCCACAATGATGTTGTTCGAAGAAATAACTTGCTAAAGGATCATCTGGTTTTGTTGTTGTTTCTTTGTTTCATAGGTTTAAAAGGTGTACTGTACATTTCTGGGTTTTTCCCCCCACATACATTCTTTCACATAAATCTTTAGGTAATTGCTTTGAATGGCATGGATAACAAAACTACTGCTGCATAGATTTTAAAAATCTACTGCTGCAGTTATATGACATGCACCTTCCTGAGGCAGTTCTGTGGAAAGGGATCTATAGTTGAAATCCAACGGTTACATTTGATTGGACTTTTGTAAATCGCTTGATGAGATAGGCCTAGAAAAGAAAAGGATACTGTATGTGGTTTATCAGGCCCATTATCATTTTCTCTGTGTGATATAAATACCTAAGGTTAAATTAATCATGAGAGACATCAAGTGAGCATTGTATTTTCTGATAGCATTGACTATCCAAATAGATTAATGTTTATTTGTTAGTGTAAAGTTCTGAAAGTTTTGAGAGCATTTCCGTAGCAAGAAAAAGATAGGATGTTAATTTTATTTGTAATGTCTGTGGTTGCTGATGTATGTACTGGCAACACCTTAGGCAACTAGTGATCAAATAAAATATATTTTTATAAATTCCACATTTTTATTCAAAATTGAAATAATGAGAAGATTCATATTCTTATATACCTAAAAATGACGCAAGTATAAATGTAAGCAAACTACATATTTGCTAAAGCAAAATCTTGTGAATTCCTTTCATCAAAATTGCTAAAGCGCTAATTAGATTGCTTTTCTAAATCTTTTGGAGAGCCAACTGTATCATTTTTTTTCCTGACATTAATAGCTAAATCTTATTGTATGCTTATTCATTAGTTCAATTGAGCTTATTCCAAATAAACACACATAGGGTGGAGCTTGTAGTATTTCTCTTTTGAAATATGAACTGGATTTGCTGCAACTTTGAGTCAGCAGTCCTTTACATGAGAACAAGGTGGTTAATATTTCAAATGCATTTGAAGTCATTGTGCTCTGTATATGTGGTTAAGATTTATGTTCTATATGAAGCTGAGACTCTTACTATCTCCAATTTCACATTGTGCCATGACCCAGTTCATATATACTAAAACCAGTGAATTCTTGCTTAGGAAAACAAATCATGCATTCTGAAACCCACATGTCAAAGCATACTCTCTTTTTCAAAAGATCTATTTCTTCTCAGCCTGTGGGGCCCAGTCTACAGTTTTCCTGTTTAGCACTATTTTTATATTTAAAAAAAATATTTATATGCTGCCTTCTCCCAAATTTAATCCAAGGTGGCTCACAGTAAAGGTCATATGGAAGCTGTGGACAGAAAAAAAAACCTTGGAACCTAAAATCATCTCAATTTGAATAAACATTAAATCAATAGAATTTGCTATAGATAAGTGTTAGCTTAATAAGTTCTCATTGATTCATTGAATCTACTCTAACTGAGAATAACAATTGGAATTATGCTATAGTTAGATACCTCCAAATACCAAAGGAAAAGTTAAACTATTGTATGCCCTTTGATTGCAAAGGACTGGACAGTTAAATATATGCTCTCCTGCTGAAATCAACAGACTCTAACACATACTTTTATATAGAACAAGGTTTGTATTGGGACAGCTAATTTCTCTTCTGCTTGTAAGCTTTCTAAATTTTACCACAAAACTTTTAAAAAGTTACTTTTTAAAAAAAAAGTTCAGTTTGAGTTTTTGAGTTGGAAGTAAAAACTATATCATTGCAATGTTAAGATGTCCTTAGTCCCATTAACCTGTAGTGTCTAGCTTGAGGCTTTACCTCCATTTATGGGCAATTAAAAGTAAAATTGTCCATTGTACTTCCATAGGTTCTCAATCTGTACATGAGAAAGCTCCTCTTGTGAAGGCTTTGCTCTTGGCTGGACCAGTAGGTGTAGGAAAAAAGATGCTTATCCATGCACTCTGCACTGAAACGGGAGCCAATCTTTTCAATTTATCTGCAGCTAACATTACAGGAAAATACCCTGGCAAGGCTGGTCTGCAGTTGATGCTTCACATGGTTTTTAAGGTGAGACAAGGAGTGGCTTTTTATTTATTTATTTTCTTGTAAATATACGCAAGCCTGTATTTTAGTTATATGTTAATGCTAGATCTAATTGTTCATCTGAGCTAGAGTGGATTGATTGAATCAAAGGTTAATCAATGATTGATATATTTGATTGATTTCTTGTTTTTACTGTAGATGGGATTTACATTCAATTCAGGCCTAAGAATGTTATCCTCTATTCAAAAAAGATAATTATTATGTAATGTGAAGTTGATTGTTTTTGTGGGTTTTTCAGGCTATGTGGCCATGTTCTGGAAGAATTTATTTCTGACGTTTTTCCTGTATCTATAGCTGGCATCTTCAGAGAAATTCAGATTTTCTGAAAATGCTAGCCACATATGCAGGGGAAACATCATCCCAAAAAACCCACAGAAAGCTAATTATTATCTACTGTATATACATAAGTATAGAAATTTTAGTCAAAAAATTGACCCCAAAAACCTAGGTTGACATATCCACAGGTCAATGTAAATGCTATACTTTTATTAAAAAGGGAATCCTTCCCTGGTGAAAGGCAAGAGTGCAATCTGTCCTGAAGGCATTCAGCTCCCTCTGCTCTCTCTTCCATCCAGCCTTTAGTGTGAGCCAAAACAGTTATGCCTGCCATAATTTTGTAGGTTCTTTGGCATTGTTTTCCTTTGTTTCATCATTTAGATCCTATGTTGGCTGTCCCTAAGTTTTACCCTCGACTTATCCAAGGGATATAAAAATCCATAATTTTGCCTCCAAAACTTGCCCTGGACTTATACATGAGGTCGACTTATATGTAATTCATTTGAAATGTTCTTGTGTAATACATAATAAAAATATATAGTAACAATAATAATAATAGTAAAAAAATAGATTACATTACTCACATTGTTGTTATTTTAAGTACCTTCAAGTTGACTCTGACTTATGGTGATCCTATCCTATAATTTTCTTGGCAAGATTTATTCAGAGAAGTTTTGACATTGACATCCTGAAGGAGTGTGACTTTCCCAAGATCATCCTTGACCTTAGGGTGGGTTCCCATGGCTGAGCAAGGATTCAAAACCTGGCCTCCCACTGTCCTGTTTCAGCATTCAGATCACTACACCAAACAATAGCACATACAATTAGCATACAATATCAAAGAACATATAGATATGTGATAGGCATCAAGTATTTTAAAAGATTGGGAAGCCGTGCACCACACCAGTTCCTACCATATAATGAGGTTGACTGAGCATAGTTAAATGAAAAATAGCTGAAGTTTTATTTTAAAATGCATTATGAATGCAGCCTTTTCCCCCAGCACCTGCCTTCCAGGCCCTCCCTGAAACTATAGAGGTGCCCTTGAGAGAATGTCAGCTTGGAAGATAACTATCTTCCTCTCCAGACTGCTATGGAGAAGACTTTCTCTAGCCATCATTGAGCATTTTTACTCCAACCACTGTTTCCATTGACTCTTACAATAATACTCTTCAAACATCTGTCTGTCTGAGCATCAGCAAAGCAGGCAGAGCTCAGTCTGCTGGTGATGGTGGTGATGCTGTTTTTGCAGCTCTGTGTTGTAGATCAAACAGGCAAGCTTAGAAAAAAAGTGAAATCAAACACAGTACCTTGTTGGTCTTGTATGACAGCCATCTTGCTTATTAGTCATTTCTTCAATCTGTTGACTGGGGGACCAGGAAACTATTAACTCAGTCTAGTAGCCACTACAGGAGTCAAGCAGCAAGCCTCCAGCAGATTTTTCTCTTCTGACCTATGGTGGGGCCGGGTTGGTTTTCCTCTTGCCCTGGTGTTCTTGGTGCAAGTAGTGCTAGTACAAAAAGACTCCCAGTTGCTTTGTTATTCAAAAATTTAAATACTATATATAATTTTAAATGAATTTGAATATGGCCAGAGTGTTTTTCTTTAAAGCTCTGAAACTGAGATAAACAAGCACATGGACCAAAGAGTTGTCCTGAATTTTATCATGTTAGTGACAGAGTGCTGTAGTGGTTTTAGAGTTGAAATGTGGTTCAGGAGAACTGGTTCAATTCCCTGTTCAGCCATGGAAACTCACTGAGTGACCTTGGATGAGGCGCACAATGTCAGCCCCAGACAACCCTGTGATAGGGTCACCATAAGTCAAAAACAACTTGAAGGCATACAACAAGAAGTGCCAAAATGCTCTTTGATCTACAAAACAGAGAGAAGATATATTTGGTTATTCACACACACGCACACACATACACACTGGACTGCCACCCATTCTGTTTCAAGGGATCTCCAAACCCAACATAACTTTTTGGAAGGAAGGCATGAGGGACTACAAAAAGAAAAGGAAAATTCTTGGGCTAATGGACATACAGTGGACACTCCACATTTGCTGGGGTTAAGGGTACAGGACCCCCATGAAAATGAAATAAACACAAATTTTTAAAAAAAAACACTTCACAATACCTAGAGAAAGGAATCTCTGGGCCCTTGAGCTTCCTGGCGGATCTAGATATTCCTAGAGAGAACATATTAATCACATCTGCAAATAATCAAATCCAGAAAAGTCCACCTTTGCAAATGTGGAAGGCCAGCTGTACCTTTTGTATCAAAGAACGTTCCATCTGCAGAGAGACATCGATTGTGTTGTGTTGCATCTATTTATTGTACTCATTTCTTTACTGTCAGAGGGTGCTTTTCAACAAGGGTTGCTATGTAGTGTGGAACCTGTTGGGCAACAAATCTGGTGAACATACAGAAGAACCAAGTAGTCCAACCCTCTGCCATGTTTAGTCATTTGCTGTTGATGCTCAAATATGTAAGGGTTTCTCTAATATCTCTTCAAATTTTAAATATAACACCTTTTGGGGAAAAGATAGCTACTATTTTGTTTACTTTAATTTAAAAATGATTGCAATCCCAATCTGAAATAACATGGAATAAACTGTTAGTAAAAAAGCACTAAAGATCTGGTGTTAACAGAACACTCTCCAAATCTAAATGGAAAGAAAAGGGAGCCTTGACTATCCTGCAAAAACAGTACTATCTTAACTTAAGGCAGTATTAGAAAGGTTAAGGAGCCATCTGCTGGTGACTTCAACAAAATGAAGTGTCTAGCACTGCTACTAAAATTTCAATTATAAATTAATTGCATAGTCCATTTAATTAGCCATAGATTCAAACTGCCCATGGATAATTCAAATGAAGTACTTTTCATTGCAACATACAGTCTGCCACATATCTGCCAACAATTTCAATTAGATTCTGGTGGATTATGGGTGTCTCAGCTGGTTAAAAACAAATTGGAAAATATCAGCGTATTGATCGGAAGAAGACAGCTTACTGCTCAGAATAACATTGTTTTATATATAGGCAAATCTTTTCATTTTTGTGAATTTGGAAGCAGAAAACATTCATATAGATTACCTATCTTTGAGTTAATAAAAAGTAAGATCACTACATATTTTGTATTTGTCGAAGTGTACTTCCCCATAGCTAATCTAATTTAAGAACCCAGCTGACATTATCTCGGGGTGGGTGGGGGTGGGATTGGGAAACAAAGGAAGACTGAAATATTGTAGGACCTGTTTAACCATAATGATTATACTGTAAAGGCTCCATTGTAGAGAAGAACACTTTTTCAACCACTAGGAAGAAATTTAATTTACTAAAGAAGAAAAATGGTTGCAGGAAGAGAAGGAAATAGAGGACTCCCAAAGGCCATCTATTTTTAAAATGCATAATATTCAATTGATTAAAGCTAGAAGTATTAATCACATAAATTGGTAGATTAATTAGTGAATTTATTATGCATGGCTATAAATGTAGATTTCTCTAAGATTCTTCCCCTTTCAGTAACAATACCATTGAGATCTGTAAGCAATGTGCTCATTTTTACTATCACTTAATATATGAAGGCAAAACAGATCTTCCAAAAAGAATTCTTAGTCATAGTTGCATTCTTTTCCCAATATGGGCAATAATCACCATGTAGGAAAAACTGTCTGTTTCCCATCATTTGAGGGCTGATGACATTCTAGAAATTGCCATGTTTTCCGAAGAGGATTTATTTCCCTTAGACTTTCCAGATCGAATGTGACAGGCTGTTAATGATGTACAATCATTTTTTATTATTACTATTTTTGCATAGAAGCAATATGCATTGTTTTTTTCCTGCAACATCTCAAAAAAAAGCAAAGCAGGCTAAAAAAAATTACAGTTAGATTTTTTTATGTTAACAGTGAAAGTTTCTTTTACTGAGCAAATAACTGCAGCTATAAAACCAAAAAGTGTGATTAGTGCTTGTAATCAGAATTTTCTAATTGATAGTATAATACGGCCGTTTCAAGCAACCTATTTTTTTTTCTATATTGTACGTTTTTGTTTACATGCATCATCAAGATAGGGAACCAGTTTATCTGAAGGGCCTTTTCTGCTGAATGTCCTGCAGATGCTGCTGAGCAATAATCATAAGAGGTTACTACCCAGTAGAAAATTTAATAAACTCAGACTGTTCATAGCAAATATTTGTGAAACAGACAGAAACAAAATAAAAACTGTTTAAAGTACTGCCTTTTTCATGCTGAGGATCAGAACCAGAATGCATTTGAATGCAGCGGGTATTAAGAATATTTGTTTTGATTTGGAATGTAGTAAGTATATTCCAAGTTCATTAAAATTAATGACATCAGCTTTAGTGGATATACACTGTACCCTGAGGACTTGTTCACACGTGACACACATTTCTGGTGAAGGTTAATTATCATGATTATCTTTAAATCTTCCTCACAAATATCATGTGTGAACAAACCCTCAGGGTATAGTGTATATCCCCAGAAAGCTGGTTATTTGGATTTGGGCTATGCCCACAATATACAAGGCCTCAAGAGGTGTATCATCACATATGGAAAACAACTCTATAATGAAGATTTTTGTACCTCCCCAATATGACAGATGTGGAGTTGAGGCTAAACAAGAGTAGCCTGCCTAAGGCTATCTAGGAGAGGCCACATTTAAATGAAGACATTTCAGAACTATTGCTGAGTTACATAGCCATCATATCTCAGATGTTTTCTGGCTAGTTTTTTAAATATTCTATACCTATACTTTGCATGGTACTGCCCTAGAATTACTTTTACAGTTTTACCAAGGCCTTTGTAGCATGTGAATAGTGTTGATGAGAAATTAAATTTCCTTTGTAGTACATCACTGTTCACTCAAACTAACAACAAAAAGGCAGTACACAGTTTCAGTTGGTTATCTAGTTTCTGACTATGTTGTAATATGTTCTGAATTATTGTAATACAGGTGTCGTATCAACCAAATGCACCCTATGTAATTTAGGCTTCCAGTTTCATAAATGTGTCACTGTATTTAGGCTTCCAGTTTCATAAATGTGTCACTGTATTTAAATACTGAGAACTGCAAGTGATTCTTTTTAAAAAGTAAAAACTCTTACCAACAAATTTTAAATGAGATTTGAAGCCACAATAAAGGTATTAGCATTGAGGTGGTTCAATGCCATTCTATTGTTGTTGCTTAGAATTTGACAGTTTTCAATATCCATTTACCTTGTGGGGTTTCCTCTTTATTTGCTATGCCTTCTTTTTCCCAGAGTGGGAGCAGTTTCAGAGATAGGCACTCCTGCACCTATATATGGATTTGAAAGGTAGGAGACACATTGGAGCTGCCCTACCAGAAACATATTGGTGGCCTGATATAAAGATCTATACCCTTTAAAAGTGTTTCAGTTATAAAAGATTTTCCATTTTCACCATTCAGGTAGCCAAGCAACTACAACCTTCAGTCATATGGATCGGAGACACAGAAAAAACTTTCTACAAAAAGGTGCCTAAAGCAGAAAAAGAGGTAAAATGCCATTTGTCCCTCTGTACTGCTAGCATGGCAAAGTAATGAGAGTATTTCACTCAGTCTTAACAGTGGTTAGTGTTAATTTTTGTTTTCTAATGGACACTCATCATCAGTAACTTTGGGTCAGCTCCACATAAAAAGCAATATGGAATAGATTGTGTCTTTTATTAGAAATGTATCTTTGCTGAAGGAATATGTTAACTTTTGATTAAAGCATATCTCTTCACTGAGCACAGTGGAAATGAAAAAGCGAGATCTGTTTATAAGAAAACAAAGGCAAAGTGACAGCATCTCATTTAAGAACTGGTGATAACTCTGGAAATTCTCTATTTTGTTTCTGTATATAAATCTGATTTAATTTTTTTAATCACATGTAAAATGGTCATTACTCAGATAATGAGCTTCAGTCTTAACTTGGAACATACATGGTTTTGTCAGATTTCAGACAACTCTTGCTTTCCAGCATCATTATGTTACATCATTCTATTTATCATTAACGAAATGAGAATAGCACATTTGCCAAGCCTACCAATTAAATGTCACCTGAAAAGAAATTACAATCCTGGACATGATATCAAAGCATTAATGCTTTTTGTTCTAGGTATAAGAAATGCTTTGTGAAACAGTCTTATTTTTGGTTGATCCCAGGTTTGGTGTCTGTAGAGAAGCAGGAATCAATATTTTCAAAAACTGCATAGAGATGTTGAACCTAGCTATCAGGTGACTTATGCCCTCTGCTGGCTCATCTTTGCAGAAACAGTTTGCCACACAGATACCAGTAGATAAAATGATGTGTATATACTAGCTTAACTTTTTTTCACAAAACTCGCATACACCTAGAAAACAGAAAATTGTGCTACAGAAAATATGTGTGTAGGTGTTTGTACCAGTTATCCTAAACTGAAAATAAATTCAAATTTTGGCAGCAACTCTATTTAAATAAGCGCAAGCCAGAACTATATAGGTGACACTAATATGTAAACATTTTCCAATACATAGAATGTAATCTAACCAAAATTAAGCACTTTTACATTTCATAGATTGTTTAACATGTGATTGAATTTCCTTTAATTGATATCAACAAAACAAATAGGTATTTATCCTCGGCTGAATTGTGTCTTTGTTAATTCAGAAATGTGAACTTTCCACTTGTTTATAATTTCTCGCCAAGGGTACAGTCGGATTTTTATGTTTAAGTAGCAGACCTGTTGTGAAGCTTTGGTCACGTATAAGGATGAAATGAGACAATGCATTGCTCGAATCCTATATTACCTTTTACTTAACCTAACTTTATGTATATCTAGCTGGGTAGCAGAGCCACTAAGAAACCCTGTTAGTGAATTCTGAAGCTGCATATATCAGGGCAGCGGCAAGAATGCCCAATACGCATCAGAACAATACACCGGAAACCCAGTGTGCTTCGTTGCATGATATGCCTTGGTGTGCAAAATGCTTTAGTGCATATTATACATCAGGTACTTTGACAGCTCTGCTACATAGTAACAGCAGCCCTTTGATGGATACAGACTTTACAAACCTGCCCAATTCTAATTCCTGTATATGTAAGTCCAACTCTGATACAGGATTCCAGTATATGTTTTTAGAAGACCTTGTCCCTCAAGTAATGGAAGACATCTCTTTACTTGGATGTTTTGAATTTAATGTGCTCTATTCTTTGTGATTGGTCCTTGAGGCAAGCATTGTCATCATCATCATCATCAGGTTTATTTACAAAGTGCCTTAAATTTACTTGGTGTGGTACATAATAAGTATTAAAATACAAATAAAATCCTGCCTATGGTGTATACAGTCTAAAAACAAGAAGAGAATATTTTGAAATTAAAATTTTATTTTGTAAAACAATAACAAAAACAATTGGCAAACATAGATGTTGCCAGCAGCCAGAAAATCAGGTTGTAAACTTGAACGCTACCCTAAACAAAGTTGACTTTAGCCCAGAAGTTGCTGATAAGGTGTTACGATAAGGAGAAACAAGTGCTGAAAGATAAGGGGGAGTTAAACCATGTAGAGCTTTAAAAGTTAACAAGAGGAGCTTGTAACGGACTCTGAAAGGGATGGGGAGCCAGTGAAGGGATGACAGCAGAGGGTAATGTGATCATAACAGTGGGCCAGAAAGATGGTCCTAGCAGCAGAATGTTACAGCGAGATCAAGGGGCTCAGGTGAGAAAGAGGGAGGCCCATCACCAGTCCTTCAACAACAAGTGAAGTGTAAACTAAATCTTGGCATTAGATACTGTCAGAGAAGGTCAAATTCTAGCTAAAGTATAGAGAAAAAATCAGCAGGATTTGGCTGTGGCCTAGATTGGAGGAACGAACAACAAAGAGTCAAAAATGAAACTGACACTACAGCTCTGAGGAAATCCTGTTGTAGAAGAAAAAATGGTTCTAGTTTGGGCAATACAGTGGGTCCTTGTTATCTCCACTGGGGTTTGGTTCCAGGACCCCCCATAGATAACAAAATCCATGGATGCTCGAGTCCCCTTAAGTACTTGGCATAGCATAGTAAAATGGTGTCCCTTATATAAAATGGAAACTCAAGGTTTCTTATTTCGAATTCATACTTTTTGGAATATTTTCAAGCCATGGATGCTTCAATTTGTCAAAATATGCATGGATAAGGAAAGCTAACTGTATAATCTTTCTCCAGATCAATCTCAAGGGAAACCCAGTTTTTCTTATGGAAATTGCTATATTCTATGATTGGCTGGGAATTGGCAATGGCTTAACCTGCTTAATCTTTCCATTTCAAAATAGCTTATCATTTTGAAAGAACGGTTATGTTTTTAAAAGAACAAGGGATGGATGGATGTTTATTTGTAAATAACATAGATAACAGCACTGTGCAGAGGTTCAGGCTTGTAGTACTATGGAGAACGGCATTAAAGTGAAACATTGCTCTTGAGGCTGCTGTTTTAAGAGGAAAGATTTGAGGTCTTTGTGTATGAATGGGACAGCTTTTGTGGAAATCTCAGGAGTTTATTACATAGGGGATGGAACAGGGATGAGATCACCCCCCTGTCCTTATTCTGTCTGTGATCCACACGTGCTCCCTAGTGAAAGTGATTGTGCAAATCACTTTCACATGAAAGTGGGCTGAAAAGTGCTTTCAGATGTCAGCTGAAAGCATTTCCAGCCGTCATGGTATTAACGGGTTCCTCTGTTAATACAAAAGACTACAAATGACAGGAGAAAGGGCTTTCAGATGAAGGCCCACTTTCATGTGAAAGTGATTATCACAATCACTTTCACTAGTGCTTCCTGGCATCTTAATGACAGGTTCAGCACACTTTGCATGTGAAAGTGATTCAGTCGAGCACTTTCACTGGCACTTCCCTGCTGAGTCAGTGCCAGGTCATGTGTGAAAGTCCTTCCCACGATTGGGCAGGAAGGATGGGACGGGAGAATGACACCCTGTCCCTCATGTGATAATCTCTTCTGTCTTGACTAACTATTGAACCAATACTTTGATGAAATGAGATGCAGTGAAAAGGGAAGTCAGGATCAAACTACAGTGGAAATCCCAAATAGGAATAGGTCCTGATGTATATTGGTACCTAGTCTAAGGCCATGATGGTGAACTTTTGGCACACATGCCATAGATGTTAATCTTCTAGTTCCACATAACTTGTCAAAAAAGATAATCTAGTATCTTGATGTACCAAACCAGAATATAATCTCTTCTGCACTGTTTTATTTCTGTAAAACTGCCTAATAGGTTCAACCTATGGACATGGGAGTAATATGGCAGTTTTGGTTGTTCATTCTCTCCTACATTGTAACTATTTCCCACCCTCCCGTTTTTACTTTGTCATCATCGACTCCATTTTGAGAGTCACTGATCTTTAACAAGATTTAAAAATCTGAACAGGTTCTCAGACCTAAATGAAAAATTTTACATATACATTCAATAAAGTGGTTATGAACCTGTAAACAAGTAAAAATAAGTATTATATTAGCATAACTAATTCTAAAAAATGTGTCACCATCTTTTGAACTATGAAGAATCTTTGTTTAAGTACAATGCATCTCATCAACAAGCTTTTGCTAATCTAAAGAGGTCCTTTTAGACAACATAGACTCTCAATCTCTATTTCTGTAAATACATACAAAGCCTAGCACCAGGTTATGCCTTTGTAAGCATAAAGTCAATTGACTTTCTTTGTTCAGGAAAAAGAAAATCACTTATACTGTATGTATTGCTTTAAAAAAAAAGGTCACGGACATTGATTAATCCTATCTAATTTATTACTTTTATTTGAATTTGATCTGGAAGATGCAACCTAAACGTTTGAAAAAGCAACTTGCCAAAATTTTGAAAACTCTTAAAATTGAAGACCGTGTACTGGTAGTGGGAACTACTAAACGACCTTTTGATGCAGACCTCAAACCCCTTTGCAGAGTTTACAAGAAAATAATTCTGGTTCCAAGGCCAGACTACGCTTCAAGATTCGGCAAGTATAAGAAAACATGTTATGGAAGTGTTGCTTATGTAAACCTAATTTATGCAAACATATCTCAAAAACTAAAGTGTGTTATGATGGCCCTCAAAAAGATCATTATACAGCCTCAAAAATTTTATATTGTATGGGTCTTGTCCATGTCATATCTGACATGTTAGTATATCACAAAAGATTACAATCTTGTTAACATATATTTTTACATCTAGAATGAATGATAATCTACAAAATTATTACAGGATTGGTAATTTTGAAATTGGTAAAAATTTTGGCCAAAATCCAGAGTGCCATGCAATCATTGTGCACTCAGTGGAGGTTTTTTCCATCTCTCCATATGCAGTTCCTACCCAATTGAATACTTCCTGAAAAGCCACTCCAGGGAGGCATGCAGCGCAGCACAAAGGAATGCAGCCAGGAGGGATATTCTTAACCCCATTTCCTCCAAACCACTCCCATGTATATGAAAACATGCTTTCTACACAGTCCTTGGGGTATTTTGCTCTTAAATGGATTGAGACCTCAAGATTTTTCTGCTGCTTACTGCCATTGCTATTTACTTTTTAAATTGTTAATACGGTTAGGCTTCTGAAAGTACAGTTCATTGATTAATAACCTCATAACTATATTTTTATTTCCTGACATTGGATAGTTTTATGGAAACACTTCATTCAACAAAATGGAGGGGTTCTCGCTAAATCACTGAATATAAGTTGCCTGGCGCAAGTTTCCGATGGGTATACTCAAGGACATATCCTCAGTGCAGTTCAAGCTGTCCTAACTGAACGGCGCCTGATGCAGCTGAATAAAAAGCCTTTGGTTGCAGCTGAATTTTTATCTTGCTTAGCCAAGAAGGACCCTGTATACAAAGAAGAAGAAGAAACATTTAAGGTTAAGTTGCTCTGTTAAGAATTAATTAAATAGTAAATTAGAATTCATGGTTTTACATAACATACTCATAATTTCCTAGAACCTATTCATATATTTGGAAACATCTATTAGCCAGACACATGTAGGGCAATGTGTTCAAACCAGCCTTCACTTCATTGCTAACTTTGCTTGATTACTATAGTTTTGGAGTAATGTCTGTAGTCCAATGACTATAAAAGCTGGGGTACAACCTAAAACACCCAAAAGCCTTATTAGTTGTTCAACACTGCCTATTGCCCCTGCAGTAACCTCTGACTCTATGGTTCACAATAAAGTTTAAAATGCTTTTTATAGTATTTTTGGTATTATGCCAGCATTTCATAGTCCAAGGAGCGATTTACAACTTAGCAGCTCAGCCAAGAACCTCTTGGTTTCCTTTGTTGAAAACCAGCATCCAGTGAATCATATTACAACAATATTTCTCCTATAGAATAATATTTCTGTGACACCACACTTTAGAAAATTCTGAAAAAAAAGATTACCCCAGCTCCCCTGACACAAAGTCTTTGAACAACACATGCCTATACAAGAATTCCAGAATGAAAGATGTCTATCTCCTCCTAGGTTTGGTGGGATAAATATGTCATTACTTTAGTATTTGGTGGGATCAATATTTATCCCACCAATTGTAGCATAGTTGTAATGTCCCAATGTCAAAGCGAAATTACCTCTTTCGTTTCAATACTAATATTTCAGTACGAAATCTCATGGCCATGGCATGATATCTTCTAAGAATCTTTGTAATTGTTCACATTTTCAGTCAACTTATTTTACTGTGATAATTGCTTGCTTGTATCTGTTTTATTTTTAATATGCTTTCATGCTAGATGAAATGTGTAATTTACATTCTCCACTTAAGTTTTATCGACACTAGGAAATTTTGCAACAAAAACAAAAATGCCATTCCCCACTGAGATCAGAGAGCCGCATTCACTTGTGCACCTTGCCACACTGCCAAATTTCAAAGATAATTTACAACGAGTTACATACCCTATGAAATAGGGTTGATCACAGAGATTGTAATGGTATCATAACTATAGCAACTTGAGTACCACAGCTATGTATTCATGTTAATGAGCCACTTCAAGCAGATGATTGCTACTGTTCTTGTTATAATAGCAATCTCAAGAGAACTAAAGATTGTGATACTGCTTCTCCATGAGCTATCCACAATTAGGGATCTTTTAAGAAAAAAAAAACTATTGCAGACAGAAAAAGAAATGTTTCTTGCATACTTTCAGATTCCTTAAAATGCATTTCCATCTGATTCTGTAGGCTTGGTATGCAAAGACTCCTCTGGGAAAAGCACGGATCAAGTCACTGACAGAGAGCGAAGATACTGCAAAGGGGAAAGGAAAAGGAAAAGACAAGGGAAAGGATAAAGATAAGACAAAGGAAGGCAAGAAGGGCAAGAAGAAGAAGAAGAAGAAATAGCAGTCATTTAACTGACAACTCCTCTTTCTATTTGGCTCATTATAGAGAACTGTAGTCTGCTGTTGCAGGGAGCAGCTATAGGGGTACTTTCCTTGAAATTTTAGATCTTTGTTGGAATCTGCTACAGCTTATATTTGCCAATATTCTGTGAAAAATACAAGGCAGGATGTCAGTGTGGCATTTGATTCCCTCAGGGTGAACTAATGGCCACTGCATGTCACTGTTCTTTCTTAGATGTTTTCAGATAGTAAATATGATTTCTTAAATAGTTATGATTAAATTAATAGGAATCTGCTTTAGAATTTGACTGCATAGTGAGACATTTGTTTTTGATCATCTGTGGCAGGGGTGAGCATTTGTGGTATTTCAGATGTTGTTGGATTGCATATCCCACCATTGCAGTTGCAGCACAGCATCATCTGGAGGGCCACACATTGCTTATCGCAGATAGCTGAGCATGAATATTCCCCAAATGAGAGTGCAGCACATTTATACCTAGAAATCCCCATAGAGGCCAAGCAAATCCTATTCCTCAATTTCCCCTTTCTTGATGAGCACACCGGCAGCTCTCTAGAGAGTCCAGGGGTTCCCACATGCTAATGTTCTGAACATCACAAAGCTGCAGCACAGATGGGGAGAGAGCGGGGGACTGGATGGAGATACAGGAGACATCCACAGATTTCCCATCTCCAGATTGACAACACACATACTCTTTACACGTGCTGCAGTGAGGTCATAGGAAGAGAGGAGACATTGGAACACTGTGGCAATCCTTTCATGAGTAGGATCTGTGTTTGCTATCTGTTTATGCCTTACTAAAGTTTTTCAGTATCTTTATGACAATTTTCAGTGTGTGTGACTATGTTTCAATTATCAAAATAAATATAATATATAATTTATTATATTTTCCAGTAAAGTGTTTAGAGCTCAAAATATTTGTTTTCTCTTTATTCTGGCAAAGTTTAAAAAAAACATGGTAGTCCATTGAGTCAATACTTAAATGTAAGAACCCAGTAATTATTTTTTAAAAAATTAGAGCTGCCTCAGTCCCAGATTCCACAGATCTCAAAATCTATGAGCCTGAATTCCACATGCACTCAGACTGACTGCAGTTTTTGATATAAATTAATGGTGCATGCCAATACTACATATTTTTAAAAATGCATCTAACCAGATAAGCAGGGAGCAGAATGTAGAACATATGGGAAAAAAGCATTACTATTTAACTAGAAAATGACTGAACTGTAAGCTGACTGAGATCCCGACACCCCACATGTACAAGTAAATTGCCTTTATTAGGGATGTTGAATTCATCTCAAATTCTAAACCAAATTGGGCCCTTTAGGGTAAGTTCCTGAGCAAAACAGACTTCCCAACCAGAACCAAAGTAGATTTTTGTATGCTCCTGGCCCTTGCAAAGCTGTGTACTTTGGTTACTTGATAATACCCACACACCTTTCCCCTTTAGAACTGAGCTATCATGGGGACTAGCTGGATCTTTTACAGGTGAGAGGGATTTGCTCAGGAGAAAAAAGTCCTGTTCCACATCATTTCAATTCTTACTATAATGAACACAAAAAAAAGCCCCACCAGATGACATAATGAAGTAAGAAGTACATGTGGTAAGGTGTTTTCAAAGAGACAGCCATGCTAGTTTGCTACAACATAAAAGGGAAAGCGGGGGAGTAATACTTTCAAGACAACTGGTTTATTTTAGTGTGAGCTTTTCATGGAGTTCAGTCCACTTTCTCAGACATACCAATGGAGTTAATATTAAAGCGCCAAGTATGTTATGCTATGTCTTATTATGCATAATCAGAGCATGACAATTCAGATTAGGGATCAGTATAATAGGAGAAAGAAAGATGCAAATATTGACCAAGTCCTGTCCCCAGAGGCAGATGTCCTGCCTCAGAAGGCCTTTTAGTTTGGGCACTCAGTCCCTAAAAAGTTTGCCATCATTGGTCTAAGTCAATGTGGTTGTACCAGAGAGCTTGGCTATAAACTATAGATCTGGTGGTGTGTTTGGGGTGGAAATTAAAGACATGCAAGTGTGTTTAATGATTGCTGGAATTTTGATATAATGTGGTGCACACCAGTAAGCATCCATTGTGCGGCCTTACGCTGGTGTCCAGAAAATGGATTTGCTGCATGGATTGTAGGCTCAGGTTGATGGTAAGGGGAAGTTACTGAATTTCTGGTGGTAGGCTCAATACAGAACCTTGTATTGGATATGGTACCAACACATGCAATTATACCAGGACAGATAATAGTTTCTTCCTCCCTGTTAAAGGGACATTGTCATCAGCTATGCCTTCAGAACAAGCTTCACAGAGTTCATTAAGTAACCCAAGGAGAGGTGGCTACAGTCTGCTGCATGAACCTCAAAGACAATCTGCAAGAAAGCACAGCAGGCAGAGCTCACAGGGCAGAATTAGTGTTTGTTTTTAAGTGTTTGGTAAGATGTGGTTTATACATATTTGGGATGAGTGCCAATTCGCACACCCAAGATGTCATCATCCTGCTTTTATACTGTCAATGGCTTCTGGTATTTCAGATATGTTATAGTAAGGTCAGTACAATTTGGAAAATAGTATGCAAATTTTGCAAATTAAAGTAATAAAGGTAAAAGAAAATCACCTTTTGGAACCTTTGTCCATTTGTTATGATTCTGTGAATACCTGATATATCTCAAAAATCTGTATTGTACGAAGCAATGCTAAGATTCTTTTCAGAAGCAAGAGACCTGAAATAAGCTGGAAACATCTAACCTCCATGACCAAGATGGACTGTTTTTTACATTAAAATTTTTCTAATGAAACAGTTTTATTCTGCTGACACACCATTTCCTTAGACAACTTTTTAAACAGGACAGGAACTCCTCTACTGTTTAAATATGAACCAGCTTGAGTATATGATTCTTTTCAAAATGTCTATAATTTAAAACCTTCATCCTCTTGCAAATGTGTTACGGGATGAATGCCCATTTGTACAAGTGCAATGAAATTCACTGAAGAGTGTTTCAAAGGGGACGTGTTTTTTCGCTTTTCTTTTACTGATTACTGCTAAAAAAAAAAAATCCAGTGCAATTATTCAAATACATTTGGCTGAAAGAAGCATTTCATTTCACGCAAGCTGTAGTGGAGTAGTCCAAGGTGACTAGAAAAGGAAGATGTCATGTTCTCATTTGTAAATGAGACTGATCTACCAAATTTTAGTTAAATTATTTATATGCTCTATTATTATTAAATTACTGGGCATTCACGGAAAGAACAATCATAAGGCAAGTAATTATGATAGTGATAATGTGAATGTCAGACTTTCATTGCAATTATTCTGAGCTTCATCATGAGATAATTTACCAATAAATTAAGTGAGTTAACTACTTCCCTCCCCTCTCCCAAATCTGGAGAATCTTCCATGGTATTGTGAGTTTGGCAATCTTGATCAGTATGAATGGATAAGCGACTAGAATTTTGCCCAAAGTGTTGTCCAGTAAGGACAATTTGGACACACTTTCTACATGGGGGTATTCAGAAGGGGTTTGTAGAGGCGGCGAGCTGAGGACTGAGCTGGTGCTTTCTACATGGGAAACAGCTGGGAGTGGATGCAGCAGTATGCAATGTTGTTTGGGTGCAGGTTCAGTGGCTTTGCTGCCTGCTTGCCTCCCTTATTCTCTACTTGTACAATTCCAAATAACATACATGCTATGCAGATACTAAGGCTGACACTATGTGCACTTACACAGGACTACCGCCCTGTTGAAGAATCCCTGAATCTTTCTTCTGTGTAAGCATGGATACATTTGTGTCACAAGTCTCTAATGCAGTAAATTGTTGTCCCGAGAAAACTAACCTGGTAAGTATGTGTAGGATTGCATCCTAAATCCAGTAATGTTGCCTTTGGAGGCAAAAAGCATTTAACATTAGTGAAAACAGTAAAAATGTCTCCACTTTCACACCACTAAAGGTGTACTGGCAATGCTGTTGAGGAGCTACAAGAACCTTGGAGCTCTTCTAAATGGACAGTACGGTGCAGACTCCCAGTAGGAGTGGGACTGGCCGACACTGCAACTCACACTTTATTTGACTGTCATTGCACCATCACCTAACACAGGCAGAATTCAGTTTTTAACATCCTCATGCTCGTTTTCTGTGAAAATTTGTGGAACTATTGGGGAAAGTGGTGCTTTCACTTCTGAAGCCGTGTCTCTGTCAGTTGCCAGATCCCAGTCCGTCATTCTCATCACACTTCCCTTAAAAACGGTTGTCCATTCATGAACAGTGTCAGAATTTCCATCTTAATTGTCAAGAGCTTGGGGAGCTACTTTTTAAAGGTAAAATGACTGCAATTACAGTTCCAAATCCAACCACCTCACAAATTAATAATATTGGTCCCAAAACACATTGCAGAAATAATCCAGTTTGAGATCACTGGGAACTGTAGTGTTGTGAGACACAGCCTTCTTTGTCAGAGAGCTATGGTGCTACAATAAACTACAATTCCCAGGAACCCTAGCACTGACCTGGGGCAATTAGTGGTCTCAAACTGGATTATTTCTGCAGTGTATTTTTGGGCCATAGTTACAGTTGTAAAACAACCTTTTACTTCTCTGAAAGTAATTAAATTAGTTACTTTTAGTTTACAAAAAAAATCCACTTGATCCAATCCTCCTCTTACTAACAAATGCACACCCTATAAATATAAAACGATCTAAATTTTTTCAGTGCAAAGGGAGTAAAGTTATGTTTTGCCAAGTTACAAAAGAAAGTAATTGCTAGCAACTAGTTCCTTTGTAACTAGTTGCTTTCTTTATTAAATAATTTTATTAAGTTTTGTGACAAATTAAGACAGTGAGAAGAAGTAAATAGACAAGAAAAAACTATCTATCTATTACATACAAGACATACAACACACACACACAAAGAACTAGTATATGTAGTTTACATCATAATCCATAAGAAAAGTTCAGAAACAAATATCAGAATTTTAACATACCATTGGAATCTACATTGATAGCTAAGACTATATCTATATCTTCCTCAATACCACAATTTCTCCACCTTTGCCCATTTTATTTCATATTGTTGAGTTGTTTTCGCTCCAGAGTACATAGACAGTAAGTCCATGATCTCAAATTCGCTAACTTTAATTTTCCATTCTTCTATAGAAGAATGTAACTAGTTACTTTCAAGCTCTGATCACAATAACCTGAGCAAATAAAGGAATTTTATAGAAACCCATGTTTCTGAATGGTAAGGGTTATCTAGATACATTGCAATTTGACTTCATGCCAGACAGAGGCTGCTTTGGTTGGACTGGATGGCCCTTGTGGTCTCTTCCAACTCTATGATTCTATGATTCTAAGATAACCATTTTGCTGGGCAATTTGCTTCAGACCGGAGCAATGTTGGTACTGTTGAAATTCTGGCTGATTTTTTTATCAGAGACAGGAGCATTCGTGGAAATTATTATGCTATGGAAACATCATTATGTTATGCTTACACTAAAAACCTTTTTTAAAAAACCTTACATTACATCATTATAATTCTAAATTGGCATTTACACTAAAAACCTTACCAGAATGGAAGCAAAAAAAATCCCATCAATTATTCCATTCTCCCCCAGATCCTTATTATAAGCTTCAGACAGAAGGAAACAACTCTATGATTTTTCTTATTATTTTTGTTTTGGTGCAAGACCTTACTCTTCACCCACTCAGGTCTTCAAAAACCTTCAACTTTGGAATTAACTAAAGAATTACATTCCACCAAGTTATTTGTTTTTAAGTAGCCTCCAAAGTAAGTGAATTCAATGTGCTGATTTCATCCATAGCTTTTTATGTCACCAGCCTTGGTAACCTTCTCCGTCAGTGCTCTGAAATGCAACTTGAAGGCTGTGTTCTACAGTGGCTCCTGTCCTTCCTGGAGGAGAGAATTCAGAGGTCTCCTGGCAGATACAATGGCTGTTGTCCAATAGTGTCCTTCAGGGTCCCGTCATTTCCCCCATGCTTCTTGGTATCCGCAGGGAGAGATGCCTTTCTCTCTCACTACTCATGGGAGATGTAACAGGACATACTTGGTGACTTCTCCCAGATTTTGGGTCTCCTCCCTCCCAAAGACGGCGGTCTCCTCTTGTCCTTCCTTCGGTAGGCAAAGAACCTTGTTTTATTCAGACAGACTTTGGACATCTGAGTTGGTTGCTGCGTTGAACGAGACTGCTTGGGCGGTAGTCTTTGCTCCATATTTATGCATTTTAATTGTACTTTGAATCAGCTTTTATCTTTTAAATGTATGTCTATGTCTCTGTTTTTGCCACTGTAATCTGCCTCGCGTGCCATTTATTGGCAGAAATATGGAGCATAAGTTTAATTTTTAAAATATTCAGGTCCACTACAAACGTTATCTAGTTCTTCATTACAAAATGTCTGGATAACCTACCAAACGGAGATGATCATTTAAAATTCCATGAGGCAAGGCAACACCTTCACAGATACGGTGTTGAGAAGAAGCTGCAACACAGACCTTCGAATCATTAAGGGCCAGAAATAGCCACAGTGTTCTACAGTGGGCCCTTGTTATCTGCTGGGGTTTGGTTCCAGGACTCCCTGTGGATAACAAAATTCATGGATGCTCGTCCCATTAAACGTAATGGCAGAGCAAAATGGTGTATAAGGGAAAAATATAATCCCTTATATAAAATGGAAAATCAAGGTTTGCTATTTGAAATTTATACTTTTTTTTTTTTTTTTTGGAATATTTTCAAACCATGGAGGGCCAACTGTATGTGTGAATGCACATCCTTAATGTGTCCGTTTTTCCTTTAACAATAGCTGCTTCATGGTAGAAGAAAGCAGAATCAGGACTGTGTCATGCATGGAGGTGGGGTTTAATATCTTTCCAGCCATGTCAGCATCTGCACTCACTGTTCACTACTTACCAGGAGAAGCGACTGTCAGCCTGCCTAATGTGGAGACAGGAATGGACTACCAAGTATTTTTCATCAGCATCATTTCCATGCCTCCATATTACTCTAATGGTGACAGAAAGAAATCAGGAAGGGTTCCAAGTGGGGATTATATCATATACCCTCAGATTGACTGAAGATAAAATCATGCTGCAAAACATGCCAAAGATACAGACCCAATATAGGCTATATCCTATAAGTCTTCTGTACAAGTCCATGTAGAGCAGCATTGACAATCTGCCTTCAGTGACAACTGGGCATTCTGTTATAGGGATACAGCTTCATAGAGTTCCAACATCAACCGGTTATATGGTTAGTGTATTCCATGCTTTCCTTTTTTTAGCCAGCAATAAAGCATAATATCTATAGAACACATTGAAATGTTTGGACTGTTAACGCTCCTAACATTTTTTTAAAATCAAGCAAACTGAGAACTAAAGGATTTTAGGCTTATTGCAACTATTCATTGTATTTTAGCCAAGCATTTGTAAATGCTTCAGCAGTGCTCTCAAGGTGGAGCTTTCATTTTCCCAGAATGAATGAAGAAAGGACAATGCTATTTGACCTTTGAATTCTCTTACCAAATATAGCAGCACAAATCCTCATTGTCCCCAAACAAAACTTACACTAGATGATATTTGCAGAGCAACAATGCCATGAGTCTAGGCCGATGGCATTCATGTGATGCAAGGAAACATTGCATTAAAATAGAATATAGCTATAAACCTCTGAATATGTCATGAAGTCATACTACATGTTTCTGGTTCTGAAGCCCTGGACCATGTCAGCCTCTAGATAATGTTCTCTAGGCTGAAATCCTTTTCTAAAAAATACGTGATCACAAAAGCCAATGTTGGCTTTGGCTATAGGTGGTATCATGTCTTTGGAGATCTAGGAGAGCAACTTCATTTCTCTTCCCCTAACTACAAAACTGTGTCTGTCTCCCCTCCCCTGACTTTTTAACAGCTATGGCAGTGCCCCTTGGGCTTGAAAGCTGTCATCTGCATGCTGTAATGTTTTTCCTAATATTTAGGTACACTTTGCTTTCCTGAATCTATTGGTTTGTGTTCTTGTCTCTGGAGTAGCAGAAAACAAGCTCACTCCATCTTTTACATGACATCCCTTCAGATATTTAAGATATTTACAGTATAATCTATACATATGTCCTTAGAACTCCAATTGTCTTCAGTGAGCTTTACTGCTAGGTATGTGGGTGTAGGATTGCATCCTTAGGATGGGAAAGCATAAAAGTAACAGCCATGCAAGCAGCTGATAGAAATCTGGAAGTGTGTAACATATCAGGTTTTTGGCTTTTGTAGTCTTCAGGCCAGAGAACATTCCTGGATAGTGCTGCCAATGTTTTATTATAAGAGCACCTGTCTGCCTTAGCCAGATCCAACTTGAGGTCATGAACTACGGTAGTTACACCGAGTTCTGGAAGCCTGGATTCAATTATTTCACTGTGACTGAATACATTTGCAGACTCAATGATGGTCTAAGTACAGATGTAATGAAGATTACTGACAAATATCACCAGGAGCCCTTTCATACGTTCATCACTTAATGGCTGTCATTTCAAGGGATAAACCACATGAGTAGATGTGCCATCGTAGATCACAAGCTACAGACACGATTTTCCAGGCTTCTCTATCATAACACTTGGAATTAGTTCAGCTATTCAGTAGGTAGCAAGCAAACCCTGGTCTGCATGGAGGTAAAAATACAAAGTGTCAAAATCTTGAGATGTTGGCCTCAGCCTCAGGGAGGGAGGGTTGTTTTTAATGCTTTGCCATGTTAAAAATAAATTCCCTACAAGTATATTATTGCCTAATTTGACACACACCCAGTTGTCTAGTGACAGGGATCTTTCTGTTTCTTTTATTTACACAGAGGATATAATTCAAAAATCTGATCCCATCACAGCTTAAAGCTGTTTAAAGTGTTCATTCTTCGGTCTCAGCATTCTTCTAAGGCATGCATAGACCAAGCTCAAATAATCAAATGAGGGAAAACACAGTAATATGGCTATTTGTGGAGAGGAAGGCTATCAATGACTAATGCTCATGATAGCTACATAAGTCTTTTGTAGCAAAAGACATTGTGCCTTTGAATGGGAGTTGCTGGGGAGTACACACAGGCGGGTGCTATTGCACTCATGTCCGCATGGGTGGCAGGTGGACTACAACCATGACATGTACTAGCGGACTACATTCATATCATCCCCTGCAAGACTGAGAGACAGCTGTTTGTTACAGTGCGATCTTATGTCTCTTGACGTAGGCATATGTAAGCCTTACTCTATTCACCGGGGCTTACTCCTTAGTAAAAGATTTTAGACTTGGTGCCTCACACAGTAAGGCGTGTGGCTGAGTTGCTGATTTGAAGATGCTCATCATCTAAGTCCAGCATAAGAGTGACCACGTTCCCCAGCTTCAGATATACTTGTTCTGCAGAAGAAAAAGGAGTTTGCAATACATGTCCTGTTGCTAAGAATCCAGGGTTTCAGCCAGGGTACCTCCGGGTAGTTGAGCATAAGGACCCAGTGTTACCAGCCAAACTTCAAAGGCCTTTTTTGAGTCCCGTGTGTAGATGTATTCAGTCTTGGGATATAAAGTTCTAAACTTGCATGTCCAAGACTGAGAGGCCCAAACATCAATAAGCACATATGGGCTTGTCCTCCTTCCCAACTGGGGCTCTTTTTGAGCTGCTCAAGATCGCAGTTTCAGCTCCGTGCCTCAAAGCAGATTTAATAGCATGCCTCAGCATTCCATTCAGACACACCTGAGCGCAGCTCATTGTCTAAATACCCATTAAGAAAACAGAATATGCCTTTTCTCTCAAGCAAATGCAAAACTCTGTAATACAAAGTGAAACTGACTGTTCTATTAACGTCCATCCTGCATCAGGAAGTTTCTAAAGGGTGGAAATTTTATAATTGACTTTTCTGCTAGTAGCAAATGTCACTTTTTCCTTAATCCTTCATAAGTCAGTAAGGTGTTTCAAAAGCCTCCAAGGCTACCACCACAACAGGACTTACAAATTAGCACATTTTTTCGCTTTTCATTAGACACAATACAGAAATCTTCTCATATTAGGGTTTCTCGCCTCATTATTGAAAGTACTAGTACTTTGGAACTTCTGGTAGCAAATTATAATGTGCTCAGCTAGGGTCTATTGTAAAATCAGCACTTCAAAAACTATCACATACTTGTTCCTCTTTAAGCACTGGAAATATTGGAGTCTATTTTAAAAAGCCTTATGGAGTCTGTCTAGCCTTGCAAATCATCACTGTGCTATGCCGAGTTCTCTTTTATTTTCCGAGGGCGCCAAGCCATTATTGTTCTTTCAAAAATAAAAAGGGATCGTTTCTTGCTGTGATTAAAAAATTACTTAAGGTAACAGGCTGTATTAAAACTCCAAATCATTTAGGGCTCTCCTCTCCAGCATTTGCTTTGCAAGTTTCTGGCACTATGATATCTACTGGATTGACCTACCCTCCTAGTGAGTAGGTGACATTACACAAACCTCCCAGGATTGAAAAATGGGGGCTTCAACACCATTCTGCCCAGAGCCCAGAGGGAGTAAAGAAAAGGGTCTCTAAAGATGGTACCATACATGCCTGACAGCTCCATGCTGACAGAACTATTCCAGCACACATATCAAAAGACAAAAGAATGCATGTAGCTCTAGCTAATTCCTGACTACTCTTCCCTCCAAACATATGATGTTGCCAGAGTTCATAAGAGAAGCACCATGGCCTGCCAAGATCTTTTTTTGTCATACGTTGCAAAGATGGGACTCTTCTTCCTATAGAACCCGCAAGGATTGGTGATTCTTGGCATGCGTTATGCTATGAAAGAGAGCAGCATGATCTCTCACTGGCCTTTTGGAGTCAGGCCAGACCTCTAGCTGGGATCCATTTCCTCAAGCCAACTGCTTGATTTCTTTTTTAAGGAAAGGAAATGACTCTGTGGCATACAACTGTAACAGAGGGTGCCTCCTACCCATAACCAGCAGGCTGTACTCTTTGCACTGCTGTCCTCCTGAGGTCAGTGCTTGAATGTCAAACACCTCCCATGGTGGCCAGTTTGATCTTGCTGGAAACTTCTATAGAGCTAAGCCTCAAGTTAGGTTCAACACCCTATAAAGCTGGTTCCAGTTTCAGTCTAAAACTGAGAGAAGATTTCTCATCCCCACTGATATTGAAGAAATTCAGCCACCATTGAAATGTTCATAGGGATTGTGGCACATACGGTGTCAATGTCTGTGTGCGCAATTGATCTACTGTTATCTCTCAGGCTGGGGCTTAATATGTAAATCTGGTGAAACTTAATATGAGCGCCTGGCATCTTGTTTTATGTCTAAGGAATAGCTCCAGAATAACTGGTGTGGGATTCCCATGCATTGACCCAGGGCAATCTTTTGTTAAATAGACCCTTTCTCCAGCCCTGACAAACCCATTTCCATCTAGTATTCTCTGTCTTCTATCTATATGTATACATGCAAATATGGAAAAAGAATAGCCCTTTGCTATGGGCATGGCTATCAGTTTTCCTTAATTCTGCTTCCCCTATGTGACTTTGGGCAAGTCACAATGGAGTTTATCACACGGGAGGAATTTCTCTCAATTTCAAAAGAAATGGAAGTGAGGCCAGTTCGGAATTGAGTAAATTCACTAGTTCAGCGAATTTACGTGATTGCGTATTGACACTGCATTGCATTCAGAACTGCCCGAAATTGCCTCCCAGTGCCCGAAATTGCATGTGATAGTTTCTCATGCAATCACGCGAAACCCCACAATTGCATTCGGAAGGACTTCCCTTTGCCCAAAAATGTGTGATCAGCTTTCACGCAATCACGCAAAACCCCATGATTGCATTCAGATTGCCATTGGATTATACTTCCAATTCCCTTCGTGTGATAAACTCCAATCTCTCAGATTTAGAAGAAGGCATCAACAAACATCTTCTGAATATATCTTGCCAAGAAAACACTAGGATAGGGTCAACATTAGTTAGAGTTGATTCGAAAGCAACAACAGCAAAGAAAAAAGGAGGGGATATAAAATTCAGAAATAGGGCAGCATATGCACTTTGTGTCTTTACCTGCATCTATCTCTATAGCTGCAAAATATAATTGGAAAGGGGCTGGGAATACTTAGAAGAATCAACATTCATTACACAATTTGACTTGACTCAACAGACTATGGTAAATAACTTTTACAGAAACATGAGAAACAATTAGGCCATTCACTCATCTTATACAATAGGGAGGCCTTTTATTAGTCAACATAACAATAATAGCAATACGTATTATCCACCAATGACACATAACAATATATTGGAATCATTTATTAGCTTGAGCAATATTTTTCACAAGATGCCTTGAAACAATTTGGTAAATGAGTCTACATTATGCTCCATGATTCTTCTTTCATTTGTCTGATTAATTTAAAAGTGATTATTCTTATTATTTTTCTTGCTGGCTTTCTATGAATGTTTTTAAAGCCCATTGATATGACATATTTTATTTTATTAAAAATGGAAATAGGTTGAGGAGAATGGAGATACATCTCCAGCAGATCACAGACTTCATGGAAGAGCTGAGCAGATGACTAGTAACAGCAAAATGACCCAAACATGCAGATTTACATAATTATGTTTAGTCTACATAATTATGCACTCAATTTATTTCGCTTTAAAATTATTTACGGATGTACGTACTGCTTACCAGGTACACAAGTATTCTGTTTCACAGATATTACTTGAACAGTCTTAAATATGCCTCTACAACCTTTAAAAAGTTTTTTTAATACACCAAAACTTTGGGGAACTGATATCCTTTTTGACATGTGAGAAGCCATGAAGGAGGGCTTTGGATATCCCAGCACAGCATTTTTATCCATTTTGGTCAAACCATTGGCAACTCTATTGATGTGCAAAATGCTTGAATCAGATGTATGATGATAATCATGATGACAGTGGTGATGTTTCCAGAATCTGGAATTTTATGTAAGGAAGTATGAAAAGGGAAAGGCATAAAATGTCAATCAACACTGAACTGGTTTTCGGGATTGGCAGGTATTAACTGAAAATTTTTAAATATACCTCTGCAACTGTGAGGACTAAAAACTTTTTTAAAAGACAACAAAACTCTGGGAAGATGAATATCCTTTTTGAGATGTGAGACCCCTTGTAGAATGATATGCATCCATCTTACAAGAACCTGGTTGTAAGTCTTACAGACTCTGGCAAGCTGTCTTTAAAGAGTTGTTCTGCTGCTCCTAAAAGATGGTCATCTTCAAAACCCCATATTTCAACCCTCTCATTGCTCATCAGCTATCTTGAACTGCACCTCTGAAAGGCAGATGATACACTTCAGACATCAGGCTTGTGCTGGCCATCCTAAAGCAATGGATCTCTGTTGCTCAGTTCTTCACACTGGGTGAGCCTATAAATAGGAGGTAACACTTCCTTTGGCAGAATATCAATGACCTATGACTGAGTTTACATGACTTTTTATTGTTTCAGGTCAGAGTACAGAGAGCGTCCATATTTTGCAAAAAGCCACAGGAAATTGAAAGGGTCTTGTAAGGGCCAACATGGACAGCAGTTTGGTCATTTATTTGACAAGAGTTAGGGGTTTTTTTTAAATGCTTTTACTGAAGCTGCCTTTGATTGAACTGAAAAATCAAGATGGATTTTTCTTAAGTTATACTGCCGTTGGACAGAATTTTTTAAAGCAATTTTCTTTTTTAAAATGTGGCTATTTCTGCTTCACTTGCTGCCAGTTAAGATTCATTTTAGCCATTTCTAAGATGATAATAACCATGCTAAAGGGAGCTGTTCTGGAACATAAAGCAGTTCAGTGATTAGCAATCCCGTGAAAGATTAGGGGGAACCTCAGTATTTTTGCCATGTAGGTTTCATCACAGTAATTAATATTCAATTGCAAATGAATAGGTTGCAACCATGTGATTATTTTCAAACTAAAAGCCATATTAATGAATCCCAATCAAGGTGGTCCAAATTACATCCAAGTATTGGTTATGGCATAGGAGAACTGCCTCAAGTCCATTGGTCCATATAGTCCAGAACTGTCTTCTCTCACTGGCTCTCCAGGTTAACCTAGGCAGAGGTCCTTGCTCATCTCAGTTGAAGTTGAACCATGGGCCTTCTGCATGGACAGTGCACTTTGCTTTTCATCTTTCCCTAGTACAAAGAAGAGATTTTGAACTCAAATAGGTTTAACAAAGTATGCCCAAAATATTTTCTCTTATCTTCTTGACAGTACCATCCATAGGTCGCCTTAATAGATGCATATGCTGCAGGTGACCCTCCATCTTGTTTAGCACAGTGAGGTTGAAGAGTAGAAAGAGTCAGTAGATCCCTGTATGGATTCTCTTGAGTAATGGGATGGACACTGCTTTTGACTGGCATCTTGGTGACAGGAGAAGGAATGTTCCCTGTGGGGAAACAATCCATAGGAACCAGTTGTGCTATAGGGACTACTGGAGACTTCTCCTGAATTTCACTTGCATAAACTGAAAACATGACCCAAGACTTTATTGGAGGATGGGATATCCAAAAGCATCTTCACCCTTTCCAAAACAGGTTGGGTTATGAGAAATTGAGTTGGAAAAAGAGTTGACTAAGGCAAAAGTTGAAATATCTTGGTGATAGCTACCTGGAGTTCTGAAGTCTGTTGAGCTTCTGCACAAGAAGCTGATTGACTTCCTTCTCTGCTTTTCTTTGGCAGAGATGCTACTATGGATTTGGACTTTGATATCTTAAACTTGAGAAGCTTCTTCATTCTTATCTGGCATTAATGGTGCTAAGTGGTTCTGAATATCCTGAGATGGAGTGCTTGGTTTCTGAGGTACAGATAATGCCTCTATTATTCATGTTCAACTGCTTGGTCCCATAGCCACTAATGTGGGAAGTGCCAAGACTGAACCAGGCCCTGAAATTATGGCCAAAATGAAAACTAGTTTGGGCAACATTGCTCACGGGTGCATAGGTGAAGGCAGGCAGAAAAACAGAAGTAAGACTTGAGAAAGTGTGGGCCAGTTTTGGGCAGCAGTGTCTGATCTTTAAACATCTCACTAAGAAGCACTTGTGGAGACTTTAGCCATATTAGCCTATGCTAAGCTTCAGTTCTCACAGCTCCAGAATTGCTTAGCTGATGTCTGCCTATCTACTTATTCCCCAGGCAACTTTCACAGCCTTAAGCAGTCCACCCGTATCTATATGATTCTGCTCGTAAGGGACAATCTGTCACCGCCTTCTTGACAGAATTTCCATTTGCAGTAGCTCTCTGCATAGGGACCATTGACACATCCATTTCAGAGCAGGGAATGGACTGTGGCCTGCACCGGCTTCTGATGGTGGTCAAAGCCATCTGTGCACTCGAGGCCATGCTTAAGGGGCTAAACAGACAGGCAAAAAGAGATGCTTTCAGGCTGGCTTGAAGGTGTGATATTTAGATGACACATGCCTTGAAGCCTGCAGAAAAGTGCCCTTATGCAGAGAAAAGCCATTTCAAAAAGAAGCAGCTTTTTCCCCTTCTTCCTGGCTTGAAGCCATGTCATGTGGTCATGACATGAGCACTCCAGCTGCCTTGGGAGCCAGCAATGCGGTTGGTGGGGTTTCAATGAGGCTTCAGAAAAGGCATTACCTCTAATAATCTCACCCCAACATTACTTACCTGGATTACAATACTACCCTATCTGATCACCTTTTCAGCTTCTACCACTCAAAGACGAAAGGCCTAAGATCTTTCAAGTGTGAGTAGCTCCGAACACACAGGTCCACATCCTCCCACCACTTAGCACTTCTTAAGCCCCAGAAGGCACTACTGTCACTTACTAGTGGAGGAGGGGATAGGTGTTTCAGACCACAGAGAAGCAGCTGGTCTCAACTGTCAAGGAGTGACGAAATAAAAGTATGCTCTCAAGTGGAGTACACTCACCTTTCCTTCCCCTGTGAGCTGAGAGCAGCTGGATTTTCATTGTCTAAACTGTCCTCCCTCCACTTTCCCTCCAGTAAGAAAAAGCAGTTGTTTTTAACAGCTGTTCATGTGGGAAGTGTTTGGACAAAGTGCAAGAGCAAGAGAAAAGCATTTGCGTCCTCTCTAAAAGGGGATTTATGTGTATATAAACTGCATTTATCCATGGGTAAGTCATTAACAAGATGCCAGGGAATTAGTACCACCAGAAACATTTTGGATATTTATCTACATAAACTGAGAACATGGAGCCACAAGGTTATATATAGGATTCTTCTGTATCAAACCCAGTGTAGAATATTATCAAGCATTCTCCGACTGAGTTTGAAAATTCATTCATTTTTCTGGGCTCAGGCCAATTGCTATGATATGGACCTATACCCACAAAGAGCTATGCTTCTGTAGGAGTGAGAGATGTCTGCTCACCAGATCTTCTTGGACTGCGGCTCCCATCAGTCCTACCTAGCCTAACCAAGTGGACCATAAGAGTTGCCTTTTTTTCTTATAAATACAGTAAAACACAGGCTTTAAAGATACTGGCCAAATGTTTTCATATTTGCATATGGAATAAGGATTCAGTTTATATTTTGGTGAGACCAGGCACTGCAGTTAATTTCATGTCATTTTATACTGACCTGATCATCTGGGAGAGTTAGTTTTCACATAAATGTGAGTTCTTTTTCTCGTGTTAATTTCGTATGACTTAAGAAAGACAATTACTGTTGTGTTTTTTTTTAAAAAAATAACTTGTAAACAACAAGATCTAAATGTTCAAAATAAATTCAATGGAACACACAATATTGGTATGTTTCAAATTTGAATCATGATTTGGATAGTCCATTAGCTTAAACTGTATAATATAAAAGAAAATGATATCAAACTACTGCCAAAATTAGATATCAATTTTTGTTAAAAAAAAAAAAGTCATTATATTCAAATGCTATTTGGTACAAGATCCAGCAATGTTCCTCCTATTTCACCCCTGTATGTTTCAGCACTATCGAGAGCTGTGGAACAAAACAATCCAATCCTCAAATCATTTAAGGCAATTTACACGTACAGTTGTGGGACTAAAATTAGTTTTGCATTAAATCACACTGAATAGGGCTCCAGAATGGGCATGAAACCTTTTGACAAAAATGGTGATTTCATGTTTGGGGGTAAGTCTCCTAAGCAGCTAGTCAAAATTATTCATTTGGCACAGCTGTTTCTCGACTGAGGCTACATGAAGGTTACATTTCACTTAGACATCACAGTGTGTTCGGAGCTGTGAAGTCTCCCATCTGAAGTGGGAGGGTCCCGCATCAAGGCCCTTATTCCCATTCCTCTGCATGACTCCTCTAATCTCCTCCATTAGGGCAAGCATACGCCTCTGCTCTCCCCTGTCTCCATCCCCATACAGCTTGGCTGTCTGTACAGGGGGACTTTCAAGTGAAACTTACCCAGTGCTATGCCGTACTTTGTCTTGGAGACAAAGGTAGTGAGAAGAAGGCTAGGCTTCCCCTCTTAGCTGTGGCTGGGCATGAAGTGAATCTATCTTCCACACACTAAGATTCACTTTGAAATAACACTGAGGAAAGCACAGAAAAGAGAGAGAGAGAGAAACAAAATGAGCAAAGGACAACTGAGCTCACATTTTTCATTCTTCTCCATCAGCCATTTCAGTTGTCAACAGTACTCTTGACAAGCTGCAATAAGTATTTTCATTCTCCCTACAAGTTCCCAGTGATGAAGAACAAGAGGAGTAGGGAATGGCGATGAACAAAATGGAAATAAATCTCAAAAACAATTAAAGCTTCAACAAAATAGTTCCTTCAAAACCATTTTTCTGGTGCCTAGAAATCATAGGCCTCAGGTTGGGGGTGGGAGAGGCGTGGAGGGCTTGACCCTCCCTCCCATGATCAGCCAAAATTGTATCACCAAGACTTTTATGTAGTTGACCTGTCCCCTCAGGAATTATCAAAAGTGCACTGAGGTGATCAACATCAAATAATAAGAATAAGAATGACAGCTATTGCAGCTGAGTCCTCCAAGGAATAGCAAAAGGTGAATGCAATCTATTCTATGCACACTTACTTGAGAATTAGCTGGACCAAACATGTGAGGGGCATTTCTAAGAGATATCAACTATGACCCCCAGATCCCTGGCCAGCTCACATCCCATCAGTGGGGCAACTGGGAAAATTTGTTTTCACTTACTTTTCATTTGCCACTTTAATGCCTGTTTTCCCACATTAGAAACAATCTTTTAGGATTCTTCACAATCTTTTTATTCTCTCCACCCTAAATACTTTATTTTCATCAGCAAATTTGACCTTTATACTCCTAATCCCAGGTTTTGCACCAAGAGATGCTCTATCCCTGAAGTTTCCATGGCTAAATTGGGATTAGAACCCTGTTTTACAAGACGTTTGACACTGAGAACACTATGACAGAGAGGCTCTTATCTCTCTCATGTTATTTGGAACAGGACATTCTGACCATTTTCAAAATAGTGAAATCTTGGATCCTAAATGATTTTTTAAAAAAACTCCACTACCAATCCACCCTGGTAACTGGGAACTTCAGCACAACCCTGTTTGTTTTCAGCATCTCATACAATCATCTGAAATACAAAAGGTTTCATATATTGAATTTCAAATTGTTGGAATCTTCCAAAAAAGTCAGATCCTGGCAGGAATGTGATATCGTTCACATTTGTTCACAGTGATATCGTTCACAGCTTTTACTCCTTAAAAAGTGGGATGTCATTTCAAAGGATTTACATTTACAGTAGTATAGTTGGCCCTCCTTATCCACTGATTTTTTATCCACAGTTTTGAGCATACACGGCTTGAAACTATTCCCAAAAAGTATAAATTCCAAATAGCAAATGTTGCTTTTCCATTTTATATATGGGCCACCATTTTGCTGTGCCATTATATTTAACGGGGCTTGCGCATCCACAGATTTTGTTATCCACAGAGGGTCCTAGAGCCAAACCCCAGTGGATAGCAAGGGTCCACTGTAATTAGCTAATCTATTAGTTTTCATTAACTGATTAGAAGTGGTACAGGAGAAGATCTCACTTGTCCACCACCTTTGCATGATGATTATAGCATTTCCTCTGCATGTTTTCTGGGAGAAAGTATTTCCATAAATATTTGAGTTCTGACACTTTTCAGTGACTCTCTCAACATCCCCCTCTCCTCTTAGAATCCTGCAAGTGAAAGAGGAGCTTGAGCTATTTTTAGCAAAACCAAGCAACCCTTCTCATTTACAGCCAGCATACTTTGCATGGTGCCTGGGGGAGAAAATGGTTCCCAACCACAAAGTGCTCAGGAAGTCTGGTTTTGACTGTATCCCAGATCACCCACTCAGCTCAGATTTTGTTAACCGATTAAAGAATGCCTTGGACGTGGAGGATGAAGAGACTGTGATGGATTTACTCTGCAGTGAAGTGAAACATGTGGATGCCACCATAGAACTATCTAATGATGACTGGATGAAAGACCCAGCAGCTCAACTGCACCCTCTGGTGTTAGTAGGTAACCGATTCATTTGTGCCAATTAAATCATCCCATTTTCAGGATTGTCACTGCATGAAGGAAACCTGGATTCAGAGCTCAACATAATGCAAATCAATAACACAAATATGCCTTTTGAACCTAAACCGATTCAAATTTGCATGCTTCTGAGAAATATTTCTGAGAAATATTCCATAACGTTGAAGTAGCAGATTTCTATGGAGTTTATGAGACGGGAGGAATTTCTCTTTTTTTTCAAATGGAGCCAATTGGAGCCAATTCGAATTCACGTGAATTCGCTAGTTTAGTGAATTTACGTGAATTCCAATTGCATTCGGAATGCATTCAGAATGACTTCCCATTACCCGAAAATGACCCCCCATTGCCCGAAGTTGTGTGAGATGCTTTAATACGCAATAACATAAAACCCATGAATGACTTCCCTTTTGCCCAAAATTGCGTGAGATACTTTAATACACAATAACATAAAACCCCATGATTGCGTTCGGATTTCCATTGGATTATACTTCCATTTTCCAACATCTGATAAACTCGTTTGAGGAAGAGTCTAGTATATGAGTAAAGGTGGTAGGGAAACAGTAGTACCTGTTAGTAGCTATGTTTTAGTACCAAGTTATGTACGTTTCTGGGAAGCGTATATGACAATACGACACTACATTTTTACAATGCTATTATTCCACTTCAGCTGCTATGGCTGCCTCCTGTGGAAGAGTGAGATTTCAGCTTCAGGAGCAATGCTTTGTGCTATCCAGAGCAGCAGCATCAAAATAAATGTTTGCATTTAAGGAAAGAAAAATACTCAACACTCAAGCATATGCTCTTGGCATTCTTCTTCTTCTTCCACACTCTTGATTAATTCCTCCCAACCAGACCTGGAAATGAATGGTGAATGCTCAGGGTAGGGAAATAATAATTGCCCCAATGGATGACTGCAAGAGATGCAAAAGATCAGGGGGCCCAATCCAGACCCAACACAGTACGCAGGACAGATCCTCTGCAGGAGCGCTAGTGAACAGAAACAGATAGTTTCTTAGCTGGCCTGGCTGTCAAGAAAGGTGACCTTTCATTGCCCCACTCCCTCCCTGCATGCCTCTGTGCTTGAACGAGAAATTATGCAGACCAGGCATGCTAATTTAGTCTATCTCATTTGCATAATTAGTACACATAATTTTATCAGGCAAATTACATCACCCAGATTGATTAGGGGCAGCCGGGGGGTGAAATGCTGCAGAAATACGGTGAGGCTCTACCAAAGGCTTATCCAGACAATTTTTTTCAAGGCGTATCCTCTTCCAGACCCAATAGACACCCCAGTCCAGGAAGCTGCCCACAAGGGAGATGTTTTTACAACTCCTTGCTTTTACAAAGAAGCAATATGATGGAGAGAAGGAGTGTATTGGCTACAAAGAAAAGAATGGTTAAGAACAATGTTTAAATGGTTCATGAAATGGCAGGATTTTGCAATTGTGTAGATGGACAGGGGAAGAGATTGTGCTACCGTAGGCCTCACTGGTGTACAGAAGATATACAAGAAGCCATATGCTGGATGTGTACAATGGGGATGTCACCTGCCAATGCAGAAAGTTTTTTAAAATGTACAAATGATTAAAAAATGAACATGTTAGTGGGGCAACTGTGTTTGTATCAGAGCCTGGAAAAGTTATATTTTAGACTAACAGAATCCTAGTCTGCCATGTCTCTTACACTTGCTGGCTGCGAGCTGTAGTCCAAAACAGTAATTCTCGCACATACTGGGTTGTATCACTTACTCCAAGTGGGATCAGAAGGTGCCCAGGATAAAGCTCACATAGCCACATTCCGTATGGGAACTACAAGAAAAGGGGAAGCCCAGGCAGAAGGAAGAATTGCAAAACTCTAGAAACCCAGTGTCAAATGTACTAAAAAGATAATTTGTAAATGCTTCCAAGTTCCCAATAAATTTGCCTGTTGTAGTTTGCCCAGACACAATGGGGCTTTCTAGATTGGCAGGAAAGGGCAACATGAAGTTGCCTTTTCCTTAATACTCAGCAGCTGCACTGCAAGTCCCAGGTGTGTAATAAAAAGGCATAGGGCAGCTACACTGAGGAGATGTGGGGACGACTTATCTGAAGTCTTTTCTGTTGCTCAGCAACTACATTGGAAGCTGTCAGGATGCTAGAAACACAGGCGGAGCAGCTGCACAGGTGGCAATGAATGGGGCTTTTGGACACACTGAACCTTTAATATTTTGTTGTTGTTGTAGTTGTTGCCGGCTGCTAACTGCACAGTTGCACTGGTACATCATACAGGCAATTGTATTGCTTGCTGCGAACTGCGCAGTTGCGCAGGTACATCACACATGAACTGTGCAGTTAGGAAGATCTGTCAAATTACCATTGTGGTTTTGCTTCCCTTTTTTAAGTGCATAGTTGCATCGGTGCACCATGAATGAACCCCTTTATATTATTATTATTATTATTATTACCCCACCCCTTTGAGAAAATGAAGACATTTGGAAATGCAAACTATGCTTTGGATTCTTTGTGGTATCTGCATTGAGCCACAATGCAGTAATACGTTTGCATTAATACTTCTCTGAAGTCTATTTCATGATGTCACCAGTTCTGCAACTACTCAGATACGCTCAGATTGATAAACCCCTACAAATTTCGACATTTAATCTACAAAAACAATTAAAGTGCCATTAAAAAAAAAGCATCTTCTGAAGCAATCCCACTCACTTCAGCAGGGTTCCATCTGGGCTAACAGAGTTCATCTTGACAGCTTAACTCTCCATCTGCATGGAGGTTATGAGGCAGACCTGCTTCTGAGCATGCTAAACCCATTTTGAAATTGCATTCAGGATTCTAGTATGTGTGCACCTGTACATTTAAGTCAGGTCTAAGGCAGCCTTCATACAAGCACCATGCATTAAATGTGCATGAATGATTGTCAGATTCTGATGAACAGCAATTAATTCATTTCTTCCTCAGCATCATCAATATCCTACATCAGCTATTTAGTTACAAATGTGTAACTAAGGACTTTATCACATGAGCCCTGTTCTCACTGCAATAGCCCTAATTAATGAAAATGCAAACATACTAGTTTGAGAGCAACCATTATTGTGTGTCTTTGTGATCACACTACTGGGGTTGCTGCCACCATTGACAATCTCTTCCACACTCCCCCTTAACCCCATCTCTCTGACCTGTGACCTACCCAATTTGTTATTTTCATTATTTTTTATTTTTTAAACACAATTCTGCAGTTCTGATAAAGTGATTTAAAGTTCTAAAAAGAAAAGAAAAGATTTTAAAAAGAGAGAGAGAGAGAGAGAATCAGGCTCCCTGGTAATAGTGAGGGAGAGGGGAAGAGGAAAAGGAGGAAACTGTGACATCACATGACAACTGCCATGGCAGCAACATTTTGCATGTGGGAAGAACTGGGACTGCTGTGTAATTCAGAGCTATTAACAGGTTCCCCCCAGCAATAAAAAGGGATGTCCCAATCAAATTCGGCATACCCAACAGCTATGGCTTGCAAAAATGTTGTGTGATAAGTACTGCCAAAGGTGCAATATCATCTATAATTGCGGTTTAAAAGCTACATATGATAAGATCCCAAGTAATATCTCCTGGTCCTACCCCACAAGCCCACCTTAACAGCCAGCAGCTGCATCAAGTGAATGATGTCAACTGGAGAGCAAGGAGGAGGGTGTTTCTAGCTCCTTCTCACCAGTGAGCAAGGCTACAAAAAGGAATTTCAACAGAGGCCCTGCGTCTGACTGCCACATCCTTTCTGACTGGCAGCAGGGGCTGAAAAGTCATCCTTCTTGAACCTCAATTTGCAACTGAACAAATCTCCTTTGCTGGATGTGGCTGCTGGCTCTTAATGTGGGCCTGGGAAGGCAGTTACAATTGTGGCAATAGTGTTGCTGAATATGGAGCAGTTATGCATCCAGATTATGAATCTGTAACGGCAAAACAAAATGCTAGCCAGTGGTTGTTGTTGTTATTTTAGTCAATTAAATAATTGCTTTACTGTGTTAATACAATAGGAGGTGGGCATGGTAACTGTGTGAGCACCAGAAACCTGAAGAGGCTGGCATGCATGCATCCAGAATGCCACTAAGGTTGCTAACGTCCAGACAACCTTCCTCACACTTGAACTTTGTTCAAAGTTGAAAAGCCACAATTTTTCAAAAGTGCAGCCCAAAGAACTTCAGTCCCAGTTCATTGATTAATAGGCACTCTTTAGTGCACATCAGATCGGATTGAAGGCACTTTGTAGTTACCTACAAACATGAGACATGCTCCACATACAATGATTACATACAATGATATCTGAGACCAGTTTTTAATTGCTAAGTATTTCTAGAGTTTCAGCCATGTGATGACAATTCATTTTATCCCCTGTAAGGATTCTCTTCTGGGTGAAGGAAAAAGGAACAATGGTAGCCCACACAGGCTGTCAGTCTAATGCTCGTTTTATTTCAGTGCCAAAAAAGGAGTATTTAAAAAAAGGAAAAAAATATTGCTGCCATTATAAACCTTCACCTTTGTGTTTTAGACACTGAGATCTAAAATGTTTTTACTAATGAATAGTCATCCAAACACGACTAGAATAGAGGCAGTAAATATTACAGCTCAAAAGGTTAGTTAGCTATTGATGGCTAGCCAGCAGAAATGTTCAGAGTACAGGAGAACTTGCTAAAATTATTCCTCTCAAAGTAGCGGTAGGGATGGACTTGCAGCTGGCCACATTCAGAGCTAAAGCAAAGATTATGACTTGTGAAGCAACACTGTAGTGGGTCCTGTGAGAAGTAAAGCAAAAAGTGCCTGCACATCATAACCTTTCTCTTGCAAGTGAAAGAAACTGAGATGAGACGCAGATTGAAATAAGATGATGAAAGACGTAGAATGGAAAATAGGAGGTGGGAGGAGAGAGAAGATCAGAGAAAAGGTAAAGACCACAAAGATTTGAATGGGGTGAGATTTTCCACACTCCACAGATGTTCCACAGAAGTGGCCAAGACAGAAAATTCAGTAGGTAGAAACAGGCAACATCATAACGTTTTGAAAGAATTAAAGATGCTAAGAAACCATCTGGGCTAGCAAAGAGTTTTTTTAGATGGTGGAAACGGAGAAAATCTTTCAGTCCAACAAGTTCTTTAAAGTCGTGCTCATTGTCATCCAATTTTACTTGGGCTGCATTTGCACTACAGAAATAATGCAATTCTGTAGAATTCTGGGATGTGTAGTTTTATGAGATGTTTACCCTTGTCTGCCAAAGAGCTCTGGCACCACAATAAACTACAAATCCCAGAATTCCATAGGATGGTGCCATGGCAGTTAAAAAGGTGTCAAACTGCATTTTCTGCAATGCAGATGCAGCCTTGGATCCATCCTCACTACAAGTCTTATTTTCCTCATAGTTCCTTATAAATTTTGTATAAATACATTTTTCTTTAAGTTGGAATGTAATCACTCACTCATTTTAGAGTCTAGTTGAAATACATTTTCTTTGCATTTAATATGTACACAGAGTTCAACAGGTGTACATAAATTGTTTTTATCTCATATTTAATTATTTAAAGCCTCCACTTCGAACTTGTAGGATTTAACTACCAGCCCTCCTGAGTTAATGCATTAGTACCCAGGTCTTGTTTATTTTAACAGGAGTGCGGTCTAACAGAATTAATGGTGAACATTGATGAGTTAGGCAACAGTGTGATTTGAAAGAAGACCAGATTACATCTGCTTTTGAGGCAGAAGAACTGATAGTGGGCTAACAGGCTGGTGGGCATAATCATTTTGGCTTAGGGATTAGGAAGAGATTTCTGGAGCTAGACACAATTTGTTGTTGTTAAATGCTGTCAAGTCAACTTCAGTTTATTGTGACCCTATGAATGAGAGGCCTCCAAATCACCAGCCTCAACAGCCCTGCTCAGGTCCAGCAGACTCAGGGCTGTGACCTCCTTGACTGAGTCTATCCTTCTGGAAGGCTGACCTTATTTCAGAAATCCAAGTCTCAGTATGAAAACAGAAAACTAAACTAGTTCACAGCATGGCGATGTTGTTAGGACTTGGTTACACCATATGTTAAAAGCATAGAACCACACAGCACAGCAACAAGCTTGGGTAATTTTTAGGGGTCGTCTTCCCACCATGCATGCCACCATCACACACAAACTCACCACTGGCAAATGCTTGTACCTAGATGCCATCCCATTGGATGGCCACCCCTTTGATTGGCCACGCAGCCACACCTGCGATCCTCCACCAATACAGGGCATCAGAACATTGGTGTGTCCATTAAAACACTGGCAAAGCCCAATACCCCCACCCCACCCCCCCATACATGCCTCCTTCATCCATGCCTCCTCTAGGACTGTCTGGTTTGTGTATGTTGCACTTATATTCATTGGAAGTATCACACTTTCACTTTTTTGGATTGCCACCTGGATCCATCCTTTTTAAATGTGCACCTGCACCGGTGTATTTATTTACAACTTTAAGGTTAGGGTTGGGATGGATTGCTCCTTCAGAACTACTCTGGCATCAGTGTGTTTATATGTAGGGTCAAACGTGTGCATTTTCCAGGCTAAGTCGGAATATCACAGGTTCTTTTTGCTCCGATTTTTAAAATTTCAAAATCCCTGGAAAATATACTCTCTCTTGCTTTTCCTGCCCTGGAGAATTTACCAGCCATCATTCAAGGAATTCTGCTAATCAAATATATTCCTAGTTCCTTTCCATCTTGTTATATTTTTTTTGGCATTGCTATACTTCTGAATGCACTACTGATGGGATGTATTGAAGGTTTTTAATTAGACAAAAGTTAGCCCTTGGTAATACATAGGTTGCAATATCAGATACCTCTTGAGTGTGAATAGTTTTCTTGCTGAGCCCGAGGCAGAGAATGTAAGAGGCATGCCTCACCTATTTTTGGTTTGTCCCCTGTGTGCCCTTCAGCCAGTCAGTTTAGGGAGAGATCTTGTTTCCAGAGGCAATTTTTAGTCCAGGCGGCACCATCATCACAATAAAGGTTGTCCATTAATTTAAGCATAGAAGGATTTTACTGCATAGTTTCCTAATCACCAGGAATCACAGTCTCTGCAACATGAAAAAGTCCGAGCAGAATAGCTCAATGTAACATGCTTTGATATGGGAATGTAATGGAGAAATGCAAATTGGATGGCAGTGTGCATAACCAGAATACATCAACTCATCACACAACTGGCCTTTATAGGGAGGGCATGAAAAAGAATTTAGTTCTAGAAAGCTTATGGATAAACAGTCTTTAAATGTTTGAGGAACAAGATATCCCAAAGCACGCAAACTATCACATCTATTTATCCATGTCACCTGGATCTCGATAGGCTAATATAGCAAATCTTCACTGTAGAATAGTATGCTTCCTAGCCAAGCCAAGACTGGGAGCTGAAATAGCTTCATGATGGAATTCCAGCATACAACAGACTTGTGAATATTCAACCTGGCCAGGTGCAAATATACACACAGATATGTAATCAGGCATACTATTAGCCTATCCGGCAGTTCATATGACTTGAATTGTATCAAGTAACAATTATTACTAGATTTAAAACAAGCAATGTCAGAGCCCTAACTAGAACATAATTGGACAGTACAAACAAGGAAGTCAACTCTAGCTATAAAACCCCACCAATCCTCAGAATAAGATTTTGGCTTAACATAAACTGCAGATCAGCACAATGGAACAGCTGCCCGGACTTGCTGTAGAGACGTTGCAAATCTTTGAACAAGAGGGATCCAAATTTCCTAGGAAGCCTCATGCCCCTGTGGACAAATACTATGAAGCTCTGGTCAAGGGAGACCTGAAGAAGCTCAAAGCCCTCATCGATCAGTACTATGAAGATGTCAATGTGGTCTTTGAAATCAATAAAAATGAAATGGAATGGCAGGTGAAAAGCCAAGCTGCTTACGGACTGTCAGGTACTCTAGATTCCAAGGACCACTTTCAATCTTAAACAGGTATTTACTAATCCAAATTAAGGGTAGTGTGTTCCCCCCTCCCACTGCAATCTATTTTTTTTAATATCTGTGTACAGGTCTTGCCCCTATCTCTTGTCATCCTGTGCAGTTGGAAGAGTAAGTTCTCTACCCACTCACTTCACTTTCTCAGCATCTCTTTCATATATGAAAGGGTCAAGAGGGATTATGTCCTTAAATTGTTTAGCATACTGGGGAAGTAGTTACCACTATCAGTAATGAAGAGAATCGCAGCTTCGCTGTGTCATAATACATGCTAGTTATACACAGGCCAATGGAAATAGAGCAAGGAGGAAGTCATGACTTAGGAGCTTATCGCACTGCCTTTCCTCCCAGCATCAGCGTGGGCAGAAACTTTTGAAAACTTTTTAAAATGGGTGTTATCACACACCTCTGTGCCTAGGCATCACAAACCTGATCTTGGCTTCCCATACTTAATCCGTACTTCTCCCGTACTTTGCAAAGAATGGAAAACTCAAAAGTACGAATTGGGTATGGGATGCCAAGATCAGATGTGCGATAACACCTGTTTTTAAAAAGTTTTTTAAAAGTTTCAGCCCACACTGAGGGGTGATAATCTCTTCCGTCAAATGTGTTCAGCATTCAGAAGGTGTGGAGTCTTGATTTGGCACTCCCATTGAGAAGGTTTTTGAACAGTTCCTCACATTCCTCGACTCTGTGGTTAGAGACCAATTGTCCACTAAGCATCCGGGGACCCTCATTATTATTATTGTTGTTATTGTTATTGTTATTATGTTGTTGTTGGTGGTGGTGGTGTTTCAATGTCTATTTCAATGTCTTCACCATCTACTTTAAAATTATGTTGATCGTCTGTGATCATTATTTTTGATCTCGCATTATTGGTCTGACTTAATATGATCTCACTTAAATGAGGCCTTCCAGATGAGAACCACTTCCTGTTTCTTCCCCAGATTTTGAAAGACTCCCCTGTCTTGTAATATTAAGCAACATTTCTCCAGCAGCTAGCAATAGAGTTGGTAATTTTCTAACACCTTGCTGAATGAAACTACATGTGAAAGGGATCTGGGAGTCCAAGTAGACCATAAATTGAACATGAGTCAACAGTGCGATGCAGTAGCTAAAAAGGCCAATGCAATTTTAGGCTGCATCAACAGAAGTATAGTGTCTAGATCAAGGGAAGTAATAGTACCACTCTGTTCTGCTTTGGTCAGGCCCCACCTGGAATACTGTGTCCAGTTCTGGGCACCACAATTCAAAAAGGATGTGGAGAAACTGGAGCGTATCCAAAAGAGGGTGACTAAAATGGTGAAGGGTCTGGAAACTGTGCCCTATAAGGAACGCCTTAGGAATCTGGGGATGTTTAGCCTGGAGAAGAGAAGGTTAAGAGGTGATATGATCGCCCTGTTTAAATATTTGAAGGGATGTCATATTGAGGAGAGAGCACGCTTATTTTCTGCTGCTCCAGAGACTAAAACATGGAACAATGGATGCAAACTGCAGGAAAAGAGATTCCAGCTCAACATTAGGAGGAACTTCCTGACAGTAAGGGCTGTTCGACAGTGGAATACATCTCCTTGGATTGTAGTGGAGTCTCCTTTACTTAGAGGTTTTTAAGCAGAGGCTGGATGGCCATCTGTCAGGGATGCTTTGATTGGGAGTTCCTACATGGCAGGAGGTTGGACTGGATGGCCCTTGTGGTCTCTTCCAATTCTATGATTCTACAATTCTATGATTCTAACATAACCTTCAGAGGTGCACCTTTGTCTTCACTTTGTTAGCACTTTGTTTTCTGTTCAGCCTCTGCTCCCTTTCCCCCTTTGCTGCTGGTTCAGAGGATGAATGTAGAGTCCTAAAACATGGTGCAGTCTGATGTTGCAAGGTGCTGCAAATACAAGTGACCTGTAATAGGTACTGTTTGGCACTAGTGGGGAATGTCTCTGAAGTGAGGAAGCGGAACAGCATTGGAGGTAAAGCACTGTTATACTGAATGTGAAGGTATTTTTTTTCTGATGTTGCATTGCACACCTGTCCTCTGTACATTTTCAGATTGAAAAGACTCCATGTTTCCAGCATGCATGTCTGGGATTTATAGTTTTGTGAGATATTCAGCCTTCTTTGTCAGAAAGCTCTGGTGCAGCAACAAACTACAAATCTCAGGATTCCACAGCATTTGCGCCATAGCAGTTTAAGTGGTGTCAAACAGCATTATTGCTGCAGTGAAGATTAGACCTGAGTGCTTGACAAGGATTCCAGGAGACCAGGGTTTGAATCCCTGCTCGACTATGGAAATCCCCTGGGGTAACCTTGGGCAAATCACACTCAGCCATACAGAAAGAAAATCTCCCCTGAACAAGTCTTGCCAAAAAAAACTTGTAATGTCTTAGGGTCACCATAAGTCAAAAACAACTTGAAGGGACAGAACAACAACAAGCTATCCAGGAAAGGGAGAAAGCATTCATAACATATTTGGTTAGCTGATATGACCTTAGAACAATGAAAATATACATTGTAAATCAACTAATGTTGTATTTGCAATGAGTACCAACAAAATACTTTAATTGACTTGTAAGAATGGCAACTAATGTTGGTATACAAGGATTTGCAAGAGCTCATAGACATATTGTAGGCAGCGTATACAAAGAAGTGTATTTTCTCATTTATCCTGTTTCTTTTTAGTATGCAGACTGGAGTTGTTTGTCCTCGGGGAAATAATGTGATATTTCTCAAGATACACCTTGAGCATGGAGCAATTGAAACTTTGAAGCTTTGCCATGCTTCTCCATTGTCTCTTACTTTGACTAAGGCATGATCACCACAGCGACCATTTATCTGTCTTTTGCTCATGCCAGGATTCAAAGCTCCAGCCCAAGAAATCTATGCCCTTTCTTCCAAGAAAAAAACCTGTTCGACATTCTGTTTGCGATTTCTACCCAAATCTCTTCTGTTACAACATTACCTAGCATCTAATGTTGCCAGCATCTAAGATCCTCAAAACAGGACCCAAATATCAAACCCTTTGAAATCTTATCATTTCACTTCTTGTTCCTTCTCTAGGCTCACATCTATGATCTTAACCTTTTGTGGGCAATGCTTGAAATATGGTGGCAGACTGGATAGGAATAGCGTACATGTATCTGAAAAACATTATTCCCTGTCATGTTCTATTACAGCCCTATTGTGAAATGTGGTTCAACCAAATGAGCCATTTAATAAAGACTAGATTAAATCCAGCCACATGCAAGTACTTCAGTTGCCTTCACTGTACATTTGATTCTTGCCATTAGCTTTTAGTGAGGTGAAATTTTGCAAATAGGTTATTTTTCTTGTTTAAAAAAAACAATAAGCTTGTAGAAGAAGTTGGTGCTGGTTCAAGCACTGATCAGAGCTCAGTCCTTTCTTTCCTGTGTTTTTGTTGTCATCATGTGCCTCCAAGTCATTTCCAATTTATGGTGACCCTAAGGCTTAACCTATCACAGGGTTTTCTTGGCAAGTTTCTTCAAAGGGGATTTGCCATTGCCATCCTCTGAGGCTGAGAGATGAGCCTTTGCCCAAAGGGTTTCCATGTTCAAGCAGGGATTTGAACCCTGGTCTCCAGAGTCATAGTCAATCTCTGGAGAAAATATAAAAATAAAAAGTGGTGCTTATGTGTAATTCTACTTCTTTTCTGGATGGTTATGAAGCGAACTCCATGGCAACTTGTGGTTACCAACTCAAACGTATCATATGAATAGAGCTACAACTTATCCACTTAAGCAATGGACTAAATCTGCTAAAACAATATTTTAAAATGACTAAAACAATATTTTAAATTAAAACCTCATTTTTAGATGACTTGTTGATATGTTGCACAAGGTATCAGCAAAGGAGAGGTGTTCCATAATACACTGAAGTGAAGTACTGTAATGTTTCTTCTCAAATCATCCTTGCCATTTGGAGTTTCTTCAAGTACTTGTTTTTAAAATATAAATAGACATTAGTTTGGTTTACTTTTCAATCTTTTAAATATACTCATATATACATTATAGCTGAAATGCTCTAGTAATGCAAGTTTATATACACATCGCTATATAGCAGAGGTGCTATGAATGCTTCTAGTGAATTGCGAAGATGCCTATCCGGCCACAGGCAAGTGTTCCAATGTGCATTGGCCTCTACCAATGCACATTGCCACTTGTTAGCTGGTGTCCTCATGTGCCTCTTGTCTTTCATCGGTCTTAATGCACAACAGTCACTTTGCTGGCTCCCCTACTTAGTAACATAAGAGCAGCCTATGGTCAAATATCAATGTTGCAAAACTGCTCAAATCTATTTCCCACAGGCATAAGTCCACTTGTGAAGTTCCCAAGTGAATTCTATTCTTTATACTGTTGTTGTTGCTGCTGCTGCTGTTGTTAATAATTACTGATCAGTGCAGAGAAATAGAAAACAACAAAAAAAGAAGAACAAGAGACCCCCTTCCACAAGATCCAAGAACTCAAAGAGAGGTTCAAACCAAAGGCAGGGATGCTCTATGGAGTTTATCAGATGGGAGGAATTTCTCTCTATTTTCATAGAATCATAGAATCATAGAAATTTAGAGTTGGAAGAGACCACAAGGGCCATCCAGTCCAACCCCCTGCCATGCAGGAACTCCCAATCAAAGCATACCCGACAGATGGCCATCCAGCCTCTGCTTAAAAACCTCCAAGGAAGGAGACTCCACCACCCTCCGAGGGAGTGTGTTCCACTGTCGAACAGCTCTTACTGTCAGGAAGTTCCTCCTAATGTTGAGGTGGAATCTTTTTTTCCTGCAGTTTGCATCCATTGTTCCGAGTTCTGTTCTCTGGAGCAGCAGAAAACAAGCTTGCTCCCTCCTCAATGTGACATCCCTTCAAGTATTTAAACAGGGCTATTATATCACCTCTTAACCTTCTCTTCTCCAGGCTAAACATTCCCAGCTCCCTAAGGCGTTCTTCATAGGGCAAGGTCTCCAGACCCTTCACCATTTTAGTCGCCCTCCTTTGGACCCGCTCCAGTTTCTCCACATCCTTTTTGAATTGTGGTGCCCAGAACTGGACACAGTATTCCAGGTGGGGCCTGACCAATGCAGAATAGAGTGGCACTATTACTTCCCTTGATCTAGACACTATACTTCTATTGATGCAACCTAAAATTGCATTGGCCTTTTTAGCTGCTGCATCACACTGTTGACTCATGTTCAGCTTATGGTCTACTTGGACTCCTAGATCCCTTTCACATGTTGTCTCATTCAGCCAGGTGTCCCCCATCCTATATTTGTGCATTTCATTTTTCCGCCCTACGTGTAGGACCTTACATTTCTCTGTGTTAAATTTCATTTTGTTAGCTTTGGCCCAGCTTTCTAGTCTATTCAGGTCATTTTGAATTTTGATCCTGTCCTTTGGGGTATTAGCTACTCCTCCCAATTTGGTGTCATCTGCAAATTTGATAACTAGGCTCTCAATACTGTCATCCAAGTCATTAATAAAGATGTTGAATAGCACTGGGCCCAGGACAGAACCCTGTGGGACCCCACTGGTCACTTCTTTCCAGGATGAAAAGGAACCATTGTTGAGCACCCTTTGGGTTCGGTCAGTCAACCAGTTACAAATCCATGTAACGGTTACCTTGTCTAGTCCACATTTTACAAGCTTGTTTGCAAGGATGTCATGGGGAACCTTGTCAAAGGCCTTACTGAAGTCAAGATATACTATATCCACAGCATTCCCTTCATCTACCAAGCTGGTAATTTTATCAAAAAAAGAGATCAGATTTGTCTGGCATGACTTGTTTCTCTGAAACCCATGTTGGCTTTTTGTGATTATGGAATTATCTTCCAGATATTCACAGACTCTCTGCTTAATGATCTGCTCTAGAATCTTTCCTGGTATTGATGTCAGACTAACCGGACGATAATTGTTGGGATCCTCTTTTTTCCCCTTTTTGAAGATTGGGACAACATTTGCCCTCCTCCAGTCTGCAGGGACTTCTCCTGTTCTCCAGGAGTTCTCAAAGATGATTGCCATTGGTTCCGATATTACATTTGCCAGTTCTTTTAATACCCTAGGATGTAGTTCATCTGGTCCTGGAGACTTATATTCATTTAGATTAACCAGGTATTCCTGTACTGTTTCTTTACTTATTCTGTGCTGAAATTCCCCTATTCTGTCCTCTGCCCCATCATCCTTTTGAATGGAGCCAATTCGAATTCATGTAAATTCGCTAGTTTAGCAAATTTACGTGAATTCTAATTGCATTCGGAATGCATTCAGAATGACTTCCCATTGCCCAAAATTGCGTGAGATACTCTAATACGCAATAACTTAAAACTTGTGTTCGGAATGACCTCCTTTTTGCCCAAAATTGCATGAGATACACTCATACGCAATAACGTGAAACCCCATGATTGCGTTTGGATTGCCATTGGATTATACTTCCAATTTCCATCATCTGATAAACTCCTAAGACAATAAAAAGAATCTATTACAAGAGTATGCAGAAATAAAAAGATGATGTATGCAATACACAGAAGAGATGAAAAAATAAATGACACATTTTATGTGATGCTCCTCAAATTCCAAAAAAGCAAGGTGGAAGCTGCAATAAGATTGGCAAAATTGGCAAAAAATAAATCACCCATTAACAGACAATATTCCAGTCAAATTGCTACAATCTACACATATAGAATATCATCTAGTGCTAACCAAAATATATAAATAAATATGGAAACCAAAATGGTGGCAAACAGACTGGAAATGATGCAAAGGCAGGCTTACAACTGAACATAAAATAAAAATAATAACCATGGAAGATTTTCATATACTCAACCTAGATAATGAAGAATACCTTGATTAAAAAATTGATCAGAACAGAGGCTACAACCAAGAAATCAGAAGACTAGGAATAGGAGGGCAGCTATGAAGGAACTTGTCAAAATCTTAAAGACTATAGATATACAACTAAGCAATAAAGTTATAATTGTATAAACCATTGTATAATGGGACCTTGCCACCCACAGGCTTGACATCCACGGATTTGAGCATTTGTGGGCAGCAATCCCTGTTGACCCAAATGACAGTGTGTGCACCTGGTCGCACTAGTGGCCACTTACACATTGTGCCACCATTAGGGACAATGGGAACCAAGGCCCTGCATTTTTTCATATTTGTGCGGGTATGAACAGAACAGATCCCCTGTGGATACGAGTCTCCAACTGTATTTCCCATCATCCTGGACAGATGTGAGAATTGGACAGTGAAGAAAACCCAGAGGAAAAAAATAAATTCATATGAGATGTGGTACTGGATAAGAATGATGAGTATACCGTGGACAGCCAATAAAGACAAACAAATGAGTCCTTGAACAGATCAAGCCTGACCTCTCCCTGGAAGCCAAGATGACCAAGTTAAGGCTGTCATACTTTGGCTATATCATGAGAAGGCATGACTCATTAGAAAAAAAACAATAATGCTAGGAAAGGGAGAGGGCAGAAGAAATAGTGGAAGGCTACATGCTAGACCGATAACTCAATCAGAGAGGTCATGGGTATGAATTTGCAGGACATGAGCAAAGAAGTGGAGAACAGCAGATCTTGGAGATGTCTCATCTACAGGGTATCATGAGTTGGGGTCAGCTCAAGGACAGCTAACAACAACAACTTATGGTTGAACTTCAACTTCAACTCCCTTCTACCTTGTTATCAACAGCCCCGATAGGTCTTGTAAACTCAGGACAGCCACAACTTCCTTGATTGAGCCTATTCACCGGTAATGGAGTCACCCTCTTTTTTGACAGTTTTCCATTTTACCAAGCATCATTGCCTTTTCTGGTGTCTCATGATATACACTCAGCCCCCCACATTTGTGAGGATTAGGGGCGCAAAAGGTAAAGGTAAAAGGTGTGGCCAATTAACAAGGTTGTCAAGTCATGTCCAACTATAGGGGGTGGTGCTCATCTCCGTTACTAAGCCAAAGAGCCAGCATTGTCAGAGACTACTCTGTGATCAAGTGGCCAGCATGATTGTACAGAACGCTGTTTATCTTCCCACCAGAGTGGTACCTATTAATCTATTTGCATTTGCATGCTTTTGAACTGCTAGGTTGGCAGAAGCTGGGACTAGTGATGGGAGATCACCCCAAAATGTGGCCCCTGGGCCACTGCATCCCTAAGAGGGGTGCAAACCCCCCACAAATATGGAAAAACAGTGAACACCCCCCATTTGAAAGCCAGTTAAAGGGGCGGGTGAGCAGGGAAAGAGGAACAGGTGTGCACACTACTCTTTCCACCACCACCACCACCACCACCACCACCACCACAGTTCAGTCCCTTTAACTGGCTCCCCTCCTCTTTCCCAGGCAAATTGATACCTGGGGAAGGCAGCGATCAAACCTGGAAATGAACAGGGTTGGCAAGCGTACCCTTTCCAGCTTCTTCTTCCTGGGCTTCCCCCCCCCCCCCGGGGAAAAGCCTGGGATAGAGGAGGAGTATGTGTGCACTCAACCTTTATCTCGCAAATAATCAAAACCGCAAGTGTCAAAGCCGCAAATGTGGAGGGCCAAGTGTATCCAAAATATCAGTTTAGAAATTTTGACTTCTGAGGAAAGTTCAGGCTTAATTTGCTTTTGGACTCATTTCTTTGTCTTTTTGGCAGTCCATGGTATCCATTTTAAATCTTGATCCTTTTAATTATGATTAGTTTAATACTGTTTTAAGGGGAGGGAGGTGGGTATTTTTGGAGGATTTTAACTGTATATGTTTTTAATATGTTGTACCCCGCCCCGATTGCTCGCTCAGAGGGGCGGGTAAAGAATTATTATTATTATTATTATTATTATTATTATCATCATCATCCTCACAACTCTCCTCCAGCACCACATTTCAGATGAGTTGATCCTCTTCGTGTCAACTTTCTTTATTGTCCAGCTTCCACAACCATACACAAAAAATGTAAATATGATGGCATGGATAATCCTGCCTTTGGTATGTAATGAGGAATTGATCTGGTTCCTACATAACTGTTCTTCTAAGTCGTAGTCTTTTTCTGATCGCATTCTCCATTTCGATTTACAATTCAGCCAAGGTATGGAAAATCTTTGTGCCACCATGGTGTAGTGATTTGTGTGTTTGGCTATGACTCTGGAGATCAGGGTTCAACTCCCCTCTCAGCCATGGAAGCCTACTGGGTGACCTTGGGCAAGTCACACACTCTAAGCCCCAGTTTCCCTAAATTGGAAAGAACTTGAAGGCTCGCAACAACAAAGGAAATCTTTATTTCAATGTCTTTGTTATCTGCTTTAAAGTTATATAAACCATCTGTGGTCATTATTTTTGACTTCTTAGTATTCTGCTGTGACCTTGCTTTTGCACTTTCTACCTTGAATTTCTTAACAGCATTTCCATGACTTTGCTATTTTCTGCTTGTAGTATGGTGTCATCTGTTTATTTTAAACTGGTGACATTCCTTCCACCAATTTTCACACCTATTCCCTCCAAATTAAAACCAATTTTTCAAATGATATGTTCAGCATATAAATTAAACAGATAAGTTGATAAACCATTAGCCTTGCCAACTATTTCTCCATATTCTACAAACACACACATATATTTGAAACAGGTATACACACCAATACACATACATATATTTACATTCTGCTTATGTTTTTAGGAATATAAATATACATTAATTTGGCTTCCTCTTTACTCACCTGTATATACATGTATATTATTTCAAATTAAAAAATAATAGTAAAATAATTATATATACAGTAGCAATACAATTATTTTTACACTGTTGTCTTATTAACAGGGCTTTTCCTTGAAATTAATGTCTTTAATTGTAACAGCTAATTCCAACTAAACTAGACACAGTGACTCAGTTGTTAGATTAAGCCAACATGTGGGTAAAGCTCATTGATGTATGTGATTGGTCTACCTTAGTTAAGATGAACTATAGGATTCAGGCCAAGGTAAACAAGTAATTAAAAGTTATAGCTCAAACAGCAATAAAGATTTTTCTTTGTTAAATATAAGATAACTTTGACACCAAAGTTATCTTATATTTGTCTCATTGAGATTTTATGCATTCAAGAAATGAAAGTGTTGGATGCAGTAAAAATGTCAAATCAAGTTTGACAGAAATGAACTCTGAACACGGCAAAAGATTTATTCTAGAAAATAATGAAAAGATTTCCTTATAGATGGTCTCAGAGGAAAGCAATGACAAACCCCCTCTGAATAAATCTTACCAAGAAAACCTCGTGATTAGGATCGCCGTAAGTTGAAAATGACTTCAAGGCACACAACAAAATAGATGGCAAAATTATAAATATAAAATATGGAACTAAGCACATGTAGAAAAAAATCTTATTGATTGAGGGAGCTGAGTATTTAAACAAAGGAGAAGAGAAGACTGAGAGGTGACATATAGCTAATTTTAAATAGCTGAAGGGATATTGTGTTCAAGACGGAGCAACCTTGTTTTCACTCCTCCAAAGACTAGACCACAAACTAATGGATTCAAATGACAAGAAAAAAGATTCCACCTGAAATTAAAAAGAACTTCTGTACTGTAAGAACTTTTTGACAGTGAAATTGATTGCCTCAGAGGTGGTTCATTCACATTCCTTGAAGGACTTTAAACGGGCCTGGATGGGCAGAAGTGCTGTAACTGTGTATTCCTGCATGGGTTGGATCAGTTGGACCTTGCGGCCCCTTCCAACTCTAATATTCTATGATTCTGTTGGAACGGGTTGACTTTGTTTGTGTTCAGGCTCAAAAACAGCTCCCTTGTCGGCAATTTGTGGACAGATTTTGAAAGTATTAATTTTGTAAACCCTGGGAGCTTGTGGTCCCTGAATGGCTATGTGATCTGTACAGAAAGCTCTGCCTTTAGGTGGGCTGCATTGGCCCTTAAAGTTCTCATCAAATATTCCCATTCTTTTCTCTGCATATAATAATTCTTTATTATTTTATCACATCCAGTACATCCAATATAACTATTATGCCAAAGTGCAGCTCACAGGCTACATGCAGCCCCTCCAGGCAGTTTTTGTAACCTCTAGGGAGCCCTGGGGGTCAAGAAAAGTTTTTTTTAATTGCCCCTAAATTGGAACAGTTGCATGGGCTGGGCCATTTTATGCCCAGAAGAGCCTTTATGCCTACCAGACTTTTTTTTTTTAATCAGGAAATTACTTTTTCTCAATCTGTTTTTTTTTTTAAAAAAAAAAGTCCTCTTCTGGGTCTAAAGTGATCCAGAAAGCTTAAAAACATGGTGAGAATGCCCTTCATGTCCCTTAGAGAACATCCGATAACAAAAAGTTGACTCACACGTGCAAGCATTCAAATAAAGGTGGAGTCGATGATGCGAATGCATTCGGAACCCCTTTTTTGATATGCAGTGTTTTATCCCAGATCTATTCGGGTCTATTTGCATCTGTCATTCACACTTCCGATGATGCAGGTCTTTTTTAAAAACTCAGGAGAAAATCCGATATCAATTATCCCAGATTGTGGATTTTTTGGCAGCCCCCGCCCCAAATGACTTTGGGATGCCTGTGAATGATGCAGATTTGACCTGGATTCATCCTGGATTAATTTCACAGTGTGAATAACCCCCTAATTTGTACCAGGGCATTCTGACCACAGCCTGAGGATAATTCCTTCAAAACCAGGCCTTGTTAATGCATGTTTTCCCATGGATGATCAGCATGTTCCACATCCTTGGTCCTCAATGGCTTATACATCAGCATTAGATGGAGGAGAGCAATTATCATTTAGTCTTTTTAAGATTTCTCAGTCTTGGCTCTGGGGAGATGTTAAGTCTGTCACTCATTACAGGCATAAAATCGACTTGTCCTTCATTACATGAAGGTATCTCTGCATGTCATGTGAAATCCAGACCACTGATGTGTATTCACTGGAGACTCTTTAAAATTTATTTTTCTACTCACTTTTACTTCAACTCTGGCTCACACTGCTTGAGAACCCTGAAAAGCTTTTGAAACCCCCCAAATGTTTTCAAAGCAGGAGATTTCAGTGTGCTACTGTCATATTCAGTGCTTGGCAGCACATGCAGAACTAAATAACACATTGAAATAGTTGAATATGTGGTGCCAGTGATCCTTTTCAGTAACAAGAAGCATTGAGTGCTAATACCAATCATTTCACTTGACTGAAACGTTCTCCTGCTCCCTCTCTGCATAATGTCAAATGGGTGAACCAAAACACATTTGGTCTCTTGGCTTAACTGCATTTATTTTTCCAGCTTATTACAGATACATCTCAGATGTCTGACATAGTCATATTATCCATGTTCCTTAAAAGGCCTCATTTCTGCTGTCCTTTCCCCACTCTTAGGCATCACCTTGCTATTATTTGACAGCTCAGAGTACAATATTTACAAAGAGAAAGGCTTCTATGGGACATTAAGGGGGAAAAAAATCTTTATTTTGAGGTCTAGGACACTGGAAAACAAAATGATGGCTAATAGATTGGAAATGATCAATATATACCCCCATCCCCAAAAAAGGACACACAAAAGACTTCAGCAACTATAAGACCATAGCACTAATCTCCCACACAAGCAAAATCATGCTCAAAATTCTGCAACATAGACTCCAACCTTATATGCAGAGAGAAATCCCAAAGGTCCAATCAGGATTCAGGAAAGGAGGAAACACTAGGGACTACATTGTAAACATACAAAGGCTAATGGAGTACATCAGGGAATGCCAAAAGAAAATCAGCATGGCCAAAAGAGGCGCGTCTAGGGCCAAAAGCGGCACAAATAGAGTTAAGGATGGCGCAGCTTTCACACCCTCTCTAACCCTAGCACGTATGGGCGCCACCATAATTAAATGGCGGCATCCATACAGGCGTGCCATGATGGCATCATGGCGTGCGCAGCTGCTAGACGCGCTGCGCATGCCATGATGCCTTTATGCCACGGAAGAGCACAAATCGCACCCTTTCTGTGGCACAAATGGGCGGGTCTTTGCCGCGGCTTTTAGACAGCCGCGGCAATGACCCAGGCCCGCCTCAAGCAGGGTGCAGCGGGTGCCCAGGGCACCAAATGCACCCCGCTTAGAGCCCACGGGGAACCAGCAGGTTGCCGCTTCCCCGCGGCCTCTGGAAGCGGAGGGATGGGGTCACGGAGGCTGCAAAGAACATACAAAGAACAAACTTGGACACAGAAGAAGGAGTGAAGATAGGAGGAAGGAATATCGATAATCTGAGATATGCAGATGTTGCCATACTACTAGCAGAAAATATCACAGACCTGGAATGACTACTAAAAAAGATCAAAGAAGAAAGTGAAAAGGCAGGCTTACCGTTGAACATAAAGAAAACAAAAATAATGACCACAAAAAATCTAAACAAATTCAATCGCACCACCTCTGGTATCCAACTTACCTCTTCCAAATCAGAAGCATGGGAATTGGAAAAAAATGGCTGCCAAAGTGGCTTAAAGGGTCTGAATTCAACACTGGAGGTAATGGGAAGCCATTTTGAGGAAAATGTCTGTGCAGTAAAATAAGCATAAAGTCCTAATTTGAGCCCAATTTGGAAGAGGTAAGTCAGTCACTGGAGACGGCGCTATAAAGTCCTTAGACAGTGAAGAAATACTAGTAAAAGAGTTCTAATACTGGGATCAGACATTGATAGCAATGAGGACTGCAGCCAGGAAATCAGAAGAAGATTAAGAATGGGCAAAGCAACTATGAAAGAACTAGAAAAGATCCAAAAATGCAAAGATATACAATTGAGCACAAAAGTTAGAAGTGTGATGTGAGAACTGGACAATTAAGAAACAAGATAGGAAGAAAATCAATTCATTCAAGTTGTGGTGCTGGAGAAGAGTGCCAGGGCTCCCATGGACAGCCAAGAAGACAAACAAATGGGTCCTAGAGAAGATTCAGCCAGAAATCTCCCTGGAAGCCCAAGATGACAAAATTTGGGCTGTCATAATTTGTACACATCATGAGAAGGCATGAATCATTGGAAAAAACAATATGGCTAGGAAAGGTGATCGGAAGTAGAAAGAGGGGAAGGCTGCATGCTAGATGGATGGATTCTATTTGGGAGGTCGCAAGTATGAGCTTACAGGAACTAAGCAGAGCAGTGGATGACAGGGAGTCTTGGAGATGGATCATCACTGGTTTCGCATGGCTCAGGATCAACTTGAGGGCAGTTAACAACAACAAGGAACACTGCCACTCAAAGTGGCAGTCCCTGGACTAGTGCCAGCCCCAAACAATTCGCTGAGGGTCCCTGGTGTGTTTCCAGGAAAGAAAGCAACCATTTTCTTCAAAAGGCATAATATGGTGCTGGTCCCTGGGACATTGGGAAAACAACCTTCCAGTCCCTCCCATCAGCCTGAGAAGCATTGGTCTACAAGGCCCAGGCTGAGCTGCAACTCCATTCCAACCAGTAAACCAACTAATATTGAACTCCTTGCAAAGAACTTGTGGGATTGCATTTGCCTGTATGTATGTGTGTGCGTATGTATATATGTGTGTGAATAGTACATATTGAGATGGAGAGACAGAGATTGAGAGAGAGAGATCCATCGTGGTGTAGTGATCTGAGCATCACACTAGGACTCTGGGAGATCTGGTTTTGAATCCCCACTCAGCCAAGGAAATCCACCTTGGGCAAGTCACACACTCTCAGCCTCAGAGGAAGGCAAAAGCCAACTCCTTTTGAACAAATCTTACCATGAAAACCTCATGATAATGACTTGAAGGCACACAAAAGCAAAAACAACATACAGTATATATACTGTTCAGATCTTGTGACTCTCTGCTGGAACAGAAGCAGTGCAAGAGGAGGGGCTGTGAATAATCACATGCATTGATCCATCTGCAGTAGGAACCACTGCTGGTGGTTATATTTACAAAATACTGTATATGTGTATACATATACAAGGATCATACAGTTCTTTTTGCATCAAGGGAAAATATTTTCAGGACTACAATACTTTCAGAAAAGAGTATGAAATATATTCACACATATCTTTTGAAATGAGTTTTTTTTTAAAAAAAGAGTACAACTAACTTTCAGTGAGAACATGCATAATTGTGGGGATGATGATGATGATGATGTGTAAAGCCAGTGGATGTGGAAGCTAAAGGAATGACTGCTCTTAAAAACCTGGGGGGGGGGAATCTATGGAGCTAAAATAGCCTAGCTGTTATGCCTGGTGAATAAGAGGTCAAAGCCTATGGAATTAGAGCTTGCAAAGGAAATTAGCCATTGACACTTAGGAAATAATTCATATTTTTTTCATGAAAACAGCTTGGTACACTAACAAAGTTTTAAAGTGAACTGTTTTATTCATTAAATGTTTGCAGCCATCTTGGCCCACTGGATAATATTTCATCAGAACCAACTGGAAAAGATAGAGCCTAGAGGAGCCCCAGTGTGAGATGGGGCATCTTTTGACAAGCCACTTAGTGCCAGGACTGGGCAGCCAGAGTGGGAATTACATTACACCAGCCAAACTGGGATTCCAGAGAAACTTGTTGTGGATTTTGGGGAGAGGAAAGTCCAGTGTGAATGTTGTTTGCAGGTATAGCCATAGGACTTGAGCTATGCTCCAAACTCACCCTTTTAATCTTGAGCACAGAGGCCTGAATAGCAAATTCTCCATATGAGCAGCTGCTGATGCACTTGGGACTTGCACCATCCAGACCAGTTTGCAAAGTGCTGCTTCTGGGCAGAGCTTCTTATCTGGGCCTATTGGCTGAGAGAGCTAACTCAGGAACACAACACAGGTAGTTGCACAACCCACTGCTGCAGCCACTTGTCACCTCTCCCTCTATCACCCTCTACCACCTACGTTCTTAATTAATGTCAGTGAATGCAAGAGTGAGGCACAGCCCAGCATCCTGTTAGTAACATACACAGGCATTTGGTGCATTACATATGTGGAGTGTTTTCTACTGGACAACGGCTGTATCCTGTGCAAAACTGAGGTCCCCATGAGGGGACACATACCAATTCATACTGGCTATGCAATCCACAATGGACCTCTACTCCTACCCTAACTGGGTCTGAGGCCCCACCAAGGAGCATGCAGAGACCCAATGCAAAACACACACGTTGCAGTTGTGAAAAGAGTTGCCACTCATGTGTACAGGGCCTGTAAGAATGGGGTAAATTCTGTCAAGCAATTTTGGTTGGTATAATGTGTTTATAATATGCTTATGGTTTGACATATATAGTTGTTATACGTTTATTGGAAACGGGAGGCACAGTACCTGTTGGCTGCTTGACTCAGGAAAATACAGATATGTGGAGGAGTGAACTTCTCAGTGCCTGATAATGGAAACAGAATGTAGAGATGAAAACTGCCTAGGGCTGGGGGATTAAGGGGGCATGGAAAAAAAGGGCTGATATGTTGATATGCAGATATGCTGATATGAAAAGCTGGGGCAGGACATTGGTAATTCTATGCCAGTGTTGGAGCATGAGGGCACTTCTGTGTGCAGATGTCTTCCTGTTAACATTCATTTGTCTCGAATAAAACCGTACTGTTACCAATGCAGACAAGTTCTTGACAGGTCCACATACGTTGCACTAAAGTGGCATCCAGTAAAGGACTAATAGAACATAACTGGTTGTTATTTACAGTGTTCTGTGGCAATATGGGATCTGGGCTACTTCTTCAGAATCTCTCTTCCAACATTTTCAGGGCTGTTCACCCTGCCTTCCATCCCTCCCATCCTGGGATAGGGTTTCATCTTGCCTGTTACATCAGGAGGACAAGGGGATTCCTTTCTGGGATGCTTCACTAACTATTCATTTCAAGGAAAGAAGAAGCAAGAAAGTGATAGATCCGCTGCTCTATTTTTGGCCTCTTGCACTTTCTCATTAAAATTTTTGAACAATTAGTGCCAAAACAGGAAGTCAGTAGAAGCTCTGTATCACAGACCTTGTCCTACAAGCCTATCATTGCTCCTTCTCTATCCTCCCACCCCACCCTCTTTTCCTTTCTCCTATTCCCTCCTGATCCTTTGTTGTCTGTCTGTTTGTCTGCTCCAGGCCTGTGGTCTCTGGAATACAAGAGGGATCTGACCAACCCCCTCTGCATCTCAGCCTGCCATGGGCATACCGCTTGTCTTCGCCACCTGCTCTTCTGGCGGGCAGACCCCAATGCAGCCCCAGGAGGACGAAGTGCCCTCCATGAAGCCTGTGGCAAAGGGCACACTGAGTGCACTGAGCTCTTACTGGAACACAAGGCCAACCCTAATCTTCTGAGGGATGATGGACAAGCTCCTCTTCATCTCTGCACTGTCCAGAACACATTGGGGTAAGGAGATTCTTATTGTCCTTCCACAGATTCTTATAGTCAATTTAAACCTATATAGACCACATTCTTATGGCCAATTTAGACCTATGCACAAAATGTGATGTTAACTTCCATTTCTTACTTTTGTGTGGTATAATGGTTTGAGCATTGGACTAGGGCTGCTGCCACATTGCAAAATCCATGCAATTTGACACCTTTAACTGCCGTGGCTCCATCCTATGGAATCCTGAGATGTGTAGTTTCTTGTGACTATCTGACAGAGCTGTCTGACAGAGAAGGCTAAATATCTCACAAAACTACACATTCCAGAATTCCATAGCATTGAACCATGGCAGTTAAGGCAGTTTCTCACTGCATTAATTGTGCAGAGTAGATGCAGTTTAGGACTCTGGAGACCAGGGTTCAAATATCTGCTCTGCCATGGAAGGCCTTGCACAAGTCAGACTATGTCCACCTCAGAGGAAGGCAGATGCAAACCCCCTCTGAACAAATCTTACCAAGAAAACCCCATGAGAATTTCACCTTAGGGGTGCCTTAAGTCAAAAACAACTTGAAGGCACACAACAACAAAATACTACACTGTGTTTCTGCATGGTTGAAAGAAATGAGAGAAAAGAAAAACACTGTCATTCACATATGCACCAAGCCTTCTCTCAAATTTGCTGTGCATATGACTGATAGGGATGAAATGATTAGATTAATCAATTAAAAGGTTTAGATTTAAAAGGCACTTCCTGGTTAATTTGTTAAGCACATTTTAAAAGCAGTTTGATTTACTGTAATACAAATACTATATTATCTGGGTTCTCTAAGAAAATACATACAACTATTTTCTCATACAGGTTAGAGTACCACTTCTAATGTGAGAGTGTTCTCAGAGACATGTGCTCATGCCATTAACAAATAAAGGAATGATTCTTGACTTGGAATGGTCTTAACACAATCTTTAACGTAAACTTGTTTAGATCCAAGATGGTGTAGTGTTTGAGTGCTGCTTTATCACATGTCAAAAGCAAACTGAGACTCAGAGAGAGAGAGAAGCCAGTTTCAGCTTACCTCTCCTCATGGTGTCAAAGCAGTTCCATTCTCTTCTCAAGGGAGATGGTCATAAAAGCCACCTTTTGTCACATGGGAAAAATCACATGGGAAATATTGGTTTGACAAGATTAATTTACTTATTTCAAGGATGTATATCCCCCCTTTCTCCCACAATGGGTTTCAAGGCAGGTTACAATAATTTAAAAACACTGAACTAAAATACCCAAGCCATTTAGGACTTTAAAGGGCAAAACCAGCACAATGAATTCTTCCTGGAAACAGACCATTAGCCAGTGCAGCTGTTTCAGCAGGGGAGTTAACATAATCCCTGTAGCCAGCCTCAGTCAACAGCCTGGCAGCAGCATTTTGCACCCGCTGAAGTTTCCGAAGGGCAACCCCACATAAAGCATGTTATGATAGTCCAAATAGGATGTATCCAAAGCATGTGCCACTGTAGCCAGAACAGACTTCTCAAGGAATGGGCGCAGCTGGCGCACTAGTTTTAACTGTGGAAATGTATTCCTGGCCACACCTGAAACCTGGGCATCCATGTTCAGAATTGAGTCCAGGAGCACACCCAAGCTACAAGCCTGAGATTTCAGGGGGAATGTAACCCCATCCAGCACCAGCACAGCCCCTATTCCCTGATCTGCCTTACGACTGACCAGGAGCATCTCTGTCTTGTCTGGATTAAGTTTCAATATGTTCACCCTCATCCAGTCCATTATTGATGGCAGGCACTGGTTCAGTACAGAGACAGCTTCCTTGAAGTCACATGCAAAGTAGAGATAGAGTTGGGTGTCATCAGCATATTGGTGAAAGTCCACCCCAAAACTCAGGATGACCTCTTCCAGCAGTTTCATGTAGATGTTAAATAACATTGGGGACAGAGCAGAACTCTGAGGGACCCCACAGACCAATGGCCAGGTGGTAAAACAGGAGTTTCCCAACACCACTTTCTGAGTTCGCCTCTCCAAGAAGGGCTGAAGGCACTGTAAGACAGTGCACCCAAGTCCCATCCCAGAGAGGTGACCCAGAAGGATACTATGGTCAATGGTGAGATACAGTAGAACTAACAGGGACACACTCTCCCTGTCCAGTTCCCTGCGTAGGTCATCCACCAAGGTGACCAAAGCTGTCTCTGTCTCATAGCCAGGTCTGAAGCCAGATTGAAATGGATCTAGATAATCTGTTTCTTCCAAGAACCCCTGAAGCTGGAAAGGGCACAAAATGGCATGCTTGTATGACCATCACCCTCTGGAAGGAGAATGGAAGTGCTACAACATCATGCAATGAGGTAAGCAGAAACCTGTTTCTGTCTCGCTGCATCTTGACTTCCTTTTGACATACGATAGGGCTCTAGGACTCCAGTGATTCGAGATTTGAATACTTGTTCAGCCACAGAAATCCATTGGATGACCATGCACAAGTTACACACTCTTACACTCAGAGGAAAGCAATCACAAAACCCTTCTGAACAAATTTGGCCAAGAAAACTCCCTGATTGGGTCACCATAAATTGATTCAATCAATTAATCTAACATAAGCAATTAATATTCATACGATAAAACAGCTCATATTTTTTAATCAGCTGACAGCTTCAGTAACAGATCATATAAATATGAAAAGCTGTGTTTTCACTTTGCATAGTTCATGTTGCAGACAGGCCTAGAGGCAATTCTGACAGAAGTGGTGTCCTTTTCTGTGCACACACAGATTCTTTACAACATATATAAATACACATATAAACCATACAGTAACTACAAAGCTCTAATTGAAACTACAATATTTTCATTGGAGATCCCTCTGGCAATCATGACACAGCTGCTAGGCTTTCTCTGGACTCATTTTCTACCGGAGTCATCTCCATGGCTTCCTCCACTTTTGTGGATCAAGAGAGTGAACATTCTCACCTTCATTTCCCCTTTGGAGAATGTCCTCAGGCATAAGGTGACAAGTCAGGTACTAGGTCCATTTGTGGCAGAATGCTGCATTTAAAGCAAAAGTGGGCAACTACACAGCAAATGAGGGCCAATTTCCCCCAAGCCCCCATCATGCACTGCATCTGCTCATCTGTGCACCAAAATAATTGTAGATTTGCATTGTATATTGACCAAATAGAAACTAGAAGTGATGCAACATTTTTATCAACATACAGCTGAAAAAAATAGGTATATGTGGGAGTGCAGGGTTGTAGAGGATGTATTTATTCGTTTATTTATTCCATTTTTACCCCACCTTTCTCTTGGCAAGGACCCCACAGAAACTTACAATAATTTTAAATAAAAATTTGCTTAAATGTTATATTTTAAAAGTATTTAAAAAACAATTTAACAGTTTGTTAAAGTAGTTTAAAATGGTATAAAATTCATTAAAAATAATTAAAACATGCAAGAAGAAAACAGAGAACTCCACTTTCAAGATTGTTCTACCTTATGATTAAACATCATTCAAAGGCCTGCCTAAGTACATAGGTCTTCACTTAACAGCAGAAAGAAATCAAGGAGGGGACTAATTGGATTTCCCACTGGAATGAGTTCCATGGTCTGGGAGCAGCCACTGAGAAGGCTCTGTTTTCCCCTGTTTTGGACTCTCTGAATGCAGTTTTAAAGTTTTAAAAAGCAGAAAATGGGTTGAAGGTTTGCAGCCATAAAAGTGGGCTTCAGGGTTCAAGTGTGGTATGCAAGCCATGCTTTCCCCAGCCCCGATTTAAAGGGACGTTTCCCCCCATCACTTCCCAAAGCCTCAACTAAAGAGTGCTTGATACTATCCAGATAAAGTGATTCCTCAGTGACTCATTAGTTATATTTCTCCTGATGTTACAAATAAAATAATAATAATAATAATAATGTGTGCCCCCCCCTCCGCCACCTTGGAAGCTTATAGCAGCTTAGGCTTTGTTTCCCAAATGTGTGTACATACAAGTACTTATAAAAATTACAAATAAGCACCAACTCAGAAGAGAGATTCCTGCACCTACTTAAGGGAATCCTTCTTCAAAAATTAAGTATTATCCCCTTTTTAAAAAATCCGACTAAGACCTTCCATGTATAAGTAGTGGATTTATCCTTATATTTCTTTTATTTATTATGTGTGTGTGTGTTTTTTTTAAATCACACGCTTCCTTGGTATCCCAAAGAAGTGAAAGTAGCACACATAATCCTAAAGCTCCCAGAAAGTTGAGTAGAGATTTGAAAGTAAAGCAAAAACACTCTAACCATTATATCAAGATTGTCATTGTTGGACAATACTGTAGCCAGGAGATAAAGTAATTGGTAAAAAGCATTAATGAAAATACCGTGTTGTGTATGAAACAGACAAAGCCATTCCTAATAAGTGTGAAGCATTTGTAGTATTAAAATTTTAAAAATACACAGTAAAATGCACCATTAACTACCATTGATTAATATGGCTCCTGATAACTAGTCCTCTCTAACTGAAAACCTCAAGTGAGTATAGTGTTACATGAATCAGTTGAACTGGAGATTTTGTGATCAACTGCAGCAGAAGCATCATGTAATCACAAATTAAGCTATACCATCACAGAATTTCAAATATGATTATCTCAATTATTTCACATTTTGGACTCCTGTTTGTCACCAGAATATTAGAATAATTTCACTGAACCAGTGTACAAGAAATCATCTGTTGAAATACTATCCTGTAAGTGGAATGGATTTGTGTAGCTAAAGTAACCTCATGTAGAAGGCCTGGGAAAAGAAAAAAGTGAGTGCCACATTTACATTTTCTTCCAAAAGCACTTACAACTTTAGTTTTTAGGCTCTTCATTACAACATAGTCGCCAGCCACTGTTGCATCTGAGAGGACATTGGATGAAACCTAACACCAGCATTTTGGCTTGGAAAGAAATTTGAGGGTGAAGGAAAAGAATCCTTACTTGTTCCATGTAAGCAAAAACTTTTGAGGTTATCTCTGTGGCTGTCTGACTGTGAAGACATCTTTGTTGATGCACACCATGTTTTACCCAAATGGGAAGGGGGGCACTATTTGAGCTGCAATCCTATAACCCACATATATCACAGATGCAATGTTGAAAGAGCTGAGCCAAGTCTAAGCCCTTGAATATTGTGGCTTTATAATGGAAATGCTGTCAGGCCCTTAACTACAGCAGCGCTACTGGATGCCTCTACAATAACTAAGCCATCTACTTGGAAGGATCAAAAATTAACAGATGTTTCAGATGGGTTTTGAGGATTCGACCACTGCTTTTCAATAGCAGAGACTTATGCTAAAGTTAGATAGTGAGGAGGTCAAGCTTTAGGTAACAAACATATTCTCTTTGATTAAGGGAAACTACTTTCCCCTGATTTTTTTTCAAGTAATGGATTCAAGGTCATCCTTAATTTTTTACCGACAAAGAGCAGGTCATTGACCTACATAGAGAGCTATTTTATTTGGCTCCCTCTTTGTAACAATGGCCTGAACACCTATGTGTCAGGTTCTTCAATGTTCCCATATAGTCTGCAATTCACCATGGGGGCAGGACTTAAAAACCTTTGAGCCTCTCAGTGACAAGGATAAAAAAAAATTATCTGGGCTTCCTTCCAACCATTTCAACTTTCAGAATCCATGAGAATTCAACCAAAAAAAAAAAAAAATAGAAAAGATACAGGAGCTTTAATCTAGAAGCTTTTTGAAGACATTTTTTTAAAAAAAGTTCCAGCAAAGTTCATTTCTGTCTTCTTCACTTTAGGAGTCATGCATGCCAACTTCGCCCTATTTAGTAGAGTTCCTCTTCTTGACCTTCTTTTTATAGCAGCGATAATTAACATGGTGGGGTAAGAGGAGTCTACAAATTCACTGCACTCTCTTTGCAAAAGCTGGGATGATTAAAAAAAAAGGGGGAGAACCCTGTGGGTTTTTATAGAAACTACAATTGAGGGGGAGAAAAGGTTCTTTGTTTCTATACTTTGGCCATGCCATAGGGCCAAAAATACAATGAAATACAAACAGGGTCTCCGAGTCAGAGTTAAGTCAAAAAGGCACTTTTCAACAAAACACTGGGGAAGCTGGTGTGGGCTTCAGAGCAGAAGTATAACAGTCAGGAGGAAAATGACTAGCCCATTGATTTCATAGAGGTGATGGTAAATGCAAGTGTTTTGAAATAAGTGGAGTTATCCCAGGTAAATCAGAACAGGCATCTCATTTGTAGAGGGCCATTCTGCCCTATCCAGTTAGCTGATTTCTAAAAAATATCAAACTGGACTGCAAATCAGCTATGGCGGTAGGTTTAATGTGGCAGAAACCTGCCGTCTTTCTAACTTCTCTCTCCCACGACAGTATCGACATCCCAAAAGCTGGTAGATAATTTTAATTTATTCTGCAGCTACAACAATTTCAGGCCCCCTTAACTATGAAGACAGATAGGAGCAAATTTTCTTCACCAATATAGAAACATGACAGGAAGGCTTCATCTGCAGGGCCTCTGCAAGGCATGGAAGTGCATGAGAGGCCCAGGTTAAGAACCTCAGCTCAAGTTCCCATTCCTATTTTCTATGGGCAAAGAATGGTTGTTCTCTCTGTGTATGAAGGGGAAGAGTGCTTTCTTTGTGAGGCAGCATTGCCATACTCTGATTTCTACAACTATGACTGCAGTCCTAAACAGGCTTACCAGAAAGAAAACCTTAACATAGGCTTGGGCTACAGATTTTATTTTCAGCAACATCCTGTGCTCTATAACATGTTGGGCTAAAAGATAAATCGATGTAATTTAATTTACATTTAATCGATGTAACCTGCTCCGATTGGATACAGAGGAGCGGGCTATAAATAAAAATTTATTATCATCATTATTATTATTAATAATAATAATAATAATACAGCTAGATGAATTGTAGAACCACAATTTAGCATTTTCTGCTACATATGATAAAGTTATGTAGACACAACAAAGCTCTTAAAAAGACATAATCTCAGGTCCAGGTAGGTCATGATGATCCATTCAAGGCCCCAAAATTACTCAATTTCTGTGAAAATGCTTGTAATTCCTTCTATAACATCTGTTCTTCAAATCCTTGCTGCCTGTTTCAATTGTGAGAGATCATCATAGGGGGTAGGGGTTTTGCACTTGATGACCTACTTCCTACAAAAAAGCAAGTGAAGAGGTTGCTACAAAGAGCCTCAGTCTCAGTGATGCTTCTTCAGACCAGTAGGAGAACACATGACAGAACGCTCTTCCACCTCAGCACATGCATATGTGCATATCTACATATTGTTGCGAATACAATACAAACTCACAAGAGGGTGGGCGTGGATAAGAAAGGATTTATGGCCTAGTGCCACTGCAAACATTTCAAAAACCTCATCATAGTGAGTGCTGGAGAAGAGTTCTGCAAATACTGTGGACTGCTAAAAAGACCAATAAATGGGTCCTAGAGAAAACCAGACCCAAACTCTCCCTGGAAGCTAAGATAACTAAATTGAGGTTGTCATAGTTTGGCCATATCATGAGAAGAAAGGACTCACTAGAAAAGACAGTCATGCTTGGTAAAGGTGAGGGCAATAGAAAAAGAGGAATACTATATACCAGATGGATGGATTCAATCAGGGAAGACATGGCCATGAATCTGCAGGAGCTGAGCAGAGTGGCAGGGTGACTTGGAGGTCTCTCATTCATAGGGCCACCATAGGTCAAAGTCAACTTGAAGGCAGTTAACAACAACAAAGTTTTTACTAGTTAAATAACATTTAACTGATTAATTAATCTGTTGTGAAAGAGATAAATAGCCCTAAAACAGTGGTTCTCAAATGGTGGGGTGGAACAAGAGTTGCTCAAGGGGAGCACAACTTGAGGCTTGGAGACCCTGCCACCCTCCTCCTCCTCCTCTTCCTTTTCCCAACCTCTTCTGCCCTGAAAGGGAAGAGAAAGATGAGGAGGATGTTTGGAGCAGTCATTTCTACCTGTGTGAGGAGGAAGAGAGCTCACTGGATTGTGGTCACTGGGGTCATCCCAAACTGCCGCTGCTTCTTCCCCCACCTGTCCCATCATCGTCCTGTTCTCAGGACGATACATCGCTGCAGATGCAACACATTCTCTCACATACCCTTGGCACACCTCTCAGTGTGTGAGTGACTTTCTCTCACACTCTAATTCTTAGAATTCAAAGATATAGCTGTGTTAATCTGTAGAACCATTACATAAAGAAATCTTGTAGCACCTTTGAGACTAACTGAAAGAAAGATGCATCTGAGGAAGTATACTTAAGTCTATGAAAGCTCATGCTGTTGACTTCTATCTTTCACGCTAATTGTTCTACACACTTAGTAATGCTATTTTTCTGACTCTATTCCTCTATCTCCTACAGAAATTCTGTCTCTCACACACACACCGTCACTCTCTGCATCAGTTTTTTAATATATTTCCGCTTGTGTATGGTGGATATACATATATACACCAGAGAATGAATGTGTCTGTGTGACTGAGCATGACAGTAAATGAGTATGTGTGTTAGTGAGAGAAAGAAAGAAAGAAAGAAAGAAAGAAAGAAAGAAAATGACTGTGTACATATCTGTGAGCACTGGCTTATTTAAGCATGGCTGTTGTAAGACAGTATGTGTACAATTTGCATATGTTTTAAGTGTTGAATTTATTTAAATAAAACTGTTCCAATTTGAACAATGTTACCTCCTTATAAAATGTTAAAATGGGAATATACATAATCATACAAACAAGAATATGCACACTGAACAAAAAAATATATTTTTATTCATATACTTTGTTGAGCAGAGGGGTGCAACAACCACATGTAGATATAACGGGGGTCACAAGGGTAAAAAGTTTGAGAAACACTGCCTTAGAAGATAAGGAGATGGTTGAAAAAGATTACTCCTCTTGATTCTGCCCCCAAATTGAGAAAGAGGAGTGGCGGGCAAACTGGATGTGAGCATAAGACAAGAAGTACTTTATGAACAAGACAGCACTTTTTACATAGGAGAGAGAGAGAAAGAGAGAGAGAGAGAGAGAGAGATGTAAAGTGTCTTTTGGAGGACTGATTCTTTTTAGAAAGCTGATGTGATCAGTAGAGTTGGCTGTCTGCTGAAATGTTTAAGCTGTATGCCCAGCCTGTCTACTTGTAAAGCAACTCTGCCAGATCTCTTCTATCCCAAACTATCAACTGCCTAGAAATAGCACAGACAGTGCAAACTTTTCCAGTAAACAATGCCCCCCACCCACTCACCCACCCACTTTCCTTCCAGCCATGTTAGTGCATTCCATCCACGTCTGTTTTCTGGGCTATTTTTAACTTAATAAGGTTGGTTACTTAAGATAAAACAGAAGGAGCCCCTTGCTGTTCAGGAGGCACCCCGCCGAGCCTCCAGGGAGCTGAGCATCCAAGGCAGGGTATTCACCTCTGTGGTTCCTTTTCATCACCACCTCTCGGTTAATTACACCAAACAGCAGAAGGGGGTTCAAGAGGTGAATGCAGGGCTAGAACTTTTAGGGTCTGCAGTGTGACAGTGAGCGTCTGCTTGGAGAGCACATAAAGAAGGAGGCCAAGAGACACAGTAAGATGTCTTGAAGGATAAAGGCCCCCACAAGTGTCCCTAGACTTCTAGAAAAGAGGAAAGTGTTTTAGAAAAGCTTTCCTTTACCAGCTCATCAGCCATTGCTGCAGATCTGTGGCTTCATTTTGCAAACATTTGGAGCATACTCTCCTTTCAAAGAAAGCCTAGTTTCACTGCAGATTTAAAATGCGTAATTAAAAACGGAGTTGTATGAATTGGAAAGTGAAGAGGGTTCCTGTCACAGAAAAAAATCTAACACCGATCTTAAATATAACACCATATAACACCGATCTTAAGATCACTTCACTGGCTGCCTATTAGTTTCTGGGCCCAGTACACGGTGTTGGTTATCACCTTTAAAGCCCTAAATGGCCTGGGTCCAACCTATCTTTGGGACCGCCTCCTTCCATATAATCCTCCCCGCATACTTAGGTCCTTTGAGAGGAATACAACGTTTTAAAACAAGGTTGTCTACAACCTCCCAGAGGACCTTCTCGGCTATCGCTCCCTGATTGTGGATCGGTCTGCTGGATGAGATCCGTCATATTACCACCCTAAACAGCTAGCCACTGTTTATTGTTTATTGTTTATTGTTTATATTTTAAGTATGTTTTAATTCTTAAATTGTTTAATTGTATTTTATGTAAGTGGGTCTGAGGGATTGGATTGCATATTTTAATCTTGTAAACCACCCCGATTGCATCCCACAGAGGGACGGTTATATAAATAAATTTTATTATTATTTTATTATAAGAAGGGAGGGGAGAAGCCTTGCCTCTACTCAGGTCAAGGAGGGAATACCTCCTTAGCCACCTGCAAAGCAATTGCAGCTCTGACCTAAGAACTACTCATTAGCTTCTGTTTCACAAGCATATGTACATTATGACTTATTCTGGATTCCTCACACAATTGCCTAAGAAGACAAGTTTGCTTCCTAATAATGTAGGAGTTTGTGTTGTTTTTGTAGCTGCTTCTGCTACTTGCCTTCTGTTGCCTTTGTTGCAACTGGCAAAACCCTTGCTGAAAAGTGTTGTTGTTGTATGTCTTTAAGGGGCTAAACAGACAGGCAAAAAGAGGTGCTTTCAGGCCAGCTTGAAGGTGTGGCATTTATATGACACATGCCTTGAAGCCAGCAGGAAAGTGCCTTCTAGGTGCCTTATGCCGTTTCAAAAAGAAGCATCTTTTTGCTGCTTCTTCCTGGCTTGAAGCCATGTCATGTGGTCATGACATGAGCACTCCAGCTGCCTTGGAAGCCGGTGGTGAGGTTTCAATGTGGCTTTAGAAAAGGCAGCTTAAAGCCATTTATTCCTGCCCATCTGTTTCACACCCAAGTCAACTCTGACTTATGGCAACTGTCATTCAGTTTTGTTGGCAAGACTTATTCAGAGGAGTTTCATTACTGCCTTCATCAGAGACTATGAGAGGCTGACTTGCCCAATGTCATCCAATGGATTTCCATGATTGAGGAGGGATTAGAAACTTGATCCCCCAGAACCTTAGTCCAACATTTCTAGTCCTGAAAATTGAGATCCATGTCCCATCAGTATGCATCATGGGAGAGGGCCTTTTCTGCAGAGGCATGCAAGTTGTGGAATTCTCTCCCTCTGGAGGCAGAATAGGTGACAATGTTAGAATCATTTCAGCACCAGTTTAACACTTGGCTTTTTACGAACACTTTTGGACCAAACTGATTTTATCCAAGCTGCACATGTTTTACAGTTATATTATTCAAAATTATTTTAACCAGTTTTAAATTCTCTGGTTTTAAACTGAAAAAAATGTTTAATATATATTTTAATCTGTTAAACTTTAGTAATTATTTTTTTTAAGTTGATTTTATTGTAAGCGTCCTGAGATTTTCAGATAAATGTCTGGATAAAAAAATATTTTAATTAAAAAGGTAACAATATTCCAACTGCAACTCCATGCTGGCTCTAGGGGCAAACATTCACACAGTAATTTTCAACCTTGCTTTGTTGGCAAAATCATAGTCACTGTTGTTGTAGTACATAGAGAGATCGTGTAGCACCTTTGAGACTAACTGAAAGAAAGAAATTTGCAGCACGACCTTTCGTAGACTTCAGTCTGCTTCCTCAGATGCAATTGGTGGAGTGGAAGCCAGATACATATATGCCATTGGTATGTATACCAATGTATCCTCACATACCAAAGGCATATATATGTCTGTACCTGGCTTCCACTCCACCAAATGCATCTGAGGAAGTAGACCAAAGTCTAGCTCATGTTGCCAACTTCTTTCTCCCAGTCAGCCTCAAAAGGGCTACAAGATCTCTCTATATACTGATTCTAACACAGCTGTATCTTTGAATTCTGTTGTAGTGTTGTAGTGTCTTTATTTGGATTTTGCTTTCTGCCTATTTTGTAATAGGGAGACAGTGGTATAGTAGTGTGAGGTCTAACTACAATCCCTGCTCGGACATGGAAAGCCACTGAGTGATCTTGGGCAAATCAAACTCTCTCAGCTTCCAAGAAAACCAATGACAAATCTCATATGAACAAACCTTGCCAAAAGAACTCCACAGTAATTTCACCTTAGGATCATCCATACGTTGGAAACAACTTGAAGGTACACAACAACAGCTATTTTGTAAAATTCGGAGCTGTTCAAAATTCCTACCATCAAATTATATGAAAACCTCTCTTAAGATCTCACTCTCGTGAGCGAATGTGTAAATGCCCCTTCTTTGGTTGATGTTCCCTATCCACGGGGAAATCTAGAATTAAGGAAACTGTAAAGGGTCCTTTGAATTGGCTTTGTTGCCAGCCATCTTTCCATCTGCTAGAAGATTTGACCTTGCTCTGTGACTGTGTCAACCTTTTCATCAACTGCAGTGTCAACATCTCCTAGCAAAGCAGCAGTCATTTTGATTCATTTAGACTAGCTTATCACATTAATTTACTTACACTAAAAGCATTGCAGTGGACTGTCTAAGCCTCTTCTGTTTGTCAGAAGGTATTTTAAGCCGTGAATGTAAAATAATATTGTGAAGACAGAACGTGTCCCTTATGATTGTTCAAAGCTTTGTCAGCTTTTGCTGCTTCAGAAAAAATATACTCAAATAGTCTGAAACTTGGAAAATAATGAGTTTGGAAATAATGTGTTACAAGTTACTTGTAAACAGTTACTGTGGGGGCACGACAAAGTAGCATTTCAAATGTGCATTTACAAGTGGGAACAAAGTCATAGCAGAGATGTATAAAGCACCATTTCTAACTATTTTTAAAATTAATTTTCAAATAGCATTTTAGGCATTTGAAAGACATTTTGAGGAAGTTTTATGCCATTATCTTCCCAAATTCTAAGGGTGTAATTTTTTTTCCAAAAGTGTATAAAAGGTAACCAAAATGTAATGAGCAATGCAATGAGTTGGGCTTTTTAAAAAAAATATTCTAACCAGAAATGAAAATGAATTACCTTTCCAAGGACTGTAATGAATAACAGGAATAAATTACTTTTTTAAAAAATAACTTTCCAGACTCTGAGAAAAGGTTATAGTTCAGCTGTCTGCAGTGATGCTAGATACACATCAGCTATATAAGCAGATGGTTGATGCTAGTTAACTTATAGTCAAGCAGGCTTGAGAGCAAGTGCTGTCTAATGGTTTGAGCTCTGGACTAGGACTCTGGAGATCAGAGTTCAGTTCTCTGCTCAGTTATGGAAACGCACTGGGTGACTTTGGCTGAGCCACTCACTCTGAGTCCCAGAAAAACCCATGATAGGTTTTCCCTTAGAGTCACCATTTGTCAAAAACAACTTCAACAACAACAACAACAAATAACACCAACAATAAAGGCTTGGGAGCTGATTTTTTGCCCCTAGATCTCCATAGGTACCATACACTACCAAAAGTACTCAAAAAAGGAAAATAAAACCCAAAAACTTGAAATGGCTACAAATCCACTTCTGGTTGTAAAGAGGGGACATTTGTTATAGGAGTTTATCAGACGACGGAAATTGGAAGTATAATCCAATGGCAATCCGAATGCAATCATGGGGTTTCACGTTATTGTGCATTAAAGTATCTCACACAATTTCGGGCAAAAGGGAAGTCATTCCGAACGCAATCATGGGTTTTATGTTATTGCGTATTAAAGCATCTCACGCAATTTTGGGCAATGGGCGGTCATTTTCAGGTAATGGGGAGTCATTCTGAATGCATTCTGAACACAATTGGAATTCACGTAAATTCGCTAAACTAGTGAATTCACGTGAATTCAAATTGGCTCCAACTGGCTCCATTCGAAATAAAGAGAAATTCCTCCTGTCTGATAAACTCCTTAGTAAATATGGAAAGAAGCCCCATAACCTATTAAAAGGTGAATCACTACTCCTGAAGGATTCTGGGAGAGACAGCTCATCCTCCCACCCAAAGAAAAAATGGTTGTCCTGGAAAATCTGGGGAGGGTCTCAGAGCTGCATGTGGCCCCAGGGTGATACCTGCCCACCCTTGCACTAAAGTGATCACAACTCATGTTGTTCACATGGAGCTCTCACCTAAAGCCAATGGCTAGTCACAACTAGAATAAGACAGTGGGGAATCAATGCGTAGGGAAGATTTAAGTAAGTTCCATCAAAGGAATGGGTGTGATCTAACTGGGACTGATCTTTGAATTTAGGCCCCTAAACACATGAAAAAGAATCAGACCATTGGTCCATATATCTTAGCATTGAGCTAATGGCTCTGTTTATTGAGAGGGCGTTTCCACTTGAAACCATTTAACGGCACAGGACTTTATGCTAAACATACTAGACATACCTTCTGCCACTGGTCTATATGCCTTCTCCACTCATCCTACCCATTCCTTAAATCTAGACAGAAAGAAATCTTTTCAGGGCAAGTGTTGGTAGCTGTGAGTTTTGGGCTTCTGCCTATCCACATCTTTTCTTTCTGCATTTAAAATAAAGTGTATATGAAGGTTCCCTGCCCCCTCGGTTGAAATAGCCTGTGATTAATTTGGAAAGCTTCCTTGCTCCTGTGTAGCAGCCCTAACAGTGTTCCACAGCAGCCCAGGTCACATTTGGTGTAGTTACAGAACATTTATTTCTTCTGGTAACAATGACAGAACAGTACAGAAAAGTACAGAACAGCCTTGACTACTCCTTGATCAAATGTATGGAGGGTCAGGGAAGAGTCACTTTGTTGCAGTGTTCTAGGAATCATAACTTGTTTGGGCTAAAATTGAAGCTTCGAAAAGAGCTTCAGCTTTCAAAAGCTCTTTTTTTATGTGTGAGGGAAAAGTTAAAATTATGGACACCCACCCATCCCAACCTGGTACTAACATGTTGTGTGTGTTGTGTGTCAGACTTATGGTGACTCTAAGACCTAGCACGGTTTTGTTTGTTTGGCAAGATTTGTTCAGAGGAGGTTTGCTATTGCCATCCGCTGAAGCTGAGAGCATGCGACGTGCCCAAGGAAACTCAGTGGATTTCATGGCTGAAATCCAACATTGAAACCACTATGCCATACTGGCTCTCCAGTTGCAAACATGTAAGATTACAAATGGGTTGTCAATATCAATGCTATTCAAAGTGGCAGTCACAGTAATTTACCATATTTCCAGAAGGACATTGCTGTGGTTCATCCAAGAAATAGATGTCAACCTTTTGTGGTATTTCTGTGTTTCCACATAATCAAAATTATTTGGGCAGCATATATAAAAACAGACAAAATACAATGTGACCAGTAAAGATACCGTATAAAATACATTGCACCAAAAGACTGTGCAAGAAAACAACACAGACAGGTGTTAAAAACTTTAAATAGTCTAAACCTGAGCCCCCTTCTTTGCTGTTCCAAAAGGTCTCCTTACCCTCTAGAGCAGATTTGGGAAGAAGTGGGGATTGGGGAGGATTTTCCAGAATGACCTTCCTCCTCATTCTATTCATAGAATCATAGAATCATAGAGTTGGAAGAGACCCCAAAGGCCATCCAATCCCCTTCCATGCAGGAAATCACAATCAAAGCACCCCTGACAGATGGTCATCCAGCCTCTAAAAATGTCCAAAGAAAGAGACTCCACCACACGATGGAGTGTGTTCCACTGTCGAACAGTTCTTATTGTCAGAAAGTTCCTCCTAATGTTTAGGTGGAATCTCTTTTCCTGTTGCTTGCATCCATTGTTCCGGGTCCTATTCTCTGGAGCAGCAGAAAACAAGCTTGCTCCATCCTCAGTATGCCACCCTTCAAACATTTAAACAGGGCTATCATATCACCTCTTATCCTTCTCTTCTCCAGGCTAGACATCCCCAGCTCCCTAAGTCTTTCCTCATAGGGCATGGTTTCCAGATCCTTCACCATGTTGGTCACCCTCCTCTGGACACACTCCAGCTTCTCAATAGCATTCTTGAATTTTGGTGCCCAGACTGGATGCAGTATCCCCCCAGGTGAGGCCTGACCAAAGCAGAATAGAATGGCACTGTTACTTCCCTTGATCTAGACACTATACGTCTATTGACAGAAGCCTTGTTTGATCAAAGAGATTTCTTTCAGTAGAGCAACATCAATTGGTTCCAGTCCATTGGTTGCAGGAGACTCCGTGTGATATGCTTCAGGTATATTTTCAAAGAGCTGCAGAGACATTCTGTTTTTGTAATCCTCATGACAACAATGTGGTTATTATTACTTTCATGTCACAGGGGCCTGAATCCTTTCACGCTACACAACTATAGTTTTATGGTTCCACTTTAATTGCCATTGTTTCATCCTGCAGAATCGCAAGATTGTTCATTGAGGCCTTTGGAATCCACAACCGGAGGATCCTCTTCTGAGGCCCCTGATTGAACTACCAAACACCAGGAGGATTCCACAAGGAGGCAGCCAAGGCAACTAAAGGGGAATCATACCACTATAATTCTGGAAGGTGAAGGTGTGCCAAGAGAGATTGCCTTGCAGTCTCATGCCATTGGCTTCCTCTGCCCTTTGTCCCTTCTGCTGAGAGGCAGGCTCTCCAGGAGCTTTGACAAAGGAAGGGATTTACTGCAATGTGTAAAAGTAGTCACCAGGGGAGTTTCTGCTTTGCCTCTTCTGGGTGTCTGTGGCGCTTGACTTAAGCAAGGTTTCAACTCCTGAAAAACTTGCTGCATTCCTTGTGTACAGATTTTTGCAGACCTCTGCATATTTTGAGCCTTCGACTATCTGCAGTCCCATGAGTTTATAATGAGAGCAAGGAAAAATGTAATAACAGTAAGGAGTCACATAGAAGGTCTGGGAAGGTGTGCTTTCTGGAGAAAGAATCCTACTGTATGATTACAGAATTTCCAGACTGTGGGTCCTGGTATTTTTTGCAAATTTATTTGACATGGCCACCATTGGCTTCTAAATACTGATCAAAATCCCAGCATATTCCCCCATCTGCTGTCATGAAAGGTAGAAACCTGCCTTTTAAACTTAACCACTATAGAAATGAGTATGGTGAATATGTATCCCACTTTTGTGCAAAAGAGAGGCACTGCACTATTCCTTTGTTACCATGCAGGAAAGAAAATGGGTCACTGCAGGTTTTTTTACAAATGATCAAATACTGTACACTCACTTGCATTTTCCCTATATACAAGGCAACCTAAGAATGCTTTAATAATAAAATGCAAAGCCCATGGCTTAGCTTAATATACATGGGTGGAAGGCAGACTTCCTTCTGTTTCACTTTCCCTATTAACATTAAAATACATTTTAAAACCTGGGCATTCAAGCCTTAGAATCATGGAGCTGGAAACGACCTCAATGGCCATCCAGTCCAACCCCTGCCATGCAGGAACTCACAATCAAAGTTCCACCCAGCATCTGTTTATTTAAAGACCTCCAAGGAAGGAGACTCTACCACACTTCAAGGGAGTGTGTTCCACTGTCGAACAGCTCTTAGTGTCAGGAGGTTTCTCCTAATGTTTCGGTGGAATCTCTTTTCCTGTAGCTTGCATCCATTGTTCTGTTCACGGGAGCAGCAGAAAACAAGCTTGCTCCATCCTCAACATGACAGCCCTTCAAATATTTAAATAGGGCAATCATACCACCAAACAGAGGCGGGAATTTGTGGGCCTCCATGTTGGTCATCCTAACTAGGGCTGAGAGAACTGAAGCCCCACAGCTTTGGGAGAACCTAAGGTTTCTTAGGGAAGTATGTGCAGGGAAGGGTACCTTGTTTGTTAAATGAACAAACAATTCAAATGTGTGCCAGAAAGAGCCTGAGGATCTATGAAATGGTGGAAGGCTACAGCAGGGTATGCCTACACATCAGCGTAGTCAGCACACAGCAAAATCAAGGTTTGTCTTTGGGGATTCCCTGCAAAATATTTTTGAGCCATGGTTGATTGAATGCATGAATACAGAACCTATGGATACGGAGGGCACACTGTACAGAAGGTTCCAAGTCCAATGCCTGTCATCTTGGATTGGATGACTCAAGAAACTCCTTGGCCTCAGCACATTGGTGCTACTACCACTACCAGCCAGTGGACAATGTTAGCCTTGGTGGACTAATGGCTTAATTCAATAGAAAATACCTCAACATGTTCAAAACAGAGGCCATGTTATACAGCACAGCTGAGTTTTACTTTCTACATATTAACAAAGAAGAACTGAATTGTTGATATCAAGAGGCATTGATATCATATAGGGTAAGTTTCTACTCAACAAAATTGAATAGCAATTGTATTTTAATGCCATCTCTGCCACTTCTTTCTCATTTTGCCAACCTTAGTAACAGTGTTTATATTTATAAAACTGTGTCTTGGCAAAGACAGTGTTTGAAGAGACAGCCATATTACTCATTTCAGCACAAATAGGAAGGGGACGGGGTATGGGATTTTAAAATAAATTGGTTAGTCTCAAAGGCGCCGTTAGATTCTTTCTTTCTCTTTTCCTTTTTTAGGGGGGAATGTGGGCAGACCCATGCTAGTGAAGAAACTATCGCAGTTTCTTTTTTCTGTGAACTATTATGCATGAACTAATGAAAGAGTTCAAGTAACATGGACCTTGTGCAAGCATCTTGATACCATTGTGCAAAAGGTTCCACGTTGTCTTGCACTAATGAAAGTACACAGCTGGACTGCACTTGCTTTCTTTTCAATTATCTAATTTGGGAACCAAGCCCTTCCATTTGAAGAAGGCCTTCCACTCACAGTGGGACACACTATGCAAGCCATAGAATGCAAAAGAAATCTGTGTAACAAATCAGTGGTTTTATTGCTCCTTCTTGGTTTTTAACATCTTATGATTTTGTTCTGCTATGCGTTCCCTTGTTTGTTCTGATAGAAAGGTGGTGTGTAAATGAAGTAAAAAACACTGTAAATATAATTTTAAAAAATTTCTGCTTCCTTTTTGGTAGATATAATGATAATGTTCCTCCTTTATAGGTGTGCCAAAGCTTTGGTGAGATTTGGTGCCCTGGTGAATCTAGCAAGTGAAGAAGTCCAAGAAACGCCTCTTCACATAGCAGCCAAACATGGCCTTTATGACCACCTGCACCTGTATTTGAGGTATGGTGCTACTGTGGACAAGAAAAACAGTCTGGAAGAGACAGCACTCAGTGTAGCTTGCAGAGAAGCAAAGAACATGGAGAACCAAGATAGCTACTTGCAAGTATGCAAACTGCTGCTGGCGTATGGAGCAGATGTGAACACCGTGGATGAAGAAATAAAGACCCCCCTTCACAAGGCCTGTAGGAATGCTAATCACAGCTTGGTCCAGCTCCTGCTGCAAAGACGAGCTGACGTCAATGCTATAGATTACAATGGAGCATATCCCATGTCCTGTGTCCTCCAGGCCGCAGCTTTTAAACAAGAGCTGAAGCCACATCTCACAGTGCAAACCTTGCTAAACCATGGCTCTCAAAAAATATGGCCTACAGCTTTTGTCAAGGTACTTGTGCTCAAGAGGAGAGAGAAATCTTTGCATTCTGTTGAGCTCTTGCTCCTGCTTTGAAATGCTGTAATACAGTTTAAAGCCTTTCAGGAAATGGAAGAGAGGAAGGCCTCAGTTTGTGATCTTGTCGGAGGCTCATCATCAGTCATTCCCTCTCTAGATGGATAGTTGACTTGGCTCATTATAAACAGGGCTGTTGTCCCACTGCCTAAGATTTCAGGGTTAACCCCCGAGAGTGGGGTGGTGGGCCCTTGTGATGCCACTAAGGAGGAGTGAGCAGAGACTGGGAAGCAGACCCAAACTTATTGGGTCAACTGAAGAAATGGACATCAGGACAACTAGATAATTGGGCTCAGAATTTGAATAAAACCTGGCTAACCTGGGACAAGTTCTCTCTCTCTCTTAAAAATTAGAACTGTTAGCAATATTCATACTTTTTGTATTAAATATTTATTCCCTTTTTACCAAAATTTTTGTGCATGTTAAAAAAAAAACCCACCTTACCAACACCTGGCAACCATGTTATTTGCCAGATACAATATGGGCAATAATAGTAAAGAATGCTAACTTCCACTGCTGCTGGCTAGGACCCAGATGTAAAAGAAATTTTGACAAGACCGTGCAGTTTCTATAGGCCTCCTGGTAAACTATGATTTCTCTGCAATCCCTAGGTGCTGAAATCGTGTGCCTCTATGCCAGAGATCATTGAAATACTGTACAATTCCTATCCTCATCTGCCTGTCTCTGAAAAGTGGGTAGAAGCTATTCCAAAGGAAGATTTTCTGGTAAGTGTGAAATGAACTGTGCTGCAATGCAACCACAAAATTTCAGCTGTTCTGTTAAATTTTGAGTGAGGTTTTATTTTTGGAAAGAGAGACAGTATCTATATCACAGTTTACAATTTGTTTTATTGTTTTGTTAACTGCCCTTCAGTTGGCCCCAACTTATGGTGACACTGCAAGTGAGATATCTCCAGCCCCCCTATTCTTCACTGCTCTGCTTAAATCCTGGAAATGCATGCCCGTGCCCTCTCTGATTAAGTCTATCCTTCTGGTGTGTGGCCTTCCTCTCTTTCTATTACTCTCTACCCTTCCTAGCTTTATTATCTTTTCTAGTGAGTCATTCCTTCTCATGATGTGACCAAAGTGCAACAGCCTCAGTTTCATCACCTAGGCTTCCAAGAAGAACTCAAGCTTGACCTGTTCCAGAACCCATTTGTTTGTCTTTTTGTCTGTCCACAGTATCCTCAGCACTCTTCTCCAGTACCACATCTTGAATGAATTTATTTTCTTTCTGTCAGCTTTCTTCACTGTCCAGTTCTCACATCCACACATGGTGATGGGGAATACAATGGATTGGACGATTCTAACTTTAGGGCTCCTGTTGTATATCCTTGTATTTTAGGATCTTGTCTAGTTCTTTCATGGCTGCCCTTCACATTCCTAGCCTTCTTCTTGACTGCAGTCTCCATTTTGATCAATGTTTATTCCCAGGTATGGGAAGTCTTGAACTATTTAGATTTCTTCATGATCTAAGTTGAATTTATGTAGATCCTCTGTGGTCATTATTTTTGATTTCTTTATGTTTAGCAGTAATCCTGCCTTTGCACTTTCTTCCTTGACTTTCCTTAGTAATTGTTCCAAGTCTATGATATTTTCTGCTAATAGTATGATGTCATCCACATATCTTAGATCATTGGTGTTCCTTCCTCCTGCCTGTATGATCAACAAGAAGGAGGTAGAACATTGTGCACAATTACATGGTATCATGCCAGATTCGCAATGTGTAGTCAATGCCTGGATCCAGCTCCATGCATTTGCCAACTCTTCTGCAGCTGCAATCAAATAAATGGTCGTGGCCTTTTTTTCTCCACACTATCTTGTGTGTTGTTGTTTTATTGTGGACCAGGGCTTGCTGTGCAGTCTCTTCTGTCTTAGAATGGCTATCTGTAGACTGAAAGTAAGCACTAAAGACCATTATAATAATGTAAATTTAAAAAGGGAAAGTGAACCCTAAGAATCTTTATTGTTTTTACAATGTGGACAAAAAAGACATCACTATGGGGTATATATCCTATTGCCTCCCCCTTCTGAAACAGTTCCCTTGGAAGGACCAGCCCGCCCTTCCACCCTTGGTTTTTATGCAAACAGTGCTGTCCTGTATGTTGGTTGGTTGTTCATTGCTGTTGTATTTCTCAGTGTCTTTGTCACAACTTAGATGTGGTTGGCATGGGGCCAGGATCCAAGACATCTTTTCAGATGCCCTGGCAAGGTTAACTTTCAGGTGTCCCCTTATGGCACTCGGGGAGGGGGGGATGGTGGCAGCAATGGGGATGCCGAGATGTGGAGATCTTTGGCAAGTCACAGGCTCTCAGCTTCAGGGGGAGGCAATGACAAACCTCTTCTGAACAAATATTGGGAAGTAGGGTGACCATGGTAGGGTCAGCTTAGGGTCGCCGTAAGTCAGAAACAACTTCAAGGCACACAACCCAGAGAGAGATGTGTGCAGAGGCATTTCCAGCACACATGAACCCTGATGCTTCTGCCCAGGTGTATCCTTTCTGCCTTACTTCCATTTCTATCTGTGGGCAGCAGGACAGTTGATTGATGCTTAGATCTGGCCCCATGATTTTGCCAACCCTTCTACAGCTGTAATCAATAAATAGTTGTGGCTTTTTTTCTCCAAACTATCTTGTGTGTGTTGTTTTATTGTGGAACAGGGCTCGCCCCTGGACATATAAATGTCCACGCAGCCTCTTCCATCTTAGAATGGCTATCTATAGACTGGAAGTAAGAACCAAAGAATATTATATTAATGTAAATTAAAAGGGGAAAGTGAGCCCTAAGTGAGGTTGTTGTTTTTTGCAAAGTGGGGAAAATAACATTTCATTTTCAGCTGTAGCGACAAGTTAGTACAATATAACAAAAAAGAATGGTTTTAAAAACATAGGTGAAAAAGACTATGTGGATTCTAAGACTGAATATTTTGACTCTCAAAGGGTTAAACAATAGAATTGATTATTCCTCTTTAGTGGAAAAAAAGTTGGACAATATAATAGTATGAGCATTGTTCTAACTTCTGATATGGTGTTACCTCACCATTTGCAAGTATCACACTAAGGGATACCAGAACAGTTCAAGATTTGAATCCTAATGATGTTGTTGTCATAATTTAATGTGTAGTTTTATGATGTACATTTCACTTTCTATTTTTAATTTTTTAATTTCACAGAAGCAGTAAGTGATAACAAGATCATTTCAAAACCTTTCTAAGCCCTTAATTACTAGGATTGAGATATATATAATTTATTCAGTGAGAAACAGCTAGTTAAAGAAATCCTGGGTGGTGCAGTGGTTAAATGCCTGTATTGCGGCCACTCACTCACAAAGGTTGTGAGTTCAATCCCAGCCAAGGGCTCAAGCTTGACTCAGGCCTGCATCCTTCTGGGGCCACTAAAATGAGTACCCATATTGTTGGGGGCAACTAGCTTACACTTTGTAAACTGCTTAGGGAGTGCTTAAGTGCACTGATAAGCAGTATAGAAGTGTACTTGCTATTGCTATAATTGATGTGAAGGGTTAATCTCCTAAGAATTAGGAGTCAGAAGCAAAGGATTTCTAAGTAATGAACGGGAAGTGCTGGGTGAGATCACGAAGTAAATTTTGAGATATTTGACACTTAGAGTTTTTAAAGCATTGGTGGGTTATAATTAAGACATATTTAGAAATGTATCCCTAAGCAAGTCACATGCTCTCAGCCTCAGAGGAAGGCAATGGCAAACTCCCTCCGAAGAAATCTTGCCAAGGAAACCCCAAGATAGGGTTGCCTTAGGGTTGTCATAAGTCCAAAATAAATTGAAGGACACAACACACACACACACACACACATTGACTACTAATTACAGCTAAACAGCATTTCAGATGTTCAGACTTTGCAAACTGATTTTCTCTTTTCTTTCAGAGGCATCTAGATTTCTATGAGTCCTTCTTCAGTCAAACAAACAGAGTCCGGCATCTCCAGCATCTTTGCCGTTGTGCAATTAGAGGAAGGTTTGGCAGTAGGTGCCATTATCTCATCCCCATACTGCCTGTTCCTAAACCACTGCAAAACTATCTCCTGTTAGAACCTGAGGGTATTGTGCTTTGAGAAATTGCCAGATAACCAAATCTCATTGCTGGGGGGCAATTCCCATTGAGGAACGTTTGGACTTCAGACTTGTTTGTGAATAAAGCATTTACCATTTTGATTAAAATGCATATGTGTGCCTGCACATACACACACACATACTTTGAGACACTATATTAATATGATCACAGATCTTTACAATAAAATGGAGCTTCTGTTTCTCTAGCATTCCTGTATGATGTACCGTGAAAATATTTTGATTTGATGCTTATTGCTTGTTTCACAGACTCCTTCTTTAGTGATATATTGGTGTACTATAAATGGTGCAAATAATATATACAGTGTAGAAGATCAGCAGCACTTAGGAAAAAGAATTTCTTACTGAAATGTTGGGATTCCAGTAAAAGGTGACTGGTTGCGTTAGTTAGAATCTTATTTTAAAGGGCTAATAAAGTATGAATGAGCAATGCTGGATGACATTTTTTTCACTTTTTTGAATTTTAAAAAATCAATTAGACTACTTTTTTTATTTCAAGGATTTATATCCCACCTTTTTCTACAATGGGATTCAAGGCGGGTGAAGGATTGGGGAAGAAAGTTAAATGAAGAATTACACATGTCATTCGGGTGACTTTATTCCATAACCTTCTTTCCTCTGAAGCAGTTGCCAGACAGACTCCATGCAAGAGGAAAAGGAGACCTAGGAAATTGCCAGGCCTTAATTTCTCCAAGGATCTCCCAGGAGTTTATCACATGGGAGGAATTTTTTCTAATTTCGAATGGAGCCAATTCGAATTGACGTACATTCTCTAGTTTAGTGAATTTACGTGAATTCTAATTGCATTCAGAATGCATTCAGAATGACTTCCCATTTTCCAAAAATGACCCCCCATTGCCCAAAATTGTGTGAGATACTCTTATACGCAATTACGTAAAACCCATGATTGCGTTCGGAATGACTTCCCTTTTGCCCCAAATTGCATGAGATACACTCATACGCAATTATGTGAAACCCCATGATTGCGTTCGGATTCCCATTGCATTACACCCCCAAATTCCGTCGTATGATAAACTCCCCAGTCTCTCCTGTTCTCTGTTCAAAGATGCCCAAGATAAAACCCTTGGGCCCTGTGTGAAAAGGTGAGGCATAGGGGGCAGCACAAAACAGACAGTGAGGAGAGGTGGGTAGTATTGTATATGCTACAGCTAACACTTGAAGCTTTCCATCATGCTCTGGGCATGGATGGCACAGATATCCAAGTCTTCCCAAAGATGCAAAAAGTGGCAGAATGAATTCGCCGTGAATTCTACATTCTTGAAAAATTCCGTAGGACCAGTGTTTTGTTTTTTTAATTCAGCTACTCAAATTGGTTTAAATTCAATTTAATCAGAAAGATTAAGGGTAATGTGTCATGAAATCAGCACCTCTAAACTATCTGGGCCAGAGAGGAATGGTATCACAGACTGAAGTAAGAATTAAATCCTCCAAGCTCTCAATCCATAAAAGGTAGATATCCAAGTTTTCTAAAGGGCCACCACTTTTCTACCACTTCTGCCAAGGCATCTTATAACTACATGAAACGTAATTCCCTGTCTATGTGTAATGGTGGTGTAAATAGGGTGGTAATAGGCACAAAGATGGTCACAGAACGCCAGTCTATTAGCAATGACTGCGAGCTTCCAACTCAGAGCTTTCTGGTTCATACTTGAGGGAACCATCATCATGACCAAATAATCTGCTGTCATTGCTCACGTATGTATGCCTCTACTTCATGCCTGCCTCCATTTTTTTTTAATATATCACAGATTCAGTGAATTTGGGGTCACTTCACTGTCATTTTTGCCAGTCTTTTAGTATTTCTGCTTCCTTTCAGCCTCTTGTAATAGCAATATACCTGCTTCATTTTGTCATTGCTTAGCTTCCAAGAGGATTTGCCTTGTATTTTAAGGTAATTTTTATCTGTTAAAATGAAATATAGCCATTTCTTGCCAACAAAGTACGGGAGAAACACTGAATTCATAAAATCATCAAGTCGGAAGGGACTACAAGAGATTTCTGATCTCTGTTGTTGTGTGCCTTCAGGTAATTTACAACTCATAGGGATCTTAAGGCAAATCTACAACAGGGTTTTCTTGGCAAGATTTGTTCAGAGGGGTTTTTGCCTTTTCCTTTGCCTTCCTCTGAGGCTGAGAGAATGTGACTAGCCCAAGGTCACCCAGTGGGTTTCCATGACCAAGCATGGATTCAAATCCTGGTGTCCAGTGTCGTTGTCCAAAACACAAACCACTACCTGGCTCTCTGTTTAAAGACTTCTGAAGAAGGAGAGTCCACCACTTTCTAAGGCAGTCTATTCCACTGTTGAACAACTCTTCCCACTGGGACATTCATCTGAATATTTAGGTGGAATCTTTTTTGTTACAATTTGGTCCATGTCCTAGTCTCTGGAGCAGCAGAATTCCCCTTGAACATGTGTCTTCATTCCTGTCTCAGCATGAGATGATAACCTTCTTATTTTCTTATTTTCTCAGGAGTTAAAAAAGAGCTAAAAAGCTCTTAAGTCTTCTTGATTTCTACATTTGTTTTTTATTGTGCAGTGATCTGTTGACACTTCTGTGTTGCTTTAATGCTGTACTTTTAAGGTTAAAGTTTTAATTACTTATTCTCCCCTATACTTTATTTGTTAAGAATACATTATAGTGTGGAAAGCGGTGGTGGGTAGGAAGGTAAGTGATACAACTAAAATCAATAAACAATAAGATAGATAAGGGGAGCATCTACCTTATAGAAATAATGCAGTTTGATCCTACTTTAACTGCCATGGTCCCATCCTACAAAGTCCTGGGATTTGTAGTTTTGTGAGGCAGCATCACTCTTTGGCAGAGAAGGCCAAATGTGTGACCTTATATTTTTGTCTTCTTCCCACTCTTGTTTGTGATGTTTTCTGAATTTAATGTATACAAGTGTAGTTGGGTCTCTTTCCAGGTGTGAATCTATTCCATGAAACTGAAGTATGTTGTACATACTGCCCATGGCAGTTGAAGTGAAGTCAAACCGGATGCAATCAGGAATTCAACCCTTTAACTACTCAGCATGGTCTAAATGTATATGACTTGATTCTGGTCAGTGACTTCCCCCGGTTAGTTATCATCGGTCCAGGTGAGTTATCATCAGTCCAGGATATTCTGTCTCTCTTCATGAACAGTGTTGGGTCCAAAGACCTTGTGAAGCTATAAACCCCACGATTCCATAAGATGGAGCTACATCACTTGGAGTGGTGTCAAACTGCATTATTTCTACGGTGCAGATATGCCCAAGGATGCCTCCGAATAGTACTGGGAATTTTCTTTCTCTTTCCAAATGCATGAATTTGCCATCAGGCGTGCTGACTCCTGTGTCATTTTAGGTGTCCCATGCAGGGCCTGGGCCAATTCAAAATGCTGGCTTTACATAAGGTAGCAAAATATTGCGAGACTGGGAAAGCTGAGGGATCACACCTTTCCCATGAGAACCCGCTCAGGATCTTCGATCGACAAAAGAGATGGTGTTGATTGATTGCCACCCCTCCTTCCCTCCTGCTTCCGAAAGGACAGGTGGGCACACAAGACTGATCTCTTTGTCTGTTGCAACAGCCAGGTTGCAGGACACCCTCCTACCTGAAGAGGCCCAAGTATCTGCTTCACTGCTCCCCTTTTGGCCAGTGGCCAATGCCGGGATTTCGAAAAGGAAACCTTTGAATTTAATTTGACCGTGTTGCTGCAGCCTTTGGCAATTTATCTGCTGCGGGCTGCTCTGCTAGGGTTATTTATTTGCTTACTGATCGTTTTGAAAATTTGCCGTTGTGAGGTGCCTTGGAGGTCACTGCCAGGGCAATGGAAAAGAATGCTTTTAATTCATAAGTAAAATAACTATTGGTAGAATTTATCAAGTGAAGAGACTTAATTGTAAGACGTATGAATAAAGTCCCATCCTCTTGCTAACTGGGTTTTTTTTTTTTAATGAAACAAATCACTGGTGTAACATTACTGAATAATTATACACATGTTTATACTACCCTTTAGGTATATACTCAAGGCAAATAATTTTTTAATAAAAACAACTGAAAGGTAAACGAAAAAATACATATCATAAGCTGGAAAGTTATAAAATGAACACAAAGTAGATAGCAAGCATTGTAAAAGCTTAGGATTTTTTAAAACATATTTGCCTAGTGCTTAAAGAGGAGTTAGGACAGGCACCAGGCAAACTTTTGAAGGCCTCCCACCTCACTTGGGTTACCGTTGGGTGAAAAAGGAGCTACCTGTAAGTGGTTCTAACCATAGAAGAATATAATATATGTATAAATATGTAGGGAGGCAGACAGACACTCAACATTAGGTGTTCTCTCTACTGTAAGTGACATTTGTTCCTACCGAATCCAAAAATGGCTTGATTTTATGAATCACAGAAATTATGTAAAGTTCTTCCAGTTTAAGCAGCTGTGATTTGTTTGCAGATATCAGTGTGGTCCATCACACTTCTTCCATGCATTTGTGTTAAAAAAAAAATCTTAGTATTTCTGGAAAAATAGATGAGTTTTTCTATGGGTTTTTTTTTTTTTGTCCTGTATGGTGTAATGACTACCACCCCCACAAACACACACATATACTGCACGCACGCACACGCACACACAAATTCAGCTATATATGTTTCTTTGATTTGCAGTCCAGCCATCTTCAAAGCAATGCAAGAGCACTTCCCTGGGGGACTCAGAGAAAAGAGGATGTGCAGCATGTGAATGGCACCAAACAGATGTTTTCAAACTTTATCATAGTCAAGCTTCCCTTGCAAAATAATCAAGATAAAAACAAAGAGAGCTAGTGGCACAAAGGATGGGGAACAAAGGCAAGGAGGTGGAGCAGCCAGAATCCACATGGATTCCCTGCATTGTCTAATAGCCTCAAAGGAGACAAGTCAAAGAGCCACTCTGACCCCCTCCAGGCACTGTCAGTCAAAGGTACAGCTGCCCACATCACTGATGGGAAGAGGTAAAAGGGCAACTACTAAGCCACACAGAGGCCCCCATGTTTGTTGTGGTGGTGGTGGTGGTTGTGTGCCTTCAGTTATTTCTGACTTACGGAGACCCTAAGGCGAACCCACCACAACATTTCTTCGCAAGGTTTATTCAAAGAGAGTTTGCTTTTCTCTCGTAAGTGAGTGATGTATTTTAAGTAATGTAACTCGTGGAAATTTTAATTTTTCTCCCAATTACTCCTTTGGCAACACCTGCCTCCATGCTTTCCCCAAAAACACCTAACCAAAGCAGACTTTTTTTTTCAAAATCCCATCAATCAGCTTTTGGAAACTGCAAAGGTTTACAGATTGCCCTCTCTTTCTCTATCCCTCCCACCCTATCTCCCTATATATATATATATATATATGGCAGTCAAAATGTACTCTTTCTCTTATGCATAGGCTCATCAGTATCATTTTTAATTTTTAATTACTGTTTGCAGAAGACTTAATTGCTGAAGTAATCAGATTAGAAGATTCGTGAACTAGTTTCAACTAGACAGCCTCAAAAGTGGATTCAGTATTTTTACTTAAGCGATAATAATGCACTCTTTTTGGGAGGAAAAAATCCCAAACACACTTGAAAAGAGGTACTTCACTCAGAGGCTCATTTGTCCTCAGTCCCCTGCATCCGCACTGCAGAAATAATTCTGGGAATTGTAGTTCGGTGCTTGGGAATTGTTATTCCCAAAATTCCATTACATTGAACCATGGCAGTTAAAGTGGTGTCAAACCAGATTATTTCTGCAGTGTGGATACAGTCTAAGAATGCAACTGTCTGCATGCCTGAAGCCTTGTCTGCACCCAACACCAGACTGTCCTTGCCATGGAACTGCCTTGATCCTCTCCTGTTTCAAAACTTTCTGTTCTGGTACCAAATGGCTGACTGCATGCATGTCCCGCTGAGTTTCCCAGTGCGTCCATTGCCATGGTGAGTCACTTTACTCTGAGGTCAGAACAAGGCACTTAGCTACGGTCCCATGGCTAGGCACCTTGTTCTGACCTTAGAGCCAGTGACTGGCAGTGGCAGCAAAACACACCAGATGGCTCAGCAGCATGCATTTCAAACAACTCTCTGGCATCAAAATGGAGAGCTCCAGATCTTCTGGGAAAATCTAGAAAAAAAAATCTGGAGAAAACAGGGACTTTGTTATATCTGCGGCAGGAGCGGTAAACCCAGTTCTGGTGCTATATGGGCCAACTATCATCTGCTCACCCATGAACAGGGCTTTGGGCTGAATGTTGTTGTGGTCTCTCCACTGAGGGAACAGGTAGAGTCTGTTATATTTGGCCTGTGCGGACAGGGCTGAGAGGAACGTTGTCCTGAGACTTATTCCCAAGCAAAGGCAAGGATTGGGAACCTCAGGCCAAAGAACTCAATCCTGTTTACAGAGGCTCCATCCGAAGCCTCACTTCCTCTCCAAAGATCCACACCTTTAGAGGCTGGGAGTAGAGGAACTCCTGTAGTTTTCTAGAAGCCGTGGTTGGAAATAACCACACGGACTGTCCACTGCTCCTCCTTTAAACTGGGGGCAGGAGTGGCATGCTAAAGGATATCCCTGCTGTTATCTCCAAGAAATGGTGGTTGATAACAGGAACTCCTGTGCCGTGCCGTGCCATGTCATGCCATGCTTCACCCCAGTCAGTGACAAGCAGCATGTAAAACTAGTCACACTCTTGGTCAGCATTTCCAGGGCCTTGGGTCCAACCAGCCCCTGGAAGCAGAGTCTGGTGAGTGTGCCTCACTCTTCCTCATTTTTCACACTTAGCCAGAGAGCAAAATCAAAAGAGAGGAGACATAAGACTAACTGCTTGCCTTCTCTTGCTTCTACACTTACATTACCTGCCCCCAACAACATACCACTGGCACCTTTCTTAGTGAAAGGAATAGGCTAGTGATGGGAACTGTTCTGCTCACCTGCCCACTCCTTCTGCAATGCTGTCTCTTTGGGCAATGCAGTGGGAAGGAAGGATTAGACTTTTTTCATCTACAGGGAGCGAGCAAGCAAAAGATGACAAGTCTTTAAAGAAGGAGCACCCCACTGTCTTTGCCTGCTGACTACCCAGATTGTTGGGGGCAAGTAGCTTACAGTTGTAAACCACTTAGACACTGCTTAGGTGGTATGAAGTGGTATATAAATGAAGCTGTTTTTGTTTATTCTCCCCTGTTCACTACCATGTCACTCAGAGGACAGAAGAATGGGTGAATGAATAAAGCGGCTGCTGCTTTCATACACAGGTTGTCATCTCATCTCTACTCCCGGTAGAAGGGCATGGTCCAGGAAGGGAGAGGAAAATAGCTGAGGTGAATAACTGGCTCCGTAGATGGTGCCGCCAAGAACAGTTTGGATTCTTGGATCATGGGCTGCGGTTCCATGAGGAGGGACTTCTGGCAAAGGATGGGCTGCATCTCACGCCAGTTGGCAAAAACGTTTTTGCCAACAGTCTGAAGAATCTGATCAGGAGGGCTTTAAACTGAGTTATGTGGGGGAGGGAGACATTATACTGGAAGGCAAAAGGGATGGAGAGAATAGTCCAAGTTGCATAGAGGGAACAAGGCAAACAGTGCAAGGACCCAACAGTAGGAGGCAAAAAAATGTGCAAAAGCAGCAAGTAAAGAAGACACATGGTCTTAAATGCCTCTCCACTAATGCACAGAGTATGGGAAATAAGCAGGATGAACTTGAACTCCTAGCACAACAAGGGAAATATGATATAATAGGCATCACTGAAACCTGGTGGGATGAGTCTCATGATTGGAATGTAGAAATAGAGGGGTATAACCTTTTTAAGAGAAATAGGCCAAGCAGGAAAGGAGGAGGAATAGCATTATATGTCAGGGATATTTACACCAGTGAAGAGATGCAGGAAGTCAATACTGGAAGCCAGGTGGAGAGCATCTGGATAAAAATTAAAGGAGAGGGAAACAACAGGGATGTTACTGTGGGAGTCTACTACAGACCCCCGACTCAGGCAGAGGAATTGGATGATGCCTTTCTAGAACAGATAATCACATACTCAGAAAAGAGAGATGTAGTAGTGATGGGTGACTTCAACTATCCTGATATTTGCTGGAAGTCAAACTCAGCCAAATCCTCAAAGTCTAGCAAATTCCTCACTTGCCTGGAAGACAATTTCATTGTCCAAAAGGTGGAAGAGGCAACAAGGGGATCAGCCATTTTAGATCTGATCTTAACCAACAGGGAAGACCTAGTTGATGGGGTGCAAGTGGTTGGATCCTTAGGTGGAAGTGACCATGTTCTCCTGGAGTTTGTAATACAGTGGAAGGGAGAAGCTAGGCATAGTCAGACACGCACTCTAGACTTTAGGAGAGCTAATTTCAATAAACTTAGAGAAATACTGGGAGTGATCCCATGGTCAGGAATACTAAAAGAAAAGGGAGTTCAAGACGGATGGGAGTTTCTCAAAAGGGAGATATTGAAGGCACAATTTCGAACAGTTCCAATGAGAAAGAAAAATGGAAGATGTCTCAAGAAGCCAGGATGGATGACTAAGGAACTTTCAAATGAGCTAAGTTTTAAACGGAACATGTATAAGAAATGGAAAAATGGAGAAATCACGAAAGAGGAATTCAAACAAATAGCCAGCACATGTAGGGGTAAAGTCAGAAAAGCTAAAGCGCAGAATGAACTCAGTCTTGCTAGAGAGGTTAAGAACAATAAAAAGGGCTTTTTTGGATATGTCCGCAGCAAAAGGAAGAAGAAGGAAACAGTGGGGCCACTGCGTGCAGAAGATGGCAAAATGCTAACAGGGAACAGAGAAAAGGCAGAATTACTCAACACCTTCTTTGCTTCAGTCTTCTCAGAAAAGGCAAAGGGTGTTCAACCTAAGGATAATGGAGACAGAATAGAGGAAATTCAGCACAGAATAAGTAAAGAGGTAGTACAGGAATACCTGGTTAACCTAAATGAATATAAATCTCCAGGACCAGATGAACTACATCCTAGAGTATTAAAAGAACTGGCAAATGTAATATCAGAGCCATTGGCAATAATCTTTGAGAACTCCTGGAGAACAGGAGAAGTCCCAGCAGACTGGAGGAGGGCAAACGTTGTCCCCATCTTCAAAAAGGGAGAAAAGGAGGATCCCAACAATTATCGTCCAGTTAGTCTGACATCAATTCCAGGAAAGGTTCTAGAGCAGATCATTAAGCAGAGAGTCTGTGAACACTTAGAGGCCAATGCCATAATCACAAAAAGCCAACATGGGTTTCAGAGAAACAAGTCATGCCAAACGAACCTGATCTCTTTTTTTGATAAAATTACCAGCTTGGTAGATGAAGGGAATGCTGTGGATATAGTATACCTCGATTTCAGTAAGGCCTTTGACAAGGTTCCCCATGACATTCTTGCAAACAAGCTTGCAAAATGTGGGATAGACAAGTTAACTGTTACATGGATTTGTAATTGGTTGAGTGGCCGAACTCAAAGGGTGCTCAACAATGGCTCCTTTTCATCCTGGAGAGAAGTGACCAGTGGGGTCCCACAGGGCTCTGTCCTGGGCCCAGTGCTATTCAACATCTTTATTAACGATTTGGATGACAGAATTTGGGGGCATACTTATCAAATTTGCAGATGACAGTAAACTGGGAGGAGTAGCTAATACCCCAGAGGACAGGATCAAAATTCAAAATGACCTGAATAGACTAGAAAGCTGGGCCAGTGCTAACAAAATGAAATTCAATGCGGAGAAATGTAAGGTTCTGCACTTAGGGAGGAAAAATGAAATGCACAGATATAGGATGGGGGACACCTGGCTGAATGAGACCACATGTGAAAGGGATCTAGGAGTCCAAGTAGACCATAAGCTGAACATGAGTCAACAGTGTGATGCGGCAGCTAAAAAAGCCAATGCAATTTTAGGCTGCATCAATAGAAGTATAGTTTCTAGATCAAGGGAAGTTATAGTGCCACTCTATTCTGCTTTGGTCAGGCCCCACCTGGAATACTGTGTCCAGTTCTGGGCACCACAATTCAAAAAAGATGTGGAGAAACTGGAGCATGTCCAAAGGAAGGCAACTAAGATGGTGAAGGGTCTGGAAACCTTGCCCTATGAAGAACGCCTTAGGGAGCTGGGGATGTTTAGCCTGGAGAAGAGAAGGTTAAGAGGTGATATGATAGCCCTGTTTAAATATTTGAAGGGATGTCATATTGAAGAGGGAGCAAACTTGTTTTCTGCTGCTGCAGAGACTAGAACGCGGAACAATGGATGCAAGCTGCAGGAAAAGAGATTCCACCTCAACATTCGGAGGAACTTCCTGACAGTAAGGGCTGTTCGACAGTGGAACACACTCCCTTGGAGGGTAGTGGAGTCTCCTTCCTTAGGGGTCTTTAAGCAGAGGCTGGATGGCCATCTGTCAGGGATGCTTTGACTTGGAGTTCCTGCATGGCAGGGGGTTGGACTGGATGGCCCTTGTGGTCTCTTCCAACTCTATGATTCTATGATTCTATGACCCAGACTATGCTGCACCAACCAGAGGTGCCCTCTCTGTCTTTCTCTGAAGCAACATGGAATGAATTGTCTCTGTTTAATATCTGCAGAGGAACAGAGAAGAATTTTGAGTAGCTATTACCCTTCCTTCCTTCCTTCCTTCCTTCCTTCCTTCTTTTCACACTACACAGTCATATCACTCTGGTTCCACTTTATTGGCCATGTCTCCATCCTATGAAATCCAGGGAATTGCAGTTCAAGAAAGGGGCCTTTGGAATCCTCCACCTGAAAATCCTCTTCTGCGGCTTCCAACCAAGCTATACAAACTCCCAGAAGATGTCACAGGATGCAGCCATGGCAGTCAAAGGAGTTTATCATACAATGGAATTTGGGGCTATAATCCAATGGCAATCTGAATGCAATCATGGCGTTTCACGTTACTGCGGATGAGTGTATCTCATACAATTTCGGGCAATGGGAAGTCATTCCGAACGCAGTCATGGGGTTTCACGTAATTGTATATTAGAATGTCTCACACAATTTCGGGCAATGGGGGGGGGGTCATTTTTGGGAAATGGGAAGTCATTCTGAATGCATTCGAATGCAATCAGATTTCACATAAATTTGCTAAACTAGTAAATTCACGTAATTGCGAATTGGCTCCATTCGCAACTGAGAGAAATTCCTCCCATGTGATAAACTCCAAAGTGGGATCTGCAGTATGAAAGGGTCCTAGGAAAATGGTGCATTGGGGTGCCTGGGCCTTCCTGGCAAGGGAATCCCTCCTCTCGCCTATTCTTTTCCAACCTCTGCTGAAAGAGTAGGGAAGAGAGGCAGCTCTCTACTTTATGATTGCTTCTCCTCAAGCACTCTCTTCCTCTCAAATTAAAGGAGAAGTGGTAAGCACCCTTTCCCAAATGCATGTTTCATGGCACGTTTAGTTCAGCCCCAAGCAAGCTCAGTTGCGCATTTTATGCTCACTTAAATCATAGTGCTGTTATGACTACCGGAATACAATGGAGGTTGCTTAGCTGCCATTCTGCTCAAGCTCATTTGCATGGGAATAATCGCCCTTTTGTTGCAGAAAATAAGAGTATGTTTTAAAAGTAAAAAATTATGGAATATCTGTAATTATATCTATGTGCCCGCCCTGCTGCTCCCCAAATGTTTATTTTTAAGTAAGGAAGAAAAGATGCTGCTGTGTGTGTTGATGCTGGCCTTTCACCCGCCACTTTCTGAGTGTTTTGGGGGTCCTGGACTTCCACCTTGAAGTCTCCCCCTCGATGTATTTCTGCAGGGAATTAATGCTGAAACCCAAAATTGTCTCTTTCCGAGCAGGGCGATAAATTTTACTGCTGTTCCAACGTTTTAACAAAGAGAAATGAATTTGATTTATATTTAAAATAGAAAGAGGGACAGCTGTATTTTGGGCTAAGATCCTCTTGTTGCATGAAATATGGGTCTCATCCTGAGCCTGATATATATGTAGAGATTTCACATAAATTCACAGAAATTAATCATATATCTGTCTTACCCAAAAAATATGCCTGTTTTCTGTTACCGACTTTGTTTATCCTGCAGAGGTTCAAATTTTCAAAACACTAATGTATTCCGCAAAACTGAAGAGGCTATTTCTATATTTGAGTAGTCAACACTCCCATTTCAGCACTAGCCAAGTGCAAACAATGTTTGAGAGTATAAATGCACAACAAGTTCACAAGAGCAAAAGAAGTATGTGTTCGGAGAGCTAATTGGAACATAGTGGCATAGTGTTTAAAGGGACTGGTTTGATTTTGCCTGAATTGCCTTTAGAAAAAAACATTCTGCAGACCTTTTCAGTCCTAATTTTGTTTCATCTAGGAAAAAAATGCCATAAATAACCTGGGCATACAGATTCGTTCAGATATTCTCTTCTTTATATATATTTTTGGCATGCCACGATTTATACAAATACTCATAGTTTCATTATCTTATTGTCGCAATACATTAATCAGCAAGGACTAAATTACCATTGCATGGACACTACATAAGAAGATGACCATCAGCATTAGGCCCACTACATATTTAAACATATGCCATATGCAGCACTTCAGGTTTGGTAAAACTGGTTCATAATAGCCAACGTGGTTTCACTGCATTCGGTTAATGCAATTGGAATATGAATGTTGTTTTAGACAGGGATTTTGCGTTCGGTTTTGCAGAATTAAAAGCTCACAGGACCAGCACAGTACAGCCTGATCCTTTTGTATCTTCACTTGGAAGTCAGCATCCACTCTGTTCACTACTGCCTTTTTCCCCCATTACAATGTTAGCCATGTTCCACACAAAAACAACACACCCAAATGTGAGCGTGGTCAATTTTATCTTATATTTAACCTTCTCCACATCTGTATATGGATCCAGCCCTTCACACAGCTCATTTTCTAACTCACCATGTTTTCTGTTACTATTTATGGGATGTATGTAGAGAGATCTTGTACCACCTTTGAGACTGACTGAAAGAAAGAAGTTGGCAGCATGAGCTTTCATAGACCTCAGTCTACTTCCTCAGATGCTTTTGTAGCAATTTACAGGATGGAAATGGTTCTGCATAGTCATTACGTAAACCTACAAACAGGAGTGGCATTTCAATCGATGACCAAATAACGAAATAATACAGTAATAACGACTTTTTTCTTGGATATCTTGGATATCTGACTCAAATGGATAAAGCTTGGAACATAAATCGCTGTCGATTTTTAAAAAGGAAGACAATGTGGCCATCGTTTTCTAAAAAAAGAACTGGGGAAGGAGATGTGAAGAAAAGTTTGATGCAATGCTGCCCACAGGATGGATATTTGCATCATCATTGGATGAATGTTTTCAGCCTTTCCAAGCATTTAGTGCATCTTCCAGAGCTTCTGCTAGTGATTTTTATTCCCCTTCCATCCTCCCTGGAAATCAGAGCAATCGATCATCACACATGGAAATGACATGTTTTTATATGTTGGTGACAGTGGCGGATCCCCTGTACGGCATCGGAGGGCAGGCCCTTTGGGTCACCAGTGAAACATGGACCCAGTGTTGGGCATGTTGGAATAACAGTGGTAAGAAAGCAAAACTCTAAGCCAGAAGGAAAATTGGAGATGGTGGAGTTTATCATACAAAGGAATTTGGGGGTATAATGCAATGGCAATCCGAACGCAATCATAGGGTTTCACGTTATTGCGAATGAGTGTATCTCATGCAATTTCTGGCAATGGGAAGTCATTCCGAACGCAATCGTGGTGTTTTATGTAATTGCGTATTAGAGTATCTCATGCAATTTCAGGCAATGGGGGGGTCATTTTCAGGAAATGGGAAGTCATTCTGAACGCATTCTGAATGCAATTAGAATTCACCTAAATTCGCTAAACTAGAGAATTTATGTGAATTCGAATTGGCTCCATTCGAAATGGGGAGAAATTCCTCCCGTGTGATAAACTCCAATGACGTCAGTCTCCATCCCAGCAGATGCAACATGAGAGTAACAGAGAGCGAGTTGAATGTTATGGTGGTCCATACAAATGTTGTGGTGGTCTCCTTCCTTGGAGGTCTTTAAACAGAAGCTGGATGGCCATCTGTCAGGGATGCTTTGATTGGGAGTTCCTGCATGGTTGGACTAGGTGGCCCTTCTGGTCTCTTCCAACTTCAAACCCTGGTCTCTCGGCCCAACATTCAAACCACTGGCTGCAATTCCTGCTGTCCAAACTTCACGTCCTGTTTTGGGGAGCCTTGGTGGCGCAGTGGTTAAATGCCGGTCCTGCCGCCACAAGGTTGTGAGTTCGATCCCAGGCAGGGCTCCAAGGTAGACTCAGCCTTCCCATCCTTTCCTAGGTATCCAGCTTGTTGGGGGCATTGTAAAACTTGCTATTTCTTTCGGCTGGTGCAAAGGGGGAGAGGAGAGTCAAGGAGTCATCACTGCCCAAATGGAGGACCCGGGTGACCAATGGAGGACACGGCCACAGAAAAACCTAAAAACGCAAACCGGAATGTATGAGGCCACGCTTCTTAGCGGTGGTCCGCATGGAGGACCTTTTGGCATTCCTCCTGGACAGAAGGGGGGAAACGGAGGACGTGTCACGTAAAAGGAGGACGCCTGGCCAAAGCTAAGGCAGGGTCCATGGTCTTCCAGCCATCCCTCTTCCTCCAGCAGCGCCTCCAGAGCCCTGTAGGGGGCGAGATAGATGGATAGATAGATAGAATAGATAAAATAAAATAGATTAGATAGATCAGATTAATAGATAAGATTAGATAGATAGATATTTTAGATAGATTAGATTAGATAGATTAGACAGACAGATTGATAGTTTGATTAGATGGATGGATGGATGGATGGATGGAGAGATAGAACAGATAAAATAAAATAGATTAGATAGATCAGATTAATAGATAAGATTAGATAGATAGATATCTTAGATAGATTAGATTAGATAGATTAGACAGACAGATTGATAGTTTGATTAGATGGATGGATGGATGGATGGATGGAGAGATAGAACAGATAAAATAAAATAGATTAGATAGATCAGATTAATAGATAAGATTAGATAGATAGATTAGATAGATAGATTAGATAGATATATTGATTGTTCAATTAGATAGATGGATAGACAGAGTAGATAAAATAAAATAGATCAGATTAATAGATAAGATTAGATAGAAATTTTAGATAGAAAGATTAGATAGATAGATTAGACAGATAGATTGATAGTTCGATTAGATAGATAGAATAGATAAAATAAAATAGATTAGATAGATTGGATTAGATTAATAGATAAAATTGGATAGATTAGATAGATATCTTAGATTAGATTAGATTAGATTAGATAGAATAGACAGATTGACAGATTAGATAGATAGATGGATTAGATTAGATTAGATCAGATAGATGATTGATAATCTATCTAAAATAAGATAAGAATAGATAGATAGATAGATAGATAGATAGATATTAAGGAAGGAGAGTGGAATAGCTCAGAGACCAGGGGGACCAGCTGTCCTCCTTTTCCCGGGCGCGTCCTCCATTCCTCTTGTCCAGGGCAAACCCCTCTCTGAACAAATCTTCCATCAACCGCAAGCGTGGGCTCCGATTTATAGCGAATTCAGGGCTGCATCCGCACTGCGCCAGTAACCCGCTTTGACAGCGCTGGAACTGCACCTGGCTCAAGGCGACGGCATTCTGGGAACTGGAGCAGGCCCTATCATCCCAAACTCCCGTTCCCAGTAAAGCCTTGAGCCTTGAGCCAGGGGCATTTCAAGCGGTGCCAAAGCGGGTTACTGCCGCAGTGCGGACGCAGACTTTAAACTGGCTTTAATCCGGGATGGGAAGGGTTTGCTTCTGTCAAGGCTCCCAAACTTGGAAGGAAAGGAGTTTGCGAGCCACTTTGGGCTACGAAAGAGAAAAAGAGGGAAAGGCGCTAAAGGGCATCATCCGCACTGTGGAAATAACCCGCTTTGATCCCACTTGAAGTGCTGTGCGATATTTTTGTAGCTTTGTGGGAGAATTGAGCCTTTTTCTCTCCGAAAGAAGAAACCCCCAATCCATAGGAGGGAGTGGGATCAATAAAAAGAAATAAAATACATTTTTTTAAAAAAAGATTTATACCCTGCTTTTTGTGAAAACAACCAAAGCGGTTTACAACGCTGAAAAACATAAAAATAATAATTAATCAATAATCAATAATCGATAATCAATAATAATCATGCCCCTCTTTTCAGCCAAAAGAGCGGCTTAACTGATTGCTCTCAAAGGGGTGGAATATAAATAAATTTCATTATCATTATCATTATTAGTATTAGTATTATAGTAACTAGACATTTCCCTGCCTTTAGGTTTACAGTCCTTAAAGCGGGGCCAAACCGGAATCCAAAGGCTGCTTTTTTTTATCCCCCTCTTTCCCTTTCTTTCTTTCTTTCTTTCTTTCTCTCTCTCTTTCTCTCATCCTAATGACCCTGATCGCAGGACCATTTATTATAATAATAATACTAATAATATTCCCCTCCATATTATCACGGCTTTCCGTGAAATCAGAAGATGATCAGAGATGATGATGATGATGATGATGATGCGAAAGGCGAAAAAGAGATCTTTCCAGGCTGCGCCTCTCCTTTGGCTGTCCTCCCAAATGATGGATCGCGGGGCGAACGGCAAATATACTATTTGTCTAATGGCTCTGCAATTAAAGCCCCTTGTAAATGACCCATGCCTCATTTCATCCTAATCTATGGAATTTTGATTGAATTCGTCCCGGCCCTAATTGAAAAAAAGACCCCGGCGCTTGGAAATGCCTTGCCTTGCAAGATTTAATGAGATCGGAAAGTGGTGTCTCTGTGTGTGTGTGTGTGTCTGTACAGTTTTAGATTTTGGGAATTCAGGCAAGGCTGTCCAAAAATAAGCGACTTTTTTGGGAATCCGCACACTGCGGAGTTAACCCAGTTCGACGGCACTTGAACTTTGGGATTCTGTGGACTGTAGTTGGTTGCAAACCCCCAGCAAGAATTCAAATAAGAATGAACAGGCAACTTTTCTTGCTGGTAGACAGTTGCTTTGCGTTCACTTGTGTGTATTTAATAATACTAATACTAATAATAATATATTGATTGATTGATTCATACCCTGCCCTTCAGCCAAAAGGCTTACAAATTGTTCATTAGACATTTAGACATAAAGGCTGTGGGTCACCCGAGAGCTCATGGGCCTAACACTGATTTGTTAAAAGAAATGGAATAAGAGGGCCCTAAATAGCAAATAGAAAAGCATCATCAACTGACCCAAAAGGTCCTTGTTGTTTTGTGCTTTCGATTCATTTCCGACTTACGGAGACCCAAAAGGTAGATCTATCACCTGGGGTCGTCTTGGAGAGATTGGTTCGGACCACTCTTTCCTCTGAGGCTGAGAGAGCATGACCCAAGTGGGTTTTCGTAGCCCAAGCGGGGATTCGAACCCCGGTCTCCAGAGTCTTAATCAAACGCTCAAAAGCCGACACCAGGGACAGAAGTGACACAAGGTAAGGATGAACAGAAAGTACGCTCCACCCCATCCAAAAGTTTTTGCTCAGAGGTAATTCCTACTAGAGGTTGCAGTGGAAGACGTTTGAAGTTTCTGGCCTTTGTGCTAGATAGCTGCCTATGAACTCCACAACCGTTTTGTTGTCGCCTTTGAACTCGAGCACATTTTCCTTAGTGTGGCCTTTCCTTCTCCAGCAGCATGCTCTTTTACCAAAAAAAGAGATGGGGAGACATGTTTGTGGGATGATGGACCGAAGTTGATTTAAACTTATAAGCCGTTGTCTTCGTTCATTTTCTGTGCCATTCAAAAAAGGGTGTGAGAAATCCATTCCCTTGAAATGCAGCATTGCCTGAGAGTGTATGTTCAATGAGGTTTTACATAGTGCTGGACTTATAACTCTGGGAGGTCAGGGTTCAGATTCCCTGCTCGGCCACGAAAGCCACTGGGTGAACTTGGGCAAGTCACACTCTCTCGGCCTCAAGGGGAAAGGCAATGGCAAACCTCCTCCGAACAAATCTTGCCAAGAAAACCCCGTGGGAGGTTTGCCTTAGGGTTGCCATAAGTTGGAAATTAACTCGAACGAGAAAGTAGCTACTTACTGAGGAACAAAAATAGGCCCAGCTCCAAAGCCTAAAACAATACAACCAGTACCCGGTCTGGGCTTGAAGAGACACAGCACCACAATGTCCTTCATGAAAGAGCTGTGCCATGTGGACATACAGATGTGGCACAAGATGGTGAAATCCAACTTAATGCTTGTGAAACTGTCTGCGTATAACCCTACCTTGGTCTAAATGCTATGGCTATTCCTGACTAGAGTAAAACCACGGCATCAATGAGATTTACCTATGGAGTTTATCAGACGGGAGGAATTTCTCTTTATTTCGAATGGAGCCAAGTGGAGCCAATTCGAATTCACGTTTGGAATGCATTCAAAATTACTTCCCATTACCCGAAAATGACCCCCCATTGCCTGAAATTGTGTGAGATGCTTTAATACGACATAACGTAAAACCCATGATTGTGTTCGGAATGACTTCCCTTTTGTCCGAAATTGCGTGAGATACTCTAATACGCAATAACGTGAAACCCCATGATTGCGTTCGGATTGCCATTGGATTATACTTCCAATTTCCGTCGTCTGATAAACTCCTATGTGTTGACTCACTACTCTAGTTGGGGCAGAATTCTAGTCCTAGTTTCCAGTGACCCAAATGAATCCTACCAAACAGGCATCTGCTCAGTTTGTGCTTCCAGAGTAATTTTAATATCCTGCCAAATCTGGACATATAGGATTTTCTTTTCAGAAAGAGAGAAAGAAAGAACACATGACTCCTGAAATAGCCCTCTCACACATTTTGGACAGATGACTGCCTGGGCTTTCCTTCAAACACCTCTCAGGCTCTGGTTTTACCCATGCCTTGCCTCTGGCTCAATGCCCATCCTGCTTAAATGAGCAGACATTTCATTTTCCAGACCCAGATACAGACATCCTTGCAATATAACACAATTCGGATTCTTTTTCCTGATTAGATGACTGGCGTAGGTAGTTGCTGTCTGAAACAGAAAGGCTTCCAATAACCCCTTTACTAGAAGATGAATCCAAGGACTCCTTGTGAACAAAGCAGAAAAACAAGCTGTACAAAGGGGATTGCAGAGACACAACACGGGTAGACTTCGGTTAATGAAGTCAATGTGTTCGTGGGCATTACTGCTTTAACAGAAAGGAAAAGAGAGGAAAAGAGAAAAAGTAAAAGAAAGTAAAAGAGACAAAAATAATTGGGAAAGGATTATTTCGCTCTGCAATATGCACAATATGCTGTTATCAAAAAACTAACATGTGAAGTGAAACAACCAGGTCTAGTAATCCTATTTTGAATCTTTTAGAGGCCACTTTCTTCCACTTTTCTTATGATTTCCACTGTGGTGCCCAAAGTTATATTTCCATACTTTTTTTTTTAATATGCTGGGTGTAGCTGGTGAGGCAGATCTCTATGGTTTCCTTTCTTCTCCCCTGTTTTGTTGTTCATACAACTCAATAACGGATATACTGCTGTTTACCTTGCTTGTTGCAGATAGGCACAGACAGCTGCAATAGGATCAGAGTAGAAACTACTGTGTCCACACTGGGGAAATAACCCGGTTTGGCACCGTTTTAACTGCCCTGGCTCAAGGCTATGGGATTCTGGGAGTTGGAGTTTGTTGTGGGGCCCAGAGCAGAGCAGTGTATCTCACGCAATTTCGGGCAAAAGGGAAGTCATTCTGAACGCAATCATGGGTTTTATGTTACTGCGTATTAGAGTATCTCATGCAATTTCGGCCAATGGGGGGTCATTTTCAGGCAACAGGAAGTCATTCTGAACACATTCTGAACGCAATTAGAATTCACGTCAATTCGCTAAACTAGCGAATTCACGTAATTGCAAACTGGCTCCATTTGAAATTGAGGGAAATTCCTCCTGTCTAATAAAGTCCATAGAGTCAATTGTGGCCTGCCTAGTTAAAAGAAGCTCAAGCAACAGAGACTTGGATAGAGACTTGGGGAGTTATCATCAGTCAAGTTGGTAGACAATCCTGGAACTCAGGACCTGCCCAGTTCTAAGGTGGCTCCAGATGTTCCTGTGTCTGTTATGGGGCCTGAGAGTCTCAGAGGGAATGACTGCTGAAGACTCCCTGCAAAGCACCCACAGCCTGTGACTAATAATAATAATAATAATAATAATTTATTTATAGCCCGCTCCTCTGTCAACCAACTGGAGTTAAGATATGCCTCCAGCTGAAAGCCATATTAGGGAAATGCCTTTATTAGGCCCACTCAAAAGTCACACGGCTGACCCCATTCCCTTCATCGGGAAAGATTTTACAAAAAACAGTTTGGACAGGAGAGTCATGGTGAAGGCTAAGGTGATGGGGAAGACATGAGGTCTGTCAGCAAAATCAGGGTCTTAAGATGAAAGGTGGGAAGAAGGAATAGCCAAAATCTCTGAGGAGGTTGCATGATCACTGGTGGTTTTTTCAGGTAGCAACTGGAATTTCCCCGTCACATTTCTGGGAGAAAGAAAGGACGAAATACTAGATTCCTATTTCAAAACATAAACTAAAACCCAGCTGTTATTCTGTATTGCCTCCCTTCATGGGTAAAACAAAAAAACAATGCTATGATTGGTGGGAAACAGAGAAACAAAGGGTATCTTTAAATTAACAAAGCTGGAGATCACTTTACATGCTGCTCCAGCTTTGGGGTTCGCTTGTGTATTTTTTTAAGTCAGCTCAAGCCAAATTTGTGTAGCTTTTTCAGAAAATAAAACCCCAACTCTGGGTAATATAAAAATAATCTTCCTCCAGTGGAGGGCCCTGCTATAGAATAGCTCAATTGAAGATCTCAGAGTGTTGGGGGGGGGGGGAGGAATAGATTACTTTATTTTTTGAAAATAGCCCAGTCCCTCAGAGGATATTAGAAGAGGACGACACATAGGTAACAGTAGTTATGACAAGAAACAAGTTACAGTTTGCAAACTCAATTATATGTACACTTAACTTACATCAAAGTTTACAAAATATTAAAACCAGGGCTGTGTTCATTCCCCCAGTCCACCTGCATGTTTCACTCTATGGAGTTTATCATACGACGGAATTTGGGGGTATAATGCAATGGCAATCCGAACGCAATCATGGGGTTTCACATTATTGCGAACAAGTGTATCTCACGCAATTTCAGGCAATGGGAAGTCATTCCCAACGCAATCATGGGGTTTCACGTAATTGCGTATTAGAGTATCTCACACAATTTTGGGCAATGGGGGGGTCATTTTCGGAAATGGGAAGTCATTCTGAACGCATTCTGAATGCAATTAGAATTCACCTAAATTCGCTAAACTAGCGAATTTATGTGAATTCGAATTGGCTCCATTCGAAATCTGTCGAATACCATCTGTTGGGGATGCTTTGATTTGGAGTTCCTGCATGGCAGGGGGAGTTGGACTGGATGGCCCTTGTGGTCTCTTCCAACTCTATGATTCTATGATTCTATGAAATTGGGAGAAATTCCTCCCGTGTGACACATGCAGTTCTGAGCAATAGTGGAATTTAATATTTTCAAAAATGGGGGAAGTATTCTTTTCTGTCCTAGGTGCATTTTTAGGTACAAATGGAAACCCTATTGCTTGTAAAAGCAGAATTTGGCAACCTGGTGCTCTCCAACTGTTTGGGTCTTCAGACAGCATGGTCAGGAATCCTGGTTCAAAACTTTGAGAGAGCACCAACTGGGAAGGCAGTGCCAGAGCCTAAACTGAATGTCCACAGACTCGCCTTCCTCAGTGACTCTGATCATTGTAGAAACTAATTCAACATCAAGACAAACTTCCCTCTCCTCTACCTGTTTTTTGTTGCCTGACAAAGGGACCTGGCGATCTTAAAAAGCTTGCACGTTTTTGTTGCCTTTCATTTGACCTCTGGAAAGCATTACACCGCTATGGATTACAGAATTTTTCTTATATGGCTAGTGTGGTTACCTTTGCTTTTTGTGTGACTGAAAGAAACTCAGAATGCCCCCATACTCACACATGAGAAGCGCACAACAAAACCCTTGTATTTCTCTTTCTCATCAACTGGATATTGTTGCAGAGTGGCAGGCCTAAAGCTTTCTCGGCTACGCTGCTATAATGATCCTGATCGTCGAGAGAGATGTTGTACATTAAAATTAATTGAATCCATCACTCCTAATTAAATTGAAACATATATGAATAAAACTGTAAATAACCTAATGCTCGGCATTTACAGGTGGTGGCAACAGGCTCATTCTAAGCCAGCTAGGCACCGAAAAGTCTGCCAAACCACAGTTTTGTGAAAATGAGCAACTATTTTGTATAAGAAAAGCTTCCTCTTGGAATGGGCAGGAGAGGGGGGCGGTCTATTGCTATTCAACACCCAGAAAGTGACTGATCAATCATTGAAAATAAGTGATGTGAAGCGTCACTATTGTGTTGTGAAATCAATCGGCACGGTGGATTTTGCCACTGGTATTGGCAAAACATTAAATTCACTTTTCTCCCTGTCAGTGAAGGAGAGCTCTGCTTAACTGCCAGACCCTTTTATAAAGAAAGGCATTGCCTCTCTTTATCCCCCTAGGACAGTAAGCATCCCAATGTCATTTTCCCCTACTCCCTGTACAAAATATGTTGACAAACAAGAACACGGGAGCCTTACTTACTGGACTCTGGCTTGGATGTCAGTAACAGATTCATCGTGTGGAATGGCACGCATTTGATGGGAACCATTAAAAATTCATTGTCCTGTGTTTTGCCCTTTGGCTGCACATAATCCTGTTACTTATTGGTCCCTTACACAATTAAGTAGGAATTACATTTCATTATACTTTTTTTTTCTGGTTCCACAGTGAGAGACAGAAAGATGAACTGTAACTGTAAACTGTGCACATCTTCAGCATACAACTCATTACTTCCATCACACAAACGAATGAAAATCCACAAATCTACATCCTATTTGTTCTTTCTTGCCACTTTTAAAGCACAGAAACATTTGAACTTTTATGTATCCCAGGTTCTAGATTAGTGTGATGGAACAGAATGACGGTAGAAGAATTTCTCTGCAGACCCATAATACACCAACAGTATTCCAGCCATATTGTTGATAGTCGCCTGTCAGCCTATCTGATTTAGTTTGTCACCAACAGGTCCCTTGTTCATTTATTTTCACTTCTACTGTAATGTCTATTGAGTGATAGCCATCCATTCACAATGCCTAATACCACCATTTAAGGTCAGAAGAAATAAAACTTTAGCAATGTAAGCGTGACTATTTCACCTCACTATATCAGGAGTAACAGGAATTGTGGAGCCTTCTTGCTTATGCATAGAGATGTATTTCATGATGAATGGCACTTGTGAAAAACTATGGAGTTTATCAGACAGGAGGAATTTCTCTTTATTTCGAATCGAGCCAATTGGAGCCAATTCGAATTCACGTGAATTTGCTAGTTTAGCAAATTTACGTGAATTCCAATTGCGTTCAAAATGCGTTCAGAATGACTTTCCATTACTCAAAAATGACTTCTCATTGCCCGATATTGCATGAGATGCTTTAATACGCAATAACGTAAAACCCATGATTTCGTTCGGAATGACTTCCCTTTTGCCCAAAATTGCGTGAGATGCTTTAATACACAATAACGTGAAACCCCATGATTGTGTTCGGATTGCCATTGGATTATGCTTCCAATTTCCAACGTCTGATAAACTCCTATGACTTTTTTCAGGATTTCTCCCAAGATATATTTTATAGTATTGTTTTCCCATTCCTAAGATAGATAACTGAGTATATTAAAATTGACTACTGTATATTAAAAATGTCCTCATATCAGCAAGCCTCTGTGAAGTATTTTGGATTCTCTATAACATATGGGTGAGAACCAGTGTGATATAGTGGTCTGAGCATTGGACTATAACTAGAGACCAGGATTTGAATCCCTGCTCAGCATCGGAAAACAAAGATGGAGCAAGCTTGTTTTCTTCAGCTCCAGAGAATAAGACCTGGAACAATGGATGGAAGCCCCAGGAAAAGAGATTCCACCTCAACATTAGGAGGAACATCCTGACAGTAAGGGCTGTTTGACAGTGGAACACACTCCCTCGGAGCGTAGTGGAGTCTCCTTCCTTAGGGGTCTTTAAGCAGAGGCTGGATGGCCATCTGTCAATGGGGATGCTTTGACTGGGAGTTCCTGCATGGCAGAAGGGGGTTGGACCGGATGACCCTTGTGGTCTCTTCCAACTCTTTGATTCTATGATTCAGCAGCCTTCCAACCAAAGGGGTGGGAGCGGGGGGATTAAGCAAAGCCAAGAGCAATACCAGTAACAACAAGCCGTGCCAGGCACTTCTATTGTATTTTGAGAAAGATACAAGAAAAAAAAAGGACATCCTGTCACATCCTTTCAGGACATCCCAGGATTCAACACAATCATCACAGAAGCCACAAAGTACGAATATGATTGGATAACAATCCTTAGTCCGAGAACACACAGCAGCTGTTTGGGGAAATATGTAATTTTTTTTTCCCAGGATTGAAACTGTATGATGATTAAGTTCTCAGTGTCAGTAGCATTGGGCAATCTATGGTTGCTAACACCTGTTTGGAGGCCGGCAACAGTCTGGTGCCAGGCCCCCATTCATTAACAGACTGGCAGATGAAATCAACTGTGTATGTGTCTAGGCCTTCAAGTCTCCTGTTTGAATGAATTTCACAGGGTTTTCTTAGGCAGGGAATAGTCAGAGGTGGTTTTACCAGTTCTTTCCTCTGCAACATAGCTTACAGCATCTGCTATTCATTGGTGGTGTCCCATCCAAATACTAACCAGAGCTGACACTGCTTCCAAGATCAGTTTTTTGATGCCTATAGGATATTTAAGCCTGAAGTGCCACTATCCTACGATACGGCTAACTAGATTACACCCCTCTGTGTGTTTTATAAAAGCATATGATAGTGGAAGTGCAACTCTCTGAGGCTGAACAGTAGCTTTGTCAAGACCGCTAAACACATTCTCTGCCGAAGTCAAGAGAAAGAGTCCAGTTATAGTAAAAGATTTGCTGACTGAAGGCTGATTTTTCCCAATAATAATTTCAACCAGCTAATGAACAGTGGAAAAGACAGTGAATGCAAAACTCATGCATTCCCCAGAGAGAAAGTCCTGCCATGGGCAGACTTAGGGATTCATGTATGAATTCAAGCTTTGCAGTGCTAGGCAATGTGGTTTTTAAAAATCTGCCGCCTGACTACACAAAATGGACAACATCTGAACAGCAGTAGTTCTTTTTTTTTTTGCTTTTGTATGAAGGAGCATTTTTATATCTGCCTAACAGATTATGCTGTTCTAAAACAGACAAATTAGGAGTTGGAAAGTCTCTCTACTTGATTCTGCAGACATTCTTGGAAAGAAAGACCTATCTGAAAGAGGCAAAATTCTCATCCCTTGAAATCTGAAGGCTGTTTTGTGCAACAAAAATAAAATTATGGCTTGCTCTATAGTGCCATGAGTGTAAGTGACCATGTTGATTAACTTCTATAGGAATTTATTATGGACCAGAAAGGACCAATAGCTCTATGCCCTCTTTTCCAGTGGTGGCTAAATGAATATTTTGCCACACACAAAGAACTATGGATGCTTGGGCTAAGGAATAAATTTGGCACCACCTACTAATAAGGTATCCCTGTTACAGTGTCTATGTGCCTCAATCATAGCTGGGACCTTCCATGCAAAATCCAATGAATAGAGTTATAGAGTTATAGAATCATAGAGTTGGAAGAGACCACAAGGGCCATCCAGTCCAACTCCCTGCCATGCAGGAATTCTCCATCAAAGCATCCCCGACAGATGGCCATCCAGCCTCTGTTTAATTCTAATACCTTCAAAATATTTTCCTCTATGCTACGAGCAAAACTATCAGAAAACTTTTTAACCAAAAAAAAGAAAAAGAAAAAGAAAAGAAAAGAAAAAGAAGAATTAGCGGTGAATCAGGGCAGAGAGCCTAGTATACAAAGCTTTAGAAAATCTTTGTATTGTCTTTGATGCTAGGACAAGTTTTAAATCAAGACATGTGAAAACAAATTCAAGGCTCAACGTCATTGTCACATAAAGACTAATTCAAAGTTCTAAATATATAATGCCTGGAGTTTTATTAATTTATACTGTAGTGCTTTCAATGGTAGAGCTGTTTTATGCTGAAGGGTATGAACCTGTCACCTAAAGAAGGGGTTCTTCCAGCCCCGGCATGTGTGCATGGAAAGGTAGCTTTGGAGGGGAAATGCCTAGAGGTGATGTTTAAACCTCACATGCCATTTTCAATCTAGATTAGGCCCACACTTTCTTAGGAATGTGAGATCCAGTTATATGATATGTATACATAGCATGAGATTTTAATCTTAGATGGAGGGTAGGCAAAATGTTGGACCAGATGTTGTTGGACTGCAATTTCCAGTGCCCCTCACCATTGTCAATGCTGGCTAGAGCTTCCAGGGTTTGCAGTCCAACCTCTGGAGGGCCTCACTGTGTCTGACCCTGTCTTAGATGATACAACGGGGCTAAACAGACAGGCAAAAAGAGGTGCGTTCAGACTGGCTTGAAGGCGTGGCGTTTAGATGACACATGACTTGAAGCCAGCAGAAAGGTGCCCTTATGCTGAGAAAAGCCGTTTTAAAAAAAAGCAGCTTTGTTCCACTTCTTCCTGGCTTGAAGGCATATTATGTGGTCATGACATGAGCACTCCGGCTGCCTTGGGAGCCGGTGGTGCGGTTGGTGGGGTTTCAGTCTGGCTTCAGAAAAGGCAGCTTCAAGCCACTTTTTCCTGCCCATCAGTTACACCCCTTTGAAAAGCCATACATCCTGTAAAGGTCATAGCATTTGAGGTGCAGTTGCTCTCTTGAGAACCTAAGAAGAGACCTGCTTGGTCAAATAACCAAATGCCTGCACGAAGCCTGCAAGTCATATATGAAGACAACAGCTGTTCTTGCTTCTCAGCAGCCAATGCTCGGGGTTGTTGCCCCTGGAAGTGCAGGCTTCCCATATTTGGTGGTTGACTTGCTGTTGTCCATGAATTAGCCTAATGTCTCTTATTTGGTCAGCACAAAACCTTGAGGCAATGAGTTGCACTCTTTTAAGCATTCTAAATTAAATTTGAACAAGATAAAAAGGAGGATCAGGAAGGGAGAGGAGACAAGCCAACGCATCCCACCCTGTCATTATCTTCATTGCCTTGTACTTGTGAAGAGTGACTTTCTGAAGCTTCCTCTGTATGCTGTTCAGAGCACTGGAAATTCCATGTTCTAGATCACATGGAGAAGCTCCACAAATAAAGATGCACTCTCCTCTTTCTTAAAACCAAACCCCACATGAGGAGATGGATAAAAATGTGCATCGGGGACCTGGGAATACCACGCTCCCCACTGTTGTCACTTCACATGTTCACAGAACCTGGCTTTTGCATGTCCGTCTAGTGCTCTTTCCTAAGCATGTCACAACAGGGGATGAACAATAGCAAGTCCCTTCCCCTTGTGAAGTAGACAGTTTTATGTTCAACCTGAGATTCTCTTCAGCTGGTATTAGGTCTGTTAAGAGAAAGGGTATCAGTAGAGATTTCTCATTTAAGTCATGCCCTCCCTGTGGCTGCTGTTTAAAAAAAAGGTCCAAAGGAGAAACCTCCTGTTGGTCTCATCTTATAAAGAGGCTTCAGCAAGTGGCAAGATTGAAACAAACACCCTTTCAGGAAATTTTGCATACTAGGACGGTTTCTGGACCGCACTGCAACCAGCAGTACACAATCCTACCATTATCCAGATGGTTAAACAAAAGGGCCTCTTTTGGTGTCCCAGGTAGCAGATAACAAGGAAAGGAGCTGTACTTGGATGTGGCAGAGAAAAGCCTCCCTGATACACAGCCCTACACTTTTGTCCATTTGTAACTAGGGCAAATGTTCATGGCTGTTCTGTCAGAAAGCAATGGAAGCACAGCTGGGTAATTCATTGAGAGGAGAGTCACTTTTGGATCTGGGTGTATCCCTCAAGAAATCATTTTTGATGCACACGTGGAACGCTAAAGACTAAAGCTGAAATCCTATGTGACATAGTATATGGCTCCTCTTGAACTAAGCAGAATGGGTGTATGTGTATGACTTCAAGGTGCCTGCTGACTTATGACAACCCCATTAATTTCATAGGGTTTTCTTAGGCAAGGAATATTCAAGAGTTTTGTCTGTTACTTCCTCTGAAATATAGCTTAGTCCTGCAAAAACTTTGGTTTGGCCTACACTGCAGGGCCAAAAATCTTCATTTCTCACTTGACAAAATTGTCCACGTCTGTATTTGTTTGGACTGGAGTGTCTTGGTGAGGATGACAAGGGAGATGATGTGGCTTCTCCTATCCATCCATCCCCATAAGGTTTTTTCAAGGATTATATAAAGTACAGTGGGCCCTTGGGGGTTGATTTCAGGACACACACACACCTGTAGATAACAAGGAGATTACTATACAGAGCTTTTAAACAATGATTACACCTGGGGGGAAAAACAGCTTTGGTGACATGTACCACACAACAAGGCCTCCGACCCATAGCTGTTGTGTTCACCGACCCTGTTCAGGGCATCCCTTTTTATTGACGGGGAAACCTGTCAATGAGCTCTCAATAGCACGAGTGCCCAGATGCAAAATGTTATTGTTGGAGCAGTTGTGAGATTGCCAGTCATGTGGTATCAATGTCCCCTCCTCTCTCTATACCCTCTCCCAGTTGCTATTCCCAAGCAGCCCAGTTACCTTTTTCCCCATGATTCTTTTCTTTTCTTTACTTGTCTATTCTTTCCTTTTTTTTCCCCCTGAGATTGCTATAGCAGAGCTCTGGTACTAAGTGAGTTAAAATAAAAATAAAATAAAATACCAAGAGGCATGCTGGGTAGGCAAGGGGATTCAAAAGAGAGAATGATGGCGGCAGCAGCCCGAATCACATGATTCTGGAGATGTGTGATTCCTTTTTCCCCCAACATAATTGCTGCAAGAATGGGGCTCGTGGTAAAGGCCAAAATTTACGGTTGCTCAAATCCCATTAAGTACAATGGCATAGTACAATGGCATCTCTTATACAAAATGGCAAAATCAAAGTTTGCTTATTGGAATTTATATATAATTTAAATATCTAGCTGTAGATGGTTAAATCTGTAAAGAATCCATCGATATGGTGGAGTGACTGTAAGAGCCCTGCTTAATGAGACCAAAAGTTTCCTGTTTCCCACAGCGGCCTGTGGTTTCTAATAGTCTCCGAAAACAGCCAGCCGGGACTGGGGAAGCCCACAAGCAGAGCATGAGTGTAAATAATAACTCCTCACTGCTCATGTTTCCCAGCAAGTAGTATTCGGTGACATACTGCCTTTGAACCTGTAGGTGGCATGCAGCAATCATAACCACTGACAGACTCCATTACTGTGTCTACATCCCCTTAAAATGTATCTGGGTTGATGACCGTCACTACCTCTTGTGGCAGCAAATTTCACAGTTTCACTATGTAACAGATAAAGAAGTGTTTCCAGGCATCTATCCTGAATCCCCCATCTTTCTCACCAGATGACTACAGCTTCTCATACTGTGGAGACAAGAGTAAAACTTCTCTCTGTCCATTTTCTCCATACAATTTCTACAATAACTGTATGTATTTCTGACACGTTGCACCTTTGTTTGCCCTTTTGAGGGGAAATACAATAATCCATAGACACGTGCATACACAGTCCTCATAGGTAAGCTTCTTAAACGTTCAGCCCCTTGACTATTATATTTTCAGTAGTGGAACTGTACAGAGTTTTCCTATAGTGGCCACACCAGAAATTCGTATACAGGTTTTATAACCCTGGTAGCGTTATTTTCAATCACGTTCCTAGCGATCCCTAGCACAGACTTCCTTTTTAACACATCTGCCCATGCCAGATCAATGCTTTCACTGATGTCTTTACTGATGCCCATCCTGAGTCCAGTATCTCTTCCCTGGTGAGTTACTACAAGTCCCATCAGAATATATGTGATTCTCAAGACTTTTTATCACTGTACTCCATTTTACACTTACTTACAATTTGATCCAATTTGCCATTTTGTTACCTACTTACCCACTTCTTTTTAGCTCTGTTTTAACATTTGTTATCATCCTGAATAATTTGGCATCATCTGTAGACCACCACCCAACACAGATTTCACATTGTTTGTGAACAAATTAAAAGGATACATCCAAGTACAGAGATCCTTGAGAGCAGAGTCCTTGGAAGATCCCACTTCTGTCTTCACTTCCCTTTAAAAAGTGCCTGTTTATTATTCCTGATCTTTCCTCTTTAACACCTATCCATTCCATAAGCGGGCCTCTTCTCTCCTATATACTACTTCGCATCCCACGACTGCTGGGTTTACTCATAAGCCATTGACAAAGGACTTGATCAAACTTTGTGAAAGTTCAGGTATGCTGTAGATATGAAATCGCCCACATCCACACGCCTGTTGACAGCCTAAGAGAAAGTATAACAAGTACAATGAGGCTGGGAAAGCTGTATTAATTCCTCTTCAGCCAGGCTTGTCCGCTTGGAAATTCATAACAGTTCACACTTTGCAACAGTTCACTCAGATAATACGTTTTAAGGCAATCACTCTATAATTTCCGTCATCACCATCCTATCCCGAAATGCTGCTGCTTTCCTCTGTGTTTGATAGTTAATGTGTTCAGAATAAGTGTGAAGGTGACTGTCCTAGGATTTCCTGGATCTCTCTCTTTTGGGGGGGGGGGGGAAATGTTACTGGTTACTTTCCAGTCCTCTCGTACGGAGGCCAAATTTATGGACAAGGTGCATATTTTGTTGGGAAACCGGCAATTTGTCTAACAAAATATGCCTGCCCTCTGAGTCCTATAACAACACTTAGGTGTAAGCCATCTGGACTCGGTAATTTGTTCATTTTTAATTTGTCAAGTTAAGCCCTCGATCACCACCTTCTGTCACCACTGACTCCCTCCTTTAAATAAGCTCAGGTGAAGGGATATACTTTACATCTTCCACAGCGAAGACCAAAGGAAACAATTCTTCCAGTTTCTCTTCAATCTGTCAATCTTTTAAAAAAAAAATAAAGCCTCTTCTGTTGTCTAATATAGTCCTTTTGATGTACCGAAATGTACTTTTAGCAACACTATTTCCACTATTTTTAATGTATTATTTTCAAGTAGCCATAGGTTCCAAAAATGTATTATTTTTGCCAGGGTTTGTCCTCCGTTCATTTGGGCACGGTTTCTATTTTATGTGACAGAACACAAAAAAACGACGTGGTAACAGTTGCAATGGTGTGCACCCCATGCTGGGTACCACTCAAGATTGCATCCATAATTGCCTTTCGTTGGTTCCCTGGTGAACGTTTTAATTCTCTCATTATCTCCGGCAAGTAGTAACCCCACCCAAGATCAAGGACTGCAAAGCACCCATGGGGACCGGGTGATGGTGGGTTGGAAGTGGCCATGAAAACCCCCACAAAAATGCATTTTAGCCAGCCCTGGTTTCTAAAGAGCCTCACTTGCCATCCCCACCCATCCATCACGGCTCCCAAACCGAACTGAAGTAGCACTTGCATAATCCAAACTGAGGCCCTGTCCTTCATGTTAGCCGCACAATGAAGCCATCAATCAACAGGCATCATTCCTTCAAAGACTAATGCCAGGGAGCATTTGGTAAATGAAGATGCAGTTCACACCCTCATTTCCACATCCATGCTTCTTAGCAACTCTGGCAGGCAGGACTGGCTGAGAGAAGACACAATTCCCTGCTGTCCATCTTTCTCTAAACAACAACAACAACAACAACAACAAAAAAGGCGGAAGGGATGTGTTACATTCTTGACCTGTTGCTACCTCTGATGGAAAAGGTCTTTTTACTGTGCCGCAGAGCCTTCCCCAGAAGAGGCGTATTTCATATGTAAGTGGCAATATGGAAGCATTATTATTATTATTGTGAAGTAGAAGGCTTTCATGGCCTGGATCCATAGTTTTTTGTGGGTTTTTCAGGCTATGTGGCCATGTTCTAGAAGAGTTTATGCCTGATGTTTCACCAGCATCTGTGGCCGGCATCTTTAGAGAATGGAGGTATGGAAGTGAGTGGGGTATATATCCTCTTGGTTGAAAGGAAGTGACTTACATATTAATCTGTGTGTTGGTCTGTTGTTGAATGGCAAGGCCTCATTCAACAACACCCCAGGTCACAGACCAATGCACCACAATAAACCAACGTTTCCTCTCAGCCAAGAGCCACACAGTATATAAACCCCACTCACTTCCATGCCTGCGTTCTCTGAAGATGCCAGCCACAGATGCTGACGAAATGTCAGGAGTAAACTCTTCCAGAACACGGCCACATAGCCAGAAAAACCCACAATAATAAATATTATTATTTTAACATTTATTTGAGCATCCTTTACCAATAGTATCAGGCGGTCAAACAATCAATCCCCTCTCATCTGTACTCCTCATCTGTACTGTTATGGTCACCACTTATTATGACGGGGAGAAAAAATCATGGTGGCATGTTACCGGCCAAAAGATTTGCTGTGCTATAAAATGCCGTCGACTCGAGCCCCTTCCATCAGATGACTTCAAGTGTTGTCATCAGTTGGCAGAAATTTAAAATAACTGTGGACACATAGGTAAAAAATGTAAATGGCGGGGGCCAAATGGCCACAAAGTATGAAAAGACAGCAAGTGAGAACTTGGGGAATGACTTCCTGCAGCAGCTGGGATGGGAAATGCCACCATAAATCTCTCTCTCTCTCTCTTTCTCTCTCTCTTTAGGCCCCCTCCAAGTCTCTCTCTTGACATTTTACCATCAGGACCACCTTAAGAGAATTTATACTGCCCCCCTCAACCAAAAAAAAAAAAAAATACTCCATGGATCATCATCCCACAACTCCTCACTCTCAGCTTTCTGAGACCTTATGATGCTGAGGAAGAAGCCCACCTCTCCAAAGTCCTATTAGGATCACAAGGTTTCGGCACAAGATTTGAGAGCAGCTCAGCTTTGCCTGCTACACACTTCTGCCTGGGACTTGGGGAGCCATGAAAACCAGGAAAGCGAAAAGACACTCTACATTTTCCCTCTTTTCTTCTTTATTTTCTTCTTCTTTTTTTCCTTCCTTCTGTTTTCTAACTTGTTTTTTATTTCTCCTAAGCAGGCTTGAAGAAAAGAGAATTAGACCTAGAGCATGAAATGTACCCTGGAATGTGGGACTTCTAAGAATCCTTCCTTCCTTCCTTCCTTCTTTCCTGTCTTTCTTTCTTTCTATCTGTCTATCTCTTTCTTTCTATTTCTTTCTTTCTTTCTTTCTATTTCTCTCTCTCTCTTTCTTTCTTTCTTTCTTTCTCTCTTCTAGTTATCTATCTTTCTTTCTATTTCTTTTTCTTTCTCTCTCTCTCTTTCTTTCTAGCTTCTTTATTTCTATTTCTTTCTTTCTCTTTCTCTTTCTCTCCTTTCCTTCCTTCCTTCCTTCCTTCTTTCCTTTCCTTTCTGTCTGTCTTTCTATCTATCTCTTTCTTTCTTTCTTTCTGTCTCTCTCTCTCTCTCTCTCTCTCTCTCTCTCTATTTCTTTCTTTCTTTCTCTCTCTCTCTTTCTTTCTATTTCTTTTCTCTCTCTCTTTCTGTCTTTCTATCCTTCTAGCTATCTATCTTTCTATTTCATTCTTTCTCTCTCTTTTTCTCTTTCTTTCTAGCATTATTTCTGTCTCTCTATTTCTTTCTCTCTCCTTCCTTCCTTCCTTCTTTCCTTTCCTTTCCTTTCCTTTCTGTCTTTCTATCTATCTATCTATCTATCTATCTCTTTCTTTCTTTCTTTCTGTCTCTCTTTCTCTCTCTCTCTCTCTTTCTATTTCTTTCTTTATCTCTTTTTCTTTCTATTTCTTTTCTCTCTCTCTTTCTGTCTTTCTCTCCTTCTAGCTATCTCTCTTTCTGTTTCTTTTCTCTCTCTCTTTCTGTCTTTCTCTCCTTCTAGCTATCTATCTTTCTTTCTATTTCTTTCTCTCTCTCTCTCTCTCTCTTTCTCTTTCTTTCTAGCCTTCTTTCTTTCTATTTCTTTCTCTCTTTCTCTCTCTCCTCTCTCTCTTTCTACCTCTTTCTTTCTTTCTCTTCCTTCCTTCCTTCCTTCCTTTCTTTTATCACCCAACAAAACGAGGTGGGAAAGCTCAGTCCCAGTCCAGGGGCTGAGGTGGCCTTTTTGCAATTGCTGTTGGCAGTCCCTCTGGTTTCCCTTCCTTCCTGACTCCATAACGATTGAACTTATCAATACTTTTGTCACCCTGATTAGGGAGGTTTGCTGCAGGAGTTTTAACGACTCCAGAAGCCACAACAGTTAAGGCTTAATGGGACTGTCGTTTTGGCCTAGTGTCCCAGTGACCCAGATCCGGAAAGCAAGGGATATGGACCTTGATTCTGCCATCTCCTTCCAAGGGCCTTCATCCAAATAGGGGTCATCCTTGCCTTTGATGTTAGCAAAGGAAGAAAAGGGCCATTTGCCACCGAGGGGCAGCTGCCTTCTTCTGCCCCAAGAGAGAAGCAGACCCTTGGAGGGAATGATAGGAAGGGGGTTAGTCCTAAAGAGGCCCCTCCAGAGAGCTAAATACAGGTGTCCCTGGATGCTCCATCCCATTATCCCATTAAATACAATGGCATAGTAAAATTGGACCAAATGCTACCTTGGACCCAAATGCATCAAATGCATCTGAGGAAGTAGAGCTGAGACTAGGAAAGCTCCTGCTGCCCATTTCTTTCTTGAAGTGAGTCTCAAAGGGGCTACAAGATCTCTCTGCAGACTCATTCTACAGACTAACATGGCTATATCTTTGAATTCTACCTTGTAGCACCTTTGAGATTCACTGGGAAAAAAGAAGTTGGCAGCAGGAGCTTTCCTAGGCTTCAGTCTACTTCTTAAGATGCATATTATTATTACTATTATTATTATTATTATTATTCAAAGATATAGCCGTGTTAGTCTGTAGAATCAGTACGTAGTGAGATCCTGTAGCACCTTTGAGACTCACTGGAAGAAAGAAGTTGGCAGCAGGAGCTTTCCAAAATTGCCTTCCATGCATTCGAGCCAAATGCATCTGAGGAAGTAGACTGACACTTACAAAAGCCCATGCTGCCAATTGCTTTCTTTCAGTTAGACTTTTCAAAAGTCTACAAGATCTCTCTCTCTCTACGTAGTAAATAGTCCTTATATAAAATGGCAACATCGAGGTTTGGTTTTTAGGGAATATATTCTCAATCCACAGGGGATTCTCCTTTCAGCTCAGACCCAGTTTCTTTGGGGTCGGAAGGCAAAAGTGAATATATTATCAAGCATATATATATATATATATATATATGAATATATTCTCAATCACATATATTCTCTCCTGGACAGAAGAAGGCTGGAATGGAAAACAGGTCCAGGAAGAAGAGGACCAAGTCTGGTCGTCCTCTACTCAATGGGCTCCTCAGTGATGCTCCAAATGGAGGGGGACCTTTGGGGATCCCTCCCAGACAGGAGGCTAAAATGGGGGACTGGTCCTGGCTAAGGAGGATCACCCTCTACTCCAATGGGAACAGGGATGTTCCAAATGGAGGACGTTTTGGAATTCAGGCCTCCAGCCAGGAAAGAAGAAGAAGAGGAGGAGGAGGAGGAATAAGAAGAAGAAGAAGGAATAAGAGGAGGAGGAGGAAGAAGAAGAAGAAAAGGAGGAGGAAGAAGAAAGGGAGGAGGAGGAGGAGGAGGAGGAGGAAGAGGAGGAAGAAGAAGAAGAAGGGGAGGAAAAGGAAGGGAGGGGAGGAGGAAGGAGAGGGGAATAAGAAGAAGAGGAGGAGGAGGAAGAGGAGGAAAAAGAGGAGGAGGAAGAAGAAGAAAAAGAAGAGGAGGAGGAGGAAGAGGAGGAGGAGGAGTTGTTGTTGTATAGTCGTTCCTTGCACTCCTTGCGAGCAAAGGCGCATATTCCCTGAGGAGGAGCTCCTTCCTTCCCACGAGAAGCCAAGCTGGCCCCCTCCCTGCTTGCCTTTCCTGGGTTTATGCAAAATATTTTTATACTGCGTTTAGATGGTTTTAACCGTTTTGAATTCCCATTGTCTCTCTCACACACACACACTGACACACATATATCTGTGTATCTATGTGCCGCCTCGGGTCCCTTCTGGTAGAAAGGCGGCATAGATAAGACGATTGAATTAACAGAGGACAAGCAGCCGAGGAGAAAAAGTTGTTTGTCGTTCTTGGGGTGCACCCCAATAGATAGATAGATAGATAGATTATTGTGTGTGTGTGCGTGTCTATGAGTTGTGTGTGATATATATATATATTTGTGTGTGTGTGTGTGTGTGTGTGTATAAAATCTTAGAGCCACAGTATCTCAGCAATTCTGGTCGAGGAATTCTGTATACATACATATTATAGTGGGGGTGTGTGTGTGTGGATGTGTGAGTTGTGTGTGTTATATATGTGGGTGTGCGTGTGTTTATATATATATATATATAAAATTTTAGAATCACAGTATCTCAGGAATTCTGGTCGAGGAATTGTGTATATATATATATATATATATACAGTATGTATGTACTGTATGCATGTATGTATGTATAATCTTAGAGCCACAGTGACTCAGGAATCCTGTCGAAGAATTGTATATGTGTGTGTGTGTATATATATACACACACACTATATATATATATATATATATTACACACACAACTCATACACACATATACACTACTCTCTCTCTCTCTCTCTCTCTATATATATATATATAGTATGTGTGTATACACACACACTTCATGTATATATATATATACACACACACAATATATATATAGAGAGAGAGAATGTGTGTATGAGTTGTGTGTGTATATAAAATGTGTCTGTGTGTGTGTGTGTATACACACATACAATTCCTGAGTCCCTGCGGCCCTAAGCTTGCCTAAGACCCCCATCTGAGGAAGCAGGCTGAAGCCTCACAGGAAAACTCCTGATACCCAGGTCTTCCTTTCAGTCAGTCTCTCTCAGAGGTGCTCCAGGATCTCTCCCTTGCCCAAAATGTAAATGTCTTTGCATTTATTAAAAACATTGGATGCTAAGCAAGTGGGGTCCTTCGTCCTCTGCCTAGCCTCCAGAGCAAAAAGGCGGGAATTTTGGGGGGCAGGTGGCTGCCTCTCTCCTTGATGCTTTGTCTGCGTTTTTGTGGGTCCTTAGGCGCTCCTTGCCTCTTTTTCCGACAACGAAGCAAAGAAAGCGGGGCTGTTTTATTCCTTGACTTTGGGGTGGAAAAACCCTCCTTCTCTCTTGTCTCCTGTATTTTAATTTTGGAGGCTACTCCTTCTTTGCATGGCTTCACCCACTTCCACCACTGTCCACTTGAACCAAGGAGTTTTCCTTGTACAACACCCGACATATGGCTTCTTGCCCCTTTGGGCTCCAAAACAACAACACAACAGAGTCACACAATATAAGCAAACACCGCAAAGAAAGACCCTCTCCAAATCCTCTCCCAGGAGTTGTCTAGCTGCACCCACTGTGTTTAAAAAATAACACAAAAATGTTGTGTCGGTGCCCAGCCAGACTCTTGGCGGGTTTTTTATCCCTTTTTCCTTATTAATTCCCCTTCGTGGTGGTGGTTGTCATGTCGGTCACGTCGTTGTTGTTGAATGAAGTGTTGTTGTTGTTGTGTGTGTGTGGAGAGGAGGTGGTTTGAGAAGGGGGAAAACTAGGCACACACACACACACACACACACCAGACTGACAAAGTGATCCATTACTGGGAATGGTCACTCCCTCATCTGTTCTCTGACAACTCCACACCCCAGCCATTAGCAACAACGCCGAGAAAAGAAGCCAGATTTAAGAGAGTGTGTGTGTGTGTTTGTGTGGGATGGTTGTGTTGCCGTCGAGGAGCCCAATAACAGCCTTGAAATGTGAGGGGGAGAAAGAGGCGAATTTATTATTAGACCACACTCGCAAGTGTTACACAAGAGGCGAAAGAGTTCATTAATTTTTAAACAAAACAAAACAAAACAAAAACACATATTTTAAAAGGGTTCACACAAAAATGTTCACACAAAAAAGAAAGAGGGGGGAAGTCCGTGCCAATAGCAAAGCCACGCTCCTTTTTTTAAGGCAAAAAAGAGACACAACTAAAGGAAAAGGAAAAGTTTTTTTGTTTTGTTTTGTTTTGTGAAATCTAAATAGTTCATCCATAGTTGTTGTTGTTTTGTGGGGTTTTGGGGCCCTGTTTCTAGAAGAGGGCGGAAAAAAACTTCAGGAATAAACTCGTCCAGAAACATGGTCATATAACCTGAAAAACCCACAAAAAAAAAACCCTATAGTTTTTCTTTCCTTCGTTCCTTCGTTTTTGTTTTGTTTTGTTTTGGTTGTGTCTTTTTGGTTGTCCCCCCTTTTTTAAAAAACCACATTTAAACACCTCCCTTCCAGACTATAATGCCAGTATGCAAGTCAATTCCTCTCTCTCTTTTCTTTCCCTTTTTTCTTTTTATACATAAAGGGTCTGCATTATCCCCCTTTCACACTCAAGCACTTGATCTTTTTTCTTTTTCTTTTGGCTTTGGGGAAATCTCTATTAATTGAATGGGTTTGCCTTTTTGCCAGGTCCCCCCTTTATCATTATTTATGGTCTCTCTCTCTCTCTCTCTCTCTCTTGGAGAGATTGTTTCCCAAAAGTTCCCCCCTTGACACTCGATTTACAAGTTTTTTTTGGGGGGAGCCCCCCCCCTTTTCTGATTCCCCGCCTCGCCCTTTTGTCCCGAAGAAAGACATCCGTGTTGGAAAGGCTTTGAAAAGCCAAACATATCATGAGAGAGAGAGAGATTGAGAGAAAGAGAGAGAGAGAGAGAGAGAGAGAGAGAGAGAGAGAGGCCTGGCCCTGAAAAAAGGGACCGATTTTTCCCCCCTTTTCATGCCTTTGGGTTCCCTCAATGACTCTTTTTTGGCATAATTGCGGAAAAGTCGGCTTCAGAGCAGACCACAGAAAAGCCTCTTTTTTGCAAAGGAGATGCAAAGGAGATGCTTTCTCTTTCTCTATTTCTCTTCTTTTCCTTTTTCCTTTTTCTCTTTCTCTCATGTGGTGTATTAAAAAATATTAATTTTTGCTCTAGGTCTTATTTTGCAAGGGATGTCTTTTTTTTTTCCCCCTGTGAAGAAGAATATTCACATTTATTGTTGAACCAAAAGAAAAAAGGAAAAAATGGGCATGCTTCCAAACAAAAGGTCTAAATACTTTGGGGGGAGGCCTTATATTTAGCAATTCAGCAAAACTTCTACTAGGTCTTATTTTTAGGGGATGTCTTATTTTAAGGGGAAAGAGGGTCGCCCCATCTCTCTCCCTCTCCCTCTCTCTCTCTTTCTTTCTTTTTCACCCCTTCTTTTTTTCACCCTGAATAAAAATGGTGCTCCTCAAAAAAAAAAAAAAAAAAAAGAGAGAGAGAGAGAGAGAGAGAAAGAAGAAGAAGAAAAGGAGGCTTCTTCTTGGTTCTTTTGGCTCTTCGCAAATTGGTGTGTCCCTCATGGGTTGGGGGTACTTTTTATTTATACAAAACACACACACATATCTATATACAAAAAAAAAAACCCTTTGTGAAACTCATCCCAGGCCCTTTGAGCCCAACTTCGACAGAGAGGTGCGATAAAATATTAATAATAAAAATAATAAAGCTATTATTTATTATTGTTATGGTTAAACTTGGACTGAGGAGGGAAGCTTCCCTGTCGACCAGCTCCCCAAAGGAAACCTCTTTCTTTGGCCAAGAAAGAGCTGCCTCAAGGATGGAGCCTGGACATTATTAACGCTAATTAATAATATTGGCGGGAAGAGAGAGAGAGAGAGACAGCCTCTTCTTTCTCAAGCAGGGAAGAGGAGGAGGAGACCCAGTCACTCCTCCGAGTGTGTGTGTGTTGTGTGTGTGTGTGTGGAGTGAGTGTGGGTCGCCTTTGTGAGTGTAAATGTGTGTGAAGCTCAAGGGGTATATATGGGTATTGAGTTCGGTGTGTGTGTGTGAAGTTCAGGGGTGTATATATATATATATATAATATATATGTATATGTGTATGTGTTTGTGTGTATGGAGTTTGAGTCTGTGAGGGTGCATTTTTGAGTGTAAATGTGTGAAGCTCAAGGGGTATATATGGGTATGGAGTTCGGTTGTGTGTGTGTGTGAAGTTCAGGGGTGTATATATGTGTGTGTGTGTGTGTGTGTGTGTACGGAGTGTGAGTCTGTGAGGGTGCATTTGTGAGTATAAATGCGTGTGAAGGTCAGGGGGTGTATGTGTGTATGGAGTTCAGTGTGTGTGTGTGTGTGTGAAAAGTTTAGTGTGAGTACGTGTGTGGAGTGAGTGTGGGTCTGTGAGGGTGCGTTTGTTGTGAGTGTAAGTGTGTGTGTGAAGCTCAAGGGGTATATATGTGTGTGGAGTTCGGTGAGTGTGTATGTGAAGTACAGTGGGTATATATATATGTTTGTGTGATTCTGTGTGTGTGGAGTGAGTGTGGGTCTGTGAGGGTGCATTTGTGAGTATGGATGTGTGTGAAGCTCAGCGAGTGTATGTCTGTATATAGCTCGGTGTGTGTTTGTGCGTGTATGTGTGTGAAAGCATCCTCATTGCCTGTCCCTGAACAGAGTAGCCCCAACACAGGAGCCGACAAACCGGTCTCCAAACCCCAAACAGGGCTCCAGAAGGAAAGGCTTTCCCTTCTCTGGTTCTGGTTCTGGTTCTGCTTTGGACACCTGCAAGAACCTCCTATTAGGCAGCAGCGATACATTTCTACACCGCTTCCATAGCACTCTTTTACAATCTTGTAAACCAAAACCGCCCCACCGACAATAAGCTGGGTCCCTTTCTGTGACCGAATTGCGAAAGAGACCCGACTTTTGTCGGCCATCCAGAGAGGCGAGACCCGGGAGCCAAAGAGCCCCGGTCCTCCTCTTTTTCGCCCCACCTTCTAGCTGCCTTTCTCGGCCAGGGCCATAAATCTTTGCTGGGAAACAGGGGGGAGAGGAAAAGGGGGGTTTTGCAGCCCGAGAAAGAGAGAGTTTTTCAGGTCCCTGGGATCGATTTTGGTCCAACTGCGAAATCCGACACTAGGATGGGTCCCTTTTATTCGTCTTCTTAGACGTTTGCTGGGTCGGTTCTGCCAACACACAACAAGAACAACAACACTAATTCCCCCCACCCCAGTGTTGTTGTTGTTGTGTGTTTCTTTTGTGGTCTCCTCAAATGGGAAACTTTAAGGGCCATTATAAGTAGCCTTATTAAAACAAACCAAACGACGTCTTGGGGAGGGCGAAGGAAACCCCCCAATTTGGGGGAGCCCTCGCCTTGCTAGGACAGCCTTCCCTCCGAAAAGGTCCACTTTTTCGGCAACTCTGCGGTTTTTATTTGGAAAGTCGTTGTCTGCAAAAAAAAAAAAAAGGGTCACATTAAGGGAGTGTGTTGTTCCACTGTCGAATAGCCCTTACTGTCAGGAAGTTCCTCCTAATATTAAGGTGGAATCTCTTTTCCTGTAGCTTGCATCCATTGTTCCTGGTCCCTGTTCTCTGGAGCAGCAGGAAACAAGCTTGCTCAGAGAGCCCGGCCTGGGAAAGAGGGGTTGGTTAGGACCCGTGTCTGGATGCAGGCATCCTCAACGGGATGGAGAGGAGAGGAGGGACACAAAAGAGAGATAGAGGGAGAGAAGGAGAGAAAGGTTGGATCGATGCCTTCATAAAGATCGACCGGCCTTTATTTTCCAATTAATTACGCGAGTAAAGAAATTCCCCTTGCGCACCCCCCTCAACCATTTCTCTCTGATCGTTATCTTGTTAGCAGCCTCCCCAAAGAGAGACTCTTTCTCTCCTTCCCTCCATCCTCCAGGCCCCCTTCCTAGATGGGTGTATCATAGAAGAGACCCCAAGGAGGGCCATCCAGCCCAACCCCCTTCTGCCATGCAGGAACTCCCAGTCAAAGCATCCCCGACAGATGGCCATCCAGCCTCTGCTTAAAGACCTCCAAGGAAGGAGACTCCATTAAGGGAGTGTGTTGTTCCACTGTCGAACAGCCCTCACTGTCAGGAAGTTCCTCCTAATGTTGAGGTGGAATCTCTTTTCCTGCAATTTATATCCATTGTTCCGGGTCCTGTTCTCTGGAGCAGCAGAAAACAAGCTTGCTCCCTCCTCAATATGACATCCCTTCAAGTATTTGAACAGGGCGATCATATCACCTCTTAACCTTCTCTTCTCCAGGCTAAACATCCCCAGCTCCCTCACTTTTCACACTCTCCAACCTAAAGTTTCCCCAACCCCTGCTTCCCATTTGCGGAGACACACACATGGCTCCTTTCTCTCTTCACAACCCGAGTATACCGAAGGCTGGGGGGGGGGGGGATCTGTCCCTAAATCAACGAGGGCCTTCCTTGGGAGGGTTCAAAGGCCCAAAGGGGATAGGATCCCTGGTTCAGAGGGGAACAGCACCCAAAGGGGGCCGAGATCATCAGGGCCAGGGTGAAGAAGGGACTGAAAGGCGTTTGAGGAAGAAGTGCTTGGACTGGAAACTTGGGAAGGAGGGAAGGAGAAGATCCCCAAATGGAGAGAGGGGATCTCAGCGTACAGAAGGCCCTGGGGTTGACCTCAGAAGTAGGGCAAACCCCACAAGGAGCTGTAGAGGGTGACCCGGAGCTCGTAGGGGGATTTGGGGACAGGGACCGCCTCCGCTTTGGCTTCGGAGCTCCCTCCAGGCGCGCCGCGGGGAGAGAGGGGGACCCTCTGGGAAGGACCGGAGCTCCCTTCCTCCGGGGGTCCCTTGGACCCAGGCCCAGAGAGAGGAGGAGGAGGAGGAGGCTGGGAGGGGGTGGCTCTCCACGCGTGGAAGAAGGGATGGGAGGGAAGGAGGGAAGGAGGGAAGGAAGGAAGGAAGGAAGGAAGGGAAGGAAGAGAAAGAGAAGGAAAGAAAGAAGGGGGGAAGCAAAGGGAAGAAAGAAGGTAGGAAGGGATGAAGGAAGGAAGCAAAGGGAGGGAGTGAAGAATGAATGGAAGGAAGGAAGGAAGGAAGGAAGCAGAGGGAGGGAGGGAGGGAAGAAGGGAAGCAAGCAAACGAAGGGAAGGAAGGAAGAAAAGGAGGAAAGGAAGGAAAGAGTGAGAGAGGGAAGGAGAGAAAGAAGGAAGGAAGGAGGAAAGGAGAGGACGAGGGATGGAAGGAAGGAAGGAAGGAGAAATGAAGCAAAAGGAAGGAAGGAAGGATGGAGGGAGGGAGGGAGGAGAAAAGGAAGAAGGGAAGGAAGGAAGGAGGGGCGCCGGTTCCAGATCTCTCTCTCTCTCTCTCTCCCTTCCCCCTGCCCCCCTCCCCCTCCCCAGAGCCGACCAATGGGGAGGCAGAGAAGTTCCCACGTGGGTCCGGGAAGGGTCCAAGGCTGGCAAAATGTGAATGAGAAAGAGGAGCGCGATTCAAAGGTCCAGCCGGCGGCGCCCGGGAGGGAGAAGAAGGAGAAGAGGAGGAGGAAGAAGGCAGGCAGGCAGGCAAGGAAGAAGAAGGGAAGGGAAGAAAAGAAAGAAAGAAAGAGAAGGAAGGAAGGAAGGAAGGAAGGAAGGAAGGGAAGGAGGAGGAGGAGGAGACCCGATGCCCGACGGGGCCGCAGGGCCTTTGCCGTCCGTCGTCGGGGTGCTGCTGTCGGGGGCCTGAGCGGCCGGTCGTTGGGTCCCTGCTGTTTCCCGTCGTCGTCGGATCTGAGCCCGGTCCCTCTATGAGTGCAGCCTTCCAGCCTTCGCTGGTGATGATGCCGCGGCCCTTGGCGGGGGGAAGCGGCGGCGGCGGGGGCGGCGGCGGAGGCGGAGGAGGAGGAGGCAGCAGCGGGGCCACCACCGCCTTCAGCATCGACTCCTTGATCGGGAGCCCCCCGGCGCCCAGCCCGGGACACTTCCTCTACGCCGGCTACCCGATGTTCATGCCCTACCGGCCCGTGGTCCTCCCTCCGCCGCCTCCGCCGCCTCCACCGCCGCCCCCTCCGCCCCCTCCGCCGCCCCACCACCTGCCCAGCCTCCCCGCGGGCTTCTGCTCCAGCCTGGCCCAAGGGATGGCCCTCACCTCCACCCTCATGGCCACCCTCCCGGGAGCCTTCGCCACCGCCGCCCACCAGCCCCAGCACCAGCCCCAGGAGCCCGGCGCCCTCCTGGCCCCCAGGAAGTTCCCCCCGCACCCCCCGCAGCAGCAGCAGCAGCAGCAGCAAGGCCTCCAAGGGGACGGAGGCCACGGGCAGGCCGAGGAGCAGCCCAAGGCCTTCCTGGCCGCCAAGGACGGGGCCGCCCTCCTGGCCTTCTCCGCCGCAGAAGCCCTCCAAGCCTCCCTCGGTGAGTCCCCAAGGGGCCCTCGGGGGGTTGCGGGGTCTGGATGGGGGTCCTGGCAGGGAGGGAGGGAGGGAGGGAGGGAAGGAGAAAAGAAGCAAAAGGAGGGAAGGAAGAAGGAGGGAAGGAAAGGAAGGAAGGAAGAAGGAAGGAAGGAAGGAAGGAAGGAAGAAAAGAAGCAAAAGAAGGGAAGGAGGAGGAAACGAAAGGAAGGAAGGGCAGAGGGAGGGAAGGAAAGGAAGGAAGGAAAGTGGAAGGAAGGAAGAAAAGAAGCAAAAGGAGGGAAGGAAGAAAGAGGAAAGGAAAGGAAGGAAGAAAAGAAGCAAAAGAAGCAAAAGGAGGAAAGGAAGAAGTAAAGGGAGGAATGAGGGAAAGAAAGATGGAAGGAAAGGAAAGAAGGAAAGTGGAAGGAAGAAAAGAAGCAAAAGGAGGGAAGGAAGAAGGGAAGGGAGGAATGAGGGAAAGAAAGATGGAAGGAAGGAAGGAGGAAAGGAAGGAGGAGAGAAGGAAGGAGGGAAGGAAGGACAGATAGAAAGAAGAAAGGAAGGAAGGAAAGAAGGAAGGAAGGAAGTAGGAAAGGAAGGAAGGAAGGAAGGTGGAAGGAAAGAAGGAAAGAAGCAAAAGGAGGAAAGGAAGGAAGGGCAGACAGAAAGAAGGAAGGAAGGAAGGAAGGAAGGTGGAAGGAAGTCAGTAAGGAAGGAAGAAAAGAAGCAAAAAGAGGGAAGGAAGAAGGAAAGGAAAGAAGGAGGAAAGGAAAGAAAGAAGGAAGGTGGAAGGAAAGAAGAAAAGAAGCAAAAGGAAGGAAGGAAGGAAGAAGGCAAGGAAGGGAAGGAAAGAAGGAAGGAAGGAGGGAAGTAGGGAGGGAAAGAAGAAAGAAGTGTCCACCTTCCTTTCCCTCATCAGTTACTTTGACTTAAAGTAAAGGGGCAGACCCCCTTCCGAAATGCCGCCTGGCCCGCTGTGCAAATCGCGTGAAAAGCCCTGCTTCGGCCAACCCTTCCCACCGAGGCTCCGCTCCCCTTTTGGGTCTCTTCCTGCTGTATGCACTTCGGGGAATCTGATACCGATTATGCAGAGTACCAACGGGGAATGTGGCTTTTAGCTGCCACCGAAGGGAAGGAAGGAAAGAAGGAGGAAAAGAAAGGAAAAAAGGAAGGAAGGAAGGAAGGAAGGAAGGAAGGAACCCTGGGTCTTTTCTCCAGCAAAGGTGCCAACATCCCTCAAAAGTGGCCGAGACCAAAGCCGGTTGGCAGTGAAAGGCATCCCTCCTGGCAGTGCCAGCCTCCTTCCTTTTTCCTGCTTCGTAGGGATTTCTCGGGGGAAAAAGAGAGAGAGAGAGTGGTGGAGTCTCCTTCCTTGGAGGTCTTTAAGCAGAGACTGGATGGCCATCTGTCAATGGGAAGGCTTTGATGGAGAGTTCCTGCATGGCAGAAGGGGGTCGGACTGGATGGCCCTCCTTGGGGGTCTCTTCCAACTCTAGGATGGTATGAACTGGGAGGACTGGAAGGGCTGCTGGGGTGCCCACACTGAGCTCCAATTGCCGGCCCGGGTGTGTTGGCCTTTTATGCAACCCCGGCATCAAATAGTATTTGTTTTCTTTTTAAAAAAAAGCAACCCAGGAGTAGCGGGTTTGGAGTTCATTAGCTCCCAGATGTCCACGCAGAGCCTTAAAATCATAAAATCCTAGAGTTGGAAGGGACCCCAAGGAGGACCATCCAGTCCATCCCCATTCTACCATGCAGGAACTCTCCATCGAAGCCTCCCCATTGACAGAGGGCCATCCAGCCTCTGCTTCAAGACCTCCAAGGAAGGAGACTGTGCCACTTTGGGAGGCCGGAGAGCCTTGGGCGACCCGACAATAGAGAAGAAGGCCACCTTGCAAAGATTGGCAACCCACCGGCCCAAATAAACCTCTCCCCCTAATCTGGCTTCGTTTGCTTTGATGGAGAGTTCCTGCATGGCAGAATGGAGTCGGGCTGGATGACCCTCCTTGGGGCTCTCTTCCAACTCTATATGATTCTATGATTTTTAACGATCCAGATCCAAGAGATCGAAACCACTGCCTCGAAGGGCTAAAGGGCAGAAGAATAGTTTTCCTCCATTTCTTCTGCAGCGATCCTTGGTTCCTCTTCCTTGCCCTAAAACCCGGAGTCGGAAAAGTTTCCTGCCCCGAAAAAAGAGCTGGGATCCGAATGACTAGGATCGTTTTTACTAGGAAAAAAAGAAAAGAGATTTCCTTAGGAAATAGTCCCCTTTTAAAAAACAAATCCAAGCAGAGAGAGAGAGAGAGAGAGAGAGATCTTTTCCCGCAAATAGGGAAAAGAAAAGCCTCTTCTTTGATGCTGGTCTGTGACCTTAAATAAGAAAGATATATTAGACTCAGCCTTCCATCCTTTCCTAGGTTGAGCTTATTTGGGGGAAATTGGAGGGTTGGGGGATATGATCTGTATGGTTTTTAATGCTGTAGGCCACCCCGATAAATAAATTTTTATATTAGTATTAGTATTATTAATTGGCTTACAGATTGTAAACCACTTCCAGCGCTGAGTTTACTGATAAGCGGTATAGAAATGCAAAAAGGACTAACTTATTGCTGAGACACAAAACACGCAGGATGCGGGAATGATTAGTTATTATTATTATTATTATTTTGGAATTATTAATTATTATTATTATGGGAAGTCGAAGGCTTTCCTGGTCGGCATCCATGGTTTTTTGTATGGTTTTTTTGGGGCTCTGTGGCCCTGTTCTGGAAAAGAGTTTATTCCCGACGTTTTGCCAACATCTGTGGCTGGCATCTTCGAAGAAGATGCCAGCCACAGATGTTGGCAAAACGTCGGGAATAAACTCTTTTCCAGAACAGGGCCACAGAGCCCGATTAAAAACCCACACAAAAAAACCTGGAATGCTGTTGCACAGATCCAATAATAATGAATAATAATAATAATTATTATTATGGATAATAGTAATTCTCCTCTGGGAGGTGAGGGAGCCAAGTGGCCCTCGGTGGCCTCTCTTTCTCTCTGTCTTCCTCTCCCTTTGGTTTTAAGAACTGGCCGGAGCAAAGAAATAATAAGGAATAAATAATAATCTCGCAGAATATGCGGTCGCTGTCCTGCTAAGGCACCTTCTTTAGGGAAGGGAGAGGTGTGGGAGCCGAGTGAGCCTCGGTGGCCTATCTATCTATCTATCTATCTATATCTTCTGCCTTTGGTTTTAAGAACACTTCTGTACAGAACAAATAATAATCATAATAATAATAATCAATAACTTGCTCTTCTCCTTTGGGGAAGGCAGAGGTGTGGAAGAGTGACCCTTGGTGGCCTTTCTTTCTTTCTTTCTTTCTTTCCTTCTTTCCTTCTTTCTTTCTATCTATCTATCTTCTGCCTTTGGTTTTAAGAACACTTCTGTACAGAACAAATAATAATCATAATAATAATCAATAAGTTGCTGTTCTCCTTTGGGGAAGAGAGAGGTGTGGAAGAGTGACCCTTGGCGGCCTTTCTTTCTTTCTTTCCTTCTGTCCTTCCTTCCTTCCTTCTTTCCTTCCTTCCTTCCTTCCTTCTTTCCTTCCTTCTTTCTTTCTTTCCTTCCTTCCTTCCTTCCTTCTTTCCTTCCTTCCTTCCTTCCTTCTTTCTTTCCTTCCTTCCTTCTTTCCTTCCTTCCTTCCTTCCTTCTTTCTTTCTTTCCTTCCTTCCTTCCTTCCTTCTTTCCTTCCTTCCTTCCTTCCTTCCTTCCTCCCTTCCTTCTTTCTTCTTTCTTTCTTTCCTTCCTTCCTTCCTTCCTTCCTTCTTTCTTTTTTCTTTCTTTCTTTCTTTCCTTCCTTCCTTCTTTCCTTCTTTCTTTCTTTCTTTCCTTCCTTCCTTCCTTCCTTCCTTCCTTCTTTCCTTCCTTCCTTCTTTCCTTCCTTCTTTCTTTCTTTCCTTCCTTCCTTCCTTCCTTCCTTCTTTCTTTCTTTTCTTCCTTCCTTCCTTCCTTCCTTCCTTCTTTCCTTCCTTCCTTCCTTCCTTCTTTCTTTTTTCTTTCTTTCTTTCCTTCCTTCCTTCCTTCCTTCCTTCTTTCCTTCCTTCCTTCCTTCTTTCCTCTTCTGCCTTTGCTTTTAAGAACTGGAACCCTGTCCAAATCCTCCTCCCAAACGAATAGCCCTATAACTCCCGGCTCAGGATAACTTGGCAGGAGGCTCTTAGGGGATACGGGACCCAAGTGACCCTGGATGTCCTCTTTTTGTGTGTGTGTCCCTCCCTTCTCCCTTCTCCCTCCTCCGCAGGCTCGATCCGGGCCAAAGAGGACCCCAAAGGAGCCTCGGAGGAGGAGGCGGCATTGGCATCGTCGGCCCCGTCCAAAGCCGGGAAAGAGGAGAGCTGCTTCTCCTCCTCCATGGACAGCGACCTGGACTACAGCTCCGACGACAACCTCCCGGGGGCGGCCTCCTCCTCCTCGTCGGGGATGCCCAAAGAGGACGACCTCGCAGGGCTGGACCAAGAAGGAGGAGGCCTCGGAGGGTCCAACCAAGGCCCTGGATCCTCCGGCGGCGGAGGAGGAGGGACGACCTCGACGGGGAAGAACCGCCGTCGGAGGACGGCTTTCACCAGCGAGCAGCTTCTGGAGCTGGAGAAGGAGTTCCACTGCAAGAAGTACCTCTCCCTGACGGAGCGCTCCCAGATCGCCCACGCCCTCAAGCTCAGCGAGGTCCAGGTCAAGATCTGGTTCCAGAACCGCCGGGCCAAGTGGAAGCGGGTCAAAGCCGGCAACGCCAACTCCAAGACCGGGGAGCCCTCCAGGAACCCCAAGATCGTCGTCCCCATCCCGGTCCACGTCAGCCGCTTCGCCATACGGAGCCAGCACCAGCAGCTCGAGCAGGCCAGGCCCTGAATCGGAACCGGAACCGGGACCAAGACCACCAACACCAAGAGCCACTTCTCCACCACCACTTCTGCTCCCTCTGTCTTGAGACTGGCGGCCCGGACTTTGTAGCTATGTAGATATGTCGATAGAGATATATGTGTATATATAGATTATATATATATATATATATATTGGGGGGGATTTTAAAGAAATATGTATGTATGTATGTATAAGGCTGGACCCACAGCCGCGGCCTTTCGGACTGTGAGCACCACCCAGGACCAAAGGAGGCCCCCTCCCCAGGCCTCTCCCTTCTTCTCCTCTTCCCCCCGAAGGACTCGGATCTCTCTCCCCAAACCCCAACAAAAAACCCTCTTTTTGGGGTTGCCTTCTCCCCCCTCTCCCTTTTCAGAAACCTAGAAGGACGAGAAAATACAACCTCCCCTGTTCAGTTGATTTTGCTGCTAGGTTCCCCTCTCTTTTCCTTTCTTTTCCTTTTCCTGTTCCTTTCCCTTCCCTTCCCTTTCATTTCCTTTTCCTTTTCCTGTCCCCATCCCTTTCCCTCCCTTTCTTTTCTTTTCCTTTTCCTGTTCCTTTCCCTTCCCTTTCCATTCCATTCCCTTTCCTTTTTTCCCCCTTTCCTGTCCCTTTCTCTTTCCTTTCCATTCCCTTTCATTTCCCTTTCCCTTCCCTTTCACCATTACCTTTCCTTTCCTGTTCCTTTCCATTCCTTGTTCTTTCCCCTTCCCTTCCCTTTCTCTTTCCACTCCCTTTCATTTCATTTCCCTCTCCCTTCTCTTCCCTTCTCTTTCACCATTACCTTTCCTGTTCCTTTCCCTTTCCTTTCCTTTCCTTTCCTTTCCATTCCTTTCCTTTCCATTTCCTTTCCATTTCCTTTCCTTTATTTTCCTTTTCTTGTCCCTGTCCCTTTCTCTTTCCTTTCCATTCCCTTTCATTTCATTTCCCTGTCCCTTTCTCTTTGCCTCCCTTTCACCATTCCCTTTCCTGTTCCTTTTCCTGTTCCTTTCCATTCCATTCCCTTTCCTTTCTGTTCCTTTGCCTGTCCCTTTCTTTTGCTCTCCTTTTCCTGTCTCTTTCCCTCCCTTTTCCCCATTATCTTTGCTTTCCCTTTCCCTGTTCCTTTCCCTTCCCTTTCTCTTTTCCCTTTCCCTTCCTTTCTTTTCCTCCAGCATTAAATGGAGGCAGGTGGCTGAGGAGAGGAGGCAGACATTTCCCCTACCTTGCTTCCACCTTTGAACATTATTATTATCCTTATTATTGTTATTATTCTTAAAAGAGAGAGAAGGGGGGAGGGAAGCCTCATCTTTGATTTCCCGACTTGCCTGTCTTGCTTGCCTCTCTCGTTTGTTTTTGGTTTGGGAAAAAAATGTACGGTTCTTAATTTTGGTCTTCATTTTGTCGGGTTAATTTATTTCAAATGTAGTTTACTATTTTTTTTTTATTTTTATTTTTCCCCCTCCCTTTAAGTTATGAAAGAGAGAAAAAAAAATCCGAAACGAAACACAGTGATGTTATAAATAAATTATTATATAAAAAAACTGAAAAAGAGAAAAGGAAAAAAACATTATATATATTACATATATTACATATATATATATATATATAAATATAAATATATATATATGGGATCAATTCTGCTTCAAATGGGGTGTGCTTTGGAAGTGCCCCCCCCAGGGGTGCACACTGTCTCAGCCTCGAAGCCTAACTGCTGCCGGTGTGATCTGTTAAGGAGAAGCAGCCCGAGAGAAGCAGAGGAAGAGGAATGCGGTGAAAGTCGGAGGACAAAGGCTCCCGCGTCGGCTCTCTACAGGCAAGGCAAAAGTAAAAGCGGGTCGGGATCGGGTTTAAAAACAAACAAACAAAGGCCCTGGAGCCCACTCTGGACCAGGCTTGGCTCCCTTGAGTCCAGCGGAGAAGAAAAAAGCTCAAGGCTGGTGGGGATGCTCTGCGCTTCTGGGTTAGCTGCCTTCCCGTCATTCCCGACTTTATCGTTTTATCACACCAAGCAGCGGGCAAACGGGGTTTAAACGAGGGTGAAGCTGGAGACGACCCTGCGGCTTCCCCTGGCTTCCCCTGGATCGTTTAAATCCCGTTTAAAGCCCGCTTTCCTTCCCTTTCCCTTTCTTTTTTCCCCTCTTTAATAACTGCTTCATCAGTTCTTTTGTTAAGGCCACTCTGATCCCGGGTTCAGTGTTTCCACACACACCAGTTTGAGGCTGAGAGAGTGTGACCCAGCAGGGATTCAGACTCTGGTCGGAAGGGTCTCCCCCAGGATTTTGGAAATTGGGAAAGGGCTGGGTCTCTTGGGACATGGGTCTGAGCTGGGAAGGAGGGTCCTGGGGGCCAGTGGTAAGAGAGCCTTTCCTTGCGTTGCTTTCTATGGGTCGGAAAGGAAAGAGAAGGGTCCTCCTTTTTCCAGGGACCCGTCCTCCATTTGCCACCTTCTGCCCAAGGAGGCATGCCAAGATCTCCTCCCTTTTGAGCCCGGCTTAAGAAGAAGAAGTAGTTGTCTATTGAGCCCCGAATTTTTGCTTTTGGTTGCTGCGGTTATTAATAATTAATAAGGGATTTATCTTTTTAGGAGTATTTCAAGCTTTGATTTGGGGGGCTTCTGCCCTCCAATTCCCCCCACTCCTTGTGTCCTACATTTTGTCCTCCTTGGCTACATTTTGTCCTCCTCTGACCTTTTTCAGAATGAATGAATGAATGAATGAAAAGAGAAAGGTTGGCCCTGGAAAGTGGCAGCTTTGCAATCGCCTCCGATCTTTTCTTTTTATTTCTCAACACACTCTGCCTATACTCGTGTATAAGTCTAGACGTTTCGGTCCGAAAGCTGGCCCAACCAAACCCGAGCCTGCTGGGGTTTTGTAAGTTCTTTGACATTGATTTTTGTGGTTTTTTAGGGGGGGCTCTGTGGCCATGTTCTGGAAGAGTTTATTCCCGACCTTCGATGCCAGCCGCAGATGCTGGCGAAACGTCGGGAATAAACTCTTCCAGAACATGGCCACAGAACCCCCAAAAAACCCCACAAAAATCTATGGGTGCCGGCCGTGAATGCTTCGACTTCACGTTCTTTGACATTGCTTGGCTTTGGCTTCTTCATCCTTTGCATCCTTCCTTACACGCCCCTAATAGACTTATCCAAGAGTCATATCAAAAGAACCCATAATTTCAGCCCCAAAACTTGCCCTTGACTTATATAGTCAAGTATATATTTTTAAAAAACTTCAATATGCTCCTCAATAAATACCCAAAGAAGGGCAGGGTTTAAAGGAAAGAAAAGTCGTGTCTGTATTGGAAGGGAGTAATAATAATAATAATAATAATAATAATTGATAGCCCACCTTTCCACAAGGGATCAAGGCGGGTTACAATATGAAAATAAAACATGTACTACAACAGGGTTGCCTTTCCAGCCCAAAGTGGGGGGCGAGGAAAAGGAAAGAAAAGCCATGTCTGTATCATCATCATCATCATCATCATCACCACCACCATCATCATCATCATCCCCATCCCGGCTTTCATTTGGCTGCTTAATGAGTCCGATCCGAGGCGCACCAAATAATAATAATAATAAAAGAGAGAGAGAGAGAGAGAGAGAAGAAGAAGAAGATTGTCAATCGCCGGGTCTCCTAATGAATTTTTGTGCAAATTGTAATCAAGGCCGGCCGTCTCAGCTGGCTGATTAATGAGCCCCCGGAGGACCCCCCGCACTAAATTAACAGCAACTTGTCTGCGCTTCAAATTAACTCCCCATGATTAATTCGGATCCGGGGGAAAGAAGCTTTCCCCCACCCCTGAAGAATAGCCGGCCCTAATAGACCCCGGCCTCGGATGATGCGACGGGAAATTAATACGCTTTCTCTGCATTTGCCTCCCCCCCCCAGTCCCACCCCCCCCCCAAGCCCCATCCTTTGGCTGCCTCTTTTAATCCACAGCCAGGGCTTTGACATCCCTATATTTGTTGTGCCAATAAATTTCTCACTCCCATCTGCGCATCGCCTCTGTGCAAAAGAAAGTCGGGAGTCGGGTTAGGGGCCGGGAAGAAGTTGACCCCCCCCCCTTTTTTTTATTATTTCCCTCCCTCTGGAAGGATAGCATCTAGGGTTTTAGTCTTTTTGGGGGGGGATGTGGTTGGAACAAACCTAACCCACCCCACCCCACTCTTTTGGGGGTAAAAAAACCAGCACTGGAAAAGGCAGGGTTTGTTATAATTCCCCCCCCCCTTTTATTTCTTTTTGCCCCCTTCATCCAAAGGGGGAACACTTTCCCTTTCCATCTAAGACAGAAAACAAGAAGAGGATAGATAGAATAGATAATTCCCCCCTCTTTTTCTTCTTTTTTGCCCCCTTCATCCAAAGGGGGAACACTTGCCCTTTCTATCTATTCTCTTCTTCTTGTTTTCTGTCTTAGATAGAAAGGGAAAGTGTTCCCTCTTTGGATGAATGGAGATGAAGGGGGCAAAAAGAAATAAAAGAGGGGGGGAAATTATAAAAACCTACACTGGAAAAGTCAGGGGGGTTATAGTCCCCCCTCTTTTATTTTATTTTATCTTATTTTTTTTGCCCCCTTCATCCATTTTCCCCTCCTATCTATTCTCTTCTTCTTGTTTTCTGTCTTAGATAGAAAGGGAAAGTGTCCCCCCCCCCCTTTGGATGAAGGGGGCAAAAAAGGAAGAGGGGAGTAGGAAAACTATAACAACCTTGACTTTTCCAGTTCAGGTTTTTAAGAACCCCCACCCCTTCACCCCCCATGGAAAGAGATGGGATAAATCCCGTCCTGTTCTGGGAGACTTGTGTTCCCCAAAGTCTACCTTTCCTAAGGTCCTGGGTTACCCCTCAAGATCTGCCAGCAATGAGGGAAGGGGGTGGGAAAGGACTGGGGGCTCAGTTTGGGTCTGACCTCCGATATTGACCAGATTAAGGATCTAAAAGGAGTAAAGAGTCCTGGAAAGCCTTGTTTAAATATTTGAAGGGATGTCACATTGAGGAGGGAGCGAGCTTGTTTTCTGCTGCTCCAGAGAACAGGACCTGGAACAATGGATGCAAACTGCAGGAAAAGAGATTCCACCTCAACATTAGGAGGAACTTCCTGACAGTAAGGGCTTTTCAACAGTGGAACACACTCCTTTGATGGAGTCTCCTTCCTTGGAGGTCTTTAAGCAGAGGCTGGATGGCCATTTGTTAATGGGGGTGCTTTGATGGAGAGTTCCTGCATGGCAGAATGGGGTTGGACTGGATGGTCCTTGTGGTCTCTTCCAGCTCTATGATTCTATGGTTCTATCATGAAGAATGAATGAATGAATGAATGAGAGAATGAAGAAGGGAGGATTTTCTTCTAAGTGAGACCTCCCATCCCCAGTTTTGCACCCCCTTCAATGTCCCCCCCTACCCTCCTGCCAACAAGGAGGGAGAATTTCCGAGCAAGCTAGCCCCCCACATTCCCCCTCCATATGGGTTCATAAATAAAATTATTTATTTATGATTGGTTTAATTTCTGTCCCACCTTTCTCCCTGAAAGGTACCCAAGGTGGCTCACAGTAACAATGGAACCATTAAAACCTTAGCTACAAACATAACTACAGTACACAATAAAATCAAAATACCCATTCCACGCTATGGGGTTATTTTTTTAATGGAGTCTTTTAATTGTAAGCCACCTTGATTGTCCTTTGACAGAGAGGTGGGGTAAACATAAAGTTTAATATTTATTATTTTATTATGGTATTTATTTATTTATTTAGAAATCCTTCTCACCGCGCCTCAATATGGACTGGGAGAGGACAAGCTGACCCTAACCAAATCTCTCTTTCCTCTTATTTCTGCCCTGGTGGCTCAGTGGTTAAATGCCTGTACTGCAGCCACTCACCCAAAACCAAAAGGTTGCGAGTTCAATACCAGCAAAAGGGCTCAAGCTCAACTCAGGCTTGCATCCTTGAGTTCAATCCCAGCCAGGGCTCAAGCTAGACTCAGGCTTGCAACCTTGAGTTCAATATTAGCCAGGGCTCAACCTTGACTCAGGCTTGCATCCTTGAGTTCAATCCCAGCCAGGGCTCAAGCTAGACTCAGGCTTGCATCCTTGAGTTCAATCCCAGCCAGGGCTCAAGATAGACTCAGGATTGCCCCCTTGAGTTCAATATTAGCCAGGGCTCAACCTTGACTCAGGCTTGCATCCTTGAGTTCAATCCCAGCCAGGGCTCAAGCTCAACTTGACTCAGGGGTCAGAGAAGCCAGCCCCAAATGCAGGATCCAAAGGACAGAGCTATCCTCCCTTCAGATATGGGGGGGGGGGGGGGCAGATGTCCTCACCTCCAGGGAGGACAAGGCACCACAAAGTGGAGGACTTCCAAGAAAAAAAAAAGGGAGGACAGGACATGAAAGCTCAAAAAACACTCCTACGGTAGAAAGATAAATCCATGCTTCCGAGTCCTGTTCCAAATTGGGAAGGGGGGGGGCTTGATGAATTCCCGCTGGACATAAAATTGAAATGGAGGACATGTCCGGGAAAAGGAGAAAGTCTGGTCACCTTGAACTGTATAGACACCTGTATAGTGTGTCCTATGCAATGGAGGATGTTCAAGAATAAAAAGCTCAAAACACTCAAATATAAATGTAAATGCTTGCTAATCCCGTGCTAAATGGAGGATGTCCTGGACAGAAGGATGAAATGGAGAATGTCCTGGGAAAGAGCAGCAAAGCCAGCCTACTTTGGGCTCTGGAGGCCAGGGTTCAAATCCCTGCTCAGCCATGGAGCAAGTCACACTCTCTCAGCCTCAGATGGAGCTGATGACAAAACCTTCTCCAAATCTCACCACAATTGTATCTCCAGAAGTCAGAAAAAGGCGCACAATGACAAGAACAAGCCTCAGTTTCTTGGATGCCGAGGGAAAGGCTGGGGGGGGGGTCCCTAGTGGAAGGGGCTTCAGGCAGGCAAAACTCTTGGGTCGTAGAATCATAGAGTTGGAAGAGACCACAAGGAGGGCCATCCAGTCCAACCCCTTGCCATGCAGGAACTCTCCATCAAAGCATCCCCATTGACAGACGGCCATCCAGCCTCTGCTTAAAGACCTCCAAGGAAGGAGACTCCAACACACTCTGAATTCTCACTGTCAGGAAGTTCCTCCTAATGTTGAGGTGGAATCTCTTTTCCTGCAGTTTGCATCCATTGTTCTGGGTCCTCCTGTTCTCTGGAGCAGCAGAAAACAAGCTTGCTCCCTCCTCAATATGACATCCCTTCAAATATTTAAACAGGGCTATCATATCACCTCTTAACCTTCTCTTCTCCAGGCTAAACATCCCCAGCTCCCTAAGGCGTTCTTCATAGGGCAAGGTTTCCAGACCCTTCACCATCTTAGTTGCCCTCCTTTGGACCCGCTCCAGTTTCTCCACATCCTTTTTGAATTGTGGTGCCCAGAACTGGACACAGTATTCCAGGTGGGGCCTGACCAAAGCAGAATAGAGTGGCACTATTACTTCCCTTGATCTAGACACTATACTTCTATTGATGCTGCCTAAAATTGCATTGGCCTTTTTAGCTGCTGCATTGCACTGTCGACTCATGTTCAGCTTATGGTCTACTTGGACTCCTAGATCCCTTTCACACATAGGAGTCTCCTTAAGCCAGGTGTCTCCCATCCTATATCATCTTTCCTGTCCCCCTACTTTGAGAGGCAGCCCCAGTCAAGATCCACAGAGTTTCTGGGCCTGGCCTTCCCACTGAGAGAAGGGGGGTGTCCTCCTTTTCCCGGACACGCCCCTCCTTGTCCACCTTGCCAAAAAGGTCCTCCATTTGGAGCAGGACCCAGAAGCTGGGCCATCTATTGCTGGGAGTGTTTGGAGCTTTTCTTGAGTGATGTCCTCCTTTTTTTTTTTTTTCCTGGAAGGAGATCCTTTTGGGGTCCCTCTCGGGGTCCCTTCCTCTGGAGCGAAGAGCCGGATGTAAAGCAGCCTGTCCCTCTAAGGAAGACCCCCCGAAACCCTGAGCCCCAAAAGGCAAGGCCAGGTGAGCAGAGAGAGAGAGAGAGAGAGAGAGCAGGCAGGAGCCTTGTTGGGAGCAGCATCGTCCCCAGGGGTGGGGGTCGCCTGGAACCAGCCAGCGATGGAGGGATGGGGACCCCGACACACACACCCCCCCCCACTTGCCCAGACCCTCCTCCTCTTCCTCTTCATCCTCATCCCCCTTCTCCTCCTCTTCCTCCTCCTCCTTCTCATCCTCATCTTCATCCTCCTCATTCTCATCCTCCTCCTCATTCTTTTCTTCATCAACTTCCTCTTCATCCTCCTCCTCTTCCTCCTCATCTTCATCAGTCTCCTCCTCCACCTCCTCCTCCTCTTCCTCTTCATTCCCATCTTCCTCTTTCTCTTCCTCCTCTTCTTCCTCTTCCTTTTCATTCTCATCTTCCTCTTCCTCCTCTTCCTCCTCTTCCTCCTCTTCTTCTTAATTCTCCTCTTCCTCCTCTTCTTCTTAATTCTCCTCTTCCTCTTCTCTTCTTCTTCATTCTCCTCTTCCTCTTCCTCCTCTTCATCTTCATTCTCATCTTCCTCTTCTTCTTCCTCTTCCTCCTCTTCTTCTTCATTCTCCTCTCCCTCTTCATTCTCCTCTTCCTCTTCCTCCTCTTCCTTTTCATTCTCTTCTTCCTCTTCATTCTCATCTTTCTCCTCTTCCTCTTCCTCCTCTTCCTCTTCATTCTCATCTTTCTCTTCCTCTTCCTCCTCTTCTTCCTCTTCCTCCTCTTCCTCCTCTTCCTCCTCTTCCTCTTCATTCTCCTCTTTCTCTTCCTCTTCCTCCTCTTCTTCCTCTTCCTCCTCTTCCTCTTCATTCTCATCTTCCTCTTCTTCTTCCTCTCCCTCCTCTTCTTCTTCATTCTCCTCTCCCTCTTCATTCTCCTCTTCCTCTTCCTCTTCCTCCTCTTCCTTTTCATTCTCCTCTTCCTCTTCCTCATTTTCCTCTTCATTTTCCTCTTCCTCTTCCTCCTCTTCCTTCATTCTCCTCTTCCTCTTCCTCCTCTTCCTTTTCATTCTCTTCTTCCTCTTCATTCTCATCTTTCTCCTCTTCCTCTTCCTCCTCTTCCTCTTCATTCTCATCTTTCTCTTCCTCTTCCTCCTCTTCTTCCTCTTCCTCCTCTTCCTCCTCTTCCTCTTCATTCTCCTCTTTCTCTTCCTCTTCCTCCTCTTCTTCCTCTTCCTCCTCTTCCTCTTCATTCTCATCTTTCTCTTCCTCTTCCTCCTCTTCCTCCTCTTCCTCCTCTTCCTCCTCTTCCTCTTCATTCTCCTCTTTCTCTTCCTCTTCCTCCTCTTCTTCCTCTTCCTCCTCTTCCTCTTCATTCTCATCTTCCTCTTCTTCTTCCTCTCCCTCCTCTTCTTCTTCATTCTCCTCTCCCTCTTCATTCTCCTCTTCCTCTTCCTCTTCCTCCTCTTCCTTTTCATTCTCCTCTTCCTCTTCCTCATTTTCCTCTTCATTTTCCTCTTCCTCTTCCTCCTCTTCCTTCATTCTCCTCTTCCTCTTCCTCCTCTTCCTTTTCATTCTCTTCTTCCTCTTCATTCTCATCTTTCTCCTCTTCCTCTTCCTCCTCTTCCTCTTCATTCTCATCTTTCTCTTCCTCTTCCTCCTCTTCTTCCTCTTCCTCCTCTTCCTCCTCTTCCTCTTCATTCTCCTCTTTCTCTTCCTCTTCCTCCTCTTCTTCCTCTTCCTCCTCTTCCTCTTCATTCTCATCTTCCTCTTCTTCTTCCTCTCCCTCCTCTTCTTCTTCATTCTCCTCTCCCTCTTCATTCTCCTCTTCCTCTTCCTCTTCCTCCTCTTCCTTTTCATTCTCCTCTTCCTCTTCCTCATTTTCCTCTTCATTTTCCTCTTCCTCTTCCTCCTCTTCCTTCATTCTCCTCTTCCTCTTCTCTTCTTCTTTATTCTCATCTTCCTCTTCCTCCTCTCCCTCCCTCATCCTCCTCTTCTTCTTCATTCTCCTCTTCCTCTTCCTCTTCCTCCTCTTCTTCTTCATTCTCCTCTTCCTCCTCCTCTTCCTCCTCCATCCCCTCCTGAGCCTCCCTCCGACCGAGGAGGATCCGGGGAAGGTCCCCCAAAGTCCGAAGGGGGAAGTGGGGGCTCCTGCCCAGCCTCCTTCCTTCTCCTCCTCCTCCTCGGAAGCAGCCCAGGCCCCCCAAACCCGACGTGGGCCGCCTTTGCCTTTGGGCTGCTCCTCCTCCTCCTCCTCCTCTTTGCACAAAGAGTCTTCTGGACTCCCTCCCTGCTCGGCTACAGAAACCCACTGGGTGACCTTGGGCAAGTCACACTCTCTCAGCCTCAGAACGGCCAAGTGAAGGAACTCGCCCAGGAAAACCCTGAGGGTGGGCCATGGGTCGGGAATGACTCGAAGGCACACCGCAACCGCAACCACAACCCAGGATGGCTTCCTCCAGCCCTTCCTCCTTCCTTGATGCTCCTTGAGCCGCCTTGGGTCCCTTTCGGGGGAGAAAGGCGGCATAAAAACGAAACGGAGAAAAATCAGGAGACACTTCAGAGCCGCACCCAGCTCTTCTTAAAAGTTGAGAAGGAGAGAGAGGCGATTTTCATGGCAAGTTTCTTGAGTTTGCCATCGCCTTCCCTTGAGGAGGCTGAGAGAGTGTGACTTGCCCAGGGCCCAGCCGGGATTCGAACCCAGGCCTTGAAGAGGGAAGGAAAGGGGGAAATTTGTAGGGGATATCAGCCCCATTCACCTTCCCTTTCATGCTCTGCTCCGCTCTGGGCCCCACAACAAACTCCGACTCCCAGAATTCCATAGCCTTGAGCCAGACAAAGCGCTAAAGCGAGGCCAAACCGGGTTATTTCTCCAGTGTGGATGCAGCCTTACAGTTAGTTTATCACATGGGAGGAATTTCAATTGCGAATGGAGCCAATTCACAAATACGTGAATTCGCTAGTTTAGCAAATTTACGTGAAATCTGATTGCGTTCGGAATGCGTTCAGAATGACTTCCCATTTCCCACGAATGACCCCCCATTGCCCAAAATTGTGTGAGATACTCTAATACGCAATTACGTGAAACCCCATGACTGCGTTCAGAATGACTTCCCATTGCCTGAAATTGTGTGAGATACACTCATTCGCAATAACGTGAAACCCCCATGATTGCATTCGGATTGCCGTTGCATTATACCCCCAAATTCCGTCGTATGATAAACTCCTTAGTCCCCAAGATGCTACAAGATCCCTTTGCATACGGATTTAAAGTAGATAGAATACCATTCAAGTGTGCATCACTCCCATGCATTACTTTTGCACACTGCAGGGAATGTACTGGATTCTGGGGTCCTGCTTGGTTATGGTATGATGGGTGATTGTGGACTTACAACAGGGAAGGCCAAGCCCCACAACCCACATTGCTAACCCAGGAATCCAGGAGTCAAATTTCCAGCCTGGAAACCAGCCCCCCCCACCCCCCCCCCAAAAAACTGGAAAGGGCCAGAAGTTAATTTTCTGTTTACAGAGAAAGTGAGTCACAAATACTTGTTCTGGTCTTGCACTTTCTTGTTAAGGAGAATCGACACACGCAACCATGTCCAAAAGTGGAAATTTAAAAAAAAAATTAAATTTATTTTTATTCCATAAAATTCAGTTTACAATTAAATGAATACATCTCGTATCTGACGTCTAATACACAACACAGTGGGCCCTTGTTATCCGCTGGGGTTTGGTTCCAGGACCCTCTGTGGATAACAAAATCCGTGGATGCTCAAGTCCCATTAAATATAACGGCACAACAATATGGTGTCCCATATATAAAGTGGAAAATCAAGGTTTGGTATTTGGAATTTATACTTTTTGGGAATAGTTTCAATCCGTGTATGCTCAAATCCGTGGGTAAGAAATCCATGGATAAGGAGGGCCGACTGTACTTTAGTATGTCAAATATTACATTAGTACTGTATACCTGGTATTATTTATACTTTGTATAAATTAATATTTTACGTACAATAAAAAGGTGTGAAAGACGACAGAGCTGGGTAGCCCCAGCGTTGGCTGCCAGCATTGGCAACATCTTTGATAACAGCAAGTGATTCCTGCCAGGTTGTGCTCAATAACCCATTGACCTCCCTTGAACAGCCATGGCTCAATTGTAGGGAATCCTGGGAATGGTACAGTCGGCCCTCCTTATCCATGGATTTGAGCATACGCAGCTCTTGAAACTATTCCCCAAAAGTATAAATTCTAAACAGCAAATCTTGTTTTTCTATTGTATATATGGGACAGCATTTTGTTGTGCCATTATATTTAATGGGACTTGAGCATACACGGATTTTGTTATCCACGGAGGGTCCTGGAACCAAACCCCAGCGGAGAACAAGGGCCCAATGTAATTTCTTGTGGCACAAGAACTCTCTGGAGTTTATCGTACGACAGAATTTGGGGGTATAATGCAATGGCAATCTGAACGCAATCATGGGGTTTCACGTTATTGCGAATTAAAGTATCTCACGCAATTTTGGGCAAAAGAGAAGTCATTCCGAACGCAAACATGGGGTTTCACAGAATTGCGTATTAGAGTATCTCACGCAATTTCGGGCAATGGGGGGGTCATTTTCGGGAAATGGGAAGTCATTCTGAACGCATTCCGAACGCGATCAGATTTCACGTAAATTCACTAAACTAGAGAATTCATGTAATTGCGAATTGGCTCCATTCGCAATTGAGAGAAATTCCTCCCTGACAGAGAAGTCTAAATGTCTCACGAAATGGATGGAGGCTGAGAAGCAGGTTGTCCTACGCTTCCAGCTCAACCTGGCACATGTCACTTGGTGCTGAGGGACGACACCCTCCTTCCACTGCTGTTTCTGGGAGTGTGGGATGTCAACAGTTCAGGGAGGCGATCTCCTCCCCTGCCGCCCTCCTGGGTCCCTCAGCTCTGCCTGATCTTGGTGGCATCAAGCTCATTAGATCTGACCTCTGTCTATGGCAACTCTGGTTTCACCTTCTCGGAGCCAGGCTCTCTCCCAGATTTAATTGCCTCCTCTCTTGTGACTCTCCTCGGCCCCCTCCTTCTACTGGCTTAGTACAAACTCCTTCCTTTGAGCTCCCTTATGAATCCTTCCCATCATCTTCAATTCTGTAAAGATCCATCAGTGAACTAGGTACTTTCCAGACAGAACAGCAAAGGATAACATTTTTCCTGTTCACTTGTTTTTTCCCCCCTTAGAGGTTCTGTCTAAACATCTGAGATGTCCTCACCTTCCAGACCCTTTCGATTGACTGGCCCAAGTCTTGCATCTTCCCATCCTTGTATAAGCGTTAATACTTTGCCTTGCAAAGGTCCAGGGGCATCCATGAAAGCGGAGGTTTACAATAGCTTGTGAGTCAAGCGCCTGAACTGCCAACCCCTTCCTCCAAAAATACACCCCATTGCAGTCATCCTTTGTGCAAGGAAAAGAAAAGCTGAAGCAAAAAGTTATGATTGGAGTGATTATCCATGGTCCCCAAAGCAAGGACCATGGGATCACCCACCCACCCCAGCTAACTAAAAACAAGGACACACTGTTGGATCAATAAATGGCACCAACCTGGCAGGAGTCACTCACTGCCACCCAAGCTGAGGTTGTTGCCAATGCTGGCAGCCAATGCTGGGGATACGCAGTGCTTTCCTTTTCCACACCTTTTTATTGGACATAAAATATTAATTTCCACTTTTGGACATTTGTGCGTGTGGCGATTCTCCTTAAAAAGAAAGTGCAAGATCACAACAAGTATTTGTGTGTCTGTGACTTGCTCTCTCTGTAACGGAAAATTAACTTCTGGCCCTTTCCAGGGTTTTGGGGGGTGGGGGTGAGGGTGGTTTCCACGGTGGAAAATTGACCCTTGGATCCCTGGGGTAGAAATGTGGCTTGTGGAACTTGCCTTTCCTTGTTGTACGTCCACAATAACCCATCATAGCATAACCAAGCAGGACCCCAAATTCCAGTATATTCCCTGTACTGCACTGAGTGCCACCCTCAAGAGCAATTCCCAGGCTGGCGCTACCAGCCTTTTGTCTGATGGCCCAACAGCAGATTCTGCTTTGAGGGTTTCTCCAAAAGCTGGAGCCTTCCACCAAAGCTTGCAAATGGAACCTTTGCATGCATTTGCCTTCAAGTCATCTGTCAACTTATGAAAACTCCATGACTTCCACAATCACCATATTCAGAGGTGATTTTTTTGCCAGATCCTTTCTCTGAAAGGTATCCTACAGCTCTACAGCACCTGGTATTTGCTAGTAGTCTCCCATCCAAGAAGTAACCAGGGCTGATCCCACTTAGCTACCAAGATCAGATGGGATCTGGTGCCTTTAGGATATTCCAGCCAAATGGAACCTTTATATCAGACATTTTTTTGGCCTTGTGGCAATGGCGTCACTAAGGCGGTGCAGGGGGTGCTGAATGCCCCAGAGGGTGACACCGCTGCTCCTCAAACATCTGCCTTTGGGCAGAAACAGGCTGTGGCATTTGCCTGGCTTCCTTTAAAATTCTGAAGAAATGGTGTGAGTGGGATGGTGCTTAGTGAGAGGAGAAAGGAGAGGCCCCAGTTTTTAAATTTAAATTTTTAAAAAATGTCTTTGTTAATTGGGTATTTTAAGTGTTATGTTGGAGGGATGGTGGGTTTTATTGGGTATTTTATTGTATTCTGTAGTGTATTTTATTCTTTTTGGAAGCCCCCTCGATCCCACCGGAAAGGTAGAATATTATTATCATTATCATCATCATCATCATCATCATCATCATTATTATTATTAAAAATCACATTTTGCCAAATTTTCACTTTAACCACATGAAACTATGTATATGTAAATGCATGTCGGCAGCGTGTATGGTATTGAAATACAAAGCTATAATTGTAATTTTCCTAGTACAGAACTTTATGTCACAACTGTTACTATTACACACAGTGATATACAGGGATTATGATTAATGAGTAACTTTAGTACAATTCTGTATGGTGTGTATAGTGTGTTATAGGAGGAGGTCAATGCTGGGGGTAACACCATGTGTTACTGCACCGGGTGACACCAATCCTTGTTCTCCTCTCTGTCCTGCCAGTGTCCCATTACCTCCTCTCGCCTTCATGGATTATCTGTTGTTTTTTTGACATGGTGGGGGAACTTTCCACACTGATTTTGTTTAGACCAACAAAGTTAGAGAAAATCATTGCGACTGAGTCCAATGGAAAGGCTCACACCAGAAAACGTCTCTGTTTTGCTGGGTGCCAAGATCTCTCTTTTCAACCCCATGGCTACAGGTAACTGTCAAAAACAACAACAATTGTGAGTACCAGTAACTAATCACAAGTAACAGCTACATGGAATTGGCCTCTTTTGTGTGTGTCAAGGACAGGATGGAGTTACATTTCCATCTTGGCAGTCCCTTGGAGGGTGGGAGAGAGAATAATGGGTTGGGGAAGGAGGATAGGAGGGCCTTCCAAAGAGCTGATCAATCGATTGATTGATTGCACTTACACCCCACTTTTCTCCCAAATGGGATCCAAGCATCCTCCGGTACTGGCTGTGTCAACCCGATGGAGTGTTAGATTTTGCTATGGATTGCTCTGGGAGTTCATCCTGCCACAGATGTAGAACAAAAGGACCTGTCCCACACACTTGTTAGGTGTGTTCTTGTTGTAATATCATAAACTTATATCCCAGAGAGGCCACAGCTTGCCTCTCTATCCCCAGTGAGTCATGCACAGGGAGACCATTTGCAAAGGAAGATTAAATAAAACCATAAAACATTTTTGTTTGGCATACTCTTGGAGATGCATAAATTGAAGTGTTACAAATCTGAATTGCAAACAAATGGGCGAGTGCAATCAGAGATGAGTAAAACCTGTTTTCATTAAGAGGAGCACCCCAAATAGAAGCTCATATGCAATGCACAGCCTCAAACAGGGCTGCTCAAAAGTTTCCGCCGGGCCCAGCTGAGAAGGCAGAAATTTGAAAGAACAATTCTTACAGAAACATAGGGCAGTGCTCTGCAAAGTGGTGGTCCAAAGTGATGGTCTGTGGATCAGTCCTAGTCTGCAAACCGTTGGCTGCTGGTCAGCCAAGATCCTCCAGGGAAAAAAAAGAAAAAAAGAAACCGTTGTAGTTGATGGGCACAAATATAGTGCCATTCCTGGCATCTTGGAGGCAAAATGCTGGTCTCTCCCATCAAATAGCTGAACAGACCTCAGAGACTTAAGGCTTGTTCTTTTCCTGAAATTCCATCCAGGAAAACCCCTTTAGGGAGAGAGTGAGAGGACAGCAATTCTGCCAAAGTAACTGAAAGGAGAAAGACAGAGGAAAAAAGCAGAAAGAGAAGACAGAGAAGCTCCACTCCCTTTTGAAGTGTCCAAAGTAGCTGCCCCGCAGTGGAAAGGCAACCCCCCTGAATTTCATCTGCTCTCTGTTGATCCTAAACCTGCAAGTGGGGCAGGGCCAATTTTTCTTCCCAATGGGAGACCGGTTTTGTGTGTTATCAACAATCCCTTTCCACTCTGAAGCAGAATCCTCTGATTCTTATTTCTTTTAAGTTCTTATTTATTTATTTACTGCCATTTATATTCCACCCACCAGCAAAACTTTTCTGGGTGGCTGACAATAAAGGAAACTGGTACCAGAAAGGATAAATCAATAAGGCAATAAAATCTACAGGCAGAGTGAAAACCAGCAGCAGTGAATAAAACAAATATCATCAACCGGCATCATCAGAAACATAGCAAATCTTAAAATGTCACAAGATCAATAGAGTACTAAAAAGACTTTATGATCACCCCCCCCCTCCAAAAAAAAGTTTTAAAGCTGAGAAACCAGAGAAAAGGGTCCTCACTTGTTACTGGAGAGAGATGAGCTGCTATGTGCCAGGTAAGCTTTTCTAGGATGGCCATCCGACCAGCTTCAAAAGGCTATTCCCAAAACACTACCTGCCTCACTTGGTTTAGCAGGGTTCCCTCAACATGCCACCAACTTTAAAACTCATAGGGGCCTTCTGAGATTTCAGGGCGTATATGTGCTTGCTGTTGTTTTGTGCCTCCAAGACATTTTTTTACTTATGATAACCCTAAGGTGAACTTATCATAGGGTTTTCTTTAGAGGGTGTTTGCCATTGCCATCTTCTGATATTGAGAGTGTGATTTGCCCAAGAGGGTTTTTATGCTCGAGTGGCAAATCAAACCCTGATTTCCAGTCACAGTCCAACACTGAAACCACTACATCATGCTGCCTCTCATATGTGCTTACATACATTTTAATTTTAATTCAAAAATATTTATGTACCTCTGTATACTGAGAGCAAGAACAGGCACACTGGGGCAGATTGGCCAAAGGCATTAAAAAGACAAGCCAAGTACTAAGAAGCCAAGCCAAGGTGGAGGGAGGGGAAATGAAGGTTTAATGACACTTCCTACACAGGAGTTTATCACATGGGAGGAATTTCTCTCAATTGCGAATGGAGCCAATTTGCAATTACGTGAATTCGCTAGTTTAGCAAATTTACGTGAAATCTGATTGCATTTGGAATGTATTCAGAATGACTTCCCGTTTCCCGAAAATAACCCCCATTGCCCAAAATTGTGTGAGATACTCTAATATGCAATTATGTGAAACCCCATGATTGCGTTCGGAATGACCCTCATTGCCTGAAATTCCATGAGATACACTCATTCGCAATAACGTGAAACCCCATGATTGCGTTCGGATTGCCATTGCATTATATCCCCAAATTCAGTCGTATGATAAACTCCACAGAGAGGCCCTTTTATTTCCAAAAACGTTGTTCCTGCTGGGAAGGGAAAGGAATAGCCTTGTTGCAATGAGAGGACTCTGGTCCTCCTGACCCTGAGAACTCCAAGTAGGTTTGCATTCCCCACAAAGGTGTGCATGGGACATGGACGCCACATGGCCTCCCATAGCCAGCTGCAGTACTGATGGCTGAAACAAAAGCCACACAACTGGCATGGCTGGAGAGGTGCAGGGAAGGGAGTTTTGGTTTGGTGATAAGTCAGAGGAGTCATTGCCTGAAGGCCTCATACATTCCCTGCAGCAATATTCAAGCACAGATATTATAAGTGAACATTAAGCAATTTCTAACACTTTCCAGTGCCTTTTGACGAAAGCAATGAGCTCCCTTAAGTTCCCCAACTGCTATTTTTCTCCAGTAATTTTCATGGTTCAACGTTTGCAATGCTGTGATAAGTTACTTTGAGAGAAGGATAACAAAGAGGCTCCCGAAGAGAAATTGTTAATCTGAAATTTATAAAGGACTATCTCTAATGAATAATAGTTGAGGCCAATCCATCTTGCTGCCTCATTCTGCGGAGTAACATTTGTAAAGTAAGGTGATCTCAATTAGGTTCTCTGTCACTCTCTCCTTTCAGGAAGAAGACCACAGACGTTTCCTAGCAAACCGGCTAAACAAGAGACAGGCCTTCAAGCACCCCGCCAGGGAGAGGGGGATGGTGGGGAAACAAAGCATATCCAAATAGGTGGCTGGTAATTTTTCTAGCTTTGCAAATGTTCACCACCAGAGATTCTTCTTATGTGTGAAGCTTCATTTCAATGAACACATTCTAAAAATCCCTATTATTTCTTTGGAGCCTGGGCCCTTTGTTCATTCCGGTCTGCCTTCTGACAATCTGCACTTAATAAATTCAGGTGCAAGGAGGAGTATGTTGCACAGGAGCCTAATCCCATCCATTCCAACTTGGAAGTAGGTCCCATTGACTTCAGCATGGAGATAAAAAGGACCTGTGTGACCAGAGTCAAAGCTCACCTCATCCAACTTTCTATTCCCACATTGGCCAAGCAGGCCCCTGGGATGCCGAAAAGCAGGAGAGATGACATTTCCCCAATTCTGTAGTGCAGCAACTGTGTTACTGAGAGGTCTCCTCTGTGTCTGATCATAGAACATACAGATGGTGGGTGTTATTATTCTCACTCTCTTTTTCCAGTTTATTCTCTTTTGCTCACATTTTGGGAGAATGGTGAGCTATAAATCAAAATAAATAAATAACTGTGTCTTTCTTTTCCTCCTTCCACTTCAAAGTTCACATCAGGTGCTCTCCATGAGAGGTCTAGAAGGAAAAGAGCAAGAAAATGATTGAAGGAACCTATGTGTTCCCATGGGGCATTCCCATGGGGAGTCCCTTCCTATGGGGAGTTTCCATGACCATAAAAGGCATGTTCTGTACAAGGGTAGGGGAGAAAGTATAGCTGCCACCCTCTTGTTGCAACAACAATGACAATCTTTGTGAAAATGTTCAGGATATAACAACGAGAAACAAATAAGCCTTATCATAGTGAATGCTATCTCAAGTGACATCCCATCCCCATGCATTTTATAGTTAAAAGAAAATAGCTCAGTCTGAGTTCATAATTTCTTTTCACGTGCATACAGGTGAGATGTCAAATGTGTGAATAATTTGTAAAGATATCAAGTCAGAATGACTAGACTGAGGCTATCATAATTGAGACTATCATGCTTTGAACATATAATACAAGACTCATTAGAAAAGAGTATTTGTTGTTCATAGAATCATAGAATCACAGAGTTGGAAGAGACCCCAAGGGCCACCCAGTCCAACCCCCTGCCATGCAGGAACTCCAAATCAAAGCTTCCACGACAGATGGCCATCCAGCCTCTGCTTAAAGACCTCCAAAGAAGGAGACTCAACCACTCTCCGAGGGAGTGTTGTTATCAATTGTCCTCAAGTCAGGTGGATGGCCATCTGTTGGGGATGCTTTGATGGAGAGTTCCTACATGGCAGGAGTTTGAACTGGATGGCCCTTGTGGTCTCTTCCAACTCTACAATCTTGCTGGTCATTGACCATAATAAAGTTATTCATTCATTCATTCATTCATTCAACTCTATGATTCTACGATTCTAAGTCAACCCCAACTCATGTCATCCCTGTGGATGAGGCACCTCCAAGACCTCCTGTCCTCCACTGCTCTGCTTAATTCCTGTAAATTCACGCCTGTGATCTCTCATCCTCTCTTTCTACTACCCTCTATCTTTCCTAGGTGTTGTCTCATTATGTGGCCAAAGTACAACAGCTTCAATTTGATCATCTTGGGTTCCAAAGACATTTCAGGCTTGATCAGTTCAAGGGCCCATTCATCCATTGTTTATGCTGTCCATGGTATCCTAAGCACTCTTCTCCAGAACCACACCTCAAATGATTTGATTTTTTTCTATCTGGGGTTTTTTTTTAGTGCCAGCTCTTGCATCCCTATACGGTGATGGGGAATACAATCGCTTGGATGATTCTAGCTTTAGTGCTCAGGCTAATATCTTTACTCTTCAGGATTTTTTTCTAGTTCTTTCATAGCTGCCCTTCCCATTCCTATTCTTATTTTTTGAGTCACCATTTTGATCAACATTTTATCCTAGGTACGGGAACTCTTTTAACTATATGCCTGATAATGTGGAAGGCAAGAGGAAAAGAGAAAGATCGCATTATAAGTGAAGAGACTCAATCAAGGAAGCCAAGACTTGAGCAGGGCTGCTGATAAGAGAGCTCTTCGAAGCCTCTCACTCTTTGGGTTGTTGAAAGTCAAAACCAACCTGATGTTAACAACAAGAAAAAGCAACATGGGAAGTCCACAACAGGTCTCTTTTTATGCGCTATATGATAAGTATACAAAATTTGTGAACACAGTTGTGCGGGGCAAATAAAATGAAATAAACAAATAAAGGAAACCCTTTTTCTCTGGTTGAAGACTGTTCAATTTAAAGATGCAGGAGAAAGGCAAGTAAAGAGGGGGACTTCAGCTGCTCATGTGTCTGCTGCCCAAGTTTTGCCAGCCGACATCTGGACAGCAGAAATTGTGCCATTCTTAGGATAACTTTGTTGTCAACTGGCCTGTTTCTTAGCACGATTTAAAATGGGGGCTACGACCCTTGAAGCCCCCATGACTTGGGCCCCAGGCCATTGAGGGACAGGGTTTCCCCATACAGTCGTCCCCTGGGCTACGAAGGTAATCTGTTCCGGATTACCTTTCGTAACCCGGAAGCTTTCGTTTCCCAGGGGACCGCTTTAGCGGACGGACCACGCAGCCGCTTTAAAGGGGCCGCGCGGTTTTTTTTCTTCGTATCCCGGGGGATCTTTCGGATCCCGGGGGATACGTTAGCGGTCCCGCCGGTTTTGTACCCCGGGGTTTTCGTACCCCGGGGGATTCGTAAGCCAGGGGCAAACTGTACAAGATTGTTTAGGCTGGGAGCTGTTCTGGCAAAACCCTTATCTCGCTCCTATTGTCCTCCTCAGCTCTCATGGCTTCTGCCCCAAGTAGTAGATTTACCTTTGAAAGGAGCTTACGCTGGAGTCCATTCACCTCTGGTGTGGGTTTCCTCTTTTTTTGCCGCCTTCCATGACTGAGCAATATTTTCATTTCCTATGAGCCCGCATCATTTCATTGCGTTATTTGCTACATTAGGAGGAACTTCTTCATAGTAAGGGCTGTTCGACAGTGGAAGATACTTCCTCAAAGAATGATGGAGTCTCCTTCTTTGGAGGTCTTCAAGCAGAGGCTGGATAGCCATCTGTCAGAGATCCTTTGATGGTGAGTTCCTGAATGGCAGAGGGTTGGACTGGATGGCCCCTGGGGTCTCTTCCAACTCTACGATTCTATGATTACTTTTTACAACTAAAAAAAAAATCCCACTTTTGGATCGATGCCTCCAAAAATGCCATTCAAAAGCAACATTTAAAGCTAAGTTACTAGCAGAGGTAGTTGCTACTGGGCCAGGAGAAACCAAGAAGACCAGTATCAGCTGGTTGGTCAGTCAGCCAGTCAGTCTTTCAGCAAAATTGATATTCCCAACCAGAGAAAACCAACTGAACCAGTGGAAAGTTGGTAAATCAAGTTTTGTGTAAAGATAGTTGAAAGACATAGCCATCTAATTCTGGAAAAGTAGGATGCCAAGGGATCTTGCAGCACTTTTAAGACTAACTAAAAGAAAGAAGCTGGTAGCATGAGCTTTCGTAGACTTGAATCTGAGGGAATAGCATATAAAAGCTCATGCTGCTAGCTTCTTTCTTTCAGTTCGTCTCAGAGGTGCTACAAGATCCATTTGCCTACTGATATTCTAGGAATTGGATTTAGGTTTCAGTTGCTGAATTTATTTTGAAGTTAAGATGAAGAGTAATGGATTGATTGTATTTATGAAACAGTTTCTATTGAACTTGTAATGTGGTAGCCACCAACCACACTTGGCAATTCTAAGGTGTGTTGAATTGGGTTAATTCATGCCAAACGCATAGTTGTTGAGCTTGTTTGGTGATCAGGCCGTTGGGTGTACAAAGTTCAAGCTATTGTAATTCCAAAGTAGTGTGTATGAATATGTGTGTATGTAAATGGTAGCAACAATGGGACAATGTTTACTAGTTCTGATATGCCCTCCGTCATTTATTTTGGCTGCATTTTCTTCTGGGTATGTGTACTGTGCCAACCAAGTTGCAGAAGCAGTTCTTAAGCAGAATTGGGCATGGCTGCCCCCATGCCCTCCTGTCACAGTGTTTGCTCCTACTTGTCTTGCACAGGTTTGATGAATGATCATTTGGGTGAATCTTGCTTTAATCAAAGCCTGCTCGCCTACTATACAATGCTAGCTGGACAGATTTCTGAACTTCATTTACCTTTCTCCCTTCACGAATATTATGTATTACTCTTTCTCTCTTTCTCCCATTCACATGTAAAACAAATTTCCCATTTTCATCACTCAGCCAGATATAGATAATGCGATCATCACTAATATTACAGACGGCTGCAATACGGTTATAGCTAGCGCCTTTGGCTGGGAGAAGGAAAGCGACTGCCAGTTTTTCACAATGATCTCATGACCATTCTCATACCTGGGCAAAATCCGTTACAGCCAAATTTTTCTTGCACTTTGAGCAGAGATTTTGTCCCGCTGCAGCTGCACTTGCTGCACAGCAGAAGAAGAGGAATGTGGCAACATTTCTACGCTTGGCTCTTGAACCTCTAGTTGACTGGGCCAATTTGTTTGTGAAGTGCAGCCATTAAATAATCTGGAACGATCACTAGGCTTGACTGGCTTGGTAACCGAGTCATTGAAAAATATGTCATGAATCAAAGGCATCGCCACCAGCTGGAACCATGCACTGGGCAACAAAATGAGATGGCTATGTTAGTAGATCGCTAGTCTAGGGATGGACAGATCAAGGGAGACTTGGATCCAAATCCCAGGTCACCTGTTGGTTGTTCAAGACAAATCAGGGTTGGGAGCGGGGGAATTGCAGCCTTTACCATGGCACTAATAACCACACAGCTGTTTTGCTCTGAAACATTTCTTATTGGCAGCAGTTCTTTTCAGGTTTATACAGACTGAGGCCAAGGTATAATGCTCTGAAAGCATTTAGAAGATATCATCCTTCTTCATAAGTGTGTAAAATTAGTTTCTTGTGTGTCTGTGCGCCATTTGTGTCTCAGGTTCATGCCATCTCAAAGTTCCCTATTTGAGCCTAGCTTGGTCCAGAGATCATAATAATAATAATAATAATAATACGTTTTATTTCTAGCCCGCCCCTCTGAACGAGCAATCGGGGCGGGGTACAAAAGAGAATAACAATTAACAAAGCAAAAATGCAAAGCAGTTATAGCAACAACAAAAATACATAGTAATTATAACAAAAAAATAAAATTAACAAAGCAAAATACATAACAATTAATATATCAAAACAAGTAAAAAGAAAACCTCCATTCTCAACCCCCATCCCAATCCCAAAACAATGTGAACTATACACAATCCAAAAAGAAAAGAAAAGAAAAAAAGTGTGTGGGGAGGAGAGAAGACTCCTCCTTAAGTCCAGGAGCCAAGGCATGGGAGCAGCCCAGGTGGAGGTAGGGCAAACAAACACTCTCTCAGCCGAGTCTTCTTCACTGGCAGATGTTGGGGAGGAGGGAAAAGGCCCATTCCTCCTCCTTAAGTCCAGGAGCCAAGGCATGGGAGTAGCCCAGGTGGAGGTAGGGCAAACAAACACTCTCTCAGCCGAGTCTTCTTCACTGGCAGATGTTGGGGAGGAGGGAAAAAGGCCCATTCCTCCTCCTTAAGTCCAGGAGCCAAGGCATGGGAGCAGCTCAGGTGGAGGTAGGGCAAACAAACACTCTCTCAGCCGAGTCTTCTTCACTGGCAGATGTTGGGGAGGAGGGAAAAGGCCCATTCCTCCTCCTTAAGTCCATCACTTCTCTCAGTTCCACCACTATCACAACCACGGTTGCTGGGGATGTGCAAGAGGGCTTCTTGGTGGAACTCTAGAACTCCCTTCCCAGGGAGGCCAGAATGGCCCCCTCTCTACTATCCCACCTTTGCCAGGCAAATACCTTTTAATCCAGCAGGCGTTTAATATGGAATGTTTTTAAAGACTGGCCTTAGGAGTGCTGCGTTGTTTTAAACTCAACTGCTTTTAATAGATATTATCTTTTTAAAATTACATTTTATTTCTTAAAGTGTGGCCTTGAACCGTTCAAATACTGTCATTAGTTTAATTCCATTTCAATGTACACTTTTTAGCCACATTTTTTCTTTTTATATTCCCAGTTCTGGGAGAAAGTTTGGATTCTATTATTTCCGTGAAGGATATTGCACTGGGATGCCACCTTGTCTGGAAGTAATGAAGCCAAGGTTGTTTGGTCATCTGTCAGGCACGCTGCAGTTGTACCTCCACTGAAGAGGGGGCTAGACTAGACAACGTTCAAGATCCCTGCCAGTTCTAAGATTCAGATGGATTTCTGTATGATTCTATGATTCAGTCAAACAGAGGTCCCCAGCAATTCAATTTGGAATGTAGGGTCCATTGCAGTGGATAAAGAATGGCACACTCCCCTCTGCTGTAAAGCCACAACTATTTGGTGGCATGCTGGCATAAAAAAAAAGTAACTGTTTCAGAGGTACATCTTTTTAAAAGCAAAATTGTGGTTCCGGGAAGGCTCTTGCTGTTCAATTCTACTTTAAGACAAGCAATGCATTTCATATTCTTTTGTGTCACGTCTTTTTAGATTGTAAGCCTAAGGGCAGGGAACCATCTAATTAAAAATAATAATTGTAAGCCGCTCTGAGAGCCTTTAGGGCTGAAGGGCGGGGTATAAATACTGTAAATAATAATAATAATAATAATAATAAATTCATTTTCTTTGTAAAGAAAACAGTGGCATCAGATTGTGATCAGGTAGTGTCAATGCCAGGGAGTGGAAGGAGGGGCACACATATGTTGCCTGCTGGTCTTCTAGCCTTCCTCAGCTAGAGCTCTTATAGAGGTCCTTGAATATCACAGCCAACAGTTAGTAAGAGTCACCTTCCCTGGATCTCAACATTTGATTCAATTAGCTATAGGATGAGCTCAACATTTCTTGTCTCTCCTAGATTTTTGAAACATTAGTCTTGAGAACGTGGGATGTAGAAATGCGGATGGAGCACCCCCAACTAACATTTAGACGAGCAAGATTAACCAGTATTATGTAACAAGTTGTGCTGCTAGTAGCATCTGCTCTTACCATTTCTGTAGAAGGAAGGGATCAGGCCCGAAAGAGAGCAGTGCTAGGGTACGGGATTGTAGAGACCAGTACAAAGATGACCAGCTTGTTAAAGAGGCTCACTGTCTGCGTAGTAAATTGATCTTTGAGCGAAATTAATTGTTTTTCTTTAAAATCAATGAACCTGATTCTGTGCGGCTGTTTAAAAAAGACAAGCAGTAAGGGACAGGTTGTGCACCATTATAAGTACAGTGTTCCATGATCTTCCCTAGCTAGCCCTGTCCTCCTCTAATGTGGATCTGATGCAAAAAGCACCAAAAGGAAATAATAAAACTTCCTGACTATAAGTGAAGGGCTCCAAATGGGAGTCAAGAGTAGAAGATGCCTTAGGAGATCAGACCTTTGGCCACTCTTGCTCAAAAAGTGACTCACTGTGTGCCCCCCACCAGGGCTCTCTTGTGACTGACGCTTTTGAGGGTATTTGAGGGTATAGCGAGAGAAGCCTCGTAGCACAACCAAGAGTCAGGGATCTAAAAGTAATTGCTACTTTCCCCTAAAAACAAGGGGGTCTCCTTCTCCCATTAGGGCATGTAGTGCTGCTTTCCTTCAACATTTCCTTCTTCTGACTTGGCTGCCTTCTAACATGCATTTTTCCCTTTCTTCCTGGGGATCTGTGAGCACCACCAGCTGAGAATGTTTTCAAGGGTATGTGGAGGTGGGATTTGGGGCAGGGGAGAGATGTTGAAATGAAAGGCATCTCTAAATCTGCCATACCAGCCAGCAGTAAACAGCCTTTAGAGAGTTTGCAACAAAGGGAGAAGAGAGAGCAGAAGTACACCCTGCAGCTCTCACCCAGATCTGTCACACAGGAAGAAATAACAAACCTTTCGGAGACACTGCAAGGAGCACTGGATTGGGTTAACTTGTATTGCCCTCTTTTCAGTTTCTGCACTCAACTTACCTGAATTATTGATGCCGGAAAATACAAAATAATCTTACACAAAGTTTTCTTTATTTGCGTGGAGAATCAAAGGAAGTTGTCTATAGGCAAAAAGAAAACATTCATGTTTGGAGTGTCAATGATATGGAAAAAACAAAACAAAATCATTCTCACAACTACTGTTTTTGCTCTTGTGATGTTTAAGGCTATACCTTAAAAAACAAGAAAGCTATTTTCTATCCAAATCTTCTATTAGCTGTGCAACCTGTTTGTCACAGCCCAGATATTCCAGTCCCTCTTCCACCAGAAAAGCTGGAAGATTCCCCTAGCAGTTCTGGTTCTGATAATGATCATACAGAATTTCAGTGTGATATTCCTATCTTGACTTTCAATAGGAAGCGAAGATCCCCAGTTATCCACTCAGTTTGAAGTAAACAATTTCGTGAGATTCAACGATTCTGCTGAACTCTTAGGCTCCAGATTAAAAGAAAAAAAGATATCAGCAGCTGGAACATTGCTACATTTGTATAGAAGCAGGAAAAAGGAGTTTACTCCTGACTTTTCACAGGAGGGTGATTTAGTTTACTGTAGTGATGCTGCTGGTTTAATACCGAAATTTGGCATTCAGTACAAAATGGAGGAATGGAGACTTTTCATTGATTCTTCTAACAGAAGTCTAAAAGCTGTTCTGCACAATGGGAACAAGTACGCCTCTGTACCTTTTGGTCACTCAGTACATCTCAAAGAAAGTTATGAGAATCTGGGATTGGTTCTCACAAAGATAAAATATAATGATCACGACAGGATGAATTGTGGAGACCTTAAGATATTGTGCACACTTTTGGGGCAACAGGGAGGATATACTAAGTACCCATGTTTCCTTTGTGAATAGGACAGCAGAGTAAAGAGTTAAGACTGGAAGAAAAAGCACTGGCTGGAAAGAAAATCTCCAGAACTTGGAAGCAAGAATATTTTGTGCAAAAATCTAGTTGACCCAAAGAAAATTTATTTGCCACCTCGTTCTATAAAACTGCGCCTTATGAAAGAGTTTGTTAAGACAATTCCAAAAAATAAATAAACACAGGACACGCTTAAAATACCTCTGCAAGACTTTCCCTAACCTATCAGAAACAAAATTGAAAGAAAGTATTTTTTATCAGCCATGAGAAGACTGCTGACAGTCTTTTGACTGAAGTACAAAAAGAGGCTTCAAATTCCTTCAAAATTGTGGTTACTAAGTTCCTTGTGAATAATAAGGACCCTGACTATGAATTCATTGTTCAAAACATGTTGGAAAAATTCAAAGCTTTGGGATGCTCAGTGAGTATTAAAATTCATTTCTTGAATGTACACTTGGACTTTCCCCAGAAAACCTAGGTGCGGTAAGTGAGGAAGAGGGAGAACATTTCTGCATCATGAAAATGGATTCTGCATCATGAAAATCAGGAAACAGGCAGGAAAGGAAAAGCAGCAGACACAGCTTCGCTGGTGAAAGAAAAAGGATAAGGTTCAAATGTATATAAACAAGTTTTATAGTTTTTGTAAATAAATGTATTGAGAAATAGCTAAATAGGTATCGTATGGTAATTTTTCACTACTGATTTCATTCAGGCACATATTACAACATAAAAAAGTCAGAACAAGTTGTGAAAAAACAATGTGTGACAGAGCAAATCTGAGGTCATTAGTGGGTTTCAAATGCCAAATTCCTATAAAACTATCAAATTCCTGTAAAACTATGGGACTAAAACTATAAAACTATTTAAAATGCTTTTATGACCCACAATTTTAGGCCATTATTAACTGACTGCATAGAGCTAGGTTACATAGCCAATAGTCCCATAATATTCCCAAAACCTGTAGAAGGGGTTTGACCTATTTATTTATTTATTTTATATTTTAGATGCTACAGTAATTCCCAAACCTTGGTCCTCCGAACCTTTGGTCCTCCAGATGTTTTAGACTTCAGCTCCCAGAATTCCTAGTTGTTGGCCGAGGTGGCTGGGGCTTCTGGGAGTTCAAGTCCAAACCACTTGAAGGGCCAAAGGTTTGGAATCACTGTGCTAGAAGAACCAGGAGGAGCATGAAGCATGTGCACATGAAAACTAAAGTTGTCAGCAAGCCAAAGAAGTAAGATTGTAGTGTGCATTTACTGTAGTGTGCATCTAGCATTTCTGTAATTCTGGAGAATGAGTGAAGTTGAATACATGTTGTTGTTGCTATTGTGTGCCTTCTTCTGACTTATGGCGACCCTAAGGCGATGCTACTGAGGTGTTTTCTTTGCAAAATTTGTTCAGGTTTTTTTTTTTTTTTTGGGGCCTTCCCCTCCTCTGAGGCTGAGTGTGCCTTGCCCAAGGCTGCTCAGGGGATTTCCATGGTTGAGTGGGGATTCAAACCCTGCGCTCCAGAGCCACAGTCCAATGCTCAAACCACTGAACCATGTGGGCTCTGTATACATTTTATCTTTAAAAAAAATTCCAAGGCCTGATACAGACGGGTGGGGCGGGATTAGGGTTAGGGAGCACACAGCATTTGCACGCTCCCTAACCCTAGTGCGTATGGACGTCCATACACGTGCGCCATGATAGTGTCATGGCATGTGGCACGGTATACAATACGGTGTGCGCCTGACATCATGGCGCCGCAGGAGGGCGCCTAGGGCACCCTTTCTGTGGTGCCAAATGGAGCACCAAAATGGAGCTCCTTTTTTGGCACTGGTCCTTGGTACAGCCTTTACACGGCCGCATCAAAGACTCCCCTCAGGACTTCCGGGGATGGCGGGGTGCAGCGGGCGCCCAGGGTGCCGGCTGCACCCTGCTTTCAGCCCACAGAGAAACAGCAGTTTGCCGCTTCTCCATGTCCTGGAGAAGCAGCGGAATGGGGCCTCTGGGGCTGCCTGTGAGGCAGCCCTGGCCCCATCCCGGTGCTTCTCTGGGCATCTACAGACCACCCCTTTTGGGCGGTCTGTACAGCCCCAAAGTGCTTCCATATGGAATCGACAGATGAACCCCTCAAGTTTCTTCCAGATTCTATTTTTAAAATCCCACTTGTTCACCCTGCTTTTAGCCTGTTTTCCTAAGTACTAGCTATAGAACCGGGGGGGGGGGGGTGAATGCAAAAATGAAAGCCAACTGCACTTCTGTTTGTTCAGAAATCACCTTTTCAGGAATTTCATGGAAGCTGTGTTAGTGGATACAGACAAACAAAGAGGCTTTCCTTGGTTCTCCAAAAGAGAATAGGGGTAACTCTTTCCTTTTTTTTCTTTTAACGTACTTTCCATTTTCGGCAATGTGTAATAAAACAAAGAGAGTACAAGTAAACTGGGGAGGGGAGGAAGAAAAGGAAGGAAGATGGCATGTTACTTGGCAGGAAGAGTCCTTAATGGACTTTCTATGGACAGGCAGACTTTCTTTTGTCATGATTCCTGAAAGTCATAAAGGGAATGGGAAGATCCCCGGTGTAGCGAGATGACTTCTACACCTGTGTTTATTTCAATGAGAACTTTCACATTGTAGGAAGTTGTGCACATTTTTCAGTTCTCTCAGAATGTTCCAACTGTCAGAGGACAAACTATGCAATTCGGTACCTATCTACTGAGAATGGGATAATAATATTTATTTCTTACCCGCCCCTCTGAGCGAGCAATCGGGGCGGGGTACAACATGTTAAAAACATATACAGTTAAAATCATCAAACATACCCACCACCCTCCCCTCAAATTCTTTGGTGAATGGGGGTAACAGTAGCATATAGTCCTCACTCTTGGAATATTTTTGTGAGGGCAGAAATTGTGTTGTTTTCCTTTCTACCCATTCTCTTTCATCCTCCCATACTGTGGCAGACGCACAACTAGAATCCTTGTACTGGGACATGGAATGGTACAAAGGGGTTGGTGAGAGACACACGTGGCAAATGACCTGAAAGAGGATTGCAATTGCTTGGTATCCCGCCCTTACAGTGAACATGGAATCTCACTATTAGATCTTACAATATAGGAAACATACATGGGTTGATGGCACCTGAAGAAATGTAGATTCTTGGCTACCATAAATGCATCCCAAACGGAGGGGATCATAGATTAACTGTAGAGAGAACCAGCGCGGCACTGGAGTTTGAGTGTTGGCAACACTTTGGAGACTAGGGTTCAATTCCTGCTTGGCCATAATGGTCAAGTCACTCTCTCTCAGCCTCCAAGGATAGTAATGGCAAACCTCCTCTGAACAAATCTTGCCAAGAAAACCCCATGATAAGTTTGGCTTAGGGTTGCCGTAAGTCGGAAATGACTTGAAGGCACATGACACAACAAGCACACATAGATCAGTTGTAGAGGTCAAGCTTTGTGTCCAAAAATTCTAGTGAATCAGTTTTAAAAATATCAATTGAAAAAGTTACCAGTGCTTAGTAAGATTGTGGAAAGTCTTTCCTCATCCGACTAGATGATGCTGGGCTACACTGGAGTTTTAGTATTAATTCAGAATAATTCAAGGCTATGCATTTTTCTTTGTAATGTAGACTGTGAGATTTCATACATCACCAGGGAAAAGAGCGAAATCCCTTCAGTTACCTTTGTGATGAGGCATGAAGGAAATAAAATACAGGGGGAAAAAGCTTGTTTTCTTATCTTTATTAGAAAGAGACCTATCCAATATAGCAGTCTCTCTCATGGCATTACTTTACAACATATTTAAAACTCAGAATACTGTACAGCTGGCACAAAAAACAAAACAAAATGAAACAAAAAAACAAAACGAACCAGGGCGGAGATAGCAAGAGGGAAACATAATACAAATGGACTTATTAAATCAAACAAGATCATATGAAACAACAAGCAAATTGAAATGTATCAATATTTTTAATTACAGTACAAACAATATAAATAAGGTTTCATCGACTCATTGTAAAACAAATCTGCTGAATGAGGTAATAATAATAAAAAAACTCAAAAAATTCTTTTTTAAAAAATTTCCACACTGCTGTGTCATTATTTGTACATTATTTACAGAAATAAAAATGACAGCCATTGGCTAGGCGTTTGCCACCTCAGTCTGTGAAATTTCACCTGCTCCCTTCCTCCCATGCCAATACGAATTACAGAACTGATCTTGGACAAAAAAAAAGAGATGTGAACGGTTTGGGAGAATGGGATCAAATAACATTTGATGCACGATTAAATCTAAACTACCACCACACGTTTTGGGACAATGGTCTCCTATAAAATAAAGTCCTGCTACCATGCTAGTAGATCATGCCCTAGTTCTAATTTCAGCGGAATCACGAACAGAACCAGTTTCATGATTTGGGGTCTGATGATGGAACCAACCTTTCGCATCCAGAAAAATGTAAAGATATGCTTAAACTGCACAGAAGCCAATGAAAACTCAACCAGTGTCAGGGAAACTTGTTCAAGTCTTTCTCTCTCATATATATGTGTGTGTGTGTATGTGAAGTCAACACAACTGAACAAGAAGCAGTGAATCTGAATGATTTATAAAACCCTTTTTTCATTCACTTGAAATTTTGGATCCTGCGCCTTTACAACATACTTGCAAATCAGCCAATTAACAAAGTGGAGAAAACCCCAACAAAACAGCTGTACTTTTATCAAGAATTTTTTAAATCAAGTATTACCCTGTAATACTTCTAAAGAGAAGCAAAGTTTCCCCAAACAAGTTGAAGAAACAGTGAGACAGATGGCAGGGGACAGAAACTATCTGGCCCTCCTTCAGCACCGCAAGCCTGGATGAAGGTATGTGGACGATTTGGAGTTATGGATATAGGAATAAAAGGGGACCAATACGGGATTTACATGTCTATCAAAGTGCTTGGCAAAAGATCCACAGACCATGTAACTCCCAAGTACAACAGCTCTGGAAGGGGGACTGCTGGGTCTCAAGTATAACCAGGCACTGGAGTAGTATCACTGGCTTCTGTGATTAAACTGGCTAAGTTTGGTTCCACCTAGGATTTGTTACTGCAAAAACCAATGAGATGCTTGAATGTCAGGCAATACCTCACCAAACTGTGCTTTCCAATACAACCTGCTTGGCTGCAAAGAGCTGGCACCCTTTACATAGCCTTGGTTTCTTTGTAAATTACCTCCAGTATCAAACAGATGACAAAAAGGCAAGCATGTCATCCAACAAGTAACACAAAAACTTCAGATACCAATTACTGAGTGCTCTAAACAACCACTTCAGCCCAATATGTATAACTCCACCAACATAAAACATATTTCCACAACTGAAAACACAAGAACTCATGAAGGAAGAGGTAGGGGAAGTTTTAGGAGAACTGCTACCCCAAATGCCACTTAATTTTTTTTTTAAATTCCCTGCTTAAAATCTATTTCTTCCTCAGCAATGCCTATATACAAATGCTATACAAGTGGCAGTCAAACCTGAAATGTCATTCATTCAAAATACCTGACTGCAGAAGAGCAGCTTGTCATTCCCAGAGTCAAAATTAACTACTTAGCTGAATCTTGCAAACTTAACCGTGGAGCTTTACTTTACATTGGGGAAAAGAAGAAAACAACAACAACAACAACAGCAACAACAACTCCTGCGTGCTAAACTCTCTGCTCATCTTGCATTTTCCTGTTTTTTCTCAAATTTCTGGACAAAAGTGCCATGCATTGACTCAACATTTATTAAATCACAGTGATCACAGGGCTGGCTGTGCCACATTCACATGTAGCGTAATTGGAGCTGTGACATGTTCATTAGGAACTTAGGATTATAATAATAATAATAATATATTTATTTATTTATTTTTAAAGAGGGAAGCCATGCACATTTAAAAGGATTTTACATGATGCTCAAAGCACCTAGTTGCGTTTAGACCAAACCAGATGCAGTGCAGGAGACACTGGAGCATCTCTGATGGTTTTTCTTTTGACTCGGCCATGAGGTTTGTATATGTTTACATTTGGGACGGCAGTGCTGAAGTCTTTCCCCACTCATCATCTGCCGGCTAGAAATCACTCTCTCCCACAGCTGCGTTCCCACCCTTGTGATAGTGGTGGGAGAATGACACTCATGTTTCTTTCCCCCTGCAGTGAGAAAAACAAACGGGAGAGTTTATGACTGGAAAAATGGCCCACAGGGACACAGTTAAGTGCTCATTCCCCACAGGAGCACCGTAATATGTGGAGCATTATATTCAAAACAAAAACCATCAAGAGGCATTCCATAGCATCCCCCAAGTCCTTCTAGTTTGTCCTTTATCGTCCTGCTTCTAAACAGGCACGCCTTATATTCACCAGACAGCCATATACAGTAATGTCTACATCTTTCTTACTTTATCCATGCAGCACCCACATATCCGTGGAACTATATACATTAGTCCATATATCCTCGTAAAAAAAACAAACCACAAACTTACTTCACGTATGTCCAAATTTGTGCATATAAATTAGACACACTAATGTTCAGCACTGTACCTATCTGCGGAAACCTGATTTCTGCTGCGGAGTTATTTAGCGTTATTTGCGGAACATAAAACTGCATGTGGTGAATTGTACCCATCTATGCAAAGACAACAAAGAGTGTTCTGGCCCCTTAAAGGCTAAATACTATACAGCCGCATACGCTTTCCTGGGCCAGAGCCCATTTCCTCAGATGCACCCATCTGTGTGTTATCGTCCAATTATCTGCCACTGAACACTCTACCTTTTGCAAGCTGCTTTCTGAAGCATGATTAAGAAGACCCACTGTTCTGTACACCTCTTGGGGTTAAAAAAAAAGGAGATTATATTTCTTCAGTTACACTGCATTTTTTATTTTTAGGCCTGGCCAGTTTTAGAGTCTTTAGTGCTGCTTCAGACATTAATTTTTCCTACTGTGAATTTTAAAGACATGAGTACAGGAGAAAGAATGAACACACTTTTAATGACATTCAGAATTTCTCGCAAAGAATCCGATACAAGTCTGACCCATTGCAGGTGGTTCTGCAGGACTTGTGTGAGTTGCGTGGGAGAAAAACTGAAATACTTCTTAGTCTTTGGACATTATGCCTTTTTGCAGAGTTTCTCCCTCCCCTTACACCTTAAGAGTACGGTAAGGTACAAATTAGTCCTTAGGGTGAAACTCCATCATTATGCATAAAACCAAAGGTTGTACCGATATTATAACCACCTGACTTATAATGACAATGGGGGGGGGGTGTAAAAGAGATGATATGTATCAGCCGGTATGTAATAAAACCATCAACTTTGTATTAAAGAGATGCTCTCCCTGTTTCATATTCAGTGTGGAGCCCTCTTGAGCTGGAAGAAGGTTGACTTTCTGGGTTCGGAACTACTGAGACTCAGTCTTTGCTTTACACCCTGAAATGTTGAGCGCAGTCCTGTTCTGCCTACACTGATTCCTGGAGGATGTTCTTTGGTGAGCTTGGTATGGAGATGTCTATGCTGAGATTTGGTTGTAGGGTGGGGTGGGGCAGGTAAAACAGCTATATACTGTATCCTTTGCTCCAGAAAAGTGGGTTGCTTGTGCATTATAGGGAGAGTCTTGAAAAATTACCAGATGAGGGAGCTGTAGTAACAACATTGTAAGCATTAGGTGAAAGTACTTAACATGCAAACAAAGCTTTATGCAAAAGAAATTAATATCAAACCTGAACCATCTCTCTATAGTGCAAAATAATCTTTGTATTATAGAGATGAATCTAGGGTTGAGTTGATTAGCACTGCCAAACATCTGATACACGATACTGTATGTAACTTTCAGGCCTTTGGAGGAACACACGCTCTATGAGCTAACAATTTTCATAGGTGGAAAAAAAATCTGTGTGTTCATAAAACAGGAACACTGATCAGAGTTCATCTACATATTGGTACACTCGGACTAAAGAGGGCCACAATTTCCACAAGAGTAGGTAGTTATTGTGAGTCTCCATGTTCAATACTAAGTTCTGAGGTCACCCAAGCGCTAGCAGATATTTGGACAACTGCAAATCTGAGAAATCTCCTCAAGAACTGTTAATTTCACTTAATCCCATTGACAACAGCACTAAAATATAACTGAACTGGTAAAAAACATATCAACATATAATCCAGGTTAAAAATTTGTTGCTCCAAATGGAAGCACTTTAACATTATCCTACAGTTGTCTATAAACTGTACACTAACATTAATAACAATGACCAATAGAGTCACTATTTATGAAACTTTTCATCTGAAGTGCTGTTCAAGAAAGTAAGATCTGTCATTAATTTATATAATTATTCCAAACAATTGTATGCATCAAAAATGGTTTTTAAACTACAAATCTTACTATAATTATAAATCACATAGTAGTAGAATCCAAAATGGGTTAGAAATTTTGAACTATTGAAGCAAAAGTTATCTCCACAATCCTCTATCTGTTGAAAGAGGAAATGACAGGGAAGTAGATATCTGAAGATGAAATCTAACTAATCGAATTGTAATATGAAACACTAATGGCCAAATTTTTGGTCCTTTACACGTGTGCATTCTCAAGGAGCTGAAACAAGTAAATATGAATCTACAGGTCAATTAGTTAATAAATATCACTAGCAAATTCTGCCTGAAATTTATTATATTTGTATTTTATTTTCTTAATCACATGCAAAAGGAAACTTGTAGGTCCCAGACCTAATGCTACATTATGCTGCTAAATATTAATTTGGTAGGAAACATCTCTAAGATCTCATGTAACATAAGGAAAAGATTCTACAAAATATATGATTGTGATCCAATATATAAACTATACCATGAACATAGTCATAATAAAAATGGACTTTCTGTTTACATGGAATTCCTGAACAATGTTCCTAATATTTCCGTATAATTCAGTTTAAAGAAAGATGTCATTTGATTTCCTAGGAATCTCTGAAATGTGCACAGATGTAGATGCAAAATTAACGCGAACTTGAACACAGCGTTGTCAAATGACCACCTTTTCTCCTGCAAATCCAGTCCAAAGGGGTGTGCATGGGGATTCCAGACAGTCAGACAAATGAGAAAGTCACTTTCCCTGCTTACATTCATTATTATAAAACAAATGGTTTGTGCATATGTGCACAAGCAGACATGAGAGGAAGAAAGGGGACTGTGCTCGTCCATGAAGTCTCAGCCTGTGCACAAGAAATATGACTGTGGCGCCTGTTGGTGTCACTGTCCCAAGGCAGGAAAGTGACTGCCTGGCTCACTAGGAGCCAGTAGCTGTGTTGTGCTTGTGCCCCACTAAGTGCATAATGAACAGCGTTTAGTGAAATGGGTAAACATTACCTGGTAGTTAAAACTGTAAAATGGGCAAATGATTTCTAAGTGCTTTATCCCATCTATATTACAAGATGGTTTTGACCAAAGTCATCTGTCTTTTTTCACTCTGTTCATTTTGTTGGGTAATCAGCACTTCATGTAGTCCACTTCCTGATTTTTAAATAGAGTCCCAGGTGTTGTCCAGATTTTGGGAAGGATCTATGTAGCCTGACAACAAGAATAAGAAATATCATCTGGTGATAGGGACAGGAACACACAGGCATTACCTAGTGAATACCTTATGGGCTACACTCCACAGTCTGCCCTAGGTACAAGTTTTATTATTTCATCACTTGGCTAGTGTTAACATCACAGTCCAGCAGCAGCCAATAATCAGGAGGGACAGTTACAGTGTATTTTATGGTTAAAAATACGAAAGAGTCTGCTATCGGTAAAGCATGTTTACAGTGCCCACCACAGACTACTTTTGCAGAAAGGAGAAAGATTTAGCTCTCTAGATAATCCCTATTGTGATTTCTTATTGATATTAATTTAATTACCTCTTAATTTGCACATACGCTCAAGGGGCATAATCATTTTAGTTAATATGTTGTGTTTCACAAAAAGATGCAAGTACAGCGAATGAAGGAAAAGGAATGAAGTGGGTGATTTAAGAAACAGAGATGTGGTTAAACAACTGCTGTTTGCTTTGGAAAATCTAATTTTTCTTCTTCTTATGCACCACACCATCTCAGCTCAAGCGGAATCTCCATATGGGTCTAATCTATGCCTAAAACTATGTTTATCAAGGAATTCTGATTTCTAATTGCAATCAAATTCCAGCTGGACACATGAAAAATTTATGGATCATGTAAAATGTTGGGAGAATTTTCTTTAATTGTTGGGCTAGGTAGAAAACCTGTAGTGGACTCATACACAGAAACAAAACACACTGACTCGTGCACTTCCAAACTGGGGAAGGAATCTGGAATAATATGCAAGATGATGTTTGTTTCAAAGTTTAGTTTACTATTCTATACAACAAACACACTTGCAGTACTGTGCAAACACTAGCAAAGATCTAGAACTAAAGTTTACACTGGCCTGAGATTGTCTACCTCTGTTTGGCTCATACTAAAAATTCAACAACCCCTTCCAGCACCATATCGTTTTTAAACTACTTTGAGCAAACCACACATTAAAATGCTGAGCCATCTCAAAGGGTTCAGTAATATTGGATGTATACTACTGGCACTTAAGATGAATTTTAACATCTTAATGTGCACACTCCAGTGAGAAGGGGAGGAAGCAAAGTGCGAATACAGATAAGAATTAAAAAAAATATATGATAATAAAATCATTACATCCATCACATTATCTCCAAGTCTCTAACATCACATCAATACCAACAACTTAAAGATGAACTTCCCTTCTTTCCAAAAGAATACTAAAATGTGGATGGACATCTGAAGATTCTCTGCAGCAGCCCCTGAAGAGATATGTATCCAGACAGCTGAAAATCACCTGACAATATTAAAGCACTGGCACTGTCAGTTGGTCAAGGGAACTGGGCTAGTCCAAACAATTATACCAATGCTTTAGTTAAAATTAAAGACTGATACTCTGGGCTTGTGAAATCTAACACATTTTCTATGACACACACTTATTGACGATACCACCATCTTACCGTAAATAGACTACTTCAAAATCAAAAACAAAAATACAATGGAAATTACAACTATTCCATTACAATGAAAATATGTACTGACATGTCATTTAAAAGAGTGTTGTATCATCCTTACTCTAAAGCATTTAATGTTTTATGCTACATTTGCTAAAGTGACCATTAAAAATATTGGGGGAAAGTGTGCTGTAGTTTAAACTGGTTAGTGTTGAAAAAACTTTTCAGTCTGGGTCGTAATTTCCAAAATGGTGCTACAAAAGGTAAGATGCCTTGTTTTTCATGAGAACCTTTGAGCTACAGTCTCAGTGAGTCAGGCTGCGGCAACTTCACTGAGGCCGTGGCCAAGAGTACCCCAAAGGAAGTCAATAGAGAAGGTACTCACTCTTTGTACCTTTAACATGCATTTCCTCCCACCTTATTTTAGTAGCCTACCAGGATGAAAGAGCCAAAACAATACCTTGACCAGTAAGAGATGACTTCACATTACCTTCCCAAAGAGGGGAAATTCTGCTAACCCAACTGCTGATGAACATGTCAGCTAGATTATTAATGGATAAAAGGAAGACATGATCCATGACATGGGCATGTATCCTAGAAGAAGTATTAAGGAAGCTATATTAAAACCAACTGCCTACCGTCAAAGTCACAGGCATACACTCATACTGTGTAATTCGTATAACAAAGGCAGGGCTCTTCTATTTCCTCCACACAGTCACAAAGTCAAATACATAGAAACAGAAGACTAAGGGAATAAAGCAGCAGTCTGTGCCCTTTGTCTAGGAGAGCTGGTGGTGACAACTGGCCCACATTTGCTTCAGATCATTAAATTACACCGCAAAAGTAGTTCTTCCTGTCTTTTCAACATATATTTAACTCCACGTGTTATTTTCCCCCAATTACAGTTGCCCCGTTTTTGCGGGGGATCTGTTCCAGACCCCCTCACCCGAAAATAGAAACTCACGTATATTCAAGTCCCATTGGACTGAATGGCTGCACACCACGTGAGCATGCCATTTTAGCCAACGGGGCTCACCCCTCTGTGAATAATCGAGACTGCGGACTTCAAGTCCGCGAAAATGGCGGGGCGACTGTACTTTTTCTAGGAAACATAACAGTCCCAAAGAAATAAAATATGGAATTATTAAAAGCAGGCAAATGAACACTCATATTGTTGTGTGTATGCACCAATTTGAAAGGTTTCTTCATTCATTATTTGAGCCCAGTTTTCACTAATGTTCATTCCCCACAATATACAACTCAAAATGTATTTCTGTAATTCCTCTTGCAATTCAAAAATCATAGAATCACCCCAAAAGGAGACACAAGCAAGAGACAGGTTGGTGCTATCAAAATTATTATCTAAAATTACATGTAAAACTCCTCCCAGATGTCAGCTCAATCTATAAGATTAATTTTGGAGCACAAGAAATCATATTCATTCAAAGAGGATACATCAAGTTAAGAATTCATTATTTTGTGCGGGGGCGGGGGGAGATTACCCTGATTTTTGCATACTCTGCTCATGGCTCCCAGTTATTCTCCACAACAGCATCATGAAACACACAGTGAAAGAGGTTTGTGCTTCTGAAAGACAATGACATGTCCTTCCAAACCATATTTCTTTGTAGCTTTTCTGTGCCAACATCTTGATCAAATACATTTTTTAATCAAAGGAATAAAAATCTATTTATTTACTGGGAATGTTTTCAAGAACTAGTACTATAATCTGTGATCCCTTAGATCCTATCTGCACATTATTTCACATCAATTATAGTTTATAAATTAATAAAGAAGTACTTGTCATATTGAAAAAAATCAATGCATACTTACAAACATTAAAAAAAAATCCTAATTGATTTTTACACACATGTAACCTAAAGATACAATACAAAATCAGTATAACTTAGGTAATGAATGACCCAAACTCAACACATTTACCTTGGCAAATCTGACACAATGCATTTCTTATGACTGAAAAAAAATAGCCTTTTATGTATTTATTCTCATAAATGTACTTGAAATATTTTTCCATAGACCACTATTCATTATTCCATTTCCCCCATCTCATAGCTGTTCTTATTTATTTTTTCCATTTTGTTTTTACACCGAGGAGACTGCAGTCAAATAATACTCAGCAACTGATTTCCTCTCTTTGGACTGAAAAATTAAACAGATACTAAATTATGACAGTGAATTTAGAAAGGAGGGCTCCAAGGGCTTGAAAGAACATGTCTGAGATAATATGATGCTTCTAAGAATATTGCAATCACATCCAAGCAATCACCGAAGCGTGCCATGTAACTACCTCCTCAGCTAATATGCTTTTTTCTCCGTGATGACTAATCATGTTCTATTAAACAGCAGTAATGCTGGAAGAACTCAACTATACAAGTGTAATGAAGCCAGTATTCTCCCTGGACAGATTAGCTACAACTGATTTGACACATACCATCATAGGAGCTTCAAACCTGACAAACTCTGTGCTTGCCTCTGATTTATGCCGTCAAGCTCTTCAGAAAAAGAGAATGAAATCCAAATGTTCAGTTTGGTAGAGGTGAAATGTACTAATGCGCTTAACTGTCAGTAAAGGAAAGTTACTATGCCTTCTCTTCTTCCTCCTGTTGTTTCCCTCCAGTAACTCACATGTAATACTTGTAAGAGCCCTGTCTAGAGACACCCAGCCAAATGGTCCCATGTCACGGGCTATCATTAGTGAATCCATGACCTCTCTTTGTCTTCCCCTCCCTTTTACAATTTCATCACTCAAGATCTTTTTATTAAAACAAATGGTTTCTGCAGTCTTCTTTTCTCCTTCTTGTCTCTTTACAATATCCCGACAATTTTTCCCCGTGGAGAAAGTGAGAACTAAGGAGAAAAGGAGAAGGGATATTTTATAGACGCACAGAAGTCAGCTGTCAAATTAATGCATAAAATGAGACTGTAGATGCTAGTAATGGTAGAAAACAAGAACCAAATTCTTCAAATGATGGTCGGCATTCTTGTACTGCTGTTGTTCCTGTTAGTGTTCTTCCTGGATAAATTGGGGGTAGCCATAAGAACAAAGCGCTCATCTGGACAACCATATTGCAGGAGAACGTCAATGCATTCTTGACTTGTTGCTTGCCTGGCATAGGCTAATGCACTGTTTCCATGGGCATCGCGGGCCATAACGTCAACACCATACTGTGGGGGGAAAAATACACATTACAAGGTCTCCAGTCACCTCTGAAAAGTAGCAGATGGAAAAGACTAAGAAAAACAGATATCTGATTGCTCTATGGAACAAAACATATATTTCCTACTCTGGGATTTTAAATCTAAGTAGCTTCTTGTTATGCATGCAGGCTAGCATTGCCTTTTCCTTACAGTCAGTCCAATCAAGCTTCCAGAAGAGTGACCCAATATGCTAAAAAACGTAACACACTCTGGTTTCAATTTATAATCTACCTTTTGCACTAGTTTTGAGGTGTCACCATCTATAAGATATTTTACACAAATTGTGGCATCTGAAAAACATATTGGGAAGTGTTGAATGAGACCTGGCTTGCATTATCAATAAAAACAGATTCAACCATTTGCCTCCAGACACTCTACTCAACCAAACACTCATGCTGTCACATAACAGGGTCAGGCAATAAAATAACAACATTTTAAACATTCAGTCCAAGATGACCATCCTGAACCAGGAATACAGGAAGTACCTACCCAAATTAAGAGCTGCACCAACACAACATTTCCTTTCCTACAAGCCAAGTGTAATGCTGAACGTCCATCTCCGTCTCCACAGGTTTCATTCACTTCTTCTCTTGTCCCATGTGCAAGAAGCAGGATGACAGTTCGCAAATCTTCTTCAGCAGTTGCTCTTAGCAGGTGTTGGCCTAAGGAAAGCTCTAAGCATTGCAATGGAGCAAGGAAAAGCTTCTGTTCATATTTTGCGCGGATCCATTGCTCTTTTTCCTCCCTAGGAAAGAATATATCATTATTGTTAACAGACATTTAGCTTTCAAAGGTAGGAAGATAATCTGACAGCTCAGATGAAATTAATATTTTTAATCTTAACATTTAAAAACTCAGATTACAAGTACTTCTGTTTTTATTTCATCAGACATACCACTATACAGCTAAATAAAAATGACAGGGATAAAGAGCTTTATATTAAGGGTGAACACTACTTGCCCCAACTTTCCAGGACATTTTAGTAGGAAAGATGGTGTTTATGATAAAGGTAAAGCACAACCCTAAATACACACCACATGTTTTAGTAGAAGTCATCAGAAGCTGCCATCTCTGCAAACAAGTGGGAAGAGCAAGTTATAGCTGATACAATTTGCATGTTTCACAAATGCTCACACAAGTGTTTTGATTAGGTTAAGGAAATGCAATGTGGCAAGAAGAATGGATGTAACTTCACAGTCTGTATGTCAGTGATGCGTTTTATAGATTTCACAAGCCCTAGACCCCTGCTGGCACAATGGTTAAATGCTGGTACTGCTGCATTCACAGTTGCAAGGTTGTGAGTTTGATACCAGTCTGGGGCTCAGGGTCGGCTCAGCCTGGCATCCTCCTGAGGTCACTAAAATGAGTACCCATCTTGTTGGGGCAATTAGCTTACACATTGTAAATTGCATAGAGAATGCTTAAGTGCACTGATAAGCAGTATCAAAATGTACCCGCTATTGCTATAATTGTCAGTGTTTTAAATAATGTTATCTGATTTAGCACATTTGGTTTAAAATGTATTCAAACATATTCAAAGCTTTTTGTGGAATTTTTTTTTTTAATATCTGTAACAGTGTAAAAGCGCATATGTTTCTCTTATATTTTAACAAAGAATTGTCCCTGAAAGAACTCGTTTTTAAATTATACTTACCTGTGTACTTGACATATTTTATATCAACAGTACCCTTGCCTGTAATTCCCCTTTGCTACTTTACCTGATTCTACTTGTTGTGACTTGGACTATTAGTAAATTATTCTGATGCTTCAGTGTTATGAACTCCTTTGTACTCCCTGCTTGCACTTTCTAACAACTCTTGATTCCAGTCCCTCCAAATAACTGCAGAACTCCTTTCTGCACACCACTCTGCTGTGTTCACCTGTGTGTCTCCTGGAGTCCACCAGCAGAGCTGCTGGTTCCTTGTGATCTCATTCTGGCATTAGCCTTTACCATGGACCATCTTCTTGCTTGGGTTACATTGCTGCCTTGTTTATCCAGATAGATTCCTTCAAAAGCACCAGTTTTCACATTCAGGTGGCCTCCACTTCAGTGGTGTTTCCGAATCACTCTTAGTGTTTGTCTACCTGCTAGGCTGTTCAGAGGGCTTTCACTCTATTCCTACAGGTATAATCTAGGGTTTGCAGAACTTTGGGAGCTATTTGCTACTTACTGGACTGTGGATAAGCTTAGTAGTTTACCTTTTCCAAGCAAAGGGCAACCAAGGGCAAAATGAATAAGGCAAGATAGAAACAAACTATATCACTTTCCATTCCAGTGTTAGGTTTCAGCTGCCTCCCCCCCTTCCCCCCAAAAAAACCCTTTGAAGGTGGGAACAATATTAGTCCCCCTCCAGTATTCAAGGATATCACCTGTTCTCAAAGATTTTTCAAATATTATATGCAGAGGATCTGACACTGTATCTGCAAATTCCTCTAGTCCGTTTGCATGCAGGTCATCTGACCCCAGAGACTAGAATTCATTTAAATTAACCAGGTGTTCTCTATTACCTGTGTATACATTTTGGGTTGCATGATTTATTCTATTTTCACTACACTGAATATTGTTTTCTTTTTGGAAAAAGACAAAGGCAAAATTGGTGTTGATCACATTTGCTTTCTCTTTGCCACCTATTAGCATTTCCACACAGTCTACATATCACTGCTTTGTTCATCTGTACTCTTCCTTGATGATTTGTCCCTTCTTCCATTTCTGCTCCTTTTAAATCTCAGCTAACCTGAAAGTTCCTTACATATCCCCTCTGTTTAATTTTGGTGGCTCTCACTTTACTTTCTCATTGGAATTGTTTGTGCTTTTAATATTGTGGTTTTTAAAAGTTTCATCCCTCATGAAATGCTCTGGAGTGGTTTTGGCCATATAACTTCATCCAGTATTTTCTTAAGCTTATCAAAACCAGCTTTTAAAAAAGCTGTGTTCATTATTTTAGATAACAGTAACATAAAATTCAGTCTCCTGCATAACTCATTCTCTCCCATATTCATATAGGTTTGACAGTTCAGTCAGGGTTCCTGGACACAAGCACTTCTTTTCTCAAGATTATAAATAAAAACCAGGAGAGGGACAAGAACCTTTACATTATCATGTATGAAGATCCTGCAAGTATCTACTTTGTCAGATGTATTAAAATCAAAAGAACTGGGCAGAGTCCTAACATATCCAAGAGAGACTGTGTGCAAAGTGTATGTATGGTACAATACTGCATTCTTTTTGGAAGCTGAATTCAACATTTATAGTAAGTTAGGATTCAATGAAAAAAGTTGCATTGAGTAGCTAAACTCCTCATGGGTTTCTCATATAAATCTACGTTACACAGTGGAGCATTTCTACAATAGCAATCTGAATGATCTCTTGCTGGAAGTAACCGTGAAAGTTTAGTAATGTAAGGGAAGGGGATGCAAGGAAACTGTATACTCACAAAGGCTGATCCCAAGTAAATTTACTTTTGGGGACACTTTAGTTCATTCTGGTAATCTCTTTAAATAGAAAGCCACTTCAGTACTAAGCAAGGAAGTGTGGTAATGTTTTGGGTTTACTTCTTTCAAGTACAAAAATAAATGGTCCTCTGAGATTTTACAGCAATGCTTATCCTGTTCCTAGTAATGTAGTGTCAGGTTTGCTTTAATCTGTTTTCAAACGCTTAAGTAAACAGGTTCTTTACAAAGTAAATCTGGATTAGTTTTGCATCACTTCTTGGTGAGTAAGGGATGACCTTGCCATAACCTCACTGCATACTTTCATGCAAATCTTTCTACAACTGTGTTTCCCCAAAGTAATGGGTTTACTATACAGAAGGTTTTCTCTTCTCCACATCTACATATCAAAATAGAAATTCTTTCATATACAAGGAACAGATCCAGCTTCAGAGAGCATTAAAATCTTTGATCCTGAGAGCCATTTTAGTACATTTACAATGCCTAGGCTGTAAATAAGCAAAATATAAACAGCAAACGCATAAGAGATAACTAGAATTGCTATTTGTTGTTGTGTGCTTCTGAATAACTTCCAACTTATGGTGACGGTTTTCTTGGCAAAATTTGTTCAAAAGAGCCTCTGAGGTCGAGAGCATGTGACTTTGCCCAAGGTCACCCAGTGGGCTTCCACGGCCAAGTGAGGATTCAAACCTTGCTCTCTAGAGTTGTAGTCTAACACTTAAACTAGTACATCGTACTGGCTCTCAATAGTAATTATCTTAGGTAAATATCTAAACAGGAAAACCATTTTTATTAGGAAAATGAAAAATAATTATTTCAATGCTTTGATTTACATTATCTGATATCTTACAAAATATCAGGTGTCTCTGAAAATAATTAGAATGTGAAAAAAAAAAGGAAATTGGTAGATTTTGCAACCTGAAAGGGGTAGGCTAAGTCAAAATTACATTAAAACAAAACATTTCAAAATGAAGGATATAACAATGACATAAGCTTGGAGTTAGTCCTGGGACATTTATTAAAAGTTCTTTTTTTTTTTAGTTCTACTTTTAAAGGCAATGTTTTAAAATAACTTAAAAGTAGCTCTTGATCAACTAATAAATGTGAAGAACTCCCACTCACCCCCCCCCCGAACTCAATGCAAAAAGCTCTCTGAACTAATCCCCCCCCAGCAATAATAAAACAGCAGATTTAAAAGGGAATTGTCCCTTGTCAAAACAGAAGAAAGCTGCAGTAGCTTCTTCCAAAATCACTGTCTTGAGGACATGACAAAACATATTTAAAAAAAGGCAGTCATTCTGTATTCAGGTCCCATGCCATTTAGGATTTCAAAGGGGGAAATGTCAGTGTCTTGAACTGAAATAAGAGAGAAACAATGTAGATTGAACAGTACTGGAGTTATAAGCTTAATGCAGACATACTTCTGTCAAAAGTTTGGGAAAAACAGTTTGGACCAAGTGAATTTTGCAGACTTATCCCAAGACTCTGTTACCATAATTGATGGTAGAGATCCACGAATGCCTTGGTCTATTAGTAATGGGTGTGAAAGGAAAAGTACATTGTTAAGCCTCATTGTTTCATATAAGAAAGTACAGGATAAATGTACAACATTTTTGTCACACAAAAGCACATCAAATGCTTAGCTTTGGCCTAAAGACCTGGAAATACTAAAATCCTGACAATATTTATTAATTATTTTTAAAATTTCATATCCCTTGTATTCTATAATTTCTAGGGGGTTCATTATTTTTAATTGACTTTTCCTAATATGGAATCCTGGGTGGCCCTAAAACCCCCCATTAAAACAATTAAATTTATGCTATTGAGAAGAGCACTATTTTAAAACCATTTAAGGTTATTTAGAACAAAACAATGCGGATTAAAGTACTATGCACCCTCAATTAAAATGCAGCAACCACTTCCACCTCCTGCCAGAAGGGGAGTAGAGAACAGACCAGCATAGCCTCCTACGGGAGAGAATCCTTGGAAACAGCCACCGAAAGTGCCTACTCCATGTTAACTCCATTAACCCTTATCCCCATACAAGACAACAAAACAATCTGACAATACATCACCCCACCCTAGTATATGGCATTGGCCTTGCTGTACATTGAGTGCCATTTTAGTACTCTTAGTGGGAAGAAAATGAGACCTAAATTCTGTCATAAGTAAAACAAGCAAATACTCAGATAATCAGCTCTCAAGTTGCTCAGAAAGCATAGCTATAATGGTTATGGGACATCTTTGCAGAAACAACCCTTAAGTAGATTCCAGAAAACAAAAGGAACATTCCAATACAGTGGTCCCCCGGCTTACGAATCCCCCGGGGTATGAAAACCCCGGGGTACGAAACCGGCGGGACCACTAACGTATCCCCCGGGATCCGAAAGATCCCCCCGGGATACGAAGGAAAAAAACCGCACGGCCCCTTTAAATCGGCCGCGCAGTCTGTCCGCTAAAGCGGTCCCCCGGAAAACGAAAGCTTCCGGGTTACGAAAGGTAATCCGGAATGGATTACCTTCGTAACCCGGGGGACGACTGTATAAGGTGCACAATGTTACTTATTTTCCACAAATTTGGCCTAAGGTCCAATGAGGAACCCTCTGCCAAGCTAGAATATAGTAATGTCTGTACTCCTATTTTCATGTAAGATTAAGGTGGGAATGTTAAGATCTTAGCTCCACAAATGCATTCAGTTAACTGAAGAACCATGATTTGCCCCGACTGATTACACCTAAGAATCTGCGTTGAATATAACATCCTACAGAAACAGCCCTGAGATTTTCCTTTCACACCTATTACTAACAGACTAGGTCATTCAACCGAAATCATCTGAGGCTCTATTTGATTCACTGAATGTTGTTGTGTGTCGTCAAATTATTTCTGATTTACAGCAACCCTAATGCAAATGTATCACAGGGTTTTCTTGGCTGAATTTATTAGAGAGGGTTTGACTTTGCATTCTGCTGAGATTATGAGTGTGTGACTTGCCCAAGGTCACCCTGTGGGTTTCCATGGCCAGGTAGTGATTTGAACTCTGGCCTCTCAGTGTCCTAGTCCAGCAGGCAAACCACTGCACCCTGCTGGCTCTCTTTTGATTGAAGTTGAAGTCTTAGAGAGTTTCTCAGCAGAGAGCTAATTTAGGGGCAAAATAGATCGCCCCAAAGGAGTGGCTCCATGCTGCCCCTTTCAGTGTTGGATTGGGGCTACGATAACTGCATGCTGTGGCCCCAAACTGGCACTTTGCTGGCTCTAAAAGAAACGGCAAAACACAGCTCTTTTTAGAGCTGGCAAAAAAGTGCCCTTCCTGCCTTGACGGCACTTTCCAGGGCTCCTTTTGGTGTGTGTCACCTGAACGCCGTGCCAAATGAGCGCTGTGCAGTTTGTTGGGTAGTGTGATGCCGGCATGGGGGCAGCACGGGGGTGTGTGTCATCCAGTGTCATGCCCCCATACTGGTGCTTCAAGCCAGTCTGTTTAGCCCCTTTGTGTATCCAGTTCAAATCTGAAATCATAGTAGATACAAACACCAATTGTTTGTCCAGTGACTTTCTCATTCTGGGACTCACAGCTTATCTTGGTTCGGATTTCTTTTTCCCAAAGGAAGGCCAGTCCAAGAGCAGAGTTGTCAGCATTAGATCACTTAAACTCATTCCAATCCCCTTGAGGACCACTGCTCACATACCCTGTTAGCTAATGAGCTAAAAAATGAATTATTAGAGCAGTCTGCAATAAGCAGAAAGGAGGAGGCACAGTGCTTCATTTTAGCCAGTGCTGACATACCTTTAAATAAATCAGTTGTATAAGAGTGAGGGAAAATGAGAGGAAAGAGCAACTAATCAGCAAAGAGACAATGAACCTCTCATTAGAAATGAAAGATAAATGCAATTGAACATATGTTACTAAATGTTTTCTGATTCCTTTTATGCACAACTTCTTCACTAATGCCACAGTTGCTGTAATCTCAGCAAACAAAATTAATGAAGAGTAGGTTTAACCATTTTATTTTACTGTGATTCAGATTTTACAAATATGATTCCCTGGGATTGTAGAGTGGGTAAAGACTAACACACAGCAAAATGTTGAAATATGAATATTTCTGGATTTGTATTGATCTAATACAATCCTGGCAAACCCATATTGCCTTTCCAAGGCAATGGTATGATTAAGACTCTGCTTTAAGAAATTCAAAATGCATTCCCAAATGCTATTCATTTGAATAGCACATATTCAAGCTACGTTACTTCAAATAAGTAACCATTAAGGCTAACAAGGAGAAATACAGTTAATTAGACCAGACCATACTTTTTAAAATCAAATCTCTTTTTCTTTCAACCTGTTACTATTAGACATTTAAAGCCCTGTTTATAACAAAGGCCTGATATCACTGGATGCAAATAATCATGCTGCCGCCTCCTCTATGCCAGAGAAGTGATGATGCATTAAAGCCTGACGAAACAGCACCATCAATTTCCTGGCCTTAATATGCATCTCTACCATCAATGAACGCTAAGCATCTTTTAATGCAAATACTAGAAACTGGGCCCTGTTTCCAATTCTGCATATGGGCTGCTCAAAAATAGTACAAAAACCCTTTGTTTATTTAGCTCCTTGAAGATAACATCCAATTACTTAAATTACTGTGGCTATTTGCACCATATCACTGTCATCTGAAAGCAAATAAACCAGATAACACTAGCAGGGGGCGGAGGGCAACTGGAGGGGGAAGAAGAATGGTCAAAAGGCAAACGGCAAATATGCTTCAGTCATTTTGCTTCACAAACTTGACTGTGCTTTGGCGTCATAGCATGATAGAGCATTAATATTCAGTTATTACTTTACTACTCTGAACAGCTCAAAACATATTTCCAATCCAAAATTACCCTTAAAAAAAAATATCAGGATTTTGCATTAGTTCCCTTGACATCTACTCAGGTAAGCACTGCTTTGAATTTCACTGCCTCTTTTAACTTTCCCTTCTGTCTTTTTTGCTTCTGTCCTAAAGATCTGCTGAATTTTATCTTGTGATGGAAAACTCAAGCCCTTTTCATTCTGCAGCTGCCATCCTAATGGTAATGTCTGTTGAGGTACTCAAAGCTTTATGAGCATTTCCACAGAAAACATTCCTACAAATGGTAAGTAGTCGTCTTAAGAGGCCAGAAGCAGCACCAAAGCTGCTCTCCAGTCCTTAGGACTGGAGCATGGCTTTGGCGCGGCTTCTGGTCTCTTAGGACGCATGCATCATTTAAACAGAATACCTCCAAAGTGAGCAGAAGCAGCATTATTTTGATCTGTCTGTATGGGCTCAGAGATACTTTTTCACACAGCAGGTTGAAGGAACCCATGACTTCACAATGAGTAGTTGCACCCTCAACCAGGAGCTGCAGACAATCACCAGTCTAGTCTGCACTGAAGAAATAATGTAGTTTGACACTGCTTTAGCTGTCATGGCTCAGTGCTATGGAATCCTGGGATTTGTAGTGGCACCAGAGGTCTCTGACAATGAAGGCTAAATAGCTCACAAAATTACAAATTCAGAATTCCACAGTTAAAGCAATGTCAAACTGCATTATTTCTGCAGTGCAGATTAGACCACAATTTCCTAAAGAAGGGGTACTTGTATGATATCTTTCTTTGAGTGTGTGCATATGTGTGTGTCACTTTGCATTTTGTAAGGCAATCATTTTAAAGACCAACAGAGGTATCCTGGTGTTATATTCATCCACTCTTCTCTTCCATAACATTTAAGAATGTTTGCTTTTGTGTTGTAATACAGTCATCCCTCTGTATCTACAGAGTCTTTATCCATGGATTAAAGCATCATGGCTTTAATATTCATATTAAATATTCATATAAAATATTCAGAAAATATATAAATTCCAAAAACTAAACCTTGATTTTGTCATTTTTTGATTTTGCCATATCAGGAACACGATTTTACTATCCATTGTATTTAATAGAACTTGAACATCCATGGATTTTGGTATCCATGGGTGGTCCTGGAACCAAACCCCAGAGGATACCAAGGGCCCATAGTATTACTATTTTATACTTTTCCCTGGTTCTAAATGGGAAACATGGAAAGAAGATGGAGATGCATGTGCCGATTTCACTACATGTTAAGGAAAGGGAAGGGCAAAATGTTACTTGAGGATGTCATCCTTGTGTCATGACAACGCAGAAGGAAGGCAACCTGCAGGGTGCAGTTAGGTAGAGCTTCTGGCAGGCTCTGCCCAAGCTTTCCCCATGTTGCTGTGTGTGGGTTGAAGTGGGTTTCCTTTATTTGCCCAAGCAGGGAAAGCAGAAACTATGTGTCTGTGACTCCTTGTTGTGTGGCTTCCAGAGTGCCTCCATGTGTATGGAGAGACAAAGAGAGACAAACAGACAAAGAGAGGAGGAATGTGAATAAATGTTATGAACGTGTCTTGTAGGAGAACAGGGTGGGGTTGTGTGTGCATGGGTGTGAGTGAGCAGGCGCTGACAGAGAGTGAGCAAGCACTTGTCCATGGGAGAAAGTGTTGGGTGACTGGCCTGACCTGCTATTGTTGACTATGGTGAAAATCTCGAACAGCACAGTATCCAACTATTATCTCCAAGGGAGTATGGCCCTTAAAGGGAAAAACCTGCCTGCTGCTAATGTGCTGTTCTTCCCTCAGAGTATGATTTACAGACTTTGGGTGCACATGTGAAACTGGACAGTGGTCCTACATGTCTAGGATAGCTGGAAAAAAATCCAGACCTTTCACACATCTAACTGTGCAGCAGGGAGGCTTTTCAGACACCACTGGTGAATCAGCACAGTATTTTTTCTATGCACACCCACTCACCAACCCTCTTACTTCTGGGTAAGCAGCACCCAAACATTTAATCAAGATAGGAGATAGATAGCTACATTCAGTAATGTTTAATACTGAATCTGTGGTTTACGAAGGTGCCCCTCTGGAATCCTGACATGTGTTAATCTAACAGTTTGACAACACAAGATCTTATTATCCAGAATCTCTAGAATCACAGATTTTTTGTGTGTGTGAAAAAAAAATCCCCAATGTATTTCTAATATTTCAGCACTTTCTCTTTAAGTCTGATTGGATATGATTAATAAATGATTTGGAAGAAAAAAAGGAAGGGGACATTATTGTATGCATGGGATGGATGAAGCAGGTAGACCGCAGGGGAGGCAAATTCATTTTTTTTGTAATATTGATTAGTACAGTTGATTGTTCAAGGTATAATAAATCTGAAAAAGTGTAGGAAGGCCAAGAATTTTCTGGCTGAAAAACCTCACACAATGGTTTGGACACAAGACATTGTCTTTGTTTAGAGAGGCCACATCCAAAGACAATTTAGCCATGATAATGTCCAACCTCCGGTAGGAGAGGAACAAGGAGGAGGAGAAGTGACTGAAATGACTGGGGGAGGAAGAGAGAGAAAGGGCTAGCAGCAAGGAATTTCCCAAACAGTCTTCCTGCCTCAAGCAAAGCAGGAACTGGAAGGGAGGCATGGAAGAAGAGCTGGGAACAATATGCTGAGTAAACAGAGCAGGCTTCCTCTCTCTCTGCAGGGGAAGCCCCTACCCTTTGGCAAAGTAAGTGCTTAGCAGTTGGCTGCTTCCTTCGCATGCATGCCTCCTCTCTTAGCCAGCGTTGCTAAGGGGAAAAGAAGCACGGGTCCTCTAGGGATACAACTCCCTAGCAAACAAGGATACAGAGAGCAAACAAAAACCAAAGGAGCCTTACTCCCAAATTATTGAATGCTTGTAAGAAATTGACCACTGTCAATGGTGAATGCTGAAAAAGCCCAAGAATTTATGTGCTCCTAGAATGGCAAGGTAAAAAAATAAATGTCTTGGCCAATACAATTTTCAAACTGGCAAGGTTTTCATGAGAATTAAGAATAGAAAAGAACGGGTAATTAAATAAACTTATTACTGCCTTCAGGTCATACTTTTCTTCACATACCTGTTCATGCCAAGGTAAACGCAAAACATGCAGAGAAGAGGATGCTGAAATACCCTACACTGAGAGGGCATGCATACAGACCTGAAAGATCATGCCTCTTGGTATTACTACTAGTCAGACACCAATCACAAGCTTGTAGTTGCAGAACAAGTCTAAAAGTCAGCTGATGCAACTACTTGCACTTGAGAAACAATATTGGACACACAGGTCTGGGACAGAGTGACAAAATTATAAGGAACACAGAAGAAAACCAATTTGTTAGTGTCACCCAAAGTTGACCTAGTGAGTCAATGAATTTTACATAGGTGTTGACTTACAAAGTTCCCATTCCTAAATCTAGTTAGGGCTAAGAACTGGATTAAAGTAAAAATGCTGTATCTTTATCTCATGCTCACGGGCCTAATACAGTAACAGTAATCTCAAATGGTGGGGTGGGAACTCCGGGTAAGGCGTGAAAGCTGCTTAAGGGGGGCACAAAACTTGGAGGTCCTGATCCTTCCTCCTTCTCCTCTTTCCAAACTTTTTATGTGTAAAATTTACCCATGCATTGAGTTAAATATTGAATTTACTTAAATAATTGTTATGATTGGAACAAAGTTATTTCCTTATAAAATGTTAAAATATGAATATACACGAATGTACAAATGAAAATACACACTAAAAAAACCCAAAATATTTTTATTATTATACTATGTCAAGTGGGGTGTGCAAAGTCTGCATGTAGATGTAAAGGGGGGGGGGTCAAAAGGGTAAAAACATTGGAGCACTACTGCAGTAGGAAAAACAAACATAGAAAGAAACAAGCAAACAAATGAACAAGCAGTTACAGTCAAATGATTAAAGCAAGATTAAAGATGGATGTGATGACTTGTTCTCCTATATATTGTTTTGTCTATACTTCCACATAAGTCTATACTTTTGTCTATACTTCCACATAAGAAAATTACATATGATCTAGGCTGAGCAGTTTGAATTCCCATCAACTTCAGCAGGAAAGATTTAAGAATTTCAATATTAAAATGAAGATTCGTCTTTTCTATTTAACTTAACAAAATGCAAGATTGTGCTCCATATACTGCACAGTGTGCAACAACTCAAGGCATATTCTTGATCAGGATGGGTGAATAATTCCCAAGTCCACCAAAGATTAAGCTGGTAATGATCCAAAATGTTCCACAAAAATATTGGAAAGACTTGAATATTTTCTTCTAAGCTAACCTAAAACCCACAAAAAGTCACCCCATTCTCAGGGGAAGTTTTCAGAGTCTACAGGGCCTTAAATGTGAACATGGGACTGAGGGAAGGCCTCCAGAGAAAAGAGAATTCAGATCCCAAAGGTTATCACTCGAGTTTGGGCTTCCTCTGGACTTCCAAGTTTTGCCACTGCATCATCTTAGAGTCAATTCTATTTAATGGGAATTGACACTTGCTTGAAGGGTTCCCCACAGGGATCCTTTCTCCCTTCCATTTTCTCCTGCAGCAGCCTCATCAATGTAATGGAGCAAGGCATCAGTGTTAAATTGAATATGGGGAGAATTAAAAAACGGGACTGGCACAATGGGAAGAAATTCCCTGTCTGCAGAGAATCCTTGTGATAAGAAGGATGTTAATCTTGCTGGAGAAGAATACTATGGGCTGTAAAGCTTATCTCTCTTTTAATGTGGGCTTTTACAATGTCCTGAAGTTTTCCTCTGAGAGAATTTGCCCAACATGCCTAATATTTAGCTAGTTTTAGCATCCATCTTGTCTTAACTATCTGTGTGGCAAAGGAGATGAGTTAATATATACAAGTTACAATTATAGTTAAATACATAGCACATGATGCTTTCAAACTGAGATGTGTCAAACTGGGTCATGCATGTTAAGAAACAACATTTTGAACTAAGTGATTTCTGTTGTGTTCTAGAAAAGTTATTCTGGCTTGAGAATGCCTCCAAGGGCCAGAAGAAATCCAACTACCAAGATTTATTTCCATAACAAATACTATGCCACTGATACCTTTTTTATTTTAGAAGCACTATGTCCCATAACCATAATTATTTACTGAAGCTACTTTAGAGATGAGTAATTTAAAGAATATCTGAAGTACCAGTTATAAGAACAGTTTCACGTATCATTTTCCTGTCTGCATAAATATGTACATAGTAACCTAAGCAGTCAAAAATGTGACACCTATGTAGTTAAGCACATAAATCTCAATACACCCTTGCTAGGTGAAAGACAGACAGAGGTAGTCAAGTGAAATACTCCGACTCAGTGTAATGTGGCATATAACTGGGATGTACATCAGCAAAGTACTTTACACCAGTTCTTTCTGTGATGTAGCTATCACACTGCATTAAGAATACCATAACAGTCGCTGATGTGATCTGCTTTGGAACATATCGCATCATAAACATAAGAAAGAAAAGAAATGGAGCTTTTCCTCTGCTCATAATACTATAAAATGGATAAGTATCCTAACTACAACTGCACCAATACCTTTTAAATAATGAGGCTGAAAATCTAGGTTCCACGCAGGAGCTAATAAACCTTGTGTGAATAATACCTTTAGAGATTTTTTTCAATAAAAGTTCTGAGCTTCATGTTTAACAGCGGCCAAACTAAACAGGCTGCATTGGGCAAGCCAGAATAAACTAGAATACAAAGCAAATGGTGTACGTTTCTAAAATTTATTTGAAATATCAGCAGAATTTATGGTATATGTAACATGAAATTGAGCACAAAAAGTTGCAATATAATGGAGAATTCATGGTTGCTAACTTGAAGAAGTGAGAGACTTAAAATCCTGGAATTAAAAATCAGTGATAATCATGTTAGCACATACTTTTTATCAAGTGATAACTGCTTTACAGTTTTGTTGCCTAACCTGAAAAACATACCACATGATGGAAAACATGGAGGAATAGGATTTCCCCCCCTGAATTAATTGCCTGTAAACTCAAAATAACCAATAATCTAAAACATACTTTAAAATGGTTTATATAAACAAGCTGTTTTGAACTAACAGAAACCAGTAAAGTAAAGGCCACAGTGATAACATTTTTATCAAATATTTATGGTGAAGTCTGCATGGGAATTTAAACTGTATTTTGAATGATGTTGCTATTTCCACTAGCACAAGCCAGGATGCTTTTTGCGGGGTTATTTTCCCTATTACACAGTCTCTTCAGGGCACCATTTGGAAATAATTTTAAAAAGATAAAATGCTTCTAATCTGTTACCAATTAGAAGAAACATGTGAACATTATTTTCTAATTTGAGACTCGAGTGCATCTCAAAACCACAGAGAAGTAATTAAAATAATTACGTCTCCTTCTGAATATTTCTATTATGCTCTTGAAACAAGAGGGTGGGCACTTCTTTGCCTGATGTGCCTGAGGGTTGAATGTATCAATAAGTACATCAAAGCCCTGCTACATGAACTGGCACAAAATCATAATTCCTACAAAGTGCATACATGGGCTCCTGGCAGCTGCACCCCCAGGGCTGCCAAACTGATTAGCTAGTTCCCTAATGCTCTTTGTGCAAACTTGTAGGACTTAGTTGGATGGAAGGACAGAGGAGAGAAGGAAGAGGAAGAAGAAAGTAAAATAGGTAAACATCCAACCTTCCAATTTGTCCTATGAAAATGACCAATTTTCAGAGGCCCACCACCATAAAAATTACAACTCCATGAACTCAGTAATAGCACTACAGAGCCGTCCTTATCCCACCCCCCTGACTCAGAGATATTGTGATTTGAATGACTAACTCTTAAAAATTGGTAATTTCTTATGGGTTGGCAGGAGAGACGACACCAATGAAAGAACAGAACATGCTAATAAATTTAAAGTGCATCATATATCAATTAGGAGGCTTCAATCACTCAAATGATAGTACTGCAATTAGGTTATCACAAAGACACATTTCAGAATCAGTCTCATAATTCTGACCTATACTGCTTTCCGTTACAACATTTTCAATAATTTTAGAAAGGATTGAAGAAAAAAAAAAAAAGAGAAAGAAATTGTTGATTTTCCCATGCAACTCCATTCAGTCTGCCAAGGTCTGAATTTGAAATGACAAATACATTTGACTATATTAATTCTGTATGGAGCTAGATTTATTACAGACACCGTAGTCAGACGTTTTAGCACATTTACAAACCACCAGTGCATTACTTCATTAAATTACAGCATGTAACATGCAAAACCTCATCATTACAATAACTTGTTTTAGCCTTTCTCCAATGCTCTCTTCTTCTCTACAACTGTAGCAGGCACCATTAAATAACAGATTCTATCAGCATAAACATTTAATGATGAACATGCTCTCTTTTCCTAACTGCACGTTATTGAAATTTTCTTTCTACATATTTGATAACCTTTTTACTGATTAAATCACAACATGCAAGACATTCCGTTCTGTATTTATCAAATAGGATCAATTTGAGGGCATAGATTTCTGCTGTGAGATTCAAAGCAATACAATGCTTTCTTCTAGGCCATATTCATGAAACTCCCAAAGGGACAGTGTTCTGAGCTTCTCTAGCAGCTGTCTAGTGTACTGAAGCCCAGGAGCTCTGATTCTGGACAGTATGCCTCTAACCATTTCAAGTAATATATAACATAGCCTGCAAGTTAGAAGTCAGTAGCTGATGGAAATCTGAATCATCTCTATTTTGATTAAAAAAACCCAGCAAAATCCCTGAATATCTAGTTCTTATAATTATATGGAAAAGCCTGAAAAAATATGCTGACAGTTTCACTTAAGGACAAAGAAAACAAAGTACAATTGAGGATTTCAACCGATGGATAATTTTATGCGATCTGCGATTCCAGTGATAATACCTTTTATTCTCAAAGATGTATACCACTCCAAGGCCTATACTAAAATAGAGTAAAACACTGTGTAGTAAATTAAAGCAAATCAAGACAACAAATTAAAGATTCCAATTAAAAGCCCAAATGATTAAAATAAAATTCAAGTAAAAGGATTTTTCTAGTGGTGAGGGCCAAGTGAGAGCTAGGAGTTGCCACCTGAATGGCTACGTATCTTACCACATATATCAATGCAATAGCATCCATCAAGAATGCTTAAAGCACCACAGTCCATTGTTCCACAAGTGGGAATGCTACAGAATCTTTAAAGTCATGCCCTTAACTCCCAGGCCATAATAATTCTTCTGGCCATCTGAAACTGCTTTGCCATTAGTCCCATGCTTCTTGACCAGATCCATCATAAATTAATTGAACATAAAATTCCGAATGTCTCAAAACAAACAAAGCAATTGCAAATCAAATAAACACTTGCAGATTTACCCATTTTGCATAAATCCATTCTAGCTACAGGATCTATGATGATGATGATGATGCTTGAGGCCTTTTCATGCCACATAATTATAGAACTTTGATTCTACATTAACAGTCATGGTAACATTCTATGAAATCCTGGGGTTTGTTGTTTGCAGCTCTCTAACTGTGAGTTCCAAATGTACCTCCTTAAACTACAAGTCCCAGGGTTCAACGGGATGCAGCTAGAGCAGCTGAAGTAGAATCATGGAGGTATATCTGTATAGTGTGAAAGGTTCCCTGAACTGGTCATTCATAATGTGATTAGGAAAAATCTGAAATCGCATCCTTCCGTGAAAAGTCATAAACCTCCAATCTAGCCTATAAGATATGAATTCTGTAGACAGCATAAGATAAATGGTAGAAGGCCACCACACAGATTTATTCTGGCAATGGCTCAGAATGACTAGACCTGAAACTAGGGAAATTAATCAACTTTCAAACATTCACTCTCTGGGATTGTTTCTAATACTTTCTGTGGTCTCATTGACAAAACTATCAAGCACACATGCTGTTAATCTAACTGTGAAGGACTCTGAAAATTTCTGCTGAAATTACTCATCATTTATATGAGAATTCAAAATGTGTGATCTGATTGAGCTACATTTTACTCTACTTACTCTAGACAAATTTAGATGGTTGGAAGCAAAGTCCATCTAAAAGCAAGAATCAAGCTGTCTTCTGGTGTTACAAGTGCTTGTGTTGTCTACAGTTCATCTTATGTAGAGTCCCCTGAACATTGCTCACAGCTTACTCTTCCACACAAGTCAAGGACTCAGTTCCCCAGGGAAGATGCTTGAAAAAAGGCTTGTCCATTTCCATAAAAATGGGGATAGTAGGGGGGATTACAGTCTTCCAGCAAGGATTCTGTTGTCCCAAATGAGACCATGGGTGTATGTGTGTTCTGGAACCAAGCAGATACCAAGGGCCTACTATATATATGCATTATGCACTATCGGTTCCTAACACTAGCATTTTTCAGAACAAACCTATCCATCACCTTAACATTCACCCTACTGGAATCTATCTAACTTTAGTCTACGGAACTAAGCATTGCTCCATTAGTTAGTTTTAAAGTATATTTGGATTGTAATTTTGTAATTTTCTTCATTTAAAATTTTGAATATACTTGTTCACTTAAAAAGAACAGCAAAATAAGAATGTTAGAAGTTTTCAGGTATACAGTACTTTGATGTTACTTCGTAGTGTCCAAACTTCACCATAAAAAAATCCAAATTAAATAATCACTCCAAAGTATTGATAACAATGAGCAGTATTACTTCAAAAATACTAGTTTAAAACAGCATATATGTTTGGGGTGAATAACATGGTGGATATGTTGATGACAGGTGTAATTTGCCTTCATTGCGAAGTATTGTACCCTAATGCTAAGATGTCTAAGGAGGATTGGGAATCATTACTGGAGAATGCAAAGCAGCTGTCATTTCCCACAACAGTATACAGTAGATGGACATCACACCCATATCAGTAATCTCAGTCTTTTTGCCCTGGACATCACGCCCATATCAGTAATCTCAGTCTTTTCCTTAACTTTTGAAAGATTTTACTGCCCTTGCAAAAAGGATAAATTCCTGGTTGACATATCATTTCATCCTATAAAGGCTCAGTTTTACAAAACTGACATCATAAGATGTTTCATGTTTTAAGCGTGGTCACCTGTATTTTATTTCCACACTTATACAACAGTGGAATGTACTTTGTTCCCTGACGGGCACCGTAATGAGAACCCACTGTCAATCACAGCTCCATTAGTGTGGACAGACTTTTACTTCCTGAAACAATTTATTAGATTCGCAGAAGCAAATGGAACTTCTTCCTTTTCAGCTCTGTTTTAAGAGAGTTATTCAGGAGAAAGAGGTGTCTCTTCTGTTCCCGCTGGGTGCCTTTGTCTCCTCAGTTTACTCATGAAAACAGTTTCCTGAGTTTACCCACCTCTTCTGTCTTGGGTCTGCTTAGTATTTGCCAACACTTTTTCTTTTTCTCACACAAAGCGTACCAGCTGTTTGCACTTAGAGGCTGGTAGAAAAAAGTCTAGTTAACCCCTTCTTCAGGACTTTCTAGGGTGCTATGTGCTGCATAGCAATTCAGAAACAAAGTAATTGTCTTTTGCATCTAATAAGGGACAACAAGAAACTTGGTACAAAACCTGAACAACATGAACACAAAATTGAGTTCAAAATTTTTTTTAAAGAGAATCCTTTTCAAACTAAAGCACGTCTCTGTTTTCAGGCTCCATGATGAAGTTGGTTTCATACAGTAAAGCAGGGTGAGGTACTTAAATGGTTCAAGTAGATGACAGTTGTGTGTATGTGTGTGGGTGAAGAAGTGAGTGCATGTGTATGCAGTTATTTATATAACTTCTTTTTCTACAAGGGAAAGAAAACACAACAGAGCTGGCTTTATTCCATGCTTCCAAATCTGGTCAAACTTGAAATTCAACACATCCAGCATTTGTGATATTTGAATATCCCCAAAATCTATTCAAAGACATAGCCGTGGTAGTCTGTAAAATCAGTACGTAGAGAGATTTTATAGCATCTTTAAGACTAACTGAAAGAAGAAAGTTGGCAGTATGAGCTTTTCTGGACATGTCTACTTCCTCAGATGCATCAGACCAAATGCATCTGAGGAAATAGACTTAAGTCTATGAAAGCTCATGCTGGCAACTTCTTTCTTTCCATTAGTCTCAAAGATGCTACATAATCTTTCTACATGCCCAAGATCTATGTAATGGACATTTTGATTTGTGCTCTCTATAACATGAAATGTAATGTTAAATTGTTAAGTTTTAAAATTGCATTTGATGTTTGCTGCCTTGAGTCCCTGTAGTGAGAGAAAGGCCAGGTATAAGTGATAATAATAATAGGCTGTAACATTTTCAGGGATTCTGAAAACTTTCAGGGAGTGGCAAAAAGAAGGTTGGACGTTTTGGACTTCAAATTGCTAAGGTTGCTTGCTAGATAATCTTTGCCAGTAGATGGGATAAGAGATGTGCAATCCTATTGCTTCGTCTGAATTTCTAGCTGGTGCTTAATACCACCAACCTCTATAGAATGTTGTGCCAGAATGTGGCTGGAAATAATTCTATGTGATAGCTCTCACCCATTCTGACAGGTTGGTATTAGGAGTTGGTACTAGGAACCCTACCTTTCACCTCCCTGCCTACATCCTTTGGCTTATAGAGTCCCATAAGGATCTGTTTTGTCTCTCACATTGTTTGAAATCTACCTGAAATTTCTGAGTGAAATAATCAGCAGAGCTGGGGTTGGTTACCACTGGAAAATGAATATAACTCAGTTGTCTCTCACTCATCTCTCCACTCTACTACCTAGCACAGCAGTATGCCCCTCCAGCAATCTCCTGCAACCTCCCCCCCCCCAAATACACCCCCAAATTAGCCAACCCACATTCTTAAAACCAACCAACCAACTGCAGAAAGGGAGAATGGGGGAAAATGTCATAATCCTTCTGTCTTACTTCTTGGAATGGGTGGGTAGGGAATTTTGCTAAGTCCTCCAGTGCTCTTCAAAATCGCAATGCTCTGGAAGACTAGTGAAGGATGATCTCACCAACTCTGTTCTATGTTCAACTGTAAATCCCTGAATGTCCTGACAACATCATAGCTATTCAGTTGTTGATGCTGAGGTGAGGGTGAGGTAGAATCTAAGGGGCTTTACAGACTGCCCCGTCAGGGGCGGCCTGAACCCACCCCTGTTTGCTGCGCAGCGTTGCCACAGCACACCAAACAGTGCGGCACTACTGCGCAGCAAGGAAGGCACGTACAGAAGCGCTTCTTCCCTTTCTGCACCAAATTGGGGCCAGGGCAGCCTCACCAGCAGCCCCTGTGGCCCCAATCTGGCTTTTTCCAGCGCAAAGAGAAGTGGCAGCCCTGAGGGGAAAGGGGTGGCCCCTTTCCCTTCAGGATCATTCCTGTGGCACTATGGATGCCATGGGGATGAGCCACTCCCCAGAAGGAACTCCCTTTCAAAGCCCCTTCTGGAGAGATCTCCCCAAGGAGCTCTGAACGGGAACTCCCCAAGGCCTCCCTAGAACTCTGTTTCGGAGTTCCAGAGGGGCGGGGGGGCTCTCTTTCGGGGCTCCGTGGGGAGATCACCCCAGAAGGGGCTCTGAAAGCGAGTTCCCGGGAGGCCTGGGGGAGCTCCCTTTTGGGGCTCCGTGGGGAGATCTCCCCAGAAGGGGCTCTGCAAGGGAATTCTCCAGGCTTCCATGGTTTTCCTGGACCATGGAGAAGCGGCAAAATGCCGCTTCCCTATGGTCTGGGAAAGGACATCCCAATAGGTGCAGCGAAGAGAAGAATGAGACCACCCGGCCCCTTTCTCCTCTGCATTGCGCAACAATGTGCGCAAGAGAAAAGAGCTCTTTTCTGCTGCGCTGAAAGGGCGCCCCAAGCACCCTGCAGTGCTGCAGGGACATCAGGTGTGCACCGGTTCATGTGGCCATGGCGGTCACGTGATGGCCTCGCTGTGCACGCTGTCTATACACCACTGCACAGCGATGACACTCTGGCTATGTGCTAGGGTTGCAGGCCATGCAGTCACTCTGTCTTCAGGCAACCCTAGCACGCCACCAGGATGCCCAAAAGTGCCTGTCTGTATAGGGCCTAAGTGTTCTTCTATCTGAATGCACAAGTACACCACTCCTCAAAGATCATCCAACATCTCTCTGTTTAAAGACCTCCAAAGAATGAGGGTCTATCTACTATGCAGGGGGGCAGTCAATTCCACTGTTGAATAGTTATTATAATAAAGAAGGTCTTCAAAAAGTTTAAGTGGAATCTCTTTTCTTGTAATTTGAATCCATTGTTTCTGGTTCTAGTGCTACATTTACTGTTGGTAGACTACCAACATCTGATTAAAACTCATTACATTTACTTCTGATTAAAACTTGCTCAAATAAATAATACTGTTTTTAAAGATAAAAAGTCTAGCCCTTGAGCTACTTTCCAAATGGTCCCCACTCCACTGCAGATTAAAGGACCCAGAGTCCCAAGAGTTTCCTCTATTTATATGAATCTTTGGAGCCTTTAATATTATTTACTGAGGCAGGACAGTACAAGAAAAATAGACCCTTCCACAACCAAGAGAGTTGAACAATTTCCCCAGAGAAATTTGCTTTTCTGTGGGTTGCTAAGGAAATCCTTTGCAGCAGCCCCCCATGCCACTGTTTTAAGTTTAAATGATTCACTGTATTATGTATTTGGGGAATTAAACCTGGGCCTTTCTGCTTGTAGAGTGTGTGCTCTACCATGGGCCTACAGCTCCACCCCTTTAGAAATACTTTTTATAGTCACCTATTTGTTACTGTCTTCCATTCACTATTCAGGTTTGGCCAACTTATTTTGAAGCAAAATGCAATACAAGAATTAAAATGGTAATATTGCTCCCTCCCACTACAGGGTAATGGATAGCATCACTAAATGCTGTGTGAAGACCAGATATTTTAATTTTTTTCTCCAAGCTAATTCATTAGCACTGCACATTAGTTCTAGTTTTGATTAAGACACTATGTGAAATACTGTTTGATTCCATCTTATATGGCATCATTTCACAAATTCCATTTCCATTTCCAAACAGCAGTTCTTAACTAGAAAAATTGTCTATGTACCTGGAGTTCTGTTTATGTTTTTTTTTTCCCCTATTACAAAAAATAGCTTCTTCTAAGGGTATTACGACTTTCTACCCTCAGGAAGTCTTGCAGAGGGTAGCCCTTAAAGTTCAAATGTGACCACCGAAGCAATCAGCCAACAAAAACAGTATTTACCTCCAAAGGCTAAGTGCCAGGAAAAATTATTTTGTTTCAACAAAGTCCTAAGCTCTCGAACTAACAAACAGAATGGCCTGGACTGATAGATAAATTATTGTTTTTATCTGAAATAAAGATGTATAGAACTACAGAAAATGGTTAATGTGGGTCCATTACATCTGTTTCTTTGCTGTCATTGTCTTCCCCGTTTTACAGATATCTGTACACCTTCAGTGTATCTTTCTCTTCCTTAAACACAGTAGCTGACAGTCCAAATGTTTAAAATAATTGGATTCTGCATTCTAATTCATCTGTAAAGTATTCGTTGATTAAATTAGCCTAATAGATATTATTTCTTACATGACTGCATAATTTCATCCTGATTGGATCTCTCTGACACTAACGAGTCCTCCAATTTACTATTGACTTGAGAATCAGGCTGGATCTAACTACCCTCTTCTTTCGATTTTTCTTTCCAGGCTAAAAGTTAAGCTGATTTATACTAAAAGGGCATACTGTTAATGCTCAAGTGCAGTTGTGCAGTATATTTTATTCCTTAAGACCAGTGTTAGAAGAAATATATTGTTTTATATCATCTCGAGCTGCCTTTAATTTGCTCAGTAGGATGTTCTGAAGCAGAAACTAGCCATTTAGAGTCCTTTGAGACAGAATAGCATTTTCTGAAAATAAAATACTTTATCATATATAAACAGTTTTTCAGAGTGGTGAACAAATCCTCATTATCTCTATCAAGGATTATATACACATTTTTCTAAATAATTTTTAAGGTATGTGCTTTGCCCTTTATTCTTGCTCCTTTGGTGTTTCCCTAGGGCTCTCTTCTGATTTATTCCATGGGGTAACATGGAATTTCAGCTCATCAGACTTATTTTTTAACAAAACCAACAGGAGAGATCTTCTGAAGAATGAGCTTGAGGTTTCATCAATTATATTTTTCTTTTACATTTTATCCGGGTATTTTGTTTTCTTGACTAACATGTAGTAGATCATTCTGAAGGTGACAACACAAGGATTACATTGGTTGGAAATCCATATGATGCAAACTGGAAGATCAATCTTTCTATAGATAGGCTTTCCCAACCTCAGATCAGTTGAGCAATCTGCATATTTTCTGGTTCCTGCAATATTGCAGGCCTTTTGGGGCAAAAACATTCAAAACAATTGGGAGAGGGCTGTGGGACACACGAGGCCCACGAGTGACATTTTCCCCATGGCAGGGCTACTTAGGGTACGATAGCTTCTTATGTTACAGACTTGTCAGAAACTGCCTATTCATTGAAGCAAACATGGGAGTTTATCACATGGGAGGAATTTCTCTCAATTGCAAATGGAGCCAATTCGCAATTACGTGAATTCGCTAGTTTAGTGAATTTACGTGAAATCTGATTGCGTTCAGAATGCGTTCAGAATGGCTTCCCATTTCCTGAAAATGACCCCCATTGCCCGAAATTGCGTGAGATACTGTAATACGCAATTACATGAAACCCCATGATTGCGTTCAGAATGACTTCCCATTTCCCGAAATTGTGTGAGATACACTCATTCGCAATAACATGATTGCGTTCAGATTGCCACTGCATTATACCCCCAAATTCCGTCATATGATAAACTCATTAGTGATGGTCTAAAGGTGAGAGAGATGACCATTAATCCAGACTGCATTTTAAATGCAAACATAAACTTCTGTATGTTTCTGTAACAGAAACCAGGCTCCAACAGTTGCGCAAGGTGGACTACAACAACAATTAGACCCACTTCAATATGGTGAGGAGGGATAAGGATAATATGAACACCTTGCCACACACCCATGTCTGGCCTGATGTTATTACCATGCAGAAATAGCAGTGGCACTAGGCATTTCTCTCAAATACAGCTATATTAATAAAATAATGTATGTGTTGCATTGTCTGTCTCTACTAGAGCTCCAAGGCTATTAAACTTGAAACCTACCTGGAACTTGGCATGCATACTAAGGAGATCCTAGGGGTGTGCACCTTGGAGTTATTTTGCTTTTTAAACTGATTAATTAATTTTAGTTAATTAAACTATTCAGAGGTCTGTAGGAGAGTAGAAGGAAAGGCTGAATGAGCATGAGAGCCGATCAAGAGAGAGAAGAGAGAGAAAAAAAGAAAGGGTTTAGGGGTGAGGATGAGAAAAGAAAGAGTAGAGAGCAAGAGAAATTCCCATGTACCTTTTTCCTTTTAGTGAAAGCCACACATTACATTAGCAGTTCCAAACAGTGGTGGTAACTGCTTCTGCACTCTTTTGCAAAAGCCTTCCATGTCGTAGGAAATGCCATGCCGTGCCAAGCATCCAGTCCTTGCCTGAATATTTAGAAAAAGCCATTGCTCCCTTAAAGATCAAGTGGGCAGCAGCCCCTCAACAGGAACTGGTGTATGAGCTACCGCCACATGCCTAATTAATGGCCCTGCCGGTCGCAGCTGGAAGAGCTGAGCTGGGGGTGATTAATTAAATTAGCTGGCAGAGGAAATTACAGTGGAAAAGCCAAAGTTTGATTGCTCCATAATTAACCACAGTGCAAATAATATCTGCATCTATAACTTCCAGCAATGAGATCAGAAGCCAATTGAATCTGGCACTGATTGAAGCTGTAAATATCCTGCAGTGAAAAATGATAGGTTTATTCTGAAGGGAAAACTTACAGAAATGGACATCTATGGGATGCAGTGCACAGTATATAAGGCAATTTCACAAAGATCAGGCATTTTAGTGATCAGTTTTCTTGGCTATTTAGTCTGAAGGCTAAATTTTGCATTACGTTTCCATGCTCATCTTCACATAGCTCATTTAAGGTCCAATAATCTGTTTCTAAATCTCCTTTCTCAGTGACTAAAAGAGGTACGATTCACTAGAAATGTTGGCTGAATTCTCTCCAACTATATTGGTGTTTTACAAACATGCTTTTTTCCATGTCTTTAGTACAACTGTTGCACCTCATGAATTCAGATTCATAAATTCAAAATAACAATCATTTAGTTACATCTTCCAAATAAAGAATCTAAACAATCACAAGACAAGGGCTTCCTCAGAACAATGCAAAGAATTTCTGAGGACTACAAATGTGACAGATGCAGATTTTTAAAAATTGCAAATTCTTTCAGCTGACAGAGGCAAGAGGAGCTCCTCCTCTCAGCAAATATCAACTTCAGAAACGTGTTTTCCCCTGTATAGCCTACCCAGTCAGGAAAGAGTTAAATCCCTTCTACAAGCTTGCTCTGATCCCATTAATCAGTCTCCTCCCCCAGCGGATGCAATTTGCATTTTAAAAAATCCTACCCACTCAAAGCAAAGACACACTCAATACTGTGTTTAGGTTTGCTCTAAGACACTAGTATTTTAATTTGTTTTTAAAGTCATAGTAATATCAGTGCATATGCTCATACTCTTTGGCCAACTGTGAATATGAATCTAGTCTGAGTTTCATGGTGAGGCTTGCAGAATGTTTGGCTGTACGTGGGTAGAGGTATAAGTGTGTACAGGTAGGGCTTCCAGACTGAAAACTGGAGACGGCTCTAACACCTTTAATGGTTACCACATTAATTTTCAAAGCATAATATAATTTAAAAACAGTACAGAGACCCCATAATAAAAGAATCCATACAACCAATTAACCACCAAATGTCTGTTTAAATAATAAATAAATCCAGCGAATTCACATGGGGGTAAAACAGATGGCAGGTAAGAGGCGGCTTAACACCACCTCTTCGGGGCTGCGGCAACTGCAGAAAAAGGGTGCCCCTGGCCACCATGCATGCCAGCACTTTTCGGTGCTCCTTTCACACACAGCATGTGAATGCCACGTCATTGCCTGCCATGTGGTCAGGCAGGCGACGTGATGCTGGCATTGGGGTGGGGTTGGGGTGTGTGTCGTCCAAATGCCATGCCCCTATGCCACCCTGATGCAGGCACTTACTGTGAGTGTGTACAGCCTCATAGTTTATTTTAACAACGCTAAGTAGGATGAATTCTGGCAAAATGTTTGACTCTGGTATTACTTTAGCATATGGCTAATTTAAAGATCTTTATTCTACATTATAAGCATAGCACAAAAGCCAAATATATAAGAAAATACCTCTGTGGCTTTCACCTCAAGAAGTATTATTTGGGAGATGGTAAGAATCGGACTTAACTGGGATAAGATACAAAGATTTGTTATATGTAGACCAAGAAAACCACTATAAAATGAGAACAAGAGAACAACCAGAAGCCAAAGGAATAAGATGTAATTGGCTTAGTTATAAACAATGGATTGGGAGGTTTAAAATCGATTCTAAATTAGAAGATTTTGAAAAGAAAGAAACTGAAATTTAGAAGATATTGCTGAATAAAGATAATAGTAAGATGGCAAAATGTTATAAGTATTTGTTAGAACAAGGATTAAAAGAAGAAACAATCAAGGAAACTATGATAAAATGGGCCCAGAATATTGGACAAGAAATTTATCTTGAAAGCTGGGAGAAAGCATGGGAAAAACTAATCCAGTTCACATTGGAGCAAAATTTAAAAGAGATTTTATCTCAAAAGGCTTCACCAGTGGTATCTTACTCCAGATAAACTAAACAAAATGTATAACTCAAGTAAAAAACAATGCCAGAAATGTCAACTCAAAATAGGAACTTTTTTCCACATGTGGTGGAACTGCAGTAAAGCCAAAAGCTAAAGGAAAGAAATAAACAAACATATGATGAAGATTTTTGCAGTCTTACTTATAGAGATATAACGAATTTCAAATTACTGACTTATAGAGATATGTATATGTGTCAAATTGTAATTTTTGTCTTTTAAGTAATAATCCCCCCCCCCAGAAAGATTTTTACAGTCTTTCCCTATGAAACCAGAATTATTTTTTGTTGAATATAAACTGGTCTAGATAAAGAATCTGAAAAGAAAAATTGGAGATTGATACTATATATGGTGACTGCAGCGAGGGTATTATATGCACTGAAATGGAAAGATGAAGAAATACCAGCATATAAAGACTGGCCGTTAAATCTAGTGGGCATGATGCAAATGGACATTATGACCCACTACTTGAAAAACAAATTAGGAAAAAAAAGCTGATGAAGAATGGACCTTAGCAAGAAATTACTGGATATGTGTATGGCCAGATATTCAAACAGTTGATTAATATGACATAATTTATCTAGCAAAAAGAGAAACATAAGGAGAAATTATTAAAATAGAGAGCAACAAACAAAAATCAGACAATAACAATATGAAAATGTGTATTATGAATTCAAATAAATAAAACCAACTAAATTCAACAAGGAAGATGAGAAGTATCAAGATACGTTATTAAAATATCTTGAGATATTACATGTATATGCTTATGGTATTGTGTGATTTTGATGTTTTTTGTTATGTATGTAGGTGTTTTCTATGTGTAGTGTGATAGGGTAATGTATGGAATGTACATGATAATATGTATTATTTTAAGTAATAAAAGATTATATAAACATAACACAATATGCTATTCTTTTGGTAATCCAATGGATTGTGGGGTAGCTACAGCCACTGAGCTGCACATGTCTAAATTTCACACTCTGAGGCACCTGCCTGTGCTGGTGCCTCTGTCCCTTCATTCCACAGCCATATCTATGAAAGGAGTGAGTGAGTGAGCAAGGACCCGAAAGGCAACTTCTGATCACAGGGTGTGTGTATGTGTGTGTGGGAGAGTTCAGGCAACCCCAGTCTGAGCATATTCAGAGGTGTTTTCAAAAGGCATTGCTAGCCAGGTAGCTGGAGAGGAGTCATCTTATGGCTCTGGTTCCACCTACTGCCAGAATTGACCCCTGACTGACATCTCAGCCCTGCACAGGAAAAAAAAAAGATGTCCCACTTCTGTGACAAAGGCTTGTAACTTTCTAATATTCAGAGTGGGGCAATATTTCAACAATATTATAAACATAATGAATAATATTTAGCAGTGAGGATGTCTTATTCCAACTTTATGATGCAGGAACTCATTTTCACCCAACAAATGTTACAGACAGGCAAAAGAAATATTTTTCAGAAACTCACCCTCACTAGTTGTGGTCATTTGTTTAGGCAGCTTTAAGAAAGGGTTCAGATAAATTCACAGAGGACCATCCATGACTTATGGAATGTACATGTTCAGGAAGAGGGTCTGTGAAAACTCGGGACAATAGGGATGCTTTGCTTATGGCCTTCTGGGAACCTTGGCATACGCTAGTGCTGGGAATGAAAAACAGAGTTTTTCTGGTGTGCAGAGCAAATGATATATTTATGTAGCCCGAAGAATGCTTCTCAGTTTCTCAATCTTCATTTCACATTGTTGAAGCAACACAGTTTAATGGGTATGTCCATTGGGATATACTATTTACTTTGCACTTCAAATCAAAGATTTGCCAAATGTGTGTTGTCTAATAAGGTTAGCAAAATTCATTCTGAATGTTCTCGGAGGTAATTTTTAATTTTTTCTAAAAGCATTTTAACAATAAAATACTATACTTAAGGAAGAAAAATGAAAAATAGTGTATAGTGTCTAGATTGAGAGAAGCAACAGTACCACTGTATTCTGCTTTGGTCAGGTATCACCTGGAATACTGTGTCAAGTTCTGGACACACCAAGAAGGATGTGGACAAGCTAAAGCATGTCCAGAGTAGGGCAACCCAAATAGTGAAAGGGTGGAAAGCATGGTTTATGAGGAATAGCTTAGGGAGCTGTGTATGTTTACTATGGGGAACAGAAGGTTAAGAAGTGATAAGATAGCTAAGGGGCTTTCTAGATTGGCAGGAAAGTGTGACATGAAGTTGCCTTTTCCTTAATGCTTAGCAGCTGCACCACAGCCTTTAGATGGAGCTGTGCTGTTCTGCAGTTTTCTAAAAAGAAGCTGGGAAAACCAGCACCTTTTTAAAGGCGCTTTTTCTCCCCTAAAACACAAAAAAGGCGTTTTCATGGCACACTTTCCCTTTTTCTCATCTAAAGGCTAGACTTTCATGCAGCCATGAACACACTTCTTTTTGCCAATCTAGAAAGCCCCTAAGTATTTGAAGTGGTGTCACACTGGGGATGGAGCAAGCTTGTTTTCTGCCACTCCAGATAATAAGAAACAAGTAGTGGATTCAAACTACAGGAAAACAGATTCCACTAGGAAGAACTTCAGCTATTTGACAATGGAACATGCTGCCTCGGAGGGTGGAGGAATCTTCTTATTTGGAGGCTTTTAAACAGAGGCTGGGGGACCATCTGTGAGAGTGATTTGATTATGTATTGCTGAATGACATGGGTTGGAGTGGATGACCCTTTCAACTCTATGAAATATGTATCAAAATACAAAAAGAAATAAAGAAAATATAAAATAAGGAGGGGAGGGAAAGGGAAGGGCAAAGAGAAACATACCATGGGATCTTGTTATCCGTGGGGTATATGTTCCGGACCTTCCCCCATGGCTACCAAAATCCGTGGGACCTCAAGTCCTGTCATCTCCAGTCATGGTGCATGTACACAGCCACACCGTTTAGTCATTACTACTGTAAACTCTACAGTCAGAACCCATTTTCTGCTGCCAATCATTTCCTGCGGTCACGAGTAAGACGTTTCTCTCTGTGAGACTGAATTTGGTAAGGTTCTCTTTGCTTCTATACTACATGTAGCCATTTTCATGTCCGTACTATATTTAGCTATTTTCTCTCATGTTTTTTGAAAGGTTATGAAGTGTGTGGGAGGTGGGAGAGAGAGAGAAATATGCACAATCAGGCACCATTTAGGAACAAACATGAATGGCCAATGGAAGAGCAGAAACTGTGTTAGGCACATCTAAATCTGCATTCTGATTCTATCTCTGCAACACCAGGCAGATTTCATTTCCCAGCCTCTATTTGCTGACTATCAAAGGGGTAGTGCCTACTGATGATGAAAACTCTCCTTCCTTGCTACCTGAAAAACTGCCCTTTAGATTTGGGCTTCATTTAGGGCTTCAAAGATGAATATTCCAAAAGGGGGTAGTGTATTAGTCTGGTGCAGCAAAATAAAAGAGCTTTGCTACATTAAAAAGTAATGGCCTGAGCTTTTGTATGCCACCGTCTTCTCCATCAGACAAACAGGATTCCTGTTTTTACTAGCATCTTGAATTGGACCTAGAAGGAAATGAGCAACTCACCTACATGTTTTATATGGTGTGTGGTATTCTCTGCAACTCAGGGACTGAACTCCATTTTGGGAATTCAGGTATAAGGTATACGGTAAGGCTACAGCAAAACTGGCATGGCCAGGCTTAAATCTTATCAGTATGTCTCAGTGCAACAGTTTTCAGTATACACACCTTGCCTGTCTGCAAACTGGAGCTTTTATAGAAATAGCAAGTACATTTCATGTGCTAAACAACTCCTTGTTAGTATGCAAGCAAGAGCGCTTGTCCCAAGAAAAAAAGCACACTAGTCTTGAAACATGAGTTGCTACTCCTTGCAAAGCATGTCAGGGCTACAAACCAGAGTTCTTTTCACTGCAGAACCTACCCAGGCTTAGCTCCTTATCTGATTGGAGGTAAGAGCAGAAGAAGATCCGCAGGGCAGATAGTGAATTTATGTAGACTGAATAAGATGGGCAAGAGTAATTATGTTGGTGCTACATTTTTTAAAAAAGTCAAAACATAAGTATCCTTTCCCAATATCATTCAGTGTAATTTTTATGACATTTTCTTGGGAACAATATGGGCAATATCATTTTTGTACCAAAATAGTTTCCTCTTTTTTGCCATCCTCCTCTGCTATCCTCCAAAGAATTTTCCTCTCTGAGTTCGGTAGAACACAGGGTAAAGAAGCTGGCAGCAACAAGGAAACAAGACGAAATGGAGTAGCAGGAAGAGGAAGCCTGTGATGCTCTTGACATGTTGCCCCAACCTGCAAAGGAGTGTGGGGGAAAGGAAGGTGGTGGCATGCAGAGAAAGAAGGGAGAAGGAAGAAGGAAAAGAGTGGATGCAACAGACAATATGAGAGAAGAGGCAGAGGAGGAGTGAAAGCAGACATGTGAAGAAAGGGGAGAGGGAGGGAAGAATGGACGGATGAGATGAGAGAACAGAGGTTGAGCATGCAGAAAAAGAGGGAAAAAGCAAAGCAGATCATGCTGTTTATTATTTTTAAACACAGTGGTTTTGTAACTCTTCAACACTGTAGTTGATGTCATGGGTGATAAAAGATACAGATTATCTGTTAACTGGCTTGAGAACCTGGTTCTTTGAAGAAGAACTAGTGGAAGAGATGGAATTAAAGATTTAACTTTAAGAAGAGAACTCTAACTGTTGGGATTGTTGGTTTCTTAAAAACAGTTCTAAGAATTCTTCTTGGGTAATCTTGATGGGGAGTAGAGTGGACCTGGCTCTTGAATTTTTTTGAGAGGGGAAGGGAATAGTAAGTATGGATAAAAATGTTCCCTTCCTGTTATGTGTGTATTTATTTTTTAACTTCACCCATTTCCTTCCAGTGGGTGTGCAAGTGATACATCATAGATGGAGGGAGGGGAGACAAATCTCCTTTTCAACAAGAATATAATTAATGTATGTTTTATAACTTTTTAGTTATTGATGAAACATAAATCATGCTTTCATAATTTTTTAAATTTTTATTTCTGGGTTCTCCTTCCCAGCTGCAATATGTACTAAGCCCATTTCTCCATCAACAATAAAATCATGGGTGACAATTCTCTCTCTCTCTTTTTTTATTAATTTTATTTGCAATTAATATCATACAGCTTTCAACAAACAAACGTATTTCAAACCAATAAATTTATACATTACCAATTCTATTCTCTTGTATAGATATATATATTTAACAACTGTGAGGCAAGTACATTCTCTCTTCGATTTCTTGTTGGATTATGCTTCAGAGGTTATTTTATAAAGTAGCAAAGCTCTTTGTTTGCATATTGTTAATGATTTGGTACCAATGGTTTTTCCCGTAATAGTCATAGTCGACAAACCAATTCACGTTTAAATTACCGAAGATATAATAGAAAATAAACTAAACTAAAATAAAATAAGGTGAAAATACCTATTTGTGAAGAATTAAAGTCTAAATTTTCTTTCCTCATACATTTAGGACTAGGTAATCGTAGTTATTCTTCGAATTATATTACATTCAGTTACCTTAGTTTGAGTCCCAAGCTTAGTAAAACCCGTTCAAATACATTACAGTGAGTCTCTCTCTATTCTTCTATATCCTTTCCCTTATATAATCCTCTATTTTTTCCCATGGTTCTTGTATTTCTGACATTATTTTATCATTCATCATGTTTGACAGAAGATCCATTTCTTTCATATCCAACAGTTTTAGATACCACTCTTCCACCTGTGGTGTTATATTGCTTTTCCAATGATGTGCGTATACCAATCTTGCTGCCGAGAGCATATAAAAAATTATCCTTTCATGTTTTCTTTCAATTTTATTTTCTATCAAATTTAATAGCATATTTTCTGGCGAAAATTCTATATTAATTTCCAAAATTTCATTCATTATTTGGTTTATTTGTTTCCAGAATTGTGTTGCGACTTTACAAGTCCACCACATGTGGAAGAATGTACCCCTTTCTGTATCACATTTCCAACAAATTGGACTGCAAGATTTATATATCTTATTTAATTTCTCCGATGTTAAGTGCCATCTGTAGATTATTTTATAATAGCTTTCCCTTACATTCTGACTCAAGGTATAATTCATTCTTTGGTTCCAGGCCCTATCCCATTGCTGTAATTCTAGGTTTTTACCACAGTTTTGAGCCCATTTGACCATTACTTCTTTTACCCTTTCCTCTTCGGTATAGTATCTTAACATTGTTTTATATAGCCTAGCGATTAATGCTCTTTTATTTGCCCATATTTCTTCTTCTAACTCAGTTTTGGTTTTGGTGAAGCCTTTTTCTTTCTTATCCCTTTTCATTCTTTCAGCTAACTGATGATACAGAAACCATCCACATTCTATTTTTTCTTCTCTCAGTTGTTCATATGATTTTATCATATAATCGTTGTTTTTTTGATATAATATATCCTCATATTTTATCCAACCTTGATTTTTCCATGGATCTGTTGTGTATAGGGCTTCGTGTGGTGACATCCATAAGGGAATTTTGGGACATATTCTCTCTTGGTATCTCCTCCATACTTTTAGTAGAGTGGATCTTATTAGGTGCCTATCTATATGATAATTAGCTTTTTCTTTATGGTAGAAAAGAAGTGCATGCCATCCTGTTTTTATTTGTGAGCTTTCCAATTTTAATAATGATTTATTCTTAAGTTTGATCCAGTCTGTTATCCAACTTAGACAACAGGCTTCAAAGTAGATTCTGAGATTAGGCAGGGCAAAACCACCCCTTTCTTTGGCGTCTTCTAATATTTTGACTTTAATTCTTGCTTTTTTATTTGCCCATATAAAAGTTAAAATTTCTCGTTGCCATTCATTAAACATGTTCCTATTTTGAATTACCGGAATGGACTGGAAAAGAAATAAAAATTTCGGAAGAATGATCATTTTTACTAGTGCAATTCTGCCTAGCAGTGATAAGTTCAAATCTTTCCATTTTCCTAAATCCCTTTTAATTTCTAACCACGTCTTTTTATAATTATTTTTGATTAAGTCGGAATTTTTACTTGTCAATATAATTCCTAAATACTTTACTTTTTTACTTATATTTAAGCCATATTCTTGTATTATTAAGAGTTTCTCCTTTTCACATAGATTTTTCGTTATTATGTTAGATTTTTCTTTATTTATTTTTAAGCCCGATACTTGCTCAAATAACTTTATTTGATTTAATAAAGGTTTTATGCTGTTTATAGGGTCTTCAATAGATAAAACGATATCATCTGCAAATGCCCGAATTTTGAGTTGCACTCCTTTACATGGGTGACAATTCTCTGAACCAACCTGGCATTAAAGAACTGCACCACAAGACTGGAGGGAAAGTTGACAAGGCAATCCAAAACTCTTCAGATGGTGAAAGGAGTGGAAGACAGTAGACCTCTCTTATCATTAGTCCTTAATCTAGCCTAGCCAGTCGCCAGCAATGTAAGTCCCCTGGGTTGTGATTACTGTAACAAGGGGAACCCTCACACAGCTCTATCGTTTTGCTTACACTCCAGACAAATATTAACCAAACATTGACACATTAAGTCAATAGAAGGATAGGATCTGCTTATCAAAAGCACAACTATCTTTGTGAAGTGAACATGTCACTGATCCAATCTGTTAGCGTAAATCCTTTTAATAAAATTTTTGGGCTTATTAAACACGTGGAATCCACCATTATGACCCCAAACTAAACCCTGCAAGGAGGCAGCCATAATCCCCCGGATGAGACCTCAAATAAGCAAGGAGGGAATCTCGTTCTCTCCTCCATAAAACCAGTTCTTGGGAGTTGCCAAGCTAGACTTCCATGTAGTTGAAAGTGGCTAAATAATAAGCTTGCTGGCCTCCAATTTCACACTTATTGTGACAAGCCATTAACAGTAATGACACACCTATTCTCCTACCTTCTCTCCTTGATTGCATCAAGGACCAGAACATTGTTTAGACTATCTTAAACCTTGACTTAGCAATGCCAAGGTCACGATAGCCTTTGTCCAACTGGAGCTAGACCATTAAACTCTAGCCTGCAGCTAGAAAATTCCTATAAATATGACCAGGTTTGAGACCCTCTGAGAGACCCACTTGGAACGCAGTGGACTTCATGTCACTCTGTGCTCTGACCTCCCTCGGCCATCCCTTCCCCCACACTGATGGCCGAGCCCGTCATGAACATCACTATCTACGGAAACTACATTCAGGAGAAGCCAGAGGGAGTGAGTATTTCTACAGAGGAGTCTATTTCCAACTATCCCCACTTTCCTCCCTTCCTTCTAGTGTGCAGTGTGTATGTGTGTGTGCCATATTTGTGTGTGTATGCATTTTGCCCCTAATAAATATTATAGATTTTATTAAAAATCACTGCACACAACTAAATAATGGCAAAACAACTGATTATAGAGAGGACTTCAACGAGTAAGGAAGGCTACATTTGGGCACAAGATGATCAGCTCCATACTTCTTCCTCTCTGTTAGTCAAAATATAGTAATAATCTTCCTCAGATGAGCTGTAGTCAGCAAAATGATGTAATATCTTTAGCCAGTGCAAGATTATGGGAATATGCATACTTGAGGAAACCTTGGAAGTATTTTCTCATCTAAAATTTCTTATAAAGGTCCTAGATCCCAAGGATAATTTGTTCATCTTTGAACAGAAAGTGTCCTGAATGTGTATCATTCAGGTGTATCCAAGAAGAATGTCTTGAAACTATCATCTATATAGGAGCTCTGATTCCTAAGAAGAAGAAGGTGCCTGCCTCCTCCTCCTGGAGGCCACTTGCTGGATCACTGCCTTGTCTTGGCTCTGTCTTTTCAAGGTGAAATCATTCTTTCAGACCCCCAAAATCTGTGATTTTGTTAGCTTATTCTCTTCCTTAAAGTTCTAGCTCTGACTTAGAGGACCTTGATTACCTTGCGGCCTCCTCTTTCTCCTTCTTTGCACTGCCCCAACAAGAAGTGTTAGAGAATAGAAGGGGAGCCGGCCTGAAGCATCAGAAGTGAATCAGAGACTTGCCTTTGGAAGGAGCTTTTAGCCAGGAGCTCTTTACCTAACTATAGGCCCTGTGACTTGAACTCAGTGACAGAGCTTGGGAATAAAGGCCAAGTCTAGCAAGGGAAGCCCACAGTCTTGTTTCAGTGCCTCCTTAAGACTTCTCAGTATGGACACAGAAGGCCCTGCAGCAGTCACTTGCAACACCTGTGGGATGTTTGTCTTCTTGCCTACAGAGGTGGGGAACTACACCTGCCACAAGTGCAAGTTGGTAGCCCTCTTGGAAGAGAAAGTACAGCAGCTAGAGGAGCAGATATCTGCACTCCAGCATCATAGAGAACAGGAGATTCTCCTGAACAGATCAGACCAGAATGTCTTGGGTGGGAAACACACAGAGGAAGCTGCTGGGGTGGAGGAAGTCACTGCACATAAAACAGAGGTAGATGCTTGGAGGAAGGTCACACACAGAAGTAAGGAAACCAGGGAACGTTCTGTGAGCGGCTTGCAGCTACAGAATCGCTTTGAATCTCTCTCTGTTGTCAGAGATGATGAGGAAAAGCAGCAGGGACAAACATCAGGGACAGAGCAGGGGATCCTGAGAGTATCACGAAAAGGAACAGCCACTGCTAAGCCTCGGAGGAGGCGTGTAGTCGTGGTGGGGGACTCTTTGCTGAGGGGTACCGAAGCATTGGTTTGTGGGCCTGACAAGATGTCTCGGGAGGTGTGTTGTCTCCCTGGGGCAAAGATCCATCATGTGACAGAGAGGCTGACAAGACTTGTCAAGCCTACTGATCAATACCCCCTTCTTTTGGTTCATGTGGGAACCAATGATACTGCAAGGCACAGCCTTCAGAATATCAAAAGGGATTATGAGGCTCTGGGAAGGAAGCTGAAAGAGATGGATGCACAGGTTGTCATCTCATCTCTACTCCCGGTAGAAGGGCATGGTCCAGGAAGGGAGAGGAAAATAGCAGAGGTGAATAACTGGCTCCGTAGATGGTGCCGCCAAGAACAGTTTGGATTCTTGGATCATGGGCTGTGGTTCCATGAGGAGGGACTTCTGGCAAGGGATGGACTGCATCTCACGCCAGTTGGCAAAAACATTTTTGCCAACAGTCTGAAGAATCTGATCAGGAGGGCTTTAAACTGAGTTATATGGGGGAGGGAGACAGCATTCTGGAAGGCAAAAGGAATGGAGAGAATAGTCAAAGGGGCATAGAGGGAACAAGGCAAACAGTGCAAGAACCCAACAGTAGGAGGCAAAAAAATGTGCAAAAGCAGCAAGTAAAGAGGACACATGGTCTTAAATGTCTCTACACTAATGCACAGAGTATGGGAAATAAGCAGGATGAACTTGAACTCCTAGCACAACAAGGGAAATATGATATAATAGGCATCACTGAAACCTGGTGGGATAAGTCTCATGATTGGAATGTAGAAATAGAGGGGTATAACCTTTTTAAGAGAAACAGGCCAAGCAGGAAAGGAGGAGGAATAGCATTATATGTCAGGGATATTTACACCAGTGAAGAGATCCAGGAAGTCAATACTGGAAGCCAGGTGGAGAGCATCTGGATAAAAATTAAAGGAGAGGGAAACAACAGGGATATTACTGTGGGAGTCTACTACAGACCCCCGACTCAGGCAGAGGAATTGGATGATGCCTTTCTAGGACAGATAAACACATACTCAGAAAGGAGAGATGTAGTAGTGATGGGGGACTTCAACTATCCTGATATTTGCTGGAAGTCAAACTCAGCCAAATCCTCAAGGTCTAGCAAATTCCTCACTTGCCTGGAAGACAATTTCATTGTCCAAAAGGTGGAAGAGGCAACAAGGGGATCAGCCATTTTAGATCTTATCTTAACCAACAGGGAAGACCTAGTTGATGGGGTGCAAGTGGTTGGATCCTTAGGTGGAAGTGACCATGTTCTCCTGGAGTTTGTTATACAGTGGAAGGGAGAAGCTAGGCATAGTCAGACACGCGCTCTAGACTTTAGGAGAGCTGATTTCAATAAACTTAGAGAAATACTGGGAGTGATCCCATGGTCAGGAATACTAGAAGAGAAAGGAGTTCAAGACGGATGGGAGTTTCTCAAAAGGGAAATATTGAAGGCACAATTTCAAACCGTTCCAATGAGGAAGAAAAATGGGAGATGTCTCAAGAAGCCAGGATGGATGACTAAGGAACTTTCAACTGAGCTAAGTTTTAAACGGAACATGTATAAGAAATGGAAAAATGGGGAAATCACGAAAGAGGAATTCAAACAAATAGCCAGTACGTGTAGGGATAAAGTCAGAAAAGCTAAAGCGCAGAATGAACTCAGGCTGGCTAGAGAGGTTAAGAACAATAAAAAGGGCTTTTTTGGATATGTCCGCAGCAAAAGGAAAAAGAAGGAAATGGTAGGGCCACTGCGTGCAGAAGATGGCAAAATGCTAACAGGGGACAGAGAAAAGGCAGAATTACTCAACACCTTCTTTGCTTCAGTCTTCTCAGAAAAGGCAAAGGGTGCTCAACCTAAGGATAATGGAGCAGAAGACAGAATAGAGGAATTTCAGCACAGAATAAGTAAAGAGGTAGTACAGGAATATCTGGTTAACCTAAATGAATATAAATCTCCAGGACCAGATGAACTACATCCTAGAGTATTAAAAGAACTGGCAAATGTAATATCGGAACCACTGGCAATAATCTTTGAGAACTCCTGGAGAACAGGAGAAGTCCCAGCAGACTGGAGGAGGGCAAACGTTGTGCCCATCTTCAAAAAGGGAAAAAAAGAGGATCCCAACAATTATCGTCCAGTTAGTCTGACATCAATTCCAGGAAAGGTTCTAGAGCAGATCATTAAGCAGAGAGTCTGTGAACACTTAGAGGCTAATGCCATAATCACAAAAAGTCAACATGGGTTTCAGAGAAACAAGTCATGCCAAACGAACCTGATCTCGTTTTTTGATAAAATTACCAGCTTGGTAGATGAAGGGAATGCTGTGGATATAGTATACCTTGATTTCAGTAAGGCCTTTGACAAGGTTCCCCATGACATTCTTGCAAACAAGCTTGCAAAATGTGGGATAGACAAGTTAACTGTTACATGGATTTGTAATTGGTTGACTGCCCGAACTCAAAGGGTGCTCAACAATGGTTCCTTTTCATCCTGGAGAGAAGTGACCAGTGGGGTGCCACAGGGCTCTGTCCTGGGCCCAGTGCTATTCAATGTCTTTATTAATGACTTGGATGACAGAATTGGGGGCATACTTATCAAATTTGCAGATGACACTAAACTGGGAGGAGTAGCTAATACCCCAGAGGACAGGATCAACATTCAAAATGACCTGAATAAACTAGATAGCTGGGCCGATGCTAACAAGATGAAATTCAATGCAGAGAAATGTAAGGTTCTGCACTTAGGGCGGAAAAATGAAATGCAGAGATATAGGATGGGGGACATCTGGCTGAATGAGACCACATGTGAAAGGGATCTAGGAGTCCAAGTAGACCATAAGCTGAACATGAGTCAACAGTGCGATGCGGCAGCTAAAAAAGCCAATGCAATTTTAGGCTGCATCAATAGAAGTATAGCATCTAGATCAAGGGAAGTTATAGTGCCACTCTATTCTGCTTTGGTCAGGCCCCACCTGGAATACTGTGTCCAGTTCTGGGCACCACAATTCAAAAAAGATGTGGAGAAACTGGAGCATGTCCAAAGGAGGGCAACTAAGATGGTGAAGGGTCTGGAAACCATGCCCTATGAGGAACGCCTTAGGGAACTGGGAATGTTTAGCCTGGAGAAGAGAAGGTTAAGAGGTGATATGATAGCCCTGTTCAAATATTTGAAGGGATGTCATATTGAGGAAGGAGCAAGCTTGTTTTCTGCTGCTGCAGAGACTAGAACGCGGAACAATGGATGCAAGCTGCAGGAAAAGAGATTCCACCTCAACATTAGGAGGAACTTCCTGACAGTAAGGGCTATTCGACAGTGGAACACACTCCCTCGGAGTGTGGTGGAGTCTCCTTCCTTAGGGGTCTTTAAGCAGAGGCTGGATGGCCATCTGTCAGGGATGCTTTGATTTGGAGTTCCTGCATGGCAGGGGGTTGGACTGGATGGCCCTTGTGGTCTCTTCCAACTCTATGATTCTATGATTCTATGATTCTAAGTACAATTCTCTCCAACTTTTCTTCAATTTTTATCATACCTAGAATCTATCTTTTGAGGAGTATTGTCTCTTCACACTACAGGACTTCAACTCCCCCCATGTCTCTGGTGTGCGTATTATATTGATGCTGCTTTTGAACCCTTTTAGCAACCCTTGAACTTTAGATCACTTAATGCTAAACCCTCTCAGCCTTGTGAATTTTTGCATCTGAATTAGTATCTCGCCATCTTGAAGTAACTGTTCTCTATTTGCAAGTTATCTGTGTTCTGCATGTACTGTTTGGCACTTTTGAAGCTCTACCACACTATTTACTATTTTTCCCCATGCAATTATTGTGTATATTTTGATTCTTGTGTGTTCAGTAGATTGTTCTGTATGGATGTAGCTAATTGACTCCAATTTGCCCAAGAGGCACTACTTAGATATCAATTTCCTTAAGATGCCAAGGTCACAAGATCTTTGCAGGTGAATATTGTGTTTTTACATTGTAATCATTTTGATTTGTAAGCTGCCTTGAGTCCCAAGCTTGGGGAAAATGTGGAGTATAAAGTTAACAGCTGTAGCAGAAACAAGATAAAGCTTGTTTGGAGCTTCTAGCTCCAGGAGAAAAGTATACTCCTTCCATCTGGGATAGTCATCCTCTTCCACTGAGTGCACAGCTTCAGGAGGGTTGCATGTGGAGTGCTGGGGGAGACACCTACCTACCTAACAAGCCATATCAGCTGAATAAACACTAGTGATAAATGGGGAGACAGATGTTGCAGCCAGATTTCCTGTACAAATGGAATGATGAACATTGAATAGCAATGCCACAGATTGGATTATAACTGCATGATCACTAAAAGCAACATGGCTTGGAAAGTGCCAAATTATCTAGTGATTCTTAGATTCTTGGACAGAATCCAAATACTGATGGAGTTCAAAACTCCAGTTAGCAACAGACAGTAGACTGAGAATCCAATAAATATGCTCAGAACATGTACTTTGAAAGCCTAAGAACTGGAATCCCCTTTCTCATTGGGATCACCAAGACAAAGGAATAAGTTCTTAACTTGACCCAAAGTGGGATCCCTCTTTTCTTTAATACTGCCTCTTTCAGGGTCGACTTGCTCACAACCAATCCCAGGAATGTGTGCAAAGCTCACCACTGCCACTCTAGCTGTTTCTTGTCTCCGAAGTCAATCACATTGTCACTAGGACAACAATCAAACAGGTTCCTTCCCTTCCATCTTGTATTCAGTCTTCACTCTTTGCAAGACTAGCTACAACTAGAGAGCTGTATTTGCAAGGATGAGGAGGTAAGATGTCTTACTCCATTCTTTTGTTCTTCCAGCCACTTTGTCTTAGATGTTACATTTTGTTTATGAGATGGTTCTTCAATTATCCTGGTCCAAACCTACTTGTAGTGAAATGTCTGGAAACCATGCCCTATGAGTAGTGGCTTAAGGAGGTGGAGAAGAGAAGGTCAAGGGGTGACATGATTGTTGTTAACTGTCCTCAAGTCGACCCCGACTCATGGAAACCCTGTGGATGAGAGTCTAAGACCCCCCCCCCCCCAATGCTCTGCTCAAATCTGGCAGGCTCACACGCATGAATACTTTGATTAAATCTACAGTACACATATAGTGTGCAACCTTTCCTTTCTTTCTAATACCTTCTTCTTTTCCTAGCATCATTGTCTTTTCTATTGAACCATGCTTTCTCATGATGGCCAAAGTACAACAATCTCAATTTTGATGGACCTGATCCCCTTCCCCATCACCATTCCCTTCTCCTTTTGTGTCGTGTCTTTTTAGATTGTAAGCCTGAAGGCAGGGAACTGTCTAATTAAAAATAATAACTGTAAGCTGCTCTGATAGCCTTTAAGGCTGAAGGGCAGGGTATAAATACTTTAATAAAATAAATATAATAAATACGTAGATAAATTTGATCATGTTGGCTTCCAGGGAGAGATCAGGCCTGATCTATTCAAGGGCCCATTTGTTTGTCTTTTTGGCCATCCACGGTATCCTCAGCACTCATCTCTTACACTGTATTTCAAATGCGTTAATTTTCTTCTTATCTGCTTTCTTCACTGCTCAGCTCATACATCCATACATGGTGATGGGGAATACAATGGCTTGGACAATTCTAACTTTAATGCTAAGTTGTACATCTTTACATCACTTGTATATCTTTCCTTAGTAATTGTTCCAAGTCTGTGATGTTTTCTGCTAGTGGTATGGCATCATTTACATATATTAGATTATTGATGTTCTTTCTTCTCATTTTCACTCTTCCTCCTTCTAGGTCTATACCTGCTCTTTTTATGGTTTTTTTTTTCTGCATACAAGTTGAACACTGTCTGACCCCTTACTATGTTCAACAATGCAAAGGGATGACATATGAAGGATGGAGCAAGCATGTTTTCTGCTGCTCCAGAGATGAGGACAAGAAGCAATTTCAGCTACAGGAAAAAAGATTCTACTTTAATAGTAGGAAGAACTTTCTGACAGATAGCTGTTAGACAGTGGAAGATGCTGCTTTGGAGGGTATTAAACAGAGGCTTTGAGAGTACTTTGACTCTATATTACTACATGGCAGGGGTTGGACTGGATGGCCCTTCTGGCCTTTTCCAACTCTATGATTCTAAGTATTATTATTATTATTATTATTATTATTAACCTTTATTTATATATCGCTGTAAATTTACACAGTGCTGTACATACAATCTTATAAATTAGACGGTTCCCTGCCCTCAGGTTTACAATCTAAACGACACAACACAAAAGGAGAAGGGAAAGGTGGTGGGAAAGGGGATGAGGTCCAGTGGTTCTTCTCTCCCTTTAGGGCCTGGACCAAGGCAGATGGACTGGGCAAGGGTGGGTGACTGTGGAAGGGCAGGGGGTTGCATTAGCCCCTTAGGAGACACTGGAAGGATGCACTCTTCATTGCTCCTGTTTTCACTCAAAACTATGAATTTCTTTGTCCCCAGATGCCCTCTAGAAGACAATATAGGGACATTATCACCATGTTTTGAGGCCTTTTTGGGGCACTTTATGCCCAGGAGATGACCTTTTTTTAATGAGAAGAAGGGAACAGAACTCACTCCCTGTTAAAAAAAAAAAAAAAAAAAAGGGGGGGGCACATCTTAGGCATAAATTGGTCCAGCCTCCTTTCCAAGTGGTACAAATATCCAACACACCTTTAAAGGGCATGTTGGGTCAAAATAGTTTTGAAAAATTTTCTAAGGAAAAAAAGAAGACCCCTAAAGGCCACAAAAATGGCCCTAAGCACAGCACACAACCCATAGGCCACACTTTTTCCACTCTTGTTTGTGGGCTTTAAAATTCAAAAACAGCATTCTGAATTGCAGACAGGTAAAAGAACATGTCTCCTAAAAAAACCCCAAGGAAAAAAGAGCATATCAAATGCATACAGCTGTTCCATTTTTGGTAGGGGGTCTGGTGAGAATACTTGATGGTTTTTGGAATGTCCTTCTGAATGCTAGAAGAACTCACATAGTCTAAGAAGCAAATGTTTGTCCATTTTAAAAACAAGACAGTGTCTTATATTAATGTTTGCTCCCAAAGATGTGCTAGGTCTTATTTTCAGGGGGTGTCTTATTTTGCCATGAAGAACAATTCACATTTATTGTTGAACAAAAGAAATTAACGTTTATTATATACTTTATATATATTTATATACAAAAACTTTGCTAGGTCTTACTTTCGGGGGAGGCCTTATATTTGGCAATTCAGCAAAACCTCTACTAGGCCTTATTTTCTGAGGATGTCTTATTTTTGCGGAAACAGGGTATATACCATATATACACGGCTATAAGTTGACCGCATGTATAAGTCGACGGCAAGTTTTGGGGCCAAAATTATGGATTTTGCTATGACCCATAGATAAGTCGATGGTAAAATTTAGGGGCATATAGCAAAGATCTAAAGGATGAAGCAAAGCAAAACAATGTCAAAGAACTTACAAAATTCTATCAGACATAACTCTTTGTGCTCTCTTAAGACTGAATGGATGAGAGAGTAGAGGGGGTCAATGCTTCCCATATTAAACTATACTCTTGCTTTTCACCAGGAGATGGTTCCTTCTTTTAAATAAGAGTTAAGATACAGTACTTACACTGACCCGTGGATAAGTCGACTCAGGTTTTTTGGGTCCATTTTTTGACCTAAATTTCTAGACTTATACATGAGTATATACAGTATATAGCAGGAAGACTGACAGAAATATATAAGACTAGCGATCAGGCTAGAGACACATTACTAACTGTAAGATTAACCGTTTACAATGTTGAGATAAAGACAGTCTTAAAGAGAGAGGGACCTAAATATCTATCTATATAATAAGGGGAAACCTATCTATATAAGGTATATACCTATCTATATAATGAGCAGAAAAAGAATGCATCCATTTCTTCCAACAGTACTAGATAAGACCAGTATAGCTAACCAACACTGAAATTATTTTATTTCAGCATATTTTGATTACAGTTATTAGGGTACACCATTATTTCCCAAGGCAAAGGAAGAAAAGAAAGTCCCCAGCTTTGCCAACAGCCTCTGTTCTGTAGTCAGCATAGAGATTATACTTCTTATTCTTGACATCTCAGGGAAGCTGAGGGAAATTGGAGAACTCATAAACAGGGTCCCTTATATACTGTCCCTACTATTCCCCTGATTGTTTGGGCAAGGGGGGCCAACGCCACCCTTTCCCCACAGCAGTGCGGCGTGGCGGTGTGAGGAGGAGCCGGGACATCTTTGGGCCCTATTTAGGCCCCAACACTTCCCTCCCTCCCATCTTCCCCAGAAGCGGCGTGAGCGATGGAGGAGGAGCCGGAAGATCTCTAGCCCTTAAAAGGCCTCAGCGTCCTCCATCTGGTCTCGCAATGGCAGCGCAGTGGAATGGAGAGTAGCGGCGATAGCAACATTTGGGCCTCTCTAGACCCTAAGTTACTCTCCTTGAACATTAGAACTTTTTATTCCTCCCTTTCTAGCACTGCCGCCGGTATAATGTTTATTTTGAGAGAACGGACTAGACAGGAGAACAGACAATATTTGCCTATTGTTTGTCTATGTTTGCTCACCTGCCTTGAGAAGGGAAATTTAGCTGGATTGCCCATTCCTACCAGCGGACAATGGAGCCGGGAATTACCTGGGGGCGGCGATTGAGGTTGTGTGGGGGCAGGGAAGGTATGGCGGTAACAGAGTGAACACATGTTACAAAAGAAGTAGGGATCGATGTTTAGTATCTATCCCTTCTTCAGTTCACTCTGTTGCCCAAGATAGTTTGGAGTGCATACCAACCATCCCACAATCCCTTAACCTGCTCCTCTGCAATGTCAGGTCGGCAAGAGGTAAAACGCACATTATCCACGATCTTCTTGTGGATGAACAGGCCGACCTGGCATGCTTTACCGAGAACTGGCTGGGAGATACCAGTGCTGCCACGTGGGCACAGTCTCTCCCAGTCGGTTACACGGTCAGTGAACAGATAAGGGAAAGTGGACGGGGGGGGGGGGGCGGTGTGGCTATAGTTCATAGAACCAACCTGACCTTGACCAGGAAACCTGTCCGGAAAACTGCCCACATCGAATGTATGTACCTGAGCCTGAAGACCAGGGATAGTCTGGGGATTCTGTTAGTATACAGGCCACCCCGTTGCCTAACAGACTCCCTAGCCGAGCTGACTCAGCTGGTCTCCGAGTTGCTGTTGGAGTCGCCCAGACTTCTTGTCTTGGGCGACTTCAACATTCCTCTCGAGACCAGCCCTTCTGATCTATCTGGAGCAGCCGGGGAGTTCATGGAATCCATGAGAGCCATGAACCTATCCCAATTGGTCAATGGGCCTACCCATTGCGCGGGTCATACTCTTGATGGGGTTTTTTGTACGGAACAGGAGTATCCGTGGGCGGAGGTAACAAAGACCTCCACGCTATCATGGACGGATCATTTCCTGATCAAGACGGAACTAAAAGCCATTTTTCGTCCCCCCGGGGGTGGCGGACCCATTCGAATGGTCCGCCCTCGAAGGCTAATGGAACCTATTGGTTTCCAGAAGGCCCTAGAGGGTTTGTTGGTTGGGAATGCCGGTGATTCTGCTGAGGCTCTGGTTGATACCTGGAACACCGACGTTGCCAGAGCCATCAACACGATCGCCCCCGAGCGTCCTTTCCAGCCCGCTCCTAACCGGAAACCCTGGTACACAGAAGAGCTCAGGGAGATGAAGCGGGCTGGACAACGACTAGAGTGCAAATGGCGGAGGACTCGCCTCTTATCCGACAGAACTCTCTATAGACTGCATCTTCGCATCTATGGAGAGGCTTTGCGTGCAGCGCGGAGATCCCGCTGCTCTGCACGCATTGCATCTGCAGAGTCCCGCCCAGCAGAGCTGTTTAAGGTGGTGGGGGAGTTGACGCAGGTTCCCCCTGCGCCAAACCCCCTACTAGAGCCTACAGCATCCTGCTGTGAGGCGTTTAACATCCACTTTGCAGATAAAATCTCTCGGATAAGAGCCGACTTGGACGCCAATCATTGTCCAGTGTCCATGAGTGAGGTATCCAGTAACTCCGTTGCTGTCAGTTTACTGGATGAGTTCCAATCGGTGAGTTCCGATGACGTGGACAAGCTCCTTGGATGTGTGAGGAGGACGACTTGCTCCCTTGATCCAGGTCCATCCTGGCTGGTCGTCCAGGGAGGAGACACATTGAGAACATTCCTTCGGGAGGTGATCAATGCGTCTCTCAGGGAAGGCAGTGTTCCATCCTGTTTGAAGGAGGCGGCCGTTAGGCCCCTCCTGAAGAAGCCTTCCCTTGATCCCCTGGACAGAAACAACTACAGACCAGTTTCCTTGCTGCCTTTTCTCAGCAAGGTGATCGAGAGAGCCGTCGCCTCCCAACTCCAAGCTGTCTTGGATGAAACCGATTATCTCGATCCGTTCCAGACCGGCTTCAGGGCAGGTTATGGAGTGGAGACAGCCATGGTTGCTCTGACTGATGACCTCCGCTTGAGCATCGACAGGGGTAGTGTGACCCTGTTGGTGCTCTTGGATCTCTCCGCGGCTTTTGACACTATCGATCACTCCATCCTTTTGGATCGGCTGAGAGAGTTGGGGATCGGTGGCACCGCACTCCGATGGTTCCGATCCTTCCTCTCTGGCAGATCTCAAAGGGTGAGACTCGGGGACAGTTGCTCCTCTAAGATCGAGCTTAGCTGTGGCGTCCCCCAGGGCGCCATTCTGTCCCCGATGTTATTTAACATCTATATGAAGCCGTTGGGTGAGATCATCCGGAGGCACGGAGCTCAGTGTCACCAGTACGCTGATGACACCCAGATATACTTCTCCGTGACCAGATCGTCTGCTCAGACCTCCAATGGTGTCTCCCCTCTCAATGACTGCCTTGCGGCCGTAATGGATTGGATGAGGAAAAATCGATTGAAGCTCAATCCAGACAAAACGGAGGTGCTCACAGTCACAGGCCCGAAACCAGGCTTGGGAATACAACTTCCAGTCCTGGACGGAGTCACACTCTCCTCAAAGGACTCTGTTCGCAGTCTGGGGGTACTCCTTGACCCGTCGCTTCACATGACAAGTCAGGTGAATGCGACGGTTAGGAGCGCCTGCTATCAGCTTCGGCTGATACGCCAGCTGCGCCCTTTCCTAGAGATGAGGGATCTGGAAACTGTGATACACGCACTGGTAACCTCACGTTTGGACTACTGTAACGCACTCTACATGGGGCTACCCTTGTGCCTAACCCGGAAACTACAACTGGTCCAAAATATGGCAGCCAGACTTCTCACTGGAACATCTAGGAGAGAGCACATCACTCCTGTGCTTAAAGCTCTCCACTGGCTGCCGACCAGTTTCCGGGCACAGTACAAGGTGTTGGTTTTAACCTTTAAAGCCCTACATGGCTTGGGTCCATCTTATCTAAGGGACCGCCTCTTCCCATATGAACCCCCCCGCATACTTCGGTCCTCTGGGAGGAACTTGCTGCAACCCATGAAGACCAGGTTGGTGCAGACCTCCCAGAGGGCCTTTTCGGCTGTTGCTCCCAGGTTGTGGAATGACCTGCCGGATGAGATGCGTCTTATTTCATCTTTAGAAGGCTTTAAAAAAGCCCTAAAGACGCACCTCTTCCGGCAGGCCTTCCCAGAGAATGTAAACATCCCCCGGCTCCAAATCTAGGCTTTAGAGTGGCCTTTTCTTCCAGCCTTCCTTCTCTGTTTCTACTTTTACATAACCTTGGCTGGGTCCGTTCTTCTCTAATCTTGTTTTTATTACTATTTTAGCTAGTTACTGTTTTAATTCAATTGTGATTTAATCTCTTTTTAAGGGGGGGTGGTAAGGGAAAGGATGGGATATTTTACTTGATATTGTTTTAATCCTTGTTGTAATCCGCCCCGATTGCTTGTTCAGAGGGGCGGACTAGAAATAAATATTATTATTATTATTATTATTATTATTATTAATATACCTTAAAAGATAAAGCCAACTTAATGTAGACATTTTTTACTTCAAGTGAAACTATCGCGCGCGCGCACACACACACATATTGCAGTGCATCAAAGAATACTAAAGAAGCTCTAAAAGATACTTAAAAAAGAATCAACAGAGTAAAAATCAAAACACACAATTTAAAAATTGAACAGCATCAGAATACATAAGAAGGAACACAAGTTTATCAGATCTTAACCAGCAACTTCCACATTCTTGGTCTATGCACACAAACAAACACTAGCCTGTACTCAGTCCTTTAGGAAAAACAATCAAGAAGATGTTGAATGACCTTTTCTTGTAAGACAAAACTGCTACTGAGAAGGGCCTGCTCTTAATAAGGCCACTCTAATACATAAGAAAATCAACTCATTTTAGATGTGGTGTTGGAGAAGTGCTGAAGATATCATGTATAGCCAAAAAGACAAATAAATGGGTTCTATAACAGGTCAAGCCTGTTCTCCTTGGAAGCCAGGATGATTAAATTGAGACCGGCACACTTTGGCCACATCATGAGAAAGCATGAATCATTGGAAAAGACAATGATGCTAGGAAAGGCAGATGGCAGTAGAAAGAGAGAAAGGCCACAATATAGATGGATAGACTTAGTCAAAGAGAACACAGGACTGAGCCTGCAAGATAGCGGAGCAGGGGAGGATGGGTTTTTTGGAGATGTCTCATCCACAGGGTTTTCATGAGCCGAGTTTGACTCAAGGGCATTAACAACAACAAGCCCTACACAGAGCATGTTACAGTAAGCTAAAGTCACTTCAGTATGAATTTTGTCGCTCTTACATGAATGGCATTCCTTTTCACTGCATTGCTTCAATGGGATACACAGTTCCATGCTCACGCTGACATGGCAATTCCCCTCCTGCCCCCTCTGGAAACCTGTTTCCTGATGAAAAATTATGCAGCCCTTTGCCAAAATACGTCTGTACATGTGGGAGAGATACTGATTAATTTGTAGGAGAGAAATGCTTTTTGTGAAATGTTCAACTCTGCTACTTAAATATGGTTGTACGTGAATGAGAGAAGTGCCAGTAATTTCAACTTTCATTTTAACCTATTGCTTATTTCTAGAGCCAGAAGAAGAAACTACAGGCATAGTTAATAAAGCCTCTGAAGGCGAAGATTTTTACATTTTTTAACATGCACTCAGCCTCTTTTTCCTTCTCATTCTCTGTCTAGCTGGAATAATAATAATAATAATAATAATAATAATGTTTATTTATAATCCGCTCCTCAAGCAAAGTAATCCAGACTTCCTAGTGCCAGTTGCAGCAATGTGCCTATGTAATAAAAGTTAAACTAGGAAACAGCAGGTTTCTACTCTAGCCCAGTGTTTCTTAATCCTTCCTTTACCTTTAAATATATTTTGTTGTTGCCGTGAACCTACAAGACTTAACTCAAGATTTAAAACCCAGATTATCACCCACCACCATTAAGCACTGTTGAAATGGGGCACATTATTCTGTGAAACCCCTCAGAATGTTTGATGGGATTGGAAATGAACTGGGAAGTAGAAAAGAGGTGGAGTGTTCAAGGTCCTGCAGAAGTGGCCTTGCAGTGAGGTAGAAGTGCAGGGCTATTGACGGGAAAGGAGACAAGGAGGAGGAGTAGGGGTGGGCAGGTTGAAGCATGGCAGGAAAGGGCAGGGGAGAGAAGGGTGAAGGCTGTCTGGCTGTCATTTCTGTTGCTCAGCCTGCCCTCTTCCCACAGTGAAGCAACCACATGACAGGCAATGTGAAGGGCCAGCCTTCACAATCCGCCCCGCACTCTGGAAAAAAATTACTAGACCTCTGGAAAAAAATTACCAGAGTGTCCAAAAATAAAGTTGAAGTCTACCTTTGATAGATCGTCCACTGCTGTTGCCCCCAGACTCTGGAATGGCCTCCCTGAAGAGATCCGTCTTATCAACACTCTAGATGCCTTTAAAAAGGCACTTAAAACGGATCTCTTCCGGCAGGCTTATCCATTTGATCCTCCACGAGCAACCCCAGAGAATAGTCTCTCTTTGGATGACTAGAGTACCGGGCTGGCAGCGGCAATTTAGATTTGTTTTGATCATAGAGTGATGTTTTAAGATTGTTTTAAAATTTAAAATTGTTGTTATTATGTTGTTATTATGTTTAAATTGTACTGTGATTTTAAATTGTTGTGCTCCCACCTCGATCCATGGAGACAGGTGGGAAATATAAATAAATACATAAATAAATAATAATTATATTTGCCTTGGTTCCTGTCATGTGGCCACTCCAGTGTGGGGAGTAGATGGGCTGAACAGTCTTCAAGCTCAATGACCCCTGTAAGGACATTGTGTACCCACAAGGGTCCATGGACCACAGGTTAAGAACCACTGCTTTAGCCAATCCTACCTTAGCTGTGTGTGCCTGTCTAGAAAAGGTAGGATAAACTTGGCTCATCAGGTACCACCAGCATGTGGATAGCTCTACATGTTTGGCCATTAAAATGGCAATCATAACAAAGTGAAGGATGCAGTTTGGAAGAAACCTTCAAGCGGTGTCTAAATACTTCAAAGTATTTTTGTTTACTGAAGCAAGGCATTGTTGCATCTTACATCTGTATATTTTTAGCTTTGAATAAAATGTTTCCTGAAACATGTTAAACTGCTCTTCTATTTTGAGGTATAAAAACCAACCCCTATTCTTTCAATGTTCCTTCTGCCTCTATTACCAACTTTTCTGTTACAGAAATAATGACTAGGAAGACATCTAATTTGTTAACTAACGTATGCATTTATAACAGAACCACATCAAAGTAAATGGATACAGAAGCTATTTCCTGGACTGGAATTTCTTATCTTCCAGTATCTGTGAATCAGTTTCAGAAGACAAACTGCCACAACAAATCTTTTGATCCTGTTAGATTTTTATCTAGCTCCTGGAATGGACACCCAAAAGTACAGAGAGGGAAGACTTTTAACTGATTTGTTTCCCAGATGAGCAACTCATGTTTTACAGCATCAGAATGGGAGCATGCAGAAGTGTGTGCTAGGGAAGACTGTATCACTACCAACCCAATAATCAATAGGTGGGATCCTAATCCCAAAAGGATTACCTATTCACCTACTCAGACTCCCAATCTGTAACATGGAGACACAAAACAGTATCAATTTAAAGAATATTGCCAATATGATACAAATGGGTTAGGCCATGCTCTAATGCACCAAGGGAATTGTTCTGGTAGCAAGGAAGTGTCTAGATGCCATAAACCACACAGCTCAAAACCTAGAGATAAGCAAGGATGGCAGAAAGGTCTAAGGATCTGCGAAAAGAATAATAAGCAGACCTGAATGAGGAGCTTGAGGAGGAACAATAACTGTGAGAGGAATTGTAGATATAACAGAAGACTGATGGTAACATACTGATTTGAAACATCAGCCAAACCTCTGGAATTTGTAGTTGCATGAGAAATTAAAATTTGTCATTAATACTGTAGCACCTCTGGAGTATCAGTCAAAGCTATAGAAACTACTTCGAATAATTAACATTTTGGTTCTAAGATCCACATTTGAAAGCATGCTATCCATGTCTATATAGGGGGCAACATTTACAAAAATAATAAGAAAATACTTCATTCGCTCTGTTGTGTTTACCTAAAAGTACAATTGGATATTTGGTAGATTATGGTTTACTGGAAAGAAAGGAACTGGCTATGATCATGACACTTGTCAATTTTTTCAGAAGGGAGCTTGTTTAATTTAGACATACAACTTAATATTTACTGATAAGCAATTAACTGTAAAGTACTCAAAGATGAGTTAATGAGGGTAGCTCAGCCATGTGAGAGACTGAATTACAACTCTCTGTGTGAATTAACAAAGTCCCTTTAACTAACAGAACTCGCTAAAATATCCTATGTAAAATCCATGTCCCCTAGCAGCTGTTTAGTCCAGGGAAGCACAGCTGTCTAAACTTTATTGGCACTAAATGTCATCCTTGCACACAAATTGGATGCCTGGAAAACCCAAAGGCGCATCTTGGTCTGTTAGTGCTATCATATACAATCATATTCCCCAATAAGATGTGAAAACTGAAATGGAAAACGTCAACAAACCTTGGCTGCAGCGTGGACTGGGGCAAGCCACAGTGACAAAAATTTACTTTGAGTTGTAATTAGTGACACTGTCATTTTCGTTTGCTCCTGCCAATTAATTTAGCCTGTCAAACAGAAAAACAGCAACATGCACATGATAATTTATATATGGAGAGATGGGTCTCACAAAGCTGTAGCTGCAGCCAGCAGAATTCCCTTGGAGCACTTAAAAAATAAAATGAAGGGAATGGGGGTGTGCATGGGGGTGGGCGGAAAGAAAGTTAAACTGTCCTTGTTATAATTGTTAACGCTGATCGCTCAAGTAGAAGACGGGCTGATTAAAACTCCAAACGAGCCTCTAGCTCGCTTATATCTCAGAGTCCGGAATGATAGAATCAGAGGAGTTTATTCATACCATTAAACCCCAGAGAACTTAATTGAAAGAAGAGCACAGCCCGGACCTTGACAAGCGGGAGGTCACAGTAATTGCTGCCGGACATATTTAACATTAAGATAATCAGGCCATTAATTACCCTTTGGATCATTAAATCAGCCAGTTGCAAAATGAAATTTCTGCCTCTATTACTCACTTGAGAGACCACAGGGGTGGCTTTTAATTTATCAGTGAGCTTGAGATACAAAGGACCAGGCATGGGGAAGGAGAAAAGGGGGAGAAGATGGGGGTTTGCTTCAGCAGAGGCAGGAATATCAATCCGCCATGCTTGGTGATTGTGGCAAATTAACTAGGTAAGATAACCTCAGCTTCTAAAGGCAGAAGCTGGGGGTATGTAAATAGATGAGGGCAGACAGGGAGATCAGAAGCTGCACACCACTTAGCAGGATAATAAAGGAAATCATCCTTGATTATCAGTGCTAATTTGGACACTGCCGGTAGCTTGTTATGCGTGTTCTGAGTAGCATTTAATTAATTCAATTGCTTGTTAATGAGGGAAGTGACATGTGGGGAGCAGATGCCACCCAACTGCAGATGGGTTCTGGTCAGCCCATCACAATAAAATCTTTTTTAAAAAAAATCTCCCTCACCCCAAAATGGGAAAGGTGTCAAGCATGGAAGAACATTCAAAAGGGACAGAACACTGACCTCATCAGGCAAAGAGATGGTAAGAAATAATAAAGCCTGACAACAGTGGATATACAGGTACTAACGTTCCCAGAGGCTATATTTGTAATAGTACTTACATCCTTATGCCAGAAATTCAAGACTAACATGACTACAGCCATAATTTTACGATCTGATTTAACAAGGCAAGGAAAGGTCACAATGCAACTGTTTACCTCTGAGCTACAAGCACAAGAGATTCTGCAGTTTTGACAGTGTGACTGTTCTTGCTATTATATACCAATTAGAATAGGTAAGAGTGAATTCCATTCTAGACAGGCCCAGCACCAGTGGTTGCCACAGTTCAGCATCTGCCTAATGCTGCAGGTGCACAGTAGGCAGGAGCAAAGAAAGAGGAGAATCAGGTCCGTGGGCCAGTACAACTGAGGAGCCTGTGCTCCCTTTGTACAAAATATCAAGAACACCAGAAACAAATCTTTGCTGAGGAGTAGACTCCCCTCTCTATTCATCTGGCGCCCATTTGCCTCCAGTAGCTGCTAGAATGGAGTCTGGCTGCAGAGGACATCAGGCGCCCAGTACACCCACCTTTTCCTGGTTGCTCCTGTCTTCCTGCCAATCTGAGTCCAGGCTGACTCAGCCTGGTGACTGCTGGATGTGTGTATGTGTCAGCCCTTGATTTCCAGAAATCTTTCCATCTTCCATAACCTATCGGCAGGACTCTGTTTTGTACATGCCTCCATTTTGTGTTATACATAGGGCTTTCAGCAGAAACACGAGGCTTTTCACTCTCCCCATATCAATCCTGTATTACCATTACTCATTCTCAGTGCAAAGTGGTACCACTAGATACAGATCTGCCATTTTACTGATAACTTAGGCCCATGTTGATTCACTTTGACTGTATTCAACAAAAGAAACAATAGGAAACTACAACCCAAGAGTCCTGTCTGGGAGGTAACTAACAACAACATGTTGTGCTACCAACAATTATGGGATACTGTAATATGCACCAGAAAACTATTACTATAGCTGTGAAGATTAGCTAGATTTTCAATAATTTTCCCAATGATTTTTTTTAAAAAAAATTCTGAATTTTAATATTTAGCATATTGAAGAATTAAGCTGAATAGCTTTTGCACTTTAATTGTCCAATAGAAGAGGGGTGTTTGTGGATTTTATTTATTTATTTAGAGTATTTATACATAGCTCTTCAGCCATAAAGACTCTCAGATTATCAATTTGACAGTTATCTGTCCTCAGGTTTACAATCTAAAAAGATGTGACACAAAAGGAGAAGGGAATGGCAATAGGGAAGGAGATCAAATCCAGCAGATACTGCCAGTTGTTCTCTCCCTCCAAGACCATGGTGGTAGCAGTAAAAATGGATGGTGAACTTTTCAACTTCCTCTAGGCCTAGGCATGGTGGAGCTGTGCCTTCTTCTCTTTTCTCTCTCTCCAAGGCCAGGGTGGTAGCAATTAAGATGGAAATATTTTCTCATAGAAAATACTCATTTCATCTTGGACAAAGGGACCAATGTGGTGGGCAAGAAATACAATATGGTGTGCAAGAAGGGTGGGATTGATCTCACCTAGTGCTAGCGCAGGCTGCAGGGTTGTTCATGGTCTACTGGACATTTATCTTAACCACCAGGAAATCATACTGTCTTGAAGCTGGATTGGAAGGCCAATATGAGGTGTTGGGTTATGGAGACAGAACACAGATACTACTTGTTTACCTCATGCCAAACAGCTTCCCTGATTTAATTATTGTATAAGAACTTAAGAACACTTTAATCAGATGTCTTAACTACAAAGGAGGATAAGGCACTGCAAAATGTAAGCTATTTAAGAAAAATAGAAGACATTACAAAATAAAAGCTAAAAGCACTCATATAAATATAAATTTATGCTTCTTAGTCATGTTCCAAATGAAGAACATTTTGAAATTCTTCCCAGACAGAAGGTTGAAATATAGGACATGTACTAGAAAGGACCTCTGGTCACCATGTCTTTAATATGGTCTACAGGTTGTTGGATTTCAGAGATACTATAGAATCATAGAATTGGAAGAGACCACAAGGGCCATCCAGTCCAACCCCCTGCCATGCAGGAACTCCAAATCAAAGCATACCTGATAGATGGCCATCTAGGCTCTGTTTAAAAACCTCTAAGGAAGAAAACTCCACTAGACTCTGAGGGAGTGCCGAACAGCCCTGTCAGGAAGTTCCTCCTAATGTTGAGTTGAAATATTTTTTTTCTGTAGCTTGCATCCATTGCTCCTGGTCCTGTTCTCTGGAGCAGCAGAAAACAAGTTTTCTCCCTCCTCAATATGACATCCCTTCAAATATTTAAACAGGGCTATCATATCACCTCTTAACCTTCTCTTCTCCAGACTAAACATCTCCAGCTCCCTAAGTCGTTCCTCGTAGGGCATGGTTTCCAGATCCTTCACCATTTTAGTCTCCTTCCTTTGGACACGCTCCAGTTTCTCAACATCTTTTCTGAATTGTGGTGTCCAGAACTGGATACAATATTCCAGGTGGAGCCTGACCAAAGCAAAATATAGTGGCAGTATTACTTTCCTTGATATAGACACTATGCTTTTATTGATGCAGCCTAAAATTGAATTGGCCTTTTTAGCTGCCACATCACACTGTTGACTCACATTCATAGTGTGATGCATTCACAGTGGAAGTATAGTGTCTAGATCAAGGAAAGTAACAGTGCCACTCTATTCCTAAGCATGCTGTGGATAAGCAACCTTGATGTTATGATTCTAGCCTTAAGTAGGGCATGCAATATCATACCTTGCTTGGTTTTGATAGGATGCAGAACTGTAACACTCTTGATTCCCCCCCCCCTTTTTTTGCCTTGTTAAATTAGCTTATAGGATATAATTGGATGGCTCCAGGGTGTTGTTACTCTCTCTTTGTGTGAGGCAGTGGTGCCTGTAGTCTTTAAAGAGACAATACTGTAACTCCTTCCTGGACCAAATAATCCATATAACTATTCACCTGTTGCAAATGACCCATTTTTAGAGAAATCACCCAAGAGGGCCATGGTGGATCAACTGCAGATATTCTTGGTAGATACCAATTATCTCGATCAGAGTTGGGCTGAAGGTAGATCTCCAGATGTTTTGGTTTATGCTACTATCAGGATCCAAAGGCCACAGTGACATTATTTGTTGCTTGTTTGTTATGTGTTTTCAAGTTGTTTCTGACTTATGGTGACCCTAAGGTAACATTATCAATAGGGGATTCTTGGCAAGTTTCTTCAGAGAGGGTTTGCCATTGCCAAACTCTGAAGCTGAGAGAGTGTGACTTGCCCAAGGTCATCCGGTGGGTTTCCATGGCTGAGCTAGGATTCGAATCCTGTCCCCAGAGTCATAGTCCAATGCTCAAACCACTACACCATGCTGGCTATAGTGACAGTGACATGATCATGGAAGTCAAAACCACAATTGTTCCCATGGCAAGCTTGGGCCATTTCTGAATTCTGCCTTGGTTTTAGGCAATATTATCTATGGTCACTGTAACATGACCTTTTTTGAGACAGTAACAAGGGAATTGTGGCCATGATGCTTCTTTTGGAAATCTCTATGGCTTTTGAAATCACTAGCCATGGTATAGTCCTAGTTTTGCTATGCAGGGTCGCTAGAGAGATCAATGTACTCCAGTGGTTCTCCTAAGTGGAGCATCTATCTCAGTAAGTGCCATTGGGAGAGTGCTTCCTGGCCCCCTGGCAGCTGTGCAAGGTGGGAGGGGAGGGCATACAAAGTTGATGGGAATGATTGTGAAGAAATTTGGAATAAAAACTATTTTCTCATAATATCTGACTCAGGTATGGTCATCCAAGCTCAGCATCAATGCCTGACTACAGGGATAGTATGGATGAAAGTAAAAACAATAAGCCTGAGTTTGAACCTGGTAGGATAAAGCCTCTATGGGCAATGTGATTCTTTTGTCTACGTTATAGGACAGCTCTTCGTCTTGGATGGGTTTGCACTCTTTGTGAAGAAGCAAAGGTTCAGATTGGGGTGGTTCCTGTATCCATCTTTGGCACTGGAGACCCAACAGTCCCAGCAGATAGGAGTGCCATTCTCCAACTTCTTCTGGCCATTCCTAGACTGGGAGAGCTTGACTACAGTAGTCTAGGCTTTGGTAACCTCAAGATTTTTGTGATAAATTCTAGGTGAGGCTTCCCTTGGACTTGGTTTGGAAACTATAGTTGATACAGAATGTGACTACTGTACTAAACGAGCATGGTATCTTTTAAATGACATGTCATACTGTTGTATAAAATAACTGCACTGGCTGCTACTATGCTACCAGGCAAAGTTTATGGTCTTGCTATATAAATCCCTAAACACTTTGTGATCAGACTACATCAAGGATAATCTGACACACATACATACCATGTCCAGTCATAGTAATCGTCAAGAGAAGAGTCATAGTAATCCTCAAGAGAAGATTCTTGGGGAATGTACAAAGCCATTCAGCTAACTTAAAGCAGAAATTGTAGAGCTGAAGGCTACTGCTCAGAGGAATTATTTCCATGGTAATATTAGGCAGGGCAGGCACCTATAGTTTTGAGTTTTAGACATCTACTTAAGACTGATTACTCAGGCATTCATTAATCTATGTGTGTCTATTGGTTTTATAGATCACCACCATTTTATATTTTTGTTTGTATTTTATTATTGTGTGTTCTACATTTATACAACCATGTGATTTCTATGTTCAGTGTTAATAGAATTTGTATAATGAAATAAATAAAAAAACTTGATTGGCCTTGAACAAGAAGATAAAGGAGATTTGCTGTTTAGCCTCAGGCAACAAAATCGATTGGAAACGCCTTAGATTTGGCTTTTGACGAAACAATGATGTGAGATCATGACATCTCTAATTCTCAGTAGAAAAAAGAATGGGAAAACCTATAGTAATTTAAAAACATTTTAGGCTAGTACATGAACATCTTGGGATACCCACAATTATACTAGAGTTTTAGCATGCACATCATCCAGTAGGAATGCAAACTAAAGATTCTAGTCCTCCAAACCGAGGAAGAGAAAGTATACATTCTCTCAGGTTTTGTTTTTTTTTGGCATAATCACCATAAATTTTAAATGCCACACACAAACCTCCCACCCCTGTGAGAGACTCCTCTGGCTGATCAGGGGAGTGCATGTATAGTCCCTCCTCTCATCCGAACCCCTTACACTCCTCCTGTCCTGGTGAAAGACTCTTCTGACTGAGTGGGGAAGCATACATGGCCTCCTTCCCCTCCTATCATGTAATAAAAAGGAATAAAGTAATTATTCAAACAAATGTAATCTAATCCCTCAGCGGGAAATGAACATTAAAAAAAATAGTGAGACCATGTTTATGGGGCCTAGGTTGCCATCCACCCATCTGTCCTGCTCTCAATCAGCCCCCCGATATTATTATTATTATTATTATTATTTAGAGCCATAAGTTTACATGGCGCTTTAAATAGTCATCAACCAAACCTGCCTACAGCGTACCATCTAAAATCAAAAGCAGCAAAAATGATAAAATATCAACTTATCAACTCTGAAACAAAAGATTATAAAACAATACACACTTTATACCCATTAGCTAACTGTCAGAAAACAGATTGTAAGCTGGAAAGCTTCCCTAAACAAACTCATCTTTAATTTGGACTTAAAATTAACTAAAGATGTAGTAGTCTGTAAATGTTTGGGAAGGAGATTAGGGAGCAGCAAGGAAGAAGGGGTAGATCCAAGCCAGGGAAGGGGAAACCCTTGGCTGGGTCAACAGCCCTGAGCCCCTGGAATGTAAATCATGAGCAGGATGGTAGGGGGAAAGTGCTGACAAATAAGGGGGGGGGGGGGAGGGGACCAAACTATGTAGGACTTTAAATGTTAACAGAGGAGCTTATAACAAATTCTGAAAGGAATAGGGAGCCAGTGAAGAGATGATGTGGTCATAATGGCAAGCTAAAAAGATAATCCTGGCAGCAGAATGTTGTACAGAGATCTGGAGGTCAAGGTGGGATAGAGGAAGCCCTGTCAACAGAAGGTTGAAATAGTCCAGGTGAGAAACAATCAGGGAGTGAACCAAAGTCTTAGAAGCAGATACTGAAATAAACAGCCTGATTTTAGCTAGCTATGAAGAAAAAATTGACACGACTTGACTGGGTCCTGGATCTGAGGAATAAGTGATAAAGTAGAATAAAAAATGATGCTGAGACTACGTGCTTCCTTCACAAGTTGCATATGAATGTCATCAACTGTAATTGAAAACGAATATTGCAAAGTTGGCTTTGGTGGAAAAATAAGTAGTTAACTTTTGGCCACGTTAAGTTTCAGACGCCAATGAAGCTTTCAAGCAGAAACAGTTGAAAGACATAAGGAAACTCACTGTTCAATGTTTGAGGAGAGTTCTGGAGTAGAGAAGTATAATTGAGTGTTATTGGCATATAAATGATACTGAAAACCATAGGAGCTAATAAGGTTATCTAGGGCTAGAGTATAGAGGGAAAGCAACAAGGGACCCAGGACTGAGTCCTGTGGGACTCCAACAGATAATGAAACAGGAGTGGAAATCTGGCCTACAGCAACCACAGCAAATGACTTATCTGAAAGGTATGATCTAAACCAGTTAAGAACTGAATGAGCAAACCCTAGGTCCTGGAGTAGATTCACCAAAAACCTATGATGAACAGTGTCAAAAACAGCTGAAAGATCAAAAAGAAGAACAGAGTAAAGACCTTTCGACTTGGCCAAAAGAAGATCATCTGATATCTTTGTGAGAGCCGTCCTGGTGGAGTGCTATGGATAGAAGTCAGACTGAAAAGGATCCATAATGGAATTAGTAGAAAGAAACTTGAGACAACGAGAGTAAACAACATGTTCCAAAACCTTAGAGAAGAAAGGGTGGGAGTGAAACAGGAAAGTAGTTAAAAAGGAAAAATGGGTCAAGTGAGGGCTTCTTCAGAATGGGGGAAACCAAGGCATGTTTAAAGACAGAGGGACAGGAACCAGTAGAAAGAGAGAGATTAATACTATAAAGAAGAGCAGGCAACATGGAAGGGGAACAGAAACGAGAAGGAATCAGATTAAGAGAACAAGTTGATGGATTTGAAGAGTTCAACAACTTAGATAGTTTGTCCAGCAAAACAGGAGAAAAAGTGGAAAATTTTATTGATATAGATGGTTGAAATGCTAGAACAACAGAAGAATCAGGAACTTCAACATTAGAGCAGATAGTTTCAATCTTAGTTTTGAAGTAAGTTGCAAAATCATTGGGAGAAAATGAGAAAGGAACTGGTGGTGAGGAAGTCTTTAGCAAAGAAATAAAGAGACAATGTGGCAGCTGCTCGTTGGCATTAATCAATGTCATAATTCTGTTTAGCAATAACAATAATACACAAGAAGGAAGAAAGAACAAATTTATAATGAATAAAATCTGCCCATTCCCTGATCTTTTTCCATCAACACTCAGCTGATTGAGTACAAGAACGGAGATACCGAATGATAGGAGCCAGGGCTTTCACTTAGTAGAAAAGGTTATGCGTGTTGATATGGGGGCAAAACTGTCAAGATAAGGTTGAAGAGACAGCTGGATCCACAGAGTCACTAATATTTAAGGAAGAAAGGGAAGAGTCCAATGCCTGGTTGACTGTCTCAGGATTAGTGGAATGAAGATTTTGGAAAGAGCGTCGAACTACTTGACGGGGAGGTGGGTTAAGAGCATGAGCAAAAGAAATAAGATAATGATCAGACAGTGGAAATTTACTGGCCGCATAATCAGAGACTGCACACTTTTTAGTAAAAACTAAATAAAGACAATGTCCAAGAGAGTGTGTGGGTGAGTTAGAGCAAAGTTCAAGACCAAAGGAAGATAATAGGGAACTAAGGCATGTGGTTGCAGGATTATTAAGATCGTCCATGTGGATATTAAAGTTCCCTATGATTAAAGATTAAAGATACCACTCCAATCTTGATTTGGACACAGCACACAGGTATAAAAAAGTCAGCTTTTCCTAAAAACGTGGAGTAAAATTTGAGTTTTTTAAAATCACATTAAAGCCTTAAAGAAGTGCTTTAACTGTGAAAATTGTCATATGATGGCATGTGTTGCAACACATCTGAATCAAGGTGGGTACAGATTTTTTGTTGCTGTTGTTGCTAGTATGGATCCAGTTTTAGACCATGTTCTTGTAATGATATCCATGTACAGTGCCAAAAATTCAAGCCAAAAATAAACTGGCAACACGTTTGTATGCAGAAAGTATATCCGCTATTGAATGCTGAAGAAAAAAAAAACACAAAACAAAATCAGAGCAGTTCCATGATGCAAGCATACAACCAAAAATTCTACCAGTTCCTATTCTGAACACAAACTTGCCCTTTCTGGTTTCCAAAGGTGCAACATTCTTTTATCAAGCAAAGTTTTGTTCCCATGAGCTGTTCATCAGACACTGTTTTACTGCTATGCTAGTCAAAATCAGTGCTTTGGCTGCCTGCTTTAAACAATATCAATAACAACTGGACAGAAAAAAAATCTTGATTTGCACCCCAATTCATTTAATTGTCATAACATTGATCAGCTTTAATTTGACCCACATTACTGAGGGAGAGTTTAAGGGCAGGTGCCCCCTAGACATTAAATTTAATATTGAATACACTTGGAAAAAATGTCAGCTGTTGCACAATCTATACTGAAAGATTTTTCTTTTTTCTCCCTTTCCTGGGAGTAATTAAAAGATGCTTTTCTTGACTAATGATCCCCCGTTTAGAAATGGGAAGTCGATATTCCTCCTGCAGCAGTCAGCTTCAATTTGTCACACCGTTCCAGAAGTTTGAGAAGTGGTTCTCATGGCTGTTTGGTAATTGCTGGAGCCAATTACAAGCCTTTTAAAGCTGACCTAATCAGTGGTCCACTGACAACAGTCAGAAGCCAGCTGGTCTTGCTTTGCTCATAGTTTCAAAAACTTTTCTTCCTTTCTTTGCTACTTTACAAACTTTCTGTGTTTCTTCCTTTGTATAATCATACAAGTCACAAACCACAAATGTTAACGTTTACAAGTTACAAGGCACTTGATAAGATATTTCTTGGGGATTATATGATACCTGTGCTTAAAAGTTTGGTGTGGCTTCCACTTTATTTCTGTATGTAATGATTGGCCTGTTTCTGATTGGTAGGATCTAAAGATAGGTTTGATACTGCAAATGTTATGATCTCCTGAAATATTTGAACTTTCACAGCATCAATTAAAATTACAAGGGTGAAATTATTTCCCATAAACTCAACAAAGTTTGAGCTTGATGAAAATGAGTCCTACTTTCTTCAGCCACCAGTACCCTAGGTTCAGGCCTGGAAGTAGATTAAGCATGCTTGAGGGATGAAAACATAAATCTCCAATAGTTTGGTATCCAATGCACCAAGAAGGCATTTTGCTCTGACATACCATGCAGCCCTGCCCTCTGCTTCCCTGGCTGTTGAAACTATGTTGGAGAACGATAAAGAAAGAGATGACAAAGTGGAATCACAAAGTTGGCAATGTTCCCCCATTGGAAAAGGATGTACAGAAAAGTAGCAAGGATATTATATTTGTAATGGGGGAGAGGGGGAAGGATTTGTAAATAAGTAAAATTTTATATGATTGTTATACAGACAGTAATTGTCACTGAGGTTTTCATTTTGTGAAAAATATAAATAAATTAAAAAAAAGAAAAGTAGCAAGGAGAGAAACGTTGTAGAGCAGGGTCAAAGAATGGGTACACAAACAAAAATAAGGTGAAGGGAAAAGATGAGGGAAAAATGAAGAGTCCTTTCTCCTCAAAGCATGACCTCCATTTCAATGGCCGCCATTTATTATTTATTATTATGTAATATATACCGTGTTTCCCCGAAAATAAGACAGTGTCTTATATTAATTTTTGCTCTTAAAGATGCACTAGGTCTTATTTTCAGGGGATGTTTTATTTTCCATGAAGAAGAATTCACATTTATTGTTTAAAAAAATGGGCATGCTTCCAAACAAAACCTTTGCTAGGTCTTACTTTCAGGGGAGGCCATATATTTAGCAATTCAGCAAAACCTCTACTAGGTCTTATTTTCAGAGGATGTCTTATTTTAGGGGAAACAGGGTAGGAGTAAGACAGACGGGCGCTTTAAGGCGCCCCGTCACGTGGTAGGGTTGCCTCGGGGTGGAGCTTCCATATGCCCCACACCCCTAACATGTGACGGGGGCATCATCACTGTGGGCACCATTTACATGGAGCCCGCAGCAAAGACATTGCAGCTGCGCAGCGTTTAAACAGCGCTGTGCAGCTGCGATGTTTTAAAGCACCAGCAGCTCCTTTTTGCATCGCAACTTTGATGCAAAAAGGAGCTGTGTTTCAGTGCTCCTTTTTTTGTTGCATACCTTCGAAGCTGCGTGTGGTTGCTGTGGTGAAGGTACACAGCAAAAAGAGGAGCCACAGACGCCCTTTTTGGGCGGTCTGTAAAGCCTCATAGAGAGCATTTATACTCTGCTCTTAAGCCAAAAAAGACTCCCAGAGTAGTTTACGAATTGGTAAGAACTTTTTAAAATACTGATATCAGTATACCACATTAAAAGAGTTATACTGTATACAAAATGTATAATATTAATTATAGAGAATAAAATACTGCTACCATTAAGCCCCTACCCCCGGATATAGTCTTTATTCTCTTCAGTATAGATTGACATGTCTATTTTCTACAATTCTCCACAGTTAAGAAAAATAATGCTATCACATAGAACTCTACCAGTGGATTAATTTCACTTGCTGCTCTAAAGACAACAGGCAGCGCTAGAAACCATCCTACTCTTTCTTAAGGCTATCATTCCTTTACTATTTTTTTTTTTTACAATTAGATGCTTGTTCTGGTGTTTGTCCAAGGAACATGCTGAACACGAGTATTATACCTTTCTTCCCTTCATCACACTGATAGAATAGAAAGATTTGTTGGCTTTGCTGACACCTTGTGTTTGAAATTCTAGCTTGAACTAACTTTATTAAAGTAAATATGATGAGCTGTGTTGCTAACAAAGAGTTATGCACATTACCACCTGGCAGAAAACAGAAGAAACACTCCCCAGTTACAGAAAGTGTTACAATTTGTGAAATCTTTAAAGGTCACTTTTACAGGACAAGCATGTATGACACCAGAAAACAACAATGCCTAATGGATTAAAAATCTATATTGCAAATTATTAATTCCAAGGATTTATGAACTGCAAATTATTAATTCCAAGGATTTCTGAACTGCTTTTCAGCACACCAGACTCCCAAAATAATGAATTAATGTGAAAAACAATGCAGCCCATAGAGGATAAGGCCCATCTGAGTCCTACTAAAATGACAGTGAAGCACAACTGATTTCAAAGGGCCACAGAAAGGTGAGTTTTGCTGCATTTTACCTTGGCTTCTTTATCTAAAAGCTCATGTTTATCAAAGTTTAAACAGAATTTCTTATCATAAAAATTCTAAATATAAGCATATAATATAATTGCAGAGCCTAAAGATGTATTTGTGATTTCATTCTCAAAATGAACCAAAGGTGGCACCAGAAATTCATTTAGTGGTAACGAACTAAACTAATAAAGTACTGTACTGCTGATGTTATGGTATGTATTTATCCCTTATATAAAAGACACAAAAGAGATTCAGAGTTATCTTTGCATAATGTTGTGAATTGGGGATGAAGAACAAACAGTCAGGTACACACAAAATCACACACATCTTTTCTTCTAGTTTGGAAAAAAGTACCAAAACTCAGCTGCACTGAAGATCCTGAGAAGAAATGAGCTCTGAAAACAAATGGACTAAATTTGCAATTCATCCACTTTTGAAAACATTTTATTTTATTTACATGCCACTTATCTCCCAACATGACTTTCAAAGCAGCTCACAACATAGATTAAAACAAAATATGGCTAAAATCCAGTCATAATATTAAAAACTTAATAAAGTATCCTAGCGTCTCACAGAGGGAATACTACAACCTTGAAATTGCCACAGAGAAGGCCCTCTCATCTGCCTTTCCCTGAGGTTCTCAAAATTCAATCACATAGGGAGATACAGTCTTTAAATAGTCTGGACCCAAGCAGTACAGGTCGGATCCAGTGATGCTACATGGACGTACTCAGGACAGGCAAAAGGAATAACTTTTTCCCATAGTACATACTAAAACTATGGAAACTGCTACTGCAAATGTAATGGTGGCCACTAGCCTGGAGTGCTTTAAAAAAGATGAGGCAGAGGAATGGAGAACAAGGTTATTAATGGCTATTACTTATCATGGCTTATATTGCCTCCAGTATCACAAGCTGTATGCTGCCAAGTGCCAGCTGCTAAGGGAACATATGTGAGTGTGTGTGTGGGAGTGTGTGTGGTATAACTGCAAGCTTCCCAGAGAAATCTGGATTGCTACCATGGTCTCTTTCACACTTCACGATGATAGGAGTATGACACCCCTTTAACTGTCATGGTTGCCTCCTATGGAATCCTGAGCTTTGCAATTTGGGGAGGCAGTAAAGCAGCTCTTTGGCTTATTCTAAATGTTCCTCCCCGATCTGCCAGTCCCAGGACTCCACAGGATGTTGTTATGACAGTTAAAACTGGAATCCTATTGCTATAATTCTGTCGTGGAAAAGAGGGATATGGAAAAGAAATGCTGGACTAGATAGACCTTTCGTCTTAGCCAACTAGGGCTCTTCTTATTAGAGTTTCATGTACACAGTAAAGTGAAACTAGCTCTCAAACACACTCAAAACAGAAGCTATATACACACTGACACAAAAATACTGTATATCATGGCCTACATATGCCCTCTTCCCCTCTCCCTTTCTGTCTATAGATAGGACTATAATGAATGATGATGTTTTGGTGATTCTGCAGCTCCAAATTTGATCCTGGGTTAGGGGCTTCCAACTGCAGCTATTTATTTATTTATTTTATATGCTGCCTTTCTCCCAGAAATGGAGCCAAGGCATCTCACAAGATAAAATCATTTTAAAAGAAATTCACAATAAAAATTTAAAAACTAAATGCTATGGTGGTTCTTTTAGCTTTACAGCAGTTTATAGCAGTCAGTTCTTTTATAATATACTGGAATGTATACATTAAGCATGAAGACACACATTAATGAGTCTAATAATTGGAAGAGGTGGATGCAATGTAAAAAATTGTCATCCAGCTTGTGTTTCATTTTACGTTCTCAATTATTCATCTTCTAACTTGATTTATAGTTCATAATCTATGAACTGACCACCTGAAAATTGTTAACTTTTCAGCACTCCTTTTTAAAGGCTGTGTGTGATTTTTCAGTGTTTGGACATGTCAAACAGGAGTCTGGAAGCAGCTAGAGAGCTATTTTATAATAGGTTTTTAGGTACAGCATAATTTATACAACCTAAAAGTGTTATGTAATAGATTAATGAGTTTGGTTACGTATCTTTTTTTTTTTTAATAAATTCTTTTATTGTTATGATTACTGTTTACATACATATATATTACAGATATATTCATATAACAATACAGTTGTTACATTTAGTTACAACGTCTTGCTTATTCTTTCTGTTTAACATTATAATGATCCATCTTATCTTTTTTCTGCTTCTTTTCTAATCATCTTTTCCCAATATTGCCATATCAGTCCCCATTTCTCTTCAGATTCCTTCTCTTCTTCTCTGATGTTGTCCTCATTTATTTTCTTAGATAATCTATCTGCTTCACTCATTTCTAAAAGTTTCTTTAACCATTCTTCTAAGGTTGGTGTTTTAGCTAATTTCCATTTTTGTGCAAAGACCATTCGCGCAGCCGTTACCATATATAATATCAGATTTCTATATTTCTTTTCCATATCTTTGCCTAATGGCATGGTCATATTTAACAAGTACAATTCCGGTATTAATTGAAATTGTATATCTAAAATTTCTGTCATAGCTTTATGTATACTTCCCCAATATTCTTGAGCTAATTTGCATTTCCACCAGATATGGTAAAAAGACCCTTCCTTGCTTTTACATTTCCAACACATTGGGCTGATTTTTTTGTTGACTTTAGCTAATCTTACTGGGGTTATGTACCACATGTAAAACATCTTATAGTAATTTTCTTTCAAGTTTTATCCCAAAGTAAATTTATTTGTATATCTCCAAGATCTTTCCCAATTCTCTAACTCTATATTATGTTGAAATAATTGACTCCATCTGATCATAGTTTCTTTGACTTGCTCTTGTTCCAAATCTCTTGCGAGTAGGGTTTCGTAAAATCTTTTAATTTTTTTCTTTTTATTAGTCGTATCTAAGAGTATTTCATCTAGTTCGTTTTTGTCTTTTGCCACTCCATCTTCTTTTAGATCTTTTCCCCCTCTTTTTTCTAGTTGTTTATAAACCAACCAGCCCATTTTTAGTCCTTCTTTTTCTAACTCTTCTCTGGTTTTTATTTTAACTTCTGTATTGTTTTCCCATTTTAATAAGTGTTTATATGTTATCCATTTTACTCCCTCTATTTTTTGTTTTCCATAAAAGGCTTCTTGTGAGGACGTCCACTCTGGTATTTTGATATAAAATCTTTTTTTGCATTGCAACCAGATATTTAGGAGCCCCTTCCTGATATAATGGTCACTGAACTCTTTATTTTCTTTATTTTTATTATATATCATAAAAGCGTGCCATCCCTGTTTAATGTTGTGTCCTTCTAACGTCAGTGTTCTGTCATTTTTTAATAGTACCCAGTCTGTTACCCACACAAGTCCACAGGCATAATAGTACAATTTCATATCTGGAGTTCCTAATCCTCCTCTCTTCTTTGAGTCTGTCATTAGTTTCCATTTTATTCTTGGTTTTTTATTTGTCCATATAAATTTGCTTATATCTTTTTTTAAATCCGTAAAATATTTTTCCTTTACGACTATTGGGAGACTTTGGAACAAAAATAATAGTTTAGGTAAGATATTCATTTTAGTTAAGGCAATTCTGCCCAACATTGATAATTGCAGTTTTGACCATTTTTCTAGGTCTTTTTTCATTTCTTTCCATTTCTGCAGGTAGTTATTTTCAAAGAGATCCCTGTTATTTTTTGTTATACATATTCCCAGGTACTCTATCTTTTTACTGCTTTTCCATCCTGATAGATCTTTTATAACTTGTTTTTCCTCCTTAGGTATATTTTTAAATATCATAGATGTTTTTTCTTTGTTTATTTTAAAACCTGCTACACTTCCAAAATTTTCTAAGGTTTCCAATACCTCTTTTATGTTATTCCTTGGATCCTCTAGAAACATCACTATGTCATCTGCGTAGATTTTTACTTTATATACCTGATTTTTAATCTTAACTCCTTGTATCCTATCATTTCCTCTTATTAGTTTCTTAACTAATAGAAACATCACTATGTCATCTGCGTAGATTTTTACTTTATATACCTGATTTTTAATCTTAACTCCTTGTATCCTATCATTTCCTCTTATTTTGTTTGCCAATATTTCCATTATCATTATAAAGAGAAGTGGGGATAGGGGACATCCCTGTCTTGTCCCCTTTTGAATCTCAATATTTTCTGTTTTTTCTCCATTTACTATTATTTTTGCTAATTGTTTTTTATATATCTGCTCAATCCAACCGACAAAGTTATCCCCTACTTGATATTGTCTCAGCAATTCTTTCAGGAATTCCCACTTTACTTTGTCAAACGCTTTTTCGGCGTCTAAAAAGACAATTGCCACTTTTTTTTCTTTATGTTTTTCAAAATATTCTAACATGTTAATTACTGTTCTGTGGTTGTCATTTAATTGCCTATCTGGGAGAAATCCATTTTGATCTGAATGTATTATTTCTTTTAGTACGTTTTTAAGTCTATTTGCTAAGATTGAAGTTAAGATTTTATAATCATTATTTGTCAATGCTATCGGCCTATAATTTTTAGGATCTAACTCACTCTTCCCTTCTTTTGGTATCAAACAGATGTTTGTCTCATTCCATGAATTTGGTTTACCTTCTGTTATGATACTGTTAAATACACTGTGCAATTGTTGGATTAGCTCTTCTTCCAGTGCTTTATAAAATCCTATTGACAAACCGTCTGGTCCCGGTGCTGTTCCTGATTTTGTTTTTATTATAACTTCTCTTATCTCTTCCATTGTTATTGGGGCGTTTAATTTTTCCCTTTGTTCCTTAGAGATTTGCTTTATTTCCTGATTTTCCAGGTATCTTTTAATTTTGCCTTGATGTTCTGTACCATTCTCTTCTTCTGTGTATAATTCTTTGTAGAAATCTCTAAATATCTTTTTTATAATCTCTTGGTCTTTATATCTTTGTCCTTTATATTCTATTTCCGTTATGTACTTTTTCCCTTTTTCTTTTCTAATTTTTTGAGCTAACCATTTTCCTGGTTTATTAGCCTCTTCAAAAAACCTCTGTTTATTCCTTTTAATTTCCAATCCTATTTCTTTATTTAATTCTTCATTCAGATCTTTTTGAAGTAGCTTAATTTCTAATTCTAACTTCTTATCTTTGGGGTTTTTTCTCAATTCTTTTTCTTTTTCTTGTATTTTACATGTCATATTTTTTATTTTATTTTCTTTCTTTTTCCTTTTTTCGGCTCCATATTTTATTAATATACCCCTAGCCACTGCTTTTCCCGCATCCCACAATAGATTCTTTTTTATTCCATCTTTATCATTTTCTTTAAAGTATAACTTAATTTCATTTTTTATTTTTTTAAGTGTTTCTTCCTCTCTCAGCAAATCTTCATCAATTTTCCAGTATCTTTCCTTTTTTGGTTCTTTTAGCTCTAAACTAACCGGATTATGATCGGAAATGGTTTTTGGCAAAATTTCTATATCTTTTATAGTTGGCAATAGTTCCTTTGAGATTATAAACATATCTAATCTAGACATGGATTTATATACTGGTGAGTAAAAAGTGTATCCTTTTTCCATACCACGTCTATACCTCCATGCGTCCTCCAATGCGCAATCATCCATTATATCTTTCACTATTCTTGGTAGCTTGCCTTTAAATTTGACCTTTCTTGTTCTTCCTTCCTCTGTTGATCGATCTAATTTAGGGTCTATCACTCCATTCCAATCTCCTACTAGGATGATATTCTTTGATTTTTGATCCAATATCTTATTTAGAATTTCCTTAAAAAACAGTTCTTTTTTTTCAAAAGGTGCATAAATACCTATTAGCAATATGTCTACGTTATTCGCTCTTACTTCTACTCCCACATATCTCCCCTCTTCATCAGACAAAACTTTTTTTTACTCCCCAATCTTTTGTTTACATAAACTGCAACTCCTTTTTTCCTTTTTTCTGAAGCAGATACATGTAATGTCCCAAGTATATTATTTTCTAGATATTTTGTTTCTTTTTTATTGATGTGCGTTTCTTGCAGACAAACAATATCAGGATTTTGTTTCTTAACATAATGGAACACTTGTCTCCTCTTTACACCTGAATTTAAACCTTTAACATTCCATGTAAGTAATTTCATAGTTTTTTTAATTTCTCAAGATTTCAAAAATGTATTTGTAATCAAGGATGCCTTAACCAATTTAATACCAATAACCAAAAGGCCAAAAAAATTCCCAATTTCTCACTATGTCTCTGTTGCCCTTTTTTGAGATAATTCTATTTCTTCTATACTACTTCTTCCCTCTTTCTGTCCCTCTATCTTTTCCAGGTTCTCTAGTGAGTCACTTCTACCGAGGTCTCTATCTCTTAATGCCTTATTCTTGATTCTTTTTTCTCTCTCCTCGTCTTCCTCTTCCCTTCTAAGTTTCTCATAAATTTCTTTTGCTTTCTCTGCTGTATTTATTCTATACCTCTTTTGTTTATAACTAAACGAGACTCCTTCTATTTTTTCCCACTTATAGTCAACCTTCAATCGCATCAACAGTCTTGTTAGGAATTTATATTCCTGTCTTTTTCTTAAGATTACTCCTGGGACATCCTTAAATATACTGATTTCTGTCCCTCCTATTGTGAGTTTTTGATTATAACTTCTTTCTATTATTATTTCTTTTATTTTAGTTCTTACCAGATATACTGCTATATCACGAGGAAGTTTTCTTTCTCTTGCTATGATAGAATTTATTCTAAAAATCCTATCTACTTCCATCTCCATTTTGTCCTCCTCTATCTCTAAAAATTCAGCTAACGCGGGTATTATTATTTCATATAAGTCTTCATCCGCATTCTCAGTAATACCTCTTAATTTTATACATTTTTCTCTACTTTTTAAATCCAATATATTAATTTTTTGGTCCTCTTGACATTGCCTTCCCATTACCACTTTTGATATCTTTTCCAAGTCTTGTGTTTTATTTCTCAAATCTTTCACTTCTTTTTTTACTTGTATTACTTCTCCTGTTATTTTCTCAATTTTTCCTCCTATTCTATCTATCTCTTTTCTCACCTCATCCTTTATTTCTTCTTTATTATCTCTCATCTCTTGTCTCATTTCTGTTTTGAATTTTTTAAACTCTTCTAGCAATTGTCCTATTTGTTCTCCTACTTCTATCTGTTTTCCTGTTTCCCATGATGGTTTTTCTGGTTGCATCATTATTTTTGTTTGTTTGTACTTTCTTGTGAATGGTCTATTGCTCATTCTATTCAGTCATTAACCCCCCCTATTTATTTCTGTTATTAATTTAAATCTAATAATTAATTATCTTCTCCTTTCCTCTCCTTTAATTGTTTCCACAACACCAAAAAAAAGCAATAATCTCAAAGAGTACAGACATTGAACTTAATATTCTTATATAACAATTCCTTCCATAATCGTCTAATTCTTTTCCCTATTGTTTCTGTTTTCAACTCAAGCCTTTGTTTTATCTGGTTAATCCTTAAACCAGTACCTTCCTTTGTAAAGGCCTGTAAGCCCTTAGACCCCTTAACCCCTATTGGCGTTACCTGAGCCCTCTGTGGGTACCCTTTTTTAGGACTTCCTACCCCGGAGTCCTTTTTACCACTTGCCGTTATTTTCTGCAAGTTAAGGTCCTTTACAAAGTACAACTTGAGTTTGTTCAGTCCTCACTTTACCAGATGCTCTGTTGTCCACACTGTCCTTTCTGCATCTGCCCCCGATTTCTGCTCCTCCTCCACTGCACGCTTCCCAGGGCTGGCTTTGAAGCCTTGCCCGCCGCTCTCCTGGCGTGGGGTCGAGGTGTATTTGTTGCGGGGGGTTGGCTGTGAAGGCCTCTCCCCCTCCTCTCAGTGCTGCTGCTACTACTCCTCCTCCCTGGAGGACTGCTTTTAAAGGCTGCCTCTGCTCTCTGGCCCCTCCTCTGCTGGCTTAGGAGTGCTGCTGGAAGTTTGGAGGACAGCTTTTGAAGGCTGCCTCTGCTCTCTGGCCCCTCCTCTGCTGGCTTAGGAGTGCTGCTGGAAGTTTGGAGGACAGCTTTTGAAGGCTGCCTCTGCTCTCTGGCCCCTCCTCTGCTGGCTTAGGAGTGCTGCTGGAAGTTTGGAGGACAGCTTTTGAAGGCTGCCTCTGCTCTCTGGCCCCTCCTCTGCTGGCTTAGGAGTGCTGCTGGAAGTTTGGAGGACAGCTTTTGAAGGCTGCCTCTGCTCTCTGGCCCCTCCTCTGCTGGCTTAGGAGTGCTGCTGGAAGTTTGGAGGACAGCTTTTGAAGGCTGCCTCTGCTCTCTGGCCCCTCCTCTGCTGGCTTAGGAGTGCTGCTGGAAGTTTGGAGGACAGCTTTTGAAGGCTGCCTCTGCTCTCTGGCCCCTCCTCTGCTGGCTTAGGAGTGCTGCTGGAAGTTTGGAGGACAGCTTTTGAAGGCTGCCTCTGCTCTCTGGCCCCTCCTCTGCTGGCTTAGGAGTGCTGCTGGAAGTTTGGAGGACAGCTTTTGAAGGCTGCCTCTGCTCTCTGGCCCCTCCTCTGCTGGCTTAGGAGTTGGTTACGTATCTTTTAAGGCCTAGTGTGTGCATTCTTTGATCTGTTATGACTGGGTAGATTGTGGGGCACAGAGGTGAAGGACTAAGATCAATTTTGAGTTTTTTCTCTCTAAACAGACATCATTTTTTCCTTAAATATTCTGTGTTTAAAGTGGAAGAGCCAGAGTGGCATAGTGGTTTGGGTTTTGGACTACAACCCTGGGGACCAGGGTTCATTTCCCTGCTCAACAATGGAAACCCACTGGGTGACTTGGCCAGGTCAAACACTCTCAGCTCGTGATAGGTTGCATTAGGATCGTCATATGTTGGAAACGACTTGAGGGCAACAATAACAACACAAACAACTAAAGATCATGTGTTGTTAACATATGAAATAGTAAAAATTCTCACCTATGCTACTAAACTACTCTTGGAACAAAGTAGATACACAGCAAGAATCACAGATTTCCTAATAGTTTAGACCATTCCATGTAGTCAAAGAACTAGAGATCTTGTTTGTGTGACTAGCAAGAAATTCCTCCACTTTGGCAGAAGGAACAGTCTTGTGGTACCTTACAGATTAGTCAATTTTATTTCGCAAAGGGATCTTGTAGCACTTTTAAAACTCACTTGGTACCTCTGAACCAATTTCAAAACATGGCAGCCAGATTGGTTACTGGGACATTCAGGAGTGATCATATCACACCAATATGAAAATCATTCCGCTCACTGCCAAATAGTTTCTGGGCAATGTACAAAATGTTGTTAATTACTTTGGAAGCTCTAGATGATTTGGGTCCTGGTTATCCACAGGAGTGCCTCCTCCCTTATAATCTGCCCTGTACACTCAGGTCCTCTGGGGGATATTTACACTAGAGGATTTTTTCTTCAGCCTCCCCTAGATTGTGGAATGACCTGCCAGAAGAGACTGGACAGCTGAATATGCTGTCTGAATTTAAAACAGCATTAAAGACTAGTTTCATGCAGTAGGCCTATCCAGTTGATTTTAAAATTGTAATTTGATTTGATGAATTTTAAATATTGATTTATCTCAATGCATATGTAGCTTGTTTGTGCTTTTAAACTGACATTGTGTTTTTAGCTCATGTTGTGTATTTGTAGGATTGTTGTCGTTCCCCATATTAATCTATGGGGAGAGGGAGGTAAGAAACCTTCATTAAACACTCCCACTCCCACCGTCTGTGTAAAAGAGGTTGTAGCACACTGATATTTCAGACTTAGACAGCTAAGGTCTCTGAATTCAATTTGATTTCATAAGCCAAGTGGCTTCAATGGCACATAATGCCCTTTATCAACTTTGCAAAAGGATCTTGTAGCATTTTTGCGATTGAGAGAAACAGGTTGGTATCATAAGCTTTGCAGATTTAAGTCTATTTCATTAGATGCTAAAGTCTACAAAAGCTTATGCTACCAACTTCTTTCTCTCAATCTCAAAGGTGCTACACGATCCTTTTGCATACAGACTAACGTTGCTATGTATTTGAATTTTATTAGCTTTGAAAGATATATTCTACCTATCCTACAAGTTAGATATAGTTATTCTCACATGGGGCAATCTTCTGCTCAGAGTATTATGATGTCTTTGAAGACAATATTTTTGAAAACCATCCAGAAACCTCAGTATGTGCAAGGCTCCTCACTAGGACTTGTCATTTGAACACATTACTCCAATGATGCATTAACTACACTGGACATCACCAGTCAGCATCCAGGCCCAGTTCAAGATGTTAGTATTTTATTAATGTCTTATGACAAATTTCCCTGACAGAGCAGCTTCTCTCACTTGTACATGCCTGATAATTAACATAATTTTGGATGGTCTTCCCTGTGTGCCATTGCCCTCAAGAGCATAGCAGGTGGCAATGAAAAGATAGCATTCTTACTAGTGGCCTCCTGTCTTTGGAATGGCCCTTCTAGGAAATCTACCTGACATCATTATTAGATACACTGAGACAGCAGCCCTTCCCATTCTGTCCTACATTGAGGTGCCTGTCCAAGTAAGTACCAATCTGGAGTTCCTGTATTTGGTATTGGTTCCCAAGGAATCAGATGGCTTATTTGTTCAGCTTGTGGTTTACTGACTATTTTGTAAATTGTTCCTAGGTCACTGGCCAGTAGGGCAGTATTTAAATGTAAATATTGTTTTCATCATCACCATATTCAAATGATGAACATTCCTAAGTCCACATACTTGTTTTCGAAGTCCTGGTTAGATATTTTTGACAATATGCTTTTAAATACTTGTATGTACAATGAAGGAGCCTACCTTGTGGAGTCTGAAGAGGGTTTTGCACGTCCCTGGGTGTTTTCTTCCCACACACTATTTGCTAGTTCGTTCCCAATGGAGGACATTACTTTGATGAGTTCTATAGGCCAATCGTCCAAATCAAGGGAACGGACACGTGAAAGGTGTGTGCCAAGATTTCGGTGTATCCCTGAGCATTCAATACACATGAGCGCTCCCAGATTTAAGCTTGCCCAGTCAGGATCTATTGAAAGACAAAAATAATCAATAGAATGAGACTCTCCTAATTGTAGGCTGACCAGGAGAACTTATCTGCAGAGTTAACATGTTGACTGAGTAATACAAGCTACTGAAAAGCCTGAATCCCCTACCCTATTCTAGGTCTGATGACACAATCTCCAGTCTCTTCAAGAGAGTATCTGGTTGGGGGAAAGTCACAGGAGTTAGCACAGAAAACATTTGTTTCCAACACAAACACCTAGGAAATTTGGTATGGGATAAGGGCATGCCATTTAGTTTTCCAAGGAAGATCACCCCTATCGCCTTGTCCTTGTTGAAGCCTTGAGTAATGGGAATGAAAAGATTGATGTTCTCACACGAAGTAACATATGCAATCTCTTTAGATGCTGTACCAAAATATTGTACCAAAAGTAGTATGAAAACGGGAAAATAAAATGGTTAGAGAACTCTGGACAAAGAGATAGTGAGCAAAGATAAGTTCAATGAGCCCAAGAGAAAAAGGAAAACAACAGTTTTTACATGTTTCCAACTGGCACATTTCACTGATTCTCATGGTTATAAATATTAGAGTAGTAGAAAATTATTTAGTGCTAGAACATGCTTTCTCAATTGCCTTTGATGAAATTTAAGCATTTTCTCTAAAATCTGTGGTGCAGTGCCTTTTGATTTGACAGTGCATAGAAACATTTAATCTGTTGCTGAACAGTTTAAAGGTTTAGTAAAGACACAGAATCATAGAGTTGGATGAGACCACAAGGGCCATCCAGTCCAGCCCCCTGCCATGCAGGAACACCCAATCAAAGCATTCCTGACAGATAGTCATCCAGCCTCTGTTTGAAACTTCCAAAGAAGGAGACTCCACCACCCTCCAAGGGAGTGTGTTCCACTGTCAAACAGCTCTTACTGTAAGGAAGTTCTTCCTAATGTTGAGGTGGAATCTCTTTTCCTGCAATTTGCATCCATTGTTCCGCTTACATCCGTTCTTCCATGTCTTAGTCTCTGGAGAAGCAGAAAACAAGCTTGCTCCATCCTCAATATGACATTCCTTCAAATTCTTAAACAGGACTATCATATCACCTCTTAACCGTCTCTTCCCCAGCCGAAACATACCCAGCTCTCCACGTCTCAGGAGTATTTGAGTTCCTGGATGGCAGGGGGATGGACTGGATGGCCCTTGTGGTCTTTTCCAACATTATGATTCTATTATTCTACCCCCAGAAAACAGTAGGGTCAGTAGAATTTCAAAAGCAGTACAGATTAGTGGGGGTCTCTTCTCTCCTGCCTTCTGGCTGGCATCTTGTGCAGAAAACACACACTAGGGAATGGAAACTCTGGAGCCAACACATTATGAAGTTTCAGTTTTTAAATTTAAGTACATTTGAGAATCTCAAGCTTCTCTACCCAATATTTCATAACTGAATTCAGGCACTAAATAGGAAATGGATAAACAGCCTGTATCAGACCAGCACTTGGCTAACACTCTGTTCTTAGCTCATTTTAAAAAATCATCCTAATACGCAACAGGTTTTAGTTTTCTAATATTTTGGTTCCCCTGCCCCCCATTCTGCCATTACACTAGAAAAAAACATTACTTCAATGTTTTGAAGATCATATTTTTCTCTTAGAAGGATATAACTGTGGCATGGTAAGCTGAAAAATGAGTGAAATTTTAAAAAAGTCTCCTTCCTCAAAAGTGCGCCAGGTTAGTCTTAAGGAAAAGATGAGATCTTAATCTAAGCGGCTTTATCTGTTAATTAGGATTTAATAGGAATACACCACACAAATCAAATTCCATAATGAACACTAACTTCTAAAAGGAATATGGAATACAATACCAAGAGGGCAAGAACAGGAACAGGTATTCACATAACACCGAAGCAAAGAGACTGTAAGCTTTATGAAACTCAGGATAATGTTCCTTGTGCAAAAAATGGTTGTACTTACTTTGTACCTCACAGTCCACACAGCGAGAATTGCCTCTGATGTTTCTTATTGACTGAAGGGCCATGGCCTCATTCTGACTTGTCAGTCGGGACTGTATGTATTTAAAGAAACACACATACAAGAAATAAGAGCCCAAAGAAAAAGCAGACACAACATCACTGTCAGATGGTGAAAAAGAGTTCAGACCCAGGTTGAATGAACATGATCATGGAATTTGATGTCTTTGGTTAGCTTCTCAGAGAGTTGATCCTTTAGCATCTTTAAGTACTGCAATTCAGTGTCTGACAAGCACAGCTCACAATTTTTATCCATGCTTCTGACAGCTCAAGCTTTTATTGAACCACTCAGGCATAGAGAGCACAGGACATCTGGATTCCAGCTGGGGTTGTCAGAGGTAAAGCAAGTTCAAAATTGAAGCATGCTATTAATACCTAAACTGATAAAAGAACAGTCCATTTTTAGACAGAGAGACTACAAATTTATAATAATTTCTAAACAGTTAGTTATGGTTAGGAAAATTTGGCTATACCATGCAACAGTAAACTAAACATTCTATCATCAAAAGACCAGTTCTGATCTAATGGCTTGCATTGTAAAGCTCTCTCTACAGCGGCCTGCCTGTGACCTCAACTTTGACCTGGAGAAATAATCTCTACAGAGAGTTACTTTCAGCCTCTATGCCAGCTGAGTCCTGAACAAATTCAACTAACTGTGTGAAATTACGAACTTCTTGCTTTGGATTTCAATGGGACGCACATAATACTTATGTGAGCTGGATTCCAGATACACTATTATCTGGTTTTCCTCTTAGTGGGATCCTCATTTTCCCCCCTTCCTTTAGAAATTTTAAATTGGCATAAGTGCTCATGTTATTACATTCTAAGTTAGGATTATAAAATACACATTAGCCATTATTTGAAGGTACTGTTTGTTTATGATCTCCAACAATTAAATTTAATTGTTGTTATTTAGGATCATAAGGCATCTAATTTATTTCCCTGATATGTTTAATGTACTGAACTTAATTACAGAACAGAAAAAAAAATGCCCACTGGGTTTTTCCTTGCAAAGGACAAAATAGTGTGAACATGTATTTAAGGACACATGCCCTGATACAACTACATTTAGTCATGACTAAGCCCCACTGGAATATGCAAACAAGTTATTTGATTAAAGTCATAGAACCAGGATTACAGTTCTGAGGCAACCATCAGCTAAAAATATGTGAGACAAACACTATCAAACATCTACTAAAAGCTAAGAGACATTGTCAAATATAGATAGGATTTTCACAGCAGCTCTGGCATAGGTGGGAGACTTTTATACTAAAAACCAAAACAAGTATGTACTGAAATGGCAGAGCAGTACAACATTGCTCTGGCATAATCCTACTTCTATTTTTTAAAACAATTTTTCAAATTTGATATTGTATGGAAAACTGGACAAGTGAAATATTACTATTACTGTAAAAAAAAAAAGAAGCTAGAAAGTCCACTGGAATAATATATACAAATATGCATATAATATACAGACATAAACATGCTTGCCAAGTTTTCTCTTTTTAAGCCTTATAGAGGCTCTAAATGCTGAAAATAGTGATTCCTTTCCATCGATTAATGTTGTGCATCTAACCTTATTCTTGCTGCTCTCACACGACTGCAGGCTGGCCAGGATCTGACTCTCTATAGCTTGGACCCAAGCATCTCTTTCTTCATATGTTGTTGCTTCAAAGTGCCAAGTCTGACCAGTGAGGGACACAATGATAAATTCAAAATTTTCTTCTTGTTCTGAAATAGAAGTGGAAGGTGAAGGTGAGAGGAGAAGGAGACAGGCAGATTTATATTTAAAGAAACGAGAAGATGAAACAATGAGTTCCATAGCTCTTTTATGACTATTTAAAATAAAAACCAGTTTTGCAAAGCTGTAGGTAGGAATGGTAGAGTAGTGGTAGGCAGGGTATCTTTAACCCTCTCCATTTCAGTTCTTGGCCCTTGAAAATTTGCCCTCCTTCCAGCTGGTTTCTCATTTGCTCTCTCTCTCTCTCTCTCTCTCTCTCTCTCTCTGTGTGATATGTTTCTGTGTGCCTTCGTGACATCTGTTGACTCATGGCAACTCCATGAATATAACACAGAATTTTGTTCCTCATAGAGAAAAGGTTTTGTGTGTGTGTGTGTGTGTGTGTAGGTGCATTTGGTTGAGTTTTAACACAAAAGTGAAAGCTGGAACCAAAGATTTTTCTACTTCCAGCTTTCCAAGGTTGTTTTTCATTTAAAATTGGGAAAGAGAGAAATGAAAGTCTCATTATTCCTAGTTTAGCTTTGATACACAGTAATCAATATTGGTTATTTTAGGATGTATAGCTCCATTATGATGGTAGCTGTATAATTTTGAAATGTAACTTCTGACCTTTAGTACATGTTATCAACACTTTAACATATATCGTTTTCGGAAAAGAAGTATGTAGTCTAATTTGTCTTAGACAAATTTCAGGTTGCCAGATGAAGTAAGGGACAAGGCTCCTATACATTTAATGGTTGTGTAGAAGAGGGACGTTCATTAGGTGTTGCTTGCGTGAAAAGCTAAACCTGCTGAAATTCCCTTTTCTGCACATTAAGGCAACATGAGCCTTGTTCCTTACTTCATAATCTAATTACTTTGAAAATCCACCAATGATACCTTTATTGGGCCAAACAAAATGCACAATTACATGTTGCAAGCTTTTGAAGCTCCACTGGCTTCTTCATCAGGCAAGATGTTAAAAAAATGCAGGAGAAAAAAAAATGAAGATTAAGTCATGGGCTTGCATGTTGCTGATTTCTGTTCTCAGTTCACATGGTATGGAGAAGTATTATTTGCAGGATGGACCTCCTCTTTCTGGCCATGTGGTCACTGGGAAAGATTCTCAAGGTCCAGCAAAATTCAACATCCATTTGCAAACCAAAAAGATGCTTCTTTGTCATCAAACATATCAGAAGCATCCTTTTTGTTCCGCAATTGGATGTTAAATTTCCTGGACTTTGGGAATCTCCCAGTGAGAGAAGGAGGAGGTTCCAGCTTGCAAATAATACCGCTCCATACCATCTGAACTGTGAACAAAAAGCAGCCACATGCAGGCCCATGACTAGCATCTTCAATTTTTTCCCTCCTGCATAGATTTTAACATCTTTCCTTATGAAAAGACAGAGAAGTTTTGAAAGCTTGCAACAATGTAATTGTGCATTTTGGTTGGCCCAATAAAAGAATCATTGTTTGGTGGATTTCTGATTTTCTCTATGGCCAATATGGCTACCCCTAATTATTTTGACCAGTCATTCCATAAGATACCATAAAAGTCAACCGCTATGCTATCAAATAAAAACAAGTGAAAAATTCAGCGCTAAAGACTAAAATACCTCCACGATTTCACATAATGTGCTTGAGTAGTTAGGGTAAGGGCCTGAGCACCATAGCCCAGCATAAGGGCTTAATTGTAACCATGGGTGCACCACAATTTACACACAAAATGTGCTGAAACTAGAAAGCAGGGACTAAAAAAGAATGCAAACAGATGGTTCCAGAGGAGCAGCAGTAGTACTAGTAGCTATATATGCTATATAGCACAAAATACAGTGGACCCTTGTTATCCGCTGGGGTTTGGTTCCAGGACCCTCTGTGGATAACAAAATCCATGGATGCTCAAGTCTCATTCAATATAATGGCACAACAAAATGGTGTCCCATATATAAAATGAAAAATCAAGGTTTGCTATTTGGAATTTATACTTTTTGGGAATATTTTCAAGCTGTGCATGCTCAAATGTGTGGATAAGAAATCTGTGGATAAGGAGGGTCAACTGGACATGTGCTTTTTACTGCATTTATACCATTCAGAAAACACTGTTCCCTTTACACAACTGTGACATACAGAGACATAACAATAAGTGAGTAGCCAGAGATGAATCATGTAATTGTATGCTGGAATCACAACTAAGTAACAACATGGTACGTCTGATGCTATAAAGAATGGTGCCCTAACCCAGAACTACCGGTAAGAGACTGAGTTCAGAATGATGGGAGGTCTTCCAGACAAATTTAGCAATGGTATAGATTCTGTAGTCACTTCACCTCTATTGCCAGTAAACTAGAACCAAAGAACATATGATTCTTTTCTCCTCCATGGAATAATTCATTTGTTGTTTTACTGATCTATCCAGAAATTATTGGCCAAAATAGGTTGGTTTATCTCTGCACACTTGCTTGTTACAGGCTTTTACACCTTTCCTTCTGATTTAATCTGTACCATGTGCTTGCCAGGGCAGGCCAGAGGCCTGTTTCCAATATTACCACTGAGCCTTGAAAGACAGAAAGAAAAGTAGCTCCACGCCTATGCACAGCCTGTTCTTGCCATCTTTTTTCTTTCTTTCAGTTTAATCACTTCATAAAGGAGGGGAAAGAGAAGGCAGAGAGCATTTTCCTTGCCCAGTATGTTTCAGTCGGAACAGGGATCAGGCAAGGTGAGAGGCAGGGATGACCCATCTTTCTCTCCTGCTTTCCTCTGAAAGGTGCTAATTGAGTATGGGGTTAGAACAACAGAAGCAGGCTAGGTCTTTCTTTAAGGCTATCTTTCTGTGCTGGAACTAGCTCTGAAGAATAGGAAAAGGCTAATTTTGCTGTCTGCAGCAAACACCGTGTGAGATATTGTTAATCGTCAGCATTGTCAGCCCCAATTTATGCTCAGGCTGTGTATATGTAAGGAAATGTTACATCATAGGAACACCACTTGTTTCCAGCAATCTCCTTCTAAGGAAACTGAAAATGAGATGATGACAACAACAATGATATTACCACCACTACTGCCACTAAATAATTTTGTGTATAACTTGTTTTACCCCCAAAACTGAGACTCCGAGCAGCTTAGAAATTAAAATACAATACAGTTAAACCTCCAAAAGATCAACATTAAAATGAAATCAAACCATTAATAATATTTAAAAACAAATTAAAACACAGTAGAAATGATTAAAAATTGGTTTAAAAATAGTGCAGTTAAAACAATGGAGTGAGTACCTTCTAAAAAAACCTGTCTTTAAAAACCTTCAGTTCTCAAAAGCTTGTCAGAATTAAAAATGTAAGAGTAAGCAGTATGAAACTTCTCCCTGCTCAGAACTGGGATGTATTTATATAACAGTATGTTTTAAAAATATTTATTTAAAGAGGAATAGCAAAAGCAGCTTCATTTATATACTGCTTTATACTGCCTAAGCAGTCTCTAAGTGGTTTACATCTATAAGCTAATTGCCCCCAACAAGCTGGATATTAATTTTAGCGACCTCAGAAGGATGCAAGCCTGAACTGAGCCTGAGCCCCTGGCTGGTACTGAACTCGTAACCTTATGGTTTGTGAGTGAGTGGCTGCAGTACAGGCATTTAACCACTGCACCGCCAGGGTGCATGGAGAAAACTGATCCATGTTAGATTGTTAACTTCAGCCACAAGAAATAGAATTTAAAAAAAAATCTAGTCTAGATTCATGTAAATTAGTTTTGGAATGCATATATTCTAGTTCACAAGCATGATTTTGTTTGCTTGTGTAGGCACTACTCGTTTATAGTGAAATTTCCAATCAGAATCAATGCTAGTATTGGCATATTCTGCAGGTGCTTTTTTTTTTTTAAGGAAAAAGGATTACATCTGTTAAAATATTTTTATATTTTATAAGGTAGAATCACAGTTATGGAAGTGCTCTCCATTGAATTTCATAACTGCCCACCCCTCTCACAGTGCAGTTGTATAGGCAGCCAAAGTCCACTTGCAAGCAGCTGACTTCAATGGTGTCAGTCAGGCCATGTCATTTGAATGTCAACCGACAGTCCCTCTAGGAAGAAATTTTGTCATGGAAAAACTAGCTTGAGGTAGGCAAAAACATAGTAGAGTTGGGAACTGAGGATCTAAGCCGTAGATCTACAATTATGAATAACCTAAAACAGAAATAATATAACCCATAAATAAAAACAATAAAACTAATTCTGGAGTTGCTAACCTTTTGGGGTCAATGGTCACACAGGGGTTTCTTGGCAAGATTTGTTCCGAAGGAGTTTGCTTTTGCCTTCCTTTGAATGCAAGACTGTGAATTGGTCAAGGTCATCCTGCCTAAAGGAGGCTGTTGCAATAATAATAATAATAATAATAATAATAATAATAATACTGGTTTATTTATACACCGTTCTTCAGCCAAGGCTATCAGAGCAGCTTGGAATTTGTTAATTATAAATTTCCCTGCCCTCAGGCTTACAATCTAAAAAAAAAAAAGACACAAAAGGTGAAGGGAGAGATGGTGGAGAAGGGGGAAAGTCCAGCAGATCTTCTCTCTCTCAGAGGCCTGGACCAAGGTAGATGGACTGGAGGGAGGGCTCTTCTTCCTTTCGGGCAAGGCCTGTTGGAGCTGGCCTGCCTTTCTCTCCCTTTGTGAGGCCTCTGTTAAAAAAGTCATCCTTGGATCCCACAATAATGAATAACTATTGGCCAGTGTCTAACGTACCATTTCTGGAAAAGCTTTTGGAACATGTGGTGGCTTCCCAACTCCACGGGTTTCTAAATGAAATAGATTACAGTGGTTCCCCGGGTTACGAAGGTAATCCGTTCCGGATTACCTTTCGTTACCCGGAAATCTTCGTTTCCCGGGGGACCGCTATTTTTGCCGGACCGCGCGGCCGATTTAAAGGGGCCGCGCGGTTTTTCTTATTCGCATCCCGGGGGATCCTTCGGATCCCAGGGGATGTTTTTTGGTCCCGCCGGTTTCGGGTCCCGGGGATTTCGTTCCCCGGGGGAATTCGTAAACCGGGGGACCACTGTATCTAGATCCATTTCAATCTGTTCCTGCTATGGAACAGAGACAGCCTTGATCACCTTGGTGGATGACCTACGGAGGGAACTGGACAGGGGGAGTGTGTCCCTGTTGGTTCTCCTGGACCTCTCATCGGCTTTTGATACCGTCGATCATGGTATCCTTCTGGACCACCTATCTGGCACTGTTCTACAGTGGCTCCGTTCATTCCTGGAGGGGTGAACCCAGAAGGTGGTGCTGGGGGACTCCTGTTTGACCCCCTGGCCATTGACCTGTGGGGTCCCTCAGGGTTCTGTGTTGTCCCCTATGCTGTTTAACATATAAATGAAACCGTTGGGGGAGGTTGTCCGGCATTTTGGGCTTGTGGTGTCATCAATATGCAGATGACACTCAATTCTACGACTCCTTCCCACCTCAATCCAAGGAGGCTGTCCTGGTCCTAAACCACTGGCTGTCTTCAGTAATGGACTGGATGCGGGCAAACAGGTTGAAACTTAATCTAGACAAGACAGAGGTTCTTCTGGTCAGTCAGAAAGTGGATCAGGGAATAGGGATCCAGCCTGTGTTAGATGGGGTCACACTCCCCTCCTGAAGACACAGGTTCACAGTTTGGGAGTACTCTTGGACTCAGCTTTGAACTTGGAGGCCCAGGTGTCTGCTGTGATCAAGAGTGCTATCGCACAACTGAAACTTGTGCACCAGCTGCGCCCATTCCTTGAGAAACCAGATCTGGCCACAGTGGTACATGCCTTGGTTACATCACATTTGGACTACTGTAATGGGCTGTACATTGGGCTGCCTATGAAAAGTGTTCAGAAAATTCAGCTGGTTCACATTGCTGCTGCCAGGCTGTTAACAGGGGCAGATTACAGAGATCATGCAACGGCCCTGTTGAAAACAGCTTCATTGGTTGCCAGTTTGTTTCTGAATACAATTCAATTGTCACTTATAAAGCCCTACATGGCTCAGGTCCTCACTACTTGACAGATCGTTTCTCCTGGTATGAACCAGCCCAGAGTCTGAGATCCTCTGGAGAAGCCATTCTCTCCATCCCAACATCATCACAAACACGGTTGGTGGGAATGTGCGAGAGAGCCTTCTCAGTGGCTGCCCCTAGACTCTCTGCCCAGGGAGATCAGAATGGCTCCCTCCTTGATGGCCTTCCATTGGCAGGTTAAGACCTACCTGTTCCCACAGGCGTTTAAGGAATTGTTATGAGGACAGTTGGGCATGTTGAATTATTTTTTAAATGTTTTAATTGTACTGTTTTTAATGTTGTGAAGTCGCTCTGAGTTCCACCCCTTAGGTAAAGAGCAGGATACAAATAAATATAATAAATATACAAAATAAATAAATAAATAAATAGTGGGCTTCCATGGTCATGCAAGGATTTGAACCCTGGTCTCCAGAGCTTTAGTCCATCACTCAAAGCACTATGCCACGCTGGCTCTCTACACCAATAAAAAGTTCAGAGAAAAGAAATATCATATCAAAACACACAAAGCAGCTAAGATGTACACACAGCATGGGTAAAGCATAAAATTACCACCCTGCCACTGCCTATGCTATCCCAAACACTGCCTGTGTTGTCCTAAAGCTGGTTTTATTGTATTTATGTTATCCTATTGTTATTTTAACTTTGCGTTAGTTTAATCTAGTTTTAAGGGGTGGGAGGGTTAAAGACCATATCGATAGAGTGTTTATTTTAATTCTGTTGTACGCCGCCTCGGTTGCTGTGCAGAGAGGCGGGTTAGAAATAAAATTTATTATTATTATTATTATTATTATTATTATTTTACATTTTCTAAGAATACCACACAAATCCGAGAGACATTCTAAGGCAGCACTTTTGGCAATACCGTATGTCATCAATGCGCTTGTAGAAAGTGTGGGATGAGTCGTTCCTGAATCTTCGTCAGTGAAGAAAACCCAGAGAGATATACTCAACTATAAGTTGACCTCATGAGGTCAGGTTTTGGGGCCAAAATTATAGATTTTGCCATGAGCCGTGGAGAGATTGAGGGTAATACTTGGGGGCTCCTTCAGTGTGTGTATATGTTTGTGTGGCAAGAGGGTCTCTAACTGAGGCTTTTTACTTCATCATTTCAGCTTTTGTTTCAGCCAGACACACAGGTGGGGATGGACTCTTAAACAAACAGGAATGTCAATCAATCACCCAGAACTCTTTCTTCTTGGCTTCAGAAAGAAATAAACTCCTCTCCTCTGGGCATGGGGAAATCTGAAAGAGCTGCTATCACAGTTCCATAGTGACCTGTAAATAAATTTACCTGGGATTTTGGGGTCAATTTTTGGGCATATATTTTTAGACTTACAGACAAGTATATATGGTATATCAACCTTTCTTGTATTTTTTAAAAGCAAAATTGGAAACAAAGATCAGTGGGGCAGGGAGTCTTGCAGACACCAAGAGCTGGTGTCTCTTTAAGCAAGAAAGGAGACAAAGGGTTTCTGCTTTGGAAACTCATTTGAGGAGTGATTTGGCTTATTATGTACCCAAAGACTCTAAATCTAGTTATAGTAGTTTAGCAGAGATAGTAGTAATCTCTACTCACATAGTTACAGAGAAAACTACACAAACTGCAGTTCCACAACTAAATGGTTAACTTTTTAATCCAGCTGTATTAAAGCTTGTGCAGTTTAAATCCCTGTGAGCCCAATCACAACATTTTATTAAACAGTTTTCCAAGTTTAACTGTTATGCATGGAAAGGTCCACTGTAATAATATTTTAGCACCATCAACCTGTCAAAATCAACATGTCCAATTACCCCAAACTGCATTAACAACTGTGAATATTACTCTAATTGTGTCCAGTTTCTATGCAGACAAAGTCCCACATGGCTAATTTCGCATCCTTAGGGGCAAGCAACTTGGCCATCAAACTGATTTCACAAAAAATCCAACTCATAACACGGGTCCAGGTTGTCATCATTCTTTACTTTATTTCTCCCCTAAAAGGTTAGTGGGCCAATTAGTCATCAGTTATTTCCTAGCAATTTGGCACACAGAGGGTTAATGGGCTGGAGGTGGTTCCCCCCACCCTTTTTTCATGCCATTGAAGGATACCAGAAAATGTATAATCACCAAGGTTTTGTGGATATAAATACAGAATGGTAGAAGACACACAGAGAGAGAACTCAGAAAGCAGCCAGAGTTATTTCTCCAGTACAAATAAAATCACTAGTCATCAGCCCACTTTATTTTATTGCACAGCATCCCAAAATGCATGTGATTGTTCACTCTCTAAGACTTTCTCTTCTCCTCTCTTGTCCCCTTCACTCCAGCTTTCAGTAAAAGGAATAATTTCTACACTGAATAATATGTATCTTGAGTCCTTTTGGCCTGGATTTAGGCTATCTTTCTCTGCTGTTGTTTGCCCTTGTTTCTGACTTAGGGAGACTCTTAGGTGAACCCATCGTGGGTTTTTTTGGAATGATTTCTTCCGAGGTGGTTTGACATTGCCTTCCCCTGAGGCCAGGAGAGTGTGACATGAAACCTAGTGGGTTTCATGGCCAAGCTGGGAATCGAACTCTGGTCTCCAGTTTTGTGGTCCAACTCCCAAACAACTATGCCACACTGGCTCTGACTAACTTTATTATCTCTGATCTTCTAACTTTAGTCATCCTGTTCTGGTCTTTCTCTCTGTGTGGAGGAGTGCCACCCATGATCTTGCAGCAGCTTGATACCACTGAGATGTTCTGAGTTGGTAACCAATGTCTGTTCCATAATGATCTTGTTCCTATCTGTGGAGCTGATTCCAGAATGTAGAACAGAATGACTGAACCTCATCAAACCTGACAGTTTGTTGAAGAGCAGTATATGATTAAGAGCAGTATATGATTAAGCCATATCAATGTAAAGCCACTTGAGGCCACAATATTACCAGTAGACAAGTAACATGAAACCCCAGAACAGCCAACATCAACTCAGCACAGCTTGTGCATGTTCTTAGTCACTTTCACAACTCCCATATACTACCCCTTTATACCGACTACCACTGTTCTGGCCTCTGAGGAAGAGAACAACAGCCAGTACAGTATTTGAACCTTCTCCCCCACTGTCATACCCTTTCTTTTGCACTTCATGTCTTTTTGGATTGTAAGACTGAGGGCAGGGAATTGTCAAATTAACCATCTCTAGGTCATTCCAGAGTGTATGTGTCTGCATGGACCGAAAGAAACAGCCTGCTCTGTTTTGCAAGGCACCTATTTAGATGATACAAGTAACTGAAATGGGAGGCAAATGGACCTAAGCCACACTTTATACTGCGCTTTACACCAGAGCAAAAAAAACCCCCAACTGCTCTGGTTCGATCTGGAAAGAGTGAATTATCAATGTGTGGACTGCCAGGCAGCTGGTGGAAGTGGTCTGGAGCCGGCGTCCTGGGCCTGGTGAGCTGCTGGTGCTTTTACCAGGCTTTATTTTTTTGGTCGCCTGCCTGCAACTCAATTGCTCAAGTCCATGAATGGTCAGTTGCACCATTGATCCACTGCACACCCCATGACATGACATGACGATAAACAACAAAATGGATTTAATAAACATTAATAAACTGGCTAGTGAGCCATGAGGGGAAGGGGAAGAAATGCAAAATGTATGGAGGTTGGGATACGCCATGGTTGGACAGGCGCTAGTTGTTCCAGAAGGGCTTGGAGGCTGCGTTAGACTTTACTGAGCTAGCTCTTCATGGCAGCATCCCTCTGCTCCAGTTAGAGAACTACAGGGGATGAGCAAGATAAAGGGTGGTCTCCATGATCGTGCTTTGCCAGTCTGTCACTGGGCACACCAATGTGCTGTACAGACAGCTATTTAAATATTATACATACCAAAGTATCCAATAAGGAGGATGAATTCACTCTTCTGAGGCCAAACTCTTTTGCTAGTATTTATAAACAGGAGCAACTGTGTTTTATAATACAGTGGGCCCTCTGTATATGCAGGGATCAGTTCCAGACTCCCTCCTGAATAGGGCAAAAAATAAGGGACCTCATCCTGTGTGTTTCAATGGCCGCATGGTTCTGTGCGTGGTGTGGTGCACGCACCATTGTAACATCCTGGGCTTGCTGTCTGTGTAAGCTTAAAGCTGTGGATGGCAAGCCTGCGTATGAGGCATGTGCACTGTACAGTATTAAGGTCTAAAAGGATCACAGCCTTCCGGGAATCTAGAGAACAGCTGTTTAAATGATTCAAGATACAACCCCTTGATTTCCTAATGGGCGGGGTGCATGATAACGGCAGGCCCACAGTATTAACAGGCACTGCAACCTTACACAGTCCTACTTGGGAACAAGAGCGTGGCCTAGCCAGGAATGGATTCTCTGCCCTCAGGAATCCTGCCTGGTCATACTGATCACTGAAATCCAGCCCATTCGGGATCATTCTCACAAGTGATCAGTTCTATCACAGCAAAAGGCTGGTTTTTCTGGTTTTCTGTCAAATGTCTCTCTCAGGACTGTTTCCTTTCAGCCAGAGGATATAATGTTTAAATTTATCTCGAACGGTTGAGAAAGAACATACAGACATATTCTGCTAGGAAACTTATTCTTACTACAGATATCAAGTTAGGATAGATGGCATTTGCAAAGGTTTGGTCCCTATATCAACAGACTGTAATTTTTCGAGCACTGGATGATAGTGGACTTTTGCATTGCACACAGTATGCATGACAGGTTTTCTACCAACTGCTGTGATCTTACTAACATAGCACTACATTGGCTGCAGCAACAATAGAATGAACCCAGTTATCTTCTGGAGAGAGTCAAGCTTATGTAGTTTAAAGCTTTCCTTTTTTTAAAAAAATGAAGAATAAAATCTCAGACTACAAGGATCCTATAAATGAAGCACAGTATAGACCACGAGGAGCAGCAAAAGAATTATTCAATGAAGCACTTTGCAGAAACAACAAAATGCCAACAACCAACATTTGTGGTTCTGTTTGAAATGCAAAAGCTGTTGATATCTTTGCCTAATTAATTTCCAGTTTTCCTCTAAAAGCCCTTTGAAAGGTAAGAAAAATGGCTACAGAAATTATAGCTTTGTTATTTTAAAGGTGACAATTTAAACTTAACAATGGGAAATAAACCATGATTATAGTAGAAACTGCACCTTAACAAGTGGCTATAAAAAAGCACTTTTGTGTGTCCAGATGCATTTTATCTGCTGGTGTAGGAAAGCAGCTGCCTGAGATACAGTAGTAATTGTGCAAAAAGGAGACTGTGATATAAATCACCAAAGGTTAATAATCAGGATGTGAACAGAGGGACTTGTTTACAGAAATAGCATGCAATTTAAAATTTACAAGAGATTTAATGCTGTCTCTTCTCAATCACTAAAACCAATAGCCCAGAAAATGGTGACATTAAGAAAAATATTATAGTTATAATAATTCCAAAATAAGTCAATTAGTGTAAGGGCATGTGCTTGTGATTACTTGACCCATTTGGCTTGCACTTAAGTGAAAAAAAATCCCCCCATTACCAGAAGATTACTGGATTGTAATTGTATCTGAATTTTGCATCCAGAATTTTGTATGCCATTGCCATACACATGCTCTTTGACATGCTGGCTGATATTCCCTCCTCCTTTCTTGGTTTCCAAGTAATTTTGACCTTTGACATTTGTAAAGTTAAAAAAAAAGAAGAAGAAGGCCGTTTATAATTGCATTGTTCAAATGAAGGTGAAGGAAAGAAATTCAATCTGCTATTATACAAAACCCATGATGGCTGTCTTCCTGAAAACAGCTATGTAAGTCAATTTGTGAACTTTGGCACCAGGTGACCTTTAGAAATACAACAATATACAGAATTTACAAGCAAGAGTAGCACATGCAAATGGTTTGGCTCTGTCTCGCTTTTGGATTAGAGCTGCAGAAAGCATTATGGAGAATGCTTTCACAAAACAAATTAAGACTGTTACTTAAATGTCACAGCACACTATTGTATTTGGCTACAGATCATTACACCTGATATCAACACTTTAAAAAACTGTAATAACTTGGGAAATATTACATTGAGTGCCCACATGTATAAAGGGAAAATAAAAAAAATGAAGAAAATGGGTTCTTGGAGTAATTTAAACATCACAACTGCACGACTGGAGGGAAAGGTCAAAATTTAAGTAAACTGAAAGGAACATGAATGGCAAAATAAAACATACAAACAGAAAGATGAAAAGACCAGAGGAATGAGTCTGCAAACACAACATGAAAGCACGCATGCTTTGGGCAAATTTTATTTCTTGGCCTGTATTTTGGGACAAAGGAGAGGCAATGAAGATACATTTGGGAGAGGGAGCAGTTAGTCTACAACATGGTATTTTAATGTTGTTACCTTCAGTGTTGGTGCTGCTGCTGCTGTATATATTTCGCAGGCTACCAACACGATTTAGTTTCCATGCTTTGCGTTTGGCTGCATCCAGACAGCAGAAAGGGGAGAGAAAAAAAAAGAGAAGAGTAAAAGAAAGAACAGAAAAGTATGAAAAAATGGGAGGGGAAAAAAAAGCTAGAAGCAGCATATGACGTAAAATACAAGCAAATGCCTCTCTGGGAAGCAGATGCACACATAATGTTGAATACTGCAGAGCTTTAAAACAAACTTGTTTTTCAAACAGGAAGATTCTGCTAGACCTAAAAAGTGCACCACCCCTTAAAAGTTTGAGAGTAACTGGAAGCCAAAGAACAGAAAAGGTATTCAGCACTTTAAAACAAAATATGCACGAGAAAGAGATAAAGTTATTCTGATTAATTCATAGTAGACAGGGCTTTATTAGGAACCCCACTTTTCCAAAATAATTAATTGTATAAATCACTATACAATTTCAAATAATAAGAACTTTAACTCCAGGTGACAGAGGAATACATTTAGATAAAGCAAACAGCTTTGGATAGACTTTTATTTGCCTAGATGGTATCTGGTTAATGATGGTTTTAATGTATGTAGATATTGTTAGTATGCAAATTTTGTTCTACCTCAGACACACGAAAGTATAAATTCTTGATTCTTAAATTTAAATGCAGTGTTGATATTCAGTTTTCCATTTTAATTAATGTTTATTACAGTTTAATCTTTCTTCTTTGAAGGGACTCAAAGCAATGCAAATGGTTATTTATTTAAAAGAAGCATACACCTCCCATAACTTTAAGATCAACCACAGTTTAGCAGTTAATTTTAACTATAGGATGTCTAACAATTGATAGTAGATATACCCACCATACAACACATTATCTCAGAACCACTCTTTGAGGCAAGATTAGGATTCTCTTTCAGTTACAATATTAAATCATGGCTTGATGTTAGGAAAACAAACCACCATTAGTCTTAGCCTCTCATGTTCCCCTTTCCCCTGCATGTTCCCCTTTCAGCACAACTGCAAGTTTGTCTGGAATCTTTTGCTTCCATTTTGTATTAACCACAGATTATCATGGTATCAAAACTGCAATAAATCTTTAACTATGAGCTTGAGCAGATCGACAGATTAGCACCGGCCAGGTCCTGGGCAAGCATGGTGATGGGCAGATGTTTGCACACCTGCCTGTTGCTGTGCTATAGACTTGCTACCAATAAGAGTCTCGAATCTCCAACCATCATGTCTGGAGAGATAATCCCCAATGCTGCTGGGAAGGGCGGTAACAGGGCACCTGGCTAAAAATACATGGTCAGGTGCCGCCTTTCTATGTTAGAGGCTACAACAGAGGTTTTCTAAGTAGATGTGATTGCATAGGTAGATATGAGGCACATGGGGCCATCCAGTCTGCCAGCTGTCACCACGGAGTTTCCTAGTAACTCCATGGCAAACAGCTGGTCTTTTTAGACTGGGCTAAGGGCACTTTGGGTGAGGATTGGGCCAGATCTATTGGATCCCCATCTGGTCTGCCTGGTCCTGACTTGGAGCTAATGGTCTGCACCATCTGGATAAGAGAATGTGAGGCCAGTGAGGGCACTGGCCTTTTGCCCCATATGTACAGACCCCTATGTGCCTAATCCTAACTATGGTTTGTCAAAATAGACTAACTTTAAACCAGAATTTATGAACGTGGCTTTTTCAATTAACCACAGATAAGACTAATTGCTAAATTATGATTGAACTAAAAAGAAGAGGAAGCATCTAGTCTCTTTTTGTAGCTGTGACAGAGGAGGGGAAGTGTGTGAGTCTGGAGACGTACAGGTTGCTTACCTGTAACTGTGTTTCTTCGAGTGGTCATCTGTGCCCTCACACAATAGGGTTTTGCGCCTGCGCAGAAGCTCCATTCGGAATGCTGAAAAGCTGAGCAGATTGGCGGGAGCCCCGCCCCTCCCATTCCCTGAGCATGCCCAATCCCGCCAATCTAGCTCCTCTTTCAGTTCAAGTCCGCCGCAAAAAGGCAGGGACCTGACCGACGGGAGGTAGGGCGGGATATGTGTGAGGGCACAGATGACCACTCGAAGAAACACAGTTACAGGTAAGCAACCTGTACTACTTCTTCGTGGTCTCTGTGCCTCACACAATAGGGTGACTGAAAAGCTTACCTATGGAGGTGGGAAGGTCACTGCAAGATCGCAGAAAGAACAGCACGACCAAAACTGGCATCTCTCCGGGATCTGGAATCCAGCCGGTAGTGCCGAACAAACGTGGATGGCTGTGACCACGTGGCCGCCTTGCAGACCTCTGGCAGGGGAACACCTCTTAGGAAGGCAGCAGATGACGCCGTAGCCCTGGTTGAGTGGGCACGAACACCAACTGGTAGAGGGCACTTAGCCAGTTCATAAGCCAAAGCGATGGTTTGAGCAATCCACTTTGCAAACTGTTGTGATGAAACTGGGTTGCCTTTCCTGGCACCACCATAACAAACAAACAACTTATTGGATAATCTGGGTGTGCATAGTCTTTTCCAGAGGCGAAGAAGGATCTGGATAAAAATTAGGAAGCACAATCTCCTGAGAGAGATGAAACAGAGAAACCACTTTAGGGAGGAAGGAAATGTCCAGTCTGAGGACCACCTTGTCCCTATGAAAAGTCAAGTAAGGCTCATCCGAGCGCAGGGCTGTCAGCTCAGAAGCACGTCTGGCTGAAGTTATGGCCACAAGAAAAGACACCTTGAGTGTCAGCAGTTTCAAGGAAGCAGAGCCTAAGGGCTCAAATGGAGGTCTCGTAAGCTGTGTAAGCACTAGAGAGAGAGACCAGGCCGGAGCCAGTGGTGGCAATGGTGGATAAAGGTGATGTAGTCCCTTGAAGAACCTCTTTAACGTAGGTGACGTGAAGAGGCGAGCTGACCTTGAGCCAGGTGGCTGGTTGGCTACAATAGCCGACAAGTAGATCTTGAGGGAAGAGAAGGCCAGGCCTTGATCCCTGAGGTGCAGTAGAAAATGCAAGACAGTAGTAAGGCTCACAGGTGAGGAAGGTTCAGACCTAGCCTCCGCGAAGGCACAGAAACGCTTCCACTTATATGCACAGGATCTCTTAGTGGAGTCCTTTCTCGAGGCAGACAAGACCCTAAGCAGGTCAGGAGAGTCTATGGATGGATCCTCCACGCCGTCATCTGTAGATTGACCAAGTCCGGATGCAGGACCGCTCCATTGGAGTGAGACAAAAGGTCTGGCCACTTCGGCAGGTGGAAGTATTGGCCCCTGGCCAAATGAAGAAGAGGAGTTAACCAGGGTTGTCTCGGCCAGAACGAGTCAGCAGTATGGCGTTGGACCGATCCCTGGCCATCTTGGCCACCGTCCTGGAGATCAGAGGAAAGGGCGGAAATGCATACAGGAGTTCTCGAGTCCAACTGCAAAGGAAGGAGTCCCCCATGGACCCTCGTCCTTTGCCCGCTCTGGTGTAGAATGCCCGGCATTGGGCGTTTTCCGGAGTGGCGAACAGGTCCACTGAGGGAATTCCCCAACGAGACGTCAGGAGATTGAAGGCCGAACTCGACAGAGTCCATTCGTGCTGCAGCACCTTGTCCCTGCTGAGAGAGTCTGCTAGCACATTGTCCTTTCCTGCCAAGTGAATGGCCACTGGATGAATGGATCGGTGGTGGCACCACGTTCACAGCTGCTGGGAGAGACGCAAGAGGACTGGAGAGTGAGTTCCTCCTTGCTTGTTGATATACCAGACAGTGGTTGTGTTGTCTGATACTACCTGCACAACTCTGTGGAGGAGATGATTTTCGAATGCCCTGAAGGCTTTGATGACTGCCAACAGTTCCAAGGCATTGATGTGCAGTTCTGCCTCCTGTGCAGACCACTGTCCTTGTACACACAAGCCGTTGAGATGTGCGCCCCATCCTGACATGGACGCGTTTGTAGTGACCATCCTGGACGGTTCTGGCGTCTGGAAGGGCATCCCCTTGAGGATGTTGGAGGGAGACATCCACCACTTGAGAGAGTCTCTGACATGAGGTGGCAACGAGAGTCTCTTGGACGGATTGTCCCTCAGATGATCGAAGGAAGCCAGGAACCAAGCTTGGAGAGGCCTGAGCCTGAGACGAGCCAGGTAGGTCACCGCTGTGGTTGAGGCCAGGTGGCCTAGCAGTCTCTGGATGTCCTTTGCAGATGGACGGTGAGTGTGAAGGATGGATCGCAGCTGCTCCCAGAGGGCTTCCGCCCGCCTGGTGGGAAGGTAGGCTCGACCCATCACAGAGTCCAGAGACGTGCCTATATAGTCTATCACCTTCACAGGGTGGAGAATGGATTTTGGTAGGTTGACGTTGAGTCCCAAGTCGGCCAAGAGGTCCAAAGTGTACTGGACGTCTTTGTAAAGTTGCGTCTTGGAGGACGACACCAGAAGCCAGTCGTCGAGGTAAGGGAAAATCTTTATTCCTTGGAGACGAAGGTGAGAGATGACCACTGCCATGCACTTTGTGAACACTCGAGGAGCGGTAGAGAGGCCGAAAGGAAGAACGGTATATTGATAGAGATCTCCATCTATGGCGAAACGGAGATACTTCCAATGTTGTGGCCTGATGCTGATGTGGAAGTAAGCATCCTTTAGGTCTATGGATGCAAACCAGTCCCCTTGGTGCAGGAACGGCAAGATGGATTGGAGAGTCACCATCTTGAACTTGCGAATCGTGATGTATGAGTTGACGCCTCTCAGGTCCAAGATGGGACGAAGACCTCCTCCTCTCTTCGGAACTGTGAAGTACCTGGAGTAGAAGCCTTGGTGTTTGTAGCACGGTGGAACACGTTGTATGGCTCCTTTGTCGAGAAGGGAGGAAATCTCCTCCAGAAGAGGAGGAGAGGAGGGAGTGGAACAGAAAACGCCATTTGGTGGAATACTTGAGAACTCTATGGCGTATCCCAGGAGGATGATGGTAAGCACCCAGGAGTCTGTGGTGATCTTGGACCAGTTCTCGTAGAAATGGTGAAGTCTGGGGACTGAGGAGAGGGTGACTGGCAAACAAAAATTGGGTGTCGCCTCCAAGAGCCCGTCAAAAGTGCGACTTGGAGGAAGGTTTCCTGGAAGGCTGTTGTTGCTGACGCTGCTGGCCTTGTCTTTGCTGTTGCTGCTGTTGCTGCTGTTGTTGAGGCTGTCTGTAAGGCCTCCTAGTGTAAGGCTGGGTCCTATAAGTGGAGGACGGAGCCGAGCGAGAACGGGTGAAGCCAGGGTCGTAAGGCCTTGGGCACCAGGCACGACCAGATGAAGGCTTGCTAGGTGTCAGCCCAAGTCTCTTCCCGTTCAGACGAGCCTTGGCCATGGTGTCCAGGGATTCATCGGTCTTGGCGGCGAATAGACCTTCACCATCAAAAGGAAGATCTTCGATCTTGGACTTAGCTTCCTCAGACAGAGAGGTAGATCTCAACCAGGCGAAACGGCGGAGTGCTACTGCACCAGCCATAACTTTCGCAGAACAGTCAACAACATGTCTAGCTGAGTGGACCTCCTGGGCAATGAGGGAGAGAGCCTCAGCATAAAATTCCTGAGCCGCCTCTTGTGCCTGAGGCAGGTAGGGAATAAAAGCAGCCACACGATCCCACAGAAACCTCTGATAGCCGGCCATACAACCTTGCATATTGGCGACCTTCGCTGCCAGAACTGCAGATGAGTAGAAACGGCGGCCAAAGATGTCCATCCTTCTGCCATCTTTGTCCACGGGGGCAGAGTGAGACTTGCCTGTAGACTTGCAGGTAGATTCCACCACCAGAGAGTTAGGAGCCAGGTGGGTGAACAGGAACGGTGCTGTATCTGACTGCACCCGATACAAAGAGTCGAGCTTCTTAGAGGCGGGTGGCGTCGAGGCCAGTTTGTTCCAAGAAGCCACCATGATGTCAGAGAAAGAGGGCAGGAATGGGATGACCGCCGGTTGCTGGGTACGCACCACGAGGCCATCGATGGGGTCCCTGGGAGGCTGGGCCGTCTGCGCTGTTTGGAGGCCTACCGCCCTTGCCATCCTGTCGACAATTCCAGTGAAGAGATGGAGGTCTTCGACAGGTGAACCCAGTGTCTGGTCCTCAACTTCCTCATTAGGAGAGGAAATGGCAGGCTGTGGGGAGTCGGGACGGTTGTCCATCTCTCCCGTGGACTCCTCCGTAGACTGGGAGGCTGGCAATTGCGGATCCACATAGGGCTGTGTTGGCGCCGTAAGGAAGGTCGACGTCGAGGCGTCCGCGTAACTGATCGGAGCGGAGACTATCGACGTCGAAGTAGTAATCGTAGCTGAGGCTGAAGCGGTCATAATGGCGCTCGATTCCGGGGGTTTCGACACCGTAGCTGTCGAGGCCTGCGGGGGCGATATGGCCCTATATACGGCTCGGGACCGAGAAGGAGAACGGGATCGAGAGCGAGATCGTGAAAAGTCTCCGACGTGGAGGTCACGGACATGGTACCGATCCCGGTACGAAGGGGAGTAGGAGCGGTAAGACGGATGACGCTCTCTCCAATAGGATTCAGCCTGATGTCGCGCCAGAAAGGAGGCCGACGAGTGGAGCGAGTTGAAGTAGTGCTCCTCAAACGGTTCCGGAGACTTCCAGGGTGGAGGAGATGGAAACCGCAGCCTGTAAATGCGCTCCGAAGAGGCTAGGATTTCCTTCGGTGGTATAGAAGTCGGAGCCGAAAAGGGCGAAACAGTAGAGACCGAGGTCGAGACCGTCCCCGTAGGGGCGAGGACCTGGGTAGATGCAGGCTGAAATGCGGGTTCCAAGGTCTCCGGCGCTGAGTCTAGTACAGTGACCGGGGCCGGGACAGAGAGGTCAATGGCCGAAGGTTGTCTTAGAAAAGACATGGCTAGGTTTGCCTGGGCAGCTGCCGAGGCAACCGAAGTAAGGACCTCCTTATGCTTATGTTTTTTAGATTTCGGCTTCTCCAGCTCGGTGGATGAAGGCCGCTTCTTGTGCTCTCTGTGTTGCCCTTCGGGGCGAGACATAGTAGTCGTGGTCGAGGCCGACGCCGAGGAGGCTTCCGTCGGTGTTGAGGTCGCCGTCGCCGTCGAGGTCGGTCTTTTGATTTTCGGAATCCTCGGGAACTTAGAGATGGGAAGGCGTCCTAAGGGGTCCGTGGACGGATCCAAAGAGTGGGAAACCGAAAGGGCCTTCTCCCACAGATGGGCCTTGAGCCGGTCTGCTCTTTGGCGAAGCGTGGCGGGGTTAAAAGCCTTGCAATGCTTGCATTTCTCCGGGATGTGGGAACTGCCTAAGCAGAAAATGCACTTCGAGTGTCCATCCACAACCGGGATTTTACCGCCACAGTCGGAACATTTCTTGAACGGGGCGGCCATAAGAGGCCGGTCCGATCGCGAGGGGCCCGTCCGGGCCAAAACCCTCGAGTTCCGAACAAAAAGGGGCAGCTCAAGGAAAAAACGGGAGTAAAACGGAAAAAAAACTAAGAAAAGAACAAAATAAAGTAAAATAAAACAAAATAGATAGAGTCTAGCTACTCAGCTTTCGTCGCGATGAAGAGCACTCCGAAGGAGATGTTACTCTTGCGGCGGATGAAAGAGAACTGAAGGAGGAGCTAGATTGGCGGGATTGGGCATGCTCAGGGAATGGGAGGGGCGGGGCTCCCGCCAATCTGCTCAGCTTTTCAGCATTCCGAATGGAGCTTCTGCGCAGGCGCAAGACCCTATTGTGTGAGGCACAGAGACCACGAAGAAGAAACTGTAGCTTGTGTGTGTAACACCAAGCCATAGCTTAGTGAATTACATAGCCAATGTTTAGTGATCTGTTTAGTTGGGCCACTGACTAGCACAGGGGTCACAGCAAGAATTTAGTGGATGAATGAATATCTGAAACAAACAAAGCCAAGAGAAAAGCAAAATTTTAAAATTATCTGTACTTATTAATCAAAACACCCAGTGCATTTTTGTAATGGGAACAATAATCTGAAACAGTTGAAAAATGGCTGATAAAGGTGCTTTTTGAGTGTTGATAAAGTGTGATGAGAAAAAACCTGGACTGACAAGAAATCTTTTCAGTCTGGGATTCATTCTATGCAAAATGCACAATAGTTGTTTTACATAAGAAACAGCATTTTCTGCACAGAAAATAATATTTCTCTGCACAAATATATTGTTTTCTGCACAAAAATGCTGTAATTGGAGATATGTATAAAATTTATACGTGGTTGACTTGCATAGAAAGCAATTTACTACTCAAGAAACACAATTTTCTAAACAGAAAACAACATTCATGGACAAAAAACATCACTTTGTGCGCAGATATAGATGGACACCCCCAACCCCATCAGTAGGTCTGGTAACCACAGTTTCACTTATTCATGTCTGGGAAAAAGGGTGCCTAGAGAGACTCTCTAGGCATCTGGAGGTCCTCCAGCACAACTGTATGGTCAAGTTATTGAGGAAATATAGTATTTGCCATTGTGCATGATCTTTAGTATCTTAAGTATGGGAATTTATCTGCTGCAGATACGGGTGTCATACTGTGTATCAGTTTCTGTGCAAAACAATCATATGCAAATTTTGCGCAGAATAATACCTTTAGCTGTGAATAGTCTTCACAGACTTTCTCAGTGAGAATGAAATTGCTAAAATCAGTTGCTGTTCCTTTCAAGAACAATTACATCATGCACATTTCAGAAACATCTATCACTTCATTGTCATGGGCTGACTGATAAAATCTTTTTGCACTTTGCAAATAGTGAAGAATTCACTAGAATTTTCAATCACTCCAGAGTGCACAACCTTTTGGAATTATAGACTTTTCCAAAATGCCCTAGGTATTTTCTTAAAGAAATATTTAAAAACTTTGTAACTCTTCTGGCTTTGATTTCTTTTCATTGTCTCCCTGTTTTTTCCTCCTGAATGGAGATTTGAACCCAGGTCCAATTCAGGTCTACAACCCCATACTGGTTTTTTGTATCATCAGTTTAATGTGATCTCATTCCTGTATTTTATTCTGATTCAGAATAAGTTATAGAGGAGGAGAGAGGAAATAGGCATGGTGCTGTTCCTGCTTTATTTAAATACACATTAATATTACATAAAGCAAACCCTGCTGGATTAGGCAAAGGCTTATCAAGTCCTGACTTCCACAGTGGAAAAACAGGTGCTTATGAGAAGTCAACAAGGAGGACATTTCTATTTCCCCTTCAAGCCATCTAACCTGGCCATCATCAAGTTCTGTGCAGGCAAATTCCGTAGACTGAGTGCGAAAATGTAATTTATTTTGCCTGAATCTCTTACCTTTTAGCTTCATTGGATGACAACAAAGTTCAGTATTATGGCAAAGAGCAAAATAAATCTTTCTGTCCACTTTCCTCATAATATAGATCTACTTTTACAAGCTATTATCACATTTTCTCCTACTTACCTTTGTTTCTGAACTAAAGAGTTTCTCATGATATACAATCCCTACTTATAGTGGACTTGCTATAGTCCACAGATAATGTGGTTGCACTTTTCTGAACTTTCCCAAGCCCTACAATACCCTTTTTGAGATACAGAATCCAGAACTGTATTACACCTTTGTGAACAGATAGGTCTTAACCTGCCAATGGAAGGCCATAAAGGAGGGAGCCATTCTGATCTCCATGGGTAGGGAGTTCCAGAGTCTAGGGGAAGCCTAGTCTCTCTCTCTCGTGTTCCCACCAACCGTGTTTATATTACAATTGTAATATTATATTACAAGTGTGGTTACACCACAGATAAATAAAAGGGCATTATGACAACAGTGGTCTTCTTTGCAATCCCTTTTGAAATCATCCCTAACACGGAATTTGTCAATGCTGATTCACACACCATGAGTGTTTATGTAAAGAATGTTTTCCCAGGGTGGGAAAAATGCTGACTGAATAAAAATCTGGGGATTCTATAGAGGAATTTGCAAATAAACTAGCTTGAACTGATCCTGATAAATCTTGAATAAAGTGAGAAGGCATTTTAATCAGTGGGAAGGACAAGAATTATACCCCCCTACCATCCTAGCTTTATTCATAGCACAATTCAGGATCCTTGCAACTATCTGTAAATCTTTAAAAAGCTGTTAGGCGATCCAGTCATGGACCTTGCACACAACATATAGTTTGTCAGAGACAAAAGCTAATGACTTGTCTGTCAAGAAAAGCACACTTATAAATTTAGGTTCATAACAGCTTGGTGAGCCTCATGGCTCAAATCAAGCTAAACAATCTTCCTGTGTTCTGAGTTGGGGGCCCCCAATTCAAGACCAAGTATTTGCTGCCCCAGAAATCAGGTACAAATATGGGGAAAGGGCAGGGGAATCTGCTAAAATAACTCAGAATCTGTTGAATTGAATTAATATAAAACTGAAGTTATAGTTAGCGTATAAACTATGCACGGGTCTCATCTGGCTTTTAAAAACATTTTTCTAGGTCTTTTATGCAACATGAAAGCTAGGATCATTTGACTACAGTACATATATACTCAGCCCTCCTGATCCATGGATTCAAGCAATACACAGCTTGAAAATATTTAAAATATGTATGAATTTCAATAGGTAAACCTTGATTTTGCCATTTTATATAAAGATACCATGTTACTCTCCCATTGTATATAATAGGTCTTGAGCATCCATGGATTTTGGTATCCATGGGAGGCCTTGAACCAACCCCAGCGGATACCAAATGCCCACTGTATGTCTTTCCTAGACAGTATTTTTCTGTACAAGAATCTAATAATATTGATATAAACATAATTATGAAAACAATTTCTACACTGCTGCGAGTAACACTGCAGATAACACACTGAGACATTTTAGCACAAAGCTATAAAAAGACTCTAATTCTAATACAAAGTCCCTGCATAAAACTTATTTTTAACAATAAACTCACACAGTTGTAAAGTAAGCAATATATAAATTCATAAAGTGAAATAAAACATAAAACCCTGAAAGAAAAAGCAGATGCCCTTAGCTAAAACTCAAAGAAAGTTGGTTGGATGACCCATTCCTTTTAAATGTTCATCAAAAGGATCTAAAATCTGCTGTAAATCAATAAAAAAGCAATTAACTGGAAAATAAGTGCTGATATACCCTAAAGACACCAGATCCTGCCTTATCTTGGAAGCTTTGCAGGGTTATCCCTGGTTAGTACTAGGATGGGAGACCACCAATGAATACCAGGTGCTGAATAGCAGGTGCAAAACCATTTTTCACTATTCCTTGCTTAAGAAAAACCTATGAAATTCATGGGATTGCCATAAGTCAACAGATGACTTGAAGGCATACACACATGTGTGTTGCGTGCACACACACACACTATATCTGAGATATTAATGTTCTATGACTTCATTTCTCCCCAATAATATGATATGGTCTTCTTAAATGCCATAATAACAGCAAGAAAAAAGGTTACACTGTACACTTAAAAGCCATAACAGCCACCACCCTATTTTTTTTTTAAAAAAAATCTGAGTGATACTGAAAAGGATGTATAACAATTTGACTTGTCAATGGATTTGAAATAACAAACTATTTTAAACCTTTATTCTCATGAAAGAATCAATGAAATATCAGTAGACATTAAGTTGTATAGGGACTTAATTTACCAGCTGAAAACTTTTCTACAAGGGAATTTACATATAAATAGGTAAAGGCTTGGCATAGTACATTGAGGCTAAAAGAAGAAATCTCCAGCATATGAAGTTCCTGTCCTTATTTTCTTCAACTTTCCTCAACTATCATTTTTCACATTTCTATTACATATAAAAGGGTAGGGAAAATTTTTAAAAAGTGGATTTGCAGTCTATTAATAAAATGATAAATTTCAAAATGTAAAGTGCCATTCTTTTTTGTTTTTAAATAAATGGACTTTTTTGGCTGATACATGGTTTATATATTTTACAGCACTGATCACACAAAGTTATTAGACAAAGGGAGCCCTGGTAGTGAAGTGGTTAAATGCCAGTGCTACAGCCATAAAGTTGTGAGTTCAATCCCAGGCAAGGTTCCAAGGTCCACTCAGCCTTCTATCCTTTCATAGGTCGATAAAGTGAGTACCCAGCTGGTTGGGGGCAATTTTACTTACATATTGTAAACTGCTTAAAGAGTGCTAGTTCACTCATAAGTGGTATAGAAATATACTTGCTATTGCTACTTCCTTGCTATTATCTGCAAAGTTATGCTGCTTTAACTAACAAAAAATGTCTACTTCACATTCCAAAAGCGATCTCCAAAATCCAAGATTACAAGTAAACACAATCCTTTAATGCTTTTTTTTATTTATTTAGCCATTATGTTTCCACACCATGGGCAAATGCAGCCTGCTGTGGGTCATATAGGGCATGACCCTGCAAAGCCCATCTACCCTGTTTTTGTTAAGACAACCATGCTGGCTTTGACACATCACAATCCTATGAATGAGAGACCTCCAAGAGCCCAGGACATCATCAGGCCTGTTCAGGTCTTGCAAACTCAGGGCATGACTTCCTTGATTCCACCAATCTATCTAATAATAATGCCATCTTCCTCTTTCTTACCGCCTGTTAGCCTTAGTTTAGTCTTTCCAGATGCTAGTGAGAGTTCAGGCTTGTTTTGTTCATTCATTTGTCTTTCTGTCAGATCATGGTATTTGTAGAATTCTCCTCTGGCACCACATTTCAAATGAGTTGATCTTCTCTCAACTGTTTTCACTGTCCATAATGAAGAACGAATAATAGTGGTGGTGGTGATGGCTACAATGCTTTGGTTTTGTGTGTCTGTGTGTGTGTGTATGTATTCTACTAGTAACTACCGCAGTTGGTCCTGAGTAAAGCAGTGAGTGTGTCAAACACAATGATTCTTGCTCACTATCATTTGAGGGCAACAATCAGTTACCACTAGGACTTGGTAAAGCGACTAAATGGAGGGAGGAACAGGCATTCTAGTACCAAGAGGCAACTTCTCCCATCCTTGAAAACCAGATCGCCTCCTCTTCGCCTTATTTCTTTATCATATGTAAGGGAAGGAAGGCAGCAGTGCTATTCAGAACTTGTTCCTCTTGCTTCTCCCAAGTAATCCAGTCCTGATTCTTTGGGACTGAGCTGGCTTGGACTGCCAGATATCTGGTCACTCCACAGTTCCCAATTCATTGTGTTGTCTTTGCCCCTGTTCCAGCTGAGGAGATGTTTCAGGTGACAAGAGGTGAGGCGGCCAGTGGCAGTGGGTTAGAATACAAGTGAGCTCTCTACAGCAGCCACGGCTACACGAGATTCAGAAAACCATGGACCATCTCTACAATTTTAAACAATTAATGTTTGTTATTTTTATATCTGAAGGGCCAAGACAAAGGACACATAAAATCTACTATTTAACAACAACAACAACAACAACAACAATTTATATTTCTCACCTCTCCCTTCGGATCAAGGTGGGATTACATCAATAAAACAATAAAATACACATATAAAAATATAATAGTAGTCACTAACAATATCAGTAATACAATAATTTAACTAAAACTTCATCTAGTCAGCCAAAGACAGATCGAGAGCATTTTATCTTAGAATCTATAAGATAGATAATCTATTATAATGAATTCAGTATTAGTTCTATTTCTATGAAAAATACTAGAAACAAAAAATTAGGTAAAAGCATCAGTTATTACATAATAACATCAGGTAAGGATAGTGTGTCTCCTTTGGATGAATGCTGGAGGCAGTACTGAGTTGGATGAAATAAAATAAACAAACTGAATTTAGATAAGACGGAGGTGCTCATTGTCAAGGGTCCTAACTTGGGGTTGGAGCTGGGTCAGTCAGTCCTGTATGAAGTTACAGTTCCCCTGAAAGACTCTGTTCATAGCTTGGGGGTGCTTCTGGATCTGTCACTTCAAATGAAAGTCCAGACAGTTGTGAAGGTCAGGACTTGCTTATTATCAGTTTGGCTGTTATGCTAACTGTACTTCTTTCGGGAACTAGAGGACCTACAGATGGTAGTGTACATACTGATAACCTTAAGGCTGGACTTTTACAATGTGCTGCATACCTCTGGTACCAAGTTTGGAAATGTCCATAAATCCAAAACACGGCAGCCAGATTGTTTACTGGTACATCTAGGAGTAACCATAATATGCTCATATTAAAATCACTTCACTGGCTGCAAATTAATTTCTGAGCAAAATACAAAACTTGTACCTTTAAAGGCCTACATGGCTTGATTCCAGGTTATCCACGGCATTGCCTTCTCTAGTGTAATCTGCCCTGTTCACTTAGATCCTCTGGAAGATATTTACTGCAGTCAGCCAAAACTACCAAGACTGTGAATTACCTGTTGAAAGAGATTTGTCAGCTCAAGACGCTGTCTGCATTGAAATCAACAGTAAGGACCAGTCTCTTTCAGCAGGCCTATCCAGATTATGTCTAAATTATGGTTGTTTTATATGTTCTTTTAATCTCTGTTATGTAATATGTTATTTATTGTTCTTCCCTGTCTCAATATGCAGGGAGAGATGGGTAAGCAATGTTGCTGTTGTTATTGCTGCTGCTGCTGTTATACAAGTTCCATGTCCAATAAATCAAACAATCCTATTTAGAAGGTTAAATGTTTAAGCCTGTGACTGAAAAAAACTGGTTGTTAACAACCACTATAGATATAAATAGTACAAGAATGGCAGTAAAGCCCAGCCACAATAAGATGTGCTGGAGACAATTTAGCAGTGTTTTCTAGACATTGATCAATAAATGTTGAGGAAAGTAACAGAGACAAAAAAATAGAGATCCTGCTAGTTAAAATTATGCCTTCGTTTGGCCTCCCTGATCATTCTATCTGCCTGTACTCCCACAGTGACAGTCTTTTGGTAACCCTATTTATTACTTTAGAGATCTGTATGAAATCTAGCTATCTCTTAGCAACTTGTGCTATTGTCTCTCTGTGCCCATCCTTTTCATGTCTCTGCTGCAATATATTTCACAGTATATTTTTAAAAAGTAAAGGTAAAGGTAGTCTCTTGACATGAATGTGTAGTCATAATCAACTTGGGGGAAGGGGGTTGCTCATCTCCATTTCTAAGCCAAAAAGCCAGCGTTGTCCGAGGACTGCTCTTTTGGTCATGTGGCCAGCATGACTGCAGCAAATGGTGTTACCTTCCCACTGAGAAGTGGTACCTATCTATCTACTTGTATTTGCATGTTTTCGAACTGTTATGTTGGCAGAAGTTGGGACTAGTGCAGGGAGCTCACCCCATCATGCAGCACTCAGGCCTTGAACTGCCAAACTTCTAATCTTCAGAATAGGTGCCTTAACCACTAAGCCACTGCATATTTTTTACTTTTATTAAAATAATGTTCAAATGCCACATTGGCTATTTACTGTGAACATGCATTCTGTGTTGTTGAGAGGATGAATCCACACATCTTGGGTTTCTTCATCATCACCCAGAGACAGGCAGGAAGAATCAATGAGGTCTTGTGATGGCCAAATAACAAAACAGACTTTACAGGCTTCTCCCATTCAGCCATCTACAAGACCACTTCTTTTACCAGCCAAGCTGTAATACAAAGCACACCAGAAAATCTGGAAGAAGGAAAGGAGGGGCCCATGACCTTCCTGATGAAATGAGATGAGCAGTCATGATGGGAGGAAGTGGATTTAGATTAGTGGCATACATGTATCTGTAGTATTGCACTTATGAAAAAACTAACAGCACAAGTAACAGTTCTTTAAAATGTAAATTTATTAGATAATTTTTATAGTACATGGTTTCCAAATTTTGACTTTGCCAACAGTAATTGTGATATTGTTTGTGCTCATACTTGTGGAGTGGTGTACTCTCTACCCTCATATGAAAAAAGGAGGTCATATTGGGCTTATACATTTGTTATGGTCAATTTGAAAAAAATTGACCAGGCCCATTGCTTTGTAATGTGAGAAAAATTATTGTTGGCTGTTGATGTGGGTCTTTAAGGGCTTATCGTAACTTCGCAGAATATTCCAGGGTGCCCATTCAGTATTTTGGCCCTAAGTTCCCCCCTTACCTGCTTTCTTTTGCTGAAAAAGTGAGTTGGTTAAATGTGGGTTGGGGGGGGGGAAGCCCTGGATTGGGTGAGAGTTCTGTGAGGACAGTCTACACCTAATTTGGGATTTTGGCCCTGCATTACGTAAACTAGATGCATTGATGCACTGGGGGAAATTCATGGTAATTTGTTCACGTAGACAAGCTCTTAGTAATTTCTGACTTACACTGACCCTAGGGTGAACCCATCACAAGTTTTTCTTGGCATGATTTGTTTAGAGTATGTTTGCCACTGTCCTTCTCAGAAGCTGAGCAATTTTGACTTGCCCAAGGACACCAAGTAGGTTTCCATGGCTGATTTGAACTCTGGTCTCCCAGAGTCCTGGTCCGACACTCAGACCACCTCATCACATTGGCTCTCAGAGAAGAATGATACTATATGGGCTTCCTCTGTGAACGTAAATAATACATGGGCATGTTCCTGAGAGATGGTATGCAAAAAAATTCGACGATTAAGCAAATATAAGCATACGAATAACACAATTATGTGAAAACATTAAAAGGTAGGCTGATTTAGCAGATCAGGTACTATACCATGGGTGACACCCAAAACCTTCCAAAGTTGCACCAAACAGCTCTGTGAATTTCAGAGATGTTCCTGTCAATTAAATATATTTGCTAGGTAGCAGTATTGTAGGTTTTCTGATATCAGACTTCTCACAACTGAAGTCTACTAATATGTGTAAAAACAAAAACAAAAAACTATTAGCAAACCTCACATGCAATGTAGTTTTCACATAGCAGTGTTTAGAGGATTTCAACAATTTATTTTGTGTATTTTGGCATCATAATAATGAAAACCGGGGTGGAGGGAGGTAGGTTATTTGTCCTTTACAGCTCATAGTGGTCAGATGGCTGGTACCCCAAAGAGGAGTACCACTGATAAAGTAGGAGGGTATTTGATGAACCTCCAACTTGAAGTATCTATAATATTCACTTAATTTTGATTATCATATTTCTACTGTAATTCTTGTTAGTATACAGATATCCTGTTCAAAAATTGGTGGGAGGGTGAGAGGTAAAAAGAATATAATTAACTAATCATTTTTATTCTACTTACTGTTCAAGAAATCTTAGCTTATTTAATATATTAAGAGTGCATATGTGTAGATTAGCATGAAAGTTGTTATTTATTTTAAATTTGTTTTCCCCCCAAAATTTTTCACAAAAGCAAATTCTGACCTAAGCATTCTGGAAGCTACTGAGCAGTCAATAAACCCATCCATCATCCAGTGAAATAATAACAGTACTAATTGAACTTCTCTTTCCCATGTTTTCTCCATTGTGGAATACAGCATATCATTTATGGATACAGGAAAGTCTTCTGCTATCTAAAACATCTCTTTATAGTAGCTTTAAATTATAGTATTAAATTTCAAAGGCAATGAACAGCTAAGGAAACTAATTAAAGGTATAATTATTTAATGAGAAGCCGACATGCCACCTGAAAAGGCCGTAATTACCTGACTGTGATCACCAGACCACCAATTTAAAAAGCTAAACAATAAAGCATATTGCATTTGGTTTACAAGATTCTAAGGCTAGCTCCTTCCAATGGGCTCCCTTAAGAGGTTTCTTAACCTGGAATGCATTTGCACAGTGGGAGGGCAAGTGCAGGATGGTCACATATTAGGGCCCTGTCCAAAATCCTTAGGTGAACTCAGACTTCTGGGAAATCTGTCTCTAAGCTTGCATTCCTGAGATTGGTTGTTAGGTGAAACATTGCACTTCACCTCATGGTACACCTGGAGGTCTTCTGAAACCTTGCCTAGGGATTAATTTCAGGGTAGGCCCAATCTACTGAGACTTTTTGTCAGTGCTATCTCCTCTCATGGGGAAATGAAAGTATATTGGTTTGCTGCCTTCTTTGTTTGGAGTACATTTTTAAATTAGTTAGCGGTTACTGTTTCAACTATTTTTGCACGTTGCCCTGGTATATTTCAGAGTCATAGCTTTATTAGTCTGGATCATTATACCATGTTTCCCCGAAAATAAGACAGTGTCTTATATTAATTTTTGCTCCCAAAGATGTGCTAGGTTTTATTTTCAGGGGATGTCTTATTTTTCCATGAAGAAGAATTCACATTTATTGTTGAACAAAAATTTTTTAACATTCATTATATACTTTATTTATATTTATATACAAAGACTTTGCTAGGTCTTACTTTCGGGGGAGGCCTTATATTTAACAATTCAGCAAAACCTTTACTAGGTCTTATTTTCTGAGGATGTCTTATTTTCGGGAAAACAGGGTACTAAGAGAACTTGTAGTGCTTTTGAAAGTAACTGAGAGAAGTAAGTTGCCTTTGCATATATCTATAACAACGAAGGGTGGTTTTACAATGCTTTGAAAAATAAACAAAACTAGTTCAACTCTTTTTAAAAAAATCACGATTTCTTTCCTTCTCTTTTTTGTTTTCTTGTTTCTCTGATGCTGTTCTTTTTTTAGTTTTAGTCAGCTTCAGCCTACCACAAAACACATGTTTTCTGCTCTTTCAGTTGATTTTTTCCCACCACTGCCCTAACTTTGTTTTGTTTTTGTTTTTTTTGACCCAAGTTGTTTGACTTTTTCTAAACTCTGATGAGTCAGAGCATAAAACAGTGTTTGAAGTTTCTGAAGAGCAGACTGAGATGAAAAATAGGAAAAAAGGGAAGGCCAAGCAGGAAGAGTTCTGAATCTAGTGAAGGAGGAATAGAGTGCTGCTGCTGCTGCCTACATAAGACTCCTCCACCAGCTCCTGGCAACGGCAGCTGACCCTCTGTGTTTATAGGCTGTCAAATGTATGCTCCAAAATTTAGTTCTAATTAGCATTTGCTAAAAGGTCCAAGAACTGAAAGTGGATTATAGATAGTCACAAGACTGAACAGGTCTCTTGCTTCAAATATGTGGGTGTAATCTTTCATGCTACTGGTAGTAGGAAAGCACATGGGGAATATGCTGCTGGTAATGTGAAGGAGCTCAACAGCCATCCTCATTTTTTTTTTTTTATGACAAGAGGAAGCCATTATATCTTGGTGGCATTCGAACTCTTCCAAGCCAAATCAGTTGCCCAACTGCTTTATGGATCCCAGCTGGGTCCCCTCCCCAACTCTGCATCATTAGAACTTGTGCAATCCAAATTCCCAAGATCAGCATTCCAAGCTCCAAAGTGTGTCTCTAATGCAATTCTGAGACTGGAGTCAGGCTTTATGAAAATGGAGGCTGTACTCAGTTACTGGCTCAGACTGTCCTTCTTTCCCACCAGCCTTGCTCCACTTACCCTGACTAATGAATTCCAGTCTACATGGAAACTGACAGTGATGACTAAAATTTCTTCATTGGGCTTCTCTCCAGATCTTTTGCTCAGCATGGGATATGAAAAGGCTAAAGCAACCATCAAACAACAGGTGATAGATACAGAGTGACAGCTAAACCTAGCGAGTGCCCCAACTTTTATTGTTAGTAACTCCAACAGACACTTGGCATCACCTATGGCATATTTAGTAAAACTCAAGTACCTAAATGCTGGAGACCCTTTACTTTGGCATGATGCCATGCCCTCCTTTCAGATGTTCTTGAAGGCTGATATAAGAAGATCCTCTTCTCAGACAGACAGTGTCTCTGTGACTGGCCAAATAGAGACAACAGAGCAGGCATTACTCCAGTGCTCATACTACAAGGACATCTGCTTCACCCTTATCTCACCTCTATTGTATAAACATCAAGAATACACCAGTCAACTTTATATTTCTTTGCTGCTTTCGGACACCAATCTAGATATAACATATAATATTGCCAGATTCTGTGCCACTGGGGTTAAAATCTGTCAGGCAATGATCTCCGCAGTAGGCCAGTATTAATTTTGCCCTGCCACACTGGATTTTAAAAGGATATTTTGAATACTGCTCTAACCTGTGTTTTTACCTGGTTTTTACCATTACCTTCTTTTATTCTGTATTCTCATTTTGCCTGCGCTGGTCTATGAATGTAATAAAGATTAACTTGAACTAGTCCTAATTATATCACTGAAAGCAGAGCACAGAGTGAAAAATATAGTGGGCCCTCCACATCTTCTGGGCTTAGGAGCACAGGACCCCTGTGAAAGTGGAAAAATCATGGAATTGATCTGGAAGACCCACAGATGCCTAGAGAAATGTTCTCTCTAAGAATTTCTAGGTCCACCAGTGTGACTGCCAGTAAAAGTTGACCATAGAGCCGTGGTGGCAAACCTATGGCACACATGCCAGAGATGGCATGCGAAGTCATTTTTTGTGGTATGCAGAGGGCAGGGAAGAGGAGGACTAGGTGTGTGCCTGTTCTTCCTCCTTCCCTGCCATCCCGGGCTTTCAACTGTGTTCAGAGAGGCAGCTGTTCGCCATCACTGCCATAAGAGTTATGCTAGAGGACCTAGAGATTCCTAGAGAGAACATATTAATCAAATCCATGAATAATCAAATCCGCAGAAGTCAAAGCTGCAAAGGTGGAGGGGTGATTGTAGTGACATTACTGTGTGGCTGAAACTTCTTATAAGGTGCTTTGTTTGTTTCATAAGATATAAAGTAAATGTTTATGTGGTAAGTGTCTCTGTTTTGGTCAGTCCACACTGGCACTATAAATGCCAGTTTCCCAGCATCTTTTTCTGGAATTGACCATTTAAGTAAGAGCAGAATCACTAAAACATAATATTGCTACATAACATGTCATATTCAGTACCATGGTCCTGAAAGCCACTGAAAGGACCAACAGGGTCATATTCTCCTTGTGCCTCTTTTGGCATAGATCATCCCACATGGCAGTCAAGGCAGTACCCCCCCCCCCCCCCCCCCCGGCCAGCCAGATATGAAGCAGGACTAAAATGAATCCAGAATATCAGTTTTATCCAAGAGTAACAGGAGCTGATCAGGAATTGGGCTGCTGATCTGTCCGACAGTCTGAATTATATCAAAAGAACAGTGAGCGGCTGTGCTTCACAGATAAGAGGTTAAAATGTCCTATGTGTGGTGTTGTTAAAAATGTTGGACTATAAAATGAAAAGGAATCCACTTTTCAAAAGAGTGGGTGGAATTTAAGATCTTGCCTACAGACTGTGAAAAGATGCTTGGTGAAAGTACTGAAAGAAAATCAGAGGACAGTTCTGAGAACCAGTCAAGAAAACTGCATGAGATGTTTACACAGGAAAGTGTGTCCCAAATGACTTTAAAATAAACTAAGAACTGCTCTACCTCCACTGAATTTAGAGACAAAAGTGATGTACAGGATACTTATATATGCAAAATTTTGCACTAGATTTTCATGAGAGATCACCTTTGAGCAAACAGATAAGGAAGTGAGGAAGAAAATGATTACTGTAATTCACTAAAGGAAACCAATACAGTGGTCCCCCGGGATCCGAATCCCCTGGGGAACGAAATCCCCGGGGTGTGAAACCAGCGGGACCGCTAAAATTCCCCCGGGATCCGAAGGATCCCCCGGGGAACGAAACAGAAAAACCGCGCGGCCCCTTTAAATCGGCCGCGCGGTCCGTCGGAAGTAGCAGTCCCCCGGGATGTGGTCATTTCCGGGTTACGAAAGGTAATCTGGAATGGATTACCTTCGTAACCCGGGGGACCACTGTAATATTAATTGTGGTGAATGGAAGTGAAATGTTCAGCAAGTGGGTCACTTATCATTTACATTTACTCTAATGCCTGTAGCAACAAGAACTCAACAGTATTATTTGATTTTGATGCATCAAAGGACTCACAAAGCTTCTGTCTGCCATTTGAGTCTTACAGGCTAGACACTAATCTGCTGAAATATGTATTGACTGATTTTACAAGTATAGAAAGAAGAGTGACTTATGATACAACTTTGCAGATTTCCCTCTCAACCTCATTGACTGACTCTTTTCTGCTCACTGTTTGAAGGTTGCCACAGTCAAATCTGTGGTTCATATTTGTACAAGGATCAGGCTTATCACTCTTCACCCCAAGAACCAGCAAGAACTGGCAGAGGGTACTAAGGAAATGAATGTATCTGTTCTCAACTGGAAACATTTTGAGGATATGGCAGATGGCAAGAAGCATATGCATGAGAGAGCTGTGTGAACTAAATATCTTGTTGTTTTTTTTTAATAAACACCGTTCATACTTTATGGAGACTTCTGAAGATAAGAAGTGGGGCAAGAAACAAATAGCAACATATAAGAGTTTAGCTGAAATGATATAATCTAATAATTTTCTACAGAATCTGCAACTGATATTTAAAAGCGTGACTGAGGTTCGAGACTTTTCCCAAAACTTCCAAAGCTGATATACGACAAGTCTTAAAGTACACCACCTCTGAAAAACTGACATATTTAGTCTAAAACAGACTTGGAGAGCATACTGAAGAAGGGGTCTTTCAGAGGTATTAAATGTCATGGAGGCAAGAAGCATAGTGCAATCATGAATCTAAGTTATGCTGTGGCAGAAACCATAAGTATCAGATTGCTGATGAATCAGGCATCAAATGGGAACACCGAGAATGAAAAAAAAAATAAAAATAGAAAACTGCTGGCAGACTTGAGAATATTCAATTCAACTATACAGCCTGACACTGTAATTGTACTTTACAGCAAGAGCAATATTATTTGCCTTTACCATTTTTCCACCTCAAGTGAGTAGGCTGCTGTACAAGGCTCCCGCAATGTCAATGTTCCACAGGACTTGGTTATATGTTCTGTTCCTCATGGTGGAGGGACTCACACAGTTTGCTGGTTTGTGTGTTTAACAGTTTTAAAAACGTCTTCATTATTAGGTCTTTAGTTGTACTTTCATTTGTATCATTATATGTCTTGGTTCTCATGCTGGAAGAAAGGCAGCACTATTTACATAAGGTAGGATATAAATAAAGTAAACAAACAAAACTGACTACCAACAACAAGCAGGCAACATGAATTGTGAACATTATTATGAATCCAGATAAACTATTGTTTTCCTTGAAAAGTCTTGCATGCCTCCTCTGGACTAAACTAAATGGGCATCCAGTATAATAATGTGGCACAGAAGTTCAAATGTGACCTGGAAGCTACTAAATTCACTGAGTAGGTTTAGGGCACTCACTCCATCTTGGCCTCTACTACTTCCAATGTTGTTATGATTATAAAGGAGGAGGTGAGCCATATATATATATAGTCTGCCTTATATATATATATTTTTAAAAAATCAACTGTACATCAGCTCCAGCCTCTTTGAAGGGGACCATTCAGCACTTCACAGGCCAATATAAATGTGGAAGTAAGCTTAACATGATTACAGGCTGAAGATATTTAGATCTGCACTTTGTGTTTGTCTGTCTGCTGCAATGTTTATTACAGCAAGGGGATCTTGGGGTACCTCTTAGACTTCCTGAAAGAAATGAACTGGTAGCATGAATTTTCATAGGCTAAGGGGGGGATACAGACGGGCGGCTCCATACCGCCCATCTTTACCCCTTGTTGGTGCCGTGGCAACAGCACCGCACGGCACCAACGCGCTCCCTAAAAAGGAGCCACACAGAGCAGCTTCTTTTTAGGAGTGCCAGAATGATGCAGCTCCCAGCAAGCGCCTTTTGGGCATGTGGACACCCCCGTGTCATTGTCGCATGCCCAGTGTGGGCAGGGCGTCAGCAAGATGGTGCACAGGCTGTGCTAGAAGGTCTGGGTGCGTATGGATGCCCAGCCCTCCGGAGCCCTAAAATCGGCTTTTTGCCTGTCTGTATCGGGTCTAAATCCACAAAAGCTCATATTATCAGCTTCTTTCTTTCAGTTTGGTGAAAGAGGTTACAAAATCCTTTGCATACTGATTTTCCCGACTAATACATCAATATCGTAGAATGTTTATTACAAATAGTTTTGAAGAACTTGAGATTTATGGATTTATTTGACTTTTATCTCATCTTTCTCCCAGAAGTGGGACTTGTATTTTTCACATTTTCTCACTATTTTGTCAATTCAAGCTTTTCACAGCCTGTGTGTGTGTGTGACAGAGAGAGAGAGAGAGAGAGAGAGAGAGAGATGCAGGAGAGAGGGATAGGGAGAGATTGAGAGAAAATGAAAAGAAACAGTTTTAAGCATCGGACAAGTTTCATCTGGATTCCAGAGATTACAGTTAATTACTTGGGGGCCATTCACACTAAGTTTTTTGCACTGAAGACTTTAAAATTGCATCATTGATTCGACACTGAACAGAAGTCCCGAATATGTTTGCCACAATCAAAGGTGTCTGTTGGAATTTAACCCACTTTACATTCACATTTAGCTTTGGATGGATTCAAAATGGATTCTCCATAGCGGACAGGTTTGATCGGAGCTGGCATTTTTAAAAAAACTGTCAATCAAGTGATGTCTAACAATAAACTACATTCTCCTGCAGTATGGAGGAATTTAAAGTGTACAAATTGCAGAGAACCTTAAAGTATTTTTGATGCATTCTTTGATAAGTGCGGAAAATAATCTTTCTTTTCTTTTCTTTTCTTTTCGTGATGCATTGTCGCTCAAGAATAAAAATATATGCTCTGAATAAAAATAAACTGTATCTCAGATTGTGGTATAGAATACAGAGGATGGAGAATTCCAAAGTGGTCATCTTCCAAGCTGAACATTGAGGTAGTACGGTGTAAACCCTGCTCTCCTTATGTTCAATGGTCAGATCAAGAATGTGTATTTATATGAAAGCACTGACTCTTGTTCCAATTCTACCAAAGGCAACTTATCTGAAGCTGAGGTGGTCTATTAGAGGAAAGTTCACTCATACTACTTTAGTAATGAAGCTATTAAGAATAGATTCTTTCGTGCAATGAGGAGATAGACAAACTCATAATCAGAAAACAAAAAATTCAAAAATACAAAAGAAACAGAAGAAAAGAAAGAACAGGTCAGCTCACTAACAGAATGAAATAGATAAAAAGTTGTATTCATCACTGCAATTGATTTCAGCTATCACAACATGGGTTTCCACCTTCTTTCTCCCTTTCTCCTGTCCTTCAGACTGCAAGCTTGGGTGCAGTGATTTTTGTAAACTGATGTGTTGGTGTGAGATTAAAATTATTTGAATGAATGAATGAATAAGGAAATAAATGATATCTTCATGTTTGTTAGATATAAGCTAGAATAGGCTAGAATTTATACAAGAAGACTAAAAAAATTAAGCATTCCTAGCAAAATGTCCATTGTCTATCACAACTGTCCATTGACTACAGTGGACACTTGGTATCCACTGGGGTTTGGTTCCAGGATTCCCTGTAGATAGTAGAATCAGTAGATGTTCAAGTCCCATTAAATAAATTGATAGTAAAATGCTTTCCCCTACAGAATATTGCAAAATCACGGTTTGTTTTTTGGAATTTATATATTTTTTAAAAAAATTTTCAAGTTGTAGATGCTTGAATATGTGGATAAAAGGAGGGACAATTTTACTGAAAAAACATGGCTAGGGCTAAAAACAATTGTTCTGATTTCCAGCATGGCATATTCAAATAATTCAGGTTCTTAGAAATCAGTCAGGTTAGGAACAACTTTATTTTAGTTAACAATAATGGTTGTATAATCAGTACGTAGCTCCAGCCTAGTAACGTGAATAATGACACCTGTCAGAACTATTTGACTGGTTAGTTTAGTACACTGTATAAGTGGAACCCAATGGTGTTTTTTTAAGCACAGTGCTTCCATCACAATTACTTAAGGTTGTCTTACTTGGACATTTTATCACTGGGATATTTTCAATTTGAAATCTAACAATAATAATTTAATGTTTCAAAGATGTAGCTTTACAATTTCTTTGGTAGCTTTTTACTATTCTATTGGGGATGTGTTGTAGACAGGTAATTATTCTATTGCTAAGATGTTAACAGAATACTCCTAAAATGAGATGTCCCAATAATCCATTCTCACATAATCTCCCAACTTTACTGCTGTATAACAGATAAATTACTAAATCTGCTCCAATTTACAATGCTACTTTTTTTGCTACCCAAACATTTACCAAACTACTAATAATGATGCTAAAATGCTATGTATCTCTCTGTGTTATCAGACAAAGAGAAAGTATACAATGAAGAAGTGTGACCTATATTAATTATTTTCTGAATTTACAAAAAAAATCAAGAAAAAAGATCACCCTTCACAATTAGTGTAGCTACTACTCTAAAAGCTACCCAACTTCTACAGGCTTGAGGCTAAGAGCAGTAAAGTTAGAAGGAAAATTAGTTGATTACAATAGATTTGTTGAAATTAAAAGAACCTATTGTATTAAACACAAAGTAACTGACATAACAGAAAACCTATGTCCTTGGATTTCTTTTCTTAAACATTAAACAAGCACTAAATAATTGACTAGCAAGTTTAGCAGCACTTCATCTGATATTAAAATCTCCCTTTATAACTGAAACTAGTGTCAAACCATCTCCTTGCTTCCAAAAGGTGTGAGTTGTTAACTACTAAATGACTAAATGACAATGGCTGTTACTAATCGCTTATTGAATAATGAAACTGACACAACTGATAAAAGGTTTCAGTCCTGGGGAAAAATGATTTATAGTATTTCACTCTACTGGCACTGTTATTTGTATGACGAATGATTAGACAGACACCAGTTAATCTCCCTGCTCCTCCAACTCAGATGTGGCAGCTTCTGCCAGAGCATCCAAATAATCAAGAACAGCTAACAATACAGCTATGATGTTGTGAGGGTTGAATACTGGTATTTTATCAAGGCTGATCCCTAGATCAATTCACACAATGGATTTTCTGATGGAGGGAGGGAGAATGTGCAAAGATATAGGAGGAATATCATAAAAAACTATATGTTGCAGGTTGCTGCATGTTAGCTAAGGCCACGCTCCTTGTAGCACAGAAATGAAATCATCAATACTACCAGGGCATTAATGATTTTAGAAGGTTCAGTATAGTTTATAGATTTCCTTGATGGCAAAATCAGAACTGCAGCATCATACGGACCTGTCAAGGTTATTTGTTATGTTGTGGTGCTATATTACATTTGCTGCCTGCGTGCTACAAAACCCATTTTCCATCAGAAAGAGGGAAGGATGCAGCTTCTTTTGAAATACTGTGAAAATCGAACAAATGAATGGCATGTCATATTTATGTGCTGCCCACCTGTAGCAGCCACTTGGTTGTTTCTATATGCCCTGAGCATGTTGAAGACAGCCATTCACAAGGGAAAAAACAACAACAACAAAACTCTAAGAGCACTTGATTTTTTCTTAGATTAATTCAACTGAAGATTAAAAAAATCTTTCCTCTATGGAAATGAAAAGCTTTTGGGTTTCTGAAAAACCTGTCTGTATTTGAAAGCAGTGTATTTGAAAAGGCTTTAACTTAAACAGAGTGGCCCACGATCAGTGTAAGCTATTTTACTACCTGACAGGAAAGACAAGATGTTTCTTCCTACTCATGTTGAATCTTACTTCAACAGAGGTGACAGGACAGCAACCTTCACTGCACCTGAACACAGCAGGATGGCTTAGTGGGCACAGCCAGATTGTGCAACACGGGCAGCTCTGCACTCCAACAGAGCTGGAGGGCTCAAGTGGAATGACAGCAAGGGCCTGTCATGGCTCTCGTCCCAGCATTGGTTGATGGAGACAGACATGGCTCTGGCATGGCTACCCTTAACCTAGAGCCTATGACTAGTATCTTCGTGATTAACCTGCACACTGTGCACAGGTTAATCACGCACACTGTGCACTAAGTATAATTCTCTAGCCAATTCATATAGTATTTCATCAGTCAATCGACCCAGAACTCATCCGCCAGAGCACAGTCTAAATCTTGAGCTGCTACTGTAAGTGGAAACAGACTCTTCTCTTTGCCAGAGGCACTCTATGCAGAAATTAGTGTCTTCAGAGTTTTGAGCATCCTCATCGGTGGCTGTATTTGATCAAGAAACACTTGGAAATCAGTCAAAGGTGGTGGCCCATTTACCAGCAAGACCCATGACTAGGCTGATGTAGAATCCCAACTTATCATCAGGAAAGTTTTTTGGGTGTAGTTGCAAACAGTTCCCCTGGGTGTCAGGTAGGGGGGAACATGTCTTGGGAACCTGTGAAGACAGGAGCTGGGTAAGCTTGTTTGGTGCCAGTCAATCACCGTGAAAGGGGGCATGCAGGGAAGAAATGAGACTTATCTCTGTCAGAGGACAGATAGGGAGATAACAGTATGGAGATAGGGAAAAGATCGCAGAGAGATAGGGAACAGATGGTAATAGAGATAGGACAGTTAGCCAGAGGAAAGAACTCACTATGGTTTGGTGAGCTGTGAATGACTGAGTAGTTTAGGGTTTAATGTGATATTGCTCTTGTCTGCATAAGCAAAAACCCCATACCCTGACACTGGTGAGGACTGTTTCTACAACGAACAATGACTTCCAGCAAAATACAATGGGCTTCCTTAGTTAATGCAACTCTGCCCCAGAGTTAGCAGTTGCATGAGTGTTAACATAGGGTTTTATGGCATGCAAACAGGTGGATTATGGGCCCAATTTGGGCCAGCCAGATCTTCATATGCCAGATGCTATGCCATCCCATTTCCTTGTGCTGCTCAGCAGAGGATGGCCTGTTTCCACAGCCACCACTGCCACGTCCCTTACCTGCAAGAACACCACCACCTTTCCACTGAATGGGCTTGCCTATGTGATCAATGAGGAGACAGGACAGAGGGATACCCCAATCACATAGTGGGAATGCCTGAATATCTCCCATATTAAATCCTATAATCTATAATATAATGTTGTGACTACTTTTAACCCATTCTAGTATAGGTACCTAGTTATTGCTCCAAAGTTCCACTCTTCCACTCTGATGCTCCTAGAATGACTTTTAAAACTAGTAAAAAGTTTGAGAAAACACATTTCAGCTTTGCTAGTTTTTTTTTGGATTTGGATTGCATGGATAGCACCATACTGTCAAAGAATCAAATTCTCTTTAGTTTTTACCTCTTTGATTTTTACATTACATAATAGAATATGTTACATTTGTCATCAAATCCTAACATTATTACTTATTTTCAACTTGCATAACGCCAGAAATATTTGTCGAGTAAAAGCTAATAATTAACAATGTCCATAATAGTTAATAATTTTGCTCCGATAGGATATATAAATTAGTACCTAATTTAATTTTTGAAGGTTGTATAGATGACCCCATTTGAAGACTCACTTAAAGAAAACTGCATTTAAAGACCACTATAATTTTTAAAAGGAATTGTGCTGACAAATGAAAGGGAAATATTTACACTACAGATATTATTTTATTAGTTGTGACTGATCATTCATCTGTGCTAGAAAGCAGGCAGAATCAGGAGAATTTTGGAACATAATGAGAAGAAGACCGAGCACAGCTCAGACCTTGCAAACAATTTTATTCATGAACGAAAATGCAGACCAGATTCCCCTTGCCAATAATTTTGTACCGTCTATTCTGCATCTTTTCAATGATGTTCCTTAAAATTATTTAGATATATTATGGATCTTTTCTGATCAATGGCAGCTATGATCCTTGTTTCTTCAAGCCCTATTTTAGTCAAAATTTATTTTTGATTTGCAGCTTGAGCTTGATTCATTTTTTATTTTGTCCCTTTTATATTTTGGCAACTGTTCTGTTTGCAGGGTTAAACTTCTGTTATTTCTCATCTTTTACTGGCTCATTACGTGCACAAATTAAATAATTTGATACCATCTCACATCAGAAACTTGAACACTGAGAATATGTCAGCACTCGGAAACATCAGTGGAGTAATTAGAAACATCAGTCAAGAAATGGTCTTTTTACACAGAACTGTGATAGTCTTGAACATAAACAGCTTTTGCAACTTCAGGTACTTGGAAGAAGCATTAGCTCTGCTAGGGTAATTTAATTTTCATTTTTATTTACTAAATTTACATCCTGCTTTTTCACCAAGGAGTTTTCTCTCTCCATTTTATCCTCACAAAAATTAAATGGGATGGGGGAAGCTGAGAGTATATGAATAGCCCAGGATCACGCAGTGAGTAGAATCTAAGACAAAAATAGTTAAACAAGGCTAGGTCATGCTAGTGTAGGTTGATAAGGTCTTTCAGTATAAGCTCATGAATTAATTTCATGGGTGGCATCCAGACTTGTACTCAATGGACTTCCTTTTGCTACAGAGAAGAGGGGAGTAAGCAACATTCCTGCTTCCCTATGAAGCTTAGTAGGCACTACTACAGAGAGCTGCTCCAAATAGCTAGAGGATGCTTTGGAAAAGCAAGAGAGGTGATTCAGGAGACTGCAGAAGAAAGGATAAAGAACTGAAATTGAGGTTCCTGCCCCTTCCTTTAGTGGCATCACACACTCAATGTGTAACTGATGTACAGTGTTAAAGTTCAAAGGTAAGCATGGATCCTTATGTAGCCAGCCAGCCAGCAAGGACTGAGAAGACAGAAATAGGAGTAAGGAAAGTTTTAAGATGTATTCATTTTTTTTTTAAAACTTCCTTAAGGAATACACCAAAATGGGATTAATAAAGACTAAAGATGCCCATTTGCCACAGGGTGATGACAGGTAGGGAAGACTTTAATAAAACACAGTATTCTGGGGGAGGGTACAGCTGATGACCTAGAACACTGAACAGGAACACCAAACTGCACCATTTTCCTTATTTACACAAACATTTAAACTATTTTAATATTTTGTATGCTCATATAGCTTCAGAACATTGTTTTTTGTGTGCCTTGGCAAGATTTGTTCAGAGATTTGCCTTTGCTTTCCTCTGAGGCTGAAAGAGTCTGACTTGTTCAAGGTCACTCAGTAGGTTTCCATGGCAGAATGAGGATTTGAGCCCTGTTCTCCAGTGCTAGTTCAACATTCAAAGCACTACACTGCACTGGCTCTCACAACAGTATAGCTGTCAATAAATGAAAGTCAATAAATTAAATAGTATAGATGTCAATAAACGAAAGTCAAAGCAGGACTACTTGAAGTCCCACATTTGCACTGAATTGCCTTTTGAAATTAATTTGAGTTTTGATTGATCTAAGATGGAGCGTGCAATTTGTAATCTCCTAGATGGTGAAGTGTTATGATGCATATCAGTCCTAGCTATCACAGTCAATGGTGAGGAATTATAGTAGCTGCAGCTGTATGGGCACACTGTGTGTCTTTATTTATGAAGAGAGAAACTTTTCTTTCCTATATTTCCAATGTTAATAGTCCTTCCTATAATATGTGTTTGAAAATGTATGTTATATCCAACTTTTCCCATCATCATGCTACAAATGGCTAAGCATTCAACCATTTCATAACAGGATATCTTTTGCTACAAATTCAATCAATAAAACATTTGTAGTAATTAGTGCCACCAATGGCATCAACTTTCTGTAGTGGTGGGCTTGCATATTCCAGCAAGGAAAGATACTATGATGATGATAGCAGTGCTGCAGGTAGGGTCTCCATGTCAGACATACTTTTGCTGAGGAACCAGACTAAATGTGACGAACAGCTACTGGGCAGCAGATATAGTGGAGGGTGACACTGGTGGAGAAGCTCTCAGGGACAATGACAGTGGCACCATAGCTAATACTTGTTAGTACTGCACAGAAGGATGCACTGGTATACTACTTTTGAATGTCTTTTACCATAAAACCCATATGATAAGACAATAAAAAAGGAAACAAGAGATAGTGCCAGAAAATGAAAATCTCAGGTCTAATGGCACTCTATAAGCTACTGAGGTACAGCAGAGGACCACTATGAATATTGTGGCTAATAATGCAATTGGACTCAAACCAAAAGGATGTTCAGCTGTTCATGTGCTCAGAGGTGAACAGAAAGTTTGAAGCTGCTCAACACATATCATAGGAACATGGAATATGAGAAGCACAAATCAGGGGAACCACACAAAACAAGAAATGTAAAGTAAAAACCTTCTAATACTAGGGGTGAGTGACCTAAAGGGGGCATTTGGAGTCAAATAATTATACAGTGTTTTACTCAGGAAATGAAAGTCTAAGAAGAAATGGGGTGGCATTAATAAAAAGGCTGAAATTCTGTGTATTCTTGGTTCCAAAAGAAAAACATGAGTCAAAAATTGATGCATGTGTAAAATACAGAGACGCCTCCATTCTATGCAGGTAGGAAAATCCAAAGCTGCACAAGACATATTATAGGGACATGGAGTGTGATAAGCATGAATCAAGGGAAGCTAGACCGTGTAAAAAATGAAAAAGGGAAAAAAAAAAGAATTTGAACATGTAAACATTGCAATATTTGGGGCGAGCAAGGTAAAGTGGATAAGAATGGGACATGAAAATCTAATAAAAAATGGAGTGGCGTTAACAGCATGGAGAGGAATAGAAAAAGTCTGATCAAATCATATCAATAAGTCTTCAGAGAAAACCCATCAATATAACTGTAATCCAAATTTATGCTCCTAATTGAAAGGCAGAAAAAGAAGAAATTGAAAGTTCCTATGCCAGAATACAAGAAGAAATTGATCATATACCAAATCAGAACTTATTGTTAACCATAGGTGATTGGAATGCAAAAGTAGGAAGGTACAGATTCCCTCTGGAGTAGTTTCATTTCTTTTAAATGTTACTTTTTGGGCTTTTATTAACCCACTAATAAATTGTTTTAGAAAGACGAAACCTCTTAATGAGGCATCTGCCCTGATTAACAGATTGTGGTCAGTACCAAAGACGGAGCGTTTATATGAACAAAATTGCACAGTAAGAATATTGGACCAATTCTAAACTAACCATTTCCAATCCTATTATTATAGGATTAGAAAATTAAAGGGTCACCCTCAGGAGATACAAGGAAATCCTTTAGTACCTTGAAACTTGTAATGGGCTACTTTGTTAAACCTAAAACTGATACCCTAATGTTCTAATGCTGCATGTTTGGCATCAACTGAAAAGAAATATCTTAAATATTATTAAACATTACACTATTAAATATAAATTAGGTAGAAACAAGGGAAGGCTAAAAAAATTGACTAGGAGTTCAGATTCGCTAAATGGCTAATATGTCCATTTTTCACCTGAAGCCCTCTCCAATGCAGTTTTGCTATTAAGCAAAACCTAAAGAAAGGTAATCAATTCCAACTAAAAAGCACTTATCCTGGAATGACTATGCGTAAGGCACTTCAAATCGCTGGCTGGCTGCCAAAACCCAGACAACCGCTATCAATGTTTCTGACTATCACAAGAGCACAAGGGGCCATGCATAATTGACTAGAAGATGGGCTAAAACTGTGCCCAATCAGTATGTGATCAAAAACGCGTGGAATATTCAGCGCCACTTGATTACATGGAGGCACGTCCTTTCACTCTCCTCATGAAATCTCTTCAAGGTCCAGAGTACTGTAATAAGATCATTACTGTCAAGCGGTACGAATCACAGGCAATGAGTCTTGGGATAGGAAGTCATACTTCACAAGCTTCTCTGGTTCCTTTTTTTTTTTAAACTACATATTGAAGCAGCAAGGCGACGAAGTGACAGATAATGATCACATCACTGTGTGGCAACTAGAAAGGCACGTTTAAGAAAAAACAGAAATCAGCTTAAATCAGCTTAAGAGAAACTCGATTTCATTTGCTTTCTTTCTTAAAAATTAAACAGAATTAAACTGCACTCACTACTTTTATCAATTGAGTCTTTGCCATTAAATTAATCATCTGATAAGGTCTTGCTACAATATGAAAACCTATTATCTCATGGGCAAAAGGCCAATTTTCTACTTACAAAACAAAAACAACTTTGGGAAGGGACAGGAAATTAGGAAACTGAATGGTTGTTGAAGTTTTCTTCTTATTTTATTTCTTTCATATACAAGCTGGTATTTTAGCACATCTCCTATAAGTGAGTCAGCCCTCTGATAGGAAAAGTAAAATAACTGACATACAGACTACTAATAGAAAATAGCACAAATATAAAAGCTTGCTAGCCGAATGTCCCAAATCATGAATAGTGATAAAGACTGCAGAATACGGGTGGGCGTAGTATGGATCTCCAGATGTTGCTGGACAGCAAATCTCAGCACTCTACCCTAAGCTGGTTAGGGCTCATGAGAATTATAGTCCAGAAACATCTGGAGGGCTGAACTTTGCCCACCTCGATGTAGAAGAGACTGTTTGTGAAAGATGCTGACATTCAGCTCCTTTAAAAAGTACCATGGCTAGCAGCTTGGTCAGAAATTATGATGTTGCTGCGACATCATAATTACACAAATTCACATTTATAATCTTTGCACCATTGCAATGACTGGAAGCGCCTCCCTAACCTACCGTTGAGGCCATGAAGTTCCCCACAACAGAGGAATTTTTGATGTGCTGAAGAGTGCAGTGATGACTGGTGAAACTTCCAGCTTTCTCCTGCTAGTGGGGCAGGCTGCAACAGGAGGCTAACACAGCCTCACAGGGGTCCCTGCTATTCCCTATTGGTACCTCATGCTACCAAGAAAGAACTGGACAGGTCATCACACACCATGCTGATCTCCTGTGCTTTCAACATTCCTTTGCATGGAGTGTGGGCTTTCTGGCTTCAAAAGCAGTTCTTTTTTTTGGAGGGGAGGTGTCTCCTATTACAAGATCTTGGCCATAATTAGAGTCTAATAATATAGTGATATTGTAGAAGACTAAATTATTAAGAATACAAAATAAACAGTAATACACTTTTAAAAGAGGGTCTAAATTCCCTAAAGGAACCAGATGCTATTTGATCCTGGAAGCTAAGCAGAGTCAGCCCTAGTAGTTGGATGGGAGACCACCAATGAATACCTTCTGCTGTGGGCTATATTTCAGAGGAAGGAACTGGCAAAACTACTTCTGAGCATTCCTATGAAACCCTATGAAATTGATGGGTCTCCATAAGTCAACAGGTGGCTTATACACAGAGTTTTAAAAAAACTATACTACAGTATGACAACAAATTTACTACATCAGAAACGCCTGAGGTGATCATTTTTTTTCATATAATAATAATAATAATAATAATAATAATGTTTTATTTATAGCCCGCTCCTCTGTATCCAATCGGAGCGGGTTACATCATCTTCCCTCAGTAAAGCAGATAATGTTTCTGGCAGAAGCAGAAAGCATACACGAACAATCTTTCTGCTTTGCTATATCCTCTGTAATTAAGACAAGGCATATTGGTGTTACTTTTCAGATACTCAACAATAAAGGTGCCTTTCCTACATGAAATTCATGAAATCCAATGTCTGAACTGCTTGAATAAAAAATATTTAATTAGGTAAGTTACCAGGTAATCATGGACCAGATAATAAATAATCCATTTCTTTTTAGATGCAGCACACTGCAATAACACAATAGTAACAAAAGAACTATATAAAACTTTGGCTCAGAGTCTGGTACCTGCTTCAGAATGAATGACTCCAACACAAATTTTTCTGTAAGTAAATGTCTTAACTCTCCCTTTGCAAGCAAAACCTTAGAAAAATGTAGGAGAAGAATCTATGAGTTTTTGAATGAACTCCATCTAATACTCCCTCTACAAATTAAAGCTCAAATACACCTAAAAAGTCAATGAAATGAATACAAAGGCAGTCTGTGCACAGTAGGAAGCAGCAGCTCTGACACTGCAGAAGTGGGAGGGAGGAATGCAGCATGCCTCTAACATCAGGAACAACCTAGCACTGATACCACTTCAGGCACCAGAGGCCATCAGACTGAGGACTTCTGTAGATCTGCCAGTTCTACAAATGTACAACTGACCTCCAGCACTGTAATGTGGTATGGGCAGCTTGCATTCAGACTACTACTGAGATAAAACCACTATAAGATTTGCACAACACCAGTTACATATTACAAAATGGCTGTGACTAGTGCTATACCTACCTGGCATTTCCCACAGTACTCATGTACTAATACTCAAGCCACTTATTTAGAGCTGTTCTCTGGCAGCAACTCATGAGAATTCAAAGGAGGTGTGTGGGTGGTGGGTGGGAAGCTCTACAGCCCTCTTGGCCTTGTGGTGGTGCAAATGAAACCACTGAATTTCCAAAGCATTTGCACCCATAACTCACACTGCAACCAGGAACCCCTAGCAATATCCTTCACTGACACTTCTGAACAACATAAAGGGAATCGTCACCCCAGTGTTTGCAAATCTTATGCTTTCTTATTGTACTACAAAAACACTCTAATACTAATATTAATGCTAACACTTCAACACACTTATTGATTTTCAACAGACACAAAGAACTTAATTTTTACATCTTTCTGCTTTAAGATTTCCACTTATGCAAGTGTGTGCAGTATAAATCACTTCATCATAGTGCTTGTCCTTCCAAGAATCAGTTTTTCTGTTGGCTACCATGACACTCTTCCTTCCAACTGGGAAGGCGTAACTTGCAGCCTCTCCTGACCCTGAAGTTAACAAGAGCTGAAAGAGCAGAAGAAAGCTTTCAACTTATTTAGTCTGCAATGAAGTGGGTTAAAACAATAGATGAGTTTCTCCTCCCTTGTCTTCGACTCCTCAGTATCAACATAACGGCCTTTCAACAGCAATCCTTTTATGTCAGATAGGCTGCGACAACTGACGTGGAGGGTTTCCCAACCAGTGACCTTTGTGCCTTGCTTAAAAGTGAATCGCTGGGAATTCAGTTTAGATTTTTATTAATTTCTGCCCTCGTACTTCTGAAGTCATAGTCCATCTCTGTATGTTATCTCTAAAACAGTGGACAAAGTAGCTGATATTCAATGGAACTGCAGCTTAACTGGGGGGGGGGGGGCAGCAGAGTACACACTGAATAGGTGGCAGGCTTCAGAGAGGTAAAGCATGCTTTTTTCTTCTTTAATATGGGCACTAAACAGCTCTGGCCCAAAACATTTGTGCTGTCTAATGCAAAGGACAAGGTTATCCCCTCCGTTTTATGTAGAGAAGATGTCTGAACTAGCAGTTGAATCTTATTTTTAAGGGGGCCATGGTACAGCATCCTACACTATATTTGGACATAGCAAGCTATGTACAGGGGGACATGTGACATACACAACTCTATCTTCCTGTACCGTACTCCTTCTCACCTCTAGCATCTGCTGTCTGAAAATGAGTATTTTGAAAAATGTTCTTGTAAAGAACTGCCATTTTAATCCTTCAGCATATAAATTTTTTGAAAAAGATAATATAACATATATTTTAATATAAGAAATCACTACCAGCTTCCTATAAAAAGGCTGCTAACTCTACATTGGCATCCCCTCTGTCTTGAAGCAAATGCATGTGCTTCTCTATTGCTCTGCCAGCAACTGGCACCTATTAGGTGTGTGGCAGGACCCTGAAAACTCTTCTTTGAGTGGAGGACAAAATGCACCCTTGGGAACCTCATAGTCTGTTTTCTATGTCTAGATGAGATGCTTGTATCATGCTTTAAATCTGAATCTCACATCTATGTTATTGTATGGCTGAACAACTAATCTAACACAAACATTACTTATAGTTCTCACTACCCTGTTACACCAAATTACAACTTCCTTCTCTTGAATCGTTTATTTGACGATTGTATCAACCTACTTTGATATGTTGAGTACCCATGCCAGCTCATCATGCATGTAACTATCCCATATCAGAAAATTTTCTCTATGCAACAACTTTGGGGTATGTTTAACCCAATGTTTTGAAGTCATCTGGATATTTCAGCACCCCATTTAAAAAAATTAATTTAATTTAACTTGCCATGTGGAATAAATGTTTTCTTACTAATATTTCCTGGACTTTTAAAAAACCTTCAGTCTTTGATGCATTATACATATGGATTCACTAACTGATAAATATTGACCTAAGTTACATAATAGGGTCAAAACGCCACATAAGCTGCACATAAGGAGAACTCCTATAGAAAAACAGGAAGCAGTAAGCAGCGGGATCCTAGATTTCTGAATGTTATTTTATTTCAGTTATATAAAAGTAAACCACACAATCCTCAGCATCTAGTGAAAGTAACATTAAGTGCTGCATTTTTAGTTGCTTCCTTGTAAGATTGATTAGGAGAATATAACAGAATAAGGCAAGAGAATTATAAGCAAAATGGATATTTCTTCTGGAAAAGAAAAGGGTGATCTGAATTGAGTAATGTCAGTGTGTTCTTGCCAGATTGGTTATGTCTATGAAGAAAATGTTAAATATTTGCTTGCTGCAATGACTGTTTCCTTGATTTGTTCTGTCCTCTCTTCAGAAGACTTTAGAGACAAAAGATCTGGTTTTGTGTCAGTTAGACAGTGTTCAGGCCCAACTGCAATGGCTTTTGAATTTGCCCTTAAAACCCTTCACAGCCCACAATCCCCCAAAAAATATTCCTTATCATATGGCAGGACCCTCATCCTCAGCATAAGCATTCTATTGTATGAATGGACATTCTTTAAGTCCCCTAAGCATAGGAAATGAAGACAATAATAAACAGAATCTCATCTACTATTGTCCTAAAACTGCAAGACTTCAAACTGATAGGATAATTGCAAGACTTCAAACTGCTATGATAAGGAGGATGGGGACTTCTGTTGATAGAACTGTAGTATTGCTTCTGTCTTATTAAGTATGGCTATAATAATTATTTTTGAAAACATTCTGTCTTTTCACATTACTAGTGTTGTGTTTTGCTTGTGGGTGAGTTTCCACTGCTTGAGTTAATTGTACTATGTTGCCTTATTTATTTGATGACTTATATACTGCTTTTATTCACAATTAAAATACACAAAAAATCCTGATGCCTTATATTTTGAATAGATAACAATACAATCACATACATTACTGGTATGTCTCTGGGATGATCAAGTATCAAGCTTTTTCTAAAAAAAACACAACTTGCTGGTTGACTAATTGATAGAATGTTAGTAGTAATATGAGTAAAATGAAGCACAAGCATACATAAAGACCTATACCTGTATATATATTCTTAATACCATGATACTTAAGCAAAATTACAATGATGCTTTCAGTTGCATCATAAATCCTGTCTACACATTCATTGGAAGTAGAACTACACCTTACATTTCAGAGGTCACTGATGAAAGCAATCCACTACATTTAAAAGTAGGGTGTGTCTCTGAAAAATGGGTGCAGAAGATTGTTGATCTTATCCCAGGCCATAACAGTGTGCAACTAGTAAACACTCAATAAAAACTGAACCTCAATTCCACTTAAATACAACTGTGGGTAGTCAGAGATATGTCAACGCTAATTTTTTTTAACCCAAGATGAAAAGAAAAAAACAAATACCTTCTGCAATGCCTGAGATACCATCAGCCTTAAAATTGCTTGTGCTTTTCTTCCTGCGATGTTTTTTTCGGTTTGCATGAGGAGAAGGAGGAGGGTCCAGCTTTGGACTTGTGGTACTGGATATACTTGGACTGGAGCACACAGAATCTCCCAAGCCAGTATCTGCAAACAGGGAGAAAAACATGAAGAAATGTGTAATTTGCTTTTAAAATAAAGAATCATCAAGCAAGCAGTGCTGTATTTGACAATGCATTCAATTAAAAATTGTTCAAATGTATCTTAATTCTTCATCCAGAAATTCTCACTGATTATGTTCAGAAACCTGAGAGTCTCTACTTTGTTGTCTGAAGCCCTTTACACACCCGACTCCACCCCCAGGGTGCCCTGATGCCACCCACCACTCCACACGAGATGCGATGTCAAAGAATGCCTCCAGCACTGTGTCCAGATGACACAGCACTGAAGGATTGCCATATAGCCATGCTGCTGCGGCTATGGCGCCCTTACAAAAAGGAACCACTTTTTGTAGCTCCTTTTTGAGCCCTTGAAAGGCTGGATTGGGGCCGTGGCTTGAGGTTGCTGTAGCCCTGATCCTCTTAGGAAAAGGGCAGTATGTCGAGCCCCTGAGTTCCTGATTCAACAATGATCTACACTGGTGGGTTACTTGGGTCCAAGAGATCTGAAAAACTGTATTTTCTCATACACAGTCTGCCTGGGCCTTGAGATCTTTACAGGAACTTTCTTGACTGTCATTACATTTGGAGGCAGAGATAGGAGAATCTAGTCAGCCTAACTGATGGCATTGGTCAGGAAAATATAAATAGATACTATCCTGTTGATCCTCTTGGATCTCTAGGTAGGTTTTGCTATAATCTACCATAATATATTATTGGATTGCCTCTATGAGGTAGGAGTAGGAAGTAAGGTGATACAGTGGGTCCCTCTCTTGCTGTGTACTTGCTGGTTAAACAGAGTGGCAATTGGAATGTCCAGCTGTCTAGTTTATGCTGTTCATTGCCACAAGATTGTATTTTGTCCCCCTTGACACTGAACATCAACATGAAGCCACAGGGTGAGGTCAGTGGGGGCATGGGACTTGGTATGCTAGTAACACTCTGTTCTATTTCTCATTACTATCAGTCAGATGAGTCTCTGTAGGTTCAGGATTAAGGTTTGGATGATGCAATGGGTGGTACAAAAGGCAACAAACAGAAGATCAGTCCCAGCCAGATGAAAGCCTTGTGAAGAGGTGGTTCTCACATCCAGGAATTGGGAAAGTGAGCTGTTTTGGAAATTGCTGCATTCTCATGGGAGGGCTCTTGAATTCATCTTTGTCACTCAAGTGGCCTTTACAATGGGCCCTTGGTATCCACTGGGGTTTGGTTTCAGGAAATCAGTGGATGTTCAAGTCCCATTAAATACTACAGCACAGTAAAATGGTGCCCTTTATAAAAATGGCAAAATCGAGGTTCGCTATTTGGAATGTATATATTTTTTAATAATGTACAAGCCGTGGATGTTTGAAGCATCTGAGTGTTTATTGCTTTGTTTTAGTCCAATTTTAAAAAATATAAAGCAATAATAAAAATTGACTATCAATCCAAAAAAATAAAACTGAGTGCATAGTTGAGGTGCTGTGAATTGTTTTAACGCTATTTCAAGCTGTGCCACTGATTGTGACCTGCCCTGACATCTTCAGATACAGGAAATAAATACTGTACTTTATATTTCTCTAATTTATTTTATTAACATCCACCAGTCAGTTCCTTCCTTCCTTCCTTCCTCATCTCATCTTTCTTCCAAACTGTTACTCAAGGAGGCTCACCAAAGGCACAGAGAAAAGCACATACAAAAGTACATCATTAAAGCATATTTACTGTAATTAAGTTATATTATTTAAACACAATTTGAATAAACACAACAAAAATAAAAATATGCATGGACAGATGGCAGTATTCAATAGATCTGAAGGGAGTCTCTCATGGAGACCTTCAACACTTCTCAAAACTGATAATTACTACAAGTTAATGTTATTGCTGTTGCTGTTGTGTGCCTTCAGGTTATTTCAAAGTTACGGTAACTCTAAACAAAACCTAACACATGGTTTTCCTTGGCAAGATTTGTTTTAAAGGGTGATTGCTACTGCATTCCTCTAAACTGAGCGTGTGACTTGTTCAAGGTCACCCACTGGGTTTCCATGCCTGAGCAAGGATATGAACCCTGGAGTCCAAATACAAAACTAAAACACCTCCAGTATCGGAGCACACAAAAGCTGCTGTGTGAGCCTGTCTCTCATTTTATCTGTCACTCAGCAGAGCACTGCCTTTGTTAGAACACGAGTGTGTTAATTCCAAGCGTGGGAGCCAAGTTTTACAACTGGACCTCTGCAGGCCACATCAACCTGTTTGGTTTTCTTTTTGTTTTTTGCTGATTCTTGGCCACTGTCTCCAAGTTTGGGAAGGTGTCAGGAAGGTCAGGAGGTGTAAAATAGGTGAAGCTGCCATTCTTCAGAGCATCTGGGGTAATTTCCACCAGATTTTTTTAAATAAAAGGGAGGAATGGGGGAGGGGGGACGACAAAGACAGACTGAGCTAATGGTTTGTCCATTTCATGTTAGATCATACTAATTACATTCTATTTCATCTGCTTTAGCTTCTTAAAAAACATAGTAGCTGACCAGGAGGGGAATTGTGGGTCAAAAGGGAGAAGGGAGGCTGTGATGCCAATGACTGCCATCCCATTCTGGTTAGCGTGCTTTCTAAAGAAATCGAACCAGCTTGGATGGGAAACACATATGTGCTCTAGAAGGTATTACAGTGCGTCTGTGTCATACGCGGGAATCACTTACACAGCTTTCAGCATATGCTGAAAGCCACGCTGGAAGAAGGCTCGGTGCGTCCTAGAAGGGGTAACGGCACACGCACTGCAGGCACAAGCCCTATTCTTTTTAATGAGGCTCAAGCATACGCAGAATTCCCCTTATGGGAGGGGGGGGGGGTCCGCAATGGATCCCCCGCGTAAGGGAAGTGCCCACTGTACTTTCTGCTCCCTAGATGTAGTTAATAATAATAATAATAATAATAATAATAATAATTTTTTTATTTATACCCCACCTCTCCCTATGCATCAAGGTGGGCTACAATAACAAAAAAGTAATAATAAAATACATAATAAGTATAAAACCAATTCTATATAATCCTCTACCGTCAATCCCCCTCCCTATTTTAAAAATACGATAGAAATAAAAAATAATAATTTTTACATAGAAGTCTGCTGTTGTCTTTTCCAAGCTGGCTTGGCTTTTTTTTAAAAAAAGATTCTTCTTCTTCTTTTACTGAATATCAGGGTAGCAATTAACACCTAGAAGTTTTGATGCAGAACTAGAGATGGCCTGATTATGGGCAAGGGAAGAATGACTCTCACCTCTGCCCTACCTCGCCCACGATCCCCAGATGTTTAGACCTCAAGCAAGTAAGTGGGAAACAAAAACTGTTGCAATTGGAGTACTGTGCTTGCTTTCATTCTCCTTTCTTTACCTGTCACTCATCATTTTCTGGCTGAAGGATTACCAAAAATGCACAGTAGCTGCACATGTTCAAAATGTCCTCCCCGCTCAACAGAGAGCAACTGCTACTCAGTTGAAGGTGGTAGACGAACAAGGGAAGACTGTCTCCCATCAGGAAATTTACCTGCTGTTGCCCAGGTTGATGACGATGATTTCACTTTTGACTGGAAGGAAACAAAGGTTTAAGCAGAAATACCTATTGCTCCTTAAAATTTATTTCATGTAGAATGAACCAAAATCAGGACACTATGGCTTCCAAGGAACACTTTTTGGTGCCAATGGCAGAAGGTGCTTCCTATGCCAGTGGGGTGATGAAGTTGCTCTGCAATTTTTAATTGAACATTAAAGTAACTAGTCAAGGTGCTGAACCTGTTTGGCAGGTTGGGGCCTGCCTCTTTGAAATTCGGACTATAAACTACGGCAGCCCCACAGACATAAGCCATGCCTGCACTCAACCTGGGCTTAAAACAGGTTGTTATTGATTGAAAAAGTTTCTCACTCCCACCCTACACACTCTGCTCTACAAGCAGCATGTTATAGTGATTATGTCCAATTTCCCCTTGTGTAATGGATTATTTCTAAAATATATCGTTCTGTGTATGATACTGCCACACGCACAGGCAGAGCTGAATGAGCTGAATGGTAGGCTGATTTAGTCCTAATTTTTACCCATGAGCAAAATGTGGGTTTTCAAACAGATTGTACCTGGGAACTTACACCATGAAATGCTCCTCTAAAAAACTATTATTTGACACTATTATCAAACAATTATTTAAAACTATTATTTGCTATTTACCTGGCACCTGGTTTTTTATGCTGCAGGATTCTTTAGTATGAAGGAGCATTCCATTTTATGAGTTTGCCATGCCAAGTGTGAAAATGGCACTGCTGAAAAACATGATGTACTGTTCTCAAACTCCTAGTACTGTTCTCAAATTCCTATGCCCAAAGCATACTTTACATGACTGTTTTGCTTTGCCTCATGCCCAAAAGTTTCTCTTAGCCTTGCAATAAAATTACTCTAAAGAGAACAGCCCACAAACACTTTTACCACTTCAATGCTCATATATTTCTATGCTCACCTCTATTTCTATCTTCAAAGGCTAAAAGTGGTTATATCTCTTTTGGGAGGGAGGGATCAATTTCTCTGTGAAGGTTCCCTGAATGCTTGCCTAAAGTTGGGTTCTACTTGTGGCAAACTATAAGTGAGGAGATGCTAGCATATACAGATCTACTTCTGGATATCCTGAACTGAACCTGGGGACTTCTACGTGGAAAATTCTATTATTAACATATGGCCTCTCTTCAATGAGCATTCTTCATTCCTTTGCTTCTCTAAGCAATATGACCTGTGTACCCTTGGTGCCTTCTCTACAGCCACAACTACCTGTAGCTAGGTTTCCATTACTTAACAGGAGAATTAAATAAAAGGCATGGGAGCTTCCACTCTTTTCATAAAAGGGTTCAGTTTTAGAATTATTATTATTACTATTACTACTACTACTACTATTCTATTCATTTACATTCTGCCCTTCTCCCAGTACAGGGACTCAAGGCAGCTCAATACCACTTTGGATCCTATGTTGGGAGAAAAGTGGGACATAAAAATCAAATAAAAAAAATTACATAGTCTGATCTAAATGCCTGAGAATTTTCACCATACTAGTATACTATTTTAAGTATAAATTTACCGTTTTTCCTTTATGTGGGGAATGAATGTGTTACACCCATATTTATATAGATGAGTTGCTTAAAAGTAGAGACCCAACCTGCAGACATTATTTGAGACCTCTTGAACAGGCTCCCCCAACAAGCTTTTTGTTCTCAACGCAGCCAACTGCATGCAGAGTTAACCACAAACGTGGCAATGGAAGACCTTACCTCAACAAACCAGTCCTTTAAATAATCAAGTAAGACACAGGCCTCTTTCATAAGGCACAATCCTTCTACTAAAGGTGCTTTGCAATCATAATTTTGACCTGTATTGCCTTTTAATACCTGAAAGGGTACTGTGTTCAGTAAGAGTACTCAATAATGCTGTTTTCTATGTCATTCCAATTAACTGTACTTTAAGTGAATTGAAATGATGTAGAAAACAACATTACTATATGCTTCTTCTGGGCAGAGAACCTCCTTCTTGTATTAAAATGGAACAGAATGCTCTTGTTATTTTCTCCTTTTGATATACCTTTGTCTTTCGTTTAATTCCTCAACAACTGCATGCTCATGTAAAGGAATGTGTTTAAGCCAAATCAGTCCTTATATCCTACAGCACCAACTTCTCAAGTGTAGGGCTGACCTGAAAAATGAACTTGCTGCTGTAAGTCTTTATGATGTACAATGCTTTTCAGATAATAGCGTGCTGTTCCTGGGTCAGAGAGCTCTAAAGCGAGGAGAGCCGGAGGTATGTGCTTCCCTCCTCATCTGGAAAAAGAAATGGGAATCTGGGATGCAGAACTAAGCCTTCATTGTTTCTCTATTAACACTCTATATTCTAGTTTCCAGAATTCTATGAATACAGGTTACTTTGCATTTCTTTGCTTTAAAATATAGGCCGCTAAAGTATTGCAGGCTTACATGCACTGGTTTCCCATTTCTGACTACTCTGCTCTCTTGACAAGGTATTTACTCTTCAAACTGAAAAGGGGCTCTTCAAAACTGTAAATGAGTTCTAGCTTCGACCCACTGCATGCAATTTTATATTCCTGACTGAATACAAATAACACATTTTATTTGGCATCAATTACTGAATGTGAGAACAGATGACCACTGCTGCTACTATTAAATATAAAAGGCATATCAAATTAAAAAGAAACAAGTGCCTCATTACTCTACAACCTAACCAGCTTTGACAGAAGCACTAGAACTCATAAGATGTGTTTCACTGAGCGGGGATGGGCTGCTGCCAACCTGTACATTTGGTGTCAGCCATTAGTTCTTCCCAATCAGGCATTAATGTTCAATGCTCAAAAATATGTAACAGTAGTAATAATAACAACAACAAGCTGTGCCGTATTTGAGCTTCAATACATGAAGTATGAGTCAAAGAAGCAGTTTCACTTTTCACTCGGGAAGCTGGCAAGCATGACTAGAGGGGGAATAAAATAACATTCAGTTCGCATAAATATCAAACAGGCTTCTTGAGACTGATGGACCAGGAATATATTCTTAGCCATCATTCTGGCAGACAGGCCCAAGGACACTCATAACTTATTTTACAATCATTTAGTTTCAGCTCAAGTGGAAAACGTGACAACTTATCTCTGCTGACAAGATGCCATATCAAACCTTACAATTAACTTTCCTATGATTATCTGCCCAGCCCATCATTAGCTTGGCAGCTTCTAATGGCAGCTACAGGCAGCTTTTCTGATGATGGTCATCAGTTTTAGGATTTATAGCTACATTATGTTCATTCACCATTTTTTAACAGACAAGACAGACAGAGAGACAGACACACACACATGTGAATTAAGAGTGAACTGCGAGTTTATATTCCTCAAAATTCACAAAAAAATGGGAACCTAAGAACTTATGGGAAAACAAAAAAGAACTGCATTGTCATCTTAAAATCAATAATCAATAGAATATAAGGAAGTTATACAATATTGACAGAAAGTGTCAAATGTTTACCGAGCTAGTTGTAGCTCAAGGTTTGTCTTCCAATATGAGACTTAATCCAAGACAGAAGGTCATCTTAATTGTACTTGTTCTATTTATTATAGAGCTGGTAACAATCTGTAAGGGCCAAGTAGTGTAATGAACATACTATCAGGGAATGAAGATTGTCATTACTATGCTTTCAATAGACAGGGAAATGTGAATTAAAGAATGGCTTGCTATACAAGAGGCACAGTCCACTTCCTTGGACAATGTATTAATTTTAGCATGTAAGATGTGAGAAGGATATGCTCCCAGCCAACAAGAGTCAATATAATCTGCTTTTATGGGGCATTTTGAACCCTGGCACAAAAAAGCTTACTACAAAATATTTCATTGTTTCTTATATTTTCCTGAATGAAAGAACTTCACTAGTGAGAATATGAAACATGTGACTTTTACAATGTTACATTATTTAAATTCCAATCATCCTGAAAAAATGAATGTTTAAACATATTTTAGTAAGCTTATGCATATTATCTGGCAGAAATTCTAAACAGTAAAACAGTTACAAATCAACATTTTAAGCAGAGCCCTATATGTTGAAATTCGTTTGCAGGATACTACATTCATGTTTTATTTTATTTAGCCTTAGACAATTAAATAGGGCCAACATATTAAATCACAATGTACTACAAATGGAAACAGATGGAACTGCTTTAAAACTGTCCTGGCTGCAATATTTGACAGACAGGACACATGCCCAAACCAGAAAGATTGTAGAAATATTTGCTGCCGCTAATAACATAGAATAATAAGTGGAATGATTCTCAGTTTCAAACTAGCATCAGTCAGAAGTTTCAATATGAGTGATCACCTGGAGTAAAATAAACTTTCGATATACTTGCAGCTGTGTGTATTCCTTTGCAATTTGAAATGTTTAGAATCATGACATTCCAGGTTTCTTCTCTAAAGAAATTCTTGTCTTAATCATTTGTGTACATTCCTTTTCTAAGTAAAGTGCTCAAGCAAGTGGTGCCCAATCAGATCCAAAGTCTGGAGCTAAACTGGATTTCTGAATCCGTTTTAATTAGACTTGCTTGCCAGAAAAACACCCATAAAGTATAGATGGCAAATGTATTGGGTGGGGCTGCCCCAACTATTAAAATTCAGTGGGGGGGGGGGGAAGCTTGGCATTGAATAAATGTTAAACAATTTGTAACCTATGTAAAAGAGATATGGCTACTCCTGGCAATTCACACCATGTCCCTTTTCATCAGAAAAAGGACCAATCTGGGCATCTTACAGAGGGTGAGGCTACAAAAACAGCCTTGGAAGGATACATTTTGCCCACTCTTGCCCTAAAGCATGGCTTTTAGGACTCCAGAGAGGAAACCAGAAGGAATTCTTCTACTTGTCTGACCAAGCTTCCCAACTCAAAGGTCCTACAGTTTATATAGTAACTCTCATATAATCTTTGAAAAGATATCCCTTAGCTTCTATTTCCACACTCTTTTTAGCTTCATGTGACACAAAAACAATTCCTCGCAAATAAATCAAGCTAAGGTATTTTTATTATTAGAAATGTGTAGTTAAAAACCCACACCATCCAATTAGATTATCAAAGTTCAAAACAACCTAAGAAGTTCAAAGTTCATCTGATTGAGCTGTTCTTGGTGAATTTCTACTGGCACGTTGTATGTGGCACAGTCTTAGAACATACAGAATCTGATGCAATACAGGTTGAGTCTTTCTTATCTGGAATTCCAAAATCTGAAATATTCTAAAATCCAAAATTGTTCACACGAGTGGCTCAGATAATGACACATTTGCTTGCCAACGGTTTAAAGTACACCAACTTGTAATTTCATGCACAACATTATTAAAAATATTTTGTATAAAATTACCTTCAGGCAATGTGTATAAGGTGCACAGGAAACCTAAATGAATTTCATGTTTAGAGTTGGGTCCTATCTCAAAGATATCTCATTATGCATGTGCAAATATTCCAAAATCCAAAAAACTCCAAAATCCAAAACACTTCTGGTCCCAAGCATTTTGGGAGACTTCAGTACCCTATTTGAGCATGATTTTCTTTCTGTGGTTAAGATACTGTGGAAAGAGAGCTGGGCCATGTGTGCTGGCCTAGTTCATCTGTAAATGGAAAGCCACCTGAATGTGTGCAGGCTTTCCATATAACTGGGAACCCTGTGACACATGAAAAAGGCAATTTACTCTTTTTAATCCAGAAAGAGAAAACCAGAATGTATTAACTCTGCCTTGTAAAAGGAAGCAAAAACACATTTTTTCTATAAAATTTCTCAAAATTCTGCCTTCAAGCTGCTCATCCTACTCTTCTATACAGCAGTAACTGCTCTTACAGACATGCTGAATCTATAGCATGTTGATTCTCCACATTCTATCCTTTCCCTTTCCCACAGCCAGTTGACAAGTAAAACCTCCCTGAATCTCTCCTCTTCTGCAGCCTGGGCTAGATATTTTCAACTACTGACTCCTTTCCCCAATTCTAGTGTAAGAGATAATGAATGATCACCACTATGAATGGATTAACTGTCTGTGCCACATTTTTATTCACTGGATTTTTTTATTTTAAAAGTTATCACTGGAGTGGCCAACAGCCTATACATATAAATAATAAGACAAAAAACAGAACACTGTCATATGCATCATTAGGACATCCCAGCCACAGAAACAACGTTGGGGTGATTTTAATTAAACAAGAGGTGTCTCTGGTAAATGGAGTCTTATTGATCACTGATTCCTAATGAATAGCTACTGGATTAATGGTGAAAAGTCTTCCTGAATAACAGCTAGTAAAGGGATACAAGAATTATCTTCTTTTCAAATCTGGGAATGAGAGCTAGCTTCCATGTCATTTATTGTGACCATCAAATTTGCCAGAAGTAAAGGGAAAAAAAGGTGACGGGTTTTAAACAAAGTGGAGCTCCAGTACATCCCACCAGAATGTACTCATCTGGAACTAGATGTCTGTTGCCATGTGAGATGCAATGGGAAGGGAGTGGTCTTCCTGGTAAAAAATTACTTGTCAGTTTTCTGGTTCCCATGCAAGCATATACAACTTTTATTGCATAGTCACTGCTACGAGTTTCAGACACTGGCTGTATTATTTCCTACTGGTATATCAGCACAGGGCTATGAAGTGAAGTATCAATTGCAACAAAGTATGGGGTCTAGCTGCTTGACAAGTGATACTGTGCTTTACCTTTGCCAAAATAAACAAGTATCACTGTGCTTTACCTATGCTGTAATAAACAAAAGGTTATGAAGGCACCTTGTATCAGATTTAGTACACAGGCTTCTTTCTCTGTTAACTGTACACAACATGAAGTAGCTTTGAAGTAGAGCATTCCACAGGTAAGAGATACAGAGCAACCTTGCACCACATGCTCTATGATCAAGATCAGAAACAAGATCTGAAGGGAAGCCCTTTATTAATGAATGGAAAGGAAGAATCTGTAAGCAAATATGGAAAATAATGTATTTTTTTTAATTTAATTTTTTTTCAGTCTGATAAAGAATATTTAAAGAAAATATTGGCATATCAACACACTGTAAATAAACAACCAAACTGATTTTTAGAACATTTTTATTCTTCTAAGAGTTGCAAATAAACTGGTAGATCATAACAATAACAATGTTTTTGCTTTTAACTAGTGTTTTAATTCTTCAGGCTTTTTGTGATACTCAAAGTATCCTTATGCATTTCTGCTACCATCTGATTTACTGTTTGCCTGCCTTTAGAGACACCCCCCTACACCAGTGCTTCTCAGACAATGATACCTGTATCACTGGTGGGACATTGTAGTAATCTTGGTGTAACACTGGTTATGAAGTCATAGCAATAAAAGTACAGTCTGCCCCCAAAAAACATGGATGAAATTTAACTTATAGTCATCGTGTTTTGCAGTTACTGTAGCAGTAAAATTTAAGCTCAACATAACATAATGTGGCAAAAGCAATTACAAATAGCATTATTACACATTTTTACTATCAATAAAATTATGTTTATACCTGAATGCTATTCAACACTATTGCAAATTTCATGTTGTTGAAATTTACAGTAATTTATAAAATTATATTTTAAATGATGCTGCTGCTGCCTGTGAACATATAAAAACTGTTCTTTTCAAAATGAGATTTTTTCTTTTTCTTACTGTGGGGGCCCAGGTTCATTGACAGACTGATATACAAATAAAAATAGCAGAGAATCATTGTCCTAGGCAATATCTACTGGTCCCTGGAAACTGACACAGAAGTACTAAAGGTTAAGAAGTGACAGTGGTAGGATTGCTATTCAAGTCTTTGGTATGTAGGCACAGCCACAGTGATCTCACCATTTCCCACCTCTGTATTTAAGATGAACCTATATACCGAAGAACTTATATTCCTTGTCAGAGCCATTTATTTAGAAATCTGCCACAAATGTTTTAGTTAAACTCCAACAAGCCATCACTGGACATGGTGGAATATTGTTCTCTAAAAAAGCCTTTAAACCCTGACTGCTCACAGTACTTACAATTTTCTACTAAAATTATGTTGTAGTTTATTTATTCACTTACCTCACACCCATCAACTTCATCTATAAGCTAAAACACACTCTAAGTAATTTCTTTTTTTGGTAGAAGAGGCACTAAATATAGGACTTAGGATCATCTATAGAAGAAGCATTTCTACAGATATTGAGAAAAATAATTTGTTTTACATCTGGGTGTCAACTGTATGAGTGGGGTGGATAAAGAGCCACATACAACCAGTGCTGTTAGCAGCCACTCAATTCTTTTCTATGAAAAGAACTGAAAAATCATAAAAATCATAACTTGTGATTAAAGTGGAGCTGTGATATTGTGTAAACTGATGGTCCTAACATTACACTGCTCACATTAAAATACTACTTATGAGAACAATTACCACCACCCCCTCCACTTCAGGGCTAGAAAGCCAAGGGCAACTATGTAAAAACTTTGCAGTGAAAAAATCAATTTAATTTGGAGAGGGCCATTTTAGACAAGGATACTTTGACATCTATGGACTCTTAATGCTAGCCTGGACATATGCCAAGCAGAATGGTGTCACTGGTGAACAAGGAAACTCCCTCCGTAGAAAAATATTAAGACTTGCATTTCAGCCCAGTAATATGATATAAAGCATAGCCCTCTTATCATAAAGGGGACATAGTATTTCACAGTTTTCCACTTCTTAGGCCAAGGTGGACAACTGTATTGAGACTAGGGGCTACATGAAAGTGGCTGAGGGCCATACTATTTATTTAATCATGATTTTATATAATACTTCATTATAAATAACTTGCTTCATAAATTAAATACAGTCCGCCCACTGTATATGTGGACTTGCCATCCACGGACCTAAGCATACGTGGATGGCAAGCTTGTGGGTGAGGGGTGGCAATGGCAGAGGAGGAGGAGGGAGAAGGAGAATGAGGAAAAGGAGGAGGAAGAGCAGAGAAGAGGAGGAGAAAGAGGAGGAAGGAAGACGAGTAGGCAGGGCAACGGAGGGGGGTAAGAGGAGGAGGAGAAAGTGGAGGATCTGGGGAAGAAGAGGAAGAGGAACTAAAGGGAAAAGGAGGATAAGCGGCGGCAGGGCAACAGAGGGGGGAAGAAGAAGAGAAAGAGGAGGAAGGCAGAGAAGGTGAGGGAAGAGGAGGAGGAGGAGGAGGAAGGAAAAGGAGGAGGAAGAGCAGGAATAGAAAAAGGAAGATGAGTGGCAGCAGGGTGACGGAAGGGGGAAGAAGGAGGAGGAGGAGGAGGAGGAGGAGGAGGAGGCGAGGGAAGAGAAGGAGGAGGAAGAGCCACAGCAACAACGACGGGGAAGAAGAGGAGGAGGAGGAAGAGGAGGAGGAAGAGTGAAGAAGAGAAAGGGCTGAGACAGATTGTAGAAATAATCCATCTTAAAACTGCTTTAACTGCCCTGGCTCTGTGTTAGGAAATCCTGAGAATTGTAGTTTACTGTGGCACCAGAGCTTTCTGACAGAGAGGGCTCAGTGTCTCAAAAGCTACAGTTCCTAGCATTCCCTAGGATTGAGCCAGGGCAGTTAAAGCAGTCTCATGCTAGATTATTTCTGCAATATGTTTTGGCCTTAATAGGAAAAAGGAGGAGGAGGCGGGAAAGCGGAGGAGGAGAAGGAGAAAGAGCCGTGGCAGTGGTGACGGGGAAGAAGAGGAGGAGGAGGAGAAGAGTGAAGAAGAGGAAGAAGAAGAGCCCCTCCCCCCCGGTTGCCTGCTGTTGTGAGGTTGGCGAAGCTGGCACAGGGGAGGGGGCAAAGTGCCACTGCCCTCAATCGTGGTGCAGCCACGTTGCCACACCACCAATGAGTTCCATAGGACTTGAGCATATGCTGATTTTGGTATCCGTGGGGGGGGGGGTCTGGAACGGATCCCCCATGTATAACGAGGGCCCACAGTACATGTTGAAATTATGATTTTAAATGTAATTAATAAATTATTTGTCTGAAATTATATGCATTTTATTTTTCTCTGAGGCTGACATTTTATTTCATATTTAAATAAATTGTAATGAATCATATTGATACTAGCAATTCTGAAACACAACTTTTTACTGATTGACCGGAATTAATCAGTAAATGACATTAATTAGTGTAGACAGAAGCTGAAAGAACAAATGTTGCCAGTTGAGCTGCCTATCCAGGAAACGAAGGAAATGTATTGTTGACTCAATTTATTTGTCTTCCCTATGTATAGACACTTTGAACGTGCAAGCTTCTATTTGAACTTTTTTTTTTTTTTGGTGAAGGTTGGAAATAAATTTCAGTTATTTCATGAGGTTTCCACTAGATCGGCTGCAGAAAGAGACCAAAAATGTGGTAGGCTTTGCAGTAGCTGCTTCCGTTTTCTTAACATGCCCAGAAATAAACAGATGCAAAACACCAAATCCTAAACAAGAGCCAAAAAGAAAAGAGAAAAAGCACTGAGCAAAAAGATGAATAGGATCTCCATCTCTCTCTAGATCTCTCAGTGTCATTCTCTCTTAATCCCTGCAGATGTGAGAACGTATGAGGCATGTAACACTTAGGGTTATAAATGATTTAAAAATGATTTAAAACTCCTTCTGCTGGATAGATTTTCAGAGACAGGGCAGTTTTTGGGTGGTCCCAGGACCCTCTTCTTCTGCCCCTTTATTTTCTACTATACATTTAAAACTTTCCTTTATTTTCCTAGGCAAGGTCTCATATACTATAGTATAGTTCGTCATCAAAATTTGGAAACAACATCATTGCTTCCTTGGACCACCAGATTTCAGCAGTTGCTTTTGTCAATTTTGTGTTGGGGGGCTCTGGGGGGCACAAGATGGCACCTTGGGGTGTCATGGGGGAATGTAGACTGTACTGTCCCCACTCATGGGCTAAGGTAAAATTACAGGATTTATAGCACTGTCAGACACTACACAGTCAATTGGTGTTCATTATGCAACTACACTGATATTGCTATTTGGTTGCTTTTTTATGGCTGGATTTTATTTTTAATCACAAATTCCGGCTTCCTACAGCCTTTAGATACAGGGAACTGGGGGGTGGCTGGGGTGTAGAATAAATAATCATTATAGCAAAATTGTATTCCAAGCTCTTTACATGAGATAAATGTCTATCTTTTGTGAGGAGTAAAGCATTGCCATCTGTGTTAAAAGTGTTAACTTGGGTAGTGACCTTTACGTACTTCTGACAAGTAATCATGTACAAATTGAAAACTGAAGGTATTTTACAAACTTCTAAGAACTGTATCTATCAAAATTGAACGGTCTGAGCTACAAAGAACCATCTTGTAGTTAAACTCAGACAAGTAGACAGGTTCTTTTAAAAAAAAACAGTTAAAAGTTCTCAGATTTCTAGAGATATGAGTGCCAGATATCCACTCACTTTACTTTACAAGTACTAAGTTTTGATTCTGTTTCAACAGCCTGTACAGTATACTGCAGCAGCAACCTTTCACCTAAAAGGTCAGAACTCTCTGATCTCTCTCAGATGTGTTCATGAAGGCCAGATACAGAGAATATTCGCTATCGCAAGACTTAAGAAGCAATAATCCCCTAGATAAGGATAGTGTCTCCTCTTCTGAGTGAAGGGAAAGTATAAGTATATTGAAAATGTTATAATGCACATCTCTGTGATCAATGCAGACCACTAAAAATAAAACGATAAAGGGAGTCCAGTGGATTTCAGCCCATTTTTACTCCTCAGAACGTTTTACTTAGACCCATACAAGAGTAAAGTCAGGACATCTGGTATATTCTCTACTCCAACTATGTTATATGTTTAATGTTCCAATTTGCAATGTTAAGGTAGGGTGGGGACCTTTCAGTCCCTCCGCCATTGGAAGTACATGTGCTGGGGAAGCATCAGTAGCTGATCCCAAGACCCTACTCCTTAGTGAGGGATTATATATGTGTAAATGCATTACATATGTTTGGTGAGAAAACTGAAAACATCACACATAATTAACACTGCATATTCCATTTTCAGGCTTCAGTGAGTAAGGCCAAAGAAGTACTGGTACATAAAGTATTGGTAGGGTCAGAATATCCTTGAGGTTTAAAGAAGTATATAAAATCATCAATACAATAATTTCTAAGGAGGAGGATTTTCTTCCTATTCTGGATACAGAATAGAATACAGAAACTGCTCATTGGGATACAGAAAAGAATACAGAAACTGCTCATTGAGGATAGAGCATAATCAGTGGCCAAAGAATGCTGTTTCGGGGATGGTGGTGAGAAAATCGAGAAGAAAAAGGAAAGGAAGAGGATACCGTGAGGGAGGATGTGGCTAGGACTCCAAAGAGGCATACTGTTCACTCTACAATTATATGTTGGTCCCACTTGTATTTAGACATTTTGCATTATATATAGGTTTAACTTTTAGTTGGTTGGTTGGGGAGCAGAGATAGTCTCTTCCTACTTTTCTACCCACATGCCACATTTATGTAGAAAAAGAGAGGCAGAGACTAGACACATATGCTGAACTATTATCAGGACATATTACTAGCACACATGGGGGAGGTACAATGCCCCTTTGGATTTCTAATCATCTAGTATATGCTGTCAGTTTCAATTTTCAGATACTTCGTCCGTTTTCAGTTATTAAGCATTTAAAATGTAGTACATGCTGTCTTTTAGTAGTTAGGGATATGACATTGTTCTTCATAGCGGGGTAATGGTTGATCTGAGTTTATGTAACATTACATTGGTACAGAGATGCCTGGCTATGACAACATTCATGTTCATGTTGTTGTAAGCAGCATTAGGGCAGGCACAACTTACCACTTCTCAAGCAGATTTTCCAATTTGTGACACATCCTCCCCTCCACCACTGTCTGTCCCTTCCCAGCTTGTAAGCAAAGGCAAAGGATGTGTGTTCTTCGTCCTTCTTGGTATATTAGTTTATGGAACAGCTAGATGATAATGAGTTTTTCAGCAAGTGCTGACAAAGACGTTGAGGTTCTGTTAGTACCCAAAGGTATTTCTGTTAAGGTGCTCACCCATCTCTACAGTCCTCTTGCAAAAAAAAAATGATATAGAAAACTTCTGTCTCCAATCATATTTTTCAGTGACATTTAAAATGGGAAACTAAAGAGAAGGGATGCGTGATGTGGTTGCTTCTCAAACCTCCAGAATGATATTGTTTCTACAATGGAAACATATAGCTACTTTCATCACTTACTGGCAGGAACGTATTAGACTCAATCCAATAATACATGCATGGACTTTCCATTTTCCTCTCCCATAGTCTCCTCTAGAGTCCTCCTATTCTCTGGAGCAGATCTGGGAGTTTACAGAAGACTGCAGGGAGGAAACTATTTCAACAGTAGTTTCTATTCTGCTAGTAAATGGACAGCACTGCATTTGACCCATTAAGTTTATGCAAACGAAATTATAAATGTAAGCATGTTAAACAACTGTAAATTACATTTTACCCAATAGTTGGTCACAAAATAAAGAGCACACTGGAATGGCAGAGAGAAACAGAGAACACACAGTACTAGAACGATTACAATGTTAAATACCAATGAGAAGCATGCACAATCAAGAATGAAGAAAAAATAAAAGTGGGAACAAATGAGTGTCCAAGAGCCAAGTTATCCTACAATCACACACAAGTTAAAGATAAGCTTCATAGTGAATGAATCAAACAGAAGTGCATGCTCCAAATCAGATACAACAAGACCTATCAGCCGATAGTTATTGCAGACGTAATTGTTCCAAATCTATCAATACACAAAGCTGCTTCATCATCAACTACAGAAACCATGTTCTTTCATAGGGTTTGTAAGCCCACGTCCGTGGTTTTACTGTCACCATTAGAGTGATAAACTACTGAAACTACACCAGGGTCTGATGTGTAGATCAATTGTGCCTCCATAAAGAATCTACACAAGAGATCCCAGGACAGGAATTTACTACCTCCAGTCTTTATTCTCTTGCTGCTAAAATTACTTCTGTCAAATACTCAGAAGAGGTAAGTAAATAGGAAAAGCTGTTTTTCATGCTGCATTGTACTGAAATAGTTTAAGTAAGAAATTCAAGGCTCAATGTGGTATTGCATTAAACTATGCTGAATATTACCTGGCATTTAACTAAAAAGTGATCCAGTTGTATGATTTTCTCACTGTCAAGCACACAGCAATTTGAAGCAGCCAACGAAGCTGTCTAGATATTCTCTAAGGACAGTCACAGACTTCATGTTACTGGCACCAAATTATATTAGACATTTAATTTTAAACTTCAGGTACTTAAATGTAAAATCGTACAACTGTAATAGTCATAAAGCAGTGGGGCATTCCATTTCATAGAATGGATTTTTCTATCCCCCCCCCTTTTTTTAATTTAACCAGCACCTCCTGTTTTGTACCTCTACCCTCTACGAAGTAATTTATCTAATTAGGGAATGTTCACAGTTGCTTAAAAGACAGAAGCTGCAGGGAACCAAACCTTTGGATAAGAAGATTTTGAAAACTTATCCACACAAAGTATTAATTTAGTGGAAAAAGTGGAGAGAGAAAAAAATGAAACCCAATATGTTATTTCATTTACAATAAAACCATGTGACAATAAACAGCCACATTCTCATACACTGGCATTTGAATCCAAAGAGACTCTTTAGCTTCTTCATCACCCCTGCTGCTTTCAAAGTATTGTCTCATTATGACTCTAAAATTCAAAACCTTTGGGGGTGGGAAGTGAAGAAGCTGAAATTTAAAAGGGAAATTTCTAGCAGCCAGTATCAGTTTTCTACATCTTCTGGAGGACACTCAATGACTTTCAAGTTAAGCCCTTCCTCTGGACAACAGGAAAGGCCCAATCTAAACTATGTTCCCTTGGGAGAGAGTTATCATGTCCTTACTACACCAACTGGAAAAGCTGCCATAGGAAAAACAAATAAAGCCCCAAAGTTGTCACAAGTCAGAAAGAGAGTGGTCTGAGTGTTGGACTAGGAGTCTGGGAGAACAGGGTTCAAGTCCTTAGCTTAGCTACAGAAATGTACCGGGTAACCTTGGGCAAGTCACGCTCTCAGCCTCAGAGGAAGGCAAAAGCAAACCTCTTCTGAACAAATCTTATCAAGACAACACTATGACAAAGTCACCTTGGTGTCACTATAAGCCAGAAACTGTTTGAAGGCACACAACAACAGGTTCTAATGCAGGAGTCCCTGCCCTCATGCATTATGACAGAAGCTTCTAGAAAAGTCTGAGTCCACCAAAAATGCAGATGGGTAAACACTCTCTGTAAAAGACAGAAATCAGGATTTCACAAAAACCCCTCTGTGTTTTCTGCCAGGTAATCCAAAACCACTGGGATATAAAAGGCAGTACAATTCAACTAATGCACACGCACCCTTTGTAAAACTTTCCTCCCAATGAATAGTATGCAGTAGAAATATCTTCAGTCTTACAGTATTTTGCTTATGTGGGTAGGGCCACTAAATCACTTCTATTGTCTGATCTTCAGGTGGAAGTACAGGAAGTACAGAAAACAAGTATAGCTGTTGCTCAAGCCAAGGACTGGTTAATATATCTAGGTCTTCTTCCTCCTGGAGGGGACATTTTGGTATGGGTTGCTCCAGCTGTGCATTTGCTGGAGTTGTGTACAAGTCCACTGAGTGAGCTGAAATGTTCTACCAAGTGCCTGAAAACCTGCAGGCCAAGACTCTGTTCTGAGTCCTGCACTTTTTCTCTCTATCTAGACAGTCTATGATCTAATTGGCCATTCATGATAGATGGATGCTAAAATCAATAGAAGATATTCTCTGTTCAGGAGAGAATCTTGACAGTGTCTATATTTAGACTTCCTGAGGCCATTTTTTTCTGTTTATGTACACCTTCGTGGGCACACTGCTTGTCTGAAATTGAGAATATGACTGCCCTTATATGATCCTTGAGGTGTTGTACAGAAACAGTTTTATTGTCCTCAACTTCAACAAAATAATTTTGTGTTGTGTTTTTAAATGTTTTCTGTGAAGGTAATATTAGAGAGGCTGGCATTGGAAAGGCTTTATGGTCCCTCTCTTTGGAAAGGATCATTTGGATTAGACCTTGCTTGTCCAGAGGGAGGAACTAAACAAAGGACATAAGAGTGACTTCCAGAGAATATAAGAGAAAAAGCTTCCTGTATCACGTCCTAAAGTAAAACACTTTATAAAAATTTTCATGAGGGCCTCGCAGTAGTATACAATAGATAAAACATTTAAAGATTAAACATACATATAAAACATTTTTTAAAATGCTATTATTGTTCATATACATTCTGATTTGCATGCTATAACTGATACAGTCCCAGTGCATGCAACTTTGGCCCCTGCTTGTCCAATAGAAACAGATTCTTTTCTATTTGTACAGTCTTGAGGATCTTGAGGCCAGATCCCTGGAGAAGAGACAGCCACCACATCTCTGTCTTGATCCCTGCCCTTCTTGCTCATTAAAAGCACCAGAGGGAGACTTACTCCTCTGTTTTGGAAAGGGTGAAGGGTGGAGTGAGTAGTGAATGAATTCTTACAGTAAGACAGGGTTTCTGCATGCCTGAAGTAAGCAGTTATAAGGCCATGGTTGGAAAAAAAAACCCCTTCCCTGGATCCCTTTATAATGGATAACTATCTGTTAGTGTATAATATTCTATTTTGGAGCAAGGTGACAGAATCTGAGTTGGGCTCCAGCTCCACAAAATCCTGGATTAAATGGAGTACCTACATTCATTTCAGTCTGATTTCAGGCCTGGGTATGGGACAGAGACTGTTTTGGTTGCCGGTGGACAATCTAGGATGGAAACTGGACTGGAGAGTGTGTCCCTGTTGGTTCTGCTTGATATCTTGGTGGCTTTCAGTACTGTTAGCTATCCTTTTGGGCATCCTTGCAGGGACTGAATTTAGAGGCAATGTTTTAGAGTTCCTCTGTTCCTTCTTCGAAGGGGAAACCCACATGCTGGTGGTTGCGGATTACTGTTTGACGTCTTGATCATTTGTCTGTGGAGTCCTCGAGGTCTCATGCTACAGCATCTACATAACATCACTGGGAGAGGTTGTCCAGAGATTTGGGGTTCAGTGCCACCAATGTGCCCATTATATCCAATTCAATTTCTCCTTTACATCTAAATTCAAGGAAGCAGTTTTTGTTTCTGATGCTAGTTTCTGATGCCAGAAGCAATTTCTGTTGCCATAATCTGGCATCAGTGATGAATTGGATGAGGGTGAACACACTGAAGTTCAATCCTGACAAGACACAGGTGCTCCTGGTCATTCAAAAAAGCAGATCAGGCAACAGAGATATAACCTGTTTCCCTTGAACAAACAAGTTCATACTGTGGGTCTGCTCCTGGATTCAGCCTTGACTTTTGAGGTCTAGGTTTCTCAGGTAGCCAAGAGAGCTTTTTCACACTTAAAGCTAATGTACCTGATCCTGGAGATGACAGATCTGAACATAGTAACACATGCCTTAGTTACACCTAATTTGGTTTACTTTAATCATAGGGTTGCCTTTGAAGAGCTTTCAGAAACTTCAGTTGCTACAAAGTGAGGCAACGAGAATTTTCACTGGAGCTGGTTACAAGGATCATAAAACTCTCCTGCTCCAACAGCTTCACTAACTGCCAGCTTGTTTTTGGACACAATTCAAAGTGCTGGTTATGGCTTAAGAAGCTTAGGTCTAGGCTATCTAACAGACAATACATCATTGTATGAATCTGCCCTGAGATCCTTAGAAAAGGATCTCTTCTTTCAGTCCTATCACCATCACAAGTACAGCTGGTAAGGACAAACATAGGACCTTCTCAGTGACTTCGGCAGGGCTTTCAAATCCCCCCCCCCCCACAGAGGCTAGAATGTCTCCCTCCTTGCTGTCCTTCCACTGGCAAGTGAAGGCCTTTTTATTCTGACAAACTTAGTTTTAAAGAAAAAGTTTTCAAGAGGATGATGTATATTGTATTGCTTTAAACTATACTGTTTTTAAGCTTGCTTTTTACCTGTTTAAGGGCATGTTTTAAATTGTTCTAATAATATTAATTGTTTTATTCTATTTTAATGTTGACTTTTGGTATGTTTTTACAATACTATACAATACAATACTATAAACCAGCTTGAGTCTCAATTTCTCTGAATAATTTCTCTGAAGATGCAAGCCACAGATGCAGGTGAAACGTCAGGAATAAACTCTTCTAGAACATGGCCACATAGCCCCCAAAACCCATTAAAAAACCTATGGATGCTGGCCATGAAAGCATTCGACTTCACAGTTACTGAATAATTATTAATAATAATTTATTATTAACAAAAACAATAACAATTATTTTAAAATAATTTTAAAACTAAGGACCAGACAGAACAACCAACCTTCATTTTAAGGACCATGAGATAAATCACTGTTTTGATCACTTGTGACAAGTAAATATTTTTGTTGATCAAGTGCATACAGGTACTGTTTAGGAATTATGACTTTCTTACCCGTATGAACTCCATACAGGTTAGAATTTCACAAATAATCTGAGGGGAAAACACAATTCCCTCTGAAGAGAAAACAGAACTGCAACATTTCCACAAATCTGTCTGAAAAGCATGAATTACTAAGATTCTCATTCACTTTTTGTCCTCTACCATGGCTAAATAAGATTTGCTTCTTGGAAAATACTTTATGAATCTTTATATATCCATTAACTAAAAATAAAATTAAAAATTCTGTCACTGGCTTACCACTACTGATGCCTGAGTTTGCAACGACTGTCACCTCACTCCACTGGTCAGCACTGGAGACTGAATAGGAACGTTGATGCATTCCATCAGGCCGACTGTTAAAGGAAACAAGGCTGATGCCACTTGTCATCTGAGATACAGAAGTACTAGTAGTCACATTTCCTAGAGAAGAAAATTAACAATACCAGAAGTGAAAAGCAAATTCACATCCATAATAATATAAATTTAGAACAAATATTGCCCTTATTGTTTTAACAAAATACACACTGATAAACTCAACACATGGACTCAGAGATAACATTTCTGAAATTAACTGCACAACTCTGCAAGTAACCCTGCAGGTATCTTTGATATCAATCTAGTGATCAGTAGGATCCATATTTTTTCTATCAAGTCACTAGTTTAGTAGATGGTGAGAATTCAGTGGATGTCATTTATCTGGATTTTAGAAAAGCATCTGTCAAGAACCAAATTGATTAAATGTGAAATAGGTGGGAATACTGTCAGATGAATCCTACTTGGTTGGAAAACCACGATCAAAGAGTAATCATCAATGGCTGTGCTTCAAACTGGAAGGAGGTCTCGAGTGGAGTGCCTCAGGGTTCTATCCTAGGGTCATTCCTGTTCAAGTTTTTAAATAATTTTTATCAATGGCTTAGGTGATGGAGCGGAGGGAATCCTTATCAAGGTTGCAAATAACACAAAACTGGGAGGGATGAATAACATACTGGAAGATAGGAATAGAATTCAAAAGGCCCAGGATAAGCTAAAAAATTGGGCAGAAATTAATAAAATGAAATTCAGTAGAGCAAATGAAAAATTCTACAAATGCACAGGTATAAGATGGGGGAATATGGCTCAGCAGTGAAAAACACCTTGGGATTGTTCATATAATCATAGAGTTGAAAGAGACCTCAAGGGCCACCATGTCTAAACCCCTGCCATGCACGAATCAAAGAATCCCCGGCAGATGGCAATACAGCCTTTGTTTAAAAACCTCCAGAAGGAGACTCCACCACACTCCAAGGGAGTGTGTTCCACTGTCGAACATCTCTTACTGTCAGGAAGCTCTTCCTATTGTTGAGGTGGAATCTCTTTTCCTGTAGTTTGCATCCTCCACTTTGTGTCTTAGGCCCTCTTCAGATGGGCCTGAAAGGCTGGCCTGGGGGCGAAGTTGGGGAGTCACATTCAGATGACCCATGCCCTGACTCTGCCCCCAGGACACCATGACACTGCATGCCGCTCTACATGGTGCATGTTATCATGGTGCTCCTCTGGTGCTGCATCCATATGACGCAACACTGAAGGAGCACCGTATAGCCGCACTGGTGCAGCTATGGCGTCCTTTTGAGGGCGCAAAAAGGAGCCACTTTTTGCGGCTCCTTTTTGCACCCTCAAAAGACTGGATTGGGGGCTCTTCAGGCTAAGCATACCCTGCTTCCTATGCTGCTCTTCAAAGGGCATGGGTTCCACACCTTGTTGTTATTGTTAATCACAAACTGGACATGAGCCAGCAGTGTGATGCTGTAGCAAAGTGAATGTTATTTTAGCCTGCATTAAAAGAAGCATAGTTTCCAAGTCAAGGAAAGTAATAGTGTCACTATATTCTGCTCAGGCCTCATCTAGAGTACTGAGTTGAGTTGTGAGCACCTCATTTTGAAAATGATACAGATTAATTTCGAGAAAGGTAACACAGATTATAGGAGGTATTGAGAATCAAACAAGGAAAGGTTGAAGGAACTGGGAACGTTCAGTTTAGTGAAGAGAAGACTGAAGGGTGACACAATTGCAATCTTAAATTATCTCAAGGTTGTCACATTAGAAAGAACGTGTTGACACCAAGGGCTGTTTGGCAATGGAACCAATTGCCTAGAGAGGTGGTGAGATCTTCTGTGGAGATCTTTTTAAAGAAAAAAGGCTGAGGATGTTTTAGCTGGATGTCCTACACCGAGGAAGTGTTTAATCTCAATGGTCCATGAGGCTCTTTCCAACTCTGATTCAATGTTTTTAAGTTATTTCCATTCAAGAAATCACCTTGGTCAACATGGTTTCCTAATTATAACCCGCCCCTCTGAACAAGCAATAGGGGTGGGGTACAACAAATTAAAACAACAGTTAAAATAGATCAATCCCATCCCAGCTTCTCTCCCCTTAAAATAAGATTAAATTAGAAATAAATTAAAAACATGGAACACAGTACAAAACAATGTGAAAACCTAAAAATTCTTGAGCTAAATGGGCAGAGCTGAGATCATATGGGAGAGAAGCTGGAAAGATTCTAGATCTTGAGTTTGGAGCTGGGAGATGTTATACACTGTCTGGGAAGGCCTGCTGGAAAAGATGCGTCTTTAAGGCTTTTTTAAAGCCATCGATGAATACAATGAGATGCATCTCATCCAGCAGGTCATTTCACAGCTTGGGGGCTATAGCTGAAAAGGCCCTCTGGGAGGTTTGTGTCAGCCTAGTCTTCATGGGCTGTAGCACATTCCTCCCAGAGGACAGGAGTGTGCTCTCTCCTAGATATTCCCGCAACAAGCCTGGCTGCCATATTTTGAACCAGTTGTAGTTTCCGGGTTAAGCACAAGGGTAGCCCCAAATACAGCACATTACAGTAGTCCAGACGTGAGGTTACCAGCGCATGTACCACAGTTTCCAGATCCCTCACATCCAGGAAAGGGCGCAGCTGGCGTATCAGCCGAAGCTGATAACAAGCACTCCTGACCATCACGTTCACCTGACTAGTCATGTGAAGCAACGAGTCCGGGAGTACCCCTAGACTGCGAACAGAGTCCTTCGAGGAGAGTGTGATTCCATTGAGGACTGTAGATTGTATTCCCAAACCGGGTTTCGGGCCTTTGACTGTAAGTACCTCCGTTTTGTCTGTATTGAGCTTCAATTTGTTTTCCCTCATCTAATCCATTACCGTCGCAAGACAGTCATTGAGAGGAGAGATGCCATCTGAAATCTGAGCAGACGATCTGGTCATGGAGAGGTATATCTGAGTGTCATCAGTGTACTGAAGACACTGAGCTCCATGCCTCCGAATGAGCTTGCCCAGCGGCTTCATGTAGATATTAAATAAATTAGACAGAGTGAGATCCAAAATTTGACTCTATAGTTAGAGCATGCCTAAGCAAGATTCTCCTATGAAATGCTCTTACTGGCAGAGAAGCATGGCTGGCAAAGGTGATTTTTTTTCCTTAGCTGCTTTTCCTCTGCCACTCCAGTGACAACGGTAGGTTACAAAGGAGCTTATGAGAACAGATAAATACAACCTAGCACATTTTCGTCTTCAACATCTAGCTAACCTTTAACGTTAAAATGAACTACAGAATCCACCAAATAATCTGCCTTTTCTAGAACATGCCTTCAGTTATGGCTGTACTGCTGTTCCCATCATTTGTATACTTCATAAACCACAAACACAAAGAGAAGCACATTGGTGTGTATTATAATAACACAAAAGTAGCCCATTAATGGCAAGCACAGTCCCTATTGTTTATTAAACATAAAGCTTCAACACAGTACTCCAGCAGGAAGCAAATTCCTCTCCTTACACCCAAGAATGACTTTAAAAACATAATCTGTATATGCTTATGTAATATACTTTTAGTACTGAAATTTTATCAAGAACATAGTGATCAGCCTCCTAGACCCTGAATTCAGTTGCTTAATGGGATTCTATATCTCACAAGAGAGATGTTTTTGTGAAGTGGTTCTTGTAAAACCTTCACACCAAAATCTTACATGCAAAGGCTAGCAGCACTTTAGCATCTGTCTCACTTTCTCAGTTTATTAGAATTAACATAAAATACATGGTCAACTCCCTGGTTTATTCAGAGTTCTGAAAGGGTGCCTCTACAAATGCATCATGTACGCATCATCTGGTTGCTTTAGCTGATTAGCAGGGGGCAGTTAAATTACTATGCTAATCCATGTATTCTTGGCACTGGTTCCTTGATATGGATATGTGTATCTGCTTACAGAGAAGCCTTGATTAGTTCAAGCTTCAATGTGTCAAAAGCTCCAGATTCTTTCCAAAGAATAATTTTAGCTGTACTCGTATTCCTAAAATGTAGGAGCTGATTTGAAAATGTACTTACCTCCACCATATGCTATTTTTCTTTAACAATTTGCATTTCAAAGTGATTATCACATTTATATATGTATGACTATCAGTATGTTGCCAAAAATGGCTTCAAATGAGCAAGGATGATGCTGGTTTCCTATTGAACAAAAATGTTTTTCATCTTCTAAAATAACACTGTGAAGAAGAAAAAATACTCCACTACAGGGTTCTTTATTATATTTGAAATACTTTTCTGAAATTCTAAGCCATTTATTATGGACCCCCCCCCCCCGAAACCATTTATCAATAGCTGCAAAGGACAATTTACTCTCAAACCATAATCAACATTATACCCCAAATAATTCATGTTCTTATGATTTTAAAAAAGTAAGACTACAGAAATTTCTGAGAAAGGAGATTTTTTTTAGGTATAAATAAGCATTATGAAGTGGCCCTGGGCTAAGTCAAATTGCTAGTCCCAACAAGAGCAGGCCCAATGCATCAATGGGGACTTAGTAAATCAACTAAGAAGTAAATCTGATTGACTTAATGGGTTTACTTGCATTGGGACTGATAACTGTATTTAACTTTTGGTATTTTATTAATTGAATTAAGAACAAAAATAGACATTGTACAATATTCCATTCACTCACTGAAAATATTTATAATACTGCCTTTCAGTTGAGCTTTCAGGGTATTTTATAAACAACCTAGTCTTCCTCCTTTCGAAATAGCTTCATTTGGTTTTTATACAGAATCACAAAAAAAAAAAAAAAAAAACCAACCCCAAGAAAACACAATGTTTTACAAAATATAAAAGCAAAGAAACATTAATCAGAAGAAACAGAAAATAATACTAAACAAATCTAAAGTCTTTGAGGATCCAGCACTTGCTGTAAAACTATCAGAGACTGATTAAAAAAACCCAGTTTTTCTGATATTTCATTTTAAGCACGAATCTTTTATGGCCAAATTATTGGTTAGACTGGAGACGCGTGCAATTGAAATATGTAATTAAAATCTCTCTCAATTAAATCAAAGGGCAGTACAACTGAACTTTGCCAAGATAGGGCTACTGGTATACGGGAGGGGAAAGAATACAAAAAGGAATAATTGGAATACACATATTTTCAAGTCAACTTTGTTGTTGTTGTATGCCTTCAAGTCATTTCTGATTTATCACAGATTCTTCTTGGAAGATTTTTTTCAGAGCAAGTTTGCCTTTGCCTTCCTCTGAGGCTGAGAGGGTGTAATTGACCCAAGGCCACACAGTGGGTTTCCATAGCTGACTGGGGATTTGACTTCTGAGTCATGGCCCAACACTCAAATCACTACCCCATGCTGGCTACAGAAGAAGGAATTTCAACAAAGTATGTCATGTGGTTGCATAACAAACAACACCTGCTGAAATTTCTTTAACAGAGTCTTTCAAGGTACAGGACCCCTCTCCAGTTTTTGGTCAGGCAACCCTAATTGCTGTCAATGCTCTCTCTCAAGATATTCCAATTATGCCAGTTTAAAGACATTACATGAAATTTCCAGTATTAAATACGTATCAGACTTAAAGAGATCAAGGCTTAAATCCTATACTGACCTATGTGTGTGCACAAATTCAGTAGGGCCTGTTTCTGAATATATATGCACAGGATTGTTCTGTAAAGAGTTTAAAGCCATATCATATGATTTGACAAGAATAATTTATTCTCCAAAAGCTCAGAAACATTCTGTTGGCTAAAGCAAGTTGCTGTTCCCAGCTAGAGAAGACACACATGGTAACACTGATACAAAATCTAATTGAGTTAATGAGTCAACTCTAGCTGGGAACAGATATAGTCCAGTCTCATCAACAACAGTATCCTTCTGGATTGTCTACTTTTCAAAGAAATTAGTGACAATCTGGTACTGCTCATCAAAAGTAGAGTAGATTCACTGAATTAATTACTGAATGGTAGGTCAATGTTTATGAAAGTCTCCTTGATTCAACAGATCTACTGTACAGAAGAAATTTAGGCCTCAGTTCCTACCTAATTGATCTCTGCTAGAGGGAGGTACATATGACTCTTGCTCTGACTCTTGACATTTGTGCTCCAGAATTAGCACATGCCCTATAGTTCCATTTCACTTCTCCATTCTGTTTTACATTTATGCAAAACTACTTGAAGGGATCTTCCAAAGGTCTGGAGCAAGGTCTCATCAGTACACTGATGACACATGGTTCTCTCTCCACCCGCTGAAACAGTGTGTACAGGTGTCTTGAATTGGTATGGGACCTTAGTTGAGATGAATTTGGTAAAATAAGATTGGTGAAATACTTATTTATTATCCCACTTTTCTCTCAGCACAAGACTCAAGGTGGTCAAGTAGCTGACCAAAAAGTGTGTTCTGGATGGGGGTCACACTTGGAAATGCATCTTATGTATGGGTTCTCAGAAATGCTCCATCATATGCAGCATCATTTACCAGCTTTATCTGGTCTATCTGATGTAATCCAACTGTCTTCACTGTAGCAATCACATTAGAATATTACAATGTACCTTATGTGTTGTCTTTGCAAATTAAACAACAACAACAACAACAACAAAAGTTTATTTAATATTTCCCACCTCTCCCACAGATCGAGGAGGGATTACAACAATAAGATACTACAATATATACAAAATACAAACAATAAAACACTAATACTGATTTACCAACATTCCTATTACTTCTATAAAAGAGTAAATTGTCAATAGCCAATACTCATAATCAAGAGTGGAGCATTTCGTCATAACCTCCTGTACAGGATCCGGTGGATAAAGTCCACCAGAAGAGATCCGTCTTAAGTACCTTCTTAAAGGCCTCTAAGTTGGTGATAAGATGGATCTCTTCTGGTAGGCTGTTCCATAGTTCAGGAACCGCAGCAGTGAATGCCCTGTGGGAAGTATTCGTTAGCCTAGTATTATGATGTTCCAGTAAATACTTCCCGGATGTTCTGAGTGTGCAGGGCAGACTGTGTAGGGAGAGGCGTTCCCGCAAGTAACTCGGGCCCAAGCCATGTAGGGCTTTAAAGGTGATAACCAGAACCTTGTACTGCGCCCAGAAGCTAATTGGCAGGCAGTGAAGCGATTTTAACACTGGTGTTATATGGTCAAACCTAGATGTTCTGGTGATAAATCTGGCTGCCACATTTTTGAATCAGTTGAAGCTTCCGAACTTGGTACAAGAGTAGCCTCAAGTAGAGCTCATTACAGAGATCTAACCGAGAGATTACCAGTGCATGTACCACTGCTTCAAGATCCTTTTGATCCAGGGAAGGACGCAGTTGGCATATCAACCGAAGTTGATACCAAGGGCTCCTGACCATCACATTCAAGATGACAACTGCAAAGACGAGTCCAGGAGTACTCCCAAACTGAGAACTTCATCCTTTAGGGGAAGTGTGATCCTGTCCAGGACTGTTGACAAATCTCTATCCCTGGACTTGCAGTACCTACATTTTCTCTGGATTCAGCTTGAGTTTGTTTTTCCTCATCCAGCCCATTACCAACCCAAGACAGGCATCCAGAGGAGACATGCCATCCTTAGTCACTGTTGCAGTTGGAGACATAGAGAAATAGATTTGGGTGTCATCAGGATATTGATAACACTGCACCCCATGTCTCCGGATGATCTCTCGCAGCAGCTTCATATAAATGTTAAACAGCATGGGTGACAGGATGGAGCCCTGAGGGATGCCAGTTGTCAGCTCTTGTTTAGAAGAGCAGCTATGCAGTTCTCTCTTTATCCTCTGTTTCTTTCTGTGGGTCCTTCTCTCTGTGTGTGTGTCCTTATGCTCTTTTTGTGCCAGGATGTGATTTCCTGGCAGCGATAGTAGGGCTCGATAGGGCTGGGTGTCCAAATGCGCCCAGCCCTAACGATGTCACAGCTGAGGTGGACTGCCCACGCATCAGACGTTGCAGCTGCACAGCTGCACCACAGCATTCAGTCTGCTCTAAGCGGAAGCGGCATCGTAAGGGCTGTGATGCAGCCTTTATGATGCCGCAAAAAGGAGCTGCTCAAGGCAGCCCCTTTTTTACTGCACAGCATTGCCGCTGCATTTGGTTGCTAGGGCAATGCTGTACAGTAAAAAGGGACGGTGCTTCTCCACCCGTCTGTACAGCCCCTTTGACTGTTTCTTCTGTGTGTCCTTCTTTCACGCTACATTTTCTGGACATGAGTCAATGGAGGTGGAATAATTAGGTATGATGGGTATTATTGCAGGTTTCATATTTGAACACTGTAATATTAACAGCTTGGATTAAATACAATTAATTGTCTCAAGTACAGTAGACAGATTAAATCACTTCCTGAATAATAAGCCAGCACCTAGGAAGATCCCATTGCTTCAATAATACTGGTTAGGACCAACAATATATTTAGGCCAATCTTTCAATAAAAGATAAATAACTGGCTACTGGATGCATATAAACTTTTTTTTTTCTTGTTAGACCAAGAACAGAATCATAGAGTTGGAAAAGACCACACGGGCCATTCAGTCCAACCCCCTGCCATGGAGGAACTTACCATCAAAGCACCCCCGACAGATGGCCACCCAGCCCCTGTTTAAAGACTTCATCACTCTCTGAGGGACTGTGTTCCACTGTTAAACAGCTCTTCTAATCCGAAAGTTCCCCCTAATGTTTAGGTGGAATAGCTTTGCCTATCAACCAACCATTTCATAGCCATAGTAGTTCACTTGAACACCTGATACGAGGTAGGGTCAGGAAATGTCCTAGCTCATCCTGGCACCATCTCCATCATCTTGGTGCCAAGCATTTAGCTCAACCATTTCTAAGGTCACTCCTGAACAGGGACAACCTAACAGGGGATGGAGCTCAAAATAAGCAGAACTTCCTGAAGGTAATTCAAGCACATACAATTTCAGTGAAAATAAACATGGAAAACATCTAAAACACTGGAATCTTATAATGAGTCAGACCATTGGTCTATCTAGTCCATTATTGTCGACATTGGCTTACTGAACTGGCTTGGACTCAGGCTATATGAAGGACCATATCTTCACAGAACTCTGAGCAATAAGATCTTCAAGGGAGGCCTTCTCTCAGTCCGACCACATTTAGTGGAAATAAGGAAGATAATCTCTTTGGTGGCTCCTCTCAGGCTCTGGAGGTCCCTTCTTAGGAGAGCTTCCTCTCTGTTCCCCTTCTGCAGGCAAGTGAAGATATTTCTATTCTGGCAGACTTTTCAAACTTAACTACAAGAGCTTTAAACAGTGTGCTGCTTCACTGATTTTTTCTTTCGGCCTTTTTAATGCATTTGTTTCAAATGCATTAAACAAATGTTTAAACAAATGTTTCATGTGTTTTTACTTAAGTTCTTGTAGATGTTTTTTCTGTATTTGTTTTCTTTTCAAATATACTTTCAAGTCTAGCTTTGCAGAAAAACTGATATATACTGAACTGAACAAATGATCACATTTTGTGAATTCTCTGTTGGTCTACCATGATGGTCTCTTGTTCCCTGATTGGCTTTTATCCAACTACTAACTAGGGTTGACCTTTCTTTGATCCTTACAGCAGACAAAACTGGGTGATTTTGTTGTTTAATATGTTTTGAAAGCAGCTGAAAATAAAGACAAGTCAACTACAAGAAATGGGCAAGAATCCTAGTCACCAAAAATGAGTACAGAAAAGTAGCCTGGACTTGTTTGGACAGCATCAGGGAGGGTAAAGTTCAAAACAAGCTAGGGCTAGAAAAAGATACTAACATAAGTGCTTTTCAATTCAAGGAAGGCAATCTACAGAATGTATCAAGAAATTAAGAATTAAGTATAAGTTGGCATTATTTCACCTAACTGCACACTCACATATGCTGGATGCCTTGCAGTTTGAAAAAGAAATAACATTATAAATAAGATTATACACAATTGGTGGTTTCTTCAGTTATGCAGAGGGGTGTTACTATGAGGGACATCATCCTCAGAAGGGACTTATTCTTTGTACAGCTAGGTTTGGGGTGGATATGTAGGCCACATACTAAACTGCCTGCTTAGCATGAAGGTTGTGAATATAACCCATCACCTTGGTTGATAGTACTCAGATGGACTCGGATATCAAAATGCAGGTCAGTATCACTGATGTTGGGGAATGTCACAGCCATCAAAGCCTGGAATCATAATGTATGTAGGAGGGTAAAAGACAGAGCATCCAAGGTAGTTTTATCCAAAATATTACCTGTTTCACATACAGAATTAGCTAGAAAGGTGAATCCAAGGAGTTTCAACTTGGATCAGACAGTGGTGTCAAGAGGACAGATTTAAATTTGTTAGGCAGTGGGGAATATTTTGAAACAAACATAAGGGGTGAAACGCGCCACCTGACAAAGCTGGACTGGGGCCACAGCAACTGCATGTTCCAGCCCCAATACACCTTTTACCGGCTGAAAAAGGAGCAGCAAACAGCCACTCCTTTTTGCGCCAGGAAAAAGCTGGCTTTTCTGCTCCACCACGTCCAGAAGGTGGCTTTAAGGTGCTCTGGCAGCGTATGGTGTATAAATGCTGTGCTGCCAGAGTGCTCAGAAACCAGTGCCATGTAAACGGTCAGGTGGCTTGAAGCCGGCTTTCAGGCATCTTGGGGGCATGTGTCATCTGCTTTTTATGGCAGTGTACTTCGCCCCCACATTTATAGAAAAGGTAGCGTGTCCATTTCAACCAGAATGGAACCAGACTGCTAACACCGAATATCACAAAGGTGGCAGACCAGCTTTCAAACTGACTCCTGAGATAAAGTGACCACCAGAGAGTGGTGGCTTTTACATCAGTGGGATTGTGAAACTGTTTGGGATTTTAGTTCACCCTTTTAAAGACTTTTTCAAGATTTTGAACCTTTGGAAATAGGGTTCAGCACCATGTGTAGTTCCCTTCAAGTTTGGATTAGATCATAAATACGTTCACTGCTCCAGTGTCACAGAAGCAACCTACTGCAACTACTGGAAGAGCCAGAAAGGGGGTTAAAGCCATCCCTTGGGAGTGAACGTGAAAATCTTTTTTACTGCCTAAACAGGAACAGGGTGGGTATAGGCCATGCATACAGCAAAACATGATAAGCAGTCAAACAGACTGATGGGAAGATTCACATTTCAAAGATACTGGGGGAGAAACATGAAGTATAACTGCTTCCATGCTGATGCTAAAAGTCTCCAAGTCAAAAGAGATTGGTTTTAAGGGAGGGAACAGATGGACACAATGGGCAGAATATAAACTTGATGGAATGGAGAGAACCAGTGGGGAATATTGTCATTTCTGGATACGTGCCCTATTAGAAGGATACCAGAAGTGGTGTCAATCTATACAGTGGTCCCCTGGTTTGCGAATCCCCCGGGGAATGAAATCCCCGGGATCCGAAACCAGCGGGACTGCCAAAATTCCCCCGGGATCCAAAGGATCCCCCGGGGAATGAAAGGGAAAAACCGCACGGCCCCTTTAAATCAGCCGCGCAGTCCGTCCCTTAAAGCGGTCCCCCGGGATACGCATATTTCCGGGTTACGAAAGGTAATCCGGAACGGATTACCTTCGTAACCCAGGGATCACTGTATATCAAAGACAGCACAATGTTAACTGAACGAAAAACAAAGCTGGCTCTATTACAGAATTAGTCTTTGGAATAATACAGAGCCCCAAAGTCTCCAGTACTGGAGATTTGCTTCTGCCCTCCTGACCCAAACATTCAGGATGATTTTGAGGAGAATGTCATAAGGAGGAAGACATACAAATGAACACATTTTGTAACAACTGGTGGCTTCACTTCACCCTCATACTGACAGGGATCTATCCCCACTCACAAGAAAGAAGTAAATCTTCTGGCTAACATTAACAGTTATTCTCTGGAAGTAGAGAACAGTTGATTCTGGACTTAGAAGATTTTCATACCAGGCAGAAGCACTGGTAAATGGTTCCTCAAACGTTGAGGAAGTGGCGTGTGTGAACACATGGCACGCTTCCTCATCATCATGGAATTGTAAGCTCCCTCTAGTGTCACTGAATTGTTCCAGGAGAGGGAATTTCCTCTGAAAGGAAACTTTGCACGCTTTCTGAACAATACAGCAATGTTTTATCAGCGCTTCTGAGCAGTGTGGAAATCTTCTTAATCTTAAGATACTTGGGCCACAATCTAGTGTGAAATGTGAATGTTGCTATATTAATTAGAAATAATAAATACACTATCAAATCCAATTATATGGATGGGAAAAAGTACCAGAGAAGTGCAACCCAGTCACAATGGATTTTAAAAGATAAAAGTGAGAGAACTAGTAAAATGTAATTGAACTGAAAAGGAAAGTGTGTCCAATCACTCCAATAAGAAAAACAGAGGCATAGCTAAATGTATGCCACTGGTGAGGAAAGTTAACATAAAATCCAAGAGCCTAGGTAGCTCGTGGCAGCATGGTTATCAAACACTGTGGAAGCAGAGACAAGAAGGCTACCTTTAGGAACTGATAGTCTTGCCCAGACTAAATCTAAGAGCCTAGGTAGCTCTTGACAGCATGGTTACCAAACACTGTGGAAGTAGAGACAAGAAGGTTACCTTAAGGAATTGGTAGTCTTGTCCAAACTAAGAAAACTCTCTTAGTTTGGGCAAGACTATCAGTTCTAAAAGGTAGCCTTCTTGTCTCTGCTTCCAGTGTTTGATAACCATGCTGCCAAGAGCTAGCTAGGCTCTTAGATTTTATGTTAAAATGGCATGTAACCTTGCACAATGGAAATGAAAGAAGACACAGAAGTTAGGTAAAAAATGGAGTTAGTAGTTTTTTTATAGTTAGTAATGAAAACCAACAATAAAAGAATTGTAGGAGCAAGACACTGGCTGGGGAATCAAGTGGACTGCTGCATGAAAAGGAAGTTAAAGAAGTTGGTATAACATTGAATTTGGCCCTTTATTGACAAATTGGAAATACACTCTTCCATCACTGATGTTCTAAAAAAAAAAAAAAAAAGCAAATGTGAAACTGCTGCTACTCTAAATAGATATATTATATACCCCTAAAATGAGCCTCCGCGCAAAAAGACTGGATAATGGATTATCAATTTTAAAAATGGGATCAAGGAAGGATAAAGGAATTTTATACTGGTTCCTAACAAACAAAAACAAACAGCTTCATTTATATACCGCTTCATAACGCCTAAGCAATGTCTAAGCGGTTTACAACTGTAAGCTACTTGCCCCCAACAATTGGGGTACTCATTTTAGCGATCTTGGAAGGATGTAAGCCTGAGTCAAGCTTGAGCCCTTTTGCTGATACTGAACTCACAATCTTATGGCTTTGAGCGAGTGGCTGCAGTGCAGCCATTTAACCACTGCACCACCAGGGCTCCTTTAAGGCTTTAAGGCTGTAGCAGGTAAACTGCTGGAAAGTATTAATAAAGATCATATTATTAATCTGGAAGAAGGACAATTCAGGCTCAAAATGAATCAATATGGCATTTACAAAAGTAACTCCTATCTCAGAAACCTTCTCAAATTCTTTGAGCGTGTCAATAAACATGTGGGTAAGGGTTATTCAGCAGTCCCCAGCTGTAATCCTGTTGGAGTGCTAGAGTAGCATAAAAGTATTATGCAATCAGCTACACTTCTTCAGAGGCATCCTAAGGGCAGTCCGTAGTTTAGCCATTTGTTCCACAAGCAGGCACACAATCCTTTCACTCACTTTTGACTCAATGATGGAATGATAAACCTTGCACACTGGGTGAACTCAAGGATGTGGAACCTGTTGCACAAGCAATCACACAACTGTAGAATCAAGTATAACAATCCTGGCATATATTAACACTATAGGATCTTGACCATTATTTACTAGGACTTCCAACATCTTTTGGTTAAAATCCATTACCAAAGACTACTGAGGAAATGTTGAGATCATGGGATAAAAGAAAAAGATTGGTAACTGCTTAAAGAACAGGAAGCATAAAGTAGAAATAAATGAGAACTTTTCACAGTGGAGTGATATGACCAGTGGGGTCCCTCAGGGATCCCTATCGAAATTACTCCTTTTCAACATGTTCATAAAATACCTGGAGTTAAGATTGAGCAGCAAAGAGGATTTGCTGCTGACATGAAATTATTCATGGTGCTTAAAACAAAAGTGAACTGTGAAGAACAAAAGAGAATTGTAAAGAACTCCAGAATAGCTGTGGTGTGTGTAATTGTTACATTAAGAAAACTCGTTTTTATTTATTGTGAGTTCTGAGAAATGTACACAGTTCTCAGTCTCTTTTTATATGCCTCAGACAAGAAAAATGGTAATTATTTCCCTTAGGGTCTTTGCTAAGACTTCCACAGTGTTCATACTGATGTAACCATTTCATAACAAATTAAGAATGGATGTCCTTCTCAGAAACCTAGTGTCATGCTTCCAAGAATGCACTACAAATGTTTCAAAAGCAACATGAGATGCTCCCTATTTTCTTCTCTCAGGACTTGCACAGAATCAAGACAGACACAGTGCTCCATGTGTCTAATTAAAGCAGCATCCAGCAGAACCCAGTGAGAATAAGTCAATGAGACAAATATAATCTTGTTATATATCATTAGCAGCAATTGCTGTAGCTAGATAGCTTTATTTTAAGTCTAATTGACTGATGAAGCTTTTTAAAATAAGGTCAGGCTAAAAATGTAGCCAGCACATGCAGTAGTTTGAGCAGTGGACCACAACTCTTGATAACAGTCTGGATCCCTGCTTAGTGATGGAAATCCACTGGGTGACCTTGGGCAAGTCACATTCTCTCAGCCTCAGAAGAAAGCAAACACAACTCCCCTCTGAATAAATCTTGCCAAGAAACCCAAGTGATAGTTTTGCCTTAGGTTCCCCCCCCCCAACACCTTTGAATAGTGCACTCATGCCCCCCCCCAAAAAAAACCTGTCAAATGATCATGTGTTGTGGCTCTTTAACCCAGCTAATCAAAATGAAATGTAATAAAGGAAAATGTCAGAAGTTCAAAACATTTTCACTGAACAGGGAAACAATGCCAAAATCTTACCAGCCTGGGGGTGGTGGTGGTGGGGGTGGTGAATTTCTTTACAAGGAAAAAGCATGCCAGGAAAAATAATAATTATTAAAAGAAAATCTTTTTTAAAAAAACAAAAGAAATTCCTAACCATGTAAAAGCAACTACCATGAATGCATCATCATCGGAGAATGCATGCAAATAGTTTTGGCAATCAAAGGTAAAAGTGGTATTATCTTTTAGGCTTATTACCAACGTGGGAGACACCACAGTATTTAAAAATGTTTCTTTTCTACTAATTCTATAGGTTTTCCTTTCATTGTTGAAATATGTTAACACCAAACCTAAAATAAATATGGGCCCCTTCAGTTTTTCTAAGAAAACAATATACTTGCCTTCGGAGTAAGAAATGAATAAATGGAAGAATTTATTTGCCTTCACTCATCCAGGATAAAATCATACGGGTTTCCCAATAATGGCAAATTTCTTTCAGAATTTCATGTTTAGTTTAAATATACATGATCACTTTAAAAAAAGTCCCATTATTTAACATACGAACATTATCAACCTGCAAAGTGGCAAAACACTGCAAGTTAGATCAAACTATAGTTATTAAACTATTTCTAGACCATTTAAAACTAAAATGAAGAGAAACTTTGAGGAGGGGGAGCGGGAGAGAGATTTTGATCCTACATTATTATAATTACAATTATTTTATTTTAAAGCTATTGCCTCTGAACAGCAGCCTAGTAAATGCAAGTCTGCAGTGTGAGCAGTTTTGATAAACAGCCTCTGCGGGCCACACAACAGGGATAATGTATCCTTAAGTACTGCCAATGAGCTGCCATTCTGCACAGCCAATTACTTCTGTGCGTCTGTCACTCAAAGGAAAAATGACTGAACCCATTAGATCAAACCTTTGTCACTGTTCCTAATGCACTCTTAGGCCTCATTAATCTGAGGGAGCAGCAACACAGCCGCCGGTGCCTCATTGCCTCCCCCACAACAGGACCACGTGAAGCCTCTCATCTCTCCCCCAAGTGCACCACGTTAATCAAGCTCTCCTTATTACCCCAGTCCCTGTCACGGCGGAGAGCGCTCTCTCTCTTAAATGCTCTCATTATGGCCCATCTTTAGAGCTGGCTGAGTGGAAAAAAAAGAGAGCGAGAAACAGAAGAGGAAAAAGCAAGTCCGATCACATTAATATTCATGACAATAATTAGTATTCTAGGTCACTGAATATTCATGCTATTAGTTTGGATTTTTATGGGTTTGCTGGATGTCCTGATTGCTGGAGTGTGGAAGAAAACAGCATGGTGGGGACTTTAGATGTCAATGGCAGTTCAATACTGAAAATAGGTTTGCGAACCCCCCACCCTTTTGGGAGGGGGCTAAATCAGCTCTTTCAACTCTCCTGATGGCTTTAGTATTTGAAAAATCACTAGACGAAAGGAGGAGGGATGAAAGCGCTTGATTTTCTTGAAAAGATTTTAACATCCGAACGGTTACTATTACAAAATATAACCACAAGAGCCCAACATAATAGGTTCAGTAGGACAGGATGAATCACTAATCTTAGACGCAAGCCACACTGAGAGATGACACAGACACCAGACTATCATGAACAAGAGTGAGCTGGAAAGCAAAAGATTATATTACTGACACCTACGCTGGGTTGCCCAAATGTTCAGGGCACTTTAACAATCTTTGCCTTGGGAAAGGCCATCCTTTCAGTACCTGCTATTATCAGAGGACCAAGCAACACAAAACACATACTGTATTTACTAAAGTGCCAACTCTTAAGCATATTTACGTTATATATTCTACATTATATCTTCAATAGTAGGGGAGGGGAAGGAAAGAGTCAAGCCACTATTGTGGAGATGTCTTCTATTATCTACCAATCCAAGAAAATGAAATGAGCATCAAAAGCAGGGACTCTATATGCAATTGTAAGTATGAAGGTTTACTAAGGCAGTAATGCTAACGTAAAATTCTTCAATGAGATACTGTTTTAAAAGTAAACTAGAGTAATATGTTTGCCTCATATCCACAAAGCTTTAAGACTCCAAAGTGGCTACCTAGGAACAGCATCCTGTATATCCTTGTTTGAGGTGCTAAAGATATTCAAGAAATTTTGAAAAGAAGTACAAGCTAATGTTTGATGCCATACAAAGATTTGAAAGTGGAGACTGGCAGAAAGAATATAGCAATAGCAATAGCAATAGTAAGTACATTTCTATACTGCTAATCAGTGAACTAGCACTCCCTAAGCAGTTTACAATGTGTAAGCCCTCAACAAGCAGGGTATTCATTTTACTAACCTACGAAATAATGGTAGGCTGAGTGGACCTTGGAGCCCATCACGATTGAACTTACAACACTGTGGCTGCAGCACCAACATTTAACCACTGCATGACCAGGGCTCCTGATGGATCACTACATTCAGAGCAAGACTGATGGATCACTATATTCAGCTGAAGGAAGGAACAACAAGCTGCTTTTTTGTCACAAATAACTTGGCAACTGACCCCCATTCCATAGAAGGAAATGGGGGAAATCCCTGCCAGAAGTGACCATTCCTAAACACTGTGTCTTAATACACATTTGTGTCTACTTTAAGATCATGTCTCCACCAGCAAGTTCATGGTCGCAATAAGGGCGTCTCTCTCGGCCAACATGACAGAAACTCACAATTCTCCTGTCTATTCAAAGTCCAGACATAGATCTCTATACAGGGAGATGCTAACACAATCTATAGGGTGGATGAAGAAGATTAACCAATTATTGCTGCACAATGTTGCAAATTCCTCAGAAAGTAACAACGGTATGAGAAACACACCAATCACAAAGTTCCCACAAGAAGATCAATAAAAGACATTCCTGTTAAAAAGCATTGGGAGCAACAGGCCCAAGAAGAACCCTGTCCAATTGGTAGCAAACACCTTTCCCCACAATTAAAGTTGCTGCTTCAGGATGTATAGATGAATCACCCCCTTCCCCAAAGTATCTGGAGGACATGAGGCAGGGTGAGCAATGATCACAAATTAAGGCTAGCTATTTAATCTAGCAAAACACTAGGCATTTGTCCAAAAACCCAAGGGTCAGGATAGGTGGGGGCAATAGATACTTTTCCTGCCCGCTTCTTTTACAAGATGTAAACATGCCACAGTTCTAAGAATGTGGCTCTCCCTTAAATTGATCCCCCTTTTAAAAATCATCTGAAAGGAGTCCATTACAGCTTAATGTGTTTCTAAGCACTTTACCATAAAATAAACTTACTAATAGCCACTGTATAGCTTCCTTGATGATCAAGATTAATAAGATATGAAATATTCATTTATGAGAGTAGGAACTTTTTGTAACATGTCAAAAGTTTCACACATAGTTAAAAGATAATAATGTGTTAATAGATGTTGATAATTGTTGTAACATTACTGTGTATTCTGGGATGCTCCAATGATGTTAAAGACAATGATTATACAATAAATAGGTGATTCTGGTCATGTGTGGATCATAATGCAACCATAGCAAAGTATACCATATGAACAACCTGTACTTTCAGAGGAAGTTAACACATCAAATTTATTTTACAATATTTTCCTTCACTTGGTAAGGTCATTTTAATAGATCAACTGCAACTGGATTGGCTGGCAGAACAAGGGGGAGGTACAGTTTGGAATGGTGTGAGGTGCATGAAGATGAAGGAGACAGAAAGGGACTGAGGGTTGGAGAGCACAGTGTGCAAAGACAGCTAATGGGAAAGCATGACTAATAGTGATAGAATTAAGAGGGAAGGTGAAGGAAAAAAATATAGCCATTGAGTATATAGATTTCTGGAAGAATATTATTGATCTAGTATAACCGGTAACCTGGTACCTACTTGCTGGAGGATGATGAGATATGAAATACAAGCATCCTGAATCTATCAGTTATAAAAATATTCCTGGCTTCCTTTGATAAATCAAACAATTTATTGTTGATTCATAATTACATAGGGAAGATATTAGTAAAGTCTAATAGCAGATGGTAACTCAATATTTGTTAGATACCTTTGATATTAAGAGATGGATTTGTGTAAAATCTTGGTAGGAGTATAAACCAAAACAGGACAAAAAGCAAAGACATTTGCTCAAGGTGGTGAATTGAAACCCAGCAGCCAAATCTGAATGGGGATTATAATACAATTATAATACAAGGTAGCAAGCACTGGAGACAGACATAGAATCTTTACAAAAGATGTACTTTTATATTGTAATTATATTTAGGATAAGAAATACCCAAGGTGCTTAACCAACAAAAATACCAACATAATAAATTTAAAATAAAACTGACCATTAATAAAAATGCAACAACAACAGAGACACAGACAAAATATGAACAAATCAGAAACAATTTTAAAAAACAAACAAATAACCAAAAATCAAACAAACTGAAGAGCTTGAAGACATTCAAGTCTATGAAAGATTAACAGTGAGAGCACCAAGATGATTTGCTAGGAGAGGGAATTTCATCACCTGGATGTTCTGCTAGACAATGCCCACTCATATGCCCTGTTTTGGAGTAGTGGAATATTAGAGTCAAGTCCTACAGGGCTATGGCACTGAAGCAAGCAAATCTTTGTTTTGGTTCATACAAAGCATAGGACTGTCTGTTTCCTGTTGGATGAAAAGTCAGATTCTCTTGGACTGGACCTCTGGATTCTAGATTAAGGGTGTGCATGTCAGAGTCACAGAACTGGAAGGGGCTTCATGAGCCATAAAGTCCAACTCCCTGCTCAATGCAGGATCTCCAGTGAAAGCATTCCAGCAGGAGCTGTCCAGCTTCTTTTTGAAGACAGACAAACGAAGGAGGCACCATCATCTCCCTATGTCAATGGTTCCATTGCTGAACTGCTCTTGACATCGAGAGGTTCCTTCTGTTAATTAATATTCAATCAAAATCCACCCTCCTGTAACTTCAAACCATTAGACCTGGTATTGCCCTCTGGAGCAGCTGAAAACAGGCCTCCTCTCTCCTATCTTGACAGCCCTTCTGGTATTTAATAAGTACAATTATGCCAACCCTAAGTCTTCTGTTCACCAAGCTGAACAAGCCCAGCTTCTTCAACCTTTCCTCATTTGTTTTGTTTTCCACACCTTTCATCATCTTTGTCTAGACCCCTCTTCAAATGAACTCCAACTTGTCCATACTCTTCTAGATCTGAATGCATCTAGATCTGAATGAGGTGAGGACTGACAAGGGCAGAATATAGTGGCATTATTACTTCCCTCAATTTTGAAGTTATCATTCCATTAATGCAGCTAAAAGAGCATTTGCTTATTTTGTTGCAGCAAAGTACTGTTGACCCATATTCATCTTATGAACAACAATAATTGCAAGGTTCTTTTCACATCTTGTCCTGCTGAACTGAGCCATGTATCTCCCATCATATGCCTGTGCATTTTATTTGTGGTCTAAATGCTTAATTTTGCATTTGTCGCTATTTAATTTTTTTAGTAACTTCTTACCAATTTTCTAGTTCATCTAGGTCCTTTTGAATTATGTTACTATCATGTGTTAGCCACCCCATCCCATTTTGTGTTATCTGAAAACTTGATAAGAATTTCCTCCCCACATCAACCAAGCCTTTGATAAAAATGTTGAAGAGTAATGGCCCTAGGACAGAACCCTGAGGTACTCAAGACATCTTTCCTGATTGAAGCACAGCCACTTTGAGCTTGGTTTTCAAACCAGTTATGGATCCATATGACAGTGTTTCCATCTATTCCTCATTTAATCAGTTTGCTAATCAAAATATTATGGGGGACCTTACTGAAATCCAGATAAATGACATCTACTGCATTCCCACCATCTACCTAACTAGTGACCTGATAAAAAAAGATGGCGGGACTTGTTCTTGACAAACCTATGCTCGCTCCTATTCAACCCTGCTTTGCCATCAGTATACATGCAGACAAACTCCCATATAATCCATTCTAATATTTTTCCTGTTATTGAGGTTAGGCTGACTGGTTGAAGACAGGTATGTTGTCTCTGTGATAACGATATTGTCTATCAAGTTAGATACTATGAATCTATGACCAGAATATACTAAATATATTCTGATTAAAAGGATGGAGACATGTAACCAGAGCTTCCCCTTCACTCTCCCTTGAGGAATAAATCAGGCATTTAAACAGTGAACTTAATAATAATAACAACAACAAAAGAAAATTACATAGTAAAATATAACTGAAGTTATAACAAGAAAACTCCTCCCATTGGCTAACATGAACCATCACCCTTGAGTTAACCCTTCCTATAATCTGGTCCCAAAGGCCTTGCAGGGTCATTACATTGCTAAAAACAGAAATGGGTGTCTCAAGCTTTATTCCACTTCATAGACCAGAGCCGATATGGAAAAATATTTTAAAATTAAAGGGAAAATCAGCTTTGGATAAGGTATTCCAGAATACAAGAATGTTGTCCATAAGAAGACTGATGCTTGATCAAACCAAAGGCCTATCTAGTCTGGAATTCCTCCTATAGTAGATGCCAAGAGAATGCTATTGGTCATGTTCACTTGCTCATGTTCACAGTCTCTGATACAGAAGCTAGTATGTAGACATCACGGGCTGGTTCTAGTACTACGTAACAGAGAAACTTCTCCCAATTCACCTTTCCCAAACCAAACATAATTTTATACACTTCTATATACACCTCTCTATATACACCTCTTATGCCAGTACTGCAGCCACAAGCTTGTAAGTTCGATCCCAGTCAGGGCTCCAAGGTCCACTCAGCCTTCCATCCTTTTGTAGGATGGTAAAATGAGTGCCCAGCTTGTCGGGGGCAATTAGCTTACACTCTGTAAACTGCTTAGGGAGTGCTAGTTCACTGATAAGCGATATAGGAATGTACTTGCTATTGCTGTATTATTTGCGCCTTTTCTTAAGCCTCAAAGCTTCAAATAATCTCACCCAAAAAGACAGCTGATCCAGCTTCTCAATTATTTCTGTCTCTTTTCCAGATATAAAATACTTTTCTTTTTTCACATGTGGTGACCAGAACGCTTACATAGCATACCTAATGTTATTGCACCATAGTCTTTATAAAGGCATTATGATTTTCAATTTTTTAAAATTTATTTCTTAATAATCCACAAGACAGATTTCACCTTTTACACAGCAGTTGAACACTCAGTCAATAATTTCAGAGTCATATAATTTTATAACTGATGAATTTTAAGTTGTGACTAAAAGTTTTCCCCAAATAACATGTCTTAAATTGTTCGATATCAAGGCTATATTTTACAAATGACAGAAACTTTTTGTTTTCTGAGAACAGACAAAAGCTAAATGGAAAAATGCTTCTTCCTCATTAGACCTAGAAATGCATAGTTTTTTTCTCCTAAATTGGCTGTATGAAACCAGTGTAGAACTGGCATTGGTGATGTTCCTGATAAATATCCTCTTTGAAATAACAGAACCAATTGTATTCTTACAAATGTGAAAACACACCATATAACCTGTACTTCTATGTGCAATTTAGCAGGAATACAGTCATCCCTCGGGATTCACGGCTTTGTGATTAATGGATTCAATTATTCGGGAGTCTCTAGTTGTGTGCATGTGCACTCCACCCTCTCCATCCCTCCCAGGCTTTCCCCCTGTGAGTGAGGGAAAAGCCTAGGACAGAGAAAACATCCGGGAGGCTATGTGCACACAACTAGGGACTCGGGAATAACTGAGCTCCCTGAAGCCTTGGGACGGAAGGAGGAAGCGGCCAGCACACCCTCCTTCCTTCGCTCCCAAGGTTTGAGAGAGGTCCCCAAATCTTTCTCAAACCTTGGGACTGAAGGAGGAAGCGGCCAGCACACCCTCTTTCCTTCCCTCCCAGTCCCTCTCAAACCTTGGGACTGAAGGAGGTAATGGCCAGCACATGTTCCCCTGCCCTTCTAGTGCCTCAAACAGCTTGCTAGAGTGGTTTGAGTCTTCAGAAGGGAAACGCACACATGTGCGTACTAGTCCCTCCATTATTCACAAATTTTTCAGATTCGTGAGGGTCCTCTGCCCCTAACCCATGCGAATCTGGTGGGATGATTGTATATCACAAGTGTGCTACATATATCTCTTCCCCTAAAAAACCTCATACTGATTTGTATATTGTACACATGCCATTGTCCTTAGAAGAGCGTTAGGTACTTGTTTTCATTCCAACATTATCTATTAATAGCCTGAACTTGGGTCTTGGATGACAGAGAAAACTGGCCCACCTCCCGCCCTAACATATGAAATGGAGGTATTAAGCAACAAATATAAAGGTCCATGAAATATCCTTTGGATGATCTCTGCAATATGTACTTCTCCACTCCACTGTACAATTTCTTCAGCTTGGTAAGCTGAATGATTTGTTGTGTGTCTTCAAGTGGTTTCCAACTTATGGAGAGACACTAAGGTGAACCTATCATGGGGTTTTCTGGGCAACATTTGGTTTAGTGGAAGTTTGCCATATGCCTTCCTTTGAGGCTGAGAACATGTGACTTGTCCAAGGTCACCCAGTGGGTTTCATGTAATTGAACCCTGGTCATAGTCCAACACACTGGCTCTACAAGCTGAATAAAAGTGAAAAACTTGCAAAATTGCTATGCATGACATTTTCTGCTTGACGTCTTCATTTTTTGGCTTGGAAAATGGTCCTATTCTGAGACTTCCTCTAACTTTACTTGTTTTCTTTTTCTTATTTTCTAATTTTGATGCCATTCTAGTGTTAGCTTTAAATTTCTGCTGCAAATTGCCTTTTTAAGATGAGAGAGGGCAATTGTTTGACTGGCTGCGAGGCAGGAAAATAAAAACTGAGGAGAGAGGGGTTGGAGGCAACAGTTATGACGGTTTAGGATTCTGGGATCCTGCTTTAACTAGTTGGCAAAGGGAATTAAGCCATATGTTGTGGACTGTCTTCACTCAAGAAAAAATTGCTGTGCATGACATTCAGTGTTGACTCACATACAAAAGTGCACTGAATCTTTGTGATTAAATTAAGTGACAAAAATACAATTGGAGTTCAGGTCTAAATGAACTTGGTGGGACTTACTTCCACACTGACAAGGATTCATTATATTAATGAATACTGTAACTACCCTCCCATTCCAACTTTAAAAATGTCTTAAAACTTTTCCTCATTCTTTTCTTGCAAAGCATCCAGTCTGGAATCTGAATCTTAAGGAACAATTTAATGCCTTAGAAATAGTATCCTCCCTTCTATTTCCAAGGTATTTTTTACCTCCACATATTGCTTAAGACCCCTCTAAAATCCTGTACAACTTTGTACATAAGAACATATCTGCCCCTGAGATTATTTGTACAACACATGTAAATTAAATCAAGGTTGCCTTGAGAAGTACCTAGTTTTCACTGTCGGTGAAAAGTTGGAAGGAAGGAATGTATTGGCTCTTGAAGTAGGCTTGCTCCCTTTCTCTTTCTCAGTGCTTTCATTCCCTTGCACAAACACTGGGGCAGGTTGACTACCCTTGCTCATGAAGGCAACTGCTTTCCACCACCATCACCACCCTTTCGTGTTACTGTGCTATTACAGTCCTCTGCACAGGCATTCATTTAAAACAAACAAGCAAAACCAATACAGAATGGCTTGGCACACCCACGTCTACCAACCAGTTTCATATGCTTATGAGAGAGGCTGGACAGAGAGGTGCACACAGACACCTTGAATGGGAGAGAAGAAAGACGTATCAACTAAGACATGATCTCTCTTTCCTAGTTTCTGCAAACAGAGTAAGGAAGAAAATTCTATGGAGCACAGAATTTTATGAAACTTGGATTTTGACAAACATGAAGAAATAGAAATTTCACCTATTACTTGCCCCAATTCTCACTAATTCCTAAAAAGAACACTCCTTCATAAACCAAGCCTTAGAGCTTCTGCATACCAGTCAGCACACACTGGAATGGTTCATCAAGACCCAGCTCCTACTTATGTAGCAAGCTATGACTGAGCTGTACCACCTCAAGCCAATGAAGAAATATTTTCAATCATATTATTTTCTTGTTAACCACCTTCGAGTCCATCTCAAATCATGGTGGCCTGTGGATGAGACATCTCCAAGATTCCCTATCCTCCTCTGCTCTGCTTAAAACCTGAACATTCATACCTATGACCTCTTAACAGAGTCCATCCATCTAGCATGTGATCTTCCTTTCTTTCTACATCCCTCTACCTTTCCCAACATTATTTTTTCCTCCCAATGACTCATTCCTTCTAATGATGCGGCCAAAGTACGGCAACCTCAACTTTATCTTCTTGGCTTCCAGAAAGGGTTCAGGCTTGATCTGTTCTAGGACTCATTTGTTTGTATTTTTAGCTGTCTACAGTATCCTCAGCACTCTTCTCCAGCACCACATCTCATATGAATTGATCTTCCTTTTATCTGCTTTCCTCACTGTCCAGGGAATTTGATTCTAACTGTCATGCTTAGTTGTATATCTTTACACTTTAAGATCTTTGCTAGTTCTTTCATAGCTGCCTTTCCCATTCTTAGGCTGCATCCATACCACAGAAATAATCCTGTCTGACAACACTTTAACTTCCATGGCTCAATGCTATAGAATTCTGGGTACTGTAGATTTGTGGGACATTTATCCTTCACTGTCAGAAAGCTATGGTGTAACAACTACAAATTTCAGAATTCTATAGCATGGAGCCATGCCAGTTAAAGTGGTTTCAAACTGGATTATTTGTGGAGTGCGGATGCAGCTCTAGCCTTTTTTCCAATCTCTTGACTGCACTCCCCATTCTAATCCATGTTTGATCCATGGTATGGAAACTCTTTTACTATTTCAATTTCCTCATTGTCTAGGCTGAATTTGTGTAGCTCCACCATGGTCATTATTTTTCTTTTTCTTTATGATCAGCATTAAGCTTGCCTTTGCACTTTCTTCTTTGATCTTCCTTAATAGCTGTTTCAGGCCTGTGATATTTTCTGCTAGTATAGAATAGAACAGAATCTTTATTATGGTCATAGACCAGCACGCTGCTATTAGTATGGTGTTGTCTGCATATCTTAGACTGTTGATACTCCTTCATCCTATCTTCACTCCTGCTTCTTCTGTGTCCAGCCCTTCTGTTCATATGCATACAAGTTGAACAGAAAGAGTGAAAGAATGCAGCCTTGCCTGACCTCTTTGCCAACTGGAAACCATTCCATTTCTCCATATCCTGTTCTAACAGTAGTCTCTTGTCCTAAATATAGATTTCTCATCCAGACTATCAGATTTGATATAATTCAGATTATACCCAGAGGATTTTTTAAAAACCTGATTTGCTTATTCACAAGGCAATGGCTATGTTTACAATGTACTATTTAATATGGAAATTTATCAAGCAGAGATAGCTTGTTGCTATAGTTGTTTAAAATTTAAAATGCAAGCAATGATACAATGCCTCCATCTTACCTGAATTTGGCGAGATGTGTAAGGTGCTCATGTCTTTGGACAAGCCATTGGTTTTTGGACTAGAAATAGGTACACATGCTGATGTGGCTCGAGGTGGCCTTTTCCCTGGGACTTTCACTGTGGTTCTCAGAAGATCAATTTCTTTCCCATGAACATTCTGCATGTAGTCCTGAAAAAAAAGAAAAAAGAAAAAAATTTTCCCAGGAGGTAGAAAAATGCAATGCAATGCAATAAAATAAAATAAAATTCAGTTATCAGAGCAGTATGGTTGTCATTTTAGAGGTGCACAAGAAGAGCTCTTTACACCACACTTCACAGTAATTATAAAATTCAAGGAGCTTTTGTATTTATGTAATGTATATGTTCCTACTGTTTTATTAAATGAATAAATAAATACATAAATATGGGTGTCCTGTTTTAATATACATTGTGTAAATTAAGTGTTTTGGTTTAAATATTCATGGTTTAACAGTACTGTTTTAATTGAATGTACTATTTAATGTTTTTTAAACTTTCGTACTTCATATTGTTTTAACTGTTCTGTTTTAATTTATGCTGTAAGCTGCTCTGAATCCTATGGGGGGGGAAGCATGATATGAAATGAATGCACAAATAAATAAAAAAAGAAACAAATATTTCAAAAGCAGACAATCACACGAGGCTATATCTACTATTTAAGCAGGAAAAAGTGGATGTGTTTAAAGCAGCTGTTTCAATGTTACATATCAAGGGTTGTTTGTTGTTGTGTGCCTTCAAGTCATTTCCAACTTATGGCAAGGGCAGTAAAAGATTTTTTGCTGAAATTATATATGACACATCTATGCATGCAAGTGCATATATGCTCACAATATACAAAGGGGTATCCAAAAGTTTTAATGATCACCTTTTTAAAAAAATTGACAGAAAGTTTGTTTTGATTTGTAGTTGTTAACTTATCTCTATGTAGTCACTGTCCAGATTTATATATTTTTCCCAGTGTGTCTTGACCCTCCAAATACCTGATATTGTAGAAGTCTGCAGATTGCGCCTTATGAGGTGATATCGTAAAGTAATAATTATCATCTGGAAGTTATTATGGCATATTGATGACATTTTGTCAGTGTCATCATTGGTCCCTAAGTACACGTTGATGAGAAAATCAGCTCATTGCGTCCTTTATTTTTGTGACTGGCTCTGTCAGAAGTGACTAAAGTGTAAAATCCTCATCAGGCACAATCTGCAGGCTTATACAATATCAGGTATTCGGAGGGTCAAGATACGCTGGGAAAAATGTAAAAATCTAGACAGTGACTACATAGAGATAAGTTAATAATTACAAATCAAAACAAACTTTCTGTCAATTTTTTAAAAAGGTGATCATTAAAACTCTCGGATACTCCCTCGTAGCTGCTTACGTTTATGTGTTTTAACAATGTTTTAGCTATGTTTTTAAAGTTCTTAAAATCATTTTATGTGTTTTAATCTATGTTGTGAGAGTTGGCATGGTGTAGTGTTTTGAGTGTCGGACTATGACTCTGGAAATCAGAGTTTGATTCCTCTGCTCAAGCATAAAAACTTGGGAAAGTCGCACTCAATTAGCCTCAGAGGGTGGCAATGCCAAACCTTGTCTGAAGAAACTTGCCAAGAAACCCTAAGATATGTTTGTGCCTTTGAGTTTCCATAAGTGAAAATTGATTTGGAGGAACACAACAAAAACAATCTATGTTGTACCCCAACTCAAGCCTTGGGAAGAGGCAGGTAATAAATAATTACATGGATAGAAATGAATGTGGGCATTTCAACCAGTGTTGTAGTCATCAGAATTAACAGACCCATTTTCTGACAGGCAGTAATATGCTATGTAACTGTAAAAGCGTAAAGGTAGTTCCTTGACATGAATGTCTAGTCATAACCGATTGTGGGGGGTGGTGCTCATCTCTGTTTCTAGGCCGAAAAGCCAGCGTTGTCTGAGGACTGCTGTGGTGGTCACGTAGCCAGAATGACTGCATTAAACGCTGTTACGTTCCCACTGAGAAGTGGTACCTATCTATCTACTTGCATGCTTTCGAACTGCTAGACTGGCAGAAGTTGGAACTAGTGACAGTAGCTCACCCCATCATGCAGCACTCAGGCCTTGAATTGCCAACCTTCTGATCTTTCGATCATCAGAATTTGCATCTTAACCACTAAGCCACTACATCCCAGGTATACCAAAAATATACTAAGAATGTAGACCAGAGCTACAAAGAATCAGGATGTATACTGGGATATTAGGCAAAGCCATCCCTATGAAATACCAAGTGGGGACATACATACATCTGTCTGTCTTTCTGTCAGTTTGTTTTAAATGTATAATATACAGTCAACTTTCCCTATCCAGAGATTCCTTATCCACAGCTTGAAAATATTCAAAAAAATATGAATTCCAAACACCAAGCCATGATGTTGCCATTTTATATAAGGGACACCATTATACTATGCCATTCTATTTAATGAGACTTGAGCATCCACAGATTTTGGTATCCACAGGATGGGGAGTGGGGTCCTAGAACCAAACCCCTGTGAATATAAAGGGCTCATGTATACAGTATTTGTATATATATCTTTATTCAAATAGCTATATTTTTTACAAAGACAAGACTATTCAACTCCCAAATGCATGAGTTAAAGAAAGAATATATAACTTTATGGTACTTTTGGAGAAACAACAAAATGTGCATATAAATTTTTAAAAAAGTTATTATTAGTCAGAGACAAGCTAAAAAACTTGAGCTATCCATCTACCATGGAAAGTTCTATTCACACATTAAGTCTCAGTCTGAGTCACAACCAAGAGTTTAACTGACCAGCTATTATGATATTAATTTTATAGTACTATGGTATTAATTTTATATTATATAAATAGTACATCTTAATGTAATACTCCAAAGTAAGATAAATTAAAAACCAGCCAAAATCATTCCTTAATGTTTTGATGCTATTGAATGTTAGGGATCATTCAATGTACTTGTAAAGTATGTAGTAGTAACTGTTTCACAGAAGAAGAAAACACCAGGATACAGCATTTCCTTGCAGCAAGATCTGAAAACACTCCTTTCAGATCTGGCTGTCCAAAAGAAAAGAAAAAAAAGCTTACATTATTACTAATCAAAATAAAAGCAGCTGCTTCAGGGCAGTGAGTTATAGTGTGATCACATCAGAAAAAGATGAAGATGACCCTGGCATCTGGAATAAGCTATGTTAAAGGGAAGACAGCAAGACTGATTTTGATATGCAAATGTTACAAAGGAAACTCCCCTCGATGTTAGTTGTAGAAAATGCTGATCGCAGAAAATGGCCGGGGGGGGGGGGGGATCTTTAACAAGACATGAGGGTAATTCAAAGCCAAGTACTTTTAAACAGCACTTAACAAGTCCCCAGAGCCCACTCAACAGTGGCCCACCCCAGAAGCGCTAGGCTTCTGCCCCTCAACAGCTTGAAGAAAAAAAAGTAGTAATTGCAAATCCATTTACATTTTGCTTCTCAAGTTTTCCATGTTCATAATTCTGTGACATAAAAAAGCACCAGAGGAAGGACTGCCCCCTGCTCAAATGTGTCAATATCAAGGTAACAGAACATCTGAATCCTCTGCACCCCACGGCTCTTGCACCTTTCCGATTGCTTGTTTTTTACATTCCTCTCCTAATTATGTTGCATCTATTGCCATACACTTAATTAGCTGCATTAATGTGATTTCTTTTCACATAGTCAAGCAATTAAGAGCTATGATTGAGTTTCATTCAATTAGTCTCAACAAACATGCTAATTGATGTCCCAGATGCAAATGAGGTGCAATGAGAGAAACCTGCTAGCAATTGAGTGCCATGTCAGAGGCCCGCAGCGCTCAGCTTGCTGACAGAAGCACAGCTTAACACAGCAACTAACTTATGTGGAGCTGTTTTCAGGGGATTTGGACAGCCAGGTGGCAGGAAGGAGGAGGTGGGGAAGAGCAGCATATATATATATATATACCACAAGGGCTTCAAAAATACCAAAGTGGTTCCTACAGAAATAATAATTCAAAGCAATGGCTTGGTAAGCAGCACAGTATGTGGAAAATACACTTTCTCTCTGCTTGGCAGTAGCACATATTTTTGTTAAGCCAAGATCTGCATGGAATCTCTTGTGTTGGCAAAATACATCTGTAATTGCCTACAGTTAGCAGTAACAGGCAACTTCATCTTAGTCAGCTGTGGGCAATGTGGTATCTGAAGTTAAACTCAAAACACATTAATCAATCAATAAATCCCTAAAATGCACTCATTGTATTGATTGCCACTGCTTTCCTTCCTGAGGATAACCTTGGTATTTGTGCAAACACAGTGGTGTTGTTCTGATAATCTCACTACATGTGACTGCTGCCTTCTCCAAAAATGCAACAGATGTTTAACTAGTCCTCATCTTATAAACAGCTGTGAGAAAGGTGCCCAAATTTTTACTGTTTATACTACTCAATCCACATTATAGGATGAAGCAGGATACTTGTTCTGCTGAATTTCACCCAATGAGTTTTAAATGTATGTATTTTGATTTATAAAAAGCAAATGGGAAAGGGGAGTTGTGTTTAAAAATGAAGGGTTATGTATGTTTAGGGGACTATAGAACAAAAAAAGACATATAACAAACATAATTTCATATTCTGCATTCAGTGCCCTAAAACACCCCTTTCCTTTCAAAACATGAGAAATCACGCTAGTCTCCAGTGGCTGAAATAATTCTGTTCTTTCTCTGACATTGTTTTTCTTCTTTACTTCAGCATGTCACCATCCAGACCTGAAACTGACATCTAGACTTCATCTTCAAAGAGATCAACATGAAGATAGATAGATAGACAGACAGCTGGGATGCCTCCAAAATTTAGATTTCTATTGGAGTCTACCAACTATTTTGCAACTCTCTATATTAAAAAATGTATGGAAAATGTATAGAAATGGACTCCCAACATTTCCTACTAAAGTTCATTTCTGTGAGAGCTAAATGCATCTAGCACAGCACTGTAAGAGGCGTTTTCCATGTTACTGATTCTTCTGTAGATCTCACCATGACCATCCATGCTTCTTTGAAGAATCCCCCTGACCCTCCAGAGATGATGTGGTAGGGGGAACACAGTGAACATGCAAAACTGTAGTGTAAATGTCTATATTTAGCATATATAATAAACAGTGGAGGTGTAAATGGAAAACAGGTGTGTTGCACTAAGTGCTGCATGTATGACTCTCTGACTGGTGGAATGAAGTGGTGGATATGTACTTGACAGAAAGCTCAGAAAGCTAGGTCAAGGCTGGTGCATGGAAAAGAAAATAGAACAAACAAATGAGACTGTCAGAACTCAAGCCAAGACTGAATAATAACCTACCAGGTTTCATATCCAGAGTTAGCCATTTTGGCCATGGAACAAAGTACAATAACATCCAAAATACACAAAGCAGTGATACTTTTTTGGGGCCAACTAAAATATTTTATTTGTGTGTAGATTCTGAACCTACCACATTGTCAATTATAGCAGAAAGCAGCCAGAGGACAGGCCAGTGGATTATGAAGGGCAGGTTACAAGGGTATTTAGTCAAACAGGAATCCATGGAATACTGAGAGTGGACAAGAAGACTAGAACAGTTGAAGGATTCTTTGCACTTGTTCCTGAGATAGATAGTTTTTTTTAATACCATAGCAACTGGGAAACGTCCTCACATAACTTCAGTCACCTATACAAAGCTACTCCTGATGCATCTTCTGTTGGAGCCTTGTACTTCATTCCTGATGTCCTGTACAGTCAAATGCCTCCTCTTCCTGAGAGGTCATCTTTTTAATCCTTCTTATCTTAAGGGTCCAAGCTCTGCTTTGGACTCCTGTCTCTAGACAGGTATTGTCAGCTGGAACTCCCTTGCCCTCCATTTCCAACTGGGGGCATGTCATCCAGGGCTTTCTTCTGAAGAAGAGAACTCTGCCAAAAGGGATATGAGAAAGCCAAGTATGCTAATCTAGAGAGCTCTGGGAAGCAGAAATGTTTGTGGATGATATATCTGCAGATATTTCAGAGATGTGCTGTTCTGAAGCTACACAAAATTAGAGACTTGGGAAAACAATGTATCACTCCAAGCATGAAGTCCATCTGCTTTGGTCCAGGGAGAGAAGAACTGCTGGACCTGATTCCTTTCCTCACCATCATTCCCTTCTCCTTTTGTGTTGTGTCTTTTTAGATTGTTAGCCTGAGGGCAGGGAACCGTCTACTTAAAAATAATAATTTTTAGGGCTGAAGAGCAGGGTATAAATACCTAAATAAATAAATGAATTAATGAATCACTTAGAATTAGAATGGATACATTCTGTGGGAGATGAAAAAAATATTTTCTCATCTGGGAGTGGGGGCTCATGGTGCCAGGAAACCTGATTATCAGTAACAACAGAAGAGTTTGTGATGGCTGCCAGGTTTTTCTGCAAGGTAAAAAACCTAGTGGCATGAAGAAAGCAGATACAATATGCTTTGGAAGAAGGCAGGCTTGCACAAAAAATGGATCACCTCGGAGAAGTGTACAAGGGTATGCGTGTGTGTATCGGGGGGGCATACAGTAATCTATAAACTTATATGGAAAGTATCAATGGAACCATTCAATGATGGAACATGTCTCCGTTACTCCATTACTAAGTCAAAGAGACAGAGTTGTGCAAGAGACAGAGTTGTGCAGAGTTGAGACAGAGTTGTGCTCTGGTGGTCATGTGGCCAGCATGGCTACGCCGAATGCTGCTACCTTCCCACCAAAGTGGTATGTATTTATCTACTTGCATTTGTGTTTTTTTGAACTGCTAGGTTTAATTCTCTTGTTACTATATGGCACAATTGTATATTTACCTGATTTTAGAGAGTGTTTATTTTTGAACTGCTAGGTTCAAAAATAAACACTCTCTAAAATCAGGTAAATATACAATTGTGTCATATAGTAGCAAGAGAATTAAAAGATCACTAAAGGAAGATGCAGAGGCACAAGACAAATAACATCTTGAACTGATATTTTCAGGAAGGAGACTTCAGCAGATTTTTAAAAATCCTGTTTGCAAGTGATTTAATTTCTAGGCCTTACTGACAAATTGAAAGCTCTCCTCTCCTCCTCTCTCAGTATCACAAGTCCAGATGCATATCTGAGAACTGAAAACAAATGTTGCTGGTCTTCTAAAAAAAAAAAAAGTATGCCCCTTAGACTGGCCTTTGTGCCACAGTACTAGAAAATGTCATTTTAAAAAGGGGGTGGGTGGGTGAGATGGGCTGGTTACCTTAATATCTGTTCCAGGTAAACAGATATTGTGTGGAACAGATGTTGCATACCTGCCTGCATAATGATGGAAAGTATTATTAAAGGTAAAATTAGCAAGCACAGAGAGGATAAGTCTTGCTGAAGAATAATCAAGATTTAGGTTCTATTTAGGAAAGGGGCAGGATAATAAATAAATAAATAAATAAGGTTTAAGCTAAAGTAATTCCAATCTCACTAACTTTTTTGAGTTCTTTGAGAATGCTAACAAACATGGAGACAGGTGAAGACCAGGTACAGACAATGTGCTGTCATCCAAATGTTGTTGCACTGTAACTCCCATGATCCCTATGCTGGCTAGACCAGATAAGAATCACAATCCAACAACATCCAGAAGGCTACACTTTGCCCACTCTTGCAGTAGGCATTGTTTTACTTGAAGTGCAAAAGATGGTTAGCAAAGTCCCCTAAACCTGAGAAAATTCAGCTGTAAGGGATTTGGATGAGAATTGACTGGTTACAGAATTGTAACTGGTTAAGACAAAGAAACAAATCTCGGGTCCTCTCCAAATAATGGAACGTGAGGAATCAATGTGGAACCAAAGCATTTTAATTTGCTCATTAATGCTTCATATTCAGGGTGATATACTGGGTAAGTTAGCACATGACACCAAATTGTAGGCTGGTCAACACACAAGAAAGCAAAGAGCTCTAAAAGGTTATTTCTAAATGAGGGAAATGGCCATTAAAATGCCAAAGATGGGTCAACACAAGCAATTGTGATGTGATACACAACAGAGCAAATAAATAAATAAGTCCTGATTTCACCTATACAGGGATGGGGTCTGAACTGGCACCGTCTGACCAAGAAGAGGGTCTAACATGTGGCTGAAGGAAAATACTGAGCCACTATTTGCTGTGAAAACAGAAAATTTCATTCTAGGTAGTCATTAAGAAACCATGGCCAGAAACACATGGGCCAAAAGAAGCAGCTTCCAACCATTTTGGGGGCATGGCATTTACATGACGCACACCTCTGAAGAGTCCAGAAGCTGCTCCAAGGCCACCAAAGACAGCCCGAATCCACTGCAAAAAAGAGCTTGGGACCGTGGCAGCGGCCTACTTTGGGAGCGGGCTGTGCAGTCATTACAGTCCGGGCTGTCTGCTTTGCCCCCATTTCACCTCTTTCTATTCACTCTGGTCTACGTTTTGGAAGTTAACTCTGCTGCTGGCACAATAACAACTACCCCAACCCTCTTTTCACTGTTTTTCTTTCCTCTCCCAATTTGTACCATCTAACCCAGAAGTGACATCAAGGCCACTACTTCTGTGATATTTTACTCTTTTTCCTCCATCTGTAATCCACCTATCAAATGGAAGGATATTACAGTGAGATATGTTTTCCCCCAGTGATTAGCAGCTACATTCAGCTACAGTAGAGAAATGGAAAGTAGGCACTGCTATCAGCAGCTAGACTAGAATCTTTTTCTCTTCCAACTGTTAACCGCTTTATTTTTCATAGAATAACAGAATGATAGAGTTGGAAGAGACCATAAGGGCTATCCAATCCAATCCCCCACCATGCAAGAGTGCACAAATAAAGCACACCTGACAGATGGCCATCCAGTTTAAAAACCTCCAAAGGAGGAGACTCCGCCACAATCATAAGGCAGCAATTTCCGCTGTTGAACAGCTCTTACCATCAGGAAGTTCTTCCTAATGTTGAGGTGGAATCTCTTTTCCTGTAATTTGAATCTATTGCATTGTGTCCTATCTCTGGAACAGCAGAAAATAAGCTTGCTCCTTTTTCAATATGATATCCTCTCTTAACCTTCTCTTCCACAGGCTAACATACCCAACTTTCTAAGTTGCTCCTCAGAGGGCATGGGTTCCAGACCTTCATTGTTTTGGTCACCCTACTCTGGACACATTTCAGCTTGTCAATATTCCTCTTGAATATCTGCACAGTGTCATCCAGTGGAGCTTTCTCAAGTGTTCAGTGGTCTTTTACACTCTGCCCTACAAGATCACTCAACAACCTGCTGTAAAGAATATGAAAGATAGTTTGCTGACAAAATTGGACAAACCCACTCAGACCTGGATGCTGTAGTAGATAGAGATCCACCAGATGTAATATTGGCACCTCCTTGTTTTATGTTACTGGATATATTTCAATTTGTGCAGCCTGAGGATGTGAACAGGATCCTTGGAGAGGTAAAAGCCACATTTGTATTGGACCCTTCGTCTTCCTGGCTCTTGAAATCAGCCAGAAGGGAACTGGCTGAGTTAGAGATGTGGCAAATGCCTCACTAAGGCAAGGCAGCTGTCCATCCTGCCTACAAGAAGCTGTGGTGAGGCAGTTACTGGGAGAAAAAATCACCCTGAGCCTCACCATACTAGACCACGCAGTATCCAATATTCCTTCTTTGAACAAGGCACTAGAGCACATGGTGGCTTGGTAGCTCCAGGGATTCCTAGATTAGCTAGACTAATTTCAATCTGTCTTCAGGGATGGATGACTGAGTCGTAACTCAGTCTTGTCCTGCTGGGAGAAGCTGTCTTAAGTTCTCTGTTTGGTGTCACTAGTATGCAAATGATAGCCAACTTTCTCTCTCCTTTCCATCTAGTTCCAAGGAAGCTGTTTTGGTGCTAAACTAATATCTGCCATTAATTGATTGGATGAGGGCAAACACAATGAAGCTTAATCTAGACGAGACAGAAACACTCCTTTTAAGCAGATAACAGAGATTCAGCCTGTGTCAGACGGGTTACACTCTGAGGTGTATAGCTTGCATATATGCCTGGACATAGCCCTAACCCAGTATGCAGTTGAGCCTATACTTGAAGATGCAGATTTGGCTGAAGTGACACGTGCCTTGGTTACATCCAGTTTATATAACTGTAACCATCCAGTTTGTATTACTATACTGTGGGGAAGCCTGTGAAGCTGTTTGGAAAATCCAGTGTGTCCAAAAGGGTGTGACCAGAGTGCTGACTGGTCTTGATTCCTGGGAAAATAAATTCCTTTGTTTAAACAACTACACCGGTACCAGTCTGTTTCTGGGCACAATTCAAAGTGCTGGTTATGACCTATAAAGCCTGATCTGGGGCAAAACAGATGGCCTCAATGGGGCAGTTTGGAGCAGCCCCATTTAGCCTGGATTGGGGCTGCAGTAAACAGATGTGCAGCCCCAATGGAGCCAACTTCCACCCCAAATATGAGTGGAAAAGATCCGCACCTATTTTGAGTGGAAAAAAGCTATCCCTTTGCCTCTGGAGCCAGCTTTTCGCCATACCCCCAAGTTGGGTAGAAGCAGGCCAACGTGTAATTGCCGGCACGGATTTTGCCTGGCTTGGGCTGTGTGGCACATCTAAATGCCATGCCCCCAAGCTGGCAAGAAGCTGGCTTTACCGCATCATCTGTTTTGGCCCATAGTTGAGCTCTAGACTTTCTGGAAAATTGTATAAGTCTGCTTGAGCCTTTAAAATCCTCAGGGGAGGACTTTCTTAGAAGTCCACTGCTGTCATAGGTCCATTTGGTGAGAACTTGTGAGAGGACCTTTTCAGTGTCTGTTCTAAGGCTGTGAAACTCCTTCCCACAGGAGGTAAGGCTGGCCCCCTCTCTGCTTTCCTTGTGCCAGCAAGTAAACACATTTTGAATTAAACAAGCATTTAGCAATTAACTACTGTATTTACTAATGCATAAGTCTAGAAATTTTAGGCAAATAATTGACCCCAAAAACCTAGTTTCACTTATCCACAGGTTCATTAAGTGAGGGCTACCATGTGCATACTGGATTCCTGCCCTTCCTGGCTTCTGAAATCAGCTGGAGGGGACTGGCCGAGTGGGTAAAGGGAGTGGTGAATGCTTCACTGCAGCAGGGCAAATTTCCATCCTGTCTAAAGGAGGCTGTGATGAGGCTGTTACTGAAAAAGACCTGGATCCCACCAGTCTAAATAATTATTGGCCAGTCTCTAATATCCCATTCTTGGGCAAGGTTCTGGAGTGAGTGGTGGCTTCCCAGCTCCAGGGATTTCTGGATGAAACGGATTATCTAGATGCATTTCAATCTGGCTTCAGACTTGGCTATGGCACAGAGACAGCTTTGGTTGCCTTGATAGATGACATCCGCAGGGAACTGGACAGGGGGAGTGTGCCCTGTTGGTCCTACTGGATCTCTCAGCTATGGTATCCTTCTGAGCCGCCTTTCTGGAATGGGACTTGGGGGCACTGCTATGCAGTGGTTCCAGTCTTTTCTGGAGGGGTGCACTCAAAAGGTTGTGTCGGGATACTCCTGTTCAACTCCTTGGTCATTGGCCTGTGAGGTCTCACAGGGTTCAGTTTTGTCCCCTATGTTGTTCAACATCTACATGAAACCATTGGGAGAGGTCATCCAGAGTTTTGGGGTGCGGTGTCATCAGTATGCAGATGACATCCAACTGTATCTCTCCTTTCCATCTGACTCCAAGGAAACCATTGCTGTGTTGAACCAGTGTCTACTGTCAGTAATGGACTGGATGAGGCCAAACAAACTGAAGCTTAATCCAGACAAGACAGTGGTGCTCCTGGTCAGTCGTAAGGCAGATCAAGGAATTGGGGTTGTGTCTGAGCTGGATAAGGTTACACTCCCCTTGAAATCTCAGCCTTGTAGCTTGGGTGTGCTCCTGGACTTCACTTTGAGCCTGGATGCCCAGGTTTCAGCAGTGGCCAGGAGTACATTTGCACAATTAAAACTAGTGCATCAGCTGTGCCTATTCCTTGAGATGTCAGATCTAGCTACAGCGAGACATGCTTTGGTTACATCTCATTTGGACTACTGTAACACACTCTAAGTGGGGCTACCTTTGGAAACTGTTCGGAAACTTCAGCAGGTCCAAAATGATGTGGCTAGAACGCTGACCGGACCCTATTATACGGAGTGTATAACTCCTGTACTGAAACAGCTTCACTGGCTACCAGTTTGCTTCCAAGAACAACACAAAGTGCTGGTCATGACCTATAAAGCCCTACACGACTTACATCCAGACTCTTGAGAGACCATATCTCCCCATATGAACCACCTAGAGGCCTAAGATCCTAAGGACAAGGCTTTCACTCGTTCCCACCAGGCTCATTTGGTGAGGACACAAGAGAGAGAGCCTTCTCAGTGGCTGCTCACATCCTGGGGAACTCCCTTACACAGGAGGCTAGGCTGGCTCCCTCCCTGCTGGCCTTTTGCCGACAAGCAAAGACATTTTACTTATTTAATTGGATTATTTTAATTGTTTTTAAAGTAACGTTTATATATATATATATATATATATATATATATTGTTTAATGTATTTTAATGTATTTTAATATATTGTAAGCCGCCCTGGGTCCCAACTTGGGAGAAAGGCGGGATAAAAATAAATAACTCCTTTTAAAAATGCAACCATACCCTGGTGAAAGGCAAGAGTGCAATCTGTCATGGAAGCACTGAGCTCTTTCTGCTCTCTCTTCCATCCAGCCTTAAGAGTAAGCACAAAGGGTTAAGCCTGCCATAATTTTGTAGGTTCTTTGGCACTGTCTTCCTTTGCTTCATCATTTAGATCCTTTGTTGCATGTCCTTAAGTTTTAACCTCGATTTATCCAAGGGTCATATCAAAATCCATAATTTTGCCCCGAACACCTGCCCTCAACTTATACATGAAGTCAACCTATAGTCAAGTATATACAGTAGCTGTGCAGAATGGTGTGTTTTTTCAAATGGGAGGTGTATACTGCATTTTTGTCTTTAGGGTCATGTCTTTGGAAATGATTCTACACTATTTAAAAATTACTGGCAGTTCAACATTATAGCTGATTTATTTTTATTTATTTATTTTACATTTGCATCATTAGGTTTTGAAATTATATCTTGTTTTATCCTTGTTGTAAGACATGTCTTTTGGCCCACTTCAAGTGAAAGTGCCATATGCAAGACTTCAGCAAATAAATACAAATAAAAAGTCTTGAACAGACACTGCAGGAGAAGGGTGGTATCTGTGAAAATACCCTCCTTACCATTAACATTCATAGAAGATTCCACTGGAGGAAAGAAACTTATACGCAATGAGCAAATTCATATAACTCAATGGACGGACGTGTAATTTGCCTTCCTTGTGAAGACAGGGAAAATTCTCAGAGTTCCCTGAACAGAAGGAGGAAAATAAGCCTCTTTCTCCCAGATGAAGATAGAGGAGGAAGAAATAAATGAAAAGAGCAAAAAAGTACCAGTGGAAGATGATAAATCAGAGATGATAGCAGATGTCAATTTGCAGCCCTTACTTTTAAACCACACAGTCAAATATCCTTGACATTCATTTGTAAGATTTTAGAATGCATTCCATCTATATATAAAATAAAACATTCATATTTGCTAAGAATAATGAGTTGTAATTTTTTTTGAACTAAATCAAATTACTCCATGCTCCATATCTTCTATGGTTACATTTATAACAGTGCAGAACAGATATAACATGCTACATTACTGATCTCAGACAGCTTTACTCAGGCTTTACTAAAGCACTGCAGAATCAGAGGTTAACACTGCCAAAGCATGTAAGACTGAACAGTTCAGAAACCACAGAACATACGCATGACTTCTCGTGCTTAAATGTCTTATGGGACATGCAGAATAGGTTTTCTGATTTCTAACTAGTTCTGGCATGGGAAGTATTTACCTTGCATTGTTTCATACTGTGCCCTGCTGGACAGTTTTGAAATCACACAGAACCAACAATTTTCTCTACTTTTATTTGATTTGGTAAAATAGAGATACACTGCCAAAAATTCTTTACAGTGTGTGTGTGGTTAAGACAGTGTGATACCTATAAGAATCTTAACACAATGGTTCCCACTCTAGCTATTCTCATCAAGATTTTAATATAGACAGACCCAAAAGAAATCCTATAAATAACTACTGAAAAAGCAGCTAAAAGTCTAGACTTCTATCTAGTTATTTTATTTCTTAGCACTATTGTTCCAATTCTCCTTATCTCAATTTGTTTTGGCAAAACACAATTTACTGTCTTTCATTATTCTGATAATTAACTACCTATTTTTGTTTAAACTATATGAGTTAAAGTAATTGGTCTTAATTCTTTCTGCTTAATGGTCTTTTCATACCATTATTCCATTAACTCTGTAAAATGTTTTTGCATAACAAGGGATTGTATCTTTTTACTGTCCTTGTCTATTGTAAACTGAAAAAAATATTTTAATTCATACAAACTAAACACTACAGAATGGAACAAATTACAAGTCAATATAGTATCTACTTTCAAAATATGATTTTATCATTGAGAAAGATTTGGTAGTCCTGGAAAAACTGGTTAATAATCTGCAATCTAATGTTGATGACAAAAACTATATGTTTTAACTGGCAAATGCTGATGCCTCCACTTTTGCTGTGTACAGAGGGTAGCCAGACATTTTTATTACAAAATGCCGTCTGAAAAAGATGCAAAATAAAACTGCTAAAATGCAGGGGGAAGAAAACAAGGGGGAGGACACAAAGACCCCCTTCCCTTTGCTTATGGAGTTCAAAGGCATAACATGCAGCACCCTGCAGCAAATGGGAAGCTACACTAATTTTAAAGCCATAAAATGCTATAAAGTGCCCTGCAGGGCAGAACTACACTGAAGCTAGTTGCACCTAAATAAGATATGGTTCATTTACTTCGCAGCTTAGCCTAATGTAATCATCAGCGGATTTCTAGCCTAGAGTTGTAACAGGCAAGTAGCCGATACTGCAGAGGCGACACTCCCAGCCATTGAGGAGGCTTCAGCTAGATTGCTGTTGATTAGAAAATTTTTCAGTTTTGACAAGCATTTAATGAACATAAATCGCACCTTGATTGGTTTCTATTGGGGCCACAGGCACACCTGGAAATAAAAAGATTATCTCCTTCTATGAAAGACCTTAGGAAACCTACAATCGTGTTATAAGCTTGGTCAAAACACATATCTTTGAGATCTGCTGAATGTGGCCATGTAATTACACACACTGCCCTTACATCCTCCTGACAACAATGTTAATTTCAGTTTAAAAATGTAAAGACGTGTTCAGCATGTATAGGCCGGCAATCTTTCTAAAATAAAATGAGGTATTTAAAAAAAAACCCCACAGAAATCTCGTAATTGTGTTTGGTACAGAAATGGCATCTTTAATCCAGATCCATGCTGATCCTTCAGAAGAATTTTGATCCAGATATGTACTTCCAAGGAAGGCAGTTTTTACCCATTCAGTCTTCACCCTGTTGCTCCATGTGATCCCCAAAATCTGCTCCAGTGGACTAGGGAATCCCTCCAAAAAAACATGAGGGGGTGACACAGAAAAAAAGTCTGCAGAATGAGAGGGAAGCACTGCACCATCTCCTCTGAGTGCCATTCTGTCCAGCAAGTGCTTCCACTGTCCGGACCAAACATTGGGTTCAATAATATAACATTAATTCTTTGTTACTTCATACTCTCCTTAGAAGCCATGATAACTAAACTGAGGCTGTTATACTTTTACCATAACATGAGAAGGCATGACTCACTAGGAAAAGGATATAATGTTTAGTAAAAGTACAATAATGTTTAGCTAAGTAGGAAAAGAGGAAGACCACATTCCAGACGGATAGACTCAATTCAGGAAGCCATGGCCCTGAGCCTGCAAGACCAGAGCAGGGATGTTGATGATAGGGTAAACTGGAGGTCTCTCATTCAGAGAGTTCCCATAAATTGAAGCAAAATTGATGGCCATTAATAACAACATTATATGGAATAAATCTTTTCTTATATGTACATTTAAATAACTAACACTGAAAATAAATATATTATAGTTCTCCAAGTGAGAGCCAGCATGGCATAGTGGTTGGAGTGTTAAATTTTAGAGACCAGAATTTGAATCCCGGCTTGGCCATGTAAATCCACTGGTTGACTTTGGGCAGGTTACAGTCTCTCTGCCTCAGAGGATGTTAACGGCAAATCTTCTCGGAAGAAACTTGCCAAGAAAACTCCAAGATAGGTTCAGTTTAGGGTTGCCAGAAGTCAAAATATCAACAACTTTTCCAGTGCCATCTCAAGAACTTCATTTATCTGATAGCTATCATGCAAAATACATAAATTATAGAAATGCACAAAAGATATAAGATGTGTATATCTCCTCGCCTTTTTCCTCACTCATGCTCAATTATAATCGAAGTTCCTTTTTTAAAACCTGCATTACATATAATTGAACTATTGAGTCCTGCTAAATATTGATAAAAGCAAGACCCTGGCAATGGCGCTGGATTCAAACTGGCACACATGGCTGCTCCACTTACACACAGGGAGGGGAGGGGCAGTAGAAAACCTTCCATTACCAGGAGCCCTAAAAAGGAGAATTTGCCACGGGTATACAGTATATCCATTCTGACTAGTAGCCATTGATTGCTCCATCTTTCACAAATTTATCTAGCCCCCTTTCAAAGTCATATAAGTTGGTCACCATAAGTACATTTTGTTGTAGTATATTCTACTATTTAATTGTGAATTTTATAAAGTCCATTATCCAAAATGTTTTGCATAAATGGAGGATCCTAGGTTCTAGTATTCTGAGAAAGATTGGGGGTGGAGAGGACGACTCTTCACCCATTTTTGCCCAAAATTTGTATTAGTCAGTAAATTCACTCATCAAGATATTAACTCACAAGATTTTCCTAGTACGTTTTACCTAGCTTGATTAGGTAAAAATCCTATAATTAATGCTGATGCTAAAACAATAATTTAGAGAAGTAGGTTGTTAGGATTCATTATAACGTGTTAGTTGGGCTGTTTTTCCCCTTCTGCCAAATTTAGTAAAACATAAAATTCTGCTGACTTTTTTGCCAATAAGAACTGGAAGACATGCACCACTTTTGGTCTAATATTAGGCAGGCTCAAAATTAATCCTTTTAATACTTTCTACAGCTCAGGTCAGAGCAACAAGAGGAAGAACAATCAAAGAATGGAAAAGAAGGGGGGAAAGTAAGTCTTGGAATGGAATTGAAGTGAGGTTGGGAGAAATGGGTTCTTTGGAGACCAAGACCTCCAAGCAGCCAGAATCCTATCAGAATGTCAGTCCTTTTAGGCATGAAAGGCAAATATCCTCCCAAACACAGAAGTAAAATGTTGGAGCCTTTCATTGCACCAAAGGGTATAGTGTGACTCTCTTCTTTACTGATTACATAATGAACTGGTTTTTACTGTATACTGTACAATCTTGTATAATACTATATGAGTTGAGATACTATATCTTTTTAAAGTTTATTTTGTTCATGCAGTGCTATGTAATTGAATAATTAAGTGAAAATATTTCCTTACACCACAGTTTCCTTTCATGTTGCCTTCTCCCTTGCCACACTCATTATGTTTTTTATCACTCCCCTTCCTCCTCCTTCTCCAGCCCCTTTTAATAATAACACTGAGGTAAGAGGGTTGTTAGTTTTGTGATCATCTAAATGTATGATGCTACAAACTGAATTTGAGATGCTTGACTCTTGCATGCAAAACATACAATTTAACACTGACTTTACAGATGATATTTCTTGATTGAGGAGGCTAAAACATACAGTGATTTAGTTATGCCTAAAACTACTCAGAGACTATTAAAAATTTCAGATTAAAATTTTTCCACTTTTGATGCACTGGCAGATGTCTGCAGCTATGTAGTTACTATTACAGCACTTGTAGTGGATCAGTGTCTTAAACAGGGTATTTAAAGAATGAATGAAGTATATCGTTGGATCTTTCTAACTGCAGGCTAGCCATCTGTTGATTGGAGCATCCATGGAGAGCGCCATCCCATTCTCCTCAATGATGGCATGTCCATGCAGCTGCACCAACACAGGCATGTGTGTGTCATGTCACCATTAAGGAGGATGGGGCTTGAGGTCCCAGGGAGTTTGCCAGCCATGGTGAAAGGGGTCCAGAATGGAACCCCTGCAGACACCATGCACCAACTGTATATGTTGGTGGAAGTGGAAGGAAAAGACATAAAGATGAGTGTCAGACTTAACTGAAGAGGTTGTAAAGTGAGATCTTATGCTTCAGGATTGCCTTTCTCAACATGACAGTTAACCGGCATGTTGGACTCTTCTCATTCCCAAGCAATAAATCATATTATAAGCTTTGTAGTCCAACTGAGGCAAAGGTGTAAGGCAAATTTAAAAGGATAAAAAGAGCACTTTTTGGGGTTTTGTTTTGTTTTGTTTTTTAAATGTCTGGAAGCCCAAGTAAATAAAGTCTATCAAATTACTTTTATTCACATGTTTATCAAGACTTCTGATAGTCACGTTTATCAAGACCTCTGCCAAGTCCCTTTATAAAAAAAAAGTGGTGTTATATTGACCATTTTTCAGTACTCTAATACAGATGCTGATTGTACAATAATATTAGCTATTTTAGTAGAAAATCTTCTGAAGATTACTGAGAAGTTTCCCCTGGTTATGAAAGTGGTTGATTTGTTGTTGGTGCTAGATAAGAGTGGGCAACCTATGACCTCCAAATTTTGGACCACAGCCTCCAGCATTAGATAAGAGCTGATGGAGTTCTTTTCCAGCATTATCTAAAGGGCCACAAGATTTTCACTCAAAGTTAAAAGTCAAGCCATCCTATGCGAATTCTGTATCAGCTGTGATTGTTGCTAATTTGTATGTAAAATTTAAAGCACTAATGCTGGACTTTGAAGCCCTGTTGAACCAAGATGTTTGAAGAACCATACAGCCATATGAACCTGACCATGTTTCAAGATAATCTTTTAAAGAACTATTCACTGGCCTGCCTCTATTATCAATAAGGTCAGCTAGCATTAAAGAAAGGGCCCTCCTATGGCCCTAACCATAGGCAATTCCCACCCAAGAGATTTAAGGATGGCTTATCTTGGCAGCATAGTACACTCTGGAAGACGTTATCGTTATCAGCCATGGAAATCCACTGGGTGACTTTGAGCAAGTCATATTCTCTCAGCATCAGAGGGCAGCAATGGCAAACTCCCTCAGGCCAAATCATGGCATATTTCAAACCTCCTTAAGACACCTCCTTAAGACACACTGGACAAGCAACTATAAAACATATTAGGCAGAGAAATAAAATTCCTGAACTGAGTGAGTTCATCATGAAAAGCATTTAATTATATCTTCCTCCACGCCTCTAAAAGTATTTTCTCCTTCCTTTTCTTTTAAATGACCCCTATACTTGCCAAATTATTTGGCAGATTGGGGTCAATAAAGTGCACATCATTTCAACAAATTAGTCCAAAGCAGAATACCTGTCTTAAAATTTTGTCAAAAATGAATGAATAAGGCTGTTTAGAAAAATCTTTTCTGACTGGTATATTTAGCAATATTTTTCGTAGTGTGGGCCACGGACTGTGTTTCTTTGTTCTACCCTCTCCATTATGCCACCCACAAACATCATTTGTGTTGATCAACTGCTGTACAGTCACAACACCTTCTGCATATTTCTTGTTTGGATGGATTCCTATGGTAATACCCCTATGTGTGTGTGCAGAGAGAAGGAAATAAGGCACTGGTCATTATGGCATGTATCTATATATGCTCCCTCTAAGGTAATGAACGTGAAGCCAGGGACAGCAACTCTCAGAAAGCAGGACATACCTGACTGTGCTTCTTGCAAGTGAGAAGTTGGGCATTCTCTTCCCACTTGCAGTAAGTAAGAGTTCCTATATTGACTTGGCTATATGAATATGTTGAACTATGCTTGAATGTAGTTACCCAACTGCATTTCCAGTGCAGCACTCAACAATTTTTTCACTTCATAACTAGTGAAAGTTAAATTTAAGGATCTATATTTACCCTAAATGAAGCTAAAAATATCCTTTCAACCATTACAGATTGCTGTTGCTGCTGTTCTTTGTTACTTTGTCCTCACACAGTTTTTTTTTTCCCTGCACCCCTTCTTCAGCACAAAAATAGCTCTGAGACAAGGGTGAGCTGTGAGGAAAGGAAAGGGTGGAAATCCAGTTGGAAAGAGCACAGCTGTTTGTTCACTGTGTCCAATCCAAGGGTGAAGGGAAAGAGTTGGATGGATGGGGAGTCAGGAATCTTTTGTTATTATCCCTTTAATCCTCCTCCACAGAGAAACTGAAGATAGGCATGACATGTTGTTGCCTGCTGTGTTCACGGACAGGGGAAATATTTTCCAAAAGCCCACCTTTATCTCCTTCTTATAGGCTGAAAAGTACAGCTTGGGCATGAAGCATGAGGCAACTGCTATTCCTCTCTTGCTCTCCAGTCACTCCATTTCCATGCAATGCATAAAGGTGAACATAATTTAAAGTGAGTAATTCTACTCAAGGAAAATTTTGACTGCAACCTCACACACATATTTCAATGTATGTGCAGCCCCACTGAAAATGATGAGACTTACTTCTAAGTAAATAAGGCTGGCACTGCACTTCAGTCACAATCTTAATAAGTGCTTAACAATCTTAGCACTTATATTTACAAAAACAGGAAGCACATACACTTTAGTGCTCCTTCAATCCCTCTCCTATTTCCTCTTGATTTTCCTCAACAAGCAACTGTTCTTTGAAGTAAAGCATGAGAACTGTAAAGGGAAGGCCAGAGTTGGCATAGATGGCAGCTAGGAAAAAAAAGGTATTTAATAACTGTAACAATTACAAACTAGTAATAGAGAAAATGAGGATAAGAGAGCAAAACTGTTACAGAAGGAGAAAGTAAAGGAGCAGAGAGGGTTTGGTGGAGAATAGGGAGGAAGTTAATCTGAAAGGAGATGGGGAAAAGAATGACTGGAGTGTGTAAAAATATTATGGCAGGCATGAAGGCCATGAAAAAGAAAAAGGAAAGAGAAAATACTTTGCAGTATGGGGGTACATATATACTAAACAGATCTCAAGGATTCAATTATGTTTAAGGATATGTGTGACTCAACCTCAGCCACCCATGTATAACCAATTCCACTTGCATCCACCACCATTTTGTGACTTGGGAATCCTAACAATCTGTAGCCCTCTGAAGGGGCCCACAAGAGTTAACATTTTTTAAAAACTCCTAACCTATAGATACCAGGCAGTGAAGGAAAGGGATGCTGCCCGTGAGAGAACTGTGACAATGGACTATCACAATATGTCTGCCCTCTTTCTTTGTAACTAAAACTGTAATGGCAGCTAACACAAAGAAGGAGAAAATGCTTTGGGGTTTTGTTTTGTGGAAAGGAATTTAAAATCAGATTAATTCTATAGATAAATTCTTAATATCTTCAAAGGAGAAAGGAGTGACATGCTATTAAGCGTGCATTATCTAAACTGAAATATAACATTTATAATATAAATTGTGCAATTGTATTCTTTCCTCAATCAAAGAATCTTCCTGCTTAGAAAAATAAAGCAAGCATCAATTCTAAATGGCGTCCAAAATATGTACTTATTCTTTAGAATTATGGTGGGAAAGAGGTAGGTAGTGTGGTCTTTCCATCAAATTTCATTCTCTAAAGTAGCACTTACTATCCTCCTCCCATTTCTACATTGTACATTCTATGACCATTTTTCTACTGTATGCTCAAAGTAAGTGTGATAAAAACATACTTCAAAGGATGTTTATTCATTAGGCATTCATTTTTCTTATGTACTGTATAGAATTATTATTAATCTGTCAAATAGGTTTAGTTATACTTGTACTATCATCTGATAACTATAAAATACATGTATACTTACATGTAAACTTGGATGATAGGTTAGTACACCATTATCACAAAGAGTAACATATTTCTTCTTCCACTCTTTATTTAACGACTTGCCACTTCTCTTTAATAGCATACCCTGTTGAGAAGAAAAACAGTCAAGTGAAACTCATACTTAAGGGAAAGAATTTTTTATTTTATAAAATAAAATTTTACAACTCTTCTTGCAGTACAATCTAATATAATATGGCTACTTCATCCCCCCATCCTTAAATATACTAGTATGTAGAAGTAGCACAAACTCTTATCACAGTATCACTGCAGCTATTTTACTCTTTTAAGGTGCACATAATTTTTCACTTAAGGATTAGGATATTTCAAAAGAAAAAAGAAAACAGATAAAAATTTACAATAGATCACATGCTTGAGTTGTGCAGTTTATAAAAACCAAATAAATAAAGATTTCTTGGCATTCCCTGCTACAGTTCTGGTGACTTACTATAAAAATAGAAAATATTTGCTTTCTCAACTGGGAACACAGAACGAGAATTGAATGTCTAATAATAATTTTAGCCAGCCTGGACGAAATTTGACCATATGAGACCTAGACTAATTGGTGCTCCACAAAAGCTTAGTCTTTGCCTTCATGTCTCCATTTGTTGAGTACATTAAGTACCTTTTTAAAAAAACAAAATTAGCTAGACACATTAGAATTTGATTCTGAAGAAATAACAGTAGCTTCATCCTAACACATTGAAATTTCCAAACACCCCTGCTTTACAAGAGCCACTGTCCTGGGCAAATGGTAGTCACTGTACATATGAGATGGTATCCAAATGTTTTAATGATTACCATTTTAAAAATTGACAGAAAGTTTATTTTGATTTGTAGTTGTTAACTTATCTCTATGTAGTCACTATCTAGATTTGTACATTTTTCCCAGATTATCGTGACCCTCCGAATACCTGATATTGTAGAAGTCTGCAGACTGCACCTTACGATGGGGTACTATAAAGTAATAATTATCACCCGGAAGTTATTATGGCATATTGATGAAATTTTGTCAGTGTCATCATTGGTCCCTAAGTGCACGTTGCTGAGAAAATCAACTCATTGCATCTTTTATTTTTGTGACTGGCTCTGCCAGAAGTGACTAAAGTGTAAAATCCTCATCAGGCGTAATCTGCAGACTTCTACAATAATGCTATTTGGAGAGTCAAGAAATGCTGGGGAAAATCTGTAAATCTGGATAGTGACTACATAGAGATAAGTTAACAACTGCAAATCAAAACAAACTTTCTGTCAAATTTTTTTAAAGGTGATAATTAAAACTTTGGATACCCCTCATACACTTAAATAGAGGTTTTCAGTGTCAAATATTCAGTAATGATCTCTGCCAAATTTCCTGTTCACGGATATAGATATAATGTAATACAGTCTGCATTGTATTGGCTGAATATAAGGTTTCTTTATTTAAGAAAATCATTAAAGAAGTGATGAAAAACCACACAGGATAACAGGGTTCTTCAGTCTACCACAAACTAATTTTCTTCTTCATTCCATACCCAGCATCTTAACACTTGTGTGATTAAAACCACACAGGATGCAATAGTTTTCTGTCTACCACAACCCAATTTTCTTCCTCATTCCATATAGAGCAGCTTAACACACCAGAACTGGAACTGACATACAGCTGTGAAACTATGATGCCATTCAGCAGTAGATACTAGTAAGTGTCTTGTGAGGATTATTTTAACATTCAATGGCTCACTGTATATACTTGTCTTCCATATGTGGCAGGTCTTTTGATCTAGAAATTTCCCTGCTCCTGGCTGATATAAAACAACCAATAAATAAATAAATAAATAAAGTTCAGCCACATCATCTACTATCTACATGCCTAAATTATAAACATTTCTATGAGGCTGTTTGCAGGCATATTTTGCTGAAGGTGTAACACAACTTGTCATTGGTATGTTGAAAGAAAAAAAAAATGTACCTAGACATAAAGCTGCTGTCAACCCTCTAGAAAGGAAGAGTCCATGGTGGCCAATGAAATAATAACAAATAGGAGATTGACCTTTTGCTCAACAGTCTCCTCATCTCTTAAGCAGATTGAATCATAGAATCATAGAGTAAGAAGAGACCTAAAGGGTCATCCAGTCCAACTCCCTGGCTTGCAGGAACGCACAATCAAAGCACTCCCAACAGATGGCCATCCAGCCTCTGTTTAAAAATTACTAAAGAAAGAGACTCCACCACACTCTGAGGGAGTGTGTTCCACTGTCAAACAGCTATTACTGTCAGGAAGTAATAATGTCTTCTATTATTATTCCAAAAGGTGGGTTGCTCTGGAGCTGATGCTTTCTCCAAACAGTTTTTACTGGTGCAGAACCGGATGTTGTTAATGGTGAGAAAAAGTGGTTATTTGCAGAATTAGAATGTCAGATGCTAGGCAGTGGCCATTTCTTGAAAATGAAACATACTTTTTTTGAATAAAAAGAATAAAGAATAAAAATTAGAATCAGAACTAAAAATTTAGAACTGAATAAATAGTATACCTTCTAATCAGTAAACGTTAAGGATATCCAAATATTATTTGTATTTGTCAGTGTATGTACAATACTAGAATAGAATTTCACAGGACAGAATATGGCTACTGGCTGAAAATGGTGGATGATGCATGGCCAAGGAAACAATCCCCCTGTCATCATCAGAAGGATACTACATAAGTTTTGTGTCTGCTTAAAATGAGGATCAATTTGTTCCTTTTGACAGAAAGCAAAACTGGGGTGTCACTGTATCATTTCCCATACCACTGACCAATGATGTACTCAATATGCACCACAAGAGTTCATCCTGCTTTATAGTGACCATGTTGTACCCATCAAATACTCTAGTAATCTCTTGTCTGTTGTGATCTTTTAAAACTTACTGGATACAGCACTAACATATGTTTTAAATGTTTCAGACTGAGACCACATAACATGGTAAAATAGATAGCCCCCATCAATTGTATTAACAAGGGTCATGGGAAAATGCATATAAACCAACTCAATATGTTTCCATCATAGGGATAAGGATGCTTTGTACCCTTTCCTCGTTGATATGTCACCAAAAAGTAATGTCAGTCTCACTGCTAGTTCACAGGCAAAATATTGTAATTCCACTTTGCTTTTAATCACACAAATAATGCAGTGAAACAGCTGGTTGGGATTAATAATCACTGTGTCTCCTCCTATCTGTATTGGCTTCTTCACGGAGAACAGGGAAACAACCTTGCCTTTTCTTTGAAAATGATGATCACTGTACATTTTGTCGACACATCTTTCCATCACAGAAATGCCATGCTGTAGTGAGTCACTGCACTTTATGCCTTCGTCTCTAACAGTGAAATCAGCTTGTCAGAAACCTTTCAAATGAAGAGTGAAACCTGAGCCAGACAATAAACCTTTCAGTAACTTAGTTGTCATGTTTTTTTGTACTTGATTCACAGAATTCAACATGCTGCTCTGATATTACTGAAACATTTTGGTAAATGCTTTACAGAGATCTACCAACTGGGATAATAAAAGACATATTGTCGAGCTGGTGGGCCATAATGGATTTAGAAAAGGCTCTTCTACAAGTCCACAACTTGTTTTCATTGCTCTCACAAATGTCTACTCAATGCTCATACCAGTCATGTTTCTGACCATAATTTTTCGATAGACAGTGAAATTATCTTGCTGTGTAAGTTTTTAAAGCTCTTCAAAGGCAGTCAACAGCAATTTGTTCATTTTTTGCAGATACAGGTAAATTGCTTTCTCACAACTGAGATAACTGTGCCTAAATTTTATTCCTTGACATTATATGATGATGTATCTAAGGATAATAAATTTATTATTATTATTAATAAAAGGTTAATGACAGGTTGCTTACCTATAACTGTAGTTCTTCAAGTGGTTTTCTGTGAATTCACACAATTGGGTTTATCTTCACCTGCACATAGCATCCTTGGAACCTTCTAGAATAGCTGCCCAAGATTATTGGCAGTAGCTCCACCAACCCTATATATACCCAGGATTCCTGCTTATTTTCCTCAGTTCTTACAGATGCTGCATGGTAGCATCTCAAGAACCACAGAAACAAGACACATCAGTGGGGAGGATGGGCAGGTTCATGTGAATTCACAGAAGACCACTCAAAGAACTCCATTTACAGGTAAGCAACTTGTTTGTCTTCTTCGTGGTCTCCGTGAATCACACAATTGGATGATTAGCAAGCTACCATGGTAGGAGAAGGGTGTCATGCCAGAGAAGAAACACTTGTAAGGATACAACAACATTTTAAAATTAATCTGCCAAAAAGGTAGTAATAATAATGATGATGATGATGATGATGATGATGATGATGATGTTTTATTTATACCCCGCTCTTCAGCCAAGGCTATCAGAGCAGCTTACAATTTGTTAATTATAAATTTCCCTGCCCTCAGGATTACAATCTAAAAAGACATGACACAAAAGGAGAAGGGGTAGGTGGTGGAGAAGGGGGAAAGTCCAGCAGATCTTCTCTCCCTCGGAGGCCTGGACCAAGGCGGACTGGAGGGAGGCTCTTCTTCTTTTTAGGCAAGGCCTGTTGGAGCTGGCTTGCCTTTCTCTCCCTCACGATGGTGGATGGAGGGAGGGCTCTTTTTCTTTTTAGGCAAGGCCTGTTGGAGCTGGCTTGCCTTTCTCTCCCTGAAGATGGTGGAGGGAGGGCTCATCTTGCTATCAGGCAAGGCCTGTTGGAGCTGGCCTGCCTTTCTCTCCCTGAAGATGATGGATGGAGAGAAGGCTCCTATTGCTTTCAGGCAAGGGTGGTACAACCAATGGTGATTTCAATGTACATAACAAAACTGTTCTCCCAAAAGCTATATTAATTCTAGAACATATATATTAGTTCTAGCCCTGACCTTTCACAGGGGCTTGAACAGCAAGTCTCCTCTTGTCTGGCTGCCATCTCTCAGTGGATGCGGCATCGGCGCTTGAAGCTCAACATGTCTAAGACAGAGCTTCTTGTCTTCTCACCTAAGCCCACCCATCAATCCTCCTTTTCTATTTCTGTTGATGACACTTCTATTCAACCAGTTCAGCAAGCCTGCAGTGTTGGTTTCATTTTTTATTCTTCCCTGTCATTTATTCCCCAGATCCAGGCCACTGCTAAGGCCTGTAGATTCTCTCTTTACAACATTGATAAGATCCGTCCATTCCTCTCAGCCTCTACTGCCAAGACTCTGGTCCATGCCCTAGTGGTTTCGCAACTAGATTACGTTGGACAATGTTCTCTCGAATCTGAGGGATGATGGGGGCAAGGGATAGGAGCAGCATGTAAAATAACAGATCTGGTGGGAGAATCATGTGTCTGAAAGGAATATTCTATAGAATAGAATAGAATAGAATAGAATAGAATGTTCATATAGTAAGTCCTGATTTTTTTTCTCACTTGCAGGGTAAAGGCTATACAGGGAACACAACTGCTCACATTATGGCTCTCTCAAAGACATAAAAGGCACTGGGAGTACCCACTGCAGCCTGGAGATTTGCTACATCTCTTAACAAGATCAGGATGACATTGTAGAGAAGCCATGTCCATTCAAGAGCAATCGATGAGAAAGACGTGTGAAGAAATGTCGTGGAAACCAAAGTCAAAACAGAATAAAACCTCACAGATCAGCAGACAAACTAAAAGAAGTCGAAGAATGAGTCAAGTCAAAACCAAAAGTAGACAAGACACCAATGAGGGTTCCTCAATGCAGCTAACTTTGAGGATGAAAAGTAACTGAGGGAAATAAGTGGGAATTCTGGGTGGATGAAGGTACCGTTAAAAATCCTGTCTAGCTATTCTAGAAGGTTCTGAGTATGCTCTATGCAGGAGAAAATAAACCCAATTATATGATTCACAGAGACCACAAAGAAGAATTTATACAACAACATGCATTAACTATTACATACATATTTATCAATCAATCACAGATGTATCTTTGATGTGAACTTATTGTACACATCAATCCCCCATGAGGAAGCTTATTAACTGAAGTATTAGAATTATGCAACAGGAAGCTTCCCCCATCCCATTTTCTTTCAAACATTTTGTTTTTATCCTCCCTTCTCCATTCTGATAAAGATTTTTATTTATAAGTACATGGAGTAGCTATGGGGAGCTCTGCAGCCCCCAGTATTGTAAAACTATATATGACTCACTTGGAAAAATAATGTCATCTTCAACCCAGCAGTTAATCCATTTCATTCTCATTTTATTTCTTACTGTCATTATATTGATGACATATTTTCCCCCAGCATCATCTTTATTTCCTTTCTTTTAAAAAACAGTTGGACATTGTTAACAGAATAAACAAAGACATAAGTATACATATAATGACATATTTTTGATATTTAAGGGAACATCAGAAATTGAATTTTTTTCTTGATAAATTCAACAAGTTCACATATTAAATTTACATGCCATTATGATCAGTTCACTTGCTCTTTTCTTGATGTTAGAGTCACTCTATCAAGAATGAGAATTATTGGTTCTAACTACAAGAAAACTACTGACAGGAATTCCATTTTACACTCCAACAGCTGTCATTCACATTATTTGAAAGCTAATTTACTCTTTTCACATTTGTTGTGATTGCAAAGGAATTGGTCTTGTAACATTCAATTTCTCACAGATGCTAATCAATTTTTGGAGATAATATGTTCTAGGGGTTACCCAGAGAAGGTTTATCATAATCTCTAGTGTAGAAAAACAACTTTTTCAACCTAAAAATAACATCAAGTTTTAGGATTACCTTATGATTTTTTTCAACTACTACATGTGACTCATTGCAACATAAGATCAAGGCTACAATTATTAGACACTGGCATATAGTAAATAAGATAAAAGGTTGTGAATTTCCTACCATCGTTCCATTCTAGGGTAAGATTCTGGAGCGAGTAGTGGCCTCCCAGCTCCAAAGGGTTATGGATGAAACAGATTATCTAGATCCATTTCAATCTTGCTCCAGACCTGGCTATGGGACGGAGACAGATTTGGTTTCTGTGGCGGATGACCTATGCAGGTAACAGAACAGGGGGAGTGTGTCCCTGTTGGTTCTGCTGGACCTTTTGGCAGCTTTTGACACCATAGACCATGGCATCCTTCAGAGCCATCTCTGTAGGATGGGACTTGGGGACACTTTTATGCAGTACTTCTGGTCTTTCTTGAAGGGGTGAACTCTGAAGGTGGTGGTGGAGGACTCCTGTTAGACTCCTTGGCCACTGCTATGGAGTCCCACAGGGTTCCATTCTGTTCCCCCCCCCCCCCCATTTAACATCTATATGAAACCACTGGAATAGATCATCTGGAGCTTTGGGTACAGTGTTGCCAGTATGCTGATGATACCCAACTGCTTCCCATCTGATTCCAAAGAAGCTGTCTCCATACTGAACTAATGTCTGCTGTCAGTAGTGGCCTGGATGAAGGAAAACAAACTGAAACTTAATCCAGATAAGACAGAGGTGCTCCTGGTCAGTCGTAAGGCAGATCAGGGAATGGGGACTTTGCCTGTGCTGGAAAGGGTTACACTCCCCCTGAAATCTCAGGCCTGCAGCTTGGGTGTTCTCCTAGACTCAAATCTGAGCCTGGATGCCCAGATTTCAGTAGTGGCCAGGAGTGCATTCGAACAGTTTAAACTAGTGCGATAGTTACACTTGTTCCTTGACACATCAAATCTGGCTATGGTGACACATGTCTTGGTTGCATCCCATTTGGATTACTGTAACACACTCTACATGAAGCTTCCTTTGGAAACTGTTTGGAAACTTCAGCAGGTCCGTAACACCACAGCTAGAATGCTGACTCGGGTCAGTTATAGGAGAATATAACTCCCTTGTTGAAATAGCTTCACTAGCTACTGATTCATTTGAGAGCACAATTCCCCTTGTATGACTTAGGTCAAGACTATTTGAGAGACTGCATCTCTCCATACGAACCTACTAGAGACCTAAAATCTTCAGGAGAAGGCTTTCTCTAGGTCCCACCACCATCAGAGAGAGCCTTCTTAGTGGCTGCTCCCACCCTTTGGAATGCCATTCCACGAGAAGCTAGACTGGCTCCCTTCCTGCTTACTTTTCACCTGTAAGTTTTTGTTTAGACATATTTTTTTAATATATAAACATGACAGTGTGATTTTATATGAGGTTTTTTAGTTAGGTTTTTACTTTTTCATGTTTTTATGTTAATGTTAATACAGTGGGCCCTTTGTATACGCGGGGGATGTGTTCAAGACACCACCACCCCCGCATGCGTATGGCAAAAAATGTGGGACCTCAAGTCCATTAATTTCTAAGGCTGCACGCTCCTGCACGTGGCGTGGTGCACACACCATTTTAAGTCCCCGGGCTTGCTGTGTGAGGAAGCTAGAGTATGGCACATATGGAGCTGGCAGGCTATACTGTTTTATATAGATAATTGTAAATGTTTTACATTTTTTATTGTAAAGTCTTTTAAAATGTTTTTATCTTATGGGCTGCCTTGGGTCCCATAAAGTGGCATAGAAATGAAATAATAAATAAATAATTTAAGAGATCCTATTGGTTGAAACAGATCTTCACAAACCAGTCCATTCCACATCAGTATTGTAACACACCTGAGGAAGTAGGCTCAACTCTAGAAAGCTCATGCCACCAACTCCTTTCTTTCAGTTAAGTCTCAAAGCTGCTACAAGATGCCTTTGCATATCAATATTGTCAGGTCATTATAAGTGTGGCAGATGTTCCTGTTGCCCTCAAAACATGAATATAAAACAGTTTATTCACACCATCGCTCAAAAGGTTTATAAGCTAAGGCCCTTTTCAACTTGTCAACCAAGGGAGTTGTTTATATAATAATTTGTCCCTGCTATAAATTGTGCATTGGGCAGATGAGTAGAACTTTGAAGACAAGATTAATAGAGCATAAGAGTAAAATGAGGACTGTGGCATGTGGTACACCATCATATTAATTATAGATATATACAGTAGATAGTAGACTTCTTAAGAAACATATGGGCTAAACAGACCAGCATAAAATGCAGGCATCGGGGTGGAGTGGGGGCACAGCGACTACCTGCAGCCCGCCCCAATGCCGGTGTAATGCTGCCTGCCCAACTGTATGGAGGATGTTGTCACACCACTCCTTTGGCACAGTGTTCAGATGCGCTGTGCCAAAGAAAAGCAGAAAAGCTGCCACCATGGCACCAAGAGCACCTTTTTGTCATTCTAAAAAGGAATGGCATTTTGCCAGTTCTTTTTGGTGCAGCAAAGCACCGGACTGGGCCTGCAGTGTGCGGTTGCTGCGGGACTGAGCTGGTGCTGAAAGGAGTGGCATGAAGCCGCCATTTTGGAGCCATCTGTTTTGCCCGATAATGTAGCTTCTTTGTTATTCTGTAATTCTGTGTTACAGACATTTCTCAAATTCCTTGTGACGATTCAAGTACTGTTTTTTTGAGGAGGGAAGCAATTTGATCATTTAGGCTAGGAACTACAATCCCAATGGTCTCAACAAACAATTAAGGAGACTATCCCTCCTGAGTTTACTGTGGTTAAAACGCCATTAAAACACTCCATAAGCATGAAGGTATGATAGCTGGTCGCACTTCTGGACCATCACTGAAGTGTCCCCTCACCTCTCCCGTCCTCAAAACATTCATGGAGCAGCCATTTCTTCAATAACGGGAACTTCCATTATGAAGAAATGGCAGCTCCGCGAACATTTTGACAATGGGAGAGGTGAGGAGACGCTTCAGAAGCGTGACTGGCTATCATACCTTCATGCTTCTAGAGCGTTTTACCCGCGTTTTAACCACTGTAAGCCTCCCATGTGATAATTATCCTAATCTCAGCTTTTTTCTGTAAGATCCTGTCCCAAACCATCTTGGGTTTTTAAAGTTCCTTTATGTTCTAATATAGTTGAATTTAAGTTCAAATATTGTTAAATTTATTAATCCTTAGATAGTTGAGATGTCATCATGCACAAGCATGATCCTAGGTATCTGCCATTTTTACAAGATAGTATCTCTTTCCCAAGTGAGACTTTTGTAATGTTCAGGAAGCTAAGCTGCAATGTTCCAAATGTAACCTTGTTCTGAATTTACTTTGGGAACACTGATTTGGGGTTAATATACCTGGACTAATTGTATTTTTACTTATATGCATCATTTGCCCCTGAAGGAAACTGCATCATATTCTGAACAAAATAGAAGCTCCATAATGTAAGCAGCCCAAACACTGACAAAGGCATCCTGCATGTGTTTGTGCAATTTACTATGGGGGACCAGAGAATACAGCGATTAACTCATATCACAGAGGTTTCTGGTCATTTCATATTTTATAATCTGGCTGGCATCTTATTTGACATTAACCCGGGGCCAGGTAAAGCTAGGCTTCCTGATGAGGCCACAATGTTTTCCAGGAACAAAGAGGAGGAGTATAGCAAAGGATGCCAGGGCAATGCCAACAGCAAATTAGAGTTGGCATCCATCACCTATCCCCTTAATGACACATCACTAGTTGACATCACAATCTATGTTTTTTTTATTAGTAAATATTGTATTTTGTGGGATGCAGTGGCTTAGTGGTTAACACACCAATTCTGAGGATCGGAAGATCAGAAGGTTGGTAGTTAGAGGCCCAAGTATTGCATGATGGGGGTCATCTCCTTCCACTAGTTCCAGTTTCTACCAACCTAGCAGTTTGAAAGCATGAAAATGCAAGTAGATAAATAGGTACCACTTCAGTGGGAAGGTAACAGCGTTTGGTGCAGACATGCTGGCCACATGACCACCAGATTCATCTTTGGACAACACTGGCTCTTTGCCTTAGTAACAGAGATGAGCACCACCCCCTACAGTCAGTTACGACTAGACATTCATGTCAAGGGACTATCTTTACCTTTTAAAATATTTTATTACAGATAAACAATCAGATCTTAATTAAAGTGAAGAATTTTTTTAAAAAAAGAGGACTACTAGCAAGGACATATTTGGGAACCAAAAAACAAAACAAAACCCAACAACAACTATTAACAGTATTTTTATTATTAAACAACCCAACAGGGTTACTCTGCTGAATTTGCCTTTAAATAAATTCACAATGCAACAGTTTGTATGCTGTCTTTGAAAGCATACTATAGAATTGAAAGAGGAAATCAGGTCTGGGAATACAACTCCCAGTCCTAGACGGAGTCACACTCTCCTCGAAGGACTCTGCAGTCTGGGAGTACTTCTAGACTCGTTGCTTCACATGACTAGCCAGGTGAATGCGACAGTCAGGAGTGCTTGTTATCAGCTCCGGCTGACAGGCCAGCTGTGCCCTTTCCTGGAGATGAGGGACCTGGAGACTGTGGTACATGGTTGGTTACCTCACGTTTGGACTACTGCAATGCGCTCTACATGGGGCTACCCTTGTGCTTAACCCAGAAACTTCAACTGGTCCAAAACATGGCAGCCAGGCTAGTTACTGGTGTATCGAGGAGAGAGCACATAACACCCCTGCTCAAATCTCTCCACTGGCTGCCGATTAGTTTCCGGGCACAGTACAAGGTGTTGGTTTTGACCTTTAAAGCCCTACATAGCTTGGGTCCATCCTATCTCAGGGACCGCCTCTCCCCATATGAGCCCCCTTCGTTGCTCTGGGAGGAACCTTCTACAGCCTATGAAAATTAGGCTGTCGCAGACCTCCCAGAGGGCCTTTTCTGCCATTGCTTCCAGGCTGTGGAATGGCCTGCCGGATGAGATGCGTCTTATTACAACCTTGGACGGTTTGAAGAAAGCTGCCAAGACGCATCTCTTCCAGCAGGCCTTTCCGAATAGTGGTTAAACTTTTCCTGATTCCTAAATCCTCTCCCAGCTATACATCTGATACTCCCCGAGGCTGCCCAAAAATTCTCATTGGAGATATAAGGTTTTATTGATATTGTTTGTAATTCTGTGTTAGTTTAATCTTATTTTAAGGGGTGGGAAGCGGGACTGGGTTGTAATATTTTAACTGTACCTGTTTTTAAAATGTTGTACCCCGCCCCGATTGTTCATTCAGAGGGGCGGGTTATATATAAATATTATTATTATTATTATTACTATTATTAATTTCCTCACTGCAAAGTTAGTGGTGCCCCCAAAAAGATAAATGAACTCTACAAATCAAATTGCACATAGTTTCTCAATTTTTTGAATGCAAAGTTCATTCTATCCAGTTTTCACATCCATTTGTGAATTTCTTTTTTTAAAAAAATCTATATCAGAATTGTATTGTATTGAAAAATGTATTTGTTTTCATGCACATTTTCTGAGATGTACACTTTTTTGTATATACTTTTCTCCATAAAAATGTTTTCCAAGCAATTCTTAGACTTTTTTTACACATTCCTGTAATATACAACTGCAATGAGGGCTTGGGCAATTTTGGAAATAGTAAAGCTATCTATGTCTACTAGTCTACATGATATGTATCACCTGCACTGTGCACTAATTTTGAAAAAATGGGTGATTTTTTCATGTTAAAGAGTGTGACAGCAGAGGTTCTGCAAGCTGGAGGTTTTCAGGAGTGGCAGTGCACCCTCACTTTTTAAGTCAAGAAGGGAGTCTAGGTAGTCGGGAGAAGTTGAGTGCTAAAAAACCCTTCACTTTGGGGGCTGCAGGGGTTAACATTTTCCACCTGTGTCCTACAGCACTAAAAGGTCAACATCAGTTGCTGGATGACAAAGACACAGGATGCTACTGCAGTTATGTAGATAGCCTTCTTGTAGGCTTACCCTGGGCAGCATCATTCAGAGTTTCTTAGCCACTGACTCCTCAAATGTGTTTTCAGTATACTAGACACAGAAAGGCAGGAATTCTTTTTTTCAAATAATTATTGTGTCAAGCTATGAATAAAAACCTTCTGCAAAACTAGATTTAATATACAGTTAAACTATTACGATATTTCTGTGGCACTTTCTTGGCAAGTTTCTTCAGAGGGGGTTTGCCAAACTCATCCTCTGAGCGAGACAGTATATGACCTTGTCCAAGGTCACCCAGTGGGTTAGTCAAGGTAATACTACCCATATCCCTCTCGGGGGTGGAGGACCTATTAGGCTGATGGAACACAAAAGGTTCCAAAAAGCCCTAGAGGGTTTTATGGTTGGGAATGACAGCAATTTTGTTGATGCTCTGGTTGATACCTGGAATAACGACCTTACCAGGGCTATAACCTGAATGTCCTCTTTGGCTCGCTTCAAATAAAAAACCATGGTACATGGAAGACCTTCATAAAATGAAGCAGGCCGTGTGACGACTAGAGCACCACTGGCAGAAACATTGCCGCTCATCTGACAAGACACACCTTGAGAACCTATTGAAGTCTTACAGAGTGGCAATCGAGACAGCAAAGAATTCTTTCTATGCTGCCCGTACTGCATCAGCGGAGTCGTGTCCAGCATTGCTGTTCAGAGTGGTTAGAGAGCTAACTCAACTGCCTCCCACCCTGAACCCATTGTTAGAACCAATTGTAGCCTGCTGTGATGCATTTAACGACTTTTTTTGCCAATAAAATCTCTCTGACAAGCACCAATCTCGACGTCAGCATTAAAACAAGAGACTAGGAGAGAGGTGTCCAGTGACTCTGTGGACTATATTAGACTGGATCAATTTGAGCTTGTAAGTACCGATGAAATGGACAAGCTCCTTGGATGTGTTGGACGACTTGCCCCTTCGATCGTTGCCCATTTTGGTTGACTGCCTAGGGAAGGGATGCTGTAACAACGTTGCTTCAGGCCAGGGTAAGTTTCCATCCACACTCAAACAATGAGTGGTTAAACCACTTTGAAAAACCCTCCCTAGATCCCCTGGTAAGAAACAACTATAGGCCGGTCTCCTTACTACCATTCTTGGGCAAGGTAATTGAGAGGGCAGTTGCCTTCCAACTCAAAGCTGTCTTGGATGAGCCAATTATCTGGACCCATTTCAAACTGGTCTCATGGCGGAATACAGAGTGGAGAATGCCACGGTCACCTTGGTCAATGATGTCCGTCTGGGCATTGACAGGGGAAGTGTGACCCTGTTGGTACTCTTGGACACCTCAGCGGCATTCAATACCATTGACCACAGTATCCTTCTGGAACACCTGAGGTAGTTAGGTATCGGAGGCACTTACTCCAGTGATTCCGTTCCTATCTTTCAGGCAGATTCCAGATGGTGAAGCTGGGAGACAGCTGCTCTTGTAAAAGAGAGCTGACATCTGGTGTCCCTCAAGGCACCACTCTGTCTCCTATGCTGTTTAACATTTGCACGATGCCACTGGGAGAAATCATTCGGAGACATGGGGCACAGTGTTATCAGTACGTTGATGATACCCAAATTTATTTCTCTATGTCTCCGACTGTTGCAGTGACCAAGGATGGCATCTCCCTTCTGAATGCTTGCCTTGAGTCGGTAATGGGCTGGATGAAGAAAAACAAACTCAAGCTGAATCCAGAGAAAACGGAGGTACTCGAAATAGGTACCCCTGGTTCAGGGATGAAGTGCTGGACAGGGTCACACTTCCTCTAAAGGACGAGGTTTGCAATCTGGGAGTACTCCTGGACTTGTCTATAAAGTTGACATCTCAGGTGGAGGCAACGGCCAGGAGTGCTTGGTATCAACTTCGGTTGATATGCCAACTGCACCCCTACCTGGCCCAGGACCTTGAAGCAGTCGTACATGCTCTGGTAACCTCTCCTTTAGATTTCTGTAACACGCTCTACATGGGGCTACCTTTGTATAACCCGATCATAAGGAATACCTCCACTTCCAAACTTCATAGTATGGATTAGGCGATGACTGATCATTTTAAGGGTTAGTATTAGTAGCACAGTACCACAGTACCATAGCATTGTAGCATTGTTGTTTTTAATGACTGATTGTATTTTAGAACACTTATTTTACTCTGTACTGGAATGCTGATTTTACTTGCTATAATCTCGCCTCAATCCATAGGGAGAGGCTGGAAATACAAATACAAATTTATTATTATTATTATATTATAACACACTTGGGATTCGAACTCTGGTCTCCAGAGTTGTAGTCTAACACCTGAACCACTATACCATGCTGGCTCTCAGTTAAACTACACTGAAGTTGAAATAAATCATAATTCCAAGTAAGAAGATGTCCACTCCTAATGTAAGGAAGGTTTAAAACATTTGTTTCCTTGATGTTCCTTTAATACAATAGTTTCCAAACTTTGATCCTCCAAGTGTTTTGGACTCTTGGGTTTTGGCCATTTTGACTGGGGCTTCTGGGAGTTGAAGTCCAAAGCACCTAGAGGACCAAACTTTGGGAATCAGTGCTTTAACATTTAATAATAATTTAGCCTTCTAAGTGCAGTTGTATCATCTCTACTGTGTTGGCAGCACAAACTTGCAGGGTTTTTTGCTCACTACTGAGGTTGCTTACTGCAGAAATTCACTTTGGATCATTATGCTGGTCTGTGACTGTAATAAATATTTATGTATCATTTTTGGCCCAAACAGACAGGCCAAAATAAAGCTGCTTCGGGTCACTTTGGAGATATGCTGTTGAAATGACACAGGCATCCTAAGATGCCAGAAGCTGCACCAAAGCTGTGCTCCTGTGCGTGCTGGAGTGTGGCTTTGGTGTGGCTTCTGGCCTCTTAGGATGCATGCATCATTTAAACAACATACCTCCAAAGTGACCTGAAGCTGCTTTATTTTGGCCTGTCTGTTCAGGCCCTTACTGTGGAATGTCAAGCTCTTTATTCATGATTTCAACATATTTTGTCAGCTGCTATGGAATATATATTTTAGCGGCCATAAGCAAGGCATGCTCAGTTGCTATACAACATCGTTACTAAGAATGCATGTTCTATGTCTAGTCCCTGGAGGTCACTGCAAGCCAAAAGCAATGTTAAACATACAAGCTTTAAATAACTTATGAAGTTAATGCAATGAATATAAGCATTATCTGAAATCCATCACTAAGTGGCTTACTGCAGCCCCAAGCTGTGATAAAACTCTACTCATAAATTTATATTAAAGCTCTATTCAATAGCAATTATTTACCAACAAAGATTTATTGATTCATTTGCTGTTAAAGTCGGAATTCCTAACTGAGCCAATCACTCTGTGATATTGGCCTTCAAGCCATCAGGTTTTGGTATAGACCACTATCATGTTCAGCATCCTGATTATAATGGCAAAACTGTGCAGTTAATGAGGAGAATCCCACTTGGGATCAATTAAATGTGGTGGACAGCGGGCCAAGAATTGATATAGTACACACATGTGCACTACTCTTTCCCATGTATGTTAAAACATTGCTAATTATTTTTCTTGGTATGGATTGCTATCTGATTTAATAGCTCTAAGAGACCATCAGTACAAAAGGTAAGTATACGGATAGTTTGTTTAACTGTCTTTTTTCTTATACTGGTAAGCAACAGAAACATATTAGCCAAGGGTAGGAACAGATGGAGGTGGAAGGATCTGTACATGTGAAAGAAAACTTTCAGGTTAGATAGCCTTTAGTTTACCTTCCTAAATTAAATGTACTACTTTTGCATACAATATATATGGAAGAAAATCAAATGACTTACTGCTCTTTGGCAACTAGGTTTAACTAAATAATCCCTTCTGCTCTATCAGTGGTCACACATACACAACTGCAAACTGAGGATCCCAGGACGAGGCCTTCAAATTGAACTAAGGTCCCAGGCAGACTCATACAATTTCCTGAGATGTCCTGAGAAAGATAGGTTCCAAAGCAACTAGTGTTTAAATGTCAAAGCTAGCCAACTTTAAATAAGCCTGGAAGCAAAATGTTGATTTGTAAAGCCAACAGAAAAATCAGTGTCCTATAATCTGTATGTGTGGCCCATGTGAGAACCTGTGCAGTTGCATTCTGAATAATTCCAGTTTCTAAGCTGTCTCCAATGGCACATATAAAGCATTAAAGTTATCCAGATAAAGAATAGGGGAGTTATCTGTTCCCAGAGTCAGAACAGAAATGACTGAGACTATATTAGTATATGAAACCAGTGTGGCGTAGTACTTTGAGTGTTAGACTAGGACATGAAACCCACTGGCTAACCTAGGGCAAGTCACACTCTGTCAGCCTCAGAGGATGACAATGGCAAACTGCCTCTGAAGAAACCTGCCAAGAAAACACCATGATAGGTTCACCTTAGGGTTGCCATATGTCAGAAATGACTTGAAGGCACACAACCACAACAATATTAGTTTATCCTGTAAAAGACATTAAAGGTAACTCAAGTTTGCTTTAGTCTTTTTGTTAGATTTCCACCATAAAGCTTGTTCCATCCTGTTTCTGCATTAATTGGCAAACACTGGCTCAAGCCAATATTGTGCCAGCAGATATCTACTGAACTATAGTGAAATGGAACTTACTTTTTCCCCTTCCTTCATGCATACCTCTGCACCACCTGAAAACCATCTCTGAAAACTAGCTGAAAACAAAAGCAAATCTGAGGGCAGACAAGGAGGAGAGGTTATCATATCTTTCCTACCTATACTGATGAAAATATTTGTTATCTGCAGGGATTCCATTCTGGACCCCCCACACAATAGCAGCAAATTCTGTGGTATCTCCAGTCCCACTGTCCTCAATACATGTGCAACGTGTGCATAACTGTATTGGCATGGTCGCGTGCACACAACCATGACAGAGAATGGGCAGGGCCATCCATGAATGCTCCAATCCACAGATGGCAAGTCCATGGAAGACGAGAGCTGACTGTACCATTTTCCCGCCTTTTGTTTAAGAGACAACATGAAACCGTGTATGAGATTCTGTTTGAATTTCTTATAACATGAAGTTTTTTCAAAAATTCTTTCTTCATAGACATTTTACCAAATGTCTGTGTCTCTGTGTGTGTTATATGTATTATTATTAACCTTTATTTATATAGCACTGCAAATTTACACAGTGCTGTACATACAATCTTTTAATTAGATGGTTCCCTGCCCTCAGGCTTACAATCTAAAAAAGACAACACAAAAGGAGAAGGGAAAGGTGGTGGGAAAGGGGGATGAGGTCCAGTGGCTCTTCTCTCCCTCTGGAGCCTGGACCAAGGCAAATAGACTGGAGGGAGGGCTTGGCCTCCAAATACTTAGTTAAAAGATATGTACTTTTTCTAACACTTATGTTTTTGAACATAAGTGTTATGAACCAAGGCATATTCTCACACATCTTTAACTAATGTACAAGTCAGTTGGTGAAAAGTACACTCCCGGCCACACTTTTGAGATCCAGAACAGTGAATGGGCTGCTTCAGGCAGAGTGCAACTGAACCCAGAGCAAGCTTAATACCTTACACAGGATCAACAGAAGCCCAAGCGCTAATTGTCCATTCTGTCTGGATTCTTTACCAGTTTGTTCACCATCATTAAATGGAAAAGTGCCACTGGACACCAATTCAGAATTTTCAGTGGTTCAGTAAATTTGCTCATCCGGGTTGAATACCATACTCTTGCATGCCACCAGAAAACAATGATCACTTTCACATCTATAAAAAATGTCTAAACATACTATAAAAAAATCCCCAAAACAAAAGCTTGTATGATACCTGCAAACCTCACCAAAGGCCATCTATTCCAATCCTATGCCATGTGGAAATTCATGAGAGATGGACATCCTTTAAGACAGTCTACTCCACTACTGAAGAGCTCTTACAGTTAAGTGGATTTTTTTTTAAAATATTACTCTATTGGTTTGTGACCTAGTCTCTGGAGAGCAGGAAAAAAGGTAGCTCCATTTTCTACATGACAGCTCTTCAGAAATTTGAAGATGGCTATCATGTCACCTCTCAGTTTTCTCCAAGCTAAATATCCCCAGCTCCCTAAACCATTCCTTATAGGGCTTGGTCTCTAGACCTGTGATAAACTTGGTCATCTTCCCTGGACACATCCCAGCTTGTCAGTATCCTTGATCTGTAGTTCCCGAAACTGGAAAGAACATTCCAGGTGTGGTCTGATCATATACAATGTTACACTTGCCTCACACCAGATATTGACAAGCCATTGAACACAAAGTATCTACCAGCTCCTCACTTCCACAATCTTCTCTGATCAACACAAGACCATTTCAGGTACTGTATTTCATTTATTAAAACTATTGCATAATCTATGTTCTAAAATTCTTTGACAGTAGCACTTGAGTTCACCACCCAGGCTAATAAAATGTGTTTGTTTTTTACCCTGCATTACAGATTTATTTACTGCTTTCTGATGTTTCTGTCCCTCTGCTATCAATGAAGACTCCTTGCCACTGCTAGAAGATTTACTGTCCTCTTCACACATATCATTGTTTGATCTCTGATAAGTATCTACATGTAAATCATTGACTAAGCATTGGTGCATTTCAATGCTGTGGAAGTCTACTGAACGCTGAAGAAATCCTACAAAGTTCCCCTTGGCTTCCAAATGTATCAACTATAAAAGTATGCACTAGTTAGCAAAGTCACCTAATGAATGAAGGTGGTACTGCAGGTATCCAACATGTGTAGGCTCCCAACACATGACAGCATTTAAAGTAATTTAAATCTATGTGTTTTAAAATTAAATAACCCTTTGGTGCACACCCCTATTGTCATTAGTACACACACTAAGCTTCATGTGTGCAGGGTTCATGTTCATGTTCTTGGAGCTATGGCTCTGACAGACAGACAAGCATAATCTTGTATTAACACAGTTTTATACCTATACCCAAATTCTGCACTGGAAAACGTGCAATCAGTTGCCTTCCATCACATTTTCAATCTCTACGTATGAAGTGGAAGGGGTAGGAGGACATGGTGGGGGCTGGAAGGGGGAGAATTCCACAGTGCTTTAAAAACAGAATTAAACTTTCCATCCTGATTGAAACTGTTTCCATAGAAACATCAGGAACACCACTTAACAGAAGCTTTTTTTTAAAAAAAATCATGTTTGGTACGATACCCCTCCCCCAGACAAGCTATTTCACAAATGGATGATTTTTGCAGCTTACTCTGTAGATCCTTCCATGAAGTAGTGAAAAGGAATATAGGATCCTTAACCAGTTCCCTTGTGGCCCCCTCCTTTTTTTGTTGGTAATATTTCTGTCATTCTACTGGGGTGTATGGTACAAAGGGTTACACTTTAATTGAGCTGTCAGCATCTCCAACAATCCTATAAAACTTCGATTATGCACGGCAGGGTTAGTGACACACTTGTTATTGTGGATGCCCTATTTGCTAAACCTAACCACCACCACCCCACAGGTCACATAACCCAAGTGACCTTCCTGTCATTAGCTGCGTCTATTCCTACCTCACTGCTGTGAAAATCACACAAGTGAAGGCTTCAAAGCCCTTACCAGGACTGAATTCGACCAGGAGCTAATCACCCACAAATCCAGCTCAAATGGCAATAATTGGCTAAACTGCTCACCTCTCCAGAGCTCCACAGTAATTTGGGATAATAAAGAAAAGAATTATTCAGCTAACTGCCCTGAAATGTATGTTTTGTGACCGACACACTTCACATTTTAATAATGATGGACACAAAATCCAATTTAATATAACATCTACTGAATAACAAAACCTGAACATGGAGAGAAAACGAAGACTTTTTAAAAAATGTGGCCCATATTATTCCACAAAAAGGGTTCACACTTCACGGTGTGGACCAAAAAGGGCTTTGTGAGCAATCCTTAAACCCTGAACTATATTGGATTTTTGAAATAAGAGAGTCCCAAGTTAAAAATAATATATATGTTCCTCAAATCTGTGCAAAGTGAATACATTTTTTTTATGTGTGCGCGTACTTTTAGGCTGACAAATACTTTCTTGATTTTCTACTGACTCTGGTTTTCCTTTATCTTTCATTCTTTTCACTCTGTCCTGTCTTTTCAGGTCCTCAGTGGCAGGCCATGCCACAGGTACCTGTTTCAATTCTTGGCATCCCAAACAGAAGGTCCTGTTTTTACCTAAGGCATATAACACTACATTAGGTGGGCCAATGGTCTCATTTCAGTATAAAATATAGTCATGTTCTCCTGTGTGAGAGAACCTATATTTTCATATGGTTAATGACCCTGAATCATACTCAAACTACCCTATACTTCAGGGAACTAAAACAATACAACCAGAGATGAAGTGTAGCACTCTTTTATTTTTTTAAAAGCTATTTTAAAAGCCAGGTTCCAATTATGTATTTCCACTGGATTGCACTGGTTTTATCAGCATCAAGTATCCCCCACATGCAATCTACTGTACACTTTAAACATTGTGGGCTATGAAATAATTTGGAGCAACTTCTTCGTGCTTTAACGCCTGCCCACCTTCCAAGATCTTCAGGGAAGGACTTTGTCTTGCCACCATCAAAGGTATATTTGGTGAGGACATGGGAGAGCTACTTCTTAAAGGCTGCACCCAAGTTGTGGTACACCCTCAAGTGGAAGGCTTCATTGGTCCCCTCTCTGAACTGTGAAGTACTACATACTTACTTTCCTTTGCTTTGCTTTCCTTAGCTTAGTTTCCTTTGCTGACTTTATCCTTTGCCCCATTACTTTATTTCTTTCCTCCATCTTTATTCCTGTTCAGGCATAACCCTTTATTAATTAGTCCATACTAATGAGTCAGTACAAAGAAATGCAGGCATAAAGATGGCTGCAGCAATTCACTTATCCCCATACATTTTTCCAACTCCACAAAAATCCACAGCTCTGTTTTCCCAATCCTGGGAGAAAAAAAGCAGCTAGAAAGTGGCATTTTGCCTTTAAGAAAGACTTTGGGCTGCAAAACACCAGCAAGAAGGGGTTGGCTTGAAGCCACTCCTGCCAAAGACAAATTGGGGCAGCAGCAAACACATGCTTAAGCCCCAATCTGCCTTGAACCAGGCCCAAAAAGGACTGGAAAAGATCTGCTCCTTTTTGGGCTGGGAAGAGGAACCTTTTCTGGCCCCGCCACAGCCCAAAGCCAGCTTTAAGATGCTCCGGCATTGTGCGGCATGTAAATACTGCACTGTCACAGTGTCTTGAAGCCACCTATATCTGGGCAGCCTGACTTCTAAGAGCCTTGATAATGTGCGGTGTAAGGGCCATCTGTTCTGGCCCTTTCTTATTTAAAATCAGGCACAAATACTCAAGGTTCACAGCGAAGGAGAGTGAAGAAAGTTGTCCTTCTTCTATCGTTAAAACTGTGTCTTGGCCCCAGAACATATGGGCCAAAAAAAGCAGCTTCCAGCTGCTTTGGGACATGGCAGTTAGATGACACCCCCCCCCCCCCCAAGCATCTGGAAGCTGCTTCAGTGCCACACTCTGGTCCAAAGGATCAGATTTTTAAAAGGAACAGAAATAATTTGGCTCCTGGCTGCACAGTTTAGGACCTGTGGTGGTGGCCCCTTTGGTATTGGGCTATGTGGTCACGGCAGTCTCATCTCAATCATGGTCAGAGTGGCCAAAGGCCACTCCTTACTGGCTGCTTCACCCCTAAGACATATCTTTTGTACAAAGGGTCTAACTCTTTTGTACTTTCTTGACAGAGACATAATCATAGGGATGAAACAGTTAAAATTTGTTGAGGATTCAGGTCAACTTCAACTTTTTTTTAGTTAAATATTGTGTTTAACTAGCTTTAATCATCTTTTATAAAAATATACCTTAAAACTTTATAAATTATGAAATATGTTTTTTGTTTTAATAGAACCACTATATAGTATATATTGTGTGTGTGTATGTGTATATGTGTGTGTGTAATATGCACTGTATATAGCTGGGAAAGTGATACCTTTGTTTCCTGATGGTTCAATATACACAAACTTTGTTTCATAGACAAAATTCTTAAAAATATTGTCTATAAAATAACCTTAATGATCTGTGTATAAGGTATATACAAAACATGTTTCATGTTTAGAATTAGGTCCCTTCTCCAAGATGTATAAGCAAATACTCCAACATCTGAAAAACTTCCAAAATCCAAAACACATTTGATCCCAAGCATTTTGGATAAGGGAAACTCAATCTGTACTGCAGTATTGCTAACTTACTTAAGTACAGTACTTTGGACTTTTTACTTGAATGATAAACAGTAATGTACATGCTTATGAGATAAAGCCTCTTAAAAATGTAATATCAGATGTTCCTTACTTCATGCTTGCATTTTCCATGCACTTGGAAAAGTCAACTGGTTGCAAAAAATATCTACAAGCACAGATTTCAGTAAAAACTAAGGATGGGGTAGGGGATTTCTTGCTGCTAAATGTATGCCCCCCTAAGATATTTCAGTAAATAATTTACTGAATTTACAAGTTACTAAGACCCAAAAATGCCAGCAGTGGCAGCCTGGATTGGTGCTGGGCACAAGCGGTTGCTGCAGCCCTTGCACAACTGGCACTGGGATGGCTGCACACTGCTGGTGTGCATGACCCTGAAGTCTTACCAGACTTTATCAAAGATTTATGCTAGTATTATTTTATGATAAAAATTATTTCAGAAGCCTGGACATTTTTACAGAGTGCAAAGTTTCTTCATACTGCCCACACCATTTCAGATTATGGAGATGAATTGAGCTTTTTTTTCCTTAGATTTTATCTGTGAGCTGCCTTGGGTCCCTCCAGGGAGAAAGGCGGGCCCTTATCCGCTGGGGTTTGGTTCCAGGACCCTCTGTGGATAAAAAAATCCATGTATGCTCAAGTCCCATTAAATATATAAATGCTAATAATAATAATAATATTAATAATAATAATAGAACACAAATGGCAACCAGATCATATTATATAAGTTTTTCTTCTTGTTTCTATTTCAAGAGGAAACATACAAGTTTATATTAATTAACAAAGTACTGTAGGTATGCATCTGGGGATTGCTTTTTTTTTAACCACAAAAACTGGTTTCAGAGGCAGAACTAAAATGGAAAGAATAGGCATAGTTCCCTACACCTGAAAAAGTAAGACCACATCAATATATTTCAACAAACTTTTAATTCAAAACTGTCAGGAACTGCCCACTCCCCACAGTGCAGTAAATCAGTCTTCTGTATTCAAACAGTAACATTTTTATTTCAGCAACTGTAGAAGTTCACAGTAAGACATCTCCAGAAAATATTAGCATCATCTAAAGTTACAAGCATAAACGATGCCCCACCCTATGGTTTTGCAGGCTTTACCTTGATTTGTTTGCAAATTAAAACATACCTGACTCCCCCAGCCTTATTTGCCCTTTCCCCCTCATGCATTTTTGTTTCTGTCTCTTCTGAAAAAATTCTCCCACAGACATCTGTGCAGTCTTGAGAAAGGCAATTATATCATCTTTGAACCACCAGGAATGCTTTAAATCCAATACTGTACCTCCCATCATTCCCAACAAGCCCCGGTATATACGTATTATAAAACTGTGAAACTTATGCATCTCTAAAATACCTGAACCCTTATAATACTACAATAACCAGTTTAATAAACAGTAAAACACAAGAGATTCTGCCAGATTCTGCCAGAAACTTACAATATGCTCGTCTGAAATGAAACAACCAAGTCTGGTAAGTCCTGCGTTATGTAAAGAAAAAGATTTTGAACCTTTGAAGACTTCTTCCAAAATGCATCCAGGGATTACCTTTTCTTTTACCAGCCTCCGCTTTCCCTCTGATTTGCATTTTGGTGGCAAACTTCCAGATCCATGTATGTTTTTAACATGCTAGGGTTAGCTCATGGGCCAGGCCTATCTGCTCTTCCATTTTCTTTGTTTTGCTGTTCACAGGCAGCTGCAGTTTACCATTCCTATTGTAGGAAGAGCTGAATCCCATTCAAGTTTTGTTTATTGCATTGTTTACTATAAACAAACGTCTGCAACCAAACACTGAAAGTCTGTGTTTCTCTAGTCCTCTAGTATCCTCCTAATGCTGATGCTGCTAAAAATGTTCAACTAGGCAGAGGACAAGAGGATAGAGGGGGCTGAGTGGACATAACTCCTTTGTAAAAAGGAGTTTCTTTGTCAGATTTATGGAAGGTACATATGTACTTAAATTAGTATGTTATGACTATATCTGGATCAAAATGAGTCAAAGAAAAACATCCAGATATGTGGCTGAATCATAAGGTAACGAGAGCCTGAGTAATATACATGCATAACAGAATACTTTATCTACATAAGTCAGTCTTACCTAACCTGGTGTCCCACCACGTTGACTGTCAATAGTCAGCACTACAGTACAACATATTACTATCAGCTTTTTTCTAGCTAGTACTGCCCAAATATGTTGTACTACAGTGTCCATTATTCATAGATAACATGGCAGGGCATGAATCCAGCAGTACAAAAGGTACCATACTAGAATATCAAGAGTGACAGCTTAGGAAAACTAGAGTATTATTCTACCTAGCCGTTGCCAAAACAAATGGCTTATATTGCATTATGTTTTCATATATTTATTGCGTAATAAAATAATGTATGAAATGCAAATCTTATGTCCAGGAAAGCTGCCAACACCCACTTACACAGCTGATAAGAGAGTCTTTGGCAAAAGATATACAGCAAGATGTCAAGGCAGTACCTTTAGCAAACACAACCAAATGTAGTCCAAAAGAAAGTAAGCCAAAAACAGTCCGAGGTTCAGGGTTACCGAGAGCAACAGTATCAGTCCAGTCCCAGGTCAGAAAAGCCAGAAGGGTGGTCAGCGGGTCCAATACAGGGTCTAGGAATCCAAAGCAGTCAAGGGTCTAGGAGTCAGATACCAAGCAGCCTTCTCTTAGGAGAACTAATAGTCTCTGACGAGAGTCCTCAGCCTTTGCCACCTGTTATAAATAACTCCCTGATCACAGCTGCTGTCTGCCTGATAAGGCTCTCTCTCCAAGTCTCTTTGACTTTTTCAAGCCCTGCTTTTCAGCTCTCCTGAATAAAGGCAGGGACCTGAACATTTTCCACTTTATCTTCTGAGTCCTGCCCTACTACTGGGGCCAGACTAGGCTGCCGAGCCCCAGACTTGACTAGGGCTGAAAGAGCAGAGCTGGGTCCTGGCTGGGCCACCTCTACAGGAGCTGGCAGGGCAGAGCTAGGACCTGGCAGAGCAGAGCCGGGGCATGTCTCAATCTCAGGTGGCACCTGTACCTGAAGGTCCAAGTCCTCCTCGTCATCCTCCAAGTCCTCCTCATGGCTGGCCATGACATCTTAAATCCTTCCTACATCATACAATACAAAAATAACTATTTACTAGGAAATGCCAGCTGCATGACAGCTTTAGCTGCATAGGGTCTATTTTTGTATATCCACAGACAAATCTGTGGTTCAGATCTGCCACTTGCTCCTGAAAGGCAGTCAAATACAAGTCACTGGTTAAAGTGGAACTACCCACCCCATGGCATGATGTCCACACTGGATAAGTAATGTCATAGGACAATATCGTTAACATAATGTGTTAAGAGGTAGTTCTTAACATCTGTCATTTCTCAGCACATCTATCCTATGATGCCTTATCTTTATCCTAGTTTCATGTGCTGGTCATACAGACCAGGGGTGATCCTGGAAAGTGCAGCAAAAGGATGGCAGTGGTACTACTAGAATAGACTTTGGAAATAAATACTTATTAATACTAGAAAACACCTAAGATTGACTAGAATATTAGTTAGATGACAAATACCGACAGACAAAGGAGAGCCAGCAGAGAGAAATATCAGGATGATTAACAGAGTATGAATTTTATTTTAGATACCCTAAATAGTTTGTGGCCTTTGGGTCATCATGAACAAGTGCTGGGGTTGCCAGATGGCCAGCATGAAGTTGCCCTGCCTGGCTTTTCTGCCTCCCACCTAATTTTAATTTCAAACTCACCCTTGATATTAGACAATGATGAAATGTTGAATTTGCATACATTTAAATGCATTAACATGCAAATGAATAATGACCTTTTCTTCCTCAGAGAAAAGTTGGCAACTGTGAACTACTGTAATTCCAGGAGGACGACATTCTACTGCACTGGATGTGGGTAATCAGGAGAATGTACTCATTTCCCTTGAGTATAGCCCTTACAAGTGTCAATTCCATCAATGAGTCTATCACACTATTGCTCTAGTGTACTTCAGGGGAGCAAACTCTGGATTATTATTTTTAAAATCATACTGGCAAATGATTATGTGCTCTCTTCCAGTCTCAAGGAGTCATAATACAATCCTATTAGGATTTGTTTTTATGCTATTTGTTTTTTTTTTTATCATCTGTGATTAGACAGGGATTCAGTGGAACTTTTTTTGTAAAACTATAATTACAAAATAGAACCACAGTGTTTCAGATGGTACCCCAGAATACTGAAAACACATTCTAACCATGTATGTTAGTCACAATTAAATGTTTGTTGACCTAGAGTTAGCTGAAGTTGGAAACACAGAATTAAAAAGTAAAAGTAAAAAAATAATATTAGCCAGAATTCTCTATCATGGTGTATGTTATTTAACTTTATGTATACTGAATGAATGAATGAATGAATTTATTACGGCTCCAGGCAAGCTCATAAAAAACACAATTTGTAGCTTTACAGTGGCAAACAAGGACGTTACAAACAATGACACAAGTGTTACATTTAGCATACATGTTTAACAGTATAATCATCGATATCTCAATCTCAGTCAATGTCAGGGTGTCAGGTGTGGTAGAAATATGTCACTTTTCATAAGTATTAAAAAGGAAAGTGGTACTAATGATAGCTCGATCTGCCCCTAACATTAAAAAATAACTCATATTGGACTAGACATTAAGTCTGTTATAAAGATATGATAGTACAATATACAATATAATATTGATGATAGTAAAAATATTACAAAAAATCTAGTAAAAAATCTTGGTACTTGTTCGGTAAAATTGATTAAACCCAGCAAAAACATTAATTTTGCATTCACACAGAGCGTTTAACTGTTTTACAAAACTTCTGCGGCAACTTATTGCAGCTGTGCAGATTATGGTGACAGATTTTGTTACCTGATCCTTATGGTCTGAGAGGAGGTAATCAATACGGAATTTATGTATACTTAGCTACACAGCACAAGCACAAAGACACCCTGTTATTGAACTGTGAAGCACAGCCAAGAGTGTCCCCATGTGCATCAACACCCCCTTTAGTATCTTGATGCACAAGTCTCAATGCTCATCAGTCCCACTGTGCATCTGACATGTGGCTCCCCTACGTATTAACATAACAATAGTTGTTTACTGGATACTGACATTATGGAATTGTACAATTCTACTTCCTGCAGTCAGAGGTCTACTTATAAAGATTTAAGTCTCCGACAGGATTCTTGCCATTCTTTTTTATGGCCCAACTTGTAGTGGCTTCGTACAGTTAGGATGATCTCAGCTTATGGGAGTTTATTTCAATATTAACAATATTTTATACCGTTAAACAACAACATCATCATCAACAACAAAATACCCAGCCAAATGCTCTCTAGTAGCTACATCATGCTAAGGTCCCAACACCTTTCAGTTGCTAGCTATCACAAATTTAATTAATAGAGCTTTAATATTTAAACTTAATTATTAGTTCCATACAAGAAGGACAAGCGGCTCTTTTCTACTTCTCACAAGAACCATGAAGTCTCACCCTGAAGAAATATTCCCTCAAGTACAAACTCTTATTTATACTGTAACTAATATTACTCTCTTTGCAAATAAAATTACTTGGATTCTGGGTTAGCTGACAGATATAACAACGAACAAAAATTATAAGATGAACTCCGACCCTGCGGCACCTATCACATTCCCTCACAGTTCTTCCACATTCTTAACCATTCTCTATTTGCTTAGCTTCTCCTTATTCTCCACTACTGCCCCAACTGTTTTCCCCTTTCCTTGTTCTTCTCATTTGCCCATAAACTCAGAGAGAGAAAATGAATGGCAGAGACATCAAGGAGGATGAGAAGACTTGGGGTGGTGGTGGTAGTAATCTCTCTGCTTAGTTGTGGGTCTTTGCAGGTATTTGATCATGCCGAGCCTGATTGTGGCCCTACCCCAAGAGCAATTGCTTCTGATTTATTATTTGTGTCTTAGGCTATATCCACACTGCAGAAATAATCCAGTTTGACAACATTTTCACTGCCAAGATTCAGTGCTACAGAATTCTGGGATTTTTAGTTTTCTCTGCTACAACAAACTGCAATCCCCAGAATTCCTTGGCCAACAAAATTGTACACAGATAAATACATAAAATATGAGAATTCTAGGGATATATGTATACTGTAGAAATAATGTAGTTTCATACCACTTTAAGTCCTGTAGTTACATCACATGGACTCTTGGGATTTGTAGTTTTACAAGGTCTTTAGACTTCTCTGCTAGTGCCTCACAAAACTACATGTCCTAAAATTCTATAGGTTGGAGCCATGGCAAACTAAAGTAATGTGAACCTGCATTTTTCTACAATGTACATGTACCTTATAATTACTACTGAATGCTGTTTATATTTTCAATTCCTATGCACATCACCAAGGAAGATAGAAGCAAAAACTTTTGATACTTTTTATAAACACTTTCCTCCAATAATTGTATTGAATGTATTGAAGAATGAATGAATATTAAATGTAAATGAGTATTAAATGTATTAAATCAATTTCAAATTTAACATATCCTTCTGGGATCCAGATTTTTTCCTGGAAACAGTGTTGTTAGTTGCTTTTTCCCACAAAGTACTCTAAATGAAGAAATAAAATGTTGATTTTAGAAATTTACAGTGAAGAGATACCAGACATCACTCTCAGTGTTCTGCTATCTATTATAAGACTCCATCAACTCATGGGGTTTGAGATCAATTCCTATTTCTGACTTACCAGATTCAGAGTTCAAGTTTTAGCACTGAATGTTCTGTCAGCAGAAAACAGTAAGAGAAGACAATTTGTAGGCAGCAAGGCCAAGGTTTTGGCTTCATAGAATATTTTATACAGAAGCAAGCTTTCAAAGGAACGTAGATGAGCAGAACAATGACGATGGATTTCACGTCACTCTCCTTGCTGAAGGCTACTCTGTGGTTAACACAACCCAAAACCAACAGCTGCAATATACCCCTTTTAAAATCCTGAACAGAACTATCAGGAAAGATGTTCTGCCAAATCCATACAGGATTGAAGAACATATAGGGGCTGTACAGACAGCCCTGAAAGGGGAGCCTGCAGCCGCCCCTTCCTGCTTCCGATGGAGGCCGCAGCAACCAAATGGTGCAGCCTCTGGAAGCCCTAAAAAGAACCTGCTCCTGGTGTACGCACAGCACCATTGGCGCCCTTGTGCATGCTGATGATGTATATGTGCTGCACCACCATTTGGAGGCTGCGCCGCACGTACGTCATCACGGTGGCCCCCGTGTGGACAGGGACAAACCATGATGGTGCCGCAAGACATGCGGGAGGGCTCAGGAGCATGTGGACGCTCCACATTCCTGAGCCCTAAAATCGGCCCCAGGACAGTGCTTTTTTCTCGTCTGTATCGGGCCATACTTCAAAAGAAACAATGATTTGCAGCAGGCGGAAACCCATTGATTAAGGATAGATTACAACTGGCAGAATTAATAGAAATGGGCTTAACCCCAGGGTCAAGAATAGGCCTTGCCTGGCCAATGAAATCAGTTTAGTTCACAGAATTATTAACTTCAGAGAACCCATACCAAACATAAGTACAGTATGCTAACTGTTAAAATACATGATGATATATTATGAACATCAATATAGCCACAATGCAGGCTTAAACTCTTCAAAATATTTTTTTTTGGAGGGGGGGGAGGGGGATTCTTAATTTGGCTTTCATGGAGTTTATTATTAATCAGTACAGTGGTAGCAAAGGATTTTTAATTGCTTCTTGAAGAACAATTTTAGGAGACGATTAAACAGAAATATTTTCCAGCAATTTAAACCAAGTGACTCCATATGACCACAAGTAATAGTAATAGTGGCATCTCTTACAAAATCCGTAACAAGTATGCCATCATTGCAACAAGCATGTCATCATTTACAACAAAAACACAAAACAAAAAGACTGGCTTTTATCAACACTGGAAGCCCTTTCACATAATAAAACATACAATTCTTGCTCATTCTCCCTCCGCCACAGACACAATCTTCCCTATGTAGCTCTGCTTATTTATGTCAGCCTGCTAAGATCAACTTGACAAGAGGACTGGTATTATTGTAAAAGAACAAAATTACAGGCTGAAATTTATGTATTTGGTGATCTCGCACAGCAGTGTTTCTTAAGCTATCTGATGCGTTCCTCCCCACAATGTCCAGGGATCAGCACTATTTTTGTGCTCACTTACTACAACTGTTTCTTTTCCTCCTGGAAACTTGTTATGTAATGGCAGCCAATTGTTCACAGACTGGCACTGGTCCACCTATCACCACTGTGAGTAGCTGTGTACAGCAGAATCCTATGCTTGTTTCCTTGCAAGTAAGATATGTTGTGTTGGGTTCTTAACAAAAAACGGGATATAAATGAAAGTTTTATTTATTTTTCCCCATTAAAAAAACTGTGTTGTTTTATTCAGTTACAAAGATTTTATCCCCCGTAAATGTACCCAGGATACCACTCTTACCTGTCAGAAAGTATATCAGAACGTCAAGCATAGAATAGAGCAGATAGAAGATACATAAAGATCCAGCTTCTTGACTACCATGAGCCCCTGGCAAAGTCAAAATCCCTGCTTAATTTGGAAACAAAATGCAGAGGAGGATCCCACTGCACTCAATGTATTTAATAATAGCTATATGACCACAGAGAAGATGAACTGTTTCCTAGTGATTACAAGGAGTATGACTTTATGCTGTTTATGGACTGATGGGGTCATGCTACACTGCTATTGTATTACTACCTTATCTTACTACTGTAAGTAAAAAAAACAAAAAAACAAAAAAAAACCTGTGCCTGTAGAAAGTGCCTTGCATCATTTAAGAAAACCTCTGTCTGCTCTGAGACAAAGTGTACCATATTAACCTGTGCTTGGCCAAACCTACGATTTTGCAATTTAGTGGGGATATTGCATTTAGTCACAACATCCTGTTGTTGTTGTTATTTACATCCCAACTTTCTCCCAGTATAGGGCTCGATCCTAATACTCTATATAATAAAGCATGAAGACATTTCAGCATATTATAAAAAATAAACAAGAGACGAGAGATAATAAAAACAAATACAAGGGGGGGAAGGGGTGGAAATCAGTTTGGTTCACAAGAATTAAGATGTTCTTGCCTAAAGGCTTTGCAATTCAGAAGTTATTTGAGACTTTCCCACTGCATCTGATCAAAGTGACAGCTATGTCTGTAACTACATAGTCACTGCAACTGTCCTTCAATATTCTATCTGAAAGATCAACAGTCCCTAAGAGCAGTCACTGTTTCCTCTAAAAGATGGGCAGAGAATAATTGATGCTGGCCAATGTTTGTTTTTTAAAAATGGTAAGAGAAAGCGGGATAATCAAGAAGTCTTCATATACATCATAATTTTATCCTTTATCAAATGCATGTCAATATAAGACAAGCATTCTTATTATCCTACATGAGGCTACAATATGGGATGAAATGGTTAAAGAGCTGTGCTGATCCAAACAGGTTCAGTTCCAAATTCAATATTGACACTTATCTTTTTTTTTTAAAAAAAGAGGCAGATATGGCCATGAAAAATAAAGCTCCCACTTTTTAACCTCCTTCAACTGTTGACATGAAGAAAATTAGTTGAATATATCTATGTGTGTATTCACGTATTATGCACACAAACACAATATGTATATTCATATAAACATACACACACACAAACACATGTATCCATCTAAGGTACCCAGAGTGTAGCTAATGGGATTTGACGCTGGCTTTAATTTTAATGAAGAAAGTTGCCAGTAGCAACAAAACTGTCAGTAGCAGCCAAGCACCATTAATAAAGGCCCAGACAACATTAGTGGCACGGCAACAGTACAAAAGGTTCCTCCCTAGTTCATGCTGTGCTAAATTGGCTGCCCAATTTTTCTTAAGTGTCCATACTATTTAGAAGACAATTTATTAATTTTTGTCATCCATTGTCAGTTGACAGGCCATCATTTTATATCCCGAACTTTAGACAAAAATTAATTGAAGGGACTGATAGTATTTATGAGGGGCATTATTTGTCAATTATGGTGTCTGTTATTTGATACCACACTAATGTCAGTGCTCCTTGCACTTACATGTAATCAGTAAATCTTGCATCACAGGAAGTTAGTTCTACAAAATTTAATAATAATAATAATAATAATAATAATAATAATAATTCCTTTTCTATGTGTAATACTCCAACAATCTATTTTAATATTAGCTTCAACATGCATGCTAACAACTTAATAGACAGAAAGGATACTATAGAAAGACTGGAATCTAAAAGTCACCAGCAAGGGATCTGAATATAGCATCTTAATTATAGAAATGTTTTCATCATTCAACATTCCTGACAATATTTTTCTTGCAAATAATCTAACTAGTATGCATAATTAAACACCATACCATTACCATTCACCTTAAGCACATTTTAAAGGAGTGTTTCTATGAAATCAAGTAATTGCAATTAAAACTGATATTTCTACTTCTTCATGTACTCTGCCAAGTATCAATAAATTGTGACTATCTGATCAAATCACGTTGAGAATACTGTACATGTTAGTTGACTCAATTACACCTCTTTTCCAGACTTTTCAACCACTGCATACTTGTCCAGTGTTGGTAAGAACAGGGAAGTCAAACTTCTGCCTAGAGACTATCTGCAATACAAATGTAAGGAGTCTACATGCAACTTAGACCACTTACAAACCATGAGAAAATGAATTGTAACACCAATCCAGATCTTTCAGGCACTTTACACTCTTCTCATTTTCCCTTTTTTAAATCTCACACCACTACATGAACAAACAAGCTATATATAATCCAAAGCCAAGGAGGCAGCCACATAATGAAAGAAAACTTTGCGGTGAAACAGAGGGGCATAAAAAACACACTTCTGGGTAGTTTGAGGGCATGGCAATCACATGATGTACACCTCAAAGCCACTCGGAAAAGGAATTTTTTAAAAAACGCTTCTTTTCAGAGTGCTGTCCGGGACTGTGGAGGCAAGGCAGTTTGGGGCTGCTTATATCTGTTTGCTGTGGCTTAGGAGCAAGCAGCTCTGGGAAGGCCCCAATCCTCCCTTTCGGGTGATCTGACAGCAAATAATCCATATATAATGTTTATAACTTCTCTTCTCAACACTGAAAGCTCAGTTCTTGCAATCATTCTTGACTATAATAGTGAAGAGAAACAGCTGCACCCAGAACACGCTTGGAATAAATGCACACATAGTCCCATTAGTCCTCATGGTGTTCTCCTAAAACAGACCTGCATAACTTGGCAGTAGGTGCCAAAAATTAAAATGAGTAAAAATTCTTCGGGCCACAAATAGATTTTAATTAATTAATAATTAATTTATTATTAATTAATTAATATTATTAATAGTAATTCTGTTCTCCTCCCCTGCTCCTTGGGAGAAAACTGAGTTGTGCAGGCAAGTATTCATCCCTCTTCCTTCTCCACTACCTAGCCTTCTCCTTGTAGGAAAGCCCAGCAGTGACGAAGTCTTCAGGGGTGAGCATTCACCCCTCTTCTCCACCAGGACCTCCAACAAGGCAGTCTAAAGTCTTTTGCCAGGCCCGGGGAGAGTCTCCCTTTAAATGAGACAGCATCTAGGGTAGGGACTGACAACACAGATGCACTTTAGGCACCATGATTCATACAGTGAGCCCTTCGTATCTATTGCGATTTGGTTCCATGACCCCCCCCCCCCCATGGACAACAAAATATGTGGATGCTCAAGTCCCATTAAATAAAACGGTGTACTAAAATGGTATCCCTTAGATAAAATGACAAAATCAAGGTTGCTTTTTGGAATGCATACATTTTTAAAATATTTTCAAATTGTGGATGCTTGAATCTGTGGATAAAAAAAAAATCTGTGGATATGAAGGCCTGACTGTATTTACGAAAGCAGGACCAACACTTTGCACATGTTTTTGAACCTTTTCCTCTTCCAACTTCAGTTAACTACTATGAGGGTTATTTGCTGAAAATGGATGACTCTCATTTTCACTCATTCCAGGGATTTTGGGAGCCAGTGATTATAAGCTACTAGAAATGTGACATTTCTAGACATTTTGAAGTGGGACATCATTAAGTGGGCAGGAAAATATGGAAGCCGGAGGGGAAATGATTATATAATATTTTTACAATATTCTTTACAGATTTAAAGTCACTGTGTTACTTTAGAAAAATAAAAAAGTATTTTGTGCAAATTCATGTGCTCATACACCCATCATTTTCAGTATATTGTACTAAATTTTAAGTTTTTGCTTATTCAGGCAAAATTATAGATCTATTAACTGAGTGTACTTTCACATATTTTATGTTTTTCTTACAAACAGAGCTGTAAGAAAGAATCTAGCATCTCTTATATTTTGCCAATTAATGAGAAGCAGGCAAATGGCTGTAGTTGAAAGATGAAGAAATCATCATCATTACAGTAAACTGAAGAAACTTATTACAAGCTCAAAGAGCAAGCAACACTGTTCAGAAAAAGAATGTAGGAAAAAAAGGGGAAACTCCATTCAACTCACTTAAACATTGATTTTGCTGTACAGAACTTTGTTACCAAACTGACTTTCTGCCCCTTCATTCTTCTTTATATATTTATAGACTGTAGACAAAAAGAAAAGGTTTGTCTGGATTGAGAAGTTTTCCTCTAACTTTTCCTAAGGCAGTTTATTTCTAGGGATTTGGGATGAACAGTTGAGCAGCCCAATTTCTTTCACATGCTGCAGAAAGTGAAGCAGTTTGAAACAGCCAAGGGGTAGTTAAAATGCAGTATCAAGAAAAGGTTGTGCCACTATAGCATATGAAGTATATGCTTGGCAGAATTACAAAATGCACTCCTTAACAAATGTCTGAAAATCCCTTTCCAACACCAAATCTTAAATGTAGTTATAAATCATTCTGGAAGAGTAAAGTCTAGATAACAAAATATGAAGATCCTGTCATAAACATTTTCTTAATTATTCTGTAAGAAAATATTTCTTCATCCATTTTCTTCAATTTTGCAGAAACAAATACATTCTTCAAAAAAATTATGGGGAACCATTCTTTTTCTCCTGTTGGTCCTTTTTTAAAAATGGGCTGTCACTATGTTTCTTTACGTGCTGTTCCGGCTAATCTTTCTGGATCAGACCAGCATTGATAACCAGCTGCAAGTATACTTACAAAGAAAAGCTAGAGATGTACAGGAAGGGTAGAGGATATGTCTTCTTAAATAAAATATGTCTTAAATTGCACAACAGGTCCATGACAATACTGGACTAATGGCATTACATCCAAGATCACTACTGCCTTTCTTAGGACATCATATAGGGAAGTATAAACAATATATCTGTTTTCTACTTTGAGATAGTTAAGCCTGTTTAACATTATTCCGAGGTTTCAGATTATAAAATTAAATTTAAATTAAAATCTTAATTTTGGTTGGCATTTCAGTATTTAAAGATAGTCTTGAACAGATAGATTTTTTAAAAAAGAAGCTTGGCAAGTTCCACTGGACGGTATGATAGGATAGAGAACAATATGTTACTTCTTTAACTAGTATATGTAGGTATGATAGCACAATTTTTTCTCAGACATACAAAGATTTCAACTATAGACAAAGGATGCAAACTGGGTGAAATCAGAACTGATTCCTTTTTATCAATAACTAGGGGAGACAAGTCATTTTAAGAATGTCGGTTAATTCAAAAGAGCAAATGTCAACAATATTAAGAAAAGTAAAACCTGTTCACTAAGAAAATGCGCTAATATCAATATAAGGAAGAAAAGGATAATTGAGTTTTATTTTCAATGCACACTAATGTTATAGAAAAGGTCATTAAGGTAATATTCCTCATAAAGTAAGGATTATTAAAATAACCCTTCTCTTCAAATTATATTTGATGTGACCCATCTCTTCAAATGATAGTTCATATCCAGTCATGTAAAATATGGAAGGGAAGAAAAAATTATCTGATATTCAATGGTACTATGTAAGGGGCAAAGTACCACTGTGTTCATCAGCTGGGATGGTCAATCAGAACAGCTGATTTTTCGCTGCTTCATTGTTCCCTAAGATTAGATACACTGTGCTATATGGGGAAAGAACAGCATTCTAAGGCAGCAGTTAGATTCCCCCTCCACTTCCTATACTATGCCACTTTGGTGACAGTATGAATATTCACCTGAAGTCCAACAGACCCCTTTAAAGACTTAGGTGAAAATAATTGTATGATTGGATTTCAAAATCATTTCAGTTTATCGTAAACATAAAATGAATTAGTACAGTGTTGCAAAAACATAGCGTGCAAAGTGCCCCTACAAGGATATATCAGTGTTAGCTTAAACTTTTAAACACCAATTAGAGAACTGTAACTGGGCTATCAGAGAGCCCTGGAAGAGAGAAAAAAAAATGAAGAGATGGTACAACACACTGACAGAATATCTGGCTCAAAACAAATAAGGGAACGAGTTCAATGTACCCTAGTAGCCAAACTGAAGGCTTGCCAAGGAGAATATTACAAACAAGAAATCGGTGTTTCAAGTGAGAGACTTAATCAAGATAAAGTCAACTTGGAGAAGAATCAATTCCCTATGGCACAACAGTTGCCCGCTTTTGAGGGGTGGGTATAATACGTTACACTTCAATTACACATAAAGGCATGCACATGTTACGTTTTTTAAATAACCTGAAAACACATTCCAGTTCCCTTAAAATGATCTAATTACCATAACCATAAATGAATTTAGAATGCAGGCAAAATGCCAAATTATTTTTTCTATGCTATTTTCTTTATTAATCTCTATCGTCTGACTTGTTCCAGAGAGTAAAAGTGGCCCTAATTAGTTTAGGTGTTTACTGGATAAATGTTCCCATTCATTTCAACAACCGTAAACCAAGTCTGATAGTTTGATAAACAATATTTAAACAAAATTAAGGTGGGATGACAAAATGCCAGAAGAAACAGCTAAATAAACAATATTTAGACAAAATCAAGGGGGGATGACAAATTACAATGAGAAACCTTTATAATTATTCAGGAGTATACGGATTAAAATGTTGGGGATGATGGGAGGTGATGCACATTACCCAGGCTCAGGTCCTCACCATCTGGTCAAACTGGGCTGATCAGAACTGATCAATGGTGTGATGTGTTGCAGGTAGCAGAGTTGCCCATGAAGCGGCTCAGGAACAAAACATCAGCTCTGGAACTTCTGGAATCACTGTTGCTGCTTCCCCCTTCATGCAGTCAACAAACCACGCGAGCTGTTCACTAAACTATCTTTATTGGCTACTTGAATAATACAAACTCTATAGTAAAACAATAAACATCTTTGCAACACATTTCTTGCTCTTGCTAAACACACTCTGGCTATGCTAATCAAGCTATATACATACTCATCTCCTCCTGCACAAAAGCTTAGTTACAAGTTCAGGTTCACCTTCTAGTTCACATTGTTGATGATGATGTGGAGGATGGTGCAGTGCTGGGGGTCAGGGAGCAATGGCTCACCGGAACAATTACTGAAATAGTTCAACTTTTGTTACCACCCACTGGGTGTGCACTGGGTGTGTACTGGGTGTGTACAATCAATACTATTGGTTATTTTCACACTTTCCCATACTATAGTCCAACCTCTTACTATGACCTAAACACTCATGTGATGTTTTCAATGATGTCGTTGTTTACCTTTTCCATGACCTTCCTTTCCGGAACTTGTGTTGCTATTCCGTGTGTGTTATGGCTATACCCACATCTGTTGTTATTGTGTACATGTCTCACTACACTATCTCACCTTGTGCTGGAAATTTACAGACTTTGGTTCTCACATACAGCTTTGCATTTCTATGACTATAATTCCCATGCTCCTTGCCTTAACATAAAACACAGTTGTCAATTTTTAGCAAAGTTTTATGAACATTTCAAACATCTGCCAAGGTCCACAACAACCGCACTGTCTTAAATTGTGTAAAACCAGTGTCAATGTAAAATGTCCATACTTCTCCTCAATCCACCATGTCTCTCCCCCCCCCCCCCCAGCCTATTTCTTGGCTTATTCACTGTTACATCTGGATCTTTATTCTCATTTCCCAGCTCCACTCTGCCTACTACTGTATATGTTCCAGGGTAAAATAAAGGCTGTGTTTTGGTTTGGTTTGAAAGTTGGGCCAGATTAACTAAAAATCCAAGCCTAGCAATTAACCTGAATGTTAAAAAATGCCAGGTCCTATCTTAAATCAGTCACAAATGTGTTTGAGACAGCCATTAGGCACACATTTGGGTAGTGTTGTATAGTGGTTTGAGCACTGGATGACTTGTCACCAGGTTCAAATCCCTACTCAGGCAGGAAAACCCATTAGGTGACCTTGGGCAAGTTACATTTTCTCAGTCTCAGAGGAAGGCAAAGGCAAACTCCCTCTGAACAAATCCTGCCAAGAAAATACCATGAAAACCCAAGTGTTAGGGTTGCCATAAGTTTGATACTGTGTTTCCCCAAAAATAAGACAGTGTATTATATTAATTTTTGCTCCCAAAGATGCACTAGGTCTTATTTTCAGGGGATGTCTTCTTTTTCCATGAAAAAAATCCACATTTATTGTTGAATAAAAGATTGGGCATGCTTCCAAACAAAATTTTTGCTAGGCCTTACTTTTGGTGGAGGCCTTATATTTAGCAATTCAGCAAAACGTCTACAGTGTCTTATTTTCAGAGGACGTCTTATTTTAGGGGAAACAGGGTATAACCTGAATGCATACAATAACAGCAACATCTTTTGGCTCAGTAGCTCATAAACTGAGTAACAGACAGGAGACAGAACCAGAAATCTTCACATTTCTACCTGTCTCCAAGAGCAGACACGGTACTGTAAAGGAAAGTTAGCTGGAAGTGAAAAATATTGCATAATGAAATGAGCCAACTCCTAATATGCTCAGGGCAGGTAAACCTCAATCACTTCCTAATCATATTTCTATATTCCAACTAGACAAAAAGTTCTACTATGGTCTATGTAGGAGTGGTCAGCTCTGAGAAACAGCAAAGAAATAAAACAGGGCATGGCTGTTATTTACAGAAAGGAAACAAAGTACACTGCAGAGCCTCCTTTGGTCAGTATGCAAACAGTCGAAAAACAATAAGCTCTTCCTGTCACTCAAACAAATTCTTCCACCTATCCCCTCTTTTGAGCCAAGACTTCATCCTGACAAAGAGGGCGACATTATTTCCACTGAACCAAATGAATTCATTATATTAGAGGTCACAGATCACCTTAATCAGATTAAATCAGTCGACCAATTTTTCTGGTTTACATCAATCCCCCCAAGTCAGGATGGAAATCTTTTCAGATAAGAACCAGAGATTCAGCTATGAGAATTATTTTCAGGGTGGCTTCTCAGTCTGTGTTTATAACCTGAACGTATAGTTCATATGGTGGTGGTTTGAGTATTCAGCTATATGATTGGAGACCAATGTTCAAATCCCCACTCAGCCATGGAAATCCATTGGGTGACCTTGGGCAAGTCACATTCTCTCAACCTCAATGATGACGGCAACCTCCCTCTGATGAAGTCTTGCCAAGAAACCCCATGATCAGTTTGCCTTAGAGCTGTCATTAGTTGGAAATGACCACACAAAAAATATAGGATCTTAGTATGAACACACATACCTCAGTACAGAAGGGCACAGGCCTGGATATGTAGCTCAATTTTCCTTCAAAACAGATGTAGTTGACCTAGTGGGTTTGGGGCAACTTTCTGCCCCAGGAGCTGAACAAGCTGCTAAAAAAGCATTCCAATCCCTCACTGGAAGTAGCCACAAGAAGACAATTCTGGTTTCGAAAAACAGGTCCCTCCTCCCTTTAAACAGTGCATGGGGCTGCAACCCATTTAAGGGGTAGACCGGTGCTCCTGGGAGGTTTCAGTTGAAGCAATTCACACTTGTTATTATTTTTATCAGAAAAAAGGCAGGATGAGAGTCTGAGAGGTTGGAGGCTGCAGAGATAGCCTTGAGGGCCATGTGTGGCTCCATGGCCTCACTTTTCCCACACCCTGCTCTACACCCATAATACCCAAGGGAAAAATTAGGCAAGAGACACACAGCATGAGCAGGAAATGGTCCATTTAAAGGCAAAATTACCTTAGAGTGAGCATAAACTAAAAAAAAAAAATCCCCCAAACAAAGCTCTCTACAAAATTGTTAGTGACAATAATTTATATCACTGAACTAATGACAAGCACCACCAGATCTTCCTTTTCCAAAGTTATTGCTCCAAAATGGAGACAGATTTTTTTCTAAAATTAACTGTAAATGCATTAGAAAGGCAGTCCTAATCTTTTCAAGAATGCTTTGATGAAGATGGAAGTTAGCATGCTGAGCAGATACTGCAAACAGAAATCTTGGTATTGCAAATTTACACACACACACACACACACACACACACTATTTTGATATCATCCTAGCTTACACCAAAACAGAGGAGATAAGACATCAATGAAAATCCCATTTATTTTATCTGAATTGTTATAATCAAGCACATGGCAGAAGAAATTAAGGGTCTTTTGTAAGTAGCCTAAGTTTCTGGGAAAAGGAAACAGTTTTACTACATCTCCCTCTTTAACCTCTTTGTTGCAAAGTGTCAGCAGTATATCAGACAAGAAGAGAGCGACTAAAAACAGAAAAAGCTCCACAAACTATCAGTGGACAAATCTGAAATTCACCTCTGTGTTAACTCCTACTGCTAATTCATCATCCAAGCATGAGACAGCTAGGCTGATTGTGAGCCACAAACTACAATGAAGGCCTCAGCTGACCACCAAAAACAGCAAAAGGGAGAAGGAGGGGTTGAGAGGCAAAAGCCTAGAAAAGGCCTAAGATAAGTGCTGGCTGTCAGAACAAGGACAAAGAAGGGCAGGCCCCGAGGAGAGAAGGAGATAAAAAAAAAATCTCGACAACTGCTTTATCTGATGAGGGTTATGGCTAATTAATTATAAACTCAATTACCTAACCCTTACTTCAGCAGTCTCTATTCATTAAGAGATAAAAACTTGACTGACTGCTAACTTTTGCCTGCACACACAGCATGCTTATTTGCTCACTTTAGCACACAATTTCTTAAAAAAGATCTCCAAAAGCATTTAGACCTGTCAACTTTTCCCTCACTAGATGGAACATTTCTTTTCCCACCTCCTCCTACCACCCAGAGCACCCTCTGTTGCACGATGGGAGGGCATTGCTTCCATGCTGTGCACTGGCATTTAAAAGCAAAAACCCCGACATTAAACAATAGGTATTAGGTACATCAAAGTCCCTTTTTCCAGCTGTGTTTCGGTTTGTCGGGGCTTCTGATCTATTTCACATTTTAAATTGAACTTTTAATTTTGGGTGCTGGAAGTTGGGGTCTTAGGTCACTGTAACTCAGCTGACATTAACTGGCCAAATCAATTGTATATAAAAACGAACTGAATGGATCACCCAGCTTTATGTTTGTTAATACTGAAAATATGGTTTTACATACCATGCCATTTTCTTCTTTATCTCTGATCAATCAATTCTTGTGGTACCTGGAATATCTCTTTGCTTCCTCGTTCTCCATCTGACAGAAAAGTAGCTCTTAAAGTTTTGCATGATCAATCCTTTCTATTCAGAAGGGATCCTCAATATTTCTCTAAAGCCTGCAAAGTAGGTTTCTTCTATCCCTTTGAATAATAGATCCTTACTTTCTTGAATAATTCTGGTTGTATAGTTTTTAGCGGGAGGGGTAAAGAGCAAGTACCTTCTATGTTGTAGCATGATATAGTCTATAATACTCTAAGTTATTTTTCTTCGTTGTCAATTTAACAAATCAGAGTTCCTTAAGCAATTGTTTTATATTAGCCTGAGTAGGCACCTCACTTTATAACCGTTCTGAAGGTAAGAACTGTAGAACTTCCTTAGAAACATTTTGTTTTGTGTATTACCTCGAACAAAATAATCCAAATAGATTTAAAACAAACCAATTCAATTATTAACACAATTGACTTGTCAACTTCTAAACCACGTGTCTGCTTTGAACCCTTATATCTTTCTATCTACATTTTGACACACATATCCCATTTAGCCAATTCTCTCTCCTGAATCTAGATTATAAGAGCAAGACAACCAAGACAAGCTAGCTATAAAGTCTCTAAAATAATCAGAATAATGGCTCTGATTTTAACTCCAACCAGTATTCAGTTTTGTTCTTGTATCCCTCCTTTAAAATGTACTGGAAGATCTAGAATGATTCTGCAACTTCTGACATACCACTCATGATTGGAAACTTCTTCATTTAAAAAAAATCTAGAGAATATTGGCCAACAACTAGACAAATGAACTACCTACTACACATGTACTTCTCAGCTTTGCTTCTCAGTTTTAAATAGCCTCAACTAAATACTGACAGCAATTACTGTATTCAATGTGTCAGGGCAAAACTGGACAGGGGTTCAGCATTTACTTGTATCTCCACTTTTTGCCTTTAGTTTTCAAGGTAATTTATAATAAAATAGTTTTATACGTGACTAGCTATATCACACCTGAGAAAATGATAATGCTTTTCAAAATGCCCGTTAAGCAAGTAATCAAAATATACTTTACAGGCTTATATAATACAATTCAGTAGTGCTAAAGCTGCCAAATTTCTCTGCTCACGTTATTCCAGCAAACCTGCTTCATAACTTCTCTCATCTCCTCAGATATCTTTTTTTGTTAAAATATCAAACAATTCTAAAGACTAATTTACTCTGCAGACTTGTTCTCTGTTATGTCAACGTACAAAACTATAACCAAAGGAGGGGAACTGCAGGGAAGTATATTTTGGCTAAACTTTGTATGAAACTTCCTAACAATGGGAGCTCTTCAACAGTGGAACAGACTGCCTCAGGAGGTAGTGCGTTCTCCTTCACTGGAGGCGTTCTAAGTGGCAGCTGGATGCCACATCGGTCGGAGATACTACAGATGCACACTAAATTACAGCTCCTGCACAAAGCAAGTCGTTGGATTAACCTTCAAGGTCCCTTCCAAATCTGTCATTCTATTATGTTATCTTTGTGAGCTAGAGTTAACTTATATACGTGAAGTGTTGATCTCAGTCAGCACATATAGAGAATTGTTAGATTTTTTAAAATAAAAAGCATGACTAGTGTTCAAGTTGTATGTAGGAACCTGTCTTACAGTACATAAGACTATTCACGAGAGCCACCGTGGTGTACTGATTTAAGTGTTGCAGTACAACAGTAGAGGCACCAGTAAGAACATGACTTTTCATCCATCTAGCTAAGTACTTCCTATTCTGAGTTGTAGAAGCGCTCTGAGCTCTCAGACCAAGTTTCTTCCTGTCACCTATCCTTTTAATCAGAAATGTGAATGCCTAAACCCAAAACCTTTCTGCATGTAAAGTAGCTGCTTTACTTACAGGTTACTGACCCTTTATTTTGTGGTGGTGCTGAATCTAAGTTTTGTGTGACTTAAGAATTAAAACTATCCAGTCAACTAAAGAATACCCTGACAGATGGAAATCTTGCACTGATTTCTTAGTGCTGACACTTCTTGTGTCAGATTCATCTCCATTTATTCTTGTTTACAGTATGTGGAATACAAAAGGCTTTGATGACAAGTGATGGCATATCACAGATGACCAGGTGGCTGAACCTTTGATGCTATCTTTTTTTGGTACTGTTATAGTGTTGGCTGGAAGGAAGATGTCATTTGGAGTTGTTGCAGGATCTGGTCCCTGTATCTGTTCTGGTTGTTTTTGCTGAGAAATTGTTTTTGATCACAACCTGACTGTAAACACAACAAGCCAACCATCATAATCAAATAGAGAGCAGCTTCATGACAAGCTGCTTGTTGGAACTGTTTTAACTGAGGTTGCTGACGACCACAAACAATGTTCTGTCACTTTCTTCTGGATCTGTCCTGCAGTGAATTATGCATGTGGGCCAATGTGGCAATGCAAATATAGCCACATATTTTAGAATATGTTGCCATGTTATTCAGCTTCCTCTCCTGGCTTATAGTAACAGTTTAAATACATTTTAATAATGTATTATCTTCTCACATCTACCAGTATCTTCTCCTGTAGATTGCAAATTTTGCTCACAATTGTATCACATGCCAATTCATTTCCTTTTTCTTCTCCATTTACACATTTAGTATATGTTATATTCCAGTTTATATATATGTCCAGTCTGAAAATTAAAAGTAGCTAATCCAGCTAGTATCATTGATATTCAGGAATCCTGAGTACAGGTTTCAATCTTTAGCATTAATCCCTTCTGGAAAAGGAACCTTATCTACGGTCTGTATTTCTACTGTTCTACTGCTCAATAACTCATGTTATGCCTGAATGATTAACTGGGAAGTTCTCCTTCCCAGCCTGAGGCAGTCATGAGATTACCCAAAATAATCTTGGGAAACTGTTTACACCCAGAGCTTCTGAATCCAAAATCCGACTTAGTATCTGAAAGGTCACCAATCAACAGATCAATTTAGGCAGAAAGCTCCTCTCTGTGCTCAGTAGCTAATTTATGGAGTTTTGGAGGACTGGGAGTAATGACCCCCCCCCCCTGCCATCCAATACTGTTGTCTTGGAATATTTTTGCAAACAGCTAAGTCGCAGTGTGTCAATGTCCAATGCATATGTTGGATGTACACATCTGCCTCCCTCCCTAGACTAACTGGATTTGTTTCACAGGCTTTCCCCCACACTATTAGTGTTAACTGCAGAGTGAGAAATGACTAGAAGAATAGAAGGAGACTGGCATTAGTAAAGTACTATGAAGTTTAAAACTGTGGTTTTATAATTTTGTACTCCGTTCTAGTATTGGAGTTGGCACTGGTCCAAGGTAGCTACTTTGTTTGGTTAAACTGTGTCTCCTGGGAATGTTCAGTTTCACAAAGACCAAGAAGAAGACCGGCATCCCTGAGCTTTCTTTCTCACAACAGCCTGGAACTACATCTAATGAAACTCCACTCAGTCCTCAGTGCTGTTGACAGAGAAATGCTGCCCAGTATAAATAGTAGGAGGCACAAGGAAAGAGCTTGAAGGAAGTCAAGCCACTGTGCTAAAGAATAACATCATCAAAATTAAGTTAGAGAATATTTGCTCCAAATACTTAGCTTCTGAGGCTAAGATGAAAGCAGAGAAGCCTTAGCATTGGAATTTCATTCTACAAGGCCTCTATCCAGTAATACCTATTCTGTAGGGCCCAAAAGGAAAAAAAGAAACACTTTTCTGTAGTTCTTCTGTATGTATAATAGTTATTCCCATAGTAAAATGTGGTAATGGCAATTGACATAAGCACTTTACCTTTCCCTCTCAACCATCAAAAACTGAGTATATAACTTCAGTTAAGCCTCACAAATTCTGATAAGTTCTTACATAGTGTAAATCTTTGATATCACTTCTTATTTCAGTCACAGATGTCAGTATTTCAAGAGAAGTCCTGAACAGATGCCAAACTGAGCCAATCCGTTACACACAACTCTATTCTTTCGAAAATACATAAATTTCATTTGTGATCTGCTGACAATTTGGGCCCACCATTTGAACTGTTGCAGTAAGATCATACAGAAGAAAGAAGCTTACAAGAAAGAAATCCCATAACAAAGTTCTTAAAATGTGTCTTGAAAAACAGCTTAGTGATGGGTAAATAGGCCAATTTAAATTTCAACAGTTGGAATTTGTCCTTTTCATTCAATAGGAATCAGTTGCAACTTTCTCCAGGAAATTATGTTCAAGTGAGGTGGACCTTGTCCTTTTCTGAGGAAATCTGAAAGCAGTCTTTAGTATTCAGTGGCATAATTAGGGCTGCAGTTAATTTCATTAAATTCTCTTGCTGCTAAATGAAGCAGATTATGAGACATCTTTTATTGCAAGGCGTGAAATTACAGCCTGTCAGCTGCCAATGGAAGAGTAAAACTAATGAATTACAGGGTAAATAACACCAGAATTAACCAGCCAATTTAACATAGCACAGAGCAAAGTCATTTTTACTTAGAGCTCTGATGAACAGTATTGCTAGGATACCTGCTCAGTTAAAGTGAAACACAAGAACTTTGAAGATAAGCAACAATTTAAATACTTAGAGTCAAGTTATATTTATAGATGGGAAATTAAAAAAAAAAGGAATTTATTTATCCCGAGGCCATAATGTAAAACATTTGTCTTTCCAATCAATCAAATCAATCAAATTCCTTATAGGAATATGCTGTTATGTCCTATATAAGAAAGTTAGCATAGGCCCTGCAATCTTGTATTCTTCAACATGCCTGGTATAGTCTGCAATGGGCTAATCCAGTGGTACTCAGACTTTTTACCTTGGGACCTCCCCCACCACACATACACTCTTTACATCTATATGTGGATGTCACCCCCACCACCTAGTATAGGAATACAAATATTTTGTTTATTTAGTCTGTGTATATTCATATTTTAACATGTTATAAAGAAATAATAATATCATTCAAATAAGAACAGTTTTATTTAAGTAAATTCAGTATTTAACTCAATGCATCGGTAAATTTTACACATTACAAAATGGAAAGAGGAGGAGGGGGACTAGGGCCTCTAAGTCTCATGCCCCCCCCCTTGAGCAACTCTTGCATGCCCTCAGGGGTCCCACCCCACAGTCTGAGAACCACTGGGCTAATCTGATAAAATGTTTCAAGGCCAGAATATTTTAAAATCTTCCAACATGAAACTACTTTAAATAAAGGTTAATTTTTTTTTAACTTTCCCTCCTTCCAACGATGCCAGATAAACACCTAAAGATTCCACTTTTCTGAATTATATAGTTATGCGTTTGTTTGCTCCTCGATTATTGGTATATAAATAAAGTATTCATAGGCCACAAATATCCCAAATTCCTTATATATCTTTGTATCTTCCTTTCTCATAGAATGTGTTCAGCGCAATCAATTGACATCACAACAAGGTAGAGTTCGAAGGTAAGTTCCAAAAGTATCTTTTTCTTTTTCTCTCTCTTTCCTTCTTTCCTTCTTCCTCCCCTCCTCTTCTTCCCTCCTTCCTCCTCTTCTCTTCTTCAACAATTAGCTTAAGCTTCCCCAACGCCCCCCAAAAAGAAACAGTCCGGCAAAATAATAATAATAATAATAATAATAATAATAAGATAAAATAATAATGTGGTGGTCTTGTTTAGCTTCAGTTATTTCAGGCTCAATATATTATTTCAATGTCTTCAAGAGCACCTTCCAACAGTACCAAATTTAAATCCAACAACAACTACAAGAAAAGAAAGAAAGAAAAAAAAAAAGGTTTACTTCACTTTACGACGCTGACTCTGGAGAGCGATTCAACGGTGGCATAAGGTGAGATAGGTAAACAAGTGGAGACTCCTTCTCCAAATTCCGTCAGTCATCAGCAAACAACAGTACTCTAGACAGGACTCGTTCTCCCAGTTGCCTCTGCAAAGCGGAGGTCAACGCTGTGGTGTCTTTCCGTTCTTCTGTAGTCTCTTTCCGGACTCAGTTTCCCAGATGCCTTCGCAGGGCGGAAGTTGACGGCCCTAACCTCAGGGACGTACACCACGCCAAACAGGCAAGTAGCACTTTGAGTCGACTCAAGAGTAAAAAAAGAAGCCTGCCGGCAACTCGAGAGTAGAAGTCAATTCGGTAAGATCTCCGTAGCTATTCATCTATTAGCTCCAATAATTCCAGTAACTCCGTTAAAATCTTATGTCTCTTAGAGAGCTTACGTCCCTCTAATGTCTCTAATATCCGACTACGTTGCCCCCATTTGGGGAATAATTACCGCCACCGCAAACCAGCTTGAACTCAAAACGGGTGGAAAAGAATGGCAGTCCCGACTCTAGTGAGTACTCCACTTATATTAAAAAAAAAGCTGAAGGTGAACAAGTTCACACAAAAAAGCCAGTTAAAAATTGGAGGCGTTCCTAGAGTCCCCTAAAGAGGGGAAAAACACAGAAGCGGCCGTGGGTTCTCTCGACGCTGTGTTCTTTTCTTGGCTCACTAGTATCAATCTCTCTTCAAAATTTATTCTCCACGCAGCTCTCTTCGAGCCCCCTCTGAGCCCCATACTAGGGAAGCATTTAGGTCATCCAAAAATCCCATAGACGACCCCAAACCGCTTCTTGTTAGAAGCTTCTAGGGGAGCACCTCCTAGAAGCGTCTCATCGGTCCACCATACCAACCGGAAGTCAAATATAAAGGTTAATTTTGACTATATAAAATTCAAAGGTGCAAGGGAAGAATTTATATCTAAGGAACTCTTGGGTATTAATGTAGCAACTCATAAGACAGCTATTAACATACTAAATTTACAAGAAAAGTGTATACACAACAAAAAGATGCCATGTTGAAGGAGGAAGAGTTCGGAAAAGAAGTTGCAGGCTCTGCAGGAGCAACTTTTGAGAATATTTCTCAGAAGTTTGCATGTATTCATTCCAGACTTGTGATTCACAGTGTAAGGTTGCAATCCTAAATATAGTGGTCCCCCGGGTTACGAAGGTAATTCGTTCCGGATTACCTTTCGTAACCCGGAAGCATTCGTTTCCCGGGGGACCGCTATTTCCGACGAACCGCGCAGCCGATTGAAAGGGGCCGCGCGGTTTTTTTTATTCGGATCCCAGGGGATAATTTTTGGTCCCGCTGGTTTCGGATCCCGGGGATTTCGTTCCCCGGGGGATTCGTAAACCGGGGGACCACTGTACTTACTAAAAAGTAAGCTTCACTGCAGTCTAGCAAATAGCAATCTTGATGATTCACAGCCAATTGCAACAATATTGCTTAGAAAAACATGCAACTGATAAATGTAAAAACAGTATATTACTATACTTCTTAGAACTTAAATGAGGCCAAACAAAAAAATAAGGAGTTACCTGCCTGAAGTTCATGGACAGTAAGTATAAAAGTACAATTCATCTTTTTTTAAAATAAGATTAACTGTCCGAATAAAACCATGGGATTTTTTTTAAAGAAACAAAAAACCTGCAGATCTAGAGCCCTGTATCTCTTAAACAGGGAATATTATTATAGTAAATGGTGTAGAAGAGTTTATATTAAATTCTTTTAAATCAATTTTTCAGCCATTTGTCTTACAATGAGACAAGATAAGCTGGCTCAAATATAATAGTGGAGCAGATCGTGGGTGGTCCTGAAGATGTGTGTGCATGCTAAGAAAGAATGGCAAAGCCTGATGTGCCACTGAATCAATGTAGTATGTTTGCATCATTGTGGCATGCTTCTTAAGCTGAGCTTCATTTCATTTTGTTTAATACTTTTTGACTCCCTGACCCCAACTCTTCTTAATTTTTCTCTAAACTGACATTTGCCACTTTCCCAAGTGGAATAGAATTTGATTTCATCTGTTTGCATTCATCCACTTGCTCCTTCTCTCAGATCATTAGAGTCATGTTAAATTGCAGACGAACACAGTAGCGTTCTTTCCAGTACACAACTAGCTGATTTTTCAGCTTCAGACAGTAATGCACTATGACTTGCTCATCAACTTTTATAGTGCAATTCTCTATCTGTTTACTTGGAAATAAATCTTCTCGCATTTTCACATGACTTTCTCAGTTCTAAGTGTGTACAGAATTGCACTTGCAGACACTTCTCTGTATACAAAGTATGCTTCATCAAAGACGGAGGACCCAAATCTGCAGCCTGCACGATACCTTGGACTCTTTCTGCGGGGCCCCAAGCTGGTCAGTTTCAGCTGTGACCCTTCAGGCTTTTTCTTTCAGTCCTATGTTTTTCCTCAGTGCCCCACACAGCACCATCTACAGCAGTTCTCCTGTCCTCACATGAGCCACATTATTTCTCTAAGCAGCTCCATGGCAGCTTCTGTTGGCTCACTGTTCCTCTTCTCCTCCAAACTAGTATTTTGGTTATTGTGGGTGTTTTACCACTAGCCATGTTCATACTGCTTTGTATTTTGCATAGTGAACACTCCTAGGCTCCGTCTGCCAGAGTTCCTGCAAGTGGCTGCGAAGTGACCTCTTGCTTCCTATCTCTCCTCTACCACCCTCTCCAGCTAGGCCTTTGAGGCCCCTTGAGTGAAGAGAAAAGGAGGGATCTCTCAGCAGAGAAGCTTGTGTTCTTCCTTTCCCCACACCATCTTCCCACATCCTCCAACCAAGACCTCTTCCCCCAACTCCGTTGTGCTCCCCCATTTTTATTCTAGCATACCTGACCTACTTATCCGTCTAAAGAAATTTTCTGAAGACATGTTCAATAGTTTTGCACAACACAGATTTATGAACAGATATCTTCAAATAAAGAAACTGTGAAATCCAAGTACAGGCCAGCCCTTCAGAATGAACACTGACATGGTATTTTCAAGGTGTCACAAATCTTGACCTGAAATGCACATGACATTTTCAGGATGTTTGTCACAAACGTTTTACAAGGACATCATGTTGGCTAAGAGACTAGACAAGTTTATGTAGCTGAACAAGGACTATGGTACTATGAATTCCACAGTACCAAAATATAATTCCAGAATGGACTGAGTTCAGTTAACATTTTTTCATAAGCCTTTTCCTTTTTTCCTTTTAATCTTCACTAGCAGTTTAATAATATTATATCACATTTTATTCAAGGTTTATTCTTTAGGCACTACTTATTCCAAGGCAGCTCCTATCTACTGACTGGGGTCTCTAGTCAGACAACTGGGTATCCCAACTAAAGAAATCCAAACAAATTATTTCACAAAGCCCAAAGGCATGGATCCAGATCCAGTCATACTTGAAGGAGATATACTGAACTGAGGGAATTATTTACCCAGTGATATTTGATAAAATTAAAATTGGGGGGGGGGGTCAGATTTGATCACAAAAGGCTAGATTCAAAGTTAAATTATGCTTAGAATACTCACTGGGATTCAAGTTAATAGTGACAAATTGAATTCTCACTGATTTCAACAGTCCTGCTCTTACTGTATCTAGGTTTGATCTCTACCCAACATTCAATATATCACAAGGTTTATACTTTGACGCTAAATGCTATAAATTATAGTCTCCATCCTCCAGGCTCTACTGCCACATACCCTTAGAATATCCTATATTCAGATGATGTCCCTACTTTACAAAGCAGATCTACATTCACTTTTCTATGGCTAGTGCAATACTGAACCCATCTGCTTTGAGGCATAAGCAGGCTTTAGTTGTGTATTCCTGCATGGAAGGGGGTTGGATTAGAAAGCCCTTGTGGTTCCCCCCACAACTCTTTGACTGTATATATTACTCTGGCTTTTTATTTGGGAATTGGTGTCAATGGTATCAGCTCCAAGCCTCAACATCTTCAGATGTGATCAAAAGAACAAACCGGATAAGAAGGAAGCATGTAGCTACTAGACTTGGTAAGCAACTAGAATTAAAGCACTAGAAGCACAAAGGAAGTGCAGACAAGTGTTAACAGAGAGACGAATCCTAGCATATTAGCTACATAGATATCTGTATGTAGGATATCTGTATGTATCCAGCCTACCACTGCATGAAATACTGAATTACACTCTTGCAGTTCCTTGTCTACAAATGAATGGTCTACATTAAAGAGAAAATAAAAAGACTGCCATAAAGTGTCATTGTTTCTTTCTTTTCCTTCTGCATGTGTACATATACTGTACATCCTTCCCTTTCTCCTATCTTCCTTCCCAAAGAATGATTTCAATTAGTCCCAGGCACAATGTTTACGGAAGCACTTAAATTGTGTGGTAATATTTAGAATGTCACAAGTTTGTTTTATTCAAAAGCAAGCTAAAGGGCTTTAAATACTTGCTGTTCAGTTTACTCTTTTGATTGCTTTCCTACTATGTAAATCAATTTGTTAATGTTCCCTACAAAATGCATGAGCCAGTTATACTGACACACAAAGCTCATTCGTAATTAGCTGTTAATTAGTAAGAAGGAACAGATGCTGTTAGAGTTTCAGCAGGCGTACAGGTTCTGTAAACAATGCTTATAAATCTAAATGAATTTATTAGCCACAATGCAAGTGTCAACATTTAGTTGGCAACCATACAAATATGGCAGAATTCCCTTACCATCTCTGCAACATATTAATAATCCTTGTGTCAACAAAAGTCTATGAAGCAATCTGACTTGCTAACTGTCATCACCATTCTACTTAATCTCATTCTGGAAATCACTTATCATCTTCCTAATTCCCTCCATACACTATTTGATGAAAGACTTCTGGCATCAATATTTTCAAATTGCACACGACGTCCCTTTCTAATGCCTGAAGCAAAGGAATTTGTGTGGCATTCCCACGTCCATTCACCAAGTACATTGTATTAATTACCATACTAGACAGTAAATGTGTAATACTAATGCAGTGGAGGAAGTCTTCTGCCAAACAGTTGTTATAATGTTTCCTATGCAAACTATATTTATTTGACCTGAATATTATAAACATAGGTATGCATATAAAGTACTTTAAACATCCAGATCTTTTTTTGCACATGGCTAACCAGGGAAACAATGATTTCAATCCCCCCCCCCACCGACTGCCCATGCCCTAATATACTTTTAATTCTTTATGTAATTGGAATGATGGTATCTGAAAATACTGCATCATTACTAAATCTGATGGCGTGTCTAGGAGGAAGAGTTTCCTCTTGGTGGTGGTGCCAATTTTATGGAATAATCTCAGGCCCCAATAATGTCTGCATTTAGACATTGGTTGAAAACTTGAGGAAGCAATCAGGGGCAATGAGGCAGGTCTTCTGTTTTCTGTTTTATTTTTTTGTTGTGGTGTTTATTACAAACTGGTTTGCGCTCTCTCTCTCTCTCTCTCTCTCTCTGTAGATACATGGTATATTTTGTGGATTTCAGAGATTCATAGAGTTGGAAGGGAACCCATCTAAGCCAAGCCCCCAAAAGTTTAGGAGTCCCCTGCTAAAGCACCTCATCTCCCTCCTTCCTTCCTTCCTTCCTTCCTTCCTTCTTAAATTTTCTTGCATTTTATTTTTTTATGTTTTTATACCTGCTGCACTGAGTTTATTTTATGGAAGGGAAAGCATGATATAGGTTTTCAAAACATAGTAATACGAATGCTGTCAATTCTATTTCTATTTCTTCACTGAACAGTTGATTCTTCCTTGAACCCTTCCCCCACCACAGATTACCTTTTGAAAGAAAAGCATTCTGCAGCTCCTAACAGTTACACTATCACAACTAAAGAAAGTCATAAAGTTGGAGAAAACAATGCGTTCACACAGCCACACACTTCTGAAACAATACCAGCAAACCAAGTGAAATCGACCTGAGGTCTCTTGCACTTGGCAGGAGTATTCTCTCATGTTAGAATGACAAATACAAAAGTAGTCTGCTGGGAAGTTAACTGAAATTGGCGGTAGGAAGATCATTCAAGTATTCTGGCTCTTTATCCTTCGTGAATGAAACAGAAAAACTGCTTTTGAAATATGAAGTGTAATGACTTATTTAATATGTCTGAGTTTACATCCATACATAACCATAATTTAAGAGAAATGGAGGAAGCAGTCAAATATTCTGAACTATTATCATTGACAATATTTTCTTGCAATAAGGGGAAATGTGACCTCTTATCAAAGCAAGCAGAGCCATGGGTATTTGGTGACAAGAACATTAAGTTTTAATATGTAGAATAACTAATCTACACTACAAGGCTCTTTTTTAAAAAAAGGGGGGGGGAATTACCTCCTGTAATGATGCAAACTACTACATTTTTGCCTGAACCAACACATAAACAGCAGAAAGAATAGCTCAGCATATTGTTCATATCAACATTGGGTAGCATTAAAAATAGCCTTCATGTGCAAATTAAACATTCTAAGCAAGCACCCCTGGCTCTAGCCACTCTGATGTAAGGGCACATTTGATCTAATTGGAAAAATATTTCAAGAGCTCTGGGAATAGTCACTGTTAACTGAATGCAACAACAAAAAAGGAAAAGAGCATGCATCCCCGAGGGGATTACCAAATCAATTAACAACTAATTCAGGAACTAATTTCTGTATTGCCTCTTAGCACAAAAATGTATCTTTAATTTCTCCTGCAATAAGCATCACCATGATAGTCCTAACACACACTGACGCTCTAAATGAGTTTACATGTATCTCTTTTTGATTGGCTATATAACATTATTTCTTCACAGTTCAATGCAACTGTAGCCAAGTGCTTAGAAATATTTAATTATACTAGTAGCTTCCCATTAACAATTTAAATAACTATAGTGAAGACAACACTATAATAATCTGCAATCAAATAATTACCACAGGATTCTTGATATTCTAATTATTTAAGAAAAACTGGGAAATTACTCAGGAGAAAAATGTCTACATTATATTTGCACTTCAAAAAGCATTTAGATATTTTGGTGAGTGCTGAGATAACAGATTAACACAAGGTAATAAATAGTTCTAGAGGAAATGTACCCAAGCCCAAAATTGCCAGTATTGCTATTACATTCCCATCCACATTTTGAATGTGCTAAAAATAAAGGAAAAGAAATCAACCCAGCAGTTAATAGCCATTTTATTTTAAATGTTGAGCTTGCACAAAAGGCTGACAAAATGCATGCCTTCATCAACCACAGCCAATAGGATATGAAAGCTTTCCCCGCATCTAAGACACCTCACCTTTCTATGCTCTCTCCAGCTATTTTAGAAATAGTTGCTTCTGAGTTCAATTTTCGTATTACAATTCCTGGGCAGCATACAGAGAGAGACTGTATATTTTTAGTTCAATTAATGAAAGCTCAATAAGACAGCATGGGTACTTTTGAAGAAGTTGAACAGATAAAATTAGTTTTTCACACAGAGGCCAGAAAACTGAAAAATGGTTTGTTCCTCTCTAATTAGCTTAATTAAATCTGCAAGTAACTTTTCATAGAAGTTTTGTAGTTAGCAACTATGATCACCCTCGCTCTATCCCTGTATCTAGCTAGATAGCAGAACAGCAAACCCAGCTATTACCTGAGCATATCTTTATCTGAAATCAGCAGAAATATGTCCCTCTCTATTCCAAAGGCCTGGTCTGTTTTATATAAACAGACAATCAACTAGTGTCCTTTAACCTGTTTACAGCCCTTTATTTAAACGTAAGTTTACATCCTATTCCCTGTCTTATATGGACAATATGGAATATATCTTGTTTATGGAAGTTTTAAACAGCTACAATACCAAATGCCTTTCACAGACCATGTTGCTGTGAAATGATAAAACAATGAAACCAGATTACTGTAACATATTCTACACACTCGCCATTAATGTCATCCACACAGAGGCTGTTCAACTCAATGCCTCCCCAGCAGTGGCCATACTGGCTGCTCATGTCATGTCATGGTTACCTCACCAATTTTAGGGCCTTAATTCCCCCCCCCCCCCAGTCCATGGCTATGTTCTTGAGATGTATGTCACAATCTAGTGCTGAAAAGATGTATACACCACAATTTCTGACAGCATCTGTTGTGCTATATTGCTGCACACACCCATGACAGTCCAAGTTGTGGATAATGTCACTGCCTACATGCCACCAATTGATAATGGACATGGCTATGTAGGAGCAATCATTATACAGTCTTGTTTAAACATGATCTTATTTCCTCTGAGATCTGGGTTCAAAGTCCAGGTCGAAATTGCACAACTAGCAACAGGTATCTTCACTTATTTCATTCTCATACACAAGAACAAATAATCCCCCCCCCCCCCAATTGTAGTTTTTGCACACATTTTACATCTAAGGAAATTTGAAGAAAAAAAAACAACCCCACAAAGGTGCAAAATCCTCTGTATAGCTTATTATTATTTAGTTTCTCTGCATATTCCCAACAGATGGGAGCGCAGTGTCATAGGAAAATTTCCAGAAAAGGCCTTTCCTTCTTCAGTAGCACAGTTCATTCCTGTTATTCTGATTGTTTTTTTTTTTAATTGTAACCAGCAATGGTTCTTCAAGAAGAGAAACTCCAAAATAATTAAAAGGTATCCTGAATGACTGCAACAGAATGAGAAGTATTTTAATGGGTCAGAGTAAGGTCAGTTCAAGCTTTTGCTATTCTCCTATCTTCACTGAGTATTCCTTGTTTACCCTTGCCACACTATCTTTTTCTACTCTTTCTACTTAAGATTTAGAGAACTGTTGTTACAGTACTAGTTTTTCTATTGCAGTAATGTGTTCCCTGGATTCAATGCTGAATTAGGACCCTGGGAGACCAGGGTTTGAATCTTTGCCATGGAAACCCATTTGATTGCCTTTCAGCAAGCCAGACTCTTTAAGCAGGAGAGGAAGACAATGACAAACCTTCTCTGAGCAAATGAGCAAATCTTTCCTAGAAAACCACATGACAAATTCACCTTAGGGTCACCATAACTCAGAAAGAGTTATGTGCTCATGAACTTTTCTCTTAATTTGTCTTTACAATTTTCATTTGTTTTGTGTGCATTACAGTCTGCTTTTTGTATCCTCAGGTGATGTGTTCTGGACCCCACAAACACACGGATAAGGAAAAACATGGGACCTCGAGTCTCAGTGTCCTCAATGACGGGCGTGCATGCACCCTCATTGAAAGCAACAGGGCTTCTCGTCCACATATGCTTAAATCCACAGATGGCAAGCCCAAGGATATCAAGAATCTTCTGTTTTTCAACTTTTGGCGGTTATGTATGACTGTATATTTAATAATTATATATTCATGTCTCTCTCCATAATATCACAAAAGATGGTTTAATTTTTTTTTAAAAAAACTTGAAATTGAAAATATTATAGTCGTTTTAAATAAACTTCCAAAATTTCTTTCAACTAGCCCCAAAGGTTCCACTTTCCACTTAAAACTGAGTCAGACTCTTATGGCTTTTATTGATGAACTCCAAAATAACAAATGCAACTTGTAAAACTAAGAGTAATGTTGGTTTACATATTGCTTTTATGCAGTATTTTCTGGGATTACACATTGTGCCCCAGCCTCAAGGTCTTGACTATTCCTAGCCAACATACATATTTGGATTAAAGGGCAATTCCATTAGTGTATCATGTCCTTCACTACGAACTGAACTGAACTATACCAAACAAGATCATTTCTGTATCTTATTCTATAGGAATAAAATGGGTATAAAAACATACAGAGATTTACTGTGGCCATCTTTTTTTTTTTTTTACTATAAGCCACTCCCATTTCAATAAAATGATAGTCTTCTATTTTATACAACCAGTTTTTACAGACAGCTAGGGTTTCTACTTTTGAAAGATTATTAGGTGTGCCTATGAAACCTGCTGCAATACATGTCTTATTTACAGTGATCAGAGATTTCAGGTCTGACAATTGCCTGAAGCATTGTGGTGCTCTCCTCCAAGTGAAAAGGACTAATGAAATCAGTTTGACTGCCTATAGATAGATGTGGTCCTCTTTTCAAAACCTATTTCAAATATATTTTCACTGAGCCTTCTTGAAATGTTTTAATAACTGTTGTCTAAAGCCAACAAAACATTTTGCTGAAATGATTATTCCAAATGATAGCAACAGTGATGCTGTTTGCCTCAAAATGACTGAACTAACCTATGTGAGTCACCTCTTTGTACCATAAACGCTGTCAATTATTCTTTAAACAGTCTTATTGTTTCAGTCTCTAAAAATTAAAATAAATTTTAATGTCAATAAGACAGACAAACAGAAAGATATAAAAACAGGAAACATTTTATAAGCTGACAAAAAGTACTCAAAACATAACATGTCCCCAATACCATTCAAAAAGTGTTCTAATGGAGTATGGGAAAAACTGAAGTCACCACTGAAAAGGCACTACTGCTTTATAGATATACATCTCTCTTATCACCTGGTAATAGATCCTAATTACTTTATCTTACTTGATCTCACCTTACTTGATCTTATCTAAACAAATAAAAGGGGATTTCCACTGTTCTGTCCCGAATTTGTCACTTCTCACTTGCTGTCCCTCACTCCTGGAACCTTCCTCCCCCACATAAACGCCTCATCACTTCTCTAACCAGGTTCAAAAGTAAGTTAAAGACTATATTGTTTAGGGAAGCGTTCCCAGGATTGTGCCGTCTGCCCCAGGATCCCTCCTCTTAACTATGTATTAAGAACCCGTGCCCTCCCTCCAGTCCATCTGCCTTGGTCCAGGCTCCAGAGGGAGAGAAGAACCACTGGACCTCATCCCCCTCCCACCACCTTCCCCTTTTCCTTTTGTGTTGTCTCTTTTAGACTGTAAGCCTGAGGGCAGGGATCCATCTAACTACAAGATTGTATGTACAGCACTGTGTAAACTTACAGTGCTATATAAATAATAATAATAATAATAATAATAATAGGAACACCATGTCACATTTAATAGCCATTTAATTTTCTTTAAATATGTCTTGCTTTCTATTAAGTTTGTTTCTACTTTTCTCCTCCCAAGAAAATACATTAGGTTAAAATGTTAACCAGCAGAAACCAAAAAGAACAATTAACAGTCAATAAAATTAAGTAACATATGAATCAAGTACTTGTTTTAAAAAGACATGCCTTCAAATTTCCTGGAGTTTGAAAATCTTCCTATTGCCGCATGGCCAGAAGGAGGAGGAGCCTGCCTGCAAAAGATATCCTCCCCAGCATACCATCTTTACTAAGGACTGAAACAACATGCAGGCATCTTAACATCTCCAATTGTTTTTTCTCCTGTTTGGTTTGTAACATCTTGCCTGATGAAAAAGACCATGGAGCTTCGAAAGCTTGCAACAAGTATATTGTGCATTTTGGTTGTTCAATAAAGGTATCATTGATGGATTTTTGTTTGGAGCAGATAAATAGGAAAATTGGCATGACCTCTTGGGATAAGGAGATATACATAGTCCATCATAATCTGTTACCATTCTGGCCTTGGGGGGAGAGAAGAACCAGTAGTATCTGCTGGATATGACCGTCTTCTCCACTGCCATTTCCTTAACCTTTTGTCTCCTGTCTTTTTAGATTGTAAACCTGAGGGCAGGGAACTGTCAAATTAACAATCTGTAAGCCACTCTGATAGCCTCTGTGGCTGAAGGGGGGTGTTCAAATGCTCCAAATAAATAAATAAATAAATAAATATAGGCATAGACACCAAGAAAGCTTTCATGCATCTTCCCACCAACCCAGATTCTGAAGCTACAGCACACTCAAAGTGATTCAGCAGCAGGTCTAAACATGTTCACATGGACACAGAAAGGCCTTCAAGAAGGTCCAAGGCTGTTTAGGGCTTCCATGTTGATAACTAACACCTTGAATTTCAGCCACAAAAACAAACTGGCAACCAATGCAGTTCCTTCAGTTAAAGGGTCACTTTGGACTAGCTGGAGCTCTCAAGTAGGTTTCAGGAGGAAATTATAGGCACTCAGTGAGGATGTTATAGCTAACACTACATCCCAAACCTTTACACTACATAGAAGCTACAAAGGAATATACTGATAAGATATACAGCCAATGTTGCATAAAACAAATTGCACCTTTCCCCCCCAGCAGGTGAACTTACTCTGTTGATAAAACGAGGAAAGGACTATGGGTCAGTTGAGAAAATTATTACCTATTTAGAAACCACATACAATGTAAGTTGTATGTACGTAGTAAGAAAAAGCCCACTGGGTGGATTTGGGCAGGCTACATGTTCTAGGCCTCAGGGGAGGATGGTGATGGAGCCTCTCTGGGGAAACTTGCTGGGAGAACCCTATAACAGGGTCATCTTGGGATTACCATGATTCGGAAATAACTTGAAGTAGAGCACAACAACGTGGTGTAGTTGGTTTTAGCATTGTACTGTTGATATATTTTAATTGTACTGTTTTTAAGGGCTTTTCTTTTTTAACTGCATTTTATTCTTTTCATGACTAATGTGTTTTAATAATGGAACAGTTTAATTCTATTTTAATGTTCATGCTTATGTATGTTTTTAATTGTTTTCTTTTTATTAAACTGGAAGCAGCTTTGCCATCCAACTTTGGGAAAAAGTGGGATATAACTGTATATATGGGAACTGGCTTCCCCTTTAAAACAAGATGTACCTTTTGATTAAACAAGAAACTGGTCTAGCAGGAGCATGATTTTACTTTTAAACAAGGTGTGAGCCTTCTTTTAAGAGAGAGAGAAAAAAACTTCATTTCAATTGGATTTTAATGGGTACAAGCTGTATAGGAAAGCACATCATCTTAGATTAAATATAGAATGTACTTTCCCCCTCCATCACCACCACAGCAGGGGGGTACATGCAGTCCCTGGTGAGTGCAAAGGAGGTGAATTTGTCCATCCCTGCTTGAGTATGTCTGCCATTACTGCTTTTTGATTTTGGCATTCATGTACATTATGTAAAAATGGCCACATATCTAATCAAGATTTCAACCAGAGGTGAAATGTACTAGAGTTTGTGCAGATGGAAGAACTCCTCTCAACTTATTGTTTTTCCCATGCAGTGCTCCTCTGATAACTTGTAAGCAGCCCTTTCATAAGTAAAGGATGCTTCGTGGTTGAACAACAGCACCCTTGGGGGTTCAACCTCCCTGGCTAGTGAGTGTACTACAGAGTACCAAAGATCTCCAGGGACAGATGGGAAATAATCCTGCCTTAAACCTTGGAAAGCTGTTGTTAGTTAGATTTGACAGTACTAAGATGGGTGGATCAATGGCCTTGCCCAGTATAGAACAGCTTCCTATGTCTCAAATTTACATTCTTTCAAACAAAACAAAACAAAAACAACCTTTCTTTGTGTATTCCCATTAGAGCCACAATGATTACCTAAAAGGCATAGAAACAAGTCCTGAATATTTTCAATGTACAGGATTACATGGAAGAAGAAAAGTTTTTTGACTTATAATGCATTAATCTCACGCCCCCTCCTCCAGAATGTGTCTCTGGAAAAACAAACTAAACATAGCATGCATTTTCTCAAAGCATGTAAAATAGGTTAGAGGCAACTGACAACTGATCATGCAAGTAACTTGCCCCTTCTTTCCTGAAGTTTACTGAAAACTTGATCCTTCTCCCAGATGCCATCAGCTGACTGGGCTAAATTTAAATTGCAGGAACAAGATAGGAAAGGTGACAAGCTAAAGGCATCATGGCCTGCTCCAGTCTGGACAACTGTCTCTTCTCCACACAGGGCCATTGACTTCCAACTGTCCTGAAAAAGATTCCTGGAGCAACAATGGAGGGCAGGAAGCAAAAACAATACCAGGCTCCCACGCAAACTTGTCTATCCCACAGTCTGTGCTGTAGAAAGAATCTTGATGAGTAGTTACGCTTCATGTTGGTTTAGTATGTTTTTTATCATTAATTTACATGGTATCTGTAAACCAGCTTGGAAGGATTTGCATCCTTCAAAGGCAACATACTCTTAAAACTGCATTTATTCCCCTCCAAAGGCTCTTGTTTATCCTGTTTATTGTGCAACACAGTTTTCTCTTGCTATTTACCTTTTTGGAATGCCTGTTGGCTTGCCCATTTCTGCTAATGAATTTAGCAATATTCCCTGCTCCGTCTGTCTTTCATTGTAAGTTTCCACTCAGATTATGAGGTGCTGGTGCCCTCATTAGATATGTTGTCTAACAACAGATTATTCAGAGTTTTCTGCAAAGCTAGAAGCTACTATGTTGACTACATCGTATAAATATAGTATTTAAATATAATTATTCCGTAGTTGGAATATTGAAGATACACTATAAACCTCTAATACATAAAGCTGTAAAGCCAAAGCATTAAAAACCAGTTCTTACTATTTATTTATGCTCCAATTTAGAAAGAAAAAGAGGAAATAGCACACAGCTGCCATCCCAAAAACAGACCTCCCATCTGCCACCCACGATTTGCATGTCACCTTCTCCAGGCTCATTTGTACTTCATTAACTGCCATTGACTTAACAAGATTTATGCAAATGACACCATAGGAGATTGCTAACTCCCACTGCAATCAAGCGATTATGTACGTACAATTCTCCACAGCAATGAAAAATTAATACACGACAAGCCCTCTCACTGCTGAGCTGTGCCTCTTGCTTTTATGTTTCTTGTTGTGCACTTTTTATTTTAATATGTCCTACTGACAGACATTTGGCAGAAAATGTAAAACAAAACAACCCTGATGAATACTGTTCTTCCCTATTAATCTAAAAAGCAAATTTTATAATCCAGTATAAAGTATTTGTTTTTAACACAGAACTGAAGCACAAACTATGTATATGTATGTTCCAGACAAAAAAAAGCAAAGTAGGATCTTTTAAAACACTGATTTAAATCAAAACCCCTGCTTTTACCGTTTCCCGAAAATAAGATCTCCTCTGAACATAAGACCTAGTAGAGGTTTTGCTGAATTGCTAATTATAAGGCCTCCCCCAAAAGTAAGACCTAGCAAAGTTTTTGTATATAAATATATATACAGCATATAATAAATATTCATTTCTTTTGTTCAACAATAAATATGAATTCTTCTTCATGGAAAAATAAGACATCCCCTGAAACCAAGACCTAGCACATCTTTGGGAGCAAAAATTAATATAAGACACTGTCTTATTTTCAGGGAAACACGGTAAATTAATATGTTTCTTCAACAAGTATCAGCTATAGAATTCAAAACATATTATTTAGAATGGAGAAGGGGGGGAGAGTCCTTTTTTTAAAAAAACCAAACCGCCTAGAACAATAATCCACCAACCTTGGACTCTGTTTGTTTATAGACAGATTTGTTTGCTTTCCTCTGTACACACACAAATATAATAAACAAGATCACTAACATGAAGGCCAAAATTATAATTTGATGTCTATTATTTGTATGTTAAGTTCCACGAAAGAAAGTAGGACTGGCTTTCAAATAAATATTTGAAAGATTAGACTACAAGAATCCAGGATGTTACAAAAGCAAAGACTAATTATTCACTTAGAAAGAGTGTTTCTGAATGAGAAGTACTGTACTATACATGACAAGCCATATAAATTCATAATTTTACAACTTAACATATTGGAGAAGTCAGATAGTTTGAAAGCACTAAAAAGAGGTATAAGATACCCCATATAACTTTTGTGGATGATCCCAAAAGGAGACTTCACAAATATCAAGTTCAGCATGAAGTGCACAGTGTGTGTGTGTGCGGGGGGGGGGGGGGGGGGGATGGGATACTGTCATCTACATGTTTATTTAGCCTTGAGAGTAAGATACTTCTCTTCATACTTCTCTAATTTACATAGACTTATCTAGACTTATCTTTTTTAAAAAAAAATGTAAACAAACCTGTATCTGATGTAAACATGCTGAAAGTTCATTTTTTTAAAAAAAACATTAGTTGTATTAAGAGTAATACATATAATCCCACTGTTAACTCTGCATGGTCAGCACAGATTTATATTTATATAAAGATATTTGTTTATTGCTTCAAAATTCCAGTTTTTCTCAGCCATATGGCAATTTTTTTTGAAACTCAGAACAGTTTAAATCAGTATTCTACAATCTGATAAAGAGGTCAGCAGTTCAAGAGCCACTAATCACAGGACTAAATAAATTCCCTGAACTATGGTCATGAAAAAGTAAATATGCCATGCAACCTTGAATTTTCAGGAAAGCCTTCCAATAATCAAAAGTGTCAACTGGAATATCTTGTGGAAGTGAAAATAAGACATTTGAGAAGGATGAAATCAAAGAATAAAGCAGGTTTCAACATATATCCACTTGTCCATTTCAAGCAAATTACAATGCTAATCTCATATTAGCTAATCTGTACTTGGAAAAGTAACTTCCTGCGTCTCAAAAGAATACAGTAATACCACATTTAATAAAGCAGATGTGTTCCTGGGCCCTACTTCTTTTTAACAGAAAATTTGGTAACAGAGGAAGAAATGGAAAGAATGAGATAGGTTCCTTCACCACCAAAAAGAAGAATCGTTTAAGTTTCAACAACTTTTTATTCAAAACTAATAATATGCACTTGTGAAACAACCAAGTCAGATGAGCCTTTCATAAGCATTCGAGAACATTTTTAATATTGTACAGATTACTTGAAAGCTTTTTCCAAAATGCATTGAAGTGTGATTTTTTTTCTCCTGCTACTAGCTTCCAATTTACATACCATTTCCATTTTAGTGGCCAGATCTTGTTTTGTTTTTTTAACATGCTGTTGGTAGCTAATGAGGCAAGCTTATCCGCTTTCCCATTTTCTCTCAGTTTTGCTATTCACACATGCTCAGTAAGGGATTCTGGAGGTAGGTACAGTGAGCCCTTGGTATCCACTGGGGTTTGGTTCCAGGACACCCCCCTCCATGGATATAAAAATCCATGGATACACAATGCAATGGTATAGTAAAATGATGTCCCTTATCAAGGTTTGCATTTTGCAATGTATGGTTGTGTTTTTTAAAAAATATTTTCAATCCATGGATGTTTGAATCTGTGAGTAAGGAATCAGTGGATAAGGAGGGACAACTGTACTGTTTACCTCTTATGATGTAGGCTATTCATGGCTACAGTAGAATCAGCTAGACTAGAATCCCATTCTCTCCCTGGTCAAGCTTCCTTGCATTGCTTACTGCAGACAAGTTGCTGAAACCTGATACCAAATTTCTGTGTTTCACAAGCCTTCCTTCACCATCCTCCCAAATCTAGCTAGACATAGGATGAGGATGAATGGGTGCTAAGACTTCTTAAATGAGCTTCTTTGTCAGAGGCTTCATTAACTGAAGTATGCCTGTACACAGCTGAGTGAGCCATACAGCCTAAATTCACAAGCAAGTCTGCTCATAACTCAACTCATCCACTGACCTCTCTCAAATTACTTGCAGACAATGGTGCTTAAAGTCAGGCCATATTAGCACATTTAAGGCATCCCTATATTGATTAACCAAGTTGACAAAATGTCTTGAGCAATCTGACTAATCACAGTTAGCCTTGATGTCTACATCAAGCCCACTGTGGTCAATTCAAACAATAGTTTCCCTACAAACCATGACCAGATAGTATGGCTAACCTAGTATATATGAAATCTCCTGCATGAAAAGATGGCTACAGCCTCACAGTGGAGCCTGCTGAACCTCTTCTACTGTTTTTGCCAGTGAATATGCTTCTGCTTTGGACAAATTTCTCTAATTCTGCCACATGGGCTTAAACAAGTATACTATTCAGTACACATGTAAGCATCTGGAGCTCTGACCTACAAATAGCAGTGCACCTGGAATTTTGAAAGATATGTTTCCAGCCCTGGCCATACAGAACAGTTAACATTCTAGTACTGGGAAGAAGCTATTGTTAATCTACAGTCAAGGTTATGCTATATAACATTACAGTAAGAGTAATTTTGTTCATGAAATTTCATGTACTAGTTGTAACTTACTGAAAAGCCTAAGAGCAGTTTTATAGCTGACTAGACGTTAAATTACTTTTTGTGCATCTGCAACTAGACAGAGGGGTGGAAACAGGGAAAGCAAAGATTCACAGCAATTCCAAATGCCACATGTCTTATTTGGCAGCACTGCTGTAGAGAAGCAGATTTTAGGGATTTTCTAGGAACATGTTTTTGCAAATATTCTTGCAGAGACCGACAGTTGTATACATATACATTAGTGTTCATAAAGGGCTAAAAATGCTATTCCCCTATACTTCTGTAATAACATTTAATTTTATGTTCACACCCAGGTCAGATTAACAATATCTATCTTCCGTCTTGGATATCTAGAAAAATTAAATAGTTTGCATATCTGTAAATGGACTGTGACAAGGAAGATACTGACAGGGTGATGCAGTAGACATTGTTTATTTACCAATACTTTTAAAGTCTTTTGATAAAATCCCACACCAATGACTCCTCATCAAACTTTGCAGTCATGGAATAAGAGGAGAAATCCTGTGCAAAGAATAGACATTGGAGAGCAGGAATAAATGGCCAGTTCTTGTAATGGAGAGTTCTCATAATGTTGGGGAGGTGGTCCTTCAGGGATCTGTATTGGGACTGGTATGTTTTATCTTGTTCATAATGATTTGGAATTGGAGTGGATAGTAAAGTGACCAAGTTTGCTAAATTAGCTAGGGCAGTGAAAGTAAACTGTGGAGAGCTCTAAAATGTTCTCTTCATACTGGGAAATCACCCAATAAAATGCCAAATGGGATTCAATATAAGCAAGTGTGAAGTGATGATTATTTGGAGAAAAATTTTAAAAATAATATATAATTTTTAATGGTTTTTTCAGGCTATGAGGCCATGTCCTAGAAGAGTTTATTCCTGATGTTTCACCAGCAGCTGTGGCTGGCATCTTCAGAAAATGCTGGAATGGAAGGGAGCAGGCTATATATACTGTTGGTTGAGAGGAGGTGATTTGCATGTTAATCTGTGTGTTCCTCTTTTGGCAAAAAATTGACCCCCAAAAACTAAGTTGCCTTATCCATGAGTCTAAATAAGTACTGTACTTTAATTCTTATTTATAAAGGAATCATCCTCTGGTGAAAGGCAAGTGTGCAATCTGTCCTGGAAGTACTGACCTCCTTCTGCTCCCTCATCCACCCAGCCTTTAGGGTGAGCACAAACAGTTATATCTGCTGCAATTTTGTAAGTTCTTTGGCATTGTTTTCCTTTGCTTCGCCTCTTTGATCCTTTCTTACATGACCCTAAGTTTTACCTCTGACTTATCCACGGGTCATATAAAAAATTATAATTTTGTCCTCAAACCTGCCCTCAACTTATACATGAGGTGGACTTATAGTCGGGTGTATATGGGGGTTTTGTTAAAGAGAGACTGACAATCTCAATAGAGTCATCACCACCCAGTGGATGCCAACAATCACATGGCTTCAAGACACATTTTTAATGGTGGCTTCCAGTGCATTCGGCTGCACTGGCATAGCTACATGCATACACAGCCACCTGCATGCACAGCTATTCTGGAAAATGGGGCAGGGGCATCAATGGATGTTCCAATCTGCAGATAGCAAGCCCAGAGTTGGGGTGGGCCAACTGTATAAGCATGTTATCCCTGCAGTTAGTCTCTGGACCCAATTAATGCCATTGAGTTTAAAGGATTTTCTCCATGTAAATGAAAATATAAAGAAATGAAGCAGCACATTAGTTATTTCTGAGGTATGTGTATTACATTTTGGTTCGCTACTCTGTTTTTGTGAATGTGGCGTTAGGCCTTTCTGAAACAAAAAGGGAAAATAAAGGGAAAAAACCAGATAAGATTATTTAAAGCATATGTTCATGTACCATCAGACTTTAAAATTATTAATTCCTGACTAGTGTACACCTACTAAATCAGCAGAAATTTGGTAATTCATCAACAATTATCCTTATAGTCATTACATGAAGAAATATCAATGCAAACCTGACCGAAGTGAATGATTTAGATTTGTGCATGGGGGGGGGGGTATATATGCATTTTTCATGCTATACAGTTGGCCCTCCTTATCCAATTTTTTTTTAATCCACAGATTTGAGTATACACACCTTGAAAATATTCCCAAAAAGTATAAATTCCAAATAGCAAACCTGGATTTTCCATTTTATATATGGGACACCATTTTGTTGTGCCGTTATATTTAATGGGACTTGAGCATCCACAGATTTTGCTATCCACAGAGGGTCCCAGCAGATAACAAGGGCCCACTGTATATGGGTAGGACTATGCCTAATTTCCATCAGCATATACTTTGTTATGCAATCCTACATTCATCCAGTGGCAAGTCTTTCTTTCCTTGTCCCTCTTGCATCCATTAGAAGGCCTCTGAATATCTTCCTATTGTGACTAGTCTGTACTGGCTGTTCTGCCTTGAGCCAGCTCAAATCCTAAAAATGTCTCCTCCTACAAACTCCAGAGTGGAGTCTCCTATAGTTCTTAATAGATATGAAGATGGAGCATCTCATGCAAATATCCAAGTTGGAGCAATGAATGCTCATCTTGCTCCGAGAGTTAATGAACTTGTTGGTCGGCAAGCTGAAAATGATCTCCTTCTTAATCAGGTCTACAGAGAGTATCACAGTGGAATCCTCCACTTATTCATTCATGTATTGGTCATATCTGGCATTGAGGTACTGCTTTTGGACAGGGGGTGGGCATGTGAAGATACATCTCATGAGGGTTCTTCCCTTCAAAAACAAAACAAAACAAAACAAAAGCCCTAAGTGTGTGAAGCAGTTTTTATTTTGGGAGTAGACACTGAGGTTTGTGCATCACTCCATCTGCAACTCAGGTCTATTATTTCATTCAAATGAATGCCTCTGTCAAAGAAGATTTGTTCAGTATACTCATAACAACTTTCACCCCAATGGAATTTCAAAGATGTCAATGAACTTTTAAAACTATCCCCTAACGTGTATGTTTTCTGAGGCATAAAGAGTTTTATTATTTAACAAATCTTCAATAGTTTTTGGTGATATTCTAATTCCCACATAGAATTATAAAGAATTACAAAAAAATGTAGTCTGAAACATTTCACTATTACATGACTTTAAAAATAATTTAACAGATTCTTAACAAAACATATGAACATTTTAGTGGTGCAGAAAAGTTCTGCATTTGCCTTGTATTAACATTTCCAGATTAAACCACCCAATTTAACAAAGAAATAAAATAAATGTTTAGGAGAATTATGCAAGGAATCATAGCCTAATCTCTTTGTTAAGAAAAACATCCCAAGCATGTTAACACATATCAAAGGGCCTTATATTTTACAGGTACGATTCAGTTAGCAAATGCAAAATGCTTTAAATTTCAAGAAGTGCTTAATTACTGGAAAATAGAGAAACTGTAAGGCACAAGTTTGATGTTAAATTCAAGAACTTCCCTTCTGTTCATATTAATAGTGTCGGGGTGGTGGTGATGGTGGTGGTAATGCAAGTATGCCTCTACTAGCCGAACAAGCCAAAACAAATTCTCAGTTTCAAATCCTGTAGTGTAATAAGGAAGTTTAATTAAGGCCACATACTATGGTTGTTAATGTTCTCTTATATAACAAGGTCTAAATGAAGTTACAATTCCTTCATTAGCAAATTACAAACAAGAGCGCACAGCTGACACACCAGCTATGATTATCACAACTAATTGCCTCGTTGTTGCAAACCAGCCTGGAAAAGTGTTCAGATGTCCTTCTGCAATAGCAAATGAGGGCCACATCGGGCTATTTCTGTGATCACAAGGGGCTCTTGTACAGTGATCTGATTTACCCTTGTCGACTGGCAGCAAATGGCCCAATCAAAGCACTCTCTACAAAAGGCAGGCTTTGAAGCCAGCTCAGCCTAGAAGCACGCTCCATATGCAGGCCGGCAGACTGCACTTCATTAGGCCTGTTGTCACTTTTTCCCTCTTCTTATTCTAATGATCCTATTTTAATACACATAGGAACCTCTCCTAATTGATGTCAAGTGAGTGACTTCAACATTCATCACCGGAGCACATCAAACAAATCTTGGCACACAAGCCCAGCATCATGGTGTTTAAGACCCGAGGTGTGTCTCTAAGTACAGGAAAGCACACACACACACTCACACAGAATATACCTGTTTAATTGGGATTGCACGGCCGCTTCCAATGCTATCTGCTCTGCTCTCCAATCCTTTCTTCTCTTTGTCTGGGTCGCTCCCTTTCCGAGACTGCAGGGTAAAAGCAAAGTTAACATTGTTAATATATTGATTCATAGATGGTTCCCCCCCCCCGGGCTACATATTCACATTTTAATTTTTAAAGTTGTTTTAATATATCAGGAGATGGATGATTAAAAATGCTACATGTATTTAAGCTTTGAAATGGCTCGGTATCGTTTGTCAAGAATACAATACAAGGCAGATACAAAAAATGTTAACACAAAAAATCTGTGTGTCTTTCAATGTAAGAAACAACAGTGTATATTCAATTATCATCTGATGAGATTTTAAAAGGCTATTAACTACTCAGCAGTGTAATTTTATGGACCACCTTGATTAGAATTAAATTAAATTAATTTTTTTTACTACTTTCAGATGATAGCATCAAAGTCAAACCAACAATGCTTACAAAACCAAGCTGCTTTGACAAAGCATAAAAAGTTCAAAATCCTGATCACATGCCTGCCTTTCTCAATATACAACCACATAGATAAAATGTAATAAAGCTACCAGGTTTTACCAAATGGTTTTCCTTTAAAAATGATCAATTATCTTGTTGAGACACATTTTTTAAAAAATAACAACAACAAACAAAAACATATACACATTGCCTTTTCAAAAACATTTCATGGGGCAAAGACTGTCCTGTTTGCTTTTTCACAGCTGTGGGACAAATATGCCCAATTCTATTTAAACAGACCTTCCTATCCTCCCCTCCTTTATTGTGAGATAAGTAAATCTACATGTGACAGATTTATTTTATTATGAGCAAGATCTAAAAGTCATCCTCCTTAATAACTACACTGACAAGTGACAACTTCACTCCATTACTTTTCAGTGGGAACATTACTCACACAATATTGAAAATGAGGAAACATTTTCATGTGCTTTTCAAATCATGGATGATATATGAAGTGAAAGTACAGGTGATGTCCAGTGCCACAACTGAATGCTAATAAAAACCAAGAAGTGTAAAATCATGGTGCTTCTCTGCAATATATTAGATGACTCTTTAATTTGGTGTACAAATTAAAATGAGAATTTTAATCAAAACTGCCTTTAATATTTCATTGATCAGCTAAAAGCTAAAGGCTGAAATTTCTTAGACTTAGAATATTACTGCTATATAATTTTTCTATTATATCAAGAGGAGCTAATGCATAACCTCTGCAGTGTTTATACTGTGGACAAACTCTTCTCACTGACAGGTTCAGGATTATGCAACAGTAAAACAATGAATACAGAAATTCCAATACGAATGATACTGTGTGTTAACCAAAAGGTTGTGCGTAAAAGAGAAATATAGTGCCTACAGTGAGGAAAACAGAAAAGCTATATTTGATGTTGTGTGTTACTTCAAAGCAGTAGGAAATCAGAAGTATGGGGCATTCATACTTTCCCATCATGAATTACGTGAGGCAGTTTACCAAATCCTTATCTTCATATCTCTGCCGCCACTTGAGCAGCAGGTCAACCTTTTCCCCCACACCTGAAAGCTTCTCATTGGCCTTCCTCATATGCATGACAGGTGGCTAGAATACCTTATGTTCAAAATGGTACAGTTATGCTATGAGGAATTTTCACTGAGCACAGCTTCAAATATTTTTCACAGTAATAAGTTTTATCAAAATTGCAAATTAAATATATTAAGCCTGTTTCCTATCAGTCACTGTAATGGGGTAGAGAATGCATGATCATCCAGATGTTGTTGGACAGAATCTCCCAACATTATTAGCCTATGGTAAGGAGTAGTGGGAACTGCAGTTGAACACTTGGAAGACCACAAATTCTTCCTTCCCAGATCCCCTTTAGATTGATATTGCTCTATGCAAGGGATCTACATTCAAGGGTTTAATTCTATCATAATATCTAAACCATTAGATGACAACTGGGTCATCCTTTTTAAGATACACAGCTTACTTAGATACGTAGTAGGGAAAGGTATGGGACCTATGGTTACTTGAAAACCTGTCTGACAGAATGGCAACTTATGCAGGACGACAAAAATCAGGAGCTTTCATGAACAAATGGTGGCCACTCATTGACTTTGTAAACAAAGACAGAAACAAGAGGAGACAACCTCCATCTCATCTGAACCTTTGGTTGGACATTCTGGACTACATTTACACAAAGATAACACTGGACTTTAAAATGACTGCTTACACTGAACAGAACCCAAGAAAGAGACCTGCAACATAATTCAAAGTTGTGAGATGAATTGTTTTATTTTGCTTTATTGTTGTGATATGTTTGTACATAGTTGTTTATTTAAAATAATAATTAAAACTCTTTTTAAAAGATACACAGTTCTCATTCACAATAGCAAACACTAAACGAGAACAATAATGGGATTGAAGGTATAAGGTTGGAACAGTAACGTTCTGTACACTGTCACTCCCAGGTCACCAATGGCAAATAACAGTTAACTCTTTGTAAATAAGCAAGACATTTTTTATAAACTGGGAGAGCTGATTCATCCCCCCCCCCTTTTATATCAATGTATCACAGATGATAAACACAGATATATTTATCCCACAAACACTGCCTATAGCTGAGAGGATAATAATCCCTAGTTATATTTGCAAAGTGGTTTTTAATTGTTTTATTATAGTTACTACAGTAAATGCTCCAATCATAACAATTACTACATATCAGTTATATATCAGCAGTAGCCTTCTGCATTCATATTCTTCCATTTTATATGGCTATGCCTGGCTCTTAGAAATTGCTCACTCAAGCAACATAATCACTCCCCCACCAAAAAAAGAGAAGACTATGGAAAGTATACATTTATCTCAATGCATGCATAAAAAGAAAGGGTGAATCTATAATATACACAGCTGAAGCAGCAGTGAAATATTTCAATCAAGTCAGTATTAGGATCTGCACCACTAGCATTTAGTAAAATAACAAGTGCAAAGACAACCATAGTGGGATATTGGTGCTACCTCTAAAATCTATGAGAGAAAAAACACTTTATCTCCTTTCCAGTTAAAGCTTTCTCTGAGAACCACACATATAAATAGAACAGAAATCTATTCCTTAGTGAAATTACATTTTTGTTAAAATGACTTGAGAATAAAAGCTTGGAAAGTTACTCCTAAGACCAAGAAATATGACATTTTGAAACCATTCAAAACTGGGAGTGTGAACATCATCTTACCACTGCTCAGTTACAGATGGTGTCAGAATGTCAATGTATTTATTCTTTATAAAAGTTCTATCCCAACCTCTGCTTGAAAGATAATTCAACCTATGTATTCTTTTAAAAGTAAATAAGGCTTTCCTTGTCACCAAAATAATCTTGTATCCATTTCACTTTACAGTCAAACAGCCCCTGCCCCCGGAAGCAAGCCTTTAAGGTTAATTGAGAGCATCAAATGGTTTTGCCTTCAATGGATTTTCTTTTTAATAATTTCACAGCTGTTTTCTGTTACTTTTTGCTGCTGTTTAATACCTTCATGCTGTATTGCTATATTGTAAGCATTGCTTTAAATTGTTAATTTATCATTAGATTCTTGCCATTAGGCACGTTGAACTCTCGAGGAGAAAGGTGGGATATGAACATTTTAAATATATAAATTAAATATATATCAGGATGCCTACTTACATCCACCAATACACTCTGAAATGCCATATATTCAAGGAAACAAATTTCCTGCTGAGATGTCACAGTAATAGCTGTATGGTACATTAATATGTACTGATGGGTATTTTGGATCAAGGACATGTGTTTAAGAGAAAGAGAACAAAATTTCATGTAGCAATTGAGTACTGCAAATATTAAGATGATATGGCTCAGTATATTTTACTCTTCCCTCATTCTGAAGATAAACTAAAAAAAGAAAGAAACTGAATACATGTCTACATAGAAACAAGTGCCATTTATTTCAAGAAAGCTTATTCTCAAATAATAAATAACCTAACATTGCATCTTCCTCGGTTGGCATGTGGTGACAATATTTTTAATCTTTGAAAGATTTGATTACAGAAATTCCAACAACTTATACTGAACCAGAAAGAATAATATTTATGTAACATTTTCCTATGAATGCTGTTCCAACATTCTTGCAGAAACAGTATTGAAAAATCTCTTGCATTCTAAGTTTCTGTTCAATCAGTATTCCTATTATATCTGCTATTTAACTGTATAAATTTAAAATTTCCATGCAAAAATACTAGGACAAAAAAATTATGCTACAATTAAAGGGGGCTAGTTTTATTTTTCACATGAATGAAGCTTTACTATCAGATATAATCTAATCAGGCTTAAAAATAACAGCATAGTTTTATACTTTGAATACACAATGTAGAAAGTAATATTTATGAATTCAAGTCGTCCACTTTTAAGTGATTATATCAGATTTCAAAATGTATGTGGTCCTCCCACAGGATCCTAAACGAAGTCTAAATAGAAGCATTAGTAATTTCGGCATACGCATTCAAAGCTCTTTGTCAACCTTTCTGATATACACACCTTACATTCGATTCCTTAACTGACACTGACACCTAGTGGACCAAAAAAGTTACTATATAATAACTAAACATTCATTGTACAGTCTTAATAAAAAGTTTGCATCACAAGGAAATTATTTGTATAAATTTCAACTGCATAAAAATGGAATGTTAAAAATCTCTGTCATTTTGTGAAGTTTCTCCAAATTCTATCTATATTTGTATTTCCTTCATATCAGATTTTGAGACTTTATAGTTTCTTTCCACTCTGTAATCCATGCTTTTTAAAAACATTTTTTGCTAAATTACACATTTATTTGCAGTTTATCTAAGTTTTGCAACATTTGCCCATTGACTAGACTTTTGCATATGTGTTTTTTGAATTATGCACACTATTGATTCACATGTTAAAGTACAGACACTGTTTTTTACACAGTTTCATTCTCAGAAATGTCCTGTTAGCTTTGCAAATGTAAGGTACAACCATACCATTCAATAAAAATACCTTCCTCTACCATCTCCCCAACTATACTGCATAGCTGGAGTGGGAATCAGGCAGCCCTCCACATGTTGCTAGATTGCATCTCCCAGCAGAGCTAGATGATGGTGAGAAATACAGGGAATCACAGCACAGCAACATTTGGAGGGCTACACAATTCACGCCACACTGTATAGCATCTGAAATCCAGATGCTATGGATTTCATCTCCCATAATCCCTGGCCATTACCCATGGTAGCTGGGGCTAAAGGATACTGAAGCTTAAAAGACTGAGGGATCTCCTTTCTGTCCTAATCTGCTATATAGCCAATACTGGAAAGCTCCGGACCAAATGTCCATCTGGCTAGCAGAGGTTCCACACAAAGACAGTGAGGGCTCCTACTCTACAATGGGGGCTCCTGCTACAACAGCTTTGTTCCCTCTTCAATCCTACCCTCAGGGACAAGACTGCCCACCATTTCCAGTCAGTAATGGGAAAGGGATTGTCTTTACCTAGTGGGTCGGCTTCCCTCACTGGGCTCTCTGCACATAAAGCACACTGGATTCTCCCTCGTCCTCTCCAACAGGAGAAAAGACACAGAGCAGAGAAAGCCATCCCAACTGGCATGGCAGTTGGAGCAATGCTCCTCAATCTCAATCAGAGCAATTTCACTACTGAGTTTTCCCACCTGGATCACGTCCACTTGCAGTGAAACAATTTCTCTGATACAAAGTCAATGATTTGGCCTGAAACAGGAGAAAATCAGGGGACCTATTTCCACCCCTGGCATAATCCAGCCCACAGAGAGACCAAGGGGAAGGGCCAAAGTGGGTGGGGAAGCATGTCATTCACCTTCTAAAAAGCACACAAAGCTTAACAATACTATATGAATATTCATAATAAATGCAAGAGTGCTTCATATCCAAGGTCCTATTCTCCTTATATAATTATATAAGGATGAAATGAAATGAAAGGATGACAGATTCATTCAAGGAAGAACCATTTTAAGATGAACCTACAGTTTTAGAAAGTGAAGGAGAAGCTGCACTCAGAGTACTTGAAAAAAATAAATCACCAGGAACAAATGGCATACCAAACGAATCTACCCCAGTTCTAATTAAAACATGTCAACAAATATGGTAATAAAACAATGGACCATAGACTGGAACTGCTCGATATAAATTCTATCACCAAGAAAAAGGACATCAGCAACTGCAGTAATTATAGAGCCACTTCATTAATCTCCCATGCAAACTAAGTGATACTCAAAATTCTACAACTAAGACATTTACCATACACAAAGTGAGAAATGCCAGATATTCAAACTAGGTTCAGGAAAGGAAGAGGCACTGGTGACCATATTGCAAATATATGTTGGATAATGGAACATACCAAAGATTTTCAGAAGATAATCAGCCTGTGCTTTACAGATTATAGCAAAGCCTTTGAATCCATAGATCAAGAAAAACTATGGATTGCTCTTTAAGAAATTAGAGTACCACAACATTTGATTGTCCTACTGCATAACCTGTACTCAGGACAAGAGGCTACCATAAGAACAAAACACAGAAAAAATAATGGTTTCCGATTGGCAAGAGGATTGGGCAAGGCGGCATTTTATCACCTATCTGTTTAATATGTACACTGAAAGTATCATATGTAAAGCAGGATTAGACTTGGAGGATGGAGGTGTGAAAACTGGAGAAAGGAACATCTACAATTTAAGAAATGCAGATGTCACCATACTACTAGCAGAAAAGAGCAAAGACTATGGAAGAAAGTCAAGGAAGAAAGTGCAAAGGCAAGTCTTACAGTTGCAAAGCCACTGAAAAATGTCATTCACAATCATTAATCAGAATGGAGACTGCAGTCAAGAAATCAGAAGGCTAGGATTTGGAAGTGCAGCTAGGAAAGAACTAGATACAAATGTGTCAAGATATATCATTGAATACTAAATTTAGGGATGTCCATGCCATTGTATTTCCCATTACTAGGTATGGTTGTGAAAGCTGGACAGTGAAGAAAGCTGGTAAGGAAAAAAAATCAATATATTTGAAACATGGTGCTGGAGAAAGTTCTACAGATACCACGGACTGCTAAAAAGACAGATCAGTGGGTCCAGGAGCAAATCAAGCCTAAACTCTCCCCTAATAACCAAAATTACTACAATGAGACTGTCATACTTTGGACATATCATGAGAAGACATGTCTCACTAGAAAAGACAATAATTTTTAGTAAAGCAGAAGTAAATATTTAGTAAAGCAGAAGACAGCAGGAAAAGAAGAAGACTGCATTCCAAATGGATAGATTCAATCAAATAAGCCATGGTCCTTAGTCTGCAAGACCTAAGCAGGGCTGTTGATGACGAGGTGATTTACAAGTTTTCTCATTTACAAGTTGAACATGAGTCAACAGTGTGATGCAGCAGCTAAAAAGGACAATGTGATTCTAGGCTGCATCAACAGAGGTATAGTGTCTAGATCAAGGGAAGTAACATGCCACTCTATTCTGCTTTGGTCAGGCCTCACCTGGAATACTGTGTCCAGTTCTGGGCACCACAATTCAAAAAGGATGTAGACAAGCTGGAGCATGTCCAATGGAAGGCAACTAAAATGGTGAAGGGTCTGGAAACCATGCCTTATGAGGAACAACTTAAGGAGCTGGTTATGTTTAGCTTGGAGAAAAAAAGGTTAAGAGGTGATATGATAGCCCCATTTAAATATTTGAAGGGATGTCATATTGAGGATGGAGTAAGCTTGTTTTCTGCTGCACCAAAAAATAGCATGCAGAACAATGGATGCAAGCTACAGGAAAAGCGATTCCACCTAAACATTAGGCAGAACTTCTTGACAGTGAGAGCTGTTAGACAGTAGAACACACTCCCTTGGAGAGTGGTGGAGTTTTTGGAGATCTTTAAACAGAGGTTGGATTGAGAGTTCCTGCATGGCGGGGGGGTTGGACTGAATGGCCCTTCTGGTCTCTTCTAGCTCTATGATTCTATGAATGTAAGTAAAATGAGAAGCAGAAGATGGCAACTATCAGAATTTACTTTCCATTCCCCAGACAGTCCAGTACTGCAGCTGCAGGCAGTGGCACAGAAGAGGTCCCACTGAACTTTGTTTTTCTGCTGATTCTGATTTATTTTATATTGGCTATATTGAAATGGCTTTGATGTTATTTTGATTTTATGCTTATTTATAACTTCAGTAAACCGGAGGGCCTTTCTTAATAGAAAGTGTAAAAATATCTAAATAAATAAATATAGTGCTGGATCACTCACCGTGAAAAGGTTAGACCGGCGTTTGGACTGTTTACGAACTGGTGTTGGAGTGTTGGTAGTAGGTGGAACATCAATCCGTAGCTCCTTCTGGCTGGTGCTTGGAGTAGATGGGACGGAAGAAGAATAATCACTTAAACTCCCTCCTCCGTTACTGGTCTGCAATGATTAAAATCCCTTTTAGCAGAAATAAAGCCAATTGCTATTTCACAGATGTAAATTTCATTTTCAATAGCAAAAGAACTATCTATTTTTAAAGATTTAACACAATCTCATTCACTAAATTCTCGCGAAACTGACAATTTATGGGATGTATAGGTTACTGCTAATCCAATCTCTTCTGTTTAGATGAATATTCTCTACGTTTCTCATGAGATAGTGCAAAATTAATATACACTTTGCTTATTAGTCATATTCTCCACAATATATAGATGCCCTTTCCATAGAAGGCAATGAACGGGCATTCTGAGGCCACAGAAACTTAGATCACTAACAAGCCTGAAATGGAGGTGTCAGAGAGTATATATAAAATTTTATACCCAATTGAGCAGTATCATTATAAGTAGAGAAAAACTTTTAAAATTCAGCATCCCCAAAGAATATTTCCTTTACCGATTTAGAACCTATTTCATATCTCATCCCTTAGAGTTGCATTTCTCAAGATGGCGCGGTCTACATGTCTTGGATTATAATTTCCATCACCCATCAGTCAGTTGCCATGCTACTTGGGTATAATGCAAGTTGTGATCCAAAAATCAGGACGAGGGTGCCTTAGATGACAGAACAACAAAGTTCCTAATGTCTCTAATGACTATTAAAGCTCCTCCAAAATTTGTCAATATGGCAAATAATGTTCACCCAGAGTTCCACTCATCTGATCCAAACTTTATGTCCAAACTAAATTCACAACTAATGCATATCCATTTCCTCTTGAAAAAAATAGGAACTAGCATATATCCACCCTGCTTTAACTTAAGGACCACTCCATATGTTGCATTCAAATTCACTGCATTGAAAAACTCCCACTGCCTCCCTGCAGGGACCAAGATGCCAGGAACCAAAGTTGGGGCTCGCTACATGCAATTCTGCCACTGAACTATGGCTTTAGACAGTTTGCACACTGCAGCTCTCAAGCAATTAAACATACTTTTGTATTTACAGGAAAAGATGTAACTAATTTTTAGGCTTGCTTACTGCACATTTCATCTCAGATTCTTAAACTTCAGTGTTTCAGAGAACAGGAAAACTGACATTAATTTTGTTCACCCTGAACCTAAACATACTGGTAGCCGGTAAGATCTGCCATGGACATAATTTGAACTTGCTGCTATTGAAGATTTACCATTTTAAAATACTCCTGAGTTTGTCACTGTGCCTGGAATAACTGTGCTGCATTAATCACCGATTATCCTTTTCACCAGGTCCAAGCAGTGATATTTCCAAGGCTCTCCTTGCCAACAATCATTCACACACTCAGAACACTCTATGCACCTTATCACATGGGAGAGGAGTGCCAAAATCTCATAGATAAATGGAGTTTAAATCAGGGGATATCCCGCAAAAACCAGATTGTTTTCAGACAACGTTGGCCTAATTGAGCATTAACGTGACATTAACCTGTGTAGAAAGTTGCAAAATTGTGCTGCTTTTTACTTTTGGGAAAATCCTGAAAGAAAAAGTGGTGTGATTTTGCCCACTTTCTGCACAGGTTAATGTCATGTTAATGCTCAAGTAACCTGACGTGTCTGAAAACAATCCCGCTTTTGTGGGATATTCCCGAGATCTAAACCCTGTTTATCCACAGGATTTGGGTGCTTTGCCTCCCGTGTGATACGCTCCTATGATTCTCATACAGAATCTCAACCTTCAGGTGAAAGTACCAATACTTTTCAAAAAGACCATAACACAAAGAACATTTTACCAGTATGTCTTGATTTTTCCTTTCCATTGGTTAATAAATAGGTGTCTTAGCTATTAGGCATAACCATCTAATTGTTTAACACTCTCAAAATATTTCACCTTTCTATCCAAATGTAATCTCTACAACTGACTGTAATTTTCCACTTCACAACAGTAACTGTTTGGCTGCATTCAAACAAAAAAGATTCATAGGATGAATTGCCTCAATGTAACTGATCCCTTTACATAGATGACCAGCATGTTTACTATAAACTGCAAAACTTTTCTTTAAGTTTTGTTGAAGTCAGGGGAATAGATTTGGCATTTTTTTGTCTCTGTTTCATAACTGAATTTTGCATTATAAGTTGGTGCCCTACAGTGTAGAGCCAAACATAAATTCAAATAATGGCAGAGTGTGACAACTGGTGGAAGGGGATGCAATTCAAATCACAAATGACTTTTTTTATCTATGTCTGTACCTAAGATGGCCAGAAATCTGAAATCTGTTCCCATGTATTTCAGTGCTTCAGTGATACAGATAATCTAAACTATTTACAATACTACATTATCTATCACCAAAAGGGATGAAGTCTGATAATATTATAATTCATACCTGACTGATATGTACGGCAGAGACCTGAGCTGAACATACAGATGAGTGGCTTGGAGAGTTTGGTAATGATTTGCAAGGACCTATTGAAAGTTGTTGCTTTTTCCTTGTTGCAACAATCTTCTGTGCAACTGTAAAGACAAAACAAAACAAAGCTAAATTAAATTAAATTAAAATTATGCCATGCTCCTTTCTCCAAGGTGCAAAAACTATGTTCACATTAAAGAGCAATTCACAATTTGACCAATAATGTAAACTGGCAGTCCGATGTCTAATGGGCATACAATCTAATGAGGAGAGATAATAGCACTTGCAATTGTATTTTGTTATTTGTAATATACAGGTTATTAGTCAACCAAAAAGCTCTTGAATATGAGATGCACTTTCAATCACAGTAAATATGAAAAAGTTTAATACTTTTATAACAGCCCCACTTTCATTTCTTCTTTTTTCCACATGAATGGATTTTCAGTAAGAACTATTAAGTGAATCATTTTTTTCAAGAGAATACTGGAAGACTTTGTCTGAAAGGAGGAAAATGTACACTGCTGCTGCATTAGAGTTATTTTGAACGTAACAGTCTATTTTCTAGAGATATATTCCCAAACTGGTGTCTTCAGAATGCTTTGGACTACAACTCCCATGAATCTCACCAGCCTAGCCAACGTTCAGTGATGTTGGGAAATGTCATCTGAAACATCTGCACGATACCACACTGAGAAGGTTATCTTAGAGATGGGGGAATGAATTGATAATGTGGTGGAATTTGCAACTACGAGGGGGTATCCAAAAGTTTTAATGATCAGCTTTTTAAAAAACTGACAGAAAGTTTGTTTTGATTTGTAGTTGTTAACTTATCTCTGTGTTGTCACTATCTAGATTTATACATTTTTCCCAGCGTATCTTGACCCTCCAAATACCTGATATTGCAGAAGCCTGCAGACCGCACCTGATGATGGATACCCCCTTGTATTACTGAAACAGATCTCTACAATACTGTGCTATGTTTAAAACTTAGGTACACATTAAAGATATTTCAGCCTCTGCTAAATATCTGCTTTTTCGTGGATAGTCACTAAATCATAGCCTTCAAAATAGTTTAAAGAAACAGTACTGCTGAAAAAATACTGAATTACACAACAGAGCAGAAATAAAATATAACAGAAAAAAGGAAGTAGTAGACAGCATACTGTTTTGGCATTCCAGAAAGTATCAGATGAAAAGAACCAAAACATACACAATCCATACACGAACAGTCATTCCATATTTTCAGGGTGGCCATCAAGAAAGTTCTATATTTGCAGAGGCCTGGCCTCTGAATGAGACAGCTTCCTCTAGTCATCTCAAACAACAAAGACTCATTATGAAGTAGGTACTTTGATATGACCACTTATATCTCAAAGCCAGAACTTTGAACTCAGCCTGGAACCTAACTACATCAGGGAGCAAAGTATGGCTTGCACGCTGTATGCAGCCTTCCAGGACCATTTTTGTGCCTGTCAATAATTCTGTTGGCTCCAAAATGCTATATGGGGGTATAGAGGGTATTTACTGCCATCAGTAATGGACTGGATGAGGGCAAACAAATTGAAACTTAATTCAGACAAGACAGAGGTGCTCCTTAAAATACAATTAAACAGTATAGAACAGTATAGCTGTGTTGGTATAACTTGGGCCTACATCTTTATTTCATTCATCAGATTTTAGGCTGGTTGAAGTTCCATAATTTTAACACAAATACAAAGTTTTTTGGCACTATGTCTGGCACATACTGGAGAAACAATGGCCATGACTGCGACTGAAACGGCCTAATTTCAGAACAAAATACTAAACAGGGAAGACGGTAGTACAATCACAGAAACAATTCTAAATTCTTTTAATGCATTGCAAGAAACTTTTGGCTCAACATATATAGAAGTAATAAATTAAAGAGCATGTCTTTGTTCCAATTAAGCCAATTAAGCCTGAAGTCAGCATAATATCAGGAGTACGAAAAGGATTTATCAGTAGAAAGCCTTAGATAAATAACTAATGTTGCTACTTTGAAGTGAAAGAGCCATTTTTATTTGATAGAGTTCTAATGCATGTTTGCAGCTCCATTAATTTGCATAAAAAGGAACAATGAAACCACAACTGTTTACTGGGGGGGGGGGGGATTATATACACAAAATAGTTTAAAAGTAACCCACTTAATTTGCAGTGCTCATGTTAACTATGCCAGTAAAAACAAACTAATTAGGATTTTCTAAGAATAAAATGATATTTACATGCGGTTTTTAATGATATAATTCCTAAGACCAATTTGCAAGCTATACTGTTACTGGTGAATGAAAATCAGTTGTATTAAGTCCTACTCTTACTGTGCCCAACTATAGTAAATCAAATCCATATGTTATCAACACCAATGAATAAAACACAACAAAACATAATTTCCACTACATGTACATCTCCTGCTGTGCTAGGTCTCATCTCAGCAGCCTTATTCTTTGCTGCTGATTTTTTGTATCTAACTAAAGGACCTTATCACCACTTCATGTTCATTTCATTTCCTTTTAGGTCTCATGAATGCTGAACTTTCCTGCACTGTGACATGTCAAATGGGATGATTTTGACTAATCAAAGACCAGACCTGCTTTAAGAGGAACCACTTCAATTATTGCAAGGACTCAATGGATTACAATTTTGTGACATCTAGAGATGTAGTATTTATGGGATTTATTTTGTTCATATTTGTAGTTGTTGATAAAAACTGCAAAAGGAGAATCAAATATAATGAATTACAGAAAAAATGAACACATAAAAAATTATATTAATGTTTTTAACAACAGTGTATACACAGCTTAATAGGTGAGGCCGCAAATTGGAACACTATGAAAAAAAGCCTAGGTTGAGGGAGGAGGGCTTTGAAATAGTGCACAAACTTCACTGTCATCATGATGACAATGAAGAAACTCTGAAAACTCAGAAAACAAATGTATTCCAGAAAATAACATTCTAACAATTCTGCAAGAGTTGTTTCAAACCCAGTATTTTCCTGCTATCCTCCTCCCAGTTTCAATTCCCATTATGGAAACCAAAGTTCTATAGAGACAAAGAGAGTCTTGAGCCCAAGGATATAATGGTAGATACAGACAGTACATACATTGTTCCCAATGTTGGAAAGTACATTATAACCAAAATATACCAGAGCAGCAGACCTAAAAGACTCACTGTCTTATAAACTGAGGCTCAAAAAAACCCAAGCCAACAGTAATATTGCACTTAAATCCAACTTTCAACACTTTGACTTTCCAAACAAAGAAGTGACATGTTCAAAATATTCCATTTTTATCTATCTATCTATCTATCTATCTATCTGTGTTTTATTGGCCATTTATATTCTCTTTCTTCTGAAGAATATCCACTTATATTCTTCATTGTTTAAAGTATGTTTTATCTGCCTCTGTTCCTGATACTATGCTATCCATGCTGTTGGTATCTGTCCCTGAGTTGACTAATGGTACCCCTGTGTATGAGACATCTCTAACACTGCTTGTCCTCCACTGCTCTGTTTAGGTCCTTCAAATTAAGGCCCATGTTCTCCCTGACTGAATCCATCTATCTGGCATGTGTCCTTCTTCTCTTTCCACTACCTTCTGTCTTTCTTAGCATACTGTTTTTCTGGTGATTCATGCCTTCTCGTGATGTGGCCAAAGTATGACAACTTCAATTTAATAATCGTGGCTTCTAGGGAGATTTCAGGCTTGATCTGTTCTATGACCTATTTGTCTCGTTTTGGCTGTCCATGGTATCCTAAGCAATCTCCAGTGCCACATCTCAAATGAGTATATTTTCTTCCTGTTGGCTTTCTTCACTGTCTATTTTTCATACCCATGCATGGTAATGGAGAATATTATGGCTTGGACAAATCTAACCTCAGTGCTCAGTTGTTTATCTTTGTACTTTTGGATCTTTCCTAGTTCTTTCATGGCTGCCCTTCACATTCCTAGCTTTTTTTCTTATATCTTGACTGCAGTCTCTATTCTGTTCAATATTTGATCCAAGATTCAAGTCTTTAACTATTTTGATTTTTCCCCCATTATTTAGGTTGAATTGATGCAGATCCTCCTGTGGTCATTATGTTTGTTTTCTTTTATGTTCAGCAGAAACCTGCCTTCGTACTTTCTCCCCTGGCCTTTCTTAATAATTGTTCCAGGTCTGGAATGTTTTCTGCTAGTAATATGGTGTCATTTGTATATCTTAGATAGTTGATGTTCCTTCCTCAAGTCTTCACTACTCCTTCTTCTGAGGCTAAGCCTGCTTTTCGTATTATATTTTCTGCATGTAGGTTAAACACATGAAGTGATAGTATGCAGCCTTTCCTTACCCTTTTGCCGACAGAAAACCATTCTGTTTCTCCTGTTCTGACAGTCCTTGTCCTCTTGTCCAAAGTGCAAATTTCTCATCATGACTATCCTATGTAGTGGCATTCCTACTTTTTTAAGAGCATTCCATAGCTTTTCATGTCCTATGCAGTCAAAGGCTTTACTATGTGCTCCATTAACGAGCATGTTTGCAATGTGATCCCTAGTGTCTCTTCCTTTCCTGAACCACATTTGCACCTCTGGCATTTCTCTCTCCATATATGATTAGAATATGTTCTGCAGAACTTTGCTTGTGTGGGAAATTAATGCTGTCCCCGATGTTATTTAATATTTATATGAAGCTGCTTGGAGAGATCATTCGGAGGCATGGAGCTCAGTGTCATCAGTTACACTGATGACACTCAGATATATTTCTCCATGACTAGATCGTCTGCTCAGACCTCTGATGGCATCTCCCCTCTCAATGACTGTCTTGCGGTGGTAATGGACTGGATGAGGGGAAACCGATTGAAGCTTAATCCAGACAAAATGGAGGTGCTCATAGTCACAGGCCCAAAACCAGGTTTGGGAATACAACTTCCAGTCCTAGATGGAGTCACACTCTCCTCAAAGGACTCTGTTCGCAGTCTGGGGGTGCTCTTGACCCGTCGCTTCACATGACTAGTCAGGTGAATGCAAAGGTCAGGAGTGCCTGTTACCAGCTTCGGCTGATACACAAGCTGCGCCCTTTCCTGGAGATGAGGGATCTGGAAACTGTGATACACGCGCTAGTAACCTCATGTTTGGACTACTGTAATGCACTCTACATGGGGCTACCCTTGTGCCTAACCCGAAAACTACAACTGGTCCAAAATATGGCAGCCAGGCTTGTTGCTGGAACATCTAGGAGAGAGCACGTAACACCTGTGCTTAAATCTCTCCACTGGCTGCCGATCAGTTTCCGGGCACAGTACAAGGTGTTAGTTTTAACCTTTAAAGCCCTACATGGCTTGGGTCCTACCTAAGGGACCGCCTCTTCCCATATGAACCCCCCCCCCGGCACACTTCGGTCCTCTTGGAGGAATCTGCTACAGCCCATGAAGACCAGGCTGGTCCAGACCTCCCAGAAGGCCTTTTCAGCTGTAGTCCCCAAGATGTGGAATGACCTGCCGGATGAGATGCATCTTATTCCATCTTTAGAAGGCTTCAAAAAAGCCCTAAAGACGCATCTCTTCTGGCAGGCCTTCCCAGAGAATGTGAACATCTCCCGGCTCCAAACCTAGGCCCTAGTGTCTTCCAGCCTTCCTTTCCTGTATTTTTTCCACCCTCTATACCACCTAGGTTCTTCAGGCCCGTTTCCCTGTTGCTGCTTTTTATTGTCTTATTTTGTTTTATTCCATGTTTTTAACTCTACTGCGATTTAATTTTCTTCTTAAGGGGGGTGGTGAGGGAAGGGATGGGATATTTTAACTGACACTGTTTTAATTGGCTGTAACCTGCCCCGATTGCTTGCTCAGAGGGGCGGGCTAGAAATAAATTTTGCTGTTGTTGTTGTTGTTGTTGTTGTTGTTACTGCAGTCTTTTGTATCTCCTTTTTTATATGGGAGCATTCAAATCCCAAATATTTCACAAGTATTTAATTTTTTACCACCCAAGTTAATAGATCCCATAATACTCTATATGAGGTGAAACTGGAATCTAATTTATTAATTTTTCTTGGTGGCTCAGTTTAGGCTATGGGTTGAGTAATGTATTTTAAAGTAAAATAGATGTAAATATAGTCAGGGAAAGAAACTGCATTCACAGAGGATTATTGACTACAGCAATACATGTTGTGTGAAATGGCATATATTAGAGCAGAAATTTTAACAGTCTTTTGTAACAGTATCCAATTGAAACTAATACATTCCATATAGGGTGATAATAGCAGAGCCAAGTCTCAGTCTCAAAATTCATGGAAAGAGAACTAGAACAGCAATATGGTTTAAATAATCTATACTCCATGTCTCTATTACCATGAGTAGACAAATCACATCTAACAGGTGTAGAAATGTAATTCTGCCACTGACATCCATACAACTCCAAAACACTTGTGATACTGTAATTAACCACGACAGGATTCCAAACCATATCCATACTGCCTAAGTCAGTTCATCTCAAGATACCTGATGTGGAGCACTGATATTATTTCTTTCCCAATACGTAAGGGGCCAGTATCATATCTGTGTCCACTGGCTACTGTTTCTCTTTTGGAAACTGTCAAGAGACTGGCAGCCAATGGCTGGTGGCCTGGGACCAATCCACGGACCACCACTTTGAGTAGCACTGTCCTAAGGTCCTTAACTGCTAAAATTTCCTAAAGGTTTGCAGTGTGAGTAAATGGAATGTTCATAATACAACACAAAAAACCAAAAATAAAAGAAGCATGGATCCCACAGTGAATATTACTTCTGTAGATCTCCCCAGATTTGCCATGAAATTATTTGGTTATTTTTACCTCACATTTTGATCAAAATATGTATGCAAACACTTAGGGCAGAATTATTATACCATGCAGTGCTTGTTGTTAACCTATTTAGACAGGAGAGCCTAGTATACTGAAACACTGAGATCATCAACAAGCTATGAATGTACTATGGTCTATCTTCCAAAGGTGCTAAAAATAAACAAAACAAAAATCAAGCATTTACTGTTCTAATTTTACTTCTTTTAATATACAGTATATCCTATGAATTGAGCACAAGATTAGGACACAAGTCATTTTAAGTTTAATCTCTGATTATAAAATAATTTTAAACTGGAGGCTCAGCTCTTGACTTATATAAAACTCTTGCTGTATTAAAACAAATTTATCTTCATTTATGTTGCAATTATCTCTTACGGCAGTTAATTTGATGGAAATTAAACTATTGTTTAATTGCTCCTATTAATCGGGAGATTTAAATATCCCCAGCAATAAACAGTTACCTTCAGGACAGAACAAAGTCAAAGCTACTCATGTTGATCCTAGAAAAGCAAAGTAATTCTAGATAGATGAATATGGCAATTCTCAAAATAATAATTTTTAGAAAGGAAGATGCTGCAAAACAGCACATTAACTACTGAAAAGAATGAAATAGTTTTCATTTGCTACAATTCATAGGTTCAAACACTTCCATGCTATCCTTCCAGTGACTATTTTCTTTTCTCTAAAGGGATTCTATTATGAAGAAAATTAAGGCCAACCCCCAAACATGCCTTCTGGGACTATTACCAATAAAGTGAATTTAGCCCCCCAAAAGTGTGGATTGATGATTCTTCATTTTTTAATGGAAGCAGAGTGACACTCACATTTAGTGCCCAGCACTGGTGGTTTGCTGTCAGGGAGGAAGGAAAAAAAAGGTCAAGCCTGGATCTCACTAACTGCTACTCTTAGAATTGGTTTGGCATATGCAGCTCATATGAAACATACTGAAAGACAGCAAATCATTTTGGGTTTTTCCAGATATTTCTCTACCCCTAGCTAAACTACCGTCAGTTCTTTTGGTGCATCAGTTTGATTCATTTTTAAATTATTTTAAATTTCTGCACTTCTATGATATGTCCCATGTATGCAAAGATCTGAGGATTTGGCCACAGTGATCTAGGTAGGCACTGGTAACCTCAAGAACTACTATAAAGTGCTCAAATGTAGATTTCCTTGAAAATGGTCTGGAAACTGCAGCTAGAGCAGAACTTGTCAGTTTAGCATGACTTTGTCAGTTAGGCTGCTCTGTTGGTTAACCTACCAAGAGCACGCTACACATTTGTTCAAAAAGCTGCACTGGCTGCTAAAGTATTGCAGTCAGATTCAAGTTGATGCTACTAACACATAAGGACCATATGGGAGACTAAACCTATAATAAATGCACAAGGCTTCATTCTCTTACCCAGCTGAAAAACATGCCTTTTAACCATCTTTTATTACTTATACATATCTTTGTATTAAATTTTATATTTATGTTATTGTATGTTCAGAATCATTTAATTTTAAAATAATTAGCCAAATTTTAGTCACTGATGCTCCGAATAGGGTTGACTTATTATATATAATAAATATCATCTTAAATGTTTTATTTATCAACTGACTGGTTTTTTTAAATATCACAATTTCTGAATATTCAAAATATAACTTTGTTAGAATTCAAATTATTCACAATGTTTTACCATTTAATTCCCTTTTTCCATAACCTTAAACATGTGGGCCTAAGACCTGGCACAGTCGGATCTAAAAAAGTTTTTTCTTTAATCTCTTTTGTAAAAGTTTAACATTATTTGATTATTTACTCACCTGGTGGTTGGCTGAATATTTTTCATCAACATAATCAAACCTACGATCAGTTAAGTGAGAAGTGATAGTTCATATGAACGTTCTATAATTCTTTTTTCTGATGAATTTGTCTCATGTATTTTAAACTGATTAAAATGAAGAACTGATGCTATTCACTTGTATCGATAATTGGCTTTGGTTTTCACCTAATAATATATGCATGTTTCTGTTTCTTATGGTTGTACAAAACTGTCAATTATGGTGGGGAAAAATAAAAAAAAATGTTTCTCATTACAATTCACAGTTCCGTATAGCCACAAGAACTACTCTTTTCCCTCATTTGTGACTGTTTTTATCTCCTGCAGGTCTAACTTAACAATTTCTTATCTCCCAACGGTCAATGGAGAAAGGAATATGCAGAACCCCATGCTGCTTAGCTCCCAATTCCTCATGCCAAGAACTGATTTAACAAACAAAGACTTGCAAGGCAATATTACACACCTGTATACAGTCTGACCCCCTCCCACGGTCACTGTCAGTTAAAAAGCAGCATATTTGGCAAAACCTACAACAGCAATACAACCAATGCCCTTATTTTGAATTACAACCCCCCGTTGCAATCACTGATTTGATGTGTCTACAGTTCAATTTATCCAAATAGACATCTGCAAACAGCTTCAACAGTCAGCAGTAAAGATGAAGAACACACCTAGCATAGGCTAGAATCTGACACATTTAAATTATCTTTTTCATGTACAGCTTTCAGTAAACTTCAAACAACAAAAATCACTCTCTTTTGTTATTTTTTTCCAGTTTTTATCATTAGCAATCATGAGAAAGTCATCAAATACATAGTTAAACTTTTCATTTTTGAGGAGGTAATAATGCAGTATACAACCAAGCAAGCTGAGTATTATATAGGGAATAATTATGCTGAAGTATGAATTCAGCATTTAGATATCACTGTTTGCATATAAAATATGTTACATTCCATATCTATTAATCATCCAGATAAACTGCTAAATATGTGGGCTCAATGAGCCTTCTGCATTTTATGAGAACATCACTCAACTGATCTGCCCTATTAAGAAATATGAGAAGAGGCCAGATTCAGGCTGATATGAATAAACGGGTAGTTTATTCTCGCTGTCTTGAGTTTCTCGAAGCCAATTCCATCCTGGAACCGTTTGTCTGGTTTCCGCCCATGGCACTCTACAGAGACAGCCCTCACCAAAATCTCAAATGATCTCTTGCAGGCCAAGGCGAATGGACTCTATTCTCATTCTTCTAGATTTGTCTGCAGCCTTCGACACTGTGGACCACTGTCTCTTGCTTGACTTACTTTCCAACCTCGGGTTCTCCGACTCAGTTCTCAACTGGTTTAAATCTTACTTGTTAGATCGATCTTTTGCCGTAGTCACGGGTGGTCAGACTTCCTCCGTTCCCTTATCTGTAGGAGTTCCTCAAGGCTCTGTCCTGGGTCCCCTTCTGTTCTCTCTATACACACTGTCCCTTGGTAAACTCATCAGTTCTTTTGGTTTCTAATATCATCTGTATGCCGATGACACCCAGCTGTATCTTTCCACCCCTGACCTTTCGCCGGGGCTTGAACAGCAAGTTTCATCTTGTCGGGCTGCTATCTCTCAGTGGATGCGGCATCAGCTCTTGAAGCTCAACATGTCTAAGACAGAGCTTCTCGTCTTCCCACCTAAGCCCACCCTTCAATACTCCTTTTCTGTTTCTGTTGACGGCATTTCTATTCAACCGGTTCAGCAAGCCCACAGTCTTGGTTTCATATTTGATTCCTCTCTGTTGTTTACTCCCCAGATTCAGGCCACCGCCAGAGCCTGTAGATTCTCTCTTTACAACATTGCTAAAATCCGTCCGTTCCTCTCAGCCTCCACTGCCAAGACTCTGGTCCATGCCCTGGTGGTTTCACAACTAGATTACTGTAACCTTCTTCTGACAGGGCTTCCTCTCTCTCACCTCCATCCTCTAATCTCTATCCAGAACTCAGCTGCACATATTATCACATCTGCTCGCCGCTTTGACCATGTTTCTCCTCTTTTATCCTCCCCTCACTGGCTCCCCTTCCCCTTCCGCATCCAGTACAAGCTTTTGTTATTGACTTTCAAAGCCCTCCACGGACTGGCCCCTCCTTACTTGTCTGAACTTCTTTCTCCTCACACTCCTTCTCATAGCCTCCGCTCTGGTAGTCAAGGTCTCCTGTCCCAGCCTAGGATTTCTACTGCCCTGTCCCGGATTTGTCCCTTCTCACTTGCTGCCCTGCACTCCTGGAACCTTCTTCCCCCACACGCATGCCTCATCACTTCTCTAACCAGTTTCAAAACTGAGTTAAAGACTATATTGTTTAGGGAAGCATTCCCAGAATTGTGTCGTCTGCACCAGGATGCCTCCTTCTAACTATGTATTAAGAACCCTAGCCCTCCCTGCACTCATCTGCCTTGGTCCAGACCCCAGAGGGAGAGAAGAACCACTGGACTTCATCCCCTTCCCATCCCCTTTCCCTTCTCATTTTTGTTGTCTCTCTTAGATTGTAAGCCTGAGGACAGGGAACCATCTAATTTATAAGATTGTATGTACAGCACTGTGTAAATTTACAGCGCTATATAAATAAAGGTTAATAATAATAATGAACCCACAAGTATGGTTGTCCCATACTATACTACAAGATACATTTCAGAAATGCTAGCTATTCATGCCACTCCATGGAAATTACTCAAATCATTTCACCTGGAAGAAAAATGAAATGCTGCTTGCTAGGGATTCATGAAACTCCTGAAAATAAATCTAAATACGCCTGTCTATTTATATAAGCTATTTATATTAGCGATTAAGAATAATTAGCTATTAAGAAACTAAAAAAGGTGCCACAGGTGCTAACTAGAAAATGCCCACTAAAGACTGTTTAAAGGCAAGCACAGGAAAAATCAGATGAACATACATCTTTTTAAGCACTTCCATCATTCTACTTACTCCAATGGCCCCCTTGCTAAAACCTAAATGAAAATGAGTAATAGAAGTTCAGCAGCTTCCAGATTTTTGCCTGAGTAGTACAATTTTCAAGGCTGCTACATGTTCAGGGCTGCTAACCACACATACTCTACAAAAAGTGATTGGGACAGGCATTTAATATTGTGTGTTGCTGTTTTTTACAGTTGGTATATTTTTAAAAACACATTTGAATGTGTCTAACTTTATAAATTATTTAGTTATTTTAAAATAATTTCTATATTTATTTATGCAACAGTGGCTGCTCCCAGAATTTGGAACCTTCTCCCTAGAAAGGCCAGGATGTCCCCATCCTTGTTCTCCTTCCAATGGCAGGTCAAAACATTTCTGTGCCATCAGGCCTTTACCAATCAACTAGGGTTGACCTTTTTAATGCTGTGTGGCTATGTTTTTAAGACTGGTACTTTAATATTTTTAATGTTTTTAATGTTTTAATTCCATGAATTGTTTAATTGTTTTTAAAACGTATATTTGTATTTTTAATTATTTTGTATTGTTTTAAATATTCTCTTAGCCACTTTTGGGTTCTATGATCAGATAAAAGGTGGGATACAAAAGAACCGACTAAATAAACAGAACATTTTAATCAGTATTTTTTTAAAAAATGTTAGCCATCTTGAGTGTCATCAGTGGGATAAAGACAGGATATAAATTAATAAAATAGTAGTAGTAGTAGTACCTACAATGGCATCCACCAACTTAATATTCTCAGACCCCTCTGAGCTAGATTAGTTTAGATTACCCAAGAGATTTAAGTAACATTACATTAGTCTCTAAAGTATATTCTTTTACAAGTGTTTGCACTTACTTTTTAAATATGGCATGTAGTACAGAAACATATACGAGTATGTATGTGCCTTAAAGTCATCTACTGACTTATCGTGACCCCATAAATTTCACAAGATTTCTTAGGAAAGGAATACTCAGGAGGTGGTTTTACGTGTTCTTTCCTTTGAAATATAGCCCACAGCACCTGGAGTTCGTTGGCAGTCTCCCATCCAAGTACTAGTGAGGGCTGACCATGCTTAGCTTCAAAGATCAGACGGCATCTGTTGTCTGTGTGTCCAAATGCCTGCAAAAGGATCTCTGTTGAAGGAGATGCAATTCTAAATAGTTTCTTAAAGCATTCTGTTTATTATGTTTATGAACAGTAGAGGGAAAAGCAAAAGCTCAATAAAGGAATGCAGCTCTTTGCTACACTTGCACTGTCCCCTAGTGGCCAGTTGATAAATTTGTTGTTGTTGTTATTATCCACCCTCGATTCAATCTCGACCCATGGTGGCCCTGTAGATAAGACATCTCCATGACTCCCTATGCATCACTGCTCTGCTCAGGTCCTGCAAATTCATACCCATGTCCTCTTTAATAGAGTCCATCCATCTAGCACGTGGCCTTCCTCTCTTTCTGCTTCCCTCCACCTTTCCTAGCATTGTTATTTTTTTTCCAGTGAGTCATGCCTCCTCATGATGTGGCCAAAGTATGACAGCCTCAGTCTAGTTATCTTGGCTTACAGAGAGATTTCTGGTTTGATCTGCTCTAGGACCCATTTGTTTGATTTCTTGGCTGTCCACTGTACCCTCAGCACTCTTCTCCAGCACCACATCTCAAATGAATTAATTCTTTTCCTATCCACTTTCTTAACTGTCCAGGTCTCACACCCATACATGGTAATAGGGAATACAATTGGCTTGTATGATTCTAACTTTCATGCTCAGTTGTATGTCTTTACATTTTAGGATATTTTCTAGTTCTCTCTAGTTCTCTCTTAGTCTTCTTATGATTTCTTAACTGCAGTCCTCATTCTGATCAATATTTGATCCCAGATATGAAAATTCTTTTACTGTTTCCATTTCCTCATTGTTAGGTTGAATCTGTGGTCATTACTTTTGTTTTCTTTATGTTCAGCAATAAGCCTGCCTTTGCACTTTCCTCCTTGATCGTCATCTGTGTATCTTAGATTGTTGATATTCCTTCCTCCTATTTTCACTCCTCCTTCTTTTGTTTCCAATCCTGCTTTTTATATATGTTCTGCACACAAGTTGAACAGAAAGGGTGAGAGGATGCAGTCTTCTGTGACCCCCTTGCCAATTGGCAACCATTCTGTTTCTTGATTGTTCTGTCCTGACAGTGGCCTCCTGTCCTGAGTAAAGATTTCTCATTAGAACTATCAGATGTATTGGTACTCCCATGTCTTTAAAGGTGTTCCACAGTCTTTCGTAATCTAGGCAATCAAAGGCCTTTCTATAGTCTATAAAGCACATACTGATTTTCTTTAGGAATTCCTTGGTGTGCTCCATTAGCCACCATATGTTTGCAATGCGGTTCCTAGTGCCTCTTCCTTTCCTGAATCCTGCTTGCAACTCTGGGAGTTCTCTCTCCATGTATGGTTGGAGTCTATATTGCAGAATTTTGAGCATGATTTTGCTTGCATGAAAAATTAGAGCTATGGTCCTATCACTGCTGCAGTCTTTTGGATTTCCTTTTTTGTGGATGGGAATGTATATTGATCATTTCCAATCAACATACCCATATACCAATCAATGGCTATCACTTTGTTTTCCATATCCGTTGACATATGTTGGTTAGCACTGGTGTTGATTTTCTTAGTGTGGACTGAAACAATTTGATTGGAATATCATCTGTTCCTGGTGATTTATTGTTTCCCATTTCTCTAATTGCAGCTTCCACCTCTGTTTTTAGAATTTGGGGTTCATCTTCATATGACTCTTCAACCCATATGTCCTTCATTTTGTTATCCCTTTTATACAGCTCTTCTGTGTACTGCATCTAGTGTCTTTTTCCCCTTCCTGATCTTGAATTATGTTGTTTTTATTGTCATAGTGTCCCAGTCCTTGGTTTGAATTTTCCTTTGATTTCTCGGATCTTTTTAATAGACCTCTTGTTCTTCCCTTTTGTTGTTGTGCTCTATCTCTGCATTGATCGTTGTAGTAATTGTCTTTATCTATTCACACCATTCGTTGAACTGTAGCATTCGTGGTTCTGAGTTTGTTCCTGTTTTCCTTTTGTTTTGTTTCTCTTATTTCTTTTACTGCTTGTAATGTTTTATCTGACATCCATGGTTTCTTCTCTTTCTTTTTGACTACTGTGTCTATCTGCATTCTTATTTTATTATACCTCTGGCTTCTGACCATAGTTCTTCTGGTTCCCAGTCTATTGTGCTTAGTAGTTCAAATCTGTTCCTTATATTGACAATAAATTCTGTTGAAAAATTGTTTAGATCCAATTTTGGTATGATGACTGTTTGTTTTTTGTTTTTTTAAATTTTACTCTTATTTTTTAAATAAGTAATTTGTGGTCTGTGCCACAGTCAGAGCCTGGTCTAGTCTTGGCCATCAAAATGGTGTTTCTTCATGTTTTGCCTCCCATTATATAATCTATTTGGCTGGTGATGTCCATGTATACAGCCTTTGCTTTGACTGTATGAAAAAGGTGTTTGCAGTGAACAGATTGTTAGCTTCACAGAAATCTATCAGACGCTCACCTGCTTCATTTCTTTTGCCTAATGCAAATTTGCCTACTGTTTTTGTTTCCTCTTTGCTTCTAAGTTTAGCATTCCAGTCACTTATGATTAGCTTAATGTCTTGTGTTGGTGATTTCTTCCTGGACTCCTTTGTAAAATCTCACTAGTTCTTCCTCTTTTGCATCTGTTCATAAATTACTGCAAGATTAATTCTGAATATGGTGGCTTAAAGGTTAAGACGACCGTTCTGATGATAGGAAGGTCAGCAGTTTGAGGCCCAAGTGTTCCTTGATGTGGTGAGCTCCCATTACTAGTTCCAGCTTCTGCCAACCTAGCAATTTGAAAACATGCAAACGCAATTCTGAAAGTATCACAGGGCTGCAGTCACAATCCTATGTTAAGAGAGGCATTTCAGTGAATTGCATCTTGCTATTACAACCAGAAAAGGAGGGGAGAGGCAGTACAGTGGTCCCCCGGTTTACAAATCCCCCGGGGAACGAAATCCCCGGGACCTGAAACCGGCGGGACCAAAAAACATCCCCCGGGATGCGAAGGATCCCCCGGGATGCGAAGGAGAAAAACCGTGCGGCCCCTTTAAATCGGCCGCGCGGTCCGTCTCCTAATGCGGTCCCCCGGGAAACGAAGACTTCCGGGTTACGAAAAGTAATCCGGAACGGATTACCTTCATAACCCGGGGGACCACTATATGTTTTATTGCTTAATATCATAATAGCAAAAAGTAGTTATTGGAAATCGTAGTTTGTAAGAGAATTTGGTTAGAGATTCCATCCATTTCAGTTTTGAGGAATGCAGTAACTGAAAGAAAGAAGTTGGGAAGCATGAACTTTCATAAACTTGAACATACGTTCCTCCTCAGATGTATTAGTTTTGCAGAAGAAAGGGTACAGACTGGACTTATTTGGGGAAATTAAAGTTTGCTGAGTGACCTCCATAATTTGATTAACACCCCCCCCCCCCACACACACACACAGAGTACCTGATGGAATTAAATTTGCTATCTGATTTCTTCATCTCTAGAACATCTTCTGGGAAATAATTTGTTATGTTAAATATAAGAAGCAGCACATGATAGATCTTCTGGCTGATTTTGTATTTGTAGTTTCTAATTAAAATGTTATTTCAAACCATTTTGTACTAGAGGACCCCATAAATTTCTCCCTGATCATGCTCTGTAGGAACCTCTGTTACCTTTCCAGAGACACTTCTGTAGGAGAGGCTGGGAAAGACAGAGTAGATAAAGGAGAGGGGCATGGCTTTGGCTAGTTACCAAAGTAATGGAGGAGATATAAGGAAGGCATGACTTAAGGGCAGGCATCTGGGAGAGAGGGGGAAAGTCTTGTGTCAGTAAAGAAGAGCTGCAGAATTAATTTTACTTTAAACATTTAAAAGTAATTTCTGCTATTTTTGTTACAGAAAGCTGTCTATACAGTTCTTGTACGTCATAAATATTTTGACCCTATTATTAGCAAATATTATTCCTGTTCTCAAGAAAAGTACAGAAGTGTACTTTTTTTTAAAGACAAAAACCATATTAGTAGGGTTTGAAAACACAGAATAAGAAATATATGGCTGAATTATTGTGCAACATCAATAATGCCATTTTCAACATATTAACATTCTTCAGAAGAATATCCAGAAAAGAAAACTTGGCCAGAGGATAGAAAATATCTCCATGTTTAATCACTCTGCCATTCAGATATGTTATCAGAGGGAGTCAAAAGACCTGATTTCTACTATCTAGCTGCCACTGCTTCTTTCTCACAGCTCTCCCCTTCCTCTGAGGTATGTTCATTCTCATACATACATACATACATACACACACACACACACATTGATCCCTGCCACAGTAGTTCAGGTAGTAGTAACTGTCCAATTATACTGTAATGCACTCTACGTGGGACTGCCCTTGAAGGTGCCTTGGAAAATACAGCTAGTGCAAAATGCAGCAGTTCAGTTGCTGACAGGAATAGCATACAGGCATGATATAATGCCAGCCTTTAAAAAATTGCAATGGCTGCCAACACTCCTCCAACCTGAATGCAATGTGCTTGTGATGACATTTAAAACTTAAACAGCTTGGTACCTCAGTACTGAAGGGAGTGCCTCTAAATATATTAGTCTGCCCAAGCATTGATGTCTCCTGGGGTGGGTCCTCCTCTGTGTCCTACCAGTGAAGTCAAAACACTGTATGAGGATGGGGGTGATGTGGCACCATAACTGTAGAATGCCCTTCCCTTGGAGACCCAACTGCCACAAACATTGATTCCATTTAGGCACCAAATGAAACGATGGCTATTTTATTAGTCTTTGAGCCTCACTGATTTATCTCAAAATGCTAATGCACATGGTTTTAATCCTTTAAACCTGCTTTTCATTTGTTAATTGCATTTAATATGTCTATTTAGTCTATTTATTATTGTTTTTAATTGCTTTAATTTGTTTACAATACTTGTGTGGCAGCCTGAGATCTTTTGAAATAAAGGGTACAACAGACTACTTTAACAACAACAACAACGTCATTTTTCCCTGTGGCTTAAATACACTCTGCCAGGGAAGAGGAGGCTGGCAAATCCTCACTGAAACTGCCAGAGCCACAGCCTGAACCATCCCATGTGGCCTTGAAGCTCCTCAAAAGCAGGATATGGATGATGAACCACTTCACTCTACTGAGTGTCATACACTAAAGCACAACTGCCAAAGAGCAAGAAAAGCTTTGGTGGCCTTAAAAAGAACAGTAATTAGGTCTGTTGCACTGATTGACAGAGGCTGAAAATGAGCATATCCAAGGCCATTCCTTTGCTGTCAGCAACAAAATGTTTGTTTGATTTTCCTCACTCTATTTACTTCAGAAGTTCAACTTGTTCTTTAGATTATTCTCCTTGGTTATCCCTGATTGGCACTGGATGCAGCTCACACTGCCTTGCTTGGCTAGACCCTGGAGACGATCATGCTTTTGCTCTCGCAGATTCTCCTTGCATGACCCTGGACTGATTTGGTTTCTTCTCTGATTGTTCTCAAGACCTGATGTCTCTGCTGCCTCTTAAAATAGGAAAGTGGTAATTCAGTCATCTTTAAAGTGTGATTAAATATAAAGTATAAAATCATGTTAGCAATTGCCAGCAGATAATGCCAAACTCTGTCTCCATCTGTCGTTATTTGTATTTGGCTCCACCCTGTAGTACTACAGGCCTTATGCTTCTACATAAATATCCATTATGCTGTCTGCCAATCCTACCTCCCTGCCCACTCTGTCAAATATGTGAAAGGCACACAACTCCATCTGGCACAACATGTTAGATATAAAGTGCTATTTTAAAGCTACTCCTCCATATAATGCCAACACAGCCGCCTCTTTCCCAGAACATGGTGCATTTTACCATGCATGCAACTATGTCCCAAATTGCCCTTTTGTGAATGGAACAGATACCTCAAAGGCAATTTTTATCCTCTTGCAATCCCCTGCAACTTTTGCAAGCTGTCTGAAAATTATGAACAAGCCACTGCTGATATGCAGGATGTGTGGCACACTGGGCTGCAAAAGGAGAAAGTGAATCTGCAAAAATTACCTCCTTCTTGTGTATTAGTGGACAGAGTTCTACTCTGCAGATCCAAGTCTCCAAGTTCCACCTCCTCCACTCAGTCCTATAAAATGCCCACTTTTGAGGTTCTCCCTCCCAGCTCTAGAGACAAGCTAAGTGGCACAATCTCTCCAACCATCATTACTCTATGACTCACTATTTCATAGGTAGGAGCATGTGGCTCTGCAGATGTTGTCTGATTCCAAGCAGCACCATACCCAGTGAACACAGCCAGTGATGTAGGAGGTTGTGAAGTGAAGTTCAACAACTACCAGAAGGGCCACATCTGCTTTATTTTGAAGTTGCCCTTCCAGTTTGAGCTTCTTCCTGCTTCTATAACTGAGTTAAGCACAGGGCACAATTATTCTTCCCCTTCAAATCAGTGGACACATAATTTTAACAAAATGTCTAATTCCTGCTGCTACATTAATTTCTTAGTCCTACATGCCTAAAACCACTGAAATTGCCTGACTCTGCATGGATGGTCTGTAACCTCATGAAACACTATCATCTGCCCAAGAGCCATTCTAATTTATTAAACAAGAGCATTCGTTGCTAACAACTCCTTGAGTTTCATATTTAATGTGTGCTTAAATGCCAACCACTGCAGGGATGAATATATTGGAACAAGAGAATTAAATCCAAAGATATATAATCCCCTTAGCTGCTTAAACACAAGCCAATACACAGGAACCTTCACATCTCATTACTTCATTGTGCTAGGTATTGTGCTAGTTCTGGAAATGCAAGTACCAGCAGAACAATGCCACCTCTTCTACCTTTTCTGCTAGTATTACACACTGGCTACAACTCAATATTTTCAAACCAAGGCTGCAACAATGCCCTTCGCTAATTCTAAACTACAAACAGCACAGCACCCTAATTAGTCAAAAGTGGATGCAATCAACTAATGAGCAATCAGGGCAGCATGTCACTTCGGATTCCCAGCTATGGTCATAAGCATAGTACTAAAAAGGACACAGCTGCACACCAACGAATCAAATTATAGATCCCAGAGGACCCACTCCTTGGAATGGCATGGCACATGGCAGCATTGCCATGCATCCACAGTTGGGGAGGTTCCCGTTTATTTTTTTCATTAGATATGAACACAAGATCAAAAAAAGTGAAAACAAATACAATACAACATCCTCAAACTAAGTGAATTCGGTGAAGTAAAGAAAGTAATGTAGGACATCTCTGAACAGAGTTAATATACCCTGTCACATTTCTCTACACAAGACAACAATGAAGTTAGCATTATTATTATATGCCGACTCTGATATTTTTGAAAGGAGCCAACTAGTTAGGAAAGCAATAATATTTTGCACTTCTCCATGGTTTCCAGGTACACCATAACCATCTGAAAAGGAGGCAGAGCTTTCCAAAACGTGTAATCTTTTTTTCCCTTGAAATATTTTGCCCATTATACAGTCACCCCTCTGTATCCACAGATTCCTTATCCATGGATTCAACCATCCACGGATTGAAAATGTTTAAAAAATATACAAATTCCAAAAAGAAAACCTTGATTTTGCTATTTTATGTAAAGGACACCATTTCACTATGCCATGAGCATCCACAGGTAGTATACACGGGGAGATCCTGGAACCAATCCCAGTGGATATCAAGGGCCAACTGTAAATAAAGGTTTGTTTGGTTTGTTTTTTTTTTTAAATGTGGCAGTGTGCATATGATAAAAATTGGTAAATCTAATAAAACATGTAAAAATCTAGTTCTTACGTCACCTAAATATCTTGTTTAAGGCAGCAAATCCTACACACTCAGTTGTGTCTGTCTGTGCCCAACATTGTAGGGCTATAAATGATGGTTACAAATGATTCTGAATAAGAATACAGTTTGTCTCCATACAAAGCAAGCATTACTACCACAAGTTCTTTGCAGGCTCAGAAATAAACCAACCAACCCTCAAACCCTTGCTTTTTATCACCTACACAGAGTCCACTTTTTCTGGAGCTCTGGCAGCAAGAAAGAAAGGGGGAGTTTTCTTCCCCTTCCCTAAGGTCACTTGAGTACTATATATCCTGGGATTGTATCACCAATCCATATTAGTGATACAGCAAAATACAATAACAACCAAAATCCACAAAATAGCAATACCTTTTTGGGACAACCAAAAATACACAGAATACATCATGCAAGCTTTCAAAGCTCCACTGACTTCTTCCTCAGGCAAAGGTATTAAAAATCATACAAGAGAAAAAGAAAAATGATGATGTTAGAGTCATGGACTTATGTTTTGTCAAGATATTGTATTTGTTGTCAGTTAAGATGGTCTGGAGGGGCATTGCTGTAGGCATTCTTCGGTGAAGTAGGATCTTGGAAACAAAGAGTTGTAAAACCCAGGCTACACAATTTAACCACCATTAGCAACATAAAAAGTAACTTCCCTTAAGATTCAGACTGTTTCTGTATTGGATGAGGCTACCCACCCCTTTCTTAAGCACAGAACACTAAATCTCTCAAGAAGCCTCTGCACTGTTGCATCTGGAAAACTCTTTACACGTTTTATAAGTAAGCCCTGCCAAATACAGTCCCAATTTTATGTTTTACTGTTGTTGGAGGTAGAAACCTCAAAGGGCTAAGATCCAGTACCCTTGCTCTCTCTTCTCTGTTGCTGCAGGTTTGAATTTGTAAATCATTCGTAGCATTGGTTTTATGGACATGTGGTTATTTGTAGAGTAAAATCTTTATGTAATGTATAAATCATTTTATAGATGTTTTAAAGCATTACAAGATTAAGTATAAAGCAATTCAAAAAGAAGGAAAGAGTTACAGACTGATGAAGATCCTGGGAGTAACCATCTCTAAGTTCAAAAACCTTTATAATTCGCTGTTTTAAAGTTCAAAGGACTTTATGCCTCACTCCAAGTTTAATGAACCCTTTACCTCATATTTAAGATTGTAGGACTTTATGCTTGTAAATAGACAGACTTGTGTTCTGTATTATCATTAGATGATTAGTTTCCCTTGATGAAACACATTCGTTTCAATTGGATTAGTGGTTAACCTTATTAAAAATTATGAGATAAAAAGTTCGTTATTCTATCAGTTTCATATTTATGAATTATAATATGGTATTATCATACGGTTTTTAAAAAAATAATCGTATTTCCGCATGTAGATACATGTCCTTTACATTGCTTAACACCACATTTTCTTATTTTTCCTTAGTGGTACTATAGTTTAGACTAGAGATTCACTGTGCATAGATTTTATACTCTGTTGTCTTTGACACCATTTTACTGTGCAAATTGTATTTAATGGGACTTGAGCATCCACTGAGGATCCTGAAACAAACCCCAATAGATACCAAGGGCCCACTGTATTTACCACTTATCTCTTTTGATAGTGCAGAGGACACTTTTGGTCTCTTCACCATAGTTAACAGGTCAGGATCACACACTGCTATCCCCAAATACAAACTGCTCTTGCTAGCTTTAATCAGAACTAATTATGTCCATATTAATGTTGGCTGTGAATGATTAAAACATGAAACAAAAGTTAAAGAATGCCCCTTTTTGGTTAATGGGTACATGGTGGTCAAAACTGTATAGAAAGGGAGAATATTCAGCAGACCTAAACATTCAATCCCTCTATGCCACCTTATTTTATACTGTTATAAAGTGTCATCTCCTTTAAATCATCTACCTTTGCTTTTCACAGCACCCAATCCAAGTCCAGTTTCAGAAGCATAATTACTTCACCTTTCATTACTGTGACATGGCTACAGAGATGCTGCCTTTAGTCATTTCACTAATTAAATCACATCAAATTACTGCAAACTAAAGATATGGTTTGACAACAATATGGATTAGCAAATTATGCTTATTTCCCAATCAAAACTATGAAGACATTAAATCGTGCTTGCTGATATTAAATACTCCTTTATACATATCCTTTTAGCATAAATAGATTTTTTTTTTTAAAAAAAAGGTACCATTTAAACTTAACACAGCATACAAGTAGAATTCAGAGCAGTGTTAGTCTGTACAGTAATATCAGTAAACAAAGGGAACTTGTAGCATCTTTTGAGACTAACAGAGGTCCTACAAGATTCCTTTGCATACAGTACAAAAAGGTCAAGGTAAGCAGTGTAACAATATTATTCATCATCAACACACATGGAGACAGTTATAAGAGGCTGGAATAATATTGGCTACACTGAACAGAAGAAAAAAACCCACTTAATAATACATGGTGAACAAAAGCAAGAACTACGCTTCCACATTAATGACACATCACACTAATTCTAAGAGGCTGAAATCATAAATGAAGGGTAGAACACAGTAATTACTACACTGTCCTATCAAAAAGAATTAGCCGTTTCCAGATAATGTTGACAGTATCTATTTTGATAAGCATGCAGTACTTCCCAGGAGCAGATACCAAACATACACTTCATTTTCCTTCCAGTCATTCACAGTATGGCTGCTCTTGCACATGATATGAATCTAACAAAAACATTGCTAGTATTCTGTTAGCATTGCCACTGCAAAGCCCACACATACAAGACATGAACAAAACCCTGCCCTGCTCTCCCTGTAGAATTTGTATTGTGAAATGACCATATCCTACCGACCCTTCCAATCCCACCTGTCATTATGCACATTATATTTATATTTTCTTTAAAACCAAACACCACAAATACCCTTCTGCTTGAAGATTTTTTAAACTGAATATTTAAAACCTCTGTAACACACTGTCCTCTTTCTGTCTGATTGAACTAGCCAACTTTGTCCTAAAATTTGCAAGATGTCACAAACCTAAAATATCCTCTTTTTAAAAAAGATCAACCAGAATTTTAAATGTAGAGAAATAATATATATTGAAGCTAACACAACTGCCCACTAATTAGTTTGCTGAAGACATTCTAGAGACTTCATTCCCCTCACTTCTTGGTTTATTTGAAAATTCCAATTTGCTATTTTTCAACATTTATAAACTCCAACTGCTGAATTCAGATTCCCTTAATATGTAACTGCTATCCCCAGCAAAGTAGGAGATACTGAAGTCCTCAAAGTTGATGGTGACTCTCCCTACCAGCAGCTCCAACAGACTTGGAAAAGGCTGCATGGCGGCAGCAGCAGCCCATTTTCATCAGCACCTGCTGGAGGGGACTGGGTTGCTTTCCAGACCCAGAAAAGGCTATGTGCATTGAAATAAATAATTGAGCAAGTGACCATTGCTCCAGCCATTTCTCCCCAGCCATGCACACTGGGAGAAACGCTTGGGGCAATGATTGTCAAAGAGGCCAGCTTGCTTACCAAAGCCGTCTACTCTCTGAATGTGCACACAGCGGCAGATTTCAGTAAGTAGTTGGCAGAACACTGGTGAACAGAGACTTTTGCTCCAACCCCTCCCAAAGTGCCGCCATGGCCACACAAATCCCAGCCTCCCCACCACATCCTGACACTTACTTCCTTCTCTTCCTCTCTCACTCCCTGCCATGTGGCTTGATGCTGAAGAGGATGCTGAAAAAGCATTCCAAGCACTTCCCTTCTCTGGACCTTGAGAAACTGTCATGTCCCCCAGGGGGAATGCATCCCACCATTTGAGAACCTAGGGCTAAGATGCTTCTAGCAGTAACATATTTATTCCCAGCATCCTTCACCAAATATCTATGACATGTACGTTTTCTAGTGGCTTTTTGGCTGCCTTGACTAGCCATCGTCTCTTATGACATTTTCACTCTTACCTCCTGGGGTAATTCAACCCTAACCAAATATTCCGCGTTCCTTTCAGTTTCTCCCAAAGATTCATTTTAAAAGGTATCCTGCCTCCTTTCACCAGAGCTCTGATTCAATTCTGATTTAAATGGCATTTGTCCCTTTTGTACAGGCCCTATATGTCAAAAAAAAATATTCTGCAGCACGTAAAAAAACAAAAGCCTTGCTTACTACCTCATCCATGCACTGCAGTCCCCCAACTGTGTTTGTCTACCTGGCCCAACATGGGCAATAGGGTGCATTTCTGATAATGCTACCTAGGCGTTTTGCACTTTCAACCCCCTAGCAGCCTAAATTTAGCTTCCATTGTTTGCTATCTATATTTCCCCATGTCACTGGTGCCAACATCACCACAGCTATCAATTCCACCCCGGGAATCCCTGTGCACTGGAAGCATATTATAAGAACAAGAGGGTATGGTTATCCACAAAGAGATACACCCCTTCTAAAAGACAATCTCCCTCTTCCTTCCCCAAAACTTCATTCTTGGTGACTGCAGAAGAGGCATCACCCAGGGAGTAGGTCACCATATCAATGACAAATATCAATGACAATGAGTCAAGTCTCCCAAATCCATTAGCTTCTCTGCTTTACTCAGCATTCTTTGTTTCAAATGAAATACATTGTTTTCACAGCGGCCAGGCCCTCCCTGGACACACAAGAGGTCTCCAGAAGGCACAGAATCATGGCTGTAACAGTGTAACAAACAGAATAACTCCTATAGCCTTGTTGGCTTTCCACTACCACTGGTAGTTATTAATTACTGTTGGGTTTTGCCTGAAATGCTAAGTTACTTTGTCCCAGGGACATATCTTTTTTCATTCTTCTCCCCCTCACATGTCTGTCCCATGTTTACGGCTCGACCTTTTACAACCAATTCATTTGAAGAACATGGCTTTAAGTTGCTCAACTACTGTGCTGCTCTAGATTCCAGTGAGCAGAAATGTAGGTCAGTTTAGCCCTCTGGGAATGGAGATGATTTTGGTAGAAGAGTGGACAATGGGCAAAAAAATCAAAGAGAGGATATAGACAGAGCCTCGCTGGGAATGCAAGGAGCTGAGTCACCATGAACCGAGCTCAATATGCACTTTCTATGTTTTAATTCAGTTAAAACTGAGCCAACATCGGCTAAATCTGAGCTCCACCTTGGCTCTGAATTGAAAATTTCAACGTACAGCTTTTTTATTTATATGGAGGCTTTTCTACTAGCTAGGTCTATCAATGAAGAGTGTATATTTTGGTCAAAGACAGTAAATACAATATATACGCGACTATAAGTCAACCTCATGTATAAGTCGAGGGCAAATTTTGGGGCCAGAATTATGGATTTTGCTATGACCTGTGGATAAGTCGAGGGCAAAATTTAAGGGAATATAGCAAAGGATCTAAAGGATGAAGCAAAGCAAAATAATGTCAGAGAACTTACAAAAATCCAGCAGACACAACTCTTTGTGTTCACGTTTAAGGCTGGATGGATGAGAGACTAAGTGAGGTTCAGTGCTTCCAGGACAGATTATACTCTTGCTTTTCACCAGGTTAAATAAGAGTTAAAGTACAGTACTTACATTGACCCATGGACAAATCGACTCGGGGTTTTTGGGTTAATTTTTTGACCTAAATTTCTAGACTTATACATGAGTATATACAGCAAACATGTTATGTTATGAAGAATGTATGTATTAGGGTTTTTAAAACTCTTTTCCAAAATTAGTCAGAGTATTCAGATGAGCTTTTCAGCAACCAACAGCAGTAGTGCTAAATCTCTGTTTTATTAATGTTATGAATTTATGTTAAAGGGCGGGTTTAATTGCTCTGGAAATGATTTTACAGTTAAGGAGTCAAGGACTGTATAAACATTTTCAAAAATTCATATGCCCAGGCTGATAATCTAAAGTAACTGTAGAAACAGAATTAGCAATACTCAAACCCATATTATTTATATATCATGTGCCATCTCAGTAAAAGTTAAATTTTAAAAATACCAGCATGAGTGCCAGCCTCCTCTGAGTGTCTAAAAGTCCTAAGTGCTGAACTTTTATTTTAAACTTCATGGCACTTCTCAACTCTTTCACATATAAACTTATTTCAAGAAAAGGAAGAGGTGTTTTTCTAGCAGCCATGTTATTTCACTTGATACAGAAGATGCAATTAGGAAGCAAGAGGATTCATGGCAAAGACCAACATGTTGTAGGAATATGTTATTTTCACACTCAGAGATCAGTGCAGATGACCTTTTTGTTATCGAAAATGGAAAATGGCCATTGTTTCCTTGTATGCATTGCTGAGTGTGATCTGATTACCACCTCACCTAGCAATCATTTGTTTGGCCTGCCATCTCCATTTTGTGACTGAATCTAACTGCAGGCCTCATAAGCACAAAATCTAGCCTAATTTTGGAGCTTTTTCATTTCTTCCACTATCACCTACCCTTCTGTAACTTTGAGCCTGATAATCCAAAGCTTTTGGTCCTAATGAAAGTACCCTCCAAGTGTACATTCCCCCCTCCCCTCAATACAACTATCTTTAATTGATAAGGGTAAGTAGTGGCTGAGTTGCAAAAATGAAAACAATCAGATTTGACGACATCAAAAGAGATACTGAATAAGCAGTCCTATCATGGGCATGTCAAGAGCCTTGAATAGATTTACTGAGTACTGTACTAAATTTCACCTACAGGTAAACTTCGAAAAATCTAAAATATTGGTATTTTCAAAAAGATTTACTCCGAGAGTGTGGAAGGTGAATAATCAAACAATTGAACAGGTCAAAATGTATGCTTATCTTGGCGTTCTTTTTCATTTCAATGGTCACTGGAGGAAACAGAGGGATGAAGTTATGCAATCAGGGAAAAGATCATTGGCGGTCATACAATCCTTCTATTACAAAAAGGGTAATCAGGACATCCTTGCAGTCTTAAAAAATATATAAAGCTAAGTTAAGACCGCAAATATTGTACGGTGTATTTTCCTGGATTATAGCCTTTAATAAGGAGATTGAAAGTTTACAGACACACTTTTTTAGGAGACTATTATCTATATCTCCATGTGTTCATCATTTGACTCTTTATTCAGAATAAGGATTGAGTACCCTGGAAACTACAGCTTGGTTGTTGGTATATAAATATTGGCTTAAAATTCATTTCAGAAGTAATAGATCTAGTCTGTTATGGTTCCTATTAACAGATAATTACTACATCAGCTGGGCTAAAATCTATGAAAACAAAGCAAACTCTATGGGTTTAAATCTTGATTCTCTCCTCCTATTGTCGGAAAAGGAGTGTTTTGAGTCTATTAAAGATTGTTTGGTGAGTAGGGATTATCAGATGACCTATTCAACCCCTCCTAGACTGTGTTCTCCATCTATGCTTGGTATCCCCCCCTCTTGTGGGAGGACTGAAGATTATTTTCAATCTCTATTATTACGGGCCTCGAGGAAATCATTTTTATTTGCAAGGCTGAATATACACCCTTCAAATGTTACTAGAGGCAGATATATGAAGACCCCCTTTTAAAATCATTTATGTTATTGTGAACGAGCCCCTGATACTCTTCATCATATTATATTTCTTTGTCCTCAAAATCAAACTCCAAGAGTAAAACTGTTAAGGAGGTTAACGGAAATGAACTTTTGTTTGGTTGAGATAACACTCAATGATTGTAATTCACATATTACTAAGTTAGTGGCCAATTTCCTGATGGAAGCAACAAAAATACGGTTCAATCTAACTAATCTGAATTCTAAATCTTAATTTAATGATATTAAATAGGCGGTAAATTGTTATGATGTAATTTGTTTTAATTTTGCTGTTTTGAAATTGCGATGATGTAAACTAGATTTTAATCTTGTTTTTATTGTAACTGCTAATGTTGATGCAATGCCTAATAAAGGTTAGATGATGATGATGACTTGCTAAAGTAGTGATACTTGTTAGAAATTCCAGCTGCAATGCAGAAATGCCTGAAATGGCCTGCAACAAAATGTGGTCATTCCAATCGAGTGTGTGTGTGTGGTGGAGGGAGGTTTAGGCTAATGCACAGAAGGTAGCTTTCAACGACCACTATTTACCATAGCAATGAAAGAAAATTCTTAGTTCCAAAAAGAGCATACTTCTATACCAGATACTGTGAAAGGGGAAGAAAATATGTCCACACAGAGTGAGTTATTGATCTATCTTGATTAATGTTGCAAGGCAAGTTAATGTTTAATTAAAACTTACTGGAGATACAGGTAGTCACAATACCTTGCTCTTTTAATAAAAACCTGCTGCTTTATGAAATTAAAGATAACAGAGTACAGCTGAAGAAAACCTAATTTTGTCAATATAAACTAGTACAAAATAGTTTAGTAAATGTCACAATCTTGACCTAATTCACCTTAGGAGAGCTGCAGGTGGCTACCAAGTCTGATGGTGAAAGTACTTTAGGTATCCTACTGGGTTAAAGGCATGTTTCTATTAGGAAATATCAGACACCAACCAAGGTGATGTAAAGCCAAGAAGCTAGCGCTTCTCCAATGGAAAGAAACATCAAGCTGTCACCTTAGTTAAATAACCTAGAATGAAGAAACAAACAAACAAAATGTTCCCCAAAGGAGCAGAAATTCAATTCAGAAACTACAGGTGAAGAAACCGTTGCCAGATGCAACTTGTGTTAGAGCAAAATTTCCACAAGAGGGAGCCAGAGGATGCATTTCAATAAAAACATTTTTTTGTTTAATGGAAGTGGACTATCTGCAACATTTGTCCACTCTCAAAATTTCCACAGGCCCATTTATCTTTAATTATGAGAACATCATTCCAAATTCAAGATACTGCCCTGTCAACCTCCCATGTGTGCTATTTTTTTCTTAAGCATAAGAACATAGTAACATACTTCTTGCTAGGAAACTGCCCCCTGACCCAAAAAAATTACCTTCCCGGTGTTAGTACAAGTTGTATTTGATTACATACAAAGCGAATCCTGTTTCAGCTGCTTGTACATTTTATTTTGTCTGTACCTGCATTGAGATAAACTCGTCTTCCTTCACCAGCCAAATATCTGTAGCCATACCCTCTCCTCTTAAAAATCCTGTCTAGAAATTAACTGTATCTACATTTATGTAAGACTTTCGACAGGTGGCGGTTATCATTTGCCTCATCAGTAAACAATCAACCCTCCCTCAAACTTCAAGGGTCTATCTTTTAGTTTACTGCTGTGAAATCTCCAAATTATTACTAGAAAAGGGATAATCAAATAAAATTTTTTAGGAAATACAAAAAATGGAATTTGTTAGAAAACAGAGCATGTAAGACCAAGAAAGTGAGAAGAGAGTAAAATAATATCTTTATCAAGATGGAAGTTTACAATGTGATATGTACAAGTTTTGCTTACAGACCTTTTCCCTCAGGCTGGATGTACTTAAAATGGAGAATACTGTCTCTGGAGGCCTAAATCCCACTGATAGTCCCAAATAGAGTAGATCCATGGAATTAACAGAATTTACATTAAGTGTCACTTTACTAAGGTACCATTGATTCCGTGAGGCTATTCTTGCTGGGACTAATGAGAGGATGCAGGCCACAGTTTTTCATTCAGTCTGGAGTCAGATGGAGCAGAAAACTAGTGTAGAATTAAGACTTCTGCCTTCTGAAAAACAATTATTTTAGTTTGTGAAGTTCTTTAAATCTGCTTGTATGAAATTAAAAATGGATCAGAAACATAAAATGATGTTCCAGTATTTATACTCACCCGCAGGAATAGTTTGAGACCTTTAGTACATACATAATGGCTAGGGTATTATGTTAGCGTAATAAGGTATTAGCATTAGGATAATGCTAGGCAGCCTTACTCAATAATTGATCCACATAACTGACAGATTTACATGGTACATGTAAGTGCTGTGACTGCTGACTGCATGCAATCATGGTCTAGTGGGCTTTCAGGACAGCATGCTAGATCTACAACCTAGGCACTTTATTACGTGGTCTACAGAACCATGGCTGCCCTATCTTCCACTAGCACAAATTCCCTGCTCTCCAGAGGAGTAAATTCCTTCTAACAGATCTTTTCCCCTTTTCTTAAAGTGATGTGCTGCTTTCTCAAAATCTACCTAGTTGATGCCAGTGCTGTATTTGCTTACATTCAAAGCCAATATTGTTTCAGCACCCTGTATATTTTCTTTTTTCTCCAACACTTACGGGATGTTAACTGGCTGTTCCTGGGGCTTATAAGCAACAGTGTGCTTGCAAGACTGCTGCAACAGATGTGGATGAGTCAGGAAGGGTAATGTTAAGGGAAGAAGAGAAGCCCAGTTTTCCTCTTGAGTAAAGCCTATGCTGAGTTACATAGGAGCAAATGCCATCAGACTTACATTTGTATGACCAGAATATTAATTCCTTGTGCAAAATGCACAGGAATGGGTAGAATGGGAGATGCAGGCCTCTAGTACCTGATGTATCTGTATACAGATTAACATGATGTCTACACATCTGTCCATTGTTTAACATAAATATAAGCCAAACATAATATAAGAAAAGTGATAGAGGCAAACACAGATTTATTGTATGATGCAAGTGCATTTTTTTAAAACAAAAATACTAGTCAATTCAATAATAACTGATACAAATAAACTTTAATTAGACGCTGTAAGATACTGTGCAGAAAAGGTTTCTTTACCATCTTGAAAGACTCTCTCAACATTCAGCCCATAGGTAGCACAGGTTTCATAGTAGGTGCATCTTTTCAAATCATTTGACAGTTTTCGTGCTCTACCGTCATCAATTACACGAGGGTTACTGGAACTTATAGCATCTATTAAAAAAAAGAAAGCAGATTATTTTTTTCAGAAACTGTTTAAATCTGACACTTTTTTCTTCCAAAAATAATACAAGATTATCAAGTGTGAATTCCTACTATTCTTTCATATATTCTGTGAGCTTTTGGCCGAACAATGGAATATAAATCGGCTAAATTAAATACATAAAATGCTATAGTTACGTATTATCATTTTCTAAATATTTATTCTCTGTACTTCATTTGCAAATGTCCAAAGTAGCTTGGCAATCCAAATTCCTGCACACACACACTTATAAACGAGATGGCCAAAAACTAAAGGAAGAATAAGAAAGGCCTCTCCCCACTTCCTAGTCAGTCAGTACACAGATGCTTGAAAAATTCAAAGGAGAGCCTCTCCAGTTGACCCTTCTGAGCAGCAAGCCTGGCTCATCATGCAGCAAAGAGTTCTGAAGATACACTGGGGCTCTAATCCTGAAAAACAGAAAAACTGCAGCAAGCAGGGTGATATACTCCCAATAACATGCACTGGTAAGAATTTTTGCTGCTGCATTTTCAAACATCTTATTCAGCAACAGCATTCTTAAAATCCCTCATATTATGGGGGATGTTCTGAATTCTCCTGGCATCCAAAGAATGCAACTATGTTTGCCAATGAAGTAATTTGGCAACAGATAAAAAGGCAACAATTCTTCACAGCATTAAAATGGTACAACATTCACCAAACATCGAAGACCTCTTCAAGATCTCAAGGGTAAGATGTCAATTTTAGAAAATTCACATTCTGTTTTAATTAATATCTTACAAAACTTTCCGATGCTTCAAACCAACTACAGACATCTGTGAGGCCTCACAGGTGCAATATAAAGTCAACATGTGATGCTTTTAAAAATGACACTATGTAGGGTGGGGGGGGGGACTTTCATTAAGTTACATTCACTCATTCCAAGTAAATAAGGCTTTAGATCAGGGTAGGCAAGACAGCACATGGCCTGCATATGGTCCTTAGTAGCCTTTCTTGTGTTGCTTCCTCATTTCCAAACAATGAACATCAGAAAAAAACCAAAGCCAAATAGCAAAATGTGCTAGAAAACACAGGAAGGAAATCAATAAAGAAATGTAAGTAAAATAGTAATGTAAGATGTGGCATTGTGTATCAGAATTACAGAGATTCATGTAGTAGATACATTAATATAGAATCAACAACACTATAAACTGAAAACCAACTTGTTAAATAACAACATATGGTGCGAAAGATGACACTAACATGGCCAAATATTAAATTCAAAATTGACAGTGGGCAGTCAGTAATTGCAAAATATGAACAAGAAGTTGGCAGGACAGAATTTCTAGATAGCACTGTTTCACAGTGGCTATGTCTGTGTGTGTTCCAGCATTGTGAGCTATTGAATATACTTTCACATTTCCCTCACTGCCACCAAAACCTCAGCCTTTTCTCCTGTTTTGACCACCTCTCCTATAACACTGTGGCCAACCACTGCTACAATTTTTGCTGCTTGGATCTCTTGTGTTGTCGAGTTTTCTTATCCTTTCCTCTTGTCCTTCCACTGTTGCTATAGCCAGCACGTCTGTTATGTCCTCCTTTCCTCTCACCAAAACTGTAGCAGTTGTTACTGTTCCTTTCCTTCTGTCCTGGCATCCTTCCAGTCCATCCATGGTATCTCACTGTTCTTCTTTCCTTTTCTCTACAGTCTCTATGGTCATCCTTTCTTATCCATTCCCCGACAGCAAACGCTCTGCTCTACTCTCAGGTTTAAACACACTACAGAAATCTATTTATTTTTATGTGTAGTGTTCCTTGATGTGTAGATTCGCAAGTGAAATATTCCAGCGTGTTCCCTGGAAAACGCTGTGGCCCAGCTATGTCCACATTCTACCTGGCAGCTAGTGGTGCTGCTAGTAACAATGTGACTGACTGCACCTAGAAAAAGAGGATCCAAAGTTGTAACAGCTAGGGTGAAGGGGGGTCTGAATCCCATTGTTACTATCAGATTGAAATTAAAAGGGAAAAGAAAGAAGAGTCATCCAATAAAAATGAAATTTATGAACTAGTAATATAAAAATAAACCTTTGAAATTTATTCTCTGACCCACTTCCTGATTCCTCTGGTTGTTCTCCCTTTAGATTAGCACAGCCTGAGTAGTCACAGCCAACCTCAAAAGTACAGTGGTCCCCCGGGTTTACGAATCCCCCGGGGAACGAAATCCCCAGGGTCCGAAACCAGCGGGACCGCAAAAATTCCCCCAGGATCCAAAGGATCCCCCGGGGAACGAAAGGGAAAAACCGTGCGGCCCCTTTAAATCGGCCGTGCGGTCCGTCCCTTAAAGCGGTCCCCTGGGATACGAGCATTTCTGGGTTACGAAAGGTAATCCAGAACGGATTACCTTCGTAACCCGGGGGACCACTGTAATCCTTGCCCTTAAAGAAGCTGTCCCTGCTAGGTTCAAATGACAAAAGCACCACCTCATCCCTTCAACCCTTAAGAAGAAGATTGCAAGAAAGCAATCAATGAAGAAAGACTTAATGAAGTGGATGAATTTAGGACCCTGGCAACCATTTCAAACCAACTAGCACTTCAGCAGAGAAGTGACTTCTTCTTGCTTGTAGAATTATTTAATACCTTATCACCTCACTGAATAAAATCATTTAGTACAATGCATGGGGATGAGATATCCTTTACCCTTCTGATGCAAATTCAGCTCTTCATTGGTTTTTCTATATCCTGACAGGTTCTTGCCAATACAGAATGAAATTTTACAAATGCAGTTACAGCTTTTTATATATTCCATTTCAAATGAAAGAATAGATTTTAACATATGTTTGCATGATCTTATCCTATCCTCAGTTCTTACTAGAAAACTGAATTAAGTTTGGTTTCATGGAATTCTCCTATCCTTTTCCATTTAAGTTTGAACATAAGTTAAACTTTGCCGAGTAAGATTATCTTAGAGAGAGCATTCTAAAATAGGAGCCCATCTGGTGCTGCATCACAGAGTGCCTGTTTATCACTTGGAACACCTCATATTTCCTCAGATACTTCCTCTTCAGGATTTTAGTCATCTGTCAAACTCACAATTGTGAGAGCAGTCAAAGACAGGAGATGATTATTTCCACTTTGTTCCAATTGGGAACTTCCCAGGCATATACGGCTGTCCACTGTCTAGAGCTGTGGTGGCAAACCTATGGCACGCGTGCCTTCTGTAGCATGCAAAGCTGTCTCTGAGGGCACACAGAGACAGTTAAAGGCATGGGAGGGTGAGGGAAGAGGAGGAACAGGTGTGCACCTGTTCCTCCTCTTCCCCTGCCCTCCCATGCCTTTAACTGTCTCTGGGGAAAACCCACCCCTAGAAGTCCCTCCCCCTGGTACTGGCTGACACGCAGTGCAGGAATGCCACCGAGTTGAGAACTCAGTCTCTAAAAGGTTCACCATCACTGGTCTAAAGACTGAAGGTTTGATCAAGAACAAAAGTTACCCATGCAGAAGGCTCATTTAAAGCCTCTTTTGTCTCCCTTATAAATAAATAAATAAATAAAATAAAACTTGTATTTATATCCCGCATCTCTGTCCATGACAATCGAGGCAGTTTACAGATTAAAAAAATGCACACAAAACACCATGTCCCTATAGTTCTCACCCTCCCCTAAAACATCAAATTAAACCAATGACTAATAAAACATACATTAAAATAAACAAAAGCGAGCGAGTAGAGCTACAGCATATTCAGAGGAACAATTCATTTGGTTGGTGGCCGGGTTAGCTATTCAGAAAAGGCCTGCTGGAAGAGATCCGTCTTGACAGCCTTTTTAGAGCTGTCTAAGCTGGTAACATGAAGGATTTCTTCCAGCAGGCCATTACATAATCTGGGAGTGACTGATGAAAAGGTCCTCTGAGTCGTTGCAGCCAGCCTAGTTTTTATAAGCTGCAGCAAACTTTCCCCAGAGGATATGAGTGCATGGGGTGGATTGCACAGAAGAAGGCGGTCCCGAAGACAGGTTGTACCCAAGCCATTTAAGGCTTTAAAGGTCATAATCAATACCTTGTACTGTGCCCAGAAACCAATGGGCAACCAATGGAGAATAGGTGTTATATAGGTGTTATATGATCGTGTCGGTTTTACCAGTAACCAACCTAGCTGCCATGTTCTGAACTAACTGGAATTTTGCAAGCTCCAGAGTTATCATGGAATTCTCCAGAAACTTGGCAAGAATTGTTACAGGAACAGAGCGGGTTGGAGCCAAAGTTCTTTCCACGGAGACAAGAATTTCAAAATGACTACAATCGGCTATTTCTAAGCTTGCTCTACTCCAGCATAAGGAGTTCTGTTTGAGTTGCTGTTGTGTACCTCCAAGTTATTCTTAATTTATGGTGTCCCTGGTGGTGTTTTTTTTTTTTTAGCAAGCTTCTTCAGAGGCGGTTTGCAGCTGCCATCTTCCGAGGCTGAGACACTGTGACTTGCCCAAGATCACAAAGTAAGTTTTTATGTTCAAGCGGGGAATTAAACCCTGATCTTCAGAGTCATAGCCCAACACTCAAACCACCACACTATGTTGACCCGCTCTTTAAGTACCTATTGTCAATCTGCAATGAAATCTGTAGGGCCCATAGCAATCCAGACTATTACCAATATATCAAAGGCATCAGAACAAAATGCACTTGATATCCTAAGCTAGAAAAGGGTTCAAATGATATGCATTGGCTAAAGAAGCCACCAGGTTCAGGGTCAATTACAAATAAACTCTTATCTTAGAGAGATAATCATTATTCAACAAGAAACATTTTCTTCTATGCCAAAAATAGTAGCTAAAAGATTGCAAATGGTGATATAAGGAATATAAGATACCTCATACCAATACAAGCACAAAATATGACAGGAAATCAAGCTATATATAAATATGTTGACAATATAGAACCGAAACAGACCGGCTTGAAATGCTGGCTTCCCAGAGCTTGGGGGCATGGTGCACACATGGCACATTTCCCAAAGCTCCCCCAAAGCCACTGCATTGCCCACACATGGGCCAGCTTCACAGCACTCCATTATTTACACACCGCAGGAGTGCTGTTAAGCTGCAGCAGAGAGGGAAAAGCTGGTTCAATATATTTTACTGAATTAAATGGTACTTCGCTTACCAAAAATTTGGTTATCTCAGGAGTGGGAATCATGCAGTTCTCCAGACATTCTCAGACTGTAAATCCTAGCAGTCACAGCCAGCATAGTCAGTGGTGAGGAATGCTGAGAACTAGAATGCAGCAACATCTGGAAGGCCACATAATTCTCACCCCTGTTCTGTCATGCTGTCCTAAACCAATAAACTATTATTTTTGTTGTTGTTGTTTAAAGGAACTTGCTATGGACTAGAAAAAAGGAGGCTAAGTCCTCACACCAAAATTAGACATCACTGCTATCAAACAGATTCTAATGTTGGGCTTTAAAAAAATTCTTGAAATATTGGCCCAAAACAGATGAGCAGGAAAGAGCGGCTTCTGGCCACTTTGGAGGTGGGTTGTGCAGATGACGCACACCCCAAGCATAGCCAGAAGCTGCGTGGACAACACATCTGGCTGGGAAAAGCCAAGACTAAAAGGAACAGGAAAAGTCCACTCTGCTGGTGTTCCACTAAGGACTGCAAAAGTGTCTCAGATCAGGACCAGGCCATGTGGTCGCCACAGTACCACGCCAATCAGGGGGCAGAGTGGCTGCTCCAAGATGCCGGCCTGTATGACCCCATTGTTACTTAAATTGTTCTAGGTTTATACTATCTTTAAAAAGAGGATTAGTACAGTCTTTACAGAAGAAAAATGGGAACTTTCCAATCAAACCAGATTAGAAAAGCCTCCAAACCAAGGGATCTAACCCAGGCCTTGAAGCTTTCCCATCCAGCCTGGACCATCCCTACTCGTTATTTCTCTTTACTGATAACATGGTATTTAAAGATACATCATTAACATTTAAATATGTGTGCATGAGCCTTCAAGTTGCCAGTGAACTTATGAAGTCTCCATGAACTTCATAGGGTTTTTTTTTTTTAAAGGCAAAGAATATTCAGAAGTGATGTGCCATTGCCTTTCCCTGAATTAAGCCTGGAGTGTCTAAAATCAGACAAGATCACTGGCCTTCAGAGTACTTTGGCCTAGCTTTTCAATACCTTCACAATTAACTAAACTGGGCTCCTTGTAGGCAGAGGCGTCAAAAGGAAAGATGCAGTTTGCAAGCAATCCAGTTTTTAGAGCTGGTGGAAATATGTCACAATGGATAAGAACTATATCTGGCTCTGCCTGCTCTGCCCATGACACCACCCGCTGTGGTCTTTGCCCTGTCCTTTTGGCCACACTCATTGCTGGAATGCCCCAAACCACTTCCCAATCCCAGTTTTTCAATAACATACATAAAAGAGGCTTCACTTACCCTGAGTTCCCACTAGTACCATTGGGATTTCATTAGTGTTGCGATAATTTGCCATACGGCTATAGTAGTGGTACACAGTCTGGAAGCTAATTTCATCTTCGAGGCTGAAGACAAATATAACAGCATCCACCCACATGGCAAACTGGAGAGGAGGAAAGTATATAAACATTCAATGAGATTTTTAAAATGGAGACTTTTGAGAGCATGTATCAACCAGCAAACCGCTGGAATTAAGACTTAAACTGGCATTAGGTAATTTATGTGATGTTTTATACTTTTGTGAAGACTGAATTTCTAGCACACTTTTGACAGCCATTGATAGTAGCTTAGCCATTTTCTGATAGTGGAACATATTACTCCAGTACAAATAAAATACTTAAAAACCAATACTTAAATACTTCAAAGAACATTGTTTGGGAAATCTTTTCCATGTTTAAATGGCCCAGAGACTGATTATTTCCTTAAGAAGTTTTTTAACATTCTTCATCACTGTGGATACCAGAGCATGGTAAAAAAAAAATCAAATCTAAGTATACAATAAACCATAATTATAAAACGAAAAATGGTGTGGCAAAAACAATAGACCGATCATATAAACTACTTCAAATGTAATGCATGTCAAATTTAATCACCAGCTTGCCTTTACCAAAGATGGCTCTACTAGAGTTTTGTAGCAATTCCAAACAAGTAAATAATAGTGACCAGGACAATCCTTTTTACACCACCAGTGATTTTAAAATGAAACTCATTTGTTATTCTCTCTCTCTTTTCATCACTGGTACTGTAAGAAATTATCTTCTACTAGAAGACTAGGAATGGGAAAAGCAGCTATGACAGAACTAGAAAAAACCCTGAAGAGGAAAGATATATATCTGAGCCACTGTATTCTCCATCACCATGTACAAATGCAAGAGCTGGACAGTAAAGAAATCAGAGAGAAAGAATGTAAACTCAGTTGAGATGTGATGCTGGAGAAGAGTGCTTAGGAAACTATCTATAGCCAAAAGACAATGAATGGGTCCTTGAACAGATCAAGCCGGAAATCTTCTTGGAAGCCAAGATGGTCCAATTGAGTGTGTTGTACTTTGGACACATTGTGAGAAGGCACAACTAGAAAAGACAATAATGCTAGGAAAGGTAGAGGGTAGTAGAAAGATATAAAGACCACATGCCAGAGGGTTAGACTTAATCATAGAGGTCACAGGCATGAATTTGCAGGAACTAAGCAGATACTGGAGGTTAGGGGGTCTTGGAAATGTCTCATCCACAGGGTCATCATAAGTCAGGGTCCACTCATGGGCAGTTAACAGCAACAAAGAAAGAAAGCAATAAAGGAGATGGGTAACTGGAATGGTGCTAACTTGTTAAAGCCTACTTGCTATAGTCATCACTGACTTATTTCAAGTCAATGATAACTACAGCTAGGGATGGAGAGTATTCACCAGCATTCATTTCCTGGAACCCAAAAATGGTTTTCCTAACACTTGGAAATTTGCTAAGGAAGAATAAAGACATTATCGCACTACACTGTTATAGTGTAAGTATTCCAACTTTAATTGCTATGGCTGCCTCCTGTGAAATCCTGGGGTTTATAGTTTATGGAAGGCTAAGAGCTTTGTGGCTGTGAATTCTAAATGCCCCTCCCTAAACTGCAAATTCCAAGATTCCATAGGAGGCAGCAACAGCAGTTAAAGTAGAATAATAGTACTTTAACAGAATAGTGTGATAATGTCCTAAAACAGTAGCAAACATTTTGTCACGTTTTAGCCTGGCAGTCACACATCCTGATGTTTTTCAGAAAATTATTCAGCACAGAAATAGATATGAGTTTTTGGAGAATTGGGCACTGCACAAAGAATACTTTTTGCAGACAGCCACATGTGCTGAACAAGACAGCTGTTTTCTATGCTGAAAATGGTACTCTTGTGCAACAAAAAATCTCAATACAAAAAAATCTTGCACAAAAAAAATAACTACATGGCATTGTGCTGGATTACAATTTTACATACAAGGCTTTTGTTGTGCTAGTTTTTTGTCATGTAAGATTGCTAAATTTTGCATAGAAACAGAATAAAAACCACCACTATTTGTTCCCTGTCTGAAAAATGGGTGGCTGGCAGGAAATGGAGGGAGGGTGTGAACAAGCACCACAATTTCCATACAAAAAACCGCACATGTACAAGAGGGTATCCAAAAGTTTTAATGATCACCTTTAAAAAAATTGACAGAAAGTTTATTTTGATTTGTAGTTGTTAACTTATCTCTATGTAGTCATCATCCAGATTTACACATTTTCCCCAGCGTTTCTTGACCCTCCAAATACCATTTTTGTAGAAGCCTGCAGATTGCGCCTGACAAGGATTTTACACTTTAGTCACTTCTGGCAGAGCCAGTCACAAAAATAAAGGACACAATGAGTTGATTTTCTCAGCAATGTGCACTTAGGGACCAATGATGACACTGACAAAAGTTCATCAATATGCCATAGAAACTTCCGGGTGATAATTATTACTTTACAATATCCCCTCGTAAGGCACAATCTGCAGACTTCTACAATATCAGGTATTCAGAGGGTCAAGATACACTGGGGAAAATGTATAAATCTAGATAGTGACTACATAGAGATAAGTTAACAATTACAAATCAAAACGAACTTTCTATCAATTTTTTTTAAAAGGTGATCATTAAAACTTTTGGATACCTTCTCATATTTCATCAGACTAATTTCCCAAATACCAGGCAAGAACTGCCCAGAAATATACATTTTCTCTCAAGTGGGGAGAAAACTGTGGAAATGATTTGTTTTTACTTGAGAAGACTAAATTGTTGAATAGTAAAATCCCTAGATGAGATATCTCACTCCGTTTAGGCTTTCTTGGAATTATGCTGTGTGAAGTAGGAAATTGATCCAATACTTTACTCATCAACTGTTCATAAAATGAGGCCTTATTTCCAGTAATTAAAGTCTTTACACCTTGAAATATACTGTAACAATGTTTTTTTAAACTGATGTTTTTGCTTGTTAATTGTTTTTGTCCCCTGCCTCAATCCATGGGGAGAGGAAAATGATAAATAAATAAATAACTACTACTACTACTTCTACTCCTAATTATCTTGTTTTCATCATCAAAGATATTTTCTGCCAAAAAGTTTTGATTAACATAATGTACTATGCCTGGGGTTTTTTTTTCCACCATAGTTGAGGAAAGATAAGTCCTCAATTTTGAATTTAGCAAATATTTTTCATCCTTTCTTCTAACATTTCTCCTGGAGGGGAAAGCAAATAATGATTAAATTTCCCCAAACACTAAAATAACTTCTGTCTTTTCTCAGCCAAGTTCATCCCCCAAACATTTTATGAGGAACATTTGACTTCAGCATTGACTTCAGATACTGTATTAGTATCAACAGAGTCCATTTCCTTATCATCTCTCTTTCATGATGGGGTACGTCTTTTTGTTTTTCTTTGTCCTTCTCTAGAGGTTGGCTCTGAACTTTGTTCACCCATATTGTTAGCTTTGCCATTTTCATTTCCAGAATCATTCAGATCCTTCCCATTCTTCCTTTCTGTTTTTGGAATAGTATTAACAGTAAATCTTTCCTTAAATCAGACTCTATAACTCTTGCCAGCTTTTCCCATCTGAACTATATTCCATAACGAAGAGTTTGTACATCAAAAAATAAAATTTCTCTTCTTCAAACTTCTCACTGCTCTGTTTATAAATTAAAATGTTTCTTTTTTTACTGGAACACCTGTAATATATCATCTTTCATTTGTCATCCCACTAATTAAAACTATCATATCTCTAGGTAGCTTCCACTGTCTTGGTACCTATGAGTCCACCTTATAAACATTATCCATTTCAAATCTGAGGTCTTTTTGAAATCTGCCCAGAAAATCTGCTTAAAATTTTTATTACTCTTCCATAAATGTCTTGATATTATTGCTATTCAATCCCTCTGAATGCTTTTTCTCTCACTCTTAATTCCATCAGCTGCGTCTATGCCTTGTTCTCTACTTGAAGCAGTAGTCTAAAAAAATGTTTCCAATCTGAGGGTCCTGTTTTCCAGTTCTGCCATTTTTATCTTTCATTCATCAGATACCAGTAAATATCTGGGCTAAAGATATATATATATATATATATATATATTTCAATTCAACTTTCAAACGTTCCTGAAAACTCTACGTCAATATATTTTTTTTAAATTCTTCCTCAAATTTCTACTCTTCTGGGACATTTCTCCTCTCATTTGAATATTTGCTTCTGCCATCTGCTTTCTCATAGTACTATTTCTTCCAAAATCTGCTGATTCTCTTCAATAGATTCTTGCACCTTGATGAAGTTAGGATTGCCCAGGCCTTGACCTCAGCCATACTGCCATTTCGACAGCAATCAAACCCCTTTAAATCTTCAGATTTTCTTTTTAGCTGGAATTACTCCTCTTGACCACACTGTGTCACTATGATTCAGTCCCTTGTCTTCCTTACATTTATACATGTGCTTTCCTCCAAACTAATTCTTATTTCCCTTTCAATTCCCAGTATAGAGTGACATGGATGTTTAGGCTGCAAGTTAAGTAAATAACATTCCCTGCCATCCCTTCTGTGCTGATAATTATTTAGATGAATAAGAGTTGTTTAATTCCATAATAGTCATTTTTGCTATGTTCAGTTGGTATTTGTAGTAATATTCAGACTTCAAAAACTTCCCACAGTCTATTCCTTCCCTTTAAAACCCCTTTAAATCATAAAGTTCTTTCAGGGACTTCATGTTTATCCAGAGTTCCACTGTTTACTCACTTTTCTGTTGCTGTAGAATTTACAGCAGCAGATTATTCTTGTTGCTTGTGGCAGGTAGGCTTCTTAAAGGTTCACTAATTTTGATGATATACTTTTAAGAAAGTTCAATGGACAGTATTTTTACCCCTCTGGGTGGCTGTCCATGGCAGTGAGCAATAGTCCCCAGGCCCCTCCATTTGATCCGTGACAAGACAAAAACTTTTATGTCACCTGTCATTAGGAATGGGAATTAGACTCACATGGAGTACTCCTCCAAACTTTCTGTACACAGGAAGCAATTTTCACCAGTTTTAAACCCAAATCACCATGTCCCGTGCCAGCGTCCCCAGAAAGAACTCTCAGGAGTTCTGGCCATTAGACTCACATGGGGTACTTTCAACCCAGACACCCAATATTTTTTAATAATTTTGTGAATGAAACAACGTTTATGTACACTTAGCCATCAGAAAGCAAAGGTGTCACTATCTCAGCCACTCATGTGGACAACTTTGGATTTTGTACCATTTTGGATTTTGCAAGCCCAGATAAAGGACGCTCAACCTGTATTAACCAAGGCATTTTTCTGTTCTCAAATAAATGCTCTTTTTGAGACTAGAAATCTGTAGAATGCTTATCGAAGCAGGCTGCTAAATTGAATGAACCAGCTGAATATATTTATTTCACTATAATGAACAGAAGCAAAATTAAAATGGCTGCACATAAGAAATATTTTCCTCAAGGTAAAGAACAGCATAATGCAATAGTCTGCATGGACTTATTTTCCTTAGCATTCCATGTTACCTTGCCAAGTACAATCAAATCAGATCAATATTGAGAAGATTTTAATACAATATGAAAATATTGTTACACGTAGATACAGTGACACCTGCCCTCTGACTTTTAGACATTTTGTTGTATTTTCTTATCTTTTGTGCCACAATAAAAATATTTTGCACATTCAGTGTTGAATATCTTGTATACATCAAGTGGCAACAATGTCAATTAAATCCATCTGAATTCTAAGCACAACAAAATATGAAAACATTGGAATACCGTATATAAGTCGACCTCATGTATAAGTCGAGGTCAACTTTTGGGGCCAAAAATGGGGATTTTTGTATGACCTGTGGATAAGTCGAGGGTGGGCTTCAGGGGGCAGCCCAGCTGGGGAGAGGCTCTGGGGCGATCAGCATCTCTCCATCTGGGCTCCCTCCTGAGGAGAAAGCCCGGATAGAGAGATGCTGGGATGGGCGTGCGTTTGCCTTGCAGTCTCCTCTCCAGCCAGACTTTCTGCTCTGGAGGAGGGATCCTGGATGGAAAGGAGGCTGCAAGGCAAACACACCCTTCCCAGTGTCTCTCTTTCTCTAGCTGGGCTTTCTCCCCTGGAGGAGGGAGACAGGCTGGAGGGACAGAGATGCTGGGAATAGATAGATAGATAGATAGATAGCTGGATGGAGAGTGGGATAGCTAGAGAGGGAAGGATAGAAAGATAAATGATAGATAGATAGATAGATAGATAGATAGATGATTGGATGGAGAGTGGGATAGCTAGAGAGGGAAGGAGAGATAGATAGATAGACAGATAGATAATTGGATGGAGAGTGGGATAGCTAGAGAGGGAAGGATAGATAGATAGATAGATAGATAGATGATAGATAGATGACTGGATGGAGAGTGGGATAGCTAGAGAGGGAAGGATAGATAGTTGGATAGATATATAGATAGATGACTGGATGGAGAGAGGGATAGCTAGAGAGGGAAGGATAGATAGATAGATAGATAGATAGATGACTGGATGGAGAGAGGGATAGCTGGAGAGGGAAGGATAGATAGATAGATAGATAGATAGATAGGATGGAGAGTGGGATAGCTAGAGAGGGAAGGATAGAAAGATAGATAGATAGATAGATAGATGACTGGATGGAGAGAGGGACAGCTAGAGAGGGAAGGATAGATACATAGATAGATAGATGACTGGATGGAGAGAGGGATAGCTAGAGAGGGAAGGATAGATAGATAGATAGATAGATAGACAGACAGAGGGATAGAGGGAGGGATACCTAAATAGATAGATGGTAGGTAGGGATGGATGGATGGATGGATGGAGAGAGAGTGAGACAGATGGAGGGAGGGAAGGAGAGAGAGAGAGAAAGAGAGAGAGAAATAGCTAAATGGATGGATGAATGGAGAGAGGGGGAAAAGGCAAAGAAGGATAGATGGGGGGAAGGATGGCTGGATTGGAAAGGGGGCTTTGGGGGGCTTCGGAGGGAGCCAGGGACAGAGGCACTGCCTCCCATTTTCTGCCCAGAGTCTGGTGCTGGGCTGCATCCCCACCCCACCCCCTTTTTCTCTTCTGCCCCCTCCCAAGGACCCCCCCCCCTCTGGGCCCCACAACAGACTCCAACTCCCAGAATTCCATTGCCGTCAAGCCAGAAAAGTGTCAAGCCTCATGCTCTGGCCACCACAACAACAGACTCCAGCCCCCAGAATTCCATAGCTGCGAGTCAGAAAGAATTAAAGTGGGGCCAAACCTGGTTATTTCTGCATGCAGTGGCCTGAGTGGCTGATGCAGAGCTCTAGGCTCTCGTCTTTTTCCCGCCTGGTACCTCCCCCTCATCAGCCACGAGCCCGCAGCCGAGTCCTCTAGAGTCTGCGTGGAAAGGGAGGGACTCAGGCCGCCGGGCCAAGACAGACAGAAGGGATACGTCTACCCCAGGATTTTGGAGGGCATTTGGGGGCACAAATTTCTCGACTTATAGTCGAGTATATACGGTAATATTTCTGCAAAGCACTGTTACTGAATAACTGGTAGAGACAAAAAAGTTCAAATTCCAAGCTGTACAATTTCATATTTAATGTAGTTTTATAAATGGGTTTCGGAACCAAGTAAGTTATTATACTAAAGGAAAAATCTGAAGTTTTGTCTCTGCTAGGCGAGACTCTGTGATATTTAGCTGCTGCAATTTTAGAAGGCAAGCCCTCCCTCCAGTCCATCTGCCTTGGTCCAGGCTCCACAGGGAGAGAAGAACCACTGGACCTCATCCCCTTTCCCACCATTTTTCCCTTCTCCTTTTGTGTTGTGTCTTTTAGATTGTAAACCTGAGGGCAGGGAACCGTCTAATTTATAAGATTGTATGCACAGCACTGTGTAAATTTACAGTGCTATATAAATATAGGTTAATAATAATAATAATTTTATTATTGTTGTTTGCATTTCACAGGGTTTTTCTGGGGGGTTTGGGGGGGAAAGATTTTGAGCAGTGTAAAATATGTCTTCACACCAAATGCAGCAATTTTTGTACAAAATGCATGCTTGTGAAATTGCATGTTTCTGCATTTTTTAAAAAAAACCAAAAACATCTGCTATCATGAAGGATCCTTTTCCCGCACAAAAAGCAAAATTTTGGTCCAGCTCATTGTATTTATTAAAGTCACTAAATGCAATGCTCACCTGTGCCTCAGGAGGGCCTCCTTCATCTCTAATGAGCAGCAGGTAACTTTGTCCATCAACTACTATCTCTTTCTTGAATCTCCCACCTGTCACATAAAACATCTTGTTAGAGAAAAGTTTCAAATGTATAAAAACAAAGGCTTTTCTTGATGAAAATTACTCTAACAAGCACTAATGTGACACATTTAGATCTTGGAGATTTTGCTGAAAGCCATATTCCTGGGTGTCTTTACAGCTGAAAACATATTTCCTGCTTTTTGTTCATTAAAGTGCTCATGGCAAACATCAGTTTAGTTCCAACTATATCAAAAACTGAATGCTAACACTTAAACCATTCACTTGCTTGAGGGTTTAATTTTCATCAAGAAAAGCCTAGTTCTATAAAGCAAAACACACATTGTGACAATGGTATTCAACTATTACAGAAGGATGTTTTTATACTACAACATACATTAGACAAAAATAAAAACTATAACAGTATCTGTAGATCCCAGTTTTAAAACTGGCAAGTAAATGAAACTACTTTGTGCCAGAAATTTGTTCTAAAACAAGTCTATTTAGCATGTGAACAAAAGAGGTGTGCCATGCTGTACTGAAGGTTTAAAATTCATCATCTATGCTTTTGTCTCTTAAATCATACTTTAAGCAACATGCTCTCTCACACATACTAGTGTGACGGTGATGCCAAATTATGTTTGGATTAATCAACCTGGCCTACTTAAGATCTCAGTATGCATTTATGTAATGTCTCTGAAAGTGAAGACACTAGGAGGGATCTATATAGATCCGTGTGACTTACAAGAGTCAAACTACATGGAGGCAAAAATCCCACACAGTGCCCCTTCTAAGCCCTGTTCTCACAGGACTCCAGCTCACTCTGTTGGCCTATGTACATGTGGCAAGGTTCCTCTCAGAGGGACTCCCAACATGTGACTCTGCTTAGTCAAACATATATAGCCCTGTTCTTTGTATGAATAGTTGCTGGAATAAATGACTACATAAAGAAATTCAGAAGTAACTTTCACTCATCTTACAGACTACAGTATTCATGCTGTTCATAAGTTTGTAGCCTTAGCTGCACACTAAAAATGTGTCCCATTTAAAGATTTGTGTATTTTGAAAGAATTATTCTGAGATATAATGGGAAATTATTGCTTTATATTAGAATATTAACTCACAAACATGTATCAAGGCACAAGATGCCGGGGGGGGGGGGCATATAATACACAGAAGACAGATCACACTTCAGGTTTAAGAATGATTTTATCTATAATACACTCTAGAACATATGATTCCCCCCCCCCCCAATCTTATTTACTATGTGTTCTAGGCCTCTAGTCAGTGACAAACCTCTAAGACTCAGGCCAAGATAGTGAACCTATATCCTCAAAAATGTATTTCCCAGTCTCTCTCTAGCTTAGGGTTTGCTTTATGTAAGTTGTTCTGTCAGTGAAAATGACTGATCGCCATAAGGGCTGCTAGTATGATTCTTCTAATTTTTTAATTTATTTTATAATTTTTCTAATAATTGTAGGAAGCTAAAAAGCTGTTTAGTCAATTATTAAGAACCTACATGTGAAAAGGATCTAAGAGTGCTAGTAGACCACAAGTTGAACATGAGTGCAGCAGCTAAAAAGGCCAATACAATTCTAGGCTGCATCAATAGAAGTATGGAGAGAAATATTAGTGCCACTCTATTCTGCTTTGCTCAGGCCACACTTTGAACACCGTGTCCAGTACTGGGCACAACAATTCAAAAAGGATGTTGAGAAATTGGAGCGTGTTCAAAGGAGAGTGACTAAAATGGTGAAGGATCTGGAAACTATGCCCTCTGAGGAGAGACTTAGGGAGCTGGGTATGTTTAGCCAGGAGAAAGGACAGTTGAATGGTGGTATAATGGCCCTGTATAAGTATTTTGAAGGGTTAAGTGGTGATATGATAGCCCTATTTAAATATCTGAAGGGATGTCATATTGAGGATGGAGCAAGCTTGTTTTCTGCTGCTCCAGAGAATAGGGTTTGGAACAATGGATGCAAGCTACAGGAAAAGAGATTCCAGCTGAACATTAGGAGGAACTTCCTGATGGTAAGAGCTGTTCAATAGTGGAACACACTCCCTCTGAGAGTGGTAGAGTATTCTTCTTTGGAGGTTTTTTAAACAGAGGCTGGATGGCCATCTGTCGGGGCTGCTTTGATTGGGTGTTCCTGCATGGCAGGGGGTGGTACTGGATGGCCTTTGTGGTCTTTTCCAACTCTATGATTGTATGATTCTAACCATTTTTGGCCCTTGTCTACAACCATATTTAGATTTACTGTATTGGAGGGGAGATTGGAAAACATATTCCCATGGCCAGGTTCTCGAGATATGAAGTATATTAATATAATTAAAATTATTTTTCTACAAAACTATTAATAATGTTGTATATTGTGCAAATTGAGTTGTGCTCAGCCACAAACTGATTTGCTCTTTTCCACACTTGTTTTAATCAATAACAACGATCTCTGAATATTAGCAGGCTTCAATCCTAACCCATTACTTCTTAAAAAGAAGATAGCCTTACTTTTTAAAAAAAATTACTGAGTTTTTTAAACAGTTAGAACACAGCTACATTGTGTAACAACATCCAACAACATCCAATATCATGGAAGTACACGCACACTGCAAAAGGATAACACCATTAAGAATTTGAAACAGTGAACAACACCCTCCTGTTTTTTAGCTTTAGTTTTTGGTTTGTCTTAAGAAATTTTGTTCTTGCCTCCATTTCACTACAGATCGTTGTTGTACACATAGCCCCTTCAGGACTGTCTTTCAGGTGTCCCAGATTACAGCAGTAGTAGTACTTGATGATTTTATGGGTTTTATCCTTTTGGATCCCCCCCCCCCCCAATAAAGGGCTCTCAGGTAAGCAAAGCAGAAGCCAGGTTCCATAAGTAAAATTTTGAGGACTTTTTCTTGAGCCAACAGCACCGACTTCAGGCCAATTCAGGGTTGTGGCATACAGATGATGTATGCCCCCAGATCGGGCCAAAGCCGCGCTGTGGATTCTGGCAAAAGCAGCACAAAAAAGTGCTCCTTGCCAACTGCCCATTCGAAACTGTGGCAACGGAATCTGGCCCATTGCCATGGGCCTGCGCTGAATGGGGAGTGACCAGAATGGATTGAGGCCGTTCCAAGCTGCCGATCTGCTTGACCCCCATGTCATCAATGTGATTGCATGGTTGGAGGTCGGGATTTGATCTCTGGGAGCATCTGGTTGTTAACAAAGCTCAGTCAGGGTGAGGTACAAGTTAAAGTTCTTGAACAGGCTTAAGACTGAGCAGAAAAATGTAACCTCTAGTTTGCGGGTGCTCAGCTTGTCAGACATCTACTAAGATGGAGTATTTTAGTAGCCTCAGGGCTTGTCTACATGGACAGATTACCCTGATTTTTTCTTGGCTTCACTGTGTACACGGCAAAAGGCTAAAATCTTGAATCAGGTGTGGGCTGTTTTTATAACACTCGCAGTCAATTGAGGGCCTCCTGCCCAGAGCTGATTTAAATAACTCACCTTAAATAGCATTTAAATGGCTCACTTTTTCTGTGGTTTTTTGGTTGTCTTCACGGTGACAATGGTGGCTACCTTCACTCACCATCTCTTGCAAACTGCTCAGCACTGCTGGCATGGGCACAAGTCATTCTGAAGTCAAACGAAGCACCCAGCATCAATAACATCGCTGGGTACATTGTTCTGAGCTCAGCATCAGCATTAGGGAATAAACAGGGACTGTCTAGGAAGGAAGCCCTCTTCCATTCACTGTGACAGCCAAAACACCACATAAAAAGAAGGTAGGTAAGGAGAGGAATTTGGGGGAAATCAGAATACTCCATGGGCACCCAGAAAAAAGCCATCCATTAGCATGAGTAGAAATTTGGGAGTTCCTGAGGCCCAAGAAAGAACAGCATTCATGTCCCCACCAAAAATGCTGCCATCTGCTGCAAAATTCTCAGGTTTGCATAGATCATAGTCAAAAACTGCTCCATGAATGATTCGGTGCATAATAATTCATCATTTTATCACCAGACTTTGCTTTCACAACAGCAAATCACTCAGATTGGGCTCCAATAACATCTTCAACTGAAAATAAATTGAGTCTAGAAATAATCCTCACATCTGTATTTGTTCCTACCCTGGGAGAAAATTGCTGTCCCAATGAGAGAAGAAGAAAAATAAATTCTGCCAGCACAAGATAACACCACTTAGTTTTCCCGATTTCTCCATCCTGCTACAGTTCCGGAAGGTAAAGCAACATGTAGCCAAGAAAGGATCAAGGACAGCCCCATATACGATCATGTTCTGTCTACTATTTTCTGGACTGAAATACTGTAACAGTATTTACACTGTCGATCTGTAATACTACTTGTGATCTGAGATCTTTTATTTAAGAAATTATCAGATTATATACTGCAGCTATATTCAGTGGCAAACAGGAAAAAGAAAAACATTCCTTCACAATGAATACGTTTTGACTTAGGCCTTCTGGAATCCATTCTATTCAATATGTGTGATTTTAATGTTCTCTTCTTTCACTGTAATATATAGTCCCACATCAATCATAGAAATGCTAAAATTGTAATGAGAAAGTTGTTTCTATTTTTATCCTGATTTTTTAACATGGAGTGAAGTATTATCTCTACAGTAGCCACTGCATAATTCCTACAACTATGATACCCAGTAGTCTAGCCCATTTATTTATTTATTTATTTTTAGACCAAGAGCCATTCAGATACTCTTCTTGGTAAATGAATTCAAAAACGTTCTACAGACACGATAAAATCTGTTTATAACTGTGAAAAAGGGACAATTACAGCATGTGAGAAGTATCAATTCAGTACCAAACAAAGCATGCAAAAAATCAAAACCTTCACAGAATTATTTGAGTATTGATCAAGTTCTATCTTTTTGAAAAGTTGTTATCTCACTTACTGTCTCTTTCTACCCCCATCCTCTCTATCTCTGTGCATATGTGCACACACCTGTGTGTGTGTGTTGTGAGAGAAGGTAGAGACCAAAGAGCATCATGTTAACAGGTTTTAGTTTGAAGTAAATTGCAACTTTAAAAATATGGGTCACATAAATCTCTTATGTTCAAAAACAGTACAATTCATCTGGTATTTAACAGTGCATTCACACTAAAGCATTATAGAGAAGAGCTTGCAGTCAAACCATGACATCTGATAAAAGATTAGGATTAAAATGTGGGTTTAAATTCTTTATGTCAGTATTGCCATTATTGTACTAGTAAATGCCTAATGGCAATAATGTCTCCTATCAGATTTACCAAGTTACCATTATAAACATTTTGTTAAAAGTATTAGGGAATCATTAATCCATCATTTGGAGAGTTGATTACAGTCTCTACTAGTTAAGAAAAATAAAGGTAATATACAGCACTTTGCTACTGCAACTAGAAAACACTAGTTTGTAAGCACTCTAGGATTTTTGTAAGATGTCAATTAGTTTTCAACCTGACAGACAGGAGAAAAATGTGGTACCACACTTGTTAAATTCCCTGGTACTCCTGAGGGCTTTATATACAGTGAGGTAGGGGAATTATATCATTAACCTGTTGAAACCAAGTATCTTCTGAAAGCCAAAAACTGTTTTATTATCAGTTATTAAGGTAGTAATGGATTCCATGAAAAAGAGGACACAAATTTTATCACATCATGACCTCTCAGTAGAGACCATGTCAAATCTCAAATGATTTGTTAATATAAATATGAAGAAACATTGATTAAGACATTTCTAATCTAACTTGCAGAATATATTTAGGCTCATTGGTTAACATGTTGTACTCCACCTTGAGTCCTCAGGAGAGGTGGGAAAGAAACAATATCTGCTTAATTTCTATGAACCTCTCTAGTATGTGAATGCCACAAAAATATTATTTAAAATTACACACACATTTTGTCAATAATTGTAAATGCTTAATAGCTTAAATGTATCATTCTTGAAAGGTTTTGTGGATTTGGGTCATATCATTCTCTTTCATTTACAGTCAGCCCTCTGTATATATGGATTCTGCATCCACAGATTCAACCATCAAAAGCCTGAAAATATTCCAAAAACAAAAATTTCCAAAGCAAACCTTGATTTTGCCATTTTATATAAGGGACACCATTTTACTTCACCACTGTATATAATGGGACTTGAGCATCCATAGATTTTGGTATTGACCGGGGTTGGGCGGAGGGGTCCTGAAACCAAACCTCAGTGGATACCAAGGGCCCACTGTGTAAGTCACTGCTTATTACAGCAATGTAAAATATAAACATTATTTCACACATGTGCTGCTGACATACAAAAATGACAGCTATGTATTAACTTCCAAATGGTGTAAATATGTCTTTATGAAATTTACATGATCAGATATGTCTCTGCACACAAAATGATCCATTTGTTACTGACTTCCATTGTAATTGTGTTATTGTGACATGTTTCTACATGAATGTGTGCTTCTGGAACTAATCCTAAACTTCAAGGCAGTAATGGTATGATGTCCTCCAGGTTTCCATCTGTTCCAGCAAAACTACAGAATTTATGATATCTGGGTAGCAGGAGGAATGAAGTCTCAATATCTCTCAGCAAGCTCCTTCTTCTTCTCCACAGAGCTCAGTAACAGATATCAGAATGGACTGAAGTAATAGATTGGATGACAGCAAATAAACCTAAACTTCACTTACAAAAAGATGTACTGCTAGTTGGAACTTCACTGGATCAAGTTAGCAGTGAGCACTCTGTTCTGGGCAAGGTTGGACTCGCCTTAAAGAAAGATTCCCAGCCTGGAGATATTCCTTAATCTAGCTGTATCATTCGAATCATATGTAGCCTCTGTGGCACCAAGTGTTTCACCAGTTTAGGGTCATGTGGCAGCTACGATCCTACCTGGACAGATAACCAAGCTTAATTTATCTCTGTTCTTCTGAAAGATTAAATTATGTCCTGGCTGCCTTTAAAACAGTTTAGAAACTGAGGTTGGGGAAAAATACAATTGGTAGTCAGAGAATTACTGAGGGAAAGGCTACATACACCACTATACCCATCAGTTTTTCATAATTCCAGCAAACCGCTACCCCACATCAGATTTTACTCTTAATTTTCTTTCTATAGAAATATTTGGAGCAACAAAATGTACATATATTCTGAACAATTACATTCCTGAAATATAAATCATCTTCTATTTCTTCCAATGATACCAAATGACAACAAAGGGATTTAAAAGCCAACATAATTATATGTCCAGCTCTCTTAATACCATTATGTTTAATCGTTTTAATGCTACATTTTCAAAACTCTCCTTAATCATACCATCCATTTTTCATGATCTCCACACTGGGGGAAAAGTCACATGAAGCAAAATGTGTGCATCATATTGTGAAGTATTGGCAATGAATACATAGCCACCCAAATCATGGGTTTTTTTACACAATATTTTTCTGGCAGGTTACATGCTTCTTTCTATATAGTAGTATCTGTGCAGAATAATACCATGTGATACCATGTTTGCCTTCAGTTACTGGACGGAGGTACCACAGAGGCAAAAAATGAAACATCTAAAGTAAAATACTATCCAGCATAGAGTATTTTTTAAGATGGAGATATTGCTTGACAAGTCCATAGGACTGATATTAAGGGGCATTAGATAAGCCCTCTCCTGCACAATATGAGCTTATAAAATGTTACTATTATACAGCCTACACTACACTAGGGAGCAGAACTAGAGTACTTGAAATTTGAGAGGGCTGTAGAAGAGGCTGGGGAATCAACTAGCTGAAGAAAATGAGATAGAAAATGTGACAAAATAGCTAATAAATATGAGTTTCCCAATGGATTTCTGCCCTGTTTTTATACTAAAAAAAACGCCCAAAAACAAATAGCAGGCAGACTGTGACAGAGCACACTTCCCCAGTTACTTTGTATGCCCTGGAGCACCTGCCACCCCCCTCCTCCCTTCTCCAAAATCTATCCCACATTATCTTAAGTGAAACAAGGTGATAATGGAAAGGGAGAAGTATGTACATCATCAAGTCTTTGGAGATGCATAGCAGTGATCCAACAACACAGCACATGTTTTAGTTTCAAGGCCTCAGTTTAAATATAAATGGCATTAAGCTGCCTCACTATAACCAATTCCTTTATTACAAGCATATCACACATATACCTAATAAAAAGTGCCAACTTTTCTTGTGGAAATGATGGTCTACATCCAAAAAGTGTTGGTACATATTTTGTAACATGGGTGACCAATTTGTAACTCCATCCACAGAGTACCACAACAAATTATCTGCCTATAGTGAGTTGGAACAGCTACGCTTACTAATATGCATGCCACCTGCTATGCCTACAATTTAACATACTATTTTTAGTCCTTCAGCATATTGGTTGTGGAGGGAAAAAGGAACTTAAGGATGCTATCAACTCACGGCATCTTTGCCAAGGAATATGAAGGTTTACACAGTGCTGGCTGCAGCGCTAGCACTTATGAATAATTACTTTTTATTTTATTTATTCCGTTGAGTTCACACCATCAATGCATTTCCCTAATGCAGTGGATTCTGCACACACCTCTTTGGATGTTCACTTCAGAAGTTAAAATATGGCTGCACATATACTGTCTGCCCTTGCATCAATTATCCCACAAAGAAGTTATCTGTATCTGAACCAGAAAATCTCTTTTGCAATTGTTAATACAGGACACACTGCCTTTAAGGGCCTCTAACATTCCTTTTTTACGGTCAACACAGACTACCATGCAGCTCAACTGAGAGGTTCAAGAGTTGAGTAAAGATCTTGGAAGTAGGAAAAGCTTCATTGTCCTCCGATGATAACACAACTGTTAATATTAGATTCATTTTTAAAAGATAATGTAGGTAAACTGTCAGAGTAATGTTATAATGGATTTAGCCTTGGTTTCTTTGTGATCATTTTTGTCTCTATTTTCACTGGTACTCTGTTTCCAATACTATATTTTTATTACTTTTAGCTTGACGTTGATTATATTTTGTAAATGACTTATACTTGCCAAAAATAGTGGCAACTATTCATCAATAGTGACTGTAATGAACACATTATCTCATCCTATCCCATCCTATTAAAAATGTGTACTGACAGAAACTGGAGAAAAAATTGGGAGTCCCTTAGATTAAAAAGGCAGGACAGACATGTGAGCCCTGAATGAAAGCCAAATGCCATTTCTGGACTCCCTTAATAACTATTGTTAGCACACAGAGTTAGAGAACACCCTAAGAAGGGTTACTTTAGAACAGATGTTGTTACAGACACATGAATCTACATATGACTACTTGCTAAGAGACATCTACAGCATGTGACGACAGTGAGATGTGTTCTCAACATAAAAATAAAAGGAAACAAAAATGGTGCACAAAACAAAGGGGAAACTAGTACAAAAGCTTTGCTTCCTCTCTTTAAAACAAGTACTGCTGTGAAGAGGACATATAGTTACCTGCATCCATATCTGCAAAGAATGGAACAGCCAGTAAGGAAAAGAAGGAACCAGAAATTCAGTGTCTCAGTTGGATTTAAATGTTCATAAGGAGAACAAATAAAAATAATCAGGATATTAATTTCTGTGAATGTTACCTTAATTAGATTCTACTAGGATTTCATATTCAAATCTATATTCTATTCATTTATCTGAATTCAGTCACAAAAACTTACAAAGCTTTTCACTTACACCTCACTGTTTCTATGACTTATTTGTAACAATTCTAGAATTCTAAAAATTAAGAAGAAGAATAAATGGAACAGTTCACATGCAAAGTATATTCTAGTCTTAACTATAACATAAGACATCAAGGGCCTAAAATATACACACTATAGGGCTTATGGCCTGGAACATTTAGTTAAAGCTTGTCCCTATAACTTGACAAGTGGATTAATTCTGAAGTCAGATTAGGGACAATGGGCACATGATTTTTTTTCCCCACCTCAAAATGTCCCAGGTAAGAGATACAGGTTTTTTAAAAGTAGGGGATAGAGAGAAAAAGAAGAAACTGCTTTCTGACATGTCCTATTAACTTTCAGATCTCTTTTGGCAAAAAGCACTCTATGAAAAAAAAGGCAGCATATTACCAACGTGCTCTCTTTAAGAAGATGTACAGCTAAACATTTAGTGTTTTATTTCCTATGCATTTCTGTCTACTATGATGTATTCTGTAACTAATTTTACATTCTGCTGTTGCACAGCCGCCTTGACTTCCAATTTTGGGAGAAAGGCAGGATACAAATAACAATCACAATAATAATGCTAACAGCCAGGAGTAATGATCTAAGGATAGCATGCTTCCATTGGTATCAGTTATTTTACCTTCTGGTGACTCCTCTTGGACATAGGTCCCTGTCAGGTATCGATGTACAAGAGCAGATTTACCACTAGCTAAATTTCCCACAATTCCCTGTGGAGAGAAAAGATAACTATTATTTTTTTTAAATTTAAGATTTAACTCATAGTTCTTACAAATAGGGGTAAAGCTCAATCAATTTCCAAACAGAAACATATCAGAATTATCCAAGGCATATGAATTAATTCTAATTCTAAACTAAGATCATGGATTCTTAAATAATTTGCTAAAAATAAAGTGAACAGATTGTTATCAAACAATAATACACGTGCCGAGCTAAAATTAAAGAGGCAGTCTAGCAACATCTGACGAGCCAAAAGGATTTCCTTCTTTTTAAAATGAAAATGCATCCTGGCATTGGAAAAAAACAGTTTTAGATACTAGACTTCCACCTTTATCTTCATCATTTGTATACAAATAACATCCTCTTCACACTCCAGCTCTTCATGTATTCCATGGCTGTGCACTCTCTGTCCTGAAGGAATCAAAACTATGTATTAGGGGACTCAAACTCCGCAAACTGCCATATCTGACTTTGACCAGATTCCCGTTTTTTGTTTCTCTTACAACCCTCTCATTCACCCAGAGTGACTAAAAATCAATGATTAATAAATAATGACTAATAAAGTCATAAAAAGTGTTGCTTTTTGTCTGTAACTAAAAGCAAGAGTGTGCAAGATGAGAGCTAGCTGTACAGGTTAATTTATGTTCTGAATTCTCTTCATGCCACTGAGGGAGGAAAAAGGATCCTAAGTATTCTACCGCGCATCCACAGCCATAAGGGCTAGAAATATTTAAACTGAAATTCTCAGTTAGCTGACATTTAAAATGTCACCAAAATCTACAGCAATGTATAGATGGGCAAGATACATATAGAAACTGATTTCCTTCCTAGAATAGATGGCTAACTGTAATTAACTACTACAGTTACAGATGCAGCACTGGCCATTATAATTAGCACTGCCTTTCCTTCTTATATGGAACCACTCATGCTGTGACGCAGACATGAAAAAGTTGCTTCCTCAGACATCTACTTCTGGAGAAAAGCACAACCCTACAATTAGTCCCAAGATTAACAAAAGAAATGGAGCAGCAATAAAGTCGCTAAAAATAGTAACAATGTAGCCAAATTTGATATTTGTACACAGGCAGCTGAAATAACTGCATAATTATATTTTAAAAATGGATTATATCGAAGCAGAAACACCAATTAGAAGACGCCAATGTGGAAAATCTCAAAAATGTACACAACACTTCTTGTCTGCAGGAGCGTTTTCCTGAATCCAGCCCCTTGACAATAATAGCACGTTTGACCGTTACTTGTGCACAAAACAGTGGGCTGAAATGATACTACAATACACAATAGGGAACTGTCTCCTAGTAGTGTGGGCAGGCCAGAATGATAAGCATGAAACAATATTATTTTTATGATCAACCAGAAAAATGATGGTAGTCCTAACTAGAGTCAATAGGACTTACCTATGTAATGACCCACCATCAATGTGGTGTCACTGGGACTAACTAACACAATTCAAACCAAATTAATTCTAAACCAAAACGTTCATTTTTTCCCCTCAACCAGATTCATTTGAAAGCCTTGGAAAATACCACAGAGCAACAGAACCATTCAAAATAAGAATTCAATTAAATTATGGTGCTGTGGTATACTCCGTGGTCTTAATCTGAATAAACAGGGAGCACATGAGCAAAGTATCAGAAATCATTTTATGTTTGGTTCCATAATTTTAATACTGTGCCACCTTCAACAGTCAGAAAGCCAGAGGCAACATTAAGTCTTGTTACTTTCAGGACAAAAATTCAGGTGAGGGTATATTAGCTTAACAAACGACAAGAGAAGGCAACATAATTTTTTCCTGCTGCAGTCATTCTAAACCCAAAAAGGAACATGTAGATTTATAGCATGTTCGGAGTGCATGCACACAGTAGCCTGACTGCAATTCTTTTACAAACCAATTGCACATGTGGTGGTTGTTGAGCAACGTATGAACGGACTCCGGGGAAGCAAGGGGGCAAAATGCTTATGTATCTGAAGTACTACCAGGCTTTATCACAGAAATTAAAACATTAAGAGCAAATATGGCCACTGGCAAGTTACTTACCACTTTCAGTTCTGGCACAGATCGACTTAGTGTCCATTCCTGGCTATTTACAAAGGCATCTGCAAGATTGAACAATTTTTAATATAGTTTTTAAACAATACTTTGTAAGTAACCTTCTAACATTTAAAGGTTGTCTGTAACATGGCTCAAGAGAAGTACAAGCAGAGTTCTCTTGGAATAGTGAAGGTGCCACCCACTTGCCTCACATTTTGGGTGCTTGTACCTGCCGAGGGGGAGGGCAGAAAGTGTTGGATGATAGAAGAAGGTGAAAGAAGTAGATTGCTTAATATGCTTTTCATCTCAATAAATTATTTTGTTGTTGCGTGTCTTCAAGACTTTTCCAACTTATGAAGACCCTAAGATGAACTTATCATGGGGATTTCTGGGTCTGAGAGTGTTTGATTACCTAAGATTACCCAGTGAGTTTCCATGGTCAAGTGGTGAATCAAAACAGAGCAGGTTGGATAAAAATCAATTATTTTAAAAATAATAATAATTAAAAATCAGATTTTAAAAGTTTAAATCAAATTTTTATGATTGAAATTGGATTTTTAAAAAAATTAAATGTGTTTTGAAAAAAAAAATCTATGTAAAGACAGTTTTCTAGTTAAGATACATTATGGACCAAAGGCTATTCCTCATGAAATTGGGATTAGTTTTTAATTCAGTAGCATGAGAATGTAACGTCATGCAATGCTTAAATTTGGGGGTAAATAAATTCCATTAATCCATTCACAGTCATGCTCTTCCAGACATTTCTGTAAGATTATTGGGCAATTTTTCTATCCAGAGGATATTACAACAGATACTTGGTTTTACAGTTCTCAAAATTGTGAATTTGTGTCTGCGGGGATCACAAACCCATTGTGATTCCATATCTATTGTGTGCCCACCTGTGCTAAGATATAATGAGTTTGATTTGGGTACAAGTAGCTGGGGCTGATGAAAAGTGACTTTCCCCACAGAAGTCCTTCCACCTAGGGGAAAGGAGAATCCCTAAGAATCAGACCCTTTGTGTGGAAAAATCCTGGACCCAGCTCAATTTATCTTCTTCCCTGAAAAACATTAGTTGTATGGCTATTTGACAATTACATATATCCACTTTCTATCACATTCTCTTATTTCTCAGAGTGGTTAGCAAGGCATATCCCTCAGTTTTGTATAATTATTTTTTCCTCTTATTTTAACAAATTTATCTTGTAGTGCTAATATTACACAGCATGGACAGGATCTTTTCAATCTTTAATGCTTTTCAGTGTATCTTAACTTAGGTGTATGTTTAGAAAGATCTCAATTCTCAAAGTACCATCAACTTTTCAATTATGTCCTTAACAGAGGCTTTGGACTGCTGTTAACTGATACTGTTTGCATCACTTTTGAGAGTCTCCTCTTTTATTTTATTTTTTTATTTGAACAATCATGGAGTTGGAAGATACCAAAGGGCTATCCAGTCCAACACCCTACTGTGCAGGAATACACAAAGCACTCCCAATAGATGGCCATCCAGCCCATTTAAAAACCTCCAAAAAAAGGAAACTGCACCACACTCTGAAGCAGCATATTCCACTGTCAAAGAGCTCTTATTATCAAGAAGTTCTTCCTAATGTTTAGGTGGAATCTCTTTTCCTGTAGCCTGAATCCATTGCTCTGCATCCTAGTTTCTGGATCAGCAGAAAACAAACTTGTTCCATCCCCAATATAATGCACTTTCAAATATTTAAACAATGGCTATCATATCACCTTTTAACCTACTCTTTTCCAGGCTAAACGTACCCAGCTACCTAAGCCACTCCACATAGGACATGGTTTCTAGACCTTTTACCATTCTGGTCACTCTCCTCTGGACATACTCCAGCCTGTCAATATCCCTCTTGAATTGTGGTGTGCAGAACAGGACACAGTATTCCCATTGACACATCCTAAGATCATATTGGCTTTTTCAGATAAGGCATCACACAGTTGACTCATGTTCAGCTTATGGTCTACTAAGACATACAATCCTTTCATATGTACTGTTGTCAAGCCATGTGTCACTCGCCTGAGCCTTTCAGTTTTTCCACCTAAGATTCTAAATGTATTACCTTACATTTCTCCCTGTTGAAATTTATTTTGTTAATTTTGACCCAACTCTGTTAAGGTCATTTTGATTCTGATCCTGTCTTCTCCGTATTAGCTGCCCCTATTAATTTGATGTTATCTGCAAATCTGATACATATGTCCTCTATTCCATCATCCGAATTTAGCCAAATGGAATGGACATACTGATACCAGGAAAGATGCTAGAGCAGATCATGAAACAGTCTATAGAATAATACGGCTATATCTTTGAATTCTACCACTATGGAAAGCACCAAATTTAGTCAAATGGAGCGGGCATACTGATTCTACAAACTAACACGACTATATCTTTGAATTCTATCATCATCTGAGTCATTGATAAAAATGTTGAATAACACTGGGCCCAAGACAAAACCCTGCGGCACCCCACTGATCACTTCTCTTCTCTCTTCAAGGTGAAGAGGAGCTATTGCTGAGCATGCTTTGAATTCAATCTGTTTACAAACTACAGATCAATCTAACAGCTTCATTATCTAGTGCACATTTTAGTAACCTTTTTAAGAGGATATGGTAGGTGAGTTTATCAAAAGCCTTACTGAAGTCAAGATATGCTACATCCATGGCATTCTCTTCATCTACCAAGCATATCACTCATCAAAAAGAGAGATATGATTAATCTGGCATGACTTGTTTTTGAGAAACCCATGCTGATTTTAATGATCACAGCATTCCATTCTATGTGCTTACAGACTGTTTCATGATCTGCTCTAGCATCTTTCCTGGTATCGATATCAGGCTGACTCAGAAGGGTAACTGTTTGGGTCCTCATTTTCCCCTTGTTGAAGATGGGGACAACATTTGCCTTCCTACAGTCTTCTCTCATATTCTCCAGGAATACCCAAAGATATGGGATATAGATACCGCAAAGGGACAAATAAAGGGAAGTCCTAGTGGTGATTTGTTAAATACTGAACCTCATCCCATATATCCAGCAGGCTTACAGCACTTTTTGAAAAGTAACTCTCTGGGCCAATTCAGATCCCATGGCAAGCCAGCAACTCACAGGCACCCTGGCTTATCAATTAAAAACAATATGCTGGTGCATGTGTCCATTTGTACCAGGAACATCTAAACAAATCACATGGCTTCATTCCATGATTTACTGTCTTGTTCAAATATGAATATATGTAGTTTGTTTCTCTCCCAACAAAGCAAAAAAAAAAAGAATCCAGAGCTTATGTTAGGTTTGTGCCTAGTTTGCTGGAAGAGAAGCAAAGAAGAACAAGCCCCCATATTTGGACAACACAAAAAACAAACTATTCCCAATATAAGCAATTCTTGCAGGACAAGCCAGAGTGCATGCAATTCTCTGGCTTGCTTAGTTATCTGAAGAAGGCAAACATCTGCAGACATTTAAATGCCAGATACAAGGATAATTCTCTGGACAGAATTTCAAATATTCTACATTTTACATTTCAAAAGCTTCTAGGTCATCTTTTAAAAAGCAGCTAAAACTATTAAGCAAAGGTTGCATCAACAGCCAACAAAACATTTTTGTGCCAGCACTAAAATTACTGTGCACACCATCTGGCATACAGTTGAATTATAGTGAACATTAATCTCTGCCGTATTTAATTCAGATCGTGACCTTAATACTAGTTCAGTTCTTAATCATCTGGCTATTTCAGTACATCTGGCATCTTCTCTTCCTCCACTCCAACATGGAGCCTTTGTAATATTTTTTTTAAAAAATCCATTCAGTCAACAATTGAAAATAATGTAATACTGTAGCAATATTGGTACGAGATCCCAAACAGCATTGCTATTTCAAAGTCTGGAATTCAGTAGTGGTAGCATATATGGCATTAGTTACATGATATGATAATGTGATATGCCAAGAATGTTATGTGTTTGGTTATTTTTTAAAAAATAACTATCATTTCTTAGAAAAGCCCAAATGAAGGCAGTTCACCCAAACTCTGCAGCAGAGTCTGCCCTAACACTTTAACTCTGCAATAGTAAAGGGCAAAAATAGCAGGACAGTAAATCTTCTTCCATGGGCTACTTGCTACACCTGCAACCAACACTGAGCAGTTATCAATGCCAAAGGCTACTGCCTATCTAGAAGTATGTCACAACAGAATCAGGGATCTTCTTGGTCAGATCCTCATTAAACAAATGAAGTTCATTAATTAGTGCTGGGTCAGTCACACAGTCTATCTAACATGGCTGAAATGTTTGTTATGTGGATGAAGTAAGGAAAGTACGTACACTGTACTAAACAACTTGAGAAGAAGAACATACCAATAACTCTATTACAGATTGAGTTTCCCTTATCCAGAATGCCAAAATATTCCAAAATCCAAAACAGTTCACATCAGTAAATGAGATAGTGACACCTTTGCTTTCTGATCGTTCAATGTTACACAAACTTTGTTACATGCACAAAATTATTTAAAAAAATAATGTTTATAAAATTACCTTCACACTATGTGTATACAGTGTGTAAGAAAAAATTATCAACTGGGTTCCATCTCCAAGACATCTCACGTGTATGTATGTATGTATTTAATTTATATCCTTCCTCTCAAGATGGGATTCAAGGCAGCTTAATTTTTTAACATAATTAGAATAGCTAAAACACCAAATTTCCAGTAAAAGAGTAAAAATACTCCTGTGGAATTTCACAGCCTCTAATTCAAGACAGCTCTCCCTTAAGTCCTCACCAAATGTACCTGTGAAGGTGGTGAGACTGAGAGAAAGCCCTTCTCTGCAGACCTTCATGCTCACACTGGCTTGTAAAAGGAGGTATGGTCTTCATATAGTCTGGACTCAAGTTGTGTTGGCTTTAAAGGTCCAAACTAGAATTTTATATTCTGCCTGGAAATGGACCGGCAGCCAGTGGAGCTGTTTCAACAGGGGAGTCACATGAACACTCTAACCAGCCCCAGTCAACAGCCTGGTTGCAGCATTTTGAACATAATGAAGTTTCCAAACAGTTTCCAAAGGTAACCCCACATACAGTGGATTAGAGTAATCCAAACAGGATGTAACCAAAGCACATGTCACTGCAGCCAGATCTGACATCTCAAGAAATGGTGCAGCTGATGCATTATTTCTAACTACGCAAATGCACTCTTGGTCACAGCCAAAACCTGGGCATCCAGGTTCAGGTCAAAGTCCAGGGCCCGAAACACACGCACAAAATGACACGGCTTCAAGCTGTGTTGGGGGCTTATTGTTTACATGACGCACACCCCAAACACGGCCTGAAGTTACGCTGAAGCTGCACCATTTGCAAAGAACTGGGCCAAAAAGGAGAAGATAGAATTAGGACCCAGGAACATCCCAGATTGGGACCAGGCATGTGCAGTTGCCACAGTCCCAGCGCGAACAGTGTCAGCATGGTCTCCAGCTGCTCTGTTTGGCTCATCTGTTTCAGGCCCAGGAATACATTAGAGATGTGAAGGCCCAGAAAATAAACTAAAAAGGAAAAAAAAACCACCACCCCCTTTCACCTTAGCACACATTATCTTTTTCTCACAATTTTCAGAAAAATGAAAAACGTGGATTATGAATTTTTTTTGCAGTGATGAATAAAATGATTAAGACAAGGTGTTCATATACGTATCCACACCACATTATTCCTAAGAATCATGCAGCAGATAATACTTTTATGCAAGACTATGTACAAATCAACTATGTACAGTACTACTTGAAGTGGTGAGCCACAGACCAGTGTTGGTGTGTGAGCCATCACTTGTCAGTCCACAGTGAATATCCAGGAAAGAAACAGTTGTAGCCAGTGAAAACAAATAAAGCACTGGTATTGCACACATTAGGAGGGGAAAACACATTTTCCCTATATCAAATAGTTTCAGAAACACTTAAGTGCAGTATCAGATCATTATAATACCTAGTCCTGGTTTCCTTTTCTCCACTTTTTTTAAAAAATTGGAATAAGCATTATATGTCGGCTACAGAGAATCAGAAGAAACTTTTTTTTTAACTAATGTGGGCAGTTTCTTCTGTTCTTACTGCTTTTTTGCTTGCTACTCAAACACTGAGAAGGTTCCTTACAGTTCATATGTTTCTTAGAGTTCAGGATTCTGTAATTCCAGCTTTAAAAGAATTGAATCTAAAAAAATAAATTTAATTTGAAATTGTTTACTGAATAAACTTGCTTTCATTTTACCAAATATGACTATCATATGTCAAATGAAGCTGTGCATAATCCATTTTATGTTTCTAAAGCAATAGCATGACTTTAAACAGACAGGTTAAACAGGTTATCATTTGCAATACTTGAAAATTGCTTGACATCACTTTCTTGATCAACTGATGAACTCCAGCTTCTGTTTTCTTTGGCTACTCCAAACCCTTCATGCGGGTTTCACTCTCTAACTTGTTCCACATTTTTTCACGGTCACTTCAATACAGCGTCCCATGCTGGTAGTGTCTTGTACATGGGTACACAAATGTCTGACAATAACAGATGCAGCTTTGCCACTCCATCATACTGACAAGACCACAGAAATCCAGCCTGATCCACAAGCAGTCCCACAGACTCTTCTAACTCAGCAAAGCACAAACCTTCACCACTGCCCAATCCACTTGTTAAAGGGATTTTAAAAATGGGTTTAAATTACTGAAACATTGTTCTATAGAACACTTACCAGTACAGTAGGTTTTGAAAGGAGAATAAATTTTGGGTGTAATGCTATGCATATCTACATCTCACTGAACTCAATGTGACTTACTTCTGGGTAGCCATGCCTAGAACTGTGCCTCCAGTAAGCTTAAACTAGTCATTCTAAACATCTGCCATAGCAGGCAAACCTTATAACCAATATAATATAATACAAACAACCCAGCCTTTGTGATAAGGTGGTCTAAACATCTACCGTATTTCTCAAATTGGAAGTTTAAAGAAATCGTCAGCCAATATGAAAATTTCTCCAGTGAGGCGTTTTAAAAGACCATCTTTTATGGCAAGTATCTGTATACAGTACTGGGATTAATTTTAATTCCAAGGTTAATTTTAAATCTCCAAAGCAACTCTGAAACGCTGAATCATGATACATGCCAAAAAAGGGGTGGCAGCACACCTTAAAAGTGAACCATAAATACAGTGGACTAATGTCTGACTCTGCAATATAAGCTATGAAAGGACAAGCATTTAACAGGTGTTTCCAATAAAAGGCAGTAATTAAGATAGTGAAAAAATGAATGAAGAATCTTCTTCTCCCTGTTTTTCTGTTTCTTAAGCAGATTCTCCAACATGAAATAGATTTGTACCATCTCAGCATTTTAAAGATGAAAGAGAGTGTTAAAAAAAAAACACAAAAGCAGCTCTGGTCTTCCAAATACTACCAGAGTCAAAGGGTTTAATTTGTTAAGCAGAACTGCCAAAGGACTTCTCTGCAGAGTGACAGATGTATAATTAGTATACAAGATTATCATTCAAAGCCACTCCCTCCCCATCAAGCCAAAAAAGCGGGGGGGGGGGGTAAGTTAAGGCAGCAGTTAGTTAAGGAAATGCTGCTAGAGTCAGGCAAAGGCAGAATTGCCCCAGCTCTCCATATCGCCTATGCATCTTCAAGCTAAGATGTACACAATCATCACCTCCTTCTCTCCTACAAAGTCACACTGTCCGCTCTTGCATCTCTCTTCAAAAACACTGCAGTTATCCTACCAAATTTAGCACATACACTGGTAACCGCCGCCAGGGTTAGGGGCATAGGACCTCCACCAATGTGGAAAAAACACTATATTTTTACCTGAGAGAACACTTCTCTAGGAATCTCTAGGTCCTCCAGGGCAACTCTGTGGTCAACATCCAACAGACACTGACCATAGAATTGAACTGTAGGAGCTACAAATGCCTTGTGGAGTGTTCCCTCTAGGAACCTCTAGGTCCTTCAGTGTGACTTTTGGTTAAAGTTGACCACAGAGTTGTGCTGGAGGACCTAGAGATTCCTAGAAAAAACATATTAATAAAATCCGTGAATAAGCAAATCCGCAGAAGTCAAAGCCGCAAATGTGGAAGGATGAGTGTAAGAATATGCTATATAACTAATAGTGAATTCATGCTATGAATGTCCATCATTTTATAGTGTAGACACCATCCATAAGAGGCAGGTGTCAGCAAAAAAGATGCCCCAAAACTTTGGGAAAACTCTATGGGGGGGGGGTACATCTAAAGCAGCCCAGTGTCCACAGAGTATCTGCTGTGTGTTGGGGTTGTAACTGTTGTAACTGCCTTTGTTCTGATATTGTAACCAAAGTTTTCCCACCTTTATCATTAGCAAATCAATTTCTAGGCAAGCAAAAGGAGCTTGGGTGCTGCTTCCAGTATAATGGACCACAGACAAGACCATCACCAGCCAGCCTACATTATGCACTTTCTGTGTTTTTCTGACACATTCAGGAAAACAGTGTCCAATGTTAAAGCTTTCACTAGCGAGAAGGAATGAAGAAGGAGTAATGATATGATGAAGCAACATTAATTAACTAAGATATGCGGAGGACACCATAACATTAGCAGAAGACATTCAGGAATTGGAAGAGTTAGTAAGGAAGGTCAAAGATGAAAGTGCAAAGGCAGGTCTGATGCTAAACATAAAGAAAACAAAAATCAAAGCCACAGAAAACATGCACAAAATCAATCTAGACAATGAGGAAATTGAAATAGTTAAAGAATTCCCATATCTAGGATCAAACATTGACCAGAAAGGAGAGAGCAGTCAAGAAAGAAGACGACGACTAGGAATGGGAAGGGCAGCTATGAAACAACTGGAAAAGATACTGAAGAGCAAAGCTATACAACTGAGAATTAAAGTCAGAATTGTTCAGGCCACTGTATTCCCCATCACCATCTACAGATGCGAGAGCTGGATAGTGAAGGAAGCAGACAGAAAGAAAATCAATCTGTAGAGAGATCTTATGGCACCTTTGAGACTAAGTGAAAAAAGAAGTTGGCAGCATGAGCGTTCATAGACTTCAGTCTACTTCCTCTGATGCATTTTCTTGGAAAGAAAATCAACTCATTTGAAATGGGGTGCTGGAGAAGAGTGCTTAGGATCAGACGGACAGCCAAGAGGACAAACAAATGGATTCTTGAACAGATCAGACCAGGGCTCTCCTTGGAAGCTAAGATGATCAAGTGGAGACTATCGTATTTTGGCCATATAATGAGAAGGCACAGATCACTGGAAAAAAACAATAATCCCAGGAAAGGTAGAAGAAAGAGATGGATCGACTCAATCTATTATGGGCAAGGGCTTGAATGACCTGGGCAATGCAGTGGAAGCTAGGGATTCTTGGAGATGTCTCATCCACAGGGTTGCCATGAGTCGAAGCCAACTCAAGGGCAGCTAACAACCACCACCACCACCACCACCGCAAGGGAGGACTTGTTGCCTTTGCAAAGGGGTGCCCTCCCTGCTCCATCCAACTCTTGCTTCAAGTATGTTCAGCCCTGCAATTGCAACATCTTGAGGGGTGGAGGTGGGTCTCCTTCTTCCAACCAAGCTAACCACCCCCCCCCAAAAGTCTCTTTTAGCAACCCCCATGCCCCCTCAAGGGAATCCAAGAGGCAGGCTCCCTTAGAAGAGGCAGCAGGAGGAGGCTGGCAAAGAGACAAAAGGCGACTCTGTACAGTGAGTGAGTGTGTGCTGCTATTGCTATTGCTGCTGCTGCTGCACCGGGCTGGCTGACCTAGTAACCCATATTCTCAAGGCTGGCGTGTGGGTCCTCCCTCCCCAGGAGCCTCGCCTCCTCCTCCTCCTCCTCCTCCTCCTCCATCCTTTCAGAAAGGAAAAGAGCCAGCCCTGCTCCCTTGGCCAACCAGGGAGGCCTGGAAGGATCCGAGGGAGGGGAGGGAAAGGGAAAAGGGAAGGGAAGGAGGGAAGGGAAGAAGGGAAGGAAAAAGGGAAGGGAAAGGAAGAAAGGAAGGGAAGAAGGGAAGGGGAAAAGGGAGGGGAAGGGAAGAAGGGAAGGGAAAAGGGAAGGGAAAGGAAGGGAGGAAGGGAAGGGAAAAAGAGAAGAGAAAGGAAAGATGGAGGGAAGGGAAGGGAAAGGAAGAGGGGAAGGGAAAAACTGAGGGGAAAGGAAAGGGAAAGGAAGAAGGGAAGGAGGGGTCCAGGCTGCCCTTTGAGCCAATGCTCCCTCTGCTGCTCCTCCTCCCCTGAGCCCTGCCTCCTCCTCCTCCTCCTCCTCCTGATCCAGAAGCACCTTCTTCTCCTTCTTCCTCTTGCTCTTCTCCCTCTCTGCCGAGGCTCCTGGGCGCCCTCCTGGGGGAGAAGGAGGAGGAGAAAGGGGAGGCGGAGGCCAAGACCCCTCCGAGGAGGCGCCCCAGGAGGAGACGCCGCTGCTGCTCTACCAAGCCTTGTCCCAATGCTGCTGGGGCTCCCAATGCTGGTGGTGGTGGTGCTCCTTCCTCCTTGGCCCTCCTCCTGCTCCTCCTCCTCCTGCCGAGGCTGAGCGACCTTCCTGCTCCGGGGAAGAAGAAGAGGCTCCTGGAAGTGCTGCTGCTGCTGTCTCTCTGCTGGTGGCTCCTGGCCAAGGAGGCGGCTGCTGCTGCTGCTGCTGCTGCTGCTGCTGCTGTATGGTCCTGGAGGAAGCTGCAGCTCCGGCGCAGGGGAGGAGGAGACCCTGAAGCAGCAGCAGCAGGAGAAGGAACCACCTCTTCTTCTTCCTCCTCCTCTTCTTCCAGGGCTGCCTTCTTCTTGCAGAGCCTGAACCGTCCCAGCTCCAGCTGCCCGGTGCTGAGGGCCCGGAAGGAGCGGCACCAGGGCCCTGGAGGGGGAAGAAGAAGGGGACCCTCTCCTCCTCCTCCTCCTCCATCCTCCTCTTCCTCTCCATCCTCCTCCTCCAGCGCCTCCTTCTTGACCAGCGTCACCGAGATGCGGTACACAGTCCTCCCTTTCCTCCTCCTGGGCTCCTCCATGCCGCCCTCCAGGGACAGGGACAGGGGCCAGCCCTCCTCCTCCTCCTGCTGCTGCTCAGCCCTTCCTCCATGGAGGCACCAGCAGAAGCAGGAGCACCCCTCGCCTCTCCCCCATCAAAGCTCCTGCTGCTGCTGCGGCTGCTGCAAACTCCTCCTGATCCAAGGAATGAGAATGAATGAACCAAGAAAGACAGACACAGCCTCCAAAAACAAACACTGGACTGGAACAGACACAGAGACAGGCAGCCAAGGAGGAGAAAGATGGCTCCGCCCCCTTCTCCCTCTCTCAGGATCTAAGCTCTCTCTCTCTCTCTCCTGGGCCCCATGGAAATCCCGGAATGGATTATCCACACAGAGCTGAAAGGGACTCCTCTGAGGCAGACTCTTTCTCTCTCTGCTCTGGGGACTGTCTGTGGCCCAAGGCAAAACAAGCCCAGCACCAGCACCACACACTGGTCCCACTTGCACTGCCTTACAAAAGGCGACTGAGGGAAAAGTCTGGGGTTTCTGGGTAGAAGTCAGTTTAAGAAGGGTTGAGACATATTTAGGAGCTTTCCCAGGCTTCAGTCCAATTCCTCAGGTGCATATTATTATTATTATTATTATTATTATTATTCAAAGATATAGCCCTGTTAATCTATGGGATCAGTCTGTAGAGAGCTCTTGTAGCCCCTTAGAGACTCACTGGAAGGAAGAATTTGGTAGCAGGAGCTTCCCTAGGCTTCAGCCTACTTCCTCAGGTGCATTATTATTATTATTATTATTATTATTATTATTATTTTATTAAAAAGAGATAGCCCTGTTAGTCTGTGGAATCAGTCTGTACAGAGACCTTGCAGCCCCTTTGAGACTCACTGGAAGAAAGAAGTTGGCAGCAGCAGCTTGACTAGGCTTCAGCCTACTTCCTCACATGCATTTCCTCAAATGCTGCCCACTTCTTTCTTTTAGTGAGTGCAAGATCTCTCTACAGACTGATTCCACAGACTAACATGTCTATATCTTTGAATAATAATAATATAATAATATACATCTGAGGAAGTAGATTGAAGCCTAGGAAAGCTCATGCTCTCAGTGAGTCTCAAAGGGATACAAGATTTCTCTACAGACTTGATTCCACAGACTAACATGGCTATATCTTTGAATAATAATAACAATGATAATAACAATAATAATATGCATCTGAGAAAATAGACCTAAGTCTAGAAAAGTTCATGCTGCCAATTTATTTCTTCCAGTGAGTCTCGAAGGTGCTACAAGATCTCTCTACAAACTGGTTCCACAGACTAACATGGCTATATCTTTGAATGGTTAAACAATGATCAAACAAAGCCTAATTCTGTGAAACAAAACAACTATTTTTTTATCTGTTGTTGTTGTTGTTGTACGCCTCAAGTCTTTTCCAACGTAGGACAACCCTGAGGCAAAACTATCATGGGCTTTTTTTGACAAGATTTGCTTGCCCCTGCCTTCCCCTGAGGCTGAGAGAGTGTGACTTGCCCAAGGTCACGCACGGGGTTTACATGGTTGAACCCTGTTCTCCAGAGCCACCACTCTACACTGGCTCTCTCATTTCCTATCTAAATAGAGGTGTTCTAATTATCTTTGGGGAGAAAGGTGGCATAAAAATGAAATAAACAAATTAAATAAAAATAATAGGGTGCTTTTTTAAAGATAAATTTTAACACAATCTAATATGCAATCAAAATAATGTACAATCGAGGATAACGAAATAGGAGGAGAAGGAAATGAAAAAAGACACCACCCCCCAAAAAGGCATGCAGTTAATACACAGTGGGGCTCTTTAAAAAAAAAAAACACCTTACAGTAATGAAAAAGGGGGAAATCTCCCATTACAGATTCAACCAAATAATTCTATAAAATTAATAATAACCATAGCCACAGATTGTTACATTCTTAGATCTCTTACTGCTCAGAAAAATCCATAAATGGCATCCAATCTTTCAAAAATATTCAGTTGGAATTATCCTTTAGAATAATTAATTCATTAATTTGGCCATGTGGGCTAATTCAGCAACCTTAATTCATTCTTCTTCCGTCATTGGTGTTTCAGTCTGTTCCCAAGTTTGAAGGAACATTCTTACTGCTTTTGTCATATACTGAAAAAGGTGGTCCATATTTACAATCCATTTCTTTTTCTGTAATGCCCAACAAAAACATTTCTGGTAACATTACAAAATCTGTCTTTAATTTTTATTAAAACATTGTAGACCAGTAACTTTTCAAAGTAAAAGGAGCACTCCAAGCAATGGGGAAGAGTAAGTCACCAGGAACAGATGACATGCCACTAGACGTGCTACAAGCTGCAGAGACAGAATCGACTTTAAACTTAACTAAAATCTTCCAAGGAATATGAAAAACAAAACAATGATCAATATACATTCCTATCCCCAAAACAGGAGAGCAACAACTACAGGACCATTGCATTAATTTCCCATGCAAGCAAAGTCAGGCTAAAAATTCTGCAGCAAAGACTCCTGTCATATATGGAGCGAGAAATTCCAGAGGTCCAAGCAGGGTTCGGGAAAGGAAGAGGCACTAGGGACCACATTGCAAACATAAATGGATAATGGAGCTCACAGGGGGATTCCAAAAGAAAATCATAACGTGCCTTATAGATGGCAAAGCCTTTGACTGCCTTGATCATGGAAAACTATCGAGTGATCTTAGAAATGAGTGTACCATTACATCTGACGCTCCTGATGAATAACCTGTATTCAGGACAGGGGGCTACTACCTTCAGAACAGAATGGGAGAAACAGAACGGTTCCCACTTGGAAAGGGGGTCAGATAAGGTTGTATTCTATCACCCTATCTATTAAAATTTGTATTCTGAAAAAATCATGTGCAGAACAGGTTTAGAAATGGAAGAAGATCAGAAGAAAGACCATCAGCAATCTAAGATATGCAGGAAACACACAGCAGAAAACACCAAAGATTCAAAATAATTAGTTATTGTCAAACAATAAGAAAACAAAAATAATGTCCACAGAGGAGTTACAGAAATTTGATCTAGACAATGAGGAAATTGAAATACTGTATATACTCTTGTATAATTCTAGAAATTTTGCTTAAAAAATGACACCCCCCCCCCAAAAAAACTGGGTTGACTTATCCACAGGTCAATGTAAGTACTGTACATATTATATATACACACACACACACACAAAGCATCCCCATTCTGTGAATAGAGTGATAAAAGGTGAGAGTTTAGTCCATCCTGGGAGCACCAAAAAAGCATGGATCTCTGTCTCATCCATCCAGCCTTTAGGATGAGCCCAAACTGTTATGTCTGCCAGAATTTTCTAAGTTCTTTGGCATCATTTTACTTTGCATCATGTTTACATCCTTTGTTACATGCCCCTAAGTTTTACCCTTGACTTATCTATGGGTCACATCAAAATCCACAATTTTGGCCCCAAAACCTACCCTCAACTTATACATAGTCCAGTATATACAGTAGTTACCATTTTTCCATACCTTGGCTCAAACTTTGATCGGAATGGGGATAGCCATCAAGAAATAAGAATACTAAGATTAGAAAGGGCAACTGTGAAAGAATTGGACAAGATACTGAAGTGCAAACATAGAAAACTGAACACCAAAATCAGGATCATCCAAGGCATCATATTTCCCATCACCAATATGGATGTGAAAGCTGGACAATGAAGAAAGAGGATAAGAGGAAAATCGATTCATTTGAAATGGGGTGCAGAAGAATAATGTAAAGGATATCATGGACAGCCAAAAAGACAAACAAATGTATCTTGGAACAGATCAAGCCTGAATTCCCTGGAATCAAGGTAGACTACATTGAGGTGGCCATACATCAGACGTGAAGGAAGGACTCACTAGAAGAGACGATATTGCTAGGAAAGGTGAAAAGAGGATGACTACCCACTGGATAGTGTCAAGGAAATCACAGCCCTGAACCTGCAGGACCTGAGCTTGGATGTATCTCATTCATGGGGTCAATATGAGTTGAAGTCAATTCAAAGGCAGTTAACAACAGCAACAACAACTCTTAGAAGTCTATCACATGTGAAAAAAGAAAAGGAGCCCTCCTTAGCTTGAGATCCCCAACATCAATCTGAAATATTCTGAGCCATTTTCAGCAGCTTATTTGGAGTTAGATACCTTCTATACAACATCTTATACAGGTTTTCTTTTAAACTAAGAGACAAAGTAAATGTCATCCTCTTCGGACTACATTTTTCCCATACAAACATGAGGGCATTATGCCCAAAATTTGGGGCCTAATTAGGTTTTGTTTTGCTTTTTAATATTGCTACAACTCTTCAGAAGGTTAGATGTGCCATTTATCCTACTTATTTCTGGAAAGTGTTATGCAGGACTATTTCTGAATTAAATAGTACTTACTCCCTAGTAAGAAAGCCAGCATAGTGTAGTGGTTTGAACATTTGACCAGAGCTCTGGAGACCAAGGTTCAAATTCCTGCTCAGCCATAGAAATTCACTGGATTTGGACAAATCACACACTCTCAGCCTCAGAGGGGGGCACTGGCAAAAAAAACCCCCTTCTGAACAAATCTTGCCAATAAAATCCCTGAGCTAGTCTTGTCTTAGGGTTGTCATAAGCCAGAAATGACTTAAAGGCACACAACAACCCCGTACTAGGTGTGTTTAGTATTTCAGCTTCAAAATTTTTTTAAAGAACTCCAGCATTCAGTCTCCAATAATTTTTGCAGCAGAGCACTACATCATCTATAGACAAAATGCAAGGCAGAGAACTACAAATGCCTTGTTTATTCCATCTGACTTACTGTGAGACGTACAACATTTTTTCTCTCTCTCTTTCACATGTAGAAATAGGAATCAAAATCTAAATAATCTACAAGGTACCTTGGGAAATAATCAATTTTAAACATAATAAGAGTGTTGTTAAATCCAGCTCCATGCTGGTAAAATCAGTTTCTCATTAAGGTGCTTCTACTGTACTTTAAAGACACAGTATCCTTACCATCACAACTTTCCAAAAACTTAGTTAATGTGATGAACAGATAAACTGAGGATCTTAGTAAGCAGAGTGATCTGGTGTCATAGGTCATTCTTGTGAGATTTCAAATGGCATGTGAGGTTCTCAAGTACCGTTGGCCCTCCTTATCCACAGATTTTTTAATCCACAGATTTGAGCATACATGGCTTGAAACTATTCCCAAAAAGTATAATTTCCAAATAGCAAACCTTGATTTTCCATATATGGGACACCATTTTGTTGTGCCATTATATTTAATGGGACTTGAGCATCCACGAATTTTGTTATCCACAGAGGGTCCTGGAACCAAACCCCAGTGGATAGCAAGGAAGGGCCCACTGTATTTATCAACAGACTTGCCTTTTTCACACTTCCTCACTTCTAATCTGATACATATAGTTGCATATCTAAATGGGAAAGCACATTTATTATAGCTACATGATTGAAGATGACAGGACTATAAATAATTTGAGACAATGTGTTTTCTTTTTGTCCGCACAAAATTCCATACCAGATTTTCCAGTCTGCAGAACCATGAAAATAGGCTTCTTACTACTGCCTGAAGAATCCATTTTTATCAGCTTTTGGTTATTCAATCAGCAGGAGCAACACTTTCAAGTACAAATGCATGGCTCAAAGATTTCAGTTTTTTCAGAGGCGTGATTCATTTCCTACACAAATGCACAATGTTCAATATTTCTATGTCATGTTCATAAACCTAACACCCTCGGTCAAAACAAAGTACACCCTCCAAAATCCAAACACTTCTTCAAAGGCCATTTTAACTGTAACTCTTGGAACTTGATAACCAGTTGGATAATTGGGACACACACCTCCTTCTTATGCACTTACTAAAAGCACTTTACAGCAAATACAGCATTTTAACCACTCAGGTTAACCATTCTCCTTGCTACAAAAAGGATGGGGAGAAGAAATCTGACCTCTTATTATGCCCCTTATGTTCATTTGCCCAATTCTCACTAAGCAGGTAAATTAAAACTAGTCTGATATTTAGAAGCATTAAGGGTTATTAAAAGACAGATGTCTCGTGCGCTCCTTTTTAATAGGCACTGCATATCATTAGTATTAAATCCTGCAGAATGTACTGTGGTGCAATGCAATACTTTTAGCAGTATGCAGTATTGCTATGGAAAAGCATTTCATGAGTTAAAAACTTCATTCACTCATGTAGTTTTTAATCTTGTGAGCTGCCTTGGGTCCCTTTTTGGGAGTGAGAGACATTGAAAACAAACAAACAAACAAACAAATAAAATTATTTATAGCATTTACATATCACCCCTCCTTAACCTACCATGCCCCCTAAGATGATATACAACAAACTAAAAAAAAAAAAAAAAAAAAACACTTCTTAAAAAAAATTAAAACCAGACAATTAAAACAGCCAGAGGAATTTCAAGGACCAGCAGCCTCAAGGAACAACATTGTCCCAGTTGCTCGCTGGAAGCTCAAAAAAGGTAGAACTAGGCTAACATGCTTTAGCAGGATGTTCCGCCGTCAATGTGCTGCTATAGAGAAGCCCTCCCATACAACACACCAGCTTAATTTTGTGGGGTGTTGCAATATATAATATATAATAAAAATAAATAAAATAATATGCAATATGCAATAGGGCCTCCACCAAGGATCCCAAATTTCCATATGGAAGGTGGTGCTTTTTCAGATATCCTGATCTTGAACCATTTAATAATATAATAATAATACATTTTATTTATACCCCGCTCTTCAGCCAAAGCTATCAGAGCGGCTTACAATTTGTTAATTAGACAATTAACTCCCCTCAAGATGGTGGTTGAAGGGAGGGCTCTTCTTGCTTCCAGCAGGAGGTGGCCTGCATCTCTCTCCCCTCAAGATGGTGGTTGAAGGGAGGGCTCTTCTTGCTTCCAGCAGGAGGTGGCCTGCCTTTCTCTCCCCTCAAGATGGTGGTTGAAGGGAGGGCTCTTCTTGCTTCCAGCTTTTCTTGCTTACAGCTTTGCATGTCAAAACCAGCACCATGAATCGAGCTCAGAAGCAAGTCAGAAGCCAGTAGAGTTCTTGCCAAGCCAGTGTAATATGGTCTCTAATACATACACCTGACAACAATCCGCCTACTACATTTTGCACCAGCTGCAGCTTCCAACATTTTTCAAGAGCAGCTCCATGTGCAGTGCATCACAGTAGTCTAATCAGGAAGTAACTACCAGTAAGGCATGAAGCAGTGTGGCAAGATCTGACCTCTTCCAGGAAAGGGTGACACACTAACCAAAGCAGCCACTGTTAACCCGAATTAAGGTTGCATGAAGTTCTGCACAAATTTTGAAAAAACAGAACGCACCAGATTCACATCAGTCAGGTAAAATTTTCAGCTTTTATAAATGGAAAAATACAATGCAATGGTTGTAATCTCATTAGTGATTCTCTAGGATTGACCTATCTGAATCTCCTCTTCTAGAACTATTTAAGTTTTGGTAAACCCTCATCCACAGGGATTTTTAAAGCAAACATTGAGTAACATCTAGAAGATATTTATGGATGTCAATTCAATATATTTGGGGGAGGGGTCAAAAATGCTCTATGTCCCTGAAGTGTTTGTCGGTATAGAATTAAAGGGATACCACAAGGGCCAAAACCCAGAAAATACATGTTTGCATGAGATGCATAATTTGTTGTAACTGTCTTGTCACCTTTTCTATAAAAAACAAAGATGTAATATCATTTCTATATCTTAAAGTACTGTTTTAAACTGCAAATATATATTTTTAAAACCCTTGTGATTCCAAAAAAAAATCAGAAAATAGACAAAACCTGAAGAGAAAGAACTATTTATTTATTTAATTTCAGAAGCACCTAGCATGTTCTAGTCATGTTCTATTTCCCAGTAAAAGGCCCTCCTGTGTACCAACTACTCTTCAGTCAGCCAGATCATGTCACTGAGTGGTCTATCAAAGCAAATTTATGTATCTATTTGGTCATAACAGCTTACAAAGACTAAAAACAAGATTAGCTTTAAAACTAGATAGTAAAAAAGTTAAAACACACTCAAACATTACATTAAAATTGCATTAAATTTTTAAAAGTCTAAAATCATTTTTAAAACATGACTAAAATATAATGGCTAAAAAACCTAAAATATAGCACACACATACTCCACAAAAGGCTCCTTGCCAACAATTAATCACTAAAAGTCTGTTTTAATAAAAATGTTTTTGTCACATGCTAGCCTCTATGGAAGGGTACTGGCACAGGCTGGGAGCAGCCACTGAGAAGGCTCTCTCCCTATATCCTCATCAGATGGGCCGGTGATGCTGGCTGGACCAAAAGAAACCCTTCCTCCCACAAGGAAGGCTCTGGTGGATATGTATAGGGAGATAAGACTTTCAGATAGCCTGGACCTAAGCTGTTCTCATGATGCATCATCTGCTGGTTGTCTTATCAGATGCTCTACTCCAGGAATAATAGAAGAGCAGAAGGGATGTATAATACTGCTGAATTATGCCAATATATGTTAGGTCATTTGGTTAAACTGCTTGCATTTCTGCCAATACTAAACTGATGAAAAAATATCTATCTTGAAAATAACCAGCAAAATCTCTCAAAAAACGAACCAGCAAAACTGACCTGGAACTCAAAGTCTGAAAAGCACACTATAACACTACAGTAACACTTTGAAAATATGTCCTACACATCTACTTCTATAAACTGATAAACGTAATTACTTGCTACTTAACATTGTGGCTCAGTTGTCTGAGGACACTAGACTCTTATTTGGCTGTTGTTTTGTGTAGTCCTGAATATTATATCTAACAAATATAATATAATATAACATAATGAATATTATATCTACTTCCATCTTGTGATGAATAAGATGTACCTTGCAGGTACAATAAAATATGATTCTGGGGTACTGAAATGTCTGGTATGATGGCAGTATGTTATATGGGACTGAACACTAGTTTTATTAGTGTGCTCAAACTTTTCATAAGAACTACCCAGAAGCTTAATTAACAGCCATTTGAAATCCATGATAAAGTCAAGTAATTATTTTTATTCTCATTCACAAACAGAAATATTAATCAGATCTCGGGGGATATTCTTAGTATATTACACTGTCAGGTAGTCTGAAATTATTTTGGGATAGACTATTACTATTCACTGTTTGTGAAGACAAATCAGTTCTCTGAATACAAATAGGCTCTGCCCTAGGGTAACAGTAATAAATACTTCTTTATCTCACATCGCAGAATTTGCATTAAATGACTTATCTGTGCCTGCCAGAATGTTACACATAACCCAATTAGAAATGCCTCCATTTTGTGTGCTAAAGCAAAGGAAGCTGACAAACCATTATTTTACTCATTATTTTGGCATATTCTTGTTCTTCTTGTACAGATTTTTAAAATTCTTGATTCCTACCATAATTTTCTCTATATTTCATGCAAAAAAAAAATTCTGACTACATGGAAAACTGCAAGGCTTTGTGAATCAAAACCCATTTAAAGTGATTATATTAACATTTTATTGTACAAACAGAAAAGACTTGGTGATTTAACTGCTGAATGGTCAAGATATATGTAAATCCTGCTGTTTCAATTGGTCTACTCCAGTCAAGTCTAGAGACTGGATTCAGGTTGTTGCCTTTTAAGGATGCCTGTAAAAAATAACTCTTTCTGGCATGGCTCCATTCTTAGCAGGGGAAACTGATTAGAAATATTGTAGAAATATTGTACAATTCTAATGATATATCTAATCATACCTAGACACTATAAACAAGTCAGAAGAAGCTACTTATTTTTCCACCAGATTGCAATGGGAGAGATAGACTGGCTAGGCCCAGCTGCTGCTTGATCTTCTGCTCAAGAGGTCTTTGTCAGCAGCTATTCCTCCTTATTCCATCGAAGACTATGACATTGCAAGGTCTGTCACCTCTGCTGACAGTCCCGTTTTTCAACTCCTCTCCTCCAAGAACCTTCTCCTTCAATGACCATCCTTTTTGAATAGTAACACAACATTCATGTGAGAATTAATACCCATTTTTCCTCTGCCCTGTTCTTTTGTATCCACATCTATTATATTAACAGTATTTTTTAGAAGACATACAAGGTACAAGCCCTGGTGGCGCAGTGGTTAAATGCCTGTACTGCAGCCACTCACTCAAAATCATAAGGTGGCGAGTTCAAGACCAGCAAAGGGCTGAAGCTCGACTCAGGCTTGCATCCTTCCGAGGTCACTAAAATGAGTCCCCAGATTGTTGGGGGACAAATAGCTTACAATTGTAAACCGCTTAGACACTCATTAAGAGTATGAAGCAGTATATAAATGAAGCTGTTTGTTTGTTTGTATTTTATCTTCATCTGAGATGTTTCTGTTTCTCCTTCCTCTTCTAACAGCAGCCCACCACACCCTCAAAAGCTCACCTCCAATTAAGACTTCCTTCCTTCCCAGCTGTACTTCATGACAGAGGGTAGTGTCAAGTCAGTGAAATTAGCCCATGCCTAACATATAAACATGTGCTGCTCTGTAGAGAATGTTCGGAAGGTAAGGAAAAAAGCAGGATTCACTCTCCCTGAAACCATTTTAGAATTTCCCCCAAAAAGTGGCTATAGGGCACAAGAACACTGAATAGATGCTTAAGGCGTGTGTGTGACACAGGCCTGATATCATACATAATTGCAGCAGCAAGATGTTATGCAAGATATTGGAAATTAGCCATTCTACTTCAACTGCATATACATGAAAACACATAACACTGATTAGATAGTAATACTTAATGTTCATAATCAAACTTACATTATATTATGCTGTATATTTTGTAAAATAGTTTTAGAAGTTTGTTTCATATTAATAGTAATTTTTTAAAAAGAAAACAGAAATTGGTAGTTTGTATACCCTTCAGCCTTTCCCATATGTTTCTCAATGCAATACATCATTACTGCCAAAACAAAATCCACCATTCTAAAAGCTCCAAAAGTGTACAGGGATGGACAGAATGCAAATTGAGATTGGTAGATCACAGGATGTATTGCTTGTTCACTAAATTACTAATAGATTGGTAAAGATTCTTCTATTTTTCCACTTCAGTACAGCCCGGTAAAAAAACATCTAGTATATAAAATGGATAATTCAAGAACTATGCATCCAAACACTACAAATCTGATATGTTTTCCATGAGAAGACAGTGAAAGGTTCAGAATTAAGGCCCTGTACACACCGGCCTGAAAGGCCAGCCTGGGGGTGGAGTCCAGATGACACATGTCACAACTCCAACTCCCAGGGCATCATGACACCGTATGCTGCTCCATGAGGCAAGCGGCGTCATGGTGCTCCTCCAGCACTACGTCCATATGATGCAGCACTAAAGGAGCACCATATAGCCATACTGCTGTGGCTATGGCACCCTTTCCAGGACACAAAAAGGCGCTGTCTTTTGCAGCTTTTTGCACCCTGGAAAGTCTGGATTGAGGCCACGTCGTGAGGTGGCCGCGGCCCCGATCAGGCATGAAAAGGGGCAATCTGTGGAGCCCCTAACTCTAAATGTTTAAATTTTTACATTCATACTCTCTACTTGCACATGCTGACACACCTGTAAAATTTAATATACATTAAAATATATATTGTATATTATATAAAATATAATATATATTAAAATTTACATTATACATTTTAATATACATTAAAATATATATTATATTATATAACATATAATATATATTAAAATGTTCAACTGTGTCAATATGTGCAATATGTTATGGCTGCAAGAAGACAGTATGAATGTAAAAATTTAAAAGTTTTAGAGTTAATTCAAAACTTTTCACTGTCTTCTCATGGAAGACATATCAGATTTGTAGTGTTGGGATGCATAGTCCTTGAACTATCCATTTTATACTGCTACACAGCATTTTTTTTAAACAGCCAGCCAATAGCTTTTTGGGGGGTGGGATTTGGAGGCAGAAGCAACAGCATAATTCCTGACACCACCAGGTAGCCCATCCTACCCAGCACTGACAAGCTGAATGCTATAGCAAGGAACAGCACCTTGAATTTCAGCAGCAGGCAGGTTTGTGTGGGAGGAGACCATGTTGTAAGTGTTTGAGACCTGGCAGATCCAATTATAGATGTCTGCATATTTCTATTTTTAGTTAAAAGCTGCTTGTGGGGGCGGCGGGGGGGGGGGGAGAATGGCTGGATGCAACAGTGTTAAGCTTTTACTCCTTAACTAGTACCAGTTCTCAAATTTAAATCCACTTCGAAGTTGCAAAAATTAGCCAAAATTAAAAGAGAGGAGATTGTTACCTCCCCTCCCTAGCATTAACACCCCAAGCCAACTCCCACCCTAGCCTTTAAAAATCTCATGTGTAACCTGTGTTTCGACCTTGAAATATATATGTGTATTCATGGGAAGCTTGAGGGGTGGCGAAGAAAAACCCTATCATTAGATAACATGACTCCTTAGAAAAGACAATAATGTTTGATAAAGTGGGAGGTGTAGAGGGAGACCGCAATACAATTGGAAATACTTGATCAAGGAACCCAGGACCAAGATCTGGAAGATCTAAACAGGGCTGTTGGTGACAGGATGCCTTGGTAGGATAATCATAAATTAAAGCCAGTCTGACAGCAATTAATAACCACCACCACCAATGCATCCAAACAAGCAACGAAATAGCAAGTTACAGCTGCCACCTTACCTGTTGTATCATATAGGCTAGGGACCAATTTTCTGCATTTAATACCTTCTAGGAGTTACGTGGATTGCCCAAAAATGGGTGGAGGAAGAGCCTAACAAAATGGAAGTGGGTTTTGAACAGTGTGGAACTATTTAAAAGCTGGACTGCCACTTGTGAAGAGTTCCAGGAAAGACAAGTCACCTATTCTGCCAGGAATAAAAAGGATCTGGGGAAATCTGCAGGGGTGGGATAGGGCCAAAAAATTAGATTACACTTTGCCCACCCCTGATGTAAGCAGTAAACTTGTTCTGCTGTTTTGTGTACTTTTGCCTAAAAATTAAGCCCAGAGAAAGTAAGCATGCATGAGAGCTAAGCTGTAAGCAAACGCAGAAACTATGTGTTCACTGGGTATATGTGGTGCTGGATGTAAGGCAGTGTTTTTGGGTTTAGTTTTTACATTTTTAACTTAATTTACCTTGCCAGCTTTTCTCACATTAAGATGCTTCAGACAGATTTCAAAACAATGGCAACTCTATCTAGAGAAATAACACAAGACAGAATAAATCAACAACTTTTATTTGGGAACAATAATGGTCAGTTTACCTATATTTAAAATCCATTTGTTGTTGTGTGCCTTCAAGTCATTTCTGACTTATGGTGATTCTAAAGTGAACCTATCATGAGGGTTTTCTGGGGTTCAGAGCGTGTGACTCGCCAAGGTCAAGCCCAGTCTCCAGTGAATCCTCCAAAAAGTATTTCTTCAAATACTCACATGGTGCAGAGGTGGATACTTTGGCCAATTTGTTGTTGTTGTTGTTGTTGTTGCATGCATTCAAATAATTTCCAACTCATGGTGACCCTCTGGCCAATATATTTGATTAAAAAGTTGAATAAAGGAAACTGTATTTCAGTTAACTTGTCTGTGACGTGCAGTAACTAATTTTTCCATAAGAGTTGTTGCTATCTCCCATGCTTATCTTTTAATTCTTTCCAACACTTGGTTATTTCCATCTGTTCTACTGTTAAGAGAAATGAGATCAGTGCCTTTTGAGAGAACAGTGCATTTTGCCTTGTAAATATCAAGAATGTTAAACCATTTATCATATCTTAACAGATATGACCTGTATTATATTTAATATTTATTTCTAAAAATTTACAGTCTTTTGGTTCCAAACATATATAGACCTTATATGAATTGTGTCCACAATTCTACCAACAACAGTAAAGCAAGAGTCACATTTCCAGATAATTTTTAGATAGGACAAGGAAGTTTGAGGAAAAACAGACAACTGGACAGGAAATTAAAATTCTTATCAACATAGTAAGAAGTTCGGGTTTTAGTGAGACATGCATACCTGTGCTTCTCACTGTGGTAAGAATAACTAGTGTAAGTGTAGATCACTTGCACTTATCAAACAGATTTAAAATAGAAGTTTGCAAAATTAATTTGGCCAGGGTGCCTACAGATGAAAAGGAATTTTACAATTGATATGGCGGAGGTCCATTTTTCCCTTTATTTGTTCCCTTTATTTACAAGGCAAAATGTGAGCTCTGACTTGTTAAATGGGTGCACATGCAATATGACTTTGTATGACCTCAAGCTATACTCCTGTTTTAAAAATAAATATCTAATTAGACAGAATTGGAACAGGTTCCATTCAGCAAAATCCAATTGCAATGCCAACTACAACAGGCTCACTAAATCAAAGATCTTGTTGTTGTGTGCCTTTAAGTTTCATGTAAATTCAATTGGTTCTAAGGAAGTTGATACTAACAGATAGCATAAAACATGATGTCTTTGTGAAATATACATTTCTAATTTGCATTTAAAAAGTACAATATTATTTGCAAGTCACTTATGTTAAGAGAGCTATGATACCGCTTGCCCAGTTATACAAAAAGCGCTATTTCTTATTCCTTTAGTTCTACCTCAACTAGGAACTTTCTGCATTGTATTTAAATACAGTGAGCCCACGCCATACGCAGGCTTCCCTACGCTGAAGACACGGCTCAATGTAATGAATGGTGTGCATGCACAACCCCATTATTTTCAATGGGGCACGAGCATACACGATTTCCTCTTACGTTGGGGGGGTCCGGAACGGATTCCCCGCATAAGGGAAGGGAGGGCTGTAAAATCATCTGGCTCTAGACGTGAGCCTGATTATAACTGCCTACAGGACAAACTATATGGTACATTATCCATGTGTTCAGGAAAGTGCACTTGAATCAGCCACTTTTCTTTGGGGCCCTCAATCTGGAATAATACCTGCAACCCAGATAGAGGCCTTTCACTAGTTTCCTGCCAACAATAGTTCCTTTCCTCCTACCACCTGCATATCCTGCCAACTATTTGCCTTCATGCACAGTGAACGGTTCAGTCCTCCTTAAAAAATGTTCTTAAAATGTTCTGGTGGGGTGGGTGTATTAAAGTCAATTCAGACCTAGTTCATTTGCCCACACCTTCCGCCAGTGCAGCCCTCGGTGGAATTTAGTTCCCCTCCCCCACAAAAAAAAAAATCAGTTCAAGGCCCAGGTGCGACATGATGGAGTGAGCTCCCATTACTAGTCCCAGCTTCTGCAACCTAGCAGTTCGAAAGCATGCAAATGCAAATTGATAAATCAGTATCACTCCGGTGGGAAGGTAACCAGCTCTGTGCAGTCATGCTGGACACATGGCCATGGAGTCGTCTTTGACAATGCTGGCTCTTCGGCTTAGTAACAGAGATGAGCACCGCCCCCTATGGGCAGAAACGACTTGACAACCTTGTCATCAGGGAATACCTTTACCTTTTACCTACCCTACTAATTTACAAAATTATACTACTAAGACAAGCACATTAACAGCAACAAAACTATAATTGTGTGGAACAATTTTTCATTATCTACAAGACAAAGAAAACTGAGCACGCATGTAGCTATATACAGATAATGCCTTCAATTATTATTTTCATTCACATACCATTGCTGACTTGTTTATAAAGATAAGAAGATTCTTCTGATATTTTCCATTTAAAGAAAATGCACTACAGTCAGATGGTGTTCAAGATAGCCAGAAGCAAACCAAATGTAGGTCACTTCTTCAAGACTGAAAGAAATATGCTTGGGGTGGGGAATTATATGCACACATTTGTATGTATAAGCCTTCTTCTATGACTTGCCTTGTGTTTATTCATCCATAGAGTAACCCTATACTAATTATCCATTGGGAGCAATTAGTTCTTATATTTAGCTTTATTTTAAGCTTAAGCAACACAAGTAATCTTGGTAACCAACAAAGTAACTACTTTCACAAATGTGCATCATCATTTTACACACTTTCTCTTTGTATGTAATATTCAATAGTTCTATGAGCAAAAGATTAACAGTCATTTCACTTATACCTTCCTCTCTGTGCCCCTTTAAATGCTTCCTTTAGCAGTGTTGCTTCTTTTAAGTGGCAGCTACTTGGCCTGTGTCCTCCCTGAAGACATAGATCAAAAAAGCAATCCTACACATTTCTATTCAGACAAATTCCACTGAGTTCGCTTGGGCTTCCAAGGTATGTGAATGCTGAGCAAGAGCACAAAGCACATCTTTAATGAGGTTAATGTGCAACACTGTCATGACGGAACTGGAACTCGAACATGGACAGTAGAATCTAATGCTTGGTTAGATATATAAATACATTAATACCATTTATTACATTTTAAAGTTGTAACAGCACCATCAAGCACACTAATCAGAAGTAGTGAAAGCAAACTTGCTTCCTGACAAATTCTTATTTTTAAGCTATTTTTCCACACTGGACTGCACAGTATTTACTCTCTGCAAAAACTATGTATTTTTCAAATGTATCTTTCAAAATGTATACACTTTTCAAGTGTACACATTTCTGTAAACATCCAAAATGATGCATTTTGCAAGCAATTTTTTCATTAAATAAAGCATTTCTATGAATATTTTCCCAAGTATACACAGTGTCCACGTGCACTATTCCAAATACAGTATTTGCATAATAATAATAATAATAATAAATTTTATTTTTATACCGCCCTTCCCAGGATCAGGGTGGTGTACAGTTAAACAGTTAAAACATATATTAAAACTTTCAAGACACGATAAAAAATACACAGTAAAAATACAATGACAGCCAGGGGTTCATGGAACATCGATTCTGATCATAATGAGGGGATAATAGGGGGACACAAGAGAGGAAGTCATAGTGGTAGGCTTGCTCGAACAAAAATGTCTTTAGCCCTTTTTTAAACAAATTAAGCGAGGCAGCTAAACGAAGCTCTGCGGGCAGTGAGTTCCAGAGGCTAGGGGCCGAAACAGAGAACGCCCTTTTTGCTGTTGACGATAATCTAGCCTCTGGAACTCTTAGGAGTTGTTGCCCAGTCGATCGGAGTGTGCGGGGCGGATTGTGTGAGGAGAGACGGTCCTTCAGGTGCTCTGGGCCCAAACCATTTAGGGCTTTATAGGTGATAACCAGCACTTTGTACTGAGCCCGGAAGCGAACAGGCAGCCAATGTAGATCTTTCAAAATTGGTGTTATATGGGCGGTCCTGGGAGCGCCAGTGACCACCCGTGCTGCCATATTTTGCACTAGTTGAAGCTTCCGAGTGTGATACAAAGGCTGCCCCATGTAGAGCGCATTGCAAAAATCCAATCGAGAGGTTACCAGAGCATGTACTACTGTTTCAAGGTCCCTCCGGTCCAGGTAGGGACGCAGCTGGCGTATCAGCCGAAGCTGAAGACAGGTGCTCCTGACTGTCGCATCCACCTGAGAAGTCAGGTGGAGCGACAAGTCAAGGAGCACCCCCAGACTGCGTACATTGTCCTTCACGGGGAGCGTGACCCTGTTCAGGACTGGTGGAACCACCTCCATCCCTGGGCCAGGGGAACCTATCACGAGTACTTCCGTTTTCTCTGGATTCAGGCTGAGTCTGTTTTCCCTCATCCAGTCCATTACCAATTCCAGACAGGCCACGAGAGGAGCGACGCCATCCCTGGTCACTGCATCAGTCGGAGACATAGAGAAGACTATTTGGGTGTCATCAGCGTACTGATAACACCGCGCCCCATGCCTCCGGATGACCTCGCCCAGCGGTTTCGTGTAAATGTTAAAGAGCATGGGGGACAGAATGGCTCCTTGAGGGACCCCAGAGGTGAGGGCCCTCTTATCGGAGCACACGTCCCCCAGCTGCACCATCTGGAACCTCCCAGAGAGGTAGGACCGGAACCACTGGAGCGCAGTGCCCCCGATTCCCACCTCCGCTAGGCGTTCCAGAAGGATACCATGGTCGATGGTATCGAAAGCCGCTGAGATGTCCAAGAGCACCAACAGGGACACGCTACCCCTGTCGATGCCCAGACGGAGATCATCGACCAGGGCGACCATGGCAGTCTCAACCCCATGGCCCGCCCGGAAACCGGTTTGAAATGGATCTAGAAAATCCGTTTCCTCCAAGATCGATTGAAGCTGGAATGCGACCGCCCTCTCGATGACCTTCCCCAAAAATGGCAGTAGCGAAACTGGCCGATAATTATTATGAACCAGGGGGTCGAGGGAGGGCTTTTTTAACAATGGTCTTACTATGGCCAATTTAAGATGGTCAGGGAATTGACCCTCCCTCAAAGATGTATTTATAATTTGGCGTAACAACGAGGTTACTGCCGATCCCCCCTGGGCCACTAGCCATGAGGGGCAGGGATCGAGAGAGCAGGTCGTCTTCCGAACACTTCTAAGGATCTTGTCCACATCCTCGGTACTAACAGACTCAAACTGATCCAGTACAACAGAGTCCACGGAAGCTCTGGACGCCTCTATTCTGGATTCAGCTTCAATCCTGGCGTCCAGACCTTCGTTTATCCGAGAGATTTTATCCGCGAAGAAGTTGTTAAATTGGTCACAGCAGGCCTTGGTTGGTTCAAGGATCTGGTTCGGGGCAGGAGGGAGCTGAGTTAGCTCCCTCACTACCCTGAACAACTCTGCTGGACGCGACTCCGCGGACCCGATACGAGCAGCAAAGAACGAATTCTTAGCTGCTTGTATCGCCTCTCCATAGTCCTTCAAAAGAAGATCTAGGAGAGCCTTGTCGGATAAACGCTGGTGTTTCCGCCAGGTGCGCTCTAGCCGTCGCAGGACCCGCTTCCTTGCCCGGAGATCTTCCATGTACCAGGGCTTCCTTTTGGAAGCAGGCCTGAGAGGGCGCTTGGGAGCGATGCTGTGTATAGCCCTAGAGAGATCCGTATCCCAGGTGTTAACTAGGGCATCAACAGTGTCGCCGTCACTTCCAACCATATACCCCTCTAGGGCTTCTTGGAACCTTTCGGGTTCCATCAGCCTTCGAGGGTGGACCATTCGAATAGGTCCGCCACCCCCGGAGGGGATCTGGGTTGATGCCTTGATGCTTGCCTCCACCAGGAAATGATCCGTCCATGACAGGGCGGAAATGTTGGTAATTTCCGCCCACGGAGTTTCCATGTCCGTACAGAACACCAAATCGAGTGTATTCCCCGCAAAATGCGTTGGACCCGAAACCAGCTGGGACAGGCCCATGGCTGTCATGGTATCCATGAATTCCCGAGCTGCACCTGATGGAACATTGTTGGCCGCAAAGGGGATGTTGAAGTCTCCCAGGACTAAAAGCCTGGGGGACTCCAACACCAGCTCCGAGACCAACTGTGTCAGCTCGTTAAGGGAGTCTGTTAGTGCACGGGGTGGCCGGTACACCAACAGAATCCCTAGACTGTCCCTAGCCTTTAGGGTCAGGTAAATACACTCGATATAGGAGGTCTGGCGGACATGGTTCCTGGTCAGAGACAAGGTGTTTTTGTGCACCAAGGCAACACCCCCCCCGCCCACCTAACCTGCTCTGGTCCTTCACCGAGTACCCGGCAGGGAGGGCCTGAGCCCACACAGCGTCCCCTTCAGGCCCAAGCCAGGTCTCGGTTATGCACACCAGGTCACAGTTGTTATCTTCAATCAGATCGTGAAGCATGTGGGTTTTATTTTTAATAGACCTGGCGTTGCACAGGAGCAGAGACAGGGTTTGTGGTATGGCTGGAGTGACCCTCAGGCCCTCTTGGTTAGGAGTAGGACTGGAAGGAGAGATAGATATTAAGCATCGACCTCGCCTTCCCCTGTAACGCTGGTCCTTACTCCTACCGTCATACCTCCTCTTGCCCCACACAACTGGAATAACAGCCTCGTTCATTACTGGGAGTGTTCCTTCTGTCTTCCCCGCTAATTGATAACCAACGTGTCCTCTCAGTCCCCTTCCCTCTACTAACAATAAAATACAATAGGTAATTGATGTTAGACAGTTATAACAGATGTGAATACAATTTATGTTCCTAGTATGTGCACCCGGCTTAGAGTTCAAAAAATAAGTAAGCTACAGTTACTGCTCCTGGTGGCAATCCCAGGCCAGTAACGTCCCTTATAGTCCATTAACCTGCGGAAAGAACAGCACTCTTCCACTCGGTAATGAGATGGGAGAACTGCATAACCACATCCCTGCATAACAGCGCAGGCACGCGTCCCCGCAACTGCGGACGTGCGCAGAAGCGCAACTCCAAAGTAGTACGGCGGAGGGGGGCCGGGGGCCGGCTAAAGACAGTGCTGCTCTCACCGGCATCGCCTCCTTCAGTCCCGCAGTTGTTCCGGCGCTGGGTGAGAAGGTGCGCTCTTGCGCTTCTGCGCAGTTCTTTCTCTCTCTCTCACAGGCAGCGGGGGAGGGCCGGGAGCCGGCTTTTTACGGTGCCGCTCTCACCGGCACCGCCCCCTTCAGTCCCGCAGTTGTTCTGGCGCTGGGCGCTGATGCTGGGTGGGGTGGAGGAGGGCCGGGAGCCGGCTTTTTACAGTGCCGCTCTCACCGGCACCGCCCCCTTCAGTCCCGCAGTTGTTCCGGCGCTGGGCGCTGATGCTGGGTGGGATGGAGGAGGGCCGGGAGCCGGCTTTTTACAGTGCCGCTCTCACCGGCACCGCCCCCTTCAGTCAATTTTAAACATTAAGAATTTTTCTGAAACCAATTTTAGAAATGTGTGGGGGAAATATAGATTTCAACATCTTTCAGGTCCTTATCTGAGAAGAATAAATTTACTGTACTTAAGTGTATGTTGAAACGTGAACCAAATGAATTTGTCAACTTTTCCTACTGAGAAATGCCAGTGAGTTGCAACTGATTTATTCCCAAATAAATCTGTGTAGGACTGCATCCTTACCTAAGAACTGCACGTCAAGTATTCCTTATCCGGAAATCTGAAATACTCCAAAAACCAAAATTGTCCACGTCAATGGCTGAAATAGTGACACCTTTGCTTTCTGATAGTTCAGTGTATACAAATTTTGTATCAAGCACAAAATTATTTTATAATATTGTGAATAAAATTACCTTAAGGCTATGTGTATAAGGTGTATATGAAACGTACACCAATTTCATGTTTAGACTTGGGGCCCATCTCCAAGGTATCACATCATGTATAAGCAAATATTTCAAAATCCAAAACAATTCTGGTCCCAGCATTTTGGATAAGGGAGACTCAGCCTGTACTGTACTATAAATTGTATTTTATCTGTTTATGGTAGGATGATAAAATTGATTCCCTGTACATGGATTTTTTTTAGTTGGAGTGGAAATGTTGTGAGAAGCATCAGATTGCTGTTGTTGTTCTGTGCTTTCATGTTGACTTTGACTTATGGAGACTCTATCTGGGGGTTTTCTTGGAAATGTTTATTCACAAGAGGTTTATTACAGACTTCCTCTTAGGCTGAGAAAGTGTGACTTGGCCAGGGTTACCCAGTGGACTTCCATAGCTGAGTCGGGGAGTCATTCTCTGGTCTACCAGATTCATAAGTCCAACACTTAAAACTGTACATCAGACTGTGTCCAAGGATCAGATGTAAAAATGTGGTGGGTCTCTTCCAACATTTAAGATACACATCTGCCTGCTCTCCCTTCAGCCAGGCTTCCTAGCAATCCACATGAACTTCTACACTTTGCTAGTGTTATGTTATTTTAGAAAATGTCACACAACACATGGTTTATTGAACTATTATCTTCAAGCTCTAAAAGATTAATTAACAAAGAAAGATTATTAGCTATTTCATAGGATAAAGAAAGAACCTACCACAAAACGGTTATTTAGAACAACAGCAAGAGGTCCTCTGTAATATTCAAGTGCTTACAAAATTTTAGAAGCAAGAACTAACAACTCCTCTCTGGCAAAAAATACAAGAAAATAAATGTTTAAGAAAATTAATGTTTAGTAAATAGTAGTATAGCTATTCATAGTGGTCTAACTGCCACTATCTTGGAAACAAGCTAAATGTGGTGACAATAAGCTAACAATATGTATAGGCATGCGATCATCCATACAAGATCATAACACTTGGAGACAGATCATAACACTTCATTCCATTGCTAGTCTGTCCCTGAATATCCAATACCAAACATAATCTATTAGTGTCACATTTTCAAAACTTGATCTCAAATGGGCCAATATTTTCTTCATGGTGCCTAACTGTTAATCCTTTCCATAGATTCTTAGAACTGGAAGGGCCCCTCAAGTCCAGCAACCCACCCCCAACAAGAGCACCCCCAGCAGGTAGACTCCACCACTTCTCTAGGTATTTGGCTCCATTGTCTAACATCCCTTACTGTTAGGAAGCTTCTTCTCATGTTCAATCAAAATCTACTCTCCTGTAACTTAAAATGATTAGATCTGGTCGTACTCTCTGGGTAGCACGGAAAAGGCATAGAAAGAGCTGTCTTGATTTGGGTGTGTGTGCATTTTATAACACATATTTTACTTGTAACAGAAATAAACCTCATACACAAGATCACCTCTACTCCTCTCCACTGGCTGCAAAGTGAATATAAAGTTTCACTTCCATCATTATTTAACTGAAGTTTAGCATTTATATAACATAAACTCTGATTAGTCTTAATCATGTACAAACACACCAACTGCATAAGCATATTTTGAACTTGGCTTGTTACAAATGAATCATCAGTTAAATTAACCGCAATCTGTCACATTCTGTTGGACCAACAAGATATAGTTAATCAAAAATGGGAATAAATACTTCTAATCTTTTCCTTATGTGCATACTAGAGAGGCTGAAGCCAAGAAAGCTATCTTGTTTAGTACTACAATATTCATTATGTTAAGAATTCTTGTATTAGGTTACATCAACCATCAACTACTAAAAATCTCAAGAGATCAAATTCCTTATCTTTTATCCATGCCAATCTAGAACATCCCACTCACACAGCCACAAGTCAAAGAGGCTAGTATACATGCTGATTCTCCTAGAACCAAGACAGCTATTCTAACTGACAAAGACCAAGTTGTTAACCTTCAAAAGCAAAGACAATGCAGGTGTTTGGACCATTCCATTACCTCATCTTATTTGAAACAAAAACTACTTAGACGCACAGAGAACCAGACACACACACACCTGAAATGCTTCACACAACATTTGTAGATTTAGTTTTTTTTCTGTTTGAGTTTACTTTTATACCTAGTCATTTTAGAAAAAAAAATTTAAAGCCAAATAAAAACTCTTTTAAATTTTTAAAAACTTTTCCACGCTTCCAAGAACTTAGAACATCAGGGGAAAAGGGCTAGGGAAAGATGTGCTGTGACACTATAAAGATGAACTGAGAATGTATAGGTATGTCTTGCACATACAACAGTATCTCCAATTTGGATTGACTGGCACACAGATATTAGAATTCAGACATAGCTGTGTTAGTCTAGAGCAGTATGCAAAAGGATCTTGTAGCACCTTGCAGTATTGTATTCTCAAAGGTAATTCAAGATCCCTTTGCTAAATAACAGCCATGTTATAAAGGAAAGTAGGTAAGTTATTTGCTTCCTCACATCTCCCAAACCCAGAAGCAGCATTAAAAGCTCATGTAAAACAAAAGCAATGCTAATAGGTCCTAAGGTAGAAGAGTATTTTGCAGCTAAATCTAAATCACAGCACAGCAGTATGTGAATGAGCAGGAGCAACCAAAACCTTGGGTCATGCACTCTCCTCACCCCACCCACACATCTGGGAGGACTTTGCTAGGGATTAATTTCTCTTTCAAAGAACCATGCCTTCATGTTATGTTCAAAGAAGAAATTGTTTTTTTCCCCCTGAACAAGCCAAATTTAGACCACAGGTTATAAAGCTGCCCTCTTTATCCAGCCACAAGTTGTTTTAAACCACCATTTCTGCTTATCAGTTCACAAACTGAATTCTTTGAAAATTATATAAACACTGCAGGGGAAGGGGAAATTATGAGCCTAAACTATTACTTGGGCTTGTTCTGCCTCATGCATGTACTGCTGAACCCAGACTGACCAACAATAGGAACATTTGATGCAAATTGTTAAACAGCAGCTTGCTTCTTTCCTACTTTCTTTCCCTCTTTGGCTGTACAAAATTATTTTATTTATGAAACCAAGTCTGCCCACATGTAATATTGTTTAATACAGTGCCCCAATATGGTAGGGCATGTAAAGAAATTATTTTAAGAAATTTTGTTTCTTACGTTATTAACTGCTACTACTAAAACTCTCTTAAGGGAGAAAAGATTGTCATAGGATGTAGAATACAAGTCCAATCGCAGATAATAGCAGATGGCCAAGATACAACTCACAGATCACAGTGCTACACCATATGTTATTTACTTTTAATTAGAGGTATTTCCAGAGCTCAAAAGTTGTAGGCAGTAGAATATTTAAATGATTAGACAAAAGTAGTATCTTATATAGAAGCCATTTGACACAGATTTGGGGGGTGGGGTGACGGAAAATGTCATTCTAGTAGCTTGGAATTCCCATCAAATTCACTAAAGGTGTCAATGTGAAGATAAACCACCTAAAAATAGAGCTGTACTAATATTCCAGTGTGTCATGACAAAAAGCCATTTTCAGTTGTGTGTGTGTGTGTGTTTAAAATAATTAAGTTCACTGTTAGCTTTTTTACCTATTTCCTTAACATGCAAGCTCTATTTTTGAAAACAACAATGAGAGACAGGATAACCCCAAAGGGAGCACATAATACTTCTGTCAATTGTTCTTCAGGCCGACCTTTCTATGTACACAACAAACCAGTGTGCATTAAAACACGGTGATCAGCTCAAAATCATCAAGATTCCCCCCATAAAATCCTGCATCACAATAAAATTGTTTAAGTGTTTAAAGAAGCTACAGCTGTCCCTCTCGAGTTCTCCCTTATGTGCTTATATTCAAACTAGAGAATCACAAGAGATTCCACCAAATAAGAGCTAGCTTGTCAGCTTTGACTGCAACTAACAACTTGATTTATTTGGGTCTTCTTATTTTGCTTAGATTTCCCTTTCATATGAGAGTTACAAACTACATGTTATACAGAATTTCTCCCATTTCGTTCTTAACAGCTAATGAGATTTTTGTCACCCTTATCTAATAGGCAGCATAAAATGTTGCATTTATTTGAAAAGAGCCAAGCATTCCAGGTTTGCCCATGAGAGCTCATTATAAGCACCAAGCCCCCATCTGACATGAATTATTTACTGTGATCTTACACTTATAATTATGCACATGCATTAAACACCAAAGGTGCATCTGTGCCCTACTTTAAAATCCATGTGGAATCCAACTACTGAAAATAAGTAAAATGGAACAAGCAATAGGCAGCATCAGAGACACTAATAGATTAGTGCTTTAAATGTTCCTTCCCACCCACCCACTCACTCCAATCCCAGAATGGTTTATAACATCTAGTTTTTGCAAAAAAGTAAAATAAACAAAAGATAAATAAGTTATGCCTTTATTGCAACTCTTCCATACATCCCTGACAAAAAAACAACAACACTTTAAAAACGCACAGCATGTGACAAACAACGGCTTGTCTTGTGGCATCTTAAAAGACTAACAGATTTGGTATGGCGTATGCTTTCATGGACTAGTAAAGTTCCTTGAATCTAGCATATTAAGGGTTATCCTCAACTGGCAGATATATGTGCATATTTATGTTCACATAGATATATATGCCCCCTTTTCACACACACACATATATATATATCTAAACAGATCACAGAAGTATATAAAAAGTGTGAATACTTGGCTCAAATAGCTATTAAACCAAGAGATAAATTCTGTCAATTAGCGTTTCAAATGTATGCATAATATACACAGAAACCATTCACGGCAGCAGCACCAGCTGGCAACTGTTTAACTCCCGTAGGATAAGAAGCCACTGTCACACCTGTGACAGAACCTCCTTCCACGTTACTTGCTTACATTTCACCCTGGGCCTCTCTCAGTCACCTAATCTCCTCTGAACCTCCTCCCAGGGTTCCCTACTGGGAACCTAAGGTGACTCCTAATATAGACAGGAATGTGTGATTTCAGAGCCTCTGATGGTACATGGCTGACACCTGGAAGGTCCCCGGAGAGAAATCAGCTCAGACAGAGGTAGCACAACAAGAAAAGGTTCATTATTATAAAGCTTCTTTGTAACATACAGAAACCAAGTTGGCTAACTATCTTCTGTGAGAGGGTGCAATAATCCAGTTTAACATCACTTTAACTGTCACAGCTCAATGCTATGGAATTCTGGGAATTGCAGTTTATTGTAGCACCAGAGCTCCCTGACAGAGAAGGCTAAATGTCTCATAAAACTACAGTTCCCAAAATTCCACAAAACTGAGCCATGGTAGTTAAAGCGGAGTCAAACCGGATTATTTCCTCAATGCGGATGCAGACAGAGTCACAGTTCGTATCTATTCCTCACTGACCCAGAAATCTCTTATTCCAGCAAGCCCAAACATCCAATTGTAACCCCTCCACTAACAGTGAATCCCTAGCCATTAAACTGGTAATTCAACAACAATCCTCTAAATTTGAGGATTTGAGGAACGTGCTTCTAGTAGAACATGCTAACAAAACAAAAAACTGCAACCTTTAATACTGATTCTCCTCAGGAATCTGAAAAAAGAAAAAAGAACCTTTCTGAAATGGGATTTATACACTGGGAACAAATATCCTTATAATACAGGCAACAGAGCAGAACATGATCAGCTGTTTCAACCACACCTACTGAATTCATGAATTCAAAAGTACAGTAGGCCCTCTGTATCCACAGATATTTTATGCACAGATTCAAGAATCCATAGCTTTAAAACATTCCAAAAAGGTATAAATTCTAAATAGCAAAGCTTGATTTTGACGTTTTATGTAATGGGCACCACTTTACTATCTTACCGAATGTATGGGGACTTGAGCATGGGTCTTGGAACCCAACCCCAGCGGGTAACATGGGTCCACTGTATTGTATCTGGTCTTCCAGGTGTTGGTAATGGTTGGGTAACCTCCCTTCATAGGGTTCCATGGAAGGGAAAGCTGCAGTGGTGACAATCACAAGCTCAGAAGTTCCAACTGGTGATACTCTCCCCGTACACAAAGGTCCACAAGGGTGCAAGAGAACCTTGCCAAGCTTGGAGGAATCGTAGCAGTTGACTGAGAATGGGGGGAAGGGAATGCAGGTCGATTGTATCTGTTCATCTCACTGGCACTAAGCCAGCAACCATCATTTCTTTATTTAACTATCTCGGTAAAAACAACTGGATCTACTGGACATCTTTGACCCAGGATTTTGGAAATCTGGAGGTGATACTGGAGGAGGTGGTTTGTGAAATCAGGGACAATGCAGAGCAGAGAAGCATCCTTGAATGTGGAAATGTTGGTGACAGGTGGAGGGGTAGGTTGAGAAGGACAGTGACGATATTTGGTGTTTACTTTGTTATTTAGAAAGATTAAAAAAAATAGGACAAAAAAATTAAGATCAACATTTTTTTTTGTATGGAAAGGTGTGCCCCCCTCTTCCCCCCCCCCCCCCACACTCAAAAGGTTAAATTCAAGTAGGCAGGAGTAAAGAAATGATTTCTGGATTTAAGATGTTAATATGGGTGAGTCTTGTTGTCTGACATGGATCATAAAACAAAGTCTAATGGTTTAAGAAATTATTCAAAAAGGTTATTAAGGTTGATTTATATGAGTTTTGGTGGCTTGGACATCTAAACAGGATATGAATATAACAGTGGACTATCTAGAGAAATTGTTAAAGAAAATTTTAAAGAGAAAAATAAAAATTTAAAGGGAGTTAGAGATTTATATTAAAAATGAAGGGAAGAGTGTAACTTTTTTCTATGAATGGTTGGGAGATACAGCTGATATTATGACAGACTGCATTAAATGGAAAATTGGGAGAGGGTGATTTGATGAGTTTAATACTCATTGACTCTCCACTATCCAAAATGCTTGGGACCAGAAGTGTTTTGGATTTGGGATTATTTAGGGTTATTTGTTTATTTATTTTGGAATGTTTGCATATGCTTAATGAGATATCTTGAAGATTGGATCCAAATCTAAACATGAAATTCATTTATGATTTGTATAAACTTTATACACATAGCCTGAAGGTAATTTTATACCTAGTAATTTTAAAATTTTGTTTTGTATATTGATCATCAGAAAGCAAAGGTGTCATTATCTCAATCTCCCATGTGGAAGACTTTGGTTATTTCGGATGTTGGAATTCCAGATAAGGATACTCAACCTATAACAGTCTTTACATCTGCGAGGTAAGGTGATACAGTTCTGCTTAATTGTGTATGTGTGTATGTTGTGTGCCTTCATGTCATTTCCGACTTATGGTGATGGGTTTTCTTAGCAAGATTTGTGGTTTGCCCTTGCCTTCCCCTGAGGCTGAGAGCATGCAATTTGCCCAAGATCACCCAGCGAGTTTTAAGATTAAACTGGGAATCAAACCCTGATCTCCAGAGTCGTAGTCCAACACACAAACCACTATGCTACCCTGGTGCTATAATTTTAATTATTTAACAGTACTGGATAAAGATTATTAAAACCTATCATTAAATATATATTAATACCTGATTTGAGTTTCTGTAGGGAACATATGATTGTATAAGATCTGATTTAGACTATTAACATGTGTATCTTATAGAAAGGAGGTTGATAATTTATTGTATGAGAGAATTATTGATGGATCTTATAGTTTAACACAGTTTAATAACCACTGAAGAGAAAATTAGAAGTCATGTTTATTTCTCTTTTTCTATTTGTATTTACTTTTGTCTTGTCTTTTTCTGTTTTTTATGTTCTATAGTATTATAATTGTTCTGCTTTATATGTCTGGGAAATCTTAAATAAATTTTTAAAAAGGGAATTCATAGGTATCTGCCTTCTAGTAGGGCTCATGGCTGGAACAAGCCAAGGTAAAAGCTCTGTGATATTTGAGAATTTCTAAAGCATAAAAGGAATTGGTCGGATCAAAGTATGTGCTGCTGTGGAAAAGCACTGGATTCTTACACTGTACTCCTGTAAGGCTATGTGTCCCAAATGCACCGCTTGATTGATTCCTTGGCCCTTGAGAGTCCCAAGCACATTACAACTGAAGGGGGGGGGAGATATGTTCTCATAATCTCAATTCAACTCACTTGAAAAAACAATTATGGTTGGAAAGGTGGAAGGCAGTAGAAAGAGAGGAAGACTGGACACCAGATGGCTAAACTCAATTAAGGAGATCACGGGCATGAATCTACAAGATTTAAGCAGAGCAGTGGAAGAAAGGTCAGCTTGGAGAAGTCTCATCCACAGAGCTGCCATGAGTCAGGGGTAACTCGAGGGCAGTTAACAACAACTACCTCAATTTAACATCTGCCCCAGGTTGCCTCCTCTTAACTATGTATTAAGAAGTCAAGCCCTCCCTCCAGTCTATCTGCCTTGGTCCAGGCTCCAGAGGGAGAGAAGAACCACTGGACCTCACCCCCTTTCCCACCACCTTCCCCTTTTCCTTTTGTGTTGTCTTTTATACTATAAGCCTGAGGGCAGGGATCCATCTAACTATAAGATTGTATGTACAGCACTGTGTAAACTTACAGCACTATATAAATAAAATTAATAATTATTATTAATAATAATAATAATCTTCGGATTATTTATTCAAAGTTGCTCCTTAGTACTGTATGTTGAAGAAATCCAAAGGGCTCTTCTAATGCCCACTTCTTAAAAAAAAATAAGCCTACAGTATCATCTTTACCTCCCAATTCCTGCATCCCCCATTTATATTTACAATATTCAGTGATCATTCACTCTGTACATAGTAAAATCAATCATAATTCATAATCCACACATTTAAGTGAGATAATGGTGGACCCTGTAGTTCTTTAGATTAAAAAATAAAATTAAATGTTTTTAAAAGATTACAGTAGTATCCATAGACAGAGATTGATCAAATTGCTATTTTAAATGGTTGAGAGTTTGTCTTAGAGACCATACCATGTTGTTAAGAACTTAAACAGTAAGAGGGCCAAGAGGCAACTCTGATTCACTCCTCTTCTAACAAGACCCCTTACCACCAACACCAACACCGCCTTACTAAAGATTTCCATGGTTTTACACATGTCTAAAAAGCTAGGCTCCAGTGAGTGGTACTTGAGGACTCCTGTTCAGCTCCATGTCTATTATGCTGTGGGGTGCCACAGGAGGTATCTTATCCCCCATTCAGTTAAGAATCTGTATCAGGGTGGGCAAAGTGCAGCCTTGAGCCTGCCCAGGGGATTAAAAAAAATCATCCCCCCCCCCCAAAAATAAATGCTCCAAAATGTCCTTAAAATCTCTCTAGGGAGCATGGAAGGCATTTTCCCTATGTTTTGCATCCTCCATGGACTAATTTAGGCCCAAAAGTGCCATTTTTTGAGGCAGGTCCTAAAACGGCTCAGGAAGGCCCAAAGTCATGGTGAAAATGCCATCCTTATCGCCAGCATTTGGAGGCGGGAGAATTGTGGGAGTCTCGGGGGGGGGCAATGTTGCTCCTTAGCCTCCCACAATTGCTTACTCAGATCTTCATGAAGGTGTCATGACATTCAGCTTTATTTTTTCACACCATCATTGTTAGCTGAGACTATGCATGTATTGGACCAGTGCCTGAATACTGTAATGGATCAGGGCTAATAAACTGATGCTGAATCTCACTGGATAGAGGTACCTTCTCCACAGGGAGAAGGTATGTTACATGAAAATAATCATGGATCCGTCTTTCTCACAAGAGGTCCAAATAAACTTCATGACTCCAGGTCCTTGGGTCGGCTTTGATTGGCCAACCAGCTACATCCTTTCCTGGATATAACCCACCAGAGTAATGCATTCTCTGCCAACCCTCCCACAAACTGCTGTAATGAGCTCTACATGGGGCTACCCTTGAAGAGGATCCAGATGTTGAAGCTTATTCAAAACAATGCAGCCAGACTGATGACTGGATTAGCATACAGACATTACATAATGCCAGTCTTAAAAAAGAATCACACCAGCTGCCAACAATATGCTTCCATTCTGAATTCAAAGTGCAAGTGAAAACATTTTATAGCCTAAACAGCTTGAAATGCTGATAAGTGAAGGCATGCTTGCCCAAGGACAGAGGTTTGCTGGAGGGATCCTCCTTAGTGTTCAGTCTGGGCAATACACTGTGGAAGGACATGGGGATAAGATCTTCTCAGCTATAGCACTCTTGTTGTTGGGTTTCTGCGAGGAGGCCATTCCAGTAGTACCAATAACGTTTGTTTCTTTCCCACCACTTATTGCTATTTGCTTGTGTGTCTCAATCTTTTAGTAATAGTTATCTAGCTATACACTTTTTTTGCAGGGGCAGGTAACATGAGGCCAGCATACACAACATCACCACAACCAGAACATAAAAATTTAAAATCAAGAATAACTGCATTTCCCTAACCCTGCAGCAATAGCTGGCAGAACCATAGTTTGGTGAAATGGGTTGCTTTTCCCATTGTTTTTTAAGGTAGCAATGAATTTTTGTTACTTCCATTTGGGGGAGGCACAAGAAAGCCCACACACTTTTGGTGGGGATGTAGACCATGGGAAGTTATGGAGGGCCAAACTTGCTTTAGCATCTCAATCTAATGGCAACTACATCCACATCTATTTTAAAAACTCTTCAGAAACATTTTCTGAAAATATGCTGTCCTACCTCAGCTCATTAATTTCACTTAATCTCTGCTAACTAATTACATGACAGTCATATTTTAATTATATTCTGAAGCACCACTCAATTGATGGGACGATCCTTAACTCTTGGAATTATCCCCATAACTAAGCTGTGCTTCTGAGTGCAGTGAAAATATTGTGACAGTCTTGTAACTCAGAAAAGGATAAGTAAAATTAATGCTCTGGAGCAGGGAGGCATTTTTAAAAAAAACAAACTACTGGACACTCTCTAAACTTTCAATCTTAGAAATTGTGTCTCTACCAGACCAGCAACAAAATGATCCCAAATATTTTCCTTTAGTTCTGAAGAATGACACTGCAAAAAACTATGAGCATGCCTATTTAGGTATTTTTGTGTGCAAAGAATACTGGGAAAAGAGAAAGAGTGTAGATGATAACTGAAATTCTACTCACAGTTTCCACAAATGGAAGATTTTGCTTATTCTGCTTGCAATTTCTCGTGTCCACTCAAAAGTCAGCTTCAAGACTGGCAGATTCTCCAGCACACCAAGAGAATTTATGAACATCATCTCTCCACTGTCCATTCATGGAAGCCTTTGCTTGGCAAAGAACCTTTTTCAATGGGGAGGATTCCTCTGAGTCCAGCCCTTTATGTTTATATTTTTACTGCATCTTTTTTCTGTCTGCTTTCTCTAATTAAAATTAAGATTATCCAGTCTGAATTATTGCACAGTACTATTAAATCCTGCAACTGCCTGCATCCATTACTTAATCCTAAAGGGGGCAGCATCACCATATAAAACCACTCCATTTATATAGAATTTAGTTAACTGGAAAACGTAACCTGAAAAGAGGGGTTCTTTAAAGCTAAGCAGTTCGGGATTTATTAATTTTATCGAGTTACACAGTGACCTTTTCTTTTTCTTTTTTTAAACAGAACAAGCACACAACACACCAGCCATGAACAGTAATTCTCAAAAAAAAAAAAAAAAAGAATTTCAAAACTTTGGTTCACAGATTCACAACATGAGAAGGTAACACTAAACTAATAAATGAATAGATCTTTACCATTCAACTAAAGCATCCCTGAATAGGTCCAGATGTGACCATGGAAAATGTACAAACTTGTCCTTAATTGATGAAATAAATTTTAAAAAAACATGTTGAAACTCTAGCTGGTCATCTCTGTTATCCTATACAGTGGACATTAGTTATTCCACAAGTTCTGTTTCCTAAATTCTCTTCTACCAGGCTTCAATCAAGGGGTGCTCCAATTTTTCCCAACATAACCAATCTTGCAGCAGAACAACAAAATGGAACAGGGGAAATAATTTTCACAGAGTCGATCTCAAGAAAACGAATACATTTTTGGTCTGCACAATTTTGTTTGTTATTTCTGGCTTTTTAACAAAGAGCTAAACATCATTACACACTGTTGGTAGATGCAGACTATCATAAATAAATCTAAGCAGAGCATTCTGTATCTGTAAATAAAAACCTGAAATGGAAGCACTGTATGAGCTGTGCAGATTTTAAAACTATTTTAGAATGTTTTTTATTGTGGCACAGAATAAAAGCTAAAACAGAGAGTAAGTCAGCCCTTTGTATCCACATGGGTCCTATTCTAGATCCACCCACCCCCCACAGATGCAAAAAGCTGTGGGACCTCAAGACCTGTTGGTTTTAATTAAGGTGCGCCACTTGGGCAGCTGCACTGCCATGGTACCATTGCTGAATACATAAAGGAAATCTAGTTGCTAATAAGATATAATGTGCACACGCTGCCATTCGTGGAAATGAGGCAGTGCCATCCGTGGACATTCCAGTTCATGGATGGCAAGCCCACAGATGCGCAAGGACCGAATGTACTCTTTTTACTCATTGTAAAAACATGACCAATGGTCCTGTGTTTTGGAGAGTGTTCTCAACTCCATGGAGTTCTCTTGAAGGCCCCTGAATGCAAATAAAGAGTTGACCATCTCAGAGCACAGAGAGTTTTTCTCTTTAGTGTTTTCTATAGAAGCTGAGTAAACAATTTAAGAGTGCAAGTTACAATAAGTCACCATAAAGGAATTCCACAGAAGCTTTTCATTCCTTCGCCCCACTGAACCATACACACACACAAAATATTTCCTAGAAGGCTGGATACCTTCCCAAATAGTGCAGGAAAGGCTACAGTGGGCTGCAGGAGGAAGCAAGAATCACCCCCAAATTAGTCAGAGATTGGTGTAGTTGTGTCCTCCAAAACAGCAGGCTCTGATACCAAGCCTTGTACTATTACGGAGAACACCTCTCTAACCTTCTGTGAGCTTTTTAGAGAATGTAGGTGGTGCCCAAGGGAGGGATAAATAACTTCCATTCCATGAAGCTGCTTAAGCTAATTTTTCTTTCTTACTGGTCAATCCATAGCAAAAACTAATTCTACAAACACCAAAAGTCTGTGTTTCTTTATAAACAAAAACAAGATGCAGAACTGAGTAATAGCTTCAATTAGGATCAGATTATTAAAACGTTATGAAAGTTGCACAAGCTTTTGAGATCTCCCAGAACTTTTGATCCAGGATGGTAAAAAAATTATGAACAAGTGAAAAAATCAAATCAAAAATCTGAACCGGCAGAGGGGTCATTGTGCAAGCAGATTACTGCAGGCTCTGTAAACAGTAGCACTGAAACATCCATTTTCACCTGCATGCCACCCCACAAGCTAGAGAACAGGCAAAGAATCAGGCAATTGTCAATTGTCAGCTCCAAAGCACACAGTCAAGCCCAGTCTTGATTTTAGACCAGAGGCACTGAGAAGCCAATGCTGACTGTCTCTAGAAACATTAAGGTTGTAGCAAAGACTTATGGTCAGATGCATAAAATGCAATCCTCAATTAAACCTACATACTGTATATACTCGTGTATAAGTCTAGAAATTTTAGTCAAAAAATTGACCCAAAAAACTTGGGTCGACTTATCCACGAGTCAATGTAAATACTGTACTTTAACAACTGCACATATAAAAAAGGAGCCATCCCCTTTCTCAGAATGAAATGGTAAAAGGCAAGAGCTTAGTCCATCCTGGGACCACCAAAAAGAAGCATGGATTCTTTCCACTCTCTCATCCATCCAGCCTTTAGGATCGGCACAAACAGTTATGCCTGCCAGAATGTTCTAAGTTCTTTGACATCATTTTCCTTTGCATCATCCTTTACATTATATGTTACATGCCCCTAAGTTTTACCCTCGACTTATCAATGGATTATATTAAAATCCATAATTTGGCCCCAAAACATGCCATCGACTTATAAAGTTGACTTATAGTTGAGTATATATGGTACATTTGAGAGTTAAATATTCATGGATTACTGTATTTGCCACAACCTCTGCTGCTGTCCTACACACAACCAAAATAATATGTTCTATCTATGCATTTGTAGGTCCTCCAGCACAATTCTATGATCAGCATCCACCGGACACTGACCACAGCATTGCTCTGGAATACCTACAAACGTCTAGAGACGTGTTCTCTCAGGTTTAAAAAAAAGCTGGCCTATATTCATTGTTTTTCCGCTTTTTGTATTGATCCTGCGCCCTTCCGTGAAAATTGAGGGCCAGCTCTAACAACCACATTGTAGACAGAACACTTGTTCTGCCACTATACTCCCAGCCTCCTTGGGGGTTTTAAATTTTATTTATTAAAATATTTATATCCCACTCTATACAGTATACAAAAATCTCAGTGCACTGTATAAAAAAAGAATTTAACCAATTTAACACAGTAAAAAAACTAATTTTAAACTAACTAAAATTTGTTCAAATGGTTTAAAAACAATTTAAAACTATGCAAATTTACAGATTTGGCTGCAATCTATTAGATCCCAAAGGACTGTGTTTTTATTTCACACCAATGTTGGCAGCAATCAGGTCTTCTTCCTGGATTCTCCACAGTGTTTTAGGACACAGATGAGGGCCCCTTCAGAGACCACAGTCCCTAGGCAGATGTGCACAGGTAGATGTGCTCCCTCAAGTATCAAGACCTCAAGCTAATGAGCTTCACAGTGTAGAAAAATTGATGGCGTTCACTGTCCATATCTTTTTAAAGCTGTTCAAAAAATTTATAATTATGTGATTTGCTATTTATAAAATTTGACTTCATTTAAGGTCTGTTTTAGCTTTTCTGTTAACTTATTAGCAACTAGAGCTCCTCTATGTGTACAGCAATGGTACCAAGTCACCAACAGTATGCTTTTCTTAATCCATGCTATACATCCAGTAAGCTTTCCAGATATTGCCCGTACTCCATCTGGATTCTTTTCAATGCTGTTCAATACTTCTTCAGCTGCAGTGAGTACCAATGATGAGATTAACAGTAAGTCTCTGAAAATGTTCCTCTCATGCTCATATCTAACATAGCACAGTAAGGTTGCCTTGTTCTTCATGTCCGTTCTTCTGTCCAGTTCAGAGCAAAATACGGGGAAAGGCAAATTCTTTCGAATAATTGTTTCTTGATACTGGCTGACAAATCATTGATTCATTTCTTAACTATGTCATCTGACAAAGATATTATGAAAAGATCCTTGGCAGCTTTCTAGTTGGGCAATGCAGAAACCATGATTTTTGCAACAGGTAAATGTTAAGCTCTTCAGCTATTGTTTGTGATTTTCCCGTTTTTGCTATTAGTAAAGAAAAAATGAAACCTCACTGCATGTTCATGGTTACAACTACCTGTGGCATGTTCAACCATTTTCTTACTTTCCCAAAGCACTTGCTCCTTACTTTTTACAAAATCAGTGTGTTCTTTGTGGCATGCTATTTATGTTTATAGCAAGATGTCTCAGCAACTTTGACAGTTTTGTGGTCTTGCTGGACAATATATTGTAACATAACACACACTGTGGCAGTTGATTGTCTTCTGAGCATGTACACATGATGCCAATCAATAGATATTCCTTACTATAAGAGCAGCAGTTTTTAAGATGACTGGAAGGATCTTAATGTTGTTTTGAGCAGGATGCACTACATCATCTGTCCTTCTACATTTCAAATTCAGCCAGCTATCCATCTTGAGGCTCAGGCACTATGTACTATTACAAAATTCACCACACATCAAAAAGTCATCTTATCCAACAATAAGCAAACATTTTTATTTGTAAAAATCAAAGAAAAAACAATTCTTTTTAATAATCCAGTTATCATTCCAAAGTCTGTCCAAGCATTGATTGCCTCCCACTCTCTCTTCCTGCAAACATGGTCTTCCTTTTGTACATGATTTTTTCCCAAGAACATTATTGACACAACTACAGAACTGTGGGAAGCAGCAGACCTTCGGAGAATGTGATGGCACAACATGGACAGCACTAGAATTCGGTGCAGCTATAAAGGTGGCGTCTGGCTATATGCACAGCAGCAAAAAATGTTGTGTGCTTTCTTCTCAGCCACTCAGTGTCATTCACTTGCATGTTCTCACCATGTGAAGAAGTAGCAAGTGCTGAGAACAGGTTTTGGCTATCAAACTATTATTTTCATAACCAATTTTTGCTTTTGTTTGTTTTTAATGGAGATGGTAGGTTAGTATAATTAGTACAATTGATGCATCAAGTTGATGCTTGGCACAAAAATAACTTGGGAAAAATTTCCTTCTTTCTTTCCTTCTTTCTTTTTATTTTAATTGTAAAAGCTTGTATTATTTCTTCAAGCCTTAGTAGGCTGCCTGTGAGGACATCACAGGCTCCCACAGGACTGCAGACTACAGGTTAAGAACAGCTGTGCTATAATATTCCCTCATCAGTTACTACCCTAGGAAAAAATGACATCACTTAAAAGCAGTATCTGACAACACTATCATTATATCCCTTTTGCTCTTCGTTGCGATTAAATTCTATACTATTTTTTCATTTCCGATTTCATCTTGCAAACAATAATACAGGGAATTCTGGTGTAGGTTATTTTTAGAGCTAAAACATGGCAACTAGCACTGTGTCTCCAGGCTTCTTTATTTAAAGTTTTCTTGTTGTCATTCTAGCACAGCAGAAACACTGTGCTCGTATCAGATGCTGTCATTCAAGAGCTGGACATCCTCAGGAGAGAAAACGGCCATCCTGCATTAAAGGCTACTTTTCTCGTTAGTAAAAGTACAGTTTATTCTACAAAAAAAGAGGAAATGTACTAAGAAAGGAAATTCTACAACCAGTTTTGAAAATTCAATGTATCTTTCTACAGACTTTTTACTTCACATAATTTAGTCTACTTTTGATAGTCAGAGGGATACATGGCATATGAAGTCCTGGACCATTTAAAACCCTACCCAGCTTCTTTTCAAACTGAGTATGGCTTATACTCTTTCAAAATAATTTATTTGCTTCAGTAATCTCCCTCACCAGCACACAAAATAATCTCTTAGGTGATTGTCATGCCCAATTTAATCTTAATCTAACCTATTAAAGGTATTTTAACACACTGGACTATGACTCTAATGCCCAGGGTTCAAATTCCTACTTGGCCATAGACCCTCCCAAGTGATAAATTGGGTAAATCACACACTCCCAGACTCAGGGGAAGGCAAAGCCAAAAATTCATCTGAACAAATCTGGCCATGAAGAATCTGTGATAGGATCCTAGGGTCTTGGAGTCATATATAGGTTGGAAACTATTTGAAGGCACATAACAATGACAAATAACTTTTTCCATGAACTGAGGTCTGACCAAACCAAATACATTCACTCACAGATGAGTAACATCATAAAGAATAAAAGAACATTAGAACTTTATTTCATTTAAACCTGAATGTTCATATCCTTATGATTTGTCAGAATTAAATGATATACAGCATTTATAATTCTTTTTTATTTTTTACTGATGCAGACTTTCAAATCTTAGCTCTTGTTCAAATCCTGTAAAAATGAGAACTTAAAAGAAATTAAACATAATAGTATATCAGAAAAACATCAGCAAAAACACATGCACAAATACACAGCAGGTGGTTCATGGCTTGACAGCAGCATGTGTGAAAAGCATCAAAGGGAGCAGACCACAAGCTAAACAGAGGTCAACAGCATGATGAGGCAAAAACAGCTAATGCAATTCTAGAGTACTGTATCCAGCTCAAGTCTCCATAACTTAAGAAAGGTTATCTGCAAGCTAGGACATGTCAAGAGAAGACTGACCAAATGGGAGGTCTGAAACATAGGCCTATAAAGAATGAGTGAGAGACTGAAGTATGTTAAACCTGGAGAAACAAAGATAGAGAAGTGATCTGATAGTCATCTTCGAACAGCTGAACAGCTGGTGTGTAGAAGATGGAATGATCTTATTTCTACTGCTCAAGGCTAGGACCTGAACCAATAGATTCATATTACAAGAAAAGCAATTCTGACTAAACAACAGGAACAGCTTCATCACAGGAAGAGCTATTCTACAATGGAATAGGCTACCTTGAAAAGTGGTGATCTGTTCTTTGAGAGGAGTTTTAAACATGGGCTGGACAGCCATGTGTCAATAATGCTTTAACTGTAGATTCCACTACTGGGAAGTAATTGGACTAGACAGGCCTTAGGCTTCCTTCCAATTCTATTATTCTGTGAAAGACTCCATTTCAGATAAGGTGTTTTTTAAAAAAATATATCTTGGTTGTCTATTTTGAAACTATAATAAAAATTTTATTGTTGACTGCCAACCTAGTGTTAAAATCTGTTTTCACGTTATGAATGTCAGCTAATTATTACCCCACACAGTTAAACCAGAACTCAAACTGTACAGATCACTTCATTTCTAGTCCTTAAAATCCCTAAATTTTGATGCAACAGATACACAAATCATGTTGCAAACATGATAATATAAACAAGAAACCTGGGCCCCTTAATGTGTTTTTAGGGCCATAACTTCTATCAACTACTGGTGGTGTGAACAATGGTTAGGGATTATCAGCATATTGTCTGCCATGGCAAAGAATTGCAGGAGTGGTTCTGTCACTCATCTGGATTTTCTACATGTGTCAGAGGAGCTTCCTGCTGAGATTTTTTAAAAAGCAAGACAGCTCTCTGCTACTTCTGCTGCCGCCAAAGCCCAGGCTAGAATGAGACAAAACACCACACAAATATGCAAGCTGAGAAATAGATTTCTCTGCAATTCATTGAGATCTTAAACCACAGAAGAGATCGTGGAAGTTAAGGCAATCAGTGACTACTAGGCATGATGGCTGCACACTGCTTTCTGTATCTAAGGCAGTATAATACTATGCCATAATTGCTGGGGGACATAAGCAATTGAGCTGATGTCCTACTAGAAGGCAGCCCAAAAGCACCTGGGGAACAGAATGCCAGGCCAGATGGACCTTCAGTGTGGTGCAATAGGAATCTTATGTCCTCATCACCTTTCTGCTTAGTGTTTAGAGAGTAGCAAAAGTTTCATTTGACAGTGCATTAACTTAACTTGTGGATCGCTGGATTTTGGATTTGTTGCCCTGAAATTGGGAGGGGGGTAGGCATTCTAATTGAGTGGCTCATCTAGTATTTCAGTTTGAACATCACCTGTTAGTGAGAAGAATTAGAGGATCCCCCACCCCAAGTGTTTAGCTGCAAGAATAAAAAGCAGACACAAGCCTGGCTGTTTAGGATTTGCTGAAACAGTATTGCCCCCAGGCATGTGTGATGTTGCAACATCTGTTTTCCTTTCGTATTTTTATATTTCGCCTGTTAATATGAATTTTTCAATAATAAAATCAAATAAAATCTGGGGGAAAAACATTGCTTCTTCCAGTTCTCCTTGGACAACTATGTACACTTTTTGTTGCTGTTTTGTGACATCAAGTCAGAGGGTGGCAAGATTTAATCAAAGGAGGTTTGTCATTGCCTTCCTCTTAGGCTAAAGAAGAGTATGACTTGTCTAAAGGTCAGCCAAGGATTCAAACCCTGGTCTCAACACTCACACCATCATGCTGGTTCTGATATGTACACTTTTTGTTTGTTTGTTGCTGTGCGTCTTCAAGCCATTTCTAACTTATGGTGGCTTTTTTAAAACAAATCTCTCTGTTTGTGCTTATTAGGTTGGCAGAGAAGCTGGTTCACATAGTGGTGTCAAGTTGAGTGACAAGAGTAACAGGTTCACTATGAGGAACCTCTCACAGGGTGTTTTTGGGGTTTTTTCCTCTGAAGCTGAGAGAGTGACTTGTCCAAGATCACTTACTGTAGTTGGTTTTCATAGCTAAGAGAGGATTCAAACCCTTCTCTCCCAGTGTCCTAGGTCCAACACACATACACTTTACTATGGGAGAAATCTACAGAACAGGCTGCAACAGAAGTCATAAGCCTCACTGCAGGTCTCCTCAACTCCACACCCAACCCATTTTTTTCTTTCATGCAGTGTCTTTTAAACTGTAATTTTACAGGAAGAGATGCCCTTATTTTTATTCACTATATGCAAGAATATATGCAAGCTGCTCTCAGAATCTTTTGGCTCAGGCATAGGGAGGGGGATGCTTACAATAAACAAATCCAATTATGCCCTTCCATCAACAGAATGGACACCTTTGGTAAAATGGATTTGCCCCTGAATCCTACTCCAGAGAATAGGTTGATTCCCCAGAGAAGATTTGGAAGAGAAGGAAGGGAAGTCTGCTCACACAACACTGGATGAAATCCTTTACTTAACTTAAATGAATCAAGAGCAGGGAATGCACTGACATGAACACAACAGAGTACATCTGTTCTGTCTTCCTAGAGATTTCTTTGCAGTAAGTTTATGCACAGGTTATTTTAATTTTTCTTGTACCAAGAATCTTGCCCCTCCAAACCCTCACACATTTTGGATTATTCCTGCAAACCACACTCACTGCTAATGTAGTCGTGTCAGAATACAGTTTTAAAAAACTAGCCAAGTCAAGGATCAGGCTTTTTAAAATAATGATTATGATAATAGTGGCAGCAGATACTAGACGATGACCAGGCCTGATTAACTTAACAGTAAAAGCCAATTCACATTAATTACTGGACATCTGTGGACTGACAAAACAAGTCTTCATCTATTATTTATCCAGTAATATGATGTATTTGTATTGTTCAAATATATCTTATGATGCTGTACAGAAAGCTAGCACAAATAACAAAGAAGATCATTTAAAAAGGGGGGGGGGGCTTTATTATCAAATCCAAGTGGAACCAGGGTGGAACCAAGTGGCAAAAGACTCCGCATAAAGAAAATAGTAGCAGGTCAACTCAAAATCAAGATGATCCATGAAAGAAAACAGAAGCAATGTGATCAAACTGAACAACTCCCATATCCCTCAGATGGAGAAAGAGCTTAGAGGGGAAAATGCCACATTCAAATGGAATGTGGAAAAAAATTATGATAACCACTTCAAGTATTTAGGAGAACAGGAGATATATACAATTCTGAGTAAAAAAAAGAAATAACCAAGTTGAAAAAGGAAGTGTTATTCTGGTCCTCTCACTGCTACCTATTGAGTTATCATGGCCTCACTTGTCTGGTTCACGACTTACCACCATTTGCAGCCATGTGGCTCAAATGCTTTTGTTGTATGATATTAATTTCAGCTCCAGCGGGAAATTATCCCAGATATAACACCTACTGGAAAGTACCTAGATGTTCACAGAAGGGTGAGTGAATGCTATACAAATAAATATGTGGGGTGAGAATATTTTCTAGAGCATATCCTCAAGTCTCTAAGATTATTCTGAGAAGGCCTGTACATTGACAGCATGCACATTTTGCTGTGTGGTGGTCTCACAACCCATTTTTTAATGGGGCACGAGCACACATGCTTTTTCCTTTATGTGAGGAGGGGTCCAGAATGAATCCCTGCATAAGGTAACAGTCGGCTGTAGTTTAAGTACTTTACAAAAAAAGCTCCAGAAAGTTGGGAACGTTCAACACCACTCTAAAATGTGACCTCTCTTTTCACTGTCCTTATCCTCACTCACCTTTCGCGCCACCACTTTGCTTCTCAATATTCTTCCTTGCTGTTATTTCCCTTCTCGCTAATCTCTGCCATGGTCATTCCTGTCCTCTATTCTACTCACCTCCTCCTCTTTCTCCTCTTCTTACTGCCTTCCTTCCAAAAAGTAGGGGGAAAATACCCTCTATGCCACCACCAGATATGGATTTCTATACAGATGGGCCACCTTCTGCTTGTGGGTCTTTACTAAGTGGGCAATGATGATTTGGGAAATCACCTGTCTTACAAAGTCTGCAGATGTATTTGGGGTTGTTGTTGCTACTAACTGCCCTGGAGTCAACCTCACCTCATGGCAACCCTGTAAGACACATCTCCAAGACTCCCTGTCTTCCACTGATCTCGCCAAACCCTGCAAGCACAGGCACAGGGCCTCTTTTATTGAATCCAACCATCCAGCAAGTGGTCTTCCTCTCTTTCTACTTCCCTCTACCATTCCTAGCATAATTGCCTTTTCCAGTGATTCCTGCCTTCTTATGATGTGTCCAAAGTTTGACAGCCTCCATTTAGTGATACTGGCTTCAGGTTTGATCTGTTCTAGTAACTCATTTGTTAGTCTTTTTGGCTGTCCACAGTATGCACAGCACTCTGCCCCAACACCATTTCTCAAATAAGTTTAATTTCTTTCTATCCACTTTCTTCACAATCTAGCTCTCACATCTGTATATGGTGATGGGGAAAACAATGGCTTGGACAATTCTTGCTTAAGTGTTCAGAGTTATAGCTTTACACTTTAGGGTCTTGACCAATTCTTTCATTGCTGCCCTTCCTATTCCTAACTTCTAGCAATATATTCACCCCTCATTTTCATGGGGGATCCATTCCAGCCCCCCCCCCCACAAAAACAGAAACTTGCATATATTCAAGCCCCACTGATTTAAATGGCCACGCGGGAGCACGTGCCCCATTTCAACTTCAGGTCCACAAAAATGGAGGGGCACCTGTATTTGATCCAAGGTATGCAAACTCTTTGATTATTTCCATTTTCTTCTTATCTAAGATGAATTATTGTAGATCTTCTGTGATCATTATTTTTGTTTTCTTAATGCTCAACACTAAGTCTACCTTGAAGCTTTCCTCCTTGACCTTCTTCGGTAATTATCCCAAGTCTTTATTGGTTTCTGCTACAGTAGCAGCATTGTGTTGTCTGCATATCTTAAGATTGTTGATATTCCTTCCTCTGACCTTCACTCCTCCTGCCTCTGGACCTAGGGAGCCTGCTTTGCATATGATATTTTGTGCATTTGGGGTATGGATCCAAAATTTAAATGAAATGATAAATGTAGTTTTTTTAATAGATTATACTGTTTGAACTTGAACAACAGAAAAAAAAAAGCAAAGTTCTTGAATGTTTTAGAGAACCAACCAATCATTTTAAGAGGCTCCTGACAGTGTACTTAGCAAACAAGAACTAGAGACCTTTCACACTATATTATTATAGCACTATGATTCCACTTTAACTTTCATGGCTGCCTCCTCTGGGACCCTCCCATAGGGTTTGTATAGGTTTGTCAGAGGCCCCAGAGGAGGATTCTTTGGCTAAAGGATCCAAAAGCCTCTGTCTCAACTACCAGGCCCAGCAACCAAATCAAGGGAACTTACGTAACAGTGTTGATCTACCTAGTTCCCAGTGATTTTGGGTTCACTTAGTTGAAACTATCCACGAGGTTTAAGCAAATATATCATGTTTGTGTGTAACTTACTTGTCATTACTGTTGAACTAATGCATAATCTTCAGGTATACAGGTAATAGTTTATTATGAATTACTGATTCCTAAATTAACAGACAAATGACTTTAAAAAATAACACAAACTATGCCTTCCTAGATGTTATTAAAGTGCTCTACTGAGTTTTAACTGAACATGTTGTACTGATCAGATTTGTACGTTTGTTCAAAATTACATGAAGCAGCACCAGAGAAAACTTATTTAAAGCAAACATATAAAGCATAATTCTCTTATTTTAATTGTGTATTCCTGATTTAAATCGACCCATTCTGCTACTGTAAAATAAATCTGAATTAAATAAGATATATATTGATCATATATGTTTAGAGTGTGTGTAAATATAGGCTATTAAATTATGCCTGTTTTACACAATCTATAAGCAGTCTATAACACTTATGTAAAATGCATGTAACTAACACACCTACATAAAAGCAAGTTTTAATGTCAAAAATTAGATGGTATCTGCCAGTAGTCCTTTATCATCCCAAGGTGATGGCAGCAAAGGGGGAAAAAACAAGCAACTGCCCTATGGCAGCTGTTTATATGCTACAGTGTATAGTTTGTCACCTAAAATATTGAAGTTCTTGACATAAATGTGTAGAAGACACAAAAAGTATGAAACAAGCATTAAGGGTTTTTTGGGTGGAGGGGGGTACATTCTTGTCAGTGTCCTCTGTTAAGCTATATAAAGTTTTTCTATGGCCATTGCCTAAGCCAAGGGGATAACATTACTGCATGTATGGCAGGAAAGCAGGAAAACAGCCAGCGTCTAGAGTTTCTGCAATCATTGTTTCTGAACTCAGTGCAGGTGGAGCAAACCCTTCAATTGTCAAGGTCAACCAAGGCTTAATGCTTACATGCAGTTCTACACAGTCTTGCTCCTGCCCCGAATCAGATCTTTTTTTAAAAAAGAGAAAGTGGCTAAGAGGGGAAAATATTTCGACATTACTAGGCAAATTCAGGAGTTACTTAGTTCAATGCCATTCAAAGGAGACTGCACTCACAAAAATCTACAGTAATTAAGCACAAAAAAGAGAAAAAAACTAGTTCCCTGTATTTCAGCAGAATGATTAGTATAAGACGTGTTTGATTGTAGGCATTCCTCTTTCCACAGACAAGGTTATGCTCTGTATCTCAGTTCCACCACTTTTGAATTACTGACAGACATGCAATTACTACAACCGAAATATAAACAGAAAAAAACCCTCAGACAGAATAGATCAGGGGAAGCTATTTCTCATTTTTAAGAAAAGCCTAATATTATATAACCTTGAAAATGATTAAGAATTCAGGTACGTTAAACTAACAATTTAAAAATAAATAACTTCTGTATTTTGTTACAAAACCATACACTTAAAATTTCTATATGCCTAGTTTCCTCAATATATTGATAGACACACGTTTAGAATATTCAAGTTCTGCGCTGACTGCAAGAGACCTTCTGATATAAATTGCAACACCTGCAGAAGTTCAGTTATGACTAAAGCTAATCTCTTTAAGATCAGCTCCCAACAGCTGGACAGAAATAGACATGTAAACAAAGTGAACGTTTTTCAAAACTTGACATACAAATATTATATACAAAACTAATCTCAAACTGGCAGGACACTGATTGTAAAAAATTACAATTCAGAAGAATACAAGTCAAAGGTGTGAAATTTAAATTTCACCAATATTCACAGCACACCTAAATGCTTAAGTGCATAAACTGTGTATATGTCAACATATACAGAAGTCAAGAACAGAAATCTTCTCCTTGGCTGCATCATATTCATGTCCACCCACATACTCATCAGTACTACAACACTACCCAAACAAGGGCTGCCATAGCACATTGGTTATACTTGAATCATTGGGTATACTAGATTAACATCGAGTTGTCATGCTTTTATCTTTTTATATTTTTTATCTACATATATTTTATCTAAATATCTAAATATGACAATTTGCTGTTGTTACCATTTGCCTTCAAGTCATTTCTAATTTATGGCGACCCTAAGACAAAACTATCACAGGGTTTTCTTGGCAAGATTTGCTCAGAGGGAGGGGTCGCTTTTGTCTTCCTCTAAGGCTGAGAGAATGTGACATGCCCAAGAGCAAGAATTTGAACCGAGTCAGATCTCTCAGAAACCTAATCAAATGCTCAAGCCCAACAATGACTACCAGTAAAAAAAAAAAAAGCTATTATTACTTTGTGATACTTTGTAAGGCGCAATCTGCAGACTTCTACAATATCTGGTATTCAGAGGGTCAAGATGGGGGTATCACAAAGTAATAATTGGAAGTTATTATGGCGTATTGATGAAATTTTGTCAGTGTCATCATTGGTCCCTAAGTGAACGTTGCTGAGAAAATCAGCTCATTACGTTCTTTATTTTTGTGACTGGCTCTGCCAGAAGTGACTAAAGTGTAAAATCCTTATCAGGCGCAATCTGAAGGCTTCTACAATATCAGGTACTCGGAGGATCAAGATATACTGGGAAAAATAAATCTAGATAGTGACTACACAGAGATAATTTAACAACTACAAATCAAAACAAACTTTCTGTCATTTTTTTAAAAAGGTGATCATTAAAACTTTTGGATACCGCCTTGTATAATCTATCAGCCCTGAACAATGTGGTACTAGGTTAACCTGAAAGAGTGTTCTTCCATTACAGGGTTCCCTTGGTTTTAATACCATCCAAAGAGTGAGCTGCAAAACGGGAAAACAGAATACCAGTTGCACTTAGCACACCTCACAAATCTTTTGGTTTGCCATATGAAAGGGGGAATTAATAATTACTGTGCCTTGCATAATAATAACCAGGAAAAAAATAAGCAGGATTCCTCCCATTGCTTATGGTGACACAGTTGCCTACTGAAGATGCAGCTTCAGTATCTCTTAATGAGTTCCCACAACTTCAGATCAAAACCACAACATACATCTCGAAGTATGCACACTTGCTGTCTCAAAAGGGAACAGTTTGAAGTCACATTCATGCTTACCGCATTTATATCCTGCCTTCAACACATTCAGGGCAGGGTACATGATCTTTCTCTCCCCCACTTATCTTCATAATAAACTTGTACTGTACATTAGGCTGAGAAAGCATGACTGGTCCAAGGTAAGCTAGGAAAAGTATAAAAGCTAAACCTTGATCTCTGTAGTCCTATCTGATATGGTGTACAAAATCTCCAAGTACTCTCTGACATTCTTGAAAAATTCAACTCTTAAACACAACATGAAAACACTCTTTTCAGTAAATATTTCACAGTGGTTCAGGTCCTTTTTGTTCAACAGATAACAGCAATGAGTCTTAACTATACTAAGAAAAAAATGCACTAGCCTAGTGGTATCCAGATAACAGGGAATACAACTTCAGCTATATTTCCAATGCCAGCTTGTGCCAAAATTTGTATTTATTTAATTTATATTCCCGCCTTTTTCCAAACATGGGAGCCAAGATGGCTTGCAGCAATTTAAAACAGAGTTCAGTTAAAATATTATTATACAGAAGCATAAAAACCATTAAACAATTTTATTGAGAAGCACATGGTTAAAACAATTTAAAGGACATTTAGAACGTTAATCATAAGGATAAAAGCACATCATGATGAAGCACTCTTTTATTGTATATCTTAATAAGCAAAGTCCTGCCGAATTAAAAAGGTCTCTGCTGCTGTAGAAAGAGATGAGAGAGGGGGCAACCCATACCTCCCATACGAAGGAGATCCACAGCCTGGGAGCAGCCACTGAAAAGACAATCTCCTGTGCCCTTGCCAAATGTACTTGTGACGGTGGTGGGACTGAACCCTTCCCCCGCAAACCTTAAAACTGAGGAAGACTCATATTGGAAGATACAACCTTTCAGATAGTCTGGATGCAAGCTGTGTAGGGGTCTCAAAGATTTTGAATTATGCCCAGAACAGAAAGGTGGAGAAACCTGACAGGAACCAGCCATGTTTGGGGATTCAGAGGTCACAACAAGCCATGGTTTAAACAAAACTGAACTAATAAGCCAACAACAAACCACAGGTTCAGAGTGTGATTTGTGGCTGGTTCACAAGCCATGTCTTATTAGCAGAGGCAGTTTTGCACATCACAACAAGCCAGATTTCAGCTAATCATATTGTTTTCCCCACTGTCTGAACAAGATGTATGTAACACACATGGACATGCGCACACACACTACTCTCCTTTGTTATTTATAGCAAGTCACCTCTATGCATGGCTAAAAGTAACCACCATAAGTGGGCAGGCAGGTTAATAAAGATCCATGGATGTACTGTGTTGGGTTACCAACTTTATTCATTATGTGAAAGAGTGAAAATCCAAAAGTCCTGGAAACCCAACCTTCCTACCTAAGCTGATGTACTTTCTTAAAGTGCAAATAAATGTCTCCCTGATAAAATGTTATGATTTTTTCCCTGCACCATGCACTCAGTTGCTTCCATACTAAAAAGACACTATCTTTTGTCAATGCATTAAAGCGTGCAAATCAGAAGACACACGTATGTAAAAGAAATTCTACAAGCATGCAATACCTTTCTTAGGAGGAAATGAAATGCCACAAAAGCATGTACGCTTCTGAATTCTCCATCTGGCAAGGTGATGCACCCAAAAAACAAAACAAATAATAAAAAAAGCACGGGATAAGGCAAGAAAATAGAAAAATCAAAAAATGGAGTAAAATGTTATGACCACAAGGTGTGCAATTAGGAGTCCAGCCTCAGGATGGAGACGGCAGACTGAATGAATTACCAGAACACATGCAGTTAATTGGATTACCCTGAGCATCGCACACTGGGCCAGAGAGGCAAATGTTGTTGTTCTGTGCCTTATGGCAACCCTAACAAGAACCTATCATAGGGTTTTCTTGGCAAGTTTTTTCAGAGCCATCATCTGAGGCAGAGAGAGTGCGACCCACTTAAGGCCACCCAGTGGGTTTCCATGGTCGCTCAGGGATTCAAAGAGCATTTAGCATTTACATTTCTATACCACTTCATAGTGAACTAAATAGTCTCTAAGTGGTTTACAATGGGAAAACCAATTGCCACCAACAAGCTGGGTACTCATTTTACTGACCTATGAAAGGATGGAAGGCTGAGTCAACTTTGGGGCCCCTCAGGATCAAATTCACAACGTTGTGGCTACAGTTCTGGCATTTAACCTCTGTGTCTGTGGCTGCAGTACTGGCATTTAACCATTCCTTTGAACCCTAGCCTCCCAGTGTCCCAGTCCTAATGCTCAAACCATTACACTGGGTTGTCCCTCCAGAGAGGCAATGGTAGGTTTCTATTTTGGAAAACACAAGGCTGGCTCCAACTCAGAGCTCTATCAACTGCTGTAGTTTGCATGAAGCATAAATACCAAAACACAAGAGAAAATCAAGTAAAGCCAAATTATGAGATTAACCTTGCAAAGTGAGAGAAAGGAAAACAGAAAACAAGTGTTTTGACAGGTGCCTGCTGATGGCAATAAGGCAAGAGACAAGTGGGAAGGGGCCTGAAACATAAGTCAGCCAGACTGTTCAAGTCTCTCAGTTAAATCCAGGTCGTAACCAGCTGAGATACAGAGGATTAAACTGTCAGAAGCAAAACAGATCATGCAAACTTGTTCTGGTGAAGCCTACAGTAGCTCATAACAGAAGATGGAAGGACTACGTGCCATGAATTTAAGATCCTCAATCACAACACTATTCAGGGTAATTCAACAAAATGTCTTCCCTGTCCTGTTCTTCAGAAATCTGTGTTCCTCACCCTCGGATTAGAGCTAGCAACCTTTTAATAGAGTCATGAGATTACATGGAAGAGAGATGAAAGAGTGGTTTAATTCTTCCTCACACCTGAAACTCCACCCCACAGAGTCCTGAAGAACAACAACACTCCAAGGTTTCTGCTCCAGATTAGCTGAAGCCATGGAAGCCACTCTTTCTGGGCATTTGGGATACATTAACTTTGAGGGGGGGGGCAGGGCAGGGCACACTTGTTCTAGGTTCACCTAAACAAACAAAGCATGTACAGCAAAATATCCATATTTTCCAAAGTTTCCCAAAGGTCAATCAGAAATCCAGATTTGAGGTCCTTTCACAATACACATTTACAGTGCTATGACTCCACTTTAACTGCCATGGTTCCATTCTGTCCATCCTGGGATCTGTTGTTCAAGGAGAAGCGTTTAGACCTCAGCCAAAGAGCTCTAGTACCTCGCCAAGCAACAACAAACAAGATTCTATATGATGCAGCCATGGAAGCTGAAGTTGAACCACAATGCTATGAATGTGTATTGTAGAAGGGCCCTCAGTTCAAGGAAGTATTGAAACAAACATGATTAACTCCGCAAGACTAAGCATATTCCCTAGATGTTCATACACTGCAATGTGATACATTCTACTGAGAAATAAGCTCCATATATTCTACTGAGGAGTGGAGGAAAGCCCTATTGATCTCAGGAATACATACTAAGTTCACACAAGAGTGCAAATCACATGTAGGATGGTGCAAATAACCTTAAAGCAAGTAATGATGATTCTGCTTGCTTCCAGATAAAACTTCAAAGCCATTGAAAACAAAAATAATCTGTTTCACATAATTACTATTACAGTTAACCAGGAAGTACTCTTCTAAAACAAGACCTCACCTGTTACACAAAATGTAACACAATTTCAATTTGACAATATCCTGCATAAGCCTACTAGTGTTCAGGAGCATGCTCATTACTTGAGATTCATAGGATCTACACAGTAAGGGATAACAGAAGCAGGAGGTAACAGAAGTAAAATCTGTACAAACAAGCCAAAAAAGTAAACCCTTGAGTTTAGAAAAAAGAAATACAGAACATAACTGTGTGTGCATATACACGACCATCCACAGGTAGGTTGAAAAGGGAGATATTTTTTCCTTTTTTTCATACTACACATCTTATGCCAATACCAATATAATGTACTGTATTTAACACAGAGGAAACTGGCAATATCTACTAATATTATTGAACATGAAGCACAGTACTTTCAGATGTATTACTCTTCAGGTTTTTCTAGGTACTCCTGAAAAGCTAGAGTTATCACAATATTCCCCCTTGCTAGCATAACAACACACATATTAATATTCAGTATAACTTTTATATTATCAATTTTGTGATTTCCAAAGGTGAACAACAGTACAGTATCCTTCACTCTAACAGTGATTAATATGATGTCCCTCAATTTTTGGCCTCAAAAGAACAAAAAAGGAGCTCCTTCATAGAGAAGTCAAAAGCAACAACCAAGTGACTAAGCAATGAAGAACACAAATATATATCTCATTTAAAATTTACTGCAACCTTATATTCTCACATCACAAATATCAAATCTCACATCACAAATGTCAAAGTCCAGATTTCACAAAACTGGTCATATTTATGCCTATCTATAGGCTTAGTGAGGAAGAGTCATAGAATTCTACTGGAGCACATCAAACAGAAGAGGAGAAGAAAATAGATTTTTGTTAAACAAAACGCTGCAGCATTCCTTAAAGTTTTGAGAAAGAACTCTAAATCTGAAGACATGAGTAATCATAACTGCTGGTTGAGCCTCAGGGGTCTCTTCTTTTATGCCTGAAAAGTAAAGTCAACTCAGTCAATGTAAGCAGAAGGGATGTAAATATTACTTATTTTGTGCTTGTGCTCAAGAAGAGAAAATTTGAGAAGTTTGTTTCCCACTGGGCAAAAGTGCAAGAACTATTTAGTTGATGCAAAAAGAGAGGGGAGAACCATCAAAGAACGGCACTTGGCTTTCCATAATAAACGAAATCTTCTCAAGCCATGTGAAAACTGAAAAACTTTGTGGCTGAACATGTTTTTGATGGGATAATCTTTCAAGTCAGTTGCTACTAACTTACAGACCGGAACAGACCTGCAGCTTCAACCAGCTTTATGCCAGCTTGGGGGCATGGTGCTTACATGTGCCATGCCCCCAAGCCAGCTTCTGGCTGAAGCTGCGATATGGAGGCTTCAATCTGCCGCAAACAGGAGCAGCTATTTGAGCCAGATTCTGTCCAGATTGGGGCCGCAGCATGTGGTTGCCACAGCCCCAAGCCAGCTTTGTCAGGGGCAGCTTGAAACCGCTCCTTTGGGGCGGTCTGTTTCACCCCTAAATGAATTCAAGGGTTGACAACATGCAGATCTTCAGATGGAGACTGTTGGAAGCAACCTCTAGCTTTCTCACCCCCGACTATGTTGTTGTTGTTGTTGTTGTTAAGCTTTATTTATGTAGCACTGAAAATTTACACAGCGCTGTACATACAATCAATTAAAATAGATGTTGCCCTATCCAAAGGCTTACAATCTAAAAAGAGACTAGGGTTGATGGGAGCTGCATCTGAAGAGCTGCATTAGCCAACCCTGGGGTAAGGAACTGTACCCTTAACCTCAAAGCAATGAAGAGAAGAGAAAAAAACAGACCTAAATGAAGAAAAGTCAATTAAAATGTATTAAATTGCTACAGTCCAATCTGAAGTGTTCAGTCCGGCCATTCAATTTAGGACTAATACCATGCAAAATCTAATTCGATCCTTAACAGCAACACTGTGGGAACTGTAATACTTAAGCAAAACAGAAATGTACTGATTCTAAAAATATTTGGTGTAAAAAAAAACCAAATCCTACCCCCATTTGCTTGGGACCATGCTCCACTGAAATTAATGGGATTTATTTATATTTATTAGCCATGTATAGGATTCTTGTTGGGTCTGTTATGGTATTTGTTTGAGAGACTGAGACCACTTATCACCTACTTCATTTAATACAGTCTAAAAGCCAACAGTAAGATTAAGCTTCTCCAACACAGATATAGTGGCAGCTCTTCAAGCAGCACAGCCCCTTGCCCTTACCCAAGATGACAAGAACAGAAAGTGGGATGGGGGTCTTTCAGTTGCTTATTCAAAACAGACATGGGGATGCCAGTTCCATCTTTCTTTGCAGTACAAACAATTTTTAAAAATCCCAAGGAAGCTCTAATATATCCATCGTATGAAATCATGAAGTTGTATGTTCCCTAAATGCTGAAGTACAAGAAGTACCAAATTTCTCTTTTTTAATCTTTCTGTAACCAGATTAGAACCAGATCCATCCTATACAGTTTGCAGAGCACTGATTCTCCAGAGACTAACCAACAACCTGCCTTTCCTCAAGAGGCTGCAGCACATCCACCTGATATGCATCAAAACAGCACTTGCAAACTCTGCACTTTCTAAACGGCCACAACACTTTAAGATTGAGTTACTCCTTCCTTAACCTGTTTCTGAAAGGTTACTTTGGTTTCTATGCTTCATGTTTATTTGTTCACATTATATGTCCCAGATTTAACTGGTCTCTGGAAAATCATTACATTAAAGAGAAATGAAAGAGTCACTTTCTTGCCATGTCGGTCTTAGGTAGCCTACACAGCAAGGCATACTGAACCACACACACACAAAACCCTCTCTCTTTACCTAAAAAAAGAGGGGCAAAATATAAGCATTTCATTTTACTTTCTTGGTTTCCGAGTCACTCACAGAGGAGCACCTGATTCCCAGTGCCTAAGAGACTGAGCACTTAATCCAGGACTCAGCCCATGGCCTCAGGCAACCCATGGCTGTCAGCTTTATCATCCTGTCTAAAACAATAGGATAATGCTGACCTACCTTACAGAGGTGTTGTGGAAAGCACACTTAAGGTGTGTGGAGCACTCCTCCATTATATACCAAGCCTATACTTTATATACTGTTTATACTTTATATACACCGGGTCTTATTAAGTAGTTTCTATTGCAGAGACACAAAAACAAGGGCAAGGGCCGAGACAACAGTGAGTGGGAGACTAGTAGAGACTCCATGGATCTTAGGGAGACTTAGGAAGCTGGGGATGTTTAGCCTAGAGAAGAGAAGGTTGAGGGGTGATATGACAGCCCTGTTTAAGTATTTGTAGGGGTGTCATATTGAGGATGGATCAAGCTTGTTTTCTGCTGCTCCAGAGAATAGAACACCAAGCAATGGATACAGACTAGAGGAAAACAGATTCCACCTCAACATTAGAAGGAACTTCCTGACAGTAAGAGCTGTTCGACAGTGGAACACATTCCCTTGGAGTCTCCATCTTTGGAGGTCTTTAAGCAGAGCTTGGGTGGCAGGGCAACCAGAGATCCTCACTGCAAAGGAGGACAAGACACTGCAAACTGGAGAACACTGAAGAAAAATGTGGGACGTTACTAAACGAAAGCCAAAAATACTCATATAAACATAAAACCATGCTTCTTAGTCCTGCTCCAAATGCAGGACATTTTGGAATTTCTCCTGAAATGAAGGACACATCCTGGAAAAGGAGGAGGACGTCTGGATGGCCATCTGTCACAAGGAATGCTTTGAGTGTGTATTCCTGCATGGCAGAAGAGGGTTAGGCTCGATGGTCTCTTTTGGACTCTTCCAACTATAGCATTCTATGGATCTTGAGCCAGAAACAAGCTCCAAAACACCACAATAGGTTTGCACAATACTTTGCTGACCAAAGGAGACACTGGGAGGAAGGGAGAAGAGGAAGGAGCAGGACCCACCTGGGGACGATCAGCAGGACCAGAAGCCAAGGTGGCCATAGGTCCTCACCGCCAAGGATGACCAGGCACCAAAAAAGGAGGGCAGTCAAGAAAAATGGAGGACACCCTCAAATAAAAGCAAAAGCATTCATGCATCTTATTTCTGTTCCATAAGGAGGACATCTTGAAATTCCTCCACGACCTTTGGTTGCTAGACCAGAGACCAGATTTATCTAGCCTCTGGAAAACCATTGGTCAGGCTCCAAATGGAGAGGAATTTGGGATCCTTCCTAGGTAGAAATGGAGGACATGCCCTGGAACAGGAGGAAGACCTCTGGTCACCCAATACGGAACGGGCTCCAAATGGAGGACCTTTTGGGAATCCTTCCTGGGCAGAAGGCAGTAGTGGAGGACATGTCCTGGAAAAAAAGAGGAGCCCTAGTCAGCCTGGCTTGGTCAGTCTGCAAAGGGGGAGGACATTTGGGAATCTCTCCTGGGCAGAAAAAGTGGAAATGGAGAACATGCCCTGGAAAAGGATGGGCTCCAAATGGAGGACCATTTGAGGACCCCTGCTGGGCAGAAGGAGGCTGGAATGGAGGACATGCCTTGGAAAAAGAAGAGGAGGACCCCCTCTGGTCCCCCTATTCTCAATGGGCTCCAAATGGAGGACATTGGAAGACCCCCTTCTGCGCAAAAAAAAGTGGAAATGGAGGATATGCCTTGGAAAAGGACCTCTGCTTCCCCTGTTCCCAATGGGCTCCAAACGGAGGACATTGGAGGCCTCAACCTGGGCAGAAAAAGTAGAAATAGAGGACATACCCTGGAAAAGGACCTCTGGTCCCCCTGTTCTCAATGGGCACCAAATGGAGGACTTTGGAGGACCCCTCCTGGGCAGAAGAAGGCTGGAATGGAGGACAGGAGGACCTCTGGTCCCTCTGTTCTCAATGGGCTCCAAATGGAGGACTTTGGAGGACCCCTCCTGGGGAGAGGAAGGCTGGAATGGAGGACAGGAGGACCTCTGATCCCTCTACACTCAATGGGCTCCAAATGGAGGACTTTGGAGGACCCCTCCTGGGCAGAGGAAGGCTGGAATGAAGGACCTGCCCTGGAAAAGGAGGAGGATGAGGAGGGGGGTTCTCCCTCTGCCCAGCCCTCCTCCCAGTGCCTGCCTGCCTGCCTACCTTCGATGGCGATGACGTGCTCCCGGATCTGGTTCTGGAGGGCGGGCTCCTCCACCCTCTCCAGGAGCTCGTAGATGGAGTAGATGTTGGGGTGGACCGACTCGAAGCGCTGGATCTCCGCCCGGATGGCGGCCGAGTTGGCCAGCTGCTGGTGCTGCTGGTGCTGCTGGTAGTTCATGGCGGGGGAGAAGGCGAGGAAAGGCAGGAGGAGGGAGCCCCGAGGAGGACCCCACCGCCGCCGCTCTCTCCCAGCCAAGGCGGGCCCAGCCCCATAGAGGGGAACAACCAAGCGAGCAAGGAGCCCCCCTCTTCTGCCTCCTCCCCCGCCGCCGCCTCCCGCGCGACTGACCACTGCCCCTGGCGCAACCGCAGAGAGACCCTGCCCCTGCTGCCCTCGCGGGAGGCGGCCACGCCCCCTTGCCCCAACGCCAGCCAATCGCCGACGTCCGTTTTCTCCGACTCCGCCCCCCCTCCCGTGACGTCGAAACCCTTCGCCGGGACTCTTTCGCGGGGATTTCTGGGAAAGGTAGTTTTTCCCCACCCCACTTACCATTTCCTCCCCTTTTTTTCTTTTGACGTCACTTCTTTCCACAAGATTCCTCAAAAATACCTATTGGACTCCATCTCCCAGACGGCCTCCACTATTGGCCGACGTGGCTGAGGCTTCTGGGAGCTGGAGTCTCAAAAAAAAAAAATCTCTTAAAGGCATATTGGTCCTCAAACTGTGTGAACTTTAAGGGAATTATTAGTATTATTGTTATTATTATTATTGGACTCCATCTCTCAGAAGCGCAAGGCTATTTGCCGACGTGGCTGAGGCTTCTGGGAGATGAAGTCCAGAAGCTTTTAAAGGGGACACACAGCTTGAGGGTGGGAATAAGGCACTGCTGCTTGGAACTGTGGAAATCCAGCCAGTGAGGGGACCTACAGTACTATGACTTTGGCGGCTATTTTAGAACCCTTCCCTGGTGGCGCAGTGGTTAAATGCCTGTACTGCAGCCACTCACACAAACCACAAGGTTGTGAGTTCAATCCCAACCAGGGCCTTAAGCCTGACTCAGGCTTGCATTATTCTGAAGTCACTAAAATAAATAAATAAAATAAAATGAATTGAGGCAATTAGTTTATAGTTATAATATAATATATATACATATAATAATATATAATTCAATATGAAGCGGTATATAAATTGAAGCTGCTATTCCTATTTCATTGTGGAGCTGAATGAAGGGCCACAAGCTCATCATGGCCCCAAACGCTTTCCACACTTGGGACACATTTACATCAGAAATAAGGCCCTCTGGCACCCTTTTAAGGCACTGTGGAATCCTGGGATTTGTACTTTGACAAGGTCTTACTGCTTTATCACACTAGGGGGCAAACAGGATTTAAACGAGAGTTAAACAGGAAATGCCCTATGTTTATCATAGGGCATTTCCTCCTTAACTCTTGCTTAACTCTCATTTGAACGAGGATTTAAACGAGAGTTAAACAGGATCTAAACTTGTTTATCACAGGGCATTTCCTGTTTCACTCTTGTTTAACTCTCGTTTAAATCCTGTTTGCCCCCTAGTGTGATAAAGCAATTGATAGTGACTCTCTTAGATTGTGAGCCTGAGGGCAGGGAACCATCTAATTTAAAAAATTGTACAGCGCTGTGTAAATTTTACAGCGCTATATAAATAATAATATTAATATTAATAATAATAATAATAATAACAACACACTGCAGAAATAACCCAGTTCGAGACAGCTTTTAATTGCCCCTGGCTCAGCACTAGTGAGTCCTGGAAAATGTAATAATAATAATAATAATAAGTATTTATTTATTTATAACCTGCTCTTCAGCCAAAAGCCGCTATCAGAGCAGCTTACAATTTGTTACTTAGTCATTTCCCTAGTTTATTTTGTGGTTTATTGTGGCCCTGGAGCTCACTGACAAAGGTTGCATCCACACTGGAGAAATAACCCAGTTTGGCACCGCTTTAACTGCCCTGGCTCAAGGCTATGGAATTCTGGGAGTTGGAGTTTGTTGGGGGTCCAGAGCGGAAGGTGCCAATAAAAATATAAGATTGTGCTTTGATGAGAAAGGAAAGGTGGCCCATTTGCGCACAAGGCAAAGTACACTTCCAAGGGACTTGTGCGTGAGAAAGAAATGCTCTTTCAAATCATGTACCTTCAAATCAGTCTTTCAAATCATGTACTTTTGTTCCACCATATTTCTACATTTAAAAAAAGATATTTACACATATTATTATTTATTATTTTATTTACTTTTATTCCGTCTTCTCCCAATATAGGGACTCAAGGTGGTGTTTTTATTTAACTGTTTGCATATTTAACTATTATGCTAATCCAATAACATCAAAAATCTACCAAACAATGATACATTTATTGGGCCAACCAAAATGTACAATATACGTGTTGCAAGTTTTCAAAGCTCCACTGGTTTCTTCATCAGCCAAACGGGTTAAAATCATACGGGAGAAAAACATTGAAGATGTTAGTCACAGGCCTGCATTTTGCTGTTTCTCTTCTTAGTTCAGATGGTATGGAGGGGCATCTCTTGCAGGCTGGCACCTCGTCCTCCTCTTTCTGGCAACTGGGAGATTCTCAAAGTCCAGTCCATTTGCAACATGAAAAGACACTTCCAGTATGTCTCCTCCTTTGTAAGGCTTTGTTAGGCAGAGGACACTGAATTTCTTTGCATCAGCAAAACCTTAGGTTTTGTTTAGGTAAAACATGCCAATGCAGTCCCAGTTTTTTGGGACCTTGATGGAGGCAGAAACCCCAAGCAGGAAGGTCCCAGTCCACTGGCTCTCTCTGGGATCCCCCTGTTTTGGCTAGAATGTAGTATCTTGAAATCCAGAAAACATACAGGGACAGCCTTGCTAATGTTTCACTCTTATTCCAACTCTCCATTTTCTTAAATTTTACAAATACGCAGGCTCTCTTAACAAGTTTAGATCCAGCATGTTTAGATCCTCCAGACCTCAACTCAATAGGCCTTTAGTTATAACTCACTTGCCACTGATCCTGACTGGCTTTCCTTTAAGTAAAGTGGCCCCTTGTTATCTGCTGGGGCTTGATTCCTGGACCCCCCATGGATAACAAAATCCGTGGATGCTTAAGTCTCATGACATACAATAGCATATTAAAATGGTAACCCTTATATAAAATGGAGAATCAAAGTTTGCTATATGTAATATATACTTTTTTGGAATATTTTCAAGCCGTTGATGCTTGAATCCATGGATGAAAAATCCATGAATAAAGAAAGCCGACTGTATAAAGAAATCACATTCCTAACACTAAGAATAGGCTGAGCCAACATTAGCCTGGCTGGAGCTATGTTGTTGCCAAACCTCAAGCTTTCCAGGATCGGTGTGGCTCCAGCTGACATAATTTTATGCCATACAATTATAGAATCATAAAGTTGGAAGAGACCTCAGGGACCAAACACTCAAACGTCTTTCTAACAATGCAGGAACACACAATCAAAGCAACCACAACAAATGAAAAGGCTATCCAGCCTCTGTTTAAAAACCTCCAAAGGAGATGCTACCACCCTCCAAAGGTGTGTGTCAAGAAGCTCCTATTGGTTTCTATTTGTTCAAAGTTGCATAGGTCAGACTTTGTGCCAGCACAGGGGCTGTATCTCTGGGTCGAGTGAGATTTGGATGTAATATTCATCTCCACTCTCTTTTTTGGCTCTTTAATGGGGTTAATCTCAGACCTTGTACTGGCTGATTTCTGGGGTCAACAGGCACAAGGTAGGTCAGCCAGTTTAAGGGCCATTTCAGCCAGCAAAAGTGCCTTACTCCTCAATCTAACCCTTACCCTAATCCACTTTAACTGGCCTAATTTTGAGATAGGATCATACTGTAAATCTGGATCTAATTAAAATTTTTTTGCTACTGATAATATATTAATTCCTCTATCAATTGACTGCCTACTTACTTCTCTCTGCAAGTAGCTTGGGATTGCGGTGATAATAATGTTACTAAAGGGTTGCACAGAATTTGTTCCTTTAACATATACTCTCTTAATTATTTCCTGACACAACCATTGAATATGCATCATGTCTGACATGTCAGATCTAAAATAGCTGATCCCCTTGTTGCCTCTTCCACCTTTAGCACAATGAAATTGTCTTCCAGGAAAGTGAGGAATTTGCTAGATTTTGGACTGAGTTTGATTTCCAACAAATATCAGGATAGTTGAAGTCCCCCATCACTACTACATCTCTCCTTTCTGAGTGTGTTGTCATCTGTTTCTAGAAAGGCATCATCCAATTCCTCTGCCTGAGTTGGGGATCTGTAGCAGACTCCCACAGTAACATCCCTGTTATTTCCCTCTCCTTTAATTTTTATCCAGATGCTCTCACCTGGCTTCCAGGATTTAAGTCCTGAATCTCTTCACAGGTGTAAGCATCCCTGACATACAATGCTACTCCACCTCCTCTCCTGTTTGGCCTATTTCTCTTTGGAAGCATATACCCATGTATTACTACATTCTAATTATAAGGCTCATCCCACCAGGTTTCAGTGATGCCTATTATATCGTAGTTGCTTTGTTGTGCTAGGAGTTCAAGTTCATCTTGCTTATTTTCCATTCTTTATGCATTAGTGTAGAAACATCTGAGACCATGGGTCCTCCCCCTAGCTGCTTGTGTGAAGCTTTTTTCCTCCCATTGTTGGATCCTTGCACTATTTGCCTTGTTCCCTCAATAACAGTTTGACTATTATCTCCAGTCCTTAATGAACCCCTGCCTTCCAAAGTACTGTCTCCCTCCCACTCATAACTCAGCTTAAAGCCCTCCTGAGCAAAACTTCTTCATAAGTAGCATCCCCATCCATATTTTCCTTGTGTACCTTCTTCAGCAATATTTATATAAGTAATAATGTGATATTCTTTGTAATTTACTCCTTTTGACTTACTCAAGACCTGTAACTCTTCAAAACAAAACAAATTCGATCAATCCATATTCGTCTTAAAGTTTACTTCTGAAATTCTTATTAATGTTGTTTTTCTTTTACTTTTAATGTATTTTATTTTCTATGCTAATAACTTCAAATTGTTGTTCCATATTTCAAAAATATATCAGTTTAATAATTTATAAAGATTCTCCAGTCCTACCTGTCTCTAACATGTCTAGCTGTTTATCCTAGTGAGCTCCACCTAAATCTCTGGTCTCCTGCTCTCCACAGTGGAGTGGGAATTCTTAAATGGTTCAATAGATTGCATTCTCCTGTCCCAATATCTATTTTTTCTACATGCAAATAACTTGTGTGTGATGACTGGATATTCTTAAGCTTATATTTGCACTTGGAGGTAGTAACACAGTGACACAGGTGTTAACATCTTAATGAGACCTAGACTATTTATTTTATTTTTATTTATTTAATGCATATCTTGCCTTTCTCCCATCATGGGATTCAAGGCAGCTATTGTTAAAGCTGAATTGTGAGCATGTTTATTCAATATGAACAACTGCCATGTAACTATCCATTTGTCCTGCTTTCTATACAGGAAAGAAAAAGTGGGAGAGAGAAAAACATGCATTACGATTGCCCTACTCCCATTGACCAGTACAGTCCTCTGTAGGCTACCACTATCTTTGCAAAGCAAGGACTTGTGGGGTTTGCTCCTTGTGATTTGCTTCCAGAAGGAACAACAGATCACTTCTTCATAAAAACATATTCAGGCCTTTGAGCTCATATAATTACAATCAGATGGTATCAAATAGTTTCTGTCCTAAATTAATAGGAAAGTTAATTTTTGGATTACGAGTCTCATACTCTCTTGGCCAATTTGGCCATGCTGAATGGGAGATTCTGGAAGTGGTCATCCAAATAAATAAATATTTCTGAATACTAGGCTTGTGCTAAATCAAATCTGTCCACATGTGATTTAGAATCCAGACCATGCACTATTTGAAATCATGGTAAGAGGAAAATGACATCTGTAGAGCAGCTACCCTCCTTGATATCTTTTCTCCAATGCAATGGAGACAATGGGAGGATGGGTTAGCAGCTCATTTTTAGTCTCTTGCTTCATGTAACTGCTGATAACTGAGGAACAATTCTGTGAGGATGGGAGGCAGAGGTCACTGTGTCATTTAGCTCCATGGAAGAGAATCAAGGAGACTACCTTGTAATTAAACTTATATAGGATGAGCCTGTAAACCTCTTACAGAGTAAAAAAGAGTGAAGTAAATATTGGCTTTAGGCCTCTAGTTTTACTATGCTCCAATTCAAATAAATGTGTTTACATGGCAAAGATGAGTAAACATGGTAATGCTCTGAAATCACAGCACAAAAGCCCTCAGCTCTATAGACCAATCTAAACCACCTCAGTCCTACTGCTTCCTAATTTAGAATAAGAATATAGAATAGCAAATATCTCTGCAAAGAGGTAACGGCAAACAACTAGCAGGATGTAGCAAGAAACTCTCATGAAAGACATGGCCATAAAATATTACCATTGCATCTAATAAAATGACAAAATGGGCTGTGCGGTCCTTCCAGATCACTGCAGAAAGATAACTTTGGTATGGTACGTGGATTCTGCTTAACTGCATTCAGTAAATCCTAAAATAGAAATTCACACTGGCCACTCATACAAAACATTTAAGGTGCAGCTGTGACATTTGTACCATCCAGGATAACTCTATCTGGGACTACTAAGTGGAGCATGCTGACTGCACCTGCTCCATCATTGCTTCCACATGAGGAAGACAACTTTCTGGAGAAGGAAAGAGCCTCCTGTCTTTTGCAGACTCTGCATGAAATTGGAAAATCCAGTTGTTGTGGTCATGTGGGAAGGCCTCCATGTACAGAGGAGACTTTGCTTTTCAGAGTGCCACCCTTCAATGGTGGTGGAAGTGATGAGGCTGTTGTGCTGCCTCCATACCTTTAATTCACTCAGGTTTTAGAATGCTGCTAAACTATTTCCACAAACTGGCAGAAAGCGGGAGTGAAAAATTGGCTAGTAATAACCAGACCATGCCCAAACAGCTGGAATTGAGTGCAAGAGCAGCAGCAAAAGTGAGGAAAATTATTTCGCTTTCAGAAATCTAACATGGAACAAAACTCATGCCCTTCCCCTAGAAATATACAGTCGCCCCTCTGTTTTTGCGGACTTTGAATCTGTGTCCCTTGCCCATTAGTGGGCAGCAAACAGAGAGGGACAAAATGGGAGGTACACCGCCATTCAAGCCAACGGGGCTTGAATACCAGCAATTTATTGTTTTTGCAGGGGTGGGGGGGGGTCTAGAACAAATCCACTGTGAAAATGGAGGAACTACTATATTCTGCTTCTTCTGTAGCAATCCCAGTTTTTCTCCAGTGCCACTGATTAAATCCTGTCCATCTGAAACAGACTGATTGGTACATGTCAGAAAGGCAGCTTTATTTTGTTTCTAAGATCGCTTTTTAAATGTTTTTAAAAAGAAAACTTATTTAATTATAAGGAAGTTCACAATCTGTAACACTCATTATATAGAGATATAGAGATAAGGGATACTTAAGCTATATTTCAGGGTTGTTCTGACTTTTCCTGGCATAGGATCAATGAAACCTTCATTATTTCAAGTCGGCTGATGTTTACTTCCTGTGGAACTGTTGGCAGGCAGCCTTTCTTGACAGTTGAACAATTGCTGTCTATGAACTGATAAAAGTCTGGCAGGAGCAGCAGTGTAATGCACAAGCATAAAATACTTTAATGAGAAAGATTTGATAATGAATTCAAAGATATTTTTAACGCAGGCTTCCCCTTTGCCATCCCCTGCCCCCACGATTAGATACAGTGGGCCCTTGATATCTGCTGGGGTTTGGTTCCAGGACCCCCTGTCAATACCCAAATCCATGGATGCTCCAGTCCCATTAAATTAAATGGCAAAGTAAAATGGTGTCCTTTAAGTAAAATGGGAAAATCAAGATTTGCTTTCGGAATATATGAATATTTTCAAGCCATGGATGGTTGAATCTGTGGATTAAAAAATCCGTGGATACAGAGGACCAACTGTATCTAATTCAGCAGTATAGTAAGTAAAATAATCATCTTTGAAACTAGCCTGAATATGAATAATAACCCTAGTCAGTCTGCACAAGGCATACTGTTTCACAGCATAGACCTAATCTCAAGGGAAGTAACATTTGGTTTCTGTAAAATAGGTCACTGGGAACTCATTAGAGTTAGAACTGTTACGTTCTGTTGTAGTGAAAGGGATTAACTCACACGTGAGCATTTAAAAATCCTTTCTAAGCAAGCATAATTCATGTTTGCCACAATGGACTTTACCCTACTCAGGTGCACACACATACACACACATCTCTGTACAAAAATTGTGTCATAAACCCAATTGCCAGTTCTTTCTAATGTTGAAGTGGAATCTCTTTTGCTGTAGTTTGAATGGGTGTCCTCTAGTTGATACTGAAAATTGGATTTAGTCTTTCACCCTTACTCTGATGTATCACATTACAAATGTGAAGGATGAGGTAAAAATGTGAGCATTCTGTGAAATAAGAACTGCAAATTCTCCCTTAATTCCACTCATTTGAAAAATCAGGCTACCCATTATTTGTTTACTGCTGTGAAAGACATGCCTAGCCAACAGTATTTTGTTTGTTCTGCTCACACATGCCAGCACCTCTTGATACAATCCTATTTCTGTTGTGATAGTAAAGAAAAGGCTAATTTCAAAATGACAACAGTTGGCCTTCCATATCCATGGATTTTTTAATCCACAGTTTCAAGCATCCAAGGCTAGAAAATAATTTTTAAAATATATAAATTCCAATAATCAAGCCTTTATTTTGCTATTTTATATGAACACAATTTCACTACTCCACTGTATTTAATAGGACTTGAGCATCCACAGATTTTGGTATCCATAGGGAATCCTGGAACCAAACCCCAGCAGATACCAAGGGCCCACTGTATAACATATTGTTGAGTTTATTGTGTTTTATTCCTCAGGGGCAATTCTTCCCACAATTCTGTGATGATTTCATGATGTTTTTGACTTTATCACAACAAGATTTGTGGAGGACACTTTAAAATTGTTTTATGTTTGATCATCTTGTGTATTCCCTCTTCATGCTAGGCTTAGTGATAAAACATATGCCAAATGGTAAAAAAAAAAAAAGACTTGATCATGTCACTGCACTGTTAGATATGTATTTATTGTATATGAGGATCATGGTGAACTGCTCCATACATGAGAACATTGTTTATTTGTTTAGAACATGCACTAAGAACAAGGCAAGGTTTATATTGTTTTGAGTGCAGGAAGGAATATAGAATTTATGTGAAGAACTCTGAACAAAATTTACAAACATTCTCTTTAGTACAACAGTAACTGAAGTGGAAAGATGCCCTTGTTCTGTTCTAGCCCAGCTATGAATTGTTAACTTTTGTTAAGCTAACATGCTTGGAAATTGTGGCAATAGTCTATAGCACAGTGCATGTATTTCTTCTAATATTGCTATGACTTGCTTTTTGTTCTAGGACAACCATTGGCAGTACAAGCAATTTCCCAAGTTCTTCCATAGTGTGTGTGTGTGTGTGTGTGTGTGTGTGTTCCCCTTACAACAAGCCAGTGATATTATGGAAGAATGTTGTCTCCAGGGAAGCTGAACCAACTTACATAGTTAATGCACGAAGTGCTCTAGTTTGTAACAGCAAGGCCTGACAACTGCCTACCTGAGTCTATAAGTACAGCATGGTGATGGCAGCTATTTTAGAGTTAAATACAGATTTTTAGGTTTATTACCTGTCAAAAGAGATATTGCAGGAGTGCATTGGAATGCAAGTAGCATTTGGGTTGATTAGATCAGCTCTACAAGTTAGGATAGGATAGTACAAGCTTACACAGCTCTTCGTTGCATCAACTGGAAGAGGTATTTCAGGCAGAGAAAATGATCCGGGGCTGAAAAGAGATTTTAATCAGCCTCACCAATGGATTTTTCCCCATTCAGGACTCATCTGTGCAATCCCTGAGCCAGAAATAATGCTCTTAACCCTTCATGCTACATTGCTGCCAAATCTCACTGTTCGCCTTGCTAGTTAAATAAAAATTCAGGGGACTCATGATCCACCACCTAAATTAGAACAGCAATGAGTTGTGCAAAGGGTGTTTAATCTAACTGATGGCTGACCCTTGTGACCTAATTCTAAATAAAACATTCCAGATGTCTTAGAAGCAGGTACCTTATTCTTTGTAACCAGGACAAGCTCTTTCCAAAGGAAGGTGGTATTAATAAAGAGAGGATGGCACTTTAGGCCAGCACAGTATCTTCAGATGTTGTGTAGTGATGGTTGCTAACTATGTACTTCTCATTTAATGTACAAATTTTTAGTCCTCTATTTTTCTAAGTGCCATGCAAGTGTTTCTTCAGAACATTGAAGGTCCAAAATAAATATATTCCAGAAGCTGTATCTTCTTAAGTCTTACATAGCTGAGAATCCACAGGGCCATAAGGAATCAAATATCAACTAGATAATTCAGTCATATTACAGTGCAGTCAAAATGATTTGAGGCAAGAGGAATTATTATTATTATTATTTATATAGCGCTGTAAGTTTACACAGTGCTGTACATGTAATAGTTTGACTAAAAATGCAAGGAAATAGACTTGTTTTCCATTCAAGATTACTTTTTAACAATATATTTGGAATTAGGGGTTGGAAATGCAAAAGCTTCATAGTTCAAGTGTCATGTCAACAGGATGGATCTGAAATGCCTAGGCAGATAAAGCAGGTGGAAGAACAGGTTACTGGGGCAACAAAATTGGCATTGGGTATGCTGAGCAGGGGAAGAGCTAGAATGAGAGAGAAAGACATACCTGACAGAGAAATAAAGTAAATAATACATCAGAATGATGAGAGAATTATTCTCATAACATTTAAGAGAAGAGAGTCAGCATGGTGTAGTGGTTTGGGTGTTGGACTATGGCTCTGCACACCATTGTTCAAATCCATGCTTTGCTGTGGATACCCACTGGGTGATCTTGGGCAAGTCACTCTCTTCAAGCCTCAGGGGAAGGCAATGGCAAATCCTCTCTGAATGAATCTGGCCAAGATCACCTTAGGATCACACTGAATAAAAAATGACTATAAGGTACACATGCAAAAACAACAACAATAAAAACAACAGCTTTTCATATACAAGCAGTTGTAAAGCATAAGGTAATGTGTGAGGATGAAGACAGAAATATTAGTTATCTGCTCCACAGCTATCTCCACACATGAACTGCTCTTTTGATCTACAACTCTCAGAATGGGAGTTATAGGCTAAGAAAGTAAGGCCTGGGACAGACTGCTGCTCTGCGGTGACCTGGGGCCAAAACTAGGGTTGGGGACAGTGGAGCAACCGCACACTCCCAAACCCTAGTCCATAACGGATCGATGCATCGATGCATGACAGTGCGCCAATGGTACACTCATGGCATCTGCCATGCACACCCCAAAGAACCTGCTTTTAGCACATTCTTTTTGGTGCGGAGGGATGCCACGTGGTCTGTAGAGCCCCTATCTTTCCAAGCACTAACTTTTCCAGTTAACTGAAGAAGGATCTGTTCACTGCAGAACCAGAGAGGTGTGCATGGGTCCATCACCTGACTAAAGCTGAGAGAAGGACTTAAAAGTCTGAATGTACTAAAGGGGCACCTCAAGAGATGGAAGAAGAAGAGGAAAGGGAATGTAGTACAGTGACATTGCTGTTATTCTTTTGTTGAAATTGTTTAAATGTTGGAAACAATTGTTTATTCTACTACAATAGTGGTGACTTTCCACTATTATCTGAATAAGTGGTAAGCAATTGTGGCAGGGTCTTTATTGTTTATATTGTTATTATTTGACAATTGCAGAAGTAAAAGCCATTCAGCAATGGAATAGATTGGGAGTGTGCTGGACTTTCTTTCTCTAGGGTTTTTTAAACAGAGGTTGGATGGCCATCTAACTGCTAGGAGTGAACTAGTTATGTCTTCCTGCAGGGGGTTGGACTTGGTGGTCTTTGAAGTCCTTTCCAATGCTAAAATTTTATGATTCTATAAAGTTACACCTTCGGAAGAGGTAAGGAAAAAGTCTAACTGGAAGAACAGCCCTAGAAAAACCACTAAAACCATCTCGTTGATCTCCTTACATGCTAAATTGGTGTTAATATAAACATAGGGGGTTGTGAAATACCACATATTTTTCATATTTTTGTATCTAGAGTTCATGTACAATGACACATGAGTGTCTACTGTACATGGTTAAAAAACTCACTGAGCTGTACCATAAAGCTTAATTAATTAATTCAATCTGAGGGTAAGAGGCACACCAATCAAAGGCACAGTAAGATTTAGAGTTTTTAATCATTATGTTTTCTGTAGTATATCATGCTATCCTTGAAACAGATTGTCACAATACTGTCTTCTTTGGCCACATAAACAAAGCATTAATGCTTCAAAGCTGCTACTGTTTCAAAGAAGACTTTTAAATAAAAGAACCCTGCACAACCAACCTCCCACTGTCCTTGCAGTGCTTACTGTACTACAAGCCGTGTCAGCTGAGCAAGAACTTAATGCTGATGCAATCTAAACAGAGAAGAATTAGAAACGGGAATGAATGATGGACCCTGGCACCTCAATGGGCACCCAGTCTGTACTAGGATGGCCATCCTGAGGCTGTATGCAGCCCAAGTACAAAATCTGATTACCATCTTTCAGTTAAAAAGAAAAAGAAGGCAATTAATGCAGTGGCAATTGTACTGGCTTTAAAAAAGCTGGTTAATGAATGATAAAATAAACAATATTCCACCAAGGATGTTAAAAGTAAGGGAGAAGAGGATTAGGAGGTAATCAACATTCATACCATATTTGTGGATTGACTGTAATTCTGCTGCCTGTGGAGATTTGAAAAAGCCCAATTTGCAGCACACACTAAAGACTTACATATCATTCTGAAAAACTGCACAGCAGTTTTCAACAAGACGTAGAATTAAAGGTTGTTCTTCTGTTGGGCATTTTGAATGTCAGGATAGCTGACATTGGAGCATTGCCTGATGGAGATGAGCTTCATATCACAGCCTCAATCCAAAAGGTATGGAGGGGGACTATCCTTCCTTACTTAACTGGGACAATGACACTCTTGTTCAAAGCCAAGATAGATACAACACAATTACAAAGCTACAAGGAATGCTGATTTATCCAGTTTTTACTGGAGCACTGAAAAGGTGGTTCCCTGATGTGTATGCAGCCAAGATCATTGTATACTTGGTTGGTGGAATATTTAGATCAATGCATTAAGCAGAACCACCTTTTTCTTTGATTAAAGGCCTTGTCAGATTCGAATGCGGAAATACTATGTTGCTATTTGTTTTTATGGTTTTCAAATCAGTGTATACAAAGGTTAAATTTATACACAAAAACAATAGAATAAAATGGCAAAACAAGCAAATCAATAGACAGCACTAACATCAACAATAAAATCAATAACAGTTAATAACTAATGAGAAAACAGTTGATAAAAGCCAAAAGCCAACAAAACCCATATTATAGTAATTATGAAAATCCATCAGAAAAAAACCCACTGTTCTTTATGGTCTTTTGGAAATAGAAAGGGAGGGTGCTGAATATATCTCCCAGGGAGAAAGGAATACAGATGGGATTGACTACAGTTCTCATCAGTCTAGTCAGGCCAGCCAAATGTGAGGGATGATGGGAGGTGTAATTCAGCAGCCCTTGAAGAGCCACAGCAACCACATCCCTCTGATACCACTGCTGAAAAGGATATGCACCATGTAAAAATGTTGTGTTAGGGTTCAAAATAAAACTCCAGATAAAGAATGTGGAAGATATTAAAAAATAAAGCTTGTTTATGATGCATAAATTCATGAGGATATCTGAATGCTAGTCAACATGTTTCCTGAGCACAAGACAGGTGAAAGAACAAAATATGTCCCCAAAGTTCCTAATACTGTACTCAAAATCATTATATTAAGACCATGGGACAACAATGGACTAACTGTCCTTCCATGGGCAGAATTTCCTCTACTATTTCAAAAGTTGGGCATACAGATTGTGTTTCCTCAGATGTCTCTGGGCTGCAGTTCTTAGCATCTCTCACCATTGGATATGCTGGCTAAGGCTGATGGAAGTTTCAATTCAACTCCAATAACATCTGGCAGTCCATATGATTACCACCCCTGCCCTCATGTTTCAGGTCATTATTGCTTTTGTTATATTGCTTATTGTTGTTAGCCGCCCCAATTGACCTCAAAGACTTCTCAGTATGGACACTGAAGGCCCTGCAGCAGTCACCTGCAACACATGTGGGATGTTTGTCTTCTTGCCTACAGAGGTGGCGAACTACACCTGCCACAAGTGCAAGTTGGTAGTCCTCTTAGAAGAGAAAGTACAGCAGCTAGAGGAGCAGATATCTGCACTCCAGCATCATAGAGAGCAGGAGATTCTCCTGAACAGAACAGGCCAGAATGTCTTGGGTGGGAAACACACAGAGGAAGTTGTTGGGGCGGAGGAGGTCACTCCACATACAACAGAGGTAGATGCTTGGAGGAAGGTCACACACAGAAGTAAGGAAACCAGGGAACGTTCTGTGAGCGGCTTGCAGCTACAGAATCGCTTTGAATCTCTCTCTCTGTTGTCAGAGATGATGAGGAAAAGCAGCAGGGACAGACATCAGGGACAGAGCAGGGGAGCCTGAGAGTATCACGAAAAGGAACAGCCACTGCTAAGCCTCGGAGGAGGCGTGTAGTCGTGGTGGGGGACTCCTTGCTGAGGGGTACCGAAGCATTGGTTTGTGGGCCTGACAAGATGTCTCGGGAGGTGTGTTGTCTCCCTGGGGCAAAGATCCATCATGTGACGGAGAGGCTGACAAGACTTGTCAAGCCTACTGATCAATACCCCCTTCTTTTGGTTCATGTGGGAACCAATGATACTGCAAGGCACAGCCTTCAGAATATCAAAAGGGATTATGAGGCTCTGGGAAGGAAGCTGAAAGAGATGGATGCACAGGTTGTCATCTCATCTCTACTCCCGGTAGAAGGGCATGGTCCAGGAAGGGAGAGGAAAATAGCAGAGGTGAATAACTGGCTCCGTAGATGGTGCCGCCAAGAACAGTTTGGATTCTTGGATCATGGGCTGCGGTTCCATGAGGAGGGACTTCTGGCAAGGGATGGACTGCATCTCACGCCAGTTGGCAAAAACGTTTTTGCCAACAGTCTGAAGAATCTGATCAGGAGGGCTTTAAACTGAGTGTTGTGGGGGAGGGAGACAGCATTCTGGAAGGCAAAAGGGATGGAGAGAATAGTCAAAGGGGCATAGAGGGAACAAGGCAAACAGTGCAAGGACCCAACAGTAGGAGGCAAAAAAATGTGCAAAAGCAGCAAGTAAAGAGGACACATGGTCTTAAATGTCTCTACACTAATGCACAGAGTATGGGAAATAAGCAGGATGACCTTGAACTCCTAGCACAACAAGGGAAATATGATATAATAGGCATCACTGAAACCTGGTGGGATAAGTCTCATGATTGGAATGTAGAAATAGAGGGGTATAACCTTTTTAAGAGAAACAGGCCAAGCAGGAAAGGAGGAGGAATAGCATTATATGTCAGGGATATTTACACCAGTGAAGAGATCCAGGAAGTCAATACTGGAAGCCAGGTGGAGAGCATCTGGATAAAAATTAAAGGAGAGGGAAACAACAGGGATATTACTGTGGGAGTCTACTACAGACCCCCGACTCAGGCAGAGGAATTGAATGATGCCTTTCTAGAACAGATAAACACATACTCAGAAAGGAGAGATGTAGTAGTGATGGGTGACTTCAACTACCCTGATATTTGCTGGAAGTCAAACTCAGCCAAATCCTCAAGGTCTAGCAAATTCCTCACTTGCCTGGAAGACAATTTCATTGTCCAAAAGGTGGAAGAGGCAACAAGGGGATCAGCCATTTTAGATCTTATCTTAACCAACAGGGAAGACCTAGTTGATGGGGTGCAAGTGGTTGGATCCTTAGGTGGAAGTGACCATGTTCTCCTGGAGTTTGTAATACAGTGGAAGGGAGAAGCTAGGCATAGTCAGACACGTACTCTAGACTTTAGGAGAGCTGATTTCAATAAACTTAGAGAAATACTGGGAGTGATCCCATGGTCAGGAATACTAGAAGAGAAGGGAGTTCAAGAGGGATGGGAGTTTCTCAAAAGGGAAATATTGAAGGCACAATTTCAAACAGTTCCAATGAGGAAGAAAAATGGGAGATGTCTCAAGAAGCCAGGATGGATGACTAAGGAACTTTCAACTGAGCTAAGTTTTAAACGGAACATGTACAAGAAATGGAAAAATGGGGAAATCACGAAAGAGGAATTCAAACAAATAGCCAGTACGTGTAGGGATAAAGTCAGAAAAGCTAAAGCGCAGAATGAACTCAGGCTGGCTAGAGAGGTTAAGAACAATAAAAAGGGCTTTTTTGGATATGTCCGCAGCAAAAGGAAGAAGAATGAAACGGTAGGGCCACTGCATGCAGAAGATGGCAAAATACTAACAGGGGACAGAGAAAAGGCAGAATTACTCAACACCTTCTTTGCTTCAGTCTTCTCAGAAAAGGCAAAGGGTGCTCAACCTAAGGATAATGGAGCAGAAGACAGAATAGAGGAATTTCAGCACAGAATAAGTAAAGAGGTAGTACAGGAATACCTGGTTAACCTAAATGAATATAAATCTCCAGGACCAGATGAACTACATCCTAGAGTATTAAAAGAACTGGCAAATGTAATATCGGAACCACTGGCAATAATCTTTGAGAACTCCTGGAGAACAGGAGAAGTCCCAGCAGACTGGAGGAGGGCAAACGTTGTCCCCATCTTCAAAAAGGGAAAAAAAGAGGATCCCAACAATTATCGTCCAGTTAGTCTGACATCAATTCCAGGAAAGGTTCTAGAGCAGATCATTAAGCAGAGAGTCTGTGAACACTTAGAGGCTAATGCCATAATCACAAAAAGTCAACATGGGTTTCAGAGAAACAAGTCATGCCAAACGAACCTGATCTCGTTTTTTGATAAAATTACCAGCTTGGTAGATGAAGGGAATGCTGTGGATATAGTATACCTTGATTTCAGTAAGGCCTTTGACAAGGTTCCCCATGACATTCTTGCAAACAAGCTTGCAAAATGTGGGATAGACAAGTTAACTGTTACATGGATTTGTAATTGGTTGACTGGCCGAACTCAAAGGGTGCTCAACAATGGTTCCTTTTCATCCTGGAAAGAAGTGACCAGTGGGGTGCCACAGGGCTCTGTCCTGGGCCCAGTGCTATTCAATGTCTTTATTAATGATTTGGATGACAGAATTGGGGGCATACTTATCAAATTTGCAGATGACACTAAACTAGGAGGAGTAGCTAATACCCCAGAGGACAGGATCAAAATTCAAAATGACCTGAATAAACTAGATAGCTGGGCCGATGCTAACAAGATGAAATTCAATGCAGAGAAATGTAAGGTTCTGCACTTAGGGCGGAAAAATGAAATGCAGAGATATAGGATGGGGGACACCTGGCTGAATGAGACCACATGTGAACGGGATCTAGGAGTCCAAGTAGACCATAAGCTGAACATGAGTCAACAGTGCGATGCGGCAGCTAAAAAAGCCAATGCAATTTTAGGCTGCATCAATAGAAGTATAGTTTATAGATCAAGGGAAGTTATAGTGCCACTCTATTCTGCTTTGGTCAGGCCCCACCTGGAATACTGTGTCCAGTTCTGGGCACCACAATTCAAAAAGGATGTGGAGAAACTGGAGCATGTCCAAAGGAGGGCAACTAAGATGGTGAAGGGTCTGGAAACCATGCCCTATGAGGAACGCCTTAGGGAACTGGGAATGTTTAGCCTGGAGAAGAGAAGGTTAAGAGGTGATATGATAGCCCTTTTTAAATATTTGAAGGGATGTCATATTGAGGAGGGAGCAAGCTTATTTTCTGCTGCTGCAGAGACTAGAACGCGGAACAATGGATGCAAGCTGCAGGAAAAGAGATTCCACCTCAACATTAGGAGGAACTTCCTGACAGTAAGGGCTGTTCGACAGTGGAACACACTCCCTCGGAGTGTAGTGGAGTCTCCTTCCTTAGGGGTCTTTAAGCAGAGGCTGGATGGCCATCTGTCAGGGATGCTTTGATTTGGAGTTCCTGCATGGCAGGGGGTTGGACTGGATGGCCCTTGTGGTCTCTTCCAACTTTATGATTCTATGATTCTATGATTCAAAGGAGCGGGATATAAATAATTTTTTTATTATAATATTATTATTAAGAATCTGCTTGTAACTCTGGAAGGTGGTAGTGCCTGTACTACAAAGGGAAGTATGTTAATTAAAAGCCCTATGCATGTACACATGTACTCACATTGCTCCTTAACAGAAAAGCTAAAATTGATTTGCCTCTTGATGTAATAAAGTGCCATTAGGAAGCATGGCTTAAAACACCCATATTTTAAAAATAAGAAGTATTTGAAATTGTTGTTTAACTATAGTGTGAGGTGCTTGAGTGATAAGCCATGAACATTATATTAAAAACAACGTTCTTCAACTTGGAGTTCATCAGTTGTATTGGGTTACAATCTCCACCATTCTCAAACAGCATGTTTTTGCTGGTTTGGGATTATGTCATTTGCAGTCTGAAAAACCAGAGGGCTCCCAATTGAGGAAGTCTGGATTAGAAAAAATTATGGAGGAAAAATTTGTCAGTGGCTATTAGCTCAATGGAATTTCCAGTTTCAAAGCCATTTTGCCAAGCAGTACCAGAAAAAGAGTACTATGATAGAGGAGGGCTGTTGCTTTCATGCCCTGCTTTCAAAGAACATGGGGAATGGCCACTGTTCACGAACAGAACACTGGCCTAGGTGGATTTTTGCTGTGCTCCAGCAGGAAAGCAGAGTGAGTAGCACTAGAACATAAAACTAACACAGTGCTCTTTTGCCTTATCCTTTGGAAACTCTTTGTTCTTATCCCAACATTCCCACTGTGTTTCTGGTAAGTTATCTCTTTACTTTCACCTACTAGTTGGCCCTCCACAGATTCTTCATCCATGGATTCAAGCACATATGACTTGAAAATACTCAAAAAATATACAAGTTGCAAAAAGCAAACCTTGATTTTGCCATTTTATGTAGAGGTACCCATTTTACCATGCCATTGTATTTAATGGGACTTGAACATCCATGAATTTTGGTATCCACAGGAGGTCCTGGAACAAAACCCTAGTGGATACCAAGTGTTCACTGTATGTGACAGATATACAGCAGGAAAAGCTTTTCTTGAATATATTTGCAGTAATGGAAATACTGAATGTTGGAGTTTTATTGATTATGGAGCACCAGAAACACTGTCAATCAGCTACTGCACTTGCAGTCCTAAATTATCCCCAAATGTGTATATTCATGTATAGGGATGACTTGCATCTGTTGATGGCAAATTATTTGCTTCCAGGGTTGCCATACCACCCAGATGGCTGTGTTCTACTTGGATCTCATTGGACAATATTCTGGCCTGGATACCAAGCTTTCTTTTAAAAAACAATAACAACTAAGGAGGTTATCACACGAAGGGAACTGGAAGTATAATCCAACAGCAATCTGAATGCAATCATGGCATGAAAACTGATAACACACATTTTTGGGCAAAGGGAAGTCCTTCCGAACACAATCATGGAGTTTCACATTATTGCGTGAGAAACTATCACATGCAATTTCGGGCACTGGGAGGCAGTTTTGGGCAGTTCCGAATGCAATGCAGCATCAATATGCAATCACATAAATTCACTGAACTAGCAAATTTACTCAATTCTGAACTGGCCTCTCTTCCATTTCTTTCGAAATTGAGAGAGATTCCTCCTGTGTGATAAACTCCATAGTATCTATCTAGGAAGTTTAGTGCACAGCTAAAAAAAGCAACTTTCCACTACCAAATTCAATTCTAATTCAGAATGTATCCTGATATTATCACACACATTTTGCTGCTGACACTCCCAGCTGGGTGAATCCCAGCTAACTTCTGGCTAGAATCTGAGCTCAGCCAGGCTCTTTTCAAAACTAGGAAGCTCCTGGCATTGCAAATCAGACAGCTGAGCTTGGATTCTAGCTGGAAGTTACCTGGGATTCACGGAATCAGTGGCAAAACATATGTGATAATATCAGGATACATCCCGAATCATAATTGAATTCGGCAGCACTAAGTCGCTTTTTTTTTTTAGCAGTGTGCCTAACTCCTAGGTCATGTAGAATCCAAGATATGGGCCAAAATATGTAGTCACTCTTCAGTCCAATTGTTTCACAAGAAACAAGTGAGGTGCAAAGTAAGATGAAGGAAGATGCATGGTAGGTGAAGGAGAATGATGCAAGCAGCAGAATATGAGAAGCAATATGATGGGGACACAGTAGCTACAGTGGATTGGCACTTGCTTTGAATTTGTTTTCTTATGCAAAAAAATACTTTTCAAAGTTTTTCAAGTGGGTGACTCTGTTAGTCTTTCGCAGCAAAAAAGCATCTAGTATCCACTTTTATCTACTCAGCAAGTTATTGGGTAATTGAAACAAATCTGCAATTTGCAGTGGAGAGTTACCTCAGTTGACAGAAATTTGTACACATCTTTGGAGTGGGAGGATGTGATTAGTGAGATGAGAGGAATGGAAGTGTGAAAACTACAAATATTTATCATTACTTTAAATTGGTATTAATGAATAATAATTGAGTGGGAGCAAAGACATCCTAGAATCATAGAATCATAGAGTTGGAAGAGACCACAAGGGCCATCCAGTCCAGCCCCCTGCCATGCAGGAACTCCAAATCAAAGCATCCCTGACGGATGGCCATCCAGCCTCTGCTTAAAGACCTCTAAGAAAGGAAACTACACTACAGTGTTCCACTGTCAAACAGCCCTTACTGTCAGGAAGTTCCTCCTAATGTTGAGATGGAATCTCTTTTCCTGCAGTTTGCATCCATTGTTCCGCGTTCTAGTCTCTGGAACAGCAGAAAACAAGCTTGCTCCCTCAATATGACATCCCTTCAAATACTTGAACAGGGCTATCATATCACCTCTTAATCTTCTCTTCTTCAAGCTAAACATCCCCAGTTTCCTAAGGCGTTCCTCATAGGGCATGGTTTCCAGACCCTTCACCATCTTAGTCGCCCTCCTAAGATAGTATCCTAGTATAGATGAGCTGATTGTCATACATATTGTCATGAAAGGTTTTTCTATAAAAAGGTCGAAGAAAGTTAAAATAGACTGTTTTCTACTTATTGTATAATAAAAATACTTACTCCTTTGAAGGAAATCAGACCATGCTATTTTTCCTTTCAGTAACTGCTCTTTGTGTAGTTTCCCTCACATTTAGCCTTGCGAATCAGATAGCAGTCACTCTCAGGGCCTTTCTATGATATTTTCATAGAAAGGGAAAGATAGCTTCTGAGCATTAGGGAAAAACCGAGGGCAATTTTTTATATATATAGTGATCTGATAATACACTGGAAGAGCATGACAAAATGTTAATATTGTTGTTCTTTTATCAGTATTGTGCCAGGAATGTACATATTTTTACATGGTTCCCATCTCCCTATTACTCTCCATAGCAACCCTGTAAGATAGTTTGTTGAGAGGCAGCCCACTGTTACCGCCGATAAATTCTATAACCAACCAGAGATTTGAACTTAGGTCTCCCTCTTTCAAGTCCAGTACTTTAAATATTATTCTATATTATATTGATATCTATAGCAATATAACTGTTAAAAATACAGTCAGTCCTCCATATCCATTGATTTTTTTTTTATTCAACCATCTCTGGCATGAAAATATTCAAAAAAAATAAAATAAATAAAATAAATTCCAATAAGCAAACTTTGATTTTGCCATTTTCTATAAGGGACACCATTTCTCTATGCCACCATATTTTGATATCCTCAAGGAGTCCTGGCTGGAACCAAACCCCAGCCGAGGCCATAATGAAACAAAGTGGACGAAAAATGCAGTCATTGATGTTCATAATTTGCATTATCCTAATATGCATAATATGGAATATTGCAACCCTCTTTGCTTTTCATGCTCCACTTCTGAGTCCTGGTAAACCTTAAACCAAACAAGGCTCTCAAAATGCAACAGTGAAGAATGGGGTGACAGCCAGCCAGACTATTCAACGGTATCTCCTGTAGATCATTGTATTAAAAGAAGTGCAATCTTAACAAAATGTTCAGAGCACTTGGTTACTAATAAATACTTATCAATTTATATTGCCTCCTTGAATGGCAATCAGTTTCAGAATATAGTATAGGTTTCCAAAGTTTCCGCTTTTACACCATTATACTGAATTTATTAGGAACCCCCCTAAACAATCTTCCCCCTTTCTGTTTCTTTTAGCTCAGGGCTAGTCCAGGCAAGAATTTATATCATATCTGGTTTTATTCATGAAAGTCTGGAAGCAAGTGTGAATGAGAGTTTTTTTTTAAAGGTTGTGGTACCAAAGAGCATCTACGCTTGCCATACTCTATTGTGTTGCTCGTGTTGATCCTGCTAGTTTCAGGTTTGCCTTTTGGGCTCAGTGTGGAGTTTGCTGCAGGGCCTGTTTCCACAGGTTAAACATTTATTGTATCATTGCAACTGACACTTCCCACTTGCCTCCCCCTTCTTCTTGGAAGCCCTTATTAACTTGTGGTCAGGGAAACTGAATTCAAGGGACTGGGAGTGGAACTGTGCTGAGCTGTTGTTCACTTGTCACATAACTGCGATTTCTTGGCCTCCTACACAGGACAAAAATGAACTAATGCTTTTAATAGTGTCACAAGCCTTGGCCATAGGCTGAATGCAGCTGAAAAGGGGGCTTTGATACACTGGATGAATATGGAGATAGGGCGAGGCTGTGAAGGACAATTGCTTTTCTGTCTTCATGCAAAGTGAGCTGTTTAAGAAGCATGTCTCCCACAGTATCATTGACATGTAATATTCTGTTCCCTGGTATTAACTGAAAGCACTAATGCAATGCTTTGGAATACTGCTGAAGATCTGTTGGGCTGGATTTTCCACACGCACATACACCCCCGCCTTGTTTAAGGCAGTTTCCATGCTGCTGTTTGGCCTGCCATCCTGTTTTCACAACGTAATGTCTAGGAGCAGCCATGGGAAAAAAAATTCAGCTAGCATTACCCTTTCAGCAGTTTAAACTGCTTTTCCTTTTGTCCTCCTGCCTCAAATAGCCCCAGATTGCTTCCTGCATAAAGGGTTTTGTTGTTGTTGTTGAGGGGGAGTAACGTGTTAGCAACTGTTTTGCCACTAAGGGCTAATACAGCGGGCCCTCCACATTTGCTGATGTTAGGGGCACAGAACCACCATGGAAGTAGAAAAACTTCAAATTAAAAAATACTTTCTTTTTTCTTTTTTTTACCTGAGAGAACACCTTTCTCAGGGCCCGTTCCCACTTACATTTAAACCGGTTTGCAAATCCTGTTGACACCGGGTCGTGGATTTGATTGAAGTTGATACCTAGTTCCCACTATGGGAGCGGATTATTTCAAGAATTCCTTGCATTTGTGTCTTTTTTTGACATGCTTGTCATTCAAACTAGCCAGTCTTTTTTGTATATGTCAATCATATGACACACATGTACACGCCATCAGTGCCAACCAGGGCTGCTTCTGGAGCTTCCAAGCGTCTACGGTCAACATCCACCACAAACTGACTATAGAATCACACTGAAGCATCTATAAATGCCCAGTGAAGTGTTTTCTCTAGGAATATCTAGGTCCTACAACACGACTCTTTGGCCAGCTTCCACCCAAATCACTCTGGAGGACCTAGAGATTCCTAGACAGAACATATTAATCAAATCCATGAATAATCAAATCCACAAAAATCAAAGTGGATTTGATGTGAAAAGTCAAAGATGCACCACGCAAATGTGTAGGGCTGTCTGTATGGAGAATGATTAAAATAGAAAGCAGTGACTTCACAGCTCAATTCTTTATCTGTCTCCTCCCAAGTAAGTCACATATAAATTGAATAAATAAATAAATAAATAGTTGTGTAGAAGAGAGAATTTAATCATGTATTGCTTGGCTGAAATTTCCACTTCTGCATTCCTATTAAAGGGATAGGATACTGGCAAGGGGAAAAGGGAATATCAACCTCAACAATGCCCCAAAAAGAACATGTGTAGGCATAAGGGAAACTTAAATCTATGAATGCCACTAATAGGATGCCAGCCTTTTTCTGCCAAGTAGCCATTTTCCCTGTTCACACATCTGCCAATGAACTGGAATTTGTGAATGTACCCCAATTCAGATGTCTGCCTTTCCAATCTTCCCTTGATAGTAATAGAGTGTCTTGGGTGGCCCAAGCATTCTGAAACTGGTTCTTGATATTGCTATTTATGATTTGTATTTAATCTCTTGTGTAGAGATTGTGCTGTTTACTTCCCCATGTAAAATAAAAGGTGCAGTGCTGGCATTGAATGATTCTCATCAGATGATGAACAACTCTATGAATGTTGGTGTTGTGGGTGACATTAACCTTTAATGGTGTTGCCAGATGTAGAAACAAAGATGGTATCTGGTTTTGCAGCAGTCTAGTCTTTGCCTTTCCATCCATTCTGTGTGGTCTTTTGTAGGTGAGTAGTTATTTAAAGAGGAGACATGTCAAAAGCAAGCATAGGTCTGCCACACCACACAAAGTGCTGCCAGCTCCAAAAACTAATGGGATCATTCATGTTCACAGAGACCACAATCTATCAATTGAAAAAAATATTTGGACATGTCCTTCATGCCCTGCTTATGACTTTTCTAGGAGCATCTGGCTTTGCCTTTATCAGGAAGAGAAAGTTGATTTTGCAAGACCATTCTTACTGTCTTAATATACTTGGCATATGCATACAGTAATAACAACAATGAATGTGGTGGGCATTTTTATGGCAAGTGGAAACGTTAAATTGGTATTATTTTCTTCCTCATGCACTTGTATTGAGTTCATGATGTTTTTGTAGCATGTTCTTTTGTTTGTTTTTATTGTCTTTTTAGGGTGAAGCAGACATCACCTTGATTTAATTTAATATTGGCCTGGAAAGGGACTATGGGTGTTTGCACTTCTGTTCCACTGGGAATGGAAGTCAGTACCACTGGGAATGGTGTAAATCAGGACCACAGACTGCTGGTGTGTTGACTCTGCATGTCCAATGGCTGGCACATTTAACTTTCATGGACAAAGGTGGGAAAGTATTCCACCCCTCAAGTACTTTTCATTGCAGTATTTACACAGACGTAGACCTACAGCATATTTTTTTTTCTATGGCCTCTGTTCTATAAGCTGGCCCTCACATTGGCCAAGAAGTGACAGCTTGAGAAGAGACAACTTGACCACGTGGTTTGCACAGTCAGACTGTGGCATGTACTTCTTTTGTCCTTTAGATTTCTAAACTGGGAGTCTTAACAGTTCAAAGCGGTGATTGTTTTAAGCATTATACTATGGCACTGGGCAGCACAAAGGCTTTCTTCACTGCTTTCATAGTGTGGTGTGCAGCAGAACTGTTTGGATTATGAGCAGCCTCCTAAATAATAGTCTGCATGCACAGAAAAGAAAACAGGCTATATCTTCCACTACAGTGCTTGCATACAAAATTATTTATATCCAACTTACTCTGATGGGGTCACTGATATTACCGGAATGTGGTACCGGATTTATTTATTTTATAATGTTATTTTAATTTGCCCATAGTATCATCTACAAGGCACTTGCATGTCTTCCAGGAAAGAAAGAAACAGTTATAGCATCTGGAGACCCAGAGTTGGCCATCACTGCTGGAGATTGAAGAATAATTTGTGCCTATTTCTCCTCCTTTTTGGTACTGTAAAGCAGATGGAGTACTTTCCTTAATGGCTAAATCCCTTCCATACAATGATTCTATGCCTTTTCCCACCTGAAGAATTACCATTAACCATCCTCCCATACTCTCCCGTCAGTCCAAGGTGCTCAGTAAATTCTAAACCATCTTGTCAAGGGCTCCCTTCCTTCAGGCTAGCTCAAATAAAATAAGTAAAAGTAAGTAAAATAAAATAGAGGGCATCTTGGCTTTACTTGCCCATGTTCTGGAAGAACGCAGCTATGAACAAAATCTAGTGAGATAACAACCAAATATATTTCACCATGCTTTCAAAAATAGCCTTAGCTAAGGATAGTGTGTCTCCTCTGAATGAATACCTGGAGGAGGTAACGGGATGGATGAGGCTTCTAACTTGGATTTGGAGGAGGAAGGGGTTACACTCCTCCTGAAATTCTGTGTTCATAGACTATGGTAGGAATGTTTCTGTATTTGTCACTTGCAATGACAGCTTAGATAGATGCGAGAGCCAGGAGGGCCTATTGTCAGCTTTGGCTGTTACACCAGCTGCATCTGTTCCTAGAGCAGGAGGATCTAAAGGTGGTAGTGTACATGTTGGTAACCCTAGGAGTGGATTTCTGCAATGTGCTATATATTGGGCTACCTCTGTACCAAGTTTGGAATCTTAAATTAGTTCAAAACACAGCAGCAAGATTGGTTACTGGTACATCTAGGATCACAGCAATATTAAAGCCACTCTGTTGGCTGCCAATTAGTTTCTGGGCAAGGTACAAACTGTTGGTTGTTACCTTTAAAGTCCTATATGGTTTGGTTCCAGGTTAGCTCTGGGATCCCCGCCTCCCAAATAACCCATTCCTTATGCTCAGGTCCTATTTACTACAGTCAGTCAGGCCTAGGTTGGTAATGGTCAATCAGGCTGCATCTGCATTGCAGAAATAACCCAGTTTAGCTCAATTCTATGGATTTCTTGGAATTGTAGTTTGTTGTGGCCTCTGACGGAGGTGGCTAAATATTACAAAAAACTACAAATTTCCAGAACCCCATAGCATTGAGCCATGGAAGTTAAAGTGATGTCAAACTGGATTATTTTTTGCTGATGATGCTGCCTCCTGCTTAAAACCTGCCTAAAACTCGGCTCCCAGCTGCACTCAGCTGGCCAATTTGCAAAGCCAGGAGCTTCCCAGCTTTTCAAATTGGTCAGTTGAGCTCGGACACTAGCCGGGATTTAAGCAGGTTTTAGGAAGGAGGCAGCATCGGTAACAAAATGCATACCAGTATGATAATATCCAGCTGCATCCCGGAAGAGGATTCAAACCAGGCAAGGTAAACTGGATTATTTAGTTGTGTGCTAAACTCCTTAGTCTCTAGATTTTAGAATAAACTGGAATCAGGAGAGCTGGGAAACACAGAGCAAATAGAGAGACAGTTTTAATTAATTTTCCTTCTGGAGTGGGAAAAAATACAAATTCTTCTACATGGCTAAAACTATGCTGCCATCTTGCAAGAGGACAAAGCTACAGCTACTGCTGTTTGAGGGCTGGGGGCAATCACTAGATTTACTTTCAGCTGCAGAAGTGCCTGTTAGCATCTAGTACGGTATGTTCATCTTCTTTTTTGTATAAAATAGGTTTTAGAAGACTCCAGATCACTAGGGCTTTTCTATCCAAAGGAAAAGTAAATCTTGTGGCACAGCCTCAAGAGCTGCTTGGGGATGTAGGGAATGCAGAACAGCATTAAGGCAATAAAGGCATGGCATAGGTTCTTCAATAAATGTTTTTTATTGTCTGCTTTTTGTTGTTTAATTGATAATCTCTTCTTTGATTTATAGAAGAAGGCATTAGTTGTTTATGATGATCACTGGGTTGTTTGTGATTACCACTAACCCCTAGATCCATGATATGGATCAAGTTTAAAGGTATTAACAAGGCAGTGATGCTTCTATTTGAACAAAGGCTGATAGTTTATATTTAGGCAATCTTCAAGTCTATATTATGCATAAAACAGTATTTTAGAATAAATGTTGTGGATTATATTAAACAAGGAACAAATGGAAAACAGTTCCAGTGTATCCAGTGTAATTTAAACTTAAATTTTACTTGATATAATTAGCTTTTAGGCCTGGTCAGCTGACCTGAATCTGAATCTCAGGGGATTAGCATTAATAGTGAAGGAGGATTTTTCATATAGTTGTTACTATAGAAACAAACCCCTTGCTTGGCAATCAAATAAACAGTATGCTCAAATCACCTTAATTAGTCAAAGACTTACCGAGTAATTGTTAGTGGTAACAGGCTGAAAATATAGCAGCATTGTTAAAACCAACCATAATTTAGTTTTATAGATGAAAATTTGTTTTAGGTTGTCAGTAGATTAGTAATGTTTACATTTAGCCTGATAAATTTTACCCACCAATGATAAGAAAGGGTACAGGAAACATGTCTAGGAACAGTTCTTACGTAGCACAGCAGAAGTGAAATATTACTATTTTTCTCATCAGAGATGATGTAGCTATGAAAGTGAGCCACATGTCAGGTAAAGTCTGTTATTCAAATCTTGCTTTTGTTATAAACCCCTAAGTGAATCACTGTTTCAGCTTCAGTGCCACCCATTTTAATCTACTGTATGGGTTACTATAAGATTCTTTATTAATATATAATTTATTTATATCCTGCCTTGTTGGTATAGCTCTTGGGGCAGTTTAGAATGAAGCTACACAAAAATAGCAACAGCATAATTAAAGCAATCAGGTTAAATCCACAGGGAAAAAAATGCATTTGGTATATTGTTTCATGATGATAACCCGCTCATGGAGGTCCTGCCACATGTCCATGTGGTGGGAACACAAGAGAGGGCCTTTCCAAGCCTGTCCCCAGACTCTGTAACCCTCTGCCCAGAGAAGCTAGACTGATACCTTTCTTACTATCTTTCTTCAAGCTGGTAAAACGTGTTTGTTTTTGGAAGGCCTTTGAAAATTGATTCTTCAGAAGAAGCAGGCCTTGTGCAATGTGCTGGGGATGTCTATTTGATGAGTTTTTGTTTTAATTTGTTTTAACTCTTTTCAAATTTTACAATGGTTCAATTTCTTTTTAAATTTTATATCCACTGCTTTTTAAATATGTAGAATTGTTTTAAGTCACCCTGAATCTCAAATTGGGTAAAAAACAGGTTAAAAATAAATGTAGTCTATCATCATCATCATCAGATAAAAGTTAGCACACTTAACAGTTTTTACATGTGTAAAGTATGGCACATGGTTTAAGTTCTGTAAGATGTAGACTTTACATGTGCCTATACTCTGTTGCAGGCTTTGTAAACAAAAAATCTGGCTATCCCACTTGTGCTTCCTTTCTGAGAATGCAAGACATGGGCCTACGGAACTCTCTGCTACAATGTCTAGGCAGCTTCTTGGATTTTTCAAATTATAGAATGCTCTATTATCTGTACCTATAAGCTGCAGTCACCAGCACAAGTCATGCATACCTAAGGTGCAAACATTGGATTGCCATCCTTATTACACAAAACATGGAGATGAATCAATTACATTTATTGGAGAATCTATATAATTGAATGAAGCACTGCTTTTCAAATGATTGAATGAACCTACTTAAGCATACAGTTCTTACTTATCTAGGGCTAAATATGCTTAGTAAGTGATTCTTCCAAGCTAAATAGATTCCCCAACAGTTTTCCTCCTATCCCATGTTGTTTCAGGGATGCCTGATTTGTTTGTAAGTACAAGCCCCTAAACTTCTCACCTGCCATTCACTCAGGGCCAGCAACAGATGCTGTCTAGCTGTCTTCTTCCTTTCACTCTGGTTCTTCCAGCTGCTTCTGGCTTTTAAGATGGACCTGTTGCCACGTTTCAAACACAGCATCATTTTAAATACTCTTATTCTAGTGAGCATATTCCATTTTTGTGGGACCACTTTGATATCTGGTTATTTATTTTTTTTCCAAATTTGATTATAATTACGTTGTATTATAACATCCACATTAGTCATTATATGTACTCCCAGATATTTTGTTTTCTTAATCCCCAATTTCAATTCCTGATGACTGACTATTGGTGTGGTGAGGGAAGCTGTTTACATCAACCAGGAGTGGACCTGAGTGAAACCTCCACTTGTTTCTGAGGCTTCATCCCTCTACTCCATACCAGGACTCGTGTGAACTTCTAGGAAAGAGAAACATCCCCGGTGCCTCTCTCCTCTCACTTCACTTGAACAAATTAGTGCACCCAGTGAGTTGGGAGATGCACATGTGGATGATGCCCTGCTCTACCTCTCATTTCTTTCCTCTGAAAAGGGAGCATACCATTATGGAATGCTTGAGGACAATCACTAGCCATATATGGGTTCCAAGGTACTTTCGACCTAGCTTCAATTACATTTTTAAAACAGGAACCCTGTTGTGACAGCTTATTCCTGGACAGTGAGTGGTCGGTCTGTCATAGCAGGGAAGGGAGCAGGATGTTTCTATAGCTGCATTCAGCCCAATCCTATACAGAGATATTGAGGAATTAATCTCACAGTGTTCAATCCATCCTTCTCTGAAGCAGAGAGCTAAAGTCAAAGTTCTACTTTGTTCAAAGTATGCTTTGAACACTAATTTATGAATTCATGAAGGCAGAGAGAAATGCTCAGCTCACCCATACTGCACTATTCCCCCTCGCCCCCTGACCTCACACTCAGCTGATGTTTAGGCTACAAGCATTGATTCTATGAAGCAAGTCCCATTGTGGCTTTGAAGTGCAATTTCCTTGCTAATTTAACTGTCAGAAAACAGTATGAATTAATCCTTGAAGAAAAAGGTTGGTATGGAAATAGGAAATCTTTTTACAGCCTTTTTCTTGGCCAGTGGCGGTAAGCTTTATTCCAGGTGGAGAGACCAATAACTAAAAATAAAATTGCCCTCTCTTGATTCCTAATGGCTTTTCTGCTGTGACCCAGTTCCATGAAGGGAAGCTGTAAGTTTGCAAGTTGTCTTTTGAAAGTTTGCTTGCATCAATAATTTCCCACAATTCAATTTAAAAAAACAATATTATTTTTATTGAAATATTTTATGGTACAGAGTGGTAAAGGGAATGTAGAGCACAAGAGATTTATTGTTATCAAAACAAACAGTGCATTGTGTTCATCCCATTAAATGCACATTAACAAAAGGGCAGTAATCTCCAACCAGCCAATAAAAAGAATAAACACTAACGAGAATAACAAAGCATATTAACCAAAGAAATGATTGCTAGTAATAAAGCTAACCACAACCAGACACACCAGTTTTCACATTTCATATAACTCAGACACATAAAATAGATGCATTTGTATTTGTTTGGGTTATCTAGATATGCTATTAGTATAACTGTTCTGTGCATTGTCTACTCAGATGTCAGCTTCAATTAGTTAAAAAGGGTTTAGTCCCAATAAACTGCTCACATCATTGCACCTAAATGCCATAGTTGGATATCAAGCTACTTTAAACTGTTGGCTGGGAAATTCTGGAAACAGTGCTCCAAAAACAGGGAACATTTCCAAACCTTGGATACCTCATGCCTCCTGCAATCATTGTTTCCTTGTGAGATATTTTGGATCTTTCAATGGGGTAGTGATATTGATTTTAGTTGCTGTGAACCAAACAAGAAAAAAGTACCTTGTCTAAATGAGCAAAATATTTCAGAAGTAATATGTATGAGGAGGGGCCATTAAAAAAAATCACTATTGTTGGATCTAAGGATATTCCAACAATGAACTGGTATATTGGAGCTTTATAATTTCATTTATGTTTGTTGTTGTTGCTCACTGCCATCAAGTTGATTTCAGCTTATAACAACTCCATGAATGAGAGAGCTCCAAGGCACCCTATAATCAACAGCCATGCTCAGGTCTTGCAGAGTTAGGGTCTTCCTCTTTTCCTACTGCATTTTACCTTTCCAAACATTATTGTCTTTTCTAGTGATGCATGTCTTCTCATGATATGGCCAAAGTGTGACAGTCTCGGTTTAATTGTCTTGGCATCTAGGGAGAGTTTAAGCTTCATTTGCTCTAGGACCCATTTATTTGTCTTTTTAGTAGTCCAGGCTATCAATAGAATATCCAGCACGTCATCTCAAATGAATTGATCCCCCCCCCCATCAGCTATCTTCACTGCCTAGCTTTCCCAACCACACATAGAAATGGGAAATACAATGGCATGGACGATCCTAACTTCAGCATTCAATGATATATCTTTACACTTCAGGATCTTGTCTAGTTCCTTCATAACTGCCATTCCAAGCCCCTGTCTTTTTCTGATTTCTTTACTGCACTCCTCATTCTGACTAATGACTGAGCCAAGGTATGGAAAATCTTGAACTGTTTCAATGTCTTCACCATCTGCTTTGAAGTTACAGAAATCATCAATGGTCATTATTTTTGTTTTCTTAAAGTTCAGCCATAAACCTGCCTTTATACTTTCTTCCTTGACTTTCTTCAGTAATTGTTCCAGAATGTTGCTATCGATTTGCACTATTTGACTGGAAGAAAGAAAGGGTCATGCCACAAATTTGATTGTCCTGATGCATAACTTGTATTCAGGACAAGAGGCTACTGTTAGGACAGAATACAGAGAAATAAAATGGTTTCCAATTGGCAATAGTCATTCAAGGCTGCATTTTATCACCTATATATTTAACTTATATGCTGAACATTTCATTTGTAAAGCAGGATTAGACTCAAAGACCTGGAACAATTACTGGAGAAAGAAAGAAGAAAGAAAGAAAGAAAGAAAGAAAGCGTAAAGGCAGGTTTAGAGTTGAACATTAAGGAAACAAAAGTAATGACCATTTCATTTATGTAGACATAATGCCCTTTGGAAGTGTGAATATATGTAGTTATTATTTTACTGTGAAAGGAAATATGAATAATACAGATATATGAAAGGTAGGCTTTAAATGTTTATAAAGCCAGGGTGGGAAGCCATACAGATGTTGCTAGACTCTAACTCCCAACATGCTGGTTAGGGCTGGTGGGAGTTTAACAACATCCAGAAGACTGCACAGTTTCTGCCCCTGCTCTCAAGGATATTTTTCTTGTGGATGAAGACCAGTATAAGAATTTAAAACATTCCATTAAATAGGCAGCTTCCTTTACGGGGTGAAACAGATGGGCAGGAAAAAGTCGCTTGAAGCTGCCCTTTCCAAAGCCACATTGAAACCCCACCAACTGGACATTTAAACACCAAGGAAGATTGGTCCACCTATAAGCTGTGTGGACTTAACCCCCTGAAGCTGTGGGCACAGTTTGCGATACAGACTCCAAATATGTATCCACAGTGAAGTTTTAAGTTTGAAGGTCAGGGGATGAATACTATTTGGATTCTTTTGATAAAGATGTTGACACATGACCAGCAGGTGTCAGTACTGGCCTACTCTTTTGAATTGGGAGCAAAACTGTGCATGTCAATTCTATCTAGCAGCCTCCTGAACGACAGACATTTAGTTGGCTGTTACACTCTGGCGTGCCTACACAGTACATTGCTCACTTACAGTTTTTCACCAGAATGTTCTTTGCCCACTTGGAACAGAGAGGGGAAAAAATCTGAATATATTTCTTGCAAAATAGTCTTTGTTCTTTTGCACATGTTTGTGACGATCTGTATGATCTTAATTTTGTTGTTGCAGAATTTTGTTTTTATTCCTTTTCTTTTTTAATAGGCTTTACAATTTACCCACCCAGGATATTAATCTCATAAAAACATTACTGACTACTAACAGGCAAATAATGTTTGAGACTTTTCGAGATCACAGATATAATTTGGGCTGATATCTGTGGCCTGATCTAGAGAGGCTGAAGAGGTGCCATCATGGTGCCATCAGGGTTCGGGAGCGTGCATTGTATACACGCTCCCGAACCCTAGTACATAATGGCCCTGGTGCTATTACATAATGCCGTTTAGATGGAGTATGTAATAGCGCCACCGCAACTGCACAGCTTCCTCACAGAGCTGCTCAGTTGAAGTGGTGCAAAGAAATCGCACCACAACTGTGCACCTAAAAAGAAGCATAGTTTCCCCACTCCTTTTTAGGTGTGCAACTGCTCTGCAGCATCTAGCTGCTGCGAAGCAGTTACAGCACCAAAAGAGGTGGCGCCAGACCGCCCTTTGTGGGCGATCTATACCACTCCTATGAGCTGCCAGATCGACTCCATCAACGCAACAAACACCAGAAAGGAATACCATGGTTAACCATAAAAGTGACACCTTTGTTCCATACACTGAAAACTTAAAAGAGGGGTCCCGTGGCCCTCCAGATGTCATTGTAAGAGTGGATCCACAAGGGCTGGTCTCACCTAGTTCAGTAACTCATGGTGTCACTCTGATGATCCTACTGTGATGGGGAGTGGATGGGGAGGAGAGTCTTACCCCAGGGAACCCAGCATCCTATCACCACTGTCCTCCACTGCTGGCCAATCCAGCAAAGACAGCCCCCCCATGCAAGAACAGTGGGGAGTCACAGTAAATGTCACCCCCCAAAATCATGGAAAGGAGCCAAACCGATTTGGAGGCTACAGGAGGGAGGAGAAGAGAGAAAGGACCATGTCTCCACCTCTATCTTCACCTTGCAGGGTACACCAAGAAGAGTCTTTCTAGGTGAAAGGCCTTGGGACGCCTCACTGTTGCCCAGTGATTTCCCCTGTGATGTTGTCACGCGGTGCAGTCTGCACCCACTTAGCAATGCCACTGCAGTCAGTAAAAATAATAATCAATGTATATATAATGGCTCCAGTGATATATTCATTATATAATACACAAATGAAATAACAGATTGTTTGTAGATGCAGCATTTCAGTGTTTGTCTGGAACATACCGGTAAACATTTTCAGGGTTTGTGATCCCCCCCCCCCCGAGAGAGCTAGCATGGTATAATAGTTTGAACATTGGCTTACAGCTCTGGAGACCAGGATTCAAATCTTTGTTTGGCCATGGAAATCCGCTGAGTGACCTTGGGCAAATCACATTCTCTCAGCCTCAGAGAAAGGCAAAGGCAAACCTCCTCTGAACAACTCTTGCTAAGAAAACCCTTTGATAGGGTTGCTTTAGGATTGGCATAAGTCAGAAACAACTTGAAGGCACACAATAAAAACGACAAATGCCCCCACTAATTCCAATGGCCAGCAGAGTCCAAGAGTTGCTGAAAGCAATTCTTCAGTTTCTTTCTGACTGAATCTATTTCAACTCACACCAGCACAGGTCAGGGTGATGCTGCTAAAACACAGAGAGGAATATTTAAAAACTGAGAAAGTTGTTGATGATATGAGAGAATAGTGCTATGTGAAATGAAAGCAACAAAGCCAGGAAGTGGCAGGGAGATTTACTGAATACTTGACCCTTAAGTTTGACCTCAGGAGTCCAAAAGGTACTTGCAGGCTTCTAATCACCTTTCAAGTGATGGAAAATTGCTGGGCTTACATTCCTGCTTTGCTCTGTTGTGGCACAAGTTCTTTTCAAAAGGTGCTTGGATTCCTTCTTAATGTGTGATAATGGAGATCCAATTTAGAAAATCAATACAAAATGGCAAGCTAAAAAAAGAGGACTAATAGGCGATCTGGCATGAACTGTTGGCAATGAATTGTATACTGAGAAATATTTTTTTCTCAAATTTTGTCTCATGAGAGTTGTGACCCAATGGATCATTACACACCTATGCATGCATGAACAAATGCACATATACAAAACCTTTTACTGCTAATATAATTGCTGCTATTATATTTATATAGATAAACCATAAGATACGTTAAAATACGGTATAAAAATACAATATAAAACAAAAAGAATTAAATAGAATTAACCATGAATTTTGAATGGAAAGTTGTAGAATATATTATTTTTGAGGTGTTTACCTGATAGCCAAAATACTGTCAATATCCTACTAGGCAATTTGGTGGTTGGGGTGCCACTGATGGAAAGGCCCTCTCTCTAGTTATTGTGTATCTGTCTTACATTTCTAATTGAAAGGTACTTGATGGGGACCTGGTCAACATTATCTGGAAATTTTCCAGAGATAATTCTAATCCTTTCCCCTGGTATAATCCAGAACAGGAGTGGGTAATGGTATCCTACCAGATGTTGTTAGGCTGCAACTCACATGATTCCTCACAGTAAGGTGATGGAAGTTGCAGTTTAACATGGTTTCTCATTCCTGATTTAGAAGACATGAAACCTGTTGACACCCCAGCCCTCTTCATACATTGAACATGCAAGGATTTAGAGGTGAAGACCGGCTTCCTTGTCCCTGCATGGATAGGCACCTCTTTTGACCTTTGAGCATTCAGCTGAGGCCTTGAAGAAAGTTTATGGGCAAGATCTATTTGGATGTGCTGGAAGACTCGGGCAGTGAATCTCTGAAACTTGAATCTAAAGGGTAAATTTGTGCTTGTTAAGTTGGAGAGGGCCTCTTGGGAACTTCCCACTGAATGTCATGTACAGTATAACGACCTTTATCTGCCCAGGGATATGTGAGTAAAGTTTATCTGATCCATATTGTAGATGTGTTTTCTTTTAACTTTAGCAAAGTTTATTTGTATTTTCAAGATGTGGGGCTTCATCTGGTCCATAATTGCACATGAGGAGTCAAGTTCACAACACTTAGATCTCTGCAGAGCGAAATGAGAACACTGAGAAATGGAGGTCTAAGGAAGCCTGCACCTGCAGGGAATAATGCGACAGGAATTGTGGGCTATCAAAATCCTTACAGGTTCAGGCTATCACTTGGAAAGAGCTTTTTCTTAACCCAGTCTACAGGCTGAAGAGACCTGGTACAGTGGTCCCCCGGGTTACGAAAGTAATCCGTTCCGGATTACCTTTCGTAACCCGAAAATTTTCGTAACCCGGGGGAGAAGAAAGAGAAAAAAAAAAGGGGCCAGGCCTCGGAGGGGAAGGGACGGCCTTCCCGCGGACCCGCGGGAAGGCCGTCCCTTCCCCTCCGAGGCCTGGAAGGCGGCGGAGGAGAAGGGACGGCCTTCCGGCGGACCCACGGGAAGGCAGTCGCTTCCCCTCCGAGGCCTGGGCGCCGGCGGAGGAGAAGGGACGGCCTTCCGGCGGACCCGCGGGAAGGCCGTCCCTTCCCCTCCGAGGCCTGGGCGCCGGCGGAGGAGAAGTTGACGGCCCCGCGCGGACCCGCGGGAAGGCCGTCCCTTTCCCTCCGAGGCCTGGGCGCCGGCGGAGGAGAAGGGACGGCCCTGCGCGGACCCGCGGGAAGGCCGTCCCTTCCCCTCCGAGGCCTGGGCGCCGGGGGTTCTTTCTTTTTTTTTTCGGATCCCGGGGGATATGTTAGCAGTCCCGCCGGTTTCGGATCCCGGGGTTTTCGTAACCCGGGGGATTCATAAGCCGGGGAACCACTGTACTTTATTGGACACATCCCCCCCCCCCCCATTATGGGCACAGGAGGGGGATGCTCGGGGCTATGTGAGGCAGAGAAAAAACAGATTTTACCACACGGCAAAGTGTCCTCAAAATGGCCCCATTCTGGCACCCGGCGCCAGGCCATTCCCATTCAGTGCAGAGGCACGTCCTTTGGCTCAGCTGGAAGACTTCCATTCAAGCCAAAGGACGCACCTCAGCACTGAATGGGAATGGCCTGGCGCCAGGTGCCAGAATGGGGCCATTTTGAGGACACTTTGGTGTGTGGTAAAATCCGTTTTTCTCGGCCTTGTGTGGCCCTGTGTGGCCCCTTTCCATGCCCATAATGGGCGGGGGGGGGATGTGTCCGATAAAGTCCCTAGTGATTTCAGGCTGTTCTCAAGGAATTTCCTCACAAAATGTTTAGCTTTGCTGTCTTTCCCTGGATCCTTCCAGTAGGCTAATAGCCTTCTTGAAGTTTGATGACCCCCATTATTCCAAATGGATCTAGTGCTGAGCTACAAGTCATCATGCATGTTATCTCAATTTTCTTCTCACCCCAAAAATTATTTATATGTGTACGCATGATATGATGAAAATAGGATTAGTGGGGTCTTTCTTAGAGATTGTGTCATGTGACTGTATTTTGTGCTTTGCACTCCAGCAAAGCTGGAAAGTGGAAAACAGATTCTCCAAGAGGGGTAAATGAGCTCACAAACAACTGTTAAGAACAAAGATTCTCAAGTTAATTTTATCAAAATTATCTTTAAGAAAATAAAAATATTTAGATAGTTAATGTATCAGTCCACTAGCAGATGGACTGGTAGTTCTAACAGTCCTAAAAGAGACAGAGAAAAATGGGGATTAGCATTTGCCAAATAAGAAGCATGGAAGAGGTTGCTATGGAAATATTCAGACAGGATTTGGCAGGCTGTATGTGGAGAGATTGGATGGATGGCTAACCATCCCTTTAGTGACCCCAACCAGGTGCACCAAACAGGTGCAAAGTGATATAAGGCTGAGTATTAAGGTCAGCAGATAAATTTCTGGAGCAATTAACACATGAAGGAATATGGGAGGAGAAAGAGGAATGATGATAGCCATGGACCTTATCTGACAGGAGGAATTTCTCTTTATTGCGAATGGAGCCAATTTGAATTCACGTGCATTCGCTAGTTTAGCGAATTTACATGAATTCCAATTGCATTTGGAATGCGTTCAGAATGACTTCCCATTACCCGAAAATAACTCCCCATTGCCCGAAATTGCGTGAGATGCTTTAATTCGCAATAACGTAAAACCCATGATTGCGTTTGGAATGACTTCCCTTTTGCCCGAAATTGCACGAGATACTTTAATTCGTAATAACGTGAAACCCCATGATTGCCTTTGGATTGCCATTGGATTGTACTTCCAATTTCTGACGTCTGATAAGGTCCTAAGAGGTATAATGACAGCAAAGAGTCCTGTGGTACCTTAAGAACTTGCACATTTTATTTGGCATAAGTTTTCATGGACTCTGGCTCACTTCAACTAGTTCATCATGTGAACATTGTGTAGGGCTGCTATATTCCAGTCCTTCATATCCAGGCATCTAATTTGCATATTATACACATTATCGTAATCATGCATGTTATTAATTTACATTCTGATTATGCAAATTCAACACATCATTTCACTTTTTCTACTATTATGTTTCAAGCTCAATACCAGCACCAAGCTAAGCACTCTTTTTTCTTCATAGAATCATAAGTTTGGAAGAGATCACAAGGGCCATCCAGTCCAACCCCTTGCCATGCAGGAAGTCAAAGCACTCCTGACAGATGGCCATCCAGCCTCTTTTTAAAAACCTCCAAAGAAAGGAGACTTCACCACACTGTGTGTTCCACTGTCAAATAGCTCTCACTGTCATGAAATTCCTGCTAATGTTGAAAGGGAATCTCTTTTCTTTGCATTCATTGCTCCATGTCCTATTCTCTGGAGCTGCAGAAAACAAGCTTGCTTCATCCTCTATATGACACCGCTTCAAATACTTAAACAGAACTATCATATTACCTCTTAATCTTCTCTTCTCCAAGCTAAACATACCCAGCTCCCCAAGTATCTCCTCATAAGGCATGGTTTCCAGACCCTTCATCATTTTGGTTGCTGCCATTTGGACACACTCCTAAGTTTATCACACAGGCCCCTGGAACGGGCCTGGTTCTGAACAGTTCTCAAAAATCTCTTCCTCTGGGACGGATGGGGAATGGAACGGGGACTTCCGTCGGTGGTGGCGGCGTTCCTGTGTGCAGTAAAATGTGTCCCTCACTCATTTCCCACTCATTCCCAGCCCTTTCGTTCCGTTCTACTCCATTCCATGGAGCTCTGTGTGATAAATTCATCCAACTTCTCAACATCCTTTTTGAACTGTGGTGCACTGACCCAAGCAGAAAAGAGTGGCACTATTACAGTCAACCCTCCACATTTGCAGGGGTTAGGGGAACACGACACTTGCAAATGTGGAAAAACTGCAAATAACTCACTCCTCCCCCAACAGAAGCCATTTACTAATCGATCTAACAGTAGTACAGTCAAAGTGGTAGCCGTTAGACCAATGCTGATCCACAAGTCCTTGCCTGCTAGTCTGCAGAGAGCTTCCAGAAATGAAAGAAAATAGTTGTAGCCAATAGGCACAAATATGGTACTGGTCTCTGGCACATTCTGTTTCCCACTAGCTAGTATGAAGAGAGGGAGGCTTCCAAGCAGGCCCAGAGAGTAAAGGGGCTCCCTTTTTTCTCTCTACAGGTTGCTTGGAAATGAAGTTCCACCATGCTGCCTAGCCCTAGGCTCAAGCTGCCAATGCAGTCACCACACAACACAAGGCCACCTCTGCTTGCCTCCTTTCCTTTCTCACTTTCTGGTCCCTTTCAGGGAAAGGGGGATGGGAATGGAAGAATAAGACAGCAATGTTAAATCTATGCAGTAGCAACTGAAGCCTGCAGAGAGGGATGAGGCTCCCACCAGGTCCAATCTTCTTGCATGCTTTCCTGCTTCATTGCCACTGCCACATTTTAACCTACCCATTGGCCTGTGATGAAGGAGAAATCCAGGAACCATTCTAACTGGCCCAGCCAGCTGGGACATTTTTTTAGTTGCTTCATTCCAGGAGTTTCTAGGTTTTCTGGGACAAATGGCAACCCTATCCTTTGATACCTTATTCTTCCCTCCCCCAGCTGCTATTGACCATTGGGAGCCAGAGTGCTGCAGCTAGGGAAAGGGAATCAGCAAACATCAGCAAAACCCCTCTTGCTATGTACAAACCTTAAAGTAGTACATGAGACACTTGGGATCCAAACCAAAGATCAAAAGAGTGATCGTGGATCTGTATTACTGAAGACAATTTAGGAGAAAAAACAACAACCCACTACTGTTTAGTGCTTCCCAAACGAAGTTGAGATTCAGAAACTGAAAATGTGCTTCTTACTGACCTGGGAAATTATAAAACAGGCATATATTTTATTCTCTTTCTCATAACTGTATGAAATTTTCAGGATTATTATCACCTTAAAAGTGTTTTATGCTTGCCAATTTGACAAGTAGGTGCACTGGTATCATTTTAAAAGGAAATTTCCAATAACTTAAAAAAATCATGACAGAGGTGAAATTCATTTCCAAACATAGCAGCTCTTCAGGAATGGATTATGTCTGAAAAACTTCTAATAGAGTTTTTGTGCAAGAGGAACCCTTTCATTTTGCAGAAAAGGATGTATTTGGTCTTGCTGTGTTTCTTATGGGTCATTGTTATGAAAATGACAGACAGTATAAAGCCAGCCCTAAGTGACAAATGTTAAGTATCAAAAGGGTTTGTGCAGTGGTTCATATGGAAGGGTAGTCCTAAATATTTTTTGGTGCTGAGAGTGGTTCACTTTCCCTTCCCTTTGTCTTTCTGTGTGAAAATGGCACATATCATTAAGGTGCTCCCAAACAAGAAGGCTTCAAAAGGGTAGGTGAATGAATCAGGAGTTATGACACTTGATAACCATTTTATGGCTTTTGAAAATAATGGAACATGGTGAAATTAGGAAGGAGAAAGCAACTGTCATTGTCACATTTCCAAAGGAAAATATCTCATAAAACACAGCTAGAAATTACAAGTGTGACCTTGTGACCTTGTCAAACACTCAACCCACTTGCTGCTCCTTTTCCTCTTCTTGGGTGTTTTCCATTGAAAATGTACTGTTTTTCTCACGAAATTGCCCACCATTCTGAAATCTTTGGCTGGTACGAGTATTTTTGGGATAAAAGCTCACTTTGCCTCTGGAAGCTTCTGAACAGGTTTAAGTGGCTCTATATCTGCTTGGCCTTTGTCTCTTGGCCAAATCTTGTCTGCCTGTCTGTCTATCTATAATCATTGGGCCCATACAGACAGGCCAAAATAAAGCTGCTTTGGGTCACTTTGGAGGTTTAAACGACACACACATCTTCAGAGGCCAGAAGCTGTGCCAAAGCTGCGCTCCAGTCCTTAGGATTGGAGCATGGCTTTGGCATGGCTTCCAGCCTCTTAGGACACATACACAAGCAGCATACCTCCAAAATGACCCGAAGCAGCTTTATTTTGGCCTGTCTGTACAGGCTCATCATCATCTATTTTAATCTCTCGATTGAATAATCTTTTTAGAGTATTACGATATATACTCAACTGTAAGTAAAGAAATTTGTGCCCAAAAATTGACCTTAAAATTCAGGATGGACTTATATTGAGGCCAATAGAGTAATACTGCTTAGAACTGTCATGAAAGAAGCACTACCCTGTGTGTCTCAGCAGTGATTTTTGAAAGATGCCAGGCAGGAGTGTGTGTGTGTGTGTGTGTATGTGTGTGTGTGTGTGTGTGTGTGTGAAAGAGGTGATTCACTTCTCAATCCGATGTTAAAACCTTCTCTCTCCATCCTCCTCCCCCCCCCCAATGTCTCTCCCCATCAGACAAACACCCCATTCCTCTCCAGTTCCTTCCCTTCTCAATCTGGTGTTAGCCTTCTCTCCCCACCAAACAAACACCCCATTCCCCCCCCCCCAGTTCCTTCCCATCTCAACCAGATGTTAAAACCTTCTCTTCCAGCACCAGGGAAGTGGCACTAGGTGGTCGGGAGAGATCCAGAGATGGAGAAAGAGGGAGGGAAGTGGTGTTTTCTTTTTTAGATATTATTAGATGCCCCTAGGTTTTACCCTTGACTTATCCATGGGTCATATCAAAATCTATGATTCTGCCCCAAAACCTTCCCTTGACTTATACACGAGGTCAACTTGTACATAAGTATATACAGTCAATACAAATTTGTAAAACTGATATTTAAAAAGTGCTAAATCGTTGTTGGTTTGAAAATTAAACACACATACACCATTCTTAAAGTAGCTGTTGAAGATGAAGTTTCTTTGACTCATTACAAAAATAGTTGGTTTTACTTATTAAAAATTCACAACTGAATTTAGTCTCACAGAATTTTGAACAGAGGTAACATTAGCACTTAAACTAAAAATATCAAGCCTCTGTGATTTATGACCTGGTTGAAATGGCGTTTAAGTAGTCAAGCGGACATATAATGGATAATAAGTCTCATCAAGAAAGACCTCTGTTGACAGAGCAGAAGAAAATTCACAGGAATTTGTGTTATTATAAATTAGAGTGACACTTATTCCAGAAATGATTAGAATGTTTTTCCATCATGTCAAATATCACTTGCTTATTATTAGATCAGATAGTGGAATATCTGTATAGTTCAGCACTTTACTGTTGCTTAATGAACTTCCAGAATTTGGATTTACTTTGGGCTTCAAAATTTTGACCTAGGCCCAAAACATATTGGCAGATGGGGGTGGCTTCTGGCCACTCTGGGGGCATGGCATTTACATGACACTTGCCCCCGGAGAGCCTGGAAGCTGTGCTGAAGCCCCAGAAGGTGGCCCAAAACTAGCCCCAGAAGGAGCAGATCTTTTCTGCTCCTTTTGGGACCAGGGCAGAAGGCATCCTCAGGGCCTCCACATATATTCACTGTGGTCCTGGGAGCAATCGAGCTGGGAGCAGCTTCTGGCCATTCCTTTCTGCCCAACTGTTTTGCCCCTTAGAAGGAACTTATCAGAGTGTAGTCTGAGAAACCTACAGTGACAATGAAACATCAACATTTAGAACAATGAGGTGCACCTTCACTCTAACCAGATAATCAATAAAAAAGGTTAAAAACTCAGCATGAAACACTAAAACCTTCCTTAGCCAAAGATGACCCTAAATAATAATAATAACAAAAAATAGCTCATCTGAAATTTACAGTGAAGGGGTCAGTTGCACCTCCTGGGTGGAGGAGTTCCTTAAATGAAGTGTGACTTATTTTATTTATTTATATTCATTTATTACATTTTTATGCCATCTTTCTCCCAGAAAGGGAGCCAAGACAGCTCACAAGATAAGAACACTTTGAAATCTTTACTACAGTTTTTAAAAAAAATTAAAAATAATCTAGTAAAACAGTATAAAATTAACATAGAAAACGTACAAAAGTTAAAAACAAAACTAAAACACACATCCCATATAAAAGCCACCCTGTCATGATTTTAAAAATCCTGCCTGAATAAAAATGTTTTTACTTGCCAGCGACAGGCAAACAAGGAGGGGACCAGAGGGTGGGAGCAGCCACCAAGCAGGCCCTCTCTCGTTTCCTTACCAGGCAAACTTGTGATGGTGGTGGGACCAAGAGAAAGCTTTTCCTGAAGATTTTAGGACTCCAGAAGGTGTGTATGGGAGATATGATCTCTCAAATAGTCTGGACCTAAGCCATATAGGGCTTTATAGGTCATGACCGGCACTTTGAATTGTGCCTGAAAACAAACCAATAGCCAGTGAAGCTGTTTCAACAAGGGAGTTATATGCTCCCTATAACTGACCCCAGTCAGCATTCTAGCTGTGGCATTTTTAACCTGTTGTAGTTTCTGAACAGTTTCTAAAGGCAACCCCATGTACAATGCATTACAGAGACATAGTTTTTGTGGGGCTTTTGGGCTTCCTTGGAATCAAATGGAAGGGAGAGATAGAGTTGTTCTGATCCACAAGCTGGTGATGCTGCATCCCAGATCTCTGGATAACCTCTCCCAATGTTTTCATGTAGATGTTAAATAACATGGGAAACAAAACAGAAACCTGAAAGACTCCACAGGCCAGCAGTCAAGGAGTTGAACAGGAGTCCCCCAACAACCATTTCTGAGTTTGCTCCTCCAAGAAAGACCAGAACCACTGCATAACAGTGCCCCCAAGTCTCATCCCAGAGAGACAGCCCAGAATGATACCATGGCCAATGGTACTGAAAGCTGGCGAGAGATCCAGCAGGACCAACAGGGATACACTTGGTTGCTTGCTTAGGTCATCCATCAAGGTGACCAAAGCTGTCTTTTGTCCCATAGCCAGGTCTGAAGCCAGTCTGAAATGGACTTAGACTTTTAAGAAGCCCGCTCTTTTGTGTCTGTCAACTTAATCCTTGATAGCAAGGCTCCCTGCAGTAGACCCTAAAGTCCAGGAAGGTTCATATGAGTGCATATAGTTTACAAATAACTCTTTGTGTGGAAAGGGTTATATGGTTCAGAGGCTGGACTCAGGATGGGCCTAGACAAGAGAAAAATGGTATTGTTTCAACTATTCGACAGGAGGTCCAACAACATGTATGCTATTCAGAAGACCCAGAACACAACGTTCAAGACAACATGTGATTGTCATGGGTGGGTTGGCTGGGTTAGCATCTGACCCTGACCAGATAGTGACAACTGGTGGTGTGATGAATCTATTCCAGGTTTTCATCTGAATTTTAGAAGGCTATCCAAGGCACTTGAATCCTGTTCCCTAAATACAACATGGCTGCAATTAGCCACTACTGGATATCTGTGGAGGGGTGTGAATTGAAATATGGATTATATTCGGCTCCACTATTCCTTTTTTTCATTTTTATGTAATGCAAGTGAGACAGTTGAACCCTGGTGGACAAGGTAATGGCTTATAAACCAAGGATCTATCCAGACTATATGGAGACACCTTTTGGGAGTGATATTTCACTAGTCATATGCCATTCAGCCTTTTCCAGTGGGAAATGCTTCTTTCTCAAAGGATCAGGTTTGTCATTTGACAGTATCTAGACCAATCACTGTCACAGGTGGCCTTGGTAATGTGAGCTACCTCTTATGAGCTTAGACTGATATACTAAGAAGCACATCTAGGAGGGCAGAGATATTCTTGCAACTATTATTTATGTCCTACTAACTTCATGTTTGGATTATGGCAATGCATTATACTTGGGTCTATCTGGAAAATGAAGCAGAGAATGGCTGCTCAGTAAGTTGGAGGAAGGGCTCTGGACACTAAAGAAGGAGGAGAAGAATACAGACCACCACTGTTTCAAAAAAAGGTCATATATATGTGTAAGGGAAACTTATGCATATGTATGTCCCTAATATGATGCCATCATTGTATATACTATAAAGACATATTACTGTGTGACTTCCCCCTATGAGACCCACTTTGTTTGGAAGTGAATGTCTAAAACTGTGGTTTTTGTATGTATAGAACTGAGGAGTTTATTTTTGTTGTTTGTGATCAAGTCATCTTCAGCTTATGGCAACCCTATGAATGAGAGACCAGCAACGCTAATATTATATAATACAATGCAAATCTTTTTCCGTTTTAAAACATAAGATATTGGATCTTTATTGAAGTTTACATATTAGATCATTTACACTACTTCAGATTAAATCTATCATTCAGTCATGCTAGTTCAGCAGCTTGCCGCCATATTCCAACACAAACAGTTGGTGGGGGCTGGTGGCTTCCATGTCAGCAGAGTTGTGAACCTACTATAGATTTTAGTGCAGACATAGGTATCCAAGAAGCTGAGGCATATCCTCAAAATAATTTTAGCACTTTGGACTGCTCCTTTAAAGTTCAGGCTAAAGATGGGTGCAGATTCATAGTGTCATTAAAATGGAAGTCACCAGCTGCCATGTGCAAAGTTTTGTAGAGATTCTATAAGTTTTATTCTGCTGACTTCCAAATGAATTTAAGCATTAACTTCTATTATACTTGCATACTGCCTTCAAAATTATTTTGAGTAACAATCTTAAGCACAGTTCATCTTACTGTACATAGTTAATGTCAATTATGTGCAATTTCTGACAAGAAGCCCAGAAGATTCTGTGGGAGATCTCAGTGTGAGCAGCCGCTGGGGGAAGACTGAGTATTTCTAATGTATGGAACTGTTAACACTTAGGGATTGTTTGGCATGCTTTGAAGCACCAGGAATGGAAAACACTAACCTGATTGTGAAGGAATGTAAGGACACAGTTGCCTGGGAATAAGTCCCATTGAATTCAGGAGGGCTTCCCTCCACATAGGCACATATGGGATTACACCAACAGCATCTATTTTAATTCATGAGATGAAGAAGTAGTAGATTTTTTTTGGTTCTGCATCATTTGGGGAAGTAAAGTTCCTCAGAGTCTATGGATTTTAAATAGGTTTGAAATTTTGGTTTAGATGTCAAAGCTGTTAAAGATGAAAAACCTTACCAAAACTATAACAAAACAAAAACCAGTCAGAAAAGATACTGATGCTTTGTTAAGAATACCATGTAAATTGACTCTTGCTGTCTGTGAAGCATTTGCAGATTATGTGTTAAAGGTCTATCAGCTTTCCTCCTTATTGCTGTGTTCCTTTAAGTCATTTCCGGTTTATGGTGACCCTGTCATGGGGTTTTTCTTGGTACATTTCCTCAGAGGGGGCTTGCCATTGCCATCCTCATAGGCTGAGAGAGTGTGACTTGCCCAGGGTCACCCAGTGGCTGTCCATGGTCTCCAGAGTCATAGTCCAACGCTGCAACCACTATGCCACGCTAGTTCTCCAGCTTCCCTCCACAGTTTACTAAATAATGGTTTTGTTAGGTTTTCTAACCAGCAGCACTCAGCTGTATTTTCATATCAAACTTTTAAAAATGGTCTGATCAATAATTAGCAGGAGCAGAGGCATTCTCTATCCCTGTTATTTTCATAATAAATATTTGATGTTATATTTCGGCAGTTTTACTGGAAACAGCAAATATTAGATCATAGCAAAGAACCAATGTCTACAGGCCACTGTGGCTAAGCAAGGGAATTATTTTCCATTCAGATCAACATCATTCATAAACATTCCGCTGCCATCAATACTTTTTACCGAGACTTTGTTGTAAACTCCTTGTTTTACCTCTCCCCCATCTCCTCCCACTTGGGGTGGGGTGGGGAGAGATGACACAAATGAAAAGGTGGAGCTCTGGAAACTGGAAGTGTCAAAATCTCCCTGTTGCATATGTCACTTTCCCCAGAATGTTTGAGGAGCTTTGGGACAGTGCTGTAATCCTGTAGGTATGTAAAACTGATGTTTTTTCCTCATCCATTTCTAACTTGAAGATTTGTGATTGTGGAAATTACTGCAGGTTGTATATTCTTGAAGTTTCGCCTGTTAGGCTTTTGTAGCCTGTTGTCTGCTTATATTTTTTGTAATAAGTCATGGACAAACCAAATTTAATGCAAGCCATTAATTTTTGGGCTTATAGCATTACTTTGGTTGGTAACAATTCACAGCTCAAGTATTTTATGTCTTGTATTTCACTAGAACATTTCACACAGTATAATAAATACTCGAAGACGCTCTTTAGGGAGCCAAAATAACAGTATCTTTTGTCTTTGAAATAGAGATAAATATTTAAAATATAAAAGGCATAAGACCAAATGTGAATGTGATGTATCTGAGCTGGCAATTGAGGTATGATATCAATGGAAAATATGTGTGTAATACCGTTTACTTACCCAGGGAGTAATGCTAAAATGTACTTATTTTCAGGCATGTCACTGTGATCTAATTCAGCCTTATGAATCCTGTAAATGACAAGGGCTCAGAATTTCTACACTGCTCATTCACAAAACTTTTTCAGTTCTCTATAATACATTTGCTCTTTTAAATAATTCATGTAGTTGGTGAATTCATTTTAATCCTTCAGAGCTTTGAATGAATAATGTATAATATTCACATTAAGCTTAACTGGAGCAATGTCCATGCTTTACTTTTTTGGTGTTAAGGCTATTAAATAATCCAGATGGTGTAGCCAGTAATTCTACCAGAAGTATGCCAACAAATAAAATCTGTGTCATCCTATACAAGCTTCATACAGCAGAGCAAATTTATGGAAACTATATTATAGAAACTTAAAGATAAAAAAACGAAGCATGTGGTGTTTGGAAATAAGACTATTTCTGCCAAGCTCTGCATCTGTGATCCGATTTTATGTTTATTGTTTTTCATTGATGTAACTGTATAACTGGCTGTTGAACTATTTTTTTTTTAATGCTATGTTGGCTTACTTGCTGAAATGGAATTTGAGGGGCTTTTTCATCTAATATATGCAATGGGATTTTTTTTTTTTTACAAGAATTGAAAACAGTATTTTAGCTGTGATCCTGAAATCCAAATGTATTAAACAGCCTACAAGGTGAAGACTCATATTGTTCCATAGTTTTGAATGTTCGTTGTCTTTTTGGCTATTCTCCAACTAGCTTGTATTTATAGAGAGCATTAGCCTATTCAGCTGATGAGCTAAGATCTACTGCTACTACTACTACTGGGTCATAGACTGACCTAGGCTGCATCTGCACTGCAGAAGTAATGCAGTTTAACATTGCTTTAACTGCCATGGCTCAGTGCTGTGGAATTCTGGGATCTGTAGTTTGTAGTAGCATCAGAGCTCTCTGACAGAGAAGGCTAAATATATCACAAAATTACAGTTCCCAGAATTTCATACAACACACAACAAAACTTGCACAAGCTTGCACAACAAAACCATGTGCCTATTTTTGTGCAAGCCTTCTCTGTAAGAGTTTTGTTTTACAGGAGCTTTTGTTAAGCTTTTGTAGCCTGTTGTCTGCTTATATTTTTTATAATAAGTCATGGACAATGTGGAGTCGAAGGATTTCATGGCCGGCATCCATAGTTTTTTGTGGAGCTTTCGGGCTATGTGGCCATGTTCTAGAAGAGTTCCTTTCTGACGTTTCGCCAGCATCTAGGGCTGGCATCTTCATCTTTCTCTGAAGATGCCAGCCACAGATGCTGGTGAAACGTCAGAAAGGAACTCTTCTAGAACATGGCCACATAGCCCGAAAGCTCCACAAAAAACTGTAGTCATGGACAAACCAAAATTACAATTTCTGTGCATGAATACCTCAGCTATCTTGCACAAAAAACACAACTACATATGGCTGACTGGAAACAGGGTTTTTTTGTGCAGAGTTCCCACAGTTCTCATGCAAAAATGAAAAAAAAAAGTGTAATTCCATGCAGAATGATTTTCTGAAACACTTGGTGGTAGTGAATCCTGAGTGAGAACTGTGCACAATTCCTGCCCCTGCATTCTTCTTCTTGACATTTTCAGCCAAGAAACAAAAATGGCAAATATTATTTCCAATCCTAATATGTGGCTATTGTCAGAGAAGCCTGACTGCCCTAATGATGTGTATGCATACAGATACACACACACACAAAAGAGGAAGGGTAGGGGGAAGGAATTTATCACTACCTTTAAGACTAACCTTGTTTTTATTTTTGCATGAGCTTTTGTGGATATCAGCCCTCTTCTTCAGATGTATTACAGAGTGATATTAAAGCTTTAGGTTATAAAATGTATTTATACAATTATGGGAGTAGGATGTAATGTAATAAGAATCCAGAAAGATACAAATCATGACCCTTGCCCTAAATTAAAAGGCTGGACAACAAGATACAGGCCCTTTTAGATTTTACAGTGATGCCACTAGTTGGATGTGGGGGTGCAGCTTGTACCAGATCATACCCCAGAAGAGAGGTGACACCTGATCAGGCTCTTGTCTCATTGTCCCCCTCTCGGCTTTGCATGGTGGCGGAAGCAAAGGAGAAGTCTGTGCATGCCTCTCCCAGTTTTGCCATGGCAGCAAAGGAGAGGGCCAAGTGCACCCTTTCAGCCATCACTGCACCCCATCAGGAACCCCCAGCAGTTAACATCAGGGGTGGGGATGCCACTGAATCTTTCGTGGTCAGTTTGTGTTGTTGTGTGAAAGGAATAAATCTGCTTATTAAAGTCAGTTTCCTGTGTTCAAAATCTTCTCTGAGAAGATTCATTTTGTTATATGCCCAGCAGGGAGAACTTGTGTATTAAAATATGTAGTGCACTATGAAGCCATTATCTTTGTTCATACATCTGCTCATGGTCTGCCTTGGTCTGCTCAAGACCCACAAGACAGAGACTCAAATCTCTTGGGTTTACAACAGACATTTTTCAAACTATAATATCTGCCTAAGGAGGTGAAGAAACAGATCAGTAAGACAAAACTAATACAGATGAACAATTTATTAGAAGACAGACCAAACCACAGAATGACAAATCACCCTTAATGGTCACATACAGTCCCCCAATGAGACCATTCAAACACCTCACAACCAATTCTAGAGAATAAACATCTCACAAGTTCCAGGAGACAGGTCTCTCGTATCCCCACATCTACTCTGGAGGCAGTATTGCAGGGGCCATAACATCACCCACAACATCAGATATGCATTTACTTGTTCTTCCTCCAATGTGACATATGATATAACATACCAGCAATGCCCCTCTATGCTCAACATTGGGTAAAAAGGATAGTCTCTATACAAGAGCACAAATGGAAACAAATCTGACATTAGAAATGGCAATATGCAGAAACCAGTTACAGAACATTTCATCTTTCCTGGACATACAGTACAGGATTTTCAGGTCATAGTTTTTAAGCAAGGACATTACAAAAGAAGACTAAAACACCTGAATCACAGATTGCAGTCTTTAGCAGATGTATGAATAAAGACAATGGCTTCATGGTGCACTACATACATTAATACGAGAAAAAGAATCTTCTCAGAGAACCCAAGGAAACTGACTTTGATAAGCAGATTTATTGCATTAACACATAAACACTAACTGGCCTCTGTAAAGATCTGCATCACCTTGCCCAGCCCTTTGAACATTTAGGACATGGTACATGATTTGCTTCTTTCTGGCTCCTATTACATTCCATCCCATTCCCACAGCTTTGTGAATATGCTTTACAGTATATCATGAGGCCTGGATAGCACTCTATACTGCATCTGAAGAAGTGATTTTAAATCCATGAAAGTTCATGCTGAAATGAAAACCGGTTTGTCTTAAAGGTGCTGATATATTTCTTCCCCCCCCCCTTTCCCTCTCCCCCTCCATTTTGCTATAGCGTGTTAATTTGAACTCCCCTTTTAGAAGATAGGTATATTGTAGAATAATTGTACTATATTCTGTAGACTTTTAAAATCAGCTGCAGCTGGACTGGAAATAAGTGGTAGCCAGATGTGGTAACTGTAAAATGCCTGTGTGAGCCAACTGTCAGGAGAACCTTCTGGAGATTTGGCAGGCAGAGCATGCTTTCACACAATTACAGTATCTCCAATGGTGTTGTTATGGAACATAAGTAGTATTCATACTGATGGCACACAGCGGTATTATTTTATGAATATTGATAAGACGTCTTTGAGACTGAGATGAGATTGCACATTTCAGAAGTGTCATTTGTACAAACACTTGGGGGAATAGAGATTTTTGTTTTGCTTTGACAGGTGGGGAGAAAGGAGAGGTTGTTTTTGATGAACCAGGCCATCAGAACTGTCTGATAAAAGAAGTATTTGTAAAAACAACTGTGGAAACTGGAGCAGAGGTTAAAGGTAATGAATCCACTCTGAAATGCATAAAATTTAAAAAAAAACCAATTGATCCGATGATATGCTTTTGGGCTACCAAGGGATAGGATTGCCAGAGGCCTTTGGGACTTACCCTTAAAAAATTAAAGAAGGACCATGCCATTCATAGACAGACAGACAGAAAAAAATACAGCTGGTTGGATATGGCTTCAACGTTGGCCTTCTTTCTCCTACTTATATGCATACTTCTGCACATCCACAGAAGCATACAGCTATCCACATATACATATACTCTTAAACACACTCCTGCACAACCAGGCACACACATACTTATGTGCTCAGTAGTATGTTTTGCATATTGAGTTTCCCATGAGCATATAAATACATACATCTGCTGAGGAGTAGGAACAGAAAGAGGTAGAAAGAGAAATAGCCTGTTTCTTACAGTTGATCTCACTCTCCAACACTTGAGTTTTAGCACACATTCACGTGGTTACATAGAATGCCCACAACACACTGGCATATGTACTTGCTCACTTTCACAGACATGAAAACAACACGTTGATGAGAATACTTACATTCACAGACAAGGATATAAACATGCTCTCTGTTTCTGTCTCTGCTACCCGCAACCCATAGATAGAGTGATAAATGTAACTGTGGGACTGGTAGAAGGATAGCAGACAAAGGGGGAAAAAACTGTCATTTTGTCTCTTTGCTCCCATTCCTCTCCAACAAATCATATTCAGGAAAAAGTTTACACAGGCACTGTGTGGTCATTGGTACCAGTTAGGAATTGGGAGTTGCCCAAACAGTTGGCATTAGCAGGTGGTGGTAGCAAAAATTACTCAAGTGTTGGAGGGTGGTGGTAGTGAAATACTTAACCTGGTTTCAGTATGGGTTGTGCTGCATGGGGGACTTGTGGAAAGTGATTGTTGGGGTTTACTGTTGAGAGCTGAGAGATACACAGCCTGCTCCATATTTTTGTGTCAAGGTAAAGGCTTCCCCTTTGACATGATTGTCAAATAGTGTCTGACTGTAGGGATGGTGCTCATCTCTGTTACTAACCGAAAGATCCAGTGTTGTCAAAGACAGCCCCATGGTCATGGGGCCAGTATGACTGCACTGAAAGCTATTACCTTCCCACTAAAGTGGTACCTATTTATCTGCTTGCACTTTTACATGCTTTCAAATTGCTAGGTTGGGAGAAGCTGGGACTAGTGATGGGAACTCACTGTCACACAACGCTTGTGATGGGAACTCACTGTCACACAACGCTTGTGTCATGGGGTTGGACTGGATGGCCCTTGTGGTCTCTTCCAACTCTATGATTCTATGATCTTCAGAATCAATATCTTAATTACTGAGCCACCGTGTCCCATTTTTGCATAACTGAATCCCAACCATTTCATGTTAAAATCATTTAATTATGTTATCTGCTTTCAATTAAATTATGCTGAGCAAAATACTGTTTTACTCTACTCAATTTCTAGTGCTGTTTTAGAATGTCTTAGTATTGGCATATGCCTGAAGGCACCAGCTCTCGTCTGATCTTGGAAGCTATGCAGAGTCAGCCCTGGTTAGTACAGTCGGTCCTCCTTATCCATGGATTTTTTTAATCCACAGATTCAAGCATCCACAGTTTGAAAATATTCAACAAAAGTATAAATTCCATATAACAAACCTTGATTTTCCATTTTGCTATATTTAATGGGACTTGACCATCCACAGATTTTGTTATTCCTGGAGGCTCCTAGAACCAAACCCAAGCAGATAACAAGGATGGGAGATCACCATATTTGGATGGGAAATCACCATAGAATACTGACTTCTGTAGGCTATGTTTCAAATGAAGGCAATGGCAAATCACTGGAAAGTATTCATTGCCTTAAAAACCCTATGAAATTGATGGAATCTTTAGAACCTGCTAGGCAACACCCAGATACATCATATTTGTGTGCTAGAAGACCCCTTGTGAGGTTCTGGCTATAAAAGCATCTCAAAAATGGTTTAAAGAAATTTATAATATACTATTATCCCTTAGATATAGGAAGTTACCCATGAATTTCTGAGCTAACATGAGTTTATGTGACTCTCTCCCAAGCCCAATTAAAACCACTGATTAATCTTCCAAGGAGGTTAGCTCCATGGAGATAGCCAAGGGTTTTTATTATACTTTTATTATACCATAATTCTATTTTTTTCCTCAACTATAATCTCAGTCTAAAGTTTCTAAAATCAATTCAAGAACCATTTTTATACATTGTCAACAAGATGATGACTCTTAAAGTGAATATTTTTCAGTGGTTCTGTTTATTTCCCCCTAAAGTTTAGATCAAGACTTTTTTTTTTCTTTTTTGAGCTGGTGAGAATTTCAGGCAATAAGAAAATGCCTTCTCTGAGACCATTATTAATTTTAATAGATCAATTAATAATTGAAAGTAGTGGAAATGTGACTGGAAGCAAAATCCTTTTGTGGTAGTCTTTTAGTGTCATAAAATGTTTATAGTGGTTTTGAGCATATTATTTTGTTGTAATGAGCCAGACACAAGTTCAAATCTCAAAAAGCCAATGGTGATAATGGGTATATTGTGACCATTACTAGTTCTACACCACTGGACCTAAGTATGTAGATATATACAAATATGTTTGTGTCCTCCATTGGGGACAATTGAGAAACAAATATACCCATGAGGGCAAATTTGAATAATAATTTAGTGCATATGTTACATAAAGATAAGACATAGTAGATGTGGTGGCTCAACTGGTTAAGACAGTGACTCTTTTGATTGGAAGATTGGTAGGTTGGCAGTTCGAGGCCTGGGTGCCACATGATGGGGTGACCTCCCATCACTAGTTCCACCGTTTGCCAACCTAGCTTTTCGAAAGCATGAAAATACAAGTAGATAAATAGATACCACTTTGGTGGGAAGGTAAACAGCATTCTGTTCAGTCATGCTGGCCACATGATCACAGAGTCATCTCTGACAACTCTGGCTCTTCAGCTTAGTCACGGAGATGAGCACAGTCCCCTATAGTTGGACATGACTTGACAAACTTGTCAACGGAGAATACCTTCACTTTTACCTTTTAGCACTCTAAAGCAAGAGAAGGACTATCAGCATGAAGCTTTGCATCAATTAAGGGGAAAAAAAATCAAAGTGAGATTTGAAAGAGGTGATTTAAACTGAACTCTCATTATGTTGATATTGGGCTTGATGCAAATTTGAGGCAGTCATGAATAATGCACTTGTCTTGTATAGACAGATCAGATTTAATGCAGTGGCCTTCTTCACTGGGTGATACCTGGTGTAAGGAGTGGGGTGTCTGGGGAGTGGGTGAGATGTCTGGCCCCGAACTTCCAGCAGGGTTTCTGGAGTGAGCGGGATGCACGGAAGTGCCTATGAAGGCCGGAGTGGTCCCCCCTGCAGTCCCGAGCAGCAGCCGCACAGCTCTGAGGGGCACCTGCACACAGCCAAGGAGCACCCACACAGCCCCAAAGAGCACCACACAGGGCCAAGGAGCACCCGCGTGGCCCTGAGGAACACCCGCCTGGTCCAAAGAGTACCCACATAGTCCCAAAGAGCACCTGTGCGGCCCTGAGGAGATCCCATGAGGGGCAGAGTAGCAACCGTATGGATTGTAGCAATGCCCATGTGGCTGAAACAGCAGTCGCAGGGAGCAGGGAACTGCCCTGGTCTCACCCCCTTCTGGGGTCTCATCAGGTGCGACCCGCACCCCTCTCCCTGTATACCAGTTGTCTGTGGAGGAGGCTGAATCAGATCCAGGTATTGTCACATGAACACTATTAAAATGTCAGGTTGGTTACTGGTTTACCATCTCAACCAGATCATCCTAAACTATTCCATTAGTTTTCATATTTGTTGATGTAATGTGTCTTCAAGTCAACTCGGACTTATGGCTGTCCTATCACAGGGTTTTCTAAGAAGGTTTATTATTATTATTATTATTATTATTATTATTGCCTTTTTCTGAGGATGAGTGCATGACTCGTACAAGATTATCTGGGGGTTTTCCTGTCTGAGTTGGGATTTGAAATCTGGTCTCTTAAAGCCTTATTTTAATGCAAAGCAGATTCTTTCTATACTTTTTCTTGTACATGTCCTTATGCTGCCCTTTAAAGCAATTATACTGATGATTTCTATTTAGCTATCAAATATTCCAGCTGATACCATTTATTATGGTGTAGTTAATAACTATACAGGGAACCAAGGGTGTCATTAGGGGGGTGCAGGGGATGTGGACTGCATCAGGTTGCACCCTAAAAGGGGGTGATACCACTGTTTCCCAAAATCTGCAAGACTGTGGAGTTCATCTGCAACACTTTAAAACACTGAAGAGGTGGTGTAAGTGGGATGAGGCTCAATGGAAGGAGAGAGGCCCCAGTAATTTTACAGTTTTCTTTAAAACATCACATCTTACCAATTTTTCACTTTGACCATATGTAAATACATTTAGGCTGTGCATACAATACTGTAATTTAAATGTATAATTTTAATTTTGCTAGTTGTTTATGTCACAAGTATTACCATTGCATTCAGTGATGTGCAAGAATTACAATTTATTAATATTATTAGTACAAAAGACATCACTACAGATAGTGTATCATGTGGTAGGGGAGGAGGTCAATGGGGGGGGTGACACTATGAGTTAGAAAACTGTAGAAAACTGTACGTAAAGAGAAGTATCTATTATACAAACACAAAATGCCTTGATGACAGAGGTAAATACAGGAAAAACAGTATGTAGAGAGATCTTGTAGCACCTTTGAGACTAACTGAAAGAAAGAAGTTGGCAGCATGAGCTTTCATATGCTAAAGTCTACTTCCTCAGATGTATATCATATCATATCGTATCATATCATATATCAAGATCTCTATACATACTGATTTTACAAACAAACACAGTTATATCTTTGAATTCTACCGCAGGGAAATAGATACTTCTATGACCATGAAGAAGCAGAAATACTACAAATGTCATAGAAAGTAAAACTAAAGCATATTTAAAAAAAAGTCTCAGTATGAAAAGTATCTATACTGATCTACCCTAAAAAGGGCTGGATCAGTAAATAGGACCATGGAATTCTGAGACCCTGAAGGACAATCACTGCTAGTGGCAATGAGTCACTAGTAGCTACACAGCTAGTGTTTTTTTTTAATTTTGATGGTAAATAGAGAATCCACACATGAGAGTGAACCTCCAAACCTTCTCTGGAGACAATTTTCCTGAATATTAAAAAAAAAAGCGAGTTGGTCATAAATAAAATCAATGCATTTAAGTAGCAAGAGAGATTAATCTGCTTCTCTTTTGGGCAGCTGGAGTTACTTCCTCATCCACAGATATAATGAGAAGCCGAAGGAATGGTACCTTGGAGAGCTCAAAAAGTCTTTATTCAAGTATCTCCCGTAGCACAGATCTATCGTACAGTGAAAGTGTAAGTACTAAAAGGCAATCTCATACAGCTAATAGGGGTAAAATCCTTCCATGTGCATAAGCTGATATTTAGTGTAACTGTTATGTGTAGGGGGAAAACATATTATTGGTGATAGTTATATTCTTTATTAATTCTGTAAGATTTTGAGATATCTGGATCTTGTCTGTTTTATTACTTATTGTGGGTGAATTCTGAATTAAAACTGACAGCAAACAGTTGTCTCTTAGGGTCTTCTTGGAAAACATCTGCTGGTAGCATTAGACTGAGATACTATACTTTGAAAGAGACTACATATACCACTGAATGTGATCATCTATGCAAATAAACTTCCCAAATTAATGACATCATTGGCTATCACAATTGCCTTGTGCAGAGTTACTCTCTTTTTATGCCCTATGTATGTTTCTTGGTAGAGCAAGTGATTCTGTGTCCAAGTGTTCTGCTTTACTTCAGAAATGTTTATAATTTATATTTTGACAAGATAGGATAAATCAGGGTAGACAGCTGAAAGCTTTCTTCCTGAAAGCAGGGATTTGTTTACTTGTCTTGAGAGGCACAAAATAGTATTTTCTGATGATGTCTGTCTGGGAATTTTGAGTGCATCTCACCAATTGGAGAGATGTGCAAATGGTGTGTGTGTGTGGGAGAACAGTGGCCATAGTGGTCTATCTAAAGCAAGCTGGAGCAATGGCCAGAGTTATGGACAACATGTTTCCATTTAGAATGAAGGAGAATCAGGGGTTCACTATGTTGGTTATACATTGTATATTGGGGAGGGGATGACTCTATTGTTCATGAACACCCCTTCCCTTAGCATCTAGAATATGGAAGACTTTGAAGCCTTCAGATAAGTATCATCTAGGATTTGGTTTACACAGGAGGTTTATCTATATTCCATCACATGTAAAATCTACATTTAGGCTGACATCATGTGTGAGATCGATGTAAGATGGGCAGTGCACTGTTAGTTCTACAAGGTATGTTGCCTTTATATGCAATTTATTTAAAAAATATTTTAATGTCATTTACATCATTTATTTCAAGGATTTATATCCTGACTTTCTCCCACAATGGGATTCAAGGCGCGTCTAGGCTGTTAGGCTGTCTAGGCTGAAGTAGATATAAGGAAAATCCATAAACTGCATATTAAAAGTCTGTAAGCTTTTGTTCTTTTGGAAATAAAAAGAGAGTTTTGTTAAATAGGCTTTTTGTTGGGGAGTAATATGTGCATTTCAAAAGAAAGGGCTACTACCGGTAAAATGCTATTTCATATTTGAGATGTACACAGTTGGTTCCATTCAGATCTTTCGAATCTTTCTCTCGAAGGACTTGGTACACTACATTCAAGAGAACTTTAAGAAGAGAGAGTGTGTCTTTTTCACTAAAGATGCCAAGTCAATGTAAGCAAATGTCTCTTGATTATTTTTGAACTTTTGAGTTATGTTATTTATCTTGCTCCTCACATCTTTTTCATATATGGCACCAAAACAACTGTTTAGTAAAAGCTTTTCTGTTGTTTGCAGCATGTGTTAATAAAGAATAGGCCCAAGAATATTTCCAATTATAAATAGATGTATTTTAAATATAATTTCATATAAATGGCATGTGTGAAGAAAGTGACCCCATTGTCCACCAAAGTAAATGTTCCTGAATGACTGTATCAAACTCTTCTTGTAATGCACTTGAAGCTGTGGAGGTAGTTTATGAAATATGGCAACCCTATGGTGAACATACATGGCTGAGCCAGTTTACATGGCTGAGCCAGGATTTGAACCCTGGTCTTGAGTCCTAGTTGAACACTCAAACTACTGTACCACGCTGGCTTTCTATAACATTTTTTTTTAAAGAAAAGGTTGACCAAAAGAACAATTAAAAAAAAGAAAATGTTCAAGTGATAATTGGTATAAACATTTTATTAGGTCAAATCATTGTTATAACCACTGGGTTGGTTTAATGAAAGTACAACATCACACTAACATGTATTTTAAAGTTTTTTTCCAATTGTTCAAGAACGTCAGGGTCAATTATCATTGGGTTATTACTGAGAAGTGCTTCAGCGGCAGAATTTATACTTTAATGCATGGCACTTTAACACTGGTGTTAAATTTTTGCTTTTGCCTCCAGGGTTGTTTGAAAGATGCAATTAACCATATCTTTAATCTTGGGCAAAATATGGCAAGGCATTTTTAAAAGGCAGCACCCACAATACTATGCAAAGAAATGTGTACTATCTGTTGCTCTTCTGCTTTGCATTGTATCATCTCAGAGGAAAATGAATTGCCTCTTCACTGTTGTGAGTGTGTTTAAGTAGAAGTAGCCATTAATACGAATGTAAACTGATCCTGTTTGAAAATAAAATGAGCTGAATTTGATTAGATTAACAATAACAACAATTTAAAAATGATTTATATCCTATTTTTCACCCAGCTTCCTGAACTTCTGGCAGGATCTGCTCCATTTTAGCTGATTTATTTGTAGAGTGGAGGCTACAGGTTGTAGTCCATTACACTATAGTAGGGCATCTTTCATCTATCAGAATGTTTAATTATAACACAAATATAGGTATTTGTGGGATGTTCAGTTGTGTATATATTTGTATAATAAATAGCTAAGTAATACATACATAAAGAGCCAGCATGATGTAGTGGTTTTACTGTTGGACTACGACTGGAGACCAGAGTTCAAATCTCCATCTAGTCATAGAAACCTGCTGGGTGATCTTGGACAGGCCACACTCTCTCAGCTTCAGAGGAAGGAAAAGGCAAACTCCATCTGAACAAATCTTATCAAGAAAACCCTGTGATAGGTTCTCCTTAGGGGTGCCATAAGTTGGAGATAAATTGAAGGCACACAACAACAATAAATACTGGGATAAATGTACCAGCAGATCCTACAGCTTTGTTTTAGAAAGCTATAATTCTTACTGGAAAATGTTTACATTTTGTTTATCCCAGCCTTCAAATCCCTGGTAGAACACATTACAATAGTTCTAGTCTGTAAATTTATACACCCCTACTATGGGTTCATATTAACAAGAATCTAATCTCAGCTGATTTGCATCTCAGATAAGCCTGTCAGAAACTAGATCCTGTACATTCTTTACAGTGCTTCTGAAAACTGCCAAAAACCATAGTGTGATATGTTTGCAGAGGATGAATGAGCAACCTTGAGCCACAGGTTTCCTCTGGCCTAATTTTATGCAGAATCCCTCTGCAAAAAATCAGTTCAGATCTCTGACAAGAGTGAAATCTGTTTCCCTCAGCAGCCCACTAAACAGTGAAGGAAAAGAAAAAAGAAAAAACAGTAAAGGCAAACAAATAAAAATAAGAAGGTGTCAAGGTTTATTTTCACTCCACTGTTGTATCAATTTAATTCCATTTAACTGTGATGGCACCAACCTAAGGAATCCTAGAATCTGTAGTTTGTTGAGGCATGTGGAATTTCCCAAGTATCCTGTTTGCAGAAGTGACCTAATCCTCAGTTCAGATACCTCACCAAATTATAAATAAATATGTCATGTAGATATTACCTGGAAGAAGAAAGAGAGTGGTAGAATGAAATAGAGAAAGCAGGTGACTCTTTTGACTGTGGTCTTCCCAATCCTGGCTTTTGCCCTGCAGATTTTGGTGTGTAGTCCCAAGGAAATGTGCCTCCTCTGATGGAAAATTATTTATTATTCTATTTATTTATTTCATTTGTATGTCGCCTTTCTCCCAGAAGGTACCCAAGGTTTTCTCACCCTAGCTTTAACAGGATAATATTTCATAATTATTTGGCTTTTTATGTTGTCCCCCCAGCAAAAAGCAACAAATAAAATTCTGACAGTTGAAAAAATATATTTATTTTCCTATATGCGCATGTCTTGATAGTGACAACCTATGTAGATGTGGGTACTCGAAATCACAGCATATAGAAGGGACTCAGATTAACAACCATGAAAAATGGAATTATAAGAAGCACACTAAAGAATTGCCCACGGATGCCTTTGGAGACATTGAATTTGAAAACTTAGGCAAGACAGGGAAGGTAAGTCAACTAAATGGCTTTTTCATTTTCTTTAACGAAGAGCCAAGATTCTGCGTGCATGTGCAAAATGTTTCTAAGTCAGTAATTTCAGAAGAGAAGAATTTTATTGGGGTGAGATACTTCTCAGCACTATATTTAAAATACCATTAAAGTGGGAAACTGCCAGAAAACCTGAAGATTTATTATCTTTTCCTCTTCTAATACATTTAGAGAGAGGTTTGGTGTGGCTACTAGAAAGGTAATATAGAAATAGTGTGAAGGTGGGAGAGTAGAATAGCAGAGATGACATTTAAAAACAAGTAAAACACTAAGCCAACATATCTGTCTGCATGTGCACACACAGTATGGAAGAGTGAAGGGATAAATATCAACCTCAGACTGGAAGAGGTGCTATTAAAAGAGGACATGGGAGCAGCTGAAGGGATTAAGAGTTCTTAAAGTGAAATGCAGTGCCACATAGAAACTTGTGCAACCAGGGGCCTTTTCACACTGCCTAGTTTTAGCCCTGTGGTTCCACTTTAACTGCAATGGCAATGTCCTATGGAAACCTGGGACTGGTAGTTTGGGGAGGGGCATTTAATTTTCCCTTCCAGAGGGCTTCTCTGGTGCTTCTGACTGAACTACAAATCCCTGAGTTGCAAAGGATACAGTAATGGTGGTTAAAGTTAAATTGTAGTGCTATAGTTGTGAAAAGGATCCAGCATCTCATTGAAATCAGCTCTTGGCAAAAGGTATTGAAGCGGACATGGCAAGAGCAGAAAGCTGCATCAGTTGACATTGCCAAAATGAGGGGTATGCCTTTAAGGAAAGGATGGTTGGCTTTTTGTTTTGTGCTGTTGTAAGAATTTCTTTCTTTCTTTCTTTCTTTCTTTCTTTTTTTTTTTTTTTGATAGTATATTCGCCTTTCATGTGACACAGACTCTGAAACACTCTATAATCTCATGACCCAGCACTGGCAACTGAAAACACCCAACCTCATCATCTCTGTCACAGGTGGAGCCAAAAATTTTGCTTTAAAACCACGCATGCGTAAGATTGTTAGCAGGCTGATCTACATTGCACAGTCTAAAGGTAAACTATCATCCCCTTTTTGTTATTCCTTACCCAAGGACTTGTTTTGGCATAGACAAAAACCAGATCGGTCCATCTGGCAATATATGTCATTTTTTACAAGGGTACTGTTGATCATATAGAAGGGAGGCAGTTTCCACAGCCCCATCCATCCATCCACACATTGTTGCTGGGGATAGGATAGGGCAAATATATGCCTGAAAATGTCCTCCATTTTGCCTCTTCTCTGTGTCCTTATTAACTTCCTTTTTACATTCCCTGATCCCCTTTTTCTCCAGACCTTGTTCGCTTTATTTATCTTTGATCCTTGGTCTCATTGTCTTTTGATTTTTCTCCTACTCCTTGGTTCCACACTAGTCTACCTTCAGCAGATTCACACCATTAATTTCATTTCATTTTCATTTTCTGATATTCTGAAAACTTCACACAATGTCAAATGGAAGGAACTGTCAAAGCCACATCTGAGCATTTTTTTTGTCTAAGAAAACCCTATGAAAATCAACAGGCAATTTGAGGGTGCACACACACCACTGAACATCATAAAACGCTTTCCAAAAACACACATCAATCCCTGTGATTATATACATACACGTAGTTGAGGTCAGTACATTCCTGACTCATGCACAACACATGTGTGTTTGCAGTGATAGGGATCAACTTGTGAGTGAAATGTAATGCTTTTTTGTAACTCTCTAAATACATTTGCATGGAGAGAGAATGTACTAGCAGTGTTTAGGAATCAAATGATAGGCAACTCCCCTATGTGTTTTGCACTGCATGAAACAATCTCTCTGTTCACAGCTTGGCTCAGCTTTGTCCTCTCAATCTGCAGGGGCCTGGATATTCACTGGAGGAACTCATTATGGATTGATGAAGTACATTGGAGAAGTTGTAAGAGATAACACTATCAGCAGGAGTTCTGAAGAGAGTGTGGTTGCCATTGGTATAGCTGCCTGGGGAATGGTTTCTAACCGTGAGAGCTTGATCAGAAACTGTGATGCTGAGGTACTGAACTAGATTAACAATTAACATTCTGGGACTATTTAAATCTCCATACTACAAAAGCAGATATTTGCTTGCCCAGAGCCTGCCAGCAAATTCATATCAGCACTGATATGATCAGGAACCTTTCGTTCAAAGGGTTTGCTTATCAATATATGATGTTGGGTTACTGTTCTTTATTGGGTAATGTAAAAGGTAGTAATGTATCTCGCAAGCAGAGTAATTAGCGTCCACAAGCAGAAAGTATACATCAACCAGTCCCACACCATGGCCCGATACACAAAAGGGCTAGCAAAGAAAATTAACCAGGCTTAGTTTTCCTTGTAAAAACATACAAGGTAGCTTTACTAAGTGTCAGTGTTTGCAGAGCATCTCATGGTGAGGGACTCTGTAACAGGCGCTCTTTAACCATGGTGAAGAGAAAGAGGAACTGCAGACTGCAAAATGGAGAACAAAAAAAACCTTAGATATGATATTCCATTTATTTTCTATTTCCGTAAAAACACCATACTAATCAAAGAATGTAGAGATGGTGTGGCTAACACCAACAAACAAGAAATCATATGAATATATCTAAACTCTTAAAGAGACATACCAGCTAGCAACTACTGAGTGTAGACATGCTAAGGGAGCCCTGGTGACGCAGTGGTTAAATATTGGTACTGCAGCCATTCACAGCCACGAGGTTGTGAGTTTGATTCCAGACAGGGCTCCAGGGTTGACTCAGCCTAGGTAACTAAAATGAGTACCCAGCTTGTTGGGGGTAATTAACTTACACATTGTAAACTGCTTAGGGAGTGGTTAAGTGTACAGATAAGCGCTATAGAAATGTATTTGCTCTTGCTATAAGGTTGCTTCCTCTGATTAAATGTTGGAATTAGTATCTAAATTTTGTAAAAATAATTTTTGGATGCCATTTCTAGACATATTATTCAGCACATTACATCCTGGATGACTTCAAGAGGGACCCATTGTACTGTCTGGATAATAATCATACTCATCTAATTTTGGTTGATAATGGTACACATGGATACCCAGCCACAGAGGCCAAGCTCCGAACCCAGTTAGAAAAATATATTTCAGAACGCATTATTCCAGGTTAGTTTCTTTACCTGAGGTTGTGGTACTCTTCTGAAATAAGTACTTTGGTCAATGATTGTCGTTTAAAAATTATTGCGAGTAAAAAAGCTTTTTAAACTAATTATTTGTTTTAACTAGTTCTGCTGTAAAATATGTTGGGATAGGTTATGCTTAAAAGACAAACTGTAAATAAATTTGGCAAGCTAATCAATCAATAGAATCATTTTAGGATTTAATCACATAATCCCCATTCTCAACACAATCACGTCAGTGAAAGGAAATGTGTACATACTAGTTTGGGAGCACTCCCTACTGCCTGTCCCTTCTATATCATAACTAGGCTATTATTGGTTCCACATACTCCCTTTTTCATCTTCCCCTCCTTCTACCCTCTGCCTTTCCTAGCATTATTTTTTTCTAGTGTTCCATGCCTTCTCAGTATGTGGCCAAAGTATGATAGCCTCAACTTGATCATCTTGGCTTCCAAGGAGAGCTCTAGTCTGATCTGTAATCAAGGACCCATTTGTTTGTCTTCTTGGCTGTCCATGGTATCTTAAGTACTCTTCTCCAACACCACATCTTGAATGAGTTGATTTTCATTCTGCCTGCTTTCTTCACTGTCTAGCTCTCACATCCATACATGGTAATGGGGAATACAGTGGCCTGAATGATTCTGACTTTAGTGCTCAGTTGTATGTCGTTACGCCTGATACATATGGGCACTAAGGGGTGCCCTCGTCACGTGTTAGGGTTGCCCAGGGGCAGAGCGTATACATGCCCCGCAACCCTAGCACGTGATGAGGGCGTTGTTGCTGTGCAGCGCCATAGACATGGCATATGGGAGGAGTAGCTAATACCCCAAAGGACAGGATCAAAATTCAAAATGACCTGAATAGACTAGAAAGCTGGGCCAAAGCTAACAAAATGAAATTTAACACAGAGAAATGTAAGGTCCTACACGTAGGGCGGAAAAATGAAATGCACAAATATAGGATGGGGGACACCTGGCTGAATGAGACAACATGTGAAAGGGATCTAGGAGTCCAAGTAGACCACAAGTTGAACATGAGTCAACAGTGTGATGCAGCAGCTAAAAAGGCCAATGCAATTTTAGGTTGCATCAATAGAAGTATAGTGTCTAGATCAAGGGAAGTAATAGTGCCACTCTATTCTGCATTGGTCAGGCCCCACCTGGAATACTGTGTCCAGTTCTGGGCACCACAATTCAAAAAGGATGTGGAGAAACTGGAGCGGGTCCAAAGGAGGGCGACTAAAATGGTGAAGGGTCTGGAGACCTTGCCCTATGAAGAACGCCTTAGGGAGCTGGGAATGTTTAGCCTGGAGAAGAGAAGGTTAAGAGGTGATATGATCGCCCTGTTTAAATACTTGAAGGGATGTCACATTGAGGAGGGAGCAAGCTTGTTTTCTGCTGCTCCAGAGAACAGAACTCGGAACAATGGATGCAAATTGCAGGAAAAAAGATTCCACCTCAACATTAGGAGGAACTTCCTGACAGTAAGAGCTGTTCGACAGTGGAACACACTCCCTCAGAGGGTGGTGGAGTCTCCTTCCTTGGAGGTTTTTAAGCAGAGGCTGGATGGCCATCTGTCGGGTATGCTTTGATTGGGAGTTCCTGCACGGCAGGGGGTTGGACTGGATGGCCCTTGTGGTCTCTTCCAACTCTAAATTTCTATGATTCTATGATTCTATGATTCTATATGCAGCGACTACGTTGCAGCTGCACAGCATCGATACAGTGCTGCACAGCTGTGATGTTGGAAATGCACAGTTTGGCTCTTTTTGCATCACAACTGCGACGCAAAAAGGAGCCCGGTTTCACCACTCTTTTTTCTGCCGCATCTTCGCAGCTTCATCTGGTTGCTGTGGTGACAATGCACTGGAAAAGGAGGTGGCTCCAAACTGCCTTTTTTTGTGGGTTCTGTACAGCCCCTTTACTCTTCAGGATCTTTTCTAGTTCTTTCATACCTGCCCTTCCTATTCCTTGGTGGTGCAGTGGTTAAATGCTGGTACTGCAGTCACAACATTGTAAGTTCGATCCTAGAGTCCACTCAGCTTTCCATCCTTTCATAGGTTGGTAAAATGAGTACCCAGCTTGTTGGAGGCAATTGGCTTACACATTGTAAACTTCTTAGGGAATGCTAGTGGTATAGAAATGTATTTCTATTTCTTTAGTTTTCTTCTTATTACTTGACTGCAGTCACCATTCTGATCAATATTTGATCCTTTATTCTTTATTTCAATTTCATCATTGTCTAGATTGAATTTATGTATTTCTTCTGTGGTCATTATTTTTGTTCTCTTTATGTTCAGCATTAAACTTGCCTTTGCATTTTCATCTTTCATCTTCCTTATCAACTGTTCCAAGTCTCTGCTGCTCTATTCCATGTTTTCTGCCAATATTATGATGTCATCTGCCTATGTTAGGTTGTTGATGTTTTTTCCTCCTATCTTCACTCCTCCTTCTGATTCTAACTCTACTTGTCTTATGATGTTTTCAGCCATATTATGATTAATAGTATTAATACAGCTTCATCCGTAAAAATGGAGTGAAATCTAATGTTCTGCTGGTGGAACTTCTGGAAATTTCTTTTCCTTCTCTTCCTTCTACAACTCTCTGCACTGCCCATGAAAAATTGTGAAAGTTTCTTAGCCCTCAATAGTCAGTTTCGGAGACTACAATACAAGGCTAGAATTGTGAGGAAGGGGGAGGGTTTTTCCCTCCCAGTTTTGCTGGATTCTGCCATTTTCTTCCAGGAAAACCATTATGAGACCTTCTCCATGGTGTGATTTCCAGAACAGCATCAATTTGGATCTTTGGTAAATGACACATAGAACAATCTCCAGAAGGGTAGTCTGTAAGCACAGAAAGAACAAATTAGTCTTAGTGTTGTAAGACTACACAATGTTATGTGTCTGTCAAAAAGTAGAAAACAAATGTTTCAGTTCAGATTCATATTAACTCTCATATATATTAAGCAAAAAAGCAAAACAAACACAAAACAGAAAAGGGGTGGGACAGAGAACAGCCTGAGCTCAGTGGAAAGTCCTTTCATTTGTAGCAATGTTATAATGCACTGCAGAAGGCTGATGGTTTTCACAAAATCATGGTTTTTAGAAAATGCTGTTTGTTAGAGCTGCCTTAATTTATTACAATTGCTATGTCAACAAGAGGAGCCAAATGAATGAATGTAGCACTGGCATACGGTGAAGCAGCCACATAATTCACCAGATGCCTGGATTGACAAATTACAGTTTTCTTGTATGGAAATAGTATCTGTGTTGATATTCCATTTATTTTCTATTTCCCTAGAAACATTATGCTGAAAAATTGTAAGCATCAACAAAGCCAGCTGAACAGCATATGGCAAATGCATATGAGTAGAAACAGTCTGTGTGCATGTTAGTGCTGGTAACTCCTGACAACTGTTGCCTTAAATTTCTTGTTTTCTTGCCTTTTTCTTCCCATTTCTAATGGATCTCCTTTGATCAGAGTTCACGCACAACTGAAAGAATATAGTGCTGTTCACATAAGCAAATGACAAAATACAAGGTCAGGCCAAGATATTTTATACCTGAGGGTATAAAAGTTGGCACCCCCCTTCTCATTCCATGCACAGATGCTTGCTGAATATATTGGCAGTTGAAACGTACCTTATCATTGAGAGTGGGGTATTAACTTTCACCACACCTGTCAAGAGCAGACCAGTTTGGGGGATGCCACCCCGCCGCCCAATAATAGTCAAACTATCAAGCATGTAACAAGTCAGAAAATTTGGAGGAAGAGATCGTGAAACTTCCATCGGAAGAGAGAAAGCCAAAGCCTAAATAAATGCCATGGGACAGCCATATTTATTTGTTCAGGACCTCCCCTCTTCTCATTTAAAGAAAAGTTAAGGTTGCCTAATTTTAATATTAATGAAGTACTAAGAATGAGGTACAGTATTAATAAATATTAACAAGGCACAAAGATAAGAGATTTGAAGTGTTGCTACAACATCATGGATGTTCATTTTGTTTACTGTGGCATTTGTATTTCAGATTCTAACTATGGTGGCAAGATTCCAATTGTGTGCTTTGTCCAGGGAGGGGGAAAAGAAACTCTGAAAGTAAGTTTGTTTCCTCTGCCTTGCAAAACTCTACTTCCACCTCCAACCACTCAGAGTTAGGTGTAATGTTACTCTTTACAGTTTCATTTTTACATTAATTTTGTTGGATTTTTGTTGTTTTAGATCAGGAAGCTGTCTGCTCAGGCAAAGAGGTTGCAAAAAAAGAAAAAAAGAAAAAAAGTACTTATCGCGAAAAAAATGTTTCCATTTTCTTTCTTTCCAAAAGGAAGAAACAAAAAGCTCTCTGAATAGACCTTTTGGGGTGAGACGGGGAGTTATCTAACTCCAGTGCTGCCATGTTGTTGTTCATAAACAGATACAGTCTTCTTAGATTTTTCACACCTTTTTTGTTGAATCCCGGGCCCAACTCTCGATGGGCTTTTCTGGCTCTTAAATTGTTTCAAATGTTTGATCCTCCCTATATATAACTCCCGTGTCATACCACTTATTCAATGCAGTGCAGGAATTGTTGACTGGGCTCAACAGAACTACATGCATTAGACAGAAAAATACAGGTAACAACAAGCAGCAGCAACAACAAGCAATAATAATAATTGTTTGTTGTAAGAGGGAATTATTAGTAAGAGAGATTTACTGTGATTTATTAGAGACAAACCTGATAGCATGCATCCATGGAAATGCACCCTAAAGTATGTCAAAACTTGAGATTTAACAAAAGGCGTAACAATCTAAATTGGGGACAACAACTGTGAAAGGCTAGGAGGCCTCACTATCTCACAAGGAGACATTGAAAGGCCACTACTGCCCAAAAAACCCACAATTTTTTTTTTTTTGCCCCATATGTAGCTGCGGGGTAGGGGGGATTTTTACCATTTTAATTTTTTAATTTTTTAAATTTAAATGCATAAAATGATAATCAAAACATATATATATATATATATATATATATACACTAAGAGTAGACAGAAAATTAAAACATACCCCTTAATGACAGACACTGAAAAATATATACCATTCCAGAATACAAAATATATACCATTCCAGAATACAAAAACATTTTAATAACAGACAAGATTTTAAAAATGACTTCCCACTTTCTTATTATAAGTGTCAGTGAATATTTAAGCTAAATTCCTTCCATGACATGTTGATTTACTATTCCACCAACTGCATTTTCACTATGGACCTTTTCAGACGTCGGAAATTGGAAGTATAATCTAATGGCAATCCAAACGCAATCATGGGGTTTCACGTTATTGCCAATTAAAGTATCTCGCACAATTTCGGGAAAAAGGGAAGTCATTCCGAACGCAATCATGGGTTTTACATTATTGCGAATTAAAGCATCTCATGCAATTGCAGGCAATGGGGGATCATTTTCGGGTAATGGGAAGTCATTCTGAACGCATTCTGAACACAATTGGAATTCATATAAATTCAGTAAACTAGCGAATTCACGTGAATTCGAATTGGCTCCAATTGGCTCCATTCGCAATAAAGAGAAATTCCTCCCGTCTGATAAAGGTCCCATGTTTTTGGCTTTCAAAAAAGGCATCTCCTGGGACTAAACTGAACCTGTGGGTCTGCAAAATTTAGTGGAAATGGACTCCATGCCCCCTAGTGGACATTTAGGAGCATGTCAGGGAAAAAAACATTTGTTTTGAAATATATTTGCAAACATGTGGAGTTTGGGGTTGTTGTTTTGTTTACCCTTGGGGGTCCAGGGAGGCATTTAAATGTGGTGGAAATGCCACCCACTAGAGTGTATTTGGGGACATTCTAGAGCAAAACAAAGTTTTGCAAACTAATTTTTGTATACAAAAAGAAAAGAAAAAAGGAAAAGAAAAGTTGACTGGGGGGAGGTTGCATGCAGCCTACCCCTAATCTAAATATTTAAATACTGTCACTTGCATCTGGTACTGGCCCTTGTGAAGGTTGTGATATTTTTTAACACTTCAGCTCATTATTGTGCCTGAAATTAAATCTGGCAGCACCACCACTCTCTTGACATACTGGTAGGACTAAATGCTGCTCTTGATCTAAGCCATTTACCTGTTTGTGGTGTAGTGATTTGAGTGTTGGACTAAGACATTGGGAGACCAGGGTTCAAATCACACCCAGCCATGGAAACCCATTGGATGACTTTAGGCAAGCCACACTATCTCAGCCTCAATTAAAGGCAAACCCCCTCTGAACAAACCTCATGATAGGTTTGCCTTAACATTGCCATAAGTCTGAAACAAGTTGGAAGCACACAACAACAAAGCTCCACTGATTTCTATAGAGTTTATTTTCAATTGAATATCACAGAAACTTGCACTCCAGAACATATTTTGGTCAAAGACCGTAAATAAAATTCATTCATTCATTCACTCCAGAACAGGCTTACTAAGGAGTCAGCCCCATGGCACATAGAGGAAATGACTTCTGGTTAAATATGTACAGGATATTTGCATTGCTGTTATTCACCATTCTTGTGCTAAGTGGAGTTTGCTGTTCAACATCAGATCAACAAGGCTAATTTCAAGTACTAAAATAGCTAATACTTTCTGTAAATACGATTTGTTTCTAATTATGCATGAATAGTGTATTTTGGTAGTTTCAGGATTTTAAATTTTAAATTTGCATAATTGTTATTTTAATAAGTTTAATAATAATAATTGTTATTTTAATAGGTTTTCTCAAACATTTATTTTGCACAATCACAGTTATTTATGGACATCAGTATAAATATCAACAGTAGCATAAATATATAGAAATCTTACAATCATCAAAGCACTCCTGACAGGTGGCCACCCAGCCTTTGTTTAAAAACCTCCAAAGATGGAGTTGAAGGATTCTATTATATAATGAAGGCATACTTCTTGATAATTACATTACATACCACATTGTCTTATTAAATTACATTAAGTCAGATTACTGGGTCATGAATCCAGAGTAAAGTTTACCGTCTTCACTGCCTGGCATAGATAGCAGTCTTGTTTCTTCTGTTCCTATTTCATTGCAGAATGGCTGAGTTGCATCCCCAAATATCCTTGCTTAATAGATCTTAACATATCATAGAATCATAGAATCATAGAATCATAGAGTTGGAAGAGACCACAAGGGCCATCCAGTCCAACCCCCTGCCATGCAGGAACTCCCAATCATAGCATCCCCGACAGATGGCCATCCAGCCTCTGCTTAAAGACCTCCAAGGATGGAGACTCCACTACACTTCGAGGGAGTGTGTTCCACCGTCGAACAGCCCTTACTGTCAGGAAGTTCCTCCTAATGTTGAGGTGGAATCTCTTTTCCTGCAGCTTGCATCCATTGTTCCGCGTTCTAGTCTCTGCAGCAGCAGAAAACAAGCTTGCTCCCTCTTCAATATGACATCCCTTCAAATATTTGAACAGGGCTATCATATCACCTCTTAACCTTCTCTTCTCCAGGCTAAACATCCCCAGCTCTTTAAGTCGTTCCTCATAGGGCCTGGTTTCCAGACCCTTCACCATCTTAGTTGCCCTCCTTTGGACACGCTCCAGTTTCTCCACATCCTTTTTGAATTGTGGTGCCCAGAACTGGACACAGTATTCCAGGTGGGGCCTGACCAATGGGGCCTCTTCCACTTGGTTGGATCTTTTTCACTGATCTCTGTGATCTGTCTCTCAAAAAGTGAGCCAGACATTTTCAGGTTCCTTATATTGCAACCTGGTTGTGATGCTTGCTTCCCTTCCTCCTATTAGAGCATTCTTGTTCCAGGTAGCGTGCTTGGAAGCTATCTAAAGTGTAACGATTATGTATGTGGTTTTGATTCTTGACCACATAGCCATTTTTTTGTTCAAAGTATGCTATTTTTATGACTTTTCAGTTCAGTTACAGACATTTATCTGCAAAATAAATATGATGATGATGGCTCACTTTCACTCAGATTTGTTCACAGGAAAATGCTGCACCAGCAAGTTGTAGTTTTAGATCTATTGGCAAGGTGTATATGTCTAACATCCATGGGGGGGGGGGGATAAGACCCACCATCCTTAAAAAAGCACAAATCTGACTTAGTTGGTGGCAGCTATCTTAATATTAATATACAAGCTAACCACATCATGGATAATACATCGTAAGAGTAATTCTTGACTTCCCAGTACTTTTTACAGTTAAATCATCACAAATTACCATTCAGATATTACACTAATGTCTTCCAGATCTGGCCGAACAAGAGGAGGATAAGGTCATTATAATTAATTACATTAATTACTATAAAACAGTTTCAATTTTCTAATCTCCAATTACACAACACCGTGAGCCCTCATCACGAGTTAAGACTCTTTAGTCACAAATTTATAATCAATGGCAAATGCACAAGCCTGCAAATGCCATCAGCATTAACATTTCCACTCTGCTACAAGGATCATATTGGTTAAAACCTGAGTTCTAAAAGAAATGTTCCTGGGCATTTTTCCCAGTTAGAAAAGTTCTGCTGATGAAAAGTGAGGAGGGATAATGCTTTGCTGATTTCCATTTTGTTATGTCCTCTCTCTAAAACTACCTCTCCCACTGTTCTAGAATGTTTCCAAGTTCTTCAAAACTGATTTGTCTTTGAACAGTGGGTCCAAAGATAACGCTCCTGTAGTCTTAATGATCAGCAACTCATTGCCAGAGATGGGAATTTATCATAATGCTTAAGATATTTCAATGGATGCTCGCTGAGCATTACTGAAGTGGAGCTAGAAAAGCTCATTGTTATAGTGGCTGGAGCGAGGTGGGTTTTGTGATGCCTGCCCTGCAAATGCACGTTTCTTGCTGGGAGAAACAAATCTTTGGAAACAGATCTTTGAAAGCACCCCTGGACTCTCATATAGGTGCCACATGCAGGCCTGAGGAGCAGAACTAGTAGAGCAGACATTCACACAGTTCCTTTATGAACTTCTGTTCAGCTATCTCCTTTTTTCCATAGGCAATTAACACTGCAGTGAAGAACAAAATTCCCTGTGTGGTGGTGGAAGGTTCTGGACAGATTGCTGATGTAATTGCAAGTTTAGCAGATGCAGAAGGCACGCTCACCTCCTCTTCTGTCAAAGAGCGATTGCTGAGATACCTGCCACGGACTCTTTCCAGGCTCACCGAAGAGGAGACTGAAAGTTGGATCAAATGGGTGAGTGAGCATGTAATCTAGTAGACTACGGGTGCATCTGCACTGTAGGAATAATGCCATTTAACACCACTTTAACCTCCATGGTTCCATCCTACAGAATCTTGGGAATTGCAGTTTTGTGAGGCACAAGCATGCTAAGGCAGAGAAGGCTGTGGATCTTGTAAAACTACACATCCCAGGATTTCGTAGGATGGGTCTACAACACTTAAAGTGGTGTCAAACCATTATTTCTATAGTGGGGATCACCCTGTGTAACAGGAGACATAGGCATTATTTTGCAGTGCAAAGGAAGTCATGTAGTTTGCTTGCCACAATTAGTTGTTGACTGCTGGAGAAACATCCCACATTCTGCTAAGGAAGAAGTTCATTGTTCTTAGAGTAACTTTTCAAATTCTGGCAAAAAGTTCTACTGTACTAGGGGTTTTGGTTTGTAACAGGTATGATGTCTCTACCAAAAAACTGTTTTTCTGTCATTGAGTTTTGGGAGAAAACTCTCCATACAATGTTTTTATTTATGATTATTGGTGCAGTTTATACCCCATCCTTCCCCCTTCTTTTTAAGAGTTCAGAGTAATTGACCATCTACCTACTAGACAATACTTCACTGCAAATTATAAATATTTAAACAAAATTACAAATGTCTACTAACATATTGAGTGGCCTAAATCTTATGTAAGTGACAACTAGAACAAAACAGGTGAATAAATGAGTAACTTAGGGCACATCCACGGCCTTATCACACCACACTGTTATAGTGCTATATTCAACTTTAGTTGCCATGACATCATATGGAATACTAGAATTTGCAGTTTAGGAAAGAGCACTTAGAATTTTCAGAGCTCTTGGGCTTCACCAAAATACAAACCCAGAATTCCAAAGGATGTTGCCATGGCAATTAAAGTGGAACATAGGACTATATGCAGCATAGTGTGATAAGAAAGCCAGACTGATTGAAAAAACCAGAAAGTCCCAGATACTATTCCTGTTCTTTCTGATTTTATTTTGAGCATCCTTACATTTTTTCTTGTCCCAGAATAATTTTTGTTAGCTCCCAGTAGAATTTGTATATCACCTCCCCATGGGATTTTATTTTAATCCAATATAAAATTGGAAACAACAGGAACAAAATCTAGGTTTTTTTTTTTCAATCAGTCTGGATGTGCAAACTGTAAGTCAACAGTAATGTAGGTTCTAATGATTCAATTGGTCTGTGTAAGTGGAACTAAGAGTAGGATTCAGGCAAATGAAAGCATGACAAACAAGCTGTAGGAGATGACCACCATCAAACACTTGCTTCGGTTCTTGCAGGCTCACAAAATATATAACACTATATAACAAGGAAATCCAGAAAAAACAAATCCCCAACACGTTAAATATATTTAAATATTTTTTAAAAACAAGCCATTTATCCTAAGAAATTACATATTACCCTGGATTGATATTTGTGGAAAACTGATGCAAGCCTGCAGCTGTTCTTGGAGGTGTTAGTTTATGTTTTCCCATGAACAAAAACTGCTCATCAGCATAAGAAATGTCATTGGCCTCAATGAATATAGCGTTTCCTATAGAAGTGTAGAGAGCACTTTGACAAGCTGTCAATTTGGCATTTTCTTACTGTATAGTTTTATTTCCCCACAGAATTTCAGTTTAATTTGCTTTTTTCTTTTCCTTCTGGCAGCATCACTGTTGATAAGATTTAATCCTGTTTTAAGGGGTAGGAGGTGGGCTGGAATGTAATGACTTTAGTATGTTTTGTTTTGAACCTGCTGTATTCCATCTCGATTGCATAGTCAGAGAGGCGGGTTATAAATAAAAAATTATTATTATTATTATTATTATTATTATTATTATTATTAATTATTATAAGAACACCAGGGAATAGCTTCTAGGATCTATATGCTCTTGAATCGATACACATTGTTTATAGCTTTCCCTAAAGAAACATAAATATATTAATATAGCAATCGTATACATTTCTTCTTACAATACATCCCATTAGGTTGACAGGGGTGTAGGTAAATGGGCTTAGGATCACAAGCTGGGGTAAATATGCACGTATGTGTTGAATATCCTGCCTTACCTTCTAAGGCAGCCCAAGGCTGTGCACAACATAATAAAATGCATTATTTACAGTAATTCAAACATCCAATGATAAATCAATAATAGAAAATATAACATAATACACACACATCTTCACAGTGAGGTCCCAGGACCAGATTAGATTCCCAGATCATCCACAAAGAGTAGATAAATACACTTGTAGCTTTTTTCTAAAATAAGCAGTGTGGGAGTCAACTGCATGTTCTTTGTAAGGGAATTCCACAATTGCTGTTCCACTATTATGATCACTGCTTGTCACGCCATGGCCCAGGGTAGGATCATGAGCAGGATGTCTCCATCTGAACTAGCACAATGAACACTTCAAGCATTCCTTTTCCTTGGGTAGATTTGGTGATGAGAAAGATAAGCAACACTATTCCTAGGAGTGAAGCATTTCCAAGATCTGGGCATTTGTGTGGTTTTTCTTCTGTGTGTTCTCCTGGAGGGGAAGTTAGATTTCTGTTCTACTTGAGGTCCCCCGTCCAACACACTGAATATATGTAAATGATTTCTTCTCTGTGTGAATTCTTTGATGGTGAGGATTCTTTGATACGCTGAATGTTTTCAGACTTGGAGCATGTAAGTAGTTTCTCTCCTCTGTGGCCATTGCCATCCAAGTTTTATTGGGTGATTGAACATCTTATTAAACTTTATGGCTTATCTCAATTTCCATTATTTTTTATTTCCTTTTTTTGAAAAAAAGAATTCATGTGAAAAATTATCCAAAAGAGTGGTAAAGTTGGAAAAAAAATCTCCTCAAAATACCCCCAAAGCATTTAGGTCCCCCAGTGTAATGAGAGAGAGGAAAAAGGGCTGAATAATGCAAATTGAAAGGTGGTAGAGGAGATAACCATGACAAAAATCTAGTTGTTAGTTTTAACTGAATAAAGAGATTGTAAATGTTAATATTAACTTAAGCCCATTAAAGTTGCTTCAGTAGAGCTTCAGTAGTTATGACTAGTGCAAAGGGAACATTATTGTGCCTTTTAAAAAATCTGAACCTTTTCTGTTCAGTAACATAAGATACAATATGAGCAAAGACTTGAACCACTGTGGTATTCCTCTTCCACTATTTGGGATATTATTGCACGTCTACTTTCACCCAATTTGGGCACAGGCTTGAATGGGTGAAAATTAACCTTATGCCCAACTCAGCTGCATCACGTACCCAATCCAGACTCCTGGTGTACTTTTCGAACCTACAATACTTTCCCGTCCTTTGAAAAGTATGCTAGGAGTCTGGATTGGGTACATAATGCAGCTGAGCTGGGCAAAAAGGCATATGATAAGATCTGTTTTTACTCGTTCAAACCTGTGCCCAGCCTATGCCCGGATCAGGCGAAAATAGACATGCAATAATCTCCTTAGTGAAGCAACAGCCCCTTTAAAAGTAACATAAAACATTGCGAAGGGTTGACATTATCCTTTGTTTATTTACAGTTGCAACACAAAATAGTTGCGCTGTAATCAATGGGGAAGTGTACTGATTACTAGTAACTTATTTATTTGTACCTACAGTAGTTGCTGCTGAGTTCTCATTTTTAGTTGCCAAAGAAATAGTGTAGCATAGTAGCTGAGAAATTGCACTACAAATCAGGAAGCAATTTACTAACAACTTACTTCTGCCATTCATTCATTTTAAGCACAAAAGGTAGCCTTCTCTGGGGATATGCAAGGCCACTTTATCGGGGGCATTTGGTCCTTTGAAGACCAGGAAATGGATCTGCAGAGCCCTCCATTTGATCCACCTCAGAATTTTTGTTTTCTCTATAGTGGTAGGAAAAACTGAGCACATGGAAAATGCTAATGTTCTCTTTTTAGAAGAGCACCGAATGCCAGTGAAGGAGTCATTTATTTTGGGGAAATGACTTTGTCAATTAATGGCCCAGGGCTTCATCAGCAGCGTGTCTCTCTTTTGGTCCATTACTTTAACGTCTGTAATCATCTTAGAGGGCAGCAAGGGTTTGTCAGAGATGCGGCTTAGTGCTGCTAATGATGTTCTCTTACATTTTGTGCTTACAATTTTGTCTGCTTGGTATGGGTTTTTAAAAGCCTCCTTACAGTTTGTTCCTTCACAGATAATCTACTCATTAGACTCACGCCCACCAAAAATGTTTACCTTGATCTTTTGTAATAGTAATTAGTTCCAATGTCCAGTGTTGGACTGTTATTCCTGGAAATGCTACCATTGTGTGAGAAGGGTCAGGAAGCAGATAGGATACACTTGTGGTATCCATAGAAGTTGTACCTTTCTCATTTGCATTTGTAATATCCTTCAGATTGAAAGAAGGAAGATGTATCCACTGTTCTAGACTAGGTGAGACCCTGTTGGACAATAGTCTCATGAAACTGAAGAGGTCAGAGTGGATGAGGCTAGGAGCCGGAGATGGAATTGAAAAGGACAGAAGAACTTGTTGTTGTGAGCATTAATTATTAAGAAGAAAATGGCACAAATGCATTTAATGGAGTGGAGGTGGACATCACATGGCCCATGGGCTTTATGTACCTCCTCTGTCTCCTGGACATTTTGCAGACCTCACTTGCTGGCAATAGGAGAAGGAGAAATGGTAGTAGTATACTTTCCAACTGCCCCAGTTTGGAAGGGACAGTCCTGATTAATCCTCTTTAGTTCCACTTTTTTTCTAGCTGCATTTAAAAGTCCATTTCTCTATCCTCCCCACCTTCCCCATTTGTTCTCAGTTCACCTCAGTTGCTTCAAACTGAATACAAAGTACAAAAGTAGTGTGCACACAATTAACTCAAGTGAGGAGAAAAAAGAGGATGGGATGAGTCTCTTTCTGCAGCCTTCTTACCTTGTTGTGTTCTTTTTGCAATCTTGACCATACTCTGAAGTTGCTACACATCTGTGAGATATCTTATAGGCTGCATCCACATGGCAGAAATAATCCAGTCTGAAACTACCTTAATTGCCATGGCTCAGTGTTATAGAATTTTGGGAACTGTAGTTTGCTGTGGCACTAGAGTTCTCTGACAGAACTCTTTTGGGAATTGCAGTTTTGTGAGATAGTTAGCCTTCTCTGACAGAGAAGATTAACTATCTCACAAAACTACAGTTCTCAGAATTATTTCCGCAGTGCTGGTGCAGCCATAGTAGAGGTAGTACTGTAAAGTAAAACAAAATAAAAATGGAACTTCAGTCTTTCTTTTCCCTTCTGGAAGTCATTGAATTGCATTGCTCCACCACGTTGCAGATTTGCATCATGTTTTTGATGCCTGACTACAGCAGCCACCTTTGGCACCAAATTTGATGAGCAACTGAAGTAGCAGCTGTGTGGGCCCTGGAAAGTTTTGTGTGCGTATGCGTATGTATGCATGTGTGTAGGCTGCCTGGCACATTTGCTGCAGCCACAGGTGCCTAGTGATGGTCACATGCTAGGTGCCTTGTTATTCATGGTGGAGGCAGATACATTGGGCTGCCCAGTGGAACACCCATGCAGACAGCTGCCACAATGCAGGAACAGAGGCCTCCCTATCTTACCATATCTTATCCAGAACAACAAGTATGTTATTCTAATTCATTTTAACATTCTTATGCTCTGATTTTGGTGCAGGATGTGGTGGACAGTGTCCAGATTGCCCGCATCAGAATCAGGATTTGGACTGTGCATCATCCGAACAGGACAACGCCAGAACTGAGGAGGAAGGAGACGAACAAGTTGTTTGGCACATTCAGACAAGGCCAGAGAGAGAGAGAGAGAGAGAGAGGGAAAGATGAAGAGGTCCCTAAAGATGGGAATTTGCTTTCACCTGTAGCCAAGGAATAGATTTAGACTAGTAAATGGCTTTGGGTGACATACTGCAGCTTTGGTGCACTGATTCTTAGTTGCCATGATGTGCCTGTGGGAGCAAGACTGTGAGAAAGACATAAGAATAATTTTGTTCCCTTTAGAAGTATTGAGAAAGATCTAGAAACCAGCCTTATATTGTATTTTTTTAAAAAGAGGAGTGAAATGAAACCTTTGTTTACAGACTAGGCAGCATATATGAAAGGCTTTCCCTTTGGAGTTATAGGAATTGTTTGCATCTTTCTTGTATAACCTGAATTCCTTTTGAGGCAACTAGCAAACAAACCAGCCTCCCTCGATGAGATGCTGAAACTTAACCCAAAAGAAAAACTGGCATCACCTCTAATTAGGTAGAAACAGGGAAAATGTTTGTAAATTTCCAGCAGCTTAGTGAAAATTATGATGCAGCATTTGAGCCTGTTTTTCTCTCATATTTCATCATGATGTGCACAAAGGACTAACTTCATTACTTATGTTGTGGTCCCGATGAACATCAGTGACATGAAGTTACTATTTGAGGATATGTTTATAGTGGTCCCTCCACATTCGCTGGGCATAGCAGTGAAGGACCCCCATAAATTTGGGAAAAATGTAAATAAAAACCCACTATGCTTTTTATCTAAGAGAATACCTCTCTAGGGATCTCCAGGTTGTTCAGTGCAACTTTATGGTCAATGTCTGCCAGATGTTGATCATAGAATCATACTGGAGGACCTACAAATGCCTAGAGAAGTGTTTTCTCCAGGAACGTCTAGGTTCTCTAGCACAACTCTATGGTCAACTTCCAGCAGAAGGAGGACTTAAGAGATTCCTAGAGAGAACATATTAATCAAAACTGCAAATAATCAAATCTACAAAAGACAAATCTGTGAATGTGTAAGGCCAACTGTATTTCCAAAACTAGTTAGCGAGGTTCTCCCAACTTCACAAGTTAGGTTGGGTTCATGACTTTAAAAAATTTACACAGTTTCTTCCTTAAAAAAAACAACAACAGCAAAACAACTTGTTGGCAGTGGTCTGCCATCCTTTACATGTATATGCAGAGGTAAATTACACTGAAGTCAGTGCTTTCACTCTTAGGTAAATGAGCATAGGGTTGCAGTATGAAATGCATAACAGAAGCCAGCAGTAGTACAGCAACTGACTGGCATTACATCGTAATTGTAGTTATATTGTGTTAGGTTTATACTGAAACTTTCAGAACTGTTGTTAAGACTTTGCATACACTAGGGTAGAGCAAAAGTCCTGTATCACTGATGATATATTTTATTTTTAAAAAGAGATAATACACAAAGATCTGAAAAAAATAAACACTGATGTCCTAATCTAATGGTGTTTGGTAACAGTACAAATCTAACAAGTTGTCACAGAAAAAATGGGTAGTATCACAATTATTTCAAAGAATTATAGAATTGCAGATCTCCATGTTCACAAATAATTGTGAACACGGAACATGTTCACAAATGCACACTATTTTTTTTAATTAAAATATTTATATTCCACCCTGTGTCGAAAAAACTAAAGAATAAGAAAAAGAAAATGAATTCCATGTTGCACAATAGGTTTGAGTGGGATTTAATTTTTTACCTCTAAGTAACAGGATATTCTATAGAGGAAAAAAGTACATTGACTACGATGACTTTCAGGACAGATTAAACCTTGAACTTTCCTTTCGCAGATCAAAGAAGTACTTGAAAATCCTCATCTGCTAACTGTGATTAAAATAGAAGAAGCTGGGGATGAAATTGTGAGCAATGCCATATCCTATGCTCTTTATAAAGGTAAGTGAAGGCCTCAACAGACTAGCATAAAAAGCTGGCATGGGGGTGGAGTGCGAGCATGGCGACCGCAAGCCGGCTGACCATACTCCACCCCCAAGCCAGCATGATGCCACCCAAACAACCACATGGCAGGTGGTGTCATGCCGCATCTTTGGCACAGCATTTATATGTGCTGCACCGAAGAAGCGGAAAAAAGCCACCAAAGCAGCAGCTAGGGCACCCTTTCCACAGTGCAAAAAGGAACTGCTTTTTGCGGCTTCTTTTTGCACTGTGGAAAGGCTAGATCTGGGCTGCAGCGTGCAGTTGCCACATCCCCGATCCAGCAAGGAAAGGAAAGCATCCTGCTGCCCCTTAGGGGCAGTCTGTACAGCCCCTTAGTGTTCTTTTGTCTCCCAACATGACTTAATTGTGTATATAATTTTGGTTGTGATCAGTATAGTGAGCCACGTTGAGCATTTGAGAAATTGTTAAAATTAATTGATTCAAATTTTGTACTGTCTGACAAGAAATAAAAGAGAGAGAACCTTGGGAGTTCTTTTACAGGATTAATGGTGGATTCTGCTTTCTAATTGCTTTTAAAACTTTAAAAGCTGCACTTTTATGATCTCTGGAAGGGCATTCTATGTTCCCTAGGATTCTCATGAATCAAGGCATAAATAAAGAGGTTCACTTTCAGAGTGGACGTTACAGCCGTACTTGTAACCAGCCTTTGTATGGCTGTGGAAAGGTCCACAGCTCGTGCTTCTCTGAAGCTGAAGCTCTGATCTTAGATAGAAAAAAAGGAGTTATGTCAAGGACATTGCAGGATAGTATTGAGAATCCAATCTACAGGATCCAAAACTTTCACATCCCAGCAATACACCTCAAGAATGGGGTAGGAGACTCAACCAAACCTTGAGTGTACATAGTTTACCCATGGAAATAACTGGGAGTGAAACTTTTTTTTTTAATTTAAAGAAAAAACCAAATCAGGAAATAGAAAAGGGGATAGGGAGAATGAAGAATTTTCAGAAATGATCACCAGATCACAGAAGACCCAGCAGGGCATATAGGAAGTGCTTAACTAAAACTGGTATTCTGTCAGGGTTAGGGGTTATTTTGCCATGGATTCTGTACTGGCAAGAGGGTGTATCAGATGACTCTTGGTCTATAACTCTGCATTTCTACACTACATCTGACCAGTGGTCAATTATACAGATATCTGAAGAATTTCCCCATTTTTTCTTTTGATAACAGAATGATAAGCCCCCAAATAGCATTAAATTATCTAGATTTTCCTTGAGTTCCAGATCCATACTGAAATCTGAAAAATATGTATGTATACCTTGGGAATTTTTTGTTGGGTATCATAAGGCTCATCCTCCCCCTTTTTTTGTCCCTGGCACATACAATTCAGATGGAACTTAAGCAAGTCAGTATTTACATACATGGAATTTACTCAAGTTCTATAAACTGGGGTTGAAAATTAAATCTGGACCATAATTCCAATGAATTGAACCAATCATGAAAATAATAGAAAATGCAGGAGAGTGCAATGATATATTTTAGTCCAGTGGATCAAAATAAATGGCTGGATTCCCACAAGAATGCACCTCCACATCTTTCAAATCTTTAGCAAAAAATGTAGAATAAAAGTTCAAACATTTAAGTCAGTCTTGGTTTAAAGTCTGCTATCACAGAATATATGGAAGAGTTGTTGTAATGCTTTGCTCTGAGCTACCCAAGAATGCTGATAATAGTACGAATTCTTTATGTTTGTTCATGTAAGCATGTGATAGTGAGGAAAACAATTTGTGGAGGGGTAACCATGTGAGCATGTAGCATTAAAAACAACATTGGAGTCTTGTGGCAAATTAAAGATTTAAAAAATGTACAGAAGACAACATCACCAGCTATATGAAGGCTTACCCTCTGTTGGCAGGAGTATAAATAATTGGGTATAGAGGAGGAAAATGGGTATAGAGGAGGAAAACAGAAAATGACATGAAAAAATGATAGACACTGACAATTTTGGGAAAACTGAAATATCTGTCAAATAAGCACAGTGGCAACTCAGAAAGATGTAAGATGAAGCATATGCCAGATTGAGTTAAAGTGTGATGGATTTTGGTGTAACTTGGGGTTGGGGTGGGTGAGCAGGAATTGTGCTACTAGCATGGTGGCATTGGAGCCAAATACTCTTGTAGCAGTTGTGGTGGCAGCATAATTTTTTCTCTTTAGGTTTAGGAAGATGAATCATAAAGAGAGAGATCCAGGCAACATTTATGGTTTTGCTCAATGGTCAGGGACATGAGATTAAAAATTTATGCCGAAAAGTATCTTAATCATCCCTAGACATCGCTCTCCCCTTGTAGCTTTCAGCACAAATGAACAAGATAAAGACAACTGGAATGGGCAACTGAAATTGCTTTTGGAATGGAACCAGCTGGACTTGGCAAGCGAAGAGATTTTTACTAATGATCGACGTTGGGAGGTAGGTAGAACAGCCCGTGTTCCTGCAATATTGGCAAAGCTAGCAGGAAGGCCAGGTCAACTGAGCCTATTGATGTAATTGGATGTCTGGTTTGGCTCCATCTGCCCAGCTGTTAAAACTAGAAACCTGGAGAACAAGCTATCTTGTGCAGTTTGAATTGGTCAATATGTTCAGTGTTAATTTTTCTACTAAAAATGGAGGAATAGCAAAATGAATATGTGCACAAAATAATGGAATGAGATAAGTAGGTACAAAGTCCTTGGAAGTGTGTGTGTGTGTGTGTGTGTGTGTGAGGGAGAGAGAGAGAGAGAGAAACAGAAAGAGAAAGAGAGATTGAGAGTGGGAGATGAAGTTACCATTTGGTATTTCAGTGTTGTAGAATCTGCCATAGAAATGAATAATGCTTTGTCTGGCAGCAAAGAAACACTAGCTGCTCACTGAAGAATATATTTTTGTTGTCTACAAAAATGGTAACCATTTTGTTCTTCTTGTTCTTGCTAGTCTGCCGACCTTCAGGATGTCATGTTTACAGCCCTGGTGAAGGATAGACCAAAATTTGTTCGTCTCTTTCTGGAAAATGGATTGAATTTGAGGAAGTTTCTCAGTAATGATGTTCTAACTGAACTCTACACCAACAACTTCAGCAGTCTGGTGTTTAAGAACCTACAGATTGCAAAAAACTCGTACAATGATGCTCTCCTTACATTTGTGTGGAAGATGGTGGAGGATTTCAGGAGAGGCATCAAAAAAGAGGATAAAAATGGAAAAGATGATATAGAGATACAGCTGCTGGTATGTAAAACTAAAGCCTCTGTTGGCAGAGTACAAGGGGAAGAATGGGTTGCAGTCCTAGGCCCACATGCCTAGAAAAAAGACCCAGTCAACACTGTGGGGGTAGGCATGTATAGGACTGAGCCACTTGTCTCAAATTTAGAAATACGTCTTCAAACAAAAATTCCCATGTCATTGTGCCTTTTTGTTCTTATTTATGTATTTTCAGGATATGTCTCTTATTACACGACATCCCTTACAGGCCCTCTTTATTTGGGCAGTCCTTCAAAACAAAAAGGAGCTGTCCAAAGTCATTTGGGAACAGGTAGGTCACAATTCCAGTATGACTGCAGCTTTGTCCATTATACTTTCAAGCAGTGAGTTTGTCCAAGAACCTTCTCAGGAAGACAATATTTATTGGGGCTTAAGTCTTATATGCATTTATCTGGAGCAATCCCTTTGACCTCAGTAGGCTGTGGGGGTGTCTGGGTTGGACAACTTGATGAGTGATTTTGAAATATGCACTGTACAGAAGTTACTATGTTCCATTTAAAAATAAAGGAGAGAGCTTGACTGTCAAAGGGATGGGCTCCTCCACCTGTGTATTTTTTTAAAAAAATAAAAATGGGCAGAACTGATGATTTTTGCAGGTACTGTAATATTGCAGCAGCCTAATTCAGTATGATATAAAAAGCAGTTTTAAGTTTTGAAAAGAAGAAAGATTATTAGCAATTTGGGACCTATTTTGAACAAAATTCACATGTGATATTTCTGGGGCATTTTTTCTGCCTAGGGAAAAGCGTTTTCTGTGGTTTATTTTCTGTGCAGAAAATGCTGTTTCCTCTTCAGAAACTGCTGTTTTCTGGTGAACTCCCTCCCATGGGAAGCTAGGCTGGCACCTTCCCTGCTTGCCTTTTGTCTGCAAGCTAAGACATTTTTATTTGAGCAGGCATTTTAATATATAATTGTGTTAGGGAGGCTTTTATGTGGGTTGTGTTAGTTGGTCATGCCTTTTAGCTTTTGTATATTTTTAATGTGGTTTCATATGTTTTTTAGATGATTTTAAATGTTTTATATTTTTATTGTAATGCTTTTTGAAATGCTTTCTATCTATGAGCCACCTTGAGTCCATTCTGGAAGAAAGGTCTTATACAAATGAAATAAATAAATAAATAGCACATGTGAAATAAGTCTCAGGCTGCAAAGATTCTTGCCAGTCATCCAAGGTTCTCATCAAGGTTTCCTGACACAAAACCATATTTTGACCGCTTTAAAAATATATTTTCAAATATTATTGTCATCCCCATTTTAAAGTCTGCTCAGAAATGAAGACATAAATCAAACTGCAAATTCTATCTAGAGTAGACTCTTTGAATCAACTGCTCTTTGGTCCGTCAACACTTATGCCCATCCCATTGATTCAGTAGGCCTACCCTAGTTAGGAATTGCAGTTTAGATTTAGGTCCCGCTACTTTTTCACCTCAGAAAGTTGGAGTTTTGTAAGAAGATGTTGGAGAAGCTTTAAATGGTGTTATTGAGAGGGTGGGCTTCAGCAGACTGTTCTAACAAATCAGTCAAACAGAAAAGGATGGGAACTTGCCCAGTGATCTACCTTTAGAAAGCCAGTCCTTTCTATTTTGTGGGGTTTAGTTTCCAGCTCAAGCAGCCAGGCATTGCATGTTCCTTTCAACAGTTAAGCACTGCAAGATAAAGCAGAACTGCAGTACCCACACAATTTCTCAGATATGGTTCCAGGGAATGGGGCACTTTTAAATTATTCATTTGCCTTGCTCTTTTGGGATGTGAGCAGATATTACTGGAATGTGTCACAGTTACAGTAACTCACTGCTAATGATCTTCTTACTCGAAGCAATTTTGTCACTTTGCAGACTAGAGGCTGCACGTTGGCAGCATTAGGGGCAAGCAAACTCCTGAAAAGCTTGGCTAAGGTTAAGAATGATATCAATGCTGCGGGGGAATCGGAGGAGCTGGCCAACGAATATGAGACAAGAGCTGTGGGTGAGTCTTGGCATAAGAAGCGCCAACCTCAGAGGTGAAATAATGCTGATATTTTTTAATTAAAAAAAATGGCAAAATGACATATGGGAAAAGTTTCAGTTTCAAATTAGATTTAAATTTGGTGCCTTTAAGAGGTTATCCAAAACCAGTTTAACACAGGTTTTGAATGTCAGTTCTGAAACTGCAAATTATATATGATTATTTTTACTGGATAGTCCAACGACCACAGCCTCAATCTGTGCAGCCTGCAGTCCAGATGACATCCTTTGGAAGGGTTTATTATAACTCTTGGGACCCTCCCCATTCTCTCCAGGGCCTTCCCCAACAAAATGCTTGGATTGAACATTGATTAACATAAGCTAAATAATGCTGCTTTTTTAAAAGCAAGGGTGGTATCCCACTCTGAAAGAGAAACATAAAAATAAAAAGTTCATCTGGTCACCCAAAATGGTAGGAACAGAACAAAAAACAAATAACAAACAACAAAAACAAAAAACTGGAAAGCACATATTCACAGTGGAAGAATGAAAGAAGACAAAGTCCCACATGCTGTGTGACGGCCCAAAATGTTTATTTCTTTAAAAGTCCAATGCAAATGCATTTATCAACAATTATCACCTTGTCACCAATTGGCCTTCTACAGGGGCTATTGTAAAATAGAAAAAAAAACCACATTTACTATGTATGTGATATTGAGACAACAGATAAAATACTTTGAAACACACTTTTTAAAAAATTGAATAGTTCTATTATACAGTACATAGAAATATATACTACCAATTCTCAGATGTTTTTGGAACTACAGTCTGCGCTCTATAAAAGTGGACCTTTTGAGTATTAGAAGGAAGGAAATAGGTCTACCAATGGTTTATATTTATGGATTTTTTGAAATTCCTCAAAGAGAACCTATGAGAAGACATATGATGTAATTGGTCCCTAGTGTTACTGAGCTCTGTTTTACCTAGCTGATGCAATAGGTTTAAAAAAAGTGTAAAATCTAGAACTCTTTTTTAAAACTCTCTGATTTTATTGTTTTTAGAGTTGTTCACTGAATGTTACAGCAGTGATGAAGAACTGGCTGAACAGCTTCTTATATATTCCTGTGAGGCCTGGGGTGGGAGTAATTGTCTGGAGCTTGCTGTGGAAGCCAAAGATCAACAGTTCATTGCCCAGCCAGGAGTACAGGTAAACAACAGCAAGAATGAGATGTGGCCCATATGCCCTACTCTCAGGTTTTATTCAGTGAAGCAAAGCAAGGCTATCACTCTCTAGGAATAAAGCCTTCTGAACTCAAAGGCTGTCCTCCTCAATAGATACACACAGGATTGTTATGTATCTTACAGTCTCGTATTACATCGTATGGGACATTTTTTATGGAAAAGATTGTATCAAAAGGATAATGCTTTGCTGTGGTTTTAGTCACATTGTTCATCTTAACTAACATCCCACATAGTAGAGAACCAGTGTGGTGTAGTAGTTTGAGCACTGGACTAGAGATTCAGGGTTCAATTCCCCGTTCAGCTATAGAAACCCACAGGGTGACCTTGGGCAAGTCACACACTCTCAGCCTCAGAGACAGGCAAAGACACCCCTCCTGAACAAATCTTGCCAAGAAACCCCCTGTGATAGATTCAGTCTAGGGTCACCATAAGTCAGAAACAACTTGAAGATACACAGCAACAAACCATGCAATAAGCAACAAAGACATATACACTCGTCCCTCCACATTTGTGGCTTTGACTTTTGCAGATTTGATTATTCACAGATTTTATTAATATATTCTCTTTAGGAATACCTAGGTCCTCCAGTGCAATTCTATAATCAACTTTAACCAAAAGTTCACACTGAAGGACCTAGAGATTCCTAGAGAGAACACTCCACTAGGCATTTGTAGCTCCTCCAGTGCAATTCTATCGTCAATGTCTGGCAGATGTTGACCACAGAGTTGCATTGGAGGACCTAGAGATTCCTAGGTAGGTGTGGTGTAAGGGGGAAACAGTGTAGTGTAGTGAATTTTTCAGTGTGAAAAATCCACTTCCAGTTGGGATAGTTTTCATCCAATCCATCATGCTCCATCAGCTATTTTCTCGATCAAAATTGTCTTATCCCAAATGTCTCTTGCCCTGCGGAGGGTTTTTTGGTTGTTTGTTTCTTTGTTTTAGCACCCTGTGTTGGGAAAAGCTGCATGAATGAGATTTGGCACATGGAAAGTTCTGTCCTTCACACCTTCAAGCCTCTGCTCTTCCCAGCCAACCAAGGCTCCTTCTTTAAAGTCTGTTTTGACCTTGAATCTGATTAGCTTCAGGAAAAGAAGTGTACTGTCTAATTCAGGCGATGGTCTTGGCCTATACTGTGAACACCCACCAATATACTACTGCTGGAGGTGAGGAGTTTGGCTGAGTCAGGCACTGACCAGGATCCAAGTGAACTTCTGTTTCTGAATTGCAGAATTTTCTTTCAAAACAATGGTATGGAGAGATATCAAGAGACACCAAGAACTGGAAAATCATTCTGTGCCTTTTCCTTTTCCCTTTGATAGGCTGTGGCTTCATCTCCTTCAGGTAAATTATTCTTGATTAAATTATCTTGTCACTGTCATTTGGAACTCTGAATCTTTTGTCAGATGTGTGTGTGTGTGTGTGTGTGTGTGAGAGAGAGACAGGGAATGAGAATACATGCATATGAATATGGTATGCAGATATCTTCTATCCAGGTTTGCTTCAATTGCAGAGAAATGTCAAAAGTATTAAAACCGTGATATTTCCTTAGTAAATTATTTGATTGATTGATTGATTGATTGAATTTGTATACTGCTGGATAATATATACAAGGAGTATGAACTGTTGTTTTTAAACACTGCCTCCCATGTTATACTTGTACATTGTTGTACATAGCAAGTTGTTTGAAATGAGCTGTTTGTTTCTCTTGAATAGGAAGAAGCCAACTGAGCGGAGCAAAAAATTGTTGTTCTACTATGCCTGGTTCTTCACGTCACCCTTTGTTGTCTTCTCTTGGACAGTCATCTTCTACATTGCCTTCCTCCTGTTGTTTGCCTATGTCCTGCTCATGGATTTCCAGAAGTCACCCACCATGCTGGAACTGATCCTCTATGTGCTGGTCTTCATCCTGCTTTGTGATGAAGTGAGACAAGTAGGGAGTGCTTAGAAATCAAAAGAGTTTTATTTCCAGGGAGACACTGCCTGTTGCAGAAGGAAGTGAAGGTCCAGAGGGAGTTCAAATCCATTTTCCCCCTTCCATCTTGATTCCCACACAAGTTTCACTGACATCTTCGGAATTATACTAGATCGTTATTACTGAGATTCAGTTAGATAAGTTAGCATCTTTAGCAAGGCTGGAATTTTTAGCAAGGCAGGAATTTGCCACTGCTTCCATGGTGTTCCAATATATAAGGCCATGCAGTAGCTAAGTTCAGAGCTGTTCTGGTTAGTGATAACCATAGGTAAGGCCAGTGTATTTATAATGCTTAATCAAACCATTAGTGGGGAGCACAGGGAGAATTCATGTTTGAAAAAACTGGGCTAGGAGGGAGTAAACATGCAATCCCATAGCTTGATTTCAGTCCTTAGCTATATTTAAGAGAACATGGGCCCTTTCACACTACAGAGTGATAGCTGCATCCTAAGAAATCCTGGGAGGAAACGGCCTTTGGGAATCTTCCTCTGGTGTTTCCACTAAACTATCAAACCCAAGGAGGATCACATAAACTGATGCCATGGCAGTTATAGTGGAATGATAGTCCTAAAACTGTGGATTGTATAATCGCCCCACATTTCTTAGCCACAATTAAAGGACAGGTCTAATATATTTCTCAAATCCTTGGTGTTGCAATATTCTGAAACTGACAAAGATTTACAATGGTAAGGAGCATAATAAGTTCAGTGCATTGGGCCCTTCCATTTGAGAATATTGTCTAAGGATATCCTTGAGGTCTAAAGTGCTTCCAGACAGGCTTTTACCATCTACATACCCTGCCTTAAACACAGAACTGGGGGAAGGGATGTGAGATACAGGTGCCATTGTCTGTCATTGCTTATGCTCCTGTGTTTTTTTATGGCTTCTTTTATTTTTTTGGCAAGGGTGAAAACCAGAACAACTGCAAAGTGTCTTCTCATTAGTGGTACAAAGATCGTATAGATGAAGCAGCATTAAATTAAAAGGGAAAGTTTATATTGTTTATGAACACCGCGATAATATAGCTTTTGCAGTGGTAATGTTAAATATTTTGATTTAAATATTTTGACTTAAGGATTCTTGGTTCATTAACATCCCACCTCTGCAATGATTCACAGCCTATGTTCCTGCTAGAATTTTAGTTGCAAATCTGTGTTGACAAAACAAAACTAGTGGGCATAGACATGTTCAGTGTATCAGATGGTGTTTAAAAACAAGAAAGAAAAAAAATATGAGGTCAGTAATTAGCACTGAGTCTATGGGCAAAATTAGAGAACCAAGACCTAGCTCTAATATAATAGCTGGCTTTAGTGAAATAGTTGTCTGATTGCTCCATTGCACAGCCAAATGAGTTTTCAAATCATTATGAGGCAACTATTTTCAGTGCTCTTTATTATGGTCTAGAAATGTGTCTGGACAGCCAGTAGAGTAATCAACAACTGCTTAACCACAAGGCTGATGTAATGTGTTTTGGACTGTGTGAGCTGCCTTTCAGCCAGACAAGACTGCCTTAAATAGTGTTTGAATAAAGAGTAAAAACTGTCAAAAAATGTAGAAATATGTAGGCCTCTGTGGCACCAGGGCATGTGCCATTCATAGCCCTGATAAGGATGTGGGATATGACTTAAGCTTTTCTCATAGACTATAAGGTGTTACTTTTGGAGAAATGTCTTCTGTTTACAAATCAGATTTCCAAATGATGTTTAATAACATTTTCGAAAATCTTTATGGTTTAAAGTTGCAGTTGCATTGTTCTATAATCATGTGCCTCTTTGCCAGATGTGCATTATATCTTCAGCTAAAAATAACTCATTTTTTTGTCATATTAATGCAATTTTTATTTACACTATTTATGAAACATATTGGCTAGCCGTTAAATAATGGGGGTAGTTGTAGTAGTTGTTGATGTTGTTGTGCACTTTTAACTTATGGTGACCCTAAAGTGAATCTATCGTGGGATTTTCCTGGCAAGATGTGTTCAGAGGGGTTTGTCACTGCCTTCCTCTGAGGCTGACAGAGTATAACTTGCCCAAGGTAATCCAGTGGGTTTCCATGACTGAGTGGGATTCAGACCCTGGTCTCCAGACTCGTAGGGCAATGCTCAGACCACTAAACTACACTGGCTGTAATCTCTTATTATAGAGCGTACTATAATCTCTTAATTAATTTATCCATCCAGATTTTGGTGTTAATGGAAAATGGGAATAGTTTTTAACTGGGAGAGTGACCACTATGGCTGAGCACACAAAATATAAGAAGCTGAACTCTATTTTGCTAAAGTGTTACAAGTATTTTACAACATATGATCTCTACATGTGTCCTGCTCTTGCAGCAATTGTGTCAATTTTTTAAAAATACAAACATACTGCTTTCAGAGCAGCCATCACTACATGTTTTCTCAGTGATGCAACTGGGAATCACGGAGGTGCTGGCCCTCCTTTAACCCCACCTCCTTGCCCTATGCCCTACCCAGCATGACCTTTGGTTGTAATATATTTTACTTTTCTATACCCTCTCCCCAATTTTTTCCCACACTTTTCTAGAGCTCTGCTACTGTGTGTGTATGTTTTTTTTAAAATAAGAAAAATAGTAAAAATGAAGGGAATCAGGATGCTTAGGAATAACAAGGGGGAGAGGAAGGAACACTGACACCATGTGACTACCTATCTTGCAACTGCCCCAGTAGCAACGTTTCACACCATGGACTTGCACATTTGGGAACTCATTGACAGGTTTCCCCCATCAATGAAAAAAGATGCAAAAGCTATGGGTTAGGCACAAAGCAGCCACAAGGTGGAGACGTCATTGTGCAATAAGTAATGCCAAAGACATTTTTTTTCTCCTGGTTTAATTGTGGTTTACAAGCCACATCTATTAATCGCCTGGGATACTGAGATGAAACCAAACTGTAATTATTCTCATCTGCCAGTAGATGTCACTGGTTCATTATTAAATCTATGGCAAAAGCTATTCTTGCACAGGTTCAAATGTTTATGTTACAGCTCATAATAAGCAATGGTTTTCTTGGGTTAGGTCTGAGTTTGCAAAATCAGTGCATTGATTTGGTGTGAAATTTTGCATGGGCACAGGTTTGGTTATTGGGTTTGCGTGTATCTGTATCTGACACATTACGGGCCTCACAGAGCACTATGATCCCACTTTAATGGCCATGGTTGCCTCCTAAGGGATCCTCCTGGGATTTGTATAGGTTGGTCAGAGGCACCAGAAGAGGAATCTCTGCTGAAGGTTTCAAAGGCCCCTCCCTCACCTGCCAGTCCCAGGATCCCACAGGACATTGCTGTGGTGGTTAACACGAGATCTGCAATTCTTTAGGATGAAGCAGCCCCAGATCATTGTTTCTATACATACAAAATGGTCATGGGCACATTGGCAATCTCATTGCACTGCAATTCTGCTAATATTTCTGATGTAGAAGTCTAATGTAATGGCCCTCTACCAAGTCATGTTAGATTCTGGGGAAATAAATTTACTTAACAGGAGAATAACCTCACAAAGGGTATGCAAATTATTCATTTCATGAAACTGCTTCAGACTGTTAGATTGGAAGGAATGAAACAAATGTGGTGGGTGAAGGATGATTGAACATCCTAGCACAATTGTTTGCTCTTGCACAGTGCAAATATATCCCTGAAGATTTTGGGAAGCAGTCGGGGGGGGGGGGAGGTATGGGGTGCTGCTGTTGCCTTAGTTAGGCCTGTTAGCTGGATGTTTCAGTATAGCATTTTCTAAAAAAATTGTAGTTTTCCTTAGTCCCCTGGGTTCACCATGAATGCTCCAGAAAATGTGTCAGAGTTATGAGGCTCTTACTTATGTGAAAAATGGTGGGTACTTGGTGACTGGTGATGAAGCAGTTCTCAGAAGAAACAGTGAGCTGTGACCTTTTTTAAAAAACAGAAATGTAAAATGGGTGGCAGGGATTTGACACCTTGTAAAATCCACTGGGTGATCTTGGGCAAGGTTAGGGTTACCATAAATTGGAAGTGACTTGAGAGCACACAACAACAAGAACAATCTTAACTAAGATAATGTTAATATTCCACTTTGGATATTTCAAAATAATTCACTTCCCACTCCCTGCAAATGCTACAGAATCTCACTCTCCATTTTTAAGGAGATTAAACAGAAATCTAAAAATAGGGAGAGAGTTTTTCTCCCCTCTCCTTTATGGCAGAGTGAATTTTGCAGAACACTGCCAAATGTAAAGAATACTGAATATTGTTCAGCTAATAGATATGCATAGTTGTGAAGGAAATCACATCTAATGTAGAGTCAGCAGGGTGCAGGGTTTGAATCCCTGATCAGTCATAGTAACCCACTGGGTGAACTTGGGCAAGTCACCCTCTCTCAGCCTCAGAGGAAGGCAATGGCAAATGTTCTTCAGATAGGTCTTGCCAAAATAAGCCTGCAGTAGGTTCGCCTTAGGGTTTCCATAGATCAGACATTACTTAAGGCAAACAACATAACCATCATCAACAATAGATTCATCATGACCTAGGGACCATTCACACCACACACTTATATCATTTTGATTCCACTTTAACTGCTGTGGCTGCATCCTGTGGAATCCCGGGAGTTGCAGTTTGGGAGAGGGGTCTTGGAAACCTTCAGTAGAGAATCCTCCTCTGAGGCCTCCAACCAAACTAGACAAACCACAGGAGAATCCCAAAAAAGGAAGGCATGGCTGTTAAAAAGTAGAACCACAGCACTATAATTGTATAGTGTGAGTCTTGTGGCCATTATATTTAATGAGGTGAATTTAGTAACCCTCATTGCAAAGACAGTAAACAAAGGTTACAGAGTGAGATGTATGGGGAAATGATAGTTTGTTGAGTAATGGGAAAGCAACTTAATTGGCTGTTTCCAATTGATTTGTATTCTTTAGATATTATCATTTATTTTTTATTTTTTTCATTTATATTCTCCAAGAAACTTTGCAGATAGGAGAGCTTGAACGCTGGGACAGAATGGGGAAAACTGCTTAGTATGTTTTTCAGTATCCAAAATTTGTTTGAAATAACTAAGGAGTTTATCACACAGGAGGAATTTCTCTCAATTGTGAACAGAGCCAATTCGCAATTACATGAATTTGCTAGTATAGCGAATTTACATTAAATCTGATTGCGTTCGGAATGCGTTCGGAATGACTTCCCATTTCCTGAAAATGACCCCCCCCCCCATTGCCTGAAATTGCATGAGATACTCTAATACGCAATTACGTGAAACTCCACGATTGCGCTTGGGATGACTTCCCATTGCCCAAAATTGCGTGAGATACACTCATTCGCAATAACGTGAAACCCCATGAGTGCTTTCGGATTGCCATTGCATTATACCCCCAAATTCTGTCGTATAATAAACTCCTAAGGCTGTGCAGCAGATATTAGCCTGTTTGACACTTTTTTAACTACCATGATTTAACGTTATGGAATTCTGAGATTTGCAGTTTTGTTAGATATTTAACCATCTCTGTCAGACAACTCTAGTACTATAACAAACTACAAATCCTATGATTCTGTAGCATTTATCCATGTCAGTTAAAGTGCTGCAAAATTGCATTGTTTCTGCAGTGCAGATGCAGCCTAAGATAATTTTTTGAAGCTGAACTACCAATATGACTAAGGTTACAATGCTGTACTACTTATAAATTAATAAGTGCTTCATAATTGGTGGGACTTACACCTTGGTAGATTTGTGCAGAATTGCACTCTAGCTGTCTAATCTGATATATGTTTACTCAGATATAGGTTTCTTTGTATTCAGTGTAAGTTCTTGATTTTAAGTAGGTTTAGATATGTCACCTTTTGCTAACATATTTGGGAGAAACCTACCCTCTGAACACAGTGGGATTTATAGGGTTTTTTTTGGCGCTTTCAGTCTATATGGCCATGTTCTAGAAGACTTCCTTTCTGACATTTTGCCAGCATCTGTGGCTGGCATCTTCAGAGAATGATAGCCTGGAAAAGGATTGGAGATATATATCCTGTGTGACCCTGGGAAGGGAGGAGTAATTTGCAGATGTATTGTTCTGTTGCTAATGGCAGTCCTCAGGGTGGGACGATATGCAAACAAGGATTAATGTCTGCTATTTGGTGCTCATTGTCTGCTGGGAATCCCCTGACCCTAGGCTGTTTCTCATTTGCATTGGTTGAGTCTTAACCTTGCTGTTCTTCAGGACTGGTAGCCAAGCCTTGTTTACCCTCAGGGTTTCCTCTTTCCTGTTGAAATTGGCCAGATGTTTATGGATTTCAATGGCTTCCCTGTGTATTCTGACATTGTAGCTATTGGCATGATCAGGATGGTTTATGGCATGTTCTGCTACTGCTGATTTTTCTGGCTGACCCAGTCTGCAGTATCTCTCATGTTCTTTGATTCTTGTTTGCACACTGCGTTTGATGGTCCCTATGTAGACCTGTCCGCAGCTGCATGTAGTAGACTCCTGCGGCTGTGAGAGGGTCTCTCTTGTCCTTGGCTGAGCGAAGCATTTGCTGGATTTTCTTTGTCAGTTTGTAAACCATTTGCAGGTTGTGTTTCTTCACCACTTTCCTTATTCTGTCCGTGACTCCTTGGATGTATGGTAAAAATATCTTCCCTTTGGGTGGTTGTTTGTCTTCCCTCCTCTGGGTTTTTCTGGGCCTTCCCTACCCAGAGGAGGGAAGACAAACAACCCAAAGTATGCCCAAAGTATGATAGGACTTGAGGAAGCTTATGCTATGACTTCTTTTGCACAATTAGTTTCAAAGGTACTACAAGGTCAGTTTGCTCATCTTGATTTTTAGTGAGAGTTCAGGCTTCATTTGCTCTAAGAGCCATTGATTTTCTCTTTAGCAGTACATAGTATCCACAGAGCAGGATTTTCTTCTCCATAAATGTCTATATGCTGTCCATTTGTCTGTGAAGAGCTTTATTTCCCAACCGTTTTCAGGAAGTCAGTGAAAATCTCCATCATAAAGTTTCCATTATGACACTGAATTTGTGGTACTAGTGATACACAAGCTACTGTACTTTTGTTTGGTGACTGTCTTCTTCTTTTTTCATTAGTGGTATATGAATGGTAGTAAGTACTTCTCAGATCTATGGAATGTCATGGACACCCTTGGGATTTTTTACTTCTTAGCAGGAATAGTGTTCAGGTGAGTTTCAACTTATTACTGAGACTGTGCTGAGTTTGCTGCTTTGAGCTCAGTGGGAACAGACTAGTAGGATGTGAGGAACAGAATGATGTTTGATGGGATCAGAATGGAGTTATTTCATTTGAAAGGTTGGGGGTGTAGGGTTTAATCTGACTGAAATGAGATTATTCAAGTGTATTTATTGATTATACTTATATATTTCTTACAATACCCATTTTGAAAGTATGTGGTGTATATCTGTCTCTTTGCACAGGCTCCACTCTTCAAATGAAACATCTTGGTATTCCGGCAGAGTAATTTTCTGCCTTGATTACATTATTTTTACTCTCAGGCTGATCCATATTTTCACAGTAAGCAGGAACCTAGGCCCCAAAATAATAATGCTACAGAGGATGGTAAGATATACAGCTGATTCCAAATTAAATTTTATATGCAATTGTTGTGGTATTTAAACTGGAGCACTTTGGAAGCCTCTCTGTATTAATAATTTAAAACAAAATCAAAAGGGCTAAGAGAGCACTGCTATATGGTTTCTGCTGCACCATCCCTTCCAATCTGTGTGGGTTGATATTGAATTCATTATCAGACCCACTGGGCAGAAATTGTGCAGTGCCTGTCAGTTATTAGGTGGCATCCTATTAGGTGACATATGCATGTGTAAATGTGGCTTACATACTCATATGTTTGATGTTGGATGGTACTCGAAGGGGCTATATTCTAGCTCTTTGCATTCCATCCAGCACTTCTCCGCATTACAGCTGTCAAGCCCTGAGAGTAGTTGCTGCTGCTGCGGCTTACTAGTTTGTATGCTGGGGGAGGAGAGCAGGAAAGCAGTTCATGCAAGAATTATGCAGCTGCTTTGGGTTTGGAGGAGAAGCAAAAGGAGGGTGCATGCCACCTGTGAGTGCACCCTCATTTCTTTTCCCCTCTGAGCCAAGACCAGGGGCTTCTTCCTCATTTGAATTGTCTCCTTGCTCCCATCTCTCCACAGGTAAGCAGCAGCAGTGGCACTTCCAGTATTTGACAGCTGCTGGGTGAGAGGGAAGACACAGAATACATGGGTGGAGTGTTATGCACCTAGTTGATCTGGGAGCTTGGCAATTATCTTTGCTATGCTTTAGAATGCTTAGAAAATGCTATGCTTAGAAAAAGACATATCTACAAGTGCCTGAATGGGAAGAACAGTGCTGTGTTGCAGTACAGCCAATCTCTAGAGATAAAATTCTTGACAAAGTTGCTTAAAGATGAAGATTAAAAAACAACAACAACCCAATACTATGGAGATTATCTTGTTCTTAAATAGTGGAATAGAAGGAGTTTAACTGTAATGACAGGTTCCTACTGCCCAGCCTCATGGTTGGGCAGTAACTATCACATAGCCAATCCATGCTTCTGTGGCTACTTTTAATGAATGGGAAAATCCCCCGAATAACTGTTAATTGTGCTGTTTACCCATTATTGAAGTATGTGCAATAGGTCATTCCTGGGGTAATTCAGGGACTGATCATCCTATGTGGTGTGAGTGGATGTTATTCCTTTCTTTCCCTCTCTCTGTTCCTGAACATCCATGACATTCTACCTCTGATGCCGAGAAGATAAGGAAGTATTAGCTGTCTTCTCAAAACAAGCTTTTCCATGTCTTCCCCATCCTGCCAAAGAAGAAATGACTGCTTACTCACAAGGGTGGTAGTCATTCCTTCTTTGGCAGGAACGAGGAGAGGGGAACAGGCTTCTCTGTGCCCCCTCCAGCCTGCCAAAGAGTGCATACTCATGAGGAGGCAGTCATTCCTTCTTTGGCAGGATGGAGAGGGGGAGAAGCAGAGATGAAGGAAGTGGGGTTAAGGAGGAATGAGGAAAAGAGCATGAGGGTACTCTCAATAGTGCAAAAAGCCCTGCCACACTATTGAAGAGAAATACTGGCATGTTTTTGAGACCAAAGCTCATGCAATATTCTCCTATAACAAAAAGGAAGGCAATAATTTGCTGAGATGGTAGTTGTCGTTTGCCCCAGGGTGCCCCAGAGATGTTTCATAAGCAATAGCTGTATGATGTATATGTATATGAGAAGTGGTAATCGTGCACCTCTCCAGATATTGTTGGACTACAGCTCCCAGAAGCCCCAGTCAGTATATCCAGTAGTAAGAGATTTTGGGAGCTGCAGTACAACAATATCTGGATGACTGTATGATTCCCACCCCTGATACACATAATGTCGTCTGTTTACTCTGAAAAGTGATAATTTGTACTGACGTAGAAATTCTTCAGAGTATGCTGAACTGATCCAGCTCTGATGCCTTTAATAAGGTCATTGTTCAGAGTCCTTTCTTGAATGTGCTCATACAGGCCAGGATCCTACAGGCAGAATAACTCCAGTGGTGGTGGAGGAAGAGATAGCAAAGGAGAACAGGCTGCAGGCAATGAGGTGATGTGGGAGAGATGGCAGCAAAAGTCCTCCCCATGAGGAGATTAGCCTGTCTTGCAAGGGAGTTGGCAGGGAATTTTATCTCCTTGTGCTGCGGTAACCTGCTGCAGCTGTTTCAGGAGTCACCAACAGGATATCACCCATAAAATTCATTGGGGGGGGTCATGTTTTTGTCTATTGTTGGGGGCTGAGGTTGAGTGAAAACTGAGAACTCTCTTTCTCTGCTTTGAATAACTTAGTAGAACATGTGTGAGATCCTCATGCCATTTCTTCATATTCCCTTCCACAGCTGATTGATGTCTTCTTCTTCCTCTTCCTCTTTGCGGTGTGGATGGTGGCATTTGGTGTAGCCAGACAGGGGATACTGCGGAAGAATGAACAGCGCTGGGAATGGATATTCCGATCAGTCATCTATGAGCCTTACCTTGCCATGTTTGGCCACTATCCTACTGACATTGATGGTACCCATCTTGAATCACAAATCTCCAGGAACAGTGGTGTCATACAGCCGCTTCACACTGGTTCACCCAACTGGTTGCTCAAACTATTAATAGATAATGGAGGTTGTGGAGGTCAAAAGTAGGCAGGAATAGTGAAAGGGATGGGGAGGAATAGACCAAAGTGTATGAGGAGGATAGAGAGGTAAGGGGGTCAAAGAAGAGAAAAGGACAGGAAAAGTGAAGACACTGGCAGGACACATTTACACATGTAGGCAAAAAATTAGAACCTGTTGTTAATTATTTTGAATGACACCACTGTGTAGGAACAATGGGTTGTAGTTAGGGTTGGAAAGCATTTTGTCTATTATTTGTTTCCTGGTTGAAAAAAATGGCTTCCAATAGTCAGGAAATCTAACTGTGAGAGAATAAATAGAGCAACAGGACTTCCACATAATTTTCTTTCAGTATTCAAATGTTCCAAAATGTTCTGAAGGACTTTTCTGTGCAGAGAAATACATGGCCTTTGCTCACAAAACACAGTTTCAGTGCTTCCTATATATAAGTAGTGTGTGTGTGGGGGGGTAGGGGGCGTTGTATGTGAAACCCTTTTTGCATAGAAAATTGTTTGGGTTTTTTGAAGGGGGGCACTAAAAATCACATCTTTTGAGCACAGAAATATTTTATAAAATACTCCAGGAAGCTCAAATATGGTGAGAATGCTGTGCATTTTTTTTTTTCATTTTCTCCTGCAGTGTGGAAAAATTGCAGCAATTATTTGTCACTGCATGTGAAGATGAAATAATTGAGGATTTACATGCCTAGTTGGAGTAAGTCAGGGGATATGTGTGCAGTCCATAAAATAGCTACAGGGACCCAAAACCTGTGCTCTGTTTTACTGCTATAATTCAGATTATTTTTTTTAATGTCCAGCTGATGATTGGACGTATTGAAATCAGGCTGGTGTTCAGAAATGGCTACTGGTGCTGAGAGACTAGTTTAAAGAGCTAGTGAGAATAGCAAGCCAAGTTGACAATAATCCCACTGTCGTAATCTACCTGTTAGTGTCAGCATTGATGAACTTTTAGAGAGGGGAAGCCCTTTTGCCACCTCCCTTATCTTCTCTCTGATAGCGAGGTCAAGGTCAGCCTTAAATTAAAAGATTCTAAAGGAACTATGGATCATTTTGTAGGAATTCATATTATGATCAATGGCTTAAAGGCATAACATAATCTAAATCTGTTATCCATCAGTCTAGTTTAGAACATAATCCATCAATTTAAACCATTTAACCCTTATTCTTTAATTTAATCTTCATTTTATATTTAACTCTTAATTGGATTTCAGTCAGTGGTTTAGGAAGGACATAGGCATTGGATATTGGATGAGTTTGTGAAACAGAGAGATATATTCTTGTTTTACTAACGTCTCTCTCAGTGCAAGTGGGAGGGATTATTCCCCTTCCCTTCTCTTGAGCCTTCTCCAATTCATGTGGGCCTTTGAGGGCAGCAAGGTGTAACAATGCTTTTGTAGCCTCTCCACATTACCCACTCCCCAATCAGTCTTTAAAACAAACATCAGGATGCCTATCCCTTCCATTGCAGATCCTAAGTTGGAAGCTGTCTGAAATCCATTCATGGCTTAAGGGTCCAAGCAGTAGGCTGTGCTCAGGGAATGACTGGAAATCACAGAATACAATAAAATGCAGGACGATGTTGATTATGGCAACCATGAGTGCTGCCTTCCTTCTTGCTTCCTGGGTATTTTGAGCATTCGAGTTCATGTAACTACTAACAGACCACAGCCACACGTATCTACTACTACTGTCCTTCATCCTCTTACCCTGCTCCTTTGATATTTGCTGCCAATAAATGATATTTGCCAAATGATAACCTGCCAGTCTACCTTTACATAGCAATGGTCTTCCAGTTGGAAGATCAGGACCTCTGTGGTTCTCCAGAGGGCTGAAGCCCTTAGTCAAAAAGTTATTTCCCTTCTTTTCCTGGTTCACTATTCAACATAAACTAAACTAGACTGATGGATAACAGAACCAAAGCATTAAACCAAAGCATTAAACAGTTAGGTCACTAACAGGTCTTTTCAGTTGTTTTAATAAGGGAGACATTGATTTCAGTCCTGATTTCACTGAGCAAGGCAGAAAGACAGAGAAGATGAAGAGGGCATGGAGAACAGCCCTTTGAAAGGAAATAGAGAGAACTGAGAAAGGCTAATTGCTCCCTCACACCTGAAAAGATGAGCTAATTTTTCGTCCACTGGTAAGATTGCGAAGGAGGCCTCAAAAGCCATTTACTAATTTTTTAAAAAATATTTTTCAGTGCACACCTGCAAAACCCCACCACTCCTAAACTGTGTTCTGTGCAACGGCTGAGCTTTGCTAACTGCCTCATCTTCCTGCTTTCATCACACAGCATTGCTGCTCTTCCTCAAATTGCACACCAGATACAAACCAGTGGAAAGGGAAAGGAGATGTTTGTTTTTGCAGTTGAAAAACCAGAGTCACATCAAAGGCAAAAATAGGGAGGAAGAGAGGTGGGATGCACCAGTATTGGCAGAGGTTACCTTTATTGTTGTTGCTCTCCTTATCTTTAACCCTGCTCCTTTGATATTTGCTGCCAATAAGGGATCTTTGCAAAGCACAGTGGAAAAATAATTAAAATACCTGCCAATCTACCTTTACATGGCAATGGTCAGAAAATGGAGGACTAACCCCTGTGTCCTCCTGCCTCATGCTTGCACCACTTCCCATCCTGGATTCCTGGATCAGTTCTGCAGAGCATGTGATGTGCTACGTAAATGAGCCAGGTGTCACAATAACTTGGGGGAGAGGGGTGAGACGACTGTAGAGACTGAACCCAGTCATTATAAGTAAAGACAAAGTAGGAAGTAGAATTATTATTGAGTTCCTGATGACGATAAAGAAGGGATTGGCAATGTAGTATCATCCAGATGTTTTGGACTAGAAAACCCAAGCCTCCAGATATTCTTAGGTTGCAAAACCTCAGTTAACATGATCAAAGGCTTGTGGAAGTTTTAGACCCAAACATCTGGAGGGCACCAGGTTTCATTCTCTGGATTCTCTGACAATACACCAATACAAATTGAATGCTGAAATATGCCAATGCTTCTGAGTTTCAAGAGTCTTTTTTTTCTCCCTGTTTCCTCCTTTTATGATAGGCACCACATATGATTTTGATCACTGTACCTCCATTGGAAATGAATCCAAACCTTTATGTGTAGAGGTGGATTCCAATAACCTGCCACGATTCCCAGAGTGGATCACTATCCCATTAGTGTGTATCTACATGCTATCAACCAATATCCTCCTGGTTAACTTACTAATAGCCATGTTTGGGTATGTATTAGATTGGTATATCTCTAAGGAGTGTGTCAGTTTTGAGATTGTCTCAATCCACATATCAGGGAATGAACGAATGAATTTTTAAATTGTATTTTAGTACTGTAGTTCAGTATTTTATATTATTGGTATGGATACAAATATTTTATTTTGTAACTGTTTGTAAAACACCATTTACAAGGATGGTACTATATAAATTAATGATGATGGTGATGATGATGATGATGATAATAATAATAATAATAATAATAACAACAACAACAACAATAATTATAATAATGTCCTCCCTCTGAATTCGTTGGGGATCTGTATTGGAACCCCCTGTGAATTTGGAAATCCACAGATATTCAAGCCCTATAGGCATGAATATCATCGCATCACAGGCACGTGCACCATTAACTTTGATGGAGGTTGCCCCTCTGCGAATAATCAAAACCATGGGTCTCAAGTCCATGAAAACGGAGGGGCGGCTGTAATAATGCAAGATGTCAAATCACATCATCAACACTTAGGTTTCTCAGATCTCAGTGCCTGGCTATACATCTCAGGGTATCATTCCATAGGTCCTCAGGAAAAGGGGAGGAATTTCAAGGCAAGAGACCTGTCTTGAAAATTTAATGTATATGTATTTTCCTCATTTGTCAGACTTGGTGTTTGCGTGTATGTGTGTGTTTTAATCCAAATGGTGCATTCTGTGTAACAGTGGTTGTTGCTTAAGGCATTATGCTTAATGACATCACTCTTCTTGACATCATCCTTGGGGGGGAAACAGACTGGCTTGGAGCTGCCCCTTCTGAAGACAGATTGGGTCCACAGCAAACAAATGCCGCGGTCCCAATCCACCTTCAGCCCAGCCAAAAAAGGATCTTATCTGCTCTTTTTTCAGCCAGGGATGTCACATCCCCATGGCAGCTTCATGACACTCTGGTATGATGTGCTCTTTTATGTATGTATGTTGTATTTTAATGAATTTAATATTTTTAACTTCATAGGTTGTTTAATTGTCTTTTAAATGACTTTTCTAGATATACATTTATGGAAGTTTTATAAAGTTTTTAACCTGTATTTTTTTTAATTATGTTGTAAGCCTCCTTGAGTCTCATAATTGGGAGGAAAGTGGAACATGAATTAAAACAACAACAACATAAACTAATAACCTTGTGTGTTCACCTGTCTGGCAGTTACACAGTTGGATCGGTTCAAGAGAACAATGACCAAGTATGGAAATTCCAGCGCTACTTCTTGGTTCAAGAGTACTGCAGTCGATTAACTATACCTTTTCCTTTTGTCATCTTTGCCTATATCTACATGGTCATGAGAAAACTTTTAAAATGCTGTTGCAAAAGTGAATCTAAACAACCATCCATTTGCTGTAAGTTACACAGTATACTAAAAAATATTAAAACTAATAGGGAGGGATAGGCTCTTTTTCTATGAAGTCTTTTTATGCCTGCTAGTGCCCCAATTCCTTCCTGTCCTTTGTCTAGCTAGAACTTTTTTTAGTAGCACCATCACTGGAAAGATGTTGAAGTAGGACTGGAGAAACACATGCATTTGGTGCTGGATGGCATCAGTGTGTCTGTAGTAAACAATGCAACAAATATTGACCTGGTAAACCATGGCATTCTGCTCTAAATCATACTGCAACTGCTGTGTGTGCCTTCCTATAACAGGCAAAGTAAACAGCAGGTGCTTCCCAAATCCTAACTGACCACGTATGAACAGCAAATCAGCAAGAAATGGGGAAAAGAGATAAGTCTGCCTCACCAGCTATGCCTAGCATGTTTTTAAAAAGCACTGACCTATACATTTGGCCACCAGATGCAGGTCATAAAAAAGTGGAGGCTGGTGAAAAATCATCCCTGGGTGCTTAGCTGACCCAGTTGCTTCATTTCACAGGTGGATATTGTTAGATCTGAATAAAAAGGCTGCTGAAATAAACTGAATTGCTGTTTTCTGGGGGTATAGGAACCTAACCCTATTCTTTCCATGCTATTTCTGCCGCTAATACCAAATTTTCTGTTAAAACAAACAAACAAATAAAAAGGCATCTAGGAACACACCTACTTCATTAACTGAAGTATATCTATACTGGAATTCAGATATTATGTCTATTATGCACATTTCTGTCTGAGTAAGCACCATTTCAGATAATGGGACATACGTCTAAATAAGCATGCACTGAAATTGGCTGCAAGAGCATCACATCTTCATCCTGCAACCCTTTTAGTTGCATTCCACTGATTTATGTTTACTATGTCAATAAATCTGGTGTGCATTTTATACCTTGAAGGTTCAAGAAATGAAGACAATGAAACACTGGCTTGGGAAGCTGTCATGAAAGAAAATTATCTAGTCAAAATCAATACAAAAGGGAACGACTCATCAGAAGAGTAGGTTGACTTCCTTTGTCTTTCTCACCCATTCACACTTAATGTCATATAATTTTATTCTGAAACTTACACTGGAGCTGAGGCAATATATTATTTGCTGAGCTTAATACTCTTAAAGCCTTCAACTGATTCAAATATATTGATTATATTTTTTAAAAACGAGAGAAAAATGAGCAATAGTAATTGTGATGCTAATAATACTTTACAACTTGTAAAATCTCTGATACAAAATATGGGCCTTGAGGTTTACCGTACACAACGTCTACAAAATAGCACAGTGCCAACAAGGAAATAAGGAAGTTGATTTTATTTAATAGGGGTAAAATAATATGACCTAGAAATGGAAGGGACAGCCACAGTTTTTATTCATGAATTGATCCAGTTTATGTATACAGTGTTGGACTGTAACCTGATTAAAGAACTTTTAAGTCATTGTACATGTTTACACCTATTCCCCTCTTTATTAGATTCACATTGGGGTAAAAACAATATTGCTTAGCAAGAATCATGCATCCCCAGAGAAGGGAGGGTAAAGTGTGGACCTATTTTATGTTCCCTGAGTTACTTAGGTGATCCTGAATTCTCCAGTCTCTAATTTAAAAATAATCCATGGACTTTGCACCTATAAGACTAGGTGGCTTTGCCACTACAATGACCCTACTCTCTCAATGACACCCCAACACCAAGAATCAGCTATATTAGCCAAAAATTGGCTAATAATAAGTCTGGAATTGGCATGACATCACATCAAGTGTGGCCCATGGCGGGGGGGGGGGGGAGAATATGGCCCCTGTCCCCTTTGTAGTTGCTGGTGCTTGCTTGTAGATAATGCAGGTATGTCTTATAGCAGCCATTGCAAGAGTCAGCTCATCCTAGGTAAGAAACAATGTTGACTGCCATTTGCAGTTTTTAATAGCCTTGTAAACATGTGTGTACATGTGAAATATCTAGAGCATTAGGGGTACACTTTTAGTCATCTAAAGTGACTAATTAGCTAAACACTAGAGTTTATCACACCAAGTTTATCCCATGCAGAAATGGGATTTAAATCAGGAAAATCCTGCAAAAGCGGGATCTTTCTCAAACAACAGCGAGGGGCATCCTGCACAGAAAGTGGATAAATCCCGCAAAAGCGGGATTGTTTTCAGGTGACGTCGGGGGCACTGAGCATTAATCCAACATTAACCTGCACAGAAAGTGGACAAAATCAATTGCTTTTTAATTTTTGGGAAATCATGAAAGTAAAAAGCAGCCGATTTTGTCCACTTTCTGTGTGGGTTAATGTCAGATTAATGCTCAGTGACCCTGATGTGTCTGAAAATGATCCCACTTTTGCAGGATTTTTCTGGGATTTAAATCCCATTTCTGCACGGGATTTAGTCACTTAGCCTTCTGTGTTATAAACTCCACTAATGGTTTACAGTATTAATAAAGAGACTGACAGGGGCTTACTATTTGCATCAAAGAGAGTGCAGAAGTGATAAGAATTCTCTGGTCTTGTGAGCATACAAAGCTACCCGTATCTGCCTATCTGTCCTGTGTGGTCTATGCTTTCTAACTGCAGCTCTCCAGGGTTTCAAACAGGGACATAATGGACTAGGAATAGGTCCTTCTGCAGGCAAAGCAAATGCTCTTACAACTGTCCTCCCTTCCCAATTTTACCTCTCATACTCTGTCATTTCATGCTATTAGCTTTCAGATTGGCTAAGTCTGCAGTGTAAAAAGTGACTGAAATGCCAAATACAGGAAGTTAAGATGGTGAAGAATGAGGTCTTCTTAAAAATCCAGTTTTGGGGAATAAAATTTAGGACACACACTCAAGTACAAATTTGAGTTTCTTGATAGGTGTGTTTTAAGATATTGCATGCAAAAATAAAGCGACTTACCCCTGCTGGGATACAGTCGCTTATGGGAAGCAATCGGGAATTATTGCACAAAAAATGCTGCTGATGTTGCTAGGCAACTCCATCCCGGTGCCCAGATGCGCTCAACTGGATGATTTGTAAACACGGGAGCCGGGAGCTGGGATGCAATCGCCCGGTGGCATCAGTGGCATTTTTTGTGCAATAATTCCCAATTGCATCCCATAAGCGACTGTATCCCAGCAGGGGTAAGTCGCTTTATTTTTGCATGCGATAATCTCCTTAGTCATGCTTTTAACTTTTGTATATTTTTATGTGATCTTAACAAATGTTTTAAATACAGAGAAGCTTTAAAAAAGAAGGGGAAAATTAGAGCTGAGGCTGAATTGGTTAGTCCCAGCTAGGATACAGTCGCTCAATCAGTTGTCCAATGTTGAGTCAACTTTAAAATTGAGCCGTGGTTGAATTAATCCCACTGATTCAGAAGGTCTTCTTTATTGAGGATTAATATGATTCAATCCTTATATGGTTGAAATTATCAATTTGACAGAACAACATTTCTAACAGTCCACTCCCAGCCACATTTGTTTTGAAGGAAGTGACATCAAACTCAGATGGGCTTTGCCATAGGGAAATTTTATGGGATTGTGGCATTAATCATAATAAAATATAATTCTATCCTGAAGCAGTGGGAAGGCATATATTTTGCGGTATATAGTAGACACCACCAATTCTTTTGTGCCAAGAATTGGCTAGCTCTTGGGCAGCAGGAAGAGGTTTCCCAGTTTCTGCCTAGGGTTTGGATGATGATGATTGTTATTCTCTGCTGAATAGGTTGCCAAGAGGTACAGAAAATTACCAAGGAGAGTGCTGTCTTTATTTTATAACTTGTATTGTCAGATTTATACCCTCATGTTAAATGTGGACATCCATAATCTACTTCCCTTCTGATGTTTATGTTTCTTTCCACAGAATAGCCCAGCAGTTTAGACAACTGGATATCAAGGTATTTTATTGCTATTGTTTATGTGTAGATTGACTTCTAGGATACCCATAAAGATCTCAAGTGTGTTTAAAAGTGCAGTCAGTCTGATAATATAAAAACTAACATACATCGGGCCTCGATATTTTTGTTATACTTTTGGTATAACTGTAGGTTGTTGTTGTTTTTTGCATGCTTGTTACTAAATTGCTTAGTCAAATATTGTCCAAAAGATTATTGGCTTTGTGGTTTAAAAACTATCATTTTATGATTTTAGTATGTTGTATATTTGTAGCATCAAAGCACAATAGACACTTTTTAAATCCTAAATTACATTTTTTGATTATATGGCAGCTAATCTCTCTCTCTCTCTCTGTCTTGTTTGTTTGTGTATTTACAGATACACTACTAATTTTGTCCTAAATCTAGTTCCTAGTTCCTATCAGAATAGATCCACTGAATCCATTGGTGAATTCAATCTTTATGTAAAATCCATCAATCCAGTGGGCTTACTCTAGATGAGACCAGCAACAGGATCTAGTTCTTTAAGGATTTGTTATTGGTTGAATTATAATTGGTTGAATTATATTCAGCTGTAGAATTTTCTTTGTAAAGTGCAAATACTGCCACCCCTATTGAGAACAGTAACAACAACAACAACAATTACAACCGAGATTCTACACTGCTGCCTTAGTTAATGTGTAACTAAGCAGCCATTCCAAGCAACGGAGGTCTTTTATGCTGGAAATTGGGGCACAGCAAGAGGACATTTCTGGCCTTATCCCACCAGTGAGCAAAGCTTCAACCAGTAGAAGCAACACCCTTCATTGCATCACAAACTGCTGGTGGGAGGAAAGTGGAAAACAAACCAAACCAAACAAACAGTTTCATTTATATACTCCTTCATACTGCCTTAGCAGTGTCTAAGTGGTTTACAACTGTAAGCTACTTGCCCCAGCAATCTGGGTACTCATTTTAGTGACCTTGGAATGATGCAAGCCTGAGTCAAGCTTGAGCCCTTTTGCTGGTATTGAACTTGCAACCTTATGGTTTTGAGTGAGTGGCTACAGTGCAGGCATTTAACCACTGCGCCACCAGGACACAGTAGCATGGAAATGCCATGCTGCTGTGCCCAACAAAACAGACCTCCATAATTTTGAGTGGATCTGTGGAGTCTGAGGTGGTATTTGGAGGGCATTTACAATTGTGGCAATAGTGCCACAGTATGTGCTTGAAAAGTGTCTGAATATGGAGCAGTTACAGACTGATAAGTCAGGCTACAAATCTGTAAGTACAACACAAGATACCATTAGTAGCCTACATTAATAAAAGGAAGAACAAAAGGAAGTATACTTTGAATGATCAACTTTCTTGATGGGCATCTTGGTAGAGGCACCTTAGGCAAGCCCTATACTTTCATCCTTATTCTTTATTTTTTACTGTCGATGAAGATACTGGGTTTGTTGATAGGGCAGTTGTAAGGATTAATAAAGCACGACAAGTTAAGCAATTAGAACACTTGGAACGTGATAATATAAGTTGTTGTTGTTGTTGTTGTTGTTCCTCCTCTTTATTTATATGCCAACTTTCTCTCCAGCTGGGACCCAAGACAGCTGTCATAGCACATTAAAAACTGTGTACTATATGTGAATTTTGCACACAATAAGTCCCAAAATACAAAGATTCCTATTAGTCCAGGATGCTCCTCATCAGGTTTTCCCGAAATTCAAGAAACATGTTTTTCAAGTATTTTTAAAAGTATTTTCATTCCTAGTCTATGTATTAATCCAGCACCCAGACTATTAAACCTTAATAGCTCAGGAGAGTAACCAAGGATTATTCAAGAGAATAGTTCTCAGTTTAACAATGTTTTTAACCATATTACTTTGTTGCATTTTAATATGATACTTTTTTTTTTACATGTTAAAGTTGAATGATATGAAGTGTCTTCTGAAAGATCTTGCCAGCAAGCTCAGATGAAAGCAGTCTGGACCTAAGAGGACTCTTCCATCAGTGTAAGCATCCATAGGGGAGAAACATGATTTAAACAAACAAGAATTATCAGTTTCTTGTTGGAATGGAAGAAAGACTTCCTTATGCTCTCACCCCTCCTCTTTTTACTGAAGTGAATTGTTTTGAGGGTGACTCTTAAGCACATTTGCTTAATTGAAATGTATCATTTAAAAGTGGAAGTATGAGGGGGGTGCTGAAAAGTTCCTGGCCCAACCAAGAAGAAAATGACCTAGACCCACAACACTTACATGCTATTCCACATATTCACCCCAGATTTGACACTCTTTGCACATCATTTCTCGAATTTCTTTAACCCTTCCAAAAACAATTCTGATGTCTGGTTACTAAAATAGTGCTTTGCTACTGCTGTCATCTCTCAATCATTCAAAAATGTCCTTCTTTTCAAACTTTTATTTAAGATTTGGAAACAGGAAATATTCAGATGGAGGAAAATCTGGTGAGTAGGGTGAATGGTCTATGCACTCAAACCCCAGATTCTTCGAAATATCCATCATCTTGCCAGCACTGTGAGCAGTGCATTGTCCTGCAAGAATAAAACACCTTTTCACAGCTTCCCTTGCTGTTTTTCGTTCAATACCCCCCTTAATTGGTACAGTAAGTTAGAGTAGTATTCTGCATTAACTGTTGGGCCCTTCTGAACATAGTCATCAAAATACCTTCCTTATCTCCCAAAACTGTGAGCATGACTTTTCCTAATGATCTTTGAGTCTTGAATTTCTTTGACCGTGGAGAATTTGAGTGCCACCACTGCAAGGATTATTGTTGGTCCCTAAATCATAACAATATAACCATGTTTCATCAACAGTGTTGAGTCATTCAAAAAAAAATTATTACAGGATTATTCAAATTGGATTGGATTGGACATCTGCAATTACTATAGAAATAAAAGATGAGGCCTCTAGATAACCCTTAACTTAAAAACAAAATAAAAGAGTATTGCTTGCTCTTAATGATGTTGCTAAGATTTAGAAAACTTCAAGAACAACTGACAATCAGCTTGGAGATAATGAGATTTTTACAATTTCAGCCAACTAAATTGGCTAGGTGCATATAAACTGAGGAGAATTCAATATTTCCAGTTGTGGTCACAGGTGTTCATATGAACACAAAGGGAAAGAATGCAGAACTACTTCTCTGAAGTACCTCTTTCTGTTTGTTGACAGAATATTTGTGCAGCATGACAAAAAATCTTGTATCAGTAGAAGAAGTCAGATGATGGTGATGATGATTTATTAATTAATTTGTAAATATTTGTACCTTCCATTTTTTTCCTTAAACTGAGGCGCTGTATATCAAAGTAATCCATACAACATATTAATTTCCGATTATTCTGGTGCAGATGCAGACACAGGCGCACCCATGCACACACATGGTCTACCTTGTCCTGATCAAGATGCACACTAGAGTGAAGAAGCAAGGGGAATGTGTTGGGCTCTTAATCTGTTTCTTTTAAAAAGCTTTCCTTGTTCTTGTGTGTTATGAACTTTTATCATTAACTACCTTCAGGACATTGCTCATTAGGACACGTACAAATTCTGTTAATGACAGGAGAAGCAGAAGCTTTTTTGTTTCCTTTGCTGTTTACTACTTCATGTAAATGTAGTTTGATGTTGTCTGTCTGTAAAGATGCTAGAGTGCTATGTTTACTCCCTCACTGTGGCCATTGGCATTACATTGATTAAAAAAAAAAGTGGGTCAGAATAAATTAAACTATCTGAAGTTAACCACTGTGATCTGTTGTCATTTACTGAAAATAGGCATTGAATTTTGAAAAACTCTAACTAGACAGTTTGAAGGTTATTTCCTGACTATTTTATTCTAAAAGTTCAGGAGTACTATTTTCCTCCCAGCTATTGCCTTAAAACGGAGATATCGTTCTGACACTTTTGAGCATGTGGTAGGGAAAACTACTGTGCTTTAAAAAGAAAGTTTATGAAGTTTATACACAAATCCAACAAAAAAAGAATAATTGTAAGTCTTCCCAGGATGGAAAGCTATTTTGTGCCCTTTGTGTTTATACTTGAACATGTGTAGAATCTGGTTGCAGAGTGCAGCAGAATTGTGACTTACCTGTTCTGCCGCAGACTGGGAAGGGGAAATGCAGCTGGTGAGCTACATACAATCCCTGAATCTTCATTTGCACCCTCTGAGGGACTCCAGAAACCCCCTGTTTCTAGAATGCAACATCCAGACCTTTTCTCTCTATACAAGAGATTCTGGGTAATTTTTCACCACAACCTACTAAAACCAACTAAAAGTTGTTATAAAATGTGTTGTTATTGCTCCCACTGCCTCCTGATCTCCCAGAAACTACAACATCTTTACAAAAAAGTAAGAAAATCACCCCAAAATTGACTCAAAAGAAACTGGAAGTAATGTCTTGTGATTTTCAGATTTGGTGCCACAGTGTGGCCTGCTGGGGTAGCAAGGGTATGTAAAAAATGACATTCAACACTCAGACTACTACACCACACCGGTGCTCTCCCATAGCATACATATTTCAAATTTACTTGTTATTTTGTAGTAGTTCACTGGCCAACGGACCAGATCATGACATGTAATATGGTGTTATATGTTATTAAATTGTTATCCTACTCTATTAATGCACCAGTCTGAGTTTATGAGAGTTGATTTGTAATAGGTTTGGGACAAAAAATGCAATACAAATAAAAATAAAAGGAAAGCATTTTAGCCAATGTATACTTAAATTATAGTGGTTGTAGCCATTGTATGTGGTGCTAGCCTTCCATTTACATGTATGTAAAAGATTAGACAAAAATTAGAGAGAAGGGTAATTGCAATATTATCTAAATTTGAAACTCCATGTATGAAAGCAACATGGTGCATTATATAGGAAAGATAGGTATCAGCTTTTTGCTGCTCTTTTGAATGACCCAAAAAAATTCTTGGACCCTAGGAAGCTGAATCCTAGGAAGCTGCTTTATACTACATCAGTTCCAGAGCCAGGAATCCTTTTGGTGGGAATTAGAACAGGGCAGTTTCGTAATGTCCATGTCCATTAGGTATCTGCTATTACTATGTAGAGAGCTGGCAAAGTGACTGATGGACAATGGGAGTGATGCATGCACAACAGGATGCGCATCACATCTGTTTTGATGCACATCAGGCACCAATGCACATTGGACACTTTTGCCAGTGTCCTGTTATGTATCTTTGCAATTTAGTAAAGGGGTTTCTTATCACTCCTGCTATGTAGCTAGATGTACGTAAAGTTACACAATGTAACAGGTCATATAGGATTCTAGGCCTATTTCCAGGCTGCTGTGTTCTCAGAATCCCCAGACAGCATGTAGTCTCTAAATTGCAGTACCAGAGCAATATAACAGAGACCTCCAGGCACCTAACCATCCCAAGGTAAAAATAATAGGATTCCTCAGGATAGAGCCATAGCAGTTCAAGTCATAGCAACATGCTGTTCAGTGTGAATATAACTGAAGCAGTGATTATTAACTGAGCTGTCTCTGAAATCTTTCCTTTTCCTGCTCCTTATGCCTGCCTCTCTTCTGAGCAGACATTGCTCTAAAAACTTACACCTTTTCCTCACAATTCCCCTTGTTGCAAGACATTTACTTATATATTTCCACTCTTCAACATTATAAGCAACTTCTTGTTTATTTACCATCCTCCAATATGCTTCCTCTCCTTTGTTGTTTATTTTTTTATGCGTGATACCAATGGTGAGCATGGGATCGTCTGTAAGTGCCCAGGGAAGCGCCGGGATGGGGCCAGAGGCCATGGCCTGAAAACGTGGCCTGAAAACGGTGTGCAGCAGGTGTGTAAAGGCCATGCCAAGAACTAGCACCAAAAAGGAGCTCCATTTTGGAGCTCCTTTTGGCGCTGCTGAAAGGGCACCCTATGTGCCCTGCAGTGGCGCCATGACACCATCATGGTGTGCGTGTATGGACAGCGCCATTTTAAAATGGCGCCATCCATACACTTGAGAGTTAGGGAGCGTGCAAATGCTGCACGCTCCCTAACCCTAATCCCGCCCCACAGGCAGCCCTTTGGGGCATCTATATCGGGCCCATATGATCTACTGGCAAACTGAGGGAAGATTTTCTGTAGATCAGTAAAAGTGTCTGATTCTCAATAGCTTAATTTATTTTATGTATTTCATTTTTTTGCTTCCTTTGTCTCAGTGGGAACGTAAGAGTGGGAACAACAAGAGCAAACCAATTAGGCTGTTTGAATCCCTGGCCAGTATTTTACATCAGCTCTCTGTGTTTCTCTCTTTCTTGTTAGTTTGTTAGTTTAGCTAGTCCTGACCCTCCAAACCTGATGGAAATGTCATTCACCTGTGCTCTGATTGCCAGCAGAATGGACCTCCTTCCCCCCTTGCAGCTAATGCCCCATAAAGTAGCCGGGGGGTGGGGAGTTACAATCACAACAACCGTGTCACAATCATGACTGAACAGCAATTGTGAATGCAGAACAGTTACCTAGAGTTACTCACCAAAGTGTTCCATATTCATGATTACTACTTAACCATGATTCTGATAATATCACCCTGATCATAACTCCCCCAACCCCATCCTCCATCACTGGGTACCAGCTGCATGGAGGGAAGGCAGTATGTCCTGCTGGCAACTGGAACATGGGTGAATGATGTTTCCAAGAGGTTTGAGAGGGGGGCAGGCCAGGAGAATACCACAAAATACCAACCCACAATGTGTGGTACATCACATGTTGACTTTCTTTGTATATGCTGATTACCCTTGTTTAAGGGATTTACTATGTTATTAACACTACTCCCTGATTTATTTTGTACTGGTATGTAGAAGAGATGAAATTTAAGTTGACCCTACAGGCTTAAACTCTGTCTTTGCTTGAGATACAGGACTCAATGGTCTCGCTAGGCAAAACTGACACTGATTGGCATGGTGAAGGTTTGGGAGGGATGGCATAGATTTGTATCTTACAAACACAGTGTTATGTCAGAAATTTAGAGAGATTATAATGGAATCCGTGATTGCCCCTACTCTTTTTTGCCACACAGTGTTGCATAGCCATGGATATGAGAGGGTCAGACTCTCCTGAACTCCTTGTAAGGTAAGCCCTGCGTATGAAAAGGATAACCTTACATGTAGTTAGACATGTCAGGAGAAAAACAGAGAAAAACTAGGGAGATTATCACATGGCAAAAAAATGTGACTTATCCCTGCCATGATGCAGTCTCTTATGGGATGCAGTTGGGAATTATTGCATTAAAAATGCCGCTGATGCCACTGGGATGCAGGTGTCCAGCAGCATCGGCGGCATTTTTAATGCGATAATTCCCAACTGCATCCCATAAGTGACTGTATGCTGGCAAGTGTAAATTACACTTTTTTGCCATGTGATAAGGTTCTGAGACACCATAACCTGTAGGAGCATCATCATGCCTTCTGGCACACCCATTTACACCTCTTTTTAGCCATTTTCAAGGTGTGTTCAATAATCCAAGATGCCAAGAATGACTAATATTTGCAAACAGCCAATTGCTCCATTTTATTTCATAACAGGAAGCTAACGGATCAATTGCTGTCAATTAAACTCAGGAAGCTGCCACATTTCATTTTTCTTGCTGCTTGCCTGTTGTAAATAGGCATATGTTTAGCAAGAACAGAATCTAGAAACATTTACCTAAGGTATTTTCAAAATGTGATTCTTTGTGGTTGGGGCTGTTCAATCATGTGCTCAGCAGAACGATTGAAATGGAAGCGCTTGTTCTTAAGGTGAGAGAAGTGATTGGAGAGCTGGAGCTTGACAGTCATAAAATTATAGAGTTGGAAAGGATTATAAGAGCTATCACGTGCAGCCACCTGCCACTCAGGAATACACAGCTAAAGGACTTCCAAAAGATGGCCGTCCAGCATCCAACCTAGGTTTACAATGAGAGTCCACCACTCTCTGATGCAGTCTGTTTCACTGCTGAACAGCACTTACAGTTAAGAAGTTCTTCCTATTCTTTAGGTAGAAACTGCTTTCTGAATTATTGGCTAGTGTCTTGGTTTCTTGAGCAGCAGAAGGAGAGGGAAGGCAGAATTTCTCCTGCCATTCCATCTTCCCCTTTGTCATCAGCTTAGTTCCTTTGCTGCAAACTGACTTCAATGTATAAAAGAAGTTTTTTCAATTAACTTAGTGGAGCAGGGAGAGGAGAAGAACTGGAGGGAATCTTGCCTTCTCAGTAGATTCAAGCAAAAACAAACTGGTGCAGACTCATAGCAACACTCTGATGTTGCTTAGCCACACATGTCCCATTTCTCATCTGTGAAACACTGGAGGGTAAGTCACTCTCCAGCTTTCTATGGATGTCACACCAAGGAATGACTGGATCTTGCCACTTTTGCAAACTTAACTGAAAGCTTTGTGCTTCCTGTCCCTGATCAAAATGAGGCCTTTAAAAAAGTAAACATAAATATTGTCTTAACTGATGACACTATGGCCCATTTTGAGAGCCAGCATGGGGTTGTGATTTGAGCGTTGAACTAGGACCTTAGAAAACCAGGGTTTGACTCCTCGCTTGGCCAAGGACAAGTCACACACTCTCATCCTCAGAGGAAGGCAAACCCCCTCTGAACCAATTTTGCCAAGAAAACCCATGACAGATTTACCTTAGGGTCACCATAAATCAGAAAGGATGTGCATGGCCCATTTAGCTCAGCATTCTTGTCTCTACAGCAGCTACCTGTGGGAAACTTACAAGCAGGTCCAAAAGGTGATGGGTCTCAGAATCTGTAGTTTAGAAGTATATACAACATTTGCACATGGAATCTTTGTCATCACTTAACACTAAAGAAGAAATCTGCATAGCTCTGTGTATAGAATAGTACATAATACATTCATTAGGCAGAGTGTCATTCACTACCAGTGCAGTTTCTGTATTCTGATCCAATACAAAGCAAAATTCCCGGTGAAGGAGCGGGATCCTCCACCCCAAGTCATGTAGATGTCAGGCAGGGCAGAAGTCTGTACAGCAGTGACCAGCTGTGAAAATTTTGCAGTCAGGCAATAAAAGATGTGACTTACCTAGATGTCCATCAAATAGTGAATATCTCCTTCCTCCATAAAGTGCTCTCAGCACTACCAATATCACTAGCACAAATGAAATAGATTTTTAAAAATTCGAGTTCCATGATTGTTGAGCTTAAACCTTCTCAGATAAATGATTTATTAAATATATATAAATGCTGTAGTTAAGTATGAACCCAAATTTATTATATGTTGAAGCAGAGGATGGGTTGAACCCGCAGTTCAAATTTTGGACACATCACCTTTCTATCTTCAGCGTGACTTAACACACAAGAAAAAATAAAAAAATGGTGCATGTTAGGTATTCTAGGAAAGGATTACAACTGTCAGTAGGGTTAGAAGAGTCTGCATTCAAAGGCAACATTAAACTTTTCGAACTGTGCTTTGGGCGGTTGGGGGAACAATTATGGGGTCTATCTGCAAACCTTTGTGCTTTCAGGAGAAAAATAACCATGAACTACTAAATTCACCACTAGGTGTCAGGATTGGAAAATAAAATTTTACTAGGCTCACCACTTTTGGGGGAAAATCCAACTTGTTACAGGATAATCCAGTTTATTGTAACTTGTTGTTACAGGGCAATCCAGTTTATTGTAATATTTATAACCGCACAAAAATGCATTTTTAACCATATATTTTTAGCCTCTGGTGTCTTCAGCAGAAAGTTTCTAAATACCATTAAGATAATTAGCAGGCTTGGGGAAGAGAAAGTCACATGCAAAGATATCTGAGTAAGACCTTTGTTGTGTTTTGAGGAAAATAGATTCCGCCTCAACATTAGGAGGAACTTCTTGGCAGTAATAGCTGTTCAACAGTGGAACACACGCCCTCTGAGGGTTGTGGAGTCTCCTTCTTTGGAGGTTTTAAACAGAGGCTCTTGGGGGTGTTTTGATTGTGAGTTCTCTAGGATTCTAGGATTCTATGATTCTACATTAATTTTTCAAAAATCCTAACAGGAGGACACTGCTGGATGCCCAGAGGAAGGCGAAAAACCTCCAGGATCTCGGGCCAAATTTCCCTGGAGGAAAATTCTTTCCCAAACCCAAAAGTGGCAGTCAGTGCTACCCTAGGCATGTTGGCAAGGACCATAGACTATCAACCTGCCAACTCTTGCTCAGGCCAAACTTATTCCTTCTTGCCTTAAGGCTCACAGAATAAGCCTTTTTTCTGCATCCACAGGATTCATTTCTGGACATCACTTACCTTGTGACAATTTCCTTGAAGTTAAATGTTTTCCATTATTCTTAAATATTCTGCATTCACAGGTTTCATACTTGTACAACACCCACCTTCTGATAGTTTCTTTGAAGTTAATGTCTGCTGAGAAATTTGTATGAATTAATGGGCTTTCTCAATGACCTCTCCCCATTAATCTGCTGAAACCTGATATACAGCAATGAAAACAATGTATTACAAAATGTTTATGGTGCCTGAAAAGAAAAGGGTGAGATTGCAAATGGCTTCCAGAAATTTTAGGATCAAAACTTTTACTTCACCTTGTTGTGCATGATGGGATGCTGCACCCACATATCCTCAGCTTTCTTGTCTACTGGAGCTTCAGTCCTTGTGTTGTCATCCAAATATACAAGACGGAGGAGAAGAAGCATCAATACACAGCTGTTGGTTTGCACGCAAATGGAGGAAGGGCTTTGGGACCAGAAGTGAAGTGGAGAATACTCACGTAGATGACTAAGTCTACTGGGATAGCCATGGCCTTTGGGATTAAAGAAAACTTATGTTTCTGGGAGCAAAGTTTCCCCCAGTTAGATGAAGCCAACCCAACTCCTGCATCCAAAGTGAGCCCAAAGGAAAGAAGATGTGGTGTGAAGGTCACAATGGCATTAAGTAAGAAGGAAGACACTTCAGAGGAAATTTGGAAATCTGTTTTTACTGCAATACAGTTCAGTCAAGGCTAGGCTGAAGGTTTCAGTTCTTAATCATTCTGAAGCATTTTCCTTTATGAAATTTTCAAAAATCTAGCAATTTTTTCTAGTCATTTCCCCCTAGGTTTGTGGAGTCACTTCTTCAACAATTCATAGGTAAGATTCAGTATCGTGTTGACAACTCCAGATGTTGCAGCTGGACTACAACACCCATAGTTCCTCATCACTAAATAGATAATGGTCATGCTAGCCACATGACCATGGAACCATCTGTGAACAATACTGTCTGTTTGGCTTAGTATTAGGGATGAGTACCATCCTCTACAGTTTGATATGACTAGATATTCATGTCAAGGGAAGACCTTTACCTTTACCTTATTAAGGACCAATCTCATCTTGACATAACTTGTCATTCAAACCCATAGAGAGAAGGATGGGGAAAGAGAATTTATTTTCCTATTTTGAAATTAAGACAGAAATCTCAAGGAATAGGGCTGCTGTCATATCAAGCTGAGAGGAAGGGACCTTCTCAAATCTTGAATTTGCCATTTTATGTAACGGACACCATTTTACTTGGCTATTGTACTGAATGGGACTTGAGCATCTCTAGATTGTGGTATCCACAGGGGGTTCTGGAGCCATAGAACCATAGAGTTGGAAGAGACCACAAGGGCCATCGAGTCCAACCCCCTGCCATGCTGGGACTCCCAATCCCCCAATTCCCAACAGGTGGCCATCCAGCCTCTGTTTAAAGACCTACAAGGAAGGAGACTCCACAATACTCTGAGGGAGTGTGCTCCACTGTTGAACAGTCAAACCCCATTGGATAACAAAGACCCCACTTTACACTCTTTTGTGGATTTTGGATGTTGTTGTACTTTGTTACATGGCTAACATGGATGACCCAACCCTCTTGGATAACAAGGGCCCCACTGTAACTGCTTTGTGGATTTTGGATGTTGTTGTACTTTGCTAAATGGCTAACATGGATGGCCTGCCTAAGTTTTAAGGTTATGTACTGGACTAATATATTTGTCTATCTCTTTCCAAGATATGGCAACATATCCCACCATGCCAAGAGGATGCTCATAGCCAATCCCAGTGTGGCCTACACAAGGCATTGATGATGCACCATGACTTCCATTATGATGCACCTCTTGTTCCATGACAGTTAAGATTTCAGCAGGGAGAGGCAGTTAGTAGCTGAGTAAGAAGGACCATGAATAGGGAGGGTAATGGTTGAATATTTCATGTCTTTTTACTGGATCATTTTTGTCCAGATTAGAAGAGTAGGCCAAAGAGTAAGCCAAACCATAGAAAGGAAGATGAAAGTAAAACAGGGGCTTGTGGCAAACAGTGATTCCTTTGGGAAGAGGAGAAGTCCAAAGAGAAAAACGAAAGAGGATTTCAAATCTAGCACTGCTTCTGAGGTACTCCCTTATGGCATTTTATTAGTTGAAGTGTAAGCTTGATGGAAATACATATGTACATTAGATATACTACAAGTTGAAGAACTCAACAATTGTGCAGTGTTTCGTCCCTGCCCTTAATAAAAGCTGTTGCTCCAGACACGTCTGCACTGCAGAATTAACACAGTTTGATACCTCTTTAACTGCCATGGCTTCACTGCTGTGGAATTCTGGGATTTGCAGTTAGCTGTGTCACAACAAACTAGAATTCTATAATCCTATAGCACTGTACCATAGCAGTTAAAGTGGATTAATTCTGCAGTGCAGATGAAGTCTGGGACGTAGTATGATGGTATCAGGCGGAAAGAGACTGAAATGCAAAGAAGCCTCATCATGAGAATTTGAAATGGAGGAAAGGTGAATAAAGAAGAAGGAAAGAAAGAGAAGACTGAAAAGGGAGGGAGGGAGGGAGGAAGGTAGTGCCAGAAATAACAATTAGCTAATTAGAATGGGGGGGGGGGGGAGAATAAAATCAGTATAGGTAACAGGAAAGAAAAGGGATGACTGGAGAAGATGGCAGTAACTCTCAAGGACATGTTGGTAGAAGAAGAGGTGAGAAGAAAGGGCAGATCATGGTGAAGCTTCTCATAGATTTGATGTCAGCAACCTTGTCAGTTCAATATTAGAACAAGCTGGGAGCACTTGAATGAAGCAGCTTCCAACCCAAGCATCCTCTCTTCATGGATTGTAAGTATTGCACACTTACTTTTTTTCCCTAATGAATTGATTATTGATAAAAAGGAGAAGGGTGTGGGACAAATCGATCCAGAAGCCAACCATAGGGATTGTCCCCAGGTAAGAGATTTGGCTGAATGAGCTTTTTGAACATTAAATGCTGATATATTTCAAAGGAAGGCCAAAAAGCTTTGGACCTACCCTGAAGGAACATGGGTAACTGCTTGCATTTTTTTTTTTAGCAGCAAGGAGACATTAACAAGACAACCAGCAGAAGACTTGAGCAGCTGAGCGTCAACTGAATGAAATTCTTTGAGGTATTTTGACTTGTCTCTCTTTCCACTTTACTCCCCCTCCAATTCTGATTGTTTAGACTGCAACATTGAGGTGAACTTCATTTATTTCCTTTGCAGGAAATTTATGAAGTTGTTTGATCTTCAGAATGATAGAAAATGTGAAGGTACTGCTCAGCTAATGTTCAACTATAGACTTCGATGTGTCCATCTGGAACATGGACCACTTCTGTGATGAATTTAGATGCTGTACAGACCGGCACTTTATGTGGGCCTATACCTGAACTAGGGTTGCGATAGGGCTGAGCATTCACATGCTCAAAGCCTTACATTCACTGCCTGGGCACCATCTCAGCGTCCACCTGCCCAGACAGTGTGCCCGTTATGAATCCCTCATGCGCAGCACCTAAACAGTGCTGTGCACAAGAGGCATCATAATGCCTCTCCGGAGTGCTTATGGCACTCAATCTACAGCGCAAGTAGGAGCCACATTTTGCCATTTCTTTTTACACCAGGTTGGAAGCTGGCATGCAGTTGCCGTGTCCCCAACCCAGCGCTTCTAGGGGTGGCATAGAGTCGCCCCTTACCGGGTGGGCAGCATGGCATGTGGTTGCTGTGTCCCCAACCCAGTGCTTCCAGGGGAAGCATAGAGCTGCCCCTTACTGGGCTGTCTATACAGCGCCTTCGTTTGCCACTGAAGAAACAGGAGGAGGCTAAATACTTCTGTCAAGTCTTAGGCCCCATTCACACTATGAAAATAATCCAGGATGAATGCTTGTTGAATCCTTGTTGTTCACAGATGTCCAGGATGTTCTCGATGCACTTTGTTTTTTGGGGGGGGGGGGGGAGCTGGCAAAAAACCCACTTTACTACATTTTCTGAAAGATCTGCAGTGTTGGCAATGGGAATAAGCTTTTGAATAAATTTGGATCGCTCTGTATTGTTCCTTCCCAAAAAGGAAGGGAGAAGTTTTGTAAGTAGCGGCGGCACATACAAAACAGCAGCTCTATTTTCACCTGAAATAATGGCATGTGTGAATAACACCGGGTTAAATTGACCCAAAGACATTTGCAAAACCAAAAGAAAAAGGGAACAACCTGACATGCGTTGCCACAGCGATGAGGATTTCCTAGGGAAAAAAACAACAACACCAAGCTTGTGACCCTGAGCCTCCTCTGAGTATCTTGGAAGGTGAGATGTTGGACTTTCTTGCTGGTCTCCACAATGAGGGGACAGTCTCTTGTTGGCTGCTGGACTCCTTCACCTGGTTCTTCTCCTAAATACCAGAGGAGGTAGACCTTGCTCAGGTAGATGGGATAACTCCATTCAAGCTACACTGCATGGAATTCCCTTCATAAGAGGTAAATGGAAAGAGTTAAATGTTTAGTAGTGTCAGACTTCATCAGATTTTTGTGGTTGCACAACTATGTTGTTCATTTTCTAATGATCGAATAATCTATTTATCATTGTAAAATTTCAGATTGTTGCAGGTGTGTCATTTCAGGAGTCCTTATGGACACATAAAGAACACTGCAATACCTTCAGCCAGGTATGACCTTTGTAGGAATCATGTTTTTTGAACCCAAAACTTCTAATACATCTCAGAGGAAGCCCTCTTAACGAGACCTGTATAGGAATGATGATTTTTGAATCAAGAACGTTGAGGAGCTTCTAATATGTCTCAGAGGAAGCCTGTGGACCTACGCCTGAAGGAAAATGGCAGACACTTATATTGCAGTTTTCATTGACAAAATATATCAGCATGATGTCTAGGAGAAGACAGGACCAGACAAGATGAAAGACATCAGAGAGCCTTTAAAAACCCATTAAGGTATTTTTACATCTCCTCCTCGTTGACTTTATCTCCTCCTTTTTCTCTTATAGTCACTTTTACTTGTAAGCCTGAGGTAAACTCCATCATCTTTCCTTTTTTTGCTTTGCAGCAAAGGAAGGAAGGAAGGAAGGAAGGAAGGAAGGAAGGAGCTCTAGTCCAGGTTCTGAACAAGAGGGCCAGGAAGGGAAGCCTTGGTAAGATTTCTTCCTCTCATCTCTTCTCCATGCAATCTCCCAACAACAGATAACTTTTGCTTGTAAGTCTCCATTGTCTTTCCTTTCTTTGCTTTGCAGCATCCACTCAGATCTTCACAAGAATTAAAAGGATGAAGACATTCCTAAGCAAAGCTGAAGCTGATGGAGGAAGACTTGAAGGAAATAGCCAGCCAGCAAAAGCAGCCACATCATCCCCAATCCAGGCCTCCTAAATTTCCATCTGGAGCAAGGAACACATCTGTAGCCCACTTCTTTTGCTGCTGCGGAAGGAAGGAAGGAAGGAAGGAAGGAAGGGGTGAACTCTGGTCACGTCTCTGAGCACCAAGGCCAGGAAGGCAAGCCTCGGGAGAATCTTTTCCTCTCGTCTCTTATCCATGTAATCGCCCAACAAGTAACTTTCAAGAAGTCTGCTCCATCCCATGAGACAATGGGAAAGTCCAATAGAACACAGGTGAGTATTCCCCCCCCCACCAAAAATTGACCCTTCCTTGGATCAATCTGATGCAACAGCCATGCATGATTTTTCATTCACAAGGTCATCTTGAAAACCCATGAATTCATCTAAACACCTTGATAGAAGTCATCTTCAAAGGACACTATCACAATGTAAGCGATGTGCAGAAATGAACCCTGTGAATGCAGAACATTTGAGAACAACGGACACCATCTTAACAGAAGTTATCTTCAAGGAAACTGTCAGAATGCAAGTGATTTCCAGAAATGAATCCTGTTGAGGCAGAACATTAAAGAATGAATGACAATGTCTCAGAGGAAAGCAAAAAACCCAAAACAAAACCATGCACCAACATTTGGAGGAATATGACGATAGTTGCTTCCATGGATGAAATGCATCAGCAAGATGTCTAAGAGAAGAGAGACACATCCAGGCCTTACAAGGCACCACAAAGCCTGGGAAAAGTCCATTGAGGTATTTTTATGGCTCATTCTTCCTGATTGGTTCTCTGTCTTTTTCTCTTGTAGTCACTTTTGCTTGTAAGAATGAAGTAAACTTCATCATCTTTTCTTTCTTTCCTTCACAGCATTCAGTGTGATCGTCAAAAGACTGCAAAGGATGAAGATATTCCTAAGCAAATTTGGAGCTGAAGAAGGAAGATTTGAAGGCAGCCAGGAAAAGAAACCACATCCTCCTCAACCCAGGCCTCCTAAGTTTCCATTTAGCATGAGGTCCACATCCATAGTCCACTTATGCCGAAGAAAGGAAGGAGGGAGCTCTGGTCAAGTCTGTGTCATCTCTGATCTCCAGGGCCAGGAAAGGAAGCCTTCGGCAGCATCTCTTCTTCTGGGATCTTCTCCATGCAATCACCTACCAACAGGTAAGGTTCGACAGCTATACTTCATTCAAAGAATGAGCCTTCAGATAACATGGAATAAGTTTGGCCTGAGTAAGAGTTGGCGGTTGGTAGTCTGTGGTCCTTGCTGACATGCCCAGGATAGCACTGACTGCCACTTTTGGGGTCAGTAAGGAATTTTCCTCCAGGGCAGATTGGCTGGAAATCCTGGAGGTTTTTTGCCTTCCTCTGGGCATCCAGCAGCGTCCACCTGTTAGGATGTTTGAAAAATTAATGTATTTTGTTACTGTCCATGATAACCACCTTTGAAAACTCAGAGAAACTCCATAGGTGAAACAACTCCAATCCTCTCTGCACAGTTGTTTCAGGCTCTGAGCTGTAGCCTCCTTAACTGTCTATGCATCTGGTATGCGGTTCACCTCTTTCTCTCCTATCTTCTACCATTCCAAGTACAGTGGTCCCCCGGGTTACGAAGGTAATCCATTCTGGATTACCTTTCGTAACCCGGAAATGCTCGTATCCCGGACCGCTTTAGCGGACGGACCGCGTGGCCGATTTAAAGGGGCCGCGTGGTTTTTCCGTTTCGTTCCCCGGGGGATCCTTTGGATCCCGGGGGAATTTTTGAGGTCCCGCCGGTTTCGGACCCCGAGGATTTCGTTTCCCGGTGGATTCATAACCCGGGGGACCACTGTATTATTGTCGTCTTAATGAGTTGTACCTTTTCATAATGTGACCAAAGTATGACAGCCTTACTTTGGCCATCTTGGTCCCTAGGGAAAATTCAGGTTTGAGCTGTTCTAGGACCCATTTGTTTGTCTTCCTGGCCATCCATAGTATCCTTAGTACTCCTCTCCAGAACAACATCTCAAATAAATTGATTTTCTTTCTATCAGCTCTCTTTGCTGTCCATCTCTCTCATCCATAGATGGTGAAGGGAAATACAATGGGATGGATTATGCTTGCTTTAGTGTTCAGTGTTATAGCTTTGTATTTTATGATCTTGTCTAGTTCTTTCATAGCTGCCCTTCCCATTCCTAGTCTTCTTCTGATTCTTTGAATGCAACCTCCGCTCTGATTGTTAATAAAATTTTGTCTTTTAATTGAATCCAGTCTTTAATATAATTTAAACAAGATGCCTCATAATACAAGCTTAAATTAGGTAGAGATAGTCCCCCTCTTTCTTGACTGTCTTGTAAATAATTTAATTTAATCCTAGGCTTTTTGCCATTCCAAATGAAATTTGCAAGTTCTTTATTCCAATCTTTGAATGGTTTACTGTTTGTTAGTATTGGTAAGTGTTGAAATAGGAAGAGAATTTTAGGGAGGATTACCATCTTAAATGCCGAAATTCTTCCTAATATTGATAATTGGTGATTTTTCCATTTTTTCAATTGCAATTTGATTTTCACCCAGGTTTTTTTGATAATTGTTATAAAATAATTCCGAATTTTTATTAGTAATTTCAATGCCCAAATATTTTACTCTTTTCACTACTTTAAGTTTTGATAAATTTTCCAAATTTGTTTTTTCTTTATGATCTAGATTTTTTTTGCAAAATAACAGTTTTCTCCATATTCATTTTTAAACCAGTTATTTCACCAAATTCCCTAAATTTTGTTAATAATAGATTTATATCTTCAATTGGATTGCTTAGTGAGATTACAATATTGTCTGCGAAAGCCTTGGTCTTAAATTCTGTACCTTTAATTTTAATTCCTCTTATATTTTTATCTTCCCTTATGTCCGACAAGAGAAATTCCAAGATTAATATAAATAATAACGGGGAAAGAGGACATCCTTGTCTTGTACCTCTAGAAATATTTATCTGTTCAGTTTTTCCTCCATTAATAATTATTTGGGCATATTGTTTATGATATATTGCTCTTACCCATTTTTCAAAATTTTCCCTGACATCAATAAATTTTAAAGAGGCAAATAAAAAGTCCCAACTTATACTATCAAATGCCTTTTCTAGATCAACAAAGATTAAGGCTAATTTTTTATCAATTTTTTTTCATGGTATTCCAATAAATTTATGATATGCCTTGCATTATGATACATGAATCTTTGAGGCAGAAAACCACATTGATCTTTATGGATTTTCTGAACAAGTATTTTCTTTAGTCTTTCTGCTAATATTATTGTAAGTAATTTGTAATCCACATTCAACAATGCAATTGGCTTATAATTCTTGGGGTCCGTATAATCTTTGTTTTTTTTGGGGATCACTACAACGTTTGTTTGTTCCCAAGATCTGGGGAAATTTTCGCCCAAGATTTCATTCATAGTTTGATACAGTGGATCTAGTAGTTCTTCTTTGAAAATTTTATAATAACTGGATGGCAGTCCGTCCGGACCTGGTGTTTTCCCGGTTTTAGCCTTTTTTATAGCCTGTGTTAATTCTTCTTTTGTTATAAGTTGATTCAGAACTTCTCTATCTTGATCTGTTAAAGGTTTTATTTTTGTTTCTTTAAAATATCGATCAGTGTCATTTATGGATATTGGTATCTTCTTATACAATTGTTGAAAAATTTTTTAAAAGGTTTTTTTTATTCCAGACTGTGATGTTATAGATTTGTTGTTTTCTTTTAGTTTATTAATTATGTTTTTTTTTCTCTCTTAACATATGAGCCAACCACTTACTCGGTTTATTAGCAAATTGAAAAAGTCTTTGGCGGGCAAATTTAAGATTCTTTGCCATTTCTTCTGTTAAAATAGTATCAAGTTGTTTTTGTAGTATTTTCATTTCTGTTTGTTTCTTTTTATCTTTCGGATTCCTTTGTAGTTCTTGCTCTTTTTCTTTTAATTTTTGAGATATATCCGTCCATTTTTTTCTTTAATTTTTTTATATTCAAAGTTTTTCTTCATGAAATAGCCTCTTATTACAGCTTTTCCAGCGTCCCAAACAGTTGCCATATTCTGTCCTTTCCCAATATTTTCTTCAAAATACCATTTTATTTGTTTTTAACATCAAGTATGATCTCTTCTTTATTTAAAAGATTTTCATTTAGCCTCCATGCATATTCCTTTTTCCTATTTTTTTGTATTTTGAGGGTTATTAGTGCATGGTCCGACATCATTTTTGTTAAGATCTCTGAATTACAAATCAGATTTGCCCATCTTTTTGAAATCAGAAAGAAGTCGATTCTTGAAAACATTTTATGTCTGTTCGAATAGAAAGTAAAGTCTTTTTCATTTTCATTTCTATTCCTCCAAGCATCTACTAGAAAAAAGTCTTCGAACAATTTAAAAAAGGATTTTGGAAGTTTCCCCTGGTTATTAAGTTTTTTATTATTATTTGTTTTATCTATCTTTGGATCTATAACTCCATTCCAGTCACCTGTCATTATTAAAACATCAAAATCTTGTTCTTTAATTTGTCGATGTAATTTTTGGTAAAATTTTCCTTTATTTTTCTGTGGGGTATATATACCTACAAAGAGGATAACTTCCTTTCCATTTATGAATTTTAATCCAATATAGTGTCCATTTACATCATTAAAGACTTCTTTTATTTCTATTCCTTCTGGAACGTAGACTACTATTCCGGCTTTTTTTGATTTAGCAGCTGATATAAATTCTTGTCCAAAATATTGATTTTTAAGTAATCTCTTGTCTTTATCTCTTATATGAGTTTCTTGAAGACATAATATGGATTTTTTGTATTTTTTAAGAAAATGAAATATTTTTTACGCTTTATTGGGCCATTCAATCCTTTTACATTCCAAGAGATAAAATTTAAATTTGAAAAGTCACACATACCTTATTAATAGGGGTTTCTTCTAGTTGTCCTCTTCTTCTGTCTCTTCTGCTTTATACCATTTCTGGTTTAATTTCACTGTGACTCCTTCCAATTTTTCCCATCTGAACATAATTCCATATTTCTTTAATTGCGTCATCAAAAATTTGTAATCCGTTCTCTTTCTAAGGATTTTCTTGGGAATGTCCTTGTATATCCTGATTTCTCGACCTTCGATTAACATAGTCTTCTCATATGCAACCTCTGCTCTGATTGTTGATGGATCCAGGTTATGAGAAGTCTTTGACTTTTTCAATGTCATCATTTTTTAAGACTGTATTTATGCAAGACCTCCGTGATCATTGCTGTTGTAAAAATTTGCCAAGCTAAACTCGGCAGAGAATGAGAAGGCTCTGAAAGAAAATTAATAAAAGAGATACATACGAAATTTTAGAAATATGAAGCCCAGTTTTGAAGGAAGAAATGCTACAAGGTATTCAGAGATCCACATAAGAAAACTCTTACCAGATATCAAATATTGCTCACTGCAAAAAAATACTCCAGTAAGAATTTGCCGATGCATTTTTTAACAGTCTTGCTTGCTAAAATATCATTTGATAGAAGCACTGTCCACTAAATTAAATTTTTTTTTAGAAGAATCCACATGCTGTTGAGACAGGATGACTTTTCATTGATGGTGAAGATGGACCCTGGAAGATGCCACCATGTCTCGTACATGGAAAGATGGATGGAGGAAGCCTCACCATTTTCTTGCATAAGGAAGGCTCTTGTTGACATGCCCAGGGTAGCACTGGCCGCCACTTTTGGAGTCGGGAAGGAATTTTCCTCCAGGGCAGATTGGCCTGAGACCCTGGAGGTTTTTCGCCTTCCTCTAGGCATCTGGCAGGGGTCACCTGTTAGGCTGTTTGGGAAATACATAAGAACGAAATGAAATGTACAACTTTTAAAACTTGCCAAACTGAACTTGGCATATAGATATAACAATCAAACTGCAAAATTAATAAGATTCTGAGCCTTAGAAATAGTTCTGTGTCTTTTTCTTTTGTTTCCTCAAATTTTGTGTTTAAAAACACAGTGGTGGTACTGCTCTTGAGTTCAGTTCAGAGAGAACAAGATTGGTCTCCCCTTAGGTGGAACTTCTTTGTGTCATTTTAGGTATGATAGGGCTGTCAGACTGTTGTCCCTCTTACTTGCTTTCGCTTGGCAAAAAAGGGTGTTCAGGAAGAGAGGAATTTGCAGAGGCTTCAATTCTATGAAACAAACTAGATTTGACACTGTTTGAACTGCCATGGCTTCATCCTATGAGATCCTGGGATTTGTTGCAGCACCAGAGCTTTCTGTGGCAGCCAGTGCTACCCTGGGCATGTTGACAAAGGCCTTCCTTATGCAGGAAAATGGTGGCTTCATCCTATGAGATCCTGGGATTGTTGCAGCACCAGAGCTTTCTTAAAGAGAATACTTAAAAGCTCAAAAACTGCAAATCTCCAAATTCCATACCATTAAACCATGGTAGTTAAAGCAGTTTCAAAGTGCATTAATTCTACATTGTAGATGCAGCTCAGGAGGGAAATTTGTGATTCTGCATACATTCTAAGCTAGAACTCTATGGCAAAGAATTCTAAGTCCATCACCTAATAACAAATCCCAAAATGTCATAGGATGTAGCCACAACAATCACACTGATATCAAACTGCTATTGGTGTGCAATATGCATTTGCCCACATTCAAAATAGAGGGATGTTCTCTACAAAGCAGGACACATACTTGGAAAGTATCCTCGTATGGGTCATCTTTTCCTATAACATACGCTCCCTATCAATTTTGGGTTTTCAGATCCCCCCAAAATTGAACAGACAGCACAATTTGAAAGGTCATAGATACCAGCTGTGGAAACAGATAAGAGTTTAGGAAACAACCCTTCCAGATCAGATCTGTTCATACAAGAGTCAGGTAGTTGGCTATAGGAAAAACCGCAAGGAGGATACTGTGTCCAAAAAAAGTACTCTCCTGCTTTGAAAACTAAAAGCCAAGAAGATCAAGAAATGAAAATAATGTCTTTTTGAAAAAAGAGGAAATAAGGGCAGAGGATGGGAGGAGTGATTCAGAAAAAAAGGGGTATTAAAAAAGAAATCCCCACATCAATATGGTCCAGAACTCTCCAAGTTCCACCTGTTCCTTCCGTTTCTTGAGATCTGGCTGAGAGAATATGGACTTCTGTTCCATACAGCCAGGGACTGTGGACCAAGGGCATTTGAGAATTTGTAGCCACAGGATGAAAAAATATTGGGTGCAGGGAAGCATGAGCCTCTGGCACGGAAGAATCCTTTCGCTTTGCTGGATTTTGCTTTCCTGTTTATGGGTGAGTTTACTTTTTCAAGAGATCATGCCCTCCTCATTGATCTCCTGGAAGAATCCTGCTCTAGGTTGAGAAATGTCCTCCATGATCTGTCTCAAGTGGGGCATCAGCAAGTTTGTTTTTCACCAAAGTGCCAGAGATGCGGAGCCAATGGCTTGCAAACCACCATAGGTCCACAAGCCATCACTTTCAAGAACAGTGGTTCTCATCCTGTGGATTGCGACCTCTTTGGAGGTCGAACAACGCTTTCAAAGGGGTCACCTAAGACTATCAGAAAACAATGTCAAAATTACAGTTATGAAGTAGCAATAGAAGTAACTTTATGGAAGGGGTTCATGACAACATGAGGAACTGTATTAAAGCGTCGCAACATTAGGAAGGTTGAGAACCACTTATCTAGAACAACGTTCCTCGAAGGGATGGCCATTTGACAGCACCTCAGCTATGGGTCCCTAGCAAGTTTCCAAGAAAAAAAGAAAGAAATGGACTATTGGCATCTGCTGTGGTTTGGTTCCAGGATGCCATTATAGATACCAAAATTAGTGGATGTTCAAGCTATGGATGGTTGAATCCATGGATAAGGAATCCATGAATGTGGAGGTTCGGCTATAACTATACCTAATGGACCTAAATTTAATGCAAGTTCTTGGCACATGGGGTGGGGGGAGGAGATATTGCCTGTCTCTCACATACCATATAGCCTGAGAGACGCAGTGATCGAAGTACTGTATATACTCAACTATAAGTCGACCTCATTTATAAGTCAAGGGCAAGTTTTGGGGTCAAACTTATGGATTTTGATATGACCCATGGATAAGTTGAGGGTAAAATCTAATAGTAGCATGTAAAAGATGATGCAGAGGAAAAAAATGCCAAAGAACTTACAAAATTCTCCCTGTATACAGTACCGATATTGACCCATGGATAAGTTGACTCAGGTTTTTTGGGTCAATATTTTGCTTAAATTTCTAGAGTAATCTGCCCACTATATCAAATGATAGCAAGTAAAGTGATATTATAAAATGAGGAAGGTAATAAGGAGGAAAGCATCATCATGGTTTGGGGGCTTTAGTGTTGGAACAGGATTTTCATTGTTCAGAGGAGGTTTGCCTTTATTTTCCTCTGAAATTGAGAGAAGACAATCCTGCAAAAACACTCTGTGATAGATTTGCCTTAGATTCACCAGAAGTCAGAAACAACTTGAAGGCACACAACAATAAACAAAAACAACAACAACAATCCTTGAAGTAGTTTTTGTTTGTTTTACAGGCTATGTGTTCTAGAAGAGTTTATTCCTGACGTTTTTCCAGCATCTGTGGCTGGCATCTTGAAGAATGCATTTTCTGAAGATGCCAGCCACAGATGCTGGCAAAACATCAGGAATAAACTCTTCTAGAAGATGGCCACATAGCTCCAAACCCCCACGAAGCTGTCAATGCCAGCCATGAAAGCCTTTGACTTCACAATCCTTGTATTGATTGACAAGCATATGTCCAGGGAGGAGTGATTGAGAGCTTCAAGGCTAGTCTCCAGGTCACTGAGGTGAGCAGCTTGGTGCTACCATTTGCAAAGTTTGATATGGTGCTGCAGCTTGAAAATACTTTCTCGTTGTATTTAATTAGTTTCTTCCATTCCGTTCAGTTGGGGTGCAAGGGTTCACCCTCCATTCTGCCTTGCAACTACCTTCTAAGCAAGGAGGCAACTTTAAATGCTCCTCATCCCACCTCCCTAATTTTTTTTGAGAAGGAATAATTCCTTCCTCTCACCTTGGTATGGCAGCACTCCTATTCATTGAGATTTATGTCTTATTTTCCAAACAGGAGAATAAGTTCTCTTTCCCCATCCTTCTCTCTATGGGTTTGAATGACAAGTCATGTCAAGCTGAGATTGGTCCTTAATAAGGTAAAGGTCTTCCCTTGACATGAATTCTAGTCATATCCAACTGTAGAGGATGGTACTCATCCCTGCTACTAAGCCAAACAGACAGCATTGTTCACAGATGGTTCCATGGTCATGTGGCTAGCATGACCATTATCTATTTAGTGATGAGGTACTATGGATGTTGTAGTCCAGCTGCAACATCTGGAGTTGTCAACCACTGAATATTACCTATGAATTGCATGTACTGAGAAAGGTGGGATATAAGATGTTATTGGGAGCTGCTCTGGCAGATAATGTTTGATTTATGCCAGAGTAGAAACACAAAGGCCTGGTAATTCAGAAGGCGACAAATGGGGATCTTACTCCTGTGAGAGCTTTGAAAACCAAGGTTGTATTTTATAAAAACATCCAAAAATCCACAAAACAGTGATACCTTGTTTGGGCCAAGCAAAATGCACAAAGCACAGTTGGTCCTCCTTATCCACAGATTCAAGCATTGACAGCTTGAAAATATGCCCCCAAAAAGTATAAATTTCCATAAGCAAAACTTGATTTTTGCCATTTTATGTAAAGGACACCATTTTACTGTGCTTTGAAAACAAAGGTTGTGGCTTACAATAACAGCCAAAATCCACAAAACAGTGATACCTTGTTTGGGCCAAATGAAATTCACAAAGCACAGTTGGCCCTCTTTATCTACAGATTCAAGCATCCACAGCTTAAAAATATTCCCCCAAAAAAGTATAAATTTCCAAAAGCAAATCTTGATTTTTGCCATTTTATGTAAAGGACACCATTTTACTCAGCTATTGTATCGAATGGGACTTGAGCATCTCTAGATTGTGGATTTTGGATGTTGCTGTATTTTGCTAAATGGCTACCATGGATGGCTTGCCTATGTTTTAAGGTTATGTACTGTACTGAAGACTTGTTTATCTCTTTCCAAGATACGGCAATATATCCCACCATCCCAAGGGACCCTTGAAGGATGCTCATAGCCAATCCCAGTATGGCCTACACAAGGCATTGATGATGCACCATGACTTCCATTATGATGCGCCTCTTGTTCCGTGACAGTTAAGATTTCAGTAGGGAGAGGCAGTTAATAGCTGAGCAAGAAGGACCATCTCTCTTTACTGGATCATTTTTGTCCAGGTTAGAAGAGTAGACCAAAGAGTAAACCAAATCATAGAAAGGAAGGTGAAGGTAAAAGAGGGGCTTGTGGCAAACAGTGATTCCTTTGGGAAGAGGAGAAGTCCAAAGAGAAAAACGAAAGAGGATTTCAAATCTAGCACTGCTTCTGAGGTACTCCCTTATGGTGTTTTATCAGTTGAAGAGTATGCTTGATGGAAATAAATATGTATATTTGGTATATTACAAGTTGAAGAACTCAACAATTATGCAGTGTTTCGTCCCTGCCCTTTAAAAAAGCTGCTGCTCCAGACATGTCTCAGGGGCTGAATCTGCACTGCAGAATTAACAGTTTGACACCTCTTTAACTGCCATGGCTTCACTGCTATGGAATTCTGGGATTTGCGGTTAGCTGTGGCACCTGGTGTTTGGTGTCACAACAAACTAGAAACTCCATAATCCTATAGCACCTCACCACAACAGTTAAAGTGCTTTAAGTCTGCAGTGCAGATGAAGTCTGGGTGATAGTATGATGGTATCAGGTGGAAAGAAACTGAAATGCAAAGAGGCCTCATCATGAGAATTTGAAATGGAGGAAAGGTGGCTAAAGAAGGAGGAAAGAAAGAGAAGAAGACTGAAAAGGGAGGGAGGGAGGGAAATGCCTGAAATAAGATCAATCAGCTAATTAGAAAGAAGGGGGAGAATAAAATCAGAATAGGATAGAAGAAAGAAAAAGGGTGACTGGAGAAGATGGCTGTAACTGTCAAGGATGTGTTGGTAGAAGAAGAGTTGAGAAGAAAAGACAGAATCGGTGAAGCTGCTCATAGATTTAAGATTTGAATTGCTTTGTTCCAAGATCTTCAATCTCTGGTACTAGGGCCGTGGATTTATTCTTTCCCATTCGGCACAGCCAAGTTTCATAAATACGATCAGATATGCACACTGTGATGCCCTGCTGTAACAGTGGGGGGGGGGGGGAGGAGAATATTTTAGCTGTTTTATTACGAGTCCTTCAAAGGCTTTTGGCACTCAAACAAGTGGTGGATCAATTTAGCAGAAAAGACACAATGTTGTGCAGATCTGGGAGATTCCAGAGGATTCTACAAAGCTCTTAAAGCAGTGTTTGGACCTACTTACCAGGTCCAAAGCTCCTTATATAGTACGGATGGTCATACACTAATCACAGACAAAGCCTCCATCCTGAATTGCTGAACATTTCCAAAATCTCTTCAGTGCCTACCGAGTAGTCTAAGGCTCAGCTATCCAACATATGATACAACAACCGATGAAAAATGAACTGGACATGGCTCCCACTTTGGAAGAAACCATTAAGGCCATACAGCAGATGAAAAACGGCAAGGCAGCCGGGATTGATGGAATCCCACCTGAAGCTTGGAAACACAGAGGTCATGTACTCCATGCCAAATTCCATGAGCTCCTTGTGAGTTGCTGGGAAAAAGGTGAACTTCCAACAGATCTCCGAGATGCAGTTATCATCACCCTGTATAAGAAAAAAGGAGCAAAATCTGATTGCTCAAACTATCGAGGTATAACACTGCTCTCCATTGCTGGAAAAATCCTTGCAAGGATACTCCTGAAGAGATTAGTTCCTGCTATTGCAGAAGAACTTCTCCCCGAAAGCCAGTGCAGCTTCAGAGCTAATAGGAGCACTACAGATATGGTATTTGCTCTGAGACAATTGCAAGAGAAATGTAGAGAGCAAAACAAAGGACTCTATGTAACATTTGTCGACCTTACCAAAGTCTTCGACACTGTGAGTAGAAAAGGTCTGTGGCAGATCCTGGAACTACTAGGATGTCCCCCCAAATTCCTCAAAATGGTTATCTTGCTGCATGAGGGCCAGCAAGGACAAGTCAGATATGGCAATGCTCTCTCAGAGCCCTTTCTAATAACTAATGGTGTGACACAAGGCTGTGTTCTTGCTCCAACTCTATTTACAATCTTCTTCAGCATGATGCTCCAAAGGGCTACAGCAGATCTCAAGGAAGACAGCATCTATATACACTACCGTACTGATGGTAGCTTGTTTAACTTAAGCCGTCTGAAGGCTCGCACAAAGACTCTGAACTATCTAGTCCATGAGCTGCTTTTTGCTGACGACACTGCCCTTGTTGCCCATACAGAAGCAGCTCTGCAGTGCCTAACATCCTGCTTTGCAACGGCTGCAGAGCTGTTTGGGCTGGAAGTCAGCCTGAAGAAAACGGAAGTCCTCTACCAGCCTGCACCACAGGAAGAGCACTATCACCCCCACGTCACCATAGGCAAATCTGTACTTAAGTCTGTTCAGCAGTTCACTTACCTGGGAAGCATCATCTCCTCAGACGCCAAGATTGATAAAGAGATCAATCACAGGTTAGCAAAGGCATATAGTGCATTTGGAAGGCTTCACAAAAGAGTCTGGAGTAACAAACACCTGAGGCAAACCACAAAAATCAGTGTGTACAGAGCCATTGTATTGTCCATTCTCCTCTATGGGTCTGAAACATGGGTCACCTATCGCCAACATCTACGACTCCTCGAACGCTTTCATCAGCGCTGTCTACGCACAATCCTAAATATACACTGGACTGACTATGTGACGAATGTTCCTGTCCTTGAGCAAGCAGAGATCACCAGCATTGAGGCCATGCTACTAAAAACGCAGCTGCGCTGGGCAGGTCACGTTTCTAGAATGGAGGAGCACCGCCTCCCCAAAATAGTACTCTACGGTGAACTCACCACGGGTCAGCGTAAGAGGAGCACCCCAAAGAAGAGATACAAGGACTCCCTGAAACAACATCTCAAGCTTGGCCAAATTGACCACCAACAAAGGTCTGCCCTGGCCTCACATCGGGAGGCATGGAGACACACTATACACAATGCTGCATCCTCGTTCGAGAACTCACGCTGAACGAGTCTTGAAGAGAAACAACAATGCAGAAAGAACCACAACTTGGAAACATCACCCAAGGAGACTTTCTGCTGTACTTTCTGTAACCGGACTTGTTTATCTTGGATTGGCCTTTTTAGTCATCAACACACTTGTAGTAAGCGTGGGATGAGTCCTTCCTGAATCTCCGTTAGCGAAGAAAAGCCAGAGAAGCCCTGCTGTAACAGTGGGGGGAAGAATATTTTAGCTGTTTTATTACGAATCCTTCAAAGGCTTTTCTCACTCAAAGGAATCTTCTTCTGGATGAATATTCCTCAGTTCCACTGTCTGAAACATCTTGCTCCAATTTCTTTGCCATCTTGACAGCTGCAAATGATGCTCCACCATATTTATCAAAGGTGGTTGATGTCAGTCCAATATCATAGCAAGCTGGGACTAGCTGAACGAAGCCGCTTCCAACCCAAGCATCCTCTCTTCATGGACTGTAAGTATTGCACACAAAGTTTTTTCTAATGAATTTATTATTGAGAAGAAGGAGAAGGGTGTGGGTTAAATCGATCCAGAAGCCCACCAAAGGGATTGTCCCCAGGTAAGGGATTTGCAGGAATGAGCTTCCTGAACACTCAATGCTGACATATTTCAGAGGAAGGCCCAAAAGCTTTGGACCTACCCCTGGAGGAACATGAGTAACCACTTGCATTGCATTTTTAGCAGTGAGGAGACATCAACAAGACAAACCAATAGAAACCCTGACCCCTGAAGAGCTTAGCCTCAACTGAATGAAATTCTTTGAGGTATTCTGACCTGTCCCTCTTTCGAATTCACTCCATTTCCAAACCAATTCTGATGGTGTCCCTTCTACAGCGCAAATAGGAGCTGCACATCTTTTCTTTAAAATTTAAATCTTTATTAATATTATAACTGACATACAATAATATAGGAAAACTTTTACATAATACTCCACATATATATGGTGTATCACATTAATTAGCCATTCTTTACTACTTTATCTAAATCTAATTCATATCAAACCATTTAATTTTAATTAAACCAGTAATTTGAAAAAAACACATAAAATTATTATAATTTTTCCCCATTCATGAACATTCATTATTTGTGCTAAATCCTCTTCCCATATTGTCCTGAGATATTCTTCTTTCTCATTATGTTTTAGTATTAATTTATATGTTTCACTTGTGACTCCTTTCAAAGTTTCATTTGCCTCTATACTATCTCTTTGCCTGATCAATTTTTCAAATTTCTATAATATTTCTATCCACATTTTTTGTCCATTGTTCCAATTGAATATAATTATACCAAGTTAATTTTAATCTTTGTAGTTTCTCCTTTATCTTTCCTTTTTCCTTCATCATTTTCATCCATTCTTTTATCCTACATATTTCTTAATTCTTTAGCTCTTTCCCTTATTCTTCCTTTAAATGTATTGGAATTTTTTAAACATTATAACTGGTGTTAGAGGTGAGATAGCAGGTATTAATTTTTCTTTATATTTTTTCCAAATCTCTCTCTCTATTTTTAATAAGGAGTTTTCTATTTCTTTCATTTCTTTCATGGTAAAGTCCTTAAAAATATATATTTTCCACTTTCTTCTCTATTTCTGCTGTTTCCATCTCTAACCAATCTAATCCCCCTTTCGCTGTAATTCCATCTATAATATATCTTAATTGATTTGCATTATAATACCCTTTTAAATTTGGGAGACCCAAACCTCCATCTTTTGGGGATTTATACCTCTATTATTTTATTAATCCTCACTTTTTTAAACCCGTTACAAAAATTATTCACTAATACTTGCCAGTTTTTTATTTCCACTTCTGATATTTGTATTGGTAACATCCTAAACAAAACATTTATCTTGGGGTAAATTTTCATTTTTAGTAATGCTATTCTACCAAACCATGATAATTTAATGTTTTTATATTCTTCTAGTTTCCTTTTAATTTCTATCATTAATTTATTATAATTACGTTCCTTCATTTTTTGTAATTTTTTTGTAATATTTATTCCCAAATATTGAATTGTATCTTTTAAGTTAAGATCTATCATTTTATGCTTTTGGAAATCCTGTTCTTCTATTTTTGTATAATTAAACAGCATTAACTCTGATGTACTTGTAAACCTAACATTTCCTCAAATTCCTTTAAGTGCCTTTTTACTTTTTCCATTTTTTAATTGTCAGTAGGGTATCATCTGCAAATAAGTGTATTTTATTCAATTTTTCTAATCCCAATTCCTTCCAAATTTTCATCCTCCCTTACGACATTTGCTAAAATTTCAATAATTATTGCAAATAAAATCGGTGAGAGAGGACAACCTTTTCTTGTTCCTCTTGAAACTAAAATCAGATCTGTTAGTCCATCATTTACTGTTACTACTGATGTGTTGGTTGAATATAACTGATTTATTAATCCTCTAAACTTCTTACCCATGATTAATTTCTTTAATGTTATTTTTAATGCTGGCCACCACACAATCAAAAGCTTTGTATATATCTAATACCATTATTCCTGCCTTTTGTTTACTTTTCCTTATTATGTTTATTTTACTTAAAACTCCTTCCATTAAATTTGGACCCGCGTTTCATGGCTTCTTTTTACATGGGGTTGGGGGTGTGGCGTACATGGCTATTATAGGACTAAGCATTCACATGCTCAAAGCCCTACTTTTGCCACACTGGTGCCATCTTTTCATACCCCCGTCCAGACGGCGCATGCCAGGATAAATCCTTTATGTCCAGCAACCACATGGCACTGAGCATAAGAGGTATCATAATGCCATGCTGGGGTGCTTATGGTGCTCGATTTATGGCACAAGTAGGAGCCATGTTTTGCAGCTTCTTTTTACACCAGGTTGAGAGCGTGGCGTGCAGTTGCTGTGTCCCCAACCCAGAGCTTCCAGGGTGGCATAGAGTCGCCCCTTACCGGGCTGTCTGAACAGCCCCTTAGTTTGCCACTGAAGAAACAGAAGGGGGCAAAGTACTTCTATCAAGCCTGAGGCACCATTCACACTATGAAAATATTCTAGGATGAATCCTTGTTGTTCATAGATGTCCTGAATGCTCTCGATGCACTTTTTTGGGGGGGGGGGGGGTGGCAAAAAACTCACTTAACTTGGGATATTTGATACCATTACCCTCCCCCCCCCCAATGTTTCCTGAAAGATATGCAGCGTTGGCAGTGGGAATAAGCTTTCGAATCAATTTGGATCGCTCTGTTTTGTAAGCAATGGCAGCACATCTGAAATGCCGGCTCCGTTTTAACCTGAAAGAATGGCATGTGTGAATAACACAGGGTTATATTGACTGAAAGAGATTCATGAAACCAAAACAAAAAGGGAACACCCCCCCCCCCCGATATTTATTGCCACAGTGATGCGGATCTCCTAGGGAACAAAACAAAACAACAACAACAAAAACCAAGCATGTGAATGGGCCCTGAGTCTCCTCTGAGTATCGTGGAAGGTGGACTTTGTTGCTGGTCTCCACAATGACGAGACAGTCTCTTGTTGGCTGCTGGACCCCTTCACCTGATTCTAGTCCTAAACACCAGAGGAGGTCGACGTTGCTCAAGTAGATGGAATAACTCCATTCCAGCTATACTGCATGGAATTCCCTTCATAAGAGGTAAATGGAAAGAGTTAAATGTTCAGTAGTGTCAGACTTCATCAGATTTTTGTGGTTGCACAACTATGTTGTTCTTTGTCCAATGATTGAATAATTGATTTATCATTGTAAAATTTCAGATCAAAGAATGAAGACATTCCTCAGAAAAGCTGTAGCTAAGGAAAGAAGACTTGAAGGAAATAGCTAGGCAGAAAGAGCAGCCACACCATCCCTAATCCAGGCCTCCTAAGTTTCCGTCTGGAGCAAGGAACACATCTGTAGCCTATAGCCTCCTCCCCCTGCTGCTGCTGGAGGAAGGAAGGAAGGAAGGAAGGAAGGAGCAAGTGAGCTCTGGACAAGTCTCTGAGCACCCCGTCCAGGAAGACAAGCCTCGGCAGGATCTCTTCCTCTCTTTTCTTCTCTTCTGCATGCAATCGCCCGACATGTAACTTTCAAGAAGTCTGCACCATCCGATTAGACAAAGGGGAAGTCCAATAAAACACAGGTGAGTATTCTTCCACCCTCCAAAAAAAAAAAAAAAAAAAATCCCCTTCCTCGGATCAATCTGATGCAACAGCCATACATGATTTTTCATTCACAAGGTCATCGTGAAAACCCGTGAATTCATCTAAACACCTTGACAGAAGTTATCTTCAAAGGACACTATCACAATGTAAGCGATGTGCAGAAACGAACCCTGTGAATGCAGAACATTTGAGAACGATGGACACCATCTTAAGAGAAGTTAACGTCAAGGAAACTGTCAGAAGGCAAGTGATTTCCAGAAATGAATTCTGTTGAGGCAGAATATTAAAGAATGAATGACAATGTCTCAGAGGAAAGCCAAAAAAACCCATGCACCAACATTTTGAAGAATATGGCAACAGCTTGCTTCCATGGATGAAATGCATCAAGAAGATATCTAGGAGAAGAGAGACGCATCGAGGCCTTATAAGGCATCACAAAGCCTGTAAAAAACCCATTGAGGTATTCTTACGCCTCATTCTTCCTGTTTCTTTCTCTATCTTTTTCTCTTGTAGTCACTATTGCTTGTAAGAATGAGTAAACTTCATTGTCTTTCCTTTCTTTCCTTTGCAGCATCCAGTGTGATCTTCCAAAGACTGCAAAGGATAAAGATATTCCTAAGCAAATTTGGAGCTGAAGAGGGAGGATTTGAAACCTGCCAGGAAAAGAAACCACATCCTCCTCAACCAAGGCCTCCTAAGTTTCCATTTAGCATGAGGTTCACATCCATAGCCCACTTATGTTGAAGAAAGGAAGGAGAGAGCTCTGGTCAGGTCTGTGTCATCTCTGATCTCTAGGGCCAGGAAGGAAAGCCTTCGGCAGCATCTTTTCCTCTGGGTTCTTCCCCATGCAATCGCCTACCAACAGATCACCTACCAACAGGTAAGCAATCCTCCATTCAAAGAAACAAAGTAGCTGAAGGGAAATTCCATTAAGATACAGGTGAGTATTCTTCCTGCACATCTAAATCCTCTTTCGTTGGATCGATCCCATGCAAGAGCCATGCATCATTTGTCAATAAGCCACATCTAGCAAACAAGGAAGATGGCAGGAAGATGGCAAAGTCAAGCAGCCCACAATGACACATTTTCCCCAAACACTGCAATATGTTAATTCACATGAACTCAAGCTCATTTCAAAGGAAACTATCACAAGGTAAGTGCTGTACAAGAATGAAACCTGTGAATGCATAACATTTAAGAGGAAGGAAAGCCTTCAGCAGCATCTCTTCCTATGTGCTCTTCTCCATGCAATCAGCTACCAACAGGTAAGGCTCGACAGCTATGCTCCATACAAAGAATGAGCCTTAAGATAAGAAGGAACAAGTTTGCCCTGGGCAAGAGTTGGCAGTTGGTAGTCTGTGATCCTTGGTTTGGCAAAACCAAAAGAAAAAGGGAACAACCTGACATGCGTTGCGACAGCAACGAGGACTTCCTAGAAAAAAAACCACAAGTTTGAGACCCTGAACCTCCTTTATTATGGAAGGTGAGATGTTGGACTTTGTTGCTGGTCTCCACAATGAGGAGACAGTCTCTTGTTGGCTGCTGGACTCCTTCACCTGGTTCTAGTCCTAAACACCAGAGGAGGTAGACGTTGCTCAGGTAGATAGAATAACTCCAAGCTACGCTGCATGGAATTCCCTTCATAAGAGGTAAATGGGAAGAGTTAAATGTTCAGTAGTGTCAGACTTCATCAGATTTTGGGGTTGCACAACTATGTTGTTCATTTTCTAATGATTGAATAATCGATTTATCATTGTAAAATTTCAGATTCTTGCAGGTGTGTCATTTCAGGAGTCCTTATGGACACATAAAGAACACTGCAATACCTTCAGCCAAGCAATCACCAGGTATGACCTTTGTAGGAATCATATTTTTGGAACCCAAAGCTTCTAATACATCTCAGAGGAAGTCCTCTTATTCCAGTTATTTAACGATTGATCTATCATTGTATTATCTTGCAGGTGTATTCCATGGACACATAAACAACACTGCAATGCCTTCAGCCAGATATGACCTGTGTAGGAATGATGCTTTTTGAATCGAGAACGTTGAGGAACTTCTAATACGTCTCAGAGGAAGCCTGTGGACCTACTCCTGAAGGAAAATGGCAGACACTTATATTGCAGTTTTCTTTGACAAAATATATCACCAAGATGTCTAGGAGAAGACTGGACCAGACAAGTTTGAAAGACATCAAAGAGCCTTTAAAAACCCATTAAGGTATTCTTACATCTCCTCCTCCTTGACTTTATCTCCTTCTTTTTCTCTTGTAGTCACTTTTGCTTCTAAGCATGAGGTAAACTCCATCGTCTTTCCTTTTTTTGCTTTGCAGCATCCAGTCGGATCTTCACAAGAATTCAAAGAATGACGACATTCTTAAGCAAAATTGTAGCTGAGGAAGTAAGACTTGAAGGAAATAGCCAGAAAAAGCAGCTACATTATCCCCAATCCAGGCCTCCTAACTTTCCATCTGGCTCAAGGAACACTTCTTTTGCTGCGGAAGGAAGGAAGGAAGGAAGGAAGGAAGGAGGGAAGGAAGGAAGGAGCTCTAGTCCAAGTTCTGAGCAAGAGGGCCAGGAAGGGAAGCCTTGGCAAGATTTCTTCCTCTCATCTCTTCTCCATGCAATCTCCCAACAACAGATAACTTTTGCTTGTAAGTCTCCATCGTCTTTCCTTTCTTTGCTTTGCAGCATCCACTCAGATCTTCACAAGAATTAAAAGGATGAAGACATTCCTAAGCTAAGCTGAAGCTGATGGAGGAAGACTTGAAGGAAATAGCCAGCCAGAAAAAGCAGCCACGTCATCCCCAATCCAGGCCTCCTAAATTTCCATCTGGAGCAAGGAACACATCTGTAGCCCACTTCTTTTGCTGCTGCTGCTGCTGCTGCTGCTGGAAGGAAGGAAGGAAGGAAGGAAGGGGAGAGCTTTGGTCATGTCTCTGAGCACCAAGGCCAGGAAGGCCAGCCTTGGCAGGATCTTTTCCTCTTGTCTCTTTATTATGTAATTGCCCAACAAGTAACTTTCAAGAACTTTCAAGAAGTCTGCTCCATCCAATGAGACAAAGGGAATGTCCATTAAAACTCAAGTAAGTATTCCCGCCCCCCCCAGCAAAAGCGCCCTTCCTTGGATCAATCCCCTGCAACATTCATGCATAATTTTTCATTCTCAGGGTCATCATGAAAACCGGTGAATTCATCTAAACACCTTGACAGAAGTTATCTTCAAAGGACATTATAACAATATAAGCAATGTGCAGAAACAAACCCTGTGAATGCGGAACATTTGAGAATGATGGACAACATCTCAGCAGAAGTTAACATCAAGGAAACTGTCACAAGACAAGTGACTTCCAGAAATGAATCCTGTTGAGGCAGAACATTAAAGAATGAATGACAGTGTCTCAGAGGAAAGCCAAAAACCTATGAACCAAAACTTGGAGGAATATGGCAACAGCTTGCTTCCATGGATGAAGTGCATCAGCAAGATATCTAGGAGAATAGAGATGCATCCAGGCCTTACAAGGCATCAAAGAGCCTTGTAAAAACCCACTTAGGTATTCTTACGCCTCCTCCTTTCTGACTGTTTCTCCATCTCTTTCCATTGTAGTCACTTTTGCTTGTTAGACTGACGTAAACTTCATTATCTTTCGTTTCTTTGCTTTGCAGCATCCAGTGCAATCATCAAAAGAATGCAAAGGATAAAGACATTCCTAATCAAATTTGGAACTGAAGAAGGAGGATTTGAAGCCAGCCAGGAAACGCAACCACATCCTCCTCAACCCAGGCGTCATAAGTTTCCGTTTGCCATGAGGTCCACATCCATAGTCCACTTATGTTGAAGAAAGGAAGGAGAGAGCTCTGGTCAAGTTTGTGTCATCTCTGATCTCTAGGGCCAGGAAGGAAAGCTTTTGGCAGCATCTCTTCCTCTGGGTTCTTCCCCACGCAATCGCCTACCAACAGATCACCTACCAACAGATAAGCTATGCTCCATTCAAAGAAACAAAGTAGCTGAAGGGAAATTCCATTACAATACAGGTGAGTATTCTTCCCCCACATCTAAATCCTCTTTCGTTGGATCGATCCCATGCAAGAGCCATGGATCATTTGTCAATAAGCCACATCTAGCAAACAAGGAAGATGGCAATGTCAAGCAGACCACAATGACGCATTTCCCCCAAACACTGCAATATGTTAATTCACATGAGCTCAAGCTCATTTCAAAGGAAACTATCACAAGGTAAGTGTTGTACAAGAATGAAACCTGTGAATGCATAACATTTAAGAGTAACAGACAACATCACAACAGAAGTTAACTTCAAGGAAACTGTCACACCGTAAGTGATGTCCAGACATGAACCCTGTGGGGAAAAGGGCTTACTCTGTGACCCTTAAGGTAAGAAGGAATACGTTTGGCCTGAGCAAGAGTTGGCAGGTAGATGGTCTGTGGTCCTTGTTGACATGCCCAGGTTAGCAGTAACTGCCACCTTTGGGGTCGGGAAGGAATTTTCCTCCATGGCAGATTGGCTGGAGATCCTGGAGGTTTTTCGCCTTCCTCTGGACATCCAGCAGCATCCACCTGTTAGGGTGTTTGAAAAATTAATGTATTTTGTTACTTAGTTTTTTGTGGAGCTTTCGGGCTATGTGGCCATGTTCATGTTTTGTTACTGTCTTTGTTAACTGCCTTTGAGTACTCAGAGCAACCCCATTGTTGAAACACTGTTGAAATGCTGTTAAGGCATGCACTTCACCAAATGCTGGAAGTTGTATTCCCAAACCTGGTTTCGGGCCTGTGACTTTGAGCACCTCCGTTTTGTCTGGATTAAGCTTCAATTGGTTTTTCCTCATCCAATCCATTACTGCCGCAAGGCAGTCATTGAGAGGGAAGACGCCATCTGAGGTCTGAGCAGACGATCTGATCACGGAGAAATAGATCTGAGTGTCATCAGCGTACTGATGACACTGAGCTCCGTGCCTCCGAATGATCTCACCCAACGGCTTCATATAAATATTGAATAACATCAGGGACAGAATAGCGCCCTGTGGAACGCCACAGCTAAGCTCGATTTTAGAAGAGCAGCTGTCCCCAAGTCTCACCCTTTGAGATCTGCCGGAGAGGAAGGAATGGAACCACCGGACGCGGTGCCACCGATCCCCAACTCTCTCAACCGATCTAAAAGGATGGAATGATCGATTGTATCAAAAGCTGCGGAGAGATCCAAGAGCACCAACAGGGTCACACTACCCCTGTCGATGCTCAGGCGGAGGTCATCAATCAGAGCATCCATGGCTGTCTCCACTCCATAACCTGCCCTGAAGCCGGTTTGAAATGGATCGAGATAATCGGTTTCATCCAAGGCAGCTTGGAGTTGAGAGGCAACCGCTTTCTCAACCATCTTGCTTAGGAAAGGCAGCAAGGAAACTGGTCTGTAGTTGTTCCTGTCCAGGGGATCAAGGGAAGGCTTCTTCAGGAGGGGCTTAACAGCTGCCTCCTTCAGACTAGATGGAACATTGCCTTCCCTGAGAGACACATTGATCACATCCCGAAGGAATGTTCTCAATGCATCCCCTCCCTGGACGACCAGCCAGGATGGACCTGGGTCGAGAGAGCAGGTTGTCTTCCTCATGCTTCCAAGGAGCTTGTCCACGTCATCGGTACTCACCGATTGGAACTCATCCAGTAAACTGACAGCAATGGAGTTGCTGGATACTTCACTCATGGACTCTGAACGAAGGTTGACGTCCAAGTCGGCTCTTATCTGAGAGATTTTATCTGCAAAGTGGATATTAAATGCCTCACAGCAGGCTGTTGTAGGATCCAGCAAGGGGTTTGGCGCAGGGGGGACCTGCATCAACTTCCTCACCACCTTAAACAGCTCTGCCTGGCGGGACTCTGCAGACGCAATGCGTGCAGAGCAGCGAGATCTCCGCCCTGCACGCAAAGCCTCTCCATAGATGCGAAGATGCAATCTATAGAGAGTTCTGTCGGATGAGAGCTGAGTCCTTCGCCATTCATACTCTAGTCGTTGTCCAGCCCGCTTCATTTCCTTGAGCTCTTCCGTATACCAGGGCTTCCTGTTGGGGGCAGGCTGGAAAGGACGCTCGGGAGCGATTGTGTTGATGGCCCTGGCGACATCGGTATTCCAAGTGTCTACCAGGGTCTCAACAGAATCGCCGGCATTCCCAACCAATAAACCCTCTAGGGCTTTCTGGAAACCAATTGGTTCCATGAGCCTTCGAGGGCGGACCATTTGAATGGGTCCGCCACCCCCGGGGGGACGGAACGTGGTCTTTAGCTCCAGCTTGATCAGGAAGTGGTCCGTCCATGACAGTGCGGAGGTCTTGGTTACCTCCACCCACGGATACTCCTGTTCCGTACTGAAAACCCCATCGAGTGCATGGCCTGCACAATGAGTGGACCCATTGACCAATTGGGATAGGTTCATGCCTGTCATGGATTCCATGAACTCCCGAGCTGCTCTAGGTAAATCCGAAAAGCTGGCCTCAAGAGGGATGTTGAAGTCACCTAAGTAAATTCCATGGAGCAAGTTCCTAGAACTTATTCCTAGATAATTGGGCACATGCTGTGCAACTTTGATTTGTTGACACTCTATGAGGAATGTGGATGATCATGAGACATCCTTACCAGTTTAGACTGCTAGCACACCTATCTTTTCATTCAGCTTGGTCAAATGATCTCTAGGGACCTTATCAGACGTTGGAAATTGGAAGTATAATCTTAATGGCAATCCGAATGCAATCATGGGGTTTCACGTTATTGTGAATTAAAGTATCTCACGCAATTTCGGGCAACAGGGAAGTCATTCCGAACGCAATCATAGGTTTTACATTATTGCAAATTAAAGCATCTCACACAATTTCGGGCAATGGGGGGGAGTCATTTTCAGGTAATGGGAAGTCATTCTGAAGCATCCCAAACGCAACTGGAATTATGTAAATTCGCTAAATTAGCGAATTCATGTGAATTTGAATTGGCTCCAATTGGCTCCATTCACAATAAAGAGAAATTCCTCCTATCTGATAAGGTCCTAGGTCCTCAGCCAACAAAGAGTCTCAGGTCAAAAAACCAACAAGCTTGCACCCTCTGTTTTCAATATCCAGGCTAGAAACCTACAAACAGCAGCAAGTGAACCAAATGCCCAAAATCTGCATGCTGTACTGAGACCCAATCAAAGAAACCCAATTAGGACTAACTATGTAATAGGTTTATCTACAAAGGGAAATGTGAACAGGACAATGTAAATACAAAGTATAGATTAGCAGTGGAAATATGTTCGCAGACATAGAAGAAGAAAACTACGTTCAGAAGCCAAGGCTCTAAGATGCAGCAGAAATCTATGAAATGCTGCTAGGCTCATGACAGGCCTCAGAGCCCATCTTTTATGCTCTTTATCCATAAGCTTTCAATAAGTTCCAGTCATATAACCAACTCAGCCAAATCCTTCTAGCACATACATGGACTTTCATCTGAATCAAAGATAGTTGCTTTAATTAGCAAAGGGCCAGTTTGTTACCTTTCAGGGTCCACACTACTGGTAATATGGGTGCTTGGTATATTCACTCATCCCATTAGAAAGAGAAACTAGTAACTTCTTGAAGCACTTAGGTCTAAAGAGAGAGAAAATAATTATAGTTTCCTTTCATGGATTTAGTCAATTTTAAAAATAATTTTATGCCTATGTCTAAAGTCTGTTCCTTTTTTAAAAGAAATTTTGTGAACTGCCAGTATAAATTTGGTATTTTTTACTCATTATTCCCAGGAAAATATGCAGAAGAATGTTACCAAAAGAAAACTCACCAAAATTGGCACACACTTTCATTATAGTTTGGATCTCTGCAATCCAACCTTACCTTCCTTTTCCATGGCATTAATTGTATCCCTACTCTAAGGGAAAGTCTTTCAATTCAATTTCAGAACATTTTAATTAACGCCATAGTAAGACAGCTTCCTTTTTTATTTAAATGCACACAAATTAACATATGGGATGGAATTTTTTGTTTTTTTTTTAATGTGAAGCCTTTCTTTTGGCTGTGCCTAATAAACTGGGGGAAAGCAGCTTCCTGCAGGCACTTGTACTTCCTCACTAAAGCATGAGCACCTCTGCAGATACGAACTTGTTTCCTTACAGAAATAAATGGCCCTGGAGGTTTGCAGGTTGGGATTAGACTTCTAAATACTCCTTAAATAATAAGCTTTTCACGATGGGATGCCAAACTCAACAGAAACTAGATAGTAGAGAAATTGACAGAGGCCAAACAGCTAATTAAAAATTCAAACATCTATTTTAAACCTCACTGTAACCTAAACTTCATTGAATTTCTTGTACTTAAAAAGGTGTCATTAATGTAGTTCATAGTAATGAAGCATCAACATCTAGTCAGAAGATTTTTCTTTCTTTCTAGATTTTGGTCTCTACGTTGTTTTTGCTGCTACATTTGGAAAATGTTGGCAAATTATGCCATAAACAATGGACTCTTTCAGATGTGGGAAATTGGAAGTATAATCCAAGAGCAATCCAAACGCAATCCTGGGGTTTCACGTTATTGCGAATTAATTCTTCTCACGCAAATTCGGGCAAAAGGGAAGTCACTCCGAATGCAATCATGGGTTTCACATTGCGAATTTAAGCTTCTCACGCGATTTCGGGCAAGGGGGGGGTTATTTTCGGGTAATGGGAAGTGATTCCGAATGCCTTCCGAACGGAGCAGGGGTTCAGGTAAATTCGCTAAACAAGCGAATTTACATGAATCCGCATTGGCTCCATTCGGAATTGGGAGAAATTCCTCCCGTTTGAAAGAGTCCAAAACCTCTGGTGACTCTTTGGAAGGCCGAGTCCCAATCATATAAAAAACTCAATCCTATCCTGGTGCTCTGACTTTCCCCTCCCGACCCCATTTAACTTACTATCCAGCCTGAGGTGCTGGGAAACAGAAAATCTTGCTGGACTCAGCACATCATTCTTTTTTTAAAAAAAGTATATCTTAAGGCATTAAAATGAATTCAATAATTACAAAACTGCCAGATTAGGTTATCTCATGCTGGTGCACATCAGTCTAAACCATAATTTTGATATACAGTGGTCCCCCGGGTTACGAAGGTAATCCGTTCCGGATTACCTTTCGTAACCCGGAAGTATTCGTTTCCCGAGGGACCGCTATTTCAGACGGACCGCGCGGCCATTTAAAGGGGCCGCGCGGCTTTTTTTCCTTCGTATCCCGGGGGATATTTCGTATCCTGAGGGATAAGAAGCCAGTCCGCCGCCTTTCGGATCCCGGGGTTTTCGCAACCTGGAGGATTCGTAAGGCGGGGGACCACTGTATAAGGCTGATGTCTCAGCTCCTTGATTGTTAATGGTGTTGTGTAATAAATTGTACTTGGTTATAGCATAATTTCTATACAGTGACACATAGCCTTGGTATTTAAAGCTGAAAGTCACCACTGCTATGAAAGCATCTTAGCCTTACTGGGTTACTAGAGGAAAATTCCTCTGAACTGGCTCATACTTGTTTATTGCTTACACTAATGGGATATCCCTAGAAAGAAATGATGATGGTCCACTGGAGCTCACCCAGAGGTTCTGCTGACCATACACTATTGCTACTGTGTCTCTGGCAATATGTGTTGGAGGAATACACATGGACACACAACACAACACACTTGGACACACAAGAAAAAGAAGTTGTGGGAAAACATGGAAGGATTAAAATGTAAGATGGTATTGTATGGTGTCCTGTAAAATGTCATGAGTGAGGCACACACTTGTCTGGAAAAAAGCCACACTCTGGCGCAAGATTAAAAAAAAAATTTGCTAATTTTGGGATGAAAGAAACATTGTTATTTCACCTTAAATTCAATTAAATTTGAACTGGGCTTATCTGTAAAGGGAGGGCATTCCTTAAATACCTCAAGGGCTATCACAGAGAGTTGGAGTAGGCCTGTTTTCTGCTGTCCCAGTGGATAGAGCCAGGTTTAACAGTTGTAAAATTAGAGGAGGATAGATTTTGATTGAACATGAGAAGGAACTTGTTGACAGTAAGAGCTGCATGGTGGGGTAAATTTTGATTTGAGACCCTTTCTTGGCTTGTGAGTAAATGCAGCACTGCCACAAGTCGGAACTGAAGATCTCCGCCGTTGCACATGTATATCCCAGACTGTTCTCTCTATACAGGGTCTTCCATTCATGTCATGGCCAGCTCTTCTATTATGTTCTCTCTTTACTTAATGAAGCAGAACGAAATATAAATTAGAGGTAGTTGAAAGATGCAATCAGGCATGATTTAGCCAAGGGTGATTTTCAGGAAGAATGCACTGTGAAGGTACAATAATGGTTAAATCTAAAGAATTATTGACATGTTTAGGCACTTCTGAGAATCTCCACTGTTTAGGAGCTCAGGCTAAAAATAATTCCGTAGAAGGTATGATATGTGTAAGAATTCTTGTGATTTAGGAAATCTTGCAGTTGCATCCCAGCTTATATTCAAGGATTGAGATAAGTATGGAGTATTTCTTATCTTTAGCTCTCTTTTCAAAGAAGAGGAGCTTAAACCTTGCAGGTTTTCCCAGCTGATGCTGAACAGCAATTTGAACAACTCAGCCAGTATAGATCATCCGACCAGGCTCCCGCTTCCTTGTAATTTCTGTCATTTTCAAAATCTGCTATGAGACATCTGTGCCCCTAGCACACAAACTGACTTGGGATAATAGAAAACAGAAGCTGAAGTGTCAACCTTGAGGAACACCCAACTGTGTCAAGCCGCATGTATAGCTCTGCACAGATGGCCCTCTTGTTATTTAGAGGAAGTTCTTATTTTCCTCTGTGACTTAGCAGCTTTTCCAAAGAATTTGCTGATGCCTGATCTGACTCATGCTTTCCTGGAAAAAAAAAGATGCAACTGATGTCCAGTGACATTAATATGGTGTTAATATAGTGTCAGCATTTTTAAAAAAGAAACACCACACAGCTAACTGTAAGATCCAGTTCTTTTTAATATTAAGTAAACATTTTGGTCACTTGAGGAAGTCTCCAGTACTAAAACACAGAAGTAAAAACAAAATTGTAATTAAAACAGCATTAAAAACAATCAGTTAATGCCCAATGCAGTTGAATCCCTGCAGCAACATATCAGTTTATATCCCAAAGGCCTGTCTGGATTAAAGGACATTGCCTCCCAGTAGAAGCTAATCTAGCTTTTCTTGGTACAGCCATTGGGACAGCAGCCACAAAATGGATGGAGAGGCCCAATGCACAGGCCCAGTATGGGAGTACTGTACGTGGAACTGCTTTGCAGACAAGTGCCCTACTCTTCAGCTTCTAAGCACTCTGCAGAATGATGTACATGAGGTGGTAAATTCAAGAATCCTGTGCTCTTTTTATTTTGAAAGGGTATTTGCTGGGAGATTAGGGATCTAGGATTCCAAAATTACATTTTTTTAAAAAAAGTGGAGCAGTGCAGCTTTTGGGCAGGTGGTACTCATTATGGCTGGCGTCAGGGCTTTCAAGACAGTAGATCATTTTGATCAACTGCTTTTGCTTTTCAGAAGCCAATATGGATACATGCCCACAATATTTTCTCTTATGTTTAGAAGTCCTGGATCTCTAGCATCTTGTAGCATCTAGCATTTGGCCTTCTGTGACAGTCAACACAAGAAAGTCTTCAGTTGAAACTGTCACTTAATCCTATGCAATGCAGTTGGGACTTGGTTCACTGTGCTGAAGCTATTAGTGTGTAAAAACTCTATTTTAAAGGCTGAGATGCCTGCTAGCCTGATCAAAGATAAGCAATTAAAGTATGGGTCACATCCTTCAGTCTGTTTCCACAAAATCTCCTGTTCCCAGGCAGCTAATTGTTGGGCTGTCAAATTGTTTTAGATAGCCCTCTGGGGCAGTCTAAAATCTTTTTCTACTTTCCTCCCCAGAATTTCATCTAGACAGGAAGTGGTTATCCAGCTTCCTTTCCTGCAACTACTGCAACAAGAGCTCAGTAGGAAGAAGGCAAATAAGAATTAATCAATTTTTTTAAAAAAAATCCTTTACTTTTTAACCCTTGGGGATTCTCAAATTTTGGTCCTCCAAGTATTTTTGGATTTTAGGTCCAAGAAGCTCTATCCAGCTTGGTCAACAGTCAAGAATTCTGGGTGCTGAAGAAAATATTTGGAGGACCAACGTTTGGGGATTACTGCTCTACATGTTGCAACAGTGGAGCTGAGTCAGGCCTTTTTGCATGCTGGCATGCACATCCTTTGTCTTTGCCTCTGCTATCTTTTTCAACATAGCACAAAGAGGATAGCTAGGAATAACTGATAATACCTTCTTTTATTTAGTAGCAGAAGTACAGTATTCAGCTTTACAAGCCTGGAAAAACCCTAATTTTCCACCCCACTCCACCACCCTTTCTCTTTGCTAATTATTTTCTCCTTCACTTTCTGTATCTCCTGCTTTCTTTCTGTGCTCATTCAACTTTACAATGTATGCACCATCGAGCAACAATGCTCTGCCTCAACTGTTTGAAAAGTTCAGGGGTCTTGTGGAGGAAAACATCAAACGGAGCTGCCAACAGCCCCACCCACAATATATACCAGACTCGTCACCAGCTTTGTCCAAGGTTAATGCTCTGTCTCTGTGAAGTTTTTCTTCCACTATCCCCCCCCCCCCGGTGGTCTGTATTTTCCTCTACCCCAGGTCTATTTGGCCTTTCCTTCTCCCTCTCCCTTACCAGGCAGCAGAATATTCTCCTGCTTCTATCTCTGAAGTGTTTGAAGACTCTGGAGATAGATGGAAATGCCACAGGGTGCTGCTAGAGAACCCTGTTGGCTTCCAGCTTTGTTCCTATGGAAGGTTACAAGCATTTGTGACATAGGAGTTTATCACATGATGGGAATTGGAGGTATAATCCAATGGCAATCTGAATGCAATCATGAGGTTTCATGGTATTGCATGATAGCTGATCACACACATTTTCGGGCAATGGGAATTCTTTCCGAACACAATTGTGGGGTTTCAAGTTATTGCGTGAGAAACTAACACATGCAATTTCAGGAACTGGGAGGCAATTTAGGGTAGTTCCGAACGCAATGCAGCGAACTGGCCCCACTTTCAATTCTGAACTGGCCCCACGTTCATTTCTTCCGAAATTAAGAGAAATTCCTCCCGTGTGATAACGTCCCTAGTGATAAAAACTTGTACTGCGCACTACAGACTGCTATTAATTAATTAAAATTAATCCCTTGAAAAACAATAACTGCAAGTTCTGAAAGCCCTCACACCACTTTCAGGTATCAAGTTTCACAGTCTTGGAACAACAACAGTCTTTGTTTTATTGCAATAGGTTTGGTTTGATTTGGTTTGTGTGTTGTTGTTTTTTAGTCAGTGAGTCTGCAGCGGTCCTCTGATCAAAAAGATGGTTCCCCTCCCTAGTGTTCAATAAAATGATGGAGATTAAGCCTGATACTCAATTAGAAGGAGGTCTAAGTACTCAGTAGGACCAGATTCACCTTGCAAGGGTGTGGGAGTGAAAAAGGAAAGGACTATCTGAAGAGTTGTCACATTCCAATCCTGATAATAGCAATTCCCTTTTAGCAGCTTGTATTGCTTGGAGATGCAGGACATGAAGGACACTGGTGACATTAATATGCCTGATACTTTAAAACACAGAGGTATTCAATGCCAAATGTTTCCTCTGAGTGCAAAGTTAAAGCATGGTTTGGATGTTCACGTATCATCTTCCCCAAGCATGGATTTATGGGGGAAATGTTTTGATATAAATGTTACCCAAATTTGTGTTCTTTTCCTCTTGTTAGTCACAGAGAAGTGTTTACTGTACTGTTCTGCTGTTGCAGCTGATGCCTGCAAAAGAGGCCCACATTTCAAATCATTTGAGATATAAAGTTTTGATTAAATGTAAAATGTAATTATTACCAATTACCAAAAACTACATGAATGACATGTCTCTGTTCTACCTAACCTGGCTAATATTTTCATCAGCCTCTCCTATTCCAAAACCTTCTGTACCTTGTTCTTGGTTTTAGTCCTGGAAGATTGTAATAATAACTGAATCCTCAGGAATGTCTCTGGAACATCCCATTGATCAGACAAAACAAGACAGCTCTATGGAAACCATTAAAGTTCAATGGGGAATTGGGATCATATTAGCCTCTTTGCAAGCATCAGCTGCAACAGCAGAATAGTACAGTAGACACTTACCTATGACTAACAAGAGGAAAAGAACACAAATTTGGTTAAGCAGAGGCTGGATGGCCATCTGTCAGGGATGCTTTGATTGAGAGTTCCTGCATGGCAAGTGGTTGGACTGGATGGCCCTTGTGGTCTCTTCCAGCTCTATGCTTCTATGATACTTTGATGCACCAGAGGCCTCTATCTAAGAGGCTGTTCAGTCCGTGCCTGATTCAGAGCTCATCCAAACTGACCAACTATATCAGCAGATCATGGCTTTTATTCCTGTAATTACTACTACCTTTTCTGAGATCCAGACAACTCATTGGCAAGTTCAGGACATTTCAGGTTTTCCTTGCTCCTTTTTGAAGTCTTTTTGTTCTTACCAGCAGCGTGGGTATTTAAAAACAAACAATACTTTCTGGTCTGCCACTTTTCTCCTATCATTCCTTTTACCCCTCATCTGCACATTCTAAATTGGATCTGCAGTGCTGTGCTTGTGGGTGCACACCCATACATGCCTGCAGGGACAGAGGTAAGAGGAAAGGAGGATGTGGAAGAGGCTGTCCCTATTTCTCTCCATTGTTTGGCAAAACTGCTGTGTGGGGTGGAGGGGAGGATGGAGGCTGTGGAAAGAGTAAAAGAGTAAAGGGACATGTGGGAGAAAGACCCTCAGAATAGAAAGAAAGAGAAGGACAAGCAGGAGAAGTTGTTGATCAATGGTTAGCACCTGGACAGCAAACTGAGGAGGCACATAAGTCATCACTTTGACAATATATATTACATTTCTATTTAAATCACAATATTTATTTCTAAATTTGAATCTATCTATCTATCTATCTATATAAATTATAAAATACAAATAATATGCAAGTCTGTGTACTGTCCTGTCCTCTTCTTATAGGGAGAGGCAGTGGATAAGTCCATATGCTAATCCTTGCATAGAGGCCAGCATGCAGCTTGTGCAAACATGAACCCCGATGTTCAGTTGGGATATGGTGTGCATGCATGCCCATTGAAAAGAATGGGACTTAAGGACCTGTTTTTTTTTTGTTTTTTTTTTTTTGTGCTATCCACAGGGAAAGGTCCAGAATGAATCCCCCGCAGATAGCAATAGACAGCTGCAATAATATTTTAGACACAAACAGGGGATCCACATTGGTGACAGACATGGACATATAGATAAATATTGGGATACTGGATGCAGCAGAGTGTTCAACAACTAAAAGTTTAATGTTGCTGCATGTGCTTTCTCAAATAATATAGGTTAGAACAAAGATAATAAGACTTCCTTCATGTTCTGTACTTCAGTTAAAAAGAACTGATAATTTATTTTATTAAATCAGCTCAAAACTTGACAGCTAGGTTGCTTTGTTATTACGTGCTTCAAAAACTGACTCCAGCTGATGGGGTCTGTATCCTAGAGTTTAATTGGCAAGATTTTATTCAGAGGGAATTTGTCTTAACCTTCTTCCTAAACTGAGAATGTGTGACTAGCCTGAACTCACTAGATGGGTTTCCATGGCTGAAAAATGATTTGAAGAAAAATGAAGAAAAAACTGAAGAGATATAGATTCTTATTACACAACACTGTTCTGTTGGATTATACCATTCAAAAACCATTTCAGCTGTACTCACAGCAATAGCTGATTGTTGATACTATGTGAGAGCGTGATTTGCACAGCCCCCCCCATCTTTACTAATGCCATTACCACCACTACATTTGCTCTGCCTTGTGCTTCATGACTGATTTGCTTCAATAAAGACGTGCGTGTGTGTGTGTTCACGCACATGTGTATAAATATATATATAACCATTATAACCCTATTACAGAACAATGTCATTATGGCATACCCACCAATGCCCCAAATCTCTTAACATGAGAGGTGGCACAGGAAGAGAAACAGACCTCACCACCTCCTGCTATTTTTTATCTCTTTCTCCTGTGAAAAACAAACACTTATCACTCCAGTCAGTTGTTTCAGGTTGTCTCATCCAAAACTGCTTCTCTCATACTTATTAAGCCGTGTTAACACTGTTAACAGCACAACATCATTACACTACATCTATCACTGCCCAGAGCTCACATTATGACAGGTGAAACAGGACAAGAAACAGACTACACCATTCCCCACCATTTTTGCCGCCTTTCTTCTGTGAAAAAAGGGAGTCAGTTGTTTCAGGGTGTCCTGTTCAAAAACACTTCATTTGACTCATTGTACTTATTAAACTATAAGAATGCTGTTACACCATTATGTTATAGCAATATTATTTGTTGTTGTGTGCCTTCTAGTCATTTCTGACTTATTTTGAATCTATCATGGGTTTTCTCACCCAAAGTCACCCAGTGGGTTTCCATAGCTGATCAGGGAATTCAACCACAATCTCCAAAGTCCTAGTTCAGTGCTCAGATCACTACACCATGCTGGCTCTTGCTATTTTTATGCTATTACTATTTTTAAAAAATATTTGAAAAAGAATGATTGTGTTGGTAACACTATAGTATGTGGTATGTTACCCAAGAAAGTGTGTGTGTGTTGAGGGGGGGGGCATGGGGTCCCCACCAATCGTGTTAATGTCTCCTTAAAAATTGGGATAATTGTTTAGGTCAAAGGAAACTTGTACAAAATTGGGTAAACTAAGGGACTGTTTTCACCTATGTATACCAGTATTAACTGTGGGAAGACTCCACGTTTAATAAATAAAGAAGCTTATATTTAGAAATATGGAAGAAAGCACAGAAATACACAAAAACAATTCAGTCAGCTAAACCATACAAGGCTACCTGAATTAAATGTTTGGTAACTAGATAGCAGAGACTTAGGGCTGCAGAGGGAGTGGTGTTTACCAGTCCTGCAGAGGAACCCAGGGTAAGTGGGGTGTGGTTTGGACAGCATCTCAGTACAATACAGGGAAAAGAAGCTCTGGATGGAAGGACAGAGCTCCAATAGATGGGAACTGCATGCCATGTGACCATGTATTTATATCCTGTTTGGTGCCCTCAAGAAGTACTTAATGTTCCCACAGGATGTACAAAGAGTTTGAGTGCTTTCCCATGAAACTGATAAGGGCAATTTCAGTGGATGTCCTTCACTTCAGATTGACAAAACAGTGACTGGATGTAGGACAACCCTAAGAGAGTTGAATCGGGAAATTGGTTGGGTACATGGCAGGGGATAGGTAGGAGTTTGGGGAGCTTATCGCATAGGCCTTTGGGATGGGATTGGGGTGGAATGGGAACAGAATGGGGGAAATCACCCATTTTATTGCATGCCAGAATTCCACCTATGCCACCAGAAGTTCCCGTTCTGTTCCCGATTTGTCCCACATGAGGTGATTTTCAGGAACTGTTCAGAAGCGTTCCTGAAAATCGCCTCCTGTGGGACAGAATGGGAACAGAACATGAACTTCTGGCAGCGTCAATGGCTTTCTGGCATGCTTTCTGTTCTCATCCTGGCCCCTTCCATTCCATCCTGATCCCATCCCAAGAGTCTGTGCGATGAGCTCCATAATCTTACTCACATTAGTGCAATGGGACCACCTTTGTCTCCAGTGCAAGAGGATAGCTGGAAAGTCTGGGGGGAGGATTGAGTGATCAGCAAACCCATTTAACCTTTACAGTATTTTGGTATTACCCAGATGCTTCACATGCCTTTGGGTTAACAAGTCTTTTCCATGGGAAATTTTTTAGTGTTCCAAAGTCATCATGACATCTTAAGAACATGCTGGCACTAGATATGAAAATATGAGAGCTCATATACAGCACAGGGCATTTCAGGTATGCAACCACAGGAAAGCAGTGGAGAAATCTTTGGAAAACACCCCATGCAGTAAAGGCATCTGAATAGTGACTTTTCCGTGGTTAGCAGATCAGGATCACACTGTTATTTGCAATATAAAAGCCAACTATGTATATAAAAAATAGGAAAAATCTGAACAAGGTTTCAAAAATGTAGAACACAGAAAACACGGCTATTCTCTTGGGAAGTGTTATCCTCCCCGCGTAAGCATCACAATTAATCTGAGATTTCCTTGCTGAAGATTTCCATGGAAACCCCCATGGGATGGAAAACCAGACCACACCTGCACCATATCCCCTAATCAATTGTGCTTAAAATTAAGCAGACTCCAACTGGCTATTGAATCATAGTGGCAAAGGGGGCAATTAATGGATTATTCGCAACATTAAAAAAATAATCACACTCTCAACAACAGTACAGCACAGCAGAGCAGAGCAATACCAGGAGAACCACAATGTCATGTGATAAGGCTGAGACAAAAGTGGGACCGAACCACCGCTATGACAGTATAACAGCAGGGAGTAATAAGAACCTAATTAACAGGCAACAACCACAACAGTAGAAGGTAAGAGAATGTGTCTTCATTTTTGGGGGGGGGGGGGTGAAGTTTTCTTTAAAAATACCCAACAGTTCATCAGATTGTAGTCAGGGGGTTACCATGAACCTCTATCAGAAAGGTTTTGATAATATGACAAAGACAACAGACCCATCTATCTGGTTCTACAGTTTATCTGTGCCCAGAATGGACATTGATGGCTGAAAGGTAACTGTCTCACACAGAGTTCTCCTCCTCTTTCATCACTTGCTGTACCAGAAATCTCTGGAAGAAAAGTATTCAGAAGGGTACCATGTTGACCTCACACAGTGGGTGGAATTGGGTTGCAGCTCCCATTAAACTCTGGTGCCTGGTCTTGTTGTCTTTTTCTTTTCTTTTCATTTTGTTTAATGGAAAAATCATTGGTTTAATAAAAATAACTAACATAATTTAGTAAAGTGCATCAGTTACGCATCCATTATCAGCTATTTAATTGATTACTTATCTTAAAAGTCTGACAAAGAAGAATCAGAGAAGTTTGTCCCAAAATGTCTTTCCATAGTGAGAGGATTATACAAATATCATTGAAGGAAACATCTGAGTAGAGACTCAGGAATTTCTGTGAGACAAAACAACAGGATCATCTCTTGGTTATATTTTGCGCATGATATAAATTTGAACTAAAAGTGCACTTACACAGTTACAGATGTTTGATATTGTGTTAATGATCAGGGATCCCTCCTAGGGAATAATGGAATTTGTAGTTTTGGGAGGTTTTTAGCATTCTCTGCTATAAAGCTCTAGCCCTGTCCTATAGTGGTAGATTTTCCCAAACTACAAATCCTGGGATTCCCTAGGATGGAGCTATGACATTTAAAGTGATATGAAAATGCTACACAGTATAGTGTATTTACATCCCAACTCTCATAAAAATTACCTATATCGTGGGGATGCCTTGATACTCCTAGTTGATTTGTTACCTTTTCTAACAGTGCAACTGTTCCCATTCTGCCATCCACTACTTTCGTATTTTTCTAATGGATCGGGATAGCTGAAAGTAATCAGCCCTCTTTAAAAAAAAAAAGAAAAGAAAAGAAAAGAAAGAAAAACACTCCTCTCTTCAAAACTAGAGCAGCATCCTACATGATGCTTGCCTTGTGTAAATCTACACACATATAGCCAAGTGGCAACTGGATCACTCCCCCTTTATTGAATACCGATGTTGAGTAACCAGTTGTGTATCTGCAAATGTACTTGCATATTGCACAATTGTACTAGAGTCAATATACAATGGCTGTCTCTGCAGTCCCAATAATTTAATTGGTACATCAAAGGCACCGATGGATAATAATGTACCATCCAAGAATGCACCAGGGACCTGTGAAGCAATTACACAACTGTGAACTGAATATGAATCTTAAGCCCCAAAATACAAACACACGTATAAGGGAATTTATGTGTGTGTAAAACACCAATAGGATGGCTGCCCTTTGGGGGTGGGTGGGGGCAAGTTCATAATTCAAGTTAAGAATCAGGACATTAGAGAACATTTTTTGATAGATACTATATGGAACATTTTATAGAATCTGTGATGTTCTTGACCACAGCCCCGGATCCTTGAAAACTTAGAAAAGAGATGGTGTGGTAATACTCTGTCTTGATATTTGTAAACCTCCTTTTGAACTGGGTGGAACTAGTGGTGATATTACTTGACTATCTTCTGAAACCATTATGTTGGCCTTGCAAGATGCATGTGGCATCTTCATCACTCATTGCCTCACGTGACCTCTCTATGCTGAAACCATTTTCATATTGTTTTTGTCCATATCAGTGTATTGCTCCAGCAGTCTGAATTGTCTTCGTTTGTTTTAAAAATGGGATGACTGATTTGTGTCTCCTTGGCTTCTTTTCCTTTGACCTTGATCACGTTTTGGCTTCCTGCATGGCATTTGTAGTCAGGTGTGTGGTTTGTGTTTCTGTGTGCAAATGGGTACATGTGAACTAGGCATTTACTCATATGTTCTGGGCCTAGAAATACTCCTAGATGCGTCAGCTCCCATTGTCCTGAGATCAATGTCCCTGATTATTGTGATGATTTGTCCCTCTCTGCAGCTGTCCCTATGTAAATGAACTTTGAAAGGGGTAGCTTTCCAGAGAACGTCATAGTAGGAAATACAAATTCCTCTTGGCTAACAGCTTGGCAGTCCAAGAAAAGCTGTACTCAAGCCACACTATCTTTCAGCCTCTTGCCGGCTTGTTGTGAGATCAATGCAAGGGACACATATATTTTCTGGGCTTTTTGGAGGAAAGAGGTAACCATATTCATAGAAAGTAAATCAAATAATAACAATAACTCTGATGATGCTTGATAAGAGGGGGTCATAAGAGGAATCTGAACCAACAAATCGGGAGATACCTGTTTGAATTATAATTTAGCCTCATGGATCAAGAAGCAATGGATCAAGAAAGATTTTGGATTCCCAGTTATTTAAAAATTATGGGAAAGAATGAATTTGATCCCTCTTCCCCTAATTGTACTGTTAAAAAAAAAAAAAGAAAGATTGGAAATTATGAGGACTGAATTTTTCTGATGAATGTTTGTGAACTCTGTGTATTGGTGACTTCTCATAGGCCCGATGCGGAGGCATTATGGCAGTGATATTAGGGCTGGGGAGCGCGCAGCAACCGCACACTCCCCAGCCGTAACACATATGGGTGCTGCCATTACAGTGCTGCCCTGCCCACACGGGGGCTCTGAGCATGACATGTGGGCATCACAGCACCCACATGTCATTCAGTGGGAGAGACGTAGTAAGGACTGCAACGCAGCCTTTATGCCGTCCCAAAAAGGAGCTGCTTTAGGTGGCTCCTTTTTTACTGTGCAGCTGCACCATGCAGTTTGGTTGTTTTGTTGCAGCTGTGGAGCAAAAACGGGCGACTACATACTGCCCTGATAGGGGTGGTCTGTATTGGCCCATAGTTCTCCCATTTAGAATTCTTAATTCTTTTTGAGTTCAGGATTCTCCTTTTCTTTGGCACTAGACTCTGACTAGTGGATCTTCCATTTCTATTTCTATTGAAAAACAAAGAGGAACCCAAAAGCCTGAAGTTGCCACACCAATGTTGCTTTGTAACATTTGAAGAGTGCTCCAGATTTTAAGAGGAACACTAAAAGGAAGGCAGTAACAAACCTCCTCTGAATAAATCTTGCCAATAAAATCCTAAGATTGGGTTGCTATTAACGGGAGTTGACTTGAAGGCACATAACAACAAACAGACATTAATATCACATATTAATAACTCATTTTCACCACAGTGATTGATTATAATGTCAACTGTATTTTAAAATATATTACAGGCTGTAGAGAGTTGCACTCTGCAACTTTATGTATTAACTATAAAATAAGGACACCTTTACTAAACATATCAGTAGAAGTCACCTTCCTTTAGCAATTGCTAACAGTTTCTCAGCTAAGCTTTTTACAATGCAGCTTTTTCTTACAAGCTGCAGGAGTAAGTAATTATGTTGAACAGAGTTTGTCCTTGATTTAAGGCTATGGAGGAAGCAATTAAGTGAGAGATGACAAAAGCTGTGGCTTCCAAATGAAGATGTGTGGTTCTTGCTTCATAAATTTTATTTTATGTGCATAAGACATTTCAGATAACTTTGAATATTGCAAGAGTGGGCATTTTTCATTGCAAAGGTAAACACACACAAAGATTGCAGTGACACTGGAGTAGGAGAGATTACATTTTGGAACCATGTTGAAGATTTAATTTTCAAAGAGGACCATCAGTTCTGTCACATCCAGGGGGTGAACAGTATTCAGACAATATCTAGTTGAGCATGTGAAATTTTATTAACATATGAATATCCTGGGTGTTAATGGTATGAAAAAACACTGCTGTTTCTGACACCAAGCAGACTAAGTTCATTGGTGAGTAAAGAATGCCAATCAGTCTCTTATTTTGTTAATAAAACGGTAAAGCCTACTTTTCATTGATTAAATGGCATTTGCTTAATTATTTTTGAAAGCAGAATAGGTTTTTGACAAATCTACCTTGACTGTCTGTTTTAGCCTGCCAGTTTCTCAAATGACTGCTGGGTGAGGAGGTCGGCTGTCAGAGTCTGTAAGGATGATGCCTACTCCTTGGTGAAAACCTGTTTTGTTGTTTCAAGATTAACCTGAGCTGGTCAGGAGGGACCTCTCCCAAAGGACACAGTTTGAATGGTGACATGTCAGACATCAGATTATTGAAACACTTTATTCTGTGACCCACAGACTATAATGTGATGGGAACCTTTTTACCTTCCACATTATAGCGAAAGAAATTAAATTCTACATGCAGACACTATAATTTAAATGGCACAGTTTAGTCACAACTGCCTATAGTTTTACTGAGTGTCTTGTAGCTGTGCCACCATGGGCAGTTTCACACTTTGGATTTTTAAAGTGTGCCAATAAAATAATAATGTGAGTTTGAAAAGAAATTAATTACTGTTGTAATTCTGAGGTGGTGGCACTTAGTTACTACCACAGTCACACTGTTAACATGTTACCTTCTTGTTATTCAGAATTAACACATATTGTTACTTTAAATAATGGCATAGATTATTTACATAACTTTAAAATAGATGATTTAAGACATTGAAATAGTTCAAGATTTTCCATGCCTTGGTTCATTCATTCATCAGAATGGAAACTGTAGTGGACTTGGAAGGGCAGGTATGAGGGAAACAGACAAGGACCTGAAGTGTAAAGACATATCATTGAATACTAAAGTTAGGATTGTCCACAACTTTGTATTTTCACATTCTATGTATGGTTGTGAAAGCTGGGTGGAGAAAAAGGTTGCTAGGAAGAAAATAAATTCATTTCAGATGTGGTTCTGGAGAAGACTTCTACCAATACCCTGGACTACTAAAAAGACAAATAAATGGGTATTAGAGCAAATCAAGTCTGAGCTCTCTCTCTAGAAACAAAGATGACGAAACTGAGAATATCATATTTTGAACATATCATGAGAATATAGCAATAGCATTTTAATTTCTATGCTGCTTGTCAGTGAAATCAGCACTCTCTAAGCAGTTTAAAATCTGTAATCCAATTGCCTCCAACAAGCTGGGTACTCATTTTACCGACTAATAATAATAATAATAATAATAATAATAATAATAATAATAGTAGTTTATTTATAGCCCGCTCCTCTGTACATACACTCGGAGCGGGGACCTACAAAAGGATGGAAGGCTAAGTCAGCCTTGGAGCCTTGGGATTGAACTCGCAGCCTTGTGGCTACAGTACTGGCATTTAACCACTACACCACCAGGGCTCCTATATGACCAGCTAGAAAAGACAATAATGCGTGGTATGGTAAAACATGGTGTGGTGGTTTGAGCATTGGACTATGACTCTGGAGAATAGGGTTTGAATTCTGGCTTGGCCATGTAAACCCACTGGGTGACCTTGGGCAAGCTGCAGTCTCTCAGCCTCAGAGGATGGCAATGGCAACCCTGCTCTGAAGAAATTTGCTGGAAAAAAACCATGATTGGGTTTGCCTTAGGGTCACCGTAAGTTGGACATGACTTGAAGGCACACAATAACAACAACAACAAGGTAGAATGCAGTAGGACAAGAAGAAATGTGCGTTACAGGTGGATGGACTCAATCCAGTAAACCATGGCCCTGAGTCTGCAAGACCTGAGCAGGGGTGTTGATGATAGGGTGACTTGGATATAGAGTTGCCTGGAGTCAATTCAATGGCACTTAAGAACAAAAATGCCTTTTAAAATAATCTAAATACTACAAGTCACTGGCCTGTGTTACAGAACATGCACTCCTCCAATCCACCTTTTTGTTGTCTCAGCACTCACGAGAAAGCACAGGACCAGAAACTCAAGGCACAGCATGAGCTAGCACTTGAACCATGGGATATTCTTCCTCCCCAGTTTAGTAAGTCCACACCCCATGGCTAGAAAAGTAACTGAAAGTTACCGTTACACTATAAAGAGTGAAGTCATTCTGTATTAAGAGATAGCCCTATCATCATGGTAGAAGGGAGAACCACAGAGTATTTGTAGGTTACACCTAAGGTGTCCCCAACTTCAAATAGACTGGATAGCCTTGGCAACAGTTCCACGGCTGAAAATGCTGCCGCTCAGTGCCAGATCGGTAAATGGAAAAATATCCTTGATCCAGGACTTGATTCTGGATGAGCATGCCAACCTGGGCTTTTATTACAGAGATCTGGCTAGATTAAATTGGAGGGGTGGAAGTTAACCTCTCCCAGCTTAGTCCACCTTAGTTCTCTGTACAGCAGCAAGAGAGGCTTTAAGCAGGCTTTAATGTGTAAGCAGGGAAGCTTCTTATTGGGATGTCTGTTGTGTGTGTGTGTTTTTTGACTGTATATTTTTTAAATTATTGTATACTGTTTAATGTGGGGAATTTAAGGTTTTTAAATGGATTTTCCTTGGGAGCCACCTTGGGCCCTGTTCTGGGAGAAAGGTGGCGTACAAGCGAAATAAATGGAAATGAAATGAAATGAAGCTGTAATCATGAAGCAATGTTGTTATGCCAGCACTATTGGGGAGGGAGAGAATTAATTAAAGTAAAAGTAGTTGTTTGCAACCAGTTAATTCCAAACTCTGGGTACATGAGTGAAGATTTGTTTGTGTGCAAGGTGATACTGAGCAGACGCACCCTACATTTCCCTCCTCCCAAGAGTGAACATTATATTTTGCGAACAAGGTATGCCTAGTCTTTGAGGTAAGATAGGGAGGGGAAAGTACAGGGAACACAAAGCATAACTATCTGGGATCAAGTGCTTACAGTGAAGGGTCAGATTTTCACAGTGTCACTTCTGGAATTATATTCTACCCTAGAGGGAAGGTAACAGTCAGAGTATTCTAGTAAGAATAAAGTGCTGCTTTGAGCTAGCAGTCCTGCTTAGATATTATTAGTTCTCAGATGTGGGTCCTCACATTCTTTTCTGCTTGCAAAGCACTAGAAAAGCAGGCTGTGCCTCTTTTAAGAGAGAGAGAAAAAGACAGAGAAAGAAAGAATTGTTCATGAAGGAATTGGGCAGGAACAGAATTTCATTGCCAAGATGACTAGGGCAGAAAGGTGATTTGAGGGAGGAGGACTCAACGGTGGATTAGCCTTGGGGAGGTGTTTTAGTTCTGAATGGTCTTGCCTCTTCTCTCTGTTGTCTGCAAGTAGACAGAACCTGACTATCCCCTTCACCACCAAAATAAGCTAGGATCTTCAGTTTGCACGTGATGGCTACAGCCGGAATTCTCTATCACCTGTATAGCTATCTAACTACCATAGTTACGTAGCTATGTAATGATTTCGAGCTTGACCCATCCCCACTTACTGGACAGTAATTCCTATTATCAGTGGGGGTCTTTTCTCTTGTCATCCAGGAAGCTGATGACTGTTGTTCCCCTCTCCTCCCACAAGTGTTGCCTGTTGCAACAGCCAAAAGCAAAGTCTCTATCTCAATTCCACCTCGCACTGGAGGTTGCTCACATGCTGGGAGTGGGAACTTTGGAGTTTATCACATGGGAGGAATTTCTCTCAATTGCAAATGGAGCCAATTCGCACTCTAAATGACATCCCATTTCCAGAAAATGACCCCCTCCCCCATTGCCTGAAATTGCGTGAGATACTCTAATACGCAATTACGTGAAACCCCATGATTGCATTTGGAATGACTTCCCATTGCCCGAAATTGCGTGAGATACACTCATTCTCAATAACGTGAAACCTCATGATTGCATTCGGACTGCCATTGCATTATACCCTCAAATTCCGTAGTATGATAAACTCCATTAATCACAAATGTATAACTTTACGTTATGTATTCATTAACTGCCTTAGTGAATTCTCACCCACATTTAAGGCAAGCCGGGATTCATAAACTCTTACATCAAAATAGTGTGTGTGTGTGTCCCCACCAAACCTCAAGACCATGGTTAGTTTTCGGGCATGAGTTCAGATGTTCAAACAAACCATGATTACCTTTACTAAATCCTGACTTAACATTATGAACCAGCATGGCAAATAACTGAATTCTGGCATTATAATAAAGAGCAAATGTCTCTTTCCCATCACTACCATGCAGTATTTTATCAATCTCAGTCACACCCAACCACATCATCTCCCCCACTCCCAATTAAAAAAAAGAAAGAAAAGCAAACCCTTCAGTTTTGAGTTGCTGGAAGACTGTGTTCATTTTTCTTTTTCTTTAAACCTATGATAAACACTCCTGCAGTAAAGTGCTCGTATACCCCAATTTTCAGTGGATGGATTTTTCTTCTTGCACCAAATGACACCTTCCTGTAAGAATTCCCTTGATTAAATCTTGTATTGCTAGTGTAAGCCCATCTCAATTTCCATTTCAGATTTCGAATGGAGGTGCTTTTTAAGACAACATTGAATCAGACTATATTTAGCACAGACTGATGACTGCCTGAGTACTTTGTGACAGCAAATAATGAGCTTAATGATGCCTGCTGATAAATCCTTGAAGTTTAGTTTAAACCTTTCATTTCTTTCTACAGTTGACACACACCTCAGCATTCTTCATAAATGCTTTTCACTCCTGATGACCTGATGTACAAAGTTTGTTTTCAAAAATATTGTCAGCACTATGGAATTAGGAATGCCACAACCATCTGCTCACATTGTGTATATGCAATATGTCTCACTAGTCCCTACATTTAATAGCAGGTCCTTCTGTCTCATAGAAGGTTGGAAGCAAATGGTGAACAGTTATGGACTTTTTCCTCTGCTGAACCCACACAAGGGCTATATCTCAACTCCAGTGCACCGTATTTTGCCCCCCCCCCCGATCTTGTTAATACTTTTTGGACTATAACTTAGAATTCCCCAGCCAGCCATGTAGTCCAATAACAACCAACCAAACACAACAAAACAAAGCAAAGCAAAAACAGAGGAACATTTTCCCTGCTCTGGTCCCAGCCACAATGTTAAAACTAAAGAAAACTCAATAAGAAAGTAATGTGTTGGTTCCTTTCAGTGGTTCCTTTGTGACAAGTTACAATTTTGCCTTTGATAGCAATTGTTTGAAGCTATTCTTCCCATTGAAATGGGATAAATTCCATCTGGCTTGAACGATATGGATTTTAGGGCAAGGTTGCTTGTACATGGGGCATAAAGGGCAATGGTTCATCAAACACACAAGTCCTTGCTACATCTGCACAGATGTCAATCCCATTGAGTTCAATGGTGTTTATTGCCAAGTAACTATGTACGGCATCACAGTCTGACCTGATTTTTCAAGTGAAGCTTACAGAGCAATTCGATCTTTGTCATCTCAAAAGTAAGTCTGACTGAGTTCAGTTAGACCTACTCCTTTTAAGAACAATGTTTATTGACTGAGCTTGCAATTCTCCCTGGGTCCTCGCGACCTACTTTCTTTTCATTTCCCCCTTGTAACCCCACAAAAATCTTTCCATTCAGTGTGTGTGTGTGTGTGTGTGTGTTTGTGTTTGTCTGTCAGGAGAATTAAATGCCTCCTCATGTCATTTAGCCCATGACATTTAAAGTTCACTACATGATATTCCCTCAAGATTAATATGATTTTCTTTTTTTAAAAAAAAACCTACTACAAAATGGTTTACAAAACTGTAAACTGTTCACATCATACATACATATTTTGGGGTTCCTCATATTTCGTACCTCATATCTGGAAACAGCATGTTTTTGAGAGATCGATGACCTTTCAGGGATAGTAGGTCAGGCTCCCAGGAGAAAAAAACATGTCTCAAGGCATGCTCACATCCAGGTAATGGGGCAATGAAATCTAGATGGGTGTATTAAGTGCCCTTCCCACCACTACCACCACCACCACCACCTCATCTGCATTTTCTCTTGCACCTTGAAACAAAGGATCTCCATGCACCTAAAGCAGTAAGCCTACTTCTCTGCCTACTAACTGTTGTGCTCTCAGCCAAACTTCCCTTTCATTTATCCTGGGGATTGTTGTTGTTAACTGCACTTGAGTCGATCTCGACCCATGGTGAGCTTGCTGATGAGACATCTTCAAGACCATTGCTCAACTCCTGCATACTCGTGATCTCTTTAATAGAGTCCTATTAATCTCTTTAATAGATTCTTTAATAGAATCTTGCATGCAACCTTCCTTTCTTTCTGCTTCCCTCTACCTTTCCAAATATAACTGTTTTTCCAGTGATTCGTGCCTTTTCATGATGTGCCCAAAGTACGACAACCTGAGTTTTGTCATCTTGGCTTCTAGGGAGATTTCTGACTTGATCTACTCCAGGACCCATTTGTTTGTCTTTTTGGTTCTCCGTGAAATCCTTAGCACTCTTCTCCAGCACCACATTTCGAATGAGTTGATTTTCTTCCCATCTTCTTTCTTAATTGTCCAGCTCTCAGATCCATACATGGCAATGGGAAATTCAATGGCTTGTATGATTCTAACTTTTGTGCTCAGCTGTATATCCTAGCATTTTAGGATCTTCTCTAGTTCGTTCATAGCTGCCCTTCCCATTCTTAAACTTCTTCTGATTTCCTGGCTGCGGTCTCCATTTTTATCAATGTTTGATCCCAGGTATGAGAATTCTTTTACTATTTCTATTTCTTCATTGTCCAAATTTGTGTAGGTTCTCTTTGGTCATTATTTTTGTGTTCTTTATGTTCAACAATAGGACTGCATTTGCAGTTTCTTCCTTGATCTTTCTTAGCAGTTGTTCCAGTATTTGTTGTTCCAGGTCTCCTGAGGATATCCTGATCCAAGACATCTTCATTAGAACCCAGGATTAAATTTTTGTTGAATTTAATACAATGTAGTTATGTGCACTACAGCAAGCATAAATAAATAAAATAAATAAAAAGCACAGAATTTCAGACCTTTCTATATTCAACTATGTGGTTATCTGGACGTTAAAAAGAAAAGTGGTGATACCATGATTGCCAGATGAGGATGCCAAGGTAAACACCCACAAACCCATGCCACTTTCCAGTCACTCCCCACCCCGTGATTTCACCTTGATCCCAATTTGAAGTTCAGGGCACACATTCCAAAAAACCCTTTCTTCCAAGAAACTGTGGGGTATTTTTTTTTAAAATTACATTAAAGTTCCCAGGCTTCTAAAAGAAGTTTCACTTTAAAACCAGATGAATGTCATGTGTTCTAACAGGACCAGGATCAAGATAAGGATGAATTATTTTGCAGGAGTGGATCCAGTCTTTTCCATGCTCTACCCTGATAGTAAGAAGATCATATAAAACACTGCAGTTCTAAAGCACTTTGGCACCATCCTATCCCCAAAGTTGTCTTCTGATCCAGTTGTTATATGAGCCAAACTACATATTAGCCTAAACCCTATTGACTATCCCAAATAGAGAAGATAATCTGAATCAATAGGATTCAGATAAACATTTGCTTGGCATCTACCAGTAGATTCAATGGAACGACTCTCATTAGTCTGCCAGTAAGATATAGGTCCTTATGTGCAACTGTATATATCTTTTCCCTGATATTTTCTTTTGTCTTCTGTTTTATTAGCTTCAGTAAGGATAGTGAATGAATGGATGGACTGTTTTCATATTTAGAATTGGCCCCAATCTATTATTTAGCCTAAAGGGAACAGAATTGGTCCTTGTATTTTTTTTTCTTCAATGGAGGAACATCAACTTGGGATGATTCGGAATGGGTAAAGAACTGGAAAGAAAAAAGTAAAGCAATTCACTCACCACAAAACCACTCCATTCCTTGAACTACAAATACAGTACATTGTTCCCCCGTCTTACGAATCCCCCGGGTTGCGAAAACCCCGGGATCCGAAAGTGGCGGGACCGCTAATGTATCCCCCGGGATCTGAAAGATCCCCCGGGATACGAAATAAAAAAACCGCGTGGCCCCTTTAAATCGGCCGCGCGGTCCATTGAATATAGCGGTCCCCCGGGAAACGACGGGTTACGAAGGTAATCCCGGAACGGATTACCTTCGTAACCCGGGGGACCACTGTATTAAATTGGCCTTTCCAATCTTGGGAGTAGAAAAAAGAGTGGTGTTTTATTTTTTTGAGGGAGACAGATCCTGTCAAGCATGGAATAAATGAAACATTAAACTGGAGCACATTGAGACAGGGGTGAAAAGAACATCCACAACTTCTACGGATGCAATTTATTTCTCATCTCCATTTTGTTAAGACTATCGATGGAAGAGAATTGAGACCAGCATTAAAAATCTAATTGTTCTTTCTGATACACATCTAGAATGTTGAATGTGTTTTTGTATGTTTTGGTAGACAGAAACTATTAATGCACACATGTGCATGAATGCACCAACATTGCTTATGATTATCACATATTAGTGAGAGATCAAAATGGAGTTCACAAGGAAAAGTCAGAGAATATTAGGGTATAAGGTACACCTTGCTAGGGAAATGACTGGTTGAATATCAGTTAGTTCCCATTAGTATGATTTTGGGCTGAAATGCATCTCAAACCCAACATTACCATTAAATACATTAGTAAGGTCCATGAAATGCTGACCTGTGCTAATCTGTCCATTATGCATCATGCATTATGTACTCTAGAGATGGCATAATATTATAGCCTGAACCTCAAACCAAGATGAACAACGAAGAACAGGAGCAGCTTAAAACTGTAGTAAACATATTGTCCTAATGCTTGTTCACAGAAAGACCTAGGGGTTTTGCTAACACCTTTCAGACTTTATTACTGAAAATATAAAATGTTCACTGCAATTGGTAGGTAGTGATTTACAATAATTTAGGAGCAGTGGCTACACTACTAAAGCCCAAACTAGATGTGACAAAGGACTTGCTTGTTCATTTATATGTTTGCCTTAGGTATGTATAAAGTGGAGGTTTGTTGTTGTGTGCCTTCAAGTTGTTTTCGACTTATGGCAACCCTATATTTACCCTATCATGGAATTTTCTTGGCAAGATTTGTTCGGGGGGGGGGGGGGGAGGGGGTGTCTGTCTTTGCCTTCCTCTGAGGCTGAAAGAGTATGACTTGCCCAAGGTCATCCAATAGGTTTCCATGGCTGAGTGGGGATTTGAATCCTTGTCTACTCTATACATGAACATGAAAATGCAAGAAGAATATATGGGGTTACTCTACCATGTTTAGATTAGTCTTAAGCAATTGTAAAACACAATGGAACCCACCTGTACTACACGGTCACTCTCCATGAGAATGAGTGTATGTAAATTAATATTTTATAATATAGTATATAATTTAGCCAGAATCTCAGAAATGGTATAATGAACATTTGGGAACCCAGGAGTGAAATTTCAGAAAATGCATATAAATTTATAGTTATTTTGATACACTTATATGCCAGTGTTCCTTTCTGCCTTCTCTTTCTCTTGTGTTTTTGTCAGAGGGAAGAGAAAAAGAGACCACATGCTGACCTTGGTTTTATTTGTCTTCAAGTACCAAAATACAGCTTGCATCAGTTTGAATCCATTGTTCTATATCCCAGTTTCTGGAGCAGTTGCTCCCTCCTCAATATGACATCCCTTCAAATATTTAAACAGGGCTATCATGTCACCTCTTAAGCATCTCTTCTCCAAGCTAAACATGCCCAGCTCCCTAAGCTGTTCCTAATAGGCCATGGTTTCCAGACCTTTCATCATTTTGGTTACCCTTCTCTTTATATGCTCCAATTGAATTGCAGTGCCCAGAACTGGACACAGTATTTCAGTTGAGGTCTGACCAAAGCAGAATAGAGTAGCACTATTGCTTACTTCAACCAAGACATTATTGATGCAGCTTAGAATTGCATTGGCATTTTCAGCTTCTGCATCATATTGCTAACTCATGTTCAGCTTGTGTTCTACTAGGACTTGCACATTGCTTTCACACGTACTGCTGTCAAGCCAGGTGTTACCTATTATATATTTGCGCATTTAATTTTTACATTTCTCCCTGTTGAAGTTCATTTTGTTAGTTTTGACCCAATTTTCTAATTTGTTAAAGTGACTTTGAATTCGGATGCCGCCCTCTGAGTTATTAGCTTTTTATTGTTGTGTGCCTTCCAAGTTGTTTCTGATTTATGGTGACCCTAAGGCTATCCTATCATGGGGTTTTCTGGGGCTCAGAGTGTGTGACTCATTCAAGGTCAATCAGTCAGTCAGTCAGTCAGTCAGTCAATTATTTTATTATGGTCATAGACCAGCACACATACAACCCCCCCCCCCCAACTTTTACCATAACTTAACATTTGAATGAGTGGCATAAAATACACATTAGCATAAATATATTAAATACATAAGATAAAATTTGACAAAGTGGCACAAAGTACAAATTGGCATAAAATGCAATAAACCCAGTGGGTTTCCATGGGTACGCAGGGAACCTTTCCTAATTTGGTGTCATCTGCACATTTGAAAAGCATGCCCTCTATTCCTTCATCCAAGTCATTGATGAAGATGTTGAATAGCACTGGGCCCAGGACAGAACCCTGTGGCACCCCACTGGTCACTTCTCTCCAGGATGAAGAGGAGCCATTGCTGAGCACCCTTTGGGTTTGGCCAGCCAGCCAATTACAAATCTACCTAACAGTAGCATTGTTTAGGCCACATTTTACTAGCTTGTTTGCCAGAATATTATGGGGGATCATGTAAAAGTCCTTACTGAAATTAAGATCCATGGCATTCCCTTCATCTACCAAACTTGTAGTTCTGTTTTTTAAAAAAGATGGCTTTCATCTTGTTTTTGAGAAACCCATGTTGACTTTTAGTGATCATAGCATTCCTTTCTTACAGACTGCATGTTTAATGATCTGCTCTAGAATCTTTCCTGATACTGATATCAAGCTGACTGAGCTGTTGTAATTATTTGGTTTCTTTTTCCCCCCACCGCCCCTTTTAAAGATAGGGACAACATTTGCCCTTGTCCAGTCTGCTGTGACTTCTACTGTTTGCCAAGAATTCTCCTTCTTGGGATGTTTTTAGAGAGAAACTGGTTGGCCATCTTTCAGGCATGCTTTGATTGTGTATTCTTGCATGACGGGGTTGGAATGGATGGATATGGCTCCATAATTTCAGGGGGATAGTTCCCAGAAACACAAAATGAAATATTTCTAAAAGGGAGTTGTCTAATCTTCAATTATCAGGTTTCCATTCTTCAGTTCAAACTAGCTAGCCATCAGGCCCATGCTGTTCTTCTGTTAAGAAGATAAAAAATATCTTTCAACTGGATTCAAATTGCTTTGTGGAATGCATCTTTTAAAGCACATAAGAAAGAAATTACCTGCCTGTTGTATCATTTGGGAGATGTTGTTTGCAAGTCACTTTTAGAAATAATCTATTGGATACCAAAATAGACTAACAGGAATAAATTGATTTATGCCCATCTCCTCCTTCTCCCCAGCAAAGCACGTGTGACCCCTGGAAAGCCTTCTCGGGGGGTCAGAATTAAATCCTCTCTACTTGGGAAAGAAGAGGATAGGAAATATTCATTCCTTGGGTGGAAAACTGCTGGTGCACTATGCTGGCATAACTTTGTTGGTACAGATATAGATGATGCCAAAGAAGCAAGAGGAAAAAGACTATGGGTACCGTAACCGTTAAGGAAGTAAAAGAAAGTCATTGTTGTTGTTACCATTATTATCAGAAGAGAAAATTTTCAATTTCTGAGCAGTCTATCTCTTCTGCAAGTCAAATTTCTGCAAAGCCTATTTCTACAGTACCTGGCTGGGTCCTCAGAGCCAGGTAGCTTGGAGAAGGCTGTCTTAGGAAATTACATGTGACATAGAATGGACAATTGTCCAAGCCATCATTCCCAGAGTGCTTTGGCTCCGAGGTCATCCCTCTCAGTCAGGAGTCATGCACTGAAGAAAGAGGCTGCTTGGAGACAACAACCTCCTGGCAGTGGTGGTGGTGATGATGATAATGATTTTGTCTCATTTTCTTCATTGCCACTGTGTGACCCTGAGCAAAGAATGATTTTCCTCATTCTTCAGGAGAGGCCCCCAACCTGCCAAGGGGTGGTGGTGGTGGTTAAATGTGATGAGGGTTACAGGTGATGGCAGAGGTGGGGACAGGATTATAGGTTTTCCTTCTGTTAGGTGCTTCGTGGGATGCTAGCCAATGTTTTATTTGTTTAATTGACTGGAATATTATGTTCTGTGTTCTGATTAATAAAGATCTTTGTTGTTGTTGTTTGGAGTTAACAATTGGCCATCTTTATTTGAGTGCTTTATTTGTGTGATCTTGCATGACAGGGAAGTGGGCTAAACATCCCTTGCGATTCTTCCCAACTGCATGATTCCATGTGTTGAACTCTGCTTTGAACAAAGAAATTTCATCCCACATTATTGGCAAAGAACACAGTCGATAATGCAGAGAATTATTTTTCAAGCATCACAATGACTAACAGAAATTAATTTTAAATTATGTTTAAATTAAGTAAATGCACAGGTAAATGAGTTTATAAATGAAAGAAATATTTTAAAAATTAAAAGCAGGATCAAATTACAATTAAAATTAACTTTCTAAGCTCTGGTAAACATAGTGCGAAGAATCACAAGGTGTATTACAGATGGTACCTACAGATGGACTAATGGGTATTCACTGTGTATTTGTGTTTGCAATGTATTGCAAGCCTAAGTGTAGGACAGTTGTTTTCTTATACTTGTTATAAATGTTTCATTTCTGTTTGGGTGATGGTAACAACAACAACAACAACAACAAGAGCATTTGAATAATGGTCCCCAATGCAAAAATCATCTAAGCTATCCAGAACCAAGTAGCTTACAAGGCCATATGTATAGATTTGAGAAAGTCGCACTGCTTTTCCGCTTAAAGTTGGAATATTCTCTGTTGCAATGTTACTCAACATGGTGGTCACTGAAGCATTCCTGGTCCTCAAGTCATGGGCTGTTGGTTCCTGGTGGGTTTCCAAGAAAGGGAAAAAAATGTAGCCGATGGGTAGAAATATGGTGCACATTGGGGGGTGGCATTGCTCAGATAACTTGAGAAGCACTGTTCTCATATTGCATCCCTGAAGCAATTCTCTGGAGAGTTAATCGCTTTTTGAAATAGCAGAGGGAAATAATATGGTGTTGCTATATAGTGTGAGTCCTAAACTCTTCCAGCATTTTGAGAGGGAGGGAGAGAGCACACACATTCAATTTGTGTTTGGGGAAAAAGTTATTTGTGTTGGCGGGGGGGGGGGGAGCCCTGTAGGTTTGCTTGGGATTTGATTCAAACTGATGAAGCAGAAACAGAATCCTATAACATTCCATTAAAAGTCCCTGAGCTAGATATTTACTTGAACACTCCAACAAATGGAGAGCATAAGGAAAGGTCTGAAATAGCTCAGGTCAATTCTATTGCCCCTGCAAACCTTTTGGACTGGTATTCCACTTAAACCAAAGGACCATAAGTACTAGATTATATTTTTGAAGTGCATCCCCCCCCCCCGACTGATTTCTCTGATGGAGAACTCTTTCACAGCAGTATTTGTAATCCAAGTTTACGTTACTCAACTGTTGATCCCGTGTTATGGATGCCCTTTAAATCAGGACTGATGCAGACCTGGAAAAGAGACATTAGGATTATGTGGGATCATATATTGACATCATTTTCATAGCTCCTTCATTACCTCCTGAGGACATGGTCATTAACTCTTTAATGTACCATAAGAAGAGAAGACCTGTACTTTCTGCCCTGTAATCTTTCTGATGAAGTCCAGACTTAACTGAACTATTTAATTATGTATGTAGCCACGTTAGTCTCGAAAATCAGTATGCAAGGGGATCTTGTAGCACCTTTGAAACTAACTGAAAGAAAGAAGCTGGTAGCATGAGCTTTTGTAGACTAGAGCTTTCATAGCATGAGCAATCATAAGTTTCAATCCCATTCCTCAGTTGCATCTGAGGTAGTAGACTATTGTATACTATTTAATCATAAATTGACCTTAGGCACTGAAATGTTTACTTCCACATAGTTTGTCCTGTTGTTTCATTGACAAAGGTCTTCCTATATATAATAGGTGGTAAATCTGCTCCAGGAGCTATCCGAGGTACTGAGAGCTATCTCTCAAAGTAAGTTCAATACTTTGAATCACTGCTCCACTGACAAGGAACACTACAGCCATGACTGCTTGTCTAATTATGAAAATTATAATGTGGAGTCGAAGGCTTTAATGGCCGGCATCCATAGTTCTTTGTGGGGTTTTCGGGCTATGTGGCCATGTTCTAGAAGAGTTTCTTCCTGACGTTTTGACGGTATCTGTGGCTGGCATCTTCAGAGAACCCTTTTCCAGGAAAGCATTCTCTGAAGATGCTAGCCACAGACACTGGCAAAATGTCAGGAAGAAACTCTTCTAGAACATGGCCACATAACCTGAAAACCCCACAAAAAACTATAGACAATTATATCATCCATTGTACTTAACATGCAGCCACTGGAGGGTCTTGGCCCAAGCAGGATAAATGTTTAACTTCAAAAATCTACAGTGAGGAATTCATTCTACTTAGACTACAGACCACCCCTGCATGGATCAAAGTCAAACAATGTAATCCCCCCTCCCGCCACAAAAGATAGCAGTAACACCTGTAAAGAAATTATCCCCTGCTGTTAGACAATCAGTGATGTTGTTTTAGACGCTAATTGACTGAACTAAACTAGGGTTAGTTTAGTTACGTGTTTAATTACCTGCTTTGGAGAAAGAATTGTGCTCAGTTCACCATGAGGCTGCTAGACTGAATAAAAAGCAAAGAGGACTAGTAGTAACAGTTGTAGAGAACAGATATTGTCTCAGGGTGTTGAAAAAGATGGTTTTATTTTTGATTGCAAAGGGATCTTGTAATACCTTTGAGACTAAGTGAGCAAAAGAAGTTGTAGCATAGGTTTTTGATGCATCTGAAGAAGAAGGCCAAGACTATGAATGCTTATGCTACAACTTCTTTTGCTCAGTTAGTTTCAAATATGCTACAAGATCTCTTTGCATACTGATATTCCAGGCTAACATGGCTATACTGCTTTATCACACTAGGAGGCAAAGAGGATTTAAATGAGAGTTAAACAAGAGTTAAACAGGAAATGCCCGATGTTTATCACAGGACATTTCCTGTTTAACTCTCGTTTAGCTCTTGTTTAAATCCTGTTTGCCCCCTAGTGTGATAAAGAGGTCTTTTCATTGTTGCAATTACCCTAATAAGTTTTGAGCCAGTGTGACATAGTTGTTTGACCATTGGACTAGGACACTGAGAGACCAAGCTTTAAATCCCAGCTTGGCCATGTAAGCCAACTCAGTGACCTTGGGCAAGTCACACTCTCCCAGCTTCGGAGGATGGCAATGCCACCCAGATGGCAATGGCATTCAGAGGATGACAGTGAAGAAACTTGACAATAAAATCCTATGATAGGTTCATCTTAGGGTCACCATTAGTCGGAAATAACTTGGTGGCACACAACAATAACCAACATGTTTTGGTCTAGTAATATTTTGATTCCTTTGTTTTGTAATCTGCCTTTATTCCATAAGGAAAAGGCAGAATATAAATAAATCATATTATTATTATTATTATTATTATTAAATTACCTTCTTCAGCCATTGTTAAAAGATAAAAGAAAGAAAAGGAACAATACATAAACAACAAAAATTATAACAGAAGACAAGTTACAAATTGCAATTAACAATTTTTTATACGTATATCTTGCAGCAAGACACGTGTAAAACGTCTCAATTTTAAAAATGCCTATCAACCCACATGCACTTATACAAGTACAAAATATTACTTACAGTGCAACTTTAAAACTGCCTGCAGGGATTTCAAAAAGAGTGTCTCTAAAGCTCATGCCTGGCAACTGATAATTTGAGGAGTAGGAGGCAGAGCATTACTGTTCCACTTTTTAAAACCAAGAACATCCTTATCATAGCTTTTCTACAGCAGAGTGGAAAGCTAGAGGTTATGTGAGAACTCAGGTTTTAAACTTGGGATATACTCAAAGGGGCTGTACAAACAGCCCCAAGGGGGTGGCCTTCAGTCGTTCCTTCTTCAGCCAGATTGGAACCACACAACCACACGGCTCCTTTTGTCCTGTTTACCTTTATTGAGGACAGCACAGTAGGGGAGTATACAAAGGAGTGGTACAGAGTCTGGTCCAAAGGTCACACAATAACAGTCAGTCACAGTAAAGGGCATAGGCAGGAGCATAGTCACAAGGCAAATCCAGAGGTCAGATGAGGCTGCAAGACGGATTGTCAGCTGCTAAGAATCTCAGCAGTTGGCGTCTTTTAAAAGGCCTCCACATCTCTCAGCTGAAATCTATTAGCTCTCCTATTGGCTTCTAGCCCGGAAGAACACTTCAAAGACTCCTTGGCCCATCTGTACTCCACAGGTTCTAGCACCTCCAACCTAGAGTCTATAGAATCCATTTCTCCCTCTGCAACTTCCTGAGTTGCAACATCCTGAGATCTAGGCAACCTCAGATCTGCCTCTGCCTCTAGACTCCTCCATGTCTTCAGAGTCCAAATCTGGCTGTGCCTAAGTCAGGCCCAGGGCAGTCCATGACATATTTTTGTGCCCTGAAAAGGGTGCCATATCCATGGTGCTGCATCTATACAGTGCTCCTTTGCCACTGCATCGTATGGATGCAGCACCAGAGGAGTGCCATGATGCTGCATGCCGTGTGGAGCAGTGCGTGTCATGGTACCCTGGGGGGCAGAGTCAGGGCTTGCATCATCTGGATGCAATGTCCTGACTCTGTCCTCAGGCCGGCCTTAATGGCCGGTCTGAACAGGGCCTAAGTCCACATTTAGATCATGGGGGACTAATGTGTCAAATCTCAATAGCCAATCCATTAATTTTTTTAAACAGGATCCTCTAATTCTGGGGAGGAAAAATTTCTCAAGCACTCATAGGACAGATGCTTAAAGGAGTGATCTTGTTCCTGAAAATGATCAACCAAAGGGACACCAGATCTTCTGGTCCTGATATTGCTAAGACATTCCCCTACATGGGTTTTTAAGTCTCTAGATGTTTTTCCTATATATAATTTGTTGCAGGAACACCTGACATAAATGAGTGATGGAGTGATACAAGTTGAAAATTGCTTTAGAGTGTATCCTTTTTTCATTAAGATTTACAAGCACTGTTATCTTGAATGTGTACTTACAATAAGTATAATGTAATGGGTGATGGCTTCTCGGGGCAGCTACTGATGATTGTATGTTGAGATGGGCATGTTGCTATGTTCTGAAATCACTTCTTATTGATATGTGACAAATGCCATGAGTTCTCTTAAAAGAAATAAAGGACTTTTCCTGGCATCCCCATATGTCCTGCAATATGTGCCATTATTATTATTATTATTATTATTATTATTATTAGTGTCAATTAGTGCTGCAATTTTTGGGTTATGCTGTCATAAGTCAAACTACAATTTACCCTGGAATTCATTTTTCTTTGCTGTTTTTTGAAAAGATTAAAGAGGGATCACACCTGCAAAATAATTTCTTCTTACCTCAATTCTGGTCCTGTTTGAACACATGATGTTCCTCCAGTTTTGAAGTAAAGGCACTTCTTTTAGACACTTGACAGCTTTAAAGTGATGAAAAAAATCCTTAGGGAAAAAGAGCTTTTTAAAATGTGTGCCCTATGCCCTGAATTGGGATCAGGTTGGAATCAGGAATGGTGTGATGTGGTTGGAGAACAGGACATTTTTAAATATATTCAGTGTGTGTATGTGTGGGGAGGTGTATGTAAGTGTGGTTAGGTCACAAAAAAAGTTTATCTTGGTATCCGCATCCAGCAAGTGTTCTGCTGATAATTTTTTTTTAAAGTTCAGTGTATGTATGTATGGAGATATCAGCATATTCAAATATCTGAAGGCTCTCATGGCTTCTGAAATGAAGGTGTCCCTTCAGATATTCGAATATGCAGATATTCCACCCATGCCGGAAAGGTTGTATTAATTTGTTTCTTTGAAGTAGAGACTGATTTATGTAATGTTACTTGGAAGCAAGGCTAACCAGAAGCAAGGGAAGTTTAGGTTGTGCAGCTGGTGCTGCAGTCCAGAGGAGAGCCTGAATTTGCTTTCTCAAAAACTGGGTTTAGTTCCCCAGGAGATCTGCAAACGACTGGTTGGGGTCTTAGGCATCAGTCACACCCCATGCATTGCTTCCTCAGACGTAAATCCCATTACTTGATAGAGCCTATTCCCAAGGAAGCATGTCTAGGGTGATATGCAGCCTGAAGGTGCACTCCTAGGGGTGCCTACTCAGAAGCAGACTATTAAGTGGGATTTCCTCCCAGTCTTACAATACACTTAGCCCGGAAGCATGAGCCAAGAAGGTAAGCCAAAGGCCTTACTTCTGAGCAGATAAGCTGTAAATAAATGGCTAAACTGAGAAGGGTCAAGAAACAAAGTAGCTTTTCTTTGCTGGGCTTATAGCTATCTCCATCCTGGAAGGAAGTGTGTCCATTATTCTGTGGTCATTTATGTGTCTAAAAAAATGATAATGTTGGCCTCCAAGCAGGATAGCCAAATCTGAATGGATAAATTATTGAACTAGATCAGCAAAAGTCTGCTTGTTGGCAGGGTGATAGCAGTACGGGTCAGGGCTCACTTCATTCCACAGGAGTATCCTCCAGAAACATGACCATCAAAAACTTTGCCTTTCCTTTGTTCTATAAATCTGAGATAGGAAAAAAGTAGCAAACTTCTTAACTTTGATTTGAAAGGGCTTCTCCTTCCCCCTATTTGTCTTAGGGTATTTACAGTTGCTTAGAAGCACTAGGTTATTTCCCCTGTTTATGGATTTCTTGTATAATATAACCCAACAGCTGACTGGAGCTGCATGGAATGGCACCCCTCAAGAGATTAACATTTTAAAGAAGAACACCCTTCCAACATTTTGCAGATAAAAACTGGGACACATGTAGCCAAGCAACATCATAATTTGCTCAAGCTGACAAAATCTAGTAATGCGGAGATTACACATGTTAGGGAAAACTGCAGGAGTTTGCTATTGCCTGTGCCTGCTGGGAAACCAACATCATCTTCTCTGCTGTCCTCTCCTCTGAATTAACCGAGTATAAACTACATCTGCACTTTGAACTCAATTTGCACCAGTTAAAGTAAGCTGAGGACAAAGAGGGAAAGTGTGTAGAGGAGAGAGGGGAGAAAGAAAATGGGACATTTTAAAAACAGCTGAAAAAGTGGGACAGCAGATAATTGTAGGTATTCTCCGTGCCAAACTGGGGCAGTTGGAAGGTGTGAAATTGTCATTTCTGGAGTATTTTATCATACAATTATTAAAATGTGCCTACACGCTTCACATCCAGCTCTGCCACTAACCAAGTGCTATGTTGTGTGTACTTAATGAGAGGGAAGCCATGCCACTCTAGTTCAGACAATACTTCTGCGAATATGTAATATTAGGGACTGGTGCCTGAATTTGCTTTCATTCCTCCTTTCCTTCCAAATTCCCCTTCTCCCTTATGTGTTACATCATTTAGACTGTGAGTCCATGGGCAGGCATTCTTTTACCTTTATGTTGCTTAAAAATTAATACACACTTCAGAAATTTAGGCCTAAATTCAATTACTAATCTCAGCTAATGGGGAGGCACTGAATCAACTGCAGAGAGGTAAGTCAATATGAATTCCATAGATCTACTTTAGTAGGGACTAGCAATTGATTTAGGCTACCATCACCGCTACTTATAATTTCAAACTATATACCATGTTTTGTTATTTAAAAGCTCTGAAAATAGCAATTTTACACCACCTCAAAAATAAAAAAATAATAAAAATAAAGCAATTGTATTCTAAAGAGCTTGTCTAAATAATCCTTATCATATGATTTCTACATTTCAGAAAAATGAGTACATCCCCAAGGTTACAATCCTAATAAGAAGCAAATCACTTTTGGCAGCCATTTCACAATAGAATATTGAACACACTGCAAATTAGAAGAAGTTTTATTTGGCCTAAGCCACCAATGGGATTTTAATAACAATCGACGGGCTTATCATACATAGATTTTCCTTGGTAGACCAACCACTCATTTTCTGGATGCATTTATAAATAGTAATTTCTCTGTTTAGTGTCAGTTTGGGAAAACATAACACACTGCTGATTTATGGTATAAATTAGATTGGATTCTGGACCATGTGAATTCTTCATATAAGCATGCATTTACAGGTTAATGGGTGAATCCTGACTGTTAATGTGCTAGTAAGTATGGCCATATAACTGTAACAACTAAGATACTGTTGAAATTGTGCCATTAACTGCACATGAACTAAGGAAAAACCAACAACATGGTGATGCAGAAGAGTGTATCTACAATAATGGGCAGGGGTCTGTTGCAATGGAAGGTAGCAGAATAGGAAATGGTGGTGTGTTTGGCAATACCTCATTAATCTGACAGCAGGGGTAAGTAACATGGGGACTAAACCTAAGCCTGTGCCTGGAAAATCCCCAGTTCAAAACTTGCACCACAGTTAGTAACATAATTATTAGGGACTGGAAGGGACAGTCATCTCTTAAGCACTCCAGCAATTGCTCATACACCTAGCAGTTTTGGAGATGTCACAAAGGTTGCAACATGTCTACACTGTCAAGCCTTTTGTGCCTTGAGAGGTAAGTATTTTGCCATGGGGTCTTACACTCACATGATCACAGTCTCTGTAAGAGTTGGGTAGAAGCAGGAAATAGTAAGCAGTCTGCATTTCAGTTACCACTGCTTCTCACAGTAGCCTTTTTCTTTTTTGGTATGTTCTTATCTGCTCATATGTCTTATCTTCAGGATCTATGTAGGAGGTTAGAGTGTCAGTATATTCATTTGAATGCAATAGAAGAGTTTTATTGGGGTCCCAAGCATTTGGCAAAAGTGCCTCCATCCAACTAGAGAGATTTAAAAGTGTTGTCAACTTCAATTCAGAAGGCTCTTGGCTTGTGGTGTGAGTCTCCTTATGACAGCGGTTGCGCTTACAACTGACAGTGGAGAAATCTGAATGAACAGCTTCGCTAAGAGAAATTGCTTCCCAGGGATGCAAATGAGAAAATTATGCTTCTAATCTGTGGCTGAAACCCCAGTAAACTCCCGTCACTTTATAGTTTATTGCTTGTCAATGATAGTATGACTCAGAAGAGCAAAGCTATCAGAGGAGCCGGTGGAGGAGATAAAACATTTCAATCACTGAATCTAGCTGTTATAATTAAAACTGAACCTCTTCAATGTAAATTGCTTGCCTCCTAAAAGACCTTTGATTTTGCTTATTACTAAATGCTAGCCATCACCTTTGAGCCTCTCTGCCGTCTGGAGACACTCTAGAGGCAAAAAAGAAAGCAAAAACAAAAAAGTCATTTTTTTAATACAAAGGTCTACTAAAACTAAACAACGTGTTTGTTTAAAAAATATTTAATTTATATTTTGCCTCTTTCTCAATGAGGCACAAAAAGCTATGGTTCTTCAAAATTAGATTGAGATGCACCAACCCACCCAATACCTGCTGTTAAGTCTAAACCTACCATATACAACAAAATGTTGATTGGTTTGAATGACTGTAGCGGCAGCAGCGGCGGCAGTCAGGGTTCGTTGGGAGTGCCTCTGGTGTGCTTCTGTCCACCAGGAGACGTTGGAGGATGGAGGCATGCTGGAGGCACATCCAATGAGCCTTGACAGCCTGAAGGACAAAGGTGGTAGTGGCGGCTGCCAGGACTCGTTGGACGTGCCTCTGGCATGCCTCTATCCTCCAACATCTCCTGGAGGATGGAGGCATGTCCAATGAGCCCTGACTGCCACCGCCACTGCTGCTACAGTAATTTAAACCAATCAGAGGCAAGCCATGGTGAGCGGCGAAGGACTTGGCGCCTGTCCTCAAGGCCTGCCCCTGTCCTTCTGCCCTGGCCTCCTTCTAAAGTAGGCCTACTGAGACAGAGAAGGAGGAGGAGGCCAGGATCCCGAGGAGGAGGAGGAGGAGGCCCAGAGGAGAGGGCCGGTACCGAGTTCTGACAGTCACCACTGCTGCTTCTGGGCCCTGTAAAGCTACCAGCAGGCAGGTAGGCAGGTGGAGGGAAGGAGGAAGAGAAGGAAAGAAGGAAGGAGGGGAGGGAGGGAGAAGGAAGGAAGGAAGGAAGGAAGGAGTTATGGAGGTATGGGATGACAGAGGGAGCAATGGTTGGGGCGGAGATGGGCTGCCAGAGTGGATTCAAATCCGCCATGGGTTCCCACTGGGTTGAATTGATTTATTTGCAAATAAATTGATTCAGTACAAAAAGGAGTGGAAAAACCCAGTGTCTTTTGATGCGGGTTAAATTGGGGGAAACCAGGGTCTCCCTTGCTGAACAATTCAAAATTGATTCCCAAGTGGGAATCATAGTGGTTTAAACCGGATCGTGATTTGACATGATCCGGTTTAAACCATAGTGGGAATGACCCCAAAGATGTGGGGTATAATAAGTGGAGAGTTCCTGGGTCTTCTTGTATGGATCCAACGTAATTCATCATGACTATGTTTTAACAGGTTAGATGCTTTTGTAAACCTTGCTATCTACATAGTGCTCTTTCTGGATTTTCTTCCACACACACTTGCATTGTAGCAAGGAGGAAAATGAGATGGAAAATGCACATTTTTCTACAAAGCAGACTATTACAAAGACACTTATATGCATTTATAGGTGCAAAAGTGTACTTCTTTCCCCTTCTGTTTTATTTCTATCTTTTTCACCATCTTTTGCCACTTTCAAAAGATATGCAATATTTCCCACAGGAGGAGATAGAAATATGGTCGTAAATGTTGAAGGCCATGGATCATTCCCATTCAGATTCCGTTAAGACAAGGAAGTAGTTCCTTTAATTATTCATTCCCATAGCGGAGAGCAAATAATTTAATCAGTTGTCACCCTGTTGTGGGCAAATCCTTGAAAACTATGCCTTTTTGAAGATGTTCTCAGAGTGAGGAGAAAATGTTTGCCCCACAGCAGCAAGTTCCATTTGGCTTGCCCTTGCATTCCCATTCCTTGCTTGATAAATGGCACAGCCCTGTAAAGCTGGTGGGTGGGTGAGGGGCTGGTGAGCGAGGAGCATCTTTGCTAGGTATGTGCTGATAACCAACACTTGTTGCCGGTATTTTCTGGGGGTCCTGGAAAATGATAGTTTTGGGCCAGCTGTTATAAAAGGGGTTGGATTCATACTGCAGAAATAATCCAGTTTGACACCACTTTAACTGCCATGGCTCAATGCTATGGAATTCTGGGAATTTTAGTTTGTTGTAACAGCAGAGCTCTCTGGCAGAGAAGGCTAAATGTCTCACAAAACTACAATTCCCAGGATTCCACAACATTGAGCTATAGCAGTTAGAACAGTGTCACACTGGATTACTTCTGCTGGGCAGATCCAGCCCTACTCCTCCACACTCAGCTGCAGTCCCTTCTCATCTCTACATTGCCATGTTAGGAGGCGCAGGAAAATGCAAGTCTGGGCTGGAGGAGTGAACATAGTCTTTGAGTCTATGGAGATTATCAGACATCAGAAATTGGAAGTATAATCCAATGGCAACACCTCCTTTTTGCACCCTCCAAGAGGTGCTATAGCCGTGGCGACATGGCTTTATGGTGCCCCTTCGGCACTGCGTCATTTGGACACAGCACTGGAGGTGCATCATCTGGACTGGCACACACCAAAATGGGGCTGTGGGGATGGAGTTAGGGCAAGCCTCATTAGGACACTGAGCTCTGACCCCCCCCCCAGGCTGGCACTTTCTGACGGTCTGTATAGGGCTTAAGTCCCCAAGCTTGGGGCTTTTAAACACCTGGTGTAAAAAGTTAGGAGTAAAAACTCATTTGAATCATGTTGGTGCATGTGTGACCTAAAGTCCCCACCCAGAAGTTTTGTGGCAGGAACAAACGCCAGAGAAAGTTCTGCTGTAAAGTTCATGCAAGTTGGAGAAATCAACTTTTTGCAAAAAGGTGATGGAAGGTTTTGGCATACAATGGACAGGAGGAGGAGAGGGGCATGTAAGGCTGTTACTTCCCAGTGTTCATTCAGATTTTGGTAAGGTACATACTCATTTCATCTGAATCACACTGGAGATGTTTAGGGAATCCTATTCCGGGTGCAGAGATAAGTTCTCCAGTCCTAGATGGGGTCACACTTCCCCTAAAGGACTGTGTTCGTAGCCTAGGGGTACTCTTAGACTTGTTGCTTCATCTGTCATCTCAGGTTGATGCGACAGCCAGCAGTGCCTATTACCAGCTTTGGCTGATATACCACCTATGACCCTTCCTGGAATGGGAGAACCTAGAAACGGTTGTACATTCACTGGTAATCTCTCGTCTTGATTTCTACAATGCAGAAATCTACATGGGGCAACCCTCATGCCATATTTGGAAGCTGCAGTTGGTTCAAAACATGGCAGCCAGATTAGTTACAGGGACTTCTACATTTGATTCTATTGCACCTATCTTGAAATCCCTACACTGGCTGCATGTTAGCTTCCGGACACAGTATAAGGTATTGGTTATTACCGATAAAGCCCTACATGGCTTGGGTCCAGCATATTTGAGGGAACGCCTCCTCCCATACAATCCTTCCCGCACACTCATGTCCTTTGGGAGAAACCTACTGCAGCCAAAGAAAATCAGGCTGGTGGCGACCTCCCAGAGGACCTTTTCAGTTGCTGCTCCAAAAATATGGAATGACCTGCCAGAGGAGATCTGCCATATAACATTGTTGGAGGCCTTCAAGAAAGCAATAAAGATGGATCTCTTCCGGCAGGCCTTCCCTAACTGACTTCCTCAGACTTTTTTTAACAGTCCATCTGCCTCATTGCCCCCATCGGATTTTTCTGATTTTATTGTGAATTTTTAATTCAATTTTTAAAAATTACTATTTTAGTTAATTATTTTTATGCTATATTATATTGTTATTGTCTGTTTTTTACTGTTCTTACTTGTTACCTGCCTTGATCCAACATAGGAAGTAGCGGGATACAAACAAACAAATAATAATAATAATAATAATAATAATAATAGATTTGCTGCTGCTGTTGTTGCTATGGGCCTTCAAGTCATACTGATCTATGGCGACACCTATTATAATGTTTTCTTGGCAAGATTTCTTTTGAGGACATTTGTCTTTGCCTTTCGCTGGGGCTGACAGATTGTGACTTGCCCGTCAACTAGTGGGTTTCCATGGCTGAGCGAAGATTGGAACCCTGGTCTCCCAGATCCCTAGTCCAGTACTCTAACCACCATACCATGCTGGCTGTCCTGATTTTAGTGGTGCTGAGTCAAAATGTTAGGCCCATACTTTTTAAAAAGTGTTTTTAATGTTTTAATCATGCTAAATAATATTATTTTTGGGTAGGTGAAATCTACCGGTATTCCTTTCTGAGGGAAGATCTCCCACCATTATGAAATGAGGTGACAGAGGGTTCCAGTCACTTTCCTTTGCTGCCACTTCAAACCATGGTGACACTTTTGTCAGGAACATGGCTATAATATCCTCTTAGTGTAGGACCTAAGAGGAGTGCACATACCATTGCTGAAGAGGGTTTTTGTGAGTGGGGAAATGGATCTTACCCCACTCTATGCTACCTCTTCTCATAATAGTAAGCTCCTATCAAAAGCTGACGCTCTCCCTTGTAAAATGGCCAGACGTTCTCTGTGAATCTTTTTGTGTGGTTGGCTTGACTAACTGAATTACTCTCATCTCACCTTCAGAAGCTCTGTACATGCAAGACTCAACCCACGGGCTGAATGGAAATGTGTTGCTCTTGGTGGTGGTAGGCTGTGGGGGTGTGAAAAGCCCTCCCTTCTGTGCCAGCCCTTCTGGCGGATTTTTCTTTCAGCAGAGTGACTGTCTAGCAGATCTGTTAAAATGTTAATGCAGAAGCCTGAAATCCTCTACTGAAATATACAGTACAGTGAGGTCATCTGCTGATGGATCATTAAATCAATATGTTGCTAAATCATCCTGCGAATGGGACCCCTGGCTTCTGAGAGAGGGAGCCTGGTGGAGGAGAGATACTCTGTCTCAGCAAAAGCTCTTTAAAGGATGCAATGCCAGTTGGTTGTGCATTGGCCGTTTTCTTTTTTCCTGTTTAAAAAAAAAATCACTAAAACTGGGAGAAGCTTTAAGCTTCATAGGAGCAGGAGATAAGAGGCTTGGCTGAGCTTGATATTTCAACAACCATATGGACAGATTCTTCTATAGGCTACAGCTAGTCCCAGCTCCCATCCCCGAGATCAGATACTACATTTGCTTGGATTATGTGATCTAATGGCCATTGTCATTTCCTTGCAAGTAATGTTTGGGGTTAGTTTACAGTCAAACCTGAGTCAGCTTGTTAGATCAAAAGCCCACTTATGTATGTATGGAAGTACGTATGTATGTATGTGTGCATAAAGTATTTTTGTACTGCCACGCTAACTCATCAAGGGAGTATGCATTTTATAAAAACGCAGCAGTAATCCCATACCTTCCCGATTTGGCAGGCAGAGTTCCAGTTAATCCTCTGCCATCCCACTTTTTCACTAGGCTACCTGGTCAATTATGTCTCTAGCAGAGGCAACCTTATGCTGCTGGGAATCTCCTTGAGGCTCCTTCACAGCACACATTTATAGCACTATGATTCTTCTTTAAATGCCATGACAACATAGATCTTGAGATTTCTAGTTTGGAGGGGTACTAGTGTGCTCTAGCTGAGCAATCTAAATGCTCCCCCTTGTAAATCCCAGAATTTCATAGGATGGAAACATAGCAGTTAAAGAGGAATCATAGCACTATAATTATGTAGTGTGAAAGGGCCCTCAGTAAGGCCTGACAGAGATGGATTTCCCAATTTTAGGTTCTCAGAAAGTAATAATCAGAGCTACAGCACTTATGCAAACAGAGGGAGGGATACGCCGACAATAAACAGGAAAACTAATAGATTGTTTAGCCTTTTAAGAGACTAAGGTCTAATCTGCACTGCAGCAATAATGCAGTTTTACACCTCTTTGATTGCCACAGCTCAGTGTTATGGATTCCTGGGATTTGTAGTTTGCTGTGGAAGTAGCACTCGCTGACAGAGAAAGCTAACTATCCCACAAAACTGCAAATCCCAGAATGCTATAGCATTGAGCCATAGCAATTAAAGTGATGTCAAATTGCATTATTTTAGCAGTGCGGATTAGACCTTATGGACGAGATGATTTATTTTGGAATTGTGTCCAATGGCAGTAAGATTTCTGGGCCCAAAGATATAGCTCAGTAAAAAGGGGCCAAACTAGGCATTATCTTGAAATGTAGCAGTAATGATGTAAAGAAAGGCCTGGCACATATCAAGAGACTGTTTAGTTTGATCTTCACCTAATCCTGTGTTCTCCAGGGTCACAGAATAACTGGTACCAGATTCCAGAGAGAAGAAGCCGTGTTTAACAGGCTTTTATCAGATCACTAGTGCGTAAGTACAATACATCCATGCACTACTGCCATGTCTGGCTATGAATACAAATTGGGCAGCTACAATGTAAGGAGCTTAAACACAGGGATAACAGCAAAAATTTCCAATCAATCATCCTCTGCCCCAAACAGACAAGGAGACTAATGCATATCTATTTGGGCATTGATCCCATGTTACCAACATCCATTTATAATGCATTTATGTACATATGCATTTATTTAGTGACATTAGTATAATGCTCAACATTTTACTATGGGAGGCTTACAACAGAGTTTAAAAAAATTAAAGTATTATAACTGGGGAATTTATCACACACGGAAAATTGGAAGGTTAACCAAAGGTTAATCCAAGGTCATCCAAGATATTTCACGTAATTTTGCAAACAACAACAACAACAACAACAAATTCAAACGACATCACACGCAAATGGAACACATTCCAAACGCAATCGTGAGACATCCCAGGAATAGCTGAATTCAGAAAAATATCTATTTATAATAACATTATAATATAATATAATGGAATTTGGGGGTATAATGCAATGGCAATCCGAACGCAATCATGAGGTTTCACGTAATTGCGTACAAGTGTATCTCACGCAATTTCGGGCAATGGGGGGGTCATTTTCAGGAAATGGGAAGTCATTCTGAACGCATTCTGAATGCAATTAGAATTCATGTAAATTCGCTAGTTTAGTGAATTTACGTGAATTTGAATTGGCTCCATTCGAAATTGGGAGAAATTCCTCCCATGTGATAAACTCCAATAAGGATTTATAATCCTTTTCCACTGCAAATTCACAGTCAATTTGCATTCACGTTAGTATGAAATGCATTTCCATTTCAGCCATGGGATCCTGTCCTCTCTGCATATGCAAGGACACAAATTTGCCATTTGGGACGGGATGATTAAATGTGATGGGCTGAAAAGTTGGTTAAACATGATTGGCAACTCTTTTGGGGCAGAGACTGGAGGCGAGGTGGGGGACTGGGAGAACTTTGCCTCTCCAGTCCTTTTTAACTCCCTCAGGAGGTCCCACTGAATGAATGCCTGTGGCAACCTGTGGGGTTTCCCCACCTGGTTTGGATCCACCCTCCTGCCCTTTTCTTCCTGCTAACATCCATCTCTGACCACCCACCATCCTTTTCCTGGCTGAGCTTTGGGAAGCAGCAGCATGTGCTGGAGGGGGAGGAAGAAGAGGAGACAGCAGCAAAGCCCAGAAGCGTGTACACCTCTGCCTGGAACCCCTTACCCTCATGCATGTGCTCTCAAGCTATCCTTTGCCTTTGCCTCTTTCTCATCCCCACGCACCTCCTCCTTCTCTTTCTCTCGCTCTCTCCCATCCAGGCTTCTCTTCTTCCTGCGTGGGCGCCTTTGCTAGGAGGAGAGGCAGACAGAGAAAGAGAGAGAGAGAGAGAGCATCCATGGAGGCTCTAGGCTGGGAAATCCTGGTGCGTGAGGCAGCGTGGTACTGCGGACTTTCGCTTTGGCAAACCAGGACTTTGGAGAGGACTGGAGCCAGGACTGAGGAAAGGACTGGCCTTTTTCCACACACATGCAGCACGTATGTGCAAACATGCTAATTTGAAATAAGCTGATATGTACGTGCTCATGTGATAAGTTCATTCGCATTCGCACTGCTTTATCTTTCGGATGGACGCTGTGTTTGTCTCTCTGTGTGATAAGCTACTATGTAATTTCTTTCATTTTCAGAATCCCCCCCCCTCTTCTTCTTCTTTTGGGACAGTGATACATTCCTCCATGTGAAAAAGTCCTAAGAGAAATCTAATATGGTGTAAAAATTATTTAGTCTGGCAGCCGAAGAAAAAACAAAACTAATTACTCTCATTACAAGGCCAGTGATGCACATATCTTAGAATTCGTCAAAAACAAGCAAACAAACAAACAAACAACACCCAACTGGCTCTTAACTCACTGAAATCCTACACAATAAAAAGACATTAAATTTTTAAAATGGTTTCACCTGGTACCATAAGGACCACAGGGTAAGAGCTAGGTGAGCCTCTTTGGGCACTCTGTAACTGTGGTGCCAACGTTAAAAAGTCTATCTTCCTAGTAGCCACTGTCATACTTCCGTTACAAAAGGTACCTGAAAAAGGGTCTCAAAAAAATTGATCTCAAGTTCTTGGACAAGTATTATGTACTGAAAAGAGCTACATTTGTATAGACGCAATGATCAAATCCACTTCATAGCAAAGACAACTTTTAAAGTAAACTCTGCATGAGTCTTCACAAAATGTCCTTGATGAGATACAGAATGGTGTCTGACAAGAAGGAGAAATGTGTATCAGCTTTGTACAGCCATTAGTTTCCCAAATCAATCATGATTATGAATCCTTTTGAGCTTCAACGGGAGAATGTAGCAAAGCTTAGACCTGACAACATTTCAATGGTATATTCTGTGTGGGTATAATAAATTCTGCTGTGAAGAGTAAAATGCTGCGATTGCAGATGACACATTGCTCCCAGAGGTATACTTGACTTCAGCATACTGAGGCTACTGCTGAAGATTATCAGAGTCTGCCAAGACCAGTAAGTGTGAGAAATAGTGAGAGATGGGCAAGATTGTTTGTCTCTCTGTGTACACATGCACATATATGTGTGGTTAGTGATGTATAAAATGGTGAGGGAAAGAAAGGAAAAGGAATAGCTAAGACACTACCTCAGATCTACAGAATGGGTCAGACTGCCAATGACTGTCCTAATTTTTTTCACAACACACAAAGTACCCGCTTTGTACATAATATATGGGCAAATATTGGGTTAGCAATTGTCAAGTGTGTCTGTGCCATTTCATTTCAGTGATTTCGTCATTGTGATTTATATCACACATATGGGCCCAAACAGACAAGCCAAAATAAAGCTGCTTTGGGTCAGTTTGGAGGTATGCTGTTTAAATGATGCATGCGTCCTAAGAGGCCAGAAGCCACACCAAAGCCACGCTCCAGTCCTAAGGAGCTTTGCCGCAGCTTCTGGCCTCTTAAGATGCATGTGTCATTTAAACAGCATACCTCCAAAGTGACCCAAAGCAGTTTTATTTTGGCCTGTCTGTTTGGGCCTATATATTAGCAGATATACTCCTTGGAAATGCAAAGACAAGAATATTCTTCTCAATGCACTACAAGAATTTCTATTATATTAAATCAATTACAAATGCCTAAAATCTGGTTGTGGAGATGTGTGGCAGGGTGGCCAGCCTTTTCCCTCTGAAAGACCACATCTGAGTATGCCTTGAGAAGCAGCTTCAGCTCAGGTCATTTCTCCAGTTCTGCATGCAGAGTGGGCTATTAAAAACAACTAAAGCCTAATGATCTATATATAATTTTTTCAATGTTTAATGTGTTTTGAAAGACTGATGGCTTGTTTGTGCCATACACATTCATCAATCCCCTTTTGCCTGAAGACTTTTTCCATTTTTTAAAACAAATGTCTGTATTGTTCCAAATACTCAGGGAAAAACATTTGATCAGAGGTCATCACATGGAAAATAATGCTTCTTCCAGTTGTCTTTCAACTGTCTTAAAGATTTGCTTGTTTGCCTTAACTGTAGCCTGTGTTAATGCATGAGCTAGCTATGTTGAAGGCACAGTCCCTTTCCTTAAACAAAGAGTAACTGTCTTTGTATTTCAATAAAATTGATAATTCATTAGGAGGTCTAAAAAAAGATAAAATCCAATTTCAACTCATTCTTGTAATATATTTCAAACAACAACAACATTAACAATATAAAAATGGGGGAAAAAATCTCATCACCACCCATCCAGATGCTGCACAGCTGATATTTGACACAGCTGATATTTGACATATCTGTCAAAAGAAAGATCAGTGGTCAACACCATAATTTGGCTTCCAAAAGAACAAACAGTGGCCACTAGTGGTTTCCATTTCAATGGGGAGGTAATTTGGCTCCAGGTTTTATTCCAGACTTTACAGGTGTTTTCTAAGGCAGTGCTACTGAAAGCAGTGGTCCATGAACTAGTTCTGGTCCCTGAGTCATCTCTTGTCGGTCCTTGGAGATCTTCCAGGCAAGAAAGACAATTATAGTTAATGGATACAAATATGATATGAGTCCCTAACACAGGCGTGGGGGGAATTGTTGATCCCCCATATCTATGGTTGCTGGATTAGAAAAGTTCCTGTACCTTTAATGCTAAAGTAGGAGCAGGAATTTCAGTAGATATTGCTTGTTACCTATACCCATTAAAGATACAGGTGTCCCTTCAAGTTTTCACCCTGGAAACCCTACCCACATCAAGTAGCTTAAGAAGCACTGACATAAGGCACTGAACTCTATTTCCAAATTGGATTCAGCATCTTGGATTGTTTGAAATTCAGAGAAACACAAGGGCTGTCATCCTATTAGCTATTTTCTTTTTTGCTAGATGTACAGCCATAACGTTATCCTCAGTGGCTTCCAAGGATTGCTAGGAGGCCCCTGAGGAAGATTGTCACAGTGCATCCAACTAAAAGAAAATAGCTGGACACATATCTTCTGCTTCCCCTCTCTCCTTACATGGAAATAATAATCTTGGATGGACTGCCAAACTTAAAAGGCAGGGGGGTTTTTTGTGTGTGGGGGGGGAGGGTTGCATGAAGTGAGGTATTGGAGATATGATCTGGAGATACATCTCCCAATGTCATATCTCAGCCATGGGGTGGAATCATCATCCCATTGACATAGAAGCAGCAGCCACCACTGAGTGAAAACTCACAAGGCCTGGTAGAAAACATGGTCTGGACCTAGCTGTAGATGTCTTTGCTGCAGATGTCTTGAGCCATTAGACAGCTGGAAGAGATTGATAGCACCCAGAGTGCTCTATTAGCGCTTTGTGCTGTTGCACATTTTCTTAAACCACCCAGAACCAGCAGCTGTCAAAGGCAGGATATTGAGATGGATGATTTGTCTGTGTAACCCAGAAAGGTTTTCTTGCCCTTAATTTATGAAGGGAAGGTTGGAAATATAAAGGAACATCACTTGTAAATAACTATTGGACACACACACAAACTGTCAGCTTGAAAATGTGAGAAAAGCTTTTCTTTAGGGCCTGTCTGGATTGGCGACCTTCTATTGGAATTCCTAATACTCAAGATTCTCTCTATGAATCATGTTCTCTTGAATTTTGTCTATTGCAAATAGATTCCTCCTGTTGTGGTAACTGAGGGGCTGTTTCTGTGTTCTTGAAAATTTGAGGCATATCTCATTTTTAAAGTCAATTTTTCTCATAGCTCTATATTTTCCCCACCCAGAAATTATTTAGAAAAGACAGACACCTTTGAATCTATCTGTGGGAACTGCTAAATAGCCTTGGATGTATAAAGTCAGAAAGGGGGGGGGATAAAACGAAACGCACAAATGAAATGTGTTGAATGTTGATCAAAAGGTGGATCTTTTTACTAACAGATCATGGGGCATAATCCTGTACAGAAGATACACTAGCTGAGGGACTGAAGGATCCCATGGAAGTCATGGTGTGCCAACAGAACCCCACATAGACTGCCAATATGAAAAAAATATGTCCTATATCTACTGGTGAAATACTCTGCCCAGCTGTCTCTACACTCAAGATGCTCAAATTGAACAGACAGATGGATCGGTGGGTAGGATTCTAGAGAGGGAAGAATTAGCCCTTTTTTTCTTTTTTTTTTGCATACCATATACTTGGCCATGTTAATGATGTGACTTTACATAAGTTTCAGAGACCTGTTGAAAGAGATTTCTGTCCCCTTGACATTAATTAATAGCAGGGAGCAGTATCCACCCTTGAATTGATGGTCACCCCACCCCAGTTGCCATGATAGACCATGGAGCATATCGCAACTCCAAAAACAATCAGAATCCACTCACAGCATTCCCACATGAAGAAACCATTCTTAAGGCAACAGGGTATAGAGCTTTGGCTTTCCCCTTTATTCGTATTTTGTGCAACTTTCAAATTCATAAGGAGGAACTCTAGCAAAGGAATACATGGGGAATAATAAGAACTTGGCACAATGCACACAAAATGGAGTACTTCACACAAAACAGCCTGCAGTGGCAAGGTGTGGGTCCTTGAGCACTCTGAAAACATTTCTAAAACACTTCACAGGAATCCCTACTTCAAACTCAAACATTTGGCATCAAACTCTTATTTCAATCACTGGAAGTACCAGTCAGGACAGACCAATCCACTCTAGCAATGGAAAGTATTTGAATTACAATGTCAGAAAGACTGATGAGGAGAATCCTAAATGGATGAGTCTTTAGGTTTGGGACTTATTGTGTGTAAAACCACACATAGTTCTTTTGTGCAGAAAGGGGCAAATAAAATGTCATTTTCTGTGCAGAAAGCCAGTTTACTGCTAAAACCCCCCACAATATTCTGAAGATAAAACAACACTTCTTTCCATAAAATGCCATTTTTATGCAAAAAGAATACACTGTGGATTTTCACAGAATAAATTCTGAACTAGGTTTAACCTTTGAAAAAGGCAGTTACTGAGGATTTTATTGCATTGAGGAGAAAAATGACTGAATTATGCATTTGGTGAGATGACAATGGATTTAAGAAGATTTACATGCATACTCCACACAGATAAGGGAGGAGAAAACAAGAGTCTATCTATCTATCATCTATCTATCTATCTATCTATCTATCTATCTTTAAAAACCAGGGTATGAAGCTCTCAGTATCTTCTGAAAACAATGCAAGACTTTTTAAAAAAATCTTAGGGGCTTTACAGACCGCCCAGAAAGGGTGGTCTGTAGCCACCTTTTTTTGTGGTGCAACTGCACTGCAGCAGTTAGATGCTACGGAACAGTTGTGCTACAAAAAAGAAGCAGGTAAACCGTGCTCCTTTTTTGTTGGGCATTTGCGACAACAAGGGGAAAAGGCACCATTACGTGCCTTTGCGCCACCGCAACTGCACAGCTCCATCCAGAAGCTGCGCAGTTGCAGCTGTGCCATTACATACACCGTATAAACAGCGTTATGTAATGGTGCCAGCACCATTACGTATTAGGGTTCAGGAGTGTGTAAATGATGCGCGCTCTCGAACCATAAAGACGCCACCAAGCACCTCTTCATGCCCATCTCTTTTGGGCCTATGTGAGCATTCGATAATAATGGGTAAGCAGCTGTTGAGTTAGTTTAGCTACATTATCTAGGCTTGTCTATAGTTTTTGTTCAAACCAACATCTTCAGTTCCAGGTTCTGGTGGTTTCTTTTCCTTTTCTTTTTTCATTTAATGAACTACTACATAAACTAACCAACTTGGTAAACTTTAATATCATACTACTAATTTTGCAGCCTTAGAGACAATGTTACTTGGTTTTTATCACTTTTCAAGTAGAAGTGAGAAATGTTCCTGGCACATCTATCCATCTGTCTTTCAAACCTCTTCAGTATTTTGGTTGTTTTTTTCTTTTTAAATCTAACACATTAATATAACATAACAATAGTTTGTTGTAAATTTCCTGTGGGATCTTTGCCCCAAAAGAACTGTATACAATATTGTGTAGGGCTTTCCCTAGCACTTGGTATATCAATTTATGCAGAGGCCATAGGGGCAGGGTTGAAATTGGAAGAGACAGATAATCTGTCCAAGGCGAATTTGCTCTAAGAAATGTGAAGAGTCCAAGCCAATTACAGTAATCAGATGAAGAGAATAGGCTCAGGGTGGAGGGGAGAAGAAAGGTAATTTCAGCAGGTTTAAGGCCAGGAACAGGTGTTACTAAAAAGTGTGTTGCTTACTTCAAAGTTTTTATTGCCTCCAGGAAAGTCTAATGTTGCCGCCTCATTGCAGAAATAAAGCTGTTTGACCATGCTTTAACCACTCAATGCTATGGAATTCTGGGACTTGCAATTCTCTCTGACAACAAAGGCTAAATATCTCACAAAACGACAAATCCCAGGGGAAAAAAATCAAATAAGTGTTACCAGAGCATTCTGGCCCTGTCATTGACTATTGGTGCTTTCTAATAATATTAGCAATCTGACATATAAGGAAAAGGTCCAAGATGAACAGTTTTTACCTGGTAATTTTCCATGATGGCTTAGTAACTGTTGTTTCATGACTGGCTAATGTACCTTCAGTATCCTTCTGTGATTTGCTGTTTATTGTTGTATACTGTTGCTGATAGATTTTCCACTAATTTTGGGCTACCTATTGCAGCAAAGAATAACATGTACTTTCACCATGGCATAAATTCCTGTGATATCATGTGGCTGCCACAGAGAAACGTCAAGGAGGTACTAAACGAGCAGAGTTTGTTCCTAGCACCCTCATTGTCTTGGTTACCTGCATTATATACAGTGATGTAATGCTAAATTTTTAAGGTGAGGCCATCATCATGGCAGTTTTCATAGCAACACCCGCAAGGAAAGTCTAAGAAAGCAACCAAGTATGTTGAGATAAATAGAGAAGTCTTTCGTAAACTAATGAGCTTTGTCCACTCAAGAACCTAGCCATCCCAAGATATTTGGGATTGCATCAGGGCATCGCAGTGTTGTTGGGGAAATCTTTTTCCTCTCCAGTTGTTATGGTGATAGAGCTAAATATTCTTGGTCTTCAGCACTGAGTGCCGGGACCGCCACACCACTGATTTTATGACAAGGAGTTGTTGCTGGGCCAGGCCTGCCATTAGGAAGAATGAAACAACTAGCTCAGGCAGCAGTGAGTAGTGGTAGCAATGGCAGCGCTCTGTTCCCCTGCTTTCTACCTTGGGCTCACTTTCCTTTCCCTTTCCCTTCTCCTCTGTTCACAGACAGTGATGTTTGCACCACACCAACTGCCTGACACCCAGTAACCTGGCCTGCTGTCCTTTACCGTACTGTGGTTACTATTGAATCCCCAAGTGGCATGGATTCTTGGGCCATTAATTTTTGCAACTTCCCGTGGATTTCCCCATCCAGTCCTTACACAAGGGCTACCCGTGCCTAATTCTTCCTCAGTCATAATTTCCAATCTATCTATCAGTATGAGATTAAACAGAAAGAGAATTTGCCATCCACGTGCATTTTGGGGTAAAGCCACCTAAATGAGCACAATATTTTATCACACAAATACCCCTAAGCCCTTTCACAAGTTGCATGCAATTATGTGCAAAGAATGCTTTTTTATTTTAAGAGCTTCTTATATCCTTCTTCCACATTCTTATTTGAAATTACTGATGTATGCAAAATAAGGTCATCGTAAGGCAAACCTTTTCTGGCATACAATAGCATTTGATCCTTTCAAAGTACACACTCTGTGCTTGATGTGGTAAGACTCTTGCTGAGCTCTGTTGATTCTCACCCCCCTCCCTTACTCACTACTTAGAAAGTTTCCTTTCCTCAAGTGCCTAGAATGGAAATCAGTCTCCAGGGTTCCTTTCAAAGCTTAGCATAGCACATCAACTGTAACCGAACTCAAACATGCAGGAATAGTATACGCCGGTTAATCTCCACTATTGGGGAAAGCAGAGAGGTTCAAATACACAGTGGAGGCCATGTGCCCTTAGATGCTGGCAAGATTTACATGAACTCTAAAGGTTGCCTCTTATGTTCTGTTTTAAATGCCTCTGGTGGTTCCCATGAGTCACACCTGTCTGTGTCTGCAAAGGCATGCAAAATTCTGTATGAGTAATACACAGGAACAATCCCAACTAGACTGGGAACTGCCTAGCTACTGCTGGAGTAGCAGTGTTTTATGGAAGCACTGCAAGCTGTGAATATGAGTAATCAAGCTGGAGGTTTGCATACTTTTTCAGAGGTGAGTTGCATAGTTGTTATGTGCCTTCAAGCTGTGTTTTTTTTAACTGGTTATCTATCTGTTGTTGCATTTAAATTTGTTGCTCCCTGCCTCAAGCCATAGGAGATGGTGGGTTGTTGTTGTTGTTGTTATTATTATTATTACTATTACTACTACTTCTACCACCACCATGGCAACCCTATAGTGAATATCATGAGGTTTTCTTGGAAAGATTTGTTCAGAGTGGGCTTGCCATTGCCTCCCTCTGAAGCTGAGAATATGTGGATTGCTCAAGGTTGCCCAGTGGGTTTCTTCAGTGGGGATTCCCTGGTTTCCAGAGTCCTAGTCCAATACCTAAACCACTATACCATGCTGACTGGAGATGTGTAGTGTCCTCAAAATGTACTGTGAGAAGTATATTCAAGGATACTTTATATATTACCATGGCTAAACAATACAAGGAAATGCAAAGTTACAATACCCCGAGACAGACTATTTATTGATCCTGGGAGAGCAGTAGTACTGTCTACTCTAAATGAACACAGCTCTCCAAAGTTTCTGTCAGATGTTTGTCGGTTCCACCTGAGTTCTTCTTACCATGGAATCAAGTGGGCATTCCACTGGCATATTATGTATTCTGCCCCTGAACAGACAGACAGCTGCTTCTGGAATTACTTTGGGAATGTCTCAACAAATGAAATACTAAACTCTTTCCAGAATGTTTCAAATGGCCAATGATAAGGCTATATAGAATTACAAGTAGATGATGCCCTCAAATTGAAAAGTGTTAATTAAGATGTTAGTTTGGTTCTCAATGAGATGGAACTCTCTGTGGAAAAATTCCCTCCACAAAGCAAAAGCAGAATATGGAGTCGAAAGCCTAAGGCCAGGGGATTCCCAGCAGACAATGAGCACCAGTTAGCAAATGTTAATCCTTGTTTGCATATCCTCCCACCCTGAGGCCTGCCATTAGCAACAGAACAATACATTTGCAAATTACTCCCTCCTTCCCAGGGCCACACAGGATATATATATATCCAATCCTTTTTCAAACTATCATTCTCTGAAGATGCCAGCCACAGATGCTGGTGAAACGTCAGAAGGGAACTCTTCTAGAACATGGCCACATAGCCCGAAAGCTCCACAAAAAACTACAAAAGCAGAATGTCAGGGATGAGAAAGGTCCTGATGTGACTTTTCTGACATGCTGGCTTTCTGTACCAAAAAAAGCTTCATGTGAAGAAGAATGCTTCATATGAAGGGGCATTCCATCGTGTGACACATCTCCAGGGCCAGGCTGAAGTGAGATAGCCTGCACCACCTGGCCATGCAAACCTGTGCCTATTTGGACACCAGGATTCCAAACTTTCATTTTTATAAAAGTAATTTTATACCTCTTGTAGGTGCCAAGATATGGGCCAAAACCTAGAGGCACTCTTCTGTGAAATTGTTGTGTGAGAAACAAATGAAATGGCAATTGTAATGTAGCAGAAAGAAAAAAGCAACAATCATTAATTTAATGAATTTGTATAATTAGCATAATTAGTATAATTTGCACATTTTATGCCCAGATTGGAGGAAATGGACTATGATCAACCTGTGGATAAGCCATGCAATATGATGAGAAACTTTGAAGGTAAAATTGAACTTCTCAGTAAATTGTAATTCAGCAAGTTCTCAGTCAAATGCTGCTTTTAACATTTCTTGCCTCCACAATGGATGCTTTGTAAGTAACAAATGTCCTGTGAGTTTTCGTCCAATGATTTTTAAATATTGCCATTTTTAATATCAGATTTGTATCTATTTATCATGTTATGTAGAAGAGTTGTGTGTAAATTAATTCCTGTTTATAACTCTGTGTATACACTTGGATTCTGGTGCTGGCATTTATATTTCATGGCCTTTTGCCCCATTGGTTTTTTTTTCTTTTCTTTTCATTTTACCAATAAGGTAAATGAACTATGTGGATGGGGGAGAGAGAGGGGAAGATAGTTTGGAAAAGTTCCTTTTCTAAGCAGTATACATACACGTATGTGTATGTAACACACACACATACACACAGAGTCTATGTGCATGAATGCACCGTGAAGCTAATGCCGAAAGCCCAATACACAAAAGGCTATGCCACAATCAGTACATTAGTTTTAATATGTCACAAAACAATTTTTTTGAAAGCTCATGTGTCTGTTCTCCGCACAAAACCATTTAAGATCATCAGTGCCAAAACCAAGCATCCCAATTAAAGGAATTATAAAAAGGGAGGGGGGAAGTCTTCCTATGATACATCAATGAAAGATGAACATGTTAAATTCACTGTGATGATCAAGCAGAGTTATAGTTGTGCTAAGTTTTGATTGTGAACAAATATAAGGTTTTTGGACTTGCACTGTTGATGATCCAGCACTATTCATGAGAACTCAAAAAGGAGACAGAATGGCATTTTTAGAAACAGCTGAAATTGCTGATCCTTTGTCCTGGACCTGCTCATCCAAACTTGGCTGCACTTTCTGTGTACCATTTTGCAATATTTCTGTCAACTGTTAAGATGGATGCTGTGTAATTTTAAAGAAGGGTATAGAACAACTTGTCACATCTTGCAGTACAGTTGTTTTGATCATTTTTGTTTTACTTTTCATGAGTTCATTACCTGGATCACTAACCCAGAGAAATATTGCCAGTTAAGGGTCCGAACAGGCAGGCCAAAATAAAGCTACTTTGGGTCACTTTGGAGGCATGCTGTTTAAATGATGCATGCATCCTAAGAGGATGGATGCAGTGCCAATGCCTAAGGACTGGAGTGCAGCTCTGGCACAGCTTCTGGCCTCTTAAGATGCATGTGTCTTTAAAACAGCATATCTCCAAAGTGACCCGAAGCAGCTTTATTTTGGCCTGTCTGTTCGAGTCCTAAGTTATTAAGGCAGCAGGTTTGTACCTATTTGCCTGGGAGTTAAGTCATGCTGAGTTCAGTGTGGCTTAAAGATGGGGTTTGCAGCATGCATAGAACCTGCACAGCCTACTGACATCTGCACTTTGGGTCTGACACTATTGGCCAGGCAGCAGTTACAGCGTTGTGTTGCCACTTTCTACCCCCACTGTTCCTCTCAGCACATGGCCTGACCTCTTTGCCTCTTCATTTTCAATCCTATGGAATAAGAATCATCTTATTCTCCATTTCACCAGTCTCTTCTCTTGCTGTTTCAGAAGGCCAGGGGCTCTTAATGCAACATAATCATAGCACCAAGAGCCAGCATGGTTTATTGGTTTGAGCATTGGCCTGTGACTGGAGACCAGGATTTGAATGCCCACTCAGTCATTGAAACCCACTGAGGGCCAGTACAGACCGGCACTAAAAGCCACCTTGCGGGTGGCATGGGGGCCTGGCATATGCACAACACATGCCCTTATGCTGCTCTGACGCCACCCAGAAGCCGCCTGCCTACCCACATGTGGGTTGGGTTCATGGTGCTCCGGCAGCGTAGTGTTTAGATGCTACATGCCTTCTGAGTGCTGTAAAGCAAAAATGGCAGCAGCGGAAAGGGCACCCTTTCGTGGACTGAAAAAAATAGCTGGGTCGGGGCCACAGCATGCAGTTGCATATGGTTTCTCTGATATATTGATATGTGGTTTCTTTGATATATTGTATTTGGATTTTTTTTTTACGTTTCTTTTTTACCGGATATTATGTTATGTTTGTATTTAATTTGTTTAATATTGTTTTGATTTGAACCTGTTTTGAGGGACTGGGAAAGGGTTTAATTATGAATTTCATTTGATTGTAACGTTTTTATTTTCTTTGCTTGATTGATATTTTATTTATTGACTGATTTTGGTTGCTTATGTATTGGTCAGGGGATTAGGAAGGGATTATTTTGTATCTTATTGTAATTTTTATATTGTATTTTCCCATTGTTGTTAGCCGCCCAGATTCCCTATGATTGGGTGGGGTACAAATAAATTTTATTATTTATGATTATTATTGCCATGGCCCCAAACCAGCTCTTTTAGGGGTGGCATCACACTGCCCCTTTGAGGCTGCCTGTTTCACCCCGAGTGATCTTAAGTTAAGTCACACTATTTCAGGCTGAGAGGAAGGCAAAGACAAACCCCCTCTGAACAAATCTTGCCAGGAAAACCACATAATAGGTTCACTGTAGTGTCACCATGTCAGAAATGACTTGAAGGCACACTGTGAATGTGATTCCACTTTAATATGGGTCTATCCTACAGAATCCTGGGCTTTTGCAGTTTGGTGAGGCACTAGGTCCAGGCCCCAGAGGGAGAGAAGAACTACTGGACCTCATCCCCTTTCCCACCACCTTCCCCTTTTTCTTTTTGTGTTGTCTTTTAGACTGTAAGCCTGTGGGCAGGGATCCGTCTAACGATATGATTGTATGTACAGCACTGTGTAAACTTACAGCGCTATATAAATAAAATTAATAATAATAATAATAAAGGTCTTGGGTTGAGAATTCAAAGTACCCCTCCTTAAACTGCCAATCCCAGGATTCCAAAGGATGGAACTATGACAGTTAAAGTGGAGTCACAATCAGTTTAATTCTGTACTGAGAAAGGGCCTTAAAGAGGCAATGATGGGATGAGAAGTCTGTCTAATCCTACCTGTGCTTGTCCCTTCCAGTTATGACCAGAGCAAAACAAAGCGTATCGTTTAACTGAAGTGTTTGTTCCTGGTACTGTGGCAATATATTTACAAGGAACCTATGCAACCAGAAATGACCTCATTTGCTTTTAATAGTTAGTCAGTCCATTTAGGTCTTTTGTGAATAATGGGTTGCTTGGTCTCAGTTCACTGGACTGTATTCCACACAGCGTGGGATCCCTGTTCTGTTTCGTTTGGGAACAGTGTTCCTCTACTCACAGGCATCACTAGGGGTGTGTGGACCTCAGAGGGGGTGTCACTCAATGTGGCTGCTGGTGGAACTTTGATCTGACAGCATTTCTGGCTGGGCAGTAAAGAGAGTCACCTTCCTTTGCTGCCCAGCCAGCAGCTCCACCAGATCTGAAAAAGGCTGTTGGAAGAGAGGAGAGGGGTATTAAAAATTATCCACACTTGATGTCAAATGCACTAGGTATGCCACTGCCCCTACTTCAGGGAATGGCAAGCATGGTGTAGTAAGGCAAAGGAGATTATCACATGGCTTTTCCCCCTGGTCTGGGCATGGGCTGAGACCGTGTATAAAGAGATGTTATGGCACAGCTCCGTGCTCAGATCAGAGGCATCCCATACCCAATCGGGACTTCTCTCGTATTTTTCAATGAGTGGAAAAGTACAGGTTTTTTTGCTAAGTCCTGGAGAAGTCCCAATTTGGTACAGGATGCCTCCAATGTGGGCATGGAGCTGTGCAATAACATCCATTTATCCACAGTCTCAGCCTGTGCCCAGAGCAGGAGAAAACAGTCAGTGCGATAATCTCCTATGACTCTGGAGACCAGGGTTTGAAGCCCTGCTTGAGCATAAAAATCTATGGAGTGACCTTAAGCAAGTCACATGCTCTCAGCCTCAGAGGATAGCAATGGCAAAACCCCTCTGAAGAAATCCGGCAAGAAAACCCCATGATAGATTGGCCCTAGGTTTGCTAAAAGTCAAAAATGACTTTTTGGCACACAACTACAAAACAGCCCATGTGCCCCCAGGTCTGTTTTGTGGACCCTAAGGACTGCTAGGGAAAACTGAACCCCGAAATGCCCTTGAGGAGCCATGTGAGATATTTTCCCCACTTTCTCCACTTCTCTAGTCCATTTTAATTGCAGGAGTGGCCTTATGCTAAAACAGGATGTGACTTTTGATCTGGTGCTGAGCTTGCTGTTTTCCTTCCCATTTCTTTTTTTCCCCTTTGTGTCTTGTAAGCCTGAAGAAATAAAATTTTAGAATAGACCTCTAACTCACCTCTGGAGACTTTTTGCTGATTGAAGTAATGGTGCTGAGCGACAAGCAAATTGTAGGAAATCAAGAGTTGGTTAGCACTAAGGCTGAGCTTCAAAAAGTTTACAGAATGCCAAATAAAATAAAATAAAATAAAAATAAGAGGAAAGATCTCTGTTTTGCCACAGGCAAGTAAATGTTTTGGATAGGGAGACAATAAACATACCGGAGGTGGCAGGTTTAACAGATTTATTAGTAGGCAAGAACACTATACGGTATAAAAGCAATAGCTATATTCTAGACATTATAAAAGCAATTTCTATAACTAAAACAAAAAGCCCCATAGAGCAAAGTCATATCTCCATTCAACTATTGGCAGCCCTGGAAAAGTAACAGTGAAGGCACCCTCCTCTGGCCAATGTGCAGCTCCAGCTGGTCTGTGCTGATGCCTCAAATCAAATCCAGAGGATGAAGTTTCGTTTGACTTGTTTCCATTTCTCTCTGCTTTGGTGGCATCCTGTGTGAACAACACATTTCCCAAACACTGGTTCAGGTATGAGCAGTCCAAACAAGAACCGCATTTAAAAATATACTTTTGCTCTGGATCTTCTGGGAAGGTCTGAAGCCCTCTGTTCCCACGCCATGGTGACTGCCTGCATGGGCATCTTATCAAGCTGCCTAACACATCCGTCAGTGGTGTCCCTGCCCAGGATGTCACTCCTTGCAAGGAAGCAGGGCTTTTTGCATTGGGCTTCTAGGGGCAGGGCCAAAAGGGCACTCCCCCCTCCACCTTGCTGCTGCACTGTGTAGAGTGGCACTGTGGCAGAGAGGAGGAGGTGTGCTTGGCCATCTCAACAGCCCTCCCTAGCCTTCCAAGTCCCATGTGGCCATGGCCACTAGGAATCTGCCCCTGGCCTTCTGAGTCCTATGTGGCCTTCATCACACAGGATCTGGGAGGCAGCCACCAACTCTCCCTGGAATGTATTACCTGATTGGGTAGCATCACCCTCTGGGGTGTCACCTGCTGTGGTCTGCACCACACCAAGTGCCAGAATTGCAGAGGAGTCTGGTGATGCCCTGGTGATGCCATTGACATCTGCCACCCACTGCAGACCATTCATTCTGAGGTCAGGATGAGGTGCCCAACTTATGATTGTCTGTGGGCAGCTCATTCTCACCTCAAAAACAAGTGATCTATGGCAATGGCTCAATGGGATGCTTGTGCAGAAAGCTGTGGTGCTGTGGGAATGTTGGGCCAGCTAAGAAGTGGAGATTGGGGCAGTTTCAGGGCTAGCATACTGCAGGCTACCCCTGGAGTTTCCTGGCCAGTGCAGACGGGGCCTTAGTATCAGAAGAGATGCAATTCTTATATGACTGTTGCATCCAAAATCTGCAATTTTGCTTTTATTCATATCAGTACACAGTTACACTTACAGAGCAAAATGAAAGGGAATGTGGACAACACTTTCTCCCCAGTAGATGGTCTATAATTTCATCTCCATATGAAAATTTGAATCAGAATGTCAGTATCATTAGTGTTTCATCTCAGAGAAGAACAACCATTTTGATTCTGTGGCCGAAAGAGTAGTGAAAGCAAAGCTAAAGGGAAAAGGAACCAATTAGGTAAAATGTGCCTCTGAGCTTTGTGTACCAATGTTAACTGTTTTCCCCAAATGGGTCCTTTGTGGGGTTTTTTTCTCCTCAGGCTTAAAATTATAATGGTCAACAGGAATAGTTAAAACAAGCATGTTGGAAGAAGAGGAGTTGTACAAAGCTGAGCGTGTGTGTTGAGGGGGAGGGGGCACAGGATTTCTGGCAGGGATGCACGTTACGTTAAAGAAGACTGAAATTCAAACCCCCAATTACTGATGCCCGAAAGGTTCTAGTTTAGACTCCTCTGCAATTCTGGCTTTGGTAATAAAAGATTTCCTTCTGTCTGTTTCTGAGTATACAGGGTGTACAAAGAGCCACGTCAATCTGAACTGCACAGTGCCTATAATAATTACTGCTGCCACTGCTGGGGCCGGGAATGATTTCAGCCTCTAGCAATGCACAGCTATTAGACTGCTGTACATTTAAAATGTCCTGGACATAAAGTGTTTCACAGGGCTTCTTCAGTCTTACGTTGAATCAGGTCATCCTCCAGCTAGGCCTTCATTCCTGCCAGTACGGACCAGCAAAGTGAATAGGGAATCCTCCGGCAGTAGTTCAGTCACAACTGGGGAGGCTCCCGATGTTGCTAGAATTCAGCTCTCAGAATCTTTCACCACTTGCAGTCCTGGCTGGGACTGCTGGGAACTGAAGTCCAACAACTTTTAGACCCTCAGTTTAAAACTGCTGCCATAAAGCTATTAACAGGTAGTACGTGTATATGTGAGAAAGAGAGCGTTTGTCATATGCCAAGCACAAAGCTTCACACATGACCAGAGTTTAATAGCAGCTCACAGGTTTTGGAAAGGATAGTTATCAAGTTGCTCAGCAATTTCCCTCCAAGTCTTGGAGTCTGAAATGGCAGAAAAAGCCCTAATGGAAATGAGAAAATGACTGGCGGTATTGATTTTAACCTTGATTTCACTAAAGGATTGGTTCACAACCTTTGAACCTCCAGATATTTTGGTCTTCAACTCCAAGAATCCCTATTCGTTATCCATGTTAACTGAAAGTTAATATTCTAAACATCTTGGGAATCACCACATTAAAGCTTAATGTTCAAAAAATGGTTCAGGGTATTGGCAGTGAAAAACATTCTTTACATGCTCTGAGATGCTCTCCACTTTGAAACCGAGCTAAAATAAGTGACTGCATGATTCCAAGGTCAGTCTCTGCTGTTGCTGCTTTCTGTCAACCCACCATGGCCTTTCTGTTTGGCATACCTTTTTGATGGAAACAGAGTATGTTCCATTGAAAAGATGCCCTTTGCAACAAGCTTTTCTGCATTAAGTAAATATTGCTGTTCTGTGTTCACCTCTCTTTACTCCTGCTGGTGCCTGGGAAAGGTAATCCATTAACTGGAATGCAGAAGATCGAGTGCTGTCTTGTTGGTATGGATAGATGACATTCCTGAAATATTTAACCAGCCTGACCTCTCTTCTATTTTCACCAGGCCATTAAAGCTCGAGAAGCTAAGGCGCCCAAGGCGCTACATAAAGTATTAATGCCAGTTTCTTTTGCCATGTTCTGTACCACTGTGTCTGTCTCATTCGAGTTAAAAAGAGAACACCTCTGCTTTTGAAACTGAAAAGCAACCATGAATGTTTGCAAGAACATGCAAGCATTTCCTTGTCAATTTTTATTATGCATCTGTGAAAACTGTAACTCTCTCTCTCATATGAAGTCAAAACAAAGTTGTTGCTTATGTTATTGTTTATTGTTAATATCTAGCTGGAAGTTGTTTTTAGCAGCATCAGCTGGGAAGATAGCAGAAGAGTACTAGAGAACAACTCTAGGATTCTACTCTGGCCAACTGTTTTGTACCTGTGTGTGCCTGTCTAGAGCAGGCAAGGTAAAAAGCAGCAGCCTCTGGGATCCATTACTGAGCATGTGTGTAGCAAAACAGGTAAAAAAGGGAAAAGCAGATGAGCTTACCTCATCCACTATCCCCAGAATTTTTTTATAAAAGGAATTCCAAAATAGAAATAATAAAGGAAGTGGTGAGTAGTTAAAGGAAAAATAATCATCCCTGGATTCATGTTGGAAAAGGCCTTTCAAGGGATCTCTAGAAGAATCAATTTTTTTGTTTACTCATATAAGACTTCCCTGACCTAGCTGTTTCATTTTACAAGTGCATATTGCTACTTTTTGATAGTTTGCTGAAACCCATTGAACTGTATGTGTGTGCTGTCATATTAGTTAGAATCAATTAGAATCATCCAATCCATTGTATTCCCCATTATCATGTATGGATTAGGGCTGGAGAAGATATGGACTGGTGCTGAGGATACCATGTACAGCCAAAAAGACAAGATGATTAAACTGAGGCTATCATACTTGACCACATTTTGAGAAGGCATGTGTCACATGGGCTGCATCAACATTGTAGAAATAATCTAGTTCAAAACCACTTTAACTGCCTTAGCTTAGTGCTAGGGAATCCTGGGATTTGTAATTTGTTGTGGCACCAGAGCTCTCTAGCAGAGAAGACTAAATGTCTCACAGAACTACACTTCCCAGAATTACATAGCATTGAGCTATGAAAGTGGTGTCAAACTGGATTATTTCTGCAGTGCAGATGGAGCCATGGGGACTCCCACTGAAGGATCCTGAAACTAGCTAGGTTATCATTGTTGGTTAGGGTCAGACCTAAAATAGTTGATCCTCTTGTTGCTTTTTCTACCTTCTGGACAATGAAATTGCCTGCAAGCCAACTGAGGAATTTGTTGGACCTTAAATTTTTGGCAGGTTTTGACGTCTAACAAGAATCAGGATAACTGAAATCCCCCATTAATACTACTCCTTTCTGAATGTTTGGTTATCTGTTCTAGGAAGGCATCATCCAAGTCCTCAATCTGGTTTGGAGATCTGTGGTATACCCCCCACAATGACATCACTGTGATTCTTTAATTTTTTGCCCAGATGCTGTCAACCTGGCTTCCTGGATTTAAGTCATGGATCTCTTCACAGGTGTTAATATCGCTGACATATAATACTACTTCTCCTTCTCTCCTATGTGCATTACTTATCTAAAATAGGTTATAAAGGTGGTTTCATAATGACTTCAGATTTTTAAGAGTGATATATACAGAGTATGAGCTTTGTTCTTTTTGCAAAATGCTTCAGTTTTCCCCCTACATTGTATGCTATTTAGATATAGAAAAGTAGTATCTATTTGTTGTTTTGTTGTGACAAAAATATTTACACAAACACAAACCCCCCAAAGAGAAGTAGTAATACCGAGGAAATGGTTCTTATCAGACTAATCAGTTGTTTCTAGTCGTTCCACTTGAAATTGCTTCTCCCATGTTCAGAAAGATAGTCTTTTGCACCAAACCTGTATTTGCATTTTAATGGCATTAGTTCCCATGTTTGCTTCCATGCACTTGAAATATGACAATATCATTTACACCACCCAATTTTCTCTGTGATTAGTTTTGAAACAAACCACAGGAAGCCACAAGTGCACAATTGTACAATTATATAATGATACTATTATGGAGAGAAAAAAGCATTACCTGGCTAGATGAAGAAGAGGAACATACAACAAGTTACTTCCACCATTTTTTTTCTTTTTTCTTTTTTCTGCAAATCAACACTTGCCCAGTTCTGTTTTTGTATATTACTCATTAAACTTCCTTATATTTATTTGTATCGACTCTTTAAATCTTTCCTGAATTCTGTGGTTTCTTTGGATATTAATCCTTAATAGGATTACATCAGAACTGTGCTATTGCACTGTTCCCCTTATTTAAAAAATTAAAATATCATGGGGAAAGAAACATTGTGGAGAATGGAGAATGAACATATAGCAGTTCTTTTGAGAAATCTTGGGAATGTTGGTGTCATCCCACCTCAATCATTGGAAGTAGTCTGGGATAACCCTGCTGGAGATCCTTAGGGAATCCCCAAGGGACTTGATGTGCAAATGAGCCAACAACAGTGCAGTACAGTATAGCACTTGGAAGCCCCAATATAATGCAACAAGCTTCAGGCAAAGACACATCTAATGCAGTGCAGTTGATAGAATGGCTGACTTGCGTGATAAGCTCCCCTACTCTGTTTACTGAGGTATACCTGGATATTTATTTATATCCCACATTTTTCCAAGGCTGAGACTCAAGGGAGCTTCCAAAAGTTAAAACAGATACAGCTGAATAAACTCACGCCATACAAAAATGACAAGTGTGAACTAACTATGAATAAAATCAGAAGCCATCAAAAGCATGACTGTTTGAAAAAGGAAAACAACAAATGCAAATGATACGGCACATTATAAAAGGCCCTTTCCCCCTTGACCAATCAGACCTCAAAGGCCTGCTGAAACAAAGAGATCTTCACCAGCCTACAGAAGGATAGCAAGGAGGGCCCCAGTCTAACCAGTGCCTAAGAATAGCTATTGAGAAGGCCTTTTCCCCTATGGTGACCCCGAGGGGAACCTATCAGAGGGTTTTCTTAGCAAGTTTCTTTAGATGGGGGTTGCCATTGCAATCTTCCGAGGATGAGTGAGTGTGCCCAAGGTCACCCTGTGGGTTTACATGGCCAAGCCGGGATTTGAGCCCTGGTCTCCAGAGTCATAGTTCAGCACTCAAACTACTACACCATGCTGGCTCTCACCAGGAGTAGGAAAGTGATGGCTGCAGAACACACAATAGCTACTTGGGTGGTCAGAGCTGGCCAAACATATTCCCAACCATATAGCCATTCACACCTATAACAATGTACACACATCCACTGAAATACCCTTCTTTGGCTAGTGAGACAAGATTAAAACCCCTATCCTCTCCAGCCACTCTAAGCAATGCCTGTTAATAGCAGCATAACAACAACTTTGTTCTGGGGCAGATGTGGAGGGTTCATCTCTCCATGGTCATGATCACAATGTAGGCAGGGCGACTCCTTCTACTTGCTATTAACTGTGAGTAGTGGGGAAACAATCTATTTTGATCCCTACTGTGGATCCCTGATGGCTGATCAGCTAGGAAGTGGGAATAATAAGTGGGACCCTGCAAGTGGAGAGCTGCATGCAGTCAATGTGTTGAAGATCACTTACCTGTGAAGTAGTCTACCAGTCCAATGGTAGCCAGCCACAGGTACCAGGAGAGCAGGGGTATGAAACCAATAGCCTTCTTTCTCTCCTCCCACCTCTGCTTCTTTGTTTCTCAATATTCACCTTAAGAACATTCTGAACAAGGAGTGTAAAACAGGCACTATCATGATCACCTCAAATGTGGCCAGTGGTCACCACTGTGTCTTGCATTTGTGAGTTCTGTCCAAAAACTATCCACTGTGTGAAGGAGGATTTTATTTTATTTTATTTTTGTTGAGATACTGCTCATCAGTTTTCTTGTATGACTCTGAATTATTTATTCATTCAAAACATATCCAAGAAATATCTAAAGTAACTTTGAAGGCAGAGGGAGCAACATTTCTTTGTATCTATTTCAAATAGTTTAGTATACAAGGTTCCCAGATCTCAGGGCTTAACTTGAATCTCAGGGCCTGGACTCCCTCCTCCAGTCTTCAGGGTGAGAGAGCAAAATGTTAAGATCAGAGTGCCATCTTGAAAGGTGTGTATGATTGACTAAACCTGGGCTACTTGTCTTTATTTGATTGGTGTTCTCTGTGCAACAGCAGTAGAGGCTTAAGGTCTTGTCCTTTACTGATATCACTGGGTCTGCTTCATGACATTACAAGAGATCCCCAGCAAACTGTGGATGTTGGTCCTGAAATCTCAGGGCTTGGATAGTTTCAATCTGGCAGCCCTAGGCATCAGGTTAATTTACTAAAGACTATAGTGCTGCTTTAAGATGACAATGGCAAGAGTAATTTTATCCTGTGGTTACTATGTGTGACATGAGGTAGTCTAAAGGATCTAAATTTGGATATCAATGCTATGTCACTATTAGTGCCAAAATGTTGGTGCAGAAGGTAAATGTTCTAGAGTCTAGACCCTCCCATCTAGATGATGATGTTGATAATAATAATATTAATAATATTAACAATAATAATTTTTATTTCTAGCCCGTCCCTCTGAACAGGCAATTGGGGCAGGGTACAAGAGGATTAAAACAGCAACAATTAAAATAGAACAATCCCATCCTCACCTCCCATCCCTTAAAATAAAATTAAATCAGCAATGAGTTAAAACATATCAATATCAAAACCTAAAATTTCTTGAGCTGTATGGGTGGGCTGAGGAAGAAGGCTGGAAAAAGTCTAAATCTTGGATTTGGAGCCGGGAGATGTTAAACATTGTCTGGGAAGGCCTGCCGGAAGAGATGCATCTTTAAGGCTTTTCTAAAGCCATCGATGGATGAAATGAGACATATCTCATCCGGCAGGTCATTCCACAACTTGGGGGCGATAGCTGAAAAGGCCCTCTGGGAGGTCTGCGTCAGCCTGGTCTTCATAGGCTGTAGCAGGTTCCTCCCAGAGGACCGAAGTGTGCGGGGGGGGGGGGTCATACGGGAAGAGGCGGTCCCTAAGATTGGATGGACCCAAGCCATGTAGGGCTTTAAAAGTTAAAACCAACACCTTGTACTGCACCCGGAAACTAATCGGCAGCCAGTGGAGAGACTTAAGCACAGGTGTTATGTGCTCTCTCCTAGGTGTTCCTGTGACAAACCTGGCTGCCATGTTTTGAACCAGTTGTAGTTTCCGGGTTAAGCACAAGGATAGCCCCATGTAGAGTGCATTGCAGTAATCCAGACGTGAGGTTACCAACGCGTGTACCACAGTTTCCAGATCCCTTGCATCCAGGAAAGGGTGCAGCTGGCAACCGAAGCTGATAACAGGCACTTCTGACCATCGCATTCACCTGACTAGTCGTGTGAAGCAACGAGTCAAGAAGTACCCCCAGACTGCGAACAGAGTCTTTCGAGGAGAGTGTGTCCATCGAGGACTGGGGATTGTATTCCCAAACCGAGTTTTGGGCCTGTAACTGTAAGTATGTTGGGCAATCCTGTTGGAAGATTTTTGCATTCATTTTCCCCCTCCTTAGATAGATGGGGATTTCCTGCATGCAAACTCTCTCTCTCATTCAAACTAACCATGAGATTTAGGCCACTCACCCTTTGGTCACTCACCCATTTTCTCTCAAGATTTTCTCTTGAACTGTTGGTTTTCCATCTCACTCATCTCTCACTTTTTACCTGGACGATTCACTAGCTATATTAGGATATAGCTTTTATGTAAATATAGATTAAAGCCATTAATAAACTTTTGTTTTAAACTACAAGCTACATGTTTGTTGTTTTGAGTTAGTTTCAGTTCTTAGGGAAGCACAGTCAAACAAAAGCACATTTCTGCTACTCTGCTGATTTAAAGCTAGACGCTAACAGGCTTGGCTTTGACCATTTTGATATTTCAATATTTTTGTTTCCTTACCAAAGAATCAAGCCTTAGGAAATTTAAATTACCCTACAAATCTGTACTTTCTATCAGCCTTAGAGGAAGGCAATGACAAACCTTTTCTGAATAAATCTTGCCAAGAAAACCCTAGAATAGAGTCACCACAAGGCAACTTAAAGGCATATCACAAAAATAAAGCACCCTGCTATCATCTAGTGTAGTAGATCTGCTATCAGAACTATGCTAGGCTGAGCAATATATGACTCCTCTAGACTTACTGTACAGCCTCAGAATTCCTCAGAGGAATTTTGCATTCACAAGGTCCTTATTCCATAACGTATTCTAGCTCATCACCTTCAAGGAAGACCTTCCCATTTCCTTCCACAGAGCCTTATGTAGTCAACCTAGGTGTTAAAAGTACATGGGGAAAGTGGTAATGTGATTTTTATGGTGCTTCCTGTATATGCCCACATTTAATTAGAGCTTGTAAAATGAGATGTTTGAATAACATAAGGAACTCATAAACAGAGCGGCACTTCAGCCCTTAGTTAATGTCTCATCAACAAACAGGACTGTGATCTTATTCAGTGAAATGCTGTAATGCAAATTCCCCACCCAGTTTTGGTACTTGATGTAGTGAAATGTAAATTTATAGAAGCAGTAACAGGCAAGTGTTTAACACTTAAAGAACCAATTAGGGGACCGATTATCTTCCCAAATTTCTTCCCAGCATTTTGCATCATGCACAGCATAAAGTTTTCTGAGAATCATAGCTTCATTTTTTTGAGAGAGAGAAAAATAGATTGCATGTTTATTGAATTAAAAAAACAAACCAATATTTGCAATGTTACACAAAATATTTAACATATTCTTCACATTGATTACAGTATTACATGACTTCCTTGTTGTTGTTCTTGTAAGTTCAGGTATCATTGAAATCTTCTCTAAACCTTTCATCCAGAGTATTCAATAAAGAAAAATATACACTATCTTTGTGATTTCCATGAGTCTTTGTTTCAAACAAATTGTACGCTTAATTTGTTTGTTAAGTAATCCTTCCCCTAATCGACAGAAATAACTTGATTAATTCTAATGCTCTTATTTTCCCCCATGTGTCTAGTTGGTTTAAATCATTATAATTTCATATTATAGGTCTTTCTGTCCTTTTCTTTGTTATATCATCTGAGTAGACTTTAAGTAGAGTTTAAGCTTCATTTAAGGCGTGGGGAGGCTCTGACCCTCATCATGGTAAAAAAAAAAAAAGGCTGCCATCCCTCACCTTAGCCAAAGAGTTCAGTGTCTGGATGAGGATGGTGACAGGCAGAGATTCGACTGATGGTGACAGGCAGATATTTGGTAGATTAAGCTCCATGTTATTGTATTTATTCAGGAGACAGTGAAAGTGCACATGTGTCGAGTTTTCAACAAAGTGCAAAGTATACTTAAAAGAGACGGACTATGACAATGATGACAAACCTCTTAGGGTCCGAGTGCCCAAACTAAAAGATGCTCTGGCACCAGGTGTTACCCAGGGCGGGGGGGGGGGGTTATGGGGATGGGGGAATGGGACTTCTGGAGTGGAATTTCCAGAGTGGAACTTCTTCCCCTGGCCCTCCCAGGCCTTCAGCTGCCTCTCCTGAGACAGCTGAAGGCCTGGGATGGCCGGCAAGAGGAGGAACAGGCATGCACCTGTTCCTTCTCTTCCCCCACTCTCCTGGGCCTTCAGCTGCCTCTCTGAAGACAGCTGAAGGCATGGGACAGCTGGAAAGCATGCACCTGATCCTCCTCTTCCTCACCCTCTGTGTGCCCTGAAAAATGGCTTCATGTGCCATCTCTGGCTCATGTGCTATAGGTTCACCACCATGGGACTATGAGGTAATTGTATTGCTTTGTACAGTCACAGTAGTTTCAGATACCAATGTGTTTCACAGTGGACTCTTTCACACGGGAGGAATTTCTCTTTACTGCAAATTGAACCTATTCGAATTCCTGTGAATTCGCTTGTTAGCGAACTCACGGGAATTCCCATTGCGTTTGGAGTGCGTTTGGAGTAACGTTCCATTTCCCGAAAATGACCTCCCTTTGCCTGAAATTGCATGCAAATCTTTAATTTGCAATAACGGAAAACCCATGATTGCGTTCGGAATGACTTCCCTTTTGCCCGAAATTGTGTGTGAAGCTTTAATTCGCAATAACATCAAACCCCATGATTGCGTTCAGATTGCCATTAAATTGTACTTCCAATTTCCGACGTCTGAAAGAGTCCAGTGTATTATTTGTGATGATATGAGTATACTTCATTTTACAATTAGATAGGTATGGAAAATTTAGTCATAACCAGATCAGTTGTTGGTATTAGTAAATATTGCTAAATAATCAATTAAAATTGTTGTGATTTGAATACAATAAAGGTTAGGAATATTTCTCGTACCACCTATCATAGATTATATAGTAAAGGTATTTAAAGTGAGAATTGTCACAGCAATCAGTGCTTTGAAGTAGTCAGTCCTAAATGTGCCTTCTGTTTAGCTTTTCAAAAAATGGTACCCCCAAGACTGTAAAGAATATTGTCCAATCACATATGAAGGTACCAGTGAGACTTATAATGAGTTCATGGCTAGGTTAAGATCAGAACAAGAGGGTTCTTGCTTTGTAGCTTAGTCTTTTGCAGCACATCTTATGCATATTTTATTCTGAATGTCTCACAGATTTCAGTGATACTTTGATGACACACTAGATGTCATGTTAAATGTGCGGTTTGGCATGGCATGTCTTTATTAACCCTTTCAAATAGCAGCCATAAGGATTGGGACTGTGACCAAGGTGGAGATATTTTAACCCTTTATTCTCATAGTGCACTATAAGTGAAAATCCAAGCTTTTGCAATCTACTTTTTGTATGTGCGCGTGTTACAAGGCATGTTGCCATTGGTATCAAGTATAACTTTAGATGAGCTGGGTTAAGGGTGAACTGGATGTGGTTCGCCAGCCCGATCTCTTTAGACTGAAGAACTGAGGGTTCTTGCCACTCGTCAGATAATCTGGATTCTGTTTGGGATCTCATCATCACTTTCTGACCACCTAGGCATCCAGTTGATGATGTTTGTAAAAACCAGACAGGCAGTGTTAGCATCTACAATCCACTCAGGCATTCTTAAGTCTTGGAATCTCAGGATATTTCTATGGAAAAATGAGCAGGCTCTTTGGTAATCTTTATGGCTATTTTAAAGCATATATTTATTATATGTGATCATAGATATGCAAACATATATATTTCCCTTAGGGGAAAACACAAAGATGTCAATGCCTGGGTGTTTTGCTTTCATCATAGTACATAACAATGCATGGCAGGTATCATACGTTTATTGCATTACAGGACAGATTCTACAGACTAACAGGGCTATATCTTTGAATCTGTTACACCATTATAGCAATTGAAACTATTTTTTCTCTCTGCATCTCTTTAGCAGACATTTCTATATTAATCACATAGAGATTACTGAAATTCAGTCTTGTGTCTATTTAGAAATACAATCTCATTTGTTGAGGCACTAGACATCTCTAAACAGGCAGCCAAGGGGTTAAACTCTTTGAACCTTGTTCTGTTTATAAACCACCATTGCATAGCTTTGAACATCTTTATATCTATTTTATTGGTTCATATCAGCATCAGCATGCCAGGGCAGCTTATCTGTTTTCAGGAACAGTGTAATGTAGAGGTTACCTTGTAGCCCTCTCTTCATATGATGGAGACAGATGAAGCAGTCTAATTGCTATCTCAGCTTGGTTTCTTTTTCCTCTCCCTAGCCTCTGGCTAGCTGTTAACTGTCCTATCAAAGCAAAGGTACGGACAGTGCCTTGTTTATGTTATTCAATCAAAACAGAGATCCTAAATAGGATGCCACTCTGGGTCTAGTTGTAATCTTTGGTTACCTGCCATTATAATTTTATCAGCCAGTGCACCTGCTAGAAAGGGTATTAAGTGGTAAAGTTTGCTCCTATCTCAATGTTGATAGAAATGTGGGCATTCTTCTTCGTGGTCTCTGCGAATCATACAAATGGGTTTTACTGCGCATGCGCAGTTCAGCTCGGAAACTTCTGGAATCACTAGGCAGACTTCGGATTGCAACTTTTTGGCGGTAGCTCTGCCCACCGCTATATAAGTCCCCTGCTTTCCCGCTCTTTCCTCAGTTCCATTTTTTCCGCCGCGCTAGCAGCTTGGAACTTCGCTCTCTCTCAGATTTGCTTGTTATTATTGGATTTGACCTCGGACTTCGGACTTTTGACTACTCTTACGGACTTGTTTGGATTTGGAAATAATTCGGATTTGGCTTTTACTCGGACTGGACTGACGACTCTCCCGCTTCGGCTCGCTGTTCCGAGCGTTCCTACCGCGAGCTATGGCCCCGCCGTTCAAGGAATGTGACACCTGCGGAGGCAAAATCCCTGAAAGGGATAATCACAATACGTGCCTTTTGTGTCTGGGTGAGGGGCACAACCCTAAATCGTGCGCCCAGTGCCAATCGATGACCCCGCAGGCAAGAAAAAATCGCGCTGCCCGTTTACAGGCCGCACTCCTCACTAAGGTCCTTTCGGGGCAGGCTACGGCGTCGGGGGCCACGACTATGCCCAAGCCCGCGGAGACTTCCGAGCCCGCGGAGGCGCCTAAACCTATGGAGGTCGCCGCTACTACAATGCCAACTGCGTCTTCTACCTCCCGGGACCGGGATGGAAAGGTCAAACACAAGACCAAAAAGCGGCCAAAGGACCATCCAAAGGATACGCCCCAGTCGGCTGAGGGTCAGTCCAAAGTGGGCTCGCACTCAAAGAAACCTCAAGAAGGTGCTGGATCGAGTGCGCAAAAGGCTTCGGATTCGAAGCATTCTAAAAGGTCCCATGAGAAACAGGCGACCGCAACCGTACACGATTCGAAAAAGAAACGGCATGTATCGCCGGCTTCGGACGATCCGTCCAGAGAGGTCTCCGCAGCGGCTTCCGTTCCGAGAAGATCCTCCTCGGTACCGAGTGCTGTCGACGCCGGCACCAAGACCACGCCGGACCGCTCTCGTTCGTCAGGTACCCATGCTATTTCGGTCGATGACCTTGATATACAGGTTGTTTCGGACCAAGACCCCCCGGTTCTGTCTCCCCCAGTTAGGAAGAGAGCTGAACAATCCCCCGTACCGAGAGTGGAGACCCAACAACAGCGTTTCGATTATGTCTATGACAGCGAAACGGATATGTACTACATGCCGGTGGGTCGAACTCTGCCACAACACCGTACCGGACCAGTGGACATGTCGTCATCAACAGCGAGGCAGGACTCAACACGTTCATTGCATGCGGTCTCTGCAGCGGCTACACAAACGAGCTTGGGTGAGATCTAATTTAATTTACACTTGAGCCATTGCATTCTGGGAGCCAGTGCTGGGAGGCTACTTAAGGCTACTCAAGGCTAGCAGAAGCTTCATTTCCTTTAAGGAGGAGAAAGAAAAGGAGGAGGTTCTAGTCCATGTGCTTGGGTGAGATCTAATTTAATTTACACTTGAGCCATTGCATTCTGGGAGCCAGTGCTGGGAGGCTACTTAAGGCTACTCAAGGCTAGCAGAAGCTTCATTTCCTTTAAGGAGGAGAAAGAAAAGGAGGAGGTTCTAGTCCATGTGCTTGGGTGAGATCTAATTTAATTTACACTTGAGCCATTGCATTCTGGGAGCCAGTGCTGGGAGGCTACTTAAGGCTACTCAAGGCTAGCAGAAGCGAATTTTGATTTTTTTATCTAGTCAAGGAGGTGTTTAGAGAATAGAAGAGGAGCCGGCCTGAAGCATCAGAGGAAGTGAATCAGAGACTTGCCTTTGGAAGGAGCTTTTAGCCAGGAGCTCTCTACATAACTATGGGCCCCGTGACTTGAACTCAGTGACAGAGCTTGGGAATAAAGGCCAAGTCTAGCAAGAGAAGCCCACAGTCTTGTTTCAGTGTCTCCTTCAGACTTCTCAGTATGGACACTGAAGGCCCTGCAGCAGTCACCTGCAACACCTGTGGGATGTTTGTCTTCTTGCCTACATAGGTGGCGAACTACACCTGCCACAAGTGCAAGTTGGTAGCCCTCTTGGAAGAGAAAGTACAGCAGCTAGAGGAGCAGATATCTGCACTCCAGCATCATAGAGAGCAGGAGAATCTCCTGAACAGATCAGACCAGAATGTCTTGGGTGGGAAACAGAGAGAGGAAGTTGTTGGGGTGGAGGAGGTCACTCCACATATAACAGAGGTAGATGCTTGGAGGAAGGTCACACACAGAAGTAAGGAAACCAGGGAACGTTCTGTGAGCGGCTTGCAGCTACAGAATCGCTTTGAATCTCTCTCTGTTGTCAGAGATGATGAGGAAAAGCAGCAGGGACAGACATCAGGGACAGAGCAGGAGAGCCTGAGAGTATCACGAAAAGGAACAGCCACTGCTAAGCCTCGGAGGAGGCGCGTGATCGTGGTGGGGGACTCCTTGCTGAGGGGTACAGAAGCAGTGGTTTGTGGGCCTGACAGGATGTCTCGGGAGGTGTGTTGTCTCCCTGGGGCAAAGATCCATCATGTGATGGAGAGGCTGACAAGACTTGTCAAGCCTACTGACCGTTATCCCCTTCTTTTGGTTCATGTGGGAACCAATGATACTGCAAGGCACAGCCTTCAGAATATCAAAAGGGATTATGAGGCTCTGGGAAGGAAGCTGAAAGAGATGGATGCACAGGTTGTCATCTCATCTCTACTCCCGGTAGAAGGGCATGGTCCAGGAAGGGAGAGGAAAATAGCAGAGGTGAATAACTGGCTCCGTAGATGGTGCCGCCAAGAACAGTTTGGATTCTTGGATCATGGGCTGTGGTTCCATGAGGAGGGACTTCTGGCAAGGGATGGACTGCATCTCACGCCAGTTGGCAAAAACGTTTTTGCCAACAGTCTGAAGAATCTGATCAGGAGGGCTTTAAACTGAGTTATGTGGGGGAGGGAGACATTATACTGGAAGGCAAAAGGGATGGAGAGAATAGTCCAAGTGGCATAGAGGGAACAAGGCAAACAGTGCAAGGACCCAACAGTAGGAGGCAAAAAAATGTGCAAAAGCAGCAAGTAAAGAAGACACATGGTCTTAAATGCCTCTCCACTAATGCACAGAGTATGGGAAATAAGCAGGATGAACTTGAACTCCTAGCACAACAAGGGAAATATGATATAATAGGCATCACTGAAACCTGGTGGGATGAGTCTCATGATTGGAATGTAGATATAGAGGGGTATAACATTTTTAAGAGAAACAGGCCAAGCAGGAAAGGAGGAGGAATAGCATTATATGTCGGGGATATTTACACCATTGAAGAGATGCAGGAAGTCAATACTGGAAGCCAGGTGGAGAGCATCTGGATAAAAATTAAAGGAGAGAGAAATAACAGGGATGTTACTGTGGGAGTCTACTACAGACCCCCGACTCAGGCAGAGGAATTGGATGATGCCTTTCTAGAACAGATGACAACACACTCAGAAAGGAGAGATGTAGTAGTGATGGGGGACTTCAACTATCCTGATATTTGCTGGAAGTCAAACTCAGCCAAATCCTCAAAGTCTAGCAAATTCCTCACTTGCCTGGAAGACAATTTCATTGTCCAAAAGGTGGAAGAGGCAACAAGAGGATCAGCCATTTTAGATCTGATCTTAACCAACAGGGAAGACCTAGTTGATGGGGTGCAAGTGGTTGGATCCTTAGGTGGAAGTGACCATGTTCTCCTGGAGTTTGTAATACAGTGGAAGGGAGAAGCTAGGCATAGTCAGACACGCACTCTAGACTTTAGGAGAGCTAATTTCAATAAACTTAGAGAAATACTGGGAGTGATCCCATGGTCAGGAATACTAAAAGAAAAGGGAGTTCAAGATGGATGGGAGTTTCTCAAAAGGGAGATATTGAAGGCACAATTTCAAACAGTTCCAATGAGGAAGAAAAGTGGAAGATGTCTCAAGAAGCCAGGATGGATGACTAAGGAACTTTCAAATGAGCTAAGTTTTAAACGGAACATGTATAAGAAATGGAAAAATGGAGAAATCACGAAAGAGGAATTCAAACAAATAGCCAGCACATGTAGGGGTAAAGTCAGAAAAGCTAAAGCGCAGAATGAACTCAGGCTTGCTAGAGAGGTTAAGAACAATAAAAAGGGCTTTTTTGGATATGTCTGCAGCAAAAGGAAGAAGAAGGAAACAGTGGGGCCACTGCGTGCAGAAGATGGCAAAATGCTAACAGGGGACAGAGAAAAGGCAGAATTACTCAACACCTTCTTTGCTTCAGTCTTCTCAGAAAAGGCAAAGGGTGCTCAACCTAAGGATAATGGAGACAGAATAGAGGAAATTCAGCACAGAATAAGTAAAGAGGTAGTACAGGAATACCTGGTTAACCTAAATGAATATAAATCTCCAGGACCAGATGAACTACATCCTAGAGTATTAAAAGAACTGGCAAATGTAATATCAGAGCCATTGGCAATAATCTTTGAGAACTCCTGGAGAACAGGAGAAGTCCCAGCAGACTGGAGGAGGGCAAACGTTGTCCCCATCTTCAAAAAGGGAAAAAAAGAGGATCCCAACAATTATCGTCCAGTTAGTCTGACATCAATTCCAGGAAAGGTTCTAGAGCAGATCATTAAGCAGAGAGTCTGTGAACACTTAGAGGCCAATGCCATAATCACAAAAAGCCAACATGGGTTTTAGAGAAACAAGTCATGCCAAACGAACCTGATCTCTTTTTTTGATAAAATTACCAGCTTGGTAGATGAAGGGAATGCTGTGGATATAGTATACCTCGATTTCAGTAAGGCCTTTGACAAGGTTCCCCATGACATTCTTGCAAACAAGCTTGCAAAATGTGGGATAGACAAGTTAACTGTTACATGGATTTGTAATTGGTTGACTGGCCGAACTCAAAGGGTGCTCAACAATGGCTCCTTTTCATCCTGGAAAGAAGTGACCAGTGGGGTCCCACAGGGCTCTGTCCTGGGCCCAGTGCTATTCAACATCTTTATTAATGATTTGGATGACAGAATTGGGGGCATACTTATCAAATTTGCAGATGACACTAAACTGGGAGGAGTAGCTAATACCCCAGAGGACAGGATCAAAATTCAAAATGACCTGAATAGACTAGAAAGCTGGGCCAGTGCTAACAAAATGAAATTCAATGCGGAGAAATGTAAGGTTCTGCACTTAGGGAGGAAAAATGAAATGCACAGATATAAAATGGGGGACACCTGGCTGAACGAGACCACATGTGAAAGGGATCTAGGAGTCCAAGTAGACCATAAGCTGAACATGAGTCAACAGTGTGATGCGGCAGCTAAAAAAGCCAATGCAATTTTAGGCTGCATCAATAGAAGTATAGTTTCTAGATCAAGGGAAGTTATAGTGCCACTCTATTCTGCTTTGGTCAGGCCCCACCTGGAATACTGTGTCCAGTTCTGGGCACCACAATTCAAAAAAGATGTGGAGAAACTGGAGCATGTCCAAAGGAGGGCAACTAAGATGGTGAAGGGTCTGGAAACCTTGCCCTATGAAGAACGCCTTAGGGGGCTGGGGATGTTTAGCCTGGAGAAGAGAAGGTTAAGAGGTGATATGATAGCCCTGTTTAAATATTTGAAGGGATGTCATATTGAGGAGGGAGCAAGCTTATTTTCTGCTGCTGCAGAGACTAGAACGCGGAACAATGGATGCAAACTGCAGGAAAAGAGATTCCACCTCAACATTAGGAGGAACTTCCTGACAGTAAGGGCTGTTCGACAGTGGAACACACTCCCTCGGAGTGTAGTGGAGTCTCCTTCCTTAGGGGTCTTTAAGCAGAGGCTGGATGGCCATCTGTCAGGGATGCTTTGACTTGGAGTTCCTGCATGGCAGGGGGTTGGACTGGATGGCCCTTGTGGTCTCTTCCAACTCTATGATTCTATGATTCTATGATTTTCCAGATACAGGTCTCCATCACCGGTGGTCCTGGTACATCGGGAGGATTCCGATTTGGATATGGAGGTGGAGGCTGCGGTTCCGCAATCATTTCAGATGGAATCGGATGCATCGGACCTGGAGCTCCCTGAGTCCCCGCAAGAGCTGTACACTCTGGGGGCAGCTTCTCCCAGTGACGACGTGCGTTCTTTCACCGAGCATGTTATCAGGATGGGAAGAGCCCTCGAACTCGAGGTGAGTCATCTGGAAGACGATGCCGCAGATCCAATAGAGAAAAGGATCCACGGTTCGGTACCGACACCCCCCTCCATTCCATTCCTGCCGTCGTTGGAAAAGATTGTGCAGCGTTCGTGGGAAGCCCCTGCCTCCACCTCGACATCGAACCGGAAAGTGGAGAACCTATACAGGATCACTCCATCCCCAGCGTCGTGGTTGTTCTCCCACCCTAGACAAAATTCAGCAATAGTGGAAGGAGCCCAAAGGGCCTTCACTACAAAGACGTCGACATCTCCATCCGATAAAGAGGCTAAGAAGATTGACTCCCTAGCCAAAAAGACCTATTCTTCTTCGATCCTGGGACTGAAAGTTGCAAACTATAACGCTTGCATGGGAGCTTACATACAATATTTGATGGAACGGATGGCTCTCATTCTAGACGACGTCCCGGAAGAGACCAACAAGCTAGCGATGGAGTTGAGAGATGAGGCACACTCCATAGGAAGCTGGCTCATCACATCAGCCAGACACTCCGCAGACTGTGCTGCAAAGTCTATGTCTGCAGCCATAGCCCTTAGGAGACATGCATGGTTAAGGGCTTCGGATCTCAATGCCAATGCGAGATCAACTATTGAGGAGATGCCCTTTGACAACGCCGGTATCTTCCACAAGGAGACGGATGATAAGTTAAATTTTAAGTACAGAATGAAGTCAGCCGCACGTAAACACGGTATGTCTTCCTCTTCCGTACCCACCTACAGACGTCGGTTCCGTCCCGTCCGTCCTGGGTTCACACCCTACAGACGACCTTTCCACCAGGATAGACCATACCAGCCCCAGGATCAGCCCAGACAACGCTATCCTTCCCAGTCATCATCTTCATCAGGCCGTCGACAGCCTTTGCCCCGATACCGCAAGGCCTTTCACAGACAGGAGACGGACCAAAATAGGAAGAGGTCCTGAAGGACAATAGCGTACTTCGCCGACTCCGGTTCCTGCACTCAGGACCGACTCAAGCCCTTTTATCACACCTGGGCTGAGATTACGTCGGACTCTTGGGTCCTTCGTATTATAGACAAGGGCTATGCCCTCGAGTTCGAGTCCCTCCCCCAGACGGGAAACATTATATCCACGAACCCCTCACCTCCCCTCCTCGATGAAGTACGCACCTTGTTAACAAAAGGGGCCATCTCCCGAATTCAGCGGCAGGGGGCCCCACGTTGTTTTTTCTCGAGATATTTTACTGTGCCTAAACCAGATGGTTCACTGAGACCCATCTTAGACCTACGAGAGTTAAACAATCATCTGCTGTATCGTCGTTTCCGCATGGTAACGTTGGCTTCTATTTTACCCTTGTTACATCAGGGCCTATGGTTCGCGACTGTGGACTTGAAAGATGCCTACTTCCATGTGTCGATACGGAGCAACCACAGAAGATTTCTAGCCTTCGCCATCGGTTCCAGACTCTACCAGTACAACGTGCTGCCTTTCGGTCTCTGTTCCGCCCCGAGAGTCTTCACGAAGTGCATGGCTCCGGTAGTAGCCTACCTCCATCAGAAGGGCATCAGGGTGTTCCCTTACCTAGACGACTGGCTCTTCGCCGCGGAGTCAAGAGACCAGTTGTCATCAGACGTAAACTTCGCCTTAGACCTAATGATCTCTCTAGGCCTCATAATCAACTGAGAAAAGTCGACGCTGATCCCGAGGAAACAAGTAAAGTTCATAGGGGCAATTTTGGACTCGAATCGATGCAAAGCATTCCTGCCACCAGACCGGTTTCGGACGCTCTCCGCTTCCATCACAACGTGTATGTCGAGGGCCGTAATACGGGCCCGGGAAGCACAGATAGCACTGGGACATATGGCATCCACAACGTTCATCACCCCATGGGCGAGGTTGAGACTGCGGCCATTCCAGAAATGGTTCCTATCCGTCTTCAACCCATTATGGGACCTACCCTCAAAAAGACTCTCGGTTCCGGCCTCGGTGTCGACCACTCTGGAGTGGTGGCTGAATCCGAAGAACGTATGCACAGGCATGCCTTTCGCCCAGCCGCAGCCGCAAATCAGTTTGACAACGGACGCTTCTCTCGAGGGCTGGGGAGCACATGCAGCGAACCTGACGGTGAAAGACAGATGGTCCCCAACACAGAGACTCTTGCATATCAACGTATTAGAGATGCTGGCGGTACAGAAGGCCCTAAAGGCTTTCGAAGTCATCTTACGCAACAAGGTAGTACTGATCATGACAGACAACACAACGGTCATGTACTACCTCAACAAGCAAGGAGGTACCAGATCCCCAGAACTGTTAGACATGACACTACAAATTTGGGACTGGTGCATCTCGAAAGGAATTTGCTTGCAGGCAATTCACCTCCCCGGGGACCAAAACAGCCTGGCGGATCGTCTCAGCAGATCCTCTACGGTTTGCCACGAGTGGAGACTCCATCCCAAGATGGTGTTGGACTTGTTTCACAGATGGGGAGAACCAGAGATAGACCTCTTTGCCACCAGGCAAAACACGCACTGTACATGGTTTTGCTCCTGGTTCAGGGATCCAGCCTCCCTCGGAGATGCCTTCCTGTACAGGTGGTCAGGAGACATGGTGTATGCCTTCCCTCCCTTTCCACTCTTGACGAGGGTAATCGCCAAGATGATCCGGGACCGGACAGAGGCAATCCTGATCTCACCATGGTGGCCGAGACAGACCTGGTTCCCGTCGGTCATGCACCTCGCCGGATGGCAGTACCTGAGAATCGAACCTCGCCCGGACCTGCTCACCACGCACAATGGCCGAGTTCGTCACCCGGACATGGACAACCTCTCGCTGGTCGCCTGGAGAATTCGACCGTAGACAACTTGCCGGTACCGATACAGAGGATGATTCGAGCAGCACAGAAACCGGCAACCGCGAAATCGTATGCCTCGAAATGGAGTAAGTTTGTTCAGTTCCTGGCATCTCGAAACCTGAACCCTGCCAATGTCTCCACACCGATAGTGCTCGAGTTCCTGATGACATTGGTAGATGCAGGTCTTTGTTTAACCTCGATCAAGTGTTACCTTTCAGCTATATGTTCGCATTATGCACTAGGGGGGAAACCCTCATTCTTTAAAGATCCTTTAGTAAAGCAATTTTTGAGAGGATTTAACAATCTTCACCCACCGGTTGTGGCTCCAACTCCAGCTTGGAGTTTGGAGGTGGTTTTGTCCTCACTAACAAATAGGCCTTTCGAGCCCATGGCTACAACAGACTTGAGACTGCTAACTTGGAAGACAGCATTCCTCGTAGCCATTACGTCGGCTCGTCGGGCTGGAGAACTTTGTGCCTTACGGAGAGATGAACCCTTCCTTAGATTTCATAAGGAAAAAGTAGTCCTCCGTACTGATATTACTTTTTTGCCAAAGGTTGTTTCCACGTTTCACACGTGCCAGGACATTGTGCTCCTGACTCTAGCTCCGAACCCGACCACCAATATTGAACGCCATTTGCATTTGTTGGACGTTCGGAGGGCTTTGGCCTTCTACCTGGACAGGACTTCGGGTTCGAGTCGCTCAAATAGACTTTTCCAGTGCTACTCAGAGCCAAAGAAGGGACTGCCAGTAACTGCTCAGAGGTTTTCCAAATGGGTGGCAGGTACCATCCACCTCTGTTACGAACTGTCGGGTAAACCTCCCCCTGCTAGAGTCCGGGCACATGCAACTAGGGCGGTAGCTGCATCCTCCGCCTTTTTGTCGGGGATATCGTTGGAGGATGTGTGCAAAGCTGCGGTCTGGTCTCAGCCCTTGACTTTTATTAGACACTATAGGTTGGACACCAGGGCTAAGCAACATGCAGCTTTCGGGAAAGCAGTGTTGGTTTCAGCCTTACGAGTGTAATGCCTTTATGTAATGAATGTACTTCCTTTAGTAGTTTACAGAATGTGTATGTAACATATACAACTCTGGATTCACTGTAATAGTGAATGAATACCGATGCTCACAGAGTTCACTGTTTTCCTTGATGGGTTCTAATGCTGTTAGTGAATACTGGTTTACTTTTTACTTACAATGCCAATAGTTCTGTATATTGTCTATGTTCCAAGGTACAATATAGCACGTATGTTCTACTGGTATGTGACAGATGAACAGTTATCTATCCGAATTCGGGTTGAATTCAGGTAATATTAGTAGCAACTCTCGATACCTCAGGGAAGGTTCGGTGTAAAACAATGTGTTTAAATACTTGTGTTCAAATTTGTCATGATTTCAAGATTTGTTGCAAGAATAAGGAGTTTATTCTATAAAGGCCGAAATCCTTTGCGATAAAGACATAGTAATGGTAAATGATATGTCACAAAAATGTCCTTTCGGAGATGTTTTTTCATGGTGTGTGGTATTGTTAAAAAAAAAAAGAAGAAGAAGAAGAGAAAAAACAACAACATCAATCTGGTTGGTACAAAGAAGAAGACCAACACAGGCATAATACGGGTGTATTATATTAAATGGTTTATTGATTACAGAAATTCTGCAGTTATATTTGGTTCATTGAACATATGTTTCTCTGATTGTTACAGAGACGATGTTGCTGATGATGATGCAAGTTGAGCACTTTAATAAAGTGACTTGTTTTAACATACTTTGGCCTATGGACACTCCCTCCGCCGTAACCTTAGCTTGCTAGTCTGAACCCATTTGTATGATTCGCAGAGACCACGAAGAAGGACAGGTTACTTACCTGTAACAGTATTTCTTCGAGTGGTCATCTGCGAATACATACAAATCCCGCCCATCCTCCCCTCAGTGTCCCGCTCATAGAGGGCTTCATAGTCGCATTACGCGGCGTAAAAAATCTGTGGAACTGAGGAAAGAGCGGGAAAGCAGGGGACTTATATAGCGGTGGGCAGAGCTACCGCCAAAAAGTTGCAATCCGAAGTCTGCCTAGTGATTCCAGAAGTTTCCGAGCTGAACTGCGCATGCGCAGTAAAACCCATTTGTATGTATTCGCAGATGACCACTCAAAGAAATACTGTTACAGGTAAGTAACCTGTCCTTCTCATCTCTGCCTTCACATTTGAATGAGCATTCTGCCTGGCATTGGTCTCTTTGTTCCCATTCACACACACATATTCTTTAATACACAAAACTTTCTTAGACTGTATTTTATAGGTTGTACTCTGTATGTTTTGGTTGGGAATCAAAATAAGTCTGATCTGTAACAAGGGCTTTAAAAAAATCCTTTCCCTTTCTATGGGGCTGTACAAATGGATGGCTCCATGCCACCCGTTTTTGCCCTGCGTCTGTTCTGCAGCATCCACATGAAAGGACAATGGTAGCAGGAAAGCCACTTAGAGCAGCTTCTTTTTTGCGATGTTGTAAACAGGAAGCGCTGCTACCATGATGCCACTTCCTGCCAGTGACGTCTGGATGCTGCACTGCGTCATCATCATCATGGCGGCCCCCATGTGGATGGGAGGCCATCATGATGACGGCATCCATGTAGACTAGGGTTCTGGAGTGTGCAGTTGCGGAGCACTCGGGAACCCTAGTATCGGCACTGCCATGCCACTTCCCACCCGTGTGTACCAGACCTATGGTTCAAATTTTGAGTTTTAGTCAGCACTGTTTCTAATTGGAATGGAAGAGAAGGAAGAACTATTCCTGGTCAAATTGTGCATTAGATAAAACATATCATTTGGTTTTAAATCACATCAAACATGGTGGGGCAGTCTTTGGAATATTTGTACAAAGGATTTTTTAATATGAGACTGAGCTATACGTCAGTGTGTCTCTGGCACAGATCTTTCTTCTGCAATGAATTCAGTGGTTAAGCACAGCATATTACAATCATCAATGTAGATTAACCCTAGATGCCTTAATTTGGTTCTTACTGCCGAGCATCATGATGTGGTTGGACAGCTCCCCAAGGACTCAGCCATGAAGCTTCCTGGGTAACCCTAGGTCACCTTTTCTCTTCCAGTCTAATCTGGAGAAAAGACGGGACAAGGGAGAAATAGAAAGAGACTGAGATCTCTATGTTTCCATGTATGTTCTGGGAGGCTATAAATGTAACAAATAAAACTAACTGTGTATAGGATTGAAGCCTGAGCTAAAACATGGCTTTCACTTTTATGAAATTCTTATGAAAAAGATTAACACTGTCATAAAATGTAGAGAGATGTAGAGAGAGATCTGAAAGAAAGTAGTTGGCGGCAAGAGCTTTTTTAGACTTCAGTCTACTTCCTCAGATGCGTTTGTCTGAGGAAGTAGACTGAAGTTTACAAAAGCTTATGTTGCCAACTTCTTTCTTTCAGTTATGTCTTTGAATAATATATTAGGTTAATTTTCCAGACACTGTTCTTGTTGAGCACAAAACTGGTTTGTTCCAGATTTGTGACAACTTTTTGTATAAGGTACTATTATCTAATCTGCACTGCCATGGGTCAATGCTATGGAATTCTGGGTTTGTACTTTGTTGTGGCACCAGAGCTGTATGGAAGAGAAGACTAAATATTTCACAAAACTGCAAATCTCAGAATTCCATAGAACTGAGCCATGGCAGTTAAAGCAGTGTCAAACTGCAATATTTCTGCAGTGTAGATTAAACCTATGTATACTGTGTACAAGCAGCCCTATTCAATACCAGGTTTGTATTGCCTAATTAGGGCTTACCCAAAACCTTTTGGTACAGATAAACATTCACTTCTGTTAGAAATATCCTTTGATTTTTCTATGAAATGTAACTTGCAAGTATCAGCTCACAATAATAGCGAGTTTTTTCACTGGTATAAAGCGTCCTGATTCTTGAAACAAAAAAAAATAAATTGAGATTTCCTGCAAATGTCCTTCTCTTGAAGAACTATAGTGTAGTAGCAACCTATAGACGTATCAATCTAGTATAATATAGGAACTGCTTTGGTGTGCTTGCTTGCCTATGTATACATAAATATCATGCAGAAACACAATGAATACTATGATAGGCTGGTAGCATAGAGGTACATGCCATGCCCATCAGTAAAGATCCATTATTTGGCTTTGTACATTTATAGTTTATATTTTGACTAAAGCATTAAAATGTGGGAGGGAGAGTGAGGATAGATTCAGCGGCTCTGTTTGGATGTCTGTGCATTATTTCTACAATATTTTTTTACCTGGTGACAACACACACACACACACACATACTTCATCAGCCATCACTCACCACACTTTGACAAAAAAAAGATATCAGTGGATCCTGGAGCCCCGTGTGCTAGTTCCTGTAGAAACACATACTTCATTAAGAGATTAATCTGTCAACAAAGTAGACGTATATACCTTCAGCCCCACTGAAATGAATGGGGCTTGTAGCAACAAGCTCAATGCTTGTTGGTTTAGCTGGCTTTTTCTAATTGGCTTTGATCAGATGAAGTTTTGCATCAAAAATTCCTAAAGAACCATTGCCCACGCTAATGAAGAAAACCATGCCACATTTAGAATGCATATTCTCTTCAGAGAGATCAGAAGGTCTTGCTTTGGTTGTCTCAGCCTCCATAGCTATAATAAGTGAACAATAACTTTAAGCTTTGTATGCTTATTGCTTAATGAGGCTTCAGTCCTAGCACTGTGAAAAATACATTAATAATAGAAAGGGTACAGGCTTGGCTGTACATGCTAATATTCTAAACAAATTTAATAAATACTGATCATTGATGTGTTTTCCTGTTGGCTGGTCTTAAAGTAGCTTCTGTAACTGTAGCCAAATCCTCTCCTCTCCATTCACTGCTCCAGGTTTTTGCTAGCGATGGTTGGGTGGCAACATGCACTGAATTGCCTGCTCCACAAGTAATATGATGCAGGCTCCATTCTAGTCCCCAAATGGCGGAAGACTTCCATTACAAGAGTTTAGAAGCCCCCCCCCCAACCACTATGTTTGTATCATCTTTTGAATATGGGAAATGGAACTCCACAGAAATGTCTTTGAGTAACAGTGCTAATTCAGACTCTTAGGACATAGAACAAAGTTAGGATTGCCCTGGTCTCTGGGGATGTATGCACCCCCCCCCCCCCCGCCAAAAGGACATTCTTCTGCCCCAAAGCGAAACATTTCTTCCACTTGAAAGCTAGAGTAGCCAACTAACACTTGAGACCTTCTACCCTTGCCTCTTAGAGGAGGTTTTGCGAGTTCCAGAGAAATATAGTCTATATTACACCCCTCCTTCTGTCAGTGTAGGAACATTTTCATTTGTAGTTTCATCCTCAGGATCTTCTTATTGTCAGGATGCAAATAATTCTAAGACTGGAACATTTTATTGCCCCTTCTTTTGTGAGATGGAGAATAACATGGCATACCCGCTTCTCAGTGTATTGGAATGAAATCCCTCATCCAAGTTTCAGCATGGAATATATTATTATTATTATTATTATTATTATTATTATTAAGCTTTATTTATATAGCGCTGGAAATTTACACAGCAGTGTACATACAATTGAAATAGATAAAGTAAATCTGTCTATGACATACATTCTACACAAATAATTAACTAATACGTATTAATTCATGTTAACATTCAATAAAATAGGGCAGACAACAGTTTAAAATAACATCAGATAACAATCATGCAATGCCTGGGAACTCTGATCCCATTACACAATGGCTAGGTAGTCTTTCTCCCCAAGCACTTTTTTAAAACTCACTTCTATTTCTCACTGTTTTTTCATTACTGCTCCTATGTGTCTACTTTTTGCAGTAACCTTAGAATTATTTGCATGCTGACACCTGTCCTGAGGACTAAACTACAAATGCATACTTTATGATAGTGGGGCCTTTCACACTATAAGATTATAGCATGGTGATTCCACATTAACTGTTAGATCTGCCCCCTCTAGAATCCTGTGGTTTGTAGTCGGGTCAGAGACACTCTGGCTGAGAAGTCCAAAGGCCTTTCCCTCAACCTCTAAATCCAGAATTTCATAGGATGCTACAAAAGCAGCGAAATTGGAATAATAGCATTATAACTGTGTAGTCTAAGAGGCTTCAATATAGGGTATAAACATGGGAAACCAGATCTGAAATGGGACCACAGGAGGGGCAATGGGAGAAGCTTCCTAACTTAATGCTAAAGACCTGAGGCCCATTCATCCTATAATTATAGCGCTATAACTTTAACAACCCCATCCTATGGAATCCTGGGAGGAAAGGATCTTTGGATCCTCAGCTAGAGAATCCTCCTCTGGTACCTCTGAACAAATGACAAATCCCAGGAGGATTTCATAGGATGTAGCCATGGTAGTTAAAGGGGATCCTGCACACTCAGGTCCTCTGGGAGGAACCTACTCCAGCCAAAGAAAACTATGCTGGTGACAACTTCCCAGAGGATCTTTTCAGCTGCCGCTTCTAAAATATGGAATGACTTGCCGGAAGAGATCCACTATATTACATCTTTGGAGGTGTTTAAAAAGGTGATAAGGATGGATCTCCTCTGGTGAGCCTTCCCAGACTAACCTCCATTTGAATTAACCAAATTGACCCATTCACTCTTTCACCGCCTCTCCTGATGGTCTCTTGGAATAATTCAACCTGTGTCGATCCTTAGTTACAAAATTTGTAACAAAGTACATTGTACTGGGGATATTGTATTGTATCTTGATGTTCATGTGTAATTTTAGCAGAAGGAGGGATGGTTAAGGGGATTAGGAAACTTTTATTATTGTCTGTATATCTCTTTTATTGGCCTGTTGTTACCTGCCTAGATCCTGGAAGGGAGAGGCGTGAACAGCCCCCTGATCTATACTGATAAAGTGGATTGTGTCCATGATAACGTATGCTATAAAACATCTTGTGTTTTTCTGGCCCAAACTAGCTTTGCTACTCCTCTGGCATGTGTTACTCTATAGACAATGGCTACTAAATTTGCTCCTTGCCCTCTTTTTTACCTTTTGCTGTTGTTAATGTACTTGCCACCTTGTATAGGGCCAGTGTTGTATAGTGGTTAGAGTTATGGACTATGATTCCAGGAGACCAAGGTTTGAATCACTGCACAGTGTGGAGTGCCCACCTTGGGCCCACTCTCTCAGTCTAAGAAGAAAGCACTGGCAAACCTCCTCTGAAGAAATCTTAGCAAGAAAATCCTATGACAAAGTTGACATAAGTTGGAGCTGACTTAAAAGCATATAATAACAAATTTGATACCATTCTATTTCTATACCTACAGTGGGAACATAAAACTCAAACAAAATGCAACAAAGACCCCATGAGCTTATATCACAAGAACATCTATTGCTTACAAAAAGAAGCAAGCAGGGATCTCATCATAAAACCAGTACAAATGAATCCATATGGAGCTAGTGCTAACTACTTGCTTGTGGAGCTCGGAAAATATACAGATTTGTGATTCTTATCCCAGCCAGACTGTTCTCACTAACTGATCATGACTGAGGAGGTCAGTGAAGGTTGTTCACAAATATGTCACTTGAACAATCCCCACAAGGCAATTGGGAGTTAGTAGAAAAACTGAGAAATATATGTGCTTTTGATGGAAAATCGAGACACCCTCCATTTTATCCCACCTGAATTGCATGGTTGGTTTCTCTCTGTTTTACAGAAGACAGCTCTGTTTCCAGAAATACAGCTATTCTGCTTTTCAAGAAGGTTGATACTCACACAGCAGCTCTCACTGTTCTGTGTGCACTTCCATGGATCAGAGAGCTCCTGATAGAGGAAAGAGAACAATCCCTAGGGGTTATCAGAGTTTTAGCTCTGTACAAAAGCTATTTCACTGGTAATGAGCTTATATTGTTTCTTTCTTTATTGCACTCTGATTAAAACCGAACCAAATGTCAATTTAATAATGTCTCAGTTTAATTTATGGTTATCATAAAGAAATGATCAAGATATCAAAAGCAATAATGCTCTCAACTTAATAAGGATTACAATATTCAGTAAGCACTATTAGATGTAGAATACAAGATAAATTATGATATAAGATTCCAGTTCTTCTAAGCGAAGTCTGTGCATGATATCAAGCTAAACTATGCGTTACAAACTGGGTGAGCAATCGATCAATCAATTTCTTGGGAAAAAGTAATTGAAGAGAAGTCCTGACTACTGGGGAAGACTATGATAGAGCTGGAACACAAGTCTGCCTTATTCTGACTTGTAGATATGGCTATGGTCATTTCCTTGCATCTTATTTTGATTAGATGTTCAAAGGTATGATGTTCATGAACCGGACAATAATTAATCAACTGAAATCTCTCTTTCATCCATATCTTTTCACAGGAACAACACAGCTTTTTTCTGTTATTACATACAATTTTCTTGTGTTTTACAATGGACAATAACCAACATAGCTAATAGAAGGACATTAATAAAACAAGAGATACAAGGACTCCCTGAAACAACATCTCAAGCTCGGCCAAATTGATCACCAACAATAGTCTGCCCTGGCCTCACATCGGGAGGCATGGAGAGGCACTATCCACAATGCTGCAGCCTCTTTTGAGAACTCATGCCGAATGAGTCTCAAAGAGAAACGATAACACAGAAAGAACCACAACTTGGAAACATCACCCAAGGAGACTTTCTGCTTTGCTGTCTGCAACCGGACTTGTTTATCTCAGATCGGACTTTTTAGTCATCAGCGCACTTGTAGAAAGCATGGGATGAGTCCTTCCTGAATCTTCATTAACAAAGAAAAGCCATAGAGGAATAAAATAAAAAATACTGAAACTAAAAATGCTCAACTAGCTCAGCCAATTGCTGTTTCCACAAACTGAAGTATTTCTCTGTGAACATGCACATACATGAGGCCTATGCTGCAAGTTGGGGCCTGTGACTCATCTTCATTAAACTTTAACAGGTCAAGTTACAGAGAATGGTGCTGATTTCTAAGTGGTAGTGTGGGAAATGCAATAGCGATGGTAACAAATATCAATCGTCTAGCATCTAGCAGTCCCCACTGCTAGGATCTTCCTGGACTCCTTTCAGCAGCAATACTAGTGCCATGGTACATAGTGAGGCATCTTGTGTGATTATCTGCAAATGTTCACTTACAATATTTTGCTGCCTGAAGGGAAGGACAAGAAGGACAATCCAGGAAAAAAAATAACAAATTGATTTTGAGCCAGAGTCTATGCAAAAGGAAAATAATGCTGCAAGTCATCCATTGTTGTTATTGTGTGCCTTCAAGTCATTTCTGACTAATGGCAAGCCTAAGGCACCCCTAACATGGGGTTTTCTTGGCAAGTTTCCTCAGAGGGGGATTGCCATCACCATCCTCTGAGACTGAGAGAGTAAGGCTGATTTCCAGTTATAGTCCACTACACTATGATGGTTCTCCCAAATCATCCACACAGTGGCCTGAATCCCACCTAAAACAGAGTCACATCTCTGTGTTGACTCCCATTCAATAATCATTTGTCTGTGTCTACTCTAATTGGGACTAAACAAACAGGATTCTAGCCAATATCTGTCTGTCTATATAAAATAGAATCAGTCGTGAAAACCCACTGGGTGAACTTGAGAAAGTCTCACTTTCTCAGTCTCAGGGTAAGGCCATGGAACCAACACCCCCAAGCAAATCTTGCCAAGAAAGCCCCATGATGGTGTTGCTTTAAGTTGCAAATGACTTGAAGGCACAAAACAGCAACAAGAAAAATAAAATCATATGTGACTTGCTATGTAGAAGACAGGGAAAGCTTGACACAGAAATGTGCTGCTCAAGACCCTGGTTACTCCCCTACCAACTATGACTGAGGGTCATTCTTTTTTTTTCCTTTTTTTTAAGCGCTATGTTGCAAATCATCTTACTCATTGCTGGTTTGTTATTCACACTATGGAACTGCATCATTGCACATCTCTGCAAGTTTAGTTGCTCTCCAGAGTTGTAGTCCAACACAAACCATTACTCCACACTGGCTCTCTGCAGTGTGCCTAGCTACAGGAAAATAGACAGATATGTCCCTGTTCATCCACCCCATCACTGTATGACAATATGAAAATAAAATAAATTAAACAAACAAATAAATTGTGATTCAATGCTGGTTCATGCTCATGTCTTACTCTTCATTGTGGCTGATGAGGCCACAACAAGGTGGATGGGAGGACTGTGTGCCTGGTAACATAAGCAAGTAGTCTGTAGAAGAATCCAGATAGTGGTATTAAATCTACCTAAAAGTAACTACCATGGTTACTTTTGAGGAATGAGGAACTAAAGAGTAGCTTGTTTAAAATGGTAACTAAAATGGCAATTAACTATAACACTTGGAATCACAACTATAACCAGTTTTGAAAGGAAATTTCCAAATTCTCAGCCTTCTGTTAACAGAGGGTGGTTTCACATCTCAGCCAGCAGCTGAAAGAACAACTCTGCCCTTGGGCATTTTTCCTTTTTTCCTTTTTATTGATAAGATGAATCCATAAAGAAGCTGATGTCATATTCAAATGATAAGTCTTCTGAATGTCACTGACATGATAAGAACAACAGTTTTTATTGTATTGTATTGTATTTTGCTTGTTTGTCTGGGCATTTTTAATTTGCAGTGCTCAGCAGATAAAGTCTTGAAGTACACATTTTAAAAGAAAGCAATAACATCACTCTCATTAAGTGTTAAAATCAAAAGACCATGTCTTGAAGGTGGTGCAGGATGTGGTAACTCAACAGGGACACATTCAGATGTGTGTGTGTGTGTGGAGGGGGGGGGGAGATTAAATTTAAAAGAACCAAGTTGACTCATGTCATGCCATGACAAAAACAAATATGAGTGCTTGCTTAACAGTAAAGTCTGAGTAAAGTTTGCAAAAGGTATTATATCCGATGCATATTGAATCCCAGCTATTGTGAAGCATGCTTTCACAATGGCAAACACTATGTGATGTAAGCTGCACAATGGACACAGTACAAGAGATGAGCTGATCCAGTACGAGAGATTATTATTATTATTATTATTATTAACCTTTATTTATATAGCGCTGTAAATTTACACAGTGCTGTTCATACAATCTTAAATTAGACGGATCCCTGCCCTCAGGCTTACAGTCTAAAAGAGACAACACAAAAGGAAGAGGGGAAGGTGATGGGAAAGGGGGTGAGGTCCAGTGGTTCTTCTCTCCCTCTGGGGCCAGGACCAAGGCAGATGGACAGGAGGGAGGGCATGGCTTCTTAATACAAAGTTAAAAGGAGGCATCCTGGGGCGGATGGCACAGTCCTGGGAAAGCTTCCCTAAATAATATATTCTTTAACTCAGTTTTGAACCTGGTTAGGGAAGTGATGAGGCGTGCATGTGGGGGAAGAAGGTTCCAGGAGTGAGGGGCAGCAAGTGAGAAGGGACGAATCCGGGATGGGGCAGTGGAAATCCTCGGCTGGGACAGGAGACCTAGACTACCAGAACGGAGGGTACGAGAAGGAGTGTGAGGAGAAAGAAGTTCAGACAAGTAAGGAGGGGCCAGTCCGTGGAGGGCTTTGAAAGTCAACAACAAAAGCTTGTACTGGATGCGGAAGGGGAAGGGGAGCCAGTGAAGGGAGGATAAAAGAGGAGAAACATGGTCAAAGCGGCGAGCAGATGTGATAATACGTGCAGCTGAGTTCTGGACAGAGATTAAAGAATGGAGATGAGAGAGAGGAAGCCCTGTCAGAAGAAGGTTACAATAATCTAGTCGTGATACCACTAGGGCATGGACCAGAGTCTTGGCGGTGGAGGCTGAGAGGAAAGGACGGATTTTAGCAATGTTGTAAAGAAAGAATCTACAGGTCTTGGCGGTGGCCTGAATCTGGAGAGTAAATGACAGCGAGGAATCAAAAATGAAGCCAAGACTGCGGGCTTGCTGAACCGGCTGAATAGAAATGTCATCAACAGAAACAGAAAAGGAGTATTGAAGGGTGGGCTTAGGTGGGAAGATGAGAAGCTCTGTCTTAGACATGTTGAGCTACAAGCGCCGATGCCGCATCCACTGAGAGATGGCAGCCAGACAAGAGGAGACTTGCTGTTCGAGCCCCGGCGAAAGGTCAGGGGTTGAAAGATACAGCTGAGTGTCATTGGCATACAGATGATAGGAGAAGCCAAAAGAACTGATGAGTTTACCAAGGGACAGTGTGTAAAGAGAGAACAGAAGGGGACCCAAGACAGAGCCCTGAGGAACTCCAACAGATAAGGGGACAGAGGAGGAAGTCTGACCACCTGTGACCACGGCAAAGGATCGGTCTGACAAGTAAGATTTGAACCAGTTGAGAACAGAGTCGGAGAACCCGAGGTCAGAAAGTAAGTCAAGCAAGAGACAGTGGTCCACGGTGTCAAAGGCCGCAGACAGATCTAGAAGAATGAGAATAGAGTAGAGGCCATTTGCCTTGGCCTGCAAGAGATCAGTTGAGATTTTGGTGAGGGCTGTCTCTGTAGAGTGCCGTGGGCAGAAACCAGACTGAAACGGGTCCAGGATGGAATTGGCTTCAAGAAACTCAAGACAGCGAGAATAAACTATCCGTTCCAGAACCTTAGAGAGAAAAGGAAGAAGAGAAATCGGGCGGTAGCTAGACAGAGAAGAGGGGTCGAGAGAGGGTTTCTTCAGAATTGGGGAAACGAGAGCATGTTTGAAATCCGAAGGGAAGGATCCCGAAGAGAGAGAGAGATTAAAGATATAGAGGAGCGAGGGCAGAAAAGAAGGGGTTATAAAGATTAGAAGATGGGAGGGAATAGGATCAAGAGAACAAGTTGTAGGTTTGGAAGAATTTAGCAGTGTAGATAGTTCATCCAGAGATACAGGTGGAAACACAGAGAGTTTATTAGTAGAAGGTACCAGGAAAGCAGTGGTAGGGGGCAAGTCAGGAAGAACAATTTCAGATCGAATAGTACTGACTTTTGTGAGGAAGTAGTTGGCAAAGTCAGTGGGGGAAAATGATGAAAAGACAGGGGGAGAAGAAGGTTTTAGCAGTGAATTGAAGCAGGAGAACAAGCGCTGTGGGCGCCTCTCGTTGGCAGAGATCAATGATTTATAGTAATTCTGTTTTGCCATAGACAAGGCACATGAGAAGGATGAAAGAACAAATTTATAATGAATAAAATCGGCCCAGTCCCTGGACTTTTTCCAAAGGCGTTCGGCTGCTCGAGAGCAGGACCGGAGATGAGATGAGGCAGCTAATGGCACCCACTTACCCCTCACTTTGAAGCACATCCATATGTATATTGGTTCGGGCCTCAGTAATAAAACCCCTGGCCACATCACCAACCTCTTGCTAAGGCAGGTGTGCTCAGCACACCACTTGTCACAAGTTCAGGTAGAAAAGATTCATAGGCAGAGGTAACCTGTCTCTTTGGGCACTAATGTCTCTGAGATGGCTGGCAAGTAAGAAAGCACCAGAGAAGTGCTGCCTTTCACTCCAGCTGTTCCATCCAGGTTCAGGAACTGTGATTCTGACCAGAAGGACAGAAGAAGAAATGCCTTGAAGGGTACAAGAGGATACGTATTGGATGGTAGACTTTGGAGTTGCCTCCATATGAAAACAAGAAGTTCCCAGGGATGTTCCATGGATGAACATATTTTGAACTCACCCAGTACGCAGCAGTTAGAGAAGCAGTAGACAGACAGAAGGTTTTGGCCAATAGGAAATGTGAGGGTGATGTGAAGGAACTTTTGGAACAGAAGTTGCAAGAGTGATTGCTTTGAGGACACAAAAAGGTGGTGGGGTATCCTGGTTGCCACCATTTTTAAAAATGTGACTGGATATTTTTAATTGTTCAAAAATATATTATGATTTATTTACCGAAAATGATTCCCATTTAAACTCTCATTTATTACTAAACCATCTCTGATGTTTCCGGCCATCTGGTTGAACACAAATACTAATTTTCCTATTGCCTGTCTCTTGTTAACTGGCTAATTCATACCTGCCAAAATTTCAAAGCTGAAAACCAGGACATGTGGCCAAGCAACATCAGAGCATGGCCAAGATGGCAAAGTTATTAATGAGGAAGAACACGTAAGTGAGGAGAGGCTGCAACTGTTCGCTTTCGTCTGAACCTACAGGGAACGGCAAAACCTCACTCCTCATCTCCCTTTTGTTGAGCTTCCTGTCACTTTGAACACAGTTTGCAGAAATGGAAGTAAGCTGAGGACAATGGGAGAAATGGGGGAAAAACAGAGATTGGGACATGTCCTGGTTTTCATCTGTGAAATGTTGGAAAGCATGCTACCAATGCGGCTCTCTCAAGACACTCAAAACAACATGCCTGGAGCAACTGCTTCATTCTGTCTCATTACATGTTTGGTTTTGATAGAATAAAAAATTGTCACAAATACAACCACCAGTGCAACCACTTACTGTCTACTAAACACTTTAATTTCTTTGTGTGATTATAGATGAGTGCATGATAGACAGGAGGCCATCATGAACCAAAGGAGAAGGTAATGTATTGTGTGAAGTGGTCCAGAATAGTGGTACAGTAGAGTTGCCTTACCCTGCACATTCTATGGCAGATCAAAATCTTCAGCCACAAAACCTATTGATACTTAGATTTCGATGCCAAATGATGCCATGAAAAAGAGTTTGAAGAAGATCAGTACAAGAGGATACATACAAGAAGATACATACCACTCCCTTTTCTATAGCTAAACAAAAGCAAGGGGATGCAGTGAGCCAGGAAGGCATTTCTTTTCTACTTTTCTAATTTTTTTATGATGGCAGAAAAGGTGATAATTGGAGTACTGGCTCATTTTGATCTATGATGAGGTATAAAGATTCTTTTCCATGAGAAAGGTGATAATTAGAATTTTATTGTAAAAGATTATTTCCATGGCTTGTAAGGAATGGTGTTTTAGAAACGCGTGGTGCCATCAACTTGCATATTGACTTATGAGAACCCCATGAATTTTATAGTGTTTTCTTAGGAAATGAATAGCAACTGGAACCCATATAACCAGGCTGTATCTGAGCTTGATCAAGATGGCTATTAATAATCTCATTAGTTAGAAATTTGCTTTTATGTGAGCCTACAGGGAAGGGCAAGATTTGGGCCCTCCTCCCCTCTTCTGATTGCTGAGTTGTGTACGAACTACTTTGCACTTTGAACTTAGTTTGCATCTGTTGAAATAAAATGAAGACAAAGGGGGAAGAGAGAGAAACTGCAGCATTTTAAAAGTAACTGAAAAAGTGGGATGACAGAGGATTAACTGAGACTGTCCCACCCACATTAGAACAGTTGGAGAGTATGGAGTTTGGCATCACTTATCTTGCTGGGTTGTTAGTGTATAGAAGTTACTGGTTTAGTGCACAAATGTGTTCAGGTAGGTCAGAGTGAAAGGACACACAGTACTATTCATGGTATAATTCCTCGAAGAGGAGACAAAACATTTTAGTTTAAAGCGAAAACAATTGTGGTTGAAGCTATAGCCTCCAGATCATTTTACAGATTAACACATCAATGCTTGATGCTAATTCAAAACATGGCCTCATTGACAGAGCCTTCGGGTATTTTACCTTCCACCCCAGTCAAGAAAGACTCAAGAAAGACACCCCAGTAAATAAAGACTTCCTCGAATTTTGAAAGAATAACTGTTCTTTGACCCACAGGATCAAAGCCTGGAGTTTACCTTTTGTGTTTATTTGATGTGGAAGTTCAGATGGAAACAGGGACCATTAATGTGCCCATGTTTAGAACTAGCATGAGATGGTGTGAAATGTGGTTTTTTATGGGAGGTGCAGATCCAGATCCAGAACCTTAATTCAGGTTTATTCCTGAGGCTTTTTTTCCCTTTAGACCAAAGACTGGGCTCAGTTGACATGGAAATTAATGGCCAAACGTTCCATCGATATACACATGGTTCGAGTATGTGTTCGTGTGTGGGTGCTCTGTGACCCAACATTAATTATTTTGTGGTATAGGTCATAACAAGGAGCCAGCATGATCTAGTGGTTTCAGTGTTGGATTAGGGCACTGTGAGATTAGGGTTCAAATCCCTGCTCAGCCAAGAAAAACTACTGGGTGATCTTGGGCAAGTCACACATTCTCAGCCTCAGAAGAAGGCAAGGGCAAATCCCTTCTGGACAAATTCTACTAAGTAAATCCCATTGTAAGTTTGCCATATGGTTGCCATAAATCAGAAATGACTTCAAGACACGCAATAACAACATAGCTCTTGATATTTTATTTAAACCATTTTTCCCTGTTGTAGAATCTCCCTTCTCTTTGAAATACAGGAAGACTTACATGTTAGGAAAAGAAGGTCTGAACTTAATTGCTAAAGTTAAGAGAGAAATCTTTCTGGACAAACTTTTCCTTCCATCGAAGTGTGCTTCAGACTCCTGTAACATGCAGCACACACTTGCTTGTATTGGTTGCCATTCTTTGGTCTGCCTCAGTTGAAATGGCCATTTCTTCTTACCTAGGAATCATGTGAAGGGCTATTTAGTGTTAGTCATAAATGTCCTCCCCATTAGAAGCCAGTGTGTTGATTTTTTTTAAACATTCTCATAGGACTTTTTCACACAGGGACCTATGTGCTTCCATCCCGAAAATGGTTAAAGTGTTGGCATCCTGGAAAAGCAAGCCAATTTGATAATGGTTATCACACAGAGAGCACAACAAGGGGTTAAAAGCACATTACTTAGGCAAGAAAGTGGGTCGAGTGTGAATTTGGGTTTCAACCAGGGTGAGGACAAATTCCGATTGCTAGCTTGGAAATGCCTTTTTTGTGCATGCTCCAAACTCTCATTTCTCCAGGTGCAGATACAGACATGCTCCAAAGAGGGAGGGGAAACTGGGGAGGAAAATCCTCTTCGCCCCAGAGGCTGTTTCAGAGGAAGGAAGGCTGAGGTTTCCTTTTGCTAACTCCTAAAAAAGCACGTACACACACACACACACACACAAAAACCCACACACACACGAAAGAAAGCGGAGGAGGCTGCTCCATAAACTTGCCTGATGCCAGCAAGGGCTAAAACTCCCAGATGCCCTCTTTTTCCAGGACATGACCTCCATTTCTCCCTCCTGTCCAGGAGGAATGCCAAAATGTTTTCTCCATCTGACTTATCCCACCAACTGTTCCCTTAGAGGCAGCTTAGAGGCTCCATTACAGGAGAGAGCAGCTTGGCAAAAGAAAGAGGTATGGGTATCCCTTTAAGAAGAAGAAGAAGAAATGCAGAAAGAAAAATTGCAACAAAGGATCACGGGAATTGTAGTCTGTTTCTAACAAAGGGAATCCCATGGCTGATCTAGAGATGCATTTTCAAATTTAGTTATTCCTGGGATGACTTGTGGTTGCGTTTGGATTGCCTTTGCATTGCCTGTGACATCATTGATATTCTCTTGCGAAATAATGTAAAATCCCATGGATGACCCTGGATTGAGGCTTGTTTGAAAAAGTCTATACAGCAGGAAACACACTCCAGGAAGAAGTGTTCCACCAAAGGCTATTCCAAACCAAGGAGGAAGGAATTAGAAAATCACAATTTTCAGCCTGTGATTGCCATAATATATTGTCCACTTGGGAAAAGGGGACAAGTAGATACTTCTAGCTTTCTTATGAAGGCAACACTGAGAGGCAGAACTGTAGCATCAGTCAATAATAGTAATCTATCAAATAGTAATCTATCAAAAGTGCTACTGTTACTGCTGCTACTACTAAAAAAAAATGTAAAGTCACCATCATTTTTTCCTATGGCAAAAATAAAACAGTAATGTAATGTATCTGGTGACTAAAGCCACAATATGTCAGGTGTGGGGACTGTGTAGCCCTCCAGATGTCGTTGGTCTGTAACTCACAGCAGATCCAGACAGCATAGCCAAAGGCAAAGATGCTGGGAGGTGCAGTCTAGCAACATCTGCAAATTTCCACTACTAATACAAATATTTGCTTCCCATAGGCCCACATATGTAAAACAATGGTGAATTATCAGCAGAATCACTATCATGCAAGAATATATGCATGATCATACACCACAATGCAGATGCTTTGTTTCTCTGCTGTCAGTGGCAGGATTACAAAGGAGACTTCAAGTGACTGTTCTCATGACCAAAGCTACTCTTTGACCCATAGACATAAAGAGAGCAACCAGTGAGAGCTGACTTATAATGGCTGATTCAGATTCCATAACTGTAGAGAAATGAGTGCCCTTTACACTAGCAGAAGGCTACTCAGCAATTTGTCTCTACACTTAACAAACACAATCAATAGCACTTGGCTGCATATATGGGAATCAGTTCTGCCAGAAATAACTGAAACTTTACCCCCAGCCTCATGGCATTGAGCTGCAGAGATATTAAATGAATAAAGCACTGCGATCCCACCCTCTGGCTGGAGGTATACAAGGCAATTCATTCTGATGACAAGTCAGAAGTAAAAATCCATGGGACTAGTGAATGTCAGTTCCTATCCTTTGAGACTACATGATGAAGGGGGCTTCTTATTAGTTGTTTCTCTGTGGCTAAACCTGATTATGCTTTGTTTCTCCACTGTCAGTGTCAGGATTATAAAGGAGACTTCAAGTGACAAGGTACATCTGATGCCAATCAGTCAAAAAATATGCTGATATTCCCTGCAAAGATAATGAGGAAACCTTAATCTTTCCTTCAGCAAAAGTCTATACAATGAGAACGCTGTCTGTAAACAATGGTAGCAAGTATTTTCCTTCTTGGGAAATATATTCTTTTTGCTTCTGTGTCTGTTAACTCTTGTTTAATGAGAAGGATACTGCTGTGATCAAAATATGGTTTTAGCTGCTTCCAGTCTGGTGATCCTAAAATTATTTCAGGATATAAAATAAGTGCAGATATTACAGATCTGTGATAAAGACACTGGCTTACAGCACACTATATTATTTGTCCATATAACCCAGCACTTATAGTCTGCTATGCCATGCAGCACTAGAGCAGATTTTTTTAACGTTGCAACACCTTGAGCAGATTTTTTAACACCTTGAGCAGATTTTTCAAGCAACACCTTGAGCAGATTTTTCAAGGTGCAACACCTTGAGCAGATTTTTTAACGTTGGCCCCAGTGAGCTCCACTTCAGGAAGCCAAATGTCTTGTGCTGGCATACCTAGTGTTGTTTATCCTGACTGGCAGCCTTGTTCTCATGAAGAGATCTTTCTGATCTTTCTGAAGAGATCTTTCTCATGAAGAGATCTTTCTGATTACCTGCTACCTAATCCTTTAAAACTGGAGATGGTAGAGACTAACCTGTGATCTTCTATCTGCAAAATGTGTGATCTAAGGAGTTTATCACATGTACTTTTCAGCCTGATCTGGGCACGGATTGAGATCAGGCTTGAACAGGGGGAAATGGTTTTTATAGCACACAAAATTTAAAGAGGATATACATAAAGAAGGCTTTGAGATCAAACAGAATGAAATAGATAAAGTATTGTGGGGGAAAGACAAAGGCAAAATTTTGAAGTTATATACAATTTTGTTGTCAAGAGAGCTACAGGAAGAGGTTGTAACAGTACACATGGTAGAATGGGCACAAGAAATTGGACATTCCATTTCACTGGACAATTGAGAAAATGCCTGGAGGAAAACAGCCAAATTTACAGTGACCCAGGATCTAAAGGAAAATTATTTTAAGATAATGAATAGATGGCAGATTACACCAGTAAGAATTTCCAAGATGTTCAACCTAAGTGAGAATAATTGTTGGAAATGTCAATATGAGAGAGGATCTTATTATCATGCTAAGTGGGCATGTACTAAATTTTTTAAAAAATTGGGAAAAAATCATAATATAATACAAGAAATATTCAAGACTAAATTTCCAATGACACCAGAGTTATATTTACTTAACACTACCTCCTTTTGGGAAAAGAGATTGAAGGAAAGCATTGGAAGATAGTGTTATATCTTATAACAGCTGCTAGGATACTTCTAGCTAAAAATTGGAAGTTAAAAAATATACCAAAAATTGACGAATGGATACAGAAAATATTGGAGATAAGAGAAATGGATACACAATACTACAAAATGAAAATGAAAAGAAGAAGAGATGGAGTCCTTCTGGGACTGGGACATAAGACTATGAAGAATTAACAATAGAAAATCTATAAGAATAATGTATAATGTATAATATATAAGAAGGACAAAATCTTAACTAAATTGTGTGTGTATGGGGGGGAAGTGTTTCATTTAGGCTTTTAAAAAATTATTCGTACTTGTGATAGATTATTAAGCAAGAAGATTTTAAAAATAAGATGAAGTTACATGAAGATATAGTCTGTCACTACTAACTGTAAAACCATGTACATCAAAATGTGTATATTAAAAAAAATTTTGAATAAAATATTTAAAAAATAATAATTGGAGCACTCCATCCTGATTGCCCCTTGTCAGAATAGTCAGAAGCAGTCTGTACCACTTGTCACTGATTTACATGTTCAGATGTTGTAATTACCCACAAGCACATGGAGGTATACCAAAACTGAAGAATGCCAGGCTTATGTGTCCCCAGGGAGACAAGCACAATTATCAGTCCAAAGTAGAAGGCTCAGATTAGTCCTTCCCTTGTGGGATAGGCTTTTATAGAAAGCTTTTAAGCCCCTGCACCTAGATCCAGGAGGCCTGGATTATATAATGTACAATAACAGAGGGAATCAAGTACTACTCTTCTTTCAAAATGCATAGATCCCCTGAACTTTTAGGATTAAGCTAACATCCCGGCCTGTTTCACAGACTGCAGGATCCTATGATCCTATCAGGCTGTTGTTGGAATGTCTTTAGGCTGGAGCTGTGATGCAATGTGAACTGCTTCAGATAAGTGCAACCCCACTCCAGATGTAGGAATGTGTGGCAAAGGATATGAATCACACTTGACATGTCCTTTAGTGGGAGAGGGAATGAGCAACCCTTCATGAGCAAGCTTACTTGAGGAAAGAAAACCCAAATGATCCAGAATATTCAACAAATACTAGAATTGAAGAAAATAGCAAAATGGCTGAAACGGATTTAAAAGTAGGTTGGACCTATAATTAGTCAAGAAAGCTGGTGGTTCAGGAGCGATGATTCAAGGGGTTTTAGATGTAGGCTGCTCCTGGATCTGTCACTCTCCTCAGATGCACCCATAAAGTGGTGGCTAATGGTATTCATGACAGTGGGAGGAGGAATACATTTTGGGTTCTAGTCCAAACATTGAAGGGGCTATCTAAGGTGCTCACTCCACCCCCAAAATCGGTTCTGCACCTTGGACAGCTCTTTTAAAATTGAGAGTCAAACTCAGAGTGGATTTTGTGTGCCACTACCACAAGAGTAACTAGCTGCTGCTGCCAACGCTTATTCTTTTTTTTTTTTTTTTTGACACCAGAAACCCATTGTGGCAGCTGGGCACAGCAGGGAAAAGGAGTGGTGAGAATTGCTTTACTTAATGGATCTCTGAATGTCATACAGCTACTAAAGACAAATGAACTCTACCAGAAAAAGGCAGGACTCTCAGGACCACCCCAGAAGATTTTTTCTAGTGGCTTCAGTAGCTGACAGGATACATAGAATGCATGTATCAGAAAGTACACTCATCCTCTTTCTTAAAGGCTATAATCTCATCACGGTGTGTCAAGACATATGTTGCTGATCTATGCCTTCAAGTTAACCCCAACTTATGGTTACTCTGTCATAAGGTTTTCTTGGCACAGTTTATCCAGAGGAGCTTTGTCATTGCCTTCCTCTAATGTTGAGAGGGTGCTGAAGGTCACCCGCTCATGGGTTTCCTTGAAAGAAAAGGGATGTGAAGTCATAGTCCAGCACTAGTGCTAGATGTATAGACTGTGGCAAAATCAAGCCCAACAATTACCTTAATGCTGGTGGAAAGGGAATAAATACTCCAGGAAATTAAATAAAAGCAGGTACGGTGTGAGATTCAGGTCAAGAGCTTGTGACCCGGAGACTGGAGCTATGAATAACTCTGGAGGTGATGAAGTAATATCAAGCAACAGCAGTACAGAGCTCATGTGACAGACCATCTGATTAAAAACAAACAGGGCTTGGCACTTGGCGTTGGTCTCTGTTCCTTTAAGCCCTACATTTGTCTCATAGTAGCTGCCCGACAGCCACACAGACAAACCACAGGAGCAGCAGCTGTTTCACAACAGTAAGCCCTGGGCCAGAGGCATATTGAGCCTGAGCTCAACAAAGACAATGATGAAAGTCACAATTGTATTTTTAGCAGAGAGATCTCATCTGGTGGCAAGCAAGAGACCAGAGGGCTGGAATGTGGCACATATAACACCATTATCTTGACAGCAGGTCGAAGCCAAAGCATAATAATATGCCACCAGTGTGTGAGACAATTTGATAGGAGGCTTCTGTGAGCCCCCTTCCCCCTGAAGCATTCACGACTTCAAGGACAATAAAACATGAGCCTTGAACAAATAGTGAAAAGCAAAGGAACAGCATCATACAGAGAGAACAAAACTTCACCACTGGGAAAATCTGAATGCAGTCAGCTGAATCTTTCCATCTCGGAATGACTTCACAAAATTATTTTGACTTCTTGCCTGGCAATTATGGTTAATGCAGATTCAGTCAGCATACTTTAACAAACAATGCATTAAAAAGACTGGGTGGGGAAGGACTATGCCTTTGGGCATTCCTTAATCATTTGATCATGTGAGTGAGGAGCCCATCCACACATTACCAGAAGGAAGTGGTTTTCTCAAATCCAGATGCCAGGAGCAAGCAACTGCTTGTGACAGGTGACTGATGAGCTAGGAAGCAATGATGGTAAGACGGTAACTAAGAAAGTTACTAGAATTCAAAGATATAGCTGTGTTAGAGTGTCGAATTAGTATGTAGAATTCTTTTAGCACCTTTGATACTAACTGGAAGAAAGATGTTGGCAGTATGAGCATTCTTAGACTTAAGTCTACTTCCTCAGATGCATTTGGTGCATCTGAGAAAGTAGATTTAAGTATAGGAAAGCTCATGCTGCCAACATCTTTCTTTCATTTAGTCTCAAAGGTGCTACAAGATCTTTCTACATACTACATATAAGAAAGTTACTGTGCCTGTGGAAAGATCACACAGCGCTAGAACATTGTAATGAGTCAAAACTGCCTCCTTGCACCAGCAAAAAATGGCACAGGTGCCATGCAGAGGGATGGGGCAATGATGGTGGAAAATTTAGAGCAGATCCAACAAAACACAGGGTAGAGCCACTGGAAGGCCTACTCCATAGCAATGGAACCAGTCAAGCAATTTCTCTGCCACCACTGCATCTGCACAGAGTTGACCAGTGAAGCTGTTTTGAGTGGTCTTTAGCCTTCTGTGCTTTGTTTTACAAGAACAAAATTTAGCCAACTTGACAACCTGTTGTGAGGAATTTGCAAAATACTTTGCAGATAAAAGGGCTCAGATCTGCTCTGATTTGCATGTAGTAGTTGATACAGATCCAGTGGATGTCACCTTGGTGCCGGCTTGTCCTGTGTTATTGCATACCTTTCTTACACAGGTTATTGGATACCCGTGTTATTGGATACCATCACACCTTGATTCCAGCCCTGCCTCCATACCATTGCTCTGGCCTCTGAGGCAGAGAACAGTAGCTAGTATTTTGCTGGACTTAATCCTCTCTCCATTGCCATCCCCTTTTCCACTACCACAAATTATGCAGTCGAGTTTCCCACATTTGGGGAAATCACAGGGTTTGTCCTATCTTTTTAGATTGTAAGCCTGAGGGCAGGGAATTTTCAAATAATTCCTAAAGTGCTGTAGGAGCCTTCTTGGCTGAAGTGTGACATATAAATAATAAATAATAAATTTGTTCAGCCTATGGACAGGATCCTTGAAGATGTGAAAGTCACTATGTGTGTATTGGATCCTTACCCTTTCTGGCTCATTAAAGCAGCCAGAGGAGGATTAAAATCTCAGGTTTGTAGCCTGGACTCAGCCGTAGACTGTAAACCCAGGATTACTAAAACTAATGTGCCAGCTATGCCCATTCCTTGAGATTTCAGATCTGGACACAGTAAAAGATGCCTTGATTACAAAGATGCCCAGGGATGGAGGTGGTTCCACCTGTCCTGAACGGGCTCACGCTTCCCGTAAAGGACACTGTACGCAGCTTGGGGGTGCTCCTTGATTCGTCGCTCCATCTTACTTCTCAGGTGGATGCGACGGTCAGGAGCACCTGCTTTCAGCTTCGGCTGATATGCCAGCTGCGTCCCTTCCTGGACTGGAGGGACCTTGATACTGTAGTACATGCTCTGGTAACCTCTCGATTGGATTTCTGCAATGCGCTCTACATGGGGCAGCCTCTGTACCACACTCGGAAGCTACAACTTGTGCAGAATATGGCAGCACGGCTGGTCACTGGGGCTCCCAGGGCCTGCCATATAACACCAGTATTAAAAGATCTTCATTGGCTGCCTATTCGCTTCCGGGCTCAGTACAAAGTGCTGGTTATTACCTATAAAGCCCTAAATGGATTGGGCCCAGAGTACCTGAAGGACCGTCTCTCCTCACATAATCCGCCCCGCACACTTAGATCTACCGGGCAACTATTACTTAAAGTTCCAGAGGCCAGACTGTCAATCACTAGCAAGAGGGCATTTTCTATCGCTGCCCCGAGCCTCTGGAACTCACTGCCCATGGAGCTCCGCCTGACTGCCTCCCTTACCCAGTTTAAGAAGGGGTTAAAAACTTATTTATTTGAACAGGCCTACCCCTGATTTTTCCCCACTGCTATCTTTCCCCCATTACGACTCGGACTGGAATATCACTACCCCTTGGGCCAAAATTGTAATGTTGTTCTTCGTTCCACTGTGTTTTAGCTTTTGTATATGTTTTAAATTTTTGTACGTGTACACCGCCCTGATCCTTGGAAGGGCGGTATAAAAATAAAGATTATTATTATTATTATCATCCAGTTTTGTAATGCGGAGTTGCCTTTGGAAACTGTTTGGAAACTTCAGCAGGTCCAAAATTCTGCAGCTAGACTATGGACCAGATCTGATTATAGAGAGCATATAATATCCTTCCTGAAATAGCTTCACTCTCTGCTCTGTTTTGGCCAGCAAGCAAAGACCTTCTTTTTAAAGCAAGTCTTCAGCTTTTAACTACACTTGTCCCTCCATATTTGTGGATTTGATATTCGCAGATTTGATTATTCATGGATTTGATTAATATGTTCTCTCTAGGAATATCTAAGTCCTCCAGTGCAACTCTATGGCCAACTTTAACTAAAAGTTGCACCCAAACACCTAGAGATTCCTAGAGAGAATACTCTACTAGGCATTTGTAGCTACTCCAGTGCAACTCAATCATTAATATCCGGCAGATATGGACCACAGAGTTGCACTGGAGGACATAGACATTCCTAGAGAGGTGTCCTCTCAGCTAAAAACATGGTGTTTTTGTTATTTGCGGTTTTTCCATATTCACAGGGGTCTTGTGCCCCTAACCCTAGAAAATATGGAGGGACAAGTGTAGTTGGGTTTATGGAATGGGTATGCCATTTCTTAATGTGTAATTTATTTATTTCAAGGATTTATATCCCGCTTTTCTCCCACAATAGGATTCAATGTTTTTGGATTCTCCCACAATGGGATTCAAGGATCCAAGTTGTAAGAGGTTTTAATGTGTTTTTAAATTATTGTTGTAAAGCAGGTTCTTTTATATGGGTAATCTTTTATATTTTTATATTACAGATTGTTTTGGCATTTAACGTTTGACGTTTTTAAATATTTTATTTTGACATTTTATTACATAAACCATTTTGGGTCCCATAGGGAGAAAAGCAAGATATAAATCCGCAAATTAATTAATTAATTAATTAACAAATGAATAAAAATAGACATTTTTAGTGACAGTTAAAACTTTTGCAAAATATAGATTGGCATCATTATTCAACTAAAAGCACATCAGAACATTCAGGTTTTAAAAAAGGGAACCAACTGCAGAAATGGGAATTCCATAGAGGTAGTGCCACCATTGAAAAGATCATGCATCTTGTGCCTGTGAAACTTCTCTGATGGACCTGAAATCACAGTCCGTGAAGCTAAGAGGGAGGAGGGAAAAACTTGAGTACAGGACAGCATTGCTACCAAAGGGAAACAAACTGTGATTGCAGAGGCCATGCAAACTCTCCTTCTGGGCTCAGAAGAATAAAGCTCCATGCCCATTCTCCATAATTCAACTATCTCTAAGAATGTAAATAAAAGTATATAAGCTTCTCTGTTGAAAATGTTCTAGAGAATGTCATTAGGAAAGCAAATGCTTGCTTGAATCCTGGAGACCAGTAGCCATGCCACTTCTCAGATGATGAAGCCTCAGTCAGAGAAATTGTAAAATCCTAAGTGTATTTTGTTGTTATGTGCCTTGAAATTATTTCTAACTTATAGTGACCCCACGGTGAATCTATTATGGAGTTTTCTTAGCAAAGTTTGTTAGAGAGGAATTGCCTTTACATCCCTCTGGGGCTGAGAGAGTGAGACTTGCCCAAGGTCACTCAGTGGGTTTCCATGGCTGAGTGGAGATTCAAACCCTGGTCTCCAGAGTCGTAGTTCAATACTCAAACCACTACACCATGCTGTCTCTCATTCCTAAGTGTTTTTAGGTAAACATAAATAATTCCCACTGTTTTCTTTGGGACTTCCTCTGCAGTAGGGCTGCTGCTTTAGTTGCATCCCTATTCCTGACGGAAACTTTCCATTTGGTCTGAAAAATTGGTACAGGCAAAAGACCATTCTTTGACACATATCCTGGAATCGTTGTCTGCTTCAACAATGTTCAAGAGTCAGTCAGCCTGCCTTAAATTAGAATCCAAACAATAGTATGTGAAATGAAAAAGAAAAAGCTCCAGGGGGACTTTCTCAGAACGGCATCTTGCCTCCCTTGGATTTTGCCTTGCGTTGTTTTGTCAGTGTATGTCCATACCCCGACAATTGTCTTCTTCCCTCTCCATATACTGGAGAGCACCCATTCTAAGGCCTTGTAGATTTTCAGTTGCTACTTAAAGAATTCCCTCCCAATAATCAGATTTACATTCAGGCACTTAATGTATCCTACCCATCACATTTCTAAATTTAATCAGATATTGTGTGATAGCAACCCCAAGAAACTGTTGCTCTTCTCTACCTCTCCTGTTCATTCTGCTTGCCCCTGGTTCATCCAAGCCTTTTTCTTTTCTCCAGGGAAAAGTTAGCCTGCCTAAACAGTTTAGACTTAGTGCTCTGGCCCTACAATTAAGCTGACCACCAGCCATTCTCCTGTTGTGTTTGCTAAAAGTCTTGGCTTCAGATGCATCAAAGGCCAAGGCTCAACAGGGTGCCTCCAGCTGAAATGCCCTTTTCCCTTTGTAGCCTTCTCCTTCCTTTCCCTCAGATCATTTTATTGTGGAGCAATCACAGACCAAAGACAATGGGCAGACAAGCTTTGCAATAAGACCTTGGCTCAACACCAACTTAGCTGACTTTTTAATTAATGGCATTTTAAAACTAATTGTGAGCAAAGCAGTGCACTTCAATGCATGCAGTTCCATCCTCCAGGGAGAAAGATGAGTAGGAACAAATCACATGTGACAAATGATGTGAGTCCCTTTGCTCAATGCTGTGCTACAGAGCAGCTCAGCCTGAGGTGCCTGAGCTCCCAGGGGCTCATGGGGATCAAGTTTCAAGGAGACTCGTGACAACGCTTCCAACCTTCCATTTTTCAAATTCTGTTTGTAACTCCTTCGTTTAAAAGGGGCATGTAGAATAGATTCAAAAGTCGACTGCTTAGACTCAAAAGTTAACTATGTTGGGTGTAGAGAATGGGATCGCCATAAGTCAACAGGAAGAAGGGGTGGAATTAATACCTAAATACCCATCAGATCCTATCAGAACTTGGAGGTTAAGCAGTATCAGCTCTGGTTAGTACTTGGATAAGAGATCACCAATGAAAATACAGGTTCGTGCTGTTGTTTTTTTGTGTGCTTTCAAGACATTTCTGACTTATAGTGACCCTAAGGTATGAGGTTTTCTTGTCAGAATTTGTTCAGAGGCTTTTCCCCCATGCCTGTCTCTGAGGCTGAGAGAGTGTAACTTGCCCAAGGTAATCCAAAATGGGAGACCACCAAGGAAGACCAGGACTGTAGGCTATATTTTAAAGGAACTGGCAAAACTATCTCCGGATATTCCTAGTCTAAGAAAACCATATAAAATTAATGCAGTTGTCATAAATCAACAGGCAGCTTGTAAGCATGCACACACACCAGAGGCATGCCAGTGAAGCCTAGTATCATATATATATATTGTGCTATTAAAAAATTCCAGCCTTCTCATACCTATTTCAGGGACAGCTGGTATTTGCACTCTGGTGGGAGAGAGCAGCTTTTTGGTCTGGACAGGCATAATTTAAACACTTTCATGTGGGCCTGTACTCATGTCTAAATACTGGTTGGGGGAGGAAGGGAGGGGGGAAGATAGAAGATACTGAAGTGCCACCATTCACAGCAACCCTTCCCCCTTTTACCTTTTAAGTCTGCACTTAGCAAGGCTGAGAGGTGTAGGGGGGAAAGCAAGCAGATCATTACATTCCTTTGTGCCTGACTCATCTCTCTTCCCTGGGATGGAAATTCCACTTTGACAGGTAGTATGCAGTGATAACCTGTTTAGCCAAACTTCTCACCTACAGGCAAAAGCAAGTTGATGGCTTTTTAAAAAAAAATGCTTTGTACTGTCTCAGGCATCAAATTGGCTATTTCCCCCAGTTTCTTTTTCCTGGTCTTTGAGAGGTAAGCTGTTGACCATGATTAGAACAATTGGGCCTGTGGCTAGCAGAACAAGGTAAAACTACATGTGTATCATAACATTTTTTCTAGTCTATGAGCCCTTGTGATCAAACCTTATGGTCCACTTGTTCATCCTGATATTTGCACAGATCTCTGATAAAATGTATTGGATGTAGACAGTATAAGCTAGCAATGATAAATGTGAGACTTTCTAAATTTATTTGAGGCAATGACTAACATCCCTCAATGTTGGTTACTCTGACTAGAGTTCATGGGAATTGCATTGAGGCTCTCGTATTTTGGCCACATCATGAGAAGGAATGACTCATTAGGAAAGACAATGATGCTGGGGAATGTAGAGGGCAGTAGAAAGAGAGAGGAAGACCACATGCCAGATGGATAGACTCAAATATGGAAACCATGGATCTGAGCCTACAGGACCTGAGCAGAGGAGTAGAGGATAGGGGGGTTTGTCTATTCATCTCATTGACAGGGTTGCCATGAGTCAAGGTTGACTCTAAGAGAGCTAACAACACCAACAAACATCTGGAGAGCTAGCCAGTTCCGGCCTTTGCTATAGACAATAGATTTGTTGAAACATATATCTATATCTATATTTATATCTATATATATTACTCCAGAGCTAATTAACATTTCTCAAGCAAAGGCAGATGTATAGTTACTAACATTTATGTGTGATATTATCCATGTGTAGTAACTCTGGAAAATATCATGCTTATTCGGTGTTTGCAGGCCTCGATCAAGAGGAAGAAGAAGAGGAGGAAGGATGAAGAAGAGGAGGAGGAGGGAGGCGGTTGCACAACGGGGGGGGGGGGGGAGAGGAGAGAGGAAGAAGAGGTGACAGCCCCCTGCCACCTGCCATGGTCAGAGCAGGGAGGCAGGCTTTGGGCAGCTGGGATGGCAAAGTGCCATTCTTCTCAAGGAGGACAATGGCACTTGAGCATCCGTGGATTTTGGTACCTGCAGGGGGATCTGGCAAGGACCCCCCAAGGATATTGAGGGCCTACTGTATCTTTATTGATGTAATTTTCTTGACTTTGGTAGCTCTAACTGTACCTCTTTTCTTTGTTTTCCCTCTACCCCATTTAGTCTTCCTGTGCTTCTGAAACTTGAAAACAATGTAAAACTTTTAAAATAATAACAATAGCAAGAATAATAGTCATAATAACAACAGCAATGATGATGATAATGATGTCACTTGTCTTTTGATGCAATGTGCTTCACAAAGAGCCCTATACTGAAAAGTTCCAATGTTTTTGAAAGGCAAGGCTGATATATACAAGGGGGTATCCCAAAGTTTTAATGATCACCTTTTAAAAAAATTGATAGAAAGTTTGTTTTGATTTGTAGTTGTTAACTTATCTCTATGTAGTCACTATCTAGATTTATACACATTCCCCAGCGTATCTTGACCCTCCAAATACCTGATATTGTAGAAGTCTGCAGATTGTGCCTTACGATGGGGTATTGTAAAGTAATAATTATCACCCGGAAGTTATTCTGACATATTGGTGAAATTTTGTCAGTGTCATCATTGGTCCCTAAGTGCACGTTATTGAGAAAATCAGCTCATTGCATCCTTTATTTTTGTGACTGGCTCTGCCAGAAGTGACTAAAGTATAAAATCCTCATCAGGCACAATCTGCAGGCTTCTACAATATCAGGTATTCGGAGGGTCAAGATATGCTAGGAAAAATGTATAAATCTAGATAGTGACTACATAGAGATAAGTTGACAACTACAAACCAAAACAGACTTTCTGTTAATTTTTTTTAAAGGTGATCATTAAAACTTTTGGATACCCCCTCGTAAATGAGTTGTTAGAGCAAGAGGAGCAGAAACACAAATGAGACATAAAATTTGTTGTGAAAGAAGATACTAATGATTGCATTTCCAAGAAATCTACAAGCAGCATTCAAGAGAAAACTGTGTGAATAGGGAATTGAAAATATAACCTTTTTGCTCTCATCTTGAATTTGTACTTTACCAAGGGGGGGGGGCTAATGAAAAGTCCCCCTTGCCCCCTTGTTACAATCCGTGCTGCTGAAATAAAATACACATGTACTGATAATGTAGGATGCCTAGGGTCAGTCTACACAATTAAAATACAACTCATGTGATCCCACCACACACAATTCAGAGGAATCCAGGCTTTTTGCAGACCCTCCCCAAACAATCTCTGCAAACTCCACAGAAAAGGCATTATGGTTCTTATGGGAGAATGGCGCAGTGGTTTGAGCACTGGACTGTGACCTTGGAGACCAGGGTTCAAATCCTCACTCAGACATAAAAACCCACTGGGTGAACTTTGGCAAATCTAACTCTCTCAGCCTCAGAGGATTGCAATGGCAAACCCTCTCTGAAGAAACCTGCCAAGAAAATGATAGAGTCTCCTTAGAGTCACCATAAGTAAAAAAAATAATTTGGAGGAACACAACAACAACGACATCCATTAGTATCCACAAAGATGCACATTATCAAACATGCATCAATCTGTCAGGTTTGCATGGATTCAAATAGCTGTGCATTTTCAGCAGAGGGAGAGCAAATAAATGTGAACTTGTACAAGAAAATAAAAACAGTTAAGACTATGTGAAAATCTGTAGCAATTTTCATAAAACACTTACGTGTAAACTAGCCCTGAGTTAGATGACCCATATCTTACACCACTAACACATTTTCATCTTTACAGAAACACTAATCACTGCTGTGACAGTGCATAAGATGCCAGTAATTGCTTTCGTTGAACAAGGCCATTGTTCCACCAATGTGATCTCTTGAGGCTTAAGTGGTTTTAATAAATCTCAGGCAAAGATGACTGTTGTTGTAAACTGTCTTTGAGTCAACCTCAGTTCATGGTGATCCTGTGGATGAGACATCTCCAAGATCCCCTAGCCTCCACTGCTCTGCTCAGGTCCTGCAGGCTTGGGCCCATGACTTCTCTGACTGAGTCCATCCATCTGGCCTGTGGTCTTCTCTTTCTGCTGTCTTCCACATGTTGTCTTTTGTAATTAATCATGTCTTCTCATGATGTCGCCAAAGTACAACTGCCTCAATTTAGTCATCCTGGTTTCCAGGGTGAGTTCAGGTCTGATCTATTCTAGAATCCATTTGCTTGCCTTGGCCATCCATTATAGCACTCTTTTCCAACATGACATCCCAAATGAGTTTATTTTCTTCTCATCTGCTTTCTTCACTGTCCAGCTCTCACATCCATACATGATGAAGGGGAATACTATGGCTTGGATGATTCTAACTTTAGTATTCAGAGTTGCATCTTTACACTTTAGGATCTTGTTCAGTTCTTTCATAGATGCCCTTCCCATTTTTAGTCTTCTGATTTCTTGACTGCAGTCTCTGTTCTGATTAATATTTCATCCAAGGTATGGGAACTCTTTGACTCTTTCAATTTTTCCATTGTCTGTAATGAATTCTTGTAGCTCTTCTGTAGTCATTCTTTTTGTTTTCTTAGTGTTGAGCATTAAGCCTACCTTGGCACGTTCTTCCTTGACCTTTTTCAGTAATTACTCCAGGTCTTTGTTTCTGCTAGAAAGATCACTAAACATTCCTTTTAAAAGTTGCTCTGAGGCTGAAAGCAACATACCAAAAGTAATTATATTTCTTGTAGCACATTACTCTTTTGAGTAACAAGGGATGGTATGGTTATTTTAAGCATCTCAACAAGAATGTTGAGGTTTTTCTCCCCTCAGAATGAATAAGGTTTACTTGTTATTGTTTTAAACAATAGTGAGGGAATGGGTGGTTGGTCATTTTTTGTTGTTGCCATCATCATCATCATCATCATCATCATCTAAAGAAAGCAATATGCATTACCTTACTCATTACTTGTAACTAAGAACTTGCATTAATTAATATTGAAAAAGACAACCAGATAATTTGCTACCTGGTTTTTTGAGCAGGGATGAGTGAATACACAGGGAGGGTCAGAGGGCTATTTTCCGGGTGCTCCTGAATCCATACAGGCTGCACACAGACATTTCCCCCAGTCCCGAAAAAGAATCACAGAATCAGAGAGCTGGAAGAGACCACAATTACAAATCAACCAATTACAAATCCATTTAACAGTTGCATTGCCTAGCCTATATTTTACTAGTTTGTTTGCAAGAATATCATGGGAGACCTTGTCAAAGGCCTTCTTGATCTCAAGATATGCTATATCCATAGCATTCCCTTTATTTACTAAGCTGGTAATTTTATCAAAAAAGAGAGATCAGATTAGTCTGGCATGATTTGTTTCCCTGAAACCCATGTTTGACATTTGTGATCATGGCACTGCCTTTTAAATGTTCACAGACTCTCTGTTTAATGATCTGTTCTAGAATCTTTCCTGGTATTGATATCAGACTAACTGGACGAAAATTGTTGGGAATCCTCTTTTTTCCCATTTTGAAGATGGGGACAACATTTGCCCTCCTCCAGTCTGCTGGGACTTCTCCTCTTCTCCAGGAGTTCTCAAAGATTATTGCCAGTGGCTCCAAGATTGCATTTGCCAGTTTTTTAGTATCCTTGGATGTAATTCATCTGGTTCTGGAGGCTTTAATTCGTTTATATTAACCAGGTGTTCATGTACTATCTCTTTACTTATTCTGTGCTGCATTTCCCCTGTTATGATCTCTACTCCATTTTCCTCAGGCTGAGCACCCTTTTCCTTTTGTGAGAAGATTAAGGCAAAGAAGATGCTGAGCAATTCTGCCTTTTCTCTGACCCCTGTTAGCATTTTGCCAATAGTGTTCCAGTTAGCTTTTAAAGATTTATTTTCCTGATTAGGGTTGGCCTCATCAAGCAGCCTTTAAACATAAGACTTCAGCCACAAAAGTTTTCCTCCCTTTTTGGCTAAATGTTGCATCCATTTTCAACTGAGGGTCTCCCCCCGCCCCCCCAAAAAAACCTGGGTATTTTTGGAGAGTCTGGAAGGAGCCAGGAAGTTTGCCTAGGAGCTCCAGCCCTGCAGGTGGCCCATGACTGACAACACAATTCCCACTCTTCTTTTTGTGTGATGCTTCCAAGCTTTGCAGAAGATGCCTGGGACTGAAGCTGGGAACTTTTGGATGTAGAAGTGATTAGCTTTTCAGTGGCAACTGCAGGACATGTACAACAAATATATCAAGCCTTACAGCACAGGTGGGAGTTATACAGTTCTCCAGATATTCTTGGACTGCAGCTCCCAATATCTCATACTGCTGGTGATGACTTGAACTCAACCTGCCTTTAATTTGGGAAACCCTAGTTTGGGAAACCCTGGTACTGCAGGGGGTTGTTCTGACTGTTGAGACAGCTTCCCAGTGTGTAATGTTAAAAGCACTTATTGTAGCCAGTACACAAAACAGTACTGCAGGAAGAACAGTTTCAATGCACAGGTCAGAATACCATGGATTCATCCCAGCATATTCTGGCCCAAGAGATGCCCCAATGTCCCTCCGTTATCTGGCACTCCGGTTGTGATGCTGGGTGGCTGTTCACAAATGCACCCCACTGTCCTGCCTAGCACGGTCATGGTACGTTGCTCTTCCTGAGGTCAGAACAAGACACCCAGCATTGATCACATGGCCAGATGCCTCATTCTGATGCTGTGGTAGCAGCAAGATGCATTGTAAATATCCACCCACTGTCACCACAAAGAGCTCTGAATCTTCCAGGAAGCTCTAGTGCAAAATGTGAGTTTTAAAAATCCATTATAAAGGGAGCATACTCTGAGTTTGGTGCTGAACAGGTTGCACATCATCCAGACTGTTTGCACCAGAACTGGGGTTTGGGCCATGCATCATCCAGGCAACCCATTGAAAGGATGTGGAGAACATGTTATTTAGCCCAAGCAGACAGTGCCTTGGTCACCAAAACAACATTTCTTAATCATTTCCCAATAGGAAAGATTTCTTCATTTTCCCCCTCCCACCATTTTTAGATGTTATTTGGAAGGAGAAATTAGAACATGGGAACTCTAGTTTTCTGGAAATGTGTGAGAAGATTTAATAGCCAGGCCAACACCACATAAGTCCTATCACCAGATGGACTTCGAATAAATAGCAAGGAGTCAGAAAATGGCAGGGGTATTTGTTCATCCGAGAATGTTCCGGATGGTCCAATTCAGATAAGACTGAAATATCCTATTATCCAAAGTTACTTTTTTCTATGAACATGTAATGATAATCCAGGACAATGTGTGCAGGCTGAGTTTTGTTTATGGTATAGAATCTGCCTTGTGTATTTGCCTGAGTGCTGGATTAAAAAAAAAAAACAATAACAGGACTTTTTAAAGAAGAGTCCTTGTCTTTAGAATAGGTCTGATGCAAGTGCCTCACCCCTATAATCAGGGCATAGGAAGAACTATTTATTTTTCTGACAGCACTTCTATTAGGTTCAGATAAAGGTCACAGTTTTGGCAGAGATGGAGGAGAGGTGAGATATGCATTGCAAAAGGAGGAGAATGAAGAAAGATGAGGAAGAAATAAGGAACATGTCTTCAAAGAATGCTGGGACCTGGTCTCTCCAGTTTTTCCTCTGAATCTCCTAGCTGCAGTTAGCCAAGAACTAAAAAGTCTTGTGTGTACATGTGCCTTCAAGTCGCCTGTTAAATTATGGTTGCCCCACAAACTTCATGGGATTTTCTTAGGCCTTTAGGAGTACTCAGAGGTAGTTTTACCAATTCCGTTCTCTGTAATATAGCCTACAGCATCTGGTATTCCTTGGTGGTCTCCCATCCAAGTAGTAAAAAGGGTTGACCAAGATCAGATGGGACCTGGTGCCTCTAGGGGACTGTTACCTTCCTGATAATTAGAACAATGAAACACAAAAGGAACCAAAACAATGTTCACTTGCTGAAAATAAATTGCATTTTCATTCCATGAGTGTTTAATAGGGCTATACAACTGCTAAGGACATATCCTCAATTACCAAAAAAAAAACAAACAAAAAAAAAAAAACAGTTGATTTAGATTGGTCCCAAAGTAGGTCAGATCTGTCCAGTTTAGCTCTGGGATGTATTGGCCCAGTCTGAAACAATTTAGACCTATTCGGAAAGGGGACAGTGAACAGCAGACAGTGCTTAGTCGATTTAGTTGCCTGCCTGCCCACCTATGTCCATTACATTGTCTCTCACATTAATTTTGAACATGATGTTGGTCTTTAGTTGTGGTCTGCACTGATACTCTGAGCCCTGGGAATATTTGTTACAGGTTCCAGTACTGTGCCTCTGGGGTGTGTGCGTGCTTGCCTGGAAAGAATGCTGTACTTTCCCCACTTATTCTTTACTTTTTTGTTTCATTTGTCTCTGCCTTACATGTGTGCAACAACTACATACAGACAGAATGAGCCTGTAATTGCACAAGCAGCAGACATATATCACTGGACAGCAGAGTACAGAAAGTAGCGTGAGCTGGCAGGACAGAGCACTCAGTACATGCCCAAAAATGCATTTCAATTTTTTTGACTGATACAAAACAAACAAACAAACAAACACCCTTGGAACTTTGTTGTTGTTGTGTACCTTCAATTAATTTCTGACATATGGCAACCCTAAGGTGCCCCTAACATGGGATCTTCTGGGCGTGACTCACCCGAGGTGACCTAGTGGATTTCCATGATTGAGCACAAAATTGAACACTGATCTCTAGATTATGCCATTGCTATACCTGTTTGCAATTTAGGAGGAACTGTTTGTTCTAAAGCATTACAAGCCTTCAACGTTTAATGCACTTCTATTTTTAAAATAACAATCTGGCAATTTGTAACAGGAGACCAAAGATTTGGTAATCTCATTTGAGATTCAGGATCTGAAGTGTGTCAGACTGGGTCTAAAATTGGGGAACAATCTGAATTGTCAAATTCAGTCCAAAATCGTTCTAATGTATTCATTCCTGATCTTTCTTTCTGTTGTACTTTTGCTTGCTGGTCTCTTCATTCTCATTTCCCCAATAGAACTGTGTGGCCCATGCTCATTTCCTTCTGATACTTGAGGATGTTCTTCATCCTTCAGTCATTGTTCTTGGAGATAGCTCAAGATTTGTTTTTAGCTGGATCTTGCCAGTTCCACTTCAAGATAAGCACCGGGGCAGACATCGGTTTTTGAACAGAAGTGCAATATTTTCCTTATCTTTACTACAAAAAGCCTCCAAAGCAAGTACCTCATCTCAGGACTTTCAACATTATCTCCCAGCCCAAACTGGCGCTTTATAAATTGTGCCACTTCTTAGGTAGCCCTGACCCCACAATAATGGCTGGATAAAAAGCTGGGTTTCATCATTGTGTGGCTGTTCTTTGCTTCCTTTTTATTAGAAGGATTCGGTATAATATTGTCCACAGTGTATATATCTACACAATTCACCTGAATACTGAAACCCATGAAAGGTCACTAAGGGCAAATCTAGCCTATCGTTCAGTAACGCTGGGTTTGCATTGAATATGAGAGGTTGAAACACTGATAACTTTTGAGAATTAACATTGAGCACTTGGGAAGTTCCTTTTAGGAAGGATGAATATAAAGACATACTAAACCCATCCAAAGCTGAGCAGTGGTAGAATGATGCTCCAGAAGATATGGGCTGGCAGAACATTATTCTACCATTGCTCAGTAATGCATGGCTTTAGCATGTCAGTGTATTTGTTCTCCCTAAAATAACTTTTCAAATTCTACCTGGAACACTTTTCATGGAAGATAAAACACCTGGTAAGGCGGTTCAGAAGTGTGCCATGTGGATTTATACTTGATAAACCAAAACAAATAAGCAAGCAAGCAAAAAAATACCTGGCTTGGATTTCCCAGCTCTTTCAAGGCAAAATATTTTTCTTGCCACTTCTCTGCCTACAGGGACCATGAAATGGCACACTCTGAAGCTTATGAGCCACTATCACCATCTTTTCTCCAAGCCTGACAAGCGTTCCAAGCACTCCAAAGACAATTTTACATGCACATTGCGGCATTACCACTGGTGTTTTGTGTGTATGTGCATGTGTATTTATGTGCATTCCATCACCAGGATGTTGAAAAAAGATCTGTTATGGGAGATGAAAATGGGAATTCCAGAACAGAGTTAAGAAACAGAGTATTTTCCTTTTAGCAAAACAATACAGTCAGCCCTCCATGGATTCTTTATAAACAGATTCAAGCATCCATGACTTGAAAATATTCAAAAACTTATAAACTCCTAAAAGCAAAGCTTGATTTTGCCACTGCATTTAAGCGGCACCATTTTCCTATGCCATTGTATATAATAGGACTTGAGCATCCACAGATTTTGGTATCCATGGGGGAAGGGGCTGGAAGAAACCCTAGTACAGTAGATACCAAGGGCCTACTGTAATAGCTGCTGGGGCTACTTTATATATGGGTCAAATTGCTGCACTTCAGGAGATGGCTCTTAAAGTAGTTTGGCCCAGATACTGTACAATTACCACTCTAATCCAGAAGTAACATTTTAAAAGAAACTTTTTAATAGTTTCATCTTCCCTTAAGGAAACATGTAGATTTGGATACGAAGTCACAAGACTGAGGTAGATCTAAAAGGGCTGTGGAGAAGGGATGTTTACTTCTATATGTGGCAAATTCATTGTTAAAGTATGATAGACATGGTGTCCATTTTTAAGAACAAAATGTGCAGAGGCTTATTTGTTTTTTTTTTTTTTTTTGCTTACAGTATCTAGAATCATCTGGACAGCATGCCCATTAGCCTGTGTGTGTGAGAATGACTTGCCCAGGACCACCTGATTTTCGTGGGGTTTTAGGCTCTTAGCCAATACAGTTTATTGGACTTAGATTTACACCACATCAGACCTTGCCCTAAAACATACGGACCAAATAAGGTGTCCTTTGGCTGCTTTGGGGACGTGGTGTTCAGATGACGCACAACCCCAAAGTGACCAGAAGCTGCTCCTGCAATCCAATCCTCTGAACCATCTCAAAAAGGAGCAGATTTAATTTGGCTCCTGGTGATGCTGGTATTGGACTGCAGCAGTGGCCCACTTCAGGAGTGGGCCATGCAGTTGCCACAGTCCTAGCCCAATTGCAACTGGAGCAGCCTCTGGCCCACTCTTTATCGACTGTGTGCTTCAGCCCAGACACTCAGAAGTGGTTTATCATTGCTTTGCTCTGGAGTATATCAATTAATGTTTATTTACAGTCAATAGACCCATTGAGGCATACAATAACTTAAATCACATATAGAGCATAGTGTTGAGTATGTGATGCTAGAGTATAATGTTGAGTATGTGGTACTCCTTGGCAGGGCCCCTGTCCAAGCACTTCATTTTTAAAAAAATCCTTTTAAGCATTGTGCATCTATCATTCAATTTTATGTTCATCTGACACCCTCAATCACTTTTTATAAGTGCTGCATTAAAAAAAAATTGGATGCTTTCCCCAGAGAATGGGGGTATATCTTGAGCTCCAAACTTAAAGAGAAATAGGTATGATTGACTAGAATTCAGGATCTGAAAATGTTGTCGCTTTTTTAAAATATACAGTTGTATGTATCCTATGAAAACATGTCCATTTTGGTTAACTTTTGAAAGTCAGAATGTCACTTTTAAAATAAACCAATATAATGGCATGCTGAAGCCATTTAAAACTAAGCAGTAGTAGGATGATGCTCTGAATCCTAGAACATCATCCTACCACTGATGAACTGTCATTATATTCATTCTTCTTATAACTATCCAGGTTCTGGCTTTTGGCTTCTAAGGATAAGATCATTTAATTAATTGTGTTTTTGCCATGACTATCTTCAATGATGACAGAAGATGGCTATAAATTAAAGCAAATAACTGAATAAATATACAATTTGGAAAGTGCACAGGATTTCATGTGTCTGCATGTACTATTTCTTGCTTTAGAAAACCTTATGAAATTAATGGGGTTGTCCATTAATTGATGGACAACTGGAAAGCAAATACATACATACAGTGGGCCCTTGCTATCCACTGGGATTTGGTTCCAGAACCCTCAAAGGATACCAAAATCCATGAGTGTTCAAGTCCCCTTAAATAGAATGACATTGTATAATATTGTCCCTTGTATAAAATGGCAAAATCAAACTTTGCTTTTTGAAATTTATATATATATTGAATATTTTCAAGCCATGGATGGTTGGATCTGTTGATTAAAAAAATCCATGGATATGGAGAGCTGACTGTAAATAGAATGTGGAAAACGATCAAAAGTATGACTGAATTAGTAAAAGAACTGCTGGTAAGTCAGTTGCTCTTTCGTTGGCGCTTATTTTACCATAGTGATCATCTCAGCAATTTCACAATGTCTTCAACAAAGATACTGTCCTTACCTTCCTTCTTCATTTTTTCACAAAACCTTCTCCTCTTTTAAACAGAATGAACAATCTGTATGAGCTAGGATAGTGTAGTGGTTTGAGCATTGGACTAGGACTCTGGAAACCAGGGTTCAAGTCCCGTCTCAGCCATGTAAACCCACTGGGTGACCTTGGGCAAGTCACACTCTCTGAGCCTCAGAAGATGACAACGTCAAATCCCCTCTGAAGAAACTTGCCAAGAAAACCCCATGATAGTTTCACCTTAGAGTCGCCATAAGTCGAAAATTACTTAAAGAGGTACAGCAGCAGCAACAGCAAACGCTCAATTTCAGTTTGTATAAGCCACACCTACATTTCTATTCCTCTCCAAGTCATTCCCCTTGCTTTTTTTTCTTTTTTGCATAACCTGGAAAACCTTGTGTGTGTGTGCATTTTCATTCTGCATATCTTCTAAATAAAAGATTCCTTCATTTACCAAGAATCTGGAGTCCTCACAGTTAGTACAATTGGCCCTTCATATCCACAGAGATCTATCCCACCCCCCCCCCGGGCAGATGCAAAAAATGAGGGCATGCCATACATTGGCCACACTGCCACAGCTGCATGCATGTGCTCCCATTAGGGACAATGTGACAGAGCCATCCGTGGATGCTCAAATCCATAGATGGGAACCCTGTGGTTGGGGCAGACAGACTGTACTGGTATATATTGGTGCTCCCTAGTCTAAAGGTTACCCAAGACTCTTGCAAAGCTAACTTCCCCAACATTTAAACTATCACTGATAGCTGACAGGGACCCCCAGTTCCCTCACCTGTTCTTTGGGTGACATTATGAGAGGATTTACTTTTACATTTCATTTATTACGGCAAATAGCCAGCATATGACAGGATTTAATAACGGGAAGAAAGAAATCATTGGGTCAAGGAAGGGATGGTGACAGCAATAGCTAAAAAGCCATCTTGGCAAATGTAGAAGATGGGTCATACTTCCCTAATCTATTCCCATTTAAGTCTCTTCAAAATCTACATATGACATACTGTGACCAAACAAAATGTAATTTTTATTTTGTAAAAGGGATATCAAGCCAAAAGCACCAGCCTGGAACTTCTGCTATAGAATGTTTTGTTTCTTGAGCAAACAAAGCTAATCTCTGCTCTGATGTACTAGCAAACAAGATTTCTGAGATTAACAGAATGCCTCCGGAGGTTTTATCCCTTCTCTCTAAAAATGCCCTTTCTGGTTGCTGAGGCATGCAGCTGAGCTTCCCCTGAGCAGATGTCACTAGAGAATGCAAACAAAACAACCTCTGAGATTGAAGGCCTGGTCTGACCTCTTAAACTTGTAGATAATGAGAACAGCTTCAGGAAGAAGGATGGACATAAAAATCAACATCTGTGCAAAAAGGGGGAGGAAGGGGATTTGAGGCCCTATCTGTACCTACTTTGAAGTGAATCCCACAAAGCTAAATAAAATATTTACAACAGGAGTAGAAAAATGTGTCAGGTCCAGGGGGCAATTACAGCATATTGAACCCTCCAGGAGGTGCATGGACTGCCACAAAATGCGAAGAAACAAAAATACCCCCTTCCCCAGAGATAGTCAGAAATCCACTTATGGTTTTTTAAAAGTTTTTTTTTAATGTTGCAAGTTTTGCAGCATTGTCACTCCCAAAGGCTTCCAGGCAAGACAAATGGACCCTTTATTTTGGCCAGAAAAAAGGGTTCTCTGGGGAATCTGGCAGGGACTAGGGCTATAAAAAGAGCCTCAGGAGCCTCAGGAGCCACAGGTACCTTCCTGATATATCATACTGCAGCTTTCCACTCTTTCCAACCAAAGTTCCATAGGCTCTTGGCAAAATTACAAGATGCTCATGCCATTTATTCTGGATGAAAACCTAAAAAGAGGACTTTAACATGAGGCAATGTGACCAAGCGCTGTAAGCATTACAGATTGTACACTCATGTTAGCGTGCTGTTGCAAAAAAGCAAAGGTTCCTAAGGTACCTTAAAGGCTAATGAAAGTATTAAAGCATCAGATGTGTTCTGTGCTGTACATGTACACACACATGAAAACACACAGAGAATGCACAATTAAGAATAGGACTGTAGGACAGTAAGATTAGAAACAGAACAAGCACAAATTTGCAACTGTGTAATTGCCAACAGAAAATACTGGTGCATACAGTCCAGTGACCCTGATATGCCATGGGCAGTCCGTATTCATCCTCTCTCATCCCACTTTTTTCTCTCTCCTTGTTCCATTTTCTCCCTTTGTTGCAAAGATGAACAATTGAATTGTTACTTCAATTGCTGCAAAGATGAACTGAGTTCAAAGTGCAAAAGTACAGTAGTCTGCACTCAGTAAACTCGGAAGGAGGGAAAGGAAAAGAGGATGTTGAAACTTGCCCTTTCCTGTAGACAAATGGAAAAGCAAACTGCTTCAGTCTCTCCCATCTTCTCTGTTCTTCTTCATTAATAATTTTTGCAGTCTTGACCACACTATAATGTTAGTTGGCCACATGTGTCCCAGGTTTCATCTGTGAAATGTTGGAGAGTATGGTGGTGGTGAAGGGAATGAGTCAGCCTTTGTACTAATCCTGGACAGCACACTAACATAGAAGAAAAATGACAGCAGGATGCAGAAAAATGACAGCAGGATGCAGGATCCTGAAGCAGAATGACAGCAGGAAGAATCACTTGAAGGCATGGACTATGTATAAGTGTGTGCGGGACAGAATTATTGTAGATCCCATGTGAATGAAGATGATAGTGGTCCTAATTTTAGTCCCTAAACTTGGTCTTGCTTCTTCAGTTTGCTCAACAGTGAATATTAAAAAAACACCTAACTGATCACCATGTTTGTGGTTAAGAAAGAACATTTTCTCACAAGTGCAGCCCCCTCTCTCTTTCTGTTCAATCCACCTGAGACATGTGTGTCACAATGTATTTTTGATTTATGTGCCTATGGGGGGGGGGGGGGAATACCTGAAAATAACTTAAAATATTGCCACATAGAATGATAGAGTGCATGAGGGGGAGGCATGGGTTTCTTCTTTAAATTTCTCATTTAATTCAGGAAAGGACACCCTTGCTTTTTGTGTATGGTAAAGTCAACCTTCCATATCCACAGCTTTTTTTAATCCATGGATTCAGGCATCCACAGCTTGAAAATATTCCGAAAAGATATGAATTCCAAGTAGCAAACCTTGATTTTGCTATTTTATATCAGGGACACCATTTCACTGTGCCTTTGTATTTCATAGGGCTTGATCATCCACAGATTTTGGTATTGACAGAAGGTCCTGGAACCAAACCCCAGAAGATACCAAGGACCCACTGTAATAGCAGGACTAAAGATGAATGTGACTACAGAAAAAAAATTACCCTAGTTGGGAACAGGAGCTTCACCAAAGAAGAATATTTAGTATACCTACAGAATGTTAAAGTGTTGAAAGACCCCCCACACACATACACACACTGTATTATGATAATAATCCATATGTTAACCCTGTAATGCATTGCTACCAAGGACTCTTCCATTCAAACCCCATTCTTGCAGCAGTCACACTAGTAAAAATAATGTGGGAACATGCCGCTTTCAAGGCAACCATCCCTATATCTATCTCAATTGTGTGACTGGGACTACTGTCTCCATCTCTTCCTGGCTCTCCCTTTATCCAACCTCCCTCCCTTATGCCCTACTTGACATGCCTTTTTGTTTTGTTCCATTTTTCTTCCACTTTTCTTGCAATTCTGGACCTCCGCTGCAGTGCTTAAAGTCTTAAAAAGCAAAACAAAAGAAAGAAAATAAATAGAAAAAAATAAAGAAAGGTAATGGGTACTTTGGAATAGTGAGGGGGACGGGGGACATGGGAGGAACACTGACACTATATGACTGGCAATTGTGCAGTTGCTCTGGAAGCAAAATTTCGCATCTAGGGATTTGCATGATTGCCAAGTCATTCACTGGTTTCTCCCATCAGTTAAAAGGGATGGGTTGGGACAGGGTAGCTACTGGTTGGCAGTAATGTCGTGTGATGGGTATCCCCAGAGCCACTTCTTTCCCAGTTAATCATAGTTTAAAAGTGGTGTGTAGTAATGTGTCTAGTATGGCTCACAATCCAAGCAAATGAGGAGCTCACCTTTAAGTGTAGTGATGAGAAACCCCCCCCCCTCCCCATATGGACCACTCACTACCAGCTTTATTCTCTAGTGGAACTGAGAGAGTAGCTCACCTGAAGGCCACGTGCTGAATTCATAGCAGGATTGAAATCTGAAGTAGGCCAGTTTGTTAGCCACTAAACTGTGCAGACAGCAAAATAAAATATAATTTTGTTATATATAATTAATGTTATTTCTCATCTGACCTGTGATCAGATCTTACATAAGACACAAAAATAATAGAAAAACTTATAGCAATCATTAGTGGTTCCTTTATTTCAAGCTTTGATGAAATGGACACCTGCCCACATTTTCACAGTTAGCACTGTATGACTAATGCAATAAATTAGATAATTGAAAATTATGATTTTTACTTTGAGAGCTAATGATGGCTAGAGGCTTTTTGCTTTGACAGTTCAGTTTCATGAAGAATGAAGGCTAAAATATCAGCTAGTTCAAATGGTAGTAGCATTCCCAAACCTATACAATTTTCCATTGCTGGCTTGGGAACTTAATTCTTATTTTAACATGAGACCTAGGTAAGAGTGCTTTGCTTCAAGGCAAGGTTACAAAATACTGACAAATGCATGATTGGTGCAACTGGGGCAGCATAATTGTAACACACAAACATGTGAAACCTTTCTTCCCCAGCTACTGGTTCTTAAGCCCTTTCACACTACATGAATTATAGCATCTCATAGCAACTGTCATAACCTCAACATCTGGAGTTTTTATCGTTTGGACGGAGGACCAAGAGGAGGATTTTCTGGTTTAGGATTCCAGCAGCCCTCCCTCAATAGACAATCCCAAGATTGCACAGGATGTTGCCATGGCACTAAAGTAGAATCGCTGGACTCTTTCAGACATCAGAAATTGGAAGTATAATTTAATGGCAATCCGAACGCAATCAGTTGTTGCGAATTAAAGCTTCACACACAATTTCGGGCAAAAGGGAAGTCATTCCGAATGCAATCATGGGTTTTCCGTTATTGCGAATTAAAGCTTTGCACACAATTTCGGGCAAAGGGGGGTCATTTTCGGGAAATGGAACATTACTCCGAACACACTCCGAACGCAATGGGAATTCCCGTGAATTCGCTAAACAAGCGAATTCACAGGAATTCAAATTTGCTCAATTCGCAGTAAAGAGAAATTCCTCCCATGTGAAAGAATCCACAGCACTATCACTGTGTAGGGTGGAAGGTCCTCTTATCACAGGGTCCTCATCATCCTGATAGATGCCTCAGTCACAAGTTACAATTTTTGCCCCTGTGTTCTCAGGTGCTCATAGGGGGACTGCTATATATATATATATGAACCGCAGCTCCCAGTATGGACTTAGTAGGCATGTATATTGTGCAGACCATGTTGTTTTGTATTTTTTTCTGAGGCCCCCCTGTTATTATTTTGTTGGGAGGGCAATTGAACCTAGTACTATGTAAGGTCAAAAATGAGCCCTGGTGGCACGGTGATGAAATGCAAGTACTGCAGCCACAATGTTGTGAGTTTGATTCCAGGACTCCAAGGTTGATTTAGCCTTCCATCCTTTCGTAGGTCAGTAAAATGAGTATCCAGCTTGCTGGGGGCAATTGTCTTAAAGATTGTAAACCACTTAGAGAGTTCACTATTAAGTGGTATAGAAATGTAAATACTATTGCTATTGCTATTCTTAAACATACTGCTGTAGTATGTCCCATCCAGCACATGGGAGGAGGCAATGCTACTGTTGGCTGCTGTATGTCAAGCTAAACCCAATGATGAGTGTGTCCCTGAGCAGCTCAGATTAAAACTCCTAAAGCATAGGACTCTCAGAAGCTCAGTCATGGATGGTGTGTAGATCGTATAGAATTCAGTTCCAGCAGAGATTTCAGTGTTGGCCTGTGGTAATAAGAAGCAGGATTAAGCCAAGTATTAAGTGTAAAGGCCCAATATCTTGTGATAATCCTGCTATTGTAATGAGAAAGGAGTTCATTTAGCTGTGTTTTAAATCAAGCTAAAAGTCGCAAGGCTTCTATAAAGATATGTCATACCTACAAGGACCATAGAGAGCCAGCGTGGTGCAGTGATTTGAGCATTGGTCTATGACTCTGGAGAGCAGGGTTCAAATTCCTGCTTGGTCACAGAAACCCACTGGGGGACCTTTGGCAAGTCACACTCTCTCAGCATCAGAGGATAGTAATGGCAACCCCCCTCTGAACAAATCTTGCCAACTTGCTTTCCTTTCATGAGCAAGCAAAACAGTTTTATTCAGGCAGGCTTTTAATATGTAATGATGTGATGGCTTTTATATAGGGACTTTGTTATATGGGGTGTGCATTGTAGTTTTTATCATATGCAATTTTATACTGTTTTTATTTGATGTTTTTAATTGTTTTAAAAACTTTTATTATAAAATATTTTAAAATGTTTTTATTTGTGAGCTGCCTTGGGTCCCTTTTTGGGCAAAAGGCAGCATAAAAGTTCAATAAATGAAAACCCCATGATAAGTTCACCTTAGGTTTGCCATGAGTCAGAAGTGACATGAAGGCACATAACAACAACCGTAACCATTTTTGTTCATACAACAAATGGGGCATGTGTTTGTTGAGAAGTTGTGTTAGAACATACTAGCATTATTCTAGGGTTTGTTTATGTGGAGGGGCGACAGCTGAATGCCATGTCATGAAATGGATCCTTCCACAATAACTCCTCTGGCCCCCAAGCCTAATGATTATTTCAGTAGCTGGCAGCATCTGGTGTGAATTGCTGTATCTTGGACCACTTCTTCGTCAAATTATATGCAGTGCACTACTGTATGATGTGCTTAAATCCAGGCTGAGGTTTGCATTAATTATGCATGCTCTGAAACTCTCACATAATCCTTCGAAGTCTGAATTCTTTAGATTAGTCTTCCCATGTATGATGTTAAAATTAGCTGGCCTGCTCATCCAGCCCAGATCTAGCAGGTTTTAGAAAAATAAAAATGTGACCTTAATAGCATAGTTCTTTAGGAATTATTTTAATAAGACTAGAGAAAAACGGTCCTAGTAATCTGTAGGACTATGCAGGCACACCTAATGCAAAAGTGGATGAGACTGACCACAGCTGACACATGGGGGGAAAGGGGTTACATTTTTTCAGCTGACTGGGGGAAAATGATGGCCTTGAGTGTCATGTAGTCATAGGTCAAAAGCATGCTAACTGAGGGGAAAAAAGCAACAGCTATGTGGGCCAGAAGCAAACCTGTCAAAACTGTTGGAGAATTTTCTGCTCAGCTGGGCACATCAAGAGGTTTTGACATCTATTCCAATATTTGGTTTTACAATGTGTTAAGTGGCACACATCAAACTAAGAAGAGGAAACATAGTTATTTAAAAATAAATTGGTTTAAAAATACCTAGAGATTTCCATTTCATTTCAGCTCCAGAAATGTCTATGATAAAAAGAAAGGCATGCCTTCATATCTTAAGCATTAAAGCCAAGGCAGGTTTGTTTAAGAAGTGTGTAGAGCAAGAATGGGGTGTTAGGAAGGGGGAGATGCATATCCCTATTTTTTTTTAAAAGAAAACTTGCCAGCTAGGAATTGTGATGGTCAGTTTCACCACATTTTATGTTTCTCTAGGACTTGAAATATACTGTTTTTAATTATGCCAGAACTAATTAATATTTCTCAAGAAAAGACAGATATACTGTTACTTACTTCTTTGTGTGAAACAATTAGGGTTTCCAGATTGAAATCTGGAGTGGGCTCCTGTACCTTCAATTAATGGTTGCATAAAGGGGTGTGTGCGTGTTTTAGCAGGTGTGGTTTGTCATGCCACCCAGTAATAAGCCATACCTGTTGAAATTCTTTCTTCTGCACAACCATTAAAGGTGCAGGAGTCCTCGCCATCTAATTTTCATTCTGTGAATCCTACCTGGTATAGAGGTTTAGGGATGACTATCTACTGTTTAATATATCAGGAAACAGTAAAAGTAAAGAACCAGGAGACTGGAAGGGGTGCAGTCCAGTTTCTCTTGCTACAATTTCTTGTCTTTCTTGGGAACTGTCCTCTTTGTTGATTGATGGCAGTAGGCCATAGGTGGAGCTTGGAGAAATTACTTTCTGGGACTAAAACCCCTAGAATGCCACTATCACCTGCCATGCTGGCCAGAGGAGTATGAGAATTGTAGCCCAAAATATGGTTTTCTCAACCTCTGTTCTTGGGAAGCTTGCAGTGCAAAGTGTCTCTTCATTTCCTCTGCACCAGAGATAGGCAACTGTGGCAGGGCTGAGACATTCCGGCATGTGGGACTACTTGAAGGCCACACATTAAAAATGTTTTAAAACAAATTATCTGTTTGTTATTTTTTCAGGAAGAAGGGGTGGAAATATTTGGAGGGACTGAGAAGATTTCTGTTGAAAAAGAGTAAATAAGATTTAAAGTACAATTCAAGGAAGACGGGATAGAAGGAGGAGAGGGAGTGTTTGGAAGTGGCTGTTGAAGGGAGTTCAGCAAAGAGATTTAAAGCAGGGATTCAAACAAGAGAGATGGAAGGAGCGCTGGAGCATTTGGAGGAACCAACAAGACAGTTATCAGGGACCAAGGTGGGATAGGATTCAAAGAGTGTTAAAGCAGGAACAAGAGGGTTGAAGGATGGGGTGGGAAGGTGTGGAAGCATCTGACAATACCACACTACAATGTTTAGCACTATTATTCCACTTTTGCTGCTAGAGATGCCTCCTGTGGAATCCTTGGATTTGCAGTTTAGGGAGGGGAGGCTGTCGTACTTTGGCACAACTCATTAGAAAAGACAATAATGTTGGGAAAGACTGAGGACAGTAGAGGAAGACGGTGTGCCAGATGGTTAAAGTCAATTAGGGAGATTGGGGCATGAATCTGCAGGACCTGAGCAAAGCAGTGGAACACAGGGAGTCTTGGAGATGTCTCATCCACAGGGTTGCCATGAGTCAAGGTCAATCAAGATCAGACAACAACAATTTGGCATTCTCAGCCAGAGAGTTCTTAAGTCTCACTAAACTACAAACCCCAGAATGCCACAGGAAGCAGCCAGCACAGTAAAAGTGGTGTAATAGCACTATAAGAATACAGGGGCTCAACAGATGGGCAGCTCCATGCTGTCCGTCTTTGCCCCGAGTTGGTGCTGCAGCAGCCGCACACTGCAGCACCGATGCACCACAAAAAAGAAGCTGCTTAGAGTGGCTTCTTTTATGCAGCATCACAAACAGGAAGGGGGTGACACCATGACGCCACTTCCTGCCAGTGATATCTGGATGCTGTGTGGCAGCAACATCACTATGGGCTGGTGGCCCCCCTGTAGATGGGAGGCTGCCATGATGGCGGCATCTGTACAGACTAGTGTTCTGGAGCGTGAGGTTGGTGCAAACTCCCGAACCCTAGAATTGGTGCCAGCATGCCACTTTGTGCCCGTTTGTGCTGGGCAATAGTGTAGTATTTTGATTTCCATGGCAAGCAAAGGTACAACAAGCAGTGCTAGTTATTTCAACTAGTGAAGATATTTCAGCTTTTGCAGGAGGCCTCCAGAAGCTTGGAAGGGAGCTAAGCCACACTTTGGTTCACAGGCCACACTTTGCCTACCCCTGCTCTACATCTTGCTGCAGGGATTTGGGCTGGTACCTGTTTTCCCTTCCTCTCATCCAGCTGTTGTCAGCTCTTCCTCACCTGCACCCCCACTTTCTGGCAAGGGAAAACAAGCAGACAGAACTGACCTCCCCCCTCCCATTTCCTCTGTCCCCTCTCCACAGCTAGCCATCTTCTCCATTTCCATTTTATTTGAGGAAAGATTGACAAAGCAGGTAACAGTGGTTGGGATCCACAGTGGTTGGGACCCACAGACAGTAAAATCAGTAGAAGGAAAAGGTTTGCTTGATTAATTAATCTGTTAAAAAAAGAAAACAAATGCCTGCTTAAATAGAAAGGGCTTTGCAGGTAGGTGAAAAAACAGCATGGTGGGAATCAACTAAGCCTCCATCCAAAAACCCCTTGCATCCAGCAGCATCGTGCACTGAGAAGGGGCACTGCTGCTCCTTTCTTCTGAAGGGAAGGAGAAGAAAGGAAAGCGGGAGGTGATTTGGACCACAAAGACCCTGATCTCCTGATGGCATGGGGGACACTCCATTTGAAAGTGCATACTCATTTCTGCCCTCCCCCAAGTCGAGATCAGCCACTTTTCTATGGTCTGAATCACTTCCCCCTCTCTTCCTTCCCCACTGGTAAGCCACAGTGGCAGGGGCTCCTCTGGGAAGGCATGACAGCTGGCACATGCTGGGAGGACACAGAAGTGAACAGGTGGACCTACCCATACAAATAGGATCTCAGCCAGAGTCTTGGGCAGTGGCTCATTGGGTAGATGCAATGGCAGACACTCAGGGGCTGAGGAAGGGAGCTGATGTCTGAGAGCAGGGCATCCTGTCTTCATGGTATCATGTGGGTATTTGCCCCATTTCCTAACATGCTACAAAGACCTCTCTTTGCTTTGTTGGGATTTTGTAAGAAAACCAGATGATGTAGGGTTAAGCTATTTCAATAGGAGATGGATTTATAAGAAAGTGGTACAGTGAGGTTTCCTATGACCATAATTACCTGTCAGTAAGTATCCCAAAGTGACTAATTGCCACTGACATGGCTTTAAATTTGCAGTAGCCTGGAAAAGGCAGCCTTATAATTTACTCTACAGATTCTTTAATCAAATTCCTTGAACATTTCTTTTGGCAAATGTTATAAAGTTGAGCTTTGTAGACATCCTTTGTAATTACCTTCTAAAATAAAATGGCTTACCCCTCTGTTATCATATCATAGCTACCCAGATTTTTTATAGGGGAAATACTGGCAGTCCTTTGAAATATGTAATGTGTTCTTCTGTCTGTGAATTCTGACAAGAATTGTGATAAAAGGATACAGCAAGTGCAGCTGAACCTCTCTCTGCAGCTCTATTTTAAGCACTGGAGGATGAGCCCTGCCAAGGGCTTACCTTGGGGCTTAGACCCTGCCTGTACAAAGAACCAGTTGAAGAAAAAAGGGGATATGAAGTGGATATGTTGCCTAGAATACATACACACTCAAAGTGAATCATAACATATTGGCTTTGCTTGAGATTATCATTGTGTCTCCAATACTTTGGCTCCCAAGTAACCTAACTGCTTCAGATATTAGATAGACATGGGCAAGTCACATGCTCTCAGCCTTAGGAGAAGGCAATGGCAAACCTTGGGTCATCTTAAGGTCACCATAAATTGGAAAGGACTTGGAAACACCTAAAAACAAAGACAGACAGATAGATGATAGATTACTCTGGGAGTGGTCATCTGTCTGTTACTAGGCTGCTGTGAGATTATGAGAGTCCATGGGTGATACTGACTTATCAATTGATTTCAGGGGGCAGTTTCTCAGAATAAGCTGGAATTTCACATTGCTGAGTCTTATTTAAGACAAAGATATAAATGAAGAGGCTATCCTCCCACTCTGACCTGAGGCCAGCGTATTAAAACCGGTCTGTACAGCCCCAAAGTTTACAATGAATAACACAAGTTACCTGTCAAACATAGTTGCCCAAGATTCTTTGTTGGAGTAATTCACTTTTTAACACCTCTCTTTTTTTGTCCTAAGTAGCAATCAATGCTATTGATTTAGTTTCTGAATTCCTACCTTATTCATTCAAAGTAGGGAATTTTGGAGCATCTGCCCTTTATCACCTTTCCTCCTTACGATTCATGAATATCTTTCTAGTCAACTTGCAGCTTACCTTTATGTAAGCATCTCCCATATTAAATCAACACTAAACTCTTTGTGGCACCAACTTCAGCTAGTGGCATAGTTTGACCTGTTCAAGCCTTGACAGACTGGCCATAAAGGTTGGCATCAGGGCAGAGTGGGGATGTGGCATCCACACAATGCATGCCTCAACCCCTATGTTGGCATGATACTGCACACCCCACCACATGGCGGGTGGCATCATGTCACTTCTGGCACCAAAGGAGTGATGAAAAGTCACAGTGCCAGTAGCTATGGTGGCCTTTCCACGTTGCAGAAAGGAACTGCTTTTTGTGGCTCCTTTTTGCGCCATGGAAAGGCCAGATTGAGGCCATGGCATGTGGTAGCTGCAGCCCTGATCTGGTGCCGAAAGAGGTTGGCTGTAGCACCTTAGAGGTGGTATGTTCAACCCCTTCATCTCTTATGTTTGCATCCTGCCTATCTGTCAATAAACTCAGGGCTCATTGGCTTCCTTTTTCTCCACTTTATCTGCACAAGAGTTCTTCTATCAAACTGAGAAATTGTGTGATCATTCCATCATCATCCAATGACTCTGAGTTCAGTGAGGATTAGGGTTGCCAGAGTGAAAATCGCAAATGGCTGCTGTCCTTTTTATGGCTGCATAGAAGAGGAAAGGTCAGCTGATGTTCCCTGGTTGCATGCCAAGCAACACCTGCTGAAATTCCTTCTTCTGCACAGCCATTATAGGCATAGGATCTGTTTCCAGTTTTCATTGTCTCAACTCTAGGAGAACCTGAAGCTAGATATGACAGTCTTAAGTCCTAATGCAATATTCTAAGCACTACCATGCCACACTGGCCCACTGCTGCATTCAGTTTGACTTACATGTCAAATTTATTTCAGGAGCCCCAAAAATCTCTCTACCACTCAGCATCCCGCAAATTGCTCCCCGGTTTTTCCACAAAAAAGTGGGTAATTTTGACCCCAAGATTCTGGCTGGTGGAAAACTTGCATTGCATCATTTTCCTCAGTTTTCAGGGTTTTGTTTGTTTGTTTGTTTTGCAGGGGGGCTCATACAGCCATAATGGTAGTGCATAGATGGGGCAAAAGGGGTCACTATTGGCAATTTTTACTGAAAAAATTATTTGGGAGTAAAATTTGGGGCACTTGGGGAGTAAATGGGGTTGAAGCCCTCTGAGGTTGACAGGGGGTAGTGGATGTGTCCCCCTCTCATCCCTGAAGTTGCCCAATCCTGGAGTCTATGAGGAACAGGAACAACAAACAGTTCTAATCCTGATTCTAATTACCGTATCTGAGTAGCAGATTGGGAAAAAATGCCAAGAGCATTAAAACTCTTCCTCCCCAAACCCCTTTTCTTATATGCTTAGAATGCACTTGGGTGTTGGTGCATGAACCTAGAAAGATTCTTGAGCCTGGAAGGTGAATAATTCCACCTGATACCAAGTTCCGGAAAGAGGGAGGCTGCAGAAAGGATGGTTTAATAAAATACTACAGAATTGTAGTTTGATGAGATGCACTGTGAAATCCCATTAGTCCTTAATTTTTAATGAAAAAGACATCATCCTTTTGATCTTCCAGTTCCCACTTTGGTAATGATGATGAACGGAAATTAGAATGAACAAAAATAAATATCTGCTTTGGGGGAAAATTAAGAATTACCATATAAATGCAGAAAAGATAGTCGGAAGACATACTATTTCATTTCATTTCATTTTTTAATTTTTTTTCTTTTTTCTTTTATTGTTGTAGTATAGTCTGTATTGGGTGGTGTAGTGGTTTGAGTGTTGGACTATGACTCTGAAGATCAGGCTTCAATTCCTTCTCCATCATAGGAACTCATTGGTTGACCGTGGGCATATTCCATTCATTCAGCCTCAGAAAACCTGAGATAGTGTTGCCTTAGAGTCACCATAAGTCAAAAATGACTTGAAGACACATAACAACAATAGTCTGTATTGTCTTTTATCATTTCTCTTCTGTGTGTATTTTGATGTAGTGTAGTTTAAGTTTGTGCTTTGTTTGATGTATTGAATTTTTTGTATATATAGAATTTAAATAGAAACAATTTCAACAAAAATCTGCTGTGTGGCTAAATGTGTTCTTGTTGTGTGCCTTCAAGTTGTTTCCAACTTATGTGGACAAAACCTACCACAGGGTTTTCCTGGCAAGAATTGTTCAGAGAGGGTTTGCCATGCTTTCCTTTGAGGCTTAATGTGTACCATTGGTTTAATTAAGAAGACAAGTGTTATCCAAAACAACTCACTTCCAGGAAATTACAAGTTTCTTCCTGAATATTTTCATTCAAGCAATTCAGTCATGCTTAATTTGTCTGATGTTGGCCAAAATGCTGAGCAATCAGGGAATAATATAAATAGTGGGAGAATGGTTACAGTGGGCCCTTGATATCTGTTGGGGTTTGATTCGAAGACCATCACCATCATCCATGAATACCTAAATCCATGGATATTCAAGTCCCATTAAACACAAAGGAGAGTAAAATGGTGTCCCTTGTATAAAACAGCAAAATCAAGATTTGCTTTTTGGAATTTATATATGTTTTGAATATTTTAAAGCCATAGATGCTTGAATCTGTGGATGAAGAAATCTGTGGATACACAGGGCCAACTGTATTTATGTTTCATGTGTGAAAATGCTTTCAGCCACAGCTTGGAAATAATAGTTGTTTAATAAGTTATTTTTTGGAGAAGGAGGACACAGTGAACTTAATTTCCAAAAATAAAGCAATGAGTCGGAATGAAGTTATGGTATTGTGATAACAAATTCTTGTCAAGACCCTGCATAAATCAGAAAAAAAGAGCTCTATCATCATCTTTTGTCTGATGATACCACCCCACAGCACCCTACTTTTCCAGCCTGGCAGCACCCCAACCAAAGGGTTTCTGAGGCACTGCAGCACTCAAGAACAAGCAGCTTCTTTCAATGAACCACATGACTAAGATTGGGGTGCAGATGTCATTTCCTCAATCTGAAACAGCTTAGGAATCCTTTGGTGGAGTGCTGCAAGGCTGAAAGGTGTGATTTGGTGGGCACAGTTAAAAACTGTAAATGTCAATCCTCATCAGTTCAGGATATAATAAATCTGGTTTACAGTCTCCTACACTGAAGACTGTTAGGTAATGTCTTCTAGTTACTTTATGAAGTTTAAATTAAAGGGCATTTTGATAGGAATTATTTTAGTTTCATGCCATTCACTTATCAATACTAAGCTTTAAAAAAAAATGAGAAAGCAACAAAGCAGCTGAACAGACTGCCCCTAAGGGGTGGCCTGCAGTCACGCCTTTCAATGCCAGATCGGGTCTGCAGCAACTACATGCTGCGGCCCTGATCTGGTATTTGCTCTGTGGAAAGGGCGCCTTTGCCGCCCTGGTGGCACCTTCTGGTGCTCTTTTTGGCACTGCATCATCTGGAAGCAGCACCAGAGGAGTGCTGTGATGCCACCCGCCGTGTGGTCAGGTACACAGTATAACAGCGACATCAGGGCAGCATCGGGGCATATGTCATGTGGACGCCATGCCCCCACTGTGCCCTGAGGCTGGTGTATAGTGCTGGTCTATACAACCTCAAAGATTACACTGAATAACACAAGCTACCTGCCAAACATTTCAACATGTAATGGCACAATAGCTTTTTTTTAAAAAAAAGTATAATGGAAACAAATTACATTTAAAAGGTAATTTTCCAAGCACTGCAAGATGGATATAGGGGTTTTCCCTAATATAAACCTTCCAGCTCTAATGTTTCTTAGTTCTTCAACTGTTTCTGTTTCTGTTCCCATGCTGAGTCCATTACCTCACAGAATCAAAAGTAATAGCTTACTAAATCTCCACTTGAGGGATGTGATGCTTCCACTGTTCTCCATAAAGCTACTTTTTCTTGCTCACCCATCCAAGCTAAAGCTGATGATTTCTGCACTCCCTCTGACCCATATGTACGCACAGCTGGTGTGAGCAGCACTGCAATGTTGTGCAGATAGCTCCTAGGGCTCATTTCTTCCACAGCTTAAAACCTAAAGCTCCTTGGGATGACACTTACACTTCAAGCATTTTCTGCTATTTTCTCTTAAATATATTTATTAGTCATCCATTTATTTCTGTAGCAGTGGTGTGTGTGTGGGGGGGGGGGGGGGGAGATTTTTTGGGCAACTGACCATGCTAGTTGGAAGATCCTTGATCTGTAGTACAAGTATAACTCTTCCAAGCTATGTTCTGTCTTTGATGTATATGGGCATATGTGGTTGTTTATTTTCCAAAGAATCAAAATCCTAACAGAGAATGCTTTATTTGGCTCAGTCAGGGTTTTGATTTTGAATTTGGTGGCATTCAGAGGAAGCAGGCAAAGGCAAAAATACCACAGGCTGTTCTTCTCCTGTCTCCTTGCAAATTATTAACATTCCCTGCAAGCCCCTTCTTGCCCTGCATGAACAGTTCATATGCTGAAGAAACAGCAGCATGGTAGGCATATTTCCTGCAAGAATAAAAACAAAAACTGGACTGAAAAACGATGGACAAAGCAGGATTTATTGTGAGTGTGGTATAGACGTTTTGCATCAGCTGGTAATGAGGCTACTAATGATCCATGTCTAGCCAATAACCAGAAATTTTGGGATCAGCTAGAAGAGATGACAGAGAAGGGATAGGAAAAGAAACAAATCTGTGTTGACCACTAATGTTTCCGGCAGACTATTTAGCAGGCAGACAATTTAATGTAACTGGAATGCTGTAGTACAGGGTGACTGTAGCTTTAGGGCAGGATAGCACAGTTGTTCAAAGGGGGATCATCCAAAGTTCATCCAGTCCCTTATAGGCCAAACCCCATCCTTCAAATGTTCCAGTTTGGCAGAAACAGTCCTGATTCATCCTCCATTATCCCACTTTTTCAATGCTTTTTAAATGTCCAGATTTCTCTCTCTTCCTCACATTTCCTCCTTTGTCCTCAGCTTATTTCATCTGCTGCAAAACTGAGTGCAAAGGTGGGCAGGGAAAATAAGCCCCCAGCCCCTGCTAACCCGTCTTAACTCTTTGGGAAGGGATTTCTTTCTCCTTCTCTTGAACACTCAGGATCTTCAAAACTGGTCAATGTCATGACCTAGCTCTGGATTGCTCTCCAAAGAGGATCATTCCTCTATGTACCCAACTATGTACTGTATCATCTAAAACTTTAACTTTCTTTTAAAGCAGTTTTTAGGCACCTTAAAAAAAACGACAACAATGCTAATACATGTAAGAAGAATTAGAGTTACCTAATTACTTCCATAACAAGTGTGTCTGGAAGTCATGATAAGCCAGACTTCCTGAAAACTCTCCTGTATTTTGATTGTTTATATATGGACCCTAGAAAGAGGAAAGCACAAAGTCAGGCTTAATGCTGAACATAAAAACAACAATAAAAATAACAACCATGGAGGACCTACACACATTCAACCTAGACAATGAGGAAATCAAAATAGCAAAACAGTTTTCATGTCTTGGATCAAACACCGATCAGAATGGAGACCTCAGTCAAGATATCAGAAAAGAAGACTGGGAATAGGAAGGGCAGCTATGAAAGAACTGGACAGATTCCTAAAGAGTAAAGATATACAACTGAGCACTAAAATTAGAATCATCCAATCCATTGTATTCCCCATCACCATGTATGAGCTGGACAGTGAAGAAAGCAGATAAGAACAAAATCAATTTATTTGAAATATGATGCTGGAGAAGAGCGCTGAGGATACTGTGGACAGCGAAAAAGACAAACAACTGGGTCCTCGAGCAGATCAAGCCTGAAATCTCCTTGAAAGCCAAGATGATCAAACATAGGCTGTCATATACTTTACCCACATCATGAGAAGGCAGAGATCATTCAAAAATAATGCTAGGAAAGGTGGAGGGAAGCAAACAGAGGAAGAGCACAAGCTAGATGGATAGATTCAATTAAGGAGGTTACAAGTATGAATTTGTAAGCAGAACGGTGGAAGACAGGGAGTCTTGGAGATGTCTCATCCATGAGTCTGGGATCACTCAAGGGCAGTTAACAACAACAACAACAACAACAACAACAACAACACCTCCTCCCAGCAGTTCCTGCTACAAACAGAATTTTCTAAAGAGATACCAGAAACCTTCCATCCAAGGTCTGCTTACTCTGACACTCTAATCCAGAACTTTGTCTTGTCTCTCCATACAACCTAGAGAAAAAGCCCAGATTTTGCTGCTAGTTTATTTCTCTGGCTTGTTGCAATAAGTAAATCATGTCACATTAAGCAAACCGTGGATGACTGGTCATTTGTTTAGCCATTTGTGGAACTGATCAGGCAGTGAATATCCCATGTAAAACGGTAAATGAGGGTTCCTAAGGAGGGGTCTTTAGGAACCCTCACTTATATTGTATGTGAACACAGCCAATATCATTAAGTAATTTTTATTTTTTATTTGATGTTTTCACAGATACGTATTTAATTTACTTTGATTCTGTTGATGGTTCACTTGCATTTTACATTATGCTTTTAGTGTTGTGGGATGGGATAAAAATATAAATCTGGGGACTCTTTCAAATGGGAGGAATTTCTCCCAATTCTGAATGGAGCCAATGCGGATTCATGTAAATTCGCTTGTTTAGCAAATTTACCTGAACCCCTGCTCCATTCGGAAGGCATTCGGAATTACTTCCCATTACCCGAAAATAACCCCCCCTTGCCCGAAATTGCATGAGAAGCTTAAATTCGCAATAACGTTAAACCCATGATTGCATTCGGAGTGACTTCCCTTTTGCCCGAATTTGCGTGAGAAGAATTAATTCGCAATAACGTGAAACCCCAGGATTGCGTTTGGATTGCCATTGGATTATTCTTCCAATTTCCCACGTCTGAAAGAGTCCATAGAATTTGAAGAGTTCACAAGAGTAATCTAATACAGCCCCGTGCTATGCATGAATGCAGAAATAAAGCATTCTTGAGGAAGAGGTTGTTGGTGGTGGTCATGATGATTTTAAAGATAATTAAAGAATAAAACTAGAGATCAAACAATGCAACAGCAGCAACACTAATAACACTAATAAAATGAATATAAACAAAAATAGTTAAAAAATTTTTTTATTCTAACAAAGGCTTGAATGAGCACAGGCATTTCACAGGAAGATAATAGTTTAAAAACAATGTTATGTAGATGCCCACAAAAAGTGGGTAAAGAATTCAAAGCTGCTCTGCAGATAATAGTTAGGGCTCATTCACACTCACAGTTTTTTTCACCAAGGAATGGGAATGTGAAACTGAGTTGAAGATCACACTATATTTACCATGGTCGAATCACTCCATGGTATTTTTACCCCTATTGCCTTTCACACTACCATGGTACTGATTTAAAATGGAGCTTCCATTTCAAACGTGTTGTCCTTGGTATTTTTTTTTTAATGTCAATCAAGTGATGCACATTTTTGTCATTTTGCTTCTACTTTTAAACCTCCTCTGAAGAACCTTTGCCAAGAAACCCTCATGATAGGTTCACCTGGGGTGAGTCATACTCTCTCAGCCTCAGATGATACAGTACCAGCATTTAGCCACTGTGCCACCACTGAGTATATATGTTTGCTGTTCTGCACTTTGGTGTAAAGGGTGTTATAAATAAATGTTATTGTTGTTGTTGTTGTTGTTGTCAACTTCCAGAAAGTTGGTGTTGACATATGGTGAAGCAAGGAATGAGAGATCTCCAAGTCATCCTATCATTAACAGCCTTGCTCAGGTCTTGCAGACTTAGGAGATTACTGCACTGCACTCTTATAGTGCTGCTATTCCACTTTTAGTACTCTGGCTGTCTCCTGCGGCATTCTGGGATTTGCAGCTTAGGGGGGGGGCATTTAGAATTCTCAGCCAGATTGCTCTTAGGCCTCATGAACTACAAACTCCAGAATGCTACAGGAGGCAGTCAAAGCAGTTAAAGTGGAATAGCAGCACTGTAAGAGTGTAGTGCAGTAATCTCCAGAGCTGTTTTTGCTTCCATTCATTTGGAGTGTGGTCTTCTACTTTTCATACTGTTTTCTACCTTACCAAACATCATTGTCTTTTCTAGTGATTCATGTCCAAACGAGGACGACAAAAATGGTGAAGGGCGTGGAAATCATGCCCAATGAGGAAAGACTTAGGGAGCTGGGTATGTTTAACCTGGGGAAAGATGGTTAAGAGGTGATATGATAGCCCTGTTTAGGTATTTGAAGGGATGTCATACTGAGAATGGAGCAAGCTTGTTTTCTCCTGCTGCAGAGAATAGGACACAGAAATGGCCAGAGTATGACAGTCTCAGGGACTAAACAGACCAGCAATAAATGCCGGCATTGAGGTAGAGTGGGGGTATGGCAAGGGCATGTCATGTTCCCCCAACTCCACCCCCACAACAGCATGAAACTGCATATCCCACCACACGGTGGGAGGCGTCACGCTGTGTCTTTGACACAGCATTTACATGGGCTGTGCCAAAGAGTCGTGGAAGAGCCATGGTGGCGGCTAGTGAACCCTTTCCATGGCTCAAAAAGGACCTACTTTTTGTGGCTTCTTTTTGCACTGCGGAACTGCTGGGTTAGGGACCTGGCACGTGGTTGCCACATCCCCAACCCAGTGCTTCCAGGGGTGATGCAGAGCCACCTCATAGGGGTTGTCTGTTCAGCCCCTCAGCTTAGTCATCTTGGCTTTTAAGGATAGTTCAGATATGATCTGCTTAATGACCCATTTATTCATCTTTTTAGCAGTTCACAGTATTCATAGAACTCCAGCACAACATTTCAAATGAATTTATTTTCTTCCAGTCAGCTTTCCTCACTGCCCAGGTTTCACAAACCATACCTAGAAATTGGAAATACAATGGAATGAACAATCCAAACTTTAGTATTCAATTATATTATTTCTACATTTCAGAATCTGATCTGAAACCTGCCTTTCCACTTTCTCCCTTCAGTTTATTCAGTAATTGTTCCAATTCTGCTATTTTCTGCTAGTAGTATTGTTAATCTTCCTCCCACCCATTTTCATGCTTCTTTCCTCCATATCTAATCCTGCTTTATGCATGATATGTTCAGCATACAAGTTAAACAGATAAGGTGATAAAATGCAGTTTTACTCGATCCTTTGCTAATCAGACTCCATTCTGTTTCTCCATATTCTGTCCTGACAGTAGCTTCTTGTCCTGAGTACAGGTTACACATCTGGACAGTCAAATGTTGTGGCACACCCATTTCTTTGAGTGATCCAAAGTTTTTCATGATCTACACAATCAAAGGCTTTGGTATAATTTACCAGGCCTTCCTTGAGTAACTCACTTGGTCACCCATTGATATGGACCGCTATATGGAATATCCCAGGATGCCCATCTCTCTATCACTGACTGATGTTTTAATAATTTAATGATATTTTAATATTATTATGTGAGAATTATAATGTTGTTGGTTTTGCAGGGAAGGACAATGGGGTTTTAGTTTGTATTGTTGTATTTTATTGTTGTTGTAAGCCGCCTCACTCCTGTGGGAGAGACGAGATAAAAATAAATTATTATTATTATTATTATTATTATTATTATTATTACTCTCTTTGGTGTGCTCCATTAGCCAGCATACATTTGCAATATGATCCCTAGTACTTTTCCCTTCCTGAACCTAGCTTGGATATCTGGCATTTCTTTCTCCATAGATGGTAAAAATCTTTGTACAATTTTGAGTATCACTATGCTTGCATGGGAGATTAATGCAATGGTGCAATGGTCCAGTAGTTACCTCAATTCATAGTGTCCCCTGTCTTGGTGGTGGTGGTGGTGGGTGTATATTGAACATTTCCAATCTGTGGGCCATTGATTTGTTTTCCATATTGGCTGCAGTTGCATTCAGGGTTCTGATTCTATTGCTTTTGCTTCTTGTCTGACATTAACTGCATGAAGAGTTTAATCTATCATCCATTGAGGCCTCTTTCTCTCTGACTGCAGATAGTGTCTTTCTGCATTACTTCCTGATAATATCCCTGGCTCTAGACTTATTTTGGCTTTAGATTTAATTGAGCAAAAGTATTTTTTTTTTTACATTTTACATTAACTATAAATGCTGTGTCAGTGTTCTTATTTTGAATTATGGCACGGCAGTATATTTAGTATTCCTCTTTAGTTTTAGTCTAATTTCTGATATTAGCAATTCATGGTCTGTGCCACAATCTGCTTCAAGTCTTGTTTTCACAGAGAAAATTTAGGATCTCCCTCTTCTGCTTCTGATTATGTAGTCTACTTGATTTTTGTACTGTCCATCAAGTGGTGTCCATGTATCCAGCCACCTGTTTGCTTGCTTGAAAAATGTGTTTGTGATGAACATCATGTTTGTTGGTGTCACAAAATTCAATCAATTGCTCTCCTGCTTCATCTTTTGATCCCAGGGCAACTTTTCCTGCCTTTTTAAAATTCTATTCTGTTTCTTGCTTTTGCATTCCAGCCAACTGTGGTTAACACGAAGTCTTGCTTTGGTATGTGATCACTTTTCTCCTGGACTCCAGGATATAATCTTTCAATTTCTTCTTCTGTCTCTGTAGTTGGAGCACAAACTTGGATTATGGTTATATTGATGGGTTTCTCCTGAAGTCCTATTGATATTTTTTGCTCAGACTTTGCATTATATCCTTTAACTGCTTTTGCTACATCTCTCCTCATTATTAATGCAATTCTATTTCTTCTTAGATTTTTTCAATTCCTTAGTAAAACTGTGTACTTATCTGACTCCAGATGTCTCATTCCTGTCTGCTTGAACTCACTGACCCTAAGTATTGCAGTATTCATGAATTCCATTTCTTGTTTTGCTATGTCTAACTTCCCCAAATTATGCTTCCCACATTCCATGTTCCTATAATATCTGTTGGGCCGCTTCAGACTTTTCTTTCACCTTTCTGCATTAACAACTCAACATCCTTAGTCTTGAGTCAAATTGGGTCATTAACCACAGCAGTTCTCATAGGTGTCCCCTGCTGTACTCCAGTAGCTTGTTGAAATGTCTCATGACTTGGGAGTCATCTTCTGGCCCTGTCTCTGCTCAAGTTGTTTGATATGTATTGTCAAAGATGCTATTCTCTTGCTAAAATTGTGGTTTAAAACCTGTGTGTGATAAAGTCTGGAATCTGAAAGACATAAGCAGGGGGCTGATGATAAGGTGATGATTCCCAGCTCGGCCATGAAACACAGTGGGTGACTTTGGGCAAGTCACATGCTCTCATCCTCAGGGGAAGACAATGGCAAATGTCCTCTGAACAAATCTTGCCAAGAAAGCCCTATGATGGGTTGGTCTTAGAGTTACCATAAATCAGAAATGACTTGAAGGCACACAGGAGTAATAGAATGTCAAAAATGGGTGGGGAGAGATGTGGTTTAATAATGTCAGTAGTTCCATACACAGCTGGCTTCAGCAGAAAACAAGATGAATTCTTTCTCCGCCTCTAACTAATGTATACATCCAATGTATTCATACATTAACATTGAGCTTCTCCCTAATATGGTTTTAAAATGGTGAGATATATCAGTCCCCCTCTTTTGGCTTAATTGTATATGTAATACAAAATAAAAGACATCAGGCTTCTTGCTCATGGTTTTGTAAATAGCAAAAAATGCAATCTTTTAAAAATGAGTTGGGCCAAAAAAAGGGAAGAAGTGTCAATCCACTTCTGCTGCATTCCAAGGCATCTGTCATCACTCCCTTTCCAAGCTTACTTCAAAGTGTTAGTTATTGCCTTTTAAAACTCTAAATTACTTGAGAGCCAGTGTGATGCAGTGGTTTGAGCACTACTCTGGAGACCAGGGTTCAAATCTCTGCTCAGCCATGGAAACCCATTCAGTGACCTTGAGCAAATCACACTTTCTCAGAGAGTGGCAAAGGCAAATTTTGCCAAGAAAACCTGAGGATCGGTTGAGTTTATAGTGAAATGATCAGGGAAGTCTGTAGCTGCAAAAACAAGTAAGTAGATAGGAGCTTCATATGGAATATTTGAAGGTCAATTGCCTGTCATCCATTTAATGGAACTCTCAGAACTTTATCAGAAATTGAAAATCAGATGTTTATAAAACTAATTCCACAAACTATGTATCACATTCATGACCACTTTGCGTTTTAAAAAAGTTGTAGTCTCCTGAGTTCCTTTCTTAACCCTCCTACACATTCTGATTGTGTATAGTACGGGGTGAACAACTATAAGTAGTCTATGGGTCACTTCCCCAGGCATCCGATGCACAACCCCCTTTTGTCAAAACCAGAATGTCATCTGTGATTTTGAATAAAGTCTATTTCAAGCCTCCAAACAATGCAGTCCTCCCCAAAATAGAGCTAAAATGGTCAATCACATCTCACAGAAACCTGGGGCACAGCTGTCCATTTTAGGCTGGATCTCTCCCCCAATCCTTTTTGGAGGGGGAAGTGGTGGAGGACAAACTGCATGCAGCACACGGACTTTACAATTCATACCGTAGCAGATCCGATCTGTCAGATTTCTGAAGCTAGCTGATGTACTGTGTACTTCAATATGTGAGGTCCATTAAAAAAATCCCCAAGCTTATATAACCCGTTGATCATTGAGAGATCTTTAGTTGATCCCAGTAGGAACAGAACTGTGAGTGTGATAGGTCTTTGTTCTGATGAAACATGGCTCCTCTTATGTTTTTAGTCACTTTGGCCATGATATGTGCTGTCATGTTCACTCTTGGGTTATGTTAGTTTTCTATGTTCAACTCTTAACAGCCAGGAATTTAATGCTACTGTTTTTGGGACATCTGCAGCGGCTGAGAAATAGTCTTTTTCTTTTATTACTTTAGATGCAAGTCTATTCTTAGTTTGGAGACTGGGGACACAACCTAGACAGAAAGCCTAACTAACCTAAAATGGATAATTAAATCAATAACCCCCCCACCCCATTTTATAGGGATACCAGCATTTATCAAGACAGCTGTCTAGTTTTTTGGGGCTTTCTGACCTGAGGAAGCTGCAGCACTTCCTCTGGCACACTTCAGCTTGTCATAATAAACATTCTTTAACTGGACTTTAACAAACCTCTGTTCCTATTGTGCTCATCCCAGGCACATAACTGCCAGATGAAATGATGACAGTGGGAATTAATAAGCAGTTTTACTTCCTTACATTCATTGTTGAAGTTACTGAGTTGCCATGGCTGGGCAAATGTTTATCCGGAACACTCTGCAGTTATGAATCATCAAAAAGACGTTTCTGTCCAAAGCAGCCTAAACACATTCTTTCCAAGCAATCCTCAGGATTATAAAAAGAAATTCTGAAGAAAAGGAGATACAAAACAGATACTCACTGGCCAGAAAGTAATGTTGTAAGGTGTTGCTTACATTGCAGATAGCAGTGTACTAAATTTGGAACAGAGAAATGGAGCAGAGACAATGTGGCATAGTGGTTTGAGCTTTGGACTGAGTGGAGACCAGGGTTTGACTCCCTGTTCAGCAAATCTATTGAGTTACCTTGGGCAAATCACATTCTTTTGGCTTCAGAAGATGGCAAAAGCAAACCCCCTCTGAACAAGTCTTGCCAAGAAAACCTCATGATGGGTAAGAAATTGAGCCCTAGTGAGCAATGGCATCCCTAGGGTTGGTGTCACCTGGTGCTGTAACTCATGGTGCCATACCTCTATTGACCTCCCATTTCACACCCTACAGAATCCTTAGTTATGTTTTTTGCACTAACATTACTCATAAATCATAATTCCCATATACCACTGAGTGTAACACTAATGGTTTGTTTGTACATTCTATGAAGCTATGCAGCACCAGCTTCTTAAAAGTGCCCTTGGGTGTAAAACCTGCAATCCAATGGAAGCTGATTTTTCTCTGGGAATAATCTGCATTGTCTCAGCTGTATATTTGATGTGCCTCTTGGGCCAGGGAAAAACAAGCTAGCTCATTCTGAAATCCCTTTTTTATAAGTATAGCTGTGGGAGCTGCACAATGGAAATAAAATACAGCAGACTGAAATGTTGAGAAAGCATATGAGAATTGATTTTGACTTGGGTCCCCTCCCCTTCCCCGACTTCAAAGTCAACACCATGTTACGAAGCCCAAGCATGTCCTAAAGGAAAGATTTTGTGTTTTTGGTTTGTGCCACTGCTTGCACTTGCCTGCCTACTTATGATAAGCTGGTGAAATTTCTATTCCCTTAGGGTACTCGTTGCTCATTGCTCAAGACTGAAAGACAACCTGCCAAAAATGGTGTAAGCCACCAAACATGAGCAAACTTGAGCAAACCTGTCATGGCTACTTGTGAACATCAAAGACATAGGTAAGTATGAAGCAGGCCAGATTGTGGCCAATATAACTCACTCATTTTGTGACCTGTCATTGCATGAAGTCTGGCAGTGAAATTAAACAACCAAGAATCTGGTATTTTGCTTTCTTTCTAGTCAACAACACAATGAAGGCAAATTAAAAGACAGCAAAAGCTAATCTCCAGAAATATAATCTAAATTCCAGTTAGCACCACTCTGTTTTGTTCCAATGAGATGCGGGGCATGCTATAAGTTATGCCACCTGGATATAATTCTTTGTGGGACTGACATACAAAACGCTCCTTTGGGGGCTGGCATTAACCATGTCACCGGCTCTTGAGGCTGTTGCTGGGATCAGAAATACACCATCTTGTCCTAGCATGAAGAGAACATACTGCCTCAGCTGATACTGGGACCCAGTCTCATTTCAAACAGAGGGATGACAGCATCTCTCAGTGCAGTTGCATTTACATCTTTTCCCTCCTCCTCTGGTGTACAGGATCCCCATACGCCTTAAATCAGCCAGCATCCCAAGAAACAGCAATAACAGCTCTGCACAACTGTTCTGGCAGTAGCAAGGGGCTGCATTAGGTAGCAGGTTGGTTCAGATGCCAAATGTTGAGCTAGAGGCTCCTTGTTTCAACTTATAATCCTTACAACAGCCTTCCATATTACAAATGGGAATCTCAGTATGAAAGAGATCAGCTTGCCTATACCTCACCTGTGAGTTTATGGCAGTGGCAAGATTCATATTCAGGACTAGTTCCTATTGAAAAATCAGCTTCTTAGAGTTCAGTCCTAGCTCAAAGATGTATTGAGCGTAGGAGTTTAGGAAAAGACATTGACCTCTTGTGCTGGCTGAAAAGACCTTCTTTTGGCTGAATTGCCATTTTGCTCGCGTAACCCTCTTCTGCTGGCTGTTCTTAGAGATCCAGTGGCAGAAGGATCTGTTGGTACAACTATTCTGCTGGCTGACATCAAAACTAAAAAGGGGGTAGAGAAGATGTAGAGGTGCTGAGTTTACAAGATCCAACCCTCCTCCTGACCACAGATGCAGTCATAATGCTGACACAAAGTAAGGCCAGGGGTTTGGCTTCAGCACAGCTTTAGCTGGCCACCCGCCATCTCAGTGAGCTAGGATTGCACTGTTAGCCACTATGCTATAGAAGTGCCATCCTTAGATGTAATTGTATATACATGGGGGGGGGGGGGAGGGCATCCTTATGATAGGGAATTACTCCACAGTAGATATTTTTATATTCTCATGCCTGTTAATCAGCAACTTCTGTCATCAATTGTGTATAATTGCCCTTTTTTGAAATACTGTAAGAGCTACGCCCAAGAAAATGCTTAAAGTTTTCTTAATGTTGCAGATGAACTGATACTGATGGTCCAGCAAGCCAACTACAACCTGCATACCTACTACCCGGTGTTTGATGACCTTCTCTCAGTCTGGCAGGCAGACAAACAGTGGCAAGGTTTATTGTGGTGGGCTGCAATGCATGATGAAGTAAGCTAAATTCAGTCAGAAATTTGAAATGTTAAGGTTGGGGGCGGGTGAGTTTTTGGGATGCCACAAACCCCATTCTCAGAATGGGAGCTCCAAAAAGTAACATTCCTAAGTTCAAGTTCATGATAACTGACGTACACCTGGAGATTGGTGGGGCAGCAGAGAGGAGTGCAAATGGTGAATTTAATCAGTAAATATAGTACATTCTGAATTTTTCTTTTTTGGAGACAGAGGTCTATTTTGGATACTTTTGATACCTAAAGTCCAAAAAAGTCACAGCCTGTCTAAACTAGCCCAAGAAAAATTCAGTGGTACAGTATTATCTTTCAAGCAGTCCTCACCCTTGGTACACACTTGCTTCCTTTTTCACCACACTAAAAGGAGCAAAAGACTGCTAGGTTTTAGAGCTAAATTTGACTTCCTTATAAAAATGGAGCTATTGTGAAATGTAGGGTGGGGCTGGATGGTTGTTTAAAGATTAACTTGTTCAAAGAAAAACCCTCTTGTACACATTCTATTTACTGTAACCTGCTTATGTTATACTTTTCAGAAAAATTGTGAAATTATGAAGAATGACCTCACTTTTCACTGCAAAAGATGAAACCAGCTATTCTTAAATATGGAGAGGGAATGTGTTTTGGTGTCTTGCTCTCACTTCTGTTCAGAGTAGGTAAATGGAAATTTGAACAGTTCATTACCTCAAACTAAACCTCACCCACCCAAACCACATTACTTCAGGCTATTGGCAGTCTGTGCATTCTGCTCTTTGAAGTGCCTGCTACAATAGGATCAGCTTAAAGGCTTTTTTTGTTTTTTGTTTTAAAAGCAAAATGAGCTCTCAAACAGGTTGCCCTCAGGAATCCCATTCATAAAACTTGAGACACAATCCAGAAAGGAACATTCCACCCATGCCTCCACCTTAGCTTGAAAGAGACCCTTCCTCATAAACATTTCCCACACCCGTTTTAAATTCCTCATAAAATGTCAGGCTGAAACATTCACTTAGATATGGTTAATTTGATTAACTTTTTTAAAACATGGGCCTGATAAATCTGGGAGCATGCTGAGAATCATTTAAAATATTTTGATTACAAGCTCGTACACTAACACTGACCCAAATGTTTGTTTGCCTGTTGGTTTTTTATCCCGTCTTTTCTCCCAGAATGGGATTCAAGGTGGCTTTATTTAAAAGTTAGTGTGTGCAATACCTGTCAAGCTCACTGAAATTTATTGATTACCACTGCAATCCCTTTTTGAAACCATGCCCTATGAGGAACGACTTAGGGAGCTGGGAATGTTCAGCCTGGAAAAGAGAAGGTGAAGAGGTGATGTGATAGCCCTGTTTAAATACTTGAAGGGATGTCACATTGAAGAGGGAGCAAGCTTGTTTTCTGCTGCTCCAGAGAACAGGACCCGAACAATGGATGCAAGCTCCAGGAAAAGAGATTCCACCTCAACATTAGGAGGAACTTCCCGAAAGTAAGGGCTGTTCAACAATGGAACACACTCCCTCGGAGGGTGGTGGAATCTCCTTCTTTGGAGGTCTTTAAGCAGAGGCTGGATGGCCATCTGTCAGGGATGCTTTGATGGAGAGTTCCTGAATGGCAGGGGGTTGGACTGGATGGCCCTTGTGGTCTCTTCCAACTCTGTGATTCTATGATTTTATGATTTCCAACATATGTCTCTATCAGACTGCAAGAGGTTTCCCCCTTGCATGAAAATGTTGTATGTATTTTGTGTGCATTATTAATGTATGGATTTTTGTGTGCATTTGAGTAAAGTGTGTTTCTGTGTGTTCTTCAAAAGTACATTTATCCAGAAAGAAAGAAAAAAAGAATCAAACACAACTTGGTGTATTTTATTGTTGTAACCTGCCCGGATTCTTTGTGATTGGGCAGCCTAGAAATAAATCTTTAAATTATTATTATTATAAATTGCACTGCAAGTTCACAAATGCATCTGATTGCAAATTGTGTATGGACTTATGTTCAGTTTCAGATGGGACATCCAGATATTTCCATGTCAGTGGTGTGATCAAGCCACTTTGAGTTATATTCCAGACTTTGAGGATCTAGAGCATATTCATGGCACAACTGATAGGGAAACCTCTGGTCAACTTTGGTTCCAAGGGATGCAAACTGGGTGTAAAATGTGAATCAAACAAATTTCTTACCCATTCCTACTTACGGAAATAGTGGGCACCAACTTAGAAAGAACAGTACTATTCTACAGAAGGGAAATTATGTCCCTTTTTTTTACATTAGACCTGTTTTCACTGTGATTCCACATTAACTGCCATGACTACATCTTATGTAATATTAGGATCTGTAGTTTTATGAGGCACTAGCAATGGTGTATTCAAGTCTTTTACTCCAAGTCTCAAGTCATGCCTCAGGTTTCTACCTTCAAGCATCAAGCTGAGTCTCAAGTCTCTGCAAGATACTTTCAAGTCAAGTCTCAAGTTGAATCTCAAGTCTGGGTGCCAGCTTTAACAGAAATAGACCCTAGATGGGGCATGTTTCTCAGAGCAAATGTGTCAGGCAATGGGCTTGAGGCCTCACCCCACTGCTCCTCAAAGGAGGCTTCTGAAGCTTTTCAAAAGATTTAGAAGGATCTTTCCACCTTAGATCCATTGCCTAACACATTTGCTGTTCTCCTCCAAGAAATGTGCCCCACACTCTGGGCTGCATTTTGCCTCTTGCTTGAAGTAAATGACACCAGCAGGTTGGTTACTAAAAATGTACAAGTCACAAGTCGAGTCAAGGCAGTGCATCATTTATTGCCACGTTGAGCCTGTCAGATTATTGAAGCAACTTGAGTTCAAGTCAAGTCCGAGTCAATTGGCTGGAGTTTACATCACTGGGCACTAGAGCTCTCTGGCTGAGAAATATAAAGGCCCTTCCATAAACTGCAGATTCCAGGATTTCATACAGTGTTGCCATGGTAGCTAACATAGTATTATAGCACTATATTTGTGTAGTATAAATTTTCCATGGTATCTGCTGAAACAAAGATATGCATCAGATAAACAAGGCCAGTGAGCTTTTACCCCTTCAGAATTATTGTTTGCAATGAAAATGTAATCATTCAACATGTTATCCATACTGGCATTCTTAAGATTCATCTTTAGTAAATCTTTTCTTGAACCATTCTTGTCACACTTCATCTGCTTCTCTGTTGCCAAGGGGATCTTGTAGCACTTTGAGACTGATAGAAAGAAGTCAGTAGCATAAGCTTTCATATACTGGGAACTTTATCACACGAGGCTGCCAAAGCAAAATTACAGCAGGCTAGTAGAGTCTGTGGCTGTACCTTGTCGTATTAAATGTCTGTTCTTTAGCTGCTTCATCTGCCATCTGTTCCCTGATCTGTTTTATTGATAGGCAAAACCCATCAACACCTCCCAATCATCCTGTTTTTTCCCTATTGATTTCCATGTGATAAGTTCCTTCTACTGCAGTTCTGATATGGAGGTAGTGGTGCGAGTTGACGTGATGGTACAGTGGTCCCCCGGCTTACGAATCCCCCGGGTTACGAAAACCCCGGGATCCAAAACCAGCGGGACCGCTACTGTATCCCCCGGGATCCGAAAGATCCCCCGGGATACGGAAAAAAAAACCCACGCGGACCCATTAAATCGGCTGCGCGGTCCGTTCGCAATAGCGGTCCCCGGGAAACGAAAGCTTCCGGGTTACAAAGGTAATCCCGGAACGGATTACCTTCGTAACCGGGGGAACGATTGTAATTATGTGCCTCTCCCCCTTTCTTTCTTTCTTTCTTTCTGGAGCCCTGGTGACACAGTGGTTAAATGTGGGTACTGCAGCCATTCACAGCCAGGAGGTTGTGAGTTCGATCTTAGACAGGGCTCCAGGGTCCACTTAGCCTGGCATTTTTCCTAAATGAATACCCGGCTTATTGGGGCAATTAGTTTACCCATTGTAAACTGCTTAGGGAGTGCTTAAGTGAACTGATGTACTTGTTATTGCCATTGCCATTGCTATTTTTTCTTTACGTTTTCCTTCTTTACTTAATTGCTGTGACTGCCAATTCAAAATAGTTTTTAAAAACACTAAAAATAAAAAGGGCATGTTTAGAAGGGCATAGGACAGAAAAGTGGGGTTATAAAGGCTGATGCGTAGAAGACAGAGCCCAGGACTATAGCAGCTCCATGGCACTTTTGAAGAGCTGTGTGAAAATTACTGTCCTCCAACTGGTATGTTTGCTAAAATGATTGTGGTATCTTCGTAGTCTGGTATGATAAAGTCCTAAGTCCACTTTATCAGATATATTTTTCTCTCCTGCCAAATATCCCTAAGTTCACAGTCTCCCCTCTACCCATTGGCAGTCCCTAAACTTATTGCCTTATCTTATTTGTTCTGTGTTCTTTACAGCTCCTGGCACACTTTAAGCATTGTATAAATATAAACAGGGTATGGATATGCTGTATGATTAAACCATTTATGGACCAGGAGTTTGCAGGCAGTTTAAAATTACAATAACTGCTTCTTTGGGCAGGCTCAGCTGCTAATTACCAACTATCCTCTTTCCAAGACACATGAAATTGGGCACCAGTGTGTTTGTTGACAACTAGCGGGTTTAATAACCGGCAAGCTGACTGGTGGAGAGTGTTCTTTCTAGAACAGGACTCCCCAAGACTTTGTTTGGTGTCAAATAGTGACACATGTTACTGCTTCTAGATAAGGATTATTGCTGGTAAATGATGGAGCAGATAGTACGGAGTAGAAAATCACTCCTATCCTTTTGTTGTTGGGGGCCAGGCCCATGGAGGAGAGATTCCAAAGGGGTCTATTGTTCAGAAGTAAAGAAAACCAAAGTGTGCAAACATGCCCCCCTCTCTCCCCTTTGACAGCTGTACAGGAAAAGAATTGTTCCATTGGTCCTTTCCCAACCTTCATATCTTTTCCCAGCCTCAAACTGGGAAAATTTCAGCCCTGCAAAAACGTATCTACTAAAATCACTAATACTGGGCAGCTGTTAATGTTTGACCATGATGCTAACAAGGACTTCAAAACCCATCTACTTGGTGGCAGAAGCATAACTCATTACAAAGAGCAGTGGTTAAATGCCTGTACTGCAGCCAATCACTCAAAACCATAAGGTGGCGAGTTCAAGACCAGCAAAGGGCCGAAGCTCTCGACTCAGGCTTGCATCCTTCCGAGGTCGCTAAAATGAGTACCCAGATTGTTGGGGGGCAAATAGCTTACAATTGTAAACCACTTAGACACTCCTTAAGGGTATGAAGCAGTATATAAATGAAGCTGTTTGCTTGTTTGTTTTGTCCTACCATCTCACAGGGTTCTGCTTTCTGCTTTACACCAGCCAATCCTTTCCATCAGCCTTTCTGGATGTGGGGACATAACACACCCTGCCAGCTGAACCACTGGTTTATACAAAGTGATACATATGTCCTGCCTGTGAAAGTAGCCAAACCGGTTTGGAGAGTGCCTCGCTTTAGTGAAATAGTAGTGGGCTCAGATTTCTCCCATTAATCAGTTGGCTGCTCCCTGGATAGCTTGGGATTTCAAATTAGGATGCTGGATGCAGACTGCTCATCCTGGAAACCATTTCACGGAGTTGGTGATAAAAGCACCTTTCTAATGCTCACCCTCATTTCTTGTCCTATTTCCAGAGTACCAGGTGAATTTTGTTCCTTTCTCACTTCTTTCTGAAGAACTGTAAATTGTTAGTGTGTTATCTATTAGTACGCTCCATTCTTTGAACTTCCTCTCAAATTACTTCCCCTTTAGGTTTTATCCTTTTCCTGAAATAATTTTACTAGTAATTGGACACGAAGTTACAGAATATTAGATTGCGCCAATTTTGCCAACTAGAATGGATGTTTCTTTTCTAACTTTTCTTGTACAGTAATGCTCAATTCTGTATTCACTGGGGAGATGACAAATAATCTTCCCTCCGCTCATGAAAGGTTTCCATTGGTGGACTCCCACTCCATCAGATCTACTCACCAATAGATACCTAACCCTCCTGAGCAGTCAGATTCCATATTCTGGAAAGTTTGATTCCTTGAGTAACAACATTTTCAGTGGTTCACCATTAAGCCAAAAGTGAACAAAGAGCACCTGTTTCATGTGTTTGCCCATCTAATTTATAATTAACCAGTGTTGACTTTTAATAGCTGGCATCATCTTCTGTTACTCCTGAAACTGGCTTCAAGATGGCAAGGTTGACAGATCTTTAGAGGTTTCTTCTATGAGTGAGTGTGTGTAAACTTAGGACTTTTGCTTGGCAAATAAGGGGATGAAATCTGGTGGAAATGGAGGAGAATTCAGTAGTGGTGCTTGAGCCAGAGGACAGTTTCTAGAAGCTTCTAGAGAGTGTAGCATCTGATTGAGTAAAACATGACAGGCATGGAGCTGTGGATTGAACAGCAAAAGGCTTAAAAGAAGTGAAGCAGAAAATCAGTCTACCACCTTTGATTCTCACCCTGACATGCCCCTAAGCATGGAGGAGGACATAGGGAATAATAGAAACTTGGAACCTTAAGTCCTGGCAATCTTTGCTGATGAGTAGGCTGACATGGGTTAGCTAGGAAGGACACAAGAAGTGGAGGTATCAAATCAATGAACATGTGCTAATATTGCATAAATCTAGCATATCACGTTATAACCCATCACATTATAATTATACATCTGAGATGAAAGGGTTGGCCTGAAGACTTCCCGGTTGAGGTTTAAGGCTGAAATAAAGTACTCTTGGCTTTGGAAGATAACCCAGTGAGACACTTTCTGGGAATTGTATAGAGGCTGCACTAAGTTCTTTGGGAGAAGAGCAGAATGTAAATATGCCCAATTACATTTTATGGCACTCTTCTTTTAAAAATGGCTGCACACAGGGGAAAAAAAAGCTTAAGAAGGATTGTTTTTACAGTATGGGTTGTTTTACAGTACCTATTGGGATTTAATTTACACTTTTATCTATCATACTGTTGTCTCCACAGCATTTGTATGAGATGTATTTATGAATAATTTTTACACAGAAGCCAAGAACAAACCCTGAATTCTTTTTTCTGATTTCTTAAGAGCAAAGCTCCACTTTAAAAGAAAAGGTTGTTCCCAGTACTTGTGTACGTGATCATGCAGAGCACACTAGCATGCTTTGCTGTTATTATTTGCTATCAAGATGATTTTGACATATGGGGACCCTGTTTGAAGCACCTCCAGAATCCTCAGTCATCAACAGCCCTGCTCAGGTCTTGCAAACTCAGAGCCATGGCATTTTTGACTGAATCAATCCATTTGTAGTGTGGACTCTCTCTTTTGCTACTGCCTTCAACTCTACCAAGCATTATCATCTTTTACAGTGAGTCACAACATTTGATGATATATCCAAAGTATGACAGCCCCATTTTAGTCATCTTTGCTTCTAATCATGCTTGATCTGACCATTCATCTGTTTAGCAATCAGCAATATCCATAGAATTCTTCTCTAGCAACACATTTCAAAGGAATTTTTTCCCTGTCAGCTTTCTTCTCTGTATGTTTCACAACCATATGCAGAAATTGGAGTTGCTTACTCATAATGAGTCAAAGTTCCTACACAAATTGGGCTTTTCATGTCATGCAAAAAAGTCCAGTTTTTTTTTTTTTTACTTTGGCAGATGTACACATTTGCCCCTCTCATATAAAAGGGTTTCAACATATCTGGCATAACTTCAAGGAGAAATCATGTGCTGTAGGGAAAAAAAATCAATCTGTGAACACAGAAACTGTTTAGGTAAGCTTGAAAAAAATGGCAGAGCCTAGATGAGTGAATCTGATAGACTTGGTGTTTAAAATTATTCTGATGTCATTATTGCTAGAAAATCATTGGTAATTGATTCTGTATATACAGGTAGCTAGGTGTTAAACAAAACAAAACAAATGTCATCTAGCAAAGTAATCTGAATAAATAGTGCAAATTTTAACAGAATGGATTTTAACTGTTTCTATATGTTGTCTTCATCCAAAGACCTAGTAGATTGCACTTTCCTGCATGAAAACACTTTTTCCATGTAGGAATCTACACCTCGAGCAATGTGCCCCCCCCCCCACTGTATGGAATCTGGGTATTAGCTGGATGATCCATTTAAACAGGATGCTTTCTTGAGAACAAAATCCCATTTAAAAAAAAGCAAAAAGGATTTAGCTTAGCAAGAAAGCAAAGATAAAAAGGGCATTATGTTTGCTCAAGACATCCCCCCATTGAAAGCTTGACATGAAATTCAGGTCAGACAGGGTGCACCCAGAAGAGGCAACAGGCTTGTACTTCTCTCTAGTAATGTGAAAGGAAATAGAAGGAGCAACACTTGTCCCACTTTAATAAGATGGTCACACTCATGCATGCAATAGTCACAACCCCCAAATCATGTGCCACTTTCCAAAGATTCACAATACAACTTTCTATTTTCTTAGTATTCCCCATTATAGCAACAGCAATACCACCCAGGAATAGATGTTTAAAATTTACTGCCACAAGAGTTCACTTTTTCCTGCTAAGGACTGCTTTTTCTCTTTTCTTTTCTTTTCTTTTCTCTCTTCTCTTTTCTTTCTTTTTACAGAATTCTTTCTGGAAACAAACCCTTTCTGTCTGATGAAATCTTTCTAAAATTCTTTGCTTCAGACAATTAAAAATAAAATGCATACATTAAAATTCTCTGCATAAGAACTGTATACAAATATATACAACAAAACATTCAGTGATGACCAGCATCTTGGTCACTGGATTTGACACAATCCTTATGAGTGTGCCAACATATGTCTTTAAAATGTTGCATAAAGAGAAATATATGTCTGGAACAGATGGATGCAATAACAATAGGAGTTACAATGATAAAGGAGAAAAATGGCAGAGGGGAATTATTACTGTATTGCCAGAGATAGGTTTAAGGCCAGATTGTGAATATAAGCAAAAGGTATCTAAGCTTAAGAACAGCTGCAAGGAGTGAAGAGGAGCCTATAGAAGATGCTTTCGTTTCCACAACTACAGATTCTGCAGCTCTGGGCTAACAACATGTCACTACCTATCATTTTCCTAATCCCAGATCTGTGGGAACTAATTGTTCCTGCTCAGTGGTGAGGTCAGTAAGATTCTGAGATCAATGGGAATTTCCCTCACTGCATCCTCTCTCTTCATTTTATCCTGACATGTTCTAGTCATTTCTCATGCCATCTAGTGAAAATGAGTTTCAGTGTTCGGCTCTAATGACCGGCAGGGGATTGGAAACAGGTGGCAGGAACTAGTGTCAAAGATAAAAGGAGCTTTAAAAACAAAAGCCATGCTACAGGTACTTAGGAAAACCTCATTGCCAATGTGGCCAGTAGAGCCTGAGGGCCTTTTCCAATTGCACAGAGCAAGATAGGGACCTCTTATCTTGTAACAGCTGCATTGATTTGGGGTAACCTTATAGAGGATGCAGGACAGCTATGAGTAGATTAGAAACCACAGAGAGATGGGTCAGAGACACAGGTAGATGGGGCGGCCCACTTACCTCTCTGTCTCTGAGCCTTTTTGGCTCCTCTTCCATCCCTCCCTCCTTTTCCCTCCCTCTTTCTCCTTTCTTCTTCTGCCTTTGCTATCTCCTCCTCCTCCTCCTCTCTCAAACTACTTTTGTCAGAGGTGCCACACACACCTTATGGAATTAGGCTGAAAACTAATTGAACATGAGCCAAATTTCACATGCAGACTAAGTACATGTTGCCCACCCTAGGTACAGAGGGCAAGAAATAGCATGCTGTATTCTGAACAGTATTTAGGAATTCTTGTACCCGTGAGTATTATTGTTGTGATTCAAGAGCTGGACAGAGTTTTTAGTAGCACTCTTGAATGGACTCTAATGCAGCATGTTCACAACCAAAGGTCTGACAACAGACTCAAGGACCTATTTTAAAGATTCTAGGTACCTAGACTTAAGTACCTATTTTCTATTAGCTGTGGTGAACAGTGAGCCCTTGATATCCACTGAGATTTAGTTCCAGGACTGTCTGTGGATACCAAAATCCATGGATGCTGAAGTCCCATTAAATAGAATGGCGTAGTAAAATGATGTCCCTTATAGAAAATGGCACTATCAGGGTTTGCTTTTTGGAATGTATATATTTTGAAAATATTTTCAAGCCATGGATGGTTGAATCCATGGAAAAAGAATCCATGGATACGGAGGGCCAAGTGTATTAACAGTAGGGAAGTTTCTGAAGCCACATACCATCCTATTATCTTTTTGCAGTTGATTCAGAATAGACATGTATTTGATCCGTTAAACGCATTGACAGAAAAGGGTTCTTACGGCCATGCTCTATATCTGTGATTTATTATAGGTCTTTATCAGCACAGCTGGAAGGGCTGGAAGACTCAGGTAGAAAACTAGATAAGATCCTCAAATGTAAAGCTGTATCACTGAATATTGAAGTCAGGCTCATGCGTGCCATAGTGTTTCTCATTTCTGTCTATATTGAGTTTATCACATGGGAGGAATTTCTCTCAATTGCAAATGGAGCCAATTCAAAATTACGTGAATTCGCTAGTTTAGCAAATTTACGTGAAATCTGATTGCGTTCGGAATGCGTTCAGAATGACTTCCCATTTCCTGAAAATGACCCCCCCCCCATTGCCTGAAATTGTGTGAGATACTCTAATACGCAATTACGTGAAACCCCACGATTGCGTTCGGAATGACTTCCATTTTGCCCGAAATTGTGTGAGATACACTCATTCGCAATAAGGTGAAACCCCATGATTGCGTTTGGATTGCCATTGCATTATACCCCCAAATTCCATTGTATGATAAATTCCATTGTGTGAAAGCTAGACAGTGAAGAAAGCTAACTAGAAAACAATTCATTTTAAATGTAGTACTGGAGGAGATCCCTACAGATACCATAGGCCACTAAAAAGACAAATCAGTGAATTTGAGAACAACTCAAGCTCACTAGAAGGCAAAATGACTGAAGCTTTTGTACTTTGGGTGTATCATGAGACAACATGGCTCACTGGAAAATACAATAATGATGGGCAAGGTTGAATGCAATAGGAAAAGAGGAAAATCACATTAAAAGTGGATTGATTCAATCAGGGAAACCATAACCTTGAGTTTGCAACACCAGAGCAAGGTTGTTAATAACAGTCTCTTGGAAGTCTCTCATTCAGAAGCTCTCCATAAGTTGAAACCAACTTGGCAGTATATTAAGAACAATAACAAAATAATTTAATTGCTAGACAAAGTTTGATACAGTCTTACGAATAAAATACCAACCAAGAATGCTGTTTCCTATTCATACGTTGTAAGTTTTTCACATGGACCTTATACACAGCAGCTTTGTCTTTTTTGCCTTGAACACATAATTCTGTGGCTTCCATCCTCTACTTTCACTCACCACAGTTATCATCCTGCCTTTCCCCCATTTTGGGACTCAAGGCAGCATACAACATTTAAAAGAAATGTAGCTGAAAATTCAAAGCATACAAAAATTAAACATGTAAACTATCAAAAAATTAAAACCAGTTAAATAAATAAACAAACCATAAATAATTAAAAACAACAAATAGACATTCTCCAGCACACTGTGCAAGACACATTCCCCCTAAGCAATGGGTCCTCATATTCCTGCCAAACCAAAAAGGTCTTTATCAGCTTGTGGAAAGATATCAAGGAGGCTGCTAGTCTAACTACTCTGGGGAAAAGAGTTCCAGGGCCTGGAAGAGGCCACTGAGAAGGGCCTCCCCAGAAGATCTCAAAACATGGGCAGGTTTGTATGGGAGACTATGGTCCTTTAGATAACCTGGGCCTGAGCCATATAGGTCTATACAGCTCCTAACTAGAATTGCTCTATTCCACTCTGCTAAGCAGCAAAAGCCTTCAGTAGGCTGAAGCTGTACTGCAGAAATAATCCAGTTTGACACCACTTTAAGTACCTTGGCTTAATGCTATGGAATTCTGGGAACTGTAGTTTTGTGAGACATTTAGCTTTCCTTGTCGGTGAGCTCTGGTGCCAGAACAAACTACAACTCACAGAATTCCATAGCATTCATCCATGGTGGTTAAAGTGGTATCAAACTGGATTATTTCTGTAGTGCTGATAAAGCCAGTAGACAGGCAAGTTGCTAAAGGCAGGGCCACAATAGTTTGGCGCCTGAGGTAAAACAAGTAACCGTACTCTCTTCTTGTGAGTTAAGTATCATAGTACCAATGCCAACTAGGTTATTGTGTAAACTAAGTTAGAAAATCCTGTACTACTTCCCTCCTTCCCTGGTGGAATCTAATAATACAAAATAACCATTTGCCACTTTTTCATGACATCAAAACAAAGCTGCCTCCCTTTTCCAGAGACATAGCTGCCTGGAGAGGAAAATACCCCATGCGCAAAATGTGTCTATATCTAGCAGTTCCTTTAAAAAAAATACACCTCTGATTGAGATGAAACATGGCTACTTGCTTTGATTATATACAGTCCAAGATTTAGAATTTGTTTTATCTCACATTTTCTGAGACATCAACAAAGAATTCTGGGAAGTTTAAATGATACCTCCTTGCTGATCATCTCTGGTCATTCACAGGTCACACAGTTCTTTTCCCATCACTGCATACCAGAGATAACAGTTCTCTTTGGTTTACATTCACATTTATCATTGGATAAAAGAGAGATGTATTGAGAAATATCCATTTTCTGCACACACTGCTTTGCTCTTGATACTTTCACCATGGCGTCACGTCTCTAAGTAATCAGAGATTAGGAGAAATGCTCATGTTAAAAACATATCCAGAAGCATAAATCTGTCAACCTCACAGTGGGAAAAGTGCTCAGGCCAATGATTTTAAGGCAAAATAGTACAGATGGGGGAAAGGTTGTTTCCCTTCCCTCTTCTTTGTTCAAACTTGTTGCCTTCCCATCTTTTAAAAAAAATGAAATCAAGCTTCAGTACAGCTTTTGAATGTAATGTGTACTTACTACTAAACCTATTTAAGACAGAACCAGTGCCTTGAAATGTATCCAAGGAAGAAACAGAGTTGTTCTGCAGTAACAAAATGTAAACCCACATAGGAATGAACATGCAACCTGCACACCAGCTCTCAAATACCTATGGCTTTCTGCCCATGTATGTGACAGAATGGACAAGTCCTGGAAATACTATTGAGGCAGAGGCTTTCTAGCTCATCTTCATCATCTCTTCTGGTAGAAAAAGTTCCTCACATGCCCAAAAAAATGCCATGAAACAGAAATTGGAAAAGTGCCTCTTTTTATTTCATAACTCCCAGAACCTATTCTGGTTGGAGAATTCTGGGAGCGATAGACCGAAACAGTTGACTTTCCCCATGTTCTGCTGTGACCTGCATGCAGAGACTACACACAGGATTTGTGAAGTGACTCTGAAGTGTAGAACCTTTTCTCCAAAAGGGGAGCCTGAAAATCACTAAAATCCATTCTACAGTTTTAAAAGTCAACTTCCTGGCTTGAGCCAAAAGCCTGGACCTCTCCTTGGCTGTCTCTACTCATCCTATTTCTTTATCACATAAAATGATTTTGTGTCGCAGTGTTATGACTTGGAAACAAACAAAATCAAGATAGTACAACTGGAAAACATAACACGAGTCAGTCAGTTTTGCTAGAATACTTTAATTGGCGCATTGTGAAGAAAAAATCTGAAATGTGACTGGTATGTTACAACATCAGTTAAGAAATCTTCAAATGCTAACAGGACAAAATACCTGGGAGTGGAAAGCATATGATCTCAAGGGAGGGTCATAGAGAGCTTAAGTATCAATATTTTTAGCTATCCTATTTCTCCAGGCTTTCTCCTTTGATGAGATAATTTATTGATGAAGAGGCTGGGTCAGGTCTGCTTTCGGACAGAGTAAAGGCTTTAGACTTTTAACAGGGAAAACTGACTGTGAGAAGCAGTGGATAGCAAAGCCACAATACTGCTATGGCATTCAACTTTCCATTTACTTATCTCAGTTAAGGAGGAAGGGTAGGTCTTAGAGTTGCCGATGCTTACATAAGGCAAACAATATGCTTTAAAGCTTTGCTGTAAGTGGAATGGCATCTCCCACACACATTCTAGAAAATGTGCAAGATCTTTTGGGATTATTCAGATTTTTTAAGAAAAAAATCAAGCAGAAGTCCAAGTCTTATTTGACCCATTTCCACTCCATTCTGCCTGATGAAGAACATTGCTTCAATTCTCCTGTAGCAACTAAAGTTGAACCATTTGAGAGAGTGGCATATTTAACACAGTGTGTATTGCTCAACTGGGGCCAGTAAGGGCCTAATTTCCAGTCACTTAGCACCTATGCAACTTGATCTGCGGAAGCACAGTAGGTGATACATTGATTTAACAATTGGTATGTAAGTTTGCAAGAAGCCAGTTTGTGTCGGTGACAAAATAAATCCAAATGCACATTAGTTTTACAGTATACCGAGTTTGATCTGAACAGTATTTTCTAATTCCTAAACTTTTTTTTTTAAAAAAATTACAGCATTTGGCTTTCATATTGTGTCAAAGTAAATATATTCTCTGTCTCTCTCAGTTATGAGGTAACAAATGTGCTTGAGAGAGAGTCATGAGTGGAAAAAATAATAGCAATTAAAACAAAAACAGTGATAAGGTAGTTTAAAACAATGGGACCAGCCCGCTCTGTAGATCAACAAACAAGTTTCCATTCATGTCACTAGAATTCTCCAGGCATGTAACTCATACTTGCTTGCAAGCAGTGGCCACTTAATGGCAGGGTTCCTATGTGTTTAACAAGTGCTTGCCAGACAAACAAACAGGAAGAAAGGCTTTTTCTAGCATGAAACTGCAGCAATGGAGAAAGGGAAATAACATCTACATTTTATTTATTTATTTATTTATTTATTTATTTATTTTTGCCTAATATGCAGTCACAAAAAAGATTAAGGGCTCCTGCTAGAAAAAAAAATCATAATAATGGCAATTTTTATGAATTCTTAAAAGGAGATTCCTCGATATCTATTGGGAAAGCGCACTGCTGAAAGGATAAATTAATGGTCTGGATCTTGCTCTCTTCCCCCCTCCTATCCCTTGGCCAAGTTTTCTAAAAGAAAACTGCTAAATTTCATTCTAATATTCTGGTGTAGTACATTTAATAAGCCAACTGGAAGGTCACCAAATACTGCATAAGGTTTTGAGTTCTGCACCACTCTTCATTGGGCCAGAGGATAACAAAAGCACAGGGTGATGTTGGCAAAGGGGATAAAAGAGGCTGACATCTACATCTGATTAATTCCATCTCAGCCATTTTCAAAGCTCTGTTAGTCTGTTTTGCAGGACTCTTTGCTCTCTTGTGGGGGCCGCAGACACTGTCATTAGGCTCTCTTGGGTACTGAGGCCATTGATCCATATCTTGAACATCCGCCACTTCCACACATCCTATGTTGTTTACCCTAAGGAGTGGGAAGAAATGCAGTTAATGGACTCCCTCCTGTTTTGCAGAGCACTCTGCCCCTCAAACCCTGCTGCGGCAGAATTGGCTGCCACCATCAAAACTATAACAGCTTTCCTTCTTGTCACTTCATGAAGTGAAGAGGACACTCTGACCTGGTATATCACAGGGCTCTATAGTGCAGGAGAATGCTCTAGCATCCTCATGTACCAGAGTCTTGTACCACAGTTGCTGCTGTTTTGATGGCTTCTGCAAAGTTTTGCAAGCAACACAAATATAACATCCAGTGTAGTCCCTGAAGGGGGATAGTGTTTCCCCTCCTCCTCAAGTCCCATCAATTGCCCATTTGACATGATGATTAATCCTGATGAACTCAAAAATTTGCACATGGGGGATTTTTAAAGCCACTTATTTTTGCCAGTCTTTTCTGATCCTGTTTCTAGAACTCACATTCTTTCAGCAGGAAGCTGGTAATCCAAATTCCACAATTTTGTGTGAATGAAGATCAGGTCATCCATAAGTGTGACATTTCATAAGGGATATACACTCTCTTTCCAGCTGACTTTTCAATTCACTAAAGAGTCAGTCAATCAAAGCTTATTACAGGTGTTCTAGACAAGGTATTCATTCCCCTACCTCACAATTTTGTCTCTTGTGAAATCACATTCCTCGTGTGCTTACTGTATACAAATTTATTCCATTTTAATTTCTTTTTTCATTTGTGTCCTGCCTTTCCTCTGTGGAATCCAATATCATTGCTGACTACAGAGCCTAATTCTTTGCATATTCACTCAGACCCTAGTCTGTGTTCAGTGGGGCTTGCTCCCCAGGAAGTATGCACAGGATTTTAGCATTACAACCTGATCCTGTGCATGCTTACTCAGGACCAAATGCCATTGATTTAAATACAACTTTAAATTTAAATACAACATACAACAAGTACCATTTGAGTCTCTGGTCCAAAACACACTGCAGAAATAATCCAGTTTGAGACTGCTTTACTGCCCTGGCTCAATGCTAGATAATTCTGAAACATTGAGTCCTCTCTGTCAGAGGGCTCTGATGCCACAATAAACTACAATTCCTAGGATTCCCTTGCACAGAGCCAGGGCAGTTAAAGCAATCTGAAACTGGATTATTTCTGCAATGTGTTTTGGACTTCCCTTACCTAGAATTATGAAATCCAAAAAACTCAAAAAGCTGGAATTGTCCACATGGGTGGCTGAGAATACACCCTTTGTTTTCTGATGGTTCCGTATATATAAACTTTGTTTCACGCACAAAATTATTAAAAATATTATGTATAAAATCTTCAGGCTACTTGTAAGGTGTATACGAAACATAAATGGATTTCATGTATAGACTTGGATCTCATTACGTACAATCAAATATTCCAAAATCCAAAATCCTCAACACTTCTTGACCCAAACATTTCAGATAAAGGAGACTAAACCTGTATGTATAGATTGCAGCCTTACAGCACAATGTTTATGCACAACTGAGTCCCATTAAATCCCATGGGGCTTACTGCTAGGTAAGCACATACATAAGATTGCCGGCTTAGGTTTAGGTGACAGTAAATCCCATTGAAAGCAATGGGGCTTACTGCTAAGTAGACATGTGAAGGATTGCACTGTTAGTGCTGGAACAAGATACTTCTGTGCTAGCCAAGCAATATGATTTTTAATGGGGTAGGGGACAACTACATTTGACTTTTATTTTACTCTTGACAGGCACAACTCTGAGGCATAGATTTGAAAACACATAGCCTTAAACCTACTTGTCAGCTTTAAGGAGATGGGGGGGGGAGGGGTTCTGAATATTCAGTGTATCCATTTGGTTTTACACCCTTCTCTGTTCTTCACACACCAGATTGTCAGCCAAAAGACTGTCTGGGTTTCTCCCCTTGGCTTTCTGGCTGCTGCAGTGAGCTGGGCCGCTAGTCCATGAAAACCATCAGAATGACACAGAAATGAAAAGAAAATGCAGATTATTTTTATCTGATTGGATTCAAGAAAATGTGCCTGCACTTGAATGTTACGGCAGGAAGCTATGATGAAACAAAAATGTTTCCCCGGTTATTGCTACACTGTGTGGATTGGTCATGAAAACCAGAACCACATTTTCTTCTAGGATAATGCTTAGAATGCAGCACCAGGCAGTAGCTGAAAGGTTCCAGGCAGCTCAGATTTTACAATTCAAGTGCATCAGTACACCACCATTATACAGAATTCCCTTTTAATATATAAGAATCCACGGATGCCACACACACTTGGCATGCCCAAAGGGGCATACATCCTCTTTGCCCATTTTTTTTAAAACAAATCTCATTAAAAGAGCAAAGGCCCGTCTCTCCACCTTTAGGCACCCCACTGTGCGTACATCCTCACACCCAAGGGCAGGGAGCAGTTTCTTGCAAAACACACAAATCACTCCTGAAAGGAGTATTGCATCATTTCTTTCACCAATTCCATACATTTTGTTGCTCACGGTCAGAACCCTACACAATGCCAGACCACAAATTGCCTTGGAGAGAGGTCTGCTGTAAGACTGAAAAACACAGTTTCCACAAAGGCTTCAAAGAGCCATCATTAAGCAATATACACGTTATTTTTATATGCATCAATTCTGCACAAACCCCGCCCCCCCATCAGAGCACCATCCCTTCCCCGCATCGAGCAATATTTCTGAAGTCTAGTCCGTCATGCACACGCATCACTTTGTACCAAAATCCTGAGATGGGAGCATTATAGACCTTAATCCACATGAAGCAGGGTCCTGCCCTGTTCATCCCAAAAGCGTAGTGACTTTTCATCTCCCAAATTAAGTTTCTCCCATTTTATACGTATATATATATATATATATATCTTTAAAAAAAGAAAAAGAAACCTTCCAGAGGAATGAAAAGGAACAAAAAAAAAAAAAAGTCTCAAGGGTAAGCATCTTGTGTTATCAGTAGTCCACAGGCAGAAGCGGCTGGATAAAATCCTAGAATCATAGAGTTGGAAGAGACCACAACGGCCATCCAGTCCAACCCCATTCTGCCACGGAGAAACTCGTCCATCTTCTAGTCCCGCTAGAACATTGCAAAAAAGCTTCAGAGTATGGAATATGGTGGTCTCCAAAGGAATATGGAAGGGATGTGAAGGGACTAGGGCTGACGTGGAGAGATCCCAAGGCCCAGCCAATGTGTTACCCAACCGAGGTACCAAACCGAGGTGGACAGTGGCATCACAGAGTGGGAAGAGACCATCCCAAGGGCCACCCAGTCCAACCCCCCTGCCATGCAGGGACACAGAACCATCCAGTCCAACCCCATTCTGCCAGGCAGGAACTCGCCCATCTTCTAGTCCCGCTAGAACACTGCAAAAAAGCTTCGGAGAATGGAATACGGTGGTTTCCAAAGGAACATGGAAGGGATGTGAAGGGACGAAGGGTTGATGTGGACAGATCTCAAGGGCCATACCTAACCAAGGAACCAAACCGAGGTGGACGATGGCATCGCAGAGTAGGAAGAGGCCATCCCAAGGGCCATCCAGTCCAACCCTCCTGCCATGCAGGAACACAGAACCAAGGGCCATCCAGTCCAAGTCATGGCCATGCAGGAACAGAGTCGGAAGAGACCATCCCAAGGGCCATCCGGTCCAGACCCCTGCCATGCAGGAACGCAGCATCACAGAGTCGGAAGAGACCATCCCAAGGGCCATCCGGTCCAAGTCCCTGCCATGCAGGAACACAAGCGGCAGGGATATCCCCAAGAGCCCAGGCCTTTCTTGGTCCAGTGGGGATGGGGCTTCGTCCCCAGGTCCCAGCCAGTCATTCAGTGTCCCCTTTGGCCTTTCCTCCTCTTCCTCTTCTACCGTTGCTGCTTCTTCTTCTGCTTGAGGGACTTCCTCCGCTTGAGGATCATCTCGTAGAGCTTGTCCATGCCCTCGGTGAGGCCTTCTCCGATGATGGCGCAGGCCGGCTGGACGTGGTACGTGGTGGAAGGGCTCAGCTCCTGGAGGGCCAGCTGCTTCTCAATCTCGGCCACCGGCAGGGACTTGGGCAGGTCCTGCTTGTTGGCGATGACCAGCAGCGGGGTACCTTGGTTCTCGGCGAACTTGGTGACCTTGTGGAGCTCGGTCTTGGCCTCCTCCAGGCGGTCCACGTCCACCGAGTCCACCACGTAGATGATGCCGTCGGTGCAGCGGCTGTAGGACTTCCAGAGGGGGCGCAGCTTCTCCTGCCCGCCCACGTCCCAGAAGTGGCAGCTGATGCCCTTGGCCGAGCCGTTGCTCAGGCGGATCTTCTCCGTGTTGAAGCCGATGGTGGGCACCGTGTTGACGAACTCGTTGAACTTGAGCCGGTAGAGGACCGTCGTCTTGCCCGCCGAGTCCAGGCCCAGCATCACGATGTGCAGCGACTGGAAGGCCGAGATGTTGGAGGAGATGTTCCCCATGGCTCAGCCCCACAAGGAAGGAGGGACTGCAGAGGGGGTGGGGAGGGAGGGAAGACCACTTCCAAGGAAAGGGAGGGAAGACCACCCTGCCTTCCTGCCTGCTTTTTCCTTCCTTCCTATTGCTTCCTTCCTTCCTTCCCTCCCTCCTTCCTTGCTTGCTTTTCCTTCCTTCCCTCCTTTAGCTTCCTTTCCTCCTTCCTTCCTTCTCCTTTTTCCCTTTCTTCCTTTTCCTACCTTCCCTCCCTCTCTCCTTCTCCTTCCTTCCTTCCTTCCTTCCTTCTCTCTCTCTTCCTTCCTTTCCTTCTTTCCTTCCTTCTCCTTCCTTGCTTGCTTTTCCTTCCTTCCTTCCCTCCTTTAGCTTCCTTCCTTCCTTCCCTTTCTCTTCCTTCCTTCCTTCCCTCACACCCTCCTCCTCTTCCTCCTCCTCTCCTCCTCCTCCTCCTCCGCCAGGTGCCAGGCTGGCTTTGCCAAGGCAGGAGGAGAGGCCATGGAGCCCCCCAGAGAGAGGCTTCCTCCCAGACTAGCCTTCCCTTCCCTGGCTCCTCCTCCGACTGACCTCAGCCTGGAGAAGAGCAGCCCTGAGTCTGGCTGAGGGTCGGGAGGGAATAGCCGCAGAACAAAGCGCCGGCTCTCCTGGCCAGAAGCAGCAGCAGCAGCAGCACCAGCAGCAGCAGCAGCAGCCTCCCTTTCTCTCTCTCTGTCTCTGTCTCTCTGCTTGAAGGAAAGGAGAGAGAGAGAGGAGGAGGGAGATGGAGGGGAGGAGGAGGAGGGCGCAGGGAGGACCCTGGTGGTGGGCTCAGGGCTCCTCTTTTCTCCTCCTGCTGCTGGCTCTAGTCTCTCTCTGGGAAGAGGGAGCCACTCTTTTCCTTTCCCGCCCAGAAAAAGGAGGAGGAGGAGGAGGAGGAGGAGGGAAGCCTAAGCCTTAGCCCAACCTTCCTCACTCAGTTGCCTCTCCTCCTCCTCCTCCTCTTCTTCTTCCATCCTCTCTCCCTCCTCCTCTTCTTCCCCTTCCTCCTCTGCTTTTGCCTCCTCCTGTCCTTTGCCTCTTAGTCCCAGGAAGGAAGGAAGGAAGGAAGGAAGGAAAGAAGGAAGGAAGGAAGGAAGGAAGGAAGGAAGGGCCACAAGGCGTTGGAGGAGGAGGAAGAAGAAGAAGAAGAGAAGGAGAGGTAGAAGAGGAAGAAGAGGAGGAGGAGGAGGAAGAAGAAGAGGCAGAGGAATAATAAAAGGAAGAAGAGGAGGAGGAAGAAGAAGAAGAAGAAGGAAGAAGAATAAAAAGGAGGACGAAGAAGAGGAATAATAAAAGGAAGAAGAGGAATAATAAAAAGAAGAGGAGGAGAAGGAGGAAGGAGGAGGAAGAATAATAAATAGAAGAAGAAAAGGAGGAAGAAGAAGAGAATAATAAAAGGAAGAAGAGGAGGAGGAGGAGGAAGAAGAGGAAGAGAATAATAAAAAGATGAAGAGGAGGAGGAGGAGGAAGAGGAGGAATAATAAAAGGAAGAAGTGGAGGAGGAGGAGGAGGAGGAAGGAGGAGGAAGAATAATAAAAAGAAGAGGAGGAGGAAGAAGAGAAATAATAAAAAAAGAGGAAGAGGAGGAGGAGGACTGGAGCAGGAAGAACTAGAAGAGTCCCCCCTCCACGTCCTCTGCCCCCTTTCCAACCCATACACTCCTCTCCTCTTCCTCCTCCCTTGCTTTTCACAAACAAGTGCGCGCTTTCCTTTGTAACTTAAAGGTTCAGGTGGAACCCTGAGGAAAAAGCCGCCCTCCACACATAAACCCGGGTTGACCCCGCTTTCACCCCTCGGAGGCTCATTGCTTTGGGGGAGAGTCTTGGGGGCAGGGGGGACGGGAGGCGGTCAATTTCTTCGTGTCCCCCAAGACACCGACAATTCCCCCAAGAAACCGACAATTCCGTATCCACGGGAGTCTTGAGGCCGTCCCTGTATGCTGTTATTATTTAAGCCCTGGGACCCCTTACTTGTAGGGCTGCATCCACACTGGAGAAATAAACCCGGTTTGGCACCGCTTTAACTCTTTAGTCTGGCTCAAGGCTAAGGAGTGGGAGTTTGTTCTGGGGCCCACTGAAAGAAAGAAATTGGCAGCAGGAGCTTTCCTAGGCTTCAGTCCACTTCCTCAGATGCATATAATTATTATTATTATTCAGAGGTATAGCCGTGTTAGTCTGTAGACTCGGTCTGTAGAGAGATCTTGAAGCCCCTTTGAGACTCACTAGAAGAAAGAAGGTGGCAGCAGGAGCTTTCCTAGGCTTCAGTCCACTTCCTCAGATGCTTTTGATGGAGGGGAAGCCAGGGACAGACCTATACTGTATATGCCATAAGTACGTGAGAATATAAAATCAAATTCAAAATCTCTCTACCTAACAATACTACAGACTAACACGGCTATAGCTTTGGATTCTACTTATTTACGTATTTATTTCATTTTTATGCAGCCTTTCTCCCAAAAGGGGAACCAAGGCGGCTCACAAGACAAAACACCTTAAAAACAATTTTAAATAATAACAAAATAACCCACTGTGCATCCACACTGGGGAAATAACCCGGCTTGACACCGCTTTAATTGCCTTGGCTCAAGGCTATGGAATCCTGGGAGTTGGAGTTTGTGAGACATTTAGCCTTCCCTGTCTGAGAGAGCTCTGCTGCCACAACAAACCACAATTCCCAGGATTCCCTAGCACTGAGCCAAGGCAGTTAAAGCAGTCTCAAACTGGATTATTTCTGCAGTGCGTTTTGGACCTTAAACTATGAATGTGTACACTACAACTTTTTTTTCACACAGTTAGGACTTTATTGCACTGCCTCCGGTGCCCAACTCACCTCTTCCGAACTGGGCTCAAATTTGGAAGTTGTGTTGATTTTATTGCACAGACTTTCCCCTCAAATGGCTTCCTGTAGCCTCCAGTGTTGAATTCGGACCCTGTAAGTTGCTTTGGTGGCCAGTTTTTCTAAATTGGAAGCTTCAGAATTGGAAAAAAATAACCACCAAAGCCCAATTTAATCACTGAAGGCAACGGGAAGCCACTTTGAGGGTCCATGTGATAAAATCAGAGTAACTTCCAAATTTGAGCCCAATTCGGAAGAGGTAAGTCGGGCACGAAGGTGGTGTGATAAAGTCCTTAGTCTCAAAAATGCTATCTGCATACTGATTCTACAGACATAGGATATCAGATGGGAGGAATTTCTCTCTATTTCGAATGGAGCCAATTCAAATTCACGTGAATTCGACAGTTTAGCGAATTTACGTGAGTTCCAATTGTGTTCGGAAAGCGTTCAGAATGACTTCCCATTTCCTGAAAATGACCCCTCATTGCCTGAAAGTGCGTGAGATGCTTTAATACACAATAACGTAAAACTCATGATTGCATTCAGAATTACTTTCCTTTTTCCCAAAATTGCGTGAGATGCTTTAATACACAATAATGTGAAACCCCATGATTGCGTTCGGATTGCCATTAGATTATACTTCCAATTTCTGTCGTCTGATAAACTCCTAACACAGCTATATCTTTGAATTGTCTTCAGGTTGTTGTGGATGCCACCACCCTTTTCTCATGGGTCCCATCTGATGATCCCAAGGAAGGCTTCCCCTCCAGAACTTCTCATCTTTTGAAAAACTGTGCTCTGCACAGGGGTTCACGAAACTTTACCTGGTGGAGTAGATGCAAGGCTACAGTTGAGAGGGGACAATATACGCTACTCTTAGGTGTTTGATATGAAATAGCAAACACATACACACACACCTTCCTTCAAAGAGTTCAGGGTGGTGTAGGTCTGCTCCCCCCTTTTTTAATTTTTGCAAAAATGCCTTGAAGTAAAGACCAAACTGTGTGTGATGTGACTTGACTATGTCTGCGGATCTAAAACTGCATTTAAAAACAAACACAGATTGCATCAGCAGAAGTTATAGTACATGGGGAATAGAGTTAGACCTTTCTCTCCTTGCTGTGTTGCCAAGGAAAATCCCTTTTCAGAAGCTCAGATTTGTTTTAAGAGAAAAGATCTCAATGGTTTTGAAGTCAGGTCCCAAGCCTCTGTAAGGAAAACTAACACAGCCTTGGGAGCCAACTCACCACTCCACATGGTCCAGACGTCCTCACATATCCATTGACGTGAATGAATAGACTTCACCCAGGTGATCACGTGGACAACCTCCAGCATTTCCAGTGCTAGCAGGTGGAGAAAGTCCCACTGTGACCATGGAAATGGCTGGTGGCTCTGTGGGTGGTTGCTGAGTTCATATCCCTTGCACTTGTCCATGCACTTACATACCCAAGGACAACCGACTTGTTTTGGGCAACATATATTGCATGAGCTTGCCCCAGCAGCATAATTCTCACCAAAGAAAAAATAGCATTTTGGTCTTTTCCGGTGAGCTGTGTCTTCTCATCATGTCACCAAAGTATGACAGTCTTAGTTTAGTCATCTTGGCTTCTAGTTCAGGCCTGATATGCTCTAGGACCCATTCACTGGACTTTTTAGCAGCCAGTGGTGTTCATCATCCAATGTGTTCATCCTTTACTTTAAAGTTAGGTCATATGTGGTCATTTTTTTTTTAAAAAAAAATTCACCTGAATCCGTCTTTGCACTTTCTCCTTTGACTTTCTTTAGTAATTATCCCAGTTGCCATTTTCTGCTTTGCCATTTTCTGCTAGTAGTATGGTGTCATCTTCATATCTTAAATTGTTGATCTTCCTCCAGTTTTCATTCCTCCTTCCTCCAAGTCTAATCCTGCTTTGCATAGGATACATTCAATAAAAAGGTTAAAACAGATAGATGATAATACACAGTGTTTCTTGGACATGTGGCATTTCTTACTCCATATGTGGTAAAATTCTTTGTTGCAGAATTTTGAGCCTCACTTGCAAGGGAGATTAATGCAATGGTCCAATGGTTACAGCAGAACTGGTGTTTCCTTTCTTGGGGACTGGAATGTATATTGAGAATGCCCAATCTGCAGGCCATTGTTTTGTTTTCCATATTTGTTGACAAATTTTAGTTAGAACTACAATAGTTCTCTGTAGCTTGAAACAGCCCTATTGGTTTGTCATCTGTTCCTGGTAATGTATTTCTCTTAAGTTCACTGAGTGCAGCTTCCACTTCAGCTTCCACTTGGTACTTTCATCTTCAAATGGTTCTTCCCTCCTTCTAATCTTTCGTTTTGTTTATATACTTTCTTCAGTGTATTGTTTTCATTGTCTTTTTATTTCTACTTGATCATGTAATATGTTCTTTTGCTGGTTGGCGACCATTCCCATTCTTGGTTTAAAAATTCCTTTGATTTCTTGGATCTTGTCAAAGAAGTTTATTGTTCTTCCTTTTTTGTTGGTATCATCTATTTCTCTGCATTGATTATTATAGTAGTTCTCCTTGTCCCATCCCCACCGTCAGTTAGTTGAACAGTTGCATTCAGGCTTGTGGCTCTATTTCTTTTACTTTTGCTTCTCATCTGACCTTGACTGTTTACAGAGTTTCACCTGTCATCCATTGAGGTTTCCCTGTCTTTATAGCTGCAGGTAGTGTCTTTTTGCATTCCTCCCTGACAATATCTGTGGCTTCAGTCCAGACCTTTGGCTCCTAGTCCATTAGGTTTAACAGTACAAATCTATTTTTACATTAACTTTAAATTCTATGGGGATGTTCTTAGGTTAAATTTTGGCACAATGGTTGGTTCAAAGTTCCTTAGCATTACTCTTAATTTTTGATATTAGCAGTTCATGATCTGTGCCACAATATGCTCCAGGTCTTGTTTTTGCAGAAAGAATAAGTTCTCTGTCTTTTCCTTCCAATTATGTAGCCTATTTTATTTCTATATTGGCCATCAGATGATGTCCATGTATAACAGTTACTCACAGGCTTGGAGAGCCTCCACATTAGTAGCAATCTATCTTTAGTAAGGTGGGAAATTTAGCTTGGCTTTGTGAAAGGGGGATCATGTCAAGATTGAAGCACCAGCTGTACTGATAGTGAATAAACTAATTGACCTTTATCCGGGAAGAATATGAAACACATACAAATGTGATAGACTCACTATAACTCACAGCAAACAGAACTAACCAAAATAGAAAAGCGACAGGAAGCAGTTTACGGTTGGAATGAGGGGTAATAATCTACCTGTCCTGAAGAAACTGGAAAGACTCAGACAGAGTGTCTGCAGGCAACAGGAGCAGCTCAGACCAGAATCTGAGGGCAACAGCCACTAGCAAAGTAGGTGGGTGTGCTGATCACAGCAAAGAAGCTAGGTTTTCCTGAGGTGCAAATGTACCTTTAAGATTTCACAGACTTGATAATTTTCCGGAAGGACCAAAAGGGTTCCCGAAATGGTGGCTTGCTTTGATATCCCCAAAAATGGGAAAGGCCGATTTGACTGATAGTGGCTTCGTTCACAACGCCCTAACAAGACCTGGAGTACCCCAAAAGAAGTGGGAAGAAAGGTTTTTTTGGAGCACGTCATCCTCTTAGTCTGTAAGTGTGCATATATCAACTATAAAGAATCAATTACAATGACAAATTAGAGAAAATGTTAAACTGTGTAACAAAGTATTTATACATTTTATTCATTGTGAACACCATCCACTAAAAGTAATATTGGGGCAGTACAAACCACCCAAAAGGGGCGATCTGTACTTGCCTCAAGAAGTGGCGAGATGGGGCCAAGGCTGCCGCACCGGCAGCCCCAGAGGCCCCATCCCGCCGCTTCTGGAGGTCGCGGGGAAGCGGCAAACTGCCGCTTTCCTGTGGCCTCAAAGCGGGGTGCAGCTGGCACCCTGGGCACCCACTGCACCCCACTTCACTTGGTGGAGGCAAGGGAAGAAAGGAGCCACCGCCGCAACCCCTTTCTCCCCGGGTCTTTGGCATGGCTGTTTGAAAGCCATGCCAAAGACCTGGTGCAAAAAAGGAGCTCAGTTTCTGAGCTCCTCTTTTTGCACTGCGGGAAGGGCGCGCTTGGCGCCCTCCCGTGGCGTGAAGTCATGGTACACCCGTATGGACGCCACCATTTTAAAATGGCAGCGCCAATACACTTTAGGGTTCGGTTGGGTGTAAATGCTGCACCCTCCCAAACCCTAAAGGCACCCCTTTGGGCCCTTATTGCGCCTCTTCAGGCGCATGTAGATCAGGCCATTGTATTTAGTCTGACCTGCAAATAAACTTCTTACTCTGTTTCAACAAGCAGCTGTCTGAAGTGATTTCAGAATCATATTAAAAATGCTACCAACATTGAGACTTTAAGTTTGGGACATATTAAATAGTGGGTGTGTGGCTGCCAAAGGGACCATTCCCACTTGCAGAAAATCCACATTGGAACCTGGCTCTGCTCTGCTAAGGAAAGCGGTTCCAAAAGGCCCCTCGTTCACACTATGAAAAGGGACCTTGTTGGGAACCGTTTTTTAGCTAGGAACACTTGTTGTTCCCACTGGAGGAGCCAGGGAAGGTGACAGCCTTTCACCCCCCCCCCAATCCCTTCCCGCAGGGGAATCTTTTTTGGAGGGTGCAGTAAAATTGATCGCAAAATCAATCTTTTGCAAAAGCAACTACTACTAAGGAAGGAAGGGGGAAAGGAAGGAAGGAAGGAAGCCCCGCCAGCACAGTGGCAGTGGCTGTCCCTGGCAATGGGGGACCCAGGAGGAGGAGGGGGGCACAAGAAATTTGTGTATGTGTGTGTGTGTGAATACAATTGATTGCAAATGCACTCCATTGCAAAAGCAAGTAGTTGCTTTTGGAAAAGATTGATTTTGCGATCAATTTTACTACCTCCCCCCCCCAAAAAAAACTCACAATTCTGACTAGCATTCCCACTTATTGGGCATGCTTCAGAATTGCATTTTACAAAAAAGACCTCTCCCAAACTAGTGTCAGGAAAGCCCGGGCTATTTGTTTTTGACCTGGACCTTTCCTCCACTAATCGATCAAATGAGGATTGGAAGTGGGTTCAAATGTGAATGAGGGTCATATAGCCCATGTCGCGCTTTGCATCAAAATGTAGTGGGAATGGGCCCAAAAAATCCAGAGGACTGGCATCTGTCATCATGTACAGGAGACATTTAAGAGAGTCCCAAGTTCAAGTCTCACAGTGAAGAATTGATGGGATAGAGTCCATCACTTTAACATAATTGGTGGAATCAAAAAGACCCATGGGGTTGCCAACTGAGTAAAGAAGTTGAGTGTCTCACTGTCACAGTTACCAACAGCCCATAGGCTATCAGCCGATCTACTAGAAATATCCTGGGCTAGCTGTAGCCATTATAGTTCTCTGATCAGAGCCACAATGTTGCCTCCTGTCAAACAAGATTGTCCTGCCTTCTTTTTAGCCTACCTGTCATTTCCTTTTACTTTGCAGCATGCCCAAAGGTGACAAACAAGCTCCCATTGCTCACTGGAGATTTGGCAATACTTTAGAAGTTAGGTAGGTGACCCTTACTATACACAACCCCCTTTTTAGATTTGTTTTCAAGTTAAACCTTTTGTTTTTTGCGCTAGCCCTGGGCATACAACCTATGCAGTTCCCCATATTGCAATGAGTGAGAAAGATGGCAGGTTGCCATTGTCTCCTGCTCCACATGAGGAAGGCATACATAAATGGGTCTACATAAAGGTTAAATTGGTTTGCTGATCTCTCCATTCTCCTTCAGGTTTTCCGCATATGCTCCAGCAATGGGCAGAGACTGAGTATCCCGTCACAAAGAAATTAAAGACCATATTCCCTTCTCATGCCAGGCTGTGTCCCTATTCACCCCTTTCTATCCAACCATCTAGGAGGTGTCTCAAATCCAATCAGTGTTTTGTCACTCCAAAGTTGAAACCATCAGTCATTTCGGAATCCTATTTCTATTAATCAATGCTGGAATCTCTCTGCAGCAAGTACAGCTACACATAGGTAGATATAGATATAGATATAGATACAGTGGTACCCCGGGTTACGAATCCCTCGGGGTACGAAAACCCCGGGGTAAGAAAGAGCCGGGGCCGCAAAAATGGCCCCAGTTCCCGAAAAAAAAGGGGTATGGGGGGAAAAGCGTGGTCCCTTTAAATTTGCCGCGCGGCGCAGCAAACAAAGCGGTCCCTGGGTTGTGAAGACTTCCGGGTTACGAAAGGTAATCCGGAACGGATTACTTTCGTAACCCAGGGGACCATTGTATAGATATAGATGGACACATAGATCCCACAAGGTACCCAGCCTCTTGCAGGCCTCCTGTTGAACTAAGAAATTCTAAGAAGATGCTGTCACTGTTGGTGGGGACCCCAAGTCCTCCCACCTTTTACTAACAAAGCCATCCACAGGAGCCGTGTACTTCAACAAAAGCTAATAGCTAGTTTGCTGAAGGACTCGCAGCCTTTTGAAGCAACTGAAATTCTTTATCCTTTGAAGTGAAACCCAATACATCTCAAACTAATTCTCCTAGACTGCAGCCTCTATTTTAGGACTTTAGCCTAACTACATATCTTGTGGCTTTAACATCTAGCCATGATTTTTTTCTGACTTTCCTGTTTCCCTGTCTGTTTCAAATTCTGTAATGATGAACCTGATGAAGTCTCATGGAAGACTTGGAAGCTCCCCCCCCCCCCCTTTTAAAGCATGTTTCCCCCATCATTTGGGTTTTACCCAATCTTGTTTTCTTTTTTATTTTCCAAACATTGCTCAGGAACCACATGGCTGTTTCTTCTCTCCAGATGGCTACAGTGAAAGACAGTGAATATCTCTCCTTCATTCAAGGTCCAGTTTATATACTTGATTGGAACTGGGACTACATTGACCAAAGGTATATTATGATCTTGCTGGAAACAAAAAACTAGTAATGAGGACAAAGAACAGCAAATACTATTTATTGGCTTGAACACTTTTGTGCGAGAAGGATACAAAATTCATGTTCACCAAATCATCTTTAATGAAATCAGTTCAAAAGTTGAGAAAAGCATTTTTCGTAACAGTTCCATCTAACTGAACCAGCAGCTATGTCTTAAGGCCAGTGGTTTCTCAGAAAATGGAGATTACATACAGCCACACTGAACAGGAAGCATTAGTTTCTTACTCAAAAATGTTGCTTGTCTATATGAGACAGGCTGGCTCAGCAGTCATTTTATTTTCCCAGTTCACTATAATGTAGACCTGAGAAAGGGGAGGAAGATGGGGTTCAGTAATAGTTCAGTAATGCTGTGTGGATTCTCCATTAAAGGTTAGTGAAGAATAGTAATTCTAAACAAAGCAACTGATATGTAAAGAGTACCTATCTGCATGAGAAACACAACACTGTTGAATAGATCTCCCATGGAACATCTGGCTGTAGATCATATTGAGAAGAGCAGGTCACCGGTATGTCATATCCAATATTATGAGAAGAGAACATAGAACCAGATTCTCAAAATGTTAAAAATTTCCCCTTCAGTGCATGTGATTGTGCAAACACTTTTCTATTAACTGGAAATGTTTTCCATGGTTGTTAATGTGAATGTTTGATGATGGAAATACACCTGACAAATTTGAATATTTTATCACTGTTGGCAAAGGACGCACGTTCTGATGTAAAAGGGCTTACTTACAGAGCTGGGAACATGCACAGTTATCTGATGCATCTATCTTGCTCCAGTCATTCTTGTTCCCATGATCTCATCTTGGGCATCCCTCTTTACCACAAAAATCATCCCAAAAAACCAGATCTTTCCTCGGCCAGTGTAAACTCTAATGATCTCAGCACACTCTTGATGACTCAGGGCCTGAGGCTTTTACCTTGCTTTCAACTTGTTTTACTCTGATTAATCTGGGCATGAGCCAATCTAATAGGATGGCAAGGGAGAGCTTGTTATTTTAGGATATCATACATCATGAGAAATCTTGTAAGGTTTGTGAGGAAAAAGAACTATTATGTGGTTATATGGTGTTTCATGAGCCATAGAAATGTAGAATGTCACCTGCTGTGTGGTATGTCATCATGACTGCAGAACAGTGAAATGCCCCATCCAGAATTCAGCTACTTATTAAAGAAGAGAGATTGAAATGGACACAATTTCTGCTCCACTGCTGCAAGAACAACTAAGATTCTACCACTCCAACTGGCAAGGATTATAAATAACCCCACACCAAAAACTGCAGAGGAGAAAGAGTTTCTATTGGTGAAACAGCAACAATGGCATTGTGCAAGGATTATGCACCACCGCCTTGGATAATTGTGGATGTTGTGGATGAAGGCTCAGCACTGAGATGAGGAGCAGACTCTAATTCCCAATGAGTAGCTCATATAGTGCAGATATTGCAGGGGGGTTGTTACCCCAAGTTTTCCCCATATTATTTGTCCTTCCTTTTTAATCCTATCTGTTCTCGGTGAGTTGGGATGAGACACTGTTCTGAGATAATGCTTCTGCAAAGCCTTGATTGATTGGTTGGTTGGTTGATTTTCTGATCACATTGCCTTTCTATTGGTTTCTGACAGGGAGTAGGCCATTTCATAATGGGTGTTAGCCCTTCTAGCTGCTTTTTTGCAACTTCCCCCCATATATAGTAAAAATGCACTCCCTACTTGGAAGTCTGCCTCTCTAACAGTACCCTTGTATATTACTAAATTCAGAACTGAGTTTAGAAGGAAACCACAACTTTTGGAACCAATGTTAAGAACATCAGGCCAATTCACATGGCAACATTTTATACATAAAGAAAATAGAATTAAGGCATTTCTGCTTTAAAGGTAAATGTGTGTGACAGTCCTTCACATATGTAAATCCTTTTGTATTTATAAATCCTCTGACCACTGGTGGTTCCTAGTGCTTATTTTTGCACGTGTATAATCACAACCCATGTTCATCTGGTAAACATGTGAACTCTTTAACCGTTTAATGTATATATGTATGTATTTTATTTAATATGCTACCTTCTGACATGTGACCCAAGGTGGCTTCTTACTGATGTAAAATCACTTTATGGCAATCCTATCAATGAAAGACCTCCAAATTACCAAATCCTTGACAGCCATTCTCAGGTCTTGCAGACTCAGGCCTGTGGTTTCCTTGACTGATGAGGTCTCCCTATTTCCTTGATGTAGAAAGACAAGAACTATTATTTTTTTCTACTGACAATATGTCCAAAATATAAATTTCAGTTGGCTTTGTAAAGCAATTTACAGAGGTTGAAAGCAAGATAAGCTAAACAATGATAAAGCGCAATTGAACAATCACCACCTTAAAACACCATTACAATGTTTAAAATATAAAATGATTTTTAAAATAAAATAAAATAAAAGGTTAAAATGGAGCAGTCACCTATAAAAGGCTCCCTGCAACCAATTCATCATTGAAAGCCTGTTTGAATAAAACGGTCTTTGTGTGCTGGTGAACTATGAATAAGTTATTGTATTGATTTTGATAATGGATTGTACAACTTTCCACATATTCCACCTAAAGAATAATTTGGTGTTACTCTTAAAACAATCTGCCACATGTGCCTTAAAATAATGTTGGGGTAGTTTTTTGTGGTTTTTTGGGGGCTGTGAGGACATGTTCTAGAAGAGTTTATTATATATATATATATATATATATATATACTGTATGAACCTGGGTAGGGAGGAGTGATTCCCATGTTAATCTATGTGTTGTTCTGTTGTCGATGGCAGGGCCTCAGAATGGAAACATCAGACATAAACTCTTTTAGAACCTGGTCACATAGCCTGAAAAGCCCACAAAAAACTATGGATACTGGCCATAAAAGCCTTCGACTTCACAATTTTGGGTTATATTAGCATTGCAATGAAAGCAAAGGGGACATGCTTGTAATATATTGGCCCATTCCTATTTATTGGTTAAGAGGGTTCAGTGAAGTGTTTTCTTGCTAAAATCTAAGATGAAGTAGCCAGTCTGGCATACATAATTGAATTCTAGACTGGTGACCAGTTGGCCTTAATAGCCTAAGAGTAATAGATCCTGTCTGATCTTGGATATAAAACAGAGTCAACCCAGGTTAGTTCTTGGATGGGACACCAACAACAAATATCAGGTGCTGTAGACTGTGGGACTATATAGACCGCCCCAAAGAGGTGGTCTGCAGCTGCCCCTTTACTGGCTGGGTCTGCAGGTTGCCATGGCCCTGATCCGGCTTCTGGAGAATGCAAAAAGGAGCTGCAAAAGTGTCTCCTTTTTGCTCCCTCCAAGGGGCGCCATAGCCATGATGGCATGGCTTTATGATGCCCCTTTGGTGTTGCATCATGTGGATGCAGCACTGGATGGGGCGTCATGATAGTGCACTCTGTGTGCACTGGTGCTTGCCAAAATGGCACCCTAGGGGCAGGGTTAGGGCATCCAGCGTACGGATGTAACTCTGCCCACAGGCTGACACAAAGTGCTGGTCTGTATAGGGCCTGTATTTCAGAGAAAAGAACTGGCAAAACCACCTCTGAGTAATCCTTATGAAAACCCTAGAAATATCCTATGAAATATTTATTTATTCCCAGGATTTATGTCCCAGCTTTTATCAGCTTTTTCCACAATGGGATTCAAGGCGGGTTACAAAAGACAAAGCTAAAACATTGATTACAAAGTTAAAAAGTAATTAAACAACTCCAAGATTAAAACATAGGTTAAAAACAACATACAGTGGGCCCTTTGTATGCGTGTATGGAAAAAAAACCTGGAGCTTCATGTCCCATTGATTTTAATGGTGGCACACTCTTCTGTGCATGCTGTGTGTTAGGTGCAGGCACTGGCGCCATTTTGTCCCCCTGGGTTTGCCATCTGCTTGAGCTCAAGTCTGCGTATTGCAAGTCTGCATATGGCGTGGGCGGACTGTAGTTAAAACAGCCCGTGACTGTCAGGAGGGCTTGTTATCAGCTTCAGCTGATATACCAGCTGTGTCCTTTCCAGGAACTGGGGGACCTGGAAACTGTGGTACATGCGCTGGTAACCTTACGACTCGATTTCTGCAATGTGCTCTACATGGGGCTACCCTTGTGCCTAGTCTGGAAATTTCAGTTCAAAATATGGCAGCCAGGTTGGTCATTGGAAAAACCAGAAGTAACTATATAACACCCATTTTAAAATCACTCCACTGGCAGCCTATTAGTTTCTGGGTGCAGTACAAGGTGTTGGTAATGACCTTTAAAGCCCTTCATGGCTTGGGTCCAACCTATCTACAAGATCACCTCCTTCTATGCAATCCACCCCATACCCTCAGGTCCTCTGGAAAGAATCTACTACAGCTTATAAAGACCAGGTTAGTGGTGGTTACCCAGAGGACCTTTTCTTCTACTGTTCCCAGATTATGGAATGGCCTGTCGGAAGAGATCTGTCATATTACCAGTTTGGACATCTTCAAAAAGGCTATCGACATGGATCTCTTCCAGCAGACCTTTCCTGAATAGCAAACTCAGCCACCCATTGTATCGACCATCACAGCTGCATTAACTTTTGGGGCCAAAATTATGGATTTTTATATGACCCGCGGATAAGTCGAGGGTAAAATCTAGGGGGATGTAACAAAGGATCTAAAGGATGACACAAAGGAAAATAATGCCAAAGAACTTACAAAATTCCAGCAAGCATAACTGTTTATGCTCACCAAAAGGTCTAGATGGATGGAAGAATAGAATGGGGTCAGCTTTTCCAGGACAGATTACACTCTTGCCTTTCATCAGTGACTGGTTCCTTTATTAACAAGAGTTAAAGTACAATACAGAAAATGGAGGGAAATGCGAATTTGAAAGGAATGGTTAGTAAAATTTACAAAATGCTGATGGAAAATAAAGGGGGGGGGGACAAAGGAAAATATTTTGAGAGAATATGGGAAGAAGAATTAGAATGTAAAATGTGTGTTAAGATATGGGATAAAATTTGGGAACAAAGACATTAAAAGAATTTATCGATACAGATTAAGGAAAATTATTATAAATTGATTTGGAAATGGTATTTGATGCCAGTGAGATTACATAATATGGGTAAGAATAATTCAAAAAAATGTTGGAGATGTTGTCAAGATGTAGGGTCATATATGCATATGTGGTGGCAATGTAAATATGTACAAAAATTTTGGGAGAAAGTGAGAATAGAAATAGAAAGTATTATGAATATAAAAATAGACAGAAGTCCAAATATTGTATTATTATCATTATATAACTCAGAGAAATGGAAAAAAAGAAGAAAAAATGGTTACAAATTTGATTACAGCAGTGAGATTAATTATTGCAAGATGTTGGAAAACAAAAATAACTGTAGTATTGGAGGATTGGTATAAAGAGGTATGAAAATTAATGATTTATGATAAATTGACATGCAAATTGAAAGTAAAAAAGGGATTATGGAAAAGAAGTGATTTTGATGGAATTTGGAAAGAATTATTGAGAAAGTATTGAGAAAAGAAGATGGAAGATTACCTCCATGAAAGTAAAAAAGGGATTATGGAAAAGAAGTGATTTTGATGGAATTTGGAAAGAATTATTGAGAAAGTATTGAGAAAAGAAGATGGAAGATTACCTCCACGAGAGGAACTGAGATTTTGGATGGAATATAAGGGTGAAAATGGCTCCAGGGAAGGGGAGAAGTGATGTGGGATATTAAAGATATTTAGATAAATTGTTAATAGAATGTAGGATATATATATAGAGAGAATTACTGTATGTATTGTACAATAATCAATATTCAATGTATGAATCTTATTTTTTTTAAAGTACAGTACTTACATTGACCCTTGGATAAGTCAACTCATGTTTTTGGGAGAATTTTTGGACTAAAATTTCTAGATTCATACATGGATATATCACAGAGTGGGTCTCTCTACTGATATTAATTCTTGAGATGTGCTTTCTGTTAGTGTTTACGTAGCTATATTTAACTTAGAACCTAAATACCCTACACCAGATTCTGTCTGACCTTGGAAACTAAGCAGGGTTAGCTCTGGTTAGTATTTCCATGGGAGACTAAGCAGGGTTAGCTCTGGTTAGTATTTCCATGGGAGACTGCCAACGAATATCAAGCGCTTATAGGCTATATGTCAGTCAAAGAAATTGGCAAAATCACCCCTCAGTGTTCATTGTCTAAGAAAACCACATGAAATTCATGGGCATGCCATAAGGTTCCTGGTGACTTGAAGACTGTTATTGCTACTAGAAGTCTTTAGGTTAAATTTGTAAAGATTCTAACATCATTGCCAAATTGTTCTTGCTGGGTTTTGTGTTTGAGGGTCAAACCTACTTTGGGCCTTAGTTCTGTTACCAATGCCAGAGAAGGGAAACCAATGAAAGGGAGGGAAATGACCACCCCACTTACAATTTTTACATACAGAACCCCTCCCCGCGTAAGGGAAAAATGTGAGACTTCAAGTCCCATTTGTATGAATGGGGTGTGCTCCCCTTGTGCCACATGCCATAGGTGTGTGCCCCATTCATTCTTATGGGGGCTTGCTGTTCGTGTGACCTTGTGTCCATGTATGGCAAGCCTGCATATGGTGCACTTTATTCAAGCAATTTCTTGAGAAATTCAATATTCTCTGCTCAGAAGGGAGCAGATAGCCTTGCAAAGGACAGGTGCATCCTGGCTCTTGTTCTTCTGCTGCTAATGAAGTTTTAATTTTATTTCCTGGACTTTGCAACTCTTTGTTTCCTCAGGCCTACATGATAGCCAAAAAGGAGGAGTGGCTTCGGCCTATATGGATATTCCTCAGTACCACTTTAAGTGAAAATAACAACATCTTGACAAAATGTAGGCTTGTAATGTGAAGTCGAAGGCTTTCATGGCTGGTATCCATAGTTTTTTTGTGGGTTTTCCGAGCTATGTGGCCATGTTCTAGAAGAGTTTCTTCCTGACATTTCACCAACATCTATGGCTGGCATCTTCAGAGAATGCTTCCCTGGAAAGGATTTGGGTGTGTATATATATATATATATATATATATATATGGTGTGACCCTGGTAAGGGAAGAGTGATTGCATGTGTATTGTTTTATTGCTAATAGCAGGCCTCAGGGTGGGAGGATATGCAAAGAGGATTAGCGTGTCTGCCTGATTAGTGATCATTGTCTGCTGGGAAACCCCTGACCCTGGGTGGTTTCTCATTTGCATTTGCTGAGTCTTAATCTTGCTGTTTTTCAGGACTGGTAGCCAAACTTTGTTTCAGGGTTTCTTCTTTCCTGTTGAAGTTGTCCAGGTGTTTGTGGATTTCAATGGCTTCCCTGTGCATTCTGACCTGATAGTTGTTGGCATGGTCTGGAATTTCAGTGTTTTCAAACAGCATTTTATGCCCAGGTTAGTTTATAACATGTTCTGCTACTGCTGATTTTTCCATCTGACCCAGTCGTCAGTGTCTCTCATGTTCCTTGATTCTTGTTTGCACACTGCGTTTGGTGGTCCCTATGTAGACCTGTCCGCAGCTGCATGGAATGCAGTAGACTCCTGCAGCTGTGAGCGGGTCTCTCTTGTCCTTGGCTGAGCAAAGCATTTGCTGGATTTTCTTGGTTAGTTCATAAACCATCTGGAGGTTGTATTTCCTCACCAGTTTCCCTATTCTGTCTGTGACTCCTTTAATGTATGGTAAAAAGGCTTGTGATATCACTTTTTACTTTCTTCTTTAGGATTTCTAACACCTTTGCTTGATGAAGAAGTCAGTGGAGCTTTGAAAGTATTCTTTGCATTTTGGTTGGCCCCAAAAAAAATATACTGCTGTTTTGTAGATTTTGATGCTGTTATATTTAAGCAATGTTATTTGTGCTTATAAAGAAGTACTGTTACCCACTTAAATTGCACAGGATTAATAATGGAGTAGCAAAATTATGCTGGAGGGGATGTGGAGAGTTAGGTGATTGGAACCATATGTAAATATTAAATCCAAAGATATGAAAATTTGGGGGAAGAGGCCGTAATACAGATAAACCACATTACAGGAGGAAAGATCCACTTCAGAGGGCCACGGCTTTTCAGCATTTCTTTGGTACTGTGTCATCTGGATGCAGCACCAGAGGAGCACCGTGATACGGCTCGCCATGTGACGCAGTGTGCAGCATCATGCCAGCATGGGGGCAGAGTCAGGACAGGTGTCATGCAGATTCCATGCCCCCACTCTGCCTCCAGGCCAGCCTTTCTCACCGGTCTGCACATCCTTTCGATTAACTTTTTAGATTATGCCTTTTGGTTGTATTGTTATGCTGTGTGTAATAGAAATATTTTTTTTAAAAAAAGTCACGAACGAGTATCTGTAGTGCCAAGATCAGCTGAATATTGCAAAGAAATTAAAGAGATAGATCGTATCATATCTTAACGCCCCCAAAGCTTCATGCACTTAATTTTTGCACATTGGGATGCTTTTAAAGATACAGGAGCCAGCTCAGTTAAAACAGTTGAAATCTCAGAAGATGGTGCAACCTGATGGTAATATAGGCAAGCTTTGTTAATGTAAGTCCAAAATTTTGTTGTCGAAACATCACATGCTAACTGGGTGCATTATAGATATTAGTACATGCTTACTGGTCTATCATAATCTGTAATATCTATATCTACTAATACAATATCTGCTGATCTTCAGTGTTTCAAAATCACCTCATACATGTTATGTTGTTTTTACCATCCAAACAACCAATTAAAGTAGGTTATTGTTGTTATCTTCATTTTGCATACATAAATATGAGGTAAGGTTGCACTGATACGAACACACCGTAACCTCATGAATGAATCATAGTCCCATCTCTTAATCATTATTTTAAACCAAACACATGGCAGTTATCTTAAAATATATAATGCAGTAGCTATAATCTTGTGGAGGAGTGATTGTAGCTTCATCGTTCCTAACTCTCAACGATCTACTTGGAAAAATGGTGGAAAATGAGATAGATCTAGACGGTCTGTCACTGAGTGAAAACTTATGTATTTTTCAGAGCAGGGGAAATTTTGGCCTGGATGTACCTTTACCACAAACTGAGTACCTTTTCATCCTGGGTTTGTGGTGGTGAACAAATGGCATGCATGCCAGAGATGGCAATCGAAGCCATTTTTCAGGGCATGTAGATGGCGGGGAAGAGGAGGAACAACAGGCACTCACCTGTTCCTCCTCTTTTCAGCCATCCCAGGCCTTCAGCTGTTTCCAGCACCAGCTGCCTCTGGAGAGGGTGGGGGGACAAAGTCTGGCCCTGGATGCCCTTCCCTCGGAGGGTGGAAATCTTGCAGCAGAAGTCCCTCCTCCCCAGAAGTTCAACCCCTGGCACCGGTTAACACATAGTGCTGGAAAACCTTTTGGTTTGGGTACTTGGTCCCTAAATGTTTCACCATCACTGTACTAGGTTATTTTGAAAAATGTGGTGGTTGTGTGGCTTCAAGTTGTTTCCAATTTACCCTAAGGCAAACTTATTGTGCAGTTTTCTTGGCAAGATTTGTTAAAAGGAGGTTTGCCTTTGTGTCTCTCTCAGAGAGAGTGTGACATGCCCAAGCTCACCCAGTGGGCTGAATGGGGATTCAAAACCTGGTCTCCAGAGTCATAGAACAATGTTCAGACCACTACACCACACTGGCTCTTTAAAGATGGTACTATATATATGTATATTTTAAAAAGCTAGCTGTCAATGACACTAATTGGCTATCTCTGGGATGTCACCAAGAATATTCTCTCCTAACCCATGAAGCAATTTTACAATTTATATTCACCTTCTCTCTTTGACATGAATCAATACATGAATCAATATTAATGCAATTAATAGAATGACAGAAGGACAAAACTGAGGACTATACCAATCTTTGATTCAATGATATTTACAAAATATTGGATATTTTGGAGGAAGTCAGGGAAACTGAAGAACCCGTGGTTTGGATTCCACCTATATTAACATTTATTTATAGAGGGCTATGAAGTTTGCACAGTGCTTTACATATTAGGGGTCAAATAAAATAAGAAAAAGAATAAAAACCTGCCAAGTGGCATACAATCTAAAACAACAACATTACATGATTAAAACATCCCTAGATAATTTATCAGCCGGTTTTTAATTTCCCCCTTTTAAGTAAGGTCTTAAACTTCAGGCTCCCTTGGACTTTTTGGATCTTTTCACATCAGGGTTTAAGCTGGTTATGAGACAAACACAGCTTTGTTTGTTTTGATGGGAGACCTGTACTTGAAGGTGGAGAAGGTTGATACTTTTGGGCTTTTGGATGGTATGGAAGTTGAGAGCATTGTTTTGCTATGGTTCCAGTCTTTCATATCCAAACGTTCCCAGAGGATGCTGGGAAGGGGACTGTTGTCCAACCTTTTGGGTGTTGGACTGTGGGGTTTCACAGGGGTCAATATTGTCCTCTGTGCTTTTTAACATCTACATGAGGCCACTGGGGTTGGGTATGCTGATGATACCCAGCTCTGTCTTTTACAACTGATGCTGAGGAAACTGTAAAAGCTGTAAATAACCCGGATGCAGCGAAGAACTAGATGCAGGTGAATAAACTGAGGCTCAGCAGAGACAAAATGAAAGTGCTGTTGGTCAGTAAGAAAACCAACCTAGAGTTGAGATCACAGCTTCTTTTGGATGGGGTTGCTCTCCCTCTGAAAGATCAGGTTTGTGGCTTGGATGTCCTCTAGGACACAGTGCTGCTCCTGGAAAGCCAGGTTGCTGTGGTGGCCAGGAGTACCTTCGCCCAGCTTTGGCGGGTGCATCAGTTATGCCTTTTCCTGAGTAAGGCAGAAGTGGCTACAGTGGTTACCTCCCGATTAGAGTACAGCAATGCCCTCTATGTAGGGCTGCCATTGCACTAGCCAGACTAGTGTCTGGTGTGTATTTTAGGCACCGCATAACATTAGTCTTAAAACAACAAATGCACTCTCTTCCAATTTGTTTCCAAACTCAATTCAAAACGTTGGATTTGACCTCAAAAACCCTAAATCATTTGGGGCCAGGATAGCTGAAAGGCCATCCCTTCCTATATGAGCAGTTCTGCTCCACATGGCCTTCAATATTTGAAATTGCTCTGTTTTAACTGTTTTAAAGTTGTATTTTAGGATTGTTTTTAGACTGTTTTCAAATGATTTACAAGGGCATTTTAATGTGTTTTTCAAATGTTTTATACTTGTACTGCTTTCATTGCTTTTCTTTGTTCATCACCTCGGCAAGTCTTGTGGTCAGGGAGGCAATACAGAAATATCTTCAATAAATAAATAAGCCAATATACTAGACTTCCCCAACACTGTGCTCACAGTTTCAAACTAGAATTCCTATCATGCTGCTTGGGCTTTATGGGAGCTATAGATAAAAACATCAGGAGGGGGGTGGCTAGCTTTTGACAGGTTCACTGACAGATTGTAGACCTGTTTCAACCTGCAGTTCATAGTACAGATGGAAAAAAACTCTTATGAAAGCGCATGTGTGTGCAGTGTGTTGGTACATAGGCATTTCTCTAGGGCATGCCAAAGTTGTGGGGAAAGTCTATGGGCAGAAACAGGCCCAACAGTGCTCTCCCTCTTTGCTCAAATGTAATGTTTTCTTAGTCCTAAGAAATAGTAGATGTAAAACTGAACAGTATTGTGCATAGGGAAGAGATGATACCGAGAAAACTGAAAATAACCTCAAGGTTAATGAGAGCCTCTTATGTGTCAGTCATTACTCTTTGTATCTGGGATCTCGCTCTGAATGAATTCAAAATAACTGCAAATAAAATCATTTATGCATGGCATGCACATGGTGGCTTTGCCAATGCCAGCACAGTATGCATAAACTGAAAGTCTGGTTTTTGTGTGTGTGTGTGTGTGTGTGTGAGAGAGAGAGAGAGAGAGAGAGCCTTTCTAAATAGATTCTACTGATGGGCATTCTGTGTTTTTGCATAATGAACCAAACATTTTTGTGTGTTTAAATCTCTCCATGTTGTTTTGTGATTGGGAGATTTAAAATTGTTGTAACCTGTCTTGAAATACAAATGCTTGAACTGTTCCTCCTCCTTCGTCTCCACATTGTCTGTCTGAAGGGATCTTGTTTGGGATGGACATGCCCTTCCACCCATAGTGGAGAAATGGTGGTGGTGGGGATTTCCATCCCAGTAACCCTAGCTGTGAGGCCTTTCCTGTCCATTACAAGATAAGAGCTTCACTTTCTCTCTCTCTCTCTGTAGTTCCCTGTCAGCACATGGTGACCCTCTGAATTTCATGGGGTTTTCTTAGGCAACGATTATTCAGAGTGGTTTTGCCAGTTCCTTCTGCTGAAATATACCCTACACTGCATGGTACTCATTGACAGTCTCCCACCCATGGCTGACCCTGCTTAGCTTCCAAGATCAGAGGTGATTTGGTACCTTTAGGGTATTTAGACTCTTCACTCATCAGCTGTATACATTTACAAAGTGAAAAGATTTGGCAGGTTGAGCCTGGGTTGAAATCAGAGTTACACCAGAGTGCCATCTACTGAGTCTCGGATGGAAGCAACAGTCATTCCCTCTGTTATCTACAAAAAGACTTGTTTTAACTTGTCCTTTGCCCACCCCACCTCTTGCCTTGCAGCTTATGCTGAACAGAAAACAGGAAAAGATGGGTGGCCAGGAATGTTCAAGAAAGTAATCACAATGATGAATGGGAAAAAATGCATCCTGTAAGCAGATTAGAATGTAGGAATCCATTAGCATTTTTATAGAGTTGAAACACCTGCTGCTAGACAATTGAGGGACTGAAAAGGTATTAAGGACCACTGTGCCAAACCTTTTCCCAGTTATGGTTTCAAACACTATTGTTCACCAGGTTTATAAAGCAAATTAATGTTGTTACTCAGACAAATCTGAGTCCTGATCTGTAACAAACAAATGTTTGCAATGTGGGGCTTCATCCATTACAGGGATCTGAAACAGCAGCAGGGACTGAAAAATAAAATAAAATCATGATGCAGAAAGAATACAGAGGATTAATGTTAAGGCAGAAATGCAGTCAGCAGCTGATGAGGAAGTTTAACCCAAATGGATATATATTCACAGGTAAAAAAAATGTAAGGAGTGAAAATTCACATGTATCTTTGTCAGTGCACACCTATACATGACAAAATAGTTTTCCACTAAGCTAGTGCCAAACTGTTCTTTATTAGAAATGGATCAATACTGTCCAGCATGGTGTAGTGGCTTGAGTATTGGACTAGGACTCTGGAAGACCAGGGTTTGAATCCCTGCTCAGCCATGGAAGCCCACTAGCTGACCTTGGGCAAGTCACATTCTCTCAGCCTCAGAGGAAGGCAATGGCAAACCTCTTCTGCATAGACCTTGTCAAGAAAACCCTGTTACAGAGTTATCAAAAGTTGGAATCAAATGAAGGAATATAATAACAACAAATAACAAAATGCTGCCCAGTATGTTTTGAAATCCTAATGAGAGGTTGTTGGCGACATAGTGCCACTCTGTTCAAATAATGTAATGTCCTCCAAGTCATTACTTGGAAGAGGAAAGTGAGTAATATATTTCCCCCATTACCTGTCTTACAGATGGCTGGAGGGGAAGAGGTCTTGTCCCTTAGTAAGAGGCTCTTACTTTTTTTTATGTTAATTATATTTGGCGGTTGGTGGTATATGGTCTTTAATTTAAACAAGGATCCTACACTAATCAGTTTAGGTCTTTGCTCCTTCCCCCTTCATTTATTCTAATTCTTCTACGTTCTTCTTCTAATGCTGTGTGATGTCTTGCTGGGGACTGGAAATGTGGCAGCCACACTTAGAGTTAGAAATTCAGAATTGTCACAAGCTCTGAAGTTTCCAGGCCAAAACCTGAAGTCTGGGGATGGCACTTGGTGGTTTCATTAAGCATTGAGCATTACATACCAATCACAATCACACACTGTTTGTCATTCAAAGACAGAGAGAGAGAACATGTTTTCCTGTTTGGAAACTACGAGAGAAATCTTAGCTCAAGGGGCTGTTCCCAAATGTCCCAAATGAGGAGATTGTTTCTTCTCACTTACGTAGCTGAAATAAGGAACATTTAATCTAACCTATGTGCTTCTAGCCAGAAGATGGGCTCTTCCATACTGACTGTGCACAAAAGATGTTCCCCATTCTCTTTTGCAAGGCACCAAAAGAATTAAAATGAGAAAGACAAATGTTCCCTCAGCAGGAGAGGACAGTATAATGTGAATTACGCCTGAATTATTAACAGAGCTGTATCATGGGAAGAGTTCTGCAGAAAATGTTCATCAGGCCAAGCTGCCTATTTCAAAATGGAGCTGTTGAAGTCTTCAGAGGGTTCAGTCTGGTAATGTAATATATTATTTAGAGTATAAGAAAGCAGTTTAGGGACTGCAGATATCCTGTGTCTCAGCCTGTTTGGAAATTGTTGAAGTCTGCTTAGCTTTGACAGACAATGCAATGTTCATGTTGGTGATCTATTTCAGACCTACAATTAGAGGGACGGCTTCAGTGACCATAATTATGAAAAGAAAAAGGACTACTTCTAAGCATAAGTGTGTGTGTGTTTGTGTGTATTATATGTGTGTGAGAGAGACAAATGATATGAATACAACTTTGAGAAGCATTCATTTATTTAACAACTGCTTTGCTAAATGTATAGATGTATGGGAGGATAGCACAAATACTCTCTCCTTTACAGAGTTTTCAGCAACCTGCATGGTATAAGCAGTCAGGGAACTGGTTCTTACCATCTTCTCAGATACATTTGCATGGATAGTGATCAACAGGGACTCTACAGATGTTGTTGGAATGCAACTCCATCACAGTTAGTTACATTGGCTAGGACTGCTGGGAATTTGAGTCCAACATCATTTAAATGGATCACATGTTCCCCAGGCCTGCAGGGCACTTATTGCATGAACATGGTTGTTAACCTTTTATGGGTCATGACCCCCTTTCAGAATCTGATGAAAGCTATGGACACCCACCCACTCTACTCACATACAATGAACATAAGCACAATTTTCTAGGTAACAGGAAAGTAATCAAAAAGGACATTTCTATTTCTGTCTGTTCATTTTTTTTTCATCCCTGCTTTACGGATTCCTCTTTATGAACCCATGAGTCCCAAGTTAATAATACTCTAAAAGATTCCTACCATTTTTTGAACCTTTCACCAGCTTTTAAAATAATTCTGACAAGCAAGTGATTCATGACTTTCTGAGATCCAAATATCATTTGTGGGTACCACCTATCTTTGCTAGATCTGACACTTGTGTTGCTTTTTTCACTTTTTTTGCAAAGGAGCAAAACTCTTTCAGCCAGGAGTTGAGAAACTGGCTGCATCCTAACCTCAGGATACATTGTCAGCCGTGTGTACCTGACTTCACCCTGCTTTCACCTTCTCTGCATGAGAGGTGCCTTCAGGAAGCACTTTTGGAGACAGATGGATGAGTCTTGACATAGAGATCTTGTCTGGGAGTGAAGTGCCAGCTGAGTGCACTGGACTTTGCTCCACCTTCACCCTTTTTTCCTTAGCAGGCGGGGGTAGAGGCATGTTCCCAAGGCACTGGACTCTTTCAAACGGGAGGAATTTCTCCCAATTCCAAATGGAGCCAATGCGGATTCATGTAAATTCGCTTGTTTAGCGAATTTACCTGAACCCCTGCTCCGTTCGGAAGGCATTCGGAATCACTTCCCATTACCCGAAAATAACCCCCCCTTGCCCGAAATCGTGTGAGAAGCTTAAATTCGCAATAATGTGAAACCCATGATTGCATTCGGAGTGACTTCCCTTTTGCCCGAATTTGCGTGAGAAGAGTTAATTCGCAATAACGTGAAACCCCAAGATTGCGTTTGGATTGCCCTTGGATTATACTTCCAATTTCCCACATCTGAAAGAGCAGACTGTGAGGCTGGATATGCTGACTTGTTGGGCAAAATTTGGCATATGGGCTTGAGAGGTTGCCCTCCCTGCTCTAAACGCTCATCCCAGCTTCTTTAATGCTATCCGAGTCCTTGTTGTGTTTGCATCTTGCAGATGCATAAATAGTTATAAGATCTTAAAGAACCTTGGAAACCACAGAGATGTGATCTAAACAAAGTTTAGTTTTATTACAACAACAACAGCAACAGCAACACCACTCTACTTAGAATTCAAGTCGTGTCTGCACAAGCTAGATCTGGCCAGGCAGTGCTGAAAGATTCTGATGTGTGTGTGCATGTGCCTTCTAGCTGTCTGTCAGCTCATGGTGACCCCATGAATTTCAGTTTCCTTAGGCGATGAATTCTCAGAGGTGGTTTTGACAGTTCCTTCCTCAGAAATATAGTCTACAGCATCTGATATTTGTTGGCAGTCTTCCATCCAAGTACAAACCAAAGTGCATCTCAGTATAAGGTAGTTCAGTAATACGAAGGTGTTTTTTTTAAACAACAGTACTTTTTTGTGATATGGTAAATATGATATGAAAAAACTTGATTGAAACCCTGAACATTACATGAGCATCCATCTGGAGTACCATTTTTTCCCCTGGCTTTTCTATTACTGCAGATTCTTCTCCTTTGGCCCTATTGCTGCCACCTTTGGAGGCTAATAAAAGAATTTTTGTTTTACTAGAGCCTAGTTCCCACTATGGTTTAAACTGGATCATGATTCCAAATGATTCGGTTTAAAACACCATGGTTCTCACTTAATTTGAATCTCTGAAGCGATTCAGAAAAGTAGGCCATGGTTTTTACCCATTTCACCCACGTCAAAAGATGCTGATAAAATGGCCTGAACCAATTTATTCTGATTCAAATCGGATTTGAATCTGCCCTGGTTCCTACTGGTAGTGGCTTCCCTGGCTCCTGGCCATACCTCCATGCCTGCTTTATCCTCAGTCCTCCATCCACCCGGCCTGCCTCTGTCCTTCTGCCCCGGTCTCTCCTCTGTCCTCAGCCTATCGGTATGGCCAGGAAGATGGAGGGAGGCATGACAAGGAAGCCATGGCTATCGCTTACTGCACCAATTCTTGAAACTGGTGTGAACATAGTGGGAACCACCGTGTTTGCTGAACCTGTGTCAGGAATCGATTCAGGAATCAAATCAAGAGGAAAGTGGGAATTGGGCCTAGGCCTCTCACCGAAATGCAGCCTGTTTCATTTGCATTCTTTTATATTACTGGATTTATTTAAGTACACTCATCCCTCCACATTTGCATCATTGACTTTTGCAGATTTGACTATTCACAGATTTTATTAATATATTCTCTCTAAGAATATCTAGGCCCTCCAGCACAACTCTATGGTCAACTTTAACCAAAAGTCACACTGAATGACCTAGAGATTCCTAGAAAGAATACTCCACTAGGCCTTTGTAGCTCCTGCAATTCTATGGTCAATGCCTGGCAGATGTCAACCAGAGTTACACTGGAGAACCTAGAGATTCCTAGAGAGGTGTTCTCTCAGAAAGAACATAGGTTTTTTTTTGTTATTTGCAGTTTTTCCACATTCATAGGGGTCCTGTGCCCCTAACCCCAGCGAATGTGGATGGATGAATGTATTAAGTGATCAGTGCCTGTTGCTACTAGCAACATTGCATTGTAAACTACATTATCATCTAAAACCTATTATTATTATTTTTATTTTAAAGCAATTACAGCAACAGTGTCATCAAAGGTGAGCCCTAACCATATCTCCAATTTGTGTATTTCTAGAGGTGATTTTGGGACATCAAAGTGTTTGTTACTGTGTATTGTATGTATGGAATATTCTTGTTTGTGAAGTGAGAGAGGATCTAAACAAAGGACAAATTTACTGGAACTGCAAGGAAGGAAAAAAAATTTAAAAAGTGAAAGTACAACATTTTAAAAAAGTCATCCATATATATAGGTTACAGGGTAATAAACACAAAATAACCTTCAAGTTTACCTGCAAAGTGGAGTTTGGGGGGATCCCTTCCAGCTAACAGATTTATGGGGACAAAAAATTCTTTTCTGATGTTGGATCCTTCTGTTGCCTCAAGGTTATGCAGAGAAGGTTGAACTGCACATTAGCATTTAAATGTCTATGTGTGTGTGTGCTCGAATCCAGCAGACACTCTGCCCTGTAATGTCTAAACCAGAGAGGCAAGAAAAATGCTACCATAGTAACCGAATGTTGACAGCATAATTTCCTCCCCTCCCCACCTCAAATTAGACTTATACTGTACTCTGAAATATATTTCATTTTTCTGGTGAAATGCAAAATTACATGGAATGCTATACATGCTAAACACACAGACAGACAGACGCATATGAGAATGAGATTGGCTACAGGCAGAATAGTTTGCTGCTATTTTTGCTGTTTGTGATTGCAAATTACCTTTAATGGTAGCACTTAATCTGCATTCAATTAACACTTTTTCTTAAAGGAAATAAGCACTTGGAAAGCAATTTTCTAGCACAATCTGGCAATTTTTCAGTTACATTTACTTCAAGGAACAAAATTGCTTTGTTTAGACAGAAGAGATGTTCACTTTATCTTCATCAGCCTGCTCCAATACAGTATTCTGAGTAGCCTTAAAGCAGAACCAAAATCCAGATATGGCCTCCTGTAAACCACAGTTCACCAAGGTTTACTCCTTGAACCAGATCCACTGCTAGAGTATTTGAACATATGAATATCCGAGGTTATGAAATAAATATGAGTTGCAACATAAATAAATATGGTACCTGTTAATATGGGCTCATTTGTGTTTCTTTCAGCCTGAAATCCCATTTTGGGAGAAAGATAGGCTATAAATTCAATCAATCAATAAAAATAAATAAATTGAGGAGTTACAACCAATCCTTCGCCTAACACAGTATATATAGGATTAGAGAGAGCCTTTGAGGCCAGAGGAAATGGCCTCCAAACAAGCTTAAATACAGAGAACTCTCATTTTAAAATGCAACCCTCCCCTTTTATCCTTACATCTTTATTTCTTAATTGATGACAGTGGCACATCATTATGAGCCTGCTGTGTCTCCTGTGGACTCCTATTTGGGAATGTAATATTCTTTACATGCTAATAATCCAGGTGAAATTGCTAGCTTCAGTACATGGTGAAGAATGGTTAGCTCTTTGAATAAAATGCATATTTTGATATTTGAGGAACTATAATATGCTTCAAGATTGAAGGGTTTATTGTAACCACTTTTACACATTTTGAAAAAAGGTCTGGTCACTGCCTTCCATTTCTGACCTTCTTGCATTTTCTCACCACTTTATCTTTTTCTATACCATACAAAATCGATTAAGTTGGAAAAAGATGGACTAGCTATTAAGTGACTTTGACTGGTAATATTGAGAGCTGTCCTCTGAATGTATTCACCCTGGGTTTCAAATGAGCTGACTGTATTTTAAACACCAGGATGACTGAATTAGTTATGAGCCTCTATGCTTTTGGTTATCAGTTCTGCACTGCAAGCAGAAACATGTACAGTCAGTCCTCCTCATCCATGGATTTTTTATTCACAGATTCAAGCATCCATGGCTTGAAAACATTCCAAAAAAGTACAAATTCCAAATAGCAGTCTTTGATTTTCCATTTTATATAAGGGACACCATTTTGCTATTCCATTATATTTAATGGGACTTGAGCATCCATTGATTTTGTTATATACAGGGGATCCTGGAACCTAACCCCACTGGATAGCAAGGACCAACTGTAGTGTGTAAAACTCTGATTACAGTTAGTTGTGCCTCTTACTTGTTAGATGTGCACGCTCATTCAAGGGCACCATTAGCAGGATGCAGGGAGTGCAAACTGCTCCAGGTGAAACCCTAAGGGGTATGTGTGACACCACTGCTCCTAAATATCTGCCTTTGGGCAGAAACAGCCTGTGGCATTTGCCTGCATCCTTTTAAAATGCTGGAGCCTTTTAAAATGTTCTTTAAAAACATCACATCTTATCAAAGCTTTATGTTAAGCGCATGAAACTATATATATGTAAATGCATTTAGGCTGTGTGTATGATATTGCACTTTAAAGATATAATTTTAATTTTGCTAGTAGTTTATCTCACAACTATTGCCATTACATTCAACGATATACAGGAATTATTATTTATGAGTAACATTTGTACAAAAATATTACTAAGGATTCAGTATGGTGTGGTATGAGTGGAGATCAAAGGTCGGTGATGCTACTGCTCTCCATATAGTCATCTTTATGTTATAGTAACAGCCTGGATTTATAGTTGAGACCAACAGTCCTATCCTTATCTCCCAAAAAGGAGTCAGACATAGTCTTCTCAAAGGTCAGTTCTGGAAACAAGATATTGGACTCATCGGGCCTTTGGCCCGATTGCGTCTGGTACTTTCTTAGTTTATTTCATGTCTTTGTCTCAATAAATAATAGCATTGCTTATTTTGCATGCAGTTAAAAGCCCACCTAATACGGATTCATTACACGACAGCACCCATAACAATAGCAATACAAATATTCACTTTTGAATTCATTTTGCAGTTGAAGGTTCTCAGCGTGTGCATTTATCTTCAACATACATCAGCTCATTTATACAAGCTGTGGATGAGTTTATGGAGATTTCATGAGGTCTGTTGAGACACCGGATATGCCAGTGCTTTAGCTGTCGAAATCTTCAGTGCCATTGCTTAGTCTGACACTATCTTTTTATGGAACTGACTCCAACACCTCCCAACGTACACAGCCATGTTTTTCCTGCGTTGCTATGGAAACATTCAAGGCTTAGAAAAGGGAGAGGCAGATTTCATTGCACAATGGGGATTTGGACTTTCGGGAGTCATGTGATGAAATACTCTTTAACTGCATAATGAGGGAAAGATCAGGACCTTCACTGATGTTTGTGGCAGAATTCGTGCTGTTAGCTTTTGTGTTAACTCCGTCAGTGCATTGGCCCTATTGTGAAGTATTCTGTTACTATCCTAGGTGTAAACCAGGAATCTTTATCTGGTGGGAAATGGGTTTTTATCTTCTTTCCCATGTTGGCTCCAGCCACACACATCATTTAAATATAGCTTATCCATTGGGTTTAATGCTCAACATTGGCCTTGTTGCATCCACCTTATGGTTTTTGTGAGACCCAGACTGGATGTGATGGTTTCCCGACATGTCTACTCTCATCTGAAACACAGGAGGATGGGACTGCAAGCAGGGATACAATGGTGCAATAAATTCTAGCTGTGATACTGCCTGGTTAACAGTCACACCAAAGACTTTCCCACTTGTGCTAGCTTCTTCTTGAGCATGAAATCAAACACCACCCTGGATTTCATTTCTCTTTTGTCATACACACACTACCGCTGGTCATTCACCAATCCCCAGACTTACTTTAAAGCCATTTTAGCACCGCCTGCATGAACATACTGTACCTGGTGGAGAGTAGAGGTGGATTTGAGAAGTGTCTGGTTATGTCTCTGTAGCCAGACACAAAATAATTACATCATCCAGTCTCCTGGAGTCCTCTGCCCTCCACAGATTATGTAATCATTTCACAGATGATGTAATCACTCTGATCTTCCCTTGATTTCTACCAGGGCAAAATGGTTATCAGAGCTGGTGGGGGAGCACTGCAGTGACTCAACAGTGAGTCCTGGGGGTGGCTTTGGTCATTATGGAGGGTGGGAGGGAGGAAGATCCAACCTTCACATTGGCAAAAAACGTATATAAATTATAAATTCTTTATTTATATTTCCCACCTTTCCCAATGGATCAAGGCGGGAGTACAACAATTAAAATAAATATATATAAACATCTTAAAACATCAATCATTTAAAACATCTAACAGTGCTATTTCCATCCTATGTTCGAAATGCCCAGGAGAGGTGGGATATTCCCTGAGATCAATTATGGAGGGTCAGATGGATAAGCCCGCTGGAAGAGGTCCTTCTTAAATGCCTTCTTGAAGGCATCCAGAATGCTAATATGACGGACCTCTTCCGGCAGGCTATTCCAAAGTCTGGGGGCAGCAGCAGTGAATGATCTATCGTAAATCGATCTTAACCTGATTTTTGGATAGTCTAATTTTTTTTTTTCAGATGTTCTGAGAGTGCAGGGCAGATTGTGTAGGGAGAGGCATTCCCTCAAGTATCCAGGTACAGTATAAGGTTGATTTATACCTGAATATAGGACAGATCATGAAAGGCTATGGAATGCCATTAAAGACAAGGGAGTGCCAACACATCTGATAGTACTTGGGTCAATAGGCTGCTGTCAGAACAGAACATGGAGAAACAGATTGGTTCCCAATTGGCAAAGGGGTCAGACAAGGCTGCATCTTATCACCGCACCTGTTCAACTTAGACACAGAACATATTATAAGAAAAGCAGACTTGGACACATCTGAGATATGCAGACGATACCATAATATGAGCAGAAAACCTCATCGACTTTGAACAACTGTTAATGAAGATCAAGGAATAAATGCAAAACCAGGCTTAATGTTGAACATAAAAAAGACCCAAAATAATGACCACAGAGAACCTACACCAATTTGAAGTAGACAATGAGGAAATAGAAATAGTACAAAAGTTCTCATACCTGGGATCAAACATTGATAGAAACAGGGACTGCAGCCAAGAAATCAGAAGAGGGTTAAGAATGGGAAGGGCAGCTATGAAGGAACTAGAGAAGATCCTAAAATGCAAAGATATACAACTGAACAAAAAAATCAGAATCATACAAGCCCTTGTGGTCCCTGTTGCCATGTATAGATGCGAGAGCTGGACAATTAAGAAAGAAAATAGGAGGAAAATCAATTCATTCGAGATATGGTGCTGGAGAGCAGAGGATCCTGTGGACAGCCAAAAAAGATAAACAAATGGGTCCTGGTGCAGATTGGGCCAGATAATCTCCCTGGAATCCAAGATGACAAAGCTTACGGATGCATCATGAAAAGAGATGATTCACTGGAAAAAACAATAATGCTAGGAAAGGTGGAGAAAAGTAGAAAGAGAGGATGGATGGGCTCTATTGAAGAGATAGTATGAGTTTGCAGGAGCTGGACAAAGCAGTGGAGGACAGGGGGTCCTGCAGATATCTCATCAGAAAGGTCACTCGAGGGTAGTTAATAACAACAAAAATGCCACTAACAGGATGCAATCAATAAAGATGCAGAATAGGGACATCTGATAGATCTGCTGCCATGGAGTTGGTGCATCAGTTCTTGATTTTGCCACAGCTCCTCCCACAGGACCTCTGATTTGCTCAGGAGTTCACCTTGTTCCAAACCTCTGCAGCCAGGGAGAGGGTTGAGCACAAGCAGACCTCCGGTCCACCTTGGGAGTTTATCAGACGGGAGGAATTTTTCTCTATTTTGAATGGAGCCAGTTCGAATTCACGTGAATTCCCATTGCATACAGAATGTGTTCAGATTGACTGGAAAAAATGCAGAAGAAACAGTGGCAAAATCAAGAATGGAATCACCATTCCAGGGCAATGGATCTACTGGCCACTCCTGGTCAGGAGGATCATAGGTTTAGCACCCTTTATAACTTTATCTTTTTAGAACACTTAAGTGTCCTTAAAAACAGCAGATTCATAAGGAATGTAGTCTGAGGTTGTGTCCTCACTGCTATTAAAATTCATATATGTTAAAAACACAGAGAGCAATAATTTATATTACTGAACAGATGGCATCTTGAGCTTACTATCAAGCCAAGGTAAGAGTTACTGTGTCTGCATTAAAACTATAAAATAATAAAAATCTGTAAAGGCTGGCATTAGTGACCCTTTTCAAACTTCAAGTTTATATTAAAATTAAGGAAATGATGTGACTCATACTGCACAATGTCTTAATATTGTGTCTGTCTTAATACTGTCTTAATATTCTTCTACTGAAATAATAACAGAAGAATAACCAATGAGAAAAACAAAACAATTTTTTTCGCATTTTTCAAATGCTCCAGAAGATGGCAATAGAGATTCCAACTGCAACCAAGTTATATCATAAAAATTTACAGATTCTAGAGACAGCAGAATATTATAGTAAAGAATAATAATGTTTTGGCTGTTCTTCAAAATGTATCCATGGGGAATACTGGGGACAATCAACATTATTAAACTAGGGTGGCCACAATAAAATGCAGTGGAAGAACAATTTCAAGCACTTTTCCAGGCAGTAAGCTCCTACTTGTGATTGGCAGTGGATCTACACCTGAGGAATAGGTGTGCCTCCGACTGTGTTGTTGTTCTTGTTGTTGTTGTTGTTGTGTGCCTTCAAATCATGTCCAATGTATGGTGACAATGAGGTGAACCTGTCGCGGGGTGTGTGTTTTTGGCATGATTTGTTTAGAGGAAGTTTGCCATTGTCTTCCCCTGAGGCTGAAAGCAAATGTGAGTTTCATGACTGAGTGGGGACTTGAACCCTGGTCTCCAGAGTTGTAGCTCATATTTACATAGCCAGAAATGGAAGCCCCAGTCTTTGGGAAAAGGCAAGTATAAAGAAAGATAATAGAGATCATCCTCATTGTTGTTAACTACAATGTGCCTAGTTGATGTGTTTCTTCCCTTGCCCCAAAGGGTGCTGGGGTTAATGAAATTAAACAAATTTCAGCACACTTTGGTATGCATTAACACTTGGTTCATTCATGGCAAAATTGTTTTCCCCGGGCCCACAATGAATAGGAACTTTGTACTAGAAACAGCATTTGATATAATGTTCCACTGGAAATAGCCAGCACAAGAGCCAAAGATACACGCTACAGGTGTCTGTGTGCATTTGCAAGCAAGCGTGTTTAAGTACACGCAAAAGATTATATTTAAATTTTGATGGCTACATTTAGAGGAATGTCAGATTTAGAAAGGATGACTTTTAAAAGAGAGGTGATGAGAAGAGAAGGTGGTTTAACTCTTCATGTCTTCATGTTTCTGTGCTACATGCCACTTTCCCCTCCCCTGCTATTTCTTCACCATGAAGTCTACTTTGAATTATATGAATCCTCTACTATTTTTAGAAATGGGATGGGGATGATCAGTCACTGAAATTGCTAGTCATGAAAGCCCTTCACATAATTCTCCCACTGTAGCTACTTTTGAGTGAGTGAACTGAGTGACCTAAACATTGAAATTTCCCAATTCTGGGAGACAATAACAAAGCAAGAAACGATTTTTCACAAATCCATGAATAATTTGGGAGATATGATGCTCTTTAGTGAAGTCTTGCATTTAATTAATTATTGACTAAATCCTGGAACTAAGGATCAAATCCCACCTTAAGTCAAATTAAAAAATAAATTTAATTAAGTTGCCCCTTTTCATCTGAAAATGTCTAAATTTCAAATTATTTGATTTTAATTATAAGAAGGAGGAAAGGAAGGGAAGGGGGAAATGAAAATGTAGTGGCACCTTTAATGCTAACTGATTTTTATTTTAGCATGAGCTTTTGTAGGTATAAACCCACTCCTTTAGATGCCATACAGAGTGGTTTTAATTAATTAGTTATTATCACTAGTATTATATAATCAGTGTATGAAGGTAATGTAATGTGGGTAGGGTGCAGGGTTAGAGAGGATGCAGCAAAGTGGCTGACCATGCAAGTAGCTGTTACCAATCTGAGGATAGAATAAATGAAGTGCTGGCACAACACACATCTGGATATCCCAAAAGGGATCTCTAAACTGTATGCATCCATACTGAGGTAGGTTTTAAATATCAGAATAAATCACAGCAAATCCTTCTTAAACTGCTTTTTGTTTTGCAATTTAAACTTTACTTTCAGGTTCTCTATGAATTTTGCCTCCTTTTCTCCCTCCTAAATATAAAATGATACTTCTCTTTTACGTATCATGCTGTTCTGCATATAAATATTTTATCTTTCCCTCACCTTAAGATTATCAACAGAAAATGTGAAATATGAAAATTGTAGTTTTTTGTGGGTTTTTCAGGCTATGTGGCCATGTTCTAGAAGACTTTATGCTAGCCGTAAAAGTCTTCGACTTCACAAACGAAAATTATCTTTCCTATATTCTTTGGTGCATTGACCCTCTACAGTCAGTGCAATCATATCAAATTTGTGGAGTCGAAGGCTTTCATGGCTGGCATTCATAGTTTTTTGTGGGGCCTTCGGGCTATGTGGCCATGTTCTAGAAGAGTTCCCTTCTGATGTTTCGCCAAAATAAGTGGGTATTGGACTGGAGCATTTAACTCCAAATTAATGTGTATCTCTAGTGCAGAGGTAAGTAAATGTGTGTGTTGCAGTAAGGTTGCCAGGTCAGCATCATCCCAAACCCTGTGATATCCAGGCCAAAACCTGAGATCTAGGGATGATCCGTTGGTGATGTCATGGAGGGAGGGCCTGAGAATGTGTTAAGCAGCAGTCCATGTGTGAAATACACACACACACAAGAACCCACTTTTCTACTCAGAAATTAAGCGTCTTGGCAAATTGATTTAAATAAGTTAATGTCTGCAAAATGTTACAGGCTGCACAGCCACCTGCTCTTTGCCTGCCTCGAGGTCTGCATGCAGCCTGGTCTCTCATCTGGAGCTAATCCCAGAAAAACTGAGGAATTTGATGCACACACCCTTTACCAAAATGTGAGCCACTAAAACTCTGAGTGTTATTCTGAGATCCAGGAACCCTAGTAAGAAATCATTCAGTGCACACGTAGTCATTTTACATGCTAGGAAATCTTGTTTTTTAAGGAAACAAAGATGATTTTTATTTATTTGTTATTTTTAAAATTAGTTCTCCCTGAAATGGAGAAGAGTTGAAGTTCAGACTGGCGTTGTAAACTAAAGTGGGGAATCTGCTCTTTAATTTTGTGTAAACTTATAGAGAACTATCCAGGGTGCTGAATGAGAGTATTTGGGGGAAGGGGTTTGGCTAAGACCTTGAAAATCTGGGCTAAATCCTGGAGTCGATGCCCCATTCCACTGATAGGAAAGGCACCAGCTTCTACTGCCAGATATCTTTTCAAAGTGTTTTGTCTTCTCTGTTTGATACGGCTGCTTTTGTTTCCAGGGTTTGGGTCACCTCTAGGACAGTAAATTTCTGGTTCCACTTTGGCTCCACCACACTAACAGTAAAAGTCAGAAAAGAAGAGCACTCTCCTTCCCTGCTGCTCCGCACCTATTGTATTGATAAGGGAGGAGGGGATGAGGAAAAAGAACTAATCAAAATGAATGTGTTCTTCAAGAAGCTCTATTTCTTCATCTAAGAGTGTCAGGAAATGTATTACCTGCAGAAGTGAAGGTGGCAAACAACAGTGTCTTTCTGTTCATGCCTTGATGCTCAAGGCACAGGCAGCATGGCAGGCACCATTAATCATCCAAAGGGTATGTGTTGACAATTAGCATCCCATTAAGAGTGGAGGAGGCTGTGTTTTTTGATGGGACATGGATCATTCAATGTTCTCCCAGATGTCTCACTGTACAAGACTCAAACGACATATGACAGCAAGGGCCACATTTGTTTAATCAGGTCCCTGCATCATATAAAATTATATTATATAATTATATAAATTATATAAAAGTGTGGGCAGGTATGTATAATGCCAACAGCAAAAAGGCTAAAGGCAGCCATCTGCTCCCCACTTTTCTTCACATTGTTAGTTGCCTAAACCCATTCTTACTCCATATCCCATACCAAAAATCAGTTAAGGTAGAAAAAACTCTCCAGGGAAATGGCCATCAGGGAAGGAAAATATCTGGGGTAGGGAGCCAGAACCTGCTCCCTTAGTTCACATTTTACTTTTTTTAAAAAGGGATACAAGAAAAAGTTGAAAGATACAAAAGAGGAAGGAAGTCAAGTAAGTATGAAAGGAATTGTAAAGGGATATGGAAGACTGAGTACAAACAGAGGTATGAAGAAGGTTAGGTATTTAGAGAGATGTTGGTAAGTAGAAGAAGGTAGGAGCAAGTGAAGAAAGTTGGTGTAGAGTATAAGTGATAGGATAGATGAAACAGATAGACAGGATGGTTAGGGAGGGAAGGTTAAGGAAAGAGTTTAGAGAATAGGAGGTATGGAGAGTAGCTAGCAGTAAGGAAGGGAGAGAAAGAATAGGAAGAGGATGAGGAGAAAAAGAGGGAAAGTTGGGATAGAAAGGAAGAAAGGACAAAGTATAGAAGTTAAAGAAGACATGAAAACAATAAGATGTATGTGATATGGTTTGAATGGTTTTGTGTTTGTCTGATTGATTTTATGTTAGTTTATATGATGAATTGTTTGATTGGAATATTTAGCAATAATAGTTATTAATTTTTTAAAAAATAAATTACTTTTAATTTGAAAACCAGACTTGCATGTTCCCGGTAAGAACAGAAAGGGAACAGGTTTGATTTAAGCCAATTTAAGATTTGGCTGAATTTTTCTGATATTATCATGTTATGTTAATAACATGTTACTTATCAGTCATGTTACTTATTTGGAAGCCAAAATACATGTGCACGCATATGTAAAAATGTGCTCCTGCAATTCCCACCAAAGCCAGTGGAGGAAACCTAGTGCTGTGCCCTGACACATCCAGTTCTTTCCAGCTGAAAAAAAAACTTATTACCGAAGGCTCAGGCCTGTGTCCAAGATGTAGGCAGCATGTTTGCAAACTGACGGCTCGGTCTAACAACAAATACTTTCAGCAGTGCAGGCTGACAAATGGCTTCTCTTATGAACTGCCAACACTTTAAAGAATTCCAAACCCACACAGCTAAAGGAGGACATGGGTAAATTATAGAATGGGCCTAGGCACTCATTCTAAGGAAATACAAGCTACGAGAAAAGAGCAGCTTTACAAAGGCCATAGAATAGATGTTGGAGTTCTGGCTGAATAAATAAGTAAACAAACATGCCTCAAACAAATGATAGAAACTGTATATAATATTTCGAGCAATGACAACACCAATAAACCATGCAGATAACAAATCAACCAAGGTAAATAATTGTAAAAATGCAGGCTTCATTAGAATTCCAACAGTTTAACATAGGTTATGAAAAATAGCTTGGAAAACACTAACTTAATAAGATTGTGTGGTGAAATAATGCACCATTCAAACTAACACGCTGAATATTGAAAATAACAAACAAACAAAATGACTCCACAAATCCTGACATGGTTGTCTTGTCATCAAGTATAGACTTTGCCAACACAATCACACTAGGATCAATTCCAGAACCATCCCACAATTATCCCATTATTGACAATGAATATCCCATTATTGGCAATGGAATAACTGTGGGATGGTTCTGGAATTGACCCTAGTGTGATAATCCATAGACTGGATACATATGGATCTTACTTTTTTCTGTGGCTCATTTCAATGAGTTAAGATCGCATGTGGTTGTTTTATGAGTGTTTGTAGTCCATGTTACAAGTTATTGGGATTCCATTCAGGCCTTTATTTTTGGTATATTTGTTATCTGCATGGATTATTAGTACTGGCATTGTTTAAAATATTATTTAATAAATTTCTATCATTTATTTGTGGCATCTTTATTCATTCATTATGTCTTGTTTGGTATGAGTTCTTATGGTTGAATATCTTCACTCTAGGGTTTGCTTCCTCCACCACATCTTTGGCAGTCTGTGCAACCCCAGGATGGTCTCCAGAAAAGAAAGGTAGCCCCTGGCCTCTTACCTGGGCTATATATTCCTCGGTCCCTATGTTTGAGCACTTGATTCATAGTTGGAATATGATAGGATTCCATAATAAATGCACTAAAGTCCTTGGTGTGTTTGATTTCTGACAAATCATCCTTGGGAGGTGGCAGACTATCTTTTTTAGTTAGCTCTGTGAAAACTGTATAGAAATGCTGAACAAAGTATATGAACATGAGCACAGACCTCTTGTCACATGGATTTAATGGAAAGCACTGTTATTTGGATTCCAAAAGGGGTCTGATGTCACACATTAAAGACAGCTGAGCAAACATAGCAGTTTTTGGGGTAAGAGGAAAAGTCATCTTGGGTAAAGAATAGGAAGCAGAGATAGGACTAAAGGGCCAGTTCTCGTAATGGCAGGATGTAAGAAGTGGGGCCTTTGGAGATCTCTATTAGGGCAAGTGTTTTTTAACTTGTTCATAAACAAGCACGAGCTAGTGACACTACATTATTTAGGAAGGTGAAGAAAAATAGATTAGAGGGAGTTCTAAAATGGTCTTCCTAGATGGGAACAATCATCAGTAAAATGACAAAATGATTGAATGTAATGCATTATAAAGTAATTTATAAATATTTGGAAACCCATCAACATCACAAACACACTGATGGAATCTGAGCTGGCTCAAAAACTGTTTTGAGTTGGAACTCATTTCAGTTCCTAGTCTCACAATAGGCTTTATTGGTGGTAAATTGAGGAAGCAGAGGAAACATCAGTCTATTCGCTAATGTATTTTAGCATTCTCTTTTAGGGAAGACAAAGGCATACTTCTGGGATGATCATGCAATTGTGCAGATGATTTTCACATGACATCGCAGGAGAAACCAGCAATACTCCAGCAACTAACCATTCATGGGGAAATCCTATGAATGGCTTCTGAATAGCGTAATTGAAGCACAATTGCCATGATGTGAAAGCTAATTTATATAATTGCGCTTTAGTCATGCTATTGGGGAAGCAATTCACCAGGAAAGATTCCTGGGATTAAAGGGACTCCAGGAAGCAACATCAGCTCTAAATTTTAAAGGAACTGAGGTAAAGCAACCTGGGGAAGGTGTGTGTATGTGTGTAGACGTGTGTGTGTGTGTATGTATGTAACCTTTGAAGGTGTGGGGGAAGGTATGTTTGTAACTTTTGAAGGGATGTGTGTGAATGTAACTTTGAAAGTGTGTGTCGGGGGAAGGGGTATATGTGTGTGATCTGAGAAGATTGTGTGTGCATAGTTTGAGGAGGTGTGTGTATGTGTGTGTAACTTGGGCATCGGGGCTGAGGGGGCTCCAGCAAGGGGTTGTTGGCATCAGGTTTCTCAAAATATTTAGCTGAACGTGAACCTGAGCCAGGCAAGGAAGGACTGATGGGCAAAGGCAGCTTTTCCTACCCGCCAGCCTCCTTTCCTTCAGTCCAAGGTGCCACTCTCTGAAACTTGGCCACCTCCCCCCCCCTCACTTCCAAGACTTTGAAAGACTGAGGGACTGGATCTTTAAATTTAAAGGGACTTTGGGTTTAAAGGGACTGAGGGAAGAAATGGTGCATGTGCGAAATGATCAATACCATTGTACTGATGATTCATTCTTGGGTATGTACAAAAATCAATCATGCTATGATGTCATCATCACACAAGCGACAGTGTGAAAATATTGACTGCTATAGCGCTATTGTTGCTTTTTATTTTCATTACTAAGATTATTGCTGAATTGGCCCTGGTGTGATAATCTCCTTAGCATGTGATGTGATAGAATCGGTCTCCTGATCACTTTACCCAGAATATCCCAGGGCCAACACTTCTGATCCTTGTGGCTGACAATGGGTTCCCTTGATATACTCTCCAATTAAAACAATTGGAAGATAGTATAAGGTAGAATTTTAAAAAAAAATGGAAACTGACCCATAAATGTATGATCATCCTTATAGTTATGAGAACACTAACAGAACAAACAAGTTGCTGAGAGGAAACTTTACTTTCATTTCTGTTTTCAGGCTTGAACTGCCAGGCTAAAGAGAAACTAGCGAGGTCTATTAAACACAAAATAACTCATTCATGTGACTAGGTAGTTGTTAGATTTAGCTGACAAGGACTCAAGAACCCATCTGTTCGGTAGCATACTGTCTACACAACAACTCATCAAGTTGGGATTGCAGGAGATGGGTCAGTGAAAAGGTCACCCTAGTCTGTAGCTGCTGCTGATGCTGCAGCATCAGCAGCAAAAATAAAGAAATAAATGTACATGTTGAGCAGTTAAAATAGGAATGGGGGGGGGGGGGGCGCAGGACCCTGCCAGTATGATATTGCCTTTATATAAATTAATGGGATGACAACATATGGAATTCTGTGTACTATTCTAATCATCGTATGGCAGTGGCAAACCCTCTCTGAAGAAACTTGCCAAGAAAACCCTGTGATAGGTTTACCTTAGGGTTACCATGTCAGAAATGACTTGAAGACAAATAGTACACACACACATATATAAAAAAAGCAAAAAGGTGCAGAAAAGGGCAAGCAAATAATCTAGGGAATCCCTAAGAAGAAAGGTTATAATATTTGAGACAGATTAGCTTAGGGAAAAAAAGCAAATAAAGGGAGATATGACAGAGATGTATAAAATTATGCATGGTGTGGAGAATATGGATAAGGAGAAGCTTTCCTTCCTCTTTCATAAGACTGGACCCCAGGGTCATCCATTGAGGGTAAATGGTGGGAAATTCGAGACAGATAAAGCAAAGTACTTCTTCATCCTGTAGATAGTTAAATTGTGGAATTTAGTGCCACAAGATGTAGTTATTAGTAATGACACGAGTGGCTTTAAAAGAGAATTAGAAAAATCCATGGATGATAAAAATCATCAACGTCTGTTAGGCAGGATGGCTACATATCACCTACAGTATCAGAGGTAGTTCCAAATACTGGTTACCATGAAGAACAAGAGGAAATGTACTCAGTCATAGGAGTTTGTCACATGGGGAACAACTGGAAGTATAAACGGTGATTATCCCGTGATAATCCTGCAACTGTGCTAATGGTTTTCACACTGCATCATGTTCAAAGTGCTATTATCCTGTGAATAACTCATGATAATCTCATAATTGCGCTAATGGTTTTCACACAATGTCAAGATGAAATGTGATTAAAATGACATTATCCCATGAATAACCAGGCAAGAAACAGCAGCAAACCATTTGGGGGGGGGGGGCTGGTTATTCCCTGATTATTCACAGGATAATGACTCCTGTGTTAATTTCATTTTAATAACGTTTTAATGTCAATTGCACAATTTCCACAGGCTAACCACTGTTTAAACTCCACATTTTCCCCATGTGATGAACTCCTATAGAGATCAACTCTCTATGGGCATTGAGTAAACTGATTGACCATTGAGTGAACAGAATTTTTCACTAAATATGCCTTTGGTCTGATCTAACATGGCCCTTCTTATATTCTTCTGTTTTTATTCTTGGCCACCCCTGCATTCAAGCATAGTAAAACGTTATAGGTAAAAGTGTATGAAGTATTCTGAGTCAGATTCTTGTTTCATCTTGCCAGGCACCATCTATTCTTATTGATAGTAGTTCTTTCAGGTGTGCTGCTTTTCCACCCTGGCTATGTCTCCTCTTTTTAACTAGAAATGCCAAGGATTTAATGTGAACTTCACCAAGCAAAGCATATACTTTACAGCTGAGCTGAACTTTATAGCTGGTTTCAGGAACGTTTTAAGAATGCAAGTTTGAGTGATCAGAAGTAGGCAGAACAACTTCCATTAATTGTTGTATTTATGTTCTTTCTTTCCCCCAAAGAGCTGAAGTCTGTGCACACTGAGGATTGCAAAATCAGGTCCATCCCAGGCCTTAAAGTTTCAGGCCCAAAACCTGAGACCAGACAATGGGTCCTTGTGATGTTACAAGGGATAGTCTCTGAAAATGTCACGGGGGAAGCATCACCAGGATGCTGCATTAATCATCATCCATAGTTGCTCAAAGCATCTCATCCTAGTAAAATACACAAATTAACAAATTAGAAAGCTTTTTCTGGTTGGAAATTAAAGTTACCAAACTCTGTGCTGGACAGGAAAAAAAATGTTTCCTGATCTGTTCGTAATACCCTTATCAACATACAGAACTGCAGTGCAACCACTGAAACCATTCCATCACCACCCTTCTATGTTTCCCAAACTCTGAATTAAATGGGTACTTTAACCAGTGCCTTTCACTGGCCACATTTTTTCCCCTTTTTAAAGTCATATTGTGACATTCTCCCTCATCCCCAAAATAACAATCATCATACTGCTATTCACAATCACAAAATATTTTGGGCAGGGAAGATAATGCTGATGACAATGATGGTGATGATAATGATGATGATAGCAGAGATAACAATGTACAAGCAGCACAATCCAATCTATCTATGTCTATTCAAAAGCAATCCCTATTAAGATTAATCAGACTTCCATCTTTAAAATGTTGAAAATCCAGCACACTTCTGTCTGCTTGCAAGATTTTCTTTGGAGCTGTCATTTTGATGCTCATTCACCCTATTTGGAGAGATCCTTTGCAGATTTTTATAATCTTTGTTTGTTTGTTTGTTTGTTTCTACTCTTCTGGATAATTAAGTGTCCTCTACACACTTGATGGCTTAACGGATGGCCCCTAAGAAGCTGCTCTGTGCCACCTCTTTCCTCACTAGATTGGGGCCACCGCAACTGCATGCCTTGGCCCCAGTCTGGTCTTTCCACAGCTGCAAAAAGCAGTTTCTTTTGTGCCGTGAATTTTTGGCGCTCCTTTGGCACAGCACATTTAAACGCTGCCCCAACGGAGCACCATGATACCTGCACCATGCAGTTGGGCATGCAGCATGATGCTGGGGTGGGGGTGGCCAGCCTGTGTACACCACACCCCCACACTGCCCCCACACCAGCATATAATGCCAGCCTGTACAAGCTGTGCATAACTCTGAATTATTTGGGACCCAGTTTAAAAGCACTCCCTCCAGTACAGATTCTCAGAGGACTGAACTTCTGATAATCCTTGCTTGTGAAAACTGTCCATTTATTCTCTTGCGCTGAATTAAAATTAAATGAAAATTTCATGTCATCAGTATACTAATATTCATATTAAACAACATTTTGCTACAAACTGACAATTTATCATCTCAGGGTGATTTCGCTTTAATCTGTTAGTAACCTTACAGAAGGACCAGAGTAGCTCTTAAAACAGTTTCATAAATGAAGGTGGAAGTGCTTTTTCATCTTGAATGTGTCACTTGCGAATGTTAAAATGCTATACTAAAAAAGAAAAAAAAAGGAACAGAAGCCCATTTTTAATTCAGCTGTAGCTCTTTCATTCTATTTAGAAATACAGTAATTGTTTTCTGTTTTAAAAGCATACTTTTGCTTTATTTGTGAAAATACCCAAGTGAAGCTGGCTTGGGAGGCTTGAGGCCAGCAACCTGCCAAATGTGATTCTCCTTCACTTCTAACAAGTTGTAGTACACAAGAGAAATTCATCACTTTGTTTAATCAGGACTGTCTCAGCTGCCAGTGTTTTGATGAGAATTCTCACTTTCTGTCTTCAGCCTCTGTGGTTCATCTCTCGGGTGCAAGAAGCTGTAAAGACAGCCATGACCTTTGGAATGGAGGAATGACAGGACAGGATTAAAAGTAGTTATTAGCAGTGGATAAGCCACTTTGTCATTTCAGCAGGCAAGGAAAATTTCCTTCTTTTTTTTACTTTATTTCCTGTTAATAATGTAGATCAAAAGAACTATCCAAGTTTGTCTTTTTGTTTGTTTGTTAAATTTCTCCTGTGTTCCCAACTAATGTATTGAAATATTTGTGGTAAATATTTGTCCTCTAGTTCTAAACTACACCTCCAGGAAACACTGACTATAAGCTGGACAGGTCCTTCTTATCAACTCTGATTTGTCTTGCCCAGTCTCTCCTCAACAGCTTGTGGTGTTCTTTTGTCACTGTTTTGACTGGTACTCTTTAAAATGTAATTTCAAAGTACTGTATATCCTGTAACAATACCAAATAAAATCCTTTAAAACTTTATTTTTTTAAAAAAATCACCAAAACACTATAATAGGTAGTTGCAGTCTCATTAGTCTTTGTTGGTTTATCTGTTTTTCTAAAAAGAAAAATTCTTTTAATTTGCTAGAAAATATATTTCTGCACCCCTGGGGAGGGGGCTTCCCAAAGTATGTAGAAACCATTACCTTTTGGCATCACCACATTTTATTTCCATTCCCTCAGATGCTTAGGAGTTTATCAGATGTTGGAAATTGGAAGTATAATCTAATGGCAATCCAAACGCAATCATGGGGTTTCACATTATTGCGTATTAAAGTATCTCACACAATTTCGGGCAAAAGGGAAATCATTCTGAACACAATCATGGGTTTTACGTTATTTCGTATTAAAGCATCTCACACAATTTCAGGCAATGGGCAGTCATTTTCGGGTAATGGGAAGTCATTCTGAACGCATTCTGAATGCAATTGGAATTAACGCAAATTCTCTAAACTAGCAAATTCACGTGAATTTGAATTGGCTCCAATTGGCTCCATTCAAAATAAAGAGAAATTCCTTCCGTCTGATAAACTCCTAGACTCTCACAATACTGTATTTTAACTTTTTCCATTCAGGTTTTCCCTTAAGCGTATTTTCCCCCCAACCCATTATTATTCAGTCTAATTCTTATAGTTCTTATGCATGTAGGATTCCCCGAGGAATGGGTTCCTATTACAGTTCTTTGAAGATGAAGTTTGAGCAAATGCTTTGTATTAATATTTCTGCAGGTGATAGCTGAGGCTTAAAGACAAGACAATGTAAACATCCAAAAGGAGGAAATAAACGGAGTGAATGACTCCTGCCTCCAGTATACTGCACAACATACTCTTGAGCAAACATGTGTACCATTCAGCAATATGTTGGATGTAGGGTTGCCAGTGAGAAAACAGGTGAGTTTATCTTGTCCACGGAACATCTGTAGTTGTCACAAAAGCCATGAATGGAGAGAGCCATCAGGAAATTCAGCTCACCATCATCCTGAAACAAGTATACTTAGGAGAAATATTGAGGGCCCTTTAAAAGTGGTGGTTGATAAGTGTTGGCTAAGTGAACTAACATAAAATGTGTGCAAATAACCATGGAATACTGCTCTTTTTTTAAAAAAAAGAAGCTTGTTTGATCGGGTCTGGTCTGGTCACTTAATTCACAACAAGCTGTAAGAGTTTCACCAGGAGTCATGGATCATTAAATAAATGTTGTGCATGCGATTACAAAGGTAAGCCTACTGGCTGGTGTGTACAAAATCTGAAGAAACAGTTTTGCATTCATCGCTAGAGAATAAACTGGATGAAATTGTGTTCCATTGGCAATACAGGTTGAGTATCTCTTATCTGGGATTTTAAAACCCTAAATACTCCAAAATCCAAAATGTTTTGAACTACAATACAAGTAATGTAGTACTTATGTGTACTGTATTTGAGAGGGTGGAGAGAGACATGGCTAGAGAGAGAGATGAGTATCTGTGAAGTCTGGGAATCCACACCTCCTACCATTTCACAGATCCTCCATCTCACTAGTGTTATGTCTCATTAAGTGTATTCGTGTATATGTATTCAAAATCTGAAAAAATCCAAAATATGGAACACTTCTGATCCCAAGCATTTTGGATAAGGGATACTCAATCTGTATAACCAAGACTTATGATCTGAGCAAATTCATATACAGATGGGTTGAACTCCTGGCTTTCTAAGGGTTTCTAAAGTTTGCTGACCTTTTCTATTTTTAAAGATTTTATAGTAGTAATATATTTCAGGTTTAGTGTATGTTTTCAGATTGTTACACATCACCCTGGACATTATGTCCATAACAGAACAGAGAAGTAAATTTTTTTTGATCAGTGAAAGTCCTGTTGTGGTGGTGGTGGTGGTGGTGTGCCTTCAAGTCATTTCTGACTTATGACAACCATATCATGGGGTTTTCCTGGCAAATTTCTTCAGATGGAGTTTCCATTTCCATCCTCTGAGGCTGAGAGACTGTGACTTGCCCAAGGTCACCCAGTAGGTTAACATGGCTGAGCTGGGATTTGAACCCTGGTCTCCAGAGTCATAATCCAAACCGCTACATGAAGCTGGTTCTCCTTCACTGACTGACCTTCACAATAAATAGGAGTTTTGCAGAGCAATCATAGATAAAATAGAAAGAATATTTGGACTGAGCTTCAGTTTATTGAGCATCATCCAGTCCACTACCAGTATCAGACACTTCCACTGGTTCATCAGAAATATATGGAAAAGACAGAGACACTGCACTCCAAATCCCCAGATGACCTCACTCAACAACTACATGATAATGTTGCAGGGGATACATTTTGGGGGGGGGGGGACAAAATGAAGTCCCTTGGCAAATTAGAAGCATAACTTGGCACTGCTGCTACTGTTGTGTGCCTTCAAGTTTTTTTTTTTTTTTTCTGATTTATGGCAATCCTACCATGGGATTTTCTAGGAAAGATTTGTTCGGTAGAGTTGTTGTCTTTGCCTTGCACAGACACAAACACAAAAATAATCAAGCCCAGCAAGCATAGAATAATGGGATTATTGATGAAATAAGAACTGCAGGCAGCCACTGTTCAAAGGTCTATGCAGCAAGGCATCAACAACAACAACAACAATGTGCACAAAACAAAGTTCTCATTTTTTCTTACAAAAGCAAGATAAATGAGGATCTATATGTTCAGGAGTTACCAGAAGGAATGAGTAAAAGAGAAAAAAAAGTTGATTTCTTTTCATTACACAGTATTATGCCAAGGGTTATTGCTGCTATTGGCTTCTCATTCACTATTTTTGTGCCACTGGGGGGAGCCATTGGCATATTATTTAGCTAAAACGTTCAAGAACCAATGAGGACTTTATCACACCAAACTGCTAAGATGCTGCAATCATGTTAGTGCAGGAAATACAAACACATTGATTTGGGTACAGCAATTTTCACAGAGCTCTTCAGAAGTGCCATGGTGCTGCTGTAGTCCCAAGCTCTGTCTTCTACCCACTGGCCTTCGTAATGCCACCTATCTGCCCAGCATGCCTTTTAGTCTTTTTCATTTTATTATTTTATTTTCAATTAAGCAGTCACAGCAGTTAAGTAAAAAGAAAAGAAATTATAAAAGAAAATCAGCCTACTTGGGGACAAGGGAGAGGAGGAGAGGAGCATAATCCACCCACTCATACCATATGACTGCCTGTATATTGGAACTGCAGCGGGAGGAACTTATGGCACATGAATCAATGGCGGAAAAATCGTATGATTGGGAGGCACTGATCGATTTTGCCCATCAATGAAAAGGAACGTTCCAGAAAATGGATGAAAAATAAGCAGCTACAGGACAGACATGGTGTCATGGCAGGAGTTGGACTGGATGGCCCCTGTGGTCTCTTCCAACTCTATATTCTATGATTCTATATGATAAAGTACATATATGCTGCTGTAATTACACTTTGGCAGCCTCATGTGATAAAGTCCTGAGAAAGCAGTGCACTCGTCTATTATGAATGAAATCAACACCTGCTGAAACCCCTTGTTCTACACAACCATTAAAGGTACAAGGGCTCCTTTCTCTTATTTCACCAGGCAACCCTAGTTCAGTCTAGTAACTGGAAATGTAAATAAGGGATGCAGGTCAGCTGGAAACTTCCCTGGCAGGGATCACACCCACATTTGAAATGTCATCAGTGGGAACCAAGAGAATGGATACATCTGTGTGACATTTGCCTGTATTGGAAACTCAAGAAAAGAAATGAAAAAAGAGGAGAGGAGAGGAGGAAAAAAACCCTGCCCCTTACTGTAGTGGGGAAAGACATGGCTAGTACAAGAATCTGGAAAGAGAGAGAAATGGGACAGGACAGGAAGACTTTCAGCTGTTTTTGTTTTTAAAAACTCCAATAAGTACAGCTACACTTCCTGTCAAATCCTAAGGCTTTGGGTTGACCTAGAGAAGCCTTATTCAACTTAAAGAAGAAACCTAGAACTCTTGTAATTAAATTATCCTGAGCAGTCTTAAAAGATAGTAATATCCTAAAAGATAGCATAGTGATATATAGTGATATTACGACCACAGACAATCTGCATAATTTCCAAGCAGATGATGAAGATATTGAAATAGTTCAAGATTTTTCATACTTGTGCTCCATCACCAATCAGCAGAGACTGAGGCCCAGAAATTGGAAGATGGCTAGGACTTTGAAGGGCAGCTATGAAGGAACTAGACAAGATCCTGAAGTGTAAAGGATATATTATTAAACACCAAAGTTAGGATTGTCCATGTCATCGTATTTCCTATGTCTATGTATGGTGTGAAAGCTGGACAGTGAAGAAAGCTGATAGGAAAAAAATCAGCTCACTTGAGATGTAATGCTGGAGAATTGTGGGAATACCATGGACCACAAAAAAGACCAACGGATAGGTCCTAGAGCAGATCAGCCCTAAACTCTCCATGGAAGGAAAGATTTTAAACTGAGATTGTGATATTTTGGTCATGTCATGAGCAGAAAGGACTCGCTAGAAAATACTATAATATTTGGGCAAGTAGATGGCATAGAAAAAGAGTAAGACTGCATTCCAGGTGAATGGACTCAGAGAAGCCACAGCCATAAATACACAGGAGATGAAAAGAAGGTTGAGGATAGAGTAACTTGGAAGTCTCTCATACATAGGCTTGCCACAAGTCAAAATCAACTTGAAGGCAGTTTACAACAACAAGAAGAAGAAGTGCTGAAATATACAGTGTCTGCCTGTTTCTCCCCCAGGCATGCAGGAGACCGTATTAGAGGCATGATCCATCTACCACAGCTTTCTCAGCCAGTGCCTTCTTCCCAGTCCTGCTAACAGATATCTTTGTAACTGGAAACTCTAAGGCCTGAACCTAAGACTTTCCATATGCAGAACATGTGCCTTACCACAGAACCATATTTTCCATGTTAGAGTGACCACATGAAAAATAGGACAGAGTGCCTCTGCCTTTAATAGACACCACTGACATTTCTTTCTTCATACATGGCTGTTACAGAAAGAGAAGCCCTGCCCTCTTTTTCTTCTCCAGCACCACATCTCAAATAAGCTGATTTCTTTTCCTATCAGCTTTCTTCACTGTCCAGCTTTCACACTAGACATAGAAATGGGAAATTCAATGGCATGGACCATCCTAACTTTTGGTGTTTAATAATATATTTACACTTCAGGATCTTGTCTAGTTACTTCATAGCTGCCCTTCAAAGTCCTAGCCTTCTTTTGATTTATGGACTGCAGTTTCTGCTCTGATTGATGATTGAGTGCAAGTATGGAAAATCTTGAACTGTTTCAATCTCTTCATGGTCTACTTTTAAATTACGTAGATCATCTGCGGTCATAATTTCATTATATCACTATATCACTGCAGAGACATGTAGCAATGGGAGATTCCCCCCTGCTGGTTGACAGTGTTGGAGAGCAGCAACTTTCATAAGGCTCGTGGCTGAAAAACAAAGGGATAAACCTCTACTAGGCAGCATCTTAACTACAAAATTATGCAGTTTGCTATCGCTTTAACTGTCATGGCTCAATGCTGTAGAATTCTTGGCTTTGTAATATATATATATATATATATATATATATATCCTTCTCTGTGAGAGACCGCTAGTGCCACAACAAACTACAAATGCCATGATTCCATAGAATGGAGCCATGACAGTTAAAGCAGTGTCAAACTGCATTGATTTTGCATTGCAGATGGATCCCTAGTGACAACTATATCATAGGATACTAGCAGTACATAATGAGGAGGGTGAATACAGGCACACATACTTACCCTCCAACAGTTCACAGATGAAAATTGGGATGTCTGTGGCCAAACAACATCAGAGTTTGGTCAAGATGACAAAGGTGAGAAAGAACATACAGAATAGGAGGGGCTGCAGCAGCTTGCTTTTGCCTAGATCTACAAGGAAGGGCAAGGCCACCCTCCAACTGAGTTAACGGAGTGGAAACTCCTTTTCCACTTTGAACTCACTTTGCAATCATGGAAGTAATCCAAAGACAAAGGGGGAAAGTGGGGAGGGGGGGAGGAGAGAGAAACTGGGACATTTTAAAAGCTGCTGAGAATGTGGGGCAAAGGATTGATTGAGTTTTCAAAAACATACTGACACTGCTTTAACTGCCATGACTCAGTGCTATGGAATTCTGGAATTTGTAGTTTTGTGGGAGATTTAGCCTTCTTCTCTCAGAGAGCTCTGGTGCCACAACAAACTACAAATCTCAGATTCTATAGCATTGAGCCATCACATTTAAAGCAGTGTCAAACTGCATTATTTCCACAGTGCATCTTAGGCTTTGGATTCATACCTATTCAGCAAATGAAAGAGGAACATGTCCTTAAATCTGATTTACCTGATGCAGTGGATGAGGCCATTGAAAATCATGGGGGATGCGTAAGTTACATTGGCACATTATTCTTTCCCTATTAACTTTGCTAGCCATCATATTATTTCAGCATCATACAAACAGCTATTGAGTTGCTCCAAAGAATAGGAGGTGCAACACAAGTAATGTGAGGTCTTATTGAAGCTATAAAAGATGAACAGGCACACATTCTCTCTCAGATAAGACCCTTAAGTATATAAGTGAAAGTTTCCGCTTATCTGTGAAAGGATAGTTTCATTGAACTGGGGCTCAAGTAATAAGTGGTTATAATTGCCATGTATATTCAGTCATTTAGTAACTTCATTTCATTTTTTTCTGAGTACTTTAAATAGGAGGTATATAAAAAGGGAATAGCTGCTAGTAGAAATGTGAACATTATTATACATTAAAACACAGTGCAGGATTAATGTTATAGAAGATGTCAGCACTATATTTGTATAATAATGTCCTGTACCCCTGCAACGTGACTGTCTGAGAGAGCCAGCATTGCTTCTCTGACATCAGCAGCAACCAATATTCTCTCCACTCCCATCTCAGAGCCCACTCAGTATCATTAGCTTTGAAACCATCAATCTGATGATCAAGTGGAAACTCAAAATTCAGGCTTCTGAATCAGCTAATCAGCTTTGTGAAAAGTTGGCAGTCTGGACAAGAACTGCACCAGTTCTTATGGAGTTAACAAATCTTTCAGTGGCTGAGGAAATAGAATCAGCCCATAACTGGAAAGTTTTCAGAGTACTAATGTTTGGTAACTGGCTAATTAGGACAAGGAAATTGATTTGGCCATGCTTTCAATGTATTAATTCATAGTGTCAGAATGCAAAGAGAGAAAACAGATTAATAGGCTTTGGATTGGATGGTCTCACCTTCAAGTACTTGAACTCTATATATGAACAGAATGACGAGCTTTCTCTCTCACACACACACTCCGTCGGATTTATAAATATTTCTAGATGGTCATGATTTGTACTATTATAACAAAAACAAATTTACAAAGGAAGGAATCATTCTTAGTAAGATTATGACTTGGAAGAGCAAAGATGTGTGTGTGTGTGTGTGTGTGTGTGTGTGTGTGTGTTATTTGCCTTCAAGTCATTTCTGGCAACCCTACACAAAACTAAAACACAACTTGGCAATATGTACTCCAGGAGAAGAGAGAAATTAGTGAGAAGAGAGATGTTCATCAGTAAAGTGCTTGATGAACAAAGATTCCAGATGAATCAAATTAATGAGCAAAACCTACAGTGTAAGATAATGGTGTTATATTTACAGTTTGTATAACTAGGAAACAGAACATTGACACTAATATGAATGGAATGCTGTTGTATCCTAAATGCAACAAAAACTATGAATCTATGACATCATTTATGAATAAGCATCCCCACCTTTACTGAAACTCATTTTGACAAGACTTGTCTTGCTTTATTATTTTATAAAGCATAACTTCAATAATGCTATGTAGAGAGATCTTGTAGCACCTTTGAGAATAACTAAAGAAAGAAAGAAGCATGAGCTTTCCTAGACTTAAGTCTACTTCCTCAGATGCATTTGGTCTGAGGAAGTAGGCTTAAGTCAATAAAGATGTTCAAACCAGCGCTTACCGTGGGGGTAAACACTAGTAAATTGCCGCTAAAACACTGAGGAAGCCTGCATGTGTGAAAGCCTGGTGCGCTTTCTAAACATCAGGGAATTGTCAGCTCTCCTCCAGCATCCCTGAATCATTTGGGGAGATGCAATTTCCTCTGAATGCAAAGTTTCTAGGTATGTTCTCAGGGGACCTGTATGTATTCACTAAGAACATGGTAAGTATACATACCTGTAAGGGATCTTTGTGACCTTGCTAATAGTATGTCTTAGGCAGACTGAATGCCTAACAAGGTATCCACAGGGAATTATCTAAAGGGCAATCTAGACACAAATTGGACACTAAAGAATCAAATGATACACAATAACTGTGTTAGACAAGAGCAAATATTATAGGAGAAAGTAAATAGGTTAAACCATAAATAGATAACACAAATACTAGCTAATGCAACGCAGGTACTTCAGAATGTAAAAATGTTGAAGTAATTTAGAAATTAAAGAAGGGGATACTCTTGCTGAAGGTCCAATTGATTGGTACATCTCTGGATAACACAACAAAGAATAGTGACTATTATTTGTGAGTTATATTTCTGTCATTTTCACTAAAGGCTAACTTGAAGACTGGAGGAAGATTTCCTTTCAGTTGCTAGTTTGGTGTTTTCCTGTGCCTGGCATCTTCCTTCTTTCAAACTGGTTCCTTCTGAAACAGGAATTTCCATATAAGATCATACATCCACATACAAGTCTTGATAGGGTCTTGTGAAAATCTAGACAACAATGCAAGGTGTAGTTGTTATACACTGCCTCATAGAGGGAGAGACCATAATTAATGACATCTTCAATATGTAGCCCTGACGGATCTCCTTATTGTTTCTGCCTTCCTTTTCTTTGTTGTTGTTGTTAAGTGCCTTCAAGTTAACTGCAACTTATGGCAAACAGACCCCAGAGCTATCTTGGAACATTTATTCTGAGCAGGTGTGCCATTGCCAAGGCCAAGAAAGTGTGATTTGTCCAAGATCACCCACTGGTGGAGCATGGTTTCAAACTCTGGTCTCCCAGAAATCTAGGACTTTATCACATGCCCCTTGTTCTTGCCACAATCTTTTTAATGAAAAGGGGTGCATACATACCATTTTGGGAGGACTCCCTATAACATGTTTCTTCATTAGTACAACCGGGCTATTGTTGGCCCCTTGTGCTCTCTCCCATCCTCATTCTTAGGTCTGCTGCCTGCCTTATAGCCTACCCAGTGTTCCTTTCACATGCATGTACCTGTGTATTTTAACACAATTCTGGAGTTATGATAATGCTGTTGAACAAAAAAGAAAAAATGAAGTAAACCAAAAAATCTGGCTCTTTTGGAATAGTGACAAGGAGGGGGAATGGGGAGATGTGGCAACACTGAAAATGTGACTGTAGAACTGCCACAGGAGTAACTTACCACATCTGAGGACTAGCACCATACCAGCAGAATTGGGAGTTTATTGGTGTGGGGTGTTTTTTTCCCCCCAGTCAATGGGCAGCCTAACAACACTTGGAAGACAAGACAATGATGAGAGGGAGACAGTGTTGTGTGTTAGGCTTCACCAAAGGTGCTGTTATCAAACTTTTATGGTGGTTTAAAAACCATTGATAAAGTGCTAGTTCAACACTCAGTGCACTACTGGTTCTTACTTGAATTATTGAAAAGGAAATAAAGGACAGAATAGCTGCACAATGCCTTTTGTCTGGTACTACTAAGAGCCACCCACAACTACCAGAAACTAACAACTATATTTGCTCTTCTTCAACAAGACAAGTGAACATTTGCTATATCCATCATTTGATGGATATATGAGTAAAGATCCATTTAGTCAACTGATAATTTGGGTAATAAATAACTGGAAGATGCTTGATGAGAAAAGGGCTTAAGTGTGGCTAACCTGCTTTGATAACAAACATAACATTAAAATAGACTTGTGTTAACTTTGCCCAGTTTATATGTCTGTGAAGACTGCTTCTAATTCCTGAAAGCATAGTGAGTAGCATCACGGGGGTGGGGAGGGGGTGAGGACTACACTGGGTGACACCCCAGAAGGGTGGGTGACACCAGGTTGGCTTCCTGCCCTTCACAGGTGCTGTTTGGTCTGCGCTGAGGCTTTTTTGGGTGCTTAAGCCCTGCGGAGTGGCTTTTCCCAGCACCCAGGCCCCGTGGAGGGGCTTTTCCTGGTGCCTAAGCCCTGTGGGGGGCTTTTCCAGGTGCCCAGACTCCACGGGGGGGGAGCTTTTTCAGGTGCCCCCATCCCATAAACCCCACCAGAAGTCTGGGACAGGAAGTCCCACACCCAACACCAGGTGTCACCCTGTGTGGGAATGCCACTGAGCATAGTGATGATCCATTAGTGATGATCCTTGGTCCGGGCATTGGAGGGAGAGAAGAACTTTTGGACCTATCCCCTTCCCCAACACCATTCTCTTCTCCTTTTGTGTCGTGACTTCTTAGAATGTAAGCCTGAGGGGAGGAAACCGTCTAGTTGAAATAATGATTGTAAGCCGATCTGATAGCTTTTAAAGCTGAAGAGCAGGGTATAAATAAATAAACATTATATTATATTATTAACCTAGTAGAAAAATGGCTAGAATAATATGCCTGAATAATTTAATATTAATTGCAGAATGACTCAGATCTAGCAATTAATTATGAGATGTTTTGCAATGAATGAAGTTGGGGATAAAGTAAACTGGATTTGTATAATCTATATTTATAGCCTAACGCATGCATAATCTCTTTTGTACTCTTTGGACATGTCGCTATCCTTCACCTTGATATTTAGCCATAAAAGTGGAATACCTCAGTTACCAAAACCTCTGACAAAGACGCTTTATTATACCAAAATGGCCCGTCAAGATGGAAATATAAAAAGTAAAAAATGATGAAAGAAAGAAAAAAAAATCATCTGTGCATCCATTTCAGAAGAAGCTCTTAAGTGGTCCCTGGAAGGTTAAAAATATTTCTGTCTACTTATGCAAAAATTACTGACCTGGGTGTTTTATTCCACATATGCAGTTTGCTGAAACATGTTGAACTGCTCTTCTTTTTTATGGTGAAGGAACTTTTTCCTATTCTTTCATTCTTTCACTTTTTTTATATAGCTCTTCTGTATATTTCTCTTTGAATTCCCTGATCTTGTGGAAGAGGTCTCTTGTTACTGGTCTGGTATTCTTCTTCAACGTTACTCTAATTTTGGATATTAGTAGTCCATGGTCTATGCTGCAGTCTGTGCCTGGTCTTGTTTTTGCTGCAAGAACAGAACTTCTCCATCTTCTGTTCCCTGTTATGTAATCTATTTCATTTTTTGTTGCCCATCTGGTGATGTCCATGTGTACAGTCTCCTCTCTGTTTGTGTGAAGAAGGTATTTGAGATGAATAGCTGGTTGGCCTGACAGAACTCTTATCATTCTCCTGCTTTGTTTTTTGTACTGAGCTGAAATCTCCCTACTATCTTTGATTCTGGTTTCCCTCTTACTTTGGCATTTCAGTTACCTATGATTACTAAGCAACCCTGTTTTGGTGTGTTGAATGAATATATTTATTCGATCAATGGCCAGAAAAAATAAAAATGTTTTGGTGTGTTGTCAATTTCTTCCTGGATGCCATTGTAGAAATTCTTGATTTCTTCCTCCTCTGCCTCTGTGATTGGCCTATATACTTGGGTTATGGTGATATGAATTGTCTTTCCCTGAAGCCTGATTGACATGATTCAATTAGACTTTGCATTACAATCCTCCACATCTGCAGCTTTGACTTTTGCAGAATTGATTATTCACAGATGTAATTGATATGTATTCTGTAGGAAGCTCAGTCCTCCAGTGTGACATTGATGAAAGATGACCATAGAGTCACACTGGAGGACCTAAAGATTCCAAGAGAAAATACTTATCTAGGCTTTTCTAGGTTCTCCGGCATGTTTCTGTGGCCTACATTCAGCTGATGTTGACTATAAAGTTGCACTAGAGGGCCCAGAAATTCCTAGAGACATGTTCTCTCGGGGGGGGGGGGGGGGGGGGGACAGTGGCCTTCCCATTTGTATGGGGGTCCTGTGCCCTAAACCCCAGCAAATGTAAAGGGCCCACTGTATATCCTTTAACTGGTTATGTTATGTCTTTCTTCACTGTAATGCTACTCAACTCTTTCTCCTTTTTTTCGTTTCCTGAGTAGAACAGTGTGGTTATCTGACTCAAAATGACCATTCCTGTCCATTTTATCTCACTCACTCCTAGTATTGCTGTATTTATACATTCCCTTTACTTTTTACTTTTTTACTATAGGGCAGAGATAAAAAATACTGTTGGGCTGAAACACAAGCTCACCTCCTTCATGGATCATAAGGTTCTGTAATGAAGTCTCTGAACAGCTTTCATCTAGGCCATTACGCTGAAAGTCAGAAAGCCAAAGAACATCAAAATGTGGAATATCTCTGGGAAGTAATTGAAACTTTAACTGATACCAGCTGGAATTTTGGGCAGAGAGAGAAAGGGAGAGAAAACTTTGTTTAAAATTTGGTAGGGCTACCCATGGCCATATAAAAATGCCTTTTCTGCATGTTGGGGCTCCTGAACTACCAATCACCACTATCTTGGAGTCCAGGGTTCTGTTTTATCATTCTTTCCTGACCTACAAATATACGTATAAAGATTCTGCTCAGGGAAAATATTTTATGACTGAGCTTGAAAAACAGGAAGTGAAGCATATAATAGAGTATGACAGATCTGCATCGAAGCATTGCCAACAAGTCATACTCTAAGTGGAGAACAACTTTTATTGTCATTAAAATCTCACATGCCTGTCCACCACCATTTGAAAAGGCAATGTTAACTCTGTTATATGGCCTTCATCATTATGATAATGAAGCTCTGTTTCTGTAATGCCAGACATCTAGAGTGACATTTCAGTTGACAAGGTTGGCCTTGTCAAATTATATTTTTGAATGCCACACTCTGACAATACATGTTTATCATGAGAAAATCCCCTGAACTTACCATTTCCCAGTGGGCCATTTTTTAATGAGCTTTTTTAAAGAAAATAAAATAAACTCTTTTAAAATGTGAATGTTTGATAAGGAAATGTGATTTTTCATGCCAGGTTCTGGTGGCATATTTTGGGTAAGTCAATGGCTTTAATTACAGCTGATCTTGCAAAGGCTACCAGGACATAATTTTTAAGGACTTGTTTAGGTAATGTTGCAAACCTTCCCCTTTTTGTAACCTTCAGAAGAGTTTGTCCTATCGCTAAAGGGGGATCAGGAGAATGGAAGCACCCTTGTCAGTTTCACTGTTTCACAAAAGTAGGGAAGTGAAGTTGAAAAGTCTCTTTCTACCTCATCCCCATCCACACAGTCACCCAACATTTCTCTGCTTAAACACTGAAGTGAGCTGTCCTGCTGCTCTGGATTGACAGGGACATTCAACATTGGCTTCAAAATAATGAAAAATAGGGAAACATTCACAAAATTAAAAGGCCACTGCTACAAGAGGAGGGATGTTTTGCAGGTGCATGCCACTCTTTATTTTTCATGGTATTGTTGTTTAAATACTTTCACAGGCACTCCCACACTTTAATGGTACACTGAAGATGCCCAACCTCATAAAAACATCCCCTCCAAAATACCAAAATGCATAATCATTACTTTAAAAAAAAAAAGAAAGTATGATGAGCACTTTTTATGCATACCTCTTGTTGTGTGACTGTTTCCTATGCTTCGTTTCATAAGAACATAAAAAGAGCAATATTGGATCAGTCCAAAGGCCAATCTAGTCCACACAACGGCCAGTCAGTAGTGTATGGGAACTTGGAAGCCCACAGGGCAGGGGGATGATGAAGCTGTACTTTTCACCTCACACTCGCAACCAACTGATATATCTTCCAAGTACACAACATGCCTTGCAGTTCAGGGTGTGGAAGCTAAGCCTCTACAGGATTTGCATGAGGGTGATAAGGAGAGACAATGTGAGTACTGTGCCAGCTGTCTATGACAATAATTTACAAAGTGGTTTGGCGGAGTGGGGTGTGTGTGGATTTTACCCTCTCATCCCCCTCCTGTTGCTTCTTTCAATTCAAGACAAACGTTTAAGATAGGCTAGCAAACAAGTGTATATTTGGATTGATATAAATAACCTGTAACTAGATGAGCATCTAGCTGAACTAATAACTGAAGTCATGCTATTTGGGTTTTTTTGTTTTGTTTTGTTTTTAATACTGCTTCCCTCATCACTGATCTACCACACTGGGCCAGATCTACTTTGCCCTTGCTCTGTCCATTGCAGAGGGATTGCATCAGTGGAACAATATTAACTGTGGAGAAGTGCCAATACAGTGAGTGGTTTATGTTGTCATTTACTTGGGGAAAAAACAACAACCTCAGAGCTGTGTTTTGCAACACTCCTTTCCAGTGACTGAGGAAAACAGGCTGATGGTATCAGACAGTGGTGTGCTACTGTTTGTTGCTTGCACAACCTTCACTGGCAATGCTCTGGAGAGAGAGATGGAATGTGTTGATTGGTATTTTGCATGTGAAGGTGTTATATGAACAATAAAAATTATGGGGATGAGCTGCACAATCACCATGAACACTGTGGTAGTTGCCACAGTTTGACAGTATTTTTTTTTTTACATCAATTACTCTTTTGGTGAGTCATGCCACAGTTCCAAAAGCTAAAGGTGCTCACCTCTTACCTGTCCTGCCTCCATTTTTAAGGTATGAAATATCCAAATCCCACACTTTATCTCAAATCTCAAGTTCACATCCTCTGCACTGAAACTCTGTTGTTGTCCCCCACCCCTCCAGCTTCCCCAATGTGCATGGGCTTGTTGTGGTTACTCATTGGTGAAAATCAGTATGCTTTCATAAATGCCTTTTTTGCTGTTTTATAGCTGCAACAATAAATGATACACCAGTGCTGATCTGTCAACAATTATGCATTCCAATAGGATGAAGGGAAGGAAATACTGCCTGTTGAATACCATGAACTGAGTCGGCTTTGGTCCAGTTTACCTTTTTTTACCTTTGAAGAGAATCCCCAACAAGTCTCTTTTGTCTTGCTAATATCCTGTGGAAAATAATGCCAATAAATTGCTTGCATTCCATTCGAAAGCAACAGCCATCCTCTTGAAGCCTTTGACATTCCCTTGCCCCCAGTTTCTAATGGACAGAGAGTATTTATTTGTCTAACTTTGGCCCTCTTATCTTTGAACTTGCTTTCAGCGTTCAGCTAAAATTAACCTAGCAGCTGAACTAATACTTGTTTCCTTTGTTTATTCCTAACCCAGACTGGGCTCTGTGTGATTCCATAGCTGCTTTGTTTGTGCACAACCTGCCAAAAAAGCAGGGAGATCAGGCTTGCCTTGAAGTGCTATGAATTTATTTTATGGCTTGAGTAGTGACAAATGATTAGGCTATATATCCAGTCTCCCTTAGGGTAACCATACAAATATAGAGTGAGTCCTTGCTTTGCAGTCCATTCTTCTCCTATTGATGTGGAGAAGCATTCCTATGTGCCAAGATTATGACAAGGTAATCAACAGATCAATGTATTAACTACCGTACTCATTCTTACTATGAGCTGTTTTCAGTCCTATTTTGAAACATAGTTACCTTTAAAGTCCTACATGATTTGGGTCCAGGTTACCTTCAGGTTCGCCTCCTCCCATATAATCTGCCCTGTAAATTCAGTTAAGATCCAACTGCCACTTTGGAATCTCTTATAATCCAAATGAAGTTTGGGGAGGCTTCATTTGAGGGACATGTAGGTCATCTTCTTCTACAGAGGAGAAAAATGTCCTGCTGCTTCTGTAATGGGAGCTTTGGATCCAAGCAAATGGAAATGCAAAAGAAAAAAAAAATCAACATCTGGATATCTGGCACACCAAACTGAAACACAAATACATAATTTGATCGTAATGTTTTCCTGTTTTCTAAAGTCTGTTGTAGGCCTATGACATTGGAAAAGGAATATGAAGTGACAGTCTCACTTTTATTGGCTAGTATGTTGTGCTGTATCACAACTGACAGTCTACTCTTGAAGAGAACTTTTAGCTTCTACCACTACTGGCACCACTACTCATTGGTCTGGCCATTGGTATGATGGTATTTGTCTTCTCTGTATTGTGAAGTTGCCTTTCTTGGAACAGCGTGACTACTGCAGCATATATAGCATGGCACATTATTACATTTTGTAGTCCTCTAACTGGATCATGGTGAAAAGGACACTTTAAATTTCAATTACAAAGTCAGAGTTAGTGAAAGACATAAGCAGCTTATGAGAGTACTAGTCCTACATTTCGTCTGTCAGCATTTGTAAGATAGAAAAGGGGGATCATAATAGCTTTTAAATAGACTATAATGGAACATGCTGATCATTTTAAGGAAGGGGAGGAGTATGACCTCAAATGGACAGCTGAAAAGGTTGTTCAATGATAATGCATAACGAAAAGATTAAGGTAGCCAGAACAGCAGTAAATACAAGGAGGAAATGGCTGAGGAGGAATTGAAAGGAAAATAAAGATAATTCCTGTTCAGAGGTAAAGCTTCTTATTTTTCAAGGCTGTCGATATGGACTGCTCTTGATCCATGTCAAGCAAGAAAGGTCAGTGTACCTGCTGTCTTGCAAGAGGGAAAGACTGAAATCCCATGTGTGTATGGCTTTCTGTTGATTTAGTTATCTTCGTGCTCTATCAGAATAGATTCTGTTGCTCCTGTTCCTACCATATAGAGGAAAAGGCATGGTGTCATCTAGATGCAAGGAGGAACCTGAAGAGAGATGGATTTTCAGTGAGCCTGTTATGACTTGCATTCATTGTAAGCCAATTCCATTTACACAGCCTTTGGTATTTTTCTCTTTGAAGCTTAAATACTTTACAATGGAACTGTAAATAAGATTTGTTTCATATCTGAAGGTACAAAGAATAGGGATTAAGTCTTTCTTTCTTTCTTTCTTTCTTTCTTTCTTTCCTTCCTTCTTTCTTTCTCTTTCTTTCTTTCTTTCTTTCTTGAATGCACTATGAAATGATAACAATTAGAAGTACCAAGCATTGGCCTCATAAATACTTTTATGGACAGATAGTAAAAGAGTAGTTGTAGACTAATTTATTCTTACACTATGCATGTTGAGAAAAACTAAGTCAATTTTAAAAATCCATACAGTCATACGAGGAACTGAAACATAGTTATAACAATTTGTCTGGTTTTTACAGTTTCTGGGAGCCTGGAGAATAGTGTTGATCATTCACAGCAAAAGGAACGCATTCTGGTCACCAAAACCATAAAAGACAAGGGACTCTATCAGACGGGAGGTGAACATCAATAAAATGTGATTAAAACATGATAATAGTGTGATCGGGGGGAAGATTATCCCATTTGTGTACACATGGGACACAAATGGGGTAATCTCCCCCCCCCCCCGATCACACTATTACCATGTTTTAAACTATAGTGGATGTGTCATTAGGTAATAACAGGAGTTTCCGTTTACGCATGGGACACAAATGGGAGGGTGATAATCTTCCCCCAATCATGCTATTACTACGTTTTAATCACATTTTAATTATGCTTGCTTCATCCGTGTGATAGAGTCCAAGAAGAAAAATACAGTGAATTCCTCTAAAACAGTGATCTCCCAAGTGGGTGGTACCAACCCTGGGGATGGGAGAACAATCTAGGGGGACGGTGAGGGAAAAGAGGACAGGAGGGGAACCTTCAGTCAAAATATTGGTGTGCAAGAAAGGCAAGAGGAACCTTCAGGACCATGATGGGGATGAGGAGTTAGAGCACATGGCAGCAGGAGAGAAGTGGCATCAAAAAGGAATTTTCAAATTTGGGATCCTGCTTAAATTTTGTGAGCTTTGCTGCAGGCTGCAGTTCCTCTGCTGTTCCTGCATTCTTTCATTGGATGGGCTGAGAGAAGAGGTACCAAAGGAAACTTGGGTGTGTGTGGGAGGGGAGGGGGAGGACTTTAAGCTGTGTGGGGAAGGCACTGTCAGGGATGATGGGAGATGTTGCACTTTCCCCAGACTTAACTCCTCACCATCTTGGCAATGCTGGGCTGACCAAAACTGGTCAATGGTATGGTGTGTTGCAAGTAGCAGAGTTTACCGAGAAGCTGCTCAAGATCCTGACATCATCTTGCAGTGCTCTCTTTCCAGGAACAAAACCATCAGCTCTGGAACCTCTGGAATTATAGTTGCTGCTCCACTCTTTTTGCAGTCAACAAACCACACGAGCTGTATACTAAACTATCTTTATTTGCTACTTGAATAATACAAACTGAATAAGAAAACAATAAACATCTTTGCAACACATTTCTTGCTAAACACTCTCTGGCTACACTAAGCAAACTATATACATCCACATCCACATCTCCTCCTGCACAAAAGCTTAGTTTCAGCCATGTTGGCTGATCTCCCAAATAGCTTACATGATTGGATACAGAAACAGGTACAGTGTCGTATGCAGGACAGGTTCAGGTTCACAATGGCTCACCGGAACAATACAGAAATAGTTCAGTTTTGGTTACCACCCACTGGGTGTGTACTGGGTGTATACAAACAATATCATTGGTTAATTCCACACTTTCCCATACCATAGTCCAACCTCTTACTATGACTTAATTACCCATGTGATGTTTTCCAGTGATGTCGTTGTTTACTTTTACTCGACCTTCCTTTCCGGATCTTCGTGTTGTTATTTCTTGTGTGTTATGACTATACTAACATCTGCTGTTGTTGTGTACGTGTCTCACCACACCGTATCACCTCATGCTGGAAATTTACAGACTTTGGTTCCCACACATACAGCTTTGCATTTCTACTACTATATTTCCCATGCTCCATGCCTTAACAGGCACATCTCTGGGAAGGAGGAGGAGGATATCTAGGATCAATTCTTCAAAAGAGTCCTTCACCTCTCTTGCTTCTCTTTGATTCAGAATCCTTCCTCACCAGGGAAAAAAGTGATAAGTGAGACGTGCCCTTCTCCACCCTGGCAAAGTAGGTTTGAGAGTCCTTCCTCATCAGGGAGAAGCTTCTCCCTTTGCACCCATCATCTTGAGAGTAGCAACTGAGCTGACATTCAAGCAATGGCTGAGAAGCCTCTTGCTTGTGCTGGCCTTTGCTGCAAGGCCAGTATGTTGCGATGCTTCTCAGTCACTGCTTAGTCACTTTGAGAGCAGCAACCAAACAGAGACCAAGAAAATTCTCACCTGTGTTGGCCTTTGCTGCAAGGTCAAGCATGGGTAAGAGGCTTCTTGGTTGCTGCTCAACCAGCTGCTACATTTGAACCCGATCACCCTGGGAGCACCAGCTGAGAAGTTGGCTGAGCAGCAACCAAGAAGCCTCTCACCCATGCTGACCTTGAGGCAAAGGCTGACTTGGATGAGAGGCATCTCAGTCGCTGATTGGTTGCTGTTCCCAAGGTGTCCAGGAGGAAAGGGAGGAGTGGCTGAGCAGCCAGCTGAGCAGTGACTGAGAGACCTTCACCCATACCAGCCTTGCAGCAAATGCTGGAGCGGGTAAGATGCTTCTTCATCACTGCTCAAAGGGAGTTCAGTCACTGTACCCAGACACTCTTGGAGCAGCAACCAATCAGCTGGCCAACCAGTCTTCCTTTTGCTGTAAGGCCAGCCTAGGTGAGAGGAAGGAGGAGGCCTGGGGTGCTGCTGCTGCTGCTGTATTCACATGGGGGGCTGAGGTGAAGGAGGAGGTGGTGGCAAGCTGGGCATGGCTGGTCATTTGCCTGGTGCAAACAGTACCAAGAACTAGGTATTGGGGTGGACACTAGGGTTGTTGCCTAAGAAGAAAAGGGTTACTAGCCTGAAAAAGTTTGTGGACCATTGCTCTAACAGAATGATGAGAATCTTCAATCTAAGGATATGATGTACTTTTCTTATGCCCCCAGCTCCATATGTATCTTGCTTAGAGATTGGAAAGGCTCCTTTTGGGGGTGATAGATTCCAGAATCTCACAACTAACACGGACAGCAGTTGCAGTGGCTGAGGGAGTCTGGGATCTACAATCCTAAGCTCTGAGCACAATCAGCCAGGAGATAGAGGGCTATCTGATGGCACCTGGCCTTACTTTCTAGGGTATTTTCCACTGAGGTCAGATCAAATGGATGTTTATTGGGAATACAAGTCCTACTGAGTTCAAAAAGACATTAAACCACTATACCATTGGCTATGTGAGAGCCAGCATGGTGTAGTGGTTTGAGCATTGGACTATGACTCTGGAGATTAGGGTTTGATTTCCCATTGGGCCATGGAAACCCACTGGGTGACCTTGGGCGAGCCACATACTCTGGGCCTCAGAAAACCCTGTGATAGGTTTACTTTAGGGTTACCATAAGACAGCAGCACCAACAAACTATTGGCTATGAGCCATGATCACTAAATGGAATCTCCATAATGAGAAGCAGTAAACATCTGATTACTATCTTCTGGCAAGCAAAAAGCAGGGATTGGCACTTGCCAGCACTGGTGGTGCAGTGGTTAAATGCCAGTACTGCAGCGACAACTTGGGGGGGGGGGTCCAATCCCAGGGCTCCAGGTTGACTCAGCCTTCCATCTTTTCATAGGTCAGTGAAATGAGTACCCAGCTTGTTGGTTGAGGGCAATTGGCTTACAGATTGTACACCACTTAGAGAGTGCTGAGTTCACCATGAAGCAGTATAAAAATGTAAATGTTGCTTCCTGAGGATGTTCCAGAGACATTTTTCTTTGGTTTGATTTAACCTAGGCCATCTTATGACTCAGAAATCAATTAACTGCACATAAGGTTTTAGCCATGGCTGTACTGAGCATACCTGTAGCTGTATCCTAGGATTTTGTTTTCTTTTTCCCCAGTGATGACTCCCTGACACTGGAACCCTCTACCTAAGGACTGAGATCTGCTGATGGGGCCTCCTCTGTGCTCTATCAGTGGGCTCAATATACTGTGTGAAGACATGGGATGAAGCCTTTTCAGTGTGACATCCTGTTTTGGAATGGAGGCCACATTTGCACCCATTTAGTGAGGCACCAGGGAAAAACAAGGCTGTTGACATAACTGATTTTCCCTCAAATGCTTATGCACATGGTTTGAAATTGTTTTAACCTATTTTTTACCATGTCACCTTGTTTAACTTGTTTTCAAGTTTGTTTTAAGTTATTTCTACAGGTTGAGTCTCCTTTATCTGGAACTCCAAAATCTGAAATTGTCCATATGGGTGGCTGGGATAATAATATGTTTACTTTTTTATGGTTCAGTCATTGTACACAAACTTTGTTTCATCTGCAAAATTATTTAAAATATTGTATAAAATTACCTTCAGGCTTTGTGTATAAGGTGTATACGAAACATAAATGATTTTCATGTTTTGACTTAGGTCCCATCTCCAAGGTATCTCATTATGTATAGGGAAATATTCCAAAATTGGAAAACATCCAACATCCAAAATACTTCTGGTCCCAAGCATTTCAGATAAGGGAAACTCAAGTTGTACAGTTTTAAATGGTGTTCATCTGTTTAGTTTTACTTTACTTGTATGATGCCACAAGTTCTCACGATATAAAGCTGGAAATATATTTTAATTAATAAACCTTCTGCCCAGAGATATCCACTAGGCAAGGATCCTCTTTCCCTTCGCCCCAAGTTTTAAAATAAAATTGTTACTTTTAACATTGTTTTTAGTTGTTTATTTTTTAAAAAATTCTGCTATCCATTTCTTTAATCTGTTTGCAATTGGTTTTTAATACTGCATTTTATCTGATTGAATTTTTATTGAACTCTTAAATGTTTAATCTGAGAGACCATTTCATTATACACTAAACTGTATTTAACATAAGCAAGCAAGTAATAAATAAATAAGATATTTCCATTATGCTCTGAATGTCTGTCAGAGTAAGTGTGGACAGGATACAGGATTATTATTTGCACAGAAATTAGAATTTTAATAGTTATGTATTCTCTTGTTATAGTGCTGAAATAAAAAGAGAAATCAAATCTAGCAATTTTTCCCATGTAAAACATACAAATCCACTCAGAGAATGGACTTGACAACACTAGTGGAAGATGTCAGAAAGTTTTTCTGTTATTTGTTATTATTCAGACCAATATTAGTAGTTTTTGTATTTTCAGAAAGTGGCCATTGCTTCTTTGTCCCAGCACATTTTGCTGCAATCTGAAATCCTTGTCACTCGGCACATTCTGATCTCATTACACCTGAAAAATGACTTCTCCATTCTGTTATAAGCTCATTACCAAGTGTAGCCTGAGGTTAACATTTTGTCAAGAAATAACCATCGCTCTTTCCCCACCCACTGTTTCTGCATAAGATCCTGCATCAAGAAGACTTCAGAAAAGTTCCAAAAATACAATTTGGGGTTCATCCTAATAAAGATATCATTGCACCAAACCTGTGTGGAATTTATTCATGACATTACTGTAGATGAATGCAAAACTGATCATGGATTTCTATTTAATGCAATTTTATAAAATCTGGGACCATCTTACTGCCCATAGATCTATCATACAGGTCACTGTCTGGATACCTTAAGCCCAGTATGGAGTTTCATCCTCACCACCTCACTTGTCAGGACCAGTGCCTGAGGTGAAGGAGAAGGTAATTGCCTTCTAAAATTACTTCCCTTATATGCTTAGGGTTTTTCCCCTATGAAGTCCAGGATGCTGGACTCTTTGAGGTTTTTTTCTCCTATGAAGTCCAGGATGCTGGAGACTTTGAGGGCTCAGATGCTTCCATCGCATTAAATAAGCCCCAAGTTAGGAGCACATGAATATTGGATCCAATTTATTTTATTTTTTATCACCATTGTGACATGAGATGGTGGTGGTGGTGGTGGGCATTTTAAAATTAATACATTTATTAGATAGTGTCTGTGTTTCTGTGTGTGTTGGGGGCAAATGTTGCCTACCAAAGTTCAGGCAGAAATGTCAGATGTCAAAGGTCTGGTAGTTACTTGCCAACTCAAACAAAACAGTTTCATTTATATACCGCTTCATACTGCCTAAGCAGTGTCTAAGCTTTTTACAATTGTAAGCTACTTGCCCCCAACAATCTGGGTACTCATTTTAGCGACCTCGGAAGGATGCAAGCCTGAGTCGAGCTTGAGCCCTTTTGCTGGTATTGAACCGTATGGTTTTGAGTGAGTGGCTGCAGTACAGGCATTTAACCACTGCGCCACCAGGGCCCCAGAACGTCTTGCTTATTATTGTCTGAGTGGCAGGTTAAAACTGGGGATGAGATGTGAGTGATAATGTAAGCCATGCCCCCAGTGCCACCTAGTGCCTAGTAATAAGTTAGATAATTGCATATTGGAGGCTCTGTAACTAGCTGAATGAAATTTCAAAGCCCCTGAGAATAGCAATCCTGATAAGGTCAGATTGCCATTCATGGGAGCTTTGTGTTCAGCTAAACAAGACTACAGAGCCCTCTTCATACTTCAACATTCAAAATGCAATGATCTAGGTGCTCAAAGGCATTGAAGGTGGGGTGTACTTACCGCCCATATCCCTGTCCTCAGGTGTAGCCCTATGCATGTTCAGGCAAAGGCTTGAATGATGGTTGTGTCAGAGATGATTATGCTGAATGTTAAAGATTGGTTTTTGAATAATGCATTAATAGAGAAGGAGCTGTAGTTACAGATATTCATATTCTTGGAAAATAAAGAGGGAGGAATGTCTGTTTGTTGTAGTTAACTGCTCTCAAGTTGGTCTCGATTCATGGTGATCGAGGTCCAAAACACACACTGAAGAAATAAACCAGTTTGAGACTGGATAACTACTCTGGCTCAGTGCTAAGGAATCCTGGGAGTTGTGGCACCAGAGTTCTTTGACAGAGAAAGCTAAATATTTCCAACCCCCCCCCCCCCCCCCAAAAAAAACCCCTACAGTTTCCAGACTTCCCTGGCATTGAACCAGGGCAGTTAGAGTGGTCTCAAATTGGATTATTTCTTCAGTGTGTTTTGGACCTCTGTGCATGGACCCCTGTCCTCAACTGATCTGCTCAGGTCCTGCAGAATCAGGCCTCTGGCCTCCCTAATTAAGTCTGGCATATTTTAGTTAAGATGTGAGTTGATTCTGTCTGTGTAGATTGAAGCAGTTCAAGCAGAATACCATCTGTTCCTAGTGACTTGTTCTTCCCAATTTTTCATAGGAGTTTATCACAAGAAAGGAAATTGGAAGTACAATCCAAAGGCAATTTGAATGCAATCATGGGGTTTTGCATTATTGTGTGAAAGCTGATCACACACATTTCTGGGCAAAGGGAAGTGCTTCCAAATGCAATCATGGGGTTTCGCGTGATTGCGTGAGAAACTATCACATGCAATTTTGGGCACTGGGAGGCAATTTCAGGCAGTTCTGAATGCAATGCAGTGTCAATATGCAATCAGGTAAATTAGCTGAACTAGCAAATTTACTAAATTCTGAACTGGCCTCACTTCCATTTCTTTTGAAATTGAGAGAAATTCCTCCCGTGTGATAATAATAATAATAATAATAATAATAATAAAAAAAATTATTTGTATCTCCTGCCTCTCCCTATGGATCAAGGCGGGCTCACAACATATTAAAATCCAATATAATACAATAACATTAAAGTCACTTATTAAAATCAACTTAAAACACTACATATCAACATACAATCAATAGGCTGGGGTAGTTCTGGTTCTGTAAGGGATTACATGAAGTCAGGTGGATATGCCCGCTGGAAGAGATCAGACGAATCTCTTCCGGCAGGTCATTCCGTAGCTTTGGAGCCACAGCAGAAAATGCTGATTGAGATGTAGATGTCAGCCTCGTGTATTTATAGTCTAGCAATTTTTTATCTGTTGTTCTCAGGGTGCGGGGAAGATTGTGTAGGGAGAGGCGTTCTCTCAAGTAACCTGGGCCAAAGCCCAGAAGCTAACTGGGAGCCAGTGTAGAGATTTAAGAATGGGGGTGATGTGCTTGAAGCCCCTGTCAACAATCTGGCCGCTGCATTTTGAATCAGTTGGAGCTTCCGAACTTGGTACAAAGGTAGCCCCATGTAGAGCACATTACAGAAATCTAAGCGAGAGGTTATCAGTGCATGTACTACTGTTTCTAGGTCCTCCCTGCCCAAGTAGGGGCGTAGCTGGCGTATTAGCCAAAGTTGATACCAGGCACTCCTGGCAATCGTCTCCACTTGCGATGTCAATTGTAGAGATGAGTTCAGGAGCACCCCCAGACTACGAACCTCGTCCTTTAGGGGAAGTGTGACCCCGTCCAGGACTGGTTGATGAATCTCCATCCTGGGGCCTGGAGAGCTTATTACGAGTACCTCCGTTTTCTCTGGATTCAGTCTGTTTGTTTTTCCTCATCCAGCCCATTACCGAGTCAAGACAGGCATTCAGAAGAGAGATGCCATCCTTAGTCACTGAAGCAGTCGGAGACATAGAGAAGTGAACTTGGGTGTCATCAGTGTACTGATAACACCACGCCCCATGTCTCCGGATGACCTCTCCCAGCGGTTTCATGTAAATGTTAAATAGCATGGGAGACAGAATGGCGCCTAGAGGGACGCCAGATGTCAGTTCCCTTTTACGGGAACAGCTGTCTCCCAGCTTCACCATCTGGAATCTGCCTGAGAAATAGGACCGGAACCACTGGAGCGCAGTGCCACTGATATCTAACTCTCTCAGGCGATCCAGAAGGATACCATGGTCGATGGTATCGAAAGCCACTGAGATGTCCAAGAGCACTAACAGGGTCACACTTCCCCTGTCCATGCCCAGATGGAGGTCATCCACTAAGGCGACCATGGCAGTCTCAACTCCATAGCCCGCCCTAAACCCGGTTTGAAATGGGATAAATTCCTTAGTCCGGCTTCCACCTCACTTTCTAGAATTTGGGGTTCATCCTTGTATGGTTTTTCATTCCATGTGTCATTCATTTTATCATCTCTTTTATATAGCTCTTCTGTGCATTGCTTCCATCATCTTTTTCTATCTTCTTGATCATGTCTACCTCTGATCATAGAGCATCCTCACCCTTGGTTTAAATTTCTCTTTGAGTATATAGATCATGTGGAAAATTTCTCTGCATTGCTCATTATACTGTACTATTTTTCTTTATCTTTGCACATTAGTCATGGACCAGAGTTCAATTTTTTGCTTGGCCATAAAACCCATTGGGGTGACCTTGGGCAAGTCACACAGTCTCAGCCTCTGGTGAAGGCAATGACAAAGCCCTGAACAAATTTTGCCAAGAAAGGTTCACCTTAGGGTTGTCATAAGTTGGAAACTACTTGAAGGCAAACAACAACAACAACAACAACAACAACGGTTTTCTGCTTTCTTCCTTGACATCTGGCTTCTGACCATCGTTCTTCTGGTTCCTAGTCAGTTATGTTTAGTAATGCAAATCTGTTTCTTACATTTTCTGTAAATTCTGTTGAGATGTTCTCCATATGATATCTTGGTATGATGTCTGTTTTTGTGTTCTACTTCAGCTTTATTGTCTGTACATATATCTTAAATTATATATGAAGTCAAAGGCTTTCATGGCCAGCATCCATAGTTTTTTGTGGGGTTTTCGGGCTATGTGGCCATGTTCTAGAAGAGTTTTTTCCTGATGTTTTGCCAGCATCTGTGGCTGGCATCTTCAGAGAATGCTGGCATGGAAGAGAGTTGGGTATATCTTAAAATATACTTCAATAAACTGTACTTATTGGTTAATGTATGCACTAAAAGTCTTTAGCGGATTGCAGATGAAAATTGCCATTCATAAATTAATTCCTCTCTGTTTCTTGCTCTTGTTTTGAGCTTGGAGGATGAGGAGACAGTTGCATGGATTTTGGAACATCCCAGTTCCCATCCACCCATAGACTGAAAGGGAAGGAGTGATGTTGAAAAGAAAGATGCAGCAAATGAAATCCTTTATCTATAAATACAAAATATAAGACAGATCTACTCCACCCCACCCCATACGCTAATGAAAAATGCTTCACAAGAACAATTCTCAAAAATATTTTTAAAAAGCAGGCAGTAAACAACTGAATCTACCTAAATTATGCACTGTGTCTGCTAATTTTTCAATTGTCTGTGCGCCTCTTGATTACTATCTTTCTCTTGTGTCCTGTGCCTTCTTCTTTTCATCTCCCGACTCTCCTTCCCTCTTAGGTACTGACTCTCTCACTTTTCCATGGGTCGTTTTGTCCAACCATTCTTTTTTGTTTTGTTTTTTTTCCCCTCTTCAGTGTGTCCTCTATATTTCTCTTCTTGCATGTTTCACTCTTTCTCCTCCTCTCTCATTTTCTCCATGGGTAGCTCTTTCTTTCCTGTGTGTGCACATCTTATGCCTGTTGCACTTGCTATTTCCTGCTGCAGTCACGACCATCACCCTCCATAGAATGAAAAATGCAAAGAGAACCGCAGGAGAGGCTGGGGGGCGGGGGAACAAAAAAGCAATGAAAATGCTACCTTCCCATAACATTCTCAGGTAAATGCCCTCAAAACTACATTAAGTATTGTGGGGAGGAAATGTACTTTATATTTTAACTTAATTTCCTTAACTTAATATTGATCAGTTGTTTCCAGTCTTTGTAACACCACATGCAAAAATTACTGCCTTGAAGGAATGGAATGTGCTGTACTCACCCAGCTGACTTGCTACATAATGCCCTGACCCTGATGGACTAAAACTACTTCACACATGGAGACAGATGGACATCTGGTTCTATCTATCTATCTATCTATCTATCTATCTATCTATCCATCCCTTCTTCTTGCTTTTCCTATAATGAATAATTTGCTTTCATATAAATGCCATGCGCACAGATTTAGAGAGGCAGGTCTTTAAAAATATTTTCCTGTACTATTTCATCATGACATACCTTTCATTTTTCTTTTGATTATCTCAAAAGATATTAGCAGTTTGGGAAATAGTAAAGCAAAACAAGTGAAGAATTTAATAAGCAAAAACTTTTTTGGAATCTGGTTTCCTTAATACTGTGAATTCCTTTTAGGAAATGTAATGTGTTCCAGGTCACAAGTTCTAAATACATGTTTAACTCTTATATTGCTGTCTTATATAAAGTTAAGGCTACCTATGGGCCCAAACAAACAGGCCAAAATAAAGCAGCTTCAGGCCACTTTGGGGGTGTGCTGTTTAAACAATGCACGCTTCCTAAGAGGCCAGAAGCCACACTAAAGCTGCGCTTCAGTCCTAAGGACCAGAATGCAGTTTCAGCATGGCTTCAGGCCTCTTAGGATGCATACACCATTTAAAGAGCACACCTCCAGAGTGGCCCAAAGCAGCTTTAGTTTGGCCACTCTGCTCAGGCCCAGATTTCTAATTTAGTTAACAGAATGAATGCTATGGATGTCCCCCACCCCACCCCAGTAAATATTGTAAGCAGATAATAAATCCTGTATCTGACAACCTGTTTTATAGTATCAAGTGCAGATGCAGAAGGTTGTTCTTCTGATTCATGTTTTGTGGCTACTACAAATTAATTAGATTGTGTTGTTTACACTTGACTCCATAAAACTGGTGGCATAGTACGGTGGTACTATGTAGACAAATTGGTACTGGCAAATAAAATCGAAACACTGCCTTCTACAGTATCTACAGTGTTTACAGTGTATAAATGTATATATCCTTATGCACTGTTAAAAGTCTAACACAGTTAAGAATTCTAACAAAAGAAAAGGTGTCTTATTGGCTATCATAAGTTACAATGCATTTTTAAAATATATCTACCACTTTATAAGTCACTCTAAAGCCAATATACAGTATACAGTAAAACCAAACACAAACAGTAATAATGCCACCTATAAAAACCAACGTATCTTAAACATAAACTGAACACAACAGTAATTATAATAATTAAAAGTAGAAACTAAATACCAAAGCTGCTAGAAAATTTAAAAGTATGTAAAAACAGAGAAGAGCAATTTAGAGCTCAGCAAAACATATCATTAAGAGAACTATAGACAGCAAGTAAAAATTAGACTGTTAAAGTCAATTTTAAAAAGTAAATAAATCTTTATAAAACAATATTATATTAATGCTTCTTCAGTTAAGGTAATTTAAACAAACCATGATACATCTCTGCATTTTAAAAATTGTTATAAATTGGAAAAGCGACAGCTTAACACTCAAGGAACACAAGATCAAATTGTTTACCTTAATTAGTTAACCTGAAATATTGCCCCAAATTGACTGCCTGAAGTAATCATCTCACCTTGCCCTAAGGTAGACCACCCTTGATTTCACCATGTGTCATAATTACAAAAGTCATCAGAAACTAGTTTGACTTCAAGGCTAGGCTGAATATCCAAGTTTTTAAATTAGGTCTATTTGGAATTCCATTATTTGGCTGGCCACTTTTAGAAAATGTTTTTGGTATACCTAAGATGTACAAGTCAGAGCAAAGATGAAAGATTCTAAGTTGAAAGATACTTTGTACCATCAGGAATATCATGGGAGTCCTCTTGAATTCATTACATTACAGCTCAGGCTATAATATGCTTTCAATCTGTCCTCATAGCAACTCTGTGACCAGATTGACTAATGCCCAAGGTAAATCAGTTAGCTTTTTGATATAGGCTGGATATGAATCTTGGTTTCTAATCCTGAGAGTTTATTTCTAGGGTATGTAACAGTTGTATGTAAGCTCTTTGGCTTAGTAGTGGAGATGGGCACCATCCCCTACAGTCAGTTATGACTAGACATTCATATCAAGGGACTACCTTAATAGATGGATGTCCTATACCAGATTTTCTAGGAAATGTGTATTATTGTGTGCTAACTAATTATGACAAAAGTTTTGATCAGGTGCGGTTTCCTCCCCCAATTTCTGTGAAATGTACTTGTTGGCTCCTGCCCCTCTACCCATGATACCTCATAGCCTTTCAAACATTAATGTTCCTACCTTATATGTGAAAAGAGGGATGGGAATCCAATTCTGTTTTGAAGAAAGGTATTCACTTTGAAATTATAGGGCTGGCTGAAAAGAAGCAGAAGGAGGCAAAGCTGGGGTAGATGAATCATGACTTTAATCCAGTCTCTTACATGCCCGAAGAAGGAACAGGTAGTTCCCACTCTTGCTAAGTACAGTCCCTAAGACCAGTCTTTTATACGCTTCATGGGCACACTTGATGAGGACGCAGGAGAGAACCTTCTCTGTGGCTGCTCCCAGGCTGTAGAACTCCCTTCCATGGAAGGTCCGGTTGGCTCCCTCCTTGGTCTTTTTCTGCCAGCAGGCCTTTGAATTTTAATTACGGAGCAGTAGTGTGTGTATGTGTGTGTGGAAAGCAGTGTGCTGCATTTTAAATCTTTTACTGGAAATTATATTTTAAATATATCTTTGTGTTTTTATCTGTTTTTAATCACACTTTTTTTTTAAAAAAATGTTGTTTAATTCTTTTTAAAACTTTTATAAACTAATTGTTTTATCTTTAAAAAAATTATAAGTTGCCTTGAATCCCATTTCAAGAGAAAGAAGGGATATCCATTCAACAACAAAAACAACAACGGCCTCCCACCTCCAAAGAAGCACCTATGGCTAAGCCTTGTGTAAAGACATATTGTATATACTCATGTATACATACGTCATGTAGAAATTTTAGTCAAAAAATCAACCCAAAAAACCTGGGCTGACTTATCCACTGATCAATGTAAGTACTGTACCTTGACTCTTATCAAAATAGGAACCACCTCTTATCCGAGAAGAGTGGTGAAAGGTGAGAGCTTCTTCTATCCCAGGAGAACCTAAAAGAAGCACCAACCTCTTCTATTCTCTCCATTACTATAAAACGGCATGATTTGGCATCATTTTCCTTTGCTCCATCCTTTACATCCTTTGTTACATGTCTCTAAGTTTTATCCTCGACTTATACCGTGTTTCCCCGAAAATAAGACAATGTCTTACATTAATTTTTGCTCCCAAAGATGTGCTAGGTCTTATTTTCAGGGGATGTCTTATTTTTCCATGAAGAAGAATTCACATTTATTGTTGAACAACAACAACAAAAAAGATAACATTTATGATATACTGTATATATATTTATATACAAAAACTTTGCTAGGTCTTACTTTCAGGGGAGGCCTTATATTTAGCAATTCAGCAAAACCTCTACTAGCTCTTATTTTATGGGGATGTCCTATTTTAGAGGAAACAGGGTATATAGGTTATATCAAAATCTATAATTTTGGCCCCCAAACCTATCCTCAATTTATATATGAGGTTGACTTATAGTCAAGTATACACAGTATGTGATCACTGAACTGGGGAGAGGAAGGTCTTTGTACTGCAATGTAGTCCAGCAACCTGAAGCTCTGGATTTTACTAAAGCGCTCAGCAGGCATTGAGATGTTAATTGTGGGGTATTTGATGCTTAGACCCTCAAGCTAATAAGATGCACAGAGAAAAGTGATTCAGTTCAAGAAAATTAAAGGACACCCAACAATGTTTCATGAATTTTCAGGGGACTGTTTGATTTTCAGCTTGTAATTAAGACCTTACTTTATTGCTTTTTAATTAAACGTTATAGTCATAAGACTGTATTATGTACACTAAATCATTGCTAAGTGCTGCTCTCATAATGACGCTGACCTTCAGGCTTAATTACCTGCCATTAGATGCAGCCTTGAAAAGAGACGTTGAAGAAAGAAAGGCTGAACTTTGGCTTCTTTGAAAAGAATCTTATTTGTGCCCCTGGTTTAGTGAGTCCCCAGACAAGCTCTTTAAAAACATCCCTTTGGTCCTCTCCAATGTTCCAGATAGGCCCTCACACTCATTCTTCATGAGGACTCATTAACTGCTTACCAGCGTGCCTTCTTGCACCCATGAAAACTGATTAAAATGTACAGTGTGAGAAGGTTTTGTCTATTTAATACTGGAGGAATCTGCAGAATCACTGAAGTAAATTTCAGCATGTTTGCTCAAGTGCTTTTTTTTTGTAGATTAGGAAGTTGTCTGTGAGAGGCGGAGAGGCGTTGGGACTCAGAGTATGTAGGGCAGTTTTTCTCATGCTGCTTTCAATCGCATTTCTTCCTTTCGTGCCTCTGCTTCCCATGGCATCTGACATTCTTACAGCCTCCCATCTGTCTAAACCAATCCTTTTCCACGTATCTCTATAAAGGGTCTTGAAACCCTCAGATTTTGGACGCATTATGCATTTGTGGTCCAACGGAGATTAGCACAGGTGATGATGTCTCTTTGGTGCAGGATTCACTCTTGGGGTTACGAAGCAGACACAGAGTGACCCTTTGTTCTTGACTATTGATTGGGAATTTCAGGGCAAACGATAAAGACAAAGAACTTGGGAAAGGCCAGGGTGGGGGGATGGTGCGGGAAAGCCATGATACCATCCTATTAGATACGCAAAGTTGTCATGGCAACTACTGCATAATTAAAGCCTCCGTCTCTACTCTTGTATTCTTCAATTGTGCTGGCGGTGGTTTGCATCACTTGAGCTTGTAAAGCAAAAGACAACCATTTCTTTTTTCGCAAAAACAAGCAGCAGCATTGCTCATGTCTAGCAACACAAATGCAGCATTACGGAGTATTTTCTCAAACAATAACCTTTCAGCAAAACTATTTGCTGCCTTGTTTTTCCTTTACTTTTTAAAAACTTAATGTTTCTTTTTTTTTTTTTAACTTACAAATGAATAAGGAGTAGGACACACATTAGGCTGGAATACTTTGATATAACTTAAAAGCTTATCACGCAAAGGAGATCGGGAGTTTATTCCATGAACATCCTGGAAAAAATCACGTACATACGCAAAATGATTTCATGCAATGTCACACAAACCCCACCATTAAAGTAGTCACAAAGAAGCATTAACACAGATCTTTTTACTTTTGGGATTTCAGCAACAATGCATTTCTGATATCACTTTATTTGCACAATTGCATGTGACAATCATTTGTGCAATTACTTGCCATTTTTGCTTTATTTGCAGGATGCTTTAAATGCACTTTAATCTCTCTATAATGCTGAAATTAGCCCCAGTGTGATAAACTCTTTAGTTATAAGATAATCCTAGAAGATGTTTGTCTCTCTGGCAACCAGCCTTAGAAGATGCCTTACAGAGTCATCCCCTGGAAAGAATGAAGGGAAACAAGGACCTACCATTTCCAAAGCCCTATTGACTTATATCATCCATGGTAGAAGATGTGTTTGTGGAAGGAGGGATCTTGCAAAGTGACTTGGTGGATCACTGTTCATTATTGTTGTTGTGTGCCTTCAAGTCATTTCCAGCTTAAGGCAACCTGCCATTTCCAACTGATGGCAAGATTGTCTGTCCACTTTGCACATTGCAGTTGCCCAATGTAGTGGCAGCCATGCACCTTGAGAATTTATCCATATATGTTGTGCCATGTTGAGATTTAGTACAGGGGTTACATTACATAACTCCACTGGCAGATATTTACACTGTGTTGAAGTGATCTCAGCCTTTGTCTTTCCAGTTCATCAATCATTATGATCTAGTCAAGTTTCATGTGATCATTTCTTATATTATTATTATTATTGTTATTATTATTGTTGTTGTTGTTGTTGTTGTTAAGAAAAGAAATGCCGAATGGCCACAACTATAATATAAGTCAAAACATCCTAGAATATAAATGTCCTGGTCTCTGCAAGAAATTCAAGGAACATCATAGATTGGTAATGCTGTTGCTACTGCTGTCCCTTATCTTGGCTAGACACCAGGACTGAAGATATCAATATAAATACTTTGATTTCAGTGAATGTTCAGACCCTTTGAAGTATTTTTATGCCTGGCTGTGATGGCTTTGGATAGTGTGCATTAAAAAATGGACATTTCACAGGTGTCATTTCAATTCTGTCCACAAAACAAAGCAGTTTCCCCAACCTGGTGCCCTCCAGATGAGTTGCGTGTGTAAGATAAGTTGGGCCAGCTCTGTTTTTAGTCAGTTAGCAATATTTTATGCCATTTCATAAATTACTTATTGAAATGTAAATGTAAACCTAAAAATATAAACTGTCAATTTTTTAGGCATGTTTACAATATAGATTTATTGCACTGCAGCTCCATGTTAAATGTTCTTATGGGTGTTCCCTCCAGGTATATCTGCACTATGCAGTTGTACTAATTTAATACCACTGATACCTTTCTTTTCACTGTACCATGGTAAACAATGCAGGGAGTGCACTAGAGCTTTAGCAGAGAATTCTAGGTACCTCATTAAATTATAAATCCCAGAATTCTGTAGGATGAATCCATGACAGTTAAAGTAGTATCAATTTGACATAACTGTCTAGTGCAGATACACCTGAAATGGTACTGCTGTGGCATAATTTGCAAAATGCTTCTCACTGGTTTCAGAGAGGTGTTTTTCCCCCCTAAGTTACAAAAATGCTTTCAGGTGAAATTCTGTAGCCCAAGAAAACACCATGGCCAGCTGATATAATAAGTAGGATGAAATTTAATAATTTTTACTGTACTTCATGAGTGTGCAATGTTTGGACCCCAAGGGCTGCATATGAAAGTAGCTCAAGGGCAGGACCTATACACATGCTTGTACACAGACATACACCCCCTCCACCCCAATTTTCAGTGCACGGAGATGGGAGAGTTAAAACCTCTTCTTACACACTGAAATATACTAGGTGCATTTACTACAAGCCCTGAATTTTGGAATCACCTCCAAGCAGGTACCAAAATTTGCAATTATTTTGCAACGCTGGAGTTGATTCCAAATTTCATGGTTCATAGTAAAGGCACCTAAATACTACAAGAATCATTAAAGTGGTGGAGAAAGGGAAAGCCACTCCCTTCCTGTAGGAATAGCTAGGAAGACCACAGTTTTGCCACCTCTAGTACTAGCAAAACCTCCATCCCAGAAGCTGGATTGTTGCTGCAGCACTAGAACACTGTTGGATGTCTCATGGGACATTACTGTGCATGACTTTTAAACCATTATTACACTGGGGGGAAAAAAGTGGCCTTGGCAACATTCTCACACAAAGATGCCTCCAAACCCACAGCTGCCCTGTTCCCAATCCATCCCTATTCATTGATGGGGGAAACCTGTAAATCACCTGATAATTGTGCAAGTCCCCAGGTACAAAATGTCACTCCCAGGCAGTTGTGTGATTGCCAGTCATGTGGTGTCCCTGTCCCCTTACCCCTCACTATCCTGAAGCATCCTGATTACTTTTCTTTATTTTTTTCTATTTCTTTCTCTCTCTTTTTTACTTTTTAAGACTGAAATTGTGGCAGCAACACTCCAGAGTTGCATGGAAAAAAGGGGACCCCCCCCCCCAAATCCTAAAAGTATGCTGGGTAGGGCATAAAGCAGGGAGGCAGGATTAAGGGAATGGTCAAGAAGAAAGTGTGGTGGGGGCAGCAGCCCTAGTCATGAGACTGAAAGAGATATGGAGACGGCTGGCTGGAAAGCGATATGTAAAATGGTTTTCCTTATATAAAATGTCAAAATTAAGGGCTGTCTTTTGGAATTTAAATACTTTTAAAAATACTTTCAAGCCGTAGATGGTTGAATTCATGGATAATGAATCTATGGATACTGAAGGCCAACTGTACTAGCATGACTGCTGTGAGAATGAGGTTCATATGATCAAGTCCATAGTCCAACTGATCAAATGGATCCCCACCCCCCATCTCTCTCTCTCTCTCTCTCTCTGGACTTTATCAGACGGGAGGAATTTCTCTTTATTGCGAATGGAGCCAATTGGAGGCAATTCGAATTTACATGAATTCGCTAGTTTAGCGAATTTACGTGAATTCCAATTGCGTTCAGAATGCATTCAGAATGACTTCCCATTACCCAAAAATGACCCCCCGTTGCCCGAAATTGTGTGTGATTCTTTAATTCGCAATAACATAAAACCCATGATTGTGTTCAGAATGACTTCCCTTTTGCCCAAAATTGCGTGAGATACTTTAATTCGCAATAACGTGAAACCCCATAATTGCGTTCGGATTGCCATTAGATTATACTTCCAATTTCTGACGTCTGATAAGGTCCTCTCTCTCTCTCTCTCTCTCTCTCTCTCTCTCTCTCTCTCTCTTCCAGTTTTCTCAAGCTTCATTAATATGAATGCTGCCAAGCAGTTCAAGAAAACTAATTCCTGTGATCTCATCTCCTGCTTTGACTTTGAGCGGATAGTTGAAATTCCTAAACCAAGCAGCTTTTTTTAGACCTCTCCCCCTCCCCAGTATTTCACAAAGCTCTGCCTCTCAGTGGATGGATTCTTAACATACCATCTCCATTATCTGTTCAAAGACTGCCCACCTCCCCAGTCCTTACTCTGCCTTTCTGAAACCAGATGAAAATTAAGAGCAAACTGTTACGAAGTGAATAGTTAAGAACCACTCCATCCTGCAGCTGGGGCTCTTGGGCTCTTTGCGAAGTGAGAGAAGCTTGCTCCGGTGCTACTGCTTTATGTTTGGTTGCTTTTCTCCAGGGGAGCCTTTTGTTCTCGTTTTCCTGTTTATGCATCTTAATTACAGCTACTTTTTGACTGTGCTTTGAAAGTCGGTCAAAATCTGTGTTCACATTTTCTTATCGCAGACCTTCTTTAATCTTGACACTCCCCTTTCAATAATAGTGTCAGGAGGGCAGTCTTGCCAGAGCACAAATCTGTAACAAAAACACAGTTCAAAGGTGGGATAGAAACTTTTTGGCTTATTCGCTTTACATTCACAAATGTTACAGGCTTCTGTTATCAGTGTCCAAAGACCTGCTTTGATTAGAAAGGACAACACTGGATGTTGGGAAGGCTTGTTCTTGTAGTTACATGGCATCAAGTTGGCTTGAGTTTATGGTGATCCTCTGAATGAGAGACTTCCAAGAAACCCTGTTTTTAACAGCCTTACTCAGCTCTTGAAACTCAGGGCACACGTGGATCCCTTGACTGAGGCTGCATTTGCACTGCAGAAATAATTCTGAATCATGGAATCATAGAATCATAGAATCATAGAGTTGGAAGAGACCACAAGGGCCATCCAGTCCAACCCCCTGCCATGCAGGAACTCCAAATCAAAGCATCCCCGACAGATGGCCATCCAGCCCCTGCTTAAAGACCTCCAAGGAAGGAGACTCCACCATCCTCCGAGGGAGTGTGTTCCACTGTCAAACAGCCCTTACTGTCAGGAAGTTCTTCCTAATGTTGAGGTGGAATCTTTTTTCCTGCAGTTTGCATCCATTGTTCCGCGTTCTAGTCTCTGCAGCAGCAGAAAACAAGCTTGCTCCCTCCTCAATATGACATCCCTTCAAATATTTGAACAGGGCTATCATATCACCTCTTAACCTTCTCTTCTCCAGGCTAAACATCCCCAGCTCCCTAAGTCGTTCCTCATAGGGCATGGTTTCTAGACCCTTCACCATTTTAGTTGCCCTCCTTTGGACTCGCTCCAGTTTCTCCACATCCTTTTTGAATTGTGGTGCCCAGAACTGGACACAGTATTCCAGGTGGGGCCTGGCCAAAGCAGAATAGAGTGGCACTATTACTTCCCTTGATCTAGACACTATACTTCTATTGATGCAGCCTAAAATAGCATTGGCTTTTTTAGCTGCTGCATTGCACTGTTGACTCATGTTCAACTTGTAGTCTACTTGGACTCCTAGATCCCTTTCACACGTAGTTTCATTGAGCCAGATGTCCCCCATCCTATATCTGTGCATTTCATTTTTGCGTCCTAAGTGCAGTACCTTACATTTCTCCACATTGAATTTCATTTTGTTAGCATTGGCCCACCTTTCTAGTATATTCAGGTCATTTTGAATTTTGACCCTTTCTTCTGGAGTATTGGCTACTCCTCCTAGCTTAGTGTCATCTGCAAATTTGATAAGTATGCCCCCAATTCTGTCATCCAGGTCATTAATAAAGATGTTGAATAGGACTGGGCCCAGGACAGAGCCCTGTGGGACCCCACTGGTCACTTCTTTCCAGGTTGAAAAGGAGCCGTTGTTGAGCACTCTTTGAGTTCGGCCAGTCAACCAGTTACAACCAGTTTGGGATTTGTTCTGACACCAAAACTCTCTGACAGAAAAGACTAAGGGCCCAAACAGACAGGCCAAAATAAAGCTGCTTCGGGTCACTTTGAAGTTATGCTGCTTAAATGCTGGATGTGTCCTAAGAGGTCAGAAGCCACACCAAAGCCACACCTTTCGCTCAGTTTCTGGCCGCTTAAAATGTGTGTATCATTTAAACGGCATACCTCCAAAGTGATCTGAAGCAGCTTTATTTTGGCCTGTCTGTTTGTGTTGTAAGTGTCTCATCAAACTACAATTCCTAGGATTCCATAGCATTGAGCTATGACAGTTAAAGTGGGGTCAAACTGGATTACTTCTGCAGTGCATATGCAGCCCTAATCTATCTACCTGTAACGTGGTCTCCCGCTTTTCCTACTTGCTTCCACTTTACCAAGTTGTATTTGCTTTGTAACCCCAAGTCACAAGGTAGCATAAGAAATACATGCTTTCAAGAACAGTATCAAATACAATTTAAAAAAAATACAAGGAACAAAATACAAAACAAGCAATAGCAATAGCATTTGCATTTTTATACTGCTTCATATTGAATTAAGCACTCTCTAAGCAGTTTACAATTTGTAAGCCAATTTTCCCCCAACAAGCTGGGTATTCATTTTACCAACCTACAAAAGTATGGAAGGCTGAGTGAACCTGGAGCCCTTTGGGGATTGAATTTACAATGTTTTGGCTGCAGTACCAGCATTTAACCATTGCACCACCAGGGCTCCCTAACAATAGTTTTGCAACATATGATAAAAGTCCACTTATTTTAAAACTGGAGATGCTAACTACAGTATGGCCAAAGATACATCAGGGAAGACTTTTTATTCTCATTTTAAGAAATAAAAGGGTAAAGATAGCCATTTGCTAAGTAACACATCAGAGCGCATAAGGAGTTGATGCATTTATCTTCAGATCCTGATAATCCTATAGTAACCTGGCTCAGGAATCTCCCTCTACATTACTATAAAAAGGACAATGTATAACATGATGTTTAATATCTTCCACTGGAACTACATCATTCCATGATAAGCCAAAGTATGACAGCCTCAATTTTGTTATCTTGGCTTCTAAGAAGAGTTCAAGACTGGCTAAGGATGGAGTCAAAGAGCTATTAACTCAATGAGTATTATTTTGTATTTTGCAATCTATAAAATCTGTAAAGGAATTTACCCTAACCTGGATTAGGGCAGGAATGGCTATGTATTAGTAACAGACCATGACTTGGAGTTCAGGAAGTTTTAATTTTGTTCTTGTTTGTGTTTACTGGATGTAATGTGGGGTTAATTGTCATATGTTAAATGTTGTATTGTTCTAATGTGGTTGTAACGTGCATCTGTTTGTATGTAATATATATTTGTGTTTGGCTGTTATTGTGTGTTTTTTTAAGCTATTAAAATTTATAATAAAAAAGACTGGTTTGTTATCATGCTCAATAATTTGTCTTTTTAGCAGTCTACAATATTAATAGAACTCTCATCCAGCACCACCTGTCAAATAAGTTGATTTTCTTCCTGTCAGTTTTATTTCCTCCCCAGCCTTCATACCCATACATAGAAAATGGAAGTATTATAGCATGGATTATTTCAGTTGTGTTATTTAATGATATATTTTAAATTTGACATAGTCATGCCTAGTTCTTTCATAGCTGCTCTTCTAATTTCTGGACTGCAGTCTTTATTACCAACTTAGAGTTCAGACTATTGATGTCCCTTCTCTGATCTTCAAACTTTCTTCCTCTGAATCGAATCTTGTTTTCTGTATATATTCTACATTTAAATTAAACCTATAAGGTGATGAAAGGCAGCCTTTTCCATTCCCTTACCAACTAGAAACCATTTTCTTTTTCTGTCTTGTGTCCTGACAGAGTACTCTTGTTCAGAATGCGGGTTATGTATCAAGACAGTCAAATGTTATAGCACACCATTTCTTTTAGAATGAACTATAATTTCTCATGACCTGTTCTACACAGTCAAACACTTTGTGCTAATCTACAAAGCATGGGTTGATTTTCTTCTGAAATTATTTGGTTTTTCTATTATCTAAAGAATGTTTGCAATACTGTATAGTCCCGCTTGCTTTTCTGAAACCACCATAGATGTCTAGCTTTTCTCACTCCATATGTGATAATTGTCTTTCTTCTAAAATTTTGAGCATCACTTTGCTTGCATAGGAAGTTAGCGTAATAGTCCAATGGTGACTACAATCCTTGGTGTCTCGAGGCCTGGAATGTATATTGAGCATTTCCAATCTGTGAGCCATTATTTTGTTTTCCATATTGTTGGTAGGTTTTTGTCATAATCTGAAGTGATTCCATCTCTACAGTATGAAACCATTCTGTCGGCACGCCATCTTCCTTGAAGGAATCTATCATTGTTTCATCTCTTTTTAAAATAGAGTTCCCAATTTCTTCTAGTTTTTTTAAAATTTTCCCTTATCATATAATGTGTTCCCCTCTTGGCCATATAGTTCCCAATTTCTTCTAGTTTTTTAAAATTATTATTATTTTCATTTATCATATAATGTGTTCCCCCTCATGGTCATATAGCATCCAAACTCTTGGATTCAACTTCTCTTTAACTTCTTGGCTCTTGTAGAAGAGATCTGGTTACCTAGGTTAGGCTGAGGAACATTAACCGCCCATGTAGCCTAGTGAGCTTCATGACTGAGCAGAGATTTGAAGATTAATTCCACTGGTTTAGGTCCAGAATTGTAAACCAGGGGTAGGCAACATGCAGCCTGTGGACTGCATGCATCCCCCTTCTGGGGATTTGGAGGACATTTCCATCACTTTGGTGGTCTCATTTGGGCCACCAGGGTAAAAAAATAATGCTTTTTTTCCAAAACATTTCACCAAATGCCCCCTTTCTTTCTTCTTGAGTGCCCCAATATAACACAAGGAGATACCGCTAACCTCAAAGTATTCCCAATCTTAATCACCCCTTTAAATATCACTATATGTTTTTAGGAAGTTGACTTCCTTCACACAGCCCTCCATATGCTTTTGTTTCCTTAATAATATTCTCTTAACTACAGTCTAAAAAATGGGTCTTCTTGCCACACAATCATGTATGTTGAGTAGGCTCACCTCAACAGTGCTCCAGATGTTCAGGGTACCAGCAAGCCATGTCCTCTCTTCTGGAAGGCTATGCCACCATCTTTCGTTTTAAAGCTTCTCTTTCTGACATTCTGTGGCTATTGAGATCCCCAGCCCTCGCTGAAATGTTTGGATTGGGTGGAGGGATTGGCCCCTCTAGTTTCTTTTTATTATTCCTTTTTATTTTTAAAGTCTCTTCTACATGTGCACAGCAAAGGTTTTTCCCAAACTTGACAATACTTTTTGTTTCTCAGTGATGTCACTTTGGTCCTGTTTTTTTTTAACTCATCACTTGCATTTTCACCCCCAACTCTTACTTTTTATGCCCAGAATGAATGTGAGAGCTGTCCATAGAAGAAAACAGAACAACCCAACATTTACTATAGTTGTGACTGAACATCACTGTGCCCCTGCCTTTAGAGAAGAGATAAAAGCAGCAAACACCACAGTTTCAGTCTTCAGAGTTTAATATGAATTCAAGCTTTCCTCCCTAGACAATGAGATCAGTTACATCTCTGCCTACCTTTCTGTAGTGGAAATATCTCCAGCAACCTTGCTGGACTATTTTTTTTTAAAGTATTTTTATTTTATTATATTTGAGTATTTTAAAATTTTAATATAAATTGTATTTATAAGCTTTTTTTTTTTTACTTTAACTTGCACACACACACACACACACCAAAAATCAAATAAAAATGGTTTTATGTGTTCTTCTTATAAGAAGCAAAGTGTAGGGTAGTGTCTTTTCCTTTTTATTTCTCCGGTTCCCACTGATGTACAGTATTATTGAATTGCTAATCCAGCAAATCTTGGGTTCGGTTAGTTGAAGGAGAGATTAATATTGCATTACCCATTGGCCCATGTGAAACCCAGGACGTGAGGTGAGAAAATGCTGCATCCCATTAGGAAACAGATGATGAAGTCAGAAATCTCTTGCCCTCTCTAAAAGCAGTTCTGGAGATTCCAAGTGTCAGTTGCACATCTCTGCTGATATCTGTTTATTTGGATTAATCCTTTTGTGCTAGAGAGTGCTGAGCTGAGACTTTTGAAACAAAGGAGAATGGAAAGATTCTTTCGAAACATCTTATGTGCTGTTTTGGATTATTACTGAAGGAAAAGGCGGGAGACCAGGGGAATTGGCATGCACTTTTGTCCTGCCTGCCTCCATCTACTCTGGGCTCATTGCTGCAGTGACAGACTGACTTCATTTGTCTGGAGTTCATCTCTTTAAAACCAGCCCTTGCCTACTAATTTTTGTTTCTTAGAGTAATTATATTTGCTTTTCTTCCTTTGGCATTCCTCTTGGGTTTTGTCTTTACACTGTAAATATTCTCAGTGCAATTTTCTCCATGACACTAATGTATACAAATAGGTTAGCTCAGAAAAAGATTCAAAACAATAAAATGTATCACCAAATTCAGCATATATTGTTTAATTTACACTTTTAAATCTACGTCTTGCTGTTTTATAAAGTGTCATGTTTACTGTCAGCCTTGAAAAATGGAAATTAAAAACCCGGATAAGAGATGATGCATTTTGGTATGCACTTTCTTATTCTATTTTGTCAGACATTTGTAATTTATGATTTTATATATTTGTAATTTGTTATTTGAGTGGAGTGTTTTTAATGTAGACTGCTAGAACTCCTATGTGAAAATAAGGAATATGAATCAAATCAAATTATCTCTCCTAATCATTAAAAATGAATTTTGAAACATGAATACGTTCTACTTATTCCGCAAGCTATCTAGCATTATTTCAGAGATACATCAGCTGTGATTCAATGTCCATACATCATTTATCAGAATACATTTGGATCCTCATTTGGAAATTTAGGGGGAAAAAAGTTTTATTCAGTGGGGAGCTGTTTGAAATCCACTTGATAGTACTTTGGTCAGAAAGTGGACCTTACTTCAAATTAAATTCACATCTTCATCCCTTCCTTTGACTATCATAAGAAAACAACAAACATCTGTACTGGTCCCCCCCCCCCCAACCATCAAAACCGGAAGAAATTTGTAGGGGCAGAAGCCTCCTAAGAGGGGATTACACCTACTTTCTTTTACATTTGGATACTGTATTCTAGTAGACCTAGTATTCACAATGTTTAGTCACGCATAGTCATTGCACACAAATGTGAGAAGCCATTGCTGGCTTGAAAGGCAATATCATCTCAATGGCTACCCATCCTGAACAAATCACATACCTCATTTTGAATTTGGGCATGCAAAGTTTAAGTCGGGTAAAATTAAAATGAATAGATGTAGGGGCACATTGAGATATTGTGCAGTGGGCTGAGAACTAGCTTCTAAATAGGCCTGCCAGGCCAGCCCTAAGATTACAGGGCAAAAATCAGAGACCCATAATCTAGGCTTTTGAATTGGCCATTGTGTGACACTGCAGCTATGAGACAATTCTTGCAGCCTCAGTGAAGAGAAAAGGTGTTAGCAACTTTAATGTTTCTATTTTTTACAAGCAATAACCTGTGGCTATAGAAACACATACCAGAGCAGATTTTTGGACTATTTGTTTCTTCCTTGTCCCCTAAGTTTTGTTGCATAATGTCTGATGAAGAGTTTCTATGGAACAGGAAAACTCTTACCCTGCATGTAGTGCTACATAATCCCAACAATAGATACTGCCAATCTTTGATTTTCATTCTCTTGTATGAAGGCTTTGCCTTTCCCCCCAGTTGTTATTTTGGATTTTTGCTTGCCATTGACAATAATCAATATCCTATATATCAGTGTTCCCCAACCTTTGTACCTCTAGGTGGTGTGGACTTCAAATCCCAGATGTCCTAGCCCATTTGAATAACAGGAATTTAGGGACCTGAAATCCAAAACACCTGGGACCTTATCTAATGGGAGGAATTTCTCTTTATTGTGAATAGAGCCAATTAGAGCCAATTCGAATTCACGTGAATTTGCTAGTTTAGCAAATTTACATGAATTCCTATTTGGAATGCATTCAGAAAGACTTCCCATTGCCCGAAAATGACTCCCCCATTGCCCGAAATTGCATGAGATGCTTTAATTCGCAATAACGTGAAACCCCATGATTGTGTTTGGATTGCCATTATATTATACTTCCAATTTCTAATGTTTTGATACGGTCTCTGGAGGACTAAAGTTTGGAGACACACTGCTACATATCATGGTGTGAGTAAAAGACAATCTACACTAGATTTCATCCTCTCCAAATGGGTAACAACTGTTTAGGTTTTCTCCTGGGAGAGGAGTAGCAGAAGTGCAGCCAGATACTATGTAGGTGCCTTCAGCCTATCCTTAGCCAAATGCCTTGTAGAGGGGAGCACTGCCCAAGAAGATACTGAATGCTTCATTGCACAACCAAATTTTAAAACATATGTGCTTAAAGATTACACTACAGAGCTTATCACATGAACTTTAAAACCGGCTCAAGCCTCCCAGGCTGCAGCTGGAACATGGGATGGAGGTGGGAATTATTGCATGCCAGTCACCAGCAGCCATCAACCTGGGTCCAAGCCTGGTCCCATCTGTGCTTCGCCAGCATTTTTTCCAAGTCGGACACTTTTCAGCTTCTAAAAAGTGCTGGCTTAGCGACGCTGGGACCTGGTATGATGGTAGTTTGAGATTAGGCAGCGATTCAGCATACAATAATCCCCACCTCCATCCTGTGTCCTGGCTGCAGCCTGGAAGGCTTGAGCCAGTTTTAAAGTTCATCCGATAAGCTCCAAAGTTAAACAAGCTTATGCCACCAAGAGGAGTCCAGCCTGGGTATGTTGCCTACTCTGGGGCCATTGACTTCTGTTTGCTGCTCTGCCTCTTAGCCTCTGCTTGTTTTGAAGTACATCTGTTTCTGCCAGGGTTTTTCAACTGACAGTCATTACTATAACTCCTAGGACTCTTGGAATTCAATGGCTTAGAGGCTTATTGCATGAGAAAAGAAAGACAAATGATAGGGAGAACAGAGACTTTCTCTATGACTCTTTGAGTGCCATCATAGCACTTCCAGTCTCTTCCTAAGGGAGACAATAGTAAAAGCTCATATTTTGTCACGCTGGAAAAATTGGCAAGAGGCATGCTTTTACACTCTTATTCTTCAGGCAGGAGAATGGAAGTGCTATGACAGCATGTAGAGAAGCAAGGAGAAAGCCACTGTTCTGCCAATCCATTTTGGCTTTCTTTTCTTACGTGATCAGGCTCTTATCCTTAGAGTTTCTCCCTTGCAGACAGTTGGTGAGAGAGGACTCCTTTATTTTTCTTTATCACTTTATTCATTTTCCAAGGCCATTTGTTCTCCTTGTAATGGGGGTTGTAGGTCCCAGTGTCTGCATAACATTCTGTTTTGTGCATGTTTCTGGATTTCCCTGTGTGGGGAACCTGGAACTTGATGAGGCTTACAAAATCAAAAACACACATTAGATAAAAGCTCATCTCAGTAAAAGCATAAAACTATCAAAATATAATTAAACAATCAATAAAAAATGAAAGCCATTTTAAAACAATCCCATTAAAAAGTAAGAAACGGACAGTACAGCATATTATCCAAAAGCTATTTCTCCAGAAACGAGGAAATTTTCAAAGACCCGTCAGAACACAAAGAGTCAAACAAAACAAAACCTGCTGCCATAAAGAAACCACGGAGGGGGCTGATCTAACCTCTCTCCCTCGAAAAGCAGTTCTTAAGTCTGGAGCAGGTGCGAAGAAGGCCCTCTTTTGTTAAAATATTTTATTAAAATATTTAGTGCTATGAATTCTATACCTAATAAGGGAAGTTACGTGATTCAGGCTAGGTGCTCTGGTTACTGAGCTACTGTTGCATAAAGCTGAAAACAGACTAAAGAATTTAAAATGTATTATTGCCCAAGATTAAGAGACATTTCCTTTGACCCAATGTCAGTTGTGCATAGATAAGATAAGATACAGAGTGTATTTGAAACACTACAAACCCTACCGTCTGTAAATTCTTTTCATGGGAGATGCACAGGCAACAAGGGCTTTAGTCGTGCCAATTACCCAAGGTAATGGTTATCTGTCTCCCATGTGGCTGTTGGCAGCACAATCAAAGATAAAGCAAAGTTTTGATTGAAAAGGCAAAACCGAACGCCAGACAGTGTATTTTTGTTTTGCCTACTATCTCTTAAAATGATACACTAAAAAACCTCAACAACAGCAATAAAAACCCACGCCTTAATCATCTGTGAGAGAAACAATTAATTTTAATCAGGATGACAAATTAGAAATACTTGTACGTATTTACTAATGTTATTGGGAAGAACATCTTTCATCTCTGTTTGGCTATGTGAGAATCCAAAGAACCTGGACTAAAGCAGACACAAGGTTTTTTTTTTTACAGGCTTTTTTCTTACTTTTAACAACCATTATGTTAATTAGTTACCCAACCTGCATGCAAATTCAAATTAAAGAAGTGTGGTGTTTTAAGCGGTGATACATAAATCAACATACATGCTTATTTAGAGTTCACATTATGTATTGTCATAACTAGCACTGTTTTAATTTTAGAATAATTCACGAAATTAAAATTACAACAGGTTAGTTCCTTTTCTCTGAGTGTTTCCCAAGTCCACAAGTGTCACTTTCATTGTGGGTATGATGCTTCTCGTGCCTTGATGATGATGACATGACTGTAGGCATCTCTTCGTTCCCTCTTTTTTCTCTGCGTTTCCCACTTTCCTCCCTTGAGTCAGACTGGTTCCAGATATCTAACAAAAAGGTTTGTTACTGGTTAGAACAATGGGGTAAACCAACTGTTAATTGTCTGTAATCTCGCAATAAACAATACCTTTATTGGCCAGCTAAAATAAAGAAAATAAATTTCTTCATTCAAAATGAAGAAAATACATAAGCTTTCAAATTTCCACTGGCCTTTTCATCAGGCAAAAAATGTTTTTAAAATCATGTGTGCGTGTGTGTGTGTGTGTGTGTGTGTGTGTTGTGTGCCTTCAAGTAATTTCTGACTTATAGTGATCCTAAGGCGATCCTATCATGGGGTTTTCTTGGCAAGATTTGTTCAGAAGAGGCTTGCCATTGCCTTGCCCTGAGGCTGAGAGCATGTGACTTGCCCGAGATCACCCAGTAGGTTTCATAGCCAAGTTGGGAATCAAACCATGGTCTCCAGAGTTGCAGTCCAGTACTCAAACCATTATGCCATGCCGGCTCTCATACAGGAGAAGAAAAGTGACAATGTTTAATATCTATCTCTCCTTCCAGTCCTTCTCCTAACCAAAGGGACCTGAGGGTCACTACAGCCATACCACAAACCCTGTCTCTGCTTCTGTGCAATGCCAGGTCCATTAAGAACAAGTCTCACATATTACACAACCTGATAGAGGACAACAACTGTGACCTGGCTTGCATAACCGAGACCTGGCTTGGGCCTGAAGGGGGCGCGGTGTGGGCTCAGGTCCTCCCTTCCGGGTACTCGGTGAAGGACCAGAACAGGTTAGGTGGGGGGGGGTGTTGCCTTGGTGCATAAAAACACCTTGTCTCTAAACAGGAACCTTGTCCGTCAGACCTCCTATATCGAATGTATTTACCTGACCCTAAAGGCCAGAGACAGTCTAGGGATCCTGTTGGTCTACCGGCCACCCCGTGCGCTAACAGACTCCCTTAACGAGCTGACACAGTTGGTCTCGGAGCTGGTGTTGGAGTCCCCCAGGCTTTTAGTCCTGGGAGACTTCAACATCCCCTTCGCGGCCAACAATGTTCCATCTGGTGCAGCTCGGGAATTCATGGATACCATGACAGCCATGGGCCTGTCTCAGCTAGTTACGGGTCCTACACATTTTGCGGGAAATACACTTGATTTGGTTTTCTGTACGGACATGGAAACTCCGTGGGCGGAAATTACTAATATTTCCGCCCTGTCATGGACGGATCATTTCCCGGTGGGGGCAAGCATCAAGGCATCAACCCAGATCCCCTCCGGGGGCGGCGGACCTATTAGAATGGTCCACCCTCGAAGGCTGATGGAACCTGATAGGTTCCAAGAAGCCCTAGAGGGATATATGGTTGGAAGTGACGACGACACTGTTGATGCCCTAGTTAACACCTGGGATACAGATCTCTCCAGGGCTATACACAGTATCGCTCCCAAGCGCCCTCTCAGGCCTGCTTCCAAAAAGAAACCCTGGTATACGGAAGATCTCCGGGCCAGGAAGCGGGTTCTGCGACAGCTAGAGCACGCCTGGCGGAAACACCAGCGTTTATCCGACAAGGCTCTCCTAGACCATCTTTTGAAGGACTATGGAGAGGCGATACGAGCAGCTAAGAATTCGTTCTATGCTGCTCGTATCGCGTCTGCGGAGTCGCGTCCAGCAGAGTTGTTCAGGGTAGTGAGAGAGCTAACTCAGCTCTCTCCTGCCCCGAACCAGATCCTTGAACCTACTAAGGCCTGCTGTGACCAGTTTAACAACTTCTTCGCGGATAAAATCTCTCGGATAAACGAAGGTCTGGATGCCAGTGTTAAAGCAGTATCCAGAATAGAGGTGTCCAGAGCTTCCGTGGACTCAGTTGTACTGGATCAGTTTGAGTCTGTCAGTACCGAGGATGTGGACAAGATCCTTAGAAGTGTTAGGAAGACAACCTGGTCTCTCGATCCCTGCCCCTCGTGGCTAGTGGCACGGGGGGACCGGTAGTAACTTCTTTGTTACACCGGATTATCAATACATCATTGAGGGAGGGACAGTTGCCTGACCATCTTAAATTGGCCACAGTAAAACCAATATTGAAGAAGCCCTCCTTTGACCCCCTGGTTCATAATAATTATGGGCCAGTTTCGCTACTGCCATTTCTGGGGAAGGTGATCGAGAGGGCAGTTGCAATCCAGCTTCAATCGATCTTGGATGAAACGGATTTTCTAGATCCATTTCAAACCGGTTTTCGGGCGGGCCATGGGGTTGAGACTGCCATGGTCGCCCTGGTCGATGATCTCCGTCTGGGCATCGACAGGGGTAGCGTGTCCCTGCTGGTGCTCTTGGACATCTCAGCGGCTTTCGATACCATAGACCATGGTATCCTTCTGGAACGCCTAGCAGAGGTGGGAATCGGAGGCACTGCGCTCCAGTGGTTCCGGTCCTACCTCTCTGGGAGGTTCCAGATGGTGCAGTTGGGGGACGTGTGCTCCGATAAGAGGGCCCTCACCTCTGGGTTCCCTCAAGGAGCCATTCTGTCCCCCATGCTCTTTAACATTTACATGAAACCACTGGGAGAGATCATCCGGAGGCATGGGGTGCGGGGTTATCAGTACGCTGATGACACCCAAATAGTTTTCTCTATGTCTCCAACTGATGCAGTGACCAGGGATGGCGTCGCTCCTTTCGTGGCCTGTCTGGAATCGGTAATGGACTGGATGAGGGAAAACAGACTCAGCCTGAATCCAGAGAAAACGGAAGTACTTGTGATAGGTCCTCCCGGCCCAAGGATGGAGGTGGTTCCACCTGTCCTGGACGGGCTCACGCTTCCCGTCAAGGACACCGTACGCAGCTTGGGGGTGCTCCTTGATTCGTCGCTCCATCTTACTTCTCAGGTGGATGCGACGGTCAGGAGCACCTGTTTTCAGCTTCGGCTGATACGCCAGCTGCGTCCCTACTTGGACCGGAGGGACCGTGAAACTGTAGTACACGCCCTGGTAACCTCTCGGTTGGATTTCTGCAATGCGCTCTACATGGGGCAGCCTTTGTACCACACCCGGAAGCTACAACTAATCCAGAATATGGCAGCACGATTGGTCACGGGGGCATCCAGAACCAACCACATAACACCGATCTTAAAAGACCTTCATTGGCTGCCTATTTGCTTCCGGGCCCAATACAAAGTGCTGGTCGTTACCTATAAAGCCCTAAATGGCTTGGGCCCAGAGTACCTAAAGGACCGTCTCTCCCCACATAATCCACCCCACACACTTAGATCAAGCGGGCAACATTTGTTAAAAGTCCCAGAGACTAGGCTATCGACAACTGCCAAGAGAACGTTTTCAATATCTGCCCCGAGCCTCTGAAACTCATTGTCTGATGAGCTCCGCCTGACTGCTTCCCTCCCCCAATTTAAAAAGGAGCTGAAAACGTATTTATTTAATCAGGCTTATCCTTGATTGCCAATTGTTATTGCTACCCCCCCCCCCCCCGATAAGCCATTGGAACAAACCATTGTACACCGCATTGGGACGATAATGTTTTTATCTGTTGTTTTATTGTAATGTTTTTATTGTACTGTTTGGAATGTTTTTTAATTGTAAAAATGCTGTACACGCCCTGATCGAAGGAAGGGCGGTATACAAATAAAGACTATTATTATTATTATTATTATTATTATTAATAGAGCCACAGCCCTACATTTTTTATCAGCATATTATGTATGTTGATTCTTTTGCAGTTTAGCAGTTCTGAATGGATCTCAATATAGGCAAAGACCACTTCCCTTCTTGGGCATATGGGAAGTGGGGACAAAGGCAATAAAAAACAGTTAATAAAATTTCAACCCCATTAGCAACAGAAAAGTAACTTTCCTTGAGATCAAGTTTGCCCTTACCCTGTGCAAAAATGACTGCCCTTTCATAGACAGAGAACACTGAATTTCTCAAGAGGTCCCTATACTATTACATCTGTGGGAGGGGGGAGGGGGGTTGGAATTGTTAGGTGCTGTATAGATAAAACTTGCCAGTTGTAGTTCAGATGAAAGAGTTTTACTTTTGGATGCAGCACCGGAGTTGCACCAAAATGTTGTGTATCATCTGGAATGGCACGCAGCATCATGATACCCTGGGGGCAGAGTCAGGGCATCCAGCATCAGGACGCTGCACCCTGACTCTGCCCAAAGGCCGGCACAACGTACCAGTCTGTACAGGGCCTAAGATGTTCACGTATCCCCTTTTATAGCAAAGTTTGGTATCCTCAGATCCAACAAAGGTAAAGTAAAACACTTTCATTTTATTTTCATCAATGTGTGGCCACTGAAAACTACTGGCCCCCATTTGAAGAGGGGATTCTCTCTCTAGATAACATAAACCTACATCTGCTGACTCAGAAGCAACTCTGAATGTTTTACCACTATGCAATTTAGATAAGGAATAATTATACTCTGTTTTGTTACTCTGAATCAAATTAGTTCATTATCAGCATGAATTAGGGGTGTAACTATGGGGGAAAATGAAAGCATTGCCCTCAGATATGAATTCTGCTCCCCTGAATAACATTTTCTTTGAGTCCCCAGATTTATAACATTGCAGTAAATTAAAGCTTCAGTAGAAAATAGAAAGTGGCCAGGTAAAACCTACCAAAACAACATGAACCAGCAAATGTAACAGTTCTAGGTGTAAATTATTTGCAGTGTCTCAGTCTCAGAATGGAGTTTATCACATGGGAGGAATTTCTCTTAATTTTGAAAGAAATGGAAGTGAGGCCAGTTCGGAATTGAGTAAATTCACTAGTTCAGCTAATTTACGTGATTGCATATTGACACTGCATTGCGTTCAAGACTGCCCGAAATTGCCTCCCAATGCCTGAAATTGTGTGTGATAGTTTCTCACACAATCACGCGAAACCCCATGATTGCGTTCGGAAGGATTTCCCATTGCCTGAAAATGTGTGTGATCAGCTTTCACGCAATCACGCGAAACCCCATGATTGCATTCAGATTGCCATTGGATTATACTTCCAATTCCCTTTGTGTGATAAACTCCAATGCTAAAAATTTGGGAAATGAAGAAAACTTCATTGGAGACAGAAATTCTGTTTGGGGGACAATATCTTCATTCCCCCCTGTAAGTTCACCCCTGATTCATGAATCAAGTTTCTTGTGGTTGTTTTTGTTGCTGCTCCTGCTTCAAATTAAACTTGAAATTAAACTTTCACTTTTCATTTCTTTCCAGATCATTGATGTGAACTTCCAGGGAGGGGAGGACACTTGTGTCTCATACAATTTGTCCCCATGCATTTGCTGGTCCTTTGAAATGAACTATACTGATTACTATCAGACTTTCTCCAAACAGAGGCACCTAGTTTGGGAGCCATAGCCTGTCTAGTTGTCTAACATACTCATCTTCTGGGGGCAGGGAGAAGTATCACATTATCATTGCAAAGGAAAACAAGTGCTTCTTTGTGATTGATATCTGTGTGTGTGTGTGCACGCATGCGCACATGTGCAAAGTCTAAATGGTCTCTTTCCACAGCTTGGGGGACTGTGGAAAAGTTTGCTTTGTAACCATTTATTTTGGATTTCCAGTCTCTTCTATAGCAATAGCTGTCTTTGGTAATCTTTGAAGAATCAATAATTATTGTGTTTTTCTTTTTTTCCATTCCCATGGTGACAAACACGGAAAGGTACTTAAAGTTGCTGTTGTGGTTGGGGGTTTTTTGTGGGTTTTTTTAGTTAAATGGTTTCTCTTAAGATACTTACCACAGTTGTGGCACTTAAAGAGGACTTTTCAGATTCAAAATACAAAAATAAATAACAAAAGCGGGTACAAGCAAGACAATACTGTTTTTACAGGATTCATTAGGCAGCAGTATCTCCATGTAGCCAAAGGCTAAAGGAAGGTGTTAAAATCTCATTAAGAATCTGTCAGGGCTGTCATGTTGGTAGTAGAAGGAATTGCACTTGAAAAAAGAAGGATAATGCTATGAAATCCAACACTTATTAGAGTTTAATTCTTTTTTTACTAGAGATTTAGCAGTCATCCGCTTTGGGACTGAAACAGTAGACTTATTGTGAATCTTATACTCTTGAAATGGTTGCATTTTCCTAATTTCTTGCCACAAGGAAACACTTCCCACTTACTTAAGTCTTAAAATAATACCCTTGAAGAATTAATTATTTAAATCTCTGGTCTCTCATGCTTTGGGCATATAATAAACATAAAAAGTAATAAAAATATATAGTATTAAAAGCAGAGATCTCCCAAGGTACGTTAAATCACTAACTGGCTTATTGTAGCTTTTTGCAGGCAGGGTTCTCTTCTCTGTTAGCTTCATGCTTATGAAAGTTCACAACATATTAAGACAATTTGTCTTTAAGATGCCAGATGAATTCTTTTTAGCTCTTATTTACCCATCAGCACAGCTCTGGGGAAACAATGTTGTTGAGACAGTAGGTTACATGCCTGACTTCCACACACTGGAGTTCAACATATAAGTGATGTGTATACGTAGGTAGTCCGTTGTCCATAACCTTCAATCTGCCCCACCCCCCATCCCATCCCATATTCCAAGTTGACCAAGAGGACAGGTCTTCTTCATCTTTATGTAGCTGTCTAAAAGAGGGGATTTCACCTGGGATAGTTTGTATCTTCCACCTCTTCAGAAGGTCAGAAATCAAACAAGCATAAATAGATGGTGGTGATCCATCCACTACAATGGAACTTTTGAACCCTGGTGGTGCAGTGGTTAAATGCCTAAACTGCAGCCACTCATTCAAAACCATAAGGTTGAGAGTTCAATACCAGCAAAAGGGCTTAAGATGGACTCAGGCTTGCATGCTTCTGAGGTCACTAAAATGAGTACCCAGATTGTTGGGGGCAAATTAGCTTACAGTTGTAAACCGCTTAGACACTGCTTAGGCAGTATGAAATGGTATATAAACGAAGCTGTTTGTTTTCTTTTGTTGTTTTTGAAAGCTCCATCACATTCACATCACTGTATCCAATACACACGTGCCCATATACACTAAATAAATAAAGATAGTGTATCACACTAAGAGGGATGAGAACTCAGATCCATGGTTGTGATGGAGGCCATAAGCCATTCTTGACAAGTCATCCTTGATGCTGGTCTTCACATTCTCTGATACCCCAACCCTGGGAGCAGTAGAGGCAGGATTAAGTCTACTTGCCCGCCTTCTTGGCCAGAAGAGGCAACAGAGGCCACCAAAGAGAGTATTCTTCATCTTAATTAGATGTTAAATGTTAAGTCATTGTACGGCCGTGTCCTTGCAAGTGCATGAAGGAGGTAACAAAATCAGAATAGTTGGTTCCACCTGCCAACATCACCATGGAGACTGTGCAGGATAGGACAGAAAGAGAGCCTATTGGGCATGAGAGCAGATGGTACAGCAACAGAATCTATGACTCAGGCATCTACCTTCAGCAGAGACACTCAGACCCTGAGAGCAGTCAGGTAGAGCAGCTGGTGGTCAGGGAGATGGGATCACCAGAGACTTCAGCAAACCCATCATCTTGCCTTCTGATGTACAGAAAAACCAGGAGTTCAAAGCTGAGAACAAATTACCTTTTCAGGTCTCTGTAATGCCAGCCAGCCTGGCCTTTTCATTCAGGAATCAAGCCTAGATAGCTGTCTCTTCCCCATCCCCATTTTCTGGGAGTTTCAGTTCAGGGTGGGGGGCTACTTCCAAATAATCTTTGATCCCGTTGGCTGAGATGACTCTCCGAGAAAGGGGAAATGCCTGGTTGGAGTCCTTTCTCCTGCCATGGTCTGTCCACTTGTCCTCATTATATTTCTTCCTACCCTCAGTTCACAAAGTGGCTGCACCCCTATTTCCCTTATCTCCCAACCCATTCTGAAAATGCATCCCTCTCTACATAAAAAGCCTATACAACAAACTGACAGAATTAGCAACCTTTCCCTGCCATTACTCACTAATTGCTAGTTTTCAGACTTCCTGATCATTTCCTTTTCCACGCCCTCCCTCCTACATGGGGCTACCCTTGTGCCTAACTTGGAAACTGCATTTAGTCCAAAACATGGTAGCCAGGTTAATAACTGGAACATCCAGGAGAGAGCACATAACACCGGTGCTTAAAGCTCTCCACTGGCTGCCAATTAGTTTCCAGGCCCAGTACAAGGTGTTGGTTTTAACCTTTAAAGCCCTTCATGGCTTGAGTCCATCCCATCTCCGGGACCGCCTCTCCCCATATGATCCCCCCCGCACACTCCGGTCCTCTGGGAGGAATCTGTTACAGCCCTTGAAGACCAGACTGACACAAACCTCCCAGAGGGCCTTTTCAGCCATAGCCCCCAAGCTATGGAATGACCTGCCGGATGAGATGCATCTTATTACATCTGTTGAAGGCTTTAGAAAAGCCTTAAAGACACATCTCTTCCAGCAGGCCTTCCCAGATAACATTTAATTTCCCGGCTCCATACCCACTGTTGACTCCTTCTCCTAGTTCCTCTTCCCCCCCTTCCAAATTGTTTCATACAGCTTTGGGCAGTTACTTTTGTATGTTTTATTTGTACTGTACTATGTTTTTAATTCTTAGCTATTTAATTCTATTTTAAGGGGTGGGTGGGGGGAATGGGATTGTTGTATTTTAACTTGTGCTGCTTTTAACTATGTTGTACCCCACCCCGATTGCCAGTTCAGAGGGGCGGCTATAATATTATTATTATTATTATTATTATTATTATTATTATTCAACATCACTCTAACCTACGGCTATTTCTTTCTTTCCTCTTTTTCCTCCTTATCCCCTTAAATTTGATTATGTACACGTATTGAAGATAAGTCTAGTTATATAGATCTTACAAAGAAGATTAAAATGGTTTCTATCTCTGCTAGATTGGGGGGACACTCAGGCAGAGGTGGGCTTATTGTACAGTTTCTGCTTTGCCAATTGATTTCTCTGCTTGAGAGATCATGTTCTCTCTCTCATATTTCCCAACAGAAACCAGGTAAATAAAGAGAGGAGATCATGTTAAAACAATTTTGTTAAAAGAAGAGATCCCAAAACACAGGTTTACCTACAAATATAGGGACAACCTGTGGTGTCCTCATTGTTGGCTACTCCCCAAGCAGTAATCTCATTCAGTGTCAACCCTTTGCAGATATGCTGGTGCCCTTGGTAATGGAAAAGAAAGACCAAATCCCTAGAAAACCTATATCGCAATGGGCTGGATTTGTGTGTGTATCCATGTGTCCATTTAGGGATGGTCCTCTTGCCATGCACTTCTTAGCTATTCTAGCCGCCTCTACTCTGTGGGTGCTTGATCATCTCTCTCTGAGCCTGACACAACTTCTCTATGGCTCTTGGAAGTGAGATGGGGTGAAGAGTGGAGGAACTGTTACATCCACCACCAGAGACACCACTCCATCTGACCTCTTTATGCAGCTCTTCTCACTGCTGATAAAGTTGGCTTCTTTTCTAATAAGATCCTGTCATAAGATCAGAGGGACTGTATTGCTGTCAAATACAACTATGAGGTAGCTGCTATGAAGTCAAGGGAATTCTAACTTATGTACAATAGTTATGCCCCATCACATGTTAGTTTGATTCTCCTAATAAAATATGAAACAAACTTCTGAATCTGACACAAAGATTTTAAGGACACTTGCGTGCCTCTGGCATTGCCTATGATTCCCCTGACAAATTAAGAATTACTGGAATGAAACAGCTACTGCAGATCTTGGAATCTATTGTTCACTAAATATTACAAAATTAAATATTTCTACTTTTTACTTCCCTGAAGAAGTGCCACCCTATGTAGGAAAGAATTGGTGTTAATTAAGCTAGGTGATAAAATGCTAAAGATGTATATATTCAAAAAGGAGTCTGTGCATTGTTGCTTCTCTGTGGCAAATGGCTGAAATCAAGCTCTACAGATGTTCACTCCTCAAGTACTACTACTACTACTACTACTACTACTACTACTAAATATCCCTCCCCTCTAAAAAACGCAATCGGGGCGGCTTACAACATTAAAATATACATATACAAATCATCATTCCCACCCGCCTCCATAAAATTAAACTGATTAAAATTAAAACATATTTAAAATTCACAAATAATGATAAACAGTGGCTATAGTGAGGTTGAATCAAAAGCTGGATTTCCTTTTTTTTTGGTGCTTGGGAATTTATTCAGAAAAGTAATACAGGTACTTGCTTTTGTATCCAGTACAGGTTTTCTCTTCATTCATGCCCCATGCTTCAGGCTGTAGTCCTCATAGCTTGTACCAAAGATCAGCAACATTGGGGCAGATTCCTGTTCCCAGGGTCATCAAAGAGCCTGCTCATCAAGAGTCTGTATTGTCATCTGGGCTCTAATTTATTGCAGGTTGAGATGGCCTGACTTTATACTGGAAATACATGCCAGATGAGATATTATTATGCTCAAGAAACACCTGGTGGTACAAGGGCCTTGTGCAAGATGAAAGGACACTCCAACATTCGTTTATTGTGTAGGGGCCTTTACGGCATTTTCATGGTTTATTTATCCCGCTCTACTCCAGCCATTGTTTTGTCTACCACCCACCAACCAGATATCTAGATGTGATAGACACATTTACTAGGGATTATGGGCATGTTTATTCAGAAGTCAGTCCCACTGACTCAGTAGAATGTATTCTTCAGTAACAGTGCTTGTAAGTATAGCCTGATTCTGCAATTTGCCTACCTACTTGGTAGTAAGTTTAATTTAGAATCATAGAGTCAGAAATTTAACTCGATGAGACTTAATTTCAAATAGTTTTCTTAGTGCATGTCATTGTTGGTGCAAGATTTGTTAGTAGATCTCATTGAAATCAGGGGGACTGACTTCAAAAAAGGTTTTCTTTCTACCATGTAGCTTTGGCCTCTTGAGAAACCCTATTATTTTATTTTTTGACCAGTACTTATTGAACATTTCAGCTGAAGAGCAATTTAGTTTAGAAGCCACTGTAATTTTTAGACAAAGAGATCCTATATGAAGAGCTTAAACTCATTTATTTTAATTATAGGTGTGGAACTGTTCTGAAACCTGAAGACTAGCAAACCAAAACTTCCTGAGGTTAAGACTATGCCATCTAGAGGCACTGAGTCACTAAGAGTCCCAAACAGTTGGGATTCTGTACACATTGAGAATGTTTTCTTTGGGCTAATATTTGAGGATCCCCCTGAAGTTTGGGAGATATTTCTAGAAGTCCTTGTGTTCCTTCAAGTCAACTGATCTCTCCCTTTTGTGTATGGAGAGCCCATGTTGATTACATAGAGACCCAAGTATAGGAGAATGAATTTGTTGTCACTTATGGGAGATGAATGGGCTAATAATTTGATGGAATACCATAAAGGTGACATTACATTGTGGAAAGTGAGGAAGTATACCAACGAATCAATCAATCAATCATTTATTTATTTATTTATTACGGCACACAGCCAGTACAAAGATAGAGTACAATAATGACCGAACATCCATATAAACACAATGCAAGAAGTATATTAAAGTGTTGTCACCTACTCTGAACTCCGAGAGACAGAGAATAATTAGAAATAAGAAGATATAAAATATTTTTACAAGCACAGTAGAATCTATGAAAAACAAGACTTCTTCTGTCTGCACTGTGTTCAGTTCAATCTGTGGATTCTTTTGCACTACACAGTTATAGCACTATCATGCCACTTAAACTGCCATGGTTTCATCCTATGGATTCCCAAGACTGGGTACTTTAAGGAGGAATTTTTATAATCCTCAGACAGAGAATCCACTCTGGGGCCTGTGACAAAAATACAAACCATTGGAGGCAGCTGTGACAGGTGAAGGGGAATTGTAAGTGTCATAATTGTGTAGTGTGAAAGATAGCTATATGTCCTGTAGGAACTTCCTTTCTCTCGGTATAACTAAAACAGATGGCCTCCTAAGCCAATTATTTGAAAGACGAATGCATCTTCAGTTGAGTTCCTCCACAAACTAGCTGACCTAGTACAGTAAGTTGTTTTTACTTATGTGTCTAATTTGACTAATACATAACAATTCCATTCTTGTTTTATTTCAGAGGGAAAAAAGCATGGAGATACGAGAACTCTGCCTTATCTCATCACAAGTCAAGCACTGTTATCCTTGCCTTGCCCTCATTTGCTAAGATTTGCTGCCTTGCAATATGGAGGTTCTGTTCAGCTGTCAATTCAATATTACTCTTAAAGCTAATGATAGACCTTTCTTCCATTGATTGTCTTCAAATCTCCTTTTAAATGGCATCTAAACTAATAGCCACTCAAGCCACAATAACAAATATACTGTTTTACAATTATCATTGGGGTCAAAGATGTAAAGTATAATTCAGTAGCACTTAGGTATACCTCTTTATTCGTCTTCTGTCCCTTTTAGTCCAACAAGGCTTAAGGCTATTAATATTCTCAGGTCTAGCAGCAAGTTGGCAGGCTGTTGTTTCTTCCATGTGATCTGTACAGGAGGGGGAAACTCTCTTTGCCTATGATATCTGTTCTGATTTGCTTCCCCTAAAAAGATTTTGCTCCATCCTTTGAAATACAGTTGTTCCTTTGTATCTGTTCAAGATGCCCCCTCCCCCAAGATGCCAAAAACCACAGGACCTCAAGTCCTGCTGGTTTTAATGGCAGGACACTGTGCACTTAGTCAGTGCAGCCCTGTGCATGCACCGCCATTGGGTGAACAGGGCAGGGCCGTCTGCGGATGCTCAAATCCATGGATGCCAAGCCTGCAGTATACAGTAGAAGTATATGGCCCAACTTGTTAGTAAACAAAAGAGAGTTGGTCCTTGACATTTCTAGCCAACCTTGGTACTGAACAATCTTCTTATTGGCCAACAATACTAATGAAAAACCTACACAAGGGCTGCATCCCAGCTCCACTGCCCAGTTTCTCTGCCCCGATCTGTCCACTTTACTGCCACACACACCTGAAACAGTTTGGAAAAAACACACAGGATCCCCTTTATCTAGCCACATCAATACAAGGAGGTGTTTCTAATATGTCAATGTTTTCACCTTATCAGTTTATTATTGTATTTTTTTAAATGCTCACAATGTATGTATATATTCATTCAATCAAATAGCTTTTGTTTTCCCTTTATTCTGATTGCCCACCTGGGCTTGTATGAAATGAAGCTGGTAGAGAGGGAGAGGTGAAATGCTGACTTGTGAATGTGTGCAATGGTATGTATAGGATGGTTCACATATAAACTCCGAATCCAAAAAGAAAAAGGAAAAAGAAAGCAACACTGCCTTTTCCAGATGCCAATACAAACAAGGGAGCTGCCTCTCTGTGTCTGGAATTATGAGATGACCTAGGTGAACAGGTGACCAAAGTGATGACCCACCAGCCTGGCCCCATCTCTCACCCTGGTTCCACTGCAATAGCAATTCGGGTGTGTAGGTGTGTGTCAAACCACACATTTTAAAATGTTGCTTCCTCCCCAAAACAGTGGAGTACATTGGAGGTTTTTCAAAATTGCCCTCAGGCATCAAAAAGTAGTGTTTTCACATCAGAAGGAGAGGGATGTCATATGTTCTGACAGAACTGGGATCGAGGTAAGAATGCATTATTTATCCTGTGTAGATTCAGCATAAATCCAAAGCCATTTCCATCAGCTCAGCAAAGGGGATCAGGCAGTACTGACAGCACAGTTCCTTTACCTGTCCTAAGTCCCCAGCAAAAGATATAAAAACTGAAGGGTAATACTTGAGAGGGAGGGGTGGTGGTGGGAGATGGAATCCCTACAAAATAAAGAAACTCTCAACTCTCTCTGTGTACCGGCCCTCAAATTTATGTTAGGCACTGCTGGGGTGTTCCTCCCTCTTCTCCGAGCCATTCCAGGCCATCCACCTCATTCACAAGTAAATTATAGATTAGAAGTTTTATTTTGGACTGAACTGCCATTCAGTATGAAAACCAATAAACCTGATGGGAAGCTGGTAAAAGCAACAAGGAACCTTTTGGATAGGAGATGAACCAAAAGGAAGAACAGGTAGAAGATGTCCATTCTTCCCTTCAGCTGGCCTGTTAGTTCCCCACTGCAATTGTGCCCCCTACCTTACACAGCCTTCCTAGGTTAACTAAGGAAGGCCCATATTAAACTGCTAGTAAAACACTGAAGGTCTACAATCAATACCCAGCAAAGCAAGCACAATGTAGTTTAAAAAACTAGCTCAGCAAAGGGTAGTTATCAAATAATGACCCATGACTACTTTTTTAATTATCAGACCTTTAAAAATGACTTGACATTATTATCTGCTCGAGGCAGTGTATGTAGCAGAGTTTATGTCTTCTAATCAAATAGGCCAGATTGTAAACACCATGTAGGAATGTCAGAAAACTATACTAGGAGTCAACAGAGGAAAAGAGGACAGCATATTATGATGGCATGGCATTTCACCTAGAAGCATGCCAATTACATCTTTATGCAAATGTTTTGCATAAATAGATTCAGGTACCATACATCATTTAAGATCTAAAGCAAATGTTGACTTTTAAGAATGCACAATGTATGCTCCAAACTCTTCTCTTTATTCTTACTCAATTATTAATAATGTTTGCGTCTGAGAATTCCCCAAATTATACACTGAGTTCATTGTGATTCACCTTTAGCTGTATTTTAATTGTTTCAGTTGTGAACTTTGCTTAGAATTTCCTAGAATTTCTAGGAGCTGTGACTATCTTATATTTAATCTGCACTGCAGAAATAATTCAGTTTGACACTTCTTTAACTGCCATGGCTCAATGCTATGGAATTCTGGGATCTGTAATTTTGTGAGATATTTAGCCTTCTCTGTCAGAGAGCTCTGGTGCTCCATCAAACTACAAATCTCAAAATTCCATAGCATTGAATCATGGCAGTTAAAGTGGCTGCATTAACTGTACAGAGTGGAAGTAGCCTTGGAGTTAATATTAAATGTGTCATGGTATCAGTTGTTGTTGTTAACTGCCTTTGAGCCGACCTCAACTCATGGCAACCCTGTGGATGAGTCTCTAAGGCTGCATTCTCACTATGATTTAAAGCAAATTGCTAATTGGGTTACATGACCATTGTTCCCATTTGAAATTAGTTCCGATCCTACTGTGATCAGTTTCAATCACAACGAAGCAAGGAAAATGCAAAAAAACTGCTCTTTCCTGAGGCTAGTTCTTTGGTGGTTCTTTTGAAAAGAATTGATTCTGAAGCATGTTCAACAAGTGGAAATGATGGATATGAGTAGCATCATTCTGGAGGGGAGGGACTAATGGCAGATGAGTGTTTAACACCTCCCCTCTTTTTTTGATAGATCCATCATAGCCTTCCTCCCCCCCCCCGCCCCGTGCTGCCTTTGTGCTTGTGGTGTGACCTATGGGCACATTATTTTTTTTAAAAAAAAATGATAAAATATTCGATTCATTGATTTTGAAACTACTTTCAATCAGTGAGGCAAATTGTTGCAAAACCAATGAATTGAATCTTCCATCAATTAAAAAAAATTGATAGAATACTTGATTCATTGGTTTTGCAACTACTTGCAATTAGCCGGGCGATCTGACGGCAGCTCATAGTGAGGCAAGTAGTTGCAAAACCAATGAATCTAATCTTCTATCAATTTATTTTAATTACACACACACATACACACACATTTCCCAAGCATGTCAGGGCTGCCGCTTACATCACTGATGCACATATGATTAACATGCATTTTGAAGTGGCACAAACTAGAGGGGATGACAATCATGCCAAAAAAGAAGTGATTACATGGAGATAATGAAAACATCCATTTTCATAGTGGGACAGACCTTTTGGAATCGATTTACCAACAAAGAGCGAAGATGAATCGCAAACTAGTTTAAATGTAAGTGGGAATGAGACCCAAGTCTTCCTGTCCTCAGCTGTTCTACTCAGTTCCTGCAGTTTCAAGTCTGTGAACTTCCTGAGTCCATCATGCAGTCTTGCTCTCTTTCTGTTGCTCTCTACCTTTCCTAGCATTATTGTCTTTTTTAATGAATTGTGCCTTCTTATGATATGGCCAAAGTATGATAGCTTCAATTTCATCATCTTCCAGGAGAATTAAGAAGATTAAAACCCATCTGTTTGTCTTTTTGGCCACCCATGGCATTCTCAGCACTCTTCTCCTGCACCACATCTTAAATAAGTTGATTTTCTTTCCGTCTGCTTTCTTCACTGTCCAGGCTCTCACATCTGTATCTGGTGACTGGGAATATCATGGCTTGGATGATCCTAACTTTGGTGTTCTGTGTCATATCTTCACACTTGTAGCACCAAAGGAACCATCCCACCTTCAAAGAAAACTTTGGAGAATCTCCTAAAAATGAACGTTGTACAAAACACCAAGATAGAGAAGAACTTATCTTGTTTGCATTCTAATGCAGACAGATTTGGAGTGTGTGGGAGAATGCAAAGATAGGACCTTAATGTCCTATAGGGCTGCTCCTTTCCTAGCAGTGTGATGGCTGGTTTTGTTGATTGGTTCTTGAGGTTCATCATATCTCCAGCTGACTTCTTCCTTTTGATTTTATGGTCTTTTTTCTTTATGGCTGGCCATATGTGACAGATTTTGATCCTAAGTCATAGGACAGGTATACCTCTGTTAGCAAAGCAGATATGTTCCCAGGCATTATTTTTTAAACAGAAAACTTGGAATTGGAAGCTGAAATAACACAGAAAGTATAGGGATAGGTTCCTTCTCCACACATGGACACAGAAAGAGGAGCAGTTCAGCATATTTCAGCAAATTTTTTATTCAGAATGAACAAGATCTGAAATGAAACAACTAGGTCAGGTAAGCTTTGCATAAGTAAGCAACAGCATTTTGAACCCCCTAGAAACCACTTCAAAGCACCTTCCAAAATGTATCCAGCAATGATTGTTTCCCCCATAACTACCTCCACTTTTCTTATGATATTTTGATGCCCAGATTTATAAACCAATGCTCTTTTTTTTAACCCATGCGGGTAGCTAGTGAAGGAGACAATGAAGATTTTCAGACCAACACTTACCATGGGGTAAGCACTGGTCAAACGGTGCTAAAATGTTTAGGAAGTGTGTATGTGTCTGAAAGCCTGACACACTTCCTAAACATCAGGGAATCGCCAGCTCCCCTCCAACACCTCTGAATCGTCCAGGGAGCAGCAATTTCCTATGAATCATAGAATCATAGAGTTGGAAGAGACCGCAAGGACCATCCAATCCAACCCCCTGCCATTCAGGAACTCACAATCAAAGCACCCCCAACAGATGTCCACCTATCCTCTATTTAAAACTGCCAAAGAAGGAGACTCCATCACACTCTGAGGGAGTGTGTTCCACTAGCAAACAGCTCTTACTGTCAGCAAGTTCTTTATAATGTTTTTTAAAATAAAATTTATATATATATAAAAGAGAGAGAGAGAGTTTTATATATATAGCTAAGCATTACATCCGTTCCCTAGCATGTCTGCTTACAATTATTTCTGCACCAGCATTCATTGGGTATTAACAAGCTTAATCAAGTAAGAAAGAAATTACCACATGTAAGAGTTTGGGTTACCAGCAATTGCTTGGCAGCAGAAACCTCGAAATGGACCGGCATCGCTGAGAGCAAAATCTGATTTTTTGGTGGACAAAAGACCTCTGTTTTTATACCCTTTCCAGCGTCTGCTTAGCTAGTTACCTAAAAGATCTCAACTCCTCCCCAGTTATCTCAAGTTCAAAGATCTCAGCTCCTTCCCAATTATCTCATCTTTTCAAAAGAGAGATCTTAGCCATAACTCTGCCTGTGATACAATAGGAGACTTTGACTGCCTGCCATCCTAATTGCTTCAGCTAGTGTACCTGCAAGGAAGGTTATTCTTGGTCAATTCTATGGGCCATTCACTCATCTTGATGTGCTGGGCGAATAATCCTATACTGTCAGGTTTGGGATAAGCCAGTCATTTACTTTCATTTTCTCTCTAGCTTATCACTATTTATAATTAGGTTGGCTACAGGCCCAGAGCTATCTATTATGCATCTATTTCCCTAATATGCTGTTACCTAAATCATGCTTATGACAGCTTCAAAAACTTAAATTAGGCAAATAGAACTCTGAAAATTAGCCCGGGCTGTTGCACATTGTTTATTGCAAACACGATGCTACAACCCAATAAAGAAAGTCTGTGTTTCTCTAGCTTTGCTTCCCCAATGACCGAATGCCAATGCTACTAAAAGCCTTCCAGCTAGATGAAGGAAAAGGAGGACTGAGTGGGTGTCAAAAGAATATGTAAAAAAAAAATAAAGGAGCTTATTTGTCAGAAGCTTGGTTAACTGTATACCACAATCGCTACTTTGGGAAAAGGAAACAGTGACATCAGTAACAGGCCAAGAAACTTGGCAACCATGATAGAGAAGAGTCCAGAGGAAAAATATATTCTGTCATTAAAAGACAGAGCTTGAAAATCAGACATGTGCCATGAGAAAACAAGAAAGTGGCAAAAACCCTAAAGGAGATTGGGAGGTCCGAGCATGTTATTTTTTAATTACTCCAAATGAGGTTTCTATCCATCTGTGTGTGTGTGTGTGTGTGTATCCCTCAAGTCACCTGTTGACTTATGATGACCCCATGAAGTGCATAGGTTTTTCTTAGACATGGAATATTGAGTCATGGGTTGGCCAATTCCTTCCTCTGAAAGCACCTGGCATTCTTTGGCAGTCCCCCATCCAAGTACTAGCCAGGGCTGACCCTAGTTAGCTTCTAAGATCAGACGGGGTTTGTTGACTTCAGGGTATTTTTGGCTCTTCTATCCATCAGCAAGGTGCTTCCTAATAGAAAACTCCTAAAATTCAAACCATATAATACAGCTACTCTGTTTCTTTTCTTCTTCTTTTTTCCTTAATGGGTTTATTTTTCTGGAAAAAAATTCAGAAGAAATGAAACACAGAAACATAGGAGGGCTACAAACAGAAGATATCATCTGTATCTCCCATAAAATTACATGAATAAGGCAAAATACAATTTTCTTTATTGTGCATTACAATGGCACAATATAAGCCTCATCTCGGAGTGTCTCGGTCACTGTTAATTTAACTGTAACAGTCAGTAGTGTTTTTTCCATGATACATTGTGTTCTGAGTGATTCACAAGCAAATACAATAACCCTGGCTACAAAAGGCTGCAGTATAAGATTAACAGCTCAATACAAACTTAAAAGGATTAAAAATGAATATTTTATTTGCCCTGTATTAGAATTAGGCCACGATAGATGGCTTCTTGGGGCACACCTTGCAGTCTTAAAAATCCCGTGGCTCAGAGTAAATATAAATGTAAATATAAAATGCTAACTTCAGAAGAAATATCCTTACAGGCCTGCTTTCTCCCTCTTGTGTAGTCAGCTGAGCTGCTTCATTTATTGTGCCCCTGAAGCACTGAAAAACAGATGCATTAATACACAAAGGCAGCATGTTTCAACTTGCAACAAGAGAACTGTAAAAGAAACTGCCAAAAGCTTATCTCAAGGAGTGTAAATTCATCTTGAGTGAAGCCCTGACAAGATGCACATTGTTAATAATGTAATTCGGGTTAGAATGAGTGAAGTGCAGATGAGAAATGAGATTGTCTGTTGCTATGGTAGAGTAAGAGACAAATCCACCACAATTTGATAGTAATTTAGGTTCTACCCCTGTTAATTAAGACTTTATGGTTGTTCATGCTCGTTCGTGATGATTGCAAGTGAGGAACAGCAGTCTAGTTTTGAGACTGTACTACAGATATGTCAGAATATGCAAGCTTTGAGAGAGTTGGGTTTTGTATGAAAGTGTAGAAGAGTGGGAAATCTTTTACTCTTTTATACACAGATCTTAATCGAGGTTGGGAGGGGGAAGATATGTTTTGGACTATAGCTCCCAGAGTGCTTCTCAGAGCAGCCATGCTGACTGAGGGATTTGGCTAGAGGGGTATACTTTTTAAAATGGAAAATGTAATCATCATTCATCAAATAGCAGCACCACAGCAAGCCAGAATACAGATTCTTGAGGGAAAGCAAAAACAGAAAAATCTCAGGACTGCCTTCTTTTCAGTGGTTACAGAGGCTGATTGCATCAGTGTGCCACCATTGTCACCCAACCACTCCTTCCTTCCTTTTTGCAGTTTTGGAGTTTATCAAACAATGGAAATTGGAAGTATAATCTAATGGCAATCTGAACGCAATCATGGGGTTTCACGTTATTTTGTATTAAAGCATCTCACACAGTTCTGGGCAATGGACAGTCATTTTTGAGTAATGGGAAGTCATTCTGAACACATTCCGAATGCAATTGGAATTCACGTAAATTCGCTAAACTAGTGAATTCACTTGACTTCGAATTGGCTCCAATTGGCTCCATTCGAAATAAAGAGAAATTCCTCCCATCTGATAAACTCCTTTCTTTCATCTTGAAACTGTCAGCAATGGAGTATATCTTCTCATGGGAGTCTCTGTGCTAAGAGCATTTCTACATTGTTTGTTTTGGGAACTTTCCAAGGGCCTTTGTTGCAGTTCATCCAAGAAAATGCATTTCTGCACACCTCCTTCCAGATGTTCTTGATGTTGCCGTAATTTACTTTGATACTAAACTTATATTTTATGGCTTTCTGGAATATTAAAGGCAGTGAAGATTAGTAGGGAGGTGAATCTGGGTTTGAATCTGAAGTGTATAGGACCTTACCAAACTATGTTTTGGAAGCTGCCCCCAGAACAGAGTCAGCACCTTGGTTAGTTAGCCTCTTTAAAATTCAGACTATAATCCAGGGGAAATTTATTGTCCCACTCACATTGAAGCCACCAGCCATAACTGAGAAGGGGCCAACTTTCTTTCTTTCTTTCTTTCTTTCTTTCTTTCTTTCTTTTTTTTAAAGAAATGATCATCATGGAAGTTGTTGCTAGGCTTACTGTCTGGTGATGATTTTTGGGAAAGGACTTAAGGAAATGGAGAAAGATGCCCCTTTCTTCAAATGGAATGCATGCTAATTCCCACCAAAGTCCTTTTAATTTTAGAGCTGGTTTTGCACTGTGGCTTTGATCCAGCTTTACATCAGGAAGTGCCAAGGAGCCCTCCATTTATCTGAAGTATTGGAATAAAGATACCTGCATATTCCACAAGGTGGTTTTAAAGATTAAATGATAGGTTTTATCATCTCCTCCTAACCCTGCCTCTTCATGACACAGAACCCCTTCTTCTATTTATTTGTGCGTTTTTAAAAAATTCAATTTGTCCAGTGAGTTCCACTTGCTCCACTTCATTTTTATCTTCTTCCACTTGACCATTCATCTCCTTAACTTTGACAAATCTGAACAGTTCTTATTCAAGGGGGTTTGGGTGTGTCTACTTCCTTCTTCCTCCTGTGTGCAGTGAATCCACTCTGGTTATTATTCCAGAACAGACTGGTGGATAGGGTGACCTTTAGATAGCTTCTTTAAAGTCTGAAATAAAACCCAGAGAAGATTCAATGAACCTCTGACACAGGAGCCACCAACTGTCCCTGTTTTTAGTTACTATAATGTCACCACCTTTTTCAAATATACTATTATTATTATTATTATTATTATTAATTTTATTTATATAGCGCTGTAAATTTACACAGTGCTGTACATACAGTCGTGAATTAGACAGATCCCTGCTCTCAGGCTTACAGTCTAAATATACTACTGACAAACCTGCCCACCTTGCATGCTGGTGATGGTGGTGATGTTGATTGGTATCAACAACTTTGGCTAAAAGTAGACCTTTGCACTTGTTCTGCTTTACTGTGTTTGTTTCAGACAAATTTCCACTCAGCCAGGTGATTTTAGAGTTCTGGGATGTTAGCTATCCCTCCCAGTTTCGTCCCATCAGAGAATCTGATAATGATACCTTTCATCACTACAGTGCTTCTCAAACTTTGGTGCTTGGGTGTTTTGGCCTTCAGCTTCCAGAATCCCAAACCAGTGCTCAGGAATTCTGGGAGCAGAAGGTCAAAAAATCTGGGTTGGGAGCCACTATTGTAAGTCACTGTAGTCCAGGAGAGAGTCATTTGCAACCCTTACAATACCTCCCTTCAGTCTGAGGAGGACCTTTGATCAACATCTTTTGAATGCTATTTTCCAGCCACTTGTGACTCACCTGACAGTACCATCATCTAGCCCAGTGATTTCAAACTTTCTGACATGAGGGACCAGCAATGATCCACGCTCCATTTGTGCCAGGGACATGGTATTGGGTTTATCCCCATTGGCTACAATTTTTTCTTTCATGGAAGCTCTCCAAGGACTGGCAGCAAATGGTTCAAGGACCAACACCAGTCCACAGACCACCACTTTGAGTAGCACTGAACTAGAACATGTTCAACCAATCTATTCAATAAAACATGACAGGGCACTTTATCAAATGCTTTGCTGAAATCAAGATAAATTACGTTCAAGGTTTTACCACAATCCATTAAGCTAGTAACCTCGATAAAAAAAAGAGATAAGACTAGGCTGGCTGGCAACATTTATTCTTGAAAAATCCATTCTGGCTCTTACTGCTGACTGCACAGTTATCAAGATGGCTACAAATTGTCTCCTTTATCATCTGTTCCAATATCTGTTGTAATCCATCCAGGTTATCTGGTTTCAAAGTCAGACTGACAAGTCTGTAGTTATACTTGTCTTTCCCATTTTGAAGAAGAGACAACATTTGCCTGTTTCCTGTCCTACGCCAACTGAACCATTCCGCAGTATTTCTCAGAGGTTATAAATAAAACTCCTGTTGTATCATATTTTCTAGTATCTTCTTTACTATCGAAATAAGACTGACTGATCTGTAGCTATTCCTACAACCTTATCCCCTACTCTGCCACCTTTCTGAAGATTACTGGCACCTCATCCAATCTCAAGGGGGATTGATCAGGCTGCTGGGAGCCAATTCCTTTAGTGTTCTAAGCTACAGTTCACTTGGCCCTGAAAACACAAACTAAGGTACGAATCATGCAGCATTAAACATGCTGTCTGCAAGACCATTGTTTTCCAGTCCTAAAAGCCCCCCAAATCCATTTTTCCCTCTTTGGAATCCCCTCTCCCAAAGGTAGATTCAAAGCTCTAGGTAGTGTTATTCTCCTCTAAGACAAAGAGTGGTCCTGCACACACTTTACTTGAAGAGAAATCAAGTCCTCTTCCTCCTATTTATATTTCATTTTTATTTATATCTCACTTTTCCCCCAGTCCAGGGTTCAAGACAATTTACAAAAACTAAAACAGCTATAGGTTCATGTCATACAAAAGTTAAAAATCTAACTACCCTTGCAATACAATTAAGAGCAGTTAAAGCATGACCATTAAAAAGAAAAAGAAAAACCTACACAGCATATCATAAAATGCCGTTTCCCCCTGAGCCTGCCAAATCAAAGCAGTCTCATGTACCTATGGAAGGATAGCAAAGAAGGAACCATTCTATCTTCTTTAGGAAGGGAATTCCAAAGCTGGGGAGCAGCTTCTGATTTCTCTATTTAATTTCTCTCAAACGTTGTTCCTCGTTTGTTCCCCTTAAATTCTGATATGACTTAATTTTTGTTTGTATTTTTGGTGACTTAAATTAAATAAATGTTTTAAATAGAGAGATGGTCCTCTCCTGTGTTTCCGCCTGTACCTGTATCTAATAATTGATTCTATATGATATGTTTTGCACATAAATTAAACAGAGTGATAAAATGCAGTCTTATTTAACCCACTTGCCAATGGAAAGCCATGCTATTTCTCCATAGCCTGACCTAACAGTTATGAATCAGGACATCAGATAAAGCACAGATTAATTTTTATCTGAAAATCTTTATTGTGCTCCATTAGCCAATGTATGTTTGCAATATGATTTCTAGTGCTTCTTCCTTTTCTGAACCTAATTTAGACATCCCTATGTGATGTAAGTCTTATTTATAAACCCTTGAGCATCAAGTTTGCTGATCTGGCAAAGTAAGGGGCTGTCCAGACCGGCCTGAAAGGCTGACCTGTGGGTAGAGTTGGGGCACAGTGTCTTGATGACGCATGGCCAACTCTGTCCCCCCAGGGTGCCCTGATGCCATGTGCTGCTCCAGATGGTGCACAGCATCATGGTGTGTCTCTGGCACTGTGTCCAGATGATGCAGCACCAAAGGGGTGCCATATAGTCATGCCACTGCAGCAATGGCACCCTGCTTTTTGCTGCTCCTTTTTGTGCCCTTGGAAGGCTCGGTCAGGGCTATGGCATGAGGTTGCCACAGTCCCGATCAGGCTGAAGAAGGGGTGGCTGGACGCTGCCCCTTCGGGGCTGCTTGTACAGCCCCTAATTCAATTCTCTAGTGCTTGCTACAGTTCCCAAGGTCTTATTTCTTGGAGATGAGACAGTAAACTGCCATGAAAGAGGGACAAAATGTAAATACTGTCCAGAGCAGGACTAAGCCCTGTAAAGCTGAATTCTATGTGTACTTTTCTGGGATTATATCTTATTATACACAGTGGTATTTATTTGTTACATTTTTATGTATTAAAATATCCCTGCCCTGCCCTTTACCACAAGATCTTAGGGCGATGTACAAGTAAAATCAATATAAACAGGTTAAAACAAGGTCAAAAGTAGAACTAATTTAAATAGACTAAAACATATTGAATATAATAAGAGGTATAAAATGGGTTTAAAAAGTATAAACAGTTTAAGCCATATACAAAACATTTTGAAGTTAGTCAGTCTCAAAAGCTTTAAGAACTGGGCATGTTTCTACTTGTCACCTAAATAAAATCAACATTTTGGTGTCAACTGATTCTTTATGAGGAAGGTATTCAGTGATATGATATGTGGTACCATGGCAGAGAAGGTTCTCTCCTATATCTTCACACAGGGTATTGACCTCACTGGTAGGACACAGAGGAGGGCTCCTCTATAAGATCTCAGGTCTTAAGCAGAGGTGCTTGATAATTTGGAGTAATCTGAACACGGTCATAGAATCATAGAATCATAGAGTTGGAAGAGACCACAAGGGTCCAACCCCCTGCCATGCCGGAACTCTCAAATCAAAGCATCCCCGACAGATGGCCATCCAACTTCTGCTTAAAGACTTCCAACTCTGTCTTCTATGTGTACCAGTTTCTGTTTTTAAATGTGTATTCAGATTTCTCATCATGAAGCTTTTATACCTGGTGACATTTTAAGCTATGATTCTTTCTTACAACCTGTAACTGCCCCTCAAAATGAGATGGCCCTCCACTCTCATCACAAGAGACACAGCTCTGAATGCCTCAAGTGAAACATTGACAGTCAGTACCAAGATGTAGCTGGCCAAAAGAAGATTCTGACTTAAATTTAGGAGGTTTTGTTTTTGTTTTTTACAAGAGTGAACTAGATGCCTGGTCATGCCTAGCATTTAAAATGAATCTTTTTTTTTTTTTCTGAAGAAGAGGAATGCTGGCCCTTAGTTCATGGCGAGCGTCCAGCTCAGGTAATTATATTGTGCCAACTTGAAATTTCTCCTGTAATTCACTTAGATTTAGTGTTGGTCTGGGAAAGGAAAAGTTGCCATAATGTTGAAAGGTGACATGATGAACTGCTGATTGATTTTCACATTCTGAAAATGAATTGCCACCAAACTGCCTGATTTTGTTTTTTAAAAAAGTGCTGCCACATTATGGTCTGTTAAGTCAGAGAATGACTTTTGAATATTTTATGTCTCCCATCTGAATTATTAAATGTTTATGTGTCTACCTTTAAGGCAGTTTGAATTTTTTGATCATAGCATGGAAAGAAATCTGGACTATTCTGTTCCATCTTCAGTAGGCCCTCTCAAGGGTGACCCAGATAAATTGTGCCTTGTCACAGTCATGATCCTTTTGGAATGGCTTGAGGTTGCTGTCCACCTCAAACCTATTCTTCTACATCAGGGTGATAGATTGTTGGCCTATTGAGAAAGTCAACTGGGGGGCAGAAATTGGTGGTAGGAAGGACCTGATGCGAAAGTGGGCAGAGGTTGCAGACTGTGGCATTGTAAAGCTTTTTATTTCCCTTTATCATCTCACCTTTTTTCCCCTCTGTTGCCCCATCTCTCTCTCTCTCTCTCTCTCTCTCTCTCTCTCTCTCTTTCTCTGCCATCCAATCTTTGCAAGCAGCATGGGGTAAACCAAGGATGACAAACTGCCCACCATGGAGAAAGAGCGGGAAGGGGATGGCTGGGAGCAGTGAGGGATGCCCCTTCCCAGTGTTTTTAAATTTTCCTTTTCAATTTTAGCCACCTTGATTATAGTAAGCCCCTATTGCCTCCCACCCACCCTGTCTCTGTTTACATCAAAGTTCAATGATCAGCAATATCAGTCATTAGAGAGTCTACCAGTTAGGAGGTGGTTAGATAGACTTTGGTGCACTGCTTTAGCAGACAGTTAATCTCCCATGTTCAGCTAAGCAGAGGGGAAATGAAGAAGCAGTAGTGTCACGGGAGGTGAGGGGTGCAAGTGGTGCAGACCGCAGCGGGTAACACCCCAGAAAAGGGGACCACACCTGGTCAGTCCCTCACCTCCCAAGGGGCCTTCTTAGGGCATTGGGCCCACTCTCCAGGCTGCTAAGGGGTTTTCTAGGCTGGCACAGGGCACGGGGCCTGGTCTCCAGGCCGTCACAGGGCTTTCTGGTGCAAAATTTCAAACTTTTCTTCAGAACCTATAAAGGGCTATGGTCCTGAAAAATAAAACCTCAACCATCTCACCACAGGGCCCACTAAAGTTTTCCAGTCTCAGAAATGACCAGATTTCCCCATATTTTCAGAAGAGTCTCTATAAAAAATTTCCAATAGTTAATTTATCATAGTGGATTGCCACACTGTTGTCATTGTATTGGAAATAATCATGTCCTACTTGTGACAGAGTACAGTATTAACTAGTCTAATGATATATGACTGTGCCTAACAAAAGCAGGTTTAAGTCCATTAATTTTTAAGGATGATAACAGTGTTAATAATGCCAGTTACCACATCATGTCACAAACACAAGTATCTTTAACCTTGCCATTTTGAAATGCCATCTTTTCCAAGAATAAATTACTTATATGACTTAAATGAATTTGCTGGCATCAATGCATGGTTTTCTGAAGTAAAAATGAAAGAGTTGGTTCACAACAGAAGCATCGTTCACACTGAAAAGCTGCTTCCTGGTAGGAATGATGTGCATTTTCTGGAAAACTTTGAATTGTAAAGTTGAATTTGTTGTTCTTCTGGTTATTTGCCATCTATTCAAGTTTGACTTTGGGTGGACCCTATGAATGAGAGCCCTCCAAGATCTCCAGTCATCAGATGCCCTTCTCAAGTCTGTCAAATTTAAGGCTATGGCTTCCTTGATTGAGTCAATCCACTTGTAGTGTAGTATCCTTTTCTTCCTACTGCCTTCCACTTTACCAAGAATGATTATTGGGAAGTTCTCCAAGTGATTGCTTCTTGGCTTTTTGGCTAAGACCCAGTGAAAAGTTCTCTAAGTGTTGGCAATAATACTATCATTGTGCTCCTGCTGGATGCCAGTGACACCACTTTGAGTTGTGTGCATGGGGCATAAGAGTGGAGGCATTCCATACAATACCATCCGTTGCAATCGTTGCATGCTCCTGAAAAGGTTTGGTACTGAGAAATAAGCAAGGGAATGGGGAGGGGGTTCAGGCCACATTAGGTGACACCCTGCTCTAAATGTCAAAGGCGTGGGATGAGATGAGGCTCAGTGAACAGAGAAAGGAAATGCTTGCTCACATTCACTGAGTGAGCAAAATGAGTCCACCAAGCCTGAAAAGTGTGTGCATTTTGGGGAGGGGAGGCCCAGTGGGAGGAGAAGGGAGATGTTCATCTTGCTTACAGTCACCATCAGTGAGCAAGGTGAGCATCTCCTCCACCCACTGAGCCTTGGTGGCCATGGACCACCCCTATTCTGCCTCTCTTTCCTGCCTGGCCAGCAGCCCTTCCAGACCCAGAAGAGGTTGCTGGGTGGGCAGGAAAGGGAAGATGAGAACAAAAAGCAGTGTGGCAGCAGCAGAAACATGGAGCTGCCGCTGCCATGACTATCAACAACACTCTACTACTGCTTCTGCCTATTTCTTCAATGGTTTATGGGACCCTGAATAGATGGGCAGTACACAGAAACATGAAGCTGCTTCTGCTGGTACTGGCAATGTCTTTGGGGGTTCCCCGCAGAAACATTCATTTCATTTCATTATTATTACTGGAAATAATTTTATTGGGTTGGTGTTTAAAACTGATCTGTACCAGGTGTCAAATATGCTAGGTATGCCTTTGAGGACAAGTCTATGTGAAAAAGTGCTCCATAAAGGTCCAGTGTTTAAAAATGGCTATAAAATTGTGAAAATACATTGAGGAATCCAGTAGCACTTTAACTGATGGGGGGAGAAATCTTTTTTCCACTTAGTCTCAAAGCTGCTTACTAAATTCTTTTATGCTTTTCTAAACACTAAAACAAGCCAACACTGCTATGTCTTTGAATGCTATAAAATTAGTTAATAATTAGCAAATATTATTCCACAGGTGCATCTACACTGTAGAAATAATGCAGTTCAACGCTACTTTAATTGTCATGCCTCCATCCTACAGAATAATGAGATTTGTAGTTTTGTAAGGCACCGGTACTCTTTGGCAGAGAAGGCCTTGTAGAACAACAAATCCCAGGATTCCATAGGATGGTGCTATAGCATTTAAAGTGGTGTCAAACTGCATTATTTTTACAGTGTAGATGATTCCTACATCAGCTAACCAGTACCGGAAAATATCACTGACAAACTCTTGACATCAGTTACCCCTTGTTGTTGTTGTTGTGTGCCTTCAAGTTGTTTCCACACTTATGGCAACCCTAAAGGATTTTCATGGCAAATTTCTTCAGAGGGAGTTTGCCATTGCCCTCTTCTGAGGCTAAGAGAGTGTGACTTGCCCAGGGTCACTCAGCAAGTTTCATGGCTCAGCGGGAATTCAAAGTCTGGTCTCGAGACTTGTAGTCTAACCCTCAAACCACTGTGCTATACTGGCTTTCGCAGATGGCAACTATTCCATGAATACTGGAAAACAACATTCTCGAAAGTATAATTTCAAGGAGAATTTGGCAAACATTTCATTTCAGCTCTCTTGACAAGTAATGACTACTCCTGGCAGAGAAATGGGTAAACCCTGTGCCACTTGCTACATGAGAAAGTGACTGTGTTGCCTTTGAAGTGGGAAAAAATGAGTGCTAGGTAAACCAATTTTTCAGGAATATAACATAGTAAATATCCCATGCTGTGCACACCCACCTTGTTCTACAGGTATTACTTGTACATCTAGCATTCTGTTTTGTTTGGGCAGGGGGAGTTGGGGGTGGAACGGGCTTTCTGTCTCCACATAAGCCAACAGTGTGTGACTGTTCAGTCTGAACCATCTGTCATTGAGAATAGACCTACAAAGCTTTTGTGCATTACCTCTGTGTGCTGCTAGCACTTGGCTGTTTGCTTCTTTTGGACATGTTCCTCAACCCTGGGCCTTTGAGCTTTGGACTTGGCCCATGTCTCTCTTGGAAGCTGCTGGGACCTAAGAGAATCCTGTGCTCTCCAAGCACACTTTCCTGCTACACCAAATGATGCTGACAAAAATGGCTGTTATAAGTCAAAACACTTCCTAGTGGTGTCAACAGAGAACCCAAAACATAAGCTAAGCCTTAGATGAAACTAATACAAATATAATGCTATGGGGGAAGCTAAGAGAGAGAACACTTTGGTTAGTAGTTTAATGATCCTGAGATTTCATCCACTTAAATTTTTGTTCTGTCTTTTCAATATCTTTCTTACTTCTTACATTTTTACCAAATTCTTCTTCCAAGTAGGTCAAGACAACATACACTGCCCACCCAGCGATTCCATTTTTATATTCACAATAATAAACCTGTGGATTACAGGGCAGGCTGAGGAAGACTGGCCGACCCTGAGATTTTGTGTGAAAATCAACCTCAGTTTGTTTGGTCCAAGCCCAGAGTGTGACACTGCTTCCCACTCCCTGTCACTTGTCCTATCTGTCTAGACAGGGACAATGACATCCATAGTTCATCCGAAATTAGCCCCACATTTACCCCTTTCACCTCTTTTGTCTTATTGCCAGGTTCAGGCAAAGGTCATAAAATCCAGGCATTGCCCAAGAACTCCACATCCTATTGCCTTTAGAGGCACTTAGGCAGCTGTCCTTACTGGGACTTATCTTTTAATTACATCTAATAAGATTGGGATAGAGTAATGGCCTAAATTAGTTTGCGGGGGAAGAGAGATAAAGTATTATATATGAGATGTAAATCTTCATTGCTAGCCATCCCTACATGCAAAAACAAATACTTTTATCTGTTGTTTCCCTCTGGATGAGATTACATGACTTCTTCTATATTTTTGATTATTTTTCACATTTTGGGAATATTTTTGCAACAACAAAAAAGAGGGCATTTTTTGCAGAAAGGAGTGTGTTTTGTGCCAGCGAAGCTTTTTTTTTTTTTTTTTTTGCAAAAATGCATGAAAACCTAGATTTTCTTGCTTTGACGATTTCAAAATGCAAAACAAACAAACAAAAAACACCCACAATAATTTTTGGAGGTTGAACAATTTCTTGATGTGAAGAAAGTTAGCAAGTAATACACAGGATATTCACATATACCTCTTGTTTTGGATGGTGTACAAGAGCTTATTGACTAGGCTCTTATGCACCATTCAAAACCCTGTCAGCTTCCATGGGGTGCTCCTACAGCCATTTAATGGTCCAGGGAGAGAGGGAGGAGACCATGCAGCAAGGACTGTGTGGGTTGTCCTGACTGCAGTTCTTCCCCGGTAGGAAAATGAGACTGAGGTTTTCCCCTTGGGGCTTGACGACTGCCTGGGGAGAGAAAAGATGGAATTGCACATGTAGAGTGCCTGATACAGGATATCAAACAATGTCTAATACTTCCTGCAATTTTGTTGTTGTTGTCATTTGTCATTAAGTCAGTTTTGACTTATGGTATCCCTATGACTGAAGAACCTGCAAAAGGTCATCAACTGCCCTCCTCAAGTCTTGCAAACTCAGGGCAGCCATGGCTTCCTTGATTGACTCAATATACCTGTAGCATGGTCTCCCTCTTTTTCCTACTGTCTCCATTTCCCAAGCATTAGCTTTTTTTCTAATACATTATGTTGTCTCATCCTTACATCTAATAACAATGCCCTGTCCCGGATTCGTCCCTTTTCTCTTGCTGCCCCTCACTCCTGGAACCTTATTCCCCCACGAGCATGGCTCATCACTTCTTTGACCAGTTTCAAAACCGAGTTGAAGACCATCCTGCTCAGAGAAGCGTTCCCAGCCATTGCGTGACAATTGTTATTTGACGTTTTTAATTTATTGCCTGCCTTACTTTACTGAACCCTTTCCTGTATTGTTATGTATTATTTATATGTAGTATGCGATTATTTCTTAGAATGTATGCCATGGAAAGGTTTACTTTTATCTATTTTATTGTTTGAATGTGCAGCGCTGTGTAAATATACAGTGCTATATAAATAAAGCATGATGATGGTGATGATGATGATGATATGTGCAAATAAACAATAGTATCAGTTTAGCCGGCTTGGCTTCTAGTGAGAGTTCAGACCTAATTTGTTATAAGACACAAGGCTTGTCTGCACTGCCTCTGGAGTATTCTGGCCCCTGCATTTGTCTGAAGTCACCTCTTCTTATCAGCTGAAGATAGCAGGTAGTTGTGGTCTCCACGAGCCAGCCAGTGCCACCACTGCAAGTGCAAATCACTCTGAGGTCTGAATGAGGCATCTACCCTCTTTCTGACTTCAGAGCGACTTGTGTGAGCACAGCAACTCAGCAGGGATGATGAGGGACCAGCAGCCACCCATTGCCACTTGCCATCACCACATTTTGTTCTTGATATACTGGAAAACCCAGAGCAAAAGCTAAGTTTTTAAAATGTTGGACTAGGTGTAAAAACCCTGAACTGGTTCCAGGCATTGTGCAAATAGCCTAGACCCAATTCAGGCTTCTGGAGCTTATGCGGGCAAGTCCAAAGTTGTCCTTTTGGCAGTTCACGGTATCCACAGAACTCTCCCCTAGCACCACATTTCAAGGGAGTTGGTTTTCTTCACTTTCACACCCACCTTTCCTGTGGTTTAGGTAATCCTTAAAGCATTGTTGACTTCATAAGTTAAAAAAAGAACAAGCAAGAATGTAAACATAAATGTTTTTTGTTTGTTTCTGTGTGGCTTTGTGGTTTTTCAAAAAGTATTTCCTAGTAGAGTAGATCAAAGGAGGTTGGTACAGTTGGGTGGAGTGAGGTGGTTCTTCCTTGGCCTGAGGAAGAAGTACTTAAATAGTAACCTTAAATCAGGTCAGTGCAAAGAGCTTGGTCAAGCCGAGACGTCAAGTCGTCCCATTGTGCTGGAGGTCGCTAGGGTCTTTGGCTGCATCCACAGTGGAGAAATAACCCGGTTTGGCACTGGCTCAAGGCTATGCAATTCTGGGAGTTGGAGTTTGTTGTGGGCCCAGAGCAGAGCAAACTCCAACTCCCAGAATTGCATAGTCTTGAGCCAAGGCAGTTAAAATGATGCCAAACCCGGTTATTTCTCCAGTGTGGATGCAGCCTTTGTCCAGGATGTCCTACAGCAGAGGTGGCAACTGGGAAGGGGTTCTGGCAGACCACACCAGTACACCCAATTTTATTTTCAACTGTTTGGCAGTCAATGTGTGGGGGGGGGGAGGTATGTTTCAGGGTATTTGGTGTGCTTGTTCGGTTGTGGAACAAGAATGCTGTGTTTTACAGTGGCTTGCCATGAGTTTTTGGGGCAAAAAATATCACCTAATGCACCTGGAGACTTTGGGAGAATATAGGGGCTGCAAATGTGGATCTCAAGGGCCAAATGGGTCCCATTTTACCCACTTCCATCCTACAGAGACTTCAGGTGGTGTGAACTAAATGTTCTTTGGCAAACTAAGCACGTCAGCTGCAGGGCAGGACTGTTTGCTGAGAGCAGTCACTGAGTGGGAGGGTGGACCCCTATTTATTTACAATTTTGAGGTTGTCCTTTCATCACAAATGAAATGATGAAATTAAAAATTAGGATTCTGTCTACAGGAAAGAGATAGGAAACAGGGACATGATTCTAATAGGTGTGAAGAATCTCTTAAGAAAAATCTGTTACTTGGTCTGAGTACTTGGTCTGAGTACTAAGCTGCTATTCAACCCAAGTTGGAATCTAAGATAGTACTTGGATAGGAGACTGCCAATGTATACCAGGTGCTGGAACTGTATTTCAGAGGAAGGAGCTGGCAAAAACACTTTGTGAGTATTCCATGACTTAAGAAAACCCTATGAAATTCATGAGGTTGCCATAAATTGACCAGCAACTGTATGTGCACACATACAGACGCACAACCTGTTATTTCAGCCTCTTTTCCAAATCCATATATAGTAATGCGTTGTTAAACTGTAAACTGGGAAAGAACTCTTGAGATTCCACTGTAAAACAGAATGGCCACAGTTCCAGCTTCCTGGAAGCCTTCATGAATACAATATTGCATATACCATGCATAGTTCTCTTTACATAATTTACATTATGGCAGCTGAGAAACAAATTTGACTGAATTAGGATGAGAATGGGAAAGCATACAAATTGCTTTATGTCTAGGAAGTGCATTCTCCGAACAAGTGTGTATCACAGATAATCTCAAAAGTTCTTAGTCAATTTTGTAAACATCACATATCTTTGTTCAGTTTAACAGAGGGATTATCTTGTATACATTCTCAGATGCTCAGTGAGATTTAAACAAATGTCTGAACATTTACATATTTTCTTACTGGAGTTGTTTGACAACAGAGACATGCCTTTCATCACATCCAATTATGGATACTGGGGCCATGTGTAGGAGGATTATAGAAGTGACAATGTTTCTAATCCATGGACAGTCAATAGAGCTCCCTTGGCTTGATCATATGATCTGCTAGGCACGCCAATCAATAGATGAGATCCAAAATCTTTGTAGTGATGCAAAGTGGGGAGGGGAGGTTTATACACACTCGGATATTGAACTAATGTAGCAACAGCTAGTGGCATTACTAGAGTTAGTGTCACCTGGTGCGGTAAATCATGATTTCCTTCCATTTCCTATGAAAATTGTGTGAAACTACACTTTTCATGGATAGGATCCATTGCTTTCACAATCTTCTCAAAGGGTACAATGACCTATAAATCTTCTCTGTATCGTTAATATATGTGTTGCCGAAGCGAGTATAATGACCTATAGATAGGTTAGGAACTACTGGTGGTTTAGGCTCTAAACTACTGGTCCCCAACCATTTTGCCCCAGTAGACACATTTGGAGATTTGAGAAGTTGTCATCAGCACCACAACAAAATGGGTGTCATGGCTGGAGATGGGGTGATCAGTCATAAAATGGTCATTACAGCAGCTGTGACCAGTCATGCAGTGTCCATCTCCCAGGAAAGCAAACTGGATCAGAAACCAAGTAACTACCCTGATAACCTTCCTAAATAGGCAGAGGCAAGGATTGAGCCCCAGTACACCACAGTACACTTGTCAATACAAATGGATTTTTTCCTGTGTGGAGTCGAAGGCTTTCATGGCCAGCATCCATAGTTTTTTGTGGAGCTTTCAGGCTATGTGGCCATGTTCTGGAAGAGTTCCTTTCTGACGTTTCACCAGCATCTGTGGCTGGCATCTTCAGAGAATGATAGCCTGGAAAACGATGGAGATATATATCCGGTGTGACCCTGGGAAGGAAGGAGTAATTTGCAAATGTATTGTTCTGTTGCTAATGGCAGTCCTCAGGGTGGGAGGATATGCAAACAAGGATTAATGGCTGCTAACTGGTGCTCATTGTCTGCTGGGAATCCCCTGGACTTAGGCTGTCTCTCATTTGCATACGTCAAGTCTTGACCTTGTTGTCCTTCAAGACTGGGAGCCAAGCCTTGTTTACTCACAGGGTTTCCTCTTTCCTGTTGAAATTGTCCAGGTGTTTATGGATTTCAATGGCCTCCCTGTGCATTCTGACATGGTAGTTGTTGGCATGGTCCAGAATTTCAGTGCTTTCAAACAGCATTATATGCCCAGGATGGTTTATAGCATGTTCTGCTACTGCTGATTTTTCCGCTTAACCCAGTCTGCAGTGTCTCTCATGTTCTTTGATTCTTGTCTGCACACTGTGTTTGGTGGTCCCTTTGTAGACCTGTCCACAGCTGCATGGAATGCAGTAGACTCCTGCGGCTGTGAACGGGTCTCTCTTGTCCTTGGCTGAGCGAAACATTTGCCTCTTCATCAGTTTGTAAACCATTTGAAGGTTGTGTTTCTTCACCACTTTCCCTATTCTGTCTGTGACTCCTTTGATGTATGGTAAAAATATCTTCCCTTTGGGTGGTTGCTTCTCTTGAGTCTTCTGGGTTTTTCTGGGCCTGGCAGCCCTTCTGATGTCTGCGCTGGAGTAACCATTGGCCTGTAGAGCCCGGTCCAGGTGTTTCAGTTCATCTTCCAAGAAGTGGGGTTCACAGATATGTTTTGCCCAGTCTACTAGTGTTTTTATAGTGCTTCTTTTTTGTCCTGGGTGATGGTTGGAGTTCTTGTGCAGGTATCTGTCTGTATGCATAGGTTTTCTGTACAATGTGTGGTCCAAACGTTGGTTTGGTTTGTGAATGACTAGGACATCCAAGAATCCAAAAGGAAGATATTTTTACCATACATCAAAGGAGTCACAGACAGAATAGGGAAAGTGGTGGAGAAACACAACCTTCAAATGGTTTACAAACTGATGAAGAAGCAAATGTTTCGCTCAGCCAAGGACAAGAGAGACCCGTTCACAGCCGCAGGAGTCTACTGCATTCCATGCAGCTGTGGACAGGTCTACAAAGGGACCACCAAACACAGTGTGCAGACAAGAATCAAAGAACATGAGAGACACTGCAGACTGGGTTAAGCGGAAAAATCAGCAGTAGCAGAACATGCTATAAACCATCCTGGGCATATAATGCTGTTTGAAAGCACTGAAATTCTGGACCATGCCAACAACTACCATGTCAGAATGCACAGGGAGGCCATTGAAATCCATAAACACCTGGACAATTTCAACAGGAAAGAGGAAACCCTGTGAGTAAACAAGGCTTGGCTCCCAGTCTTGAAGGACAACAAGGTCAAGACTCGACGTATGCAAATGAGAGACAGCCTGAATCCAGGGGATTCCCAGCAGACAATGAGCACCAGTTAGCAGCCATTAATCCTTGTTTGCATATCCTCCCACCCTGAGGACTGCCATTAGCAACAGAACAATACATTTGCAAATTACTCCTTCCTTCCCAGGGTCACACCGGATATATATCTCCATCCTTTTCCAGGCTATCATTCTCTGAAGATGCCAGCCACAGATGCTGGTGAAACGTCAGAAAGGAACTCTTCCAGAACATGGCCACATAGCCCGAAACTCCACAAAAAACTATGGATTTTTTTCTCACCAGGTTACTCATTTCACCGTTTAAAAAAACAAACAAACCAAATCAGCTTTAAAATTAGTTCCTCCCAGTGAATTTTAACCCTCAAATCACAGATGAGATTCCACACAAGAATTACAAACTGTACTCTCACACTGGAAATGATAAGGACCATTCTTTTTTCTCATACAGTCTGGATCACCACCACCATCACATATATACAGATTGTTTCCTTATGGTTCCCTTCTAATGTCTTTATTTTTATTTCTTCCTTTTACATATATGTAGCCATTCACAAGCATGCAAACAGGTGCCCCAGTCATCTACTACACAAGCATACACACATCTCCACAAAATCAAGCTGTCAAACAGTCAACAAAGCTTTTTTGTAATGTTTTTTGTGCAGAACATTGGAAGGAGGCAGGGCACTACCATGGGCAACATGTTAGGGACTCTTGATCTAACCAGGTAACCTGACATCATCTCACATTCTTGGTATACAGTTCTACCCTGTATAGCCACATGGGATCTTGTCACTCTAATACTTTTACCACTGTGTTCTCTCTTCAAATTCTCAGTCTCCACCAACCATTCCTTCCATAGATTCCTGTTTTGAGGCACTGCCTCCTTTGTACCTCTTCTTTCAGACACTTTTTCACCAGATAAACTATTCTAACTCCTGCTATTCCTACCCCTTACATACACCCTATGTATGCACATCATAGAGTCCCATCTGAACTTAAATATAGTACAGAATCCCTATCTGAGAAACCTGAAACCATACAATAAATTTGGTATTTTGGCCAAGTACTTTTTCACATTGTGGCTCTGTATCAAATGTATCTAATGTATGCATGCATAATAAGAGACTGTGTGAAATCGTCCTCCAGGAATGTGTCTGAAATGTCTAGACATGTTTTTGCTGGAGACTTCAGGGCAGAATTAAGCAGAGGTAACCTTACTATGAAGGTGATGCCTGAGGCAGAGGATTTTGGATGCCATTAAAAGAGGCAGAGTAGGAGCCAGACATTAAGAGGCCTAATTCTCTGAAATGAAAGGGAGCTGTGCAAGAGGAACACCACGTAGGTCATGTACAGTTTCTGCTCATTCAGTTGGAGTTATATAGGAAACCCTCCTCATGGATGACCATTCTGCATTATTGGAAAGGGTATTATCTAAAGTAAGTACCATTAGCCTAAATCCAGGTGTTAGTCCCAATTAGAATATACTCATTAAATCAAGGGGAACTTGAACATCAATACTTGATGCAATAGGTTTACTCTAATTGGCACTAGTACTTGGATTTAAGCCATATTGTCCTTGACTGCCTTTGGAGATGGGCCTTTTCCAACCATAGAACAAGCCTAGCTGCAATGGAGAAACAGCTGATCTATCAGACTTACTTTATCCCATGTTCAGTTTAAAAATTAAATCTCATGTTCTTTCCAAAAATGTTTTGAAAAAATGGTTTGGAATGGTTTTTTTTTAAAAAAACAAAACAAAAACAAAATAAATTCCCAACTGTATTTGCACTGGGCAATTTCATTAACCATCCTAGTATAGAGATCTGATATACCTGCTTGCCCTGGATTTACAGACATAATGAGGGTGCAGAGACTGAACCCCAGACTTGTTAAAACCTACAATTCAAAAGTATGCTTATTTTTTAAAGTAAAAACTCTCCATAATTCACAATTTCTTCATGAACTCAAGTCCCAGGGTGAGTCCCCAAAACAAGAGCCTAGACCCCTCTAGCCCTAGGGTTCCGTGAGAGGTTCTGCATGGAAGAGCAAGAGAGCATGATTGAAGGAAAAACATTTTTTGAGTTGTGGATATAATAATTTTTATGTAGGAGTACCCTGAAACCTGAACATTATTTCAAGGATCCCTCCTGGATTTAAAAAAAAAAAAAAAGTTGAGAAAGGCTGGCTGAGAAGCATGAACCCAGAGATGAATCAATAGTGGCTGGGTGGCTGCACAGATAACATTCGGAGGTAGCTATGTTGGCCATTTAACAAATACATACAAAAATCCATCAGTGGTACCTTTATTGGCCAACCAAAATGCACAATATACCTGTTGCAAGCTTTCGAAGCTCCATGGGCTTCTTCATCAGGCAAGATATTACGAACCAAACAGGTGAAGAAGAAAAAAAACTAGAGATGTTAGATGTCTGCATGTTGTCTCAGTCCTTAGTAAATATGTTATGATGGGGAGGATATCTTTTGCAGGCAGGCATTTATGGAAAAGTGGTTCATTTTCTGAGATTACTGGTCACTTTGTGGGGAGGACAGAGAGGGCATTGAAATTTCCCTGTGACCCTAGAGGGTATAGGGGGCTTTCTTACTTTCAGTAAAAAAAAGGGGGGATTGCTGAGGGAAGATGTGGCCTTCTGAGATTCAGCAGGGACATGTCTCACTCTCTAGACCTCTGAACAATGCTCACCTCTGCTCTGGGAAGAAAACTGATCTAGAGGCTACAGTGTCCGTTCTATGTGTTTCACAGGGACCTGTTGCATGAGACAGAAAAAGGAACTGGAGTTTAGCCATAAAGATATGCAGGCAAAGAAGAAGGGATCTTAAACCCATACATTTTTTTTTCTGCTTACAGCCCTACAGCTCAAATGCTTAGGGAGAAAATCTCAGACAAAATCAAGTGATTCTGCCCCAACCAGCATCAGAAACTGCATAAATGTCTTGCTGCTGTTGCTTCTGTTGGTACTGCTGAGATCCCCGAGCTCCTTTCTTCTTCTTAAAACCAATGAATCAACACTATTTAGTCTTGCTTGACTGTCAGTCTGAAAGAAGTGTGAGTGACTGATAATTTGCTGTACCACTCTGTTTACTAGCTCCTACACTGCATCATTCTTGCAAACCTCAAGCAGCAAATACCTTTCCAAATTAAGGCAATACTATATGACTGGGTTCTTTGAGTGACAAACTTTAACAAACAACATCCTGGCTTTAAGTCTAATGTACTCATTTCTTAAGACTGTACATAGTAAACCTATTTCGTTTGCAAAAGCTAACTTTCATATAAACTTTAATACACACGAAAATACATTCACTGAAGTAGGCTTATGACTGCTGTTGCTAAACCAAGCCTTTCTGTGATTTAAAAACAATCATCTTCATACTCAAAGCATACAATCATGCACTATTTTAGCAACATGTCTACAATGAAGAATAGGCCATTTAATGCATTGTACAATGAAAGGGATTTCTTGTCAGTTTTGTTTCATCACTGTGTTCTTGGAGGGGGGAGGGTACAAGAGAAAGAAAAACAACCTTTTATTGTGATAACACTGTGCCTCTTGATCTCTCCAGTTCGAGACTTCCCCTTTCAGGTTTAGAGTTCCTTTCTGATTCTCACCAACAGATTTCAGATGTGTAGATCCTAATAAACTAAAGCAGTGTTATATTTAATTGGCTTAGTATGAAAGAGTAAAACACCTTTCCCATTGAAATCAATGGGATTGACAAGTGCTTCATTTTTTCCTAAAATTATGTCCTGCATTCTTTCATCTTGATGTCCAGGGATGGCATAAAAGGTCAACATGGTTGCATATCACTGCCAGGAATCACCTGGATTTGTTCCTTCCCTTTGCTACTGCAGTCTGTATGTTCAGCTACCTCTTGTCCTTGCTCAAATAAATAAATAAGGCAGAGCAATAAATGCCACAACCTGCTTACTCACTGGCTAACTGCTTGGCAACCATGCAAGCGGTAGCAAATAAAAAGAAGAAAAGGAAGAGCACCAGCCAGTCACAGCGCTGGTAAAGAGGTAAATTTACTAGAGGATGGAGCATACTGATGGCTCAAGGAACCTTCAAAAGAGAGGTCTCCAAATTTGTAACTCACCCATTTTCCTATTTCAGGTTCTGCCTTAAAACAATAATAACAAGGCACTATGGAGAACAAGGACAAGATAGCTGCACAGTACTTTTGACTGGCAGTCTTAGAGCCATACTCCAGACAGACCTTGGCATTCCTTTCTTTTCCCTGCTTTAGGCCTTGAATAGCTTCTTCTCTGCTTCCCTTGTTTAATGCGACCCTGTAGGATGAAACACAAGTGAACATCCTTCTGCACTTGCTCATCTGCCACCTACATCTGCTGCCTATATGATTACCTTTATTAATGTATTAATGTATTGATCATATTTCTATACTGCCCAATGGCCAAATTCTTGAAAATGCCCCCCTTCCCCCCAAAAAAGAAGAGCAAACACATTTAGGCAAACTGCAAAAAGATGCAACAACCACATAAAATATTGTAAGCATATTAAGGTAAGCTATCAGCTTTAATGTCTAAAACCAACTGGCTGGATTTAATCTGAAACAGAGAATAAATACGTGAGCACATATCATCCTGACATTGCATACAATTTAATTCCATAAAACAGGAGCTTTCGTGGTCATCTCTTTCTCTCTTACTGGATAATATATGTGACTATTCTCCTGATAGTCATTTAGCATCCTCCTGAGTCAAAACACTCATGCAACTGAATATATTGCAAGCAGTTTGATAAGTTCAGAAGTAGTGATGAATGGAAGAGGATGACCCCAACCACCACCTTCATCTACACATGCAGCCCTAGAGAAGGGGGCACCTACCAAGCACGTGTCTCTCATTTGACTATTTTATCAATGTTTGGCTCCCAACCATCGAGGGAGACAAAGCACAATGTGGTAGATAGCTTGAAATACCACCTGTGTAGGTTATTTTCCAAGTCACCTCTCCCATCATGGTTTGGCTCTCTGAACACTTGGGAGTCAGATGCTGATAAATAGTGACTGAAGGGCATAAATGTAAGCATTTGACTATTTCACCACTGTCGGAGAAGGTGTGAATAATTTGGGTGGTTTTTTTGCCCAGGAATTGTGCATCCCAAAATGTTTGGGGAAATATTCTGCATAGAAGTACACATGGATTTTTAATACAAAAATTGTGGTGTATGTGTGTGTGTGCGTGCGCGCATGCAAAAAGCACATTATTCAAGCAAACCCTTCCCACTCCCATTGCAGAAACCCAAATGCTTTGCACAAAAACATCCATGTGTGTTTCTGGAAACAGTATATTTCGCCCCCAAAGCCACAATTTCCACACAGAATGATGATACCATTTCAGAAGCCCACGTGGTTCTTTGTTCAAGAACATCAGCAATTTTGTACACACACACACACCCAAACATGAATAAATCCTGTGGGTATCTAGAAACAATGTTTTCATTTTGCAAAAAAAAGTGTTTTTGCACAAAAATGCATGATTCTCAGAGACACATACATGTATTTCTGCGCAGAATAATTTTCCGAAATACCTCAGGATGTGTGAACATGGATGAAATCTGCAGATAAAAGTACTGGTGTCTTATTCTTCCTCACTGAGTTTTCCCAAGTCTTTGGGAAGCCATTTTTCAGTCAGGAAACAAATCCCCTGGGTGGCTGTCTCCTGTCCTCATTGCAGTTGCATTAACTACATCATAAGGGCTTTTCTGTACAATTGGGATTGTACACAATCTTGGCCATGGTGTGCCAACACTTTTTGGTTACCTGAGATGAATCTGCCAGTTCCCTCAGACTCCCTATCCCCTCTTAGCTTACATGGTTGCCCACACGGTATGAAAGAGTGATGAGATGTTCCCAACAACAATATATTATTTTGCAATGCCCTGTTGTAACGCAGAATATTTTGGAGACGTTTGGTTTTGAATGAGCAATTAAGACTCATTAATTTTTTTAAAAAAAATCTGACTTTGTAGGAGATGAAAACTGTTATAACCAGTGTGTTGAGTATGAAATAAAATGTTTCTCCTCAATGACAGGGAAATAAACATCTGGAAAGTCTTGAGCTGGTTATCTTATGCTGTTCGAGATGACATTATGTTTTCCCCTTTTCCCTTTATCACACAATGTCTCCAGCCAAAATCCAACAACCAATATGTTGCCCTTTACCATAGCTTATTATGCTATGACAAACTGCTGATCCTAATAAACGAAATGGTGTGTGTGTGTGACAGAGAGATCTCAATGCAGCTGCTAGTATGTTTGAAATTTTGTGTGGCTCTGGGAAGTGACATGATGACAGTAAAATGTGTCTCAACACTCCTGCTTGTGGTTCAGCCTGTCCCCTTGTCTGGCTCCCACTGGCAACTGAATGACAAGAAATAAACATTGGTACTGAAGACATTGGTACCTGTGATGGCTTTTATTTGACTAAGGCAAACATTGTATGTAGAAATACAAAACAAAACACAGTACTGTGTCTATAAAGTAAACAGGGGCAGACCAGAGTAAGAATGTCACTCTGTCAAACATCACTGCTATCTGTTCAAAATGCAGAGGGATGTTCACCCCCAATTTTGCTTCTGATTCCCTCCTTCTTTATTGCTGCGGTGCCTGTCACAAACTTCCTTTGGTGTCGGAGATGTATTTGAGTTTCGTCCTGAAAGAGGACTAGAATACAGAGTGCAATTAACTTTGTACAGAATAAAAAGTATTAGGGTTAATGACATCTTTCCTTTAATGGACATGACTCACAAGTAATTGAGCTGATAGTTGTTTGTTGAGGTCATTTTGTTGTAAACCCAGAGAACAACTTCCCAAACAGCAAGGCTATACAATATAATCAGCAATTGCCGTACATTTGTTAAACTGCTTTGCAACAATTGACTATCGTATATAGCCTGCATGGTCCAGTGGTCTGAGTGTTGCACTAAAACTGTGTAAGAACAGAGCTTGAATCCCTGCTCAGCCACTAAACCAACCTTGGGAAGATCATATTCTTTCAGCCTAACAGGAAGACAGTAGCAAACCTCCTTTGAATAAATGTTCCCCCAAAACCTCCTGGGATAGGTTGCCATAAATCAGAGTTCGCTTGAAGATTCACAACAACAACAACAACAACAACAACAATTTTAAACTGTATACATATGATAATGTAGACGTTGTGAGGGAAAACAACCTTTGCTTCAGTCTTTTCAGAAAAGGCAAAGGGTGTTCAACCTGAGTACAGTGGAGCAGAGGACATAATAGGAGAATTTCAGCACAGAATAAGTAAAGAGATAGTACAGGAATACCTGGTTAATCTAAATGAATATAAGTCTCCAGGACCAGATGAACTACATCCAAGGGTATTAAAAGAACTGGCAAACGTAATATCGGAACCATTGGCAATAATCTTTGAGGATTCCTGGAGAACAGGAGAAGTCCCAGCAGACTGGAGGAGGGCAAACATTGTCCCCGTCTTCAAAAACGGGAAAAAAGAGGATCCCAACAATTATCATCCAGTTAGTCTGACATCAATTCCAGGAAAGATTCTGGAGCAGATCATTAAACAGAGAGTCTGTGAATATCTAGAAGATAATTCCATAACCACAAGAAGTCAACATGGGTTTCAGAGAAACAAGTCATGTCAGATAAATCTGATCTCTTTTTTTTTTTTTTTTTTTTTTGATAAAATTACCAGCTTGGTAGATGAAGGGAATGATGTGGATATAGTATATCTTGATTTCAGTAAGGCCTTTGAGAAGATTTCCCATGACATTCTTGCAAACAAGCTTGTAAAATGTGGGCTAGACAAGGTAACTGTTACATGGATTTGTAACTGGTTGACTGGCTGAACTCAAAGGGTGCTCAACAATGATTCCTTTTCAACCTGGAAAGAAGTGACAAGTGGGGTCCCACAGGGTTCTGTCCTGGGCCCAGTGCTATTCAATATCTTTATTAATGGCTTGGATGACAGTATTGGGAGCCTAGTTATCAAATTTGCAGATGACCCCAAATTAGGAGAAGTAGCTAGTACCCCAGAGGACAGGATCAAAATTCAAAATGACCTGAATAGACTAGAAATCTGGGCCAAAGCTAACAAAATGAAATTCAACATGGAGAAATGTAAGGTACTGCACTTAGGGAGGAAAAATGAAATGCACAGATATAGGATGGGGGATACCTGATTGAATGAGACAACACGTGAAAAGGATCTAGGAGTCCAAATGGACCACAAGTTGAACATGAGTCAACAGTGCAATGCAGCAGCTAAAAAGGCCAATGCAATTTTAGGCTGCATCAATAGAAGTATAGTGTCTAGATCAAGGGAAGTAATAGTGCCACTCTATACTGCTTTGGTCAGGCCCCACCTGGAATATTGTGTCCAGTTCTGGGCACCACAATTTAAAAAGGATGTGGAGAAACTGGAGCGGGTTCAAAGGAGGGTGACTAAAATGGTGAAGGGTCTGGAAACCATGCCCTATGAGGAACGCCTTAGGGAGCTGGGGATGTTTAGCCTGGAGAAGAGAATAATAATAATAAATTTTATTTCTAGTCCGCCCCTCTGAACAAAGCAATCGGGGCGGATTATAACAGAGTTTAAAAACATAACAGATTAAAATATTCCCATCCATCCCCACCATCAAGGTAGCCTTGTTTAAATATCTCAAGGTATGTCATATTGAAGAGGGAGCAAACTTGTTTTCTGCTGTTCCAGAGACTAGGACCAGGAACAATGGATGCAAACTTCAGGAAAAGAGTTTCCACCTCAACATTAGGAGAAACTTCCTGACAGTAAGGGCTGTTCGACAGTGGAACACACTCCCTCAGAGTGTGCTGGAATCTTCTTCCTTGGAAGTCTTTAAGTAGAGGCTGGATGGCCATCTGTCAGGGATGCTATGATGGACAGTTCCTGCATGGCAGGGGGGTTGGACTGGATGGCCCTTGTGGTCTCTTCCAGCTCTATGAATCTATAATAATTTGGGATTTGGTGATAAATTTAACACTGGAAATTTAAGGGTTCCCCCCCCCTTTCATTTTGACCTCGTTTTTTTTAGCCCCTATAGCTAGGAAGTATGTGGCTATGGCCTGTGAAATTTCCTGAGCCAGAGGGCTTATTAGATTGCATATCTGTACTTATAATTATTTATTTAGAACAGGGCTGTGAAATCAGTTTTGTTATGACTTGGTCCAGGTTATTTGAAGGAACGTACCTTCCTTGATGAGCCTAGTAGAGCACTGAGATCTTCCAGACTCTCTGTCCCACCACCTTTTCAGGCTCTTTTAGTGGGAAGAAGAGAGAGGACCTTCCCAGTGGTTGCTTCCAAACTCTGGAAATCTCTCCTTAGAGAGGCCAGGATGGGCCCATCCCTGCTTTTCTTTTAGTGGCAAATAAAAAAAAATTCCTGACTTGTCAGACTTTTTTCAAACTGAGCTTTGAGGATTATTAGATTTTAAGGGCTGTAGAGACGGGGGACGCTGACAGCGCATTTGAAGGCCTTCAGCTTTGTAGGCTAGGCATTTTCTTCCTATATGTATAAATTGTTGTTGATCCCTTGGAGAGGATCCGATCATTGCAACTGGAAGGTATTGGGAACATGAGGCTCATGACCCAAGCAGAAGGTCAGGGGATTAAAAGGGCATTTTCCTGGGAAAGTTGTGCAATCATGACAAAGATTTTCACACACATCATGCTCTGAGAGGATTTATCCCGGGAAGAACCAGGAATGGTCCCACAACAAATCATTCACAGGGAAATCCTGTGAATGGTTTGTTGCCAGAGCATTCCTGGTTCTTCCTGGAATAAGTCCTCTTAGATCGCGACATTGTATGAAAATCTTTGTTGCGATCACACAACTTTCCCGGGAAAATGCCTTTTTAATCCCTTGAATTCCCATGTTTGCAATATCCAAGGTGACCAGATATCCTACATTTCTGTCCAGGAGGAAGCCCAAGATGTCCTCCATTTGCAGCATGACTATGAAGCATGATTTTATACTTCTAGGAGTGTTTCCAGCTTGTATTTAGGCATGTCCTCCATTTTGTCTTGAATGTCCTCCATTTCATATTGCCTAGTCCTCCTTGGTGGTTGGAACCTCTAGTTACCCTGCACACTCAGCACACACATCTACACCCTTACAAGCACCTTTCCTTGGGCAACCCACCCACACAAAAGAATCCCCTTTCTATCCATTTATGGGCTGTCCTTGTTGTTGGGAATATGTCCCCACTCTCCCACCCACCCGAAGTCATACAAATGCAAAAGAGGCCAAGACACCACAAAAATGGAGAGCATTCAATAAAAATGTAAGACATTCTCCAATCAAACCTAAAAGCACTCCTAGAAATGCAAATTCATGCTTCTCAGTGATGCCCCAAATGGAGGACCTTTGGGTATTCCTCCTGAGCAGAAAGCTGAAATGGAGGACAGGTCTGAAAAGTGACCATTTAGTCATTCTTTCTGGACAGAAGATTGAGATGGAAAACATGTCCTGGAAAAGGAGGACAACTTCTGGTCAGCCTGTACTCAATGGACTTCTTAGCCAGCTCCAAATGGAGGACATTTCGGAATTCCTCCTGGCCCAGAAGGTTGAAATGGAGAACACGTTCTGGAAAAAGGAGTATATCTAGTCACCTGTAATCCTTAGCGAGGCTCCAATGTCCAAGGTGTGAAGTCAAAGGCTTTCATAGCCAGCATCCATAGTTTTTTGTGGGTTTTTCAGGCTGTCAGGCTGTGTTCTAGAAGATTTATTCCTGATGTTTCACCCGCATCTTTGGCATTAGCATCACTGGGGGAGGCGTAGGGGATGCAGACCGCACCAGGTGACAACTTAGAAGAGGTGGTGACACCTGGTTGGTCCCCCATCCCCCACGGGGCCCTCCCGGGCCCTTTGGTGGCCCATCTGGGCTGTTGCGAGGATTTGGGCGCATTGTCTGGGCTGTCATGAGGCCTGGGTGCCCTGCCCAGGCTGCTGCAGGGCCATGCACACATTCATTTCTGTGTATGTGTGCTCCTGTGCTTGTGCGCTCCTGTGTAGGGCGTGCACAGCGGAAGTCCTGTCCCCCAGAAGCCCATTCCCACACACCAGGTGTCACCAAGTCAGGTTACACCACTAATCTGTGGCTGACATCTTCAGAGAATGCTTGTATGGAAATAGTATCTCTGTGGCTGGCATATTCAGAGAATGCTGGCATGGGAGTGGGGTATATATATACTGTGTGAGCCTTGGTTGAGAGGAAGTGATTTACATGTTAATCTATGTGTTGGTCTGTTTTTGAATGGCAAGGGCTACACAGTGTGTGTGTATATATATATATATATATATATGCCCTCGCCCCTCCACATTTGCGGTTTTGGTTTTTGCAGCTTAGATTATTCACGGATTTTCTTAATATGTTCTCTCTATGACTATCTAGGTCCTCCAGTGCAACTTTGTGATCAACTTTAACCAAACGTTGCACTGAAGGACCTAGAGATTCCTAGAGAGAAAACCCCACTAGATATTTATAGCTCCTCCAGAGCAATGCTGTGATCAATATCTGGCAGATGTTGACCACAGAGTTGCAGTGGAGTACCTAAAGAGGTGTTCCCTAGGTAAAAACATAGTGTTTTTGTTATTTGCGGTTTGTCCACATTCACAGGGTCCTATGGCCCTAACCCCAGTTGATGTAGAGGGACAAGTGTGTATATACCCCACTCTCTTCCATGCCAGCATTCTCTGAAGGTGCCAGCCACAGATGCAGGTGAAAGGTCAGGGATAAACTCTTCCAGAACATGGCCACAGAGCCAGAAAAACCGCCCCTTACAAAAACAAAATAAAACAAAACAAAAAAACAAGCAAAACAACAACAACAACAACAAAACTATGGGGGTTTCAACTGCCCCAGTGGGGCAGTGTGGAGGTGCCCAATTTCCCTCTGGAGGGACGCCGCAGCAGCCAAACTGGGCGGGGTCCCTCCGGACCAAAAAGAACTCAGAAAAACTGGGTTCTTTTTTGGTGCATGCGGACTTCATAATCAGTGTGCCATTGGTGGTCTGTGATGCATCCATGATGTAAGCGCGGCGCCCGGAGGTGCGGATGGTGCACTGCGCTTGCGTCATGGACATGCATGCCATATGGAAAGCACTGTATAAAGATGGTGCTGCCCGTACATGTTAGGGTTCCAGAGCATGTGGTTGCTGAACACTCCAGAACCTTAGTATTGGCGGCAGCACGCCGCTTTTGGGCCGTCTGTCTCAGCCCTCTGTGACCAGAGGGCTTCCTACTTTTCCAGGGCCTGTCCTCTATTTCAAATTTTTCTGTCCAGGCGGGGGTCCAAAAGTGTCTTCCATTTGGAGCCTGACTTTGAGGGGCACCAATTTGGGACGTACTAAAAAAAAGGACAGTACTTGCCCATAGGGAAACCATACCTGCCCATAGAGAAGCCATACTTGCCCTGGTGGCACAGTGGTTAAATGCCTGTACTGCAGCCACTCACTCAAAACCATAAGGTTGTGAGTTCAAGACCAGCAAAAGAGCTCCAGCTCGACTCAGGCTTGCATCCTTCCGAGGTCGCTAAAATGAGTACCCAGATTGTTGGGGGCAAGAAGCTTACAGTTGTAAACTGCTTAGACACCCCTTAGATAGTATGAAGTGGTATATAAATGAAGCTGTTTGTTTTGTTTGCCCATAGAGAAACCATACTTGCCCTTCTAAAAACCATACTTCCCATAGAGAAACCATACTTGCCCACAGAGAAACCTAGTTGCCCATAGAGAAGCCATACTTGCCCATAGGGAAACCATACTTGCCCTTAGAGAACCCATGCTTGCCCCCCCATTTATATTTCTAGGAGTGTTGTTGTTGTGAGCTTCCCCCCCCCTTTTTTGGGGGCCATGTCCTCCATTTCCCTGGAAAAGTCCTCCATTGTGCCCTCCTTGGTGGAGTGAGGACTAGGATATATGCAGCTCTGGATGGTCTTGGTGATGAGTAGCGCCCCCCTGCGTTCCCTGGGTGAGCTGGCAGGGCACTGTGTTGCAGCCTCCCTCTTTCTTTCTTTCTCCCTCCTTCCCTCCCTCTTTCTCTCTCTCTCACTCTCAGTGGGCCCTCCTCCTTCCCTCTCTCCCTCCTTTCCCTTCCTCCCATTGCTTGCTCTCTCTCTCTCTCTCTCTCTCTCTCTCTTGGGTGGAGCTGGCTGCTGACATCAGCCTGGAGACTAGAGAAGGGGACAGACACAGACCCAAGCAAAGCCCCTTCCAGCTCTTGCTGCTGCTGCTCTTTCCCTGTTGTTGAAGCTGCCTCTCTAGTCCACAGCCCTTCCTTTTCCTCTGCCTGGCTTGGTTGGGAACCCCCTGGAGGTAAGCTGGGGAACCCCTTTCTTGGGTGTGTGTGTGTGGAAAGGAAGAGAAACCATTCAGCTTTCTTGATCTTTATTTGCCTTTTTTGAAAAACCTCTTGGAGTTGTTGGGGGTCTTGGTGTTGTTGTTGTCCTCTTCCCCACCAGGACTGTGGGTGGGTGGGGAGGAGAGAAAACTCCTTCCTCCACAACCACTTTTACTTACTCCTCTTTTACTCCTTACAAAGCTTGAGAAAATAGTAGGGAAGGAAGGGAGGTGTCTGGTGGTCTTCCCTCCCTCCCCTTCTTTTAGCTTTTGTGCATTTTTAACAATTTGAACTGTTTTTAAGGTATCACTTGGGTATGCTTTTAAGTGGACTGTCCTTTTTAATACTGTGAGCTTGCTCCCAATTTTGTGTTGTTTTCTTTTTTGGGCAAAGGGCATAAGAAAAATAAGAGTCCTCCTAAATGTTACAATAACACAATAGCACCAATAACTATCTAACTGTATTTGATATCTGCTGTTTTAAGTTGTTTCTTAGGATGTTTTTAACTTATTTTAATCTCTAGATTGCACGCCATAGGCAGGCTTTTTACGTATTCTTGATTTTATTTGGTTTTTGTACAGCGCCGTGTACACTTACGATGCTTTATAAATAAAGATAATAATAATAATAACAGTACTAATTAGTATATAATTATATGCTATGAATTTATTATATACTATAACAGTAACGCAACAGCACTAAAAATGATATAGCAATACTAATAAGTATATAATTATATTCTATACATTAATTATGTACTATAAAGTATATAATATGCTATAGTATTATACGCTATTAAGTATTATATACTGCAAAGAATAGTACTAGTAATAATTGGACTGGATAGCCCTTGTGGTCTCTTCCAAGTCTACGATTCTGTGAATAATTACACAATAGTGATAATGAGAGGAAATTTTTAAATGATTTTAACCCTTTTTTGAACTGTTTACTGAAGTGTTGTTGTTGAGCTGTGTGAGCTGCTTTGGGTCCCTTCCCTTCTGGGAAAAAGGCAGTCTATCAATGAAATATAGAAAATTCCAGTGGAGGGGACGAAGTATCTCCAGTTGGATCAATATCGAAAAAGGATAAGGGGAAAGAAATGGGGGAGAAATTGGGGAATCCCTCGGCTGGCGAATGAGGCTTGGGTGGAATCATTGGGACTCTGGAGGCCTGGGTTCGAATTCCAAAGACCCATTGGGTGGCCTTGGGCAAGTCGCACTCTCTCAGCCTCAGAGGAAGAAGGCAGTGACAACTCCCCTCCTCTCTGAAGGGACTTGCCAAGAAAACTCTGTTATAGGGTTGCCTTAGGATGGCCATAAGGACTTGAAGGCACCCAACACACAATCTGCAGCCTTCGAAAGAGGAGCCAGAACTGCCAAAGTGAAGCTGAAAGTGCATCTCCCCCTTTGGGGGGCTCAGGGAAGGGATGGTGGGGGGGCTGTCCAGGTTTTAAAGTCAAGAAACTCTTCTAGCCATTCTGGGCTTGTTAGCACTGGGTTCAGGTTGACAAGGGACTCTGTCCTGTCAGTGTGGTTTATCTGTTTAATAGACAAGTCGATGTGAGTGGACATCAAAAGAGATCAATAGAGTCAGCATTCCTAGGACTCAGGTTGTTGTTGTTGTGTGTTTTTGAGTCCTTTCTGATTTATGGCGACCCTATCAAGGGGTTGTCATCGTAAGAGGAGGTTTGCCGTTGCCTTTCTCCGAGGCTGAGAGCGTGTGACTTGGCCAAGGTCATCCAGCGGGTTTCATGGCCAAGCAAGGAATCAAACCCAGGTCTCCAGAGACATGGCCTAAAGGGTTTATCACACGGGAGGCCAAGCACTCTCATCCCATGAATAAATGGAGCTTAAAACCTGTGAATATCCCACAACAATGGGATTGTTTTCAGACGACATCTGGTGGCATTGTCATTATCCTGACATTAACCCATGAATAAAGCAGCAAAATTGTGTTGCTTTTTTATTTTGGGGAAAATCCCGAAAATAAAAAGCAGTGCGATTTTTGCCACTTTATTCACGGGTTAATGTTGGGATAATAGCAACGGTGTCTGAAAACAAAACCCGCTATTGCGGGATATTCACGGATTTAATCGCCGTTTATTCACAGGATGCGGACTCATCTTGCGGACTCATCTCTCCTGTGTGATAAACTCTTTCTCTTAGTCCACTATACCCACTTCTGAGTAAACAGGGATAAAACCAGATTATCAGTCTTGGGGGCGGGGGGGGGGACATGTCTGACTCTTTCACCCAAACACATTGACACATTCAGTTAATAGAGGGTTTGAGAAAAAAAGTTTTGAAATCAGTATTTAAATTAAGCATTGACCAGTACTTGTTTTGGTGTTTTCCTGAGGATTTCACACAAGAGGATCTTGAAACTTTTAACATATATTCAAGGCAGAGGATCCTGAAACTTTTAACATATATTCAAGGCAGCTAAAAATAGTGGCACTTCCTCATTACATTTCAGAACACCATATTTTTCCCTCAGATATTTCACAGCAATTCTGGTATGTCCCTGTGGCCAGTTATGATGTGCTTTCACGAAGGGCATGTGTGGCCCTTCACATGTTGTTGGCTTGTCACTACTAGGCTGCATCCACACTGTCGAAATAAGCCAGTTTGGCACCGCTTTAACTGCCCTGGCTCAAGGCTATGGAATTCTGGGAAGTGTAGTTTGTTGTGGGCCCAGAGTTGAGCTTTAGGCCACCATAAATCAGAAATGACTTGAAGGCACACAATACCAACTTATAAAGTTAGAAAAATAAATTGTCTAAACTTTCCCATGATTTGTTGGTACTCGGTGCATTGTGTGATGAATGTTTTTAGCAGCAATATCTCTTTATAGTCAAATGTTTGCTCAATGAATTTCATAAAGCCAATGTTTGGAAGGGTACCTGGTGAAGAATCAGAAGGTACTACTGGGCAGAATCTGTGCTTTGTGTGGTGTTTCATTCTCCCTCTTCCTTGCTTGCTTCTTCAAACTAGGGTATGGGCAGATATTGTCTCAGAAGGCAAATAACCCAAATTACTCTGTAGTAGCTCATTAGAGACTATGGCTGCATCCGCACAGCAGAAATAATCCAGTTTGACCCTGCTTCAGTGCTGTGGAATTCTGGAAACTGTAGTTAGTTGTGGCAGCAGAACTCTGTTTTGGTGCTACAACAAACTACAGTTTCCAGAATTCCACAGCACTGAAGCAGTGTCAAACTGGATTATTTCTGCCATGTGGGTGCTGCCAGAGTCAAGATTTTTGCCTCCTTGTTAGGCTGTACAATGCATAAAATTCCAACAGAATGTGGAGAGGATTGGGTAGTACAGTCAGCCCTCTGTATCCACAGATTTTTTTATCCATGGATTCAAGCATCCAAAGCTTGAAAACATTTTAAAAAAATATAAATTCCAGATAGCAAACCTTGATTTTGCTATTTTATATAAGGGACACCACTCTGCGATGGCATTGTATTTAATGAGACTTGAGAATCTATGGATTTTGTTATCCACCAGAGGTCCTGGAACCAAAACCCAGCGGACACCAAGGACCCATTGTATGGCGACCCAAAAGGTTATAAGCAGCAGTTAGGATTCCCTTCCAACACTGGCATGGCCGCTGATCCTATTTAAACATATTGTATTGCCCTGGTGGATGCTGGTGTGCTGTGTATGTCAACATACGTGACAACTGCAAGTGATGATAGTGTTCAGCGTTGAACCTTAGAGAAGATTGCATGTGTACACTTTGGTCTTAAAAGTAGAAGGAGAAAAAATACAGGTGAGGAGGATGAGTGTGGTACTCCATCCTTCCCTGATGCTCTTTTGATGTAGAGGATGACCTTCTTGAAATGGTATGACATCTCTGCTCCTGTAAGCCAAGGTGGTAAGTGGGTGGCCCTCCAGGTTCATTGGAGTGCAACTCTAAGAGCAGGACTTCATGTGACTCCCATTCCAGCTCTCCATCTGCTATCTGGCTTCCTCTCCCCTCCAGAAAGCTGAGAGCAGTGGGGAGAAAAGGTGGAATGAGTATTCTCCCTTTCCTCATTCACAATGCTTTGTACCGTGGAAAGTGTTTAAATTGTGGAAATAATATGCTCTGCGTTCCGTCATTTTAATCACTCCAACCTTGTGAGCTGCCTGTGACTTTGGTTGTAAGTAAACCATATTACCTGATCCTGAGATCAATTTATCTCCATTACTGTGCTCATTTAGATTATATGTGTTCTGTTGCTGGAAGAAGAAGATTTGCAACTAGGCCTTCAGTCTTTTACAAATTTACCAAGGAGTAATCCTTTGTTGTTGTTGTTTGCCTCTAAGTGGTTTCCACCTTATGGCAACCCTAAAGCAATCCTATCATGGGGTTTTCTGCACAATCTCTGTGGCGTGAATAAACATTTAGAGTTAAAGCCGGTGGTTAACTCCAACTAGAGGAACCCCATTGAATCAATGAGAACTGAGCGAGTCAACAATTATGTAAATACCATTGATTCACAAACTAATACTTATTAGCTCATGCACTCTTTAATGTAGACTCTACATTATAGATCATCACACTGGACTAGACTCTACATTATATACCATCACACTAAACATTTCTAGATATGCTTCACAATTTCCCTTATTTCAGTAATGGGGTAGAATTTTCAGTTTTTAAATTCATAGATAAAAGCATAAAATTTGACCCTTGAATTCCTTCTAGGAATTTCAAGCTGAAACCTGTTCAGAGAGGGGTAGTAATCCTTATGGGTGTGTGTACGTGCCTTCAAGTTGACTGTCAATTTATGGCTACCCCATGAATTTCACAGGGTTTTCTCAGGCAACGAATACTCAGAGGTGGTTTTGCTAGTTCCTTCCTCTGAATTACAGTCTACAGCACCTTATACTGTGCAAAAAAATAATACCCCAGAACAGGTATGCTTTGATCTTTCTGGAGTAACTTTAAAGTAGGACATAACATGTAGAAATGAGTGAAAAGGAGGATGTATTCTGAATTCCACTAATTTAGAAAATGATTTTCCCCCTGATTCCTTCACATATCTAAAGAAAAACCTTTGCAATTAAAACGATCTTATTTCCTTGTAAAACTATTCACATTATATTTGTGATTATTATTATTATTAGCTTGAAATGAATGGAGGTGGTGAGAGAATCCTATTAATTCATTAACAGAATCTTTAAAGAAATCCCGTTAGTTTTATTGACGAAAGGTATGAAAGGTTGAATAATATAATTTTTATTCAATTTTTTGTTTGTATAATAAAATAATAAATAATAAAACTTATTTATATCCCACTTTTTGTTAAGACAATCAAAGCGGCGTATATCATTAAAACAGTACAACCAATTACAATAGTACAACAATGTTTAATCGGCTAACACTTATTTGTGGAGTTTATTTCACACTGTTGATAATTCATTATTACAGATGTTTTAGTCCTTTCTAGAGCACTAAAATGCACGAACACATACACCCTAAGTGCTTTTTAATTTTTGAAAGTAGACCTGATTGGCATATTTCCTAGCTGATATTTCTCAGATGGTCTAACAGTGAAGGATAATAACATTTTCTTTCTTTCATGATAAATGCCAAATTATGATAACTTTCCAGAATATCTTTAAGAATAAGCAAATTTTATACATGATGGATTGAGAAGGCTGGCCTATAAAGAAACCTGGTTAAAAAAAAGTGCCAGAGTATATGTTAATAGAACTATTTGGCTCCTTTTGATTTATTCAAAGCTGGTGAATTGTGATTTATTGTGTATAATTCTTCTGTCATCTGAAAGTTCAGTGATTGAAATGAAGCCATATATGGCTATTTTTACTATTAACCTTTGCTGCTGGTGAATGGGCAGATTGCAAAGTGAATTATTTTCTGTCAGTTGAGGTGCTATGTGTGGAAGAGGGAGAAAGAGACTTCAAGTAGAGGATTTGCAACCAACCTGCACCTGTGAAGAGAGAGGTCTGGAATAACTGTGTTGTTTCCTGTCAAGTCCTATTTCTGTTCCTCCCTTTTGACAAATGCCAAATGTATTTGACATCAGCTGTGACCCACTTTACTCCACAGTGCATGCAGTCTTCTTTTGTGTTTGCTTATAGTTGTCATGGCTCTTTGTAGCTGGCCAAGGATCCACAGATTTGAGAGTTGCCTTAGAGCGTATGAGAAGACATGGAAGAGGAATGTGTGGGTGTTCTGGGCTTTTGAAGGTGGCTGTTTTAAATCTTAGCATAGTGTGCAACTTTATGTCACCCCCTGTTCACTGTTCACTGAGGGGGGCCCTTTTCAGGAGGCATGGATCACTAGACCCCAGTGAGCTGCAAGTGGATATGTACAAGCCTGAGCCTTGTAATCTGTTATATTTGCTAACGTATTTTTGTACTGGTAAAAGTTGAGTCTCCCTCCCCACCTGCACTCCAATACAATGCATTGATCTCTATTGTGATTACTATTTGAGATATGGCTGTTATGATGTTTCATATACCAATATCAATGACATGTGGGTGTCTAAAATGAACCCAACACCAATCTAGGAAACGTTCAACCTTTTATTATATGAGTAGAAAAGCTGTATATAGCCCTTTGAAAAGCAGTGACAGTACATTTGGGGCATTGTGTTCCCCTTCCTACCATGTAGTAGTGCACACGGTGAAGGTTTTTTTTTTTTTAACAGGATAGCACCTTCTGCAGCCAACTTTCTGATCTTGAAATCTAAGATCAGGCCTTTCTGGAATGTGAACAAGGAAGACCAGGTGATGTAGGCAGGAAAGCAATGGCAAACCACCCCTGAATGTTCCTTGCCTAGGAAAATCCTATGAAATTCATGGATTGCCATAAATCAACAGGTAACTTGAAGGCACAAACGCACATTCATGTTTTATATATTGTACATTAGACATCACACTACTGATGCTGAAACTGCCTTGCAGAATAAGTACAGTAATCTCTTTGAGGTATGTGTGATCATATGATAAAGGCTTGTGATACAGACTCCCGTGAATTCTAAACGGAGATATGTGGAATGCTTTCACATTGCTTGTTACAAATTAACTAGTTACAACTGGCTGTATCCATCCCTAAATTGTCATAGGCTACAATGTGTTTTACTCTGAAATATAGTACTTTCGAGTTAGTGCAGTCTGACACTTTGAAATGGGCAGAACAACTGGAGAGTAGTTTTTACATAAAACAAGTTTTTTTTTTTTTTTACATAAGGTAGTTTGGCTCATGCTTAACCTCCTTGCCATATTTCAACCTCCTTGCCAAATAAAATGAACAGAAAAGTGTCACAATCGGGCATTTCATATACTGTATATACTCATGTATACGTCTAAAAATTTAGGTCAAAAAATTGACCCAAAAGACCTGAGCCAACTTATCCATGGGTCAATGTAGATGCTGTACTTTAACTCTCATTTTAAAAAAGAGAACCATCCCCTGGTGAATGGAAAGATTATAATTTGTCCTGGAAGCACTGACCTACTCTATCCTCTAATCCATCCAACCTTTAAAGTGAGCACAAAGTTATATCCATTGGAAATTTGTAAGTTCTTTGGCATTGTTCACCTTTGCTTCATCCTTTAGATCCTTTGTTACATACACCTAGGTTTTACCCTCGACTTATTCACGGGTCATATCAAAATCCATAATTTTGGCCTCCGAACCTGCCCTCGACTTATACATGAGGGCGACTTATAGTCGAGTATATACGGTACTTCATGTTTACACATTAATGCTACCATCGTAGCCTGCCTTGGCAGAGCAGCAAACTAGTAGAATACATGTATAATACTTTTTTGAAGGTAATGATAGCTTTGACTGATTGTGATGGAACCTTTTGTATGTCACAGCATATAATTTTTGTCATCTACATAACATACATTTAGCATGCTTTATTTTGTAGTTGTCCTTGGGATTAATTTGCAGCCATCTATGAAGAAATGCTGTTGTTGCTGGAAAATAGGTTAATAGGTTAATTGTAGACAATATGCATTCTCTTTAACATCAAGTTTCTTCTGGGATGAGGTGGGGGGGGGGTTTGCAAACCATAGTTTAAGATGAGTGGTCTCTGTCTTTACTGATATCCCTCTAGATAATTTTAACTGACACAAGAAAAAGATCTGAGACAGATTCTTTGCCTGTGACTCTAACATTGTCACTTTCTTCCTCCTGTGTGACTTTTGACAACTTTGCCTAATGCAGAAGTGAGTGAAGCTTCAAAAGCTTGCATGATGTATTTTGTGCATTTCAATTGACCGATAAAAATATTGCTGTTTCACAATCAGTTTAATGTGACAAGTGTTCATGCACAATGGGTTAAGGACTTTATCACATGAGGCTTGAAAAGTGGAGTTAGTGCCAGATAGCATCATTTGTGGCCATAAAGTGTGTCTGTCACACAATGCTGTATCTGTCCAACAGCTGGTCTTTAGTCCATCCATTGCTGGAACGCTTATTCTCATTGATGGACAAAACCCATCAGTGTCCTCCAGTCGTGCTGCTTTTCCACTGTTGATGCACATGTGATAAATTTCTTGAAGCAGTTCCAATATGCATGCTACATGGTGCAATTGGACATGATCATGCTCCTGTCATGATCATGCAATTGCACTAAAAATAATAATAGAGATAGAAAGGCATGCTGGGCAGGGCACAGGGCAGGGAGGTAGGACTATGAAGGCCATTTTGAGAAAGACAAGGCTGGGACAGAAGCAACACTATGATGCTTTGGAAGGGCTGCACAATAATGACTGTCCCTAACCCAGTATGTTTGCATTTCCTAGACTAATGAGATTGTGTTGCCTTATGAACCTGGTATTGCCACTATAGTAGAAAGTCCAATCAATAACTGAAATATTTTAAAGAATGTCATAAGAATGTGGCCATTTCAACATCAGTGTGAGTTTCTTTAAAATAGCATTGGGAAGACAGCAACAGCCCTACATCAGTTTGCAAGGTCTCCAAGACTGAGGGCCTGTGGGAAAGGCCTAGTGTTGCTGTGATAATCTAAGAGTTACTCACGCCAGCCAAACCCTGTAATAGGATCCAAGGAGAAAATGTATTTCCTCCTATGACTGTGGCTTTCGCTGGCTATGGAACAAGAAATATGCTCATTTTTTAGAAGTGCTTTTTCCATAGAAGCAAAATGAAAGCTGGTTTGGCAAAGCACCAGGTCATTCTTTTCATGTTTTGTCACAAGCCTCTTGGGACCTATTCTTAGTTTTCTGTTACATAACACTGTTCCCCATGCCATTCTTTAGTGATGAAAGGAAAAAGAATTCATATACAGTCATATCCTGTAGAATTAAAGATCTCTGCAGTACACTGCAAACCAAACAACCTATTTTTGGTAAACTTATTGGTTTTAAGGGTACATTGTCAAACTGTTGGGTGGAGAATGAGAATCTGTGGAGATCACAGTCAATAATGCACATGGCAAGACCTTTTCCCCAAGAACAACCTTCAAAGATCTGAATTTATAGAATTTTTCCTTTTTGATCTTTTATCTGTTTGGCTTGCAGCTTTGAAATGCCTGCACTTTTCTGAGCTAGGATTGTCTGTCCCAGTGATCAGCTGGTAATGATGGTGTTTTACATCAGCCATCAGTTGCAGCTTCTCTTTAACTTTCCTTTAATTTAAATTTGTATTTTACATGCAGTGTCTGGAATAGCACAACCTGGACTCAATTTCTCTGAAACAATTCTTAAAATCCCAGTGATGGGAACAAATAATATCGACTGCCTTATTTTGTGATTGGACAAAAAGTGATGATAGACTTGGGCTTAAATCCTGTTGTTAGTTTTGACTGTAGTAGATCCATTGAATCACTGGGATTTGCCTGTGTGTTGATTCACCACTCAACAATTAATTGAATGGATCTACTCCAGTTGGGACTAATAAACAGAATACCAATGTGTTGATTAATGGGGCCTTTTCCAATTTGGGGCCTTCTAGATGTTTTGAACCCAAGTCGACCTTCCTTGTCCACAGATTTTTTTATCCATGGATTCAAGCATCCACAGCTTGAAAATATTTTTAAAAAGTAGAAATTCCAAATAGCAAACCTTGATTTGCCATTTTATATAAGGGACACCATTTTGCAATGTCATTGCATTTAATGGGGCTTGAGCATCCACGGATTTTGTTATCCACGGTGGGCTTCAGAGGATAACAAGGGCCCACTGTACAAATATCATAAACGTCTTCCGACATGGTCAGTGGTCAGGATAGCTAAAAATTGTAGTCTAAACATTTGGAAGGCGACATAACCCCAATCCTTGGTTAGAGAGCTTGGCTTTCTTGTTGGATAAGAGATCCAAGCCTAGGATCCCTAGATGTTGCTAACATTGAAGCGCCACCAGCATGGCCATTTGTCAGGGATTGTTGGAGTTCTAGTCCATGAACTTCTTGGGATCCAAACTGGGAACCACTGATATACTGTATGAACCCCAGTTTCAGAATTCTCACTCAGTGACAATGGACCCATCATTGTCCCTCAGACAATGGACCCATTTGCATGAAACTATAGCATTATTGTTCTTCTTTAATTGCTATGATTCTGTCCTATGCAATCCTGGGGGGTGGAGTAAATAGTTTGATCAGATGAACCAGAGGAGAATTTAGTGGCTGAGGATTTTAACCACCACCCCAACTCCCAATCCCAGGATTCTGTAGGATGGAACTGTGGCAAAGCAGAATCATAGTGCTATAATTATGTTGTGCGAATGGGCCCCTGGTTTGGTAAGGCTGCCCATAATGCCAAGGTATAGCTGTCAGGGATCTCTGCTCACTTTGTGAAGCAGATTAGGCTTTTCTCTTTCGTATAGTAGATTGCTTTTTGTCATTCATTGTGTGGTATTGCATGACTGCACAATAATACAAATCCTGCTAAGCTTTTTTAAAGTTAGCTTTGGAAAGTGATAAACACTCCTTGACAATTTCAGAAAAGAAATATATAAAGATCTTATCTTCCAGACTTATACATAAGTGTAAACAAAGATGAATGTGCATGAATACAATGAATAATCTGAACAACGAATAGAATGGGTATTGATATATGGAGGCATGAGGTAAGCAAAGTTGAGTGCTTTTGAGCCTAACTGATTATAGTGGAAAAGCTAAATGGTGTCAGTAAGACAAAAATATGCAGCTTTAACAGAACTGTGTCCTTAGCATTTGTATAACACATTTCTTGCATTCAAATGCTTACATTCACTCAGTTCATTTTATAATAGATCATAATATAATAATAATGTCTATGTTCCAAATAAAGATTGGTGACTTTCTTACTGTTATATTCCTCGCTGCTGTGCTACAGCTCCTCTCATCATCGGAAAGAACAGTTTGAACCATATTACAGCCTATGAATAATGCAAAACATGACACGGACATCCAGTGAAGTTATTAAAAACCTGTTGCTTATTATTAGATCTTCTGGTTGTAAGTGGGGAAACAACTGTGAAAGAGGGAAGATGGCAACATCCCAAAGCAACTTGGCTGCGGATTTGCTTTCTTAGGCCACAATCACTTCTTGGGTAGGACATTCTCCCATAACTGTTTGATACTATATCAAATACTACTTAGTTTGGAGCAATATGCCCTCCTACTAAGATGCATTTACAATAGTGAAGCCAAAGTAATAACTTAAAAGTTCCAAATTCTTTGCTGTGTGTCCCCTCCCCCACATATCCTTGAGAAAGGAATTTTGAAAGGAATTTCATATATCGGGGGCTAGTTTTATCTTGCAGTGTGGTCACTACTTTAATTCTGCAAGCTGTTGCCTGGTCTCAGTTAATTAAAAACACAGATTCAATGGATGGATGCTGACAGGATGTACAGTTCATACACTCAAAAGGTGGGTGATTATTATCATCTGGAGAGAATAAACAAGTTGGTGTTTGATAGTGGATGGTTAGCCAATGACACTAGTAAAATTGTTTAGCCATATTAGTTGTTGGCACTAGGTAGTTTTCATAGAAAAAAAAAGATGCAATATTAATTGTGAGCAGACAAAACAAATTGAACAAGGATCAGACAGTGCCTTGGCTCCATCCAGCCTGCTTCTATAAAAATGCGGGCATGCTAAGTCCATGCAGATAGTTAATGACTTTATCTGCAAAGTGTACAGCAAAGTGGTCATAGTGGGCCTTTGATTATTTAACCAACTTATTTACTGAGCCTGCAGGAAATGTAGATTGCCTCACCCAGTTATTGGATACACAGAAGTTATTTCACAAATTCCACTAGGCTGACAACAATGTATTCAAAGGGCTGGAGCAGCAGGGCAGGAAAAAGCGGCCCACCATGCATGTGCAGTGTGGCACATACACACCATGTGTGACCTCCAAGTACCTCCCATGTCCACCCAGATGCCATCCATTGGCATAGCTGCCGCTTTGATCAGCCACACAGTCACACATGCGATGCTGTGCCAGTGCAGGGCATTGGTGAATTGGTGTATGGGTAGAACATTGGCAAACAATAATGGAGGTCTCCCATACATGCCCCTTCGCCTCCTTTCACCCCTTGCCCCTCTGTTGGACTGTCTGGTTTGTTCATGTTGTAATTACATCCATTAGAATTGTCATACAGTGGGCCCTTGATGCGAGGGATCCATTCCAGACCCCCCTGTGCATAAAACAAAAAACACGTATGCTCGAGCCACATATCAGTGGGGCTCGAGTTTGCTGCGGGTGCGTGTGCACATGCCGTGGGTGACCACGGGCACACCACACACCCATGCGCCCCATTAGATATAGTGGGGCTCGTACTCACTGCAGGTGTGTGCGCACACGCCACGTGCATGCACAGCTCCTTCCCCACTTCCGGGGCGGCTTCCGCGTAAGCTGGAAGCTACCTATAACAAGCCCGTGTATAGCGTGGGCTCACTATACTTTCATTTCTTTGCTTTGCCACAGCCTGCACTGGGGGCGGGCTGTTTATATGCAGGTGCAAAGATGCACATTTTCCAAGCTAAGATGGAGTATCCCAGCTTCTTTTTGTTCTGTTTTGGTTTCCACCCACTTTGGAGGCATGCATTATATAAACACACCACCTTTCGAGCAATTGGAAGCCACTTTATTTTGCCCATCTATTTCATCCTTATGTTCCTTTACCTGTTTTGCTCCAGACAAGTCTACTAGTTTGCTACTATAATGGAATGAATTAGGAATTCTATATATGATCTGAAGCCATATCATCTGTGAACTGTTGGTTTCTCTTGAGGGATCTGAAGCTGCAAAGTGTAACTCACCCGTTCTTAGGTTTATAAGTCCCTCAAGTATTCCTGCTTCATCCTTTGGCATGACTGGATTGAGCAGTTTTATGAATGGAAAGTAGAGTTACTTTTTCCATAGAATCCTTCCTTTGTAGTTATGCTAAGTAAACCACATTGGTGACCTTCCTGATCATTTTTGTGGAAAACATTTCACAATGGGGTGTAGAGGGGGAAGAACATTCAGAAATGCCAAGAACATTAGGTGTAATCTTGTAGTTAAGCCAGAATTTTAAATGATAATGACATTTTGAATAATCTCAATAAATATTCATTTGTATTATTCACATTAATCAAATCTGTTTAAATAGCAAAAACATTCGATAGCCACAAACACATACACTTATTCAAAGCTAACTTATTTTGTGTGTGAAATGAAAATTTCCTGTTGGTAGCAGTTAGGACTTGGAGAAAGTATGCATTAAATATCTTAACTTGCCAAAATAATTTCACTGCCAACAGTATTTTATTATAGGTAATGATGTTTCAGTGTAAGAAGTTTTTGTTCTGGCCATTCTCCACTTGCTTCCTCACTGACCTTATTGTGTGTCTTGCTCATCAAAGCATTGACGCTGCAGCTTTGCATTGTGCGTGGCTCTCATTCACTGGGCATCACTCCTAGCAACCTGACAATAGCACTTTGTGCATGGAGCCAGCTGCACAGCTGAAGAGAGCCCAGTTCCAGAAACAGTATTATTGTACAGTTCAGAAAAGCCCCTGAAACAGCATCCAGATGTTATGGGCTCCTTGTCAGTCCCAGTGCAGTATCCTCTGATGACATCCACAATCCTATTCCCTGATGGATTCCCTGAGCCCATTTTCACTACAAAACTGAAGCTCTGTTATTACAATTTAACTGTCATGGTTCTGTCCTGTGGAATCCTGGTATAGGAGCTTAAGAAAGGGTACTTTTTATTACTAATGTGGATGTCTTTAAAAAGGCACTTAAGACGGATCTCTTCCGGTGGGCGTATCCATCTGATTCGCTATAAGATTTGAAAAATCGCTCCACTATTGAGGACATTTATTGGAATACTGTATGAAAGTTGTAAATTATTATTAGGATTTTATAATTTTATATTGTATGTTATATTGTAACTTTTAATTATGTAATCCCGCTTCAATTCTCGGGAGAAGTACAAATAAATTATTATCATTATCATCATCATTATTATTACTTAGACTTCTCAGCTAGAAAGTTCCAAACAACAAAACCCAAGATTCCATCAGATGGAACCATAGCATTTAATGTGGAAAAATCGTGCTATACTGTGAATGGGCCCCACTTAAGCACAGACTTTGGAGATTCTATAATGATAGCCAGTTCTTGCTCAGCTCTTAGAAAAACTGTGCTGCCAGAAGGAAATTGATCAGAACCTGTAGTTCACAAATGTCCTTGGAATTTAAATTCTGAATGGACTCAGACCTCTTTATTAACAATAGAAATAAGTAAATTTTGGATCTTGAGTAGGTGGGTGGCATTATTTTTAATTCTAGCAATTTTTAAGTATATTTATATATAAATAATATATTTTATATATATTTATATATAAATATACTGCTCCTGCTCTGCACAGAAATGAGTCATAGTGACCTGAATCCAGTTAATTACAAACAGCTTCACTGGCTCCCAGTTTGTTTCCAGGCACAATTAAAAGTGTTGGTTATGACCTATAAAGGCTCATATGGCTTAGGTCCAGGCTAGGCCCAGTTTCCCTGTATGCGCCATCCTGGGCTCTGAGATCATCAGGAAAGGCCCTTTTCTCAGTCCCATCCCCATCACAAGCACAGTTGGTGGGGACACGAAAGACGGACTTCTCAATGGCTGCCCTAGACTCTGGAACTCCCTTCCCAAGGAGTCCAGAATGGCTCCCTCTTTGCTGTCCTTCCGCCGGCAGACTAAGACTTTTTTTTTTTAATTCAGACAGGCTTTTAAAACAGAAAGTCTTTAAAGAACAGGCTGGGGTATGTTGTAATGTTTTAAAGTGTATGGTTTTAAAGTGCTTTTATCTTTTAAAAATTGTATTCTTTTTTTAATGAGTGATCAATTTTAATATTGTAATAGTTTGATTTCATTTTAGTGGTCGCTTTTGTATGTTTTTAATTGTACTGTGTTTTTAAATTATAAGCCTCTTTGAGTCCCAATTTGGGGGGGAAAGGGATATGAATAAACAGGAGGAGGAAAGGAGGATGAGGAAAGCAGCAGTAACAACAACTGCTACTACAGTAGACAAATCAGTTTTTGAATGGAGAGTCAGTGAGTCTACTCTCACTAGGACTGAATATTAGTAGTATTCAGACTGCTACTCCTTTTTCTGAGTCTAGGCCTGCTATTTGTTTTACCTAAACTATTATAAATATAAAAGTCTGCTTATTTGGTTATAACAAACAACCCAGAATGGTTATATTTTTAAATCACCCTTTCAAAAGCTCTTGCTGTGATCCTATACATGTAGCTACAATGTCACAGCTGTGCTCCATCTCCTGATCTGAATCCTTAAAACCCCCTTAAAATCTAGGCAACTGTTTCTGCTCACTGCGCTGCAGCTCACTGGAGAAAAGGGTCTGGAAATGTCATCTTTTAATGCCCTGCTCTCCACACTGCAGAACACCTGCTTTCAGTACGAGTGACCGGCTTTTAAAATGAGGTTGAGGACATTTACACTCTTGGCAGTGGTTCCATGTTCATAAATGTAAGCACAAAAGAGTTATGAGGTCATAGGTGTAGCTTGCAAACTCAGAACGGGTCTAATGGGATGCCAGCATTATTTTGAAAATTTTTAAAATTAGATTAATGACACTAAAAAGATTTGCTGAGAAAAGTTAAGAAGGAAGGAACAAATACTTTAGATATATATGTATTTAGTGATGTGCCTTCAACCAAACAAGATGGAGGGTGGAGTCCATACATAAGTTATCCACTAGTGAGCAATTAGGGTCTTTCATCTCATGCTGCTACCCAGCCCTGGGCTGGAATGCACCTATAAGCCTCACCTGGTCACTCTGACTGCAAAACTATTGCAGGATGAGTTCTGCTCATAGATGATAGCATCCAGACACAATTGTCCCTTGTCTTAGGTGGTACTTTTATTCTCCCTTTGGTCTCCCAGCTCCTCCACTGTTACTTAGAATTACCTCTCAAAAACTAATCGGGATCTCTTGTGCTAGGCTCATCAATCTGAAGAGGGTTCTAGGGTTACAAAAAGTTCATATGTTTTCACACAATTGTATATTTATTCGTTCAAGTTAGGTTCTGTTGTATACATTACAGTATCTCTATCCTGGAGTAAGTTGGAAAGCTAATACCTGGGTTGAAATCAGGTATGAACATACACAGATAGATTCTTACAGCCATCTGAACATATGTGAATACAGTGTGAATGGATGCCCAGTGTACCGTGTTTCCCCAAAAATAAGACAGTGTCATATATTATTTTTTTGCTCCCAAAGATGCGCTAGGTCTTATTTTCAGGGGATGTCTTATTTTTCCATGAAGAAGGATTCACATTTATTGTTGAACAAATTTTTTTAACATTTATTATATACTGTATTGTATATTTATGTATATACAAAAACTTTGCTAGGTCTTACTTTTGGGAGAGGCCTTATACTTAGCAATTCAGCAAAACCTCTACTAGGTCTTATTTTCTGAGGATGTCTTTTTTTTTTTTCGGGGAAACAGGGTAATATGTGAACAAAATATGTTCTTTAAATTGCTGCATAACAGTAGACTGCAGATGAAGGATGCAAGTTTGACAAAAGGTTTCTATCCAGTACAAACTACTGTGCTGAGCTGAAGGCATAAGTCGTGAGACTTCTGCCACATCTCACAGAAATTTATCTAAATATGTCCACATATAAAATATGCCATAATCTGTTGATATTCAAGGTGCCGTAATATTCACTCTTTGTCTTTTAAAGCTGCAAATGAATACAATAGTTTTGTTTTGAGACCCCAATCTTTAGTCATCATTCTTCCACAAATAGGCTTTCTAATGATTGGGAATACTCATTTTAGCATCTCTTCAGGTTAAACTGAATTTTTCGGCAGTAACCTTTCAATCTAGGTCAACAATGAAAGTGTTAAAATCAGGCAGACAATCCCCCTAGTTTGACTTTGGCTTGTGAATTGTTGCTGTTTTGATGATGCTTCATAACACACTGTGCAATAGTACCTCCTTAAACCACATTGCTCTAATTGCTTTATGCTTGAGTTCCTCTTCAGAATTCTTTTCCTCTGACATCTCAGTTTGTAACAATTTAACTTATTTGAGCTGGTTTGTTTCCTGGCAATGAGAACACCTTGTGAAATTCTGCTTTTTCACATTGCTTTCTGGTAATCAGGCATTACAAAATTAACTACCAAGGTCTTGGAATGTTGTTCGTAGACAGATGCTGACAATTTATTCCAGTAGCATAAAGAGAAATGCCTGCTTTTGCCATTCCACTATTTTTTTCCCCATTTCATAGCAAGGGTTAATGCAGTCTGTGCTTTTGAGCACTTCCTTTATAAAATGTATTGATGAAACTCTAAAATAAGCAAAAGTCATTCTCCTTGTTTTGTGATGACGCACCTGTCATATTATGTCAACAGTGGCTGAGTGTAAATATTTTCCTTGCCAAAGTATTTTCCTCTGGCATTTGTTTAAAAGGTTAACTCCTTTGGACTCAGACGCCTATCTTTTAAAAATATTTTTCTAAAGAACTCTCTTAAAAACTGATAAGAAGAAACAATATGTGTTTCTGTAACACTGTGATATAAATCTGTTCAAAAAAAGGTCAAAGGTTCTGTTTGCTTAGCAGTTCATGAAGTTGTGTATTCTCTACTTTAACAGGTTTGGTTTGGATATGGGGCCAAATGTTATGTTTTCACTATTTTTAGCCAACTGTCATAAGTGCAGCCTGAAATCTGCATAGCAGCATTTTTTATTTATAGGTTTAGGTGGTTTTCATCACACTTTTCTCCCACTCATGGCAGCCACTCACAGAATGATTATCAGTTATGGACTATGACTCTGGAGAGCCAGCATGGTGTTCTGATTTGAGTGTTGGGCTACAACTCTCAAGATCAGGGTTCGATTCTCCACTTGAGCATAAAACCCCGCTCAGCCTCAGAGGAAGGCAAAGGCAATTTCCCTCTGAAGAAACTTGAGAAGAAAACCTGATGATGGGTTCACCCTAGGGCTGCAAAGTCTAAAATGACTTGGAGGTACACAACAACAACAACAATTTATTCTGGAGACCAGGGATTGAATCCCTGCTCAGCCATGAAAGTCCACTGGGTAACCTTGGGCTAGTCACACAATCTGAGCCCTCAGAAAATTCTTGTGAGAGGTTCACCTTAGGGTTGGAAATGTCAGAAATTACTTGAAGGTACACAACAACAACAAAAAACAGCTAAAATTTGAATAAAATGTAACATTAAAATATTATTAAACCCATGATATAAAAAATTAAGTACATTTTACAGAAAAGGCATGTGCAACACTTCCCATTAAGATCCCATTCTTCAGCAGCCAGACTGCCTAAATAAAAAGTCCTTTGCCAGCTGGCAGAAGGAAGAGAGGCAAGGACTGAGGGAGCTAAGCCTCTGTTCCTTAGATGAGGCCTCCACAACCTAGAGCAGCCACTGAGAAGGCCCTTTAAAAATCCAATGGGAATCCTATCAGTTGTCACTGTTGCATTCTTTTGTCTTTCATATTAAGTTCTGACTACTAAATGTAGATGAGGCTTCAGTATCAAGCCAGTCTCATCTCTCTTCCCCCATTGTGCTTACTGTCCAGAGAGGGTAACTTGCACCAATCCATGGCTCATGGAGCATGCCTCCAGAGCATATTATGCCTTACTTTGTCCCTTCACCCTTGATACTGATGCTTTGAATTAATAATAATGCCCCAGGTCAGAGTTGTTGAAGTAACTGGTTAAGAATGATATTCTATTTTGAATGATTGCTCTATTTTTCTTAGCCTCCATGCTGGATATTATTAGTACTGATACTTACCAAGAAGGTAACTCATTCAAGTTATATGGTTTGGAAATGCTCATGACAAAATCATGCTAATTAAATATTGCTGCAGTATATTTGAGAAGCGGGATTGGTTACTTGAATTACAAGAATCTCCGTCTGTACTTGTATTCCCCCATGAGTTGAATATTTAAATAATTTTCCTTATTTGCAAAATTTATTCATCAGTGAAAATGATGAAGATACTTAGGAAGATACTTTCTGCTTTCACCAGAAAAACTATGGGAAGAAGTAGAAATGGACAAAATCCCCAAATCACAAAATAAAGAGAGCAGACTATTACATGCTGCTTTTTATGCAGAGACTTCTAAATTTTTAAAATACTAATATCTCTTCTGTGAAAAAACATGTATTATCACAAAGGCTAGCTGTCAGTTATTTACATCTGTATACAAGATACAGTCAGCCCTCCACATTTGTGGCTTTGACTTTTGTGGATTTGATTATTTGCGGTTTTGATTAATAAGTTCTCTCTAGGAATCTCTAAGTCCTCCAGTGCAACACTATGAGAAGATGACCATAGAGTTATGCTGGAGAACCTAGAAGTTCCTAGAGAAAACATTTCTCTAAGTACTTGCAGGTCTTCCAGCATGATTCTGTGATCAACGTCTGGCAGATGTTGACCATAGAGTTGCACTGAAGAACATGTTCTCTTAGGTAAAAAGAATAAAATTCTTTTATTTGTGGGGTTTTTCCCCACATTCATGGGGGTCTTTCACCCCTAACCCCAACGAATGTGGAGGGACCACTGGACACAATGGAGCAACAGTCCATTTCACAGACCAGCAGTTCCAAATTTTTGGCCCACCTACCAGAAACCCCAGTCAACATGGCCAGTGAGAATGGATTCTGGGAGTTGAGATCCAAAAAATCTTGAGGGCTAAAGGCTGAGAAACAGTATCATACGGATATCTCTGAAATGGCTCTTTCAGTATAGCCATAAAATTGCCCTGGTCACATTGATCAAGTGGACCTTTCTCTCTGAGGTAAACATGGTAAGCAGATGTCTCTGTTTTGCCATGCATGACAGAGTGCAAGAAGGATTTCATGGAAGACACTCTCAGGATTGTTGTTTCAGAAGCCATCAAAGCCATCTGAATCCAGATAAACCATAGCTAACAAGCTAACATTAAACCATAGTTTATGAAGTTTTCTGCTAATCATTAAAGTTATTCACATCACACATACTGTGTGGAGTTCAGATCATGATGTTTGGTGGGAGGATTCATGACATACTCAATCTCTCCTTGAAAGGCTTAGGCAGGCAGCTCTGGAAAATATGGGGACAAAGTATGGGGTCATGAAAGAGGAATTTCCAGCAATTCTAGTCAGGATTACCAAATGTTTTAAACAGGTTCTGGGAGATTCACCAGGGGGGGATTTCATCAGTTGGAATGCTGGTAAAACAACATTGTCTCTCTACTTCTTCATGCTGTATTATTGAAGTTTATCAGTTGGACTGCTGACCTTATTTAAACTTAACAAACATAGCTTGACTAGGGTAATAGTTCTCAACCTTTGGTCCACCAGATGTTTTAGCCTTTCCCCTCCAGAATCCTTGACTATTAGCCATGCTGGCTGAAGCTTCTGGATGCTGAAGTTCAAAATATATGGGAGACCAAAGATTAAGGAACATTGCTCTAGGGATACAGTAGTGGGAGAAAAGAAACGTAAATTGCCAAGATCGAGCAATCAGTACCTTCTCAAAGAATGTTTGTTTAAATGTCATAAAACTTTACTGATACCATAATAATGATGATAATAATAATAATAATAATTAATAATAATAATTTTTTATTTATATTTCCCACCTCTCCCTACGGATTCATCATCAACATCCTGTCTTTTCCCCAACACTGGGACTCAAGTCTGCTTACACATTAAAAAGATTAGTTAAAAATATATAAAAAGTCAAGTTTAGAAGTAGATTAAACTGTTAGCTCTAAAAAGATTTTTAGTTACACAGTTTAAAACAACACAGCACTTACAGCCCTTTGTAAAAAGCCTGTGAATAAAAAGTTTTTCACCTGCCAATGGAAGGAGGGAGAGGGTTCCAGTGTGTAGGGGCAGTGACTTAAAAGGTCCTCTCTCGTGTCCCACCGACAGTACCTGTGAAGATGCATGACACAGACTCTCTGGAGTTAGATGTTTGAAATTTATCTGCATCAATTCCCCCCATTTGTACTGTACTCACATTTTGGAGTGATTTGTTAAAAAGATTTAGAAGTTACAGTCGTTTTGATTTCCCAGTACAAGTTAATGCAGGAGGACTGCAACCCCAGGTCTCCAAATCCTAATTTGGATTCAGGTTCCAAATAAGAATAGACTTTGTCTTGATTAAATTAGGCTCAGATCTCAATTGTTGTATGAGGCTCCAAATGGTGTTCAAGTCCATTACAACACCCACCCATTACAATATTGTAATGGGTCCAATATTTACCCACATGATAGTTAAAGTAACTGTGGCATTTTTAGTGGAAACAAATGTGAGATACGTAGCTCTTGCCCTTCTGTACCCAGTACAGTACACACACACACTTCAAATTGCTACCTCAACAGTTGCATTGTATTTTTTAAATGAGAAATTACACATAATGTATATCCCCATCCAGCTCACTACTATTTACTGAAAGATTAGTAAATACCTTCTGTACAAAGGCTAATCCATTCTTATTTCATATCTGTCCATCAACTGTGTCATTAATTGGAGTAATCCTGATTTCATTTGTCAGAGCTTTGGCTTGGATTTCTCTGTGAATGTGGCTTTGACAGTTTTATGTGGCAAAAACTGCTGTATCCTCATGCCAGGGCAGATGGCTTGCTACATCCAGTTAACAAATGGGGAGTCAGCTTCCAAAGTATGCACACACACACACACACACACACACTTCTCTTACCCTGCTTTCTGTTGTTCTAGTGCCTCTACAGTAAGGGAAATCTCTGCCAAGTAGTGCGACTTGGTACAAACTGTACAAAGTACTTGCTCCCGTGTTGCTGTGCATTTGGCTACAGGACTGAGTAGAGAGAAGACACTTTGAAAAGTAATCATGATAAACATCTAGAGCTAATACAGCGGGCCCTTGTTATCCACCAGGGCTTGGCTTCAGAACCCACCCACCCCCATGGATACCAAAATCCATGGATTCTCAGATCCTGTTAAATACAATAACATAGCAAAATGGTGTCCGTTATTTAAAATAGCAAAATCAAGGTTTGCTATATGGAATATATATATATTTCAAGCTATGGATGCTTGAATTTGTGGATATGGAGTGCTGACTGTACTCAAACTGTGAAGTGCAGCTTAAAATGAATCTATTCCTACTCCATCTAATGACAGAAGTAAAGTCTTACTTATTATAAGAATAGCCTTTAAGCTGAAATGTTCTGTAGCATCTTACGCTAGCCTTGCAAACTTATTCGTGTTCTGCATTTGTGTTCAGAAACAAGTGGGTTAGCTTTCCCTTCTTCAGCCTAAAGCTCTGTCTCCCTTCCTTATTTTGCATATCTGAGATCTGACTCAATATTTTGCCCCTTTTATGCTTCATATACAAATTGAAGAGGGCAATGGCATTTGAATGTTCAAAGCAGAGCTCTCTTCCCCAAAGACATGCTGTAATCAAGTGCAGATATTAACGACTGCTAAGAAATTAAGAAGTCAAGGCAGTGTTCCTGGCAGTGTTCAGTCCTTGCTTTCAGAAATGTTAGAAAGGAGATGCATTTTTCTTTTTACAGTGTTTCTGATCTTTTGAGACAAAGAAACGCTCTGAACAAGACTTCCAACTGAGTTAATGGTAAAATCAATAGTGTAGCTGAATAACTCGAGTCCTAATTGATAGTATCAGCTCTAAAGCTCAATTACAGCTTGTGCTAGCTGTAGTTCAGAACCCAAGCAAATCATGTTTTGAACTTCCAGAACTAAAACAAACAACCCGTGTTTTAGAGCTATGTGTCTGATCTGCCCACCACATCTGTTTAGTGCCCCAATTGCTGTGGTTTTAGGGGCCCTGCGTGGGGGCTTGTCAGTTAAGACATCACACTGAAGCCCAGTTACCATAACCCATAGTTTACAAATTCACTTCAAAAACGTTGTGTGATTCTGGGTTGCTGGTCAGTAGCAAGCAATGCACCATACCATAACTAAGCTTCCTTTATCGTGGTTTAGGTACCAGGCTGCGGGTAGCTTCTCTGTCAATGCGGTGGTGAATCTGCTCCAGGTTTTTGACTGAACATTATAGGAACTATCCAGGCTTCTGAACCATATTTCCAAAATAGCTTCAACATCTTAGATTCCTCCTTTAGGGTTCAGACTGTCACTATTAGCGGATTTGTTGCCCCATTGATATGGCAGCCACCAGCCACCACTGTCTTACATTTCCAATCATGGAGTTCACTTTTATTTTGAACATTTGGGAACATGCACATTTGTTCTCACAAGAGTCTGGCATTCCCTTTCATCCTAGATTCCATTCTGAAAAACCAGCTAACAAAAAAATGTTCGTTCTGTCTGGAGGATTCCTGTCACGGGACTGCTCTAGTATGACTTTTTCAAAACTTGGAAGCAAAAATAAGCCAGCTATATTTTTTTATTCTTGATGGCTCTCCACAGATTCTTTATTCACTGATTCTACCACCAATGTCTTGAAAATATATATATTTTTAAAAGAGAAATTCCAAAAGGCAAACCTTGATTTTTCCATTTTATATGAGGGACACCATTTTACTGTGCCATTGTATTTAATGGTGCTTGAGCATCCACAGATTTTGGTATCCGCAAGGGGTCCTGGAACAAAACCCCAGTGGATACCAATGGCCCACTGTACTAGATCGATTACCATGATTTCACCCTTTCCTTTAGGACCCATTCACACAACACAATTACAGCATTATTTTCCCATTTTAATGGTCATGTTTCCATCCTGGGACTGGTAATCGAGGCACTGGAGTGTTCTAACTTAGAATTCTGTATTCAACTCCCTAAAATGCAAATCCCATGATTCCATAGATTGGAATCACAGCAGTTAAAATGCAATAATAGGACTATAATTCTGGTGTGTAAATGGAAACTTTGTCTCATGTGAAAGGTACTCCTGTTATCCTGACAATGGGATAGAAAAGAAAAGATGGTGAGGAATACCACCTGATCTGTTTAAAGTGCGTTTTCATGGATATCAAGCCACTGTTTCATGCTAAAATAGTTCAGGTAGCCTTAAAAGTGCTGCTAGCTTTCTTCTCTTCCCCCCCCCCCCCACCGCTTTTTCCTTATTTATGCTGTGACAGATTTAACAGGACTATTTCTTTGAAATCAACAACAGACGTTTCACTGACATAAATCTATATTGAAGTAGTTTAATTCAAGGGAGTTTATCACATGACGGGAATTGGAAGTATAACCCAGTGGCATCCCAAACGCAATCATGGGGTTTCACATTATTGCATGAAAAATTATCTCACACAGTTGCTGGCAGTCCGAACGCAGTCCTACAGCAATCCAAAAATAAGTAAATTCGATGAACAAGTGGATTCATAAATCCTATTCCCAGGCTATCTTTATCCGGGCTACCTTTTCTTTGAGTGGAACCCCTCCCATGTGATAACATTTCATGTAATTGTGTTCATTTCTGAATTGACCTCGCTATCTTTTCTTTCGAAACTGAGAGGAATCCCTCCTGTATGATAAACTCCAAGTTCTCTTCTCTGTATAGTAACAACCATTCTGTTAATTAAAGCATTTCTAAATTATTGTTTATGCTCTAAATGGCTCCAAGAGTTTTTTAAACAATCTCATATAAAAACAGTCAAATTCAAAACAATTGTTTTAAAACATCTATAGAGCGGAATGAAACTTTGCAACAGTCTCTTGAACAAGGCTTTTATAGCCTGCTCAAAACTAGGGAAAGATGGGACCTCTGACCTCCTTAGGTAGGGAATTCCACTTTCAGGATGCTGCTACACCATGTTGTGTATGTGACTTCACGTTGCTGTCAACTTGTGGTGACCCCATGAATTTCATAGGATTTTCTTAGGCAAGGAATACTCAGAGGTGGTTTTGCCAGTTCTTTCCTCTGAAAGTAATAGTACCACTTTATTCTGTTTTGGTGGTCCCGTACCCAAGTACTAACCAGCACTGACCTGGCTTAGCTTCAAAGATCAGATAGGATCTGGTTACCATACTGTAGTGCTGTACTATTTTTGATCTGTGATTCACATTAATGTTTTAAATGGTTTTGATTTGATTTAATTTAATTTAAATATTAACTGTTATATTATTTAGATGTATATTTTACTTTTATTTACTTTTATTCTGTAAGCCACTTTGAATCCCACTCTTGGAGGAAGAGTGGAAAGAGTGGAATATTATGTATAAGAGTTTAATGTAGTTTTCCTCTTGGCAGTATCATGATATAACCCCCTACTAGATACAGCATACGTGTTTGCACCATTCACTATTAGGTTTAATCCCTCTTAAAAGTCCTTGCTGTCACTGCTAGAGTTACTGTTTGTTCCTTTTTGAACTGGGAGACAGCAACATGTGCGAAACTAGTTGATAGCCTGTGCAGGTGTAGTAGTAGTTTTCCTGGGTTGCTGGAAATATGCCTGCTGAGATCCTACAATTAGAAGTTTAAAGTTACCTCAGGTAGAACTATTCCATATCTCTTGCGTCTCTCACTCATCCACCCACCCATCTTCTATGTCCATCTTTTTCATGTTGCCAAACAGAGCTAAGTAGTGACCAGTGGAGGGTGGTGGGCAGCTGAAAAGCACATGGCAGTATGCCTGTAGCCAGATACACAACCATGGCATCCTCTTCCAGAAGTTCTGGCTCTGCAGGAAGTCCGAGAGGGTGCCTTCATAGCTTTAGGCATCCAGCCAGATGCTTCTCAGCCACCCACTGTTCTTTCCTGACTGCTATGTGGCTGTGTCAAGAGGGAACATGAAAAAGGTGAGGGGATTGGTCATAACACAAGGGAAGTACAGTGGTCCCCCGGGTTACGAAGGTAATCCGTTCCGGATTACCTTTCGTAACCCGGAAGCTTTCGTTTCCTGGGGGACCGCTTTAGCGAACGGACCGCGCGGCCGATTTAAAGGGGCCGTTCGGGGGGTTTTTTTGTATCCCGGGGGATCTTTCGGATCCCGGGGGATACGTTAGCGGTCCCGCCGGTTTCGGATCCCGGGGTTTTCGTAACCCGAGGGATTCGTAAGCCGGGGGACCACTGTAGTGTATTCCAACCTCCATAATGACAAAAAAAGCCATACACAGGTATAGGTTAGACTTCTGCTGACGTACATTTCTGACAGGACACTAGTTATCATTTCACTCTCAACATGGTGCTACTGTATTTTCACTTATCAGTTTCCATGCTATCTTCTTGATGATACACAAGTTCCAGTGCTGCCACTGTTTTGATTTCTGATCCCATCAGTAGATGCTTCCCTACTTTTGCCTTTAGCTTTTTGGGGGGGTGAGTTTGTTAAACTCTTCTGGAAGTACACAATGACAGAATGGATGTTGCAGATATATTTCTTGCCTTTAGCTTTTTTTGGGGGGGGGGAGTGAGTTTGTTAAACTCTTCTGGAACTACACAATGACCGAATGGATGTTGCAGATATATTTCTTGCCTTTAGCTTTTTTTGGGGGGGGGGGGGGGAGTAAGTTTGTTAAACTCTTCTGGAACTACACAATGACCGAATGGATGTTGCAGATATATTTCTGACACCTTGACCCTTTTAATAAATCTTAAAGAGGAAGTAGAAACATTTGTTCAGTGTGTCCTGACAACTGAATATATAGCAGCTGAATATATATTTGCTTAGTCTTCAGGAGGGTATGAATTAATAATTCTGTACTATAGCATACGAGGAATTTGTAGGCTAAAAGTAGGACTTGTAGCTATCACGACTGAGATAATAAATGGAAGAATTAATACTGCTATTTTTAATAACAGGAAAGATATATTTCAATTATATAGATGATTCAGTCCTGGCATTCCCCGATAGGTCACTCATATAGTTCATAAACTGTCAACATCTTTCCAAATCACAGTGCTAGATAACATGGATACCCTTCCTACCCATGGCAGCTGACCTACTTGCTGGGCATTTGCAACTAGTTTTGGTAGGAGCAAGGCTTATGTTAAAACTTTACTTTGAAGTGCATAAGGACTCTATTGCCTGCCCAAATACGCAGGCTAGGAAAATGTTTTGTCTAATCCTGATTCTTTCTCCTTTGAGGGGAAAAGGAGCATTTGGATTCAAGTCCTTGTTATTATATATTGGCTTTGAAAATATTTACACTTTCTTGAGGCTGAACCACTTTACTACATAAAAGGAGCTTTGGGACTACTCCAGCCATTTAAGCAATAGTGTAGTCTCCATGAAGAATGCAATATTTACATTAATTTATTTTACTTGTAGTTCACCCTAGCTCAAGGTCTTAATGAGTAGCAAGATGTGCTTAATGTACTCTATTCTTCACTGGCCCCCAGAAGACAGTCTGAATAAAGATTTCTTACCCTTGTTTTTAGAGGATGTGCTGCTCAAAACCCATGACAGTTTCTAGTTGTACTAGATGGGACTTTATGTATCTCTTCTTTTCTGAAGATAATACTAGCTTATTTTCCTGAAACACTCTTTGAGCAGGTGTTGTAAAGAGGCTTAGAGTTAATCCACAGTTTTGAAATTAGGCAAAATGGTCATTACAGTGGGGAAAAATGCCTTTTTGGACCCTCCCCACTGCATGTGCTACTTCAAATGTGACAAAGCTGTGTCCAATTTTTTTATTATTCAGAAAGTCTTTATCTTTGAAATATAATATAGGTGGAAGAGATATAGACTCTAAGGGCACAGTAGTGCACAGATGCATATATACCTGTCCTCAGTACAAATTAAAACTGTTGACCAGTTGGGCCTGATGTGCACATATTACTGTCATACTGCAAATATGTGAACTGCTTAGGCTGATGCGGGTGGGAGGAAGCTGGTGCAAATTACAGGGGCCTGGCAATCTGGAAGGCAGCCCCAGGGGCTGACTAGGTTGCTTTTTTATCATTGGGGCAAAACAACCCCAAATCCTTTATATTTTTATCCAGGAAGAGCAGGAAGAGCCAGCTGTTGCCACACTCACAACAGACCATCATCCCTTGACATTTCGGCAAAATGGTCTCGGGTTAAATATGAAATACAATGGGATCCATCTGTTCCAAATGTGCTGGCACCCAGTCTTTCTGCTCTCAACTGTACAGGTCGAGGGAAGTGAGGCTATTAGCCCATGAGGCAGGCCTACATAAAGCATGTTGCCTTGTGTCTTGTGAATGGTCTAGACCTCTGCAGGACCTCCAAGCCTGGTCTTTGAGAGGTGGGCTTCATATTGGCCTTCCTCTCATATACAGTACCAGCCACTCTTGAGATGACCTGACTTGGAAACAGGAAAGGCTGTCCTGTATTCTTGTTTGAAAAACCTAGAAACCTTAGCTGAGGGCCCAAACATACAGTATATACAAATAGAAAATGTAGGATAGTATAGGCATAAGGTAGATTAAGATGACCAATTTACTGATGATAGTTATTATCAGATTTACCCTTCTTCCAAGGAGTTCAGGGCATCCTACATCCTTGAAAGGACCCTGAAGGGATTTGTACTCAAGTTTCCCTGAACAAAATCCAAAGCATTTGGTATATGATGCTTCTATAACTCTTTGGTGAGTTGACATTACAGATAAAAGAAACATGCTTTTAGGTTACTTCATCCTAGCCCTCTAAAGTAATAAAAACACTCATTCTTTTGAAAAGATTATTAACAGCATCTCATGTGGTCCCCAGTTTCCAGCGGAAAGAGAGCTCTTGCTTGATGGTTGTGTGAACATAGTGATAAGCTGGTTATCTGAATTCCCCTGTTATTCAGAAGTTATCAGAATTATAGATGGTCATAAAGTAATACATCTAGGTTTGTTAGTACAGAGTGAAATGTTTGTAATTGGATAATGACAGGTTTTTACAATTTAATCTCGGTTGGATTTCTGTAACGCGCTGTACATGGGGCAGCCTTTGTATCACACTCGGAAGCTGCAATTAGTGCAAAATATGGCAGCACGGGTGGTCACTGGTGTTCCCAGGGCCTCCCATATAACACCAATATTGAAAGACTTTCATTGGCTGCCGATTCGCTTCCGGGCCCAGTACAAAGTGCTGGTTATTACCTATAAAGCCCTATATGGCTTGGGTCCAGGGTACCTGAAGGACCGTCTCTCCCCACATAATCCGCCCCGCACACTAAGATCTACTGGGCAACAATTATTGAGAGTTCCAGAGGCTAGATTAATGAATACAACGAAGAGGGCATTTTCCATCTCTGCCCCTAGCCTCTGGAACTCACTGCCCACTGAGCTCCTCTTGTCCCCCTCTCTCACTCAATTTAAGAAGGACCTGAAGACTCACCTATTTAAGCAGGCATACTCTTGAATCGGCCTCTTCCATCATTTGCCTTCTCATGTAAGCCGCTTATTGCATCGCCATTGTATATAGCATTGGGGATATTGTTTCTATTGTATTTGGTCTGTTTTAATTTTTATGTTTTATGATGTTTTAATGTTTGTATATGCTGTACACCGCCCTGATCATCGGAAGGGCGGTATAGAAATAAACCTTTATTATTATTACTATTATTATTATTATCACACAATAAAGTTGAAAATACTTCTAAGAAAAACCATGTTTTAATTATTATTTTTCTTTTCAGATTTTCCTCACGTTATAAGAGTATGACATCATAATCACCCTGGTAACTAGAGCATCTGAAGATCAATGGTGTTACATTGATCTTCAGAGAAGATGGCCAATTAGATATTCAGGGACGGGCAGAGATCTCAAGATGGCAGCCCAACGGATTCGAGCTGCTAATGCCAATGGCCTCCCACGGTGCAAGTCTGAGGGGACACTGATTGATCTGAGTGAAGACTTTCCAGAAACCAGCTTTAGTTCTGTCAAAGGTGAGACTTTTTCTGTACCCTGAAGTAGTTATTCATCCAAAATAGGATTGCCTACAAAGGTTCTATAGGAACTGTACAATAGAGAAGTCACAGTAAACCTAGATTTACGTTCATCGCAATTAAGAAACTAAACTGTGATTTAGGGTTGCACCTGATTAGCAGATAAGCTGAGATTAGAACTGTTTGGCTGCTCCACATACTCCACCCCTGATCTGTTCAGTGCAGGCATAGTAGCCACAATTGGTGACAGAGTGATAGCTGTAACTAAAGTTTGTCCACAGAAACATCATGCCAAATGATGTCTTTGACAGTTTTATGTTTATTCACTCTTCAGGTGAGAAAGCTCCATAAACTGATCTTAATAAATAAAGCATTAGAGCAGAACAATTAAAAATGACAGTGCATCATTAAAATCAAGATTTTTCCATCAAGATTCCCCATTCACTATAAAACTCATGTTTAAAAACTCTTTCATTTGTTGCCAGAAATAAAATAAAAATGGTTGCAAGGAAACTTCTCTACGAAGGACGGTACAGAAACAGAAAGGAATAACTGAAAAGTCTCTGCCCCTGGTTCTACAAGTCATGCAACCACATGATTTCTTAATTTCAGTTTGTCAGCCAGTCATGAGCCATGGTTTGTCAATCACAGATACCACCAAATTATAGTTAGGTCCAGTTCAAGCATCTCATCAAACAATAACATCACATAACCCCATTTCTTGATTAAAGTGTACAGTGTACAGACCACTGTGGAGCATTCCATAGACTTACTTGGTGCAAGTAGTCTTTTAAAGAAGGATCTGATGGGAACTCAACATTCTAAACAATTGTCAGAAGTAAAGACCTTGGCATGAAAAAAAATCAGATAATACAGTCTAGACAGTTAAAGAAAGTGCTCAAAATCACTTCACAGTGGTTAGTTAGAATGATGCATGAGCTGAGGACTCAGTGTATGTTCTGTGTTTAGGGTGTGTATGGCCTAAATAGTAAGCGATGGTTTGGTTATTATTGGTTAATAGTGAAGTCAAGGGCCTTCTCTTAGTGACAAAGTACATGTTCTATCTCCACTATTTCCAGAAAAGGCTCAAAATAATCATATCTGAAACTATGGACAGACATTGGCACCCAGCACAGATGATACTGAATTGGCTGGACTAATGGTCTTATTTGGTGTTCCCTTGACTTTTCCAAACAAAGAATCAACAAAGCTGAATTATCATTTTCAAGTAACATTAAGTTACCATATATACTCACGTACAAGTCAACCTCATGTATAAGTTGAGGTCAACTTTGGGGGCCAAAAATGGGGATTTTTATATGACCCACAGATAAGTCGAGGGTCAGACCTAAGGGGGCAGCTGAGCCGGGGACAGTCTGAGGTGATCAGCATCTCTCTAGCTGGGCTCCCTCCAGAGGAGAAAGCCCAGCTAGAGAGACACTGAGAAGGGTGCATGAGCTGAACATGCTCCCTTCCCAGCGTCCCTCCAGCCAGGCTTTCTCCTCCGGCGGAGGGACAGAGCCTGGCTGGAGAGAAGGCAGAGGGCGAACCTGCATCCTTCCCTGCATTTCTCTCCCTAGCTTGGCTTTCTCCTCAGGAGAAGGGAGCCAGGCTGGAGGAAAACAGACGCTTGGAAGGGCGTGTGTTCACATTGCAGCCCCCTATCCAGCCAGGATTCCTCCTCCGGAGGAAAAAGCCTGGCTGGAGAGGAGGCTGCAAAGCAAACACATGCCCTTTCCACCATCTCTCTAACCAGGCTGTCTCCTCAGGATGGAGGCCCTCCAGCCAGGCTGGAAAGAAGACTGCAGGGTGAACATGCACCCTGTCTCTCTCTCTCCAGCCTGGCTCCCTCCTCCAGAGGAGAAGCCTGGCTGGACGGAAGCTGTAAAGGGTGCACATTCGCTCTGCAGCCTCCTCCCAGCCAGGCTTTCTCCTCCGCGCCCTTCCCACTGTCTCCCCAGCTGGGCTTTCTCTTGCGGAGGGAGCCTGACCAGGGAGAGGTTTGGTTGAAGGACCCCTTGCCCCATGTATAACTCTTCCCCAGGATTTTGGATGCCTTTTTGGGGCAAAAATTTCTCGACTTATAGTTGAGTATATACTGTACGGTAATACATTATAAGCCTCTGTGTATCAACTAACATTTCATTATCTCTTTTACATGCATAGGGAAAAAAACTAATAACTTTTGATGGCTGAGATGATACTTTAAGCATAGTGTACATACACATCATCATATATTACACAGGATCCCACAGTTGTGCAACCAGTTGTTCAACAAGCACCATGGCTTTGAACTCACTGGTACTGCACCAATTAAGTAGCTCCCCTGTCAATTCAAAAAGTGAGTGTGAGGGGGGCAGTGTGCTTGTCACCTGAGTGGCAGCACTAAGGATCATCACATATAAGAAAATGCAACCATTTGCAAGCTGTTTTTACACTCTACTGTAATGCTACAATTCCAGCCTACATTTGAGAAAGGCAGCATAGTTGAGAGATTCTCTTAACTCTTTCACATTTTAAAATAAGAGTTAGCAAATCCTTTTAGCCTTTGAACATGATCATAGCATGTACTCAGGGACTGGTAGCATGTGTTTTAAAATGGAAGCTAGAGATTATGAAGATATTTTCATAGAGGCCGTCTCTTGCATTTGTTCCTAAAGAAAAGGAAGTAGCTTTCAAGGTGGTAATAAATCTCAAGATCAGAATGTCTTGTTTTTTCAATACAATTGGGTAGGTGCTTCTTCAAATGTATGAGCAGACAGTGTTTTTAATATGGCAAGTTCATTATCGGCATTCTAAAGGGCATAAAATATAAGTTGCAACTCCTTGATTCAAATCTCAGCTTTTCTCTGAATTTATTGGGTGACTATATATATATAGTCTTACTTCAGGAGGTATTCACATATGCTGTTCTTTAATCACTGTATGGGTGCACTTCCAGAAGGACCACAACATCTGCTAAGTGCATATTTTTAAATCAGCCAAATAGGTTGGGCTGATAGCATCCCCATAATTCACAATAGTAGGGTTGAAGCTGAGAAGTACCAGCTTGCTACACGAAATCAGGGTGAGTAGGATTCAGGTGCATGTTTAGTGAGGGAGTTTTTTAGTAATAAATATTAAATGACTGATGAAAATGTGTACCTCATAGCGAATGGCACCCTAGGCATTTCATGACCAAAACAGACTGTACTGTTCCTATATTTGCTACACAATTCTGCTTTGGAATTTAGTGAGTTGATACATGGTTCGGAGAGTCACAATGGTTAGTAAAAATAAACTTGATCCAGAGATGGGAAACTTTGCTCTAGGCAAGACATAGCTTAGAAGAGCATGTATGTTGCTACTGTGTTCAGCTTTGCTTTCCCTTTATCCACAAAAGTACAGGGGAGAGGGAATCATACTGTAGCACACACACCCCTCCATTATTTTGTTTTTGTCTTCATTCCTTACTTTTCTCTTTGACATGGGTCTTGTTTTAAATTAATAAGAGGGAAAGGAAGTACAAAAGTGAACGAGAGAAGCACATGGGGCCTGTACATGGCATGAATACCATAACAAATGGCATAACATTTTCTTGAAATGAGAATGCGTGTATTTGCTTTTCTGAGGACACTGTTTTGATGTATATCTGTGGGGTGGTTTTCCTTGCCTTCCTGCCTTGTACAGGGCTGGATGGGAGAGAGCATATGGTTTGTATATACACTCCACATTTGCAGCTTTGACTTTTGCAGATTTGATTATTTTCAGATTTTATTAATATGTTCTCTCTAGCAACATTTAGGTCTTCCAGTGCAACTCTGTGGTCAACTTTAACCAAAAATCTCACTAAAGGACCTAGAGATTCCTAGAGAGAACACTCCACTAGACATTTGTAGCTCCTCCAGAGCAATTCTGTGGTCAATGTCTGGCAGATGTTGACCACAGAGTTTCACTAAAGGACCTAGAGATTCCTAGAGAGGTGTTATCTCAGGTAAAAACATGGTGTTTTTGTTATTTGTGGGTTTTCCACATTCACAGGGTCCTGTGCCCCTAACCCCAGTGAATGTGGAGGGACAAGTCTAATCTTAATGATGAAGGAAATAGTGCTGTGCTGGGATTCTTACCTTAAAGAGGAAGTTTGGACTAGATGCCTCTACTGTGCCCTTGGGGCCTAAGACTACTGTCCTGTTTCCTTTAATATGCTCAGATGGTGATTATCTAGTAACCTAGATCTGTGTGCATTAAGACTTCTAAGCTCCTCAGTCGTAGATTAGTATCGTCATTTCTCCTCATTCATTTACATCAGCTGAGCATTGGCTTGTCCTGCTGAGTGCTGTCTTCCTTAATCACAATGGATGAAAAGTATTCTTTAAGTGTGGCCTTTTCTTTCCTGGAAGCTGCCATGAAGCAATTGGATTTTCATCATGCAGTAGTGCCCTAGGCATTCTTCCCTAACCATTTTCAGGTTCTATGCAAGATTAAATTCCATTCAGCAATATGTAATCCCATATTTTATTTATCTTTTGACTCTATTAGTCACCATGAGCCTTTGGGATGAGGTGGTGTACAGAAACAAAGGAAGTGAGAGTGTATGTTAATAAAAAGTGCAGCTGTAATAGCCTACTATACAAATTAACTTTTATTTCATTAATAAAATTTCAGTTTATAACCCTGGAACTCTTTCTTTTCAGCCTGCATTCTGAATTTCAATTAAGGAGAATGTGAAAATATCCAAAAAGTCATACAGACCCCAATTTCCAGCTGAACCATATTGTTGACTTGATTCATGTGAATCACGAATTAGATTCCTAAATTAGTGAGGCAGTTGTAAAAAATAAGCAAATACAGGGGTAACTTGATGTTTGCAAATGTAACTATGACAGTTGCTGGTTCAAACCTTGCAACTATTTTAGCAGCATAAGAAAAGCTGAATTGGTTCATGATCAAGGCTATTAAAACTTTTCTGCAAGGAAAAACCGGGAATAGTCATCAGTACAGCTAATGTAGCATTGCACAGTATTTCTTCTGTCTGGAGTTGTCAATTTACATTCTACTTTCTGTTTTGCTTTTCAGTGCCTTCTCCTAGTGCCTTGATGGTAGACAATCCTACATCATTTGGAAATGCAAAGGAAGTTGTAGCAATCAAAGACTATTGCCCAAACAACTTCACCACCTTGAAATTCTCCAAGGGTGACCACCTTTATGTCTTAGATACCTCAGGAGGTGAGTGGTGGTATGCTCACAATACCACAGAAATGGGCTACATCCCATCATCCTATGTCCAGCCTATCAATTATCGGAACTCTTCATTGACAGACAGTGGAATGATAGACAATCTTCTTGAAAGCTCTGATGAAGGAGCCAAAGAACTTGATCTCCTTGGAGACTGGACTGACGCAAAATGGACCTTGGCCAAAAACAATCCATTCTTAAATAACAAACAGAGTAACCCATTTCTCAATGGGAATTTGCAGACAATTCCTGACAGAGAAAAAGAATCTTTCCTCCATACTCCAGTAGATTTGTTGCTCTTTGACACAGGAGTGCCTACATTTACAGGGTCGAGCTCTGCAACAAACAGCAGTGTTGGTAACCCTCTTGATGAGATTCCATCAATGAATGGATTTGATTTTGAGCAGCCAAGCAGACGGGACAATCCTTTTTTCAGAAGCAAGCGCTCATACAGTTTATCAGAACTCTCAGTGCTTCAGGCAAAGTCAGAAAATGTGGCCTCATCAGGCTTATTTTCTGGGCTAAAGTCTCCTACCCCAGAGCAATTCCAGAGCAGGGAAGATTTCAGAACTGCATGGTTGAACCATCGGAAGCTAGCAAGATCATGCCATGACCTGGATCTGCTGGGCCAGAATCCTGGTTGGGGTCAGACACAACCTGTGGAGACAAACATAGTTTGCAAGCTGGATAGCTCTGGGGGGGCAGTTCAGCTTCCGGATACAAACATTAATATTCGTATTCCAGAAGGTCATGTGGCTGCTGGAGAGACACAACAGATATCTATGAAAGCTCTGTTAGATCCACCTTTGGAGCTCAATAGCGACAGGTGCAGCACCATAAGCCCTGTGCTAGAGATTAAGCTGAGCAACATGGAAACCCGAACCTCCATCCTGCTAGAGATGAAGATTTCAGCAGAAGTGAAGAATGATATTGTGAGTAAGAGTTTAGTAGGGATACAGTGTCTGCGGAGTGACATGAAGGAAGGCCCATATACAGCAGTGCAAATCAAACAGTGCTATGGAGACACAATCCAGGTCGAGTTGGAGAACCTGGAGCCTTGTATGTACATTGCAGCCGTGGCCCAAGGACAGAACATTCTGTATCCTTACACTGTCTGGGATCATATACTTAAAAAGGTTACTGTGGGTGTCTATGGTCCAAAACACATCCACCCTTCTTTTAAAACAGTAGTGGCCATCTTTGGACATGATTGTGCCCCGAAGACTCTGCTAGTAAATGAAGTTACACGCCAAGTACACTGTATTGCACCTGTGGCACTGCAGTTGTGGGGTAAGCACCAGTTCACCTTGGGGAGGCCGCAAGACCTAAAGCTTTGCATGTTTTCAAACATGATGAATTATGAGGTGAGAGCCAGTGAACAGGCAAAAATAGTTAGAGGCTTCCAAATGAAGCTGGGGAAGATCAGTCGCCTCATCTTCCCCATCATATCCCATGACCCTAATGAGCTATCTGACTTCACACTGAGAGTACAGGTCAAGGATGACAAGGATGCCATTCTGACTCAGTTCTGTGTGCAAACACCCCAGCCTCCTCCCAAAAGTGCTGTCAGGTCAACTGGACAGAGAAGATTCCTGAAGAAAAACGAGGTTGGCAAGATCATCTTGTCCCCTCTTGCAACTACCAGCAAATACCCAGTTTTCCAGGATCGGATAGTGGGAAGCTTAAAATATGGCAAACTGCTGAAAACAGTGGTGAGGCAAAACAAGAACCATTACCTCTTGGAATATAAGAAAGGAGATGCCATTGCTTTGCTGAGTGAGGAGAAAATTAAGTTGAAAGGCCAGCTCTGGACAAAGGAGTGGTATATTGGATACTATCAGGGTAAAATTGGCCTTGTCCATACCAAAAATGTTTTAATTGTTGGGAAAATCAAGCCAAATTATTTCTCTGGGCCAGAGCTCACTACTAGCATTTTGCTAGAGCAAATCCTGAGGCCTTGTAAATTTCTCACCTATATCTACGCATCAGTAAGGACCTTGCTCATGGAAAACATTAGCAGCTGGCGAGCATTTGCAGATGCCCTGGGGTACAGCAACTTGCCCCTTGCTTTCTTCTGTCGAGCAGAGCTAGACAGCGAGCCAGAATGCGTGGCTTCCGTGCTGGAGAAATTGAAAGAAGACTGCAATAATTCGGACAATAAGGATAGGAAATCTTTCCAGAAGGAACTGATGTCAGTAAGTATTATATTCACTTGAAATATTCTTCAATCTAGAGTGGTTGTCAGCAGTTTAGAATTTTGCTGGGTTAAGAGTTGAGCTGAACAGTGTGTGGAGAAAGACACTAAGATTGAACATTACTCCTTATTTAAGAAACAGGCTAGAAACCCTCTTCATTGTTATTAAATGCTTATATTAGCCAGAGAATTGTTCTGAAATGGGAATATCTAAGAGATTAAAAATACTGTAACTAATAAATAAAAATTGTAGATTATGATCAGTGGTACAGTGGTAGATGTTGATGTGCAACTGTTCATTAGAGTAGTCTCTGTAAGAACAGACAAAATTGTGGGATGGTGTGTCCATATTAGTAAGCTAATTCTGGCAGTTTTCATCTGTAGCAGGTCTTTTGTAAAACTCATGGCTCTTAATAGCCCACTAGAGACCATACATTTTTTTGCATCACGACAATGATGGTTCACAATGATAGAGTGCTGGGAACAGTCCACCCACTTCAGTTATTGTGACAGATAACATCATCATCACTGCTGGCTGAAATCTCCTGATAGTTTGACTCTACAATCCCTGCCTCCACTACAAAGTGGATTGTGATCCCCAAGCCCCATAAGCTGCTTTAGGCTATAAATCAAATCTTAGAATTATTGTCACTTACCTTATCACTGGGGGCCTAAATACTCCAAAAGCACCAGATCCTGTCTGATCTTGGAAGCTAAGCAGTGTCAATGAACACAGAGTGCTGTAGGTCTTTTAGAGGAAGGAACTGGCAAGACTGCACCTGCCTATTCCTTGCCTAAGAAAATCTTGTGAAATTCATGGGGTTGCCATAAGTTAACAGGTGACTTGAAGGCACATACACACACCTCATCACTGAATTTCAGAAAGTTACCTGAAAATTTGGCTGTAAGTCCTGCTGTCTTCACTTGCTGAAATGCAGACAGAAAGGTGTAGAGATGGCTTATTTTTATTCATTCATTCATTTATAAAACTTTTACCCCACTGTATCATAGGATCTCAGCGCAGCATACAACATGAACAATTTAAAACACTTCTTTGCTTGTGTATTTACTTGATGAGAACATCTAAGTTTCATTTTGCATAAGCAATTGTAGCAGTAAAATAAAAGCACGTTTTTTGCAGTGTTTGTAAATGAACCCCAGCTGATGAAATTCAAATACAGTCATAGAAAGCACTATGATTTCTCCATTGTTATGTCAATAGTTTCTTACTTGGAGGTGCATTTTAGAAACACGTAACCTGAAGTAAATGTCATTTTACTTGTGACGGTATCTGTCTCAGAAATTGCTTATTAAAACTTGGTGAAGGAGTGGAGTGTAATTGACAGCCAGGTTTCTTGCAACTATGACAATCTTACCTTTTTTTTAATGCAATTTTTATTAAGTTAAAATGACCTTTCAAAAATCCATCTTGTGGTATAGCTATGTAATAATTTAGGAATTGCCAAAAAAAAAAAAAAAACCCTAGAGAAAATTATATCTGGTCAGGATAGTATTCTACTTTCCACACTTGAATATACAATCAAAATCTCCTGATAAGTGAACATCCCTTTTTTTAAAGCTAAAAAAAAGCTGAGTTCATTGTTCAGATCAATGGCATGAGAGACTGTAATTTTTTTTGCTTACAATACCTGTCTAAATGTATTTGAATTACACAAGAGTTATATCTCGTAAGATGTCTAAAGTCTTCTAAGGAGATGTCTAAAGTTGATTTATGCAAGAACTCACCCACTGCTGCCTCCATTTTCCTTTCCTCCCATCCTTCATATTTTTAAAAAATATGCCACTTTTTCTCAGAACCATTTTTGAAATTTATTATCCTTCATGCTCCTAAAACTGAGATCAGGAGAGTAAAAAGTAATAGGACTCCCCTTACTAGCAAGGCTCCCTCTTTTAATCATACTTTAGCTTAGCAATGGCAACTGAATAGCTTTGCAAGACCTTTCCTGTAATATTATGTGTTAATAAACCAACTTGTGATCTCTGTGTATAAATGTATAAAGATCTGTGCTCAATGTAGCAGTGGTCCATACTCCAGTGTATGGGGCATCCAAAATGAGGAGCGATGCCCCCACCACTGTTCAAACCACTTACTGCTGCAGTTTGAATATAATGCATCAGCGCTCTGTTCTTTCAGCCTCTTCTACATCATGCTTTTTTGTGAAAATAAACAGGGAAAGAATGAGACTCATGTAATGCACCTTGAAGAGCTTCCTTGAAGAAAAGTGGGATTAAAAATGTAGTTTGCATAAAGAGTTTAACACGTGGATAATAGTTAGAATTATATTTTTCTCCTCTTGTAGTTCACTTCTTCACAATTAATTTTTTAAGTCAAACACACTGAGTTGATTTCTCCAGTGTTATGACAGGGAACTAATAAAATCAGAACATGTGTACATAGCACAAGAGGCAGAATGACAACTGCTTCCACGTCTTTTAATTTAAACAAATTGTCATAGTAATTAAAGACTTAATATTTGTCATAGGAAAACCTCAATTTAATTATCCTGACAGTTTGTTTAAAATACGAAAGCTGTCATTCGCTGCCCCTCTTGCTATGTACACACGTTCTAATTTTACTAGTTCTTTGTCAGAATACTGGGCATGTTTGACTTATAGAACTAATTATGAACTCGTAACAATAAGAAGGGCACAGAAATAAAGGCAACAATATCTCAGAAGAAAGAGATTAAGAGAATTGGAAATGGTTGTATGAAGTGGATTTTGTAGTAAATGAGTGTTGTGTTTATTTTAATTAGATGTTGAATAGTCTCTCTAGTCCATTAAAGTTGGAATAATAATGAAGTAGAAAGAATAATAGCATATTGTTGATTGAGACATGAATGGACTAATTTTAAGTGCTGGGTGAGTCACTCTACCTGAAAGATGAAGAGGAAAAGAAATGAGAAAGTTATGCTGGACTGCTTGTGACAGCTTACCTTCACTGTAGAGGGACATTGCTATTCATCTGCATGTCTTTTCACTTAATGACTTGTTTATATTTTTGTGTGTTGTTGTTATTTTCAGAACACTATAAATGAAATTTTTCCTTTTCAAAAACCAAGAATATTCACTAATATGTATATACTGCCAAATTAAGACCAGGACCACCTTGAGTTGTTGGCTCATGCTCCACAAAACCAAGAAAATAAAAATTAGGGCTGATGCCTTCATAAATTTACCTCCTCGTCTGTAAGGATGATGTTCATAGTCACCAACTGTGTCATGAACCCCCAATTTAACCTTAGTCTTTTAAGCTCAAATCAGTTGGAAAGGATGACTTGTCTGGGTCTGACAGTGATGTTGTCCTGTTCCTGTATTGCCTAATGAAACATCTGAGCTTTACTGTATTGCTAGCAAAATCCTCTTATGAGTTAGACCATGCTTGAATCTGTACCTGAAAGGGTGGCTCAAAAGTGAGAGCTCTCCTCCTCTTCTGGCATACTTAACTGTCCTTATGATGGCTCAACACAGGAGAGGCACTATAGCAGATGTGATATAAGATGAAAGTTCAATGTTTCTTTTTCTTGATGTGGAATTACAGCATAACAGATGAGCAGAAATATCAATTTGTTATCATGCTAAGGTTGCCAGGTATGCTGCGAACTATGCTTGCTTTGGAACCTGAAATACGTAGCTGGAATAAAACAGGCTAGATGGTGTGTTGTAGTTAAGAAAAAGCAATAAAGGAAAGGATTAAGTACACCCTTCTGTCACACTGGTTCTTTGCTTCAAATTGGAATCTCACATCCCAACAGAAAATACATGTGGGTTAAGATCTGTAAACTCAATTGTTTAACTTACGTAGCATTGTGGGAAAGTCCCTGTGAATAGGTTTTTAGATGTTAAGAGGCACTGACCTACAAATGCATTGAAATATAAATAATTAACCAACTCACTCATGTTCAAGATTAGTAACACCCCTCTCCCCCAATTGCTGTCATGATTCTCTATTTCTTGGAATATATTTGTAAAAATCTGGGAAACAGGTTGATTTAAAGCTTGCTTACTGCTACCATAAACAATTCAGGGATGCTAGAAAACAAAACTACAAGTATCACATGTCTGTAATATATGTTTCGTGTGGTGAAATAACCTGTTACCATTAAGTAGCTAAAAACCAGAAGAATTTTATTGCAAATGTTGCAACTGAGTGTGCTCGGTTTTGTCTTGGGGGTGTTTATAAGATGACTGACAGAGCATGAGCTATAGAAAGAAAAATGGCAGTCATTAACAGTGGTACCACATTCTGACCTCTGTTGCATTAGAAGAAATTACCATCTTCCATTATTCATCTAGTCCTCCCAGCTAGCAATGTAAGCAACAAACAAAGATGGGAGTGTGAAGTCGAAGGCTTTCACAGCCGGCGTCCATAGTTTTCTGTGGGTTTTCCAGGCTATGCAGCTGTGTTCTGAAAGAATTTATTCCTTACGTTTCGCCTGCATCTGTGGTTGGCATCTTCAGAAGATGGTGGCATGGGATATATACATACTTGTGTGACCCTTGGTTGGGAGGAAGTGATTTACATGTTTCTGTGTGTTGGTCTGTTGTTGAATAGCAAGGCCTCAGGGTAGGAGGATATGCGGGAGGATTTTCGTGTCTATTTACAGGCTACCAGTCCAGAAGAACACCAAAATCAAGACTCAGTCCATGCAAATGAATACCACTCAGGGTCAGGGGGTTTCTCCGCAGGCAAGGGATTGTTAATTAAGTAGACACACATTCACCTTGTTTATCCTCCCACCCCGAGGCCTTGTCATTTAACAAGAGACCAACATGCAGATTTAACATGTAAGTCACTTCCTCCCAACCAAGGTTCACACAAGTGTGTGTGTGTGTGTACCCCACACACATCCATGCCATCACCTTCTGAAGATGCCAGCCACAGATGCAGGTGAAATGCCAGGAATAAATTCTTCCAGAACATGGCCACCTAGCCTCCCCCCCCCCCAAAAAAACCCACAGAAAAGATGGGGAAACGCACAGAAAAATTCTCCATACAATGCATGTGATGTTATGATATTGCATATCATCATCTTTGACCACAGGGCATGTTTGTTAAGATAGCAGTGTGTCATTCCATATTGGTTTAACTCAGTCATTAAATAATCACTACACTGCAAAGGATTTTCCAAGATTATTGCTAGGTCGTCGGCATACGCCTGGACCTTAATTTCTTCTTTTTTTATTCTTACTCCTTTAATCCTGACATTCCCTCTTATATTATTTAGGAGGTATTCCATAATCAAAATAAACAACAACGGTGACAGAGGGCACCCCTGTCTTGTCCCCCTTTTTATTTGAAACTCTTTAGTTACTTCTCCATTAATAATAAGACAAGCTGTTTGGTCATTATAGATCTGTTCCACAGATTTTGTAAAATTTCCCCCAAAGTCCATTATTTTAAGTAAAGTAAACATAATCTTCCAGCTAACACAATCAAAAGCCTTTTGTGCGTCAATAAACAGAATAGCCATTTTTTTATCATTATGCGTATTGTAGTAATCTATAATGTTTATCAGATTTCTTATATTGCTCTGGATTTTCCTTCCCGGTAAAAAGCCATTTTGATTTTTATTTATTATCTCATTCAGAATTCCTTTAAGTCTCTTAGCCATTACATGTGCGTAGATCTTATAATCATTATTCATTAGCGATATAGGCCTATAATTGTTCACCAATGTTTCATCTTTATCCTCTTTGGGTATCAGGGTTATCAAAGTCTTACCCCAGGACTCTGGCTTTCCTTCCTTGTGTACTAAATTAAACACTTCTTTCAATGGCTCTATCAATTCTAGTTCAAAAAATTTATAGTATTTAGCAGTAAGTCCATCCTCTCCTGGTGTTTTTCCATTTTTAAGGCTTTTTATTGCTGTCCTAATTTCCTCTATTGTTATTTCAGTATTCAACATCTCTTTTTGAGTCTCATTCAGTTTAATCTTATTATGTCTCGAGATTTCTGTTACTAAGTCTTCCTCATTGCATTTCTTTTTGTGTTCTTCAAAAAGGTTTTCAAAATAATTCAAAAATGCTTTCTTAATTTTATCCTGTTCCGTTATTATATTATTATTTTGATTTATTTTAGTGATCAATTTTTTCCTTTTTCTTTTTTTAGCCTATATGCTAACCACCTGCTAATTTTATTTGCATTATCAAAATAATTTTGTCGTAACTTCTTCAATTTTTGAAGTGTTTCCTCGGCTATTTTCTTTTCAAGCCTTTCCTTTAATATTTTTATTTCCTTTTCTAATTTTTTGTTTCTCCTTAAACCTTGTTGTTGTAATTCCCCTTCCTTTTTACTTAATTCTCCTTTAATCATTTCCTCTTTCTGTCTCTCCTTCTTTTTATTCTCTATCATTTTCTGGATAAATCTACCTCTTATGAATGCTTTACTTGTATCCCATACTACTTTTATCCTAGTTCCTTTCCCCATATTATCTCTAAAAAAGAAATTCAGTTCCTTTTTAATTTCCTTTACAAACTCCTCTTCTTCCAGGATTTCCTCAGCGATCCTCCATCTTTTCCCCCTACCCCTAATAGCATTCATATTTAAGTCCAGTTCAATTTCTAACATGTTATGATCTGAAAAGATTCTAGGCCATATTTCTAAACCTTTAATTTTTGTCAACATATCCTTTGATAACATAATTAAATCAATTCTAGAATGGGATTTATGTACCTCTGACCAAAAAGTGAAGCCCTCTTTCTTATTATTACGGAATGTCCAGCTATCCTGTAAGTTAAGTTCATCCATCAAATTGAAAAAACTCTTGGGTAGTTTTCCCAGATGTTTAGGTTTAACATTCTTTTGTGACTTTCTATCCGTTCTGGGATTGATTACCCCATTATAATCGCCTACCATGATCAGATTATCATTTTCATACTTCGATAGCTTTTCCAAAAGATTCTTATAGAAAACCTCTTTCTTCTCTAATGGACCATATACATTACATATCAGATACTTCATATTATTTATAATTACCTCCACACAGATCCATCTACCATCACAATCTTTTTCCACAAGTCGTGCACACCAGCTTCTATTCACAAAGATAGCTACCCCTCTTTTTCTTTTATTAATTGTTGCACTAAAAAGGGTTCCAAGTTTTCTGTTACGTAGGTACTTTACATCCCCATCTTTCAATTTAGTCTCTTGCATACATATCACATCAAAATTCTTCTTCTCCAAAAAATGCATCACATGCCTTCTCTTTTTCTCCTGACTAATACCCTTCACGTTCCACGTCACCAATTTAAATCCCATCCTTCCAATTTTAAGTCCCCTATTCGTTAACCAGTCCCTTTTGTGGGTGTTTGGGCTAAGCTACCTCTTCACCACCCAAGCCCTCTTGTTGTACAACACTCAGTGAAGTTGATCCCTGTTCCGCTTTTTCACTCTGCTTCTTTTTTTGAACTCTGTCTTCCTTCTGCTTCCCCTTGTTTTCCCCTTCCTTTCTTTCTCTTTCATCCCTTTTCTCTCTATTCTTTTGTTCTTGCTCCTTGAATTCTCTATTCAATTTATCAAACAGAACTTTTGCTTCCTCTACTGTACTAACTTTAATTCTTTTTTGGTTATAATTAATCACCACTCCTTCTAGTTTATCCCATCTATAGGGTATCTCACATTTTTGTAGTAGCACAGTTAAAAATTTATATTCTTGTCTCTTCCTAACTATTTGAAGCGGCAGATCTTTATAAATCTCTATAACAGTGTCTCCAATTATTAATTTTTTTTCATAGTTTTTTTGCAAAATTAACTCTCTCATTCTAAACGTAGTGAAGCAAACTGTAATATCTCTGTCTAGATTTCTTTCTCTTGCTATCCTGGAACTCGCCCTAAATACCTTATCAATCTGCACTTCCATCAGATCTTCCTCTATATCCATATATTTTGCCAAAATCTGGATTACTTTCTCATATATCTGTTCATTTTGTTCCTCCTCAACCCCTCTCAATTTAATTGCCCGTTCTCTGTAACGGACCTCTTGCAGAAGACTAGTTTGTTGATCTCTTAACTGAGTTAAACCAATATGGAACAATATCAGGTTTCATAATAAATAAGACAAAATCCAAACTATTGATTAAGAATATGAATATGGAAGAAAAGGAAAGACTAATTAGAAAAGTGGGTTGTGAGTGTGTACAAAAGATTAAATATTTGGGCATATGGTTATCATGTAATAATATTAATTTATACGAAAATAACTATGGAACACTATGGAAAAATATAAAGAAAGATTTAGAAGGATGGGCAAATCTAAACCTATCAATTTATGGGAAAGTTAATGTGATCAAAATGTCCATTTTACCTAGAGTCTTGTTTTTGTTTATGAACCTGCCGCTTAGCATTAAGAATGAAATAATTGTACAATGGAATAAAGAATTGAAAAAATTTATTTGGAAAGGCGGTAAGGCAAGGATAAGATGGGATAATCTAAAAGAAAGAAAAGAGAGAGGAGGATGTGGCCTTCCGGACCTTAAACTGTACAGACAAGCATGTATGATGTTATGGTTAGAGGACTGGATTTTGCTGAAAGACAAAGAAACTTTGACTTTGGAGGGTGACTCTCTACGCTTTGGCTGGCACAGTTACATGTGGTATAATAAAGCTGCAGTAAATAAGGATTTCTTTAATAACCCCTTTCGTAGAGCTGTCTTTGAAACATGGACCAGGATCAAAGCTGTTTTTTATACTAGGATACCAGGATGGGTCTCGACGCATGAAGCTTTTGTAAATAGATGGGAAACTCAATGGAATTGGTTAACTTATAGTGTTCTGTTAAAAACCAATGAAAGAAAGGAGCTAGTTATGAAATCTAGAGGGGAATTGGGTCTGGAAAGCTATGAGGTCAATTGGTATACATATTATCAAATACATCACAGGTTCAAGGAGGATGTGAGAAGTATAGGTATTGATATAAAGCCCAATGAGTTGGATACTATAATACTCCAGGAAGTAAAAAAGAAAATAACGAAATACTATGAATTATTTAGGGGAAGAGATTTGGAAAAAGAACCTATCAAACAATATATGCTAGACTGGGCGAGGGACTTTGGGCATGAAATCCCTTTAGAGGCGTAGGAATGTTCTTGGAGGAGAACAAATGCCTTCACCAAATGTGCTGATTTAAAAGAAAAATTTTTGAAAATAAGTAACAGATGGTATTACACGCCGGCGAGGTTGAAAAAAATGTATAGACTAGAGTCAGATACTTGTTGGAGGTGTAAGGAAAAAAAAGGTAATATGATGCACATGTGGTGGAAATGCACGAAAATAGCTAGTTTTTGGGATGAAGTACATAAAGTTATTCAAGAAGTATGTGGTATTAGCTTTAAAAAGAAAGCGGAGCTTTATCTACTAAATATGACTTACTTTATAAAGAATGAGGACGAGAGAACTTGGTGGAGAATAATTTTATATATGATAACATTGGCGAGAGTTTTAATTGCAAAACACTGGAAGGATGATAAAGAGATACAGGTTGATGAATGGTTGTGGAAGTTGAATGAAATTAGACTGTTGGACTTGATGTCTAGTAAGTTGGAAGATAAAAAAAGGGAAGCTCTTGAAAAAGGATGGGAATATATATGGGGTTTTTTTTAAAAAAAGATGGGGCCTAAGGATCAATACTGAATGGATTGAATGAAAGTTTACATAAATGTTCTTTCTTTTTGCCATTTTAGTTTGGGTATAGGATACATCTTTAAACTGGGTTAAGTTAATTATTAGCTACAACGCTTCTGGAGGGCGAATGATGATGTATACAGCTTCGATAGTCTGAATATTAATATTGTTTGAAAGACTTAATAGTAAATACGTACATCTCTTTTGTTTTGTTATATTGCTGTATACTCTGTACGTAAGAAGTAAACTAGCAGTTAAGTCATACCACGATAGAAGATGCTAAGACAGGGAGTCAAGACCCGAAGATCTGAGGACTTAAGTTTACAAGTGAATAATGTTTTGTCCTTTAATTATGTTTTTTTTTACTGTCTACTATCTATTTGTCATTGAATCAGGAGTTGTAAGTTTGTTTTATAAAATTTAATAAATAAAGAACTATAAAAGGGAACACCTCAAAAAAAAAAAAAGATAGCAGTGTGTCATTCCAAGTTCCTTGCTTTGTGTAACTTGAGCCAACATAAGATAGCCTTAGCTCTGGTTTTAAAACTGGCAGGCTTTTAAAGCTTTGAGCGGTACTCAGCTTTTCTTTAACACTTCCAGGGGGTTCATAGTACTTTACATATTTTACCTTGCACTTGAGCCTCACAGCAACCCTATAATACAACAGGTTGGCTTTTATGTAATATTATCCCCATGTTCCAAAGGGAGGGCTGACAAAGAGAGGCAAAGAGAAGCTCCTTTGCAGTTGTCTAGTGGGCTCCCGATAGCAGAAACTGATACTCGAGCTGGGGATTTGACCATTGACCTGCTACATCAGCTTCCAGCTCTTCCTGAGGCTGGAAGATCTGCTTAAGGGTGTTTGGGCAAGGATACTTTCTGAAATCTTAAGAAGGTGGCTGAATAAAGGTCAGGCAACAGCACTCCAGTAGCCTGGGTTGCTCTTTGCTGACTTGAAGAAGTAGAATAAATAATACGAAGTAAGATATGTAAGAGCCAGCATGGTGTATTGAGCTGAGATTTGATTACAACCCTGGAGATCAGGGTTTGAATTCCTGTTTAGCCATGGAAACACATTGGGTGACCACGTGGAAGTCACACTGTCTCAGCCTTACAGGAATCATAGAATCATAGAATCATAGAGTTGGAAGAGACCACAAGGGCCATCCAGTCCAACCCCCTGCCATGCAGGAACTCCCAATCATAGCATCCCCGACAGATGGCCATCCAGCCTCTGCTTAAAGACCTCCAAGGATGGAGACTCCACTACACTTCGAGGGAGTGTGTTCCACCGTCGAACAGCCCTTACTGTCAGGAAGTTCCTAATGTTGAAGTGGAATCTCTTTTCCTGCAGCTTGCATCCATTGTTCCGCGTTCTAGTCTCTGCAGCAGCAGAAAACAAGCTTGCTCCCTCTTCAATATGACATCCCTTCAAATATTTGAACAGGGCTATCATATCACCTCTTAACCTTCTCTTCTCCAGGCTAAACATCCCCAGCTCTCTAAGTCGTTCCTCATAGGGCCTGGTTTCCAGACCCTTCACCATCTTAGTTGCCCTCCTTTGGACCCGCTCCAGTTTCTCCACATCCTTTTTGAATTGTGGTGCCCAGAACTGGACACAGTATTCCAGGTGGGGCTTGACCAAAGCAGAATAGAGCGGCACTATTACTTCCCTTGATCTAGACGCTACACTTCTATTGATGCAGCCTAAAATAGCATTGGCCTTTTTAGGAAGACAGAGTCAACCCCCCTCCCCAGTAAATCTTGCCAAGAAGATTCTTTGATAGGTTTATTGGCACACAATAACAGCATGATATGTAAGTGTGCTGAATTTTATCCATTGAAACATTCTGCTTCCTCCACTAATGGCTTTTTGTTGTTTTTGTTTTGGACTTAGTTTAGATTTTTTAAAAAAGAATACTGACAATTGTGACAAACTATCCATAAGCTAATTTACATAAAAACAGATTTCTGGAAGTGAAAGTTTGCCCTTTTTCAGGATGTCACCCAAGCACATACTATACGTGCATTAAAAATATACTCTTCCTACACAGTTTTGAAGTAGAGGTCGAATGTCAAGTCTCTTTCTTTGATGTACTGCCTGCTGTTTTTCTGTACAGCAAACACTTCAGTTAATAAATACCCCAGAAGGGCATTGTGAGCTCAAGAGTTTTGACGCAAGGGAAAGAATAACGCAGCAGTAGAGAGGCAGGTGGAGTGGTGGTGGAAAAAGAAAAATGTTGAGGGAAACGATTCATTTGTATTTTAACAAAGAACACTGTTTTATCAGAAATGCAGACACTGCAACTGGGAGACCCTGGTAAAGAGTTTGTCTTTTGTCAAATTTGCACATCCCAGCCACAGTGTGATAATCACTTTAGTGGCAAATGGACTATAATGCAATTATAGTGAGTTATTAAAGGCCAAGCGTTGTGGCTCCTCAACTCCATGATGCCAATTCTGATGGGATGCAGATGGGATTCAGATACTGTGAGCCACTCTCCCCCATCAGCCCAACTGATCCAAACAAAACCTCAGGCTGTTCTGCCACTAGAATCCGCAACGCCTAATTCTAGATTTAATCTGCTTGATAAAAGGCAGGTTTCTTTTCACATCAGGGATGCATTCTTGGCCTTGAAAAGTAAATTGAGACTGGTATAAATTTGGGGAGCCAGTTCCATAGGGAATCATTTGAGTTTAGGGGGATGCATTCCAACAGAGCTGAAGGATCATTAAATGTAGCAATTTACTCAACCTGCCACCACTTTTAAAGAGGTTTAAAATATAAAACATCAGAGGTCACCTTTTCCAGGTTAGAGAAATGTGCAGATGCTCTGTAGAGGTACCAGAAGAGACAGCAACTGTTGCTCCCAAGAGTGCTTGGTTTGGCTGGTTTGCCATTATATGCCTGCATGCTCTTCAAAGGAGCATGCAAGCAGAGGACAAGTAGTAAGAACGGTGTTCTTCCACTATGCCTCAGGCTTCCCAGGTGGAGAAAGCACATCAGAGTGAAACTTAGAAAGAAGTGCAGAGGACACAACATAGCACTACTCTTATACAATAACCAGATTCAATAAGAGAAAAAGAAAGAAAGAAAGAAGTACTTGCACAAAACACCCACAAATGTCTCTCTTCCCACCCAGACACTGATAATAAGCAGGTTTCAAGATGCCACAAGGTGCTTTGTCTTTTTTTTTTAAAAAAAAAAAAAGAAGAAGCATGCTTAGCAGGCACCAGACCCCATCTGATTTTGTAAGCTAAGCAGGGTCAGCCTTGGTTAATACTTGGATGGGAGACTGTCAATGAATACTAGGTGCTATGGATTGTATTTCAGAGGAAGGAACTGGTAAAACCACTTCTGAGTATTCCTTGCCTAAGAAAATCTTAATAAATTCATATGGCCACATTGCAGAGTTACCCATTTTAGCACTGTTACTGAGACAGCTAGCATGGCATAGTGGTTTAAGTGTCGGACTACGACTCTGGAGATTAGGGTTTGACCAGTTCGACCATGAAACCCACAGGGTGACCAAGGGCAAGTCCAATGCTCTCAGTCTTAGGGGAAGGCAATGGCAAACCAACTCTGAACAAATTTTGCCAAGAAAAGCCCATGAAAGGGTCACCTTAGGGTCAGTGTAAGTCAGAAATTACTTGAAGACACACATCAACAAACTCCTACACAGTTACTCTCCCCATCCTGACTCCCCCACCCAAGCAGGGAAAGAAAACCCTTCCCTCCACACATGCCCCAAACACCTAAGATTCCAGTTTCTTCCTTCCCTTCAACCCGGGACCCCAAAACTGTGGTTGCTTTCTCCTCCTCCCCAGTTCCTCAGCCTAGGCAGGTAAAAGAAATCCAGTCGAGCCACTTTGTCATATGCGAGAACTCCAGCTAACCTCACTCTTAACATCTCTTGCTTTGCTTAACTGCACAGACATCCTGGGAGAGCATCGCACTGTGATGGAAACATTAATTAATTAAGAAATTAATTTCTAAAGAATAACTGTGAATTCGAAATGTTGTAAATTGGGAACGGGCAATGTGGAAAGCAAAGACATTAGGCCGCTAAAAGACATTGGAGGGATACACCTGCTCCCACAAAAAAAAGCCCCAAAACACCTTAGGGGGCATGGGGTCATTTTCACCATGTTTGGGATTTCAAAAAGGCCGTTCTTGGGTCTGAAAAATGTGGTGGCAGTGCACCTCATGCTCATGCTCCCTAATGGACATTTTTGAGCATTATGGGGCATTCTGGAGCAATATTTTTTGTCCCTTGAGGGCCGTGAAGGTCCCAAAATTGCCCTGTTGGCTGCACCTTAAAAGGGAAGGCACAGTGGAGTTGTCTTTCGGGAGAGTAATCTTTCAGAAGAAAATGCTTTCTCCTTGGTCAGCAGTTAATTTTAATAGAGGTTACATTTTTAATTGAGCCCAGACTTCAGGTACCGATTGGCCTTGACCGTTGACCTCATGCAAGTTGTGCTTCCAGCAGCAATCTGGTTTGCAAACATTAGTTGTGTGTGGTAAGAGGTTTGGCTGGAATCTTGCTGGTGCACTTTGTTAGTCCTTGTGTTTTCCCCCAGTTGTGTAACGTTGGTGACAGAAGGCAGATAAAAATCTGCTGGCTTTGAACAGGCTGTTTTTCCAATGCCTTTGTCTCTTTTTTGCACCCCCAACCTTTTCCCTCCTGACACCATTCCCTACTGAGGCGCAGTTCACAGCCTAATGTGTCTACAAGATTCCAAATTTTACTTGCTGAATGCTGCACATGAGGCTGCTGTTGAAGCCACTGGGACCCTGTCACACTGTTACGGCACCCCAGTGCAACCCAGAAGACCCCTGGATCATAACAAAAGAGATCTTTATTCAATTTGTACAAACGAGGCACAACCTCGACGCTTCTTGCATGAAACAAGGGCTCTGCTAGACAGAGTTACAGAAGCAGACGTGCAGTTTATTCACTAGTCCACATTCAAGAACATCTCCTATTTCTTTGCTTATTTCTGACATCACAATAATTGCAAATTATAATACTACCTCCCACCCTGTGGGTGTCAAAAATAATATTAGAATGAAGCTTAGCAAGCCATAGGACACCCTAAGTCAACTCTTGTGGACACTTCTCTCCCTTGGTCCAGTTCCAACTGGTTCAGTTTCTGTTGAACACCCAGTCTGACCACACATCTACACTTGGTTCCCCATTTTCTACTAAAATTGCCTTTGTTAGCTTTCCTGTTTTCGCCAGACTTCAGCGGCTCGATTTTTGCCTTGCCCCCCTGCAAGTGTTTCAGAAAGCTGTGTTTTATTTGATTAAATCCTTTGGCTATCAGTTATTCCCTTTAATGACTGACCATCTTACTCCAGGCTATCCTGGACCCCTCCGAAATTTTTCCAGTGTGTTCCTCTACAACACTACACAGTTTCTACTTGATTTTCATGGCTGCCTTATGTGGAGCCCTTGGGTGGATGGATGGATTTATTTACCTATTTAATTTACATATTTATCTCCTTCCTTATATCCTATGGAGTCCTAAGGCTTGTAATTTAGTCAGAAGCATTAGAAGTGTTCCCAGGCTCAGGATACCAAAGGCTCTTGCCCACTGCCAGCCCCAAAAGTCCACCAGATGCAGGGTGACAAGATAGCCTCCTTTACTAGGACATGTCCTACATTTCATTCTTCTGTCCAGAAGGAATTCCAAAATGGCCTCCACTTTAAGCATCACTAAGAAACATTAATTTATATTTATATGACTGTTTTTAGCTTTTATTTTGTAATGCCTACATTTTTCTTGAGTGTCCTGGGGTCCCATTTCTTCCTAGGCAATTATTACATCTCATTACCCTGAAAGGATGTTGCCAAGGCAGTAAAAGCAGAATTACAGTGCTATAATTGTGCAGTGTGAAAGGGCCCAGGAATAGGTTGTTATGTTTTGCGGTTTGATTGACAAACCTCTAGCAGCACTGGCTGCGCGTGTAGAGCTCTGCTGCACAAACTGCTGAGACCAGAGGAGGCAAGTAGTTTAGGGATGCTTAGGACTGGGAAGAGTGCACTGTCATCAGTTGCCCATGTTAACACATTTATTCTATTTTGAAATTTGCAGCCCACATGCTGACTCGAATCTACTTCACAGTGGAGCACTAATCACCATTTCACAACTTGAACAATAAACATGGATTAGAGTTCTTTGAGGGAGGAAGAAAAGTGTGCTCTTTCTTTTATTTTAATTCTGTATTTTTGCCAAAATAGGAACTAGGGTCAGGCAGTGTGAGTAAGCTAAAGCAGATGGCATCCACGCGTGATCACAGCACTGATTCCTCAGGGAACCCCCTCCATTGTACCTGCACCACATTTTTAAGAAAGCTTTTTCTAGGATTTGTCTGTGTGCCAAAAATTATTTCCCTCTCCCCTCAGCCCCTTGGGATGTATGCATTGCAATCCTGCCACATTTTCCATACATACACAAACATCATTTTAGGCCACCAAGATAACTTTTTCTAATGAAGGGGGAGGCATTTTTAGCAGAAAGTGTTCATGCTTTTATCTGGTGAGGAGGAAGGGATCTGGTGGTCTAAAATGGCATTTAAGACTCCAAGTGACCTACAGGCTGCATTTTTCCTACTCTGACAAAACCCAATATTAATTCTGGTTAGGTTTGGGGTGTCAAAAAAGAAGAAAGAGTACGACAGAAAATTTTCTGTGAATTGTTGAAAACTGGATCCAACTGAGTTTGAAACTAGTTTTATTTTTATTTTCATATGGAGTCAAAAGTTATTCCATCTATTATTTTCTTACATTTAAGAACTAAATATTTATCTAGATTTTATCTTTGGAGAGAGAATTATCTAGTACATGTGAGTGATGGGTGGTATATGATTCTATCAGAAAAGAATAGCTTCAAAATTATTTTCAGGGTGGAAAGAATGACGTCTTTCTTCACATGTAAATGAAATGATAGTGGCATTTATATGCCTCTTCTGCTTCCATACTTCACCTCCACCAGAAATTTGATAGTTTTTAAAAACTCCAAAAAGCTAGAGCAGGGGGATAATATAAGCCAGTTTTGTTTTGAATCCTTGAAATAAATAAAATTAAATGTAGTTTGGGGTTTTGGAGGGGAGTTGCATTAATAACTTGATTTAAAAAAAACAATCCCTATTACATTAATATGGCAAAAAAAATATTGTATGTATTAGAAAACTTCTTCAACCATGTTTTAATTCTTTCTAAAATTAGCAATCCAAATTTATTAAACTCTGAAATGATTTATATCTTTCAATGAAACATCATTTTTTTTACTGCTTATTATTCCTGTTAAATCTGAATATATATAGACTATACATAACAAAACATACAATGGAGATTGTTTTGATTGAACTTAGATTAAGTGAAGGATTTGTTTCTGAATGGCATTCCTTACACTATAAAATAAAGTGATTAAAAAGAAGCAATTGTTACTGGATACTGGTCTTAACAATGAACCATTGCCAAGAAAATGTATATAAAATGTTTAAATTCAAACGGTCATTGTTGTTTGAATAAGAGGGGTGGGAAATAGTAACAATAGCCAGACTTTTAAAAATATGGATAATCAATTTTAAAAACTAGGGGTGTTCTTTTTTCTTTCTTTTTTTCTTTTTTTAAGTAATCAATCTGGTTTAAACCTGACATCCCTGGCTGTATGGAAAGTGGGTGTCCATGAACTGTTGTTTTGCCTTCTTTCAGGCCTTACTGAAAATGGACTGCCAGGGCTTGGTTGTCAGACTCATTCAGGATTTTGTGCTTTTGACTACGGCAGTGGAAGTAGCCCATCGGTGGAGAGAACTTGCAGAGAAACTGGCCAAGGTCTCCAAGCAACAAATGGATGCCTATGAGGCTCCTCATCGGGACAAGAATGGAACTGTAGATAGTGAGGTAAGAAAACGTACATGTAATATATTCAAGACTTGCCGGGTGACTGACTCTGCACAATAGACTGCGAAAGCAACTTGGTGTTATGTTCATTCATTTGCCTTTCCGATCTTAAATGATGACAACAGCTTACTGTGGGGTGCATAACAATTTTTATTGTACTGTCACTCTGGCCAAAAAATGCCACCATATAGAAAGAAGTGTCTTCTTCCTTAAAGCTTCTTCTTCTTCTCACACAAGTTTTATTTATCACAAAAAGTATTGTGACGCATGACAGGTGTGATTATTATTTATGAGCAAACACCAGCCACATGGAAACTGCAGACATTTACAGGCTCATCTCAATGCTGGGAAGCTGGAAAAGATTTCTTGACTTCCACCTAACTATTGTCAATATTTATGTGGAACAAGAAGCCATTTATTTCTGGAAAGTTTGCATTACATATGATCTGAATTGGCAGTTATGTTTATGGATTTGGCATGATGTGCTTTATGTCAGAGACTTTTCCTTACTCCTTTGCTCAGTGTAGATTTTGTGGATGATGCTACATTATAAAGACAAATCTGCCCTTAGTTCATTATGACGATTTCTGTGAATTCCAAATAAGACTCTAGTTTTTAAGTTTTCCAGAATGTGTAATGCCAAGACAAAATGTGTCTGGATAACCCTGGAGCATTGAAAATGATCTCTGGTATAAGGACAGCTGGGTTAAGGACTTTTGTGGGCTCACAAGAAGCTTCAGTATGCTTGGAGGGAATGCAAGTGGCAAAATGGGTTTGGGAAGTAATTGAAAAAAGATGGTTTACCCACTTTTCCCAAGCACTGACACCATAAGGGGGAAAGGCAGGCTCCATTTTGTATTGTGCTTATTTTGCATTGGTGGAGATGGGCTTACTTGGTTCTTCCTGGCCCAATCAAATTATAGTCTAGGAGAATGCATGCAGGACCTGTGAACAAAAACTTTAAGTACAGTTTGTTAACTTGTTATCCTGTATACAGAACTTGGAAATTCTAAAAATAATTATTCTAATTACTTGTTAAAAGGTAATTTATTATAATTACTCTTTTTGTAACACGGGGTTGCAGTAGTCATTGCATTGTTTGTTAATCTTCTATTACTTCTTGTTATCTTTTGGGAGTGGCAGGAAAAAATCCTTAAGATTGATAAGAGGATGGTATAAAACATGCAAAGTTCCTCCCAAAATGTCTCTAACATTTTCTTTTATTAAGTATCATTGCCACTATAGTAGAGTGTTAGCTATATTCTTTTTGAATCCGTGTTGTAAGTCACATTGGGTCCTGCAATAGAGGAAAGCAGGATTCTCTTTAAAAAAAAACTAGAAACCATTACTCTGCACACCAGTGAAGTACCTTTTCCCTCTCTAATAACATTACTTTTGAAATGCCATTTTGTATCTCCCGTGTACTGCACTCCTGCTCCCATAACTTGTTACATTTAACTGTGTTTTACATGTTCTAGTACTCTATACATAAGAAATAAATTCTAATAGTAGATACTGCTTATAACCCGTGTTAATGCCATTTTCTTGCCTTTGGCAGGCAATGTGGAAACCAGCATATGATTTCATGCTCACATGGAGCAATCAGATGGGAGACAGTTACCGTGATGTTACCCAAGAACTTCATATTGGTCTTGATAAGATGAAGAATCCTATCACAAAACGTTGGAAGCATCTTACAGGAACCCTAATTTTAGTGAATTCCTTGGATATACTACGGGCAGCTGCCTTTAGTCCACAAGAAGAACATGACGATTATGCTATCTGATGAAGAGTTGTAATTTCCTCAGAACTTATTGCTGTTTGTGTTTATGTTTTTAACTAATGGTGTGAGAAAGGGAGAGTAGTTCTGACATGCCAAAGTTTGAACAATGATTGCTGGGCTCCAAGTGCAAACTCCTTATGCTCACCTCTACCCTTTGCTGAGGACACCCAAGACAGTATTCTGTGCACAGTGTGATTGACTACTTTTCTTAATGTGTAACATTTAAAACTGAACTTTTTAAAGGCATTTGCAAATGTTGGACTGGAAAGTTGAAATCACTTTGGGGGAAAGTTCCTCTTTTGATGTAACATAAAACCGGTTTTTGTTTGTTTAATCATTAATATGTATTAAAACGAAGCACAGTCATATATCTCCTTACAAGGATTTGGATTTGTAATGTGTGACTCAGAACTGTTTATAGATCAGTCAGTATGTAAACTCCACCACCTTTTGTGAGCTTATCAGTGTTAATAACTATTCCCCATGATTTGCTTTTGTGTATATCTTTTTGTAAAGGAGGAAAATGCACACTTTTTTCAATGTAGCTTACTTTTGTAATGCAAAACTTAGCACAAGATGTCGCATCTGTGGAAAAGGTGTGCTTCACTTTTGTCCGCTTCAGATCCAAAAAAATAACAGAAACAGTTTAATGTTATAGGACTTCCCCATCACCTTCCACATTTAGGAGAAATAAATTTCAGTGGATGCCATGTATGGCAAAAGATAAGATTTCATGTCACTTAACATTTCATCCTGTATCAGCAATTCCATGGTCATCTTTGGTGGTTTACATTGTATAGATATATTTTTAAATACGGCAAGTGGGTGTTTTATTGGTGGTTCTTAATTGTACCATCACTGAGCTGATGTAGAGACTGGGCTTTCACTGAGGCAGTAAGCCGGTGTCTGGACTTTACTCCTTCAAGCTGTAAGTGAGCAGCTCACGAAACCAAATGCTCACGTCTCAGTTTTTAAAAAAGAAAAATGGGAAGGGATATGATGAAAAAAATCTTTCCATCTTATGACTCCTAATTACATCTTGAAGTATTTACAGCCTAGAACACAGATTTATTGCCTCATAAAGGTCTAGCTTTCTGTCTCTGTCTGATCTGAAATCTACTTTGATCAATTAGAAATGCTTCATTTGGCATTTTTTTCTGCTGTAGTCATGCTCCAAGTGTACAATATCTTGGCTTATTTGTTAATTCTTAGACCATTGGTATTCACTGATACTCACTGCATGTGTTGTATGACAAGTATTGCTGTCATGGACAACCAAGAGATGAAGCACTGTCACCTTGTGGCTTCATATTCTAGATAACCGCTATCAAAAATAAGTTTAGTTTTACGTTCACATGAAAGTTTCATGAAACCCTTTCAGTCTACCTCTTAACTCAAATATATTTCATGTGAGAAAGTTTATTGGGGGGTTATTGTATAGGTGGGTGTTTGCTTTTTGCACAAAAATACCTTTTCATATTAAAAACACATTTATTAAATCTAAAAAATAATGAGGTGCTTTTTAAATATTGTCTACTAAAGGGTTTCTTTTTTGGTCAAGATTTGCAGAAAGGCATAAGACCTTTTAGCAGTATGGCTATTTAAGTAATTTTTAAAACCTGTTTGTCTCAAATGAAGGAAATTTTCCAGCTTTGTTCATTGGTACAAGGTGACCTTTCAAACAACTTGGGGTTATGCAACACAGTTTTCCTACTAGCAGTTCTGGAGTTTCATCAAAGTAGAATCTAACTAAGAAAAACATTTCTATTGTTTGTATTCAGGTTTAATGTTCTGCCGGGGGGGGGGGAGCACCTGTTATTTATTTATCTTTTAAAGGAGCTCTTTTTAAAGGTGATGCCACATTTTTTTTTATTTCTTTGTTCCCCCCCCACACACACACACACAGTTTTCACCTTTTTATTCTTTTAAATAGTCCCTCAACCTACACTGTCAGCTCTGTTTGGTTGAAAGCACCTTAATCTTAGGATTTTGTTAAAAGAGTTGGGGAGCAGATTCCTATGCAAGTTTTCACACCACAGGTTTGAACTTGGTTAAGCTAGCATATGCTTTTCACATACTCATGGAACATTTATTTTTCCAAAGTATGTAATTTTTTTCTCCTCTCTCCTACAAGGTGAGGATCCCCACAAGGTATTCAATAAGATCTTTGGAGATAGGAAAGATGCAGGTTGGAGATCCAGGGCAGTAGCAGGTTGGCTATCGAGGCTTCCTTTTCATTGTGGTATGTTCAGTACCCTGGATGGTGGGCCATGGGAATCAGTTATGTGCATGTGGATATGGATGTTCTCACTGTGTTGTAAGCAAACACTGAGCTGTTGCTGCCACAACAAGGAGATCAGTATCCAAGGGTCGAAACAGATGGGCAGGAAAAAGTGGCTTGAAGCTGCCTTTTCTAAGGCCACATTGAAACCCCACCAACCACACCACTGGCTCCCAAGGCAGCTGGAGTGCTCATATCATGACCACATGACATGGATTCAATCCAGGAAGAAGCGGAAAAAAGCTGCTTCTTTTTGAAACATCTTTTCTCTGCATAAGGCACCTAGAGGGCACTTTCTTGCTGGCTTCATCTAAATGCCACACCTTCAAGCCAGCCTGAAAGCAACTATTTTTGCCTGTCTGTTTAGCCCCCGAGTTAGCCTTATTGTGCAGCTGGATCTGCGCCAGCACTGTTTCTCCCTTTGACATCTGTGAACTTGGCATAGGGATTATGGACTATAGATTCAAATGCAGAACTAGTCAGTAGGGCCAGGATTCGAGCCAAAGCAATGAGATTTTAATCAGTTTTATAAATAGAATTTTAGAGCTAGATGTTGGGGAAGGTTTCATTTCCTGAAACTAGACCAAGTCTTCCATAATAGATTAGGAGGATGAATTGGTTTGCCTTGTTCTTCTGCCAGTCATGTCAAACTACCTCAGGTCTTGCATGCCTTTTCATGTTTTGACTTAAAGCCTAGAAGCTTCCCTAGATGACTGCCACCAGACCACTACTATCACAAGGAATCACAGCAGCAGCTTTTCTAGATTAGTCAATGCAATTGCTGCATGATCTCCCCAAGCCCCGTTTTGACTAAAATATATCACCTCCCAGCACATAGTTGGAGTGGTTTGTATGTTCCGCCAAATGCCTTTCACTCAAAGTATGATCTTACAAGGTAAGCTTGCTTTGGATTTTACATTAATAAACTGTACAAGTAGTCTGTTGTACATTTTTTTAAAAAAAACTTGTCAAAATTATACAATTAAAGCAGATATTTGAACACAGCTTTGTTTTAGCCTGATTCATTTTGTGAAAGGCTTGAGCCTTTTCTTCTTATTTTGAAACAAAAGATTCACCTGCATTTTTCTATTGGACCACTGCATCAGACATAGATTTCTGTTCTTGTGATGACTGTAATAAAAGCTGTTGTCAGAAACTTGAGAACATTTGGTGCAGGGGCTCTGGCTCCTATCAGCACAAATTGGATCAGAATGCTATGCTAAAGTACTGCAACATGTTTTAGGTTTCTCTCTTCCTTGGCTGCAAGGCTGGGCTAATTCAAGATATTAGGCAAACTGCACACATTCCCTATCCTAGGCCAAGTTGGTACTTTTGGCACCTATGAAAGAAAATCTCTCTCTCTGGCTTCATCTGCACTGCAGCATTAATACAGTTTGGCACCGTTTTAAGCGCCATGGGTCAGTGCTATGGAATCTTAGAATTTGTAGTTTTGTGAGATATTTAGCTTTCTCATTCAGAGAGCTCTGGTGCCACAACAAAGTGCAAATCCCAGGATTCCATAGGATGGAGCCATGACAGTTAAAGCAGTGTCAAACTGTATTAACCCTGCAGTGTGGCAGCAGCCTCTCTCTGTTCTCTGAGGACAGGAAAAATACAATAATTGCCAATTAAGTAACATTTGTTGGAGTGATCACTAATTAGGATAATATCTGCTGCCTGAGGCAGCTACCTCCCTCTGCGTAATGGTAAGTCTGGTCCTGTTCCAAGGCTTCCTTTGGCATATTAGAGGCAGCCACAGGAGGGAGTAAGGTTCATGGACCACATGCAGACCCAACCCTAATTTTGAGCTCCCTCCAGTGAAAAAATACCTTTAAAAGCCAGGTTGCCGTTCCTGAATGCCTCCAGGAGTGATGAGTTTGCATAAGCTTCTCCAAATCTGCCTTTAAAAACATGGAAAGCCTTTAACATACACAGAAGTCACAAGCAGAGGGGACTCGTGTTTGGGGGCAAAAGTGATTTTTGAGCAGTATTACAGCACTGTTTTCTATTGTGGGGGCAAAAATCCCCCCTCCTTAACCACGGTTACTCACTTGAATTAAAGCAACGAAATAAACTGGATGCTGTTATTACATTCAACATTTTATTAACATTTTATTTATTAAACGGAGAAATGATGGGCACATTTATCTTTACAGCTTTGTTCTAGACGAAAATTAATCCATGAGAGAGAGAGAGAGTTGGACTCAAAACTCCACTTAGTCATTTGGTTGTTAGATGATCTTGGTTCAGTTGTTTTCTTTTAATCTAATATACCTTACAGGTTTGTCCTGAAGACTGAGAGGTGGAAGTGGCCGATATGCCATTCCCCTGGGGATATCATCATCATCAGTAGAAATAGTAGTTGCTATTAGCAGATGGACTCCTATGTGGCAGTTATGAATGTTTAACCTAGAGTTAGGCTCTCATGGCTGTTACATATGAACCCTAGGTACACCCTATTTTAAGGACTACATGAAAGCCCCCCAGTTCAATTCAAGGGGGGTCCATTCCCTTGTTGCTCAGGAAGTGGCTGATGGATGTTATCATCTCCGTGTGAGCAATCTCTGATGTTAGGGGGAGTTGCAACAGAGGTTCTGTTTCTGCCTGTTGCCTCCAAGTTCACTTACAGGAGGGGATGGAAATGAAAGTCAGATGCTTCTTGAGCAATGGGGAAACAGGTTCTGTGTTGATTGCAATGGCTGTTTCCTGGTAAATGGGGACTGAGAGGACTGGGATGAGATTCGCTGCAGAACTCTGCAGCTACAGTGCTTAAAAAGGTAACGGTTTCCCCTTCACATGAATGTCTAAGCATGACCGACTGTAGGGGGCATTGATCATCTCTGTTACTGAGCTGAAAAGCCAGCGTTGTCAAAGATGACTCCGCGGTCATGTGGCCAGCATGTCTGCATGGGATCCTGTTCCCTTCCCACCAAAGTGGTACTTATTTATCTACTTGCATTTACATGCTTTTGAAAGCTAGGTTGGCAGAAACTGGGACTAGTAACGGAAGTTCACTCCTTCATGCAGTGCTTGGGTCTCAAACTGCCGATCTTGCAGTTGAAGAGTTGGTTTCTTAACCAAGCCACTACAGTGCTTAGGCATATGTAAATCCGGCATACAGGATTCTGGCCCTAATAATGATGTCTATTTCGCAGTTTGAGACACAAAGCTGCTTACAACAATTTTTTTAAAAGCATAATTAAAAATTCACAAAATAAAAAAGTTAATAAGAGATTTAGCAATAAAAAATTAAAATCTGATTAAACATACACAATTAAATGCACACATACATGCCAGCACAATTAGAAAAATGCAGCATATTGTATAGATGGGACTGGCCTTACACATTAAATCATAAAATGCCTGTTAAAATGAAAAATCTTTACTTTGAGCCATCCACATGAAATGGATGAAACCCACATGAAACCCTTTTGAGCCATTCACAAAATGAGTTCTTCAAGATTTTTCCAGTGTTGCTATCTCTAAGCGCACTTCTACTAATCAAACCTCTGTTAGGCTGTGTCTTATTTTCGCCCTGGAATATCAAAGCATGAAGCAATATTCCACATTTAGGTGTTGACTGGTATCTTCCAAATGTTCCATTATTTTATTCCAAAACTGGGCCAGCTTTAGGCATGTAAACCACATGTAAGCCACATGTGTACAATAGTTCCCAGCTGCTTACACGTCCTTCAGCAATACAGGTTTATATTCTGATAAACATTATTAACTCCAACAGAGGACCAATGCAACTTCTGACGCTGTTTTATGGGAAGGCTGCCTGTATTCCTTTCCACTTATGCAAGAAAGCAATATATTTTAAAAAAAATTAAATCTGACTTTATAAAGTAAGATTTGATTTAAATTCTATTAAAAATAAAATCTTATTTGTTTATACAATCATTGATTATTCTCTACCCTGATCTAACACATTTACTAAACATTGTCTTCCTCCTGCTACTTACCAGTCTGCACGTTTGCTAATCTGGGCAGTGCCTTTCAGCATCTTTGCTTCTTCTTTCACCAAATCTATTTCTTCCTCATGTGAACTCAGCCAATCAGGAATTGTTGACATGGTGCTGTCACGTAACTAATATAGTACCAGTTTCAGAACAACAAACCAGCTAAATTTCCCCCTGTCCAAAATCATCTTCTGAAACTGCCTGCCTTAATGTATCTGGAAGCAAGATCACTACACCATCCCTGACAGATACGATACTCGGACAACTAATTCTTTCAGTGATTCCCAAAATCTGGTCCTCCAGGTGTTTTGAACTTCAGTTCTCAGAAGCCTCAGGCATCTTGGACATCTTGGATTCTGAGAACCAGAGTCCAAAACTCCTGGAAGGCCAGTATTTGGGCATCATTGCTAGATTGTAGGAATAACTGCAGCACTGGCCAAGCTATCTATGAAGCTCAGCCATAGGGGAAGAGAATCGAACAATTAATTTCCCCAAGCTCTGAGAAATACCTAGTCAGATCTGTCATGCTGTAATAGTTATGCAGGCCAAATTTTGCTGATTCCTATATTGTGCTCACACTGAGCAGTTAGTGAGAAGGAAGGGAAGTGTACCTGCTATTGTAACTGCTGCCATCTTCACAGCCTTGTTTGAATCCCTCTCATTGCCTCTTTTTTGATGCTTGTAAATAGGATCAGCAAATCTTGATAATTAAACATATCTTACTTGCCTTTCCTGGGAGGCCTGGCTAAAATGAACTGTTTTTCAGTCTATGCAGCACAGGCAATTAAGCCGTGTTTCGTTGGACTGTCCACATTTTAACCTGTTGCATCTCAGCAGATTTAGGATGGGTCCAAGAGTGTGCCTTGTGCATCATGGAGAATCCTCATTGCCTCCCTGCAACCAAAGCTCAATTACAGATAGGCCAGAAGGAGCCAACATCCAAATAGCTCGGTGGCTATACAGCTCTCTGGAGCCTCATGCATCTAAAAGTTTGGAAATACAGTCAGCCCTCCACATTTGCGGCTTTGACTTTTGGAGATTTAATTATTCATGGATTTGATTAATATGTTCCCTCTGGGAATCCATAGCTCCTCCAGCATGACTCTATAGTCAACATGCCGCAGAAGCTGTACTGCAGGATGCAGCAATTCCTAGAGAGAAAACTTCTCCAGGTATTTGTAGGTCATCCAGAGCAATTTTATGGTCACCTTCTGGTAGATGTTGACCAAAGAATTGTGTAGGAGTACCTGGGGATTCCTAAAGAGATATTCTTTCTGATTAAAAAAATAAAATAATGTTTTCTTTTATTTGTGGTTTTCCCAGTTTCACAAGGGTCCTGTGCCCCTAAATCCCATGAGTGAAGAGGGCCCACTGAAGTATCAAAAGAAATTTGTATGTTTATGGATTTTGCCAACACAAAGGAATAACACTGGCAAACAAAACTGAAAATACATCCATTCTGAGCTTCTGCAATTTAGCGTGCTCTCCTTTTATGTAGCCGCAGGACTGCAGTGCAAACCTTTCTCTGCATTCCCCCATCTGGCAGATGATTTATTTCAGCCCTGTGGCAGCACAGGTTCTACTTGCTACGGTCTTTTAAAACAGTACCTGTTCAGACTGAACCACCACATCTTCCCAGAGAAACGGCAGGGAGCCATTTAATTGTATCCCTTTCTGTCCAAAACAGTTACGCTCACCTCAGAAATCCATCCCCTCACTTTTCTCTTGTTTTCCAAGTTGCCAAATTCTTGCAGTTTGCTTGTACTGAAAGAACCTGACTTTCATTAATAATGCTTTTAGTATATTTTACAAAAGCAGACAATAGGATTTAATTCAAGATGAGGATATATACTAAGCCTCCAGTACAATTTAAAATCTGCTTGTAATAAAAAAGACCATTGAAATCACAAGGATTTACATCTGATCTCCTTAGGGTAGCTATAAATCAGAACTGTCGAAGACACATAGCAACAACACTCTTGTATTGGATCAAGCTGTGCATCACCTAGAACATAACTTTAGAGCAGGTACAGGAGTCTTATGGCCCTCCAGATCTTGCTAGACTTGTTCTCCCCATCATTCTTCACCATTGGCCATGGTACCTAGGGGTGATGGTACTTGCACTGTCAATGAAAAACTTATTTATGTCATGTTACTTTGTAGTGACCCCATTGAATATTTTATGGGTTGGGTGGCTAGCTGATATATTTTTGCAAATAACAAAGAAAGAGATACAAACGTGCTATGCTAAAATTGGGCTCAATTCCAATTTTCCAGAAAGTTTTGCTCCCCAGGAAAAACCTGTGACATTTCCTTCTAATACCTTTACTCTGGGTTGTACAAGGCCACTGCAAGGTTCTGAATCTAGTCAATCACAGGCCTTGTTTACAAGTTGTTGCTGGAAGAAAGGGATCGTGACTTAGCAAAGTATTTGCAGTTATAAATTAAAAAGCAAGCCTAGCATGAATAACTTCTAAAGTCGACCCTGAGCAAAGAGTCCAGGTGGTTGCGGAGTTTGAGTTTCTTTCCCTGCATTCCACACATTCCTGACAGTGTGAGCCTGGAGGAATCTAAATGAACACCTGCACAAGATATTCTGCTGGGAAGTCTTTTGATTAGGAAGGTTTAGCGTGTTCCTTTCAGTCCAGTCTCTTCGAGGAAACAATGTCAAGGTCAAAAGGAGAATCTGAAATATGATCATTTATCTGAAGCATAAAAATATATTGCAGCAGGAGATTCTAAACCAGTGCTACCCAAACTGGTGAACCATGGAATGGTGTCAATCTGCTGTTGACTGCTCGTCCCTGGTAGATTTCCAGGAGAGAAGCAAACAGTTGTAGTAAGTGGGCACCAATATGGTGTCAGTTCCTGGAATATTAGGGGGAAAAAATATTGCCCGACCTTCCATATTAGTTAGCTTAAGACACACTTTTCTAAACTATTCCTGTTAACTAATTCTTATCTGAGAGAAGGTTACAAATATGCCACATGCATTTTTCATTTTATGCTGTTAATTTTCTAAAATCTTTACTCCCTACCTCATTATTTTTATTTTTTTAACTGATTGATCAATACAGTTTTTTGTGTGTTCCAGTTCACAGAGGACAAGAGAACAGATCTCTGTCCTGAGGAGTTTACAGTTAAAAATCTTAGATTTGGATAGTAGGAGACAATAGGAGAAAGGAAGGCAGGGATAAGAAAGAGATATTATATAAAATTATTTCAGTTCTATTTGTTTTAATATTAGTTACAGGTTGACTTTTCAGTATGGCACAGAAATTTATACTTCTTTTGAATATTTTCAAGCTGTGGATGCTTGAATCTATGGATAAGGAAGACTGACTGTATTTCATTTTTAACAAATAATGTTTTTATAGATGTTTTACATGTTACCTCAATATCACATACATAGTAAATGTGGTTTTGTTTAATTTATAATACCTCCTGAAAAAGGTCAGTTGGTGATAAGGTCAAAATACATCAGGCTTTTTAAGAAATACAAGTTTTGACCATTGTACATCATGAGGGATGCTGGGCCAAAATAGATAGCCAGAAGGGATGGCTTGAAGCCGCCCCTTCTGAAGGCAGATTGGGTCCAAGACAACTGTAATCCACCTTGAAGCTGTCTGGAAAAGGAGCAGCAAAGAGCAGCTCCTTTTTCGGGCAGCAAAAAGCTGCCTTTGTGCCCACATCACAACCAAAAACCAATTGCTGACACTTTGGCAGCGTGAGGTGTGTAACTGCCATGCCACCAGAGCATCATGAAGCCGCCCTCATCAAAATGGTCAGGCAGCTTCTGCATAGCTTTCATGCAACCTGGGAGCACACGGCGCATAAACACCATGCTCCCAAGTTGCCTGGAAGGCAGCGCAAAAGGGCCATCTGTTTCAACCCTTAGTCTGCTTTCATTTTTCCACAACTAGTGTAGGCAGCTTTTTTAAAAGTACAGCTAAAGACAAAACAAGATGAGAATGTAAAACTGTAAAATGTAAAAAATGTACACAACTAAAACTGGCAATTGGTAAGAATGTAAAGACAAAATACACATACTATGTTGGTGGCCCACAAATTTTACATCCCACTTTTGGTGTTACTGTTCAACAACACTAGCAACGTGCACAGCTACCTACTAACTAGGTACAAGCCAGGCCAGCCTGTAAACAGGTGATGATGGTGATTCCATTCTTCTCCCAAAGGAGGAGGCACATACATTGATAGATGATGAAAAGAAACTTGTACAAAGGCACACAATAATGGCACATGCCTATAATCCATTTGAAGAGTGGAGAGTAATGCCCACTGTTAGAGAAAAAGAACAAGCCTTGGATCCCTTCCCAACCCACATGCCTCACTTATGTTTGTGGAGATAGGGAGTATGGCATGCTTTAATAAAACCTAAAGCCTGTACAGTTCCCAACTATGGGGCTGTACCTTCTTCAGCTGGATCGGGGCCACAGCAACCTCACACTATGGCCCTAATCCAGCCTCTGGAGGACACAACAAGGAGCTGCAAAAAGCAGCTCCTTTTTGCGCCCTCCAAAGGGTGCCATAGCCATAGTGGTGCAGCCACAGCCCCAATCCACCTTGAAGCTGGTGCTGTGTCATCTGGACCTTTGGTGCTGTGTCATTTGGACTCAGCACCAGAGGGGTGCCATGATGCCATGTGCCCTCTGGAGCGGCATGTGGCATCATGGTGCCCTGGTGGCATTGTCAAGGGCATGCGTCATCTGGATGCAATGCCCTGACTCTACCCTCAGGCCGGTCTGTACAAAGTGCTGGTCTGTATAAGGCCTGTCTCCTAAATGGGAGGAAAATTATTCTAGCCTTAGTGCTGGCTTAAATCATTCCATTCCAAATTAGTTCAGGGGAGATGGCAGAAAAGAAAGTGTAAAAAACAGAAACAAAGCAAAAAAAAAAAAAAAAAAATACAAACACCTAAATAAATAAAACCAACTAAAACCAACTAATCCACTCTTACCTTCATGCCACCAGCATGAACCTAGAAATGCTTGAGATTTCAAAACTGGCTTTCTCCATGTTCAGGGTTAGAACTGCCTTGTGAGCTCAAGGTAGATGTAGGGTTTGACCACAGCTAACACCAGGCTACATCACTACACCAGAGTAGTATGAAATCTGTTCATTATGCTACTTTCTTAGCCAGGTTTGTAATTTAAAACTTTCTGACACTGAGTTTGGTTGTGAATTAGCCTGCCTGGGGCAGAATCAGAACTTGAAAGGGAATAATCTATGTGAATTGCAGCCTTTGCAACCAATGAGGCATACTATTTGTACACAGATAATTGATTTGTTAGGATTCCTGTCCCTTCTAGACTTGCCTCAAAATGAGAAGCAGAAAATGAAAATACTTCTTTTTAAAATGACACCTGGGGAAAATACTCCTTTCAACTCTGTTATGTGCTCCACACTTTCACAAACAATGAGAATCTCTTTCTTGGTAAGAAAGAGAGCAGTGGAGGCTTATGAGGTCTTTGGACCTCATTACTGGACATCACTACATGTGGCTCTTAAACCGTGATTACATCAGGAAAGAAGCTTTGGTGATGCTCATCCCACAATGAAGCCTTCAACTTGTAGATCTGCATTGTCTCCCAGGAGTAATACAACATTTTCTGCAAAGACGAGCAACAACTGCAGCCAGTTCCACAAATGCCCCCCCTAAAAATCACTCTGGGTTTATCTATTGACACTGCAAATTTGCTGCAAATCCAACTCATTCTACTGTTACGGTGGCATTATAAATTCAGTCAAGTGTAAATACTGAGGTATAATCAAGTTTCTGGTTCATCTATTAATTCAGGCTATGTGGATAATGTTGGTTTACATTAAAATAGGAGCCACATGGATTTTTCTTTCATCCTTTAAATCAGTGGTTCTCAGCCTTTGGTCCCTCAGATGTTTCAGACTTTGATACTTCCCCCAAACCCTGGCAAGCATGGCCAATGGTAAGAGTTTCTGGGAAGACAAAGTTCCAACTGACACAAAGTTTTGTAGACATGTACGCTTAGACATAGGCACATTTCCACTACAGATCTTCATAATGGACTAGAGTCTCCTCTTTATCACTTAGTGAAGTCACACAGATAGACACAGTCAAGCAGAATACATGAAAAGATCTGGATCCCTTATCAGCCATGAAAACCCACTGAGTGGCCTCGGACAAGTCAGAACCTCTCTGCCTTAGAGGAAAGCAATGGCAGACCTCCTTGAACTAAATCTTGCAAAAAATAATCTTGTGGGTGTGTGGACAAGACTTCGAGACAGACCTTGCAATCTCTTCCAACTTTGTGATTCTATGAAGGAACATAACAACAAAGGTCAGATTAAAATCTCCTGCCTCCCACCTTCCCTGTTTTGGTGACCTGCAGTGAAGATATAAAAGCTGAAGATAGTTATGATCCTTTGCACAATCACATAAATAAATCCCAATCACATAATGAATCACTTTCAGCTAAAAGTAGTTCCCTTCTCTCCTCCTCTGTAAATATGAAGAAGAGGTGAAAGAGTGGATGGGCAGCCTGCATACTTTGAATTCTGAATCCCTAAAATAGGGCCAATCTTAACAGGGACCAATGCTATAAATTTGTTTGTTAGCCAGGCCAAATGGCCACAGTGTTTCACACCCATGTTACTGGCAGGCTTCATTCTGGTTCGGATGCTGTTAAATACAGACAGCCATCTCAATGGTTTACCTATATAAAAGTGAGCTCCACATTGGTGTACTGGTGACACACCATGTCATATGCCACAAGGTCCAACTACCATGATTTTACAAAGATATTCCCAATTAATCTTCTGTCATCCCACTTTTTTCAGTGGTTTTAAAAATATTTTAGTTTCTCTCTCCTCACCTTCCCTTCTTGTCCTCAACTTAGAATCATAGAATCATAGAGTTGGAAGAGACCACAAGGGCCATCCAGTTCAACCCCCGCTATGCAGGAACTCTCCATCAAAGCATCCCCGACAGATGGCCTTCCAGCCTTTGCTTAAAGACCTCCAAGGAAGGAGACTCCGAGGGAGTGTGTTCCACTGTTGAACAGTCCTTACTGTCAGGAAGTTCCTCCTAATGTTGAGGTGGAATCACTTTTCCTGCAATTTGTATCCATTGTTCTGCGTCCTAGTCTCTGGAGCAGCAGAAAACAAGCTTGCTCCCTCCTCAATATGACATCCCTTCAAGTATTTAAACATATCACCTCTTAACCTTCTCTTCTCTAGGCTAAACATTCCCAGCTCCCTAAGGCATTCCTCATAGGCATGGTTTCCAGACCCTTCACCATTTTAGTTCAGTTAATTCAGTTCACTTAATTCAGTTTTTGCAAACTGAGTTCAAAGTGTAGTTGTAGTTTGCAATTAGTTAACTCAGTGAGGGGGGGGGGAGAAGGGAGGAGGGGCAGATTCCCCCCCCCTTTCCTGTAGGCTCAGGCAAAAGTAAACTGCTGCAGCCCCTCTTAGCTTATGAATACTTCCTCATTAATTTCTTGTGCCATCTTGATTACACTCTGATGTTGTTTGGCTCTGTGTGTTCCAGTTTTCATCTGCAAAAAAATCAGACATGTGCAAGAATTAAGGCATGGGTGTGCCTTCATTTGCAGTCCTACTGCTTGCATTTGTACAGTAACAATGTCTCACACTCTCACCTTGGCACACACACAGATATCAGGCAAACCTGCTTAAGGGAAAAATAGGTAGAAAATAATATAATGACTAAATGGCAGATTCACAGACTGATCATCTGGTTTTCCACTCTCTCTCAGAGATCTCACCACCCGCATACATGCACCGCCTTTACCCACCTTGATTTCCATGACAAAGATGGGGAAAATAGCCACCGATTACACTCTTTTTAATTTTTTCAAACAAGCAGGGTTAGATTATGAATGGTTCAGTTAGAACACCTGTATTTTGGCCCCATTCCCACTTACATATAAATCGGTCTAGGATCTGAATTGATGGATCAATTCATCAGCGGAGCGTGGTTCCCACTACATTTGCCCCAATCACATTTTTCCCTACTACATTTGCCTCGATCACATGTTTCTCTTCCAAAATAATCCACTTTGGTTCACACTCAGGCATGAGTTGATTCAAAATGGACCCACTCCAGCCAGAAGAAGGGCAAATTTAAATCGATTCCCATCTGCATGTGGTTCACATTTGTGCAGATTCGATTTATTTAAAAAGAAGCAGAAAAAATCAGAATCAAAAAGATGCAGGTTAAATGGGTCTAGTGCATGGACCCCCTCTCAGAATAACTTCAGCGATTCGGATTAAGTGGGAACCAGGGTTATACGAACTGTTCAAACTGATTCACAATCTGGTTTAAAAGGTAGTGGAAATGAGGCCCCGGTTACAGGCGAAAGGGCTCAGAACTGAAGCAAAAAGATACAGCTTGCTTCCTCCTCTTCCTTTTATACACTTTTTGAATCTTCCAATTTTTCTGATATCATCAGTATTTTCTGATATCATCAGTGTGACTTGAGTAGCTGAGTAAAAACGCATGGGATCAGGCTGTTAGTCCCACTGAAGGCCTAGGTTGGAAATGAGTTTGCATACGAAAAAAATTGTGCTGCAGTCTATTGTTTTTTAAATTTTATTTATTAATTCAGTGACTTGTTTCATGTCTATGCCACTGAGCCCAGAAAAAGCCATGCAAGTGCAAAGAGGGGGGCATTTTTGGACCTGTTTGAGGGGCCCAACTAATTACTGTAGCCTGAAGGGTAAAGCCTCCATTAGGCATTATTCCAGAATATTTTACAAGAGTCCCTAATTCAAAGGTTTGCTGAGATGCAAATGAATCTATTGACACTCAAAACTTGCTAATGATTTCATGGCAATTTAGTTAGCATTAGCCAACAAGACGGTTGGGCTTAGAAATGAAATTAGTATTGGGAGCAAGCGTCTAAATCCAATGATTTTTATACATGTGGGTAGAGCAAATTCAGTTGGGAAGTTCCAGAAGTCAAATAGTTGACCTGGATTTCTTTGGCCAAATGAATGTAACAAACCAGGGCAAACAAGGAAATTAAAGCAATTCCTTCTGCATACCAACTGTCTGGAACTTATCAAAGTTGTTTGTAAGTGTGATAAGAAATGTGAGGAGGATTTCAAATAGAGATAAACATGAAGGGATTCCTTTTCTCCCCCTATCTGCATTCTCTTGCAGTGTCCTCATTTTTTAGAAAAAACTTCATGGCTTAACCTGGAGCTTGTGAGAACCAATATTGTGTATGAGTAGTTATTATCCAGGACTTTGTCTGGGATGCCACAATTTAATAATCAACCAGATAGGCATTCTTTTACATACTATGCTTTAGCTGACTCTATTTTTTCCATTTTAAATGGTGATAAAAGTTATCATTTTAAGTCAAATGACAGAAGTATTATGACCAGAGCTTGAAAAGAAAAAACCAGGGAAAGAAAAAATATTTTGAGATTACAGCTGCCAGAATCACCCTGACAATATGACCACTTGGGGGTTCTGGAAGTTGTAGTCCAAAATGTAGCCTTTCCACCCTCTAAGCATGCCTAGTTCTGTGCATAGTAAGTGTCCAAACTTTGCCTTCTACCTCCAGGGTGAATCAAGAATGGCTGCGGACCATTGGTTTTGCTACCACCATGGTTCTGGTTTCAGTGCCTAAACCAACATGCCAGGCTCAAAGTGTATGCAGCCTCCCCGTTGGCTTGTTGTTTTTTAATGTTTCAATTCAGCAGGCAATTGGCTCAGATGGCAGCATGCTCACAAGAGATAAAGCAACCTGCCTCAACTTGGTGTCTGCTAGATGTGGTGAATTACAACCTCCATTATCCCCAGGCAACATGACATTTGGCTGATAGAAACTATTGTCCAATACATCTGGAAGTTGCCAAGCTGGGGAAGGCCAAGGCACTTTCTGCATCTTAAAATGCATTCTTTTCCTTTTATCAGGGCATGCCTTTTCCATGCAAGAGGCATCAGCTGGAGTCTCTGGGCTCTCAAGTTCAAAGAATCCAATGATCATGTGCTGAAGAGACCCACTGAGAGGCAGAACTGAGAGTATTGGGCAAGATAGATCAATAGTCTCCCCTGGTATCAAGCCAATCACTATGTTACATGTTGTTCAGTGTCTTCAAATCATTTCTGACTTATGGTGACACTAAGGTGAACCTATCACAGGGTTTTCTGAGGGCTGAGAGTGTGCGACTTGCTCAAGGTGGATTTCCATGGCTGAGCAGGAATTGACACCCTGGTCTCCAGAGTTGTAGTCCAAAACTCAAACCATTACACCACTCTGGCTCTCTGTTACATATGTTACATAGCATCTGATTTATCCTTCTTTCCACTGTTCAATCTTGCTCCCCTATACTTCACTTTTGGAAAGTTGGAGAAGGGCCCCTTTAAGCAAAGTCTGGTGTCCAGTAATCACCCATTTGTCAGAGGTAGCAATCGTAGGATGCTTATATTCGGTAGTCACTAGTCTGTATGTCTCTCTAAAAGTTTAAGCATAGCATGTATTAATATTTCCTTAGTGTAGTGTAGTTGTTTGTGTGTTTGACTATTCCTCTGGAAACCAGGGTTCTGTTCCCAACTGAGCTATGAAACTCACTAGGCAAGTCACACTCTCTCATCAATGGAAAATCAATGGCAAACCTCCTCTGAAAAATATTGCCAAGAAAATTCCTGGTGGGTCCTTAGGGTTATCATAAGTCTGAAATCATTTGAAGACACACAACAGCAACAATAACAAGAAATACTACAAACTGTTGGTCAGTCACAACAGCTCTCTTCCGCCATTAGTTAGTCTGCAGTTAGTCTGTTTCTTTGTCTTCTGTTTTGTAGTCTGTAGTTCTCTCTTCCCCGACATTACTTAAAGAGCACATGTTATAGAGCCTGACACCATGAGATGTTGCTGCTTTGTACTTTCAAGAAATTTCCAACTTATGGCCACCCAAAGGCGACCCTGTCACAGGATTTTCTTGGGAAGATTTGTTCAGACGGGGTTCCTCTGAAGCTGAGAGAATGTGACTTGCTCAAGTTCATCTTTTTAATATTTGTAAGTAAATCTACTTCATATGTTTTACAAAGAAGAAACTGTTGTTGTTGTGTACCTTTAAGACAGCTTTATTTTTATGCTGACAAGATGGCTGGCACTGGTTGTTGCTCACATTCTGCTTGTGACTACTAACTACTCTGCTTGTGATATATATTACTACATCTCACATTTCCCAACAGAATACTGGTGTCTCCCATCTTGAAAACTCATTATCCTATACTGCATAGGAAGTGGTAATCAAATATAATTAGTCTGGCAGTTTATATTTTGTTTCTTTCAATACATACTAATATTTTCACACATACCTCATCTTTTAGAGAACTGGCCTTTACTTTCCATCAGCTGAGTTATTTCACATAGAGATAAAGATCTTTAATAGACTGATTATTATTATTATTATTATTATTATTATTGCAACACAAACCATCCTAACTTAAAATATTAGGGAAAGTTGATAATCCTAAAAGATTTTTCTGTTCTTTGATTTGACCCTAAAAATGGAAGGCTCTATCTACACAACAAGTTTGAGACTGTAATTAATGGAGATTGGTTTGAGACTTAATGGAGATTGGAGGCATACACAATGTACTACAACTATGGCAACTAAATGAAAACTTCAAGCCTAGAGGCAAATATAACTCTGGAGATTAGTTGCTGGAAGTGAGTTTTATTGCCTTTATTGCCTTTATATCCACTTGCGGGCTTCGCAGAAACTTCAGCCTGGCCACTGTTGGAACAAAAACAGGACTGTGGTTTAGTTAGAAAATCCCATCACAACTTACTGCTATACCAATCCAAATCACAGATGTTTGGATCTTTGTACTTTTACATGTACCACCAGTACTGTGAGCAGTTATGCATTCATTTACTGTAAAGTTTACTTTGGGGGCTGTAATGAAAAATGGACTAGCTTCACAGGTGTAGGTGAACAGTGACTTATCTGGGGGGTATTTCACTCCCAAATTTTGCATGACAATTCCCCTCACTGAGAATTTAATGAATGTTTTTAATACGCATTCAAACTAGACCGTCTGTGCCAAATGTTTTAGTGCTGAACTGTGGATGCAGAGGGGAAAGTAACATCTGGAAAGGAAGGAAGTCAGAGACCAGAGAGTTTTTGGAATCAATAAAACGCTTGTTGAAGAAGAATTAAAATTAATTTCCACCACACAACAGAAAAATTATATTTCCAGAAGAAAAATATAATGGAGACATCAGGAAGACAATAAGCATTTTAAAATCAGTGATACAAATAATTACAGAGAAATGCACATCAAGCAGTGAGTCTGTGGGTAACTATAATTCTTCAAGTGGAGTTAGTCCAAATAAGCCTGTAAACTTATGTCTGATTAGCTACAGGGAAAGAGAACAATTTCAGTGTTCTGGGTGATCTCTGCATGGTGAAGGAGATTTCAAGAGTAGATGGAGAAATAAAGCAAATAGAGGGGATTGGGCAGAAAAACAAATGGAAAAAAAAGATGCATTTGGTTTACAGAGTGGAGAAAATAAGGCTTTGTATAAAGTTTTAGATGAGCTTTTAGGCATTAGGTTTAGGTGTAGACTTTGTTGGCCCTGGAAGTTCTGTTGATCTCCATCAGGAATATTATAGGGTGTAGATGACAGAAGGAAGCAAGAAGACAGTACAGTATGTGTTTCTGTGTGTCTGTGTCCTAGTCAAGTCCCTTGTTGATTTATGGCAACGCCATGAATTTCATATGGTTTTCTTAGGCAAGGAATACTCAGAGGTTGTTTGCCAGTTTCTTCCTCTGAAATAGAGCCTACAGCACCTGGTAGATTTTATCAAAATCTAAAGACTTGGGTATTTCTTTTTTATTCATCGTCTCAGACCTAGTAAAAGGGAAAATGAAATAATGTCAAGGCAGGTAATTTGATTGAGAGAAACTGGTTTTAAATGATGGTTCTAACAAATTTTAAAGTTTCTTTTTTTCCTAGTGTGTGTGGGGTGGGCTGGGATGGGGAAGGGAGAGAATGGTGTTCTGCATGAGCATCTCTGGCCATAGCCAGGGGCAGATTTGAGGCAGGATGCTCCCTGTTATTATCTTAGGCAAAAGTTTCAGGTGACAAAAGATTGGAAGGTTTGAATTTATTGGACTTTGTGTTTATCTCATTTTTAAAGGCATGGAAGAATTTAAAAGGTTAACTTCAAGGAACTTGGGACAAAGACTGTCCAGTGGAGGTGCTCACAAAAGGTCACACGTGCAATTTGGCCTTTGAGACTTGTGCGTAGTTCATAGGACACTACCCAGAAAAGGAGTGACAGCTGTACAGCTTGGCATTTAAATCTGCTGCTTGTATCACTGTGAGCCTTGTCATCTCATTTTTCTTTAGTATTTTCATGTCCGTGCTGTAACTTTGCTAGCTGAAACAAATATGATTTGAAGAAAGAGGAAAGAAATGTCAGTAAGTGCACCAGATATCATTGTGTTTTGCTACAAATGGTAAAGTTTCTCAGCATCGTATAATCTGTCATGCTGAGAAATCAACAAATCAATGTTCTGCCTTGCTTTCCTTAGAAATATTCCTGTAAGATTACAGAGCATAGTTTAGCAGCACGTTCCTCAGTACTCAAATAAGCTGAAGTAAAAAATAAATCAATAGTGTGTTCCTTCTGTCAGGCTTTCTCACAGAAAAAGTTGTGGCCTTGATGGAAGAGTGAAATGAATCCTCCAAGCTGGAGTGGATCCAGAGGAGGGTGACCAAAATGGTGAAAGGTCTGGAAGCCATCCCCTATAAGGAGAGGCTTAGATAGCCTGTTTACCTAGCTGAAGAAAAGGTTAAGGGGTGACATGACATGTTTAAATAGTTGAGGGAATGTCATATTGAAGAAGGAAAAGGCTTGTTTTCTGCATCTCCAAGCAATAGGACACAGAGCAATGGATTCAAACAACAGGAAAAGAAATGCCACTCAAACATTACAAAGAATGTGTATTCTTGCATGGCAGTGGGTTGGACTGGTTGGCCCCTGTTGTTCTCTTCCAACTCTATGCTTCTATAATTCTATAGAGTACCAGCTGAAAGTTGGCCAGACATTGGGTAGGGGAAGTGAGTGACTCTCAACCAGCAATCAGAAAGATCCCGCTTATCTCCAAATGGGGAAAGGGAAGGGGGCATCAGACTTAGCTGGCTTCTGCATGCACCAGTATTCTTCATTGTTGTTCATATGATCGAGAGACAAGGCTTCCTCAAGTTCACCCTCTGACTCAAAGCAAGCTAAGGCACTCCTCTCTTGGTTCACGATCAGCCTGGATCACTTCCAGCTGTTCCAAGATGGCTACCCTAGAGGACTCAAGCAGAGACATACATGGTGCTGCCTCCTTCTCCCTCTCAGAGTCCAACATCCCTCCAAGCTCCAGTGAACCTCCTCCTGAGGCACTGTCTTGGTCAAGGAGTTCCAGCAGCCATTCTTTAGACTCTTTCAGCCTGGCACTTTTATCTCTAATCTGTCATTGGTTGAAAGAGGCAGTCCTCTTCCTTCAAAGGCAGATGTGACTTCAGCAAGGGGTTGATGATGAGTCTCTAACAAGCAAGAGGTTGGCTCCTGGTGGGCTGAATTAGGACCAGAAGGCATAGATTCCCTTCCCAACCCTGGACTATAATAGTGATAAGAGTTGGATCTTGGCTTTGCAAATCGGCCAACTGAACTCGGATTCTATCCAGAGGTTACATAGGCTGCACCCGCCCAGTGGCATTGGCAGCAAAAATCCATGCGATAGGATCCAGATGCAGCCCAAATTAGAATTCAAGTCAATTTTTAAAGCTGTGTGATAACCCCTGTTTATCACACTGGGGCTGACCGGCATTAAATAGAGATTAAAGTGCATTTAAAGCAGCCTGTAAATGAAGCGGAAATGGTGAGTAATTACACAAATGATTATCAATGGGATTTCTTTCCATTTTGCATGCAATGAAATCCCGTAAATAAAAAGATGCACATTAATGCTTTTTTTGTGTGAGCACTTTAATGGTGGGTTTTGTGCAACGTTGTGTGAAATCATTACACGCAATTACACAATTTTTCTGGGATATTCATGGGATAAACTCCCGATCTCCTTTGTGTGATAAACTCCTATGCTAAATGTGTACCTTCATGGTCCTGAAACCCATGCAAACTTCATAATACTCTTCATGTCTGCATTCTAAGTGTGTCACCAGCAGATACAGGACTATTCAAGAAAAACGCTCTGGGAAGTTCTAAAACATCATTATGATTGAAGGACTGTACAGGCCCATGGGATATGTTCAGCTTTCAAAGAGCATTTGTTCAGATACAAGTTAACCTGAAGGAGTTAACCCTGAAGTGTTTCTGGGATATTTCAGTGGACTAGACTACTTTGATAATTTTTTAGCTCAAATTTTTAGTTCAAAGTATTTTAAGATTAACAAGAAAATGAATTTGCAATTAACAAAGACAGCATTTTGAAAGCAGAATAAACAACTAGAAAATATTATCAGGCAACCAGAATAAGGAAGATTTTACAACAGTTCATGTCTGAAATGAAAACAGCCAAATGTTAAGACTTTGCAACTCTGAAAAACTATTCATAAAATATACAAACCCCAGCACTCACTCCATTTTCCAAGTTGTTTACTGTTAAACTAAAACAGAAGTCATTGTTTTACCTCTCCCCATTACTGTCTTTAGTATCTGTTCTTTCCTTCCCTCCATGCAAAATGGAAAGAAATTCAGGCCCACACTGCAATAGAAAGTACATACAGTACTGGATAGAAGTGGTCTATGGAAGGAAAAGAAGAGCATTGAGTTGACAATAATCCAGGCTCAGGAAGATTGTTTTTCCTTGTATCTATGGTTCTCCCACTCATCATACCTTTGCACTCTTTGTACTCCCTACATTCCAACGAATTGCAAAATTCAGCAGCACCAGTTGTTCGGAACAGCAGATACTGGGTGAAGACACAACTGGACAGTGATTGATGAAAATATATCGACCTCAGTCCAAGTGGAAGGGCACAGCTTCTGATCAGCAAGCTAACCCAGCCATCATGGTGAAAAAAAGAAGCAAAAAGGAGAGGTATTCACCTTCTTATTCCCCTTCCAAAGTAGCTGATTTGCACTACTGGAATTGGGTTGTGAACACTGCTCCACAGGTGCCTTCCATGGCAGTGGGACAGTGCATCTGCTCCAGGTTTTAGTTTGAAATTTAAAGGCATTATCCTAAATCCTCTCTCCAAAATATATTTGAAGTTTGGACTGAAAGTCAGAGCAGATCCATTCCCCCACTGACATGGTAGTCTCTTGCTGCCACTGGTTCTGCCTTAGTAGCTGAACAGCATCAGAAGCCACTGTGTAGCACCAAAGGAGAAGTGCCAGCACTAGCCATGATAATGGCCAGAAAAGGGAATGGGAGCAGCAACATTTAAATGATGAAGTTGTGTTCTGAAATATATATAAACACACCTGTAATGCAGCTCTGTTTGTAAATGCTGGGAACTATATACTTAGCACAATTCGGTTCAGCTGAGCACATTTAAATTTCTACTGATTTAAGTAGGAAAACTGAGGAGATACTTAAATGTTCTCATTCATATTGGGGTGAAAAATATAGAGATTCTGGTGATCATTTGTTCACCCCCAATATAAATAAAGATGGTTAAGTATCAGTTCAGTTTTCTCACTGAAATCAATGCCCTGCATGGATACCACCATGATTTTTGACTCAAAATGAAGCACATTCTGTATAATTTTGATTGGGAGTATCAGCCACCTCCATGGCTAGCTCTCTACAAAATTTGAGTGCCTCCCCTGCAAAAAATGGAGGGTTTGGTTGGTTTGATTGGTCACAAAAAAACCTTTGAGGACTCACAGGGATCCAGTTTCCCTACTCCTGAGTTAACAAGTGTGGCAGGAGGCATGAAACTTTGACTGGGTCATGCTAGCTGTAACTGACACTGAGTCCATGTATTAACTTCAGAGCAACTTGTAAACACATCGAGTTATACTATCCATAGGAGATGGAGAATTGGATTGGCCCAATCTGTAGGTGCTGTCTGTTCTGCTGTCATGCTCCCTACTGGCATTGTGCTTACAGTAGCAGCAGGTTACTTCTATTGTACTATGGTGGTATAATAACAATAGCAATAGCAAGTACATTTCTATACCACTTATCAGTGAACTAACACTCCCTAAGCAGTTTACAGTGTGTAAGCCAATTGCCACCAACAAGCTGGATAAAACAGCTTCATTTTATATGTTGCTTTATACCGCCTAAGCAGTGTCTAAGCGGTTTACAACTGTAAACTACTTGCCCCCAACAATCTGGATACTCATATTAGTGACCTCAGAAGGATGCAAACCTGAGTCAAGCTTGAGCCCTTTTGCTGGTATACATTATGAACTCGCAACTTTATGGTTTTGAGTTAGTGGCTGCAGTATAGGCATTTAACCACTGTGCCACCAGGGCTCCTTATTGTACTGACCAATGAAAGGATGGAGGGCTGTGTGGACCCTGGAGCCCTGCCTGGGATCAAACTCATAACCTTGTGGCTGAGAATGGCTGCAGTATGGTGCTCTGTTATAGATTAATTTGTGCTGTGTTTTCTCTCTGTGCATGTCTCTCTCTCACACACATACATACATACACATACACACGAGGACTAAGAAGTGCTGATGACTCTGTTCTGCCCAACAAGCAGGAACCTAAAAACAGAATTGCTCTGTGAGACTGTAAATTTGTGGATGATCTGAATTTATTTTGTCAAAGTCCAGCCATGGGACTAGGGTGGATGATGTATAGTCTACAAAATCCAAAGGTTTTGGTGCTTGTTGAATGAATTCTCTACGTGCTTTGTGTGTGTGAGTTCATCTCTTATTTCATTTGGATTTAATGGAACCTGAAGCACTGCCAACTCAAAGATCGTATCCAATTTGCATAGCCTGGCAATAATAACAATTACTTTCTGTGACAAAAATGAGCATATTCATTAACCCCATTGGAGTGGGATTAAGGATAGAAGTGACTTCGTCAGCCAAAAAGGTTGCTTGCTCTTCTGGTAGATAAAGTTAACCAAAGAAAGGAAAGGATAGAAATGCTGCAACACCTGACCTTTCAGTAGAATTAAATCCTGATTGTTCATACCTGAAACCAAGAATTCTGAACCAAACGTTGACTAAAGTGAACCTGTTGATAAAAATGTCTGCCTGTTTTGCTTATTTTTATACTTTTGCATCTAACTTAGAGAGAGAAACAGGTAGCCATAGCCCAGAGAGATGAGCGTGGAAAGATTAAATAGAGATATATGTGAAATATAGTTGGGTGCAGATAAATAAGGAGCCACACATAGATAGAATCAAGATTCTCTTTTTGTGTCACTAATATTAAAACTAATCAAGCAGTGGTTATTGATGAGATGGTCCACAGCAGAATCCACCATGGGACAAAATGAATGGGGAGGAGAAAGGCCTCTTCTCCTGGGGCCCATTCACACAATGCAGCCATAGCAGTACAATTCCACTTTAACTGTGATGGTTTCATTCGGTGGAATTCTCCTGAGGTCTATATAGAATTCAAAGACATAGCTGTGTTACTCTAGAAAATCAGTATGCAGAGGGATCTCGGAGTGCCTTTGAGACTAAGAGGCAGCACAGACTGATTGTGTACTAAGGCTGCAGTAGGGCTGAGCATTCACATGCTCCAAGGATTCACACGCCCTTGTTCCGCTGCCCGTACGCCATTATGGCACATACCCATCCACAGAGGGCACACCATGATGACGTATGGGCGGCAGCACGCCCAAATGGTGCTTTGTGGAAAGGGTGTCATCATGGCATGCGAGTGCACCTGTGGCACCCCCTCCAGGATGAAAAAAGAACCCGCCGGGAAACAGGTTCTTTTTGGTCCTTCTGGAGGCTGCAGCTTCTGGTTGCCGCGGCCTCCATCCAGGGCTCAAAGGGCTGGCATTGAGCTGCCCATCTGTGGAACCCCTAGGTGGAATAAAGAAAATGGTGGCATGAGTTTCGTAGGTATGAGCCTACTTCCCCAAGTGCATGAGGTTTATATAGTTTTGGTTGGTTGGAGGCAATAAAGAAGGATTCTCTGTCTGGGGATTTCAAAGGCCCTTCCGTCAGCTACCATTCCATAAGATGCAACCATGGCCGTTAAAGTGGGATCATAGTGCCATAATTGTCTAGTGCGAAAGATCCCCACTGGCTAGTGGTGGTGGAATCATAGAATCATAGAGTTGGAAGAGACCACAAGGGCCATCCAGTCCAACCCCCTGCCATGCAGGAACTCCCAATCATAGCATCCCCGACAGATGGCCATCCAGCCTCTGCTTAAAGACCTCCAAGGACAGAGACTCCACTACACTCCGAGGGAGTGTGTTCCACCGTCGAACAGCCCTTACTGTCAGGAAGTTCCTCCTAATGTTGAGGTGGAATCTCTTTTCTGGCAGCTTGCATCCATTGTTCTGCATTCTAGTCTCTACAGCAGCAGAAAACAAGCTTGCTCCCTCCTCAATATGACATCCCTTCAAATATTTGAACAGGGCTATCATATCACCTCTTAACCTTCTCTTCTCCAGGCTAAACATCTAGTCAGCACTCTGCAAGCACAATGTGTGGTAATGTGTATCTGGCAGGCCTTCTCCACTCCCCAAACTCAACCCACAACCAGCAATTGTGTGCTTCCGGGCTGAGTTTTGGGTAAGGATTGGTTTTCCTCTCCACCCGTGTGGTTGCCCCATGGTAGGTAGGGAAATCAAGTTTTTGACAGGGAGAAGCTGCTGTAAGTTAGACACACTTGCAGGAGGCAACTGTTCCATGCTCCTCTTGCAGTCTTTAGAATGTAATTAGACTGGAAATGGTGTCCCTGGTTGGTCTGCGCAGCTAGTTAATTATACATTTCCTGCAAATTTGTTTTGAAGTTTCCATGCGGCCTGCGGAGTCTCTGGAGGACTCAATGAACCACAGGAGGTTGCTAGGCAACAGGACCTCGGGCTTAACCATCGTGTGGCTGTCGGTTTCCATTTATTCAGCCTTTGGGTATCCAATGGCAGTGGGTGGAAAGTGAGGGGGAAGCCACCAGGCAGTTCATCCATTATGGGCCATCCCAGCCCTCCTGCCTTACTGCTCCAGCCACCCTTCCTTCTACAATCTCACCACCACCCAGCAAGAGTTTTGTAGCCCATTTTTCCCTTCATCCATTTCAAGCCTCAAACCATTCGGCTAGAAGGCACCAAAAGACCAACCTGAGGCAACAAATGAGACCATTAATCCATTTATGTTTTCTCACTACACCATTCAGGCCATTCAAAAAATATCCATATATTATATTTCAATAATATAATTGGTGGTGAGACTGGGATTAGCAACATGGGATACTAGGATTACATGCATATCATACCTGTTCTTTCAGTGTGTGAATGGGATGAAGCCAGGGCTATGTAGACCTGTCCTCCTAGATAGTGGCTGTATGAAGGGTCCATGTATGTGTGAGTGCATGTTGGGCTTCTACTTTGGGGAAAATCCTGATTGGTCGAGGATTTTCCATTTGATGGAGGAACTTTACATGTGTATGTCATTTGCTTGAGTCTTTTGCGTAAGGTATGTGTAAGACATCTCAATAGCTGCAAGTGATTCTGGCAAGCAAGCCAAGTTGCAAGCAACCTTAATTGGACACAGCTTCTTTGACTTCCTCCTTCTTTTCATTTACTCCCTGGCTGAGTTTTCTGCTGCCAATGCTTTGTCTGTGGAAATTCCACCAGGAACATGTGCAGGGACACTGCAGGATCATGCTGCAGTAGCTCTCATGCCCCCACCCTGTTGTTGTTATCAGTTTTCAAGTCAAATTTAAGTCACACTCCTCAGTCTCAGAGGTAGGGAGAGTTAAACACCCCTCTGAACAAATCTTGTCAAGAAAAGCCCATGGTTGCTTTTTCTTAGGGTCACCATAAGTCAGAAATGACTTGAAGACAATAAGAACAACAAGGCTGAGAAAGTGTGGCTTGCTCAATGTCACTCAATGAGCTTCCACGTATGAGTTCAGACTCAAACCCCAGTAACTCACAAATTCAAATTACTACACTACATTGGATCTTACATATTTTATATTGACTTTATCCTGTCCATCTCACTCAATGTGGAAAAGAAGAGAAAAAGTAATGAGTTGAAACGTACCTATATAGAACATGTTGCTTGTCGATTCTGTGCATAGGAGAAAGGCAAATCATTGCAGTTACATCATATCTCGGGGGGGGGGGTGTTGTTGTGTGAGATCTAACCCCTGTATTTTGTAGGTTCATGCTTTTAGTACAGTTTCATACTGATAGCAACTATGAGTTTAAAGGTTATGTTTTGTCATATTCAACCATTTCAAAGAACCACTGGACATCATAAGTCACTCAGTAAAACTGTCTAAAGTGATGGAGATGGGAACTCAGAAGCTGAAAAGCAGAGTTGGGGAAAGATATTTTGTTGGACTGCAACTCCTAGAATTCTCTGACCAATATTACCTCTCTTCAAAGGCAGCCCCATATAGATCTTGCAGGACATGGGTCACATTGGCCTAATCAAAAGTCTTCCTTCTGAATTTGAGATGTTTAAGGGTCATTGTTGGTTACTCTGTGGAGAAAGAAATACACATAATATGCAACTGGACATGCTGTTCTTCAATATGACCTCCCATGTTTTACTGCTGAGTCCCATGAGAGCAATTCACAGATGGGATATGGCCTTTCTTGAGCCTTAATGCAAGTGAAGGAAGCATCAGCAAGACATAGATATCCCACCAATAACTGCCTTATTAGAACGTCTGATCAAAAATTGAACTGGTTTACCACTCTTACTTCCAATGTAAGTTATTTATAAGGCTTTGATCTTAGGGAGGCACCTTTTGTGTCCATAAAGAACCCTGGCTAAATCTTCCCTTTTAAAACAAACAAACAAAACCCTTCAGGTTGTAAAAGTAGCTCTACATTTTTCTGCCTCTCTGAGGAGAACAATTTGCCTTGGCAACAATCACACCATTCTTTATGCTCCTCTGTTTCAGAAGAATGCCAGAAACGTTTCTGTCTCTTGAGGAATGCCTGGGATGGATGAAAAGTAATAGGCTCATACAATCTCTTTTTTGATATAAGAGAGCCAGTGTGGTGTAGTGGTTTGAGCATTGGACAAGGACACTGGAGACCAGGTTTTGATTCTCACTAGCCCATGAAACCCACTGAGTGATCTTGTGCAAGTCACACTCTCTCAATTTCCAAGGATGGCAATGGCAAATCCACTCTGAAGAAATCTACCAAGGTTCACCTTAGGGCCACTGTAAGTTGGAAACAATTTGAAGGCACACAACAACAGAAAACTATCCCAAAAGTGCCTCGTGTTATTTTGATAATCATCATATCCAAAGTTATACCTAGCCATTTGCACCAAACTCATGCCAGATTTCCAGCTCGCTCCTTCTACGGATATGTTGTACAGCATGTTTATTGACAGGACGGCAATGTACACAGCTGCTCCTTACTAGGACATTAGAACCGGAGGGCCTCTTGCCTCCATAAAGATAAAAGGCAGACTGACATCTGTAGCAGTCTGGTTTTAGATCTCGGAAGGCACACAGTGACCTAGAAAGAAAGAAAAAAGGAGGAAAGTGATCCTTTAATACCTCCGCTGACTCATCATCAGCCAGCACCGTGCAACACAGATGTCACTCCAGGGAGCCAGTGTGTGTGTGAAGAAATGCACGTTACAGTCTCAAAGACAAGAGTGCTTGTAAAGAAAGCACTGGTGTGATTTCCGCTACCCAACCACCTTCGTTCCAATTTACACCATGTGAATCTGTGAAACTGGGTGAATTCATTTGCAAGGAACGTGTGCAGTAAAAGTGGGTCTTTTGCCTTCAGAATTTGCAATTCTTTGCAAATTGCTCCCTAGGCTGCAAGGATGCTTCTGACAAATAGGCTGTACCCCCAAGCAGATTTGGAACAGAACTGGAGTTTGTACAATATGGTACTTACAGATGCAGTCTTACAAAAATTGTTTATGTATCTGTTGGATTTTTATCTCACTTTTTTCCCATACTGGAACCCAAAGTGCTTCAAAGCATGATGAAACACAGGTACACACACACAAAAGTTGATATCCTGCGTCAGGAGCTGTATCTACATTTCTGTAGCTATTTAAAAACACACCAATTAATAACTAAAGAATACAGCTCTCCCTCCTCATTAAAAGTCTTTTCTTTAGCAGCCAGTTGCCATAAACCTGCCTGAATAGGAAGATCTTGGCTAGCCAGCAGAAGGACAGCAGGCAGCTGATGAAATCTGAACACTTCTCCCACCTCCAGACAATGCATTTTATTTGTGAAAGTGTTCAATACCTACTCTTTGCACACCATGTATTACAACCAAGTGCTGCTGCTTGTGCAAATGCCGCAGGCTTACTAGGAAACTTTTGAATGGAGTTAAGCATAAATATCTCTCTGATATTTTATTTTTTTTCTTCATATGCTTGTTAAGACCAGCTACCCAGTCTTTGTTGCCTTGGAAACTGCAGCTGCAATTCCTGTTGCCAGGAATATGTCAGATGTTTATCATCTCATCTGTTACCAGGAGACAAAATGGTGAGTAGAGGCTTTGGCAGAATTGATTGAAAAGAAGAACTAAAAGTATTAGTTCTCAGATGCACCAGATTTCACATGCTTTTGGAAGCTAAGCAGGGTCATCCTTGGTTAGTACTTGGATGGGAACCCACCAGTGAATACCAGATGCTGTAGGCACCTTTCAGAGGAAGGAACTGGCAAAAACACCTCTTTTGTAAAAAAAACAAACAAAAAAATAATAAAAATAACAATAAAATTTTATTTATATGCTGTCTCCTGCAGGATTGGGGTGGCTTACAATTTCGAATAAAATACAATATACAACATATTTTAAAATACATTCTATTACTTCCCTTCCCCACAGCTATACTAAAATAAAACCATTAAGCCATTAAATCCATTAAAACAATTAAACAATTAAAATGTCAGCATTAGAAGCACCACAATAACATTCATAAAATATCATTCACTATAACATCAAACATCCTAACATTGCCAATATCAGGTATACTCTAATTTATATTCATTAGTAATCTCTTTTGTCTCAAAATCACCTTTGGATAAGGAAAAATTCATGGGGTCGCCACGAGGCAATAGATGACTTGAAGGCAAGCATGCCTTTTAAGAAAACTGAAATATCCCCAATTCTGACACTGTGTAGGTGATGGTAAGAATTGCTCCAAAAAGTAACTTTGAGACCTAGTGAAACAATTTTCCAGCACTCCCTACAAGTCTGGACTGACTAAGAATCTTTATTCAAAATCTTTACTGAAAAATCTAAAAATCTAAATCTAAAAATCTTTACTCAAAAATGGCACACATTTTCAGGCCATTACTTAGAATTGTGTGTACACTGAACATGATATACAGTCAGTCCTCCTTATCCACATATTTTTTTATCCACAGATTCAAGCATGCAGGCTTGAAAATATGCAAAAAAAGTATAAATTCCAAATAGGAAACCTTGATTTTCTATTTTATATTAGAGACACCATTTTTCTTTTCTATTATATTTAATAGGACTTGAGCATCCACGGATTTTGTTATCCATGAGGGGGTCCTGGAACCAACTCCAGAGGATAACATGTGTGTGTCTGTGTGTGTCTGGTTAAGAATTACATTAAAATTGTAATTATTTTCTGTTCTTAATATATAATTATTAGTTCTTTGGTTCTTTTAAGTTTATACTGGCCAATAACTTAGAATTTTGTATATTGTAGGTACAGATTCTGCATCAGCATATTCTAGTAGTGTCTCCATGGTACAGGATACTCTGATAGCAGCCTAGAGTGTCCTGGCCCTAGAACTGCCCTAATCTCCTGCTGTTACCTGGGCTCTTTTGTTCTGACATGTGTTTGCATGTGTTTCCCACTGTGCCACCTGATGGCACCGCCACAACAGCACGCCACTTTGCTTTGCTCTGAGGTCTGAACAAGGCACCCAGCCTCGATCACGTGGCAGATACATCATGCACAGCACAGCAGGATGTGTTTAAAACAGCCACACAGCATTGCAATGGAAAGCAAATCAAGAAGGTATTTTAATATGATTTAAGATGGAGTCACAATCTCCTCAAAGGACTCTGTTCGCAGTCTGGGGGGAATTCTTGACTCATCGCTTCACATGACTAGTCAGGTGAATGTGACAGTCAGGAGTGCCTGTTATCAGCTTCGGCTGATACGCCAGCTGCGCCCTTTCCTGGATGTGAGGGATCTGGAAACTGTGGTACATACGTTGGTAACCTCACGTCTGGATTATTGTAATGTGCTCTACATGGGGCTACCCTTGTGCTTAACCCGGAAACTACAACTGGTTCAAAACACGGCAGCCAAGCTTGTCACAGGAACACCTAGGAGAGAGCACATAACACCTGTGCTTAAGTCTCTCCACTAGCTGCCAATTAGTTTCCGGGCGCAGTACAAGGTGTTGGTTTTAACCTTTAAAGCCCTACATGGCTTGGGTCCATCGTATCTTAAGGACCACCTCTTCCCGTATGAACCCCCCCCCCCGCCCCCGCACACTTTGGTCCTCTGGGAGGAACCTGCTACAGCCTATGAAGACCAGGCTGACACAGACCTCCCAGAGGGCCTTTTCAGCTATCGCCCCCAAGTTGTGGAATGACCTGCCGGATGAGATGTGTCTCCTTTCATCCATCGATGGCTTTAAAAAAGCCTTAAAGACACATCTCTTCCGGCAGGCCTTCCCAGACAATGTTTAACATCTCCCGGCTCCAAATCCAAGATTTAAACTTCTTCCAGCCTTCTTCCTCCATGATTTCAGCCCACCCATACAGCTCAAGAATTTTTAGGTTTTGATATTGATATGTTTTAATGCATTGCTGATTTAATTTTATTTTAAGGGGTGGGAAGTGGGGATGTGATTGTTCTATTTTAGTTGTAGTTGTTTTAATCCTGTTGTACCCCGCCCCGATTGCCTGTTCAAAGGGTGGGTTAGAAATAAAAATTATTATTTTGGGATTTCTGTATGAGCTTAAAGCAATCATTGTATAACTCCACAATTACTGCTGTTTGATAATAATCAGTGGTGGTATCTATTACCAACAAAGAATATTAACAATAATTAAGTCCTCTTCTGTTTCAAATATACACTTAGACACAGAGTTACCAGCCAGGCAGAAATAATGGATTTGACCCTTAGCAGTGGATTCATAAGCATAAATCAGTTGCTGCCAGCTTTGCACAGCATGAAGCAAAATGCTGCCATCTGCTTACTGCAGCTCAAACTGCTCTTCAGAAGAACAACCATTGGTGATGGCTCAAAGGTTGCCAAACCTAGGTGTTGAGTTCACAAGGATGTCACCTCTTCACCCCAGCTCTCTACCTTTCACACTTGCATAACCCAAAAAGTATTTCTGGACGTGAAGAAAATGATGAAAAGCTTGAAGAGTTTGGATTTGGGTTTCTAATCTAACTCCTTAAGGCCCAGCACCTCTGTTAGGAAATGAGTGGCAATTTTTTAAGCCAGCAAAGTGATTCCAATTTGCAGATCCTTGCAAAGCAGAGAGATCCCACAGTTAGGTCAGTGTCAAGGTCAGAATGCAGCATTTGTACTCATCTCCTCAAGGTTGTCTGACACCTTGAGGCTGGTCTACACACCCTATGTTGGAGTTCCACACTTATGGTATAAATCTGGTTATTATATGTGTAGTTTCCTGAGAGTAGCCTCATATTTTCAGGAATATTGCTGGTGAGAAAACTCTCCACTAAGAGAGATCTACCGGTAGTTGTGTCAGTCAGATGTACTATGTAGTTGAAGTATGTTTTAAGAGAGCTGCTCATTACTTTCTTACTGCTTTTTAAAACTCTGTTTTAATCAATGCAGTTTCACATTTTAATTATACTATTGAATTTTGTCTGCACTTTTAGTCATCTTGTTAGGGTTTCCAGACTGAAAACTGGAGAGAGCTCCTGTACCTTTAATGGTTGTGTAGAAGAGGGAATTTCAGCCACTGTTTCTTGTCATGCAACCAAGTAATAAGCAACACTTTCTAAAATTACCTCTTTTACATAACTATTAAAAGTATAGGAGCCCTTTTCAGTTTAACTTTGGTAACTCCAAGTGGAAAGGAAAGGAATGAACAAATGAATGAATGAATGCAAGGATGTAGCTGTGCTGTGTGTGAGGGCATTGCCTCTCCAAAATAAAAATTCTGGTCCTCTCAATGAAATTATTTTTCAGCTCCTAAATTTTTAGCATTGCAATACCTTAAAGCTTCAGTCCAGCATGGAGAAATACAGTTTAGGCATTCAAAGAAAATGGGCAGGCAAAGTGAACAAGCGAATGTGAACAGCGAAATTATAAGAGTGGTCGATGTAAATGATTATCAGTGTCTTGACCTCAGCAATACTAGAAATTTGGAGAATTAAGGGAAATTTCATTGTGAGGGGCAGAATTCTTATAGGAGAGAGCAATGCCCTCATTTTGGCCCCACCCATAGCTATACCTCTGAGCAAATGAATGAATTATGCCATCCCCTCAGCTTCTAGAACCCTGACATCTACCAGCCAGATCGCCGTGAATTAACAGCACAGGGTGCCACCCTGAACACACTTTGAGCCAAGGGTTGCGTTTTCAGTATTAGAACTAATCTGAGCAACCACTCTTTTCACACAATTATCTGCTCATTTCAGAAGGATGATTTAGGTGAAAAAGACATATTTTTATTGTTTAAAAATTAAGAATGAAAAACTTCCTAATCTGTTGGAAAAATCACCAAAATACAATCCCATGAATAAAAAGTGGTGCTAGAATTCCTCTTTATTCACAGGATAAGCGTGCGATACTCACAATATCGCACAACGCCGTGTGATAATCTTCTTGCTACTATGCAATATTGATGGGAACTTCCCACTATGCTCCTGCTTTTTTGCTCATGTAATAATGTAGAATTCACCCTACTGGAAGTCACTTTCAGCTGAGACATCCAGTCTCCTGTACGAGCTTTTATTCCTTCATTTTCAGGGTTTAGTGTTAGAGGTAGCATACCTCTGCTCAGTAGTTGCTCATCTGAGGGAGGGACAATTCCCTGACCACCTTAAATTGGCCATAGTAAGACCATTATTAAAAAAGCCCTCCCTCGACCCCCTGGTTCATAATAATTATCGGCCAGTTTCGCTACTGCCATTTTTGGGGAAGGTGATTGAGAGGGCGGTTGCATTCCAGCTTCAATCGATCTTGGATACGGATTTTCTAGATCCATTTCAAACCGGTTTTCGGGCAGGCCATGGGGTTGAGACTGCTATGGTCGCCCTGGTCGATGATCTCCGTCTGGGCATCGACAGGGGTAGCGTGTCCCTGTTGGTGCTTTTGGACATCTCAGCGGCTTTCGATACCATCGACCATGGTATCCTTCTGGAACGCCTGGCGGAGGTGGGAATCGGGGGCACTGCGCTTCAGTGGTTCCGGTCCTACCTCTCTGGGAGGTTCCAGATGGTGCAGCTGGGGGACGTGTGCTCCGATAAGAGGGCCCTCACCTCTGGGGTCCCTCAAGGAGCCATTCTGTCCCCCATGCTCTTTAACATTTACATGAAACCGCTGGGAGAGATCATCCGGAGGCATGGGGCGCGGTGTTATCAGTACGCTGATGACACCCAAATAGTCTTCTCTATGTCTCCGACTGATGCAGTGACCAGGGATGGCGTCGCTCCTCTCGTGGCCTGTCTGGAATCGGTAATGGACTGGATGAGGGAAAACAGACTCAGCCTGAATCCAGAGAAAACGGAAGTACTCGTGATAGGTTCCCCTGGCCCAGGGATGGAGGTGGTTCCACCTGTCCTGAACGGGGTCACGCTCCCCGTGAAGGACTCTGTACGCAGTCTGGGGGTGCTCCTTGATTCGTCGCTCCATCTGACTTCTCAGGTGGATGCGACGGTCAGGAGCACCTGTTATCAGCTTCGGCTGATACGCCAGCTGCGTCCCTACCTGGACCGGAGGGACCTTGAAACAGTAGTACATGCCCTGGTAACCTCTCGATTGGACTTCTGCAATGCGCTCTACATGGGGCAGCCTTTGTATCACACTCGGAAGCTTCAACTAGTGCAAAATATGGCAGCACGGGTGGTCACTGGTGCTCCCAGGACCGCCCATATAACACCAATTTTGAAAGATCTACATTGGCTGCCTATCCGCTTCCGGGCTCAGTACAAAGTGCTGGTTATTACCTATAAAGCCCTAAATGGCTTGGGCCCAGAGCACCTGAAGGACCGTCTCTCCTCACACAATCCGCCCCGCACACTTCGATCGACTGGGCAACAACTTCTAAGAGTTCCAGAGGCTAGATTATCGTCAACAGCAAAAAGGGCGTTCTCCGTTTTGGCCCCTAGCCTCTGGAACTCACTGCCCACGGAGCTTCGTTTAGCCGCCTCTCTTAATTTGTTTAAGAAAGGGCTAAAGACATTTTTGTTTGAGCAAGCCTACCAATGATTTCCTCTCCTATGTTATCTTATTATTCCCTCATCATGATCGGACTGGATGTTCCATTAAGCCCTGGCGGACATTGTACCCTACCTTCTATTTTTACTGTGTTTGAATGTTTTAATTTTTATATATATGCTTTTAACTGTTTAACTGTACACCGCCCTGATCTTCGGAAGGGCGGTATAAAAATAAAATTTATTATTATTATTATTATTATTATTATTAATATCTCTAAGAGTTTAGGCACAACATGTTTTCATGAAATTTCCTGGGGTTTTCTTTTTTGGTTTTAGCCAGCCACACCCTTTCTCTTCATGCATCTTTTAATCTGCAGTTAGTCGGACTGCGTTCATCCTCCATTTTGTAGTTCACAGTTCTTGCTCTTTTTTCCATGTTTGAAGAGCACATGTCACAGAGCTTCTTCTCACCATGAGATACTATAAAACCTTCTGTATTTGTGAGTAAACCACTTTATGTATTTTTACCAAAGAAAACCCAGTCTGCTTTACTCTTCTGCTAGATCCAGAGTGATGGTGTGGGACTGGCTGTTCCTCACCTTCTGCTTGCTAAAGCTAATTACTCTGCTTGTGAGATACATCACTGTCTTTCACCTTCTCAGTATATGATGTGGCTGGAGGTGTGAATAAGAATCTTACTGGAATTTGGTCCGATCTGAGAGTGAAAAATCACTCCCTCCCAATGGAGGGATGTGAGCTTGGGAAGTTTGGAGGGGAGAACCCAAAAAGGCTATGATGTGCTATATTGCAGCCTGAACGCTGCAGTCCTTCTCCCACTCTATTTTATCCTACTGTATGCTCTTTTTTTTTTGTTTATTCTGGAATTGACTGTGTGCAACTGATTTAAGGCCAAGAGGTTAATTGAGCTTGGGGTTAAAGATATACTAGAAAAACACCATTGTGCTGCAGCAAGATACTATCAGCCATTCAAAGCAGAACTTATTAGTTGCAGTGTGTGGAATGGCAGGTGGCACATTGCATGGCACATTGGTATTCATGAGCACACATTGACCTAAATATACACTGGAGACAAGATGCATCCACCCACACACCTCACCCATACACATGCTGACATTTGTCTGCCATATATACTGAGGATAGATTGACACTTGTATCTTGACAATGCTTGCAGCTCGCACAGATAACAAGATATCAAGAAGGGATTCTTAACAGCTGAACATAAAATAGTTCCTGAACCAGCCCTCAGAGAAGGAGTAGGAGCATAGAGAAATATTGCATTTTGCCATATAAACTCACCACCACCACCACTGCAATGTCCCAATGTTGCAAAGTAAGGATGAAGGAAATAATTTTATCTTGGCACCCTCATGTAAAAAATGTGAGGCCTTGAGGTAACTGGGGAAGGGATAAGAAAACCACTTATGAATCCCCACTAACAAATAGAGTGCGCCCATGTCTTATATGGGTGTGCCTTACGCGGCTTCCAGCATATGCTAGAAGCCGCACTGGAAGAAGCATCGCCATGCGCTCGAAAGGGTAATGGCCACTGCATGCCGCCACACACAGTTGTGTGCCACCATGCACCGCTGCATGCACAAGTTTCATTATCTTTAATGGGGCTCGACATACATGGAATTTCCCTTACGTTGGGGGGGGGGGTCTAGAACGGATCCCCTGCATAAGGGAAGGGACCACTGTAAATGCATACGTTTTTGTAAACTCTGCATAAGAGAGATGAAGCCAGTATATTTCCCTGGTATTTTACTTCATGTCTGGATATATGAGACCTCTGTTCGCCAGTATGTTGAATTTTGCAAGTTGCAGAGCTCATGTGAGATTATATTGAGATGTCTGCACTTTATTTATTGGCATTTTAATGTGGCTAATTGATTGCGCCTTAATTTGATTATCTTGACTGGACTTTTTCAAACAAATCTGCACTTTAACCCAATTATAGTGTAATCTGCAGAAATGGGCAAAAAGGAAGTATGTAGGGGCAGAATTATCCATTTGAGAAGAACAGCGATAAGAACCTTGAGAACTATCACTTTTCTGGTCCTCTTCCCAATGAACAGAAAAGTGGGTTGTCCTCTCCCCTCTGGCTGGAGCTTAATCCATTCTAAATAGTTTTCACTCACATGTTCATTGTGGATGAAGGGCCTGGACAGGGGCATCGCTAGGGGGTACAAGCAGTGGCATCCCAACCTGGGGTGTCATCCAGTGTGGCTGTGGGGCTTCCATGCTGTTGCATAGAATGGCACCACAGCAGCAAGGTGGGGGACATGCTCAGCCCTCTTAGCTGCCCCCCACTTTCTGAGTCCCGCATAGCCATAGCTGTGCAGGACCCAGATGGCAGCCATCTCACCAACTGTCTTCTGAGTCTCACTTGGCCATGGCCACCCAGAACCTAGAAGGCAGCCACATACCCCATTGTACTACCCCACTGGGTGACACACCCTTTGAGTTGTCACCTGGTGAGTCCACACCACTGCACTCCTTTGTGACACCACTAGATGCAGGGTATACGGACCGCACTGAGCGACACCACAGAGGGAGGTGAACCCCTAGTGAGGTGATTCTCCCATCTGTCCCAAAACAAACACCCTACCACCCCTCTCCACCAGCCAGGGCACCTCTGTCATCCATTGGCTGTGGCCACTGGTGGAGGTGGGGTGCTGCTGCCACCCAGCAGTTCCTTCTAGTTCTGGTGCAGCAGCTAAAAAGGCCAATGCAATTTTAGGCTGCATCAATAGAAGTATAGCGTCTAGATCAAGGGAAGTAATAGTGCCACTCTATTCTGCTTTGGTCAGGCCCCACCTAGAATACTGGGTCCAGTTCTGGGCACCACAATTCAAAAAGGATGTGGAGAAACTGGAGCAGGTCCAAAGGAGGGCAACTAAAATGGCGAAGGGTCTGGAAACCATGCCCTATGAGGAACGACTTAGGGACCTGGGAATGTTTAGCCTGGAGAAGAGAAGGTTAAGAGGTGATATGAGAGCCCTGTTTAAATATCTGAAGGGATGTCACATTGAGGAGGGAGCAAGCTTGTTTTCTGCTGGTCCAGAGAACAGGACCCGGAACAATGGATGCAAGCTCCAGGAAAAGAGATTCCATCTCAACATTAGGAGGAACTTCCTGACAGTAAGGGCTGTTCAACAGTGGAACACATTCCCTCAGAGGGTGGTGGAGTCTCCTTCCTTGGAGGTCTTTAAGCAGAGGCTGGATGGCCATCTGTCGGGGATGCTTTGATTTGGAGTTCCTGTATGGCAGGGGGTTGGACTGGATGGCCCTTGTGGTCTCTTCCAACTCTGTGATTCTATGATTCTATGGTGGAGCTACATGGCAAGTGGGTAAAAGCTTGCCAGGCAGTGGCAACAGTGGCTACTAGTCAGAAGGGGCTACATTCGAGTGCTGCTGGGACTGCTGGCCAAGCAGAAAAGAGAGTGACCTGTCTTTCCTGCTTTCCCAGCAGCCCTGCCAGATCTGGAAGGGACTGCTCAGTGGCACCATCAACCCACTCCAGCCACACAGAGTTGCCCTGGCTGGCAAGTGTGTGCTAGACAGCCTGCGGCTGACAGCATGAGTTGCCACACTGGGGTAGCACTGGCCCTAATGACACCAGTGCCTGGACTAATATATGTGACTTGCACCGGTGTGGATGAGCCAGGTGGAGTAGAACTGGCCTGGCTTTCTCCAGCTAGGTATGCAGTGAAGCACCAACCCATCTTGAATGGATGAAGACAGGAACTTGTTATTATACAGAGTCAGAGCAGCAACTTAATGCAAAACAATCCAGTTAAAGAAACGGGCATGGCAGATGAACACATTCTAAAACAAGGTTTGTGTTCTGTGTATTTTTTAAATAGTAGCAATATTCCATAAGTCTATTGCTGCATTTTGTTTTGAAATTAAAAATAATCATAACCAGGTCTGCTTTTTCCCTCACTCCATCTATTACTTCAATTTATTTACTTATTTGGGTCCTTCTAGGGACAGACCCCAATCAAAGCCATATTTTAAGGAATACATGTTTTATTTTATTTATTTCATTGGGCTCTTTCAGACGTCGGAAATTGGAAGTATAATTTAATGGCAATCCGAACACAATCATGGGGTTTGACGTTATTGCGAATTAAAGCTTCGCACACAATTTCGTGCAAAAGGGAAGTAATTCTGAAAGCAATCATGGGTTTTCGGTTATTGCGAATTAAAGTTTCACACACAATTTTGGGCAAAGAGGGGCTCATTTTCGGGAAATGGAACGTTACTCTGAATGCACTCCAAACTCGATGGGAATTCCCGTGAATTCGCTAAACAAGCGAATTCACAAGAATTTGAATTGGCTCAATTCGCAGTAAAGAGAAATTCCTCCTGTGTGAAAGAGTCCATTGTGAATCTGGATTTGATCATAATCCCCCAAAGTTACTGCATGTTATTAGTTTATAGAGATAACTGTTCCTTTTTGTTTAGGGCATCAAGTTGCCAAGAAATAGAAATCTTGGATCTTGTAAGAGTCATGCAAAGATGGAATAGCTCTGTCATGGCTGCTCTTCCCATTCCTAATCTTCATCTGATTTCTTGAGTGTAGTCTTCTTCCTGATCGATGTTTGATCCAAGGTATGGAAACTCTTTTACTTTTTCCATTTCTTCATTGTCTAGGCTGCATATATTTAGGTTCTCTGTGATCATTATTTTAGTTTTCTTTATGTGAAATTACCTGCCAATATCCTTTCCTTATGTAGGTGATCCCTGTTTGCTATTCTATATGCTATCCCTAAGAGGTGTGTGTGTGCGTGTGTTTTGTGGAGGCAGGGTTCAAGCTTACAGCAGTGATTGAAAACATGCAAATCTAAACCCAAAACTAAGGGCCGCACCAAACCTAAGAATTCTCCAGTTTCGAGAACTCTTTTATGTAAGAAAAATTGTACATCATGCACTCATGCATCAGTTTTGCTTTGTGTTGTGTACATACAGCATACATCGTAGTGGCAACATTAGACATGGTGCACAGAGTACTCAGGTTTTTTGCAATGATTATATCTTATTAAATGTTTGAAGCACTTTACAAAACAGTGGAAAGAAGTGTGCAAGATTGCTTACAGTAAAGCTGCAGCACCACCTAGTGGAAACAGTAAATATTTTAGAATTATTTTTAGTGACAAATGCATTGACTCAAACAGTGCATCTCAAGGCATCTGAAGTGGACATTCCCCCTAGCCCCAGTATACCAGGGACTAGAAACATGGCTGGAATACTGTATGAAATGTATATTTGCATAAGCACCATATTGTTGGTGCTATGCAGCAAATCCCAGCTTGACCCCCCTCCCCAATCCCCACTTACCAGGAAACAGCTGCTGCAGTCAAGGGGATCTGTTCCCCTTTGTGCAGGAAGCAACTGGCGGATAATCCCACCTCCTCCTGTGAGTGAGATCTGGTGCAACTGGCATAAACAGGGTCACTGTCACAATTCTCCCATGTGCTAGAGATTGCTTGTGCGAGGGGGAGAAGATTTGCTCATTCAGATGCTTTGTAAGCAACAAGGGAACAGACCTCATCAATCACGGCAGCTGCATCCCTGGAAGTGGAGATGCGGGACTTCCATGGTCTTTATGCAGCCCTTAAACTAGATACTACATAGGGACCATGACTATGGAGTTTATCATACGATGGAATTTGGAGTATAATGCAATGGCAATCCGAAAGCAATCATGGGGTTTCACATTATTGAGTATAAGTGTATCTCACACAATTTTGGGCAATGGGAAGTCATTCTGAACGTAATCATGGGGTTTCACGTAATTGTATATTAGAGTATCTCATACAATTTTGGGCAATGGGGGGGGGATAATTTTTGGGAAATGGGAAGTCATTCTGAACGCATTCCGAACACAATCAGATTTCACGTAAATTCGCTAAACTAGTGAATTCACGTAATTGCGAATTGGTTCCATCCGCAATTGAGAGAAATTCCTCCCATGTGATAAGCTCCTACATAACAGCCAGAGCATACTCCAGGTTATGCTCTTGTAACTGCCATAGAAGATGCCATAGAAGATGCTGGCCCATATGTGTGCCCATTGGCTACAATTGCTTGTTTCTTTACGGGAAACTTACCAGCGACCAGCTGCCAATGGCTCAAGGACTGTGACTGATCCATGGACCACCCCTTTGGAAAGCAATGGACTGGAGGGCTGACTATTTTCTGTATGGTGTGTGGGTGGATGTGTTTAATATAGATGCCAAAGAATTTGTGTCTTTCATCTGAGACTGGAGACATTTTTAGTAACTGCTGGAGAATCAATCACCTTTCCCCACCCTTTTTCATCTGGACACTCCTAGGTAATGTGTGAAATATACATGTGCAAGAGTGTAAGTGAAAAGACTTTTCTCACATTTCACCTGAAAATCATGACTAAATTTTAACTGTAAGCCTTCATGATATCCTTTGGCTCTTTCCTCCAGTGGGAACACTGCAAGCAAGACATAATATTTTTTTAAAAAAATAAAAAATGCAGAACAGTTTAGGGAGCTAGATATATTTAGCTTGCAGTAGTGAAGACTGAGAGGTGATTTGACAGTCATCTTTAAATATCTGAAGGGAATGTCATGTCAAAGATGGAGCAAGTTTGTTTTCTGCTGCTCCAGAGACTAATGGTCTTATTGCATCATAAAGGAAAGCCAAAGTGGAGTAGGAGAGTATCAGCTTTCTCTATGCCTCTCCACTTGCCGTTGTAGCACTTCTGTAATCTTCCTGAGGAAGACGGTAATAAAAGTGTGACTTTTGTTGAACAGATTTATTGAGCATGAGAAAATACACCTTTACCACCACCTCTCTTGGGAAGAGAAGTGCTATGACATCTGAGGAGAGGCACGGAGAAAGCCACTACACTCCTCCCTCTACATTTGCGGCTTTGACTTTTGCGGATTTGATTATTCATGGATTTTATCAATATTTTTTCTCGAGGAATATCTAGGTCCTCCAGTGCAACTTTGTAGTCAACTTTAACCAAAGGTTGCACTGGAGGACCTTTGGTTAAAGTTGACTACAAAGTTGCACTGAAGGACCTAGAGATTCCTAGACATAATATTCCACTAGGCATTTGTAGCTCCTCCAGTGCAACTCTATGGTCAATGTCCACCAGATGTTGACCACAGAGTTTCACTGGAGGACCTAGAGATTTCTAGAGAGATGTTCTCTCAGGTAAAAACATAGTGTTTTTGTTATTTGCAATTTTCCCACATTAATGAGGGTCCTGTGCCCCTAACCCCAGCAAATGTGGAGGGAAGAATGTACTATTCCACTCTGTTTCAGCTTTCTTTTCTCATGTGATAAGGATCTAAAACACAAACCAATGGATTCAAATTGTAAGAAAGATTCTATCCAAATATTAGGAAGAACCACTTTACTGTAAGAGCTGTCCAACAGTGAAATAAACTCCCTCAGAAGATAGGGGACCATCTTTCATTGGAGGTCTTTAAAATTGAAATTGGATGGTCATCAGTCAGGGGTGCTTAGCCATGGATCCCTGCATGGCCCTTGGGATACCTCCCCACTCTATGACTCTAAGATGTTTAAGAATTAATATTTCTGTTATCTACACCTTCACTCCCTTGACTGGAAGATGAGTAATTTAAAACATAGATTTAATTATGTTTCAATACCAGAACACTTTTTATCAACCATTATTCAATAAGTGAACAATGAAAGAGACCGTAACCATGTTTAACTGAGGGCTGGAACAGATGGCCCTGAAGGGGCATCTTGAAGCTGCCTCTCCCGAAGATGGATTGGGACTGCAGCAGCCGCACACTGCATCCCCAGTCCACCTTCAAGCTGGCTGAAAAAGGAGCAGCAAATAGCTCCTTTTTTGGCCAGCAAAAAGCCAGCTTTTCTGGCCCCGCCAAAACCTAAAGCCAGCTTCATGATGCTCCAGGAGCTTGCAGCATGTAAATGGTGTACCGACGGAGCGTCATGAAGCCACACATATGTAAACAGCCAGGGTGGCTTCACTGTCATCCTGAACATGCAGGGTCAAAACGCTGAACCCTGAAGCCACCTGGACAGCAGTATAAAAGGATCATCTATATGGCCCTTTAGTGGATCAGAAACTCCAATTGTACAAGCTTTCTGGTTGTGCAAATAACAGCAATTACATTTAGCTAAACCCAGTTACAGACCATCTTTCTGACTCACCTGTTCCCATGAAGGTTGGGAAGAAAGGAAGGACAGAGTACCCATATTTGCCTCTTCACTACCCTTTTTATTTTCATACACTTCAGTATTAACAAAATGATCTGTTACACCACTTAACCTGATTTTCAAATTCTGGGGAGTAAGCATCAATGATCTTAAGAAACAGTTACTATTAGATATTACTTGAACTTTATTTTTAGAATATCAGGTGCAGTAATCAACAATGTTTATTCATTGTTCTGTATAAAGTTTAACAATAATTGCATAGTGTTAGGTTCACAGTGCTCTCAGTCTTTAAAAAACTTGCATTGTGATCAAGTCAAATAGAGTTAAGGGAATTATGTAGCTGGGTAGTAGTTCAAATTGTGCTTTGTGTTTTGCTTGATGCTAGCACAGTCCATTTGTGGCTGTCTAAGTCAACAATCGTGGGACTGACTGACTGACAATTAGGAGTTTCTTTGCTCTGTGTTCTACATTATAGGAAATCTCCAGTTCAAATGTTAGTACTATCATTGTGAATTCACTAGATGGCCCTATGGAGGTCACCATGTACAATATAAAAAGGACAATTTAGCAAGATTGTTGTACAAAAGAAATATAGCAAACTGTAGAACTTTGGAATAGTGTCCACCACATAATTCCTGCCCATGTTTATTTACATTTATTTATTTATTTGATTGTTTATATCAGAGTTGTTCTGTACTGTTCTGTCATTGGTTATCATTGGTTATCATTGGTTATCTAACTAGATTACCGTACAACACTGCAACAGGAGGCAGCCAGAGCAGTAAAAGTGGAATAGCTGCACTGTAAGTGTGTAGCATGGTAATGTGGTAACTATCACAGCGTGTTTAAGAAAAGTGCCCCTTTAGGCAGCTAGGAATTGCAGCACCAGTTCATATAATTCCTTTAATGACAGACGTACAAAGGCCATCACAGCAGTGGCCTTTCTGAAGGTGAAAGAAAGAGGCTACTTTAGTAGCATGGACACTTTGAACCAAAAATTCACAATCTTCTTAAGCACAAAGACTCTTGCAGCACTTCAAAGGTTCAAAAGTCTTCTTGGGTTCTCCCACATGTCTGAAGCAGGAAGGAGTCCACAAAACTTTATGGGACATAAATCTTGTTTTAACAAGACCATTGTGTGTTATTTTCCTGCAACAGAATAATAAAGCTACATTCCTATCCTGTTCAGCAAAATTTTCATGTGCATTTTGTCCATAAAAAAACTTCTCCAAATTTACTAATATTAATGTCCAAGATCCTGCATCAGGAGAAGTATATGCCCCGCATACAATTACATCTCCTGATGCTGTCCCCTGAAACCCCACCTTGTAAGCCAGGCAACCTCCCAACATGGACATTTCTGGGTTCCCAAAGAGTGAGGGGATAAGCAATGACAAGCTCAGCTGTTTTCCTGTAGCTGACAAACTGCAACAGACACCAGCAGAGATCTTGGGGGTCCCTGGTATATCCCAGGAGAAGATGTCCTTGCAGCATATCCACCAAAAGGAAAAGAGCTGGACCCTTTGCCACTGATCCCCTCACTCTCTGACAATGCAGAAATGGCTGTGTTGAGTGGAGGGATGCCCAGCTTACAAGGTAGGTTGGTGGGGGCTTTTAATGGTTGCGTGGCTGGAACAGAATTCTCGTCTTTGCAATGACCAAAAAAGTGAGTTACAATGTTGTAAGGCAGATTTATGGCATCATTGCTTATTAACATGATGCCAGCCACTCTGTTTAAATTAAAAGCACTAAAGAACAACACATTTGCTGCCATTTGAAAAATGTGGCAGTGGCATCATGTGATCTACATTTGGGGAAGTATAATCAATGTATGCATCCCAAGTCTGATCCATCAGTTACATACACAATTGATTCCTTAACACAATTATGAACAACAAAAATCTGAAATCTGCCTGGAAGTTCTACCTTGGGGATCCATTAGCTTTTATCCACAATATCATTTGGCCAGAAGGGTTGCATTCATACATTAGCATGGAGGTGACACATGTATGTCATCATGATTTTGTCTTAGGAAGGAACACATGCAAACTGGCCCCAGTTATGCTAGGACTGATGCAGGTTGCCTTATGACCTTCAGGAACAAGGCCAATTTTCTTATGCTCCTTGACTCCCCTACTGAGACTTTGATTTGCTTTTCTTGCTCAGTCTTCCACTTTTGCAGAAACACCTTCTACAGCAGAACATGCAGCACTTCATTGAGATGAACAGCGCTAGCAATGTTACAGCCAGGAGGAAGGCAATGACATCAATAGAATGGTACTGGACCCAGTTGAGGTCATGGGCTGCCGGTCGCAGATGTGGGGCTCCCTTATGCTTCATCACAAACTCCACCCAATGAACAGCAAGATCGAGAGGGTGGATGGGTCTGTCCAGGTGAAGTTCTGAGAGGCGCTTGATGTTCTCTTTATACCTGAAAGCATATTTTTAAAAAGTATTACTGCATACTTTTCTAAGAATATACGCACAGAAGAATAAAATAATGAAATACACTAAACCCTTGAAAGAGAATCATCAAACCTTGAAGCTGAGATGGGATCAATTCCTGTTTGTATCACTGAAGGAAGGTCTTCAAATGTTCTACCTTGGGGACCCATTTGAAAAATGCTAGCTTGTTTTACATAGTATGTTCTGTAGGCCTGGACTGTGAAAAATGGGTGGCAGGGGTACAGATGGCCCCATATCTATACATGCACAAATGGAGCACCCCAGGAAAGTGAGAGCTCCATGATGTGCTATTTGCATACGGTGAAGGAGTGGGGTCAATAAGTACTAATTCTCTTCCCATGGGCATATAGGTGCCACATTTTGTACAGACATTATGTGGGGGTCACCAGATGCAACAGAGGCAAAGATTCCTGGGCGGCTAATAGTTGCACCCTAACTCTATGGCAGGTAGTATTTCATATTGAGGTGTGCAATGTGCCCCCCTTCCAATATTATTGCACTGTAGCTCTCACGAACACTATCAATACTGTGGTGGCTAATGGAAGGCAGCCATATACATTTGGCCCTCTGTATCTATGGATTCTGCATTTATGAATTCAGCCATCCACAGTTTTAAAATATTGCCCCCCCCCCAAAAAAAAAAGCCCTTGATTTTGTCACTTTATATGTGACACCATTTTATTATACTATTGTATATGATAGGTCTTAAGCATCCATAGATTTTGGTATCCACAGGGGGTCCTGGAAACAAATTCCAGTGGATACCAATGCCCACTGCTCCTTCACATCATAAAGTAGTGCGTGGCTGTTGCTGTTGCCACAAAAGAATGTGGACTTTAAAAATCTCTTAGTATCCACATGGCCAGAAGGAGGAAGGCCCTGCCTGCATCAATATCCCTCCATACCACCTGAACTCAGGACAACAACTACAATATCCTGACAAAATGCAGGTCTATGACTAACATCACATTTTTTTTCCTTTTTCTGTACAATTTTTAACACCTTTGCCTGATGAAAACGCCAGTGGAGCTTCAAGAGCTTTTAACATGTATATTGTGAATTTTGGTTGGCCCCATAAAGGTATCACTGTCTTATGGATTTTGGATGCTATTGAATTTCATGACAGCTATGCTTACCAGTAATGATCAGGCAGTGAAGGCAGGAGATACTTACCAGGTATGTCAGTTATATGCAAGAGCACACTGTTCCTAACTGTCAGCAGGTCTGGCTGCTGCTCAATAAGAGGGCAGTTTCACCATAAGTAGTGTTTGGTGACATCCATGTCAGTGGAGCACATTTTAACCTGACCTTTAAACAGGTTCAGCACACTGGGACAAAACTTCAAGCAGATTCACTGCCCTGCTGTCATGGCAGGCATCAGTCACTGCTGTTCACTATGCTTTAAGTGAGATGCTCCCACTTCTGCTACTTCCCAGTGGTTTGTTACTGGTAAATAGACAGAACCATAAATTCAATCTATTACCGCCATGTCTTATCTACTCACTTTTTATCATAAATAACAGCTTTCAGGGCATCAGATATGTCCTTTGCAGTCATCTCAATTATATTCAGAGTCACTCCTGCTCCTCGAGATTCCACCCGTTTTGCATTATCCATTTGATCTCCAAAAAGTGGCATCAGCACCATTGGCACTCCATTGCAGATCCCTTCATATACCCCATGGGAGCCTGCATGAGTGATAAAGGCTCTGGCTTTGGGGTGAGCTGTTGAATAAGAAAGAAGTAGAGGTAAAGAAATACAAACATGCTCATTTTAGTGCTAATATGTGATAAAAATGCACAGGTAAAGAGTGCACGTTAAAAAGCAGTGGTTGAAGCTGGTATATTCCCTGTGTTTTTGACAGATAAGCAAACAACAACAGCAAGATGGTGGAGAACAGAAAAGGTACCATTTTGTTATTTAATTTGTTGTAGTAAAAGCTGGACTTGCCCTGTTACTCCAGATGCATGCCTACCTTGTCATGGAAGCTGGAAAAAATAAAAGACCACCTATGGAACAAGCTGTAGGAGTAGAGTGCTCTTTCCACCATTATTCCTTGTTGTTTCCTATTTACCATCCCAGGTTCCCAGCAGCCTTTCAGCCAGGGTCTCCAGTGCATGTTAAGAGTGTGTTCATGGGACAGAAAAAACAAACACACCCAAGGTTTGGGATGGATGTGAACTGAAAGAAGGAATTTTCACCAGTCAGGCATGGATCTTTTCCAGCTATATTTTAGAGGGGGATGTCTGTCTAAATCTGATTTTAACATGCTTTTTTAAAAAAAGTCATTGAATATAACCAAATAAAAGTTAACATGATAAAATGCTAAATAAGGTTAAAAGGGCAAGAAGTTTTTTAGCTTTTGGGGGTGGAGGTTGAAGAGAAGCTATGGGGTGGGGTGGGGAGATGGACAATCAATTTGATTGGAATAGTGATAGGAAAGAAAAAAGCTTGGAGGCAGCAACGTTGACAGGAAAAATAGTTTCTATGACTGTTATGAATCAGTTTGCAGTCCCCCTACAGCTATCCTTCAAGGGGAAAATGTTATCAGTTTAAAGTTTATGGTCCACCAGGACATAGTTCACATGTTTCTGGTTTCACATCTAGTTTACTGCTAAATTCCACTCACTCTACAGTAGCCTAAATTGGTCACAACAGGGTTCTATGTCACAGCTTTCAGTGGATCAGAGAAAGCATGTATGTAGTCAAGGTTCTCAAGGGATGGTGTCTTGTGGGAGGGCAGCAATGTCCTGCCCTGTGTCTGCAAAGCTTCCTACCCTCCTTGCTGCCAGATTACTGTATATACTCATGTGTAAGTCTAGAAATTTTAATCAAAAAATTGATCCCCAAAATCTGAGTCAACTTATCCATGGGTGAATGTAAGACTGTCCTTTAATTGTTATATAAAAAAGGAAACCCTGATGAAAGGCAAGAGTCTAATCTGTTCTGTAAGCATTGACCTCCCTCTATTCTCTCATCCATCTAACCTTTAGGGTGAGCACAAACAGTTATGCCTGCTGAAATTTTGTAAGTTCTTTGGCATCATTTCCCTTTGCTTCATATTTTAGATCCTTTGTTACATATCCCTAACTTTTACCCTCAATGTATCCATGAGCCATATTGAAATCCATGATTTTGGTCCCAAAACCTGCCCTTAACTTATACATGAGGTCAACTTATAGCTGAATATATATGGTAGAAGTGAAAATGGTAGCCCACTTTCCCTTCACTCTCCTCCGGTTATCTGTTCAGAATGTCCCACTATTCTGGTTGGTGTGAAAAGAAAAGAGAATTGTGCCAACTGGTGCCTTTCGTTTCCTGACTGGCACTGTCCAATTGGACCTGCTTTCTCAGATAACACTTTGACTTGGGCATTACCCACAGAGGTAAAGGGACAGCTCTAGTTGGGCATGCTAGCTGGGCAAAACCATAGGCTTTGGTGCCTACAGTAAATTGGGAGAAGACAAACAGTAAATTAGCAGATGTGCCTTAGTGGAAGAAGGAAAGATGAATAATGGGAACATGGTGAAGAAATAAAATGGGAGAGCAAAAGACTGAGAAATCAACAAATTTGTGGGCCAGGGCCTGGGAAAAGCAGGAGGGAGGAATATATTGAGAAGCATGGTGAACTATTGAGAAGACCAGAAGGAAGAGAGCCAGGGTTGTGTAGGTGATCATGGTGTGAGGGAAAGTATGTATGTAAGATGCTATATTCATTTTAGAGAAATGTATTTTAAAATTATTTCGGGAACAAAACAAACAAACGTGGAAAAGGGGGAGAAGCCGCCCAGTGCATTTTGATCATAACACAAGGGTCCGTTTTACATTGGCAAAAAGAGGTGTGTTGAAGGCTGCATGAAAGCCCAGCCTTTAGATGAGAAAAAGGGAAAGTGTGCCATGAAAACACTATTTTGGAGTTTTAAGGGAGAAGAAGTGCTTTAAAAAGGAGCTGGCCCATTTTACATTGGCAAAAAGAGGTGTGTTGAAGGCTGCATGAAAGCCCAGCCTTTAGATGAAAAAAAGGGAAAGTGTGGCATGAAAACACTATTTTGGAGTTTTAAGGGAGAAGAAGTGCCTTTAAAAAGTAGTTTGATTTCCCCACTACTTTTTTAAAAAGGGTGCAGCATTGCTGGCCCGTTTTACACGGGCAAAAAAAGGCGCTTTTAGGGCTAAAAATCCCGCATTTAGGGTTAGGGAGGGCGTAGCCTTTACACCCTCCCTAAGCCTAAAACGCATGGACGCCGCCATTTAAAGATGGCGGCATCTACACGGTGGCGCCGTACAAGCGTCAACACGTGCGCAGCGTTTTGACGCGCTGCGCACGTTTTGACGCTCTGGCGGCGCGGGAGGGCGCCAATCGCGCCTTTCCCGCGCCGCAAAAAAAGAGCTCGATCCCGGAGCTCTTTTTTGCGGCGGGTCGTTGCGGCGGGATGAGGCCTCTGGGGCTGCCCGTGTGGCAGCCTAGGCCTCATCTCGCCGCTAGAAGGGGCGAGTTTGGACCGCCCCTTTTAGCCAATGTAAAAAGCACCCCTATTGCATCTAAAGGCTAAGGTGTAGTTGAACGGTTAAATGGGGCTCTGTCTCTTTAAAGCGCCCATTTAAAGGCAGCGATACAAGTGCGGAGGGAGGGAAGGTGCCAAGACAAGAAGAGACCTTCAGAGCCCGGCCAGAGTGCGCCTGCACCTTCCTTCACCTCCTCCCTTTGGTTGAGAGAGTGTGACTTCTAGGGAGACAGCAGGGCACTGGAGGCGCTCAGCCAGGCCAGGGCAAGCTGGCAAGAGGAGGAGGAGAAGGGGAGGGACCTGGAGCACCTCCGCTGCCCTGCCTCCCTGCAAGTCACACTCTCTCAGCCGAAGGGAGGAGGAAGGCAGCGGGGAGGGAGGGAGGGAGGGAAGGAGCCAGGAAGAGACCCCCAGAGCCTGGCCAGAGCACGCCTGGCCCTCCTGCTTCCTCTTCAAAAAGAAGGCTGGAAAAGTAGGACGTGTCCTGGCAAAGGAGGACGTGCCTGGTCAACTTGGAAAAGGGGGGCCTCTGCTCAAGAATGGAGGACATATGGGAATCCCTCCTGGACAGAGGGCTGAAACCTCAAGACAACTCAATATAATGCTCTGACAGAACACAGACTACAACTCCCATGAGCCTTTGCTACCATTTCCCAAGATGCCTTAATTTGCAACAGAAAGCCGACCAGTATGTTCACATGTGATGAATTCTTTCGTATTGACTCTGCATTTTCTTTTTGTGTAGATGCTCTCTTGTTTTGTGTGTGATGAGCTTGTGCGTAATCACGTGCATTTCCGAACTGACCTCACTTTCTCCCTCTTTCGGAATGGTCCTGTACTCCCCCATGTGATAAGCTCCGACTGTATGATGTACCTGCGCAATTGCACAATTCGCAGCCAGCAAGGGAAAAAAATGTTTAAAGCGCGGCTAAAAGCCACGTTCCTTGCCGCCCATGTAGCTGCTCCGCCTGTGTTTGTAGCGTTTTGACAGCTTCCCATGTAGTTGCTGAGCCACAGAAAAAACCTCAGTCTAGCTGCCCTGTACTTTTTAAATGCACACCTGGGGCTTGCTGTCTAGCTGCTAAGCATTAAGGAAAGTGCAACTTCATGTCACACTTTCTTGCCAATGTAAAAAGCCCCAAGGAGCACCTTTTTTCTTGAAGCACCCACTGTACCCATTCTGGGTTTTATTCTGAGTTTCCTTTCATCAAGTTCCCTATATTATTTTCCTTTTCTAACCTGCTCTTGCAATTGCAGGTTTTTGTGATGAGGGTTCAGCAGGTGCATTCATCCAGGAACACAACTTTAACTTCTAAAATGCTACTTTACAAAAAAAAATATTCAGGGTGTGCTTTTTTTTTCTTTATGACAATTTAGTTGAGAAAGAAATTACATAGATGGAAAGCCAACAGTTAACCAGACATACCAAGTAGGTCATTTTGCGGAAGCCACTTAACAAGCTTTGTGTTCTTGGCAAGGTTGGGAGGGGTCTCGCCTGTGTACCTCCACAGCACCTTCATGGATGAAAAAGTACAGAGTTTTTATAACATGTATCTTTAGCTTCTTCAAGTGCCCATTCACCGAAGTAAAATATATCACATTATGATGTCTGTATGTGGCCCATCTTTGTTGAAATGAACAACTCAACCAGGGACAAAAAATTGACAAAAACATCCCACATGCTCCCCAGGGATGTTTGGGGACATTTGGGGGAGGGCATGGGAAATGGTGTGGGTGCAGCACTATCAGGTCTCCTAGGAGCTAATGCACCTCCAGCTCCCCATAGCTGCCCACCCATGGTATAGATACCAAGTATCTTTGGTTCCTTCCCCACCCTGCTCTGCAGCAAGGATAAACAAAAAGTGTATAATTAATAATAGTTTCCCATTTTATCCAGGATGACCAGATATTCTCCTTTTTCTAGGACATGTCCTAAATTTCAACCTACTGTCTAGGAGGTATTCCAAAATGTCCTCCATTTGGAGCATGACTAAGAAGCATGGGTTTATATTTAGATGAGTGTTTTCAACTTTTCTTTGGTCATGTCCTCCATTTTTCCTTGAATGTCCTATATTTTTCAAAGCCTTGTCTTCCTTTGCGGTTAGGACATCTGGCCACCCTGATTTCATCTCAATTGGGAAACTATGGGTACCAGCTTCTGACAAAATCACATATCTTAATCAACCTCTAGCCATAGTTTAACCTGGTTTATTCTGAAACTAATAAACATAATAACCTTGTCTTTGTGTAATTGCTTATGTTTCACACAGGAAAGCCTGAATGGACTATGTATGAAAGCAATTGTATTTTGGCTGGTTGAGAAGACAGAGTTTATTGCAGGGGATGGAACTTGGAGAACATGAATAGACAGGAATGGAAGGAAACGAGAACGGAACACAACAGGGGAAAAACATGTTATTGCACAAGAGAATACTGCTGATGCTGTTGGGAGTCCCCAATCCATTCCCCAACCATTCCACAGCAGCCGATTTTTGAAGGAATGTTCAGAATCATTCTTCAAAATTGGTTGCTGTGGGACGGATGGGGAACGGATTGGGGACTCCTGGCGGCATCGGTGGAATTCTCCCATGCAATAACATATGTTTTTCCCCCATTCCGTTCCCTTCCGTTCACTCCATTCGTGTTCTCCAAGTCCCATGAGATAAACCTAGATGTCTGAACTGTGCTAGTGAGTCACTAAGATAAGATTTTAATGAAGGTCAGCAGATTAAAAACAAAACATTATAAATGTTTAGTTCAGAGTTTGAATCTAGCAAGTATAAATAGGAACCAAGATTTTTAATAAATATTTCAATGGTTAAATATCAATTTCTTTAGTGCAATGACATCAGTAGGGTGGTGCAGTCCAAACTGGGTGACACCTCAGAAGAGCAGTGACACCTAGTCAGGCCCCTTCTTCTCCACTGTCTCCATGAGGAGAAAGACAAGGCAGCAGAAGAGGAGAGATAGTGTGCACCCCTTCTGTCCCCTCCTGCTGTCTCACTTGCCTGTGGCATTCCTGGCAGTCCTCTTTGGGCATCAGAGAGGTAGCAGGAGAGGATGAAAGGAGGGCAGGGTAGGCCACCACATGGCAGCTGTTTCTGCCAGAGAAGAAGGGGCAAACATGTCCCTTCTCTCTCCTCCCATTGCCCCACTTGCCTGGCCTCTTTCCCAGCAGCCCTGGATGAGCAGGTAGCTGAGCGAGCAAGTGGGGGAGGCTGCCATTTCACTGAGTGACACCAAACCTGGGGATGCCACTGCTTCTGTATATCATATTTTAACCTAATCCATGAGTTTCATTCTCAGGGTAATGTGAGAGGGGTATTGAACTAACACAAAATTGAGGCCAAAGCGTTGCACAGAAGACAAGATTTTACCAGATAATGTTTTTATAAATTAGGTCCAGAAATGGTTAATTTGACTTAGGTCATTTTATGCCACCTAATTATTCATGCCAACAGATTATTCTGGCTTGTGGGCTCCAAGTGGCTGTCATGCCCAGGAACAAGAGCTAGTCAATATTATTTCACATTTATTTGCATAGATAAAGATCACTGGGGATAGATAAAGATCACTGGGCATTTCTGCATTGTTCCACTTGGGGTTACAATATAATTATTGCAACCTGCTTGCTTTAAATGACAACTGCCCTCACTTTCAAGGCATGTCATATTTAGTTAGAAAAACTAAACACCAGTTTCAGAGTCATTTTTAAAACATGGTGTCACATATGCAAGATGAAAAACATTATTCTATGCTTTAAAAACAAATAGATGTTCTCATTCTTTCTTTTCTTACCGTCTGAGGTATTGTTCCCAATCCTTCAGCAATTTCCATGGCTTTTTTCATTGGAATTTCAGAGACCATTGAACCCAAGGAAAACACAACAATGCCATGTTCACCTGATTGATTTACTATGTCTTCAAATTCCTACAAAATAAATCCCAGTGAAAATTATTTCTGTCGTTTATACCACATAATCTGAGTACATTTTCAGTTTAAGCAGCATTTCTTGCCATAATAGGTAGCTAGAAAGAAGGAAACATTGGTGAGTATATTGTTTGACAAATGATTTCTCCCAAAACAGCTCAGGGAAGTGGTATGTAAACTAAGACAATTAGACCACATAAGAAATTTTTAATATTGACCTTGATCATGTATTACAGCAGAATAAAATGTGACAAACTATTTTGCTGGGAATTAAGACTGTTCTGTTTCATTGTAATGGTCAATGTACAGCTGTCCACCACAACTTAATAAAAAAGATAAAGGTTGTCTAGATCAGAATCACTGGTCTAGATCAATAGAACATTTCAGCACAGTATTATAAAAGAGTTTAACTGCTATCAAGACTTGCATCTATGACATTATAATATTTCTCAGCGCATGGATTCCTACCTTTGATCAAAGAATGATCAGAATGGAGACTGCAGTCAAAAAATCAGAAGAAGACTGGGAATGGGAAGGGCAGCTATGAAGAAACTAGACACGATAGGTGTCACCTTGTGCTGGGGGAGCGGTGGGAAGGCAGACTCATGCAGTCTCCAGAGGGATGTTTTGATTGTGGCATGGCGGCAGCCATGCTAGAGCCCAAATGAAAGGTACTACCACCCCGAGGAGCCTGGGCTTCTGGAGGGGGCAGTGCTACGGCCTACGGAGAGCCATTTGGGGTCTGGTGCAGCTGCTAAACAAGTGAGAAAGGGATGTGATGCCCTTTCTCATTCATCCAGTAGCCACACCAGACCCACAGGGTGCACCACTCCATCAAATGTACACACACACACCTGGGATGTCACCCCCACCACCCCTACCCCCACCACCCACTGTATACAATTGAACACTAAAGTCAGAATCATCCAAACCATTGTATTACAATGTATGGATGTGTGATCTGGGCAGAGAAGAAGGCAAATAAGAGGAAAAGCATCATATTTGAGATGCAATGCTGAAGAAGAGTGTTGAGGATGCCATGAACAACCACAAGGACAAAAAAATGGGTCCTTGAGCAGATAAAGCCAGAAATATCCCTGGAAGCCAAGGGGATCAAACTGAGGCTGTTGTACTTTGGCCACATCATGAGAAGGAATGATTCTTTGGAAAAGACAATAATGCTAGGAATGTTGGAGAGCAATAGAAAGAGAGGGAGACCGCATGCCAGATAGATAGATGAAATCAGGGAGGTCATGGGCATGAATCTAGACTTAAGTGGAAGAGTTACGCAGAGCACTGGAGGATAGGGGAACTTGGAGATATCTCATACATAGGGTTGCCATTGCTTAGGGATGACTCAAGGCCAGTTAACAACAACAGTGCATTTTACACCTCAGCCATATGCTAAGCTCCATAATATTAACTTTGATTTCCTGATAACATTTTTGTTTTAATTTCAGAACTATTTAACTGTATTTTTATACAACCAACAGTACATCCATATCTTCCTAATCACAGTAAATGCCTTGGTTTCCTTGAAGAACCAAGATGTCTCATCCCATAAAAGAAAATAACAACTGTGCTGGGCCAAATCAAATATTCATCTAGTCTTACATTCTGCCTTGGTAAGAGGCTGGAGTTTCAGGATTCATATAATATATAACTTCATGTAATATTAAGTGACAGAGGACATTATGAATCAAGTTATTAGCATGCACATGAAGATATGTGCTAGAAGCCTCCTAGTTATTACTACTTATTTGTCTTTAATGGTCAGCAGTGTACCTGATGTTAGACAAACATAAAATATAAAAGCAGATTTCTACATGAAAGGAACTCTCAGTCTAGTGACCAAAGATAGGTGCTTATTTTTCTACTACCCCAATATCTTCCATTCTTTTACTTACCTATTACACTTTCTGGATGGCAGTTATAGCTTCCTTTGCATACTAGGATTTTCTTGCTATTTTAAGGTAACTTTATTTCAAACATGTTTCCTTGTTATTGTATTATGTTCCTTAATTCTAAATCTATGTCAAAGGCTAAAATGGTGATTTGTCACTCACTTTTTCAATTAGCTCAGATGTCTTCGGGGGGTGGGGTGGGCGAGGACCACACAGGGTGAAACCCCAGAAGGGGGGTGACACCCCGCCCCACATAGGCCCTCCTTGGGCCCTCTCGGTGCCCCTCGGGCCTTTGGGGGGGGGTGTCCCAGCCTCGTTGGGGTCCCCAACCTGGGCGGTCGGCTGTTTCCATGGCCAGCACAGTGCTTCTCTCGTCCATGCGGCTGTTTCTTGTGCCTGCTTGGATGCTTTCCCAGCCCATGCAGCCATTTCCCCAGCCCCAGAATTCCCTTACTGCCTGTAAGTCTCACCCCCAGTAGTCATGTCCCCCCCCCCCGCCTTCACCAGGTGACACCTGGTGCGGGATCCCCACTGGATGTCTCTACATTAATAAATCTTATCCTTCTTCTTTAAAGCTAAAACTCTGAAAATTATGTGTAACCAGAGGTAAAAAGGACTAACCTGAGTTAGTGGACTTTCTCTTCTACAGTTTATACCTCCTATGAAGACCATGTTGGGCATAATGGGCCTTGGATATTCAAATACAAAGTCATAGCGTAGAAGCCAAATAGATGCTTGACTATAGAGCTCTGCTACTGTCATATCTCGATGTAGGAATTCTTTGCTCAGAACTTCATATGGTGAGTAAAGAAGATAGCATATCAAAAATTCCAGTGATCCAACCAAAAAATTCTTCACTCTCTGGTTAAATGTCATATGATCTGAATTGCCAGTGAAGAACTTTGGGACATAAGAATGTGGATTTGGACACTGGGATGCCTCAAAGTCTAAACTACATGGGATTCCACGTAAGTAGTAAACAGAAGGAAGAGATAAATACTCAGCCAAAATTTGTCCACATGGAGACACTGGATCCATAAAGACAACGTCAAATTGGTTTTCTTCAAAGTAAGTAATCAGTTCTTTGTTGTACAAGAGTTGCTTGCAGTTATCAAAGAAAAGTGTTGTAACATTTCTTATTTTTTCAAAAGCCTGAGTCATTTTCACTAGGAAAGGCTGGCGTGCAAAAATCCTGTGGCCAAGCTTTTGGAATTCTGTTTTTAAGTATTCGGTTGTGTAGGTGACAGCAAACGTTTTCATTGTGTAGGGTCCAGACGGTTTCATCCACAAGTTTGCTTCAGGAGCAACAACTACTACTTCATGTCCTCTCTGCTGAAGGTGTTCCATAACTGGGTGGATACTGAGCCAGTGACTGCCATCCACAGGTATTACCAGCACCTTTCCCCCATCCGAAAAGCTCCAGAAAAAGAAAGTCGGTAAAATCCACAAAGGTAGCTGACAAATGCTTTGAAGAATAGAGTTTGTCTTGTCAATTGCACTGTGCTTTTGTCCAATATTAAAAGTATGTAAAAACCTCATTTTAAAAATATGGGCAACCCAAGTCACTTGCAAGCATTCACCCTCTTCTTCTTTGGTAAATATTTGTTTTCTGCTGCCTATTTACAGAAGCACAACTGAGATTTTAAAGCTGGTCAAAGGTTGACCCTGGAAACCAATCTTGATTGGATGGGAAAAGCTCCACAGATTTGTTCAGATTGTCACAAATTCAGCAGAGCAGATGTATTTTCAGAGTGAATCACAAAAAAGAAAAAAGAAAAAAAAACCCTCAAAGTCCATTTTTTTAAATGCTATGTTATCTCAATAAGTTTTAATGATGATTGAGAAGGAGGAGGAGAAGTGATAATCATATGGCACTTACCAGAATAGACTCATAGAATCATAGACTCTACAGGAACAAGACTGTTGTAAGGCTGAGAGTTAATAATTATTAAATGTTTATCAAAGCTACTGGCCAGGTGCTACTTCATAAGGAGCTGGTAACAATGCTTTTGGTAGCAGCCTGTCTTAAAACTGCCAAGTATTACAGAGGACTAGAGGGGCTGAACATTTGAAACTGGTTAAACTGGGTCTGGAATGCTGTGTTAGGAGAGAGTAATTGACACGCAGACTCAGACCGATCAGAGGAACAAAAGAAACAGACAAGTTTGTTTCACTCTGGTACCCTTTAATTTGCTTTTCCAACAAGAACAAATTATGGACCTTATGTTACATTTTTGGAAAACTCCTTTTTCTATATACATGATGTTTTAACTATTAAGTACAAAATTTTATAAGTATTTTGATTTTCTTTAAAGGTCTGGCTTGGCACAATATTTCATTAGGTAGGCTAGAAGCCATACAATTATATTATTATTATTATTATTATTATTATTATTATTATCATCATCATTATCCTTTATTTATATAGCGCTGTAAATTTACACAGCGCTGTACATAAAATCTGTTAATTAGACAGTTCCCTGTCCTCAGGCTTACAATCTAAAAGACACAACACAAAAGGAGAAGGGAAAGGTGGAGGGGAAGGGGATCAGGTCTAACAGTTCATCTCTCTCTCTGAGGCCTGGACCAAGGCAGATGGACTAGAGGGCGGGCTTGGCTACTTAATAGATAATTAAAACAAGGCATTCTAGGGCGGACAAAAGCACGCACTTGGGAATGCTTCCCTAAACAATATAGTCTTTAACTCAATTTTGAAACTGGTCAGAGAAGTGATGAGGCACACATGTGGGGGAAGAAGGTTCCAGGAGTGAGGGGCAGCAAGTGAGAAGGGACGAATCTGGGATGGGGCAGTGGGAATCCTAGGCTGGGACAGGAGATCTTGACTACCAGAACAGAGGATATGAGTAGGAATGTAAGGAGAAAGAAGTTCAGATAAATACGGAGGGGCCAGTCCATGGAGGGCTTGGAAAGTCAACAATAAAAGCTTGTACTGGATGCGGAAGGGGAAGAAGAGCCAATGAAGGAAGGATAAAAGAGGAGAAACATGGTCAAAATGGCGAGCGGATGTGATAATACGTGCAGCTGAGTTCTGGACAATGATTAAAGGATGGAGGTGAGAGAGAGGAAGCCCTGTGGGCATAAAGTATCCAGACCCTTCTGCTTATACAACCATTGTCACATAAAATGAACTTTTAATCTGAGCTAGCAGAGCTCATTTTATCTACATATATGTGTAGTTCAGTTATTATATAAAGCAGCCATCAAGGAGAATTTATTTAAAATTGTTTTAAGTAAACTGGGATTTATGTCCACAGACAATGCTACAACATGCCAAGCAATAATACATGAAATACCTGTATGTCCAGAGTGCTTTCATCCACATTGAAATAAGCATATCTCATTTTGAAAATTAAGTGCAGAACCAGACAGTCTGTCCAATGGAACACTCTTGACTCTCCTTTCAGGCCAGGAAGTATTTGTTGCCTCATAAATCTATCTGCATTGGTTCTCGTTGTCTTCAAATTGTTTCTCATTTATGGTGACTCTAAGATGAATCTATCACAAGGTTTTCTGGAGCTGAGAGTGTGTGATTCAACCAAGGTCACCCAGTGATGATCAGGTTGGGAATCGAACCCTGGTCTCCTGAATTGTAGTCCAACACTCAAACCACTACATCACCATCAGCATAGGATGAGCCCCTAAATAATATTTGCATACAGGTAATAGTGTAACAAATGTCTTGCTACTTATATATAGCTATACAGATATATTTTTAAAAAAATTCTCTATTCTGCACCCTGAAATTGCCTCGTGGTCTCTTATGTCATAGCATTCCTTCCTTCATAGCCCCTCTTGCCTGTCTTTCACCTCTGTATTCTCTAAGCAGAACTCTCTCCTTTGTTTAAGTTTAATGTGGGTTCTCTATTGCTCAGACTTCTAGTTTCTTGAGGTCAGGCCCCCTCCAACCTTCTTTTCCTGCATATTATGCTATGCATATTACTCAAATCATTTGGCAAAGAAAAACACATTTTAAAAAACTGTTTTCTATGCAGAAAAAAAATGTTTCCTGCACCAAAAAAAGTGTGTGGCTTTTTACATAGAATAATTCTTCCACAGTACTTCAAGGCATTTGAATGTAGGGAGAACTAGCGAGGAATATTTGTTTTCTCCTGCAGGGGGAGAAAACTACCATAGTTATTTACCCCTGCATGATTGTGTATCTGCCTTCAAATCGCCTGTTTTATGGTGACCCCATAAATTTTTCACAGGGGCAAGAAATACTCAGAAGAAGTTTTGTCAGTTCCTCCCTCTGAAATATAGCCTGCAGTACCTGGTATTCATTGGCAGTCTTGCATCCAAGTACCAACCAAGGCTGATCCTGCTTAGCATCCAAGATCAGATGGGATCTGGTGTCTTTAAGGTATTTAGGACAGAACCATCATTGCATCTGAGGAGATACAATAAGACATTTTGGTAGTGGTGGTGTTCTTGACAAAAGCTTTTTGCACTAATGAGAAGGATTTCTTTTTTAAATAAGTTGTACAAAGAGTGTAAACTGTGCAAATACTTCAGACTGCATAGCTAAAGAATGACAGTTGATGTCTTTTTTCATGGACTTTTAAAAGTTAGCAGCATTGGGTGAGTTTGCATCTTTTTAGCAGTCAAACAATCCTCCTCTGTGGCTTTGTGTGTGTGCATACTTTGCTTCCTGAAGGAAAATTTAGTTTTGCTCAGAAACATTTTGCATAAATTATGATTGAAAATAACACTTGTTTACCCCCCCCCCCTTCAAAAAAGTATTTGTCTCATTATGACATGGGAGGCATCAAATCTTTTCTGCAACATTTTTTAGGTATCAATTATGTTGAGCATCTTTTTGTAGTGAGCACCCTAGTCACCACCAGTCCTGTCCATTCATCCAGCTCCTAGACGATTTTTGCAGGAACCAATGTGGCTTTCAATCCAAAAAAGGTTGTTCACCTTTGATACATAATAACACAAGTGAAAAAAATAATCTTGTAAAATAACAAATATGTAATCTGATGACATCACATTACCTTGGATAATTGCTTCTTTTGTGCACAGTTAATGCCTCCAATGTAGAAGATGTTAGGCATCACTGGCCTGGGATATTCCAATACAAAGTCATATCTCAATAGCCAGATAGATGTTTTACTGAAAAGTTCCAAGGCTGTAGTCTTCCTCTGTAGAAACTCAGAAGCAAGGTGTTCATAATTTGCAAAAAATAAACGGCAAAGGAAAAGATGTAATGGTGTGATTAAGAAATTCTTCACACGTTCGGTAAAGCTCATATGATCAGAGAAAGAAGTAAACATCCATGGGATGTAAGAAAGAGGGACTGGACACTGAGCTGCTTGGTAATCTAGATTACATGGAAGTCCACGCAAAAAGTACACTGTGGGCAAGGACAGATATTCTGCAAGAATTGGCCCACAAGGCAGCACAGGGTCTGAAAGCATGGCATCAAATTTGCTCTGTTGAAGGAATGTGACTAGTTCTTTGTCATATAGAAGACTTCTACAAAAAGAAGCAAAGATGTCTGACATTCTAGATATATTTGTGTGCATTTCAAAAATCTTCTCCAGGAACGGAGAGTCATCAAAGACAGCCTCACCTATTGAATGGTAAAGTTTGTCCAATTCCTCCTGGGAAAAAGGCACTGAATGAGTTCTTACAGTGAAGTGCTCAGATGTCCTCATAAGCAAGTTGTTTTCTGGCATTAGCACTACAATTTCATGCCCTCTTTGTGCAAGCTTCTCTAGTGCCATTTGCATGCTAAGCCAGTGACTTCCATCCTGTGGCACAACCAACAGCTTTCCACTTTCAGCAGAATGCCACAAAGAAAGCAAAAACGCAATCCCAACAGCTATGTGACTTCTTGATTTCAGACATGCCATCATAGTACTGGTGATACGCTTTCTATCCAGTGTTTGAAGGTGCATAAGTATAACATTGGTGTGGCCTATAAAACCACCAATTTTACGCAAAAAAAAAAAAAGGTCAATGTTTAACATGTGCCCTTCTTTGAACCTAAAAGGTATTATCACCAAGGTTATATGTAGCAATCAAGTTCATGTTGTATATTAACAAATATCTCTTGGGCAGCCACAGTTATACAAGATGATTCAGCACCCTGAATCTTTCAATTGAGTCTATGCCATGTGGAGATCACACAAGTTCATGGGCACCTTTTGAAGGCAGTAAATACAACCATCAAGCAAGGTGCATAAAATTATATTATATTTCATTAAAAATATATGTTATAGTAAGCATCTTTTCTTTTTTCTTTTTAAGAATAGACATAAGAGCCCCTTTTCTTATCATTACTCTTACTCATTTGTTTATTTCCTTTGACACCTTAAAGCATCCCATCCTGCTCAGCTCTCTGTCTCTTTCCTCGAATTTACAAAGGATTCTTATGGTCCTTCCGGAGTTTTTCAAAAAAGGCTCCTATATCTTGTATAGCTGAAAATGTTCTCCAGAATATATATTTTAAACGGAGAGTAGTTTGAGTGTTGGACTATGACTCTGGAGACCAGGATTCAAATCCTTGCAGAAGCATGAAACATACTGGGTGAACTTGGACAAGACACATTCTCTCAGCCTCAGAGGAAGGTAATGGCAAAGCTCCTCTGAACAAATCTTGCCGAGAAAACCCTATGATAGGCTCACCTTAGGGTTGCCCTGAATTGGAAATGGCTTGAAGGCACACAGCAACAACAAAACATTTATGTAATATTTATGTGTTATGTATTTATTTAATCCTTCCTCCAAACAGCTAATAGCAGTGCAGAGAGGGTTCCCACTGTAGACTACATTAATTTATTTATTACTACAAAATTATTTATATTTCCATTCAGTATATAGATTACCTTCCTTTAATATAGAGATTGTTTTTCACTTAATGGCACCATTTTATTCTCATAACCATGAAATTACTTAGCTCAGGATCTTTCCTGTCCAAACAGCAGCTTGAACCTCTACTTCCAGTAAAATGTCAAATTAAAACTACAGTCAACATACCTTAGAATCTTGTGCACATGATCTGTGCGCATCTACATACATTTTAGACTTTCAGAAGGCCAGCTAAGCACACGCACATTTGTTTCTCCTTTGCCTTTCCCATGAAGGAAAGAAGCAAAGAAATAAATAAATGTGCCATGTCCTAGATTCTGGTCACTTTCATTCCCTCTCTTGGGAAGGGTGGCGCTTGGAGAAATACCTGTCCAGGGACTCCAATAGACTGGACTGGGGGCTGCACTTCCTGTGTATAATAATAATAATAATATTTATTTATTTATACCCCGCTCTTCAGCCCTAAAGGCTATCAGAGTGGCTTGCAATTATTATTTTAATTAGATGGTTAATTATGGTGTAGTATATTATGGACACTGCAAATGACATATGAAGAAGGACTATCCTTGCCCTTTAGCTTTCCCCTTGAATTCTCACTAAACTATGGTGATAGTGTGGGTGGGGACAAACTTGAGGCCTAGGACTGAATCCGGCTCTATGGACTTTTCCACTTACACGTGCCACCTCCTCCACCAATTTTGCATGTTCCCCCCCCCCCCTCATTTTAGAAAGCTGAAATTATGCTAGCAATAATAGAAGTAAGAGCTTGGGGCTAAAATATGTGCAAATCTGGAAATAAGGCAAAATTAGTTCATTTCCACATTGTCACTGCAACGAGCAAGTCCCCTTTTCCTTCCTCCTATCCACCCCTCTACCAGTACATTCAGGAAGTATGGTTCAGGTTATTCCATACTGATGCCTCATACAGGAAAGATAAGCTTTTGCAACAAGCAGGAGTCCTAATGGAGCAAAGGTGAGTCTTATTAATGTGCTAACTTGCATAACAGAAATTGTTCCTTATCTCATTAGCTCTAAGGCAAAGAACTCTATATAGAGTAACCTTTAGATTCACTCCCTTCTAACCTGAACAGCAATCATATTTCATTGCGAAAAAATTCATCTTTTGACCTCAGTGGACTTTTGAATCAATCTACAGAGATTTAAGAATTTCGACTATGGTGGTGTGCACAAATAAGAAATACAGGAATAAGAAGGCTAGAATAGCCCAGTGGACCCTCCACATACACTGGGGTTAGGCGTGAAAGACCCCCATGAAAGTGGGAAAACAGCAAATTAAAAAAAAAAACTTTTTTTTAACCTGAGAGGACACGTCTCTAGGAATCTCAAGGTCCTCCAGGGCAATTCTGTGGTCACGATCTGCCAGAGGTTGGCCATGAAATTGCACTGGAGGACCTAAAAATGCCTACAGAAGTGTTTTTGCTAGGAATCTCTAGGTCCTCCAGAGGACTTTGGCAGAAATTGACAACAGAGTCATGCTGGAGGACCTAGAGATCCCTAGAGAGAACACATTAAACAAACCAATGAATATTCAAATCCGCATAAGTCAAAGCTGCAAATGCGGAGGGCCAACTGTATATTTGACAGAGTCCTGAACATAGACGCATGAGACAAGGTTCAACTTTGATTTCTTTCAGCAGTCTTCACAATCTTTTGAGAGTCAGAGTGATGTAGTGGTTTGAGCCAGTGGCATTACGGGTGGGAAGCAGTACCTTTCTTGCCTGTCTCCTAGCTGCGCAACCACCGCCTGGACAGATCACTTCTGGATGGGGAGGGAGAGAAGTGCCTTCCATTTAGGCAAACAGCCACAGTGGACCCTAAATTGAAGGCACTACCCCCCCCCCCCAGCAGCCTCCAGACTACCTGTTCAGGATCTTGCTGCTGGGTAAGTGGGAAAGTGGGGTGACACCTTTCTTGCTTACTCAATAGCTGCATTAGTCTCAACAGGTGTACCAGCCCCACTGGTGTATATCCCTTTCTTGGGTGTCATATGGTGTGATCCACACCCACACCCTTGTAGTGATGCCCCTGGTTTGAGCATTGGGCTATGACTCGGGAGACGAGGGTTCAATTCCCCATCCATCCATAGAAACCCACTGGGTGGCCTTGAGCAAATCACACACTCTCAGCCTAAGAGGAAGGCAAAGGCAAACCCTCTCTGAACAAACTTGCCAAGAAAACCCTATGATAGGAAAGCCTTAGAGTTGCCATAAGTTGGAAACAACTGGCAGGCACACAACAGCAAATGACAACATCTTTCCAAGTTAACCCAAATGTCACATGGTAAGAAGTAGTAGTACTGTATTAGTGGCTGTTGATAAATTGATATTCTGCCTTTTCTCAGATGAGCTCAAGGCAGTACACATTGCTCTTCTCACAATTTTACCCTCATGACAGCCCACTGAATTAGATCAGGTTGACAGAAACTGACTGAATCAAAGTCAGATGCTGAATGTAATGGATCAGCAGGGAGTGGAATAGAGATGGATACTGTGCAGCTCTCCAGGTGTTGTTGAACTTCAATTCCCAGCAGCCCTAGACAGCATAGTCAATGGTGAGGAATGGTAGGAGTTGTGGACAGCCACACAGTTTCCACCCCTGGACTGAAAGATGGATTTTCCAAGGTAACATTCAACATTTAAGCCACTTCATCAGATGAGTTCTCACACTTTGCAGAGCTGAAGTAGTTTTGAAAGCCATTTAGTCCAACTCTGTGCTCCAGGCAGGAATCCTCAAACTAGAGCATACTAACACATGGCTGTATACACCATAGTAAAGACAGTCACAGGATTTGGTTTAGAACCCAACATTCAGAAAACCCAACATTTAGAACCCAACATTCAGAAAACAGCCCCTTCAGTTCAGTTTGGGTAGCATCCGAGGTTGCCATATTCAAACTGGGAATGAACTGGAATTTCCCTTAAGACATCTGAAGCTCTGGACTTAGCCACAGTACATGTGATAAAGACAGAGATTGTTTCCAAAGAAGGCAAATAATATTTTAGCCTGTATTAATCGAACCATGTTTTCCATGACAAGGGAAGTAATAGGCCACTATATTCTGTGTTAGTTAGGCCTGCGTTCAGGACAACTCATTTTAAGAAGGATATAGACAAACTGGAGCTGGTACAAAGAAGGGTGACAAGGATGATAAGAGATATGGAGAACAAAACATATCAGGAAAGGTTAAGGGAGTTGGGCATGATCAGCCCGGTGAGGAGAAGACTGAGGGGTGAGATGACTGCAGTCTTTAGGTACCTTAAGGGTTGTCACAAACAGGATGATGAAGGTTTGTTCTTCTGCCCCAGAAGATGTAGATTTCAATTAAACTTGAAGAAGTAACTTCTTGACTTCAACTGATGAAAGAACTTCTTGATGGTAAGAGCAATTTGACCATGGAACAAATTACCTAGAGAGATTATAGGGTCTCTTTCTCTGGATGTTTTCTAAAAGCAACCAGACCAGCTACCTGCTGGGGATGCTCTAGCTGGATTTCCTGCAAAGAGCATAGGGCTGGACTCAGTGGCCTATGGGATCCCTTCCTACTCTATGATTCCGTGATTTTTAACAGGAATATATTTATTCCCCCTGCATTTATACTGGGTGTGGTATAAAAAAGATAGCAGAGGTCTCTATAGAGAAGAAACCTGAGCAATTTCAGATAGTAGGGGTTTACCAGTTATTCTCACATTTGACTTGGAGGGAATTACAGAAAGGACTAACAATCAAGGGACAATGGTCCCTTACAGAAGCTTGTCTCCACATCAACACTCTAGAGGTGCTTGCAGCACAGAAAGCCCTCAGAGGATTCAAATCCTTCCTCCACAATCAGTCAGTTCAACTTGTCACTGACAATATAATGACTATGTACTACCTGAACAAACAAGGTGGTACAAGGTCCATGACTCTCCTCAACGCTGCAACCCAAATCTGTGAATGGCATGTTGAGAGACACATTTCCATTCACACTATTCATCTTTGAGGAGAGGAGATCATGGTAGCACACCAGCTCAGCTGATCCTCACAAATGGATGGTCCACCCAGGTGTCCTCTGTGATGTGTTCCGATGGTGAGGAGATCTAATGGTGGACCTCTTTGCAATGTACCTAAACAATGTCAATTATTTTGCTCCAGAAGAGTGGGAAAGAGCTCTTTAGGCAATGCCTTCCCTTTTCAATGGGCAGGCACATTGTTATACAGTGGTCCCCCGGCTTACGAATCCCCCGGGTTGCGAAAACCCCGGGATCCGAAACCGGCGGGACCACTAACGTATCCCCCGAGATCCGAAAGATCCCCCGGGATACGAAATAAAAAAACCGCGCGGCCCCTTTAAATCGGCCGCGCGGTCCGTTCGCAATAGCGGTCCCCCGGGAAACGAAAGCTTCCGGGTTACGAAGGTAATCCCGGAACGGATTACCTTCGTAACCCGGGGGACGACTGTATGTCATCTCTCTGTTTCCACTGATTACAAGAGTCATAATGAAAATGTCAGATGAATGTACCAATACCATCTTCATCACTCCTTAGTGGCCAAGACAACCTTGGTTCCCCCTACTCCAGCTGTCTCAAGATTTTTACATTTGACTACCTTTGCATCCTGATCTGTTGACCATACACAAAGGATGGGTCTGACTTCCAATTTCAGACACCCGCAAACTGGTGGAATGGAGAATTTGACACTGACTACCTTCCCTGATTCGACAAGTGATCACTGCTACTCACAAGCCTTCCACTCAAAAGCCATACACTTACAAGTGGGAAAGGTTTAGAACATTTCTAAATGAATCCAGTCTCTCGCCATCTTGGGTTCAAACCTGACATGTGTTGGACTTTTTGATGTCCCTCTCAGATTTAGGCTTATCCATTTCATCCATGAAGTGTTATCTCTTTCGAATTGCAATTCTGGGGACACCCATGCCTGTTTCCAAGACCCGATCATCAAGGGGCTTTCTAGATTGGCAGGAAAGGGCGACATGAAGTTGCCTTTTCCTTAATACTTAGCAGCTGCACTGCAAGTCCCAGGTGTGTAATAAAAAGGAATAGGGCAGCTACACTGAGGGGGTGTGGGGATGACTTATCTGAAGTCTTTTCTGTTGCTCAGCAACTACATTGGAAGCTGTCAGGATGCTAGAAACACAGGCGGAGCAGCTGCACAGGTGGCAATGAATGGGACTTTTGGATGCACTGAGCCTTTAATATTTTTTGTTGTTGTTGTTGCAGTTGCATCGGTACATCATACAGGCAATTGTATTGCCAGCTGCAAACTGCGCAGTTGCGCAGGTACATCACACATGAACTGTGCAGTTATGAAGATCTGTCAAATTACCATTGTGGTTTCGCTTCCCTTTTTAAAGTGCGCAGTTGCATCGGTGCACCATGAACGAACCCCTTTATTTTATAATAATAATAATTATTATTATTATTTATACCCCACCCCTTTGAGATCAATTGAGGCAGCTTACACATTAAAATACTATTACATCAATAAAACAAACTGCATCCCTCCCCCCCTAAAAAGATATTAAATCCGTTACAATTTAAGTTTATGAATAAACTTCTTTATTTTATGAATGAATTGACATTTTATGTGCAGCTGCATAACAGTTACAGCATCCCAGAGTCCCTACTGTGCATGTCTAGGGTTCGGATTAGGGCTGGAGCTAGGGTTTGGGAGCTTTAAAAACCTGCACAGTTGCACTGCAGCATTTAGACACAGCTGCGCTGTTACACCCTTTTTAAAAAGAAGCTGGGAAAAGCAGCTCCTTTTTAAAGCTGCTTTCCCCCCACTAAAATGCAAAAGAAGTGTGTTCATGCCAAACTTTCAATGTGGGTCATCTAAAAGCTACACTTTCATGCTGGCATGAACACACCCCTTTTTGCCAGTCTAGATCAGCCCCAAGTCTTTTCTGAAGGGCTACATGCACCTACATCCACCTGTCACTGGCCCAACTCCAGCTTAGAGCTTGGACTTAGTTTTTTCCCCACTTCTCAAGAAAACCATTTCGAGCCAATGGCTACATGTGATGTCAGGTTACTTACCTGGTAAACTACCTTCCGCATAGCTATCACCACAGTATGGAAAGCGGGGTATTCTGTGCCCTCCATGTTGACGCATCTTACCTGAACTTCAATTGAGACAAAGTCATCTTGTGCCTGGATATCTCCCTTCTGCCAAAGGTGGTCTCATCTTTCCATTATCAATTAAGACATTGTTTTGCCTACTTTTATGCAAAACCCAACTTCTGAATTCAAAGGGGACTTGCATTCACTAGACACCCGTAAAGTCCGAGCGTTCTACATTAATCAGACATTGAATTCAAGGAAGTTGAACAGACTCCTTATGTGTTATATGAATTCAAGGCTGGGCTTACTTGTGTCTTCCCAGAGCTTCTCAAAGTGGGTGATTTCCACAATATGTTTGGTTTATTAACTGCCCAAGAAGGAACCCCCTGTGAGTTCGAGCTCATTCCACCAAGGTGGTAGCTGTCTCTTCTGCTTTCCTAGACGATGTATGTCCCAACCTTTGATATTTATTTTCAATTATAGGTTTGATGTTCATTCTAGAGCTGATGCAGTTTTAGGGACAGCAGTATTGTTATCTACCTTAAAATGAATTTTGATAATTTCATCTATCTTGTGAGACCATTTTTACATTGTTTATTCTGATTGTTCATTAAATTTCTGGTTGTATCCATACAAGTGTCTTCTTCTCTCAGCGAGACACCCCCTCCCACAGATGTGGTAGCTTGCTAATCACACAAGTTTGCAATTCACAGAGACCGTGAAGGAGGAGGACAAGTTGCTGTAGTTTTTTGAGTGGTTATCTATAAAATCACACAAACCCATCCACCATCCTGTCTGGTATGTCTTGCCTCCTGATGTTCAAAGGATGCTGCTATGTGACATCCATGGGAACTGAAGTAAATGAGCAGGAATCTTGGATATATATATATATATATATATATATGGTGGGTGGAGCTGCCGCTAAAAATCCTGCCTAGCTAATTCTAGAAGGTTCTGAATGTTCTCTGTGCAGGCACAGTAAAACCCCAATTGTGTGATTTCACAGATGACCACTCGAAGAACTAGTTACAGGTAAGTTTTTCTTGCTCCCCGTTTTGATGTGGTTCTGATCATAAGGAAAGAATGCATAAAATTATAACCCTAAATCCAATTCTTCTTTTCTTCCCACTACTTCTAGCTCCCTTCTCTCCTCCACACCGTTTGCTGAAGTCTCAGGCCCAAAACACACTGTAGAAATAATCCAGTTTAATGCCGCTTTAACTGCCATGGCTCAGTGCTAGGGAATTCTAAGAACTGTAGTTTTGTCTCTTTCTGTCAGAGAGCTCTGGTGCCACAACAAACTACATTTCTCAGGATTCCCTAGCACTGAGCCAGGACAGTTAAAGCAGCCTCAAGCTGGACTGCTTCTGCAGTGTGTTTTGGGCTTCAATTCACAGCATCCTTTGGTTCATCCACACCTCAGCTATTTTCTCCATCCCCCATTTAGAAAGTGATAGCTTTCCATTTCTATCCTATAAATTGCTTTTTTTGTTTTCGTTTCTCCATCCAGCTCCATGTCTTTCATTGCTTTCAGAGTACCATCTAACAATACTCAAATACTGAGACTAAACACCTGTAGCATACATATTGCTCCTGTGTGTTTTAGTAACGTGCTGCCTTCTGGGCCAACTGTTGCAGACTGCCAGGCACCTGTCTTCCAGCAAAATAGAGCCATAGCTATCCAGAGAGAAGATATTCCTTTAACACCAGTATAATACTCCTTGTGAATTGGTTTTCTCGAAGTGTCCCCCATACACAACACAGACAGGAAATATCAATTTCAGCATTCATACAGATGTGCATCTCAAGCAGGCAAGGTAACTGCTGCTAGTTACTTCTGAAAACAGCATTTTTCCTCAATGTATCACTGAGTATTCACTCAGTAAAGTTAACCTAAAGGGAAATATTCATTGAGAATTTCAATTTAAGCATACATTACCTGAGATAAGTTTTTCTTCTGCACACAGTTGAGGCCTCCGATAAAAATCATATTGGGCATTACTGGTCTGGGATATTCAAATACAAAATCGTACCTCTCCAGCCAAATGGGTGAATTGTTAAGGATGTCTAGAATGGTGACATCTTTTTGAAGAAATTCAGAAGCTAAACGGTCAAAGTCAGAATACACATATTTGCAAAGCAAAAAATCCAGTGATCGAACTATCATATTGGCCACACGCTGAAAATATGTCATGTTGTCCGTAAAAGGGGTAAAATAGGTAGGAACAAATGAAGGAGGGCTTGGGCACTGAGCTGCTTTCAAGTCCAAACCGCAGGCTATCCCTCTCAAAAAATTCACCGCAGGAATTGAAAAATGTTCAGAAATTATTGATCCGCAGGGTATCACGGTAACTGTAAGAACTGCATCAAAGTGAGTCTTATTGATATAACTCATCAAGTCTTCATTGTACAATAAGTGACGACAGGTGTTGTACAATAGGCTAATAAATTCTTTTATAATCTCATGTTTCCGAAGAGCTCTCATCAGGAAAGGTCCCTCATCAAAAAGCAAATTCCCAAATTTCTGATTAACTTTTTCCAGTTCCTTCTGTGTGTGAGGTACTGGATATATCTTGCTGGTAAATGATAAATTTTTCATATGTATGCTTGTTTCTGGCACCATAATTACTACTTCATGTCCCTTCAGACTTAGCTCCTTCAATACCTTGCTCATGCTCAGCCAGTGGCTTCCATCCATAGGCATCACTAGGAGCTTCCCACATTCTGCAGAATGAGAGGAGATGAAAAGAAGAAATCCCCAGAGGACGAGGGTGCACAGTGGAGGGAGAAGTGCCATCTTTCCCTCTCAAAGGTGAGGAAGGGATCTGAATTCTGATAGTTGACACTCAAGTCTTTATAGCATGGAGTAAATGTTTAATTTTATTAAACTGCACTCTACCTAAAATGGTCAATTTAAATGGTTGTTGGGATCAATTCACAGGACTTTGATCCCTCTTTGGACCTGCCTTCCCCTCAGTGACACATATCACCAATAGAGTTATTTCATGTACCAACAGAGCTATTTCATGTAAAAGAATCCATTCAAATTCTCACTAAAATCTATCAGCAAATAGAGAAAACAAAAGAATGACCCACAGTTTGGAAATGGTCAATATACATTCCACTCACCAAGAATCAGGACACCAGGAATTGCAGTAACCACCATATACGAAGGAAAAAAATGCCATATGTCCAAACTGGACACAGAAGAGGAAGAGGAACTAGAAATTATACTGTAAATATATGTTGAATACATTTTATAGATTATAGTAAAGCCTTTGATTGTGCAAATTATGAAAAACTATGGATCAATCTTAAAGAAATGGGTGTACCAGGTTATCCTAATGGGGAACTGGTACTCAGCACAAGAAGCCAGTGTTAGGATAGAATATGAAGAAACAGAATGGGCAGGCAAGGCTACATTTTATTACCATATCTGTTTAACTGATATGTGGAACATATCATATGCAAAGCTGGCATGAAAACTGGAGGAATGAATATCAATAATTTAAGATATGCAGATGACACCATACAACTAGCAAAAAATAGCACAGGCTTGGAACACTTACAGAAGAAAGTCAAGGAAAAAAGTGCAAAGGCAGGTTTACAACTGAACATTAAGAAAATTAAAATAATAACCATGGATTGTTTACATAACTTTAAAGTAGACAATGAAGACAATGAGATACTCATAGATTTTTTTTATACTTTAGATCAGTGATTAATCAGAATGGAAACTGCAGTCAAGGAATCAGAAGAAGACTAAGACTTGGGAGGGCAGTTATGAAGATTAGTTCCTCAAGTGTAAAGATATAACATGGAATACCAAAGTCAGGATTGCCCATGCCATTGTATTTCCACTTTTTAAGTATGGTTGTGAAAGCTGGACAATGAAGAAGGCTGATAGGAAGAGAATCAACTCAACTGAGATGTGGTGCTGGAGGAGAGTTCTGAGGATACCCTGGACTGCCAAAAGGACAAGGTCCTGGAGCAGGAATCTGGAACAAATCAGACCTGAGCTAAAGCTAAAGCTAAACTAAATGTACGATAACAGAGCCTGTTATACCTTGGACATATCATGGGAAGATATGACTCACTAGAAAAGACAATAATGCTTGATGAGATAGAAAGTAACTGGAAAAGAAGAAGAACAAATTGCTGATGAATAGACTTAGTCAAGGAAGTCTTCAGTTTGAAAGATCTGGACAGGATGGTTATTATTTATTTATTTCAAGGTTTTGTATCCCACCTTTCTCCCACAATGGGATTCACAAAGGTTGAATCAGTCTTTCAGCAGAGTCAAGACCGGAGGCTACATGGCACCATTATAGTCCTTGCAAGGGTGAACATGAAAATGAAGAGCATGGGTATATCCTCAGAACTCTCTTCAGAAATTGATAAAATGGAGACCATGAGCTGCACACAACCACTAAGATCAGCCATCAAAGTTCGTCTTCCTTCCTTCCTTCCTTCCTTCCTTCCTTCCTTCCTTCCCTCCTTTCACTTAAACAATGCCACCAAGATAATTTATTTTGCTGGATATGGAGGACCTGGAATCTGTTGTACATGCTCTGGTAACCTCACGCTTGGACTTCTGTAATGCGATCTACATGGGGCTACCCCTGTGCTTAACCCGGAAACTTCAATTGGTTCAAAACATGGCAGCCAAGCTTGTCAGTGGAACTAGGAGAGAGCACATAACACCCGTGCTTAAGTCTCTCCACTGGCTGCCAATTAGTTTCCGGGCACAGTACAAGGTGTTGGTTTTAACCTTTAAAGCCCTACATGGCTTGGGTCCATCTTATCTTGAGGACCACCTCTTCCCGTATGAACACCCCCCCCTCGGGAGGAACCTGCTGCAGCCTATGAAGACTAGGCTGTCGCAGACCTCCCAGAGGACTTTCTCTGCCACCGCTCCCAAGCTATGGAATGGCCTGCCGGATGAGATCCATCTTATTACATCTCTTGACTGCTTTTAAAAAGCTGTAAAGACACATCTCTTCCAGCAGGCCTTCCCAGAAACTCTTTAAACTCCTGGCTTCAAAACTAAGGTTCTGTGATCTCCCTGCTAGTCCCCAACACTAAGATCCCTGATGCCACAGTCCATGCTGCTCAAGGAATTGTTAGTTTTTAGGTCGTATTATGTTTTTATCTTGCGTGTTTGGTGTTTAACTTATGCTAGTTTAATTTAATTTTAAGGGGTGGGAGGTTGGGATTTGGGTTATGGGAACTGTTTTTAGTTTATGTCTGATTTCACTTTGTTGTACCCTGCTCCGATTGCCTGGACAGAGGGGCGGGCTGTAAATAAAATTATTATTATTATTATTATTATTATTATTATTAAAATGGAGGGGGCAATTATTTAGGCTTTAAAAGGAGTACAGAGCCCCCACACCCCAGAAACCCTCAAAAGCTTTTTTTTAAAACCACCACCAGATTATGCTTAAAAACTATTATCAGACACCCTACAAAGGAATCATCTGAAGGAAAGGTGAGATCCTAGTGATGCAAAGGTTGTCTTGGAGACAAAAGATGGATAAAGCTGATGATTTGTCTGTGAAGGATATTGTCCATGAAGTCAAGCACAAATTTGACTACAAAAACAAACCCAGATCTTTAATTTTAGCTTCACTGTAGTTGTAAAATTTATGTCTCTAAACTCTCTACTATCTTGTAAAAGTCCTGCAGGTTTTCTCATATTGCATAGAGTAGGCGGTTTTGTTTTGTTTTTGGAAGAAATTAGCTTTTAACTACCTATGCTAAAGACAGAGAGATGGGTGGCTCCTGGAAAGCAGGTGACTAGGTACAGCCAGCCTAGATCCTAGTTCAAAACATGGGTCATAGGAAAGTTGATTTGGAATTGTTGGGAGGAAGCACAGGACTGTCTCTTAAAAAAAAAAAAAAACAGAACTAGGGGATCTGGGTCAGAAGAAGCCCAAAAGATCCACCAATATTTTTGCTCTGGTCTGGTATTCTGGAGGACTTCGTAAATAAGAGGAGATGGGGTGTATAGATATGATATGATGAGAGCAGGCAGTTCTTCTGCTCCCAGTGTTACATCAGGGATAAAGGGGTTTGGTTTCCACAAGACTAAAGCAACTCTTGAAAGCCTGGAATAGCATGATCCAATCTCTACTTCCTTAGCTAGGTTAAAAGTGAAGAAGTGCTTTGAGGTGGCCTGAACACTCAAGGGACATCATGAATTCTTGTTGTTCTTATGTGCCTTTGAGTGGACTTTGAGTTAAGGTGTTTCTATCACAGGATGTTCTTGGCAAGATGTATTCTGAAGAGGTTTACAACTGCCTTCCTCTAACATCTGATTTGCCAAAGGTCACATAATGAGATTTTATGCTAAACAGGGATTCAAACCCTGTTCTTCAGGACTACTCTAATATTCAGACCACTACATCATGCTGTCATCTACCCACAAACTCTACAAAATCCTATATAAATGCCAATTTGAAGGAAATATTTACTTGGCAATCTTATATGAATAATGGCAACCTTATATGATATATGAATAATAAAGTTACTTTATCAACAAGTAATGGCAATGGGTTAATAAGTTATAGGAAATAATTTTTAAAGGTAACTTGCTGGTTTAAAGGGATTATAAATTACCTCATTCAGGGGTCCTATATTAAACAGTGCTATAGCTAGATACTTTTATAGCCTGGAGAACATAATGAAATTTTCTCCTTTTACGCCCAAAATGCATGGACCAAATAAAACAGCTTCCAGACGTTTTGGGTGCAAGCTGTTTATATGATGCATGTCCCCAAAGTGGCTGGAAACCATGCTAAGGCTGCACTCTGGGGATAAAAGACAGACTAAAAAGGAGTTGATTTGGATCAACTCCTGGCTGGTATAGCTTGGAACTGTGGTGCCAGCCCGCTTTGAGAGTGGGCTGTGCAGTTACCATGGTCCTGGCCCAATTGTGACCAGAGCAGCTAGAGGTCTCTCTATAATGGCCTTCTGCTTTACCCCTTAGTTGCTCATGGTTATATTTATTCATATTGTACACTACCCTGAAGTCCCATGATAAAGGTTGAGATACAAATGTTTTAATAGATAAATAAATAAATGTCATGCCTCACAACTACTGTGTTCTTTTTCTCAAACCAAAGAAATCTCCCAGCTAATTTTCAACCCCTTGCTTTAAAAAAAAGTACTGAAGTTTGTAGTTGTGCATTGGACTGAATCAAAAGCCCTCTGCACTCATATTAAAGAAGAGTTCTAATTTCACACACGAGAACAAATGAGGTTATGCAGAATCCCACTACATTTGGCCCTTCAGATCCACAGACTCAGATCCTCAAATTCATTCATTCACGGATTGTCATGCTACATGTTATTAAATGGTGGGAACATGAATGCAGACATGCTGAAGTGTGTGCGTTCAAGACATTGCCATTTAATAATATGGGGCACAATTATCTGCATTTCCTCCAATTCGTCTGAGGTCCCCGAAGTGAAACCCCATGGATCCAAAGGACCAACTAGATAACCAACATACCATAAATCCAAACAATTTAGGGATAAAATCTCTATCAAATTCCCATTTAAAAAACCATTGATTTTTAAAATGTGCTAAGTTTATATATGTGATCAGAAAGAGAAATCAATGTAGGCAATATAAAAAACATTTCTTTAAATACTCTACAGCAGGGAGTGGGCAGTGACTGAGAGTTGGAGGCTTAACTGCACACTCTAATGCACAGAATTACAGAGGGCAGAGGATTACAACCCTGAATTTTTGAATTTTCCATATATTAAAAAAAATTAAAATGCCCTCATGCTCTCTAAGGGATGTGGTGAGCAATTTCACCCCGTTGGGGGTGGGGTTGGGCTGTAAGGACCACAGGGAGGCCTTTTTAAAGCCATCAAATGTTGGAATTGGCAACCTTTGCAAGCTTATACCCATTGGTAGTTAGATTATATGCCATTCTCTAGGACTTTAGGCACAGCTTATTTATGGAAATTTCCTGTCACTTTGTATGCTTGTTCATACCTGCAGTCTTCCTACATCATGTAACCTTCATCTGAGGTCTCATCTGTTCTCATGCCATTCTTTCTCTCTCCCTGCCTGTCCTATATGGGTGAGATGCTCTGACTCTCCTGATACCATGTAGTAGTTCTTCTTTTTCTTACGTCTCCTCAAGAAGATGACCTTGTGTTGATGATGCACATGAGTAAAAGTGTAATAAAAATAGTACAAATGGAAACCCTCGTTCTTAGTTTATAAATTCCCTATTCCCACGCTGGACTTGGAAGCCCTGAAATCTCTATCATTTTTAAGCAGGGGACACATGGATGCTTTGCTCTTCACACCCCTGTCTTTGTCTTGTGTTCAACATGTAGATAAGAAGGGGACCTCCGGCTTGATATGCAAGCGTTAATTAAGAAATTCTTTGTTTAAGTGAAAGACTCCTTGTAAACATCCAAAGTTTCCATTGACTCAATTTCACATACAGTTGTTTTTATAAACAAATTAGAACAAACATAGTTATCTCTGGGACAGCCCAAAGTTGTTAATGAATAGTAGACAGAGAGGATATGATTTGATCTATGATGTTAATGCTCCCATTTTGTTAAAGGGCATAAAAGCTGGACTCTGAGAATGATTCAGTTGTCTCATTTTGGAACTTTCTAGGTGGATTTATTTCTCCTGCAGAAATAAACATTCCCCCCCCCCCATAGCTTGCTCATATTGCTTCTGCTAATTTGCACCCTCTCTGCTGGTCAACAAATCTCACTCATGACAATTAGAATCATAGAATCATAGAATCATAGAGTTGGAAGAGACCCCAAGGGCCATCCAGTCCAACCCCCTGCCATGCAGGAACTCCCAGTCAAAGCATCCCCGACAGATGGCCATCCAGCCTCTGCTTAAAGACCTCCAAGGATGGAGATTCCACTACACTCCGAGGGAGTGTGTTCCACTGTCAAACAGCCCTTACTGTCAGGAAGTTCCTCCTAATGTTGAGGTGGAATCTCTTTTCCTGCAGCTTGCATCCATTGTTCCGCATTCTAGTCTCTGCAGCAGCAGAAAACAAGCTTGCTCCCTCCCCAATATGACATCCCTTCAAATATTTGAACAGGGCTATCATATCACCTCTTAACCTTCTCTTCTCCAGGCTAAACATCCCCAGCTCTCTAAGTCGTTCCTCATAGGGCATGGTTTCCAGACCCTTCACCATCTTAGTTGCCCTCCTTTGGACCCGCTCCAGTTTCTCCACATCCTTTTTGAATTGTGGTGCCCAGAACTGGACACAGTATTCCAGGTGGGGCCTGACCAAAGCAGAATAGAGCGGCACTATTACTTCCTTGGATCTAGACACTATACTTCTATTGATGCAGCCTAAAATTGCATTGGCCTTTTTAGCTGCCACATCGCACTGTTGACTCATGTTCAACTTATGGTCTACTTGGACTCCTAGATCCCTTTCACACATAGTTTCATTCAGCCAGATGTCCCCCATCCTGTATCTGTGCATTTCTTTTTTGCGTCCTAAGTGCAGTACCTTACATTTTCCGCATTGAATTTCATTTTGTTAGCGTTGGCCCAGCTTTCTAGTCTATTCATGTCATTCTGAATTTCAATCCTGTCTTCTGGAGTATTGGCTACTCCTCCTAATTTGGTGTCATCTGAAAATTTGATAAGTATGCCCCCAATTCTGTCATCCAAGTCATTGATAAAGATATTGAATAGCACTGGGCCCAGGACAGAACCCTGTGGGACCCCACTGGTCACTTCTTTCCAGGTTGAAAAGGAGCCATTGTTGAGCACCCTTTGAGTTCGGCCAATCAACCAATTACAAATCCATGTAACAGTTAACTTGTCTAGCCCACATTCTACAAGCTTGTTTGCAAGAATGTCATGGGGAACCTTGTCAAAGGCCTTACTGAAATAAAGATATACTATATCCACAGCATTCCCTTCATCTACCAAACTGGTAATTTTATCAAAAAAAGAGATCAGATTTGTCTGGCAAGACTTGTTTCTCTGGAACCCATGTTGGCTTTTTGTGATTATGGCATTCCCTTCTAAATGTTCACAGACTCTCTGTTTAATTATCTGCTCTAGAATCTTTCCTGGAATTGATGTCAGACTAACTGGACGATAATTGTTGGGATCCTCTTTTTTTCCCTTTTTGAAGATGGGGACAACGTTTGCCCTCCTCCAGTCTGCTGGGACTTCTCCTGTTCTCCAGGAGTTCTCAAAGATTATTGCCAATGGCTCCGATATTACATTTGCCAGTTCTTTTAATACCCTTGGATGTAGTTCATCTGGTCCTGGAGACTTGTATTCATTTAGATTAACCAGGTATTCCTGTACTATCTCTTTACTTATTCTGTGCTGAATTTCCCCTATTCTGTCTTCTGTTCCATTATCCTTAGGTTGAGCACCCTTTGCCTTTTCTGAGAAGACTGAAGCAAAGAAGGTGTTGAGTAATTCTGCCTTGTCTCTGTCCCCTGTTAGCATTTTGCCATCTTCTGCACGCAGTGGCCCTACTGTTTCCTTCTTCCTTTTGCTTCAGACATACCCAAAAAAGCCCTTTTTATTGTTCTTAACCTCTCTAGCCAGCCTGAGTTCATTCTGCGCTTTAGCTTTTCTGACCTTACCCCTACATGTACTGGCTATTTGTTTGAATTCCTCTTTGGTGATTTCCCCATTTTTCCATTTCTTATACATGTTCCTTTTAAAACTTAGCTCAGTTGAAAGTTCCTTAGTCATCCATCCTGGCTTCTTGAGATATCTTCCATTTTTCTTTCTCATTGGAACTGTTTGAAATTGCGCCTTCAGTATCTCCTTTTTGAGAAACTCCCATCCGTCTTGAACTCCATCCCCAGTATTTCTCTAAGTTTATTGAAATCAGCTCTCCTAAAGTCTAGAGTGCGTGTCTGACTATGCCTGGCTTCCCCTTTTTGCTGTATAACAAACTCCAGGAGAACATGGTCACTTCCACCTAAGGATCCAACCACTTGCACTCCATTGACTAGGTCATCCCTGTTGGTTAATTTTGGTGAGCCAGCCAAGAGCCCAGCACTGACCTTGGAGATTATTGCACAGCTCCCCCCCCCCCCCGCTCCCAATCTGATCATGGGCCAAAACTGGGCTGAGAACATGTGTTATCGCACATGTTCCCAGCCCAGAACGTTACCATCCCATACCCAATCAAAATGTCTCCCATTACTTTGCTAAGAACAGAAAAGAAGCATATATAGCTAAGGAAGGGAGAAGTGTGGGATAGTAACAATCTGTGCAATAAGACACAGTCCCAGCCCAGTCTCAGCCCGTGCCCAGATTGGAAAAACACAGCCAATGCGATAATCTTCCTTGTCAGATCACCTCCCCAATGACAACACCCAGGTTGAAAGGATGAGTTGACCCACAAGGGAAGTCTCAAAAGGGGGGCAGACTGGCCAGGATGATAAAGGACAGGTACATCACAAAGCAAGGTATTCTAATTTTAATTATTCTGGCTTGTCTTCTTGAGAGAGATGTTTGGGGCTGTGTGTCTGTGTATCTGGTTTGCAACTTGGAGTTGGGAAGCATGCTGGTTAGGAGTGCACTCAATTAGGTGTGAGTTGTGAATAGTGGACTGTGTATGTGAAGTGCATTTTCCAGCCACCCCTACTGGCCAATGCTACATTGTGCCTAAGTAGAAAGCAGGGGCAATTTGGCAGGGGAATTTGACAGGAGCATGCCTAAGGTGTTAGTCAGACCTGAGAAGATTAACCCCTTCAAAGGTTTGACACAGATCCTAGGAAAACAACTCTTGTATGAAGGATTTAAAAGGTGTTTGACTCAGGGAACCTGAGAAGATTAGCTCCAGACCCGCACAACTTGGCAGCAAGTAGGGGCCAAAATTAAAATAGGCTAAACTTTAGATTAACTAAACTTTAGATTAACTCAAAGTTTAGTCTACTTGAGTAATCAGACTCATGGGTTTGATGAAGACCCTGGGAAGATCCTGGGAACTTCCTATGTGGAATTTTCTGTCCCTTTGTAAGGCCAGATAGGTTGGACTAATAGGGTTTAGGCAAAAGCAAGCTTCCCAAGGACATGGGCCCCTGAAATGTGTTCTCAGAACTGAAAATCCTGGTCAGGGAGGAAATGCTAGAGAAATGCATTTGGTTATACCTTGTAATGTAGAACGGCCACTCTTTGGATCTCACAAAAGACAATGACCCAGACAGGGGTCATTTGATCATGAAACAATTAGAAGCCTTGTACCTTCGCTATGAGGCTTCCAACCAAGCTGATCTGGGCTACTGATTGACTGGGCAGAGGCAGCATCCAAAAAATAAAATATAAAATGAAAATATAATTTTCATTAGCATAGCCTCTCAAATTGCAAACGCTGTAGTCATGCATAGTTCTTTCTGTGTGGTTTCTGATGTGGGAAGAGGTAGCTCATAGCAGAAACTCGGTGCATGGGTGAAACTTAAACTGGCGGGAAAGCTGAGTGGCTAGTGAATGAGTTATTGTTTGATTTCTCTGTCTGTTCTTCTTCCCAACCCACCCATCTTTTCCATCATCATCACAGTCACATCACACCATCTAGCAGCCCATCACCACTCTTGCCATCTCTCCACCAAAACCTCCCAGTCCTTTCCGCTCCTCAAGGTTGAAGAAATATCTACTTTATTTTTTAAAGGTACCTCCCTTCCCATTTCCTTCTATGATTCCTTTGCTCCCACCCTCTCCTGAGTCTAGTGTCTGTGGCCTTTTGACTGACACAGAGAGAGGGAGAGAAAGAGAGAGAGAGAGACTGAGGGAGAGAGAGAAGAAGATGGGTAAGTTTAGTCTGGAGAAGAGAAGGTTAAGAGGCAAAAGATGTCATATTGAAGATAGAATATACTTATTTTCTGCTGCTCCAGAGACTAGGACACAGAGCAATGGATTCAAACTACAGGAAAAGAAATTCCACCTAAACATTATGAAGAACTTTCTGATGGCAAAAGCTGTTCAACAATGGCACATACTGCCTTGGAATGTGGTGGCGTCTTCTTTGCATGTTTTCAAACTTGTTGGGAGTGCTTTGATTGTGTGTTCCTGTATGGTAAGGGGTTAGACTGGATGGCCCTCATGGTCTCTTCCAACTCTGTGATTCTGAGCTCAGAGCTTAGCACAGCAGGGTTTTTTTTTTTTTTTTAATCCTTTGAGAGTTGTTACTATTTCTGAGCTCCAAAGTGACTTGCAAAAACAAATAGCTGTAGGACATAGACCTTCAGTTGACGTGGCCAAGCTTTGTAAACTCCAAGTGTTGCCTTTTATCTTTTGTTTGTTCAGGGCAATGGTCATAGACTGACTTGCAAAGCGAGACACTGAAAAAATGTTCACACATTGTTATGTTTTGTGCTTTATGCTTTATATTTTGTGCATTATTTTTCCTTGGAAATTTTGCCTGCCCCTTTTCTTTGGATGCCTAAACTGTATTTCTAAAAGGTCAAATGAAGTTTAAAGTCACTGCAATGCTAGAAATTTGGGGAATGAAGGGACATTTCACTGGGGATAGAATGCTTACAAGAGGGGGCAATGCACTCATTTAACATCCTCCCTGCCTCACAGGACTTTATCACATGGGGAAAATTGGAAGTTTAAACTGGACAGAACCTGGGGTTATCCAGGGTATTAGGCACAATTTCACAATTGGTTTTCAGATGCCGCCCCCACGCACAAACAAAACCTTCCTACAGAAAGTGACACAAATCAGGGAATAGTCATTTTTGGAAAAATACCATGTTTTCATTTCCATTTCATTCATGAATTCGCTTTCTTTGTGCAATTGCTGTAGTGTGAAAACCATTTGCAGGATTCTCCCGGTTGCCAAATTTCTCATGGTTCTTTGTTGCTTTGCTGTCCCAAGAGGGAGGAGAGGGACAGCCTTGTATGCTCTTAAAGGGACAGCAGGAGGAGGGGAAAAGGAGGCTAAGAATTGGGGCAGGGGGGCTGCCTGGCCAAGTCCTCGACTGAGGAGGAAAGGGGCCACTTTGGGCTGCGGAAAGGAAAGAAGAGGCAACCCCCGACTTTCCCTTTGCCTCCCTTCCCAGTGGGGCCAACGCTTCTCTGACTCCTGGTGTGCCCACCCTGGTCCTCAGAATGTCAGTGGCAGTTGTGTGTCCTGTATATATGTGTTTGTGTGTCTCTTTCTCTGTCAGGGTGTGTGTGTCTCTCTAAGTGTTGCTGCTTCTGCCTCCGCAGCCATCCCCTCTCTGGCTTTGTTTGCAAGATTGGGGATGGAGATTGACACAGGCTTGGGGCGCCTCCCCTGTTGCCCCCCCATGGGGAGGAAGATGGTGAGAAGGGCTAACGGTCTACTTCTCCAATGTGGAGTCGAAGGCTTTCATGGCCAGCATCCATAGTTTTTTGTGGGGCTTTCGGGCTATGTGGCCATGTTCTAGCTCTCTGAAGATGCCAGCCACAGATGCTGGTGAAACCTCATAAAGAAACTCTTCTAGAACATGTCCACATAGCCCGAAAGCCCCCCCCCCCCCCACACACAAAAACACCACTATGGTCTACTTCTCCCTTTTGGGGGGGATTATGAGGGGTGACTCTAATCCCTGAGGAGAAGAGAGGGAGCAGGTCTTCTGGAGATGTCAATCGTCCCTGGATCATTAACTCTCCCTGAATGATTCCATGACGCTAGAAGGAGCTGATAATTCCATGATGCTAAGGAAGCGTGCCAGGCGTTCATACACGCGCACTTCCCCAACGATTCAGGGATGATTGACAGACGGTAAGCCTTAGTGTGATAATCTTCATACACCCCTCTCCCTCCTGAAGCCACAGTTGAAAGAAGGAGTTAATGAGGTCATCTCTCTCTCTCTCTTTCTCCCCCTCATCCCCTCTAGGTGATTTCTGGTGACGCAACTACTGCTTCTGTGCACATGCACAAAAAACGTTATTTCCAAACTATCAACGGGATTTGTCCGCATCTGTCTGAAAACAAAATGCACTTTCTACGCTCTTCCTCATATTTGTAATGCACTTTTAATGCTTGGTTGTGCTCTGTGTATGATAATCGATTGTGCATTTGTGTTCTTTTCCAGGATGCGGACACTTTAATCATTTTCAGGATGCAAGCACATAGGACCCTTTATGCTAAAGTCCACAGTCAAGAAGGAGTTGTACCCACAAATTGTTAAATAACACTTGCAGCTTTTCCAGACAGAGGGCTCTTTGCTTTATCAATTAGAACTCACTGTGCACTTAGGGGCTATACAGACGGGCAGCTGCATGCAGCCCCTTTTTGCTCTGGATGGAGGCCGCAGCAACCGCACGCTGCGGCCTCCGCAGGGAGCAAAACAAAAGCTGCTAAAAGGGGCTTCTTTTTGCGTCCTGGAAGGGGCACCATAGGCATGCTGGCACCCATGATGATGCTCCTTCTGCGCTGCGCCATTTGGACGCTGAGCCCAATGTGTGTCATCATGGTGCAAGCCATGTAGACAGGCATGCATCAAAATGGTGCCCAGGTGGCACAGTAAGGGCTTCAAGCATGTGGACGCTCAACCCTTAGTGCGCATATAGGCCGGCACAAAGTGCTGGTCTGTATAGCCTCTTATTCTCTATATTTCTCCCTAACAGATTTTCCTTGCAAAAAAGATGGAAGAAGCAGTGGAAAAAGGGAGGATTACTAGTGACAGCCAGCAAATCTGAAGCTGTCATAAAATACAGTGAATGAGGTAGGACTATGATGTGATATAAAAGTACCACCCTTCCTCCCTGTAGGAAGGTTGACTGCTACCACACTGGGAATCACCACTCAGCCAAAAAATCAATTTGCTAACCAAAATGTTGTTTCTTTGTCTGGTGATGAAAGGAGAGAGTTGCTTTTGGTGTGTGGTGTGCTTTTTGCTGCTGCCTGCTGTGCTAGTTCTAAGATTCCATTCATTTTGCCCCCCACCCTGTCAGTGTTGTTTATTCAGGAACAAATTCTGAGTTGGAGAGTATGCTTTTCTCCAATTTAAAATGGGTGGAAGGTTTCTCTGAAAGTGCTTCGGTTTGCTAAGTGTGAGATCAGGTGTATAATCTGTAGCTCATTCTCCCTCTCAGCTTCTGATTATTATGACAGGATCCATTTTATCTGTCTAAACTTTAATATAGGACTGCAACAGTGATCTTAACAAAAAAATAATAAAAGCACTATATACATGCTAAGTATCATTGTTGTTTAAAGGAACAGATCTGTTCAAAGTACATGGAAAATGTATCCTAAAGATCTGTAGTTTGGGAATAATAAATTGTCCCAAACAACTGGAAAGCTTAATGCACTGGATCCAAGGGGGTAAGCCCTGTTGACTTCACTAAGATTTAAATATGCATAATTGTGCACAGACCTCTGTCCACAGGCTGGAAAGCAATCCTAGTATGCAAGCTATAGATCAGAATCCTAGCCTAATGACTTAAAAATAAATGAATGTAAAAAATTACAAACCTGAGACAATGGCTCCTTCGCAGCACAGTTTATCCCTCCAATTAGGATCATATTAGGCATCAGTGGTTTGGGATAATTAGAAACATAGTCCTCTCTCATCAGCCACACAGCTCCATTACTTAATAGTCCTGCAATAGTCACATCCCTTTTCAGAAACTCAGAAGCAAGGTTTGCATAAGGAGAGTAAACGAAACTACAAAGGAAGGACTCTGAGAGGCGGAACAGCATATTTTTCACACGTTGGGCAAATGTCATATGATCTGAATATCTTGTGAAAGTTCTTGGGACATAAGAAGGAGGACTTGGGCACTGAGTAGCCTCAGAGTCGAAACCACATGGAATTCCTCTCAAGAAAAATACAGAAGGGATGCCCAGATACTCTGCAACAATCTGGCCACAAGGCAACATAGGATCTGTGAAAACAGCATCAAATTTACTCTGCCCAAGATATCTCATCAGTTCTTGGTTATTCAGCAAGTATGTACAACCTGCCAGGAAAAAAGCAGATGTCTTTTTCAGCCAATCAATTGTTCTAGTAACCATAACTAGAAAAGGAAGATCTTCAAACACTTGGTTGCCAAAAGCTCGAATAGTTTCATCCATTTCTTTGTAGGTGAAGGGAACTGGATATGTTTTTAAGGAATACATATCTTCAGAAGGTTTTATGTGGATATTTACTTCAGGTGCAACTATTACCATTTCATGTCCATTCTGCCTGAGCTGTTTTAGGACAGGCTTCATGCTAAGCCAGTGACTTCCATCCATGGGTATCACTAGGAGTTTTCCAGCAGAAGCAAAATTCAAACCAGCAAGGAGCAGCAGTATCACTGCAAAACACTCTTTGAAGTGGAATATAGGAGCCATCTCTTGGTTTGCCAACAGTAGGTGTATGATAGTAGCTATGCCTCAGACCTTTATTCTGTATCCTTCAAGCTTGGCCTTTTATGTCCTCTTTAGAAGTGAATGTTTAACTAAATAAAATATTAACTTTGGGAAAGAACAAGCATTAATTTTGAGAAAGAACTTCAGCCAGTCTCCATTATGTCCATTTGCTTGCTTCTCTACCCTTCCTCCTCAAATCCTTTTCTGTTGAATGCCAGTAAAAGACTTCCAAAACAAAAAAAAACTCTAACCGGGAAGAAGACATAACTTATCTTGGCACATCAATGAACAATGAACTAAGGGAAACAGACAGATAAATTTAGATAGGAAAATGTAATATTCTGCTTCCATATCCTAGATAGCAGTGGTTACTTCCACATTTGTTGAGTCTTATTGTGCTCACTGAATCTATTGTGGGCTGCACTTTATGCCTACAAAATTTGTGATTATGCCACTACATAGAATATCCTCATTATTTGTTGATATGTCACTTTAAAACAATATTTATGGTGAGGCAGGTACCTTTTCAAACTGAAATACATTTCTTGGGAGTTCCTGGAAATTAGCTTCAGCTTAAAAATATAATAATGCTCAGAGAGCATCTTGTTTTAAAGTGATACTGAAGGATATCCTATACCCTTCTTCCAGAACACGAAACACGTGGAATCATATGCAGTTGGTAAGCTGCATATTGCCCACCCAAACTCTGTTTTGCAGACTTATAATTTGGTTTCCTTGCCAAAGAATCATAGATTTGGAAGAGACCACAAAGGTTATCAAGTCCAACCCCCTACCATGCAGGGGTACACAGTCAAAGCACCCTTAACAGATGGCCATCCAGCTCTGTTTAAAAACCTCCAATTAGCAATAGTAGCTTCATTTATATACTGCTTATACCACAATAAGCAGTCTCTAAGCAGTTTACAACAGTACGCTAAATGCCCCCAACAAGCTGGGTTCTCGTTTTAGTGGCCTTGGAAGGATGCAAGACTGAGTTGACCCTGAGCCCCTGGCTGGGACTGAACTCACAAGCTTGTGGTTTGTGAGTGAGCAGCTGCAGTACTGGCATTTAACCACTGCACCACCAGGGCTCCAAAGAAGGAGATTCCACTATAATCTGAGGCAGCATCTTCTGCTGTCAAACAGCTCTTGGTGTACTGTATTCTACAGCTTTGACTAACATCAGTGGTGTCATTCAAAATAATTAATAACCACTTCTGTCTATTCTTTTTTCTTTTCTTTTTTACCAAAATGTGTACATGTTAAGGGAGATGAAAGTGGAGGGCTGTGGGGCAGCTGGAACAGGAGCTGGAGCTGAGAAAGTTTCTCCTGGAGCTTTAAGTTGCAAGCACACTGGTTCCAGGAACAACAGAAGAACTTCCTTCACCTCTCAAAAGTTGCTGCTGCCCTGGGATCCAGAAGCTGGCATCCTTTTTAGCAGTGTCTCATCAGCCCCCACATTTAGCCAGGGTGGTGGTGGGACAGTGGTCAGAGCACAGCTTGGCACCTTCTAATTCCCCTCACAACATCGGGAGAGCCCTGTGCCCATGTGCTTGCTTGCTACTGTATCTCCAGATAGAACAGGAAACAAGTTTGTGTGTGTTTCCCAACCTATTAGGGTGAGGGAGGCTGAAATCAGCAGCAAAATAATTAATGTTTCCATTGCAGTCAATTACTTTCAAGTAATTATGCAACAGTCACATAACCTTCAATGATTCATGCCTATGGCCCCTATATTATTTTAATTTCAGTTATACTGTAAAATATTTAACATGCTCACAAGAATTTAACTGTGGTTTTTCATTTTTGTCCCCACAACAAGCAGTTCAATTCAGAGACATAGCACACACCACATTACAAAACTCCTGCCACCATTAATATGGTTATCTATCCAACCTGGCCTTAGGAAACATCTTTCCTCCTGCCTTTGTCCCTCAATGACCACCATTAAAACTAAACTTCTCAGCTCATCACCATACCCACAAGCTTTCCATTTCTATGGCTATTCATACACTCTGATGATAAATGTCCTTCCTGGGAACGAGTTCACTCCATACATCTGAAGAAGGAAGTAGACCATGTCTACGAAAGCTTACGCTACAACATCTTTCAGTTGGTCTTAATGGTGCCACAAGATCTCTTTGCTTAGAAACAAGTGGTTCAGTGAACTTGAAATTTTTTAACTGGATCGGCTAGACTGGTGCAAACTGGCTGAATGATGCCACTAGCTAACATGTTCTTAGTCATGCTGTCTACCAGATTTGGAATCCATAAGCTCTGATATACGCAAAAGATAAATGAGAGTTACAGATGATGGCTTATATATTTTTAAAGAAATAATCATGGGCACACACATGAATTCTTCCCCTGGGGTTGGGCAAAACATGTCCAGTAGTGTGATGGTTATTTGCTTAAAAATTTGCACTCATATCATGTGGTACTACAACACATCTTTAGAAACTCACACAAATAGAAAATCCAGGGAATTTGACAGTGTGGTGCAGAAGAGAGTAAAATTCAATTTTCACAAAAGGCATTATGAATGCTAACAAAACATTTTCTTTTTTAGCGTAGGGAAACATACATAGACACAGTACAGCAGTCTTAAGAAAGCCATATCTGATCACTGACAACTTCACTCTATGGTTGCGAAAGAGGTGGTTCATACTACATGTGGCTTCCCGTGGCTTTTATGTGTGACCCACTGCTTTAATGCTTTGCCACAGATCATATCAGTAGCACTGTTACTGTCACCAACTGAAGCATAACAGAGGTTTCATGCTACTGCAATGATGATGATGATGAAAAAGTCTATGGAGTAGTACAAAACTAAGACCCACCATCTTCTTCCCTGCACTGGTAGGCCCTCATGCTTTTTGCAGGCTTAGGGAGGGCTAGTCAATCAGAGGGTGATCAGTTTGTGCAGAACATATAAGATTCACTCAGGTCTATCCAGTGGGGGGGATAAAATGATCCTTCTCTCATTGCTATGTAGAGATGGAAGAATATTCAAATGCTAGGGGGAAGGCAGGAACAAGAAATGGGACCTTAACCCCTCACTTACTTTGAGACAGAAGGAAAGCAGAGGCCATGGTACTGTTCAAAGAACACTTCACTCTAGGGAAAGGGGCCTTGCACCTCTCAGTAGGAACAGCAGAGAGCACCATTTCCCTAATGACTAGTCTGGAACATATATAACTAGTCTGGAATTGCCTCCTCCCTTTCTTTTTGCCTGCCCAAAAGTAAATTTCCTTCATGAGAGCAAGACAGAAAACTGACAGATGCTTCGCAAACACTGTCGAGAGTTTTGCAATTTTCCACTTTTAACATGTTGGAAGTAAAGAGGCATCAGTGCTTGTATAAAGTGAGAGGGAAGAGTCTACTAAATAATGCCTATCCTTTGATTCACCTCTCAGTATCTTTCTTTGTGCTATGCACTCAACATCAACAGCCTTCTGCTTCCTTCTTACCTGCAGAAGTCACTGTCCCTTTATCTCAAAGAGTTTTGTTCCCTCTGTCTGGGAAGGGAACATCTATGGGGCTCCAACCCCAATGATGCTGACTTACCTCCACATATGAAAGCCAGCTTTTAGGGGCTCTGAAAGTTTAGGTTACCTTCCTTTGTCTATCTCCTTTCCTATCCTAAGATGGATTTCCCAAGACAAAAATGTAAGTTTTCCTTTTTATCTTACAAGAGAAATCAAAGTAACTCCTGTTTATACCACAAGCCCATATTGCACTAGTCCTGCTGCACTCTGCTTTATATAGATACCAAATATTCCTACAGAACATTAGTAGACATCCTTCAAGAGTTTTACACACATGTGGCTGGAATTCACACAGAGATGCTCATGTATCCCTAGTATGTTGTGGAGTTTGTGTCAGTTTTTCCAGCTTATGGCAAGCTCTACAAAGCCTGTCCGCACAATCGCACCAGGACAACCAGATGTTAACCTTTTCCAAGACATGTCCTACATTTCAACATTCTGTCCAGGAGGAATTTCAAAATGTCCTCCCTTTTCAGCATGACTAACAAGAACGAATTTACATTTGTATTAGTGTTTTTAGCTTTTATGCTGTAATGCCCTACATTTTAACTAAATGTCCTACATGTTGCAGTGGAAAAGCTGAAGCAGTTAGATCATCACACCCAGGAATCCCAGAAGGAAAGATGCAGGATCTAAAAGACAAAAACGGATGTTATCACATTTACCCATATCTGGGCTGTAGGCAACCTGTATCCTGTTTTTGAAAAAGCTGCAGGAAAAATCCAGGTTGCAGGCCAGCTACCTAAGTAGTTACAGTCTGCCTACAGCCCAGACAGATGGGATAACATCTGTTTTCATCTTTTAGATCCTGCATCTCTCCTGCCGGGCTTCCTGGATGTGATATTCTCTTTCCGTCAGCTAAGAAAGATGTGTAGGGCAGGAACAAAGGATGACAGCAACAGAAGCTCTCAGTTTCCTCCCCGCTACAGGTTTAAGCAGGCAACTCTAGAAGAAGTTGTGTAGTGGGAATATAGGGCCATGAAGAAAAAATTCCTGTGCTATCCCAGATCACTAAACATGTTAACAGGGAGTAGTACTAGGGGGATCACTCAGAATACCACCACATATGGACAGCTGGTAGCCACACATAAAGCATTCTCTCCTGCTTCCTTAGGCTTTGTACTGAGACCCACCAGAAGTCCAATGCGATTGTGAAGAGGATAATATGGGCCATGCAGTAGCCTTTGCTATGCTTGAAAGCTCCATGCTCAAATCTATCTATGATAGGCCCTCTCCTTGCTTTCTGAACAGCACTAAAGTGAATAAGAGGCTGCCCAGATGCCTTCTCTTAAGCTGGGAAGGAAGAAGCTAAGGATTACTTGGTGTGTGGACTGCTAACAGCTCACTAGTGGTTGAAGCACATGGCCTTGAGAGTATTCTCAGTTAAGGACTCTATCAAAAGAAGCCAAAGGTCAAGCATGATTGTTAGATTGTTAGCTGTGTAGGCATGAGTCAGCAAGTTGCATCACTGCCTATCATAGTAGAATGATATATAGCACTCCCAAAGGTCTTTATCAAGGTGAACCTCACTGTTGGGTGAAGAGCGCACGCAAGGCATATCCTCCACCTTTTCACAGATGAAAACCAGGGCATGTTGACCAAGCAACATTAGAGAGTGGTCAAGATGCCAAAAGTTATAACACAAACAAGCTAGCAGAAGCTGCAGCAGTTTTGGCTAAATCTACCCAGATAAGCAAGATTCTGCCCCCTCCTGTCCTCTCCCTACACTGAGATGAGCTGCATGCAAACTACTTTTGCCATCAGTTTGCACCAAATGAAGTAAACTGAGAATGAAGAAGGAGAGTAGAAGGGGAAGACAGAAATGGGGACACTTTTAAAATAGCTGAAAAAGTGGGGTGATCATGGATTTATAGGGACTGAGCTTGCCAAATCAGGACAGTTGGAGGGTAAGACAAGGTTGCCACAGAACTTAGCTAGGGGCTTGTGTTTTGTCAAAAGAGGCTATTTGTGACTGTATGTGCCTTCAAGTCACCTGTCGATTTATGGTGACCCCATGAGTTTCATAGGGTTTTCTTAGCCAAGGAATACTCAGAGGTGGTTTTGCCAGTACATTTCTCTGAAATTTAGCCTAACAACACCTGGTATTCACTGGCTGTCTCTTATCCGGGTAGAGCACCTGGTATTCTTTGGCAGTCCTCTGCTGTCCTAAACTTCCAAGATGAGAAGGGATCTGGTGCCTTTACGTTATTTAGGTTATACCAGCAATAAAAGGAGAGTGCGTTTTTGTAACTGCCAGCCTGTTTCCTTTTCTTTGCCATCTTCCCTCTCCATAAAAGTAAAATCCACTAGAAAAGAAGTCATTAAACGTACTCATTGCCACATTCAAATCCACACAAAATTCTGCACCACTGAATCTTTCCATTTGTTTGCTAGTAAATCCAGCAATCAAGAAGAATCTCTCTCTCTTTCTCTGCACGCATGTGTGTATGTGTTGAAGAACAGCAAATTTTATGGATACCTAGCACAAAGACTCCTGGAATTATTCCCTTAAATTGGGTTGAGTTAGTTCTCTCTTTAAGGACAATTCTATCTTCATATTTTATGCAGATGTGTAAAAAAAATAGTTGTTGCCATTTGAGGTTTCCAAGACAAGTGAACAGGGGAGCACTGACAAACTGCCTTGCCAGATCTTGGTTTTTTTTTTATTGTTTTCTGGTTTGTTTGTTTAATATCCTGCCTTTCTTTGAGTGCAGAACCTAGGGTGACTTCCTTGGGAATGCAGTTCAGAATCCTGTTTGGAATGGAATGGGCTCACATCTAAATTTCCAAAGCAGATTCTGAACTGAACCATTGGCTGGTATCCTGTTTGTGCTACGATTGTAGTTGCATCTCCCCACCGCCCCATCCCCACCAACAAAAACAGCAGAGATGGAACATGAACAAAACCTGCCAGATCCAAGCAGCCTCTTCCTCCAAAGCCTTTATTCCATCCCATCCAAGTATCTGTGGCTGTTCTCCTCCTGCCACCACTGCTTACAGTTAAACTGGTATAGAGCACCAAGAGCATTTCTCCCACAGGTGACCAAATAAAATAAAAGTGAAACCCTTCCACATGAAATTGCACTAGTGGCATATTACACCAAGACTGGGGGAGACTGGGAATCAAATCCTCACCTGCCCATCTAGCTTACTAGATAACATCTAGCCAGTCACATGTCCTCAGGCCCATGCTAATCTACTGGCTTTTGATAAAGTCAAAAGAATATATAATACACACACATATATATATATATATAGGCAGGTAAATTCTGTTGATTTTACTGGGATTAAAATGCAAATCACTACCCTGACAAGGAGCTCACATTCATACAACTGGCCAACCTTTCTTAATGGAGTCCCCAGGTCTCAGAGTCTAGAGACTTTTCTCCAGTACGTAGGGGGGGAAATCTCAGCACAAGAGCACTGCCTTTAAAAGTGTGTGGGTGTGTATTTCTCATTTGTTAGACTTGTTTTTTTTAATTGAATGGTATACTCCACACAACTATGTGTTGATGCTTAATATATCCAGCTTAATGACAGCACAAGGACCTTCCCCTCCTGACATCACCAGAGACAACAGCACCCTGTGGCATCACATGAGAGCTTCCCTAACGCTTTGGCCCTGGAATTTCAGGGCCTGGGATATCCTAACTTGGCAACCCTATTTCTTAATGCCTAAAACCCTTTCAAATCATAATTATTCCTATACTAAAATACAGGAAACAAAAGCCTGGAAGCTCTAATAATCAATGTCCACAATCAACCGTGGACAGACGGGCCTGTTGATCTCAATGGGATTTTAATCAGGTGCTGGCATCTGCAGGGCCAGGGGCTACATTTCAGGTTGGCCAAATGCTTAAAGACTGCACATATTTTCTCCTGTTTCTACTTTTAGTGTTTAAATTAAAAATACACAACAATTCATAATAAAGGGCTTCCTGCTTGAATTAAGATTATCAAATATGGTACTCAATAGCACTGTAACACAAAGTCAATTCTGTACTGCGAATAAAAGCCTTTGAACTTTAGTTATGATGACTCACTATGGTAGCCAATTGCACTATTACTGCAGTTAGAAATCTTCCATTGAATGTATAATTTTCAATGTTTCCATAAATTTAGAATTCCTGGGCTGTGGGGGAAAGGGGAGAAGAGCAATTGGGGTGCCCTGGTTTTAAATACTATACACATTACTGTAAACTAAACTGTGCTCATGAACTGAAAACCTTTACACCATTGTGCTATTTCCACTACAATTTTTTAAAAGAATTCAGACTCCTAGCCTAATGACTTGAAAATTAATGAATGAAAATATTTACAAACCTGAGACAATGGCTCCTTCGCAGCACAGTTTATCCCTCCAATAGGGATCATATTAGGCATCAGCGGTTTGGGATAACTAGAAATAGAGTCCTCTCTCATCAGCCACACAGCTCCATTACTCAACAGTCCTGTAACAGTCATGTCTCTTTTCAGAAACTCAGAAGCGAGGTTCCCATAAGGATTGTAAACAAAACTACAAAGGAAGGACTCTGACAGATGGAACAGCATATTTTTCACACGCTGGGCAAACGTCATATGATCTGAATATCTTGTGAAAGCTCTTGGGACATAAGAAGGAGGCCTTGGACACTGTGTAGCCTCAAATTCAAAGCCACATGGAATTCCTCGCAAGAAAAATACAGAAGGGATGCTAAGATACTCAGCAACAATCTGTCCACAAGGCCAAAAAGGATCTAAAAGAACCGCATCAAATTTGCTCTCTCTGAGATACTTTGTCAGTTCTTCATTATACAGTAAGTGTGTGCAACTTGATAGGAAGAAAGTAGATGTCTTTCTCATCTGCTCAATTGTTTTGGTAACCATAACTAGAAAAGGAAGATCTTCAAATGCTTGCTTCCCAAAGGCTCGAAAATCTTCCTCCATTTGTTCGTTGGTGAAGGGGACTGGGTACGTTTTTAAGAAATAGATATCCTCTGATGGTTTTATATGCACATTTACTTCAGGTGCAATAATTACAATTTCATGTCCATTCTGCCTGAGTTGCTTCAGGACTGGTTTCATGCTAAGCCAATGGCTTCCTTCCATGGGTATCACTAGAAGTTTCCCTCCAGAGGCAAAATCCAAAACAGCAAGGAGCAGTGGTATCACTGCAAAATATGCTTTGGAGTGGAAGACAGGAGCCATCTCTCTGTTTTCCTGGCTTTCTCTCAGTCTTCTTCTCCCTTTGCAAATGCCAGCTGTATCCTAGTAGCTGTATGCTTTAGACCAACGCCCTATATTGTGCATTGCCTGGACTTTTATACCCTCTGTATGTAATTGTATAAGCAAGTCAAACATTAACTTTTGGGAGAGTCAATAGCATAGTACAGTAGTATGTTGTACATGTTTGACATTCAGGTGGACCCTCACTCAATTTGCAGCCATATTGGGCAGAGGCACTAGAAGAAACAATTTTGCCTGTGGGCATAATATGTGCCCCCACCCCCAGGTCTGCCAATTGTTTACCAAAAAATTAATCTGAAATTCAAATTCTGAGCAAAACCTAAACAAAGAACCAGAAGAGTAGCTCATGCTATGGATATTCTGGGCCACATGGCACCCCTGCCAAAATATCCACCTCTATTACCAAGCCAGTCTCCTCTCTCTGCCTATTCTCTTTAAACACATCATGTGTGAGAATGTACTCCTTTTTAAAGGAGCCGCCTTGGGTACATACTTTCCTAGCCAGATCGGGGCTGTAGCAACCGCATGCCGCAGCCCCGATCTGGCCTTTCCAGGGTTCAAAAAGGAGCTGCAAAAAGCGGCCCTCTTCAGACCAGCCATCAAGGCTGGCCTAAGGGCAGAGTCAGAGCATAGCTTCCAGATGACGCATTCTCCAACTCCGTCCCCCAGGTCACTGTGATGCCACACGGCACTCCAGATAGGGCATCCTCTGGTGCTGCATCTATACGATGTCAGATCTCACTTGAAATACTGTATCCAGTTCTGGGCACCACAATTCAATAGGGATATTGACAAGCTGGAGTGTATTCAGAGAAAGGCGACCAAAATAGTGAAAGGTCTGGAAACTCTTTAAGGAGAAGCTTAGGGACCTTGGCATGTTTAATCTTGGGAAAAGAGGGTTAAGAGGTGTCATGAATTGTTACAAATTCCTTGCTCCTGTCATTAAAATGTTCCTGGTGTCATAATGACTTCTGGGCTGAGATCACAGATAAAATTGCCTGAGGGGAGAATAGGATCAGTTGAATTGCTGTCAAAACCAGTACACATATTATTGAAAGATATGAAATCTTTAAAAAATGCATATGACACAAATGGAATCTGATTCAAAAAAGAGATTCAAAGAAAGAATTTAGGAAATTTGAGTTAAAAGAGGTTAGACAGTCTTTGACAGAGATGACATCAGAAATGAAATTGATGAATGAAAAGGTACAGTCTGTTGAGTGAAAAACCAAGAGCCTGGAGGAGAAAACAGAGAGGCTGGACAGGAACCTGATTTGGGTCTTAACAGAGACAAGGGAATGGAAGAATCAGTTATTTTACATCATTTCCAGAGCAATCAAATGAGAATATTAATGAAAGAATAATCAAGGCCCTAGCAACATTTTCCATACTACTAGCAGAAAATATCACAGATGTGGAACAATTATTAAATACGGTCAAAGAAAAAAGTGTAAAGGCAGACTTAATGCTGAATATAAAGAAAACAAAAATAATGGATCTGCATAAATTCAACTTGGACAATAAGGAAATTGAAACAGTAAAAGATTTCTAGTACCTGGGATCAAATGCTAATCAGAATGGTAGTAGTCAAGAAACAGAAGACTAGAAATGGGAAGAGCAGCTATGAAAGAACTAGACAAGTTCCTAAAGATGTGATTGCCAAACTCTGGTCCTCCAGGTGTTTTGGTCTTCAGTTCCAAGAAGCCGCAGCCATCCTGGACAATAGCCTGGTATTCTGGGAACTGAAGTTCACAACTGGGAGGCTAGAATTTGGGAATCACTGTCCTCAAATGTAAAACAACTGCGCACTAAAGTTAGAATCGTCCAAGCTATTACATTCCCCATCACCATATATGGATGTGAGAGCTGGGAAGTGAAGAAAGCAGATAAAAAAATCAACTCAATTGAGATGTGGTGTTGGAGAAGAGTACTGAGGATACTGTGGACTGCCAAAAAGACAAACAAATAGGTCTTGAAAAGATCAAGACTGATACTTCCCTGGAAGCCAAGATGATCAAATGGAGGCTGTTGTACTTTGGCCACATCATGAGAAGCACAATTAATTAGAAAATACATTAATGCTAGGAAAGATAGAGAGGAGAAGAAAGAGAGGTAGACTGTACACCAGAAAGTAGACCACTCAATCGGGGAGGGGGGGTGTCACATGCCTGAATCTACAGGCCCTAAGCAGATCAGTCGAGGACAGGGGATCTTGGAGATATCTCATCCACAGGGTTGCCATGAATTGGTGTTGACTCAAGGGTAGTTAACAACAACTAACAATTGTTCAGTTTATTTGGAAGTAGACAAGGGATTAAGTGTTACATCAACATTATGAAGAAAAAAGTAGTGATAGTTATAAAAGAGATAGCAATGAGAACTGTTTGAAAGAAGAAAAAGCTCTGGCTTTTTGGCAGATAAGTTGAAGCAAAATAATATTCCATTTAGATGGGAGAAACTAAAGGGCATTTCCTTTACATTCAGACAGCAACTGTTTAAATTAAATACTGTGCATAAGGCTGAAGGTTTTCTTCAGACATATAAAAAAGAGTTGGACGAACCAAGTGAAGTGAGAAAAAAAGAAGAACCAGAAATGCATCAGCTGGACTATAGAAAAGGTGCATTATGGTGAATGTTGATTTCAGTAATTATTTTGTGAGACATGCCTTGTTAAGAATATTGAATAGATACAGACTAAGGATGTGCCCTAAGATGCCTTTATGGGTGTCAGCACAAGAAGCATTTTATAGAAAAGAAACAATATAGAATTACATTTAATGAGGAATTATTGTTAGAAGGTTACAGTTTTCAATTGTGTCCTTACAACATGTATTTGAAATATTTAAAATGGATTTTAAAAAATGCTTTAAAAACCAAACCTGAATTTGAGCTACAGTTATATATGAATGATGAACATTTGATTAGTAAGATGCATAATTTTTTGTTACAAAGTGAGTCAGTAGAGAAACAAGTCAAGGATGATATGATAAAATGAGCTCAAAACCTTGGTTATAACATACAGATAGAACAATGGGAAAGATGTGGTCAATGAGGTTAAAATTTACATTGTGTTATGATCTTAAGGAATTTTTAATAAAATGATGTAGTTTGGCTCCATAAAAACTGGCTAAGATGTATAAAGAGGTTACAAATGTTTGTCGGAAATGTGAGCAATATGAGGGGATGGTTTACCATATAGAGTGAACGTGTAGCAAAGCTAAGAAATTTGGGAGTCACATACATGCTTTAATACAGATGACGTTAGATGTGAACATTCAGTTGAAACCTAAATTGTTCCTATTGGGACTGATGGATGACCAAATGGAAAAGAAATATGGAAAATTGTGATGTTATAGGACAATAGTGGCAGGTTTGTTGTATGCTTAGAAATGGAAAAATGAAACATCAACAAAAATACAACAGCAACATTTAACAGACTGACTGTTAAAACTGATCAGTTAGCTGAAAGGGACAAATTGTCTATTTTGATTGGAGAAAAGTCATTGGAGACTTTTTTGAAGGACTGCAAATCTTTTAAAGGCTTTTTTTTTAATCAATATGTTAATATGTTAACTGTAAATTTTGATTATTAGTGGGCTTAGTTTAATGGAAGAAGTATATGATATTTGTTATGAATGGAGAAGTAACACTTTAGATGTTACATATAACCATGTTAAGAAAGTTGGAAATCAATGTAAACATTCTCTTTTTCTTTCTATTGTTGCTTTGTTCTTATTGTTCTTTGTTGTTGTTGTTGTTGTTTTATAATTTTCCTTTCTTTTAATGTATTGGAAATATACATATATATGGATATAGATTCTAGCTAGGTATATATATTAATATAAGTTGAGCATGTTTCCTGGAAGTAAAAGCCAGAGTGATGTAGTTGTCTGAGTGTTGGATTAGGACTGCAGGAGTCCAGGATTCGAATCCCTGGTCAGCTCTGGAGTCCCCTCCCCTGGATGACCTAAGCAAGTCACACTCTGTCAGCCTCAGAAGAAGGCAAAGGTAAACGCTTTAAAATAAATGTTGCCAAGGAAACCCTGTAATAGCTTTGTCTTAAGGCCACCTTAAGTCTGAAATTACTTGAAGGCACACAACAAGAACAGCCAAGGCTTAGAGAGTCAGAGTTGACTTGAAGGCGCATGTCAACAATAAATTTCCAAGAAAACATTTTCATGAAGGTGGTATCTATAAAATATGCATTGGTGTGTAGGTAAAGCAGTAAGATTTTCTTACTCCGAACGACAGATAGTGAACTTGCTCTTTCGTTCCATCCTTGGTCTGTAAGTTTTACTGCAATACTAAAAGCATGCACGATCCAACCCTATGAACCCTCATGGATATTCCACTTTGCAGGCATATAATTTAGAAGAACGTGTGTATCAACAACTGTCAAAGATTTTTCCAATGTACTGAAGTAATATATTGTAATAATAGACCCCCATCATAAGCTACAATGAAGCATTATCTGTATTATATTGCCAAATCAAGGCCTCCTCTCAGTAATAGAGAGAGTGGAAGAGAATGAAAGCATGAGGGAAGCAGGAGGTTAAGTGTTCATTTGTAAGGGATGTCTTCTGGGGAGAATGGGATCTTCTGGGTAGGCAGAAGGTCTCCTCAAAAGAAGGAGTCTCATCCTAGGAAGACATTGTGTCAGAGTGTCTGCAGGTGGACCCTGGGAAGACCAAAATTCAAGAATGTAAGTTCAAGGGGGAAAATGACATTTCCTCCCAAATAAGAATTCTGCTTCTCCACCAGTCTACCCCTATGAAATTTCTCAAAATTTCTAGCATTTCACTAACTTAAAACTTCAGTTGAGCATTTAGTAATAGATTTTAGGCATCGAGAAAGGGAACATGCAAAATTTACCATGGGAATGCCAACGCAGCAAATACAAGAATCCTAGGTGTGAACAATTTTCAGTGTTTCACTCACTGCAATGCTAGATATTTGGGCATTGAAGGAACATTTTGTGGGAGGCAGAGATCTTATTTCAATGTCCTCATTTTACCCTCCCCAGCTACACTCATGCCCATGCACCTCAGCAACAAAAGCTTCTACAGTGGTCCCCCGGGTTACGAATCCCCCAGGGTACGAAAACCCCGGGGTACGAAAGAGCCGGGGCCGCAAAAACGGCCCCAGCTTATGAATAAAACCCCGGGTTCCGAAAAAAAAAACCCGCGCGGCCCCTTTAAATTTGCTGCGCGGTCCGGCAAATAAAGTGGTCCCCCGGGTTGCGAAAACTTCCGGGTTACGAAAGGTAATCCAGAACGGATTACTTTCGTAACCTGGGGGACCACTGTATTCCAGTCTTGTCAGACTATTCCTAGACCTTGACTTTGGTTTTGACAGACCCCCTTGGACCACTTTGAACCTGCTCTTGAATAACAGTATCTGTGCCTGACTCAACTGATCCTTGAACAGTGGCCTGCTTCATGACTTTGGCTCTAGATCATGGATGGGCAAAGTGAGACCCTTAAATGTGGCCTGCAGGACCTCTCAGAAGCTCCTTAAAGCCCTCAGACCTCCCTTTTTTTCCTGGCTGATTTTGCAGTGGGGTTTTTTGCCCTGAAACTACCTCAAATAGCAATAACAAGTACATTTCTATACTGCTTACTAATGTAATAAGCAGTTTACAAAGTGTAAGCTAATTGCCCCCAACAAGCTGGGTACTCATTTTAGCGACCTAAAAGAAGGATGCCAGGCTGAGTTGACCCTGAGCCTCTAGCTGGTATTGAACCCACAACCTTGTGGTTTGTGAGTGAGTGGCTGCAGTACATGCATTTAAACCACTGTGCAACCTGGGCTCCCACAACTGCCTTAAAATGCAACTGCTTGCTCCCCTAACTCCCCACAACCCTGAAACCTCCCCGAAACATAAAGATAAAATTGGCTAAAAATGAGTTAAAATGGCAAGTCATTTTGGGACATGTCACTTCTGGCACACTTAAATGTATTGGTGTGGCCCGCTGAGCAAATACAGGAAAGAAAAATGGCCCCTGCCCTATTTGCTGTTCCCTATCCTTTCTCTAGAGCAGTCTAACTGCTTTACCTGTTCTCTAATAGAGGTCTCCTAGCATGACCTCTGTGCTCCTTTCCACCTTGTTGCTGGCATTATTCTTACCTAAATGACCTCATTGTAGAGACATGGATACACCCAAGACTGTTATGACCTAGTTACTTAAGACAGCCTGTTTGACCCAAAGCAGGGCACAAGTGTCACGGTGCCCTGAACTGTTTCCCAGACCCTCCTTTCCAGTCAACTGCTCTGAGTCCTTATTTGCCAATTTATAAAATAGTTACAGTATGCCCGTGGGGAGAAAGGGGAAGTATCCCTATATGAACCAGCTTGTTTTCGACTGACACTATAACCCATGTACTGTACTACTTTCAAAAATCAATCTCTATCTACTAATATGTTTTTACTTGCATTATCTAGCTCACAAGAAATCTGATCTGTGCCAAAGATTAATATTGGCTTATTTATTTTCAGATGCAGAGCCATAGGTATTTGTAGAGATTTTTTTCCCCAGAGAAGGGGACAATGCTTACATGAACAGTAGTTCGTATTTGTTTCAGTTGTTATGACACCCTTAAAGGCCTATGTAGCATAGCAGAAAATTCTGGGAATTTAACAGCAGTAACACAAAAATTTCTTATATTCAAACTCAATAAAATTCAGTCATTCATTCACTCAGTTTATATCCTATACAGTACTCTGAAATACTGTCTGCATGTTTATTCCTATTACTGTGACTTTTACAAGGGCTAGCGACTTCAGAAACATAAACTAGGGATTATGGCTGCGCCAGGAGAGGCAGCTTCTCCACTCTAGCAAATACACATGGAAAGAGTAGGCAGAATTTCAATGTTCAATAAACCTGTGATCTACTCACAAGAGGCACAATCTGGCCTCATTGAGCCAACAAAAGCCCTCCTCCATTCCATTTTAGCACTACTGCATACAGCTGTCATGCCCAGCAACATATTTTTCCTTCCTCCTGTTCCCCCACTCCACCCTGCATTTATGTTATTGGTTATATCCTCCCTTAAAGACAGGATAATCAAACACTTATGTGATACTTCATAATTTCTGGTTGGTATTAATAAAGCTAGGTAAAGCTACTTGTAATTTTTGGCCACACGAAAATATAACAACAATTAAAAGTAAGCATAGTATAATCACAGCAAACAGTACACATAGTACATATACTGGGGCTTGGTAACAATAAGAAGTACAATCTGCAACATCATTGTATTAAAAAGAAGAAAAGAAAAAGAAGCTTAATTGTTTTCCATAAAACATAGAACAATAGTGTCAGGAAACAAGTTTGTTTACACAAGATGTAACATGGTTGTTGAACCAGATACGTACTGAAATGTTATATTTCATGCCCTGGCCCCTGACATACTTTAGGATACAGTTATGGCAGAATTTTCACATTTAACTTACTTAGGAGCACAGTTGGTCCAAGCTATTTTTGCTATGCGAGACAAAGAACCAGAAGGTGCCTCCGTCCCTTTCATATACTAAAGCTTACTGTGCTGACAGCGTTTCTCCTTGCAAAACTAGAAATGGGACATCTTCCATTTCATCAAAAAAAAGGGACGGAAATCATGCGGCTGTCCAGAGTTTGTTGGAATGCATCTCCCAGGATTTCTAGTCAATATAGATGATGGTGAGGCTGGGAGTTGCAGTTCTACAATTTCTAGAGGGACATACAATCCTAATCTATGCCCTAAATGTTACAGTCTAGCACAGGGCACACACAGCAGGCCATGTAGTAAGTAGCTCTCTACTTCAATAGTTTGCTACCAGCCACCAGCATCTGCCAGGCAAATAGACTGGCTTCATCCTCCCTAATGATAATGCTGGTGTTGGCAAGTAGCAATAGAACAGGGATGGGCAAAACAGCCCCCTGTGGGAGATATTTTTGTGGACCCCATACTCCCCAGAGACCAAAAGTATTTTTCCTCCAAAATTTATTTTACTCCAAAATGTCAAAAATGATGTCTGGGAGATGTAGATGACATTTCCCCCATGTCTGGAGCTCTCTTGGACCCCCTTGGAGTCAAAATGAAATTTTGTGATTTTTTTCAATATATATATATATATATATATATACCTTAGAAGGGCCTCTAGGTACCTAGGAAGGCTGAAATGTATGTCTCCATGTCCTCTAAATAGTGTTTGGAAGCACTTGGTGGCAAAAAAATTGATATTTTGTGTGTGTGTGTGTGAGAGAGAGCAGGTGCAGAGAGTGTGGTCCTTTAAGGTCATCGAGGGCTAATGTGTCTGCCTAGTCCTCCACAGTTGCTCATCCCTGCAATATTAGTAATGGAGAACCAAGATCAAACCCATTGGTACATAGCACCTACCTGTGACAAGAGTTTACCTTCCTCGCAATTTATCCCTCCAATGAAGACCATATTTGGCATCACAGGTCTGGGATATTCAAAAACAAAGTCATACCTCAAAAGCCAAACAGAGCCCTTTCTATAAAGTGTTGGTAGGTGTACTTCCCTTTGGAGAAGTTCTGAAGCAATCTCTTGGTACCTAGTGTATATAATTTTAAAAAGTGGAGTCTCCAAGAAGCTGATGAACAGGTTCACCGTTCGCTGAATAAATGTCATATGATCTGTGTGACTGCTATAGCATCTTGGGACATAAGAAACTGGATCTGGGCACTTGCTGATTGCATATTCCAAATTGCATGGGAATCCACGAAAGAAATACACAGAAGGAATGGAGAGGTGTTCGGCAAGGATTACGCCACAGGGCAAAGCAGGATCTGTGAAAAGGGCATCAAATTGATTCTCTTCCAGGTACCTTATGATATCCCTGTTCTTCAGAAGACTTTCACAATTAATGAAAAACATTTCAAGTAGGTGCATCATACTCCTATATGCCCCTACAATCATGGCAGGAAAAGAGAGTTCTTCGAAAGGGTGGTTACCAAACAAGTAGAAACGGTGGCGAAGGTCATCTTGTGTATATGGCACTGTGTACACCTTCCTAGTGTAGTACTTCGATTCTTTAAGCAGCAAATTAGCTTCTGGGACTACCACCACTATCTCATGACCTTTTTCACTGAGCTTCTCCACAACAGCTCGCATGCTGAGCCAGTGACTTCCATCCTGAGGTATCACTAGCAGCTTTCTCCCCTCTCCAAAGCAGATGATGGCAAATACAAAGACAAGACAACCAGGAAACCCATAAAGGCGAGGGAAGGAACGGCTCATCTCTAATGACAGAAGATCACCTCTCTGATACACAAAGTGATATAAATGTAATTCTTGGTTGTGTGGTATGGTGGCTTTTCTTTTGCTAATGATTAGCATGAAACATATTCTTAATGATTAACAAGATTTGTCCTCAGTTTCCCTTTCTTAGTAATGTAATTTGCTTTTATTGGGTCACTTAATGGAGGATGGGCAACAGTGGCCTTCCACAGGTTTTTGGAAGACAACTCCCATCAGCCATTACCCATTGGCTATGGTGACCAGGGTTGATGTGGCTTACAGACAAACACATCCAGAGGACTACATATAGATCCATCCTGACTTAAAAGTAATTTTAAAATGTGCACCTTTCAACCTCACTTCCTCCCCATACATGGTTATTCAGACAAACTCTAATGTGTCACAGACATCACTTAGCACTTAAAGGGTCTATACTGATTTATATCTATACACACAAATTTGGAAAGATCATAGAATCATAGAGTTGGAAGAGACCACAAGGGCCATCCAGTCCAACCCCCTTGCCATGCAGGAACTCACAATGAAAGCACCCGAACAGATGGCTATCCAGCCTCTGCTTAATGACCTCCAAGGAAGGAGACTCCACCACACTCCAAGGAATGACTAGGAGATATTTAATCTTTACAGAATGAAAAGCCTGCCAATGAATTTTACCTCCATATCATTAAAAGTGTGTATTTATTTATAGAATTTATAATCTGTGTTTCTCCCAAATCAAGATCCCAGATGACTTACAGGAACTTAAAAAAAGATTAAGTGAAAATCTTGTTTTACAAAAGTTAAAAAAAGAATTAAATAACACTATTATTTTAAAAACATGGTTAGAATAGTTAAAAATATATTGTTGGTGGTTTTAACAATATTTCTCAAATTAATTTGCACCTCCAGATAATCCAAAATCCATAATATCTGTTCAACTAAACTGAACAATAGTGAAAAATAATGAACAACAACAAGAGCAAATTGCAACGTTTCACCTCCTTGTTTCCGTATCACTCTACATCCACAACTGTTTAACAGCTCTGCACCCTGGCACCTCACCTTAAGAACAAATTAACCATAAACTAAATCTTTTCTGATGTGATCTACTGCTATTAAGTTTCAACAGCAAAGCAGTCTACTTTATTCATATGATATGGTATCATTGTCTTAGGGTAATCTGGAATTTAAAAGATCATAGAACAGTTTTCAAGATTATTGTAGATGCGATAAGCTACCTATTAACTATGATAAGTCCCAAGTTCATTTTTCTGAAAAAGCGAAACTGGTTTAATTTGCAAATTTAGTAGTCAGCCTCTTAGAGTGGATGACTTTATAAGCCTTTGGGCATTAAGTCTTCTGAATGGCCAGTGCACAGGAAGCTTGCAATTACAAGAGCCAAATAGTGCTAGAAAATTATCTTTCACTTTTTATCTGTGTATTTGGTTTGTCCCTGCAGCTGTTGAGGTTTTTAACTCCAAATTAATTTCACAGACTTTTATATCAAGAAGCAGTGTAGGCCACTGAATTCCTCTTCTCTGTTGAAAAGGTCAGGTCTTCGATTTTGCCATCTATCTTCATGCTACTTGGATCATAATTTGGAAGTGGGTCTATGTTCACCAAATAGCCTCATATGGAGCCACAACCCTATGTTAGTGGAATAGACTATGCTATAGTGAAGCTATGGACTCCTGTGCTAACTGAAATGAAATGACCTTGTATGTCAATTTATGGAAAAGTGGGTGGATGGCAGGAAGAGAATTTGGGTTTTTCCAGATTTCTACGGCTTTATTTACTTCTCCCCCAAACTCAGAATCAATACTGGGTGTATGGATGGGAGAAATGGAATTACGGATGGAAGTTTTCACCTGCATTAAGTAAATAATGCAATAAAATTATATATATCAATTTAAATACCATGGTAGAATTAACAAATTAACATACATGTTCATTTTTTAACTGCAAAGTAATTAACACAAGCTTTCTTTTAGCCTTTCAGGTATCTCTGTACTTCTCTTTGTACCGCCCCATGATTTGCCATGAACGTGAAATTTTATGATAAAAATGAATGAACATACCTGTGGCAGACGTTTCCCTTCTTCACAGTTTATGCCTCCTATGAATGCCATGTTGGGCATGAGAGGCCTGGGATACTCAAAAACAAAGTCATAACGCAAAAGCCAGATTGAACCATTTCTGTAAAGTGTTGGTAAGTGAACATCTCTCTGGAGAAACGCTGAAGCAATATCTTCATATTTATTATATAGCATCTTAAAAAGCGAAGTCTCAAAAGAATTAACAAATAGATTTATCACACGCTGAATGAAAGTCATTTGGTCGGTATGCCTGGTATAACACCTTGGGATATAGGAAACAGGGTTTGGAGTCTTACAGATTGCATGCTCTAAACTGCATGGGAATCCTCGAAAAAAATACACAGAAGGGAGGGAGAGATGTTCAGCTAGGATGACTCCACATGGCAAAGCTGGATCTGTAAAGAGTGCATCAAAGTGACTCCCTTCTAGGTATGTTATGACTTCTCTGTTCTTCAGGAGACTGTCACAATTATCAAAAAACATATTTATTACATACATGTTGTTGCGATATTCTTGGAGAACAGTATAAGGAAAAGAGACCTCGCGAAAGAGGTTCGTAGCAAACTTTTTAAATCCTGCATCAAGATCTTCCTGTTTGTATGGCACAGGATATGTTTTCAGCCTATAATGTCTTGATTCTTTTAAAAGCAAATTAACTTCTGGCACCACCACCACTATCTCATGACCTTTTTCACTGAGCTTCTCCACAACGGCTCGCATGCTGAGCCAGTGACTTCCATCTTGAGGTATCACTAGCAGCTTCTCACTTTCAGCGAGAGTGAAAATGGCAAGCAAATAAAGAAGACATAGAGGCAAACTATCAGGTTGATGAAAAAGAAAAGACATCTCTCTGGTCTGATAAATCTTGGCAACAAAACTAAGCCCTTAACATACCTTATATTCTTTTTAATTCCCAGTGCAGGAATATGAAGCACAACTTGCCTTATCTTACTGGTGTTCTGATTCACGAATCTTGTTAATTATTAATCTATCATGTTTTATTGGAATCAAAGACTCATTTTAGTAAGTGGTTCCTGTCCTGTTGGCTAAATTATTGCCCAACTTGCTGGGCATTACCTTGAGGTGTTCTGGGGACACTATTTCATCACTCATGCTTTTAAAACATTTGCTTGAAACTACTAAGTGTATGTCCAGAGTATGATGCCTGCATTCAGTACGATCACCTGGCCCACATCTTCAGCTCTTTCGTGCCTATTCCCTTTGGGGACATTTTGGGACATTTTTGGCCATTTAAAGGTATTTCTAAAAAGAAATTTAAAAGTAATGTGCTACTAATAAGTAACTTAATACTTTTTTGCTCAGTAGGTAAGGAGAGGAAAAAGAAATACTTATGCTTTATCTTTTCAAAATAATGTTCCCAGTTTCTTCATGTGTTTTGTTTTTACACAAAGTTTTTAAAAATGGAGCTCACCCCAGTCCTACCTTCATCTTTCAGTATTAACTGGTGATTGCATTACATGGCTGTTATAACACAAAAAATAACTTTAAAAAAATAAAAATAAAAAACATTGAGTGAAATTAGATCTTCATTATCGTTGTTATCTGCCTTCAGTTTATTTCCAACTTATGGCGACCCTAAAATGAACCTATCATGTTTTTTTTGTCGCAAAATTTGTTCAGAGTAGGTTTGCCATCGCCTTCCCCTGGGACTACATGTGATTTGCCCAGGATCACCCAGTGGGTTTCATTGCCAAGCTGGGAATTGAAAGCTGGTCTCCAAAGTCGTTGTCCAACACTCAAACTACACACCATGATGACTCTAATTGGATCTCCGAAAGAAAGAAAGAAAGAAAGAAAGAAAGAAAGAGAAAGAAAATATTAACTCTTTTTTTTTTCAATTCTTTCAATATTTGGACAATATCACACTACACTGTTACAGCACTATTATTCCACTTTAACTGCTGTGGTTGCCTCCCATGGAAACCTGGGAATTGCAATTTAGGGAGGAGCATTCAGACTTCTCAGCTAGAGAGCTCATAGGCTTCCCTGAATTACAAAACCCAGAATCCACAGGAGACAGCCATAGAGGTTTAAGTGAAATAATAGTGTTATAACAGTGTAGGGTGATAATGACCTTCATCTTTTTGTATGCTGCATTTTTTTTAAAAAAATGCTCCCATAGAGGCTTATAGATTTTTTTGGGGGGGGGGGGGACAACCATAGAAGACATTTTAAAAATAACACCAAAAATAAATTTACAAAAGGAAGGTTGGATACTAATCCAATCAGGGTAATAATTGCTCGGTATTAGAAAAAAAGTTCCTTTTAAAAGGTAATTCATTCCTGTTATTGACTACAGCAAAGCATTCATATCACCTGTATAGATCATGAAAAGCTAGGGAACACACTCAGTGACATAGGAATGCCATGGCATTTGGCAGTACTGGTGAGAAATCTATAACCAAGTGTGGTTCCCAACTGGTAAAGGGGTCAGGCAAGGCGGTATTCTATCACTCTTCTTGTTCAATTTATATGCTGAAAACATCATAGGAAAAGCAAAGCTACAATCAGAAAAAGGAGGAATGTTACAGGACCGAAGCCAGGTTTGGGAATACAACTTCCGGTCCTAGATGGAGTCACACTCTCATCGAAGGACTCTGTTCGCAGTCTGGGGGTACTCCTAGATCCGTCGCTTCACATGACTGGTCAGGCGAATGTGACGGTCAGGAGTGCCTGTTATCAGCTTCGGTTGATACACCAGCTGTGCCCTTTCCTGGACCCGAAGGACCTGGAATCTGTAGTACATGCTTTGGTAACCTCATGATTGGATTTCTGCAATGCGCTCTACATGGGGCTACCCTTGTGCTTAACCCGGAAACTTCAGATGGTTCAAAATATGGCAGCCAGACTTATTACTGGTACATCTAAGAGGGAGCACATTACACCTGTGCTTAAATCTCTCCACTGGCTGCCGATTAGTTTCCGGGCGCAGTACAAGGTGTTGGTTTTAACCTTTAAAGCCCTACATGGCTGGGATCCTTATCTCAAGGACCACCTCTCCCCATACGATCCCCCCTGCACACTTCGGTCCTCTGGGAGGAATCTGCTATAGCCTATTAAGACCAGGCTGTCGCAAACCTCCCAGAGGGCTTTTTCTGCCACCACTCCCAGGCTTTGGAACGGCCTTATGACATTGCTTTAAAATGCTTATTGCTTTAAAAAAGCTCTAAAGACGCATCTCTTCCGTCAGGCCTTCCCTGAAATTCCCTAAATCCCCGGCTCCAAAGCCTGACTTTGATTTCTTTGCTTATTCCCAATGTTCTGATCTCTAACTTAATGTCGTGGCCGCTTAAGGAAGGGTTTCTGGATGGTATGTTATATGTTTTCAATTATGTGTTTGGTTTTAATCTATTGCTGGTTTAATTCATTTTTAAGGGGCGGGAGGGAGGTTTGGTAGTGGGTAATGAGATTCGTTTTAATTTGTGTTTTAACCTGTTGTACCCCACTCCAATTGTTGCACAGAGGAGCGGGTTATTTATGATGATGATGATGATGATGATGATGATAGAGGAATATCAACAACCAGTATGTGGATGATACAATAATAATGGTGGAAAACATCACAGACTTGGAGGAAGATCAAGGATGAGAGAAAACTTCTCTAGGCATTTGTAGGCTCTACAGCTCAATTCTGTGGTCAACTTTTAGCAGATGTGGTCCATAGAGTTGTGCCAGAAGACCTAGAGATTCCTAGAGAGGGGTTTCCTTAGGTAAAAAAAAATAGTTTTTGTTATTTGCTGCTTTTCCGATTTTGCAGCAGTCCTGTGTCAGAGCTTATCACTTGGCCATTAAAACTGGCTTACCTCTATGCAGTTTAAAGCCTAATTCAGGTGGCATCCTGATCTTATCAGAAGGTTTTGCCAGCAAATTTGCTGCCCAAATACAGACCAGGTCCATCCACGCTTCCAGGAGCTCTCCACACAGCTTTTTAAATCCGGGAAAATTATGATTTAAGAAGATGGCTGGCCTAGTGCTCCTGGAAGTGGGGATGGACCCGGTATGTATTTGGGCAGCAAATTCGGCGGCTTATGATAAGATTGGTATGCCGCCCGAATGAAGCTTTAAACCAGAAAGAGGTAAGCTTGTTTTGATAGTCAAGCAATAAGCTCTTTCCTAACCCCAGAGAATATGGAAGACCCACTGCATTGTATTGTTCATTGTGGTGCTTTTTCTTACTTTGCAAACATTTTAGGATGGAATAAGAGTCGTACACATCTTTTTAAAACTTTGGCCTGAAATAGATGGGCCAAAAGGACCATGTTGGGGATCGTGCTGGTGCTGTTCACGCTGGAGCTGTGGCACCCACACATGCCAGGGCCCATTCTTGGCCGCCGCTGTGGTCTTGAACCAAGTTGCAGGAAGGAGCAAATTCTTCCCTCTATTTTTTTGGCCCAGTTCTTTTGGGAAGCCACTGTGTCAGTGCAGTTTCCTGCTGCATTCAAGGTGTGCATCATCTAAATGCTACAGCTATATGGCCAGTTTGTTTTGGGCCCTAGTAAGACAGATAAAATTAGTCCTCATTACATCTTTAAATGGACTCAGTTTCTACTAGTTGCTTCACTTTCTACTAGTTGCCTAACTTCTTAAACCTAACATCATTTTAAAACCTGGAGTGTAAGGTTTGAAAACTAATACAATACAGTTAGATATTAGAAAGTGGGAAACTGATTCATCGCCACTGATCCCAATAACTGAAGTAATTTGTTTGTCATTAATTAAGTCATTTTTTAAAACTGTAGTTTCCTAATACAGTATAGGGCCTATACAAATGGAGGAAAGGGGCAGACAGAGGCTCTGCGCCGCTGCCAAGGCACCATTAGCGCCCTGGAGTGGCACAGTGATGTCTCTTGTGCACCACATCATTTGGACATGGCGCACAAGGCTATCACCAAAATGGCACCTGGAGAGCGCAAAGCATGCGGACGCTCCGCTCTCCTGAACCCTAATTTCAGCCCTAGACTGGCACTTTGAGCTGGTATGTACTGGGCCATGGATTTACAGAGAATGGCATGGAGGTTATCGCTGTCAACCAAGGAGCGCATTTTGCTTTTGTGCTGTTTTTGTCATTTTATAGTTGCCTCTAGAATTCCCCACCACCACCCTGATGAACTACAAAGCTCATAATATGATTGTAGCCTGGAAATGATGGGAGTACAATTGGTCTGGAAACTTGACAGGTTTGGAGAGAATGTTTGGGACCTGTTTAATTACATATTGTCACTAATCTCCTTCTGGAGATTAGCGCATGGACTTTCATTCCCATGCTAGGTGCGGGATGTAAATTCACAGGGATGGATACTATTGCAAAGCTCTGTCCCCAGGCAGTACTCATCCTGTATGTGACCTGGGCTTCTTCCGAACCTTTTAAAGAACTGGATAATCCCATTCTTTGAAAGGTCCAGGAGAAGCCTGGGTTGCGTATGGAATGACTAATGCCCAGGTACAGAGCTGTGCAATAAAGTCTGCGTTTACATCCTATGTCTAGCAAGGGAATGAAAGCCCATGGACTAATCTCCTCTGTATTCTTTCTGCTCCTTCTGATCATTGCTTAAATATATGCTTCACTTGCTATATCTTTTGTTCCAAGTTTCACCCTTCAAAAACTAATCAAAGTATGTAATCCTCTGAAGAGGGTGAGTGAAAAGAAGAATGGGAGAAGTTTCAGAAGTGTGCATGGAAGGGGGGAGGGAGATAGAAGCAAAGATATAATATACAATAGATGACAATGGCAATCCCCTTCTGAAGAAACATGCCAAGAAAACCCTGTGATAGGGTTTCTTCAAGGTCACCATAAGTCAGAAATGACTTGAAGGAAAACACTATGGAGAGAGAGAGAGAGAGAGAGAGAGAGAGGAATTTATCACATGGGAGGAATTTCTCCCAATTTTGAATGGAGTCAATTCGAATTATTGCATTCGGAATGCGTTCCGAATAACTTCCCATTGCCCGAAAATAACCCCCCATTGCCCAAAATTGCGTGAGATAGTCTAACATACAGTTACGTGAAACCCCATGATTGCATTTGGAATGACTCCCCATTGCCCAAAATTGTGTGAGATTCACTCATACATAATAACGTGAAACCCCATGATTACGTTCGGATTGCCATTGCATTATACCCCCAAATTCCGTGGTATGATAAACTCCATTGAAAGAGAGAGAAACCAGTATAAAATATTTTTTTAAAAAAATGATTTTATTAAACATAAAAACAACACACATATTTTTCTATTGACCTAAGACATGTCTATACACACAACAAAGCTATACACACTACTTAATTACAAAACTAAAACAAACAAACAAACCAGACAATACTAACACTATTGACTTCCCACTGCCAGCTGATGAATATATTCCTCTATGTATTATCCTTCCTTTAAAAAATAATAAATGTATGCTTCTACAGCATACAAACTCTGTGTAGCTTACAAAACCTAAAACTGGTACAGTGGACCCCCGGGATACGAAGCCCCTGGGGAACGAAATCCCCGGGAGCCGAAAGAGCCGGGGGCGAAAAAAAGCCCCCGGGATGCAAAGAAAACCCCGGGATCCGAATGAGAAAAACTGCTCAGCCCCTTTAAATTGGCCGCGCGGTCCGTCAAATAAAGCGGTCCCCCGGGATACGACGATTTCCGGGTTACGAAAAGTAATCCGGAACGGATTACTTTCGTAACCCGGGGGACCACTGTATATGGCCCCAATGAGGAGGCCTGGTGGTGCAGTGTAGCCACCCAGTCAAAACCATAAGGTTGCGAGTTCAATACCAGCAAAAGGGCTCAAGCTTGACTTAGGGTTGCATCCTTCCGAGGTCGCTAAAACGAGTACCCAGATTGTTGGGAGCAATTAGCTTACAGTTGTAAATAGCTCAGACACTGCTTAGCTGGTGTGAAGCGGTATATAAATGAAGCTGTTTGTTTGTAAAAAAGAAACAATTCCCACTCTTTCTTTAAAATTTTCAGTGATTTCTCCTTAACCTACCTTGTCAATTTGTCCATTTCAGCAAGTTCAGTTTATCTTCACCAGCCAATCTCCTTCTATTTTTGAACACAAAGTATTCTTGCTGCAGTGTTCATATATATCATTGTAAAATCCTTCCGTATTTCTTAGAAACCAGAATAAAATAGAGATGATGACTGAAGACAGTTACAACATTGCCCTATCCCAGAAATATAGGAGCTTATCACATAGCTTTAAAAAGTGACTTATCAGAGATTTAGAAAAAATAGCACTCTTTTGCAGGCATATATATGTATTGAACATAAAGAAATACTAGGAGGTTCTCAAAGTCTCAGAAGCAAGATTTTTATTATGCAAGTAATTGTATATACTGCATATACTCGACTATAAGTCGACCTCATGTATACTCTGAGGGCAGGTTTTGGGACCAAAATTATGGATTTTGATATGACCCATGGATAAGTCAAGGGTAAAACCTAGGAACATGTGACAAAAGACCTAAAGCAGTGGTTCTCAGCCTTCTTAATGCCATGGCCCGTTAATACAGTTCTTCCTGTTGTGATGATGCCCAACCGATGGTCTCGGTTCCTAAGACCATTGGAAATATGTTTTCTGATGGTCTTAGGCAACCCTGTGCAAGGGTTGTTCGACCCCCAAAGGTGTCGCAACCCACAGGTTGAGAACTACTGATCTAAAGGATGACGCAAAGGAAAGCAATGTTAAAGAACTTACAAAATTCCAGCAGACTTAATTGTTTGTGTTCCCACTAAATGACTAAAGGTTGGATGGATAAGAGAATAGAAGAGAATCAGTGCTTCCAGGACAGATTATGCTCTTGCTTTTCACCAGGGGAAGGTTCCCCCCCCCCCTTTTTTTAATAAGAGTTAAAGTACAGAACTAATATTGACCTCGTGGATAAGTCAATCCACGTTTTTGGGGTCAATTTTTTGACTAAAATTTTTAGACTTATACATGAGTGTACAGTAATTATAGTTTCGTTCAATACGTCTTAGATCCTGCATGTAAATCTTTGTTCTTTGACGGAACAGCAGTGACATTTGGCAGCTGCTGTAAAATGTTTCGATTCCTGTATTCAACCCAAGTTCTTGAAGGAGGAGGATAAAACTGTCAAAGGAACCATTTATTGATTTAAGCAAATGCAACTCTGTTAGGAAAATAACTCTTGGAAGAAAAGGAGAAATAGTCAAGGGAGGACCCAAATAGCCATGTTAGTCTGGGAAATTAGTGTGCAAAAGGATCTCAGAGCACTTTTGACATTATTCCTGCAGTGTGCTTTCTCTGAAAGAAAGAAGTTAGCATCCTGAGCTTTCCTAGATGTGATGAATGTAAATGGAGGTGTGTTTTTTTTAATATCACAATTATTCCGAAGTACATCGGACGCATTTAATAAGAAAAGGCATTATTAGGTATGTTTGTGGCACCATCTTGCTTACTGAATACTATCTTGCATTTTCCTTTCTTCCTTTTAACCCCACATTTTCATTTGATTGGGGTGTTACATCCGCACTGCAGAAATAATCCAGTTTGAGAAGGCTTTTAACTGCCCTTGTGGCTCAGTGCTAGGGAATTCTTCTGAGAGAACTGTAGCTTAATTGTGTGAGACATTTAAGCCTTCTCTGTCAGAAAAGAGCTAGTGGTGCCACAACAAAATGCAGTTCCCAGGATTCCATAGCAATGAGCCAGGGCAATTAAAGCGGCCTCAAACTGGATTATTTATTCCGCAGTGTCTTTTGGGGCCTAATGTCTCCAAGGTGCTTTTGAGGAGATCCTTTTGGCTTTTGCACACAGATTTTCCCAGACCAACACGGCTGCATCTTTGAGTCCTCCCTTGACTATTTCTCCTTTTCTTCCAAGAGTGTTATTTTTCCTAACAGAGTTGCATTTGCTTAAATCAATAAATGGTTCCTTTGATGCTAGTTTTATCCGCCTCCTCCTTCAAGAACTTGGACTGAATATGAGGAAAAGTCACTGCTGTTCCCTTAAAGAAGATTTGCATGCAGGATCCATCTAAGGAGTTTATCACATGGGAGGAATTTCTCTCAATTTCGAATGGACCCAATTCGAATTCATGCAAATTCACTAGTTTAGTGAATTTATGTGAATTCTAATTGCATTCGGAATGTGTTCAGAATGACCTCTCATTTCTCAAAACTGACCCCCCATTGCCTGAAATTGTGTGAGATACTCTAATACGCAATTACGTGAAACCCCATGATTGCGTTCGGAATGACTTCCCTTTTGCCCGAAATTGTGTGAGATACTTTAATTCGCAATTACGTGAAACCCCATGATTGCGTTCGGATTGCCATTGCATTATACCCCCAAATTCCGTCGTATGATAAACTCCTAAGACATATCGAAGGAAACGATATAATTATATAAACTATATAACTATATAATTAATGAATATTGATTATACGTCTGGAAATTTTAGTCAAAAAATACTAGTTCTCCTTTTCTTCCAAGAGTTATTTTTCCTCCTAACAGTGAGAAGTCCAATAAACACACTGCAGAAATAACCCAGTTTGAGACTGCTTTAACTGCCCTCCCTGGGCCCAAGGCTAGGGAATCCTGGGAAGTGTAGTTTTCTAGTCAGTGAGCCTTCTCTGTCAGAGAAATGGAGCTCTCTCTGGTGCCACAAATAAACTACAACTCCCAGGATTCCCTAAAATAGCACTGAGCCAGCCAGGGCAGTTAAAGCGGTCTCAAACTGGATTATTTATTCTGCAGTGTGTTTTGGTCTGGACCAGAGCTGCATTTGCTTAACTCAAGATATGGGTTCGTTTGATTGTTTTATATCTGCCTCCAGAACAACAGGGCCTTTTGGAGCAGCCTTGAGGGGAAGAACTACAGAGGCCAGAAGCCTTTGCGGCCCGCCATTTTCTTTCAGTGAGGACCAGGCTGCTGATCCCAAGGCGGCCCTCAAGACTACATTTCCCAGCACCCTCTTCGGCTCAGAGAAGGCCTCCAGAGAGAGGAAACCACCAAAAGGCCTTAATCTGGAGGAATTGGGTATCCAATCTCTCTGAACTGAGTTGAAGCCTCTTCTTCTTGGCTGCGGTGGGTCTGCCTCAGGGAGGAGGAAGAGGTGTTGTTGTTCTTGTTCTTGTTGTTGTGTGTGTGCCTTCAAGTGGTTTCCAGCTGATGGCAGCCCTGAGGCTAACCTGTCTTGGGGCAGTTCTTTCCCTGAGGCTGAGAGAGTGTGACTCTCCCAGTGGGTTTTCATGGTCGAGTCAGGATTCGAACCCTGGACTTGAGACTAATCAAAAGAAAGAAGGTGGCAGCAGGAGCTTTCCCTAGACTAAAGACTACCTCAGATTATTATTATTATTATTATTATTAATATTATTACTGTTATTATTATTATTCAAAGATATAGCCATGTTAGTCTGTGGAATCAGTCTGGAGAAGGATCTGGCAGCCCCTTTGAGACTCACTGGAAGAAAGGAAATTGGCAGCATGAGCCTTCATAGGCTTCAGTCTACTTCCTCAGATGTATATTATTATTATGATTATGATTATTAATATCATTATTATTATTAAAAGATATAGCCATGTTAGTCTGTGGAATCAGTTTGTAGAGAGCTCTTGTAGCACCTTTGAGACTCACTGAAAGAAAGAAATTGGCAGCAGGAGCTTTCCTAAGCAATGCTCTACTACTTCAGATGCATATTATTATTATTATTCAAAGATGTAGCCATGTTAGTCTGTGGAATCAGTCTGGAGAGAGATCTTGTAACTCCCTTAAGACCAACTGAAAGAAAGTTGGCAGCAAGAGCTTTCCTAGCTTTCAGTCTACTTCCTCAGATGCATATTATTATTGTTATTATTGACCTTTATTTATATAGCACTGTAAATTTACACTATAAATTTATTATTCAATGATATACCCATGTTAGTCTGCGGAATCAGTTTGTGCAGAGATCTTGTAGCCCCTTTGAGACTCACTGGAAGAAAGACAATTGGCAGCAGGAGCTTTCCTAGGCTTCTGTCTACTTCCTCAGATGCATATTATTGTTGTTGTTGTTGTTGTTGTTAGACTTCAGTCTACTTCTTCAGTTGCATTTGGAGCAAATGGATGTGAGGAAGTAGACTTAAGTCTAGGAAAGCTCATGCTGCCAACTTCTTTCTTTCAGTCAGTCTCAAAGGGGCTGCAAGGTCTCTCTACATGCTTTTACCTGGTTGCAACAACAACCTGTTGAGGTTCCCTCTTCTAAGTTAAAGGTGTTGTTGCAGGGTGACCTGATGTCTTCCCTTCAGGACATGGCCTCCCTTCAGCCTTCTGTCCAGGAGGAATCTCAAAATGTCAGGCCCCCATTTGGAGCAGGGCTAAGAATCATGAATGTTCATGTATATGAGCGAGGCCTTTTTTAGCTTTCGTTTTGTCATGTCCTACGTTTTCCTGGAATGTCCTCTGTTTTGTGGTGCCTTGTCCTCATTTGCGGTGAGGATATCTGGGCACCCTGTGTTGTTGTTGTTATTATTGTTGTTGTTAACAGCCTCTCTAGTCAACCACAACTCATGGCGACCCTATGGAGGAGACATCTACAAGACCCCCTATCCCCCACTGCCATGCTCAGGTCCTACAAATTCATGCCTGTGATCTCCTTAATTGAGTCTAGCCGTCTGGTATGCAGCCGTCCCCTCTTTCTACTTCCGTCTACCGTTCCTTGCATTATTGTATTTTCCAATGAGTCTTGCCTTCTCATGATGTGGCCAAAGTATGCCATCCTAAGTTTTGTCATCTTGGCTTCCAGGGAGAGCCCAGGCCAGTCTGATTCTAGGCTTCATCAATAGAAGTATAGCGTCTAGATCAAGGGAAGTAATAGTGCCATTCTATTCTGCTTTGGTCAGGCCCCACCTGGAATACTGTGTCCAGTTCTGGGCACCACAATTCAAAAAGGATGTGGAGAAACTGGAGCGGGTCCAAAGGAGGGCAACTAAGATGGTGAAGGGCCTGGAAGCCATGCCCTATGAGGGAGCTGGGGATGTTTAGCCTGGAGAAGAGAAGGTTAAGAGGTGATATCATAGAATCATAGAATCATAGAATCATAGAGTTGGAAGAGACCACAAGGGCCATCCAGTCCAACCCCCTGCCATGCAGGAACTCCAAGTCAAAGCATCCCTGACAGATGGCCATCCAGCCTCTGCTTAAAGACCCCTAAGGAAGGAGACTCCACTACACTCCGAGGGAGTGTGTTCCATTGTCGAACAGCCCTTACTGTCAGGAAGTTCCTCCTAATGTTGAGGTGGAATCTCTTTTCCTGCAATTTGCATCCATTGTTCCGCGTTCTAGTCTCTGATACCCCTGTTTAAATATTTGAAGGGATGTCAAACTGAGGAGGGAGCAAGCTTGTTTTCTGCTGCTCCAGAGACTAGGACCCGGAACAATGGATGCAAATTGCAGGAAAAGAGATTCCACCTCAACATAAGGAGGAACTTCCTAACAGTAAGGGCTGTTCAACAGAGGAACACACTCCCTCAGAGGGTGGTGGAGTCTCCTTCCTTGGAGATCTTTAAACAGGGGCTGGATGGCCACCTGTCGGAGATGCTTTGATTGAGAGTTCCTGCATGGCAGAATGGGGTTGGACTGGCATGGCCCTTGGGGTCTCTTCTAGCTTTATGATTTGGCTGTCCATTGTATCCTCAGCAATCTTCTCCAACACCACATCTGGGAGCCCTTTCTAGTTTTCCCACTGGCAACCGAATATCCTGTACCTTTAACGGTGGTTTGGAAGAAGGAATTTTAAGAGGTTTTACTTGTTACCTTGTTGTGTTACACCTGCTGACATCTTTTCTCTTTGTGTATCTGTCTTCTAGTTGTCAACTTAATGGCAACTCTATGGATTTCAGAGGGTTTTCTTAGGCGAGGAATACTCAAGAAGTGATTTTGCTAGTTCCCTTCTGCTGAAATATTGACCACAGCGTCTGGTATTCATTGGCAGTCTCCCATCCAGCTGCTAATTAGGGATTACACTGCTTAGCTTCCAAGATCAGACAGGATCTGGTGTCTTTAGCGTCTTTAGGCCCTTTTTACACAGCCACTAAAGTTACAGGAGCCCTTTGCAGTTTTCAGTCTGGCACCCCTACTGCTGCACTCATGAGCTCACTGTTACATGGGATGCGAAAGCTGTCCCTCTGTGGTTGTGTGACTTTGACCATTGTGTGGGAATTCCTGTGATGGAGCCTTTACTCCATAGAAGACACACTCCCCTTTGCAAGGACAGGGTAGAGTAGTCCTAGTTTATTTTCTGGACTACAGCTCACAGACTCTCATGCCATAGTAGGCATGAGTGTCTGAAATGAATAAATGATACAGCTGAAGATATATTGATTTTGAATTAGAACTGAGTTAGTCAGAAACAGAAAACAGTTTCTCTGTATCACAATGACTAGCATTTTAGATTCTTTCAGGCTGCATCTGCACTGCAGAAATAGTGCAGTTTGACAGCACTTTAACTGCCATTGGAATTCTGGGATTTGTAGTTTTCTGAGATATTTAACCTTTTCTGTCAAAGGACTATATCAAAAGGGGAAAATCGGGGGTTTGGATATTTATACCAGTGAAGAGATCCAGGACATCAGTACTGGAAGCCAAGTGGAGAGCATCTGGATAAAAATTAAAAGAGAGGGAAACAACAGGGATGTTACTGTGGGAGTCTACTACAGACCCCCAACCCAGGCAGAAGAATTGGATGATGCCTTTCTAGAACAGATGACCACACACTCAGAAATATAGTAGTGATGGGTGACTTCAACTATCCTGATATTTGGTGGAATTCAAATTGTGCCAAATCCTCACTTGCCTTGAAGACAGTTTCATTGTCCAAAAGGTGGAAGAGGCAACAAGAGAGTCAGCTATTTTGGATCTGATCTTAACAGGGAAGATCTAGTTGATGGGGTGCAAGTGGTGGAATCGTCGGGAGTGACCATGTTCTCCTGGAGTTTGGTTATACAGTGGAAAGGTAAAGCTAGGCATAGTCAGACATGCATTCTAGACTTTAGGAAAGCTGATTTCAATAAACTTAGAGAAATACTGAGGGTGATCCCATGGTCAGGAATTCTAAAAGAGAAGGGAGTTCAAGGCGGATGGGTGTTCCTCAAAAGGAAGATACTGATAGCATAATTTCAAACAGTTCCAATGAGGAAGAAAAATGGGAGATGTCTCAAGAAACCAATATGGATGACTAAGGAACTTACAACTGAGCTACGTTTTAAATGTAACATGTATAAGAAGTGGAAAAATGGGGAAATCACTGAAGAGTAATTCAAACAAATAGCCAGCACGTGTAGGGATAAAGTCAGAAAAGCTAAAGCACAGAATGAACTCAGGCTGCCTAGAGAGGTTAAGAACAATAAAAAGGGCTTTTTTGGGTATGTACACAGCAAAAGGAAGAAGAAGGAAATGGTAGGGCCATTGTGTGGTGAATATGGCAAAATGCTAACTGGACAGAGAAAAGACAGAATTACCTTCTTTGCTTCAGTCTTCTCAGAAAAGGCAAAGGGTGCTCAACCTAAGGATAATGGGGCAGGAGACAGACTAGGGGAATTGCAGCACAGATTAAGTAGAGAGATAAGTACAGGAATACCTGCTTAACCTAAATGAATATAAGTCTCCAGGACCAGAGGAACTACATCCAAGGGGTATTAAAAGAGCTGGCAAATATAATATAGGAACCATTGGCAACAATCTTTGTGAACTCCTTGAGAACAGGAGAATTCCCAGCAGACTGGAGGAGGGCAAATATGTTTTTCTACTTAATTGTGCACCGCCCTGATCATCGGAAGGGCGGTATAGAAATAAAGCTTTTATTATTATTATTATTATTATTATTATTATTAAATGTTGTCCCCATCTTCAAAAAGGGGGAAAAAGAGGATCCCAACAATTATTGTCCAGTTAGTCTGACATCAATTCCAGGAAAGATTCTGGAGAAGATCATTAAACAGAGAGTCTGGGAATATCTAGAGGATAATTCCATAATCACAAAAAGCCAACATGGGTTTCAGAGAAACAAGTCATGCCAGACAAACCTGATCTCTTTTTTTGAAAAAATTACCAGCTTGGTAGATGAAGGGAATGCTATGGATATAATATATCTTGATTTCAGTAAGGCTTTTGACAAAGTTCCCCATGACATTCTTGCAAACAAGCTTGCAAAATGTGAACTAGGCAAGGTAACCGTTACATGGATTTGTAACTGCTTGGCTGGCCGCAACCAAAGGGTGCTCAACAATGGCTCCTTTTCATCCTGGATAGAAGTGACCAGTGGGGTGCCACAGGCTTCTGTCCTGGGCCCAGTGCTATTCAACATCTTTATTAATGACTTGGATGACAGAACTTGGGGCATACTTATCAAATTTGCAGATGACACCAAATTAGGAGGAGTAGCCAATACTCCAGAAGACAGGATCAAAATTCAAAATGACCTGAATAGACTAGAAAGCTGGGCCAACGCTAACAAAATGAAATTCCATGCAGAGAAATGTAAAGTTCTACACTTAGGGAGGAAAAATGAAATGCACAGATATAGGATGGGGGCCACCTGGCTGAATGAGACCACATGTGAAAGGGATCTAGGAGTCCAAGTAGAACACAAATTGAATATGAGTCGACAGTGCGATGCAGCAGCTAAAAAGGCCAATGCAATTTTAGGCAGCATCAATGGAAGTATAGTGTCTAGATCAAGGGAAGTAATAGTGCCACTCTATTCAGCTTTGGTCAGGCCCCACCTGGAATACTGTGTCCAGTTCTGTGCACCACAATTCAAAAAGGATGTGGAGAAACTGGAGCGGGTCCAAAGGAGGGTGACTAAAATGGTGAACGTTCTCGAAACCATGCCCTATGAGGAGCCACTTAGGGAGCTGGGGATGTTTAGCCTGGAGAAGAGAAGTTTAAGAGGTGATATGATCGCCCTGTTTAAATACTTGAAGGGATGTCACATTGAGGAGGGAGCAAGCTTGTTTTCTGCTGCTCCAGAGAACAGGCCCTGGAACAATGGATGCAACCTCCAGGAAAAGAGATTCCACCTCAACATTAGGAAGAATTTCCTGACAGTAAGGGCTGTTCGAAAGTGGAACACACTCCCTTGGAGAGTGGTGGAGTCTCATTCCTTGGAGGTGTTTAAACAGAGGCTGGATGGCCATCTGTCGGGTATGCTTTGATTGGGAGTTCCTGCATGGCAGGGGGTTGGACTAGATGGCCCTTGTGGTCTCTTCCAACTCTATGATTCTATGATTCTATGATTCTAATATCCTGGGGAAATTGCGCAATCGCGGTGAAGATTTTCACACACATCACAGATAAAGAGACTTATTCCGGGAATAACCAGCAACAAATCATTAATGGGATTTATCTGATTTCCCCAGATAAGTCCTCTTTAACTGCGACATTGTAGGAAAATCTTCACCGCAATAGAATTGATTCTTTAAACCTCCAATTTTCCCCATGTGATAAAGTCCAGAGGGTACTGGTGCGACTACAAACTACAAATTTCAGGATTCCACAACATGGAACCATATCAGTAAAAGCAGTATCAAACTGGGTTATTTCTGCAGTGCAGATTCAGCTTCAGCTTTCCCCTCTCCAGCACCAGGGAGTCAGGAGCTGTTATAGGTACTTCTACTAGGAGATGAAAGCAGATTTGCAAGCTCTTGTTCTTATGAGCATCCTGCACACACCTCACCCCTTCTCTCCTAGTCCACAAGCTGGTTTATCCTCACTGAGACTGGAAACCCCAGTGCTGGCAATGTGCTGTAATATACAAACTATACATGGGGTCACAATACAAATTGTGTTGATGAGAGAATACAGAATGTTTGTGTGGCCACATTGTTTTTCTATTATTCCCATACTTTCTGTTCTGCTGCAGTACATCTTTAGTCTGACTTCTCCCATATTTTGACCTCTGGTTCTCATTGCTGTTCTTATGGCTTTCTCATAGTATGAATCCAGATGACTTTCAAAGTAGCTCATTGATTACAGTGTGTTAAGTTGCAATGCGTGCTGACCATAACAGATAAATAAGAAAATTAAGACTTAATCCAGCTGCACTTAATCTGAAATCTGTTAATCAGGTGGCGATGTGTTAGGGTGTTAAATAGTAACCAGTATGTCAAGTGGTCATATGTACACCCTGGTAAGTTATCACCCTGGTAAAATAGCATTTATTAGTCTAATTATTGCTCCATGGTTGGTCTGCCATATACTGATCATCTTATATAATAGGCCCATTGGATAGAGAGCTCTGTTTCCAACTCCCAAATGAAGTTTAGCAAAAGTGCAGTATGTAATTGCTCTGATATATAGTAATCCTCTAGATCGTAAATATGTTTTTGCCAGGTCGGGTTCTTTCACAGATTACTCTGTTCCTCGTATTCAAGTTTCTCCCCCTCAATTTGATGAGAACAAACTTATGACTTATATTTGAAAAAAATATTAATTATGTTTTCAGGGCCCATTCAAACTACCCTGTTACAGCTCCTGGGTTTGATGGTTTGGTCAGAGGCACCAGAAGAGGATTCTCTGGTTTAGGGTTCCATAGGCCCTTCTCTCAATGGCCAACCCAAACATCTCATAGGATGAAACTATAGAAGTTAAAGTGGAATTATAGTGCTACAATTTCAGAGTGGAAAATCAGCCCATGGAGTCATGTCAAATAGTAAGACATTAAAGGAGTTTGAGGGTTTCTGTTTATTGGCAATATTAGTATATTTGCAATCACTAACAGCCGGTTTTACAAATATCAGCAAACAGATTAATTCCTAGATGTGCAATTCATAGATAATTACTTTGAAGAGAATATATAGACTGTACAATACCATACATGTCTGCTCAAGAAGTATGCCCCATCCAGCTCAGTGGGAATTACTTCCATATGAAGGTTATCAGCTCAAGATTCTCTCTTGTGTACTGTATTTAATTTTATGATGGGATAGGCATTAAAGTATTATTACAGTGGTCCCCCGCCTTACGAATCCCCCGGTTTGCGAAAACCCCGGGATCCGAAAGGCGGCGGACCGGCTTCTTATCCCTCGGGATACGAAATATCCCCCGGGATACGAAGGAAAAAAAGCCACACGGCCCCTTTAAATGGCCGCGCGGTCCATTGAGTTTAGCGGTCCCCCGGGAAACGAAAGCTTCCGGGTTACGAAAGTAATCCTGGAACGGATTACTTTCGTAACCCGGGGGACCACTGTATTATTATTAATAACCTTTATTTATATAGTTCTGTAGGTTTACACAGTGCTGTACATATAAACTTATAATTAGACGGTTCCCTGCCCTCAGGCTTACAATCTAAAAGACATGACACAAAAGGAGAAGGGAAAGGTGAAGGGAAGGGGATCAGGTCTGGTGATTCTTCTTTCCCTCTGAGGCCTGGACCAAGGCAGATGGACTAGAGGGAGGGCTTGGCTTCTTAATGCACAGTTAAAACAGGCCAGACAAAGTCACACATCTGGGAACGCTTCTCTAAACAATATAGTCTTTAACTCAGTTTTGAACCTGGTTAGAGAAGTGATGAGGCATGCATGTCAGGGAAGAAGTTTCCAGGAGTGAGGGGCAGCAAGTGAGAAGGGACGAATCTGGGACAGGGCAGTGGAAATCCTCGGCTGGGACAGGAGACCTTGACTACCAGAGTGGAGGGTACGAGGAGGAGTGTGAGGAGAAAGAAGGTCAGACAAGTAAGGAGGGGCCAGTCCGTGGAGGGCTTTGAAAGTTAACAACAAAAGCTTGTACTGGATGCAGAAGGGGAGGGGGAGCCAATGAAGGGAGGATAAGAGAGGAGAAACATGGTCAAAGCGGCGAGCAGATGTGATAATACGTGCAGCTGAGTTCTGGACAGAGATTAGAGGATGGAGGTGAGAGAGAGGAAGCCCTGTCAGAAGAAGCTTACAATAGTGTAGTCGTGAGACCACCAGGGCATGGACCAGAGTCTTGGCAGTGGAGGCTGAGAGAAATGGACGGAGTTTAGCAATGTTGTAAAGGGAGAATCTACAGGTCTTGGCAGTGGCCTGAATCTGGGGAGTAAACGACAGAGAGGAATCAAAGATGAAATCAAAAGTGCGGGCTTGCTGAACCGGTTGAATAGAAGTGCCGCCAACAGAAACAGAAAAGGAGTATTGAAGGGTGGGCTTAGGTGGGAAGACAAGAAGCTCTGTCTTAGACAGTTGTTAAGATACTAGTTGTTAAGATACTAGTTCTGACGATCGGAAGGTTGAAAGGTTGGCAGTTCAAGGCCCTAGTGCTGCATGATGAGATGAGCTCCTGTCACTAGCCCCAACTTCTACCAATCTAGCAGTTCAAAAGCATGCAAATCCAAGTAGATAAGTAGGAAAGTAACAGCGTTTGATGTAGTCATGCTGGCCACATGACCACCCGAGTAGTCTTTGGACAGTTCAGCTTAGTAACAGAGATGAGCACTGCCCCCAATAGTTGGTTACAACCAGGCAGGCATTATCAAGGAACTACCTTTACCTTTATAGGCATAACCTATTTGATGAAAAGACAAAATGCTGCAGTAAAAATTTAAACATTTTTTTTTCTTTAAAGGTCTGTGTTGCAAATTCACAATGTTTGGGGATTTATTTGATGAAGATTTCTCAGTTCAGTCGCACAATCAGTGTGGGAAGACTAAGTTGAAACTCAAAGATGCTGACCTACCATTTCCTAGAGAAAACACCAATTTAAGTGGAATAAAAAATCAGGGTGGAACATGCTACCTGAATTCACTTCTTCAAACCCTGCTCTTCACACCAGAATTTAGAGGTATAGTATTCATATTGATTCTTAGACATATTTATTTAAATGCCAGATTGATGACACAAAAAACAGAAAGAGTCTTGTACAGTGGTCCCCCGGGTTACGAAGGTAATCCGTTCCAGATTACCTTTCGTAACCCGGAAATATTCGTTTCCCGGGGGACCGCTTTAAGGGACGGACTGCGCGGCCGATTTAAAGGGGCCACGCGGTTTTTCCCTTTCGTACCCTGGGGTTTCTTTCAGATATCGGGGGCTGTTTTGCGGTCCCGCCGGTTTCGGCTCCCGGGGATTTCGTTCCCCAGGGGCTTTGTATCCCGGGGGACCACTGTAGTACAATAAAGTTTAACAATTATATAACCTGAAAATGTATTCTGAGATGAAACTTGGTACATTCACACAACACGAGAAACCACAGATTGCTGTGTGAATATGGGCAGTTCCTGTCTCTGATTTGCTTTCCTCCCAGATCAACAGAGAATGAATCCAGGATTTGTTTGTCTGTTTTTCAGCTTCTTTCTCTGGTTTGTTAGGTGAGAGCAAACTTCCTGCTAGATAACAATTGAGGAACAAAGCTCTGTGGCTTAAGCGTTCCTGAAGCATGTAGGACCAATCAAGTAGCATACTCCGGCGCACTGTTCATTCATGATAGTCCAGGGTTTATGTGGATCTGTTGCTTCTTATAGCATGTTAATACACTCTGTGTGATGAAGTAGAAGTCTATGGGCATGTGTATACCAAAGCCAAGGTCATTTTATTCAGATTTGATTGCAAGCTCCTGCTCCTTAATGCACAATTGATTGACTCTGGAGCAACATCAACACCCCTACCCCAACCTCGGTTGTGCACCTTAGTATTTTGTTGAATTATATTGAAATATCATGTATTTTTTTCTACTATCCTTTTTATTTTCTTTCACATCTTTAAAAAAAACACGTTCTTACTCTATTGAACTATAATAGTTAAAACATGTTCTTTTATTGCATGGACTTTGCATTTTTTATTACACTGTTGCTTTGATTATTGACACATAATAGTTTGATCAATATCTGGGTGCTCTTCTGTTCTGGTAGATAAATTAGCAGGAAGTGCTAAACACAGACACTATTTTCTATTTAATACATAGGTGTAACCAACATTTCTAAATGATGATAACTATGATTATTTAGAATAGTGCCCCCTTCTCATTTTCTCTCCTCTGATTAACCATATAGTGCCAGTCATGTGCAGTTCTTAAAGCTATTACAACTTCAGAGTAAACAAAATATGGCACCCAAAATATGTGTGAGAGAGATATGTTTCAGCCAAAATCCTGTATCAGGAGCTTGTAACCTCTCTTAGCCCAACCCCACTGACCCATCATTCATCCACACTCCACTCACTGGCATAGCAGACCTCTTTCTCCCCATACAGCTGATGTCCAGAAAAGTAGGTTTGAGGAAGGGGAATTATGATCATGGCAATAGTGGATGCACCCGCACTGCAGAAATAATCCAGTTTGACACCACTTCAACAGTTGTGGCTCAATGCTAGGGAATTCTGAAAGCTGTAGTTTTGTCAGTCATTTAGCCTTCTCTATCAAAGATCTCTGGAGCCACAACAAACTACAGTTCCCAGGATTCTATAGCACTGAGTCATGGCAGTTAAATTGGTGTCAATCTTGATTATTTCTGCAGTGCAAATGCAACCAGTGTCACAATCATGACTAAGTAGTAATCATGAATGCAAAACAGTTATGTATGAGTAAATTAATAACTGTTCATAATCACAGTTCTGACACTGTTGCCATGATATACATCACTTCTCAGACTCCTTTACCAGACATCATCAGCTGCATGAGGAGGAGGTCTATCCTGCTGGTGATCAGAGTACTAGTGAATGATGTTTCTGTTAGGTTTTGGGAAGTTGGGCCAGGAGAGCTTACTTATATAATTCAAAGACATAGCTGTGTTAATCTGGATCAGTATGCAAAGGGTATAGCACCTTTGAGATTAACTGAGAGAAAGAAGTTGGTGTGATGCTGACTGGGAACCAGAAAAGATATGGGATAAACTGGCCAAGAGAGCTGTCATGAGGCTGTGGTATTAACAAATATTATATCTGTAACGTGCCGGGAAACCACTGTCTCTGTTCAGCTCACTGTTGGTGGTGTAGATGTGTTCCAGTTCTGTTGTTTCTCTTTCCATTTTTCCTTTGTATTTTTGTTTGTTTGTCCTTGAACAAAACAAACAAACAAATACAAAGGAAAAATGTCCAAGATGGAATGGTCCAAAATGGAATGCCCAGGAGGTCCAAGATGGAATGTCCAGGAAGACTGACTTGTTCTGCTACTGGTTTTTGTGTATTCCCATTCCTAAAGTCTGACTTATGTCCATTTATACTCTGGCGTGGAGACTGGCCTCTTTGCCCAATGTAGAGTGCTGAAGGGCATTGTTGACAAAGGATAGTACAGTATATACTTAACTAAGTAGCTGATACAAGATTCCAACATCCATCTTAGTATTTAGTGTTTCTTTTATCATACAAACATTTAAGCATCCTAATAGAACTCTTGGAAAATTGTTGTTACTTCTCTTTATCTTTCCAGAAGCACTGTTTTCCATAGGCCCTGAAGAACTTGGCTCTCTGGAGGACACCCATAAGCCTGAATCAAAGGTGTTGCGTTCTACTTGAAATATTATCAGATTCAACTAGTAGACAGAGAATTAAAATGTTATTATGGAATGGATTTTACTTTATATGCTTACCTGATTAACAGAAGAAGAATCTTTCCTTACAGATACTTCTGAAATGCTTTCAGTCTAGTTCATAGAACCACCTATTGAGCATTAGGAAGATTTATAGTGGTGTAATCTTTCTGTTTTGAACCATTGGTGTTGTTTTCCACATGATACACTTTTAGAAGAGTGTTAGAGATGCAGTTGCTTTTGTGTAAGCTCCTTAAAATCTGGACCATTAATGTTGTGTGCCTTAAAGTTTCTTCTAGCTTCTGGAGACCCTACCTGGAACCTTTCACAGGGTTTTCTTGACAAGATCTGGTTAGAGTCGGTTTTGCTTGTGCCTTTGTGTTCTTCTAAAGCTGTTGGCGTATGACTTGCCCCAGTGGGTTTCTATTGCTGTTTGAAGATCCAGACCCTAGTTTCTCAGAGTCTTTGCCCAGTGCTGAAACCACTGGACCATGCTCGCTCTAGATAGCTAATAGTAATGTTTATGAATAACAAATCCACACTAAAAAAATGATGGACTATGCCTAAACTTATATTGTAAAAGGCAAGAGAGGAGGATAAAATACGTGAATTGAAGTGCTTATTAACAGACCAAAGAGTGGGGGCATAGAAATCTTGTTTAGAAACAGTAGTCAATGGTAATGTTTGAAAATTTAGAAGTAGGCGGGGACTAGAAAGAGAAAATGTACCAGTATTACAAGGTGTCAGCATGTGAGTCTGGCCTTGAAGCTTTCTTGTGTGCTGTTGGTGGTTTGCAGCAGAATAGAAAGGGTATGACAGTGACAAATCCACGCGGAGACCTTTTGTGTGCAGTTACTGCTCTGTGGATGGGATTTCAAATGGTACTCATATGGTGGTATTTTTTTGTTTTGTTTGGAAGCTGTTTTGGGATGAGATTTTTTTCTTTCCTTTTAAAAAATATATCATCTAAAATCCGCATAAGATAGAATAAGACAAAAAGAAGCAGGGGAAAGGAAATTATTACATTGACTAAAACAATGCAACAAACATACAGAATCTCTCTGTGTTTGTTATATAGAATGGCCAATTTTTAATGATAAGAATTTTCACTTGATCGTAGAATATGAACGAAAGTAGAGTTCACTAAATCTGTGATCTGATCAAAGTCAAGCATACTTCAGTCTAGTGGGAAGAGATGAGCTATCCTTAATACATTCCTATTGAAATCAGTGGAATTTTAAAAGTATTTACTTTTGTTAGGATTATGCACTGCATTTCTGGGTGCTTGTTGGTTAGTTTCTGCTTTATTTTAAATGTCACTGTTATGTTTAAAGGAGTATTTTAAAGTATGCTGTCATTTTTGTTTAGGTTAGAATAATCCCCTTACAGCTGCAAAGGTTGTTTGCCCAGCTTTTGCTGTTAGATCAACATGCTGCATCCACAACAGACCTTACTGACAGCTTTGGATGGAATAGTAATGAGGTACAATATAGCAGTATTCATTGGGTTTCTTTGTGTTACATAAAATGTATTATCTTCCTTTTCAACATTTCAGTTTCACACAATTTATTTTAAAACAATAAAGTTTTGTTTTGTCTTTTGTTTCTTGCAGGAAATGAGACAACATGATGTTCAGGAGTTAAATCGGATTCTGTTCAGTGCTTTAGAAACCTCTCTTGTAGGAACTTCTGGCCATAATCTTATAAACCAGTTGTACCATGGGACAGTTGTTAATCAGATTGTCTGCAAAGAGTGCAAGAATGTCAGTGAGAGGCAGGTAAATCCTTAGGCAAATGACACAGTTGTGTTCCCTCTGTGAAAGAGACTATAAAGTAAGGTGCACCTCTATAAATATACCATCACACCTCTTTTAGTTTGATTATCCAAATATTGCTCTACAGAACATTATTATTATTATTATTATTATTATTATTATTAACCTTTATCAGATGTTTTCAAATAGTTGCTCTGTCACAATAAATCAGCTTTCATGATCTAGCATGAATAGATTTTTGATCATTTGAAATGTAACAATAAGTTTCTGCATTTGCAAACAAATGAGTCACATTTCCATACTTTTGATTGTCCCTTTGCTGAGCTGAAGCACAAGCTAGCTTGTTCATTAAACGATTCAATATTGTTTTCTTAATACAGTATAATACTCACAAAATTCTCTCATCTGCTCAGAAAATATTATCTTGTTATTCCCCCCCCCATATTTTTTAAATTTTCATACACACATTCACACTTATCTATGTTCCATATAAAAACATATAAAATACAATAACATATTATAAGAGAGGCCATTACCCTACTCCTATCCCTTCCCACACATTACTATATGTTGGTTTAACTTCTTATGAGCTACAACATCTTATATTAATGTTTAATTAGTATTAGACATTTGGAAATTATTCCTTTGTCTTAAGTCCAAATAAAACAGTCACATTTGTCTAAATATTTTTCAACACATTATACCATTTCATTTGAGGGTCTAGTTTAGGCCACATGGCTGGAAATAAGTGTTAATAATTTTTTAAAAAATGTTTCTTGTGGGCATATGTCCCTAGACATATCCTTTGTCACATCCCTAGCATCCCCACTGCAGCATGGTGATCTGAATAGCATGCTGTAATGTTCTGCTGTATTTTAATTAACATATTTTAAATTAAATATGTAAAATATTGCAGTATCTTTAAAATATTTGGAGAAGATATATTTAGTTTTTCTTAATCTGCTCTCCAGTTTGACATACATTTTTTATTGCTAAACTATAGACACTGACATGAACTACCACATACACTTATATATAAGTCTAGAAACTTTAGTCAAAAAATTGACCTCAAAAACCTGAGTCGACTTATCCTTGGGTCAATGTAAGTACTGTCCTTTAACTCTTATTTTAAAAGGAACAATGCACTGATGAGAAGCAAGAGCATAATCTGTCCTGGATACATTGATCCTTCCCCCCATTCTCTCATCCATCCAGCCTTTAGGATGAGCATAAACAGTTGTGTCTGCTGGAATTTTGTAAATTGTTTGGCATTGTTTTCCTTGCTTCATCCTTTCTTACATGCCCCTAAGTTTTACCCTCAACTTATCCAGGGGTCATATCAAAATCAATAATTTTGGCCCCAGAACCTACCCTCGACTTACACATGATATTGACTTATAGTTGAGTTTATATGGTAGATCTTTAATGAGATGATATATAAATGAGCTGCATATGGAGTTATTCTGTACAAAAAAGCACTTAAATCAGAAAGTCTTCAATTAGCTTTATTTTCCCATTTTAGCCAAATGAGGAGACTTTGTTCCAAAGCTGTAAGCCATGTTCTTCTAGCATGGTTGCCCTTAAAAGATTATATTTTTTGTAATGTTGGCATTATTTTTTATGTGATATCTTCAGTTGATATTCAAAAAGAGATCCCCCACCTCACTCCTACATTCTACTTTATAGGAAGATTTCTTGGATCTAACAGTTGCTGTGAAGGATGTATCTAGTTTAGAGGAAGCCTTGTGGAACATGTATGTGGAAGAAGAACATTTTGAGAGAGACAACCTATATCGGTGTGGAGCATGCAATAAACTGGTTGAAGCAACAAAGGTAACACTTAACATGTACCCTGTCCCCAAATTAACTTTATAGTGAATCATCATAAAATACAGGTGCTCATTTTTGTTTTGTACAGAGTTCATTTAACTATAGAATCTGTCCTTTGTGTTATGCATATACTATTCCAAAAGGAAGAAAGTAATCATTGCTATTATAGAAGATATATAACCACTGATCTAATCAGCTATAATCTCAAAAGTGAATGGTAGGAGATTTTGTTTTGTTTTGTGGAAACTGATTGTTATTAATTATCATTACATTGAACCCTTGGTATTCACTGGGGGTTGGTTCCAGGACCCTCTGTGAATACCGAAATCCATGGATGCTCAAGTCCCATTATATACATTGTATTCCTTATATAAAATGACAAAATCAAGCTTTGCTTTTTGGAATTCTTGAATATTTTCAAGCTGTAGAAGGTTGGATCCCTGGATATAGACCCTTTTAAGGAGAGCCGACTAATTTATTTCCCATCTTTCCTCCAAGATGATTTACAAGCTAAAACATATACCACATAATTAAAACATACGAAAGAGATGTACATATATTAAGATGTGTAATTTGGGCTTTTGCCACTGTAACCCCCCTCCCCATTTCTGTATGGACTCTTCATATGTAAGAGAGAGAGAAAAAATCTCTCAGAATCATAGATCCACAGCAGTGGTTTTCATCCTGATGTCTGGACCTCAGTTCTCAGAATCTGTGGTCTTTGGTCTTGCTGGTGGAGAGCTCGGGGAGTTGAAGTACAAAACAGCTGGAGGCTGAAAGGATGAGAATCCCTAATCTAGAGGGTTGTACAGTTAGAAGTTAAAATTAACAGATGGCCATCCAGTCTCTGTTTCAAAACCTCTGACAAAGGAGATCCAAATAGTGCTGCTCTCGCTTCATTGTAGGGTATTTAATCCTTAAAAGGGCAGCACAGTCAGTTACTTTGCTTCTTGTTTTTCATGTTTTTATAAAGTAAGGGCATGTACTGGTGCTTGTTATTTTATTAAGGCACCCTATGCTCCAGATCGTTCACTCCCTAAAATTTTCTTGCTGCCTTCAGGTTCTGTGCCTTTAGCAACTTTTTCTCGACTGCACATAGGTCAGGAGTATTTAGCTGTATTTGTGAACATACATTTCCTGAGATGTGCAGACTCATTAATGAGCTGCATGAGATAAATTGTAAGTGAGGTGTGATTCACCTACAAATGCTGTTTAAGGATGAAATACAGGCTGTTTTGGCCTATTTTCAGTTCTTACAAAGCTTTACCTGTTTCCAAAAATAAGGGTCTGAAGCAAATCGTTAGTCCCATCTGTAGCAGAATTGTGGAAAAAATTGAATTTATATTGATTAAAAATAGCCTCCTTTAGTTAGTATTAGCAGCTGGATTTAGACTGTGATTTGATTTTAATGTACAGGATATTTTAATTCTCTTACTAAATAAGTGCTTTTGATTATTAGAAACAATATCTGTTAGTTTTGATATGTTGCTCCTTCTACATTTACCTGGGAAAATGTATGGTAGACTGACTTCTGTTCTGATATTTTTGCTATGTGTGTTCTGTCTTTCTTCTGAAATATCCTTGTGTTTGTTAGACATATCTTTAAACTGTATCCTGACTTTTCATAAATAGTACTGAAGGGGGCTAGCAGCAGTAGAATACATTTATAAAAATAAAACTGCAATAATATTCATAATAAAAAGCAGAAAAACAAATGTGTTACTGTGTCTTTAAAAGGTGAACACCTTCTAAAAAGCATTCTGATTATTTTGCAGTCTGCTAAACTACGCAAGTTGCCTCCATTTCTCACGATATCCCTCTTGAGATTTAACTTCGATTTTGAGAAGTGTGAACGATACAAAGAGACAAGCTGCTATACGTTCCCAGTTCAGATAAACCTCAAGCCTTTTTGTGAGCAGGTTGAACTTTCTTTCTCTTTTGATGTCTAAATTTTCCTGCTTGTTTGTACAGCTATTTGGAAATTGCAGTGGACTGAATCATTATTGCGTGTTTGCACATCACTCATAATTGCACAATTTATCCCCAGTCAAGCTATGCCCTGGGCTGATTGTGTGGCATGTATCTTGTTTCTTAGTACAAAGGTTAAAAGAAATAGTGTCCTTTAGAACTAGTGGCCAATAGTTCAGAGCTCATGGTAGTGCTGACGTATTTTTAACCATTTTGAGAAATGTTCTCCCGGTTTATATGCTGGGATTAAGTGCATATATTAAAAAAATCAGTGGAGATTTTCCTCCAGCTGCCATAAACCAGAGTGAGCAGACATTTGTTCTATGGCTGCAACCAAAACGAACAGATTTAGATCCTCCAAGGCTGAGCTTTGTCATGCTCCTCACAAGCACAGTTGAGGAGTAGGAGCTGATATAGCACAGATGCCACACAGCTTCAGGCTGGAGCTCTGCAGTGGTTTAAGACTTTGGGCAAGGGTTAAGGATGTTTGCCAAATGAAGGAATCATGGTTCACAACAAAGGGAACCATAGATATACATTGATGCAGCATCCTCCTGTGGATTGCTGCATGAGGCATGGTATTTTGAAGGAAGAGGCAGGAATTCATGACCCGCCATGAATGGCCCCAGTCATCTATTGCATCCGGAGCAAAAGAGTGGGACTTCAACGTACAAAGTCACACTTGGAAAATACAAAGCAACTCTATAATAATTCAGTCCCAGCAGCAGAGACTACAAACAGGTGCTATACAATCCTAACTCAGTCAATATTGCACATGCCATGAGGCATTGTCTCTCCTGCACTCATTCCCTCAGCTTTCAGTCATAGCACAGAGAGTGCAGGAGGAGCCCTAACTTGTGAAGCACATAGAAGCGCATAGTCTCTGAGCCTGAATGCACAGTACATATTTGAGAAGCGATAAAAGATACATGGCACGAGTGCACAGCCTGCTTGTGCCTCGTTCTCCGCCATGCCCCAAGGAAAACTGTGGGGGAATTACAGTTTCAATATACGTATCCATCTACCTGGAAACAGAATATTCTCCATTTGGAGCCCAAAACCAACGTTTGCCTCATTTCAGCACCAAGCTTAAAACCCAAGCATTTGAACCCTGATGTTCACAGTTTTGTTTGGTATATTGCAATGCACTTCTATTTTTAAGCAGGGTTTGGCTTTAAAATTAAAATTTTACGTTTTCAAATTGTAATTGTAGTTTGATGGAATTCGGTGTGTGATGACAGCTTTTTTCCTTCTTTGCACAGCTGGACTGTGAAGTTCCCTGTGTGCAGGTCCTCCCAAGCTGATCTTCACAGACGCATACACTTGTAGAGAAAAAGGAAGTCCTTCAGTTAAACCCCCCCCCCCAATGTTTAAACCTATTATGTTTGAGCACTTTATACTACAGTATATTCAAAAAGTTTTTGTTCTTGAAGGCAGATTGGGTTCACTCACCTATACCACAAGCTATGTATACCCCCACACTTCATAACTTTCTATAGCAACAACATATTTTGTGTATGTGTGTGTGCATATTTTTCTTTTTTCTGTCATGGAAAAGATTTTTGACTTTATTGTATTTTCTTTCTAGACTCAGTTGGATGATCTGGAATTCATGTATGAACTCTTTTCTGTTATAATACACAAAGGTGGCTGCTATGGAGGACACTATCATGTGTATATCAGAGATATTGATGAATTGGGAAACTGGCAAATGCTTGTAAGTCTACTTGTTTGTCATCTCTCCATATTGTAGTCAGCACTTTCTTGAAATATATCTTGAATTGGGTATTTACAATTATGACATTCCCTCTGAAGCATTTCACATGGGATTATTTAGTTAAGCAAAGATGGTTTGTATGAGAGCCTGTTGAAAGGATACTGGTACTGTGTAATTTTTTTTTATAGTTACAGTATTAAATCTTCATTTTTCTGGTTCATCATTTTATATATACTATATGACAGAACTGAATCACTAAATGGTAGAGTATGGGGAATTGTAAATGTTGGGTATAGATTGGAAGAAATATGAAATAAATAGTAAAGTTTGGCTACATATGTTTGTATAAAATGGTGTTCGTCTGCTAGTAGAACGAACATTTCTGGTGAAATGGACCCCTCCTTACCCAGGGCAGAGGGAGTCCCATTGCATGATCAGAAATTTGCTTGGGTGGTAAATATAGATCATGTAAGGCCTACAAGATAGCAATACCTTTTCTCCCCTACTAGTCAATTAAAAGACTGATAGACAGATATGACATCATAGAACTTTCAATTCTGTCTTTGAAATCTTCAATATGATGCTATTTTTTGTTTTCTTGTAGGAGGAAGGCAGCTTGAATGATGAAGAGAAAGGTTTGAAACAGACTGAGAATGACAAAGAGAAGGAAAATCCATTAACAATTCTGAAAAAAATATTGTTGGAGGTACAGTCTGTTAGAATATACAGTCGTCCCCCGGGTTACGAAGGTAATCCGTTCCGGATTACCTTTCGTAACCCGGAAATGACCGTATCCCAGGGGACCGCTTTAGCGGATGGACCGCGCGGCCGATTTAAAGGGGCCGCGCGGTTTTTCCGTTTCGTTCCCCGGGGGATCCTTCGGATCCCGGGGGAATTTTTGCGGTCCCACTGGTTTCGCACCCCGGGGATTTCGTTCCCCAGGGGATTCGTAACCCGGGGGACCACTGTACTTAGCATGCCTTCATAATATTTAAACAGATATTTCTTTGTTGCTGTAGTTAAAGTGCCAAAATGTTACAATGGCTGTGCACTGCAGAAATAATCCAGTTTGACACCACTTTAACTGTCATGGTGGAATGCTATGGAATTTTGTGAGTTGTAGTTTGTTGTGGCACCAGAGCTTTCTGAAAGAGAAGGCTAAATGTCTGACAAAACTACAGTTCCCAGAATTCCATAGGATTGAGCCATGGCAGTTAAAGTAGTGTCACTGGATTATTTCTGCAGTGTGGATACAGCCCACATCTTAGTACAGTTTTGAGCCTGAAAAGTCTAAATCACTTGGATTTTTATGGAGGCATGTTGAACTAATTGTCCATTACAAAAAGTAATAGGTCAAACAATCTGACACATATCTAGGGGTAGCTGGGTTGGCCATACAATAGAGTACAATACCATCTTATTCATCAGACAAAAGGGTTAAAATAAATTCTTTCTCCTGTATGAGAAAGAACAGCAATAACTTTATGGGGCCAACCAAAATGTACAAATTAAGTGTTGCACATTTTTAAAGCTCCACGGTTTCTTCATCAGTCAAAGGTGTTAAAATCATACAGGAGAAAGAAATTGTTTTTAACCCTTTTGCCTGATGAATAAGCTAGCAGAGCTTCAAAAACTTGCAAAATGTATTTTGTGCATTTTGGACTTTTTGCACAGTTTTCCATGTAGGCCAACTACTTACTCAAACATGAATAGATACAGAAATGGGAGTTGGTAGCTGAATGGTGTAAAGCAGTGGTACACAAACTTTTTATCCTTGGGACCTCTTTGCATCTAAATGTGGATGTTGCATCCCTCCTCCATGACATAGTATATGAATTAAAGTATTTTGTTTATTTAGTCTGTGTAGTTTCATTTGCACATTCATGTATATTCATATTTTTAAAAAATTTAAGGAAATAATATCATTCAAATTGGAATAGTTTTACTTAAAACTTAACAACTTAAACTTTTACTTAAATAAATTCAATATTCAACTCAATACATGTGTAAACTTTATACACAAAAAGGTTTGGGAAGAGGAAAAGGCATCAGGGCCTCCAAGTTTTTCAGCCCCCTTGAACACCGCCCCCCGCCAGGTTCTTATCCCACCATTTGAAAACCACTGGCATAAAAAATCAAATCTGCTTTTGCTGCTCACAGTGGGCAGGTTAAAGTGCTGTTTCAGAATGTGCATAATAATGTATAATTCATGCTTTGGACAGACCACTTCTTGGGCCACTGTTCGTCCACATTTTAGAAAATTGTTTTGTTTTTTGCATTTTAGCCAGTAATTATCTGATCTTGCAGGAAGAGTGTAAGGAAATGCTTGTCGATCGTTTGGCACAGAAGGTTTTGGAAAAGAAAAGTGTCTCTTGGAACAAGACGTACCGCAAGCAGTATGGCCCAATCCGGAAGGTATTATTTTACAAGATCCTGCTTATATATAGACAAATTTGTTGTTGTGTGCCTTCAAGTCTCTTCTGACTTACATCAGCCCTAATGTAAGCATATAATGGAGTTTTCTTGGCAAGACTTCTTGAGAGGTGGTCTGCTATTGCCTTCCTCTGAAGCTGAGAGAGTATGACTTGTCCAGGTTCATCCAATGAGTTCCCAGTGACTCAAACCCTGGTCCCTCAGAGTGCTCTGAGTTTCACACTGCAGAAATAAAGCCGTTTCCAACCACTTTAAGTGCCGTGACTCATTTTTATGAAATTCTGGGATTTGTAGTTTTGTGAGATATTTAGCCTTCCTTATCAGGGACCTCTTGTCCCCCTACAAACTACAAATCACAGAATTCTATAGCATCCAGGCATGAAAGTTAAAGTGGTGGCAAACTACTTTATTTCTGCAGTGTGGCAGCAGCCATAGTCCAACACTCAACCACTACACCCTAATGACTTCCATATGTGTAGTGTAGTAAACCAAGGTATGTATACAATTTACTCCTTTTGATTTATTCAGTGTGTTTTATATAGTTCCTTATGCAAGTATATGTCTTGCTCTATCGTTCATGCTACAGTTGGCCCTCCACATTTGTGGCTTTCACTTCTGATTTGATTAATTGCGGTTTTGATTAATATGTTCTCTGTAGGAATTTCTAATTCTTCCAGCACAATTCTGCTGGAAGTTGACCATTGATTTGTACTGGAGGACCTAGACGTTCCTAGAGAAAACACTTCTCTAGGCATTTGTAGGTCCTCCAGCATGATTCTATTATCAACTTCTGGCAGATGTTATCTATAGAGTTGCACTGAAGGGCATGGAGATTCCTAGAAAGATGTTTTAGCAGGTAAAAATAACACATTTTTTTATTTGTGCTTTTTCCACATTCATGGGGGTTCTTCACCCCTAACCCTGGTGAATGTGGAGGAACACTGTACTACATTTTACACCTGGGAAACATTAGGTTTTTAGGCTGCGGCACCTAGAATTCCAAAGCCTGTATGGCCATGTTTGGGTGATGAAGTATTACTTGTTTGTTTTTTTCCCCTGGTTTAGTTTCCTGTTTGTATTCTAAGGTACTTGCATGACATGTATTTACCATTAGCAGGGACATTTGAAGTGAAAGCTGCATCATTAAAAATGAAATGAAATTCTAAGTTGCATGAAGTTTAAGATGTAAACAGTTTATAAAGTACTGTGTATCCTCTTGGGGCTTTCCAGACTGCCAGGAGAGGGCGACATGAAGTTGCCTTTTCCCAAATGCTTAGCAGCTACACTGCAGGTCCCTGGGGTGTATTTAAAAGGCATAGGGCACCTACACTGAGGGGGTGTGGGGGACGACTTATTTGAAGTCTTTTATGTTGCTCAGCAACTACATTGGAAGCTGTCATGATGCTAGAAACACAGGCGGAGCAGCTGCATTGGTGGCAATGAACGGGGCTTTTGGCCGCACTGAACCTTTAATATTTTTGTTGTTGTTGTTGTTGTTGCTGGCTGCGAACTGCACAGTTGCACCGGTACATCATACAGGCAATTGTATTGCCAGCTGCAAACTGCACAGTTGCACAGGTACATCACACATGAATTGCGCAGTTAGGAAGATCTGTCAAATTACCGTTGTGGTTTCGCTGCCCTTTCATGCAGGCATGAACACACCCCTTTTTGCCAGTCTAGATCAGCCCCTTGTGCTACGAAGTGCTTGCAATAGTTGATGGTGTTAGGTACATTTTTAGGAAATCTAAAAGTGTAATGAGAAACTACCCTTACTTCATACCACTTAAACCCTAGCAGTTTGGCTGCTGCTGCATCTCTCTGGAGTTAAAATGGGCACCATTTTCGTGCAGTCTGTCTTGCACGTCAAATATACATTTTAGATGCTTTCTTTCCTCTTTACCCTCCACTATATTCATAGAATCATAGAATCATAGAGTTGGAAGAGACCGAGAAGAAAGAATTTAGGTTCTAGCTTAATTTTAATTCCAAAAATTGCTTGTTATATGTGAAGTTGAAGGCTTTCATGGCTGGTATCCATAGTTTTTTGTGGGTTTTTGGAGCTATGTGGCCATGTTCTAGAAGAGTTTCTTTCTGACTTTTCGCCAGCATCTGTGGCTAGCATCTTCAGAAAATTGCTTGTAATATCTTATGAACCTCCATCCAAAACTTGTATATCTTGACACACATCCAGCAAATACAGTAGAAAGTACCTTCACATCCACCATATTTCCAACATATTCCATTTCTATTTTGCACATTTTCACTAATTTACTTGGGGTCAAGTAGCATTGGTATAATGTTTTATAGAAATTTTCTTTAATATCCATGCTAAGAGTAAATCTCAAGTCTTGACCCCAGGCTCTCTCCCACTTATCCAGTTCTATTGAGTAGTCAATATTTTGTGCCCATTTTATCATATATCCTTTAAACTGTTTCCATATCTGTTTATCTTTTAAATAGCAATTTGTATGCCTTGGATATAGTGGCTTTTTTATTTGTCCACAAGATCTCATTAAGCTCAGTTTTAAAACTTGTAATACCTTCTAGTTTGAGATCTGTGTTTATTTTTTCTCTGAGCTGCCTAAGGGGGAAAAAACCTTTTATAGTTTACACCCTCTTTTTTCAATTCTTCTTCAGTTTTTATTCTTGCCTTTCTCTCCCCCCAATTAAGAGATCTTGATATTTTAACCAACTTTTTTTCCTGCCGTGTTTTTCCTGATCAATGCCTCATGTGGAGATACCCATTCTGGCAGTTCTCTATAGATTTTGCTTTTATATTTGTTCCAAACTCTCAGTAAAGATCACTGGCTATGTCTTTGAACAGTTCATCAAACACACTTGTTTAATATGTCTTATAGTTGAGATGAGCCATAGAATAGGGTTGTGATGTAATACATCAGAAAAATGGCAGGCAGTATGCAAACTCAGAGCATAAAGCTCATGCTAAACCATGGTGTAGCTCTAGTGTTAATGCAGCCAAATTTGGGTTAAGATTTTTTATTTCAAAAGAGAATATTAGTAAATAATAATAGTGTTACTATATTAATTGATTTTTTTTAAATTGTCCCCTTCCTCCTTTCCTTTTAGTATTTACAGAACAATCCCCAAGCATTTCTTCTCAGTTCTGATGAAAGCAAAGTTAGGCTGAATGACCAAAGCCACTATCTCCATTTTGAATCATCATCCCAAAGCCACTTGCAAAATGAAGATATGAAAATGTCATTGGATGAAGCATCAACAGACTTAAACAAACATTCCTCTGAATCCCATTGGTTTGATTTGAATGATTCCAAAGTTCAGCCAATCAGAGAAAGAGAGATTGAGAAGCAGTTTCAGGGGAATGAGAGTGCCTACATGCTGTTCTACCGAAAATCCCAAATGATGAGACCATCTGAAGGTACAAAAAAACTACACAGGGTGTTTGGGCTTTTCATATTTTTGTTTGCTCTTCAGCAGTCATGAAACACTATTTTAAACTCACAGAAAGCTTAAAAAGGAACAGGAGATGTTGTTGTTATATGCTTTTAACATTTGCAGCTTACAGTTACCCTGCCACAATGTCTTCTTGGCAAGATTTGTTCAGAGGCGGTTTGTATTTGTCTTCCTCTGAGTCTGTGAGAAGAATATGGCTTGTCCAAGGTCGCCCAGTTTTTTTTTTTCTCCTGTGGACGAACAGGGATTTGAACCCTGGTCTCCAGAGCCTAGCACTCGTCAGTGTACCATCTTGACTCATATTTACAGAGAGCTTTAAAAGAAACGGTGTTGGAGACCACTGCTGAAGTAGTTGAAGGAGCCTAGATCTGAGTAGTCTACTGACTTTAGGAGCAAAGTTCTCCAGTGAATATTATGGAGCAGCATTAACAAAAAGAAATGTGCATATTGAAACAACTAAACAACTAGCATTTTGAGAAAATAATTTCTAGCCTCTCTTTGAAAGTATGGTAGTTACCACAAATGCAATAAGAGTTTTTTAGTGTTTAATTAAACATAATGTTGTGTTGAGTAACTTTATTTTTTTAAATCCATAGCAGCTACAATATATATAGATCAGCAACAATCATTTATTTGCAAAACATGATCTCCCCCCCCCCATCTTTAAGTACTTGATGCATATTTTCTTTGCTGCCAAGGAAGATGATGCTGTGTGATTTGTGATTACTACACCATCATTATGTCATAAATACATTGTTAATATATTGCTACCCAAAAGAAGAGGACAGGCTCCTCCAGCGCCATCAAAAGGATATCTGTGAAGCTCATAACTTCGAAGCTTGCTAGGCCTTTTAGTATAATTATTTTATAGTTGATACTCAATCAGCTTCTTTTCAACACAGCTCGAGGAAATCCCAGATATCGGGTTCCAAGCCATCTCTTGAATGAAATGGATGCCGCTAACATCAAACTGCAGAAGAAGCGGTAAGTAAGTTATTTCCATGTTGCTATCCATATATAGTCTGTAGTCTTATAAAGAAACTTTATCTTCCAGATACGGAAGCTGGGTGTTGTCTACAGTTGTATGACTAGCATTTAGAGAGACGATTGACAACAAAGCACAGTATATAGCAGGCTGTCCTCCAGCCCCTTTCCTGGCCTTTCCTGTACTGATCTTATATGCTAATCAATAATATTTTTCAAGAAATCAGTTCAGTTAAAAAAGAAAAGATACTTTAACAATAATGCTCAGTTACAGCTTGAAAATCTTTTTTCTCTGGGAAGGAACCTTGCCCTTCATTCTCCTTTATCAATTCTCCTTTATAAATGTGTAATGTCACATGTATATTGCTGAAAGATTTTGTTTACAGCCAGCATGTTTATATACAGTATGGAGTGATAGATTTTGTCTTTTTACACTGTAAAAAAAGGCATCATACAGAAAAATCTTAAATTTCAAGAGCTCTCTAATTGTGCTTATTCAAAAATAAACAATGATGAAAAATAAACAAGTAAACAGTATTTAATCTGTATTGGTTTTAGCACTTTGTAAGCTACCTTGGAAAGACAGCATGGTGTGGTGGTTTGAGTATTGGATTATGACAGGGTTCAAATCCCTATTCTGTGGTGGAAACCCACTGGATGATCTTGGACAAGTCACACACAGCCTCAAAGGAAAGCAAAGGCAAATCCACTCTGAACAAATCTTGCAAAGAAAACCCCATAATAGGGTCACTGTATCTTGGAAAAAAATTGAATGCACACAACAACAACATAACAACAACAACAATAAAATTACCTTGAAGCCCAGTATTTGAAAAAAGGCAATACAGAAATTAATCATGTCGTACTTGTTGTTGGTATAGTTACAATTACATTTACCATATACTGTACTGTACACTCAACTATAAGTTGATCTCATATATAAGTTGAGGGCATGTTTGGGGGCAAAAATTATGGATTTTGATATGACCCATGGATAAGTCAAAGGTAAAAACTAAGGGCATATAGCAAAGGATCAAAAGGATGAAGCAAACTAAAAGAATGTCAAAGAACCTACAAAATTCCAGCCACGATGTTTGTCCTCACTCTTATCGCTATATGGATAGAATAGAAAGCGTTGGTGCTTCCAGGACAGATTACACTCTTGCCTTTCACCAGGGAATGATTCCTCCTTTTTTCAGTAAGAGTTAAGGTACAGTACTTATATTGACCTGTGGATAAGTCAACAGGTTTTGGGGATCATTTTTTGACCTAAATTTCTAAATTTATCCATGAATATATATATATAGTACTACTTTCTGCAGTAATTTTGAGCGGGGCATGATTCCTCATTTTGCCTCCCCCTGCTACCCTCCTGAGTGTGCACATATAAAAGTTAACAGTCTAAGTATATACACATTCAAATTTGGTATTACAAACACATATAAATAGTATTCAGTACTGTGTGCATGGTGAGTCGAAAACAAAAGGTTTGAAAATCATTTTCTAAAATACAATTGATATGTGTTCATCAGTTTTTTCAATGGGAAATTTCTGAAGATAAAAATATGTACTAAGACAAATTAAAAGTTTTGTTCATTCAAATTCAGACTTATTTTTTCTCTTATACTCCTTGAAGGGCAGAATGTGATTTGGCAGACAATAATATCGATTTGCATCTCCACATGTGTTCTCATTATAAATTTTGCAATGGGGCTCTGCACCCATTGGGTTCACAAAAGGAGAGTGTTGTAGATATTACTTTTGATAAGAGGAGAACATTGGGAGAACTTCGGCAGTCTGTTTTTCAGGTATTTGCTATTATATTTTCCAAACTTGCTGGCTTGAATTTCTTTAGTAACACTAAAAATAGAATTATAGAAATGTTTTCAGATGTAGTGCAAAACAAAGCAGATGTGTGTGTGTGTGTGTGTGTGTAATATATGTATATATATATATGCTTTAATGTCATGTGGTTTGCTAACATCTGGAGAGGATTACTTACTGTGTTTTAAAGTCATATTAATGTTTAGCCTAGGTAAGATTCAAGCTTATCAGGTGTGACTAGGTGTGACTATGTGTAAAAGTTTGGAACCTTTTGGTTCTGTTTGTGCTTAACCACATTCTGCCCTATTACCTACACCAGACCATGATGGTTATTGTTAACTGTGGTTTATATGAAATTAGCTGGCTTGTTTCAATGACAAGTTTAGAGTGCAAAACACTCATTAGGTGCAAAACAAATGGAGGAAATGTGCCTGCACAATGCTGAGTGTGTGTGTGTCAAGAACTGCTTCAACTCCTCTGTAGTTCAGAGAACAGATGTTCTGTGTGCAGATATTAAAGTTTATTCCAGAACATTCCAAGGTGTGAACAGGAAGACATCTGAAGTCAGAAGTGCCATTATCCACAAACATTGGCATAATCTTAATAATACCCTACCCGTAAACTTTGTGGAGTTTTTCTGTCATTCATTTATTAATCTAAACATGCCAGCCCTCTCTCTCCACATCACCCTATTTCACCTTCCCCCAGTGCCATAGCAGTCTCCTCGCTGTGATCTTTCACACCAGCGACTCTGAGAAAATTTCTACTACAGACATCTGCACATTCCAGCTTTAAAACACCAGGCATCCCTTTGAATCACAACCCCCTACATTTTATTAGTACTATGCCTCCCATCATTCTCCTTTAACCCAACAATACATATTTATACATGACATAAAATCCTAGATTCTGACTCTGTGTGTGTGTGTGTATGGTAAGATAAAATAACAAACCCAGAACTATCTTTTACCTGCAAATAAAAGATGTGAATAATTTTTAACTGAAAATGACAGGCATATGCTGTATGAACTACTGAAATATTTCATTATTTTATTATTAGTTGCTGGAATTTTGGGAAGGAGATCTGGTTCTCAGCCTTGCAAAGCCTTTGCCAGCTGGACTGCATATATACCAAACCCTTGAGGGTAAGATATAAATTTTTAAAAGGCTTTAAATGCCGTAGTATTATCTCCTCCTAAGTCTAAAGCAACATATATATGGCGAAAAAGCACAATATTACTACAAATGTTGAGGAACATGCCTGCACTAGTCTCTAGATTGGCCCCTATTGCCTTGATTCTCTATTTTTGATGGAAAAGTTGGTCTTAACATTCCTTTCATTCATGGCAAAAGCATTTGAAGATAAAAGTCTAAATTCAGGCACAGTTGATAATCTCTGAACAAATTAAGCAGTTGAATTCAATAGGACAAATGAACTAACAAGATGCTGTTAACATAAATTTTATATATATTCAATGTGCATAATTTTGGGTTATGAATCTCATTGAATCTTTTGGGTGCGTAATTTTTCTTCTTTTTTTTTTTCATTTTCAGAAAGAGAGATCTTTTACCTAGATTTACCCCACTGCCTGAACACTTGCAGGCAAGGATAATTCTCCCTCCCTGTGTCACTCCCCTGATCTACAGTCTTGTTATTGCCCCACTCCCCAAAGAGCCACACCAGTGCTATCTTGTGCTTGGTTCTGACCTGGGTCAGTCCCTCAGCTGGTGCAGCAAAAGGTGGATGTGACATGCCTGCCCACTCCCATACCATGGAGCAGCTGCCACCATGGGCTCCCTACCTGCCTCTGCCATCGTGTCTTCTCAGAAGACCCCTGTTGGAGCCTGTAAGGACAGAAATGGGGCACCTGGTTATGCCCACATGGCCAGATGCTCCCGTCAGACGTCACAGGCCATGACAGAGGGCCTCTGAGAAGATGCAATAGTGGAGGCAGGCACAGGGTGCACTTTGCTGTGCTGGCTGTCACCATGGAGTTTCAAGAAAACTCCATGATAAACACCGGATCTATATGCACTTTTGGCCTGGGACTGGTCAGGAACGGATCCCAGCCTAGGGATAATGGCTGTGGGGAGCATGGGCCTTTTGGCCCGTGTGTACCAGCTCCTAGAGACTATCCTGACACTCTAGAACAATTTTGAGGGGCGAATTCAGAGTAGACCACCTCTCCACACCTCTCTTTCCTCCACAAGTGGAAGTTCCTTCTGTATGCAGAGGAGGATCTCTGGTTCCTTGTTAGTCTATTTAAGATGAACAACTATAGGACTTTCTAGATTGGCAGGAAAGTGTGACATGAAGTTACCTTTTCCTTAATGCTTAGCAGCTGCACCACAGCCTTTAGATGGAGCTGTGCTGTTCCGCAGTTTTTAAAAAAGAAGCTGGGAAAACCAGCACCTTTTTAAAGGCGCTTCTTCTCCCCTAAAATGCAAAAAAAGCGTTTTCATGGCACACTTTCCCTTTTTCTCATCTAAAGGCTAGAGTTTCATGCAGCCATGAACATACTTCTTTTTGCCAATCTAGATCAGGCCTATGAGAGGCAGCTGAATCCTGGCTAAATACAGTTACACTTTGCTATATTACAAATCTTGTCTAATATCACTAGAGCGTGTCTTTTATGCTGCAATTGTCCAATTCAATTTAAAAGGCACTTTTAAGGGTTTTTTTAAAAAAAAATTAAAACTGTTTTGTTTGATCTTGACAGGTGAAGATGCTACTTTGTGTAACATTGGTCTTTTTGATGGAGCTGGTATATTTGTGTGGAACGGAAAGGAGGTAAAGACTATATTGTAGGTGGAGTGTCTGTTTTGAAAGCTTGTGGGGATTTTTGACTTCTTTAAATAAACTACAAAAATTAATGACAAGCATCTAGTTATTCATGGAGGAAGTACATGTTTTATTTGATTGTAGAAAGACCTGATTGTTTTGCATCAGTCAATTTTGAGCTGTTTATTTTTCGTAGTAGAATGAGCATTTGCAAACACTGTGTGCGCTGAATGTGCATTATTTCAGTTTCCGCAAAACTCAACAATTTAAGGGTGACCATAATTAAACTGTATTCATACATAAGAGAAGCATCACACATTGATCCCTGGAAGCCTATACATTTCTCCTACCCACCCCCTCTTTTGGTGGAGAAGCAATCCATCAGTCCAGTCCAGAAAAATCTCACATATCCCACGGCAATCCTCTCTTTTTCACTGTGCAGTTCTTTTGAAATCTGTATTTTGGGTAACTTGAAGCACACAGAGAGGGAAGGCATTTTGTGAGGCATATGGGAGAATTCTACATCTTTGTGGTTTCCCCAGTTTTTTTTTCTCATTTTTTGTATGCATTTGAAGATAGAGGAAGAGGAAGAGAAGCAGAGTTCCTCTAAGGGGAAGTATCGTATCCTAAATTATTTTTTAAAAATCTAGGAACTAATTATTGCAAATAAATATCATCATTAGAAAAAAAAAAAACCGAAACCCCTGACGATAAACACTTCTGGCTCACATCAGCGTATCTTATTGTGTCACCAGATAGGTAAATTTTTAAAATACAATCGTGTTTTTGTAAATATTTTCTTTGATAAAAAGTTAGTATAGGTAGTATTACTGTTTTCAGTAATAATGGATATTGACACTGACACCTGACTTGCATATTTTCTGATCTGTATGTTCTGAATGTTCTCTGAAATTCAGTCATTTAATGAAGGGGATAAAATAATTTTACATTGCACTGGTAGACTGAAAATGCTAAAATGATGAATCATGTATTGTTCTAAATTGTTTTTAATTGTTACTGTTACTTTCCCAGATTTGCAATCAGTTAAATCTTGTGGTAATCATGCGTCTTTATTTAGTTTGTTAAGATATATCCTGACATATAGTACAAGATTCCCAGGTGGCATATAGGTAAAATAAAATAAAAACAATTTAGAATAATTTAAATAGCCAAAACAAAGAAATAATTTAATAGTCTAAAAACATATTAAATGTGTTAGCAATTCAAATAAGGCTATTGAAAATCAGCTACATGTATAGATTGGGGCAAAATCATTAGACCCCAGATGCTTTAATAAAAAGCCATATTGTCACAGCACCCCTCCCCCAAGTCCTCTCACTGGTGATGCATACAGCAGACTCGAGTCAGTTTTATATATATATATATATATATATATATATATATGGGACACAGTCCTCCTTCAGGTATCAAGGTCCCAGGTCCCATTTAGGTCTTTAAATGATAGTACCAACACCTTGAATTCAGACTGGAAAGTCATTGTCACTCCTTGCAATTTCTTTAAACCTCAGAGCAGTGCGGTTTCTGTTAGATATTCCCATCAGTATTGTAGCTGCTTCATTTTGCACTAGCTTCCAAGTCATTCTCAAAGGGCCATCCCACGTGGAGGGTATTGCCATAGTCTAACCAAGAAGTTGCCTGCATATGAACTGCTGCAGTCAAGTGATTATCTGTTCAGGAGGAGCCATAGTTGCCAGGCCAATTAAAGCCAATCCCAGGCATTCAGATCTATGGATCTGTGGATTCCACCGAGAGAAATAGATCTAGAAAAACCTCCAGGGTTATTCTCCAGAGAGAGTGCAACCCCATTTGGGCCAGGTTGCTTACCCAAATCTTAGACTCAGAACCACAGAGTATCCACAGAACTCCATCTCATTAGGATTCAGTTATAATTTATTGTCCTCCACCCAGCCCTTCAGAACATGCAGGCACAGGTCCACCATCTGGACAGCCCTGGTTTAACAGAGAGGTTTAACAGGGTGTCATCATTATACTCCTAATAACCTTACCCAGCAGCTTCTTGTCGGTATTGAACATCATGGGAATAAGAAGGAATTCTGCAGCACCCCCCGGTTTAGTAGCCATGGCACTGAATAAATCTCCCACTGTCTGGAATCAGCAGACTTGTTAGCTATTTCCTGATTATGAGTCGTTCATTTTGCTGTGACCATTCAAAATTTCTGAATATTCACAAAATTTAATATATTACAAAGGCCCGAAACAGACAGGCAGACTGAGGCGTCTTCTGGCCACTGGCGTGGCGTTCAGATGACACATGCTCTAGGAGCTGCCTGGGGCCATGCTGAGACTGCCTAAGGTGGCCTAAAACTGGCCTCCAAAAGAGCAGATCTTTTCTGCTCCTTGCCAAGATCTATTGGGGTCTGCAGTGGGAGGTGCCCTTGGGGCTGCAGCCCTGAGGCTCTCAAGCCGAGAGCAGCTTCTGGCCACTCCTGGATGTTCGTCTGCTTCCCCCTTAGAAAGCAAAATTATTATATGTTCCATGAAGTGGATAAAGAAACCATGATTCGCCAGTGACAGAGTACTGAAGTTGAAAATTTAACATTTTGAAATTTGCTCCTGATCATCTCCTGATTTTTTTTTTCAAGGTTTACCATTTTGTTTCCATAGGTTGATGGAGTAGAGGTTCAGACTGGTACTGACCATGAACCTGTTCTCATAAATGTTCTTCGTTTAGCTGGACATAATGAAGGACGAAAGGGACAGCAGTTTATGGAGTCCCAACATGTTTTTTCATGTAGTTCAAGCCTGAAAATGATTTGTGAAACTTTAACATCATCTAAAGGGATAATCTTAAAAAGTCACTCAGGGTCTGAGAAAGAAGCTGACAACTGGAAAGTTATTCCCGAGGAAGATATGGAAAAGTCTCTCAGGACTGTTGGCCTTAGTGATGGAAGCTCAATTCTAGTTTTAGATAGTCATGATCAAAGGTACGTGTCACAAATTGATCTCCCATTGCATGACTATTCTGGTTTCTGATTTCACTGTGTAATTCAGTTCTGGAAACCTGTTTGGCAAGCCAGACGAGCTCTTTGTTTTTGTTCATTTTAGAAACTGGGTTTTTTTTTTCTTTTAATGCATAGACTTTTAGCTGTAGAAGTATTTGGGAATCAGCAGATCCAGCTTCCTGCCCTCTGGGATCAGATGTAAACTGCTCTTGACAGAAGATTAAACCTTTAAAATTTTTAGCTGATCTTTGCACATTGCCTAGGCAGTCCACATCTTTTATAAAACCCTACAGGCTTTTCCCTAAGAACGTCAGCCTGTAGTTGTTGTTTGAGATCATAATTCCTTCGGAACCTAAATTTGGTGGCCCAGTGCTTGTTAATTTGAAAGTAAAACACAGTCACTAGTGAAAATACTCTGATTCTATACACTTTAGGAATAGGTCAGGTATATAGAACAACCTATTCTTATTCTTCTTCTTATTATTATTATTTGTATCCTGCTCTTTTCCTAGAACTGGGACTCAGAGCATCTTCAAAATATTTAAAAAAATACAATTAAAAACATAGAAAAAAACATAAAAAAAGAAAAGAGGTGCATTAAAAAGGAATTAAATTATTATATTGTTAAAATAGATAGCTATTAAAAGAATAAAACACATTTTAAAAAGAGGAAACAGTATAAAACACTTTAAGATGAAACAATATCCCAAGCCCATCCTTTATAACCATTCTGTTTTAAAAGCCTGTCTGAACAGGTTGGTCTTAGCCTGCCAGTGGAAGGCCAACATTCTGGTCTCTCTTGGAAGGAAGTTCCAGAGTCTAGGGGCAGCCACCGAGAAGGCCCTCTCTCGTGTCCCCACCAACCATGCTTGTGATGGTGGTGGGACGGAGAGAAGGGCCTCTCCAGACGATCTCAGGACTTGGGCCAGTTCATACAGAGATATACGGTCTGCCAAGTAGTGTGGACCTGAGCCATATAGGGCTTTATAGGTCATAACCAGCACTTTGAATTGAGCCCGGAAACAAAACTGGCAGCCAGTGGAGCTGTTTCAACAGAGGCGTTGTGTAGTCTTTGTGTCCTGCCCCAGTTAACATCCTGGGTGCAGCTCTTTGGACCAGCTGAAGTTTCCGAACACTCTTCAAAGGCAGCCCCATGTAGAGCCTGTGACAGTAGTCCAAATGGGATGTGACCAAGGCATGTACCACTGAGGCCAGATCTGGTGTCTCAAGGAACAGACACAGCTGGTGCACAAACTTTAAATGTGCAAAAGCACTCCTGGTCACTTCAGAGACCTGGGCCCCCAGGTTCAAAGCTGAGTCCAAGAGTACCCTCAAACTGCGAACCTGTGTCTTTGGGTGGAGTGTAACCCTATCTAACACAGGCTGGATCCCTATTCCCTTATCTGCCTTCCAACTAACCAGGAGCACCTCTGTCTTGTCTGGATTAAGTTTCAACTTGTTTGCCCTCATCCAATCCATTACTGATGACAGACACTGGTTTAGGACCAGGACAGCCTCCTTGGATTGAGGTGGAAAGGAGTAGTAAAGCTGAGTGTCATCTGCATATTGATGACATCGCACCCCAAAACTTCAGGCAACCTCTTCCAGCAGTTTCTTGTAAATGTTAAATAGCATAGGGGACAACATAGAAGGCTGAGGAACCCCAGTGGGTCAAGCAGGAGTCCCCCAGCACAACCTTCTGGGTTCACCCCTCCATCAATTTATAGGTTTTAAAAGAAAGAAAAACACAGAACAATCAAGTTAGGTTTGAGCATTAGCTGTGTCTTCCAGGAATGTTGAGGATTGATGAGTATCAGTTAGGGAGAACGGGGGAAAGAAAGTGGAGATTGATATGCTCAAGCTTTTCATAACTTTAGGTATCTTGAAAAAGAATCAAGGTTGGAGGTTTGTTCTTGAGGTAGAAAAATCATCCCTGTTAACATTATTTGGGAACAATTTGATGAGAAGGAGGCTTGGGAGCACACTGTACAGCTTCTCCCCGCCCACCAAGACTTAACCCTGCTGAGAAACAAGTGGTATGAAAAAAATCAGTGTACCAAGATTTGACCATGGTGAGTAACTCTGAACAATGCTGACATAGCTAGTTTTCAAAAACTAGTTTCTTCAAAGTTAGTTTCCATCGTCAGCATTTGTTTTAAACCTTTTGGAATTGGAGTTGTTTTCCAAGGTGTTTATATTAAGTGTCCTTTTCTGTAATTTCCCCCAATAGGACTGTTTCTGTGAGAGAACCAATGTGTCATCTTTTCCTACATTTATTTTGTAAAGACATGAATATAGAAAAATTGTTGTGAATTTTTTATAATTTCATTTCTTTCAGTAACACAAGTGTGATATGGGAATGTGTATGTTAAATATACAGTCAGCTCTCCGCTAGAAATTTTTGGTGGCACTGTTTACATTAATAATTGGTCTAGATTTTGACCTATTAATCCAATATTGACCTATTAATCCAGTATGGAATGAGGTGGATAGGAAGCTGCTTTATTTATGCCTGAAACTCTGGTGGTGTAGTGGTAAAATGCCAGTACGGCAGCCACAATGTTATGAATTCACTACTGCAGGGCTCCAGGTTGACTCAGCCTTCCATCCTTTCATGGGTCGGTAAAATGAGTACCCAGATTGTTGGGGGCAATTGGCTTACAGATTGTAAACCACTTAGAGAATGCTTAGTTCATTATGAAGTGGTGTAGTAATATAAATACCATTGCAATACCCATCTGTCTCGCCCAAGATTGTTAACTCTAGCAGTGGCTCTCTGGGGTTTCAGGCAGGACTTTTCTATAGCCCTACCTGAAGATCCCTGGTATAACCTGGTGGTTTGTCATCCAGATATTAACTAAGCTTGACTCTTTTTTACTTCCAAAATCAAATGAAACTGGGTGTACTCAGGATGATATGGTGCTGAAGAATGGAACACATTTGTCTTTCAGTACGTGACCACATTGTGTAACATATTCCAAAAGGCAGTAGTGCTCAAATAGTGTGGCAGGAAATACCAAATTGAATCAGCAGCTGCCATGCCTCTAGTTCAACCCCCCCCCCACTCTTTTTAAGTTTGACTAAAGGCTTGGGGACATTCAATATGATTTGAATATTTTACCCAGTGGATTGTATTGGATCAGAAGGGAGACTGCTTTGCAATGTGGACTGGGTGAGGTTTAATATTTACACTGTTTGAGTTGACAAAACTACATATGCAGTTTGGATACCAGCCTCTAGGCTGAAAGGCTATATGAATTTGCCATCAGTGCATGTTCAACTGCGGAGGTGCATATATCTGCTTTCCCAGTAATCTTGATGTGCAGCTCCTTTCCCTTTTCCTCCCTGTGTCTAACATAGATTGAAATATCCTCGGAGTAGACACTTGTTTCTACTTAGAAAGTGTGTCATAGTTGTATTTATTCACAGCAGTATCTAAATCATTAATAAAAAGAAGAGAGATGGAAAAAGAAAAAAAAATCTAACAGGAACACAATATTGACTATAATCCAGTTTAAAATTCGATAATGCGTTGTCTTACATTTGTATATCTAATGCCTGTCACAGTGCCTTCTTGATGACAATTGGGGGAGGGGATTGTGCTGTGACATATTTGCTATAAGAGCTGTTGGTATAAGACTGTATTCTGCTGGGCATTAATTTGCTTACATTAGAACAGTTCAGAAAACATTCCCTGCATTTTGTCTTACATGTGGTGCATAATTATGCATTCTAAGCATGTGTTGTTTGCAGCATGGTGAATGTGGCAGGCGGCAATTTGACTGCTTTTACGCATGATATCAGCTGGTTACAAGTAAAAAATTTCTGTAAATTGGAAGCTGAAGAGAAACAAGTTAAAATTACTGCAACTATTGAAACAGTAAGTAACAGAATTGTGATTGTGCATGGCTGTGAGAGGCTACATCTCCTGTGATTCATGTCCTTCCATTCTGGCCAGCCGGTCCAGCTACTTTATTCTTATTTTCATTTTTAACATGTCCAGTTCCAGGAAGCTGCTTCTCTTGTTATTTTTGCCTGCTTATATTCTAGGCGCTTATAGGAAAGGAGAAAATGACCTGAAGATGTGTTTATATTTGTAACAACCACATCTGATTCCCACTTAGCTTCCTAAATGAGTACCAAAACCACCCATGTATGTGCAGTACTGTGTTCTGAATGGTAGTTATGTTTCCTTTTGCTTACTTTTGTACTCAAACAACTGACAGTCCTCAGGAATCATAATTACACTGCATATTTGCAGCTGATGCTGGGCAACATTACCAGTGCATGTTCTACCGGGTATTTTCTGGCACCTTTCCTAGATGCAGCTTTTAGCATGAACTTGGTACCAAGATTGAAGAAAGTGGCCTGTAGTCTTGGGATGCATAAGAATTTCTATTGTATAAAAAGAGGACTGAGATGTCATTACATGTGTAGCACAGAAAAACTGAGCAAGTTAAATTAGAATTCATTGAGTGGTCATTTGCTTATGAGGAAAATAGTAAAAAAGCAAAAAGGTGGTGATTTCAATGTTTGCATTCTACAGCTGTAGGAAACAGTTAAACATGTATTTTTTTTCATCTGCCTAGCATAGATAGATAGGTTTTGTTTTGTTTTTTTGTCTCAGGGATTAAAGGTCTGCAGTAATATGAAATTCTTGGCTGTAACATTTTCTCTCACTAATGGAGAGAAGTAGGGATCTCACAAGTCAGGATAAATAATTTCCTCAGGTTTTCCTTGTAATTGTGAACGTAAATATTAATGTACAGATCTTGCCTGGGACCCATACACCTAGAGCTGTTTCAAGTAATTATTCTGCGCAGAAAAACATGGGGCAGAGGAGGTTGTATGGGAACTGTAAGATTTTGTACAAAGACAATGTTTCCAGGCATGTGTTTAATGTTCAAGATTAGAAGTTGCTGTGCAGAAGAACAGCAGTCCTGTACAACAAAAATCTTGCACAATAAGGACCACTCTGGAACAACAAAATCATGTGATTATTTTTTATGCAAGATTCCTTTTTTTGAGGGGGGGGGCACACAGTTTTTGCATAAGATTTTTATTGTGCAAGATTATACAAGATTTTTTGTACCAGATTTTGTGGTATGCAAGATTGCTAGTATTTCTGTTGAAAAAAATAATTTTGCACAAAATACACATGGTTGCCTAGAAACTGTTTTGGGGATTTTTTTGTGTGTGCAAAAGTCCACAGTTCTCATGGGGAAAAATGTGTACTTCTGCAGTTTTCAAAACACTTCAGAATATTCAACTACTGGGTCAAAACTGCACAAAATTCTCACCACTGTGTTGTTCTTTCCAATTGGGTTTCCCATTTTTCCCATTGGCCAAGAAATGAATAATAGCACATATTATTTCCATCTCTAACAGAGGTAAATATTAAAATGCAAATATTGTAAAGACTTTCTCCAGTGGTTGCATAGGTGGGAAGCAGATTGTACATTTAATCTATTTTCCACTTCTGCCACTTATTAGAACCCTTTATTCCTAAAAATCCCAGTGTCCGATTCCTCTTCCTAAATTAGGGTGACTCTCCTTGCACTTTTCAGTTCTGTGTGACACTGAAGTTATAGAAAGCCCCCAATAAACTGGAGAGCTGGGCTTTTTGTTCTGTTCTGTTTTGTTTGTTGTTTTTGTTGTTTTTTTAGAGTGATGGGGTTCCAGGAAAAGGGGGAAAGGAGAGGTTAATTGAGCAGTCTGCCTTCTGCTTGCACAGTGAAAAAGCAATGTTTGGACAAAAAGCAGTGTCTGTATTTCTTCAGTTTATTATTTATTGCACTGCAATAACTGTTTTTCTTTAGGTGATGGCAGATATCCGAATTAAAGCAATTGAGGAAATGCAGTTGGACAAGGAGCTAGGTAAGATAGTTTTACATATTTAAGTTAGCTGGCTTTGTTATTTCAGAGTTGATATTGAAGACTTAAACTAGTGTCAGAGCAAGTAGGATAAGAGTTAGGTTGGATCCAGGGGATCCCTTCTGTAAACAGAAAGGCTCTTTCAATTTGCAGAAGGGACCAAGGTACCCACTTACAGCCAAGGTACCCGCTTACAGTTTCTCACTTTGGTTATAGCAAGGCCCTTCAGAGTAGCCGTTTAGGGTTTTATTTTGGTAGGTGAAGAAAGAATAATCTCTCCTCCCAGTTCGTCCAGTGGGAACATTTTGCAGTCTAAGCCAGTCCTACTGCAGTTTATTGGCTGAAAAAAATATTAAGATATTTGAGTTTCTGTCTGTTTGAACCAATACAGCTAAAGATATTTGTTAATATACTGGACAGATTACTGTGATAAATTGTGTTTGTAGGGAAATGTTAGGTGTATACAAATGAATTTGTTTGTTGTTATCTACCTTTTGAGTCAACTTAGACTCATGGCAATGCTGTGGATGAGACACCTCCAAGAACTCCTATCTTCTACTTCTGTATTTAGTTCCTGCAAGCACAGTGTCCCCTCTGATTGATGCCATCCATCTGGCATGAGGTCTTCCACTCTCTCTCTTCTCCCCTCTACCTTTCCTAACATTATTGTCTTTTCTAGTGATTGATGCCTTCTTATTATATGGTCAAAGTATGTTGGCCTCAGTTTAATCATCTTGGCCTCTAAGGAAATCTCTGGCTTGATCTGTTCCAAGACCCATCTGTTTGTCTTTTTTCCTGTCCACAGTATCCTAACCATTCTTCTCCAGCACCCCATCTCAAATTAGTTTATTTTCCTTCTGACTGCTTCCTTTACTGTCTAGCTTTCGCATCCATACATGGTGATGGGAAATACAGGGGCTTGGACAATTGCAACTTTTGTGCTCAGTGGTATATCTTTACTCTTTAGGATCCACTCTGTTTCACTATACCAGTCTTGGTAGATTGTGGCTTTCCCCATCAAAACATGTGCACAGCCTTCTTTGGGAGTACTCCTCGTTGGGTATACCTCCATATAATGCTTTAAACATCTAGCTGGCTCTTGTTGTGGAGGAATTGTAACACTTCTTTTTAGAGTGCCTTGGCTACCTTCTTCATTGCCTCTGCCTGCAGTACAAGTCATTACTGACATGCCTTTGTGTGCTGGATGTGTTTTCTGCGGGATGGAATGACTTTCCCACTTTAACGTTTTTCAACTTTGACGGTGTTGAATCTCCTCACTTCTGTAAGGGCATGGCTCATCTTCCAGGCATTGGACAGACCACTGCTGTATGGCTCCTGCCACCTTTCATTAAGCAGTACTTGGTTTTATGCTGGAAACCCTGGAGCATTACTCTTTAATTACACCATTTCCTGTTTGTCACAGGAGTTCTTTCTCGTACTCTTCTTACTGTTCCTACCTTGTCACCAGTGTATTGGCTGCACTTGGTGGAACTTGGCAAGGTACTATTTCCTCCTCTCTGATGACCGGGTGATTGCATTATGCCTCTCCGGCATAATTCTAAAATTTCTTATTGAAAGTCAGGTCCAAGCCATTCAAGCTCTCTCTGGATGGAATGGACTGTCCAGACCTTCAACTACTCACATCTGTGAGATGGACACTTTCCCTCTGGTCTTCTTCACTTATGGAATGGACTGGACTGTCCAGACCTTCAACTACTCACATCTGTGATATGGACAATTTCTCTCTGGTCTTCTTCGCTTGTGACACTTAGCCATCTCATTGCTGAGCTCATATTTTGTTCAAGTAATTCTCTGTGCTAATAAGGACATTTAGTCCTTAAAGTACTTTTGGCTTTGAAGGACCTGACTATTGATGCCACATTGTCGCATATAATGATTTTGAGTGGTTTATCATGTGACTGTCCCTGTCCTACATTAAGGGTCCTTTTATAGCCATATCTTCACTTTTCTAAGGGCTTTGTGAGCCCTTCTTTATTATTGGAGCCATAAATTGCTGCAGGTTTCTTTAACCTTTCAGATGGTGGTGTGTTTTTCTTATTGGACCAAGAAGTGTTTCTACACAATAGCTGTTTTTTACTAGTGCAATTAACATTTGCAGTCTATTCTTTCTTCTGCCTCCACATTCAGCACCCGCTGGATACCTCCCTGTTAGAGGTCACTGTGGCCAACAAAGCTGTAATCCTATACATTTAGTGAGGAGTCTGACCCCTGCCTGTCTAGGCCAAGGGCTTCCTTTTATTTGTGGTCTTGTTTCCTGCCCATTTCAGGCAGGACATTTTCCTCCATGCTACTTTTAATGTCTTGAATGTTATCACCCTCCAGAATGATTTCTTCTCTCATTCGTCTTCAGATTATGAATAGCCAGTACCTCCAAAGTTGTCTCTGTCGCTGGGATTTAGCGACTATCTGTGTGACGTATGAGTGAGCAGGCAGGCCTGTTATTCTGCCTGTGTGAATGGCTCATTATGTTGAGTGGTTGTTGTTTCAACTACATCTCTGTATTAGATTTCTCTGCTTGACAACTGCAGAATCCCCACATGGTCGATACTGCTTGTCCTTCTGTATTGAGGTTCTTTGCCTTGGGCAAAGGCAGAGGCCCTGGTGGCACAATGGTTAAATTCTGTACTGCAGCCACTCACAAACCATAGGGTTGCAAGTTCAATACTAGCCAAGGGCTCAGGCTTGAGTCAGGCCTGCATTGTTCTGAGGTCACTAAATGAGTACCTAGCTTGTTGGGGGCAATTAGCTTACAGTTATAAACCGCTTAGAGACTGCTTAGGCAGTATGAAGCAGCATATAAATTAAGCTGCTATTGCTATTCACGGACAGTGAATCTGTGTGGGAGCAATATCCCCTGCCTGTGTGTGGTCATCTGTGAATTCATACAAACCCTCCCATTCTCTCCTCCTTGTGCCTTGCCCTTCCTTGGATCCTGAGCTGCTGCTTTGGCGTCCATGGAATTGAGGATTTAGGCAGGAAGAGAGAAAATAAGGCAGTTGGAGAGTGGCTGGGGCTACTGCCAAAATGCTTGTAGTAGCTCTATATGTTTCTGAATATGATCTGCGCAGGCACAGGATAACCCATTTGTTTGAATTCACAGATGATCACTCAACTACAGTTATAGGTAAGCGACCTGTCCTTTTCTTTATATTCAGCATTAATCCTTCCTTCACACTTCCCTCTTTAACCTTCCTTAGTAACTTTTCCAAGTCTCTAATATCTTCCACCATTATTATTGTATCATCTGTGCACCTTAGACTGTTGATATTCCTTCCTCATATCTTCATTCCTTATGAGTGTAGCTCTGCTTTTCTTATGATGTTTTCACAGCATATAAGTTGAACAAGCAAGTTGATACAATAATACAGGCATGAGAGTACCTATATGATTAAGCAAACAGATACCCTTCTGACATTTCCTGAATTTACTAATCCTAGTAATAACAAAGCAATCTGTTCCAGTCCCCTGCAGTATGGTACAAAGAATCTAGATGGTGAACACTATAAACTCACTACATGGTTAGAGAAATGGTACGCCAGTAAAAAATTATCCCTTTTAAGATGCAGTTTTCACCTATTATTTATAATTTTTGTGCATCCAAAATATAACATTAGTTTTCCCTTCTGCTAGTTTAGATTATCTTTTAAATATCAAAGAACATTATGGGGTCCTAGTTTAGCGAAAATGTGTTATAAACCTGCCATTAAAATATGTGGTATTTTGATATTCCCTGGCGCGATACAGACGGCCCAAAAGGGCTGTCCCCGTGCTGTGATTAGGGCTAGGGAGCGCACAGCATTTACACGCTCCCGAGCCCTAGCATGTAAAAATGCAGGCGTCCTTATGTAATGCCGTTTATATAGCGTGCATAAGCACGCCATCACAACTGCACAGCTTCTAGACGGAGCTGTGCAGTTGTTGCACCATAAAGGCACCCAATGGTGCCTTTTCCGGTTAAAGCGTTGCAACTGCGACGCTAAAAAGGAGTATCTAGCTGCTGCAGTGAAGGTCTGTAGCAAAAAAAAAAAAAAAAAAGAGGCTTCAGACCACCCTTTTTGGGCGGTCTGTAAAGCCCCTCTGTTTTAACAATATTATACAGTTGTATTATCTGTTGTCTTTTGTAATGCTTCCAATTTCGAGATAAATTAGTCCAACTGATTTTAAATGTGCATCTTTAAGTTTTATCTTTGATATAGACAGATGCTCTTGCTTGAGATGGACTGATAAGATTGTTTGCCTTGCCTTCAGAAAGATAGGATCAGTTGATCCTGTCCTAATTGCCTGTCTATTACTAAGATGAAAAAAAGCTCATGCTAATTGTTATTTTTCATATGGCTGTTTTTATTTCACTTTTGAACTCTTTTCTCATGTTTCAGTTAATAATAGCTGTCTCAGACCCATTGGCAAAAACGGGAAACTTCTCTGCCCAGGTAATTTCTAATTTCTAAAAATTATGTAACGTGAAGGCTTTTATGAATCTGATCATTGTCATTCCTGGTCTTTGCATCCTTTTCTCATTTTTTTTTAAAAAAGGAAATGAGTGCTTTATACCTGCTTGGCATTGTAAAAGACTAGAGAAGATAAAATAGGAAATCACAGAGTTTACAGTTCAGGACATTGTAATTCCATTTTTTAAAGGAAAAATAAAAATGTTAAAAAGGGAGTTCATTTTTTAAAAATATTTTCTGACTGTACTTTTAATATACCAAAAACCAGTAGCAATTTAATAATTTAATGCTAAACAAAATTGTATGATTGTATTATGTATATAATAAATTTTATGTTCCTAAAATAACAAAGTGATTTCCAGTTTGCAAAGAATTTGCATTGCTTTAGTTTTTCAAAATAAAATAAAAGTGAAATCTGGTTGTTTTTTTCTCCTGAAAATGCTCGAGAATAAATACCCCCCATGGCTTAAAATTTTCCAAAAAAATATCACATTACTAACTAGTGGTGTAACTAACTGTGATGTCACATGGTGGAAGAACGGTTCCCATGCGGCCCCCTGCTCTCCTGTCACCATGTTTTCTCTTCTTGGAGGAAGTCCAGGGACAGAGCAGCCAGGAAGGGCATGTGTGTACCCCTCCAGTTTCCTTTTCCCTGGCTTTTTCCCCTGGGGGGGAAGCTTGGTGACAGAGCAGCCCTGGTGTGCCCCTCCTTCAGTGAATGGGGAGGAGGACCCAACCAGGAGGACCCAACTCTTCTGTGTGTCTGTGCAGTCTGCACCCCCTGCACCCTCTCCAATGATGCCGCTGACTATATTAGACAAGGATGCTGTGGTTTATATGTCAAAAATATCTTAAGGGGCTGTCCATGTCTATGTAAATAAATAAAATATGGTACAGGCATGTCTGTCATGTAACAGTTATATGTTCAGGATTTTCTCTGATAAAACATGTGAGAGCTCAAACAGCCTTTTTTTAAAATCTGTTTTAAGTCCCCTTTGCATCTGCCTTTTAGGTTTAGGCCTGAATTGTGTCATCTATAATTCAAAATGGAAGACTATTTATAGGAAAATATCTAATTCTGTTAATAGGTTTTAATGACTTTCTTGTTGAACATGTAGGGCACAGCTGGAAAGCATCATGCTGTCAAAGTTTTGTTGAATATACAGATGCTATCACTCCTGGTTGTAGCTAAACCAAAGCTGGTGATGATGGCAACTGAGTCCATCAGTGTTTGGAGAGCCACAGGTTCCTCCTCCTGGGCTGAGCTTGGATATTATTATTATTATTATTATTATTATTATTATTATATTATTATTATTATTATTACTACTACTACTAATTTTATTTATATAGTGCTGTAAGTTTACACAGTGCTGTACATACAATCTTATAGTTAGACAGATCCCTGCCCTCAGGCTTACAGTCTAAAAGACAACACAAATAGAAAAGTGAAAGGTGGTGAGAAGGGGATGAGGTCCAGTGGTTCTTCTTTCCCTCTGGGGCCTGGACCAAGGCAGATGGACTGGAGGGAGGGCACGGGTTCTTAATACTATTAGTGGTAGTAGTATCCTGCTCTTTTCCCAGAACTGGGATTCAGAGCAGCTTCATAACAATAAAAAACAGTACAATTAAAAACACAAAAAAGTACATTAAAAAGGGATTAAATTATTACAATATTAAAACAGATACTTATTAAAAGAATAAAACACATTTTAAAAAGATATATATATATATATATATATATACTGTATCAAATGTTTAAAATGGTACCGCATCCCAGCCTGTCCTTATAACAATTTCTTAAAAGCCTGTGTGAAAGGTAGGTCCTAACCTGCCGGCAGAAGGCCATCCAGGAGGGAGCCATTCTGATCTCCCTGGGCAAGGAGTTCTAGAGTGTAGGGGCAGCCACCAAGAAGGTCATAGAATCATAGAATCATAGAGTTGGAAGAGACCACAAGGGCCATCCAGTCCAACCCCCTGCCATGCAGGACCTCCAAATCAAATCATCCCTGACAGATGGCCATCCAGCCTCTGCTTAAAGACCTCCAAGGAAGGAGACTCCACTACGCTCCGAGGGAGTGTGTTCCACTGTCGAACAGCCCTTACTGTCAGGAAGTTCCTTCTAATGTTGAGGTGGAATCTCTTTTCCTGCAATTTATATCCATTGTTCCGCGTCCTAGTCTCTGCAGCAGCAGAAAACAAGCTTGCTCCCTCCTCAATATGACATCCCTTCAAATATTTAAACAGGGCTATCATATCACCTCTTAACCTTCTCTTCTCCAGGCTGAACATCCCCAGCTCCCTAAGGCGTTCCTCATAGGGCATGGTTTCCAGACCCTTCATCTTAGTTGCCCTCCTTTGGACCCGCTCCAGTGTCTCCACATCCTTTTTGAATTGTGGTGCCCAGAACTGGACACAATATTCCAGGTGGGGCCTGACCAAAGCAGAATAGAGTGGCACTATTACTTCCCTTGATCTAGACACTATACTTCTATTGATGCAGCCTAAAATTGCATTGGCCTTTTTAGCTGCTGCATCGCACTGTTGATTCATGTTCAGCTTATGGTCTACTTGGACTCCTAGATCCCTTTCACATGTGGTCTCATTCAGCCAGGTTTCCCCCATTTTATATCTGTGCATTTCATTTTTCCTCCCTAAGTGCAGAACCTTACATTTCTCTGTGTTGAATTTCATCTTGTTAGCATTGGCCCAGCTTTCTAGTATATTCAGGTCATTTTGAATTTTGATGCTGTCCTCTGGGGTATTAGCTACTCCTCCTAGTTTAGTGTCATCTGCAAATTTGATAAGTATGCCCCCAATTCTGTCATCCAAATCATTAATAAAGATGTTGAACAGCACTGGGCCCAGGACAGAGCCCTGTGGGACCCCACTGGTCACTTCTTTCCAGGTTGAAAAGGAGCCATTGTTGAGCACCCTTTGGGTTCGGTCAGTCAACCAATTACAAATCCATGTAACAGTTAACTTGTCTATCCCACATTTTGCAAGCTTGTTTGCAAGAATGTCATGGGGAACCTTGTCAAAGGCCTTACTGAAATCGAGGTAAACTATATCCACAGCATTCCCTTCATCTACCAAGCTGGTAATTTTATCAAAAAAAGAGATCAGGTTCGTTTGGCATGACTTGTTTCTCTGAAACCCATGTTGGCTTTTTGTGATTATGGCATTGGCTTCTAAATGTTCACAGACTCTCTGCTTAATGATCTGCTCTAGAATCTTTCCTGGTATTGATGTCAGACTAACTGGACGATAATTGTTGGGATCCTCTTTTTTTCCCTTTTTGAAGATGGGAACAACGTTTGCCCTCCTCCAGTCTGCTGGGACTTCTCCTGTTCTCCAGGAGTTCTCAAAGATTATTGCCAATGGCTCCGATATCACCTTTGCCAGTTCTTTTAATACCCTTGGATGTAGTTCATCTGGTCCTGGAGATTTGTATTCATTTAGATTAACCAGGTATTCCTGTACTGTCTCTTTACTTATTCTGTGCTCAAATTCCCCCACTCTGTCCCCTTCCTCACTGTCCTCAGGTTGAGCACCTTTTGCCTTTTCTGAGAAGACTGAAGCAAAGAAGGTGTTGAGTAATTCTGCCTTTTCTCTGTCCCCTGTTAGTATTTTGCCATCTTCTGCACGCAGTGGTCCTACCATTTCCTTCTTCTTCCTTTTGCTGCGGACATATCCAAAAAAGCCCTTTTTATTGTTCTTAACCTCTCTAGCAAGCCTGAGTTCATTTTGCGCACTCTCTCGCATCCCCACCAAACCAGGTCCTCTCTCGCATCCCCACCAAACCATGCTTGTGATGGTGTTGGGCCTCTAGTCCATACAAGAAGAAATGGTCTGCCAAATAGTGTGGACCTGAGCCATGTAGGGCTTTGATATCTTTGAACAGAATTAGACATTACACTTACAAATAACCCATATTTTCTGAGTTATGAGCAAAGAGGGAGCATTTGCAGCAGGAGAGCAGTGCTGGTCCTTAATTCCTCTTTCATACCCACTGAGGTCTTCCCTGCATGTAACCTCTCATCCCAAGTTGTTTCCTCCATCCCAGCCTTTAGGAAGTATATCTGTCTTTAAAGTCAAGCTGAGGATATTGCAGGGTGGGAGGAAGGGTGTTCATTGAGGAAAGTTTCATCCATTTGATGCAGGTGCCATTCTTCTGAGAAACAGTTTTCCAAAGAATGCGCTTTATTCTCTAAACATGCGGATTCTGGTGGGTACACTACAAGTGATTTCATCTGTTTATACAGCATATGTTTAAATAGAAGAGAGAGAAATTTTAATAATTACCTTCTTTGGGAGCAGTAGCAAAACAGTAATTCCTTCTTAGTTTGCAATCTTGGAATGAGCCATAAATAAACATAAACCTCACTTTAACAGTGATGCCCAGAATTCTTTTGAAGACTTACAATACCATAAACCCAATTTATGCAGACATAAGTCCTTTCCAGTAAATCTCTTCCTCCCCCAACACAGTTATTTCCATGTTGGGAGTGTGGGGGATCAATGGCAACATCAGCAGCTTCTTTCTTCCCTTTTGGTGAAGATACTGGAAGGATTATCTGGAGAGACCTCCCAAAGATTTCTTAGAGGTTCCAGTGGATACTTTTTGCAGTGCTTCCAGCTAAAGCTACTGTGCATGTGCCCCCTGATCCTCTGTGTTCGAAATGTATGGAAATGTTTGCATTAGAAGGGGTTGCAGGACTAAAAAGGTATTTTGGGAAGATTGCATCAAATAGACTTGTGTAGGTCCAAACAATTATGTTACACCTTCTTGATGCAGGATTCTGGTAACTGTGTTCAATGGCTTAAACTTTCTAAAATGTATGAGTTACAATGCATTTCTGAGATTATTTTAAAATACTTTTTGTACCTATTCTAATTTTTAAAAATTACATGTTCTTGTACTGTGCCACTTAAGTGCCTGAGGATTATACGGTTAAAGAAGCAGAGTTGAAAATGGGAAGCTTACTAGGCCTTTGTTCTGGAAAAGCTCCAACATCTACTCAGGTAAAATAAGCAATAGAATAAAGTTTTGCAAGAGAGTGTTCATATTTTAAATAATTTTTAATTTATTTGGACTTGTAATTTTGATGTTAATATTCAGAATGAACATAGCACAATTAATGCTCTATTCAACAAAGACTTTATCACACTGTTATGGAATTCCATATCTTCTCACTGAATTTGTTGATATGTACAGTGTTTTAATGCATGTTAGTTAGCAGACTCGGAAAGTTGTAGTCCAAAAATAGTTTATTTTGCTTCTGATCTGAACTGTGTTAGTTCACAGCTAGCATATGTGTATATATTATATATAAAATAATTGTGAGTGACAGTAGCTGTCCACTTATATAACTTTCCTTAACTTTAAACCACATTTTCTTTGAAACCCATTCAAAAAAAGAGGGCTGTGAATTTAAGCCAGTTCATTTGATACCAGAGTACCTTTCATTTTACAAGGGGGATTCCGTTTAACAGTATCGTACTGCATGTTGCTGATTATTTATTGAATGTATAAATAAAAGGAAGCTGCTTTGTACTATTAGTATTGTGAAATCTTATTCCCAGCAGATACTGTTCACAGTAGTCTTAGGAAGAGAAAAATAACTTCTATTCTACTGCATCACACCATTTAATTAGAGAAACCAGGCCCTTAAACCTGTATCATTTGTATGGGAGGTTTATTCTGCACTGCAGAACTGTAATCCTCTCAAAATGTAATAAAGTCTAAGAAGCCAAGTTTTTGCAATTGAATCTTAAATCCTATTCAAGATATATAACTATTTTTTTAAAAAAATCAAGGACAGTCATCCCTCCTCATTTGTGGAGGATCTGTTCTGGACCTCCCCTCCCTCCCAAATCAGAAAAACTGCAAATACCTGTATAATGGGTGTGCACGCCATTTTTTGCCTCCTGGCTTCCCACCTGCAGAAATTCATGTGGAAATATTTGTACATAAAATGCCCTTAATAAACAATCCCTTGCATTACTAATTCAGCACTAAGCCCCACTGAATTCAGTGCGCCATCCTCCCAGAATGATACCTATAGGGTTGAACTCTGTATCCGAAAATTCAACAGAGTGAGCAGCCTGTGGCCTTACATGTGTTAATCTTATCATCTCTGACATTTGGCACACTGTCTTGGGCTGACAGAAGTTACGAGTCCAAGTTGCTCCCCCGTTTACATTTATTGTTTAAATCTAGTTAAAACTGCTTGGAGAGTAAGAAAAACCTTTTTAAAAAAAACTTTATGTGCTATCTTTTTCTTAGCTTTTCCTGTATTTTATTGTTGGATATGATCTTCAGTCTAGTCCAGAGAAAGAAATAGTGGTGGAGGAGACTGCCACTGTAAAAGAGGTAAATTACATGAGCTCTCTGTTCTGTAGGCAATAAATACCTCACCTTGTCTTACCTTACTTTACTTTACCTTGGTCCTCTAAAATTATATCCCAGTCTGGAAAAATTTAGTCAACCTAAAAACATCGAAATAAATCTGCTTATTAGGGCTAAAAATGCTAATCTGTCGAATCAAAGAATAGTTAACTGAAATTCTTGTTATATGGGGCTGAAACAGACTGCCCCTTTGCACCACTGACTGGGCAGCTTTGGAGTGCGCTGTTTATAAGCCGCATGTCCTGAAGTCACCCTAGCTGTTTACATGTGGGCAGCTTCAAGACACTCCGGTGGCGCGGCATTTATATGCTGCAGGCTGCCAGAGTGTCTTAAAGCTGGCTTCATGCTGTGGTGGGGTGGGAAAAGCTGGTTTTTGCCAGCCAAAAAGGGGCCGCTCTTTGATGCTCCTTTTTCGGCTCGGGAAAAAGGAGATGGGGCTGCGACATATGTCCAATCCATTTTTTGAAGGGGCAGCTTCAAGCCACCTCTTCCCCCAGTCTGTTTCTCCCCTTAATTTGTTTTGACGTTTACTATGTTACAGTTTTAAATCTGTAACCTCCCCCATCAACTGTCTTTTCAAGTCTTGGCTTTAACACACAAGGTAAAAGTAATGTAATAAATAAATATTTATTAAATTTTATAATAAGCAAAATTTTAAAATTGGTCATATGAATGAAGGGTGCACTTGTGTATCTATTGTGTCAATTTTATTACTATTAGTGGTGATGGAATCAGGAATAAAAGATAAAATACTGAACATTAGGTTGGATCCTGACTTCTTCTGCACGTGGAAGGATACCACTAGCGAAACTGGGGAGGTGATTTTTGCTAATTTCTCTCTCACATTGTCACCTTCCACTCTTGTAAGATGCATCAAGTGTACAGGTATTGCTGCTTTACATTCCTTTGATAGCAGGGGGAGTCTGTCTGTTCATCTCATTGAAACAAGATGCACTTCCTTCTAATCTAATCTAAGGATGTATATTAAAAATTATCAACACTGTTTGAGAAGTAAGGATGTAGATCTTTACTTATTATGTTTTCACGCCCAGTAACAACACCTGCTGGGTGAAATTACAAGTTTTTGCACATTTTTGAGAATTTTTTTTCTATTTTGGATTCTTTTCTGAAATTGTTATGAAATGTTTTGTGCAGAAAAAATGTATTTTGTGTATCAGAAGTTTTGTCACGATTTTTTTTATTCTCCCTGAAACACTTCTTTTGTGAAATAAATTGTGTATGATACAATTGGGTTTTTGCACAAAATCCCTTTGCAGTATTTAAAAAAATGCTGAATTGCCAAAAAAGAAAGATGAAGGGGAAAAAGGATATCTCATGGCTTTTTCCTGTAGATCTTAATGTTTTGAGACACCTATTCTAACCGAAAGAAAAGGAAAGGAATTCACTTTTAAAAAAAATTAGATTATTCTTTACATTCCTGCACAGATGTACAGCGTAGGTTGAAAAATAAATGCAATTTCACATTGAAGCTAAAAATTAGTTGTTTTATTGTCCCTGGTTGTATGCATACATGTTTTATTGCCATTAAATATTCTGAAAGGAATATTGCCATTATGCATTTAGTTTCCAGATGAGGAAATTCTGCTGTTTTCCAATACTTAAATTGTCCTAATTTCATAGGGTGTGTTTTTCTTTCAGTGTCTAAATTTAATGCTGAAGAAATCTGGTTTAACAGGTTAGTATACATATTATGGAGAAACTTTTAAATGCCAAAACAAAATCAGTGATGCTCAGGAAATGATAGGATAAAGTTGAAGAAAATAACAACATCCTGCAAGTATTGTTGAAAGATTACAAGAATTTTGAGCATTTACAGTGAGCATGCTTTGATTTTTTAGTGATTTGTAGTTCATGTGCCTTTTTATATCCTGTGTACAGATGATCAAAGTGAAACATATTACAGATTTTCAAAGTAAAAAATTCAGAGCTAAACAATAAACAGTTGGATCACTGTTTGATTATGACAACATCTTTTGTACCCCTTTCAGATTCTATAATTTCATCTGATAAAAATTCTCTCCTCCCCCATCTAGTGTTTCTTTGGGGCTTTCTAGATTGGCAAAAAGAAGTGTGTTCATGGCTGCATGAAACTCTAGCCGTTAGATGAGAAAAAGGGAAAGTGTGCCATGAAAACGCTTTTTTTGCGTTTTAGGGGAGAAGAAGCGCCTTTAAAAAGGTGCTGGTTTTCCCAGCTTCTTTTTTAAAAACTGCGGAACAGCGCAGCTCCATCTAAAGGTTGTGGTGCAGCTGCTAAGCATTAAGGAAAAGGCAACTTCATGTCACACTTTCCTGCCAATCTAGAAAGCCCCTCTCTGACTTAATATGATTGAGATTTAATCTTGGTATCCATTGAGATTTGGTTCCAGAACTCCCTGTGGATACCAAAATCCATGGATGTGTGAGTCCTATTAGGTGTGTCGTAAAATGGTACCCCTTATATTAAATGGCAAAATCAAGGTTTGCTTTAGAGGGGGCATATTTTCAATCAATGAATATGGGGGGACAACTGTATTATGAAAAGAAGGCAACAGAAACCGTTAGGCTAATCTGTCCCAAAACCTACGTATATTGCCTGTAAAAATAAAACCGTGTATGTATTGCTCTGTTTCTGTCTCTGGCATAACTCTTACACTGTAACACTTGGACAGCTGAAATTTGGCAGCCTAGGGATGCGTAGATCAGGGTTGTTTTTAAAAAAGATTAATTAACTTTGGTTCCTTAAAATCCTGTCTGTGGCTTGCAGCACTCTTGTCATCCAGTAGATGGTAAACTTTTTAAACAATTCAGAGAGACAGAAAAAGGTTCTGCTGCCAGGTAAAGGAGTATAGTGAACTAAGCAAAAGGCTGAAGTGGCACATGTGGAGAGAAAGAAAAAACACCAAGGAAGAAAAGGTAGGGTGGGAAAAAAAGAGCACTAGAGCAAGTGTACAATTAAAGGGGTTTTAGTGCTTACAAAGGTAGATGCTCCTTCTAGTTTTAATAAATGGTTAGATACAGATAGGTAGGTAGGTTGATAGATGGATTAAAGCTATATTTTCAGTGTGACTTTAAATTATCTCTTTTGTTTTCAGGAGACAGCTGGCATTTGAGAAAGATTGACTGGTGTTATGAACCCGGGGAACCATTACATGAGGAGGTAAAACATACACAAATACTGTAGTAATGTCAACGTTACTTTTAAAAGACTAGATAAAAATAATTTTCAGTGTAAACTATAGTAAAGTCCTATAAGCTAGTTACTTATACAGCTCACATTCTTTTTAGTGTTTTTATAAATTGGAATTAGCTTTTGGAGAGAACTGTCGTAGAAGGATAATGTTCTAAAGATCAAAGCATTGAGAGATATTGGCACTCTCCCTGTGATACAGCTCACATTCTTTTTAGTGTTTTTATAAATTGGAATTAGCTTTTGGAGAGAACTGTCATAGAAGGATAATGTTCTATGGTTTTGCTGTTTTGAGTCATTTTATCTTTTTTAAAAAAATACATTGGCTTGTTTGACCCTTGAGGTGCAGTCTCTGTGTTTATTTTTATGCCACAGAGTGCCACACTAAAAGAACTTAACATTGGCAATGGAGAAATCTTGAATGTTGCTGAGGGGAAGCTTCCACCAAAGGTAAAGGTTTTTTTAATTATTAGATTGTAATGGTTAAAGTTTAGACTGGTGAGCCTTGGGTTCAGATCCCCACTCATTCCTGAAGATCACAGGGTGACTTTGAGGCAGTTACTAATTCACTGTCTGTCGTCCTTAACCTTATCTTTCAGGGAGAGGACAGAGAGTCTAGAGAGCACACTTCTTTCCTCCTTCCCTTCCCCAAATTTTAACACTCAGGCCACTAGTTTAAAAAAAGAAAGAAAGAATAGTAAACAGTGTTTTTTCTTTGGAAAAAAGTAATAAATTCAGTCCAGAAAATAAAGCAATGTAGCTTCGTCTTGGCTCTTTCAGTGCTGCTTTCCTCACATAGGCTCTGTTTCGTGACCACTCACTGTACTAGCAGTGTACAATTCATTTACTTTCTCTGCCTCTTTGAACAAATGTAGAGATCAAAGCATTGAGAGATATTGGCACTCTCCCTGTGATACTCTCCATTACCATGTTCTGACTTGAAAAACCACTTTCTAGAACTTGACACTCATTGAGTCTACAGGATTGCGTTTTTTAAAAAAAATTCAGAGAGCACCCATCTTCACTACCAATTTTCAGTAAAATTTGTTATCTTAAAAAAATAGATTTGTGGAATTGGAAGAGGACCGTATGTGGAATGAGGCAGAGCTGGCCAACTCTAGGCACTAGGTTTTGCAGGATAACATTCAGATCATGCACCCTCAACCCACATGCTCAGAACTAGTCCTGAGGCAACAAAAAGTCAACTGGACAGTATTGGCCACTTCACAAAGATTATATGATGGGGCTTAAAAAAAAAACAAGTCTGTTTCACATGCTTTTTGCAAGTCAATTTCTAATGAAGGGAACAGAACACTGGGAGAATTCCCTGTCTGTAGAATGAGATCATCCCATTAAAGGGTGAATAAATGATCTTCCTACAAAAATGTACCTTCACTCTCTGATGACTTTGGTTAATCTGTTTAGATTGTTTCAGTCAGGATCTGTTCTAAAGCCAAGACATTTTGGTATTGCTAGCTGTACATCATACAATTATTTTTTATTACTTCTCAAAGGGATTCTTGAAAGTACCTATCTGGTGGTACAAACCTTTCTCTCAGGTGAAGCACAGAAAGAATATTCAAGACCAAGTAAACTGTATCAGCAAAAAAACAGGAGCTCTGGGACTATCTGCATCTGGAGGTAAGCTATCAGTACTCCAGCATATGGGGAAAGCTCGTGAAAAGGGAAAAACTCTAAGAATTTTTCAACACTAGAAGTTCGTTTTTAGTTAATTTGTTTCATTGTTTCTGAGCTGCCTTGGGTTTCACACTGGGAGAGAAGTGGTATATAAATTGATTAAATGATGATTATGATGATGATGATGATAATAATAATAATAATAATAATAATAATACATTATATGTAGGTAAGTCATTATGCATCTTACACAATATTAAGGTATCCTAACCCATATACTATCTATGGAGGAAATACACAGGCATCCAAGATCCATCTTTCATGGGCATTACAACCTAGTTATTGCTGTGTCCATTAACCATATATATTCTACTATAAAGTCTAGAAATTTTAGTCAAAAGATTTACCCTGAAAACCTGGGTCGACTTAACTACAGGTTAGTGCTGGCCCACCCAGTTTGGAAGAGTAGGAAGGAGAAAGCAGAGGCTGCTGAAAAGGGTCTAGAGTTTGCCTCTTTATGTCTCAATCTGGGATGAATTTTCTGTGTTGCTTTTCAATAATCTTCTCCCTCAAAAGTCCCATCCAGAGTAAACGCCCCAGATTGGGCCTTTGGAAGAAGAGGATCAACAGAGCACGTCTATGTGGCTGTGTTCCAGAAGAGAGTATTCCTGACATTTCGCCTGCATCTGTGGCTGGCATCTTCAGAGGGTGGTGGCACGCAGGAACACAGCCACATAGCCCAGAAAACTATGGAGGCTGGCCGTGAAAGCTTTTGACATCTTATCATTTCTGTATTCACACTGGTAACTTGGTATTGATTAAATAATTTTTAAAATGAGAGTTGCAGAGATTAATGAAAAATAGGCCTTTTGGCAGTTTTTAACCATAGGAATTAAACTGAATTTCCATGGGCAACAGCAGTATACTAGACAACACATACATACATATATACATACAGATATCCATAATGGGTATCATTATATTCATAATGGGCATATATCTGTTTAGATAAGATCTTCATCTAGCCTATTTGAGAGGTAAGATTTTCTCTTGCCAGTATTATATGGCTAGGAACATCACTATCAGCATCAAAGCTGTTAAGTAACAGTTGTCATGGTATGTAGGAGCCTGATGCTTGGGTCAGTCTAGTTTCTGTTTCTTGAGCCAGTTTTATGTACTTCACAGCCTCCAATCATCCAATCACCTTAGAGATATTTACTGGTCTCTGCTTACAAATGCAGTATTCCCTTTCTGGTCTTTAGAATATGATGTAACACTTGGAGACTAGTGGTTCTTGGTGGCCTTCCATTAAATTCCATCAGCCAGTAATTCTTTTATGCAATACTAATATGCCTTAAAGGCATATCTTTCTCAGTTTATTATAAGTTAGCCATTTGTGTCTCTTTTCTCTCAGGCTTATCATTTTGGAATGAGCTATCGCTTATGCTCTTAGTATTAAACAAAAACATTCCTGCTTTATAATTTTATGCTGTCTTTATATTTTAAAAAGACGCACTTGAGTATTATAAAATATAAGCCTCAAATCAGCACGTAGCCTGTAGTGTACTGAAATTTTTCAAAAGCCTTATGACAAAAACCAGTTCCTCAATAGATGACATGTGAGATGGATAGTTCCCATATATGGGAAATAAGGTGCAAGTTGATCTTTTTTGTCACTGCAATATACTGTGCATATTGTCATGTGCCTTATAAGTTATAATGTCTTTAGGAGCAAGTATCCCTAGATCATTCAGTGAGCATAGATAGGAAATGTCTATGTGATAGGATGATCCTCCACAAGCTTCTGAGATCTTAAGGGGAATGTTGATATTGATCTGTGATAGGCCTCTGTGGTACACAGTTGTCTTTTACAGTTGGCCCTCCATATCCATAGATTCTTTATCCACAGATTGAACTATCCACAGCTTAAAACATTAAAAATATATAAATTTCAAAAAGCAAACCTTGATTTTGCTATTATATTTACAGGACACCATTTCTCTATGCTATTGTATTTAATGGTATTTGAACATCCACAGATTTTGGTATCCACAGGGGGTGCTGGAACCAAATGCCAGCAGATACCAAGGGCCCACTGTATATGCTATGGAGGAGATACTTTATTTAGGCCACAAATGGCATTTGGAGGAAACTCGAAGCAATCTGGTAACTTGTGGATTCATAAAAATGAGTGGATAGAAAGTAGAATAGGTTTGCCCCCCCCCTCCACTTGCCCATTCCTACCATAGACCTTGGTTTAGTATACAGTAGTCTATGAATACATTCTGTTTATTGAGAACTGATGGAAACGTAAATATTGACTTGTAAGTAACATGGTGTTAACAAGTGGCATGGCTTGTGAGCCATAGGGGTGTGTATGCATTTTGCTAACTATAACTAGGGAGGAATCTAAATTTCTTTAAACTGGTTTATTATTATTATTATTATTATTATTATTATTATTTTCTTTTAAGATTCACCAACATTTCTACAAAGTGAAGTTGACTTATGTTACATGGGTGAAATAGAAATCTCAGGAGAAGCTCTTTTGGAAGACTTGAAGATGCAGGTTAGATATTATCTTTTGTTGATGAATGCTACCTTTTCTTTCAGTAAGATTGGTTAAAATATTGATACCCAGATATACGCAGTTTTCCTTTTTGTTGTCTCCAGTACATTTTGATACAGCATTTGCTTAATTCTAAACAGGGATTTTAGAGATTCTAGCAGTGATAAAGTCTAATAAGTACTTTCTGTGCTTTACTTTCATGCATTCTTGACTGCAAGATTCATGCTGAACATTTGGCAGAAATTACAGTTGTCACACATTTTCTTATATATGAAAGTACTCTATTTAATATTTTTAAAAGACCTTTGCATTTTGACACTATTCCTTTAATAACTGTGGGGCTATTGCTCATGTGTTGGATATAAAGTACTATTGATAGTGTTTGGGAAACTGTGAATTTGATTGGTAAAGCTTAGCAGAAATAGTGAAAGATTTTTAAGTGAGGGGGGAAAGTTCTGTTAGGAACATGGGAAATGGCTTTAAACTAAATCAGAAGTTTTTACTTTGCCTGAGAGGAGCTCTCTATAATCTGATGCATGGGTCCCTAACAGCCTTGATGCCTGAAATCCTTGTTAATAGGATTCCAGAGATTAAATTAAGAGCTTTATGTGTGCAGATGTTATGTTGTACAACTGAGTTTCCCAGTAATAATTAAATAGTTAAAAAAATAACCGAGCTTTCATCAAACCAATGTAAGTATTGGCTGTGTGGTTAGAGACAACAGTCTCTTTTGGTAAGATTATTGTGTCTCATAGCCTAAATCTTTCCTAGTATGTGGGAGAAATACATGAGTTACAATTTATAAATATATGAGAAACACCCAATCAAAGTGAGAACCCTACTGAGTATTTTTCCCCTCTAATAAAGTCTACAAGTTTTCTGGTTTAATTTATTAAAATAAAGTGTATAAACCTTTTAAGACAGTGTTTGCCTCCTTTGAACTTCTGGGCACTGTGAAGCTGGAAGAGGATTTTGAGCTCTTATACCCTTGTCAGTCCTTTCATTCTGCTTAGAGTATAACATGAAAACCAGTTGTGGCATGGGGATTCCATGTTTAAATAACATGGAATATGTCTCCTGTTCCATGTCCTGATTTTGGTGTTATACTCTTAGATATGGTGGCAGATAATGGATGCATATAAAAGATGTATGAAAGAAGTATTCTCACAAGAAGCCATTGGAGATATTTTTGGATTTGAACAGAAAAGTAACAGCTTGGTAATAAGAATGTACCTCTTCATTGATTTCACTTTTGCAGGTGAGATTGAATTACTTATTCAGTTTACTCACACTTTTGAACTTAATCTGCCACCAATTTGTGGGTCAGGCAACTTGAGAAAAATACTAAATTTATTGAAAGAAATACAATACAGAATAATGCCTTATTTGTTTATTTCAAGGATTTATATCCAGCCTTTCTCCCACAATGGGATTCAAGGTGGCTTAAACAATTTGTATTGTGTTAGAAAATTTTAAAGGGTGTAGCCTTTTTCTTTTTTTTTCTTTTTTTTCCAAGTAGCATTGATTCTATACTTGATAGAAAAGTTCTTTCCTTTTCAGGTGATGACTTTGCCATCCGTTCAAGAGTTTAGTGTTCCACTGCCAGAATTTCTCCGAGTTTGGACAATGGAAAATAAGCAGCCTTGCAAACTGTTACGAAACAACAAGGAGCAACTCCAGTAAGGCCAAAATCATTTTCCCACATCCTTGGAAGTAAGCCCTAGGGAACATATTGGAACTTCTGAATAGGCATGTATGTATATTCTCAGAGTACATGCATCTGAGGACGAGGACTGGAATCCACAAAAATTCATACTAAAACAAATAACTTAATCTTAAAGCTGCTGCTTTCCCTGTCAGAGTTTTATAAATAGTTGTAAAGTTTCCCAGTCTTTGTGTTACAAGGTAATTCTGTTTTTAAGTTTAACTGATTGCTGCTTAGGTTTATTTTTGAGTTTTACATCCCAGGAAGGCAGTTTGGTCTTTCTACATATACTTGATGACTTCTAGCTCTCAAAATGCAACCATTGTGTTTGTAACACTTACATTGGCAATCTGTATTTTACACCACTCTTTCAAATGTGTGCCTACTTTTATATTCCATTTTTCCTATGTTGACTACTGAAACTGAAATACCTATTATGTGTATTTTTCAGTATGCAAAGGGATCTTGCAGCACCTTTGAGACTAAGTGAAAGAAAAAAGCAGGTAGCATGAGCTTTTATAGACTCGAGTCTTTCTCATGTATCTGAGGAAGCAGGCTCAAGTTCATGAAAGCTCATGCTACCAGCCTCTTTCTTTCAGTTAGTTTCTAAGGTGCTACAAGATCCTTTTGCATACTCATTTTTGAGACTAACACAACTATGTCTTTGAATTTATTTTTCAGTAAGTTCAAACTAGGAAGCAGAGTGGAAATTTGTATAGAGCCTTTACACAAGGAAGAGAATCTTGGGTAAGATACATCATTTCTTGGGCTTTTGGCTAAGATATTTAGCTGCTATTAGTCAAAAGAGATTTAGAAAAGATAATTTAAAATTACAAGTCTAGATTATTCCATATTTTCCTGAAGAATCATTCCTTAAAACAGAGTAGTAAATATATAGGCCTCTGTGAAATGTGTGTAGAAATATATTTTGAGAATGGTAATTCCATATTCCTGATCACAGACCAAAGGATTTGCTTCTACGAGTGTTGATGAGCATACCAGGAGAGAGAGACTACTATCACCCAGTGGAATTAATATGGGATATCTCCAGAGAGTGTACAGCGTCTGCATTGAGAGAAAGAATTGCTGCATACTATTCCTTGCCAGTGGAGAAAATTGAAATAGCTAAATATTCTCCTGGAAAATTTGAATGGATACCAATAAGTAGTTGGGTAAGCTAAGAAATGGCTGCGGAAAAGAGTTCAAACATGAAATAGTATTGTCCACTATTGTTCTTTTATTGAAATAATATTTCATATTCTGTGAATGTATTGTAAGATGATGAATACTAGGCCTGTGCTAAAAGTTTACCAGTCAATGTTTTAAGGTAAAGAGGAAGGTTTCAGAAGTTAAAAATGTTTCATATTTTATTCCTGTTAACTTGTATGTTTATACACATAGGCTGGCATCCTGTATGGTCCAACATAGCTTAGTACTTCTGCACGGGGAATTAACAGTTCACTATCCCCTGACTTACTGTACTATAGAGCTTCTACAGCCCAGCCACAGCCATTCCATGTTTGGTAGAGAGTGTTGTGGGGGGATTAGAAAAAAGTCCGGCTGTGTTCCTGCAGTGAGATGCAGAATTGTTACATCATTCACTGTTGTCCTCCAGGGTCCTCATTGAACAAAAAAAGTAAAAGAAAAAAAGACACATGTGAGCTTAAGGTTTGACTTAGACCTATATATGCCACTAACAGAATGCCAGCCACAGTTAATAAGACTTTTTAGAAATAAAACATAGTGGCATACCATTATAATCTGTGTATAACTCTCATCACTAACGTGTATTTTTCTCTTTGTGTGTTCATATGATGCTTTGGTTGCTTAGAGTCACAAGACATTTAGACACTTGAAAGGAGTAGAGACAGAAAATCCCAGGAATGTGACGAAATGGGTGGAATCCCCACCCTTATTGCAATTTTGACAACTTCACATGATTAATCAGGAAATGGATCACTACTTTCAAATATTATTTTCTTCATCTTGGCAACTTTGGAGGGTGGCAGTATAGAGAGTATCTTTGGTTGCAAAGGTGGGGAGAATGGATACACTTGATCAGGGTTTTGGTTCTGGAGAAGTCTCTGAGTGGACTTGTCACAGTGTTATGAAGCATTATTTACGTTGTTCCAGTTCAGACACTGCAATAAGCCAGAGACCAAGAGCCCCTGGCTAATCTGATGGAAGCACATTCTCCAGTCACTCCTACAATTCTCCTACTACAGGTGGGAGCCATGGAGCACCAAGTAGTGTGCACCAGCAGGTTGATCGTAGCCAGTAAGTCATCTTGTGTCCCAGTTTTGGGGAAAGTATGGGTGTAAATAAAATGATAGACTATATCAGGCTTCCCATTAATTCCTGCCTCAATGTGTGTCATGCTTACTGGGTTATTATGTAATACAGTATCTGATACATGGAGGTATATTGCAAGATTTAAATGTTGAGTTAAACACTCATCCTTTTGGAACTACTTTTTTGCCTTGGAGTTGCCAGTTGTATTTGATTTCACTTTTTTAAAAAGACTTGTTAATTAGCATCACAGAACAGATCTACCATTTCTGGCAGATATGTTAACTGCAGACACTATATCTACCAAGATGGGTAGACCTGGTATGTGAGAAATTTGTTTACCAGATTTAAACTTCTGTTGTTTGTCTAGGGATAGCCAGCTGCTAAAACCAGAGAACTATTTTTTAAAACATCTATAAATATGGAAAAATACCAAATTTTCAAATAAGGCCTGAATTAGAAAGACCATGAATTTGTTTCTTTACCGCTGCCTTTCTTTAGTAGTCAAGATTATTACTCAGTCACAGCTACACTAAAATCTTGGTTTTGTAAGTTGCATTTACAGAACTGGAATTACTTCGCTGCCTAAGAAAATACCAAGAATGGCCATGGTATAGTTCTGGGCAAAGTGGCACTCCCAATGCACTTGCCCGCCCACCTGTTGCCTTGTGGCTTTAAAATAAACCAAGCATTCTCTCTGCAGAGAGTGAGTGTGTAAATTTTTGCCCAAAACACCAAAAGACATGAGTAGACTTCACATTTTGCCTGGCATTTTGACCTTGTGCTACAAGTGGTCAAGGCTTTTTTTAAAAAAAATGAAAGGTGGATCAAGAATAGTAGTTTTTCCAGGGAGAAAGACCATCCCTTAGCTCTCCATGACCCTGGACTTTTCTGTGTGGTAATTGTGACAGATCCCCACCTCTTTCGTTCTCTGCAGATTTGATGTCATTTTTTTCTTCTTGTTGTATGTCATATATTTTATTACATTTCTTTCCGGGGTTTTGCCCATGTAGCTCAAAGCAGGGTGTATGTTCATCCCAACCCTACTCATTATCCTCACAGCAACTGTGCCAAGGTCAACCAGTCAGCGTCAAGTGGGTTTGAATTGGGTTTCCCCAGTCATAATCTTGAGACTCTGTCTGCCATACTACATTGGCTTTATATCATATTGTTACCTAGCAAAATAGATTTGTTTCTGTGATAAGTTCAGAAAGACAAGTCACAGGCAGGGAGCACACTGTTGATGGGCAAAAGACAAGTTGAAGGACAGGGAGCACACTCCGATGGGCAAAACCTCGCCCCATTCGTAGCCACACTTGATTCTCCTTCCATCGCAACACTGGAGGTACTTGTGCATTTTGTACAGAGGCAGAATGCTGGTCCCTTTCATATTAGTGTAGTCCTGACTTCTACATACATTTTAAAGGTCTGAAAGTTATTGTATCGGTTATTCCTGAGTAGTAAAGAGATCTAGCACATAAATATTAATAATTATTCCCAAGAGAAATGTATTGACTGGGCAACTCTGTATCTTATTGTATTCAAGTTGAGAGACAGCTCTAAAAGTTTTAATTTCTTACTGGTATTTTAAAATTGAAATTACTCATGCCCTTTAAATTGTAAAAGTGTGTAATACTGATTAATTGAAATCAATATAATAATCCACTCCCAGTGTCTGCCCAAAAATCAAGAATCGTCTCTGGTAGTTTATGGTGTTTTTGTCATATCATTTCTCACTTTATTCAGACACAGCAAGTTTCAAAGAAAAAGAAGAAGAAGAAAAGTGATAGCTTACAATTGAGTCCCTATAGCTTGAAGGATGGAGACATTATTGGTGTGAAGGTAAAATATAAATGAATTTGGCACCTGTTCTCGCTTGTTATTTAGCAAATGGTCCTTGCTGTACCTTGTTGCAGTGTTACTTGTATATAATATAATGAGTTAGCTATATATAATATAATTAGTGGAGGAAATGGGCCATTCAAGATTTGGAAGAATGAGAATGGTCAGAATGGACTGGAAATTGCAAGTTGGAGATACACAGTGGATGACTGGATTATGTTTTTAAAAGACTTTCCGTGTTTAGGGCAGATTAAGTTAATAAATACAAATAAACCATTTCAATATTGTAGAATTTAGGTGTTCAAATAATTATTTTAATTAGCATATTGTGATCTGGATTCTGTTTTAACTTTTCTCAGTGAATTATATTTTGCTCTTATAACAATTCAAGAAATATTTCATTGTTTGTTTATTTATGTAATTTATATCATGCCTCTCTCTGACATGGGAACAAAGGCAGCTTACAACATAGGTAAGAAACTATGCTGGGGTTGCATCCCCACTGCAGAAATAATTCAGTCTGACACTACTTTAACTGCCATGGCTCAATGCTAGGGAATTGTTGGAACTGTAGTTTTGTGAGATATTTAGACTTCTCTGTCAGAGTGCCTCAACAAACTACAGTTTTGAGAATTCTATAGCATTGAATTCTATGGCAAGGCAGTTAAAGTGGTGTCAAACTGGATTATTTCTGTAGTGTGGATGCAGCCCAGGAGATGAGAGTTTGAATCACCGCTCATCAATGGAAGCCCACTGCGTGATGCTGTCAGATCATATACTTCAGCCCCAGAAAACATCACAATAGGGTCACTTTAGGTTCACTATAAGTCAGAGAAGACTTGAAGGCACACAACAACAAACAGCTAAACACCTCATGATAAGCAAGTTGAACAAATTAACATTCCTATAGAAGACTTTTAAGCTTTTTGAAAATTTATGGAAAAAAGTATAGCACCCATTGTCCATTAAAAAAAAAAACACACTTCATCAGAAGTAATTGATCCCCAAATGCCTGTTAAATCCTTTACCTCCTTGTGGAGGAAGAGCAGATAGGGGGACGGCCTGTCTCTCTATGAAAAATAATTCCACAACATGGAATCAACCATCAGGCTTGAAAAACTGTTTAGAGGTTTACGGAAACTGTTTTCTTTGTGAGCAGATCTCCTAATTTACTTGCTTAGAAATTTTGTTTCATGTGGGTGAGACCAGATTACCTATCAGTTGGATTCTTCTGTCAGATTCTCCTCTCCACACTTTTCTTTCTGGATCTTTTCCGATGCTGTTCCCACCTATCTTATTTTATTTGGTTGCACTGAGAGGCTTTGGCATGATAAAACATAATTTAAAGCACTGTCTGTGAAGAAATGTTGCTTCACATTTCTCCTTAGGGGAGAAAACTTTTTTCTAGAATTCTCTAATGTGAAATTTTGCACAGCTTACATTCTTGAATTCTAGAACATTCCTGAACAAGCTTGAATATTTCTTTTGGTGTTCCTGATGTTTTGACAAGTAACTGCCATTAGCTTGATGCAAGGAATTATAAGAACTGTTGTCCAAGTCATCTGAAGGGCCAGCGTTTCCTCACCTTTGTTCCAGAATGAAAGGAGTTAATGTAGATAAAGACAGGGACAAAAAACTGTACTGTTTTTGTACCACCAAAAGAATACAAAAATGTTTATTGACTTGAATTTTCAATAGCAAGATTCAGGTCATTGCCATTAGTAAATATCACTGATGACCGTATCTCTCATTTCACCATTTTTGCCAACAGAATCTTTTAGTTGATGACAGTAAAGACTTCAGTACAATTAAGGATGATATTGGAAAACAAATGCAGAAGCAGGTTACTGTTGAAAAACCAAGGTAAGTATATTTCTACATATTTGTAGATTTATAGAATTTATAAAAAAAAACAATAAAGAAATATACATTAATGTAGTAAAATCAATCATAATGAGGATTGGAGTAAGCTTGTCCAGAGACTTGGACACAGAGTAATGGATGCAAGCTCCAGAAAACGAGATTCCACCTAAATATTAGGAGAAACTTCCTGACAGTAAAAGCTGTTTGACAGTGAAACAAATTCCCTCGGAGAGAGGTGGAGTCTTATTATTATTAATATTATTATTATTATTATTATTATTATTATTATTAACCTTTATTTATATAGCACTGTAAATTTACACAGTGCTGTACATACAATCTTAAATTAGACAGATCCCTGCCCTCAGGCTTACAGTCTAAAAGAGACAACACAAAAGGAAGAGGAGAAGGTGATGGGAAAGGGGGTGAGGTCCGGTGGTTCTTCTCTCCCTCTGGGGCCAGGACCAAGGCAGATGGATTGAAGGGAGGGCATGGCTTCTTAATACAAAGTTAAAAGGAGGCATCCTGGGGCGGATGGCACAGTCCTGGGAAAGCTTCCCTAAATAATATAGTCTTTAACTCAGTTTTGAACCTGGTTAGGGAAGTGATGAGGCGTGCATGTGGGGGAAGAAGGTTCCAGGAGTGAGGGGCAGCAAGTGAGAAGGGATGAATCCAGGATGGGGCAGTGGAAATCCTCGGCTGGGACAGGAGACCTTGACTACCAGAGTGGAGGGTACGAGAAGGAGTGTGAGGAGAAAGAAGTTCAGACAAGTAAGGAGGGGCCAGTCCGTTGAGGGCTTTGAAAATCAACAACAAAAGCTTGTACTGGATGTGGAAGGGGAAGGAGAGCCAGTGAAGGGAGGATAAAAGAGGAGAAACATGGTCAAAGCGGCGAGCAGATGTGATAATATGTGCAGCTGAGTTCTGGACAGAGATTAGAGGATGGAGGTGAGAGAGAGGAAGCCCTGTCAGAAGGAGGTTACAATAATCTAGTCATGAGACCACTAGGGCATGGACCAGAGTCTTGGCGGTGGAGTTTTCTTATTTGGAGACCGTTAAACAGAAGCTGGATGGCCATCTTTTGGGGGTGCTTTGATTGTGTATTCTTCATGGCAGGGGAGTGGAGTAGATGGCCCTTTTGGTCTCTTCCAACTCTATGATTCTATAAATAAAGGATTTTAAAAGGAGTCATATTCTATGATTAAAATTAAACCTTTAATATAAAAATATTCAATATTATGTATTAATTTGATTTATATCCCACTTTTCTCCCAAATGAGATTCAAAGTGGCTTTATGGTGGACATGCCCCTGGGTTTCTTTCAGTTAAACACAAAAATATATTGGTGAAATCACCAAGCAAAATGTATTGTTGAAATTCCTAGTATGAAATGTTGAATTGCAGGTGTTCATTATAAAACATCTTTAAATTACTAGATAATGATTTTGATTAGATAACTGGCAGGAGGTTAGTTCTTATAAAAGAGTATGCATTGTTATGGATAAGAAATGTCAGCGATTAATACTGCATAAGCTTGCAAGCTTGTAATTGTAGCATTAAACTCTTTACCATTTTCTTATGAAACATAATAGAGGTATCTTGAAAGGTTTTATAAAGCAAATGCTCTTTCTTTTTCTTCTTTCTTTTCCTTTCTTTTTTTTTGTTGTTGATAATACAGCATTTAATAAAGTCATATTATGTTTTGTAACATATATTAAGAAATGGGTATTATTTACAATATAAAATATATATTAAAATAGTATATGTGAAAGCCTAATACATATTTTAAAATATTGTGATACCCCCCCCCCTCAGTTTTGGAGAGATATTCTATTATAGTCATTTTCATTGTATCAGCTGAATATTTTTAGCTAATTAAAAATCACAATCCTCATGCATCTGTACTGGATTTCAGATGTTTCTGTAACATCTTTAAAATGCTAAATGGGAGAAAAAGAAGAAACGTTGCGATAATACCGGGGCAACCAGTCTCTTCCTGGATACCAGTTGCTGTAACGCTTAGGCATTCACTCGAAGAGATTTGTGTTTTAGATGCAAGCCTGTTTTGCACAGATTCCTAACAGATGAGTTAACCTGATAACCTGTTTGCTTTTGTTTTCTTTTAGTAGGCAAAGTGAATGTGTACAAAATGATTGTTTCCGTGAAAAAAAGATGACTAAACATCATAAACCTGAAGCAGTACTCTCCATCAGTGTAGGGGCTTTCAGCTAACTCATCAGGATTTGGAAAACCTCACCAGGATTTGATAACTACAGTGGAGTTGCCTCAGTTTGACTAGCCAAGAACTAGTCTTCCCTGACTCAGGCACTGGCATGTTTGGTACAAGGCCTGGCAAAGGATTGAAGGTGGCTGGGATCTCCTCCTATATCCTATTGGGAGGAAGTGCTTTAGTTCTTAGTTTCAGTGCTTACTCTCAGGGTGGGTGTCTGCACTTTATTAATGAGAACACATATGATAGTTTAATGTTTCAAAGGACTGTTTTGTAATGACCATGTGCTTTAATCCTGATTCTGTGTTGTGTCTTCACTGCAAAGGTGGTTTATCTGCTGATGCATTTATGGACACTACAGGGAAATCTGAAGTCTGCTTCTTCCCTTCCATTCTGAAGTACTCAAAAGTACTTTTCAAAATCTAGTCTGAACCATTGATGTGTGCAGCTAATTCAAAAGAAAGCGTCACAGAGGAGTGACTCTTCAAGACAGAATGTGATTTTTTGTGGAATTTAATTTTATTCTTCCTTTCACTCCACTGATCCTGCTGTATCTCCTGCTTTATTGAATAGCAAAATGGTAAACATCAACATACTTGCCAAACTTCATACGGTCATTTCTAAAGACAACATAAAATACAAAAAGGGAAACATGTACAGCCTATGATGTGTATCTATGAGCAGTACAGTGGAAGTGTTCAGTTTGTATTGTGTGTAGAATGCAGTCTACCCTCATTTGCAGCATACCTTGGAAATTCTGGTCTGCAAAGAATCCTCTGCTTTGTGCCTGATTTCTGAAAGGAGGGAGTAGAGATGGATGAAACACATCCTTATCTAGAGACATCTTAAGGCAGTGGTTCTCAACCTTCCTAATGCTGTGCCCCTTTAATACAGTTCCTTATGTTGTGGTGACCCCCAACCGATATCTGGGTTCCTAAGACCATCGGAAATATGTGTTTTCCAATGGTCTTAGGTGACCCTTGTAAAAGGATCATTCGACCCCCACAGGTTGAGAACCGCTGCCTTAAGACATAGATGCAATGATTGCCATACATTTTTGCCTAAGTAAGTCTAAGTATGTGGAGTGAGACTGCACCTTTTCATTCCTCACACCAAGCATCCTTGTCCCACACGATGTTCATGTGTAGGGTATAATTCAGAGACATAGATGTATCTGACTATCAGTGTGCAAAGGGTTCTGGTGGCACCTTTGAGACTAACAGCACAAGAGACTGTAGCATTAGCATGCATTTGAGAAAATAAACTCTGGGGCTGTGCAGACCAGCCATTCAGGCCAGCCTGGGGGCAGAGTCAGGGAGTGGCATCCATGCAACACACTCCCCAACGCCAACCCCATGGTGGCATGACGCCATGCGCTGCTCCACACAGCGCATGGTGTTACAGTGCTCCTCTGACGCTGTATTTACATGACACAATGCCAAAGGAGCACCTTAAAGCTGTGGCGCCATGGCTTTTGTGCTCTGGAAAGGCCAGATCGGGGTTGCAGTGTGCGGTTGCCACAGCCCTGATCTGGGGAACATGGAAGCGACTACAGGGGCAGTCTGCACAGCCCCTAGGTCTACAAAAGCTAATGCTACAACTCCGTTCACACAATTAGTCTCAAAGATGCTACAAGTTCCCTTTGCATATAATGTGGGTTATGTCTGAAAATTACTTATTAACTGAGTTACCTGGGCCTAAGCATACTGCATTCTTTGACACATATACCTTACCCCTAACTTACATCCATAGATATCCATCTGCCGGAGTCATCTGGGATCAATGCATTGTGGAGAGGATGATGGAAGAGGCACTCTTGTTTTTCCCACACATAGGAGAAAAACAAGAAGAGTGTTATCTTCTTTGCAGGCTTTTGCCTATTAAATTTGTTCCACCAAAATTCAGTGCAATTCTGTCTAAGTAACAGTGGGTTAGATGTAGTATTATCTCTCCCCAAGCAGAACGGGTATTTATGGATTCTTTCCCCTGCTGATCCCCCAAACTCTCCATAGCAGATTTTGGGAGACATAGGGACTGCAACTGGGAGGGGATGGGGATCAGCAAAAATGACTTTGTTCTGTGGGATGTTTCTGTAGTTCATGCAGTTCTGGATCTAACCTGTAAAGTGCAGCAAGGTGTTACATTACCAAAGCGAATAAAATAGATGGGAAAGAGTAAAGGAGAGTCAGAAGAGAGCAGAGTGCCCACTGATGTTTGCTTATCATTTCCTAAAAGCAGCTTACATGTCACATGTATTTTTCTTAGATAGATCACAGAAATGTGGCATAAAAGAAGCTACTGTGATATATTGTGGATATCATCTTGAACATGATTAGAGATGTTAAGAGATGTTTCTCTCAGAATACTGCACAATACTGGATAACATGCTTAGGAGGAAAGTGCAGTTTTAACTGGTCCAAGAAAATATTTTCTGCTAGTAGCCCTTTCCCTCCATGGCCTGTTTTCCCAAAGTCTAACCTAAACAGTACATTTAACCCTTTAGTTAGGTTGAATTCTTGGAGTTTATGGGCCAAGAAGTGCAAAGTGGGAGAAAGAGAAAGAAAGGATGATGGAGGGAAGACGGGCAACTGGGGAGAGACAGGTGTTAATAAAGCAAACATTTAGCAGCTTAATAACTGTATGTGACCATTTGCAGGTTATTTCCATGAACTGAGGGTTTGGGGCTATTTTGCGCCTTGTGTTTTTGAAACAAACGGTTTGGAAGGAATTTATCATTTAGTCAAATTATGACACAGGATTCTTCAGGACCAATCTGTTCTAACTAATTCATTTATGAGATGTGTCCCAAGAAGGAAAAACACACAAAAAATTATATATTCTACTAGGGATATGTTTTAAGAGCCAAATGGTAAAAGAAACTAATGTAGCGATATCTATAACCAACTTTTCTGCTTATTCATTTCCTTGTATGGAACCCTGATGTCTCAAATAAAGCAAAATGTACCCAAGGTGTCACAAAAAGCTGTTAACTAAAGAATATAAACGATTGGGAAAGAGGCAATTATTTTTTATATATCTACAAAAAAAATGTGCCTTTTACAACAATGTAATGCAGCAATGGCTGCAGCAAGCCAACATGAAGTTGTTTACTTGATTGTTGGGTTACAAAACTATGGGCTATTCCATAAATTAGGTTTTGTTTTGTTTTGTTTTTAAAGGAGTACCTTTTGACTGGGATGTTCAGGGTCCCACAGCAGCGGTTGTATTACAATGCAAGTTTTTTTTAAAAAAAAAATATTTAATTTGTATTCAAGTCTGATCTTTCTTGCACTTGCAAAAAGAATAAAGGATTTAAATGTTTCACTTGCACTGCTTTTATAACTTCTTTTAATAATCTAATAGCTACTCCTTCAATAATTTATTTGATACAGCCGTGTTAGCCTGCAGAATCAGTACCTAGAGAGATCTTGTGGCACCTTTGAAGCTAACTGAAAGAAAGAAGTTGGCAGCATGAGCTTCCTAGGTTCAGGCTGGTTCCTCAAAGATGTCCAAAAGCATCTGAAGAAGTAGACTGAAATCTACAAAAGCTCATGCAGCCAACTTCTTTCTTTCAGTTAGTCTCAAAGGTGCCACAAGATCTCTCTATGAATTTATTTGTTAAGTAAATGCAAAAGAAACTCCAAGAGAAACTCCAAATCCCAGAAATTTTTAAAAAGCAATTATGCAGTCAAAATTAGTAAAAGATGTAGATGAAATTACATGAGCCAGGACGTAACAAAATCATGAAATTGGTGCTGGGGAATTTCTTCCCCCTTTTGGTGAGTCTCAAAATATATACAGTATTAAGGAAATGTGTTTAGGATTCACAGCCAGAGAGCACTTAGGTCTCCCTGAACTACAAATCCCAGAATGCCAGAGCAGGCAGCTATAGCAATTAAAGTAGAATAATAACACTATAACAGTGTAGTAAGTTCATCAGAAAAATATAGTTGAGTCAGTAATGAAACGTATAATATAGCTGTACATACACCATATGAAATGTTTATTATTATTAGTGTTATTAGTGTTATTTGATGTAATGTTCTCCATTTTGAAGTGCCTTGTCCTCCTTTGCGGTGGCCCCAAGGTGACCCTATCAAGGGGTTTTTCTTAGCAAGGTTTGTTCTGAAGAGGTTTGCCGTTGCCTTCTTCCCCTGAGGCTGAGAGAGTGTGACTGGCCCAAAGTCACCCAAACTAGGCAGGGAAAGAAGGCCCCAGTTCCTCAGATGCTTATTGTTGTTGTTGTTGTTGAAAGATATAGCCATGTTAGTCTGTGGAATCAGTCTGTAGAGAGATCTTGTAGCCCCTTTGAGACTCACTGGAAGAAAAAAGGGGGCAGCAGGAGCTTTCCTGGGCTTCAGTCTACTTCCTCAGATACATATCATCCTCATCATCTTCATCCTCAAATGCCCATTGAAATGGGAGAGGGGGAAACTGCAAGGCAAGGGGTGTGATGAAAGGAGCCTTTTCTGCTACCCAACCTGTGAAATGTCAAAAGAGGCTTTCTTGGGAACTTGGGTGGCAGAGTAAGTCCATCACCTGGGGCCTAGTTTTTTCAAACTATTCAAAAAAAAACATGGTACTGTGATGGTCTGTGGTTGTTGGTATGGAATCCTGGGAGTTGCAGTTTAGGGGAAGAGTGGCCCTTGGAAATAATCCTCCTCTTCCATCCAGTGAGTCTCAAAGAAGGGGCTGCAAGGAGATCTCTCCACAGACTGACTCTACAGACTAACAGGGCTATATCTTTGAATAATAATAATAATAATATGCATCTGAGGAAGTAGATTTTTGTCTAGGAAAGCTCCTGCTGCCCATATCTTCCTTCCAGTGAGTCTCAAAGAAGGGGCTGAAGCAAGGTCTCTCTGTGTACTGCTTCCACAGACAAACAGGGCTATATCTTTGAATCATAATAATAATGATAATAGTAATAGTATGCATCTGAGGAAGTGGACTTTCATCTAGGAAAGCTTCCAGTGAGTCTCAAAGAAGGGGCTGCAAGGTCTCTCTGTGTACTGATTTAACATAGGAGTGTGGCCTTATATGAAGAAGAGCCTTGGACTGTGTGACTGACTGTTGACGGTTGATGAATTGAATTGAGTTGAAAACGGCGACGCACGCGCACAGCCTTGCTGCGCGCGCTCCCGTCACTCAGCAGCAGCGTCGCCGTGACGTCACCGCCGCCGCCGTCCAATCGGGGCCCTCTTTGCGGAGGCTCCGCCCACTCCCCCTCTGGTTGTTGCTAGGCAGGCGAACTGCAGCGTTACTGGTGTGTGTCTCAGTCTCTCTCTGCTGCTGCTGCTGCTCCTCCAACGATGGAGGGCTCGTCGTCGAGCGTGCGGCGGACGCAGGAGCTGCTGGGGCGGGTGATCCGGAAGCCCCCTCTGACGGAGCGGCTCCTGAGCAAGCCCCCCTTCAGATACCTCCATGACGTCATCGGGGAGGTCAGTCCCCGAAGGGAAGAGAGGAGGAGGAGGAGGCCCCGCCCCCGTTGCCAGGCAACCAGGGAGAAGGAGGGAGGGGCCATCATCAAGCTCCTCCCCCTTAGCTCCTCCCTCTCTCCAGGGTCCTCCAAGGTCCTCCTTTTCCCGGACCCGTCCTCCATTCTCTGCTTACATTTCACAGCCTCCTCCTCTCCTTCAGGAAGGACTCCAGACTCTCCTCCCTTTGGAGCAACACTAAGAAGAAGAAGCCCATTGAGAGGCTGGTGGTGGCCCTCCTCCTTTTCCAGGACAGGGCCTCCATTCCAGCCTCCTGGTCCAGGAAGGGCTCCAAAATGTCCTCCATTCAGAGCCCAAAGAGCACCCAGATCTGGTGCTGGTCCTCCTTTTCCAGGACACGTCCTCCATTCCCAGTTGTTTTTCCCCCTGCCCAGGAGGGTTCCAAAAGGAAGGCTAAGGCTGCGTTCACACTGGAGAAATAAACCGGTTTAAGTGCCATGGCTCAATGCTGTGAAATTCTGGGAATTGTAGTTTGTTGTGGGGCCCAGAGCGGAGCGGAGCTCCGCTCTGGGCCCCACAACAAACTACAATTCCCAGAATTTCACAGCATTGAGCCATGGCACTTAAACCGGTTTATTTCTCCAGTGTGAACGCAGCCTATGAAGCATGGGGTTTATTATATCTCTAGGGCCCTTAACAGACGAGGGTTTTTGCAGCCCAAATCCGGAGTCACTCCGCATCCACCCGAGTGAATTCACATGGATGCGCATTGAATTATCACACGTGAATGCTGTTACTTTGAAGCCAATCCAAAGTCACCCCAGAATTCAGTGAATTCATTAACAACCGAATTCACAGAAATCAGTTCCGAGGCCACTTTAGATTCAATCCGAATTGGTCTGGTGTGATAAGGTCCTTAGAGTGGGTTTTGAGCTTTTGTGTTTTGTGAGGATGTTTTTTGGTCATGTCCTACTCCCCCCACCTTTTTTTTTTTCCTTGCAGCGTCCTCCATTTTGTGGTGCCTCGTCCTCCTTACTTGTTTATTTGTTTAGAGTATTTATACCCTGCTCTCCAGCCACGAAGGCTCTCAGAGCAGCTTCGAAAAACGGTTCATTAGACGGTTCCCTGCCTTTGGGCCTTCTTCACGTAGTCCTTAAAATGACAAATTGTGAGACGCAGAAGACACCATACTACTAGCTAAAAACATCATAGATTTGGTACAGCTGCTAAGGAAGATCAAGGATGAAAGTGCAAAGGCAGGCTTGACATTGAACGTAAAGAAAACAAAAACAAATAACTGTGGAAAATCAGCACAGATTCATCCTAGACAACAAGGAAATAGAAATAGTAAAAGAGTTCCCATATCTGGGACCAAATATTGATCAGAGTAAGGACTGCAGTTAAGAAATCATAAGACGACTAAGGGTAAAGAGGGCAGCTATGAGAAAACTAGAAAATATCCTAAAATGTAAAGACATACAACTGAGCATGAAAGTTAGAATGATACAAGCCATTTTTTTCTGTATTACCATGTATGGGTGTGAGAGCTGGACAGTTAAGAAAGTGGATAGGAAAAGAATTAATTCATTTGAGATGTGGTGCTGGAGAAGAGTGCTGAGGGTACAATGGACAGCCAAGAAGAAATCAAACAAATGGGTCCTGGAGCAGATCAAACCAGAAATCTCTCTGTAAGCCAAGATAACTAGACTGAGGCTGTCATACTTTGGCCACATCATGAGGAGGCATGACTCCCTGGAAAAAATAATAATGCTAGGAAAGGTGGAGGGAAGCAGAAAGAGAGGAAGGCTACATGCTAGATGGATGGACTCTATTAAAGAGGACATGGGTATGAATTTGGGGGACCTGAGCAGAGCAGTGGTGCATAGGGGGTCTTGGAGATGTATCATCCACAGGGTCACCATGGGTCGAGATCGACTTGAGGGTGGATAATAACAACAGCAAATCCTGGTGAAGGGACCTGGTCAACCTGTCTGTTCATCTCCTGCGGATTCATGTCCATGGTTTCCCTGACTGAGTCTATCCATCTGGCTTCTTCTTTTTCTACTCTCTTTCATCTTTCCTAGCATTGTTATAATTTCTCAGTACGATAGCCTCATTTTTATCGACATCTTGGCTTCCAGGGAGATTTCTGGCTTGATCCGCTCTAGGGCCCATTTGCTGCTCTTTTGAGCTGTCCATGGGATCCTCAGCACTCTTCTCTAGCATCACATCTCAAATGACCAGATGTCCTCAGCACCAAGAAGGACAAAGCACTGCAAAATGTAGAAAAATGGAGGACATGACCAAATAAAAGCTCAAAACACTCGTGGATGTAAATCCATGCTTCTTAGTCATGCTCCAAATGGAGGACATTTTGGAATTCCTCCTGGACAGGAGGTGGAAATGGAAGACAGGTCCTGGAAAAGAAAGACCTGTGCTCACCTTGATCTTAAATCTGTTGGTTTTGTTCTTATCTGCTTTCTTCACTGTCCAGATCTTACAGCCATACATGGCAATGGGAAATATGGCAGCTTGGATGATTCTGGCATTAGTGTTCAGTTGAATATCTTTGCATTTTAGGATCTTGTCTAATTCCTTCATGAAAACTCCTAGTCTTCTTCAGATTTCTTGATTTCAGTCTCAGTTATGAACAATGTTTGATCCCATCTCTAGGAGCTGCCCATTCTTCAGCCCCACACTGAAGGCTGGGGCAGTCTGCTATGCCTTTAACCATTGTGTGAAAGAGGGAATTGCTCCTCATGCAACCAGGTAACAAACCTGCTGAAACTCCCTCTTCCACACAGCAGCTAAACGCACAGGAGCCCTGTCTTGTTTCACTTTGACAGCCCTGTCCACTGGCCTGGGTAAGACAAGACACGTTAATTTGGACTTTAGGTCACAACAGAAACAGACGTGCTTACAGTTGTAATGATTATTAAAAATGTCAAGGAGTTGATTTTTATACAAACAAGTCAACTCATCATCTGATGAATTAGATGTAAGTTTACAAAAGCTTATGCTATCAACTTCTTTATTGGGGGCCACACTGGCGCCATTCATGCTAGGGCCGTTGCAACCGCATGCATCTTACCCCAATTCAGGCCGCCAAAACAGTCCTGAACTGTTCCATGGGGAGCGAATTCTCTGCTCCTTTTTGGCCCAGTTCTTCGGCGATGGCACGGCATCACCACGGTTTCTGGCTGCTTTTGAGGTGTACATAATCTAAACTCTATGCCCCGAACGCAGCCAGAAATTGCATCATTTGGCCCATCTATTGTGGGTCTCAATCTCAAAAGTGCTACAAGATCCCTTTGAATACTGATACTCCAGACTAACACAGCGCTGTCTTTGAATTCTAGGTAATTAGAAAACTTCCACACTGCAATGCCCATCAGTTTGTGTTAGCTGTTGGCAACAGATTGGGAAGTGCCAGCAGGATTGGATTTCAGGCCTTGTCTCTTTGGCAAGGACAACTGTAAGATGCAGTGCCTCTGATGTCTCTGTTCCCTGAAAATACATGGACTGCTTCCTGTAGACTGCTGATTCTGACGTGCTAGGCCCTCCATATATTTTAGCTTGCCAGAAGCCCCAATGGAAAGGAGTACAAGGAGCTGATATCCAGAATATCTAGAAGGGCAAAATTTGAGAACCGCCACTGTAGATGGAGTTACTACACAACTCTATTGGATGTATGGAAAAGGATGCATAGCAATGATGAGAGTGAAGGGATGACCAGGCTGAATAAAATCTGTTCCCATTCCATCTCCCCTACCTCCCCATCTCATTCCAGATCTTCTTGTGTTACTGGTAAAGCTAATGGATTCACACAAACACCCCCGCCACCTCCGGTTATAATGATTTGTGGACTAGAACAGTGCTACTCAATGTCTATGGACTTGTGCTGGTCCCTGGTATTAGTCCCTTATGAGGATTCCAGTAAAAAAGGAGACTATTCTAGCTAATGATACAGCTCCTTGGCACGTTGGTGGGGGGAAAAAAAACATTTGAGAGCTTGGGAAGCCCTGAACTAGAGCTCTCCGCATCAGATGCATTGTATGCTATTCTCAATTTATAGATATAATTGCATATGAGAATGGAAGGGAAATATTTAAAAAGTTAAATATTTAGCCAGAGGTCAGTTAAATGGAAGTGCAGTGATTGAGGCGGCTCAGGTTTACATCTTCTTGCAACCACCTGTCTTGGTGGTTTGTTGCTAAGTTAATAGGGAATGAACCCTTTATATTTATTCTTGCTCCCCAATGGAAGAGCAGGGGATACAAATGTAATGAAGAATAATTACGGTGTATGTAAAAGATTTAAGAAGTAAATCCAGTTGCTAGACCCATTTAAGTGTCTGCTGTAAATGAGTCTAGCAGTTGGGCTTAGGCTTGAGAGTCTCATGGGGCAGTAAAACTAGCAGATTTGTTGTAGCTTAGGTTTTTATAAAGCAGAACCCACTTTGTCAGAAATATGTATGACCTTAATTTATCACATGGATACAGAGGAGTATAATGTGTAAATAATGGGGCTGAATAGAATAGCAGAGGCAGCTGTAGATCTGGAGAGTCCTGATATGCAGGAGAGAAGAACATAACACTTACCCTTCTGTCTGACTGCTTCACACATTTGTCAGGCATGGGCTCTGCCCCGCTGAACTTGTATCCTTCTGTAAATCTAGTGATTTATAAACATACAGATCTGTACATTTTGTGGAATGACTCAAGTGAAGATGTAGGAACATACTTCCAAGTAAACTTGTATATGATTGCATGGTAAGATGCAAAAACTAACAGGCAAGTTGTACAGTCTTTAGCAAGAGAAACAATAAATGTCATTACCCTGTACTTCCTGGTTTTGACATTTGAGTGATCTGAGGTCCGATATCTTTGCTTTTGAATTCATATGAGGTATCATTTAGAACAGAAAAAATGCTCTTAAAAAGCAGACTGAACAAAAATGTACAAGCTTAGAGAAAGACAGAAGGTTTAATTTGCACTCATCCTTCCTTGTCCCTGTAGCCTTCTGTGTCCTTTGGAAAGCTGTAGTAACAATTTTGGATACCTGTGGGACAGGATAACAGGTGGCATAGGTGGCTGTCAGAACTATACCTCCCAGAATCCACTTGCTGAATGTAAACAAAATCAGCTTTTTCAAGCTCTAGGAACTTCAGTTGGAAGGAATCACCATCCATCAGTTCAAGTTAGACTTTGGCTTGGATATGTTAGCTTTTGTTGGTTAATGCTAGTGTCTGTTAGATCCTAGGCCCTGCTTTGAATAAAAACTTGCTTGCAGAGCAGATCTCGGGATTCAGCCCAAACAGAACAAGAAAGTTCTTTTGACCACATGGATTTCATGGCTAGACTTTAGCAAGTGCTGAATTTAGTCAGAATTCAATTTCACTATTTCTGAAGATTTTGTAAAAGGAGAACAAGCATTTATTCAAAATCAAAACAGCCAGGTTTGTTATTTAGAGATTCTTACTTTTCTGTAGCCTTTGGCATACTTTCCTCACCAGTTAGTTGGGATCCAATTCTGACTTTACTCAGAGTTCCTCAGGAAGTGATTGTTAAACATAAGTTCTCCAAATGGAATAAAAACTTTCTGTAGTTGTGCTGTAATTATCTGCAGAGGAATGTGTGCAAAATAGCAGAAGCCTTTCTACTTGCAGGAGCATTTATTAAGCAATGTACTGGACAGAAAATGAGGGGGGTGATCTTTGCCTGTCCACTCTTCATTTCAACAGGATCCAGCATCTCTCCCCCATTTTTTGAGTGGGATGTAGATGAAGTCCCCACCCCCACCTCCTGTAAGCACTCTCAGAATTTTGGCACTAGATGAGATGTCTTCTGTCTCTGTGCACCTTAAGATGGATTTAACCGAAATAGGTTTTTTGTGTAGGCCATTTGCCCGTGTCTAGAATGCTGTGCAGGGAGAAGCTGTTGCCTCCCAGAGTCTCACTGTTTTGCAGTTGTTGCTTTTGTCATATTCAGAATGTGGCAGTCCTCAGTATTATTGGCCAATAAAAATGACTTTGTTGTTGTGTGCCTTCAAGTCATTTCCAACCTATGGAGATCCTAAGGTGAACCTATCACATGGCTTTCTTGGCGAGATTTGTTCAGAAGGAGTTTGCTCTTGCTTTTTTCTGACTTGCACAAAGTCATCCAGTGGGTTTTCATGATTGAGCAAACCCTGTTCTTCAGAGTCCTAGTCCATTGCTTGAGCCATTACTCAGTAATGGACTCAAATACTTTCACAATTCATTGGTGGCTACTACTCGATTTGAGTATGACCATCCTGGCTTTCTAGATAATAAAAATCTGTCTTACAGCATTCACCATGTAGCTGTCACACCTGAAATCCTGGAGAACACATATCTGACCATATACCTGTATATAATGATTAAGTTGTTAAAAAATTCTTAATGCGAATGGTAATCATTCAAAGGAACTTTGCTGGTCTGTAGATAATGTGAAAACCCAATGATAGGTTCACCTTAGAGTCACCATAAGTTGGGAACTACTTGAATGCATACAAATGACAAGAAAAATGTGAGTCATGGAATTTGGTATAAATACATTAGAATATTGCAGAGAGAAGGATTCCTCTGGAGATTATAATGATTATTTCTTACCATTATACAAACCTGTATTCAAGCAATTCTGTATCCTTTGGGAGATATCCACATTAGACACAACTGGAATACATCTGAAGTCTAGTTAAAAAGTGGTAAACCTGAAAACATTAGCATTCGTATAGGAACATGAGCATATGTCAAAAACTAGCGTGCCTAGGAAATCCAGAAACAAAACACTCTTTGTATTGTTTTAAAGGTGATTAGATCAACTGGTTTCATGAAAGGACTGTACACAGAAGCAGAGATGAAATCTGACAATGTCAAGGTATGTGTGCACGCTCATTATTTATTTGTTTGCTTCTAATTTAAGAAATATTTCTAATGCATGTGTACATAAACCTCTTCAGCTTGATGGATATAATAACTGAATTGGGCCAAAATGCTAAATAGGCACAATGTTTTAAATCAAAGATTATGGCCCATTAGGATAATAAAAACTGGAAAATGTTTCTTAAAAGCATGTTGTTTTGCCAGGATAGGGATGCAAAAATCAGCTTCCTTCAGAAGGCAGTTGACGTTGTCATCATGGTGACAGGAGAACCCTTGACAGTAAAGCCGGCGCGTATTGTTGCTGGACATGAACCTGAAAAGACCAATGAGTTCCTTCAAGCAATTGCCAAATGCTGTCTTAATAAGGTAGGATCTCTGTGTATATTTGTAGTTCTGGGAGGTTGATATGACTAATATATTTGTTAGTGAAGAGATGTGGAATCCCAGCTGATGGAAAAGTAGGTTGAACGAGAAGGGTAAGTTGTTGGACAAATGCAGTTGGGTGAATGTTGCAGTTGAGGTATTAAGTAAGCCTCTCGTTGCCCACTGTTGTTCCACAGAAACTTCACCCCTCCCAATGCTATTTATTAGACATGTAAAGTTATCTTTTTTTACACATAAGAGAAAACAGAAACAGACAATTAGAAACAGAAAAAAGAGAAAGTAGAAGCAGCAATAGTTGATAGACTAGAAATCCATACTGAGATACCAGGCACTAAAGGCTCAAGTGCCAGCTAGGTGGGATGGTAAAAATGTGGGGCTTGAATAAATAATGCCGTCAGGATAAGAACAAATCTTGAATTCAGGCAGAGCCAAGGAATCTGTTTGACTTTTTAAATCCTTAAACTACTCAAATTTGTTTTGGATTTGATTTAGCGTACTTGACTCATATTTTGTAAACCAAACTAAAGGAACCTGCTATCTTAATTTTTTAACTTGTGCAGCCAGCTCATGATAAATGTTTTTGATACCCCCAAATAGTCAAATTGAAAATCTGATTGTGAGAAAAATATCAGCAAAACACATTTGGGGAGAATCCTGTGCCAAAAAGGATCAGCGTAACTGTAATTCCGGATACATCTGCATCAATACATTGCCTGAAATGCTTTCCCTTTTTATTTCTAGACAGAAATTAATTCTGCTACCAAACTGTGCTCTGGACGTTTACTTACTATTTTGTTACTGAATATACATTCTTCACTCCAGAATTAACCTCGAGGGAAATCAGTTCTGTCATTCTGTAGCAGAGCTTGCATTGTTATGACCATCTAACTAGTTTTCTTCTTTAAAACTTGAGTAATAGTAACTGCAGCCCTTTCACAAATATATCTGCTTTTGAAAATACCAATGGACAAGAATGAGGAAACAATGGGAAAGAAGCAGACTGGCAGCTCTTAAAGTGGGCTTTTGCCATGTCCCCAAATGGACCACCTTAGGCGACCTCAGAGCAGCTTCCATGTCCCTGAAATAGCTGGAAGCTGCACTTTTTGGCCCGTCTGTTTCAGGCCAATGTTTCTCAGTAGGATCACAATGCTGAATACTGAATATGGGGAAAATCTGGAGCCTAGTACAAGTTGAGTATCTCTTATCCAGAATTCCAAAATCTTAATACTCCAAAATCATCCACATGAGTATCTGAGATATTGACACCTTTGTTTTCTTATAGTTCAATGTACTGTACATGAACTTTGTTTTGTTCATAAAATTACTAAAAAATATACAGGCTGTGTGTATAAGGTGTATATGAAATATAAATGAATTTCATGTTGGGTCCCATCTCCAAGTTACTTTGTTATGTATATGCAAACATTCCAAAATTTAAAAAAAAAACAACTGAAATTCAAAACACTTCTGGTCCCAAGCATTTCAGATAATGGATACCCAACCTGTAGTATGCAAGTTTACTTAGAAGTAAATTACCTTTGATTCCTTTGCAAGCATAATTCTGGCTCTAGCACTGGAAGGAATTAATATGTTGAGTGGAAAGGAATAACAGCAGAGACGATGACGATGACTATGATGATGATAGAAATAGACATGCCTATTGTGAGTAAAAACTGCAGGACAGTTTCTCTTGCATTTCCTCTTTGTAGTTATCCAGTGATGAAGCTGTTCAAAAAGTTCTTGCTGGAGAGAAAGTGGATGTGAAAGAAAAGACACCATCTTCTTCTAAATCCCAAAACAAAGAATCTAAAACAGAAGAACATCGATCCCATAAAGAGGTGTGGTGAACAACTTTTTAGATAAAGGGACTATAAATGCTCCTTGTTGTATGAAAAGCAAGGAGAAGATTGTTTGCCAATTAATATTTCTCTGTTTTATTGTTTAGGGAAGAGGTGACTCTGAAGTAAAAGAAAGAGGTACACATCAGGACCAAAAACTCAAAGAAGACTTAAAAGAAGAAGAGAGCAAGCGGAAAGAAAGTGACAAAGATAATGCGAACCATCAAACAAATCCTGAAAAAGATCATTTTAAAGAAGGAGGGAAACATGAAAGAGATAGAAATAAGAACAGATCATCTAAACAGGGTAGAGAGACAGAGAAAATCAGAGACAGAGAAAAAGGAGATGGAGAAGGAACTAAAGAGGAGCATGACAAAGAAAGGGATAGAGAAAGAAAACATCATGAGGGAGGAAGGGAAAAAGACAGATTAAGAGAAAAAGACAGGGGTAGGGACAAAGATAAAGAACACGAGAAGGTCAAAGAAAGGGGAAAGGATAAGGAAAAAGACAAACGAAAAGAGAGAGGTAGAGACACAGAGCAGTCACGAGAACAAGTAAAAGACAAAGATAAAAAGGTAAAGTATTTTTTTAAAAGCATGTAAACTGATAGTTGCTAGTAACTGTTGTGTTTTTATAGTGCTGGTCTGTATAGATCCTATGTTAGCAGTGATTATAGCCTTTAACTGTAATATGATAACTTTGCCTGATTTTAACCTAGAAAAGTTGAAAAATATACACAAATGTCTTATTCAAATCTTTCAAAGTCCAATTCTTGGCACACATTTGCTTGGAAGTGCCAAAGATCTGCCATTTCTCCACCTAGACATTCAAAAAGGGCAGAAGCGGCACCATGACAAAAACAGAAGAGGGGGTTGGTGCTTACAGTATTTTTCATTTTCTCAGGATGGTCTAAGTTCTCACTTTTTGCCATTCTATTCAGGGAAGGGGATGCCTTCTTTCTTTCTTTCCTTCCTTCCTTCCTTCCTTCCTTCCTTCCTTCCTTAAGTTAAAGTACAGTACTTACATTGACCAAACTAAAACTTGAAGACTTACACTTGACTTTTTACAATAGTCATACCACTCTTACTAAAACTACAACTGTAGTTAACAAATTTATGTCTCCAAATGTGTACATCATCTGAACTTATTCCAAATTTTGTATTTGGAATAAGCCAGATTCCCTGAGCATCTAGAATTCAGATGGAATGGAAATGTTTTGCAGTTATAATTTAAATTATGCACCAAGAACTATTGGAAGAAACAAAAACACTGCTTCTGTCTTTGAAAATACAGAAAATAGCAGTTTTACAGATTTAATTATTCTGAATATTTTGTAAGACACCATCAGATAAATGAAAAATGTGATTGTCCTTATGTTAGGCAACTGGTATATTTTACTGATGTTTTTGTGTTATTTCAAATTACTGTTTTTAATAAATTGTAATCTGCTTTGAGTCCCATTATTGGGAGGGAAAGGCAGAATATAAATTAATAAAATAATAGACATCTCTGAAGAAACAATTTCAATTTTGTTTATGGCCATGTGGGAAAAGTCTGTTATCATGTCACCAAATTTTGAAGATTTTGTCATCAACAATGTTTTATATTTAAGACTATGACATACACATTAAAGGTAGCCTCAGTTAGTCACAGTAGTAGTTTCATGATGCAGTTGTTTGAGCCAGAATTGCAAATACGAGGGGGTATCATAATGTTTCAATTATCACCTTTAAAAAAAATTTACAGAAATTTGTTTTGATTTGTAGTTTTTAACTAATCTCTGTGTAGTCACCATTCAGATTTACACATTTTCTCCAGTGCTTCTTGACCCTCCAAATACCATTGTCATAGAAGTCTGCAGATTGCGCCTGACAAGGATTTTACACTTTAGAGATCATCTAAAGAGCCAGTCACAAAAATAAAGGATTTTCTCAACAACGTGCACTTAGGAACCAATGATGACACTGACAAAATTTCATCAATATGCCATAATAACTTCCGGTTGATAATTATTACTTTACGATACTTTACACTCGTAAGGTGCAATTTGCAGACTTCTACAATATCAGGTATTCGGAGGATCAAGCAACGCTAGGAAAAATGTATAAATCTAGATAGTGACTACATAGAGATACATTAACAACTACAGATCAAAACAAACTTTCTGTCAATTTTTTAAAAAAGGTGATCATTAAAATTTTACAATACCCCCTCGTACATATCTGACCTGTTGGTATGGACTAATTTCCCTAAAGAATTATAATAAGAAAAATAGTATGTAAACAATTCAAAGATTCAATGTATATACTTTTTTTTCTCTAGTCTGCAGGAACTGAGGAGAATGTGAGTAAAAAGTCAGCAGAAAGATCAGGAAAAGATAATGCTGAGCCAGATAAAGAAGTAAGGAATAAAAATATTTGGCAAATGACTGCATTTCTTTTGTATTCCTCAATCAAGTGAAAATTAGTGCACACATGATTATAGAATAATTACCTAAAATTATTCAGCTTAATAAATAACATGAACTGGAATAAAAACATTGGGATGTGAGAATGGGATGTGCTGAAAACAAAACAAAAAAGAAATAAAGTTTCTTCCTTAAGTGTTAGAGACAACACCTTGTGACTTTCTAAGGAATATTCCGAATAGTCTTCCAAATATTGGTTGTTGAAGTTGTGGCTAGAAAAAATTGTATTACACAAAAGTCTTAATTTTAATACTGTTGGGTTTATTAAGTAAGTGAAAATCTCATACTGGTTAAATTATTCATTGTATGTTGCCTTTTTACTTTTCCTAAAAAAAATTCATGTTTATAACTCCCAAATTGATGAGCTGCTGTGCACATGGAGCCTCAATAACATTATGGTTCCTGTTCAGTGTTTTGATATATAGTTCTGTGTGTGTGTATGTGTGCCGTCAAGTCGCCTGTCAGCTTATGGTGGCCTCATGAATTTCCTAGGGTTTTCTTAGGCTAGGAATATTCAGAAGCAGTTTTGCCAGTTCTTTCCTCTGAAATATAGCCTACGTACCTGGTATTTGTTAGTGATCTGTCATCTAAGTACTAAGCAGGGCTGACCCTTCTTAGCTTGCAAGTTATGATGGGATCAGGTGCCTTTAGAGTATTTAGGCCCAACAGTTTAATAGACAGGTAGAAATAGAGTTCTGAAATTCTCATTTTTATATTTTGGCTAGTGTTACAGAAACATGGAAGGACTGGTCTCATGTACTTTTAATACAGGCATAGCTCAGGTAACAAATCTCTGGCAGTGAAGCTCTTTATACAATGCCTTTTTATACTTGTTCAGGCCCACCTTTCCTTCTCTTTTTAGCAGCATTTGCACTGAGAGTTGTTGCAGTAAACAATGCAATTAAGCTTTAGCTGGGAAAGAATGAAATTCTACTCTAGCTGATCCTTTAGCTGCGTATGCTTGTCACTGCACTGATGGTGCTTCATCATTTTGCAGCTTATTTGAAAGCTGCATCTCTGACTGTTTGCACATTAGGGCAAGGTAAAAATTACATACAAATATATTGAAACATTGTGGATAATTGGCTTTTCTCTTTGTGCATATTTTCAAGAGTGAAAACTCAGCGAGATTATCAAAGCAGCATTCAACTAAGGGACCAAGACAGCGAGCCAAACCTGGAGGTGAAGGTAACTGAAAAAGGGTTATCGGTGTCTTTATATTTCAGGGGTTCCTTTGCATTTGGAACACTTCACACGGTATAACTCAGTTCACCATAACAGAAGCCATTGTTTCCTGCTGTGTGAGCTAACCTGCAAAAGGCTCTTCTCTTCTTTTGAGCAACTGAAGAGACAGAAAGCTTTGGGATATAATTTTAAATTAATTGCAGTACTCCTTAAGCTCTCATCTCTGGGAACTGATGTTGGCTAGCTCTCAGATAAAACAAAAGCAGAAGCCTTTGATCTCCTCCTCAGAAAGAGGAGGAAATATGAAAGCCCAAGCCTCATTCATGTAGTAGGAAACCATGATTTCCCATTAAGTATGTACCATGGCTATATATATATATATGCTCTAATCATGGCACTACCTTGGCACTACCCCACATGGAGGGATTATGTGTTTCTGAGAGGCAAGAGGCTATGCTGCTTGGCCTGTAAGTACTGCATCAAAGAAGGAAGGCACTGGTAAACTACTTCCAAATGTCTTTTACTATGAAAATCCTATACTCCTGAGGTTGTAATGCTACTGTATCATGGAAGTACTGATACTGTAGGAGTATACCATAGCATACAAATTCATTAGCTTTAAGAAATAGAACAGAGTTGTGTAGCTGAACAGAGAATTTCTCATTTTAAAGGCATTGAGTGATTTTAAAAATAGTAATAGTGCATATCTTGCTGTAAATTTTTTCATGTCAGGGTGGAAGGAATCTAGTAAAACCTTACCTGGTGGTTCCATTGAAAGAACAGCCAGTGTATTAAAAGAGAAAATTGAGCAATCTATTATAGCACAGGAGCCAGGTAAGGAAAGTAAAGGCTCTCTTGCTCTCTTTCTGACATGTTAAATATTTGTAATTAAGTAATATAACCATATAGTAATGGAACTTTTGTTTTACAATTTATTTTGCCTCGTAGTATCAAATCAGGAAAGTTTAGTGTGGTGTAGTGGTTAGAGTGCTGGACTAGGACTCTGGAGACCAGGGCTCAAATCGCCCTTGGCTGTGGAAACCCACTGAGTGACCTTGGTCTTGTCATACTCTCTCAGCCTCAGAAAAAGGCCATGACAATATCTGAAGAAATCATGCCAAAAAAACTGCGTGATAGAATTGCCTTGGGGTCACCTTAAGTCAGACATAAATTGAAGGCATACAACAATAGCAGTGCAAGCTCAGCTCACAGTATATCCTTTGCTGTTACTGGCTTGGCAACAGCATTCAGACTTAAAGAACTATTGCTCTCTAATGAGATGCTCTTTATGGTTTTTGTACCAAGTACTAGTCAGGCCTGCTTTGCCTTGCTTCCAAAACAGATAAAATCAGGTGTGTTCCAGAAGATATGGTGATAAAATAACTGGGACCTTGCAAAGTAGAAGAATTCTTTATTTCTGTTGTAGAAGGGAAGAAACATGGCAAGGGGAGTTAGGGAGAGTGCAAAAGTGTGAACTGTGCCAGTCGAGCCACTGTTAGGCGTTAGGAAAGAATTTTTAAATAATGGAAAGTGCATGTTGTAAAGCTTTATATCTTACATTAAAGCAAGTTCAAGTGATTCCTACGATAACACCTAGCCTGTTATCCTTTAACTAGTTTAATGGCTTCCTACCACAAACTTTTATGCTAGGAATAATGAGAGCTCATAGCAGTGCAGCTAGACATGCCGATCAAAAACTGACCACTGTGTTACATGGAAAAGCTGAAGCAGTGATTACAATAAAGCTGAGAGGTAAGCAAAGCAAGGGGCATTCAGCACACTCTTTTGAAGGTACAGTATATAATTTGCATTATTAATTTTTATTTACAATTTTAAATCATTGGGTTATTTCTTCCTTTTAAACATTACATACTTACTGTGCTTCTGTTGTAATGCCTTTCAAGGATTAGCTTGAAGAGACTGCTTCATGATCAAACCTGTTAGCTTCCAGACATAATTATCAAAGTACGAGAATTTTCTTTCTTGCTCTAGTCTTAAAAATTGATATTTTTTGTTATCAACCATTACCAGAAGGCCACACCTGTTTGCTGACACAAAAATGACAAGAATCTAATGAGACTGAAAAACTGATTTGTGTTGAAGGTCTATTTGGCACAAGACACAGAAGTTTTGAAGAAAAGAAAGAAAAGCTAGTGAGGGCAGCATTCACTGCGTACGGTCATTTACTTGTGGCAGAGCTTGTGCTATTTATCTGGGGTCATGATACATTATCTTTGAGACAGGAAGAGGGAGGTATATATCTTCCCATGCCTCCCTTTATCTTTCTTCCCTAAGGTGCTCATCCTGACTGCAGAAAATGTAGGGTGATACATTTTAGAAGCTTTAGGCACAGACATTTTCAGCCATTGTCTTGCATACAGAAACACTTCTAAATTGTTCATACATCTGAAAATAATTGGCATGTATTTCTGTTTCAGGTGAAACATCCAGCGATCCAGGTAAAATTAATGAGTGTTAAGACAAACCATATGTCCTTAAATCAGTGCTTCCTGGAGCATTTTTTCTCCAGTATGCAGTATGCCCATTGTCTATGGCCCAAAGCATGCTGCAGAAATAATCCAATTTGAGACTGCTTTAATTGCCCTGACTCAGTGCTAGGGGATCCTGGGATTTATAGTTTATTGTGGCATGAGAGCTGACAGAGAAGGATAAATGTCTCCCAAAACTACAGTTCCCAGAATTCCCTAGCATTGAACCAGAGCAGTCAAAGAGGTCTCAAACAGGGTTATTTCTGCAGTGTGTTTTGGACCTATGTTTGTTTTGTTTTTTCTTTCCCAGAAACTTGCCAGGGATCAACAGCCAATGGTTTGTGGATTGTCACCAGTCCTTAGACTACCAATTTGAATAGCACTAGTTTACAGAGTATTTTAATTTTGCTAATGTGGAACTTCAAAATACAGTCAGCTCTTCCTATCTGCAGGCTTGCCATCCATGGATTGGAAGATCTGTGGATGGCCCCACCCTGTTCTTTTCAATGGTTGCATGTGAAAGTGATCACACCAACATGGTCACTTGCACATGGCACCCACTATTGAGAGGAAAGGGACTTGAGGTCCCACAGAATTTGCCATCCACCTGGAACTACCACGGCTTAGGAGAGGGACAAGTTTATGTTGCTTTCTATTTCGTTTGGAAGGCTCACATGAATATATTATTAATTTGTTTTATATTGTTTTCTAAGTGGGAAGAGCATTCTAAATTGTCCTTGCTTTTCTGTGGAACACTGGATTTAATTCTATGATGCAATAAAGCTATAAGAGTTGAGTCAGACTGACTTAAGTAGAACTGGAAAAGTCTGTTGCAGTAGGCCCTTGGTATCCTCTGGCATTTGGTTCCAGGAATCCCCATGGATAACAAAATCCATGGATGTTCACGTCTCATTAAATATTACTAATGTTATAGCATATTAAAATGGTTTCCATTATATCAGATAGCAAAATCAAGGTTTGAATTTTGGAAGGTTTTTTTTAAGGATTTTCGAGCCATGAATGTTTGAATCTGTGGATAATGAATCTGGTGATATGGAGGGACAACTGTATATGCATTTGATGTAAATGTAGTCTTCAAAACAGTATGTAACAAAACTTTGTTTTTAAACAGAGGGTGATGTCCTTAACACTGCTGCCTCTGGAAAAATTGTCGTTTCTGAAAATAATGAAATTGCTAATAAATCTCTTCACGTTGCCCAAAGGTACGTAGAGTGCCTTTAACTTTCATTAAATACATATTGATGTAATGCTAGATGTAAGGCTAGATCAACTGTCAAATGGTGAAATATAGTGGAATTGGGAGGGAATAATTCTCTTCACCACTGCAGACTCTCTGAAGGTCCAAAACCACTTGTTGGGTAGAGCCGAAGATCAACGTTCCAGTGTGATCACCAGTGCAACTTTGAATTTAACACTGAAGCTGGACATTTGAGATAACAATCAAGTTAGGCTCTTAAATAGCCTTTTTCAGTTAAAAAAGGTTAAACATTTAAAACTCTTCTATTGAAAAAAATGATATATAGAATTGCTTCACTTTGCCTGGATTGTGGTGATAGTAGTTAAATGAAGTGTAGGGAAAATATTAGCAGACTTCCAAGATCGGAGGGCTAATGCTGCCCTCCAGCCTCCAAAAGTTGTCCACCTCTGATTTCAACTAACAAAATCTTAAAATACTTTGTTTCATAGAATCATAGAATTGGAAGAGACAACAAGGGCCATCCAGTCCAACCCCCTGCCATGCAGGAACTCCCAATCAAAGCATCCCCGACAGATGGCTATCCAGCCTCTGTTTAAAGACCTCCAAAGAAGGAGACTCCACTACACTCCGAGGGAGTGTGTTCCACAGTCCAACAGCCCTTACTGTGAGGAAGTTTCTTCTAATGTTGAGGTGGAATCTCTTTTCCTGGAGCTTGCATCCATTTTTCCGGGTCCTTTTCTCTGGAGCAGCAGAAAACAAGCTTGCTCCCTCCTCAATGTGACATCCCTTCAGATATTTAAACAGGGCTGTCATATCACCTCTTAACCTTCTCTTCTCCAGGCTAAACATCCCGAGCTCCCTAAGTCGTTCCTCATATGGCATGGTTTCCAGACCCTTCACCATCTTAGTTGCCCTCCTTTGGACACGCTCCAGTTTCTCCACATCCTTTTTGAATTGTGGTACCCAGAACTGGACACAGCATTCCAGGTGGGGCCTGACCAAAGCAGAATAGAGTGGCACTGTTACTTCCCTTGATCTAGACACTATACTTCTATTGATGCAGCCTAAAATTGCATTGGCCTTTTTAGCTGCTGCATCGCACTGTTCAGTTTGTGTTCAATGCTAAACCACAGTTCAGCATTATACACATGGAAAGGAAAGAGGCAGAGCTCTTTCATTGGGATATCACACCCCTCCCCCTTCATCCCTCATGGCCAGAATAATGTTTTCCTTGCATTTTGTTTCACTTTATACTAATCCCACATTATACTAATTCTGAATATGTATGAACCGGAGAATTAGGGTAAAGTCATTCTCCTGAACAGGTGGGTTGAAGAAAAGCATGCAACTTGGAAGCTCACTTGGAATTATTATACAGAGATAGTGTTGGCAAATTGAAAACTAGCTTCAGGGACAGAGACTTAGCCTTCCTTCATAATATATTTTTCAGATCCTTTCTTGTTTTACATGTAATTAAACCCAGTTAGAATTTTGCGCTGGAGAGGGAATGTGTATTTCCAAAACTGATTTCTAATTTCTAAACAATAGTTTTCCAGTAGTCAGTAGAACACCTCCTTTGGATGACCCACCATTTTTCAACTATGATTTACTGTTGAGTGTGTTTGAGTTTCTGTTATAAACTTAAATCATATATGTATGTATGTATATCTGTATGCATTAAACCAGAACCAAGTTGTAATTGCAACAGCTAAGACTATAGTTAACTGTAAATATGCCTTTAGTGCAGTCTTGTTTAAAAGGTCATATTTCCTAATATAGCAGCACCTTCTGACATGGAGTATGGACATGCAGACAGAAAGGAACAGGGATTCTTAATTTAGCAAAGGGTCTTCCTAAATAATTCTCTGTGTTGGAATGAATTGGGAAGTGTTCCTGCACATGAGCTATTCAGACAAATCACACATACCCAGAGCTCTGAATTGGGAACATATATTTTACAAACCTGCAACAAAATTTAAAAATCACATACTACATTGAACCTAACTGAAGCTCAGTTTGCTTTCTTTTGTGAATGTTAAATCCTTTATAATATATAAGTCAGAATTTATGCCTCCTGGGCCAAATTAGAATTTTAAAACTGTTTAACTTTTGGAATATGTTTCAGATTATTAAATAAATGACTATAACATGCCATTGATAAGTATATTTCTAAAGCGAATATGGACTTAGTTCAATATCCTTTAACAGCCAGGTGTGCAAACTGAAATAGGATACTGTCCTGCCAAAATTAACTAAATTTTACCCCACTGATTTCACAATCATTAAAATCAGTTGTTTTTAATTTCCTGAAGTTTGGCTGGATATTTTTTTTAGATTTTTTCCCCTTGTGTTCTGAATACTTTGCATATAATTGTTCTTCATAGAGTAACTGTTCTTTATAGAGGAAGATACATCAGTTTTGAAATGGTGATGTTTGGGAGATAATTGAAATTATCTGTGTAAATGATTGCAACACCTTTTGTCCTACGTCACAGAAGATTGCCACGACCAAGCAGTGCGAGGCCTGCTCCACCCCGGATAAAACGCCAAGAAAGCACAGATGTTGTAGTGCCAGAGAGGTAAGGGCAAAATCTATACATTATGAAAAATTCTCTTAATACTGATATTGTACAGTCGCCTCTCTGTTTTTGTGGGGAATCTGTTCCGGATCACCATGAGAATAGAAATCTGCTCATATTCAAGCACCATTGGCTTGAATGGCATCGTGCCCCTGTGGGCATATGCTGTGGGTGCGCGCCCCATTTTATATCTCTCCTTTTGGCCCTTGCATGCAATTGAGAGACCTGGATTCAAAGTCCGCACAAACGGAGAGACAACTGTACTATTCTCTAGCTTAGTTTATGAATAGATGTAGTATATCTTGTTTTGTTCAAACCTTCAGTCCTCTCTGTAGCCTGTGGTAGTTTCTTTTTTCTTTTTATTAATTAAAAACATAACAATCCATCCAACAATCATTTTTTCCTTAGATAATAACATAATATAGAGCAGAGATACAGATATTTCTTCTTTCTTGATCTTAGACAGTTCCAACTTTCTTCTTCTTTTCTTCTTCTTTTCTCCTCTTCTCTTCACACCACCTCGGTACCTTCTCCTTACATAACTCAACCTTCCAAATCTTTCTTCTCCTCACTCTGTCCAATTTCCCCATCCACTCTTATCCTCTTAAATCTAAATATTCATCACTTTCCCAACTCTTACCTTCTATATAACTTATTTATACCTTCATTCATCTCCCCTCTCAAACAAACTTCCTCCTCAACTAGCCTGTGGCAGTTTCTAACCACACTATACAAAGGAAAATATATTTTCTCATAAAACTTTAAACGGGAATGGACAAAGCCTGTTGTTCAATATTTCCTGTTTCAGTATTATGTGAAATATTTTAGGATAATACTGTTACACCAGTTCATGCATATAAGAGAGAGCTAATAGTATTTGTGATGTGCGTTTGACTGGTTTATTGCATAAGGAAACACTGGTGATACTGGAACATTTTCATATTCTTCAGGAATTGTGAATTGATACTGATTAGAGAGAGAGAGATTCAAGAAAATAAATATATATGTATATTATATATATAAAGAAGAGGGGACAAAATAGAAATACCTTTACTTCAGAATAATTTTCTCCACTCAAAGATTTCACTGTGGTTAAGGCATGCCCAGATTAAACCAACATATTATTTTAAAATGCAGTGTTTCTGTGAAATAGCATTACATGTTTTTTCTGTTCCTTAATTAAATTATAGGGATTGCTTTTATTTTTTTCATTTTCTTGAACAAGAAGGGCTTCTTTTTCTGTTTCTAATTGCTGATGATGAAAGCTTCCTTTAGCTTACTGTCTATTTAAACTTTCATTTCTTCATACACAGCCTTTTTCATGGAGAAAGGTTAGATATACGGACACAATAATCTTAACTACTAATAAAGCTGTTTTGAGAGGAATCAGGATGAGATGGGGGGGGTGTTTCTGCTGTGAGCAATGGGCCCAGTGTTGGACTCACTTCTTTTACAACCTGGAGTTCACACACCCAAACACACACTATGATTTCTGTTATAAATATTCTGTAAAAAGATTGCGTGTGGAGAATGCTCAATAGAGTTAATCTTCCACCTCTTCCCTGGGCATTGTGAACATTGCAGTTATATCATACCTTTCACCATTTATTTCCCACCCTATTCAGTATCAAACTAAAATAAAGTGAAATCCTACACACACATGGACACACACCCACACCATTGCTGATGAGGAGTTCAGGTTCTTACAGCATTGGTTTGTGCTGATAAAAAGGATGGGGTGAAGGGATGCCAGATCCTGCTAGGTAGAAAGTTGTGACAATTGGTTATCCTTCTGAAGGAGTAAGGGGTACAGAGACACTGCCATCTTCTGTCTGGATCTATTTCGGTCAGTATGAAATGGTAAATCTGTCTCATTGCCTTAGCTGCACGTACTGGTTTTCAGTCCAGTATAATGAATTATGCCTGTGGTCCTGGAAGATGTATGTCTCACATAGCTATATCTCTATAGTTACATGTCTTGTTGCCATCCCCTTCAAAGACCCCTTGTAAGATGAGCAGGCTGTCCCCAACATGGCCACTTCTGGGTTGTTAGAGAGCGAGAGTTGTTCTCTGAATGCTGTAGAGATGTGATTGTCTTGTTTTGCCCTTAAGAAGCTATCCAAGTTCTCACCTTAAAGGAGTGTCTTTAAGCAAGGAGAGAGACTCACCCAGGGAGTTGTTGAGAAAGCAGTGGTTGTTTAATCCATTCCAGGTCCTTCATTAATCAGCAGCCAGTCCAGTTCAGCAATGCAAAGGGGCAAGCAGAAGGAATAGTCAGAGTCTAGACAGAATTCATGGCAGCAGGCAATCAATCCAGGAACAAGGGTTTTTCCAAGACAGCTGGAAAGCTGTCAGCCATGCTGGACTGAGGGGGGTGTTGGGATATTTATAGCCTGTCTGAGTCTCATAGGTGCTCCTATTAGGAGCCTACTTCTTAACTGCAGAGAACACCAGCATCTCCTTCTTCCCTGGTGTTTGTCTGTGGAGGTAAGGTAGTGGTAACTCTGGCTCATCCAATTGTAAGGGGAATCTGTGGATAACTTGGCTGTAGTGGCTGCTGGGGGTTAGATCCTTTTGCTGGTGAGCTTAGTTCTAGTAGCTGCTGGGAGCTAGGCTCACCTCCTGGTCCTTCTCTGGCATACTCCCTGGGACCTCAGCCTCTTCTTTCAATTCCTCAGACTCAGAAGACAAGCAGAACATGACACTGGTTTACAGTCACATGGGTTATTCCCCTCATGTCAACTTCAAAGACTGGAGTGGGACTGCTGGGGGTCCTTGAGATTTCCATGTGGGAGATGTCTTTACAGTACATCCAGGATAAAGAATATAGCTGGACATGTCACAACTGATCTCCTTGTCTAGGAGAACCCAGAAATAGCCAAGTTGTGCAGCTTGCATTGGTGGTGTTTGTTTGTTGTATGGTAAGAACATAATGCTGACCTAGGTAGTGACCAAAACGATGCATTGCAAAACATAAGTCCTGCCATCAGCACTTATTAACAGGATTCCAGCCTTCATGCGTCTAAAGCAGTAAAGTAAATTTGGCTTACTAAGAAAGAAAGTATTGCATACATTTCAGTTTTCACTCTCAGTAATTACCAGGGCTATGTTTAGATGAGGCTGAAATTAGACACAATTTTATTTTAGATCTACTTTAAATGATCATTGATTACAAGATTATTATTGAATTTTAATTCTCTCCTTGCTTTCTTCTAGAAATGGTAGTGCCAAAGTAGTATCAAATGTAATTATAGACAAAGAGGACGAGGAGGAGGATGACCAGTTTGTAGTGGAGGCAGCACCGCAGCTGCCTGAAATAACAGAAATGGCAACGGTTGGTTAATTAACTTTATGATTCAAATGTGAAGATAAAAATTGCTATGTGCTGTTTTGTCTCTTCCTTTGTATGATTCCAGTAAATTGATTTCTACTTGGCTTATGAATGATGACAGCTAGTCTGGAAATGGAAGTATCTGCCTGCTCTGTTACTTGAGGCCATAAGGAAGTGGTGCCTTCTGGGACAGACCATCATTTCCAAACCTCTTTGCTTCTTTTTCAGATTGGCATGTTTATGTCATGAGCCTGATACCTGAAAAGGCATTCTATGGGTTACTTTTTATATCTTATATTAGAAAGATTTGGTTGGATTTTGTTGATCTACATACTACCTGAGTTGGTACCTTCATAGCAGAGCCTGTCTCCAAGCTGGAGAAATTAGATTCTTTTTTATTCCATGGGGAATAAAAATGATATACAGTCCTCCCTCCATTCTTGCGGTTTTGAAAGCCGTATCCATTGCTTATTCATGAGGGATGAATGGAGGGAGAAATAATGGGGTGCGTGCCTGGGGCACATGTTCCCATGCACTCCTGCAGCTGCATGCCTATATTGAAATCAATGGGACTTAAATATATGCAAAACTCCATTTTCACGGGGGTCTGGGGGTGGGTCTGGAATGGATCCCCTGCGAAAACAGAGGGTCAATTGTATTTTTGGGAAATACAGCAGTTTCCTCCCAAGTGAACTGATTATCTTTGAACATTATAATCATCTTTTGTAAGACAGAGTGTACATAGATTGCCAATTCCAGGTGGTCTTGTTAATGTACTTTTATATATAATAAGCTTCTGTGCGCCTAAGTCATAGAATCATAGAGTTGGAAGAGACCACAAGGGCCATTCAGTCCAACCCCCTGCCATGCAGGTACTCCCAATCAAAGCATCCCTGACAGATGGCCATCCAGCCTCTGCTTAAAGACCTCCAAGGAAGGAGACTCCACCACTCTCTGAGGGAGTGTGTTCCACTGTCAAACAGTCCTTACTGTCAGGAAGTTCCTCATAATGTTGAGGTGGAATCTCTTTTCCTGGAGCTTGCATCCATTGTTCCGAGTCCTGTTCTCTGGAGCAGCAGAAAACAAGCGTGCTCCCTCCTCAATGTGACATCCCTTCAGATATTTAAACAGGCCTATCATATCACCTCTTAACCTTCTCTTCTCCAGGCTAAACATTCCCAGCTCCCTAAGTCATAGTAAATGTAAAGCTAATGTAAAGCTGCTCTCTGTTTTCTTTTTAATTGCTGTCATTCAGGAGGCAACAATTGAGCTGGAAGGGGATGAGAAGCATGGTAAGTATTTTTGTTTAATTGGTGCCCCGTCTAGGCATTCCCCACATTAATAATTTCATAAGGCATTGAGATGTGGTCAACATGAAGTCACCGTATCTCTCCTTCATCTTGTTTTAATTGGACATCAATGTCCTGTCACTGTTGACATTCTTACCTTGCTGGCTTTTCCCCCTTAGTGTTTTCTTGCTCTCTGCGTGCCTGCTTTGGCCTGAGATAACAGCAGAATGTACATAGTTCTTCCTACCAGTTTAATTCTCTTGAATTTGTTGGGTGCATTTCATTGTTGTTGAAGTACAAGTATTTCTGTTTTGGCAAATCTTTTTCATCTTCATCCTCCTTTGCAACTTTCTGTATTCCTCAAAAGCGTCAACATGACATTTTCTTTTTTTTTTAATTTTTTATTGCTTTTTCAAAAGACAAACAAATAAAAACACAGGAAACACATCCATAGAACCCAAATGAAACCAAAGTAAATCATAAAACATAACATGAGATATAAATCGAGTCCAATTTCTTCTTCTCCATCTTCTTTCAGTCTTCTTTCTTCTATCTTCTGTTTCCCCTTCCTCATTTCCTTCCTCTTCTTTCATTCTCTCCCCACTTCTTTAACTTACCTACTATTGTTCTCTTAATTTCTTTATCTATACATTCCTTCTGACATTCACCTAAATTTCTTTATCTACCTTATTTTCTTACTTAAATATATCTACATTTTCAACTGAACCAAAATTGGAAACTTTCCTACCCAATGTTGTGCTCTTTCCTTCCATTGTCCTGTGGTAAAACATGTTCCATAATGATATGTAGAATGTCAAGACTATAGAGAGGCTTTTGGGTTGGACAGAGAAACAGGAATCTGCAGAAGTAGAAAAAATCTGGTTAACTTTCTGTTCACATATCCATTAAAGTTTGACACAATCCTCCTTGTTGTTATATATGGGTCATACATCATTCTAACACGACTAAGCAAAACATGGTTGTATGTGATGCCTACTTGTTTTTATTATAATCTAGTGGCCTGGAAAGGCACCAGATTTAGCCACTCCAAATTAAGTTACTCTGTTAACTCAACATTTTGTAATTAATACATTACTTTTGATGTTTCACAGGAGGACTTGTCAAAAAAATATTGGAAACAAAGAAAGATTATGAGTTGTCACAGTTGCCGAAATCTGCTGAAAAGGTAATATGCAAATGATCTCTAGATAGTCGAGCAGTTCAACTTCTTAGATGCTTACTTTTAACATCTTTAACCCAGCCCCTTTTTACATCAATTCATAGTTGGTATCTCATAAAGAAAACAAACTTCTCACATTGAATCTTTACAAAGAAGGTACACTTTTAGTAATCTCTTATAAAACCACCTACGAGATACTTGCAAATTATGTGGATTTCTTCTGTGAAAGGTCACCTTGTCCAATGAGACATACCTTTTGCTGAGTTATATATCACACTTCCAGTCCGCTAAGCTTTATCCTGCAAAGCGCTCAAAGTCCTGCTTGTTTATTAATTGCTCATTTAAAATATGTCAATTCTAATATCTCTCATGGATAGATTTTTGAGGACTGCTCTTGAATAATTTTCTGAGGCTGCATCTGCACTGCAGAAATAATCCAGCTTGACAGGACTTTAATTGCTATGGCTCAATGCTGTGGGATTCTGGGAATTGTAGTTTTGTGAGATATGTAAGCTTTCTCTGTCAGAGAGCTCTGGTGCCCCACCAAAGTACAATACCCAGAATTCCATAGCATGGAGCCAGGGATGCAGCCTCAGTGGGTATAGATTTGCACTTGTATAGGAGAGATAGTCTCTAAAAGTGTTTAGTCAAAAACCACTGCAGTTCCTATAGTATTTATTGTGTATGTTCTTTCCTATCTACATTACATGATGTGCTGTAATATTCTGAAGCAACTGAAGCTTCCAGTTTCAACCTTCTAACAATGTATATAATAACATTTATTTGTATCCTACTTCTCCAAAAGATCGAAGCGGCTAACACTAAAAACATCCATAAATATAATAATCTCTTGGCACCATTGTATCCCAAACACTCCCTTGGACCATGTTGAAACCTATCTCTAAGTCTGGCTTCTGCCCTGGATTAGGGCTGTAAACTGCCGTGGTCATGCACTTGAATGACTATTATCTAGCACATGTCAAGGTGCTGTTTGTAATGCTTGGTACAACTGACTTTGGGAGTCAGTTATTTCAAAAACTATTTGCTTCTTTGTGAATCTTTCCAAATGTGATCATCAATAAAGACCCTTCATTGGCTCCACTATTCTTCAGAAAGAAAAAGAAGTTTTTTCTTTGATGGTCCATTTACAGAACACCACAATAACAACAAATTGGTAACCAAAAAGACAGGGGTTCTCAGTTGGAGCTGAGTTCAGTGAAGAGGTGCCAGACTTGTACTTCTTCTTCCTCTAATAGCCTCAATATTGGACTTTTGCTAGAAGGAATGAGAGCTCTCAGCTGGAGGTCTGTCTGGGAATAATTTCTTTTTGTATGAATGGGACAAATTTGAACAATGTGAAGGCCTGACTGATTTACTTTAACCTGTTCAAAAGTGTTTTCATGAAGAGCTTATCTTACACTTATGCATTTTTAGATCATCCTTGACCAATATTATCCATTGCTAGAATTGTCACATTACAGTTTAATCAGTTTGCCTCAAACATGGCTGTTTTTCCCCCCCATTTTGCTTTTAAATCTGTCCTAATATTTATTAATCTCCCCCTTTTGGGTGCTTCCCTTTCCTTCACTTCTCACTCTTTGTTTTCTGTTTGTTTGTTTTTAAAGGAAAAGCCACTTTTGTCAGAAGCAACAAGGAGAAAGGAGAAGGATCTAGTAGCAAAAGAAATAGATAAGTTTCGTGGATCCATTCAGGCCCTTTGTCGGAGTGCTCTCCCTCTTGGAAAAATCATGGACTATATACAGGAGGATGTGGATGCCATGAAGATTGAGCTCCAGATGTGGCAGAATGAAAATAAACAACTTGAAGAGGCTCTGCAGAAGGAACAAGGGTAAGGATATGGTGAAATATATCCAATTGCCATGTAAGACTCGGTTAATCGAAGTCAGTCAGTACAACGTTTTACAAGGCAAGCTTGAATATATTCCTTAAATCATATTCTGGGGATGCTGGAAATAACAAGTTTAGAGAGATGTCTACCAAATATTAATAGTCCACAAGTACAGAAAAATATTGAGGAAGGAGTCAGAGAAACCCCCAATGGTGTGAGCAAAGTACATGTACACTTCATTCAAGTTGCTGGGAATATCCATGGCAGCAAAAATAAATGTTGCTCTGATCTTCAGGGATATAATTTTGAATTTGGTTGAAGATAAATAAGGAACTCACTTTCCCCTGGCCTGGCATAAGCTTTTGCATAGGTTGTGTTAAGAGAGGTCATAACACTCAGCTGAGCAGTCAGCCAGACAAGCAGGGCACACATTGGTTGGTCAAGGAGTACAATAGGAATCTGTGCCTTTTGTCCATTCCCAGCAAGAGAGTATTGCTGAAGGTAGAGGATGGGTCCAGAGATGGAGAGCCTATGGCCCAACAGAAGTTGTTAAACATCAGCAGCCCTATCCACTATGGCTATTTATCGGGAATAATCATCATAAAAACTAGTACAGGACCTCTGGAAGACCATAAGTTCCATATCCCTCTCCTGATCCCATAAGATGAATGAAACAGTGAGAAAGAGACAAGATTGTAAGCAGTTTGTGCCCTAGTCCATTTTACTTATACATGAAAAAGTTGTGCTTACTTTATTTGTCATACTAAATACTGCATCTCCACCAAAGGAAGGCAGGGCATTATATGTGCACCTTTTATACACATACATACCGTCCTTACCCTCATGCTACCCAGATAACCTTTATGGCTGAGCAGCACCCTTCTCCCCTCCCCTGCCAAAATTACTCTTTGCATCACATGACACTAGCTCTGCATACTATGGTTACTAACAAATGAGGAGTAGAAACAAGGTTATGTTCTTTTCCTGATTTAAAGATGGAAGCCTAGACAGGATTTTTTTTTCTCATACTATTGGGGAATATGTTTACATACCCAAAATTGATTTGCAAGGTGTGACGTCTTTTTGTTTCTCTCTCAGTATCACAGATAGTGTTGTGGAACCCTTGAAAGCAGAACTTACAGAGTTGGACCAGTTGATCAAAGATGAACAAGACAGGATTTGTGCAAAAAGAGCCAACATTTTAAAGAATGATGAAAAAATTCAGAAGATGATTCATAATATGAATTCAAGAAGGTGAACGTGGAAAGAAAAAAGAAGCAAAATTACATTGTGTGCAAATAAAACTGTTGCATACAACAGCACATACAATTTCAAGTTAATTTATTCAGGTGATTGTTTATGCCTTAGAAGATGTATATTGTTTAAGTGAAACTTGCCATTCATTCAGTGCTTATAAATAAAAAAAAGTCAATGCAAAATACTGACTATTTTAAACCGATTGTGATAGGTTTTTTGTTCTTGTTGGCAGGGATTAATGTTTTGGATTCTTTAATACCAGTATCTCCATGATCAGTCTTTATAACCTTCAGTTCTGCTACATGGGTATGGCATTTTGAGCAAACAGAAGGTGCTCTGTTACTATATACAGAATATGAAGTTTGGTGAAGTTTTAGTTGTTAGAGTGGGCAGTAATACTTCCTTGTGCTGGTAGATCTTTACAAAAATGTGTAAAGAGTTCTTGCAGATCAAGAAAGATCTGTTTACCTGAGTTTCTTTAAGTTACACAGCATAAAAGAAAACACAATAAGTTTGCTTGAACAAATTAATTATAGTTGCATGACCTTTTTGACCTTGAAAAGAATTGGTTCAAATACCTAGTCATTTTACTATTTTAAATTAAATTAGTATCAGGTGTGTATGTATGCATTCATTTAAGGCATACATTGAGGGAGGATGTCCAGATTCTGCCCCTTCAGAGTGCCTGCTGTACCCATATTCCCAGTGGTCCACCGATACTGAATGGCTTATTTATGACTCCCAGGGTCTGTCCCTCATCTAATGGGATCTTCTCTGAAATTCAGCATGGTTGTGCTTCTGCAACACAGGGTAAAAGACAATTCCCTTCTTCAGCTTCAGAGAATGTCTGCCTGGAAGTTCTCTGTGTTTCATCATACTTCTTGAGTATTAAAAAATACTCCAGAAAGCTTTCATTCCCCTTCCAGGTTTCAAGCAATTTGTAGGGAATCACTGTAGTTGTGATGTGGTTCTGAGGTGTTGCAGCTGTCTTGAAAGAAAACATAACCTAGAAAACAACCAACCCTCTTCCTAATTTCTTGGCATAGAGACATAGCTTTTCCAAGTGAGGTTGGGACTTCCAATGTGGTTGCGCTAATGATCATTCAGCTTTGAATTTAGGAGAAATACTGAAGCTCACTTAAGTTGTATTGCATTTTCAAGCACCTTGGGAGCATAGCTCAGTTTCAGATTTTTTTTTTCCTCCCCACTACTCCAGGCTTGCAAGGACGTTGTGAGACTTGCCATACGTGGTAGGAGCGGGTGGGCAAAATTACTAACCGTGACAGGTGTGGTTGTGGGACTAACTGATTTCAAAGTAATCAGTCCCATACCACATAAATATGCATTTAATATATCCTGAAAGTTTGCCTATTCTTTTGAAGCTATCTCATAGTTTTAGTTAAATGGGACTCTTGTTCCCATTTCTTTTGCATTTAATGTAATTTTAAAAATCTCATTGTCTTCCCATTTGTAAACTGAAAATCTCAGTTGCTAATAATATTATATTTCTCATGGGTTGAGTATGATTTACTCAATCTAATGTAGGAGAAGTATAATTCAGGATCTGCATTTTGAAACTTCAAGTGTTAAGACACTGAGACGTGTGAGAACATGACTTGTTGCAATAGTTCAAGCAGTTATTAACACTGCTATTTATCACTCTGACATCCTGGATAAAACTGTTTCTTGGAGGTATTGAAGTGCTTAGGATAGCTGCTAAGTCTTTGTTGAGCTGTGTATGATTTGGATAAAGTATTCTAACTGGTGAAGTCTTGGTTCTTCATTTTCACTTATTTGAACTCTCATGGCTTTTCTGAAACACTATCCCAGAATTCCTATCACAGTTATTTTGGCATACATGTCAAAGTACAAGAATTAGTTCATTTTGAATAAAATATGCTTGTGATCCAGGAAAAGGGGTACTAGAATGACATTTGAAAAAATATAAGGTTATCAGCAGAGTGCTTAAGTTGTAATCTTCTCAAAATGCACATAATTTGTACACATGGAGCTTAATTCAGTTGGTGGTAGCTCTCATCATATTGCTCTGTGAATCTGTTTAGGCCAGTCTGTGTTAGAAAAATCCAACATAGTTTCTCTGTGACTAAAAATGTATAGCATAATATAATTTGTATTATAAATTTATTTTTCTTTTTTATATAAAATAATTAAATGACCTATTTTTTTCTATTGATAGTGGTTGGATTGTACAGTTATTCTGGAAATATAATAAAACAAGAAACCAGATGGCCTGTTTTATATACACTACTATTGTGAAGTCGTGATCATTTTATCCTTGAAGGAAAGTCTTCACTCTGACAGGGGATTGATATATAAGACCATAGTGCTTCATATCAGTGTTTCAAGATATTCAGGCCTACAGTTCTGCCAAGGAGTCTGTTTTAAAAGAAAAAGAGTGCCAAGCACAAAACCCCTGCACCTGTTTACATGACATTTGGTATGTTTCATCCACTGAAACAGGGTTCTGTTTATGTAGATTTCATCCAGTTCTGACCAAACCAAAAAAAGCTATTTCTTTATTATAGTGTGTGAGGGGGCAACTTCAAATTTCCCTAAGGTAGATCAAGCATTGCCTGGAGTAGGCCAAGGGAAATCAGTCTTCTATCCAAAACTAAACAGTGAAACTCTAAAGGATTTGGGATGGGCCTAGGATTGTAATTATTTGGGGAGGAGCAAAATTAGGGTATTGCTCCTCAAATAAGTTTCCTACCCCACCCAATGAAATTTTTCTTTAGTCCCCAGATTTCTAGCATTGCACTAAAAACTTCACCTAGAATCATAGAATCATAGAGTTGGAAGAGACCACAAGGGCCATCCAGTCCAACCCCCTGCCATGCAGGAACTCCAAGTCAAAGCATCCCTGACAGATGGCCATCCAGCCTCTGCTTAAAGACCCCTAAGGAAGGAGACTCCACTACACTCCGAGGGAGTGTGTTCCACTGTCGAACAGCCCTTACTGTCAGGAAGTTCCTCCTAATGTTGAGGTGGAATCTCTTTTCCTGCAGTTTGCATCCATTGTTCCGCGTTCTAGTCTCTGCAGCAGCAGAAAACAAGCTTGCTCCCTCCTCAATATGACATCCCTTCAAATATTTAAACAGGGCTATCATATCACCTCTTAACCTTCTCTTCTCCAGGCTAAACATCCCCAGTTCCCTAAGGCGTTCCTCATAGGGCAAGGTTTCCAGACCCTTCACCATCTTAGTTGCCCTCCTTTGGACATGCTCCAGTTTCTCCACATCTTTTTTGAATTGTGGTGCCCAGAACTGGACACAGTATTCCAGGTGGGGCCTGACCAAAGCAGAATAGAGTGGCACTATAACTTCCCTTGATCTAGAAACTATACTTCTATTGATGCAGCCTAAAATTGCATTGGCTTTTTTAGCTGCCGCATCACACTGTTGACTCATGTTCAGCTTATGGTCTACTTGGACTCCTAGATCCCTTTCACATGTGGTCTCATTCAGCCAGGTGTCCCCCATCCTATATCTGTGCATTTCATTTTTCCGCCCTAAGTGCAGAACCTTACATTTCTCCGCATTGAATTTCATTTTGTTAGCACTGGCCCAGCTTTCTAGTCTATTCAGGTCATTTTGAATTTTGATCCTGTCCTCTGGGGTATTAGCTACTCCTCCCAGTTTAGTGTCATCTGCAAATTTGATAAGTATGCCCCCAATTCTGTCATCCAAATCGTTAATAAAGATGTTGAATAGCACTGGGCCCAGGACAGAGCCCTGTGGGACCCCACTGGTCACTTCTCTCCAGGATGAAAAGGAGCCATTGTTGAGCACCCTTTGAGTTCGGCCAGTCAACCAATTACAAATCCATGTAACAGTTAACTTGTCTATCCCACATTTTGCAAGCTTGTTTGCAAGAATGTCATGGGGAACCTTGTCAAAGGCCTTACTGAAATCGAGGTATACTATATCCACAGCATTCCCTTCATCTACCAAGCTGGTAATTTTATCAAAAAAAGAGATCAGGTTCGTTTGGCATGACTTGTTTCTCTGAAACCCATGTTGGCTTTTTGTGATTATGGCATTGGCCTCTAAGTGTTCACAGACTCTCTGCTTAATGATCTGCTCTAGAACCTTTCCTGGAATTGATGTCAGACTAACTGGTCGATAATTGTTGGGATCCTCTTTTTTCCCCTTTTTGAAGATGGGGACAACGTTTGCCCTCCTCCAGTCTGCTGGGACTTCTCCTGTTCTCCAGGAGTTCTCAAAGATTATTGCCAATGGCTCTGATATTACATTTGCCAGTTCTTTTAATACTCTAGGATGTAGTTCATCTGGTCCTGGAGATTTATATTCATTTAGGTTAACCAGGTATTCCTGTACTACCTCTTTACTTATTCTGTGCTGAATTTCCTCTATTCTGTCTCCATTATCCTTAGGTTGAGCACCCTTTGCCTTTTCTGAGAAGACTGAAGCAAAGAAGGTGTTGAGTAATTCTGCCTTTTCTCTGTCCCCTGTTAGCATTTTGCCATCTTCTGCACGCAGTGGCCCTACTGTTTCCTTCTTCTTCCTTTTGCTGCGGACATATCCAAAAAAGCCCTTTTTATTGTTCTTAACCTCTCTAGCAAGCCTGACTTCATTCTGCGCTTTAGCTTTTCTGACTTTACCCCTACATGTGCTGGCTATTTGTTTGAATTCCTCTTTCGTGATTTCTCCATTTTTCCATTTCTTATACATGTTCCGTTTAAAACTTAGCTCATTTGAAAGTTCCTTAGTCATCCATCCTGGCTTCTTGAGACATCTTCCATTTTTCTTCCTCATTGGAACTGTTTGAAATTGTGTATTCATTTAGAAATAGAAGTTAGGTATCCAAAGAAAGGGCAGGCAAAGTGAACAAAGGAATGCAAACAGCAAATAGAATAATTTTAAATGGGAATAATTTTCAGTGCTTGATTCGAATGCTAGAAAGAACAAATTAAGAGCCCTGGTGGTCTGGTGGTTAAATGCCTGTACTGTAGCCACTCACTCACAAATCACAGGGTTGTGAGTTCAATCCCAGCCAGGGGCTCAGGGTTCACTCAGCCTTGCATCCTTCCGAGGTCACTAAAATGACTACCCAGATTGTTGGGGGCAATTCGTTTACAGTTATAAACTGCTTAGGGAGTGCTTAAATGCACTGATAAGGGTTACAAAATGTACTTGCTACAAATTAATTTTCAGTGTTTGACTCTGAAATGCTAGAAATTTGGGGTCCAAAGCAAAATTTCATTTGGAGGCAGTGTCCTCATTTTACCACCCCCAAATGCTATACTCCTCGGTGGATGTACACTAAACACCACATGCTGGGCTGGGCTGACTGCTGATACAGTAATCTCAATTCTTTATTATCTCGTGCTGAATTTCTGGGATTTCAAAATGATTGTTATGCAGTTTAATTTTGTGTTGGCAGGGAACATGTCATTTCTGCTTTCTGCACTTTAATCCATGCTATGAATGAAGCTAAAATATTTGTAATCGCCATACTGTTCTGCAACACAGCTACTGATGTGGTGCACATCTAAAATCAGTCATGCCACCACAACACTCATTAATAAAACCAAAATAATAGCATACAGGAAATAATTTAAATAGCTACATTAAAGAAATGTGTCTCGACACCCTTTCTGCAGTCCTAAAGAAAATGAGTGCCAGTTGTAATTTTGGAATAAATTCCACAATTTAGGATTTACATAGACAAAAGTCCTTCACTGTGTGCCTCTGGAAAGAAGCATCTCTGCATCATTTTATTATTCCTTTTCTTTATTTAATAGATGTATAGCACACATTGCCATATAAAAATGTTATAAAGGCAGATTATAAGTAAGGCTTCTTCAGATCTATTAACTTTATGAACCACCCCATAACCACAGTGCTCTGGGCAATTTACAAAAGAATATGAAATATTCTAAGGGCAGATAGTACCTCATAAAACCGAGCTAAAACCATAAGGAAAGAGTAAAAATGCTATAACATAAAACCAAAGTAAAAAAACAAAACAAAAAATGAAATTCAACAGAGATAAATACAATGATGTCTCAAAAATATGTGGGAAAAGGATCTAATAGTACAACATAAGCTAGGCATGACTTAATCCTGGCATGCACTAGCAAAAAAGAAAAAAAGAGGAGATACTATTCTTGATTGATCAACCAAAGTATTGTATTTAGTCTGAGGAAAGTAGTCGTAGCACACTCTTCATACCTCACCCAGAGTATTATTATGTCCAATTCTAGGCACCAAAAAGAAAGTTATGGACAAGGTGGAACATGCTCTGAGGATGGTGACAAAAATGGTGAATGCTATGAAAACCTTAGTCTTACAAGGAACTTGAGTTAACTTGGGGGAGAATCTATTGAGATGTGTATTTGAATGGCTGTCATGTAGAACAATGATTCCCAACTATTGGTACACATATGTTATTTTGTTTGGGTTTTAGGCATAGCAATAAAATTTATTCCCAGTAATGAAAACCTTCAACTCCACAATGGAGGTAACGTTAGGGAAATCTTCCTGATGGTCATTGCTGTTTGATAGTGGAACAGAGAGCCATCAGTCTGGAAAGTTTTAGCTGTGGATTTTCTGCATTAGCATGGAATTGACTAGAGTAGTCTAACATTCTTTGATCCTAAAACCAGCTTGTTGCATTTTTAAATACCACAATGCTACAGTATGAAACAGTGGCATCACAAGGGGCCTGCGGGGCTGGGGTCTGCACCAGGTGACACCCTAAGGGGGGATGACACCACTGCTCCTCAAACATCTGCGTTTGGGTAGAAACGGGCTCTGGCATTCACTTGTGTCTCTTTAAAACACTGAAGAGATGGTGTGAGTGGGGTGAAGCTCAGTGGCAGGAGAGGCCCCCGGTTGTTGTTTTTTAAGTTCAAATTTCAAAATTTATTTTTTTTTTCTTTTAAACATCACATTTTACCAAATTTTCACTTTAACTATATGAAGCAATGTCTATGTAAACACCTTTATTCTGTTCATCTGAAATTGTAATTTAAAGGTATAATTTTAAATTTGCTAGTTTATGCTGCAACTATTACCATTACATTCAGTGATAAATGGGAATTATGATTTATGAGTAAATTAGTACAAACAACACTACTAAGCATTCGGTATGGATGTGGTATGGGAGCAAGCCAATGAAGGATTACGCCATGAGTTACCGCACCGGGTGACACCAATCCTAGTGATGCCACTGATATGAAAGCATCTACATTCTAAAAATCTTGGAAGAATGACAAGATATTTTACCAGTGCCAAAAAGACCATAAACGTAGATAATATACAAGCCTCTCTGGAGAGGGCATAGCACAAGTGAGGAGCCACCAGTGAAGAGACTCTCCCTTGAAGGCAGGACCACCTAAGAAAATGGTTTAGAGGACAGGACTGCTGCCACACTGCAGAATTAGTACAGTTTGACACTGCTTTAACAGCCATGGCTCAATGCGATGGGACCCTGGGACGTGTAGTTTGTTGTGGCACCAGAGCTCTCTTGGCAGAGAAGGTTAAATATCACAAATTACAGAATTCCATAGCATAGAACCATGCTAGTTAAAGCAGGGTCAAACTGCTTGGTATATAAAGGAGAGAATTCTCTCTACCTGGCCCTAAATTACGTAGAGGTTTTAAATGATGATTATTTATCATTTATATCCCACTTTTGTCTCAATATGGCAATTTCCAGTATGAGTTTAAGCAAAATATAGGCAAAACAATTTATAGCCTAAGAGTTTAAACAACAGTAAGCAATCAAAAACACTGATTTAAAGTGGTTTAAAAGCATTTAAAACATAATCATGACGATAAAAGTACAACACCCTCCTTAAAAGGCCCTTCTGCAACAGCTGTTGAGCAGTTGGAGGCCTGTCCAAACCAAAGGTTCTTTGTCTTTGCTCTGGCAGTTAATGCAGTGTCAAACTGGATTATTCCTGCAGTGTGGATGCAGCCAGAGAAGGGGCCAACTGAGCCTCTCATGGGAGTAGAGATGAATCAAAGACAGGAAAGTAATAACCAGTTAAATAATGTGGTGGCTAGTTATCCTTTGCCAAAGAAAACCCAATGAAAGGCCTTAGGATCACCATAAGTGGGAAACAGGCACACAACCACAAATATTTCCTGTATAAGGCTTATAGACTTAATTTGTGGGTTAAATCCACTTGCTATTGTTGTTGGAAACAGCTAGTTCAATATAAGGAGTTGTGTGCCACATTTGTTTTCACCTTCCCACACAGTTGAAAACACTTATGATTCCTGTGATGCAACAAATAAGACATTTTGCCTTTTTTGTTGCCAAATGAAGGAGAAATAGTGTGTTTTCTACAAACACCAAAAAAGCTCTGCCTGACTGCCTTCTGCAGGTCTACTGTCTCTCTTTCCCCATAGTTAAATGTCTTTTCTTTAAAAACGTTTGGTAAATCTGCAACTCTTACATCTTAACAAATACTTTCATATTTCTGTTGTTAAAAGTTTTTGCCTACAGTCTTCTGCACATTTACCTGGGTCTAAGTTCCGTAGGTCTTAATAGGACCTACCTCTGAGCTGATATGCCTTAGATTGCAAAGGGAGGCACTTTTATGTGCACTATACACATTCAAGTCATACCATTCCCAGACATCAATCAAATCATGAGATCTATAGTCCGACATGTAGGGGAAAATGTCAGACTTACACATTACAAAAAGAGCACATTTGGAAAAGCCAATAGCAAAATATGAGACTAGGGACAGTCTCCAAATAGGTAACAACTTTTTGTAGGCTTCAGTTGTATCAGTGTTTATAACCCAAATCCATCAGTAATATTTAATTTTATAGCTACTAAAATTCATAGTCCATGTGTGTGGGGAGAGGCATGGGTACATACTTCACAGGGCATTCCATTTAGCTACATGTTTAAGAGAAGGACAAACCATTTTCTATTGCACCCTGTGAATTTAGTTCAATCACACAGAAATCACCACTGAATCACCGCCCGGGTCCATCTGGGATGCAATCCGGGTCATCCAAGCCACTTCCACAGCCATTTTTTAGAAGTCTTTTTCAACACAGAAATCTCCGACTTCTAAAAATGGCTGCGGAAGCAGCTTAGATGAACCAAGCTGCATCCAGGACAGACCTGGGCGGTGATTCGGGGGCAATTTCTGTGTGATAGCACCCAGCCCTCTCCTGAATTAGCACTGAATTCGGGAAAGGTAAGCCGCTGTTTTAACCCCATGTGATAGGGTCATATCTTGAAGGTAATTCTATTAAAGAAGTAACTTTAGTAGTGATGTGATGTGATGTTACAGGAGATTCCAATGATACTATTTTTTTGTCCAGATCCTCCCTTTAAAACAGAAGTGTGATTGCTGCTGACAGTCACCCCTGGAGTGAAGATGCTCATGGCTTCGTGGGCATATGTCACTTGGATATTCACCAGGCAGAGGCCATAGTGTGACTCTTCCAATTTAGACTTCAGTCACCTATCTAGCCAGGCAAGACTCCAAGTAGGATCTTCTGCCAAGGTTTCCATCAAAGGGCTTCTGATGTGCCACCTGGCAGGTAGACACCACCCCTGGCAGTGAAACTATTGTACTAAAATGGTTCCAGCAATCCTTTCTCCTGAACACAAGGAGACTAACTACATGACTAGGAAAAACGGCAATAGGTTTATCTTGGATTCATGAAGCTTTTCTTTCCTTGATTCATTCTCAGGAAACACCTGCTTCTGCTGAGACTCTTAACATGCCAATGGGGAGTCTGTCAGCTGATGACTCCTGTATGGGAATAGACAGTGGTAACAAGTTCATGGAACATTTTAGCCAAGTGTCTCTCATTTTTGAGACAGGGCTCCAGCTGCGGTTTTAAATAGGCTATAACTTCTTTTAGATCAGGCTGAATCTGTGCCATGCATCCTTCTGTGCTGTATGTCCCACACTCCGTCATGTTACTGCAATGTACTTTTAGACAAACGCTTAGGTTGTGTGCATACGGAAGAAATAATCCGGGCTGACAACACTTTTAACTGGCACAGCTCAATGCTAGGAAATTCTGGGAATTGTAATCTGCTGTGGCACCAGAGTTATCTGACAGAGAAGCCTAAATGTCTCACACAACTACAATTCTCAGAATTCCCTAGCACTGGATCACGGCAGTTAAAGTGTTGTCAACCCGGATTATTTCTGCAATGTGGATGCAGCCTTAGAAAGCCAGCATGATGTAGTGATTTGAACATTGACAATGGCTACGGAGAACAGAGTTCAAATCCCCCCTCAGCCGTGGAAACAAACTGGGTGACCTTGGGCAATTCACACTCTCTCAGCCACAGAGGAAGGCAAATGCAAACCTTCTCTGAACAAGTCTTGCCAAGAAACTCTAGTGATAGGTTTACCTTAGAGTTACCATAAATCAGAAATGATTTCAAGGCACACAACAACATCTTAGAAACCTATCATAATGCTGTACAAAATGTTGTTGTTGTTACTGTTCATAGTTTCATAGTCTAGTAAGTATTACCAACTGGAGATTTGGAACATCAGTAATTTAGACCAAAGTCCATAATAGCCAACTCAAGGTCCAAGTACATATGAGGCAGGTACATATCTTTGGGTGTAGTATAATTTCAGAACTGTAGAAAACAACAACATGTCTTTCATGACTTGAGTGAAAACATGAGTGGAGTGAGATGGAACTGTGGTATTTTTGTGTGTAAGAAGTGAGGTAAGTATCACAAGTCAGTACTGCCTCCCCCCATCCAAATGATGCTTAGATCCTAAGCCAAAGATATTCTTCTTCAGCATTGCCCATCCATACTCAGGATTTTAAAGCAATAGTCCTTCTTTGCCACTATTATTTTTCAGTAACTGATATACAGGGGGATAGCCTTTTGGCTAAGATCAAGTGTGTGTGTGTAGATATACAGAGGGATGCTGCTTTTGCTTCTGGAAAATTATACATACAGATATCGCTGATTTCTCTTTCATGAGTTTGCCTAATTCCCTTTGAAAGATAAGACATGTTTTGATAGTGAATTCCATAGTTTAATTGCACTGGTTGAGGAAATACTTCTTTCTGCCTGGTTTAATCTCCTATTATCAAATACTGTCTGTGAAACATTAGCATCATTATATGTCAGATATCAAGCTGTCAAGCATATTGAACTGGTGAAGCACAATGCCTGAGAGCTTTAAATAAAGAAGTTTTTTGGTTTGAACCTCCCCTGGCTTCTAAAACACCCAAAGGAGTTTATCACACAATGAGAATTGGAAGTGTAATCTAATGGAAATCTGAACGCAATCATGGGGTTTCACGTTATTGTGAATGAGTGTATCTCACGCAATTCCAGGCAAAAGGGAAGTCATTCCGAAAACAATCATGGGTTTTACATTATTGCATATTAGAGTATCTCACACAATTTTGGGCAATGGAAAGTCATTTTCGGGCAATGGGAAGTCATTCTGAATGCATTCCAAATGCAATTGGAATTCACGTAAATTCGCTAAACTAGAGAAATTTATGTGAATTCCAATTCGCTCCATTCGAAATAAGAGAGAAATTCCTCCCGTCTGATAAACTCCTTAGAAAACCATTGTCCTGTTAGGCTTAGTGACTCTTCTACAATTTGTTGTTGTTGTTGCTGTGTTCCTTCAGTCGGTTTCCAAGTTATGGTAACCATATCATGGGATTTTCTTGAAAGGTATTGTTTAGAAAGGGGTTGCCTTTGCCCTCCTCTGATCACCCAGTGGTCAAGATCACCCAGTGGGTTTCCAAGGCAGAGCGGGAATTCAAACCTTGTCTCCAGTCATAGTCCAGTGCTCAAACCATTACACCATCTTGGCTGTTTTACAACACAAGGAAAATAATACAGACTCACTGACTTCTAAGACAAGGCAGGAGTACAAGATCACAAGATAATATATAATATTTGAGGTGATTTGAACATCCTAAAAGCATTAAATAAATGCATTATTTATTAAATCGAGAGAGCAGTCGCCTCCCAACTCCAGGTTGTCTTGGATGATACTGATTATCTCGATCCATTTCAAACCAGCTTCAGGACAGGACATGGAGTTGAGAATGCCATGGTTGCCCTGACTGACCCCTCCGCTTGAGTATCAACAGGGGTAGTGTGACCTTGCTGGTGCTCTTGGATCTCACAGCGGCTTTTGATACTATAGATCATTACATCCTTTTGAATTGACTGGAAGAGTTGGGGATTGGAGGCACCGGGCTCTGGTGGTTCCAATCCTTTCTTTCCGGGAGATCCCAAAGGGTGAGACTTGGGGACAGTTGCTCTTCCAAGATTGGGCTTAATTGTGGTGTCCCTCAGGGTGCCATCCTGTCCCCAATGCTATTTAATATCTACATGAAGCCGCTGGGTGAGATCATTCAGAGGCATGGAGCTCAGTGTCTTCAGTACGCTGATGACACTCAGATATACCTCTCCATGACCAGATCGTCAGCTCAGACCTCAGATGGCGTCTCTCCTCTTAATGACTGTCTTGCAGCGATAATGGATTGGATGAGGGAAAACAGGTTGAAGCTCAATCCAGACAGAACGGAGGTACTAGCAATTACAGGCCCGAAACCAGGTTCGGGAATACAGCTCCCAGTCCTAGACGGAGTCACACTCTCCTTGAAGGATTCTGTTCGCAGTCTGAGGGTACTTCTTGATTCGTTGCTTCACATGACGAGTCAGGTGAATGCAGCGGTCAAGAGTGCCTGTTATCAGCTTTGGCCGATACACCAGCTGCACCCCTACCTGGATTTGAAGGACCTGGAAATGGTGGTACATGCTTTGGTAACCTCACATTTGGATATCTGTAACATGCTCTACATGGGGCTACCCTTGTGCTTAACCCAGAAACTCCAATTAGTCCAAAATATGGCAGCCAGGCTTGTTAGCAGAACATCTAGGAGGGAGCACATAACATCTGTGCTTAAAGCTCTCCACTGGCTGCCGATTGGTTTCCGGGCACAGTACAAAGTGTTGGTTTTAACCTTTAAAGCCCTACATGGCTTTGGTCCATCTTATCTTAGGGACCACCTCTCTCCTTATGAACCCCCCTCCCCCCTGCACACCAGTGATCTGGGAGGAACCTGCTGCAGCCTATGAAGACCAGGCTGGCACAGACCTCCCAGGGGGCCTTTTTGGCCTCTGCTCCCAGGCTATGGAATGACCTGCTGGACGAGATCCGTCTCATCACAACGTTAGACTGTTTCAAAACAGCTTTAAAGACTTATTAGACCACCTATGACCACTGCAAAAGATCCGTCTGACAATGAAGATTTAAACCAGTTGAGAACAGAGTTGGAGAATCCAAGGTCAGAAAGTAAGTCAAGCAAGAGACAGTGGTCCATGGTATCAAACGCTGCAGACAAATCAAGAAGACTGAGAATAGAAGAGAGGCCATTCAACTTAGCCTGCAAGAGATCATTTGAGATCTTGGTGAGGGCTGTCTCTTTAGAGTATATATATAAAACCAGGCTTTCCCCTTGCCTTGAAATTTGTTTCTCTGCCTTGAAACCCAGAGAAGCATAGCGATTTCCTGAGACCTGGCACCCAAAGACAGAGCAAACCGAAAAAGCAACAGTAGTACTTCAGTGCCAAAACAAAATTATAATGTAGTTCTAGAGTTCTACTGGAGTGTGTGACAAAATCTATCCCAGAATCTGTTCACTCTATTAATAATTTTATGTTTCCCCTTTCAAGTAAGTACAGCTATTTTATATTTTTCAACTGACGGGTCTGTTATAGGCAGAGCTTGAACATCAAAGAGTCTATCTGATCTGCATAACCTTTTTCTTCCTGTGTACAGATTCCACATCTGTTCAAGTCTGGTATATGTGTAATAAATACAAATAATAAACACTGCATCTGCACTGTGGAATAATCCAATTTGATACCACTTTAACTACATGGCTCAATGCTATGGAATTCTGGGAACTGTAATTTTTATTGTGCCACCAGAGCTCTCTGGCAGGGAAGACTAAAGGTCTCACAAAAGTACACAAAACTACTACAAAAAAGTTTTGTAGTACTAACTTTGACTTCTAATGTTTATTCTTTTCTTATATTCATGATCTGTTCTCGCCTGCCTTCACAACTACCTACAAAAACAACCATGTTTACTTTAGCCTTTGCTCTGTCCCTTTGACTTTCTAACTGCTAAGGCAAAGCCAGTTCAGAAGCTGCTGTGCCATGAGGCAACTAGGCCCAACTCCAGCATGAAAGAAGAAGAGAGACAGCCCAGCCATGTCTGGCTGAAGGGGCTGAGATGCCAGAGAGCCCACGTGCGGCTGGAGGAGGGAGATCCCTCTGTCCTTGACCAGATGCACTCCGCAGCAGACTGCAACCAGCAAAGCGTCTGGGCAGCGAGATGGAGATCATCGTAAAAGGAATTGGCGTGGTGGAGGAGGGATTTTCCCACTCCTTAACCAATAGGCGCCACACCGCAGACACCAGCCCCAGAAGGGGTTTTGCGCAGTGAGATGGAGACCCTGACAGGAGCTTGGCGCGACTGGAGAGGAAGAACCACCTGTCCTTGGTCAGATTGCACCCCACTGCAGACATCAAACCTGGCAAGAGGTTTGGAGAGAGAGAGGAGGCAGATTTCAAGAAGTGAGTGATTTGTTTGTTAATCTTTACCATAGATGTTTATTTCTGACTTGCATTGCCAGCTTTGAAGGAGATTTCAGTTGCCTCTGGAATTCAAATGGAGAGTTTCCCTCCAAAACCAACTGCCTTCTGCTCTCCTTCTTCCATGATCCACCGTCTCAGTGTGAAGGGATCAGAGAGGGTTAGCAAAAGGATTTTCCAGGTGCAGGGAGTCTCCGTCTGCCCCATCGTCTGGGGCAGACGATGAACCCCTTGGGGAGAATTTGGGCAAGACATTTATTTATTTATTCTGCTTGCCTTTTTTAAAAGAATAGGGCAAAGCTGGAACTAAAGGTGAGGCAGCCATTTTGATTAAGGGCAGCAAGGCAAAAGAGGAAAGGCCTGCTGCTTCTGCTAACCAATACGCCTCTAGTAAAACTAAGGAAAATGATACCAATAGTTCATTTCTCAGAAGAGGAATGTGATCTGAAAAAGAAAGAAAGAGTTAAAAAAATAAAATAAATAAAAAATAAAGATGAGGGCCTTTCATGAGGTACCTCCTGAAAGCTCCTGGAATCTGTTAGACTTTTGGGGAGTGATGATCTTGCATTATTATTGTATTTGTTTATTATTATAGTACTTGTTTTATGGTATTATTGTATAAAACAATTTATTTATTGGAGTTTAATGTCAACTTTGACCAGTTGAAGCTGGATGATCCAACCTGATCTTCTTCAAGGGAAGGTTTCTCCTCCCAGCTCCAAGTCTGGGCCTTCAACACCAGATACACCATTTCATGCAGATTTTATGAAGGTAAATAAGGCCTCCATAACTGTTATTGTGAGACCAAATCCGATAGCTGTATATAAATATATATAGTTACAACACAGCCCACTCTCTCATGGGAATCAACAGATGCCACTTGTGGCTGCCAGAGGTTATGCTCAACTAAAGGTGTCTCTGCTATTTCCATATTTGCTAGGGCTAAACATGTGTGGCCTAGACCACTTGTTAAAAACAAAAAGAAACAAGCAAACAAACACTTGAGGTCAAAATAAAGTTCTGGCAGGGCATTAACAATGGTTAAAGGTGGTGGCTATTTCAGGGGACACTAGCCTCAATGAGACTGGACGGAATCCAGGACCAAAACTGGTTCAGTTCCAGTTCAAGGACAGACCTGACTAAAGAAATGACACATAAATGCCCATTACAAACAAAATTTAACATTTCCACCTCTTACTGGGGGCAAATTGTTTGGAATAAAATCTCTTGGCTGAGACTAAGAATAATAAGATCTTACCATCTTTTATTTAGAAAGAAAGAAAGAAAGAAAGAAAGGGCTATTTTCTACAGTACATTCCTCAAATGAAGAATAACAACAGGGCCCTGACCTTCCTATATTGCCTAAATATGACACTGGGGAGTCTTTGGAGACAAAGAGAGCTCTGATCTCCTGACAGGCTACTTTTGACTGAGCATTATGCACTGAGCACAATGCGGTTAAGATCTTGGAATAGTATTTTTGAGGCCACCCCTCCACTCCAATGAATCTACTAGGGACGGTCCTGATTTGCCACAAAACAAAGGTGACTTTTCTTCGACCAGGGCCTTCAGTACTAGAGATACTATTTAGAGCTATTTTCACAAAAGTGTCAGAGAAGAGTGGGTTAAACCTGCCACATTAAACCTAAATTCTATGTCTGTTAATAAGCTTCATCATTTACCTTGATAGGTAATAGCAAAACTACAAATCTAATAGATGATTCAATATACACCCTGGTTTTTCTCCCATTTATACTCAATTTGGAGAAGACACCCATTCCCTCTCTCTTTCACACACATACATATATACATGTATATATACATGCACTAATTAAAGATCAGATGTGGTGCTTAAAAGGTCATAAATGGCACCCTCCTTGGCAATTGGAGCTGCTTCAGCTATATCATTATCTTGAGGGCCAACCCTCAACTTATGTGGGCTAAAGATTTTATGAGAAACCCTCATCATAATCAGGTTAACATAAAATTATATCAAGGCAATCTACAAGTTACTCAAAATGGCCGCTTTCTCTGCTGATCCCAGGCCAGATGTATTACAGTTTGGTAAACAGTCAGCCTCTACATCGGTCAAGAGGAAGATTTTAAATAAAAACAATCAAATAAACAAACCCACTGGCATGTGGATGCCTGTTTTAAACAAAATCTGGTAATTTAATCAATGACAAACTCTCTCAACAATCACTAGATCCTTTATTGTTAGAGATTAAGGATAAAGGGAAAGCATTTGCTTTTTTCACATAAAAATAAAAAAGAGCTCCTTTCATCAGGAACAGTCCTCCTTTCCCCCCATAGATACAATTATGGTACTTGATGTACATGAGACAACAGATTTGGGAGACAGTGGTCTGACCTTAATTCCCAACCTCAGCAGTAGTCCCAGGCACTGCTTCACCTGACCAAACAACAACGTCAGTGGCAATACCTATCTTGTCAAACACTGATAGAAATATCCCCATTTTTGTGTGTCCCGGTTTTGGGTTGTAGTTTGCTTCCACATCCCAATCCACCACTTCATCACAAATATCTTACCAGGAGAAACCTTTTCCATACAAGGTTCTACCATTCAGTCTGTTGTTTTCTTCAGTGACACTCACTACACTGATAGACACACCTTGGAAACAGTGGGACCTTCATATAGACCCATAATTTCACAATGTCCTGATCAGATCTGATTCTCTCCCATAGGATATATAAAATGTCGAGTTGTGCTTTCCTTCCTTTCAGTGGTTGTTGCTGCCAATTGAAGAGGATTGTATGAAGTTCCAAATAATGTTGGATGCCAGCTTAGGGTGATGGTTCCCTGTCCTTAGGCTTACACTCTAAAAGAGACAACACAAACGGAGGTGTGTTGGGAAAGGGGATGAGGTCCAGTGGTTCTTCTTTCCCTCTGGGGCCTGAACCAAGGCAGATGGACTGGAGGGATGGCTTGGCTTCTCTGTTGTGATCAGTTGTTGATCAATCCAATACAGTGGAGCTACTTCCTCTGCACTAGCAACAATTATAGTGGTCCCCCGGTTTACGAATCCCCCGGGGAACGAAATCCCCGGGACCCGAAACCAGCGGGACCAAAAAACATCCCCCGGGATCCGAAGGATCCCCCAGGATGCGAAGGAGAAAAACCGCACGGCCCCTTTAAATCGGCCACGCGGTCCGTCTCCTAATGCGGTCCCCCGGGAAACGAAGACTTCCGGGTTACGAAAGGTAATCCAGAACGGATTACCTTCGTAACCCAGGGGACCACTGTACATCCATCTTAGATAAATGTAGGACAGTGACATGGCCTTCATTTACCACATTTACATGCCACCACCGTTGGATTGCCTTGATTCAAAATAGCTTTGGAAGACACATTTCATGGTTCTCACATAGGTGATAATGCCTCATTTCACCCTCCCATTGGTCGGGGAGCTTTGGTAAGCCCCATGATATAGGATGTTCCTATCTCCATCGCTGGGAAAAGGAACATTGGGTCTTACCTGTGATATGTTCGTTTTCAGCGATGTTTCCCTTGGCTCTGCAAGGGTGGTTGTTAATTAGTTACTTCTAGTTTGAGTTTATGATAGTTTCTAGTTATCATGCTTATATTTACATTTAATGTTCTCTGAGCTTGTTTTCTATCCTCGGCTATAATATTGACTGATGGATGGTGGGGGTTGCTCCCTTTGATGGTGATTCCTTCAAGTCTGTTTTCCCTGCCTACTTGGAGTAATGAGTTGGAATCAACCCATGATATAGGATATTCCCACCTACATTTTGTCATCAAGAATTTTTGTATGCTTAAGATCATACCATACAAATTGAAAGTACCCTCAGTTATTTACAGTAGTGGTTTCATGATGCAGATTTTTGAGCCAGAATTGCATATACATATCTGACCTGTTGGTATGAATTAATTTCCCTACAGAATTATAATGAGAAAAATACTGTGTAAACAATTCAAAGATTCAATATATGCACTTTTCTTTCTCTAGTCTGCAGGAACTGAGAAGAATGTGAGTAAAAAGTCAGCAGAACGATCAACAAAAGAAAATGCTGAGCCAGATGAAGAAGTAAGGAATAAAAATATTTCACAGATGACTCCATTTCTTTGAAACTATGTTGTGGTTTTTGTGGTGTGAATTTGTCCTTATTTTTCCCATGTTTGTTTGTTTGTTTGTTTGTTTTGCCACCAGTAAGCAGATGATTTCTGTAATTGTGTAGGAGCGGGAATTGCAGTTCCTTATATTAAAAGTTACACCTTTCAAAATTACATCTTCTGCACAACTACTGAGAATCTTTGTTCTCCTTTACCTCTGGTCACTTGTACTATGGGTCCCTTACCTTTCAATGAACCTCTCCTTCCTCTGTGGTACAATGTATATATCTGGCCATTCTTCTTTTTCCTCTTCTTTCTTCCTCATTGATAGAGAGGAGCAATCATACTCACTATCTGCTCTGGCCAGAATATTTACACCAATGTTGAATTATGGGGAGAAAAATAAAAGAATAAAAGGGATTTATGGCATTCACAACTCTAACCCTGATCTCAGGTACAACTGATTCATGGTACCCTATTTTCTATACCCCATAGCCAACTGAAAATAGTAGTTAAGAAGTGTCCCCTTAGTGTAGAAACTACACTGATAGTGCTTCATCATTTTGCAGCTTATTTAAAAACTGTATCTGTGACTATTTGCACATTAGGGCAAGGTAAAAATCACACACAAATATATTGAAACATTGTGGGAAATTATCTTTTCCCTTTGTGCATATTTTCAAGAGTGAAAACTCAGCAAGATTATCAAGACAGCATTCAACTAAGGGACCAAGACAGCAAGCCAAACCAGGAGGTGAAGGTAACTGAAAAAAGGTTTTCTGTGTCATTATATTTCACGGGTGCCTCTGCATATGGAGCACTTCACATTGCATAGCTCAGTTTGCCATAACAGAAGCCATTGTTTCCTGCTGTGTGAGCTAACCTGCAAAAGGCTCTTCTCTTCTTTTGAGCAACTGAAGAGATAGAAAGCTTTGGCATATAATTTTAAATTAATTGCAGTACTCCTTAAGCTCTCGTCTCTGGGAACTGATGTTGGCTAGCTCTCAGATAAAACAAAAGCAGAAGCCTTTGATCTCCTCCTCAGAAAGAGGAGGAAATATGAAAGCCCAAGCCTCGTTCATGTAGTAGGAAACCATGATTTCCCATTAAGTATGTACCATGGTTGTATATATATATGCTCTAATCATGGTGGTAGGATTATGTGTTTCTGAGAGGCAAGAGGCTATGCTGCTTGGCCTGTAAGTACTGCATCAAAGAAGGAAGGCACTGGTAAACTACTTCCAAATGTCTTTTACCATGAAAATCCTATACTCCTGAGGTTGTAATGCTACTGTATCATGGAAGTACTGATACTGTAGGAGTATACCATAGCATACAAGTTCATTAGCTTTAAGAAATAGAACAGAATTGTGTAGCTGAACAGAGAATTTCTCATTTTAAAGTCATTGAGTGATTTTGAAAATAGTAATAGTGCATATCTTGCTGTAATTTTTTTCATGTCAGGGCAAAGGAATCTAGTAAAACCTTATCTAGTTGTTCCATTGAAAGAAAAGCCAGTGTATTAAGAGATAAAACTTGAGCAATCTATTATAACACAGGAGCCAGGTAAGGAAAGGAAAGGCTTGATCTCTGAGTGCTAAACATGTTAAATATTTGTAATTAAGTAGTATAACCATATAGCAATGGAACTTTTGTTTTACAGTTTAATTTGCCGCTTAGTATCAAATCAGGAAAGTTCAGTGTGGTGTAGTAGTCTGAGTGTTGGACTAGGACTTTGGAGACCAGGGCTCAAATTGCCCTTGGCTGTGGAAGCCCACTGAGTGACCTTGGTCTTGTCATACTCTCTCAGCCTCAGAAAAAGGCCATGACAACACCTGAAGAAATCATGCCAAGAAAACCCTGTGATAGGCTTGCCTTGGGGTTACCTTAAGTCAGAAATAAATTGAAGGCACACAACAATAGCAGTTCAAGCTCAGCTCACAGCATATCCTTTGCTGTTATTGGCTTGGCAACAGCATTCAGACTTGAAGGATTATTGCTGTCTAATGAGATGCTCTTCAGAGTTTTAGTCAGGATTCTTTCCAAGCCTTACTGGGAGATCCCTGTGCTCCTATCCAAGTACTAGTCAGGCCTGCCTTGCCTTGCTTCCAAAATCAGATAAGATCAGGTGTGTTCCAGAAGATATGGTGATAAAATAACTGGGGCCTTGCAAAGTAGAAGAATTCTTCATTTCTGTTGCAGAAAGGAAGAAACATGGCAGCTGAATGTTCTTTTTGCCATCTCTTATCTCTGATGGTGGGGAGTTGGGGAGAGTGCAAAAGTGTAACTGTGCCAGTTGAGCCACTGTTAGGCGTTAGTCTCATGGAATTTGCCATCCACCTGGAACTACCACGGCTTAGGAGAGGGACAAGTTTATGTTGCTTTCTATTTCGTTTGGAAGGCTCACATGAATATATTATTAATTTGTTTTATATTGTTTTCTAAGTGGGAAGAGCATTCTAAATTGTCATTGCTTTTCTGTGGAACACTGGATTTAATTCTATGATGCAATAAAGCTATAAGAGTTGAGTCAGACTGACTTCAGTAGAACTGGAAAAGTCTGTTGCAGTAGGCCCTTGGTATCCTCTGGCATTTGGTTCCAGGAATCCCCATGGATAACAAAATCCGTGGATGTTCACGTCTCATTAAATATTACTAATGTTATAGCATATTAAAATGGTTTCCATTATATAAAATAGCAAAATCAAGATTTGCATTTTGGAAGTTTGGGTTTTTTTTTAAAGGATTTTCAAGCCATGGATGTTTGAATCTGTGGATAATGAATCTGGTGATATGGAGGGACAACTGTATATGCATTTGATGTAAATGCAGTCTTCAAAACAGTATGTAACAAAACTTTGTTTTAACAGAAGGTGATATCCTTAACATTGCTGCCTCTGGGAAAATAGTTGTTTCAGAAAATAATGAAATTGCTAATGAATCTCCTCTTCAAAGGATGCTATCACAATGTAAGTGATGTGCAGAAATGAACCTTGTGGAAGCAGAACATTAGAGAACGACAGACAACATCTCAGCAGAAGTTAATTTCGAGGAAACTGTCACAAGGCGAGTGATTTCCAGAAAAGAATCCTGCGGAGGCAGAACATTAAAGAATAAATGACAGTGTCTTAGAGGAAAGCCAGAATCCCATGGACCAACACCTGGAGGAATATGGCAACAGCTTGGTTCCATGGATGAAATGCATCAGCAAGATGTAGGCAAGAGAGAAGAGAGAAGTAGCCAGGACTTAAATGGCATCAAAGAGCCTTTTAAAAACCCACTGAGGTATTCTTAAGCCTCCTCCTTCCTGACTGGTTCTCATTCTCTTTCCTTCGCAGTCACTTTTATTGTAAGACTGAAGTAAACTTCATCGTTCATCCTTTCTGAAAAGACCAATGAGTTTCTTCAAGCAATTGCCAAATGCTGTCTTAATAAATTAGGCCATCCAGCCTCTGCTTAAAGAGCCTCTGTGTATATTTGTAGTTTTCCAGTGATGGAGGTGGGGACATCCTTTATCATGAGTTGATTCAGTCTCATTGCTCCAAGTAGGCAGGGAAAACAGACTTGAAGTTGAAGGAGTCACCATCAAAGGGAGCAAACCCCACCATCCCTCTGTCTTTTTCCTGCCTCATCTGTGAGTAGGCTGTGTTTTTCCTTCTCTCCTCCTTCCTTTACGGTGTCTTAAAGACTTTAATATTTCTTCTAATATTTCTTCTATTCTTCCTATATTCATGTTCTGTTCTCTCCTGCCTTCACAACTACCTACAAAAACAACCATGTTTTCTTTAGTCTTTGCTCTGTCCCTTTGACTTTTTAACTGCTAAAGAAAAGCCAGGCAGAGAGAGACAGTTCAGAAGCTGCTGTGCTGTGCTGTGAGTCCAGAGAGTCCACGTGCGGCTGGAGGAGGGAGATCCCTCTGACCTTGACCAGATGTGCTCCACAGCGGACTTCAACCCCAGCAAAGGGTCTGGGCAGCGAGATGGAGGTCCTAAAAGGAATTAGCGAGGTGGAGGAGGGATTTTCCCACTCCTTAACCAATAGGCGCCACACCGTGGACACCAGCCCCAGAAGGGGTTTTGCGCAGTGAGATGGAGACCCTGACAGGACCTTGGCGCAGCTGGAGGAGGAAGAACCACCTGTCCTTGGTCAGATTGCACCCCACTGCAGACATCAAACCTGGCAAGAGGTTTGGACAGTGAGAGAGAGAGAGAGAGGAGGCAGATTTCAAGAGGTGACTGAGGTTTCAATCCTTAATCCTATGTTTGTCGATTAAGCTTTACCCCAGAGGTCTGTTTCATCTGACTTGCATTGCCAGCTTTGAAGGAGACTTCAGTTGCTTCAGAAATTCTAATGGAGTGTTGCGCTCCAAATCCAACTGCCACTTTCTCCTCCTCTCCTTCCTCCATGATCCATTCAGTGTGAAGGGATCAGAGAGGGTTAGCAAAAGGATTTCCAGGTGCAGGGAGGCTCTCCGTCTGCCCCATCGTCCGGTAGTCTGGAAGTTTCAGTCACCCCTTGGGGAGGATTTGGGCAAGACGTTTATTTATTCTGCTTGCCTTTTTAAAAAAGAGGCAAAGCTGGAACTGAAGGTGCGGCAGCCAGTTTGATTAAGGGCAGCAAGGCAAAAGAGGAAAGGCCTGCTGCTTCTGCTAACCAATATGCCTTTAGTAAAACAAAGGAAAATGATACCTATACAGTGGTCCCCCGCCTTACGAATCCCCCAGGTTGCGAAAACCCCGGGATCCGAAAGGCGGCGGACCGGCTTCCTATCCCTCGGGATACGAAAGATCCCCCGGGATACGAAGAAAAAAACTGCGCGGCCCCTTTAAATTGGCCGCGCGGTCCATTGACTTTAGCGGTCTCCCGGGAAACGAAAGCTTCCGGGTTACGAAAGTAATCCCGGAACGGATTACTTTCGTAACCCGGGGGACGACTGTAGTTCATTCCTCAGAAGAGGAATGTGATCTGAAAAAGAAAGAAATAAAGAGTTAAAAACAAAATAAATAAAAAATAAAGATGAGTAGCTCCTGAAAGCTCCTGAAATCTGCTAGATTTTGGAGGGCTGATGATCTTTTATTATTATTGTAGTTGTTTATTATTATTGTACTTGTTTTATAGAATTTTTGTATAAGACAATTTATATATTGGAGTTTAATGTCAACTCTGACCAGTTGACGTTAGATGATCCTGATCTTCCTCAGAAAAGGTTTCTCCTCCCCGCTCCAAGCCTGGGCCTTCAACACCAAATACTCCATTTCATGCAGATTTTATGAAGGTCATAAGGACTCCATAATTTGTTATTGTGAGACCAAACCCAATAGCTGTTCACACACACACACATATATATAGTTACAACTCACCCCACTTTGTCATGGGAATCAACAGATGCCACTTGTGGCTGCCAGAGGTTATGCTCAACTAAAGGTGTCTCTGCTATTTCCATATTGTCTAGGGCTAAACATGTGTAGCCTAATAAACATGTGTAGCCTAAACCACTTGTTAAAACAAACAAACAAGCTTCATTTATATACCACTTCATACCGCCTAAGGAGTGCCTAAGTGGTTTACAACTGTAAGCTAATTTGCCCCCAACAATCTGGGTACTCATTTTAGCGACCTTGGAAGGATGCAAGGCTGAGTTGAGCTTAAGCCCTTTTGCTGGTCTTGAACTCGCAACCTTATGGTTTTGAATGAGTGGCTGCAGTACAGGCATTTAACCACTGCGCCACCAGGGCTCCTAATAAAAACAAACAAACAAACAAACACTTGAGGTTAATAATAATAATAATAATAATAATAATAAATATTTATTTATATCCCACCCCTCTGGGTGAGCAATCGGGGCGGGGTACAACATATAAAATACAGATACAATTAAAATATAGCAACCCAATCCCTCCTCCCACCCCTTAAGATAGAATTAAACTGAGGTAAAATTAAAAACAGTAGATAAAACCATAGAACATTAATGCGGCTCTCATTAAAATGATAGCGGCCTCGAAGTAACTAATGTCTCTGAGGATGAGTCTAGATGGACAATAGTGGAATAGATTTAATCATTGTCAGGGAAGGCCTGTAAAAATAAAGTTCTACCAGGGCATTAACAATGGTTAAAAGTAGTGGCTATTTCAGGAGATGCTAGCCTAAATGTGATTGGATGGAAACCAAGACCACAACTGGTTCAGTTACAGTTCAAAGACAGACCTGACTAAAGAAATGACACATAAATGCCCATTACAAAATCAGATAAGATCAGGTGTGTTCCAGTCGCAGGAGATGCCAGGAACAGATCCCAACATGTGTTGGGGTGTCTCAAGCAAAGGCATACCAGTACTTTCCATATCACAAATATTGTAGCAATAAATTAAAAAGCGGAAAATATATCCCACTGACACGCCATAGGTTGATACAAGAGACACAGGAGGAAAGCAATCAGAAGGACCTTCTTCAGATCAGCCATAGCTGGTGTCTTTTCAAAGCTGGGCCCTTCTATAGTATATTGTCAGCTTTTTGGGCTATGTGGCCATGTTCTAGAAGAGTTTATTCCTGCTGGTTTGCCAGCACCTGTGGCTGGCATCTACAGAGAATACTGGAATGGAAGACAGTGGGTATATATGTATATACCCACTCTCTTCCATTCCAGTATTCTTTGAAGGTGCCAGCCCCACATGCTGGCAAACCAGCAGGAATAAACTCTTCCAGAACATGGCCACATAGCCCCAAAAAAACCACAAAAAAAATGGATGCTGGCCACGAAAGCCTTCGACTTTACACTGCGACCTTTTGTTTCTCTCTCTTCCTTCTCTCTTTTCTTCTAGATTGAAGCTTGAAAGTGTAGCTCTCTGGACAAATCCTGCATTAATATACTGTCCAGTGTTCTCTTCCCCCTCCCATCCAAAATTCCCGAGAATATCCCACAGATATTCCACCCACTGGTGGAATATTTCAGGGGAAATGGCAAACTGTCACTAAATGTCACTTTCAGTGAAACAAAAAGATCTGACTTCCCTTTGCCAAGGCAAACGGACTGCCGGCCCACATTCGAAGAGCCCACAATATTATTCCTATTTCAAGAAGGGAAACCAGAGTTGGCTTTTTCATTGGAAAGATCAAGGATGAAGGTTTTTGCACCTGCAAAAATTTGGAAGAGGAGGTAAGATTTGGGTTAGCAAAGCTGGTTCTTCACTGTATCGTTCAAACTGAAACAACAGGAGGAGTGCAGTGTTGAGGCCAGAAAAACCAAGAAAAATGCAAAGACCCTTCATCAAAGACCTTTCATCCATAATGAGATATTTGAGAGGAAAGATGTTCATACCTCTGTATCCTCTAACATGAGGATCATTCCCACTTACATTTAAACTGGTTTGCAATTCACCTTCACTCTGTGTTGGTAAATCGATTCCAAAAGGTCCATCATTCCCACTATGAAAGTGAATCTTCTAATCACTTCTTTTTTGGCACAATTATCATCCTCACTAGTTTGCACCACTTCAAAATGAATGTCAATCATCTGTCTGTCATCAGTGACATAAGCGGCAGCCCGGGCAGCCTGGATTGGGAACTATATCTATCTATCTAGATGTATTAAAATAAATTGATAGAAGATTCACTTCATTGGTTTTGCAACTGCTTACCTCACTGATTGCAAGCAGTTGAAAAATCAATGAATCAAATCTCCTATAATTTGTATTTTTTTAAAACAAATCATGGGCCCATAAGTCACCCCACAAGCACAAAGGCAGTGCTGAGGGGGTGGGGGAATGGTGGATGTGCCAAAAACTGAGTAGGGATTATAAACACCCCTCTGCCATTAGTCTCTCCCCTCCAGAATGATGCGATTCACATCCATCGCTCCCACTTGTTGAGCACACTACGGAATCGATTCTTTCCAAAAGAACTGCCAAAAAACTAGTGTCAGGAAAGTGTGGGTTTTCTTCATTTGCCTTGCTTCATCGCGACTGAAACCAATCACAATAGGATCGGAACCGATTCCAAATGGAAAGGATGATCATATAACCCAATCAGCAATTCATTTAAATCATAGTGGGAACATGGCAAAGTGAGAGAGAACAGCTGGATTTGCTAGATTTTATTGGTACGATGTTTCCATTTGGTTGAGGCTGCTGGAACTTAGGAAATTATAGAGTTGGAAGGCACCCCAAGAGACATTTAATATAACCCTCGACCAGTGAACCCCCAAAAGTTAGACAACTAACTTCTTATTTTAAAAACTTCAAATGAAGGAAAAGTCATGTCTCTTTACAAGGTTGTCTTTTCCACTGTCAAATATGTTGGAGAGGGATGTGGGCAAATAAGGATCCTGCTTCCCCCAAAATGAAATGAGTCCTCAGATTTCTGCCACTGCCAAGAACAGGACACAGGGAACCATCTAAGTACATCTATCTCATCATTTGAAGCATCCCCCCCCCCTATCTATATTCAGTCCCATGACTGCTATTTCTCAATCGACTTGCCCATAGAGAATCATTGGGGGAGGCTTGCACATAAGGAATCATTGGGGAATATTTGTTTATAGAAAATCATCGGGGGATACTTGCCCATAGAGAAGAATACGAGAACAGTTGCCCATAGAGAATCATTGGAGAATACATGCCCATAGGGAATAATAGAACAGTTGCCCATAGAGAATCATTGGGGAATACTTGCCAATAGGGAATCATTGGGGAATACTTTCCCATAGGGAATCATTGGGGAATACTAGCCTATGGGGAATCATTGGGAAAGGCTTGCCCACAGAGGATAATAGGAGAATACTTGCCCATTGAGAATCGTTGGGGAATGCTTGCCCAGAGAGAATATATCAGCTGGGTTTCTAAAACATTCCAGCACCCAAAAAAAAAAGAGTCCTTCAATGGTTCTCTATGGTGGGCAAGGCTTCTCCATGGCTTCCCTCTGGACAAGCCCTGCCCTGTGGCATAGGGCAGCTACTCCGAGGAGGTGTGGGGACAACTTATCTGAAGTCTTTTCTGTTGCTCAGCGACTACATTGGAAGCTGTCAGGCGGAGCAGCTGCACGGGTGGCAATGAACGGGGCTTTTAGCCGCACTGAACCTTTAAATTTTTTTTTTATTGCCGGCTGCGAACTGCACAGTTGCACCGGTACATCATACAGGCAATTGTATTGCCAGTTGCGAACTGCACAGTTGCGCAGGTACATCACACATGAACTGTGCAGTTTTGAAGATCTGTCAATTTACCATTGCAGTTTCGCTGCCCTTTTTTAAGTGCGCAGTTGCATTGGTGCACCATGAATGTACCCCTTTATTTTATTATTATTACCCCACCTCTTTGAGATCAATTGAGGTGGCTTACACATTAAAATACTATTACATCAATAAAACAAACTGCATCCCTTCCCTCCTTTAAAAGATATTAAATCCGTTACAATTTAAGTTTATGAATAAACTTCTTTATTTTATGAATGAATTGACATTTTATGTGCAGTTGCATAACAGTTACAGCATCCCAGATTCCCTACTGCACATGTCTAGGGTTCGGATTAGGGCTGGAGCTAGGGTTTGGGAGCTTTAAAAAAACTGCACAGTTGCACTGCAGCATTTAGACGTAGCTGCACTGTTACACCCTTTTTAAAAAGAAGCTGGGAAAAACAGCTCCTTTTTAAAGCTGCTTTCCCCCCACTAAAATGCAAAAGAATTGCGTTCATGCCACGCTCTCAGTGTGGGTCATCTAAAGGCTACACTTTCATGCAGGCATGAACATACCCCTTTTTGCCAGTCTAAATCAGCCCTATATATCCATTGAGGCAGCCCAAAATTGCATTGGCCTTTTTAGCTGCCACCTCACGCTAATGACTCATGCTAGGACTCCTAGATCCTCTTCACACATAGTCTCGTTCAGCCAGGTGTCCTCCATCCAATATCTATGCATTTCATTTCATTTCGTTCCCCCTCCCCATTGCAGTACCTTACATTTCTCTGTGTTGAATTTCATTTTGTTAGCTTTGGCACAGTTTTCTAATCTATGAAGGTCATTTTGAATTTTGATCCTGTCCTCTGGGGTATTAGCTATTCCTCCTAATTTGATGTCATCTGCAAATTTGATAAGCATGCCCTCTATTCTTTCATCTAAGTCATTCATAAAGATATTGAATAGCACTGGGCCCAAGACAGAACCCTCTGGCACCCCACTGGTCACATCTTTCCAAGTTGAAGAGGAGCCACAACTGAGCACCCTTTGCATTCGGCCAGTCAACCAAATAAAAATTCATTTAACAGTTGCCTTGTCTAGCCCACATTTTACAAGCTTGTTTGCAAGAATGTCATGGGGAACCTTGTCAAAGACCTTACTGAAATCGAGGTACACAATATCCACAGCATGCCCTTCATCTACCTAGCTTGTAATTTTATCAAAAAAAAGATATCAGATTAGTCTGGCATGACTTGTTTCTCTGAAACCCATGTTGACTTTTTGTGATTATGGCATTGCTTTCTAAATGTTCACAGACTCTCTGTTTAATTATCTGCTCTAGAATCTTTCCTGGAATTGATGTCAGACTAACTGGACAATAATTGTTGGGATCCTCTTTTTTCCCCTTTTTGAAGATGGGAACAACGTTTGCCCTCCTCCAGTCTGCTGAGACTTCTCCCGTTCTCCAGAAGTTCTCAAAGATTATTGCCAATGGCTCTGACATTACATTTGCCAGCTCTTTAATACCCTTAGAGGTAGTTCATCTGGTCCTGGAGATTTAAATTCATTTAGATTAACAAATTATTCCTGCACTACCTCTTTATTGATTCTGTGCTGGATGTCCTCTGCTCCATCATCCTCAGGTTGTGCACTTTTTTTCCTTTTCTGAAAACAGGAAATATATAATAATAATAATAATAATAATAATAAACAACTTTATTTGTATACCGCCCTTCCTACGATCAGGGCGGTGTACAGCATTTAAACAATAAGACATTACAATAAATAACAGATAGCAACAAATAAAAACATTATCATCTCGATACTATATTCAGTGGTGATGTTTCATCAGGTAACAGGAGGGCAAATTGTATGAAGGGTGGCAATCAAGGATAAGCTTGATTAAATAAATAGGTTTTCAATTCCTTTTTGAATTGGGGGAGGGAGGCAGTCAGGCGGAGCTCGGTGGGCAATGAGTTCCAGAGGCTCGGGGCAGATATAGAAAACGCTCTTTTGGCAGTTGTTGATAGCCTAGCCTCTGGAACATTCAGCAGATGGTGCCCACTTGATCTAAGTGTGCGGGGCGGATTGTGTGGGGAGAGACGGTCTTTTAGGTACTCTGGGCCTAAGCCATTTAGGGCTTTATAGGTAACGACCAGCACTTTATACTGAGCCCGGAAGCGAATAGGCAGCCAATGAAGATCTTTCATGATCGGTGTTATATGGTGGGTCCTGGATGCTCCAGTGACCACCCATGCTGCCATATTCTGGACTAGTTGTAGCTTCCGAGTGTGGTACAAAGGCTGCCCCATGTAGAGCGCATTGCAGAAATCCAATCGAGAGGTTACCAGGGCGTGTACTACAATTTCAAGGTCCCTCCGGTCCAAGTAGGGACGCAGCTGGCGTATCAGCCGAAGCTGATAACAGGTGCTCCTGACAGTTGCATCCACCTGAGAAGTAAGATGGAGCGATGAATCAAGGAGCACCCCCAAGCTGCACACGGTGTCCTTTACGGGAAGCGTGAGCCCGTTCAGGACAGGTGGAACCACCTCCATCCCTGGGCCGGGAGAACCTACCACGAGTACTTCCGTTATCTCTGGATTCAGGCTGAGTCTGTTTTCCCTCATCCAGTCCAGAATCATCTACAGTCACATTCCTATACACTTCTGGCATGACTATACTTTGGATAACTAAAATAAATAACACAGTCAACAGCAGTGTAATGACTGAGGTGTTAAGTTTGCATAATTGGGATGCAAGTAATAGGCATAATTGTAATGATTAAGAGGTTGAGTTTGTACAATCACTGTGCAAATTAGTAATATGCATAATTATATTTTAAAAAACCCTGCATAATATTGGATGCCCAGGTATGAGGGACTAGGGCCCCGTCCAGACTAGCCCATTTGCCCTGGTTTGATCCAGATGAGATCGATCATGGCAAACCGATTCTATCCAGAGAAGAGTTCATACTATCTTTTGCCCCCATTGAGGCTTCCCGGTGCATTTTACCCCAACGAAGTTCATACACGCAAAAGTAACGATTAAAGATGGAGCCTCTTGGTTGTCAATCAAATGATGTCATGGTGACGTCTGATGCAGCCCTTGGCTGCGCGAGATGCTTGTGTGTTTTTTTTAATATATTTTTTAATATTTGACAGCTTATGCGCATGGAGCATTTGGCTGGGAGCGGTGCGGATTGAGGCGATCCTTTCCTCTCCTCCTCCTCCTCCTCCTCCTCCCAGTACTTTTTAAATTATTATTTATTATATATTTCAATATTTTATTTTTTATTTTTTAATTTAATATATATTTTATTAAATAAAATATTTTATTAAATATTTTATTATATTATATTCCATTGTATTTTTAATTAATTATTTATTGTATTATTTTATTTTATAGTTATTTCATTTATTATTTATTTCATTGTATTTTATTGTACTTCAGTGTATTTTATTGCATTTTATTTCTTAGTAATTTATTGGATTTTTTTGTATTTTTTTTGGTATTTTTTAAAATATATTTTTTTCTTTTTTTCCCCCAGTTTGACAGCTGTCATTCGCATTGGCTGTTCCGTTTTTATGAATGGGGCAGTCCATATATGGACTGGGGTTCCCTTTAAAAGGGCCCCATTCATTCCCTTCCAGTTTAAAGAATGAATGGGACCCTGAAAGGGAACCCCAGTCCATATATGGACAGGGGTTCCCTCTCTGCCCCATTCATAAAAACGGAACAGCCAATGCGAATGACAGCTGTCAAACTGGGGGGAAAAAAGAAAAAAAATATTTAAAAAAATACAAAAAAATACAAAAAAATCCAATGAATTACTAATAAATAAACTGCCATAAAATACACTAAAGTACAATGAAATACAATGAAATAAATAATAAATGAAATAACTATAAAATAAAAAAATAATACAATAAATAATTAATAAAAAATACATTAAAAATATTTTAAAAAATCAGGAGTGCCCGATTTTGCCAGGAGAGGAGGCATGTTCCACCCCCTGGCCTTTCCCCCTCCCCTGAACTTGACCTGAGTTATTGTATTTTATTTTAGTATTTTTTTAAATATTTTTTTTAATTTCTTATATTTTTTATTTTTTTTTTAGTTTGACAGCTCATGCGCATTCTACGAGGCTCCTTTCCCATCGAATTCTATGAATGGGGAAAAAGGGAAACTCCTGTCCATATATGGATTGGGGTTCCCTTTCAATTTTTAAAGGGCCCCAATCCATATATGGACAGGAGTTTCCCTTTTTCCCCATTCATAAAATTCGATGGGAAAGGAGCCTCGTAGAATGCACATAAGCTGTCAAACTGAAAAAAAAAAAAAAGAAATTAAAAAATATTTTAAAAATACTAAAATATAATACAATTAAATATAATTAAATTACTAATAAATAAAATACAATAAAATACAATAAATAAGTAATAAATAAAATAACTCTAAAATAAATAAAATAATAAAATAAATAATTAATTAAAATACAGTAAAAAAAAATATTTTAAAAATGCTGGCATGCCCATTTTGCCTGGAGAGGAGGCATGTTCCTCCCCCTGGCCTTCTCCCCTCCCCTGAACTTGACCCGATCGTGATCGGAGCCAAGTTCACATTCCCCGCAAACCGGGTTTTCCCAAAAGAAACGGTAAAAAACCCGTTTTGGGAAAACCTGGGTTATGGGGGATTTACCCCGCTACGGGTGTGCAAAATCCGGATTCAGTAGTGTTAAATCCGGTTTCAGTGTGAACTTCTTGATTTTAAACCGGTTTGCTAACCGGTTTATAACGTAGTCTGAACGGGCCCTAGAATATGCAAACCCCACTCACAATTTGAGGGGACCATTCAGGTAGGAAAAGTACTATGATTAAGGTGATGAGTTTGCATAATCAGGATGCAAATTAATAATAGGCATAATTGTAATGATTTGCGTAACAGGCATATTAGATGGCCAGGTATGAGGGACTGGAATATGGCAACCCCAATGCAATGATTGAGGCCTTGACTTTGCATAATCAGGATGCAAATTAGTAATATGCATAATTATAATAATTTGCATAATATTGGATGTCCAGGTACAAGGGACTTGAATATAGCAATCCCACTCACAGTTTGTAGAGACCGTTAGGGAAGGAAAAGTGCAATGATTAAGGTGTTAAATTTCCATAATCAGAATGCCAATTAGTATAGACATATTAGATGGTATGAGGGACTGGAATATGGCAACCCCACTCATAGTTGGTGCCTTTAAGAATCCCTTCCTTCCCTCCACATCCTATGTTTCAGCCTTCTGTCCTGGAGGAATTCCCAAATGTCTTCCATTTGAAGCATGACTCAGAAACATTGATTAATATTTCTAGAAGTGTTTTTGGCTTTTATTTAGTCATGTTCTCCATTTTTCTTCATGGTTCTACATGTTGCATTACCTTGTCCTCCTCTGCAGTTAGGGCATCTGGCTGCCCTGCTCTAAGCCTTTTCCCAAATAGCACCACCTTAGACATGTCTTTGTTAATAACTTAAGAGTTAAGAGAACAATAGGTGGCCAAGTTCTGTAGTAACCATCTTAAGTCTACTTGTGAGCGAGGACCAGGACCATAAAGAAGAACATTAAGAAGTATGTTACCTATCTTAGGTGTATGAGCCGACGTTGAAGAAAGAAAATCAGGATATCTTTAACATATAAATTAAATAAATTGGGAGCCAAAATGCATCCCTGTCTAACTCCTTTGTACACATTAATTTCCTTGGACAAAGGACCACTGGTACCAATACACACTTTTATGCAAGTATCTAAGTGAAGAGCTTTAAGCAGAAATAGGAGTCTTGGTTCCATTTTCATTTCTGCCAATTTGGACCAAAGAATATCTCTATTAATTGTGTCGAATGCTGCTCTTAAATCAATAAATCCTGTAAAGAGTTCTTTTCTTTCGGATGAGTACTTTGTAATAAGATGATGAAGGATAAAGCAGTTATTCATAGTGGATCTACCTGGCCTAAATCCTGATTGTTCTTCTGCTAGCAAGTTTTTTCCAACAATCCAGTCCTCATTTTTTCCTAATAGATGTTTAGTATACATTTTAGCCACAATGTCAGTAAGGCTTATGGGTCTGTAGTTCTTAGGGTACCCCTTGTTACCATTTTTATATATGCGAAAAATGATGGAAAGTTTCCAACCAGACGGGAAATGGCCTGTATTATTAATAAAAGTAAACAGACCAGCCAAAATGGGAACCCACCAATCAACATAGGACTTAAAAATTTCTGGTGGAAGTAGATCTTCACCTACCACTTTGTTTGACTTCAGGGAATGTATGACGTTTTTAGTTTCAGCCACAGCAACTGGGGGCTACAGAGGTGCCTGTGCTAAAGATGAATAGTCAATAGATAAGGAAACTGAAAGTCCTTAATTGGATTTTTGAAATAAATTTTGGAAGAAGTCCTCCCAAACTAAGGCTGGGATAGGGACATCTGAATGTACTCTTCGTTCTTTCAGCATACCATTAACTGTGTATCAGAAAATGGCGGAGTTCAGTCCCTTAGCAGATAATTCCAAGTCCGCCCAAAGCCTGGCTGAATAATTGCCCTTCTTTGCAGTCAAAAGCTTTTTAAAATGTGACTAATCCTTAAGATGCAAATTGGTGTGGAAGGTTGCCTTTCCTCATACGTACTAGGCCAGGTTTGTCTGAACAATTATGCACTGTTCCTTTCAGAGAACATACTTAAACTCTTGCATCTTGATGGCTGATTTTCAAAAATTCTATTCTGAGAAAAGCCTTAATTAAAAACACCTGAATATTGTATAGTACATTTTGAGTGGTATCCCATTCAGAAGGTCAACGTAAATTCCTAGACTTGCTTCTTTTGAAAATTAACACAGACACAGAGATGGAGAGGGAGAATTTCTAATTAAGTAATCTCTCCATTTGTCTGGAACCACAGCCCTGATAGAGTTTGGGGCAGAGGTCCTAGTCTGTTTGACCGATCAAGACGGAAAGCAATCCTTGCCATTTCTGGATATTTTCCCCAAAAGACTTGCCAACTACATTGTACAAAGCAGAGGTGGAAAATCTTTGGACATCCTGATGTTGTGGACCACAGCTCCAATAATCCCTCACTATTTTTATTTTAATAATGTTTATTCAAAATAAAAAAATCTCAATAATAAAAATACATACAAACCATACATCAACATACACACATTAACAATACGTACCTATATCACCTAACACACATATATTTCATAACATTTATAGCGAACAAATAATCACAATAATAGTAATATTAACAATATAACAATACTAATAACATCGTAAAGACTGTCTTATGACTATCTCTTCTGAGCATGTATTCTCACAGTCACCTTCTACAACCTCTCTTCAGCTTAACTACACGTTTTACCTTCTTTTCCCTTCTACATTCACAAACCGCATCATCCAATCGTACAATTTCTCACTACCATCCATTGCCTTCTTAACTTTCAACTCTTCCATTTTTTACCTTCTTATCTAACTTATTTTCATTCTCTAATCTTTGCTCTCTCCTTCTCCTTCCCACACCTACCTATTCTTGCATCTCACCTCTTTCTTCCTGGTTGTGTCCTGTGTTTGAATGTGGAGAAGAAATTTTACACATTGGACAGTCCCCCAGCAAATAGCCACCTGTCAGGAAAATTCAAAGGGCCTTCCCTATTATTCAGGAAATTCAGTGTGCAAAGGGATCTTGGAGCACCTTTGAGATTAACTAAAAGAGAGAAGCCAGTAGCATGAGCTTTCATAGATTTGAGTCACCATCTGCTTCTGAAGAAATGGACTCAAATCTACAAAAGGTCATTCTACCAAGCTTCTTTCTTTCTCTTAGTCTCAAAACTGCTACAAGATCCATTTGCCCTCTGTATGGAAAATGGCACCCTTTATTTATTCTTTTATGGATTTTACAACTCTGAAGGCAAGGGAGGTGGTCTGTGTTTGAAGTATTTTGCAGTCTTTCTGCCATTAAGAGCTTGAAAATAGTCAGCTGTAAAACCCAGATACCCAAAACAAATTCTGTCCAGCAAAGAGCTAAAACAGAACTCATAATAACCACAGTGTGAATCTTCCTTTTACTGATCACCAAATAAATACGTAAATAAATAAAAATCCCAACATGATCAGATCCATGGTTAAATGAAAACTGGTTTATTTATGAGAGCCTTGTACACCAGCAAGGAGATAATGTAAACTTGAAGACTGTAGAAGATATAAGGAAGGGAGATCTTGTAATTGGTTTCTATAGGGAGAAATGAGAACCAGATATTTACTTGATATTAAAAATATGGGAATTGAAGTATCAACATCAGAAATAGCCAAGTTATGAATCTCAGAAAAAAGATAGTTGGTTTCAGTTTTGTGTAAAACTTTGTTGAAATATGTATTGGAACTTGAAATTGTAAAGGAAAACATGGTAAAATGGGCAATGGATTTCGGATATCGGATAGATTTGGAGCAATGGGGGAAAACCTGGAGAAAAACTATCAAATATGCAGCTTGTCAAACTTTGAGAGAAAATTATTATAAAATATACTATCGATGGTATATAACACCAGAAAACTTAAATAATATTTTTTTAAAACAACAACAACAACAAAGATACAGATGCTGGAAATGTGGAAAAGAAAAGGGCACATTACTCCATCTCTAGCGGTTCTGTACGAAAGCAAGGAAATACTGGGAAAATATATGCCAAATTATATTTAAAGTTTTACAAATTAATTTAAAATTTTGTCCTGAACTATTTCTGTTGAATATAGTTAAAGAAAAAAATAGAAGAAAGAAAAAGCAAAAATCATATTTTAAATGCTGGGGACAGCTAGAATTCACTATGCTAAAGAATGGAAACAACCTAAAATTCCAGAAATAAAAGACTGGCTATATAGATTATTAGAGGCCATTGAAATTGATAAATTCACCAGATTGCTGCAAAGTAAAGAAGAGAACAAAATAATAAAAGAGTGGAATAAAGTGATGAGTCTCCTAAAGGAGGAGTGGGGAAATTTAATTCTCATAGATTAGAAGAAGTTAAGTTAATGCAATTTAGATATTAAGAATATTTAAAGTTAAAAAGTTAAATTTTAACAGCCCTGGTGGAGCAGTGATTAAATGCCTGTACTGCAGCCACTCACTGAAAACCATAAGGTTGCGAGTTCAAGACCAGCATAAGGGCTGAAGCTCGACTCAGGATTGCATCCTTCTGTGGTCGCTAAAATGAGTACCCAGATTGTTGGGGGGCAAATAGCTTACAGTTGTAAACCACTTAGACACTCCTTAAGGGTATGAAGCGGTATATAAATGAAGCTGTTTGTTTGTTTGTAAAAAAGATGAGCTCAACAAATAGATAAAACTGGGCTACATTATTATTTTTTAAAAAAATAACTTTATTAAAGACATATGAAATAACAACATACAAAATACGATTGGTAAAAACATGTGAGTCGCCTATAATAACATATTATGAATTTATAAAATTACATTGTAATTTACAGAGAATATATAGAGTGGACTTATACACGTATAGGTATTGATACAGGGACAAAGGATGAATTAAAGCCATCCCTCCAAATTCACAGTTTTGGTATTCGCGGTATTGATTATTCATGAGTTTACCAGCTCCCACTCCTCCTCCCCCACTCCTTTCCTTTGCACTTCCAGCCTAGCTTTGCCTTGCGGGGGGCTAGGACCCAGCCCCATTCCCTCAGTCCGGGGGCACTGATCCAGAGTGCAAGGGCTGCCCGGGTCTGTAATCCTCTCCCTACCGTCAAGCCGCCACATGCCCTGCCCTCCTCCGCCATGGTCCATGACTGTCTGCTTCCTTCCCCTCTCTCCCCGTCACCCTAAATCTGGAACAGCTGAGCTTGCTCCAAGGCAATGGGGCTGAGAGACAGAGAGGGAGAGCAAGGAAGGACCCTCTACTCCCTCTCTCTGCCCCACTGCCTTCCAGCCCAAATGCGATGGGGCAGAGAAAGAAAGCAAGGGGGGGACCCTTTGCTCTCTCTCTCTGCCCCATTGCAATGGGGCTGGGTCAGCTGAGCTTGCTCCAAGGCAATGGGGCAGAGAGTGGGAGCAATAGGTCCCCCCTTGCTCTTTCACTCTGCCCCGTCGCAATGGGGCTGGATCAGCTGAACTTGCTTCAAGACAGTGGGGCAGAGAAAGGGAGTAGAGGGTCCTCCTTGCTGTCTCTCTCTGCTCCATCACAATGGGGCTGGGTCAGCTGAACCTGCTCCAAGACAATGAGGCAGAGAAAGGGAGTAGAGGGTCCCCCCCTTGCTCTCTCTCTTTGCCCCATTGCAATGGGGCTGGATCAGCTGAGCTTGCTCCAAGGCAATGGGGCAGAGAGAGGGTCCCCCTTGCTCTCTCTCTCTCTCTCTGCTCCATCGCAATGGGTCCACTGAGCTCACTTCAAGGCAGTGGGGCAAAGAGAAGGAGTAGAGGGTCCCCCTTGCTCTTTCTTTCTGCCCCATTGCCTTGGAGGAAGCTCAGCTGATCTAGCTTTGGGGTGAAGGGAAGAAAGGGGAAGGAAGCAGACAGATAATGGACTGTGGTGGAGGGGGGGGGGCATGTGCCTGGCCAGGGAGATTTCAGACTCTGGCAGCCCCTGCACTCTTGCCCAATGCCCCCAGCTGAGGGAAGGTCCCCTCCTATCCCCCATGTCAAAGTTAGGATGGGAGTTGAATGGAAGGAGGGAGGGGAGGAAGCGGATGGAAAGGAGGGAGGGAGATGGAGGCAGGGGGGGACTTGAATATCTGCAAAATGTCAGATTCACGGAGGTACTCAGAATGGGTCCCCCACAAATTAGGAGGGATGACTGTATTTTCAATAAAGAAGACAAATATCGCTCTAGTTAGAGAATAGGAAATTATTATATTTCTGACAACACCATCTGGCCTAGGAGGGAGAGAAAGGAGAGGCCAGACTCCATGGGGCCTGTCCTAGATTAAGAAGCAGACTCCTCCCTCCAGTCCATCTGCTGTGGTCCAGGCCTCAGAGGGAGAGAAGAACTGCTGGGCCTGATCCCCTTCTCCACCACCATTCCCTTCTCCTTTTGTGTCGTGGCTTTTTAGATTGTAAGCCTCAGGGCAGGGAACCATCTAATTAAAAATAATAATTGTAAGCCGCTTTGATAGCCTTTAGGGCTGAAGAGCGGGGTATAAATAAATAAATATTATTATTATATATTATTTTATAATTTTTCTTATTGAAGAAACAGTCAATATTAGAAAACAATATATTGTAAAAAAAAACAAAGGGGATTGAAAGAGTAACACAGGGAAGATCATAGAAAGGGATCAAGAAATAAATATGTAAACAAATAAACATCCAAAAATATAACAAGCAACCAAAAATAGCACAAGATTTGTTAAAATCTCCAACTCACATTTTAACATAGAAAAATCCAAAGTACAACTATTCTACACTATAGGAAATTTAATAATTTGTAAATTTAATTAATTTAATAACTCTTTAAACAACACATTTACTCTGTAAACAACATATTTAAACCAGAAACCACTAGGACACTGTCAAAGTGTTGTCCCAAATATAAATTAACACTAAGTACTGTTTATTTATTTCTTTTTCTATCTTTCCTTATTTTTTCCATTTTATTTTATAATTCTCAACAAACCATCAAGAAGATAATTCAAGAAAGCAAATACAAAAATATAGCCTAAAATCAGAAGAATCGAAATAACATCATCTCCTTCTTGCGCCTGCAGATGAGGAGGAATGCGCTGGGGGACGTTCAGAGGAGGAAGAGGCTTTGGGACGTTCGGAGGAGGAAGAAAAGGCTGGTGGACTTTCCGAGGACGAGGGATCTGAGGGACTGCAGAACCCTGACTGGTCCCAGAAGGCTTGGCCCGAAGTGGCTCCTTCTTTTTCTGTTCAGGATCAAAGAGGGTGGAAAGGGAGAAAGGGAGAAAGTCAGTTTGAGGTCATGGAGGGACTGCCACACACCACATTTTGATATAAATCCAGTCTTGATAACAGGGCACAGGACCCCCGTGAATGTGGGGAAACTGCAAATCGCAAACACACTATATTTTTAACTGAGAGAACCCCTATCTATGTCCTCCAGTGCAATTCTGTAACCAACGTCTGCCAGACATTCCACATAGAATTGTTTTGGAGGAGCTGGAAATGCCTAGTGGGTTTTTCTCTCTAGGAATCTCTTGGTCCTGTCCTTCCGGGCAATAGATGGGGTACTATCTTTCTGTCAGTAAATCTCACTGACTAATCTAAACCCCACGAGAAGAGATCGTCCCTGGAAGCCAAGATCAAGGGGAGGATCATCACACCACCAGTCCACCTGAAGCCCACTTTTTAAGAGAAGTGATGAAAACGGCTCATGGGGCTTTTTGGAGCCCCCAAACTTGAAGTCCCCCCCAAGTGGCCAAAAATGACATTTCCAAAAGACTCCAGGAGGTATGATTCTTAGCTATAACTAAGGCCTTGTTTTAGTCCCTAAAGCAATTTAATTGAAACCCTTTAAAGTAGTTTTTTGTGGAGCTTTCGGGCTATGTGACCATATTCTGGAAGAGTTCCTTTGTGACATTTCGCCAGCATCTGTGGTGGGCATCTTCAGAGAAGTGGAACTGCAATTTCTACGAGTTTGTTTTGAAAACCTTTCAGAATTGTGGGGCTTTCCTGACTGCTAAAATCTAGCAGAAGTGGATGGACTGAGTCAAGAAAAAACTGAAAGGTGATACCCTAAACAAAAACAAGCAAATGAGGGAACAGAAAGTTTAGGGGAAATGAATGTCAGCAATACACAGTGATGTAATAAACAAACAAATGTGTTTACTAGAGTAATAAAAAGCACAAAATGGCTGGTGAGCCAGTCAGTGCTGTACTTAACAAATGACAAATATTAAAATTGAGGCAAACAACTGCAATTCACAGAAATACCAGTTCTCCTGTGTCTCATAATATAAAAGAGAAAAAAATGTAATAAGGATGCAATGATGAGAGACACCACTGGGACTGGATTGTGTGGGATAAAGCAGTTGGCTCATAACACATTAAAATCTAGAACCGAGACCATTGAGACAAACAACTGCAATTCACAGAAATACCAGTTCTCCTGTGTCTCATACTATACAAGAGAAAAAAAAAAATTGTAATAAGGATGCAATGATGAGAGACACCACTGGGACTGGATTGTGTGGGATAAAGCAGTTGGCTCATAACACATAAAAATCTAGAACCGAGACCAAACGCGTTTCGACAGAAACATCTTCTTCAGTGGTCATACAACACTTGCAAATTTATTGTGTGACATGCGGAACTACCCTGTCATGTAGGTAAGTGGAAAGTCCTCGTAGGTCTGTAGTGATGCCCAGGACTGGGGTGTCCCACATGTGTATGTAGGCCCTGGACTGAGTCAGCCTGGAGATTATAAATGCCTCCTCACTATATCTGGCCATCCAGCTACTATCTTGAAGGGTCCTGCCTGAAAAAGACCTTCCTGACCCCAGTCATATGTGAGAGCTATGCCCCATTGCTGATCATCTCCCTTCTGGGGAAGGCATTTGAGCATATGATGTCTGAGCACCAGATGTTCTTGGAGGAAAGAGATGATCAGAACACATTTCAGTCTGGTTTTAGAGCACTGTACTGAAACAGGGTCAGTAAATATAATTGGGTGAAAGACTGCTACCGGATCGATCTTTCTGGATCACTCAGAAGCTCTTGATGTCAGTGATCCTGATATTTTTCTGGACTGTTCCATTGCATGGGAGTAGGAGGCACTGTGTTACAGTGGTTCTTCTCCTATCTGTGCAGCCAATTCCATAAAAGAGCATTGTGAAAATCATGTCGGATTGGTGATTCTTGAGTCTGGGGAGCAACTTGCCCTGGAAGGAGTCAAAATCGTCCAGAGAGAGCAAGTGCATAGCTTGAGACTATACCTACATCAATCTCTGTCACTGGAGGCCCAAGGAGACTCTGTGGCTTAGAGTGCTTGGTACCAGCACTGACTGATGTACCGGATCTGGCCTTTTCTGAACAGGGATAATAGCCAAAGTAGTACACAAGCTTCCCAATTAGACTATTGTAATGTGCTCTATGTGGAGTTTCCCTCAAAGATCATTAGGAAACTTTTAGAGCTATATGTGTAGCAAGTATCCTGACTGGAGTGCCATACAGTCAACACATAAACCAATTTTAAAAAGAAGTATACTGGCTGTTAATCTGTTTCAAGACTGACTACAAAGTACTGGTGATACCACTCAAAACCCTAAACAGTTTGGGACCTTGGGGCTCCAAGAAGTGCATCTTCCTATATACATGCCAAAGGACTGAGGTCTGCAGGAAGGATCCTCTTCCATGTTCACTAGTGGGGCAATACAGTGGGGGAGGAGGTGGAATAGGGCCTTCTCAGCTATGGCAATCCAACTGTGAAATGGTCTCCCCATGGCAGTCCAACTGGCACCAGCAATAGTGTATTTATTACTGGCACCAACAATGGTCAATTAATGGCAAACCCATGACAGTTTTGCATCATCCCTGCATCAGTACTGCCCTGACGTCCTTTACTGTACCTTGTTGGCTGGTTTCACATCCTGGTCACGTCTGATGGACTTCTTGGAGGGAGGCATGTAAATTCTCCCCGGCAAATGTTGGTCATCCTCCAAGCCTTGGGTAGGTCTGACATAACCTGTCCATTTGACCAAAGAGGAGAAAGATGAGGTGATCCCCTTTTCAATATTGCAGCTTTTCTCATAAGTCCAAGAACCTATTAGATAAAGTCTAACAGACTCACTTGCAGGAACAGAATGGTGTAACATTCCGATCTCTGCTTCACGTCTGAGAATTTCTTTGACGTCCACCTTGACTCCAGACAACGTAATGAAGGGACCTTCCTTCTTTCCTGGTTCTTTGTCTGGAGAACAATTTTTTTAAAAAGTCTAAGAACAACCTAGCAAATAAATACAATTATGCCTCAGCAAAAGTAAGTAAAACTCGATATAGGACATATCTGGCAGAACTCTCTTCATGCATTTAAACTTTTAATAGTAGTTGGCAGTTAATTATTTATTTGTTTGTTTTGTTTTTTGGAATCCCACTCTTCTTGGACTTTGCTGTCATCTGCTGCTTTGAGGCAAATCATGACCCTAGAAAGCCCTCCTGTGCTCAATGCAACCCTCCATCCATGTAAAAATTGAATCTGACTTTCCCTAGAAGCTTCTGGAGAAAAAAAATTGTCATTTTTCTTTGTTCCCAAAACTTTAGGATGGGCAGAGAATTGTTTGCGGTTGCAACCCTCCGTGGCCTACAGAGGAGCATCCTCAGGCATTGCGCACCCCTGGTTTAGCTGAGATGGTGTAAATTGTGAAAACACAGGTACATATTTTCCATAATTTCTGCCAGTTGAAGAATTCCAACTTAGCTGCCACATAAACACCATTGTGGAACCTCAAATAATAATAACAACAACAACAACTTTATATCCCTCGCCTCTACAAGATGCAATCAGGGCAGCTTACAAAGTTTTTTTTAAAAAAAGATACAATTCAAATCCCTCAATCCCCCCTTAAAATAAAATTAAACGTAAACAACATAAAGTATACAACATACTTTAAAAAAATGTGGCTGTGGTGAGGTCGGAATTCAGCAATTAGATTTTGGGGAACTATTCAGGAAAGGCCTGCTGGAAGAGAAACGTCTTTATAGTTTTTTTTAAAAGCTGTTAAGGGTGGTAAAATGATGGATCTCATCTGGCAGGCCGTTCCACAATCTTGGCACGACAGCTGAGAAGGTCTTCTGGGAGGTAGTGGACAGCCTTGTTTTATAAGGCTGTAACAAATTCTTCCCTGAGGATCTAAGTGTGCGGGGAGGATTATGTGAAAGGAGACAGTTCCAAAGATAGGTTGGACCCAAGGAATTTAGTGCTTTAAAGGTGAAGCTCAAAGCTCAGCCAAGGAAGCAACCTGGAAATTCAAAAAGGGGAGGTTGCTCCAAACCTCTGCCCCATAGACCTCCAAAGCCTCATCCACCAGCAGGCTGAGGGAGCACAGTCCTTTATTTACCTTCCCCTGGGTTCAGCTGTGCTTCCTTCAGGGTCGATACACAGGTGTTGTGAATAAGGTCCCTCAACCGTTTCACGTCAGCCACCGATTTGTCCATAAGATCAGCATCTCTGGCAACGGACTCGAGACTGGAGATGGGAAAGGAAACAAGCAGGAGGCTTATTGTCCTGGGATGGGTTTCCAAACATACCAGATGGGGCACTGGGCAGACCTACCAGCCCTGGTGGCGCAGTCGTTAAATGCCTGTACTGCAGCCACTCACTCAAAACCATAAGGTGGTGAGTTCAAGACCAGCAAAGGGCTGAAGCTCGACTCAGGCTTGCATCCTTCTGAGGTCGCTAAAATGAGTACCCAGATTGTTGGGGGGCAAATAGCTTAGAATTGTAAACCGCTTAGACACTCCTTAAGGGTATGAAGCGGTATATAAATGAAGCTGTTTTGTTTTTGTTTTTTACCACCTGCAGCCTGTCCATGCAGGCTTATCTGCCTCTAAAAAAATCCCAAGTAAATAACAACCATTGCAAGAGAGTCAAACATCCCACCCTGGATGCTTAGATGTTGCACCTCTGGTTTCCAAACATACCAGAAGTAACTAAGAGGTTCCTTCTGATTTCTTCTAAAACTCTGGAAGAACTAAAGACACAATGTTCAGCTGACCTTCTGTGCTCTCCTTTAACATTTCATGCTGAAAGATTAAACTTAAAACTTTAGGATAATTCTCACTGCGGTGGTTTTCTGCTGCTTAATCTTACATGCATACATTTTGAAATCTGGTATGTTTCAATCATATTGGATTTTCCACCCTACATTTGTAAATTGCCCAGAGTCCTTTCTTGGGGGGGGGGCAGGTTAGGGGAATAAAAGTAAATGTTACAATCACAACAGTAGGTTCAATAACAGCGATTACTAATGAAACCAGATTTGTAGCCTCTCCCATAACCCCCAAAGGCACTTACTGCTCCAAGGGAATGCCAAACCTTGTATAGGACTCAATAAACCTATGGGATTAAAAGAAAAAGGTGGAAAGAGCTATCAAAGATGTCCAGCAAAGCCATGCCTATTTGATTAAATAGGTCCAAGGGTCTTCTTATATTACACTGTTCCAGTTAAATGGGGAAAATGTGATAGCGACTTCCCATGGAATCTTGGGACTGGCAGTTTAACAAAGCACCTTTAGACTCATCAGCCATAAAACACTAAAAGCCTCCCTAAACTACAAATCCCAGGATTCGATAGGATGTTGCAATCTCAGATCCTATAGTTTTCCAATTGGTATCCAGAACTTTTCCTGAGCTGTAGCAGTTGTTGCTGTTGTTGTGTGCCTTCAAGTCATTTCTGACTTATGGCAATCCTAAGGAGAACCTGTCTTGGGGTTTTCCTGGCAAGCTTTTTCAGAGGGGCTTGGAAAGTACCGTGCCCGATATCACCAGTGGGTTTCATGGCTGAACTGGGAATTGAACCTTGGTCTACAGAGTCATAGTCCAACATTCAAAGACTACACTATATTGGCTGTAGGACTAGTACATGAGGAAGCCATGGCTAGTCAGGAAAGATGGACCCATCAGTTGGCTCATGATCCATCTACCTCTCTTCTAAGACAGGTGGGGCAAACTGTGGCCCTGAAGAGGTTGTTAGACTACAACTCCCAGCTGATATTACAATAGCTGTGTTACATCTGCCCAGAATATACTATGGTGGAGCCTGCAATTCCCTTAGAATTTTATCACAAAGGTGCTTTGAGTCTTTTTGTTAGTATTATTATATTTTTAACTAACTGGATGAGTTAATCATACATTGGATCCTGACAAAGATACTGGGATAGGGGAAAAATAAAGAATCCGGCACCATTGCCATGGGCCCTTGGATTTAGTACTAACCTCTTAATTTCGGCGGCCGAGAATCCGTCTGCCTGGATGCTCTGTTTGAGCTTTGGCCTCTTAAGAGCACTCTCAGAGCCCAAGGGTTCTTCGTGCTTCCTCTTCACAGCCTGCAGGAGCAAGAAGAGTGAACAAAATGGCTTGGAGAAAGTGCTAATCCACTGCTTATCCTCCCAGGTATCTTTGCTGCATGGCATAAGAGAAAGACCTGCACTCATGGAATTGTGATATTCTTACATTGCTGTTTGGGTTGTGCCTTCAATTTTTTCCTACTCATGGTGGCCCAAAGGCACTGTTCTATACAGTGTGTTTAAAACTAGAGGTCTGGTTCCCCCGGGAGGTCCCCACATCAAGTTCACAGTTTTGCATCATCACTGCATCAGTATTGCCCTGTATCCTTTACTTTAAGGGTGAATTCCTGATGGGGAAGAATAACTAACTGTCTTTGCAAGACTGCCAAATGCAAACATGCTACCCAATCCTAAAACACCATGGAAAGTGCAAGAGGCTTTTTCTGTACCTTGTCGGTGAATTTCCGGGATGCCAAATCATCCGGCCAGACCTCCATCAGTTCTTCATCTGCAGTCTGGTCATGAGGAGGGCTTGCTACAACATTCAAAGATACCTCCATTGGTTCTTCATCTGTGAGACTGGAGATGGGAAAGGAATCGACCAGGATACTTAGTGTTCTGGGATGGAGCACTGAATAGTCCTACCACCTGCAGCCTTTCCATGCAGGCTTACCTGCCTCTTAAAAACTCCTACGTAAACCACAACCATTGCAAGAGTGTCAAACATCCCACCCTGGATGCTGGATTGCACCTCTGGTTTCCGAACATACCAGAAGTAAATAAAAGGTTGCTTCTATTTCTTCTAAAACTCTTGGGGAGAACTAAATACACCATGATTAGCTAACCTTTTATGCTTAGTTCCCATGGAATCATGGGACTGGCGGTTTTACAAAGCACATTTATAATCCTCAGCCATAAAACTCTGAAGCTTCCCTAAACTGGAAATCCCAGGATTCCACAGGATGTTCCCATCTGAAATCTTGCAGTTTTCCAGTTTCTATCCATAACTATTCTCCAACTGTACTAGTTGTTGCTGTTGTTGTGTGCCTTCAAGACTTTCCCGACTTATGGTGATGCTAACTAAAACCTATCACAAGGTTTTCTTGGCAAGCTTCTTCAAAGGGGCTTTGCCATTGCCATCTCTCTGAGGCTGAGAGAGCGTCACTTGCCCAAGGTCACCCAGTGTGTTTCATGGCTGAACTGGGAATCGACTCTCCAAACACAAGACCACATTAGCTGTAGGGCTAGGACAGAATGAAACCATGGCTAGTTAGTACAGAAGGACTCATCAGCTCACTCCTGATCCATCTGCCTCTCTTCCAAGAAAGGTGGGACAAACTGTGGCCCTGAAGAGCTTGTTGAACTACAACTCCCAACTGATATTACAATGGCTGTGTTACATCTGCCAGGAATATAATATGGGGGAACCTGCAGCTCCCTTAGAATGATATCACATCACCTCATGCAACGGTGCTTTGAGACTTTTTGTTAGCATTACAATATTTGTAATTAATAGGATGAATTAAGGGTACATTGGATCCTGACAGAGATGCTGGAATAGGGGAGAAAAAAAGAAATAAAGAAACACGCACCTCTGCCACAGACTCTTGCATTTAGTACCAACCTCTTGGATGTCTGTTCTTCCTTTGGCTTCTTAGAATCAAGCCTGTCCTCTTTATTTTTCTTCAAGGATTTCTCTCGCCTCCTCTTCATTTTCCCGTAGGAATTGCTAGAATTGCAAGAGCCAAGAAGAGAGAGCAAAATGGCTTGCAGAAGGCACTATTCCACTGCTTAGCTTCTCAGGTCTCATTTGCTTCATGGCATAAGAGAAATACCTATGCTCATTCTTACAGTGTTGTTGGGGTGTGCCTTTAAGTTTTTTCCTACTCATCGTGGCCCAAAGGCAAACTTATCCTAGGGTTTTCTTGGCAAGATTCGTTCAGAGGAAGTTTGTCATTGCCTTCCCCTGAGGCTGAGAGAGCGTGATTTGCACAATACCCACAATATTTCCATGGCGAAGTGAAGACTTGAATCCTAGTCTCTCACCAACCTAGTCCAACATTCAAACCACTAAACCACATTGGCTCTCTATTCTTACAATGCCCCCTTTAAGTTCTGAAAAGAGGAGACGTGCAGGCTTGATGGAAATTGGATTCTGGCCCCGGAAAAGGCCAACAACCAACCTCCACAAGGCTGGTGTAGGATACCTCCACTGTATAATTGAGGGTGAAAAAAACCCCACCACCCTATATTCCTAGGGAAAAAAATTGAGGCACCTTCCTGGTTGGAGTTTTCTGGAGCTGCCTCCCAAATAATATGTCTCCTGTGAAAGATTACAACCATTGGGTCTTTTCAAGGATAAAACTGTGAATAAGCATGGCCATGAAAGAGGTGCATACATTTCTGCATGAGATGGAGAAAGTGGAAGGCGATACAATTTTCTCCTTCTCTCTTATTACTTCATCTTGGGGTCATTTAATGGAGCTGGGAAATTCAGGACAGACGAAAGGAAAACAAACTTAAAACTTTAGGATAATTCTCACTGCGGTGGTTTTCTGCTGCTTAATCTTACATGCATACATTTCGAAATCTTTATTTTTCTTAGCTGTTGTACTCTGATTTTTTTCCTGATGTTATTAATAGTTTCATGTCATTTCATCTGGTATGTTTCAATCATATTGGATTTTCCTCCCTACATTTGTAAATTGCCCAGTCCTTTCGTTTGGGGGGGGGGGGGGGAGGGGAAGGTTAAGGGAATAAAAGTAAATGTTACAATTACAACAGTAGGTTCAAAAACAGCGATTCCTACTGAAGCCAGATTCGTAGCATCTCCCATAACCCCCAAAGGCACTTACCGCTCCAAGGGAATGCCAAACCTTGTATAGGACTCAATAAACCTATGGGATTAAAAGAAAAAGGTGGAAAGAGCTATCAGAGATGTCCAGCAAAGCCATGTCTATTTGATTAAATAGGTCCAAGGGTCTTCTTATATTACACAGTTCCAGTTAAATGGGGAAAATGTGATAGCGACTTCCCATGGAATCTTGGGACCTGCAGTTTAACAAAACACCTTTAGACTCATCAGCCATAAAAACACTAAAACACTAAACACTTCATCTTGGGGTCATTTAATGGAGCTGGGAGATTCAGGACAGACGAAAGGAAAAGAAAAGCCACATTTCACACAATTCATGTGCAGTGGGACAGCCTGTGACTTCCATGTTATTGGGGCATTGAATTTCCTCCAGGTTTCAGTCCATGCTGCTAGAGCCCAGTTCCAAGATAGAGTTAGCACCATGGACAGTTCAGACTAAAAGCAATGGCAGATTCACCAATCCATTAACATGGGAACCACCGACTCCTACTGTCAATGTGATATACCATTGGCCTCCAATCTCCTCTTTCCCTCCCAGTGAACATTTGTAGATTGTCCTTTGCAGACCTTTGAGAACTAACTTCCAACCAAAGAAACAGCACCATCCTTTTTTTCCTACTAGCATGTTTACTTTTTAAAAAACGCTTTTGTTCATTCTATATTTTGTATTCTAAACCACCTTGAGACACACTCATGGGAGAAAGGTGAGATGAAATTTAAGAAATAACACAAGCATACAATTCAATGAACATGACTAATGAATTAATGAATAAGAAGGATGCTGTCAGGTGAGCTCAAGCAGAGCACCTTGTTTAAAGTGACATCTTCAAAAAGCAGGAGTAGGTTCTGGACAAAGATAGGATTCAAAGTACTTACAAGGAAGAGGCAGAGAAGCCAACAGAACTGTGTAAATGATGGGTAAGTCTGAAACTAAATTAAGGATGTGGCTCCGGTCTCTTGAAGTCTCTCCAACTACCTGCATCAACCTTCTCTCAGCCTCAACGGACCCAACTCCCACCTTGGCCAAGATTCTCCGTTATCTCCATGGAAACCAAACAAACACTCCATTCTACTTTGCCCTATCTGATCACTTCTCCTTGAGATCCAGTTGCATGGGATAGGAAGATTTCAACTGATTTTTAAAGTTTCACTGCTTCTACCTGACTCTTTTGTTGAGCCACCTTGGATCCCACCCCGAATAGATAAAAATGAAATCTTTATTTCCATCAGAAATTGGAAAAGCTGGCTCCCACACCATGAGAAAGGCAACATAGAAATAAAATTATGATTATGTTTATGATTATGATTATTACAAGTTGAGTCTCCCTTATCCAAAATGCTTGGGACTAGAATTGTTTTGAATTTTGGGGTTGTTCAGATTTTGAAATGATTGCTTCAACATAATAAGATATATTGGAAATGGGGCTCACGTCTAAACATGATATTCATTTTTGTTTTATATACACCTTCTACACATAGACTGATGGTAATTGTATGCACATTATATTTGTTAGTTAGTTTATATGCTGATTTTCTCCCAGGCCAGGAGCCAAGACGGCTAATAATTTTGTGCGTGAAATAAAGTTTGTTTACAATGAACTATCAAAAACAAAGGTGTCATTTTCTCAGTTACCCATATGGACAATTTGGGATTTTGGAATATTTTGGCTTTTGGTATCCCAGATAAAAAGTGCTCATCCTGTTTTATACTAACAACAGAATTAAACCATTTAAAAAGGGTTTTTAACTTAGTTTAAAACCGTAGAGTACTATAAAATAACTTTGATAGCCTTGGCTGAAGAGCGGGGTATAAATAAAAATTATTATTATTATTATTATTATTATTATTATTATTCCCCTTCTCTTGTTAATAATTTATTTCAAAAGGCTTGCTAGAATAGAAAGGTAACTCTCCAACATCCTTTGCAAGCTGCTGTGAGCCAGTTATACAGAATAATCCCAATGTGATCACAATTGGATTTGTAAAAAAGCAAGGGATGAAAACTTGGGTAGACTTGGGAGGTAAATGTACACCAGCAACTGACAAAGAAATGGAGCATCACTAGAAATGCACAAAAATTACAAAGCAAAACAAAAATCCAATCAGATTTGCCACATATCCAGTTCCTGATTTGACTTTTAAGACTTCTCTATTCCATCTCCAGACTTGCAAAACTGTCATCATCAGAATAGATATATCTGGCAGGTCTCCAGCTGTTTGTTTGGCTCCAGCCATTCTTCTGCCTTTTGGGAAATGGGAACACACCCAGATATAGTCCAAAAGCATAGACATGAAATGTGGAGGAGAGAATGTGAGGGTTCTCTGCAACATCGGTACAAAACATACAGGCATGAGAAGTGTCTAATCACCCATGTCAAGTCTTTTCAAAAGAGAAATTTCAGAGGGTATTGACTCCTGAGAATGAATGCCTTTCAGAAGCACATTCAGGGCCCAAGAGAAACCATGGCCAGGCCAGCTGTGATCTCAGTGGAATGAGAGAAAAGTGGCCAGGAGGTCTCTCTCTTTCCTTATTAAAACAAACAAACAATGATGCATTCAACTGGACATTTGTAAACTGAAGAACAAACAATTATTTTATTTCTTTTATAATGAAATTTAACTCACACCTTTACACCAAGCTGCTTGTAGCAGCTAACAACAATTGAAATATAAAAAACAGTTATCACTTTAGAAAACAATACAGTTATCCAAAATAAATGAAACAAAACAACCAGCAGATGAGTCAGAAACAGCCTGATAGAAAAAGCGTACACACTACTCCACTCCCAGTTTTGGCAGACATCCTTTTATTACTTGTATGCTGTGTCTCTGTGTTCTTTCTATGAGACATCTGAGGGTAAGAACAGCAGAAAGCACTACCAAGCAGAAAGGGCCTTGTGGTCTTCTTTTGAAAGTTTGCACAGACAGTTCAACAGCAGTAAGGTATCTACAAGAAATTTTGATGGGACATTGTCAATCACCACGTTTCTGAGGTCAGCAGGGTTATTGTGCCTTGGATCTCAGGTCAGATTTAGGATGCTTTAGGATGCCCTAAGTGTTGATGAGAAATTCACAAATTGCAGGGTGGATTTCTGGGTGATAGCCCATCTTCTCCAGGTGGGTAGTCAGATCTAGGTAGCGCTGGGTCATGGCTCTATACTTTTTCTCATCCGCAGAGCCATCTAGAGGTTTCATGGAGACCTAGGGATTTTGAAATATGACCCCTACTGTGAGCAATTTTTAGAAAGGCTATTAAACTATTTTGCATTTAGCATGAAGAAAAGCAAAGGAGAAAATGATTCACTTTTCTTGTATTTTGTGGCAGCAAGGCATTTTATTTTAAACTGCATTTACAGGTTTTGGGTTTCAGCAAGGAGTTCTTTTAAGTTCCTTTCTAGGTCAGCAATTCTTGTTGCTATTCTGTGACTGGATTTCTAAAAGTGTATGATGATGATGATGATGATGATGATGATGATGATGATGATGACGACCCCTTTTCCTGAAATGGGACTCAGAGAGGCTTACAAGATTAAAAACAGTACAATTAAAAACATAGAATAGTGTTACATTAAAACAAACTGAAAAGTATCCATTAACACTGGACAGTGTTCAGTGTCTCCAGTCTGAACCTGTATGTTTTATAACCCAATTGACCCATTTGAGCTCTAGCACCACACTCTAAAATCTGATTTTGTTTGTTTTAAATGTGCAGTTAAAGAAGATTGGAACAAGCCTCTTTTGTTCTTATAGTTTTTTATGGCCCCAATATCGATCAGACATTTTGTGGCTTTTACATCAGCCGATGCTTCTTCGCCTTCCTGTACCTTGAGGAAGTCATGAGAATGGCATAGAAAGTATATCAGAGCACCTTTTTAAAAAGTCGAGAGGATCCATAGGTCAGTTGAATTTTTTACCAAAGATGAAAGAAAGACTGCAGTCTTCCTCCCACCCTTTACCCCCAATCAGCCAGGATTGGGGCTATTTTTATCATTGTTTGACAAGGTAGGAACTGCCACTGACGTTGTTGTTGTCGGCTCAGGTGAAGCAATGCCTGGGACTACTGCTGAGGTTGGTAACTAAGGTCAGACCACCAGAGCTTATACTGTGCCATCTCTCTATCAGATTTGTAGTTTTACTATTATCTATCAGGTAAATGATAAAGTGTATTAACAGGCATAGGATTTAGTTGTACTGTGGCAGGTTTAACCCACTTTTCTCTGACACTTTCGTGAAGACAGCTCTAAAGAGTGTCTCTAGTACTGAAGGCCCTGATCTAAGAAAAGTCACCTTTGCTTTGTGGCAAATCAAGACCGTTTCTTGTAGACTAATTGGAGTGGAAAAGTGGCCTCGAAAATTTTATCCCAAGATCTTAACAGCATTGTGTAGTAACACGGCATGATGCTCAGTCAAAAGAAGCCTTCGTCTCAGCCAAGAGACTTTATTACAAACTGAGGTGAGTTGTAACTACCGTATCTATATTAACAACTATTGGATTTGGTCTCACAATAACAAGCTATGGAGGCCTTATGACCTTCATAAAATCTGCATGAAATGGAGTTTGGTGTTGAAGGCCCAGGCTTGGACGGGGGGAGGAAAATCCTTTCCTTGAGGAAGATCAAAATCCTTCCAGCTTTTATTGAGCAGAGGTGACATTAAACTCCAATATATTAATTATCTTATACAATAATACCATAAAATTAAATATAATAATAATAATAAAAGTCTAACAGATTCAAGGAGCTTTTTGGAGCTATTGAAAGGTCTTCATCTTTATTTTTTATTTATTTATTTATTTTTGCCTTTCTTTGTTTTTCAGATCACATTTGTCTTCTGAGGAATGAACTTTAGATATTAATGTCTTTTGTTTTGCTAGAGGCATATTGGTTAGCAGAAGCAGCAGGCCTTTCTTCTTTTGCCTTGCTGACCTTAATCAAAATGGGTGCCTCACCTTTAGTTCCAGCTTTGCCTCTTCTTTTAAAAAGGCAAGCACAACAAATAAATGTCTTGGCCAAACTCTTTCCATGGACATGTGGTCTTCCTCTCTTTCTAAATCCTTTCATTTTTCTCAACAATATTGTTTTTTCGAATGAGTCGTGTCTTGTCATGATGTGGCCAGAGTACGACAGCCTCAGTTTAGTCATCTTTGCTTCCAGGGAAATTTCAGGCTTGATCTGCTCTCGGACCCACCTGTTTGTTCTTTTTGCTGTCCATGGTATCCTCAACACTTTTCTCCAGCACCACATCTCAAATGCATGTATTTTCTTTTTATCCATTTTCTTAATTGTCCAGCTCTTGCATCCAAATGATGGTAATGGAGAGTGCAATTTCTCGTACAATTCTGACTTTCGTGTTTAGTTGTGTATCTTTGCACTTTAGAACCTTTTCTAGTACTTTCATAGCTGCCCTCCTCATTCCTAGTCTTCTGCTGATTTCTTGACTCCAGTCTCTGTTCTGATCTATTTTTGATCCAAGGTATAGGAACTCTTTTACTATTTCTATGCCCTCATTGTCTAGCTATAACTTGTTAAGACCCTCTACAGTCATTATTTTTCATTTTTCTTTATGTTCAACAGTAAGCCTGCCTTTGCACTTAGTTTCTTCACCTTCTTCAGTAATTGTTCTACGTCTCCAATGTTTTCTGCTAATAATATGGTGTCATCTGCATATCCAAAGATTGTTGATGTTCCTTCCTCCTATTTTCTCTCCTCCTTCTGTGTCTAAGCCTGCTTTTTGTACAATATATTTTATATACAAGTTGCGAATATAGGGTGACAGAATGCAACCTTGTCTGACCCCTTTGCCAATTGGGAAACATTCTGTTTGTGTTCTGTTTTTACAGTACCCTCTAACAGAGAACCAAGAATGATGGAAACATCTGAAGCTTAAAGCAATAACAGGGAAGGTACTGGAAGACATTTAAGAAGATTAAACTGGTTTAGACACAAAATGTATTAGCGGTAGCACCAAGGGCTACTACTTTCTTGCTCCCCCATGAGCAGTGAGAAGTCAAAGAATATTGTTGTCAAAACCAGGCAAACATTTTGAATTTTCTTTCTAAAAGTTAATGTTCAAATGTTTTGAATTCTTTACACATGTTACAACCTGGAAAATGACTTTTCAGATGGTGTAATGAAATGAAGCTAAGTAGGTTTAGCCCAAATACTACAGTTCAGATAGATCTAGCTGGCCACATCACAAATATTCAGAGTACAAAACACACATACAAACAAAAAACATGCTTGTTATTTCACATAGTTACACATTTCATGATGTATAGGCTAATTTGGTGTTTTTCTGCACCTAATCCATTCTGTTGAGTCACAGAAGCTGTTATATTGAAGAATCCTCTCAGTTCAGTGGAAGTGAACAGTGATGAATTATAAACTTTATTCCCTGATGCTCAAATTGACCTCCACTTATAAGAAGGCATCTGGAGCTGCAGAATAAAAATGAAGAAACAGTATTTTCCAGCTGTTCTCAAATTGGTTAACTGCTTGTTTTACAGTTGTTTTTAATGGATCACAGAGGCCCTGAATGCATTAATACTTGGGGCACTTACATAACCATGAGCAGAAGACTGCTTTTCAATTTATGCTGCCTCAGCACACAAACATTACTGTAATGTTTGCAGTAATTAATATACAAAGAATAAAGAGAAGAATTATCTCAAAACACACAGCAGCACATGCCCCAGCAGTTGGAATCAATCATGAAGGATCTGTGATTTGCTGAATCTTCCAGGTACATGTGTCCACGTATGTCTCCAAGTATCTGTCTCCCTTTCACACTTTGTGTGTCTCCCTGAGGAAACACAGTGCATCCCTAGCTATGGGAAACTGGATTGCTACAAAAGGTTACATCACACAATTATAGTTATATCACACAATGAATCCCATTGTGGGAGAAAAGTGGGATAGAAATCATTGAAACAAAAAAATAAAAATAGAGTTATGATTCCACTTTATCTGCCATGGTTCCATGTGTCCAATGGAATCCTGGGACTGGTGGTGAAGGGAATCCTGGGATTTTCCACTGAGGGAGAATCTTCCTCTGGTGCCTCTGACCAAATGACAGACTCCAGGATTCTATAGGAAGCAGCCATGGCAGTTAAGGTGGAATCATAGTGCTATAATTCTGTACTGTAAAAACGGCCCCAAGGAAGAGAGGTAACTATATTGTTCATATTGCAACAATAACATGGCTCCAATTTACACTGCATGAAGGGATTTTTTTTTAAGGCAGAGGCAAGGGTTAGGACAGTTTAGTGCTATAAGAATGAGGGTCAAAATGGGTTGTTGGGAAAGCTTAATAAGAGATGGTAAGTATTTCAGCTTTTAGCCATTTGGATAAGTTTAGATGATGCAGAGCCAAAGGCCTGATTCAACTGTGGATTGTCTATTCATGGGAAGGGAATTCAGGCCATCCCTGCTTTAAAGTAAATGTCAAAGACTCACCATTTGCTGTGGACCTTCCCAGAAAATCAAGACCACTCTGGAGTGACACCAGGTAGTTGTCTACATAGTGACCCACTATTGCTCCTGCTGCAATGAGTTACTCCTCTTAGGTCCTGAGGCACTCAGGATGTGATTGACGCAGACCGACTCCTTTCCGCCTCAGAGGAAGTGACTTGCCCCAGCGGTGGCAGGAAGCATAGTGGGACATGTGTGTAGACAGCCCTCTGATATTGCTCCAGAGGAATCTGTCCAGTGTAGATCCGCCCCTCTTACAACTGAACAATATCCTATAAGTGTTATTGGAAAACAGCAGCGGAAGTTGACTTGAGATGGTGGTTTGTATCTGTGGATAATAGCTTTAAAATGTAAAAAGAATTTTGATAAGGAAATACAGCTATATCCTTTCTTTATATTATTCTTTTTTGTTACAGAGTTGGGGCTTCTCTCTGCATGCTGATCGTACCAAGCATTAAAAACCAATGTTTTTCATTAGTTTTTCTGGCATACCATCTGCAGGTTCCTCAAAATTTTCTTCCATGAGGTCTTCATATCCTTCTTCTGGACTCTTAGATCCATCAGTTTCTGTGACAAAAGAAATTGTTAATATTACACACGGCTACGACCAAATCTTTCTCCTTGTAAAAAACCCATTAGTGTATTCTGATTTGTTTTGAGGTTTTTTAACAGCAGCATTAAGACAAGCATGTACTGGGTATCAATATGAGCTTTCCATCATTCATGTTGATCAGTACACATGAGGACAATGAAAAAACAGTACAATGAGAAAACAGAATGAGGAGAATGGTGGGCTTTGGATACGGAAAACCTGGATTTCAGATGCTGGATTGAATATTTTCATTGGATGGCTTTAAACAAGGTCCATTTCTTTTTCTATTCCAATTCTGCACCTGTAAAACTGGCTTAAGCACTCCAGCATAACAGGAGATCAACAGGCATGGTTCAGAGAATTTTTAAAACACTCCTTCTGAATGTTTAAAACTGCTCATGATGCTGTACTGAAAGCCACTTTCAACCCACCAACCCACACTGGAGAAATGGCTTATTGGGCAGCATTCATGGCTCCCTTGAGGGAACGGTGTTGTTTTTGCTGTTGTTATTCCACTTTCCCCAAAAATTAGGGATTCAAAGCAGCTTACAATTTAAAGAATGCAATTAAAAAGAGTACGAGACTCAAAAGCTGTGTGAAGCTGACAAGAAGGCTCTCTGGAAGGCAGCCTATAGTATAAATTAAAGTGTAGCCAATACATTGATTCATTAGGTATGGGAACTCTATTGCTGTCAGCAAAGTGATGTAACTGAATTGACTGATGTCTTGTTGGATAGCATCCTCAATTACATACTCTCATTTTCATATTCCCTCAACAAAAATGGACAAAACACTATCTTAGGGCTACTTTACGTGTGTACATTTGTTACTTGGTAACAGTAGATCAAGTAGTAATTTGACACATGATAGATGTAACAATAGCAGATTTCTACCCAACACCTTAAATGAATGTTTTAGTAGGGTCAGTCCATACAACCAGGTACAGTTATCAGTATCATTCTGGGGCAGTACATGATGGTGGGAGGAGTTGCCTTTTCCCAAAATGGAGTGACAGCCCGCCCCCAGCCACATTTCGACCATGATCCACCACTAATAATATATACAAGTGAAATTGTTGTTTGATATTACAGATTTGTCTCCATACACTATCAACTATATAGACAGAGGCGGAGAGCAGTTTGTGTGAATAATTCTAGGCTGCAAAAATACATAAGATAAAAGGATGGAGCTGTCTTTTGGATCTGACGTTTTCTCACTCTAGGTTGTAGCAAGTCCAGACTGTTTTTGGCTTTTAAAAAGAGATGTCTGAACACCCCCCTCACTCAGAAATCTGTGAGGTTTACCTTCAGCCATAGTTTGATCTCCACTTTCTAAGGCAATTCTTTGGCCACTTGATGAATATTTGATATCTGAAAGAAATCACATTAAAGAAGAGACCAGCCTTGTGGTACACCAAGGAATCTTGTAGCACCTTTGAGACTAACTGGCCCATTTTAGATTGGCAAAAAGAGGTGTGTTGAAGGCTGCATGAAAGCCCAGCCTTTAGATGAGAAAAAGGGAAAGTGTGCCATGAAAACACTATTTTGGCATTTTAAGGGAGAAGAAGTGCTTTAAAAAGGAGCTGGCCCATTTTACATTGGCAAAAAGAGGTGTGTTGATGGCTGCATGAAAGCTCAGCCTTTAGATGAGAAAAAGGGAAAGTGTGCCATGAAAACTTTGGCCCGATTTACACGGGCAAAAAAAGGCGCTTTTAAGGAAAAAAAAGGCGCTTTTAGGGTTAGGGAGGGCGTAGCCTTTACACCCTCCCTAAGCCTAAAACGCATGGACGCCGCCATTTAAAGATGGCGGCGTCTACACGGACGCGCCTTACAGGCGTCATCACGTGCGCAGCGTTTTGACGCGCTGCGCACGTTCTGACGCTCTGGCGGCGCGGGAGGGCGCCAATCGCGCCCTTCCCGCGCTGCAAAAAAAGAGCTCGATCCCGGAGCTCTTTTTTGCGGCGGGTCGTTGCGGCGGGATGAGGCCTCCGTGTAGAAGCCTAGGCCTCATCTCGCCGCTAGAAGGGGCGAGTTTGGACCGCCCCTTTTAGTCAATGTAAAAAGCACCACTATTTTGGAGTTTTAAGGGAGAAGAAGTGCCTTTAAAAAGTAGTTTGATTTCCCCACTACTTTTTTTAAAAGGGCGCAACATTGCTATTGCATCTAAAGGCTAAGGTGTAGTTGCACGGTTAAATGGGGCTCTGTCTCTTTAAAGCACCCATTTAAAGGCAGCGCTCCAGGTGTGGAGCATAATGGATCGTGGGTTGGGAGCATGCGTGGTGTGGACTTCACTTCTAATTAAAACGCTCAATGCCCTGCAGGTGTAAAAGCTGGGGTTTATCCGCGAAGTTTTTTAAAGCTCCCAAATCCTAGCTCCACTCCTAATCCGAACCCTAGACATGCGCAGTAGGGACTCTGGGATGCCGTTACTGTTATTCTACTGTGGATAACATGTCAATTCATTCACAAAATAAAGGGGTTCATTCATGATGCACCAGTGCAACGGCACAGTTTAAAAAGGCGGAGGAAACGCAATGATAATTTGACGGATCCTCATAAGTATACATTTGTCCTGCGCAACTGCGCAGGTTTGCCGGCTGCGAACTGTGCAATTGCGCAGTTCCCAGCCGGCAATGATAATTTGACTGTATGGTGTAACTGTGATAAACCCCAGCTTTTACACCTGCAGGGCATTGAGGAATTGCGTAGTTCACAGCCGGCAAGGGAAAAAAAATTTAAAGGTTCACCGCGACTAAAAGCCGCGTTCATTGCCGCCCATGTAGCTGCTCCGCCTGTGTTTGTAGTGTTCTGACAGCTTCCCATGTAGCTGCTGAGCCACAGCAAAGACCTCAGATAAGTTGTTCCCACACCCCTCAGTCTAGCTGCCCTGTACTTTTTAAATGCACACCTGGGGCTTGCAGTCTAGCTGCTAAGCATTAAGGAAAGTGCAACTTCATGTCACACTTTCCTGCCAATCTAAAAAGCCCCACTGAAAGAAAGAAGCTGGTAGCACAAGCTTATAGAGCCTGCTTCCTCAGATGCAAGCTGAAATTTGGCACATGCGGTATGTGTGGATGCAAGAAGCAAAGAGGTTTATAAGATTTTAACCCACATGTAAACGGAGTGCTCTTCTGCACCATCCAGAGAATAGGTCCTAAGCTTCGTGGTGGTGGTGTTTTTTAAAGGTCTCTTTTCATTATCGAAAAAATACAGTTAACAATTCAGTGCCACATTTCTCAACACCAATAAAAGTTTGAAGGATACATTTTTTAAGCACATGAGAGAGCTAATTCCATCCTCCACCCCCAAAAAATCCTCCCACCAGTTATGATTTCTAACCCCAAGGAATCATCTGAAGAGCTAGACAACAGAGCCAGGTAAATGTAGGGCTTCTAGTCACCAGAAGACTGAAATGGAACAAGGTCCGTTGTTTATTTCTAACAGCACAATGCTGTCTTATCCCAATTTTATTCAAAGCTTTAACTGTCCATATTATTTTGCTCTTCATGCTTAACAAGTTGTCCATCCCTGAGTGAAGCATGCCACATTATTCTATTGTTTGATTTTGCTTTTGTTTTACATTCATGGCTCTTTTTTGTGATCAAATAGATACAAAAACTGTGAGCTTATCTGAAAAAGGAATCCATGGGGAGGTTTTAAAATGGTCTCTGATGTATTTTTCTGTGTAGAAAATGGCACATCAGGGATATTCTGCGGACACATTTGTTCATTATATTGGAGACACTACCAGAGTACATTGCTGATGGTTGTTCACATTTTTTCTAGGAAAAACAATTAAGGGAAATGGTTTTTTTTCCCCTCCAATGAAATCAAATATTTTAAGTTTTTCTCAGTCTTACAACCCTGGACTTCTGAAGCTTTCTCCTTGTCCTCCTCTTCTTCATACAGATCAATATATGGTCTACTAACCTCTGAAAGAAACAACGTCCACATTCTTTTATTTAACCATTTCTAAATATTATTGTGCGATTTAAAGTTGCAGTCCTCTAGTCACTTAACTAGGAGTGTGCTCCACTGATTTCAACAGGGCCTCCTTCTAAGTAGGCATTTATAGGATTGAACTGTAAATCTGCAAAATGTGGTAGCCTTTTTCACTCAGCCTGGTGCTTGAAAAATTAGAGAGTTTTAAACTTTGGTCCCTTGACCTCTAGAAAATGAATGATGATTAGGGTCCAATGAGCTTCTGAGCAAAGATCTTCTTCAAGATTAGTCAACTATTTGACACCCTTCCTCCATGCTCTGAATTCCCCCAGTTGTAAAATCCGCTTCAATTAACAAAAGTGGGTGATTGTTTGCGGGTGGGAGAGTCTAAAACAAGTCTACTTTGACTCTTGTTTTGAGTCTGCTGCTTAGGTAACAATCTAAATTGTGAAATGAAATTGTAGTGAGTTAGCATTTGCCCTATTTTGAAGATACCGGCTTGGGTCACAGACACTAATGCCCAGCTATGAGAGGGCATGGCAAGGAATTAGTGGACACTCACACCAGTTCCATGTGGCACTCTGAGAAGATACAGACATGGACTATGGCAAGCCTTGTCACATACAATTTTAACACAATCCTTTGTATCATCCAACACACAGTAATAGTAGTCTCATAGTTGCTCATCTGCACTCCGTAGACTTCTCTCATCAGGTCAGGGGGTTCTCCTCCATTCACATTTATATTTGTGTTTGTTTTTATGTAGCTCCTGAAGACGTCCACTGAAATATATACATAGGCTGAAACGTGTTGGGCTTTTTCCAAATTAAAAAAATCAAATCCACCATCCAGTGAGTGCTTGGAAACATAACTCCCTCTTTTCCTGTGGTTTGTCTCATTCTGATCCCCCACAGATCTGTTATGCTACAGTGGCCTTTGATCAGGTCTGGATCCCTGACAGAAGCAGCCTTGTACTTTTAAAATTTTTTGCATTATCTCCCAGATCTACAAATAATGAAGACCTACAAGTAATTCACACTAGCGTTCTTGTGCCAAGTAGATCCAGGGAAATTCGAAGATGCAATACCAAATCAAAGTTCCCACTACATTTATTTTGATCAAATCTCTCTGTGGCAATTTAACCCTGTTGAAGTTCACATTACCATTTGTATCAATTTAAAATGGAGACGACAATTTTATCGTTCTTGGGTTGTTGTTTTTAACTGTCAATCAAATGATGTGTCAATCAAATGATGTATCACACTGCAAGTGCTCAAGTGTGAACACCCCCACCCTTTAAATAAATAGATGGTGTGATTAAACTTTATTTAGCTACAACTAAACCCCCAAGATGTTCAAATTTTTTGTTGAGTTTTAAATTCTAGACACTGAGAATGTATGGCTTTAAACCAGACCTTCAGATTCTATTTGTGTCAGCTTTTATATTAAATACTCAGGTTCTACTACTTATTTTTACCTTGTCTCTGTGGATACAATTCTTCTACTTCCTAATGCAACTTGTTTTTCCTGAATGGAAAAAAATGTTATTTATCACACAACAGGTACAGGTGATACACGTATTCCACTTCTAAAGTGCATTCTGATTTTTTAAAAAGAACTTCATATTAGCACAACTAATGGCACCCTCCCTGAAAATATGTTTCTGCTTCTCTTGTGTAAGGTTAATTCTCTGTTTTTGCCTACCACTGTATTAGTGAGGGCAATACTGTATATCACTTATCATCAGATATCACAGGTCTTACAAATTGACCCAGAGATAATCGAACCCTTCAGAACTTGAGTAGTGCATCTCAAGTAATTTCTTCCATTTCAGTATTCCAAATCTAGCAAATTGAAAGCTGAAATCTAAATGATAAGGTTATGCCACAGTTTGTTCTTAAGTAGGTTATAGATGTTTTGATCCTATTGTGTCCTTTCACATTTCCCTGAAGTTGGTAAGGACCAGCAAATTTCTGTTATGCCTCTATTTGGATTTGTATCTGGGAAATCATTTACAAATAAGCAGCTAACAGATTTCATTCGCAGGCAAGTTTATTATTATTCTGCATGTGCTTTGGAAGTCTGAGAAGCAAGGAGCTTTCAAGAGAACATCTGTGAATTATTGATTCACAACTATATATTGACCATGGATACTGATAATGAAATTATTCTTTTGCCTCCTGTCTGCAGATCTCTATCAATGACACAAATAAAGGTGTCAAATGTAGAAAGTTCTGGAAATGCTTTAAATTATCTGTTCTTAAGGGCACACTTTCAGTTTAAATGATTAGAAATATGTTTGTTGGTCTGGAAATCAGGACCTTGTCATATAGAGCAAATATTGATGGATAAAGGCAGTCATGGGTAATTTTGACTGGTAAACCTACACGAGGGATCACCATCCCCCTACATGCAATTCCCCTCCAGCCTGCAGGCAAATCTTGTAGGAGAACAGGTATTTTTTCCTCCTTTCTATTTTTTTTTGGGGGGGGGGAGGAAGAGGGAGATTCTATTATCTTATTGTTGATCAGAAATTCCTCCTGCTTTCCCTAACCAAGCTCCCTAGATCCTATTTACTTCCACAGATGCCATTATAAAATGGTTGTGTGAACAGGGCTTTGGTATTTACAACAGGGAAGCAAAGTCAGCAGTGGGGACATTCTACCCACCCTAGGAAATAATAATAATAATAATAATAATAATAATAATAATAATTTATTTATATACCACCTTTCCAAAAAAGATCAAAGAAATGGTCCTGGCCACTGCTGGCACATGACTCCTTGGAATATTTTCCCAGATTAAATACCCTAAAGGAACCAGATCCCATCTGATCTTGGGAGCTAAGCAGTGTCAGCAGTGATTTTACATGGATGGGAGACTGCTAACCAATACAAGGTGCTGTAGGCTAAATTTCAGAGGAAGGAACTGGCAAAGCCACTTCTGAGTATCTATTGCCTAAGAAAACCCTATGAAGTACATGGGTTCACTATAGGTCAACAGGCAATGTGAAGGCATGCACATACACAAGGTTCCCTCCACTCCTGATGATTCTCTTGTTTTGAATATGTTCAAAATTATACGGAAGCACTGTGGAAACAATGTAAAAGTAGCATGTTACCCGAATCAGATCACAGGCTAGAATATGAAGATATTTGTATGTTTTCTCATTGAGGTCTAGTTCTGTAATGACCTTCCAGTCACCATTCTCAAATTTTACAGGCATGGAGTAAACAATTTCTCCAGGAAGTCCAGACTGACCTAAGGAAAAGAAGCCACCTTAGAAGTTGTTTCAGTCAGGATAACAGACACACATACAGACTTTTGCAGCAAAATTGGTAATAATTCCCAGTACCAACCCAAAAATGCCACCACCAAACCAGGAAGCTATTGAATGAAGGGGTTGGTCAAAGTTTGAAACCACAGATGCTCTTAGGCATGTGAGGGGAGGGAGAAGAAAGGGAACTATTGCAAATTTTGAAGCCTAAGATGTATATAACGAGTTCCCGTGACTTAGGGCTTTATTATACAAGGCAAGTAAATTACAATTATATCAGGATAACATGCCTCCATGTGGGGCTTACTGTGTGATGTAGTTCCTCTTCTGTTGTCCTCACATGGGAGACTGTTTGAAACATGCTTTTTTTTTTTCAAACACAAAAACTAAATTAATGACCTCCTTTTCCCACTTCTGTTGTGCCATGATTTCCTGTGCTTTTGTCTCCTCTGGGATCTGCTGTCACTGTCATACTCCCCAGATCATCCCCAAAGTTCAGCCGCCTGGCCCTGAAACCCCATTTAAAACTAGTAGCCATGACAGACTATCTCTCATAATGATGCTATAACACCATGGTGTTATGACATCCTCATTCTCTCTCACACTTAGGACTGTTTTTTATTTAATTTATATTGCTGTCTTCCCTTTTGCTTCTACAAGTCTTCTACCACTGCAAAAAAAGTGGATGACACAATATTTTATTGGCTGAAAGACCAACTACTTAAGACCAACTACTTTTATAAAACTTTCATAGGGTTAACTTTTCTTCTATATTTCCATATGGAATACTGAAAAAAAGATTTAAAGTAAAGCAAATTTAAGTAAAACAATTTTAAGAGGAGAACTTTCAGCAGACAGGCATTTAATGCTGCATAGTGAAAACACTGAGACTACTTAATTTGGATGAATGTGCTCAAATATTTTAACTTGTATAGAAAAACACGAATGTGAAATTGAAGGCTTTCACAGCTGGCATCCATTGTTTTTTGTGTTTTTTTCAGGCTATGTGGCTGTGTTCTGGAATAATTTATCCCTGATGTTTCGCCTGCATCTGTGGCTGGCATCTTCAGAGGTTGGTGGCATGGAAGTTAGTGGGGTATATGTACTGTGTGACCATTGGCTGGAGGAAGTGATTTACATGTTCATCTGTGTGTTGGTCTGTTGTTACATGGCAAGGCCTCAAGGTGGGAGGATATTGGGATGATTATGTGCAGGGAAACCCCCTGACCCTGGGTAATGTTCATTTGCATGTGTTGAGTCTTTTCAAGACTGGTAGCCAAACTTTAAGGGTTTCTTCTTTGCTGTTGAAGCTGTCCAGGTAATTATGGATCTCAATGGCTTCCCTGTGCGTCCTGAACTGATGGTTGTTGGCGTGGTCGAGAATTTCAGTGTCTTCAAATAGCATTTCATGCCCAGGTTGGTTTATAACGTGCTCTGCTACTGCTGACTTTTCTGGCTGGACCAGTGCAGTGTCGCTCATGTTCCTTGATTTGTGTTTGAACACTGCATTTGGTGATCCCTATGTACACTCGTCCACAGCTGCAGGGTATGTGGCAGACCCCTGCGGCTGTGAGACGGTCTCTCTTGTCCTTCGCTGTCCATTTGCTAGATTTTCTTGGTCGGTCTTTCTGTCATTTGGAGATTGTGTTTCTTCATCAGTTTACCTATTTGTTTGTGATTCATTTGATGTATGGTAAAAATACCTTTCCTTTGGGTAGTTGTCTTCAGTCTTGTGGTTTTATCTGGGTGTGGCAGCAATTCTGATGTCTGAGCTGGAGTAACCATTAGCCTGTAGAGCCTAGTTTAGGTGTTTCAATTCATCTTCCAGGAAGTGGGGTTCACAGATCCTTTTGTGCAGTCTGCCATTGTTTCTATTGTGCTTCTTGTTCTGGGTGATGGTTGGAGTTCTTGTGTAGGTTTTTTGTATACTGTGTGGACCAATAGTTGGTTTGGTTTGTGGATGGCCAGGCCATCCAAGAATGGTAATGTTCTTTCCTTTCCTTTTTCCATTGTGTATTGTAGTATTTTAATGTACGTAATTTTATATTGTTTTCATTTGATGTTTTTAATTGGTTTTCAAACTTTTATCGTAAGGTCTTTTAAAATGTTTTTATCCATGAGCCGCCTTGGGTCCCTTTCTGGGAGAAAGGGGACATAATGAAATAAAATGAAATAAACACTCTTGTGTGTACAGTGCAATTGGATGGCACTTAGGAGCGTCTAATGATGCAGTTTGACACCACTATAAACTGCTGTGGGTCCGTCCTACACAATCCCAGGGTGACCAGACAGGTCCTCCTTCTCCAAGACGTGTCCTACTTTCCACATTTCATCAGAAAAAATATAGTACATATGTCATATAGAGAGCCAATTTGAGTATTGGACTATGGACTTTATCAAACAGGGAAAATTGAGGATTTAAACAGTGATTATTCTGTGATAATCGAGTGACTGCGATTAAGATTTTCACACAATGTCGCGATTAAAGAGCTATTATCCCAAAAATAAACCGGCAATAAAAAGCAACAAATCATGCAAGGGGAAATCCTGTGAACGATTTGTTGCTGCTTATTCCCTGTTTATTCATGGGACAATAACTCTTTGAGATGTGTGTGAAAAAATTAATCGCGGTTGTGCGATTTTCACGCTGTTTAAACCCCGGATTTCCCCCCGATTGTCCCCGTGTGATAAAGTCCTATGACTCTGGAGACCAGAGTTCGAATCCTGGCTGGAAACCCACTGGGTGACCTTGGCCAAGTCACACTCTTTCAGCCTCAGAGGATGACAGTGGCCAACCCCTTCTGAAGAAACCTGCCAAGGAAACCCCAGGATAGCATCGCCAGAAGTTGAAAAATAACAACAGAGAACTATGTCAGATAACTGTAAATAAACCATACAAAATGGATCTATACTTGTATGACTGTTTGTAACTTTTGTGTTGGGCATGTCCTCCATTTTATTTCTCGACTGCCCTCCATTGTTATTATTTTTAATTTTATTTATACAGTGCTGTACATACAATGCCCATACTGTTATCTTCCATATGGAAATCTCCAGGCCAAAGTTCAGCTTTCATCAGATGGCTTTATTGCATGCAAAGTGCTGCACATTGGGAATCATTCCACCAAGTGCACCGATCACATGGTGCAGGGTGGTTTTATTGAAATCGAAAATAATCACTGGGCACGAGCAGTTTAACATTCATCCATATCTGCACATTTCCATTTCATTTCATTGCCTATCTATCTATCTATCTAGGCTTACTGACTGAAACCGCTTGCTATTAGCTTAGTTCTTTGTATCATTCTGCTTTCTGGGAATGCGGCCAACAAATGGGGTTATCTACTTTGGCTTTGGTCAGTCTTAGAGGAGAAAGCTTGCTCTTGTTCTCACTGATCACTCCTTGGCTTCCCTCATCCCTCTTGTACTTGTGGGCTTCTCGCCTCCCTTTCTCTGCTCAAAATCCAGACTGAATTCGAAAGGACAAGTCTTTCTTTTGGCTCTTATTTGTCACTGTGGCTGAACCGTTCATCACTGGTCATTAATAGCAGAGATTATTGATTATCTTACTCTAACAATCTTATAATTAGGGCTGTACACAAAATCGTATAACGGTGCCTTTGTCCTCCTTTGAATTCACTCAGCACTATCCTGGGAGTTGTAGTACGGTGAGGCACCAGGCGAAAGACTGTTTAAAACTACACATCCCAGGACGCCAAGCCCTTGCGAAAACTACACATCCCTGGGGGGGGGGGTACTTTCCATCCCTCTCTGTGTGTGGAAATCCATGTTGCTATAGCTTTGGCCCAGCTTTCTAATCTGTTAAGGTCATTTTGAACCCTCCCTTAAACTGCAAGCCCCAGAATATAACAACAAGAGCAAGAGGGGCAGCCAGGGGCAGTTGTTATTATTATTATAGTGGGGCAATATTGTGTGTTTGTTGTTGTTGTTTCCTATCCTGGCATGCATCTGGCCATGTCCCCCTCTCTCCCAGTTTTCCCTGAGTGTCCTCCATTTGGGGGAGGAGGAGAGAGACCCCCTTCTCTGCTGCTAGGCCCAAAAAGACTAGCCTTCCTCCTCCTCCAAGGCCTGCTGCCTCTAGTCTTAATCCTCCCTATTCCTTCCTTCCAGCAATGGAGGAGGAGGAGCTGCCTAGGCCTTGCCCCCAGCTGCCTAGGAGTTCCTCCTTTAAGCCTGGAAAGGAGGAGGGGACTAGACTAGTCAGTCCATCCTCCAGACTGGGAGGGCTCTGGCTCTGGGCCTGGGACTGTTGGGAAGGAGGAAGGAATCCAGCAGCAGTAGCAGCAGGACCATGGCAGAGGAGGCAGAGGAAGCCCAGGCCAGCAGCAGCTGCAGCAGCAGGGAGCCCCAGGGGGGCCAGGGCACAACTAGAGGCCCAGCTCCAGGTAAGGCAGCCAGGCAGGGGAGGCTTGGGGGGAGCTGCCTCTTCACTCAGCCAGGGCTGGGATCATAGGAAGGCATCTCTTTCTCTCTCTCCCTCTCTGCAACCCTAAGGTCCTTCTTCTTGGCCAGGTTGGTCCAGAGGAAGGGGGGTGGGCCATATGGCCTCTCCTCTGAGGCTGAGAGAGTGTGACTCCTCCTGAGGAGGCTTCCAACCCTGCTCTCAGAAGAGAGGCCAAGTCCAGTACTACACCATGGCTCGCTCTGTCTATATATATATATATATATATGTGTGTGTGTGTGTGTGTGTGTAGGGATATGTATGTGTGTACCTGTATGTGTGCCTGTACACAGTATTTTATACACACACACACACGCACACACATATATATCTGTGTGCCTGCCTGTGTGTATATGTGTGTGTACATGTATATATATTTATATCTGTGTGTACATATATATATGTGTGTGTGTGTGCCTGTATATGTCTGTGTGTGTATATATGTGTGTGTATGTGTGCCTGTATATGTCTGTGTGTGTATATATATGTGTGTGTGTGTGTGTGTGTGCATGCCTCTGTATATGTCTGTATGTATATATGTTTGTGTCTCTGAAAATATATATATATATATATATATAGGTGTGTGTGTGTGTATGTGTGTGGGCCTGTATATGTGTATCTCTCTCTCTCTCTCTCTCTGTATATGTGTGTGTGTCTGTGTACATATGTGTGTGTCTCTGTATATTTCTGTGTGTATATGTTTGTGTATGTGAATATATATGTGTGTGTTTGTGTGTCTGTAAGTGTGTGTGTGTCTATATATGTGTGTGTGTCTGTGTACATATGTGTGTGTCTCTGTATATTTCTCTGTGTATATGTTTGTGTATGTGAATATATATGTGTGTGTTTGTGTGTCTGTAAGTGTGTGTGTGTGTTTATATATGTGTGTGTATGTACGTGTGAGAATACATATGTGTGTGTATGTATATGTATGAGTCTGTATATGTGTGGGTGTCTGTATATGTGTGTGGGTGTGTATATAATGTGTGTGTGTGTGTGTGAATACATATGTATGAATATAAATGTGTGTGTGTCTATATATGTGTGTGTCTGTGTACATGTGTGAATACATGTGTGTATGTATATATATGTGTGGGTGTGGCTGTGTATGTGTGTGTATATGTGTGGGTGTGTATATGTATGCATGTGTGTCGGAAATGGTATCAAAGCACACAACTCTCTCTCTTTTTCTCTCTAATTGTATATACAGTACTGTATTATTGGTGTTTGCTTTCATGTTGTTTCCAACTTATGGCAGCCCTAAGGTGAACCTGTCATGGGGTTTTTCTTGGCCAGATTTGTTCAGAGGAGGTTTGCCATTGCCTTCCCCTGAGGCTGAGAGCATGTGACTTGCCCAAGGTCACCCTGTGGGCTTCCATAGCCAAGTCAGGATTCGAACCTTGGTCTCTGAGAGACCTAGTCTAACATTCTCAAACCACTACACTATGCTCACTCTGTGTAAATATGTGTGTGTTGGAAATGACATGAAAGCACACAACAGGTGTGTGTGTGTGTGTGTGTGTGTGTGTAATACCGTAAATAAATTGTTATGGATTATTGTTGTGTGCTTTCATGTCATTTCCAACTCATGGCGGCCCTAAAGTGAACCCATCACACAGTTTTCTCAGCAAATTTCTTCAAAGGGGCCTTGCCATTGGTATCCTGTGAGGCTGAGAGAGTGTGACTTGCCCAAGGTCACCCAATGGGCTTCCATGGTCCAGCAGGTATTCAATCCCTGGCCTGCAGAGTCATAGTCTAATGCTGAAACCATTAGACTGTGCTAGCTCTCATGTATGTATATACGTGTGTGTGTGTGTGTGTGTGTATAAGTGGTATTTTCCTCTCTCAGGTCCTTAGTTTAAAATAATAATGATGATACACACAAACACATTAAACTAAGGACCTGAACAAAACCAGTCAATTTTGTTACAGTTATTACAGACTAGCACAAAAGAAAAAAGACAGTTTTTACCTTGAGTTAAAAATTTGACCATATAGCATAAAATACAAAATGGCATAAAAGACAAAAGGACCACTTGTTTTTATCAGTAGACAATCTGTGTTAGGTAGAGGGGGGAAAATATTGATCTGAATCTAAAAAAATAAAGCAATCTGTCACCAGGGTTTTGGCTCTTTTAAAGTTTATGTTGGAATTCTGTAGAATGGTGCAAAAGGGAGCAGAGCAAATGCTGAAAATCTTGTCCATATGAAACTGGGCTGGATTTCTTTTCTTTTCTTTTTGCCAGTGAAAAGGCCCCTGGATATTTAAGAGTTTTAAATAACTCTGGAGTTATTTGAGTTACTTGATGTCTGCTTATATTATGGTTATTGTGTGCCTTCAAGATATTTCTGATTTATGATGACCCTATAACAAAGTTTTCTTGGCAAGATTTGTCCAGAGGGGCTTTTTGCCTTTGCTGTTCTCTTAGGCTGAGACAGTGTGACTTTTCCAAGGTCAACTATTGGGTTTCAAATATGGATTAAAACCCTGGTCTCCAGAATGCAATGCTCAAACTGCCCTCATCTGCACATATACACAACTAAAAATACTAAAATATGTGTTATTTCCAACCTATTGAGCTTCCCTGTAGGCAGCAATTGGTTACATGTGAGTTACAGCAATAACTCAGTGCATAAATCAGCATTACTTTTATGTATTATTATTCACATTGGTTGGTTGGGAGTTGACGAAAACAGGCAGATCCAATGCTGTCCAAAAGCTCTCGCCCTCCCCATGATCTATAGTCCCTTTCCTGGGTCGGATGTCAGATGACTGAACTGTATTCCACGCTCAGCTGCCAGATAAATCTGGGGGAGTCTTTCTGTCCTGCCGTTTGTTTCTGTAAAATAGGGCGAATGCTTTTTACCAACCTTGGCATGTGCTTTGATTTTTCTGCAAACACTAATAGCAAAATCTAGGGAATAGCAAAAAAGAACACAAATGCACACACACACACACACACACACTATAAACAAGCACACCCAGTCTGCCCCATGGCCTCCCATCCCATGGATTTTTTCCCCTTCCCTTCTACTGGGTGACCTTGGGCAAGTCACATATTCTCAGCCTCAGGAGAAGGCAATGGCAAACTCCTCTGAACCAATCTTGCCAAGAAAACCCTGTGTTAGGGTTGCATAAATCCAAAATGACTCAAAGGCACACAACAATAGCAAAGTTAAGGACCTGAGAGAGGAAAATACCACCCACCCACACCCACACACACGTATATACACACATGAGAGCTAGCACAGTTTTGGTTTGCACTGGCCACAGCATTCTCAGATGTTGCTCTATAATTCCCCTTATAGAAATGTGTGGTTCACTCTGTTCACTCAACTCTAGCCTCTCTCTGATGCTGGAGACATACTGGGGTGGTACATAATAATAATAATAATAATAATAATAATAATATTTATTATTATTATTATTTAGGCAGGGTACAGCATGTTAAAATACAAAACACAATTAAAAAGCAAAAGAAAGAAAACACATAAAACTAGCAGTTAAAATACAGTACTATAAAACCATTAAAATACATTCCTGTGAGTACATTTTACAAATTAAAACCTGCTTTCTGGTTTGGTGACACCCTCATTCCACCCCTAAATTATGAGGCATGCTTATTTCCTTTACCTGCAGACTTCCCACCTTAAGCAAACCAATGCCCCTTAAGCAAACATAGGACACAGTGATGGCAACTGGTTGTTGTGATTTATTGTATTCATACCCTGCTCTTTAGAAATGCTCTCAGAGCGGCTAACAAATGGTTAATTGATGTATAAATTGGTATCACTGATGCCTCTTAAGAGCTGTCAGAAATGAAATGTAAGAAGATATCCATGCCAGTAGGATGCCAAGTTCAAAAATCCAGGCTTCAGTAGTTAAAATTAAGAAAACCTTTTATTAAGAAACTACTGATCCAGTTCAGACACTTTCACTGTCAAAGCTGAATTGGCAAGTGTTAATACTGCCTAACTAAAATATGCACTGTTTCAAATTCATGGCAAGATTTTTAGTCATTACATTTTATAAACAAGATCACCTGATGGGTTTCGATGTCCAAGCTGAAATTTGAACCGTGATCTCCCAGTATCCTAGTGCAACACTCAAACCATTACACACATTTAGTTCCTCTTATTCCTATGCCACCCTTTGGTATTTGTTATAGCTAAATTCTCCCACAGAAACAACCTTGAACATCCGGACTCAAGCTGGCCTCCATTATGTTATTATCTCAGCATTTGTAACTCTGACCATCATGTCCCTGAAATGCCTTTTTTACTATATAACCCATTACACCAACTTTTCATGTATTATGGCTGTGAGGGTGAATATGCAGCTCCTGTTAGTACAGCTTTAAAGCAGTTGCTTATTTTGCACATCTATAGATGTGCTTTTTTGAGAGAGAGAAAAGGGCATCAGCCATTCCTTTATAGCCATTGGAACAATGCAGATGCAGATGAGTAGATGTTGTTGTTGCTGTTGTTCTTCAAGTTCTTTCTGATTTCTGGTGACCCTAAGGCAAATATATTACCACTAATACACACATTACAGACAAACTTCCTGCAAATGACTTGGCGTGCACATGTACTCTCCATTTCGAGATAATTAGATAATAGTGATATGGTAGAAAAGTAATGGCTGATAATGGGTTCCTGGGCTCTACAGTTGTTCTAAAGAAATACAGCAAATGGGTTTAGTGCAGCAAACAATTATTCTTAATTCATTTTGTGCTGTATTCAGTACATGTTAATAACTGTCCATTTTCTGCAGTTATTAAAGGTAATTCTTCATTGTGCAGAACAAACAACATCCCTGCAGGGCGAGTTGCTTGCCATATTATTTCATTCTTACAAACCACATTTTTGATGCTCTGACCTTTTGGGAAAGGGAGTTTGAAAACATGTACAGATGGTTATGATGACAGAGGAAACCACTGGCAGCAGAACCCCCAAACGTCCTTGTTGAGCGTTGGCCCATTTCCAACGTTGCCATATTTCCTTAGTATTGGATCCAATTCCAGAACTGAGCATTTGGACACCTATGTGATCAATGCAGGCAGATTTATTCCAGAATCAAAATTAGAGCTATATTCCAGTATACATATTGAGTAGAGAGGCAAGCTGATGGGCAGGATGTGGGGATAATCAGGGTCAGCACCAGGAAATAATTCTATTTGAGTTGAGTTTGCTGGCCTAGATAAGGACATAATTAATACTGCTGTGTTGGTTGATTTTGTTTGTCATATATTTTAATTGTTTTAGTTGTGAGCCATCTAGAGCAAGATTCTGCCCTGCAAGACAGTGGTGAAATGTTGAAATGAATTAATGAATTAATAATTTTTCCAGCGTTGAGGGCGGAGCCATCCTTCATGAGGGTTGGTTCCCCCTGTTTGCTCCAATCAGGCAGGACTATGACTTTTGGGCGTGTCCACCAGGGGAATCCATCCCCCTTGTTTGCCCAGTCTAGTTCCTGCCTTCGCTCCGTCAGGTCGTGTTTTCCTAACTCTCCTTTACTCACAAAACAAAATCTTCTTTATTCTCCTTTTACTCCTTACCTCTTCTCTCTCTGTGAGGGCCGACTAAGGTCCGAAGAGCTAGAGGGCCCAGGCATGTCTGGGGAATCTGGCCATGCTACCCAGGCTCTCCACAAGAGGAATGGATCAGCCCTGACCCGGGAGGTGCGGCCTGTAGGCCGCTCGGCGCAGCCGGAGGAGGGATATCCCTTTTCTCCGCGCTTGAAGGCGCCGGAACGCGGGAACCTGTCCCGAAATCGGGAGGGTGCGGTTAGCAAGGAGGACGCCGAGAGACCGCAGGAACCTGTCCCGAAATCGGGAGGGTGCGGTTAGCAAGGAGGATGCCGAGAGACCGCAGGAACCTGTCCCGAAATCGGGAGGGTGCGGTTAGCAAGGAGGACGAGAGAGACCGCAGGAACCTGTCCCGAAATCGGGAGGGTGCGGTCGGCAAGGAGGACGCCGAGAGAACTGTGAGTAATGCTGCAGTGAGCAGCTTGGGTACCCTGCAGCCTCTCCCTCCCGAACATCGGCTCCCTTCTCCTCCTTACTAGCCTTACAGTTGGCGCAATCCTGTATTGCCTCCCAAACGGTCTCCTCTCAGAGAGGGGCCCGTTTTCAGGCTAAGGCCGTGGCAGAGAATTCTTCCCAAGAGTCAGGGTCAGAGGCAGAAAGGACTCAGAGATAAAGGAGGGCCAGGGAATTATCTTCCTCTCCCTCATTCTTCAGATTCTCGAGGGACGCCTTCTCCCCTTGGAAAGTCATCCCTCCAAGATGGACCCCAAGATCACTGGAGGGAGCTCAGTGGTCCTTCAGCCCCTGGAGTCGGGCTCACAGAGGGACAGGCTCCTTTACAATTCCAGGAGACCTAGGGAACCCTCTTCTTCTTTCCCCCCCGCCTCCCGCTCTTCCAGGGATGCCATTCCCCTTTGGAGCAGGGCAAATTTGCACCCAAACGTTCCTCCTTGGCGCACAAATTCAAACTCAAAAAAGGCGGGAGCCATGCCAATGCTACTTCAGGTTTATTCCTCCAAGCATAAACATAATGGAGAGCGCCATCTAAGGCTAAGAAGCAAAATGCTTGCAGTTAAAATCCTCAGATGAGGATGTTCTCTCCAAATCTCAGTCCTCTTCTGCCTCTGAGGGAGAATGGTCTGAGGGGGGCCAGAACACCAGCCCCAGGGTGGTGAGATAGAGACCCTGACAGACCTTGGCGCGGCTGGAGGCCCTGTCCCTGGCCAGATTGCGCCCCACTGCGGACATCAAACCCGGCAAGAGGTTTGGACAGTGGGAGAGAGAGAGAGAGAGAGAGAGAAGGCAGATTTCAAGAGGTGAGTGAGGATTCAGTCCTTAATCCTATGTTTGTGGGTTAAGCTTTACCCAAGAGATTTGTTTCTGACTTGCATTGCCAGCTTTGAAGGAGGCTTCAGTTGCTTCAGAGATTCAAATGGAGAGTTTCCCTCCAAAACCAACTGCCTTCTCCTCTCCTTCCTCCAAGATCCACAAAGACTGAAGGGATCAGAGAGGATTAACAAAAGCATTTCCAGGTGCAGGGAGTCTGCTTCTGCCCCATTGTCCCCTGGTCTAAGGTGTCAATCTCTCCTTGGGAGAATTTGGCCAAAAAGACATTTATTTATTGTGCTTGCCTTTTTAAAAATAATAGGCAAAGCTGGAACTGAAGGTGTGGCAGCCATTTTGATTAAGGGCAGCTAGGCAGAAAAGGAAAGGCCTGCTGCTTCTGCTAACTAATATGCCTTTTGTAAAACAAAGGAAAATAATACCTATAGTTCACTCCTCAGAAGAGGAATGTGATCTGAAAAAGAGTTAAAAATAAAAAATAAAGATGAGGGCCTTTCAGTACCTCCTGAAAGCTCCTGAAATCTGTTAGATGTTTGGGGACTGATGATCCTTCATTATTACTGTATTTGTTTATTATTACTGTACTTGTTTTATGGTATTATTGTACAACTTATATATTGGAATTTAATGTCAACTCTGACCAGTTGAAGCTAGAGGATGATCCATCCTGATTTCCTCAGGGAAGGATATTCCTCCCTCCTCCAAGCCTGGGCCTTCAACACCAAATACTCCATTTCATGCAGATTTTATGAGGATATTAACAAGGCCTCCATAATTTATTATTGTGATTCTAAATCCAATAGCTGTTTACATATATATGGTTACATCTCAGCCCTCTTTGTCATGAGAATCAACAGATGCCACTTGTGGCTGCCAGAGTTTATGCTCAACTAAGGTGTCTGCTATTTCCTTTTTTTCTGGGGCTAAACATGTGTGGCCTAGCCCACTTGTCAAACAAACAAACACTTAAGGTCAAAATAAAGTACTATCAGGGTATTAACTATGGTTAAAGGTAGTGGCTATGTCTGGAGACACTAGCCTAAATGAGATTGGATGTAATCCAAGACCAGTTCAAGGACAGACTTTGACTAAAGAACTGACACATAAAAATGCCCATTACAAAAAATATCTAAGATTCTCACCACTTAATGGGGACAAATTGTTTGGAATAAAGTCTCTTGGCTGAGACTAGGAATAATAAGAAGACCTCAACATCCTTAAATGTCAGCCCTGGTGGCGCAGTGGTTAAATGCCTGTACTGCAGCCACTCACTCAAAACCATAAGGTGGCGAGTTCAAGACCAGCAAAGGGCTGAAGCTCAACTCAGGCTTGCATCCTTCCGAGGTCGCTAAAATGAGTACCCAGATTGTTGAGGGGCAAATAGCTTACAATTGTAAACCGCTTAGACACTCCTTAAGGGTATGAAGCGGTATATAAATGAAATGAAGCTGTTTGTTAAAATATACTTTGATATATTTTTCTATACCATTCATATGACTTTTCATTGCCTCCTTAAGGTAGAGGAAGGCAAACAAACATAGATTGATATAAAAGTCACAAAATGTCTGATTGATATTGAGGCCATAAAAACATCAACAACAACACTATACTATCTATCTAATAACAATTGAGTTATAATAATCACAGGTTCAGATGGGAGATTATCCAGACAAGTCTGGAGACACGTCTCCTCCAAGATTTTTGTGTGTTCCTGTTTTTTGGGTAGTGGTCTCCTGCCCACAGCCCAAGCTACCACGTTATCACAAATATCTTACCAACCTTTCCATACAAGGTTCTACCATTCAGTCTGTTGTTTTCTTCTGTGACACGCACTACACAGATAGACACGTCTTGAAAACAGTGGGACCTTCATATAGACCCATAATTTCAAATGTCCTGATAGATCTCATTCTCTCCCATAGGATATATATAAGATGTCGAGTTGTGATTTCTTTCCTATCCAGACATGTTTTTCTGGTAATTTACGAAAAGAACTACCTAGTTCCATTTCAGAACCTGCATCACTTTGGAGTGGTTGTAGACACATCGCTGACCAGTCTACCTGACCAAGCAAAGGGTAAGATCCATGAAGAACACCCTCGAGCAGGTAGGTTGTTCCCAGTTATTGGACCTAGTGTTACTGGTGCATCTACACTGCCTGATCTGTTTCAGTTAATCGTTTGGCATGAACACCATTTCATGCCAGGAGCCTACAGTAGTTCTTCTAGCTGTATCAAAAAACAGATGGTACACATAAATAATCTGTTCTGACATACACTGATTAAATCAAACCTCTTTGAATGGTGGTTTTTGCTGCCAGTTGTAGAGGATTGCCTGATTTAGGCCCTGTTGAAGTTCCACATAAGGTTGGATGCCAGCTTAGGGTGACGGGAAGCATGTTTGTGGCTCCCAATAGCCAAACTCCAGATCCCTCATGTAGATGCTCCGGTCTCGTCTCTCGTGACTTCAGAAGGGCAGGGTTTCCAGAGATCTTCCAGATGTCACGAAACCAGTTCGTCTTCCAATCACAAAGATCTCTTAACTCAAGGTCAAATACCATATCCAGGATTAAACCTTCACATGTGGATATTGAAAGGCACCTACTGGACATCAGCTCTTCCAATCATACTGTCCCAGAAACTGTCTAATCATTCATATATATGTGTGTGTGTGAGAGAGAGGGTGTATATATAAAGTTTTGAGAACAGCTTCTCTTATTAAACTTCCCACAGTTCACAGATACCCTAATTGGTACCCTCATGTAGTTCTTCAGGCATTAACCAAACCACAGTTTGAATAACTTGACAGAGTTGATATTAAGTTTCTTACCTGGAAAACAGTATTTTTTTTTAATGCTATTAGTTCAGCTAGAAGGTTTTCTGAACCAGGAGCACTAGCCACAGGAGTGAAATATGCATCTTCTGCGAGGATTCAGTTCTGCTTGACGGGATCTGATGTTCATGACTAAAGTTAACTTCACATTTCATAGAGCACAGGAGATCATTTTCCCTTCATTCGTTCCTGACCCCAAAAAGGAACTTGAAAAGACTTGGCTCACACTAGATGTAGGCAGAGTTCGGTGTATTTACATCAAACGCACTTGTCGATGGCGCAAATCAGACAGTCTATTTGTCTCCTTCGGTCCTACATACCTGGGAAGTTTTTCTTCATCGACCCTGGCTTGATGGATCTGGGCTTGCATCTCTCAGTGTGAGTCGATGATGGGTAATACGCTGCAAGGAAGGGTCAGCGCTCATTCCGCTCACAGTGCTGCCACACCTGCCGCCCTAACCACTAATGTTCTTCTCTCCAATATTTGCAGGGTGGCCGCTTGGTCATCTCCTTCCATATTTATCCATCGCTGCCGAATCAATGCCTTCCAACTGGCTGGGGCATCATTTGGTAGACGGATCCTTCAATCCATCCTATAATTCCTTACCTCAGTTCCCACCCATCTAGGGAGCTTTGGTATGTCCCTCATGAAGGATGGCTCCGCCCTCAACGCTGGAAAAACGAACATTGGCTTACCTTGTGAGATGTTTGTTTTCAGCGATGAGGGCGGAGTCATCCTGCCCACCCGTAACTGAGGAATTTTTTCTCGGTGTCGGGGGGTGTTGTAAGGTTAATAGGATCCTTGTTCTAGTGTCTAGAATTGTTATAGTTAAATGGTTAAACTTTCTCTATTGTTGTTAGTATTTCTTCATTGTTATAAACTCTCTCTGCTTGGCTATACATTGACTGGGCAAACAAGGGGGATGGATTCCCCTGGTGGACACGCCCAAAAGTCATAGTCCTGCCTGATTGGAGCAAACAGGGGGAACCAACCCTCATGAAGGATGACTCCGCCCTCATCGCTGAAAACAAACATCTCACAAGGTAAGCCAATGTTCGTGTTCATCGCATGTGCATTTTCATGTGCAAGTACATTTATTAAAAATTCTTCTTGCATAATATCTCAGGCCTTTAATATATCGTGGTTAAGAATGAGAAACTGTATTATGACTCCTCTCATCAAATTAGGCTGTGTATATAGCAGTTTTTCAGAAATCTGGAGGAACACACTATGGAGTTTATCACACAGGGATCATATGTACCTCCATCACTGTAATGATGAAAATGTCAGCATCCCACAAAAGCATGCAAATGTGCAAATGATTTTCACATGCAGAACACAATAATTTATTAGAGGCTTATTACTAAACTGAGAAAGAGGGTAAAACGCGCATTTGGTTTTCACACGGATGCATGTAAATCCCGTTGATGGTTTGGCAATCGTGTTCTTGAGCATGTGCAATTAGTTGCATCACCAGAAGTTACCAGAGCACATATGGCAGCAAACAAAATCACCCAGAGAAATGAACAATTTGATTTACACAATTTTCTTTATAAAATTATACTGCACTGTCCCTTACTTTCCCAGAAATGGTATCCAACATAAGTAAAAAGAACAAAAAATTAACCAAAAGATAGGAAAGTTTTTTTTTAAGGCATAAAAGACTGCTTACCTCTTGGCAACCGGGCATGACAAAGCAGCACCAGAAGTAAACTCACCCCAAAAAACCATGGAAAATCTGGCAAAAAATACAAAAACTGTGAGAATCCCGGGAATAAACCAGAAATAGCTTTCACAATATAGCAATTGTGCAAAAAAAGTGATATTGTGAATGAAACAGAAATGAATTCACAATATTTTCCCAAAAATGACTAATTGCTGTTCATGTCTCTTTACGGTTGGATTCTTAGTGGTTAGTGCACAATGTCGTGTGAAAAGCAATTATGCAATTGTGCCTAATATGCTGGATAATCATGGGTTCTTACCCTTTTAAACTTTCAGTTTTCCCCATGTGGTAAATTCCTATGTTCTGCTACCGTCTCTAGTGAAACAGGTGTGTGGGTTTGGATACACTATCCAGAAGGACAAAACTTATACTGCTTAACAGAGATATTTGTGACAGTACCCTATACTGACAGAAGAAAAATAAACATTGGTAATCACAGCCATCCTGCTTTCCGATCTCAGGGGCGTGGGAGTGGGAATCAAACAACTGTACAGAAATTAATAATTTGCTCAGGCTGGGCCATCCCTTGAGCCTCCCCCACTCAGGTAACCTCTTATGTACTGTCTCTTCTTTCCCAGAGTTGGTCACTCCCCTGACAGTAAGAGACACTTGGTCAGGACTGTTTCACGGTTTAACAGCAGCAACCATCTCTCCAGCACAGGTCGCAATCTGAAGGAGTGGTTGAAGGAGCAATTCTGTGACCAACCCCTTGAGCACTGTGATGACACCCGGTTGCATGACGCTGCTTACGTGGGGGACTTGCAGACTATCAGAAGCCTCTTGCAGGAAGAGAACTTCCAAAGGTGAAAACTTCCTGAACTTAAGCCTGGATTCTCAGGTGGTGATCAATCATATGCTTCAGACGTAGTGCAGATGGTCACTCAGTAGTAGGAGAAGATGATCAGAATCATAACCTCTATATATTCTGGGGCTCTTTCACACTACCCAATTATAGTGCTGTGATTCCACTTTAACTGCCATGGCTGCATTCAGTGCAATCCTGGGGATTTGCAGTTTTATTGCCAGAGGAAGATTTTTTGGGTAAGTATTCCAAAGATCCCTCCCTCAGCTTTCAGTCCCAGGATTTCACAGGATGGAACCATGGATGTTAAAATAGAATCATGGTGTGATAGTTGGGTAGTTTGCATGTTGGTTCCATAAATCTGATCTGCATTCTCCATTTGTGCCGAGTGCAAATTAGTCATACGTTTCTTCTGCTAATGCTTTGGTGTTCCTGTGTATGTGGGTAAGTTACGATAGCATATAGGTGCTGGTAAACCTGTGTAAACTTAGTAAAAGGATGCATGCAGCTGTTCTCATTAGAAGTCCCAAAATCAGAAGCTCCAGATAGATCCATCCATTCACTACAATGGGTCTTTGCAAAGCATAGCCTGTAGTTGTCAGCCAGAAGATGAGGATATATACAGTAGTCCCATTCCAGGTGCTGCTGCTCATTTCACTCAAGCCCATGTACAACATGGACCTGTATCCAACTTGCCCAGGAATTCTTTGCATGCTTCCAGTATGATGTCTTTCAGAAAGATGTTTGAAGGCAATTACATTCAATATCAAGGGCCAGAAAAGTTGAGCCTTCTCCTTAGTTTATGCCCCATTGTAGTTCAGAAGACTGAAGGTTGACCAGGGTGAAAGCAAGTGCCATTCATGGATAACTTAGCTGAGTTGTCTTTGCCTTTCTTTAGCCGCATCAATGAGAAGTCTGTGTGGTGTTGTGGTTGGCTGCCTTGTACGCCACTGCGAATTGCTGCCACAGCAGGGCATGGAAACTGTGTGGAATTCTTGATTCGGAAAGGGGCAGAGATCGACCTGGTGGATGTGAAAGGACAAACTGCTCTCTATGTTGCTGTGGTGAACGGGCACCTGGAATGTGCTCGGATCCTTCTGGAAGCTGGTGCAGATCCCAATGGGAGTCGTCACCATCGCAGCACCCCAGTGTATCATGCTGCCCGTGTGGGCAGAGCTGACATCCTGAAAGAATTAATCAGGCAAGTAATGCAGATTAATTTCCTTTCAACTTTGTTTAGGAGGAGCCAATGCCCTGTCAGGTGAGTATGATATGTTTGAAAGTGTTTCAAGTCCAGTGCTGGAAGGGAACCTAAGACAAAGGTGACCACCAGATGAAAAGACCTTAGAAGTCTTGTCTTGAGTGGGAGGCATTCAGAATCCTTCCTAACATCTAGTCTTCATTTGTTCTTTACAACATTTAGTGAGTCATATCTCCATATAAAAAGTGCTCAAGACAACAGCACATTTACTTTCTTCCCTCTAGTCTTTTTGAAGCACAAGTTGAAGTGTGAATTAATTTTTCATTAATGGCAACATCAGATGATGGCTTGCATGTATGAAACAGTTGTCATAAATCAGAACACAGATCAATTTTTTTACATCCAATCATCCCAAAGTTAAGCATTTTATGTCTTATTTTGTTGGTTTATTTTTATTTTCAAAATTAAATTTACCTGGCTTTTATATCCAAAGGCAGCTAGCAATGAATCAGTCATAAAAACATGCATCACTATGATAGCTGGAACTAATGAGCAAAATTTTAAAGAGAAGAAGCAGCAGAACCTGAACGTAACACATAATAACTTATTGTCCCCCAAAGTACCCCAAATAACAGTGTCTTGAAGGCTGCCAAAGAAGAAACTGACCGGCTTTCTAGGGCAGAAAACCCATGAACTGTAAACCAGCACTGAAAAGGCCCTATTCTACATGCCCACCCTTCATATATCAACCAGTAATGAGTCACAGCAGGGCCTCTTATGAAGATCTAAGTTTGCAAGCTGATTTGTAAGGAAGGCAGACTTAATTTAAGTAAGAGGGACTCAAGCAAGTAACTTCCATGGAAATCAATAAGACTTGAAAGTGCTTTGCTTTGGTTGGGTGCTGTCCAGTGTGCATTGGGGCCAGTCACCTATGACACTATAAAGCAGCGATGCCCAAACTCTGGGCCTCCAGGTGTTTTGGACTTCAGCTCCCAGAAGCCTCAGCCATCTTGGCCAGTGGTCTGGGATTCTAAGAGCTGAAGTCCAGAAGACAGGAAGGCCCAGAGTTTGGGCATCACCGCTATAAAGCAACAAACCTTGTGTGCATAGGAGTTTGAAAGCACTCATAGCTAATCTCAACTGAGGGAGCAGACCAAGTCTACTAAAGCTTATGCAGCAACTTATTTCACACAGTTAGGGTCCAAGGTGCTACAAGATCCCTTTCCTTACTGATTATTCCAGCTGAGTAGAGCATGGACTCTATACTTGTGGAGGAGTGGGCATAAAACTACAAACAGACATTTTAAAGTACCAGTTTGTGAACTATGCAACTGTATAAATATCTTGTATGAATCTAACAGAGAGCCTTATGTGAATCAACCCTTATGTGATTCATGTTTTTCAGTGTGTCTCACTGAGACTAGAGATTAATCTCAGGATTTTATCACAAGGGAAAAAGCTGAAAAGAGCAGTGGTAGGGACTATGGGCAGTGGACCACTCTTTGCATTTTAAGTTCTCTCCATCCCATCACCCTAATTTATGGGGATTTGCTTACAGTCCATGCTGTCTCATCTCATTTGGCCCAGAGCCATCAAGAGACAGAAGTGCCTGAATCAGGGAAGGTGGGATGAGATATTCAAATGATTCTGCATTTGATTGACTCATAATATGCTTGTCATTGGCATTTGCTGCTGGAGAAATATGCACAGTATCACCTGTTTTTGGTAATGCTCTTAAATTTCCTGCAGGAAGCTACTGGCAATCCATGTGGATTTATGGAGAATTATAGGCATTTGGCATGAGGTAATGATGTATGGATTTATACATCTGCTGGCAAGGACACTTGGCCGACAATATTAAAATGCAGACTTTGGAAAAAATTCAGGTTTAAAATTAACTGAAACCCAGCCAACCTTTTCTGGTTGTAGAAAGTCCTTTAAAGATGACTATGTTAATACCAGATAGCCATGTTGAAAGTCAGTTATTAATGAGTTTAAATTGGTCTGTAGAATATTTTTTTTAAAAATTCCAATTAATGCCATTCATTGATATATTGCAGACACTGTGTGCGTTGCAATTTAAGGCTTGCCTGAAGGTGATATAAATGTTGCCCTGCTTCTAAATGTAACAACCAAGAACTGCACCCCCTTGTATCTTACATTCATTCACAGCTTGTTCTCATTTTATTGGTAGGAAACAGGGGCTGAGATGTAGTGAATTTCTCCACACTAAGGGAATTGGCATCTAAAGGGAGAGATAGGGAGCTAAGCTAAAGTATAGCCCCCCTCCACCATACCAGAGTGGCTGCCAGTAGAATCACTTCTTTTTTCTGCCCCAGTGAAATAGACTTTGCTTTTAGCTATCCTCCTTCTCTTCCTCTCTCCCTCTTAACTCATGGTTGTAAAGCATATCTTGGCTCCACTGGAGCCCTAATATCTCATGACTGTTATCACTTAGGCACTAGTCCCATTCACACTTCCCCTTCTAGTGCCTTTTTTGTGTTTGTCCTAAACAAGCCCATTGGCTACAGTACCAAACAAGGTGTGTGCATGTGCAGCCGCTGCCTGACAAGTAGCCACAACATCAGTGTAGTAACTCAGTGCCAGGTGCGGTGAACAAGAAGGAATAAAGAAAAGGAGAAATCAAGAACAGATACCAAACATACCCTGAGTTTGGAAGGGGCTTTTCAGAGGGTGGGGTGGGGTTGCCTTTCAAAAAATAGCTCAGTCACTGTAGCCACTGATTCTGCTGGCTAGCATTCTAATTTGTAGTCCAATTTTGGGAGAAAGGTAGGATAAAAATAAATACAATTTTCATTATCATTATTGTAACCATCCAAAAGAGTAACTTCCCAAGGCTCTGACCAAACCCCATTTTCTCTAGGGCTACATCCACACTGCAGAAATAATCCAGTCTGACACCATTTTAACTGCCATGGGTTAGTGCTGTGGAATTCTGGGAACCTTCTCTGTCAGAGGGCTCAGGTGCCACAACAAACTACAGCTTCTAGAATCCCATTGCATTGAGCCATCATACTTAAAGTGGTGTCAACCTGAATTATTTCTGCAGTATAGATGAAGTCATAGTCAGTGTTTCTCAGGTTGTCTGATGTGAGGGACTGAATATGAATAGTGACTCCCCAGTGTTTGGAATGTAATGTCTGTCAGAGTTTAAGGTGATGACACCATTTCAAGCTAGTGTGATAGGATCGCAAAACTACAGTTTGGACCCAAGTAGGCATTTTAATGTAAAGGTCAAGAAAGCTGTCAGTTAGCTGTGATAAAGCTGACCCGGGTGCAGCAGTATTATTAGTAACCTTTATTTATATAGCACTGTAAATTTACACAGTGCTGTACATATATTCTTATAATTAGATGGTTCCCTGCCCTCAGGCTTATGTTCTTGAGAGGCTTCAAGCAGGATTGGTGGCTGAGCTGTCTATCACAAGTGTCTCTGGCTGCTGCCACATTAAGGAATTAATGCAATTTGACACCACTTTAACTGTCATGTCTCCAACCTATGAAATCCTGGGACTTGTAGTTTGTTGTGGCCCCTCTGACAGAGAAGGTTAAGGGTCTTTTTTGTCCCAGCAGCTTATAGTCTATGATACTATGTGTAATGCCCAAAATGCTTTCTGAACTTGAGAGCCATATTTGACAGTTATTAAGGTTCAACTGAAATCAAAGCCAAAAGAAAAAAAATGTCCATAAGCACCCCACTGGATTTGAACCATCCCACAATTTTATGTAGACTCTGCATGTGCCAGATCCTCTGTGCAGGGAACTATTTGCAGGGAACTAACCTCTTACAGGCATTCTTATATATGGAGAATTATTTGCATCCATCCAAGCTGATATTTCCATATCTGTAAAAAGTTGCAAGCCCTACAGACATTACCAGGAATTTGGCTGAAAATACTACCTTTTACTTATTAAAGGGAGGAAGGGGATGGAAATGTATAATTAGGAAAACAGAAAATTTGAGTTCTCAGACTGCTTGAATGGAATGACACAGATATTCCTGATTCATTTAATTACTCCATGGAGACATCTTAAAGACTTCTGCATAGCATAAAATCCCCTTCTTGGCTGCAGCAAAGCCAAGTGCTCTGCTGCTAGCCTATTTTGGTTGGATTCCTCCCCCCCCACCCCTCCCGAAACAATTTGTTGCTGTTTCAGTTCTTTAAGCCTTAACTATATATGGAACGGCAACAAAGTTTGAACGCAGGACACAATTCATTTGGATTTCCATATGTTCAATAAACGTGGCGCAAAAGAAAGAAATCGGTACCATTCCTGATTGCAGCACATTTGAGCAGAAGGTCTGAGCAGAGGTTTTCTATCTTTTGCAAGTTTCTGGATCACACAGAGATAGCTTTCCTGAATACCAAAGGTATGCACATAGAGCCCTGAAGAGTTTCAGCTCAATGTACAGTGGTTGCAAGTAGATGCAATCCTCTTTCCTCAATTCATGCATCTAAATGTCTGAATGTTGTTTAGCTCAACTCTGTCCCACATTCATTTTGGGGATATGGGGGGAAAGCAAAACATATTTCCATTCAATATCAGCAGAGAATCCTCTGTCAAACATTGTAGTGTACTAGTAACAAACTACTGTAGAGAGTTTTGTCAACTCCTAGATATCAAATCTTCCATAATTGTGGTGTGGACTGTGTAGGGTGATTTCCAAACCCACATAATGGTTTTGCTGTTTTTAAGATATCAGGGTAGCGTAGCAATTCTTTTTGGCCACACTTTAGGCAGCCCTCTAAATACTATATTCCCAAAACTTCAGAAGAGTGTGCGTAGAGTATTCACTGTTTATAAAGCCAGTGCTCCATCCAGACTTGTTTTCTATTTTCCCCATAGATTACAGAAGAAATCTGTTCCACTAGCTCATCTCTGAGGTCTTGGCAGAGATCCTGCTCTGATTAATAAGAGTTCTCTGTTTCCATGTAAAAGCTGTTATAAAGCTAGTTGACTACTAGTAATCTCAGCACTAGGGTGGGGGAAATGTATGTGTATGTATGTACATATATCAATATATTCCTGTATGTCGCCCCCACAGAGTGAAAGGTGATTTAGCGAAGGCACATGTTTGCTCCATTTTAAGCAGCATAGTGAGATGTACCTTTGTAAATCTTTATGGAGATAATTTATTTTAAAATACACTCCTGTTCCCTAGCAACTCACAATAGCCTCACTATTAGTACAGTAACAGATAAAGGAGCTTATCACATGGGGAAAAGGACAGGAGTGAAGCAATTCACTCCTGTCTTTATCACGCGAGTGTGCAAAGATTATCAGACAATGTTGTGCTTATCCTGTCATTATCCTGTCAATGAAGTGACAGGATAATGATGAGATAAGTGTGACATGTGTGATAATCTTTCATGCGATAAGGATGACATAAGCATGGGAGCAATCCACTTTGCTCTCATCCTTATCCTCCCTGTCATTGAACGTTATCAGACGATGGAAATTGAAAGTATAATCCAATGGCAATCCAAACGCTATCATGGGGTTTCACGTTATTGCATATGAGTGTATCTCACACAATTTCGGGCAAAAGGGAAGTCATTCCGAATGCAATCATGGGCTTTACGTTATTGCGTATTAGACTTATCTCATGCAATTTCGGGCAATGGGAAGTCATTCTGAACGCATTCCGAATGCAATTAGAATTCATGTAAATTCGCTAAATTAGCAAATTTATGTGAATTCGAATTGGCTCTATTCAAAATAGAGAGAAATTCCTCCTGTCTGACAAACTCCATAATCTCCAAAGAGAGGAAAGTCGTTCAACTGTAGTCTGAATGGGAGAGCATAAGGAGCCGGTGTAGCAACCAAAACTAAAACCTGACAGTGTAGATAAGCATGGTTCAACACTCTTATCAGATCATGCAACTCTTATCTACAGCCTAAGGATTGCATCTGATCCAAACATTGAAAGGAATGTGTCATGAGCAGAGAGAATCTAGCCAGCAGCTTGCCCAGATTCAACCCTTTCTGGGCTGATGTTACACAGCTGATCTCATAATTCATAAACCATATTCCTGTCTTTCTGTGTCCAGGATAAGAATACAGCAGGGGCAGATAATAATTTCCTGCCTTATCTATTCTGCAGCCATTCTCATACTTCAGTCTATTCTGTAGCAGTTCTAAGGATATTCTAAAGAGGAAGCTACATGCAGCTGAAGCAGGCTTAGATTTTTTAAAAAATCACATCTGGAAATGACAGAATCTGCAAGGGATGTCCATATGAATTGGATTTTGTAGTTGTTAAGCAATGTTCCCACTAAAAGAATATTTCAAAATGATTTTTCTCTTCTCAGGTATGGCGCTGATGTGGATGTCAATCATCACTTGGCCTCTGGGATCCCTAGTCCATCTTCTCGACCACTTACATCCTTGGTGGTGTGCCCTCTGTATATTAGTGCAGCCTATCACAACCTGCCCTGCTTCAGACTGCTTCTACAAGCAGGAGCCAATCCAGATTTTAACTCTTATGGCCCCGTAAACATTCAGGGATTCTCCAGGGGCTCTGCAGTGTGTGTAATGGATGCCGTCTTGCGACATGGCTGTGATGTGGCCTTTGTCAGCCTCTTGATTGACTTTGGTGCCAACCTGAACCTGGTCAAATGGGAAACACTGGGCGAAGGAGCTGCAGGAAGGATAAAAATAAACCCAGAAGCCATGCGGGTGTTCAAAGAAGCCAGGAGTGAGTACAAAGAATTTATTGGGTGTCAACATTTCATTCTAACAGATGAGAGCTCAGTGAACTGAATGTCCATTCCAGCTACCTATTGATTGGAGTGTTCTTTGTTGAAATTTCATGTGTGTGTGTGTGTGTTAAATGACAAAAATTATTAACTATTTTCTAATATTTAACCAGAAAACTAAATAACGTCATTAGATATGAGCTTAAGGGGGAAAATATTTTTTCTCATTTGAAAAGTCCAACTGAAACAAAAAGATCATCCTCATTTTCAGAAAGCTAGCAGGGAGGAAGGCATATGAATTGTGTTGTTAGATAAATGTTGGAAGAGTTACACTGATGACCCCCTAATGGGACTGTAATGGAGTTATAATAATAAACAATATTTTAAAAAATTATATCCTGTTCTTCTGCTAAACATTCCCAGCAGCCTTCCAATTTAATCATAAAAACTCTTGTTTCATAATCAGTAAATACAATCACCAAATTCTATAAGTAATGGATGTGTTTAGCTCTGCAAAAGTAAGACTAGAGTTTAGCAGGCATACAGGAGCTTACCATGAGAGGAATATCTATTCACACCCCTTAGCGGGCACTCTGCTATCGTAGACTGTGCTTCCAGCAGTGGGCAGTATTGGATGAAGTTGATAAACAGTGTTCAGAGCTACAGATGTAGCACAAGCAAACCAATTCCTTACAGAAGACATTCAGAAAGGAAAATCCTCAACAACTCATCCCCCAAGTTGCCTACTGTAATCACTTCTGTAGTATCCAGACTGAACTAAGATATATTCATCCTCATCCAGTCTTGTTAGTGATTTATTGAGCATGGCAGACTCATTTGTTTATGAGAAAGTGAATGTAAATGCTTCTTCTAAATGTTGGCAAATGTGTTAGAATGCAGCCTGCACTGAATTCTTCTTGTGAGGCAGGTCCAACTAAAAACATCTCAGAAGTCCACATGATTCATTCTATTAGCAAATTTATGGAGGCTGAAAAGAGTAATTCAAGTAAATCTTTCACATGTTGATGTCAGTTTGCAAAAGAGGTATTATGAATTGATGGGGCCTCCCCCCCTTTTTTTTGTAAGTTACAAAAGTATGTACTCTCCCCTGCCTTCCTGCTCCCACCTCCAGCAGCTTGGCTGTTCCTATCAAGATGTATGATGTTACTAGTAAAAATAAGGAATTTTATAAAAGTCCCTAGAGAATGTAGATGAAACTAAGGAAAGTAGTTTATCATAGAATAGGCACCAACTGCTCTGTGAAAAGGATAATATATGTACAGGTTGCAATCGTGTGCTCGCTATGATTAGAGGTAGGGTTCATGTACACAGTGGGGCTTCCTTGGACACAATCATGAACAGCAGGAGCATGAAATGGGCAGCAATAGGGATGAATAATTATGTTTAGTTATCTCCCCACTCCAGAAGAGAGCAATCATTCTTTTGTAGTATTTACATTCGAATGACCCAAAATGTTGGAGAGGATTATTTGCACAGAAAAAAACCCATGCATTTTGGTGCAGGAAACAGTCTTTACTGTGCAGAAAACAAAATTTTGTTCAAATGCCCATATGTTTTTCGGGCAGAAAATTTCCTATGCAACACCTTGGCCATTTTCAGCATGGGGAGAAAATTGCACAAGATTCCATCACATCTATTTTCTTCCTGATGAAGTGTCCCAGCAGCCACGAATCCTGTTTTTCAACCTGTGATATCATAATTAATATTTATTTATTAAAATATTTTTGACCTGCCCTCTACCTAGAGATCTTGGGGTGGCATATATTAAAACCAATCTAATACACTTAAAACTGTGTAAATAATAAAATTAATTTTAAAAGGCTAAAAACATATTACGCAATTTAACAAGTTCAGAGATAGATTAAAACTGGTTAGACTAGTTTAAAAAAAATTAAACCCATGTACACACAAGGATTGGGGAAAACCTGTTAGGCCCCCAAAGATTTAGTGAACAGATACATTTTCCCTGGGCATTGGAATAGCAGCAGTGTTAGTGTCCCGGGGCCTGCAAGGGAAGGAAGTTCTATAACTGAGGTGCCACAATAGAGAAGGCTGTTCTTTCCATGATCATTGTAAATTCCATTACTTTCTGTTTAATTAATATTCCCTTCCAACTACACCCCCCCCCCCCAATACACACAAACATATTTCATTTAAGCTCAAAGTAGTCGTTTTTGAAAACCAGACAAGTGTGGCCCATGGAGACAAAAATAGGACGAGGTCTTGAGATCCTATGATCCATAGGACCTGACTGTCAGAGAGAAACATCAGAATCAATTGTGTAAAATGAAAGTATTCCCTATCCACCCACAATTATAGTTATGGATCAGTAAAATAAAAATAAATAAATAATATCAATAATAAGACTGTCCTAGGAAAGTTTAGAAATTTTTGAAAAGTACTTCCGCTCTCCTTGACAAAAAACAGGGGTTATTTGTAGGTATTTTGGAGCTGCTTTCTCATTGTCTGTTCACTCTGTGCTTCCTTGCAGGCTGCCCCAGAAGTTTGTTGTCTTTGTGCCGTATAGCAGTAAGGAGGACACTTGGGAAATACCGCTTGCACCTGATGCGTACTCTTCCAGTCCCGGATTCCATCACAAAATTTTTATTTCATGAACAATAGTAAGATCTAGTTGGACATTCTGAAGGACTTTTTCTTCCTTCCTTTCTCCCCTTCTTCTTTTTTTTTAAATGAGTGATCTGAAAATAGCAGTAATATAATTACTGTTCAGTAATATATTGTTTGGTTAATGCCATAAAGTTGCTTGCCAGGATAGGATTGCCTCCTTACTCTTCGTAATTTGGATTTTAGTGGTGAATCTGATGTGATTTAATATATTGCTTCTGTTATTGTAAAAAAGATAGAATATGGCCCTATAATTTAGCAAGAGGGTATCTATTTATTTATTATATTTCTTTGTTTATGTTTGCTTATTTATTTATTTATTTATTTTACATGCTGCTTTCGACAAATTATATCTTTATTTCAGTTTATATCACAGGATTGCTTACTGGGTATTATGCAACAGAAAGTATTTTTGTCCTCTGGAGCATTACAGTTAAATACCACACATTTTTAATATTTTGGTTCTAGTTTGGTTTCAAGATTTCTTCATACCTTGTCACATAGCCCAGAATCTCCCCCTCTCCCCCACTTTCCATCTCTTCTTTCCTTTCCAGTGCAAAAAAACCAAACTTGGGGCCGAAACAGACAGCTGAATAGGGGCAACTTGACTCCACCCCTTGAGCACCAGATCAGGGTTGTGGCAACCACATGCTGCAGCCCCAATCTGGCTTTTTTTCCAGCACAAAAAGAAGTGACAAACTGCTGCTCCTTTTTGCGCTGGAAAAGGGACATCTTTTCCTCCGCCGCCGCAGCTTTTCTTTGCTCCCGTGGTGTGCAGCATATGAACACCGTACTGCTGGAGAGCCACAATGCTGCTCACCATGTGGATGGACAGGAAGCATGACCACAGCTTGGGGGCAGTGTCAGGACATGTATCATCTAAATGCCTTGCCCTCACGCTGCTCCCAAGCCAGAGTATTGTGCTAGTCTGCTTTGCCCTTTACTCTTTTTAAAAATGCCCCAGTTCAGATCTCACACCTGAATTTCGCTGAGAAATTTGCTTTGCATTAAGCTGTTTCCATATGGGGATGGGACAGAGTAAAATGAGGTCCCTATTCAGAATTCTGCCCCCATGAAATGTTCCATCAGTCCCTGAATTTTTAGCATTCCAGAGGGTGACACTCTCTCGTTTGGACTGAATGAAAATTACATGGGACAACAGAATTAGTAATGGGAGCAATGTACTCATTTTGTGCGCACACACACACACACACACAATAACTACATGCCTGCATAACTTGAAATTATATTGGTACAACTGCTGGTTTGCACACACAACTATGTCTGAATGGTGACTTAGGGATATGCCACACTATAGCAATAAAGCAGTTTGACAGCACTTTAACTGTCATGACTCCATCCTATGGAATCTTGGGATTTGTAGTTTAGTGAAGTATGCAGATTGGCCTGTCAGACAGCTGTGGTGCCTCACCAAACTATAGATCCCAGGATTCTGTAGGCTAGAATCATGGCAGTTTAAGTGTTGTCAAAATGAATTATTTCTGCAGTGTAGCTACACCCTTAGGCATGTCACCCGATAATGTAATGTTTTTGCTACAGTCCTGTAGGCCAACAACAAACATGTATTATATCAATTGAAATTGAATGTGCAGACACCTACAGGCTATGAAATCTGAATTCCATATAATCCTTCAAATGATCGTGTAAAATAAGCAAAAAAGCAGGTTTTAGGAAGAGCTTCTAATTATTAGAGGCTCTTTTCTTCCTTTTAACTCACTTTGTCCTTAGATTAAATCAATTATTGTATAAACAGACAGTGAAACAAAGTACTTTCATTAGTTGTTCACCTTGGAATAACGGTTTATGAGAATGGCAAATATTAGCAGTTTGATTGTATATTATCTTCATCAGTTTAGCTCCTATAGGACAAAAGCTTGCTGATTTCGCTGCCTCCTTCTCACTGTACTCAGAAAATATTCCATTTGTAGAAGTAATATGGACTAAATATTAGTCTTCTCCATAAGAAGACATTAAATTAACAAATTCTCTATCCATAGTGAATTTTAAACTTCACATGGTGCTCTTGAGACAAAACTAGATACTTTCTAAGCCAGAACACCTTGCTATTGCAAAATACTTTCTAACATTTGAAGTTGAGAAAGAGTGGTTACAGCTGGCCCTCTGTATCCACTGATTCTTTATCCATGGATTCTACCATATACGGCTTGAAAATATTTTTTAAAAATATATATAAATTCCCAATAGCAAACCTTGATTTTGTCATTTTATTTAAGGAACACCATTTTACCACACCACTGTATATAATGGGACTTAAGCAATCATGGATTTTGGTATCCACCAGCAGTGCAGATAACAAAAGCCCACTGTACTTACCAGTGGCCAAAGTTGCTACTTCTAGGAACTTAACATCAGGGGATTTTACAGACTACACAATTTCAGTGCTATTTTCCCACTTTAGCTACCATGGCTGCATCCTATGGAATCTTTCTATGGTTTGTAGTCTGGTCAGAGACACCAGATGAGCTCTCCAGCTGAGGATTCCCAATTCTCCTCCCTGAACATCTGGTCGCAGAATTTCACAGGATGTTACCATGGCAGTTAGGGGAATCATAGTGTCGTAAGTGATGTGAAATAGTCCCAAATGACTTGTTCACTTGGTGGCTATTGCTAAGAGATGATAATACGACAGAAATAGCTTTCTGTCTTTTCTTCCTGGTACAGAGATCTGCCATACTGCTTAAAATCTGCTTTAATGCTGTGGACAGATACATTGTACAGCATGTGTATTTTGACTGTGCTGCTGCCCATTGGCTGGTCTTCCAGAAAAAGCAAAGCAGCAGAACACTAAGCTTTGCATCAGTTTTGTGTGCTTATTCCACAGGAAGGAAAATGTTCCAAGATATGGGTCTGCTTTTCACAAAAGGCTGGCATTGGCTTATATGACCCATAAGGAGCATTGTGCATCTTTTTGCTCAGCCTAGAGAGGTCTAGAGTGTCCTCTTGTGGCATCAAAAGGTACAAATTGGACACTATCCATTTCAATCAATTCTGCAGAATAACAATTATCTAATCTGTGCCTGTTAAATTAAAAATATTTTCCAACCAAAATCATGTTTGCTGTAGGAAAAACAAGGAGACACTGGGAGTGGGGCAGGGGACACATGACTTGGACTAAGGTACAGCCATGTTAAATTTAGCACTCAGTTTTTGCAGGCTGCGTAGGTGTATGCACACTTTTAAATAAGTTTCATGCTTAACCCCCCCTCCCCCCTTTATATGCTGCAAAAATAATTCTGCTTCAGTGGACTATGTTTGTTTTACAGAATTATTCCTTTTTCCATGGGTGGCCTATTTCAGCTCTATATATGTTAAACAATCAGTATTGCTGGTTTTTGAGCAAGGGTGACACAATATATCAGGGAAGGTACAAAATATGTTGTGGGGGGTGGCTGAACCTATTGCTGCCATCTGCACCATCCCCACAGGTTCCCCCCCCCCCCCCCCCATTTACTCAAATCTGAAAGGAGATTCTAAGTACCTTCAGCTGAATTCACTGGAAATCTTGGTCCATATCTATGACCCTTGATGTGGAACGCATGAAGATCAAAGGTGGAGATGGCTGGCGTGAACTTGTGTGCACATCCCCACCTCCACTTTCAGTTTCTGCCCACACACAGTGAGGCTCAAAAAGTCCTCTGTAGGGATACAGAGGATTGGTCCCCATTGAAGGGTGCTAAACAACGAGCCTTATAGCCAATCATTTTTCTAGTCCTGCTATCTCATGCCACTTTGGATACATTGAAAATGTCTGCATGCTAACTTCAAAAGTGCTCTTTGTGTTACTACCATTATGACTCAAGATGTGGTGTTCATTATATATCGGATCAGATCCAATCTGGTACACTGGCTTGATAAAGCTTTGGTGGAGCGGGGGATATTTTAGCAAAATAAAGCCATTGAAAAAAGCATTGTGTCTGGCAGTACTGTACTTTAATAAAATGGAACTCAGTATGGGAATATTTGTTCCATATGGAATGGGCCAGTGGCTCTTGTTGCCTTTAATTAAAGTGTAAGTGGTGTAGTGGGTTGAATACTGGGCTGTGACTCTGGAGACCAAGGTTCAAATCCCATCTCAGTCATGTAAACCCACTGGGTCACCTTGGGCAAGTCACACTCTCTCAGCCTGAGGATGACAATGGTAAACCCCCTCTGAAGAAACTTGCCAAGAAAATCCCATGATAAAGTCACCATAAATCAGAAATGACTTGAAGGTACACAGCAACAACACTGAAAAGTACTTGTCTTTTCAAAAGAGTGTGACTTGTTACCCGTGGGTTTCCATAGCTGAGTAGGGATTCAAACCCTGTCCCAGACTCCTGGTCCACCACTTACACACTTATTTTCCTTGACATTGTTGCTAGCATTTGAACTATGTTTTTAAAATCTCTTGGCAAAAGGATTTACTCTTCTCTGGGATGATTATTTCACTATTTGTGTGTGTTTTGTGCCTTCACGTCACCTGCCCATTTACTTACCTGCAACTGTTCAGGAAACTAAAGCTGTGCTATCTCATCCCCACTTCTCCAAGCAGTGAGATGCTCTGGGAGCATAACAATTATTGTGGGTCGGTTTCATTAGGAGGGAAGTATGTGGAGATTTACTAGGTGTTTGTAGCGTCAGTTACCACACTGCCACCAGCAACGAACCCTATCTGTTTAACATGTGTTAAATTGCCCCAACAGACACGTTATTCCATTCACTTCAGTTCGGGTTAACTTCTGAGTATCCATATACTGCATTGTATACTATTAAAGGTCCATACCTGAAAAGGTTACATATGCTTCTATTTTATAAAAATTGCTGGTGAACTATAGTGGTCCATCTAACTAATTACAAATCTGGAAATTCTTTGTTCATACCTTTCTGCTGCCAGATGGCAGCACTCATGTCAATGTTTTAGCACTGGAAGAACAATAGTGTTGTATATCACCGAGTTATTAGAAAGATGACAAGGAAAAGAAATGTACATTTAGCCCTTTAAATCAGGGGTGGGAAAAGTATGCCCCTCCCTGGACTCCCAGATTATTATTATTATTTTTCCTGCAAAAAAGGCCATTGCAGTTTAACACTGAAATTCTGCAGCAAACCACTAAATGCCCTGTAGCCAGGAAGGAAAGAAATGATATAAAATATATTATCAATTGTTCCACTGTTATAATCAACAGGATCATGAATATCAGAGATTATGCTCAATGGTTAATATCATTTTAAAGTCCATTTAACTCTCATTTATAAATTTTATTTATATTTATTTATTTGTTGTTGTGTGTTTTCAAGTAGTTTCCAACTTATGGCAACCCTACAGTGAACCTATCATGGGGTTTTCTTGACAATATTTGTTCAGAGGAGCTTTGTTATTGCCTTCCTATGAGGTTGAAAGAGTGTGGCCTGTCTAAAGTTGCACAGTGGGGAATTGAAACGTGGTCTCCACAGTCAAAGTCCAATGCTAAATTTATATTTATTTATAAATAAATATAAATGCAGTAATAAGCATTAGGAAATGGGGAAATTTTGTCAATAATGAAATTGATGTTTGCAAATGCTAATTTATCAAGTATGTGGAGTTTTATTTGTTAATAAAGTAAAATATAAATGAAAAAGTACTCTATTTTACTCATTTTTATTTTAAAAGCTCACTCTTCTCTTCTGGGCCATAGCACCACAAATGTTGCCTACCTTTGCTTTAAATATGTGAACGCAACACTCCACTGTAATATTACTTCAGCATTTTAACTATGCAGTTAGGTGCACCTAATTTTCCTCAGGTGACATCAAATGAACCTAAGGTTTCCTGCATTGGCCTTTTTGTTTCTGACAAAATGTTTTGTCATAATATTTAGAAGCTATCACTGTAACTATGAGGACCTGAATCTTCCTTCAAAAAAGTGGTAGCTGAAATGCTTGGGGTGGAAAAGTTGGCTCTGGGCAACATGCAGAGTGTCATATAACCCCCGTCCCATCCCTTCACTAGTTTGGTTTTCTTTGAGACAAATTTCTTGTATGTTCATCCTGTGGATCTGGCTCAGAGTCAAGCAGCTTTGTAGTGCAGGAAAGCTGTGCCCTCTGGTTTTCAAATTATAAATTGAAAAGCCATACTGTTTTGGAATAAACAGTGCTAGTCATTAGAAGGTCTGGCAAATTATTATGGCCTTTCTAAAGAATGAAGAATGATGTTAGTGGAGGAAAGGACCCCAGAAACAGACAGTCAGTTGTCACCTTTTCCAGGGTGGAAATCTTGCATTTTCTTCTAATGTCCTACAAACCACAAATTAGAATTCCAGGTGAGTGGCAAAGCTACATTTCAAAAGCAATTAATGCAAGTCTTGTGAGGGCTGCCTAAAGATTGTTGCTGACATGTCATTCCCATTAGAAGCTGTTACTAAGCAGCTGAAAATAGCCTGGGAACTCATGCTAACACTTGCGTTTCAAACATGCCAGATAAACAGATTATTTTACAACTAAATCAGGTATGCCTAAACTGCTAACTTCAGGTTAGCAGAACTTTAATACACCTTTAACGCCTGCTCTCAAAGTCTAGCAAATGCAGGAGGTTAACTTGGACATAAAGAAACCAGAAACACATTGACGAGCCAGAACTATGAATTAGACCTGTGGATAAAATTGGTCTACTTGGGTGAGTAAGAGAATGCCTGAGCCACAAAGAGTCAAAGAAGGCAATCTCTGTTACTATTGCTACCACAGTACTACTACTACTGCTACCACTACCTCATCCTCTTCTCCTTGTCCATGTCATTTATATAGTGCCATCAGTGTACATGGTGCTTTACGCAAACAGCTTACAATTGTTAATTTCACAGTTCCTTGCTCTCAGGCCTACAACCTAAAAAGACACAAAAGGAAAGGGGATGGCAGTACAGGAGCAGATGTTGGCTGCTTGTCTCTCATGGAACCAAGACATGATGGAGCGGCTCCTGGCTGATCTTCTCCTCACAACAATGGCAGCCTCTCACCAGCCACTGAGACCTAAGCACAATGGAACTGTGCCTGGCTCCTGTTCTCTATCAGAGGCTGCCACACTTCAAAACACCTAACCTGTGCAATTTTCTCTGATTACACACCATTATATATCTTCCTCCATATAGTTTTTAGTTTGGAGCTTGTAGTGGAAAAAGTGCCAAAGAGAATGAGCTAACACTTGAACACCAAGGAATGGTCTAGGGAGGGCTTTGGTGCAATGCAGCAGGAGCCCAGGCTGGGAGGTTGGTGTGAACATGACCCATAGGACTCCATTTTGCCCAGACAAGTCTGGGATGCACCCACCCATCTTGCTGCCTTCACCCATCAATATCTCCAACCAACAGGTTGCCCAGGTTCCCACAGCCTTGTGTTGTATAGTTTAGACAAAGCAGGCCAAAACCCTGGGGCCAGGATCAGGCCCAATCCTGCCTGTCCAGATATGGACCTGGAGGATCCAACCTAACCCTAGGATAAACAGGTATGCTGGGGTAATTTACTTCTGGTTTTCCATGGAGTTTCTATGAAACTCAGTGGCAAAACCTGGCTGTTCAAACACACCCCGGTATACCTTATCTTAGGAAGGTAAGCCCCCTGTCACCATATCTGATGTGGAAATGGCATGCCTGGCTGCACCCACATGGCCAGGCACTTCATTTCTGCATCAGATGTAGCAATGAGGAGGCGTCTGAGTGAAAGTGATGGTGCAGGAAGGTAAAGAGCACACATATGTCGCAGGTCGGTGAGGGGATGGGTGTGTGAACGCCTCCCTGTGCCAGTACTTGACCTGGGTCGGCACTGGGGCCAGGAAAGCACAGGCTCAGCTTGTGCTTTCCTGGACTGTCTGCTAAACCCCTAAGTTGACTAAAGTGGTGGAGAAGGCTTGACTGGTGGCTTTAGCATTCGTGTTCAACCTGCTTCTGGAGTGGAGCTTGTGATATCAGCAGCTTGACCCATGCCATTAAGAATAGGGCTCTTAGGGTCGCTATGCACACTCTTTGGGACTCCCCCCTGGTAGAAATGAAAACAGGTGCAGATCCTTTACAGAGGCCTTTTAAAGAAAAAAAAAACCCTCTTGAAAATTTACTCATTTTAACAGATTTTCCCAGATTGGTATGATCTTGTTTGCACATCATTCAGATTTTTAGAAAAGCAAAACATGATTCAAACGTATTGGTAAATAAGGAAATAATTGAGAATTCTAACATGTTAACACTTGTCAGTGCCCTCATCCCCCCCTCCCCTGGGCTTAAAACATAAGTAATGTAATGACAATGTATGATGTTGGGTTGCAAGTATCTTAATAAAAATAATTTTCAGCTTTTATATTGTTTGATTATAACATGTAAACCACACCAACTGAGCAATTCTATATGTGTTGACTGATACATGGGCACGCAATTGTGGCTTACACATGTAAATGTATGTCTCTTTTTGGATAGGGCACAAGGGGCTATTTTCTAGCCCTTTATGCCTTGAGCAAAATCTCCCCTGACAGTTGCCAAGCCCTCGAGAGGCCACTGTTGTTGTTGCTGCTGCTGTTTAGCAGAAGGAAGGAGGACAATGCAATTCAGACAATGAAGATGCAGGTCTTCTGGATTCTCAGGGGAAGGAAAAGGAAGTCACACTTCATCCGTGAGTGCATTGTCATTTCTCTCCCCATCCCAGCTGAGACCAGCTGCTTCTTCATAATTTGAATTGCTTTTCCCTTCCCTACCTATAAGCAACAACCTCTCCAAGGGTTTGACAGCAGGAGGGTGGGGTCAGAGGACATAAATCCTATATGCTGCTTGATGTACTATCTTGACCATTGAGTTCAGTGGGGTCATTCAAATATAAATAAGTACAATATTGGAGTCAAAGTGTTCAGTCTAATTCACAGAATCATAAAATCATAGAACGACAGAGTTGGAAGGGGCCCCAAGGACATTGAGTCCAATGCCCTCTTCAATGCATAGCCTCTAGTTAGAGCATCCCCAGCACTTGTGTCTTTAGGCACAGCATTACTCACACTTGTCCTTTACTCTTCCCTAGTAACTGGTTGAGTGCATTCTGATCTGTTTCACCTTACGGCAGTACCACTTTGTTCAGTCATTTCGGATTGTCTCATCACAGGGGTTTGGTATGTTGAGGAGCAGTTTAACCAGAGTTAGCTGAAGTACCTCTGCTGTTGTCTCTGAGGACTCTTTCATACAAGGCTAAATTGGAAGTATAATTTAAGGTCAATTCGAATGCAATCATGGGTTTTACGTTATCGCGAATTAACTCTTCGCATGCAAATTCGGGCAAGAGGGAAACCAATTCGAATGCAATCATGGGTTTTACGTTATTGCGAATTAAAGCTTCGCATGCAAATTCGGGCAGGAGGGGGTTATTTTCGGGTAATGGGAAGTAATTCCGAACGGAGCAGGGGTTCATGTAAATTCGCTAAACAAGCGAATTTACATGAATCCGCATTGGCTCCATTTGGAGTTGGGAGAAATTCCTCCCCGTTTGAAAGAGTCCTGAGAGATCCTCCACCAGTCTCAACCCCTATACTCCTAAAGGACTTGAACATTCTATACAATCCAATTAATAGTGACAAATAAGATTGAACCTTAGATGTTAAACTTATATTTAACATTTAACGTAAGTTAAATATTTAACAAAGCCAGCATGGTGTAGTGGTGAGAGTCTCCAGAGCAGGGTTTCAGCTTCTATGTTCCTTTCCATCCACCTTTCCTTCCTAATGCAAGTTCACTTCTTTTTTGGTGCAAGGTTATTTTTCCCCATCCTTATTTTCAGAAAATTAATCTGCCCAACGAAGCTGTTCCTACTATTAATATTCTTTTCACGGGTGTTTTAGGTCTGGTAGTGTTAATTGGTTGTCCTAACAGATCCTCTTGAGGACAGTTTCATTTTAAACAGCAGACATTTCCCGAACCTTCTGCACAGCACTCAGGCTGGCATTTTATAGGCCTTTATACTAACTACAGAATTGGGTGTTTTATTATGTATTTGCTTCTCCCAGATTGCTGTAACTTTTCCCCAGCTGTGCTTTCTTTCAGACAATGTGCTACATATCTGCCTTGTTCCTTCAGTCATCATGTGCTGTGTCAATGCTTAAAGAATGAAATATTTCACTAGGGTTAAAAAGCAAATTTTCTAGCTCACCCTTTGTTTGATGCTTGGGTTGGCTGGCAGAAAGATACTTTGAAATGCAGCATGTGGACAGAATGCTGTTAAGTGCGTGGAATTGCTTTTAGTTTACCTTTAAAACACTTTACTTTGAAGGCCGAAAAAGATGAGATGAACTAAATGGATCTCCTGATGTTTCAATTTAAACTTAAAAGCAGCTGTGGGGTCCTGGATTGGATTGGGGGTGGAAAAAACTTTTTTCTTCCTCCCTGTATTCCCAATGTAAAACACTCCCCAAAGTGGCTATTATTTCACATCAGAAAACATGGAAATATGTTTTTATAATGACATATCTGCAGGTTTCCTCATGAAGGGCCTTTCATGCTTGGTCTGTGTGGAGCCTGAAAACATTTGTAAAAAGTACCAACAAAAATGGGTTATAACGCTATTACTAAATGTTATTCCAAAAAACAGTGTCACCTACTTAGCAAATTACACTTGCAAATGCTACAAACTCTCTAGAATGTTTAAGAATGATGTATAGAAAAGATTTAGAGGTAGAAATGAGATGTGAAATGTGTAACAGCAGTGTGGTAAAAATGACTATTACATTATCTCATTTTACAAATACAACACAAGACCCTGGAAAGTTGTGGAAAACAAGGGATACAACATGTAGTATATTTGCTCCCAGCTGGTGACTTTTGGAGTAAAATATTGGGTGGGTCGGTGGTGGGGACACACAGCCATTACGGGACTAGAGATACTGAAGGACCCTAATATCATTTTACCAAATATTTTTGGAAAACTGGAACAATAGTATATCAGGGTTGAGTAATTCCTTTTTTCTTTCTTTCCCTCCTTGGTAGCAGCCAGACTTGACTTGGGGAAAGACAGAGAAGAAATCTCTCTAAATTTCTGCTGGTACCAAAAGGCCTAGCATCCAGACACGGGGAGAAATGAGACATATAGAAGGCACAACCCAAAGCAGTCATCCTTTTTGCTAGGATTTGTGGAAGAACATAGGAGACAGTACTGAACTGTAATTAAAAAATAAAACTGGATGACCAGAGGCAATTCTTCTGGAGCAATCTTCACAGCTGTGAAATCTCTATATAGTGAGAAATGTGTAAGAGAAGAGAAGAGAACTGAGTGGATTATTTGTGATAATTAAGGCTGTTAATCTTTAAAGAATTTTTGGGATAGTAATAAGATAAGCTAAGTGGGTGCCAGAGTGGACAGTGTTGGCTACACGGTCTCTATAAATGGGATCATGAAAAATGGATTTCGAAATTAAATCCTGCTTCTTTCTTTCTTTCTTTCTTTCTTTTACCAAAGGGCCATTTACGGTATAGACTTGTGTACAAGTAGACCACATGTATATGTGCAGGGAAAGTTTCAGAATCAAAATAATCGATTTAGATATGACTCATGGATAAGTCAAGGCTAAAACTTAGAGGGGCTATAACAAAGGATGGAAAGGGGAAAACATGACTTCTGTCCCTCCTCCTCCTTCTCTGGACCTCTCCATAGTCACCAAGCACCACTTCCCAGGTGCTGGAGGAGAGGTTTGAAAATCAGATTGGAGAGGAAAAGAAGTGGAGTTAAATGAGGTATTTTTGTGATGGGAAGAGAAGACTTTAAAACTGGATTGGGAAACTCTTTCACAGGCAAACACTACTGCCTCCAGGCATGAAGAGTGGGGAAGAGTGGGGCATCAGGTGGTGCTTGTTTCAGGACCTTTCTAAGCAGCATTACTGTATTCACCCATATTTAAGTTAACCCAGAATTTTAGGGTCAATTTTGGGGCATAAATTTCTCAATTTATAGTCGAGTATATATGGTAAGTAGGGTCCTATTTCAATCAATTAATTTGCAAATATTTGTCCAAATACAGCTCATGAGATAGAAGAGAAATTGCACCCATAAGATGCCATGTGTGCTGTAAAGACAGACATGGAAAGGGCCAAACATGTTTGAAGGACTGAGGCATTGTTTATCTTAATTCAAAGATGCTAGGAAATAAAGTATCCAAGGCTGTAATTGCATGTTGGATAAAGGAATGCATATTCTTTTGTTATGATCTGGCAAAGTTTCCTGGGCCTCAGAATGTTTGGCCTTATTCAGCTTGAGCACAGCATATGTAGTGTCAGCATCCCTTGAGGATGTTTGCAATGCTGCTGGATGGAAAGAACTATTGATATTTATGAGGAATTATAAAATAAATATATGTCTTCACTGTCCACTTTTAGATGCACTGTGTTGCCGTCAGTATTATAGATGTGGCAGCTAAACCCACACTGTGGTTAAATAGGACTTGGGTACATCCCAGTCATGTGGATTGATTTTCAGGCCATCCAAAGAATGAGGGATTAGTACTTTTAATTTTTTAATTTTTAAAAGAACATATATTGGTCATACGACACAGAGCCAGTGCAAAAATTTTGAAGCTAGATGGGGACAGGTGATGGCAGAAGCAGAAGCAGTTCCAGCTGTCCTTTAGTCCAGCAATGTAAAAAGAACTACTTCATGAGTCAAAAGTGGGACCCAGAAGCACCAGGGAAAAGAAAAACAGAGGCAGTGTGGCCACCTGGTTCAGCAATATCCTTTTACAGAATTAGGCCTGTACAGGACTTTTGAACACAAAGGTCTTAAATGTCCTGTCCCTAAAAAGAACAGGCCGGCATCAACCAAGTTGGGCCTTGTTAAGATCCATGACCCCAACATTTGGACTACCATGCTAGAAGTGAGCAGTAAGTGCAATAAGATTTAAAACTGACCACTGGGTTTCTAAGTATTTGCATATTCACACTTGCAGGATTAGTACATTGTATTTGCTGATAGCCATATATAAAGCCAAACAAACAAAAAACTTAGCTCATAATCAGAATTGCTTTCAAAATACAGGTTTACAAATTAACCTTGTGTTTACCTTCCCAATGAGTAATCACTCTTCTGCTGATAAAGTCCTTCAGGGTATTCCATGATCTTATATTCTTTTTGTTTGTCTGTCAGACCTTATGATCCTTTTCTGTCAGACCTCTTCTACTTGAGATGGTGTATGTGTGCTCTACATTCCTCTTTATAAATAAATAAATAGATATTTGAAATATTTTACATGAAAGTAAAACAAATAAATAAATGTATTTCATCATGCTTCCATCATCGTTTTTCTCTTACAAAAGTTAGTTTTAAAAAGTATTGGAAATAGAGAAATTGTTTTCCCTGTTTCATTTTATAGTGAATAAAGTGACAGATAATGTGGAAGAAGGTGTGGGAGAAATGAATTAGTACTTATCTATGGCCTGAGACAGACGGGTCAAAAGCAGCGTGCCACCACTGATACTAGGGTAGCGGAACGCATATCAACCACATGATTTGTAACCTTAGCACGTACGGACAGCGCCATCTTGACACAGCACCGTCCATATGACATGCATGTCGATAATGTCATACACGCACCATGTCCAAACAGCGTGGCATGCACATGACATCACCACGATGCTCCAGGGTGTTTACCGCATCTTGGCAGCATCACAGGAAGAAGCTTCATTTTGGAGCTCCTTTTTGACATGCACATTGTTGGAACGACAACCGCATGTTGGAGCAGCCACACCAACGATCCAGAGAAGAAAGGGGCCACCCCATTCTCCTCATGAGTGTTGGGGTGTTGGGGGGTGTACCACCGCAAGGGCACCCCTTTTCTGGGCCAAAGAGAAGCAGCATTTTGCTGCTTCTCTTTGGCCTGGAAAAGTGCCAGACTGGGGCCATAGGTTGACTGTCTGGTTACTGTGGCCTCAATACAGCGCTTCCAGGGGTGGCATAGAGCTGTCCCTTACAGAGCTGGCTGTACAGCCCCTATGTTTGCCCTAGCCTTGTAAACTGGGCAGATGTGGTTGGAGAATGTTTGTTCCTTAGGATGAAGCACTTCCTCTTCCATAATGGAATCTGGAATGAAGAGGAGGAGGAGGCGGACGAACCAAGATCAAGGGAAGGTTCCTTTTCCTTCTTTTTTTGTTGAGAAAAAAAAAGGCATGTTCAAGTCCCACTATATACAATGGCATAGCGAAATGGCATCTCTTATATAAAATCAAGGTTTACTTATTAAAATTTATATTGTTTTTCAATATTTTTAACACATGGATGGTTGAAACCTTTGATAAGGAATCCGATGGAGGGCTGACTGTAGAAGAAAAACAACAAACAAACAAACAAACAAACAAACGTAAATAACAAAACCTACAAACAAAAGCCACATATCTCCAGATAATCTGTAGCATTTCACTGATTATTACCCACACTGTTGTTTATCTCTGTGGTAGGATACTGAGATGCAGGATTTCAAAATCACGCAAAGACAAAGCATAGGAAATATAAGTTGCATAATATTTGGGGGGGGGGGTGGAGAAAATGTTTTTAAAATTATTCTTAAGCAATTTTCACCACTTGAGGGTGCACTTTTTCTAAATACAGGTTCAGCATCGCCTCTGTTTTTGACCCTTTCACTCTCACATGACTGAAAGCAAATAGGAAAGGGGGTAAATTCTGTCCCTCCCTTCTATGCAGTTATTTAAAGGTCTGTATGGTACTAGAACATATAATGTTACCTGTGCATAGGTCTCTTTCCACACAAACGGGCCACATCTTTTCAGGGTCCCTAGTGAGAGCCCTAGGTTATCTACCTGGGTTCTTTATAGACTCCAAGAGAACATGTATAAGTTGTCCGAAGGGCCTCCACATGGAATTATAAGCTTACTATAACAACTGCTGTTGTGTACTTTATAGATGAATCTGCAGAGGTCTGGCGTGTGAAACAAACTGTAATAAACTTATGCAGTCCTTTTCTGTGGTTCTCAAGATCTCTTTTCTAGACGTTAGGTATCAGGTGTGTTCCACAAAACTCGTCCCTCTTTTCTCCTCAACCGAATAATTTTGCTTCGCAGTAAATTGTTCAGTGAGATTGCACCCACCTACTCAGATAAAATCTAGTCTTCTGGATTTGATCATGAAGTATCTTTACTGCCCCCTCGCTCAGAATTAGGGAGAGAACTGAATCCAAGGGGAGCAGCAAAAGGCAAAGAAAGTGACCAAAAAAGAGGTTTCAAAGAATAATCTGTCCTTGGTCAACTGTTTGGCTTAGCATGGTTTAAAATGAAAAAAAGATTGCATCTAATGATCAGTGTAATAGGATGGGGGCGCGTGGGTGGGTGAAAGTTTCAATACAAGTGTGAATTTGTAAGTCAAGTTTCAATACAGGTGTAAGTCAAGAAACAGACACAGCGGCAGGAAGAAATAACAGAATAGAATAAATGTTTCCAAGCCTTCAGAACACCGCTGTGAAGTTAGAAATTGTAACATCACAGATGACTAACATCATCAATCTTTTTTCTCCTGTATCATTTTTGACACCTTTGCCTGATAAAGAAGTCGATGGAGCTTCAAAGGTTTGTAACATATATAATGTGCATTTTGGTTGGCCCGATAAAGATCTCACTATCTTGTAGATTTTGGATGATACTGTACTTTGCTAAATGGCCAACACAGTTACCCCTGGATATATTTCATAGATGATGATGATGATGACGATGATGATGATTTTTACTTGAAAAAGGAGCTGGAGAAATAATTCTGTATGCGCTACAACAGAATGGACACTGGAAAAAACACACTGTTCTGTGTTTGTGGCAATGCAGAAGAGGCTGGCAGAAGATGTCTTTCCCAAATCCTGCCTGGAGGGCCCCCGCACCCGGCTCTCCCATTAGAAACCAGCAAGGAACTGATTCCTATTCCAGGCTTTCAGGCTTCCACGCTAATTTAACCTGAACCATTTCCTGCTTTATGAGAAGGAAGCAGGGATGAAGGCTGTACATTTGAAGGGGAACTGAAAAGAATATCAGCAATTTTATGGCTGTTCTTTTTCTTGGCAGGACATCAGGGGAATGCTTCCCTGCCCCCAAGGGGAGAAGGTGGAAGAATGCAAACACTGGATCAGGGTTAGTTTGTTTTTATTTCGAGTTTGTCCTCGCAGTGTTTCCTCCCCATGCTTGTTTTATTAATATTCATGCATTCATTCTCAGACCGTTGTTTATGTGCAACACAGCTCAGTCCTATTCAGCTTAAACTAAGAACCTTGTTGTGAGACAAGGGACATCTGAAGACAGCAGTCATCTTCTTCATGATCGATCAATATGCACATCAAAATTAGAAGAAGATGCAGAAAGAATAGGACACAGTATCCTGTATGAAAAGTAAGACAACAATTTTACAAGGATTAGTTACTTGCACTGGTGTGTGGTGTTGTCTGTACTTTTTCAGCTAGCCTTATATATCCAAGTAAAGCAAAAAATGGCAATAGTATTATTTGATTAATTTGGATGTTGATGTAAGAATATGCAAGCTTTTGACTTTCATAGACTTGTTTATTTGACAGTGTGAAAAGTTAATTTTCAGTTTTACAAAGGGATTAAGAGAAGGGAGCACATAAATGCAAACACTTTAGTTCAGGCAATTAGATATGTAAACTTAATTTTTAAAAACTTTTAAAAATAAAAGTTACTGCACTGGGCAACTATTGTACAAGAACATGGCCCTGACTTTTCCTGCCCAATCATGCTCTTCAAATCAGCACAAAGACATCCTGTCAATGGCATCACTAGGGTTGGCATCACCTGATGTGGCAACACATGTGTGTCACACACAAACGCACACACACCCATTGACTTCCTCCCATACCACATCATAGACAATCCTTAGTCATGTTTTTGTACTAATGTTACTCATAAATCATAATCCCTATATATAACTGAATGTAATGGTAATAGTTGTGACATAAAACAACTATCAAAATTAAAATTATAACTTTAAATTGCAATATCATGTGCACAACCTAAATGTATTTACACGTACATAGTTTCATGTGGTTAAAGTGAAAATTTGGTAAGATTTGATGTTTTAATGAAAATTTTAAAATAATTTAAAAAAATTAAATGTTTTAAAATATTTAAACATTAATTTAATTTTTAAAATTTTATTTACAAAAAAAAAAAAAAGCTTGCAGCATCTCTTTTCTCATTGAGCCTCTTTTCTCATTGAGCCCCATCTCTTTGGTATTTTAGAGGGATGCAGGTGGACACTACAGCCCAAATTCAGATGTTTGGGGAGCAGTGGTGTCATCCCCCTTAGAGTGTCACCTGGTATGGTCCTCACCTCTCACACTCCATAGGTGACACTTCTGCATCCTGTTAGAGTATCCGTTATCTGAAACACTTGGAACTGGAAGTGTTCTGTATTTTTAAAAAATTTTTGGAATACCTGTATTTGTATATACACAATGAGACATGATGAGACTGAAGAGAGGGACTGAAGATCTGTGAAATGGCAGGAGGCCTTTCTACAGATGCTTGTGTCTATGTCCAGTCTTGCAAATACAGTACAGGTACTGTATATGCTGTGCTACTTGTGTTGTAGCTCAAAATGTTTTGTAATGTGGAGTACTTTAGATTTTGGAATTCCAGATAAGGGATATTCAATCTGGACAACAATAGTGCATTATCTGTAAAACCATAATAATATTATGAATGCAAAAAACAACAACAACAATGTTCTCACTGGGACATTTGGAAGAATCACCAAAGTCTGAACCTGAACATCTCTAGAAAAGACTGTATGTTTTTTCTTTTTTGGACCAGCATTTTGCTGGTTAATGTTGTTGAGGACATAGATTTCAGCGTTTAATACATCTTGCCATGTTATCTATCTGGTCCATACATTTTTGAAAGGAATACGAATAATATAAAAATATTGGTGGTGAATAATGCAAACATCTGCCTGATTGAAAAAGGATTTGTATATTTTGGAATAATTTTACCTTCCCAGTTCTTAATTTTGGATATGAAGCCAAACTGATAATGTCTCTCCTGCAGAATGAGTACCTCATACAAATACTTGCTAAAAGAATACAATTTTTTTTCAGTTAAACAACAGTCTTCTGTCACCTCAAATATTAGTCCTGGCAATATTTTTATCCAATGGAATATTAATTTGGAATAGGGAGAGTTGGATTCTTCCAGCTAACTGCCCTGAATGACATGTTTGAAATTGACTTTTCACATCTTCATAAATAATGATGTATACCTACCAACTGTGCGTTTTGTGTGTGAGAGATTGCCTGGAAAGTTGCTAGCAGTTCATCAACTGCAGGGGATATTATTGAAAGAGTGAAAACTGTATGTGTAAGCTGGTGCTTCTGGATTCATTGCAGATGAATTTGTGTTCTGGCTACGCATGGCTGCAAAAATCAGCCATTTTACTGCACTGTACCTAGGAAATATTCTGTTCTCCCCCTCCTCTCCTCCATCCTGAGTAGCTACTGTCACAGATGATCAAAGATCAAAGACCACGTTGGAAATAATAGAAAAGAAAGAATTTGTATTATACATCTGGAGGCCAGAAGGAGCACAAGACAATTCACAGAGCAAGATGTAGGGAGGTAAGGCTGGAAATGGCTGTGCCAAATCCTTTAAAGAAAAGTGCCATGTCACAGGGGCAGTACTTTGGATTCCTGTGTATTAAGTCATGCTTAACCTATCTTATTGATGATTTTGATGGGGAACCCATGGAGACTCAAAACTGTTCCAAATGGGTTTACATGGAATTGAGAGTTCCCAAAAAATTCCAAAGAGGACAGTTGTGGGGACTGGGAAGAATTTTTGTCATCATCTTCACCGAAAATGTGTCTCTTAGGACCTTATCGCACCAACAAAAAACCCAACTGCTCCCCAATGGGGTACAGTTGGGTTGCAGGTTGCTACCAAGAATTATTGCATGTAATTTGCTGCCGATTCCTCCAGGCAATTGCAACCCAGCTTCATCCCAGGTCCTAGGCATGCTTTAGAGGCCATTTTTTCAATCCAGGAACTTTCTTACTTGGAAAAGCAGCTTCCGAAGTGTGCCTGGGACTCAGGATGCAGCTGGGTTGCGATCGCCTGGCAGAATCGGCGGTGCATTACATGTGAGAATTCCCAGTAGCAACCTACAACCAGACAGTATCCTGTTGGGGAGCAGTTGGGGTTTTTTGTCATGGTCCTATGTCCCACCTCCCTGATTCTCTCAGTCACGGCATCACAAACTGTGAAATTAGTGTGAAATACATCATTCTGTCCCTTAAAACCATCCCATTTCTGACTTGGTTATGTCACATGTAACTTTCCACATGACACAGTTTTGGTACTCTGATTTTATTTTAACTGCCACATCAACCTTCTGTGGGATCCTGGGATTGTTCATTGTGGAGGACCTTTGGAATCCTCAGGGGGAGAATCCTTCTCTGAAGCCTCAGACTAAAATATATACACCTCAGGAAGATCCCATATGAGGCAGCCATGGCAGTTAAAGGGGAACCATAGTGCTATAATTGTGTAGTGTGAAAGGACACAAGGTCAACGGTGTTAAATATGAAGATCTGAAGGAGTCAGTAAAATGTAGTTTCTGTTGCTATTACTATCATCATTCATTAACATCACCCCCACCCCCACCCCCACTAGGTCAGAAAACATAAGTAGATTTGGCAGTGAGCTTTGTCTGCAGCACATTTTGAAACTTTTCTTTCTGCCAGGGATGCCTGGCACCCAGGAGAGAGATAATAATGCTTTGATTTATCTTATAAGTTTGTGGCAAAGATTACAAGATTGTAATTCTCGGATCCAGGAACCAACCTGCTCTGGATGGAGTCAGTGTCACTATGGGCATGCAAGGGGTGTGGATGGCACTGGGTAAGACACTTTAGAGGGGATGTATACACCCAGTGGGACTGGCATGGCAGCTGCGCAAGCAAGAAAGGATGTTGCATCCCCTGCTTGCTTGCCCAGCAGCCACACAAGACCCCAAATGACCATCCAGAGCTGCAAAAACCCCTGAGAAGCAGGCACTGGAAGGGCAAGGAAACAAGTCATTGGGAGAGGAAGAGCAGTGGGGTAGTCTACTTCCCCACACCAGATGACACCAAGCACAGGAACACTACTGGATGGCATTGCGCTACCCCTGAAGGCCCAAGTGTGTAGCCTGGTAATACTTCTGGATCTATTTTTCTCATCCGAAGCTTGGGTTGTTTGGTGCCACCTTTAACTGGTCCTTCAACTATGGCCTTTTCTGGACAGAGGTAGATTAGCCACAGTAGCCCATGCATTGGTAACTTCCTGACTGTTGCTGTTATTGTTGTTCTTGTGTTCCTCCAACTCATTTTTGGCTTATGGTGACTCCAAGGCAAACCTATCATAGGGTTTTCTTGGCAACTTTCTTCAGAGGGAGTTTGCCACTGCTATCCTCTGAGGCTGAGAGAGTGTGACTTGCTCAAGGACACCAAGTGGGTTTTTATGCTTGAGCAGTTCTTTGAACCTTAGCCTTCAGAGTTATAGTCCAGTGTTCAAACCACGACATCGCACTGGCTCAGAACGTTCTTATTTGACTGTTACAATGCACTCTGTGGAGCTTATCACTCAGTTATTTTAAACCAACTCCAGCCTCCCGGGCTGGAGCTGGGATGCGGGATGGTGGCTGGGATTATCACACCCAAAATCACTGCCAAATCACCAGCTGCCATCAGCTCACTACATTCCAGCCGGGTCCCAGCTGTGCTTCACCAGCACTTTTTAAGTCAGAAAGCTTTCTGACTTCAAAAAGTGCTGGTAGAGCATGGCTGGGTCCCAGGCTGATGGTGGCTGGCAATTTGGCGGTCATTTAGGGTGCAATATTCCCCACCTCCATTCCGCATCCCGGCTGCCCTTGTAGCTGATTTGGAACCTAGAGCAGTGAGATTCCTGATTACAGTATTCTATAGACACCACATAACATTGTTCTTAAAGGAATTGTATGGACTACCAATATGCTTTTCATTCTGAATTCAAGCTGCTGCTGCTGATGTTCAAAGCTCAAAGTTAATTGAGATCTCAATATGGAAAGGAGTGTCCCTTTGTATATATGCATGCCTGAGGACTGAGATATTCAATAGTCGCCAGTTTCCTACCATTGGGATCAATACACTGCAGGAAGACATGGGAGAGACTCTTCTCTGCTATGGTGCCCTACTCTGCTATGGAATGCTATGCCCTTGGAAGGCCAGTTGGTGCCAACCTCAGTTTCCTGCAAGTGTTAAATTAGAACACAACTTGTTATTAAAGTCTTTGCAGCCTAGTTTATTTTATTCCAAAATGTACATTATTTTAATCTTTCAAGCTGTTATAATTTGCTCTATTGTTTCATATTTTTAGCCTGTTAAAATTGCAGTCATATCTCAGTTAACAAAGCCGCTGACAAAGAAGCTCCTTTTTACACTCATTTTATAACCAATCAGACCATCCTTCTTTCCCTTGTGCTCTGTCTAGCTGGAAGGCATTTTTAGCAGCATCAGCACTGGGAAGATGGTAAAGGAGGGATGGAAAAATGCAGACTTTCAGTGTTGGATTTCAGCAGTGTATTTGCAGTAAAGGTAAAGGTAGTCCCTTGACATGAATGTCTAGTCACAACCGACTGTAGGGGGTGGTGCTCATCTCCATTTCTAAGCCAAAGAGCCAGCTTTGTCTGAGGACTGCTCTGGTGGTCATGTGGGCAGCATGACTACACCGAATGCTGTTACCTTCCCACTTGCATTTGCATGCTTTCGAACTGCTAGGTTGGCAGAAGCTGGAACTAGTGATGGGAGCTCACCTCATCATGCAGCACTTGAGCCTTGAACCTGATCTTCCGATCATCTTAACCACTAAGCCGCCACATCCCTGTTTTGCAGTAAACAATGCAATAAAGCTTGAGCTTGGAAAGAATGTAGGCATCTATTCTAGGTGATCCTGCTGTACCTATCTAACTGAACATACATGAACAGCAAAACAGTGATAAAATGAGAAAGTGGTGTTCCCCTAGCATATTATAAGAGCTAGATCTATATGTTTTGCCATCAAAAAGGAAATCATAAAGTGGTGAAAGAAAAAAATCACGTCTGAATGCTTTTGGAGGAAACTTTCAAGTGGTCTCTAGGTTAAGCTTTTTTTTAAAAAAAAAAATATCCAAAGCTTACCTGACCAGGTTGTTTCATTTTCATGTGCATATTGTTAGTTGTGGATAAAAAGTTTGTGGAAACATGTTGAAATGTGTTCCTTTTTTTATGGTGTAGAATCCTATTCCTTCCATATTATTTGTGCCTTTGGTACCAATTTTTCTGTTAAAAGAGTCATGCCCAGGAACATGTCTACTTTGTTAACTGAAGTATACCTGCAATTTTATTGTTTTATATTCTTAATTGTTTTAGGTTGTTTGAATTGATTTTACCTATTACTACTGACATGCTGTAGAAAAGAATATAAATATTTCAATTAATAAATAAAGGATGCAGAGTACTTTCAAGGTCTAGAACAAGTAGTATTATTACACAAAACATTACTTGATCCCACATGCATGTGTGAAGTGAAATTTTATTCTAAACAGTATTTATTTCTCTGTCACGCAGAACAAGAAACACATTAGAAAACATGATTTTTAATCCCAAACATGTCTGAACTAATGAGAAAAATCAACACTTTCCAGTAATTTCTTTTTTAAAAAAAGGCCTGAGTCTGATTGAAAATCTGGTTAGTGAGGTGCTCTTCAGTTTAAACAAGCATAGAATGTTTTCATTTATACCATTCTCCTATTAACCTTCAACATTATCAAATTCCTGGACCCCACTCTCTATATTAGAGCTCTCAGGCTCTTCAGGCTAACTGAAGACTTTGCAAACAGGTGAGAGTGCAGGAGGAAGAGAAGAAAGAGGCAATGTATATCATACAAAGGGCTGCATAATTTAAAGCATCTTTAGCTGAGTGGTTCAATGAAAAGGATGTGGCTAAAACAAACTGTAAAAAGAAAAAACCACAGAGAAGGATCAAAGTGTGCACGTAAATTTATTCCTTGTGACAGTGGCTTTTCTTCTCTCCTTTTCCCTCCACCATGAAGGTTGATTCGTTTGTGGCTCAGCCTCTCAAATATGCCCATATCTCTGGATTTGATCAAGATTCTGTTATTGATTGATGGGGATGGAAGACACCAGATACCGCCAGATACTGTAGATTCTGAACAAGATCTAAAGAGCACATCCATCAGCTCTGTGCTATGAGCGTAAATGTTTCACAATCCATTCTACTAATAAGCAGTACAAAAGGCACCATAAATATTGGTGAGTGTTGGACTGAAACAGATAAGAAATCTATATAGATACTGTATTTCCTAACTAGGCAGAGAAAATATACCTTTATACCGTGGAATCAAGAATCAAATGCAATACTATTTTTAAATCATTATATCTAATGTGTATAGGGTGGCTCTGTGTCTTGTAAAGGCACCTATACAAAAAAAAAAAAAAAAAAAAAAAAGGATTGAGTATGCCTTTGATGAATCAACTCTTTCCTGTACTTTGAAGATACAGCAATATGATCCAGTAACACTGCTCACCCACCCACCCACCCACCCCATGATCCTTTTTCATTTTTCATTTTTGTTTCCCAGCCAATACATGTTTCCTGACACCCGGGAAACCCCATCAAAATGATCTGTGAGATCTTTCACACTTCAAGATGTCTTCCAAAGCAATCTGTTCACAGGACAGTGACTTCATCCCCATGCCAATACTTTTCTCTCCCATCTGAACTGTGTTGCAACCCTAGCAGTAACTGGGTGAAATTTTTTTCAGCAGTAATAAATAGTGGTCAAGTAACCCTGTTGTTATTGTTATTAATCAGAGGCAGTGGTGTCATTAGGGGGTGCGGAGGGGTATGGACTACACTGGGTGATACCCAAGAGGGGGCTGTCACACAGTGGGGTGGTACAACCAGAGGGACTGGCACGGCTAATGGGCAAGCAAGAAAGTGTGCTTTCCTGCTTGCCCAGCAGCTGCACGAGACACTAAAAGAGCCCTCTGGAGGTTGCAGCATCCCCCCCCCTTCAGTAGCAGCGGCTTCTGGGGGAGCAGTTAGCCAGTTAGACCCTGAAGGCCTTGGTGGCAGGAGGGGGCTGCTTTTAGAATCTGGCGTGGCTGCAGCCACACTGGACCTTGACAGCTTTGGAGGGGCAGCTGTCTCAGCAACAGTTCAGGTGGGCAGGTGGGAGGGCAAGCAAGGTAGTTTCCTCCGATACACACCAGGTGACACCAGCATCACTGACACCACTAGTCGGAGGCCCAATAGCAATTTTTTCTGGACTAAATTATTTGGGGTGGTCCTACTAGTGCCACCCACAGTAGTTCTGGGGAGGAGTCTGCCCTTTTTAATAGCCTCTACGTTTTATTATATGTCCATAGTATGTTTTATATTATGTCCCAAATTTTACACCATGTCCTAAATTCTTTATACCATATCGTAAATTCTTCATAGTGTTCTTTGCTGTTCTTTTATTATTTACACTGTACACTATTTCTTGATTTTTTTACTAAATTATTTTGGGTGTCCCTGTTGCTGCCACCCACAATGATTGTGTGGAGTTGTCTGTCAATTTTGGGGCTACCTAGGCTGTTTTACATGATGTCCTCTGTGAAGTACAGAACAAGACTTTCCGCAATATGCCCCTATTATACCATTTGTAGCCAGAGATGATACTGTCCAACCTGTTCTCTCCATTCTACTAAGTTTCCATTATGCCCGCTTTCAAAGTCAAAAACTCCATCTCCTCTAGATGTTCAGAGACTTCTAGTATTGGCACAGAAACGTCTGTATGCAGTGACTGTCTCCATTTGTCTCTCCCTGCTGCATAAATCTTTATCTGGCTATCCCAATGGTGTATTTGTGATCTATTTCTACTCTCGTCTTCACTGGGGTGATCAAACAGTTGTACCATCTTCACCTAGAGCTCATTCTGAACAGGGAACCCCCCAGCTTCTTTCAGGGTTTTCCCAGGGTGCAGCATTAAAAACTGCTCTGCCATCTTTTAGCAGAGAAGTGCTAACCATCTTCAAATGGAGCCGGTCACTTTTACACAGACCTGCCATGCCCCAATGTGTTCCGCGGAGTCTAATAAAATTAAACCTTTCCTCCCTTCCTCACTTTCTCATGTACACAGTGAGAAACCTATTGGTTGGACCTTCACATGAAACATTTACTTTATTCAAAGACAACTCTATTTTACTTGGAAATCCTGGCATTCAGTCTACCAACCTAAATTTGATTTGCAGGACTTCCCCACTTCATATCCCCACTTCATTATTGTCAACATATACCACAACTGCTGACACACTGTGTACCAAACTATCTAGGCATGTGACACCTGCAATCTTTCACACCAGGTAGGCAAACCACCTTGGTGGTGTACCTACCGTTCATGGGCTGAATAGTCTATGCCTGTAATAATACAAGTACCAGAACACTCCTGGTGCCTGGGAGTGTAATACTTCTATTCTGGGACAGCTGGTGCCCAGCAGGTTTGGTGGAGCAAAGAGAAGGTTGAGCCAACGGGTTGCAAGAAAGACAGCCTACGACATTTAATTTGCTAGCCAACTGTCTTCCTGCCAGTATCTAAGCAGACTCAGGAAATTCATTCCTGTAGACTCAAATGAGGAACAGCATCCCAGTTTGAAAGGACTGCGTGCTATCACAGATAGTTCTATGCGTGAAGAAGGGATGTGGTTTCTCCTAACCCACACACCACCTCAATCCTCACATTGTCTGTCTTGTTCCTTGCACGAAGGACTTGGCCCCAGCAAGTCTCTGACTTAAAAAGGTGCTTTGAGCAAAAAAGAAAGGGAAGGGAAGGGGGAAAAATGTTTGGAGCAGCACAGCAGGAAATGTATGTGACCATCATCACAAATTTCATCTTTCCCAATCTTCCAGTCCTCTGCTTTTTGAACAAAAAGTTTAGCTGGAAAAAGGCATGTTGGTAGAGTGAGTTGGGGAAGGAAAGAATTTACTCAGAGTAAAATACATTGCATTGGATGTAGAAGGCTTCAGCCCTATGAATACACTCATAAATGTAAGTCCCACTGGCCAAACTGGACTTATTTTTGAATGAAATGCATAGGATTGCCTCCCTCTTTCCTAAGAAGAAACCCAGAAAACAGCCCAGTTAGGTCTGACAAGATTTCAGTTATTTCAATATGATGGAAATTGCTTAAGCACATGTGTGCAATGTTCATTCAGCATATGTCTCAAATTAAATCAAACAATTCTGGGAGGAATATGGGATTATGCTTGAGAAATAAGCAGTACAGTATTTGGGAAAGGTGGGGTACACTTCAATTAAAGTAATTTTAATTGATCAGTCTATATGAGTCTTAGTTGATCAAATATTTAAGCTATTCATTAGGTCTGCCGAAATGTTCTAGATTTGTATCAGTCTGTGAAAATTAAGTTTATGCATCATATGGAGCTGAAGATGAGAAACTGGAGCATGTCCAAAGGAGGGCAACTAAGATGGTGAAGGGTCTGGAAACCATGCCCTATGAAGAACGCCTTAGGGAGCTGGGGATGTTTAGCCTGGAGAAGAGAAGGTTAAGAGGTGATATGATAGCCCTGTTTAAATATTTGAAGGGATGTCATATTGAGGAGGGAGCAAGCTTGTTTTCTGCTGCTGCAGAGACTAGAACGCGGAACAATGGATGCAAACTGCAGGAAAAGAGATTCCACCTCAACATTAGGAGGAACTTCCTGACAGTAAGGGCTGTTCGACAGTGGAACACACTCCCTCGGAGTGTAGTGGAGTCTCCTTCCTTAGGGGTCTTTAAGCAGAGGCTGGATGGCCATCTGTCAGGGATGCTTTGACTTGGAGTTCCTGCATGGCAGGGGGTTGGACTGGATGGCCCTTGTGGTCTCTTCCAACTCTATGATTCTATGATTCTATGAAAACACTACATTCAGAACAATCAGGCAAGGCAGAAAGTGGGTATTAAAAATAGATGGGAGATCTGAAATATAATACAGTACTTAGTAATCAAACAATTTTTCGTGCTCTAAGAATTGTGTACAGTAATTATTGTAGTAATATGTCTTAGAAAACTTATTTGTGTTATTATCTTAAATTTGGGGCTGAAGTGAGACTAAGGGACACCAGTTTGTCTACAGCCTTCTAACGAATTTGTAGCAAGCCCTAAATCAGATTAGAGGTTCTCATCTCATAGTTCATACTATTCAGCACTACACACCAGTTTTCCTGCATTTCGAAATTATCTGAAGTTGCCATACTTAATGCATATCGGAAGCACTTTCCCCTTTCTTTTAAGCTATAGAAAATTTGATCTTCTCATTCATCACGGCACTGCTATTGTTTCTACATAAGCAGGGAGAGGAAGCCAAATTAGAACAGGATCTCCTTCAGAGTGATTAGGGCTGGTTTGTGCTTTATTTAAAGAGATTACTCTGCTTATTTTACTGTTAGGAAAAGCAGCCAGCATTTCTGTCAACAGCCTTATTGAGTTAATCAGGAGATTTATTTATGTTGGTCCCGAAAAATAGCCCCAACTGGGATAGAGATCAATCAAAAACCAGAGTACAGTTCACACAGAGACACACATGTGAACCGTACAAGCATTAAGGGACTTCTCTGCTCTATCAATGCAACTATATGATGCGCTATTTGCAAGTTTTAAAGTTTGTACAACTGGAAAATTTGCAGTGCTATACATGGTGGTACCACTAAAGTTAGTTGATTTTTCCAAGAGGATAATGAAATAATCCCATGACCACTATGATCTTGTGGGGGCGGGGAGATCTCTGTCATTTTCTAGGGAAAACCTTTAGAATCTAAAATAAGCAGATGATAAGGTTGTTCATATGGGGAGCTCAGCAAACAACTGTTCTTAAGAGTGCTGGACCTCCTTCACACACAATCACAGACAACCCCTCTCCCCAGGTTCCTTGAAGAAAGCCATGGGAGTTAAAACCATTTGCAGGGCAAGCTGAAGAATTATTTTATAATAGCTCCACTTGTCTCCCAGGAGAGGCCACCAAAGAAATGTTCATTTTAGCAGCCATAGTCTTCTCCAGAACGACTGAGCTGAACAACGCTGTCAGCTGTATGGAAGCATCTCTAGGTGAACTATCTGACAGAGGAATTCTCTGCCAGGGCAGCTGAGATCTATTAGCCTCCCTGTGTCTGGTTTGGCAGCAGTCTGCCTTTTTGGCTGTGATGTTGAAGTTGCACGCAGTTTGAACTAAATACCACAAAATAGTAAGAAATGTTCAGACATAAGGAAAGTAGTCCATAAAGAAACAAAAATATTGCAGAAGAAATGTTACTGTAAAAGAAACTCTAGATGTTGCTTGGAACTCAAGACCAGTCACATGATCTTTTGAATCTTTTAAATTTTGGAATCCTGAAGAGAATGTTGGACAAATTGATCAAAGATCCTGGTTTTACTCTTGTTGTGGAAAAAGAGTGGCCAGGCACAAGCAAGAAGAACAAAGAAAAGAAAAGAAAAGCAGCACCTCAAGGTGGTGATGAACTTCGATGTTCTTTGGTTTCACACTAGCACTAATTTTGTTGATGTGGAATAGAGCAATTAATGAGACCAAACAAAATCTATATATCAAATATGATCACTGTCTATTGTTTGAAGATCTGTGATTTCACCTTCCAGTGTTCCCATGTCTGAAAAGCTATGTACTGGTTAGGGAAGTCTGCCACCTACTAACTCAGAATGGTATTGCAGGCCTTAAACAAAAAGGCATATCAAATTACAGTAGTTAAACCTAATAGATAAACAAACTTTACAAACTACAGTATATACTTCCAAGATGCATACTCCTAAAATCCCCTTAGTTATCCCATTGTAACAGACTATGTTTCTCCAACTTTTGTTCTGGAAGCTGTTTTATGTTAAGGCCCCAGGTAATAGATACAACTTGTTACTAGCATGTACATAACTCTTAGTATGTACCCAGTCTTTCATCCACTTAAGTTTCATAGTCTTGGAGATATGGTTGTGATAGACTGTCAACATGTTCTTATGTTCTTCTCTTTGTACATCTGAGGCACCCACAGATCAAGGACAAACTAGAGGTGGCATTAAGTAGATTAATGCAATTACCATGTGTTTTTGTTATATATGTAACAGGCTGAGAATCCTTGGACTGTGGGAGAGGGGTATTGGGAAGTTGAACTCTTTCCCCAGCACAAGCATGACAAAAACAAGCCTCTTGGAAGCTGCAGTTAGCATTTCGGTGGGAGCTCTCCTTGGTGCCAACTCAGACTTCCCTGGAAATGCAAACAGGCACTTCAGAGAGGTTTTCCCCCCTACCCAGGGCCATGGCAGGAAGAGAAAGAGTTTAACTTTCCATCCTCTCTCTAGGTCCAGAGGGTGCTCAGTCATCCCCAGGGCTGCAAGTTATATAATAAAAAACACATACTAAAGGCATACTCACAATTAAAACCATGTCTCCTTCGATTCTAAAATGAATACTTCAAACATTGCAGACAAGTGCCTTAAAAACTGGAAGATCTTTCTGAAAACATGCATCATGGGGGACATGCCCTCTTGTTCCATGTGGTACACACAATCCCATGTCTTTACTTTCCATTTCTCTTTAAGTGGTTGGATCAAAGAGTTTTTTAATTTTTAATTAATTAATGTTTAAGTTTTCATTTTGAATCTCTTTCTCTTACCTCCAGAACATCCCCCACCCAATCAAACATTTCTTCACTGAACCTCTTTCCGTGCCTGCAAGTGACATGTTGAACTCATTTAAAATGGGCTTCAATGAGAAGTATGAATCCAACCCATCTGAGCTGGGGGAAGTCTGGGTTTGCAGCCTGGACAAGCTCCATCTCTGGTTTCCTTTCTTTTCTGGTAAATTACAATGGCATGGAAACATAAACATTTGTTTCTATCTAACAAACAGATTTAAATGAATCATAAAACAATTATTGTTGCAATCACTGTAGAAAGACTGCTGTAGAAAACAAAAATTAACCCTGTGCAGGTTGATAAACAGATTCTCATTTTCTTAGAGCAAGACATGAAACTTTACAGGAATGTACAAAAGGTCAAAGAACTGTTTACAGTGTTATCAGTTGGACAAGCAGCAAAATAACTTTCAGCATCTGCCAAAGAAGCTGTATGCCTGCCACAAAGTCCACCCATTCACTGTTGATAAAGAACAAGCAGGGATTTCTCTGAAGATGCCAGCCACAGATGCTGGCGAAACGTCAGAAAGGAACTCTTCTAGAACAGGGCCACATAGCCAGAAAGCTCCACAAAAAAACTATGGATGTCAGCCATGAAAGCCTTTGACTCAACAAACAGGGATGTTATTGCAAATGTGCTGAAGAATCAGCTTGTTATACATACTGAAGTGAGCTCAGAAGAAGAATCCCATATATCAACCAGGAGAAGAATGACAATTCTAAGGGCCATTTGTCCGTCTTGACTGGGAGAACAGTTCTGAGGGTTAATCTGGTTTGTAATAAAAAATCCACACCATTGTAATCTGTTTCTAATCTGATGGTGATGCCATCAGCATGTCGATGACACCCAACTCTGCTACATCTTTCCACCCTAGACCAAGGAGGCTGTCCTGGTCCTAAGCCAGTGTCTGTCATCAGTAATGGACTGGATTGATTAAGGCAAAGAAATTGAAACTTTGAGACAAGAGACAATACTCTCCAAATCAGTTGAAACTAAGGCAGGTCAGGGAATAGGGATTCAGCCTGTGTTAGATGGAGTTACACTGAAGATGCAAGCTCATAGTTTAGGTATACACCTAGACCCAGCTTTGAATCTGGAGGCCCCAGTTTCTGTGGTCTGCAGGATTGCTTTTGCACATTTAAAGCTTGTATACCAAATGCACTTGAGAGATCAGATCTGGAAATGATAGTATATGCCTTAGTTACATCCTGCATAGACTACTGTAACATGCTGTACATGCGGCTGCCTTTGAAGAGTGTTCAGAGACTTCAGTTAGTGCAAAGAGCTGCAGCCAGGTAGGTACCTGGGGCTGGCTACAAGAAGCACACAACTCTTTTGTATTGTATTGCATTGTTTCAAATTGCTTTTTAAATCTTTTAATGGTATTTTATCTATTAAGTGTAGTTTTAAATCATTTTAATGTCAATAGTTTAACTTCATTTTAATGTTCACTTCACTGTATGATATCATCTGTATCGTTCTTTAAATTAATAGCTGCTTGAAGTCCCATTTTTGAAAAAAGGCAGGTTAATAATAAAGGCAGAGGATGGTTGTGCTCTGATAAACTTCATGGCTTTATCTTAATGCAAAGATAAAGAGATCTTTTGGATTTTATTCTGGTGCCAAACAAACACTTTGTATGGAACCCATTTGGGTATTTTCTGGATATGTTTCTACCATGGCAGTGATATATAATGTATAATGGTATAACTAGTTTTCAAATGTCTTGCATGCACTGAGACAATCCATGTACCCATGAATGATCCCCTTTTCCTAGGAAGATAGTGGAGTACACTGTCATTTGGGAGTGTATTCTTGTTATTGTTCTTTTGAATAGCCAGGCAAAGGAAAGTACCTTTCCTGAAAGTTTTCACATTTGATGGAGTGGAACAAATTTCCATATCATTGTGTAACATGGAATTTGAGCACAAAAATCTCTCTCCCCCATTCCTCCAGTATCCTGCATCACTGGATGATTTAAAATACCATGACATGATTCTATTCAACTCAGGTGACTAATTTGTGTTCAGGAAATCACAATCACTTTAACTGGATTGGGTCCTATGTCTATAATATCAAAGCTTGGGGTTGTTTGGTGTCATAACTGGAATAGCTGTCATAGATAGCTCACAGCCTGATGAGAAGTGCACAGTATTTTTGCAACACTGGACTTTTTGAGTCTTCTATGTATTCAATTACTAGTGGAAAATTCATTCAGCGCCATAAAATGAGGGCGAGCAGTTCATACTCAATGGTGGGGTGACTATTTTTTAAAGCCCAATTCTAACACAAGGCTTCTTTAAATCAGCTTACTAAACAGTGCCTTCCCCTTTATTAAAGGCTTGAATAACCCAAAGCAGCTTGAGAGTGTGAATTTCCTTTGGAGATTGGTATTATTTTTGTTAAATGTGTTGTTACAAAGTGACCATACAGGTTGGGTGGATGGCAAGCAGATACTCAGGCAATGATTGTTCATCCCAGATCACTTTTACTCCAGACCAAACAGTCCAGAAATGTAGAACTTTATCATACACAGTTTTTGAACTGAGATAAACGTTTGATAATAGTGCCTTTGGTGATACCTATCACACGATGCCATCTCTCATTGTTGCCTTGTCTTAGAAGCATGGTTAGTCCACACCTTGCCATTGATGGGAAAACCCATCAATAAGCTCCCAATTGTGCTGGTATGGTGCTAGTCCTCAGGTGCAGTATATTATCCTGTGGCAGTTCTGGAACTGTGCAGTCAAGTGGTGTCAGTGTCTCCTCCTCCCCAGAACACACACACACACAAATGAAAGGCACATTGGTTAGAGCATAGGGCAGAGAAGCAGGGCAGAAAAGAGCATGAGGGGCCAGCAACAGACAGATGGTGCTGATGGAGGGGCATGTGCTCTCAAACCCTTCATTAATGTGATCCCAGCAAGAATGGAGGTGGTGTGATCAACTCCAAAGTGGAAGCTCTCCAAGTAGATTAGACTTGGAAACATGTACAGTATAGGTTTTGAAAACAACTCTTTAACTTGTAATTTGGTTGTATAAATATAAGGGTGCTATGGGTCAGGATGCTGTGGTTCAACTTGACAGTGAGAGCAACAGGGCAGGTCAAAAGAAGTGAAAAAGGTCACAAATGTGTTCAAAGGAAAAGTGCTAGTTACTCAGTGATGGCTGTTCTGTGTGCTATATGAATCCAAATAACTGTAAAGGCAGTGTGGCATTGTGGTTTCGGTGTTGGACTATGTCTCTGGAGACCAGGGTTCGATTCTCTGCTCGGCCATGAAACTGCTGGGTGACTTTGGGCAAGTAAGGGGAAGACAATGGCAAACCTTCTCTGCACAAATCTTACCAAGAAAACCTCTTACTCCCTCGCTTTCTTCCTTTTTCTTTCCTCCTTTCTTTTCTTTGCTTCAGGAAAGCACAGAAATGAAGTGTATCCACGGGAAAGTGCTGAAGAGGTCAAACAACAGAAATGCAAAATTTCCCTCGTGATTGACAAATGTGTCTTGCTCTCACTGTCATGGTGAGAGATTTCCACTAAAATGATGTGACTTCTACAAAATAAAACCTGAAATAGATTTTTTTTTTTAAAAAAAAAAGTGTTTCTCCACCATTTGGCTAACTTGGCTTACATTTGCTAAAAGATGTGCAAAGCTTGGCAGACTGCTCTGTTAGTTGCTCAGCCAGGTTTTAAGGAACCTTCCCAGAAGGACTGATTGGCTAGAAACCAAACAGAGCTCAGCGGCTTCATTAGTTGGACCTGGAAAGCAGCCAAACTCCTGTAATCTGGATTAGCAATATTTCTATTTTAGCAAAGGATGAGAAAAGAATGGTGCTCCAAAGTTTCTGAATCTCTTTCTGAGAGACAGGAATGAGAAAAGCTTTCCGTATGTTATTTCCTATTTCGGACTCTACAGTTATGGAGAAATTTTTTCCATATTTTGATTATACTGTCATTCCTATTTTAATAACTATGGTGCTCTTCAAAGAACTGAAGAACATGGAAGGATGCAGGAAGGGATTCTGCCGAGGCCAGATTGGAGTGATTGGGATCTTGGAGTAGTTTCAAAAACAGAACTCCCTTCTTGTACATGTGTGACTTATTATGGGAGGGGTGGCATACAATTTAAATAAATAAATACATTATTAAATAATAAAATACAGCATACAACAGAGAACTGCACTAAAAAAAAATCTTCCATTTGCAGTTCTGCAATTTCAATGAGACTAAGAGCCAAGGGTTTTACATACACTCCAAACAGATGGAAACTACTAATGTGGGAAACTGTGAAAATTCAATATTAGCACTCTTTACTGATTGTCACTTTATTTCTTTAGGTAGATAAAATGTGTAATGTGTAACCTGATTTGGTTTACAAGTATCATATCTGTTATGTTAAAGGTTCAATCTATTCAGAAAATAATTATAAATTGGCTGAGCAGATGCAGACAGGGAAAATACTGTGGTTTATCCATTTAATCTTATTTTCATTGGAGATTTTAAATGTGTAGAATTGACATGTCTGAGGCCTTACAGTTTTACATTTAAAAAACAAACAACCCCTGAGTTGTTCTAAGATTACAAACAGAACAAAAACTCCTTTAAATCAATTGGTGCTTTCTTTGGTTAAGAATACTATTTTTCCTCGTCACATACCTCATGAGTCTCTTTTCTATAGAGTTTATCATACAACGGAATTTGGGGGTATAATGCAAAGGCAATCCGAATGCAATAATGGGGTTTCACGTAATTGTGTATGAGTGTATCTCATGCAATTTCAGGCAATGGGAAGTCATTCCGAATGCAATCATGGAGTTTCATGTAATTGTGTATAAGTGCATCTCACACAGTTTCAGGCAATGGGGGGTCATTTTCAGGAAATGGGAAGTCATTCTGAATAGTTTAGCAAATTTACGTGAATTTGAATTGACTCCATTCAAAATTGGGAGAAATTCCTCCTGTGTGATAGACTCCATTGTGTTATATAATTGTCTCAGATTCTGCATTACAAAATGGAAGTGCAGTTAATCTTCAAAAACCTCTGAAGAAGTGGGACAGAAGAGTTGCGTGTTCATAAAATATGGACAGTTCTTGGCTGAGCCGGGAAAATTTATCCAAGCAAGGCCTGAGAAACATGGCTGGATGACAAATGTATTTTCCCTTAAATATACTAATGTAACACCATCATTAGTAATCACTAATGGCATTGCTTTATATCAAAGAAAATAGGTTGGCAATAGTTGAAAGGAAAGTTGGCTGAAAATGCAAATTGCCCTAAAATATATGCAGGCTGTTTATACACACATTTTTCTTTCTAGTAACAACATCCTTGGTCATGTTCCAGTTCTCATACAAGGCAACTGTATTTATTACAATCAGTAAATACACCTCTCTGCTCCCATCCCACAGAAAAGGAATAATGTTTGTGAGCCCAGTTCTAAAATCTGTGCACCCTGATTGTGCTGTTTCCAGTGGGATCCCTGAGAATGCAGTATTGTCCAAATGCTTCCCTCAGTCTCCCTGTGTGTCCCCCAGACCCATAAAAATCCCTGAAACCAACCCTGCCCATCATACATGGAAGCATAGACAGCAGCTTCCCTGGTATCTTAACCACTGCAATAACAGCATCCCAGATGCCAGGGATGATGAGGGCCCTTTCACACTATATGGAAATTGCACAATGATTCCATTTCAGCTACCATAGCTGCACCCATCTTAGGAGGACACTAGAGTTCTCTGGTTGGTAATTCAAAATGTCTCTCCCTAAACCACTGGAGAAGAGTGGTGAGGATCCCAAGGATGGCCAAAAAACCCCCAAACAAATGGGTCCTAGAACAGATCAAGCCTGAACTCTCCCTGGAAGATATGAGGTTGAAAGCTTTCACAGCCGACATCCATTGGGGTTTTTTTTGGAAGGGGGGTGTATGTGTGCATGTTGGGGGGGGGGGTCAGGCTATGCCGTGTACTAGAAGAGTTTATTCCTGACCTTTCACCAGCAGCTGTGGCTGGCATCTTCAGAGCTGTGGCTGGCATCTTCTTCTCTGAAGATGCCAGCCACAGCTCAGCTGCTGGTGAACGTCACGAATAAACTCTTTTATAACACAGCCTCATAGCCTGAAAAACCCACAACAACATCAACAATCTCCCAGGAAGCCAACATGACAAATATGAGGCTGTGGTACTTTGATCACATCATGAGATGGGATAACTCATTGGAAAATACAATAATCCCAGGAGAGGCAGGGGGAAGAAGAAAGAGAAGAATACCGCATGATAGTTGGATGAACTCTACTAAGGAGGTAGAGGGTATGAATTTACAGGACCTAAGCAGAACAAGTCTTGGAGATGTCTCATCCACAGGGTCGCCATGAGTCATGATCAACTCAAAGGTGGTTAACAACAGCAAAAGCTTTAGTCTACACTGGAGGCTGGAAGACCACATGCCAGATGATTAGACTCAATCGGGGAGGTCACAGACCTGAACTTTCAGGAGCTGAGCAGAGTAGTTCAGGATAGGGAGACTTGGAGATGCATGGAGTCACCACGAGGCAAGATCAAGTCAATGGCAATAAGAAACAACAACAAACCACAAGTCTCAGGATTCCATGACAGCTAATGTGGCATTGTGTAGCATAAAAGTGCTCTGAGAAATATAATTTTCTTAGGGCACTAGAGAAACACAGACATCAGATTCTAGGAGTACAAGAAAATTTACTAATCCTAGTATCTAAATATTTGCAGGGCATGTGCCATCAATACTAAAGGACAGGGAACTACATTTCCTAGACTGTAAAACTTTCATTTCATTCTTTGTGCGTCAGTCTGGGAAAGGAGGACACTGCATTGGATTATGAGCCAGAGAAGGACTTCTTGAGAAAATATCACTCATATCATTGTTGCTGAACATAATAAAAATAATTAATTAAACATTCAGTGGAAAGAACTGAAATCCTATTCTTTCCATCATCACTCACATCATTGTAACTTTTTTTTCATTCTAAGGACATAAATTACAAATTTTGGGGCCACCACATCCTGTTTCCAGAAATGGTGAAACAGTACCAGGAAGGCTTCACAAAGTATGAAGTCTGCAGATGTCTCCTAAAACAATGCTGCTTACACTGTCTGGTATGGAGTGCAAGCAGGATTTTTTCTCTCTCTCACTGTGCGAGGGCTGCTATCATATTTGTGCCCATTGGCTACCACTGTTTCTTTCTTCTGGAAAAAACACACCACAATGGCAGCCAATAGCTTTCACACCAGTATTGGCCAATGGACAACCTCTTTGAGTAGCACTGCCCTAATGTTTATCCTGCTATCAAAACTGATATTCAGAGACAACTTGCTTCGAAATCTTGTGGTTCTACTTGGTGTCATGGCTCCTAGCTACTGACAATCCATGGGTTTGTCTAAACTACAATTTATAACAATCAGTGCTAGTATTACCAAACCTTGTGTAAGTTAATTTCATACATGAATTATATGCTGTGGAAAATTACATAATTTTGCTCTTTTTTCCCCATTTTTCCATCATGTTTCCCAGCTGTGATAAACTTTTTGAGATAAAACAACCAGGCCTCTACACTGAATTACAAATAAAGCCTCATTTAGATTTATATAAAGGCACAAGTGTTTTTCAGATGCTGATCACTTATGTTTCTGTAAAAGGAAGAAAAAAGTTGAATGCAGTTTACTTCTGCCAGAAAAAAAGACCCTTGAACGAAGATCACAGAACAGGGGGAAAATATGTTGGCCCTTAAGAAAGGAATAGAGAGAAATGTGGTCCTCGTTATTTGATAACTATTTTTAATGGCACAAATAGTTTGCTTCACGTTTGGTGCTAATTCTACAATGACATGGACATGGTTCTCACACGGTGGAAAATGTCATGCCAAATAACTTATCTGAGAAAACAATTATGTTCTTTAAAAGAACCTAAATATGCTCACATATTTACTCCATCACTCTCAGGCATTGAAGAACAATGTGTCCAGGTTTATTTCATATGTGTGAACTTAAAAATGTTAGGAAACACAAATGTTTATCATCAGCACCGCCATCGTCCAACTGCATACCTATCTTGAACAAGTTTGCCATTTATTCTTTTTACAGTTCATTTTTACAGAATACCTATTCAGAAGTAAGCTTCATTGAATTCAATGGGACTTACTTCCATTTACGCTTGTATAGGATAGGCTTGGAGCCTTAGATAGTGATTATGGGCCAGACCCATAACTTCCTCACAGATTTTACATGAATTTTATTTAGGCACTGTTAAGATTAACAATGTGTGCTGTCTAAAACACAAACCAGCTGGCATGATATTGATTTCAAATGATTTAATTTGGCTCAGAGTAACATGGTATCTCATTGTATCTCTGACTTAATTAGGCTACCCATACTAGGAGATGATGACAAGCAGCTACAACACAAGATTACTTCTACCAGTACTGATGCCATGAAGTTATGTTAGTTGGGTTTTTATTTTCATAGCGGTTGTTTGCTTTGCAATTTTCCTCCTTTCTGTTGCCCTATGAAAACAGCAGTGACACCACATTAAAGTAAAACAGAACTCTTATGAAAAAGAATGCCGAATTCAGAAGGTTATTAGTTATCTCGTGGAGATCTTATAATTTCAGGGGGAGGTAGAGTCTGGGTAGCTTCAAGCTGCATGTTACATGAAGTCCCATCATTCTTTCCTTTGAATGTTTTATGAATTATTTTATAATAAAAACACCCCTTTGAGCAAGAGAGAGATTAGTGGTCCCATTTACCATCTGAAGAGCCAATGAGCACACATGTTTGCATCACCTGCACTCAGAGGTTTGGGGTGGGGGCTTGTCAGTGCAGTCCTACATCTTCCATTTAACGTTCACTTATTCTCCCGACCTAACCACCTTCATGGAGCTACTGAGGAACATAGGGTAGGCCAGGGGGAGGTCAATTAGGGATGCTTTATGAACATCCAGATGGGTCATGCCTGAGCCTTGATGGCATGGCTATAACACAAACACTCTGCATACAAGAGTAGCCAAGCTCCATGCAACCACTATAGTGGCTATTACATGGTTGTGGAGGGAAGTGACTGTTTCTTGTAACTTTGCGGTCCTCTCTCTCTCTCTTTCTCTGACACACACACACAAACCGCAAAGTTACAAGAAGCAGTCACTTCCCTCCACAACCATGTAATAGCCACTATAGTGGTTGCATGGAATAATGATGATGGCAGCGTCCCTCAGCCTCTTGTGCATTCAGGCGGATGAGAGGCAGTCACACCTGCACAGTCATCTCCTTTCTCCTTCCCACCCATTATAGCAGTAAGTCGATCAGGCTTGGTTGTTGTTGTCTTTGGGATATTGGTTTTGATAGGATGCAGGGAGCAAGAGAAGAGTTTCTTGTATTGTGTTTTCAAACCGTTTCATGTCTAAGATGAACCTATCATGGAGTTTTGTTGGCAAGATTTGTTCAGAGGGGGTTTGCCTTTGCATTCCTCTGAGGCTGAGCCCATGATTATTCAGTGGGTTTCCATGGCTGAGCAGGGATTTGAACACTGGATCCCCCCACAAATCCTCAAACCACTACACCATAGTGGCTCATATGTAGAGTTTGCTGGATCTCAACACCAGGGCCAGCATCTCCTGAGTCTCCAGTTTTCATGGGGCATCTCTAGGCTCCTGCCTAGAAATCTGACGAGGGTACAAATTGTCCAGTTTTGGAGGGCTGAGCTTCTGGCAAGAGGAAAGGGCTGCATACAAATTTCTAGCTCAGCTAAGGATTGATGGATTTCTACCTGAAACTTGCAAAGATTTTTCAGGGATCCATGTATCTAGCTTCCTCCATCCCTCCAAGTCATTGTGCCACCAGGACTCACCGTTCACACTGCTGCACATCCACTTTCTCGCTAGAGGCAAGTTGGCTAGATTAAATGTTCCTTATCCCATCTTCCAAAGTAAGTGAGGAGGAATAATTTCCTTATTTCTCCTTGAACTGGAAACAGCCACTTTAGCTAAGATTTCTCACCAATTTTTGAAACAGAAAAGTATGTTCTGTATGAATGTGTTTGAAAAACTGTGAGAAACCATGGCTGGTACTTAATGCATAATGCTTGATGGCATCACCAAAGACATCTCCTGGGTTTCAGGTTTTGGTCTGGAAACATCAGGGCCTGGGACAATACACATTTTGTGAGTCCTCAGGTTAATTTAAGCCCAGAAGAGACTTTTTAAAAAAACAAACCCAAAACATGATGAAGATTCCTCCATACCCCTTAGATGTATCTGGGGCAAAATATTTATTTATTTGGAAGGAGGTGCAGCCCTCTAAGGGTCTCCTGGGGTTGCTTATGTGGCCTATTTTTCCACAGTTGTCCACCCCTGTTGTATAATCTCATTTTAACAATAACATTGTTGTATGTTTTAACTATGTTATTGTATATTTTAAAATCTGTTTTCACTTTCATTTCTGTAAGCCTCCTTGACTCTCACTTTTGGGGGGAAGGCAGAATATAAGTGAATAACCACATGGTCTTGTAGTGTACACTAAAACGTATGGATCAATCTTGCTCTGGTAAGGTCCTTTAACCATGCAGTAGGGACAATTCATGTGGTTTTTCAATGGAACATAAGATGACTTCCTCAAATGGTTCCCAGTTCCCACAACAGGCAACACCTCCTTAATATCTACAACATGGTAATGTGTAAAAATCAACAACAATGACAAAAACAACAACAACAGCAACATTACTGCAGGTAGCCACTTGGTCTGATCACCAAAAGTTTATTAGAACTGTGGTAACTAACCACTAAAAAGTATGTTAGCAAGCATTTAAGTTCAGCACAAGACTGGGGTGGCAGGGTGGGGGAGAAGACTGGAAGGAAGGAAGACCTTGCTGAGTCTAATGAAAAGTACAGTTTTGCAATTTGCAATAGGATGGACAGAAAACTTTCCAAATCACAAAGTGGATAGTTTCACTTAGTGGTTGGAGACCATGCTGTCTCCTCCTAGGGTTGCCACATCAGGATTAACCCAAGCCTTGAGATTTCAGGGCCAAACCCAAAGACACAATAATGACCTCTTGTGAGGTGACAGGTTTTGGTCTCTAGTGATATTATAAGGATAATGTTACAAGAGGATGTTGCTGTCATTAAGCATGGTACTCTAAGCATCACCCACAGTTATCAAAGGTCTGGGTAACTGAGTATATTATTCAAATTAAACAGAGTACAGGTATTCCTCAGTTAACAAAGTAGATATGTTCCTGGGTATCATAGTGGGTACTTGGTATCCACTGGGGTTTGCTTTCAGGACTCCCTGCCCAGTGGATACCGAAATCCATAGATATTCAAATCCCATTAATGCAATGGATAGTAGAATGATGCTTTTTATATGAAATCGCAAAATCAAGGTTTACTTTTGGAATATATATATATATGAATATTTTCAAGTCATGGATACTTGAATCCCTGGATAAAGAATCTGTGGATACAGAGGGCTGATTGTACTGCATTAACAGAAAAATTGGTGATAGAGGTAGAAAGAATGTTCAAGTCCCATTAATGCAATGGATAGTAAAATGGTGTCCCTTACATAAAATGGCAAAATCAATCATACACCACACAAAAAAAGAGGAAAAGAAAAAGAAAAAAAAAGAGCAGTTCAACATGATACAGCAAACCTTTTCTTCGAAACTAAACAAATGCACATATGAAATGAAACAATGAGGTCAGATTGGCCTTACTGAAGTAAACAAAAACATTTGGAACCTTCTAGGGATTACCTGAAATCTTCTTCAACAATGCATCTAGAGATAACGTTTTCTTTTGCCAGCCTCCACTTTTCTTATGATTTCCATTTTGGTGGAATATCTATACAGTGGTCCCCTGGGTTACGAAGTTAATCCGTTCCGGATTACCTTTCGTAACCCGGAAATGCTCGTATCCCGGGGGACCGCTTTAGCGGACGGACCGCGCGGCCGATTTAAAGGGGCCGCGCGGTTTTTCCGTTTCGTTCCCCGGGGGATCCTTTGGATCCCGGGGGAATTTTTGCGGTCCCGCCGGTTTCGGACCCCGGGGATTTCGTTCCCCGGGGGATTTGTAACCCGGGGGACCACTGTACATGCCCTACATGTCTATACTTTTAAAATCTAGAGTAACATACATGGAGCTACGACCACTAGGACCTTCTAGGATGAATATTTCCTTGGGCAGCTATATTTGGTAGTTCTCTAAACAAACGAAAAATGGGGGTAGCTATGCTGCTCAATTTGAGGAAGAGAGTCCAAAAGAAGTAGTAGGATTGTTCCTTTATTAGACCAGTTTAGAAGTCACAAACCAGTGTGCTAGCTTTGAAATTTTCCAGAACTCAGTTTTCATAAGTACAATGGGGGAAAAGTCCTATGCATCACACAAAACACATACAGGTGTTTAATTTCCTGCAACTTTAACATGAAAAAACAAGTTCTCAGGCAACTATCTGTACTTCTACCTTCTTTCCCAAAATCATATGACTAGCAATAAAGTCTAAAAAGTTGACATTAAGTAGTCTTTTTAAAAAAGCAACAGAAAGAAACTCTTCAGCATTATCCTTTATCAGAGCAGTATAGAGTCTCATCTCATTGCTGCTGAGGAATAAAATTTCTGGAATCTAATACAAAACTCTAGTAATTCACACTGTTTGAGACCAGCTTTTTAAAATGTTAGCCAACTGAATGTTGTTCCAAGCAGTTTCATACTCATCCAAATCCAGTTACTGTTCCCAAGCAAAGAAGTCCCATTAAATGAGTGAGGTTGACATGAGTGTTTTCTACGTTTCATAGTTAATTCAATGGGTTTACTCAATACAGAGCTAGCAATCACACTTAGGCTGCTATTTGTTTTGTTTCTTTGCTCTTGAGAGATTTTATTTGCATTTTAGGTATGGGCTCTCAGAAAGTGACAAACAACAGGAAAGTGGCAAGATAACATTAGACACAGCATGTAGAAACAGTAGAAGCAAGTGTGTACAATACTTGAAAATGCATTTATAAACATTGAAACTACTTCTGGGCATCTTTCATTCTATACCAGTGGTTCCCAAACTTTGGTTCTCCAAATGTTTTGGATTTCAGCTTGGGCAACAGTAAGTAGCAGTGGGAGCTGAGGTCCAAGACATCTGGAAGGCCAAAGTTTGAGAATCACTGCTCTATACAATGATAGTGCTGTAATTTCACTTTAGCTGCCATGGCTGCATCTTATAGAATCCTGGGATAGTTCATAGAGGGAGAGCCCTTTGAAATGCTCAGCCAGAGAATCCTCCTCTGGTGTCTCTGGAGTTTATCATATGATGGATTTTGGGGGTATAATGCAATGGCAATCTGAACGCAATCATGGGGTTTCATGTAATTGTGTATGAGTGTATCTCACGCAATTTCGGGCAAAAGGGAAGTCATTCTGAATGCAATCATAGGTTTTACGTTAATGCATATAAGAGTATCTCACGCAATTTCGGGCAATGGTGGGTCATTTTCGGGAAATGGGAAGTCATTCTGAATGCATTCCAAATGCAATTAGATTTCACGTAAATTTGCTAAACTAGTGAATTTACGCGAATTCGAATTGGTTCAATTCGAAATTGGGAGAAATGCCTCCCGTGTGATAAACTCCTCTGACTGAACAAACCCCCAGAGGGGGCCATAACAGCTGAAGTGTAATCATAATGCCATAATTGTATAAAAGACCCAAGTCTCAGTTAAAAGTGGGGCAAAGGAAACCATTCAAATCCAGTCTAAATATAATAAGTGTATATGTCAATATGTTAAAAGCCTTTTGTTTTGCAGCTAGCAGTCAACAGCTGAAAGCCTATGGAATTAAAAGGCCTTTGCCTGCGACTAGCAGGATGGATTCTGTATCTCTGGGATCTCTTCCAAGGATGTCCTGGCTTTTGTGCATGCCAACCAGTCTGAAAGACCCTCAAGGAAGACCAAAGTGACCAAGCAGGACGGTATGGATGCAGATGCTCCTTCACATAACTTGTTACCAAGCTGTTTCAGTCTTTAAAGATGCATGGTTGTTTCCCCTGTTCCCATTTAACCCCCCCCCCCCTCCTTTCAATATTTTCCCCATTAACAGTCTTTCAAACATCTGTAAAAGTGACTCTGGCTTTGCACCTTGCTCTTAAGCTTTTATGCATACAACCACACAATGGCATTCATACCTCCATGCACACAACAAAAGAGGTGGGAAAATCAAAGGAACAGAAAGAAACAATAAAAGAAAACAGGAAAAATGGGGAGTGTTCGAGGGGAAGAAAATAAAGTAGAAGAGGGGAAAGAGGGTATAAAACATAGGCTAGTGCACTGTCTAATAATTTACAGATGAAAACCAGGACATGTGTAACCAAGTAACATCAAACTGTGATCAAGATGATAAAATGTATTAGTGAGAAAGAACACACAAGTTAGAAGAGGCTGCAGCAGTTTGTTTTTGCCTGAGCCTACTGGAAAGGGCAAGTTTCTTATAAATGCAAACTACTTATGCACTTTGAACTCAGTTTGCACCAGCATAGGTAAGCTGAGAGCAAAGGAGAAAAGTGGGACATTTTAAAAGCAGATGAAATAGTAGGAGGATAGAGGAATAAACAAGTCTGGGAAAGCTGAAGGGCATGGGATGGCACATGATCCACTTTACACTGCACTTATAGCTCCATAGGATCTCTCCCAGTTTTTCACAGCTTAAACTGATGCACAGGGCAAACTGTATGCTTTCCTAGTCCATTCCTGCTCTATAGAAGGAATAAATAAATAGAACCATCCCCCCTGCTTCCTATCATCAGGGAGTTTTTCATCTGGAATTGGGCCTGACCCAGCTCTGAAGACTTGCTTCTTCTTCTCTAGTCCCCAGGGTCAGAAGGATGAATCTCAAGGTGAGAGCACTGCCTTGCAAAGTTTGAGTCTCTATATTTCCCCCATTTATTAGACTTGGTTGGGTTTTTCAAAAATTTGAATGACACACATAATGCAACTATGGTTGACATTTCATGTATTATGTTTGATCACATGACCAGGGACTGACCTTTGTAACACACCCTTGTAATATCATTAGGCTCCTCCCTCTATGACATCACAAGAATTCGTCCCTAGGTCTCATATTGTAGACCTGAAATTTCAGGGCCTGAAGTAGTTGTGACATGGGAAATCCTTCTGGAAGAGCATTCAAAGAAGCAGTAATCTTTATAAAACAGGCTCTATTAAACAGATTGAGATGGTATGCCAAAAATCCAAGGGTGCTTTGAGGACATAATCTCTTTCTAGAGATGCATGTGTACCATCACAGGATTTATGATGCATTTGCTCATCCAAATACATGAGATGGGTTTTCTAGTTACTCAGTCAGTCTACTTGCTCTGAATATGAGCACATATCCAAACTGCACACGTTGGCTGATATCATTGGTAATAAAAGTTATTTAAGTGGGCACTAGTGGAGTGTTTGTTTGAAAAACCTGCATCTGCACAGGAGATCTAGAAAATTCCATAAGAACTGTTTGACTGAGTGGAATCAACTAACTGAAAATCCTTGAATTATTTTTTTGATCTCCACTTTTGTTTAAAGAAGCTAGTCCAAATGTTTTTAATAAAGCCGTGTTTTATATCTCAGTTGAACTAAATTTTTACTATAATCAAAGGAATGCAAAGAATGGTAAAAGTTTATAGAACCCACCCCCCCATTGAGCAGTGCATCATAAAGTCCAGTTTGATGTACTGTAGTTTATAGGTGTACAAAGGAGGGCTTTTCCACATTTAGACTGGCTGTTAATGCTGTAATGATGTTTAACTGCTGATAAATGAAATGCAGACCGAGGACGTACTTGCTATTTAAAACAAAGATTGTGTGTGTTAAAATGCTGCAATATTATTTGCGTATACTTTAATTCCTCTGAGTGAAAAGATTAAGAAACATCACAGTCTGGCAAAAAACTGTGTTGGGTGAAAACACCCCCTGCCTTTGATGTGTCTCTCATAAGCTTGAGAAGAGTTGGGGGAGGGCAGTCAGTTTAATTTTATTTCCCCCATCTAATTATGGAATTTCTCATTAAAATAACAAGAAGCACGTCTAGTTAAAAGTCCTGCATATGTTTTCACTTTTGAAAACCAACGCGGACCATATGGCTTGACTTTTTCTTCTTCCTTCCCCTTTGCACAAATGGTGATGTGCCCTTGAACACTGTCCAACCTTAGTGCTTACTGTGCCACTAGTAACCAGACAACTGTGGGTTCCAATCCGGTTACCATGTAACAGTCAACAAAGTCCTTTTACCAGCGGAAGGACACCAACTGGTTATGATTACTAACTTGCTCCTTTGGCTCAGTGGGGCTTAAGTCACAAACATAGCTGGTTTGGGGAAACACTCAAGGATTAACCAGCCCCACCTATTATCTACTGTAGAACCAAAACTGCCTTTACTCATCCTCTCTCTCTCTCTCTCTCTCTCTCAAAAAATATCTCAATTAATCTGTTTTCCTAAATGCTTGGATCGCTTGCTCCTGTTCCTCCAAGTTTTCCACAGCCAGACAGTTTACACATCTCACATTCTAAGTAATGCTGTTTGGTTCCAGCTTCAACAAATTATCCCTGTCTTTCCCATGGTGACTCTGGGGAATCTGCAAGACCTCACTGAGGAGTAAAGGCAGCAAATTACTGTATATACTCATGTATAAGTCTAGAAATTTAGGTCAGAAAATTGATCCAAAAAACCTGAGTCGACATTCATGGGTCAATGTAAGTACTGTGTCTTAACTCTTATTTAAAAGAAAAAACCATCCCTTGGTGAAAAGGAAGGGTATAATCTGTCCTGGAAGCATTCTCTCATCCATCCAGTCTTAAAAATAAGCACAAAGAGTTGTGCCTGATGGACTTTTGGAAGTTATTTGACATTGTTTTGCTTTGCTTCATCCTTTAGATCCTTTCCTATATGCCCCTAAATTTTACCCTCGACTTATCCATGGGTCATAGCAAAATCCATAATTTTGGCCCCAAAACTTGCCCTTGACTTATACATGAGGTTGACTTATAGTTGAGTATATACGGTAATAGTAGCAGCAGTGTTTGGTGACTCCCTTGTCATTCTTGCACAGTGTGATCAGAATACACCCATGAGAAACAGTTGAGGAATGGGACATGGGTGCAGAGACCCTAGGGAAAGGACCAAGAGACTTACTATCAGCTACTTTCTCCTCCACCACCTAATCTTTAGGTAATACAAGGTACCACCAATAACACACAGCACACAAGTCATAAACTAGGTCTTGCTTGCAGGCCTGTAAGTTTTTGTATGGAGTTCTTTGGATTTTCTTTTCAGTAAATAACACTGCCATGTTTATTGTAGCTGAACACACTTTTGACAGCAAGGGTTGCTTGACTCTCAAAGTCTTAACACTGTTGATGGCTTGGCAATTTTGGTTTCATCCTTTGCACCTCCCAGGCCTCTCCTCCCCCCTGCTTCAGTTGTATATTTTATGTCACAAGCAGCATAGCTAAAGACATGCCAGACCTGCTCAGCTTATTTATAAAGCCTATTTAGATGCCAAAATGCTCTGAACAATCATTTCCTTTCAGTTTACAGGAACAGTCAAAGTGCTTTGAAGCATATTTTCAACGTAACTCATCACTTTGAAGATTTGTCCAAGCGTTTGTTCACATTTATTGACAGGAAGTTGTTTTCATTGCTCAAATCAAAAAAGGGGGTCTTGCCAAGTGCGGCTAAACAGCCATCCTCTGAAACCCAACTTGGTTTCTTGGTTTGTGCAAAAATTTTTTGCCCATGTAACCAGTCCTACAGACATTGCCCTCCTTCTTCATTCTTCACCTCCTCCCATCATCATCATCATTGTCATCATCATCGTCAAATGCAGATCCTGAAATTGCCATCTTTAGTAAAATGTTGGCATCTATATCAAAATATTCAATTGGCTTAAACTCTGGATGCATATAAAAGCTGCTCCTGGAATAAGATGCCTTTGTGGAATGGGTTTGCCTGCCCTTTGAGGAAGAAAAACTATACAAGAACATGTTTTCACCAGTGAAATCTAGCTGAGGAAGAAACTATTGATTGTCCAGAATTAGTGCTCCAAGGCTATAGTGATTAAGCAGACTTTTTCATGAAATATTTCTCTTTCTCTTATATTCTGCTTCTGTACCTGCTATCATAATTGCTAGTCCCCTCTTGCTCTGAACATATTTGTTGAGTAAAAACCTAATGAAAACCAAATTATCTCAGATCATATACAGGCCTGTATGATTCTAGCTATAGTACATGTTTCCAAAATGGGGATTCAGAGGAAATTCATTAAGGTTTCTAGCTAAGGAGGTTGGCTTAGAAAAGCCAGGGCGTTTCATGAGATGTGATCACAAGGAGCCAAGTAAAACAATCAATAATAAAATGATAGACTTTTCTCATTGGACTGCACCCATACTCAGATTCAGGTGATATGGTTAAGGAAGGACTATGGTGCTGTGCTTAGAGGGCTGGGACACTTAAAGCTTGGCCACAAAACCCCCACTGAGTAACCTTGAGCAATTCAACAGAGAAAGGCAATGGCAACCCCTCTCTGAACAAATCTTTCCAAGAAAACCACTTGATTAGTTTGCCTTAGGTTCATAATAAGCCAGAAATGTCTTGAAGACACACAAGAACACCAAAAACTGAAGGGCACCATGTTTGCAGTTGCTGCTAATAGGTTTTCAAGCAAGAGCTTTTGGCAGCTCTGCCTGGATGGTGTTCATTTGCATGAAGTGAGTCTTGATTTTGGTGTTTTTTAGGACTGGTAACCAAACTAAACATTGTTTACTTTAATATTTATTTATTTATTTATTTATTTATATCCCGCCCCTCTGGGTAAGCAATTGGGGCGGGGTACAACGTTTAAAAGCAATTACAATTAAAATATAACAATTCAATTTCCCCTCTCACCCCTTAAAAATAAATTAAACTACGATAAGATTTAAAAATACTAAAACAGAGCCATTACAATTAAAACATTAAAACATTGGAAAGCTCTAATAAAAAATGATGAGCAGCCTCTACAATATCCGATATCCCAGTGGAAGAGGCAAGAGGGACAGTAGTTGGCAGAAAGGTTAATCGTTGTCTGGGAAGGCCTGCCGGAAGAGATGCGTCTTGGCGGCCTTCTTGAAGCTGTCCAGGGTTGTAATAAGGTTCATCTCATCCAGCAGGCCATTCCGTAGCCTGGGAGCGACAGCAGAAAAGACCCTCTGGGAGGTCTGTGCCAACCTAGTTTTCTTAGGTTGTAATAGGTTCCTCCCAGAGGACCGGAGTGTACAAGGGGGCTCATATAGGAAGATGCGTTCCCTAAGATAGGATGGACCCAAGCCATAATAATAATAATAATAATAATAATAATAATAATGTTTTTATTTATACCCCGCTCTTCAGCCAAGACTATCAGAGCGGCTTACAATTTGTTAAACAAACAACTTCATTTACAATTGTAAGCTATTTGCCCCCAACAATCTGAGTACTCATTTTAGCGACCTCGGAAGGATGCAAGCCTGAGTCAAGCTTCAGCCCTTTGCTGGTCTTGAACTCGCCACCTTCTGGTTTTGAGTGAGTGGCTGCAGTACAGGCATTTAACCACTGCGCCACCAGGGCTGAATAAAGCCATGAAGGGCTTTAAAGGTCAAAACCAGCACCTTGTACTGTGCCCGGAAACTGATTGGCAGCCAGTGGAGGGACTCAAGCACTGGTGTTATATGCTCTCCTAGATGCCCCAGTGATTAGTCTGGCTGCCATATTTTGAACCAGTTGAAGTTTCCGGGTTAAGCACAAGGGCAGCCCCATATAGAGTGCATTGCAGCAATCTAAACGTGAGGTGACCAAGGCATGTACCACAATTTCCAGATCCTTCATCTCCAGGAAAGGGCGCAGCTGGCGTATCAACCGAAGATGATAACAGGCACTCCTAACCGTCGCATTCACCTGATTAGTCATGTGAAGCGACGAGTCTAGAAGTACCCCCAGACTGCGAACAGGGTCCTTCGAGGAGAGTGTGACTCCATCTAGGACCGGGAGCTGTATTCCCAAACCTGGTTTCGGGCCGGTGACTGTCAGTACCTCCGTTTTGTCTGGATTTAGCCTCAATCTGTTTTCCCTCATCCAATCCATTACCGCTGCCAGGCAGTCATTGAGAGAGGAGATGCCCTCTGAGGTCTGGGCAGATGATCTTGTCATGGAGAAATATATGTGAGTGTCATCAGAGTACTGATGACACTGAGCTCCATGCCTCCAAATGACCTCCCCCAGTGGTTTCATATAAATGTTAAATAGCATCGGGAACAGGATGGTGCCCTGAGGGACACCACAATTAAGCTCGATTATAGACAAGCAACTGTCCCTGAGCCTCACCCTTTGGGTCCTGCCTGAGAGGAAGGAACAGAACCACTGCAAAGCAGTGCCTCCGATACCTCCGATATCTCTCTCAGCCGGTCCAAAAGGATGGCATGATCTGTAGTGTCAAAAGGTCCAAGAGCACCAGCAGGGTCACACTACCCCTGTCAATGCCCAAGCGGAGGTAATCTGTCAGAGCAACCATGGCAGTCTCAACTCCATATCCTGCTCGGAAGCTGGTTTGAAATGGATCAAGAAAGTCAGTTTCATCCAAGACAGCTTGAAGTTGGGAGGCGACTGCTCTCTCGATCACCTTGCTTAAAAACGGCAGCAAGGAAACTGGTCTATAGTTGTTTCTGTCTAGGGGATCAAGGGAAGGTTTCTTCAGGAGAGGTTTTACAGCCGCCTCCTTCAGACAGGATGGAATGGTGACTTCCCTGAGGGAGGCATTGACTATATCCTGAAGGAATGTCTTCAGTGTGTCCCCTCCCTGGAAGACAAGCCATGATGGACATGGATCAAGAGGGCAGGTCGTTTTCCTCACACTTCCAAGGAGCTTGTCTACGTCATCAGTACTTACAGATTGAAACTCATCCAGTAAAGTGACAACAACGGAGTTCATAGGTTCCTCGTTTACAGATACTGCTGAAACATTGGCATCTAAGTCGGCCCTTATCAGACAGATTTTATCTGCAAAGTAGGTGTTAAATATGTCACAGCAGGCCGTTGTGGGGTTAAGTAGGAGATTTGGTGCAGGGGGAACCTGCGTCAGCTCCCTCACCACCTTGAACAGCTCTACTGAGTGAGACTCTGCAGACGCAATGCATGCAGAGCAGAAAGATCTCAGCGCTGCACGCAAAGCCTCCCAATAGGCACGAAGGTGCTGCCTATGGCGAATTCTTCCGCCATCTGCGCTCTAGACGTCATCCAGCCCGCTTCATCTCCCTGAGTTCTTCCGTGAACCAGGGTTTACAGTTAGGAGCGGGCTGGAGAGGACGCTCGGGGGTGATTGAGTCGAGAGCCTTGGGAAGATCAGTGTTCCATGTATTTACCAAGGCTTCGACAGAATCGCTGGCATTGCCAACCATTAAACCCTCTAGGGCCTTCTGGAAACCAATTGGTTCCATTAGCCTTTGAGGGCGGACCATTCGAATGGATCCACCACCCCCGGAAGGACAGAAAGTGGCTTTTAGTTCCGTCTTGATCAGGAAATGGTCCATCCATGACAGTGCGGAGGTTTTGGTTACCTCCGCCCACGGATGCTCCTGTTCTGTATTAAAAATCTCATCGAGTGTATGACCCGCACAATGGGTGAGCCCGTTGATCAATTGGGATAGGGTCATGCCTGTCATGGATTCCATGAACTCCCGAGCTGCTCCAGGTAAGTCAGAAGGGCTGGTCTTGAGACGAATGTTGAAGTTGCCCAAGACAAGAAGTCTGGGTGACTCCAGCAGCAACTCAAAGACCAGCTGAGTCAGCTCGGTCAGGGAGTCTGTTTAGCAACGGGGTGGCCGGTAAACCAACAGAATCCCCAAACTGTCCCTGGTCTTCAGGCTGAGGTACATGCATTTGATGTGGGTTGTTTTCCGGACAGGTTTCCTGATCAAAGTTAGGTTGGTCTTATGGAGTATAGCCACTCTGCCCGGTCGCCCACTTTCCCTTATCTGCTCACTGACCGTATACCCAGCTGGGAGGGCCTGCGCCCACGTGGCAGCGCTGGCATCCCCTCAGTGAAGCATGCCAAGTTGGCCTGTTCATCCACGAGGAGATCGTGGATGATATGAGTCTTACCTTTGGCCGACCTGACATTGCAGAGGAGCAGATTAATGGATTGTGGAACGGTTGGTATGCACTCCAACCTATCTTGGGAAACAGAGTGAACTGAAGAGGGGATAGATATTAAACATCAATCCCCACTTCTTTTGTAACATGTTTTCACTCTGTTACCGTCATACCTTCCCTGCCCCCTTATCACATGAATATTCACTCCCAGGCTATTCCCATGATCAGTTCCAAGATTATCAGTCCCAGTGCTAAGCATCATCAATGTAAGATAGATGAAGAACAAAGCCTTGATAGTCTGTGCAATCATTAGGCACAATTCTAGGACAATTGTCTATGTCTGAGGCCTGCCTGTGTTCTTAGGTAACGACGCCTCAGAGAAGCTACTTTCAGTGTTTCTTCTTTCCTGTCGAAGTAGTCAAGGTATTTGTGGATTTTAATGGCATCCCTGTACATTCGGGCCTGGTAGTTGGTGGCATAGTCCAGAATTTCAGTTTTTTCAAATAGCATTCTATGTCCAGGTTGGTTTATGATGTGTTCTGCTACTGCTTTTCTGTCTCTCATGTTCTTTGATTCATGTTTGAACATGGTGTTTGGTGGTCCCTATGTAGACTTGTCCACAGCTGTATAGCATGTGGTAAACTCCTATGGCTTTGAGTGATTTTCTCTTGTTTTTTGCTGAGCAAAGCATTTGCTGGATTTTCTTGGTCATTCTGTAGATCATTTGGAGGTTGTGTTTCCTCTTCGATTTCCCTATTCTTTCTGTGACTCCTTTGATGTATGGTAAAAAATACCTTCCCTTTGGATGGTTGCTTGTCTTCATTCCTGTGTTTTTTTTTTCTGGGTCTGTCAGCTCTTCTCATGTCTGAGCTGGGGTAACCATTAGCTGTAAGGCCCAGTTTAGGTGTTTCAATTAATCTTCCAGGAAGTGTGGTTTGCAGATCCTTTTTGAATGGTCTATCAGTGGTTTTATTGTGGTCATTTTTTTTTTGTCCTGGGTGATGGTTGGAGTTCTTATGTAGGTATCTGTCTCTGTGTGTGTACGTTTTCTGTATACTGTGTGGCCCAATTGTTGGTTCAGTTTGCGGATGACTAGGACATCCAAGAATGGTAATGATCCTTCCTTCTCTTTTTCCATCATAAATTGGAGGTTGGGGCAGATGTTGTTCAGATGGTTCAAAAACAAAAATGTTTTTTTAATTGTTGTAAGCTGTTTTGAGTTCCAGTCTGGAAAAAAAGATGGGTATGAAGACGATGAAGAAGATGAAGAAGAAGAGGAGGAGGAGGAGCTATTTTGTAAATCTAGATATTTATGCTGAATATGAATTTGTATGTAGTGCCTTGAAAAGAAATCAAATTATTGATTATACCTGTTGTTCCCTCTGTAATAAGGATAATAAGGAAAGTAGTGATAATAAATCAGAAATGCACAGATTCTTTATTTTGTTGGGGCATAGTCACATAGTCCAAAGGATGGTTGCATCCAGCACCCAGTACTAGGGAGCCCACTTGATCTTTGAAAGCCTAGACAGGAAGATAAGAACTTAATCTGGCCTATTTTTTCTTCCCTCTGATCATGAGCCCCACTGTTTTGTTGCTGCTTTATGCCCCCAAATCACCTCAGGCTTATGGGGAACAAACCATGGGTTATTATTTTTTTGTGGGGCTTTCAAGCTATATGGCCATGTTCATGACGTTTCACCAGGAACTCTTCTAGAACATGGCCACATAGCTCGAAAGCCCCACAAAAAACTATGGAATGCAGCCATGAAAGCCTTCGACCCCACATGGGTTATTGTTTTTGTTTTTTTTAACTTTTGTTTTGTTTTGCAAGATTTGTTTAGAGGGATTTTTGCATTGCCTTCCTCTAAGGCTGAAGAGATGTCCAAAGTCACTAGGTATATTTTCATGACTAAGTGGGTTTTGAAGCCTGATCTCCCAGTCTACACACAAACCAATACATGATGCTTACTCCCTAAGTAGACCCAGCTCTTGGAAAAACAAAGGGAATGCAATGAAGTATTTATTCTACAACAGAGCTAAGTTTGAAAAGTAAGCTCACTTGTGATATCTTATATTTACTGAATCCCATATACATTAAATTCAGAGTAAGTGGAGTTTGTGTTTGTGTTTGTCCCCTTTAGTTGCCCTGCACCAGTTAGCAATACTTTTTGGGGAGGGAAAACAAACATCCTGAATCATCTTGTGGTGAATCAAGAGGCCAATGGCTTCTCAAAAACAGAGGTGACTATCTAATTCTGTGCTATGGGTATTTCAGCAGAAACTGATACAAATGCAATGTTTGTGATCAGGAGGGTGAACCAGTTCTGCTCAACTGGTAAAAGCATCATCTGAATACCATCTGCTGCCTCAGTCAAGAAGCTCAGGGGAAATAATAGGAGCTGAAAAGAAAACTGAGTGTGATACAAAGAGCCTAGAGGCAACTTTCATCATGCTGTGCATCATAAGATGTTGAAAGTTGCCTCTGGGCTCTTCATTTCACACTCAACAATGGGGAAGTTGGAGCTTTCTGCTTTTTGTTAAACAGCCAATCAATTTCTGAATACCTTGCAGAACTATTCCTTTAAGAAAAATGTAAATATTAGTTTGCAATGGTTATTGTGTCTTCATTTACAGCCCTTTGACCTACATTCAACTTTATGCTGAGGGAGTCATGCTACTGGTATTGGTTGCTAAGCACTTTTCCCATGGCAAATTTGCCACAGTTGGAATGTCTTCTAATTTCATCCTATATTTACTGTTTCTATCCCTAATTTACTGCACCGTATAGATGGTGATAGGAAATTCTCTTTAAGGGAAGACAGTTGCCATTTGTCTTTTGTCCTGGTATCTTCCATGTGAGCAAAACATATGTTATCCAACAGACAGTCACTTTCCAAAGATGCATACTACAGAGGAACAATCCTTCAGCACACCATGAAAGGACAGCAAACTGTAAACAAAACAAAATGAAATTAGTTCATTACAGCTGATGTGAATGAATGAATGAATGAATGAATGAGTTCATTACGGCTCCAGGCCAGCTCATTAAAAACACAATTTGCAGCTTTACAGTGGCAAACAGGGACATTACAAAGAAGACACAAATGTTACATTTAGTACACATTTAACAGCATAATCATCAATGCCTCAATCTCAGTCAATGTCAGGTGTCAAGTATGGTAGAAATATGTCACTTTTCATAAGTATTAAAAAGGACAGTGGTTCTAATGATAGCTCGTTCGGCCCCTAACATTACGAAATAACTCATATCAGACTAGACATAAAGTCCATTATAAAGCAATCAGATATGATAGTGCAATATACAGTATAACATTGATGATAGTAAATATATTACAAAAAATCAAGTAAAATCTTGGTACTTGTTTGGTAAAATTGATTAAACCCGGCAAAAACATTAGTTTTGCATTCACACAGAGCATTTCTTTAACTGTTTTACAAAACTTCTGCAGCAACTAATAGATCTTGTTACCTGATCCTTACGGTCTGAGAGGAGGTAATCAACATAGAATTTCTCCTGCCTACCCGGGAAATGTTGGATAAGTGGAGAAATAAACAAAGCTCTGGGTTCTTTATAAAGAGAACAATAGAGAAGTATGTGACCAATTGTTTCAACTTCCTCTGCATCACAAGGGCAGAGCCAACAAGAATAAGGTATCCCTTTATATCTACCTTCAAGGACAGCAGAGGGGAATATGTCCAGCCTTGCCAGCATGAAGGCCCTTTTTAACTTGGGAGAGCTTAAGTTGTCCAAATATTTAACACATGTAAAAGTTCTTCTATCAGCCCCAGACACAGAATTTGAGACTAGTTGGCTTTTGTGATTCTGGAGATCGATATCCTTTATTCACTGAGTTATAACTGTTTTTGCTTTGTTATAGCCAAATGGTTCAACATATGACACTGATATCCGAATGGATGATAGTTTTGCAAATAGGGATTTCTTCCAATTACAGACAAAAGTATCAGACAGTAGTAATAATAATAATATTTATTTCTATACCGTCTTTCCAAAAGATCAAAGCGGTTTACAAAAATGCTTAAACAATTACATATACAATTAATACATACATACATAACTAAAAAGTTCATCCCCTTACCTTAATAGGGCTAAACCAACCGGATTGAAGAACAGTTTTCATCATAAATTAAATTTACGAATCCAGATGCGGGCTTCCATTGACAAAAGACCAGTTTCTAGTCTAAGAGTAACATTGGGGACACATTTTGGGGTGCCTAGAATTGTTTTCAGAAAGCCAGTTTGAACAACTTCAAAGGGGGCTATGTTGTTAAATGAACAGATTTCAGACCCATATAACAGTTGGGCTAAGATTTTAGCTATGAAAACCTGTAAAGCTGAGGGCACATGTTGCCCACCCTTGTTGAAAAAGAAAGAGCAAAGAGCCTTAATACTTCTTTGAACATTTGTAATAGCACTCTTTTGCTGATGGATAGCAGAGCCCTTTGCGTGGAAAACTATACCAAGGTATTTGTATGATAACACCTGTTCGATCTGATTATTATCAACTGACCACTTATATTGAATACGTCTTTTGGAAAACACAACTACCTTAGTTTTATTGTAGTTAATTTTAAGCATATCTGTCCTGCAATGGTTAGCAATGGATCTTAGTAATCTATTGAGACCCACTCTAGTAAGAGACAGCAAAACTACATCATCGGCATATAGCATTATAGATAACGGTCTGTTTGATAATGTAGGATGGTGAGTAGGTATTTCAGTTAATGATGTTACCAGAGAATTTATGTAGATATTAAAAAGTGTTGGCGCTAACACACAACCCTGCCTTACATCATTGTATATTGAGATAGATCTTGTTTAACTGCCCATGTTGTTACATCTTAACACAAGATTGGAATTCTCATGTAGTTTGCAAATTAATATTAACCATTGTCTATCAATATTAGAGGTCTCAAGCTTTTCCCATAGTTTACTTCTTGGGATGAGGTTGAATGCCAATTTAAAGTCTACAAAGGCCATATACAGGATCCCCCTCGGTGTAGTAGTGTATTTTTCAATTAAATGCTGTAAAACCAAAGCATGGTCAGTTGTGGCACGGTTTTGCCTAAACCCTGCTTGTTCGTCATTTAGGTACTTTTCTTCTTCTAGCCAGCTTTGAAGTTTTTCAAGAAGATGCAATGCATACATTTTGCTTATGATATTTAATAAGCTAACGGGCCTGTAATTTTCAGGATTTGTTTTATCTCCCTTTTTATAGATGGGTACAATTATGGCTAATCCCCACTCCTTCGGTACATAAGTTGTTTGGTCTATTAAAGTAAATAAAATTGCCAGAACTGGAATCCACCAATCTATATCGTATTTAAAAATTTTGGATGGTATGTTATCAAATCCTGGGGTTTTGCCCACGTTAAGTCTTGTGATTAGGTTTTTAATTTCAGAAGTTGTAACAGGAGGCCAGTTGGGAAGTTTTTCTTCGTCGGTATGACAAGATGGATGGTGGCCCTGTGACTGTTCATATACCTTGTTATAGTACAGTTCCCATGTACTTGCAGAGATATGATATGTTATTCTGGTTAAACTGTTTGGCCATCCTCTGGTTACTAATTTCCAAAAGAGGGAAGTATCCTTTGTCATGGCTGCTTTTATTAAATTCAAACAGGATTCCTTTTGGGCTTGTGCTTTCTTCGATTTTATGAATCTCTTGTATTGCTTCTTTAATTCCAGCCATTCAGATGGGATTGTTTGAAGATTTTTCACCCTGTATGCCCTATATTTCTCTATTAGAGTTTGTTTCATCTGAATACATTCTTGTTCAAACCAACTTTTTGATCTATGGGGGACCTTAAAAGTTTTAGTCGATGCTTGGTGGGCAAGTTCTTTATTGTTGCACTTAGTTCTTGAAAGGAATTAGAGATGGTATCAGGGGATTTAGATGCTAATATCATACTTCGCAAGGAAAGACATTCCTTGGAGTTCAGAATGGCCTCGCCATTGCTTTCTGTTTTCAACGACCATTTAATGCCATGTGATCTGGCTTCCCAGTTCCCAGCTGACAGCTCAGCCCTTTCTACAAAATCTGTCTGAGTGACACAATCCAGAGTCAGAGTTATCAGTAAGTGATCACTTTCTACACATTTTTCCACTGTAAACCTGAGTAAAATGTAGATTAAATCAAGCGAAAAAATAAAAGAATTGATTGTTGAAGACCCATGCTCTGAAACAAAGGTGTATTCCCCCTCGGTATCACCATCAATAAAACCATTTGCAACAACAAGGTTCAGATGATTTGCCATATGCAAGAGAAAGAGGCCAGCCCAATTACAGCCCTTATCCTTGGACTTCCTATGTGGAAGATCCAAACCTAGATCCGTTTCTGGCTGTGTAAGTTGAAAGTGTGAGCAAAGGTCAGTCTCGCATTACAGCTGATGTAAATTGGTTGCCCATCTGCTTTTGTGATCAATAAAGAGAAGTCCTAGGGGCACTATGTTAAATCTGCCCCAACCAGCTTCAAGTCCCTATGTAAAAGGCCCTTAAAATGTAGAACTCGGTGAACCCAGAACTGGCACCATTTTAAAGTTCTGTTCTTTATCTGAAGTTTTAATTTATATTAGTCTGCTCACCCTTATGCCTTGAAGCTTAATTTACATCTCTGATTTTTCAGAAGGCGAGTCAAAAATAAAAGCATGTCCATATATGAGAGAAGTGTGTTCTGTGTTTCTTCAAGGGCAGCCTCTGAGGATATATGTCTTTTGTAAGGAGGCTATTGCTGAAGATCAGGGTCCAAAAGAAAAATGGTTATGGCCTGTGGAAAAGGGACAGAGGGTAGATCCACACTACTCAGTTATAGCAGTTTGAAAGCACTTTAACATTCATTATTCCATCCTCGGGAATTCTGGGACTGGTAGTTTGATAAGGCGCTTAGAATTGTCTGCTAGAGAATAAACATTTTAGTTGCTAAGGAATCCTGATGTTACCCCAAGGTCAGGCTCCTGGTTATCCCTCTCAATTGATGTATCACTTTAATATTAAAAGGGATGCAGAGATGGGTAGCCTGAAAGGCAACCCCATTGCAGAGACCTGACTGTACCATATTTGGAAATCTGGATGGCTGTAGCACGGGAGGAAGCAAGAGCACCCACCACAATGAGAGCACCCAAAGACATCAGCACAATCCCTTTGTCTATGGAGGGCAATGATGGGATCCTGGCTGAAGAAGGTGATGATGTATACACAAAGGGCTTTTCTCCAGTAGTAAGAGTTTTCCTTTGTCTAAGATATTCACGCTGATTGTCCAAAAGAGGATGGTTGTGCATACACAGGCAATGGACTCTTTTCCAGTAGCAGAAGGTTTCCCTTGTCTGAGATATTCATGCCAATTGTCTGAACATTTCCTCAATATGAAAATCAGGGGCCAAAAGAAAAATGGGTATTGGCCAGTAGAAAAGAGACAGAGGGTAGATCCACCCTACTCAGTTATAGCAATCTCCTGGCCATTCTGCCTTCTTGAGAAAACTATTTAGCAATGAGGTGATCTGTTCATCCTTAAATGGCTACCCCGGGGCCATGATTTTGAGTACATATACCCCTACCAAGGCACTAGCAATTTTGACTAGCCTGAAGCAGGACATAACCTTTGTTTGACTTCTACTAGATTCCTCAATAAGCCGTCCACCCCACTTACTGTGGTGGCTATTGAGTCATCTCCATTCTGGACACCCCTCAATTGGAACTACACTTCGGGATCAGTACAGTATTACCATCAGGAAGGCCTCCACTTTTTACCTTCTCCTACCCTTGCTTTGTTAGTTCTTGTGTGTGTGTGTGTGTGTGTGTGTGCATGTGTGTGTTGATTATTTCACCAATAAACTACAAAACCTATTTGGAACTGCCTCTGCATTTCTGTTTGATTTGGAACCGAAATACAAAAGGAAAGATCCCAGGCTGAACACTGTTCCAGCCCAGGTGTATTTGTATTTGAGCTATGAAAATTCCCATAAAATATATTAATTTGTGGGTGTCCTCCGGGGACCCCCAGCTTTTGGGGTAACCCCGACGCAATCCTCAAGCTTTCTTCTTAGGTTACCTTGGAAACTATGGCTCAGGGGCGTGCACTGGAGCTTCTGCAGCAGTGAATTCTAAGGACCCCACCAAATTGCACACTCCAGAATTCCATAAAATGGAGCCATGAGAGTTAAAGTAATATCAGACTGCTACAAATATGCAATCTGTACATACCAAGAGCTTAAACCAAGGGAAGCTTAATTCCTATAGAGGAAATAAAGCGGCATTGGGGCTCCACCATTCCAGAATGCAGGTGGGATCTCAGGATGTAATATTCTTCTCCATCCCTCTACGCCACAAGAATGCTTCACACAGAAAAACAGGTGCCGAGAAAAAGCATGGGGAAGCCAGACCCTTCTCCAACAGACCCTTCTCCAACAATTCTTTTATCCCTCTTGGGCAATAAATGTTCTCTTATCACAGACCTGGTCACTATCATCTCTCCTGAAAGGACCTGCCAGGCTGGGCTGCAGGAGTAAGCTTCAAGGCTATAGCAACTTTAAGACTATGTGAAAGAAAGGATTTTGTCAGTCTATAAAGTGACAGGAAACGAAAGGCATATCCACAGAACCCAACAGTCTAGCAGTCAGTTGTGTGACATTATCACTTGCCTCACTAATGGAATGTGGGCAGATGTAACACTCAAAGGTCATACAGTAAAGATTTCATTTTTATGCTTCATGATAGTTTAGACCAGCCTCACGAAAGTATGTCCCAACTCATGTGTTTGGGTATTGGTTACAGGAGCTGCTATTAAAAGCACCTGAAACAAGGATTTGGGGGGTTATCCGAACTGGGCCCTTTGAACTAGAGAGAAATGTATGGGAGGAAAACTCAGCTGAGAAGTGACTGACACATCTTGAAATATTTCATCTCTACTGATAGCAAAAACAATAAACCTGCACCCTATTTTTTTTTTTGATCTCTCCTTTGATTTATGGCACTGCCGTTTCTCTTCTGAGCTGACACCTCAAAGGCTTTGAGATTTTCAGGCATTTCCCTTTTGCTTTTTCTTAGCCACTCAGGTGTAACTGCTATAAAGTGAGGAAAAACAAGGAACAGAGTTGGTTTGGCAATCCAAGACATCTGCAGCTGACTTTATTGAGGGCATGGTCAAGCTACACAAGACCCTTTCATGGCACATTTTCCTTCCGAATTAGCAAAATCTTCTATTTTTCCTCCCAGATTTCAGATGCCCTGTGGGAATTATGTCAGGGGCTTATTCTGATTTTGCATATGATACTATGCTATTTTGCATCCATGCTTATATCTATTTGAGATATAAAACCATTATTTTTCATGTGCTGACTATGAGACAGGATTCACTATATGCAGCTTCTGGTTTTTCTCCTAAGGATCAAGAGGAACCATTTAATAATTTATTAATGCTTACTGTTACTAATCTAGGAAATGTGTGTGCTGGAAAATTACATGGTCCAGATGTCTGTGAAATGCTGTCTTATGCTGATCGCTTCTTTTATCCAATGCTGTTTAATGGTAGAGATAACAGCTGTTTTAGAGTTGGAAATGCAAATCTGAAGGAGCCAATTGTCATACAAATTAACCAACAAATCATAGAAAGGGAGAAAATCACCTTGCTAATTTACAGTCTCCCACTCTACAGAAATGGTAGCACCAATTTTTCTGATTTTGCAGATTCCTTAGTTTAGACCATATCTATGATATATATAATTATCATAACAATTGCCCCCCCCCCCACACACACACAAAATAAACTTAGGAAGAAAAGTGCATCCTTTTTGGAAGGGACCCCCAAAACTGTACTCTACTTCACTCAACCAGGGCCCAGATTAGCTAGTGAAAGGGGTACCTCTTTGATAAAGGAATTGCAAAAACAAGTTCCCACAGGAAATTATTGAACTGAAATTCTGAGAAGCATTGATTCTTCTTGTTTAGGAATGACTCAAGAGAATACTTTCCTTTCCCACTACAGCCGTTAATTAGCATCACAAAACTGGAATCATTATCTTATTGTCATTTTATGAATTTTGTGAGCAGTATTGGCCTAGACCAGGGGTTTTGAACCTGTGCTCCGAGGAGCCCTTAGGGCTTCGTTTGCACTTCCCAGGTGCTCTGTGGCCACTCGAGGAAAAATGAAAGAAATAAAAATTGAATGAAATAATAATAATAAAAAAGATATATTCTTACATATACTCCTAAACATCATTAACTTGTAAGACATAGGGTATGCCTCTTACGGGCTCTGCCATTGAAATAAGGGCTCCACAAGTCAAACAAAATTAGGAACCCCTGGTGTAGACTATTTTTTTTAAATGTAATGCCCCATTTTTGATCCAGTTTTTATATTTTTCTGGATGCAGGTGCATACATATATCTGCCAGCTGAAGGCAACCCTTCCTGATGTGATGAAGTGGCCTCTAGGTGACAAATATTTATGTCACAACAAATGTGTAAGTGTGTCAGAGGACTCTACCCAGCTATTTTTGCTGCATGGTATGGACATGACTACAGGTCTGAAATATGGATGATAGTCAAAGACTCTCAGAAAATCTGGCTAACGTGTGCATGGCACAGGCCTCTGTTTCTGAACCAGATTCTTGATGTTAGAGAGGAAATGCATACACACACACACACACACACATCTATATCTATATCTTACTGTAAAAGCCATGAAGAATGCTTATCCTATAATTACCTGGAAATAAAATCCATTGAAATCTCTAGAGTTTACTGCTGCATGGATATGTACAGTATTACTCTGTAAGGCTACAGTCCTGTCCATACTTAGATATTGTTCCTCAGTGGACATCCCCTCCAAACAAACATGCCGAGGATCAGGCTACAAGCCAGTAGTCCTATGCAGACTTCTGCTTGCTTTGGATGGAGTATGTATGATTTCATGGAGACAATTCTTCATTTCCTCTTTCTTATTCCATTAGAGTTCCTTCAGATGCACAATATTCCCAGCCCTATCCCAGCAGAAAAAACAAATTTCTCCAAGCCTAAAACTTGACTGAACTGTGATTTCCATTTTCCTTTCAAGTTTAGAAAAGGAGATTAGGAGGACTCAGGAAATGGAATAAACCTAGATTTCTGAGAGATTGTTCCTTGAAATAGTATAGTATAAAGAGGAAAAAGCAGGCTATGAAAGCTCATACCTTCAGTGTTTTTCTTTCAGTTAGGAGCTTATCGCACACACCTTTGCCCCTGATCTGGGCACAGGCAGGAGACACACTTAACTGAGTGAAAACACATTTTATTGCATGTCATACTTTCCTCAAGGTGTCCCCATGCTATTGCCCAGCCCTAAACTGTCACGATCAGGCCTCAGCCATGTGATTTTGCTCAGCTGGAAAGCTTCCATCTTTCAAAATTCATGCACCTGAACCCTGACCAGGAATGGCTTAGGGCCAGGCGATGGTATGGAGGCACCATAAGGAAAGCATGACATGCGATAAAATGCGTTTTCACTCACCTATGCACGTCCCCTGCCCATGCCCAGATTGGGTGCAAAACTCTGAGCGATAAGCTCCTTAGTCTCAAAGTTGCTACTAGATCCTTTGCATTTTGTATGCGTGTGCATGAGTCGCTTTAGAAAATAAATATTTAGGCTATGTGTATCTTCTGTTGCCTACAATTACATAAAACGTGTGCTTCTTGAGCTGCCATGATTGAAATATTCCTTAGCAAAAATGGTGAGAATGATAAGTAACATTATATTGATAGAGAACATGGTTGCTTAAAGGACCAACAATGCAGGGTAGTAGTAGTAGTAATAATAATAATAATAATAATAATAATAATAAATATTTATTTATATTCCGCCCCTCTGGGTGAGCAATCTGGGCGGAGTACAACATTTAAAAATACATACAGTTAAAATAACACTTCAGTCTCCCCTCCCACCCCTTAAAAATAGATTAAACTAAGAATAAGATTTAAAACAGTGAAACATTAAAAGACAAACATTGGACAATAATAGCTCTAAAAACTGGGTAAGTGAGCAGCCTCAAGAGTATCAGTGTCTTAGTAAATGGGGCTGGAGGAACAGTAGATGACAGAGAGTTAATCATTTTCTGGGAAGGCCTGCCAGAAGAGATGCGTCTTGGTGGCTCTCTTAAAGCTGTCCAAAGTTGTAATAAGGTGCATCTCATCCGGCAGGCCATTCCATAGCCTGGGAGCAACGGCAGAGAAGGCCCTCTGGGAGGTCTGTGCCAGCCTAGTTTTCATAGGCTGTAGCAAATTCCTCCCAGAGGACCGAAGAGTGCGAGGGGGCTCATATGGGGAGAGGGGGTCCCTAAGATAAGATGGACCTGAGCCATGAGGGGCTTTAAAAGTCAAAACCAGCACCTTGTACTGTGCCCGGAAACTAATTGACAGCCAGTGGAGAGATTTGAGCACAGGTGTTATGTGCTCTCTCCTAGAAGCACCAGTAACTAATCTGGCTGCCATATTTTGAACCAGCTGGAGTTTCCGGGTTAGGCACAAGGGTAGCCCCATGTAGAGCACATTGCAGTAATCTAAACGTGAGGTGACCAAAGCATGTACCACAGTTTCCAGGTCCCTCATCTCCAGGAAAGGGCGCAGCTGGCGTATCAGCCGAAGCTGATAACAGGCACTTCTGACCGTCGCATTCACCTGACTAGTCATGTGAAGCGACGAGTCTAGAAGTACCCCCAGACTGCGAACAGGAAACTTCGAGGAGAGTGTGACTCCATCTAGGACCAGAAGTTGTATTCCCAGACCTGATTTCGGGCCAGTGACCGTCAGTACCTCCGTTTTGTCTGGATTAAGCCTCAATCTGTTTTCCCTCATCCAATCCATTACCACTGCCAGGCAGTCATTGAGAGAGGAGACGCCATCTGAGGTCTGAGCAGATGATCTTGTCATGGAGAAATATATCTGGGTGTCATCAGCGTACTGATGACACTGAGCTCCATGCCTCCGAATGATCTCTCCCAGTGGCTTCATATAAATGTTAAATAGCATCGGGGACAGAATGGCGCCCTGAGGGACGCCACAGTTTAGCTCGATTTTAGAGGAGCAGCTATCACCGAGCCTGACCCTTTGGGACCTGCCAGAGAGAAAGGAACGGAACCATCGCAAAGCAGTGCCTCCGATACCCATCTCTCTCAGCCGGTCCAGAAGGATGGCATGATCTATAGTGTCGAAAGCCGCTGAGAGGTCCAAGAGCACCAGCAGGGTCACACTACCCCTGTCAATGCTCAAGCGGAGGTCATCTGTCAGAGCAACCATGGCAGTCTCAACTCCATATCCTGCCCGGAAGCCAGTTTGAAATGGATCAAGAAAATCCATTTGAAATGGATCAAGAAAATCCGTTTCATCCAAGAGGGCTTGGAATTGTGAGGCGACTGCTCTCTCGATCACCTTGCTTAAGAATGGCAGCAAGGAAACTGGTCTGTAGTTATTTCTGTCCAGGGGATCAAGGGAGGGTTTCTTCAGGAGAGGCTTTACAGCCGCCTCCTTCAGAGAAGGTGGAACAATACCCTCCCTGAGGGACGCATTGATGACATCCCGAAGGAATGTCCTCAGTGTATCCCCTCCCTGGACGACCATCCATGATGGACATGGGTCAAGAGAGCAGGTCGTCTTCCTCACGCTTCCAAGGAGCTTGTCCACATCATCAGTACTTACAGATTGAAACTCATCCAGTAAGGTGACAACAACAGAGTCGCTAGGTGCCTCATTTGCAGATACTGCTGAAACATTGGCATCTAAGTCGGCCCTTATCCGAGAGATTTTGTCTGCAAAGTGGGTGTTAAATGAGTCACAGCAGGCCGTCGTGGGGTCAAGCAAGGGATTTGGCGCAGGGGGAACCTGCGTCAGCTCCCCCACTACCTTAAACAGCTCTGCTGAACGCAATGCGTGCAGAGCAGAAGGATCTCCGCGCTGCACACAAAGCCTCCCGATAGGCGCGAAGATGCTGCCTATGGCGAGTTCTGTCGGATAAGAGACGAGTCTTCCGCCATCTGCGCTCTAGTCGTCGTCCAACCCGCCTCATCTCCCTGAGTTCCTCCGAGAACCAGGGCTTATGGTTGAGAGCGGGTTGGAGAGGACGCTCAGGGGCGATTGAGTCGAGAGCCTTGGGAAGATCGGTGTTCCAAGTATTCACCAAGGTTTCGACAGAATCGCCGGCATAGCCAACCATTAGACCCTCTAGGGCCTTCTGGAAACCAATTGGATCCATTAGCCTTCGAGGGCGGACCATTCTAATGGGTCTGCCACCCCCAAGGGGACGAGGCTCGGCTTTAATATCCATCTTGATCAGGAAATGATCCGTCCATGACAATGCGGAGGTTTTGGTTACCTCCTCCCACGGATGCCTCTGTTCCGTACTAAAAATCCCATTGAGTATGTGACCCGCACAATGGGTAGGCCCGTTAACCAATTGGATAGGTTCATGTTTGTCATGGATTCCATGAACTCCCGAGCTGCTCCAGATAAGTCGGAAAGGCTTGTCTCTAGAGGGATGTTGAAGTCACCCAAGACTAAAAGTCTGGGGGACTCCAGCAGTAACTCAGAGACCAGCTGAGTCAGCTCGGTCAGGGAGTCTGTTAAGCAAAGGGGTGGCCGGTAAACCAACAAAATCCCCAAACTGTCCCTGGTCTTCAGGCTAAGGTACACACATTAAACCCCATTAAGGTTTCTGGGCCTCAGGGTTTGTTGTGAAGTGTTGCCTTCTTAGGTTCTCCAACAGAAGGAATAAATTATCAGGCCTGACTGAGAAGATGAAGTCAAAGGAGTGTGTGTGTGTGGGATTAGGGGGCTGATTTTTCTGCTTGATGTAATGGAAATAAAAAGTCGTCCATTCCACCCATGTGGTCACCAGGCTCAAATCCTGAAGTAGTAAGGACAGCCAAGCACTTTCCCTGACAAGCCAGGATTTAGGATTTCACAATAGCTGACCCCACTAGGTCTCATTGCAAGCAAACCAGTACAGGTTCTGCCCCAATACATGAAGCAACACTCTTTTGGTTTTAGGCCTCACCCTTTCATAGTCACATTCAGAAGCCAAGGTAGCTCTATGGACACTGTAGTCTTGTGTACATCCTTTCTCAACCAACTGCCCTTGTTTTATAAGAAGTCAAAGAAGACAGAGAGAGAGAATGACATTTTACACATTTTTCCCAAGGTGCCTGTTCTAGCAACATGGCCTTTTTGAATGAGATCACTGGGGGCATTTTTTTTGTACTTGGGGTGGGAAACAAAGAAAATGCATTAAAGGGCACATCTGAAAAACATGGGGCCATGCTTTTTGGTGATGTAAATCAACATTTATTTTACTCTAGTCATTCTGACACTCCCTAGCTGAGGAGGTACCCCAAAATGTTTCCTGTACTCTGCGGTTATGCTTTATGTTTTAAACAGTTTTCAGCTGGAGTTTATAGGGAAGAAATAATTAAATGCAGCCCATCTCAGTAAGAGTCCATTTCCGTCACTCTTGAAGTCAGAATATTTTTGGTAGTTTTATGCTTTTGTTTATTTCTATGATACCACCTGGGTGATTTCGACTGAATTAATTAACATTTCTGTCAGGACTTTAGATGTGGGAAAGGGTGGGGAAGGGAGAGAGAAGGAAGAGCCTACTTGTCTTGTTAGAGTCTGTTTGCTATAATGATGTCTAGATCTGGAGGCCAATATGCCAATTGCTGCAATGCTCTCCGTGGGAATGGAACCTTTCCTTGCCATTACCAGGAAAAAAATGCTCTATGTGCCAGAGAAGCTGGCAGGACAGCAAAGCTTAAGACCAAGCTGGAGAATGGTGTCTCTGTGTCCAGCTCATCTTCAAGCATGTTTTGGTACTCATCTTCATGGAGGAAATGGACTTTCCTTTTCGTGACTCTATGCTAGAAGTCTATTACTACATTATTATTATTATTCTGCTCTTTTTCCAGAACTGGGACCCAGGTCACAACATCAAGAGAACAAAAATGATACAAGGAAGAGGCCATTCTGATCTCCCTAGGAAGGGAATATTGTCATTTAGGATGTGTATATATGACTCCATGAATTTCATACAGTTTTCTTAGGCAAGGAATATTCAGAGGTGGTTGGTCATTTTCTTCCTCTAAAATAGAGCCTTGCAGCAACTGGTGTTCCTTGGCAGTCTCCCATCCAAGTAGGCATTATGATCAGTATTTGCTGTACAAACTGAACATCACAAGCCAAAACTTTGTGCCAGCTAGGACAAAAATATTCAATTAGTACAAAATAATGTATTTGTAACTATGGTGTAATGATTTGAGCATTGGACTATGACTCTGGAGACCAGGGCTCAATTCGAGCTCAGCCAGGAAACCCACTGGGTGACCTTGGACAAATCACATGCTCTCAGCCTCAGGGAAAGGCAATGACAAACGTCTCTGGACAAATCTTGCCAAGAAACCCCATGATAGGGTCACCTTAGGGTTGGCATATATCGGAAACAACTTGAAGGCACACAGCAACAACCAATTCATAATGCTGAGTGATATTAATATGTTCTGTGTTTTCTTTTAAAGAAATGATGATGCTGTTAACAAAAATAATGATGTTCCCATGCTCTGTTTTGATGGATATAGACTGTGCGTGTGGACTTCCTTGTTCAACATTCTGAGAAGTAATTGGATGGAAATTATTCACAGTTTGTAATATGAGATGGAGAAATTCCTGTACTGAACCAGGTAATTGGGACACTACATTTGTCACAGCCACAGATATCCTCAACATAACAAGGAGTTCCTCCAAAAGTACTGTTGAGACCATCAACAACATATCTGGAGAAATTAATGCATGCTTTTAATGTTTGCATTTAGTCAAAGGTGTGACCAAGATAAGTCCATATGCTCAGCCGTAGAAGGAAAAGGAACAAGGGAGCTCAATTCTAAATGGAATACAGTTTCAATAATAACTACCTGGGAAGATTCCAAAGGGAATTATTTATAAAGTGATTTTGAAAAATCATTTGAATAACCATATTTGGAAAATGGACATGTTGCTGGCTTACACATACAGCCCCGCTGCATTGTAAGTCTTATTTCATTGTCTGGGCTAATGCATGCTTATTCCATAAGGAATAATCCATTCTAAAATAGCAGTAATAATAATATAATTATATTTCTTAGTTAAGTACCTATAGAGAATCTATGCATGCATGCACACACCCATATACTGCATTTACAGGCTTGTACTCTCATAAATGCAAATGTCTGCTCAAGATTTCAAAGTGTACACAAGTTGGAAGACAAGACACAAATGACATATACTAGTATCTTTTGCTTTCAGTGGACTGCACACAGGTGAAAAACACTCATATACAGTAATCCGTCAGTTACTGTATACTTTAACATCTCTAAATAATCAAGAAAACATGTTCCCAGACACAAAGCAATCTTTCAATATATCTTCAAATCTTCAAACTAGTTTTTTTTCTTCTCATTTAAATTAAGAAAAGAGATTGGCTTTTTTTCTTTCATTTTATAATTTTGTTCACTTTTCTTCAAGGGGTGATCTTGAGCTGGTGCTGCCAAATGAGAAAACCTCCAAATCAGAGAGTCAAAATGCAGTCATCCAGACAGAGCACATTACTGGAAAAGCCCGTATTGGTTTCCCTGTCCTACAGGATGAAACTTAAATCATATTGTACTTTAAGTTTATCCTTCTTTTTTTTTCATTGCCATCATATAGTACTGCTTAATAGACCACATTCTTTATTATTAGATATATTGCATCTTCCACTGCAGATTTTGTTCAGATGGCCAAATCCAGAAAACATTTATCTTAAAACTAATCACTACTGTTCTATAGGTGGTGATTCAAAATATTTCTTTTGTGTTCTAATAATTCCAGATTTTCTGCCTCTGCCTTTTGAAGCACATCCCTCTTCCTAATGCATTTGAACTAACGCTGAACAGAAGTGCCTCGCTGCCATTACTGTCCTGTTTCCATGCTACGAAAAAGGAGCTTAAAGGGAGTCTAAAAGTGTTTGAAGCACATTTGTTCCCATGAGTTGACACTGGTAACCACTGCACACCTTACAGTACATTTTAAATAGCTGATCATAGTTGATGCTAATTATAAATCTGGTTCAGAGTGATGGCAGGGCTTCTGGAACAGACTTTGTGCTAATGCCCCTAGTGCTAGGATTTCTTTCATTTAAGTTTTTCTTTCAAGTTCCAGGCAACCCCCTTTTTTAATATTCCAGACTTTTAAAGTATTCAAGGCATTAAAAATTCCATTGATTGCTCTGTTTTTATTTGTCTGTGGTTGTTATTTATTTGATTTATATCCTTCCCTTCTTCACAAATCATTTAAAAACGTAAAACTTCCAAGCATAAATTACAAATATTTTTGAAAAAAACAATCAATGAAATAGAATTACGAGCAGGAAGAAAAGCAAGGAAAAAGAAAAAGATTTATTTCAGGATTTGATTTTCTTGGCATTTTAATTTTGTATACTAGCCTGGAACCAAATTTGATGAATGGTGGTACATAAATCTTTTAAATAAATAACCAAACAAATAAGAAGATATTATCACCACCACCACCACCACCACCGTTTTTAGAGACTTGCAGTTGGTATGAAAGAAATGCCAGGACCTGGGGCTGCACACATATTTCTTTTCTTTTGCCTTGATAATCTGCAAAAAATATTTTACATACATACATATATAAGCCCTGCAAAATCATTTAGTACAGAGATTAGTTGTGATGCATGTGCATGCTGTGGGCAATGGTGACACTATAATAATATAATATAATATAATATAACATAATCATCAACACTCTTATTCAATTAAATTTCTTTTCCTGCAGGACAAAGACTAATAAGTCATTTGTGGATACAGACACTGCTAAACAGGAAAGGTGAGGGGAGAGAAGCAAACACATGTTTACAGGGATGGGCAACATGCAGTCCCACTCTGACCATTTTTGCAGCCCATAGAGGCTGCCTTTGCCATTGCTACTGTCACCAATGAATTTACTGCTGTGGGACACAGAATCATAGAATTATAGAATCTTGTGTCTCTCTAAATTTGCCACCATGCTTTCAGATTTCAGTGGCATCAGACATTGGCCCTTTGAAAATGAGACACTAAAACCAGACATCCAGGGTTTATGCACTTTTCCTTGAAGCTCATTGGCCTTTTCGGAAGCTTCCTGAAAGCACTAATTGGATTCAAAACAATTTAGGTAATTCCTGTTCCATTGTTTTAAAGCAGATGTATCCTGGTATAGAGGATCATAATGGTTTGGAGGGTTGTGTGAATCAAGCCACTGAAGAATTTTTTTTAACCTGTGGTTCATATTCATATTTGAAGACTTGCCAGATACTATGTGAGAACCAGCATGGTGTAGTGATCTGAGGAGTTTATCACACGGGAGGAATTTCTCTCAATTTTGAATGGAGCCAATTCGAATTCACGTAAATTTGCTAGTTTAGCGAATTTATGAGAATTCTAATTGCGTTCGGAATGTGTTCAGAATGACTTCCCATTTCCTGAAAATGACCCCCCATTGCCCGAAATTGCATGAGATACTCTAATACGCAATTACGAGAAACCTCACGATTGCTTTCAGATTTCCATTGCATTATACCCCCAAATTCTGTCATATAATAAACTCCTGAGTGTTTGACTGGGATTCCAGGACACCAAGTCTGAATACCCATTCAGCTATGAAAACCCATGACCTTGGGGACGTGACACTCTCTTAGCCTCAGAGGAAGTCAATAGCAAAACCCCTTTGAACAAATCTTGCCTAGAAAGTCCCAGAATCAATATGAAGGCTTATAACTACAATGGGAAAGCAAGACTAATGAACAGACTGTTGTCCCATGGACAAAGAAAATGCAAACACAAAATGCTAAAGGGCTGACTTCATTCGTTTATCCGTCCTGGGTACTGCTATTGGTGTTAGCTGTGGTTGTTTTTCTGAAAGACAGACATGAACGTCTTGCAAGTCTAAAAATGATTTGTCATTGCAGACATAAATATAGGATCTCCGGATTTATGCATCTTGGGCTCCGTCATTTAAGTTAAATATAAGATTTCGAAAGTGATGAATGCAACATATTTTCACATTCTCTTTGAAAACAGTGAAGTCTTTAAATTTTGCATTGGTTTCCAAGATCCATGTACAGACCCTGCAACAAGGAACTTTTGTGTCTTTTTTGAGAGTGTTATTCTCATGCTATGAGCAATGACTGACTGAGCATGTGCGTGCATAATGCACATAGGCATTACTGGAGGTTCAACTCCACCTGGTTTTTGCTTACAGTGGCTCTTAAAGAATCTGGGATAATATTCATCTGATCAGAACAGTTTGCTTGCATTCTTAAAAAATGGCTTCATAGTCCTCAAGATTAATTGATTACTCAGTTAATGGAATAGCCAGATTAAGAGAGTTATGGAGCAGGGGGGAATTGCCCTACAAACAAGAATTCTTCACGTCCATGAAATTTTCCTTCAGTCCTTACATTTCTAGCATTGCAGAGAGTGAGACACAAAAAATCATTCCCACCTTGACCTCTTACATTTGCTGTGTTTGCAGTCCCTTGGTAATTCTCCCTGCTACTTTTCTTTGGGTGCCTAAACTGTATTTCTAAAAACTTAGCTGATGTTTCAAGTTATTGCAACACTAGAAATTTATGGATTGAAAGACAATCTAATGATGGAAGGGAATTATTTGGAGAAGGCAATGCTCTCATTTTGTCAAAGTGACACTAGACACATGACATTCAGCTAGATCAAGTGTGCATAGTGTATGGCTTGCTGGTGCCACTGGATCTGCCACTGAGTTGTTGAATTTGGGTTGGTATGGTGTTAAAACATTCCGGGAGCACAAATATACTTTAAACCAAAGAACATGCTCTCCATGTATCTTTTTTTTTTTAAAGGAAATTGCATCCTTTTTGGCACCACTGAAATTTTCAATGAGAAACAAATATGATGATATAGTAGAAACCTGATACAGTCTCCTGTAGGTTGTTGGAAGCGAGGATCTCATATGGCTCCTCTACCTGGAAACTAGAAATAGTACATTTTTTACAAATGAATAGAAATAGCTGAATGCAGACACATCTACACATTAGTTCTTAGGGTTTTTTTTTTTAATAAAGCATCAGCCTTTCTTTTAAAAATAAGAAATTCTGAACAATTTTTTAAAATGGAGAAACAGTGTCTGCATACATTTTAGTAAAAATAGTTAGTTTTCATATGCAATCTTGTTGGACCAAAAGTTAGGAGAAATAGTTATCCAGTTAATTTCAAAGGGTTGGATCTAGAATTCTTGTAAATGTAACTGTAGTCATGGGATGCTCCTGCTGGAGTGGCACATGGTTAGGATCTTCATTTATCTTGTACCCAGAAAAAGTACTACAGAAAGCTGCAAGAGGCTCCAAAGTAATGTGAGAGAAAGACATTTCTCCACTAGTTACTTCTGCTAGATTCCAAGAAAAGATCCCTTCTTTTTTTGCAGAATGAAGAGTCTCTGAATCCAACCTAATTTTATAGTGTCCAGAAGAGAAGGTAGTAGATTCTAATGCATACAGTCTTGGTCTCGGAGTGGCTATTTTGTTTTGAGGTGGATATTCAGATTCACAAAATATACATTCCAGGGGAGACATACCAGAGTTACCAGAGTTAACACTTTATCGGATTTATTCAATATATACATTTTTCAGGCACATTAATGAGAGAATGGGAAACAACTTTAAAGCTATGTTTGTTGGCTAGTGTAGTATTTCTTGTGGAAGTATTTCTGTTGTTTTGGTTGTGGGTTTGTTTGTTTGTTTGTTTCTCCTGACAGAAGACATATATTAGGCTGACATTCTACATCAAACAGGAGGAGCATTAATACCCCACCAATGCAATGTCCTCTCCACCTGGAAGGTGTTAAGCCCTAGGAGAAACCCCTACTGGTGTTTACTACTGAGAAAAGAAGGGACGATGGGGGCAATTCAGATGATGAAGAGGCAGCTGATCTTATTTTGGCTGAAAGAAGAAAACAGAGTGCACTCATAGATGGAGTGCACCCTCTTTTTCCTTCCCTTTGGAGCCCAAACCAGCTGTGTATTCCATTTGCTTTTTGCTTTTCTCTGCCTTTTTCTGTGACCGTTCTGTTGAGTACTCCCCAGGTCTATCCAATCATACGCTGAATGATTTTTAAAGGTGAACTCATAGGCAGATTATGGACAGTGTTTGACCCAAAGGGCCCAAAATAAGGTCTGACTCTCAAGAATAGTTGGGACCTCATGAAAATGGATAGCATGAGGTAAGGTCTATCCCTCACGAAGAGGAATAGGTAGGGGAAGGCTATGCCAAAGAGGTCCATGGTTCTTCAGATCTTTGTAAATCCTCCTTTTGTTATGTACAGTCCCCAGAAAATTATGGATTTCCCAGCAGCTTTGCATCTACACTGAGATGTGCTTTTATATGTATAATAAGGGCTTGATAATGATTACTGAGAACTTCTCTATAGCATGATCAATCCTATCTTTACATACAAAGTCCTCTTCTTCTTCACCTTTCCCTAGCAAGAACTTCAGCTAGTTTAACCCAAGCAGGCTGGACAATAGAAAAGTTGCCCTAGAAACCACTTCTTTTCACTTTCCTTTAATTCTTTCTTTCTTTCTTTCTTTCTTTCTTTCTTTCTGACTCTTTATAGCCTCCCTTTCCATCTGCTTTTTATTATCACCTCCAGCTCTAATCCCCTCCTCAGTTGTTCACATAATCACCCCTTTATTTGAGAACCTGTGTTTTCACCCTTTGATCCAAGGCTTGTCTTTGAACTTTCTAGCCCCCTTTTATCCAACTACACTTAGCCTAGATCTTCCTTGCCTGTTTCCCATTGTTTCCTATGGTCTCTTGCTCCAGCGCATGGCATTACACCCAAGCCTACTGTAATCTCTGTGCATGAGATAAATACACTTGCTCTTTCTTTTCACAGACTGTCACCAAGTCTGTTCACTTGTTTAGAGTTACTTCCAATTACTTCTTGGTTTGGCATGTAAGGCATAACTCAAATGTGAGTGGCTGCAAGCGACACAAGGCCTAGATCATACATATATAATTTCTTTAAACCCTCTTATTTTATTCCCTTTGTTTTACAGATATAGCAATATAAGACTTATATGCTAATAGTTTGCTTCCCAATAAGAACATTTGGACAATTTACAAGTAGCAGGCATGATTCAGCCCTTGTTTTAACAGTAATTTTATTTGTGTTTTTGCATTTGGCTCCTGGAGTTCTGTCAGTTCTTTTTAGAGAGGGAATTCCCCTAATTTTGTGAGGTTTTATAATTTTGCATATAATGCATTTTGTATTTTTGCGGCCTAACATGGTTACCTGCACTTGAAATTTGTTTGTTTATTTCCCACTCCTTCCCTCCCCTCCACTCCCAAGTGTGACTCAAGATTGCTAAAAGAAGCAAAACCTGAGCAGCATCCTGTGGCATCCAGAGAAGAAGAGGGAGACATGAAGAGGCTTGAAGACAATTATTTTATATGGAAAAAAAGAGTTGACATGAGCCGGTCTGTGTATACTCCCAAGGCCTTCCTCCAGGACTATTTAGAATCAAGGCTGGGGCATTCAGACAATTGCTCTGGCCTCGGATGGAGGACAAGTGCCTGTTGAGAGGCCTTTGTGGGGTTTTTACTAGTTTTCCTGTAAGGCTCTGCTTAAATCTCCACTGCCACCAAATGTGAAGACTTCCACAACTCTCACTGTTAGCATCAAGAGTGAGGGCTTTCCCTTGTTCCCACCTCTGCCATCAATGTGAGGACCTCCTCTTGTCCTCCTGCAGTGGCCACCAACTGTGGGAGCCTCATGGATGCCCTCAAGGTACCTGTGTGAGATATTAAGGAACGTATACCCCCACCAGACACCACCCTTCTTTATTCATTGCTGCCACCATAGATAGTCTGAATCCAAGGCAATGAGGGTATAAATACAAAACCAATGACTGGGCAAAACAGATCTGTGAATGGATCTTGGAAGATGAACTGAAGCACTTAGACCAGGCTCTACGGGCTAATGGTTACTCCAGCCCAGACATCAGAAGGGCTGCCAGAGGAGGGAAGACAAGCAACCACCCAAAGGGAAGGTAGTTTTACCATACATCAAAGCGGTCACAGACAGAATAGGGAAACTGGTGAGGAAACACAACCTTCAAATAGTTTACGCTGGCATGGTACAGACGGCCCAAAAGGGCCGTCCCCACGCTGTGATTAGGGCTAGGGAGGCAACAGCATTTGCACGCTCCTGAGTCCTAACATGTAATGACGCCTGCATCATTATGTAATGCCGTTTAGATGGCGTGCATAAGGACGCCAACACAACTGCACAGCAATGGCCCCTTTTCAGTTTATTGAGTCACAACTGTGATGCTAAGAAAGAGCAGGGTTTCCCCGCTCCTTTTTTGATGCGCACCTTCGTCGCAGCATCTAGCTGCAGCAAACAAAGGAGGCTTCAGACTACCCTTTTTGGGTGGTCTGTAAAGCCCCAGTCTGACCAAGAAAATCCAGCAAATGCTTCGCTCTGCCAAGGACAAAAGGACTATCTCACAGCCTTAGGAGTTTACCGTATACCATGCAGCTGTGGACAGGTCTACATAGGGATCACCAAATGCAGTGTACAAACAAGAATCAGGGAACATGAGAGACACTGCAGACTGGGTCAGCCAGAAAAATCAGCAGTAGCAGAACACTTTATAAACCATCCTGGGCATAAAATGCTGTTTGAAAACACTAAAATTCTGGACCATGCCAACAACTATCAGGTCAGACTGCAGAGGGTAGCCATTCAAATCCAGAAATATCTGGACAACTTCAACAGGAAAGAAGAAACCCTGATAGTAAACAAAGTTTGACTACCAGTTCTGAAAAACAGCAAGATTAAGACTCAGCAAATGCGAATGAGAAAACACTCAGGGTTGGGGTTTCTCAACAGACAATGATCACTAATCAGGCAGACACTAATCCTCTTTGCATATCTTCCCACCCTGAGGCCTGCCATTAGCAACAGAACAATACACAGATCAACATGCAAATCACTCCTCCCTAACCAGGGTCAAACAGTATATATATACTCAACTATCTTCCAGACCAATATTCTCTGAAGATGCCAGCCACAGATGCTCGCAAAATGTCAGGAATAAACTCTTCTAGAACATGGCCACATAGCTTGAAAACCCCACAAAAACTATGGATGCTGGCCATGAAAGCCTTCGACGTCACACAAAACCAATGCTTTATTTGGAGAAGTTGAACATAACATAGCAGATTAATTATTCAATGCATGTAGAACACAGCTCACTCTCTCTCACACACTTTAGTCCTAGCTAATTCAGTCTCTTAAACATCACTCATTAATTCCTAAATATGAATGACTGTTTCTCTTAACCCTAATACTCATTTCATCCATTCCTTTCACCTAACTACCTTGACTATGGCTGCCATCACACTGCAGAATTAATGCAGTTTGGCACCACTATGGCTCCATGTTATAGAATTCTGGAAATTGTACTTTGTTGTGGAACCAGAGCTCTCTGACAGAGAAGGCTTGCAAAATTAAAAATCCCAGAAATCCATAGCATTGAGCCATGGCAGTTAAAGTGGTGTCAAACTGCATTAATTCAGCAGTGTAGATGCAGCCCATATCAATTGTCATCTCAAATGGCATTTATCAAACTTTTCACAACCCCTTCACTCATTCCCACCAATCACCACACACTCTCAACACACCTCCTTACCTTATTGCCTGGAAAACACACTGCATACGTAAATAAATTTTTATATATATATATATATATATATAGAGAGAGAGAGAGAGAGAGAGAGAGAGAGGTGGGGGTAAATTTAACAGCATTTTACATCAAAGGTCTATAACATCACACCTCTTCCATAATAAAACACCATCTTTTGAACATCTTGAAATGTATCCCCATCTCTATTCAAGATATCTAAGAAGACAATTAAAAAAACGGGTGTAAGTTGAGTGTCCTTTATCTGGAAATCCAAAACCCTCAAAAAATCCAACATTTTCCACATGGGTGGCTAAAATAGTGATGACTCTATTTTCTGATGGTTCAATATACCCAAACTTTATTTTATACATCAAATTATTAAAAATATTGTGTATAAAATTATCTCCAAGCTATGTGTATAAGGTGTCCTGTATATACTCATGTGTAAGTCTAGAAATGTTAGTCAAAAATTGACTCCAAAAACCTGAGTCGACTTATCCACAGCTCAATGTAAATACTGTACTGTATTGTAATTCTTATAAAAAAGGAACCAACCATACTATAAGTTCCTCAATAATAACAATGCTGTCTTGGCTCACAAAGCAAGAGAAATGCAGGATATAAATCCAACAAATAAACAATGCCATTTGTACCACCCTGTTTGCCCCCAACTCCTGTGTCATGATTGGTTTTATTTTAAAAAAAATCTCTTTTAATGCTTTTTCTTTTTTTCTATTATTATTATTATTATTAAAATTAAAACACAATTATGGCATGACACTACAGCACTCTTACATTATTGCTTCTTTTTTTAAAAAAATAAAATAAAATCATTACTCTTTTTTTAAAGTGAAACTGTGACAAGAACACTGTGGTGTAGCAGTGCCACAGGAAAGTAGAGGAAAGAAATTTGGAAACCATTCCCATACAGTAAAAGGATCTGAAGAATGCAGCAAGGAACTGTGGAACCCATAAGATCTAGGCAATAGATACATAGAAATAAATTTCTATACATATCCTCAGGCTTGATATATAGTTTGCCATCCCACCCATGTATTAATGATGATTGCAATTTGGGCCAGAGCCTTCTGGACCTCTGCTAAACTGTGTCCTCCTCCTATCCCAAATATGAATTGGTGATAATAGAGTTACTCATACACATAACAAATAATATAGCAAACAATCTACAAAACTAGAAGACAGAGGGAAGGAATCCCATTTTGAAAAACCAAATGCAGTGTGTTCTCTGTGCCCAAAGTGCCTGCACTTATCTGAAATTTGTCAGGTTTCATCACTCAGAATGAGACACTGTGTCCAAAAATGGCATGTTTGGCAGGTTCCATTCCCTCGGAAGAGAGTGGAATTGAAATCATAGAACTGGAAGTAGCTATAAGGGCCACCTTGTCCCATCCTTGATAGTGGCCTGAGCAAAGCCCCATAAGTACGTTCCAAACCAAATCTCTTGGAGACTCATAAAATGCTGTCCAGATGCATCAAGCTGTGTGTGTGGTGGGAATAGTCTGGCCAAGAAGCCTTGGCCATTTGAACTTTTTAAAAAAGCAGCACCAAATTCTCATGCACTGCCAATTTTAAATATTTTCCCAAGACATAGAATCAATGGAGGGTACAGGTGGCTGACTCAGTGTTAATGGGGTGGTGAATCCACCCTGGGCTTGAGTCTAAAGGAAATATCCCAAATATTGAATATTATCCACAAAATAGGCCCAGTACTTGCATAACTATTTTATTTAATTTATTATTATTATCCTTCCTTTCTTCTAGTTCACACTAGAACCCCAAATGTGTTGATCATCTCACTGAGATGGAAGGCACTAACCACCCCTGGATACAAAGCACTACGGGTTGCTATGTGGGAACAAAAAGTAATTTTACTGTTTAAAACAGCAGCTCAACCGTGCTTTGAAAGTGAGAGTAAATGAAAAGGAAGGAAAGATGTGAAGATGGGGAGATTTCAAAAGCACACACCAACTAGTGCTGAAAAATTCTTACTGTCCTAAAAAAAAAAAAGGACATTTCAAATGCTTTTGAACTGATGTGTTTATAAATGCAGAAATGGCATCTGGAAGTGCTTTGCTGTGGAGCAGTGCAAGTAGTGCAAGTTTTCACTTAGTTCCTCAGCCTTGCAGGGCCATCATTTCCCCCTATTGTTGTGGTGTCTGTAGATTATTTTTAGAAAATTGGAACAATCTATGCTGTCCCTGGAGGAGGAAGCCCTATTCCTCTGATCTAGGAGAAAGCTATTGAAACAGACCGACAAAGGAGGGAGAAATTACTGTTCTGTTTCTTTTTCAGGGGAACCATTTATGTTATGAGCTGTCATCATACACTCTTCAAAGGGGTAGCTCCCTATTTTCTACCTGGTAGTCATCTGGATAGATTTGGTTGAAGAAAGCTTTAAAAGCACAATACTAACAGTTAAGAAACCAAGTGTTTGTTATACAGATCACCATTTTTATTCAGAAAGGTTGATCTAAGTTGTAAAGAAGCAAACATTGCTGTGGTTGCTCCTGTGGTTTTAGATGTTTTGGTTACTTTCTAGTGCAAATAAACAATAACAACAACAATAATAATTCACTTAGAGGTTGAGGTGGGAATCAAGTGCACTTTCAGATGGGTGGGAATTCAAATCCCAGCAGCCCTAGCCAGCATAGGTGAAGCATGTTGGCAGTTGCAATCCAATAATGTCTGGAGAGTTGTATGATTCCCATCCTTGCTTTTGGGGATTTCATTCTTATATTATGAACCTAAGGAGCTCTGCTACTGCAGCCCATCCAGCGCTAAAGGGATTTTTCCTTGAAATTTTAACCACTCTGACAGAGACTTAGTGGCTCAGCAGACCGCTGTTAGGAGGTGCCACTGCACCGCCCCTGGAAACCCTGGGTTGGGAACACGGCAACCGCACGCCATGCCCTCAACCTGGCACAAAAAGAAGCCAAAAAAGCGGCTTCTTTTTGCACCACGAAAACGGTGTGCTATCTGTTGCCACTATGGCTTTTCTACTGCTCTTTGGCACAATGTGTCTTCACACTGTGCCAAAGACATGGCGTGATGTCACCTGCCATGCAGTTGATTGGGTAGTGTGATGGCAGCATGATGCTGGCATGGGGCAGGCTGCATGTGGTCGCCATGCCCCCGCTCTGCTCTCACGCCGGCATTTTTTGCTGGTCTGTTGAGGGCCATAGTGCCATTGCTACACTATGGACTTTATCACATGGGGGACATCAGGGGTTCAAACAGTCATTTTCCTGGGAAAGTCATGCAGTCGCAGTGAAGATTTTCACACAATGTCACAATTAAAGAGAACTCATCCTGGGAACAACCGGGGAATAACCAGCAACAAATCAATCATGGGGAAATCCTGTGAATGATTTGTTGCTGGTTATTCCCTGGTTATTCCTGGGATCATTTCCCTTTAATCACAATGTGTGTGAAAATCTTCACTGCTCTTGCACAACTTTCCTGTTTGAACCCCTGATTTTCCCCACGTGTGATAAACTCATATTTTTAGTGTGCTATTTTGCATAAGGGTAAACTTATATCTCAGGATCAAGGATACTAAAATCTGGGATCAGCTTCACTAGGAAGCTGATCCCATATTTGAGTATCCTTGATCCTGAGATATAAGTTTACCCTTATGCATGTCATAGGCTGGAAACTGATCTACTAGTCATATTGTTCTTCCATAAACTAGTTATATATCCCTAGCCTTTAGTTAGCTCAATGCAGAGAATTTTGAAGATGATTTGGGATCTTGGAATTGTCCTCTGTGTTCTAATTATTTCATGAATAAAACATACTTGTAATCAATTTACATATAACTCCAAAAAGTTTTGCCTCTATTTGTTCTTTGAGGATTGGCTTCCCTCTGTAAAATCAGTCCTTCCTTCTGAAAACACAATGCCTACCCAGTCTTTACATTATTCAAACTTTTTTCTGACTATCGAAGTGGATATATATGAGGAGTGGCCAAACAGGTGATGAGGAGAGCAAGTTAAACAAGAATTTCCACACTCACAGTGATTCAACTAGATAGGAGGTTTTCCCTAGTGTATGTTTCTTCAGAGGCAGTCATGCATCTGCAGATGATCGTGTCTCACATCCGCAATACCCTTGATGCCACAAAGCACCTCATTACTGTATTTGAATCTGATGGTTAATTTGAAAGGTTGGGAAGTCTGGCTTCTAATCTGGGGGTTTCAAAACCACTATATCTAAAGGGATAACACTTGGCAGCTTTTGGAAAAATAGTCCTCCTGTCATCTGATTGAGTTGTTTTCTGCCAGTGTGCAAACCTGCTTTTCATGGGGGGGGGGGGGGGGGGGGGAGGATACAAACCAATTTATAGAAAAATCTACAACAACGGCAACAAAACCACAATACAAATTACAACTTCTTCTCAAGTAGAGTTCCTTTTGAGGATAGTGGGGTGCAGTTCATAACATGCTTGCTCACAGCAGTCTGTAGAACTCTTCTCCCAGTTTTACAATAGCAGGTCAGCTGTATAAAGCCCCTTCAATGAGGGTGTGCTTGTCAACACAAATAGACACTATGAGTAAAACTACACAAACATTGCAGGTCAGGCTAAGAGTTTCCTCAAGACATCAAGATGGTTGACAGTTCTGTAGAAATTGCAAAAATTCCTCAATGTGGCATAACTAATATACAGATATCTAACTAGACCATATGTGTTTATTTTTAACTGTGATTTCCTTTCACTAGGGTAGAAGGCTCCAGGTATTTTGTAGATTGCCGTTGGCTATATACAGCACGGTTACATTACCTGAAGCATGCTTTATGGTTTTGAGGAAGCTGTGGTTCTGAGACCTTTTCGCTTTTTGATGCTATCATTTTTAAAGGAAATCCCTAGTGGTATCTAATGCCAGTTCTCTGGAAAAGCTCAGTGTAAGGTCACAAATTCTTTCTTTTCTTTAAGATGTTGGGGGAGAGGTCCTGAAACATCAGCATCTGCTCTGGATGGGGTTGCACTACTCCCTCTTAAAGATCCAAGTTTGCAGCCTGGAGCCCCAAGCAACTTCAGGGGCTCATAGTTCCTCTTTCTGCCTTTTGGATGATCTACCTGTAGTAATGACTATTCCTGAATAGGGCCTGCTTGGCTGCAGTGGTCCAGACACTAGCCACTTCGTGGTGGCTGTTCCAGGTGCTGTCCTAGTTTGTGGTGGGGACAGCCAAGCTGTTCAAACCAGCTCTTAAACCAGATAAATTGCACTGCAGAGCAAAGGACTGCCTATTTAATGGGGTAATGGATAGGGGATGTCCTTACAAAAGCATGTAAAAAGGTAGGAGACAGTATAACCTGGAGTTACCCTATTGTGATGGGCCGAGAAGTTCCAGCCATAATCCATGTCTTATTTCCTAGTCTTTAGTCTCTAGCCAGCAGAATAGTCAATATCATACCCAAATTATAAATTAAATACAAAATCTTATTAAATAAATGATAATTTAAAGGTAAAATTTAATAAATTTTAGATGAATCTTGAAATGATTGTTTTCTTTTGTAATACTAAGTCATTTTATTATAGAGAGCCAGCATTGGGCAGAGGCTTGGGCATCACCATTCAGCCATGGAAACTCACTGTGTGGCCTTTGGGTAAGTAACACTCTCTCAGCCACAGAGAAAGGCAGCGGCAAAGCTCAGGATAGGATTGCCATGAAGTTGGAGTTGACAGGAAGACACATAACTATGACAAATTCCAATCTAATAATTAAACCTTAGTGGATTTGGGGATGATTTTCTTTTTTTATACTAATAATTAATTTAATTATATGTAATCAAATAAAAATAACACAGGGATTTTTGTAATTATATGGCAACACAGGGACTTTTGTAATAATATGGTAGAATGAGACAAGCCCAGATCTAAACCTGACAAGCCTAGACATAGATGATGATGATGATGATGATGATGATGATGATGATAAATTTTATTTATAGCCCGTTCCTCTGTCCAGGCAATCAGAGCAGAGTACAACAAAGTTTTTTAAAAAATAGGACAAAACAATTCAATAACCCATTACCCAACGTCCCACCCCTTAAAATTAGATTAAATAAGCAATGAGTTAAAACCAAACATGATTAAAAACAATTAAAACATCCTCATGAAGCAACCATTGATAGAATGACATGGGAATTAACTGCAGGGAGCAAATATCTTAGGGCCCAGGGAAAGATCAAGACCCAATTTCGGAGCCGGGAGGTTAAGAAGTTTCAGGGAAGGCCTGCCAGAAGAGATGCTTCTTTATAGCTTTTTTAAAGCAAGCAAGGGACATAATAAGACGCATCTCGTCCGGCAGGCCATTCCCTAGTCTGGGAGCGGTGGCAGAAAAGGCCCTGTGGGAGGTCTGCGACAGCCTGGTCTTCATGGGCTGTAGCATGTGGGGGGTTCATACAAGGAGAGGCGGTCCCTGAGATAAGATGGACCCAAGCTATGTAGGGCTTTAAAGGTTAAAACCAACACCTTGTACTGCGCTCGGAAACTGATCGACAGCCAGTGGAGATACTTAAGCATTGTCCTTAGAAGGAAAATACAGAACATATCAGAGGGTTAAAAACTTTCACGGCTGGCATCCATAATTTTTTGTGGGTTTTTCAGGCAATGTGACCATGTTGTGGAAGAGTTTATTCCTGACATTTCACCAGCATCAGTGGCTGGCATCTTCAGAGAATGCTGGCATGGGAGTGAGTGGTTGAAAGGAAGTGATTTACATGTTAATTTGTGTGTTGGTCTGTTGGTGAATGGCAAGACTTCAGGGAGCTTTCCAACTTTGAAAAATGGCCACCAAAGCAAGTTGAGGGACCAGCATTGGTGACATGGTGGTGACATCAGGTTACAGAGCAAATGAAGCTTGAATTCTGCAGCCGTAAAACACTTTTTACAGTGGTGTTTAAGGGTTTCTTCTTTCCTGTTTCCCTGTGCATTCTGACCTAATAGTTGTTGGCATGGTCCAGAATTTCAATGTTTTCAAATAGCATTTTATGCCCAGGTTGCTTTATAACATATTCTGCTACTGCCAATTTTTCTGGCCCAATCTGAATCGTCTCTGATGTTCTTTGTTGCATGTTTGAATACAATGTTTGGTGCTCCCTATGTAGACTTGTCCGCAGCTGCACAGTATGCAGTAAAGTCCTGCAGCCATGAGAGGGTCTCTCCTGTCCTTCACTGAGCAAAGCATTTGCTGGATTTTCTTGATCAGTTTTTCAATCGTTTGGAGGTTGTGTTTCCTCACCAGTTTCCCTATTCTGTCTGTAACTCCTTTGATGTATGGTAAAAATACCTTCCCTTTGAGTGGCTGTTTTTCTTCACTCCTATGAGTTTTTCTGGATCTAGCAGTCTTTCTGATGTCTGAGCTGGAGTAACCATTAGCCTGTAGAGCCCAGTCTAGGGGCTTCAATTAATCTTCCATGAAGTGGGCTTCACAGATCATTTTTGCCTGGTTTACCAGGGTTTTTATTGTGCTTCTTTTTTGTCCTGGGTGATGATTGGAGTTCTTGTGTATGCATCTGTCCATGTGCATATGTTTTCTGTATGCTGTGTGGCGTAAATGTTGGTCCAACAGGAAAGAAGAAACCCTTAAAGTAAACAAAGTGTGGCTACCAGTCCTGAAAAACACCAAACTCATGACCCAGCAAGTGCAAATGAAAACCACCCAGTGTCATGCAATGGATCACAAATTAAATATATTTTAATTTAATATAACAACAGACTAACACACAGATTAATATGTAAATCACTTGCTCTTAACCAAGGGTCACATAATATATATAGATATCCCACTCACTTCCATGCCAGCATTCTCTGAAGATGCCAGCCAAAGCTGCTGGTGAAACATCAGGAACAGACTCTTCCAGAACATGGCCATATAAGCCGAAAAACCCACAAAAAATTATAAGAGAGGGTGTTGGGACATTTTGGGTATCTTAATTTGTTTATACTTAGAAATTTAATAAAAAGATTTTTTTTTAAAAAAAAAAGTTAAAAATAAATATTTCCACTGTGTTAGATCCTTCTGGAAACAAACCGTTTTTTCAAGCTTTTTTTTTTTTTAAAGTTTTGGCCAACAGCACTTGACCAACCTGGAAAGCAGACCCCAGCTCTACATCCTGAGCCCTGATGTAGTGATTTACTTTCAGGACATCTTGTTATACATCCTGGGGGGTTCTGTGGAAAACATAGGACTAAAGTACCTGGCATGGAAGGTTATATTTTGAGCATGTGAATTTTCAGCAGAACATCAGAGTGGGAAGCCAAAAGTTCCTAAGCCCATTCATCAGTCTGCACGGAACAGAGCAGAGACTATGTGGCGCGCGCAGCAGACACATGCCAAGTGGCATCCATCCAGCCCACCCGTGTGTCATCATGAACCATGAACCATGACATATGCAGAACACATGTTCAGTGATGTAGGCCATGATCGTGATGGGATGAATAAATCAAAAATCACATTCACGATGTGTCAAAAGTGGTTTTCTGGAAGTTTTTTCCACATTAGAGACTGGAGAGCAGATTGGCTCATTGGGTCACAAAGGCAAGGGCACCATTTACAGAGGGCAGAAATAGCCATCCCTCTTTCTGTCTACTCATGTTTCAGACCACAGGAAAGTTGTTCCTCTAAGCACCTAAAGTTGGCCAACTCACAATGAATGACTGTTGTTGGAAACAATTAAACAGATCTGTGTAGTGGGTAAACAAATGAGGTAAGTGTAAACAAAGAATGTAGTCCTGAAAGTATGCAATCCCCTTGTCTGCACTTCAAGATATCCTTTAATATGGGCCAAAATCCTTCATGGGAGACATAGCTAGGATGTCATAGCCATGATCAATCTCTTCATTTAACCCCCCCCCCCCAAAACTCATCTTAAAAACCAGGTGGCCATACCAACTGAATACATCAGCAGTGCTGGCAAGTAGGGCTCTGAAGGCTGCCATGCCCAGCCCCCTCTCACCAGTGAGCCACAGTGTGATAAGGACCTCTGTTGCAACTGCTCATCATACTGCTACTCACTGGCAGGATGGGTCTGGATATCTCATCCTTCAGTACCCCACTCACTAGTGCTGCAGAGCTCCTCAGTTGGTGGGCCTACCTGGCTTCCCGGTGGCTTATAGGGAGATATGTGATCATGGCAATGGTGCCACTATTGTAAATGTGAATACAAACATTTACAAAGCTGTCTAGCTTATAACTTTGTAAATACTGAACAATATACCATATGTCTACTGCATAAGACGCCATAGGCTATGATCCTATTTGCCAGGATAATCACATTGTTGGTAGAGGTGAGGGAAACACAGACAATGTCACGGTGACAGAGGAAATCCTTTCAGAGATTTTGGCTTGCTATTAATCCTGTGTTTTAGGTGTGACCCTTCAGGCTGCAGATGGGAGATTACAAGAGGGCAAGAGAGGGAGGGAGAGAGGAAGAGCAGAGCACCATACTAAAGGCAGATGCTTCACATCAGAAGGTCCTAGGTTGTGGATGAGATAGCTTCTTTTCATGAGACTGTGGAGAGCTGCTACCGCCAAGGTAGAAAGTAGACCAGAATAAGCAGACCAATAGTGTAACTTAGTGCAAAATAGCTTTCTGTGGAACACTTCCTAGAAGACAAAATGGCTCACTACATATAGAAAAGGACTATGTGTGGAAGCTAGGCTAGTAGCTACTCACACTGTTGTTGTTGTGAACCTTTCAAATTGTTTCTGATATATGGTGACACATAGATTATCCCATTACAAAAAAAGTGACTTACTCCTGCTGTTTTCAAGTCAATTACAGGATGCAGTCGGGTATTATTGCAGGGAAAATGCCACCAATGCTGTAGCCGGCCTGCATCCTGGCTAAAACCCAGTTACAAGCCCCACTCAGTTGTCTGATTTGCAAAGTCAGTGTTATCAGTGGCATTCTCCCTGCAATAATACCTGACGACATCTTGTAATTGACTTGAAAACGGCAGGGGTAAATTTCACTAAGAGAACCTGTCATGGGGGTTTCTTGCCAAGGTTTGTTCAGAGCCAATTCCCTTTGCCTCCTTCTAAGGCTGAGAGAGTGTGACTTGCCCAAGGTCACTCAGTGGGTTTCTATGATGGAGTGAAGATTCAAACCCTGGTCTCCGGAGTTGTAGTCCAATGCTCACACCAGTACACTCCTTGCATTACTGTTCTAGAGTCTGTGTGCAAGATTCCTTATACTCCGTCCTACCAAACAAAGGTCTACCACCAAAATTGAAAATGGTCTTTTGTTTCTCTCTTATCACATTTGGTTCTTAAAATTATTCTGTGCCCTACAATCATGTGGTTTATCTGCTTTTATATGCATTTTCTCAGGCTGATCGACAAGAAGGTCTCTCCAACTCAGCCTTCCCTTCATCTTTGCAGTGTCTCTCTCAACTGCACGTAGGGGACATTTATTTATGATTTCCTCTTTTGGACTGGATGCAGTACAATGCCATATCGACATTTCAATTTCTCAAGTTTTTCAAGTTTCCACTTCTTTCAGGGTTCCAAAATACCAAGTGAATGTTCCTAAAGATGCATTCACTCTCTGTATATGGGCATGTATATCTATCTGATATTTGTTAAGGCTATATAATAACAAACTAGTCGGGATGTAATTATTTCCTGATTTTGTTCTCAAAGAAAGCGATGAATAATTTTAGGAATTTTCATTCCACTGTGAGAAAGTCTTTACAAACTGTCCAATTTCAAGGCTATTTGTACTTTGGGATTTATTCTGTGCAATATTTGCGTTTGGTACTGTAAAAGTAGCAGATCCTGTCTAATCTTGAAAACCAAGCAGGGTCACCTCTGGTAAGTACTTGGATGGGAGACTGCCAATGAATACCAGGTGCTGTATTTCAGAGGAAGGAACTGGCAAAACTATCTCCACATATACCTTGCCTAAGGAAACTTTACGAAATTAATAGGATCACCATAGGTCCACAGGTGACTTGAAGGCACCTATGTGTGTGCATGTGCACACACCCAAAAATATGTTTGTGTAGAAACATAATTTTTCATGGAGGACTAACCGAAAGGGAGGATTAGAGGCTGGCTAGATTAAAATGAAAAACTTAGCACAATTTGAGGGATGTTGTCATTCTTTATTTTTGATTCCAGGACATCTGATGATGCCTCTGAACAGGTTCTGTTTTAGGAGATTTTAGAATATCTGATGAATTTGCCCATTCTTTCAGAACCAATAAAAAAACTGGCATCAGTGCTTTTATGAAAATAATCTTTAGATTTGACAATATTTCTTCCCCCCCCCCCCCTTCCCTGAATATACTGGCAGTTCTTTTCATCCAATAAACTGATTTCTTACTGCATAGGAAACAATAATATTCAGTCTCTCTTCATAGTTCCTCATTTTATAAATGTATATCATGCATTACTTCTGTTTGTTGGGATCCTTCAAGTTGTGTACAATTTATGGCAACCCTAAGGCAAATCTATCACAGGGTTTTCTTGGCAAACTTGGCAAACAGGAGGTTGGCCATTGCTTTCCTCTGAGGCTGAGAGACTGTGACTTGCCTAAAGTCACACAGTGGGTTTCCATGGCCGAGTTGGGAATCAGGAGTGTTGGGAATCAGGGGGTATAATGCAATGGCAATCTGAACACAATCATGGGGTTTCACGTTATTGCGAATGAGTGTATCTCTCGCAATTTTGGGCAATGGGAAGTCATTCCAAATGCAATCATGGGGTTTCATGTAATTGTGTATTAGAGTATCTCATGCAATTTCGGACAATGGGGGTCACTTTTGGGAAATGGGAAGTCATTCTGAATGTATTCTGAATGTAATCAGATCTCACATAAATTCGCTAAACTAGCGAATTCATGTAATTGCGAATTGGCTCTATTTGCAATTGAGAGAAATTTCTCCCATGTGATAAACTCCAGACTCTGGTCTCCAGAGTTACAGTCCAACACTCAAACCACTATGGCACGCTGACTCTTATGCATTATTTCTGTCTTTTTTGTGTGTGTGTGTGTGTGTGTGTGAAAAAGCCACAATTTCCTCAGCATTTTAGTATTGCTACAGGTTGAGTCTTCCAAAATCCAAAATACTCGGGGGAGGGGGGGACTTTTTTTATGAATAGCTGTGATAGTGACATCTTTGCTTTCTTCTTTCATTTCTATGCTGCCTTTCTCCCAGACAGGGACCCCAGTCAGCTCATATGATAGAAACATTTTAAAAGACTTTACAATAAAAATTAAAACAATTAAAATCAGGTAGATAAAACAGTATTAAAATTAAACTCAAAAACATGGAAAAGTTTAAAACAGAACTAAAACACAGCATATAAAAACCACCCTTGTCATGTTTACGTCTTTTCTTGCTGGTGAAAGGCCAGCAGGGAGGGAGCCTGTCTAGCCTCCCATAGAAGGACATTCCAAAGGGCAAGAGCAGCCACCAAGGAGGCTCTCTCTCAGGTCCTCACCAAGTCACCCTGTGAACTTGGTGGAACTGAGAGAAAGCCTTCTCCTGAAGATTGTGCAGCTCTGGTTGGAACATATGGGTAGATGCAGCCTCTCAAATAGTCTTGACCTAAGCTGTGTAGGGCTTTATAGGTCATGTCCAGCTCTTTGAATTGTGCTCGGAAATGAACTGGTAACCAGTGAAGCTGTTTCAATATGGGAGTTATATGCTCCTTATAACTGGCCCCAGTCAGCATTCTCCTGCAGCATTTTGAATCCGCTGACGTTTCTGAACAGTTTCCAAAGGCAGCCCCACGTAGAGTACATTACAGTAATCCAAATAGGATGTAATCAAGGCATGTGTCACTGTAGCCAGATCTGGCATCTCAAAGAACGGGTGCAGCTGGCACACAAAGTTTAGCTGTGCAAATGCACTCCTGGCCACTGCTGTAACCTGAGACAGAGACAGCTTCTTTGGAATCAGATAGAAGGGAGAGACAGAGTTGGGTGTCATCCACATACTGGTGACACCGCACCTCCAAATTCCAGATGACATCTCCCAGAGGTTTCTGATTGGTACAATGTACACAAACTTTGTTTCAGGCACAAAATAAAATTACCTTCATTCTATGTGTATAGGGGTATATGAAACATAAGTCAATTTCATGTTTAGATTTGATTCTATCTCCATGATATCTCAGTACATATGTACAAGTATTCCAAAATCCAAAAAAAAAAAAAAACTCTGAAATTCAAAGCACTTCTGGGTCCCAAGCATTTCGGAAAGGGGAGACTCAAGCTGTGTTATTGCCCCTCCTCCTCCTCTTCTTGCATCTCAGAAATCTAGACCATACCACACAGTTTTACAAAATGGAGCAGAATGATAAATACAGTGCAGCCAAGTTATACACAGGTGCAGCTTACGTGGCTTACAGCATACCCTGGAAGCTTGTTCCAGAAGAACCCTTGGTGCACCAGGAAGAGGTAATGGAGTGCATCGTGGGCACAAGCCCCATTACTTATAACGGGGCTTGACGTTACACATTTTTCCCTTACGCGGGGCGGTCTGGAACATCCCCATATAAGGGAAGGGCACACTGTATGTAAGTGACTGTGGGCCTAAGCAAACAGGCCAGGATGGCACAGGCTATTGTGGCCCTCTTGCTCACCCGGGTTGACACCTGGGTCAGTGTTTATGTACCTGTCCCTGCATTGACCCAGGACCCATACCAGTGTTCTCCCTTACTTTGCTGCAGCATTGCTGATACTGAGAAGCCCTCTGTCACCATGCAGAAAAGAGGGCACCTAGCATTCATTTTGTGAGCAGTTAACAACAATAAAGTGTTAATAATTAAGATGTATGTCAACTTTTTTTTTTTAAATGATGATTTCCCTTTGGATTTCTTGAACATTTATTTCCAGGCTTCATGGTGCTTCAAAATAATTACAACTTTTAAGCCCTTCATAAAATTTTAAAATGAACAATGTAGTTTACGTCCACGTGCATACCCAGTTCCATGTTACGATCTATGTAAAAGGGATGTGAAGGGCTCTTTAATGAGAATCAGATCTGTAATGCAGCTCTAAAAATATTTGTCCTAAATCAGCTGGAACATCCAACACCATATCGCTGCCCCTTTTGAAACCAGTTTATATCATGTGGCACCCTGTGCAATTTGAATCAGCGACAGTCCACAGAGAGTGACCAGCAAAATAGTTCTCCTGTTTTGATTATTCTCCCATTATCAAGTCAGACCAACCTACACTGCAGTGTAATTTCATCCATACTCACATATAAGATTACTGTTTTCTTTCTTCAAATTGCACCCTACGAGAGTGTTTCTCAAGAGCTGAAAACCATTTTGATTAGAAGACAAAGAACGAGTATCACCTTTAATGTGCTATGTAGATCTGACAGTTTATATTTCTCCAAGCTTTTCACAAAAAAAGTTGATTAGTCTAAATAAAGAGGCGGTTACTAGTGCTGACTAAAGGTTAACATCTTGCTTTTATGTTGCTAGGAAATGCTGTGGTATTGTACATTCCATTTATTTATCTTAATGTGCATTTTGGAAGGACTTTCAATAGTTCCAGATTATTATTTTAAAAATTGAAACAGTTATATGTTGAGAGGGAATAATCCAATCTGGTATTTATAACTTGATGATTTGGAGTATAGGAAAAATTTTCAAGAATATAGGTGTATCTCAGTTAACAAAGTAGATGCCTTCCTGGGCTTTATTTCTTTAACAAAAAATTTTGGTACTAGAAGTAGAAATAATATCAACAAGAATAGGGATAGGTTCATACACCACAAAAAAAGAAAAAAAAAGAAAAAAGAGAGAGATAGCAGTTTAACATGTTTCAGCAAACTTTTTTATTAATAATATTATGTCTATGTTAGATGCAGTTTCTGCTGGACTTAATTCCTCCCGCACTGCCATTCCCTTGTGTGTCATGGCTTTAGATTGTAAACCAGAAGGGAGGGAACTGTTTTCTTTGGGGGGGGGGGTTGTAAAGTACCATGGATGATGATGATGATGACGACGATAATGATGATGATTGAAATGAAACAACCAGGTCAGAAAAGCCATGCATTAATAAACAAAAACATTTTGAATTTTTTAGAGACCACTTGGAAGTTTCTTCTAAAATGCATCCTGAGATGATTATTATTGTTTCAACAATGTCCGCTTTCTTTTTATTTCCATTTTTGGGGGGGGGGGTGAAACTTATAGATCTATGCTGTTTAAACAGGCCAGGATAACTGTTAGGCAGGCTAACCTGCTTTCCACTTTTCTTTCTGTTTCTTCACACATGTTCAGGGAGTGATTCTGAAGGCAGGTGTTTACCTTGCCTGTTGTGCCTACTGTTGGATGACTTTGATTTGAGTCCATTGTTTCCCAGGTAGAGCTTTATTGAATTGTGTATTGCAGACACACTGCTGCAACACAACCCTGATAGTCTGTCTTTCTCTGACCCTCCTTCACTACCCTCCCAGTACTAATGCTGCCAAAAAAACGTTCCAGCTAGACAGAAGACAAGAAATTAGGCTAGGGGCTAAGATCCCACCAAAGGACATTGTTGTCTCATCCACAAAGTCATGAGTCTGAGTCAACTTGAGGGCAGTTAACAACAACCACAAAAAGGACCGTCTTCATTAAATGAGGAATGACTGCATTCATATAATTCTTCGATTAGTAAGACTTTTAAAAATTGTTTCCCCAAACTGTTCTTAGACGTTATAAACACAACTGTGTGACAGGAATGCTATAAATGTCATACACTGAGGCTTCAGCTGACCAACATTCCTAGATTTCAAGATAAAGAGGAAGCTGGGAGGAAAAGAACACCTCTGAGAAGTGCAAGAATTTTTAAAGCAGATTGTAAAGATCCTGGTACAAATTAGGAGTTCTCCTTTCTCCAGATGTGCTCCAGCCTTATTATGACACCTCTTACCTAGTTTCAGGCATGGCTTTACACTGGTTTTGAAGAGGTTCACAAATTGTCTCTCCCCCCCCCCCTTCCACCCGCCGCCATGCTATTGTTCAGGGGAGAAAGGCGAAGAAACAAACATCTGGACAGCAGAGCTGCCAAGTGTGTGCTTTTTCCACTGTTTTCAGCTTTCCAATTCTTTGTTTTTTTGCATTTGATAAACGTTAGAAAGCGCTGCAGGGCAAAGATTGCAATCAATAGAGAGTGTGATTCACTACTTTATTATTCTGACGCTACACAAGTTAAAGCCCACTCATGTTAAGTGCCTCGTTCGCAGAGGCGCTCTGTTCTTTTGTCCAATGCTGAGGTAATTGTGAGCATTGGCACTCACTTTGCTGGGAAGCGGACGGGGTCCGAAGTTTGTTAGCAGCGTTGCTCATGTCACGGACATCTGCCAAACCTTGTAATTCTGATTTTTAATAAAGTGCAGTGGTTGGAAAACAACTTTATAGATGCACGGCTCAGCATATTGAAGTACCATATGGGGGTCACACCAAGAAAGAGTAGATGAAAGTGTTAGTCATGACACGTTAAGAAAGGAAGAGCCAGAGAGCTTGGTGGATAGACTAGGAACACTGTCTTCATTTACTTTTGTTACAACAAACAACCAGAGAAGGAGAGAGAGAGGATGCCTTAGCGGATATATTTGGTATTGGACAGAAGAAATAAAATGTCAAGGAGATGATATAAGGAAACTTGGGAATGAAGGGGAAAAAATATCGTGAAGGGAAGTATGTTTTTAAAAAGCCATGCCCAACAACTGATGCATGAGGCCACACTGTAGCACAGTCCATTAAATAATTAAAAATTCCCCTGGTTCATGCTGGTCAACCTCAAGATTTATAGGAGATTATACTATTTTTATTTCTAATGAGGAGAGCCCTACCAACTGAGCTGCAAACATTTTTTTTTAAATTCCCGTTGGAAGAGGAGCTCCAGGGAGCAAACACCAAATTCATAGCTTTATAAAATCATAAGAGTTGGAAGGGACCACAAGGGCCATCCATTCCAACCCCTTTCTGCCACGCAGGAATACACACTCAAAGCACCCCCGTCACATGGCCATCCAGCCTCTGTTTAAAAACCTCCAGAGAAAGAGAGTCCATCACTCTTTGAAGCAGTGTCTTCCACTGTCAAACAGCAATTTGGACAAGGGAAGGATCTACTTCAATTAGAACACAAGGAAATTGCCATTGTGGAAAATATAAAAGGAACAGAACATCTGACTGCTTAAGAGTGTGGGGCTAGCAGGGCTTATGCAGCCTTGGAATAGTCATTCTGATGAAGACTGCAAGTAAAAGATTTCTAGTACAAAATTCTCATTGCTTGTAATAGTTGTATTTATAGCAATGTAGCAATAGCAATAGCAAGTACATTTCTGTACCACTTACCAGTGAACTAGCATCCCTAAGCAGTTTACAATATGTAATCCAATTGCCCCAAACAAGCTGGGCACTCATTTTACCTACCTATGAAACTTTGGAAGGATGAGTCAACTTTGGACTCAACCGGGGATCAAGCTCACGACCTTGCGGCCGCAATACTGGCACTCCCTGGTATTTATTACAGGTTGGGCATCCTTACCCTAAGGCCTACTCCACTGTTGTTACTGTAGGCTAAAAATAAAAACCCTCAGTTGTTTCATACCATCTCTAGAGAATAGCAATAAACTCAAGAAGGAAGCACAGGAGAACCAAAAGTCCTGACCAGAGCATCCTCATCCTACCTGGCTGCTCTTAGAGTTCAATGCACTCACATAGGTATCCATTACTGGAAACTCTGGCTTATTCCTGACATGGCTTCCTGACCCCTATCCTCTTATCACCAGTTCCCTGCCCCACATCACATGCCCTCATCTCCTAGGAGGAATCTTAGTGACCAGCACTGAATAGCTATTACTACATGTGAAGTCAAGAGAATGGGCCTTATTGGAACACATGGTTGTGTTAAGCTGTAACTGCCACTGATGCTGGCTCATTGGATATCTCTTGTCCCCCCCCCCCCCCATTCCAGTTATCTGTCAGGGATCAAGATATTGTATGATAACAGGTCATCACTTGGACAATGAAATGCTGGCTGCCTACCCCCGCATTTTGGGTTCATCAACACGGTAGAAATACTTACATACCACTTTAACTGCTATGCCTCCATCCTACAGAATCCTAGGATTTGTAGTTTTGTGAGGCATCAGCACTCTTTGGCAGGGAAGGCTAAAGACCTTGTAAAACTATAAGCCCAGGATTCCACAGGAGGAAGGTACAGCTTGATGCACCCTTGAACAGTTCTGCAGAAAGGTTCAAGCTCCAACATGGTATGAGCTGTTTTAGAAGAATTATTAGAAGAGGATGATCATCATTAGAGGCATCAAGTGGAGAAGAGTTCATTCATCACTAGTCTGAACTAACGCTTGGAACCCTTCTGAATTACACGATTACAGTGTTATGATCTCCCTTGAACTGCTCTGCCTTCTTTCCTATGGGATACTGGGATTGTCCATTGAGGATATTTGGAACCCTCAACCAGAGACTCCTCCTCTGAGTCCTCTGACCAAACCTCAAGAAGTCTCCATGGCTTAATGCCATGGCAGTTAAAGTGGAATGAGAGTGGTACAATTATATAGTATGAGAGGGCTCCCAGTTTTCAGAGAGGTGGTAAATTGTGATATTTCAGGCTGTAACTGCACTTCAAGAATAATATAGTTTGACCCGCTTTAACTGCCATGGCACCATCCTAAGGACTTGTAGTTTGTTGTGCTACCAGAGCTCTCTGACAGAAGGCTAAATATCTCACAAAACTACAAATCCTAGAAATCTATAGCAATTTGCTATGGCAAAGCAGTGTCATACTGCATTATTTCTGCAGTGCAGATTCAGCCTTTGATTACAAATACTGACAATATTCCACATGCAAAAATGTTCTCAAGACACATTTCCATGTGAAGACTTCTTTTTTGATTGGATGGACAAGTATCCAGTCATATGAAGTCTCACCTGGAACAGTTCCCACCTTTGTATGATACACCCAGAAACAGGTTTACCATTTCAGTGAAGCCTAAGAAAATGAGATAACAAGCAGAAGCCATAGTTCCAAAAAAGTATCCAGAGAACTTACAATTCTGAAGCTCATCTCCTTTGCATTTTCATCACCATCTTTCCCTACCTTGATATTTTGGGAGCTATTGTTCCTGTTTTATAGAGTGAACATGTGCTGTACTTGTCCCATAAAGCTGCAAACAGGTGTCAGTCAAATAGATATCACCCTGTAAATCTGCTTTAACAACTCGGTTTTCAAATCTAGGGCCTAAGGGTAGGTTTATGAGGTACCTTAATAGCTGTACAGGTGCAAGCTAAAGAAGAGAGTAAGGAACAAGGTCAAGAGCACAGGCCATAAAGTGAAGTGTGTGTTTTGTTTTTCTACTCTCTGTGACTTTCATAAATTTATATTCTTTAAGACCAATATAGTAGGCTAGAACAGGAACAATTCTGTTCAGCATTTTTGCTAAATGCATTTCTGCTAATTGATCTAATCTATCAGATCCTGGCTGTGAATTCACTTTTTCTGGGTAATGGATCCAAAGGTTGGCTGAAATCCTGTTGGAAGCTGGCCGAGCATTAGCACTCCACCAGCACACCTATTCCAGAAGGTCGAGAAGGTCCCTTTCCTCCCAGACCTGCTCAGAGAGAGGCAGGGCACCAACCCCAGCTCACCAGTGGAGTTGGACCCTGGCACCACCTGGTTGCTGTTGCACAGCTAGTGGCAAACCATGGCACAAGAAGGGATTGGTACGTCTTTCCACAACAGCCAAGAAAGTGCTTCTGGTTTAATATACTTCTTAAATTATTAAAAAGATTCAAACTCTTCTCTGCCAAGATGATTTATTGTATTGCTACAGAGAAATTGTCTGGATTTCCTAGCTTTTATTATGCTTGTGTTTGTAAGACTCAAGACCTCCCTCAGTGTCACTTAGGCTTTTTCTTTTAATTTGGAAATACCTTTGCAGTGTGATAAAGTTCCACACAATACTGATGTGTGATCTTCGGGCATAGCCTTCTTTAAAAATGACAGTAACTCAAGTCTCAGTACAGTACATTCTGACTTTTAGAACATAGAAGAACATTTGACACATTCACATGGACAGACATATCCAGCGTTTGCCAGAGACATGGTGGAACAGAGGAGATGTCTGTGAATTTCACTGAGTGAACACAAGATTTATTAGCAATAAATGTTACCTTATGCTAGTGGAGGAATGCGCATAAGTCATATCTTCTTTCCCGACACAGTGTTTCATCTTCATTCCCAATGTTGATGGATAAAGAGTGATTGTCAGCTGAAGTTAGTGATAACTGAACCAAGGTTAGTCATTCTTTTTTGCTGTGCTTATATCCTGGCATTAGTGTTTGCTAATACAAAGTTGCCTTCCTTTTAAATTACCATTCTAACTCATTTTTACTCAGTTACAATATTTAAGACAGCACATCATTTGAAAAGGCCATATGGCCTAAAACACTGTGAACAAATTCCTAGGAGATTCTGCTTCTCACGCAGGATCAGATATAAATCCTCTAAGTGATGGGTACCTGTTAATGTCTCTTCCCAGCCTGTACATTGGTAGCAATATTAATCACCCCATATAGCTGTTGTGAGAGAGAATGAAACCAGGACATATCATTGCCTGGCCTGAAGCTTAAAGACAGTCCAAGTTATCATTTAAATACAGAGAGATGATGCTAACAAGTAGTCCTAAATATGTAAGTAGGACTGCCTCCAATGTTGCATGTACAGATTTCCGCTCACATAGTGGAAACCTTCTTTCCCCTCATACCCTGCCAGTCGGATTTGGGGATTAGAGGGAGCTACAGGAGAATGAGAATGATCCCCCCATTCTGCTGATGGAAGCCTTCCATTGGCAGAGTGACAGTAATTGGATTTCACCTACTAAAACAAAGCATGTATAGTAAGTTTATATTAACATTCTCAAATGACTAAACAATCACACACTTGGTGAAAGGGACTTGATCTAGGGAGGGGTCTTGCCAAGAAAAACAAGCAATTGGTTTCCCTAAAAGGGGCTTAATACTGCTGATGGCAGCAAATCATTCTACTGAGCTCAGTGAAAACGGCACACACAACTCCCTGTGTGTCTATGTCCAACTGGCAGGACTCCCTGCACCAAATTCATTTCTAACAGATTCTCATGGAGGCCTTTCAGAGAGTTTTCAGAAAAACAACTTCATTTCTGATTAGAGAATGGTTTCCCATTTCTGACAATGAGCCTGAATCTCTTCTGCTGCAATTTGGACATGTGGCTTCTTGTACTTGTTGTATTTACAAAGTACAGGCTTACTGTTACTTTTGAATCCCCCCAAAAAACCAACTCATTTACACTGATTTTTAGTACTTCTTTCAGGGGTATCTGGTTCTTTTTTCCTCCTCAGCCACAAATTAACTATGTATTGATTTAGAACCTCTAAGGATTGTTGTTATTGTTGTGCACCTTCAAGTCATTTCTGACTTATATGGTGAACCTGTCACAAGGTTTTCTTGGCAACAATATTAATATCAGAGGAGAGAAACACATAGGCCTGTATCCAGTTATGTCACTGTATTCACACTAGGCCCGATGTGCTAGAGGATGCACATTTTCAGAGTTATCAAAGGTGGAATTCAATACAGTTTTTACTGAGCAAGTGGTAGTACAAAGAATTTCTGCAAGTGGTTGTACAAAAGGTCATGTAACCCAGTTCTATAACATCTTGCACAACAGCCTTACACAGCCAGTTGTATGAAGCTATTACTTAGCACAGCTTTGCTAGCAGACATCTTTATACTGCCAGCATGTAATTGGATTTAGGCCTCAGAAGCTACAATCAACAGGATTCTTTAGAACAACAACAAAAACAACACAGGACCATCAATAGCTTCTCAGCAACCACTGCATCAGATTCATCCCTCTCTGAAACACTGCTTTATCACACTAGGGGGCAGCAGGATTTAAACAATAGTTAAACGAGAGTTAAACAGGAAATGCCCCATGTTTATCATAGGACATTTTCTGTTTAACTCTTGTTTAACTCTCGTTTAAATCCTGTTTGCCCCCTAGTGTGATAAAGCAGAACCTCCCTCAGGAGAGAATTTGATAGCCACGGCACTATCTCTGTTTGAAGTGGGGTGTGTGATGATGATGAATTAAGTCAATTGGTAGATTCAGCTTATATGGGAAAGGAAGATTCTGAAGATATATCTCAGACTAACCTTCCTTAGCACAAAGATTTAAAAATAAACATGTAAGAAAACAATGGTTTAAACTAGAGCTGTTTCCCCACTAAATGCTGAAAAACGATCACTCCCATCATCACAGTTGTGCAGCATAGAACAGGTGATGGGAACTAGAGACATCTGGAAGGCCTGAGGTTGTGCTGACATGCCCATCTGGCAAGAGCAACAGTTATCATTGCCATATGCATCAGTATGATATCATAATCCCATGGGGGAAGAAGGTGCATGGTGAACTGGATCATGTCAAGCAGATCCTCAAGTAAATCTGCATTATTTAAAGCAAATCACAAGGTTGGGTTGTTGTATAAGACACAATATTCTTATTGTTGAAGTGCCAGTCATGGCTTCCATCACAACAGTTGGTGTCCTGTTAAGCCACTTGCAAAAATATAAACTCATATCAAAATCCCAGTTTTTAGCAAGTCCTTGAGCTTTACCTATCAAAACTGAACCTGAGGACCAGAAAAAGTCCTTGGGAAATGTAAATATAATATAAATATATAAATATAAAGATAATATTATATTTATATTTATATATAAATAATATTACCGATTTAAAAACAAAAACAAAAGCCTGATAGTTATTTGGTCTTTTTGTTTTATTTTTCTTTCCTTTAACCTCATCTGCTTCTTTGTGTATCCAAAAATTATAAATCAAATTAACATAAGCAGTTGAGTGACTAGATTAGAATACCTGTGTCAGTACTCTTCCATCAAACACAGGTATCATTTCTGTTCACCTCTTCAATATAAATAATATTACTGTGTACCTACCCACTCTCCCATTAATTCTGTGAAGTTGAAACATCCTTTCTGGGGACTATCCAGAGCTGTCAGTAGAACATTACAGACTTTGGTCAAATCCTCAACTATATCCTGTAACTAAAACAGATATCAGGCACCACAATAGGCTCACAGATCTACAGTGCAGGTATACAGTTGTATTAGCTGATAAAAGACAGTCTTATGTGGAAGCAGAATAGTCTCCTACTAATTTATTGAACAAATCAAGCTTAGTGCTGGAACTCTTGAATGTGGTTTCCACTGTACTTACTCTTTTTAAACATTGATGGAAACAAGCAGAATCCCACACTAGCAGTTCTTCCTTGCCTTTCATTTCTCCATCCCAGTATTACTCTCCCCCCCCCCAATAAACTTTTCTCCAATTTAAGTGCTTCTTCTTCCCTTTGGATCAGATCTTTCATATTCTTAGAAACATCACTAGTGTTTCTTTTGTGTCGATAGATCCTTTCCCCAGAATCCATTCCTCCCAAGTGCCTGTCCCCATGACTATTTCTGATGCTACCCTAAGTATCCTTTTCCCTCTGAGCAGAATGGAAGGACCGACCTGAGAGACTGGAATGGCTCCCAGTATGCAAAATAGGATTTGCCATTTTCAGACCACTTCTTCTGAAGTGTAGTGGGTCCTTAGTATCAACTGGGCTTTGGTTCCAGGACCACCACAGCGGATACCAAAATCCATGGATGCTCAAATTCCATTATATACAATGGCATAGTAAAAAGGTGCCCCTTATATAAAATGGCAAAATCAAGTCTTGCTTTTTGGAATATATTTTCAAACTATATAGATGGTTGAATCCATGGTTGGGATAATGAATCCATAGATACGGAGGGCTGATTGTGGTTCCACATAAACTGAGCAATCAAAACCACTATCTTTCAAGACCCTATATACAGACTGCCTTGTAGCAGACTGAGCAAGTGGCTTGAAGGCAATCAAACATAACATCAATATCAATAGCATCATTAATTTTAACACTACCACAATGCAGCCTTAGGAAATTGCTGGAGTTGGTGATAGTGAATGACATAAAAATGTCAAGTTCAGACAATGCTGTTGGTAGAAAATTGATACCACATTATGGGTTGACATTAGGGGACTGTGTATCGCCTGTTTAACCTGTTTTCTCTCCCACAATGGGATTTTCTCAGAAATATACAACTCAGCATTCAGATTTACAAATTAACAGTATGCTTACCTTCCAATGATGCATTACAAAACAAAGCACACTAAATGAATGATACGTAGGTCAGGAAAATCATATGCTATGGCAAACAAATATCTTTCACTACTGGAGAGAGCACCTCTGCAAAAAAAGAAAAAAAAAGTGTAAATAATATACTCAAGGGAGTACATCTGCAAAAATTGCAATAAACCTCATTTGATCCTTAATCTTTAAGAAATGGAAGATTTAAGTTATGAAGGGGATGAAGAAATGCACCAGTCAATCATCTAGTTTCCAAGGCTGTCCCACTTTATCATGGCCAATGAATGGAAACCAGTGGGAGATTAAAGAATGCTGCCATGCAGGAAAAATTACTCTAGTTTCTAACATCCTTAATGAGCTCTATAGCACAGTTTGCATTATATGACCCAGGGGCAAATATACTGTAGCTAGGAATGGATGATAATTTTGTTTCAATTTGTTGTTAATTAGAACATACAAGAAGCCTGCCCAATTCTAGTGTGGAAGATCTTGAACCTGCTGTCTTCAACAACTGTGCAGCAGAAACAAACTCTAGAATGGGGGTATTAGATCTCCAGTTATCTTACTAGGACCTAAAAGTCTGAGCAGATAAAACCAATTGGTCAGGATAGGAATTTCTTCATGCATGCAAGGCAGAGCACTAGAGTGGCTACTCTCCAAGTTTCTGTGTCCGTTTCTCCAGGCATTCCATGACTCTCAAAGGATCCCCCTCAATCTTTAGACCAGCGTTCCTAACAAAGTAGAACAAAGTAAATCTCAAGTAATAAGGTATTGGTTTTGATGGAAGGAAAGATCATATGGATTGCCCAGGAATTTTAACTGAACCCTCCCGTCCTAAGGCCTTGCTGCTTCTAGACCTGGTACTGTATCTGATTTTTGAGCTTGTTTGAGGGGGTGGCTGGTCTCTCCTCCTGCCCATGAATGCTTCCGAGCTGGATATTTGACCTTGTTGGGTTTGTACTCCTCCTTCTGCATTCACCTTCAACCTTCTTCAAGCAGTTGCTTTAACAGAGCTGCCTTCCACTGGAAATTTAATCTTCTTCTCAATTCCTTAGGGGCTATACAGACCGCCCCTTTGGCTGTGTCAGTGCTGCAGAAACTGCAAGCCACAGCACCATTCCATCCTCCATAGATCACAAAGAGGAGCCAGAAAAACTAGCTCCTTTTTGTGCCCTCTAAGAGGCGCCATAGCTGCCACCATGCGGCATTATGATGCCTCTTTGGTGCTGCATCATGTAGATGCAGCGCCAGAGTGGCGTCATCATGGCATGCACTGTGTAAATAGGTGTATGCCAAAATGGCATCCTGGGGGAGGAGTCATGGCATTGAGCGTGTGGATGCTCCACCATGACTCCACCCACAAGCCGGCACAAAGTGCAAGTCTGTATCCCCCCCCCCCCTTAGTCAGGGAAGGTTCCCTCCACATCTATATATCATAGAATCATAGAGTTGGAAGAGACCGCAAGGGTCATCCAGTCCAACCTCCTGCCATGCAGAAACTCTCAATCAAAGCATACCCAACAGATGACAATCTTCCCACTGGGGGACTGGTCACTGATTTGTGGGGTCCCAGGACTGTCTAAATATGTCTCTGCATAGCTCTTCTACTCTTTCAGTTTTATCTAGAACCCAGTTAATGAAAAAGTATTTGGACTTCTTGGGTTTTAGATTCCACTGGGGTCCAAACCATATTGCAGAAACAATTCAGTTTGAGACAGCTTTAACTGCCCTGGCTCAATGCTAGGGATTCCTGGGAATTGTAGTTTGTTGTGGCATCAGAGCTCTCTGACAGAAAAGGCTAAATGTCTCACAAAGCTACTATTTCCAGAATTCCTTACTGTTGAGCCAGGGCAGTTAAAGTGGTTTCAAACTGGATTGTTTGTGCAGTGCGTTTTGGATCTGAGGTGCATATCAAATAGACTTTAAGAATTGCCTCTGTATTAATCTGTCCCGATTTTGTATTGCATATGGCAGATCAGATAATTTTCAGAAACTCTATCAGTTCAATTGAGAATTTTACACCTTCAGAAAAAAACAGTTTCAGCCAGCTCTTTTGAAATAATACAATATTGGATTCACTAAGTTTGAGAAGACAGCAGTCCCATCAGAGGTTTGCATTTCAGTTCAAGACAGCAGATTTGCATTGATTGCTCTCCCACTCCACTCATCCCTTATTTTTTAAAAAATAGTAATAATAATAACAATAATGCAGAGAACCCAAGTAGTCCTGCTACATCAAAGACGAAGTATCATATGTTTCTGACACCATTATAATGGGATAAATTCCTGTTGTTGAGTTTTTAATTCATTTGGCTGCATATCATTCTGTTAACAGTACTGAAGGGATAAAAAGAAGCACTTTATACTCTTCTCTGTTCTTACAAAAACAAAGTCTGTGAAATCTTTTCTATAAAGAGAAGGCAAAGAGTAAAGCAAATGAACTTGTGAGCAAACTTAGTAATGACATCAATGGGGTTTTCAATCTGGAACTCAATAGAAAATAAATTATTTGTTATCCCATGATAGCCAAGAGATAATTGAACAAGAGCAGCCTCTTAGGAAGGTTCCCAAGTATTTAAAGCTTCAAATCCCCCCAGGTTTGCAATCTGGAGTAAAATCCAGAGCTGTAGCAAACTGAATTCAAAACATTCTGCTTTGTGTTAGATCATCAGACTACTTTTCCAATGTATTTTTAGAGGAAATCTGTGGGTTAACTTTCAACTGGTACAGCGACATTTCAAGGGCTAAGAGAATGGAGTTGTCCTTTTTCAATTGCGAAGAAGATTCAACATCAGATTGTCCGTTCTGGTTCAATGAAGATTCCAATGACCAACTCCCCTCTCAGCCAGACAGTTTTGTACATGACTGCTTTCCTCTTACAGGTGAAGGGTCTCCTTGGATGTCTCCGTCTTGTCAGCCCTTATTTCTTGATGTGCAAATACCACTCCCAGACGTAGGTGGGCAGATCCAGCAGTTCGAGGGTAGTGCTGAACTGGACAGCTCCTTGTTGGTTCAATCCGATGATAGTGATCTGCTGCATAAATATGACAGATTCACTTCTGCTCACCCTTACAGGACACAGAGACATGCTGCCAACATTAGGGAAAGAAAAAGGATGCTCAGTATCAACTCTGCCTTTGATGAACTCAGAGGCCATATACCAACTTTCCCTTACGAAAAGCGCCTCTCCAAAATTGACACCCTCCGACTGGCCATCGCTTACATTGCACTGCTTAGTGATATCTTGACCTCAGGATCGGACCCCAAATCCTATGTGCAGAAATGTATGAAAAATGGATATAAGAGTAATCAGGATGCAATCTGGAACACGAGTGGTAAGTCTATAAAATATATATTTTAAAGCTCTGTCTTCAGATTCGGTTTTCATCATAACAGATTAAAATCAGAGCAGAATAAGAAGAAAAAAAAACCTAGTCTCAACATGAAACAGCAGAATATTCTCCCTCATACTAACAGAGCAAATATCTGAAAATATCATTCGTGGTGCTGCATATTATAATCTTTTCGTAATGTGAAACTATCCAGTTTTATGTATTGTTTAGCATGTCACTGTGTTTTTCGACATTTGGAAAATCTTGCATGGCATAATTAGTTCAGGTTCCAGTTTATATACTTTACACCTTGTAAGTACTGTATTGGGCTTTTCCCATACAAGCACTTAGTTTTATTTTGGAGTAGATGTTAAGACACTGAGTTAATTTCTCTGTTTTCTAGCCATAGAAGCTTACAAAAAGTAATAATACAATAGTCTAAGGTCATCTATAATAAGAAAACTATTTAAGCAAGAGAGGAAACCATACAAAAATGCAAAACTTTAAATGAATGATAAGTAACTGCCTCAATTTGTCTAGTACCCTAAAAAGAAACAATGATGCGCAACTGTACATCCCCACTCCATTCAACTTGTTTACATTATATAAGAAATGTAAAACACAAATATAACAGTTTAAGGGGGGAACCCAACATATTATAGATATTCTAACATGCAAGTTGGTTGTGTTTTTTGTTTGTTTGTTTGTTTGTTTTTGGTGCAGGGGTACTAAACTTCTCCAGATCTGGTCATATGTTTGCAATGGCCAGATTATTTATTGAAAAGAAATGTATTGGGGCAAGAATGTTTAAAAAATAATAATAAAGGAAAGAACAGTGGCCAGCATCCTGTTGGGAACTTATGTCTGTGTAAGTGGATTTAAGTCTGCAGGAATTAGAATTGCACAGAGCCCGAACAGACAGGCCAAAATAAAGCTGCTTTGGGTCACTTTGGAGGCATGTTGTTTAAATGACACACACACATCTTAAGAGGCTGGAAGCTACACCAAAGCTATGCTTCAATCCTTAGGACAGGAGCATGGCTTTGGTGTGGCTTCCATCCTCTTAGGATGCGTGCATCATTTAAACAGCATACCTCCAAAGTGATCCGAAGCAGCTTTATTTTGGCCTGTCTGTTCAGGCCCACAGTTCCATAACACCCATATCCAGTAAAGAGCTGTTGTTACATTACTATGTAGGGAGCCAGCAAAGTGACCAAAGCACACTGGGACTGATGTAGAACCTGAGGCACATTGGGGCACTCTTGCCAGTGCCCTGATATGCATATTTGGAATTCACTAACAGGGTTTCTTCGCGCCTTTCTTATATGGCTAAGTACAATTCGCCCTCCATACCCAAGGGTCCTTTATCCATGGATTCAAGCATCCATGCTTGAAAATATTTAACAAATATATAAATTCCAAAAAACAACCCTTAATTTGGATATTTTATATAGGGGGGGGGGTCACCATTTTACTGTCCATTGTTTTTAATGGGTCTTGAACATCCACAAATTTTGGTATCCGTGGGGGTTCCTGGAACCAAACCCCAGCAGATATCGAGGGCCCACTGCATACATCTCTCTCATAAGACTATTTTCTTCTTTGCAAGGTATCATCATCTATGTTCCTTCCTCTCCAAACTATAGTTTTTTTCTGCACCCTATACGTTTCTGTCCATCTGTCCTTCTCTTAAGAAATACCATTATGATGGAAGGTGAGCTGGTTGCTTATATGGTGGATAGGGGCAGGAGGGCAGGAAACATGAATTAAACCCCCATGTTCCCAGTTAGATTTTATCTCTGTCATGGATTTTGGCAGCTGAATGTAACAATTCAATTCAAATGTCCAACCTCGGTGTAAATCAAAATATAAACTCCTGGCTTAATTGTCACTAATAGAATGAGATAAACCAGTTCCTTAATTAAAAGGAAAGAGTGTCATATGTTAATTAATTCCTTTCATCATTTTCTTCCTTATTAGTTTCATCAAACATAATGTAACAGATGGAGAAAGTAATTGGGAGACTGCAATTTAGCATGCTCCCGTCTTTCTGAATTAAAATGCGGTGTTTCTCCAGACATGTGTGCTTTTGTTGAGCTTTTAGTCATCCTTTTTTTGCTGAAGAGGAGTGTGAATAATGAAATTTCTTCTTCAGAAGAAACGAGAGGTTGGTTCTTCTGCAGCACATGAGAGTAATTGTAAGGGTTCCTCTCCCCTTTGTTTGGCTTATTCTCTCTCTCTCTCTCTTAATCTTCCAGATCTGACAGCCCGTTTATCCTGGGTAAAATGGGATTGAGAGATGCCCTTGTGTTGAAAGGGGAAAAAAGAAAGTTTTTTCAAAGGACCTGGCTGCTTGACACCATCTGTTGAATTATCATCATCCAGAAGAGAGATATTCCACAGAAGTGCAATAATACATTCGCACTACTGATTGACAGATACAATTTTCTTTAGAATTGGACACGAACCACTTATAGGTGCTTTCAAAAATAAAAAAAAGCCCATGCTGCTATTTTTTTAAAAAAACATGCAAATATTGCTATTTGAACCTAATACAAAATAGAACTAATTTAAATATGTAGAAATGTGGCTTTTATCATCATGTTTAAGAACTGGATTAATCTCAGTTGAATTAGCTTCATAATTGCAGGAAATCCAGAAGAATTTATGTGTGTGTTTTAAATGTTTCGAAATGGAAATCTAAATTTTGAATACTAATACTCAATACTAATACTCAAAGACTGATGTTATAAGCTAGAAGCCACTGTCTTGACAGAGCTCTGGTGAGGCATCAGTGGGCAGTATGTGTTTTCTCTGATCAAAGTCCAGTCACAGAGCCTTTTGCTTTCAGTTGACCGATTTACATATACTTGCTGCTTATACCACTGTGTGATTCTCAACTTCTCTAGCTTGTGGGCTTTATTATTGTCATAGTGCTTGTGCGTCTCAGTGTCATCATTTCTGATGCTGCTGTTACTCCTGGCCTCCTAGGCCAAAGATCTATATGCTGTTGTCTCAAGACATTTCTGACTTGTGACATCTCTACAGGGAGCCTATCACAGGGTTTTCTTGGCAAGATATGTTCAGCAAAGATTTGCCATTGCTTTCCTCTAAGGCTGAGAGATTGTGGCTTAGCAGGGATTCAAAGCCTGGGCTCCTGTATTCCAACACTCAAACTTTTGAAAAACTTTAGAAGGATCCTTCTGCCTCCAGCCCATTGCCTAACATGTTGTCCTCTGGGATTTTTTTAAACCTAACTTTATGCACCTCTTCTTGTCTATTGAAATTCTCCTCCCTGACACACATACCACCACCATTTTCTGTTAAAGTTGACTCCCAGACTTAAGACTCACCTTGAGGCTTGAAAGTAGAGACTTGAAACTTGACTTGAGATGTGGAGTGAAAGACCTGAATACATCACTAGTATTCACAATTGCTACTTAATCATGACTGTGACATTATTGCCACAATTGCAACTCTTCTCTAAACCTTCTTTACTAGGCACAAGCTCCAGGGGGAGAAGGAGATCCATTCTGCTTCCACTGGAGAATTTGTGAATATTTCCATCAGGTTAGGAAGGGGATCGGGCCAGGGCAGGTTTTTTAGGGGCTATACAGACTGCCCCAAAGAGGTGGCCTGCAGCCACCCCTTTTCTGGCTAGATCAGGGCTGCGGCAACCTCATGGCACAGCCCCAATCTGGCCTTTGGAGAGCACAAAAAGGAGCTGCAAAAACTGGTTCCTTTTTTTGCCCTCCAAAGGGTGCCATAGCCGCAGTAGCATGGCTGTACGGCACCCCTTCGGTGCTGCCAGAGGCATGCCATGATGCCGCACACAATCTGGAATGGCATGCAGCATCATGACACTCTGGGGGCAGAGTCAGGGCATCAAGGCATCAGGATGCTGCCCCCTGACTGTGCCCACAGGCTAGCACAAAGTGCCGGTCTATACAGGGCTTTAGTTAACTATATTTAACTAATATATACAAGGTTAGCTGTGTTGGCCATATAGGAAAGTACAATAACACTCAAAATCCATGAAATAGAGATACTTTTATTGGAGCAACCAAAATGCACAAAATACATGTTTCAAGCTTTCAAAGCTCCATTGGCTTCTTCATCAGACAAAAGTGATAGAAATCATACAGGGAAAGAAAAATAGTACAGTATTAGAGTCACAGGCCTACATTTTGTCAAAAATGCTGCAGTTCTAAGTTAAGATGTTATGGATGATATCCATGCAGGCAGAGGCCATTCCTTTTGGCTATGTGTTGGCTCTGAGAGACTAAGGGACAGTCTGCAGCTGCAACCTTTACTGGCTGGATCAGGGCTGCGGCAACCTTATGCCATGGCCCTGATTCGATTTCCAAAAAGTGCAAAAAGGAACTGCAAAAAGCAGCTCCTTTTTGCTCCCTCCAAGGAGCGCCATAGCTATGGAGGCTCAACTTTATGACACCCCTTGAGTGCTGCATCATATGGATGCAGCACCAGAGGGGTGTTATCATAGTCCACACCATGTAGACTAGTGCACGCCAAAATGGCACCGTAGGGGTGGAGTTGGGGCATCCAGTGCCCTAACTCTGCTCACAGGCTAGCACAAAGTGCCAGTCTGCACAGGACCAATGTCAAAAAGTCAAGGAAATAAAGCTGGGTAGCTGAAACAGGATTCTGGCCAACGAGTCTATCTGATAAGAAGAGATGAGACACTTTGTCTTAGCTAAATTGCCAAGAGGCAATGTATGTCTAATATTTTATATTATGATATAGAGTTACATTATATTTGTTTATTTACTTACTTACAAATAATGAATAGAAATATGGGGTGTACACATCTTTACACAACTTCAGTTAAAGCTATGTTGTTATGTTTTTACTTGCTGTTAGTTCTGTTTGATTTTTATTTATTTTTTTGCTTGTTGTTACCCACCTCGATCCAACACAGGGAGAGGTGCTATACAAATAAATTATTATTATTATTATTATTATTATTATTATTGCCAAATTAATTTTTAAAATGAAACAAATGGTCATAGCTAGTGTGCCCCACAAGAGAGAATTCCAGAGGGCAGGAGCCACTACTGAGAATGCTCAATCACTATTAGCCAGCCTTTCAAATTCAGAGGCCAGGCCAGTGAGTTGGGCCACAATAAAGATCTTAAGACATGTTAGGTTCAAAAAGAAAGGAGTAGAGGAGCCAGGCTACATTGGATGTACTTTCTGGATACACCTCTAAACACAAACACAAGCACACACACACACATGCTCCTGTGCAGACAAACATGTTTGCCCATCAAGGCTTCCCTCCTTGTTTCTCAAGGAGATGGTTTGGCAGCCCTAAAAATTATGCTGTAATAAAGATATTGAAAAGGACCATAACACTCCTTTTTTTTCCATACTGGAACAGGGTGACATGAATATCTCTTTGAAAGCCGCTACCATGAAACGTAGCGCGGCATGGTATTAATTGCACCTAAAGCAACATTGTACTGTGAAACCTAGGGTAACATGGGGAGGAGTGGCGTTCTTTTCATCTGCAGAGGATGGGTAGGAAGGTGTGCACAGAAAGTTGAATAGCAGTGGCTGCCCTCTTAAATAATGCAGATGAACACTTTGCATCACTGGGAGCCCTTTCCTGCTGTTGTTGCAGCTGCTAGAGCAGCTGCTATTGGTATTATCTGCCTTGGGTTTTGAAGGAGGGGAACGGCTTCCTCCTTTAACAGTCAATACAGTCAAGAGTAGATTTGAATCCATGCCTATTTCATTCCAAGGGAAGCAGATGAAACATTTCTCACAAGTTTCATTCGAACTGCACATGAAGTATCTTATTTGGGTGTATGTGGCAAAGAGCATGCAAGGTGTTATCGGTCAGTGTTGGCATCCTCTGTAAGTGCAGAAGATAAGACTCTTCTGTATGGAGGAAGAAGGAATTAACACAATGAAAACTGAAGTGTTGATCTTAAGAATTATGTTGAATATGCTAAGGGAAGCCGAAAGGTGTCCTCCACAGCTGGATGGTCACATATTCAAAGACTGTAGGGAAAGGATGGATTACACGGTAGAAATGGTCCTGCTTTATTAAATAATTTATCTAGCGGTAATATGATCAATCCATTAGAGACATGTTATGATTAGACTCATTTGTGTGTGCACGTGTGTATTGCGTTTATTTTGTATTTTATTGTACATTTCTGTCTCACAATAAAGAAATGTTAAAATTCTTCAAATAAATTCTTTTGAAGTGACTTTATTTCAAGTGACTAAAAAAAACACAAAACCTTATAGCAATAGATTCTAACACGACAGGACAATGCTGCTGGATTAGAGGAAAGATCTCTGTTCTGTTAGCCTGTTCCCAATGGTTCATCAAAAACTGGTATTTTATTTTTTAAAAAACCCAATATATACAGATACTAATTCACAAACTCTGTAGTTGTGATGGTTTTTTTAAAAAAAAAATTGCCTATCCCACTGCATTTAGTGGCATACAACCTGTGAGCATGGGTGTTTCCAGAGCTTGGCAAAGTTACTTTGCTGGACTGCAACTCCCAGAATTACAAAGCTGTCAAGGACAGTGACTAGGTTGGGAAAGATATAGTTTGCTAAAAAGTTTCCAAGCATTTGATGTTGTTGTTATATTGTTGGACCACTTTGGAATTTTCAGCAATATCGCTTTGTCAAAGCTATGCTTGACATATTTCCAATATTCCACCATGCCGTTTCTTTCTTAATTTACGTCTCTGTGAAACAGCCTTTCTCAAAATAAAAACAGATCGGCAGTCAGAGATCAAATAATGCATTGAGTTGTTTATATGCAAATCTAGCTGCTTAGCATTGCCCTCTGGTGGTCGATCATGGACGCTTTTTCATTGGGTTGAGAAAAACAATTTAGAAAAGACTATTTAGGAAGGATTACCACACAATTCCCACTAACAGGATGCTTCCTGTTTTCCAAGGATAGTTTGCCATAAGTTCTCCAAAGGCTAATAAACTATGTGACCCTTCAAGAAGATCACAGAGCGAAGCTAGAGGTGTCTTCTGGCAAAAGATGCATTTGAAGCACAGGCTGATCAGAATACTTCCATTGGCACAAAGAAGTGCGAAAAGCTCTTTTTCATCTTTCATCTCCTCCTTCAGACCCCTATGCCATTCCCGCTGTTCCTGGGGGGTCTGAATGAAAAAGATGATTTCCCCAACTTTTGTTGTTGCTGCTGTTGTGTGCCTTCAAGTGATTTCCATCATATGGCAACTCTATGGCAACCCTATCTCAGGGTTTTCTTGGCGAGATTTTTTTGGGGGATGGGGGGTTGCCTTTACTTTCCTCAGCAGCACAAGGTGACCCAGTGAGTTTCAATGCCCAAGCAAGGATTCAAACCCTGGTCTCCAGAGTCATAGCCCAACACTCAAACCACTACACTATGCTGCCTCTCTTTTCCCTCTTTCCCTCACTTCATTTCCACACATATCACCTCCAACAGCCCGGGCATCTGTGACGGGCACCTGAAGATGGACTTAGGGTACCAATATGGATCGATTTGTGTGGTCTGTAGCCCGTTTTATTGACAAACAGGCCACTGAATTGCCTTAATGACTTACATAATGTCAAGTCAGGTTTTTTGGGAATTTTGAGAGAATGCTGCAGGTGTTTCAAGTGAAAATACCATTTCTCCTGAAAAAGATTTTAAAAATCAGGGGGACTGGAAGGGTCAAAAAATATTTCTGTGGACACAACATCATCCACATCTACCTCATTGGAGACCTCAGTGTTAGCATATTCAAGAGGTGTAGCTGGGAATGTGTTAATGAAAAGAAAACTCTCTTTCATATATGTTGGACATGTGCAAAACTGGATTAAGACACATAATACAATTAATGGAATATTGCAAGAAAATTGAAATTTAAACCAGAAGCTTTTTTGGCTGAATATAATTGATGAATCCTTAGAGGGGAAAAATGTGGTAGAATTTTATATTACAAGTCTGCCACTGGAATAGTTTCTGCTTGGTTGTGGAAATCTGAATCAACACCATCCCTAGAGGACTGGCTTGTAAAATTATTCGATGTAATGGAAATTGATAAGTTGACAGGATATCTTGCAAAGCAATATACAAACAAATTTATAGGAGATTGGGGAAAGGTAAATAATTATTTAACTCAGGAATGGGGGAATATAATTATATCCAATGTAATTTCATGACACAAAGATGTAGATAATAATAAAGATGTAGATAATAAAAGTAGGAAACTAAGCACTACACAAACTTGTTAAAATATACTTTGGAGATAGTGTTCAAAGTGAAAATCCATAGGAAAACATGGTATATTGACTATGAGATAGTACATTAAATAAGAATTTTTCCTTGAAATCTCCCAAAAAACTGTGGCTGAGGAAGCAGTGAGTGGGTTATGGATGAAACTGAATGTCATCGTTAGGTTATAATTTAATTGTATTTGAATTGTTTTTGTGAGTTAACTGTATAATTGAATAGATATCTGGAATATCAATGAAAGTTGAATGCTTATGGAAATTGGATGTATTTTACATGAGTTTATCTTTTATTTTTGGAAAACTAATAATAAAATATATTTAAAAAGTTATTCAATGTCCATGAATGCAATAGAATTCTTTGAACATGTACTTCTTTTTTAATTGTTGGGGTTTTGTGATCAGATTAAGATGTAACTATGCTGACTCTAATCCAGAGATGCTTTCACAAATCGCAGATGGTGGCCTAGCTATAGCACAAAAGGATCCAGCATTTCCATCTCTATCAGCTGCTGGGATGGGGACAACTGGATATAAAATTCAAATGCTGTGGTCCCAGGTCATGCAGCTTTCTTTTTACAATTTGGTCCATAAGAAGAGAATGGACTGCTCCATATGGTCCACGTGCTGTGCCTTAGCTATCAAGATAAAACTGACAGATGGGTTGCTCAGATCTGTTCTCATTTGGATGCTGTAGTTGATATAGGTCCAGCGCGTGCAACTTTGGCCCCTGATTCTCCAAGAATAATTGATACTTTTCAATGCTTGTCTTTCATGGTTCATAAAGCCAACTGGGCAGGCTGACTGGGTAAGGGCAGTGGTAGACTCCTATTTGTTAAATGGCATGGTCCCATCATGCCTCATTGAGATGGTGTTGGTGAGATATCGGCTGTAAAAAGTCCTCCTTGAATCCCATTCAAGTAGACTGAAGTCTAGGAAAGCTCCAACTTCTTTCTTTGAATTAGTCTCAAAGGTGCTACAAGATCCCTCTAAATACTGAATCCCACTATTGTGGATAATTTCCGACCAATCGCCAACATTCCTTGCTTGGTGTAGAATAAACACATACATATATCAATAATCTGGTAGAATCCAAGTAATAACGTACATGGATTTTAACACTAGGGTAAGTTGATGGAGTGTTCAGTAGTGTCTCAGCCCCAGGAGTTTCTCTCGCCCCCCTGCAATTTAATGCATACACAAGAAATACTGGCCTCAATTCTTAATTGTGCCACAATGGGCTTTTAGGTGCAGTTTTCTGTTTCACTGGTGTGCTTTAAATTACATTTTAAACTTTTATGCTGAAATTGTTTTACCTTTCACTTGTTTTTGCTTTGCTCAGCTTTACTGCAAGCTGTACATTTGGGAATTAATTGATCGATTTTAGAGGTTTTTTCCCCAAGCTGGCCTTGTTGTGAATTTGCAAATATTGTGAATTTTGATCATCACATGGTAATGGTTGTGGCCCTATGTTAAAGCTAAGCCAGATGTATTACTTTCTAGCATTGTAACTGGAAATTGGTCGGAGGAAGTGCTCTTATTTATATTCAGAATACAGCTCATCCTACGAATGGTACAGTTGGCCCTCCTTATCCACGGATTTTTTTCTTCACGGATTTGAGCATACGCAGCTTGAAAATATTCCCAAAAAGTATAAATTCCAAATAGCAAACCTTGATTTTCCATTTTATATATGGGACACCATTTTGCTGTGCCATTATATATAATGGGACTTGAGCATACATGGATTTTGTTATCCACGGAGGGTCCTGGAACCAAACTCCAGCAGATAGCAAGGGCCCACTGTACAGATATTTTCAGATCTCTTAAGGATGTTATAAGTGTAAAAAGTTTCAGAACTCTAGATTTAAATTGTTATGATCATAATGCTGAAGACATGGTCCAATACCCATGTAATCCATGGCCTAAATCCAGTTGCTAGTCCCAACTAGACCAGGGCCATTTAATTACTTGTAATTTTATGTAAGTGTTGATTTATTATTCAATAATCAATTCAGTGAAAGCTACGGTAAATTCATTGTTGATTTAGAGAGAGCCAGTGTGGTGTAGTGGTTTGAGCACTGGACTATGATTCAGGAGATTTTCCTCTCAGATAAGGAAACCAATCTTGGACACGTCACACACACTCATCCCCAGAAAAACCCATGATAGGGTCTCCTTAAGGTGGGCAACCTAAGTCAGAAACAACTTGAAGGCACACAACAACAACAGATGATTCAGTGGACAAGCAGTTGGATTCAGGCTCAATGATCCCCCCCCCACTATTTTTTGGATCTCAGTTTTAAATATTTTACTTTAATTAAAAGAAATGCATATTAATAGAATGTGGATTTTGCAGAGAATAGATTTTCAGAAGACATTTTTAAAGATTTGAGAAATGATTAACCAAGAAAACAGAAATATTTAAATATAGTTTTTAAAAAAAATAGGAAAGAAAGGGATTTTTTAAAAAAAGAAATGTGGCAGCATTTCTTGAAGACAGATTTTTATTTTTGCATGGGCTTTCATGAATAGAAACCCACTTTTTCAGTTGCAGTACTGAGTGGTACAAGGTATAAAGTATATTTATACAGCTGCGGGAGTGGTCCAGAAAGATGGAAATCATGTTCTTTGCCCTCAGTTTTCAAAGGGCTGCCTGAGGTAATACAGATCTTTACAGTGGATGATTAGTGTTGGCGTGTGAAATTTATATGTCTGCTTACCAAAAGTCTATTTTCTTGGATTGAAAATTCCCTCTGAGAAGATTCCTTTTGTTATATGTGCAGTATTTGATTACAAACAAAATTGAGATTTATGCAACTTCTAGTTTCTACTTTTTATTTATTTAATTTTGGTCTAATTTAATTTTTATTTATTTATTTTAATTTAAATTCATATTGTGACTCTTCATAAAAAATGCATTGCATTCCAAATGATTAATATATTCATTGACTGACATTCAGTTGTGCTTGATATATGTCATGGATCATTAAACTAATTCATTATTAATCCTAACATCATAATCATTCACATTTGTCATCAGAGGTAAGTCCAGTTTAGTTCAATAAGGCTTAATTAGTTTTAGACTTAACCTGTAGTCTTACATGTTAACTGTGGTCTTAACCTGAATTCTTCAGTTATATTATTTTCTGTGCATAAAAACTAGTCATTTCCATAAAAATTCTATTTCTAATAAAAACATATACTCCAGTATGTTACGTGTCCAGTATTATTTTTTTTTAATAATAAACTATTGCCTCATCAAGCCCTTTGTCTCTTCATGAAATCTTACCAGATGTTTATATACACGTTATCTGAAAATTTGCTATTTTATTCTGAAGGAAAGGATATGCATGGTTATGCCTGGATACATAAGTGCTTGCCAAAGAATGTAAATCTGTTTATTGTTCAGCTTATTTTAAAAAATGTTTTGGCCACTAGTAATTACAAAATTGTATAGCCAATGCTAATAACTATACACCAAGTATTGAAAATTTCAATAAGACTTGGGATTTTAAACCATGGGATATAATATATAAAATGTTGGATTTTTCAAGGAAGAAAATGCAGATGTTAGCTAGCTGGTGGTGGATGTTAGCTAGGTTGATGGTAGCTTCCAGTTGTAAACCGCTTAGACACTGCTTAAGCGGTATGAAGCGGTATATAAATGAAGCTGTTTTGTTTTTTTGGATGGATGTAGGTGCCAATGTCCCCATCTTCCCCCTCCACCCCAGAAACACAGTTATATATACTGTATATACTCATGTATAAGTCTAGAAATTTTACTAAAAAAATTGACCCCAAAAACCTAGGTCGACTTATCCATGGGTCAATGTAAGTACTGTACTTTAAATCTTATTAAAAATGGAACCACCCCTTAGTGAAAGGCAAGAATTCAATCTGTCCTGGAAGCACCTCCCTCCCTCTACTCTCTCTTTCATCCAGCCTTTAGTGTGAGCCAAAACAATTGAGCCTGTCACAATTTTGTATGTTCTTTGGCATTGTTTTCCTTTCCGTCATCATTTAGATTCTTTGTTGTATGTTTCAAAATTTTACCCTCGACTTACCCAAGGGTCATATCAAAATCCATAATTTTACCCCCAAAACCTGCCCTCGACCTATACATGAGGTTGACTTATTAATCAAGTATATATGGCACTCAAAAATGCACACCCAGCTTTCCTATCTCCATTGACATATACATTCTCCCATAACGTGGTGCAGTGGTTAAATGCCAGTACTGCAGCTGCAATGTTGTGAGTTCAATTCCAGGGCTCCAAGGTTGACTCAGCCTTCCATCATTTCAGTAAAATGAATGCCCAGCTTGTTGGGGGCAATTGCCTTACAGATTGTAGACTGCTTAGAAAGTGCTGAGTTCACTGATCAGAGGTATAGAAATGCACATGCTATTGCTATTGCTATCGCTACCACTATTGCTATAAAGAACATCCTTACGCCTGCTTACATTTACATAGGCCCAAGGGATGTACCATCAGGCTTGTCATCTGTCATTTGCAGATCATGAGATCCTGAGGTCTTCATAAACATTACTGGCTCAATAAATAAATAAATAGGGATGGCTCCTTGTTCCTCTTGTTCCCTTTGGCCTTATCTCCTCTGCATTCTCTTATTCTATCAAGTTCAGTATTTCACTGCACCCCACCATCAATAGATAGACCCTCACTATATTTACAGGCTAAAGAGCGTGTTGCTGCAGCTTCTTCTCTGTATCTTTAAGTGAGCAACTGCAATTGGCAAGATGGAAAATAACATGAAACACTTGCTAACAATATGCAAGATCGCAGTGCAGAAAACCACCATCCGATTGGTTCGCAGATGTTGCACTGCAAACGAAGAAACACTTTTCTGTTTCTGCACTTAATTAAATCTTAATTGTGCCACCAACAGGGTTCAAAACATTTATTTTAGATGACTTACAGGAATACTGCTTTTCGATTGGCTGCAGGGACTTTGAACCTACGTAATTATCCTCGCACACATACATACACACAGAGCCTATTATGGTATAGCCTACAATTAAAAATAAATCCATATAAAATAAATCAAGGAAAGAACTTGAGGAGGACTTTGAGCTATTAAATCAGAACATATTCTTTAGATTACATCTGTGCCTATTTGAACCCATTGGGTGCCTTTCCGCAGAGATCAAGGAGTTTTGGTTTGGACCCTCATAAAGCTGCATTTTCCTCTTCTGGCACAGGACTGAAATGGAATCATAATATGATCAAGCTGTTCTAATTCAACTCTTCCGCCAGCGGTGCACCAAACTGATCCCGAGAATCAAGCATAAAGGGATGTCATAAACTGGGCTGCCTTTCTCCAGCGAGACCACTCTCTCTTGGAACACTTTTCCTGATGCCCCATATTTTCCCTCAGTGTTTTTCCCTTTTCTCAGAGGATGGCATTGGGTGGTCTTGGGAACGCTGTCTTAGTAAACTTGTGGTGGGTTTAGTAAGAAGTGGCCTTTTCCCAATTTTTCTTTTCTTGGTGAAAACGTACTGTCAAAGAAGGATATAAAATTCATTCTGAAAGGAAGCAAGAAAAACCTTTTAGCAATTTTTTTTCTCACCATGAGAAAGTTTTTGAAAATTGTAGTTTTTGAAGACTATATGCAATTCTGGACTCATTCTGAACAATGAAATAAACATCATGCAAAATAATACTTCTTTGAAGAAATATTATTTTCAGGGCAGATAATGCTATAAACAGCATTTTTTTCAGCACATTAAATATTATTTCATTTGCTATTTTCTGCAGGGAAAAAATGTGTTCAAGTTTTGCACAGAATAAGTCCTGAACTGCAAAGATTTTTGTCAGTCCAGGATTCTTCTCATCCAGGTTTCCTGAACTCAAGAAACAGGTCTTCTTAACCATTTTTTGGAAATATTTTTGAATATTGTTTTCACTCCTACTTTCCAGCTCAAGCAAATTACTGCTGTAGTAAATCATAAATTTATATTTAACACTCCAAATACCCAAATCTCTCTCCTTTGTTTTCCGAACCTATCATAGATACTTGCCAGTCAAATCAGATTTGCCAGCATCCCTTCCCTTGATCTGCAAGGCAATACACTTCTCTCTTTAGGGTTTTCCAACAAGTGAGTTTAGAGTTCCCAGCAAAACTTTGCTTTTATAAGCAATATAATTGAGTGTTTGTAGAACATGCATAACTTATTTCACAATAATACCCCAAATAGGTGGGAACAGCTTCTTTTTTAAAATTCCATCAAAGAATAGACATTTGTCAATCATTTAAAGCACATTAATCTGAGAAATGGTGGAAGAGGAGTGGAAGAGAGAAGAAATTTTATGTCTCATATATGAATCTTCAACCACTGACAGTGTTGAATGCAAACTGTTTTTTCAGTTTTGTTTTACAAAGAATTCTGGCATATGAAAACTGGAGAGTGGTCTCTTTGTTGTTATTATTTCTCCCCAGACCAAAATAATTCCTATTACCTTTATTGCTTTTTCAGGAATGCTATACTAAAATTATGGTCTTCCTCATTACATATAAAAATATAGGCAAGCACTCATGCTTGTAGCTATTTCAGCAAGTTGTACCATATATTTTCTCTGTGAATTTTTCTTTTAAGGAAGGAAGGAAGGAAAGAAAGAAAGACAGTTTATTTTGTACATGTGAAACACAATATGAGTCAAAAGAAGGCAGAGTCGCCATTATTAAATGGTGCAAAGCCTTATTTATCTCTTTGTTTAAATCTTAAATATCATTGAACTAGCTCGCTCATGCTCAGATTGACTCTTATGTCAGCCACTAAAATAAAAATAGAACAAAGCACCATTGAAGCCACACTGTCTATTTCACAAAGAGGGAAACTGGCACTTCATGAACTTCTAGAAATGTAAGTGAAAATCCCCACTAAATAAAAGGAAAAAGCAACATGCTTTTGAAAAGCTGAGGTAGAATCAACCCCATAAGCCTCCTTAGGGAGGGAGATCCCAAGTAAGAGTGGTGGAAGACCACGGGCAAAGATCTAGAAGATTTTATTTCCATTCGCCCCCAGATGCTTTCAGCAGGGAGTGCTCACAGATATCTTTGAAAGACAGGTAGAAGAGGAGGATTTTACTTACAAGAACTTCGTGTGTAACAAGACTTGCCTTGAGTCTGTGCATGCAACTGTAGCAACTGATCTTTTGGCCTATGGTTCACACAGTCAAAAAATGGAGCAAGAATTAAATAGAAGTTCAGTTTCCTGGGAGAAGTGAGGCATGGCTATGGGCCTTTTCCAAACTGCCTTTAATACTGGTTGGTTTAAAATCTTTTATGATTGGAATTAGCCCATCTATCAGGTGCTAAAAACCAAATTTTACAGCAATCTGCATTTGTAGTCTTTTAAATTTTGTAGCCTAAATTTTAAATTTTGTAGCCTAAAGATTGTAATACCTCATTGTTCAAAACATTGTACATAAGGGACTAACAAAAAGCAAGAATAAGTTTTCAAATATCCAAGAGAACTAGGATTTGGGTGAAGAACCATCTGGGAAATATTAAATTATTTTCAGCATGGATGGTAGAAGTAGAAGACAAACCAATGCAAGAAAGTATAAATTTAGATTTGCATGTAGGATGTTTTGTATGTATGTAAGCACTTGTATGTTTGTATGTATGTATGTGTGTATTTCTATGTATGTATGTGGATGTCTTAAAAAAATAAAAAAATAAAAAATAAAAAAATAAATTATTTTCAGCATGGGCTTTTACTTAACTAATGATTAACAAATAACTTACTACTGAAATTAACTATGATTTTTTTCTTTAGTTAATTAAGTTTTTAAATTTTAAAAATTAATTGCCGCCTACATTAGAAAAATATATAATATGACTGAAAATAAATTTTACTATGTTATTTTCCATCTCTGGAATGCCATCCCAGAGGAATGCATGGGTAACTTGTGTGGAGCAGCTGTAGAGTTCAGAGGCTCTAGTCAGTATGATATGCTACTGTCCGGATGTTAAGGAAAAAAATTGTTGTGAACATACTAGCCCTATTAGGTACGAGTTTGGTTTGGGACTCAGTTCGAATAGGGCTGTATATCCTGAATAATTAATTAATTTACTCCTAGCTGCAGGTCAAAATGAATATTCCTCTCCAGTATTTCTCTCTGTATTCAAACATCCCAAAACATTGCCGAGAAATTATTCTGTTGAGAAAAATGCACGCACACATTTTTCCAAAAAATTTTTCTATGCAGAATTTTCTGCACAGGCAACTCATTCTCTGGGCAGCAAACAAGGGGTTTGCACACAAAAAAGTGTTTTTCTCCACACAGTAATTCCTCTGGACCATTTCAGGCTGTCAGATACCAGGAAAAAATGCACAAAATTCTTGCTGATCTGTTATTCTTCCTAATGAGTTTTTCCAACTGTTGGGGAAACTGTTTTTTGAACTGGGAGCAAATAATCACAAGTATTCTTTACATCAAGGTATTGGCTTTGACCTTTGAACTAATACACAGTTTGAGTCTCCAGAATGAACAAATTAAAAAGAAGAACAACAGCAGCAGCAATAAGAACCACAACATGATGCTTACCATTCAGCTGAGATTATAGCTTCCCCTTCCTTATGCTGGTGCCTGGGGACAGTTTTTCACTGGGAAGTCCCTATGAGAAGGCCATTCAAATAATCCTAAATCGAGTTTTCTTCTGCCAAATCTTTTATTTCAGAAAGATGGCTCATTTGTGCCTGTTTTCGAGCCCTGATCAAAATATCCAGCTTTATTTTGAAATTCTTTAGCCATTCCGAATTGTAATGAGAAGAACTATGAACAGTGCGTATTGGGGTGTAATTCAGCCATGAAAAGTTATCTTGGCACTTAACCTAAGCGAAAAGTTGGAAGGCTTCTTCCTTGTAGGTCTATGCCGTACTGTACTTCTTGTGGTATTTCCTTCTATGTGCCTGCCAGTATGAAGGAGAGCCCTCTCTGTGTGAGAGAAGTCCTTCCAACATGCCTGCCGTAGGCCAAGAAGCAGCAGGAGTAACAGTAACCTCAATCACTTGCTTTATTCAGGGACGAGAGAAACCAAGCAACATGAGAATGGCTTGGGCTTGCTATCCAGGCCAGGAAGAGGGAGATACATCACCCGATCCTGAATTGGGACCACCTACAGGCTGGAAGAGGCCCAATGGTCCCCTACCCTTATCCTAGACAGATTGTAGAGAAAGCCACACCAATCCCAAAAGGAAGAGGAGGTGAGTGATCATTTATACAGCACCCAGAAAAAAATAAGCATTTCATCAGGGGGTGGGTAGTGGACTGATTTAACTTTGTTAATCTGTGTACAGATAGTTGTAAATTTAGCATAATTTAAATAGAAACACAGCACGAGTGCGTCTACACTGTAGAAATGATGCAGTTTGACATCATTTTAACTGCCTTGGCTCCATCCTATAGAATCCTGGCACTGGTACTTTTGCGAGGCATGAGCACTCTTTGGCAAACCACGCTGAAGACCTTCTAAAACTACAGATCCCAGGATCCTGTAGGATAGAGCTACAGCACTTAAAGTGGTTTCAAGGTTAGGATGATCAGAATCCCTCCTTTTCCAGGACAGGTCCTACATTTTAACTTTCCGTCCAGGAGGAATCCTAAAATGTCCTCCACTTTGAGCATGACGAAGAAGCATGAATTGGTATTTGTGTTTTTAGCTTCTATTGGGTCATGTCCCGCATTTTTCCGGACTGTCCTACCTTTTATGGTGCTTTGGCCTGCTTTGTGGTTATGACATCTGGTCACCTTGTACCAAGCTTCATAATTTCTCAAGAGTGGATGCACTCTCTGTGGCCATATAAAAAGAGGACTGTAGCCCATTTCCTCAGATTGTTCTTAATACTGTGGCAGAGGATTCTCAGTGACCAAGAGACCATCATGCCTGCTGCCCAAGTGCTGGCTGTTGATGAACAACTCTAAGGCTCATCCACCTTCTCTTCTACCTGATGGTTCTTTTTGGGACTGGATGACATTTCACAGAGAGGAACATTCCTTGACATCCTTTCAAACAGGCAGCCTCTGACCAGTAGGTCACACAACTGCACTAAGGGGAGTTCCAGTTAGAACTAAGGCTTCTCTCTGAAAAAGACAGCTCACACACACTACACCTACCATTCAAAAACGACAGTACAGTGGTCCCCCGGTTTATGAATCCCCCGGGGAACGAAATCCCCGGGACCCGAAACCGCTGGGACCAAAAAACATCCCCCGGGATCCGAAGGATCCCCCAGGATGCGAAGGAGAAAAACTGCTCGGCCCCTTTAAATCGACCGCACGGTCCATCTCCTAAAGCGATCCCCTGGGAAACGAAGATTTCCGGGTTACGAAAGGTAATCCGGAACAGATTACCTTCGTAACCCTGGGGACCACTGTACATGGTATATGGTAACTGGTGACTATATATATATAATGGGAAACTGGTATATGATACGTACATGGTAACTGCAATACATATACCATTAGCAATTTCATTTACATTTCTATATTGTTTATCAGTGAACTCTGCATTCTCCAAGCAGTTTACAGTCTGTAAACCAATTGCTCCCAACAAGCTGGGTACTCATTTTACTGACCAATGAAAGGAAGGAAGGCTGAGTCAACCTTGGAGCCCTGGGATCGAACTCACAATGTTGTGGCTGCATTTAACCACTGAGTCACCAGGGTTCCTACCTATTAGCAATTCCTGAAACATTTCTTTCCTATTACCCTCTTAGAGGGTGGGAAAGGGATCTAGGAGTCCCAACAGACCACAAGTTAAACATGAGTCAACATAGTCTTGAAAATTAAATTAATTTAGCTTTGTGTGAATATGGGCCTTCAAGTCATCTGTTGACTTATGGCAACCTAGGAATTTCTTAGGATTTTCTTAAACAAGGAAAACTCAGAGTTGATTTTGCCAGCTCCTTCCTCTGAAATGATGCTACAGCATCTTGTATTCATTGGCAGTCTCCCATCCAAATACTAACCAAGGCTGACCCTGCTTAGTTTCCAAGATCAGACAGGGTCTAATGTGTTCAGAGTATTTAGGCCACTTAATTTAGCTTTACCTTCAACCAATCTAGTTGTCGCCTAATCTAACTATGTATTTTAAAGTTGACTATTAGTCAGGTTTTTATGCCTTGTCTGTTTACCACTGCTCTCTGTATTATTAATTTAATGTCAAAAATTCCGCATTTTCCAGCAAGCTGCTGTCAGTATACAAGCACTCTTCTTTAAATATATAACTTAACAAGGAGTCTCTTCTACTGAATTGTGTATTTTCCCTATACTTACATTATCTTTTTTCTTATGTAGAAAGATCATGGAGCACCTTTGAGACTATCAGAAAGAAAGAAGTTGGCAGCATGAGCTTTCATAGACTTCAGTCTACTTCCTCAGCTCATGCTGCCAACTTCTTTCTCTCAATTAGTCTCAAAGGTGCTACAAGATCTCTCTACATACTGATTCTACAGACTAACACGGCTATATCTTTGAATTCTATCTTTTTTTCTTATCACTCAGTTAGGGAGGAAAAGATGAATTGGCTGTGTGATACCTTCTCGTTGCTGGAAGCTTCCTTTCTGGACCCATTGTGAGTTTTGTACCAGACACTAGGAAGTTGGGCTCCCTGGTTTACCTCTTGGCCTGGTGATCTTAGGAAAGCCACTGTCTCAGCCTCACTTCCCCACACATAGAATCATAGAATCACTGAGTTGGAAGAGACCACAAGGGCCATCCAGTCCAACGCCCTGCCATGCAGGAACTCCCAAAGCATACCCAACAATGGCCATCCAGCCTCTGCTTAAAGACCTCCAAGGAAGGAGACTCCACCACTCTCTGAGGGAGTGTGTTCCACATGTCTATAACAAAACCAACCTACCTTAAAGAAAAGTCTTTAGGGGTATTGAAATAATGAATCTGAAATGCTTTCAACATTCTAGGATGCTACAGAAATGCTAGGAATACAAAAGAATGGCTGACCCCCATGTGGCAGCTTGCTCATCAGTATACAGAGGGCCCTTGGTACCTTCTAGGATTTGCTTCCAGGATACCAAAATCTGGATACCAAAATCTATGGATGGTCAAGTTCTATTAAATACAATGACCAAAAAAAAAAATGGTGTCCCTTTATTAAATGGCATAATCAAGGTTTCCTTTTCATGGATGGTTGAATCTGTAGATATGGAATCTGTGAATACAGAGGGCTGATTGCACTGTCCAGATGTGTAGCTACAGGAGGACAAAATGGGAACATTGCCACCCAAGAAAGATTCTGTCCCACCAAATGAAATTTTATTTCAGTCTCCCTTGGAAGAGCAAAGTCCTTGTTGGGGGAGCAACACCCACATTCCCCCCTCGACCACAACTACATCTCTGATATTGTCCCGAATGTGAGATGTGGAAGAAAATCTACATTAATTCCAGGGGTTTTTATTAACTGCTTGAGCTAACTTTTACCTGAAGATGTGTTTTCGCTTTGATGCGTTTTACTTTACTGGCAATAACACAGCTGAAAAATGCAGAATAAAAAACTCTCTTGTCCTGGATTCAGACCTTGGTTCATCTAGCTCAGGACTACGTTGACTTGTGGTATCTGTCCAGGGTTTCTGATAGAGGACTTTACCAGCCCCGCCTGGTAATTCCAAGACTAGAATCTGAACCTCTATGAAAAACCAGAATTATTAGAATTAAGTTTAAACATAATTTATTCACTTGTATGTACCAAAACAACTGAATCGTAACATCCATTGATGAAGTACGGATGAACAATCTCTTGTTCCCTGAAGAGATGAGAGCGTCATTGTTATGTTGCACCTCAGATGTCAATAAGTTTGAGGTGGCCAGGAATGGGACCCATTCTGCAAACTGTTTTTCCAGGTCTCCTCCTGCACCTCTTAACTCTTATACTTCAGTTTTCTACCATCTGAAGCTTTATTCTGTTGACTGTTAGCAACAGCCTCAGCAACCTTGGAGGCATGCTGACAAACAGACACATACCTACTGGCGTGTTTGATTTTGAGGGCTTGGCATCGTCACAAATATGTATGTGCTGAACTGGGGCTAGGAGGGGAAAGTTGTAGTTGTGCCTTATTGTAGGTGCATGTCCAAGGTTTTGTTAACTGTAACATAAAACTGTAAAACGTTAGCTGGGGAAACTGCTTTCCTCCCACTGGCCTGCTGGTCCAATCAGAGAGCAGCCCTGCATCTCCCTCATTTCTGACAACTATTTAGCAACTGAGCTCAGCTAAAGTTTCCAAAAAAGTTAGAATAACTTCCTCTCTCCAAGACCTCAACTTTTTTTTTTGCACAGCCCGGTCCTTGAAATAAGATCCCTTCAAGAGACCTGGAAAACGTTTGCTCAGCAAAACCCTTTCTGTTTTTCCAAAGGCTGTGTCTCTGGAATTTTAAAGCACATTTTTTAAAACATACAGAGAGACACCCATCATTTAAGGAGGGGGGAGAATTCTTTTTTTTTTTCCCTCCCACCCCTCCTTAGAGAAAGAATGGAAGAAAGTTCTAGTTCTCCTGTTTCTCCTGTGGATAGCTTGGGGACAAGTGAAGAGGAGCTGGAGAGGCAGCCAAAGAGATTTGGGAGGAAGAGGAGATACAGTAAGAAGTCCAGTGAAGATGGAAGTCCAACGCCAGGGAAAAGAGGAAAGAAGTCCAGCCCGGGTGCCCAGTCTTACGAGGAGCTCCAAAGCCAACGGATTCTTGCTAATGTCCGAGAGAGGCAGAGGACTCAGTCTCTCAATGAAGCCTTTGCTGCCTTAAGGAAAATCATCCCTACACTGCCTTCTGACAAACTCAGTAAAATCCAGACTCTCAAGCTGGCTGCCAGGTACATAGACTTCCTCTACCAGGTACTCCAGAGCGATGAGATGGACAATAAGATGACCAGCTGCAGCTATGTGGCTCACGAGAGGCTCAGTTACGCCTTTTCGGTGTGGCGGATGGAAGGAGCTTGGTCAATGTCTGCCTCACACTAGTCAGCGGCATCAGGGTAAAACCAGCGCAACTATCAACGTGGTAGGTATTGGATTCTTACTACTATGATAAATGGGGCCAAAGACCCAATGTTGTGAGACTGCAAGAAAATGTGGAGTCAAACTCTCTCCACCATGGGATTATTTGATAGTTGTTCCTATTTGCACAGCCTCGGTTCTCTTTCTGGAAAACTGAAATCACAGGAGTAGATTCATAAAGAATCCTTCCTGTTATCATGCAAGCTAGGCATCCAGATTTTATTTTAGGAAAGGAAAGGTCAACATGAAAAATTCTGTCACTTTCCTTACTTTTCTTTTCTTTTCCTTTCCTTTCCTTTCCAACCCCAAAAGCACCTAAATCAAATTCCCTTTAACGGTATTTTTAGGAAAAATCCTTACATTCCAGGCCTTGTGACACTAGTAACAAATCTTTGTAACAAATGCAGGCATCTTCTATGGGAAAATGGTTTTATTGACCACACGACATATAAATGTCTAGGCACAGAGAGAGGGAGAAGGAATACAGCTGTCACTGCAAAGAGTTCATACCACAAAAGGAATGGCAAGATGGAATGATCCTTTTTCCGATGTTGGAAAGTCTGCATTTGTCACAATCAATTTTAAAAGGGAAAAAGAAGACAAGAAATTGACAAGCAAGATCTGAAGTAATGGCTAGTAGAGGACTGAAGGGTAGTGCATTTTTAAGAGTCGGGTAATAGATGAAGAAAGCAGGCATTCTGCATTTTTACAGTGTTGTCCTTTTGGGGCGAGTGTGAGGGGCCAGCCCTTCTTTAAACAGCCAACTCCATTCTGATCTTAGTGAGAGTTTGTAGGTTAAACAGATGTTCAGTATTTGTTTTGTTTGAGCTTTGCCCCTCCCACGTTGCATATGAAAGGTAAACATAGAACCAGCATGTTTAGTCACTTCTGGTTTGATTTGTTTCCACTGAACACCAAGTAGTATCATTCATGTGAAGACTTGGATCTTACACTAACTTGATGTCTTGTGTCCCTTGGATTCTTTTTTCTCATCTTTTACAGCACAAATTTTAACTCCCTTATTACATTTTTGTTTGAAAATGGTGTTTAAAGAACAAATTCATTTTTGGAATATATTTCCCATTTGACATTCTTTGGAAGAGTATGGGAAAAACACAGCATTTTTTCTCTGTGACATATTACTATTTCATATGTACCTATGAAAGCATCAAATATGTTCTATATATCCTATGTCAGGGCATTTGCAGAAATACAACGAGACAACAATATTAATTGTTCATAATAGAGAAAATATTATTATGATATAAATGTGGATATCTAAACTGAAGTGTGTATTTTGCCGTGTGAACTGTACTGGATAAGAGGGGGATATGTTCCCAATTTGGATACAAAATTAAATTGGTAAGAGGGTTTGCAAACAAATGTGCCTAGCCATATACGTTTTAGCAACGTTACGAGATTTCAGGTCAAGACCAGAATACAATTTGCAGTCTATAATCTGAGAGAAGCCAATGTCATAAAGATGCACAAGCTTCTGTTATTTCACAGGACCTGGAGGAACACAACAAAAATACAATTTGTAAACCTTTTTAGTAAACCTTGAATACTTGTCTTTAATTTGGATTTGGATTTTGTAAAAATGTTTGTTAAAATCAATTTGTTCTTTAAAAATAGATGTGGATGAAAATCAGTAAATTTAAAAAGGTCTGTATCTCACAATCTTTGTTGACTCACTTCATAAACATTTTGTAATAATAATGGATACTTTTATATGTCTTTTGCTTTAGTATCTGTTGATAAGAACCATGTATGTATCTATTCAAATAAAATATCGTATATAAATGTGACTTCTAGAGTTTAAAAGGGGGGGGGGGGATGGAAGAAGTGAAAGATTCTCTTTGTGGGAATCCCCTTCTCTTTTTGCCCAAAACAGATGTAAAATATCCCAGACACATACTTTCCTAAAAGTTTAGATTGCACTTTTATTATTCATTCAGAGAAACAATAAATGCATCTTGTCTGCCTTTGTTTAAAAAGGCTTTGGCTGTAATCCAGGTTTTTTTTTTACTCAGAGGAAGTCCTATTGAATTGAACTGAACTGGTTTACAGCAAGTTAATGATAAGATTGCAGCCTTCATTTATTATCTTCTCTTAAAAAGATAATAAACTGTACATTTAGAAGCAGGCTAGGATTAATAGCTAGAATGTAGTTTTTATTTTCTGTATTTTAGACTGCTTTTAGTTCACAAAAGCGGGGAAACTTTTCCCACGTGTGGAGATGCCAAAAGTGAACATTATAAAATATTTTCTGAATAAAGTGAAATACTGCTTTGACACCCCTAAAAGTATCACATCATCCCTAAATATAGAGCTGAAAGTTATCAGCCAAATGTAAGTGTCAAACACATCTTTGTGTGTACTAAAGTACTGTAGCCTCTTGGATACTAGCATATAGTCTACTGAGCGCCTGTTTGAATTCTCTTTAGTGTTGGAAATAGTTGTGGTTTTATGTTTTTTCATTCCTCATATTAATAGTTAATGCCTTTAATTTTGCTCACCTAATGTGTTGTTCCCATCTAGATTACCAAATGATTAAACAGTTAATGGAGTCAATCCTGTTAGATAAAGGTATAGAGAAAAAACCCTTAAACAGCCAAGAATTAGGGACGTAGAGGCTGATAATTTTAATACCATGACCTATGTGATTTTATATAATATTTGGTAATATCTCACTAGCTAACAAGGCTGAAATAGTATGATATTGAACATATAGATAGCAATCTGGAGCATCTTTGTTCACAGTCATTTTCACTGAAGAAAGTGATCTTACAGTATTTCTAAGGAGATCCAATTTGTGGGCTTGTGCATCATGGAACCTAGGGTTTGCATGCTGGTCACGTCATAGTTTATGTTCTGCTAGTTTACTTTTAGTTGTATTTATTTCTAGTAGCGACAGTAAGGAACATTTGAATAGTTGAGTATCATGAAGATTTAACTTGTAACCTAAACAAATAAAACCTCCAATAAATGTCAAAACAATGTTAAACTAGAATACAGTTTGCTAACAGTAGCATCCATGAATTGCCATACAGATGGGATTATGGTGCACCGCTACATCTGTCTGTAGCTCATCTCCATTCTATGAATCCCTTCCTCACATAATGTGAATCAGGCATACACATTTAGCAGACATCAGTTGCATGCTGAAGTTGTATATCTGACTCTATGCCTTCAGACATGGAATACTGGGTAGATGTTCCTTCAATGAATGGGGAAAAATTCAAAAGAAAATATTCAGCTTTGAAGCAGCTACTACAAAGAGAAAACTAGGCAAACTCTGATGGAGTGCCCCAATGCTGGCAGATGCCAAGTAAGACGAGTGGTCTATGCAGAGTTTCAAAATAGAAAGCAAAGTCATTTTTCCTTACAGTCTATCCCTTGAAAAAATATACTTAAATGATTTCACAGGCTGATCTAGATTGGGTTTCTTAGCAAAATAAACTACTATGCTACTATGTTAACTTTTCAGTAGGCATCACTTTTCCAGAATTAGACTGCAAATGAAGACTAAACTCAATTGAAAAGTCAGAGGATTTTGCAGAACAGAGCTGCCTATGAAAACTACGGGGTGGCGGTGAAGGGGCAAGCAAGTCACATCACTTCAAAATTGCCAAAGGCTGATTATAGCAAATGTTCTCAATTGTCAGATGTTTCCCTATAACTTTTTTCTGCCTGTAAAGGAATCATTGTGGGCATATCCACACTGACTGAAAAGTCCCAAGTATTGTTCCTTTTCTTTCTGATTTTATACTCTGTTAAAATAAGCTGACCCGGGGCAGCTGGTATAAAAAAGTCTCTGATCATCCTTAGACCTGACAGAAAATATTTTGAGATAAACCAAACATGCATAGACCTCCAAAATAAAATCGGAAAGAACAGGAACAAAATCTGGGACTTTCTGGTCTTTTTAACCAGTCAGGATGCACCGTAAAAGAAACAGGGACAGCATGAGAATATGAGGCAGTTAAAACTGTGTCCAAGGGCTGTTTTTTGTAACTATCCCTTTATTCTGTTCTGTCTTTTTGGATCAACAATATTTCACAGTCACAAGATGTTTTAGGATAGATAGAGGAAAAGTGAGGTAGAAAGATGGCACAGAAATATGGTTAACAGAGCACATTCCATACAAACAGATCTCTAGTTCAAGCAGAAGAATTCATCACTTGCCTAACTTTGTTCCTTTAAGAGCAAGGCTTTTCAATTTTATATATATTCATTTGGAAATAAGTCTCACCAAACTCAGTGGAACTTCCTTCTAAGTTAATCTGTGTAAGAACGTGCTGTGCAAGCCCTTAAATTTGATAGATTCAGGTTCCTTTTTGGTTACTCTAGATGCCATTAAAATGAAGACAAGTTAACTAATCAATAGATTAAAAATAACATTGTGGTGTTATTCATGCGACAAATTAACTGTAAACCACAGCTATGCTGATTTATCTATTTTTCAGCACATACGTTTAATTTGAAATCCATCTTTAAAATTCTGTGGGGCTACTTCTCTTAGTACCACTCAGTGGGTACTTGTCATAAACTGGAGATGATAAGAGTTCAGTTAAAATAATGTTCTAAGGTTTTTAATTATTTTAATATGCATTGAGCAAGGATGTTTCTTTGTTACAATGTTGGGTGACCTTTGGCAAGTCACACACACTCAGTCTCAAAAACCCTTGTAATAAGTTCGCCTTAGTATTACCATAAGTCGGAAACAACTTGAAGACATACAGTAACAACAAACTCAGTCTCCATGTCATTTTACCAGTGGAACTCCTTGGAAATATGGAGAACAGTGTACGTGAGCTGTGTCTTAAAAAGCAAGACAAAACAAAACATCTCTCTTGTGTCATGCTTTTCTTATTTTTTTTTTTAGCAAAGCTTGCATAAATCTAAGAGTTTAGTTCATGCTATCATATATTTAAAACATTTGTGCATCAGTATAATTATTTTGCTTATATAATGATTTGAAAACATCCATAAAACTTCAGCTTAGTTAATGCAATTATATATATTTTTAAATTCTTTAACTTTTTTCATAACAAACATCAACAAACTCAAATATGCATCACATAACTATATGTCTAAAACTGAGAAACCGTGATTTCTAAACACAATTAGATAGTGTCTACTTCAGCTTTTCATAGCATGGGTACACCATATAATTTCGACTAAAACCCCACCATCCCTGAGCACTGTCCATACTACTGATGCCTATTAGAATCATAGTATAGGTATTGTAATATTTTTTTAAAATGTGATTTACAGCATTGAGGAAAGCTATTCTCTCTGGTTTGGTAAATTTTAAAAAACAAACTCTTATGACAACTTAAAGAAGAGGAAGTCTATTGTTGCATATGTTTTCATGTTAGTCTCCAGTTCATCGAGTGCCAATCTGGTCCACCAAGGCTTATACTATACTAAATGATTAGGTCTTTTCATACTACACAATTACAGTCCCATGATTCCTCTTGTATAACTGCCAGGCCTACATCTTCCTGGGGCTTATACAGTGGGCACTTGTTATCCGCTGGGGTTTGGTTCCAGGACCCTCCGTGGATAACAAAATCTGTGTATACTCAAATCCCATTAAATATAATGGCATAACAAAATGGTGTCCCATATATAAAATAGAAAATCAAGGTTTGCTATTTGGAATTTATACTTTTTGGGAATATTTTCAAGCCGTGTATGCTCAAATCTGTGGATAAGAAATCCGTGGATAAGGAGGGCCGGCTTTATAATTTGGACAGAAGTACCAGAAGAGGATTCTCTGGCTGTGGATTCTCAGTGTCTCTCCCTAACCTGCCAATCCCAGTATTCTGTATTATGCGGCCATGACAGCTAAAGCAGGATCGTACGACTATAACGGAGACAACTGGTTTTGTTTTTTTCTGGAAGAGACTAACAGACCTACTCTCTGGAAATTGTATAAAATATGAAGTCTTGTTATTTTCCAATACAAGCCAACTTTTATTTTAATCATGTACAGCACAAACTTACCAAAGTTAAGTATTTCACCGAAATAGAAACCTAGCCCCAGCTAGATTAGATCTATTAAATCAATTGTTGCTGTTTGTTGTTGTGTGCCTCCAAGTCACTGCTGACTTACAGGGAACCTATCACAGGGTTTTCTTGGAAAGATTTGTTCAGCCTTCTCTGAGCAATAAGTTCTAGTTTATAGAAATCTTGTAAACAATTAGAAAATCTGTACTCCAGTTGAATTTGCTTATCTTTAACTTGATAGATGAGATTTAAGCACGTTGTTAATTATGTTCTGTTGAAATTAATGAGACATATATGCATTTAGCATTGAGGCTGGATTGTACTGGGATCCAAAAGGAACATATACATGAAAATCCCTTGAGGAGGAAATCCCAAGCTTGTTGTTTTCTTTGCAGCAGTATTCATGGGCCACCATTAAAAATACATGCCATTTGTTAAACCAAAGGAATACTAACTGTTTTCAAGACTGTTCAGATGAGCTGAGGGGTTTCATTGGTAGAAATATTGTTCTGATGATCGGGCATGAATGTTATATCAATCAAGAAGCTGTCACTTTTGTGTTTCTTTCTTTCTTTCTCTTTTTTGCCAACAATAACAGCAAGAAATTTCTGCATTTAACTAATGCATATAAAAATGGTCTGTTAGACTAGTTGGGCATCTTTTTTTAATGCATTACATTCGAAAAGATTGCTAAATAATTTAATCTGAGTGCCAGTGAACATCAAAATAAAAATGTATGAAGAGAGGAATATCTTCCCTTGAAACTTTTTAAGTGATTTTCATTGATTTTTGAACTTTTAAGCAAAACACCAAAGCAAAACTCTGTTTACGTATTAGCAATGCAATCTCTTCTGACACCCGGCTTATGTGATCATGTTAAAGTCTCATTGAATTCAACGAAAGAGTCTCTCACATCAAAATCAGTATGACTTTAAAGTGCTTAGTTCTTCTTGGAACCTGTCCTTGTTACACATGTTTTTATTGGTGACACTTCAACTTATTTTTAAAGAGCATATTAAATTATTTAATTTAAAAATTAAGATGTATACTGTTGAAAACTCATTTTAAGGCAAACTAAACTCATTTATTGAAAAACAACCACAACACCCAGATCTCTATGAATGCACTAAGTTTCTCAGCCTATTTATTTATTTATTGTATTTATATCCCACTCTTCAGAAATGTTCTCAGAGTGGCTTACAAATTGGCAAACAGATGGTTTCCTGCCCTCAGGCTTACAATCTAAATAATTTACAACAATCGAGAAATTTCCTGCATTGCATTCAACCAGTCCCTAAGATACAGTTACAATGCAGCACGTTGGTTGCAGCATCTATATTAAACTGCAAAACATAATGTGATGTGTCCATTTCAAAGGTGTCTTGGTATTTCACCAGATATGTCAGCAGAGATATTTCAAGTTGGTGTTCCAAAATAATTTTTTCCCCTTTCAAGTATATTCTATTGCCCACCTTCCATGTTATTTTAGGGTTCAAAAATCAAAAGATCATGAAAATTTACTATCTGTTCATCTATCATGAAAATTTGCTACGTAATCACTTTACAACAGAGTTAGAACAATTCTCACTTCCACATGATTTTGCTTCTTGCATCACTCTACCACAAATTTATCATCATCATCATAATTTTAAATATAATACATCCTGTATTATAAAAACCCAATTTTAAAATCCCAATTATGCCCCCTGCTCACAGACTCATAATATATATATTTTAAAGGAGATAAAGAAAATGAGAGTTGAGGGAAAGTAGAAGCTTATTAAATCAGTTGATACATCATATTATTCATTTTTTCCCTAAGATGTCTTATCCCATGACTGAATAACAACAAAACGTTGCTCAATAACACTAAAAGTCTTGTATCTGAGTCATCAACTTATCTTATTGGAATCCAAAACTGCAGTCTTTTGTTAGATAAAGCAAAAAGCCTCCCCTCTACTACCTAACATTATGTTGTTTTTCATTATTTTCTCTTTTTGTCCATATTCTCAGGTTTCCCGCAGGTGTAAAAACCATTTTTAGCCTGAATGTGGAGGTACAAGAGGTCTGATAAGCACATTAGACCTCCGTCCCAACCACTCACAGAAGCTTCTCTTTCCTTTCTGGTGTGTGTGCATTTGTGTGTGTCCCTCTCATTCCTTTGGGTGAGAAGAACTGAACTGCTAGGTTTAGGAAGAATGTGAGAGCAGTCTTCTTCTTCTTCACATTTGACAAACATCAAGAGTTTATGACATCATCTACTTCACGCAGCAATGCGTCTTAAACCACAGAATTTATTTCCCCAAGTGATTTCAATTCCCACAGCACTTTAAACAACAACTCCCAGCTCCTCAAAGTCATATGCTAGCAAAACTGAAGAGATAAATCTCATGGTTTTGTAGAAGACATCCACTTAGGCCAATAATGGGAGGTCAAGATCTTGATTTTGCTCCAAATGGCAACAATTCATCTTTGTAATATGTGAGTGGCTGAAGTCTGCAATCCTAAATATTAGAATTAATGCCGTGCAGCGGTATGCAGGATCTGATTATGCAGCAAAGGCATCAATAGCTCGGACAACAAACTAAGGAGTTTATCACACAAGGGAAATCCCATGCCAAAATGGTAGAAAAAAAGGTAGAAATTGTCACACATGTCATTGTTATTGTCTTAACCCAAATGGAACATAGACAAAAGCCACTCCTTTTTACTTTCGGGATTTTCCGAACGTAAAAAGTAGTGGCTTTTGTCTACTTTCCCTCCACTTTCCATTCAGATTAACATTAGTTGAACAATGACGTCGTGTGAAAATCAACCCACTTTTTAAGGTTTTTTTTTCCAATTTAAATCCCCGTTTTTGCATGGGATTTCCCCTGGGTAAGTCTTTATTGTAGGAACTCCATTCTAAAATTGGAAAGTAATGATGTTGCTTCACCTTTAGCATGGTCTTAGAGAAGAGTGAGAGGTGAGAAGAGGAGTGGAAATATCCCCGAGAATATGAATTTACATCACAGAGGGGTCATGATAGGTAGACAGAGAGGGAGGTCATTGAGGATCATTCAAACTATCTAACCCTATTACCCAATCTGAGGCATGAACTCTTTCAGTGCAGAGCGTTGTTGCACTTCTAACACTAAACATACTTGGAAACTCAGTGGGACAATACAGACTGAATATGTTTTACATTTGAGCTCCAAGGTGTTTTCCTATCAGAAACAAAAGTACGTATTGACGTGTCAATTTTTCAACACAAACACTAGGCAGGTCTTGTGGAGTGTCCATATTTTCATAGGTGAAATGTTAGAGGCAGCATATTACAATCAACCCTCCGTATGCATGGTTTCTCTGTCCACAGATTCAGTCATCTGTTGCTTGAAAATATATATTTTTTAAAAATCCAAAAAACTATCATGACTAATAGCAACACAATATAGAATATGTGAATATGTGAATATAGAACGATTACAGATTAGTAAATCTGGGTAGCTGATCTGTATTTGATTGTGATACTATTGCTTCGATCTTAACTGATTTCTGGGCCATTTTCCTCCAACTATTTTTTGTTGAAATAAAAAAAATTACACCGTAAGTAGCTGAAATTTGAGGACATGGTTTATCACTGTGCAGGTGACAATGTTGTAGGATGCCTACATTGTAGGTCTACTTCTCTGTGAATTCTACAATAAAATGTGACTCTGGGGGACTGAAAGATGTCTTTGATGTGCAAGGCTTTTTCTTTAAAACAATAACAACAAGAAAACTTCAAAATACTGCATGTAGAAAATTGTAGTGTCTCTGGAAATGGCAGTTCTGTTTAGTTTTTATGGCTACAAGTGTTTGACTCCCATGATTTCCTATGTTAGGATCATACTTTCTCACTCATGAATTTTCATTCCTCTGTTCTGCTTTTGATTTATCCATCTGTGGACTCTGTGGCAGTCATCCTGCATATGCATATTGACCCAGACAGGCCAAATATAGGGGAAGTGAGGAAATAGAAACTTCAGCTCTACGGAAGCAAAGAGATTTCTCGCACTGGCATCAGCCCATCTGTAGGCTACTATAACTACTATCTGGTAGCCTGATCGGGTCAAGCTAAGCTTCAGCCCTGTGATGCTTGAAAGATAGGATGTGTTAACAAGTAAAATCTTCCATATGCGAATGCCTCCTGATTAAAAACAGCTGGGGCAGTTGAGCTTTGCTTGTAATTTGGAGTTTAATACTGCCACTATGGAGATTATCACACTGCTTTTTTTCCGGATCTGGGTAACGCCATGTGTTATCGCACAGCTCCATGCCCAGATCGGAGGCATCTGAAACCCAATGGGGACTTGTCCCATTACTTTGCTAAGAAAGGAAAACTCCCAATTTTAGCAAAGTATGGGAGAAGTCCTGATCTGTTATGGAATGCCTCTGATCTGGGCACAGAGCTGTGCAATAAGACACAGGAGTTTATCACATGGGAGAAATTTCTCTCAATTTCAAAAGAAATGAAAGTGGGGCCAGTTTGAAAATGAGTGAATTCCCTACTTCAACGAATTTACGTGATTGCGTATTGACGCTGCATCACGTTGGAATGACTTCCCATTGCCCAAAATTGCCCGAAATTGCATGTGATAGTTTCTCACGCAATAACGTGAAACCCCATGATTGCATTCAGACTGCCATTGGATTATGCTTCCAATTTCTGTCATCTGATAAACTCCACAGTCTCAGCCCATGCCCAGATCAGGGGAAAACAGTCAGTGCAGTAATCACCCAAGTCTCTGATCCTGCCAAAAAGACAGAGGTAAATGTCTGCGTGTGAAGCAAGAATGCCAAAAAAAAAAAAAAAACCAAAAAGAAAAGAAAAAAGAATTCAGATTGAACCCAAAACACTTCACCCCCTGGGTTCTTAATGCTGGATCTTTTTGCAGCACTGTTAAAACTGAAAGGATCCATTTGTCTTCGCAGCAGCTGATACAGCTCCAAATTCCTATATCAAAAGGGCAGGGCGCTATAGGAATCTTAAAAGAACAATCAGCCATGCTTTTTCAAACTGCTTTAATTAGAGAATGGTCATTCTTTTCAACCTTTTTTTTTTTTTTTTGCCATTATTCCCACTGTATTTCTGAGAGTAACTCTTTCCACTAGTTGTCGTCCAAGAGCAATTTTCAGTCCAAAATAACAGGAGTGTCAGCCTCAGGCACACAACAGGGAAAAACAGGCACACCCAACGGAGACAGCATCCAGACCTGAACTTCTGGGACAGTGGTGTAATCCCAGGACAGCAATAATCGGAGACATACGCAAGGTCTGCCACAAGAGAAAATGTATGATCCAGGTTATTTCATTTGCGTGGTCATGTTGTTAGTATACTGAATGCTCTGATCAGCTAATCTTACTGCTTTGGCATAAATCCTAATGCCCCAACAGCCCCATTTTGTTTGGCTGATTTCTCTTATTACTCTTGGATATTCAGATAATGTTTCATCAGTTGTAGGTAACTGACAGGAGATGGCTTACCAGCTGGAGAATCTTTCTTGTATGTTTGCAGTGAAACATCCATCTTGGCTTAAAAGTGGTGACATCTCTCATAAGGGGCGGAGAGCGGGGGGAAATAGCAGGCACAGAGTTTCAAGACACTGAAAGAGTCTAGCTGGGGTTACTGAGAATCAGGGTGCAGCCTTGAAATTGGTTTCAGGAATGGAGGCTGAACAAGTTGCTCTGAAGAATAGGCTACCCGAGTGCTTGTTTGTTGTTGGAATACTTGTTTGTTTCCTCTGTTGTTCTGTCAATAAAGGAAATGTTCCTCAATCACCCTAACACTACCATCCTATCTATGGACCTTATCAGATGTCGGAAATTGGAAGTATAATCCAATGGCAATCCGAACGCAATCATGGGGTTTCACATTATTGTGAATTAAAGTATCTCACGCAATTTCAGGCAAAAGGGAAGTCATTCCGAACACAATCGTGGGTTTCACCTTATTGTGAATTAAAGCATCTCACACAATTTTGGGCAATGGGGTTCATTTTCGGGGAATGGGAAGTCATTCTGAATGCATTCTGAATGCAACAGGAATTCACGTGAATTCGCTAAACTAGCGAATTCACGTGAATTTGAATTGGCTCCATTTGCAATAAAGAGTAATTCCTCCTATGTTTATTTGGGGTAAACTACACTGTTCATGATGAATATAGAAAAACTGTGTTGTTATTCCTCAGTGCTGTTCAAATGAAACAGCACAGATACAGCACTATCTTGGAACTTTGCAACATTTAGAAGTGGTGGTGTACATAAAATTGCATTAGAGGTTGAGTCTCTCTTATCCAGTATTCCAAAATCAGAACTACTCCAAAAATCCCAAATTGTCCACATGTGTGGCTGAGGCAGTGACACCTTTGCTGATAGTTCAGTGTATATTTTGTTTCATGTGCAATTTTGTTTCATGTGCAAAATTATTAAACATATTATATAAAAATTAGTTTCATGCTATATATAAAGTATATAAATAGTATACAAAACTTAAATGGATTTCATGTTCAGAATTAGGTCCCATCTCCTAGCTATCTCATTATGTATATGCAAATATCCAAATCTGAAAATATCCAAAGCACCTCTGGTCCCAAGTATTTTGGATAAAGAAGACTCATATTACCTAAAATTTTGACCTATATTATCTAATTTCTGGGTGTGAGAATCTCATATGCCTTTTTTTTGCATAGAGATTGTGACAGGCTGTCACAGTTATATCACAGCAGGCAGGAAGAATCGCAAAAGGCTATCAAAGACGCAAAGCTCTTTGTATCCGGGTCAGGTCTATTTACTATAGATGTCAATCACACTGTCTGTTTCTCTAGTACCTGAACTGCCGTAGGCTCTCCTGGATGACACAATTTCCAGGGATAACCTGAAGATGTGCCTCACAATTACAGCAGATGGGAAGATTGCAGTAACAATTGTGGAAATAGCGGCTGGTTGCCTTTGCGTACAACCCAGATCACACTATCTCCCCACAGTATTATGGCAGCTGTATGTGTGTGTGTGTGTGTGTTTAATAGTCTGTTGTGTTTTTCCTGAATTATTTTTATCATCTGTTTTATTTAAAACTATTGTTCATTCCTTGGTGCTAAGCATACAAAGACAGAATAAAATTCATTGGAATTGTCATCTTGGCTTTTCCCATGCAGGGAAATTCTATGAACCAGTCCACAAAATACGACTGAGTTTTGATGTACTCTGTGGAATTCTAAAAATGTGTTGGGCAATCAGAGCATATTGGATGTTTTTCATCCAGAGACATGTTGCATTTTACACTGTAAGTTGCCCAGAGAATTCTTGTTATTGGTTCACTGATAAACTGAATGAATAAATAAAGCTATTCTGCAGTGCTATGTGTTGTGTAGAAATCCAAGCGTGAAGGTAGAGAACAGCAAATGAACACATTGCAAGGGAAGGAGGGCCATACAATCTTCATTGGAGATCAGTCGACTGTGAGACAAACAACACAAGCACTACATCTCTTAAAAAAGGTAAACAAAAAAATACAAAACAAAAACACCATGGAAGAATGATAACAAAGAGGAAAGAATATAAATTTATGCTGCAATTTTAAAATTTTGGTCTTTACCCTGCCTCCCCCACCATCAAATCTATATCAAATTTTACCTGTACCTCTATAGCTAGAATCCTGGTGGTGAGTTGTGTTAGTATAACCCCATGGTTATTTTTATTTTATTATCATTTTTGTTTAATTTTTTTTTAATCCCACCCTACATCACAAAATCCCATGGTGGGAATCGAGTTTTAAAAAAATCCCTTGCTTTTTTGTTTATACCATTTGTTTGTTTGTTTGTTTGTTTAAAACAGTGCTTTATTTTATTTTTTGTTGTTGTTTTTTTGCATTAATATTTTAATTAAAAATTGACTAATGTTAATTATATTATTACTGTAAAACATTATTTTATGTATTAGCAAGCTTGATCAACCATGCTTTCCAACATTAAGAATCCAAAGGCTTTGATCTGGTCTACATTTTTCAATAAAACACAATTTTTACTGCTTATTATTCCTATTAAATCTGAATATATGTAGACTATACTTAATAAAACATACAAAGCATTCTCAGAGTTGTTTTGGTTGAACTTATATTAATTGAAGGATTTGTTTCTCAATGTCATAAAATAAAGTGAATAAAAAGAAGCAACTGACACTGTATACTGGTGAAACAATGAACAACTGCCAGCAAACTGTTAAAAATCTTTACATTGTTAAATCTTTAAATTAAATGTAAATAGTTATTATTGTTCCAGGCTGTATCCACACTGCAAAAATGATCTAGTTTGATATCACTTTAAATGCCATGACTCAATGTTATGGAATTCTGGGAACTGTAGTTTATTTTGGCCCCGGAGCTCTCTCTGACAGAGAAGGCTAAATGTCTCATAAAATTACAATTCCCAGAATTCCATAGCATTGAGCCATAACAGTTAAAATGAAGTCAACCTGGGTTGTTTCTGAAGTGTGGATACAGCCCCAGTAAGAGGGTTGGAACACAGTAAACAGTTTAATTCTTTTTAAAACTTTGTATTTTTAATGCTTTTTACTGTTTTAACTTGGACCGTTTGAAATTTTGTTAGCTGCCTTGAGTCCCTGTATTGGGAATAAGGTAGGATATAAATAAATGAAATAATAATAATAATAATAATAATAATAATAATAATAATTTGCAAACATGCAGTGGCTAATGGAGCGCACCAAGGAATTTCAAAAGAAAATCAGCATGTGCTTTATAGACTATGGCAAAGCCTTTGATTGCATAGATCATGAAAGGCTATGGATTGCCATTAAAGACATGGGAATGCCAACACAGGAATAGTCCTGATGGAGAATCTGTACTCGGGCCAAGAGGCTACTTTCAGGACAAAACATGGAGAAACAGAGTGGTTCCCAATTGGCAAAGGAGTCAGACAAGGCTGCATCCTATTACCCTATCTGTTCAACTTGTATGCAGAACATATTATAAGAAAAGCAGGCATGGACACAGAAGAAGGACGAGTGAAGATAGGAGGAAGCAATATCAACCATCTGAGATATGCAGATGACACCATGGTACTAGCAGAAAACCTCACAGATCTGGAACAACTGCTAACAAAGATCTAGGAAGAAAGTGTAAAGGCAGGCTTACTGTTAAATATAAAAAACAAAACAAAAATAATGACCATGGAGAACTTACACAAATTCAAACTAGATAGTGAGGAAAGAGAAATCGTAAAACAGTTCTCATACCTGGGATAAAACACTGATGGCAATGAAGACTGCAGCCAGGAAATCAGAAGATAAGGAATGGGAAGGACAGCTATGAAAGAACTAGAAAAGATCCTAAAATGCAAGGATATACAACTGAGCACAAAAGTTAGACTCATACAAGCCATTGTATTCCCTATTAGCATGTATGGATGTGAGAGCTGAACAGTTAAGAAAGAAGATAGGAAGAAATTCAATTCATCTAAGGGCTCATTCGCACTGCAGTTTGCTCCGAAGCAGGATTTGAGGCAAATGATTCTCATTCCCATTTGAAACCGCTTCTGATCCTGATTGAATCGATTCCAGGAGGAAAGAAGTCAAATAAGTGGGAACGACACATTGGAATTGCAGCATTCAGGAGGGGAGGGACCAATGGCAGAGGGGTGTTTACTGTCCCTCCTCAGTTTATGACAGATCCACCATCCCCTCCCCTGGAAGTGCTGCCTTTGTACTTGGTTTTTTTTTTTTTAATTATACTGAATGCATATTCAGTTGATTGCTTTTGCAACTACAGTAGAGTCTCAATTATCCAACATAAACTGGACCGGCTGATAGTCGGATAGCTGAAAATGTTGGATAATCCGGAGGGTCCAAGAAAAGCCTTGAAATCTGTATGAATTGCAAATGTATTGATGTTTTATTGCAGTAACAGTAAAAGTAAATGTAAAGAAATCACTGATCAACATTGTGATGTGCAATATAAACATTTCAGTCCTCTGAAAATTTTAAATAATCACAGAAAATTTAAAGAAATCACAGAAAAATTAAAGAAATTACAGCAGCCATGACATTGGATAATCCAGAATGTTGGATAACTGAAGGACGGATAATTGAGACTCTACTGTACTTGCAAAGGCATGTAGTTGCTAAAGCAATAAATCGAATATGCACTCAATTCAATTTACAAAAATAAATTTAAAAAAATGTCCTCTGTTTCTCCCTTACTTGGCCTTGCCCCAGCAGTCCTCCATTTCTCCCTTCCCAGGCCTTTCCCTTCCCAGAGCCTTCTTGCCCCTCTGCCTTATCCTGCAGGGTCCTCCATTTGCCTTCCCTCCCAGAGCCTTCCTCTCCCTCCCTGTCTTCCTTCTCCTGTGGGGTCTCTGACCCTTCCTCCTTCTTTATCTTCCTCCTGCCTCCTTCTTCCTCTTCCTCTCCATCACACTCTCTCAGCCTCCCCCCAATTTCCAAGCTGGGCTGCCCAGGCTGCCTCTTATGTCAGATGACTGACAGGAGATTCTAAAGCAGAGCTGCCAGTGAGAACAACAACTGAGGCAAAATAAAATAAAATAAAATGATCACAGTGGGATAAGGGGAAAAAATCCTTTTCATGGTGGGACCTAGAGACCTTTTTGAATCGCCTTCTAAAATGGAGCAGATGCGAATCAAGGAGCGATTCAAACTGCCAGTGGGAATGACCCCTAAGATGTGGTGCTGGAGAAGAGTGCTGAGGATCCCATGGACAGCCAAAAAGACAAACAAATGGGTCCTAGAGCAGATCAAGCCAGAAATCTCCCTGGAAGCCAAAACGACAAAGGCTGGCGTACATGAGAAGGCACAATTCATCGGAAAAACAATAATGCTAGGAAAGGTGGAAGAAGTAGAAAGAGAGGAAGGCCTCATACAGGAACTCAGCAGAGCAGTGGAGGACAGGGGGTCTTGGAGATGTCTCATCCATGGGGTCGCCACTGGTTGAGATCAATGCAAAGGCAGTTAAAATAATAACAACAACAAAAACAACCAGACATTTTTAAAGAGTGTTTTTTTTTAAAAGTCATTTAATTTAAACCATGGCTTAAACCAACCTGATTTAGACCAGCCATTCCTGGCAAGGAGATAACCACTACCTCCTTACGCAGTGCCTCTGCTCTGGTGCACAAGAACAACCTGAGCCTCCTGGACTTAGCTCTGTCCCCATGCACTGATCAGCTGCAGAGATACAATGGGGCACTCTCTGGTTGTCCTTACATACTTGGGGAAAGAGAAGAAGACTACTCTTGTCTGGGTAATGATGGCTTCTTCTTCTTTCCCAAGCATCCCCTATCTTTCCTATTTTCGGCCTGTCCCCATACAGGCAACAGGAGGTTTTTCAACTTCATTCTCCCTTTCAGCTACCCTACTTTCACTGCTCCCACTAGCAACATTACATAAGCCATTACTGCCCAATTTTCTAAGCAGAATGAATACACATGCACATGCCACCCCTTTAATATGTGAAAGTGGGCAAATACCATGGGGGGAAAATAGTGTCCCACTCTCTCTTTTTGCCAATATGTTTGGCCCTCCCTATCCACAGATTCAGCATCAATGGATTTGACCACCCATAGCTTGACAATATATTTTTTAAAAATTCAAAAAAGTAAACCTTGTTTATGTTCTTTTATATAAAGAACAATGAAGAAAATCAAAATAGTTAAAGATTTCCCTTACCTAAAATTAAACACTGATCAAAATGGTGACTGCAGTAATTTCAAAGAAAACTAGGAATGGGAAGGACAGCTATGAAGGAACCAAATAAGATCCTAAACAGTAAAGGCATATAACTGAGTACTAAAATCAGAATTGTACAAAACACGCTATTCCCCATCGTCATGTGTGGATGTGAGAGGTGGACAGTGAAAAAAGCGGACAAGAAGAAAATCAACTTATTTGAGATGTGGTACTGGAGAAGAGTGCTGAGAAATAAGTTCTAGAACAAATCAAGCCAGAACTCTCCCTAGAAATCAAGCTGATAAAACTGACACTGTTGTATTTTGGCCACATCATGAGAAGGCATGACTCACTCAAAAAGACAATAATGCTAGGAAAGGTAGAGGGAAGTAGAGGGAGGGGAAGACCCCACACCAGATGGCTAGACTCAAGGTAATAGGAATGAATCTACAGGACATGAGTAAAACAGTGAAGGACAGGGGATCTTGGAGATGTCTCATCCACAGGGTCACCATGAGTCAGAGCCGACTCAAGGGCAGTCAGTTAACAGCAACAACAACCAACATTTTACTATGCCATTGTATATAATTGGACTTATTCATGGATTTTGGTATCCACAGACGTCCTGGAACCAAACCCCACCAGATATCAAGAGCCCATTGTACACAAAGCCGTTTTTATTTCAACATGCTTTCAGGTTTTAATTGGTGGTAGTAGAAGGATCTTTAAATGAAAAATGCAGTGGGGTTTTTAAAAAATCTTTGCTATGCTTTGAATGTGTTTTAAACTGTCTTAAATGTTTTAATTGAATTATCAGCTTAATTTATAAAAACCTTTGGCTGGTATCTTGTTCAGCTATTAGAATATAGTGAGCTGGACATATGATATTGTAAATGCTGGAGATTCATGTTTACAGTCATGAATGACTGTGTGTGGCCCCAAAAACCTACCTTCATAGCCTGGCAGTGGTCTTACTGAAATGTTTCCAAGATGCTGGAGATCAGGGTGCTGGGAAATGATACCTGTAGTGGGCTCTTGGCCGTGGGGTACATTGGGACAAGGAGCTATGGAAGGAGCTTTCTCCAGCTTCCTGTTCTCAAGGTACTCCACAACTAGGAGAGCATTGTAGATGTCATTTCTCAGCATCCCAATCGCCAGTGCCTCAGAAATTCTTCAGTCGGGGCACCACCAGATTTTGAAGGTGAGTTTGGGAAGGCCATTATCAGTCGTAACTATGATGACAGAGCTACATCATTGTAGTTGTGATGACAAATATGATAACAGTTATGAGATACATATGTGTACGTGTGTGTGTAAATATATTTCTTTATGTATGAGAAATATATTTTAAAATTAAACATTTCTTTAGCTATATTTTGTTTTAACTCATTTCTACGCCAATAATTTTAGTTGAAATAAATAAATAAGTTAAATAATTATAATTACAGCAATACTTTTTTGTTTTATGTGCGTTATATGTTTTATATGTTTACTAATATTGTGTGTGTCTGTATGTGTATTATTCACCACCTTGAGTCCCATATTGGGAAAACAGCAGTATATAAATTAAATATGTAAAAAATTAAAATAAGACCTCAGTGTTCCTCCGATAATTGGAGAGAATCCGATTCAAACTTGGGGGATGAAACATGGAGACACAAAGAACGTAACGCAAAAACCAGATAATTTTTAAGAGCTCCAATTAAAACTTTGTTGGTTCTATCCTGAGTAATAATTTCCAAGCAGAGAAAAGATCCGAGACTGGTCTAGGGGGAAGTGAACATCATACATGATGTAGAGGTTAATAAAAGGACTAAGTTGCATTTTTAGCACTGGGTACATTTGGCCCAGTGAACTGCAACTGATATTCACTTCTTTTCAGACTTCTACAGGAAGAGATTTAGCCTCTTTAAAGCACTACTTTTGGTTTGAACACAAAAATGTGTAAATATCGGATAGTTCTATTTATGAGAATGGAGGGACAGAGACCTCTCCATTTAGGTCATTTTGTCCATAAAAGATTAGGCAAATGGTCGAGCCTAGGAGAGTATGCCATGTTTAACAGTGGGACTTTTATTTCTGAGTAGGCAGATATAGGAATGCACCTGAAGTTAAATTCATTTCACTGTGAAAGTTAAACACATGATTAAATCTTTTCCCATCAAAATAATTTCAACTCAGACTGAGACAACGTTGACTGAATCATGCCCCATGTTCATTGACTCATTCAAAATAATGATAATGCCTTATTTATTTTGGTGGAAGCTTTTTAAACCTCTTTTTTTCCTACCCTGTGGCTTTTCTTTCATGAACATGTTAAAACGTGGGAATAAAATGGGGAAATTGTTTTTTAAAAACACACCCTTTGTCACAATTTCTGAAAAGAGTGAAGGAAGTGGACCAAACCAACATTCTGAAAAGCGATGTTTTCTGACCAACACTCAAAGGAGACAGAACACAATAAACTTCAATTGTTTTCCTCTATCAGACATTCAGAATGTGGAAGCCAATTTTCCAGTTTGGCTTTCCTTACTTGTTTTGTCATGGTACAGAGTAGCCACAATCCAGTGCAAAATCCAGTGTTTATTTTCTATATTGGTAAAATTAAGGACATTCATGAAAGGAAAGCTTTTCATCCAGTTTTTCCTGGAGATGCCTCCAGCAGCATCTTGGGTTTGTCAGGGAGTCTTCTGAACAATATAGGAAAAGAGTGAGGTGGACCCAGGAAGATGAAATCACTCAAAACTGGACATGGGTCCAGGCCCGTTCACACTGGACAATGATTCAATCTGATTTTGTTTCAACTGCCATGGCTTTATCTTCTAGAATCCTGGGATTTTTAATTCAGTCAGAGGCACAAGAGGAGCTCTCTGGTTGAGAATTATGATGACCCCCTACCAAAACGGCCAGTTGCAAGATTCCATAGGATGCTGCCATGCAGCTAAAGTGGAATCATGCTAGTATAGTGCATAGTGTGAAAGGGCCCCAAATGTAAAGACGTTAATGAAAGGAAAAGTTCACATCTCTTTCTCCCCAAAGCAGCCTCCTACATACCAACCTAGATTATTCCAAAGAGTTGCCAGTCCGTTAGAGAGCTTTGGAGGGCAGCAAACCTCCTTCTGCAAACTCTAGTAGGACATCATTTAGGATTCAAGCCAATGGACCGTCTTGACTGGAGGGGTTGGACAGTCATAGTCCAAAATAGTTATGATGCTAGGCTCCACTCTAGAATCAATACTATGGGTATTGACTCTAAACAAATCTTGGGCATGTTCTACAGGTACTAGTCTTTTTTAGTAGGAAAAGGTGCCACAGCAAGATGAGATTTCCACATTTCAACATGGGAAATCTCTACGCTTAATTGACTTGGCTAGGCGAGTTGCCTGTAGGTCTGCCTAACCTGCCTACCACCACTGCCCAGCTCACCAGCTGTGTATTTCAGAATTTAATTATACCAGTCCAGTCTCTCTCTCTCTCTTTTAACAGAAGATATATGATGGAATCATACAGTTGGAAGAGACCACAAAAGCCATCTAGTTCAACCTTCTTCCATGCAGGAATACACACATAAAGCACTCTCTGGAGGTGCTCATCCAACAACTCTGTTTAAAAACTTCCAGTGAAGGATAGTGTACCACCCTCTGTCTATTCAAGTGTTGAACAGCGCTTATCATCAATATGTTCTTCCTAATGTTTAGGTGGACTCTCTTTTCCTTGTAATTTGAATCCATTGGCTTTGGAGCCCCCCAAAAACAAGCCTGCTCCATTTTGCACGTGACATTCATTCAGATATTAAAAGATGGCTACCATGGCCTTGTCTGCACAGGTCAAAAGGTCCCTCCCTGCCCCACCCTCAGTTCTTGTGTGATGATGTCTGGCAAATCCCGCACCAGAATAGGGGAGCAACAGATTTTAAATGCATTTTATAAAGTACCTGTTGCTGCAGATCTTCCAAGAAGAACCATAGTCCTCCATTTCAATGCTGTGGTTGCTACCTGCATGGGCATTCTGCTGGGCTGCCCAGCATGTTGGCCACCGCAGCTGCGGGCTGCTCTTTCTGAGATCCAAATAAGGTGCCCAAAAAGTGACCATCACTGGATGCCTCATTCTGACCTCTAGTGCAGCTCTGTCATGTGTGGCAGGATAGCATACCTCTAAACTTGATCAGAAAATGTCCACAACAAAAGATTTGTTCCAAGTTTGTTCTGTTGGTGGTTAAAGGATTACCAGCAACAGGGGTGAGGGAACTGGCAGAAAGGTAGAAGAAATCTACCGCCACATTCAAAACAAAACAAAACTGAAAAGCAACCAGTGCTATTTCTGATGGCGCTACTTTGTGGAAATAAGAGGAGCATCCCAAGAAGATAATTCCTCAGTACTCTGGAGAGAGCTGTCTTGGGGAGAACTGTTGTTAGAGTGCTCTGATTTGGTATGGCAAGAATGGACAGTTTTATTCAACTTCCTCCTGCTGCCACCCCCTGTCTTTTTACTAAGAGCCACTTCTCCCCACTCCAAGAGTTTGGAAATAACTAATTAGTAGTTACAAATGCCTTAATTGCAATTAATTTCTTGTTTCATTAGCCACCACATAGCTCTTACATTAGGACTGTAACATAATGTATCTTAGACGTAACCTAGTTACGCTGTCACTACCCTGTTTCCCTGAAAAAAAGACATCCCCATAAAATAAGACCTAGTAGATGTTTTGCTGAATTGCTAAATATAAGGCCTACGCCGAAAGTAAAACCTTGCAAAATTTTTGTATATAAATATATATACAGTATATAATAAATGTTCTTTTTCCCCCCAACAATAAATGTGAATTCTTCATGGAAAAATAAGACACCCCCTGAAAATAAGACCTAGCACATCTTTGGGAGCAAAAATTAATATAAGACGCTGTCTTGTTTTCGGGGAAACACAGTAAGAACATTACACTGTGCTACAATTATAATGTAATGTTCATAGTAAAAATGTAACTAGGTTACCTCTGAGTTTCAGGGAATGTGCAGGTTTACTGTTTTGGTATGTTATGTGCCACAGGCCACTGGCTTGTCATATTATGAGAGGTTTCATCCACAGGGAAAAAAGGGGGGAAACTGTTGTTGTTGTTGTTGTTACTACTACTGTGGCCAAGATCTTGTACTGGGAGATGTGTACATCTCTGTAGTGACATCTCCTAATCCCACCCCCAAAACCGGTCTTATAAGCAGTACAGCTCCCCAATCCTAACCAGCAGATCAACTGTGATGTGTCCAGCTATCTTCCTGTCACTGGATGCATTGCAAGGATATCATTTGCAGAGACATCCCAGCGATGCCCAGAAGTCCCTGCAGATGCCTGCCACAATATGTCCAGCTACAGGAAAATAGATTGGGCCCTTGGTATCTGTTAGGGTTTGGTTTCAGGACCCCCAGTGGATATCACAATCAATGGATGCCCATTATATACAGATGGCCTGATAAAATGGTGTCCCTTATATAAATTGTTTATTGGATTTATTGTTGTTTGTGTTGAATATTTTCAAGCCATGGATGGTTGATTCTATGAACGCAGAATCTGTGGATATGGTGGGCTGACTGTAGCTTGAAACGTCCCTTTCTAATTCCACAAATCTCGGACAACATGGAAAGGCTAAGTTGTATAGACTGCACTGCTTACAAGGTGGGATTGTAGGAGGGAAGATTTTGGACACTGTGTGTAAACCGCTTAGACACTCCTTAGGCGGTGTGAAGCAGTATATAAATGAAGCTATTTTTGTTTTGGTCAGAAGAGTATAAATCCAACTTATGCCATCATAATTCATGAACATGATGCCACTAGATTAATTAATTCTAAACATAACTATAATGATAGTATTAGACAGTAGCTGGGGATGCTGGAACTGTAAATAATTACTTTAAAAAGGTAATTTTCCAAACTCTTCCTACCTTCCCCCCTATGATGCACTGTGCTCTAACAATTGCTATTTCCTCAGGATATTTAAGGCTTAATTGAGCTGTACTCCTTACTTCTGAGTGTGTTTAGGCATATAATTAGTACTTTACAAGCAACTTATAAGAATGGTCCCAACTAGAAGAAACTCTTTGGACCAATGACAATTGACCAGTGGCCAGGTTGTAGGACTGTCATATACTGCCCATTCTGGTATACAGTGGCATCTCTTTGTTTCGGGGTGTCAATGAAGAGTGGTCTGAACAGAAAAATGAATTCTCTAATTAAAGCTTTTCTGGTGTCAACTGCCCCATTCCTTCCTCCAATCAAATCCAAAGTTCATGAAAACATCTGAAATTAACCTCCTAAATAGTATTCTAATTCATAGGCTATTTTGTCAGCTGCATGACCTTGGGGCTGGAATTTCTAAGTCCTCCATGTGCTGTTAACTAAAATTGCACTGTTCTTGGAAAGGATGTGATCATCTTTGATCTGCTGGCATGTGTAGGATGTCAGGGTATGTCCCCTAGGCCTGGGTGAACAGGGAAAATGAAGTGATGTGGAGTAAAATCTCAATAGTGGAAATGGAGTAGCATGTGTGAGGCTTAGATTCAACAATTCTAGCTCTTTCGTTGTCATTATTAATCTAGAAAGTATTATCTATTGCATTCAGAACAATCACAATAACTTGCTAACATTTAAAGTAGGTAACGTCACGTAGTTATGACATTTTAGCTGATAGAGATCTTCCTCTAGTTTTTGAAATGTGATACCTAGTAGTCTGAGGGACGAGGGAGCAGGCAGCAAACAAAATGAAACAAGGCTAATTCTTATGCGCTGCAGCCTTAACAGGCTTCAACTGCAAGATATCAAGGGCTTCTGACACACTGCAATTGAGTTTGATACCTCTCGGCTCCATCCTATGGAATGCTGAGATTTGTAGTTTTTTTGTGGCAGCAGAGTTCTCTGACAGAGAAGGCTAAATATCTCACAAAACTACAAAAACTGGATTTCCTTAACACTGAGCCATGGCATTTAAAGTAGTGTCAAAATACATTATTTCTGCCATGCAGATGCAGCCTAGATTGCTAAGTACGGGCCGGTACAGATGGGCACTTTGCGTTGGCCTGGGCCCAAAAGTAGGGCTAGGTAGGGTAGAGCATTCACACACTCCCAAACCCTACCGTGCGCCGTGGGCACCATCTTGACACACACACACACACCATTTGCACAGGGTGCACCATGATAACATCTACATGGCGCAGGGCCCAAACAGTGCTACACCACACGGACATCATCATGGCATGCAACCACACCAGTGGCACCCAGCGCATGGACTAAAAAGAACCCACCATGGAGCTGGTACTTTTTAGGCCTCCTGGAGGCCGGGGCATTTGGCTGCTGTGTCCTCCATCCAGGGTAGAAAAGAGTGGCATCTTGCCACCCCTTTCTGCCAATCTGTCCAGCTTCTATATCTCACTAGAGTTAGCAGAAAGGAGGGTGCAGTCTTGAGGGGAAAACCATAAGAGACCATCTACTGTGAGTGTTATAAGACTTACTGGGGCCCTTTCACACTACACAGTTACAGCACCACCATTCCCCTTTAACTGTTATGGTAACATCCCATGGCATCCTGGGGTTGGCCACTGAGTGAGGTGTCTCTGAACAAACTAACAACCCCAGGAGGATTCCATAAGTTGATGCCATGGCAATTAAAGTGGAATCATAGTACTACAATTTCATAGTGTGGAAGGGCCTCTGTTCCCTCTTCTTCTGCCTGGCTCATTTTTTCCTGGCCTGGGAGGGTAGGATCCTGAATGACTCCATCCATAAAAAGCGTTCCTCCTAAAGCCTTTAGAGGTCATCTGGGCGGGATGTTGCTTGAGATAACATTTAGCTGTAGATAAAAACAAGCATGACTAAAGTGGGTTAGGAAAACAAGGAGAGAGAACAGAGGTCAGACAATCCATCTAAACAGTCAGTGTTCATTCATCTCCCATAGCCCATCTCTGCTTTTTCTGGGTTATATAACTACATCATCAATTGTGGATCCTTGCTGATACTGCAATACCCCTGCCCTTTGGGTGTGACTATTGTGGGAAATGAAACAGTGCCTGGCTATGGTATTGGAAGAAGCCCTATTTAGGTGTTAGGTCTTACAAGGGTTTTGAGAATGGGTGAGCAACTGCAACCTTCACTACCCCGTGACCCATTGCCCAGACAAAAAAGTATGGAGGACTCCAGGGTGCATATGCAGCCTTGGAAGGACACCTTGCCCACCCATAGTTTAGAGGGAGGCAGGGACATATGCTCCAGCCCCCACTCTCACCACTTCTAACCTCCCCTTGTTGATGGGGCCATAGTTTCTGAGCATGTTTACCAAGGTCCACGGGACACAGAAGCCAGTAAACATCTCCACTATCCTCTACATACTGATAAGAAATGATACCAAGGAATGATAACTGAACAATAGCAAAATGGACGTGTTGTTGGATAGATTGTTTTCAGATTTGGAAAGATAAGAAGAAGGTGCTTGCACTTCCTCCAGGAGAACATGGTTGCAGCTTTGTTGTTGGAGGCCCAAGTGACAAAGTGCTTTTTGCCAGCTGTGGATGGTCCTCAGGTTTAGTCACAGCTGCTGCTGTTGCTGTTTGCCTTCAACTTACTTCCAACTTATGGAGACCCTAAGGCGAACCTCTCATGGGGTTTTCTTGGCAAGATTTGTTCAGAGGAGGTTTGCCATTGCATTCCTCTGAGGCTGAGAACATGTTTACCTGCCCAAGGTCATCAAGTGGGTTGCTATAGCTGAGCAGGAAACTGAACCCTGGTACAGTGGTTTGCAGCAAGAGATGTGTGTACCCCATGGAAAAAGGTACTTCTCTCAGATTACCTTGAAAACTAACTTCACTGAGGGCTCATTCCCAGTTACATTTAAACCAGCTTGTGATTTGCCTTTGCTCCCTGTTGCTAAATCAATTCCACAAGGCCCATCGTTCCCACTATGAAATAAGATCTTTTCATTATCCCCTTGTAATCACTTCTTTTTTGGTACAATTGTCATCCCCACTAGTTTGCACCACTTCAAAATGCATGTCAATCATCTCTGGGTCATCAGTGTTGTAAGCAGCAGCCTGGGCAGCCTGGCTTGGGAATATATATATAAGATTCGATTCAATGGTTTTGTAACTACTTGCCTCACTGATTGCAAACAGTTTCAAAATCAATTAATCGAATCTTCTATCAATTTTATTTTTTTAAAAACCCATGCGCCCATAGGTCACACCACAAGAAAGGAGTGGGGGGGGATGGTGGATTTTCCAAAAACAGAGGATGGATGCTATTAGTCCCTCCCCTCCAGAAGGATGTGATACAGATCTGTCATTCCAGGTTGTTGAACATGCTTCATAATAGATTCTTTTCAAAAGAACTGCTAGGAAATTAGTGTCTGGAAAATCCAGGTCTGCCTCACTGTATCATGAGAGAAAACAATCAAAGTAGGTTCAGATCCGGTTGCAAATGGGAATGATGGTCATATAACCCAATGAGCAATTCACTTTAAATCATAGTGGGAATGAGTCCTGTGAGTGTCAAATCTGCGTTGGCTCAAAAGCTCATGATTTTCCTTCTCTTCTCTCTCTCTTTCATTAGCAGCAGTCCTCTCTTTTTCCCTCCCTCCCTCTCTCTCTCTCTTTCTCTCTCTCTGGAGTTCATCAGATGGGAGGAATTTCTCTCAATTGCGAAGGGAGCCAATTCGAATTCACGTGAATTCGCTAGTTTAGCGAATTCACGTGAATTCCCATTGCATTCGGAATGAGTTCAGAATGACTTCCCATTACCCGAAAATGACCCCCCATGGCCCGAAATTGCGTGAGATGCTTTAATTCATAATAACGTAAAACCCAGGATTGCGTTCGGAATGACTTCCCTTTTGCCTGAAATTGCGTGAGATACTTTAATTCGTAATAATGTGAAACCCGATGATTGCATTCGGATTGGATTATACTTCCAATTTCTGACGTCTGATAAACCTCTCTCTCTCTCTCTCTCTCTCTCTCTCTCTCTCTCTCTCATATAATCTGAATGTGTCCTTTATGTATTGTGTGAAACTGCCCATGGCGTACCTGCTTTTGATACAGTTTTGTAACTGCTGTAATTTGGACCATTCTAAAATCAAAATACTGTACTTTCAGCAGTATTTTAAGAGGCCCAAGGGTAAGATTTTCTGACAGAAACCTTTTAGCAGTATGCAAAGAATGCAATTATAGGCCAAGGAGTCAGTTCAGATTTCTGGGCCAATTTTCATACTGGTGCAACCAATCAATAGAATGGCAGCAATATATTGACAGCGTGAAGCTGCCTTACACCAAGAAAAGCAGTGAAAACTTTTAAGAGCAGTAAGCCATTTTCTAAGGTATATATCTTCCACACCCTAGCACTCGAATCCCAATGGCTTCCATAGTTGCAGATTTACCTCAGGCATCAGTGCGACATGGGATATTTAGCACTGCGCTCTCTTAGTATAACTGTTGGATGTATACTTTGCCTAAGCACTCAGGTTAATGTAAGGCAATGCCATACAACATAAGTGGCACCGCTTTACACTAACCAAACAGATGATGGGGATCAACATGCTCCAGTTCATGCATCCAGTTCATCTATGCGTGTTCATTTCGAGTCTTGTAATTGTCCTGTGTGGGCATATACATATATGCATATGTTCACATATACACACACACATAGGTACACACACAGCTGGGCCTTTTGGAATTTCACATTATGCAACTATGGGTTCCACAAGACGGGAAAAAGGTGTTACGGGGTTGTTGCTGCAAACCCTCCAACATTTCAGAGTTGGGACTAGCGTGGTCAGGCAACAACAAAGTGTGGTCAAGATGGCATAAGGATTAATGAAGAGGAACACACAAGCTGGGGGAGGCTGCAGCAGTTTGCTTTTGTCTGAATCTACTGGGAAGGGCAAAACTCTGTCCTCTCCTCTCTCTCCTATTAAGTGAGTGCAAATTGTTTTTGCTGTTTATATTCAGTTTGCAACCACTGAGGTAAGGTGAGTATCAAGCTTCAAATGAATATCATTTTAGTTTTGAGACATATAAAAACAAGAACAATTATTCCGTCATTTATACATTTGTTTGTTTTTAGAGCATTTAGAGCATTAGTGCACCAGTGAAATGGCACTCTAATTTTATTTTGCCCATCCAACAATAGGACCATCTCAGCAAACCACAACCCCAGTTTTAAAGCACACTATTTGGAAGACCTCTAATGCATATCCAAGTCATTGCAACAAGCAGTCCTCAGAAAGAATGGAATGAGCGGATGCAGAGGGGGCAACGACTGGTATATCTCAACAGTACTCAAGTCATGTAATCTGGAAGAAGGCTATAACACTAGGATGCCCCTTTAACTGCCATGGTTGCCTCCTTTGGAATCTTCCTGGGATTTGTAGTTTGGCCAGAGGCACCAGAAGAGGATTCTTCAGCTGAGAGATCCAAAGGTTCCTCCCTCAATGGACAATCCCAGGATTAGATGCCAAGGCATCTAAAGTGGAATCATAGCACTATCATTGTGTAGTGTGAAAGGTCTAAATGTCTGGGTTTGCAGCTTCACAGAGAAAATCCAGATATACATATGTGGAAATGTCAGAAGCTATGGTCAGACACTGAGTGAACACGTATGAGGAAGGGGAAATGCATATATTGCATGCATGAAGAGGCTAGAATAAGGCACAAGATGATGTTGGAGTTTATCCGCGCTTCACAATGCTGGAGTTCATCCACTCTCCCTTTTCCCCTGTTGTTCAATTTCCTTTCCAACTGCTATCCAACATTTCTTCCAATGTTCTAAAATCAGTTTTTGAACTCATGGCACACTATGTGTGAAGTGGACTAGTACAATAGGATTTCAGAGTGAGAATGGTTTTATGCAAAAGAGAACACAGATATGAGTCTTTTCTGACAGCAATTTTCAAAAAGTCCTTTGCCCTTGAGAGCCTGAAGGTCCATTCCTCACAATTGCATTGCATTATGGAGTGCAGAAATGACTGTAATTCCCTGCTCTCATCTAACATTTAACATTGATTGCTTTCTGATTTCACTCACATTGCAATATTTCAATTCATCAGGTGAGCTGAAACTGCTCATTTGTTGTTATTCTAATTTTTTTATACTGTACTCTTATTATTGTTATAATGGGGTTACTATGTGTGATATTTTCATATTCTCCTTGCAATGCTTCATTAGAAAAGTGACTTAAAAACAATTTTGATGAACAATACATTTGAAAGGAGGTTTTTAATTTCCTCAAATTGTCACAGAAAATTTTAAAAGGGGAAAGAACTGTTCACAAATAATTCCCCCAGCAGATGGTTACAAACGATACCATGCCTGATAGTACTAAAAGCCACTGGAGCTGAATTTACAAAGGCTGTGCAATTGGGAGCTTATTGACGGATGTTCCCCTTCAATGGCAATGGCACAATGATTTCAAAGCAATGTTGTGTGATAACACTATTATCCAGCTTCAATTCTGAATTAAAAGGCTTGTGTAATAAAGTCATTAATCCCCTCCCCACTGCCATCTACTTTTCCTTTTGTGTAATATCTTCATTAGATTGCAAACCGGAGAGCAAGAGACTACTTTTTTGGAGGGGAGAGCTGTTGTTGATCTTTTATTTATATGTAAAGTGCCATGTACATTGATGGTGCTATATAAGTAAATAAATGGTGGTTGTGGTGGTGGTGGTGGTGATTTCAACTGAAATTGCTGTAGATGGTATCACCCAGCAACATCTGGAGCTGGGAGACTACCACACACTAGAACAATGTACCCCAAAACAAGACATTATCAGCTGGCTGGGAATTATTCAACATGGCTAGATTCAGATTTCAGAGATGCATTCTTCTTAAAATAACAACAGCAAAGCAGTGCTTGTGCAAGACATCATATTACCATTCTCCATACCCACTTAATCGGCCAGGAAAGACAAGTTTCTAGCACACAACTGCCTGACCCTTTGTAGGAGTCCCATCCATATCGTTATACTACACAAATTCTTGAAACATACCATTCATAAATTGAATAAGTAGTGGGCAGAAATAAATTCAAAGATCCTGCCACCATGGCATTCCATTCAGCAGGTGACTATATTTGCAAATTGTTTTGCAAACAGTGGGCTACCAAAGGCTCACCCTCTCCACTGTAGTGCCATGATATAATGGGTCTTCAGCACTTGGAACAGCTTCACTGACAACTGTTCAAATCTCCAGTCAGCTCACTAGCGAGGAACTTGTCCAGACTAGTTATTTGTGCCAATTTATAATGTACCATTTCATGATGCTTCGTGAGGTGTCTTGATATTTCTCCATCAACTCTCTTGACTTTAAAAAAAATAACAGAAAGTTGGCACACTTCAGTTCACTTGTGGGTACTTGTGTTGTGGACTGTGACATTAGATGAGTGTGCGTCCACCCTCAAACCCCTCAGATGCATTTTGAGATTGCTGTCTCCTTCAAATGGCCTCCTTCTGGCATCCTCTCCATTCCCCCGGCCCCCCGGAATTATTTTGCTAAAATGGCAAACTGTAACAGTGCTATTGCTTTGTTCTTTTTTCTTAGAGAGGCACTCACAGTCCCTCTGCAGACAGCCTCTTCCAATCTAATGCTTCAAGTCACACAGGAAATGACTGCTTGTATGTACAGTTTACCCTTTTGGCACTATAAATCTGAAAGTTTTTTTTTAACAGCTCTAATGCCTTAGTATAAAAGCAGGAGGCTTCTGTGCTTGGAAAGATGTCCTCTTATGCAGTGCCCTTCTCTCTCCATGTTCCTTTCCCAACATGCTGAAATTGACTAGGCTGTGCAGTTTTTATCTTTCCAACCATTGTGATTTTTCAGAAGAAGAAGAAGGCACAAACAGGAGGAAAATGAAGAAGAGGATGTAAATATACTAAAAATAAGGAGGGGGGAAAGGACGGGACAAACCGACTTCCATTGTCACAATTCATGTAATGACCAAATATATCTGTTTGAACCAAAAAATGTCCTCAGTTCTGTGTGGCTTTTAGTCAATACACTGGAGGTAAAATTGCTAGAGGTGCCAAGAAGGAAACAGGGATAGATGGATCCAATGGCAGAGGCTTGATTCCAGATTGGTCTAAAGATGTATGAGCCCTCACAGTGTATTTCTTTCATTTTTGCTAGGCATTGCAGATCACTGTTGCCTCTTCATACACTTTTTTTTTTAAGAGTAAACTGTCTTCCATTCTTTTGGGAGTGATTTGTTGGATCAACATTAGATGGGCTTTTTTGAAGTTGGGAGTATGGTTTTTGGGGTTGGGGAATGGTTTTTGAGGTTGGTGAAACTGACTTCCTTCTGACCATTTATTTGTATTATTTTTAAGGGAAGTGATTTTTATTAGAGTTGTGGCATTATAGCATTTCAGCGCAAAGGTGCTATTTCAGTCTTAAACTGATGCAATGTGATGCTACAAGGAAAATAAATAAATGGGAGAAAGGGGGGAATAAGAGGATGAAAAAAATGCCTTTAGCATTACCTTTCTTACTGTCCATCCTGAAATCCTGCATGCAAACCTCTCACCCGACATCAATATACACATCATTAGAGGAACAGCCAAAAATCTGACATGAAGCACAAGATCCAATACATCTCAGAAATTAATAATAATAATAATAATAATAATAATAATAGGTGAAATGGGAATGTACAAAACTGCAGATTGCACCAGGAATTGCCTGAAAATAGTCCAAGATAACAAAAAAAGCATTGTTTGGCTAGTTTTAAAAACCCCAAGAACTACAGCTACAAATACCACAACCTTTAGTGACATTTGTTCCATTTATTTTCTCCCTGATAAGAATCTCATTGAGGATGGCTTGGAGAGAAGATTCCTAAAAACCATGGCTTCTAGCTCTGTTTTCATCCCTCGTTTAATGGGAGTTCAAAAGCAATTGTTGTATTCTTACTCTTCAACGTGCTTTCAGTGAAATGAGGAGGTTTCTTTCAGTGAAACTAGGAGGAGAATCAGGACAGGTGAAAGGAAGAATGGTCTTCACACACGGTCTCTTAATGGAATTTGCTGCCAGGAAGTTACAAAGTGATTTTACTTTGTAGGCACTTTAAAACAGGTGTGGGAAAAATTTAACCCACAGGAGGGAGATTATCACATGGGGGGGGAGCGGTTTGAGGAGGTATAGTTGCACAATTCTGCCAAATGGTTTCACGCGGCATCCATTGCGCAATTGTGCACTTGAAATAATATCGCAATAGCATTTTGCACACATCCACAAATAATTGTTAGTATATTACAACTGATCGTTTTGTACATGTGTGGCATATTGGCACAACACTCACTACATGTCACCTAATCATGTTCCCAGACTGCAAAGAATAAAGACAGCAAAATAAAATTTATTACTTTAGCACATTGTTTTGATTAAGTATTCACTAAATTTTGCCTCACAGCTCAAAAGAACACTGGAATCCACTGCAAAACTGATCCTAGCAATGAGATAGCCTTTAGGGCTGAAGGGCGGGTTATAAATACTGTAAATAAAATAAATAAAATAACATATTGTGACCACCACAATGCATTCTGGGTATCCTGAGTTGCTTCATCCATAGCGGTAGTGCAGCATGATTGACTTCTGCACTCTCTCAATTGCGCTTGATTCCCGCTATTGTGAATGAATTCACGGGAGTTCCCCATGAATGAAATGTTGCTCTCTACAGCCACTGTGGCTACGGATTTTGCACAACATCATGTGATAATACACGGTACAATTGTTAAATTGTACTCCTCAAACCGCTTCTTTTCCCCCGTGTGATAATCTCTGAGGTTTGGGGCCCACCGAAGGGTTGGCGCACTGATCTTTAAGTAATTCTTAAGTAAGGGTTGCAGCCCCTCTCAAAATGATAATAGGAAGTGTTGTGATATCCCTTCCCAACATCATTTTGAGAGGGACCACAGAGGAAAATGATGGTTTTGTGTCTTTTTCTAGGAAGGCTTGTGGGGTTGGCTCCCATGCAGTTGCCCACCCCTGGTTTATATGTTTAACAGTTGAATGGTTGTTCTTGATGTTTAGCTACATGCAGCCACACACCTTTTTTCAAGAAAGTATTTACAGGCTATCCTCTAAGTCTGAGCAAGCAGAAATGAAAATTAACCACAGCTGATTTCCCATCTCCCAACCAGGGAAAAAGAGTCAGTTGTCCACACGTGCCATATCTGCATCTTGTAATTATTCTTCTCTGGGAGGGAAGAGGTATAGTCCAAACGTAGCCAAACTTTTCTTTCCTCTAATGAGAGAGTGTGGGGTGATTTATTAGTCTGTGTGCTCTGAGACAGATACTGCAAGGAGAGGACAGGATGAGATCAGGCAGCCTAGGCTCTGACCCAGCATGCAAGACAACAGGGATTCAGAATTCCAGATAGGAAAGGCAAGAGCTACAAGACGTAGCATTTTTTTAAAAGGAGCATGTTACAAGTATACCCCTATTGATGCTACGATCCTTATACAAAACATAAATAAAAGAGATCCAGCTCAAATCTAACTTGTGTGCTGACAGATTCCTTTTGAACATGATTTTGGTAAAGAAAACAGTAAAGAAATTCTGATAATTAAGAAAATATTCAGTAACACATACCCTCCCAGGTTTGTTATAATAGCAGTAATTTCTTCTGAGATCATGATGTTTCAGAGTATTATGTATCCACCCAAATAGAGAAGGAGGTTTGTTCTTTGAAACAACCTAGCATCCAGTTATATTAGATAATGATTTGCTTTCTTTTCTCTCATGTAAAAAACTTTCCTCATTTAAAATTTGCTAATAAAGCCTATTGTCCTAGCTTTAAGCAGAGTCATGAAAGAGCAGTAGCTTATTTGCTATTTTATTGTAGTAGCTATGTGCCATCATGCTGGTTTGGACTTAAGGTGATTGTGAATGAGAAACATCCAACACACCCTGCTATTAACAATCTTATTGCATTTCTTTGCACAGATTATTTTGATTGTTTTCTTTGTCCCTACATGCAAGTCTCTGAACAGCTTCATTCAGGATACTAACTCTATTTCTGTTACCTTTTGCTTTTACTTTTCATCTATCCTTCGTTGTCTGAACAGTTTTATGAATTATCCAATGAGGCTTTTCTTTCTTTTTGACTACAGGTAGGACTTTTTCATACGGGGACCTATGTGCTTCTGTCCCAAAAATGGTTAAAATGTTGGTATCCTGGAAAAGCAAACAAATTTGCTGATGCTTATCACACAGAGAGCACAAGAAGGGGTTAAAAGTACATTACTTAGGCAAGAAAGTGGGTCGAAAGTGAATTTGGGTTTCAGACGGATGAGGACAAATCCCCTTTCTAGCTTGGAAATAACTTTATTGTGCATGCTCCAAACTGTCATTTCCACAAGTGCATACACGCACATGCTCCATAGAGGGAAGGGAAATGGGGAGGAAAATCTGCTTTGCCCAAGAAGCTGTTTCAGAGAAAGGAAGGCTGAGGTTTCCCTTTGCAAACTCCCATAAAACCACACACAAACACACAGGCACATACACTAGAGAGAAAGAGGAGGTGACTGGTCCATAAACTTGCCTGATTTCAGCAAGGGCTGAAACTCCCAGATGCCCTCCTTTCCCAGGACATATCCTTCATTTCTCCCTCCTGTACAGGAGGAATTCCAAAACATCATCTCTCTTGCTCTTCCATCAGCTGTTCCCTGCTGCAGGAGGAAAGAGACCAGCCATGTGAGAGAAAGAAGCTTGTGTGTTTTGTGTGTATTCCTTTAAGAACAAAGCTTTCTCCCTCTCCTTGGCACAGCAAGGAAATCTGGGAACAGGAAGAATTGGGGACATGGTTTTCAGACTGCTGCAATTATGTGAAGAGAGTGAATTCGTGAATGAACTGGATATGAAAACATGGTATTTTTGCAAAAATGTTTATTCCCCGCTTCACCTCACTTTCTGTCTGGATTCTGTCTGGTTTGTGTGCAGTGTCGTCAGAAAAGCAATTGGGAAATTGTCCTTAACGTCCTGGGGAGCTGCAGCTGGAATGACCACAACAGCAACTGGAAGGAAAAGGCCACAACTTTATTTATAAAACAACTATAACATAGGGTTGGTCTCAGAGCATGAGAACTAGATCTGTCATCCATCAATCCCTGATTTATTGATGAAACCAATTTGCTTGGTCATGGCCAAGTTTCAGCATGACAAGGAGCTAACCAGTTAAGCACCCACCTGAAACTCGGATAACCACTTGATTGTTTGTTTGCATCTCTGCCCCTTGTCACTGGGGGACACTGAATCGATGTTGCCCCCACAATGGCAACACCACAATGCTCTCAGCACCCCCATGTCCCCGTCGTTCTAACTATCCAGTGCTACGCACCCTTGGAAACCACACCCACCAGATCCAAGACCTATGCTACCGCCCTTGAGGTTGTGACAGCAAACCCTGTTCCCAACAGAGGGAGGTGGGTGGGGAGAGCTGAGCTGCAAATGGTGCTGGCCATGGGTGCCACATGGCCTTAAATAGGCCTATCAGCCAATGAGAGATGGGTATAGGGCAGAAATCCTGCCTCCTGGCTCCTTGGCCAATCCAGGGCGGCACCTAGCAATGACTTGTAGTCCCGGCGCTAGGAGGAAGTACCTCCCTCTTTCCGCACCCACTGGCTAATCGTAGCCTGGACAGTCCAGTGTGGCCTTCTGGGACTGCTCCATGCCGGGATGCTGCTGACAAGCCGTGGATCCCCTGGCACAGCAACCAGGCCAGCCTGGTAAGTCGGGTGGCCTCCTTTCTGCTCTGTTACCTACTTTTGAATTCCAGTTGCCAGAGATTATCATAGAATCATAGAATCATAGAAATTTAGAGTTGGAAGAGACCACAAGGGCCATCCAGTCCAACCCCCTGCCGTGCAGGAACTCCCAATCAAAGCATACCCAACAGATGGCCATCCAGCCTCTGCTTAAAAACCTCCAAGGAAGGAGACTCCACCACCCTCCGAGGGAGTGTGTTCCACTGTCCAACAGCCCTTACTGTCAGGAAGTTCCTCCTAATGTTGAGGTGGAATCTTTTTTCCTGCAGTTTGCATCCATTGTTCCGAGTTCTGTTCTCTGGAGCAGCAGAAAACAAGCTTGCTCCTTCCTCAATGTGACATCCCTTCAAGTATTTAAACAGGGCGATCACATCACCTCTTAACCTTCTCTTCTCCAGGCTAAACATTCCCAGCTCCCTAAGGCGTTCTTCATAGGGCAAGGTCTCCAGACCCTTCACCATTTTAGTCGCCCTCCTTTGGACCCGCTCCAGTTTCTCCACATCCTTTTTGAATTGTGGTGCCCAGAACTGGACACAGTATTCCAGGTGGGGCCTGACCAATGCAGAATAGAGTGGCACTTTTACTTCCCTTGATCTAGACACTATACTTCTATTGATGCAACCTAAAATTGCATTGGCCTTTTTAGCTGCCGCATCACACTGTTGACTCATGTTCAACTTGTGGTCTACTTGGACTCCTAGATCCCTTTCACATGTTGTCTCATTCAGCCAGGTGTCCCCCATCCTATATTTGTGCATTTCATTTTTCCGCCCTACGTGTAGGACCTTACATTTCTCTGTGTTAAATTTCATTTTGTTAGCTTTGGCCCAGCTTTCTAGTCTATTCAGGTCATTTTGAATTTTGATCCTGTCCTTTGGGGTATTAGCTACTCCTCCCAATTTGGTGTCATCTGCAAATTTGATAACTAGGCTCTCAATACTGTCATCCAAGTCATTAATAAAGATGTTGAATAGCACTGGGCCCAGGACAGAACCCTGTGGCACCCCACTTGTCACTTCTTTCCAGGATGAAAAGGAACCATTGTTGAGCACCCTTTGGGTTCGGTCAGTCAACCAGTTACAAATCCATGTAACGGTTACCTTGTCTAGTCCACATTTTACAAGCTTGTTTGCAAGGATGTCATGGGGAACCTTGTCAAAGGCCTTACTGAAGTCAAGATATACTATATCCACAGCATTCCCTTCATCTACCAAGCTGGTAATTTTATCAAAAAAAGAGATCAGATTTGTCTGGCATGACTTGTTTCTCTGAAACCCATGTTGGCTTTTTGTGATTATGGAATTATCTTCCAGATATTCACAGACTCTCTGCTTAATGATCTGCTCTAGAATCTTTCCTGGTATTGATGTCAGACTAACCGGACGATAATTGTTGGGATCCTCTTTTTTCCCCTTTTTGAAGATTGGGACAACATTTGCCCTCCTCCAGTCTGCAGGGACTTCTCCTGTTCTCCAGGAGTTCTCAAAGATGATTGCCATTGGTTCCGATATTACATTTGCCAGTTCTTTTAATACCCTAGGATGTAGTTCATCTGGTCCTGGAGACTTATATTCATTTAGATTAACCAGGTATTCCTGTACTGTTTCTTTACTTATTCTGTGCTGAAATTCCCCTATTCTGTCCTCTGCCCCATCATCCTTAGGTTGGGCACCCTTTGCCTTTCCTGAGAAGACTGAAGCAAAGAAGGTGTTGAGCAATTCTGCCTTTTCTCTGTTTCCTGTGAGCATTTTGCCATCTTCTCCACGCAGCGGCCCAACTGTTTCCTTCTTCTTCCTTTTGCTGCGGACATACCCAAAAAAGCCCTTTTTATTGTTCTTAACCTCTCTAGCAAGCCTGAGTTCATTTTGCGCTTTAGCTTTTCTGACTTTATCCCTACATGTGCTGGCTATTTGTTTGAATTCCTCTTTGGTGATTTCCCCATTTTTCCATTTTTTATACATGTTCCGTTTAAAACTTAGCTCAGTTGTAAGTTCCTTAGTCATCCATACTGGTTTCTTGAGACATCTCCCATTTTTCTTCCTCATTGGAACTGTCTGAAATTGTCCCTTTAGTATCTCCCTTTTGAGGAACTCCCATCCATCTTGAACTCCCTTCTCTTTTAGTATTCTTGACCATGGGATCACCCCCAGTATTTCTCTAAGTTTATTGAAATCAGCTTTCCTAAAGTCTAGAATGCGTGTCTGACTATGCTTAGCTTCACCTTTCCACTGTATAACAAACTCCATGAGGACATGGTCACTTCCCCCTAAGGATCCCACCACTTGCACCCCATCAACTAGGTCTTCCCTGTTGGTTAAGATCAGATCCAAAATAGCTGATCCCCTTGTTGCCTCTTCCACCTTTTGGACAATGAAATTGTCTTCAAGGCAAGTGAGGAATTTTCTAGATCTTGAGGATGACGCTGAGTTTGACTTCCAGCAAATATCCGGGTAGTTGAAGTCCCCCATCACTACTACATCTCTCCTTCCTGATTGTGTGGTCATCTGTTCTAGAAAGGCATCATCCATTTCCTCTGTCTGACTTGGGGGTCTGTAGTAGACTCCCACAGTAACATCCCTGTTGTTTCCCTCTCCTTTAATTTTTATCCAGATGCTCTCCACCTGGCTTCCAGTATTGATGTCCTGGATCTCTTCACTGGTGTAAATATCCTTGACATATAATGCTATTCCTCCTCCTTTCTTGTTTGTCCTGTTTCTCTTAAAAAGGTTATACCCCTCTATTTCTATATTCCAATCGTGAGACTCATCCCACCAGGTTTCAGTGATGCCTATTATATCATATTTCCCTTGTTGTGCTAGGAGTGCAAGTTCATCTTGCTTATTTCCCATGCTCTGTGCATTAGTGTAGAGACATCTAAGACCATGTGTCCCCTTTACTTGATGCCTGTGCATGTTTTTTTGGCTCCTTTTGTTGAGTCCTTGCACTGTTTGTCTTCTTCCCTCTATGTCAGTTTGACTATTTTTTCTAGCCGTTTTGCCTTCCAGACTGCTGTCTCCCTTCCCCAGATCACTTAGTTTAAAGCCCTCCTGATCAGATTCTTCAGACTGTTGGCAAAAACGTTTCTTCCAACTGGCGTGAGATGTAGCCCATCCCTTGCTAGAAGTCCCTCCTCATGGAACCGCAGCCCATGATCCAAGAATCCAAATTGTTCTCGGCGACACCATCTGCGGAGCCAGTTGTTGATATCTGCTATTTTCCTCTCTCTTCCTGGACCATGCCCTTCTACTGGTAGAAGAGACGAGATGACAATCTGTGCGTCCATTTCCTTCAGCTTCTTCCCCAGAGCCTCGTAATCACTTCTGATATTCTGAAGGCTGTGTCTTGCTGTGTCATTCGTTCCCACGTGGACCAAAAGGAAGGGGTATTTGTCAGTAGATTTGACCAGTCTTGTCAGCCTCTCCGTAACATCACGGATCTTTGCCCCAGGGAGACAACACACCTCACGAGACATCTTGTCGGGCCCACAAATCACTGCTTCTGTACCCCTCAGCAAGGAGTCCCCCACCACAACCACGCGCCTCCTCTGAGGCTTAGCAGCAACTCTTCCCTGCGATGGAACTCCCAGGCTCCCCTGCTGTGTCCCTGAAGTCTGTCCGTGCTGCTCTTCCTCATCCTCCTTGATAAGTGAAAGGGCTTCGAAACGATTCTGTAGCTGCAAGCTCCTACAGCTATCCCTGATTTCTCTGCTTCTCTGTGTGACATTCCTCCAGCTGTTTGCCTCCTGTGTAGATGAAGTGACCTTCTCACCCCCAGCGACTTTCTCTGTGTGGTCCCCTTCCAAGATCGTTCCTTCCGTTGTGTCAAGGAAAACCTCTTGCTCCCTGACATGCTGAAGTGTCGCTACCCTGGATTCCAGCTGCTGTACTTTCTCCTCCAAGAGGGCTACCAACTTGCACTTGGGGCATGTGAAGTTCGCCATATCAACATGTGCCATTTTGCTGTGTGTGATCAGTTTGTTCCTGGATGCCTATATATACAGTTTCCTTCTGCCTGTGTACTTGGAGTATAAGTTTGGATTATAGTTACACTGATACATTTTTCCTGGATTCTTATTGATATTATTTGGTGAGACTTTGTATTATATCTCCTGCTTTGTTTTGCTACTTATTCCACCACTGTTAATGCAGCCTCCTTTCTCCTTAGATTGCCATTTCCTGAATGAAACATTATATAATTATCTGATTGAAAATATCACGTTCCTGTTTACTGTAGCTCATTCACATCAAATGTTTCAATGTTTATGCATTCTATTTCTTGTTTTCCAGTTGCTAGCTCCCCCAGATTCATGCTTCTCACATTCTACATTATATGCATTGCACAGCTTCAGACTATCTTTTCATATCTGAGCACATCAGCAGCTGAATGTCCTTTTGGCTCAAGTCCAGCAGCATCATTAGAGATGAAGCTATTGATATTCACCCTTCGTTCCTTCCCAGTAGTTTGTTGAGTGCCTTCCAGTCTGGGAGTCTTCTCTTCCAGCGCTGTGTCTTGCTTCCTTTTGGAATGTCTCATTATTCAGATGTGGTTTACTAGTGCCTTCTTCTGTGCAATACTAGCAGGAGTTAGGTAAAGGGCCACTAATAGTGTTTTTATGAGATCCTCCAACAATGTCACCTCCTAATGCTGCTGCTGCTGTCCAGCAGCTTCCCTGCTGGATCTTTTCAGCAATTGAGCTATCAGTTCTTTTGTGCTGATGCAGCTATTACACCTGAAAAGAATGGATGCCTTTTGGTCTGGTGTCTTCACTTTGGAGTTTATCATATGACAGAATTTGGGGTATAATACAATGGCAATCCAAACGCAGTCATGGGGTTTCAAGTTATTGTGAATGAATGTATCGCATGCAATTTCGGGCAAAAGGGAAGTCATTCCAAATGCAATCATGGAGTTTCACATAATTGCGTATTAGAGTATCTCACACAATTTCGGGTAACGGGGGGTCATTTTCGGGAAATGGGAAGTCATTCTGAACGCAATCCGATTTCACATAAATTCGCTAAACTAGCGAATTCACGTAATTGCGAATTGTCTCCATTCGCAATTGAGAGAAATTCCTCCCATATGATAAACTCCTTTGAGCCTTCTGCCTTGTGGGACCCTGGTAGGAATGTTGACTCTTGATGAAGTCTAGTCTCCTGATAGTATTACTCAGATGGTGTAAATCATCACAGAAGAACATGGGTTGAATCTGTGTGGTTCACATGAATTTTGAATACATCCAATTAAGTTTGGGGGTGGCAGCAAAAAAGCCACAAAATTTGGGATAATCAATCTGGGGGGTTTTTTCGGTTTTTTGTTTTGTTTTGTTTTAGTTTTCTTGAAAGATTCACATTTTTGGCTGTGTTAATAACCAACGCAGATAAACTTGGGATAAACTGGGATAAAGCTCTGCATCTTGAAAGTGTTTCAAACACACCTGCATCATCAACTCCACCTTTATTTACAGTGCTGACATGTGTGAGCAACAGAACTTGCAGAGATGCCTATAGATGTGGTTCTGATAAAAACATACAAGATTACTGCACTACACTCTTATAGTGTGACTATTCCATTTTTACTTCTCTGGCTGCCTCCTTTTGCACTCAGCCCCTCCAACACATTAAGGTGTGCATCTGAATGAGAGGGTGTTCATTATTTAACTTGTTGCTTTAGTCCAAAATCCTGTTGGTGGTATCAATTGTATGCGTAATGGTTTGTCATGGGAGTGGTTGCAGTTTCTCTGGGCTCCTGTGGTTTCCAAGCTGCCTGCTTCTCTGGGAGTATTGCAGTAATGTTGTGCTGTGAATATTCATACCACGGGGCAGTTCTAAAATGTCCTTTTTTTAAAAAGCCTCATTAATAATTTACTTCCCAGAAAGCCGTATGCTCTCTTATACAACATCCCACTGTGATTTGGATGTTTGGACAACAAATGTAAATGGGTTTTAATTTGTTCTGGTTTACTTCAGTGCTCAGGCGTTTGTGCCAATAGTTCTTTTAGGGAGTCGGATTTCAACAGGATTGGAGTGGCGAGGAAAGCGGTTTAGGAAAGAAGCATGACATTTAGTTGGTTTGAATGTGTATATTAGACAAATCGTATGATTGAACCCCTACTTGCCAAATCCACATAAAAAGGGCATCTAGAAAAGAGATTCACTCCTTTACTGTGAAAACATACCCAAGCCTGGTTCTGATCATCTTCCAGACATACTGCCTATCCTTACTTTTCCATTCAGATTTTAATGTTTGGGATAGAAAACTGTCTGGGCAATGGGGGGCGCTGGTGGGTATCATTGAGATTTTGTTAGAAACAAGTACAGTATATGAAGTCCAACTGAGGGCTTGGGTTCTGAACCACTTTTGAATGTCTGAGCTGCTTCCAAATTCTGGATGTCTTTTAACATGAAAAGCCAATTTAGCTTCAGATGTGGAGGATTTCTTGCACAGGGCTAGGAATGGCAGTAAGTCTGCTTGCTGCTAGTACGAAAATGGTGCCAAGGGAGGCAGAGGGCTAAATTTCTTGTCTGGCTTCAAAACAGCCAGCTGAATCTTGGATTTCAGATGGCAAAAACTGTGTGTTTTAGTTTTTACTAGTGTTACATGTTGCAATTTCTTTCTCTTATTTTAAGCACTCCACCCGAGAGTCTCGGATACCTCTACACTGATCCATTTAAGCTAAGGGGAAAGAAGGGATTTCTGAATGCACATGATACAGATTTGCAAAACTGATTAAAGGGTGTTGTGTGCCTTTTCTTCCCTGCAGTGCCTGTTGCAATCCTTGTATCTGCACATAAGCTGACAGGCATTGCGCTGCTCAGCCTATGCCAAACTTTGAAGATCTTCAAAGTGCTCCAGGGCTGGAAGCCAAACACTGGCTTTTCTGCAGAATGTCATTGTAATTAGATAAATAATAACTGTGGGGGTAGGGGATGCAGAGGAGGAGCAGCGGGGAAGGAGTCTAAATGGAAGCTTTCCTTTGTGGGAGGAAGTCATTATACATATTTACAATCTGAGTTAAGTCAGTTCTGCCTCAAAAAAGAGACTTAATGTCATATCTGCAAAGCTTGTAAATTAAATTCTCCACCCAGCATGGCCAATGGTGATCCACAGACAGGCGGGCTGTGTGCATTCCCATGCAAAGTCATTTTGGGATCAGGCAGACACATAGTTTGCTGTGAGACTGATAGGAAATGCAATGTGAAGATATATGGTTAACCTAGATGCTAAGGTGGATGTGTATTGCCTATGAGTAGCCTATTTCCAATCCCACAATAGGACTTCCTCAGAAATATGTGCTAAAGGAATCAGAGGGGCTCAACAGATGGGTGGCTCAATGCCGCCCCTTTGAGCCCCAAAAGCAGACCGCAGCAATCACATGCAGCGGGCTGTGCATGGAGCAAAAAGAAGCCCCCAAAAGAGGCTTCTTTTTGCATTGTATAAGGGTCGCTATAAGTGCCATGCTGTAGCATTATAACGCCCCTTGTGTGCAGCACTGTTTGGGCACAGCACACGAGGGGCGTCATCATGGCATACCCCATGTAAATGGGCGCACACCAAGATGGCACCCTGGCAGAGGAAGAAGGGCTTGGAATGTGTGAACACTCAGCTCTTCTTCAGCCCTACTATGCAGTCAGGCTGGCACAAAATGCCAGTCTGTACTGCCTCACACTTCCAAACTAAGCCCATATTTACCTTTTCTGACAAATCACAAAAAGTACACTAGATGTAAAGTAAATAAAAGACGAAAATAATAAAAAAAAACCATATCTTTCAACAACTGAGGGAGCACCTCTGCAAAAATGAAATATCATCTAGCTTGACCCTTAAAAAACTGTGGGAGAGTAACTATAGCATGGATATAACATGCTATAACTCCCTAAATTTTCCTACAACCAGCAAGGCCAGAGGGTTGGATTTAAAATCCCCTTCCAGGAATTGACCAGGGGTAATGGAACAGGGCTTTCCTCTTTCTCTTTTCAGTTTGCAGTCCCTTGTTCAGCCTTTGAAACACTTCTCCTGAAGGGAAGTCCCCCACTACACTCATGCAAATCATTTATGGACGGAGGTGTGAGCAGCTTTAAATTCATGCCAACGCAAATTGTGGCAGTCAGGAACGCATTTATAAGAGCATTCAGTATGTGTTATTTATACAGAGAGCAGATTCCTGCTTTTCTGGCCACAGAATTCCCAGATTGCCTTGGAGCAACAGATCTTTGGTTTCTTTTTAAAAGCATAGCTCTGGCTTTAGGGCTTGCCTGAAGAACAGCACAGCCTAGTTTATCACCAGAATCAGATTCATTATTCTTCTAACGAAAAGATCTGTACAGAGAAAGTTCCTGTTGTTGTAGTGATTCAAGCATAGGGTAATATCACAACGGTGGCGTGTGTTTCAAATCATCATGCCTTTCAAAGCCTTTCAGAATTGGTGAATGGGTAATAAGTTTGTACCGCATAGGGTTTATGTAACCCCACTAAATCTCTGAAAAGGCAATGGAAGTCTTGCTGCTCTGGATTACAAACATATAAAGTGGATCTAGAGAAGCCTTTAAACTTTAGCGCTACCCATCCAGAGCAGAGTCCAGGGCACCTAAACTGTTGATGTTATCTGCGCTCAAGTCAACCTGGACTCACAGTGACCCTGTCAATGAAACATCTCCCAGATCTCCTCAGGTCCTGCACACTCACGGCCATGGTCTCCTTGATTCAGTCTATCCATCTGGTATATGGTATGCACCAAAATTGTGAACACATAAATCACATAAATTGCTATGGAGGCAATTAAATATATGATTTGTTCTCTGTGCCCTAGAAATCATTCAGACTTGGAAGTTCTGAATTTTTATTAAAGATTAGATGGCAAAAATTGAATTTATATAGATAATTTGCTATAGGGAGGATAGATAGATGATAGATAGATAGATAGATAGATGATAGATAGATAGATAGATAGATAGATAGATAGATATTTTCAGAGGTTGAGTCTTCCTTACCCAGAATTCCAAAAACTGGAATATTCCAAAATTCAAAATTGTTCACATGGATGGTTGAGATAGTGATACCTTTGCTTTCTGCTGGTTCAGTGTACACTAACTTTGTTTCATGCATCAAATTATTAAAAATTTAAAATATTTATCAAATTACCTTCAGGCTATGAGTATAAAGTATATATGAAACATAACTTAATTTTATATTTATGCTTGGGCACAATCTTCAAGATATCTCATTATCTATATCCCAATATTCCAAAATTTCCAAAAAGTCTGAAATCCAAAGCACTTCTGATCCCAAGCATTTTGGATAAGGGTAATTTAACTTGTTTGTAAATATATGTAAATATAGAGGTATACGGTTGTCCTCTGCTTCCTTAAACAGCCTTCCTTTGGCTATCCCCTGTTTCTAATAGTAGTGTATTTGAGATAGAAATAGAGACTTAGACAGTTGTGAGCCAAATATTTCCACTACCTCCCATGTCCTTTCTATGATGACACTTAATACAGCTGTAACAGAACCTTTTCCCATTTCCATTTTTGTGAACTGTGGTCCTAGGAATAGAAAAGAAGAACCAGAGAGTGCACAGACTGGAATGCATCCAATATTCATCTGATTTTTTTCTTCTTTCTTTTCCCCTAGACTGTCCAGTTTTGAAGACTGGAGTGGAGCTGAAATGTATCCATGTTTGTCATTTGTGAAACCTTAATAACCTCAAGAGAATTGGTCTAAAGGAACCACTTGACTCCCCTCACCTTGAACTCGTGCAGAGCATTTGGAGAGAACAGTAACACAGCATCGAAGCTAACAGGCTTGATCGGTTGCAACATCTCTCCCCAAGAGACTGGACTGATACACAAAGAGATTATTCATGTTTGTGTTTATTTTCTGGAGCTCACTCTCTCTTCCTTTGTGTATGTAAGTCTGTGTGTGAGAGAGAGAGTGTGTACATGCACGCATGTGTGTGTTTGACTTTAAAAAAGAAATCAGGAACACATTATTGAGAAATCCACGGTTTGGGTTTCATTTTATCTTTGTGGTTTTTTATGTATAGTTTAATTAAACTCATGTGATTTAAAGTAATGTAAAAAAAACTGGACCAAGGCTTTTCAGAAAAACAAAATTTCCAAATTCTGCACATTTTTTTTTCTGCCAAGGAAGCCTGGAATATAGATTCTTTTCTTTACATCCCTAGCACCATTTTCATACTGATTTGCTTCAGCTAGTCTTCTCTCTTTTGCAAAATGTATTGTGCAGGTGTATAGGTTTATGATTTGTTTTATTTATTAAGATGTTTTTTAAACCAAAGACTGCAACAGTTTGGATGTACACTGCTTTTTTTAGCTCATAATTTTTTTAAAAAAAAGTGATACAGACATTTGATTTATTTGTGGATTGCCATACATTAAAAGTGGTAAATATCACACACAGTTTAATAAGGATTCAAGTCATTTTGTATCATTAAAAGTGCTACGTATTTTTATTGAGGTTATTTTTATTTCAGATACACCAGGGGAACAAAGTTAAGCACTTCCAGGTTCTCTTGACTTCAATAAAGCAGTAGTTAAATACAAGGCTGAACAACAACAACAACAACAACAACAATCAGTTCAAAAGTCCCTCAAACTAGGATTGGAAGCCTGTGGTCCTCTAGATGTAACTAGATTCCAATGCCCATACTTCAGATAGTCTGCACCCAAGCCATTTAGGGCTTTAAAGATCAAAAACAGAACTTTGTGTTTTGCATGGAAGTGGACTGGTAGCCAGTGCAGCTGTTTCAGCAAGGAAGACATATGATCCCTGCACCCAACCCTGGCCAACAGCCTCACCATAGCATTTTGGACCCACAGAAATTTTCAAACAGTTTCCCAAGGCAGCCCCACATAAAGCACATTACAGTAGTCCAAATGTGATGCAATCAAGACATGTGTCACTGTAGCAAGGTCAGATATAATAATAATAATAATATTTATTTATTTATTTATAACCGGCCCCTCTGTGCAGGAAATCAGGGTGGGGTACAACAAGTTAAAACAAGTACAGTTAAAATGTTACAACCCAATCCCTACTCCCACCCCTTAAAAAGAGATTAAACTAGAACCATTTAAAAGCAAGTAAACAATACACAGTAAACGATACAATACATTCAACTCGAAACAATTGGGCAGCTTAGAGGTGGTACATAATGTCTGGCCGGTGAAGGCTGGATAGGTGTCTTTAGAGACCGGGAGGAATTAGCCGCTATCCAGAAAGGCCTGCCGGAAGAGGTGCATCTTGGCTGCTTTTTTGAAGGCGTCCAAGGTCGTGATAAGATGCATCTCATCCAGCAGGCCATTCCACAGCCTGGGAGCGATGGCGGAAAAGGCCCTCTGAGAGGTCTGCAACAGCCTGGTCTTCGCGGGCTGTAGCAGGTTCCTCCCAGAGGACCGGAGCATGTGAGGGGGCTCATATGGACGAGGCGGTCCCTAAATAAGATGGACCCAAGTCATGTAGGGCTTTAAAGGTTAAAACCAACACCTTATACTGTGCCCGGAAACTAATCGGCAGCCAGTGGAGAGATTTGAGCACAGGAGTTATATCCTTGATGTACCAGTAACTCCTCGATGTACCAGCTCTCTCCTCGATGTACCAGTAACTAGCCTGGCTGCCATATTTTGGACCAGCTGAAGTTTCTGGGTTAAGCACAAGGGTAGCCCCATGTAGAGCACATTACAGTAATCCAAACATGAGGTAACCAGAGCATGTACCACAGTCTCCAGGTCCCTCATATCCAGGAAAGGGCGCAATTGGTGTATCAGCCGAAGCTGATAACAGGCACTTCTGACCATCGCGTTCACCTGACTACTCATGTGGAGCAACGAACAAAGAAGTACCCCCAAACTGCAAACAGAGTCCTTCGAGGAGAATGTGACTCCATCTAGGACTGGAAGTTGCATTCCCAGACCTGGTTTCGGGCCGGTGACTGTCAGTACCTCCGTTTTGTCTGGATTTAGCCTCAATCTGTTTTCCCTCATCCACTCCATTACCACCGCAAGACAGTCATTGAGAGGAGAAATGAAGTCTGAGCAAACGATCTGGTCATGGAGAAATAGATTTGAGTGTCATCAGCATATTGATGACACTGTGCTCCATGCCTCCAAATGATCTCACCCAGCAGGTTCATATAGATGTTAAATAGCATCGGGGACAGGATGGCGCCCTGAGGGACGCGACAGTTAAGCTCGATTTTGGAGGAGCAACTATCCCCAAGCCTCACCCTTTGGGACTTGCCGGAGAGGAAGGAGTGGAACCATTGTAGCGCAGTGCTCCTGATACCCAACTCTCCCAGCCAGTCTAAAAGGATGATCTATTGTGTCAAAAGCTGCTGAGAGATCCAAGAGCACCAGCAGAGTCACACTACCTCTGTTGATGTTCAAGCGGAGGTCATCTGTCAGAGCAACCATGGCGATTTCAACTCCATAACCTGTCCTGAAGCTGGTTTGAAATGGATCAAGATAATCAGTTTAATCCAAGACGGCTTGGAGTTAGGAGGTGACAGCTCTCTCAATCACCTTGCTTAGAAATGGCAGCAAGGAAACTGGTCTATAGTTGTTTCTGTCACCTCAGATTTAATTGGAGAACATAACGTATTTAGTTTTAAATAAGTGGTAATCTAGGCCAAAATCCAATTGTTATTCCTAATAAAATAAAGCAAGTGAATCAATATGAACTTAGCAAGATAACCTTTATGTACATTCTTTTGGTTCAATGAGTTTGATTAGCTTGGGACTATCAGATTGATTTAGGCCACAGAAATTTGCACATTTGAAGTGTTTGTTCCACTTTTACCAGACTACCTTACCAATAGAGATACAATAGCCACACGATAGAAGCATCCACAGCATGCAATAATCAGTATAGTAGCAGTTAGTCATTCCAGTAAAACTTAGAGAAATGCCATGTAAGCATGAGTTTTTTAATCACAAAGGAATTTGAATGTATTATCAGTCAAAATCCTAGGTTTTTAAAAACTTTATGCTAACATTAGTTTCCTGTTGACACTTCATGAATCTGTATGAAGAGAGTATGCTAAAGATGGGGTTAGTGTGCTCTCCTAAATCTTCTCTGATAAACAGGAAATGCTCCGATTTCTCTTGGACAGGAAAATGCTAATGCAATTGCTTTGCAAAATGCCACCCCCAAAACACCTTCCCCACGTTTCCTGCAATTGCTGTAGTCCTCAAGAGACCTACTTCTGCCATAGATAAGGAGGTGATGGCAAGTGGTAGCACGGAGGAACCAGTGGGTGGATGTGGGCTTTTGATCCAAGATGGTAAATGAATTCCAGAGCTTTAAAAGCTGACCTCCTGTTTGAACCAGGGTTCCGTGAATCAAGAGAACTTGATCAGCATCTGTAGGCACAATCACTGTGAAGGCCTTATACCAGTGGCATCACTAGAGTTGGTGTCACCCCATTGCACCATGCTGACACCCCCAGCCAGGCCACTTCAGGGAAAGGGGAGGTGGAAGGAGAAGCAGCAGGAGGCAGGGATGGGTGCTTACTGTCTGCTGTATCCCTCCTGACCAACTCACCACCCTCTCTATCCGGACCAAGCTGCCTGACATACACCTGCTGCAGATGCTGGCCAGGATCAAGGGGAAGAATGGGTGTGTGCTGGTGGCTAACAAACATGTCATCAGCACCCACCTCTCCACGGCCTTGGGTCTCTCGGCCAAGAGAGCAAGTGCAGCCGCAAAGAATGGGTGGGTGATGACACCTCTGATGATCTGCTGCTTCTGCCTGGTAACCGTCTGGGTGGAAAAGGAAGGCAATAATAGCAGGAAGGGGAAGATCCCATGGTATCACTGCTGCTGGACTTCCCTTTCCAATCCTGGCAGGCCAGCAGCTCCGCTAGACCTGGAAGGAGCTATCTGAGTCAGCAGCGCTGCACCTGTCCAGTGTACCCCCAGTAGCCACAGCCTGACTGGGTGTCACACCCCACTTGGTGCAGTCCACACTCCCTAGTTACACTCCTGTCTTATACTAGGTTCCGCTAATTTGATCTTGAATGATAGAGGTATCCAGAAAAGGCCTTTTATGATCATATCAAACGTCAGGCAGGTTTATACAGGAGTAGAAAAGCCATATTCCACTCCCTCAGATCCAGGTCTACATGTTGCATATTGTTCTTCTTATTCTAATGATCCACATCTCTTTAATTCATATTGTGATTATGCAAAGTGAGCATATTTATTATTGCATTTTTTTCTTCCATTATGTTTCAACCTTTAAACATTTTTTTAACATTTACTACATACTCTCAAATCAGTTGTCTGTGTTTAAAGTGCTGACTTGAAGGAGGGGATCTAACTTCAACTCTCTGTTGGGTCATAAAATTTATCATGCCCCCACCACTTTTCAGCAAATTACTTTAAAAGGCCCTCCCTTGCCTGGTGAACTCTGCCACCTGGGCTGGTCACTGTCCTGTCTTTCATAATCCATTCTTCCCTTCCCATGCAATGAGCCACTTCCTTTCCTGCTCTCTGCTCACAGCGCTCACTCTCCCTTTCCTCCTACTTTCTCCATTGCCTTTCTTTGCACCCCCATAATGTGCTCATCCCTTGCGTCTTGCACTCCACCACTCATGCCCCTTGCTTTGCCACCACTGCTACTCCCTCTCTCGACTCACATTGCCCCTTTGCAAGCCACCACTTCTATACTTTTAATACTCTTGAGGCTCATGCCCCTTGCTCACTATTCACTGATGCTTCAAACTCTTGGGTAGATTTCTTTCTCATGGAACAGTTTCACAGAAGAGTGCCTCCATGTTTCCCTCCTTGAAAGACTAGATGATTGCTTTAAAAAGATGAAGAAGAAAAAAGTGTGGAAGGTGGAACCAGATGATGGTCCAAAGGGGGCCAAGCTCTGTGTATGGCAACCCTAGACAAGAGGCCGTAAAAGGGCAAAACCAGGCACTGTCAATTATGCCTAAAAAGTGTTTGGCTAGATAATCGAGATGTCTTACATGTTATAATTTCATACAAAACCCCAACATCCCCATTTCCCTCCCTCCCCTAAAACAAGAATTAAACAATTAAACATTAAATTTTGAGGCAGTGAAGCTCCAAACACCAGGTGGCATATTGAGGGTTGGTGCCACCCAGTGCAGGGAAGGGGCAGACTGCCTTGGCCCCCAGAGGTCAATTTGGGCTCCAGCATGGCTCAAGACTCATTAAATACAGTGACATAGTAAAAAGGTTTCCCTTATATAAAATGGCAAAATCCAGGTTTGCTTTTTCTGATATATATATATATATATATATATTCATACTTTCAAGCCATGGCTACTTGAATCTACGGATAAGGAATCCATGGATACAGAGGACTGACTATATTTTTCAGTAGATATAGTCAAAGTGCTAAAGTGCTTTATCAGTATTAAAGTAGTTAGGTATTAAAATCATTTTGTTTTAGTGCTGACATTAGTAGTATAAGACCCCCACCTTTCGTCAAACAAAAAGTGACAGGTGCCCCGCCCCTTTTTGAGTCTTAGCCCCGCCCCCTGAGCTTCTTAGCCCCTCCCCCTGGATATGTGGGTTCTAGATCTTGGGGTGTCGGGGTTCTAGATTCGGGGTTCTAGGTTTTGGGTGTCGGGGTTCTAGATTTGGGGGTTCTAGATTCGGGGTTCTAGGTTTTGGGGTGTTGGAGGTTCTAGATTTGGGGGGTTCTAGGTTTGGGGGGGTTCCGGAGGAACCCCCAAAAGTCGGCCATTTTGGTTTGGGGCCCAAGTTGTTTTGGGGGGTACGTGTGACCCCTCTGTGAACCCGCCTCCTCCCGCCCGACCAGTAGGAGAAGGTCCCGTCCCTACCTGATCGAGGGCGTGGCAGCGATCCGCGTCCGAAGATGAGAATGGGCGGCCATTTTATTTGCGCCGACGAAACTTTTCGGGGTGCTTGTGACACCTCTACGAACTCGTCTCTCCCTCCCGATGTGAACGCTCCAGAGGTCCGCCACGATCTGAGCTAGGGGAAGGCGCGGCGTGCGCTTTGCTCCCCCACGCCCCGCCCATGGGGTCGTGGCTTCAAAATCGGCGTCGCTGATTGGCCGAAAGGTTTACGTAAACGACGCTGATTGGCTCAAATCCCCCGCGCTTCCGACCCATCCAATGCGGTTCAGGCGGAAGGAACAACGCCTATGCGCAGTAGGGTATATGAGAAGGGGTCTCGGCTTCGCGGACGCTACCGCTGCTTGCTAGCGTTGCTCGCTACTGCTTGCTACGGCCTGCTGCGGCTTTTGGGACGACCTACCCGAAAAAATGCTGAATTTCGCAGAGATGACCCCTGAGACAACATTTCACCGTATGGATTCACCTCCGGTCAAAAAGCGCTGTGTTGCAAGGAAAGATGCCCTGGAAGGTTCTGAGGTGATCAGGCAGCTGTTTTCAAATGAAGCAGAGGAGACCAATTCAGACTGTGTGGAGGCCGAACATGCTGTGGAATCAGAGGGGGTGATGAAAGAGGTGTGTATGAAAGGATGGGGGAAGGTGGGAAGGAGGAGGAGCAGCCATATGAAATGTTATATGAAAGTGTTTTAAAATTAGTTTTAAATATTATCTTTCAGGACAGCGGGGCCGGTGATGGAAAATTGTGCAGCTGTTATGTGACAGAAGACCAAGTCGGTGAAGGCCTTGCCCATGAACAAGTCAACAAAGCATTGGCCCTGGGAATAGAAGAGAGCCACTTAATTCCGGCAAAGAAAAGAGCGGCGATGATGGCTTCCTTAGTTAAAATTTTATTTTATGCCATCCTTCAATATGCAAAATTCGAACGTTTAAAGGAAAACTGTCCAGGGTGCTTATTTGATGAAGGAAATCAGATGTCACATTGCTGTTTATCGTGGGACAGGAACTATATGGATGGGGTTTTAAAATCTCTCTGTTCTAAGATCGATATGCGAAAGTTTTTACATACGTTAATTGCGCTGGCTCTGGCCCTAGATAGTCTCTCATTAAACAAGAATCACCTGAGCCTGGCATCTAAAATACAAAATCGTATTTTACGTTCAAAATTTCCTTCCTACACGGTGGCTATGTTAATTAAAGAAAAAGATAAGGTGTATTTACGCTATGCTGAGAAACTAGTCCATGGTTTAAAATATACCTATTATCTCAATTTTTGCGATCTCTGTGTTGAAAAGGAATAAATGAAGAAGACTAAAATAAAAGGTTTAAAACAACTCTTTTCTCCTTCTTTGTAAAACAGTGTGTGTGTGTGTGGCGATGAAGAAAGACGCACAGGCAGGATGATGGGTTGATGGGATGGGCTCCTACGTGACGGAGCTCATGCCCCAAGAGACCTGCTAGTCAGTGATAACACAATCATCAGCCCCCACCAGGAGATAACGGTTACGGTTGTCCCCCCACACCCAGGGAGGGTTGCCAGCACTGAAGAAAACAACCGTCACCTACAAGTGTGGTGTGTGTGTGTGAGTGAGTGAAAGGGGGGCCTCATGTAGAACCCAAGCAGCTAAGTTCAAAAGTTTACATTCACAAATTCCATAGGAAAACATCATGCATTCAGTCTAAATGAGAGAAGTGGGAAAGTTACATTATGAAAAAAACAAGATTCAGGTTTTTAGGATTTTCCAATAGAAAATCCACTGCCTTTGGAAGGGGTGGGGGGGTTGCTATGAGAAATGTTTAAGGAAGAAATTTTACAAAGGGGAAATCACCACCAGCTGGTACAACTAGAGAAATACATAATCAGGTCAGGCCCCAATTTGAGAAATGGAAAGGGGAACTGTTTAAGGAAGAGAGAAAACCCAGGGTTTAAAACTTCATTTGAAGCTTTAAAACAAGAATTTAATGGGGGTAATAATATTCTCAAAAAATTAAAGCAATTAAGCAGTGCTGGATTAAAAAGGGAATTTAAAAGCCTTTTCCCTAGCAACCATTGCTTCAGCTAATAATGAGCAAGAGCGGCTATGGGCCAAACCAATCTTTTTAAAATAAAACTAAATATGAAAACTAAATAGGGTAATATTTTTCAGGGTTTGTTAAATGGGATAGGGAAAGGTCAACTTTTACATCTATCTATTGGAGTCCTTTAAATAAGAGGGAGAAAGTCACAAATATGGGAATTGTTTAAGGAAGAGAGAAAACCCAGGGTTTAAAACTTCATTTGAAGCTTTAAAACAAGAATTTAATGGGGGTAATAATATTCTCAAAAAATTAAAGCAATTAAGCAGTGCTGGATTAAAAAGGGAATTTAAAAGCCTTTTCCCTAGCAACCATTGCTTCAGCTAATAATTTTGCTATGGGTCAAACCAATATTTGTAAAATAAAACGAAATATGAAAACTAAATAGGGTAATATTTTTCAGGGATTGTTAAATGGGATAGGGAAAGGTCAACTTTTACATCTATCTATCTATTGGAGTCCTTTAAACAAGAGGGAGAAAGTCACAAATATGAGAATTGTTTAAGGAAGAGAGAAAACCCAGGGTTTAAAACTTCATTTGAAGCTTTAAAACAAGAATTTAATGGGGGTAATAATATTCTCAAAAAATTAAAGCAATTAAGCAGTGCTGGATTAAAAAGGGAATTTAAAAGCCTTTTTCCCTAGCAACCATTGCTTCAGCTAATAATGAGCAAGAGCTGCTATGGGCCAAACCAATATTTTTAAAATAAAACTAAATATGAAAACTAAATAGGGTAATATTTTTTCTGGGTTTGTTAAATGGGATGGGGGGGGGCATGGTGCTGAGTTTGCAAATAAATAAATAAATAAATACCCCACTTTCCAGTGAGAATAGGCGGGCACATTTGGGATGGAGGGGCAAAACACGTCATCATCACGTCAGCATACCGAAGCCAATCACAACTTTAGAATATTTGTAAATTTAAGGGGAACCAATAGAAAGTTGCGTTTTGGGGCGGGATTTTTTGAGGAAAAAGTATAAAAACGCATGTTTAGGCCCAGTCGTTCATCGGTTTTCTCAGGCGGATCACGAGCTCCTCTAACCTCTGGTGAGTCTTATTTGATATATATAGGTTGAAGGGACCCACTTTGTACCCTAACCCTGATGCTCCACATACTGGTGCTGAAGGAGGGAAGGGGCTCCTGCGTCCTCATGGCTGGAGTCTAAAATGCTGAATTCTTGCTGGCCAGGGTCCCCACAACTGAAAGGGTTATTTTTTTCTATTCCAGAAAGAATTCCAATTCAAAATTTGAAATGGCTTTTTTTGGCGAATTTTCTGATGGTAAATGATTATTAATTTCTCTGTGGGTTGATGGAGAGGGGGCTACGGGAAAGGCCACAAAATAAATGTCTGAATTTTCCCCCATCTAGCTGAGCTGGTAGATCTGACTGATTCGTTGTATGCAGCTGAAAGTCTACATTCTACAGATATTTTACAATTCCAGGGAAGCCAGCGCCCCCGAACTCCAGGAAAAGGTAAAAAAACTTCCTCTGGTAGGAAGGGTCTCTATTGGGGGAATTTCTGTGAGGCTTTGTCAGGTGCTGATTTTCCTTTTATTTTTTGTAATATTTTGCAGGGCAGGCTAATAACCATTTCAATGTGGGGAAGAGCAATGCCAATCAAAATCAGAGATGGTCTTCTTTTGGGCAAGGTATGAATTATAAATTATGTTGGGGGGCCTTGTGTTTTGCGGGAGGCTGTTTGCAACATGCTGTTTGCAATATGTGTGCTGCTGCATGTAGAGACCTTTGTGGCTTAATAAAAGTAATAGTGCTTTTACATGAGTTCTGTTAGAAAGTTCTGTTAGACTGCTAGATTAAGACCAGTTTAAGCCGCTTTTATTGTTAGGGCTGGGAATCAACTTTTTGTTCACATGTACAGCTTATTATTATTATTATTAACATTTAGATACTTCCATGAAAAAAAAGGAAAACGGCCCTAATTTCACAGGAGGCAGCCCATTTCCTGGTAAAAACCCCAGAATGAGCCGAGAAGAGGAGACCCAAGCCCTAAAGAAAAGACGCGGGTCTGCTACGGCTGTCAGACCAGAGAGTTCAGCTGTTTCTACGGCACCTGCCTTTCAACCTCAAGCTCCAAATCTCCAGGTTAATGGAGGCGGCCCAGCTGTTTCTCCAACCACCAATCAGGTCAGCAGGGGCGCTTCTGGAGGCGGAAGCGCTCCCCGAGATCCCCGTGCCGCAACACCGAAGGAAGACAAGAAACCAATAGGGCCCCCAATAGTCAACAAGCAAGAGGGGCCATCTCCTGATGGTGAAAAAGTTCCTGATGTGCCTACAGAAGTGGGGGAAGGTACTTCAGGCTGTATTAAAGTCTCTTTAATTGAAATGTATCATGTGGGAATGAAAAAGATTGAAAAATATGAAAATAATGTGGGGGCTTTGAGAGAAAATCTGGAAAAAATAAAAAAATTAATTTGTGAGGATCCCAAAAGGGAGGGCTTTGAAGGGGATGCAATTGCTGCCATGTCAAAAATTAAACGTCTTAAGTGTTTTTGCTGTCAATTTTTGGGAGAAGAGGGAACTCAGAATGAAAATAAGTCACTAGCAACCTCTTGTGGCCAACGCTGGGCAGTGCGGGGGAATAGGGAAATGCCGGCGGGTTGGGGTGGGCCTATTACAAAGCATGAATCCTCATTTCCTCCCTGCCTAGAAGAGGGGGAATGGGCATTTCCACAAAGCAACAGCAATGAAAGCTCAGAGTCAAACAGCCCTCCGGCATCCCCCAGAAAAATCCCCAGCCAAGCCTCACCAGTCCCAGAGGCCCCCAGGGAGCCCAGAAATGTGGGGATCCCATTCCCTTCCTCCACATTCACAGCCATTTTGGGGACGCCTCCTCCTCCTCCTTGCCCCTCCTGCATAGCTGCTGACGTCATCACGGGAGACTCCCCACACACCCCGCCCCCTGAAGACCCCCAGGCAGCACTCATTGCTGCTTCTGAGCAAAGGCAAGAAAACATCATACAGCCTCTGGATTCCCATTTCTCCCAGGGGGATAATGAGCCCTTCTCCCCCTTTTCTGAGTGGGCTTCTAATGAGGGGGCCTCAGGCCTCATTGATGGTGCTGGGCACATGCTTTCCCCATTTTTGGAAGGGCCTGAAGAGGGTACCCCTCCAGCCACAGAGGCGGGCCAGAGTCAGCCCAGACCCCTCCCTTCCTCATTGAGGACGGAATCTCCGCCCTTCCCCCCATCATGTATAGCTGGGCCTGACCCCCTCCCTAATAAGTGGCCTTTGCTGCTTCCAGCGGAGAGGGCTCTACAAGGAAATAGCAAGTCCCATATGTTTTTGCATTGGGAAAGGAATCTACTTCCTACTTCCTCTCCAGAGGCTGAGAGTGCAAAAAGCCCATCTGTAGCCTCTGATCAGGAACCAGAGCCATTCTCTGCAACCCCCCATAGCAGCCCTGAAAGGTTCTATGTGGAAGGCAATAAAGCCTCTTTTGAAAATGTGGGTTCTGCAGGCCCCCATGCCAGCAATCCCACACTAACCACAGCCCCTCACCACAGCCTGTGTGAAGATTCCCTTTTTGAACTCTGGCCCCAGGATAACCCGGGGGCTATGCAAAGGGAGGAAGGGAATAGGGAACTGCCTTTTCTGCAATGGGGAGGCAATTTTCCCTCTTCCTCAGAGGAGGAGGAGGAGGAAGAGGGAGAGAATGGGTGGACAGGGCCTCTGACTTCACTCTCTCCCCAAAATATTGAACTCATGGATAGGCAGGGGCTGGGAGAGGCGTCTGAGTCCTCTGAAAACAATGATCCTACCCATAGCACTGTCAACCCCCTGATCCCTCAAGAGGCGCCCCCTAGTGTCTATATCGAAAATGTCAGGGTGTGGGAAAGGCATTTTCCTAGGTTCCGTGGAAGCGTTTATACACACGAATTTAGATTTCATAATCTAGATCAGATAGATTCGTTCTCTGAAGCTGTGCGGGTGTTACATACTTCAATACAAGCCCTGCTTGATAGTTTTCTGAGTCAGTTGGACGATGGCGATGTGGTACAGATGAGGTTGGAATCCCAAATTCTGCAAAATCCTCTTTTCTCTCTTAGGAGAGGAAGAGATGAATTTAACGCGGAACACTTCCTCAATCATATTAAAAATCTATTGCAAAGCAAAGCCGAGATTTGTATAGATTCGGGTTTGAGGCTTTTTATCAGTGTGATCAGGGCGCCTCGCGGAGCAGGATATCGCAGGCTGCTGAAGTCTATTCCTGCCAGTATGATTGTTGACAAGAAGAGGCGCTTTTTAATAGATTTCAACAGCGTAGGACATAATTTGTGTTTCGCCGGTGGATTATTGGGAGCTATGGATTCTGGGGATTGTACAGATGCTGAATTGTTAGCTGGTGCTCAAAAATTACATATGGATCTGGGGTGGGATTTTCAAAGAAAAGTAGCTTTCTCAGATTTACCCACTGTAGAACGCCATTTCAGAATTAATATTCAGGTGCTTTCCTGGGGAGAAAAAGGATGGTCTCTGTTTAAAACAGAGGAACCTAGATATCCTAAAACCTACTTTATGTTCTTCCATGAAAATCATTTTTATGGCATTAAAAATGTAAGGGCTTTCATAGGCCAAAAAAATTACTGCAATCTCTGCCATTCTTTATATGATAAAAATCACTGCTGTTTGTACATGTGCCGGGCATGCAGAAGGAGAGAGTGTGACTATGATAAGGGGTCATTGAGATACTGTGATATTTGTAAGGTTCTTTGTAAATCGCAAGTTTGTCTGCATGAACATTTGAATCAAGCATTGGCCCAGCACGGCTTTTGTCACCCCCGTGAATGGTGTAAGGGATGTCAAAGCTTCGTTGGAAGCGATCACGCCGGTCGTTGTCCAGGGAAGCGTTGTAGAATATGCAAAGTTGTCCTTAAAGGGGATGAAAATCATCTCTGCTTCATGCAGAAGCTTGAAAAACCTACAGTGAATGCCAGGCTAGTTTTTTATGATTTTGAAGCGATGCAAGAAACGGGAATTCATATTCCCAATTTTATTCACGCTAGGACACTCAAGTGTGAAACACATCCCGAGTTTGAAGGTAAAAAGAAATGGGCCCTACATAATAAAGAATTCACTTTCAGGGGGCCCTCATGCGTTTCAGAATTTATTAAGACAATCACAAAAAATAGTGCATTCAGGAATTCTGTTTTTATCGTGCATAATGCAAAAGGCTATGATAGCTATTTTATAGTCCGAGAACTTATTCGAGAGAAACTGGATCCTGAACTAATTACTCAAGGAGGAAAACTGCAAGCGGTCATGTTGAAAAGTCTAAAAATTAAATTTATTGACTCTCTTAACCATCTACCCATGGCTTTAGCAAAATTGCCGTCTTGTCTAGGGTTTGAAGGTTCCAAAGGGTTCTTCCCCCATTTTTTTAACACGGCCGCAAACCAAGATTACATAGGGCCCTTACCGGCCCCCCATTTTTATGGTGTAGATGCAATGAAGCCTAAAGAGAAGGAGGTATTTTTAAAGTGGCACGCGGAGAACCAGAACATGACTTTTGATTTACAAAAAGAATTGGAGTATTATTGTAAACAGGATGTTAAAATCCTGGAAGAGGCCTGTACCCGATACAGGCATGAAATCATTTCTATGACCAGAACAGAGGAATTCGTAGAAGATAGGGATGGAAATTACAAAAAGCGAGTCATGGCTATAGATCCGTTCCAGAGCATCACCTTAGCCAGCGTCTGTCTTAAAATGTACAGGTTTTGCTTTCTCCAACCTGAAACAATTGCTATCCCCGACTGTAGGGATTACCACGGCAGCGTTAAACGCTTCTCAACGGCATCCATTCAGTGGCTGTCCTACCTTGAACAAGCGGAAAATATCCAGATAAGGCACGCCTTAAAGGGCGGGGAAGTAAAGGTAGGCTCTTACTTCCTAGATGGCTACGCGGTTGTAAATAACCAAAAAATAGCCTTTGAGTATCTCGGATGTTTTTTCCACGGCTGTCCTGTATGCTATTGTCCATCAGATCGGAATGATTTGACAGGCTCCTCTTTTGAGTTTCTTTACAACGCTACTCAGAGGAAGCTCCAGTATTTGAAAAAATGTGGTTTTCAAGCTAGAGTTCTTTGGGAACACGAATGGTTTTCTATGATCAGATCAGACCCCGCTCTTCAGAACTTTCTTGCGGCCGTCCGGTTCCCAGAGCCCCTATCCCCCAGAGATGCTCTCTACGGAGGCCGAACGAATGCGATTCGTCTCTATTACAAACCCCAGCCCGGAGAGCAAATTCATTATTACGACTTTACCAGCCTATACCCTTTTGTCAATAAGACGAAAGCTTACCCGATTGGGCACCCCACAATCATCTATGATGATTTTGAAGATCTTGAAAACTATTTTGGCTTGGCTAGAGTGAGGCTGGTACCCCCTAGGAAGCTGTATTTTCCCGTTTTACCCGTAAAAATAGGAGGTAAGCTAATGTTTCCTCTGTGCCAAACATGTGCGGAGAACCGCCAGTTAGACCCGTGTTCTCACGGTGACCATCAGAGAGCGCTGGAAGGCGTGTGGTGCACGCCGGAACTGAACTTAGCTCTAAAAAAAGGTTATAAATTGTTGAAAATTTTTGAAGTCTGGCATTTTGAAAAAAAATCTGACACTCTGTTTTCAGAGTACATTAAAATGCACCTCAGGAGAAAACAAGAGGCTTCGGGCTATCCTGACTGGTGTGTGACGGATGAGGATAAAACCAGGTACATTCAGTCTTATTATGAGAAGGAAGACATACAGCTCGATCCTGAGCAGATACGTAAAAATCCTGCCAAAAGGCAGATTGCTAAATTGTTTTTAAATTCTCTGTGGGGTAAATTTGCTCAGAGAGTAAACCTCCCTAACACAGAAATTGTGAGAGACCCAGACCACCTCTTCCAGCTTTTGTTTTCTGAGAAATTTGAAGTATCCTCTTTTGATTTTATCGATGATGAGGCGGTGTGTGTAAGTTGGAAGCATACTAAAGACAGGATAGTGCCGCCTTCTAATACCAACGTGTTCATTGCAATTTTTACAACTTGTTTTGCCCGATTAGAACTTTATGGGCTGCTCGATAAATTGCAGGAAAACTGTTTGTATCACGATACGGATTCTGTCATCTTTGTGAGCAAGCCGGGTGATTATCGCCCCCAAACCGGTGACTATTTAGGCGAATTAACCAGCGAGATAGCGCCAGATCAGCAGATAACGGAGTACGTAGCGGCAGGTCCAAAAAGCTATGCCTACAGATTGTCGGATAACTCTGCGTGTATAAAGGTTAAAGGAATCACTCTGAATTCTGCAAACAGTGATAAGATCACCTTTAACAGCCTGAAAGATTTGGTTTTTTCATATGTCTCAAAAAAGGACGGACAGCCCCCTCGAGAGATAGTGGTGGAACAAAGCGGGATTGTTAGGAACAAAAATCAATTTCTGATAGAAACCAAGACCCTCAGGAAAACACAAAGAGTTGTTTATGATAAAAGGGTCATTGTGGACGATTTCAAAACTGTACCGTACGGGTATTGAAAATCATGGATACCCGTCTACAGCATCCTTTCTCCATGATTTTGGCAGGGCCTAGCAATTGTGGGAAAAGTTACTTTATTAAAAATGTATTGCAGTATGCTGATCATGTGCTTTCTGTCAAACCTGATAATGTTGTATGGTATTATTCATGCTGGCAGCCTTTGTATAACGAACTGATGTCTAAATATTCTTTTATTCGATTTGTGGAGGATTTACCTCAAACTCTGGATGATTCTGTTTTATTTCCACCCAATAAAGTTAATCTGGTGATACTGGATGACTTAATGGAAAAAGCTTGTGAAAATGAATCTGTTCAGGCGGCTTTTACAAAGCTGTGTCATCATAAAAATCTGAGCATCATATATGTCGTTCAGAATTTATTTTGCTCCGGGAAGCAGGGCCGAACAATCAGTCTTAATGCTAAATATATAGTTCTCTTCAAGAACCCTAGAGACAAATTGCAAATATCGATTCTGGCCCGCCAAATGTATCCTAAAAACACAGCCTTCTTTTTAGATGCTTTTAATGACGCCACCTTCAGGCCCTATCAGTATTTACTCATCGACTTACAAGCGGCAACACCAGAGGCATACAGATTGCGATCAGGTCTTTTCCCTCCTGATCTTCCGGCAGTCTATGTTCCAAAAAAGCCTTCAGGCCCTTATAAAAGGCGCTGATTCCTATATACCGAACTTTTAAGCCGCCCCTGGCAGCCGCAGCAGCATGTCCGCCAATATAAAGAAAAACCTGCCCCTCTTGAAAGTCCTTATTAAAGCGGGGCCCAGGCAGAGAAGAGCTATTTTATGCGGTGCCTCTGAGAGTCTTATAGCCGCTATTGCCGAGATAGCCCTTAATACTTTGAGAGGCAACGTGCCCTTAAAGCCTGGGCAGTTTAAGGTCCTGAAAAAGAAGAAGACCTTCATAAAGCAGCTGAGCGATAAAAAGCTCTCATTAAAAAAGAAAAAGCGCCTCATTGAACAGAGCGGCGGTTTCATCGGCCCCTTGCTCGGTTTTGCGATCCCGCTCCTGACCAGCCTCCTCACAAAGTAAGGATGGAATATGCTGAGAAAATGTATCTGGTTCCCAGTAAACAATTGGAAAGCTTGCGAGGAGAGCCAGAAAATATCAGAAACGCCGCTGTTAGACGCCTGGACTCGGACATGAGAGAAATTCTCTTAAGGACAGATCTGTCTGAATATGAAAAGGCTAAGCTCTACACCGGTGTTCTGCAGCGCTTTCTAACCCTAAACAGGATGGGTGAAATGGAGAAAAATCCCATTCTCCCTGACCTTCTACCACCACCACCACCACCACCATCACCCCCGTCTCCTCATGAAAAGGATGCTTCCATTCAAGAGATTTTGGAAGGTGTTCACGGCCGCTACAGGAAAAATGCTGAGCTTCTGCTAAATAAATTAAGTCAGCATAAAGACATCTCTGCGTGGGATGATCGAGGAACCTTTCTGTATAGAGGGAAAGCCATGCCCGGCTCCAACATCCTCGACTTGATCAGAGGCGTCACCCATTCTAATCCCATCCCCGATAAGAGAAAACCCCAAGGCTGGGATATTTTTTTGAAAGCTCTGGCAGAGCTAAATATACCCACTTCTCTTGTAGGAAATATGGACGTTAGACAAATTGTGGAGAACTTGAAAATACCCTCCTTACTGCCAAAGACACCCCGTTCCCACCCCAAAAGGCAGTTCAAGAGACCTCCCTGGTTAAAGCTGGAATCCATCCCTGAGACCCCTCCGAGAGAATTCGTTAAGAAACCTGAATGGCTAACTTTCTAACCTGTGTAAATAAATAAACGCAACAACGCTGAATCATACATCGTTCTCTCTCTTTTATTGTATTAGGATTACAAGCGGTTTTTACATTGGGGGCAGCATGTCTGAACATGTTGAAATAAGTCGTAAGGCTTCCGGCACCGCTGGGCTTTTCTGTCTCTGACAAACCTTATGACCATCCGGTCGTTTTTCAAAACATCGTTAGAATACAGTTTTAAAATCTGGTCAAAAGATAGTCCCCTCGCTCGGTTTTGTAAAAAGAAAACGCAGTGGTGCCCGCAGGTCACGGCTTGGGGGTGCTGCAGCTGATTCTGCTGGAACACCGTCTCTTCGGTCTGGTGTTCTAAAAACTTGGCGATGGTCTTAGGAAGGCGGGGATCATCGGGGGCCATGCCGTAGGAATCAAAAAATTCTCCCGGTCCCTCTAGTGGCAGGTGGATAGCGATCCAGTGTTGTCCCGGTAAATGGTGAGGGTGGGTGTTCACCACTAATCCCACGGGCCTTTTGGCGAGGAATCTCTTTGGAAGCAAATCACTGGGGTATACGTCTAGAAAGGTCTTGTTCCGATATAACAACTGCGAAATCTGCCCTGTGTTCATCTTCACATATAATCAAAGAGAATGTTTCTGCTGTGGTTGATTTCAATCACATTGTCAAACACTCCATACAGGATCATATTAATAGTATTTGGCAGGGGTTGAGCAAACCGGATCTCGGCTCTGAGGTTTCCCGTTTTTATGAGGGAATAGTGGTCGGCGCAACTCTGTCCAGGACTCAGGTCAAAACCGTACAAGGTATATCCGTTTAAAAATTCATTACGGTTAATTAGAAGGGCCCGGTCTTTCATTTCTTTTCCCGTCACTTGTACCAGCTGCATGAACTCTCTCACACACTGCTCCTCGGCATAATTGGGTTGGAGGGGCTTAGAGGGTACTTGAACCCCGTCTACGTATAGGGCCACGAAATTAACATTGAAGTGTTTGAAATTGAAGGGATTTAGGGTGTAGTTGCCGCTAAAAGCGGCGTTGTCGACAAAGCCTATGACGATCTGCTTAGGCAGCTGTCCCAAGAAGAGGTTTTCTTGGTTGCATACGAGGCTTCCTCCGGGTATACTGAACACCTTCATCCCCACACGCTCAATGGGGTACTTGGCGTTAGCGGTAAGCAGCGCTTCCGCGTGCCCCAATCGGACACCCGGTGAAACTTTCACCCTTTTCACAAACAGGGCGGCATTCAAAATGTGCAGTTTGTAATTCTCATTTCCAGCACCGCTCATCAGGCAAAATGCGTCCTTGCTGCGGGTGAGTTTAATTTTCACGTCCACACCGTTCAGCAACATTTTATCCTGAAAGAACAAATCGCTGTGCAGAGGACCCATCAGATCCCATTTGCGGCTGCCGGCTGTTAGAGCCGCCCTAGCTCTAAACCCCCTGTTTCCGGCATCTGTGAGGAGAGTTTGCTCCATCAGTCCGGAGGTATCTTTATGGAAGCCCCCCGCCGTGAACTGGGTGCTCAGGGTGTCGCCGCTGTAATTCAGAATCAGTTCCATCATGGCTCTGTAGGGGTAGCAGTTGTTACTCTGAGTGATGAGCCGATCTCCCAGGGTGACGTCAAGTTGAGAAAAAAGAGAGGCTATGGGGTAATTGATTAAGGCCACCCGGGCGCCGTCGTCGATATCGGAGTCGTCCTCTTTTGTTATTTTACAACAGATGTATAAAAGAGTGTTGTTTAGATCGATGTAGTCTTCGCTGTTTCCCGTGATATAAAAATCCAGAGGCGCGTTGGGGGAAAGGGCCGCCAAAGGCGGGACCTCGATGTACATACTGCTCTCGATGCTGGTTTGGGTTGGGGATAATTGAAAGAGATCCAATTCGGACTTGGCGCATTCTTCAGAGGTTCCGTGAATGAATGCCATCTTAAAATATATCTCTGCTGTTCCTTTTCGTCCCGCCCTTTTTCTTCAGCGCAGATTTCTTCTTCTTCGCTGTCTGCCGCTTCTGAATCTTTGTTTGCCACACGACCGTCCTTTTTAAAGGCATCGGCGGCCCCTGACGCTGTTGAGACGCCTTGCGCTTCACTCCGCCCCTTCTTTTCAAGTAGGCCACGCCTGAACCCTCCTGGCGATGCATTCTGTTCATAACTCTTCCCACAACGTCCCCGGCAATGTTGTTCACTGCCGTCTTAACATGCGGCTTCATCAATTCCAACCCTTGCTTCAGAAAAGGAACGGCTTTTCGAAAAAGCCCGCGAAATATCCCTCCCAACCCCGCTCCGTACATCATAGGTGCCCCTATGAATCCGGGCAATCCTCGTCCGGCCTGCGCCCTGTAGTAGGCCCTGTAGGCATCGACGTCCCCGTAGTCTTTTAACACAACCATTTTAAATTAAAGATAGGCTTTCCTGGGTCGGAAGTGCAGCCTCACTATCACCTTCCCAACACGAAATGGTACGTGTCTGTTCAAGTCGGTCTTTATTTCAATGGTAATCGTGTGAATGTGGCTCTTACTGACGGGAATATAATTCGGCTTATCATAGGTCACGGTGATACACTCGTGACTTTTCCCTCTGACCGGTACGCAGCGCAGCAACGGCACCGAAAAATCCCCAACAATCTGGTGCTCTATAATATCCGTGTACAGGTACAGCGAGTTGAATCCTCCGGTAATGTCTGCTGTGCGACGTGGTTTTGTTAGATTTCCACGGGTATTATATATACCCAATATGCGGGATAGCTCCTCGGCTAGTGAAAACTCATAAACATCAGGGCCTCTAAAGTTCACTTTGGCCGTCACTGGGTCGTAATACAAATACACGGCGGGAGGGTTTGGTTTTTGTGTCTGTATGGCATGATTCATGGCTTTCACGATATCGGAGACGTCATTGTAATATCCTTTCTTCAACTGAAACTCCCAGTTCTTTGAATCTTTGGACAACTGAAACATCAAATGTTCTGTGACCGTGAACCAGCTGTTGGGGTACTGTATCTCTGCTAACCCCACTTCCCATTCTCCTTGCAAATCTAAAGGTTGAGCCAGCTGTATCGTGAAATTGGAACTTGTATTATGGGGATAGGCATCTAGACAGGCGTTACTGGGCAGGGTAATGTAAAATCCGCCGTTCATTTCTCCCGCCCCTTTGATTTCTGTTCAGGATCCGCGAGCTCTGAAGCGGCTACCCAGCTGTTAAATTTATCAGGCCACCCTAACCACTTCACCAAGTGATATTTTTTCTTTTTTCTGAACCTTGTGGAAATAATTTTTTCAATTTGGTAGCTCCTATTCTGCGGATCGTTCACTTTTTGTAATTCCTCGGGATAGAAACCACCCAACACCGCTTCGCCGTCATAATCTTTTAGCTGGTAAACCGGCCTCTTTCCTCTTCTGTGCACCTCGTCAACTATGAAAATTTCCTGGGAATACGTCCCTTCATAACTTTTTTCAAAACGACCCCTACTTTTGGATACCCTCACATGATCTCCTTTTTTGAAGGCCTCTTTTTGCTCCTTCGTTTGAAAATAGGGCCCGTAAACTCTTTTCCAGACCTGCAGAGAGTTGGAAGAATTCACATCCCGAGGCCTTTCTTGAATGGTTCTATGAAAGCTGCTGTTATAACTCTTTATAAGTTCCGGCAATATGTCGATATACCTGTAAGTGTTATTGGCTGTAAAGTATCTCCACATTCGTGACTTTAAAGTTCTATTGAACCTTTCCACTATTGCTGCCTTGACTTCGCTATGTGTTGAAAAATGGTGCACCCCGTGCTCCTTTAGCAGCTGTTTCACCTTTTTATTTAGAAATTCTTTTCCCGCGTCGGTTTGCAAATGGCGGGGGGTCCTTCCTTCCCCAAATATAATTTTGAAACCTCTGTACACCTCCGATCCCGTCTTATCTTTCAAGGGTACCGCCCAAGCATATTTTGACAAAATGTCCACTACCGTTAAAATATATTTATAACCCCTATTGTATTTTTGTAGATTTTGCATGTCCACCAGATCCGCTTGCCATTGGGCGTCCACATCAGAAACAACCGTTTTATTTCTTTGGAAATTCTTTCTGGCCTGTTTATGAAGGGTATATGCTTCCTGATCCTTTAACCACTCTTTCACATGGTTTCTAGTTACACTGCTGTGCTTGGAAGCTTCTCGAAAGAGCGCTTCCACTCCTCCAAAGCTACCCGATCCCCCCGGATTATAATATATCTTTTTTAATAAATCATTCTGAGAAACCATATTGAGCGCCGCACATACTCCAATAAAGACACAGGGTCACAACACACTATTTTATTGATCTTTTCATGAAGATTAAGCAAGCCTTTATTTCATCTCTTCTTCTTCGGGTTCAGAATTGGTGACATTTACACAGATACACGTCAGGCAACACTTTGTAGAGGAAATCTCTGTTACTTTTTCTGTATTAGAGTCCCCGTCGGTTATGTCCTGTGCAGCTTCTTCATCTTTTCTCTATCATAAAAACACAAAAGAAAATACCCAATAGCTCATCATATATGTGAACACACACACACACACACACACCACATATTCCTTCTTGTTAGGATATTTACCATTCTGAGCGGGGCCATATCTTCATAAATTGGCTCCTCTTCCTCCGCTTCACGGCTCATTGGGGCCATTGGCATGTACGGGCTTTCCTCTCCATCGCTGCTGGAGATCTCTTCCTGGAAGCCAGCATCCGATGATACGTCAGACAGTGAGCTTATCCGCTTTTCAGAAACCCATTTTTCAAACTGTTCCTTCAGTTGTTCTGGAGAACCAAAGATCCGCTCCTCAAGCACCAATTTTGTTATAGATTCATACTGCCGTTGTAGGTCTCGAAGCCGGGGCACAAGCCGTCTTTCCATTCTCTGAACATCTCTCTCCTCAGTCCCCGGAGAAGGCGGAGGAGTCTCCATCAGAGCTTGTTGAGATCTCTCTGGCACGGTCTCTGCGACATTCAGCATTTTTTCGGGTAGGTCGTCCCAAAAGCCGCAGCAGGCCGTAGCAAGCAGTAGCGAGCAACGCTAGCAAGCAGCGGTAGCGTCCGCGAAGCCGAGACCCCTTCTCATATACCCTACTGCGCATAGGCGTTGTTCCTTCCGCCTGAACCGCATTGGACGGGTCGGAAGCGCGGGGGATTTGAGCCAATCAGCGTCGTTTACGTAAACCTTTCGGCCAATCAGCGACGCCGATTTTGAAGCCACGACCCCATGGGCGGGGCGTGGGGGAGCAAAGCGCACGCCGCGCCTTCCCCTAGCTCAGATCGCGGCGGACCTCTGGAGCGTTCACATCGGGAGGGAGAGACGAGTTCGTAGAGGTGTCACAAGCACCCCGAAAAGTTTCGTCGGCGCAAATAAAATGGCCGCCCATTCTTATCTTCGGACGCGGATCGCTGCCACGCCCTCGATCAGGTAGGGACGGGACCTTCTCCTACTGGTCGGGCGGGAGGAGGCGGGTTCACAGAGGGGTCACACGTACCCCCCAAAACAACTTGGGCCCCAAACCAAAATGGCCGACTTTTGGGGGTTCCTCCGGAACCCCCCCAAACCTAGAACCCCCCAAATCTAGAACCTCCAACATCCCAAAACCTAGAACCCCGAATCTAGAACCCCCAAATCTAGAACCCCGACACCCAAAACCTAGAACCCCGAATCTAGAACCCCGACACCCCAAGATCTAGAACCCACATATCCAGGGGGAGGGGCTAAGAAGCTCAGGGGGCGGGGCTAAGACTCAAAAAGGGGCGGGGCACCTGTCACTTTTTGTTTGACGAAAGGTGGGGGTCTTATACTACTGACATTCCTCTTCCCCTCATTTGATCTCTGTTGAATCTGTGTCCTGGGAAAAAAAAACAGCTGTGATTTACTTTAAGCAGCCATCTCAGCTAATTCTGGAATGATGCAAACAGACAGCGGAGCAGAGATTCATTTCATTCTGGAAAATACTGGATTAATTTAAACTGACCTGAAAAGTAGATATGAAAAGTCTTTGATAATGCTGCGAGTTCCAGAAAATACTTTGGGAAGAAGAAAACAGCATGTGGATCTCCAAAATAACACCAGTCTGTGCAGGAATAAAAGTTGGGACTTTCAGAGATTTTATTTTCTGTCTGGAAGGGTTTTTAATTGTAGTGATCTGTGTGTTGATCAAGAGGAGAGAAGAGGGAAAACATTAGCAGTTATCTATTTGACTATTGTAAACCTCCCTCTCCCCTTAATTCATTCAGGTTATTTGCCTTAGTGTTCGTGTTTTAATAACAGTAACAGGAACTTCTTTCTTTCTTTCTTTCTTTCTTTCTTTCTTTCCTTGACTTACACTCTAGATGAATGTTTCAGCATATCCAAAAATACTGAACCTGAATGGTTTAAAATGATCCTGATTTCACTTACAAGTAACAAGTTTCACTTAGCGCAATACACCTAAAAGTAAATCACAATACAATGAAATATTAAATCAAGGCTCAGATTTCATATGAACATCCAACACCAGAATTCTAAAGATAGCTTTATTGCATCTCACATTTCCCCATTAACTTAAAAACCTTATAAGATATTAAAAAGAAAATCTAGAACTAACATGCCAAATGTTCACTTGAGTTTCCAACACAGCTCCTATATTTTGTTTGTACAAAAAATATTTTGCATTGCTTCTTTCCTGCACATGCAGCTTCATTGTGTCCTGCTTTACACATGATGGAGTAAACCCAGGTTTAAGGAGTGGGCTTGCCACCATCACATGGACCAAACTGGCTTTGTAGTAATAGGTGGCTCATTGCACTGACAGCCTCAGGAAACAAGGCTGTTCTGCATTTCCCTGTATGTGGTCAAGCCAGGTGACTCAAAGAAACAGAAAGAAGGGCAAGTTTATTCCCTAGTATGATGCATGTCTTCCAGATTTACAGAATGCCTAAGTATAAAGATCATGGTGGCAGGGATATTGTCACTCGGAATTATTATTATACTTGGCTTGCCAGGACACAGCTATTTTTAGACTCACTGTAGTGAAGAAAATGGCTTTGCCAGGCCTTCAGTACCAGCCATGGTCTTTTTGGATGGTCTTGGACAATTCACACTCTTTCTGCGCTAGTTCTCCAATCGTAAATATGTAAGACTGGGATGCCCAGGATTTCTACAAGGCCAAATGACAGAATTGTTGCAATTAAATTGTGTGGTTATAGATGGTGATAACAAGCTGCCTTGGGTCCCTCTATTGATAAAAGCAGGATATAAATGAAATAAATCATTTGAATAAAACAACAAGGGCAAGAATATTGGTGGTGGTTGGTCTTATTATTACTACTACTTTTATTAGGTGGCAAATGAAAAGGGAAAAATATATTCTGGGTGGAACTCTGTGTTTTAATCCCTTTCTTTTCTTAGAAGCAATAATTTACAACCTCCCAGCCAGCCTGAGTCCCTTTGGAACAGCTGGAGAATGGTGCTGGAATGGGAGGAGGAAAAGAACGACGAGGAGGAGGAGGAGGAGGAAGAGAAGGAGGAGAGCTGGCACTGGCTCAGAAATATTTGTAAGCTTGTAACTCTTGGGGCCACCCAAGTGCGATTTCTGGAAAGGAAAGCCAGTCTATTGAGCTGCATTGTGAACACGATGAATCAATGCTCATGCTCAGGGCAAAAGTAAAACAACTTGTTTTACTCTGAGCCTTCGAAATTCAAATTATCTACTCTAAGCATGATGCAGGCAAAGTTAAGTTCATAGAATCATAGAATCATAGAGTTGGAAGAGACCACAAGGGCCATCCAGTCCAACCCCCTGCCATGCAGGAACTCCCAATCATAGCATCCCCGACAGATGGCCATCCAGCCTCTGCTTAAAGACCTCCAAGGATGGAGACTCCACTACACTTCGAGGGAGTGTGTTCCACCGTCGAACAGCCCTTACTGTCAGGAAGTTCCTCCTAATGTTGAGGTGGAATCTCTTTTCCTGCAGCTTGCATCCATTGTTCCGCGTTCTAGTCTCTGCAGCAGCAGAAAACAAGCTTGCTCCCTCTTCAATATGACATCCCTTCAAATATTTGAACAGGGCTATCATATCACCTCTTAACCTTCTCTTCTCCAGGCTAAACATCCCCAGCTCTTTAAGTCGTTCCTCATAGGGCCTGGTTTCCAGACCCTTCACCATCTTAGTTGCCCTCCTTTGGACCCGCTCCAGTTTCTCCACATCCTTTTTGAATTGTGGTGCCCAGAACTGGACCCAGTATTCCAGGTGGGGCCTGACCAAAGCAGAATAGAGCGGCACTATTACTTCCCTTGATCTAGACGCTACACTTCTATTGATGCAGCCTAAAATAGCATTGGCCTTTTTAGCTGCCAATTACCAGTTTGGTAGATGAAGGGAATGCTGTGGATATAGTATATCTTGATTTCAGTAAGGCCTTTGACAAGGTTCCCCATGACGTTAGTCCCACTGCAATTCTGTTAATCGGGATATATTCAGCCTTTGCAAACTGGGCGCACAGAAGGCACATTCACTCTGTATGCTAGCTGAATGTCTGCATGGTGTACAGTAGTATGCACTTTACTAACAGTAACTGTTCTTCAGGGGGCTCAACATGGCATAAATGGTTCACTGCCATCCATTTTACTTTTACAACATGGTCTCTCTGGTCCTATTTTGACATTCATCTCACTAGCTCTCTCTATACAATACATATATGAACAACACATGTGGCGTGTTTTCCTGTGACCAAGAGGCTTTCTTTTCCAGGCTTTTCCATTACATATGGGCCTAAAATTTAATGAAACAGTGTTGTATGCAAATTCCCTCCCCCAATACCTTTGCTTTCTTCTCACTCTTTAATCCAAACACTGCAAGTCAATACCTACTCATGACCCCCGAGAGGCAGAGTTTCAAGGCCAGCTTCATACAACCCTTTCACGCTATGTACTTTATCATGAGTGTAGAAAAGCAGAATTTTAATGGAATAAAAAGCTAGTACTTATCACACAATGGTGTGTCCGTCCTGCTGCTGCCTTGCATTCCATTTCTTACTGTAGAACACCTTTTTACTGACAGGCAGAACTTGTCAATGGGTTCTCAGTCCTGCTGCTATTCCATTACATTTAGCTTTATCGCATGGCACTTGGAGAACAGGAACTGAGTGGAACAGAAGGGAATGGGAAGGGAACGGAATGGGGGGAAAACATGTGTTATCACACAGGAGAACGCCACCGATACCACCAGGACTCTCCAATCTGTTCCCCAACCATTCCACAGCAGCGGATTTTGAAGTACTGTTCAGAATCGTTCTTCAAAATCGGCTGCTGTGGAACAGATGGAACTGTTTGGGGACTCCCAGCAGCATCAGCGGCATTCTCCCATGCGATAACATATGCTTTTCCCCTGTTCCATTCCCTTCCCGTTCCCTTCCGTTCTACCCTGTTCTCCAAGTGCCATGCAGTAAACTTCTTAAAGTGAAACTATGGCAGGACAGCAGGCTGGTGTGACAAATTACATAGGTGTAGTACTATAGTGGGTCCTAGTTATCTGCTGGGGTTTGGTTCAAGAACCTCCTGTGGATAACAAAATCCATGGATGATCAAGTCCTATTAAAAACAATGGCATAGCAAATCATACTTTATATTAGTAACAGAGTCTAAAAATAACATTTACTTTTCATTTGGTGGTTCTGTACCCCGCTCTCCCTTTTTTTCTTTTTGCCCAAAGTCCACTGGTCTTTGCAGAAATTTCTCCACAGTTATCTTATGAGCAGAGTGAAATTCTCCTGGATATGGGTATGGTGAAACTAAAAACATCCCTGTCTGCACATCAGCATTTTTAGAGCACCTCTTACAACTATTGTTTCCTATTTTATAATAACAACTATAGCAATGACAGGTATTATCCTTATCTAAAGGGTTTGTCCCTGTGGCATGCATACCTAATACACAAACTCATTTAACATTGTGTTGTCCCATGAAGACTGACCAATATTTTAACAATCTCTACTAAATAAATTATTATGATTTCATTTGGGCCCATTGAGCATGAGGACTTTTAACCCTTTCTTCAGCAGCCATGATCTCACCTTGGTTACTTGCTCAGAGGAAGGAGCCATATGGACAGGTTACTTACCTGTAACAGTAGTTCTTCGAGTGGTCATCTGCGAATACATACAAATGGGTTTACTGCGCATGCACAGTTCAGCTCGGAAACTTCTAGAATCACTAGGCAGACTTCGGATTGCAACTTTTTGGCGGTAGCTCCGCCCACCGCTATATAAGTCCCCTGCCTTCCCGCTCTTTCCTCAGTTCCACAAATTTTTTACGCCGCGTAATGTGACTATGGAGCCTCCTACGAGCGGGACACTGAGGGGAGGATGGGCGGGATTTGTATGTATTCGCAGATGACCACTCGAAGAAATACTGTTACAGGTAAGTAACCTGTCCTTCTTCTTCGTGGTCTCTGCAAATCATACAAATGGGTTCAGACTAGCAAGCTAAGGTTACGGCGGAGGGAGTGTCCATAGGCCAAGGTCTGTTAAAACAAGTCACTTTATTTAAGTGCACAACTTGCATCATTATCAGCAACAGTATCTCTGTAACAATCAGAGAATCATGTGTTCAATGAACCAAATATAACTGAAAAATTTCTGTAATCAATAAACCACTTGATATAATACACCCGTATTATGTTTGTACTGGTCTCCTTCTTTGTACCAATCATATTGGTTTCTATTCTTTTTTCTTTTTTTTTTTTTTGAAATACATCATACAGTTGAATTACATCACACAAAAGGCATTTTATGCATAACGTTAACCATTACTTATTCTTTTTCCCAAAGGGATTTTGACCTTTTAGAAATAAACTCCTTACTCCTGCAAAAACTCTTGATATCATGACAGATATAGAACCTAAAATATTAAAACATATTGGTCAATACCGAACCTTTCCTGAGGTATCAAGGGTTATCCCTAGGTTTGTCTGAATTAAGCCCGAATTCAGAGACATGACTGTCCATCTATCCGTCGTGTACCTGTAGAGCATACACATTATATTGTACCCGTAGAACATACACATTATACTGAACTATTGACCTTGTAAATAAGAAGCTTAACCCACATTTCAATATCCCCATTGAAATAACCAACAAGGAAAACAGTGCAAATTATGAGCATCAATATCCATTCAGTAAATGCACTGAATCCAACCGTTGTACATGCATTATACATATTCTGTAAACTGTGAAAGGTAATACATTCATCGTATAAAGTCATCACACTTGTAAGGCTGATACCAACACTGCTTTCCCAAAAGCTGCATCTTGCTTAGCCCTGGTGTCCAACCTATAGTGTCTAATAAAAGTCAAGGGTTGAGACCAGACCGCAGCTTTGCACACATCCTCCAACGGTATCCCCGTCAAAAAGGCGGAGGATGCAGCTACCACCCTAGTTGCATGTGCCCGGACTCTAGCAGGGAGAGGTCTACCCGACAGTTCGTAACAGAGGTGGATGGTACCTGCCACCCATTTGGAGAACCTCTGAGCATTACCGGTAGTCCTTTCTTTGGCTCTGAGTAGCACTGGAAAAGTCTATTAGAGCGACTCGAACCCGAAGTCCTGTCCAGGTAGAAAGCCAAAGCCCTCCGAACGTCCAACAAATGCAAACAGCGTTCGGTATCAGTGGTCGGGTTCGGAGCTAGAGTCGGCAGCACAATGTCCTGGCACATATGAAACGTAGAAACAACCTTTGGTAAAAAAGTAATATCAGTACGGAGGACTACCTTTTCCCTCCGCAAGGCACAAAGTTCTCCAGCCCGACGAGCAGACGTAATGGCTATGAGGAACGCTGTCTTCCAAGTTAGTAGTCTCAATTCTGTTGTAGCCATGGGCTCGAAAGGCTTATTTGTTAATGAGGATAAAACTACCTCCAAACTCCAAGCTGGTGTTGGAGCCACAACAGGGGGGTGAAGATTGTTAAACCCTCTCAAGAAATACTTTACCAAAGGATCTTTAAAGAAGGAGGGTTTCCCCCCTAGTGCATAATGCGAACATATAGCCGAAAGGTAACATTTAATCGAGTTTAAACAAAGACCTATATCTACCAATGTCATTAGGAACTCGAGCACTATTGGTGTCAAGACATTGGCAGGGTTCAGGTTTCGAGATGCCAGGAACTGAACAAACTTACTCCATTTCGAGGCATACGATTTCGCCGTTGCCGGTTTCTGTGCTGCTCGAATCACCCTCTGTATCGGTACCGGCAGGTCCTCTACGGTCGAATTCTCCACGCGACCAGCGGGAGGTTGTCCATGTACAGGTGACGAACTCAGCCATTGTGCGTGGTGAGCAGGTCCGGGCGAGGTTCGATTCTCAGGTACTGCCATCTGACGAGGTGCATGACCGATGGTAACCAGGTCTGTCTTGGCCACCAGGGTGTGATCAGGATTGCCTCGGTCCGGTCCCGGATCATCTTGGCGATTACCCTTGTAAAAAGTGGGAAGGGAGGGAAGGCATACACCATGTCTCCTGACCACCTGTACAGGAAGGCATCTCCGAGGGAGGCTGGATCCCTGAACCGGGAGCAAAACCGTGTACAGTGCGTGTTTTGTCTGGTGGCAAAGAGGTCTATCTCTGGTTCTCCCCATCTGTGAAACAAGTCCAACACCGTCTCGGGATGGATTCTCCACTCGTGACAAACTGTAGGGGATCTGCTGAGGCGGTCTGCCAGGCTGTTCTGGTCCCCTGGGAGGTGGATTGCCTGCAAACATATTCCTTTCGAGATGCACCAGTCCCATATTTGCAGTGTCATGTCTAGTAGTTCCGTAGACCTGGTACCTCCTTGCATGTTGAGGTAGTACATGACCGTTGTGTTGTCTGTCATGATCAGTACCACCTTGTTGCGGAGGATGACTTCGAAAGCCCTTAGGGCCTTCTGTACCTCCAGCATCTCTAGCACGTTGATATGAAATAGTCTCTGTGTTGGGGACCATCTGTCTTTTACCGTCAGGTTTGCAGCATGTGCCCCCCAACCCTCAAGGGAGGCATCCGTCGTCAGACTGATCTGCGGCTGTAGTTGGGCAAAAGGCATGCTGGTGCATACGTTCTTCGGATTCAGCCACCAAGCCAGAGTGCTCAATACCGAAGCTGGAACCGAGAGTCTTTTTGAGGGTAGGTCCCATAATGGGTTGAAGACAGATAGAAACCATTTCTGGAATGGTCTGAGTCTTAATCTCGCCCATGGGGTGACGAACGTTGTGCATGCCATATGTCCCAGTGCTGTCTGTGCTTCCCAGGCCTGTATGACGGTCTTCGACATACATGTTCGGATCGAAACGGAGAATGCCTGAAACCGATCTGGTGGCAGGAACGCTTTGCATCGATTCGAGTCCAGGATTGCCCCTATGAATTTCACTTGTTTCATCGGGGTTAAAGTTGACTTTTCTCGGTTGATTATAAGGCCCAGTGAGGTCATCAGATCTAAGGCGAAGTCTACTTCTGAGGACAACTGGTCTCTTGACTCCGCAGCGAAGAGCCAGTCGTCTAGGTAAGGGAAGACCCTGATGCCCTTCTGGTGGAGGTAGGCCACTACCAGGGCCATGCACTTTGTGAAGACCCTCGGGGCGGAGCAGAGACCGAAAGGCAGTACGTTGTACTGGTAGAGTCTGGAACCGATGGCGAAGGCTAGAAATCTTCTGTGGTCGTTCCGTATCGACACATGGAAGTAGGCGTCTTTCAGGTCCACAGTCGCAAACCATAGGCCCTGATGTAACAAGGGTAAAATAGAAGCCAAAGTTACCATGCGGAAACGACGATACAGCAAATGTTTGTTTAAATTTCGTAGATCCAAGATGGGTCTCAGTGAGCCATCTGGTTTAGGCACAGTAAAATATCTCGAGAAAAAGCAACGTGGGGCTTCCTGCCGTTCAATTCGGGAGATGGCCCCTTTTGATAACAAGGTGCGTACTTCGTCAAGAAGGGGAGGTGAGGGGTTTGTGGTTATAATGGTGCCCGTCTGGGGAAGGGACTCGAACTCGAGGGCATAGCCCTTGTCTATAATACGAAGGACCCAAGAGTCCGACGTAATCTCAGCCCAGGTGTGATAAAAGGGCTTGAGTCGGTCCTGAGAGCAGGAACCGCATTCGGCGAAGTACGCTGTTGTCCTTCAGGACCTCTTCCTATTCTGGTCCGTCTCCTGTCTGCGAAAAGCCTTGCGGTATTGGGGCAAGGGTTGTCGACGGCCTGAGGAAGATGATGATTGGGAAGGATAGCGCTGTCTGGGCTGATCCTGGGCCTGGTATGGTCTATCCTGGTGGAACGGTCGTCTGTAGGGTGTGAAATCAGGACGGACAGGACGGAACCGACGTCTGTAGGTGGGTACGGAAGAGGAAGACATACCATGTTTACGTGCGGCTGACTTCATTCTGTATTTGAAATTTAACTTGTCGTCCGTGTTGTCAAAAGGCATCTCCTCAATGGTAGATCTTGCATTTACATTGAGGTCAGAAGCCCTTAACCATGCATGTCTCCTAAGAGCTATGGCTGCAGACATCGATTTAGCAGCACAGTCTGCAGAGTGTCTGGCCGACGTGATGAGCCAGCTTCCTATGGAGTGAGCCTCGTCTCTCAGTTCCATAGCAAGCTTGTTGGTTTCCTCCGGGACGTCGTCTAGGATGGGAGCCATACGTTCCATCAAATACTGTATGTAAGCTCCCATACAGGCATTATAATTTGCTACTTTCAGTCCCAGGATCGACGATGAGTAGGTTTTCTTGGCTAAAGAATCTATCTTTTTAGCCTCTTTATCAGACGGAGATGTTGACATCTTCGTAGTGAAGGTCCTTTGGGCTCCTTCTACAATTGCGGAGTTTTGTATGGGGTGGGAGAACAGCCACGTAGCTGGAGAGGGAGTGATCCTGTACAGGTTCTCCACCTTCCGGTTCGATGTTAAAGTGGAGGCAGGGGCTTCCCACAAGCGCTGCACAATCTTTTCCAACGACGGCAGGAACGGGATGGACGGGGGCGTCGGAACCGCACCGTGGATCCTCTTCTCTATCGGATCCGCCGCATCGTCCTCCAAGTGACTCACCTCGAGTTCGAGGGCTCTTCCCATTCTGATAACGTGTTCGGTGAAAGAACGCACGTCGTCACTGGGAGAAGCCGCCCCCGGAATGTACAGTTCTTGCGGGGACTTGGGGAGCTCCAGCTCGGACGCATCCGATTCCATCTGAAAGGATCAAGAAGCAGCAGCCTCCACTTCCATATCCAAATCCGAATCATCCCGACGTACCAGAACTACAGGCGAGGGAGACCGGTCCCTGGAAAAACTTGTTTGTGTAGCTGCGGCCGAGACCGCGTGCAACGGGCGTGTTGTGTCCTGCCTCGCCCTTGATGACGACATATCACAGGCTCCAGTACGGTGTTGTGGCAGGGTTCGGCCCACTGGGATGTAATACATGTCGAATCGCTGCTGTTGAGTCTCTACCATCGGTACGGGGGATTGTTCAGCCCTCTTCCTGATTGGGAGAGACAAAACCGGAGGGTCTTGGTCAGATACGACCTGAATGTCAAGGTCTTCTACAGAAATTGCCTGGGTACCTCCAGGTCGGGACCGGTCCGGAGTGGTCTTGGTCCCGGATTCGACCACGCTCGGTACCGACGAGGATCTTCTCGGGACGGAGGCTACTGCGGAAACCTCTCTGGAGGGATCATCCGAAGCCGGAGATACGTGCCGTTTTTTCTTTGAGTCGTGCTCGGTCGTGGTAGTCTGTTTTTCGTGGGATCTTTTTGAATGCTTCGAATCCGAAGCTTTGTGTGCACTTGATCCAGCACCCTCATGGGTTTTCTTTGAGTGTGAGCCCACTTTGGATTGGCCCTCCACAGATTGGGGCGTATCCTTGGGATGGTCCTTTGGCCACTTTTTGGTCTTGTGCTTGGCCTTTCCATCCCGATTCCGGGAGGCAGAAGATGCGGCTGGTGTGGTAGCGGCGCTCGCCTCCGCAGGCTTAGACGTCTCTGCAGGCTTGGACGTCTCCGCGGGCCTGGATGTAGCCGCGGGCCCCGATGCCGTGGCCTGCCCCGAAAGGACCTTAGTGAGGAGTGCGGCCTGTAAACGGGCGGCACGATTTTTTCTTGCCTGCGGGGTCATTGATTGACACTGGGCACAAGATTTGGGATTGTGTCCCTCACCCAGGCACAAAAGGCATGTATTATGATTATCCCTCTCAGGGATCTTGCCTCCACAAGTGCCGCATTCCTTGAACGGCGGGGCCATAGCTCGCGCTCGGAACGTCCGGGGCAAGGAGTGCGGTACAAAAGAGTCGTCAGTCCAGTCCATGTCAATACCAAGTCCGAATAAATTTCCAAATCCAAAACAAAGTCCGTTAAGAATGGTCCAAAGTCCGAAGTCCGAGGTCAAAATCCAACAAACAAGCACAATCTAACGAGAGTAGCGAAGTTCCAAGCTGCTAGCGCGGCGGAAAAAATGGAACTGAGGAAAGAACGGGAAGGCAGGGGACTTATATAGCGGTGGGCGGAGCTACCGCCAAAAAGTTGCAATCCGAAGTCTGCCTAGTGATTCTAGAAGTTTCCGAGCTGAACTGCGCATGCGCAGTAAACCCATTTGTATGATTCTCAGAGACCACGAAGAAGAAAAACTAAATTTATGAATGAATGAATGAATGAACCCAATTTATCACACCTCTGACTAGTAATGAGGAAACGCTCATCGTATGGAATGAGAATCCTCCCACCTGCTATTAAATAAATAAGAAGCATGATGTAGTTCCTAATCATTCCTTCATGAGTCACTTGATGCTTTTATTTCTAGATTGTAAGACATCAGATTTTGTCTTGGGGAAGATATATGATTAAACAATTTTTGGCTATCTTAGTTAATGATTAATTTATTTTTGGCATTCATTTACTAATGAATAAATGGCAGTATGCTTAGTTCTCCTACTGCTACTCTGTCATAACAATCTTGTGAGGCAGGTGAGGCTGAAAGACAGAGAAGGACCAACCTAAGATCACCCACCGACTTTCTCGACTTTGAGAAACTAGTTCTCTCAAGCCCCAGTTCAATACTCTTAATTGTTGCACCTCACTGGCTAGTGGAGGCAGAGGAACCAGTCCAGTTAAATCAGGGATGGGAATTATTCGGTCCTCCAAATGTTGTTGGACTGCAGATCGCAGCAATTTAGCTGCTTTATCACACTAAGGGGCAAACAGGATTTAAACAAGAGTCAAACAAGAGTTAAACAGGAAATGCCCTATGTTTATCACAGGACATTTCCTGATTAACTCTTGTTTAACTCTCTTTAAATCCTGTTTGCCCGCTAGTGTGATGCCTGAGAAATGCTGGCAGCTGCAGCCCAACAACATCTAGGGGGTTCTTGATTCCTGACATTTTTACTAAACTGAATATCAGAGTTGCAGTGAAAGCACATTTGGTATTCTAACTATGCTGTCATTGTAAGGGGCTTTGAATTTCTTTTCCTTTCTGGAGAATCTGCAAGAAAATCTTGGGCTCTTGAAAAGCTCAGTACACTTTTTCTCAGTACACTTCTCACAGTGTACTGTAGTATATGTGGTACCAGTGTTTAGAAGCAGCTGTCTGCTTTAGCCTCATCTTGCATTTTTGATCCTCTTCCCCTTTCCAAACTTGGGCTGCATCTACACTACAAAATTAATGCAGTAGTGCTGAAGCCAACTTAGGAGAGGGGCTTGGTTTGCAATTGCTCAGGTGTTTTCAAATTGGAGGCGCATGATTTTGAGCTCTTTCATTCCCCCCCCCCCCCATGGGTAATTGTATTTCTATCAAGAGAAGAAAAGGAGTTGCAGTGAAAACACATTTGGTGTTCTAACTATGCTGTCATTGTGAGGGGCTTTGAATTTATGCCTCCTCTGGGAGCAGGCTGTGATCTCAGCTTGGTGGGAAGAGCAGTGAGGATACATGAATGCAGGGAATCTGAGTCTTGACCATTTAAAACACGTGCTGTAGCTCTTGCGGTACAGTCTTATTGGGTGCATGGGGACAGGTAATGAGCCAAGTTATCTTGCAAAAGTCAACCCAGAGCAAGAGTGCTTGTTTCTACTTTGAATTTCTGAGACAGGCTGAGTGATGGAATCGATTGCCCCTCCTTACAAAAGGGAAGAGGAAAAGAACAACAGTCAACTCTAGTCTATGAAAGTGCTGTTCAGTAAGTTTGATGATTCTGGTGCTTCTCCAAAGCAATCAGACCAAAGGTGTCATCACAATTTCACATCAGTTGACCAGAGGGCTTTTCACACTCTGCACTTTGATTCCACTTTCACTGTCATGGGTACATCCTATACAATCCTGGGATTTATAGTGTGGTCATAGGCACCAGAGGAGCTCCTTGGCTGAGGATTCTAAATAATCTTCTGATGCCAGTCCCAGGAGTCCACAGGATGTTACCATGGCAGTTAAAGAGGATTCACAGTGTTATAATCTTGTCATATGAAAGTGCCCAAGGGATCCCAGATCTCTGGGCCTACCCTGAGTCTTAAGGCCTGGTCCCTTTTGTGCAGTCCACAGACAAGGGGTAAAAGAACTGCCTTGAAAAATGTGTATGCATTTTCCTCATTTGTTATGAATGATATTTTTATTTGAATGACTAATGTGGTTGATATTTAATATATCCTGTTTGATGATACCACCAGTGGCCAGTGCGCTCTGCTTCAGATTTTGGCCCTCAAATCTGACCTAGCAGATGACACTGAAACAAATGGAACTTATCTCACTTCTCTCACTATGTCAGAAACTTTGAGGGAAAATGAAAACAACGACACTGTTGTCCAATTTTGATAACAAAAGTGGTGTACAGGGGATGTGGGCAAGGGTCTCAACTTTCAGCCTATTTCCTACTTTATTCTGTCTCTCCCACCCTGCTGATGCTCTTCTCTTTGGCCAGACTCTGATATTGAAATGTGCTCAGCTCAGTGGGGAGGAGAAGAACTTGTAGGGCTGAGGCAAAGCCAGATGCAGGTGGAGGGAGGGGTCCTTTCCCATCTCCTGTGAGCCTTTCCACACACTCAGTCTATGCCTCACCTTGGAGAGATCTAGGTCTAAACATATACACTGGCTGACCCATTAAAAAAAGAAACTTTCCTAGTTCTGGTTTAAGCACACCCAGAGCTACCACAGTCCCATCCCACCTTGCTTGAAACTGAAGCTGCCTAATGAAGAAAGTAATTTCTCTGCAGTGTCTCACTTGTGGTTTATGGTCCGGTCTTTCCTTTGCCTGCATTATAATTTTTATTTGATGCTAAAAGTGAGTTCATAGTTGAAAGAGTAGTCTAAAAGCTGATGCATTTGTATGTGCTGCAATATCACCTTACCAGCGTTTTGCTGATATACTGTTATGTGGCAGTGATGTGCTTTTCATGCTGACTTGGGGGTAGCAAAGAATTACAACTGGCATTCCTGTGCTAAACATACGTTCTTCTACTAATGTCTCTTGTACTTGCTTCCAAATAAACGTGTGGATGGATGTTTACTTGCTGGATCCTTCTTGATCATTGTTGCTGCAGTTCAACCTCCAGCTGCACAGGAGCAAGTCTGATGGAAATTGATGGGGCATTTCCAAAGAGGTGACTGAGGACTGAGCTACTTATTTTGGAACTATTTTGACCATGCTTGTGGTAACTCAGAAACAGGAAAGGCCATGCCAATGGTAAGTCAGAAACCTATATTGCAGACTCCGAGGTTGCTCTAAATTTTAAAAGTAATGTCCTGGAGGCGACCATGCAACTAAGTTCCACACATAGCTTAAATGTAGCATATCATTACTTGGGTGCCCTGCGTTTACTGTTTAACTCGCCAATGGACTGATCCCATTTCCCCTGTCAGGATATGTGAACCAGTGAAACAGAGAGCAAAACTGTCCACTGCAGAGGTCTCCTGGTGCCTCTCTCTCCTCCATTATCTAGGGAACAGATGTGTTGGAAAAACACTTTTTGAGAGTAGATCGTACCTTATATTCTTTATAATGTTACATACTCTTGCTCACTGAATATTTTTCCTCTGCTGGGATGATTCACAGCTGGATTTCCCTCAATATATAATGAAGCCACATCTGAGCCAAGTGTGTTTTGTTATATAATTGGCTCTTGACTGAGAATCTGAGTGCACATTGCACAGATATTCGCTTGTAGTGAAGTGATAGGGTACATAAGTCTTCGCTGGCCTAGATGCAAAGACGGTTCTGATTGCCAAAGGTGAGGATCCACCTTCACATCTGTATGGCAGTTTAGATGACATGGGATATTTCTATCTGTTCCCTCAAGTACAGACAAGAATCATGTTGAACACTTTGCATCTTGATGCAAGAAAAGTCTGGCTCAATTAGACCTGGGGGATTGACAAGGATTGCCATGAACTTGATGCCTCCAGGGAAAGCATTGAGCCTGAACCTGGACATTTTATTCAGTTTTTCACGGTAAATCATCATATCCAGATGCAATCGACATAACCGGATTTCCCAGCCAGGGAAGGGAATCTCCTTGTAGTTTCTGAATTCTCATTTCCCTCCTTAGATTGCAGCAAAGGGAGATGTGCACATTCCTCACTTTCCCGCCCCCTAGCCCCCTACAAACTCCCTGAGAAATTTCATGCCTAATAAAAAATATTTTTGGCATCTCTTGAAATTCCTTAAATGTCGCTCCTGAGAAGAAATCTCTGAATTTGCTTGAGCAAAACGTGCAAACCTCCCTCGGAGAAATTTCATTAGTCTTATTGAAACTTCTTGGCTTCCCTCAGAATTCCTCATATGTTTGGCTGAGATGCAACTTTTGAATTTGTGTTTGAGTTCAGAAGTGATTGTGGTGGCAACTCTGTAGTTCCTTGGGCCCAGTGCATTTGGTAGGGATCAACAAAGATTGCCGTGAACCCATTTACCAACCCTGGCAAAGAGAGACACTGGAGGTGGGGAGGACAATCCTGTCGTGTCAGAAACTTGAGACTGAAGGAGATGAGGTTATTGGGGGGGGGGGGGGGTGCTAAATTGTCCTTGTGCCAGTTAATGAAGCATTTGGACAAATGAACATTTTTCCTTGCTTTGGAACGCGTAAGATATCCTTGGATTAATTTTAGAAGTCTTCACCAAAGCTTTACTTCTGTGTCCCAGTGTGCTAATTAATAAGAAGAGGTGGACAGTGAGTGACTCATACTGGAGACAATCCAGCAGTGAAAAGAATAATATCAGCATTCAAGGAACTGAAAATATTCCAAGAAAAGTTGACCTTGGTGCCGGAGGTGGGGGGAGAGTTGCGGAGATGTGGGGAGGTCAGGATTAAATAGCCAGGGCTGGGAGATGCGCAGAGAGATTTGTTAAGAGGAATTCATTTATATTTCTGCTCCACCCTTTCTCTGAAGGATCAGGGTGGGCTGTGTGTGTGTGTGTGTACACATCCATAAACACACAGCAAACAGATCCCCCATTTTTTAAAAAACAACATACACCTCCTTTAGTTTTGGCTAAGTTCTAGAGGAAACTGGTTGCAAAACCTGGGAGCGGCAGTGAAGAATGGATCTATTGCTATCTGTTAAAAGTGCATGGATGATGCTATCAAAAGAGCTCAAGGGGGGAAAAATGGAAGCCAGTGAAGAAAAGAATAAATACAATGAAGTATTTGAACAAGGGGAAATATCTTTGAAATAACATAGGTGTGTAGAAAGGCCCCGTTTTTCAACCAGTAACTATTTTGATCTGTACAAAGTGTGTAAGTTATGCATTTCGGTTGGCCTATAAAGGTATCCCTGATGGATTTTTGTTTGCATTTGTTAAATGGCCAACACAGCTACCCCTGCATGTTTCATGTAATTATCATAGTTATACACTCGTCAGACTCATATTTAAATCAAACCTAACAGGGGCAGATTACAGAGTCCTTACAACTCCCACGTTAACACAGCTCCACCGATTGCCAGTTTGTCTCTGGGCACAATTTAGAGTGCTGGTTATGACCTATAAACTCTATATGGCTCAAGTCCAGGCTATTTGGCAGACGATATCTCCTTGGAGAGGTCCTTCTCTCAGTCCAAGCACGATTGGTGGGGACACGAGAGAGTCTTCTTGGTGACTGCTCCTGGACTCTGAAACTCCCTTCCCAGGGAGGCCAGAATGGGCCCTTCTTTGTTGTTCTTCTGTTAGAAAACTAAACCCTTTTTATTCTGACAGGCTTTTAAAACAGAAAGTTTTAAAAGAATAGGCTAGGCAGTAAACTGAACCGTTTTAAACAGCTTTCTATCTCTTTTAATTGCATTTTATTCTTTTAGCTTGAATAGCTTAATTTTATTTTAATGTTCACTTTTTGTATGTTTGAAAGTGGGATACAAATAAATACCATCATCATCATCATCACCACCATCACCACTACTCTACTATTAATGCCATCAGAGTCAATTACTGTATATGCTCAACTATAAGTCAAGCTCATGTATAAGTTGAGGGCAGGTTTGGGGGCCAAAATTATGGATTTTGATATGACTCATGGATAAGTTGAGAGTAAGACTTAGGGGTGTGTAACAAAGGATGCAAAAAATGAAGCAAAAGGAAATAGTGCCAGAAAACTTACAAAATTCTAGCAGGCATAAGTGTTTGTGCTCATCTTCATGGATGAGAGAATATAAAGAGGATGTGAGTTCTTCCAAAACAAATTATACTCTTAATAAATTATAATAATAACATTTTTATTTATATTTTCCAGCCTCTCCCAGGTGGATCGAGTTTGGATTACAACCCAATATAAATACATAAGCACAAGGCACAACAATAAAATATAGAAACAATTGACAATTAAAACAATACTATCAACACTCTTGCCTTTCACCAGGGGATGGTTCCTTTTTAAAAAAAGAAAGAAAGAAAGAAAGAAAGAAAGAAAGTACAAAACAGTACTTACATTGACCTATGGATAAGTCACTTCAGGTTTTGGGGGTCCAATTTTTGACTAAAATTTCTAGACCTATACATGAGTATATACAGTATTTGTTTCCTGCAAAACTGCTTTTCCGTGAGAGCTCTACCTTCATTGTTAGAGGAAAGAGGCTAGTGACAAGTTCAGGCATATGTTATATATGTTATGCCCTACACTAATGGGGCCATTTCCTTTCACCTTCACCACCAACTCCTCACCTGCACTAAATACTGGATTTTTAATAGATTTCAAATTGCATCACATTATTTTGTATCCACTAGGGAGAGCTAGAGGGTCACTTGTCACTTAGCAACAAAAATAATGACCATGGAAGGCCTACAAGAATTCATTTTAAATAACGAGAAAATTGAAATAGTCAAAGAGTTCCCATATCTTGAATCAAATATCGATCAGAATGAAGACTACAGTCAAGAAATCAGAAGATGACTGGGAAGGATTGAGAAGGGCAGCTATGAAAGAACTGGAGGAGATCCTAAAGTGTAAGTGTGGAAGCTAGCCCTGCATGAGAAATTGATTTGCAAAATAAATAAAAGAAAATACATGGAGACATTGATGACAGTAACTTCTTTAAAATATGGTATCCATGTATTGTTTTTGCAAATAAATACTTGCCTATGTACAAACACTCCAGAGCAATTAAATAAATGCTGGATCAGCTTGCTCTAATTTCAATTAATAGACACTTTATAGACATTATTACAACCCATATGGAACTTTTCTCTGTTAATTGGACTGATCATCAACAACAAGCTGTGTAAATAAGAACAGTGTTAGTGTTCCCCTTTACCAGTGGCATCACTAGAGGAGTGTGAGGGATGCGGACCACACCGGGTAACACCTGAGAGGAGGAATGACACCCCGTTGGAACTTCCTCGCACTGGGGTGTGTGTGCGGTGCCGATGCCAGCGCCTTTCCCTTCTCTACTGCTCTGGTTCTCGGCTGAGGGAGACAAGGCAGTAGAAAAGAAGAGGCAGGTGCACATGTACCTTTCCCCCACCTTTCCGGGTGCCTTGGCTAGCTTGCCTGAGCAACCCTTGGCAATGGGGAAGAAGCATGCAGGCTTATGGCTGGTCTCCATGGGTGGCTAGGGGGCAGGGCAGGGCAGGCCGCCACCACTGTCACCACCTCCCAACACCCACACTAGATGACACCAACACTAGGAACGCCTCTGCCCCTTCCTCCCATTTCTTCTTCTCCTGATTTTATGTATGTTGTGATCACTGTATCATTCCATATACTTAGATTTACATGTTTCTTTATTCACTTTGTACAGCAGTACAAAATTCAATAAAAAAAATTAAAACGTCTGCTCCCTAAAGCCCTCCCACAACCAATTTCACAACATAGAACTAATTTCAATACGGACAGTGCTCTGCTAGTTGGGAATTTTGTTTGCCAACCACTTCGTTTTGGACTAAAGTTCTCAGAATTCCCCAGCCAGCATGGTAATGACCTTACACTTTGTAAACTGCTTAGGGAGTGCTTAAGTGCACTGATAAGCAGTATAGAAATGTACTTGCTATTGCTGTTCCTGATCTCTGTGCTAGTTACTGAGTTCTAAAAGTTGTAATCCAACAAAGCATTTTGTCCAAGCAGTGTGGTGATTGCGTAAAGAGCAATGAACAGCACATGAGAAACACACTGAGGCAGGAACCCACCGATCTATCACAAGCTACAGGTTGCTGGATTTTTTGTTAAAAGCCTTGCCTGCTTTGTATAAGATGCAGACTAGCTTGTAGATGCAGACTAGCTTGTAGCTTGAAGAGGCTGGTGAAGTAACAGACACCAGCACCTATGTAAGATGGATAAAAAACCTGTTTGGAGTCACATTTTGCATGTTCCAAGGCTGACTATCAAATGGAAAGTAGCTTGCCTTAGAAATCCACACACTGCCCAGACTGTCAATGCATTTTTGTACAGAAAAAAAAATGTGGATAAAGTCATGTGTACACTGGCAGATGGCACTTGGATAAAAATGCATACAATAAGAAATGAGGTGTGTGTGTGTGTGTGTGTGTGTGAGTGAGAGAGAGAGAGAGAGAGAGAGAGAGAGAGAGAGATGATAATAAACACAGATTTCCTTACAATGCAATTAGAAGTCCTGCAATTTATTGAAAGAATCCAGAGTGAGAATACTAGTAGGGAGATGTCAACTACAGCAAGTGCGACCGATTAACACAAAAAGCACTTATAGGCCTAGGCTGATGGTTTCATGCACCAAGCTACCCCATAACGCTAAGCAGAGAGCACCTTGGAAGAACAATTCCTATGGAACAAACCATTGTCACATGTTTCTTGCCTTTGTATCATGTATGGAGGCTCCCAGAAACATCTGGCTAACCACTGCTGGGAATAGGATGCTGGATTAGGAGAGATTCTAGGACTGACCCAGCAGAAACCGTTCTTAAGACTCTCTGGTAAATTGCTTTGTCCTTCATCACAAGAGGAAATTCTCATCTCCTCCTCCTTTGGAACTGGTATGATTCATGAGTATACACTGCAACCATTTGTCATTATGAGATCATTATCAGATAAGCCTTTCCATGAGCCTCCACCCACAATTTCGTTCTCTTCTTGGCTTCTGACTCAGTGTTGATGTCCTTTCAGTTCCTCCTGTCTTTGGCTGGAAGTATAAACACCTTGTCACAGATAGTCCAAAGAATCATCTACCTACTAGCACTCTTTTATTTAAAAAAAACAAAACAAAACACAAGACATTTCTCTATAACCTCAAAGAAGCTGTCAAAAATGACCCAGAATGTTTCAAATCAATGTTGGGGATGTCAAAATAAGGAGGGCTCCATTGTTCATAGGTGGTTGACTTGTAAGAAGACCAAAAAAGATTTTACTGGTCTAAATGTATACGTTAACAAATTATAAAGCTACATTTTGTAATGTTACCAGAAATGTTTTTACTAGGTATTACGGATAAAGAATCGGATAGTAAATATGGAGCACTTACTCGATATATGACAATAGCAGCAAGATGATGGAAGAATGGATTTTTAAGATAACCAAGTTATCCCAGATAGCCAAATTAACTTGAGTTCTAAAGGATAACCCAACAGAAGACTTTTTGAAAGCTTGGAAACTATTTATGGACTTTTTGAGCAATAAGAAATCTAGTAATGTACATACAGTCAGCTCTTGCTATCTGCAGGCTTGCCATCCATGGATTTAAACATCCACAGACAGCCCAGTCTCATTCAATCCAATGGCGGTACGTGCACACCACTGCGTGTGACCAGTGCATGGTGCACTATTATTGGGAACAACTGGACTTGAGGTCCCACTTTTTTTTTGGTATCTTCAGGGAGTGGGATCCGGAATGGAACCCCACACATATGAAGGACTGCCTGTAATCTTTGGGTTTGGGTATTAATAATTTTAGTAGGATTGTTTAGTTGGATCTGTAATGGTAGAGTATTATTTTTACTCTTTTTATTTATTTTCATTATAGTCAGGATTAGGTGGGTCTGTGCATAAGCTGTATTTTTTTTTTTACTCTTTTTTTCCCTTTCCCCCTTTTTTCTATTTTGTTTTCTCTTCATCTTCTCCCCCTCTTGTTTTTTTGTCTTTGATTGTATACTGATTGTAAATTAATTTTATGTTAAAAAATTAATGTAAAATAGTTTTAAAAAAAAGAATAAAAAGAAATTTCCTCAAACTGTAAGCAATGTTCAGCATAAGATATGATCAGGCCAAAATAGCTATTGAACACCATGTTGTTGATATAGAGTGCCATGAACGGATTTTACTGCACATGCATCCACAAAAAGGTCCCATTCCGGCTCCTGTACCCAAGCTGTCCCTGTTTAGTGCCAGCAGGTGCCATTTTGTCTGGACGGAAGTCTTTTGACCAGAACATTTAACACTTCTTGGCACTGGACAGGGTGCTGGAATGGGACCTTTTTGTGGATGCTTGTGTGTGTGGTAAAATGCATTCATGTGCGCCCCCGCGAGTCCCGTCCCCATCCCCAAAACGTTTTAAAAAGTTAATGCGATAAAGTCCAATATTTAAAAGCCAGTGTATATGTTACACAGACATAGAAGCAGCACAAGTGGTTGAGACTGCTTCTCTCCCCATGCTGAATGATGTGTAGGTGGACAGAGCTTGTGTAGTTCTATTCTGAGAACTGGGAGCTTCGGGTACTTCTGCTTTGTGCTTTATTCAAGATAAAGAAGCCTCTTTAGGATCTAATTTCTTTGGATGGGAGGACTCTGATCAAAGGAATGAGCTCCAGTTTTAGAAGACTGCCCCCGCTTCACAGTTCATCCCATTCATCAGAATCCTTTTCTAGGAGCTAGAGGACTACTATAGGGAGAAGAGACAAGGAAACACACACAGAATCACAGAATTGTTGTAAGCGAGGGCTTGGTTTCCAAACCTTTTACCATCTTGGTTACTGTCTTCTAGACATGTTCAACTTCTGTCCACCCAAACCTGGAGACAACCCTTGGTTTTTCCTGCTTCTCAGTAATGTGTGATTTGGCTCAAAGAGACAAGAGCTATCAATTCTAGTGAACAATATATAGTAATGGTGTAAAGAGATATTTCAAAGTAACTCAGAGGAAGCCCTGTTCATATGTGTCTTTTAAAGAGGCAAAGTGTGTTGAAAGAGGCTATGAGACTGTGCCTTCACCTGTATCCCCAATGTCACATGGCTTCTCCTAGATCTATCTTCACTGCCCATGTGTTCACATATATCTCTGAAGCAGGGATGGCTTTGTGCATAGACTGCCACATGTTGAAGCTTCCCCAAATCTTGGAAGGTAAAGTTAGTCCCTTGACATGAATGTCTCGTTGTAACCGACTGTAGGAGACAGTAGAATCTCCGTTTCTAAGCCGAAGAGCTAGCATTGTCTGAGGACTGCTTTAGTGATCATGTGGCCAGCATGACTGCACCGAACGCTGTTACCGTCTCACTTAAGTGGTAGCTATCTATCTACTTGGATTTGCATGCTTTCACGCTGCTAGGTTGGCAGAAGCTGGGACTAGTGATAGGAACTCTCCCCATCATGCAGCACTTGGGCATTGAGCTGCCAACCTTCCAATCTTCAGATCATTAGAATTGGTGTGTTTAACCACTAAGCCACTGTCCAAAAACTTTTCATCTTCATTGAAGAATTGAAATGGTTCAATGGTCCTGAATATGTTGTACTCTTTTGTCCAGCAGGGCCTGCTGCAGATATAATTTTTTTTACAACCACAGGCAAAAAAACAACCATGTCACAATTGTTGCAGCTCATTGCAGTGGCTCCTTTACCACTTATGTCTCTTTTTCTTGTGCAGAGTACTGTGACTTCTTCTCAAATCCCTCCACTAAACATCCATGTCATTTTAATCTGCCTGCTCATAGGCTTCCAAAGACTGAATGCAACTACACAGAGCTGGCGGCTGCTAGTTCCACCCATGACCAAGTCAGGGACTCACCTCCTCTCTCAGACCATGTCCTTTAGCAGAATATATGGCCCTAAACAGACAAAAAAAAACTCAAGCTTCCAAGTAAGTTAGCCAAACAAACAACCTTAACCTAAAGGTTTACCTAGGACCTTATCAGAGATCAGAAATTGGAAGTATAATCTAATGGCAATCCAAACGCAATCATGGGGTTTCACGTTATTGCGAATTAAAGTATCTCACGCAATTTTGGGCAAAAGGGAAGTCATTCTGAACTTCCTGATAGAGGCAAGCATCAAGGCATCAACCCAGATCCCCCCCAGGGGTGGCGGACCTATTAGAATGGTCCACCCTCGAAGGCTGATGGAACCTGATAGGTTCCAAGAAGCCCTAGAGGGATATATGGTTGGAAGTGACGGCGACACTGTTGATGCCCTAGTCAACACCTGGGATACGGATCTCTCTAGGGCTATACACAGCATCGGTCCCAAGCGCCCTCTCAGGCCTGCTTCTAAAAAGAAGCCCTGGTATACGGAAGATCTCCGGGCCAGGAAGCGGGTTCTGTGACGGCTAGAGCACGCCTGGCGGAAACATCAGCGTTTATCCGACAAGGCTCTCCTAGACCACCTTTTGGAGGACTGTGGAGAGGCGATACGAGCAGCTAAGAATTCATTCTATGCTGCTCGTATCGCGTCCGCGGAGTACCATGCAGCAGAGTTGTTCAGGGTAGTGAGGGAGCTAACTCAGCTCCCTCCTGCCCCGAATCAGATCCTTGAACCCACTAAGGCCTGCTGTGACCAATTTAACAACTTCTTCGCGGATAAAATCTCTCGGATAAACGAAGGTCTGGACGCCAGTCTTAAAGCAGAATCCAGAGTAGAGGCATCCAGAGCTTCCGTGGACTCGGTTGCACTGGATCAGTTTGAGTCTGTCAGTACCGAGGATGTGGACAAGATCCTTAGAAGCGTTAGGAAAACAACTTGCTCCCTCGATCCCTGTCCCTCATGGCTAGTGGCACAGGGGGGACCGGTTGTAACCTCATTGTTACACTGGATTATTAATACATCATTGAGGGAGGGATAGTTTCCTGAACATCTCAAATTGGCCATAGTAAAACCAATACTGAAAAAGCCCTCCCTCGACCCCCTGGTATATAATAATTATCGGCCAGTTTCGCTACTGCCATTTTTGGGGAAGGTGATCGAGAGGGCAGTTGCAATCCAGCTTCAATCGATCTTGGATGAAACTGATTATCTAGATCCATTTCAAACCGGTTTTTGGGCGGGCTACGGGGTAGAGACTGCCATGGTCGCCCTGGTCGATGATCTCCGTCTGGGCATCGACAAGGGTAGCGTGTCCCTGCTGGTGCTCTTGGACATCTCAGCGGCTTTCGATACCATCGACCATGGTATCCTTCTGGAACGCCTGGCAGAGGTGGGAATCGGAGGCACTGCGCTCCAGTGGTTCAGGTCCTACCTCTCTGGGAGATTCCAGATGGTGCAGCTGGGAGACGTTAGCTCTGATAGGAGGGCCCTAAAATTTGGGGTCCCCCAAGGAGCTATTCTGTCCCCCATGCTCTTTAACATTTACATGAAACCGCTGGGAGAGATCATCCGGAGGCATGGGGCGCGGGGTTATCAGTACGCTGATGACACCCAATTAGTCTTCTCTATGTCTCCGACTGATGCAGTGACCGGGGATGGCGTTGCTCCTCTCGTGGCCTGTCTGGAATCGGTAATGGACTGGATGAGGGAAAACAGACTCAGCCTGAATCCAGAGAAAACGGAAGTGCTTGTGATAGGTCCTCCCGGCCCAAGGATGGAGGTGGTTCCACCCGTCCTGAGCGGGCTCACGCTTCCCGTAAAGGACACTGTACGCAGCTTGGGGGTGCTTCTTGATCCGTTTTCAGCTTCGGCTGTTACGCCAACTGCGTCCCTACTTGGACCGGAGGGACCTTGAAACGGTAGTACACGCTCTGGTAACCTCTCAGTTGGATTTCTGCAATGCGCTTTACATGGGGCAGCCTTTGTATCACACTCAGAAGCTACAATTAGTGCAGAATATGGCAGCTCGGTTGGTCACTGGTGTATCCGGGACCCACCATATAACACCGGTTTTGAAAGACTTTCATTGACTGCCTATTCGCTTCCGGGCTCAGTACAAAGTGCTGGTTATTACCTATAAAGCCCTAAATGGCTTGGGCCCAGAGTACCTAAAGGACCGTATCTCCCCACATAATCCGCCCCGCACACTTAGATCGAGCGGGCAACACTTATTAAGAGTTCCAGACACCAGACTTTCAACTACAGCTAAGAGAGCATTCTCCATATCCGCCCCGAGTCTCTGGAACTCGCTGCCCATAAAGCTCCGTCGTGCTGCCTCTCTCACCCAATTTAAAAAGGAGTTGAAAATGTATCTATTCAAGCTCGCTTATCCTTAATTGTGACTTTCTATTGTAACAGCCCCCCCCTCCAGATGAGCTGCTTGGAGTATTACCATCGAACATCAGCATTGGGTCGATAATGTTTTTATCTATTTGTTTAGTTTTATTGTATTGGAATGTTTTTAACTGTAAATATGTTGTGCACCGCCCTGATCACAGGAAGGGCGGTATATAAATAAAGATTATTATTATTATTATTATTAATCATGGGTTTTACATTATTGCGAATTAAAGCATCTCACGCAATTTCGGGCAATGGACAGTCATTTTCAGGTAATGGGAAGTCATTCTGAACACATTCCAAACGCAATAGGAATTCATGTGAATTCCAATTGGCTCCAATCATAATAAAGATAAATTACTCCCATCTGGTAAACTCCCTAGTTTTTCTCTTCTACCAACCCCATGAGAAATGTCCCCATACTCTCCCTGCTCATGGGCTGCCAGTGGCATCAATAGGATGGTGCAAGGAGTGTGGATCATACCAGGTGAAACTTCAGGAGATGATACCCGGTCAGGCCCTCTTGCCAGTGTGGGTTGAGAAGGGGCAAGTGTGCTCCTTAAGGCTTCACCACAATGGTGGCTTCCTCCTGAGAAGGCTGCCACCATGGCAAAGGAGAAGGGCGAGTGAATCCTTTTAGTGGTGTGCACCACCATCCTCCAGCAGCCCCCCTTGACAGCTCATTACACACACTAGCCGCCCTTGAAAGCCCACTGCACCACACACCCAGACAATGAATGGCCTGCCAGATGAGATCCGTCATATAACCACCTTAGCGAGCTTTTTAAAAGTTGAATAATAATAATAATAATTTAATAATAATAATAATAATAATATTTTATTTAGAATCTATCCATAGAAAACAAAGGGAAAATTCCTGGATTTTAAGGTAGCTGTGTGTGGGCTCTGTGTTTATCCTTTCCATGTATACAAAAGGTAGCAAGAGAAGCAGGGTTCGACATGAACTCAGATGTTCCTTCTCAGGGTTACTTCAATATTTTATAATGCTGACACCATCAACATTTTATTTCCTTTTCTGTCAAAATTTTAGAAGACAAATGTACAGAGCACAATTCTAAATAAACAAATAAATAAACACATGCCATGCAGAAGAAATAATGTTCTTGATGATTTCGTCAAGGAAGAATGGAGCAAAGGCCTTTAAGGTTGCATTTTATGTATCTGCTACCTGGATGCTAAACACATATCACAATATAATTTATTTCCAAGTACTGAACAGCAGATTTCCAATTTCCTTTGTTGGCCTTAAGTCCCAGTTGATTGCTGTTGCTTTCATATTAATGTGCAAAGAAGTCTCATGAAAGTTTTGATCCTGTCAAATGAAAGTTTCCACATTTTTGCTGCAAAATGTGCAGAGCAGAAATGGTCAGTGAAAGTTGGTCTGTAGAGGGAAGATTATAATAAACCACATCCAGTTGGAATAACAGAAAAAAAGTTTGACAAAAATATAAGCCAGGAGGGGTAACCAGAGGGATGCCAAATTTGGAGATGGAGAGATCTTGATGGAAACTCTGTTAGGCAACTAACAATCCCTCTCTCCCTCCCTCCCTCCCTTCCTTTATTTATACCCTGTCTTTCCTCCCTATTTTTCCCCCAAAAACTGGGGAGATTACTATGCACATCTTTTAAACCATGATTAGATTATGCCGCCAACTTAATATGAAACCCATGGCTGATCTGTCCTTGGCCTGTAGTTGCTGCATCCCTTTCCATTGATGGGGGAACCCATCAATGACCTCACAATCATGTTAGTCCCCAGATTTGAAACATCACTGCTGGGGTAGTTGTGAGAATGGCAGTCGCATGGTGTCTGTATCTTCTTCTCTCCCATCTCCACTCCCTCTCACTATTCTCAAGTAGCCTTATTCCCTTTGTTTTTCCTATTTCTTTTCTTTTCTCTTTTAAATTGCAATTTGTTCACCATCATCCAGTTCGTCGCTGCTGATAGGCACTGGTTTAGAACTGAAAAGGTTCTCTTGGACTGAGAAGGGAAGGGCAGATAGTGCAGGGTATCATCAGCATACTGGTGTCACCTGACCCCAAAATTCCAGATAACTTCCCCCTGTGGCTTCGTGTATATACATTCATCCCTTTATATCTATGGGGGATCTGTTCTGGACCTCCCCCTGCAAATATCAAAAAATGCTGGAGTCCCATTGTTTCCTATGGTGACACAACATGTGCACAATCGCACACGCATCCGTTAAAAACAATGCGGTTTGATGTCCAAAGAAGCTCAAATCTTAGGATGGTAAGCTGATGGGCAAGAAGAGCCCCCTGTATTAAATTGTACCGGGAATAAAACAGAGCCCTGCGGGAAACCACAGGCTGACCAACAAGAAGTTGAACAGGAGTCCCCTGACACCACTTCATGCTTTCAAGCTGCTACATTGGCAGAAGCTGGGACTAGTTATAGGAACTCACCCCAACATGCAGCATTTGAGCATTGAGCATTCCCTGCAGAAAGGAATGGAGCCACTGTAGAATTAAGTTTCCAAGTTCCATTAGAGACACAGTCCAAAAGGTATTATGGTTTATGGTGTCCGATGGTGCCGAAAGGCCCAGCAGAACCAACAAGGACACACTCATTCATCCTGTTCCTGCCATAGGTCATCCATCAAGTGGATCGAAGCTGTCTCTCTCCCATAGCCAGGCCTGAAGCCAGACTGAAATGGATGTAGATAATTTGCCTCATCCAGGAATGCCTGGATCTAGGAAGACACCACATGCTTCAGTACCCACATAACCACATAATCAGTCTAACACATAATATTTGATGGCTTAATCATCTTTAAAGGTTATTGCTGCAGTGGAGAGAAAGAAGCAGAACACTGACAACATATTTCGGATAGGCTATGTACAATTTAATTCTCTCCCTCCCCTTCTGTGTGCAATGGCAAAGCTCACAGTTAACGGAAATGTCTCAAGTGGGTGCTGAGTTTGTTGAACAAAACCTTGCAGCTGCAGCCACCCACAGCCACAAGTCCCGGAGGAGTGAATTGTAGGCAGCCTGGATCTCTTTTGGCGCAAAGAGATTATATTTGTGAAAAGAAAACAGATGGGAATGGAGAAGCCGGAAAAAAAAAATAGGGGTGGGGGAAGAAATCTTGGTTTTGCAAGCTGTTGGAATAATATTCCCCAGTTGTTTCTAAACTAGCCTATGAAGGAGCCCAACAACCTATGGGATCCTGGACTTAACATCCTTCAGGATCTCACTATATATGTGTGTCAAACGCAATAAGCAGCAATTTAAGCACCATAATGTATGGTATGTATGCATAAGGTTGGGAGGTGTATAACATTATTCAGCATTTACTGCATTGCAAATAAGATGAAGCATTTCACTAGCCTTCTCTTTTTAAAAAAACAAAACCCTGAGTTAACACGCCATTCTTAGATGCCGTCAGCTAATAGTTTTCAAAGGTATGTCTGGTTAAGGTCACTGCTGACACAGTTGTTAATCTGTTGCAGGTGAACAGATTCCTACAGCCGCCTTGAAATGGTGCTTTGAAAGACAGAGACGGCATGGCTATATTTGGGTGGCAATAAAGGCTGCTAAAGCAGGATCAACCCAGCAACACGGATTGAAAAACATACATACCGTTAGAAATCACCATTTACTCTTGGATAAGTCATTTTTGACACAACAAAGTTAAATGCAGGCAGCTTTCCTTGTGATGTCTCTGCAGACACTACTGCAAACAACACTGAAAATACATCATTGACTCCACATAAAAAGGCTTTGCCATATCATAGTGTTCTTAACCAGGAGTACCATTTGGCAGTTTAGCTTAACATCCTTGTTACTGCATGTTGACTTTACGCTTCATTCTCTTTCATAAAGGCTGTATCTGCACTGCAGAAATAATTTGGTTTCATAGCACTTTTAACTGCCCTGGCTCAATGCAATTAAATTCTGGGAACTGTAGTTTTGTGAGACATTTAGTCTTCTCTGTCAGAGAACTCTGGGGGGCCACTGCAAACTACAGTTCCCAGGATTCCATAGCACTGAGTCCACGCAGTTACACTGGTGTGAGACTGGATTATTTCTGCACTGCAGATACAGCCCCAATTCTCATATTCCTTTCCTGTTGCTGGAGTAGAGATTTTGAAGTTTGCTTCTTAGGAAATACAGAATTTGCAGAAAGAGTTTTGTTTTTAAATACAGGTTACCAGATACAAAGAGAAATGGAAGAAATGGACAATTATTAGGACCTAAACAGGTCAAGTTTAGACATTCACTTATTTGAGAAAAAGGAAGTCATAACGAAGAATGGAAGGCCAATAGGAGAAGGGCAATGGGAGATTTAAGAAACAGAAGATCTGCACTTTATGGAGCAAACATGAAGCATGCCTTCTGCTTTTCTCAAATGTGTGGACACCATGTTGTTTTTAATACTGTGAACAGTCAGCATAGTGTAATGGTTTGAATGTTGGAAGACTACTCTGGAAGCCAGGGTTCAGTTCCCTGCTCGGCCATGAAATCCACTGGGTGACTTGGGCAAGTCACATGCTCTCAGCCTCAGGGGAAGGCAATGGCAAACCTTCTCGGAACAACTCTTGCCAAGGAAACCCCACGATTAAGTTCATATTACAGTCACCGTAAATTGGAACTGATTTAAAGGCACACAACAACAGAACTATAACTCCATGGTGATGCTTTGTGTGGACGTGGGGGTACCTTCTTTCCTATTCAACTCAATGTCACATTATTGAATCTCTTTGAAATGCTGGTATTCCCACGACCCACCCCTCATTTGTAAAATTAATGGGAACGGTGAGGGTGAAACCAGGGATATGACAGAAGCAACTTTTCTTTCATCATTCACGTCTGTCCTGTTAGCAGATAAAGCTGAGTGCATGGGTCAAGCATGCTGAATTCCCCCTGCCTTGCCATTTTTTCTCCACTGATCTGATACTGGAAGAAAGCCTGCTAAGATAACCGATCATTTTTGAGTGCCAATATGCTTCAGCCGTGAGGGGTGCTGTCTAGATGAGAAGCGTATTATAGATTGCAACTGGAATAGTAACTACCCCACAAATAATGAACAGTCTTTTTCACTTTTGTAAGCAATCTTATCTAGACCTCCAGCAAAAAGTATTGAATGTACAGCATGGTTTTTTTAAAGAATCAAAACCAAGTAAGAACAGCTTTACTTTTGCACCAGTGCTTTAAACTAACTCTGTATTATAAGGGATTTAACTATACTTTTGCACCAGTGCTTTTGACTAACCCTGTATTTTAAGGAATTTAACTATTAAGGAAACACGTAAATAGCTCATTATGTGCTTAAGAACATTTGGCTTTTCAGTTTGAACCAGCCTTTAAAGCAGGTGGCATCTGGACTTTCCAGGGCCAGCATACAAACCTACGGAGAACAGCAATCATTGATCTGTTCCAAGGAGAAAAATAAAAGTTTGAAGGGACTGGATTTCTAGAAAGATCTTACTGTGCACATGGTGCAATTTTAGTCCCACCATGTTACAGCTTGGAAAAAATCTCTATAAAAGCTTTCCTGTAAATTCTAGCACACTTTAGCATTACCAAGAAAACAAAGCTCAATGACGCTCATAGAACAAACAAGTTGCAATCTGGGTGCCAGTTGAAAGGTGCCAATTACTCCGTGTTCCAGGCATTTTGGACGCTTAAAAAAATAAATAACACTATAACCTTTTAATTATTTGTGACTGAATCCTTACTTTCTTTTATAAGCAATGTTTGCTAACTTAAAGCTAGATCACTGGAGCCAGTTCCATTCTGTATGATTCCAGGGTATTTAAACTGTAAATATGAATACATGATTTCTTCTTACTAAATATTAATACTATTTTGGTTGGCACTATGTAATATTAAAATACCTCACTGAAACTAGTTATATTTTATAGCTCTTTAAAAGATGCAGCTATGTGGAAGCTGTGTTATCCCACGCCAGATGTATGCAAGGGCTTTCCATTCTCTTTTTATGAACAGAAATACTTTACAAGTGCAAAGAGATTCCCTGTAAGTAGCATTCCACAGCTCACCCTCCCCCTAAAAAAAACGAAGAGAAAATCTGTGTGTTTTAGCCTAGCATCTCATCAAAATTGTCTGTAAGAGAGCAAGGGCACATCTAATTTATATTTGCACCACAGAAATCCCTAGTGCTCACCAGTCTGAAGAATTACCTGTTTCGTTAACCTCAAATTTGGGATATTAGCTTTTACAACACGTGGTGAAAGTTCAGTGTTATTAACCACAACCAATCAGGTACTCTAGGGGTATTTATACTTCAGAATATGTAAATACAAATAGCGAGTTATTTGTAATTCATTCATTATCCCAAAGGTCTAAGTACTTCATGTAACTTGGAAATAACATGCTTTTTCATTATAACCATACATTTCACTATAGTCACAGTTATGGAAGTGTGACCTCACTAAATAATGGAAGACATAAATCAAGTGCCGGATCATACTTTTGTGCGAGTTCTGTTCTGGATGTTGAGGTGACCAAAATGTGGATAGAAGGAGAATGGTTTGCACCACAAGCCAATAGCTTGTAGCAACGAACAAGGTGACACTAGTAGCTTGGAACTATAATTCTGCAACTAACTCATTACTTTAAAAAAGTAACTTTCTTAGCTCTGGCATACCCAACACTTTCCCCCCCTTTTAACAGCAACTTCACCATGGAGTGTGTTTGAATCTGTATTTCCTGAAATGATGCCATCCCAAAACAAGTTTCTCATGGAGACCTTGGGGGACATTCCTGCTTTTTTGGAGAGAAACATCTGCACAAGATTTTGGACTTTAAAACTCTAAATTTTAAAGCGCATGTGAGTTCTGTGAGTCATATATTAGTGAGAAATTCTTCCTAGTTATTCTCTTTTGCAGAAGTTGACAAACGAATCATGAACAAAGAGAAGACAACAAACATGAAGATCTGAAAGTGCAATTGAGATGATACTATAATTCACTTTATCTCTTTATTTACACCACAAGAATAACAAGTTGTCATAATGTGGTACAAAATACTGGACTTCTATTAATAAAGTTGAAATTGAAGTTGGTATTGTCAGAGAAAGACACCATTGGCCAGTAAAAAACAATTAAAATAACAAAAGCAGGAATGAGAGACCTAGAAAAAAAAATTCAACTTCACCAAGTAACAGAAAAAAGTCATAAGAAAATTTAAGTACAAAGAATATGCTACCATCACGTAAAGGATTCATACAGTTAAGAGTGAAACTGTGTCTAAATTACAGAATAAACTGGTAGCTGCTACCAATGGTGACAACATACTGATCATGTATAGGCAATAAAGCAGAATATAAGAGTTACAACTTTTGGTACTACATAGTTTAACAAGCTCTTGGGTGAATAATCTTTCAACCCATATATATAGCGCCTCCAATGTTGAGCACCAGAAGTGTTAAAATTCTTTGTTTTTCTTTCTTTCAAGAGAATTCTTTTTAATATGAAATACAAAGTGAAGCTGGGAGGAAATGAAGCTCAACTATCACTATGAAGAAACTTCATTTCCTGCTGATATAAAGTTGTGTTTGAAACCACAGTGTTTGCACAGTACATCACTGCTCAAATGTGAAATCTATTGATACATCATTCCAAGTATTTTTTTTAAAAAAAGTTAACACAGCTGTGCTGAAGAGTTAACTCTTAAAGTTCTTGTCATTTTCATATGAGAATTAATACAAAAAGAAGTTGGCATAGGTCTGTGCCCGCCTTATCTTTTCCCTGCCTAAAGGAAAACAAAAGAAAATACCTCCCTCCCCCCTTTAAAAAAAATCACACAGGCAGTTCATTTGTGTGTTCTGTGTAGTTTCCCCTAGAACATTATTTCCACATAAATACAATAAACTCTATTATTGGTTTGTCACAAGTGCTAGATATTTTTTCTCTTAAAATGACAATTTTTAAGTAGTCCTCTTATTTTTTTTGTTATCTTACAAAAAAAAAAAAGCACAGCTCCTTAATAGGTTCAGTTAGACAAACTTTCCCCCTCCATGCGCCTCATTTTTAATTTGCATGACAGAAATCATCCCAACCTTTTTATTTCTTGCTAATGCCATGAGAGGGATTTTTTTCCCCCAAAGCTGCCAAGTGTGGCGTGCAGAATCTGTATACAATATAAAGACATGCCAACCTAACAGACCATGCAACCTCAAGGTGTAGGAAACTTAAAAAAATATATTCATATATATTTTATATATATATATATATATTTATTTATTTATATTTATATATATCAATGCCCTTAAAATGTGGGCCCAAAAGTTTACAAAATGAAAAATGGAATGAGTACATGACTAATAAAAAGGAATGTTTGTGTAGTGAAAGTAAAATAAACCCCAAATACTCAAGTATTAGTACTATGTACTACAACCTGGAGCGTAAATTTGGGTAATACAGCTTTAAGATGTTCCTTTGTTTCTAAATTGCTACAAGAGAAGCGTTGTAATAAGTCACCTCAATGCCCTGGAAACGGAGCTAATAAAAACAACTTCTACTGTCTTGCTGGTGGAATTCAGGTACCTCATGTTTGTTGTATATAAAAATGTGGGAATTCTCGACATTGCCTAAGTCAACTTGTACTCTTAGTTTCTCTAAAGAGGGCACAAGCATTCCCATCAGGTCCATGTTAAGTAAATTTCTAGGGGGGGAAATCAAGGCGACATTGGTACCTCCCAACTTCCATTATGGCAAAGTTCCTTTTCTGCTGCACGTGAACTGCAGAAGGAAAACCAGACTCGGTCCCGCAGTGCGATAATGCAGCTCCCATTTTAATAAAATCCAAGAGCTTTAGACTGTGTGAGACAGACTGATTTATAACAAAGATGCTTCTGACTTTAGGAAGATTTGCACTGACAGTGATGTAGCAATTTGTTTATAAGAAACAAATGAAGAATCTTAAAAAGTAACAACACTGAAAGCAGGTAAAGAATAGTCCAGCCCATCACGTCAACAGGTTATCAACAGGTTCTTGTAACAACAGCAACAAAAGTAAATTTAGGTAACATGTAGATTAGTGCTGAAAATAAAGCAAATTTTATAGACTGAACTGATTGTGGATTGTGTTTATCACTTTTATCAAAATGATAAAGAGGAAAATTAACAAGCATGAAATTAGATGATTCCACAGCAAAAAAACAAAAAAAATTGTTTAAGATCACAGCAGCAAGGTGGTCATTTTATAAAATATACATTTTATCTTTACTGTCAAACTTTACTCTTAGAGTACACTTTTGGCAGTTCTAGTGCCAATAAGTATTCATCAATTTGAATGTTATTTGGGTTAGCAAGAACTCAAATATTGTAGTGTGTCTCAAAAATTGCATATCAAGCATTAAATAAAACCTTTAAATTCTCTCTTTCACTCACTCAGATTTATGTATAAGTTCTCATAAACCCACTTGTAATGGAATGAAGAAAAAAAAACTTTTCTGACCAGAAAATAAGTTATACAAAGTGACCCTGTCAGTTATTATAACAATATTTTTTTAAAAAAATACAAATACAAATACAACTGGTGATTCAGATGAGGGACATGTAATATCCTACACTGCTTGAAAAAGAACACATGAACTCAATCTCCTCCAGCCATCTAATATCTCTACTAAAAGTTTAGTTACTTATTCTGAGGGTCTATTCCCCTCACCTCAAAAGGCAACAGGGAGAAAGGAAATGGCGGCGAAGATTAGTACTCTCCCAGCCAACAAGAAGCAATTAATCTTCTTCATCTTATTATCATCATCCATGGTGAAACAGTCTTTCAGAGGACTTACTCAACCAGCGTGGTTCAGGAAAAGTTCTGTGCCTGTGTTAGTTTTAACTGCACCAACAGAGTTTGGCAGACCTTCAACACGGCCATTAAAGTTATTAATGCCTTTAATAATCCTTGCCACACTCTATACTGAGGATATATGATACATCACTCTTTATAATACTAATACATTTTTAAGGTAAGAAAGCTCCTTATTCTTTATTTATTTTTTATGTAGCATAGCAACTATGACTGAAGAACTGAGAAAATATACAATCAGTTTCCTGATATAAAAAAGACCTTGGAATCCTTCCTTTGAAAGGGCTTTCTGAAAATGAAGCCTAACAATCTGCAACTGTCCCACCTGACCATGAAAACTGTTCACCATACAAAAGTCGAAACACAAACAAACTCCAGCATGCAAGGAAAAAGAACCAGACAATGGCTACTGTTTGGAAATACAGCTGTCAAATTGGAAACTAAAAATGAAAATCCATGCAAATAAGGCAGGGCTTTGTGAAAACCACTATAAAATAAAGCAATAGCAAATGCCTATTTGCTAGAAAACTCATTTTGTTAGAAGAGAAATCAAAGCAAAAACCTTAAATGAAACCAGAAATGTTTAGGGTAGTTGCCTAGTGGCTAAAATGTTGGCATTCTGAAAACATTCCAAACTATGGTTTGAAAATGGTCAAGTTTCAAACTAAATTCCTTTTCCAAAAACCCTTACATTCCAATTAACAAATAAACCTTCTGCAAGGGAACTTCCAATGGCTACCATTGTAATCTGCATTTATTTATATATTTGTATAAATGCATTATAAATATTTTATCAATAATTTGTAAGAGTTGTCTTTCTAAGCTTGGAATACATTTGGAATATACATTATACATATATATATTTATACCTAAAATATTAAGCAATATCTCATGCTAGTTGCTTTTAATAAAAAGCATTCCAATCTTTTTTAAAAACTGCAGTTGTGTCTGACGCATGCTTTACAACCAAATTCATAGTTTAAATGGTTATACCTAATGTATAGGAGAAGATGTTGGATTTTTAAAAAGAGCTGAATTTTACAAACCCAACAGTATTTGCCACATTGCTGGCAACTACCTTAATTTTTATTTTAAACAGCAGTAACAGAAAAAATAAAATAATCCAAACTTGTAGATGGTTTTGGAGATGCTCTGGCCATTGCTTGCTTTAAGGAATCATGCTAGCAGGAATCCTAGAGCCTTTTTTGTTGACCGCAGTTCTTGGCCTACCATGCCAGAGGAACTGCTGCAGAGTTCTTTTCTTTAAGGCATTGTTCCTCAAAACGTCAGAAAAATCCAGCTGCCCGAAAATCAATCCAATCTATGTTTATAAAAGGCACAAACTCTTCAGATGGCTTTGGAGATGCTAAAGCCGATCCCCTTTCTGGGCTATCTTGTTTTATGTTCTTCCCCTCCACATGCATGCTGTCTGCATGTATATAGATAAGTATAAAAAGCTTAGTTCTTTCCACCCTTCATACGAAGAAAAAAAAAACCTTCTCATATTGTTTGGGTTTTGAAGAGAGTGTTTGTATCACAGGTAGGCAACAGCCACAAAATAAAATATAAACAAAACTACAATGTGGTTTGAGTGGTCTGAACAGAGGGTAATCAAACTTTAAGCACCAGTTTTAAATGTAAGTTGTCATGTCTGTGTTAAATCTTTGATTTTTTAGTTGTTAAAAAAAGCTATTGGCAATTCTGCCAAATACTTCACCAGCTTCTTGCCTCTCACAGGTTCCATTTAGGAAAAGAGGAAGAATGCTCAGTGCTTATGTCTTTCATATTTCTGCTCTTCACCTGCATTTTTCTTTCCCACAAACATATTCTGTACAGATACGGAGAGATTTAGCTTTCTTTCACGCATGACTGCCTTTCTGTATTCTGGAAGAAAACTATGACAGGATGCAGGAGTAACAAGAGAAAGCTTCTTGGCAGAGCTTCAAGACAAGACGAACGAACAAGAGAACTCCAGTCTTTTAGATGTATGCTACAGGGGAGGGTCCTCTTCCATGGGCTCTTCATCTGGCCTGGAAACAAATGCACCAAGAGAAGTCAAAACAATGGAACAAGATCGAATACAGGGAGGAAAGAAGGACAAACAACACAATGCAATAGTGCACCACTTTCAGATTCCACCTCTCAGCTTAACAGGCTAAACCAATTTCATGTTTTGATCTTCCTAAATTATTGTTAGGAGCAAAGAACAAAACTCAAACTTTACTTAAAAGAACCACTGTAACTTTGGTTCCAACCCCCTCAACCTCAAGTTCAAGTTAGCCTTGAAACATGCACGGTGGTTCTTCTGCACTTTAAATTTCAGACTTCCTAAAAGGAAAGACGTTTAATGATAGAAGGGATTATTCAAATAGATATTTTCTATTATTCAGTCCAAAGTAACATTCAAGCAGTTTATAGTGAGGAACTTCTTGGAGTGAAGTACTATTACAAAAGCTGTTTCTCAGTGTTTTAAAACTGTATGTAATATGGCACTGGATTTTCTTTTATTTCTGGTTGAGTAGCCAGTTGTTTTATCCCTCTTCCTAATTTTTACCAGATTAGTTTCTATTTTCTAGAGTCTATACAATTATAAGCGGTATAGAAATGTACTTGCTATTGCTTGCTATTGCTGGTGCCACTCTGGTTATTGGGCCAGTGAAATTATTAACAAGGTGGTTTTTGACAACTGTCTTACTAGACTGTTATGCTGTTTTTGATATGCTGATCTAAAGTATTACAGAATCCTCCAGAGTATATTTGGCAATGGAACAGCAAAGAAAATACTTCCAAAGATAACCACTCTTCTTTTAATGATGAGGGAAGCCTCTGCTTGACCAAACAGGATTCTGCCAACAGTGTCACTAAGCAAACACAACTTGTTATCTCTCATTTGTTGTATCAAATATCATTGTTTCAAATGCATTTCATGTTTTTATAGGTCACCTTTCAGGATGGGATGAAGGAAAATAGAAGGAAAAGATGGAACTCACTTTTTGTCAGGTGGTGGCTTGACTCCCACTGACAAGGATGCCATAGCTGTTACAGTTTCCGCTTCTTCATTCTCACATTTCTGTGCCTCTATCAAAGAATAGCTGACTGTTGAAGCATAACGCTGGAGAGAGTTCCAGTACTTACCTGAACGAAATATGAAACAGTATGCCATTAGGAAATACATTACTGACTGTTACTGCTGGTATTATGACAGAAGAGTTCTCAAGCATTATTCATTACTACTACTACACAGTCACACAGTCTCAACAACTGTCCAAATACTATTCAACATAGCACCATTTAGAAGGCTGCCTACAAAATAAAGGTTTAACAACAGAATTACAATTCAGTACTCACTGTGAATTTCAATGACCTTTTCAATGGAATGCACTGCATTTGCATTTGCCCTTTGCTGTAAGATCTTTTCAGGAATAGGATCAAGCTGAAATTATAAACAAACAAACAAACAAATAAATAAAATATTAGCTTAAGAGTATTTTTTTAAAATAATACCCTTTCTACTTTTTCTTGCTCCAAGTTTATATGTAACAACTATCACAAATATGTTATCAAAGCTGTAATACTGGCAGCTTATATGTACTATGTGCGGTCCATCACAGCTGATGCCAAATAGCATAGCATGCATGCTGCACAACAAATTATTGTACTGATCCTAAAATTTTGTATAGATGATGCTTTGACTGACCCCCTTCTCAGCATTACCATTTCATTCACCTCAAACAGTAAGAAAGGCTAACCCAGTGAAGGAAGATGTAAGAAATAGATGGCTTTCATGGATAGGAAGTAGAATATACAGCTGTCAGGAAGGAAGCTAACACAGTGAAACAGAACTAAAGTGCTACTTTCAAAAGACTGTTAACCAAGTAGTCACCTACAACAACAAAACCCCATGAAGACTATCTAAGCAGTGGGATAACCTTTAACTGCCACCTCCACTCTTCCATTCTTGTGAATACCCACCCACTCATCTGCAAGCAAAGGAAGAGCAATGTGGAACCCTTTCCTCATTTCTCCTAAGGCAAGGATAGACGATGACAAGCCATCCAACAGGTTATCTAGCAACCACCACATACTTATACTGTTATCCCTCAGCACACTGAAAAATAACAGATAAATGTTCCTTTCAGCTTTGCATACTCCTTGGTGTAGAATAAACTTTGTGTAAAGAGGGAAACACATAAGTAGCAGATTGGGGTGGGGAAGGAAGACCAATGTGACAGACTACCTATCCCTGTTCTAAAAAGAAAATATAATTCTTCTAGTACTACTTCCTCTTTTAAAGCAGAACACAGTTGAAGCATAGCAATATTTACAACACCCTCTGCTGCTTCCTCATAATCTACTGCTCTTGTTTTCCTATTCCCACCACAAAGGAAATTTTAATTTCTACACAGAAAAGTACTGATTATATCCTAACTGACATAACATTTGTATTACAAGAAGTTTAGAATATAAATATAGATTTATGGCCAGATTAGTCTTCAACAACCTATCATAACATTATCTGATTTTCACCTGTGGCTTCCTAAAGTGTCATCTGAGACATTTCAGTCAGGCTTTTAGTTTGATGAGCAATTCTGAAGCAATTCCAAAATTACTTTACGGAGCTTCACTCACAACCAACATTTTCCACAGCAAGCAGGCAAATAAGGAAGAAAACAAATAAATGACTGTAGGGACTGGTTGCCTCCTCAACAAACTTTAGGATTTCTAAAACAGAAAATACTGTCTCTATCTAAGCAAAATTCTTGGCTTGAATTTTAAAACATATAATTGTCTTCTACCTATAATAAATACTAGGATGATAGAAAACAAACGTTAAGGACTTGTGAGTCTGTAGAATTTTATGTGCATCTATGCTAACATTTTGTACATTTTAAATGGGAAGCCAGCAGTAGGCCAGGCAGAATAGCTAATGCTCTGATAGCATGCAGCAAAGCTCATAGTGAGCCTGGTGAAAGACTGAAGGATTAGAATGGCAACAGGAGTACCACATTCCTGCTCATTACAATTGTTCTGAAACATTCACTGTAACAAGTCAATTGGCAAGATCCTGAAAGGACTCCACATTTGGGAAGTCAATTCAACAGCTGCACAAGTCTGGAACAACACGCTAACATTTTGTTTGGCAGCACCAGGGTCACATTTGAGCCAGATGGTTTAGCACCAAATTTGGATCAGATGGCCACTGGATAAAACTGGAAGTAAAATACTGTACATGTTGATGTGGTCCCTAAGGATGGGTGGCTTACTTGTTGCAGCAAAATGCCCTTTGGTTTAGGATAGCTTTGTGCCGATACAGAGATTTTTGTCACTGGTCTGATGTTTGCTTAAGGAGGCCACTGACTTTTATTCTCCTATTCCTATTGGCTTTTGGGGTATGAATCTATTCAGGAGTTGTGAGACTCATCCTAAATAAATGAAGCACACATTATGCTCATCGAGAAAAGGGAACCAAGACTGAGTAAGGTTGCTCCTGAAAGAAGCTTCCTCACTACCAAAGAGCACCACCTATGACTTCATAAGCAAATGTGGATTTTTCTAAAAAAAAAAAAAAAAACTACTGAAAAAGCATGATGTAGCACAGCTATTAAGCGTATGAAATTAGAACTTGGTCTAAATCACAACTTAGGTATACATGATCATGTTATCTTGAGAAACTCATTCTCTTTTAACTTCAGCCTCCAATCCAAATCTTTAAAATGGGGATAATAATAGTGACAATGTATGTGAAGTGCTTTGCATGTACACTTTTTAAATGCCATATATTATCATTGTTTACTAGCAAAATGCTGCTCTCGTGACAAACACCTCCTTGTTTTTGTTAAATGATGGCCTGCCTCTATATGCATTTAAGGTAATCTTAACAGTGAGGGCAAGGACACTGAATGCTGGGATAAGGGCAGATTAACTCTCACCCCAAAGTAAGATTATTTGCCTCTATAAGATCTATTGGAAACAAGTAGCAATTGAAGAAGTGACTATAAGACACCATTATGGTGAAAACCCCGCCATCTAGCTGTAGCAACTCCAGTTACTAAGAAACAGTATAGCTTCAGCTGCTTATCCTACTCTAAATTCTTTTTGCTGGTCAACACTAGAATTTGGCAAAGTACTGGGAAGAGCATGGTAGAAATTGGAACATTGCTTTTACAGGTATATGCCATGTCTTTTCAGACTGTAAGCCTGAGGGCAAGGAATTATCAAATTAACAACTTAGTAAGCCACTCTGAGAGCATTTCTAAAGGGGGGGTGTGTATAAATACAACAAACAAACAAATAAAATGGATTCAAAATACAGGTTTTTATGACTCATCAAAGGTGCAGAAAAAAATACACCCAAGCATGACAATGCTTTTATAAAGTATGGTAAGTTATGGCATATAAATATACTAATTTAAATATTTTATAACACATCCGATGTTCTAAACATCAGACCAGTGACAAAAATATGAAAATTATTTGCAGTCTATGAACATTTGAAAGGGTATCTTGAACTATTTTGTTAAGCATCAAACTATATAAAATGCTCAGCATTTTCAAAGTGTATTTGGATATTTTTAAATTTATAGATGACACATCAAGAAATAAGTATAGGGGGAAATTCTGAGGATTCAAGTGACAAAAATGTACTAGGGTGAAACAGATGGTCAAAATAAGCAGGTTTCCAGCTGGCATCAAGGTGGGGCATTTAGAATGTGCACACCTTGAAGCCAGCCCGAAAGTAAGCCAGACTAAAAAGGAGCAGGATTTTTCGGCTTCTTCCTAGAAAGTGTGCACCTTCGCATGTATATATAAATGCACTGATGCCCAGGCGGGTATAAAGGGTTGCTCTTTCCAAATCCTAACCCTAATTGTGCATGTAAATGCCCCGTCGCAGAAGCGCAGTTGAAAGGGACAAAGCTACCATACCTAAGTGATGAGGGTGGCAATGCCCAAAAGAGAAAGTGTGACACCTCTCATGGAGATGAGTACAACATACACAAAACAGATAGTCAAAGAGGGGGCACAAAGGGAGGCATGATTGTACCTTGCCTGCATCTGCATGGTCACACCTCTGCTCTGATGCCCTGTCTGGAAGTGTTGCACATGTGAATATGTGCAGGTTCACAGAAATGGCCATGCAATAGGTTGTCAGTTGTCAGTGGTTCATTCCTGAAGGTGTGCAGGGATCGTGATGAGGAACAGTTAAAAAAAAAAAAAAGACCCAGCAGCATATCTTGAAGCCACACCATGTGGTCATGACATGTGCACTCCAGCCGCCTTGGGAGCCGTAGATTTGATTGGTGGGGTTTCAATGCAGCTTCGCAAAAGGCAGCTTCAAGCCGCTTTTTCCAGCTCATCTGTTTTGTCCCATAGATGCAACTAAACTGGTGAACCAATCTGATCAAGTGGATTTAAAAAATCCAATTATCAGATCCAAGTTTTGTTTTGCTTGTGTTTTGAGGAGTCACTAATAAATGCATTTAATAGCTAATCTTGATTTTTTTGGGGGGGGGATGCAGGCTATCATTTTACCTCTGGTAAAAGCTGAATGTGAACCAGTTTATGTGTTGCCTTGATTCCACGATATTCTTTAGATACAGCTTGTATGCTCAAAACATGAAACATTTCTCAGGCAGTGTCTGAACATTCTTAACACAACAGTTTAGAAATGCTAAAAACAAGGGATGTTGGTGTTCATACAGCTCAGCTATTGAACACTTTTAACTAGCTGAAGCAAAAGCAAGATGTTATACTAATGCTATACATTTGTACAATATGTGAAAAACGATTATTCATTTCTTCCTTGTACTCAGATCCATTCCCTCCAGTGTTTATCGCAAAGAAAGAGATCTGTCTGTGAAAGAGAACTATTAGCAGATACATTTACTGACACGTAGGAAAGGCACAAATACTGCTTCTTGTATCTCTTATTTCTGCTTAGAAGTTTCTTGATTAAAGTGATGGTTTTATATGTACAGTGGTCCCCCGGGATACGAAGCCCCCGGGGAACGAAAGAGCCGGGGCCGCAAAAACGGCCCCGGCTTACGAAGAAAACCCCGGGATACGATTTTAAAAAAAACGCGCGGCCCCTTTAAATTGGTCGCGCGGTCCGTCAAAGAAAGCGGTCCCCCGGGAAATGAAAATTTCCGGGTTACGAAAAGTAATCCGGAACGGATTACTTTCATAACCCAGGGGACGACTGTACATACAGCCTAACGAAGAGTTCAGGACTGACATAAATATCCCTAAGAGATCAGCCACATCCAGTCCTAAACTTGACCATGAAAGATTGAATACAAGTATATTACTAGTCTATTAGATTATCTATTATTTGCACCAAAAAGGGTATGTCAGAGAGAGAGAGAGAGAGAGAGAGAGAGAGAGAGAGAGAGAGCTTTAAACTTAGCAGGAAACAGGAATACTTAAGAGAAAAGACAGCCATTTAGCATTCCTCTGTATGTTCAGCTAGCTCACAATGTAAATACTCTACATGGGTTCTTGTGAGATACCGAATTACTAACGATACTAGACATATAAAACGCTTGTTCTTTATAGTCCTCACCACCACGTTTTTTAACACTGGAATTAATTCAAGTAATAAGAGCACTAAATTATTATATAATAAGATTTGAACAATTCAGACAAAATAATATTAAGTTTTAACTACCTGACAAAAAATTCTTAGGGCCAGAACTGGATTCTATTAGTATTATATCTTAATTACTAGATCATTTGGCTTTAAGGCAATACATATATCAACTTAATTCTGCCTAGATGGACTGTCCTATACTGCGTCATATTTACTTTTGAGTAAGAGCTAACCATCTTGATTGGACTTATTCCTTAATGTACATAGGACTGCAGCCTTAATTTCAAGTAGGTGTTGAAGACAAAGATAGGAATATGCCTGAAAAGTGTTTCAAGACCAATAGTTCCACCTCTTATTTAGAAATGTCCCAAATTTCCTTGGCTGCCTACTGTACACAGCCAGTTTTCAAAGTGGGGTGGAGGAGCTGACCATCGCTCCATTGCTCCGTTGCCATGGACCGACCACTACCTGATCAGGTTTAGACTCACTATGCCTTTCCACCTCCGCTGGGGTGGTGGACCCATTAGAATGGTCCGCCCCAGGAAACTCATGGTTCCAAATGGATTCCTGACGGCTCTTGGGGATTTTCCCGCCTCCTCGGTAAGTGACCCTGTCGAGGCTCTTGTCTCTCTCTGGGACAGGGAGATGGCAAGGGCTATTGACACGATCGCTCCAGAATGCCCCCTCTCGACTAAACGAGCTAAACCAGCTCCTTGGTTTACTGAGGAGCTGAAAGCGATGAAGCGAAAAAAGAGGAGGCTAGAGTGCGTGTGACGTCAGAAGCGGAGCAGATCAGTCCGAGTACAGCTAGTTTCGTATCTTAGAACTTATGATGCGGCAACAAAGGCGGCACAGAGTACATCTATCAAGGCTAAAATTGCCTCCGCTAAGAACCATCCAGTGGAACTGTTCCGAGTTGTCAAGGGTCTACTAAATCCGCCTCAAAGCAAGATTCTAGTTGACTCAGTGGACCGCTGAGAAGAGTTTTCTCGGTTCTTTGTGGATAAAGTTGCCCTGACCCGTTCCAATTTCGACAACACTTTTACGGCAGTCTCCGGAGATGTGACTCGAGCAGCTGCTTGTCCAGTTTTGATGGATTCATTTCAACTGGTTCAGCTCAAGGATGTGGACAGGATCCTTGGACAGGCAAGACCCACCACATGTATCCTAGACCCCTGCCCATCTTGGTTGATAAAGGAAGTCAGAGGGGGTTTGGCAGAGTGGGTTAAGGTGGTGGTGAACGCTCTCTTCAGGAAGGCAACATTCCAGCCAGCTTAAAACAAGCTGTTATAAAATCGCTGTTGAAAAAACCTTCACTAGACCCCACTCAATTAGTCAACTATCGGCCAGTTTCTAATCTTCCATTTTTGGGCAAAGTCATGGAACGTGTGGTGGTCTGGCAACTCCAGGGATTTCTGTTAGACACTGATTATCTTGATCCAGCACAGTTTGGCTTTAGGCCGGGACATGGAATGGAAACAGCCTTGGTCGCCTTAGTAGATGATCTATGCCAGGAGCTCGATAGGGGGAGTGTGTCCCTGTTGGTGCTGTTGGACTTCTCAGCAGCTTTCAATACCGTTGACCACGGTATTCTTCTGGGACGCCTCGCAGATATGGGGCTTGGAGGTACTGCTCTGCAGTGGCTCCGATCCTTTCTGGAGGGTCGGTCTCAGAAGGTGTTATTAGGTGACACCTGTTCGACCTCACAGCTGTTTACTTGTGGAGTCCCTCAGGGTTCAGTACTGTCCCCGATGTTATTTAACATCTACATGAAACCACTGGGGGAGATTATCCGGAGTTTCAGAGTAAGGTGTTATCTGTTTGCAGATGACATCCAGATCTGTCACTCCTTTCCACCTATTACTAAGGAGGCCGTCCAGACCTTGAACCAGTGCTTGGTCGCTGTGTTGGACTGGATGAGGGCTAACAAATTGAAACTTAATCCAGACAAGACAGAGGCCCTCCTAGTCAGTCAAAAGACCGAACAGGGCATAGGGTTACAGCCTGTGCTTGACGGGGTCACACTCCCCCTGAAGGCACAGGTTTGCAGCTTGGGAGTGATCCTGGACTCATCGCTGGGCCTGGAACCCCAGGTTTTGGCAGCTTTTGCACAGTTAAGTCTCGTGCGCCAGCTGCGCCCGTACCTTGGGAAGTCTGATCTGGCAACGGTGGTCCACGCTCTGGTCACATCTCGAATAGATTACTGCAACGCACTCTACATGGGGCTGCCTTTGAAGATGGTTCGGAAACTTCAACTAGTCCAACAGATGGCAGCCAGACTAATAACTGGAGCTTCATACATGGAGCATACTACCCCCCTGTTATATTAGCTCCACTGGCTACCGGTCCATTTCCGAGCTCAATTCAAAGTGCTGGTCTTGACCTTTAAAGCTCTATACGGTTCTGGCCTGGCTTACTTGTCCGAACGCATCTGCCTCTATATCCCGGCTCGTAATTTAAGATCTTCCGGGGAGGCCCTGCTCTCGCTCCCACCAGCCTCGCAATTGCGGCTGGCGGGGATGAGCAACAGGAAAATGAATGGAAAATTCTAGTGTGTACTTGTATTTATGAGCTACAGCTTCTGCCTGTAATTATCAGAACTTGCATTCTACAGAGGATTCTAGCAGAAAAAATGCAGAGTAATCAACTCTTTATTTTAGTATGATTTATTAAATTGCTTTGTGCATTTTAGCACAATTTATTATCATTTTTGTACTGAAAATACAGTCAACAGATGATTTTAAAAACATGTTCTAATGTGTGTGTGTGTGTGTGTGTTTCGGCTTATATAGCATCAATGCATCAATTATCACTGACGATAAACCTGTTTAATGTGTGCCACAGTAAGTTTGTGAAAAACACGTAACCCACAATGTCTTTACTTTTCTTTATACCTCATTTCCAAGCAAAGCAGAAACACATGCTTCAGAAGCATCACAAATGGCGGTCAGGTCATGGCCTCCTTCTAGGGCCAGAATGATTCTTCCTCCAGCCAGACCCATGAGCTGTTTTGTCAGGTATCCAAAGCCTGTGAAACAGAATGAAAGAAAAGGTCAAAATTAACAGGAGAACTAAATTTGTTTCAAAATTTGGAAACAAATAAAAATGAATGAAACAGAAAAAAAATATTTTGTTCTATATTAAGTTTGAAATAAAAGCATTTACTGCTACAATAAATAAATATGTAAATATCATTATGCATATTCATTTCAGAACTGTCATACTATTTTTATCTTGAATGTCAACCTTAACACTCTCAAAAAACTTGACATAGCCACTTTTCTTATTCATTAACAATGCCACACACAGATCAGAAATGTTAACAACTGTAACATGCTTGGACGGAACCTCACATTTGCAGTAGTTACTTTGCTGAAGCTGTTATATAGCCTTGAGGTGACTTGGACCCAACAATACTGGTTAAGAGAACTGTGGCCACTGTGAAATAGCACAACTTTTATTTGTTTCATCCAATTTGGCACCTGCATCACTTCTAGAAAAACAATTAAGATCTTCTGCAGGATCAATTACACCAGCCTTCTGCAACTGGATTTCCTCCAAATGTTCTGTATTGCAACTAGCTTATTCCTTACCACTGGCCATTTTAATTAGTTGTGATGGGAGTGGTTGAAGGTGATTATAGTGCAAAAACCTACAATAAGGAGCTCCATGTAAAATTGCCATTGAAGGAATTTCAGATTTTGAAGAATAGCACATCTTATTCTCTAACAAAGCTTGAAGAGATGAAAACTGGCTGCAACCAGTATTTAAGCAAATATACTACCCTCCTGTTAAGTTTCCCTGTTTTCTTCAACATGCTATTTTTAATCACTAAATCTTACATAGAAGAGATTTGCTTATCTCAGGGACTGCTTCTACCTGACATTGCTCCCCTGATAGGAAGAGCCTATGCGGAGTTGAATCCAGTGATACAGATATGAGTTGATCAACTTGGACTCCAGTTGCTTCAATTACTTGACTTGGGATACACATGGACTCAACTCTGCAATAAATGACATATTGACTCGACCTGAGGCTTGTGTATTTTAGCAATCAACTTGCTGGTCTTGATTCAGTAACATTATGTCTTCATATGGAAATGTTACAAAACAGAAAACAGTTTTCCTCCTTTGAACATCTCCTTCCTTTTCCTTCCTCCTCACTGTTTTTTACCACTAGTCATGTGATGGAAGCAGTACTTTACATTTGCTGTACAGGAAGCCACCACTTATCTGACAGGTTAGAGACCTGTGCCCTCTCAGTCAGAAAATGAAATTGGCTGAAAAAAGACTGGGTTCCACATTTCATGGCTGCAAAAAAACCTTTAGTTAATGATTATAAAATGCTCTCTGGGCCACAACAGTATCCTTCCAGTTTCCTAACCCAAGAATATGTTAGGAAGGTCCATGACATTATTCAAGCAACAGGTAAGATTTGTCCTTAATGTGCAAAGCACATTTCTTGAAGGGAAACAGCAAATGCATTGGGCAATGAGCTTGAGGTGGAAGGATCCTTTTAAAGCTTTCCAAAGCAATGTGCAGTGGGGAGAAGCTGCCAATCCCTGCCTCAAGCTCCCTGCCTAAAGCATTTGCAGTTCCCTTCTGAGAAACATGTCCCACGCTATGGGGGCGTGTCTTGCCTACTGCTCCTAGGAAAAGCTAAGTTTAAAAGGATCCTCCAATGTGCAATGGGGACAGGCTGCTGAGTAGACCTAAATACCTGCCTCAAGCCCAGGGCGTATTTCTCAGAGGGAAACAGCAAACACATTCGGCAATGTGCCTGAGGTGGGCGTTAGGGACTCTACAGCAGCCTGTCCCTGTTGCACATTGGAGAAACCTTCTGAAGCTTCGATTAACAGCACACTTTTGTTTAAATAAAGCCTTGTTGAACTTGCCTATGATAATATTTTTACCTAACTTTATCTATGTCTTTGTAATTACTGAAACTCCACCCCTCAAACAAACACCACCACCTTCTCCTTTATTTCTGTTAAATTTGGCTCCCAGACTTGAGACCTGATTTGTGACTTAACTTGAAAGTATCTTGCAAGGAAGTGAGACTTGACTTGAGACTTGGAGTATATTATTTTAATACATCACTGGTTGACACCACCAAATACTTTAGGTAGCTGTGAAGAAGAACATGCCTTTTCTTTTCTTCTTAGGACCAGTGGCTGAGGTATTCTAGGATGACCATTGTCCTTCAATGGAAGAAAAAAATTCAAACCCTATTTTTTCAGATTGACTCTGGGTTTAATGCTGGTGGATTTTGCTGATGACTTCATTGTGTTGTTTTTAATTATTGTATTTTTATGACTTGACTCACAGATTTTATTTTTAAACTACATCACACTCAAGTACTGACAAACGGAAGAAACAAGTTATAATGATTAGTAAATGAACACAGAGCTGAAATAAATTCTAAATGCAAATAAATATGCAAGCAAAAATGAAATGAGTGAATTTTTAAAACTCCAGAGGGCTTACATTTGGCTGATAGATTATATCCTCCAAGTGGTGCAGGATGACCTTCAACTGCATCAAAGCCCGATGATACCAGCACAACATCTGGAGCAAACTCATTAGCAATAGGCATTACTACTGTTCTGCAACAAAAACAACAGCAAACACATTACTATGCCTTCTCCTTGAAGGGATGCTGCTCTGTTTCAGAGTTCAATCAGATATTATCTTGTCCGATGGCACTTTTAGCATAAAATGCAGAACAAATCTAGGGAAGGAAAGACAAGACCAGATGTGATCAAAAGGAGCAAACCACATTGTGCAAGTGAACTTCTTGATTCCTTTGAGCTTCTTGAGTCTTTTGAACTTTACCATTAGCATGCATGACCACAGTAGACTGCCCTGAAGGTTTGTGACTAGTTGCACAAAAGATGATGCTTTAAAAAGCTACATCTCTACTGCTTGTGTGAGAGAGATCTTATAGGTCACATTTAACAACAATCCTAAATTGGATATGTGCCACTGAAATCAGTGAGACCTTAACTGTATGTTCAAATCTCAATGTTTTTAATCTTACAATATTAACATGAAACAAAATTAAAATGTTATGTTTTATTCATGTAAATCTGATTATACTGAAGAATTAGTGGTTTGAAGAAAAACATTCTTCATATTATGGTATGTATTGTTGTTATTTAAGTATATTTTTATATATATTTTTGTATTTTTCTTGGCAAGATTTATTTAGAGGTTTGCCATTACCACCCTTCTAAGGCCAAGAGAGTGTAAATTGCCGAAGGGGTTACCATGGCTGAGCGTTAAGTTGAACCCTGATCTTCTGGAGACCTAATCCAGTCCTCAAACCATAGCACAACACTGGCTCTCATAGTATTGTATAGAAACATTGAGAGAATTCTGGAGGCCAACAACTGGCAAGTTCAAGAGCCTTCATGTCTTGCTTGTGAGAATTGTAGTATACACATTTGATGCTGTTGTCTGTTATTTCCAAACCAGGCACACTTCACAAATTTCACGGAGAAGGATTTCTGGAAAGCAACCAGAATCCCAGTAGATACAAGAATAAACCTATTGTATTTCAACCTCAAATGTATTCTCCTTGGAGCAACGATGTCATTGAATAAAGCTGGAAGATTAATATTTCCCCATCCTTCTGCATAAAATTTAAGGAAAATGTCAAAGAGCTTACACATGACCTCACTAGTACCGTAAAAGGACCTCCAATACTAATCTATCAGAGTAGGAATGGGCAACTGCAACAACTGGCAGATTTTGTCCTCTACACTCCATCAGGCTGCATTGCTTCTAGTCTGGCAGATTTCCTGACTAGAAGTGTCAGGAAGTCATCTAGAGTTTCAATTTCTGTATTTTGGTGTGCATGTGTGCTTTTTGGTGGGCCTGTATGGGGCAAAGTGCAGAGATGAATATGAAGAGGATCAAGGAAACATGAAGACTGGGTATGCTGACGGAAGAGGATGGATTAACAGTATCTTGAGAAAAAGAATCATGGGGCAACTTGCTTTTCTTAGGCTTCTGTTAGCAGCAGTTTTCATGTTCAGAAGTGTTAGTGTGGTGATAACCGTAAGTTTCATGTGGTGATAGCAGTACATTTCACATACCAATGTGATCTAATACTGATCCTGTCCTCCAGTCCAGCTGACTTCTAGTTTCACAAGAATGTGTAATTTCACTGGAATGTTTAATTCTAAAGAGAGAACAATTTCTTCCTTATATTGTTCTCACAAGGCAGTTATCCATTCATGTATAGTGTAGCCAGGTAATCTAGGAGTTAAAGAAAAGTGCTTTTATCTTTGCCTAACTCAAAAGGATTTTCACTGATTCATCTGCAGACTTCAAAGTGTTTGAATCTGGCATTTGGACTGGTTTGAATTAGAGCTCAGTTCTCTATCCTGAGTTTCCAGGTTCACAGTGAAACTGCCTGTTGCTGCTGGATTTCATTAGGGCCAATTTTCTTATCTTCTCTTCAGCTTTTGGTTTGATCCCCTGGAAATGCAACGTGGCATTCAATGGGCCAACATAACAAGGTGCTGCCTTTAAGGCATGCATTGTCTCATAAGGCTGACCAAAAAAAGCCCCATACAGCCCATCCTGCTCACTTTTCTGCTTCTCCAGGGACTATAAATTGTAAACTTCAAAGCCTTTTTTTAACATTAAAATCAGTAAAAGTGAACAAAAAAGACTTTCAAAGCAACTGGTCGGGAATCTCAGGTCACTTTACAATCTATTAACATGAAGGAAAAAACAAAACAAAACCTGGCACTTGATTGAGCAAGTTTCCAATGGAACTTCGAGGTTGAAGGTGTGTGCACATGTCTGTGAGTTATCTCTGGAATTACTTTCTATGTATGTGATCTGCAAGAAGACTTTTTAAAATAGTATCCAACCTCTGTGCTCAGAAAGATACTTGTTTTTCTACACAGTGGCAGGGTGGGGGAAGGGTCAGGAATGACAGCTCTGCATCAGAAGTGTTCCTGGCTTCAGAGCCACAGCTATCCAGGAATACTGAATTTGTATGGGCTTCCTCTGCCTACTCTGAAGTTGGCATCATGAAGTTATACAAGAGTCAGGGTTAGCCCTAGTAGTTAAGAGGAAGCAATTTCCTCTGTTTTGCTTTTGGTCCACTGGGCAGAACTCAGGTTTATCTTCATTTCTCAGTCCTTAATTAAATTTTGAAAGCAACTGTTAAAAACTAACAGAAAACTTGGAAGTGTGAGCTACCTTAATATCTTCTTTTTTGCTCCAATAAGAAGGACCATAAGAAAAGGAATCTGAAAAATCTGTAAATCAATGTAAGATGAAGTCCAGTGAACAAAATTAAGAAGACTGAAGCACTGGGTTCATTGTTACAAAATATACAAAGGTGGTGGCATTTTCTTAACTGGCACATTATTCCAGGATTGTAAGACAGATCCCTCCCTCTCTCTCTCTGGCTTTTCTCCGCTAATGAAGATTCAGGAAGGACTCATCCCATGCTTTCTACAAGCGCACTGAGGACTAAAAAGGCCAATCTGAGATAAACATGTCCGGTTACAGAAAGCTTAGCAGAAAGTCTCCTTGGGAGATGTTTCCAAGTTGTGGTTCTTGCTGTGTTGTCGTTTCTCTTCGAGACTCATTTGGCATGAGTTCTCGAAAGAGGCTGCAGCATTGTGGATAGTGCGTCTCCATACCTCCCAACGTGAGGCCAGGGCGACCAATTTGGCAGAACTTGAGACAGATCCATAACACTATAAATAGAAGTGGTTAAGTTCCTTAAATAAGTAATTTTGTCTTAGAGGATGTAGCAATTATTAGGTATGGTGCAATAGGAATCATGAAGGTATCAGGCTTGAAATGGTTAACAAAAATCCCAGTTACTAAGTGAAATGTCTTTGCATAAGTGAAAGCTCTTTGCATAATTCAGTACCACTCTTCCGCCTTTACAGGAATTCTTTTTAGCAAATTTGTTGGAAATTTAATGGCAGAAAAGCTTTTAGGACATGCAGGAAGTCAATTTTCAAGGTTTGTGCACCCTTTTGCTGCAGCAGTACACAAAAAGCAGTAAAGACAGCAGAGCCTTTCCAAAAGTAGCATCTGCCTGTGCTCTCATAATGAAGTGCCAATGCTCTATGAGGGCTGAGCCCACATTGCTGCTCTGCAGATGTCAGTTAATGAAACATCCTTGAGGAATATTGCTGAAGCTATCACTTCCCTTGGACAATGGCTTCCAAACCCTTGTCTTACAGGCTTTACTGCCAACTGCTAAATTAAAGGGGCTACAGCCATAATATTTATATTTATTTATTTACATTTGGCAAATCTCTGCTTAGAAACTAGCACATGTATTTATGCTCTCTATTCCAAACTAACAGTTTTTTAGATGCATGGAAGGTCACCATACACTCAACAAAAAGGAAAGAGTACAGTATAATGTACATCCAAGCAAAGTGTCGATAGTTCCAGTGATGAAGTGAGATTCTGTTAGATTTTGCATGAACATCAGCAACCCAGTAGTGTGTGAAATGTGAAAAATTACTTTTTTTTTAAAAAAAAAAAAGTATTATCCAGAATAAAATGACCTTGTTCTTATGTTTCTTCACAAAAAATGCACAGAGCTCATTAGCCATATTTTGAGCACAGTTGTATGAAGGCTATGATGCAGCTGAGATGTGTAGATGTCGCATGTGGTGTGCAGATATAAGTACTAGCTCTAGGATGGAATTGTCCAGCCTTCAGTATGTTGTTATACTGCAGTTCCCAGCACAGCCAGTTGTAAAGAATTCCAGGAACTGCAGTTCAACAAAATCTGGATGACAGCATGATACTTACCCCTTCACTAGCTAGTTGTCCATATAGGAAGAGATTATGATGAGTGTTCTGAGGTAAATAGTCACCAAAACCACACATTTTGTGAATGTTGTTCATTGTATGGAGGGGGCCAAAGGGAAATGGAGATAATGATGTCATTAAATGCAGGGCTGGAAGAATCTAATGGTGACAGTTACAAGAGTAGTTTCTTTTACTGCTGCTCTTTGCTCAGCTGCCAGGTCTTTAAGCTGAGCTATCCTAGATCTGGATGGAATACTAGACCTTGACTGGGAACATGAGGAAATGTCAGGAGCATCAGAAGGACCTGCATGGAGAACCATGGTCTCCTTGGCCAATGTGGTGCCACTAGAAGCCTTCATAGACATATTCCCTTCTGAACTTCCTCAGCATCTTGGACTTAGGGGGGATCAGAGGGAAAGCATACAGCAGACCACATGGCCAGGGAAACTGTAGAACATCTTGGCCTGCATCCTCGTGAGAAAGAAACCTGGTGAAATACCTGGGAAGTATGTGATCTGCACCTGAGGCAAAAAGGTCGACTTGAAGGTCACCAATGTGTGACTGCAGTTAACTGCAGATATGTGGGCCTAGACTCTACCCCTCCGGATCCAGAGTGCGCACTTTAGGAGATCCGCTTCATTCTTCAGAGTATCTGGGTGTGTTGGGCTAAGATTGTGAGAATGCTTTTCTCTATTCAAGATAGGAAAAAATGTTTTTTGGGTTTTTGTTTTGTTTGTTTGTTTTGGTGTAGTGAGCAGGAGTGGGGGGTCCTTCATATGTCTGGATGTAGGATTTAGTGATTTCATTGTCTGGGTGGACTAAGCTATGAGTTGCAGTGGTCTTCAACTTATGGTTGTAAGTCTAGCTTCTCATCCATTTCTTTGTTGAAGAGGCAAGAGTCATTGAACGGCATGTCCTTGATAGTAGCTCAGGCTTGATGTGAGAGATCGGTGGATCAAAGCCAACAATAGTGTGGAAGGGGAATCGAACCAGAGATAACCTTGGAGGCACAATCCATAGAATGACAGGTGGAATTGATTTGCTGATTTTCCAGGGAGTGAACTTCCAATTGTAACGCCTGTGCCAAGTGATGGTCCTTGTCTGGAAGCTTACTGAAGAGAGGAAGAACACTTTCCCAAAGATACTGTTGGTAAGCCCCCATATACACAGAATAGTTAGCTACACAGAGGCTCAGAGGCCCTGCAGAGTACAGCTTTCTAGCCATGCCACCAACTTTCCTACCTTCCTTGTGCTTTGGTGTCGAGGACATTCTAGGAGTCGTCTCAAGCTGGGAGACTTCGGCGATGGCTGAATTTAGTCTTGCATGCTCAAAAAGCCAAGAGTAATCAGAAGGGATCAACCTGTAGAAATTGTCAATTTTCTTGGAGGTTGATGGAATAGTGGCTCGAGCCAACCAAGAATGCTTGGTGATATGGGACATAAATGGGAGAAGTACAATAGAAGCAGGGGTGGGAACCTTAGATTGGATGCTTTCATAAATAGAGTCCAGAGGCTCTACCACCTCAAGAACCATTCGCCATTTGAATAATTTGCTCCGAGAAGGACCGGACTTTGTCAGAGAAGCTAACTTGTGGGCAACCACAGTATTGGAAGAAGATCACACACCGATTTTAGTTGAGGAAGAGGAGAGCAAGGAAGTGCTGGTAGAGGTCAGTCTGCTAAAGATTCATGGCATGGAGGAACAGGTGGAACTTGGTGTTCTGCATGTCCAGAAGCAGATGGACGAGGCCCAGAAAATGGACCTGATTGTAGAATGATCGATCCTGTAGGAGAGCCTTGAGGACCCTTAGGGGCTTCACAAACATAGTGCCAGAGATTTTATATTGTGAAAATTTTAATTATGTTGTTTTTAACTTTGATGTTAGTTTAATCCAATTTTAAGGGGTGGGTGTTTGGGTATGGGTCACTGTAATTTTTACCTTGTATCTTTTTAATTGCTGTAACCCGCTCCGATTGGTTGACAGAGGAGCGGGCTATAAATAATAATAATAGTTATTATTATTATTATTATTATTATTAACTGGCATGTAGCAATGACCCGTTTCACGGTTAAAAATCAGGTTGTCTGCCTGATTAAGTTCGATCTGGTCTGTGTGGAATTTGTTCAGTGTTGACATGGGACTGAGTCGGGTTTGTGTCAATGGTCGGTACCAACACAGAAGTCGGATTCAGAACGATAATCTGGTTGGTGAACTGGAGACATAAACACAATTATCACTCATTCGAAGCTGAGGAGAGACGGGTCTCGGAGAGGGAGACCATCTTACAGCAGAGTGCACTAATTCGTCTTTGGAAACTGAAGCTGTCTGAGCCTTGACCAGCTGGAGAGATGGCGGAGGAGATGCAGGCTTATCAGACGGTTGGGCCTCTGGTCTGGTCTCTTACTGAAGGAATAAGAAGAGGAGTGTTTGTGCTTCTTCTTTTTCTCCTCCTTGTCACTGGCTTTTTTGGAGGGCTTCTTGGAGGTTGGTTCAGTTACTGTTGATGGGGATTTCTGCTTTTTTGTGGGGGCATCATCCGATTCAGGGGCCTCGAACATTAGCGTATGGTTGGGTTCGAGCCAATGCTTGGCTGAAGAAGGCTCATGGCTCGATCTTGAAGAGCTTGGGTGAGCAAAATCGTCATGGCAGCCTGACTCCATAATCAATGGCCTTCTCCAAGTTGGAGATGGCGGAGGGATTGAGACCATGGCCATCGGTGCCACATGGGGTTTTAAAGCCTTCTTGTACAAAAGCGATTGAAGGGGAGAGAGCTGTTTTTTCCGAGCGTGAGGGATGAAGGCCTGCATATTGTGCCCCTCACCCAGGTAGAGCAAGCAATGGGAGTCCTTGTCTTACCAAGGGAATTTTGCTCCACATTTGTCACATCTCTTAAGGACATAGACTGGTTAGCCATTTTTACCAACAGAGTAACAAGCCAAGATCAAATCCAAAATTACCAAACAACATCCAAATCAAGAAGCAAAGAAAAAAGCTCTATGCCAATGCCAAAATTCAATAGACAGCCAAACTCCAAAGCCAAAACCAAGATCAAAAGCTGTTATAAATCAAATTTTTCTTTCAAAATGCAATGTGACAGTAAGGGCTGTTCGACAGTGGAACACACTCCCTCGGAGTGTAGTGGAGTCTCCGTCCTTGGAGGTCTTTAAGCAGAGGCTGGATGGCCATCTGTCGGGGATGCTTTGATTGGAGTTCCTGCACGGCAGGGGGTTGGACTGGATAGCCCTTGTGGTCTCTTCCAACTCTAAATTTCTATGATTCTATGATTCAAAAGAGTGATTCTAAGCATCAGTTCCTTTGATGCTGCTAGCGTGGCAGACAAAGTGGAACTGAAAGAGAAGAGCAGGAACACTAGTGGTATATATAGGGTGGGCGGAGCTACCACCAAAAAGTCTTCCCTAGCGATTCTAGAAGTTTCTGAATGTCTCTGCACCAGCGCAGGAAAACCTACTTGTGTGACTCACAGAGACCACGACAAAGAACTGAACATTATGCAGAACTACAGCAAAAATTCCATGGATACCAATATAGGTTAACGCTGTCTTCTTTTGTATGTCTGAAGCAACTGTACATGGCCCTCCATTCAAATAATAAGATACTTCAATTTTGCAATCTATTTAACTCCTAGAGCTTTGCATGCTCTTTGCTTACAGGCTGCACTTAAATTTTGCTGCATAGAATTATGTATTCCAGACTGTTTTATGTAATAAATTCTCTTGAAGAGATATGAGAGCAATCATTTAGGATTGTGATTCTGAGAACAGTAGCTCCATCCATTATCTCCTTCTAATCTGTAAACAAGGGATATTCCACTAACTCTAATTCATTGAACTGGCAAGGAATGAGACTAGCTGATCTATGAGATGTGATGGAAAGATGTAGTAAGAATACATTTGTAACATGGAATCCAATAGGAATGAATACCGGCAAATCATTTTCTTTTGACTTAACTTGCCTGCAAAGTCCCAATGAAAGCAGAGGTGTTTATATTCAATGAAATCTATTGCAGCACCTGTTACCTTAGAAAATTCTATCATAAAACAAGAATTTATATAAAAAGCCATTGTTAAGAAAATCATGCACAATAGCAATTGCTGAACATTTCAACAATATATTTAATGTTTCAGAAAGGAGCCTATTAAAATAATGTATCTCTGAGGAGATGAAATGTCCATCTTACATTACTTTGCCGGTACAATGATTTTGAATGGTAAGATGATAAAACACAGAATATATATGATGATCCCAAAAGGTACATTTCTAATTTATAGAGAAATAACTTCATGACAAGCATAGAGATCTGAGAATTACCTGAAAGCAGTCAAGTATTCTGTGTCTCCCATTGGCAGATCAAGGCCACCAGTAAATGCCATATTAACATTGAAACCAACACCTGGTCCAATGCCAACCTAAAGGGGGGGGGGGGAGAAAATAACATGTTACAGTGTTGGTAAATATTGCTATGTACAGAGCTACCAGTATTTCCTCAAGAATCCTCTACTGGTTTTTTAGCTCTGCTACTGTAGAAAAGATTTTGTATTTCCCTTTAAAAATCCACTGCTTTCTGCCCAACTGGAATAGCATGAATGACAGAGGTTTGTAAGGCAGAAACAGCTTTAATACTTAACAATGTCCATGAAGGCACATGCTGTGATTTGTTAGTCTTCAAGGTGCCACAGAAGATTTTGTCTTTTACAAGCAATGCTTCTCATTCCTGCACAGTTAAAAAGTCAGTCAAAGTAACAGAAGAACATTTTCCAGTTCTTGGGAAGTTTTGCATTTAGAAGCAGTTGACACAGAATACCTGTATCATGGCTTGGTACAGGCGAGTATTATGTTAAATGTCATGAAAATTGCACAGCAAAGTTAGGGTCTAAAAAAACCCAAGTTTCCCTGTTAGTGATTACTTCCCTCCAAGTACTAATGTTCTTCTTGAAGATTCAGAATAAACACTTGTGTTTTTTGGCTAATGCCAATGTCTAAGACGATGTATGATTATGAAATAACTTTCACATAATCAACTAAAAATTGTACACTAAACAGTAACACATATTAGGAAAATCCTCCTCCCATATCTTCAGATAAAAATAGAAATAAAAAAGTATTAAGCATGAAGAGCTGCCAGGCTTTACATGGGATATCTGAGTTTTGGAACAGATTTTGTTGCCTCATCCTACCTGCATGCCTCCAACCTTGCATATGCCTTAAATTTATAATGTAACATTACTATGCCTTTTTAAAGTGTTAGGATTGCCTCCGGTTGTGTATACTGCTATGTGTACAACAACTTTTATAGAATGTTGCTGATTTCAAGTTATACTCCTACCACTGAAAATTAAAATAAAATGTTTTAAAATTAATGTGTATACTTTAAGTATGTGTATTCTTTAAGTTTTAAAATTTTATTTTTGAAGTTACCGTAACTAACAGTATTAAACTGCTTGACTGAACCATACATATTTAGATTAAGGGTTTTTTCCCTGCATTTTTAAACTGTTTTATTTCTTTGTTCACCCTGAAATACTTTCCGGGGCGAAGCCATAATATATTTTTATTAGTGAAAAAAATAAAACCCACTCTCGCTGTAGCCTTAAGAGCAGCAACTAGTACATACCCCCTCTCAGATATTCACACAGTATGGGCACTTTTGAGGAAATGGACAGCAATGTTATTTCAATATATCTATTTTAAAAAAACCCTCTAGAACTAAGAAAACATCACACAAGTACTCTTAATAATCAACATCACCACAACTATAATATAATTTCAATATGTAATAATACTAATAAAAACTAAAAAATAAATAATAGCAAATCTCCTGGAACATAATACATTAATTACGCCTGAGATGGTATCATATAGCAAGGCATTTGTACTTTTTGATTCAAATGAATTCTGGAGGGGACAGTGGTATAGCATGCAAGAACAGTGACAGTGTGTAATGCTCACATAGTGTAGCATAAAAAGAACGAACTGTGTCAATATTTTCCTTTTGATCAGTGCATAATTGATCTGAAATGTCTTAACTTCACTAGATTATAGAATCAATCTTTATTCTACAGATCATATAATGCAATGCAATGACTTCTGTTATTCCAGAATATCACAGAATTCGAAGTTTGTCTTAGCCATCACTATTACTTCCCATTCGCAGCTTACATCAGTAAATGGGCAGAGACAGAGGAAATATGAACACCATAGCCTGCCTTGCAGATATATGATTGTAACTTATTCAACATTCATCTTCAATTAAAATTATATACAGTATATATTTTTAATTGTAAGAATCCTCCTTTTCCATGCTCAAGAAAACTGTTCTTCAAACAGAGGGTGCCCTCTGCTGGTGGAAAAACAAGAACTTACAACAGAGCAAGGCTAAAGAAACTTGCTGATCTTAAATGTCAACTTTTATTTTTAGATATACTAATCAGTTATTTTAAAAACAAAAACAAAAAGTGAGGTAGTTCCTTTACCCTACCCACATGTCTTGTTAACACTTGTTTTTAGCTGCTGTTGATTTGCAGGAAAGGGGGAAAGATTTGCTTCAAGTTGTTTTCAATTTATGGCAACACTAAGGTGATTCTATCATGGGGTTTTCTTGGCAAGATTTGTTCAGAGGGGGGTTGCCTTTGCCCTCACCTGAAGCTGAGACAGTGTGATTTGTTCAAGGTCATCCAGTGGATTTCGATGGCTGAGAAGAGATTTGAACCCTAGTCTCCAGAGTCATAGTCCAATGTTCAAACAAATACACTACCCTAGCTCTCTGAAATTTGATTGCAGAGGTAAAAACAAACCAAACCAAAAAACAACCCCAGAATACTTCCATTTCAAAATGGCAGAAAACAAATTCTCCCCTGTTCCAATTGTATTGAAATTTCCAGGGTTTTATTGCTCAATGGATTTCTAAAACCATAAGACAATTATTATAGAAAATGCTGCAAAAATGCATTTATTCATATTATTACCTCATCAGGAGCACCACTGCCTGGGAAGAAGTTTCCATCATCATACCGATGTAGTGAAATATAAAGAACATTAGGATCACTGTAGAAAGCCTGCTGAGTACCATTTCCATGGTGCACATCCTTCAGGGATAAAGATTACATTGTACGAAATGTGTTATTACATGCACGACTACCTGCATTCAACTAATTTGCAATCCCAAAACCTCATTTCATAATCATATTGCAAAAGCCCTGTACAGGGAAAGGCTTAAATTTGAAGGTTAAGGATATTTATATGCATATCACACATATCACACCCAACGATTTCACAGAGATCAACTTATGGGGAACTGCTGAAAACGACAGCATTAGTGCAATTCCACAAGTAAGGAAATACAAATAATTAGACTTGAGCCTTTTTTCCCAAGACAATTGTTTAGTTGATAAAGAAGGGTAATGCTTTCAATCTAAAAGCACGAGTTGTCAAGCTCTGGCACTCAGAATATTTTGGATTGCAATTTCCCAAAGCATCAACCAATATGGTAATGGTAAGGGATTCAGATAATCATAGACAAAAACATTTGAGGTTCAAAGCTTAAGAATCAATGGTCCAAGAAGAAGATTAAAAATGGTAAGCATATAAGAATTTCTGAATATAAAGAATTGATATGTACCCACACTGTGTCTATCCTGATTGAGAGGAATACATAAGCCACATACTAGTTATCAACAGAAAAGTAAACAAGAAAGACTGTTGTAACTCTCTTTTACTTATAATACTACTTGCCTTCAGGCATCACTCCATGTATTATACTCCTGTACCAAAACATGGATGTCTGAAGGACAAAATAGTCTACATGAAGAATCAAAGACTTTCCCCCATGGATATGAATGCATAACATGGGGACATCAGAACAAGTGCAACCATATGAACTTGGAGTGCACTCACATGAGTACCCCTTCAACCAAGCAATGTGTGAAATTAGCACATGTCTCTAAGAAAGCATATTAGGACAGCATGGAGGAAATCATGGTGGCATATTCTTGGATAGCATGGAGGAATGAGCCAACATTCTTATGTTCTTTAACTGAGAAGATAGAGCCAATCAGACTCATATATCCAACTGTAGAGGATTTCTATCCCATTTTATAGACAGGATTATAGCATGACATAAAAAGTAAGATAAAAAACATGGCCTGACCAAAAAGAGTCACCATGAAGAATAGGAACAAAAGAAGACAATATTGACAAATAACAAGTGATATCCCAATAAGGATCCTTGTCCTGTCATAATGTCATTTTTCTTTCAAACTGTCACATGCTTTGTTTGTCCACTAGCTTTTTAATAATTAGACAGAAGTTAGATGGTAAGCCCAACTTTGTTGAATGGGAGAACAGCAGACAGCTAAGAGAGACATAGCTATCCCACAACCCAAGGTGGGAAACAAACAGCATGATGAGCTCAGAACCTGCACATTTATATCTATAATACAATATGTTGCATGAGTAAAGTACTGAAAACAGCATCTGTTTCAATCTTAACAGTTTTTCGTAAGAAGTAAACAACAAGGTCAAGGTATTGTTTTGCAATGTTCTTTATACTGAAGATCAATAGAAAGCACGGCAGAAGTTGTAGCAGCTCTGCTGACTGTGAAGCAAGCTGCCAGGGCAGCAAAACAAAGATGATTCTAAGTGAAGCCAATGCAATCTCCAATGGTGGATCAAAGGCATGCAAGGAGAATCTTTTTCAGATCAAGGTAGAATTCTTTTGTAGCTAACTCGCCATGTTTGGGCTAAAGACCTCACCCATACATGGCCACATGTAACACATGAAACCGATCACATAGATATTTCTTCCCTCTCAGCCCAACCATACTGGAGAGAGTCATTGTTGAGGCAGCAGCTCTTTTCTCTCCTATTACAATCTTCGCAAAAGTTACCTTCCACGCCACCCCAGAGTCGACTCAGCCTGGCATCCTTCCTCGCTAAAATGAGTACCCAGCTTGTTGGGGGCAATTAGCTTACAGTTGTAAACTGCTTACAGCAGGCCTTCTCACTGGAAGATTTTCAGTGGCTCTTGATGACGTGGGGAAACTTCCCCAAGCCTCCTCTGCAACCCACGAGTAAAGGCCGGGTCACAGGGGAGGAGGAAGAGGAACCCCCCTCTTGTACAGCCCATCCCTGTCCTTGGGACAAAGCTGGGCTGTGGAGCAGGGGCGACACTGGTTGGTGTCAGCTGGTATAAGAGGACAGTGAACTCCCTTGCACTCCCCCCACTCCTGCGAGGTGGCAGCCTCACGGGGCTAGGAGGGCACAACTTCAACCCCCCCCCCCATACTCTCCCAATCCTGTGAGGCAGTGACCTCATGGGGCTGGGAGGACACCACCTCAAACCCTACTCCATGCCCCCCCCAGCCTCACCTGAGTGCACTGTTTTAATTCATTTCCTGAGATTTCAGTGGATAAAATTTTGCATTTTGTATCCATGCTGGAGGACAAATGGACATGTCTAATGCAAAAGCTCTTCTACTCACCCAGTCCACTATAAGTATTTTGTTCACATTCAATCTCTGCTGGAGAAGCTTGGCTGAAATCGCTACAGAATTAAAATAGCAAAACCCCCTGAAAGATAATAGAATATGTTTGTAGATATAGATATAGAGGCTTCTTTTAGGATCTTTCTGAGCTAGTCTTGGCTAGTATATAAATTGACCCAGGATTTTAGGGTCCAATTTTTGGGCAGAAATGTTTCAACTTACAGTCACATATATACAGTACCTTTCCAGTAGATGCCCAGTTGGTTCCTGCAGTAATGTCATTCTGGCATCAAGTAAATTTCTGCTATTTTGGAGCTTAGCTGATTTCATCCAAACTTGCACATGTTTATTGCTTTAAATTACTTTACTACTCTTGTTTTGATTAGTTTAATATGCTTTTGGTCTCTTTAAATCAGTATTTACTGTTCTAAATTTAAACTCTTTACCTTTTTACAGTTTCCCAAACTAAGATCCTTGGATATAGGACAGGATATAAATATTTTCATATAAATTTCTCCATGGTTTGTTACATTCTCCAAATATCTGCACAAGCAAGACAATCCTGCCTTCAGGCCTTCTGATAAGGGCAGAGGATACAGTTTCCTCTCATTTATGGTGCAGAGACACTGTAGTGATTTCTACTTTTTCAAACTGCCTCACAGAAGATGGGAGCACTCATCCATATGAACAGGCATGCAGAACTCTGTATTCCTGACTATACACTTATAGGGTCTGCCATGTTTGGAAAATTTAATATATGAAATGCCAACAAGCCAAACTAAAGAACAGACACAAAGTAATATTTTGGCAGTACATCCACATTGCAAAAATCTGAAGCCACAATTACTGATGAGTAATCCCCACTAAAGAATGAATATCTCAGTCATGATATCTATCTATCTATCTATCTATGAGCCACATTGGGTCTCACTCTGGAAGAAAGGCGGCATATAAAATTATATTACATGATATTATATTATAATTTTACATGCTACCATAATATAATATCATATAATATAGTAAAATATAATAAAGTTTCAGGAATGAAGTGTGCCAGACATACAGGTATTATATGTGATGTATTACAAAGTGTGCCTTTAAAAAAAATTGATATTTGAAATTAGAAAATCAAGGTAGAAGTAGGTAAAAACATTAATGCTTTTTCTTGAGAGAAAAATTATTGAACATGCTATTTTGTTTCTTGATCTAAAACCTACTGTTTTAAAATGTTAGTGAAATGATCATATAAACACACATTCATTTAGGTTCTGACTATATGACCCATCCCTCACTACCTAAGATGATATCCTTCAACCAGGGGTATGAACAGATAAGGTGAACACAATCAGAGCAGAAACACATACTCACATGGGTGTACTTTCTTCTGCATGGTGACCAGGAGGCCGAACAACAGCAAATCCATTCTATTCAAATGAAGGGGAAAAAACAGTGTGGGAAATAAGGTGCAAAGTCCACATTTATTTCAAAGAGGTTCAGTAACTGTAGTAGAGATGGTAAATAGTTTCAGGTATACACTGATTCTTTTGTTTATAAAAATAAACTTGGCTGGTGGTAGGGTGGGTAGGGGAGAAATGCAACTCCTGCCTCTTTTAAAACGAATGCAGATTTATGTCTAGATAGCAAAAGGAGGATTACTGCCAACTCTTCTAAAAATAAACAGATTTTGGAATGCTAATGGAATCTGTAATCTTGATATGATACTTTTTATACTAATTTTGATATTAACAATTATTTTAATGGCTTGATAATAGCCATTCCAGCATGAAAAAAGGATGTATGCTCAAATTTAATTATCATAGGTATTCAGTAGTTGTGTTGGGATGTTATTTCTGCATTTGTACTCTGGCAAGGTGCAGGTTTGTTTGTTTGCTTTTTACTTCAACAAGCTATCCTTTCAGGGTTAAAAAGTCTCCTCTTTAGTGCCAATATACTTTCCAAATTGCACTGTTTGCCAACGGAATAAATACACACTTACAGTACACTTTCCTCTGCAAAATTTGATAAAACTACTCTTTTGCTCCTGCAGTAGCTTCAAAACACCAACATTTAGTTCATGAAGCAAAAGTATAGCAAGAATTGGATAAAAAATCATCACTGCATATATGTCAGAAACCTTATCAGCCATCATAAATAATATATGCAAAATGTAGCACAAATACAGACTATACTTATGTGGCAGAGAAACGGAATGCCATTAGGTATGGAATAGTATGTTACTAGAATAAATCAGTACTGAATAATAAACCAGATACATTTGCCATTACATTTAAGTCTCAGATCAAATTGAGAATGAAAGGTTGATACTCATTTCTGGGAAACCCCCTGACCCTGGGTGATGTTCACTTGCATCTACTCAGTCTTGATTTTGGTGTTTTTCAGGCCAAACTTTGTTGACTTTCAGGGTTTCTCCATTCCTGTTGAAGTTGTCCAGGTGTTTGTTGAAGCCACTGAAATCCACAAACACCTGGACAACTTCAACAGGAAAGAAGAATCCCTGAAAGTAAACAAGGTTTGGCTACCAGTCTTGAAAAAGACCAAAATCAAGACTCATCACATGCAAATGAACATCACCCAGGGTCAGGGGGTTTCCCAGAAGACAATGGATCACTAACTAAATAGACACAAATCCTTGCATATCCTTCCACCCTGAGGCCTTGCCATTAACCAACAGACCAACATGCAGACTAACATATAAATTACTTCCTCTCAACCAAGGGTAACATAGTATATATACCCCACTCACTTCCATGCCAGCATTCTCTGAAGACGCCAGCCACAGATGAAGGCGAAATGTCAGAAATAAATTCTTTCACAACACAGCCACATAGCTTTAAAAACCCACAAAAACTATCAGTTTATTCTTTGTTTTACACTAATTTAATTCCTGCACCTTTTACATTTTATTATTTTAAAATTTTAAAGACCGTTAAAGTCCTGTTCTGTGGTGTTCTGTGTGACAGACTACAACTGACTCAGGCATTCTCACATTTATAGAATGAAAAACAAATTATTACTGATATCATACTAACCTTCAGTTCTCCTGTAGCCACTTTAAAAACAAGCTCTATGACACAACCAACAGCAAGACGAGCAGCACTGAATGAATGTACTTCATTCCAAATTGTATCACTGTCAACCTAAATAAAAAAGATTCATAAATACAATATAACCACAGTTGTGGATTCTAAAATATTAATTTAGTATGTACTGAATTTTAGAACAAGAATGTTACAGTGGGCCTTTTCCTTATGCAGGGGATCCGTTCCAGACACAACCCCCAACCATGTAAGGGAAAAAACGTGTATACTTGAGCCCCACTGAAAACAATGGGATGCATGCATATGGTGAGGCACACAGCACGTACCATTGTTTTTCCCACACTGCAGCTTTAGCATAAGCTGAAAGCCGCATATGGCATGGACACACTGTATTTTAATGTCATAATCCTGGATGCATAATCATCGCTATCTGGAGCTCTTTCACACTGCACAATATACCAGTACAATCCCATTTTAACCCCCATTGGTGTATCCTATGGAATCATGGGACTGACAATTGACAGAGGGGCTTTTGGATTCCTGATCCAGAGAATTCTCCTCTGGGACCACTGACCCAACTACAAACGCCAGAAGGTTTCGACAGGATTCAGTCAGTAATCATTCAGTGTGAAAGGGCCCCTGGCTGACCAACTCTTATATATTTACCAAATAAATAACAAGATATGGAGTATGTCCAATTTATGATAGGTTTAAGTACTGGCATCCCAATGTATTTCCTGCCTGCTTAATTTAATTATGTCCTTCATGGGTCATTCTGGTCTCTTTCAAGTTGAAGATCACATTCTTACATAATACAGCATCTGCTGGGCCACAAACATTCTAGAGAAGAGACTGAGAGCAAGGCACAACAAACTACAATTGGGCCCTTTCACACAGGGACACCTGGCCATCAAGTCTTTTTTTGAAAATATTTTTCCTCTTGAAAAGGATTTCTGCTCAGTGATGCTCAAATATCTGTGCATCACTAAAATAAAAAGGAAGCAACCCTGTTAACATGTAATACATTTTTCTAAATAGTGCAATTCTCTCTGACTTTTGTTTCTGTTCTAATTCATTAATTGTGGAAAACTTTATACAGCCCTCCGTATTCATATTCTATGGATTTTGTATTTGTATCCATATCCATGGAGACAACCTTCCAGATCCATGGATTCTGTATCAACACATTCAACCATTCATAGCTTGAAAATATCCCCAATAATTTCAAAAAGGAAACATTGATTATGCCATTTTATATAAGGCATTTATATGCCATTTTACTATGCCATTGTATATAATGGGACTTGAGCATCCACAGATTTTGGTATTCGAAGTGGAAGTAGTCCTGGAACCAAACCCAGCAAATACCAAGAGCCCACTGTACAAATGGCCATGACAAACCAGGGTAGGATTTTTGTGGCTAGGAGTTTGACCAATAAAATGATTGGTCAAACTCCTTCCCTATATGATTTCATTTGTTTTTACGAAATGGAATGTAACTGGATTGTACTTTGTTGTGCAATATTGCATCCATGTTGCACATTGTAATGGGTGGTGCTTCCTCCCACCAAACAATTGGCTGTATTTTCTTTCCCTGGTGTGCATAAGAGTTTTCAAATATATATTTAAAATCTTGTAAAACAGAGCAGTATGTTTTTAATGGAAAATTCAATGCAGTAAATGTGTGTTTCTAAAAACTAGGGTTAATTTAATTTGTAACGTTTATGTTTATTCTAATCTTAAATTGCTGAGAGCTAAACAATAATACAAAGTAGAATGCTACTGTCAAGGGCTGTACATAAGCCTCAATGAACTAGAGAATCATGCAAAATCATTACCTATATAATAGAACCACATGGCTTGAAAGAAATTCTCATGAAATTGAGAAGCCTGAATGGAAAGGCAAAACCTCCAAAACTGAGTAATCTCACAACTGAGGCTGAATCCACACTGGAGAAATAACCCGGTTTGGCACCGCTTTAACTGCCCTGGTTCAAGGCTATGGGATTCTGGGAGTTGGAGTTTGTTGTGGGCCCAGAGCGGAGCTCTGCTCTGGACCCCACAACAAACTCCAACTCCCAGAATCCCATAGCCCTGAGCCAGGGCAGTTAAAGCAGTGCCAAACCGGTTATTTCTCCAGTGTGGATGCAGCCTGAAATACTATTATAATCTGTATTATTTATTTACTGAAAATGTACTCAATTATTGTGCACGGGAGCTTTCCCAGTGTGTTTATATCTGATTCACCTAGCAGTTCTGTGGTACAAATGTCTTCTATATTACTGAAGTCCAACACATGAAACTCTATTAAATTACCTGATAAACACAAGAAGAAGAAGAAAAAAACTTACTCCAACACCACCACACGGAAGCCTGACAAACACCGACGTCAAAGAGCCTAGGGGTATTAAGAGAGAATAGAACATTGTTCAAAATCCACAGTCCATGGCTTTGGGACAAATTTTATAGCACTTTAAAATTCTGCAATGAAAAACGTTTCAACAACATATAGTGAGCTGAATGATGTTAACTGCTACATATATTAACCTGCTCTTCTTTGCCTTTCACTCAACAACACCCTTTGTCTTCTGTACACCATCAGGACTTATTTTCCACAGTGTTAACATCATCAGTACTCATGAAGTTGTGCTAGTAATTTGGATTGTTTGAGCATACTTCAGTTAAAGCCTCTGACATTTCCTGGTGCATATACATTTTATTGTGTTGCCATACAACTCCTATCAGTCCCAGCCAGCATGGCCAACAGTGTGGAAGGGAGGGTGTAATCTAAAACAACTGTTTGTGTAGAGAGTACCATATTGGGGAAGGCTAGAATATTATTTTTAAAAATCACAAACATTAGAATATCCACATTAGTAACTTGATCTATTCGTGAATATTAATTTAACGCCACCACAACAATTGGAAAAACAACAGTGCTTCAGTTGCATGGTGCTCCAATCATGCAGAAGCAAGAGTGTTTTTTGTGGCAACCAACAGTGATAACTGGTAGTCAGTCTACACCAGGATTTATACCTGGTGTGAAATTCAGGCTGAAACTCAAGGTAGTCACAACCTCACTGCCATGGATGTTACTAGCGGTCATTGGCAACCCCATGATGCTGCAGGTGGACTGGTTCTCTATCTGCTTTAGAACAGTATCATTGCTGTTGCTGTTGTGATTGTAAGGCCACACCACATTGGCTAGTATATTACTAACTGATCCATTATGACAAATATGTGTGGGGTGGAAATAAAGTACATGACTATTTTCCTGTAATGAGGGAAATACAGAAGTTCTTATTACAAACTATTAATGCTTTCCAAGAAAATAATCCTGATTAGAATATTACCTACTTGCTTTATTCTTAACTGTGACTAGGCATGATGTTAAAATACATAGCATTTAAAAGAGAACAGGTGAAAAAAGTGGCCAATTATTTGACACTGTACGAATCTTTGTAACTTAACTCTGAAACCTATTTTACATTTTCCAGAGCATTCAGGAAAACATTTTAAAATTTTCTGATCCAGTACACCACACTTCATATTACCAACTAAATGTGCAATGTCAGCCCATAGTTACCAAATGCACTATATCCCTTATTAATAGTGCTTCCTGGCATAGCATGAAAAGGCTAAATTTACCAGGCAAATAAGTTACTACATTAAAAAGAAAAAGAAGCGATGTCTTGAAAAGAAAACCAACTAAAACAATTGGCCCGTTATTAATTATATTTCATTCCTATAAAAAAAAATTGATAAATTCCTCAGCCCTATGCAGTGGGGCTTACTTACATGTTTTATGTACGCTCAAGCTTGTCTCATTCAGATTTTTAAAAGGAAAAAAAAGTAACAGCTTTGGCATGTTTGGAAAATGGCAACTGTAACAGTAACAGGTTACTTTGGAACTGGAACAGTAACAAATTAGTTTTTAAAAATAACTGAGCTTACACAGAACTGGGCTTTATAAGCTTTTCCATATTCAAGGTCCTACCAGCTTTGGAACGTGCAATTTCAAATATTATGAAATCAAATTTCTAGTGCAATATAAGAACTTTCTGTATAGTATTTTCTACCTTCCCTGATGTTTGAAGATTATTTTGCACATTTTGCAGTGCCTGCCTGTGAGAGGTGGCATATTTCAGTAGAATATGGGGTGGTGGGGTGGGAGGCACACTCGCAATGCAGTTCCCGGTGTGCACCCAAGAACTGGGGAAAGCTTCCACAGCTGGTTTTCCTGAAACTGAGTTTTAAAACATGTTTTATTTCCTGAAATAGATTAAACACTGCCAAGTCTAAACTCCATTCCCCTGGCAAGATTTTGTTTCTGCTGAGAAAATATGCAATCAAATTCATACTGCCCTTTAGAGAGACTGCCTATAAAGACTTCAAATGTCTCTCAGCCCAAAGTGCATATCACCCAAAGGTTTAACCCAACTGTAAAGTGAATTCCTCCTACAAACCATTCAGAGAAAGGAACATTTCACTAGCAACTGCTGGTGAAACATTTCACCTGTCCCTCACTATACGTCTAGTATAGAATATCTGAACAGCAGCCTGGGAAGTTGCCTTACACAGAGATAGGCTGGTATTGTTGGCACTGACTAGTAGATTCTTTCCAGGTTTTCAAGTAAGAATTTTACCAGGCCTACCTGACAATAATAGAGAGTGAACATGAGTCCTTCTGCATATGAAACCTGTGATCTACTATTAAGCTATAGCCTTTCTCCAATGGTTAGGAATTTATTAATCCATGCTGAGAATACATTATCTCATTACTTATAGCTATATATACACTTTCAGACTACCACTGTAGACCAAATATTTCATTAAAAATGTATTTAGCACTATTTCAAATCTAGTTGTTGTTTTCTAGACATGTAATTTCTCAGCTACTCAAATCAATGCTGTTTATCCACATGGAATCATATCCAGAGGTGACTTAGAAATGAAGGAGGAACCCACACACATAGAACAGCTAAAACATAAGGAACCTACATATATAGAAGAGCTTTTCAAAATAGGCACTTTGTACATTTGTGTTGTGTGTGAAAGGCTTCTCCTGAATAAAACATCAGGAAGCATGCTGCTATAGGAGCTTCTATTGACTGAACTGCACATGAAACATGCAGAATGTTGGACTTTAACCCAAACCAAAAATGTAGTTCATCATACTTATCCATATAAAGATCCCTAATATGCAACTGTGTTGGCTAATGCTCTGAGATGAAGAAAGCATTACATTCCCTGCAGTACCTAAGAGTTTCTTGCTGTCCAATTTCTGTCTGTTCAGAGGATTGGTACCATAAAGTAGTGTGTGGGCTTCTGAATGAACAGTCTGTAGCTCTTCTAGAGTTGCTTTTCTTCCACGTATACACTGTCAGAGAAAGGAAAACAATGAAACTGCATTTACTCTAATTAAATGAAATCAGCAGCAATGGGGTGTGGATGTACTGTGACTGAGGTTGTACATAGTATTCTCTTCCAACTAATTGATCTCAGTTGATTTGATAGCTATTCATGTTTTTAAATGAAGTTTTCAATCATTTTTTCCCTCAAATGAGATCATTTTAGTACCATGTGTAAAAATATGAATGTAACGATGTGAATGCACTCTAGCAATTAAAAACCTAAAACAGTAATTCTCTGCACCAATTCAATTGCTTCAATAGGACTGACTGTGCCAGACATAAACAGCAAAACTTGAAACAGTATTGCTTTGACTCAATGCAGGTTTAAAACCATTGCTTGTAAATCATCAGTGATCAGTTCAATAGAAATGTCTGTTTGACATATAATGGTTACATAAGGTTCCAGAGCATGGATTTTCAGGTTACAAAATAGGGGCTGCGGCAGGTAGGGACAGAAAATCTCTGGTGCACACAGCTACAGTGTTCACATGTCATGAAAAATCATAGTGTTATTTGCTGAAATCTAGCTTAATGAAATATGCAAAACTGTCTCCATTAACAAGCCACAGGTTCTTAACAGACCACAAACCACAATGCTTATGTAAACCATGGCTGACTGTGATGTCTGATCTGCAACTGTGGCTTGTCCCTGGCCTATTTTTCCAGATGCCCATCTTGAAAAAGGAACTAACAAAAGAGATGGGAATTAAATAAATCAGAACAGAAGATTACAAAGGACCGTTTCTTTGGTTATCTATACCACAAATAATCATGTCAGCAGCAAAACTATGATTAAGACAATGACAATGTTTGACTGCATCATAATGTGTGAATATGTTTCACTTATGAGTGTATGCGTATAATGTGTAAGTGCACCCAGTAAGCAACTCTCTAGATTCTGCCTAGTGCAAGAAGAGGCAAGCGTGTAATATTTTTGCATGCAGTAATGATTTTACTTTGTAGACTATTTCTTTCAGATTCATATAGAAAAGATATCAATTGGTAATTAAGTTTAAACACGGTTTGAACTCCAGGTTGAACCTGGATTTCCTGTCCAGCAATTTGAAACATCTAACTGGATGAATTAATAAATGTTGTTCTCTTAAAATCATTTGTTACTGCTGTAATATATTGTTTTAATGTTGTTTGTTCTATACTATTTTGGGTCTTAGTCAACATACAAAATGAAAAGCTAAAAACAGATCTAGATAATTCAGAAAGAAAGAAAAAAATCACACTCATACCTAGCGTATACACTTTATAAAATGAATGGATACAATAATGATGAGTCAGAGGACACCTTTAAGAGTGAAGGTCCACCTAAAAACTCAATGTAAATTTATAGAAACCTGGCATGCTAAGGAAAAAAATCTATCTCAGTCTTCTTCCTGCTGGGCTCACTTTACAAATGAGAGTGAGAGGCTGATATTTACTCTGAATGATCACTCTTGGAAGGCTAAAGGAGCAATTCATAACTTTAGGGATATTCCCTCAGGCCGGATGATCAAGGCAGGGGACCAAAATTCCAAAATCCATCCTCAGGAGGACTGAAGGATCAATCCACAACCACTGAGATATAAGAAGGGCTGCATGTTTCTTTAACTACTCTTTGTAATACAGTTTGCCCAAAAGCTGTCTGTCCTGACTTAAAATTGTCCATTTTATAAAGCCTGATAAGTATTGATGGTTCCTTCCATTCAGCTGCTTTACACATTGCCACTTTTCTTTTTCTTTTCTGTACTCTTACCTTGCTCTGGACCTTCCAGACCTAAAGTGAGTAACACTTTTCTTAGCAATCTTTTGGAGCTGTCGGGATCAAATAACATGCTTTTTGTTTCGATCTACTGAAGAATCCTCATCTGAGTCTTCTACATCACTGAAATCCAAATGTTCATCTCTTGACTCTACTTCGGGTACTTTCCCCTTCTGACTCTATATCTGGAATTTCATTAATTTTTGTTTAAATTATTTCTTGTATTTAAGATATCTGTAAGGGAGATATGCTTTAATTTCTCTATGCGTTTTCTTGGTTTCTCTGTAACCTTTTGATTAGGTTCTTAAGTCTGTTCTCTAAATTGGTGCTCTTGAGAAACTTCCTGCCCATCATACTTTTTACCTGCTCCCAATACACATTCTATATTCATTAAGTATGCATTGTCATAATTTCTGAAATTCATTGTTCTAAATTACACTGAGAAATCAATTTCATTAAATTAGTAATTTCATTCAAATTCACTGCAGTTGATATATTTGAATCACTGAAGGTATTTTGAAAACTTTCCCATTTCTGTATTAATTAAATCCTTAGCTATTTATTGCAGAGATAATGAGGTTGTTGCTGAACTGCATCACTGAACTCTGCTGGAACAGCATTGACCAAACTGTAAGCCTGTGCCTAAGGCTGAGCCTGGGACAACATCACAGCTAGGTAATTCCAAAACTTTTCCTGACTCTCAGCTGCACAGCTTGAGTTTAAAGAGCACATTTTTTTCCTCTGCCTTTCACTAATGCTTCACTAACTATGGTCTCATTGTAGCTCAAAATGTGTGTTTTAACACACAGACTTCTCTGAGTGGCTGAGAATTCTCTTAGATTATGCTCTTCCGTTCTGACTAGAAGATTCAATACAGCGAACAAAAAGAGGGTCTGAGTTTAAATTATCTAGTCTCCTTTTCTCCCTTTGGGGAGACAATGCTGGTAAGTTTTTTACTTTCATCTTCTCTTTAAAAATGTTTTTGCCTCCTCTGAGGTAATTATTTTTGCTCTTACCACTATGGCTTTACAATCCAAGTGATGATGAGAGGATCTCCCCTCTGTATAATTCTCATTAGACACTAGGAAAAAAATTCATAACAGATTTGGATTCAACACCCAAATGAATGGTTGAACTATTTTTGTTTATAATATCCTGTTTTGTTGCTCACATACCTGAAGCTAACTGAGAAGCTTTGGTATTGAACTCATCATCCAGTAGCTTTTTTTCCTTCGATAGTGAGTGGGAAATATCCCTGTCCCCATATTAATCTGCATCTTTTTCTCTTTTTCTTTATGACTTCCCATGTCCATTCCATATTCCTCCAACCTAATGCCCAACTAGCTAGAGTCTAATTTTAATTTTAGTGTTATAGAATAACAGAGATTCTTGGCCACTTGATAAGGCAAAAGAAAAAATGAAGAAGAGAGAGAAGCAGGCACAATGACTTAAACGGATTTGGAATTTCATTCTCCAACCTTGACCAGTTGACATGAGAGAATATTCCGATGGTTGTGGATTGTTCCTTCAAGCCCTCCTGAAAATGTCACTCCTTCTATCCCATGTGGTTTCAACTGATGCAAAACCTCATGGATAAAGTTTAGAGGTTTCTGCTACTCCTTATTCTACATTTAAACCAATCCTTTTACTCTCCAAATGTCAAGCCTTTTTGTTCTTCATTCATTCTACTAGTACATCCATTACCTCACACTTGCTACGAAGGCCTGTCTCCTGAAGTCGTGACCAAATGCTCTGGATTCTTCCTGCATGTTCTGGATGACTGTTTGTATTTCCACAGGTACACTGGTGTTTCAGCATCAAAGTGTCATAAACAAGGCCTGTATCAGAAGAAAAAACAAATTTCAGGCTCCAGTCCTATAGTTATGTGGATATAAGCTTCACCAAAGTCAGTGGGACTCACTTCAGCACAGAGATGTACAAAAATGTGTAACCGCACAACTGATGTGCAATGCTGAAGGAAAAAACATTAGTCAATGTTAAACATTATGCCCAAGTGAAACATGCATGGCAACTGTATATATATAAAAAAAGACTGCTGAGAGAGGAATAAACAGGTTCTAAAATTTTACAACCAGTTGTATAATATTTATAATATAATAATATATAATATACTATTTTATAATATAATACAACTGGCTTATGCTGAACATGAAAGGCAAGATGAATGGCCATTTAACTATGGTATTTCACCAGAAATCATGGCACTCTGTTTAAAGTAACCAAGATGAATGAAGACGAAGAAATAAATCTCTAAAACGCAAGACAGACTCGGTCAAAAATAGAAATCTAAGGGTGAAAGGGAAATTAAACTCTGAGCTGTTCCTAAGAGACTGCTCAGTAGACAAAAAGGAACTGTGGGACTAAATGGAAAGTGAGTGTAGGTTGCTCAGAGAGCAGGGAGGACCAAAACACGTATGTAATAGCTCTTGGAGGTTCCGAAGATGCACTGCTCTGGCACAGAATAACCCATATGTGTGATTTACAGAGACCACAAAGAAGAATGTTAAGCATGAAACTGAGATTCAAACACTGGTATTTAAAAAACAAAACCTTCTGGCCAAATTAAGGCATAATGGTAAATCATGGATTAATATTTTGTGTACCCAGTTGCTCCCCCTTTCCTTCTTCCTCCTTCACTGATGGCACAAAAGGCACAATAGGCATAACTAAACATTACTGAGAAACCAACTTAGATTTACTCTTTGATAATCTGGCGGCAGCAGAGGAATATTATTTCTGTAGGATTAGGAGATCAGATGACATCCTCAACAAGATCACTATGACCAATCTGCAATTCATGTTTCAGACAAAATCACCCCCATTCATTCCAAGTTGGATGTCATTATTTTGATCGAGCCAGGAATGGATGTAATCAGAGTCCATAATCATGCCATTATACGGAGAGCAGGAACATAAATCTTAGTTTATTTTGTTCATCCAAATGAAAATGAAAATGTTCAAAAGATTTAAAAGATTTTTCACATTTTCAGGGTATTTGGAAGCAAACTGCACAAAGCATTTTTGAATATGTTTTCTGTACTGTTGCTACCGTATTTTTAAAAGCATGCTGACTGGGTGACTGGTTTGACTGTTTAATCAATGCTTCTGTGTTTGTCACGTTTTTATGCTCTGCCTAAAAAACAGGGAAAGAGACTAGCTCTGTGTAGAAGCGAATTGTATAAATTGTGACGATCCTGATGGTGAAGAAAAAGCACTAGTCTTTTCATTCTTGTGTGGGGACAAAATATTTTATGACAGTTGGCAATTTATTCAGTGGGATGTCTCAACATGTTAAGACACCATTTTTCATTGATAATAAAAAATAGGCAATAATCTTCACCTCCCTACCAAGGAAATAAAACGGGGAAGTTATTTGACAGATGAAATTACAATCTGATCTTTTGATCCATGCCCTTCCTGACAATGAGAGCTGTGCAACAGTGGAACACATTTCCTCAAAGAGTGGTGGAGTCTCCTTCTTTGGAGGTTTTAAACACAGGCTGGATGGCCATCTGTCAGGAGTGCTTTCATTGTGTATTCCTGTACAGTAGGGGGTTGGGCTGAATGGCCCTTGAGGTCTCTTCCAACTCTATGATTCCGGACACTAAAATCTTCCATGACTGGGCACACCAAGAGACTTTACTGAAGGAGAAGGTGTGATTTCCACTGAACTTAAGGAGGAAGTTTGCAAATATCTTTGGAGGTGGGGTGGGGGGCAAAATTAGATGTCATGATTCTGGCTATTTACTCTTTGGAATTCACTGGAAATACTAGGGAAAAAATACTTGAAACAGTGGTGGACTATTAACTCCAGACTATCTTGGATGATCCTGATTATCTGGACCAATTACACTTTTTTGGTCTGATTTTGGAATGTAAACAGCCTTGGTCTTCCTGGTGCATGACTGATGACAGGAGAGATGGATGGGGATGTGTAACTGTTGGTTCTCTCAGATCTCTCAGTAGCTTTTAATACCATAAACCATGGGATTTTTCTGGGACACCTATCTAGGGTAAGAGTGGAGGGCATAGTGTTACAATGGCTCCCTTCCTTTCATGAAATTCTTATTCAAAATAATAATTCTTATTCAAAAGGTAATGCTGGGGCATACCTGTTCTACATTATAGCAATGGCCATTGGTATCTCAAAGCATTATGTTTTTAAATATCTCTTTTATGGAGAAAGTCATTCAAAGGTATGGACAAAAGTCAGATCAATATGTGGACAGAACACAGCTCTACTTCGTTTCCATCAATTAGTTCAACAGATGATGTGGATATCCTGATCAGGTGTCAGGAGACAGTTTGGGATAGATGGCAAATAAACTAAAGCTCACTACATATAAAACAAAAGTACTGTGTGTGGGGAAACCTTCTGATATGGATGGAAGCATGACACTGCTGTTGGGTAAGGCCACATTCACCTTTAAGTACCATGTGCATAGCTGAATTCAATTCAAGTTAAATCAGACTCCATACTGAGAGAGCCCAGTTCTCCCCAACAATACACATCATCAAGTCTCTTTCCACCTGTACATCTGCATTCTTCTCTTTCCTTCCCTCTTACCTCCCTCTCTTCTTTCTCTCACTCTTTTTTAAAAGGTCTGGTCAGAGAGAATTACAAGTAATGAAGGAAATCATGCTTGCGGGAACGCTCAAAAGTGCCATTTCAAGAAGTGCAGTCAGGTTACAGGCCAACCTGTGACTCTGGTCCATGGGCAAGAAAGCCTACCCACCACTGTTTACTCATCTCCTCTCCCTTCAAAACACAAAGGTAAGTTTTTGGGGATTTTTTTGATGGCTTGTGCAGCAAAGGAACTTGTAAATCCCCTTAGAAACCTACGTAAACAGGCAGGGAAGGATATGTAAACCCTATAAGTTTTGCAAGTCTTCCTGGTAAGTACAATAATAATTTTAAAAATCTCTCCAGAATTTTGTATGTGCCAGCAATCCTTTCAAAACCCAAGTGGTTTTCAAGATGGAGGAGTGGGGTTAAGAGTGCTGGTTAAGAGTGCAAATCTCTTAGCATGATTCCAAGAAGGAAAGCTTTTTTAAAAGTTTAAAATATGGTTTAAGTAAAAGCAATAATTCTTTTGAACATAGTTTAGTAAGAACCCCAGGTCCTATTTTGATGTTTTACATATTTTACATGTTTTTAGTTTTTAATAAGCCTTATAATTTCACCAAAAGGTACAGAAGCCACAGGAATTAATTGGAATTGAAGGCGTTTTTACTATACTGGTTTCCTCTATTTCTATTCTGGCCACCTAGCTTTTGTCAACCATTCCAGATTGTGATTATGCTATCTTCCTTTTGTGGAAAGGGAAGAAACTTTTCATGGCAACAACTAGCAGTACATTTAGGAGAGTAAAAAAATGCAACAAACTGTACATTACCTGTTGTGAACTGTGGTTTGCAGGGTGGCTCCTGTACAGATATAGGGAAATTGGCAGAAGCAGGTGATGACTGGGCTCGAGAAAGTGGCCGATGCCCTCCAAAGGAGACCGGGATACCAGCAGCTTCCATGGATGCCTGGTAGTTCCTCAGCTGGTGAATGCGCTGTTGCTCTAGTAGAAGGGCTTGCTGTTAGGGAGGACAAATTGTGCGGTCAGCTTCAGGAATTTATAAATGAATTTCGTAACTTTCTTTGTGTCCAAGAACAATTACTTCACACTACTCCATTTGTTACTTTATTAGCCAATGCAAATCAAATTAAAATGCATCACTGGTTAAGCTAAACTTTTAAGCCTTTTAGTAGTGTTTCTAAAATGACATTTAAGTAATCCAAAACAACTCCTAAGAAAAGAGCATTGCTTTTAAATAACAGTTTAATTTAATACCTTATCACAAGCCTTCAAAACAAGGTTCTGAATTTTTAACTTACATTTCAAAGCCAGGTAAGGATGGTTAAAGCAGTGGTTCCCAGACTGTACTTTTTAATGGATTTTGGACTTCATATCCCAGAATCCCAGACATGGATGTGGCTTCCGACAGCTGAAGTCCAAAATCTCTTAAGGGGTACAGTTTGGGGAGCACTGTTTAAAGCCTTACAGATTACATATGGGTTTTCCTGCTCCAGTATAATCCACCTCTGACCCCATGAACAGGAAAAAAAGTGGGAGCTCAAGCCCATATTGGTCAATGGATGGTGACATGCATGCTCTACCATTTGGTAATATGGGTCAGGGCAATCTGCAGATGCTCCAATCCACAAATGGCTAGCCTGCTGATATGGTGGGCTCACTATATTCAGGACCCTGGGGACAATTACTTCAGTCAGCCAGGGCTAGGTTGACAGCTGTCACTCAGAGGATATTTCTTTAGCGGCTCCTAGACTATGGAATGATCTGCCAGAAGAGATTCAACAATTGAATACACTGACCAGATTTAAAACCGCATTAAAGATCAGTCTCTTTTGGCAGGCCTATCCAGATTATTTTTAAATTGTGAATTTTAAATTATGGATTTTAAATATGTGTTAATACATAATTGTCTTATTTGTTCTTTTAAATTAAGGTTGTGCACTTTTAACTGATGTTGTATGCTGTATATTAATCTGCTGTTGTTCCCCACTTTGACCAATGGGGATAGGACAGTAAGAAATATTATAATATTTCCAATAGTATTAAATTTTATGCACTACGAAATCATAAGTTGGCTATTAAAATGGGGTTTCATCATTGCCATTACAGTGGGCCCTCCTTATCAGTGGACTTGCCATCAATGGATTTGAGAATCCACGGATGGCAAGCCCATGGGGGGTGGGAGAGGAGGAGGAGGAAGGAAGGAAGGCGGTGGCAGAGGTGATAAAAGGAGGAGGAACTAGGGAAGAGGAAGAGAAGAAAGAGCAGCGGTGGCAGGGCGAGTAAGAGGAGGAGGATGGAAGAGTGGAGGCAGAGGCAGGGAGGAGAAGGAAGGGAAAAAAGAAGAGAAGCAAGTGCGGAGGTGGAGGTAGCAGGGGAGGAGAGGAGGAAGAAAGAACAGGAAAAGCAGAGGCGCAGGTAAGAGGAGGAGGATGACGACGAGGAGGAGAAAGAAGAGGAAGAACAGTGGCAGCAGGGTGAGTAAGGAGGAGGAGAAAGAGTAGGAGAAAGGTAATGGAAGAGCAGAGGCAGAGGAAGGGGTAGGAGGAAAAGGGAAGAAAGAAGAAGGGGGAGGAGGAATAGGAGGAAGCACGGAGGTAGCAGCAGCGGAGCAGGAAAGGAGGAGGAAGAGGAAGAGGAGGATGAAGACACAGCCCCCTGCTGCAGTGAGAGTGGCAGGGCAGGCTTCCGGAGTGTGTGTGGCGAAGTCCCATTGTTTTTAATGGTGGCACGGCCATGTGGCCACACCACCACTGAAGACAATGGGACTTGAGCATCCATGGATTTTGATATTCTCTGGGGGATCTGGAAAGGATCCCCCACGCATACCAAGGGCCCACTGTATAAGAGACTTACTGAATGCTGAACTTTGTGAAGTTTCTGTATGAAGGCATAAAGTTTTCTTTAATAATTTTTTATTGCAAACACTCCGTAATTTACAGATTACATTCAATCCTCTCTTCCCTTTCCTCCCACACTTCAATCTTAAATGAATAAGCCAAATATGTATCTCTGTCTATCACCAGAAATCTAAAGTAGGTTCAAAGTACTGACAAAATATTTGTGTCTTGTTCTTATCATTCAAAATACATTTTTCTAAAAGAAAATTTGATCATACAGTATTTTAAAATCAGGGGTCAAAATCAGAGGTCAACTAGTAACATATGCAATAAGGGGCTTCCAAACTTCACATAGTTTGTAAATTACTCAAAAGACTACTCTTAAACTGACATGTCACAACTAGGATGTACCAGCTGTGCCTCAATCATCTTTTGGAAGAAAAAGAGAAAACCAGGAAGGATGCAGATAAAGGAAAAAGCAGCAGTAGTAGAATGGGAGAGATGTGTGACAAAGAAGAATTCTACAGACAAAAAGTAAAAATATAACTGTTTAAAAACTGAAATAGATCCAATGTTGTACTTTGAATTAAAGGTAATTCTGGGTTGCTGGAAAAACATTTGCTCTGCTAAATAAGCAGAAAGATTTCAAAAGGGTGAAGGGTTAGATCTTTAAAACTGCAGCGGTGATAGAACCTACCTACTTTTTTGCCTTGGAACTGTAAGCAATTACTTTTAAAAGGTACTTTCCATGCTTGGGCTATGGCTACTAGTGGCTTTGGATGTAATGTATATGCAGCGAAGAAAGAACAAGTAACTTACACATCCTGTTTCTACATATCTCAGTCGAACCCAAAGTGTGGCATCCTCCCTTGCAAGAGAAGACTGTACACCTCACATTACTGAATTCATTTTATTAAAAATATTTTTATACTACCTTTTGTGGAAAAGCTTTCTCAAGGCAGTTCAAAACATAACTTTTTAAAATCATGAAGCATTTAATGCAGTTAATTAGAACTTACCAAAACAGCAAGGACAATAAAAAGCATTATAAAAGATAGGCTACATTCAATTAATAGCAGCCTGGGGAAAAAAACCAAGTATTTAAAAACTTGTGCTGGTCTATGACAATAATAAAGATTCTATTCTATTCTATTCTATTCTGTTCTAAAGACTTTAAAAACAAGGACAAATGTTCTATTCCACACATGACAAGAGGAACAGGGGCTAATATTCTTGTTTCCTTGCTAGAATTAAGATAATGCAAGCATTTGTTTGGGGGCTGAAATTGTCAGTCCAACCACAGAAATCCAAGCGAGTCCTACAACTTCAGTCTGCTGTGTGATCAAGCTGAAAGAAGTTAAACACACATCTGGTACTCTTGCTCTTCATGAAAAATGATGTGCAGAGATTTAAATCGGGGTACATTGCCTTTTAGGTATTCTGTTTCCATGAATAAAGAGCAAGAAACACAGAAGCCTACAGAAAAAAATCATTAAATAAATCAAAGTGTGTTCCCAGTCACTGCATTCTGTTTTACCTGTCTGAATAGTAACTCCTGCTCAGCTTGCCTCTGTCCTGGCTCTAGTTCTGGTTGCAACTCTCCATCTTCATCACTCTCCACAGGCTCTTGCTTCACTTGGACCATACTGGTCAATCCTTGAACATCCTTTTGGTTTGATATTCTGTCGATATATGGGTCTTCTAAAAATGCTTGGTGTTCCCGTAATTCTTCTTCAGTCTCTTCAGGATGGCTTTCGTGCTGACGGGAAGACTCATTTGATTTTGGTATCATCTGTAAACATTTCCCAAAATTTACTTGAAGTGTGACCCTCAAGCATCAAAAAGTTTTATCAACAAGCCACTTGCTGTTCGGAAGAATGGAAGGAAATAAATTTTCCAAAATCCAAAAACCATACATGCACACTAGATTCGTTTTAAACAAAAAGAGTAGCATGGCAGATTGCTCTTTTTCACATTTATTCTATTTACACACTCAATAAAATACATCACTGGCTGCTCTATAATATGACAAACATATCGTAAGCTGTTCCTACTAACCAAATTAACTATAACTATGCATACTGGGGAAGTTATGCAAAGACTATTAAGAGAATTCTTAATATGACCACTATTTTCCATCATGCGTATTAACTGCATTGTGAGCACTAGGTAAGTATGGCATCTTAAAATTCATAAAGAGTTTCAACATCCTGCCAAGAAAAAGTTCAGAGAATTGAAACGGATTCTGTTCTACAGCATTTTTTCTACAATTAATATCTTCATTTATTTTTATTTTTTCTATCATTAATACTGTATCTGTTTTTCTGGGTTTTTTTAAAGTCAAATACTCAAGACAGCAATAAGCTACACATATTTATTAAAGCCTAGCCTGCTACTTTAAAAATAATTTACACATAAGTAATGAAAACTTGTAAGATGTATAGCGAGAGCCACTGCAGTCTGAGCATATGACTTGGACTCTGGAGCTTGGGGTTTGATTCTTTGCTCAGCCATGGAAACCCGATGGGTGACCTTGGACAAGATGCACACTGTCAGCCCCAGAAAACCCCATGATAGGTTTGCTTTAGGGTTGCTGTAAGCTGGAAAAGACTTGTATGAACGCCGCAAAAACAATAGCTGTAGTACACAAAGTATAAACCTTGCATCCGCAGGAGCAGAATCCACAGTTTGACTTACCTAATCTGAAAAAATATGTTCTCTCTAGACATTTTTAAGGTCCTCTATGGTATTCTTCTAAGTTGACCACAGAGTTGTGCTGGGGGACTTAATAAAAATACCTAGAGAGCATCTAAACAGTGTGATCCTACAGTCAATTTCCACCAGAAGTCATTCACTTCAATGGGATTCGCTATTATCTATGGTTTCAAATTTACACAATATGTCCAGCAATGTATCTCCCATGGATACAGGAGTTGTGCTGCATGTATGACAAAACAGGACAATAGGAATTAAGCCGCAGAAAGAAACATATCTTTCAGTCTTGTATTTATCTTAATACTGATTTTACAAAATATAGGTTTCCATTCTACACATGTTTTGAGAATTATTTTTCTAAAAGTAGCAAAGATAAAGCTACAATGGACTAATCGTTTTCTTTGGCTTCAATGGATATATCCAGCATAACTTCTTTTCCCTCCAGATTCTTTATCAAATACAATTGCTGCAGCTACTGTAGTTCATAAAATATAACTAAAACGGTAAAAAGTTTGGTCTTAGCTTTGGGAATTACTGTTAGCATTTTAATTTTTAAATGGTATTAAGCATTAAAACAGAACAGAAGTAGCTGCCAATAATTTAATGCTATTAAAATATGCCACAGAGAAAATGTTTGCTATGCTTTTCCATCCTTTTTAATCTGAAATTTCATAATTGACTGACTAAGCTATCCAGAAACATAAAAAATGAAAAAGGAAAATAAAACAAACTGGGGGAGGGGAGTTAAATTCCTGTGATTAGACGATAAGAAAAACAAAAGTATAGACAGTACATCCAAGAATTGTATATCTTGTTCAAAAGCCTTTCCTGTTTCAGTGCCTTGAAGGGACAGAGAGAACTACCGGTATTCTTGGTAAATATAATACTCCAGAAAAGCACTTATGCTATTCTGGTTTCCTATATCTCTAGTTTTCTACAACGGAACTATATTCTTCTTCTCCCCCAGCCCCCCCCCAGCCAAAAAAGTTTTCTAGATAAGAAACTATGCTATCAAATGAAGGAAATACATTGAATACCAACACAAACAAACATTTGTTAATGACACCCACATAACCAGCCCGCCACCTTAAAACTGGCCTTCCATGGAGCAAAGCAGGAAAAAATGGCTTTCAAATTGTTGATAAACATACATATAAACACAGAGAGAGAGGGCTGAAAGAAGGAGCAAAGATAACAAAGATAAAGAGCAGCTAAAGAAAAGCCTTAACATGATATAGGATTTTTAAATAGCAAAAGTCTGCACATTTCAGTAAAGACTTTCTTCTGGGCACTGAAAGAACGCATACCAATCAAACCATCCATCCCATCAAAATGCAGTTATACACAGCTGCTAGTTGCTAATAGCAATCAATGATAGTAATAAATGAAGAATAATAATAATACAAAGCACTTTCAATTACTTTAATTTTATTTCTTTTAAGTATTCATAGGCTGTCTTTCTGGATTAAATCCACCAACAGAGTAAACAAAGTAAAAGGATAAAAATAAAAACACAACACTATAATAGTTTTAAATTAGAAGAATATAAAATCCTGGTAATATATTAAGATATCATTCAGCCAATATAAATCATGCCCATTGCCATTTTAATGCCCTTTGAAAGCCATAACTGCAGCAGCTAGTCCCTTCTATGAGGGATCAATAAGGTAGAGGCGACTACAAAACAAGGGCCTGTCTGCAGACTTGGACCCAGAAATATATCAGCAACCAGTGACACTGATTCAGAATTGATGTAATGTGACTGGACAGTCTAGCCTCCATGTGCTCCCTAACTGTGGATTGAAACTACCGGTAACTCTAGTTTCTGGATCTTCTGCAAAATAGACACATGTGGAGCACATCATGAGAGACCTGTAGCCTAAGCTATAAAAAATTATCCCAGGGGTTATTCACGCTGTGAAAATAATCCAGGATGAATCTGGGTTGAATCTCCGTTGTTCACATGCATCCTGAATGCACCCATTAACTTGGGGAGTGGGTTGCCAACATCTCCACTAATAAGGAATAATCGATATTGAATTTTTACTCAAGTTTTTAAAAAAGATCCACCATCAGTACTGTAAATAAACAATGTGAATAGACCCAAATAGACCCAGGATAAAACACTGCATGGCTTGAACATGTTCTGAATGCATTTGCATCAGATGCCAAAATGTGTCGACGCCCAAGTCCCATTATATATAGTGGCACAGTAAAATGGTGTCCCTTATTTGAAAATGGCAAAGTCAATGCTATTTGGAATTTATATATCTTTGAATATTTTCAAGCCATGGATGCTTGAATCCATGGATTAAGAAACTGTGGATACGGAGGGCTTACTGTACTAAATTAGACAGCCCTAGGACTTTAGTGATGCCCCCCTCACTTGGGCAAATATTTTAGTTTTGTATGTTCTACATTAATTTTTACTCAACAAACATGCAGCAGGATCCTTGTTGTTTGTTCTTCAAGTTATTTATGACTTATGGCAGCCCTAAGGTGTTTTCTCAGCAGGTTTCTTCAGAGGAAGTTTGCCATTGCCATCATCCAAGGCTGAGAGAGTGTGGCTTGCCCACAGTCACCCAGTGGGTTTCCATGGCAGAGTGGGTATTTGAACTCTATTCTCCAGTCGTAGTCCAATGCTCAAACTACTACAACAGGAACTTATGCCATTCATCACTAGCTAAATTTGTTTTCTATGATGCTAAAAATGTCTCTTTGGAAACACTAAATTTCATACACAGATTTTACCAGAGGATTCAAACTTTAATCAATGATGTACTGTAACACTTGTTGCTAAACTGGCAATGCAAATCTTTAAAACTGACCCAAAACTGCAATATATATATATATATATATATATATATATAAAAGATTGCATCATCTAGAGCTTCTAATCACCCTGATTTTAAGCTCTACTCCACCAAGTATGTTTGGAGAGCCGCATGTGAAATCTCCATGGAAATAACAGCTCTAAACTAGAGCAGTATGCTAGTCTGAATGAAGTCCAGGTCTGGCACATGCATAGCAGTGGCATGTTTCCAGAAGTACAAAAATGACGTCAGTGGCTTGTGTAATCATTTTCTCTTTGCTCTGTTTTATAAACAAAGGGCTTCTCCCCCCCCCCCCCAACTGTCTCTGCATTCCTCACTGGAAAAAATTTACATGAGCATGTAGAATGTTTGCTTTAATCAAAGAACTATCTGCTTTAGAAGGTTGCTTTAATCAAAGAACTATATATCCACCTTCAATTGAAACCACAGCACTTTGAAAGTCAAACCTGACTACTGCATTTCTCTCCAACTATAAGAAATTATGAGAAGGGTGGTGCTGGGAAAATAAGTATGCCATATCTTGACAAATTAAAATGCTTAGAATTATGTCCCTTTGAGCAAAGTTTATGTTGCCCTGAGACAAGCTTGGCTTGTATTTCTGAGGACTGGGTCCAATCAAAATGGATGGTTGGAATGGTTACAATCTCAGAATTATGTGTGTGCACAAAGGCAACTGTGAACACCCTCTCACCCACCCACAACTGCCTCGAATAGTAAAGCTTGTGGCTGCATAAGGAATGGAAGATGTCACAAACAGAATTAGAAATAAACTTTGTATGTTGCTTGCTCAAAAGGTACTTGGGATTTCAAAGATTATACACTTACATAATTTTGGCAGTCTTCACAGCCTTCATAAATATTAATAAGTAATATACAGAGGCTTCTAAGGAGGAGAGGCAGAGAATGAGCAGCACAAGGCCCTAAAATGAACATGTCAGGATTTCAGCTGTGGAACAGAACTAAAGATTCCCAGGTGCCAATCGAGTATTCGAGTATTCAGAAATATTCTTTTTACGCAGATATAGTATTCTGGTGAATGAATGAAATGAACATACATCTCACACTCAGAGAGCTGATTTTCAATGGGATCAGTTTCACTTCCAGCTTCACTCAGTTTTAGGGGGTCACACTGTGCACATATTTCCAGTATATATAATTTTTCTCTGTGTTCTTTAAGAACATCCAAACAGTAAGCAATCCGAGAATAAAGACAAATAGACATTACATAATTATAAGCTGTGCATATTAGAGCACAGTCATTTCTAAACGGGTACATTAAAATTGCATGAGCAAGAACCAGCAACTGGCATACCTACCTTGTTAATGTGCAGCTGCTGCTGCTGGAATTGTTGTTTGTGTTTTTCCAGGAACTGCTGATGCTGTTGTTGGATCACTAATTGCTGGAGGGCCTGTGCATTCTGGGGAAGAGGAGCAGACTGTGTGCGCCCCAGAGGGCGGTGTTGTCGCAGTTTATGTATAGAGGGGGAGAGCCGGTCTGCACCCACAAGGGACTGCGCATGGAGGGGGAGTGCCCCTAGTCCTGAAAGATACCAGTCTGAAGATAATACAGGGGAAAACAGTGAAGAAGAAAGAAAAAGAGAAGAGGAAGGGAGAAAAACCTTTTGAGTAACGCTCACAGCAACAGTTAAGTGTGCTATGAAGCCAGCCATGTCATTTAGTGCTGCTGAAAGGGTGTTTTTTTTTTAAAGAAGAATGTCACAAAACAAAAGTCAAGAGTTCCCATTGTATGGGGATAAACAATAAGACACAATCTGCTGCATGGACAGGAATAAAGATTAGCTATTCGGAAGAAGGGGCAGGCAGAGTTCCATGATGTCTAGGCCCAAAAGCAGGCTCTTTCTTCACCCCAACTGCCACTGCCCTGGCCTCAGAGGGACAAAAGAGATGGCATTATTTAATCACCTCCTACACTGCAATCCCCTTTCCGTGTGTTTAGGTTGTAAATCTGAAGGGAAGCTCTAAACTGCTCAGAAAGCCTTTGTGGCTAAAGAGTGGTCTACAAATACTCTAAATAAATAAATAAATTTGATTAACAGAATAGGTGAGAACTGTCTTGCATGAAATGAGAGCATTTTGCTTCTAGGGCCAAGTGTTGTTACGTTAAATGACAAATGTCATCAATCAGTATACTTTCAACTCAGCATAGAATGGCTAAGGTGATCCGTTTGTATTGACAGAGTTCATCTATCTTCTGCTGAACTGAGTGGGCAGTGAATTCCAGAATAGGAAATTCTGCATTTTTCATTAGTATGAGGGACATGGAAGAGGTTTAGTAGAATAGTAATCGCTCCCATCCCTTATTGCACTGGAACCCAGAGGTTACCCAAATGCACAATTAGCAGTAGTCTGGACCAGCATCAACACGTAGCACATTCAGATAAATGCCAGAGTGCTGTGGCCTGGCAGATCCATTCAGACACAGCCTGACATTTTAACCTGTCCCCAAACGTCCCTGATATATCATCATTTTACTTCAAGATTATGGCAGGTATGGGGGGACAGGGAACTAAAATGATGCTTGGCTTGTTCGCCCACTACAGTGATACAATAATCCTCTTGGTACTGTATTTGATACATGTCTACAAATCTAGCAATTTTAATCAAGGAATTCAGCTAAAAAAACTTGGGTCAACTTATCCATCGGTCAATGTAAGTAATGTACCTTAACTCTTATTAAAAGAAAAAGAAAAAAGAATCCTCTTCTCTTGAGTAGAGTGGTGACAGGTGAGAATTTAGTCTATCCCAGAAGAACCTAAAAAGCATTGGCCCTCTTCTATTGTTCTGCTGCAATGCTGCTTCTGGCCTTTTTGAATGCCTGGAAGGAAGGGAATTAGTGCTGGTGGTGATTCCCCTCACAAGACCACCAAAAAAGAGGAGTTGGTGCTGCTTTTAGGTTTTCCCAGGATGATCAAAGCTCTCGCTTTTCACCACTCTACTCAGAGAAGGGATGCTTCTGCTTTTTATAAGAATCGATCCTGTACTTTATTTTTATTTTTACATCCTTTTTAGCATGTGTATATTTTTTTGGCCCTGCCGATGCCTGGTTGCCTCCCCCACATATCACATAGCCGTAATTTAGTGTAACTCCTTCCTCATTCAGGCTTTAGGGTGAGCACAAAGTTTATGACTGTCAGAATTTTGTAAGTTCTTTAGCTTTGTTTTTATTTGCTTTGTCCTTTACATCCTTTGTTGCATGATCCTAAGTAAAACCTGCTCCCAAGTTATACATGAGATCAACTTATAAATAAGTATACACAGTAAGTACATCAAGCCTTTTATCCTACAGGCTTCATCCTTATTTTTTTCTCCTCATTTCTTTCTTTTTTTAAATCCATTTTCCAATATTTCCAAACTATAGTTTCTTGTCATATTGAAAATAAATTATGGTTACCCATCTTGGAACAAACAAGGATCTGAAATCAACTAAAACTGTGGTTTCAGACCCTCATGTATTCTGATCCTGGCAAGCACTGTTTTATACTTTGGGCAAAACTGAAACTGTGGTTAATTAACCTAGGACCACTGTAATCATGGCACACTGAGAAGAAAAGAGGAAAGAGAGTAGATAAGGACTGAGAACACAAAGCTCATGAACATTGTGGCTTATTAAGTCAAAATCTTTCCAAACTGGGCTTTTTCAAGACAACTATGTACAATCAATTTCAACACAATTTTCAACACAATTCTAGTTATTCTCACCTGGGACTAAGGAATTTTGTGCCGCTGGCTGTTCCAGTAAGACCATGTGTTGAAGAAGAGGATTATGTGCATTTCCCCCATCCCTGTCCACCGCAGTGCTGCTCAGATAAGGAGTAATATGAGTGCCAGGAAATATGGAGATGCGTTGTTGTAATGAGGGAATAGCAAGTCTTTCAGTGTCCTGCTGTCCTGATCCACCCTGCAAGAATTTAATTGGTGATACACTGAACTCATAAATATATTTTGTATAAACATACCCCCCCCCCCCCAATGTTTTACATTTAAATACCACTTACACTGGATGGGGCAGTTGCAGGTAGTCCTAAAGTTATATTGGGCAAGGAGGGAGATGTGTATAATGGAAGTTGTGTTACTGAGCCTTCACGATTCACAAGTCTATGAGCTAGATTGGTCTGAAAAGAGAATCAAAACAACTGCCTCAGAAGATATGACAGTACATTACACAAGAAACAAAAACTTTGCGTATAATGATTAACAGTTAGTATTTTTCACTAGTTTGTGGAAAGGAGTGCAGGTATAAAGCAAGCAATAATCTAACTGATCCCTGTTAAATGTCAATATAGGTTTTCCTATCCAATACAAAATGAGATTTTACCACTGATACTGATGGTTGTATCATGTATGAATCAACATGATTACTGTATTAATGCAGTTCAACTTCAGTTTTAACACACACACACACACCCCTCATGCCTAGGCTCTTCCTTTATCTTTTATTTACAAGTATTTTTATCTTATATTTTGGCTTAAGCAGCTGAACAACCAGAGCCTTATCATAAACCTATACTTCAATACTTTGCTGTCTGACATGCATTTATATTACTTTTGAATCTACGAAAACACCAGTCATATTAATTGTCTTTTTATCTTCTTATATCCAGGCTTCAGGGTCTTAAATTTTGCAAACTATACACAGAGTATAGCATCCTACCTATAACAATATTATTCTTTCCCAACCATTTTTATTTCCAGAAAAAGAACCAAAACTATGAGATAAGTTAGATGAAGAGAAGATAATGACTAAAAATTGTTGAGGAAAACATGTTTTTTTCTTGTTCAGTGCTGAAAAAAGCATGAAATAGACTGGTAAAGGAAAAGTACAAAGAAGAGCAGCTCCCGTTGGGTTTAGGTTAGATTATCTGACAGATCGTAATTCTCTATTTAGATCAGGGGTTGGGAGCCAATTTCCCCCAACTCCTCTGTGGACCACAACTGCCAGCAAATCCAAACATAAATTTTCTTCTGCAATCTTTCTCAATCTGATAACAGAATGTGATGTCCTATATTTGGGGATACTAAAGAGTTCTGGGGTGCATGGGGATAGTATAGGATTCTGGGGTGCTTGTGGGGGTGGGTATTTTCTTTTGCTTTCATACATGTGGAAACATTTCTGGATTGTTTGAGGGCAAACCATGCCCCAAATCACACCATTTGTTTTTAAAAATGGAGGGGAGGGGGAGTTAAGGGACTGGAGTGAGGCTTCAAGGCTCACAAAAGGAGGGGTCTGGGGCTGCATGCACTGCATTCATTAGAAATAGATCTATTAGATCTCGTCTGGTCTGGTCTATAAAACCAGCACAAGATTTGTTATACAGGAATAAGCAATGGGCTTGCCCCTTGTGCCCATTCTCACAAATGACCTCTCCTCTGCAATGCATGAGGCAATAATGTTCACACACGTATTAAAAATCTACTTATTTACTTTTGTTTGTTTTTTCCAACCATTACCCTACCATGATTCAAGGCCTGTCTTACAGAGCCTTCTAATTCAGCAATACTGTTGGGTTTGTAGAGCCTTTTATTGTTTTATAATCTGTTGCATATTATTTTCTTTTCAATCATACCCCATATTTACTTTCTTTGAGAATGAGTTCTATGTAGCGCCATAGCACTAGTACATTTTTACTTAATCGATGTAAGACTAACACTAGCATCAGGAACATTTGGGGGCTGAAAAAGACTGCCTCCCTTTCAATACTATTAGCCTTTTCACAGCCTTCTCTGGAGGAAAAGGAAGGGGAGCAACTATGAAGCAATTTGGTGAAAAAGCTATCAACTCTGAACTGTACTTAAATTACCTGGAGTCCAGCAAGACTCAGCCTTATTCAATCTGTTTATTTATTTATGGTATGTTAATTTTTATGTTGTTTTCATGTATAAATTACTGAAAATTTTTAATGTATTCTATACTTATTGATATACTGATTTTTAAAATTATTTGACAAGTGATACATTGTCATATACTTTTCCCCCCAAATGCTATGGCAAAGATCTAATAGTGTACTTCCATCATATCCCACTGCTTCTTCCACATACAGCAATCTTCACTTCCTGTAGCAACCCCTTATACAGTCTCAAAAAACATGTTCCAAGGATGGTCTTGTAAATCAGATAGAAAAGGTTTTAGCTGTGAGAGAACTGCATTTGAGAAGGGAGTCCCAAGTTTGCTGGCACAAAACACAGAAATACACTACTGGATTTTGGCCTATGCATGATTATGGTAAGTTAATCTTTACTGTATGCATACAGTTTACTTTGGAAAAGCAGCACAAAACCAAACTATACTTAAATCTAGAATTTGGTAAACACCGATATCAATATCAATAACCATAATTTTCTCAGATACCCATTAATCTGTTTCTTTTGAAGGAATTATCACACTGTTTCCCAGATATATTACTATGAAGTAATAATTAGAATCCTGAACTTTTGAACTTTTAAGTCTTTATTAGTGGGATCTGTTGCTGATCCCCCATTTTTATCAAGTTCCAGTACTTCCACTTAAATCCTTAGGCCCATTTTCTGTATACCAGAGCATAACTGTTACCTACGAACCAACAATAACTTTTGTGGCTTATATTATTACTTCCTTTCACCCTATCTAGTAAATCTTTATTAGAATTACTATCTCTAATCCACCCATTAGAGATAACAGCTTCTGAGTGCTAAGTACATTGAGAAAGTCTCTTTGTCATGGTTCACCACTGGAAACTCTATTCCAAACAGCTGCTAATTGGAGGTAACATCCTTTCTGTAACAGAGCAAAACAATGTGCAGGAGGTATTATTGGATGATACACAACTGCAAGAAGAACAAACTGAACAAACAATTGAAAACAATCTATATTTTTTCAGAAATATTTTCAACAGAGTCCAAAATTATTTTCAAAAGAGTCCATAAATAAAAGAATCAAGAATTTATGGACTCTTTTGAAAATAATTTTGGACTCTGTTGAAAATATTTCTGAAAAAATAGAGTATAGATTGTTTTCAATTGTTTGTTCGGTTTGTTCTTCTAACGTCCTTTCTGTGCCATTGGATGATTCAGCACACAATATGGAGAAGCAAGAAAGTGCCCACACAGGAAGAATGATAGTCTCTCCATGGGCACTTTGTGTTTCTATGTGCTCTGCATGCATCCACAGCTCTGCCTAGTTATGTTTTCTAAAGCTGTGCCTAATGATGTTTCACTACATTATGCTTTTTAAGATGTCATGAAGATGCTTGAGGTGGTAGTTTTAGCTTGAGTCTTGTATTTCATAGCTGACAGCATCTAAGAAAAAAAAAAACTATTCCGCTGTTCCCAAGAACACCTCTTATAAGAGAAGATGATACTAGGTGCCTTGAAAGAGAGAGGTGTACAGCTCCTCCTGGAAAAGTCATGCTGGACCTGGTCATTAATATCCCCTTCTAGGCAGCATACTTGTGTTATAATTGACCATAGATGTACAAGTAACATTTGTGTTATTTTTCTGAAATTGATATTCTGATCAAAACAGCCCTGGGTTTCTTACAAGCTTTCATACACATTGTCTGGTATCCTGTTTGTGTAAGTCTCACATATGTCGCATAAGTCATATTGTTTGCACACTGCAGAAAGGATTTTTTTTTACTTACTTGGCACAATAGCCATATGTTCATGTAAAACCTTTTATCTGTTGCAGTCCTTCCATCATGGCCATTTACGAGACAGTGAGGGTAGCACTGGTGAAGCTATACCTGGGCACGCAGTGATGATGTAATCTTCTGGGATCTCCAAAATACCTCACAAGGCTCCTGGGGGGATGTCTCATTACTATCAACCAGCCACAGGGATATAGATGGACACTATTTTCTGCCACATCCCCAGTAAATGACCATGTTGGGGATGGGTAGGCACTGAGGCAGATAAAACATTAGGTTTTGGAAGGATGAGGAAGGAGACATTCTGCCTGGCTGAACTTTATGCTGCTCTAGATTAATTCTACTTTTCGTTATACAATATGTGAAAATAAAACTTCCTCTGCACAAATATGCAAGATACTGTTGATATATTGTGATAAAAATGAAAACATGTACAGGTTATCAGCATTTTCCATTTCTAAACTTAAGCATTAGTAATAACCAAATAAAAAACTTGCTCTCTATAATGTATACAGCAACTAGGTATATTGTGAAGAGAAATACATTCAAATTAAGCAAAGCCTTACCTCTGCCTGAATATTTGCAACTGATTGAGTAATTCCATTCTCAGCACTTATATTACTGGAACTATTGTTTGGAGAACTAGGGCCAGATCCAGGAGCACTGTTGCATGCTGAATCTAAAACACAATGAAAACCATTTACTAATTCCACTATGTTTCCATGAGTACTGCCATGCTTCCACAGGACACCAAATAAAAACTAAAACAAAAAGCAAAGTAACACATATTATGTCTACACATGGGTGCTTATGAGCACTTTTTTGCAAGAGCAAAATCCCATCTTTTCTGAAAGAGCCATGGGCCTCTTCAGAGTATTACCAGTCTAGTTTTATGTATCAAATAATAACAGATACCATTACCGCAGGGTATTCAAACCTCAACCTAATCTTTTTCTTTACAATTTGGCTGGGACAAAACAAACACCAGCAATACAAAAGGCCTAAGCTGGTAGGTTTCTTGATCTCTAAAAGTCCAGTCAATATTGTTTTGAATGAATTTAGATTTAAAATGTCATTACCAATTTCATATGGATCAGATACACAGTTCCTGTGAGGGGAACTGCAGTCAAAGGCCCCTGCTATACCAATCTGAAAAAGTGGCCTTTCAGAACAGTGTGGCACATATGGGGCAGCTGGGGGAGGAAGGGTAAAGAAAATCAGTAAAAGGTATCTTTTCTTTTCCAACCTCCTTCTCAATGGGAATTAATGCAGAATCTCAGTCCCTTCTATGAATGGAAGGAAACCTTCCATTTGCAGATGGAATTGTCTAGATCTAACCATATGATTCTAATTATAGCAACTGCCAGAGATGTAAGACACTGAAAGGTAATCTTTTGACAACTGATGAAAATGCCCACATATGTATATTTAGGAGAAAATACTGCTGTTGCTAACGCTAGCACACACACTAACTTATGTTAAAACTTCTTACTTAAAGAAACTGTTCTATTAAGATAATATAAAAACATCAACAGAATATACAACTCAAGAATATAGTTTATCAACCGCTGTCAAACTATTACAATTCGCTGGGGGTGGAGACTATACATTCCACATATATCAGCAGCTCAGAATCTAATAGCCACAGTTTTCAAATGGACCAATGGGAAGAAAAGTTATGGGGAGGGAGAATATTTGCTGAAAGTTTGCCACTACTCATAGGAAATAGAATTAGAAAAAAAACAGCACTCATTACAATTGCTTTCATCCTACAAAATGTTTATACAGTTTATCCAACTATTTTGTAATTTAAAGGTATTAAATTAACTGCTACCTCTACAACCTACCTGTGACATCTAATGGACGCTTTTTCAGAGCTGTAACTACAGGACCATCTTTTCTTCGTAGCAAGGGGCTACTGCGCCGTTCAGCAACCTTCTGCTTCAATCTGGATCGCAATTTCAGATTAGGTTCAGATGCTGGAATAAAAAGGGGACAAACAAATTTATTCTATACAAGAGTAACAATATTGCACTTGAACAAAATATACTTCTGGCTATGCCAAAAATGTAATATCTAAGACACAGCATACTTATCAATGAACCAGCACAGCAATTAAAAATACATATGTAGACTAAAATAGCAAACAGACATTACAGAGATAATGATTAAATACAATGGCCCGATTTTATTTATTGCATTATAAATTCTTTATAATTATATGACTAAAGCATATATGATCCATACTGATTATTAAAGTAATTGAAACCTAATGCCCAAGAAATTTCAAATACAATAATAATGACTAAACCTGTAATCCTGAAAGCATATAAGAGTTCTGGTTGATCCACTCAAAAGCTACCCTGTTGAGCATTTTCTTTCCCATCCAGAAGGCTGTAGGAAGCTCACAAGATGGTCATGAGTGGAGTAGTCCTCTCCCACTGTTGTTTTCCAGCAACTGGCTTTCAAATATGTATTGCTCCAATTTTGGAGGCTATATCATAGCTATCAAAGTTCTTCATTTAATTTATTCTTTTCTAAAGGCATCCGAGAGCAGAAGTGGTATATGAGTGAGTGCTACATCTGTGGAGACTAGGGTTCAATTCCCAGCTCGGCCATGAAATACAATGGATGACCCTGGACAAGTCACATGCTCTCAGCCTCAGCGGAATGATGATGATGATGATGATGATGATGTTTATTTATAACCCGCTCCTCTAGTAAAGTAATCGGAGCGGGGTACAGCAAAATTAAAAAGTACAGAGTAAAACAACAATCATACCCCTTCCCCACGCCCCCCCCCCCCCTTAAAATTAAATTAAACCAGCAAGGCAATGGCCTCCCCTGAATCTTGCCAAGAAAACCCCATTATAGGTTCAAATTAGGGTCACCATAAGTCAGAAGTGACTTGAAGGCACACAACAACAAAGTAAAATGAAGAGACAGAAATCACCTGAAGGTTATTCTTCCTTTTAATTTTCTATGCAACCATCAGATCCGTGAGTGTTCTATGAAAACCCATTACAGGTGTCCCCTGCTTATTCAACAAGTTAGGGACCAGAGCACTATCGAAAACCAGAAATTGTTACAATGCAGAATCCAGTCCTTAAGACAGCCAGGATGGTGGTAAGGCTGCTAAAAGCACAAGAAACTGCTGCACACAGATAGAATGTATGCAACAAGAGACGGGAAGGAGCAAAGGACATGCAGGATAAGGAGGGGGGAGCTTCTGAATGAAGTACACCTGCACAAAGTTGATAACAACAATCCAAAATCCTTTCCTGTAAGGACATTTTTGAATGGATGAGGTTCTGAGAGGGACAGGATGGACGGAGTGATAGAGAGAAGTTGTTCTAGTTACTGTCAAAAAGGCAATTGTGAAAAAGCAGACTGTCAAAAAATGTGTAAGGAGGTGCCTATATATCTAAAAATGCTACTGTTGAACATTAAGTCAGTAGATGGGAAGACCTGTGCAATCTAAATGCGATCCGAAGAGTTAAATGCTGCTAGGAACATGGGACAGGAGCATTTCTGAGCCAGTACCTTGACTATGAAATTCCTTTCCAAAAGTAATCAGACCGGCCCAAGCAATTAAAGAAAATGATTTTTAAAACATTCTTTTCAGCATTTCACTGCTTTTTAATATGAGACGGATGGTTCCGATTCTTGATCAATAACTTTATTAAATGATAAATTTCCTTAACAACTACAATTGATCATTGGCAATGACTAATCTATGATGGGGTTGACAGAATTCCAAAACTACTTGGTCAACTGATAACTAGTTCAAAATGTATATAGCAATATAGCAAGCACATTTCTATACTATTTATCAGTGAATTAACATTCCCAAAGTGGTTTACAATCTGTAGGATAATTGCCCCCAACAATCTGGGTAATAATAATAATAATAATAATAATAATAATTATTATTATTTATAACCCATCCCTCTGACCAAGCAATCGGGGCGGGGTACAACAAAGTTTCAAACAGTTACAATTAAAAATTATTACAACCCAATCCCAACCTCCCACTCCTTAAAATAGAATTAAATTAGCAAGGAATTAAAACAAAGCAAACAAATATATACAATATAAAACCATAAAACCCAATTATTCATTTTACTCATTTTAGCGACCTTGGAAGGATGCAAGGCTGAGTGGACCTTGGAGCCCTGTTTGGGATTGTACTCACAACCTTGTGGCTGCAGGACAGGCATTTCACCACTGCACCACCAGGGCTCCCTAGTATCCCACTAGATTTGAATGTTATTGAACACAATGCTTGCTTACAAAACGGCTTCACAAAAGGCACAGAAAACAGGAACATAGGAACTAGTGATGAGAATGTGTTCATATATCCTAAAATGTATGAAACTTGAAAATATATTTTAATGAAGAATTATTGTTGAATTTATTCAGTAATTCTAAAATTACCCTGGAAGTCTGAAATAACTAGCTGGTTGACTTGCTGCAGTAGATCAGTGTCCTCTAGCTTAAATGAACACACCATTCTTTACTAACCTCTAACAATGATAGGAATTATGTGACCCTCCAAATATTATTGGTTGACAGCTCCCAGCAACCCTAGCCATAATAACCAATAGTGAAGAATGCTGGAGGCTGCAGTTCAAGAACACTGTGAAGACCACATGATTTCTACCCCTGCCTTAACACCACTCATTTCTAACCTTTAATAAACAAGGTGTTTGAAAGATAAATCAACAGAACACATGCTAGGAAGGGTTGGAGAGGTACAAAAAAGAGAAGGTACAGATTGATGAGAGAACAAGATTGAGCAGGTTGCATAAAATAAGACACTAGACTGTAAGAAAGCCTTTCCCAAATTGCCACTTTCCAAAGTTATTCAGTTCCCATCATCCCTAGGCATCAACTGTATTATGGGGTTTGCAGTTCATGCGGGATTTCCAAGGTGGTGATAGGCAAAATAGTGGGGTTTTTTACATGCTAATAACAAACCCATACGGTCAATGGGACAGCCTCCATGCCAACCTCTTTAAATACCCTGCTCTGCTCTACAAACTAACACTTTAATAGCGACAATTAACAAAAAATTGAGATATTAAATTATTCTAATTATTTGTCTTGATGGTAATAAATATACAAGGGGGTATCCAAAAGTTTTAATGATCACCTTTTTAAAAAATTGACAGGTTTGTTTTGATTTGTAGTTGTTAACTTATCTCTACGTAGTCACTATCTAGGTTTATACATTTTTCCCAGCATGATTCTCTGAACATTTGATATTGTAGAAGCCTGCAGATTGCACCTGATGAGGATTTTACACTTTAGTCACTTCTGGCACAGCCAGTCACAAAAATAAAGGATGCAATGAGCTGATTTTCTCAGGAACGTACACTTAGGGACCAATGATGACACTGACAAAATTTCATCAATATGCCATAATATCCAGGTGATAATTATTACTTTACAATACCCACTCGTAAGGTGCAATCTGCAGACTTCTACAATATCAGGTATTCGGAGGGTCAAGATAAGCTGGGAAAAATGCATAAATCTAGATAGTGACTACATAGAGATAAGTTAACAACTACAAATCAAAACAAACTTTGTCAATTTTTTAAAAGGCAATCATTAAAACTTTTGGATACCCCCTCGTAGTAATGCAATCATGATGAACATACCAATTAATAAATTCATTTTCAACCCTAACATCATAACCTATGAGTCATTTCAAGGCAACAGAAATTCCTTTCAAGGGAGGTCAGGTTTTCTCCTTCCCTGCTGTTCTACAGGCAGGCAAATATCTTCATACAGGTACATTTCTGCCAAGTGATTGCTGAGGAAAAAGTGTCTAGGAGGCAGAGACTGTACTTTTTCACTGATTTGTTTTTAATTGTATTTTAATTGAGTTATTTTAAGAATGCAATTTGATGGTGCTTTATTATTTAACTATTTGTGCTTTCATCTGTAATTACATTTCACATAATCTTGTTTTTATTGGTCATATGAAAAATGTTATTGCTGAGCTTTTAAATGTCTTTAAAAGCCTGAAAGGAGGCCGGGGTCTGTGATAGCAAGATGGTGCTTTACAAAAGCACTTAACCATACAATGCTCTTAACATCATTAAGTCAAAATGAAGGTATATGGAATGCTCTGCAATTCCATATAAGAGGGGGTGCTGAAAAGTTCTTGACCTGACCAAGAAGGAAGCCATGAAACTTAAATGCTGTTCCTAGAGCCATGTAACTTACTGTTATTCCACATGTTCACCCAAAAATTTCAAACCATGGTACATTGTTTGTCAAGTTTCTTTAACCCTTCCAAAAAAATTTTTATGATGTCTAGCCACTAAAATACTGCTCTGCTGTTGCTGTCACCTCTGAATCAACTGAAAACGTCCTTCCTTTCAAACTCTCTTTAAGGTTTGGAAACAGGAATAGATGGAGCAAGCTCTGGTGAGTAGGGTGAATGGTCTATGCACTCAAAGAACCAGTTCATCAAAACATCCATCATCTTGCGATCACTGTGAGCAGGTGCATTGTCCTACAAAAAGAGAACACCTTTCCACTGCTTCCCTTGCTGTTTTTCCTTCAATGCCCCTTTTAATCAACACAGCAAGTTAATGCAGTATTCTGCATTAACTGTTTGACCCGTCTGAAAACAGTCAGTCATCATTTACATTCTTATCCCCAAAAACTGCGGCCATGAACTTTCCTGCTGACCTTTGAGCCTTGAATTTCTTTGGCCATGGAGAACCCAAGTGCCACCACTGCGAGAACTGTTATTTGGTCTCCGGATCATAGTAATGTAACTATGTTTCATCAAAGATCATAAGAGGTTAAGAACACTAAAAGGGACTTTTTTATGGTTTTCCCCGCAGCAAAAGGAAGGAGGAGTAAATGGTAGGGCCACTACATGGAGAAGATGGCAAAATGTTAACAGCAGACAGAAAAAAGGCAGACCTACTCAACACACCTTCTTTGCCTCAGTCTTCTCAGAAAAGGAAAAGGGTGTTCAACCCTAAGGAAAATGGAGCAAAGAACACAGGAAGGGAAATGCAGTACAGTAAAGAGGTAGTACAGGAATATCTGCTTAATGAAAATGAATTTAAGTCTCCAGGACCTGATGAACTACATCTAAGGGTATTAAAAGAACTGGCAGAAGTAATCTCAGAGCCATTGACAATAACCATTGAGAATCCTGGAGAACAGGAGAAGTCCCAACAGACTAGAGAAGGGCAAACATTGTCCCCATCTTCAAAAAGGGAAAAAAGAGCATCCAAACAGTTATCGCCCAGTTAGTCTGACATCAATACCAGGAAAGATTGTAAGCAGATCATTAAACAGAGAGTCTGTGAACATTTAGAAGGCAATGCCATAATCACAAAAAGTCAACATGGGTTTCTCAAAAATAAGTCATCCCTGACTAATCTGATCTCTCTTTTTTGTTAAAATTACCAGCTTGGTAGAGAAGAGGATCAAAATTCAAAATAACCTTAATAGAAAGCTGGGTTGAAATGTAAGGTACTTCACTCAGGCAGAAAAAAATGAAATGCATAGATATATGATGGAGAACACCTGGCTTAATGAGACTACATGTGAAAGCGATCTAGGAGTCTTAGTAGACCACTGTCTGGGAAAGCTGCCAAAACCCACTCACACAGCTGATAAGAGAGTCCTTGGAAAAAGATATACAGCAAGTTGCCAAGGCTGTACCTTTAGCAAACACAACCAAACGTAGTCCAAAAGAGAGTAACAATATAAGTCCAGTCCGAGGTCAGAAAAGTCAGAAGGGTGGTCAGCAGGCCCGATACCGGGTCTAGGAACCCAAAGCAGTCAAGGGTCTAGGAGTCAGATACCAAGCAGCCTTCTCTTAGGAGAACTAATAGTCTCTGACAAAAGTCCTCAGCATTTGCCACCTATTATTAATAACTCCCTGATCACAGCTGCTGCCTGCCTGATGAGGCTCTCTCTGCAAGTCTCTTTGACCTTCTCAAGCCCCGCTTTTCAGCTCTCCTCTGAGTAAAGGCAGGGACCTGAACTTTGTCCACTCTATCTTCTGAGTCCTGCCCTACTACTGGGGCCAGACTAGGCTGCAGAGCCCCAGACTCCACTGGGGCTGAGAGAGCAGAACTGGGTCCTGACTGGGCCATCTCTACAGGACCTGCCAGGGCAGAGCTAGGACCTGGCAGGGCAGAGCTGGGGCCTGTCTCAAACCTCAGATGGCACCTGTACCTGAGGGTCCTCCTCCTCACGTCTGGCCATGACAACCACATGTTGAGTCAACAATGTGATGCAACAGCTAGGCCAATGTGATTATTATTATTATTATTATTATTAATAACCTTTATTTATATAGCTGTAAATTCTAGGCTGCATCAATGGAAGTATAGTGTCTAGATCAAGGGAAGTAACAGTGCCACTAGACTGCTTTCGTCAGGCCTCACCTGGAATACTGTGTCCAGTTCTGGGCAATTCAAAAACGATGTTGAGAAACTGGAGCATGTCTAGAGGAGAACCAAAATGGTGACGGGTCTGGAAACTATGCCCTATTAGGAGAGATTTAGGAGCTACATATGTTTAGCTTGGAGAAACGAAAGTTAAGAGGTGATATAATAATCCTGTATAAGTATTTGACAAGGTGTCATACTGAGGCTGGGGCAACCTTGTTTTCTGTTGCTCCAGAGAATAGGACATGGAACAATGGATGGAAGCTACAGGAAAAGAGATTCCATCTAAACACTAGGAGGAACTTCCTGACAGCAAGTGCTGTTTAACAATGGAACACACTCCCTTGGAGAGTGGTGGAGTCCCCTTCTTTGGAAATTTTTAAACAGAGGCTGGATGACCATCTGTCAGGGGTGCTTTGATTCTGACTTTCTGCATGGCAGGGGGTTGGACTGGATGTCATCTCTTCCAACTCTGATTCTATGAAAATGCTGTCATGGGTAGTACAGAACATCTTATGAACAGTATACATGTTATATATCCAAGCTGATGTACTGCCACTTTGCATTCAGCTCACTTTCACCTTTAGTAATGGAAGGAGGAAGAAGCCAAAACATTTTGTTCATGTGATATTTTTCAATCTTGTTTGTTACATATGCGCGCGTGCACACACAGACAGACATATACACATGCAGGAATTAACTGCTGTCTTCTAGGATCCAGAACAAACATGGGAAAAGTGCTGTTGGTTTGTTTTATATTCATCTATATATTATATATATCTGAAACATTCCAAAATCCAAAACTGGTCACATGACATCTTTGCTTTTTGATGGTTCCATGTACACAAACTTTGTTTCATGAGCAAAATTTTTAAAAATACTGTGTACAAAATTACCTTCAGGCTATGTATATAAGGTACATATGAAACATAAATGAATTTCATGTTTACTCTTGGGCCCCATCTCCAAGATATCTCATTATATATATGTGTAGATATTCCAAAATCCAAAAAACCCTGAAATGCCATACATTTCTAGTCTGAAGCATTTTGAGTAAGAGAGACTCAATCCCTATTATTATGCATGAAGATGTGTGTATGTTGGAAGGTAACACTTCAGAACTATAACTTGGAACTAAAGAAATGCAAGATGTACCATGAAGTTTAATACCCATTTTCTAAATGTTAGAGCTGATGTGTCTGCCTGTAGTAGTCTACAAAAAAAGGTGTACCAAATCTGTTCATGGAGCAGTCACATGCAAGAGAACACAACACAGCCACTCTTCTTAATGGGGTTGAGACACTTTTTATAAGGAATTCAGTTAAATGGTAGAGGTATGAATAAAACTATTTGATTTTCCCTATAAATCAATGTTACAGTTTGCATAACAAAAATCTCTTGCTAGAACACTGAGGCTTTCAATTTCAGAAAGTATTTTGAAAAAAGCAGCTGTAACATTTAAAATTTAATTTTTTTACTTAACTTTGTTTCCTTATTTGTTTACATACAAGTAATATACAGACTACAGCACTCACTTTCAGGACTTTAGGATGTTCTTAACTCTTAAATTTGTACTTCTCAGGTAAACTACTGATCTGTTACTTTTCTACTGAACAAAGGGAGTGGGGGAGAGAGAAATGTATGCATGCAAGTTTAATAACCCCTCCTGCAAGAAGGCACAGGTAATAATAATTGATGTAATTTCACCATTTATTTAGGGATTTGACAAGATGTGGCACATTGGAGTAAAGAATGCAGCACACAGGAATCAAGACATTGGACCATGACAGCATTAACAAGCAGAAGGTGGGTGGAAATACTAACATGAATGATTTTTTATGCATCAGAAAGAGTGGAGGCCCTCTGAATTGTACACCCACATTGTGTTAAGCACTTTACGCTGCTGAGCAATTTTTGTAATAAAGTCATTTAATGCATTCATGAACTAAGTATCAGCTCACTGAGGAATACTTATTGCTAAAACATACTGCTAGTTTACAATCCAAACAAAATTGTTTTTAACAGGAAGTGTTCACAGCAATTTGATCAGCGCAGCAATAGCAGCACTTTCACAACAGCTAGAAAAATAAAAACAATAATTTTGTATTTTCTGTGTATCAGGTATAAGGCCTTTTAATTTCCAGAGAATTACAGCATTCTGTGATAAATCTGTTTCTTTGCAAAACAGTGCAGTGAGCGAACAAATATGTAAACAAACAACAACTTGTTAGGAGATTTCGGAAGGCAGCCTATTAAACTTAACTAAACTATCACTACAATGAAATACAGACAGGTTTTAACTGTAGTTTTTTGAGTGGTCATGTATGCAGTTTTAAAATGGGCTATCCTTCACCATTCAGAACCTTCTAGAGCATTAATTGTTTGGGCAGTAACCCTGCCCATCTCCAGAACCCCTAAATAGAGGGTCTTCCCACCAAAACTGCCAAGTTTGAGACCTCAAGTCTACTCTGTAATGGGTTATAAAAATCACTGGCTGCAACCAATTAGCCATCCAACAAATGTCTTCAAGCAGTGACTCAACTGCTTTTATTGGTCAACTCAGTGACCAATAAAGCAAGACATGGCAAAAGCCCTCATGGGATGAATTTGAATTCGAGTCAGAGGGTCCTTGTGAGCCAATTCATAAGCGGGACAGATAGCCAATACTACCCACTTTGAGAAGAGCTGTGTCAATATAGGCAGTCCTTTCTTCACTGAAGAACAGCACATAAAGAGTCTTTGTAAAAATCTGAAAAGCCAAAATCCTGAATGCTACATCCTTCTACATGTCTAGACAATGCAACTTCTTGAGTGCAGAAGTGGGATTCTGCATGAAAGCTGGGATGATAACGTCCTGGTTGCCAGGGGAAACAGATACCATCTTAGGCAAAAAGGTAATGTCAGGTCTCTAGACAGTTCTATCAGAGTGGATGGTCAGGTAAGGACAGTACACACAGAGAGCACAGAATTCTCCAACCTATGTGGTGGATATCAGGTAAGCAATCTTCAAAGGAAGCAAGCTCTTGGAGCTCACAGGAACCCATAGGCTCAAAAGGCTTCTCATAAAGTTGGGAATCCAAGAACAAAACGCCTCACACTGATCATTCATCTCAGAAGCAAAGATGTCTATCATTGGAGTGCCCCGGCCATGGAAGATTAATATTATAACCTCAGGATGGAGCATCCAGTCATGAAATAAATTTGATATCCAGCTGAGCTGAGCATGTCCACCAAGATGTTAGACTGTTGTTATCATGACGTTTCTGTCAATGTACCAATCCCAAAGCAGAGGAGAGTCATGGACCGTATACTCCCTTGCTGCGATAGTATATGGCCATAGTGTCATCAATCAATATCTGCACCACTTTGCCTCACAAGGGAGTCTCAAGGGAGTGGAATGCCTTCTCCACCACTAACAGTTCCAGCAAACTTATGCCTAAAAGTGGGCTCCCCATCCCATCATTGAACTATCCCTAGTGATGAGTATTTTGAGGCTAAGGAGGAGAGAAAAGCGTGCTGTTCTGGATGCAAGTTATATCCAACCACCATCAGAGAGATTGTTGAATAGTCTTTGGAACGTTGAGCCACTTCTTGGGAGAGTCTCAAAGTGGACTGAACTGAGAAATGAACCAGGCTTGTAGAGGCCACACTGAAGCCCAACATGAGGTAGCATGACCAACATGGTGGATGCCATGTAGCTCAATGTTATTTGCTCATGTCTGGGCCTTTTGTAGCAAAGACAGCATAAAAGCAATTGATAAAGTGCTGAGAACCAGTCATCTGGCAGGAAGGCAGCACAAACCTTCAAATCTCCCATGAATCTTATCCTTTGAGTGGGAACCAAAAATAATTTCTCTCAGTTCTGGACAAGGCCTAGTTGCTTGAGAAGGTGCAAAATGGCATCCAGTAGGAGCTGCCACCTAGTGGGAACCACAACTAGCAAGTTGTGTATAAATAGGTAAAGAACTATATCCTGCTGCTGTAGATAAGCTACCACCACTGCTATGACCTCTGAAGACACAAGGAGCAGTGCTGAGATCAAAGGGAAGAACTCTAAATGGGTAGAGTCACTTGTCTAAAGAAAGAACTCTCTTACAAAAACGAACAATATCTATCTGTAAGACAACAATACCTTCCTGTAAGACAATTTCCATCTCCTGAAGTAGTGTGGCCAAGAAAGTGTGGTATGAAGAATGCCTGAGGGAACATACTTCTAGAGGTTAATGACATAACCTCTTGTGATGATGTCGAGAACCCTCAAGTCTGAGGTGATGGTAGTCCAAGCAGGGCAAAATTTCTCTAGCCCTTTGTGGAAAAGTGACATAAGCATTGGTCACTGGAAAAAGTTATCCTGGAAAAAGTCCAAGGCAATATTTAAAGGAGTCAATCTGATGCTTCCTAGAATGGGCTGACTTAAAGTTGGGGGCAGAGGTGGTCAGCTTCTGCCCATCAGAGGAAGGCAATGTAAAGGTATGATACTAAGCTCAAGAGGGACTGTAGCACACTTTGAGGTTGAACTGTATCTGACCATGTTGACCTGGACTTTAAACTGGATCAGAGAACTGAATTCATACTTTTTCATGGTGGACTACATCTTCTGAGATTGCTCCAGTGTCACCTCAGTACTAGAGTTGAAAAGACCACTATCATCAAATGGCAGGTCTTCAATCACTGAAAGCATCTATCAGAAAACCCAGACAACCGAAGCCAAGCATGTCTTTGTAGTGCTACAGCTCTAGCCAGAGCATTACCACTGCAGTCTGTCACATGGCAGGAAATCGTGAACTGTTCCCCAGCCAACTAATGAGCCTCAGATTGTAGCCACAATACTACTCTCTAATCTTCCAGTTTGCTGAGAACTGAAGCTAGTTTCTCCAGAGTAGCTGGTGATACACACCCATATGTGTGATACATTTGGGTGATTTTACAAATGAGGGTGGTAGAGAAAGGAGCATTGGCCTTACCTGTGAAGTGTTCCTTTCCAGTGATGAAGGTGGTGACGCCCAGATGCGGGTTACTCCTCCTCATTGGTCCAGTAGGGAGAAATTATACGTTTTACATGATTTCCCTCCCCTTTCTTGAGGACTTTTAACTTCTTCAGTTCAGGGTAAGACAGATGTCTCTGCCTTCATTACCGAAAAGGAACATTTCACAGGTAAGGCCAATGTTCCTTATTCTAGCGATGGAAGCAGAGATATCCTGATGTGGGACATACCACAGCTCCTCACCCAAGAATGGGTGAACTATGTTGACTATTTTGGTACTACTGATTTTAACACTCTCCTGCCAAAGTATGTCTCTACTGATTCAAAAGCATCCAGTTGATAGTGGTGTACAACGGTAGATGGGGATGCTTATGTCGCCACCCTACATATGTCAATAATGGGAGCATTAGTGGCCAAAGCTGCAGAGGTGGCAGTGCAAAGGATGGACTGAGTGATAACCATCCCCAGCAGCTGAGTCCCCAACTCTGGCTCTGATCCATCTAGACATGTTCAGGTGGAGTCCTTCTTCTCCATCGACAACTGCTGGAACAAGACAAACATTCTGACAGCTAGTATCTTTTTATACAATGGATATATATATTTTTATTGCCTGTCCTACATGTACAGTATGCCAATTTTCTTCTAAGTCCCTCACCAGATTCAGGAAAAAAAATGGCAGTGTGATCTCCTGAGAGCTCTGAGTGGCATTTACTTTTAGAACAAATGTGGGATCTAAAGTTAACACCACTGAGTTCCGATGAAAGATTTAAAAGTTCCTTTCTTATTGAGAGGGCGCCCAACTTGGATGCCCTCCTTGCCAATGTGATGGCCACAAGGAATAAAAGTTTGCACATCAGGAACTTTAAGGAGGCGTTTCTCAACAGTTCAAAGGGACACTCTGTCAATGCTGGGAGAACATGATGCAAATTCCAGTTTGGTAACCTGTATATCGTTCATGGTTTCATCAGTGTCACAGCTTTGAGAAAGCTTTAGACATATGGGTGTGTGGACAGCTTTTTTTTCCAGAGTATTTGGATGTAAGCCCCTATCCAGTTTGTCCTGTAAAAACAGCAATAGTGTATTTATTGATACAGCTTCATAGCATAGACTCTTCCTTTTTTTCCATCTCACAGATGCTCTGAATGAATATTTGTAGATCCTTTTTGCTGAATGTTGTCCGGCATTCACTGTCTTAAGATTGAGACCATCTTTCAGTAATATTTCCCACTCAATTTCCATACTTGGAGGTTGAGCCATGTCAGGTCTTGGTGGCAGACCTGACCCTGAGTCAGGAAAGCTTGCCTTCTCGGAAGTTGGAAGTGATCCTGGCATAGATTCATTATTTCTGAGATCCTGCCCCCTTTGGCCAGTGTGGGGCAACTAGGATCACCTCTGCCTGTTCTTGCCATATCTTCCTGAGGAACCTTGTGATCATATTTGTTGATGGGAAGGCATATAGCAATATCTCTAGTCACCTTGCACTGAGCACATCTACTTTTTCTGCCCCCCTGAGCTCAGAATCTTGAGTTGACCATTGGTTGGCGATGCAAACAGGTCCACCTGGGGAAGACTGAATCTTCTTACAAACAGCTGAAAAATGCCACTCCACCTGATCCACATCTGTTCTGCTGAGCCAACCTGATTTTGTGTTGAATTCACCTTTTATGTGTTCTGCTTTCAATGTTGTAAGGTTGGATTCTGCCCTGGACAGGAGACTTTCTGTCTCCTTCATCAATGCTCTCAACCATATGCCCCCTTCTCAATTTATGTGGGCCTTTGAGGTCACGTTGTCTTTTCAAATCAGGAACGATTTGTCCCTCAACTGACGTTGGCAGGCCAACAGGGCTAACCTTATCACCTTCAACTCCAGCCAATGGGTCAGGTCTTGTTGGTCCCACTTCCGCTGAGTATACTGGAGTCACAAACTGCCCCCTCCCAGCAACCCCTTAGACACGTAGGCCCTGTTGGCTCTAATGTGCCATCAGTGCTACCAACACCTCTGGAACAAAGCTTAGACTGAATGATACGGCTTTGTTCTATAAATGCTTCCCTTGGTATGCAAATCAGAGGAACCCTGCAGTGCGATGGGTGCACCATGATGTGTAAAGAAGCTTCACTCAAATCCAGGTATGCAAGAAGTCCTAAGTATGCAAAGCCTCAAGGATCATCTTGAGTGTTTCCATCCTGAACGTGCATTTTCACACACATCGACTGACCCTCTTTAAGTTCAATATTGCCCTCCATGATCCATTCTTTTTGGGGCAATGAAAATAATAGAGTAAGAGCCTTCAATTTTCTTCTAAAGATGACACTGTCTCTATGGCTGCAATATCACAAACATGCTGAATGGCCTCCAGCATCAGTTGGTGTTTTTCTTCCTTCTTGGACCTTGGGGGAAGTAATGAAAAAATTGTGAGGATGATACCTGAAAAGGCAGCCCTCTTTGAGAGTGGAAAGAATTGATCTGTTGTTGTTCCTTCCCAAACATTTGCGAATGACTGCAGTCTTCCCCCTACTTCTGTGTCCAGAGCATCATGACTGAATGAGTTTTCTTCCTTGTGTTCCACTGTATAGGTTCACTGGATATGTTCACTTCCAGGAGGACAGCACCACAACAACCACCAAACAATTGGGTTTATTCCTGGGACAGAAGAGGCCAAAGACCAATGAAGACTAAAAAAACCAGAAGTCAATCCTTAGAATGTGGTTCCTATCGCTGCTGCTGCAGCAGCAGCAAATATAAAGCAACTGCTGACCCCTATATAGGTTTGCTGGAGTTGGGCAACGCTTCTGCAAAAACTTTTATGTAATTTTGGAGACAAAAGGCAGGTTAGAACCTTGGCACTAGCCATGGGAGCAAAGCCAGGAAAAGTTGGAAGCTGCTCCCAGGAGTGAGTGTGTAAGAGGGAGGAGCAGGTTTAAAAGAGATTAATGTTTAGTGTGCCCTGAGGGGTGAAAAGCCCTTGAGGCTACTAGGTTAGACTGCTGTGAGGGTTAGTAAGGGTTTTAAGTACCCAAGAAAGGGATGAAGAGTGTCTTTAATTAAATTGTTGTAGTGTCCTGCAGGAGACATAGTATTTAGTGACTAGTGGAGTCACAGGTGGCCAGAAGGATTATAACATACAAAAGTTTAAGAAAAGATTCTGTGACAACTTAGTTTGTAAGGAAACGTATATAAAGCTATGCAGAGACAATTGCAAAGACAAGCTAAAGAAAGTGTTAAACTTTGTAACTAATAAAGTATTGATACATCGTATCCATTGTGAACACCAGGCACTAAAAGAGAGATTATATTTAGCCTGACTTGCAAATAAATTTCTTACTTTGTTTCATCTAACAGCTGTCTGAAGTGATTTCAGAAACACATGAAAAACACTATCAACATCGAGAAGTCTGTTAGGTCTGGGACACATTAGATAGTGGGTGTGTGGCTGTCAAAGAATAGTTGGTGCCAGGCTGGGGGGAAACTGAAACCCAGAGGGCTGGCATCTAAAGAGAGTTATAGTGCATGAGACACTTAAAAGAGTCTCGCAGTGCAGAATTTTGCATGGGATAGTGGCCATCACCTTCACATAATTGGTGGCAGTGGTGGGATCAAAAACACCCATTGTGTTGCCATCCAAAAAAAGAAGTTGGGTGGGTGAGCATCATCATCACAGTAATGTTCTAGAAGGTTCTTAAAGATGCATTGTGCAGGCACAAGACAACCCATTTGTGTGAGTCACAGAGACCACAAAGAAGAAACTGGACACATTTAAAAAAAAATAAACAGAAAGGGCTCACTGACATAGCGATCCTAGTCACAATACAGAATACAACAGATACTCTGCATTGATAACAAGACGGGGGAAAGAGGGGCCTGAATTTTCTCAGACTTCTGTTATAACATATCTTTTTAAGTGCAGACTACAAAAAAAAATCAACAACTATGTTATAAAAACAACTCACAATACTGCTCCAGTTTACTTTTTTTGTTTTCATAAGTAGTTATTCAAAGAGGCAGATTTGTATGGGCATACAGTGGGTCCATGGTATCTGCTGGGTTTGGGTTCCAGAACCCATGAGGATCCCCAAACCTGTGGATACTCAAGTCCCATTATACACAATGGTGTAGTAAAATGGTGTCCCTTATATAAAATGGCAAAATCAGTGTTTACTTTTGAGATTTTTTTTTTTTTTTTGGGAGGGGGGTATTTTCAAGCCATGGATGATTTAATGCATGGATATGGAGGGCCACCTGTACTTGCCTTTTCACTCTCACAGTTCAAGGAATTTAGATCATGTGTCTTCCTTGTCATTTCTGTTCAATGGAGAGTGGAGCCAGAACTCATAATTATAGTTAGCCCTCCTTATCCACCGATTTTTTCATCTACAGATTCAAGCATCCACGGATTGAAAATACTTTAATATATATATAAACTCCCATATGCAGACCTCGATTTTGCCATTTTATATCAGAGACACCATTTTACGGTGCCATTATATTTAATGGGACTTGAGCATCCACAAATGGGGGATCCTGGAACCAAAGCCAAGCAGATACCAAGGGCGCACTGTACAATGAATAAGCAACAGGAGAGAAAAATGGACTATATATCTCTATATAAATTTATGTATCTCTACCTGAACCTTCAAATCAACATCAGAGGCCTTGCTTTGTATCACTTCCATTGCCTAAGGCATGACAAATGAGCACACAAAATGGAACAAGCTGAATATTGCCCTGTGCTATGCATCTGGTGATGATTTTACTCTGTTGTTTTTTTATTGCTGAGTCTCTTCTCTTGACCTTGATCTTTTTGTTAAAGATTTCCTAATGTTTTTTATAGGTCTTTTACTTGCTAGCCACCTTTAGCATAAAAAAAAAGAATATGAATATTACACACAATGATTGCAGTGACTACACACATACATGAACAAATGATATATTAATAATTAATGGAACAGAGAGTATGATTTATTCATAAAGGGTTTGGAATGTCATAAAAGTAGAATTTACCTGTTTTTCTAAGTGGAAAATCATCTTTGGAATCATACATCCCTAGTACAGGGTGATTGTAATTGCCTGATACTCCACTTTGTGGTGGGGAACTCTGATCTAGAGAACTATGTTGTGTTTTCCTAAAGGAAAAAAATATATAGAGGAATTAGAGCCTCACAATTTACTGATACCTACTAGAAATGTCAAACTTTTCTGTTCAGGCCAAACAAACAATGAGTGCAATCAATATGATTAAATACTTCAAATTCTGAAAACATTTGCCATTTTATATGAAAATACATTTAATAACTGCCAATGTTTATTCTTTCAGTTTAATTTAAATTCCAGTATTTTATAATGAAAATATATATATATTACATGATTGTAACACTTTATATATCTATTATTTATTTCCCCCGGTCCATCTTTTTCACATAACTTTCACTGTTTTTTTGGCGTTCACTAGTTTCCACAGACACTGGATTTGACCTCTAAAATTTAAAAGAGTTGGTGTCTATACTTCTGTTTAGGACCAGGAAGCATTTGTCTAAAATGCAACTATGCATTTTAGGGCAACTATGGCATGCCATGTTTTTATATTGCAATTGCCATAACCCTCACCAGAGCTATAGTAAAAAAAAAAAAAATAAATCCTGGGGGATTAAAAATCCCCGGGGTAGAATTGCCTACCCATTCTAAACTATTACTGGTCATGTTCCACATACAGTCAGCCCTTGGTATCTGGGGGGAACCTTTCTGGATACCGAAATCCACAGATGCTCGAGTTCCATTGTCCCCAATAGCGGTGCATGCACACAGCTGTGCCAACATTAGGGACACATACACACACATGTTTTCCCCAGTGGCGGCACATGCACAAGTACAACTAGACTCATTGTCCTTAATAGCAGCATAGTTGCATGCACGTGCCGCCACTGGGGACAATGGGGGCTATCTCTAATGGCAGTGCAGCCACGTGCACGTGCCACCATTGGGGACAACATGGGCTTACTGTTCACGGATGTTTGAGTCCGCAGATACCAAGGGCTGACTGTATTTATTTTGCTGTATTAGGTCGGAAAGCAAATTACACAAAAAAAGAGAAATGAATGATCAATACATATGATAACCTACTGGTATTTCATGTTCTTCCTCCTATATGGATATGTTTTTAAAATAGAAAATGTTGTTTCTGCAAAAAGCTTCTGCATGACGAGTAATCTTGAATTATTTTATTGCGTATTTCTATTTTGGCCATCCATTAACTACTTTTGTAGCAATATTCCATTCTATTGAAAATACTTTTGCCAGTATATATATGTATAGTGTATTTTAAACATTTTGCTTGATTTCCTTGGGATCTTAACAATTTAGTAGTCATGTTTAGGGATGTCACAATGAATGTAACACAGGACACAATTTCACTATGAGACTCTACAGAGTGCCCCAAAGGAGCGGCTCCGCATCACCCTTTTCAGTGCCAGATTGGGGCTGTGGCAAGTGCATGCAGCTGCCCCAATCTGGACCTTTCCTTACCCTAAAAAGAACAACAAAATGCCACTCCTTTTAGCACAAGCAAAAAGGTACCTTTGTTGCTGTGGCAGCGGGTTTTGGTACAGTGTGTATAAACGCTGTGCCAAAGGAGTGCCATAATGCCCGGCCACTGTGCAGTCGGGCACACAGCATCGGGACATTGGACACCATGCCCCCAGTCTGCCCCGAGGCCAGCGTTAAACCCTGGTCTGTTTAGATCCTATGTCATCTATCTAATAAGTCAACAGAAATAGTAAGAAATACAGTATGGAGACAGGACCACTTACCCATACCAGAAGCGAGGGTCATTTGAAATGCAATGGTTGAGATTCCGCTGTGCCAAAGCTTTTTTTTTATTTAAGACAAACTCTTGTAATTTCATTTTTACCTCTGTGCTTGCCACTGCACCTGTAATACCAAACCAAAAGAAAAAAAATGCATATGTCCACTGCTTATAAACAGAATATACACTGTATTTAGTGAATGCACTAAATCTCAAATTACAAAAGGTTAACTAAAACTTTGAATCAAACTTTTTCAATATCGCAGACTATCAATAAAGAATTCTTCTTTCCAATAAGCAACGGTACAACTGCTGCTTGGAAATGGAAATTTAATCAGAGATTTAGCTTTCTCCCATAAATGGAAGAGCAGCTGAATATGATTTTACACACAAAATTATACTTAAGATTAAGCCACTTATAGAAGCTTCACTTAATCAAAGGCATTTCGGAACAGAAGTTTTGTAAATACTCAGGTTTTTGAAAAGTCACATCTGCAGGCAAAGGTTGGGGAAATGCTCATGTATTGAATCTGTTTTGAAAAAATCTTTCAAATAAGGATTTTTGTTCACAATATGTGTGTAAAATAAGTTCTACATAATCATTCAATTCACAGTCAATCATCTGTTTTGTCAAACAGAAAATCTGGAATGTAAGAAAAATATGTATCTACATAATCAAGAACTGCACATCCTGTAGCGTAATTTCTAATCGCTATTTACTTCACAAGACACCAGTCAATCAGTGTGTAGACTGATTCCTATATTCTAACTTTAATGGTATAACAAACCTGACTATGTCGCTATCAGTAAGACAAGAGTCTACTTTACAGGAAAACAGTAGTAAAAATAAACCAGTAAGACAACAGTCAGGTCTGTTATGCCATTCAAGTATCAAGAATTACGAATGCCTATCCAGCTTCATTTCTAATGTGGAGCAGTTATTTCCTTTAATTAAAAGTAGTCCACTGAGATAGTATGCCAAGTTTCATCCTTTGATTTGAGCAAGGTTTTCAAATACATCTATTTAGTATTCAAGACAGAAAGCTAGAATAGTAGTGTGGTTTGAACACCGGACTATGACTCTGGAAACCAGGATCTGAATCCCCGGATCAGACAGGTAAAACCCAATGGATAACCTTGGACAAGTCACATTCTCTCAGCCTCAGAGAAAAGCAAAGGAAAACCCCCTCTGAACAAATTTTGCCAAGAAAACTCTGTGATATGTTCATCTTGTGTGTGTTGTGTGCCTTCAAGTCATTTCCAACTTATGGTGACCTTAAGGCAAACCTATCATGGGGTTTTCTTGGCGATATTTGTTCAGAGGGTTGTCCTTGCCTTTCTCTGAGGCTTAGGAAGTATGACTTGTCCAAGGTCACCCATTGGGTTTCCATGACTGAGCTGAGAATAACTCAGAAATGACTTGAAGGCACACCACCCCCACCACAACAAAGTATTCAGGAAAGTTTGAAGAAATCATTATTTTGTTCTGAAACAGTTTTTCTATAGGTGGAATAAATCATTTATGCTATTTCATCTAAATTTCTGTCTTTTGGGTGAGCATATATTTTACATTTCTCTTTGTACCACCTTGACACATAAACAGATAAAAGTATGTCACTGGTTTATGTGATCCTGAATTCTCTCGTTTGTTTGGCATAGACTACACAACTCGGACATAGATCACTCATATCAAAAGTGTGATCTTATTTACAAAAAGTATGTGATCTTTTATTATGTATGACACTTCTGGTCTGTATCCTTTCCTTGGATTCCAAAATGACTACATCAAATAGACACAAGGGAAGAGGCAAGGCTCTGGTATGATGTAGTGGTAGTATTGGACTAGGAGCTGGAAAATCCTGGTCCTGATTCTAACCAAGTTATAAAACTCACAGAACATATTTTACAGAAAAACAGCAGTAAAAACAGATCAGTAAGTTTAACTATGGATATTTATAGTTGAAACAGCAACTTCCTGATAAGAAGTCTTTATACCTCAAAAAGTGGTCAGAAACAGATTTCCAACTAAGAGTTGCAATCCATCCAAGACTGCTGCTTCTCCTGTGAACATGCTCAATTTAACTGTTTTAATAACTGAGCAAAAGTCACAAGAAAGGAATTAGCTGAAACACTGATGTGTTCTCTTGTATCTATCTCACAGCTGTATTGTAAACCAACTAAGTTTATAAACATCAAACCACACTACAGTATCTTTCAAGCATAGTTAACTATGACCAAAAGAAGGTTTTACAAGTAGTATTAGAACTGGAAATCAACTATAGCTGTTGCACTCTATGACTATCAATTGATCTGAAGCAATCTCAATGCTGAAAACTAATCCTTTAGGTACACTAAACATCTATTTCGAACACACTGAATTCTAAATTCCTAGTTAACCTACATTACAAACCAACACCACCTTGACTTTTTGTAGACTTAAATTCAGTTTTTGGATCATATTTAGCCCGTCACTAATTCCAGACACCTGTTTTTAAAACATTTGTACCAAAACTTGAAGTCTACAAGTTGAATTCAAATGTCTCCCTGCAATTTTCCACAGATATATCCCATTTGGGGAGAAAGATGGGAGATAACGTACAATAACAAACAAACCAACAAGACGGAAGACAGAATCTTGCTGAAATCCTAAACCAAAAGCAGGCAACTTATATGAGTGCTGGAATGAGAGGCCATCATCTCTAAGTACAATGTGTGCACTCCACAGGCTTTCTTTCAAGGGTAAATTACTGGTTTCCAGTATTGGTGAAAAGGTATGGTAATAGTAAAAAAGAAGAAGGGAAGGGAATGGAAGGAGGGAGAAAGCCATGGTTTGCCCTTTGAAACAGACAAGGAAGAAATATTCAGTGTAATTTTGAAGATTGCTATAAACTTCAAGGCAGTGATGGGCAGCTGGGTTTCCAGTTGTCCATGCCCCTTTATTTGTTGGGCTCTGCAGTGACTATCTCCCACATCATTTTACACATGCTTTCTGTCACTGCCAGTGTTAGTTGTGGAGGAAAAAAATTGAATTTCTTATGAACATTGCTAAAATTTTGCAGTAAACCACTGAAGGCCATTTAAAAATATACATCTGCTTGTTTTAATGGTTTGTCCCAATTTGCTGCAGAACTTCAGGTGCAGGAGCAAAGCAGCTGAGTTTGCAATCCAAGGAGAGATTTGGATTCAATACCACTAAATCTGCTCATCCTTCTACTAGACCCTCCGAACCAGTAACTATGAGGTTTGATGACATTGTTCAAAGAAATGTCTTGATGTGAGGGCAGAAATCCAGAAGGCGACCACCTAAACCATTAAGATATTGACAATGTTACTGTATATACTCGTGTATAAGTCGACCTCATGTATAAGTCGAGGTCAACTTTTGGGGCCAAAATTAGGGATTTTTGTATGACCCGTGGATAAGTCGAGGGTAGGTTTAAGGGGGAAGCCCAGCTGGGGAGAGGCTCTGGGGCGATCAGCGTCTTTCCATCTGGGCTCCCTCTTGAGGAGAAAACCCTGCTAGAGACGCTGGGAACGGACCTGATCCCCTTTTGGATGCTAAGCAGGGTCACTCCTGGTCAGTCCTTGGGTGGGAGACCAACAAGGAGGCTACTTGTCTGCAAGCCTGGCCCAGGGGTCTGGAGGAATCACACTCTTTCAGAGGAAGGCAAGGGCCAACTCTCCCAGAAGAAATGGGCAAAGGAAACCCCCCGACAGGAGAGAGGGAGGGAGGGGTAGATAGAGAGAGAGAGAGAGAGGGATAGCTAAATAGATGGTAAGTAAGGATGGATGGATGGCTGATTAGATGGAGAGAGGGATAGATAGAAGAAGTGATAGCTAGAGAGGGAAGTATAGAAAGAGATAGATAGATGGATAGATAGATAGATAGATAGATAGATGATTGGATGGAGAATGGGATAGATAGAAGACAGGATAGGTAGGTAGGTAGATAGAGAGAGGTAGGGATACCTAAATAGATAGATGGTAGGGATAAATGGATGGATGGAGAGAGAGTGAGATAGATGGAGGGAGGGAAAGATAGAGACAGAGAAAGAGAGAGAGAGAAATAGCTAGATGGATGGATGGATGAAGAGAGGGGGAATAGGCAAAAGAAGGATGCATAGGGAGGGAAGGATGGATGGATTGGAAGGGGGGCTTTGGAGGGAGCCAGGGACAGAGGCACTGCCTGCCTGCCATTTTCTGCCCAGAGGCTGCTGCTGGGCTGCCCTCACACCTTTTTCTCTTCTGCCCCCTCCCAAGGACCCCCCCCCTCTCTGGGCCCACAACAGATTCCAACTCCCAGAATTCCATAGCCTTCACCCAGAAATGGGTCAGGCCTTGTTCCCTGGGCCCCACAACAGACTCCTAACTCCCAGAATTCCATAGCCTTCACTCAGAAAGGAGCCAAAGCAGGTCCAAACCTTCTGCAGTGGGGCCTGAGTGGATAAACAGAGCTCTCACCACGTGAGTCCCTCCACTCTCGGCTCCCACCCTTTTTCCCCACTCGCTGCTGCCTGGTGGCTCCCTGCCGTCAGCCCCTGCCGAGTCCTCAAAGTGGTTGGGGAAGGAAGGGAGGGAAGGACTCAGGCCGGGCCAAGGACAAACAGCAACAGCAGGGAAGAAGAAGAGGAGACTCAACGGGAGAGGTTTGTAGTGTGCAGCTGCCGCGCCTTTTCGCTGGCCGGGTTTCCTCCTGCAAAAGAAGCATCCCGGGCAGGGAGAATGCTCTGCCTTTCCAGCCTGGGGTAGCCATAGACCACGTTGACCCGTCTATACGTCTACCCCAGGATTTTGGAGGGCATTGGGGGGCACAAATTTCTCGACTTATAGTCGTGTATATACGGTAGGTGTGAGACTAAAAGAGAGGCCCTTTTAAGGAAAGAAATCTATGCTACTATACTGGGAGCTTTCATGTGTTTCGGTAACAACTATATGGATTTCTTTACTAAACTATTAGTAAAAGAGGTCACAGAGGCAAGGAGTATTTCCACCATTTTTATAGTAACCATGTATGCTCTGGATGTCCCATTCAGCCCTGAAACACTTATAGCCTCTCTGGATTCAGATGTAGTATGAGCCCCTAACTAGAAGATAGATAAGATGCTATCCAAGTCAAAGATGACATACATACCTGCTAGACAAAGAAAGGCAAACCTGGTGGGCCACTATACACAATCAGGGATTACGCTAGCATTCTTCTCTTTCTAAGCACCTAAGCTTTCCATATACAAACAGTTTGTCCTGTAGCATTAAAGTTGTCAGTGTGGCATACAACCACCCTGAGACATGCCTCCAAGCCCTCATGTGTACCTCAATGAGTGACAGGGGTAGCACTGCCTCTCTCCACTTCTGCAACCTCTTTTTAAAAAGCACATTGGCGGTGGTGATTCAACAACATCATTTTGTTCTTGGTGCTTCTGCATCCTCACCATGACCCAAAGAGAAACTCAACTGACTACAAGGTGCCTAAGGAAGCTCCTAGCGGCATACTGTGATTATTTTCACTGCCATGGGGATGGATGGCACCAAGCTGCTGTAGCTCTTTAAATGATCTTGGCCATTACGTTTAGCTCAGAATCGGAAAAGCTGATCCTTAACAATGAATGTCAAACTCCCTTCCTAATGAGGACATGAAAATAGGTATTGACTCCAGTTGATTTCCCCAGAACAGTATCCCCAAACTGTGCTCTTTAAGGGATATTGGACTTCAGCTCCCAGAATCCCAGACTATTGGCCAACATGGCTGAGGCTTCTAGGAGCTGAAGTCCAAAATCTCCTAAACGGCACAGTTTGGGAACCACTGCCCTAGAACATACCAGGCTGAATTGTGTCTGGGCAAAATCTTTCAATTGTGTTCAGGCAAAGCCTTTCAATATTTTCATAAGGACCTTACATGGCCTTTAAAAATATGTTAAAACTCAGCAACAGAATGTCTAAATGCTACAAAGATGAGCAGATGGCCACCCATCACATTCGCTGAAAGGGCTGTTGGCCAACATACCAAGATAGACTTTTTGCTGGGGCACTGCAGTGCCTGGTGTTGCTTGAGCTTGGAACAAAAGGATATGGCTTGTTTTGAGCTTTTCATCCTCCATTTTTACAGGATTGGAGAGAGCCTTTTTCTTAATCTCCATCAATACTGTATTCAAGGAATCATCAAAGAGATGTCTGCCTGAGAATGGAATAGTAGTGAGGTTAGGTTTAGGCTTGATATCTACAGCTAAGGTTCTCAGCCAAAAGTTATGTCGGGCCAGCTTTGCTGAAGCCACAGGTCTAGCTTCTAGTTCATGATGGCTGCAATTCTATGGTGATGAAGAGTTTACTGCACCCAAAGCTGTGAGGGTTGCACTCTTCCCCCACCATCAGCAAAGATGACACCAAATTCCAGGAGACACTGTAATCCTGTGATGCAGGAGGATACCAAAGCAGCCTCATGTATCACATATACCTATGAAATTAAAAGGCAGAACATCTTTTTTTCTCTCTTTTGTGTTGCTAAAGTAACAATCCCCTAAAGCTCCAGGACCATATTCCACTGGAAACACTTTGTGGAAAAACTGAAGCAGCCATGGATTGAGGAGGTAAGGGGAAATTAAATCCTTAATACTTTAAGTGTGTGCTCATGAACTTGCAGGGGATGTACAAGATGATCCCTCTATAATTTTATGTCTGTGCCAATAAAGTCCAGTGACAGTCACTTTCCATCTCATAAAAAGCACAATCATTTATAGCTAACAAATTCTGGGCAGTTCTTAGAATACAATCTACATAGTTTCTTTTTATTTAACTGAGCAGGTTTACTTACTTGTTCTAAACATGAGCATGCTTGCTAAGGAAATATCTGAATTTAAAAAATGGGAAATTAGTTTTAAACCTATGATGTAAGATTTAATGTTATATCTACATATCTGGAAAAAGTCCCTCTAAATTCAGTATCACTTACAAAAATGTACTATTTTTTTTAACCCCTTGTCAAATGCTTTGATTTAAACTGATTCAAGAACCCAACAGCACCTGCTGCAAACAGCAAACTATAACAGGACATTTTTAAGATGGCAAATTCACAGAAGTAGTCTGGAAAATCAGAATGCAAAGGGATGTTGAGCATCTTTGAGGGGCAAAACAGATGGGCAGGAAAAAGTGACTTGAAGCTGCCTTTTCTGAAGCCACATTGAAACCTCACCAACCGCACCAATGGCTCCTAAGGCAGCTGGAGTGCATATGTCATGACCACATGATATAGGTTCAACCCAGGAAGAAGCAGAAAAAAGCTGCTTCTTTTTGAAATGGCTTTTCTCTGCATGAGGTGCCTAGAGGGCGTTTTACTACTTGCTTCAAGGCATGTGTCATCTAAATGCCATGCCTTCAAGCCAGCCTGAAAGCACCTCTTTTTGCCTGTCTAGCCCCTGAGACTCCTTTTAATCTCAAAGATGCTATAAGATACCTTTTCAGTACATTTTTTAAGACACTGATAATGGGTGTCTGTTTTCCCATTCAAATACGTTTTTGAATGCAAACTTCTTCACTACATACAATCCTGACATCTAGACTAAGATGAAAATTATTTTTAAAGAAAACAAAACAGGGAACAAATACAGCCTTGCCAAGGTGTTAATGCATATTATTGTCCCAGTACAGGTCTTCCTACCCAGCCCACCCGCATGTAAATAAATGGACTAAAAAGGATCCCTAAAACTACAGTTCAAATTTCAGATTTCAGAAAAATTGGTTTAAAAACAATTGTTCCGAGATTACAAAAAATCTATTTGCTTTGCAGAAACTGAAAGTAAATATTAAAACAACTATATGATCTACAGAAACTTATAGACTTAGAGCATTGAATCCTCTAATGCCATAATTTGAACACTATGAGTTATTGTAGGATTATATAGGTTTTAAAAACTGTGATTTCATTTTGATTTTTTTTTAATCCAAAATGCAAAGCTTTATCTTATCAGGCCTTGACTCACCCCAATGTGTTTTTACAAAAGAGAAGATTTCACAGTTGAAGACAAGCATCCTCCTCCACAGCGCGTGCACACACACACACACACACACACCAGTATTCACAGAACTTAATTTGGGCTTAATTTGCGTCAGGATCCAGTCCTGGAGCAATATGATTTCAATACAAAACTAAGTCATCATAAAGTCCCTCTGGACACTACAGTCACGCATGGATCCTGGAATGAGGGGAAGAGCACAAGGGGCTTAATACTCCCAAGCCTACCCCCCCGCCCCTCTGCAATGATCAGGCAGACTGGGCCACCAAGACTCCTATATTCTTGAGTTACCTCAGATATGTTATTTTATGTATTCATAAAATACTTGAGTTGCCTCAACCAAGTGTACTAAAAGATCAAGTACACAAAAAACAATTACCGTATATACTCGTGTACAAATCGACTTCATGTATAAGTTGAGGGAGGTTTCAGGATCAGAATCATGGATTTTGATATGACCTGTGGATGAGTTGAGGGTGAAACTTAGGAGATCTATAACAAAGGATGTAAAGGGGAAAGCACCCCTTCCTTCCCTCCTTCTCTCAACCACCTACCGCCACTTCCCAGGTGCTGGAGGAAAGGTTTGAAAATCAGATTGGGGAGGAAAGGAAACTGAGTAAAATGAGGTGTTTCTTTGATGGGGAGAGAAGGACTTCAAATCGGACTGGGAACCTCTTTCACGCATACACACACACACACACACACACACCTCCTGACTCAAGGCACAAAGAGTGGGGTATCAGGTAGTGCTTGTTTCAGGACCTTTCCAAGCAGTATTAGTGCACTGACCCATATACAGTGGTACCCCGGGTTACGAATCCCCCGGGGTACAAAAACCCCGAGGTACGAAAGAGCCGGGGCCGCAAAAACGGCCCCGGTTCCCGAATAAAAACCCGGGGTACGAAAAAAAAGTGTGGTCCCTTTAAATTTGCCGTGCGGTGCAGCAGACAAACCGGTCCCCCGGGTTGCGAAGACTTCCGGGTTACGAAAGGTAATCCAGAACGGATTACTTTCGTAACCCGGGGGACCACTGTATAAATTGACCCAGGATTTTAGAGTCAATTTTGGGGCATAAATTTCTCGACTTATAGTCGAATATATATGGTATTAACACATCCACTGTATTCACACTTACATGTGACCAAACTACACTGAACAAATGAAGGAAACATCTAAGTACACACAACAGTGCTTCTAAAAGTCTTCCTAGATAAGAATGATTAAATGATATTGGAAGGGAGAAATAATTTACCATCCCCCTAATTGTGCTATACATTTGATTTTCTCTTCCCCAGGTTTAATATATACAAGTTTTTGCATTTTCTTTCAAGATTATTAAAAGTGAAAGTCTTTATTTTCTAACATATCTCAACAGCTTTTACTTTTAAAGTAATGTAGTGATAAAAAGGATATGATAATGTTACATTCAACTTATAAAGCAATGTTGCATTTGCTAAATAGCATATTACATATTTTTTCACTTTGCTTGAGTTGGGGGGAAAAGCAGGTTAAAAAAAAAAACCAATCCCAGGTTGTTGTTTTTTATTTAAAGCAGTTTTTCTGCATTAACAAGTAGGACTACACCAATATAGCACAACTTCCAAAAATTAAGAAGCAAAATGCAGTTCAGATGCTATGGCCACTATATTAAATAATAACTGTTCTTTCAAACGTGCTCTTATAAAACAGGATGTTTTGGTTGAACTTATGTTAACAGAAGGATTAGATTCTGAATGACATTTTTTGCACTATAAAATAAAGCAATTAAAATGAAGCAACTGACACTGGATACTTGTCTAAGAATAGCAATAGCAATAACACTTTATATTTCCATACTGCTTCATAGTGAACTATGAAGCACTCTCTCAGTGAAATGAAATGAATTGAAATAAATGTGTTTACAATGTAAAAATTAGTTTACAGTGTGCTACCCAATTGCCTCAAACAAGCTGGGTACTCATTTTACTGACCTAGGAAAGGATGGAAGGCTGAGTCAACCTGGAACCCTAGTCTAGGATCTAATTCACAGCATTGTAGCTGCAGTACTGGCATTTAACCACTGTGCCACCAGGGGTCCAATAAATTGTTGAAAACGTTTAAATCCAAACATTGTTACAGTGGACCCTTGATATTCATTGGGGTTTGGTTCCAGGACCAATTATTAAAATTGTGATACCAAAATCTATGGATGCCCAAGTCCCATTAATTCTAATAGCATATTAAAATTGTGTCCTTTATATAAACATAGAAAAAAACAAGATTTACTTTTTGGAATTTATAAATATTTTAGAAATATTTTCAAGCCATGGATGCTTGAATCTGTGGATAAAAAAAATCCGTGGAAACACAGGCCAACTGTATAATTAGACTGTTTCTTACTTCATTCGTTGTTAGTTGTTATGTAAAGGCAGTATCTTCTATGTTTTCATTGTTTAATACAAGCATCCCCTTCCTTTCAACAGCTCACTTTCCGATGCCTTGCTCTTTCAACTGCAGGTGCAACTACATGTCATCAACTCCCTTTTCACAGTTTAGTGTGAAAACACAAGGGACTCCTATACAGCAATTCCTCAAACCTCCTTCCACTGTTGAAGGAGGAGATAGTCTTTATGAGTAGGAACCACAGTCAGGTTGGGCACAAATCATATAACACAACTCCACAGAACAGTGGCAAAGGCATACCCCACTAATTCGACAGACTGGGGATCAGAACACATAATGGTCCAGCATTTCAATGATTTCCACTTTTTGACAGTACTCTGGTCCCCAAACTGTCAAATAAGTGGGGGTTTCCTTTATCTGCAAATAGGCAATATTATACCTACTTGCTGGCTAACCTTAAAGCTACTTCCAAGACCTGAAAAATTAGTTCCAAGATCCTAAAACTCAGGGATTAGAACCATACAGCTGTATTTTCATGGAACTTGCCATATTTTTATGCAGGCCCTGGGCACCTCTTATACAATGGAAATTGGGAGCAGAAAAAGGAGAACTCCTGGAAATGTTGGTCTTTCTTAGAAATGGGGTGGAAAATGCATGGTCCATGGGCTGCAAGTGTCCCTCATGGGCCAATCTTTTGTCCTCAAATACTGCTTGTGAGTGAATGTAGGTGATAGTTTTCTCGTGTTTTGCTCCCATAAGCCCACTTAGGTCCAAGAGAAGTCTTTCTCTCAAAAGGTATTGATCTGGTAGACATTCCTTAGGTTAAAATACAGGTGGCCTTCTGATCTTTAGGTGAAGGCTTAGAGGGGACAAAAAAGTACTGAAATTGTCCCCACACTATAAGGGGCTTTGGGAGGCAAAAACATGTTTTCATGTTTGTTTGTTTGTTTTTTCTGGGGCATGTGGTTAAGGCTGCAAATCCCAGAGGGCCAGGCCCTAAACCCCAACAGTCTCCCACCCTTGCTTTACAAAAAGATAGAATCAAAGGGTTGAAAGACACCACAAGAGCCATCCAGTCCAACCCCTGCCACACAATCAAAACAATCCAAACAGATGGCCACCCAGCCTCTGTTTAAAAACTTTCAAAGGAGACTCCACCACTCTCCAAGGGAGTGTGTTCCACTGTCAAACAGCTCTTACTGCCAAGAAATTCTTCCTAACGTTTAGATGGAATCTCTTTTCCTGTAGTTTGGATCCTTTGCACCATTTCTAGTCTCTGCAGCAAAAAACAATGAGGAAACACATGCATAGATGTGTCTTGTTTTGCCCACCAACCACCAAAAGGTGTTCTACAAAACTGAAAGGAAGCTTATGTCCAGTTCCAGTTTTCTTTGGGTGGGACCCAGAGGGAAAAAATGGTCCTTGGGCCCCAAGAGTTTATCTACATTTGAATAGCAACCCTCTTCACACAAAATACAAAACTGATCTGCACATTACATTAAGAGTAAGGCTCCCGGGGAAATGGCATGATTCTCAGGCACCTTTCAAAATATGAGCCCTGAGTTCTATGAATACCAGAGAAGATCAAATAGACAAATAAACATCTAGGGCAAATCAAGCCTGAACTCTCCCTAGAAGCCAAAGTGACTAAACTGAGGATATCATACTTTGGATACATCATGACTCACTGTACAAGAAGATTACGTTTGTCAAAGTGAAAGGAAGTAGGAAAGGGCAAGACTGCTTACAGATGGATTAATTCAATAAAGGAAATAATGGTTTGTTAGATTTCAGCAGTTTTTTTAGACATTGTCTAATAAATCTCCTGCAAACCAACAAGGCCTGAAAATTATGTCCCTCACTGGGCTAAAACAGGCCTAAAGAATGACTATGTGAATGTAAAATTTTACCCCCGCATGAGATACAATTTTTGAATAGAGTCTAAGAAGGCATAAGACAAAGTTTTCACAGTAAATCAGAAGCAGAAAATGAAAAAGATGGCAACATGAGAACATGGAATATGGTGAGAAGTTGAAGCAAAATAGGTAACCAGTTCACAAAGGGGTAAACTCAACAGAGGATGTCCTAAATGTTGCTGATCACATGGCAGATGGAAAGAACTGATCAAAATAGATGAGCATGCTGAAGCATGTGAATAAAAGACAGGGGACATGGAGGTTTCCAAAAAGCTACTCAGCTCTAGAATGTTCCAAAAAGAGGCTACTATTACTGGGGACAAACCCATTTGGGGGATTCACACAGACCATGAAGAAAAATTGCTAAGGGTTTAACAGAGCTCTTTTTAATCACCAGCATTCTTGGCATGTACTCATAGGAATGCAAACACCATGTAATAGTGCAACACAGATCTCTGAATGGTTCAGTTTATCTCCATTAGTTCCGTCTTATTTGCACATATACAGGTTACTCAATCTCAATGCCCAGGTAACTTCAACCAAGCAGAATGGAAGCAAGCACAAACCTCTCAATCCTCATAATGTCCTAGCATTGGTTGCAAACATGCTCAGTGGATGGACTGGGGAGACATACTGTGGTTCACAGCATAACCTCCTACATATATGTTTGTGTGCATGTGTGTGCGTGTCTTTGTCTGTGTGCATAGGTATAATATAATATCCCCCCAAAAAACCCTGCAAATATGCTCCATAAGCATGCATAAGCAAGACTATTTTGTGAAACTGACAAACCGGTATCCTCTGGATATGTTAAGACTGCAACTACAACAGAAACACTTTCAAAATGTTTTATCAATAAAAATTAAAAATATTATAGTCCTCTTTAAATTCCTTCCTTCAGGTTATAGGTATAGTAGCAGTCGACATTAGGATAGCATGAACTTTCATAATGGTTGTCCTTGCAGAAACATTTATTTGTGTTACAGTATAACTGTTCACAGGTCACTGACATCATCCACCTTGCTGATACTTACTTTCTTTCCCTTTCTCTTTATTTTTAAGCTGCTGCAGTTTCTGTTCTCTATGCTGTTTCTCTAACTCTTGTTCCTGCCGATGCTGTTCTAGTTTTCTCTGGTGTTCCATGAGTTCCTGCTGATGTTTCATGGCAAGAATCTCCTGCTGTTGCTGTAGGGGCAAGAAGGTGGAGCAAGGAGAGAGGGGAACAGTAAGTTTATACAATCTTTATCATGTCAAAATAAAACTTCTTAAAAGCTTATGTTAAAGGTTAGTCCCTGTGAAAGGAAGAGGAACTGGCACAACCAAAGAAATATTTTCTGATCATGAGTTAGATGCCTTTTAAAGTACAATGAACAACTATTTTCACAACACAGACCTGTACACTAAACAAGAAGATTTTTTAAAAAAAAAAAATAGAAGCATTCAAGACACAATAAAATGGTTGTTGAATGACTTGGATTAAGGGACCTTCAATCTATTTTTGGACAGCATACTTTCCATGCAGGGGCAAGCAACTTTGGGAGATCTGGAGGCCAATTTTATACCCCTGGAGCCCACAGGCTGTCAAGAAAAGAGAAACAGAAAAGCAAAAGCAGATGCTAATGGAAATCCACATTTGATTTGTTGCTGTTGTTTTTAAAATTCAACAGTGAATAAGAGACATTAACTTACTGAAAGGTGAATCACTACTCCTGGAAGCTTTTGGAAGAGCGAATGTGCAAACACCCAGGGGACATAAAAAGAGTGGTCTAGGGCAGTGCTACTGCAGCTGTGTGGGGGACCAGTAGGTCTTTCTCACTGTGCCAAGGACTGCCACCATATTTGTGCCCACTGACTACAACTATTTTTTCCTTTACTGGAAACTTGGAATGGACTGGCAGCAAGTAACTCATGGACTAACACCAGTCCACAGACTACCACTTTTGAGTTGCACTTGTCTAGGGAACTCTGGAGGCCACTAAAACAGCCTTGGGAGTTGCATGTGGTCTAGATGCTGCACTTTGCTCATCTTTCATCTAGAGAGTAGATACTCTTATATATTTGAGAACCCCATTTTAATTCTAATCTTTCTGATTGCTACAATTTATTTTCTTAAACATATGTGAGAATCTTCACTCTCTGAAGAGAAAGTTGAATTGCTGAGCATCTTGAGTCATACCATCTTTCTTTTTAGAAATTTAACTAGTAACATTGCTGACTTTGAAATACACAATTGCTGAGAGTCAATTATTTTTAGTACCAAACACAGCCAACAAGCACTACAAAAACCAGTACTCACTGAGGTCATACTTTCCTTATTCCTCTCAGCAATTGCTCAGTGATGGTTTGCTGAACATCAAAACATGACCATATCACTATCTGGGAATAAGCTCTTGACAAATGAGCAGACTAAATGTTTGGAGACATACTCAAGCAGTCATAGCAACCAATGACTAAGAAGATAGCAGGACAAGCCTTGGAACTTACAGTAAACAGCAAACCCCCTGAGAGTCCTCAAAAATATTTTAACAACAAAACCAAATGTTAAAAATCACCAAAATAAAACTATAAACTTACTGGGTCAAGGATCAGAGAGATTCCAGTTCTGCTAGTGTTCTGACATGTAGTACAGGATATTAATGAATGATAAGGTCCCCCACCCAACGCCTTTTAAACATGTACACACAAACCACTCAAGTAAGCAACAGGAATAAAATGTACATACAAAAACACAGTCACATACAAATATATTTCTACCCTGCCAAACAGTCTAAAGCAGTTTGATAAACATCAACTTATTTAACATATATCAGCCACGATGAGAGATATAAACCCACTGAATTACTTACATATGTGTTGGTTTATAAGTTAGCACCTGATTCAGTGGGTCTAAAGTTGTGATCAGCAGCTGGATTTAAGACTCCAATACCGAAAGCAACTCTCATTCGCTACTTATAATTGATTTGCATGTCTCACCTTTATGTGTTCATGCAGCTGAGCTTCATGCTGACGAGAAAGCTGTTCATGTTGTCTCTGGAATTCTGCTATGAGGATCTGTCTCTGGATCTGCTGTTTTTGTTTGAGGGCCAGCAGTTCTTGCTGGAGCTGCTGTTCACGCAATGTAGGCTCAGCCACTGGGATGGAGAACTGATGGTCCAAGCGGAGATCCATAGGAACTACAGATGGTGCAACTTGCAAAGGTAGTGTTGTGGTCACATCAACTGTAACACACAAAAGAAAATGGTCAGCTCATCTCTTATGATAAACAGGCTAGCTAAAACAAGGACTCGCTCTCATATTTAAAATATTCAAGGATTTTGTAGTTTGGAAATTATGAAATTCATGGCAACACAAAAATACAAACCAAAAGATGTAAATTTTACATTTAACAACCTTCACATATGCTCACAGCTGTGCAGGCCGCCATTAAAAATTATACACCTTCCAGGTCCCCATCTCACAATGAATTATGGCACAAACAGAAAGAATCAATTAGGTTACCAGTGGCAGTATTAGAAACTTTTTCAAGTCTACGGTTTTTGTTTTTGTTTTTAAATCAGCAACAATTTGGGCTGCAGTTTTAAGAGGTTTAGCTGCAAGACTAGCTGGCTAAAGCCTGCGGTCTGCTGGGTATATTAACTACCAGCATACTTTCCCAGAGACCCCAGCAGAAGATGTTAGAAAATGCTGACAGCCAACTGCAGCATGGGCTTCTTGTTTCAAATTATTCCTTCTACCAGAAGACCAGAAGGGTTGAGGTCAATGGCAAGCTCCATTCATGCTGACTTTCAGAAAACAAGAAGCCTTTCATAATGGTAAAATTAAACCTTCACTCTCAAGGAAAAGCCTGCAATCAACTTTACAACAATACTAACTTTGACCAGCAGTATTCATTAAAATTCACATGTTCCTATGAGATCCAATTAAAAATAAAATTTTACATCATCATGGTAAATCAATACATTTTGTAGCCCAAAACATTTTTGCTACCAATTTCATTTGGAGCTCAATCATGCCTGCCCTGTTTTACATTAGGACACACAGTTGCCATGAATTATTTCCTTAAATATAGCTCCCACTGCCCTTCAAAGAGCCCACCTGACAACTGATGTGTAAAGTAAATGTGCTGCAAACTACATTTTATACAGCCGACCCTCCATATTCACTAGGGTTAGGGATATAGGATGCCCATGAAAGTAGAAAAAGCGCAAATAATAAAACTCTGTGTTTTTTTACCTGAGAAACACCTCTTTAGGAATTTCTAGGTTCTCGAGAGCAATTCTTTGGTCAACATCTGCTGGAAGTTGACCACAGAAATGTGCTGGAGAATTTACAAATGCCTAGTGAAGTGCTCTTTCTAGGAATCTCTGTGTCCACCTCTGGTGGAAGTTGGCCATAGAGTCATGCTGGAGAACCTAGTGGTTCCTAATAAGAACATGTTAATCAAATCCCTGAATAATAAAAACCCCAAATGTGGAGGAATGATTATGAAGGGTTTTAATATAAACCATCAGCGACACAGTCAAACCTTACTATTTTTTAAAGGTTCTTTTCTATCTTATTTCTCACGTTTGGCTAACAAAACCAGGTTTTATTACACTGCAGAAGGACTATCTGAAGAAGACTTACATGTTTTCACTATTTGTTGGAAACATAATCTACACCTCATATGCCTTTAGTACAAGACAAGTATGCCAGCTGCAGAGATCATCAACATCCTTCCCATTCATTGTATTCACAGACTGGTGCGTCAAACATGACTCATACTATTTTAGTCACAAAAAAACTCAGACATGCCATGAGTTCCAAACAGAAGCAGTGAGTGCATCTGACCCACAGTACTCTTTGGAAACAATAAAACCTTCTCTGCTTAATGAACATGTCAACCAAACAGAAAAAGCCTGTATTGTCATGAATATTTTATGGAGAACTTGAAAATTGCTTTTAACAGCTATGTCTTTACAACGTATTCGTATGATCAGATTCATGACGTCTACAAAAAATACAAAGACTATATTCAGAGTTTTAATGACAAATGCCAAAGGCACAAATTATATCTAAATTATGAATAGGTTGTATTCTTGGTTCAGTCTTTTCTGGCATCACAAAACACACACACACACAAACTACAGATTTTCAAAGATTTTCTAATTTTTGTTAGATAGGATTAGGTCACTTTCTTAGAAGCTATAATCTTAATACTTTCAACATACACATTAAGAACTTTATATTTTCCAATGATTAGCAAACCTAGTGAATATACAAAACATAACGTGTGTGTTGTTGTTGTTGTCGTTGTTGTTGCTGCTGCTACTGCTGCTGCATGCCTTCAAGTCATTTCTGACTTATGGAAACCCGAAGGTGAACCTGTCATGGGTTTGTTTGTTTTTTACACGGGTCTTCATAGCAGGTTTGCCACTGCCACCCTCTGAGACTGGGAGGCCACCATGTGGGTTTACATGGCCAAGCTGAGATTGGAACTCTGGTAACCAAAGTCATAGTAGAATGCTCAAACCACTACACCACAATCTATCCTATATATCTGTCTGTCTGTCTGTCTATAAATAAAATATCCATCATCCAAATGAATTCCTGGGCACAGTACAAGAGCATTTATTTATAATAACAAATACAACAGAAACAGTTTTCCAAAGTAAAATTGAGATGCAACCAACTATAAAGCAAGCAGGGGGAATAAAACCAGTAAAAACTGTGGGCAATTAAGTATGCTTAACCGGGTGCTGAAAAATCCAGTCTCATTCCCTCTGCAGTATTCCTCCAAAGGCAGAACTACCAAAGAAACCAATGCTGTCTTTGTACATGTCTTATAGCTATCAACCTGTTCTGTTGATAGTTCCAGGCTGAGATTGATGTGGGGTAGAAGCTGTTGAAACTCTAGTGAAATGTCTTGAATGAGTCTTCTCCATGAGTTCAAATTAAGCCAATGTAACTCAAATAGAGAAATGATTTCTTGGTGCAGAAGTTAAGCAAGTATTGTTCTAGGTCGACCAGAAAGAAGTTGGCATATTGTGGTGCCATGTGAGTGCCCATAGCAGTACCATTAACTTGAAGGTATGTGTTATTACCAAAGGAAAGTAATTATGTGTGAGAACAAAATGGCAGAACTTGGTGGCTAATTCTAACAGTCTTCTATCTTTTCACGCTACCCACTCCTTTAGTCATGTAAGGCATGGTAAGGTGGAACTCAATACTGTCTTTCTTAAAAATATGAAAAGCTTTTTTGGAATTTGTAGGAAAGAAAAGAGATACCAATATTATAGAGTTTGAGTGTAATTTTAATTTTTTTCTAACTTTATTTTTTCTTCTTCTGTTTGCTATAAGGAGGAAATGATGAATTTCTAATGGTAAGATTAGTTAGGCTGAACACAAGATGGTAAGAAAGAAAAAAGGAAGCACACAGAAATATATCTAGAATACAATCTGAGAGAAGTCATTTTTTAACAGGAGTTGAGGGAAATGGGGAAAATTGTATTTCTTGATGTGTTTATGTTTGGGTATTTGTGTCTATATGGTTTCTTTTTTGGATACTGAATAAAAAATTATAATTTGGTCAACATTTCCATGTTTACTATCAGGTTTGCTAAAGTACATAATAACCAAATCATCCACAAAGGCTCTGAGTCTGAACTCTAGTTTCTTCATTATCACCCCTTGTAAATGCTCATCTTCTTTTCTACTTTTGATTAACATCTCCATAATCAATAGAGGGGGAAAAGAAAGAAAGAAAGAGAGAGAAAGAAAGAAAGAAAGAGTAGTGGTGACAGCAGGGAACCTTGTCTAGTTTCTTTTTTAACTTGGGGGCTCTTTGTTTTTCTCCATTAATAATAATCTTCACTTTTTAATTATTATAAATTTCTCTTATCCATCTGAAGATTTATTTTGCCTTCCCATGATTACTTGTGTATAAAATCACACTTTTTTTTCCTTTTTATTTGTAGAGGCAACAAATTCTTTCCCTAGTTTTGGATTTTTAATTAGATTTATATCTTTGTTTTCAATGTTGAGTCTCCTGTATACAGATGATATTGAATGTCTTCTTCAGAAGTGGAATACTTGTGTTTCTGCAGAGTGTTTAGCCCATTAACGTTCCATGATATAATTTTAACACCCAGTCTCTTCTTTTTTCTTTAACGTTTAGCCTGAAGTTATTTCTTCTACCCCTTATGAGGTGGCTTCTTCTTCTTCTTCACCTCTTCTTTTCTCCTCCTCCTTCCTTCTCCTTGTCTTTTTCGCTTCCTTCTTCCACTCTAGCTTCTCTCCTTTGCTCTCTTTCCTGTTTTGCCAGACTGTTTCGCCCAGGATCCCAAGTTCCATCAGGAGCATCACTACTTTCAAATATCAAGTTTCATATAAGTAACTTATTCCCTGCACCCATCTTAGTATGTGTTTGTTTAAATCTGCTGAAGCTTCACTGTTGGGTTAATGAAATAAAATGTTTCCACTCATTCGTCTTATTTCCCATTTTTCACACAACATGTAAAGTGTTTGCAGCAATAGTTCATAAAAGAACTGAAGTAGCACAGAGACTAATGAGTACATGATCATTAAAGAACCGCAAAACATCTACTCTGGCAATGTGGCCTAGCTTTTCCTCTGTGCCCAAATTCTAAAATCCCTGCAACTCCTGTCACCTAATAAAAATGGACTTAACAGCTTTAGCCAGACTCTTCAAAGTATATAACCTATGGAAGCAGGGGATGGGTGGAAAGTAGAATGAAGAAAACACAAAGAGAAAATAGCCATGTTGAGGGAAATATTTTACTTGATTACACAGGTATCCAGTGCCGTATGAGTAACATATACACTGAAAGACTACAAAGGGGTTCATTACATCTCTCCTGAAATAACAACATGCAAAACCTGAAAGTAAGATCAATAAAAATGGAGATTATGCACATGAATACTGGGAAAGTATGCATAATATTAGGAGAAGGCAAAAGAGGGCTTCTTTTGAATGAAATCAGGAAAGGCAGGACCTTATGAGCATGGTAAAAATTACATATGGGCAGTGTAACACTAATAGTATCTTCCTACTGGAGTGTGATTTTTGTTAATTTCCTCTCCTACTTGCAGCTCCAAACATTGCTAAAAGAATATGCTGGAGTTTAAGTAACCTATCAGAAAAATATGAGGGTGATTCTACGTCACCTCTTTCTGCCCTTGCAGAATAAATTAGAGCAACAAAGCGCACTTATCTGCGTCACTAAAGATGGGAAGGCCCAGTGCTAGGGAATCTTGGGAACTGTAGTTTATTGGGGCACCAAAGCTCTCCGATAGAGAAGGCTAACTGTCTCACAAAATTACAGTTCTGAGAATTCCCTAGCATTGAGACAGATAGAATACTGAAACTAAGTAATTATGAAAACGTAAAACAAGAAATACCACACGTAATTTAAAGAGCCAATGTATTTTAACTTTTTTTCTTATTCTGAAGACCATACCGTTTATGTGTCCTCACCACTTTTCAACTTGAATCATTTCTACGGTATTTACATTATCACCATTATCACCATGAGCAAAAAAAAAAAAAAAAAAAGTACAAATAACTAGCATTGATACCTCTCCTTGTCTACAGACACATTCTGGAAGTGCATATAATACAAGGCATTAGCACAGTAAGCCCTCATTACACGTGGGCATGCTATACACTGAAAGCCATGCGATGAAACCGGCAATGGCACGCGCACCACACGCACGAGCCCCATTATTTTCTCTTTTTTAATATTCTTTTTGCTTTATTGTAAAAAATCACACATGGTATTTGTCTTACGCAGGGAGGTCCAGATGGACAAGGGAACACTGTAAAGAATTCACAGTACAGTGGGCCCTTCCCTTACACAGGGGATCCATTCTGCCCCCCCCCCCCAGACACACACGTAAGGGAAATACCATGTATGTTCAAGCCCCATTTAAAACAATGGAACCTGTGAATGCAGTGCAGCATGTCACACACACCATTCCCTCTTCCGGCGTGCGGCTTCAACGTAAGCTGAAAACCACGTATGATGCAAACACAACGTATTTATTAGAGTTCATTTTAGAGCCTGACAGAAATAATGTTTGCTCACAGAAAAATACCACATGTTTATTACAGCGCCTGCAGAATTTCAGATCAGGTTAAGAACTGTCAAACAATATTTCTTTGTGAGACGAATACTCCATGTATATTCAGCATATGCGAAGAAGGAATACATTCAAAGGAATGCTTTCTTTAATTTTACTGAACACATTAACACAATTTCCCAAACAGATAACCAATTTATTATGAATATGAGCAAAAAATCTATTTTCATCCCACCCCTAAAAATATTTATATTTTGCACCATTTTCTTTTTACTCAATGTGTCAAGAGTAAAAAGAATGCTTGCTTCTTGATGGTACTGTTTAGAATAATAAACTGCATATGGAAAGCACTCTTTCCACTACCGATACTTCAGTAAATGTCAAAACTTTCTGAAAGACTAAGAGACAATGAGATCATACCTATTTATAGAAAAAAGCTTCTGCAGTATCTGACTGCAGTGCCAAGATAAAAGAATGATATTTTAATTTAAGCTGTAACAGAACACACTTCTACATGGAACAACAAGATTAATATGTGGTGAGCAGGACCACATATTAATCTATCTATTCAGCTTTAAAGGCCATTTTAGTAACAATTAGGAAATGGGGAAATCTACAATGCTTGAGTAATGAATCAAATTGGAAGACAAAACCAAGCAGAACTTTGAATAAAAGTGGATGTAGGGTGGTTTGTGTTGCTAGGCAAATTATAATCACAATGGAAAGTGGAAAGACCTTTGCAGTAATTCTCATTAGTAGTGCACTATAGACATAAATTGAGATCTGGGATTGCACATGCACAGTATAACACTTCATATGTGCAACTCTGCACTTCTTTGCCTAACCTAACAGTTGTCAAGCCCCCATCCCAAGAGTGGGAGCTGTAGCAGCCATTTCCTGGCAGGGGGAAAGAGAAAGGAGGTGACTCAGGAGACCAAGAAACCTTGGTTCAAGGGGTAGAAAGAAAAAGTTGCTGTCTACCCAGGAAAATAACATTGTTTCATGTTAGCTGTAGCTGTAGATAGGACAGGCTACTTCTTGATCATCTAAATCATGCTCCCAGCCAGGGAACAACCAAAACCATGCCCTCCTCTCAAGGTGACAACTGTCTTGAGATGAGAAGACAGTTGGAAATGGCTAGTGAATAGCTCCTTGAATATCAATGTCCAAGTGCACACATGCCAGTGTATCAGAAACAGCCATGCTGGCAGTCATGCCGGGGGGAAGGGATGGGAAGCCCCACGAGGCCACGAACCCCATCTTGGCAGGTGAGATTGAGTCGGTGAAAGAGAGGGTCCTCCGGGAGGCTCACTCCCTTTATGTCTATCCAGGTCATGACTAACACAGCTATGTCTTTGAATTCTATATTGAGGATGGAGCAAGCTTGTTTTCTCCCAGAGAATAGGACCCGGAACAATGGAATTAAAGCTACAGGAAAAGAGATTCCATCTCAACATTAGGAGTAACGTCCTAACAGTAAGAGCTGTTTGACAGTGGAACACACTTCCTCAGAGTATGGTGGAGTCTCCTCCTTTGGAGGTTTTGAAACAGAGGCTGGTTGGCCATCTGTCGGGAATGCTTTGATTGTGAGTTCCTGCATGGCAGAATGGTGTTGGACTGGATGGCCCTCCTTATAGTCTCTCTTCCAACTATCATTCTGTGATCTGTGAACATTCCAGCCATAATGTTCTTATATCTATCTGGAGCTACGTACTCTTTCCTTCACATTATAATATGCAATTAACACCTTTCCGTATCCTTTTCTAGATTATTATACACATGCTCTAAAAGTTACCTCCAACTATGTGAAGGATAGAAGAAATGTATTGATGCAAAAGTACCTGGAAAAAAAGCTTATTACATATAAACAGCATTTACAAATATCTATTGATTTTAATTCTACAATGTTCTGTCCAAACTTTTAAAAGACTCTGAATCGTGCCAGATAGCCGCCCAGGATTGCACTCACTGTGACTCTGGAAGCAAGCCTTAGACTCATTAGGTTGGATTTATTCTAAGTCTCTCCCACGTGAAAGGACTTCTTTCATCCATGGAAGGCAACTGATCCACCTAAACATTTCCAGTACCTCCACTTTTCTAGCTGTCTCATTTGCTCCACAGTGAAAATATAGCCCAGAGAACTGATAGATGGGACAGATGGTGCTAGGAGTGTGAGAACTTAAAACTACTTGTAGTGTTCAGAGCTGAACTCCACTTAAGGATGCTTTCAATAACGGAATTAAATGCTGGATCCTATCTGTATATTCTCTTCCACACAAGACATGCAAAGAAATTATCTCATATTTTATATATGTAGTATTCAAACACCACATTAAATGATGGTTCAAAGTGACAAAAAGAAGCCCTTGCAACCTTTTATCAATTATCTCACTGTTTTTAATTTTGGCTTCAGTTTATCAAACGTTGCTTTAAAGACATTTTATTCTGTCAGGCTTTGGACTGGTTTAGGTTCTCCCCTTTTGTTTCAAGGCTATTGTGTTTTCTACATGTACTTATTCCTGCAATTTTAAATGTGTTTTAATGTGGGAATATTTGTGATTTTAAAAAAAATAATTTGGGGCAATGTATTTTTAAAGCAAGAGCCCAAATACATAAAATAAATTAATCATATATATTTATTCATATGATTAAACTAAATTGGTCATATTAATCAGGTAAAACAGAGTGTCTTTCCCTTATTCACTTTACTGGGAAATTACACTATACACTATACAATTCTCAAAAATAATAGTGGCATTCTGTTAGAAATAAGTAAAACACCCTTTTGCCTTGATAGGTAACTGCATATTAACTATGACCATATTTACAGAATTAAGAAGCATGGCAATCCCATGTCTTTCCATTATTTGCAATATTTATAACCTGTTCTTCAGCCCAGCCACAAAGACTCTCAGAATGCCTTACAGATGGTTAATGTGACAGTTTTCTGTCCTCAGGTTTACAACCTAAACAAGACACCACACACAAAGAAAAGGGAATGACAGTGGGATTAAGTCCAGTAGACACAGCCTCCTTTTCTCCCCAGTGAAGCCAGGGCAGTGGCAGTTGGGATGAAGGGAGGGCCTTTCATCTGCTTCTAGGGCTAGACATAATAGAGCGATGTCTGCCTCTTCATCTATTTAATATCTTTCTATTTAAGAAATCAAGCATGCTCTCTCTCTCTCTCTCTCTCTCACACACACACACACACACACACACAAACACACACAGAGAGAAAGATTCTTACTCCACACTCTAATCCATGATTTCCTGCTTGCTTGGCTTCCAGGAAATAATTTTTAAACTTTTTCACAACTTTTTTTCTTCTTCCTTCCTCCCTGTTCTTCCACAGGCAATACAAATAATAAAGAAACAGAGCACCCTTGAATGCACATTCAGCCCACTAATTTGTTATACCTACCAAGACTCACCACAAAGTCTTTCCAAATAACTAATCATAATTTCTGGTGTTCCCTTAGCTCTGTTCATTCCTTCAACCTTAATGTAGCAATTTACCATTTGAAGGTAGGAGCTGAAACACAGTAGGATCTGGTTAAGAAGAAGGGCCAGGAGGAACTGTGCAAGCTACGAATCCTAGGACCTGGGGAGCAAAAGAGTTTGTACTGCCTGGAGTGAAATCTTTTCACACACACACACACATACAAATGGGAAAGCACATTAATTTGAGTGTCACACTCCCAATCAGAAATGCAGATGAGGAGAAATAAAGGAGATCCTTGCAGATGTAATTTCTGACTGACTAGAATGACATGTCAGATCCAACTGATATTCTCCACATCCTTCATTCTGAATATCACCAAGGCTTTTATGTGGTAAGGGATGTCTAGTTGGGAAACTGCAGCTTGGTGGTGGTCACTGCCAAAGGTGGCAGTGGGAATAGCTAACGTCCCCAACTTTTCCCACCACAATCTCAAAAATTACACATTTATTCTTAATATATGCATGCATAGACACACACGCAGCCCATCTGAGGCCTCGGGGTAAAGACATTTAAACCTCTTCTCTCCATGCCCAGGGTCTCACTGTGAACCCCTTTTTCCTGCAGCCCTGATCAATGTTTTTCCCAATGGCAATTAATGTGGTGCTGTGCTGTGTGTGGATGATGGAGCCTGAGTGGGAAGTGATCCCTGAGGCACTGACATAAATATCTACCAAGTTAAACTACACTTTTCATGTGATGAAATAGACTGGAATCTATCAATGCTTATGCCAAATAATGCTTGTTAATCTTTACAATGCCATAAACCTTTTTGGTGTTTTACCTGCTAACCATACTCCTGGGAATCTTCCCTGCCTCCTGTTCACCCCACCCCACACAAGTAACCCTCCAGAGTTTTAGAAAGCCAAAAATATGTTATTCGCATTTTCATCCTATTCACTATTTTGAAAGTATGTTGAACCAAAGCACATAGAGGTCAGGGCACTAATAGCGCCTCTTGCACTTCCAGTTCCACAAAACACTCATGATTTAACTAAACGGAGAACCTTCATTCATAATGTAAGTCCTCCTATTTACTCATCACTTTGCATGTTGAGAATAATGGAAGTGAAGGCTGGGGGCAAAGGTACTAGTGTACTATCACCTCCTTGTACTCATTCAACGTGCATCGATGCGAACAGGGTCTTATTGCTGTCACATGTATGGCTTGGTTCTGTTTCAAACTGATCCATATTGTATAGCTTTACTGCTTATAACTCTTTCTTCATAAGTACTTTTGTATCTTCTGAAAGTGTTAGTATACAGCCTAGTATGGAGGTGGGAATTATACAGCCTTTCAAATGCTATAGAATTGAAACTCTCATACTACTCTCATACTGACTATTGTGGCTAATGCTGATGTCACTTGCAATCCAACATCATCCTAGAAGTTCACATGAATACCAGATTTGGTCTAGCAAGCAACTGCTTTGATGAAGACTGTACAGAGCTGAAGAGGAGAGGTTCAGCACCATTTTAGGCAGTATACGGTTGCTGGTGACAAGAAATTGTTCCCTACCCATGTTCAGAAAGGAAAAAAAATCATTAAAATTTTACTCATGAAAAATAACAAGGCAGAAAGGAACTGATAGGAGACACTGAATACAGTCACAACAAATACAGGCTATAAGCTATTCTAGTAAATCATTATAGACTAAATATTTGTAGCATTCCTGTCTGAACTTGGAAACATGTCTTCTCAGCTTTACAAACTTGGTTAGAGACTTGAAGAGGGCTCATTTGAGATAGGGCACTGAAAGCTTGCAAGAAAAAAAAATCTAGAACTAAGACGCTCCATAACTTGTTCACTTTTAATTATTTATATTGGAAATTAATTAGTGGGTAACATCTTTCACCTTGTTATTAGCCCATATTGACAAACTGGGCTGTATCTTCAATAGCTAACATAAAACAGTTGTGGTACCCAATTATTTTAAAAAGGTTATAAACTAGACTCTTCATATTATAAACCGGGGTGTATCTACACTAAAACCACTTTAACTGCCAAGGGTCTAGCCTACAGAATCATACGATTTGTAGTTTTGTGCAGCACTAGCACTCTTTGGTAGAGAAGGCTAAATACTGTTCGAAACTACAAACTCCAGGATTCCATAGGACTCATACATTTTTATCAACTTAATTTAGGCACAGTCTCAAAGTTAAGACAACATTTTCTTCTTCTAGCTTCTAGGAGTCAACTGTCAATGTTTTGTTCCACAAGTATTTAAAGTGGTGTCAAACTGCATTATTTCTACAGTGTAGATGCACCCTAAAATCTAAATCCAATTGCTAATCCCAACTAGAGCAGACCCACTGAAACAACAGTTGAACAGTAAGTGAATACAGTCAGCCCTCCGTATTTTCCATCCAAGGATTCAACCATCTACAACTTGAAATGTCGTAGATTCCCCCAACATTTTGCCATTTTATATAAGGGACACAATTTCAGTACATCACTGTATATAACAGAACTTGAGCAGCTACAGATTCTGGTATCCATGGGAGGGAGCAGTTTCCTGGAACCAAACCCTATAGATACCAAAGCAGCCCACTGTACGTACATAAATCCCATTGATTCAACAGTCTATTTTAATTGAGACTAGCTATTGTATTTAGGCCCAATGTATTTTGTGCCAGGGACTGGAAAAATTTATGCACTGCATCTATAAATTACAAGAGGGTAGGAAAGAATATCATGAGTGCTGAACAAATTGGGTTCTGACAACAGTGCTCTACTGTAGACCATTCATTTGTTCTTTGTCACTTAGCAAAAATTATTATCAAACATCAAAAGAGTAAATTATATTATATCTTTATAGATCTAAAGTCAGCCTTCAACTGAATCTCCAGAGAGTGTATTTGGGGAAAATTAAAAACAACATCAATCAACCTCTATCTAATTTATCTTTCTTCCAAGCTTCAGAACATCATTTGCCTAAATTGGCTGGTACAGATATTCTATTTTTGCTTTAAACAGTTGATGTTATGCTACTGTTGCAGTTGTAGTCTAGATTCAGAAGATTTGAGAATAAATTCTCAAATAAAGGCTCAATGGGTTGTTACTAATGATAAAATAAAAATTATTTTAAAAAAACAAATGTAAGCAAAGCAAGTAGACATCAAACAAAAATAACTGAACATCATTTAACTTATTCATTTTTGGAATTAGTTTATCAAATCTGCTGACTAAAATATCTTCTTTCTTCTAATAAATTTAATGTTTACAAATACATTACCAACAGAATGGTCAATTGATCAGATTTTTTGGACTTGTCAAAAATACAAGCACTCTGCAAGTAATTTTTGTTATTGTATTTTCTAGCAAGAAAGCTAATCTTTCAGTAGAAAAATGCATAGGTCTAAATTCAGTTACTAGTCCTAACCAGAGTAAATCCATAGTAGGTTCCATTGATTCAACTACCATATATATTTGTCTTTAAATCTAAAAATGTATGCCCAAAATCTGACCCCGAAATCCCAGGTTGACTTATTTACGTGTCACTATGGAAATGTGATAGCAGCTCTTTCAGATTTCCCCATGCAGTGCGGAGATGAGTTTATTTCTCTCTGAGGCCAAGCAGAAAGAGTCCTGGGTGACTGATTGATATTGCTGTTTGTTTAAGAGTCCATCTCCCGCCTGCGCATCTGGCTGAAACGAAAGCTGAAACGATGAAGCAAAAAGCCTAAGTGAGAGTCTCTCTTGCCATGCACACACTGAAGGAGCCTCCAAGTTTTACCCTCGACCTATCCATGGGTCATGGCAAAATCCATACTTTTTGGCCCCAAAACCTGACCTGTACTTATACATGAGGTCGACTTATAGTTGAGTATATACAGTAATTTATTCCGCTTAGAACTAGCTATTGGATTTTGGCCATAGTATATGAAGAATGGCACAAGTGTGTTCTGTTATGGACGTGCAAACTGGACAGTGTTGTATTTACCGTATGCCTCACTTTTATGTACACTGTAGAAAGACACATTTGTTTTACATGTATTTATTTATTAGATTTTATTCCACCTTTTCCCCCATAATGAGCCTTGAACTAGCCAACTAGTTAAAACCTAATTCAGATTAACATATAGGAAATTTTAATATTATTAAAATGATTCAATGACGGGGAAAACAAGATATTAAAAAACCCTTTTACTACAACCCAGTCTGACTACCAAGGCCTGTCTAAATAAAAATGTCTTTGCCTAATGGGCAAAATGGGCAACAGAGAGGCAACCATCCTAAACTTCCTCAGTGTGGGATTCCACATCCTTCAAAATGATAGATGCTGTATCAAAATGTACAACAAGATAACATATTGTTAATAAATGGAAAGAAGTCCTACTTGGACACCCAGGGACCTTCACTAATCAACTGTGAGACAAGAGAAGAGAACAAAACTAGAACACTCAACATTAATATGGAATGACTATAATAATGTAAACTTGGCATTATTTTGCTAGTTTGCTTCAATGCCTTTCCAATTGCCATTTCCACTTTAGCAGTCCATATAATAAAGTTCAAATATTTATGTACCTACCGTATTTATTTTTATGTACCTATTGACATGTTTTATTAGGAATTTTTCAACTGCCCTCATAAAATGAAGAATGGTCTACAAAATTTGAAGTAATTCATTGAAAACATGATACTACGAAAATCTTTCAAAAGTAGAAAGGTACAAACCTCCTATCACTCTAGAACAAAGGTGGGGAAACTCTGACTCTCCAGATGTTTTGGCCTACAGCACACCCATCCACCAACGGTAAGGGAAGGAGAGAGATGGAGTTCAAAACATCTGAAGAGCCAAGGGTTTCCCACTGCTGTTATGGATGACAATGCTAGATATATTTCCCACACATGACATTAACAGCAGACAACTAAATGCTTTGTCTCATACCTGAACTTGGCATATGATTAACTCTGGTTGGATTTAGCAGTTCTACTGGCTGGTCCCTGCCAGAAAGTCCATCTGGGAAAGAAAAAAGAAAGAAATCCACCCAATGTCAGTTGTTCAATCACATTAAACTTCATTAGAAGTGCTAATGAAACAGCCAATCAGAAAGGGGGAAAAAAACCAATCAGTTACACAAAAGAGGATTAACCTTCAGCTATAAGTGTACAGTGGGCTCCACTGGGGTTTGGTTCCGGGACCCTCCATGGATAACAAAATCTGTGGATGCTCAAAGTCCCATGAAATACAATGGTGTAGTGAAATGGATTTATATATATATATATATATATATATATATATATTCAAGCCATGGATAGTTGAATCCATGGATTAAGAATCCATGGATATGGAGGACTGACTGTAATTTTAACGTAGTACTTATATCATTTTCAACTCTGATCAGGTGGATTGTGAGAATTCTGTTGCTTTTATATGGCAGGTATGTTTTGATAACTTGAGTTTCATATAGGAAAAACTGCATGGCCTATTAGAATAAAAAATACTTTCCCAGTGTAGTCAATCTGATTTTGAATCATTAGTGGAAAAAAGTTCTTCAAAAACAAGACCAACCAGGTAATAAAAGGAAGAATACAGGATGATTGCCTAAGGCAGGACGAATGCAAGGCTGTGTTGAGAACTATGCTGTGCACAAGATCAGGTACATTCCAAGGGCAAATCCTATACACTTTCAGTATAGATTAAATGTAAACCAGTTTAGTTTAAAATGCCGCCCGTGGCTGTACAAATGTTTCTGCAAAGGTTTCATAGCCTTGAATTCACCCATTGTGTAAATCATCCTTCAAATCAAAAATGAAATCATGCTGTATGCATGATTGAGAAGCAACTGGCTGCACAACCTCCAAGAGAACACAACCACTTCCACAAGTATTTTCAGGGCAGCGCAGTAGCCCAAAGACCATCCTGAAAGACCAGCTAGAACAATTCTCCCACAGAACACCAAACCACAAGAAAAGTCATTATGGTAGTCTTCAGGCACATCATGACCAGGCTATTCCCTCTGCTTGTTAGCACTGCAAGCAGAAGTAGTTTATGAGCCAAGACAGGAGGACTCAATCCACTACTCAAGGTGAACATATCCACCATAAACTGCATGTCAATTCACACTTTTTCTGACAGTCATGTAGAAAGTTGATTAAAAAGTAATACAATATTTTATTTATGAGAAGAAAATTAAAAGCAGGAATAAGTTCTCGTTTTATTTATGCTGCAAGTCAACTATCGGGAAAAAAAGTTAAGATTGTGTTATAGTACTAGTAAAAAGTTCTCTAATTACTATTTATCTTCTATTTACTGACAAGAAGGAACCTCGTCCTAAAAATATGGCTCACAACAGGCAAAACCAGAAACAACTAATGTATGCTGGTGGCAGAGATGTAGCGTTGGCAAAAACAGGCAGGTATTTTTAAAACAAACACTTGAGATTTCAAGAAAACCACATTGAACCCTCAACCATGTATATTTAAAAAAAAAATCACCAAGTGAATTAGTCTGTGATAGTTTTTAAAACAGCCATGTTAGTCTGTTTCAGCATAAAGGGGGTGGGAGAGGGAAGGAGAAGCTAGCAGCACTTGAAATATTCTAGCATGGGCTTTCATGGCTATGAATCCACTTCTTTAGCTGCATCAATGGAGTGATATTACAAAGAAATGGGAGTAATATAGATGGCAACAGGATACAGAAAGGGGCATACTGTGATTCTGGCCATAAATCTTCAAAGGGTTGTGTTAGGTGACACATGTATTTCAAGTGGATGGTTGATCAGTATAATACAAACAACTAATCCACAATATATATACAGTATGCCTGGGATATTTTCTGACCCCACTGAAAATTCTAATATATTTCAAAATAATAAAATACCCAACGTCCACATTAGGGAGTGGATAACAAAGTGTATTCCATGGTGCTGAAACACTCGGAGGCAGAAAACCAATGTCCAGCTTTAGTGGACCACTGGTTTGGAAGAGCTGTTGGGGGGGGGGGATACAACCAATGCAATTTCTGTGTCTTAAAAACACTATTGCTTTTATAAGTTTTGTTTTTCTGAGAAACACAGGTAAGTGAAACACAAGGACCTCAGGTGACAACGTTGTCAAATGTCTTCTTTAGTCTAGTTCTTTGTGAATTTCACAACAAAACATAACTCTGGGAGAATAAAATGTCCAATCTACCTGGATTAGTGTTCAAGAAAGCTTTGTTTTATATGATATAGACAAAATACAACAAAATCCAAAATATACATCAACAACAGTACCTTTGTAAGGCCGATAAAAAGGTGCAAAATGCACCACACTAGCTTTCAAAGCTTCTTTAGCGGGCAAATGTGCTAACAATTCTGAAGGAGAAAAAGTTATGGTATTGGGAGTCACACTCCTGCATCTTGAGATATTTGCTTAAACCGGTGATTAAAGTGGTCTTTTTCGCCTGAAGAAGAAACTGCAATGTGCACTTTGGAATTTGTAGTATTTTGCTGCATGACTAAGACATCTAATCCTGAATATATAATATAGGCAGAATTTCATGTTGTCGTATTTTTTTAGTTCTGGTGCATTTTTTTAGTTCTGGTAAGCAGCAGTGCACGAGAAAGACAAAGCTGATATTAATATGATACACAGATAGTGAACCTTAATTTAACTATTTCACAGTCACAGAAAATACTTGAGCAGGGCAGTAGTATTAATTCGCACACACCGACTTGATCAGAAACCACTGTATAATCAGGACATAAATATTACACAAATCTTTATCTATGAAGCGATCTCCAAAATACATGTAAGTATATATTGAATTATATAAAATAAAATTAACTGAGAAGAGAGATAACGGCAAAGCACATGGCTCTTAGGATAACCACCACACCTTTACTACCGTGTGTGTGTCTTTCAAGTCACTTGTCAATTTATGGTGATCCTATGAATTTCATAGGCAAGGAATATCAGAGGTGATTTGGCTAATTCCTTCCTCTGATATATAGAATACAGCTCTTGGTTTACATTGGCAGTCTCCTATCCAAGTACTAACCAGGGCTGACCTTTCTTAGCTTTCAAGATCAAGATGGGATCTGGTGCCTTTGGGGTATTTAGGCCCCTGTTAATGAATCTGGCATTTTGTTTTCCAACTTCTTCTCCAAAAACCTAACAGAAAACTGAACTCATGTCCAATGTATATACTGTTTAATTACTTCCCACGATTTAATTTTTTTCCATCTGCAGAAAGCAAAAACAGCCTATGCTAATCCAGTGGGGCAACAGCTGCAAGGTGTTTGTGTACCCTAGAACTCCACCAGAACTGCCAGCTGTTTTTCTGACAGCTGTCTAGATGGGCACTGCTCATTCGGTGGGCATGTCCTCTCTGTGGAATGTTCTGTACAGACATTATTTCTTTACATTTTGAAAAAAAGGAAGAAATAAAAGCAAACCATCTATGTGACAGCTAAACCTTTACAAATGCCATGACACGTGAAAGAAAGAAAGAAAGAAAGAAGCCTTTGCCTCATAAATTTTCATGGATTATGGTAGTGCATACCAAAAAAAATGGAAAAAAAGAAAGAGGGGAGGATGATGTTGGGCTTGAACAAAGAACGCCAACAGTAGTAAAGCACCAATAAACCAGTAGTCCTTCTCATTTCTACCTTTGTGCCTGAAATTTCACACTTTTTCTTATCCTTCCCAAAAGTCAAAAGCTGCACTACCAACTTCTACTTTGGTCAATAAATGAGTAAATAAATCCCATCGATATATAAGGTGCATCAATACCTAAAGTGTCTTTGATTTTACATTAAGCTGTTAAAGAAACCACAGTCCTTTGATCCATGATTTGTTTATTGTAATATGAAAACTTGGAAGGGAGTTAGCTCTCCAGCTTCTCTAACCTCCCAAGAAGGCACAGAACTCAGTCCCTGCCAGTTCACACTTCACAATAAACAAACCACCAAACCAAGGTCTATAGTTTGTTCCGCTCTCCTGCTGTAAATGCAAGTAACTGGGCAGCATGCACCAACACACTGGTCTGTTCTCAACAAGCCAGAACTCTTTAACTCATGCTTGTGACATGCGAATATAAGGAAACAAAACATGTGCAGCTGATTTGTCATCATGTTTCAAACCATTCCAGTGTCACTATATTGCATATTCTAATACGTCTGATAAAAGATCAGTTATTTTCCTCCTCAAATGGAAAAAAATCAAATACTGTGAGCCCTCAGGATCTGATATGGTTTGGTTCCAAGACCCTCTGTGTATAACAAAATCCATGGATGCTCAAGTTCCTTTAGATCAGTAGTGCCCAAACTTTTTCCAGCTACATCTTTCCTTCTTGGGTGACAACCCTAATATTTGATATTAGGTGTACTGTTGTACTGCAACTTCAAAACAACAAATCTAGGAAGATGCTCCCTTTGCACCCAGTAACCCTGGGAACAGCAACTGAGCATGCATGAGCATCTACTGAGAAGCCTTATAGCAAAGGCCAACCCAGGCAAGAGGCTTCTTGCTTCTCATGCAGATAGTACCAAGAAGAGTGGGTTGGAACAACCTTTCTTGCATTGCCAAGAGACTTTCAACACATTTGAAGAACGTTTAGAGCTATCCCATGCCTGTAGAGACAGCTCCAGCTGTTTGGACTCTGAATGGGCCAAGGGACCAATGGAAAACTCTTCTGTCTGGATTCTGACTGGACAGAGGCACTGGTCCAACAGCATGCAGCATTCAATTCCAACTCAACCTGCAAGGAGGCTGAGACATAAGAAGAGTCACCAGAATGGTGCCAGTCTACCTCCTTGGAAGGGGAAACAAAGAGGAAACTTTGGATTTGACCAGCACATGAGATTGAAATGAAATACTGTATCTCTTGTTTAGGAGTCGTCATCTTCACTTTTGCTGGTGTGATTTCCAATCCTACCAGAGGTTGTTTCACAGCCAGATGGACCAATGAACCTGATGCTGGAACCAAAGTTGCAGTGGATTTGGGGGCAGTAGAAGTAAAAGCTCTACAGTGAGAACAAGTGGTCATCACATGTGCTTCCCCAAAACAGAGAAGGCCCTTTCAGGGGCTTTGGCACCACAGGACACACACTTCTTAAATGATGCCAGTGAGACAAGAACCCCGAAAGGTGAGCACAGCCTTAACCGCCAGCACTACCTTAGCCAAATCACAAAGAGTTGTCGGAAAGAAGTCCAAGCTGGGTCAGATCAAAGTAAACCAGAAGAACCAAGACAAAGGGAAATCCAAGAAATAAAGTCAAGAGAAGTCCAGATTAAAATTATTATGATAAAAACACAAGTTCTAGCCAATGTTCCTATTGATGATGCTGCAGAGATGGACGAAAAGGAACCAAGTATTTAAGAGAAAAGCGAGCTGGACAGCCACACAAAGGATGGGTAGCACTAGGTTCCGAATCATGCACTGCACAGGCCCATATAACCCATTTCTGTGAGTCCCAAACTTTGGTCCTCATGATATTTTGGACTTCAGCTCCCAGAATTCCTTACAGTTGGTGAAGCCAGCTGGGTCTTCTGGGAACTGAAGTCCAAAACACCAAGATGATCGAAGTCTGGGAATCACTGACCTATACTGATGTCTGGCAAGTACAAACCATTTTTCTTTCGCTTGCTACAGTAGTTATGTACAGTGGAATTAAGTACAGAACACAACACAACAGCAGGATTCTCTGCTTCTATGTTCTCTGCTCCCAGGCTATGGAATGGCCTGCCAGACGAGATGCGTCTCATTACATCACTAGACTGTTTTAAAACAGCCTTAAAGACGCATCTCTTCCGGCAGGCCTTCCCTGAAACCGTATAATCTACCTGGCTCCTAAAATCTTTCAGCCAATTCCCAACTCCTTATCCCCCCCCCCCCCCCCCGTATTTTATTGCTACCCATGCTGTGGCCAGCATTGCGGTTTTGTACTTTTATTGTTAGTAATTTAATTTTAAATTTAACTAATTTAATCCTATTTTAAGGGGGGGAGGTTGGGATGGAATTCTTGAATTATTTTAATCTGTAATCTGTTTTTAACCTTGTTGTACCCCGCCTCGATTGTTTTACAGAGGGGTGAGTAAGAAATAAATATTATTATTATTATCATTATTACTACTACTATGTGCATTTAGAGGAGAGGTGTTCATATGTTACATTCCACATAGGAACAACCTGTGTATATATGCACACAGGTTGTTGATCTGTACAGTTTTCCAACAAAGGTAGTTTTTCACATGCAACATGTATCATATATACATTGCGCTAAATTTTTTAGTTTGCACCTCTGCTCATTTATTCAGATGTAATGGAAATATATGTAGGTAATCCTTTCTCAAACCTCTTATTTAACACAAATAGTGGAAATAAAGAATTTCAGTGTCTTGTTTTTAAATAATAATAATAATAATAATAATAATACAGTTATTTATAAGGTGTACTAAATGTCAACCTACAGACATATGAGTCTTATCAAGTTGAGTGGGGTTTTCAAAGGATTAAGTTCTCTGGAAAAGTTAGTCATTCTACTTAAGCAAACACAAATATAAGCATATAAGAGTGTATAATTTTGTAACTATCAAAAAAAATGTTATGGACGTTTGAAAATGAAATAAAAAAGCAAATAGGAATTATTTTCTGACAAGAATTTATGAAGAAATCAGGGCAGAAATAACTCTTGGACCTGATCCCCTTCTCCACCACCATTCCCTTCTCCTTTTGTGTCGTGTCTTCTTAGATTGTAAGCCTGAGGGCAGGGAACCGTCTAATTAAAATAATAATTGTAAGCCGCTCTGATAGCCTTTAGGGCTGAAGAGTGGGGTATAAATAAATAAATATTAAATATTATTAAAAAGAAATATTAGAAAGCAATAGCAATTCAGATAACTACACACTTGAAATCTCAAAACCAGGGAAGAATGAACCCAATAAATCAGCTCTCCACATTTGTCCAGTCTGCTACACACAGATGGGCTATAATGCTACTCTCAAGCCTCAGGATCTACTAGATGAAGGCAGTGTTGAGACTATTCCCTGCAGTTCCATTTTTCACTGTCCCCTCTAATTGGTACTTAATACATGACCATGTTGAAAATAAAAATGTTGGAGACATTCTTTCCAAATCAGACAATGTGATTGTCTCGATTTGTTTTCTCATTTTGTCTCTCATAGTTGAGGTCTACCTATGATGTCAATTACAGGCCTCTCTCATCTTTTTAAGTGGCAGAACTTGCACAATTGGTGGCTGACTAAATACTTTTTTGCCCCAGTGTACCAATAGAATTGCTATAATCCACAGAGACAAACCCAAGTCTAGTTCAAACAAAAATCTGCTAACAAATATGGGAAACAAAACAACAGTTCAAAATTGCTAGTCTTCAATATGTACTCCCATCCACAAGGAAGGAGACACAAATAGTGGTAGTAATTACACAACCACTGCACTAATTTCCCATGCAAGCAAAGTCATGCTCAAGATTCTGCAGCAAAGACCCCAAACATCTACGGAACAAGAAATTCCAGAGGTGCAAGCTAGTTTTAGGTAAGGAAGAGGCACTAGGAATCTTGTTGCAAACATATGTTGGATAATGGAGCACACCAGGGAATTCCAGAAGAAAATCTGCATGTGCTTTAATGACTACAGCAAAGCCTTTGACTGTACAGATCACAAAAGCTATGGCTTGCTCTTAAAGGAATGGGAGTAACACAACATCTGTTCATCTTGATGTGGAACCTTTACTCAGGGAAGAGACTGTTGTTAAAACAGAATACAGAGAAACAGAATGGTTCGCAGTCACCAAAGGGGTAAGGCAAGTTGCATACTATTACCCTATTTATTCAACTTATATGCAGAAAATGTTGTTCGCACAGTGGGCTTAGAGTCAGAGGCAGGAGTGAAGACTGGGAGAAGGAACATTAACAACCTGAGATATACAAATGACACAATACTACTAGGAAAAACCAGCAAGGACCTAATCAATTACTGAAGAAGCTCAAGGAAGAATGCACCAAGGTAGGATTAATGCTGAACATGAAGAAAACAGAAATAACATCTCTTACCAAGAGATGGCAACTTTCCTGACTAGGATGTTTTGTGTTCCCATCCTTCCCACTTCAATTTACTCAGGAATGGCATATTAGTATTAGTCTACTACTGCAGTACTATCGACACAGAGTAGGCAACACCAGAGTTGATGGAGACCAATTTTAACCTCAATGCCACTGGTTCCCCCCAGCAGCAAACACTAGCATGTCAAAGCACTCTCATCTCATAAAATAATGTTTTAAAAATATCTTCTGAGCCAAACCACTCCACAATGGCTTAAAACCACTGCAAAAATATGGGTTTTCTTCCCCAAAATGTCAAGCCGCACACATACCTTGGAGGGAAAAACCCAGAAGCACCACCCCAAAAAAGAGCCACACAAAAAATCCTGACCCAAATTAACCAAAACAGAAAGAGCAACATCACTACCAGTTTTTAAGTTGTCTGTTTTTTGACAGATTTTTTTCCTTCTGAATAATTTAAGGCCTAAATACCCCAAAGGAACCAGATCCTATCTGACCTTGGAAGCTAAGCAGAGTCTGCTCTGGTTAGTACTCAGATGGGAGACTACCAGCAAATACCAGATGCTGTGGGCTATATTTCAGAGGAATGAACTGGCAAAACCACCTCTGAGTATCCCTTGCCTAAGGAAAGCCTATGGAATTCATGGGGTCACCATATGTTGACTGGCAACTTGAAGGCTCTCTCTCACACACACACACATATATACAGAATTTCAAAGTATGTAAAAGGAATGGAGTGGAGTAGGCAATTTTGCAGTGATTTTGTGCTTCTCTGAGCAGGTTTGGGGACAAAACGGAACACCGGTACACATTGTGAAGGTTCCTTGTCTGCAGTTGCGAAGAGGGATTGTTTCGTGCTGGGTCTAGCTTCTCCTTTGTGCTTCACAAGCAGTGCTTCAATCTTAACACCCTAAAAGGAAGAGCAAATCTCACCTTCCCAGTGATGGTATGACAAAGCTCCAGACAAAAAAGGCATGCCACCAGTGGCCAAATACAAACAAGACCTCCATCAACCAGGGTGAGAAGTATTCCTTCCCCACAACTGCAGAAAAGGAACCTCCACAGTGAGCACGAACGTTTAGTTTGGGGAAATAATTCTTCATTTTGGGACCTATACAAGTGGTCACCTGGCCATCTGGGCAGTAAACCTCCAAATTACAATAACACAACCTGTTCCAGAATGTGCCTGCTGAAAGATGCATCCTTGGATGAAAACTTGTCTATCCAATAGTGTCTGACAAAAGATGATAAGGAAGCTCAAGTGGCTGCCCCACAAATCTCTAACAGAAACTGCCATAGTCAAGACTGCATTAGTGGCAGAATTTTGAGTGGAGTGTGTTTGAATCTCTTTTCAAATCAGTAAAGAACTATGATTATAAACCAACTGAATGCATAGCTTAAGCCAATGAGACAAAGTGGAAAATATACCTGTCAAATTTTAATCTTCACTTGAAAAGAGACAGATATTCCAATTCATGAAACTCTGTAGTTCTTTCTAAATAGAAGTTAAGAACCCTGTGCATATCTAACTTGTACCACTCTCGCTCTTGTGGGGCTCTGGGATCTGGACAAAAAGATGGCAAAGTGATCTCCTGAGATTGATGGAACACAGTATTAACTTCAGGGACAAAAGAAAGATCCAACCTAAGAACAAGAGAAACCTTGTGAAAAATGCACAAGTCCTCACATATCAATACAGCCCTCAACTCAGAGACTGTGAGAGCCAAAGTAATAGCTACCAAAAAGAGATTTCCAATGCAAGCAATTTCAGTTCCACCAATCTCAAGGGATCAAAAGAAGCTTTCAATAACATTCACACAACCACATGTAGATCCCAGGAAGGGAACTAATGTACCATTCTTACCCAAAGCAAAGACACTCCCTTCAAAAAACTCTGAACACGTGGATAGGATACTAGTTGCTAACCTCACTTTCCTTTCATAGAATCAGAGAGTTGGAAGAAACCCCAAGGGCCATCCAATCCAACCCCTGCCATGCAGGAACTCCCCAATCAAAGCATCCCCAACAGATGGCCATCCAGCCTCTGCTTAAAAACCTCCAAGGAAGGCGACTCCACCACCCTCCGAGGGAGTGTGTTCCACCGTCGAACAGCCCTTACTGTCAGGAAGTTCCTCCTAATGTTGAAGTGGAATCTTTTTTCCTGCAATTTGCATCCATTGTTGCACATTCTAGCTTCTGAAGCAGCAGAAAACAAACCCTCTTAAATATGACATCATTTCAAATATTTAAACAGGGCCCTATCATATCACCTCTTAACCTTCTCTTCTCCAGGCTAAACATCCCTAGTTCCCTAAGGCGGTCCTCATAGGGCCTCATAGGGCTTCATGATCTAGACGCTATACTTCTATTGATGCAGCCTAGAATTGCACTGACTTTTTTAGCTGCTGCATCGCACTGTTGACTCATGTTCAACTTGTGGTCTACTTGTACTCCTTTTTGTACTCCCTTTCACACGTATTTTCATTCAGCCAAGTGTCCCCCATCCTATATCTGTGCATTTCATTTTTCCGCCCTAAGTGCAGTACCTTACATTTCTTCGTGTTGAATTTCATTTTGTTAGATTTGGTCCAGCTTTCTAGTCTATTCAGGTCATTTTGAATTTTGATCCTGTCCTCTGGGGTATTAGCTACTCCTCCTAATTTGGTGTCATCTGCAAATTTGATAACTAAGCCCCCAATACTGTCATCCAAGTCATTAATAAAGATATTGAATAGCACTGGGCCCAGGACAGAACCCTGTGGGACCCCGCTGGTCACTTCTCTCCAGGATGAAAAAGAACCATTGTTGAGCACCCTTTGGAAGCAGCCAGACAACCAATTACAAATCCATGTAACAGTTGCCTTGTCTAGCCCACATTTTACAAACCTGTTTGCAAGAATGTCATGGGGAACTTTGTCAAAGGCCTTCTGAAATCAAGATATACTAGATATCCACAGCATTCCCTTCATCTACCAAGCTGGTAATTTTATCAAAAAAAGAGATCAGGTTTGTCTGGCATGACTTATTTATCTGAAACCCATCTCTTGAGAGTGCTGGTACTAACAGCCTTGTTGAAATCCACCTGTAAAAAAGCCCTACCCCACTGATGCCTTTATTCTGAAACCATCTACAAAAAGCTCTCAAAGCAGACTTATACAAATGCTTAGTGAAGGATCTCCAGCTGAAAGAACAGCCTTCAGCCACTAGCCTTTCTTGCTCAACAATTAAGTATGTAATTATAACCAACCGGAGTCAGGATGTAACAGACCTTTTTGATATAGCAGGTGCAGCCATGGTAGAAGAAGCCAAATCTCCTAAATTATGTACGCTACTTCAGAAAAACAAGATCAATGAGGCCACATGAATGCTATCCAAATTACCTCCATCTCATCCATTCCCTATTTTCTTTAACACCCTGGACAACATCGGCATAGAACACCACCCTTGGACACATTACTGTGAAAGCATCAAAATTTGTCCCTGTTAGGATAGCGCTGCTCAGTAGTCCCTCAAAACAATCCTCTTGAAAATCCAATTTAACTGGAGTACAAAAACCCTGCCTGACTAACAGCTGAGGCAGGACAGAAGTGGGAAGGTGGGACTGACTCTTAGGTTGGTAAGGCTGACTGACAGATTCAAGCCCTGTCCATGAAGCATGAGGAGGAGCCAGATCCAGCATCCAAGACTGCCTCTCCATGCTGCATGGCAATTTTAAAAAATGAATTTTGGTCTGGGAGCTTCAGAGGCTGCACTCTGCCTATCTTTATCTGCACCACTAACAAGCAGGCTGGTACTTTCCAGATGTCTTAAGACCACAAGCCCAGGTAAAGAAGCATTAGCAATGGTCAGAACAAGGAAGGTTGCAGCGCATATCTGGAGGACAACACAATGATTTGCAACAACCTCCAGAGTTTGAATCAGGAGTCTGAAACCTATTGGTTAGTTCCAACGAAAACAGATCTACTGTATGTAAACACAAATAAATAGTGAGTCTACCCTAGGTGGAAGTAGCAATAGGATTTCGGACAGAACCCCTCAGGAGTTCTGACTAGTTCTATAACATTGGTTTCTTTCAAATGCAAAACCAAAGCATAGTTTTTAAAGAACCTTTAAGTTCTAATGTACTTTGAAATTTACAAGTACAGGTTTGAAACTGTTGTAGCTTTTAAAGGCATTTTAACATGTTGTCTTGTTTAGTATGTTTTTTATCCTGTTAAAATAATTTTGTTTCTTAATCTGCAAATGTTTTATACTGTTTCTATCATATACCACTTTGAGATGCCCAATAAAGGACAGGAAAACAATATTTTAATATGTAATATAAAAAGGAAACTTACTGTATATACCCATGTTTAAGTCTAGAAATTTCAGTCAAAAAATTCACCCAAAAACCTGAGTCGACTTATCCATGGGTTAATGTAAGTACTGTACTTTAACTCTTATTAATAATGAAACCAGCCACTGGTGAAACATAAGAGTTTAATCTGTCCTCAAAAAACTGATCCCATTATACTCTCCCATCCATCTAGACTTTTGGGTGAGCATAAACAGTTATGGCTGATGCAATTTTTTAAGTTCTTTGGCATTATTTTCCTTTGCTTCATCCTTCAGATGCTTTGTTGCATGCTCCTAGATTTTACCCTCAACTTATCCATGGGTCATATCAAAATTTATAATTTTGATCCGAAAACTTGCCTTCAACTTATACATGAGGTCGACTTATAGCCGAGTATATACGGTATTAAAAATCACCTGAGGTTTAAAAAGAAAGGGATGAAAAAGCTAACTGAAGTCATGCAGGATTATTAGAACAAATACGCATTCCATCCCATTACAGCTAATGTTAGACAAAAATAAGTGGTGTTCCTCAAACCTCAGAAGGACTAAAACAGTAGGCACTACTTCAATTACAACATACTAATTCAGTCTTAAGGAAAGAAAATGGTACAGTATTGTCTTCCCTCTAAAGAGTTGTAAAAAGAATTCCAGCAAGATACACCACTATACATTAATGCACATCATTTCACCATCTCTATAGTTACTTGGGGCAGAGGTTAAGAACAGACATTGGAGGGTAATCGGAATGTAATTGAGCTCTGTCCAAAACAGAGTCAACTCTCCCAACTTGCTTACAGCTTCAGTGTCACACTGTGCTTTTTGGGACAACTAAAATTGGTATCCTTCATAACAGATCAAGCCCTGTTGATGACAAAGCCGCACAAACAGATAACATGGCAAAAATTTTAATGGGCTAACTAATATTCAACATGTTTGAAATGCAAATTTACACTTTAGAAAAACTTGTTCAGAGTTAATTCAAAGACTATTAATTAGAGACAACACACAATTCAGAGCATTCAGTTTACATGACTAGTGTATGTTCAAGGAAACACACTGAAGGGTAACCCCACCAGAACTGCCACCAGGTCAACAGGTCACACTAGTGCTGTATACATTTATCTACCCAATTAATGTGTAAGTATTATTTAATAAAATGTTTTTTATCCTTACAAGTATCAGGGTAATTTAAAAGTACAGTTGGCCCTCTATTTTTGTGGGGGACCTTTTCCGGACCCCCCCCCCACGCACAAAAACAGAGGCTCACGCATATTCAAGCCCCATAGGCTTCAATGGGGTGCATGCCTGTGCGTGCGCCCCATTAAAAATAGCAGAGGTCGTCCCTCTGTGGATTTTCAAGGTCAGTTAGGAGCGGCGACTGTATTAGAATAATATAGAATACTAAAACCATATCATCCTAGAAACAGAAAAGCTAGTGCATATTACAGAACAGACCAAATCAACTACTGGAAATTCCTGGTTAAGCAAAATGTTTTAAGCTGTTGCTGAAAGTTCCCATATTAATGCCTCTTCTCCATGAGGATGGCATTAAGATGCCACAATCCAGAAGGTTGGGTTTTGGGGGGAGATGGTGTTATTACCCTTAAGATGTCTGAATTCTAACATTTTAAACCAGAGTATTTTGTTTAATACACACTTGTCCCTCCACATCTGCGGCTTTGACTTTTGCGGATCTGATTATTCATTGATTTTATTAATATGGTCTCTCTGGGAATATCTAGGTCCTCCAGTGCAACTCTATGGTCAACTTTAACCAAAAGTCGCACTGAGCCAGCTCCAAGGCAATGGGGCCGAGAGGGGAAGCAATCGGGGGGACCCTCTGCTCCCTCTCTCTACCTCATTGCCTTGGAGACAGCTCAGCTGAGACAGCTCCAGTTATTATTACTGTTGTTGTTGTTGTTTATTTATATCCTGCCTCCCTCCCAGTACAGGGACTCAAGGCAATGGGGCCAAGAGGGGAAGCAATCATGGGCAACCTTTGCCCTCTCTCTATGCCCCATTGCCTTGGAGGTGGCTCAGTTCATCTAGCTCCAAAGCCTTGACCTTGTTTGGAGGTTCTATCAGTGAAACACAGCTATCATATGCCTCCTTCTAGCTGGAATAACCATCCTCTTCTAGCCAGTGCACAGCTTTGGGAGGGACACACATGGAGCAGTAATGGAAGAAGGGATACCCGCTTACCCAGGCAGATCAGCCCAATCAACCCTTGCAATCAATGCGCTGACAAATGTCACCCCATTGATCTTGCCACAGAGATGGAAGCAAAATTAGTTATCAGCTGCGTGACTATTGAATCTGGAATTTTTTTTCACTGCGAGTGCTTTCACTTATGCTACGTTCCCAAATCTTACATACCACCTGCTCCCCGATCTATCCCTGAGAAGCAATTGTTCTATATCCATCAGCAGCCACTCCATTTATGAGTCAATGCACACAGCTATTCAAGCATTCTAATGAGCTGTGTCTCACAATCATGTGGATCATAACTGGAAAGGTAGAAGAGATTATTTTTTCCTGTATACTGCTGTTGCCTGCAGCCTGGGTATGAGCCTTTGGTTGTGAAGTGACCTGACCTGAGTCACTTCACTCACTCGTCTTTGAAATCATCGTGAAATTTGCAGATGGAGTCAAAACTCAAAACTCACATCTGAGGAAATCAGAGTGAGAATTTATGGGGGAAGGTGAGTGTGATTTATTTAGTGGTCATAGCTTCATGGATAACATGAACACAGTACTAAACATACTGTATTTCTTTTCCAGCCTCTGGACAAAATGAGTTATACCTGCAGCAACTGTAAGAATTTTTGGTTGAAAGTGAAAATGAAAAGACACAAGACACTCCACTCGATGCTTCAGCTTAACAAGGAGGGTATAGGGTTTTTAGAATGGACAACAAGATGCACTCCTCAAAAGACACCAGAAGAAAGTGATATCCAAAGAGCAAGAAGGAAACAAAGGAGAAGAAACAGGCATGCAAAGAAATGTGGCATAAAAGACTAAGAGACATTACGGTTCTTCCAACAGAAAGAGCAATCTTAAGCTATCTGGAGAGAACAGCACTTACGACTCCACAGAACACTACAGAAGGCACTCAGGCCCCCAACGACAGAAGGAATTCAGGCACAAGCTCAAAGGCACAATGCATTTGGGGCTTGGAGAATCCCGACTGAGAGGTGTAGCCAATACATCAACCTAAAAGAGGAGAGTCTGTTGCAGAAAATCTAATCAAAGTTTAACAAAGAGAGGAGAATGAAATCCATTGCAATCTAGTGTGGGAATGAATGACATATGAAAAAAATCTTGAACAGCTTTATAAAGATTACTGGGATCTGAGTGGGAAAACTGAATACTTGTAGACACAATTGAAGTTTATATTATTCCTCCCTAATATCAGAATGCTTGCAGAGAAAGCACGATACTGGAATTGTTGTTGTGAAATATTTGGTTTCTTAGGACAGTCCATATGCCACCAAATAAAGGGGGCTCATGTCAAAAGAAAGGGATGCAACTGGCAAGACTGGAAAGGTCATGTTTGGCAGGAACCTTGTTTGCTTATTCAGAGGTTTTAAACCGAATCCTATGGGATTTATGGAAGCAAAAGGCAAATCCCCCAGAGTTAAGTACTGAGAAAAATATTAAGAATAAAAAGCATGTATGTCTAAAGAAGAAACAAGTTGGTAGTAGTGTCTGTTAATTTAGAGAAACAATAGCAGGAGCCTCCAACTCTCTCGGCCGCCAATGTCTATATAGGAGTAGGCAAAGTACAGCTTTTCATTAAGAGTTGTAGACCAACAATAGCTAGAGGGCTGCACTGTATCTACTGTGGTCTACAAAGTACAAACTAACATATTGAGTCCAGGAAACATACCTTGAAATCCTAACACCTAAAAGGAAGTATGGTGAATAAGTTACTTAGATGTGGGATAAGATTGAGTAGAAGACAGTAGCTGAATGCATGTTATTTAAAAGGAAAATATCCATCAAAAAGGAGGAAAGAGTAGTGCTACATGTAAGTCTAAACCAGGCCTCCTTTTTGCTCACACTGAAATACCTTCTGCTCATACAATATCACCTCAGGATGCAAACCAGGGTTGCATCACAACTTATATTTATTCTGCTTACTTTTAAGATCAAAAAGTACATTCAAGTCTCTAAAACAATACAGGGTAATACTCTTCCCAAAAACACAAGTCAAGCAACAACAGTTACCTCATGCTCATTGCTCTTATATTTAGCATGCATTTATGTGTTACTAATATACAAACTGTTCAATATCCTTAGTCTTGTTCTGCATATATCCTGTTATTTCACTGTTGTAGCCCTCAGCAATAATCTACTTCATAAAATAGAAGCTGCTAAGATAAACTAGTTAGGTTAACTGCTACAGGTTGAATATCCCTTATCCAGAATTCCAAAATCTATCGTGCTGTGAGCGGCATCTGCCCTGCAATGAACCTGTGTGTAATTTCTGAAATGTATTAAACACCAATATGAGTAACAGTTCGATGTTGTCATTTTCTTTATCAGGCCCTCTAAACCATTTCCAAGTATATAAAAAAAAACCCAGAATGAAATGGGAAGAACCTTCCACTAGGTCACGGTTTCCCAACCTTGGGTACATGCATCCCTAGGGGGTGCAAGATGAAATGTCATTTATTATTTCCCAGTATCTGACTTGTCAATTTCTCAAGACCAAAACACATCAATACTGTATCTTTACTTTCAGCAACTATTTCTCTATCTTCATAGAGATGCACCGCATCCTCACAATTATTTTACGGATGAGGTTGGTAGCAGAGAAAATGAATAAGGTTGTCAAGACTGGACCAACTAGAATACTCCTTCCATATCCAGAGATTCCTTAACCACATACAACCATCCAGGGCTCTAAAATATTCAAAAAATATACAAACTCCAAAAAAGACACCATTTTTACTATGCCACTGTATTTAATGGGACTTGAGCATCCACAGATTTTTGTATCCATGGGGGTTCATGCAAGCAAAGCCCAGTGGAAACCAAGGGCCCACTGTGTATATATGCATGTGCACACATGCGCACACATACGGAACACACACACATATATAGAAAATCTATCACTTCCACTGGATGGGAAGAATTCTCTCAAAGAATGCAAAACATTTCCTGAAGCAGCTGATTTACTAGTGTGATAAATGAAGGAGTCCTCAACCTTCCTAAACAGGTCCATATGTGTAATTTTGTGGAAGCAACATGGGCCCACAACAAAAAACAAACATGGGGGGAACACACATACATGTGTGTGTTTTCCTTTTTATTCTATAGCCTATTTTCCTGGGGGGGGATGAGCAAAAAGCAGATTATGAAATCATTTATTTTCATGCATTTACTCCTCCTCCTTTTTATTTCATAAATTATATAGCATGTAGACCTTTATTTAAAATTATGTACAGTATCTTACACTCCTGGTCTTGGTTTCTTTTTCTCCGTTGTTGTTTTTTTTAAAGGGAAGGGAATGAGTACTTTACTTCTGCTTTGCACTGTAAAGTCTGGAGGAGACAAAATAGTTTTCTTTCTTTTACCAACACCGAAGGCTTCTTCTGGTTTTATTGTTTTGTTTTGTTTTTCTCCTGCTCCACAGAAAGCGACAAAGAGGTTGTTCTTAGTTCAGGCATTTACTTAGGAATTTGATGCTCCGTTTGTTACAATAATATTTTAGAAGGTAAATTCAAATTATAATTATTTTCAGAAGAAACATTCTGTTTAATGTATCAAACATGATACTTCTGTAACAACCTGAATACAATTCAAAGTTCCTGGAAATCTCTATCCAAGAACCTTCACAGATGGTCCTGCATGTTGCAAACTGAAGAGCTTCACCTACAATCATTTGCCATCTTCACTCCCTAAAAAAATCTCTGAATTCCTGTAAAGACTAAGCAAAATGAAGATACTAGATGGTTCTCCGAGACAGGCATTTTAATTTTCAGACAGACAAAATGAAAAAGGATTTTAATGAAGGGGAAAAATCAGGATGCAAAGGAACTTCTGGGGGCCCTATAGAAGATACAGTACCTATAAAACAAGGAAGAGCTGGTGCCTACCAACTATTTGGAATTTTTAGCGGCCATACTAATAATTTCCCCATACACCCAATCACAGGTCAAGTTCAGAAAGCATAAAGGATTAAAATAAAAGTAGATGACCTGTTGCTGTAATGATTTGAGAGGGGAAGTGTCTCGGGCTCAACCATCAGAAAGCACTTCAACAACAAGCCACACAGCACTGCCCAATTTCTGCCCAACTTTTCAGGACAATAGTAATTTTAAATAAATACAAGTATATCCTCACCATCTTTAAAATACATGCCTGGAATAAACAGGGGTTCCAAAAATTAAAATAAAAAGGAAAACATGGCATTCTTAGGACTGAGTATTTGTTAATATGGCTACTAAAGTGGCCATTTTAAACGTCAGGAGGGCACCATTCAATCTGAGACATAAAATGCATTTATGAGTATGTAAGGAATATGACCAAGCTTTACTAATCATTTATATTACTTCTAAATTTAGCAATTTACTGGATTACATACACTTCATGTAAAATATTTATTAACGTCTCAGGAGAAAATGTTAATTTTAAAGTAACCAAAAGCATTCCAGGAGGAATACTACTCCACACAACACACATATTCGAGGGGTGGGTGGGTGGGTTATTGTTGTTTTTTTAATAGCATTTCTCTATAATTGACCTTTTTCTCCATTGATACTGATATTCACTTTAATAATTAAAAGCATCCACACTTAGTTATCATCATCACCACCACCACTGTTTTTGTCACACTGTCACAGCCTCATCCCTCAGGAGCCTTCCTACAAGTTGCCACATCCACAAAGATATATTTTACACACTACAAACACTGCCACTTGCACATGTGAACAAAAGCAGTGTTACTGGAAGTGATGCCTCATACACAGATGCCAGTCTGAAAGTCACTGGTTGCCTGTGGAAAATTTCCAGAAAACTATACGGATATGTAAATACAGCAACATGCTGTGGATTGTGGGTTACCTTTTAATTCAAACTACCGTAGGTTTCGGGCTTTTCTAGAATATAATTTGGTTCTCTAGGATATTTTTTTTTTAAAAAAAACTTACCTGGATGGCTTTGGGAACTCATCGCTAGCAGAATCTAAACTCTTCAAGAAATATGAATAGAAAGAATGACTTCTATACTGACAGCAGCCCTGGAGAGCTTCAGTGCTCCGGAACGTAAGAGGTATATCCAGGAAAAAGAGTCATAGCCACCAGATACAGGTCCACTCAGACAGAGATTTCATGTTGTAAAGTTCTGCAATCTGGTACAAGTGTAGATCATTCAAGTTGTTTTCAAACTATAAGCCTATAAAAAAAGGGAGGAAATATAAATTTAGTATCTTACAAGAAAAAAATTTTTACTCACATTTTAAAAGAACTAAAACATTTTAAAGAAGCAGGAAATGATGTATCATTTATTTGAACCCCAGCAAGCAAACGCCAGGGATTTGAGAAGCCGCATTAGGCCTCCATGGGATCTTGGAATGTTATATCCTTCTCCAGCTATACTTCCCCATTCTGTTCAAAAGTCTTTTAAAACTCAAAATGTTTCCATGAGAAAAAGGTTGCATAGAGGAGCAATTCTGCCATGGGGCTCTTTTAGGCCCAGGAGATAACTTACTGAAACAAGGTAATATACCAGGTCAACTTCCAAATTTGGAAAAGCCATTTACTGGGTGTAGAACAAGCCAAAGATGAAAAAAATAGCAGAATGAACACCAAGCCTTGCAGGGAGTGTGGCAACCTACTTAGTAAAAACAATCAGGAATATTCTGGAGAGTATTAGGGAGTCTTTGGAAAACCATGTGGAGTCCATAGTCTGCAATCTGCCTACTCCTGCTCCTTTTTCTGCCACTCAGTGATTCTCCCCTCACCTTCTGTCTTAAAAGCAGAGGTGAATTCTATAGTATAGTTAATTCTATAGTATTGCCTCCTGGCATTCACTACAGAAAGTTATCCTTATGATGAATGAATAGCATAATATATTTCTCTACAACAGGCTTAAAGATGTCAAACCTGAATCTCTCTCAGATTACAAATAACTTGAATACACTGAATACTGCTTCTTTGACAAGGATCCAAATCTAGACAAATTCATTAAATATTTAAGATTTATTGGGAGAGAGACAATCCTCAAAATACAGAATCAGAGTTACATCCAAAGCAGTGATTCCATAACTCTTGTATCCTTTTTTCCTGCCCAGGTTCTGATGCCTTTGAAGAGACATACAACTCAAAATCAACTCTTAGCTCCAGCTTGAAGGGGGATGTAAATTTTCCAAACGTTTAGTTTATGGCATGTGATCTTCACCACTATTCAGTCCTGCCACCTCGATTTTATTTCAGTATTTTTAATAGTCTCTTGAACTTTCCTTAGTTACTTAGAATTGCAGATTTTCAGGACATACACAGTATGAGTCCTACAGCTTGAGATTGCCAGTATTTAGAAAACTAAAAAAAGGTCTTGATAGTTTGACTGAAAAAAACTTGGCAACTCAATTTTTACCGAAGTCTTTAAAACTTGTATCAATCTGCTGTTATTTCAACATTATGCCAGCTTGCATTATGTGCACAAGTTGGAAGAAATCCAAAGGAGGGCCCACTCTTTCCTGTACAGCCAGAAGAATAACTTATGTGATGCTGTTTCACTTACCATCCTGGCTCATTACATAGAGGTCATGAACCACTGTTGTGTGTCTTCAAGTAGTTTCTGACTTGTGGCAAACCTATCACAGGATTTTCTTGGCAAGATTTGTTCAGGAGTGGTTTGTCTTTGCTTTCCTCTGAGGCTGAGAGTGACTTGCCCAAAGTTGGTTTCCATGGCTGAACAAGGATTTGACCCCTTGCCTCCAGAGTCAGAGATCAATGCTCAAACCACTATACAATGTTGGCTGTCTCGGTAAGCCAATCTCTAAACCAGCTGAAGACCACTTTTCAGCTAATTTTCTTATGAAGCTTTTTTTTTGGGGGGGGGGGTTAAATGTCTGTTTTAAATGTTTTTCCCCTTTCCTCTCTTCTCCTGAAATATTTTTCTATTGTAATATATGATGCTAAAGGATTCTGAATCAGGACAGTCAAGACTCTGAGGAGGAGGAGCATGGAGAAGAGAATTGAATTTTGCTGTATGGGTACCCTGCCCCTCTAATATCCATCTAGGCTAATTCTCATTCCCTCTCCCCAGCTCTGCTTTTACCATACTGAGTTGGTACGTTTTACAATCTACAGTTCAGCTGCATCAACCACACAGTCCACATGAGTCACTAAGTTGTGATGGTGTAACCACCAGCAGCAACATAAAATGATGGCTAGGCCCAACCACTAAAGAGTTCTGTAAACAGCATATCTCCCAGGTCCTGGGTGGTGGCTTTTATATTGCCTCCAGCCTCTATCAACCTGTAAAAAAAGACCAGTGCCAGTCTGCAAGTCACTGGCTGCTGGTCCACATCTAGTTTCCAGGAAAAGTAGAAACAACTGTGCTCAATGGGCAGAAATGTGGTACCAGTCCCCGATCCATCTGGGGCAAAATTGTGCTCTCAAATGGCAAACAGAGAGTTGGCATCAGTAGCCTGAGAAGCACTGATCTACCCAACTTCTGGCTCCTCTAAGTACTCCTTCCTGTAAAAGTAGTAGAAAGGACCAAAAGCTGATAGTAGGCGACAAAGAAATTCCAGGTGTTAACTGAGGTTTTTGATGAGCAGTACAGAGAAAGAGGCAGGAGAAAGAAAATGTTGCTGCCCTGTTACAACAGAAATCAAAAAGACCTGTTTCTGGCATTCAGTGTGAATCTTCATTTTCAATTTTTAAGTTAGATATTTATGTACATCTACATATTTATATATATAGAGCCAGTGTGGCGTAGTGGTTTGAATGTTGGACTATGACTCTGGATACCAGGGTTCAATTCACAGCTTGATCTTGAAACCCATTGAGTGACCTTAGGCAAGTTACATGCTCTCAGCCTCAGGGAAAGCCAATGACAAACCTCCTCTGAACAAATCTTGCCGAGAAAACCCCGTGATAGGTTCATCTTATGGTCGCCATAAGCCAGAAATGACTTGAAGGTACAAGAATCACTTTCTTATGGTGGAGCGGCTTGATTTTGCAGATAGCCACCTAAGTTTCCTAGCAGAGGGAATGGCGCAAACAATATAATTTTAAGTCTAATTGGAAAGGAAATCTATTTCTTCTACAGTGGGGTAAAATAATGCAGGTCCAGTGGTCAATTTTCTATCTCTGGAATTCCTCAGGGCAGTTTCAAAACAATAATTCACTTTTCCACTACACTCAGGAGGAGAAACCCAGACTATTTGTGAACAGAATGCAAGGAGTATGTTAAACCCTGAAGTGTGCATCATTCATGCCAGATCACATTCTAGTAAACCTCCCAGATAACCACATCACAGCTTTTCACTTGACAAAGGAAATTATCAAGTTACTATCAGCATGAAAATCTGAAAGATATCCTCCTTTATTCCACTAGGATCATTCAATGAGCCCAAATGTATGTTCTTTTACTTTTCTTTTCTGCCCCTCAACTGCACAAGTTCTACAGTGCACTCACTTCTCAAAATATCAATATTTACTATTCAGCTAACCAAACGGTATGGATATTTATTTTCCATCTTGCACTGGAAGACTGTTTTCCCCAGTAACTATCATTCTTTTGATTCTGGAATGTCCACAGCCATTTGTATATAAACACAACCAAGCTCCAGTTCCAATTTTCTCAATTGGACTTACTTCCAAGTAAGTGTGCACAAAATTGCAGCTTTAGCACACAACTAAGTGATCTTTGTTGGAATGCTTCAACATGTACACCAAGAGAGGAACAGAAGTCAGTCTGTGCTTTAGCAAAGACAATTCTTAAGTTCAAGAGGCCAATGTGTTTGGATGACATCCTAAGCTGCGTAAAAGCTTCACTTGTTTGAAAAGCAGTTTTCAAGTTTTTATAAAACCCAGTTAATGTGTATGCCTCTTCAAGGAAAAACCTACAGTGGAAAGTGAAAAACCATGTTTAAAATCAAATACCTAATTTGGTGTTCTTAAGTGACTGAAAAATAATAAAATTAATCCTCTGTAAGAACAAAGTGGATTAACTTAAATTTGTTATTTTCAGTCACTAAGAACAATTTAAATGGGATATTTTTGAATCTAAAGCAAGTACTCATTGCTCTTCATACAATTTGTTTTAAGAAGAGACTGAAAAGGTTATTCTCATTTAGCCTAATACGGATGTTGAAAGCAGGGCATTTCAGTTTTGCTGACAACTGCCATGAGGCGTTATAGCACACAACAGCACAAAAAGTAATCAGTTCACTTGCCCCAAAATTACCTTTTCTGAGGTATGTAGTTCATTCACCATGTACTTAGCAACCTCATGACAATTTGATTTCCTTCATGCTAAGTTCAGTCTTGTAAGAAATGTAACAAATTGTAACAAATGTTAGCAGCCCACCCCCCCCCCCAAAAAAATTAGGAGTCTGTTACAGGCTAGCAACAGAAGCACTGCATTTCTTTTCTTGGTTATGCTAAGAACTTTCAAAAAACTGAGCATGTTGCCCTTCTTTCCCTAGTTGGCTCACCTGCCTGCACAGAAAACTCTGTCATCCATGGCCACCAGAAGGCTGTTGCCAATGTCCAGCAGCAAATCTCTAGTTTCAGATGTGAAAGCAAATTAAATTAGTATGGGTTTCTAATTATTCATATCTGTTTCCCCTTTCTCATGCTTTGTTACATTCACAATATTCACATGTTTAATAAAATGTAAGAACTGAAATTGTCTCCAATGATGTTTAGCATTTCCTGGATCAAGTTTTCTGTTTCTGACTAATGACCGCTTCCACCTTTCACATTTATATTCTCCTCCTTCCTCTCTTCTGTGCGCTTCTCCCCATTCACGTTTTTTTTAATTTTAATTTCGTCTGTCCTTGTTTTTTTCTCAAAATTCATAATTTAAGTCTCTTATTTCAGCTTTTAATACTTTTCTCAACTTTTCAGCACTCACAAACATCAATAATATAAATACAGGTAGTATAATTCATACAGATCCTTTTTTAATCTGGAGGGGGGAAAAAACCAGCACAATTCTTCATCCTCTTGCCCTCAACATATTCTTTTAGCATCCCTCGCTCCATCTAGAGATTTGTTGCAGGTAGAGACCTTGTGTGCCTATTTCAGTGGAGTATGAAAAATACTTTTTCAGGATCACCCCAAAATCCAAGCAGTATACTCAGTTATTATAGTAAAACCAGTGAAGGATCCCCACCCCACCATGGTAGTGCAACAGGCACGCAGCCACTAATGTGGTTGTGTGCACACACCACCATTGGGAACAACGGGCCTTGCAATTTGTGGATGCTCAAATCCGCAGATGGCAAGCCTGCTGAGATATCGAGGCTCCACTGTAGATTTTCTAATTGTCTTATGCTTTAGCTGACACTACATCAAGGGTATGGCATGGAATATACATATTTAACACATGAGTACAGAGAGAAACAACTATGAACACAAGGACAAATTGGGTATTAAATCCAACAGGGTTTTTTTTTAAAATTTTCAAGACAGCAATTGCGTCTTTCTGAGAGAAAGAAGTTACCAAACCTCCTGAGATGTGCTTGTGACAGCACAAGATTCACTGGGCAATACACTGAAAAGATAAAACTAGTCAAAACCCTGTACCACTAGAATAAGACATAATCTTATAAGGAAGTTCACTTGGCATCCCTCACACATTAAGTGTCTCATTTCCAGCTTAGCACATGTCATCTCCAAATTCATGGCACACAGAGATTCCAGAGCCTTCTGAAAAAGCTTGTTTCATGGTTCAGTTATTCATTATTGTTTGTACAAATCTGAACATAAACCATATTACTTTGCTCTGAAGCCCCTGCTAAACTATTCTGAGAGTGTAATTTAGGTAGTGGAAAATTTTCTTAGAAGGAAAACCTGCTCATTTCTCACTTTTTCATTACATACATGTGTGTCTATTTACTGTTCTGAAGTGGACACATCACACTGGCACAAAATGAGTGAGAAATATAGTATCATAATTACATTCTGTATTTTTTACATACTGAACATAAATGCCACCTCAACCCTCCTGTCAATTCTTAACTTTAACTGTGCTTATATTTATTATGAGAATTGTTGCAATAATAAGTGTATGTATGATAAGACTGTGCTGGGAAGACCTTAAGCTTGTGAAGATGCACTTTGCTCCTCTGAAACCCTAAAGTCTACAAAGATGGCCTTGCTGCAAAAGATATATACTTTGAACTTCTAAATACTAAGCCCAAAACTTGTTTTGATTACCTAAACTGAATGGATCTCCCAAATCTTTTGCTCAGTAGTTTATGCTGGTTGTCACAAACCTTTTTTTCCATTTCAGCAGCATAAATTAAGTTCGATGTAGGCAAGCTCATTTTACTGCTGTTTACTGTTAAAGTGGGAGTCAAGAAATCAGTCAGCTCTGTCTGTAGACTCAAATCTTATGCTCACTCCTGCAGTTAGTTATGGACGCACGTAAATTTTGATATATTTATTACTGTAGTGCTAATGTATATAATACTTCACACAGCAAGTTTTGACTAGCCAAACACAAATGATTCCTGATTTTGTACATTCAGTGTAATTCTATTTAAGCCTGCTCTGCCAGTAATTAAGATAATCAGGAAAAAATAAGCTTCAGAAACCTGGTACTATGCCAGAACAGAAGTCTATATGCCAAAAGACAATTCATGTGCTAACTATGTTTACGGTGCACATTATTGTTTGCCTTCAAGTCTTTCTGGCAACCCAAAGGAAAACCTACCACAGGACTTCCTTGGCAAGATTTGTTCAGAGGGGGATTTCTTTTGTCAATGGAACAAAATTACATTTTTTTAAATAGGTGCCTGAACGATGAGATCCACCTTATGGTATCATAGAATATTCTTCCCCGCCCCCCATATTTTCATGTGGCCAGACTTGTTACCATAGCTCACATTTTACATTTAATTAATCTTCCTCAATCAATGCTATGGAAGAAAGATGAAATGGAATGATTATCCCAAACCTAACAAATGTCTAGTTATAAATATGTTTCTAACAACGTTCTTTGTCTGTTTCAAAATAAGAGGTACTCAAGGTTAGGCAGAAAACTCATTAGGATCTACCTGCAGATCTCTGGGTGAATTACATGACAGAAAGTGTTGCTAGATTCCATTTCTTTGAAAAAAGCACTCCAACCACTTTTGAATTAAGCTATTCAAATGCATAAGGGTACCAGGTGTGAATGCACACAGGCAAAAACTATGGGATCAGTTGTGGTACTGAAAACAAATCTCCTGGGCTAAGCATGGGCACAGAGATAATTTCTTCTCTCACTTCCCAGTATATGTCCACCTCCTCCCCTCTCCCCCACTCACTTAACATTTTGCACCTAGCTCTGGCCAGTGGACATTAACAATCTACTAAATAAATAAAGAGCCCTGTACTCCAATGGTGCAGCCACACCTCTTTAATTCAATATAGGATAACATATAACATCCATATGGCTTGCTAAATTAGAAGAGATGACAAAAATATAGAAGTATATATAGTTGAAGAAATGTAAGTATTACAAAGACTGTGGAATTCTTGAAGGTTACTTCATTATAATTTTGGCTTCACCAAAAAACCAGCTGAAACTTAATCTCTTCTTCCTGGGTGGCATTTTAGATTTCCAAATGAAGCACAGTGGATGTTGCCATAGCTACAGCAGAATTGTACAATAACTTTACTGCCTTGCAATGGCTCAATGCCCGTATACAAGCAGCCGAGCTTCCTTAATTCACCACCTTTTTAAGTATCAGGCTCAAGAGCAACCGTCAATTTTTTGATCCTAGAATCCCCAACACAGGATTTTTCCTTCTATCTGTGTTCTGCTAAGAGGTCTCTACGACAAGGCCTAGGGTTACATAGCATCAGTAAAAGGAAAGCAGAGGGGAGCACCTCAGAAACCAAACTGGGCAGGCAGCAATTCTTTATCTGCCTCTCTGGCAGCAAGAACTATTGGATGCAAAGGGGTTTTGCTCCTGAGAAGACATTTATAGCATACCACTGTAAAATAAAAAAGAAGCAGTAGTAAATAACCTTAAAGTAGGCTGTATGTCAGAGGAAGGCAATAGTAACCCACCTCTGATTATTCCTTTCCTAATAAAATCCAGTAAAATTCAAGGGGTTGCCATAAGGTGAAGGGCACATATACATGCACGCACCAAGATACCGCGAATGTGATATATAGGCCACCATAAAACCCCCAATACACAGAGAAAGATCCCATTAGCCCCCTTAAGAACCACCACTTGGAACAGCAGAAGGACATCATCCACTGGTTCAGGCACACAACGCTGCTCCTCAGTACCCTGTATTGAAAAAGAAACAAAATAGCGCACGAGAAATAGGAAGCAACATGACCCCTCTCTGACTTTGTTCAGAGACCAGCTCCAACTGACTTATCTACTTCTTCAATTGTATTTCCATTCCAGTTGGTCATTACAACCACCATAAGATATGCTGCCCAAGTTCATTTATTATCCTCTTCACTCCTCACCCCCTTTTTCTGTTTGTGTCATACTTTTTGGATGAAAAGCTTGTGAGCAATGGAAGTCTTGTTTTTACTAATTCACATAGCTGAAGATTGGAGCAAACATGCTTTAAATAAATGCAGAAGTATCATGTTAATCAACACAGATAACCCTCATCCTATAAAAGTTATCACTAATACCAAAACTTTTAATTTAATAATAAAACAAAATCCAAAATCCGCAACAGTGATACCTTTATTGGTCAACCAAAATGCACAATACACATCATATATGTTTTGTACATTTTGGTTGGCCAATAAAGGTATTGTTCTTTTGTGGACTGGGATTTCATTTTATTTTGCTGTATGGACAACACAGCTACCCCTGAATATGTTATATTTATATACTCTGCTTAAGCCTCTTTCCTTAATGGAAGTAAAAGTTTTGGTCAGTGGAGGAAAAGTTGCTATCATCTGACCAAGTCACTGTATTCCCATCTGTCCCAGAAAACCTGGAAAATCCCAGACTGAAGGGACTAAAAAAATATCCTGGCTGGTTGGGTCAATTGAAGCAGTAAATCCTGGATTCCTTCTTCATCACAGGCTGATAGATGGGTTAAAATGTGGCAGTGGCAATGAAGCAAGAAACTGTGCAAGGAGACTGGCACTGGCGGGAGCCTCTTCCCGCTCTTCAGGCTCTGGTTGCTACTGCATAGATGTAGCATTGCCATCTCATTCTTCCATTCCTACCTCCCTTTCCATGACAGGCCCAGAAGGTGAGAAAGGAAAGGAGGCAAGCAGGTGGCCACGTGTTGTGTGGTGATAGTCGGCGACTTGAGCCTAGGGCTCGGCAGCATGGTGGAACTTCATTTCTCAACAGCCTCCTGAAAGTAAAGCAGTGATGGTGAACCTTTCAGGAACCAAGTGTCCAAACTAAAAGGCTTTCCAGCACCGGAGGAGGGGACTTCCAGGGTGGTACTTCTGCCCTTTGGAGGCAGCTGAAGATCCAGGAAGAGGAGGAACAAGTGCTCCTCCTCCTCCCCTTCAACTCTCTCGGGCCTTCAGCTGCCTCTCCAGAGACAGCTGAAGGACCAGGACAACCTGAAAAATGCCTTCGTGTGCCATCTCTGCCATAGGTTCACCACCACAGGAGTAAGGGAGTCCCTTCACTCTCTGTGGCTGCTTAGAGATCTCCCTCTCTTTACAACAGCTGGTGGGGAGGAAGAAGAAAAAGAGCTCTTAACTTGGTGCTGGTACTGAGGTTAATACGTAATGGCAGCAATGGTATTTACATTTCTATAATGCTTATCAGTGAACTCAGCACACTTTTTACCATGTGTGAGCCAATTGTCGCCAATAAGCTGGATACTCATTTTAATGATTTGTGAAAGGACAGAAGGCTGAGTCAACCTTGGAGCCCTGGGATCGATCTTACAACCTAATATTCAAAGGAAATGTGCAATGATTAATGTGTTGAATTTGGATAACCAGAATGCAGATAAATAATATGCATAATATGCAAATTAGATGCCCAGATATGTGGAGCTGGAATAGAGCAACGCTAGACCAAGGTCCTGCTGTGTTACAATGCCAGTAAAAGTTGTAGCATGGCCCAAGTAAAATGGTCAGAGGGCCAGCACTGCTAATTGTTGGGAAAACAAGGCTGCTGGTTCCAAGCAGCTTATTTCTCCAATGATGGTCAGTGGGGGCATCCTTGGGACTAAACATACCCTGTAAGACAGGCTTAAGAGTCATTAGCCTTCTTTTCTTGACAGCGGACCCATAGAATCCAACTCCTTTCTGTAGCAGTGCTTCACAATCTACATAACATACCAGGAGGATTCCAGCCATTGGCTCCATGACGCCCAACTTATTTTTATCAAATGGATGTTAAACGCAGGCCTAAAGTCACCCATTCTTTATTGGGAGAGCCAGCAATAACTATGATAAAAGTCAATACAGCCAACAAGAGTGCAATAGGCTGCATCCACACTGCAGAAATACAGTAATGTGATTTGGCACCACTTTAACAGCCATGGCTCAATGCTATGGAATTCTGGAAATTGTAGTTTTGTGAGGCATTTAGCCTTCTCTGCGAAAAAGTTCTGGTGCCACAATAAACTACAGTTCCCAGAATTCTAAAGCACTTGAGCCAGGGCTTTTAAAGCAGTGTCAAACCAGATTACTTCTGCTATGCGAATGCAGCCATAGAGGGCCTTAGCTAGTTTTCCATAAGCAGACTCCAGAAATGGACAGTAAAACTAAACAAATGTCACAGGAGAGACATTGCTTTTGAGAGCTTCAGACATTATTTCCCTTATGGAACTAATTTTTGAGAACAGTGAATTAGTATGGCCCCATATGAACATGACTGGGAATCAGAGGTTAATATGTCTGATGCCAACAAGCCCCAGAATCTTCTAAATATCTACTACTGCAAGGCTGCAGATCAAAGGCAAACCCATCCTGAGTCAGATTAATCTAGAGAATTTGACAAATTCTAGCCCAAATGACGATACAAACTTCGAGTGCAAATTTTTAAAATGCAGACAGGCGCAAAGCTTTATCTGAAAGATTAATAAACTAAAACACATAACTCAGTGAAGTATTTCAAATCCCAAAATTGTATTATTCAAAACATACTCTTATTTTTGGAAGACTTGATAAATTAAGCTGATTTCCATTATTCCCAATACCACTACATGTCTGTCTGCAATGCACCATAAAGTATTAAGACTCAGGTGGCTTAAATTGTCATAAACTTACTTCAGGCATAGAAAAATATTAGATGGAACCCACATTTTAGCTACAAAAATACTTGTTTGTGTTTTTGAGGATGTATAATGTTAAATAGTAACTAGAGAGGTGGGTGAGATTTTCACGAAACTAATGAGTGATCACAGGTGTATCACCTCACAGGATTATGATGGTAAAATTGGGAGTCGAAGAGAAGAATTGTGCATTTTCACTGAGCTCCTTGGGGAAAAGCAGCTAAAGAAAAGTGTTGTATATCATTTTTTTTGTTGAAATAACCCAATTGTCATGTTTCACAAAACAGGCAAAGTTGAGCACTAATACTTTGCTATTAAAACTGCTACATAAGGTTGACATGCAGTCTTACAAGATGGAGATCCAATTTAGACTACCCCAAACCCGAGAAGATTAACACATAAACAGAGCAGCAGGTTATATCTACACCACCGCAGACAGCACATACTGTCTGGCAATTCATATATACAGCACATCTGTCCCGACCACAGGCTTGCCACCTGTGGATCTGAGCATCCACGAATGGCAAGCTCCATTGAGTTCAACGGCCATGAATGCATATGGTCCCAGCAAAGGGGCCGCGTGCACCACCACTGAATACCGCAGGACTTGATGTCCCACAGTTTTTGCCATCCGTGAAGGGGGAGATCCAAAACAGAACCCCCCAAAATAAGAAGGGCCCACTGTACATGTATTTCCTATATACACTTTCCCTATTTCCTTTTCCAAGTAGAATGATTGTGATATATAGACAAATTCATACTCTTTATTTTCAAGGTGGATGCAAAGTCAGACTGCTCGCCAACACATGTAGTGTAGTTCCAAACTTAAGACTAGTAAACCCACCTTTAGACATTGTGTGGAAATCAGAAACTAGATAGGTTTTTTAGAAACCATGACCAAATCTGTTGGGTAAGAATTTCAACAGCATAAAAGGACAGGTTATATAAACTTATCTAAAGAATAAAAGATGTCACTAGTCAATATGCTTTACAGAAATATTATGTTGTTGTTATTGTTGTTGTTGTTGTTGTGTGCCTTCAAGTCATTTATGACTTATGGAGATCCTAAGGCAAACCTATCATAGGTTTTCTTGGCAAATTTCTTCAGAGGGTTTTGTTATTATCATCCTCTGAGGTTAAAAGAGCGTGCATTGCCCATGGTCACCGAGTAGGTTTCATGAATTCAATATGTATTGTCATTTTTACAAATACTTCTTTTAAAAAGGCTTAATTCTATATCTGTGAAATGGGAATAATGACAAGTACTTGATATCTGGGAGAAGCAGCACAGTAAAGAAAGTTTTGATGACCACTGGAAAGCTAGGGTTTGAGCAAATAAAGTGGCCAGCAGTCAGAGTAATTCTGCACCAAGTAATTCTTCATTCCATCTGATACCTAAAGGTACATATGTTTCCTCTGTCGCAACTGAAGGATAAAGCCTGCAGCACAAATAACTCAGTTTTATAACTTTTTGGCCCTTGCTACTGAAAGAAATCATCCAAGGAGAGCAGCAGTGATGGGTCTGAAGGTGAAGAGAACTGCAAGCATCACCGCCTTTTAAAAGGCAGTTCACATCAGCAGAGGGGGTAAACAAGACCATCTGGTAAAGCAAAGTCTCAGATGGGAAGACTTGCCACATATACAATAATAACTATCAAACTGGACTCAACCTACAAGAGACTCATATGGAGAAACAGAACTGTAGAAGGTGTCTCTTTTCAAACCCGATGAGAAACGGCAGAAAAAGGCCCAACATAGTATCTGGGGGAAGGAATACTGAAATTTCAAGGAAGAGAACAAAAAGTGTATGCCTCCAGAGACATGAGACACAAGCCTATGGAGGGGAAAGAACAGGCTATGTGAAGATGGAATAGCAATCCATCAGAGTTCCAGAGTTCCACAGAGAACCACAAATGGGACCGCAACATTAAAATCCATTAAACCCTCACCTAATCCCAACAAAGCACAAAGGCAGGCCTAATATTAAATATAAAGAAAACAAAAACAGTGGCCATGGAGGCTTTACCTAGATTCAATCTAGATAATGATGAAATCGGAACAGTTAAAAGATTTCCCATACCTTGGATCAAACATCGGTCAGGATGGAGACTGCAGTCAAGAAAACAGAAAAATCCTAGGAATGGGAATGGCAGTTAGGAAAGGACTAGAAAAGATCCTGAAGAGTAAACACATATATATAACTGAGCACTATAGTCAGAATTGTGCAAGCCATCGTATTCCCCGTCGCCATGTATGGACGCGAGAGCTGGACAGTGAAGAAAGGGGACAGAAGAAAAACAACTCATTTGAGATGTGATGTTGGAGAAGAATGCTGAAGCTACCATGGACAGTCAGAAAGACCAACAAATGCATCCTTGAACAAATCAAGCCTGAATTCTCCCTGGAAGCCAAGATGACTAAATTGAGGCTGTTGTACTTTGGCCGCATAATGAGAAAACATGAATCATTAGAGAAAACAATGATGTTGGGGAAGGTATAGGGCAGTAAAATAAGAGGAAGACTGTATGCCAGATGAAACTCAATCAGGGAGACCATGGGCCTGAGCCTATAGGACCTGAACAGAGAGAATAGGGGGTTTTAGAGACAGCTCATTCACAGAGTCACCATGAGCCAAGGTTAACCTGAAGGCAGCTAACAACAAACAAGAACAAAAATTCCAAACTGTCGGAAGAGGAACTGACCAGGTTAAAACACTGAAAGAGCCATTACTCTTCCTTTGTTCTAGGGAAAGAATTTAGAGTGATTATTCTTCTATGCCCCATGTAATGTAAAGGGACTGGGTTCCACTCTGTTTATCCCATTATTCAAGAATACAGCATTCATTAAGTTAGTATACCAATGTTTACAATCCAACAGCAACTAGGCCATATTACACCACACTAGCATTCTTGCAAATTTTTAAAAAAAACCACAACAATTTGCTAGTAGCTTGCTTCTATTAATCCACAGAGCAGCCATCCAACAGAGGTCTGGAATCCCAATGATGTTTGTAACTCAACATCACTTCCCAAAACCAAGTCTAAATCTGGAATTGGACTTCGCTATGAAGGCAGACTGCCCACATGCCTCACACATTATGGACACTCCAGCAACAAATAGCTACGGGTGAGAGGAACACTACAAGGCTGGCATATGGACATGGGATTCAGGAACATATGGAGATGGCAGTGAAGAAACCAGTCCAAGAGACCAACGTATAGGTATTTCTGCTTCACTCTTTAGCAAGCTCTTGCATCAAAAGAATACTTCAGCAACCTTGGTACATAAACAAAGACAGAGCCTGGAAAGGGGAAAAGGATGCAAAATAAAAATGCTCTGTCCCAGATCATTCAGATTTTTCCCTGAACTACTTCTACATTTTCAACAGTTTTTTGTGAGTAAGCATCTTGTAAGATTATGATAGGGCAGCATCTTACTGAACTAAATGCAGTAACAATTTTGTTATTCTTGAAGCAGGCCACTGTAAGCCATCTTAAAGTTGCTTCAAGCTGCAATGATTTGATAATGGAGAAACATTTCCAGTAAGAACATCACCATGAACACTCACAGCAAGAGCATATTATCAGACCTTATTCTTCACATCCCCTATCAATTCCACCTGCTTCCAGAAGTGAGCTCAGGTATTTATTGCTATTCATTTTCTGTTGCTTGACTGAAGTGTCTGAATTATATACGGTATGTCTTCCTTTTTAAAAAAAATGACCTTTTCTTTGCAACAGTGAAAAACAAGTAAAAACCCTTACAATGAGATGGAAGCAATTAAAAAAGAGGGCAACTTTTCTGGCAAAAGCAACTCAAATTTACTTATAATTTAGTGGTTAAAGAGCAGATTGTCCTCAAGGTGATTAAAAACAGTGTAGACAAGAAACAGTGCGGATGAGCTACAAAACAAATGAACCCTTTATTTTGTTTTATTTTCAAGGCAAGCATCATGAAGCAATTCAGAGTCAGTGACTCCCCACCACAATAAAAGCCAGTCATGATCTATCAACATATGTGGGAGCCTTGCAGAGTCAGATTGGCCAAAACATACATTCTTGCCTTCAAGCAACTTACAATCTAAGACTGCACAGAGTCGGGGCTCATACAAAGGCCTACACATTCATAGCTCTCTGCACGAAGATCTGTTTGGTGCAGACAGTAGCAGTGTACACACGGCTGCCGTAACAAGATGCTGTAAGAAGTAGCCAAGCTACATGCAAAGCAAGTAGAGGAGTGTCCAAATAGGGGTATAGCCATAAATGAAACTAGCTGTTAGACCTGTATCTGCAGACTACTTTGCAGTGATTCTCTAGCAGCCATTGTGCCCTGCTACCCATGATTACAATTTACTGAAGATGCCAGGATTTTAACCTGGGACTTTATGCATGCAGAGCATGCGTGCCATCACTAGTATGTCCAGTCTGGAGATGGAAAGGTGACAGAATTGGTAGTTCAGACTCACAAATTAAAGATAACCACCTATTTGCTAGAAAGGTTGGGAAGCATAGTTGCTGTGGCTAACTGCAGATGCCAGGTGCCAGCTGAGACAGTATTACCTACCTACACGTATACATCTGGGACAAGGTGCAAAGACCTAAACGCTTGTAAACAGTCCAGTCCACCAAGAAGGCCATGTGTAATGCAACAATATGTTTCCAGAACATACGCATACATGAGACAGGGTTATTAATTACTATATTTTTTTTAACGCTGTCATTCTTCCTAGGCATTCAGGTCTCCTCACTCCACTTTATCTATACTACAACAACCCTGCTGGATGGACCCCCTTCAGAGACAACAACTAGCCAGAGATCCCAGAAGGGACTCAATCCTTCCTGCTTTGAGTCCAACATGCACTGGCTCTTACATGCCAAGGAGAGAACCACCTCAGGTCTCAGACCAAAGCAGTCCTTTCCTGTCAGTTTTCCAACAACTGCAATGATGCTGGCAGGGCCACATTTCGCCACAGCAGACTAAATGCCCTAAATACCCTTTAGATGAAGGACTAAAAATAGGAGAGGAACTATCAGCCCCATCTGGTAAGAACAGAAGCGGCCCCATCCATCCCAGCAATCCCTTCGCAACACTGCCTTCTCCCTCTTCTGAGATACAGCTATTTTTAATAGGGGGGAGAGGCAGAGTTGAGGCACCCTCTCTCAGCCTCAGAGGAAGGCCATGGCTAACCTTCTCTGAATGCATCCTGCCAAGAAAACCCTAGCAATTAAAAACAACTGTACCTGGCAAGAGAGAGACAGTGATGTTGCAAAGAGGTTGCTGTTGTGGATGCGGACGCTTGGGGACACTTCTGTTCTTATGGGGGTGGGGGACAGTATTTATATGGCAAAATGTGGCCCTGCCAATGAACAGCATCCTCGCAGCGATTGGAGACCGACAGGAAAGGACTGCTTTGGGCCCTTGGTATCCTCTGGCATTTGCTTCCAGGACCTGCATGGATGCCAAAATCTGTGGGTGTTCAAGTCGTACTGAATATACAACGGCACAGTAAAATGTTATCCCTTACCCTTATATAAAATGCCAAAAAACAAGGCCTGCTTTTTGGAATTTGGCCAGAGACATCTAAACTAAAGTAAATTAAGCGGTATAGAAATGTACTTGCGCTTGCTAAATTATGCAGTGGGCCCTCAGTATCTGCTGGGGCTTGGTTGCAGGACTCCCAGCGGATACTAAAATCCCTGGATACCCAAGTCCCATTATATACACTAGTATATGTAGCAATATGGCAAAATCAAGGTTTGCTTTTTGGAACTGACACATTTTAATAAATGTTTTCAAGCAGTGGATGCTCGAACCCGCGGATAGGGACGGCTGCCTACGCTCATTATGTTAAATGGCAAAATCCAAGGTTTTGGAAACTTTTATTGCTGAGTCGATTTTGACCCATGGGGACCCTGTGGATGAGACATCTCCAAGACTCCCCATGCTCCACTGCTCTGCTCAGGTCCTGCAAATCCAAACCCATGTCCTCTTTAATAGAGTCCATCCATCTAGCATGTGGCCCTCCTCTCTTTCTGCTTCCCTCCACCTTTCCTAGCATTGTTATTTTTTTTCCAGTGAGTCATGCCTCCTCATGATGTGCCCAAAGTACGACAGCCTCAGTCTAGTTATCTTGGCTTACAGAGAGATTTCTGGTTTGATCTGCTCTAGGACCCATTTGTTTGATTTCTTGGCTGTCCATGGTAACCTCAGCACTCTTCTCCATCAAATCCAAATCTGAAATGAATTAGTCCTCTTGCTTGAGGACACAGATGGCTGCTTGGTTTGTGGGCCGACAAAGTGTGAGGGTGATGGTCCCAAGTTGGGAAGGGCTTGAAGGTTAGGGAGGGTTGTGAGGGGTAGGGTTATAATGTTTTATATGACGTTGTAGTGATATTGTATTTTATTGTAAGCGGCTTGGGTTGTTTGGAGGAGCGGGAAATTAACATTATTATTATTATTATTATTATTAAACTCCTCCCTCCGTATTCACTGGGGTTAGGGGCACAGGAACCACAGGAACATGGAATAACCGCAAATAACAAAAACACCACATTTTTACCTGAGAGGATACCTCTACGGGAATCTCTAGGTCCTCCAATGCAACTCTATGGTCAATGTCTGACAGACAGTGACCACAGAGGAGCTACAAAGGCCTAGCAGAATCGTAGAGTTGGAAGAGACCACAGGAGGGCCATCCAGTCCAACCCTATTCTGCCATGCAGGAACTCTCCATCAAAGCATCCCCAACAAATGGCCATCCAACCTCCAAGGACCGAGAGTCCATTAAGGGAGTGTGTTTCACTGTCGAACAGCCCTTACTGTCAGGAAGTTCCTCCTAATGTCGAGGTGGAATCTCTTTTCCTGCAGCTTGCATCCATTGTTTTGCATTCTAGTCTCTGGAGCAGCAGAAAACAAGCTTACTCCCTCCTCAATGTGACATCCCTTCAAATATTTAAACAGGGCTATCATATGACCTCTTAACTGTCTCTTTTCCAGGCTAAACATCCCCAGCTCTCTAAGTCGTTCCTCATAGGGCATGGCTTCCAGACCCTTCACCATCTTAGTTGCCCTCCTTTGGACACACTCCAGTTTCTCCACATCCTTTTTGAATTGTGGGGCCCAGAACTGGACACAGTATTCCAGGTGGGGCCTGACCAAAGCAGAAGAGAAACAGAGAGGAGAAGAACAGAGGTCTGCCTCCCTGCAATGGCACTAGTGGCAGTATCATGGAGGAGGGCCTGAATCCCCTCCTTCCTTCCTTCCTTGGCCTCAGAGGAGGGCACCGCCCAGCCTCGCCCTCTCAGGAGGGGCGTCTCCCCTGATCCGTCGTCGTTGCCGTTTACTATTATTATTATTATTATTATGATTGCACTCACCTCAATCTCTCGAACCCTGGGAGGGAAAAGGAGGCGGGGCTTCTTCCCTCCTGGGCGTGGCAGCGCGCGCGACCGACCGAGGCGGCATCAGAGTCAGTCATTCACAAAAAATAATAACAACAACAATAATAATATAACAGCGCGTGCGCGCGCGCGCCTGGACCCAGTCCCTAGTCTCGAGCTAAAGGGCGGCGCGCGCGAGGCCCCCAAGGCAAGGCAAGGCAGGGGAGTGGCCGGAGCAGGTGTCACTCAACAGCGCAAGCCCCGCCCCCTCCTCTCCTTTCGTCAGCCAACCAACGGGCCCCGCTCTCTCTCTCTCTCTCTCTGTCAAACCCCGCCCCTTTTCTTCTCTTTGCCATCTTTCTTTTTTTTTTTCCACCGGGGCTCAAAAGCACCCGCCAAGAGAGTAAACGGGGCGCTGATTGGTGCGCCGAGGTGTCACTCAAAACGTTCGTCCTCCTCCCCCCCCACCGCACCGCTCGCGCGCACATACATACATAGATACACAACATATATAGAAACACTGTGGACATTCTATTTACCCTCCCCCTTTTTTTTTTCTTCTTCTTCCAGCGCTCTTCCGCTTTGCAGCCTCTCCTCCCGCCGCGGAGGTCTGTCGTTGTTTTAAACGCCAAAGAAGAGAGCGATCCCTTTAAATAACCCCCCTCCCCTCCCATACATATATAAGTCGGAGGGCAAAATTTCTTTCCTTTTTTTTCCTCCCTCCCAAGTCGTCGTCTCTTTTTAAAGGGAAAGCGTTTGCACCAGAGAATAAATATCTGGCTTCAGTCAGTCAGTAGTAGACGTCTCAGATGGACCCGAGATTTGCCGGCGGCGGCGACGACAAACAAACAAAAACACTAACCTGTATTAAAGAGTTAATCATAAAGCTGCCGCAGACCAGAACGACGCGAAGAGTGGAACGGACGTATTGATGGAAAAGAAAGACGCGCGCGGAGGGGGGGGGGAGGCCCTCGGCGCTGGCACAGCCCCGTGCGCGCGCGCGCCGCCGACGGGGGGGAAAAAAAATCAGCCCGTGACGGGACCCGCCATCTTGGAGTTTTCAGATGGGGAGTCACGTGGTCCACCATCATCCCTCCCTCCCTCGATATATATATATATATATATATTAATATATTTCGCTGCTTCCCCGCAGCAGCAGCCAATCAGGGAGCGAGGCTATTAATAGCAGCGCCGCTTCTCTTTCCCTCGGGCCCCTCCCACTCCTCCCTTTCTCTTTTTTTTTTCCACCGGAAGTGGAGGGGAGGAGGCGAGTTTTTATTATGATGATTGAGGAAACAGTTAACAGTCCGTCGTCGTCACGCGTTCACACACACACACACGTACCACAGAAAGCACCATTCACACGTACCACAGAAAAGAGACACGGGGACGCAAAATGAGCCCCTTTGTGAGGGAAAGGCAGGGCTGTTTTGTGGATTTGGGATGGGATTGGGCTTTGCTGTAGGGCCAGCTTCGCTGGCCCTACAGCAAAGCCCAATCCCATCCCAAATCCACAAAACAGGTCCGTTGACCGTTGGCCCAATAACGGTCGCTCCCTCAGTTTAAAGCACTCACACAACCGTTAACTCTCCTGAGGGGAAAAATAAACCGCCCCAAATGTATTCATGACATGTCCCCCTTCCCCGCCTTATTTTCGACGCACTTTTAAATAATATGAGGCAATATGTCCATAAATAAATTAAAAGAACGAATATATTGAATATTGTCTGTCAAAATGCAAAGGAACCACAGCTGCTTTCTTTGAGACTGAGAGAATTTAGGCGTTTAATTGGGCGCTTCTTCCCCAGAGCCTCAGACACTTCCTCCTCCTCAGGGGCGATGATGATGATGATGCTTATTCATAAACAAAGGGAAGAACAGCTAACCTATCTCATTATCATCATCATCAACAAACAACAACATAATAATAAAGGACGAACACAGCTAACCTATCTCCATCATCATCATCAACAACAACAACATAATAATAATAGATGAACAGCTAACCTATTTAGTTATTATAATCATCATCAACAAAATAATAATTAATAATAATAATAATAATAATAGTGGAACATCTAAGCTACATCATTATCATCAACAAAATAATAATAATAATGTTTATTCATAACACCTTTTCCACCAAAGGGTGGAACATCTAAGCTATATCATTATCATCAACAAAATAATAATCATAATAATGTTTATTTATAACACCTTTTGCACCAAAGGGTGGAATATCTAAGCTATATCATTATCATCTACAATAATAATAATGATGATGATGATGATGATGTTTATTCCTGATGCCTTTTCCACCAAAGGGCAGAATATCTGATGATGAGATAGGTGAGATATAATGTTTATTCCTAATAATAATAATAATAATGTTTATTCCTAATGTCTTTTCCACCAAAGAGCAGAATATTTAACCTATATCATCATTATTATCAAAATGTTTATCCATAACACCTTTTCCACCAAAGGGTGGAATATCTAACCTATATCATCATCAACAGCAAAATTATTATTATTATTATTATTATTCATACTGTAACACCTTTCCACCAAAGGGCAGATGCTGGCGAAACGTCAGGAAGAAACTCTTCTAGAACATGGCCACACAGCCCGAAAAACCCACAAAAAACTAATGGATGCCAGCCATGAAAGCCTTCGACTTCACATTATTATAATTGTCATCCTATTCATCATTATCGTTGTCAAACATTATGGAGACAGATGACCAGGTGTGTCTTCTGCCCTCAGTTTAAGAAAAAAGATACCTGTGGCATTCACCAGTATCTTCTTTAAAATGCAGAAGAGATGGTGTGAGTGGGTGAGACTCAATAGGAAAAGAAAGGAGATGCCCCAGGGTTGTTGTTGGTTTTAATTCAAATTTTAAATTTTAAATTCTTGTTTTAATATTTAATTTTCAATTTAATTTTCAATTTTATAAAAAATAAATTTTAATTTAAAAAATTAATTAATTTTTTTAAAAAAATTAAAATCTATTTAAAAAATTATTTTAAAAAACATTTTACCAAATTTCAACATTAACCATAACTATGTTGGCGACTCTGATCCCTCCTCCTCCTCCTCCTCCTCCTCTTCTTTCCAAACTTTTTATGTGTAAAATGTACACAGTGCATTGAGTTAAATATTGAATTTACTTAAATAAAACTGTTCTAATTTAAACAATGTTCTTTCCTTATAAAAGGTAAAAATCTGAATATATATATATATATATATGAATGTGTGAATGAAAACACACATAACAAATTAAAAAAATCATACACTAAGTTGTGGGGAGCGCGACGTCAGCATGTAGCTGTAAAGGGAGGTCACAAGGATAAAAAGTTTGAGTACCACTAGTCTAAAGCTCAGGAGTCAGCGATGACATGTTAAACTGATGAAACCAATGGCCTAAATCCTGTTTCCAGTTCTCATTTTGATTTGGCCATATGTTAATTCTCCAATCAGTAGCTGATTAAATTGGGACTTCAATAGAATCCTAGCCAATATATTTACGCATGCAGTGCTCCATTTTTTATTATTAATACATTTTAGCTCAAGACCATGGCTTGCCCACAAATCGCCCATGAGTTTCGTGGTCAAATAGATATCAACCCCCTCTCCATACACATTCGCAACTGGACAACTGGGCTGAAGCTCCTTTTAGTGTTACTACTGTTTTCACTCATAACAGTGTGCCCCAATTTCTTTTCTTCAACAAGATGTGACTTTGAAATCTACTGCAACTACTTGCCAGTCAAGTCAGGCCTCTCAGCATCCCCCTTGCCTGATCTGCAAGGCAATGCACTTCTGTGATCAAAATGATTACAGCGTAAGTGGTCTTGACAATCTGGTACCTTGTTCAAACATTGATGGATGTTTCCTGTGCATTCTGTGCCTCAAGAACTGGGGTGTGTGTGGTTTTAAATCTATAATACTTCAGAAAATGCTGTTTAAATACTAAGTACTTAGTGTCCAAAGTTTCTTCGCATACATTATCAGAGTTAAACCAACTTTGTAAAGTAGGTATTATTGACTTAAAATTTAAAAGGGTTGCTGAAATCAGTTCCAGGGCACACAGCATGAAACTGAAAAGAATAAGGGTTTCATTTTCTTAGCTCTGTATGTTGACCATTAGAATTCTGCCCTGTGAACGCCACTTGGGAAATAAGCTAACTGATTTTAGTGAAAAATACATAGGATTAAACTGCATTTTTTACTATTTGTGTACACTAGAAAGCAACATGTTGTCACAACCCTCATTCATTGTTCAGAATTCAAAGATATAGCCATGTTAGTCTGTGGATTCAGTACGTAGGAAGATCTTGTAGCACCTTTGAGACTAACTGGAAAAAGAAATTGGCAGCATGACCTTTCATAGACGTCAGTCTACTTCCAAATGCATCGGAGGAAGTAGATTGAAATCTACGAAAGCTAATCCTGCCAATTTCTTTCTTTCAATTAATCTCAAAGGTACTACAAAATCTCTCTACACATTGTTTAGAATGTTAGTTTGTTGTGGTTATGGATGTGACATTGTTGAAACCTTTTGCTGCAAGAAGAACAGCGTCAACATGTGGTCCTCTCATGCAACAGCATTACAGATGAAAGGAATACCATCTGCCCATAATTCTTTTTCCTGAATAGGACCTTTGCTTATGAAGTATCAGTTGCAGAAGACATTATTTGATGAGCCACTAAACGGATAACTTCTCTTTATCTCTGTAAGCTCTCATATAGGAAAGGGATGGAAAGGAAAATGTTGTTATTGTTAGCTGCCTCCAAATCAACTTCAGCTTATGGAAACTGCATGAATGAGAGCGCTCCAATAGGCTGTACAGACAGGCATTATAGGCTGCAGAGTGGAGGTGTGGGGTCCATACAATGCATGCCCCAATGCTGCCCTGATGCCACTGTCACACTGTGTGCCTGACTGCATGGTAGGTAGCATCATGATTCTCCTTTGGCACTATGTCCAGATGATGTAGCGCCAAAAGGAGCGGCTGCGGCTGTGGCAAAGGCACCTTTTCCCTGGCATGAAAAGGAGTGGCATTTTGCCATTCCTTTAGCATTGGGAAAACACCAGATTGGGGATGTGGCATGTAGTTGCAGAGGTCCTGATCCGGCACTGAAAGGGGCAGTAGCAGGCCGCTCCAAAGGGGTGGTCTGTTTAGCCCCCAACTTACCTATCCCCAACAGCCCTGCTCAGGTCTTGAAGACTCAGGACCATGCTTTCTTTGGTTGAGTCTATCCATCTGGAATGTGGTCTTCCTCTTTTTTCCTAGTGTCCCCCGCCTTACCATCTTTTCTAGTGACAGCCTCAGTTTAGACATCTTGGCTTCTAGGGAGGGTTCAGATCTGATTTGCTTTAGGGTTCATTTATTGGTCTTTTCAGCAGTCCATGGTCCCATCAGAACTCTTCTCCGGCACCATATCTCAAATGAATTGATTTTCTTCCTATCTGCTTCTTTCACTGTCCAGCTTTCATAACCAAAGTACATCGAAAAGGGGAATACAATGGCATGGACCATACTAACTTTAGTATGCAGTATATATCTTTACATCTGAGAATCCTGTCTAGTTCCTCCATAGCTGCCTTTCCAAGTCCTAGTCTTCTACTGCTTTCTTGACTGCAGTTTCCACTGAGCCAAGGTCATCAGACCAGCTGAAACTCACTTTAAGAGCCAGGTACTTGCATCAGTTAAAAGCAGCCTACAGTGATGGGAAGTGCAGTGCTGAAGGATGACGTGTCCAGCACCCTCCTGCCTGCTAGTCACCTGTGGAGTCCTAGTCCAACTGCTCATCGCACTGTAACATCACACTGCATAATCTTTCACAGCCCTACAGATCTCCCTTAGCTGGTGCAGCTGTCTGGTTTTTAAAGTGGGTTTTAGGAGGCATTTGCAATTGTGGCAATGGTGCCACAATCATAAATGTGGACACCAAAATTTATGGGTTTGTACATCTAGCTTGTGTGTGTGTGTGCCTTCAAAGTCGACCTATGGCAATCCCATGAATTTCACAGGGCTATCTTCTACAGGCAAAGAATGCCCAGAGGTGTTTTTGCCAGCTCCTTCAGCACCTGGTATTCATTGGTAGTCCCCCATCCAAATATTAACCTGGTCTGACTTTTCTTAGATCCCCAGACAGAAATGAGTGCCTGGTATTTGTTGGCAGTCTCCCATCAGAGTACTAACTAGGACTGACCCTGCTTAGCTTCCAAGATCTCACAGGACCGGGTGCCTTTAGAGAGGCTTATAACATCATAAACATGGCAACCTTAGCTTTTAGAAAATATTTTAGGGCAGTTCAAAAGAATCCATAATCCACTTTTTCAGTTTTTCCAGAAAAAAAGGCTTCAGGTGGAGGTTTTTTTCCCTAATTTTCCCCAGTCTTCACTTCTCTACAAAGGGCTTTTGAAATCAGACTATGTGAGATAAGGCCAAGGGCCTCAGGTAACCTGTTGCTGTCATCTATCTATCTATCTATCTATCTATCTCCTTTTATGGATAAAAGGAGATGTTTCTTTTTAAGAACTTGCCAGATATAAGTTATGAACTAAGAAGTGCCATTTCAAAAATCAAAGATTGTCAGAACACCGCAGTCATATTTTGTGCTCCTACACTTCTTGTTTCAGCTGCTGTTCACGTTTAAAATACCAGTTTAAAAGGAAATGAATCAGCTTGTTTCATTCATTGAAACCATAGTCTTGACTGCAGATCCAGGCTACCTCAGGAGCAAAACAAAAGCTGGAAGAGATGGAAGTCTAATCTGCACTGCAGAAATACAGTAATGCATTTCAACATCACTTTAACCACCATGGCTCAATGCAATGGATTCCTGGGATGTGTACTTTGTTGTGGCACTGGAGATCTCTGACAGAGAACCCTGAGTATTTCACAAAACTACAGATCCCAGAATTCCATTGCATTGAGCCATAGCAGTTAAAGCAGTGTCAAACTGCATCATTTCTACAGTGTAGATTAGACCAAAATGAGGTATATGACAGCTACCATGATGGCAATATTACTCACAGTGACTAGCTAATTGTAGAAGGACTAATAACCATTTTTTTGCCTAATGCAATGGAGATTAGAGGGAAGATCCATGTCAGTGGGGTGGACTGTGGTTTAGGAAATAAGACTATATATGTGATCATAATTTTGGATTTAGTTGAGGGGTGAATTACTTTATTCCTGTGAGCGCTCCAATGTCTTAGTGATACCACAGGACTTTCAGAAAAACTGTGAGGAATATCCCTGAACGTCTATTTCTGACCAAGATAACCAGAAATTATCTGCAGTTCATATCTGCATACAAAGGAACTTTGTAAAGGATGAAGACTCTGGCTTGCTAAACAAAGAGAAATTGAAAACTAAAACAGTACTTTCTGAATGCGAGCTTGGACTTACGCAGCCACTGTGTTTTCTGTCCTTTTTCCTATGACAACATTATGAGCTGTCAAAGTGACACTTCATGTTCTGCCCTCCTTCAGCCTTGACCCTCTCCTCTGTAGGTTTGTTCAACACTTGCATATGCTCACTTTTTTTAACAGCTGTTTTGTACTCTGTGGAAACTCTTTATACCCCTGTATTTTCTGATGTATCGTGCATAGTGCGTCTACAGTGTGCATAGTTCTGTCTACGTCTTGACATAATATCCACACGGTGCATTTAATACTTGTTGTAGTGGCACCATACCCCAGCTTTTCCCAAAAACCAGGACTTAAGGCCATTTACAAATAACAACACAATCCACTTTTAGTTAAACACACAAAATATCTAGATTAAATTAAGCAACCAACAACACGTAATTTTTGAAAAATACATATTATTATATTTATTTTATTTATTTGAGTATTTATACCCCGCTCTTCAGCCTTAACGGCTATCAGAGCGGCTTACAATTATTATTTTGGGATCAGGTCCAAAAGTTCTTCTCTCCCTCTGAGGCCTGGACCAAGGCAGATGGACTGGAGGGAGGGCTCTTCTTAGTTCAGGCCAGGCCTGATGGAGCTGGCAGGCCTCTCATACAATTAAAATATTTTTAAATCCATGTTTTAAAAGTACAATTAAAACATTATAACATCATCTTAAAGTCCTGTCTTTAAAAACCTTCAATTCTTGAAAGGTGATCGGAATAAAGCAGTTTCTGCCTGCTAACAGAAGGACTACAAAGACTATTTAATGATCTTCCTAGGAAGGGATTTCCAGAGCTGAGGGGCAGCTACTGAGAGGGCCCTAACTTGCACCCAAACCATCCCATAAAGGTAGTGGGACTGAGATAGGGGCCGCTCCTGCGGATCTCAGGGCTTGAACAGGCTCATATGTAGAGATAGCTGTCAGTTACTACCACTATAGCATTCCTTGGGTGCTTCAGGGACATATGTGGGTGTCTACAGACAGAGTGAGGAATTTATTTGACAGCTTTTCCCCAACAGTCTGTCTCCATCCACCAGGTACTCAGTTTATATCTTGGCCAATCTGGGATGATTCCCAGACAGAGAGTTCATCGACTCATGTCACTAGACTTTGCTGCCAAAAAGGGGGGAAAAAACCTCTCCAAGAGACTAGTGAGCAATTGTAGGGAATGCAACTCCAGCAGGGACTGTTGTGCCGCAGTTGCTACTGGACCAGCGCCCTCAGCCCCTGGTTGCCCAACAGCAGGCAAAATGTGGGGGCAGGGCAGGGCACAGAGGGACAGGTATGGGAGTCTAGAAAAGGCCACAGGAGCAGCTGCAAGAGGACACAAAGTGTTGGGAAGGATGCCAAGAAGAGCAAGAGCAACAGCAGCAGTGGCAGGGAAGGCAACATCTTGTCTAAGCATCTTCTGTCATTTGCCCAAGCCTGAGCAATTGCCAGCAACAACAACTTCTCCCACCCTGTCATGGCCAGCCAAGAGGTGGAATCAGAGGAGGAGATGGCTCCTCAAGAGCAAGAGGAGTTGGGGGCTAGACCAGGTCCCAGTTCTGCCCTGCCAGACCCCAGTCCTGCCATTTCAACCTCAGAAGTGGAGGCTCAGCCAGGCCCTAGCACTGTGGAGCTCCCTTCAGAGGCTCAGCAGTTGAATATGGCTGCTAAGGACGAACCAAGCTTGAAGGTCCCTTCCTTCAATGAAAGGAGAGCTGAGAGTGCTTGCCTGCGTCGATCCCGCAGGCTTGCAGAAAAGCAAGCTGCTGATAAGGCACAGCTGCCAACAGGGAGGGTGTCTCCTATTTAACCACCTGTGGGACGCCATCCCTTTGCCAGAACTTATTGCAAGTTCTCTTGGTATGACTGTGTGCTGGCTCTGTGTCTCTTGAACTCCTGTTTTACCTTGACCCTGCGACCTCGGAACAAACTGGACTGTTGCTGCCTTCTCCTTGCCCTGACCTCGGACCAGACTGATTTCTGTGACTTCTCCAACCCTGACCTCGGCTTTGGCTTCTGGATTATTCTTGTGGACAATACTAAAGCCTGTATACTTTCTCAGAGCTGCAGAGCTAACTTCCTGCTGAGCCTTCTTATCAGCTTGATGTGTGATGGCCACAGTCCAGGGGACGCCCTTGCTGAGAGATCAATATATGGTGTGGAAGTCCCCCCTGCCCAGCAAGGCATAAAAGGAGACAACCTCACAAGGTAGCCATCTCGCATGGAGGCAAAGTCCTCTCCAACCTGTTCCATGTTGGAGAGGCAGTGCTGAAAGCGAGGAGTACCTCAATGGGCCTAGCCATTTGCCTTTACCCCCCGTCCTGCTCACCCCAGTACCCAGAGCTGGTTATGCCAACCTGTGGAAGGTGTGAGCAGCTCCTTTGCATCTCAATTACTTGTCAGATGGCCCTAGTCTTCTACATAAAACTAACAGTCCTGATCCAGGCTCCATTATGAACAATTGGTAGTCCTTCAGACTTTGAAAAGGGAAGTAATTTGGCTGGCACATGACATGACATCACAGTCACAGCCACCTAGATGTGGAACAGATACTAGAGATACTGAAATACTTTTACCAACTTGGGATCTATGCTCAGGTGCAGAGACATCCTGGATGTAAAACAAAACAAAATACCATTACAGGAGAAAACCACTGGGCCTTTAATCTCCATTCCTTTCACTGCCACTTCATTTTATTGTACCACACTGATCTGCATGGCCCCTTGGAAAAATCAAGGGGAGGCCATGCAGACCTCTTAGTTATGAACTGTGCTATCTGCTGTCCCATAACAGTGCTTGTGAACTGTTTACAAGATAGGCTTCCCTAAAGAGGAGGTGACAGACAAAGGCACACCTTTATTTTTAAAAAGCCCTTAAGCACATCTGTTAACCATCCTCAGATTAACATGTTTTTGGAAAATTCAACCAGATGCTCAAGAAATTTTAAAGTTGTTCATAGCAACTCAGCTGTAATGGTGGCTTTGACTGGTAGCCTCTTTGTTGTTTGCCATCTGGGAAATCCCACAACCATCCTTGTTCCTTACCTCTGGTGAGCCATAATTCTCCACTTCCCTCTCCTCTTTCACTATCTCTGTTTATAGCAATAGTTGCTAGTACAAGTGCCGGCGTGTCTGTCTGTCTAGAAATCAAGCTTTCATCTTTCTGTAACTATTTGTGGTAAATAGGAAAAGTCCATGTTTCATGGCATATCGGCTATTTTCCCCCTTTTGTTGACATATGCTGTCATTCTACTAGGTGCACACCATGATATAGTAAAAGACTCTAGTGTCCAATTCCTCAAGGTACACATTTAATTTTGCATGTGAATACAGAAACGTGACAACAGAGCACAATTTTCACATCCTGCCAAGGGACTCTATCAGCTGGCCTCTGTGCCTTCTAAGTGCAACAGCCCAACAGCACCTTGGCCACCCACTGGCCAACTATATCATGCATTGGAAGCATGCCCATCTGCCACTCATGCCAAACGCCATCTGTCTGAGCGATGCCATACCTTCAGCACCTGCTATTTTTGTAATCACAGCTATGCTCACAGACACACCAAAGATGCTCAGCATAGCGACACAGCACAGTGGAAATCCTCCCTTCTTCTTTCTGCCATGATAATGATGCACTTCCTGAGCTCATGGCATGACCAGGCTGAGGTCTGAGGGTACAGCTCAGGTCTTCAGCCACTGTGTCTCTTGAGAGATCTCCAACTACCTGATGGCCATGTTGCCTACCTCCTCTGGTCTCCCCAGCGTTCTAGGTGCCCCTTCCATTTTCTTATTCTCACCTGGCCACACACACCTGTTACACAGATGTTTGCACAATTCACTTCTCCCGTTGTCCCTGTAAGTCATAAAAGCCAAATATAGAGGATCCAAAGCTTCTTAAAGCTGTGATGGTGGCTGATTACTCAAAGCAATAAAGTGAAGTTGAAGATGGAGAATGCAGTCACACCAGATGCCCACTGTAAACCTGTGTTCAGAGTGTTCTCTTTGTGCAATGTTCTTGCTTGCATCAAAGAGTGACAGCATTGAAAGAAGCTGTAAAAAAAACCAAAGGAAAATAGGCATCTTGCTGAAATTAGGAGAAGAAAAATATGTTCCCACCCCCACAAGCTATTCTGTTGTTATTGTTGTTGTTGTTGTTTTAAAAAAAATCCTAAACTGATGCAAGTCAAATAAATAAATCCAAGAAACATGTTGCTAAAATACATTAAGACCCACAAGAAAATGTTCTTTTAAATGTGCCAGAAGTAGAAAGCCAGCCGGGGGCACTGCCAGAATTTGTTCATAGGCAACAGGCAGATGGGAGCCATGAGCCAGGAACCAGGAGTTGTGCCAGGCAGCCTGAACAAAGGAACAGGAGTCAGAACTAAAGAAAATGCTGAAAAACAGGAGGACTGTTCTTGACCATGAAAGTGCTCATTCCAAACAGGAAGCTCATCCTATCTAGGATAGCCTGTTGGGCACCTTTACACAAAACAACTGCAGATAGGGCTGCTGATTCCCGGCTTCTGGCATCTGTTACATGGCAAAGGAGTGCTGAAGAGAAACAGGGCTATTGCAAAGAATTGTCTTTCTTTTCTTCTAGTTCAAGATAGGCAAGTTCCAGTATCCACATTCATCTAGCTTGGGAGGTATCTGCATGGGCCAGAATACTCCGAGAGCAGCTCAGAGTATTCTGGAGCAGAACTGCCCCAACATCCTTCCCCACATTACCTGGCACTCTGGGTGGGCAGTTGTTCACATGCATGTCCAATGTGCTGCCTACCACCACAAGTTATTCCCTCTGATGCTGGAAACACGGTGCCCAATGTCTATTACATGGCTGAGTGCCTCATCCTGACCTCAGAGAGAGTGGGCGACACAGTAGGAGTTCATGCCAACAGCCACCTGCCACTGCTTCTGAGGACACCAGAACCAGGGATTGGGCCCCACATCACCAGGACTATTTGCCATGAGGATGGAGGGCAGACTTGGTATTTGGCCCATGCAGACACAGGACTCTTTCAGACGTGGGAAATTGGAAGTATAATCCAAGGGCAATCCAAACGCAATCATGGGGTTTCATGTTATTGCGAATTAACTCTTCTCACGCAATTTCGGGCAAAAGGGAAGTCACTCTGAATGCAATCATGGGTTTAACATTATTGCGAATTAAAGCTTCTCACGCAATTTCAGGCAAGGGGGGTTATTTTCGGGTAATGGGAAGTCATTCCGGACACCTTCCGAACGCAATGGGGATTCACGTGAATTTGCTAAACTAGCTAATTCACGTGAATTTGCATTGGCTCCATTCGAATTTGGGAGAAATTCCTCCCATGTGAAAGAGTCCAGAGTGTCTGAGGCTTTCAGCAGGAGCCTTCCTCCTGCAAAGTATTTAGTCCCAAGAAGTGTTTTGCTGCATCCAAGTGCTTCTTTAATATACCTAGTTCCTCCTTATCTCTTGAGGCAATCTCAGGGTCTTGAAGGTAGAGTTGCAAAGAGATCCTTTGCCTGTTGCTGAGATCTCCCCATCTTGAGGAGGTGGGCTGTCAGCCAGATCTCTCTCTTGAATTGCCAGATTCCTTCTGGGTTGCTAGACCTGCCATTTTCTGCAGGGCACTGCTGACTCAGGGATCAGACTCTTCATCTGAAGACGACTCTTCCAGGAAGATCATAACATATTGTGTTCCTGACATTTTAAAACAGTGTATTAGAAAATATAATAGCCCAAAGAAAATACAGGATATTCAAAAACACATTTGTTGTTATGTGCCTTCAAGCCACCTTTGACTTATGGCAACCCAATCGTAGCATTTTCTTTGCTGGCCATATTCAGAAGGGCTTTTCCATTGCCTTCCTCTTTAGGCTGAGAGTGTGACTTGCCCAAAGCTAAGCAGTGGGTTTTGGTGGCAAAAAGGGATGCAAATCCTAGAATCCTAAAATCATAGAATGATAGAGTTGGAAGAGACCCCAAGGAGGGCCATCCAGTCCAACCCTCTGCCATGCAGGAACTCCCAATCAAAGCATCCCCAACAGATGGCCATCCAGCCTCTGTTTAAAGACCTCTAAGGACGGAGACTCCACCACCCTCCGAGGGAGTGTGTTCCACTGTCCAACAGCCCTTACTGTCAGGAAGTTCCTCCTAATGTTGAGGTGGAATCTCTTTTCCTGCAATTTGTATCCATTGTTTCGCGTCCTAGTCTCTGGAGCAGCAGAAAACAAGCTTGCTCCCTCCTCAATATGACATCCCTTCAAATATTTAAACAGGGCTATCATATCACCTCTTAACCTTCTCTTCTGTTTTTCCAGAGTTCTAGTCCAACACTCAAACCACACTGGGTCTCACAAAACCACATACAAGCAAACATAAAATTGCAATAAACATGCTAAGATCTGTGTGATATTTTAATATTAAATATTTTAATTATTTCAGAATACAAAGCAACCAGCAACACCCCTAAATGAAACATAGAATAATTATATTAAATGAAGAATTTGTTTCCATACATCACAGATGTTTCAGGAGTCCAATGCAGTCCTGTGGCAAGGTGTTAATTTGACTCATTGAAATAATTTGTGTTTTACTTTAGGAGCAATCCCATGGTTGGTGGAACAGTGTCCTAAGGGACCATAAGGAGGAACTGCCCTCCACTTCCAGAGATAGAGCTCCAGCTTCAAATCACTCCTCCTAACCCAGCAGAAAATGCCATATCTGCACCCTTCTAAGAGAATTTGGAGAGCACAAAGTGGCTGGAACAGGCAAAACATGGAATCTGCAGGTTCCAAAGCCAGCCCACTCCCCAATACCAAGAGCCAAACATAAATTGTCACCCTCCTATTATTCATGGCCCTGTTAGCAGTTTATCTCTAAAAGGATCAGGTTCATATTCCTAGTAGAAAAGAAGGAAAAGGTCAGGGAGAAAAAATATATGTGGTAGCACCTTTAAAATTACTTTTATTTTAGTATGTTCTTTTATGGATTTAAACCCACTTCTTCATATGTAGTACAGAGCCCTGCATCTTCTTCCTAATATGTAGCAGTGTTCTCATATCCACTAAAATGTATATCATGACTCTGACCTCTGTTTTAGGGATGCAAAACTTCCACCATTTCATCCTTGCATGAAAACATTAAATATTTCTGTAGTTTTCTCCCCATTGTGGATATATGCAAAAACAAATATTTCTGTGCACTAGTCTCCCAGAGAGTTCTTGGGGGTTATTCTGTTTAGACATACACATTTTTTTCTATGTAAAAAATGTGGTTTTAATGGCAAATATTTATGTCTAGAGCAATAAAGTATGGTCAAAAGCAATAAAATTCAGACTAGAGATCAATCTCCCCACCACCACACATAGATACCATGGACATTATTACACGGGAGGAATTTCTCTTCCTTTCGAAATAAAGTGGGGCCAGTTCGGAATTGAGTGAATTCGCTAGTTCAGCAAATTTACGTGATCGCATATTGACGCTGCATCATGTTCAGAACTGCCCAAAATTGCCTTTCAGTGCCCAAAATTGCATGTGATAGTTTCTCATGCAATAATGTGAAACTCCACGATTGTGTTCGGAAGGACTTCCCATTGCCCGAAAATGTGTGTGATCAGCTTTCACGCAATAATGCAAAACCCCATGATTGTGTTCAGATTGCCATTATCCCGTCGTGTGATAAACTCCCATGTTATCAATGGGCACATTGAGAAACCTTTGTTGTGCCTAAACTTCCACCCAATTCAAGTACAAATCTGCTGTTTGTGGACTTTCGAGGCTGTCTATTGTAACTGAAATATGCTAGGAAATATTGAATTCCTAGCACAGCATGGGAAGGGGACAGCTGTCATGCCCCGCCACCATGAGCCAGGCATGTCCTCTGAGTATGAGGAAAAAGCTGAGAGCCCAGGAGACATGACAGGACTACAGCCACTCCAGCAGCCTCTGGAGGTAAGCCTGTAGCCAATACCAGGACCAAGTTCCCAGGAGCAAAGTTCCCCTCCTCCTGAGCCAGATTTGCTAGTGCCTACTCCCACAGGGAGACACCAGGAAAAAGAGAGAGAATGGCATTCTCTATGGTTAAGCAGGCTACTAACAGGGAACACCGGTGAGACTGTGATGGACTATAAATATCCCAGCACATCCCTCAGTCCACCATGGTTGACAACCATCCTTCACACCTGGAGAAATGTCATGCTCTTGCCTTAAGCCTTGATTGACTACTTGTTGCCTGAAACTTTGCTTGGACCAGGACTGCTCTTTCGGATTTTCCCTCCTAACCTGCTGTACTGGACTCTGATTGAAACCTTGCTACGAATCTGGACTGGATTCTACAGCCACCGCTTTTGCTACCAAAGACTTGGAAAGACAAGCTTCCTTGCTCCCTCTCCCTCAGAGCTTGAAACATTGAACCTTTGGGCTGACGGTTTGGCTAGCCTCCCTAGGCCAAAACAGGACAGCGGCACCAAAAAAGGAGCTTTCACATTTGAGACCTTGCTTCAACTTTGTGAGCTTTGCCAGGACTTGGCTGGCAGGTTGGAGATGTACTGCTGCTCTTGCTTTCTTTTGTCGAACAGGGTGAGAAAAGAAATAGCGGAAGAACCGATGTCTGTGTGTGTGAGGGGGATGACTTGAAGCTGTCAGGGGAAGGCATGTCTCTGGAGGAGGAGTATCCAGGATCAATTCTACAAAAGAGTCCTTCACCTCTCTTGGATTCCTTCCTCGCTGGGAAGAAAAGTGGGAAGCCAGCTGTGCCCCTCTCCACGCTGACAAAAAAAGGATTGTGAGTCCTTCCTTACCATGGAGAAGCTTCTCCCTTTGCACCTGGTCTTCTTGGGATCTGCAACTGAGAAGTCTCACACCTGCGCCACCCTTTGCAGAATGGTTAGCACAGGTGAGAGACTTCTTTGCTGCTGCTCAACCAGCTGCTCAGTTGATGCTCCCAAAGTGACCGAATGCAAAGGTGGCAGTGACTGGGATTGGTTGTTTTGAATTTGCAGTAGAATAACAGACCTAGGTATTGGGGGGCATGAGGGTTGTCATCCAAAAGGAAAGCAGGAAGTAGCCTGAAAAAGTTCAGCAACCGCTGTTTTATGGATCTTCCCCTGGCCAAGATTAAACTGAGATGCAGTTTTATAACTGTGTCTGATCTATAAAGGAACTGTGAAGTGAGAACCTTCCATAAAAAGAAGTTACATCATGTACCTTCCTCAGCTACATTCACTTGTGCATTTTTATTTCAGCTTAGCTAGTAAAGCATCAGTCTTTCTGTTATCAAGTTTAACAAGATAATGTAAAGCATCTTTTCAGGGCAGGAGTCTGAAGAACTAGACAATGATAGGTTCTGCTAAAAGAGACCTAGTGTGGCCTCAATCAAAGGTTTTCACCAACCTTTAGTGTTCTTTGAGAAGCTCAACTTGTGAACATATGTGCACACAAATGATTTTTATTTTATTTTATTCTATTTGGAGTATTTATACCCCTCTCTTCAGAACAGCTTACATTTTTTACATTACATTACATAACGCAGTCTTCTTGGACTTCCAAACAACTTTTGACAAGGTCCATCGCCTTAGGCTTCTGATAAATCTTAGTGCTCATAGATTCGGTGCAGGGGCAGATACTCTTATGAATTGGTAACAGATTGGTAAGTGATCAAATGACATGATACAGAAAACAGGAGTAATTCTGCAGTACTCCCAGTAGAGATAGGGAAGACGTAGAAGATTCCTCAAGAATTTGTAGTGGGAGCAGTTCTTTTAAAAATGGAGAGGAGTTAGAAGTGAATTGTTGAGTCACCACATTTGGAGATGATGACACCAAGTTCCTCAGAACTGGTGTTTTAGAGGAAGGAAAATAGGAAAGCACAGCTCTAGGATATTTTTTTCATTCAGATTTACATTCTTACATGGCTCCTTATGGGGGTCTTTTTTCTTGTGTCATAGGTACATATGGCTTCTTAGTGTGAAGGAGGAAATGACCACAGAGTTACCCTGAGTCTTCCATTTTGTCTTTGATTTGGTTTGGATTGTCTATACCAGATCTGAATGAATTTACACAAAGACCCCACAACAAAACATTGCAGTGTTTACCAGGTTTGAGGATATGAGTCTTTGGCTCATCAAAGGCAAAAGTTCCTACTTATTCCATTTGTAATTTTTATTCGCTTTCAAACATTGTTCCATTTTGATCCTTGCTAATGTATGATACAGTTTTGGCTACATGAGTGTTAGCACTAATCATTATTAGTACACATGATGACATAAATTAAATCCGAAATGTTTGGCTGAGCATACTGTGTGGGGTTGTAGACAACAGATTTCTTTTTCATTGTTTGTCCTAAATCTTACAGCATATTGTAACTTCAACACAGTGGAAATGTTTCTGTCAACTACCTAAAGAATTTGTTTTTCTTACTAAAACAATCAGGTACTGTAGATGCTGGTTTTAAATGGAAATATTTGACTTTCCCGAAAAGACGATTACAAAGTCTTGATAGTTTATGATTTAGAGTAATCCACATTCTCTATAAAGTATGCCACTTATGTATTTTCCACAAAAAGATAAGTTGGGTTTGCTGTTCTCATAATTCTTTAGAATGACTGTCTTTTAGTGAAATCTTCACACCATTTTGTGTGGGGGGTTTTGGTTTTTTTGAAGGCAGAGGAGGCTTGTTGTCATTTGGTTTGGTTCCTTTAATTCTTCAGAATGACTGCTACATTCATGATATGGAGGCTTTTATCTGTCTGGGAGGTGGAGGTGGCTTTTTACTGTGTGTGGCTGAAATTAACTTGTCAAAAGACTTCCAAGTTTAGAAGCTTTTACAGCTCAATTGAGCCATTATTCAAAAGTGAATGAGGAGGCTGTAGACTATAGAAACTCATGAAAATAAAATACACAGGAATGTATACGCTCAGTAGAATGCCTGTATCTGGTGGTTCATGCTGTGTCTTAGCTCCGTGCCATTAATTTAACATTCTCCGAATATCCTGAATTTATTTATAAATCTACACCCATCAAGAGTTGTTGTGCGTGTGTATGTTTTTAAAAAAATACTTCTTGTTCTTGAAACCAACAGTGTTCTGAGTGCCTCCTCATGGCCTTTATCAAGTGTACTGTATTATTTTGTCCCTGTCTGACTTTATAGTCGTCTTGATAGTTCCTGGCAAGTTGGGCTTTACTGGCTGCAATCCACTACTTCCGTATACTTCAGAGTAGCCCACCAACATGATTATTTCTTACATCTCTATAATGCACTGAGCCAGCCAAATATTCTAGGCAAATTGGAAAAAAAATATAGAAAAACAGAAATCATAAAAATCTACAATCACCAACCCATTCCCAACATAAATGACATTCATATTACATATTCTAAAAGCATTCAAGTTAAAATAGAATTAAAAGGGTTAAAAAGACAGGCGGATGATAGGGTCGCTATAGGCAGAGGGGCAATCTAATTTTGAGATCAATTGGGTCAAGGCCTGCTGGAAGAGATCCATCCTGACTGCCTTTTTGAAGGCGTCAAGAGTATTAATCTGATGGATCTCCTCCGACAGGTCATTCCACAATTTTGGAGCAACTGATGAAAAGGTCCTCTGGGAAGTTGTGGTCAATTTAGTCTTCTTTGGCTGTAGAAGATTCTTCCCAGAGGACCTGAGATTGCAGAAGAGATTATATGGGAAGAGACACTCCCACAAGTACACTGGACCCAAGCCATGTGGGGCTTTATAGGTAATAACCAACACCTTGTTCTCATTGGCAGCCAGTGGAGAGCTTTTAAAATGGGTGTTATATGGTCCGACCTGGATTGGCCTATATGGAAGGTGTAGGAAAGATGAGAAAGCCAGTGGTGTGGGCTTCAGAGTGCAAGAAGAATGACAGGGGACACCACAAGCTCACAAAGCAAGGTGAGGGAGTGAGCAGAAGGAAGAGAGAGGGAAGATGGGAGGGAGAAGGGAGAGTAAGAGGTGCAGTCCCAAGGTGCATGGAGCAAGAGGGGTAGGCATGATAAGGGGCAAAGGGTCATCAGATGGAGGGAAGGGGATAGACGCTGCAGTGGCAGAATGCAAAAGAGAGAGAGAGAGAGAGAGTAGTATGGAAGAGGAACAAGGTGAGGAGTCCAAGGAGGGGGAAGAATGGGAATGGGACAAAGGAGTTTATCACACAGAAGGAATTTCTCTCAATTGCGAATGGAGCCAATTCGCAATTACGGGAAACGTGAATTCTAATTGCATTCAGAATGCATTCAGAATGACTTCCCATTGCCCAAAAATGACTCCTCATTGCCCGAAATTGCATGAGATACTCTAATACGCAATAATGTGAAACCCCATGAATGCATTCGGAATGACTTTCCATTGCTTGAAATTGCATGAGATACACTCATACGTAATAACGTGAAAGCCCATGATTGCATTCGGATTGCCATTGGATTATACTCCAAAATTCCATTGTATGATAAAATCCAAATTAGAATTACAGCAATGGCAGCATCAGGGCAGCAGGAGCAGCAGAGGTCTTCCAGGGGGAAGCGAACAACACAATTCATTGCTCCTGTCCTCTGCTCCTTCTTTCCCTATGGGAAAGAAGAAGTTGTGAAAAGGCAAGAGAAGAGGGTAGACAGAAACTTAGAATCTTCAAATTTTCTGGGAAATGGATCCAAAGATTGTGTTAAAAAAAAAGAAAGAAAGAAAAGAAAGAAGACAAAGTCTTGTGTTAATGGACTAATTCCACAATTATTTGTCTTGAGAATATGGTATGGGCATTTCAACTGTCTAATCACATGTATATCTCACAAATATGCATAAGAGAGGAATACAGCTTACCTTTACAATGTAAACTCTGCCAGGGAAACAAAACTGCAGTTACAAGGGTAAGGACGTAGAAAGGATTTATATAAAGGAGGAGTACGAGGACAACATTTGTCACATTGGATTGGTGCTTATTTTGAATTTTTTTCCCCCTTACACAAAGGAATACCTTGTAAAGTTTCTACAGGACTAGCTGAGTTAGTCTTTTGCAACAAAAGCAACAGGTCCTGCTATCTGCTCTTATCTACCCAACAGTAGTATCTATCCTTAAAGACTAATAAGTTTTAATTGGTACAAGCTTTTGTGGACTGCAGCCCACATCTTCCGATGAATGGAGAGTTGCTTCAGATGGTAGATATTTATATACAAATTAGGGGTGGAAGAATGCAATTAATGTGGTGAGAGGGAATGGAAATGTTAAAAAGTGCAAACATTAATCAGATCTTAATTGGCATTAACAAGCAATTATTGCACACAGATCCTAACATCCTGACATAAATTATCTGCTTAGCATGTACGTTTTGAAAAGTCAAATAGGTGAAAATCAGTTAGACTGCTTACAACAAAATATTTATTCTATATCTTTGAAGGAAAGCAGGCCATGCTTTTTTTCCCTCTTCAGTTACTTCTATTTGTCCCTACTTTCTTCCACATCTATGGACCTTATCAAGCAGGAGGAATTTCTCTTTATTGCGAATGGAGCCAATTGGAGCCAATTTGAATTCACATGAATTCGCTAGTTTAGCGAATTTATGTGAATTTTAATTGCATTCGGAATGCATTCAGAATGACTTCCCATCACCTGAAAATGACCTCCCATTGCCCGAAATTGCGTGAGATGCTTTTATTCGCAATAACGGAAAACCCATGATTGCATTCGGAATAACTTCCCTTTTACCCAAAATTGCGCGAGATATTTTAATTCGCAATAACGTGAAACCCCATGATTGCGTTGGGATTGCCATTGGATTATACTTCCAATTTCCAGCGTCTGATAAGGTCCACCTATAGATAGCAGCCACTTTCAGGGGCTTCCTGTAATATTTTCATAGATCTGCAACTTTTTGCCATCAGTGAAAAGATGATGCCCCCATCTAAAAAGAGTTTCACCCAGAGTAACTGCACCAGATGTTACTCTATTGAAGTACCTTATGCCTTTCTGTGCTCCTAGGTGTACCCAAATTGCCTGTGCTATGCTGGAGGAGACCACCACTCACAGGATGTATCTGCAAGAAACAGACTCCTTTGTAACTAAGATTTTACTTACGGGATTGCAGGCCCTCCTCACCTGGGCCCAGCCTCCCAGTGGTGTTTCCTTTGGCTGGCTAGAGGTGCAAGACTGATCCTTCTTCCAGAACAGCAGCTGTAGGAGAACAGGGGTTGGATATGCGTCCAAGAGTCCAAATGTCTCCAAGCCATTCTGGCTCTTGCTCAAACTACCTCTTACAGCGCTCTCAGAATAGCCTTCTGTAAACCACCATATATGAATGGGGAGCGCATGCCAAATGGCATTCTTGGGATAATGCCTCCACCCCCATTTTGGAATCTTCCTTCATTAGGAGTTCAGCCAAAGCCTCAGCCAATACATTTAGGGGAAAAGTGTAAGGAGGAGATTCTTTAATGTGGTCAGTGCTTTCTTTGGCCACACAGAAGAAAGGCCAGAGGAAAGCAAGCAACATTTTTTTAAAAAATTGTTTTATATGTTGTATGTACCAGTGTTTCAGCGTTTTAAAACCATGTGTTAAACTCTGTTCTGTTGGTCTAAGATAACAGTCCCTTTGGAGAATAAGTGTGCATATTTGAAAGGCAAAGAGAAAAGAGATAAAACTAAAAGGAGGAAAAACTACAAGCCAAGCAACAAAAAAGATGCATTCACCCACCCATTTTCTACACCACATTTCAGCTCCTTGGACTCCTTCTTTGTGGGACTGGGTGTGTGTATGTATGTGTGTGTGTGTGTGCGGATTTTCCCCCCTTAAGTTTGAAGAAGGTCTGCCAAGCATAATTAATATTCCTCCTCCTCATTCTCATTACCATTTCTTCTGACAGTAAAAATTAAAGCATCCGATTCCATTCATTCAACCCCAGCCCACGGGAATTCAGTCAGACAGGAATGCTTCTATAAGGAAGCAAAAGGTTTATAGATCTGCACTCCGTCAGTCAACTCAGTCAGTCACGGTGCTGCACTCATTCATTTACTTTTGTGGACAAACTGTCTCAGCCTTCGTCTGGATTGGATGCTTGCCAGTGGCACCCCTGAGCCCAGTGCAGGGAGGATGGTTGCCTTGAGAGACCCAGGCGCTTCTGATTCACTTCTCTCTTTTCCCCTTTTCTTATGGTAGGAACAGCTGCAGTATTGTTGCCATCTTAGTTGTACCAATGAGCGTTGCTATGGGCACTGCTGCCAAGGAGGATGCATGGTGCAGTGAATAAGAGAGGCTGTTCCCAAACCTTCAAAACTAAAACTGCTTATTATACTGTGTATTTTGTTTCAAATAACCTTTTGCCATGGAGGAAAGTTTTATTCTTGTTCTAAACATTGTTGACAGATGTATAATTCGGCTACTTAAATAGATGTTTAATAACCAGGGAGAAGATGCCGCTAAACATTCTACTTAACATCAAGCTTATTTTCTGTGATTATTAAAATGTCATTCACTGCACTGCATTATCAGTTTTCATAGGACTTAATTTGTCAAGCATTCAAAAAGAAGATCACACAAACATTTTACAGATGTGTGTGCATGTTTGCTGAATTCTTGCCAAAAGTAAAGAAAACGAAAACCAGATATATGTTAAAGACTTCTAACAGATGATGTCGAAGCTGCTGTTGTGCAATGTCACATAACTTTGCCTAGTAAAGAGTTTATTGAAATGAGAAGGGGGGTGCCCCCAATGCATATTTATTTATTTATTTGGTTGCTTACTTCGGAACAGGTCTTCAACCAAAGATGACTTCAGTGCTATTATCAATTCTATAGGTAAGGGAAGCCTGGTGGTAAACATCACAAAAAGTAGATAAAGTTATTGCCTGGTCGTATGTATTAAGTACTCTAGGCCAAGGAATGGGCAACTTGATACAATGGGATTTGCCATCTGCGGGCTTGCCTTCTGCAGATCTAAGTTTCCGCAGATGACAAACCCCATTGTTTTAAATGGATGTGCATGCACATACTCACACCGCCATAGGAAAGAATGGGACTTGAGGTCCCATGTTTTTTGTTATCTGGAAAGGGTCTGGAAAGGATCCCCCCACAGATAAGAAGGGACAACTGTACTCTGAACCAAGGATGCGGAGAGCTTATATCTCCCAATAAGCCTTGGATCCTACCTATGTTTAGCTGCAGGGTCATGGAAGCCAGCTTACCATCTGTGGGTGTTTTCAAGTGGATCAGCTAGAACTGAAAAGGTGGAAGGCTGTTTACATCTGGTCTTTGCTGGCTCAATTCTCAGGGAAGTGAGAGTGCTGTTCTCCTGATGGAATGTGGATTGTTTTGAGAACATCAAGCTGATATCTGATCAGAAGCTGCTATCCTTCCAACCCAAGGACCTTCACCTTGCTGGCTGCTAAGGAATGTAAAAGCATAGACAGTTAAAAATGGCAGCCTACCAGTGGCAAGTTGAATCAGAAGGTGGTCACCCATTTGGGTCACCACTACAGGTGGATATGGGGCATCACCTTCTTCAATTACTTGAAGAGCAGTTGAAGAGTGGGCCCAGGCCTTGAGTGAGAGGCAAGATCTTGTATATTGGTAACATCCTCAAGATGGAAATGTAGATTGTTTCCCTGGTGGGCCCTCTCATATGTCTATATTTATATGGGCAATATAAAAATACACCTATGCAAGGAAGAGTGATAAAATTCTAGTGCAGCAGATGAGCTGAATCAGACCAAGGATGCTATTAGGCAGGGTACCCCACCCCTCTAAAAACCCATACATAAACCACAATACAATGCTCATGAGAGCTTAGTACTGATGCTCTTTTATCCTCTCCTAACATCCATGCAGGGCATTGCTCATCCAGTCAGAGGTTTACGCCGTATCTTTTTGTTTTGTACATTGGAGTCAAGTGCACATGTCACTTTTATAACACCCTGTTACCTGTTGTCAAGTGCTTCTAGTAGCTTGCATGGTGACCAAAAGTCATTCTTTGTGGTTTTTGTTTACATATTCTTAGGGAACACCTGTCAGTCTTTCCAAACTTGAAACCTAAACAAATTTTTCCTCCTTGTGAGAGGTGCAGCTTTATTGGTACTCGCCCATATTTATGCAAGCTAGAGATCATAGAGAGCCAGCGCGATGTAGTGATTTGAGCATGGATTAGGTAGACATTGGGACATCAGGTTTCAAACCCTCACTAAGCCATGGAAACCCACTGGGTGACCTTGGGCAAGTCATATTCTCTCAGCCTCAGAGGAAAGCAAAAGGAAAACATCTCTGAACAAATATTGTCAAGAAAACCCCGTGAAAGTTTCACTTTAGGGTCGACATGAGTTAGAAATGACTTGAAAGCACACAATCACAACAATAGAGATATGAAATGACTCGTGCTTCTTGTTTTATATGCTTGGCTCATCCCCAGTTTGGGTGAAAGACTTATTTTCTACTCCAAAACACATTTTCATAACCTATCTTTCACCAATGTTTCCAACTAGTAGATTTTTCCCTCTAGATATGCTGTTTTCAGTTTTCTCTTGCTCACAAAACTATGCTTAAAAGTGGACTTGGTCATGTTTGCATTTAAATGTAAATTGAAAACAAATGGAAAATCAAACCCACTGCAAGTCACAAAGGAAACAAGAGGTTCTCAAGGATTACAACATATTTTTTCTGGTCAAGGCCATGCTTTTATAATTTTAGTCATGGTTAAGGGCTTCATTCTTTCATTTAGTCTTGAAATCTTTTGAAGTTCATTGTCTCTGCTCAGCTAAATTGGCTTGCCAATCTCAATCAGTTCATGATCATAAATTTAAGTTTTCTTCTGCCACTATGTAATTTTTAGCTATTTCCTGTCTGCTGGACAAAATCTGATTGCAAATGATGTTGTGTCCCATCTTTGGGACCTCCCATTTTAAAAAGAGGTAATGTGTCTCCTACACTGCATTAGTAAAGGTCTTTTACATCCTTCTCATCTGACACAGGCCGCTTTGATTATTTAGTGACGCACTTGTTAAATATTATAATGCGTCTTTTTCATTTGTTATAGTCAAATATTAGGTCAGTCATGTAGCATACTGGATTAATCTCCAATCACTTTGAGTCAAAGAACTGCCACTTCTTTCATATGCCAGCTACTTTGTCTTTGTCTTTGGTTGCAATCGCAGGAATATTTTCACTCTTTCTTTCTCTTTAAAATACGGATTAAAATATCAGCATGATGCGGTGTTTTGAGTGTTGGACTAGGACTCTGGAGATGTAGTTGAACCCCCCCTTCCTTAAAACCCACTGGTTGACCTTCAGTATGTCACACTCTCTCAGCCTCAGAGGAGGGCAAAGGCAAACCCCCTCTGAACAAATCCTGCCAAGAAAAATCCCATGAAAGATTCACCTCTGGGCTGCCATCTGTTAGAAACACTTAAGACACACACAAAAATGATCACATCTTTATAATCCAGGAAGGGATAAGATGTGATGCCAAGTCCGTTTTTGCAGACACCCCTAAACTGCCACAGATTGCCCTTTTTATGGCAAAAAAGAAAAAGAAAAAGAAAATCAATTACGTTATTCTCTTGGAAACCTCTGGAAGTGTCCACTCACCTTTTAAATGTGTTTCAGGCCACTCCTACTGCTACTGAACACAAGGAATATTGGTTTTTCAAACCAGAATGGGACTATCATTCATTTCCAGTCCCCCACCCACCAACTGCTGGCAGTCCATACTTCTCAAAGACCTGCCAAAATTGCCAACCTTGTTATAATCCATACCAAACATTCTGTAATGCTCACCCTATTTTGGTTTCATAACTGAATGAATCTGATCACTATGTAAAATGGGGGCAAGGGAGCCTGAGAATGGCAGGAGGAGAACAGAGGTGGCCCAGCACAGTGCGAGGAGAAAGAGACTGAGGCTCAGTAGTAGGGTTTGGAGGGCTATGGAGAGCAACAGGAGGGCTAAGGAAGCTTATAATACAACCAGATGTGGAGGAGCAGAGAGAGTCTGGATGGATGATCCTGGAAGAGAGGGAAATGAATGGACCTGTTTTTCAGTCTCACAGAAAAACAATGGTTTTTCTCTTCCCCCACTGATCATGATCTTATGACAAGAGCTCAACATTACAATGAGAGTCTAAGAAGAGAAATGCGTACTGTTTACATGAAAGTTTGTGCAATAATTCAGAGCTCTTTTGAAGCCTGAGCAAACACAGGCTGCCCATAACACGTTGTTTTACACTGAAAGCTTTTGGGTTAATGGAGTATCCATTTGGATGAGCATCCGAGGGTGCGTTTAAGTGATGCAATGGGGACAGACCCTCCACCATGAACTACTTCCTTTTAGACAAGGGTACAAAAGTTCCATCTCCATAATACCTCTCTAGGGATTATGATGGAATGTAAATTGGGAAAACTCATCCATCCCAAAGCAAGGGTTCCTTTCAGAAATTCTCCATGGTGAACAGGACCTCAAAAAGGAAGTGGGTTATTGCTATCATAATAATCTACCCACAGTGGAGGATGGGGGTATAGAGCTTGAAAGGGAGCAAATTCTATGGCAAAATGTGACATACAAAACATAAAACAAGCAGCAGGACATCAGAATTAGCTTAACTGTTCATAAGCTGTGTTTTGTTCTCCTGGGAACAGAAAATTGCAAGGCACCTTCATGTTGTGTGCCTTCAAGTCATTTCCAACATATGATAACTTTAAGACAAACCTAACACAGGGATTTGTTTGTTTATTTGTTTGGCAAGGTTTGTTTGCTATTGCCTTCCTCTGAGGCTGGAAGAATGAGGTTAGCCCAAGTTTAACCAGTGGCTTTCCATGGCCACATGGGGATTCAAACTCAGGTCTCCAGAGTCCCAGTTCAACCCTCAAACCATTACACTCTGCTGGCTGTTTGCAAGGTACCTGCACTCTCTGATCTAACAACCTACTCCAGAAACTATTCTAGTGGCTCCGTTGAGAGAAAATTCTACTCTGCACTTGTTCAAATGCACTTTTTGACCATAACATGAATATTATATTGCTGTGACCTGGCAAAAAAAAAAATGTTGCCACAACGTTTCTTCCAATCTGTGGCACAGAAAAGTGATCAACACTGTGCTACTTCCATCTATTCCCATACGGACACTTCTAGTGCAACGTCAGCATCCATATTGTCCATGGTTTACATGATACTTTATAATTTTTACCCCTGGCAGAGGATTGAACTATAGTTAATCTTCACAATCCTTCCAACTCTTACCACTCTTTGGAGATGATGTCAGTGGAAGTTGGTGGGGCAGTGATTTCATATTAAATTTGGTTTAGCTTTAAAGTTGCAATTCAATGTGCAATGCCTACTCAGAATATGGTTCAGCACCTAGGAAAGCTCCTTTATAACCTGGAATATAAACTGGAAAAGTTCTCTGAGGATGCCAGCCACAGATGCTGGCGAAATGTCGGGAATAAACTCTTCGAGAACCCAGCCACACAGCCCGAAAAACCCATTAAAAACTGGAAAGTATTCACTCCTCCACTGCTGTGGGAGCCGCCAGCCACCACTCAATGGTGTTGGTTGCCAGTTGGGTACTGGGATGCAAATGTTTCAGTTGCACAGACTGCTTGCGATTGTACCAGAGAACAGACATATCTGGGACTTAGGTCTCCCATTGACATCCATTTCCAAGATCGCGGGGAAGGTTACTGTTAACAAAAGCAAAGGGCACCTTATCATAATCGTGGAAAGCCCTTAACACAAGATTACTAAATTGAAAGTTTGTCAGCTCTTTTGTTTGTTAATACGATCTGAATACATTTTGAGAAAGCTAGTCCTCAGGCAAACTGCAGATCAGAAATTCAATAGTAAAAGGAAGGAAGAAATGTCATGATTAATAAGGTGTCATATACCATTCAGAAGGGTAAAAAAAAAACCTTTTTCTAAATATACAGCTTATATTATGTCTGTTAAGTAGTTAAAGAATAAAAAAATGTGATGACAATGTCAAAAGGAGTCCATAGCTTATCTGAAGAAGAAAAAAAACCCACAGCGCATACAGCTGAAATTATCCAAACTGTTAACAATTCATAACCTTGCAACATTCACTTACATTTTCTATCTTGTCATCTGTTTCTCCCTCAATCTCTTCTCAATTCACAGGGGGTTATCTGAAATATTAACAAGCAATTTTTTTAGTGCATACACACACAAATACTCTTTCCCCCCGCGTGTTTCTCCCTCATTGTCTCTTAAATTATTTTTCAATCATTTCTCCCTTTTTTTCTTTGTGTGTGTGTGTGTGTGTGTGTGTATTGTATCTGTATTTAGTCTGTCTATATCTTCCTCGGAAGTCCAAAGCAACTATCAGGCAGCAAAAAACCTGAATCGCTCAGTTGTGAACAGGAGAGAGTGACTCACATTATAAACAATCCCATCCATAGATGAAAGGAGAGAGGGGATAGGGCATAGCTGCAATTTTTTTCCAATTTATTTTTCATTATTTCATTATTTTTTCATTCATTTTTTCCAAGTTCCTTTTCTTATTAACACAATACAATCGCGTATGAATTAAAAAGTCAATTCATAGTATATCAAACTCCATTGATCATAACTGTATGGTTGAATTAAGATTCTTCATATTGTTCTTTTATAGTAATGCCAGATGTTCTGACATTCCATCTAAATTTAATTGAACATCTTTTGTACTTCCTACCTGGCTTTTCTTGGATTCTCCTTTTTAATTTTCTTGATCTTCTTTTAACAATATCTTATTTAAATAAATTGATTATTCTGCTTCTCAGTTTGTCTTCTATTCCTGGATTTTTTTCAAGTTACAAAAAATGACGATAAAAGTACTGTAGTTGTAACCCTGCCAAAATAGGCTTATACAGGTCACACATTACATACACATCTATACCCTTTGTGGCTCTAGTGTCATACTGTTGCTTTGTAAAAGAAGCCTTCAAGTGGAAGAAGGTTAAAAGTATTTTTACTTAGCCAAGGCTTATCTAATCAGGTTGTTTCATTTCACATGTGCATATTGTTCATTCAAATAAAAATTTCGCTGTAACACATAGAACTGCTTCTTCTTTTTCATATTGCAGGAACCTGTCCCTATTCTTTCCATGTCCTTACTGTCTCTGGTACTAAATTTTCTGCTAAAGAAGTACTGTAATGCTCAAGAACACAAGTATGTCATTATCTCAGGGTTACCTGGATTTTACCAAATGTGAATAGAGAAACATGTACAGTGGGCCCTTGGTATCTTCTGGGGTTCGGTTCCAGGATCGCTCGTGGATACCAAATTCCGTGGATGCTCAAGTCCCCTTAAATACAATGGCATCATAAAATGCTGTCCCTTATATAAAATGGCAAATTCAAGGTTTTCTTTGTGTATCTCATATATATATATATATATATATATATATCTACTACTACTACTACTACTACTATTTTCAAGCCCTGGATGCTTGAATCCTTGGGTATAGAGGGCTGACTGTATTCAGCAAACACAAAATGGCAACAAAAGTTTTCAGCACAGTTCATGTCTTCTTCTCCTTCTGGGATGCCAAAGCGGGCCTTTTGCTGGCACAGAAGCTTGGTCCTGTATTGAATGGGAAACCCCAGACCACACCACCCTTCTCTTTTATGTTTCTTTTTCTTTTCTGCTGACTGGTCTGCAGCTGACCTATTTGAGCATCCCCTCCTCCATTACACGATACACAAAAATATCCATCCCACTAGGTTAAGAATATCTTAAATAAAAGATAATTGCAAGCTTGCGAGCCTCAATACAATAAATAATTTAAACTTTTGTAACAATAACAAAAAAAAAAAAAATAACCCTCTCTCTACAACAAAAGATGTGACACAGGCCAGGGTATACATATTCTAATAAATAAATAAGCGTGAAAAGATGCTCTGATCAAGAAGACTCTGTTGAATTTTTTATTTGGTGGGTCAATTCATCCCTTCAACAAAGCAAGTAGTGATAACTAGTTGCCACTTTCCCCCCAAAAGGGCTTAATAAGGGAAATGTCTAATTAACAATTTGTAAGCTGCATTATTATTATTATTATTGTTATTATTATTATTATTATTATTATTATTATTTTATTGGTTAGTTAAAAGTGAACCTGTATTCATGATGGGGAATGTCTTGAAGGAGCACAAAAGAAGGGGGAAATTTAGTGTTTGCTGAGTACATGTTAAGAGCATAGACATATGTGGTTATGTCCATTAGAGCTAGTTCAGTTTACTTATGAACTAAGACATCCTCCCATCCCGAGACTTAACTAACAGTGTTCACTACTATTGTGGTAAAAGGAACAAGAGGTCTTGTTTTGTTATTCCTTGCAGGGTTATCTGAAGAGGAAAAGGAAACTCACATGGATCAGAGGTGGCTTTTCTGACTTAAAAATGTGGTGGTGGGGAGATGTTTTTGTCTGCCTCCTGAAAAGAAGAGTAAAGGACCCATGCGTCTGGAAACCTACGATAAAAACAAAAACAAAAAACAAAGACATGACGTTACATTTTGGCAACGGGCATAGTGGTTTCAGCATTGGACTATGTCTCTGGAGACCAGGGTTCAAATCCCTGCTGAGCCAGGAAACCCACTGGGTGATGGCAATTCCAAACCCCCTCTGAAGAAACTTGCAGACAAAACTCTGTGGTTGCCCTAAGTCGGAAGTAACTTGAAGGCACACAACAACAACAACCCAGCAGGAGAGCGTTAGAGAGGCTATAATGCCTGTTGTTTTTTGTGTTTTTTTCGGGCTTATGTGGCCATGTTCTAGAAGAGTTTATTCCTTAAATTTTGACAACAGAGCAGTAGCAAAATGGTGAAAACCAACCATGCAATTCTTTGTAAATTACATAGTTTATATATAAAATTAATAATATAATTAATGAAATAATTAATAACTGCAGCAAATTAAATTTCTGCCTTCCCAGCATTAATATCCATGGATTCCCTTTTTTCCCTTCACAACAATCTGTGTCAGTTAATGAAATTGTAAAACTCTTCCTATATCTCTCATAGGACCTTATCAGACGTCGGAAATTGGAAATATAATCCAATGGCAATCCAAATGCAATCATGGGGTTTCACATTATTACAAATTAAAGTATCTCATGCAATTTCGGGCAAAAGGGAAGTCATTCCGAACGCAATCATGAGTCTTACGTTATTGCGTATTAAAGCATCTCACGCAATTTCAGGCAATGGGCAGTCATTTTTGGGTAATGGGAAGTCATTCTGAACACATTGCGAATGCAATAGGAATTCACATGAATTCACTAAACTAGCGAATTCACATAAATTCCAATTGGCTCCAATTGGCTCCATTCGCAATAAAGAGAAATTCCTCCCATCTGATAAACTCTATAGACAAAGCTCAATGGGTAAATGTGTGGACTGATGGAGATATTTTGCCCCTTCTGGAGCAATGGAAGCCTGTATGGGATCACGCTCACAATGTTCTTGGTAGTACAAATCCAGAAAATCAGTTGACCAAAGTCAATGGCAAAAATCTGGACAAAACTGGTCAAACGGCTGAAGTTGCTCACCGAATTTTAAAACACCTGTCAAAGCCACTTCCTGTTCTTTCCATCTCAAAATCAGTATGAAGCATCCTGGTCCTTACTTCTCCTCTACTACAAAGCTATATAACAACATATTTAGCAACAGGTTGTCTCCCACCCAATTTTTAGTTTGAGTGGCAGAAGGCAATTAATGTATTTCACCCCTGAGGTTAGAGACACTGTCCTGAGGGCAATACAATGTGGAAGGTCATGCACCCCTACACAAACCATGGACATTTCTGCAGGTCCACATATGTTTCCTGAAATAAATGCTAATCTTGACCCACTGCTGCATAACTTTATAACTACTTTTATTGTTTTTAAATTCATCTCACACGAAGGAAAAATGTTTCGACTTGCAACTTTTGAAAGACTTATTTGTGTGCATGCATGCACATGTGTATTCCTGCATGGCGGGGGGTTGGATTAGATGGCTCTTGTGGTCTCTTCCGACTCTATGATTCTATATAAGGCTCCCAATGTTCTCTGACTTACTGATCAGGCCACAAACAGCATGGTTTAGCAAGACTGTGCCATCCAACATTTCACAGATGAAAACCAGGATACATATGGTCAAGCAACATCAGAAAATGGTCAAGAGGCCAAAAGCTACTAATGAAGAAGAGCACACAAGACAGGAGAAGCTGCAGCAGTTTCCTTTTGCTTGAGTCTACAGGGAAGGCAAGACTGTGCCCTCCTCTTCTGCCCCCACTCCACATCTGGCTGAGCTGAGTGCAAACTACATGAACATTTGCACCTTCAACTCAGTTTGTAGTAACTGAAGTAAGCTGAGGACAAGAGGGGGAGGTGGGAGAAGGAAAGAAACTGGGACATTTTGAAAGCAACAAAAAAGGGGGAGGGCAGATCAGGGCAGTTGGAGAGTATGGAAGACAACTGCATCTAGGGTCTCGAACGTCTTCACTAGAAACCACCTCCATACCCACACAAAAAGCCATTTAGGAGGCAAAGAAAGTAAGAAGCTCAGAGCAGGAATACACTCTAAAGCCCTTCAGAAATAGAAGGGTGCTATAGAAATTATACCTCATCATGATAACTCCTTCCTATTTTTACTAATTGGTTTATTTTAAAATTAAAGTATCAGCCGAGCACTGGGTACTTCTGAGAAGATGCAGATTAGTTTGAAAAAAAGAAAGAAAGAACTTAAAAGCCTTCTGGAAGTGGGTTATACATTATTAAGCAAGGATATAACCTTAACTGAAGTGCATATTATTCCACCTGTCTCATGCTATCAGTGTATTTGTAACTATGTCATTAGCGAACAAAGGGAAAGTGGTGTGTTCATATGTTTTAGGAATGAGGGGCCAATGCAATCTGTGTGCAACAGCACATGCCAGGGTTGGAGTACTACTACTTGGAAAAAAGGGGATGAAAAAGATGTTTGCTGGATTCAAACATCTCAGTTAAAGAAAGGAACTTTCTCGGGAATACATATGTTTGCAAGGTTTACAAGGCATTTCAAAGAAATACAGTAGGGAGCAAGCTTGTTTTCTGCTGCTCCAGAGAATAGAACACAAACAATGGATGCAAACTGCAGGAAAAAAGATTCCACCTCAACATTAGGAGGAACTTCCTGACAGTAAGGGCTGTTCGACAGTGGAACACACTCCCTCTCAGGGTGGTGGAGTCTCCTTCCTTAGAGGTCTTTAAGCAGAGGCTGGATGGCCATCTGTCAATGGGGGTGCTTTGACTGGGAGTTCCTGCATGGCAGAAGGGGGGTTGGACTGGATGGCCCTCCTTGGGGTCTCTTCCAACTCTATGATTCTATAATTCTATGAACTGAATGAAATACAAACAAGCATTTCTCTGTGAAAGGAGAAAAATGTTTACACCATCATCATGTTTCCATTTATTTATTTCTCTCCTTTTCCCCCAACAGTAGAACTCACGGCAATTTGCAAAAGTTTAAACAGCTGAAAGGTAAAAAAGCATAGAGTAGTAAAAACACAAAAAAGTTAGAATATAATTTAAACTATTGATAGAATTAAAGGTGATTTAAAAGCACACCCATTAAAAAGACAAGAAATAAAACCACCAAGGGATACAATTAAAAGCTTTTTATTTGTAAGCAATCAGTTCTCAAAGGCCTAGGCGGAAAGGTTTTTTAAAAGATTTCACCTCTTAATATAAGGACACCATGGGAGGAGCAAGTCTGTTTTCCTTAGTAAGGTGGTTCCAATAGGTAAAACGCAGCAGTAGCGAGTGGATCCCATGTGCGTGGAACAGTCAATTCAATCTAGGTTTTAGATAGCTTTAAAAGACCTATCCAAGGTGCTGAACCTATTTAGGTATAGGTTCCAGAACTATGGAGAATATCTTTAAACCACAGATTAAAACCTGGAGTGGAGCCACTGCCCCACTTACATGGGAGTCAGTCACCAGCTGCAGCTGGTAAAATGTAGGAACAAATATCCACATTATGTAAGGCGTTTATAGATTTCAGTGGTGGTGGTGGGGAGATAAAAAGTAAGGATAGGAAAATAATGCAAATGGAATTCAGCAAAATACAGAGATTCTGCATCAGTGTTGGAGGGGAGGGAATGAGCTGGTTGACTACTTGCTTTAAAAAACTCCTAGACTTGAAATTTCAGCCTGACTTTCTAAGTATAAGGCTTTTATTCCTCAGCCACTTCAAACTGCCAGGATAGCACACTGCAGTGCTCCTTATTAAAGAAAGAATCTTGCCTATACACAGAATAATAGCATGCCAGCTCCCCAAGATGGTTTGTTGTTGAAGGGAGCATTTGTACATGCAGTCCTCGATTGATTCCCTTGAATGAATGGATTCCCTTCACTAAAAGCTCTTCCACTTGATTCTTCTGATTGATTGTGGAAACAGTCTGTCAGTTGCGGGCTTGAGAAGGATGGCGGCATTAGCACAACTCCAAAAAAATAGAACAGATTGTGCCAAAAATATGGGGGAGGGGAAGGGAGAGAATGCCAGCATCACAAGCTGAGGCAAGGCCAAGATCATATGCACTTCTTTGTTGTTGTGTGCCTTTAAGTTGTTTTTGACGTATGGTGACCCCAAGGTGAAGCTATCACAGGGTTTTCTTGGTAAGCTTCTTCAGAAGGGGTTTGTCATTGCCATCCTCTAAGGCTGAGAGAGTGCACTGTGCCCAGGGTCACCCGGTGTGTTTCATGGCCAATTGGGAATTTGAACCATATCCTCCAAATTCATAGTTTGATCCTCAAGCCACTATGCCATGCTGGCTTCTTGGCAGGTGCGGGATACAATTCTAAACTGTGTTAGACTGCATTTATGCTACACATATACACTTATAGTATAGCATAAATGAAGTCCAATATAGTTGAGTTGTATTCCACATCTGCATCATGGAGTCCAAAGTCCTGAGCTTGGCCATGGCACAACTGTCTATTAGTTTCACTACTTGCCCAGTCAAAAGTATGCATATAAGAGAGAGAAAGGCCTGTGTGTGCTTGTGTGTCCTACACCTAAAGGCAGCAAGTGTGAGGAAAATCAGATTTTAATAAGAGAAACCATTCACCAGTAAATCAAGCCAGTCCAGGTCATACATGTGTAATCTAGGGAGCTCTCCAAAGATGAAGCACAATAACAAGACCTCAGACATTTTGAAACCACTCATGAGAAGGCAGTGGTCAGGATAAACAAAGCCAGGACAACAAGACATATAACTGAAGCAGTCAGGAATGCAAATAAACTGAAAAGCTCTGAGAGCATATGCCAAGGAAATAGATGATTGCATGGAACAAAAACTCCCTTCAATGGATGGGAAATTTCACAACTTTTGGACCTTGAGATGCCAGGTAGTTAATTGCTCAGCATTTCTCATTTAAGCCTTAGGAAGCAATGGTGATTCATCCAGTGCTGCTTTTTTCTTGCTGATATGCAGTTCTTGGTGAGGGAGCCCGTCTTGCTGAAGGTCTTCATCATCTGTATCTGCCCCCATTGCCCAGGTTGGGGGGTGGGTGGGCATGGGCATGATCTAGAGCCACAGGCCTCCGCAACTTGACCCTTCTGAGTCAGATTCCCATAAGGTGAATTTTAACATCGCAGAAATATTAACTACACTAAAAACCATACTTATGCAACCTCTGAGAGAGTGCAATTGCATTGGCAGTCATTTTCTCCCCAACTACCTACTGCCCCAACAAGGTTCTGCAAAAGAGTGATAAATTCTAATCCATAAAGCTGGTCTCATAGAATAGCAATAAATATTATATGTGAATAATATGGAGAGACCAAATCACCCCACCCCACCCCATGTGTGATGATAATTTCAAGACATTTTAATCATTAGCTTTTAAAATCACACTGAATTGCCTTCTGACCACATGTGAGAGAAGTAAATGATTCTGCATTAAATTCAGTCATTCCCCTCTGGACTTATGAGTAATGATGGAAAAACTCTTTTCACTGGATTTCTTTCCCTACAAATTAGCAGAGAGATTGTTGGTCTATCTACATATTTCTTTGTTTCCTGTTGCCAAATGCAGCTTAGTGATAGATGGCATTTACCAATGTATCTTTTTCAAGTTACAATGGGATGATACAAACCGCCCAAAAGGGGCAGTCTGGCGCCACTTTTTTTGCGGAGCAACTGCGCTGCAGCAGCTAGCCGCTGCAGCGCAGTTGTGCTGCAAAAAAGGAGCAGGGAAACCGCGCTCCTTTTTTGCGCTGCAGTTGCAGTGCCATTTCCGGAAAAGGTGCCATTTGGCACCTTTCCACTGCCGCAACTGCGCAGCTGCATCTAGCAGCTGCGGAGCTGCAGTGGCACCATTACAAATGCCGTCTAAACAGCGTTCAGGAATGCCGCAGCTGCCATTACATGTTAGGGTTCATGAGCGTGTGGATGCTGTGTGCTCATGAACCTTAATCAAGCACTAAAGAGCCCTAATGGCGCTCTTTAGTGCCCATCTAGATTGGGCCAATGGGTCTTTTTTACACTATAGAGCTGTAGCACTGGGATCCCTATTTTAACTTTCATGGTTGCATCCCATGGAATCTTCCTGGGGTTTGTAGTTTGGTCAGAGGTACAAGAGGAGGATTGTCTGGCTGAGAGTTCAAAAGGCCCTTCCCTCAATGGACAATCCCAAGATCCCATAGTATATTGCCATGGTAATTAAAGTGGAATCATAGTGCCATAATTGTGTAGTGTGAAAGAGCCCAATGTAACCAATAATATTGACATGCTACTGTACCTCAGAGATTCAACTGCATTAGTGTCATTGTATGTAAATGATGATCAAAAGTTGAAATCCCACCTCCTTTATACTGGAAATCATTGAAGGCATTTATGTCTAATAAAGTGATTGGTGTTGTAATGTGGCAAACATGGGTATCTTTTGCTTCTTCAGCTGTGTTTGCCCTTGCTAGCCTACCCACCCCTGACCTTCCTAAAGGGAAAAGGGCAACTATGCCTTAGATGAGAACTTAAGAACAGCCTAGGATTCATTTAATGCAAACTGTCCTGTTTATAAAAATGGTCAGTCACATGCCCCCAATGATGTTCGCAAGCTGGGCCACTTTCTTCAAAGCCAGCCCAAGACATCCAGCTCCCTGAGCCAAGCACAAGAGTGTGCCTTTGTTGAGGTGACATGGCAGAGGATCACACCAAAAGAAAAAGAAGCAACCTAGAACTAATTTGTCCCTGGAGGTATTTTTAGCAGTGTACATCTGGAAAGATGCAAAGTTAGTTAACAGACTTGAATAAAGTTCTGTTTATCCCTCCAATCTGGGGTCACAAAACATTTGGAACCTCAGGCAGCTGTCCATCTTTAGTAGAAGAAAAAACAGTGTCACCACTGCAGACTTTAAGCACAGTGGGCAAACTGGGGCCTAGGACATTGGGCGAAGATATTCCAGGGTTTCGAGCTAAGTGCTAATAATAACTAATCTCATTTCCTTGACTGTTTCCTGGAAGTTCCTTTTTCTCTCTTTGCTTTTTATCTTCCTGGAAATAGGATTCAGGGAGAGGTTGCTCTGCTCTGTAAGTTTATCAACTTTTTCTGAGGATCATGCCCTAACTGGCAAGCAACGCAACATCTCTAGACAAGACCCCGAGGCATCATGGAACTAGTGGAAACCTGAGTTCATCAAATCATTTATCTCACAAAGCCAAATGTAATTTTGCAAGGAAGGAGGTTGCTTCTTTAATATTTTAATTTTCTGGCTTGACATAGGAAAGCAATGTACTACATTTCATTAAGTAAAAGAATGTATTGTCTATGGCAAGAGTATCATACCGGCTTTGCTCCCAGTCTGTATTTATCAAGATAAGAACATCAGTTTGCATATGGGGAAGGGATGTGAGGAGGAAGAGCAGGTAAGTCCAAAATGCTACTTTGAAGATTAGAAAAATCAGTTGGAAGGAACCACTGCCGATGCCTGTAAATTGCTGCATGTTCATTTTATTGGGACAGCAGGAGGTAAAACCAGGCAGTTTTAAGTAAGAGGGCCATTCCAATAATAAAACAAATGGAAAACAAAGGATATTTGTTAACCAAGCAGCTCTGATAGTACATTGTGGGATTTGGTGGGTTTTTTCAGCACTGCAGGGTGTCTAGTAATGAAAATGAATCAGAAAAAGGAGGAGGTAATTACTGGCTTCATAATGTTGTAAGATTTCAAAGAGCTTTAGCAGGGCAGTGATTGCCAAGGAAACCCAGGGCTGCTTGCACAGAGCTCTTGCTAAACTAAAAAGAGAGTAGATGCACATTTTATTTCACTTGGGAAAAAGCCAGCAAAATACTGGGCATGTGATGTATCACATCTAGCCTGAAAAATGCCCCTGCTTCACATGTTAAAAACCCAAAAGGTTATCCCCTCTTGTAACTGTGACCCTATGCTATAATAGAGACATCTTATGTAGATAGCTTAACAAGAAATTCTACAGAAGTCTAACTCCTTCTGGGAAGCCTAGACTAACTAAGAACCAGGCAACCAAGAATTGCAAGGAGTCATTTGATATTCAATGCACACATGCATATAAATGACTGACATCCCTGCCGCATCAAAAAGACACTGAAAGTAAACACAAAATGGATCCACCAACTATAGTATTTTCCCAGTCATTGCCATAACGCCCTCTGGAATCAGAACATCCAGACACAGAGGAGTCAGATTTCCAGGAATTTACAACTCCTGATGATGTTGGCCTCTTCCAGTCTCAGGAGCTGAGGGCTGAGGCAGTGATGGCGGCCCTGCTTTTCCAGCAGGAGGTGGCAGATGCTGAGAACATGGTGAAGATCATTAAAGAGATAACTAGGGACTATAATGATCCCAGTGGCTGTTAAATAGGAGATGCTGACTCATTAAGCACCTGGTGACTTCAGACAGTAGCCTATAGATCTCCCAGCACATCCTGGAATCTTTGTTACTTGCAACCATTTTGTCTTGATGACTGGTAGTAGTCTTCAGCATTAGTGTTTTCTTGATCCTGGACTAGCTGTGACTAATGATTTTGATTTACTCATTGCTCTCTTCGATTATCTGGACTACTGGCTTACTGGAGTTTATCACACGACAGGAATTGGAAGTATAATCCAATGGCAATCTGAATGCAATCATGGGGTTTCACGTTATTGCATGAAAGCTGATCATACATATTTTCAGGCAATGGGAAGTCCTTCCAAATGGAATTGTGGGGTTTCACGTTATTGCACGAGAAACTATCACATGCAATTTCGGGCACTGGGAGGCAATTTCGGGCAGTTCCGAACACGATGTGGTATCAATACGCAATCACGTAAATTTGCTGAACTAGCGAATTCACTCAATTCCGAACTGGCCCCACTTTCATTTCTTTCGAAATTGAGAGAAATTCCTCCCATGTGATAACGTCCACTGTTAACAACTTCTGGACTTGTTGATGCCCACCCACTTGTTTTTCTCTTCATCTTGCTGGATAACCTGTGACTGACCTGGACTGGATCAATTACCTGACAGTTCTTGCACTCCAGTCACCTGATTCCTGGGTCACTTGCTGACTGGGGCAAAGGACAGTCTTAGGCCCTGACAACCAAACAGACATTACCACTTGTTGGTGTTAACTCCACCATTCATATAAAATATCATCTGGCTTAACTATGAATGTCTTTTCTAGTCATGAACTTTCTTTTCTCTCAAAGCCCATAAAGTTGTCTTTGGGGAGACAGTTTTGTTGAAATTTCTTCAATTTAAGACAGGGTGCTGTGTTACCTTTCTCTCAGGTGTAATCTAATGGGACACATGCTAGGAGTGTAAATAAGCTGGAATCCCTCTTTCTATCTTTCCACACATAGACACATTCCCCCATCCTTACACAAAGTCTTACCTACACATAGTTTCCTCTTCTCTAGACCCATTTACTCATAAACACACTACTCAGCCATACATTCCACCATAATCTGGATGAAGATTTCAATCTTCTAGTCTCCACAGATGCTATTAAATAGTTGCTATCTGATTGGTGGGACACCAGGCAGGAGCTTTTAAACTTAAAAAAGGGTAAAATATCAATGGGAAGCATTATACCATCTCATACAATAATACTCAGCCTTTTGGGGGGAAACACTAAATGCAGTCTTTAAATAACCTCTAATCTATATATTATTTCTATGTATTTGTTTAAATCTTTGTAAATCACTTTCAATCCCAGTTTGAGGACAAGGTGTGTTGTAACTGAAGGAAGAGTAGAAGTAGGAGCATGAGTTATTCATGTTCAGGATCTGGCCATTTGACCCAAATACATAGCAAATTCCTTGAGCTTGTTTAACAAGAAATTTGCTAAACAGTTTGGGCAGGAGAGGGTTGGGCAGAGGTGAGGAGACTAAACAAAGACAACAGCTGTAATTCAGGGGAAATGACCATGGGCCAAAGTTTTCCAGAAGGGGCAGAGAAAATAGAATATGAAAGGAAGGAGCTTATACAATGGAATTTGGGAGTATAATGCAATGGCAATCCAAACACAATCATGGGGTTTCACGTTATTCCGAATTAGTGTATCTCACACAAATTTTCGCTAAACTAGCGAATTTACGTGAATTTGATTTGGCTCCATTCAAAATTGAGATAAATTGCTCCCATGTGATAAACTCCAAAAAGCAACACAACCAGGGAACTGACTGGATAGGGAGAAGAAGAAAAAGAGTAAAAAGGGTCATAAAACAAGGGCTTCACTTGCCTCATTCAGCACGATAATTGTTGCCATTAATGCATACAGATTTCTTATGGGAAAGGTGGCTTGGGAGAAAAAAAGACGTGTTTGGCATTGGACATATCATATTTCATAGAGCCCTGAGCCATCCAACAGAAAATATCAGAGGGGCAGTGGAGATGCAAGATTGGAGAGAGGTAAATTGTTCTGGTTAGGGCTGAGTGATATCTCCCTATGGATGGCAGTGAAAAGTAACTCAGGGCCTAAGGTGGTAAAGCTGGAAAACAAGAAAACTAAAAGTCATATGCTTCATGCACTCTTAATTATAGCCACATATATATTATTTGTGTTCAAAGACGTTATGCCATTGCTAGTTACTAGGAAGCCAGTTTGAGTAAATGCCATGTAAGGCGCACTATTAACGTCATTCTATTATACAAAAGCTTTCAAATATCATGCTTTGTATAAAGGCAATTCTTGGTGATTTTAATAATTTGAAAAGGAGTATTTCAACTCATTCATTTTTTCAGTGTAAACAACTTAATGGTTTTTCTGCCTCTTGTTTTGTTATTGTTTCTTTCACTAGGAAGCACATTACATAGCCTAAATTCAGGGAATAATAATTGCAGTTTACTAAAAACAATTAGAGGTTTAAAATGTGGGAGTGGGCTCCAAGGTTTCACATAGTTACGTTCCAGCATAGGCAACAAAAGAAAAGAAAAGAAGGAGAAAAGAAAAGAAAAATGAGGTCACAAGAGTATTAAAAATTTATATCATGGCAGTTGATTTAGCTCATTCTGTAGTAGCATATACTTTAGATGAACATATTCACCCTTTTGCAGATGCAAAGGAATGTACACAAATCATAACTCATCTGTATCAAGATATATAAACCCACCTAGAATAAACTATTACACTAAAGAGACAGACTAAGCCATAACAAATCATAAAGAGCATCTCCCATGATATTGTTATGATATTATGAAGTGATATTGAGAAGTGAAATCTAAAGACATTGCCATTCATTAAAAAGTCTTTTGGGTTTTGTTGTGGAAAAGAGTATAATGTAACATAAAATGGATTCGTACAAGAGCCAGGATGGTGTAGTAGTCCAAGTTTTAGACTGAGACTCTGGAAACCAGGGTTCAAATCCTTGTTTGGCGTGGAAACTCACTGGCAAGTCATACTCTCTCGGACGCAAAAGAAAGGAAGTGCAAAGCCCCTCTGAACAAATCTTGCCAAGAAAACCTTGTGAGAGACTTTTCTTAGAAGCTTAGGAATTTAGGACAAATTCGGGCTGCCCCCTGATGTTACTGCATGGCTTTTGTCCCCAAAACCACCATCCTGGTAAAGCCCCGCTCCAATAGTGGTCCCTGAACTTGCTTTGGCAGCCATTTTTCAAAGTCTGCAGCTTTCCAACTTTGAAAAGCAGAAAGTATTGGAACTGGGCTGTAACTGGATGGCAGTTTGGGGACAGTTTTGGCTGTGCGATAAACTCCTATTAGTGTCACCATAAGTCAGACATGACTTGAAGGCACACAAAAACAAAACCATTGTTATATATATTTACAGTGGGCCCTTGGTATCTGCTAGAGTTTGATTCCAGGACATAGACACCCCATGAATACAAAAACCAGTGAATACTCAAGTTCCATTAAATACAAGGGTGTGGTAAAATGGTGTTTTACAATGGCAAAAATCAATGTTTGCTTTTTGGCATTTACAGTCAGACCTCCATATCCACAGATTTTTTTTTATCCACAAATGTAAGCATCCACAGCTTTAAAATATTAAATACCTGTGTGTGTGTGTGAATTCCAAAAAAGCAAACCTTGATTTTGCCATTTTATATAAGAGACACCATTTTACTATGCAACTGAATATAATGAGACTTGAGCATCCATGATTTTGGTATCCACGGGAGGTGGGGGAGGTCTGGAATTAAACCTCAGCAGATACCATGGGCCCACTGTATTATTATTATTTTTCAAAATATTTTTAAGCCTTGGATGATTGAATCCATGGATAAAGTGTCTGTATATAGTAAGTAGTTCTAGTGCTGTGTGTGGAGTGATTAGCAAACAGTATGTATAGTAAGTACAGTGGGCTCTTGGTGTCCACTTGGTATGGTTTCAGGACTTCCATGGATACCAAAATCCATGGATGCTCAAGTCTCACTAAATACAATGGCATAGTAACATGGTGTCCCTTATATAAAAGAGGAAAATCAAGATTTGCTTTTTGGATTTTTTCCAGAATATTTTCAAGCCTTCAATGGTTAAACCTGTGGATGCAGAATCCGTGGATATGGATGGCCTATTGCATCTGAATATGGAAGAGGTTGGCTGAACAAACAAGAGGTGAAGCTTGGAATGGTGTGGAATGCATGTGGGAAAAGAATGGGAGAGAAAGGAGACCGAAAAAGACACCTGAGAGAGACCTGTCTTATGAGTGGAAGGGAAAGCCTCTCTAAAAGTGACAGAATTAACAATGAATGTGAGAAAAGGCATATGATAAAATATAACCATTTAGTATATACATTTGTAGTAGAATATTGTTGACCTACTATAACCTGTAAACATGTACTCATGTACTGGAAGGTAGTAAGGAACAAAATTTAATTCTATTGAACCTTGACACTATTAATTATAAAATATTCTTTGTTTCTTTTGATAAACATTGCTTATGCTTTAGTCACTTAGGAATTTATCAAATAGGAGGAATTTCTCTTTATTTCAAATGGAGCCAGTTGGAGCCAATTTGAATTTACGTGAATTCGCTAGTTTAGCAAATTCACGTGGATTCCAATTGCATTCAGAATGCATTCAGAATGACTTCCCATTATCTGAAAATGACTGCCCATTGCCTGAAATTGTGTGAGATGGACAGGTTGCTTACCTGTAACAGTATTTCTTCGAGTGGTCATCTGCAAATAAAACCCATGATTGCATTCGGAATGACTTCCCTTTTGCCCAAAATTGCATGAGATACTTTAATACGCAATAACGTGAAACCCCATGATTGCATTTGGATTGCCATTAGATTATACTTCCAATTTCCGTTGTCTGATAAACTCCTTAAACAGGGCATATACAAGTGCAGCCTAATAGTAAATGACATCAAAACATATGATACTGAGAGTTGAAGCTCTTTAAAGGTCCAGGGCAGCATGTGAAGATGTGCCCATGATGGTCAACAGAAATCAGGAGAGAGTTGGAAGGGGGAAAGGATTAGGTAAATGGTAGTAACCACTGGAGAAGAGTAAGGGAACGCCAAAGAAAAAATTTCACAGTAAGGGATTCTTCTCTCCCACGAGAGGGGCAAGACTGAAAAGAGACACAACAAGGATTATATCCAGGACTAAACTTTCCACAAAAATGCTGGGTGTAAATGGCTTTTTATGTTTCATAACAACCAGAAGTATAGACGTCCTCTAAGGGGCAAATGCAGGAGGTCTGAAGCATGAGTTGTATGTCATGAGGAATGGTACCAAGTGAAAACACACAGGGTCTTGCTTTAAGAAAACTTGAAAACTTTAATTTCTGTTTGTTTCCTGGAAGCCTAGACAGGACCACTTCCTTTCTTCCTTTTCTGTTATGAGGCCTTGGAGCCAAGGGAGTGCAGCAGACTGCTCCTCAAAAAGGGCCAGCCTTATGAATGGATGAGGTAGGCACTTGCCCCAGTGTGCCAAGTTGAGTTGAAGGTAGGACCAAAGTGAATTCAGCGGCTGTGGATTTTTGTTGGAAGTGACCACATCTACAATGTAGAGGATTTCCATGCAGCAATAATTACAAATAAAGCTTACCCTTTCTAAAAAGCAATAAAAATAATACAGATCCAGATAAGTGCTTTTCTAGACTGCTCAATATTTCCGATAAATATTAGAGCATTCTGTTTCAGGATTTCACATTATAATGCCTTGTAATTATTGTTTCTGCTCCCTCATCCAGTCGTGCCCTTAATGCAATGAGGTTTGACCCTGGTTTGCTGCTGGTTGTATACAGTAGTTTTTGTGCTACCCTTGATCTTCATGTTACTCTTCTCCCCTGCGTGAGTTGTGGCGTGGTTGGTTTCTCCTCATCCCTTCCAAGAACACAATACCTCCACCTTGTATGCTCCTCTTCTAGTATCCATGTGCCCCATAATGCCTATTAATTCTATTTTATATTCATTTTTATTTTTCCTGCATAGTCATGATGCTATAGTGATATAAGGCCATACCATTTTAGCACTATAATTCTAAAATTATAGTACAATCCGCCCTACATCATCGGGTTGTCTGGGAGGAATTTATTGCAACCCAGAAAAACCAGACTAACAGCAACCTCCCAGAGGACGTTCTCCGCTGCCGCTCCCAGACTATGGAACGCCTTACCAGAGGAGATCCGTCAAATAACCAGCCGAGACAGCTTCAAAAAAGCTGTCAAGATGAATCTCTTCTGGCAGGCCTTCCCAGATAGTTCCATCTACTTTCTGTACTCTCCCTCCTTTGTATGTATTATTCCAATATATTTTAGTTATGTAAGCCACCTTGATTGCTGCAGCGGAAAGGCGGGGTATAATAAAGTTTATTATATTATTATTATTAGGGGAAGGAGAAGAAACATTCTGTCTGGTAACTAGAAGTGTAATGTGGGAATGCACTGCAGTTGGATACTTCCAAGGCAGTCCCCATCCAAAGTGTCATCAGTGTAACCACCAAAAGCATAGCAGGAGGAATAAAGACAATGGGTACAGACATATGACTTTTACCCTGATAAAGAGTTAATTCAATAGCAGAAGAGTTAAATCAATAATTCAAGATGCAAAGAGTTAATTCAGTAAAGGAAGAGGGGAGAGGCAAGGTACACACGAGACAGAAATGTCCACCCATTCTCTCCTTCTCACCTGGTCACCAAAGCAATTCCCAAAGCACACCCCCTGACCAACCAAAATTAGGATTAAAGTGGAATTGAACTATTGCACTGGGAAGTGTGGCAAAACAGTAGTGGGGAAAGGAGGTGATTCATGGATCCTTGCGCTAATAAAAAGAAATGCTTGCCAAACGCTCTCCCACTGGGAGAACCACAGAAGAAGAATTATGTCATGTGATAAGTCCCAGCCAAAGACACTGTTATCCTAAGATAATTACGCTTTAACTGTCTCGCGTGATAAAAGTCCTAAATAACTTCATCCTCGATGACATAAATCTGGACCAATCTGGCTTTATGCCAGGATGCAGCATCCCTAATGCAATTAAGAAAACTTTAAACATCCTGCATCATGCTAACTCTAGTAAACCAATAGATTGCTTTCTCTGCCCTTCTTACTGCCTTAGGCCAGTAGACAAGGCGGCCCCTTGTTCCCAATTCTCTTTGCTATAGTTTTTCAGCTCCTTGTAGAACTCATTAGAATTCATGGTTCAATCTCAGTCATGTTACTAATATATTTGTGGACAGTGTCCTCCGATATGTTTCCAGCCCCCCAAATTCTTCACCGGCCCTTCAAAAAGTCTCAATTATTTTCAATTTTTTCTGGGTTCAGGGTTAGCTACAAAAGTGGGGCACTCCTTCTACTCTCCAATTACATGGAAAGGAATAAAATGAATAAAAAGTACAGCATAAAGACTTAATATCATTCCTGCTCTGGAAGACCTTAAGAAACCATATATCCACATGTGCCTGATCATTAATTTCACCATATGGTGGTTTGAATAAGGATGGCTATATAAACCTCTGTTTATCTTCCAGTGAGACTTCTCACTATACAGCTCCTCAGGGTTTTCAGACTCTTGTCACCTCTACATCTGCTCATTCAGTCTCATTGCATCCTTTCCTATTCTTTTGAGGGGCTGTTTGTTTCCAGATCTCTTGGATCTGCAGTAGGACTCTTCCAGAAGTTTGAAAAACAAACAAACATGGAGGTGACCAGGATACGAAACTCCATGGGAATGAAATTTCCTGGCTCAGTTTTTCTCACTTTTAACAAATGAAGCAGAGTTCCAATGCCAGCTGACAAAACAGACTGTGGAGGAGTACTGGGCAGGACCATAGCAACCAGCACTTGAAAGACAAAAGTAAGAGTCTTGGATGCCCTGTCCTCTGATCTTGTCAGCCAGGAAAGATGCTGATTCTACATTGTAAGGCATCTGGAGAAAAAAAAGTTAGCCAAAGATCTTTTACAACAGCAAGCAATTGAACATCCAAACTGAATCCTGTCAGAGGAAACAAGAGTATGCACATATAGAAAAGCAACTGCTAGCTGTGATGTTTGGAACACAGTCCTTCTATCACTATCTAGTAATAGTGACAGTAAACTGATAGAGACAGTTATAACAAAGCTTCTGTGGTGTGCCTAAATAGCTTCTGTGCATGTTGATGTGCCCACACAAATGCCAGGTAGAGATCAGATGCTGTGCTGGTAAAGTTGCAGTGTTGATAGATACTAAGTTGTGCCTGTCTCCATGAAAAAGCTGTATGGAGGAACGGTGACACTGAGTCAATCAACACGTTGCATGACCGGGGCACACAGACCTGCAAGCAAAAGCCAAGCAACCATTGGAGCAGAAGCATGTTTGGATTTTAAAGAAGAAATCAGCATCCAGGGCAGACTGGTATATCGTGGTCAGATATTTGTTATTCCACTTCCTTTGTGCAAAAGAGTCATAGGAAAGATGCATGCCTCATGTGTGGGAGGTGACAGCTGCCCGTGACAGCCTCGAGAGTGTCTGTATTGGCCTGGAATGAGCCTTGTTTATTTTAAAGGAAAGCAGTTCCTTATCATTGTAGATTTTGATCCCAACTGCTGGGAAGTTGATAGTCTGCACTGGATACAGTTGATCCAGAAGTAAAAGTTTTACACAGCATGGGATATCTGATACAATCAGCAGTGGCATCTCTAGGGTTGGTGCCACCTGGTGCAGTAACTCCTGGTGTCATCCCCCTGTCATTGACCTCATCCCATTTCACACCATACAGAATCCTTAGTAATGCTTTTTTTTGCACTAATGCTCCTCGCAAATCATCATTCCCATATACCACTGAATGGAAAGCTAATAGCTGTGACATAAAACAACAAATTAAAATTAGACCTTCCAGTGACAACATCATGTACATAACCTAAATGTATTTACATATACATAGTGAAGATTTGGTTTAAATGTGATGTTTTTACAGAAAATTTAAAAAGAATTTTTAAAATTTTAAAATTCCAATTTATTTTTTAAAAAATTAAAAATCAAATTTTGAAATTTGAAATGTGAATCTTAAAAAATTCTAGAGGCCCGCCTTTCTCCTCCTACTGAGCTTCACCCCACTCTCACCATATCTTAAAGCATATTAAAGGGAAGCAGGTGAATGCCATAGCCCGTTTTTGCCAAAAGTGTAGGTATTTGAGGAGCAGTTGTGTTATCACCCTTTAGGGTGTCACTTGGTGCAGTCTTCACACACCCTTGTGACACCACTGACAATGCCCTCTGTCCACATGCAAAGAATTTAGAGTATTCCCATTGTAGTGGCAATGTGACCAATTTGACCCTCACCAGCGTATCCGCAACACAATGGAAAGGTAGAGTTAGCAATTAAAACAGTAAGGTAGCTGTTGTATATTGCTGTCACCTCAATGCCTGTTATTTCAGAGCTGCTGCACATAACTGTTACCCTTATTTGCCTCTTTGGTCAGCTGACATATCTTATCACAATGATGCCAGAAAAGTCCAGCACAAGTCCTGTGGACAGAGCTCTGAAGACAGAGTCAAAAGGCTACTGTTAATGCAAACACATCTAATAGCTCTTAAATTAGCATGAAATAACAGAGAGGAGCCGGCTTGTAAGCAAAGGAGACAATGGACCTTATCAGATGTTGGAAATTGGAAGTATAATCTAATGGCATTCCGAACGCAATCATGGGATTTCATGTTATTGCGAATTAAAGTATCTCACACAATTTCGGGCAAAAGGGAAGTCATTCCAAACTCAATCATGGGTTTTACGTTATTGCAAATTAAAGCATCTCAAGCAATTTCAAGCAACGGGAGGTCATTTTCAGGTAATGGGAAGTCATTCTGAACGCATTCCGAACGCAATTGGAATTCACGTAAATTTGCTAAACTAGTAAATTCATGTGAATTCGAATTGGCTCCATTCGCAAAAAAGAGAACTTCCTCCCGTCTGATAAGGTCCAATAGGATATTAATGGCTGTTCAACCAGAAAACACCCTAGACCTAGAGAAAGACTGCCTAGCCTAGATAGCAGTCTGTGGAAAGACATTGAAAAACATGATCATCTGATTCGAGGGCAAAAAGCAGCAGTCCCCAGATTTTGTAAAGTGACTACTCCAGAAGGTGTTATATTACCTTGTAATTACAGGCATCTACATTCTTACAAGCAGAAAAAAAATGTGCTACAGAACAAAATGTTGTGGCAACTGCTAGAACCTGAAGCTCTGTCAAAGGACTGGAATGGATCTCAGGGTTAGATCTAGATTACTGGAGCAAAGGGCAAGGAACTAAAAAGACTCAGATCAGGACATATTTTGAAGAAAAGAACCTAGCTCAGTGACTTTGTCACTGCAGTAAAGATATCACTCCATACCAGTCGTGTTTGCAACCTCTGATCTGAGGGTGAGGGGAGCGGTAGACAGTTGTAAATGATTAAGGATTGAAGATATTTATTGTGAATATTTTTTGCTTGTTATTTCTAGGCATTTATCATTTAAAAGGATAAGAACAGAGATTTAGAAGCTAGAAAGGGAATAGGAAATTCTGGAACAGAAAGTCTGGGGGTGGATCTTTCTCTTACTGCTGCTTGCTTGCTATGCTCCGAATTGAATAACAGTCTTGCCTCTCTCGTCTAAAGCTTGCAAAAGGTTTAAGCTAATGAAAAGGAGATGACCAGAAACTGTTTCCAGAGTCGTAGAAACATCAGCAATGTTTGCTTCACATATCACAGCCAACTTGGCCTTACTCAGATTTACGAAGATGCTTTTCCTCAGGCATGAACATGATGCTTAATGTTAAAGGCTGACAAAGATCTTTTCTGGGAGGAAAAATGTTCTCAGCTTTCAAACAGTGATTGGAACAAAGCCAATTGTAATAAATCAATAAAGGCTGACGAAGGCATGTTGTCAGGCAAACACAATACACACACACACAGTGTGCCAGGAATTGTTTGTCTGTTGGCGTGAACCTGGAAGGTCCCTCAGCTATCCTACCAGAATAACATTTCCACAAAACACTAAAGAAATTCTTTCAGCAGGTATTTAGTTAGAAATGCAAGAGGTTATCTTCCTCAATCTCTTATGACACGAGTAGGCAAACTATCTATCTAACAGATGAGCTGGTTTTGTACAATAAACTAAGAGCTGCGGCTCATCTGAAATATTTCACAACACTGTGTTTTTGTGGCAGTATCTGCTTTTTTCTTTTTTCTCTTTTTAAAAACTTATTATAACTTCCAAGTCTTTGTCAGAAATATGGGCATCTGGCCACTCATCCCTCATCTTTAAAAGTGCCTATAATAACTATTTAATATTTTGCCTCAATCTGATAGCACTATATGTTCAATTAGCATTATTTGTATATGACTTGTATTATCTGTGGTATCCTGCAAATTTGGATGTCTCTGTCTAAGCTGACACTGAAGTACTTGATATATGGTTCCCCCCCCCCCCTGTAATTCCTAAAGTGTGGTTGTGTTACTGTGTTGCTGTAATAGCAATGAGGAGTCCTGTGGTACCTGAAGGATGAAACATTTGTAGAGAGCAAGGTCAAAGGGAAATTACTCTAAACCCAAAAAATACTTGCAGTAACAACTTTATTCCATATATTTATTTGGATCGTAAGTAAACATAAAAACATGTGCACACAAAAGGAAAAACACCATAACTTAACAGACTCTCCAACCTACAAACACAGTAGTACATATAACAACAAAGTACTTCCTTTCCTCTATGTTGTGTCTTTATTTTCTGCTCTCCTTCCATTTTCATTCTTCTCATTCCTACTATTTATTCCTCATTGTGACTTGCCTGTATATTCTCCTTTTATTGGAGACTCTATCTAAACCAGTATTACTCATAATCTATTGATTTTGTTGACTTCAGTAAATTAATCTACCTGGGTATTAAATACTCTATCATTATTAATTATTAATTTACAAAAAGGTTGTTGCCGATAACACAAGCATTGCAGTGTTTGGTAAGTCAGTTCGTACATAAGAAACACTTCTATCACTAGCCTTAAAGTGTCTATTGTGGAACAACAACAATGGGAGACTGCAGAGTTCAAACTCATCAAAAGGTTCCAGTCTAACAGCAAAGACTGAGATTTCTTATCATGCTAGTAGCAAGATGTTTGTGTTGTGAGTGGCCTGTGTTAAAAATGTTTTTGTCACTGCCAGTATTTTCTGTATTTAATTTCCCTCAGATGTCAATATCGAATCCCTCCCCAGTGATGTTGTGTGCCTTCAAGTTATTTCCAACTTATGGCGATCCTAAGGTGACTCTATTGCAGAGTTTTCTTGGGGTAAGAGGGTGTGATTTGCCCAAGGTACCCAATGAGGTTCCATGGCTGAGCAGGGAATTGAACTCTGCTCTCCAGAGTCATAGTCCAACACTCAAATCACTGCACTGATGACTTCTCAAAAAATGGAAGCCTGAGGGCCTGAAGAGGCTAGCATCCCAGGAGACTCACCACAGGTGATGGCTGCCTAGAAATAAAGTGTGCCTCTGAAGCCACAACAGGGCTAGGCTTCTCAGGAGGAAAGAGCTCCTCAAGATCAAAAGGCTTTGGACGCTGGTTGCAGTTGGAGACCAAGTTGTTTCAGTGCTCAGCTGAAAGCTGCTGGTTGCTGGAACTACAAAAATCCTCAGCTTAACCCTAGGTGATCCATCTTTTTAGCATTATTCCCCCTACAAAGTGACTTTCTGTGCTACCGATACTTGGAGCCCATTGATATCACACAACTGTAGCACCATTATTCCACTTTTTAACTGCCACGGTTCCAATCCTGGGGTTCGTAGCTCAGTGAGGCACTGAAGCTGTCTGCCTGAGAAGTCTCAGTCCTCTTCTCTAAGGACCTTATCAGACGTCGGAAATTGGAAATATAATCCAATAGCAATCCAAATGCAATCATGGGGTTTCACGTTATTGTGAATTAAAGTATCTCACGCAATTTCGGGCAAAAGGGAAGTCATTCAGAACGCAATCATAGGTTTTACGTTATTGTGAATTAAAGCATCTCACGCAATTTCGGGCAATGGGGGTCATTTTCGGGTAATGGGAAGTCATTCTGAACACATTCCAAACGCAATTGGAATTCACTCCAATCGCAATAAAGAGAAATTCCTCCCATCTGATAAGGTCCTAAACTACCAGTCCCAGTATTCCATTGAACACAGCCATGGCAGCTAAAGTAGAATAATAACACTATAATTCTGTAACGTGAATGGGTCCTTGGGATCCTGCAAAGACTTTCCTTTTGGAACTATGCTGGAATTGCTCCACCATATTTGACCCTGACTTTGTGTGAGCCACGGCTTTTCCTGTTTGTGTTTATTCTTGACTGGTATGGTTAATCTTCTCACCCTGGCCAACCCGTGGCCTAGTAACATACTGTAGCTTCTCCTTGACCTCTGACAAGGGGCCATGATAGGAAACACCCTATGAAGGGATATGTGCCCTGAATTCTTGATAATGCATTGTGCAGCTGGTAAATTGAGTCTATGAAAGCTTATGCCAAAATAAATTCACTAGTCATTAAAGTGCCACAATACTTTATGTTGTTCTTTCTTGCTTTCTTGCTTGCTTTCCTTTCTCTTTCCTTCCTTCCTTCCTTTCAACACTCATAGAGAGGAATGAGTGGGATCTGACAGTCTCAAAGCACCCTACAGCAAAGCCAGTTTCGAACAGTTTAAAACAATAAAAACAATTTTGAAATGACTAGAAGCATATTAAAGCATTTAACACTTTAAAACCAGCCAAAAACAGTTTAAAATAACCAGTAAACCATGACTCATAATGCAAATTGAATAAAATCAGTTCAGATTCAGTATTATCACATTCAAACTCATCTACAGGAATGAACTGATTTTATACAGCAGATAGCCAGTTCTATACACTGCTGTGAAATCCTCAGTTCATTCAAACACACCCTGTATCAAACCGTACCGATATTTCTTTTTGTGAAGTACACTGTGGACTGTATCTATGGACAAGCAACGCATTCTAAGAGAGAATGTTCCCTTTATCTTCCAAAGCAGCTCCTGCTTATACTTTAAACCATGCTGATAAAATATGCATCCAGCAAAACAGAATGCTGCATCTTAATTTTAAAAAATAGCTTTACCCAGCCAAATTGTTTACCATTCAGTTTCAGAAGATCTGCCATGCATATATATGGATATGTTGTTTTTCTTGGCTCCCATTAAATTCTTTGCTGCCAAATGGATGTATTTCTTCAGTCCCACTTGTATTCATCTGTTCCACTGTTCATTTTCAAATGTACTATCCCACCAGAAAATACCTATTCAGGTTGTCCCTCCACTCCAGGTAAAAAGTAGGAGCAAGAAAGAGAAACTAGGACTTTTTTTTTTCCTCAGATACTTTTAAAACGTCCCGGTTTCTCTTTTCTGATCCTACTTTCCCCCCGTTGTCCTCAGTTTATTTCAGTTATTGAAAACTGGGTTCAAATTGTAAAAGTAGTTTGCATTCAGTTAACTGAGCTGGGGAAAGAGGAGAAAAAAAAGTGGAATGTTGCCCTTCGTAGTGGACTCAGCAACATCAGAGTCAAGATGACAAAAGGTATTAATGAAGAATAAGCCAGGAGAGGCTGCAGCAGTTTGCTTTTGCCCAAGCCAACTAAGAAGCAGAAGGTTCCACCCGTACTTCCTCCTCTCCCCCAAGTTAACTGAGTGCAAACTACTTTTACACTTTGAACTCACTTTGCACCAATGGAACTAAGCTGAGGACAAAGACAGAGAAGGACATACATAGAAAGTGGAGCATCTTAAATGCAACTGAAAAAGTGGAAGGACAGAGGATTAATCGGGACTGTCTTTGCCAAACTGGGGCAGCTGGAAGGGATGGTACACATCTATTGTCAGCAGACGATGTGGTGCTCTTGCATGTTCTGCTGCAATGGGGGAAAAGCAGGGCATGAAAGGTAATGCTGTTTTATAGGTGGGTTCTGAAAGACTGGGTAAGTCTGCAATGCAGAGGGGTCCCATTTCAAACCTTTTGAGGAAAAACTGCCATAAAGTTCTTTCATACCTTCTTTCATCACTTATTCTTTTGTCATTCCTTAAGAAAGATAGCCACTGAAGGGAGTATTTGGTGAGCGTAAACATACCATGAAGAAGGATACACACTAGCTCTTCCATCCATTCCATTATTTTTCTTTGTTGAAATAATTAAACTGATACTGAGGTCCACTTCTATACTATTCTGATATATATGCATGTAAAAAGAGAAAAAATATTTGATATGCAGATTTTATGTCTTACATTGTGGGATTTCTATAACTACAGCACAATGCTATTAAATTTTCAGTTCCAACTCACATCATCTAGGAAGGAGAAAGTCAAAATGTTTTATGATTCTTATAAACTCCTGTTTTCTATAATTTTATTAAACTTTATTAAATCAACTTCAGTTTTATAGCATCCTTCCGAGACCCGCATTCTACCTGAAAAGAATGTTCTTTGTTTGCTTTATTCAAATATTCTGTTTATCGTATCTATCCATCTTCCCACTCCATTCTAGCCTTAAAATTATCTTCTCTGTTGCAAGCATCGTCCCAAAACAGTGGGATTCAAACTCCTTACAAAACTAGGCTAGGAGCCGCTGTTGAAATCATCTGGCAAAATAAGATTCCTGGGTAGTTGAGCTTCCTAAAGAATTATCAATCAGAAGTGTGCTAAATGATAAAATACTAAAAAGAATTAAGATAGTGATTGTCATTGGGACCGCCCAGGAATAATAAAGGCAGCCTGCAGTTTATCCTATCCACACTTTTTTAGGAGTAAACTACGCTGAACATATGGAAGGGATGTCTGTGTACACATTGTGTTTGTACGACTCTTTATGATTAAGGAGGCTTGAATTATTATACATGGAAAAAGTAATTTTCCCTCCCCCTGGCAACTACCTGAAAGTAGTCAAAATTAACAGCAAACTGCCTGCCAATGTTAATCCCACCCCACTGCAAAAACAGTTCAGGGTACCCTGAGTGCCATGTATTTTCTTATATCTTGAATGCAAAGCTACCCAATTGTTCTGACTTTCACGCTACATTAGGGATCTTCCTTTGCTCTCTCCTGCTTTTCCTTATATGGATGAGCATTGGCAGAACTCTTAGGTAGCCAATTTTCTAGTCAGGAGGGGAGTATAATGCTCATCCCTATGTCAAGTAGCAGCTGACAGGCAGAAGCTTCAAAGATTATCGAAACATGCAACGACTTCATATTTTAAAAGTAAAACGACCTTTCAGTTGTCAGCTCAGTGGATGGGTAGGAGATTTGTCCCGTATCCCAGAGAGTCACAGCTAAGGTAGTGTCCAACAGCCATTCAGTAAGCACATTTCATTTCACCTTCATTGCTGAAATACAGTTGCCAAAAAAGGGTGGATGAGTGGAGAAACAATTTAAAAAATAGATTTGTGTGGTTTTTTGGGGCTAAATGGTCATGCTCTAGAAGAGTTTCTTCCTGACGTTTCGCCAGCATCTGTGGCTGGTATCTTCAAAAATCTATGGATTCCGGCCATGGAAGCCTTCGACTTCACAATTTAAAAAATGTTCAGTGTTGTCGAATTCTGTCTACTTCCTCTAAAAAAATTCCTTGATTACTCTAATAGATGCTTTACATCAATGGCATTGTCAAAGAATTTCTTTTTTTCCTGGAATGTATCCACACTGCACAGTTATAGCAATTTAATACCACTTTAACTGTCATGGCTCCATTCCTTAGAATCCTGGGACTAGCAGTTTTATGAGGTATTTAATATACTTTGTCCAACACATCTGGTAGTTAAAGTGGTATCAAACAGCAGTAATTGTCTAGTGGGGACACGATGCAGGATTGAACAGCATTGGTTTAGTGTGGTGGCATTCTCTATTGTTTGGTCACCCTTTGCCATTTCTAGACCTGTGATGTTGCCATCAGATACCTGGTGTCTTCATACCTTCCCCGTGCATCTACTAACTGTTAAGTTCCATATTTCTAAAAAGTAATAGCAGAGTTTGCAGAAATAATTTCTACATACAGTTGGCCTTCCTTATCCACAAAGTAAATTCAACCATCCATGGCTTGAAAATATTTTTTAAAAATATAAATTCCAAAAAGCAAACCTTGATTTTGCCATTTTACACGAGGAACACCATTTTACTATGCCACTGTGTTTAATGGGACTTGAGCATCCACTTTGGTATCCATGGGGGTCCTGGAACCAAACCTCAGCGGATGCCAAGAGCCCACTGTATACTAATGTGTAGAAAGAGAAAAGAAATTGCAAGAGTAACCCAAACAAATGTCTTCATTTTCCTTCAGACTTTTCTAGATGGATGTTTTACAGTAATCGTCTTGCCATGATTTTTCTTCATATATTAATAGGGTCAAAAAATAATGCTTTTGCTAATCTCATCTCCCAAAATCACTGGTTTCAGCACTTTAAATATTTTTTTGCCTGGAAGATCTTTGGCTTCAAGGAACTAAAATGAACTTTCTTGATTAAGCTGCTGTGATGTCATGGAATGAGGGCGTGTAGTTAAACTGACAACATAATTCCTGTAGACTAAAAGTACTATGATCTTTTGCCAAGAAGTGGCTGAAGAGAAATGAGGAGAAACCATTTTCATACCAGTGACAAATTTTTAGGTCAAAGTCTTTAAAAAAAAAACACTGTGTGGTTTGTAAAATAATAAAATATGACTATTAAAGTATATGTTTTATATAACTTTCAAATGGATAATGAAGACAGAGAAATACTTAAATATTAGCTATACTTTGGCTCACTCATTAAGAAAAACGGAGACTATAGTCAGGAAATCAGAAGAAGACTAATGCTTGAAAGAGCAGCTATGAAGGATCTAGATAAAATCCTCAATGGTAAAAATCTATCACTAAATACAAAGGTCAGAATCATCCATCTAATAGTACTCCCAGATTGTATGCACAGTTGTGAAAGCTGGACTATGAGTGAAACTTACAGGAAGAAAATCAGTGCATTTGAAATGTGGTGCTGGAGGAGTTCTATGGATATCATGGACCATTAAAAAGACAAATAAATGGGCCCTACAGCAAACCAGGCCTGAACTCTTACTGGAAGCCAAGATAAATTGAGGCTCTTTTACTATGAACCCACCATGAGACAATGTGACTCACTGGAAAAGACAACCATTGTCTGTGGAAGGTGGCAGGAAAAGAAGAAAATTGCACTATAGGTGGATTGACTAAATCGAGGAAGTCACAGCCATGCATTTCCAAAACCAGAGCAGGGCAGCTGATGGCTGAGGCTCTTGGAGGCCTCTCGTTCATAGGATCACCGTAAGTTGAGACCAATTTGATGGCAAATAAGAACAGCCACAAACAGGAAGAGATTTTACAGCAATATAAGTAGGCAGTCTAGACTTCCAAATTACTTTCCAGAACTATTACAGAATGATGATTCAATGATCACATACACTAATCTGAAAAATCTGTCTACAGTGTTATGCGAATAGCTGGCGGCCTTAAACAAGCTCTGGTTTTGTTTACAAATTAAATAAAGATAAAATTACATAAACATAATGATTGCATAAAAACGGCCTGCCTCTGCTTCTCCTGTGGAGGTACTGAGTGAATTTCTCAGACAGTGCAACATTTCATCATTGGACCTTATCAGAGGGGAGGAATTTCTCTTTATTTCAAATGGAGCCAATTGGAGCCAATTCGAATTCACTAGTTTAGCGAATTCATGTGAATTCCTATTCAGAATGCGTTCAGAATGACTTCCCATTACACGAAAATGACCCCCCATTGCCCGAAATTGCGTGAGATGCTTTAATTCGCAATAAAGTAAAACCCATGATTGCATTCGGAATGACTTCCCTTTTGCCCAAAATTGTGTGAGATACTTTAATTTGCAATAACGTGAAACCCCATGATTGTGTTCGGATTGCCATTAGATTATACTTCCAATTTCCAATGTCTGATAAGGTCCATTACTGATACCATAAATCCATGGATAGTTCCCTCGCTGTCTTCCATTACCTAGTGATCTCTACACCAATGACAACAAGCATAAAAACGTTCTTTGAGAAGCAAGTTCTTGTTGGCACCAAAGATAGAAAACAGAGCTAGCTATAAGGGATAGGAAGAATTTATTCCAGTTATTTTAGAGCCTTCTGTGCATACCCTCCTCCAGATATCTGGCCATCCATAGATCCAACACATATAGGAAAGGAGCCCTTCATTTCACAGACCCAGTAATATGATGTACACATTGTTTTGCTAAAATATGACTAAAAATAAATAAAGATGCCGATGACGGACAACTTAAGAGCTTTCACACAGCTAAGCCAACATCAACCATTTTGGCTCTTTTGCCATATATCACAGCAAATATTTCAAAGTTTGTTTCTTTTACAATATCCTGCTCTCAAAACATTCTTAGGTAGACATAGAATGTAGATTCTGTAAATAATATACTGTAGATCTTGGATATTACACCTTTGGATTTGGAACCAACCTATAATATTAAGATCTCGAAATTTGTAAAAGCCTTAGTTACTTGATCCCTAATTCCTGAATTACTGCTAGAAGATACAACTTGGTAGATGTATAATCCATTTACATTTTTAATTATATTTGTCCCCAGATCTGAGCTGTTATTTTATTTTGCTCTTTGAACTGCCCATATTTGTAAAAGTTTCAGTCATTTAAAAGTTTGCAAACCTGTGCTGTCAGTTTCAGAAAAGGAGTTATCTATCTCTTTCTAGGAGGTGTCCACTGCCTGGCTCCCTTTTCTCCTTTAGCATCAGCAGCCTAGCAGGTACAATACACAAGCTGTTGAACAGGCAGAACAACCATGTGGTTATTAAAAAAAATTAATAAATTATTGGTGGGTGTTATTTATTTATTTATATCCTGCTTTTCTTCTGAATGGGACCTAAAGCATCTTACGATATAAATTCAAACAGAACACCTAAAACAGTATGGAGGGCAAAAGTTTAGAAAGTGTTAAGCCATACGTTTAACAAAGATATCCAGTATTAACCCTCCACCAACTATCCCCTTTTCCCCAGTTTGCCTTCAAATATTTCAGAACTCTCCACATCATCATCCAGCTTTAACATCTCTGCCCCCTTCTCTCTTCTGCAGTGGGGTGTAAGGGTATTTGTCACTCATGTGGGCTACAATTGCACTGTCTAAAGATCTAAAGACCTCTTTTGGAAAGGACAATCCTTGCAAAATAGGAGTAACAAGAGAGAGTACAATAGAGCCAAGATCACTGCATGCATTTTTTTTTCCTTTTGCATTTTGCAACCAGCAACACCAGCTGTCCCAGCTGGAAAACATCACTGTACAGTTTTATGTTCAAGATCCCCAGGCCTCCTTGCTTTGCATTTTTGTACATGCGGCTGCTATTAATCCTTGACTGTTTTCCTTTAGGCATAGAAGTGTTTCACATTTGCTGTGAGGATGAGAAACTTTAAAGTGATAGGGCTATGGGTAATGTTAGAAATAAAAGTGTACATTTAGGCACCAGAGAGATATTTACTGTTTTAAAAAAGATGCAGGTGTAGCTGTGTTGACCATAAAGGGGAAAAAATCCCATATTCATTTTGTGGTGATACCTTTATGAGACAAACCAAAAGGTGCAGAAAATATGTTAACTTTTGAAGCTCACAGGATTCATTATCAGGCAAAGATGATAAAATAGCATGCAGGAGAAAGACTATGATAGTATTGTGGTCAAACTGTCTACATTTTTTTGCTTCGGGATGTTATTTAGGAAATGTATACAGACAATAGGTAAGCCCTTCCCCATGGCTATGAGCTAAGAGGGAAGAATTGCAGTTTTTAAAAGGCAATAAAATGTGAATTCTTTTTTTGAAGTTACAAAGTACCTTCCACTGAGAGCTGTGTTTGCCCTTATCTAAAATGTGCCCCAGGCTGATCAATCAATCACTTTATTTACAATAGGAATCAAGAGTGAGTCAGCTTACAGAATAAGGAGAGTAAAAATGCAAGTAAAAACACATCAAGCAAAAAATATACAAAAAGTCAAGATTAAAAATAATAGTAAACTGTCCTAGCCACCATTTTTATTGTCGTTATTGCACAAATTATATGGAACAAATTATATTGCACAATTCTTGCTTGACAGTATACTCACTGGTTTAAAGCTTACTATCCTTATCTTAACTGAATTCTGGGGACATTTACTCCAAAGTGCTTGATGATGGTGGTGACGGCGATAATGATGATAATAATTTCTTACCCATCTCTCACTAGGGATTGAAGTGGGGAACAACAACAGATTAAAATAGAGATGGAGCATATCGGAGGTCCGGAGAGGCTTTTTCGACACTGTTGTGTTTCCAGGCTCATGGTGAATCACAGCATTTCCGATTCTGTGCAACTGATTCATAGGTCACAAATATTAATATTCTAAGCATCACCTCCAGAACAGCTACCTCCACATTGATAACAGCATGGCAGTGTCATCTGCAAATAAAATGACTACATGCTGGATTCCATTCAGTTTTAACAGAGGACTATTGTTCAATTCTCAGATTATTCTACAAGGCATTCATCATTGACTCTAGAGCAGTGGTTCTCAAACTGTGGGGCAAGACCCCAGGAGTTTGTATGAGAGTTGCTCAAGAGAGGCGCAGGACTTGGAGGCCGTAATGCCACCCGTTCTTCTGCTCCCTCTTCTGCTTCCCAAACTTTTTCTGTCCTGGAGGGGGGGGGGGGGGGACAAAGGCTAGGAAGATGCTTGGAGCCTCTGCCAAGGGAGGAAGAAACATATTTCCTTATAAAATGTTAAAATATGAATATACATGCTATGCTATGCTTTTAACTTTTGTATGTTTTTATGTGATTGGAGTTGGAGGGTATGCTACCAAGTAAGGAGCTGGAATATTTGTAAATTTTTCGACTCTGATTCCCCAAGAAAAGCATGCAGCTGAGGAGCTTGAGTTGTTTTTTGTTTTTGCATCTAACACAACTGTTTGCTCTTTAATACAGATATGGGCAGGAGGCAGGTCTCAAACCACTGATAGATTTCATTCTGATTTCTGCAATAGATTGGTAATTATTTTTGACCTCCAACTGCTCAGTGACAACACTAACAAAATAACCCCTTCCTGCCAAAATGGCCCTTGCTATGTGTTGGGGTTTGGCTCCAGGACCCCCCATAGATACCAAAATCCATGGATGATCAAGTTTCATTATGTATAACAGTGTAGTAAAATGGTGTCCCTTATATAAAATGGCAAAATCAAGCTTTGATTTTTTTTTTTTAATTCAAAGCCATGGAAGATTGATTCTATGGATGCAGAATCCATGAGTATGAAGAGCCAAGTGTAATAACCAAGATCTGGTTTCTGTGTGGAAGGAATGTGAGCTCCATTCATTTCTAGTTCTCATAATAAATCCCTACGCCTAAAATTCTTTAATAGCAATAGCAAGTAAATTTCTATACCACTTATCAGTGCATTTAAGCACTCCCTAAGTGGTTTACAATGTGTAAGTTAATTGCTCCCAACAAGCTGGATACTCATTTTAGTGACCTCAGAAGGATGCCAGGCTGAGTCGACCTTGAGCCCCTGGCTGGTATTGAACTCACAACCCTGTGGTTTGTGAGTGAGTTACTGCAGTACCAGCATTTAACCACTGTGCCATCAGGGCTCCTCCACTAAGTACATTCTGTGTATACAGTTGCCCATTTCAACTCGCTGGGGATCTGTTCCGGATCCCACACACACACAAGTCCGAAATCCCATGCATATTCAAGGGATGTGTGCAAGAGGGGCGTCTGACCCATTCAGGTTAATAAGGGTTGCCCCTCTGTGGATTTCCAAGTCTGTACTTTTCAAGTCCACGGACTTGGAGGGGCAACTGTAATTCAAGCCTTTTACATGATGCTCAAATTGGTGGACGTCATGATTCTAGAGAAGGGATGAACCAAGGTACATTTTGTAAGCCTTTTTTTTTTTTTTTTTTTTTGCCCACCTCATCTTTAATAAAATTAGACAGCCATCTTGACCCCCATCAACCCAAAGTGCAATTTACCAGCCAATATGTATTTGCTTTTGGATGCTCAAGTATCAGGGACCAAAAATATTTCTCCAAAACAAGTTATTTGTCATCCCTTTCATTACAGTGTGCTTCTTGGATGTTTGGCCAATCTCTGACATCATCTGGTTTGCCAGTTTGGTTCCTGGGAGACAATACAGGTCCAGGAACCAAGAAAGTTCCTCATACATGGGTGGGTTGGGTGATTGCGAGTAAAAAACTACAAATAGATTCTTGTAGTTCTCAATTTGTGTTATATTGAATGTGAGCCGTTAGAAATACAAGAGACCTACATGTAAAAGAGAGAGATACAGTAATGGTATAAACATTGGACTATGACTCTGGAGATCAGAGTTTGAATCCCCACTAAGCCATGGAAATTCATTATGTGGCTTGGGCAAGTCACACTCTCAGCTTCACAGGAAAGAAAGTAAAGGCAAACCGCCTCTAAACAAATGTTACCAAGGGTCACCATAAGTTGGAAATGACTTGAAGGCACACAGCAACATGTAAAAGAGGGCTGCAAGATTTCAATCCAGAGATCCCTTTCCTCATCCCCTGGGCTGCACTTGGTTCTCAAGGCTATTTTTGGAGTCCTAAGAGTCCTCATGCATCTCAGCATCTCCTAAAAGGGGGGTAGCTGAAATATTTCTGCCTTCAGATGGACAAAAGCATCACCAAGCCTTTGGGGATGTTGGTGATTTTTACCACTGGGAGGGGGAAATCCTCCTCTTTTTAGGTTCCCCCCCCCAAAACTATACAGGGCCTCTCCCTCCCCCCCCCCCCAAAGGAAATCAGTAGAAAGGAAATCTGATCACTTCTTGGCTGGGGGAAAAAAGCCTACAGAGAAAAAATGAGAGGGAATGAAACGTGGGCAAGATACCCATGGCGGTGCAACCCTTCAGGGTCCCTCAGGGGACCAATGTGGCTCCTCAACCCCTGGCAGCTGCCTGCTGTAAAGTTTCAATGGGAATATATGATGAAATGCATCAGCATTACCTCTCACCCTATTATTGCCACATCACATCTACGTACTTTTATTTTCCATTCAGAGAAGCAACCAGAACCCCTGTCTTGGACAGTAATATTTAGTTCAAGGTTATGGACAGTGACTGAAAACGTTTCTGCAATATGATCTGGGAATGCCAATATTTCAGAGAGAGAGAGAGAAAGTGTTCATTCACAAATATGGCCAACTAAAACACAAATGAAATATTCACAATCATGTCAAAATACAATAATGGATCACAGAAATATTCAACTGCTCCTTTCTTTGATGCTTTCCTCCAAGTGATTGCATCTAATCTTGATTTCCATAGAAATCAGTAGTTGCTACTCACTTTTGTGGAGGAAATTTTAAGCGGTGCATTGATGTCATGAGGACCAAGCCAGTCTATGACTCCTGTCCTTCACTATCCAGGCCTAAGGACAGGGATACTTCAAGAGTGCCATGCATTTCTGAACATAGATAGAAACATCCAACACTCAGATGTTCAGTTGGGACTTTGCAATACAACCCTTTTTGAATATTTATATTGCCTGTTATATAATACACCTTTTTTGTGTGTTTAAATAATATTTATGTATCAAAAATGCTGGGCCTGATAAGAATAGTTAGGTGGGAAATTGTGCACTCTCAGAATACAGGAAGATGAAAAAGTCTAAGGTTGGATCCCTTTTGTTTTCACAGCTTCTGCATACCCAGCATACAAATGCCCTGAAGGGAACAGAATGCCTTCTGCGGCATTAAACTACACAGAGCTTGAAATGAGTTCCACAATACAACCTTTAATGAACCGAACTGCAACAACGCTGCCATCAAGTGGCTCTGCAAAGATAAGCAAGAAGAGATAAAAATCAATAATGTTCTGCAGAAAAACACTGATTGAAGGTGGGAGGGAGGAAATCAGGACAGACAAATGTAAACCAAAACATTTTTTAAAGTCTGCCTATGGAGTTTATCACACAAAGGGAATTGGAAGTATAATCTAATGGCAATCTGAATGCAATCATGGGGTTTTGTGTGATTGTGTGAAAGCTGATCACACACATTTTCGGGCAAAGGGAAGTCCTTCCGAACGGAATCATGGGGTTTCACGTTATTGCGTGAGAAACTATCACACACAATTTTGGGCACTGGGAGACAATTTCGGGCAGTTCCGAATGCAATGCAGCATCAATACGCAATCACGTAAATTCGCTGAACTAGCAAATTTACTCAATTCCGAACTGGCCTCACTTCCATTTCTTTCGAAATTGAGAGACATTCTTCCCATGTGATAAACTCCTATGTGATAGAATGAAGCAGCAGAGTGCTGAAGTGGTATTGCTGAATATATCACTTCAGCTGCAAGTAGAAGATGCCATTTTGGAATGTGTCTTTATTTGCATTTTTTAACTCTTTGCATTTTTTTTCAACACAAGTGTTTCAGCTGAAAAGTTTGTACAGTAATCCAAACCACTTCCTGCTAAGTGAGCTTGAAAGAGCATTCAACAATGTGATTTCCTGAAGTTTGAAAATGTTGCTTTGTAGTGTTACAACCTCCACAAAGCCACAGTCAGCTCTGGAGAATTAGGAGGGGGTTCATTATGGACCAAGCTCTTTTCAGCAACATGATTGTTGTTGTTGTTGTTGCATGCCTTCAAGTCATTTCCAACTTATGGCGACTCCAAGGTGAATCTACTATGGGGTTTTCTTGGCAAGATTTGCTCAGAGGTTTACCTTTGCCTTCCTTTGAAGCTGAGAGAGTCTGACTTGCCCAAGGTCCTGTGCGGTCCATGGTTTTCATGGCTGAGTGAGGATTCAAACCCTGGTCTCTAGAGTTATAGTCCTGTTCTCAAATCACTATGCAATGATATCACTCATCATGGAAGTAGAGGGAAGAAAAAGACTGTAGGCACAGTAGCAGCAAAGAATGCAAACTGAATCAATGTTGGTGGGAGATGAAGGCCTCATTCACACTACGAAATAACCTGGTTTCCCTGTTGTTTAGATTTGCACCAATTGTACTCAGTGCTGTTTGAAAGGGGGGGGGAACCAAAAAGCCCATTTAAACTGGTGCATTTGGCACCATATCCCTTAGCAGATGTTTTCTTAAGAACTGCAACAATCTGAATTTCTGATAGTATGAGTAAGCTATCGGATCGATTTCAATCATGCAGCCACAGATCAGGAGATGGTTCACCATGGTTCGCCTCCATTTTGATCCGGAACAGTGGCCAATGGGAGCTTCAGAACAGATTTAAATGCCACAGAGAGATTTGCTGCCTTAAAACATAGTGGGAACAGTGAATCGATTTTGAATCGATTCACAGGTGCAAATCTCTCTGTGCAAAAAACATAAAGGTGACTGGCCAAAAGTTAACAACTCCAAGCAGCCTATACCTCCAATGGCTGTCCTTGGGGAAGAGGAGTGTCCCTGAAGGCCAGGTGCATGGTCAGTCACCTGTATTATTATTATTATTATTATTATTATTATTTATAACCCGCCCCTCTGAGCGAGCAATAGGGGCGGGATACAACAATTTAAAAACAAGTACAATTTAAAATGTTACATCCCAATCCCTCCTCTAACCCCTTAAAATAAGTTTAAACTAGCACAAGGTTAAAACAGCTACAATAAAAACAAAAACAATACAATGTTTCCAGTCCATATTTATGGGGAGCCTCAAGATGATGTCTCATGTGGCTGGGGAGGCTGGACCAGGGAAGGTTAGCCACTGTCCGGAAAGGCCGTCCAGGGCCATAATAAGACGCATCTCATCTGGCAGATCATTCCACAGTCTGGGAGCGATGGCAGAGAAGGCCCTCTGAGAGATCTGTGACAGCCTGAATTGGCTTAGCAGATTCCTCCCAGAGGACTGGAGCATGCGAGGGGGCTCATATGGGAAGAGGCGGTCCCTGAGATAGGATGGCTCCGAGCCATGTAGGGCTTTAAAGATTAAAACCAACACCTTATACTGCGCCCAGAAACTAATCGGCAACCAGTGGAGAGACTTGAGCACTGGTGTTATGTGCTCTCTCCTAGGTGTTCCAGTAACAAGCCTGGCTGCCATGTTTTGGACCAGCTGAAGTTTCCGGGTAAAGCACAAGGGTAGCCTCACGTACAGCGTGTTACAGTAATCCAGATGTGAGGTAACCAGTGCATGTACCACAGTCTCCAGGTCCTTCATGTCCAGGAAGGGGTGCACCTAGCGTATTAGCCAAAGCTGATAACAGGCACTCCTGACTGTCACATTCACCTGACTAGTCATGTGAAGCGACGAATCTAGAAGTACTCCCAGACTGTGAACAGGGTCCTTTGAGGAGAGTGTGACTCTGTCTAGGACTGGAAGTTGTATTCCCAGACCTGGTTTCGGGCCGGTGACTGTCAGTACTGTTTTGTCTGGATTTAGCCTCAATCTGTTTTCCCTCATCCAATCCATTACCACCGCAAGGCAGTCATTAAGAGGATAGATGCCTTCTGAGGTCTGAGCAGATGATCTAGTCATGGAGAAGTAGATTTGAGTGTCATCAGCGTACTGATGACACAGCGCTCCATGCCTCCAGATGATCTCACCCAGCGGTTTCATATAGATGTTAAATAGCATTGAGGACAGGATGGCTTCCTAGACCTCCTGGCTTCAAACACATCTCAGTGTTTTTGATTTTTTTTTTTTTAGTGGAACTGAGTGCTTTATGTTTGTTTGTCCCAATGCACAACTAGAGGAGATCAAATACTGTAATTATAAACGGTGCTGTTCAATTTATCTTTCACATACTGTACAGTGGGCCCTTGATATCTGCTGTGGTTTGGTACCAAAATCTGTAGATGCTCAAATCCCATTAAATACAATAGTATAGTAAAAAGTGTCCCTTATATAAAATGGCAAATTCAAGGTTTGTTTTTTGGAATTTATATATTTCTTGGATGAAACCGATTTTCTCGATCCATTTCAAACCAGCTTCAGGGCAGGTTATAGAGTGGAGACAGCCATGGTTGCTCTGACTGACGACCTCCGCCTGAGCATCGGCAGGGGTAGTGTGACCCTGTTGGTGCTCTTGGATCTCTCCACGGCTTTTGATACAATCGATCATTCCATCCTTTTAGATCGGCTGAGAGAGTTGGGGATCGGTGGCACCGCGCTCCGGTGGTTCCGTTCCTTACTCTCTGGCAGATCTCAAAGGGTGAGACTCAGGGAAAGCTGCTCTTCTAAAATCGAGCTTAGCTGTGGCATTCCACAGGGCGCTATTCTGTCCCCGATGTTATTCAACATCTATATGAAGCCGTTGGGTGAGTTCATTCGGAGGCACGGAGCTCAGTGTCATCAGTACGCTGATGACACTTAGATCTATTTCTCCGTGACCAGATCATCTGCTCAGACCTCAGATGGCGTCTCCCCTCTCAATGACTGCCTTGCGGCGGTAATGGATTGGATGAGGAAAAACCGATTGAAGCTTAATCCAGACAAAACAGAGGTGCTCACAGTCATAGGCCCAAAACTAGGTTTGGGAATACAACTTTTAGTCCTCGATGGAGTCACACTCTCCTCGAAGGACTCTGTTCACAGTCTGGGGGTACTCCTTGATCCGTCGCTTCACATGACAAGTCAGGTGAATGCGACGGTCAGGAGCACTTGTTACCAGCTTCGGCTGATACACCAGCTGCGCCCTTTCCTGGAGAGGAGGGATCTGGAAACTGTGATACACGCACTGGTAACCTCATGTTTGGACTACTGTAATGCACTCTACATGGGGCTACCCTTGTGCCTAACCCGGAAACTACAAATGGTCCAAAATATGGCAGCCAGGCTTCTGGCTGGAACATCCAGGAGAGAGCATATCACTCCTGTGCTAAAAGCCTTCCACTGGCTGCCGATCAGTTTCCGGGCACAGTACAAGGTGTTGGTTTTAACCTTTAAAGCCTGTCATGGCTTGGGCCCATCTTATCTAAGGGACTGCCTCCTCCCATATGAACCCCCCCGCACACTCCGGTCCTCTGGGAGGAACCTGCTTCAAGCTATGAAGACCAAGCTGGTACAGACCTCCCAGAGGGCTTTTTCGGCTGTCGCCCCCAAGTTGTGGAATGACCTGCCGGACGAGATGCGTCTCATTCCATCTTTAGAAGGCTTTAAAAGAGCCCTAAAGACGCATCTCTTCCGGCAGGCCTTCCCAGAGAATGTGAATATCCCCAGCTCCATACCTAGGTTTTAAGGGCTTTTTAAATCTTTTCCTGCATTTTTCTCCATACAACCTAAGATGGGTCCGCTCCCTACTATTGTGCATTGTTATTTTAATCTATTATGTTTTTTAACTCTATTGCCATTTAATTCTTTTTTAAAGGGAGGGTGGTAAAGGTAAGGAAGGGGTATTTTAACTTGATATTGTTTTAACCTCTGCTATACTCCGCCCCGATTGCTTGTTCAGAGGGGCGGAATAGAAATAAATATTATTATTATATTATTATTTTTAAAATATGTTCAAACCATGGATGCTTGAATTCATGGATAAATAATCCATGGATATGGAGGGCTGATTGTAATTTTCTGTTTTATTAATGTTGATAGCTTCTTCTGTTTTTGTTGTTTGCTTGTTTTTTCCTCCTCCTTAGAAACTAGCAAAAACAAAAGACGTTCATTGTGGACTGTCCTTGAACTTGCCTGTAGAGAGATCTTGTAGTACTTTTGAGACTAACTGAAAGAAAGAAGTTGGCAGCATGAGCTTCCACAGTCTAAAGTCTACTTCCTCAGATCCATTTGTCCTTGAAACTGTAGTTCCATTTGGAGCAAGAGAGAGTTTTAAAAAACCAGTTTGTAATTACTGTTTGAATAAACTATTCTTTTAATAAGCCAAACATGATAATTTCATGCCAAACTGAGTTATACATTATACATTTGATATTTCTACATCTGCATCCTCACAGCAGGAATAATACAGGTTTTCAACACTTTAACTGCCATGGTTCGAGGCTACAGAACACTGGGAATTGTAGTTTGTTGTGGCATCAGAGCTCTCTCACACAGAAGGCAAAATGTCTCACAAAACTACAGTTCGCAGAATTCCCTAGCATTGAGCCAGGGCTGTTACAGCATTGTCAACCTGGATTTGGTCTGTAGTGGGGACACAGCCTATAGTGACAAAATGACTTTCAATCTGCAAGGGACGCTAATGCATTTTCTCAAATTTTACAAAGAATTGTTTGTCTTATGGGGAAAAACAGAGGGGGAAAAACCTGCTTTCCTGCTGGCTTCAAATTTGGTATGTGGAATGAAATGCATAATTGTTGGGTGCCTAGCTCTTCTTACGAGTGGCATGGTTTGCAAAGCAGTTGGCAAGTTTGCATGCTTGAGCATCACCTGGAAGAGATACCACCCTTATTTTCATTCAGAAAATGGCCATTGCTCTCTGGGTTCCCCTGCACCTGTTGTGTTGAATTGGTTGTAATGACAAGCTTCCAAGATCCCCCAGTTCTGCCCATTGACTTCCAGGACTTAACTATGGGAAGATGCAGCATCTCTTGTATCTAGCCTGCCCAGTAACCCCTGGTTGGAACAGCATTTGCCCTGGCTTGGCTGCTCTCAAATTTATCAGCACCTTCTGGTGAACTTTCGGAGACAGTTCAAAGTAAGCGTTCCCCCTCCACCTCAACCCCCTGACAGCCAAAAACAGGGATTGGGGGAAACTAGGCTGTGGGGATGAAGTTTTTGGCCAGTTTGGATCAGGCTGGTTCATTTGGGCTGTCCTACAGATGTACAATTTCTGGATATTGTGAAGCTGTGAAGTTTTGTTTTTCCTTTTCCTTTTGAAAAAATGGAAATTTTCAGGAGAAATTGAGGGAAAATGGGATATTAGCATCATTTACAGATTGAAAACCATTTTGTTATTTTAGGATCATAACATTCATTGTGTATATAATACAGCCAGCCTGCTGTATCCACAGGTTTTTTGCACCCACAGATTCAACCATTTAAAAGCATACCTTCATTTTGCCATTTTATATAGGGACACCATTTTACTATGCCATTGTATTCAATGGGACTTGAGCATCCACGGATTTTGGTATCTATGGGGGGGGGGGACATCTGGAACCAAACTTTAGTAGATACCAAGGGCCCACTGTATGCTTAAACCATACAGTCTCATTCAATGTAAAATTGACATGTTTTGTATAGTAAAAGTCCAGTTCAGCAGACAACAGTTACAAACTGAATTCCCTTTTTAAATTTTTTTAAAAAATTTCTCACCAGAATTATAAGGTCCTACCTTGTGAGGAACATATTTGGTTTTGCCACTTTATCATGAGGAGGCAAAATAACCAAGCATGCCTCAAAAGAAATCCCTGAACTATTCTTTTTTTAAAAATCTTACCTTTTCCTCCTGAGACAATAATGATGATCACGTTAAATGTCAGAAATAAATAAGTAAAGATACTAGGTATTTTAAGTAAGTTAATTAATCATTTTAATTAATACAGTTTAATTGTGTTTTAGCAAATCTAGATAGAGTCAACCAGCTATCTATAAACTGAATGCCTTAAACCCCCAATGAATTAAATGAAGGCACTGGTTGCTTTGCAGCATTTTAGTTCTGTTTCTGTTTATGGCATGTTTTCTGCCATTCTTTTATTCTACTGTTTTACAAATCTGTCTTACATCAATTATTTTTATGACCATAGTTTGCCATTCAGTGTATTTATGTTTTCCGATTAATGTTCAGAATGGACACATATGATTTTTAAAGAAACGTATTCATTCCCATAAAAGAAAGTGTATTATTTTGCTATTAATGTACAATATGTATATTCGCGATTTTTAAATACATGCAAGAACTTAGCCTGGACTTAGGATATTTTAAACCTCATTGTATTAATTGACAACTTCTGATTTCTGGGAGGAGGCTAACTATATAAACTGAAGGTTTTAGTTTCAGGGCCTTGTCTCACTACGCTCTTCTCCCACTAAAATATTGTGTTTATAAAAACACTATTCAAGTGAGATTGCTCTCTTTCCTCTCACATCTTCAGAATCATTCCAGGATTACAGTGTCCGTTTGTGCTAAAACTTTATCACATGTAGCATTTGGGACTGCCCACCCTCTATTTCCTCCATGACATTATCCCTGCCCCTTTTCCTTTGGCAAACATGCTCTTTGGCACACAAGCACATGCACACAAATGGAGGCTTCTCCACAAAAATACATAATATATAAAATATAAATATATAGTATTTCATATTTATGGAAACAATCTGACTTATTTTTTCTCCGTATGTGGGGGGAGGGACGTCCCTGATCAGATCAGACTTCTAGTTAACTTCAGTTGACTTCAGACTTCTCTAATGGCTAATCTCTGGCATATGAAGCCAGCAACTACTGATATCTCTGTTTCATCTATTCCAATGCTTGCTTTCATCTACTAGCAATTAGTAAGTCTGAAATTAAGAAGGAAGGAAGGAAGGAAGGAAGGAAGGAAGGAAGGGTTAATCAAATATTTTTTTAAAAACATAAAACTGTAAAGCCCAGGCATGTGTGTGTGTGTGGAAAAGAGTTGGAATCAGACTTTTCCATGTAGCGGATTTTAAGGATTTGATGGAGACTCCACAATGGGGTTAGAAAAGAGGAGAGGCATGTAGGGTAAAAGCAATGGGCAATCTCTGACAAGCCTCAGTTGGGGGGGGGGGGGGTGAGGAATGGTTTCATAGTTGAAAAGAAATCAAACTGAAATGCCCACCCTTCTTCTTCTCACCCAGAGGCAGATTGACATTTCCCCGCCAACACGCGCACACTGATTGTCCACTGACCACCAAAGATCACTGTAAAAGTGCAATTGAACATTCACATGAAAAATTGTAGCAGAAAAGTAGCAAGAAAGGAGATCGTTAATGGATTTTTTGTGTGTGTGTTAATAAAAAGAAATGTCTTCAAAATGATCTCCCATGGGAGAACAACAGAAGAGCAACACCATTGTGCAACAAGGCTAAGGCAATAGCGGAACTAATGTGCTGATGTGATAAGACTCTGTATCAGGCTGTGGCTGGAGAAGGTGAGAGGTGTGATTATGCGAGGAGTTTTACTCTGATGTTTCAGTGAGGTTTGAAATTAAGTACGAGACAGTTGTATCTATTGTTGGCATGATTATGTAGTTATTTTAAGTAATGTTTCCTGTTCTGACTTTTCATTCTGAAAAGAATGCGAGGGCTGTATGGAACAAATGATAGGTATTTTCAGTCACTGAAGAATACAAGATATGTGAAAATGCATCTGGCTTTTTGAAACTGTTGGCTATTTGTTGACAGTCTCCCATTATGTAGAAGTTTATGCCTAATTGACTTCCACCTGTACAGAACTGTGCCTTCTGTACTAACTACTTCTGGATTTATATGGTGCAGGTACTTATAACAAATTATTGTCCTTTTCTTTCATGCCCAGCCTGGAGGATGACTCGGAGGACTCTGAGGATGAGCCAGAGCACTTGGGACCTGAGCCTGCAATTGGGGAGGCTGAGGCTTGCCCTAGTTTGTGGCCTCTCCAGAGGTTCAGCAGCCAAGTCTGCCTGTGGCTGAGTCTGTGGACATAGAGAATGATCAGGGAAGTGTGCCTACCTTCAGAGAGCATCAGGCCAAAAAGGAGGGCCTTTGAAGGTTGCAGAGGCTTTATCAGAAATGTGCTGGTAATCAGACACACCTGAACGCCTGATGCCTGCCTTTTTAGGCAGCTGGAGAATGTTTGTCTAGTTGCCAGTGATTATCTGACCTTCTTGAGGAAAGGCTCTGTCTCGTACTCCCAAACCCTTGCTTCTTGGATCGCTGACCTATCTTGATTATCTGGAACCCTTGACATTGGACTGCATTATCTACCAGCCTATCTGATACCCTGGACCTTGGACTTCTTGACAATTCTTTTGGTAATACTTCTTGTGATACTGCACTTAGACTCAAATACTTTGTTACTTAGCTCTGGCTCTGCCAGTCAGGGATTTGTTTGTTTGGGAACTGAGCTGATCTTATCAGCCATTTGGCCACTTTTCTGGACATTTTGATTGGTTGAACCTATGTGGATTTGATAAAAATTCATCTTTTAACTTAATTTATTTTAAAAAATATATACAGGTTTTGGTTTTTTTCCCCCCTGACTATGTTGGTTGATAGTTTTTTGAGTCAGCCCTTCTGTTTTTCTCTCTGTCATTTTGCCATGCTAATTGTGCAAAAAAATATGTCAAAACCAAAAACTGATAGGCTTGTTGTTTTGTTTATCCCTGCCTCTTCTAAGAAAAAGAGTTCTTCCCACTTTTGATTAGCTCTTTGTTGTTGTTAGAAATGCAGCCATTCTCAATACTTAAAAATTTAACACTGTAATAGAAAAAGCATCAGTGATAGTGTTTAAATAGTTTTGAGTAACCCAAAGTTTCTCATCTCTTATCCACCTGTCCTAAACTTTCTGAGATGTCAACTGAAACTTTTCTTTTCCTACCCCTTTATTATCTCCCTTCTACCAAAAGTAAAACTAGCTTAGTTCAGTGTTAGCCTAGCATGCTTAGAGAGGTTTTTAATGGAAGTTTTACAATAAAGTTTTAATATGTTTCTTTACCCTTTGGCATCTTTACTTTCAAATCAGAATTAGTAGCTGCTACACACATGAACTCTGCATCACATTTTTTCAGTGTTAGATGGGTCAAGCTGATTCCTGGATTCCCGGCCCCCTTAGTTAAACAACTCTCACTATCGTGCCATTTAAAAACTAAGCTGATAGTAAGTTACATACTGTATATACTTATGTATAAGCCTAATCATTTTAGTAAAAAAAATGACTCAAAAATTTGAGTTAACTTATTTATGGATCAGTATAAATACTGTACTTTCATCAAATAAGAAACCATGCCCTGGTGAAAGCCGAGAGCTTAATCTGTTCTTGGAACACCTAAAAGAAGCATCAACCCCCTCTACTGCCTCATCTATCAAGCCTTTAGGGTTGGCACAAACAGTTATGGCTGTCAAACCTTTTAATGATCTTTAGCATACCTTTGCTTCATCCTTTACATTCTTTGTTAACATGCTGCTAAGTTATACCTTTGATTTATCCATGGGTCATATCAACATCCATAGTTTTGGCCCCAAAACCTGTCCTCGACTTATACATGAGGTCAACTTATAATCGAGTATATAAGGTATTTCAGTTCTCTATTTGTAATCTAGCTGCTTATGTCTGTTTTTTTATCTGTGCCAACTGGACATATTCAAAACTATACCCTCCCACCCCAATCTTCTGTTTCTGATCTCTTACTTAGATTGTATCATACGACTTATTTCTTGACTGTCTGCTTCTTTTTGCATGTCTCCAGAATCTCTGTTCTCCTTTGACATGCTCAAGATCCAAAAGCATAAGTTTGCATCTTGATTGACATGTATGACTATCAACTTGAATTCTGGTTTTCTTCACATGATAAAAGGCTAATCAATTCTACATGACGGATTTTTAAAAACCCAGTTTCTCCACCACCACCCAGACATGGCTTGGGAGATTGCATGAAATATTTGACAACTGCTTTTTTTGGCTCTCCAATTTATCCTTCATCTAGTTAAAAAATAATCATGCTGCTGATAAAATATAGAATAGAATAACCCATCAGTTGTGACACATAGACAAAATGAGACCCTGAAGGTATTTTCTTTTTATGTTGGCATTAATGATACAGAGAAAGACAACTATGACCTTAATGTGACTTTCAGAAATTTAAGTCCTCCCTTCAAATTTTCTCCTCCTTTTTGCTTTTAGGACCCATTGAAGCACTCAATTAAAATAAGCATGTTGAATTCAAATTTTATTTATTATTTGTTGTTGTTAACAGTCCCCAATTGGCCTCGAAGAAGGGCGAGTTAATGAGACACTTCTAAGCCCCTCTGTCCTCAGTTGGCTTGCTCAGGCTGTGAATGGTTTCCTGACAGCTCTTGGCCAGTGACCTGTTGTTGTCCTTGCTGATCTCTGCAATGGACAGATGCCAGAGTGGTGGATATGATTACTCCTATGTGTCCCCTCCCATAGAGTGAAGCCAAGTGACTCACCTGGTTTACTAGGGAGATGGAGACTAGAACACCACTGGCAAAAACCTTGAAGTGAGTCCAAACAAATATATGAGGTCACTGGAAAGCCTATGCCATGTGGTAGCACAGTTAAGAATTATGTTTCTCTGCCACAATTATATCCCTACACTGGTATCCTGCAAAGCTGTCTTATGTGTTTAGGGCCCTTCTATGCCTTATTCCACAAGAAGAGAATGCGAGAGCCTCCAGTGAAGAATTTGCACAACACTTTGTGGACACAATTCTTCTGCTCTGCCTTGGATGCTGTAGTTGATAAGACTACACTGACTTGGATGCGGTAGTTGACATGACTACACTGATGGACACTTGGCTCACACTTATCTTCTGTTATTTGATATGTTTCAGTTTGTGCAACCTGAGGATATGGACAGGATCTTTGGAGAAGTTAAAGCCACAATGTGTTACTTAACCTATGCTTATCCTGGCTCATGAAAGCGCCCAGAGGGGGACTTGCCAAATGGTAAGAGCATAATGAACACCTAACTACAGGCATATCTCAGCCAACAATTACTTGAACATTAAAGCTCCTTTTTAAATCTGCCCAGCTTTCCCTTTTGTCTTCATCTCACCAGCCCCATCTATATACCTGGAGGTTTTGTTGTTGAACCAGCACTAAGAAGATTCCCCAGGCATCCTTACTTCCTGCAAGAGCTGTTCCACAGGATCATCCTGCAAGACTAACAGTCACCTAGGGAGGATTGGGGTCAGCCTTGTCCACAGGGGCTTTTACAACCCGCAGGAGCTGCTCAACAGGATCAACAGTCACCTAGGGAGGGTTAGAGGCAGCATTCTGTCCAGGGTTTTGCAAAACATGCAAGAGCTCCAGCAGATCACCACTTTCCTAGAGAGGGTGAGTTGTGTCCTACTCCCCAGGTGTTCTTATGTCCTGCAAGAGCGGTTCCACGGGATCACCCTGAAAGTGTAACAGTCACCTAGGGAGGGATGGGGCGGCTCCTCCCTAGGGGCTCCCACAACCTGTAAGAACTGCTCCATGGGATCACCAATGGCCTAGGGAAGGTTGGGGAAGCCTTCTGGCCAGGATTTTTAAAAACATGCTACTCCACAGAATCAACAGTCTTTATTCTTTTATTTAAGAAAAATTGTTGGGCTACGTTTGGAAAATTAAGCAAAGGAAACATAGATTCTGTCTTTGTTTTTAGATCTTGTTTCAGTACTACAGGCTTCTTATGGAACTGAACAGGGCAGTGTACAACTGCCTTTCATATTTCCACACTAATTTCTACAATTTCTACACCTGGTTTCTGTGATCACCAGGAAACAAAAGTATCTTAGTATTTTGAGTATCTCTTAGTAGATAGTGAAGAGGTAATGTCTCTAGTTCAGAATTTGTCCAGGAAAGTGTGGCATTGCAGGGAATGTTCTGCTCATTATAGGTCTTTCAACAGTTGGTAACGCTGAGTTGTGGTAGACTCAGCATAGAAGAGGGATGAGCAACCTCTGGTCCTCCAGATGTAGTTGGACTGTAACTCCCAGCAGTCCTATGAGTGTGGCCAATGGTGAGAGATGGTGGAAGCTGCATCCAAGAATATTGCCGGGACACAAGTTGCCCTCCTTCACTGTATAGGAGAGGAGGAAAAATAAGTGCTTTGGCTAATATTTCTTAAGGTGTGGGATGAACTGTGTTAATGTTGATCTACAGTTTCTCAGAAGGACCCTTCCCCTTTATATTCCATGTCTTTCTTGGGCCCTAACTTGTATTTCTTTTGAGTTTTTCCAGAAACTGAAGACCTTTGCAGGAACCAGATTCCTGTATTGAAGTGAGTTGCTCAGTAAAATACATTATGAAGGTTGTGCAGTCAAAGGCTTTCATGGCTGGCATCCATAGTTTTTTTGTGGGGTTTTCAGGCTATTTGGCCATGTTCTAGAAGAGTTTCATCCTGATGTTTTGCCAGCATCTGTGGCTGGCATTTTCAGAGAATGCTTGCCTGGAAAAGGGTTAGGTATATATATCCTGTGTGACCCTGGGAAGGGAGGAGAGATTTGCTTGTGTATTGTTCTGTTGCTAATGGCAGGCCTCAGGGTGGGAGGATATGCAAACGAGGATTAGTGCCTGCTTGATTAGTGCTCATTGTCAGCTGGGAAACCCCTGATCCTGGGAGATTTCTCATTTGCATGATGCTGGCGAAATGTCAAGAAGAAACTCTTCTAGAACATGGCCACATAGCCCAAAACCCCCACAAAAATCTATTATGAAGGCTCTCCATGCTCAACATGGGCTGCAGGCTGCAGTTCATTGCTTCATGGTGGCCTCTCTGCTTGGTGAACTGGTTAGTGAAGCCAGGAAGAAAGTACTTTTGAAGGATCCCAAGACCATGGGAATAAGAATCCTCATACTATAGGAAAGAAAGATAATGCAATTGGTCAACTCTTTGTTCTAATGGGAACTTACCATTTAAGGTACCAGAAAAAGCCTTCTGTCAGGAATACCCAGCATTGGATATGATATTCAGAAATCTACAGATATATGAAGAAACCTAAGTCACCAGAGAATGGAGATGCTGCCAGCTATATTAAAGGGAAGGTAATGGCAATCCTCCCCTGAATTTTGGCAAGAAAATCCTACCATAGGGTGTCCATAAGGTGGAATCAACTTGAGAGCACTTAACAGTTGTTTAGAATCTTTTTAGCCATTTAAAATTGTTTAACTTACTGAGTCTTTAAATACATTTTGACATTGCTTAAATTATTCATCCAATTTAATATGAAATTGTTTAATTGCAGGGTGAGTGAGTGAGAGCGTGTGCTTGTGAATGAGTATTCTTCTTTTAAATAAACTAAATTAATTTGGAAACTGCCTCTGGAGTTCGCTGGATTCGGAACCATTATACAAAGGCTGAGACCCTGGCTTTCCATTACAGAAGCCTTCACGCTGCTTCCCACTGAGCTACATCAGTTTCCCCATTGAGTACAATTTGTAGGTGCCTTCTCAGGACCCCCTGCAATTGAACTAACACAGTGGATTTCCACGGTTGAAGGGGCTTCAAACCCCGGTGTCCAGAGTTGTAGTTGAACACCCAACCCATTACACTACACTGACTCACAACAGATAACCATAAGCTAAAATACTTATCTGTACACAGATATCATAATATATAACAATACTTCATAATAATTCAAATGATGGCTGTAATCTTATTAGTAACATATGCATGCGTATGCCTTACTTTCAGGAAGGGTAGACGTATGTCTTGCCTTGGACATTTTGCAAAATGCTGTTCACTAGCCCCTTGAACAGTATCCCAAAACTATCCTTCTGTAGCTGTTAAGCCCCAAAGCTTTGGTAATTCACTGGCTGAAAGAGAGACAGTCAGGGGGTCAAGAAACATCCTATCTTGGCTATAGCTGAGGAGGAAAGAGGCCTGCCTCTGCGGCTGAAGAAGAAAGAGAGTAAGGATGAGTTACTGAGTGCTAACCTCAAAAACCCTTAACACAGTTCCTCCTATTGAAACTACTCTTGAAGCTGTGGTTTGGTTCATGTGTCCTAAGCGCTGGAGTTCCCCAGTTCTGGGGAACTAACACAAACCAAGAAGGAGTTTTGCAAAAATCCAAGCAAACTTGTGCTTTAGGTAAAGAACTGGCTGGGAAATGTACAATGTGTAGTTATTTTACATTATCTCTCATTTAGCTAACACTTATTTCTGGAATTCAGTCCATGTCGTAATGCCAAGTCAATCACTTTACCTTAAAATAAATTTGATTATGTTGTCCCTTTTTTGTTGTTAAGAAAATTCCCAATTTAATCGACTTTAACCAGTTATTTCCTAGTTTCTGTATGATTGTACTCTTAATACAGGAGTGGACACCTGTGGTGGGTCCAGAGGTCAGCTCCCTGGATCTTTCTGTGAACTGAATGCTCAACAAAACTTAACAAAATGTAAGCCTGTGACTCTAACATCATCTTTCCCCTCCTTCTCCTGTATGCTTTTTAACACCTTTGCCCAATGAAGAAGCCAGTGGAGTCTTGAAACCTTGTATGATGTATTGTGTGCATTTCTGGTTGACTCAATAAAGTCATCACTGTTTTGTGGATTTTGCATGTTACTGTATTTTCCTGTATGGCTAACATAGCTGCTTGCTGGATATGTTTTCAATTTTCCCAGGAAGCCAAATATATTGCTGCATATCCACTAGGAGGAGCAATATCTCAAGTTGTGGGCAGCATTACAAACTCATGAGAATGTGTATTGAACAGTATTGAACAAGTTACAGTGCTGTACTCTCTTCTTACTGGTCACCTCCTCTCTATACTTCCTGAAAGTTCATCATCAGAAATGGGATAAATAGAGTTAGGTACATCTGATAAATTAATATTCCAGAGTTCTGAGAACCACATAAATGTTCTTACAGTGGGAGGGGAAAGTAATACAGTGGGCTATTCCTTACGCAGGGGATCTGTTCCAGATCCCCCCAACATAAGGGGAATTCCACTAATGCTCATGTCCCATTGAAAACAATGGGGCACGTACTTGCGGCACATATGCCCTATGTTTGATTGATGTGCGGCTTCAGTGTAAGCTTGAAGCCACGTACAGTGTGCCCACGTACAGTGCGGGCACAGTGTATTCTTTGAAGGAAGGATGGAGAGAGCGTGGCTTATGCTTGTTCCCTCAATCCTTCCGCTAACTTTTATGGGTGAAAACATCCCTGGAACGGGTCAGTTGCTGCTGCTGGAGGATTCCACCTAAGTGACCAAGTAATATCAGAGTGTGGTCAAGATGGCAACAGTTATTAATTAGGAATTATCATTATTATTATTTTATTTCCTTATATCCTGTCTTTCTCCCAATGGAGGGACTCAAGGCAGCGAACAAATATAAAACAATACCATTAAATAACAATACAAAATATTAAAATACATACATATAAAATTTTAAAAACAATTACCAGTAAACAATTTTAAGAAATAAAACAGTTATACATTAAAATATACTGTAATATATTAAAATACAAACCATTAAAAGTTTGGTACCCCAGCATTAAAAACCCAGTCTTTCTCCGCTTAATAGACCTGCCTGCACAGGAACATTTTTACTTGGCGTCGGAAGGATAGTAAGGATGATGCCATCCCTGGCCTCTCTAGGGAAGGAGTTCCAAAGCTTGGGAGCAGCCACTGAGAAGGCCCTCTCTCTTGTTGATGCTTGGGAGATGCACCTGAGAATGTGGTGGGACAAAGAGAAGAGCATCTCCAGATGATCTCAGTACTCTGGTGGGGAGATACAGTCCTTCAAATAGCCTGGACCCAAACTGTATAGGGCTTATAGATCAAAACCAGCACTTTGAATTGTGCCCAGAAATGGACTTGCAGCCAATAGAGCTGTTGCAACAAGGAAAACAAGCTAGGGGAGGTTGAGGAAGTTTGCTTTTGCCTGAGCCAACTGGGAAAAAGCAAAGGAAAAAAAATGAAAAAGCACCCCATCTTTGATCCTCTAATTCCCTCCCACATGTTTTTAAGGTATTTTATGCATTTTATTTTACATTTGGTCTATGACCATAAATAAATATTGATTGATTGATTGAGTACTGAGTAATGAAATAGTCAGAACCAAATATAAAATACAGTCGTCCTTCCTGATTCTCAGTCTTGCTGTTTGCGTCCCTCAGTTTTTTGTGGACAATGAGCTGGGAGGGGCATAATGGCACGCATGCATGTGGCGCGCGCACAGTGCCACACTGAGAGCGCCTCCCATTGAAATCAATCTATACTTCCAATGCCAGGAAGTACAGAGAGGAGGTGACCAATATTGGCGATTTTCCCGATTTGCGGGGTGTGTGTATCCAGAATGGATCCCACACGAATCAGAAGGCACAACTGTATTGATAGAATACCATCCATTATAAATGAAGCACAATACAATTGTTTGGGGCTATTTTTAAAGAATTATTCTGTACTAGGTTAATTTTTGACCTTTCTCAATGATCAGTATTTGCTACATTAGCAAGACAAGAGAACAAGAGAACAGAGTGGAGGCCAATGGAAAGAATTCAACAGTGTGAGGGTAACTCTGTAAAGAATCTCAACTGTGTGCACCTGTAGGATTTTTCGGTAAAAAAACCCACTTTTTCTCTATTGATTTCTGACTTAATTGTCCTTCTCTAGCAATTCCTTTCCCAACGTGATACAGGCTAAAGAAGAAATGTGGGATGAATTGGCTCATATCGTTTATGTGCTTGTGAACACTATTTAAAAGGTATTACAAATGTTAACTGGAAGAGAAGTTGCCCTTCACTTAGGAAATGAATTAATATAATGAATTTCCGTAATGTAATTTCAGTACTTTCAGTAACTTAGACAATTTGCTATGTTAGCAGCTCCTACTACTGGTTCTATTTTCAAAATAAGTTTGAATACCAAAGTAAGGTTTCATAATGACATAGACCATCCCAGGTATTCCCGAAGAAGATTCATAGATGTGACTTGTTTATCAGATGAGTTAGTTTCTAATATTTACTTACATTCATAGAGCTTGGTAAATAGAACAACTTTTACAGATGCAACTAAATCCACACTATTTTAAGCAGCAATTCATGTCTTCACTATAAAAGTGAACATGTACACACATCTTGTGTCCAGGAAAACATACACATTTTTGTGAGCACAAGCCAAAATCAGCCTCAGATGTGCCAGAGATTGGGTGCAGGAAAAACAAGATGGCAATCTTGTTCAAAAGCCAACTGGACAGATGGATTAATTTTAGGTTTAACCCAAAGGAAAGTATCTTCTACTCTATCTGAAGGCAGCAGGCAAGCTTAAAAGGGCATAGGACAGACTACATGGCATATACAGCTTTCTTTTCCAATACCTTGCTGCCATATATTTGCATTAACTGACTAATGAGAGGTATTTTTGTTGTTTGTTGTTAATTTTTACTACCATAGCCATCTACCTACTATCTATGGTTCTCATGACGTATATTGCCACATTACTATAACCATCATTGAATTGACTATTATGGAAATATTGTGGTTGTAAAGACCAAAGGAAGCACAGTGGACACAGTTTTTGCAGGATCTGATTTTACTGGGTTATTTACTACAGGTACAGTTACTTATTTCCAGGATATAATGTTCACAATAATGGTATAGGGTTTTTTTTTCCCCCTGAGCTTCAGTGTTGTTGACTCTTATCAATTGCCATTAGTATGCTTTCAATCCATATTGTTAATTGGAATATATAGTTCTCTTCAGTACCTCGTATTATGTATCCTGTGTTTTATAGTATTACTAGAATGTGGTTATTATATACATAATAATATTGTAATTGTTGATAATTGTTGAGTTGTGGTTTCATTCCTTTGGGCCATTGTTGCAATAGAGTGTTATTATACGTTAGTTTCTCTCTAGCTATTTTTGTGTTTGTTGTTAACTGCCTTCAAGTCTTTCTTCTCATGATATTTTTTAAGGAATAATAAGTTATCGAATGAGCGATCTAATTAGTTACAGTACTTTCTAAACACTCTAACAAGTAGCAGCAATGAATGAACTGTTTCCTAAGCATTCTAGGGTGTAACCAGAATAAATTATTTTTACATTTCTAAGCTCTGAGCTAGCTGCATTGCGCTCTTCTGACTCTTCCAGCTTCTTGGAAGCAGCTCTGGTTTGGCCATTGCTGAGAAATGGAGGAAGGACACTCTTTGTCATGGTAACTGGAGACTATACTCCTCAGTGCAGTTTGTTATGGACAAGGGCCTACGTTCAAGCACTAGACCTGCCCAGGTTCTTTCTCTATTAAACAAAAACATCAGGGGGAAAAAACGACAAGTGCCCTTGTTCGGACCATTCTGTTGACTCACTTCTCCTAGCTGTTTTTTTAAACAAACAAACAAAATTGGCCTTGACCTAATACGGCAGTAAAGGAGGACAAGAATTTGGATTGTCCTTGTTTCACATTCACAGAGGGATTCAGTGCAACCAATTAAAAGTTTGCACAGTGCTGTCTCATTAATTTTGTTAAATTAATAAAGTACAAACTAAGTTAAAAATAGACGTGATTACAATAGTATATCTGACGTCCCAGTTCCTTGCCTTTGTATTAATTGTTGCATGTGAGTGCCTTCTCTCTTCAATGACGAAAAGATCACACCAACATTTGTGGAGGATTTTGAAGTACCAAAGCCACAATTTTTCAAGTTTGATCAGCATTTCAAGTACTTTCAAGTCTGATCAGTGGAATCCTCACATTGTCTGAATGTGAGAAGTCAGTTTGCCAAGAAACTGAAATGGCATAACCTCAATAGGCATTGCATCTGAATGTGTATTTATTCAGATAAAATTTCCATGAGGCTTACTTCCAGGTAAAAGTGCGCACATTTGCAGCATAGAATGGAGTTTATATTATTCGTATCAGAATTAAATTGTCAGGGAAATAAGCCAGGAATGGTTCCTTTCCTCATTCAACAATTTCTCTGTGGTAAGCAGCTATACCAGCTAGACATGCATTAGGTTTAAATATGACTATTTCCTGAATTCGTGTGAATATTTCCCTGTCATATTGGGATTTTTTTTTTAAAAAAAAATACCCATGTGAATGGATTGGATCAGCACTCTACGTTTACCATCTCCCTGTAATTTATATGCTTCTCACTCAGTTAATCTGAGACTAGCCAGATGGACTCTTATTCAACCTTCAGTCACCTAGACTCCAGCAATGAAAATGGTAAATTATCAAGAGTTGCAGCCATGGGATTGTGTGTCTTTGTAAGGGTTTTTTTTTTTTTTGGTCCAGATATTATTCTTGCAGTCTTTTCCTCCTCTCTATAACATGTCAAGTATTGTTTTCTTTAATGTTGTTGCCATGGAACAACCTCAAGCTTTTGGAACCCTTGAAGCGTTGGCATTTGCTTCCACATTCCCCACCCATGTTCATACCAGTTTCCTGAGCTTCTGAAATTTACAGCTATTACTCAAAGAGGGTTGGGAGGGAGCGGCTCGGTAAAGTTCCATTAGATACAGCTTTCTATGAAAGAGAATAAAGGTTATGCAATTTAGTTTCAGAACAGCTAGTGCTCAGACCACTAAAGGAACTAGGCTGTGCTACACTTATGAAACATCCTTCTCTTTCAATCTAGATTGTTTCATCTCCCGGAATGTTTTAGACCCAGATACTGCAAACTTCTGATTGTCCCATTTCAGGTTTTTCTTGGTAAAAGTGCCCTTTTCTGTGTGGTACTAAACAGCTAAAATGCCACTGCCATTGACTCTGAGATCTTCTGCCAATGTTACGTCCCATAACTGCTGCTGTTGCAGGTTCATAGACTCGAGCAAGGAAGCCATGGTCCTGAGTTTGAAGATCTAAGCAGGGCTGTTGATGACAGGGTGTCTTAGAGGTCTGTCATTCATAGGGTTGCTATAAGATGACACCATCTTGATGTCAATTAAAAGCAACAAGGAACAAACTGCCAATTTTACCTAATCTTCTGAAATCCAGTATCCACTTACATTAGCAGCGCGATTTGCAAATTGGTCAAAAACTTGAAAAGGCAAAGAAACAAGATGTTGTCAGTGGCATTTCCTTGTGAATCATTTGTCATGAGCACAAGATTGGGCTGGGCCTAATTTTCATTGAGGTGGGGCATCAATGAAATGGGCTGTAAGAGGACATAAAGCAGGCTACTGAACCCAGATGTCTTACTCACTACTCCAGCTCTTAGGCTGAGGGAATTACGAGCCTGGTCTGAGCTCTGCTGTGGTGCCACCTCTTAGTGTTCAGGATCAGAATTTGGATCTCAAGCATATTATCAGGGAATATTTGGACATTCTTCAGTAGAAATGGAAGAAGGACTCTAGTGTCAGCATCAATGGCAATGAAGCAGAGACTCGTTGTCATGGCTATGTCATGAAAAGAGCAAGTATATGAAGGCTGGTTTTTGATCCTTGCATGGCTGACAGTTTTGCAACTAGGGCACCTGTTGTTCCTCTGCTCTGACCATGTGCACATGATCAGGCAAGGACACAAATGGTTCTTGTGGTTTTGCCAAAGACAAGATCAAGTTTTTCTCACCACAGAAATGGATAAAGGATACTGACTGTACAAAAAGTAAATGAGTTTAGTTGCTAAAACTCATCTAAGAAAGTTCACAGACAGGCCAAAATGAAGCTGCTTTGGGTCAATTTGGAGGTATGCTGTTTAAATGACACATGCATCTTAAGAGGCCAGAAGCAGCATTCTGCACACAGGTTCTTTTACATTTTGCAACATCCTTTATACTAGTGTTAAAACTAGCTACTGTAAAACTGAACTGTGCCTTTATCTGTGCTCCAGTCTTTAGGACTGGAGTGTGGCTTTAGCACAGTTTTTGGACTCTGAGGACACGTGCATCATTTAAACAGCATACCACCAAAATGACCCGAAGCAGCTTTATTTTGGACTGTCTGTTTGGGCCCTAAAGTTTCAAAGAAGAATGCAACTATATGGCATTCGAATAATAACAACTGTCCTGGAAAAATACTGTGGAAACTACTAGAAATGGCAATACAGCTAATCAGTATTCACATGTATTCTCACACACTTTGTGTGGTTTGTTTTGCAACTGCATTTCCCTAAAAGAGTGAATAATTGCACATTCTGATAAAGGCACAGTTCAGTTTTACAGTAGCTAGTTTTAACACTAGTATAAAGGATGTTGCAAAACGTAAAAGAACCTGTGTGCAGAATACTGAAAATCTGCTCAGGATATTATTCTCCTTAAACAGAGAACTGGCATGGGTTGTTTAGCTTTTGCTAGGAATTGTGATTTATTGTTATTACTGTAAAGTTAACCAAAATAAATAACTGAGGTGGTGAAAACATTAGACAAGCTTTCCCATATCCTCCAACTCTTTCAACTTGGCAGGAACAGTCCCAATTAATCCTTCTCAATTAATCCTACTCTCCTCATCCCACTTTCTCCCTTTGTCCACAGTTTGTTTCCAGTGGCGCAAAGTGAGTTCAATGCCCAAAACTAGCTTGCACTGACTTATCTCATTGGGGAGCGGGGAGAGGAAAGCAGGGGGCAGCATATTGCACTTCCCAGTCTGCGAACGCAAAAGCAAACTGCTGCAGCCTCTCCTAGCTTGTGTGTTCCTTTACATCAATAACTTTTGCTGTCTTGACCACACTCTTATGTTGCTTGGCCACATGTGTCCTGGTTTTTAATCTGTAAAATGTTGGAGAGTTTGCTTTCGAAAATCTAAAGATATAATGTACTTCTATATTTCATATACAAATATTGACAAAAGTGCATATATTTTTGCCATATAGATTGGGAAATATATACTTAGGCAGAAGAAGAATACTTTAACACAGTGGCATTCAAACTTTAACCCTTGGGAACCCACCTTTACATCTTCATATGGCTGTCATGCCCGCCCCTTGATGTAGTTTATGAATAAAAATATTTTGTTTATTTAGTGTGCATATTTTCATCCGCACATTCATGTAAGTTCATATTTTAACTCTAAAAAACATGCCAAGAAAACCCTGTGATAGGTTTACCTTAGGGTTACGATAAGTCTGAAATGACTTGAAGGCACACAACACCAACAAGGAAATAACATCATTCAAATTAGAACAGTTTTATGTAAATAAATTCAATATTTAACTCAATGCATGTGTACATTTTACACATAACAAAGCTTGGGAAGAGGAGGAAGAGAAAGAATCAGGGCCTCCAAATCTTGCTCCCGTCTCCCCTTTGAGCAACTCTCATGCCCACCCTGGGGGTCCTACCCCACTGTTTGAGAACCAGTGCTTTAACACATATGATGCATATTTTTGTTAATTTCTTTACAATAATAATTATGTCATTAAAAGCTTGTGATAATCGTGAGAACAGGGATGCATCTTACTACTGGGAATACAGATACTCTAAAGTAGCTAGAGAGCTTGATCAAGAGATAGCTTCCCTTAGTCACAGCCTGGAAAACTTACTTTGCTGGCTTGCAACTTCCAGAATGCCTCAGCTGGAACTGCTGAAATCAATAGCCTTAGGGGCATATGACTGTGTAGTGGATTAAAGATTTACAGTTTTAAAATGCTCAGGAATCCTCAACAGTTTTTTCACACTTCTCCCTGCCATCTCAATTTATCTAGTGAGTAGAATGGTTAAAAAAATCTGATATTGATAGGGATTCGTGTTAAGGCCATATTTGTAGGTCAACGTTAATCATACTTCTTGTAAGACATTTCAATAGTTAGCAGCACAATCTACCAGGAGCCAATTGTTCATCACATCCTGCAGCTTTCCAAAGAATTACTGTTGTTGTACCTTCAAGTCATGTTGACTTACAGTGAACTTAAAGCAACTCTATCATGGGGTTTCTTGGCAAGATTTGTCCAGAGAGATTTTGCCATTTCCTTCCTCTGAAACTGAGGAGTTTATCACATGGGAGGAATTTCTCTCAATTGCGAATGGAGCCAATTCACAATTACGTGAATTCGCTAGTTTAGAATTTGTTTAGAATTTATGTGAAATCTGATTGTGTTCGGAATGTGTTCACAATGACTTCCCATTGCCCAAAATTGTGTGAGATACTCTAATACGCAATTACGTGAAACCCCATGATTGCATTCGGAATGACTTCCCATTGCCCGAAATTGCGTGAGATACTCTCATTCGCAATAACGTGAAACCCCATGATTGCATTCGGATTGCCATTGCATAATACCCCCAAATTCCATCATATGATAAACTCCACAGAGAATGTCATTTGCTCAAAGTCACTGGGAGGCATGGTCCATGGCTGATCAAGGATTTGAACTCTGGTCTCCCAGAGCTGGAATTCAACACTCACCCCCCCCCCCCCCATGCTGGTTCTCAAAGAAGCATCACATTTGCTACAATACAGTATTTCTAACAGAAGTCATTGTTCCTTTTATTATGATCACCACAGTATCTGAAGACCTGGATGCAAAATCTGTTCAATTTTTTTATATACAAATTTCACTGATTTTATTAATTGTTGTTGTCAACTGACACCAAGTCAACTTTGATTCATGGCATCCCTATGAATGAGACCTCCCTAGCATCATCAGCCTTGCTCAGGTCTTGCAGACTCAGACTGCAACTTCCTTGATTGAGTCTATCCATCTGGTATGTGGTCTTCCTACTGCCTTCCACCTTGTCAACCGTGATTGTCTTTTCTAGTGAGTCGTGCCTTTTTCATGATATGGCCAAAGTACGACAGCCTCAGCTAAGTCATTTTGGCTTCCAGGAAAAGTTCAGGCCGGATTTGCTTTAAGGAATAATTTATTTGTCTTTTTAGCAGTCCAGGGTATTCACAGAAATATTTTCTAGCACGTCTCAAATAAGTTGATTTTCTTTCTATCGGGGTTTTTTTTCACAGCCATGCATAGAAATCAGGCCCGAACTCTTCCTAGAAGCTAAGCTGACTTAACTGAGACTGTCATACATGTCATGAGAAGACATGATTCACTAGAAAAGACAGTAGGAAAGGATGTAGGAAAAAAGGAAGATGGCATGCCAGATGGATAGACTCAATCAAGTGAGCCACAGCCACAGATCTGTAAGACCTGAGCAGGGTGGTTGAGGACAGGGTGACTTGGAGGTCTCTCATTCATGGGGTCACCATAAGCTGAAGTTGACTTGAAGGCAGCTAACAACAAGAAGCAACTAACTGTGGGGTGGGGTGTAACTGGGAGATAACTGGGAGGGGAAGATTTTCGACTTCACCTCCCAGAAGCCTCAGCCATGTTAGCCAATAGTCTGGGATTCTGGGAGCTGACGTCCAAAAATCTCTTAAAGGGCACCGTTGGAGGACCACTGCTCTAGGGTATGCTGAGATATATGTTCAGTTGTCACTGCAATGAATGTCTGTTATAGATGCTTATGGTTATAATAGATACTGTTAAGATTTAACAGTGCTCAGGGAGATTAACCCTTGAATGATTGTGTGTTTACAGGTGCTTGATTAGAGATGTTTAGTTCCTCGATAGATAAAATTGTGTTTAATGGATAGCTGGTTATGGATATAAGGGACTGAATTCTGTACAAGTTAGAGCCTTTATGAAATCTGTACAGTGCCTTAAGAGACATTATGGAAAGTATGAAAGCACCTGATGATGAAAATGGATAAGCTGTATTGTTAAAATAGTAATTTGGGAGTATAATCCAATGGCAATCTGAATGCAATCATGGGGTTGCCCATTATTGCGTATGAGAGTATCTCACACAATTTCAGGCAAAAGGAAAGTCATTCTGAATGCAATCATGGGTTTCACGTTATTGTGTATTAGAATATTTCACGCAATTTTGGGCAATGAGGGGGTCATTTTCAGGAAATGGGAAGTCATTACAAATGCAATGAGAGTTCATGTAAATTCGCTGAACTAGCGAATTTACATGAATTCAAATTGGGTCCATTCGAAATTGGGAGAAATTCCTCCTATGTGATAAACTCATATGTGTAATAACTGTTAACAAAACTTGTCAAAGAGATGCGGAGAGATAGAGGTTCAATCCTTATGAAAGCTTTTATGTAAGCATAACATCCTAATGGCCATATGATATAATGTAATGAATGTATGATGCCTCACTTGCAATGCAATATGCACTGCAATGCAATAAGCTCAGTGCACTGACACTGACAGGTCTATCTTTCTTCCTAAGGAGAATATATAAGCATGTATATGTATAAGGGCATACAATAAATGTATAAGTTGATAATGAGACTCCAGAAGGACTCCAGATTAGCTGCGAAATGCAAGGACCCTCGATTTCTTAGTCTAAGAGATAGGGATGGGAAACCACATCTGTTTCAATACATCATTCTAAAAGGAAATATTCCAAAAATATTCCAAAATCCATTTCCCCCAATTTTTCCATTAAAAAAATTGTGAAAAAGGGGAAAAAAAGGTTTTTGTGGAGCTTTCGGGCTATGTGGCCATGTTCTAGGAGAGTTCCTTTCTGACGTTTCATCAGCATCTGTGGCTGGCATTGTCAGAAAGGAACTCTTCTAGAACATGGTCACATAGCCCGAAAGCTCCACAAAAATCTATGGATGCCGGCCATGAAAGCCTTCGACTCCACATTGAAAAAAAAATGTTTGCCCCCCGTTTTCTACTTTTCTTTTCTTCACATCTTTAAGCAATATCATCAGGTATATGTAGGACACCCTCACAACCTAGTTGATTCTAACGTTTGCCATTTGGCTTTTCCATCGTTAGGTGCCAAAACATTTAGGGTCAGACATGAACTAGACATATGGATAATGTACGCCGAAAGCCTATGAACAGTCCATGATCTTTCAGTATATCTGGAAATATACGTAATTAATTATGCAAATGCTGGGCCATGTTGTGAAATGTGTCATACATGGTATCTTTTTTTCTCCAATATATGCTTTCCTCATATCAATTTTATCAATACATTAGAAAGCTGGAATCACATCACACAAAAAGCCGGTTCACTTGGTCATCTTACACATCATCATCTGTTGTTATTTTGTTTACATAAGACAGAGATATTACCTTCTAGAAAAGAAATAAATAATAATAAAAATATGCATGGGCATTAAAAAAACGGCAGAAAAGTAACATTCTGAACAATGGGAATGGGAAACCATTTCAGTCTGTCAGGGCATGATGAGGTTCCTCTAAAAATCAACAAAGGCACTCCAAAGGAAAAAGAAAGTGTTAAATTGTTAGACCAACTTATCAGTTAAGTCTAATTCTGTTTGTTTAAGCATCAGTCTAAGCAATAATTTCTTCTCGTGGTAGAGGTAGTCAAATTCAATTCACATAAGCAAGATCAGGAAGACTGTATTTATTAGTATTATTGCAAATGGCCATTGGTATTTTCATCTAGGTGTGTGTCTGTGTATGTTTTTGATAGCAAAGTCATAAACCATTTCATGGTCTTTGTCCCAGTGTTTACACTGTTTTCTTTCCACTTGAATGGCATGTGTGTACACACACACACAAAATGCTGCAGCTAAGAATAACACTTCATGAACCTGATGAAGTGAGCTCCGATCCACACATTTACGAATCTAAGTCAACAATATATCAGAATCTGGTGCCACAAAATACATCTGTTGATTTTCCTTGCTGTGGGTTCCAGGTCACTTCCAGACAATTAAAACAGAGACCACAACTTTCACATTCACGTGTAAACAGTATGAAAATGAACTTAAAAGCTAAGTACCGATAGAATCAGTAGGGCTTCTAGAAAAAGCATGGAGGATGGAGAGGTAACTCAATTTCTCTGGAGTTTGTGATACGACGGAATGTGGGGGTATAATGCAATGGCAATCCGAACACAATCATGGGGTTTCACATTATTGTGAATGAGTGTATCTCACGCAATTTCGGGCAATGGGAAGTCATTCCGAATGCAATCATGGGGTTTCACATAATTGCGTATAAGAGTATCTCACGCAATTTCGGGCAATGGGGGGTCATTTTCAGGCAATGGGAAGTCATTCTGAACGCATTCTGAATGCAATCAGATTTCATGTAAATTTGCTAAACTAGCGAATTCACGTAATTGCAAATTGGCTCCATTCGCAATTGAGAGAAATTCCTCCAATGTGATAAACTCCTCTGTGCAGTCAGTGCGAAGATTTTTCCTTGCATACTTCTTCAGCCATAAATAGGATTCTGGGCAACGAAGTGTCGTGTTAAACTGCCAAGGGATATTGCGATTTCCACGTATGTCCCTTAGGGGCTGAAATGAATCCAGAAACATTCATTAAACTCATAACCTACAGTATGTACTGCCTAACTTTAATGGAGGTTTCCAAGAGTCAGGCATATTGATCTTCTCTGCAGCTTCCCTTTTTGCAGTAAATCAATTTCTTTAATACACTTCTCGGCCAAGAAACATTGTTCATGACCTGGCATGACTCTGCCCTTCTAAGCCTGTCCTTGATTGTGCCAAGTTATTTGGTGGTTCTGCGACACGGAGAAATATTTTCTTAGAACAAGTTTAAGACAAACATTTTGTCTGTGATGAGAGATATTTTTGGATTTCAATTTCCAAACCTTTTATGGAGGCAAAGCTAGGAAGAGGGAGAAAGCGTGTTGAAAATATAAAGTAACATGTTGAAAAACTTTGTGATACTCCTTACACGTTTCAGAATGTCTACAGACATACACTGGATTTGGTGAACGCACAACAATTTCTTAGGGATTTTTGGATGTGTCAGAAATATTGGATTCGGCCAGTTGTGTGTGGTGTAGGGGTTTGAGTGTTGGACTATGACTCTGGAGAACAGGGTTCGAATCCCTGCTGGAGGAACATGGGGTGACATTGAGCTTGTCACACTCTCTCAGCCTCAGAAGGTGGCAATGGTAACCCCGCTCTGAAGAAACTTGCCAAGAAAACCCTATTAGAGGTTCGCCTTAGGGTCACCATAAGTAAAAAAAAGACTTGGGAGCCACACAATAACAACAAGAAGCAAGTTTATGGATAATCCCTTCTATGGGAGCTCTTTTTTATTTTTCCATTTTACAGACTGGGATATCAGACAGAGTTTTGGAGGAAATGGAGTGGATAAATGTGCTCCCTTTTGTGTCTGTTTTATTGACATTTACCAAAGAGATTGCCTTGTTGGAAGAAAAGCAGCCATGTCTTGTGGGATCTCACAAAACTATTAATTGACTGTACCATAAGCTTTCACGGTCTCAAGGCCAGGGTGACCGGAGGTCCTCACTGCAAAGGAGGCCAAGGCACCACAGAACGTAGGACATTACAAAATGAAAGCTAAAAACACTCCTATAAGTGGGAAGGATGACAGCACAATCCCTGGCCTTGGGAAGCCTAAAGCCAAAGGAATATGCCTTTTGATGAGCTGGCTCCATTACTTTGGAGTTTATCATACGGGAGGAATTTCTCTCAATTGCGAGTGGAGCCAATTTGCAATTACATGAATTGCTAGTTTAGCGAATTCATGTGAAATGTGATTGCGTTCGGTTCAGAATGACTTCCCATTTCCCCAAAATGACCCCCCAATTGCCAGAAATTGCGTGAGATACTCTAATACGCAATTACGTGAAACCCCATGATTGCGTTCGGAATTACTTCCCATTGCCCGAAATTGCTTGAGATACATTCATACGCAATTGTGTGAAACTCCCATGATTGTGTTTGGATTGCCATTGCGTTATACCCCCAAATTCTGTCGTATGATAAACTCATTTGTAATTGCCTTTGTAAACAGCAGTTGCTGTTTGGGGTTTGGAATATGTTGTTGTTGTTGTTGTTATCCGCCTTCAAGTTGATCTCGACCCATGGGGACCTTGTAGATGAGACATTTCTACTCCGCTCTGAGTCCTACAACAAACTCCAGCTCCCAGAATTCCATAGCCATGTGCCAGACAAAAAGTTAAAGCGGGGTCAAATTGGGTTATTTCTCCAGTGTGGATGCAGCCCAAGCCTGCTTTTCTTATAATACAGTATGCCCCAAATGTCCCCCCCACCCATGCCTGCCTATTTTTTAAATTTTAACTTGTTTAGTCTAATTATTTTATTATTCTATTTATTTCTTTTTAAAGGTTTAATTAATTTAAACTATAATTTGAGGATTGCATTTTAGTTAAGGGATGAGGGAGGGAATTTTAGTCTGTATGCGCTATGTGTTTGTTTATGTGTATTTTTGTAAACCGCCTTCATCTTTTTGGAAAGGCCATATATAAATAAAAATTTATTATTATTATTATTATTATTATTAGTTCTGAATACAAGTTGAACTTGGAATACAGGTTCAGAAATTTATTATTATTATTAATTATTATTATATGTTCTGAATAAAAGTTGAAACTTGGAATACAGGCTCAGAAATTTATTATTAATTATTATTATATGTTCTGAATACAAGTTGAACTTGGAATACAGGCTCAGAAATTTATTATTATTATCATCATTATATTTTTTAATTTTTAATTTTATTTTTTTTATTTAAAAAAATGTTCTGAATACAAGTTGAAACTTGGAATACAGGCTGAGAAACACAGGCTTTGGGAAAACTATTCAGTCACAGGAGGACCAAAGTACAGTACAGTAATGACATTTAAGGCGCGTGCCCTTTAACTGTCAATCAATTTACCAACCGCCTCATAAATAACCGTTATATATTATCATCATCCCTCCCTTTTCTCCTTGGCCCCGCCCCCTGCGGAGTTCCATGATGATCATCCCCAGGCCCCGCCCCTTATTCCCATCTCCTCTCCTTTCAGCCCCTCCCTCTCTGCTCTAGTGCGCTCTCTCTCTCCCCCCCACTCTGGGGAGGACGCGCATGCGTACTGAGCGGGCCAGGTCTCCTCCAGTCCTGCCCTGCTGCTGCTGCACCAGGGCGCGCGCGCGATAGCGGCAACTGGAGTGGAGGAGGAGAGCAAATGGAGACTATGGGGTCGCAACAGCAGCAACAGCAGCAGGGGCGGAAGAGGGTCCCCAACCGAGAGAGGCCCGCTGCGGCTGAAGAGGATGCCCTCAACCAGATCGCGCGCGAGGTGAGCCCCGGACTAGTAGTAGTGGGCGGGGCCGGGCGCGCGGGCGTTTGTGTATGTGCGCGCGCCCACTCTCCCCTTCCCCCCCATTCCATTGGCCCCCTCTCAACCGTTTCCCAGGTAACGGCCTGAGGGGAGGGGGGGAATGGAACGGAGCGGTTGGGAACGTTCCTTTCCTTTTCCTCCTCCCCCCTCCCTTCAGGCGTCACCGCCCCCCTCCTCGCGCTCTCCTTAAAAGGCCCACGTGCTTGGCTCCGCCCACTGCACTGGAGAGGGAGGGATTAGACCACTGGCAAACAAACCACGCCCCCTATAATGTGTGATAATGGTTCCTCCCATTCCCTAGCCAGGCACACACCTGGGAGGCACCAAGTTGGGAGGGAGGGGGAGTCTCTGGGCTGGGTTGTTTGTTTGGGTGGTACCTCCCTATAATGGGACTGAGGCTCAGGGCTAGGAAAGGTCATGCTAGGAAAGGAAAGGAAGCCCAGGAAAGGGCAAGTGTTGGAAATCTCATGTCTCAGAAAGGGCAAGTCTGAGAAGGCGCACGCCATGAAAACTCAAGCCTAAGAAAGCTCATGCCATAAAAGCCCAGGTCTAGGAGAGCTTATGCCATGAAAGCCCAAGCATTGGAAAGCTCATGCCATAAAGCACAAGTCTAGGAAGGCTCCTGTCATGAAAGCGCAAGTCTAGGAAAGCTTATACCACAAAAGCGCAAGTCTAGGAAAGTTCCTGTCATGAAAGTGGGAAGCTCATGCTATGAAAGCACAAGGCTAGGGAAGCTTGTGCCAATAAAGCACAACTGTAGGAAAGCGTATGCCATGAAAGTGCAAGTCTAGGAAAGCATATGCCATGAAAGCTTCAGTCTAGGAAAGCTTATGCCATGAAAGCTTCAGTCTAGGAAAGTTTATGCCATGAAAGCTTCAGTCTAGGAAAGCTTATGCCATGAAAGCTTCAGTCTAGGAAAGCTTATGCCATGAAAGCTTCAGTCTAGGAAAGCTTATGCCATGAAAGCTTCAGTCTAGGAAAGCTTATGCCATGAAAGCTTCAGTCTAGGAAAGCTTATGCCATGAAAGCTTCAGTCTAGGAAAGCTTATGCCATGAAAGCTTCAGTCTAGGAAAGCTTATGCCATGAAAGCTTCAGTCTAGGAAAGCTTATGCCATGAAAGCTTCAGTCTAGGAAAGCTTATGCCATGAAAGCTTCAGTCTAGGAAAGCTTATGCCATGAAAGCTTAAGTCTAGGAAAGCATATGCCATGAAAGCTTCGGTCTAGGAAAGCTTATGCCATGAAAGCTTCAGTCTAGGAAAGCTTATGCCATGAAAGCTTCAGTCTAGGAAAGCTTATGCCATGAAAGCTTCAGTCTAGGAAAGCTTATGCCATGAAAGCTTCAGTCTAGGAAAGCTTATGCCATGAAAGCTTAAGTCTAGGAAAGCATATGCCATGAAAGCTTCGGTCTAGGAAAGCTTATGCCATGAAAGCTTAAGTCTAGGAAAGCATATGCCATGAAAGCTTAAGTCTAGGAAAGCATATGCCATGAAAGCTTCAGTCTAGGAAAGCTTATGCCATGAAAGCTTCAGTCTAGGAAAGCATATGCCATGAAAGCTTCAGTCTAGGAAAGCATATGCCATGAAAGCTTAAGTCTAGGAAAGCATATGCCATGAAAGCTTCAGTCTAGGAAAGCATATGCCATGAAAGCTTCAGTCTAGGAAAGCTTATGCCATGAAAGCTTCAGTCTAGGAAAGCTTATGCCATGAAAGCTTCAGTCTAGGAAAGCTTATGCCATGAAAGCTTCAGTCTAGGAAACCTTATGCCATGAAAGCTTAAGTCTAGGAAAGCATATGCCATGAAAGCTTCGGTCTAGGAAAGCTTATGCCATGAAAGCTTCGGTCTAGGAAAGCTTATGCCATGAAAGCTTAAGTCTAGGAAAGCATATGCCATGAAAGCTTAAGTCTAGGAAAGCTTATGCCATGAAAGCTTCAGTCTAGGAAAGCTTATGCCATGAAAGCTTCAGTCTAGGAAAGCTTATGCCATGAAAGCTTCAGTCTAGGAAACCTTATGCCATGAAAGCTTAAGTCTAGGAAAGCATATGCCATGAAAGCTTCGGTCTAGGAAAGCTTATGCCATGAAAGCTTCGGTCTAGGAAAGCTTATGCCATGAAAGCTTAAGTCTAGGAAAGCATATGCCATGAAAGCTTAAGTCTAGGAAAGCATATGCCATGAAAGCTTCAGTCTAGGAAAGCTTATGCCATGAAAGCTTCAGTCTAGGAAAGCATATGCCATGAAAGCTTCAGTCTAGGAAAGCATATGCCATGAAAGCTTAAGTCTAGGAAAGCATATGCCATGAAAGCTTCAGTCTAGGAAAGCATATGCCATGAAAGCTTCAGTCTAGGAAAGCTTATGCCATGAAAGCTTCAGTCTAGGAAAGCATATGCCATGAAAGCTTCAGTCTAGGAAAGTATATGCCATGAAAGCTTCAGTCTAGGAAAGCATATGCCATGAAAGCTTCAGTCTAGGAAAGCTTATGCCATGAAAGCTTCAGTCTAGGAAAGCTTATGCCATGAAAGCTTCAGTCTAGGAAAGCATATGCCATGAAAGCTTCAGTCTAGGAAAGCATATGCCATGAAAGCTTAAGTCTAGGAAAGCATATGCCATGAAAGCTTCAGTCTAGGAAAGCATATGCCATGAAAGCTTCAGTCTAGGAAAGCTTATGCCATGAAAGCTTCAGTCTAGGAAAGTTTATGCCATGAAAGCTTCAGTCTAGGAAAGCTTATGCCATGAAAGCTTCAGTCTAGGAAAGCTTATGCCATGAAAGCTTAAGTCTAGGAAAGCATATGCCATGAAAGCTTCGGTCTAGGAAAGCTTATGCCATGAAAGCTTCAGTCTAGGAAAGCTTATGCCATGAAAGCTTAAGTCTAGGAAAGCATATGCCATGAAAGCTTAAGTCTAGGAAAGCATATGCCATGAAAGCTTCAGTCTAGGAAAGCTTATGCCATGAAAGCTTAAGTCTAGGAAAGCATATGCCATGAAAGCTTAAGTCTAGGAAAGCATATGCCATGAAAGCTTCAGTCTAGGAAAGCTTATGCCATGAAAGCTTCAGTCTAGGAAAGCATATGCCATGAAAGCTTCAGTCTAGGAAAGCATATGCCATGAAAGCTTAAGTCTAGGAAAGCATATGCCATGAAAGCTTCAGTCTAGGAAAGCATATGCCATGAAAGCTTCAGTCTAGGAAAGCTTATGCCATGAAAGCTTCAGTCTAGGAAAGCATATGCCATGAAAGCTTCAGTCTAGGAAAGCATATGCCATGAAAGCTTCAGTCTAGGAAAGCATATGCCATGAAAGCTTCAGTCTAGGAAAGCTTATGCCATGAAAGCTTCAGTCTAGGAAAGCTTATGCCATGAAAGCTTCAGTCTAGGAAAGCTTATGCCATGAAAGCTTAAGTCTAGGAAAGCATATGCCATGAAAGCTTAAGTCTAGGAAAGCTTATGCCATGAAAGCGCAAGTCTAGTCCTGTCATGAAAGTGGGAAGCTCATGCTATGAAAGCACAAGCCTAGGAAAGCTTATGCTATGAAAGCTCAAGTCTAGGAAAGCTTATGCCATGAAAGCGCAAGTCTAGGAAAGCTCCTGTCATGAAGTTCACGTCTAGGAAAGCATATGCCATGAAAGCTTCAGTCTAGGAAAGCATATGCCATGAAAGCGCTAGTCTCGAAAAGCTTATGCCATGAAAACGCAAGTCTAGGAAAGCTTATGCCATGAAAGCTTAAGTCTAGGAAAGCTTATGCCATGAAAGCTTAAGTCTAGGAAAGCATATGCCATGAAAGCGCTAGTCTCGAAAAGCTTATGCCATGAAAACGCAAGTCTAGGAAAGCTTATGCCATGAAAGCTTCAGTCTAGGAAAGCTTATGCCATGAAAGCTGAAGTCTAGGAAAGCATATGCCATGAAAGCTTAAGTCTAGGAAAGCTTATGCCATGAAAGCTTAAGTCTAGGAAAGCTTATGCCATGAAAGCGCAAGTCTAGTCCTGTCATGAAAGTGGGAAGCTCATGCTATGAAAGCACAAGCCTAGGAAAGCTTATGCTATGAAAGCTCAAGTCTAGGAAAGCTTATGCCATGAAAGCGCAAGTCTAGGAAAGCTCCTGTCATGAAGTTCACGTCTAGGAAAGCATATGCCATGAAAGCTTAAGTCTAGGAAAGCTTATGCCATGAAAGCGCAAGTCTAGTCCTGTCATGAAAGTGGGAAGCTCATGCTGTGAAAGCACAAGCCTAGGAAAGCTTATGCTATGAAAGCTCAAGTCTAGGAAAGCTTATGCCATGAAAGCGCAAGTCTAGGAAAGCTCCTGTCATGAAGTTCACGTCTAGGAAAGCATATGCCATGAAAGCTTAAGTCTAGGAAAGCATATGCCATGAAAGCTCTAGTCTCGGAAAGCTTATGCCATGAAAACACAAGTCTAGGAAAGCTTATGCCATGAAAGCTTAAGTCTAGGAAAGCTTATGCCATGAAAGCACTAGTCTCGGAAAGCTTATGCCATGAAAACGCAAGTCTAGGAAAGCTTATGCCATGAAAGCTTAAGTCTAGGAAAGCTTATGCCATGAAAGTGCTAGTCTCGGAAAGCTTATGCCATGAAAACGCAAGTCTAGGAAAGCTCCTGTCATAAAGTCTAGGAAAGCTTATGCCATGAAAGCACAAGTGCTGGAAAGCTCCTGCCATGAAAGTACAAGTCTAGGAAAGTTCCTTCCATAAAGCTCAAGTCTAGGGAAGCTCATGCTGCAAAAGCTCAAGTGTAGGAAAAGGTCATGCTACCAGCTTCTTTCTGTCTTCCTTTTAGTCTCAAAGGGGCTACTAGATCTCTTTGCATCCTGATTTTCTAGACTAACACAGGGGTGTCTTTGAGTCTTTCTGTCATTTGTGCCAGCCTAGCAGTTTGAAAGCATGTAAAAATGCAAGCAGATAAATAGGTACCACTTCAGTGGGAAGGTAACAGTGTTTGGTGCAGTCATATTGGCCCCATGACCACCGGAGTCGTCTTCGGACAACGCTGGCTTAGTAATGGAGATGAGCACCGTCCGCTAACAGTCAGACACAACTAGACAACCTTGTCAGAGGGGAAACCTTTACCTTTACCACTTGTGTGTACCTTGGGTCTGTTCTGGATTCACCTTGCTTTTTAGGAAGGGACCTGTGTTGCGGAAGCTGGTCTTGGATCTGACTGCAGTTTTACTTCTTGCATCTCATGACATCCCATGCATTTTTTCCCTCTTTCCGGCTCCACGTCTTTGTATTTTGCTTCTGTGTTGTTGTTGTGTGCCTCCAAGTTCTTTCCGACTTATGGCAACCATAGGGCAAATCTATCACAGGTTTTTCTTGGCTTGTTTGTTCTTCAGAGAGGGCTTGCCATTGCCATCCTTGGAGGCTCAGAGAGTGTGTCTTGCTCAAAGTCACTCAATGGGTTCCCATGGCCATAGTCCAGCATTTAAACCACTGCACCACACTGGTACTCTATTCTCTTCTATATGGTGTGATTATCATCATCATCATCATCATTAATATTCGCTTCTATATGGTGTGATAAATTAAATAAATAACTGGTGAGGATGCTTCATATATTGTAAGAGGAGGTTGCCAAAGTTCATTCCTCAATAAACTTGTTACACTCATCCCTTCACATTTGCGGCTTTGACTTTTGCAGATTTGATTATTCACGGATTTTATTAATGTTCTCTCTAGGAATATCTAGGTCCTCCAGTGCAACTCTATGGTCAACTTTAACCAAAAGTTGCACTGAATGACCTAGAGATTCCTAGAGAGAATGCTCCACTAGGCCTTTGTAGCTCCTCCAGTGCAATTCTATGGTCAATGTCTGGCAGATGTCATCCACAGAGTTGCACTGGAAGACCTAGAGTCTCTCAGGTAAAAACACAGTGTTTTGGTTATTTGTGGTTTTTCCACATTTGCGGGGGGGTCCTGTGCCTCTAACCTCCGCAAATGTGGAGGAACAAGTGTATTATTTCACACAAAAGTGGGCAATGTGTGGCCCTCTGATCATGTTAAACTATGACTCCCATAATCATTAATGAGCCCTGTGGGCTAGGGCTTATGGGAGTTGCAGTCCAACATCACCTGGAGGGCCACACATTCAGCACCCTTAATTTAAAATGTCGTAATGTTCTTTGTTTTATGTACGTATGGGCTGTCCCTGTTACGAACACACACTGTTTTTACTAATGATCAGGAAAGAAGTGAAGGTTTTCTTGTTGCTCTGTGCCTTCAAGTAATTTCTGGTGATCCTAACATGAATCTATCAAGTAGGGGCTTTCTTGGCAAGATTTGTTCCAAAGGGGAGTTACCTTTGCTTTGCTCTGAGGCTGAGAGAGTGTGACTTGCCCAAAGTCACATTTCCATAGCTGAGTGAGCATTTAAGCCCAAAGTTGTAGTTCAACATAATATTGACCTAGCTCCTTTAACAGCACCTTGTTCTGCAACATTTAGCAGGTGATACTGCTTAGGCCTGTGCCATTCAAGACTTCATATACTGATTAAACCCTTCTTGAGGAGGAAATGTTTGTTTTCTGGTGAGATTCTCAAGAGGAAGGTGAGAAATGAGGAAACAGAGCAGTCTTTGTTGAGATCTTTGTGGTTTCTTTTTTAAAAAAAAAACCCGAAGAAACAAAAACCACCAACTTTTTAGTTAGTTTTAGGTATTGTGTGCTATCCATTTCCTTTCCCTTCGCCCCCACCCCCCAATACCTCTCTTTTACTATGTTTAGTACATGAAAGTGGGAAGTAAAGGAAGAAAGTTTGCTGTGGGATGGCTTTCAGAGAGTTTCACAAATTGAACTTGATGGCCAAATCTAATTGAGTCTCTCTCTCTCCCTCTCATATATTTGTCGTTCTGGATATTGTAAGATAATAGGCAGGAAAGTGATGATTTGTAACTTTTCTTAGTTGCCCTTAGTTTGGGGGTATTTGTTTCCCAGATCTGGGAAAAAATGCGGGATATAAATAAAACAAAAATAAAAGTAATTTCCATTTATACATTCCTAGCACCTCTATGTTCCTCTTTTTGGAGTAGATTTTAATTCAATCAGCGTAGAAAAAAGATTTCTGGGTGAATGGTGCATCCCATTAATAAAGTTAGTTGAGAGTATGTAGATAAATGCCATTACTTTTGTACAACTGTGCAGGCTTCATTGAGGTTTTTGTGGCTTTATATAAGCAGAGTGTACAGCTATGTTACAGATATAATCAGAGTGTATTCTCTCTTGTATATTGTGTGTTCTTGTGCAATTTACAATTTAAATTTGTATATTGCATGTTGCAAAGCACACTTCCTTCTACTATTGTACATTGCAGTGTTCATCCCAGGAGGACATTTATTCTCTATACTAGGAGAGGGCATGAAATATTTAGGCCTTGTGATTTGAAACTTTCACTTGTTCTAAGGTCTGTTTGAAAGTCTTCGTTCCAGACCTAGTTATATTTAGAACAGACTCACTGAAGTCAGTGAGGCTTAATTTAGTCATGACTAACATGTCCCATTGATTTCAGTGGATGTGTGTCAAGTGTGACTAAGTCTGAATTCAGTCCATTGTAAACAATTCTAAATATTCCAGGTTTGCTTGGATCTAGATATGCCCCAGTGTGAATGGTGTTGCATTTAGGATTGAAACACACGCAGCATAGCAACTTGATGGTTTCTAGAAACATTGAATAAACTTTATTTTCTTCCTTGGCTAGGAACTGACTACGCGTAATTACAGGGCTTCCAGTGAAGCTGCAGTCGAGAGAAACAAATGCTGTTTAATCAGTGTTTTTGTCTCTTAATGACATACTATTGTACATGTAAATATTTGGGTGAACATATCCTTTTTAGTCTTATAGCAACTTTGTTGTCGGGGGAAACTCAAAGGACAAAAATCTATAGATTTCCCAAGCACTGGATTTAAATCATATTTGGTACTTGTAAGTCTTTCAGTGGCACATTGTTTCAAAACAAAATACAACTTATATTGCCTTGGAAAGTAGGGGATAGAAAACTTGGTGTGTATGTCTTTAAATCAGAATAATAATTTATTATGAACATTTTTATGTTTTTTTTAAAGCATAATTAGTTGTTTGAGAAGGTATTTGCTTGTAGTAACATATCACCACTAGTATTAAGAGCATGTGGAGGGAAATTATGTAGTGTTAGGAATGCAAGCAGCCTTGAACCTTGGGTTCATACTTGCTCTCTTTCGCTTTTTTTGCATTTGAGGGGAGAGATTAGAAACCTCTCTTTGGAGGTTTGCATACATTTCTTGCAAATCCAGATCAAATATTCATTTATTCATTCTATTCTGTGAAGACATTCATGGACAGACCTGGGGCCCTTTCACACTACACTATGATAGACCTGGCTTTATCATATCATGTTAGCTACTGCAACAACATGCCATGAAATCCTGGGACTTAGTTTAGAGAGGGGCATTTAGAATTTTCTGCCAGAGAGCTCTTCCAGTACCCCAGACCCAGTTAATGTGGAATATAGAGCTCGTACAGACAGGCCAAAATAAAGTTACTTCAACTCACTTTAGAGGTATGCTGTTTAAATGATGCATGTGTCCTAAGAGACCAGAAGCCACACCAAAGCCACGGTCCAGTCCTAAGGATTGGAGCACAGCTTGCGTGTGTCATTTGAACAGCATACCTCCAAAGGGACCAGAAGCAGCTTTATTTTGGCCTATCTGTATGGTGCTATAGTGCTATAACTGTGTGATATGAAAGGAGCCCAGACCTACCTGAGGGCTTTGTAATTTAGCCTCTACTCCTAAGGCTCATAGGTCAGCTAACTAAAAGCAGGAAGGATGGAAAAATAATACCCAATTCCACATCAGAACTGGATCTGACATGCCAGGCCCAGTCATACCAGAGACTTCTGCACTCTGAGCAAGTTGTATGTGGGGTCACAGAAGATGGTTATTATTTTTCAAATTGCCATTAAACTCATATTTGGTTCATTTACTGGAAAGAATGTGGTCTTTATACAAAGAAGAGAGAGTGCTAGGTTAGCACCATTCCTCAACTACACCAACCATCCATGCAGAACAAAATGTGTTCTGTATTTTTATTTAACAAAACCTGAAAAAGTGAAAGCTATTCTTCCTGACAAGTGGCATAAAATGCAATGTGGGAAGAAAGGCTGGCCAATAAGATAAATGCATCATTGCACAAAATTTCTAATTAAACAAAAAAATGGGAGGAAGAACGGCAGATCTATCCATTTCCTTTTTTAGTTTTTTTATTGTTGTTGTTTCAGTTCAGATGCAAAGTCATATTATGGCTGGCTGTTATCGCTATGTTCCTGTTGATCATAAGGATTTTCAAGTATAATATTATGTTTTACTGCACAATTCAGTACTGCTATATTTTACAAACTCTAGTCACACCAAAGGAAACTGCTGGGGGGGGGGGGTAACAGAGTGTACTCCAACAAATCATTAACTAAACTGACTTGAAGGCACTTGAAATGGAAGAATTCTTGTGATCTAAATGCAAGTCCGTTCTCATAAAACTGCCTTATACTGCATTAGCCCGGTAGTTCTTGGTACGGCAGTGACCATCTAGGGTCTCACGCTTCTCCAGCCCTGCTGAAATCATTACAACTGAAGATGTCAGGGACTGAAACTGAGACCTAGCATATGCAAGGCATGAACTTTTAACACGGAGCTTGAGTCCCTTCCCAGTATGGAGCACTGCTACAGATTTGTGGCAGAGTAAAAGCTCAGCACCAAACAGCTAAACCACTCAGCAAGTACAGATCAAAAAACGACTGTTAAAATTGCAATGACACAATAATACAAACACAAATCAACTTGTCAACTGCTGCTACAATTTCATTAGTACCTGTACTGGGTTTTTAAAACTAATGCTCACCCAAACATGGCAGGGAGAGAGGAATAATAACATGACCCTAAATGCTGGCTGTGTTAACGCCATTATATCCCCCAAATAAAATGCACTAAAAGTAATGTATAGTCCTGTCCTCTCATACCAACACAATTCCAAAACCAACTGCTTTCATTTCCACTTCAAAACACACTCCAAATTTGTTTGTTCTAACTTTTTACAAAGCAGTATGAGAATAACTGGGAAAGACCCGAAATCCCACACAGAGACACAGCCCAATATGAAATGTTAGAAGTTGTTGCAGTAAGACTTCATGCAACATGAGTAATTTCTACAGTTTCCTCTTATTTGTTCATAGCTGTTTCCTTTTTAAAAATGCTCTCACATCCTGTAGATGCAAGCCATAAACTAGACCAGAAGTACAAAAATGTTACCAGACATTTAAACAATCATATTTGTTTGCAATGTACACAAACAGAGATATATATTTTTAAAAAACCTTAAGTTTTAGCCAATGTAATAGCTTGATATATTCAGAAAATGTGCCATATGTTAATTTCACAATCTGACCAAAAATAGTGTGCATGTTTTAATACACACTGGGACCAATTGTAGCATATCCTGTCAAAGCCACAACATTTTCTAAACATAGCAATTCTAATAGCTGTTAAAAAGTGTAAGCCTCTGAAGTTTCCAAACCAAATTAAGATAAATATCTTAATGGAAAAATGGAAACTGTTCACATAACCAGAACCTACAAATTTCTGATCTCCGTGATAAGTGTAGTAAAGGAGAAAGTACTTCTTGCAGAGCTACAAGCCCTATTACGACATTCAAGAAGATGGTCACTTGCACATTTGACAAGGTAAACACATGTATTATACATTTTATAATGGTTGATTTTTTTTATTATGTCATAGTCAGCCAGAGGGTTTAGATCTTTGCTCATAGGTAAGAAAGTATGCTGGTATATCCTGGCTCACTGCTTTTCTTTCAAACAGTAGCTGAACAAGTCAGAGACTCTTATTCCATAGTCTGCTTAGTGTGATGTCTGAACATGGACGTCTGTCCTCTTGCAATCATAAACCAGGTTTGCTCGCAGGAAAGCAGCATTTCATGTTTTAAAAAGACTCAGGTTTACTCTAACATCCATTCATTCAAGAACTGCAAATTCCAGAGAGATTTGAAAGACTATCAGGAAAATAAAGTTTACAACTGGAAGAAATCTAATAGACCCAGAAAATCTGTATCTTTTGCACGTACATCATCTGATAATACCATGAGCCCTGAGGAGAGTAGGAGTGAGGCTTCACTTAATGCCAGTACTGATGATTCTATGACTTCAACAGCCCCATCCTCTACATCGTCTTTTTTATATACAAAACACAACAGCAACATACACAATATGAGAACAAGACAAGACACCAGACCCACCAGGTTCCCCAGCAAAAGGACTCTAAGGACCAGGACCAGGAGATAGTTAATCTGTCTACAAGGGAATTCACAACCTATCAACTCCAGGTCTTGAAAAAAGGTTTATCTTTCGTTCCTACACCTAAAATCAATCACTTTCAGTCCATGATTGAGGTACAGCGATTATTTAGAAAAATCAAAATTGCAGATTTTTTTGGTATGGAGCAGGTTGAGAAGAACAGTGGGGCCAGCAATTTTAAAGCGAAATCCATCTTTAATCCAGCCACTACTAATCATAATATTTTGGCATTTGAGGACATCATCCTGAAAGAACTAACATCTATTAAGGACCAACCACCCAAAGTCTGGCATAATCTATCAAGACTGGAGAATTTGGCACTTAAAGAACTCTGCCAACTCCATGATGTTGTCTTCAAGCCGGCGGACAAGGGAGGAGCAATAGTAGTTTGGGGCATGCAAGAATATATAGCTGAGGCCCATAGACAGTTAAATAATTCTGTCCATTATGCTCCATGTGGTTATGATCCCTCTAAAGAAATTAAAAGGTCCATTGTTGATGTAGTTTATGAGGCCCTAACCAATGGGTATATCAGTAAAAACACATATGATTTTCTATTGGAATCGGAGGATCGAGTACCTCTTTTTTATTTGTTACCAAAAATACACAAGAAAAAATTTCCAGTCCCGGGCAGACCAATTGTATCAGGATGTGGATCCATTTTGGAACCCCTCGCAGAATATGTTGATTTTTTCCTCAAGCCTTTTGTTCCACAGATACCTACTTATATTAAGGACACTGGCCACTTCTTACAAGTTTTGGAACGAATGGTTCTGCCTAATGAACACTGTATCTTGGTTACATTAGATGTGGTATCCCTCTATACTAATATAATTCATGATGAAGCCATGGAAATTATAGAATCAACATTAAATAAGAGGAGAGACCACCTGTATCCCCCCACCCATTTTTTGTGTACACTAGCTGAGATTTCTCTTAAAAAAATTTTTTTTTCATTCCAGGATCGGTATTACTGGCAGATATCAGGCACAGCAATGGGGTGTAAATTTGCACCCGAATTGGCAAACCTATTCATGGATAGATTTGAACAACAGTACATATTGAATGATGATAACATCTTTAAAGATAACATACTAGTATTTAAAAGATATCTGGATGATATTTTCATTATCTGGAATGGATCAGAAAATGAACTTACTGAATTTTATCAAAGCATAAATAGTGTGCACAATACGATAAAATTTGAATTGAACTTTGATCATGCCAAAATTAATTTTCTGGATGTGTTAGTGGTAAAAAGAGGAGTCCTATTAAAAACTGATTTATATAGGAAGGAAACAGACACAAACTCTCTCCTGAGATTTGATAGCTTTCATCCACATCACATAAAGCAAAATTTACCGTATTCTCAGTTCCTCAGACTCAGAAGGAACTGTTCTGGATTAATAGAATTTGATAGACATGCAAAAATTCTTGTAGATCAATTTGTAGCACGAGGGTACCCAAAAAAGGGCTTGAAGCAGGCTTACTTCAAAGTAAGGAGGATGGAGCGAAGGAGCCTCTTCATAAAAAAACAGAGAGAAACAACACACTCTAGAATGCTTATACCTATAACATACAATGGAAACACCAGATATATACAGAATGCAATTCTTAAATACTGGAACTTGCTTCAGGACATCCCTGGGTGCTCAAACAAACCTCTATTTGTATATAAACGTGCTAAAAACCTTGCAGATCATCTGGTCCATAGTAAATGCACAACCCAGGCAACTCAGCCCCATTTACTTCAGAGTAGAACCAAAGGGAATGTCCCCTGCTACAACTGCAGTGCTTGTAAATACTGTGTGAAAACTACGGAGTTTATTAACCCTGTAAATAATAGACTGTATATTCTGAATGATTTGTTTACTTGTAACACCAAGGGGGTGGTATATGCCATTCAATGTCCTTGTGATCTTCTGTACATTGGCATGACCACTCGAAAGATAAAAATGAGGATATCAGAACACAGGAGCTGCATCAGAAACAGAAGAACAACTGCACCAATGGTTCAACACTTCATTCAATGCAAGCATTCGGATACGGATATCAGATTCTGGACAATAGAAAGAATTGCAGGTACTGGAATACACCTCGAAAGAAAACTCAGAAAAAGAGAGATGTTTTGGATTTACACTCTTCAAACCCAGAAACCACATGGACTGAATGATAACTGCAATTGGACTGATGTTTTGTAACTGTTATGTAATTTCTTTTTCCGCATGCCCGTCTTTTTGTTATTGTATGATCTGGTGGATTTTGCTAGCATGTCGTTTTAAATGCTCAGGTCATAATTACTCTCAGGATCTGTACCCACTGCTGAAAATCTCAATAGGCACTCAGCAGGTGTATCAGTTTTTCCCTTCAGGGAAGGTATATAGAGTTCTTTCTTACCAAATCTCATTAGGGCCTACATACACATGTGGGACACCCCAGTCCTGGGTAAGTGTGGATATGATTTGCAGTATTTTTTCAAAAAATTGTGATTATTATTTAGCTTGTTTCATGGTTTGCCTACCTATATCTTTTAGGCATCACTACAGACCTACGAGGACTTTCCACTTACCTACATGACAGGGTAGTTCCGCATGTCACACAATAAATTTGCAAGGTAGTTCGTATTTGATATTTTCGCCTTTCTCCACAAGCTATATGGTCTTCTGCATTTTTTCTGTATATGACCTTTATCCATTTTATTTTCACAGTGTTGTATGACCACTGAAGAAGATGTTTCTGTCGAAACGCGTTTGGTCTCGGTTCTAGATTTTTATGTGTTATGAGCCAACTGCTTTATCCCACACAATCCAGTCCCAGTGGTGTCTCTCACCATTGCATCCTTATTACAATTTTTTTCTTTTGTATAGCATGAGACACAGGAGAACTGGTATTTCTGTGAATTGCAGTTGTTTGTCTCAATGGTCTCGGTTCTAGATTTTAATGTGTTATGAGCCAACTGCTTTATCCCACACAATCCAGTCCCAGTGGTGTCTCTCATCATTGCATCCTTATTACATTTCTTTCTCTTTTATATTATGAGACACAGGAGAACTGGTATTTCTGTGAATTGCAGTTGTTTGCCTCAATTTTAATATTTGTCATTTGTTTAGTACAGCACTGACTGGCTCACCAGCCATTTTGTGCTTTTTATTATTCTAGTAAACACATTTGTTTGTTTATTACATCACTGTGTATTGCTGACATTCATTCCCCTAAACTTTCTGTTCCCTCATTCTCTGTCCATGAATGTCTTCACAGAATAGACTGCCTTTCAAGTCTGCAGGCGGTGGATTGCTTTCTGGAATGTTCTCCAAAACTGAATATGCAGGAAATTATAGCACCTTTTTTCTTTGTGTACTGGTTTTGTCTTGCAAGATTTTTTTTAAAACATGGGAAATGGATACTTTGCTTACAGTTTGAAGGATTGTGCGCCATTCAGCTTTTCCCCCATTCGACTATAAGTGCAGATTAGGACTTCCATGTTTCAGCATTCTGTGATCGGATGCATAGACTATGAGTATTTCAGCAGTAAATATTGTAAACTTCTCATTTAGCGGTGCGTGCCACTGTGAAAATGTATTCTTAGCTGCAGTCCTCCAGCTCTGTCTGAACATCTTATTTATACACAATTAACCTTGTCTTTCATATTCTGCAGACATCTGGCCATATCTGGAGGGCATTCTGAAGCTCTTCTCTGCTCTCATTTTTGTGATCTCCAAGTGAAAGTGAATGTGAAAGTGACAGCTCTTGGGATGACACTAGGCTAATTAAAATCTCAGTGTTATCAACATGCACCAATTTTATTGTATTGAAGAGAGGTGTTTTACAGATGAATGTATGGCTTAGAAGGGTTTACTTTGGACTGTAAGATTCTTTCTTTTAACCTGCAGTTTCCATTTCATCAACAGTGGTTACTGCTCCTCCAAATGTCATGTTTCCTTCCTTGAGTTGTACCGGTATCTTAAACTTCTTTCCCTGAATGGTATTACATTGCCACAAAACAATCCTGGAAGTGTAAAGAATTGTTGTTGTTGTCATCATTATCATTGTCATCTCTATATCTGTATCCATAGTGCTATTACTATACATGGTGCTTTACAAGTAAAAGAACAATGGGTGAGGGAAAAGGACAGAAAAAAACATTTCTCTGAAGATGCCAGCCACAGATGCTGGCGAAATGTCAGGAAGAAACTCTTCTAGAGCCTGGCCACACAGCCCAAAAAACCCACAAAAAACGATGACTAAGAAGATCTTGCAAGATGTTTTTCGTGGCCATATAGTACCTCTCTAACCATACACAAAAACTCTTGTATTTATAGTTTTTATAGTTTTTTTGGGCTATGTGGCCATGTTCTAGAAGAGTTTATTCCTGACGTTTTGCCAGCATCTGTGGCTGGCATCCTCAGAGAATGTTAGTCTAGAAGAGAGTTGGGTACACACACAAACACACACACAGAGTGTGATCCTGGGTAGGGAGGAGTGATTTGCATGTTGATCTGTGTATTCTGTTGCTAATGGCAGGCCTCAGGGTGGGAGGATATGCAAAGAGGATTAGTGTCTGCTTGATGTTTAAAACTTTCATTCTTTTACAATGGCAGAGATACTTTCAGACAGAAAGGAGACTTAAATATTACCCTGGATCATAATTTTACTTCCATGAACGAAAGAGATTTGAAATTTTTGGAACGAAGCTTTTATGTTCCCCTTTATTCTCTGTATACCCTTTTACCTGTTGAAAATCTGTTCCTAGTGCATATTGGCACTCATGGGAGTGCTGTGAGGCACTGCACTAGGAAAGAAGGAGTTGTTTGAAATCCTTCAATGTCCCATGGGGACATTACTTGTCCTCCCATCTGTGTCAAGGTGGCAAGATAGGAAGATGGAAACCCATCCAAGATTACTCAGCTCTCTCTGTGTATCTATGTCTGTGGGATTGGTCATATCCACCTCCCTGTTTTAGTCCCTTTCACAAATTATCTTTCATGTATTTGTCTGTTACTGTGCCCTCCACTACTTCACTTTATATTACAACTTAAAAAAAAATGTCTCTTTATCTGATTATTTTTCTTTGACTGCCAAATAACTCCTTTTCAGAACAAATGGTTTTGCTCATGGGAAAAAAAATCTCAGGCATATGTCATAGTAACAAACAAAAACTACAAAACCCAACAAAATCTGTGCTGTTGTGAGTTGTCCCTTTCTTCTTCACAACCCAACGAGAAATGTTTTATACAATATAGATTTCTCTCCAAGATAAAATGTGAATAGAAATATATTTGATTATGCTGTGTGTAGCCTTTTGAAGAGGGTTCAAGATAAATGAAATTCATATGCCTCTCTCACCTGTCTAAAAGGGAAAAAAATGGAGAAAAGAGAGAAAGGCATTCGTCTCTGTCTGAGGTAGAACAGCAGGCTGCCAGGCACAGTATATAATCTGTGCTAGTTGGTCGTAGTAACAGAACCTTAAAATAGCTTCACTGGAATAGCAGCTGCTCTCTCTTTTTCTCTGAACCCACTTTAGAGAGAACAGTGGTCAGTTGCAAAAGAACATGAAAACTGAAGTCATTTTTTGAAGATTATGTTGAAATCTTTGGTGCTTTTCATCACATATACCGAAACTGGCTCATGGAACAGAAAAATGAATGGCATTCTGACTTGGTTTGTGACTTCATGTCAAACCTTTAGGCATCTGAAGCCCTTTGGCCTGAATGTCTTGCTCAGTCATGACACAAATAGGCAAGAGAAGTACATCCAAGTTTGGGTCTGACCGTCTGAGTCACTTAATTATGGTGCTTTCATTATACATGGAAAATGTAAGGGGTCATAAAAGATTAACCTAATTCAGAAATATTTCCTACTATTTCCTCCTTACTTAGGAAAGCTGTCACATGGATTAAGTTGTTTTGATCAGCTGGCTCTTGCTTTTGTTGTCTAATGAAATACCAGCAGTAATTTCAGAAGAGAACCCAATTGATATAACTATAGAATATGAATTGGAAAAGAGTGCATAAAATTCTATTTTTTTTTTCTTGTGGAAGTATGCATGTATTATTTAAATATAACGACAGGTTTACTTATTGGCTGCAATTCTGATACTAGTTTCCCACCATTTTGAAGTGTCCTTCAGATATAACCAAAGATACAGCAAAATCTAGTGTCCTTTCAAATACGAATACATATAGGGATGCAGAATGAGATTCCCAAGTTATTTGATACTTTTGAAGTATATTTTTCCCAGAATCTCCTACAGTAATTTGAATATATGTTAGTGCTCACATCTTAAGCAATTGATAAGCAATGTCTATATATAATTTTTGTGGGTCTTTTGGGCTATGTGGCCATGTTCTAGAAGAGCTTATTCCTGACATTTCACCAGCATCTGTGGCTGGTGTCTTCAGATGTCTATATGCATCAGACTGTGAAACTAAAAGTAAGATGTATCTGGGTGAAAGGGATATTTATAAGGGTTATTGAGAAACTGGATAGAAATAACAGTGAATGATAATGAAGTTGAAAAAATGTGACCAAATCTGTAGGGACATATACAACATTACAGAAGCATTTACTGCCTTCTAACGTCTCCACATTTTGTCGTGTTAACAAATTCACACGCTTTGGTTGCATAAAAAACAATCTAGCCCTTGTTGGTTGCATAAATATTTATCCCCTTTCCTTTCATACACCTAAATAAGCCCTTGTACAACCCACTATCTCCAGAAATGATATACTGTATATACTCATGTATAAGTCTAGAAATTTAGGTAAAAAAACTGACCCAAAAAGACCTGAGTTGACTTATCCATGGGTCAATGTAAGTACGTAATTTAACTTTTTATTTAAAAGAAGGAATCATCTCCTGATGAAATGCAAGAGTATAATATGTGAAGCACCAACCCCCTCTACTCTCTCATCCATCCAGTTTTAAGAGTTAAGCACAAAGAGTTATGTCCGCTGAAATTTTGTCAGTTATTTGACATGGTTTTCCTTTAGATAAGCAGTCCCCAAATTCTGCCCTTTAAGAGATTTTGGACATCAGCTCCCAAAAACCTCAGCCACGTTGGCCAATAGCTTGAGATTCTGGGAGCTGAAGTCTAAAATCCCTTAAAGAGCACAGTTTGGGGACCACTGCTTTAGATCCTTTGCTGTGTGTCCCTAATTTTTACCCTTGACTCATCCACAGGTCTTAGCAAAATCTATTATTTTGGCCCCAAAACCTGCCCTTGACTTATACATTAGGTCGAAGTATAGTCAAGTATATATGGTAAGTAGTTGAATGGAGCACACTTAGGGGCATTCCTGGTGCTATGTGATCTCAAATTAGAGACACCTATTTTTTGAAGGCCCCAGAGCTTATTAAGGAGTATATAACCGAACAGCACCACAAAGACAAGGAGCTATCAAAATAAGTTCAGGACAAATTTGTGCAGAAGTACCAGTCGGAGTTGGGTTATGAAAAAATTGAATTGGACCAAAGATCTACCGTAGTTAGTCCTGTACAATAGTTCCCATGCTAGCACACCTGGTGCTTTTGGGAAACCCATATGCAGGATATAAGAGCACCATCACCCTCTCATTTTTCTTCCCCAGATGATTTAATGAATTATGCTGCCTCTAAGGTGGTATATAGTCATCATGACCAATAGCCATTGATAATCATATCCCCCATGAATTTGCCTAATCTTGCTAAAAAGTTGTCTGTACTGAACTCAGTTTACTGATCTTTGTTGATCCTGCACACTAGTTTAGTGTGTCTGCAGCACTGCATGAATCATTTTACCCTGAAACGCTGAATGACCCACTCAGCAGATTCATTCAAGACATGGCCATATTAGTCTGGATCAGTATGCGCAGGGATCTAGTAGTGTCTTTGAGACTGAGGGAAAGAGGTTTCTCCCAGCAGTTTCATGTAGGACCTGAACATCATTGGAGACAAAAGGGAGTGCAACAGAATATCTTAGGTGGCACATGAGCCTTGTGGCAGAGCACTGATTTCTCTATGCCACTTTCTGGAAATTTGAATTCTCCATGACTTCCATTCAAGCTGTATTCTCGTATGTTTCATGAACCTAAACACTGCAGTAGACCAAGGGGCCAAATAGGCAGTCTTCATTGGGAAAGAGCGTGGGTGCAGTTGTGTCAACTAGAATCACATGCATCTCACAAAGCAAAGAGGATTTCACCAGCAACACCAGCTGTGTCAACTGGTAATCCCCAGGAACTCATAGGGAATCAATTGGCTCCATCTGCCTTTGGAGATGGACTGTCCTAGTAAGTCTGCTTCTCTTTGGGTGGGGGAAAGGGATGTCAATGTAAGTATATCCTATGACTTTGTATTGCCTTTTAAACTTGTTAATGTGAGGAATCAGTGTCAAAATCTGTCATAATAATGGTCTCATCGTGATCTGGTTTGAAGTGTAGTGCAAATAGAATAAAACCAGAGACATTAACATTCTCTGATGCTGCAGGACTTGTTGAAGAGAGAAGAGAGTTTTGGGGGGGATAGGTTTCTGATCTTTCTTTGTCCTTCGTCCTTTACCAGAGGGGGCCGGGATTCACTCCATACTATTAGTTGCTTTTTCTGAGAAGGCTATCTTCCTATTTGCAAGTATTGGGATTATTTCTTTATCCCCTGTACCTCAGCCTGTTACTGTATAACTGGGGGGTAGATTTTTTGGCTGGCTGATAGATTCCCTGACATGGATGTCTGTATGTGTGTGTGTGTGCACATTCAGCACTTGGAAAGAAGCTGCTTAGTAGGGACATTCTTCCATGGCTGCTTCAGCTTGCATAGTACGGCTCTCAGAGGAGACCAACTTGAGAAGAATTTGAACTGCCAAATGCTGATCAAAGATAGAATGTAGGAAAATGGCCAGAAATGGATTATCTTTAATAATCTTATCAACATACATCTCCCTCTGACCCTAGAATTATAGTATACAGTACTTCCTCTCTCACAAACTGCAAATGGTAGACTGTTCACAGAACAGTTCCTTCCTTTAGTCTTGGAGGCACGCAGTCCATAATTGTTTGACCCCCAACTACAGTACAAGAAAAAATGGTTACAGCATCTTAAGACCAACAAGTAAGGCACATATTTTCTTTCTCTAGCAGCCACTTTGTCAAATGTATGAATGGTCACATGTGGGCTCTGGCTCACAATACTTTTGTTTTTGCTGCAGCAGACAAATACTCCCACCTCTTTCGGAAGTTTTCCTGTGAGCTAATTGTTACTGGAAGGCCTGGATTGTTTGCTAACAGAGGAAGGAGAACAATGGATAAGAAAAGAGATCTATTCTCTTTTTGGCAGGAGTGTCCAGCTGTTGGGGATCGGCAGGCCACATTTGACTCCCCAGATGTTTAGGGACTGCTTTCCGCACTTGAAGTTTTTTTTTTTTTTTAAGTTTTGGCTCTTACCAGGTATGGAGAGTTCCTTTTACATCACACTTTTAGCCATCTGTGAGTTGTTTCGGTCCCAGGAGACATCTTTTTTCAAAGATTGGGCCTAAACTCACTGAATGAAAGAAAGTGGCAAAAAAGTTCCTGCATGCTTAGGGAACATCATCAAGGATTCACATTTTTGCACCCATGAAGACCACAGCACTGGCCCGGAGCAGGGGATTCTGTGTGGCATTTGGGGTGTACTTCCCCATCTCTAGACTGACTTCTAGTTACTTATGCTTGCGAACTGTTAATGCTGTGTGGAGGAGCTGAGCACAGCTCTTTGTATTCTGGGAAGAGAAAGAAGACAAAAGTCTATTGCTTTTATTTTAATAAATTTTTAAAAAAGTAAGGCGACAGATAGCTGAGAGAGTAATATCCAGAACAAAAAGGATTGTTTAAAGTAGTAAGGAGTCTTGTTTCTTATATCCCCTGCACTATGACTGTTAGATTGCAAAGGTGACAAAAAAGCAAGATCAGTGGGCTGGGGAATCCATGCCGGGATTTAAAGGATTTTTCAGGTGCTGAATTCAATTCCTAAATAGGTTCGCTATCACAGACAGCATCTTTAAAACTAGCCAAAATGTGGAATGGATTCAACACCCCATTGGCATGGGAGCCACCAGCTGCCGTATTTTACACATCTACCAGATGCTTTCATATGATCTTAGTTCGTTGAATAAATTCATATGTTTGCTTCTAAAATAATATTGGACCAAAGTCAATAAATTAGCTCAGTGTAGATTTGTTGGGCATTGAGCAATGCTGCTATTGTTTCTCTTTACTTGCAGTTAAGCTTTTTATATCTTGAGAACAGAGAGAAGAATAAAGTCATTGTTAAGAAAGATTCCCTCTTGAGATCTTTTGATGGTTTACAAAACTGGCATCTTAGATTTAGTGTATGCTTTTTAAGTAATCTGCAATTTAGTTGTCACATGGTGATCTCTATCTGTCCAGTCAGTTAAATGGGGCCAATTTAGGATGTGCAAACTTGGCTTGTGTACTTACCTTGACTCGTTATACCTCATTTTAATAATGTTTTATTGAGGTTTAAAAATATGCAACTTGGTGTCAACAAATACATTGCTTTTGTACTTTGTTTGACATATACTTTTGATGTTATTCGACTTTCTTGTTGTTGTTCTTGTAAGTTCAGGTGTTACTGATAGCTTCTTTGAAACCTTGCAGAAAAGCGAGTTTAGTAGAAATAAAAATTTTTATACCTAAATTTTGAGTTGCCAGAAGTCAGAGATCAGTTGCTGCATGAAGGGCCGAGTGGCAGCATTAATCCAAGACTCCATCTAGTTTCAGAGGTTTGGCGGCTAGCCACTAAACCACTCTTAAATACAACATTTTCTTTACTTGGAAAGGACTCTGCTGTTTTCTATACTCCATGCTGGGCAATTTTGCCATGATGTTGACTCCCTCATCTGTTTTAGGCTCAGGAATAGCTATATTTCAAATTCAGATGTGAGTGAAAGCTAGTTCCACTCTTTTGGGGGAAAATACCCCAAGGAATTAAAAGCAATTCAGAAGGGGCAAAAATGAGACTAAATTCCCCCATAACATCTAAGGGGTGCAGATAAAATCAAGTAATTTTGGGGTGCTGGCATTGCATATTGCCCACCTCTGATCTAGACAGTGGATATCCTCCTAAATCTAAAATCATTCCTAGAGGAAGTAAGAATAGTGACTGTTATCTGATTTCTGTGAGAGGGAACTTCTCTTCTGCAGCCACAGGACCAGGCAGGTAACTGAAAGTCACACCCATCATGGCTTTTATTTGTCTGAATTTTACTAGAAGCTTCTAGGTAAGAGTGTATGCACTATATTGATTTCCTGCCAATTGGTAGCAAATGCCCAGTCTGGTAGTACATACCTAGTAAACTAGAAAAATGTGACCCACAGTTGTGGTGATGCTATGATGCAATGTCATCAAAACCTCTGAGATATTACTGTATATATTCGACCATAAGTTGACCTCATGTATAAGTTGTGGGCAGGTTTGGGAGCCAAAATTATGCATTTTGATGTGACCTATGGATAAGTCGAGGGTAAAACTTAGTCGAGGGTAAAACTCTAACAAAGGACGTAAAAGACAAAGCAAAGGAAAGCAATTATGTGAAAGAACTTACAAAATTCTAGCAGGCATAACTGTTAGTGCTCATACTAAAGGCTGGATGGATAAGAAAATAGAGGGGATTCAGTGATTCCAGAACAGATGACACTCGTGCCATTCACCAGGGGTTATTCCTTCTTTTAATGAGAGTTAAAGTACATTGCCTATATTGACCCACAGATAAGTTGACTCAGATTTTTTGGGTCATTTTTTGACCTAAATTTCTAGATTTTTACATGAGTATATATGGTAACCTGGGCAGCCAGCCTGGTGCCCTGCTTGGTTACTGTGTGGTGCTGACATTTTTTGAACCACGTTTCCACTCTGGACAAAAATAGTCAGCGAGGGACAGTGTTTTTCTCTAGCTAAGAACTGGCAGAAGTTCTGCTAGTCAAAGCCCTCTAACATATGTTGGCCCAGTTCAGCAAAATAATCCAGCCCTCCCCTCCCATTGTTTCTGCAGAAGGAAAGCTGATAGGAAAGCCAGCAGATGGTGAACCACATGTAAGGAATTGGCTTGCCAACACCACTGCAGCATCCAAGTGACATGCACTTATTTTTCTGTTATGTGGCTGGTGCATGAAACTGGGTTCCATTGAGGAACATTTTTGTCAACTGAGACTTTTCTTATGAACTGTATAAAAGTCTACCCAACAATACCATTAATGCTAGGCCTTCCTGCAAATAAATGAAGAGAGGTCTTTTCCTTCAGGGTTCATGTCATTTTTCAAATCTTTGGCGGGGGGTGTGTATCCTCAACAAGTTTTTTTCTCCACTTGGAAATAATATTTTAAAGACAAAATTAGGTTTGTTACATTTTTTCAGAAAAGGAGATATATCAGCTCGTCTTGTTTAAATGTTCCACATCATGTGAACGTGTGCTTTCTGTTTCTGGATGTTTCAGGACTGTGAAATGTCTTTTCATTCTGCACCCACAAACACTCCTGTATCCACTGAAATACATCTCAGTATCCCAGAAGCCACTCAGTGTAACTTTTTTGCATCCATGTGGATGAGAGTTAAATCTAAAAACCTGCCAAGATATTGCTGTAACTTTTTCTGAATGGGAAAACACACAATTCTCCCTTTATGCACAGCGGAAGTAAATGAAATGGATGAAATGCGTTGGCAGTTTTGTAATTGGCATTTTGTAGGCATTCCCATTATCATGCTTTAAATTTCCAGAATTCAAAGAACACAGATTCTCAAAAGAAATTACATCTGCTAATTCATTGACAGTCATGTCCAGAATCCCATCCCACACACAGAAGCTCTCCTTTCTCTTCTGTTTTTTTTGTCTTTGCTGACCTTATTGGTTGGGTCAATGAGAGACTCTTAAAGTTATAACGTCTTTTGGCTGGCCAATCTGTGCTAGTTTTCATTTCATCTCTTTTATTGCTGCTACATAGAATAAATGAAGATTTCTCTGAAATAAATTCCAGAGAAACAAAAAAGTATATTGTATATTCTTGGTGGTGGTGGTCAACTATTAAACAGGTAGGCTCGTTTCTTGGAGTATGCCGTACATATACCACCCCATATGCATATCCTGCATGTGTGTATATATATATATGTATGTGTGTAAAATAAATCTCCTTTGAGTCTGTAGAAAACTCTGCCATGAACATAGCAAAATGGGGGCCACTTGAAATTATTCATTCTTTCCGCAGCAGCTAGGATAAATTGTGTTTAATACATTACACTGTAACTATTGCTCTGCCAGCAGAAGCCCATAGCTTCCAGCTTTTGAATCAGGTGTTATGCACAAATACTCAGAAGTACTGTATATACTCATGTATAAGTCTAGAAATTTAGGTCAAAAATTGGCCCCAAAAAACTGAGTTGACTTATCCATGGGTCAATGTAAGTACTGTATCTTAACTCTTATTTAAAGAAGGACCCATCCCCTGCTGAAAAGCAAGAGTATAATCTGTCCTGGAAGCACTGACCCCCTTTACTCTCTCATCCATCCAGTTTTAAGAATAAGCACAAAGAGTTATGGACTTTTGGAAGTTATTTGACATCGTTTTGCTTTGCTTCATCCTTTAGATCCTTTTCTATATGCCCCTAAATTTTACCCTCGACTTATCCACGGGTCATAGCAAAAACCATAATTTTGCCCCCCAAATTAGCCCTCAACTTATACATGAGGTCGACTTATAGTCGAGTATATATGGGTAAGTCTCATTCTATTTATTTGGAACTACCCCCAGATAATCCATACCAGATGACCTCCAGCTAATTTGTCCACACTGAACATCTTTATATCCCCATACGAACCTGCAAGTGTCTTAAGATATATTGAGGAAGACTTTGTCTCTGTCCCACCACCATTATAGTCTCACCAAGTGATGATACGAGAGAGAGCCATCTCAGTGGCTGTTCCCAGCCTCTGGAAAGCCCTTCCATGGGAAGCTAGGCACTGGCTCCCTCCCTGCTTTCCTTTCGCCAGCAGGCAAAGATGTTTTTATTTCAAGCAGGCTTTTAATATATAATCATGTCAGGGCGGCCTTTATATGGGCTGTGTGCTTTAGTTATGTAAATTTATACTGTTTTTAACTAGATGGTTTTAATTGATTTTATATTTTTATTGTCAAGTTTGTGATTGATTTTGTCTGTGAGCTCCCTTGAGTCCTTTCTGGGAGAAAGGATGAACAGAAATGAAATGAAATGAAATAAGATTGCAGCATTAGTTGTGTTACTTATGTTTTGTGGTGCTTTATTACCGTAAGTCACCCAGTGAGTTTGGTTCAGGCCCAAGGACAAGGTATAAACTAATTAAACAGTAGGCATCATGTAAACACAATAATTATGTTGGTATTTACTCAGTGATAGGAGTAGTTTTATTGCTAGCTGCCCCGTTTTTCTGGATTCCTATGTAAACAATGTGTTCATTCCATTACATCTTTAGTTACCTTGACAATGTTCAGGCGGTGTAAATCTCTTGTTCTAGTAGCCTAGACCCTTGAAACATTTTACAAAAATACATCTGGTTATCTCTTAAAGAGGAACTCAGAAAATATGGCAGTGATTGAAATACTTTCATTTTAAATGTAACATGTTTTCTTTGGCTGATTTATTTAACCGAAAGCAAAACTTCTTAACCAGGGTTCCCTTGAACCCTAGGGTTCTGTGAGAGGTCACTAGAGGTTCCTCAGAAATAATGATTGGGAATTTTTTAAACATTTTTTTTAAGTTATAGATAAAATAATTTTTAGACAGGAGTTCCCTGAGAGCTGAAGATTATTTCAGGGGCTCCTCCAAAGTAAGAAGGTGTTAATGTTACCGATTTCAGTTTCCAATGCCTTTAGGGGAAATGATTTCTAAACCTTGTCTCCTCAAGGGATTTAGGGAATGTGAATGTCAGTTTGTTAATAGTTTTGCATTCTGGTTTTTATGACCTGACGGAAGTGATGGGATATACTGTTTTCACTTTCAATGCAATGCCTGGTATTGTAGATTTTATCAGCCTGGGTGCACCTGGTCCACATCCACGTGTTAATGATGTTGGATTTGACAGCAAATGTGCCAACTAGAATAGACAGCTGTATGGCTTAAATGGTCATTAGTCTCTCTGACCTGGATATTGCTCAGTTTTGGAAAGTGCTGCCAGTGTTACTTGTCTTGCAGAGTGTGTTGTGCTGTTTCTTTCTATGGAGAAAATGTAGTGCTGTCTTATATGTGAACATATACATAGTGCACAACAATGCTTCTCGAAGTGGTGGTCCAGTGACTTGTGCCATTCCATGATCGCATGTCACTGGAGAGTTTCCAGAAAGGGACAAAACAATTGTAGCCAGTGGGCACAAGTATTGTACTGGTCCTTGGCATGCTGAGGGGGGAAAAGCTGATTTCCCACATAAGATCCGTATGAAACAATGGCTCTTAAGAGGCACTAGCTCTGGCCCCACGAAGCTTAGTCTGACTGACTGTTTGAAGACCGAGAGTGATAGTGGTGCCTGAAGCTGGCACAGATGATTGGCTGTTGTGGGCCTGATTTGTGATCCTATGCTTTTGGCAATTGTTTGCTTAATGCAGACATTAGTTTCATGTGTTCTGTATCTCAGTCTATTGGAACTCTTTGCTATAGGCCCTCTTTTCAATCGATGAGTTCATTCTTTAACTAAAGATGATACATTGGGCCCTTGGTATCTGCTGGGGTTTCATTCCAGGACCTGCATTGATACCAAAATCCAGTTCCATTATATGCAATGGCATAGTAAAGTGGTGGCCCTTATACAAAATGGCAAAAATCAGCGTTTGCTTTGTGGAATATATATATATATATATTCAAGTCTTGGATGTTGGAACCCATGGATGCAGAATTTGTGGATCTGCAGGGCCAACTGTAGTTCTGTGTGAAATATCATTGAAGGACACACAGTTTGGAATAGACTATGTGGCATTTCATTTTTAGCGTGGTGTTACCAATTGGCTGTAATAGAAGAGTCCTGCTGGCTGTCAGTGGAATACAGTGCAATGGTGTAGATGTTACTCAGAAGAAAGTCCCACGGTTTTCAACAGGGCATCCCCACAAGATGACGTGTATTGGATTTTAGCCTTTCAGTTGTAGAGTGTTCTCTTAATAGAGTGAATTAGAATAAACCAGTTGAACACCCGTACCAAGAGCTTTAAGCCAGGTTTCACTCCCCTAAAAGTTATTCTCAGTGCTAGGTTTCTGTGCTGGAAGTTATACTGTATATGTATCATGGCCTAAGTCCAATTGTCACTGCCAACTGAAGTAAACCCATTAAATCAGTAGGAACTTGATAATTCAACACATGTATAAGTGCCACTGTTTTAATGGGTCTGCTCTAGTTAGGACTGAATTGGATTTAGGACCATGTCTAGAAATCATGACATGACATGATGTAATTTGTTGAAATTTGGCTTGTTAGAAGGGCAAATCTGCCCAGGGCTGTAGTGTCAGAGTCAATACTGACTCTGACTTGAACTTGAGGGGAAAAAATATGAAATTATAATATATGGTAAACATCATTTTAGACTTACATTTGATGTTCTCTCAGTCTAAGCAGCCTGATGATGGATGTGATGGTGATGTCATGTGTGATTATTTTACAAGAGTAAATTGGTTATTACTGATTAATATACATTTGTCATTTATGAAGGAGTCAGTCAGACAGTAGAAAAACATTTTAAAAAATGAAGATTTGCATACCAGCTTCATAGCCCTGAATTTGTCTGTGCTGATTGATGGTTTGTTAACCAGCTTGAAGCAGGGTTTTCAAAAAAGTAGGAGAGAGGAAAACCAGAAATGCAGAAGACGAGCCATGGTTTGTGAGATAATCCGCTGTGCAGTAGAAACACTGGGAATACCATATTTTGGAGAGAATAGAATAATAAAATTACAGAGTTGTAAGGGAAATCAAAGGCAATCTAGTCTAGTCTCTGTAGAAGAAAGAACAGCTAGAAATGAAAGGTGAGGTGGTTACCGAAACCATGGTTGCATTGTGATATGCAAGCATGGCCACAAACTCTTACTAAAAGATTATTCCTATGATCATGTACAGAGTGCCTTTCTCTCGTCCCTCAGTAACTGAGACAATCTTGTGACATCTTATTGCGGAGGAGTAGTTTTCAGGTAGGGGTTAGATCTCATGTTAAAAAATTAAACATTTAAAAAAATAAATTATGGATTTCCTCAGATAAATGTCTTAGAATAAGAAATTGATGATCAGGAAAGAAATACGCACATCTGTTGCAGAAGTAAGCCATGCAATTGTCAAATCACAGTTAGAAAAAGATTTTCCTCCTGATTCTAGAGTATAGAAAAGTGTATTTGAGTGTTATATTTTGTGAAATATATCTACTAGTGGTATGATTCTGAGACATTCTGGAAAAAATGGAAGAAAAATAATGGAGCAGCATGTTGAGTTGCATTTTATTTGCCACATTAGGACATAACTGATGCACATGAATATAGAGGCAATGTCTGTTGGCAACTAAGAAAATAAAGGTTTGTTTTTTTGCCCCTTCTGTGAATCTGATTGACTTTCCTTTTCAGAGCTTCAATGCATACAATGCTTTTTGAAATTTAAAATGGAATATTTAGACTGTTAACTGTTGCTAAATTAATAAACTAGTTTATTTTAGTGGGACTGTGTGTCGTATGTGCTCTTCAAGTTGCTTAGGTTGTTTCCAACGCACAGCAAACCTATCATGGGGTTTTCTTGGCAAGATTTGTTCAGAAAAGATTTGCCATTGCCTTCGCCTGAGGCTGAGAGAGTGTGACTTGCTCAACGTCACCCAGTGGGTTTCCATGGCCAAGCAAGGAATCTGACCTTGGTCTCCAGCGTCCTAGTCCAACACTCAGACCACTAAATCTGGGCCCAGTCAGTGCAAATTCTTTAACAACAAGAAAGCAGACAGCATTATTTCTCTGACGTCTTTAAGTTATGCAAGTTGAGTAGCGTTGTTCAACTTCTCCTGTCTGTCATTTTAGTAATAGTCATGTGGAAGGCAAGGAGCTATGCAAGTCTTTGGAAAGCCCCTTTTCCAAATCATGGAAATATTTATTCATTCCCTTCTTTATCTTCTCATTGATTTAGAAGATATAATGGAGGCTCTAGGGTTCTTTTTTTCCTCCCCATTTTTTTATTTTTATGTTAATGACTTTCAGGTGCGGAGTTGTGATTTGAACAATTTTGTTTAACTATAAATAGTGAGGGTGGAGTCTGTAGTCGATTTTGTTTTAACTGGTGAAATGCAACCCTTCGTGTATGTTAATGGAAATTGCAATCTTTCTTGTATGCTATGAAATGCAATCCTTCACGTACGTTAATGGAAATTGTTAATTATATGAAAAAGAGGAAAAAGTACTGGGGGACTGCATCAAATAGCAGACATTTATAATGTATAACAGACCTTCTTGTGTCAGATTCCTCCACCTGCTCTGAATGTGAACCCACTTGCCATTTGCACAGGATTAGGCCATGTTAAGCTACATACAGTAAAAGCTCTGTCCTCACAATCACCAACACAACTTGCAGTCTTCACAGGCAGACACTGAAAGAGTAGCAGGGAGAGAATCCGGCATTTGCCATCTTAATCATCATGTATTGTCATTAAAGAGAGTAATTGGTTCCGATATATATGTATATTCCTGGATAGTTTTAAATGTCAGTATCTCCCACACGTCTCCACTTCCGCTCCCATTCTTTTCTTACAGAACCATCTCTAGAGCTTTCTTGGGAATAGCAATGGGGACAAAATAAAGGAGGATGACACACTTGTAGCGCTCAGATAAGTCCTTTGTTCCAAAAATGAATAAAGTAAGCTGTTCATTTTTGTCCATCGGTTTTAAAACTGTCTTTATGGAACAGCAACATGTTATTGTTGTTGCTGCTGCTGCTGCTGCTGTTGTTGTTTCAAACAGCTGTTGTAAAAGTATTAAAGTGCCCTGTGTCACGTGGATGGGAAATCTTCATACATGTTTGCTCAGTGGCACAGCTTAGACAGAGAAAGCTGTGCCTTTGTCAAATGAAAAAGAAGCAGGCATAAAGAGCTTAGACCCTGTGGCTTATACTATGCAGTGCCTAAGCTGAGCTGGTTCCTCTCTTTTCCTTCAAAGTTACTGGGTTTATTTGCTGCTAGAGAAGGTGCTAGTGACTGACTCCATTTAGCACGTTAACCTTTCTTAGAAGGTTAGCAAGCCGATTTTTTTCCCTCTCTCTCTCCCCACTTCTATAGATACCTTGAGATACTTCAGCTGTTTCCCTGCCCCGGGTGAGCAAGTGATCCATCTAGTGTGAGGCTGTTAAAAATGCAGCCATGAGACTCATGTGCAGCTGTGATGTGTGAGGAGGGAGGAGGAGGCATTTGGAAACTGGGTTAAGCATATGCTGCTCTCCTGGGAAGTCCAGACGGGAAAGGCATGAATGGGGTTGAGAAGTTCACTGTACCAGCAGTTCTGGTTTGTGGATTAGCAGAGGTGGCTAATCTCTGGTTTGCACCAGCAGGAGCAGATAGAGGTCACCACAAATCAAAGAAGGCAAAAGACTGGGTAAACGTTGAGTAGCGGCAACTGGCAACAGCTGGTTCAGTGCTTTTTGTAGAAGCTACACTCCGTCGTTTGATGTTATTTGAGCGTGATTTTTTAATGATTCAGTTTCAAGTAAGATTTCTAAAATAACTGGAAGCAGGTATCGATCAACTATTTGTACCTCAATATTCCATCACATTCTTCTTCCATGGCACCCATTTCCAGTTGCCTGGTCACACTGTCCCAGGGCTGGTAGAAATGACAGCTTTAAAAAAATCTCCCTCTTGAAGGATTTGTGTCTTTTTCAGAGTTTAGAATAGGTGACCCTAACACCTTCCTGACTCATGTTGCTGAATTGCTTTCTTCACATTTTTGAATCAGCTCTTCCTTGTTGATCCTGTTGACAGCTGAAGACTTTTCAGTTTCTTATAAGACCTGCTTCTGGTCAGTCTTTCTCATGCTTCTCATAGCTCTTCAGTTACTACCGGTAGGGTCTCCAGCAGGCTTCAGTCTCAGATTGTCAGCTGCCCCTTCTCTCGACTGTAGGCTTTTTCTTTTCTAACAGCTTTACCTCCTGTGTAGTTGGAATGTTCTAGACCAACAACACCCAAACTTTACCCATCACACTGGCTCAGTCAATGACAGTGCTGAAGGCTTTGCCACCACATGCACAAAAAAATAGCTAGAAGTTCTCTGTTTGCACTAGTTTATTATGTGCCTTCAGTTGAGTCTGACCTATGATGACTCTTATCAATCATTGGATTTTCTTGGCAAGATTTATTTCCAGGAGGTTTGCCATTGCCATACCCTGAATATAGCCTGGCACCACCTGGTATTCCTTGGCCGTGTCTCCCTTGCAAGTACTAAGCAAGCCTGGCCCTGCTTAACTTCTTTGGTCAGACAAGATTTGGTGTCTTCAGGGTATCTTCATTGGTTTCACAAATTTGTTCTCCTGTAGAAAGCAAACCCTTCAAAGAAAGAGAAAGGCTTTTCAGATGCTAATTGTTAATAACAGTCTTAGTTTTCAAAAATATATTCAGAATTGCTTTGGATGTTTTTCGCCCAATTAATAAAAAGTGCAATTCTGTCACAGATGGGCCAGCTGTAATATTATCAAATTGGAAAAAAGTGTTTGTGCTTGTTGTCTTAAACAGGAAGCTTTCTATTTGCTGGCGAGTAAACATGAGCTGATTGCTTAATAAGCACAAGGACAAGAATCTTATTACGCCATTAGCTAAGTGTAACTAACAGAGTAACTCCTAAAGTCCCAGTGAAGTGTTCAGCTGTGGTGAGAGCTGACACTTCTTGGAACGTACTTTTGCAAATATGTATGTGTGATCTTTTTAATTATATTGCTTAAGCCCTGTAAGGGAGGAAAGACTCATCTCCTGTATAAGGATTTCTTTTTTACAAACTTCAAAAATTGCATATTTCAGCTATGCATCATTGTGCTATTATAAAAGTTAATTTAATTATTAAAATGTATGTTTAAACAACCAGCTTGGAGTGCCTTTGCAAAAACTTTAATGTCTGCAGAAGAGCGTCCTAGGAGGTTAAACCTCTTTTCATTAGTTACTGACAAATATCAGTAACTGATGTAAGATGTGTGTCCAGTCTGTGTCCATTCATTCTTTTACACAAAGAACCTGATTATAGCTCTTCATATGTAGCACCTCACATGTCAGAGGTAGCTAAACATTTGACTAAAACATTAACTTTTTTCTGCGGAAAGCTGTAGAAGAAACAGCACTTGGTAAACATCTCTATGGCAAAAGAACATACATTTTAAATACTTTGCTTTGTTGAAATTCTGTGTAAGCTTCAAAGTGGAACTTAACCATCATACCAGCTGCATGGGGACAACAGTGTTAAGTACTTTTATCTTAAATGAACTTAACAACTGACTACAGTTTCATTAATAGGCACTTGGAATATGTGTAATTTCAGGAATAACTGGTTATTATTTTGCTAAATGGAAGTTGGCTTTTGTTTCCAGCAGTTTTCTATTAACTACAGGTGGCAGCCTTCTCAATATTGAAACTCAACTGAGTCTTTAGAAAATATTCTTTCGTAATCCAAATAATTGTTTGTTAAGTCTTATTTTCAGTGGAGTTCTGACACCAAGATAGGAACCCTCCTTAAAAAGGTGTGCTTTATTGCTTGCAGGCCATAGTTCGTGTTGAGAAAACCATAATCATTCTGAATGTTCAGTACTAAATGTTCAGTACTAATTGTTGTCTGAATTACAGTATATATGGAAATTCTCTTCATGATACGAGGGGGTATTCAAAAGTTTTAATGATCACTTTTTTTATAAAATTGACAAAGTTTGTTTTGATTTGTAGTTGTTAACTTATCTCTACATAGTCACTATCTAGATTTATACATTGTTCCCAGTGTATCGTGACTCTCCGAATACTTGATATTGTAGAAGCCTGAAGATTGTGCCTGATGAGGATTCTGGCAGAGCCAGTCACAAAAATAAAGGACGCAGTGAGCTAATTTTCTCAGCAACGTGCACTTAGGGACCAATTATGACACTGACAAAATTTCATCAATATGCCATAATAACTTCCGGGTGATAATTATTACTTTACGATACCCCTTGTAAGGCGCAATTTGCAGACTTCTTACAATATCAGGTATTCGGAGGGTCAAGATACACTGGGAAAAATGTATAAATCTAGATAATGACTACATAGAGATAAGTTAACAACTACAAATCAAAACAAACTGTCAGTTTTTTAAAAAAGAGATCATTAAAACGTATGGATACCCCCATGTGTTCGTTTTCTTTTAAAATTTAAAAGATTTCATAAAACAAAATTAAATGCCCATTATTGTTTTGTTTTTTGTTTTGTTTTGTTTTGTTTTTTTGGACACTCCTTAATGACTTCTCCATATTCTTTTCATCTTATTAACAGGAATCATTGTAATTAACATGCATTATTCAAAATGTTTCCCATGCATTTCCTGAATGAAATTTCCTGTACAGCGGCCCTATAAGAAAAGTAAGCAGTACCTGCATGTATATTGCAAATGTCACAAATTGAGACTCAGATTAAGGGCCTTGTCTAAGGATACTTACAAATTTATGGCTGAAATTACGTTCAAATCAGAGACTTTCTAATTCAGAGGTCAGTTACTTTCACTGATCTAATCTAATGGTTGTTGCTCTGTAGTAATACTTAGTGTTAGATTTGATTTAAATACAGCTCTGCTTTCTGCAGATGGAAGGTTACTTTAGATAAAAGTGGATGCTTAAGTGTATTGAGGATCATAAATGGGGGGGGGGACTTGACATAAGGCCACTCTAGAAGCAGAGTAGTCTGGGTCAGGGGGCAAAAGTCAACCCAGCTGACCAGATGGCATCAGATGGACACCAAATTCTGTATCCGTGATGCATTCATCCTACAGCTTGTGACCATCACAACAGGGTGGAATATTTTAGAAATCTGGCTTCTCATGAGTGAGCAAGTGACTTGTTAGGAGATGAACAAGCCAATGAGCATGGTTCAGCTGTAATGCTAAACTAATCATGGTTAAGCCCATGGCGATGAATCTGTTTGTATTAGCTTGAGATGATGAAATGCTTGACCAACATGTTGTTGTCTCTTGCAGTTTTAGGAGCCTGAGCCAAAGAGCCATTTAGTCTGGGAGAGGAATAGGTCAGAGGGTGAAGGAGTATGCCATTTATGTTTGTGCATAACACGGTGTTGACTATACATAATGAAAAACAGTGCACTATTTATTAGTCCATACTTCTAAGCTTTAAATCATGCTGAAGTCAAACAACGTGATGGATATATTGCTGTTGTTGCATGCCTTCATGTTGTTTTGGACTTATGGTGACCCTAAGGTGAACCTATCATGGGGTTTTCTTGGCAAGATTTGTTCAGAGGGGCTTTTGCCTTTGCATTCCTTCTCAGCCTGAGAGAGTGTAACTTGCCCAAGGTTACCCAGTGGGTTTCCATGGTTGAGCAGGGATTTGTTCCCTGGTTTCTAGCGTTTTAGTCAAACATTGAAACCACTGTACCATGCTGACTTCCAGTGATGGATGGATGGTTGCAGGAACATATATCATAGAACTGGAAGAGACCAAAGGGCCATCCAGGCCAACCCCATTCTGACATGTACAAACTCAATCAAATTGAAGAGGAAATGGTAATGTAATTGTGTAGAAACTACCATGATGTAAAAAAATATGGCAACAGTTATGGAAGTATTAATTTGTCTTTATTATTTTCTTTTACATGTTTCAAGCAACTCACAGCTAGTTTGTGGTTGTTGCTTTTCTAAAAAATCTTCTCTTTTTAAAATCTTCACTGTTCCCTGAGAAAAGTGAAATAGAGGGAAAGCCAAACCTTGGAAAATTAACGAAAGACATTTTTGTCTTCAATCTTTCGTTGTGTGCTAGGTCACCTATCTCTTTTTAAAAGTGATTTCACCCTCTGTTTATCCATTTGTACCACATTTCAGTAGTTTTCCTCTGTTGTCTAATCATTCTTTCCTACGAAGGCTGTCTTGTCTTTTTGCCTGTTGACATTCTCAGGTAAGTTTAAGCACTGGGATTCTCTGTAGACTTCTGTCTTATCTGATATCCATTATAAACAAATCCTTATGGCATATAATCATTTGCTGTGCCTAGTTCAGTCTTTTAGAGCAGTTTAGTACTCTCTGGTAGTGTGATAAGAGATGGAAAGTCTTATGATGGATTTGTTACAACTTCTGTAAGGGAAATTTGACATAGTTATAGCACTATGATTCCACTTTAAACGTCATGGCAATATCCTATAGGATCCTAGGATTTGCAGTTTGGGGGTGGTTGTTTAGAATTATCAGCTAGAGAGCTCTACAGCCTCCACAAATTACAAATCCCACAATTTCATAGGATGCAGCTGTGTTAGTTGAAGTGGAATCATAGTGGTATAACTGTCTAGTGTGAAAAGAACATAAGTGCTGCATCTTTTGCGTCTGCAAGCAGCAGTAAAAAAGCCATTTGTAATCTTCAAGAATTGAGATTGAAACCCAGCTCCACATTGTTCCAGATATCCTTGCTAAATCAGGTACAATGAGGAGCTGTTAGGAGTAGATCCTTTTCAGTAGCAGAACCCACTTCAAGGAATGGTTTTCTAAGGGAGGTTCATTCGGCCATTCCAGTATGTCAGACATCAGAGAATACAGTGGCAGTGCTGGAAGTTTTCAATTTTAAGAGTGTTCTGTTAGCCTTGTTGTTTTAGCAATGCTTAACTCCCTGAAAGATCTCTTGCTTGATGTTAAGAGTTTAATGATGTTTTGATTTTATACTTTGTCTGTGACTTGTCTGTGTAAGCTATCTTGAAAATTTCACAGCAAAGTAGCATATGTGTGTTTCAAATACACTAATAAATCCATATTTAAACCCATGGTATAGGTAGTAATCCAGTAATGCAGCACTTCCAAATTTGTGTACTTTTCAAAAAGATAGTCTGTTTCAGCATAAAATGGAAGGAAAAAAGAAAGAAAAAAAGAGGGGCAAAAAAAAAATCTAGTAGTATCTTTGAGAATGTTTTATCTTGGCACTGATTTTGTGTACTCCAAATGCACTGAAATTTCTGTGTAGTTGAGTACCGGTATATGTATCTGACTTGTGCCAGAGTTTGAACCTTTAGCTGTGTTGTGCAAACATGTAGAGTTCTGTCATAGCAGCATTTTCGATACATGACTGCAAGATAGACTGAAATACTGGTGTATTTAGGAGCAGTTAGTACTTGCTGGTAGCGTGCTAGAAACAGAAATTATTATGACTGATTTGCTACAACCTGGAATATTGCAGCTTTTGTATTCAAAGAGCTCTAGTCACAGATCTTTCGGGCAAGAAACATTATCGCCTTAAATCTAGGTTAGGAGACTGTGATGGATTACAATGATTTTCTGGGGTCATGGAAGAGAGGAACCCGAGTGTTAAAAAGCTCAGGTTGCATAAGAAACCAGCTCCCCCCCCCCTTTTTTTTTTTTTTTTTGCTATTTCCTTTATGTACCGGTAGCTATCTATACCATGCATATCTCTGGAAGTCATTTGTGGTATACTGGAGGTAATAAGGGATTGGGGATGTGATCAAGACTGTTCCTGTGTGTCCTCAGTCATACATGCATGTAGATATGCTCCTGCACACAGGTATAGTGGCAGAGGTTAATCATTAAAAAATGTTGATGTTAACTGCCCTGGAGTGGACCTCGACTCATGGCAGCCCTATGGATGAGACATTTGCAAGACTCCCTTTTCTCTACTGCTCTGCTCTGGTCCTGCAGGCTCAGGCCTGTGGCCTGTCTGTTTGCATCTGTCCATCTGACATGTAGTCTACCTCTCTTTCTTCTGCCTTCTACCTTTTGTAGCATATTGTATTTTCTAATGATTTGTGCTTTCTCATGATGTGGCCAAAATCCATCAGCCTTAGTTTCATCATCTTGCCTTGCAGGGAGAATTTAGTTTTGATCTGTTCAAGAATTCATTTGTTTGTCTTTTGGGGTGTCCAGTGTCCATGGTATTCTCAGCACTTTGCTTCAGCACCACATCCCAAACACATTAATTTTCTTCTTATCTGCTTTCTTAACTGTTCAGCTCTCACATCTGTACCTGGTGATGGGAAATATAATGGCTTGGATAATCCTCAGTTTTTAGTGTTCAGTTATATCTTTGCTGTTTAGGATTTTATCCAGTTCTTTCATAGCTGTCTTTCCAATCCTAGCCTTATGATTTCTGCAGTTTCCATTCTGATTAATGTATGGGTATGGTATGGGAAGGCATGGGAATTTTTTTAGTACTTCATTTCATAAGGTTGCAGAAGGGAAATACTAAGAAGCTAGTTTGCATCTTTGGTTCTTACCTGTGGCAAACCTCCTGCTTGTCCAGGACTGCTGCCAGCACCCACCCACAAACAAACGCTGATAGGAATGGCTCAGTGAGGGAAGCCAAGTAGGCAGCTAGCAAACAGTCTACAGACCTTTCAAGAGTCCGAGAGTAGCAAACCACAAACGAAAGCCAGGGTCAGTATACCACAAGTCACAAAAGTCAAACAAGCCAAGGTCAGGGGAGTCAGAAGGTTTGGAGTAGTTAAGTCCGTTCCAGGGTCGTAGGTCTAAGTCCAGCAAAGGTTCAAGAAGCACAGGATTCAAGGAGCCAGCACCGACAGCATCCAATATGATGGAACTACAATAAACTCTGGCAAAGAATCAGCATTCTCCAGGTGCCTTAAATCAGCGAAGCCCTCCTTATCCCAGCTGTTCCTTATCTGCAGCATGCTTGTCTGCCAGTCTCTTAGATCTCCTTAAGCAAGCCTTTTCAGCCCTCCTTTGGCTGAAGGAAGGGACCTGCATGCTTGGTTCTTCCTTTGGAGCAACTGCTGAGCCTCTAGAGGAGACCCCAGCTTGCTGATCCTCAGTCACTGAGGCTGGAGGAACAGATCTGGGATCTGACAAGGCCGAACTGGGACCTAGCATGGCTTCAGATTGCTCCTGCACCTGAGTAGCTACAACCTCCTCCAGATCCTCTGAATCGTCCACTGGGCTGGTCATGACACTGCTCAATTTGGTTACAGTAACTATTATTATTATTATTATTATTATTATTATTATTATTTTAAAGAAATAGACTAAGTGTTAGGGTAATGCTTTTAAAAATGTATGAAAACTAAAATTCCTGAGCTTCTCAGTGACTAAGGTAGGAAGCCTGTTTTTTCTGTTTACCAGGGTCTCCAGTGCCAGATCTCTGAAAGGTACTCAAATTGTTGACAAGCAAGAAGATATTTTGCAACTCTGGCCCCTGGTATTCATAAGCTTCCTTCTCCTGAATCCTCCTAATGTACCTTCAGGACTTTAGACTGTGTGTCCACAGACACACAGCCTGTGTGAAGAGATCTACTTACTTGTTTACTTTGAATAGGCTCTGAGTTGAAGATTTATTTATTTATTTTAAAGATGCCACTGGAGTTTTTGTTTCTTTACATTAGTTACTCTCCCACACATGCTTCAGAAATTGTCTTTCCTCCTGAACAGTATCATGGCTGGATTCTGCATTCTGACAGATCAGATCTATTCCTGATTTTATGTTTAAGATGCAGCTTATACTATAAGCCTTATAGTTTAAGACTCAGTGTCCTATAAATCAAATGGATGATTTCCCCTTTGATTTTACTTTTTGAAGGTGGCATGAGAAAGTGCCAGTAGAGCCTTAGAGTATGGGGTTGCCAAGGGATGTGCTGAATGGATGTTCCAGAGCATTGCCCTGGCACTGAATAGTGATGTTTCTCTGCTTAATCTTAGGTCTAAGATGTTAGGGCCGTGTCAGGCAAGGATTCTGCCTTGGCTTCTTTTCATCATGTATTAAAAGATGAATGCCATTTACAAGTGCAATTTGACTGTGACCTGGGATGAGTGGCATAACTTTGCTGGTGGGCATACTGTTGCCAGATTTTTAAAGCATCAGTAAGGGACAGTTAGAATTCATGACATGCAGGAGGTTGCTAATATTAGGTTTGTGTTCTGCCTAAAGTAGTATTGATTTCAGCTAGCCTAGCTTTGTGTTTCATTGTAAAATGAACACATTGTTTGCATCCATAAACTGCATGATGCACGCATTTCTGTCTTTATGAAAGACCCACACCTCAAAATACAGGATTTTCTTTTGACACCTCATTCAGTCTATATAAAATGAACTACTTTCCAATCATCATATAGGGGGCTTCCCTTAAGAAGAAGGACACAAGCCAGCCCTATAAAGGTCAGGTTTTCTGGTGCTCCATGAAAGGGGCATCCCATATAATAAGCACTCCTGGCAACCCCAGGCAAACAGGAATCAAGAGCTGCGTACTAAAATTGCTGTGCAGTCCTTTCCCCAGTTTTTGAAGGAATATTGCAGCTATCATTCTCAGGCCCTTTAGGTCACAAGATGGAGGGTAGATGTAATTATCCTAGTTCCATTTCCGATATCAGAAAAAGTATCTTTTTGATTCTCTTGACTGTCAAGGCCCAGAAGACCCTGGAGGACTGCACTTTGTCACCATACCCACCTCCCCCACCAAATTGTAAAACATTTTGAGGGGGAGTGATTGCAATATTTATTTATTTGCCAAGTGAAGCAATTGCTTGCTACCTGGTTGGTAAGAAGTCTTTCTCTGGCCAGGATGTGTGGGGGACAGGGGTTAAGTCTAAGGTGCTGGGAGGCCTGGCTGCCCTCAGAGCAACATTGGAGGTCAAATACTCCATGCATGTTATATTTTCCCAACTCATATTTAAGAGTGTGGAAAATTCCATGATGTTGTTGCTCTTATTTTAATGGCTGGGAGAAGAGCACCGATGGTAATGGAGGATGGAGCTTGTTGTTGTTAACTACCATCAAGTCAACTTCGACTTATGCCAACCCTATGAAGGAGAAATCTCGAAGACAACCTACTGTCAACAACCCTGCTCAGGTCTTGCAGACTCAGGGCCGCTGTGTCTTTCTTAATTTGAATCTATCCATCTGGATGCAGCCTTCACTTTTCCTGTTGTCCTCCCCTTTCCCAAGCATTATAGTCTTTTCTAGCGAGTCCTTTCTTTTCATGATAAGGCTAAAATATGACACCCTCAGTTTAGTGATCTTGGCTTCTAGGGAGAGTTCAGGCTTGGTTTGCTCTGGGACCTTTTTCTTTTTCTTTTTACTACTGACTAGTATCTGAACAGCTCTTTTCCAGCATCGCACATAGGAGAGAGAACTGGTGTGAAAAGAGAGAAGGCAGGAGTTAGGGCAGCCAAGTTATCTTTATCTCTTTACAAGCTAATGTTCTGTGAATTATGGTGAGCAAATATAATGTTGCTATCAGGTGTTAGAGGGTGTGTGAGTCTGAGTTGTATAAAGTTCATAAAATCTGCTGCTCATGGTGTAGTTTGCTTGAAGAAAAATGTTTTTAAAAGTCTAAAACTGCAATTAACAATTTTCATTCTTTTGTAACCTAGCAGTTACCTATTATTGATTCTCCTTTGGATTAATAAAGTAAGGACTTTCCAATGTCATCTGCTCACAGGCAGTCTGAATTTCGTTGTTTTGGTTGGATGTGTGTCAGAAAAGTGAGTCATCTAGACAACGATGGTTTCAGGCTTTTGACGTACAATGGGAATTGCTGTTTATTGTGTAGCCACTTGAGTCACTAATCATTAAGAAGCAGGTTTGATTTTGAGCCAAGCCTGTCACTAGCAACCTTTTCTCCAGAAATTCTCATACAGCGTTGCCAGCGCAGACAGAGGGAAGAGCTGTTCTTCTGTATAGACTTTCTGCTTAGAAGAGATCCTTGCATTCTAACATCTAGATAAAATTTGCCTGAAATGAGATGCTTGCTTGCTTGCTATGAAGTCAAGAAGTACTGAATATCTATCAGCGGTCCCCATATTTTTGCTGTCGGTCAAACAGTACATAAACTGTCGATACTAGCAGCGATAACAACAGGATGCCTGTTTCCCATGCCATAATTAGGCCTGCGTATGTTTGAGAGTACATTTTGTTTGGTTAAAAGCTTACAAGGAGGCATTGTCCCTTGTTGGCAGTAGATCAGCGTGGCCATGCTTGACAGTCAGGATGAAGCAAGGGAAGAAAGTGGGAGCCTGCCAAATCCCCCAGTGGCCAGATCCGTGCAACTCTGGCATGGCAGAGATATGGTTCGGTGCTATAAGCAAGATTCTACACATTGGGAAGATGAGGTGATCTGGCCAGAGATGGGTTACTGCAGCAATGTAATCTTTAGCAGTGTCTGTGTACATGCAAAGCTCTATTCCTCACTAATAAGACTAAGAAGTGACAACCTATAAATGGGACTTCATGAATGTGTCAAGGAAACGCTGCTTTAGATGCATTTGGGAGCAGGCTTGAATCTTGCTAGATTATCACACTACACTCTTGTAGTATTGCTATTCTGCTTTAACTGCTCTGGCTGCCTCCTGTTGCATTCTGGCATATGCAGTTTGGGGAAAGGCATTTCCAATTCTCAGCCAGAGAGCCCTTAAGCCTCCCTGTACTACAAACCCCAGAATGCAACAGGAGGCAGCCAAAGTAGTAAAAGTGGAATAGCAGCACTATAAGAGTGTAATGCTGTAATCTCCTAAGTGCTTTAGCAAAACTCTTGAATAGTATTGCTGTGCATTGTTCTTGCCCTTAAATGGCTTGGCTTCCATTCCCCCTCTGTGTCTTAGAGCTCCATAGAGATGGGTACATTCTGTTCTTTGCAGGGTTGTATTAGAATCATAGAAAAGAATAGAATCATAGAACAACAGAGTTGGAAGACACCATGAGAGCCATCCAATCCAATCCCGTTCTGCCATGCAGCCTCTGTTTAAAAGCCTCTAAAGAAAGAGACTTGCACCACTCTCCCAGGTAGTCTGTTCCCTGTTGAACAGCTCTTGCCATCAGGAAGTTCTTCCTAACATTGAGGTGGAATCTCTTTTCCTGTGGCTTGAATCCATTGCCCTGTGTCCTAGTCGATGGAGCAGCAGAAAACAAGTTTGCTACATCTCCAGTACGACATCCTTTCAAATATTTAAACATTGCTGTCATGTCATCTCTTAACCATCTCTTCCTATTGTATACTTTAAAGGCTGAAATAATGCATGGTTCCTCTTTTACTCATAAGGATGGAGCCAAACTCTAGGATTTGTTTTTAGTGCCTCACAATGAATATATAAAGTCTTAATAATGTGCAAACTAGAAGTCTGGAAAGTTTAAAAATTGCCTTTCAGCGAGCAAAGCTTGGCTGGCTGAAGGCAATGTAAGTATGGAGAACAAGTAGAGCAGCAGAATGAAATTAGCACTGATTTCCTTCAGAAGCTGATGCCATTAGAGAGACTCAAGAAGCCTTAATCTCAAGATCTTTGAGAATATAGTGGGCCCTTGGTTTCCACAGGGGTTTGTTTGCACATGGATACCAAAATCTGTGGGTGCTCAAGTCTGATTAAATACAGTGGCATAGTAAAATGGTATCTTTTATATAAAATGGCACCTGGATGATCCTGCACTGCCCATATCCTTTCAGGATCAGCTTAACGTTTGACATATAAATGACTTGCCAAAATGACTCCAGTTCTTGAAAACAATCTCCCATTATGGTTCTCTTTGAAAACCTCAGAGAAAAGCAAGTAAGATGCTGTTGTATCTTACGGCAAGGGGAGAGCACAATAGTTTGAATGATTTATGGCAGAGATGGCTGTTTTAATACCAGGTTGATTTAAACCATGGTTTAAACCTTGGCTTAAATGAAATGACTTTAAAAAAAAACACTCCTAGTTTTTAAATTGATTATTCACATTGACTGAATTTAAACATCTTCATTATTAGATAATATCCAGCGTCAGTTGCTTGTTTTTAATCACTTTGTTTTATAATGTAAGAAATGTCATTCAGAAACAAATCCCTATATTGACATAAGTTCAGCCAAAACAACTTGCTTTTTTCTGATTTAGTTCTATATTGGTGTAGTCCGATACTCCTGTATATAGGCTACCAAATTGTCCATTCAAACATAGTTGATCAACCTAATACATAAAATAATGTTTCACAGTATAAATATAATGAAGATTTAGTTTTGTAAATGACAATTTAAAATTAAAACATTAATGCAAAAAAAAACCCCCACTCATGGTTTAAAGGGGGGAAATAGCAGTTTAAACAACAACAACAACAACAACAACAAACATTTTCCTTTTTAAAAAAATGTTTTCTTTTCTTAACCCTGATCTGTGATACACTTTATAACGATCTTATAATGCGTGGATTAATTCTTCTAAACTAACACTTTAGTATCCTTTGTTAGTATTTGGATGGGAGACTATCAATAAATACCAGGTGCTGTAGGCTACATTTCAGAGGAAGGAACTGGCAAAACCACATTTGAGGAATCCTCACCTAAGAAAACCCTATGAAATTCAAGGGATCGCCACAAGTCAACAGGTGATTTGAAGGCACACACACATGAATGTAGGAACATCTTGTGTATGATATCAAAACGTATATGACAGTTTGATTGTATATATATATATATATATATAGCTCCACTGCACCAAATGCATCTGAGGAAGTAGTCTGAAGCCTACAAAGCTCATGCTGCCAATTTCTTTCTTTCAATGAGTCTCAAAGGTGCTACAAGATCTCTCTACATATTAGCTGGTTGTGAGAGTTGCTGCAGGTATATATATATATTATAAAGAGCCAGGCAATATTCTTTTCTGTACGACTTGCTCATGGGATCCGAGGAGGAAGCTGCGATGATACTGACCATTATTTTTGCCTGCTGGGGGACTGTAGAAATACCAAGGATTGCAGTGAATTTTGTACTTTGTTATGCCCCTAGAAGGAGGAAACTCAGGTCGCTGGTGTGTTTGTGCACCTTCTCAGCCAGATGCTTGCATGCTGAGTCAGGGACGGCAGCTCCCAGCAGGCGCTGTGCCATAAATTATCACCTCCCTCCCTGTCGAGCCTAGATTCTGCTAAAGGTAAGTTTGGGAGGTAAGGAGGAAGTACTCATTACAGATTTAAATTTAGGGAGTGGAGATTTTGTGAGCGGCTTTATGTTGTCCTCCAGATCCTTTACAATGGTGAGGAAGAAAGGCATAGTAGCACAATGAAGAGCAAAGGTAATTCACACATCAAGCACACGGCAAAATGCTTTCCTGGTCCTTTTTGCCACTCCCACAAGCTGAACTCTCAGCAAAGCAGGCTCTGTCTTCCTTTGACAAAAGGAGGAGGATTTCAAGGAAAGACAAGTTAATCTTTCTTAAGGATGAACAGGTTGAAAGCTGGACGGAAGGCTCTGGATACTTAATAAAGGTGGTTTCCCCTCTGGTATCTGTTTCATTTTAGTGCTTGGGTTTTTTTTGTTTCATTTTGGAGCCTTTTTTGTTTTGTTTTATGTTTTATTTGGATTTTGGATCTAGAACTTGAATGGCACCCATGCAAACAGTAGCCGAATGCCCGAGTTCAGAGGCCCAGGTACTAGTAAGGCACAAAAAGATGTTATTTCCCCAGCCTTCAGCTTTTCTGTCCTCATACATTGTAAATATGTTGTTGTGGCTCTCTATTTGGAGTATGTTTGAACAGTGTGTGCAGACATCTGAGTTGTAAATTTTTATTCTCTGTGTTTGGATTCACTTGTAAGATTTGAAAGATAAATGGCTCTTTTCAGCAATCAATCAATCACTATAGGTGATACCTTTGTATTGCAGAGGATTCCCTGACTAGCCTTTAACAGATATTAACCATTTTGCTGTGTACATAGAAAGTCAACTCTAAATTTCAACTGTGTGTCCCAACTGGGGGTATGCATCTGAATTGCTTGCCATTTCAAGCAATTCAATTTTGAAAACAAAATTGCAGTGCAGGTAACTGGCCACATCTCCAACTAGGAAATTATGCTTCCTGATGCAGCAATTGATATATACACACACGCCTGCTTCTTTGTGTGACTCTCTTTATTTGGATTATAGCATTTGTCCCAGGCAAGGGAACCCTCTTCTTGAGTCAGGGAGGTTGCCCAGTCTTGGCCTGGCCTTTAGGGATTTTTGGGCTCCAAAAAAGAATTGGTACAATTCCTACAGTGGCTGTGAGAGGAGTGAAGTTTTTTTGTGTGTCAGAGCTCACTTAATCCCTTTTTCAGCCTTTAGTGAAAAATGAATGCGGCAAGACATTCCAGTCTCTGGCTTCAAGGCATTCAAGCACCTACGGCCAGTCGAAGCATACTCCCTTTCCCGTTTTGCCCAAATAGTCACAAGCTTTTGTGTGTGAGAAAGAAAGAGATTGAGAATTGAGAAAGATAATGATGCTCCCGGGAGCAGTTATCTCAGCACTTTAAACTGTGGAAGTGGTAACCTCCCTTGCAGGTGGGTCTCTGTCTTTCTGCAGATTAACTCGGATGGGAAGTAATTCTAGGGGTGTGTGGGTGTGGAGTGATCGACAAGTGTGGGATGATTAGTAAGGGAGTGTGTACTTGCACAAGGATGGGGATTGGCTGAGAGAACAAGAGTGGGAGGTAAATGGTTTGAAAATATGTGGGGAGAGTGAGGATGAGGAAGAGACTGAGATTTAGGGAGTTCAGGCTGGAAAAGACATCTGAGAGAGACCTGGCTCATGAGTTGAGGGGAAAATATATTAAGAGATATCTATATATCTGAAATTGAACAGATGATACTAACTGTTTGGTGATGGTGAGGAGTCAAACATAAGTACCCAACACCATGGAGCTGTAAGTAATCAAGTAATCTTTGTTTCTTTTTTGTAACTGCCTACAGTTTGGTCACTACTGGATGAAATATTGGAATATAAGTGCCAAAGGTGGCTCAGGAGAACTTCAACCCTGGTAATCTTGTGAGTTGGATCTTGTAAAGGTCTTGACAGCTGAAATGACCAAACAAGAGAGATCTGAAGGCATTTCTGTTTCCTAGGAGAGGTTGGTGAAAGGGCAAGGAACCCCAGGAGAAATGATAAATGGTAGGATCACCACAAAGAATAATCAAATATTGTTAGGTTGCAGTGCATCTAATGGTGGACTTCTCATCTTAAATCCCCTCCTTTCCATTGTTTATGCCTCACTCTCTGTTGTCGGTTCAGAGACTGGAGATCGGCTTGTACATGGCTGCTTTTTGGCAGAGCATGGGAAGGTTACTTGTTCTTTTACTTCTACTCCTAAAATCCCTCAGCTGGCTTTCTTATCCTCTGCACCTGGTTATTTTCGTTTTAGAGGTGAGCTCAAGTGTGCACCCCTTAAATGAGAGAACAAAAACATTTTTTGCACCTCTTCTCCCTCCTACAATTATATGGGAACCTACTCTTGTTCAGTTCCTTGACCTGTTTTGGCACCCAGCATGGTGTAGTGGTTTGCATGCTGGACTAGCACTTTCAGAGACCAGGATTCAAAACTCAGCTGGGTGATCTTGGATAAGTTGGGTGCTCTCAGCCTTAGAGGAATCCCTGAGAGATGTTCCTCCAGGACCATCTTCAAAGCTCTAGCTGAAGGACTATTTGCCTTAACAAGAGTTGTTCCACCTTACCAAAATATTTAGGAGAAACCAATTTGGGAACAGTCAGATGCATGCTGCATAAATAGAAGTATATTAGAGAGTATAATTCAGAAGGCCAAACAATGGATGGCATGTCAGTTTAGCATGTGAAATGTTTCTGTGGGCATTCAAGTCTCCTAATCTAATCTCCTGTTTCATTACCTTTTAAAAAAATAATTATTTTTCTACACAATTTATTTTTTGTTTTATGTTTGCAAATGTTGGGAGGGTTGTGGGTACTTGGAATGACTTGCCAGGGTAGAGAAATGTTGCTCTTGATTTGCTAGGCCTGAGTTCAAGAATTGTCTGAAAGGAGTGTAAACTCTGGAAGGGCTGATGAGTAGGTAAGGGTGGACTATGTTGTGGTTGAAGCCCTGTGGTGGCTCCCTTTGTGCAGGCATGAGGATTCTCCCACTGGAGGGTTGCCTTTGCAAAGGGGTGGATCAGTGCTGGCCATGCAGCTGGGCAAAGAGCAGTCTTCCAGGACCAGAACCAACAACCCTTTTCTGGAACCACAGTCTGTGACCCAGTTGGCCTGATGAAGGTCAGAGTTTCAGAGGCAAACTCCAACCGACAATGCCTGCCTTCAACCTCTCCACTCACTCCATATCTGGGAAATGGGGCCAGATTGGACAGTAAACCATATCAACCATTGGAGGAGGGAGAGATCTCATTTCCCCTTCTTCACAAGACACGAGCATTCCTGTTTTGACAGCATTATTCTGTAAGAAGTATGTATATCTCTGGGCATCTGTGCACATCTACATTTGGCCCTCCATACCCACAGTATTTTTATCCACAGATTCAACCATACATGGCTTGAAAATAAGTTTAAAAAAAAAAAGAATTCTAAAAGCAAACTTTGATTTTGCTATTATATATAAGGGACACTGCTTTACTATGTAATTGTGTTTAATGGGACTTGATTTTGATATCCCAGGGTGGGGGTGGGGGGTTCCTAGAACCAAACCCCAGAAAATCAAGGACTACAAATACCATTTGATCTGTGAGCAAGATTAGGAGAATGAACCACTCAGTAGTCTTAGGATCTTTTGATTTCTTTTCATGGTTTGGCTGAATTGATTTGTCTCTGTAATTTATACCTTGTCTGTGCCTGGAGAATAAGTTGTAGTTCATGTAGTGATATCCCTTTGCCTTAGATAGAATAAAGCCTTTCTTTAAGGTACTCTGCCTTTTTAAATGTTCAATGCATTTTGAGATCTTCATCAAATAGAAAGGCTTTCCTATGTTTTTTTTTTTTTTACAGAGTTGAATTACTTGATGTATTCATAATCCCTTACGGAAGAACTATTTCCCTGTGACTCATGGCAAGGATATTTTCTTAGGAACTTTATATGTTGCCTGTTGTTTTTTCCTTTCTCCATGGATTCCAGATACCATAATTCCAAGGTTTTTTAATGGTATTACAATGATTTAAATAACTGATTTTAAACAAGCATTTTACTTTTATTTTTAAATTTTAAATGTGTGTTTGTTTTTACTACCAGGAAATCATATCCTTTTAATATCTCCAAAACTGTATGATGAGGAACTTGGGTGAGGTATATTTATGTAAATACTTTTAATATCATTTTAAAAGTGTATAATTAATGCTTTGTTGTTAGTTACAATTTTTGCCTGATCACAGGATTCTTGTGCAGGTGCTCGTGTGTGCAGCACATTAAAAAAATAACAAAAAATGAAGACAAAAATTATAGCTGTTTCCTATTAAGCACAGGAGGAGCCTGAATTAAGTCCCTTCAGTCACAGCTGTGCAGGGAGTTTGGTTTATTTCAAAACATTTTTAGAAAGCCAGATGCCCTTTGAAAAATATTTTGAAGGTAGCCTTGCAAGAACTGGAAACCGTTTTGGTGGAAACCATTGCTTGTATATTTATAAGCACATGCCACAAACATAATTTTCAGAATGAGTTACTTACTGTTCATTAACCAGTAATGAGAGCACCAGAAATGCTCTCCATCTTTTAACAAAGCAGTGGCAAAAGTAGTGATCCATGGAGGTGCAGTGAAACTAACATATTCACACCATAGGAGCAATAATTGGGGTGGTAGACATGAAATGACAAACTCCAAGCAAAACAAGTCATAGTTATTTGCATCGTAGCAGGCCTGAAGTGGTCAGTGCTTTGCTAAAATAAGTCAGAGCCTTAGCATACCTAAAAGGGGCAGTCATTAAATCATTTCTCAAAATGTCCTTCCCAGATCCCACCATACTAGACAGTTCTAGGACAGTTTCAAATATTCAATTTTTGGGCAAGGTACTGGAACATCTATGGAATTTGTCAGGGGGATGTTCTCCTAATGCCCATTTCTTTTAGTCCAGCACAACATTTGATGGATGTACCAGGGCAGAGTTGCAGTAGTGGTGATTAATGTTGGCAGAGAATCTCTCAGAGACAACGGCAGTGACACCATAGCTAACACTTGTTCATACTGTGCAAGAGGGAGGCAGTGGTCAATTGCCTCTTGAAAATCTCTCACCATGGAAACCCTGTGATGAGACAGTGGTTAGGTACAGGATGCACACAACAAAATAATAGGGCAGTTGTGAGGGGTGATGTGGTTATCAACACAGCTGGACTCAAATCGAAAGGAAATCGAGCTGTAGATATGTTCATATGCAAAAGGAAAGTTTGAAGCTGCACCACAAACATGGAATGTAAGAAGCATTAATGAAAGGAAGCTAGACATAATAAAACATCCAATGGAATACGTAAACATTATAATACAGTACTTGGGATGAGTGAGCTAAAATGGACAGGAATAGGAAATTTTGAGTCAGATAAATTGCACACTCAGAACGTGGAATTTGAAGAAACAGGTGGCATTTATAGCGAGGAGAAATATAATGAAAGTAGTCGAAGGACATAACGCAAAGTCTGACCGAATCATGTCATTAAGACTTCAGGGAAAACCTATCAATATAATCATAATGCAAAACTGTGCAGCAACCATAGAGGCAACAGAAAAAGAAATAGAAAGTTTCTATGCCAGTGTCCAGGAAAAAATTGATCACACAAGAACAGGACTTTTTCTTAATCATAGGCGATTGGAGTGCAATATTAGGAACCAGAGCAGAGTCAAAGATAGTTGGAAAATTTAGTGAGAGTGACTGATGGATTTCTTCAAGGCCAACAATTTGTTCATTGCAAACACATTCTTCAATTATCTTTAAATTCTTTGAGGATGTTCCATGGGTAGTGTTTCAGCATAATGGTTGGTTTATAGTGTTCTTCTTTAGCTTTTCTCTAATTTTTTGATATGTGGCCAATATAGAAAACAGATAGATTATATAATTGGAAGCAGAAGTTCCATTCTCACTGCAAAACTGAAATCATGGTGTAGACCATGTACTATTAATATAAAAATTAGAGTAAAATTAAAGATGTTGTGTTGTGTTTCTCATCCTATTTAACAGATACATGTCAGTGGTGTCCCGGAATGCACAGTTAAAGACTTGTGCATCATCTGTGCCTGTTCCTAGAGATGTAAAATCTGGCAACAGTGACACATGTCTTAGTTACATACTGTTTGGATTATTACAATGTGCTCTTCATGAGGCTGCCTCTGAAGAATTCAGAAATGACCAGCTGGTCCAAAGAGCTGCTGCCAGAAACTTAAATGGGGCTGGCTAAAAGGAGTACACAACTCCTTTGTTGTAATAGCTCCATTAGCTGCCAGCCTGTTTCTGTGCAAAATTCAAAGTGCTGGTTATGACCTGCAAAGCCCTATATAGAGGAGGTGATCACAAGAACCATATTCTCTTACGTGAATGGAGGGCTTTCTCTTTGTCCCATCATCTTCCCAGGTACATCTGATGGAAACTGATGGAAATTTCTGATGGAAATGTATGCTGTGAATTTTAGCTATGCTAGTTGCAAGCTGCCTTGGAGAAAAAGGCAGGCAGTGAATGAATGAATGAATGCACACTAGCATGCATTTAGGAAACAAGGTAACTTATCCCCATGTTCGGTGTTGTACACTGGTATTCTCAACAAGAACTGTGTTGTAAATGAGAAACAGTGATTTATCTTGGGGCTTCCCCCTCACTTCAGCCTCTGATGAACCTTTATTTGTGCGATCGATGGCTTATACTACTTGGCTAGTCAAGTTATTTTCCATTTGTTAATGGGAATAATATGACATTGTGGCTAATTTTTCAGGTTAAAATTGGGAACCTTGGAACTGTTTCTAAGGTGGAAAGGGGAGCATTCAACATTGCCAGACAAGTTATTAATTTTGCCTACTTCACCATACTTACAGGGGAGGGCAAATTATTTCTACCATTCATTGTCATTCAAGCATCCTTAAATACAAAAACTTCAATGTACAAGGGGGTATCGTAAAGTTTTAATGATCACCTTTTTAAAAAATTGACAGAAAGTTTGTTTTGATTTGTAGTTGTTAACTTATCTCTATGTAGTCACTATCTAGATTATACATTTTTCCCAGTGTATCTTGACCCTCCGAATACCTGATATTGTAGAAGTCTGCAGTTTGCGCCTTATGAGGGGATATCGTAAAGTAATAATTATGACCCGGAAGTTATTATGGCATATTGATGAAATGTTGTCAGTGTCATCATTGGTCCCTAAGTGCATGTTGCTGAGAAAATCAGCTCATTGCGTCCTTTATTTTTGTGACTGGCTCTGCCAGAATTGACTAAAGTGTAAAATCCTTGTCAGGCGCAATCTGCAGACTTCTACAACAATAGTATTTGGAGGGTCAACAAACGTTGGGGAAAATGTGTAAATCTGGATGGTGACTACATAGAGATAAGTTAACTACAAATCAAAACAAACTTTCTGTCAATTTTTTTAAAAACTTGATAATTAAAACTTTATGATACCCCTCGTAAGTAACCAATCTAAATACCCAATGTGTACTTAGACGTGCCCTCCTGCTAGGTGAGCTTTAGATAGATTGCAGGCCGCCTTTTTTATTCTTGGGAAGCTCCACAACAATTGTTGTCTTAATATTTTTTAATGCACAATCATGTTGTACATTTCTGATTGTTAATACCTGATGGGGCTCTGCTATACAGGAGTTTGGATGGTCCAATTTTGCCAGATTATTTCAGTATGTGGCCAAAACCCTCAACCCAACCCCCCCACCCCATTTATTCTTGCAGGGGTGAGACTCTTCCCCATGCCTGTTCCAGGTTCATGATTAAAATGTAAACTTACTAAATGATAACAATAAAGGTGACATTTTATTAAGGTGTTGGCAAGAGTTGGGTTTAGTATTAAAAGGGAAAGGTTTTAAGTATGACACTTGGTTTAGCATGTAAGGACACAATCTTATTTTAGTACAAAAAAAATGCATGTAGACGTTCCAAAACAGTTGATAAATTCCTATGGTGTGCACAGAAGGCTTACACTGGAAACTTGTAACATATTCGTGTGTGATCTATTTTTGTCACATGGATGCTAAGAGAGTGGAATCAGTGCATTTATTTATAGATGTAGTTGCAAGCAGAAACCTGTTTTTCGTGTTGGCCTCTTCCTCCTTTTTAGTCAGTCAATTTATGTAAGGCACAGGTGAAAATATCAATATGTTTTATAGCCACCAATTCCCCAGGTGTGTTCAGAAGGAATAAACTCTGTCATGTATTTCCAAGACATAACTGTAGGTAGCCATGCTGGTAAGTTATTTTAAAAAATCTGAAAGCAATAGTAACATGATATTTTTGATTAGGAACAACTAAAATGTCACAAGGTAATGAGTCCAACTTTTTAATTCTCCAGAAAGTTGGAAGGCTGGAAAGAGGAAAAAAAACTATTTGATGGGAAAGCTTTTAGTTCACAGTTTCGGTCAAGAGACATTACAGAGAATTAATGAGTTAGTTTCTGTTAGGTGCAAAACCGTTTTCAAGTTGTACATAGGGCTACTTGGATGGATTAAGGGTGGTAATTCTACTTTAAAATTATAATTGACTGTACTAATTTGTTTCTCTTGTTTGCATTTCAAATAAAACCCCCAGTAAAGCAGAGGACAGAAGAGGAATGCAATAATGCTTATATTAGCCAGATAGTCGGCTAATTTATGTGGTGTTTCCAGAGCCAATTGTCTGAAGCAAGGGTGCACAAATGTGTGTGTGTGTGATAGAGAGAGATGAGCCCCAAGGCTGTTTTTGCAGACCTTGCCCTTTCCCAGATTTCCCCAGACCTTCCTCTGTAAAATAAGGCTGAATTGTCTGTCCTGGAAACCTTTAAATAGGGTACCTTCCCCCCCCCCCCCACTGTTAAACATCAAGTAAGGCTCCTTTTTCAAAACCAGAATTGTCGGTCACATCTGAATTCCTCTCTCCTTTTTTTAATTATTAGCAACAGAAAATTGACCCCCAGATCAACTGAAATTGCCTCCTCCTAATCTAAAGTAGAAAACCAGCATGATATACTGGGTCGAGCATTGAACTATGACTGGTAGCCAAGGTTTGAATCCCCGCTTAGCCATGGAAACCCACTGGGTGACCTTGGGCAACTCATACTCTCTCGGCCTCGGAGGAAGGCAAAGGCAAAGACCTTTTTGAACAAATCTTGCCAAGAAACCCCACGATAAGTGTGCCTTAGGGTCCCCATAAACCAGAAGCATTTTGAAGGCACACTATCACCACAGCAACTCTAAAGTAAAGTTACGTATGTGGCCCATCTGTCATATGTGCTCTGTAGTGGTGGCAGCTGCGAACCTTTCACACGGTGGGTGTAATAAGAATTTCCCCGATTCTCCCTGAGTTTTGTGACCATCAATGTTGTATGTGGAGAAGAAAGAAAGAGGGGGAAATGCTGCTGATTTACCACTGAAGCAATTTAAAGAAGAAGTTGCATTCACTGCTCACCCTGGCTTTGATAGAAAAATATTAAATTATTAACATGTTGTTTTGAAATGACGAATCGGATATGTTTAAATGTCTTTAAAATGATGGCTAGTGTGAGCATGCCATCTGAATATTTAGTATGCTTGTTCTCTTGTGATATGAGGTATGTGACTATCCTGAACGTAGACTGTAACTTTTCAAAGGAACTATTTACTTGGATCATCCAAAAGGCATTACATTTTAACTTGCAAGATTGTTACTGTTGCACATTACTATTACAATCACTATTAATACCACTGAAAAATACAGGAGAATGTCGTCTACACCACATTTCTGCTTGGATTCGTCTTCCCTCACTCTCTTACAGGTAAAGCACATCAGACAATATGTCTGCCATGTACACGGCACACAGCTACTTCATTCACTCACTCCATCCCTCTTTCTTCCAAATTAGATGGACCTTCAAGGCATGCAAAAATGGGGTTTTTTACACACACACACACACACACACATATATACACACTCTTATAGCTCATGTCAACCCAGCCAGTTCAGTACATGCCCCATGCCATTGTTTGATACAGCCAGCCTAGTAAGGCAGCCTGCTGTGCCGGACTCAGTAGCAATTTCATTAGTTTGGTTGGAATAGAGGAAGGTAGAGAAGGCAGGTTAGGGTTTTAATTTTTTAAAAAATCCAAATAATACAATATACCTAGTTTTGTGTTTTCTGTGCTTTCAGTGTGTTTCTTTCCTTTCCTCCTACCTTCCTTTTATCTTGCTGATTTTTGCACTCCTCACTAGTTAATTGCACCACGCTCAGATAGCAGCAGCACAGTTTGTTACTGAAATAGGTTTACAGAACTAATTACATGTAACTTGTTGTTTCCAAGTTCTGGAGTATGCAGAACTGGTTTGCAGGTCAATTTTAGATATGACTGCAGTTTTGACCGTGAGCTGAATGAAATTTAACATTATCTCTTCTTTTCACAGGCTGAAGCAAGACTTGCAGCAAAACGTGCCGCACGAGCTGAAGCACGAGAAATCCGGATGAAGGAACTTGAGAGGCAACAAAAGGAAGTATGTTAAGGATGCTTAATTATTTTGCATTTGTAACTAAAGTGCAGAAATGATTTTTCAAGACCCTTGATTACTGATGGTTGCAAGAATTCTCTTCAAAGATCTGGAAGCATGAAGTGTGTGCCAATGTTGTAACTTATCATCTTATTGTAGTAATATAGCATAGAACTGGATGAGACCAGAATTAAAATGTATATATTGATTATTGCCTCTTACAGTATTATGAAGATAACAAAATTTATACAGAGTGGGGAATATGACTCTTCAGGGAATGTAATTTCTACTTCTTGTTTTGGTTCTCAATCACCTGTTAGTGAAATGAAAGGAAATTCTAAGCAGTTTTTTTTCCACCTAGAAGTGGAATTGTTCTACATCTTCCTCTTTGACCACCAGAAAATTGTTACTCCCTTGGTTAATATTAGGCTTTTTCAGTTGGATAAAGTAATGGTCAAAACCTACATGCTTGCTTGGGGAATGAAAACTAGAAGAACATGTGTCAGCATATGCCCAAAACTGGCACTCGTTTCTAATCTGATGATGACAGTGGTTTATGAGAGCACTGACCATTTTTTATCTTTATCTTGGTATTTAATCAGTGAGCAATATTTGGAAAGCATCCTCTTTGAAGGCTTTAGTCACAAATATAAAATATAACTGATGAGCCTCTATGCTACAACAGTTGCTTCTATTAAATAGAATACTCCTTTGTTGGCTTAGCCAGGAGGTTTACATGTCTGGGAGAGTATTTATATCTGCCTGCTGTGCCAGTCATGAGTAATAGGATTTCCTAAACAGCATTACCAACAAACCATAGTAAATAAATATCCTGGCCCTTGCTGTGAAGATGCCCATCATGTTTATAATGTAAGTGTATGATTTTGTTACAAGAGCACTTTAGGTCTTCCTACTTTATACATTCAGAACCTATTTTCAGTGTCCTGTGTATTCCAATGTATTATCTGTTTCACTGAGCCATGTGGAAACAAAGGGAGAGTGGACAAAACATCAATCCCCCCCCAAAGAAAGATTAATCTTAACTGACACCAAAAAAAAAAATTACAGTAAAATCCAAATGAAGTATGTATATTTACTAAAAAGTAAGTAAAGTCTTACCATTTCTAAACTGACTATACCAACCTAAAGTAGCCAGCTGGGTTTTTTAACTGTTGTGTTAGTTCATAGAACTGACACTAGGATTATTGACCCAGTTATCCTTTTATAGACCCAAATCACAAATTTAGAAGATGTAGCATATTTTTTGTGCCTGAAAGAAAAATGGTCTATTCAGGGTTTCAGCCAGTTTACAATAGACACTATGGATTCTTTGACACTGTCCAGTTATAGCATTATGATTCCACCTAAACTACTACGAATGCATCCTATGCAGCCCCATTTGGGCTGTTTGAAAAGCCGTGACTCCCTGTATGAACCTGCCAGAATTTTAAGATCATTAGGGGAAGGGCTTTCTCTCAGTCCTACCACCATTGTAGGTTGCTTGGTGAGGACTTGAGAGAGGGCCTTCTCGGTGGCTGCTCTTACCTTCTGGGAGGATGGGCTGGCACCATCCCTGCTCTCATTTGGCTGGCAAATAAAAACATCTTTATTTAAGCAAGTGTTTAATGCTTAAGAGGGAAGGTTTTTAATCTAGATTTATGTTTTACCTGTCTTTAACTTTTGTATGTTTTATTATTATTATTATTATTATTATTATTATCCTTTATTTATATAGCGCTGTAGGTTTACACAGTGCTGTACATATAAACTTAGAATTAGACGGTTCCCTGTCCTCAGGCTTACAATCTAAAAGACACGACACAAAAGGAGAAGGGAAAGGTGATGGGGAAGGGTATCAGGTCCGGTGGTTCTTCTCTCCCTCTGAGGCCTGGACTAAGGCAGATGGACTGGAGGGAGGGCTCGGCTTCATAATGCACAGTTAAAACGGGGCAGACAAAGTCACACATCTGGGAACGCTTCTCTAAACAATATAGTTTTTAACTCAGTTTTGAAACTGGTTAGAGAAGTGATGAGGCACGCGTGTGGAGGAAGAAGGTTCCAGAAGTGAGGGGCAGCAAGTGAGAAGGGACAAATCCGGGACAGGGCAGTGAAAATCCTCTGCTGGGACAGGAGACCTTGACTACCAGAGCGGAGGCTATGAGAAGGAGTGTGAGGAGAAAGAAGTTCAGACAAGTAAGGAGGGGCCAGTCCGTGGAGGGCTTTGAAAGTCAACAGCAGAAGCTTGTACTGGATGCAGAAGGGGAAGGGGAGCCAGTGAAGGGAGGATAAGAGAGGAGAAACATGGTCAAAGCGGCGAGCGGATGTGACGATACATGCAGCTGTGTTCTGAACAGAGATTAAAGGATGGAGGTGAGAGAGAGGAAGCCCTGTCAGAAGAAGGTTACAATAATCAAGTCGTGAGACCACCAGGGCATGGACCAGAGTCTTGGCAGTGGAGGCTGAGAGGAATGGACGGATTTTAGCAATATTGTAAAGGGAGAATCTACAGGTCTTGGCGGTGGCCTGAATATGGGGAATAAATGACAGAAAGGAATAAAAAATGAAACCAAGACTGCGGGCTTGCTGAACTGGTTGAATAGAAGTGCCATCAACAGAAACAGAAAAGGAGTATTGAAGGGTGGGCTTAGGTGGGAAGACAAGAAGCTCTGTCTTAGACATGTTGAGCTTCAAGCGCCAATGCTGCATCCACTGAGAGATATAGTCAGACAAGATGAAACTTGCTGTTCAAGCCCTGGTGAGAGGTCAGGGGTGGAAAGATACAGCTGAGTTTCGTCGGCGTACAGATGACAGGAGAAACCAAAAGAACTGATGAGTTTGCCTAGGGACAGTGTGTAAAGAGAGAACAGAAGGGGACCCAAGACAGAGCCCTGAGGAACTCCAACAGATAAGGGGACAGAGGAAGAGGTCTGGCCATCTGTGACTACTGCAAAAGTATCTGTCTGATAAGTAAGATTTAAACCAGTTGAGAACAGATTCAGAGAAGCTGAGGTTAGAAAGTAAGTCAAGTAAGAGACAGTGATCCACTGTGTTGAAGGCTGCAGATAGATCAAGAAGAATGAGAATAGAGTAGAGGCCATTTGCCTTGGCCTGCAAGAGGTCATTTGAGATCTTGTTTTAAAATCATTTTAATAGTATTTTATAGTGTTTTAATGTTTTTTTAAAAATTATCCAGAACTTTTTGTAAATGTTTTAAATACATTATGGAAGCCACCTTGGGCCCTGGCCTAGAAGAAAGGCAGCACATAAGCAAAGTAAATAAGTAAACAAATAAAAATCCTCTTTAAGTTTGTAGTTTGGTCAGAGGCGTCAGAGGAGAATTCTCTGTCTAAGGATTGCAAAGTCCTCATCTAATAATTCCAGGATTCCACATGATGTTGCCATGGCAATGAAAGTAGAATAATAATGTTAGAATTGGCCTAAGTATCCAGATCTGATTTGATTTTGGGGGCTAAGCAGAGTGAGAACGCTTGGATGGGCGATCATCAAGTGCTGTAGGTTATATTTCAGAGGAAGGAAGTGGCAAAACCATCTCTTGGATATTCCTTGCCTATGAAAATTCTATGAAATTCATAATAAATAATAAATATATTTTTTTATTTATTAAAATCCTGCCTCTCTGTCCAGGACAATCGGGGCAGCTTACAAGTTAAAACAGTACAGTCCCATATCCCAGAATCCCACCACCCTTTACAGTGGGGTTACTGTAAGTCAGCAGGAAACTTGCAGGCTCATATGCACACACACACATGGGTCACACAGTGTGTGTGTGTGTGTGTGTATGTGTGTGCATATATATATCCCACTCTCTTCCATGCCAGCATTCTCTGAAGATCCTAGCCTCAGATACTGGGGAAATGTCACGTATAAACTCTTCTAGAACATGGCCACATAGCCCGAAAAACCCACAAAAAACTATGGATGCCGGCCATAAAAACCTTCGACTTCACATACCGCACGTGATGTTCATAAAGTCATAAGAAGAATCATATTGGGTCAGACCAAAATACTTTCTAGTAGCATTTGCACAGTGCCCAGTTAGTAACCAACAGGAAATTACTCCAGCTACACCATCCTTCCTGCATTCCCCAGCAACTGATACACAGAGACATGCTGTCTCAGTGGAGGTGGTGGCAGGGGTGCTGATGATGATTTTATTTCTATCCTGCCTTTTCCCCAGAACTAAAACCTATCCTGATCAGCTGTCCATTGGCAGCTCTGACTTTCAGGAATTTATCCAATCACTTTTTAAATCCATTCAAATTGATTATAATTTCTGTGTCCTGTGACAGTGACTTTCACAGTTTAATTGTGCATTTGTAACTTCCTTTTATCCTTTTATCTGTCCTGTATCTCTCACCATTTAGCCTTGGTGGGCTTTCTTGGCTTCTAGTTGGGTGTGTGACTGTGTGTGAGAGAGGGAACCTTTCCCCTATCTACTTGCTCCTCACAATGCATAATTTATACATCTCTATCGTGTTTCCCCTTACTTGATTTTTTTTGAAGCTAGCAGCATAATAAATTTCCTCATTGTTGATTTGTTCCCATGATCATTTTTACCATTCTGTCTCCTATCAGATGAATGCTTAATGCCTCCTAGCAAGAATCAGAGCAACGTTTTAATTTTATACAGTAAATTATTCTATTTATTAAATACACACCCCAAAACTGCTGAGGGCTTCACAAGTGACTACTCAGTGAAAAGAGCCCCTTAGACAAACATTGATTAAAGGAATGTTAGAAAATCTGCTTGGTATTCCCAGAATGCATGGCTTTACAAATTCAAAGCCTTTAATGCTATAATTTCTATTTGAACAACTAAGATGAGTTTAGCTGCACTGTTCATCAACTGTTTTGAGGTGAACACTATCCACATCATAATGTCTTCATGGCAGACTTTAAATACTTTGGAGTAAATGATTGACCTGCAATGGACACAATATCATAGGTTTCCCATAATGTTCAAATTACCTGTGATCAACAACTGAAACTGTGTCCAAATACAGTGCTGATAGCTTTGATACAGTTTCAGCTCACAGATCTGTCTCAAGTCCTCTAATGACTTCTTTTTCATTTCTAGGGTATTGTACTCTCTCCTCACCACTTCATAACATCAGTGGCCTAAATCAATGGGATTTATATCAATATTAATTTACCATTCAGCAGTCGATTCACTGCGTTTACTGTAATTGGAATGAGAAGTTGGATTTATGTTTTAAAAAAAGCTTTGTTTCACACATGGGTTTCTAAGGCTGCAAATCTTGATTACACTTGTTTAAATAATCCTATAAACACAGCATGAGAGATTATTCATTAAAACTTAGTTTTAAAGATGTGTTTGTTAGATGTGTTTCAGGAAATTAAATCTGGAATAGTCATACTGTTTTAACACTATTGCCTTTAAAATGCAGTAATGTGTTCTTGGTATGTCCACCTTTACAGCGACATGACAAAATTTTAAAATCTTTTTGTTATAATGAGTTAAAGCTACAGGTCATTTTTCAAAGGTCACTAATCTGAAATGAAAGGGAAATAGTAATGCTCTGAAGAAAATCCCTCCCTCCCTGTTAGCTGAGGCAGCAAAAGCCTGCATGCTTCAAAGCATCTGCCCTTCACTAGTCACCTGCTGTCTTTGAGGTCACAGAGAACACTAATCTATTAGAAGGTGTGTGCTGTTTCTCTCCAGAAAAGTGAGAATTATCTTGCTACTAGACTTCTTTCTTTCTTAGGATAAAGCATTTATATTCATCTCTCAGATCAAGGATAATTAACTTTATTTCTGTTGCCCTTTCTTAATGTATCCTACTTTAAGATGTATTTTATGTATAGATAAAGGTGTCAGTTTTGTAACTGTGTTGGAGTATGATTTGAATATATGAGGACTGCAGGAAGTCTCTCATGTGGAAGGCAGAATGCGCAGATATAATTGTGATGCTGATATAAAAAATGGGACATAGCAAGGTTGTCTTTTCTCTGGGTATCGTCAAGCTATGACATTATAATATGATGGCCCAGTTATGGCTGTGTAAAATAGGATCTTTCTGAGCAGTGATTTATGTAGAAGATGGGAGAGTCTTGGAAGAGAATATCAGTCTACCTGCCTGCAATTTCCAGGACATTATTTACATCTCATTCTGAGAAATGTTCTTGAGGACTGAGCTTGTTGGTTTCTCCCCCTCTCTTCCTTCAGTGACAATTTGTGTTTTGTATTAGGATTGCACAAGAGTTTTAAAAGCAAGTATTCCATTCTACAGCTAGTTAAAGAAAGAAAATTTTGACTGTACATGTCAAGTAACAGAATTGCTTTTGATAAACCCACAATTTTGATGGAGCTGAATAAAACTTGAATCTTAAATTATTGATATATTCCTTTGTATTCAGAATAATGAGTTCCTGAACCAGGGCTACTTTCACCTGGGACCCACAACAACAACAACAACAACAACAACAATAATAATATTTATTTCTTACCCGCCCCTCTGTAGAACAATCGAGGCGAGGTACAACAAGGTTAAAAAACAGATTACAGATTAAAATAATTCAAGAATTCCATCCCAACCTCCCCCCCTTAAAAGAGGATTAAATTAGTTAAGTTTAAAATTAAATTACTAACAATAAAAATACAATATAACATAGAACACAAAACCGCAATGCTGGCCACAGCATGGGTAGCAACAAAATACAGAGGGGGGGGGGGGGAAATTGGCTGAACGATTTTAGGAGCCAGGTAGATTATACAGTTTCTGGGAAGGCCTGCCGGAAGAGATGGGTCTTTAAGGCTGTTTTAAAACAGTCTAGTGATGTAATGAGACACATCTCGTCCGGCAGGCCATTCCATAGCCTGGGAGCACAACTCATCTGAAATGTCGGAAGCATTAGATTTTGTGCAGAAATCTAAAATAAGATGGCTTATGAGTAAAATTTTGTCACATGGGTATAATATATCCTTCTAAACAGAGCAGGTGGTTGCAAAAGAAGTAGGATTTGCTAAGTTGGCGTGTGCCTGGAGAGTTCTCTGGACTTGAATCCTGCTTCTGTCCCCTTCTGCAAATTTGCCATCTGCAAACTGTGACTCCCAACTGGACAGGTGATAAAAACAGCCTGTACAAGAGTACTGAGCACTACCTCTGACCAAGTTGTTGCCATATGTAAAGATCCGCCCTCGCTGAGGCCATGGCATTGCCACAGGATACCCACTTGGGCTACAGTGGTGTCACTAGGGGGTGGCACCCAGTCATTCCCTGGCTCGTCCCTGCCCTTTTCTGGCAATGCGCGGGGCATTTACCGCCCTCCCCAGGTCCTGGGGCCTCTTCCCCTGCCCTTTCCGAGGGAAGAAGCTGCTCCCTGGGGGTTCACGGGGGAATTCTGCCTGTGCGCATGCGCTTCCTGCGAGTGCTGGAAGTCCTGCACCAGAGCGCCCACTCCCATAAGTCCCACCCCCCACCATTACTTGACCACACTGGGTGACACCCACCCTAGAATTGCCACTGTTGGGCTATGCTAAATTCATCCCTCTCATCCCAAGCAACTTCTTGCTTCATCATCTACCGGTTCACAGTCCAGTGAAATATGTAGGAGTAGGTGTTTGGGGGGGAGGGGGCTAGTGGAAGTTGCTGGGAGGAGGAAGGGACCTACTAAAGAGCAGTTGTCGCCAACATTTCCAGTTGCCTGGCCCACATTATGTTTCATTATAAACAGAGATGTCCTAACTATTTAAAACTTAACAGGTCTGGTTTGTGTCTTGAAGGATGAACACCACTCTGATTTTTTTTAGACGGGATTTGTTGGTTCAGCCTGAACATTCCTACTGCTTTGAATGTGAGGTATAGCTTGTAGACTGTCCAGAGCACTTTGCTTAAACATTTGCTCCTTCTAGTACAGTCTCTTTGCTACTGAAGTAATTTTCCACAAAGAAATGCTTGAATTTCTGATCTTACTGTTAGCTACCTAAAGTAGAAAGGCTTAAAACGTGATTAAGTAGCCTGATAAATATAGCCAACAGTAGGTTTTACAAAGAGGTATGGATGGTATGCTTTGGACATAATTGTGTGTAACTAGAGGAGCTTCTTAGCCTGGCGAAATGCCTGTTGTATCATTTAGTTTGGATTATTAAGAAATTGTAGGGTTGCTTTTCTCTTGTTCCTCCCCATCCCATATGCTAGAATTCTCAGCAGAAACAAATCTTTCTTTTAACAAGTAGGTCTGCAGCTTAGTCTCCAAATACATGTGTTATACATCAGAAATATATTTAGAATTGTTGTAAAGGGTTTGGTACAGTACTAATGCCTGCTTTATCTTGTGTTGTGTGAGCAATACAAGAAGATAAAGTACACCAGGCTTCACTAATCTTTTGTTTGTTTGTTTATGGTTGCACCTTTTCAGTGAATTTGAATTTGGGGTATGATTTAACAATAATTAACAGTCATACTGCTTAATTGTAGTGCAGACAGGTTAGGAAATGGTGTGTGGTTGTGCTACTAAAGCTTCAACTTGCACTAACAGATCTGCACAGCTGATAACTATACCTATGAAGATCTGTCCCAGCCTAAATTACTAGTCTAAAGAATTTCAAGGGATGAAACATTGCTGGATCCTCTGCTTGGCTCTTAATACATTCAAGACCAATTCTACAATGACCTCTGTACAAGAAAAAGGGTTCCCTGCAATTTTCTTTTGCCTCTTAAGGTAACAATTTCCTTGTCGTCGTTGTTGTTGTTGATGAAGTTGGAGCAAAATCAACCAAGCATCCCGTGGCACCATAAAGACTAATGGATTTAATTGCAGCATTGTTTTCATGGACTATAGCAGGTTTTGTTAGCCTTTAAGGATACACTACTGACCTTGCAATGTGGTCTACTGGTACATTGGAACAGAGTCCTTTGTTTTACTGTACCTTTTGTAAACTCTTCTCTTTTCCTCATATGTTTCTCCTTTCTTTCTTTCTTTTCCTTCCCCTGTCCCTATAGATCTATCAGGTCCAAAAGGTAGGGTTTGCTCAACCTCTTGTGTGATTGCATGCACATTTTCTCTTGTATGAAGAGTCTTGACAGTACTTGAGAGATTAATCATCCTAAATATTTCAGATATGCAGCATGTTTTTTAAAATCTATCTTTAAGGCTTTTTGATTTCTGTTAACACCTTAATTAGAACTGTGATGCTGATCCCCTTATATCCCGTTCTGATAGCAGCTTGTCCCACTGTTGATTTACTGTTATGATACTAAACCAGAAATCAACACATGGAGGAACCGACATACAGCTTAAAATTTGTCCACATTAGTTGCATTTTTTGTTATCATATTGCTTGTGCAAATTTTTGATACGGTAGTGTCTGATCTGCCACTTAATATACAAGCATGGCATGGGGACTGGAAAAAATCTGTTGTGCCACCAAGCATAAGAACAGGCCATCTAGATGCACCTTACTTCAAATACTTGAATAGTATATGCCAGACCTGCACAACTTGGCAGTAGGCAGGGGCCAAAATGAAAATAGGCTAAACTTCTTTGAGCCGCAGATAGGTTTTAGTTAATTCATTATTATTTCATTAAGAATAATTTATATTAATATTAATTCCATCCTCCTCTTCCTCTGCCCAGCCCTCTCCTCAGGAGAAAGCCCAGCGGTGGAGGAGCCTTGCCTGTACTTCTCCTCTGCATGGACTTTTCCTCAGGAGAGGCCAAGCAATGGTGGAACCTTGAGGGCAACCAAGCAGTGGAGACTTGCAGGGTAAGTCTTTGCCTGTCCCCTTCCACCACTGCCACCCAACCTTCTCCTCAGGAGAAAGCCAGGCAGCAAGAGAAGCCTTGTGGGGTTAGCATTCACCCTTCCTTCTCCCTTCCGCCTGGCCCTCTCCTCAGGAGGAGGTCGCGGGGCAGAGGTGCCTTGAAGTCATTCCACATCCTTGTGGGCCACCCAGAATCCTTTGGCGGGCTGTATGTTATGCAGGCCTGGTATATGACATAGAACACCACCAGGGTTAATGCTTACAGAATGCATTACTTGTCATTCTGTTACACCTGGGTGGCATAGTCCAAAGAGTAACTTTTTCCAGCAAGTCATCAGGTACAAGAAAATATCTTGTAGAACGGGCAGTTACAAATTGCAACTGCATTGGTTTATAACAACAACAACAACACTATATCTTGTGTGGCTGGAATTGTCTTGTCTTATACTAGAATAGCGTAGCATAGAAATTAAAGAGACTGCACTACATTGCAGACACTGAACAGTTGCTGTCCCTTAATGTATGGAGAAATTGCAGTATAGAAAGAGCACACTTGAAAATTCTGGTTGTTTTCCTGGTATATTAAGTTCAACCATTCTCTGTTGATGTTTTTTTTTTAATCAATTCATAATTATAGCAACGAGATAATTATAAGACTGAAACCTTCTGCTTTGCACTTGTGTCTCATAAGTCACAGAGGCTCCCTTTGCTTGGGAGATCTTCTGCTCTTTTGCATGTTTTCACTGGATGACTTTGCTTACTAACGCTTCTTGAAAGTGTCAGAATGGCAGTAGAAATTAAGCTGTTTCTGAAGTGCTGTTCTTGTGTGCATTTTCATGTCTGCTTTAGACTTGTGCTGTGTACAAGAGATGCCTTTTTGGAGATTTAGAGGTGATACTGGGGAGCTGTCATTGCCTACAGTCTCCCCATGATCTCCTCTCCAACTAATTTTGTGGTCTTCTGTAGTACTTTACTCACCATTATGGATGGGGGCGGGGGAGAGCTGAAATCCATTCCCAGAATTTTATGGAGCAGTGCTGCAAAAGAGGTGATGGGCATGTGTGGTCATCACCAGGTATATCAGATAGTGCTCAGTTTGGGCTGTTATGATAACCAGTAACATCCTTCTCCACCTGCTCCTCTCCTTGCCCTGGAGTGGCTTTGAAAGCCACACTTTAAAAACTGGGTGATTTGTGAAGAGTTGTGTGACATATCCTATGTGTGCAAATTCTCATGCACAACATGATAATTTTTTGGCTCTCCAGATGTTGATAAAGCACTCCTCCCAACATCCATTATCATTTTGTTACACATCAGAAATACTTTTGACCAAAGTAGCTGAGAGTTGCAGTCCAGCAACATCGAGAAAGCCAGATTATTTCCATTTCTGATATACTTTCCCATTTCAAGTTTGTTTTGTTGTGATGGTAATGGAGGTGATAGCAGCAGCAGCAACCCAGATTGAACACACACATTCAGACCCAATACATTCAAGAATAATTTACAGCTCCTTCTGACTTACTAGTCACTTTCTTCATTGACCTATATGGGACAATAGGAAACAAATGCAGTTGGACATTATGGAATGAAGTTAACAAAATCCATGCCGTGCAGTATCTTTCCCCACCTTGTTTCCATTTAGTTTGTGTTGTCATGAAATCATTGATTCTGACTCCTGGAAGCACCGAGAAGTACACTCTTTCTGTTGCTCTGTACAACAGAATATCTGTTGCTATATATCTGCACAAAGCCCTAAAGAGAGTCAGCATAACAGCAGGGGGGAATGTAATCTGTTAAGCCTTTTCTCTTCTTATACACTGTCAGCAATTTATTATTAAAAGATCTTTTTTGTAGACACATGAACAAACAAGAAAGTATCTATTTTGACATCTATGCCATCTTTATTGAAGAAAAGGAAGTGACGCTGTACAGCAGAGGGAGGCAGTTTTTGGATTATCTGAGGACTAATTATTTTGTCCCTGAAACCATCTGTGAACCATGCTGGACTCAGAAATGTAGTGATTTTTTTTTTAAATCTAAATCAGACATGAAGTTTTTATCCAGTTTTGTTTTGTAAAATTCTGGGGAGCTTTGGAGGTTCTGTACTTCTGGAGTTCTTCAAAAATAAAAAATAAAAATTCAGGGGTGAAAACCTCCCCGCATGGGAGTCCCTGGAGGCCTGCAGTTCACAGTAGTAGCCTGGGACTACTGTGGGGCTGGATGCAGCCCATAGGCTGTACTTTTTCTGCCTCAATATACAGGAAGAGTCTATGAAAGCAAAACTAAATGAACATGATTTGACAGTGATCAAATGTGATGCCATGTCAGATAATACTCTGATGTCAGGGTATCTCAGTAGTAATTTTAACAATGCTATACAGTACCACATCAATGAATAGGATAAGCATTTCTGTTCATTTTAAGTCTTTGAAAACCAAAATATTTAATTTGTTTGGCAATTTCCTAAGGAGTAACTATGTCTGTTCATATGCTTTCATGTTTGCCAACTAGGAGATGGTTGCAGAACTGTAGTCCACACTATTTTCTATTGCTCTTGTTATTATTTTTTTAAGGAGACAGGTTTAGAGTATCCATTTACAATTTTTAATTTTTTTAAAAAGCTTTTTAATTTTTTTGTAATTTGGATTAATGTAGTGCTTAGTTATGATTAGTTGTACAGAGATAATAATAATAATAATAATAATAATAATTATTATTATTATTATTATTTATTTATATCCCGCCCCTCTGGGTAAGCAATCTACTGGTTTCACATGAAGTTTGTACTCATGGTCCATGTCTCAAAAGAATAAATGTACCTTAGAAAGGTTCCAGTACTATCTTTAAAGAAAAACAGTGGCAGCTTCTGTTCGTAACATTTAGTGATACAGACATGTTATCACATTTTGGCAAACGAGTAGGGCTTCTTTTTAAGCATTGTGCTGGGAGAAAGAAGAGAGTGCTTAAGATATTAAGTATCTGTTTAATATCTGAACTCTGACTGCTACCTTCATTCCTAATGCAAAACAATTAACCTGGAAATACTTCCTCTCTACAGCTGTGTTCAACATTAGAGCCTTATTTAAACTTACTCCGCTCATCTTGAAACTTGTCCACTTCCCACACAGAGTTAAGACACCTTGGCCTACATATGTTCATGTTGTATGGAAGATTTTTTTTTTAACAGGGGCTGTTCTCTTCATTCATAAGAGTCCTCATAAGTTGCTTCCTGCACAGCCCATTACTGCTCCTGAAGCATCTATCAAACGCAATGTGATGCTACAGTTGCTCCTCAGAAATTCCTTCATAGTAAATCTTGACTGAACTGGGTCAGAAATCCAGGCCTTTTGCACCATGCTCCACTACTTTTGTCTGTGGCGTGGTATACCATACTAAAAGTGTTCAGCCGCTCATTACTATTAGACTGTCTTTAAGCAGTGCTGCCACTCTGCTAAGGGAAGCTGGTTTGTGAAAAGCAGTTTTATGCTTCAGCAGTTTCAAAGGATGTTGAGCGCTTGCTGTGGCTTTCAGCTTTGCATGAGCATGTTTGCCTGATCCTTCGTTTAGGTGAAAGAATAAAGCGCTGTAGAGGTGACTAGTGATGCAGGAGTGGGCAACTTACTGTTAGTATTCTGTTTCAGCTTCTGTATTGGGGGGAGAGGGAATTGGTCTTGTCTCTCCACTTACTTTCCTTTCTTGGAAGTCCTGTCCATCTGAACTGAAAAGGAGGATTCAAATGTGCAGAAGACGAATGCAGCATGCCCAGTCCTGGACTTGTGCTTCTTTAGGCAGTCTGAAGACATGTTTCCCCTGTGGAAATCTCTGTTACTATGAAAAAAATGACTATTCATTATAAGTGTTGTGTTATCATCTGCAATTCCCTTTCCTGTTGCTTCTTTCTGTTTGTCTTCTCTTACTTCTCTGTAATTTTCCTTGTTCTATTTGCATTACACATTCAGATACACTGGTTTAATTTTTCTCCCTTCCTTGTAGTATTGTGCAGTTTCCCACTCTTAGTTATATGTGCTGCTCCTTCTGTCTTTTCAACTACCTCAACCACATGTTTTATCCACATTTTTTCTGTGCCAACTTTCCATCTTGATGCATTGGTCTCGATGCATTGCTTTCTCTGTTTAATTTCTTACTCACGTGTCCTATCCAATTTAGATTGTGACCCTTTGTATACCATAGGGGCTGTACAGACCGCGTGAAAAAGGCGGTCTGCAGACATTCTTTTTTTTGCACAGCGGCGGCAGCAGCAACCAGATGGAGCTCCACTGCTGTGCATCAAAAAAGGAGCTGCCTAGCGCAGCTCCTTTTTGTGACGTCGTAAGGGTTCCACCGCAGCCCTTACAACATCACTTCTGTGCAGCACCATCTGGGTGCTGCTGCGCAGCTGCAACATCCGCTGTGAGGGCGGTCCGTTGCAGCTGTGAGATCACCGCAGCACCACATGTCTGGATTCCCAGCCCTTTTTTCCCCTGAACATGCCGCCAGGACGTCACATCCTGGCAGTGTGTACAGGGCCATACTTAGATTTATCAAGTGCCTAATCTTTTGAAGTGTTTGATGTATTACTTATTGCTGGGGATTTACTGTGGTGTGCTTCCTCTGCACATTTGAATCCAAGCAGTGAAGTGTTGAGACTGATGCTGAGCAAAACAACATGACCAGATCTTTCTTTAGGAGGAGAAACAGACATATTAAAAGGTCCCCAGATTTCCAGGTCACCAAAAGATGTTCCTCTTCTGGCTGAATAAATAAGTACGTCTTTACCTAAGAGGCAAGCTTCTGTTAATGTTACATTTCTTTGATTGCTCTCAAGGCTGAAATAAGTTGCCCACCCCTGTGCTGATATATTTATAGAGGGCATGCCTATGCTATAGAGATGGGTGTGCCATTTTAGCTTTGTTGCCCTCTTAGCATTTTGAACATTTCTTTCAACTTCACCATACATTGGAGCATTCCTTTTGAAACTGATTCAAGTTAAGAGTTATTCTGGCCCTGGTGATGTTTCATTCCTGCCTTGATTGAAAGGCAGTGAATATTAGTGCTAGAGGATCCAAGTTACAATACTACTTGTAATTTGAGCTAGTTTTGGAGACTTTCATAGTTGTGATGTAACTGTGTTGTACTTAAGTCAGGCTATGATGCACTCCAGGTCTGTAGTACTAGTTTCTTCAATTACAAGTCAGAGGAAACTCTTTTCTTAATTAAGGCCGAATCTCGAGTGTAGGCATGCCTTAAAGCTCTTGTGTTCTATACTTCTCACCCTACATTTTTCCTCCTCCTTCTTCTATCTCTAGAAATATTATGGTCTGGACACAAAGTTTGGTGACATCGAGCAGTGGATGGTAGGCTTTGTCTAAAATTCCAATGTTGTTGGATAAATTATGTGGCATAGCTGTTTTCTATACTTGAATATGTGCATTTGTTCCGAATATGTGCATTAATATTGAATTCCAATTTATGAATATGTTCCATTTTATGAAACTGTTTTATGAATATATTTTCCATTGTTGAAAAACTGACAGTTGACTTTTAAAAATCATCCATGCCCTTTTTAGAAAGAAAGAAAAAAGAAAATTTTATAGGATGTAGTTTAACATTCCTGTAGAATAGCATCCCACCAATTAACCTTCTAGATCTTGGACTATAATTCCCATTACCGTCATGCACTTGGAAAGTGAGTAAGCTGTCTGAGGATAATGGGATTTGTAAACTAACAGACTTAGAGGTAGACTATCTGTTCAATATTTATGCTAAGAAACACTGAGATTATTACACTTACAGGGCTTTTAATAGCATAGTATTCAGCAAGTACAGTATGTAGCTCATCATGAAATAGTTCCTCAAAGTTGGAGGAAGAATAACTGACATTTTAAAAGTTAATTTGTTGGAGACTCCTACATTACAGGCTGAGCTGTTTATATCTAAGTAGTGATGAAAAATTAAGACCTCCAGTGTGAGCTAAAACATACATTTTTAGAGCAGGAGAATTCCATATATGTTCATCTCCCCATTTTTTTAAGCTCAGAAAACTTCCTAGATTTATATGCTGTGTTGCTTTCCTTCCTTTAGTCCATAAATGAGCATGCCTGCCCTCCTTTTATTGCCATTTTCATTTTTTGACCAGTTACTGTGCAACAGGTTTTTAGATGGAATCCTAGATGCACTAACTATTCTCTTGGTATTGGATCCATGTTGGAGATGGGATGAAGGAAGTAGTAAAACATGAGGCATCTTTCAGACATAACAGATGCCACAGTGTTTCTCTGAGAAGTCTTCGAATGAACACAAATAAGAAATAGATTTAAAAGACATTGGAATTCTGACAAGCAACCGTTTTGTTGTTACTTTCCTATGTACTATCTGCCCCTCCTCCCCTTGAATAATTCTGAGCATCGCATAGAGACTCAACAGTACAGGCTACCTAAATTATGGTCTAATACACACTGCAGAAGTAATCCAGTTTGAGACCGCTTTAACTGCCCTTACTCAGTGCCAGGGAATTTTGGGAATTGTAGCTTATTGTGGCACCAGAGCTCTGTGACAGAGAAGGCTAAATGTCTCACAAAACTACAGTTTCCAGAATTCCCTAGCATTGAGCCAGGGCAGTTAAAGTGGTGTTGAACTAGATTGGACCCATATCGATCATTTTTATCTGTGTAGATAGTAAAAAGGTAAAGTGTATTCTGCATATGTGCACTGCAGGGTGGTTGGGTATGGGTCATGTATATTTTATCTTGCATTTTTTAATTGATGTAACCCGCTCCGATTGGATACAGAGGAGCGGGCTATAAATAAAACATTATTATTATTATTATTATTATAAAAGTACCAAGTACCATAGCAAATTTGAAATCCTTGAAATTAGCAATTTGAGGGGAAAGTTACGGAATTTCTTCTTGTTCAGTTGCACCCAAAGGAATGGAGCTGTGTTTGGGGTGGTGGTGGTGATGATGCTGATGATTTTTCCCTCCCTCTCCTCAAAGCTCAAGGTGGGGTACAGCATGTTAAAATACAAAACAAAATTAAAAAACACATAAAACCAAAAGTTAAAATAAATTCTATACAGTACAACTGTTAACATACACACATAAGAGCCCATTCTTTAGAACATACAAATTAAAAAGTCACAATTTAAAATGGACCGGGTAGTCTTGTGGAAGAGAATAATGCTGTCATATCCTTCTGTGCACATAGAGATTATAGAGTCTGGAACAAGAATGAATTTCAGATAGAGAGAAATGACTATTGCTCTTTCCCACCACTACCTTGGTTTATCTTTACGTTGCACACAACCTTTCTATACCTGTGTTCCCAAGCCTGCACATCTGCCGTTCTGTGATAGTGTTTCTTGCTTGCAACACTTCATTTTTCTTTTTCCTCCTGCCTTCATAGGAAGACAGTGAGCGTTACACCCGTAAATCCAGAAGAAATGCCTCGGTCAGTATGGTTGCATTTTGTGATAAAACTTTCATTTTAAGGTAGTGAATAAAAATAAGTGAATTGTGTTCTTTAATTTTTTTAAAAAAAGAGTATGAATATTATCTGTTCTGATCTTCATCGTGGCTAATGTTGATTCACAGGTAGCTCAAGATAGTAAAAATGCTATTAAACTCTGCTTTCAAATCCATGCCAATAAATGCATTATGGTTAGTATTACTGACAGTTATAATTGGAAGGTAGTGAATTATGGTGGTTGTTTATCCATCAATTTACAGCTGTAGAACTAGCAGAAGGCAGGCATAGATAGATTCATCTGCTCCACTTGTATTTTACCCTCAAGAATGTCTATAAATAATATGACAGGCTAATATTGTTTTAGCTTTTTGGATTTAATTTTTCTGATACTTCATTTACTTGAGTTTTTTTCTTTAACACACATAAAACATGTAGCTGTAAATTTGTTAGTAGTTTGGACTTTACCTTCTCCATGGATTATAGCTAACATCGACACATTATATCACATCTGCATATTTTAAAATGGTCTTTGGTGTCATTTTCACTTGCTTCTCTATAGGCTTCGGATGAAGATGAGCGCATGTCAGTGGGTAGCCGTGGAAGCCTCCGGGTTAGTAACAAGTGTCTTAAAATACACATTCATTTCTACTACATTTACCAAAATTGCCCTTTCCCCCTTTCTTTGGGATGGATGGTTCTGCTCTCCTGTTAGCAGTTGGGTAATTCTCTTGTTTTCATTACAACCAACCCAGATTTGGCTGTTACAGCTTAATCCAGGCTGGTCTGTTTGAGTAATGCATTAAAGCTAATGCATTTTTTGAGTTATGAAGGGATGGGTGAGACTCACCAAGGTGGGATGTTCAAAATATGGTATTTAACAAAGCCACTGATTTGATGGAGCATTGTTACCAAAATAATAATCCTATGGATAGTTACATTACAGTAAGATGCATACATATGTTATCTATCATATTTTGCAATGTTTAGCTTTTTAAAAACATGGCAACTAGTCTGGTACTCTATAGCCATTTTTCCTTGACTAATGATAATTAAGAAACATTGGTGAAATGATAACAAATTTGAAATATATATATTTGGTATTACTGTGATTCAGAATATACATTTTTTCATTACATGGTCTACGGGTTCTGAAGCCCGTAGTTTTTTCTAGTTTTTGCCTGGAACATTTACACAGTTAAAGAATAATGGCAATGTAAAACTGTTCATTTTTTGTTTACTGCACGAAATGATATTTACATAGTTTCTTATTGGATTAGATGAGTGATACATTCATTGCAGAGACCACATCTTTTCTACAGTACTGGAAAACAGACATTGCATTACAGAGAAGGTCCCTTTATGCAGTTCATACAAGGACTGAGAACAAGTCATGCACTGTGTATGGTACACTTTTAGGAATATACTTCTTGTAGTAGGATCTTCTTGTAGCAGATTTCTTTCTCTAGACCAATAGTACAGTGGATCTTTGTATATACTGGGGATCCATTCTGGACCCCCTTGCATATGGGAAAATACGCTGGACCTCTGTGGCCACGCACTCTTTCATGTGGTGCTGTGCGCATGCCATTTTAATGCCCGGGGCTTGCCACTGCTTGAACTTGAGTCCATGGATGGCAAGCCTATATATGGGGCAGGTGTACTGTAAAGGAAAATTGGTTGACAGGTTTGGAATGTCTTTTGGGATGTGCATACTATACTATTGACACAAGGCATTTTTATACCAGCAGCTGGGGAAAACTCAGTATCTTTTATGGTTAATGGAAGCAGCCTTGGACTTTTGTTGTATTTGATGGGTTTACTTTCTTTACCATCTATTATTAAAAGTAGTATCAAAGTGTACATTCTGGGGCTCATCTTTTAGTAATTGATTTCATTTACCAAACCTCAGAAGAAATGAGGTTCTGAAATACTGCCTATGGCCCTGTACACATCGCCAGGATGTGACTTCCTGGCGGCAAATTTAGGGCAAAATAAAGCTGGGTGCCCAAACACATGACATCACAGCTGTGTCACAGCTGTGATGGACCGCCTACACAGCGGACGTCGCAGCTGCACCGCATGACCCAGACGGCACTACACAGAAGTGACGTCGTAAGGGCTGCAACACAGCCTTTACGGCATCACAAAAAAAAAAAAAAAAAAGGAGCTGCTCTAGGCAGCTCCTTTTTTGCTGTGCAGCGGTGCAGCTCCATCTGATTGCAGTTGCACCGATGCGCAGCAAAGAGGGACATTTGCAGACCGCCTTTTTCAGGCGGTCTGTACAGCCCCTATGTCTAATAGAAGCTAATTTGGATCAATTTAAATGGGAACAAACAGGCAGGTGACAGTGATGCTTAGCAATAGTATGACTTCTGGAGATGGCATGTTCATAGGCCAGGACAATGGGGAATTCCAAATTCTGGTCAGTGGTTTAACTCTTCAGTTAAACCTGCAACCTTGCTCTACAGAATAATTGTATAACTTGCATAAATTAACACATTCAGTGGGCAGATCTGATATCTAATACACCTTTAGGTTGCCTAGCTGCTTTGTTCATCGTACAGCACAACGAGAACTGTTTCCTTGCAGCTCAGTCTCAGGGCACTCTAATATATCTGTTGGAACCAAGTGAGCGGACCCAATGATGTGGTTCGTTCAACTACATAGACTTTTACGTAACGAGAGAGAAGCTCAGCTTAAAGGATTAGTTCTTACTGGCTAGCCCAGGTCTGGTAAATATCAGCTGTTCCTCTTCCAGGGTAGATGGCAGGGAAATATTCTCAACATGAAACTGGTATACGAAAACATTAAGTGAGAATCAAAAGAGTTTACTCTTCTTCTTTGAGAAATTTGCAGCAGACATAGACTTTTTATCTAGACCAATATGTTATTCAGCCATGAAACAATGAAGGCAATTTGTTAGGCTTGGTGTGGAATACAGATGTTTGGTTAGCTGTCCTGTCATAGTTCCCTGCATGTATGAAGAACTGGAACTTTTGGACTGATTGCTTTTATCTCGCTGGTTTTGTTCTCATAGTATCTTTCCTATATACTTTTAATAGAGTGACTTGGACTATGCCAGTGCCTACCCAGCGGTGAGGAAAATGTGACAGGCTGTACACTGCACGGTCTTGAACTATTTGAATTTAACACAAAATGCCTATTCTAACATTTGGCTGTGGTTTCAATTTATATTTTCCCTTTTGTAATGTGGCAGCAAAACTGCTTCCCCATGGAGGTCTTCCATGTTATACTTATGTGGTTAGAAGGATTGTTGCCGTGTGGGTTCCTCATGTCCATTAATGGCACTTACCAAAATGGAGTGAAACACTGTCTTGGTATCACCTGATATGTGATGTTTGTATGCTTTCTTTGCATGAGTGTGTGTGTGTTTCTCAGTGGGTCATCTTCACTTTGAGATTCATATGTTTTTGCTTACCACTTAAGAGCAGTGTGCTTTAATTTTTGTCTAGCCATCATGGACTTTTTAAGGAAAGCTGAAAAATCAATAAATAAATTTATCCTGATGAAAGACAGCAGACAAACAGGTTTGACACTGAGGAGAAAGGAGAATGTTTCATACACTCAGCTGTTACATTATCTGAAAATATCTATTTGATCAACCAAATGACCTGAAGCCATGAGTCACCTTTTGTTTTGGTCTGAATTCCTAATCAGGATGATATTGAGAAAAACAAAGGGATGAGAAAGAAAATGCAGATGATGTCCCCACTCCATCCCACATATGCTCAAGTCAGCAGGTTTTTAGATGGAATGAAGTATGAAGGCATAATTGGATATGCCTTCATGCTTGCAAGACAAACTGCAAGATGCAGTCAGTGCTCTTGGGACACTAAAAATGATCATGATTGTCCCTCTCCCTTCTAAAATATAAAATCTATAGTTACTTAGTGCTGTTGCAGCCATAATCGGGAACACACAGGCCACTTGTGAGGTAAAAAATAGGAGAGAAAGCATTTTTATATTAGCAAGGCTAGAGTCTAAACTTTAGTATATAATGTATAAAGTCAATTGAAGACAAACTACCTAGAATTACCTGATGATTTTCTGCAGTTGTAACACCCTCCTGGGCCTGTCTTCAGTTAGTACATTGTTTTTTGTCCAGTTCAAAGATTTCTTTCCTAGATTATTAAATGTGGTATTAACCAAAGCATGCAAAAATAATAGTTAGCTGTGCTAGTCTTTGAAGGCAAAGATCACCATTTGAAGAGAGCTCTCCACCCAGAGATGGAGATTTCAGTACACCATTATATATGCAGTCACTCCTGGGCTCACAGTGATTATTGGTAAATCTACTCTTGAAAAACATGAACTATGACTTTGCCCAGCATCATCTCAGACAGTAAGAATTGGGAAAAAATTAATTAAAAATTAAATTAAAAATAATTTTCCAATTAAGAATTGGGAAAAAAGTTATAAAAGTAATGTAACCAATTAAACATACAAATGGAAATTATATTTTACTTTAAATTATTGGGTTTTTTTTAAACCTGTTAGCTGGTTTTTTTTAGCCTCCTGGCTTTTTTTAAAAATGCTCACACTCTTTTTGTATGTGATTGTTTCTTGATTTTAAAAATTGTTTTCATATCTTTGTAAGCTGCCTCATTAGGATCTTTCCCAAGACATGGGGGTATATATCTGTCAAATAAATTGCTGCACAGCTGCTTAATCCTGGTTGTGAAGTCAATACAAATTCTTGTGGCACTTCTGCAAGGATTATGTACACCTTCTCTTCATCTTTTCTAATTGCTCATTAGAGAAGGGAGCAATTTCCTTTGCCTGTATGTAACTATGTTGTGCGTATAATATGTCAGCCTTGCAGGTGACTACCAAAAAACAAAGCAGTCCAATCACATGTGAATGTATTTTCCAGCATTTAACAATCCTGAAATTCTTTTTTAAAAAATAAAATGGTTTACTACTCTGCATTAATTACAGCATGGCTTCAGAAATAGGTCTAGCATGCTGCTTACCCAGCACGATTTATTCCAATTCCTAAGAGATTACTTCCCGAATGCAGTTTTTTGATCAGATGGTTTGCTTAGACTTACAGGCATGAATGATTGAAATTTACTTGCTACTTTCCCTCTAATTTTTGAATTTTTCAAAACTAACTTTGCAAAAGGGAAGTTCTTCATAGTTATGTTGTTTCTGAATCCTTTGAACAAGGATATTTTCCTAAACAATTTCCCAGAGAGCCAAACTAGTATTTCACTTCTGGGTATGATAGAAGGGGGAATGTGCTAGCCCTTTTTTTAATCCTAAATTCTTACTCTTGCTCCAAGCTGGATTAAGGAGAGAGCCAAAAGAATCGCCCTGTGAACGGTACAGTTGGCCTTCCGTATCCAAGAATTCTTTATCCATGGATTCAAGCATCCACAGCTTGAAAATATCATCTCCAAAAAGCAAATCTTGATTTTGCTATTTAATGTAAGGGACACCATTTTACTATGCCATTGTATATAGTGGGACTTGAGCATCTGTGGTTTTTGGTATCCACAGCGCGTCTTGGAACCAAAGCCCAACAGATACCAATGGCCCCACTGTATGTATTTTGAGATTTTATCTTTTCCTCACAACTGTAAGATGCAAACATAGGGAAGTCTGAAAGAGAGTAAAATCAAGACATTACAAGTACCATGTCTAAGCTATATCTGTGTGAAGAATAGTAAACATTTGTACACAGGGAGATGTGCTAGTTCCTAAACATATATTTATAGAGCATTCTGAAAATTCTGAAAGCAATTCATAGTGTAGTCAGTTTAGAGGAAGAAGGAACTGTCGCCACTCATTTAGAGTGCTGAACATTAAGTGCTCAGTTTCCTGACAATTTTGCCTTGGAAAAATACCATGTTTGATTATTACCCCAGCAGTACAACTGTTAAAGCATGAGGAAGTAAGCAGATTTTTCTCACTTGTTCTTCTGGATCTTGGCCCCTGTCTTGCATTTCCATCAACACATGATGATATATATCATCCTTAGAACTCATTTCCCACCCAAGATGGGACCTACTTTGTTAGGGAAGGGCTGTGCTGCTATGGAGATGGCAATTTCACTTTCAGACGGAGGAAGCAAGAATGATAAGATACTGCTTTTAATAAGGGTTGCTTTTGTGATTCAGAGAGGATGGGAAGAGTTTCAAGCTTGTTTTTATTGTTTTCACTTTATACAAGAGTAGGCTTCCTCAGTAGCTTTGGTAAGGTAGGCAGATGGTGGCCTGGGCAGAGAAATCCTTTATAATAATGTAGGCCTCAAGGGTTGTCTACAAAAAAGTTCCTTTCTCTTTCTCTGATTTATTTTTATTCCACACCTCCATCAGAGAGTTCAGGGCAGCATTTATGGATCTCTCAAGATCTTTCTCCCCACCCATTTTATTGAGCTACGTCTGCTTTTTCTACCACCACCTGCATTTTATCACATGCTAAGATATTGCAGTTTGCATGTCTAATCACTGAAAACTTGTAGGTAGAGGAAACAGTCAATATAAATGATAATAACTTAAATTGTATTTAAATTACGGTATGTAAATCTTAATATTTACACTAGTGAAGTTAGAGAGCATTATGAATGTGAGAATTACAGATCTGACGTTGAGCTAATTTTGAATTACAATGGCTTCACAGTCCCTGCATTGCCAAATGAGCTTTCTGAGCAGAAAAGGGATGTGAACCAGGTTCTCTGCATTCCTAGCCAGACATTGTAATCACTTTAACCGTGCCATCCAGGCTTTATTGCAGAACTTAATATTATGCACAGAAAGTTGAGTCATTTCTTTTTCATTCATATCTATATTAATTTGTTCTTTCATTTGCATTATGTTTGGCTTTAATAATAACAATCTCTTCTTCACCATAACCTTATATACTGTACTGTATATATTTATTACAGTCAACAGACCAGAACAAGTTATCTTAAATAGCCTAATAGCACCAGATCCCATATAAGAAACAAATTTGTACTATTAAGCCTAGTTGACCAGGAACCAGAGGGACTACAGACAGAGGTAAGGGACATAGTCAAAGAGAAATACAGAAATACGACAACTGTGGCCAAAAAAACAAAACAAAAAAACAACCACCAACGGATGACAGACAAAATGCTTGAAACAGTTAAAAGGAGAAAGGAATACAATCAGAATCATGAATGCTACTATCCAATGATTAGTATGCAAGGATAAAGAGAATTGTTATAAGCTTGACAAGGTTGTCTAGTCATATCTGACTGTAAGGGGTGGTGCTCATCTGCGTTACTAAACTGAAGAACCAGCCTTGTCCATAGGCACCTCCATGGTCATGTGGTCAGCTTGACCTTCCCAAGAGAAATAAAAATAGAAGCCGGCAACAAAAAAGGAAAAACAAGAGACCTCTTCCACAAGATCCGGGAATTCAAAGAGAATTTTAAACCAAGGGTGTGTATGTTCTGTTATTATTATTAATTTTATTTTTATAGCACTGTAAATTTACACAGTGCTGTACATACAAAGGAATATAATACAAGACCATGACGAAGTAAGAAGACAATGGAAACAATACTGAGAACAGCTATATAAAAATATGTAAAGGTGAACAATACATGGGAAGAAGAAACTTAGAAAGATGAACCCCAAAGTTTGGAAGGCCAAGTGAAAGCTACACTGAAAGCCATGGGGAGGAATAAATTACCAAGAACAGATGACATATCAATAGAACTACTTTCAGCCACAGAGGCAGAATCAAGATCATCTCTAAGTAAAAGCTGTCAACAAATATGTGCAACAAAGCAGATTGAAAGAAATCACTTTGCATTCCCATACATAAAAAGGAGATACAAAGTTCCTATACCTTGGATCAAATGTTGATGGGCATGGTGATTGCAGTCAATAAATTAGAAGAAGACTAGGATTGGGAAGGGCAGCTATGAAAGAACTGAATAAGATTCTAAAGTATAAAGATTTAAATCTGAATATCAAAATGGGGGTTGTCCAAGCTAGAACACATCAAGCCCAAACTCTCCTTAGGAGCCAAGATGACCAAACTGAGTCTGTTGTACTTTGGCTACATCAAGAGAAGGCATGCGTTATTGGAAAAGACAATAATACAAGGAAAAGTAGAGGGCAACAGAAAGAGAGCGAGACCACAGGCCAGATGGTTAGAGCCGATTAGAGAGGCCATGGGACTGAATCGGCAGGGCCAGAACAGTGGAAGACAAGGGGGTCTTGGAGATGTCTCATTCACAGGATTGTGATGGGCAGAGTTCATCTCGAGGGCGGTTAACAAGAACAACAACAACAAAAGACTAAATGGTTTATGAGAACCCACAGTGTGGATTGGCCCCAGGCGCTAAAGGAGGGGATTTATGCCTTTTCCTTCACACCATTTTTCACACACAGTTGCCTCATCCCCAGAGCTGTTCTTTGCCTTACTGTGGGGAAAATGCAGATATTTTTCATTTAGTAGTAAGTTAATCTTTGAATGGTGGTTGATACAGAATTTCACAGGAGAAATTTCAGAGGCATAGGATGTATTCCCTCCCAAGGTCCCATTGCATCAGTGCTGTGTACTAGGTAGCATGTTGGACTCAGACCTAAGTTACCTGTGTTAACATTAATACACTTATAGGATGATCTTGAGTTACTCATTTTTTACTTTGATTGAGGCTGGTATTTTTTATGACACCTTGAGCTCCATGAGGAAAGGGATGAAAAAATGTAATAAATAGATAAATATGTATCTTCAAATAACATCAGCAGTCTTGTACAATAGTTCATAACTATGGTATACAGCCGGTTCTTGGTGTCTGCTGGGGTTTGACTCCAGGGCCCTCCATGGGTATCAAAATTCATTGATGCTCAAGTCCCATTAAATACAATGGCATCATAAAATGGTGTCTCTTATATTAAACGGAAAAATCAAGGTTTACTTTTTGGAATTGTAATTTTTTAAAATACTTTCAAGCTGTGGATGGTTGCATACATGGATAAACAATCAGTGTATATGGAGAGCCAGCTGTACTTTTATTGCCAACCATAGTAACTTGGATCAAGCAGTGGTGTCCCTACCCTGGTGTCACCCAATACACAGGGGCTGCTGGGGAGTGGCAGCCAAAAGGGCACACTTGTCCTTTTCCATTGCTGCCACAGCAGAGCATTCCTCATGAGGAGGTTTGCCCAGCTGGTGGTGCACTCTTAGATAAAGTCACACATCTTTATTAAATAGAGTGCAGAGAAAAGATATTCCATGTTTGGCTCCTACAACCAAGCATGGTCCAGCCCTTGTGCTGTATTATGTTGCTTAAAAAATTACTTCCATTTAACTTTTTGATGGCTGCTTCAGTTCTTGCCCTATCCCCACCTTCTCCCCCCCCCCCCCCACTGCTTGCATAACCAACCAGTGGTTGCCACAACATGTGCAGCTCATCTCCGAACAGAAAATCTAGTGGGGTTAGCAGAAGTTTTAATTCTAATGCTCTTTTGTTTGTGGTAAAAATAATACTTTTTTGCAAATAATATACACGGTCTTCTTCTTTACTAGTCAATTGCATAAGGACTATGCAGAAACATCAAACTTGTTAGTCTTTACGGTGCAACAAAAATGTTATGCCATAAGATTTCATGGGCAAAGTCCTCTTGTCAGATGCATGAAGTGAACAACAGGTGGAAATATATATTCACATACACACATGCAAGGTACAAAGAGAAGAGTTGAGCAAGGAGCAGTATGGGAAAGCAGCACAAGATACAGCAGCACAGTGTACAGCATATAGGTAAATATAGAGCCCAGTCTAAAAGATGCAAAATCTAATCAGTGTGGACATGAGGCATTCATTTCTAGCATAAAGTACCAGTAATCTATCTTTGTGGAAAGCAGAGGATTATGCACATGCTGTTTTGCACAGATGGCCAAGAGTACATAAGGAAACTTTAGGAGCATTGTTGTAAATGTTGTTGTAAAGACCGTGGCCGTATTTTAAAGAATCCCTTACATTTTGAGATTTCTAGGCCAAAACCTGAGACCTGGGGACAGCCCTTGGTGATGTCATCGAGCATTGTGTGTTAAATACAAATAACAATTGCATGCAGCTTGTGATTCAAACACATAATTGAAACACGTACACACACACACACACACACACGAGTGAACATTTTCCTGTTTGGAAATAAGACAGAAATGTTAGCTAAAGGGGCTGTTTCAGACCCAGGTGAAATGAGGGGATTATTCCTTCTCACTTACTTAGGGAGATGGTATAAGGAACATTTAAACTAGAAGGTGGACGCAGAGCACAGCAGAGAGCGACTCCTGGCGCTATAACTATTGGTTAGGAAGAAGAAAGTTAAGTAAATCCATAGACATACTGGAGAATTGTTGTAAATTGCAGCGACAAAACCATTTAAGCTTTGCAAGTTGTAGCCAGCTGGTGCACACCTAGCCAAGCTGGAGATTTGCACATGGCCCTTTCCTCTTGCTCACAGTTGAGCCCCTCAAAAGCGGAGAATTTGAACCCTCATCTCCTGCCTAGAGATGGCCTATGAAAACCAGAAGCTTGTGCCATGCCCCAAGATATGACAACCCTAGGGATGAGTCTGACTCAGAAAGTGTCTCTTCTCAGCTGCAACACGCATTATAGCTGGGCTGGTTTTGTAGAAGCAAAGCAAGCATTGTCAAACTTGAATTACTCAATATCTATGTTGCAACGTTGCAAAAATTCCTTTTTGCTGAGCAGAAATTCTACAACAAGGGAGGAAAACATTAGAGATCCAGGTCATATATTTAACCTGAACAGTGCCCCCCTCCCCCCCCCCCCACATGAAATCCCTGTTGTAGAAAGGAGTTTTTAAAATTAGTATTATTTTTAAAAAGGTCCACTTCACCATTCACAGTAGCAAGTATCACAAGTCTTGTGCTGGCACCTGTGCTTATTGTGAGACCCATAGTGTTCCACAACTTCAGGTGCTATTGATCAAAAGAAGTTCTAGAGTTCTGCTGTATCCCCCTCCTTTTTAGGCCAAAGCAGGTACCAGACGCAAGACCCACTCTGTCTTCAATATAAATGTTCGTACAAGCACGCTAGAAAAAGGTGTATGCCTACCCTTGAAGCAATTTTAAATTACAGCTTCTGTTTTTCTTCTTTTAAACTGTGTGTATGGGTGTGTCAGAATCATCCCAGTATTCTGGTTTGGCCTTCCCACCTAAAGGAGTGTTCTGATAGAAGAGGCAAGCCTGTTTCCTTACCAGTCTAGTTCTGTCTCATAGCTAGAAGCAGAGGGATGAACCAATGCCTGGAAAAGAAAAGACTTTTACAGAGGAGAATTGGTAAGTGGTATTGGGACTACTGAATTCCTGTCAGTGTAGGTTGGCCTAAATAGAAATAGATCCCTCGTGCAACACAGGTAAATATTGTTTGCTTTCCATGTTCTGCATGCAGTGGTAATTTAAAAGCTGTAAGGAAGTAGGTGTTCAGAAGATGTGGAGAATCAAATAAATTAAAAGGTGTTTCCTCTTCTAAAAATTGCAGTGTATATTAAAACTGTAAATATTGCTTACTGTGAAAAGTGTTCAAAATACACACATCTTACTTTGATAGAACAGATACTAAGAGAGTTATACTTAAATCAGAAATACACAGGATGATTGTTCTTATGTCACATAATATCATGCTTTTGTTGTTAAAATGCTACTTTAGCTCTCTCTGAAATTCATATCAACCTGGAATTCCCTTTTCTGAAGGAGTGAAGATGAACCTGTTTTGAATTTAAGTTCATCACTTGTTACTGGTACTTAAACAAGATAATGCCTGAGGTACTTTCTAATCCCATCAGTTTGGGTATCACTTGTTGCTTGTAGACTCTGATTTGGAATAAATGCAGTTTTCCCCTTTGTTTTTAAAACTTTCTTTATATTTATGCAGGCTTCCTGTTACTCTGACCTTAGTCTTCATTGCACTGGTTTTCCTTCCAAATCCCAATCTTCTTCCCACAATGGAAATCGGGTCTGTCAATTTTCCTCCTCCAATTTTTGTTGAATGCTCTATTTCCATCTGGGCAATGCAACCTCAGTTGGGAATGTTAAGAGGCTTTAATGGATGAGTGACTCTCTTTGTTTGTACTGACCTCCAAAAATCTCCAGTTTAGAAGTTTATTGGCTTTTCTTTCAGTCATTATTTTTGTTTTTTTGTTTTGTTTTTTGCGAGACATGAAATACGATTATAATTTTCAGATATGAAAAGCTCTGCCTTGCATCTTTCCTGAATTTTTTTTTTTTTAGTTACTCATCTTTTTTGGCCTTGCCATTTTTCCTTAATAATAATAATTATGAAAATATTTAATGAAGCAGGAGTATTTGTTGTCATTGACATGTCCATCATTTTGAATTCACTTTGCTGTGCAGTATTTTTTTGGCAAACAAGATAATTGCATTTTGATCTTCCACTGTATTATTATTATTAACCTTTATTTATATAGCACTGTAAATTTACACAGTGCTGTACATACAATCAAATGATTTCTGCCATTGTTAAGGAGAATCACAGATTTAAAAGCTTTTACAATCTTCACTGGAGTTGAATTTGCCCCTACTTGCATGTAGAAATTATCATGTTTCCAGCTTGGTGAGTGTTCTGTGTGTGTGTCCCCCTCTGTCCCCATTTATATAATGTGGGAGATTTCCCCTGCTATAAACATGCTTTAACTAATTTTTAATCTAGTTTGTTGCTTTCTGGTTTTACACCTAGATTTGCTAGTCTGTATTCTTCTCAGTAGTTCCAGTGTTGAGAATAGTTCAGCAGTGACATAGATGTGCATTATTTACAACTGTTCCATTATTCATGTAGCTGCTTCCTAATAAGTTGTCATGGTGTCTTTTTATAGATGTTGCCTATGTCTCATTTTTAGGAGAACGGTGGTTGTGACTGAGGCAAGAATGAACCCAGCCCCATTTCTGTCTCCTGTATCTAGATGTTTTGAAATCATGTCCTGGGATTAATAGCTACAGCTCGCTCGCTTGTTTTGTTTTGCTTTTGCAAGGTGTCCTCCCTTCCTGAAGGAAGTATGCATAAGTGTGCTGCCCTTGCTGTCTGCTTCTCTAGTTGTATTTGTACTTGCAGTCTTTTTAATGGAAGCGTCAGGGCTTCTTAAATGATCTGCCAGACTTTTGAGTTACATTTAGTAACCTGCAACATCTAATCTGCATCAGCAACTACGCTGTGAACAAGATTTTCAAGTTTTCTTTTCCCTTCATTTCTTAAACGTATTAAAAACAAATTGTGCTCCTTGTCTTTCCCAGCCCTCCTTGTTGTACAGTGATGCTCTGCCTGCCAGAAGCTACAGGGTTGGTTTTCTCTCCCTTTAGCCACATGTGTGCGATCTGCTTCGCATATGTCGGCCCTGTTGTGTTGTGTCTCAAGAATATCTTGTTAGTCCAGCTCATTCCACTTACTGTTGTCATTCAGTGTGTGATCTTCATGACTGGAATGCACATTTGCCTTTGGTGTGTCTGTCAGCTTGGCTCTGTTTGCCCTGCCCTTTCCTCCCACTAGAATCCTGCAGTTGTTGCTGTGGAACTGTAACTATTCTGCAGACTACCTGGTGGGAATAAATCATGCTTGTCTTCCCGCTGCCGGATTATATGTCACAACGAAATGGAGTTATAAAAAGAAGAGAGCAAGAGAGACAACGTTGCAGCTTTCTGTCTTGAAAACAGGGAGGGGGCTTTCCCCGGTTCTTAATGCTGCAATTCCACAGTGCATGTCAACCCCGCCTATAACAAAAACATAGTGCTTGCCTAACCTTCTGAATGCCCATTTTACATTTTAACCAAAAGTTTGTACGCAACTTCACTGTCAGACATAGATATACAGGTTGAGTATCCCTAATCTGAAATGCTTGGGACCAGACGTTTCTCAGTTGGGATTTGTTTGGATTTTGGCCTAGTATTCACCAGTATTGTAATTGCAAGGCTGGAGAGAGACGTGAAGATGTGTGAAACAGCAGGAGGCATGGGTTCATGCTACACACTATGTTTGGATTGCCGACTTTTCACAGATCCTCAGTCTCTCTCCTGTCTTGCATCTGTTTGCTGCCACCTGCCTGGTTCTTACTTCAAGGTGGAAGCAGCACTCCTACTTGTTCATTCTCCCTAGCCTTCTGTGTCATTCATTTGCTAGTTTTCTTGTGCATGGGAGGCTGGAGAAAGACTGAGGATCTGACAGACAAATTAGTAGGGATGCCACAGCTGCAACTGGTACCTTGGAAGAGGACAGCTAGTGGCAAAAAGTTTCATGTTTTGGGGGTTTTTGGATTTTAGATTTCTGGATTAAGGTTGCTCAACCTGTACATAGTCCCTCTGCAAGTGATACAAGAGTTTAATATTTTGGATTTAAAATGGCATCTTACCAGGCAGTGATATGATCAGTACAATATTACAGTATCTGTAATATTTCTTCAAATTTGTTCAGCTAGCATTTGTACTTTGAGTGTAGTCCTGTACATGTCTACTCAGAAGTAAGTCCCATTTGCTTTAGTGAAACTTACTCCCAGGTAAGTGGGTATAGGATTTCAGCTTTTGCTTTCTTTCAATTGGGTTCCTACGGTATTTTTTATTTCTAAGCTAAAACTTAGTTGATGTTGCCACTTTTTATAACTAATTTAAACTAGTAGTTTGATGTTTTAGTAGCTGTTAATGAATGAAACAGGGGTGTTGCTAGATACATACAGACATGGCTTGAAGCATTTCATAGGAGAGGGCTTGTATACAAGTTTCTCTTATGAAAAATGTGTTCCATGGTTGTATACATGTTTCTTTTATGAAAAATCTGCCATTCCAGTGCCATTGTATTTTGCCTTTCTTGATATGCTCAATTTTGATAGTATCACTCCTGTTGTATTTTTAAGTCAAAAGGGGGCAACAGTTCATTATAAAATTGAGAATTCCTGGCAAGGTATCAGCAAACAGTGGAGTTAAGATGACATCATTAAGTCTGACTCACTGAAAACATACCAATTTCATGGTTTGTAAATTTACCAAAACGGATGTCAGAAACCCAGATTATATAACCTTGAAGTCCCATTGCACAGTATTACTAGAAACAAAGTGAAATACGCACTTTGATCCAGCTGAGGCGTCAGTGGAAAAAAAGTAGGGAAGGCAGTTGTCACTGGTTCCCTGTTTCCTATGCAGCTCCCATCACATTTGTTCCAGAGAAGTGAAGTGAAGGATCTTTGGGACAATAGGAGAAGGGCAAAAGAAATGCTGAGTTTGCAGAAATCACCTCTCTCTCCTTCTGCTCATTGAGCAAGAAATGTTGCATAAAATAAAACCATTACATACAGCCTTACTTGATTTACTGAGTATGCCCCCAGTTAACTGAGCAGCAGATTCTGAAAAATAGGAATGCCTGTAACAACTTCAGTTGGCATATAGTGTCTTCGAAGTGGTATTTTATCACACAATAGAGGGGATGCCTTGATGCCTGTTTTTAATTAGCTGAGATTTCCTTAATTGTAGAAAAGCTCTTTTTTGATACTGTTATCCAAACTAGTTCATATTTTCAGTTGAAGTGTGAAACAAGGCTAAACTAGAATATCAGCAGATGGGAAGAAAGTATTGGTCCAGAAAGTTGGGACTGTGATCAAAAGACATGAAATTGTTTAAAGGATCCTAGAGCACAACAGCAAAGATCCACCATCCTAGACCATAAGAGGTTCCTCAGAGTGCTTAACTGAAGAGTTCTCTTCATATCCTGCCATTTTCCAGAAGATGGAGCTCAAGGCCTCACAGTATCATTATCATTATCATTAACTAAACGAATGCAGTTAAAAAAGAAATTTAACCTCCCCCCCCCCTTTTTTTTGAAAACAGAGTTCTTAAGACAAGTACAACACCTAAGTGGATATGAATTCCATCTTCAGCACCTGGTCAGTTATCAAAAGCCCCCCTGATTAAAGAAGCTACCCTGTTTCCCTGAAAATAAGACATCCTCAGAAAATAAGACCTAGTAGAGGTTTTGCTGAATTGCTAAATATAAGGCCTCCCCCAAAAGTAAGGCCTACAAAGTTTTTGTATATAAATAAATATACAATATATAATAAATGATAATTTTTTTTGTTCAACAATAAATGTGAATTCTTCTTCATGGAAAAATAAGACATCCCCTGAAAATAAGACCTAGCACATCATGGGGAACAAAAAATAATATAAGACACTGTCTTATTTTCGGGGAAACACTGTAGTGGACAAGAGAGAGGGGTCCAACCTACTGCACACACCTAGAATGGGCATCAGGAAAACTTACTGCCAGATCCTCACCAAACAGTGAGGATGGTGGACTAAGAAGAGGGCAGGAGAGGTACATTTACATGGGAATATATAGTTCTTCAGATAGTCTAGATCATATCATAGAGAGCTTTACAGATCATAACTGCACTTTGAAATATGCCTGGAAACAAACTGGTAGCCAGTGAAACTCTTCTAAGGAAAGAATAATTTATGCCCTTATAACCTGTTCCAGTTAACAGCCCAGTCCTGCAATTTTTTGGAGCAGTTTAGTTTGCTGAGTACTTTTTCAAAGGCAGCCCCATATGAGGGTTATATTAGAGTAATCTAAACACAATGTAACTACCAAGGTGAGACCAGACATCTCCAGGAAAGGACAGAGTTGACACTGTTTTACTTTAGGACTGAAGGTTGTTCCTTGTAAAATTTTCCACTTCTCAACACCACAACAAAGGAGTTGAGATGGCATCTACTCGAAGGAGTTTGTGTAAATAGTGTGTGCCCTTAACTTGTAACTCTTTTTCCCACATTCCAGGTGGCGGTGGCGGTTGTGTACCTTCAAGTCATTTCTGACTTATGGCAAGCCTAAAATGAACCTGTAACAGAATTTTCTTGGCAAGGTTGGCCATGGGGCATTGCTTTTGCCTCACTTGAGGCTGAGAGAATGTAACTTGCCTTAGGTCATCCAGAGGGCCTAAGGTCACCAAGTGGGCTTCCATGGCTGTGTTTTTATGCTGCCCCCAACCTGTCCCTAGCTTCTGACTCTGTTCTTTGCTCCCATGCAGGAAGTCCTTCTGTAGTCTGAAATTTTGAAAGTCTTCAAATTTATAAAAATATTTTTATTTGTTCATGAAATGCTGTGTAATAAATACAGTGTACTAAAAGAGCTTTTTGGGCATGAGGTGCCTAGCAACACCCCTGATGCAAAAAGTCTAATCTCATGTTAATTTTGCATGAATTCTGACCATTTTCAAAGTTAGCAGGAAAAGGATGTGGTATTTCCCACACCTTTGAACTGCATGCAGTTTGCACTGCGGCTGAAGAGCAACTGCTGCTATTTTGTTGCTCCCCTTCACTTCTTTAATTTGCACCTTGCTGCATTTTGAGTCTCTAGATAAATTCTATCAGTCTTGTTCTGACTCTGTTTTTTAATTGTAGGCATCTCTGTATGATGAGAACTTTAACAGTGGGACTCGTCGATATAGTGCTTCTAGCTCACGTCCTGTAAGATGGTTTTCAGATTTTTGCGCTGGTTTCATTTCTGTCTCCTGCTAAAACACTGCTGTTATACTCTCTGTCAATAATGTTTTCTGAAAATGCAGGTTAAGCCCTTATGGTTGTAACACTCTTGGTTTATTAAGCCATGGTTTAGCAAGCCAGTAATGTGTGTTGGCATCCATACCTTTCTCATCTTCCATTGCATACTGCAGTAGCATTCCCATTATGTCTGAAGCAGTGACAATCTTGTCTAGTGTAAACTTGTTAACCAGGATCCTTAAAACATGGTTTGTTCCTGGTTTAACATATTAGTTTATATCAGACCAGAATTAACAATTTCAGGAATAAAAGGGGAGCATTGGTTCAGACAAATCAGGACTGAAGTGTGGAGGCAATGAGGAGCCAAGAGGAAGAGCAAAGTTTGATGATGGTCTTAGTGCTCCTTCTGGGCTTACAAGTGAGGACTGTTACATCCAAACTGGTACGGCTGCATTGAGATGAACTTCCATACTATGGTCTGAAGTATCACAGGCATGCATTGTTCTCACTTGCTTTCTCCTCCCCTTTTAATAATTGTATCTTGTTTTATTCAAGCTTGTAAACTTTCATTCAAACAAGTGCTCCAAGCCAGGTTTACTTTAGTATGCAGTACTACTTGGCAGACTCGCTCAAACTGTCTCTTGCCAGCACAGTTTGGTTTGATGTAAACAGGAAATAATGATTTATTTGATGTGGAGTAGAAGGTGTTTAGAGTATCATCTGAATTCAGCCAATGTAAAATATTTTCTCTTAGTGTTCTTTAAACCTGCTTTGCAATATAATATTTGTGAACATACAAATATATCAGAAATGCAGATCAACGCCAGGTGGTCCTCTTTATCCTCTCACCACCTTCTTCTATTCTGTTCATCTGTGGAAATGCAAACTCATTCTACTGAGGCAACTGTTTTTAATTCCTGGGTGACGAAACGATTTTTAAGTACATTTCTCAAAAGTGTAATCCTTCTTTTTTCCTAACAGTTTCAATAAATGAGTGGAAAAGACACTCTCATGCTAATGCTCACTTACAGTTTTGAATGTTCATCTTAAAAATAATAGTTTTAACAGAAAGATAATTGAATTGGTATCTCATTTTCTCCATTAAACCTTTTTTTTTTTAAATGCGTAGTCATGGAAGATTGTCCAATATACATCTGTAGGGTTAACTGACTTCCAGTCAAAGGCTATAGGCTTTGTTTATGAGTAAGCAGTTATGTTTATGAGAAGCACCCAATTATCTTACTACATTTTTTCATTAATAGGTTTAACAAAGGAAAAGAAACCTTAAGCATGTTTTTCATGTATTTTTATCTGTTTATCAAACTGTTTATCAAATTCACAGCTGAAGCTGGAATGGAGAGGATGTTTCACCTTATAAAATACAAAAAAAAATTGCACAGCTGTGCACATTTATAGTATGTTCTGCTATCAACTTTCACGGTTGACAATGGGGAATAATAATATTATGATCTCATAGGATAGAATATGCAGAACAGTGCACATGACCACTAACCTGTTTTTCATAATAACCAGCTTATATTTAGGGGTAGTATTTGAAAGCTCCCACTTTCAGTATCTCCTCTTCTTTGCTTTTCCTTGCTTTTCCACTGATAAAGCAAAGCAGGTACCGTTACTAACATACTAATCTTCAGACTAATAAATTTAGACTGTAATCTTTAGAATAGCTACGGTAAATGATCAGATGCTTCTGCACTGCCCAGGCTGGGGTCAGCAATTTATATTACCTGTACATGTACATGTGTGTGTGCATGCACGCGCGCACACACAGAGAGTTTCTCACCTGGAGTGAACATAACTGTGTGTTTGTGTGAATGTGGTACTTCTGCTTTGGCAATAAGAATGTTTAGAAAACTGACTAGGTTGCTAAAATAAAATCAGGACTCACAGTTTGCTGGAGTATAGTTAGTTCCAAATGCAGTGATGAAGGGGGCATGGCAGAGTCACACACTGAGTTCAGAAGAATGAATTCAACATTGCCTTGCTACTGACATCATGGATTTCATCTTCATACTCTGTCATAGCTTTGGGGATTGATCTACGTGGTTAGCTCCACTTCTGGCAGTGGGCAGGTGGGCATAGAATCATAGAATAGAATCTCAGAGTTGGAAGAGGCCACAAGGGCCATCCAGTCCAACCCCCTGCCATGCAGGAAATCACAATCAAAGCATCCCAACAGATGGCCATCCAGCCTCTGTTTAAAGGGATGTATCATTATCATCAAATGCAACTGATTACTACCTGTGCTACGTTACCCTGCCCTCCAGATAAAATATACTATAATTTGGCTGAAATTATTTTACAGGTTGCTACGGTAATAGAAATGGTAGACCATTTTAATTTCATGAGGGGTTTTTTTTTAAGCAAAGAGAGAGGGAAAAGAGGAAGGAAACCTGACCTCTTGCCCAAAATAAATAACATTGCATTGTTAATGTTAGCAAACATACTTTCCAAAATCATTAACTGTCAGAGTAGCTCAATTATTGATGCTTTTCCAGGTGCAAACCCCAAGCAGCCAGTTCTGCGAAACTAACTTACTCAGCACAAGTCCTGCCTGACTCTCCACCTGCTAGTTAGTGAGATACTTTTGAAAGGAGTTTCAGCCAGGAAGAGTTTGGGATGAAGCATAGAGGCCGAGGCCCTCCAGATAAAATATACAAAAACGCTGCTGTGATTGTGGGTACTGGAGTCTGATATAACCATGGGTGGGCATGCACTTGTGTTCATATTAGTGCATATCACTTGGCTTTGTAGGTGATTGTCATAAAGGGGAGCTGCTAGTGTATTATTATCCTGCATTGTATTTTCTGTATTTTTAAACTGAATCTGTTTTCTCGTCTATGTTTCTTTGTGTTGACTTGCAGTGTTGGGGCATTTACGCAACCATTCTGTAGCCTCACCATATTCTCCTTAACTTTCCAGAGCTGCTAACAATCTGTCTGACTTCCACTGTTTCTAATGCTTCTTCTCTCTCATCTCTGTTTGATGCATTCTTTGGGTATATGTGGGCAGCCTTCGGAGTACAGTTGCTACCTTGGCTCCGGATCCCGAGCTTCTTCTAGAGCAAGTTCTGCTCGTGCCAGTCCTGTGGTGAGCATTTCTTTCTGCTTTCTCTTACCTCTTTGAATTGCTTTTTTCTTTGCTTTACAGGGCTGTTTTTACTTTTGCAGAAGCTAGCAATATATGGTTACTAAATTGTATTAATTCAGTGGTTCTCAAATGGTGGGGCAGGACTTGGCGGGGGGGAGGTTAAGAGTTGGAGACGATAATCCCTCCTCCTCCTCCTCCCCTTTCCAAACTTTTTTATGTGTAAAATTTAGATGTGTTGTGTTACATATTGAATTTACTTAAATAAAACTGTTCTAATTTGAAAAAGTTATTCCCTTATTGGTTGCCATTGTGTGCCTTCAAGTCGTTTCTGGCTTATGGCAACCCTAATGTAACCCTATCATGGGGTTTTCTTGGCAGGATTTATTCAGAGGGGGTTTCCCATTGAAGCTGAGATTGTGTGACATGCCCAAGGTTACCCTGTGGGTTTCGTGACCAAGCTGAGAATCGAACCCTGACCTCCGGAGTCGTATGCTAAAATATGAATATACATGAATGTGCAAATGAAAATTTTCACACTAAACAAACAAAATATTGTCAAGAGGAAGGGTGCAATGTCTGCATGTAGATGTAACAGAAGGTCATAAGGCTAAAAAGTTTGACTACCACTGTATTAATTCATAAATAAGACTGTCCACCTGTAAAATGTTAAGCTGTTTCACAGAGGGTTTCTGCTCCTAATATGCAAGCCGATATTATTAGATATTATGGCAAAGAGAGTTATAATTAACTAGGTGATCATCTGTCCCAACTAGTCTCTATTGCTTTGGGTTCCTTACAGCATTATTTGTAATATTACCCTGCAATATCAAAAGCCAAAAACGTGAACTGTTCATGATCTCCATAACTATAGGACAGTATGTTAAATGTATGTGTGTGAGAGAGATCTCATTCACTGTCTAACTCTACTTGACCCTAGGATGTGCCTTCAGTAGCAGCTGATGTAAGAAAAGGTAGTAGTCATAATCCCCTGGTGATTGTACCTTTGATTTTTTTTCCCTAGCAGGTATAAAAACCTACAAATGGTAGAGTGATACTAAAAGTGTAGAATGAAAGGGAGGAAGGGAGGGGTAGGAAAAAAGAATGTGGTAGCACCTTGAAGACTGGTTTTTATTTTATCATGAGTTTTCATGGAGATACCCACTTCTTGAGATGCAGTGCAGAGTGGTATTAAAGGCTCAGGTTATAAAACATATCACACAGAATGTAATAGAACCCAGAAAGGTTCAAATCATGTCCCTCCTCCTAAATTTTCAAAGGGCTGGGCAAAGTGATACAGGTCTTTCAGATATTTACAGAGGTCAGTTAGTATTGATATGTGAAAGCAATAAACTTGCTTACCAAAAGTCAGTTTCCCTGGATTCAAAACTCTCTCTGGGACGATTATTTCTCTTACATGATCAGTAGCGAGGAATCTTGTATTAATATGTAGCGTGCTATGTAAGTCATTATCAGAAACTAACATAGCTGCTTCTTTTAAAAATTTAGGAAACACTTTGGCTATCTATATCTATAAAGATAGCCTAAACAAAGGCACAGAGGGAGGATTATAACACTTTGGCTTGAATCAAGCTTCAGTGTGCAGTTGAAAAACAGAAATGTTTCATCACTGAGTAATACTGTAATGGTTCCAACCATCCCAGGCTTTCTGCAAAGTACTTAATTCTACTTTGTCTCCTCCTGATTTCCCATAGCACCCCAATTATACATATAATCTTTGGGCCACTGGCCACAGGCACTCCTCATTGGACTGTTGCTTTTCCTTAGGGTTTTTGTTGTTTTCTGTACTTTTGCCCAACTTGGAATTTCCCAGTTCTACTGATAACCTTCCTCTTGTTTCTGATTAGCCTCCTCTTGGCAAATCAACATCTCAGTTACTCTGTATTTTAATAGAACATAATTGTATATGAATATACAAGTGGGACCTGTAACAGTATGTTGCAGTATGGAGAGCTCTTAGCTTCCACCTTTTCATCCTCTCTCTTCAGCCTTCGTGGACTTCAGGGCAGCTATTGAGTCTATATCATACCACATTTGTGTCACCCTTCTAACTATTGATCACAAGTTATTGAAGAGAATCCAATGGTGGTATAATAATTCCATTTGACATATTAAAACAACAGTTAAGGGCTGTCTCTCAGAACTCATTCCTGTTAATAAGAGTGTCTGCCAAGGTTGTCTGCTTTATCCCCTTCTATTTAATTTATATATTAATGACTTACATTTTTCTGTATCAGGTACAGTGTTTTCCTTCCCTCATCAGAAGGAGAAAAATATTGTATCAGCATCCTCTTATCTGCAAATGATGCTAAACTTATTCCTTACACATGCCTTGGGAGAATATTGTACAAAACAATTGTTAGATGTCAGTTATTCAAAAACCAAAATAATGCTGTTTGGAAAGAGCAGGCAAAAACACAGATGGCAGCTTAACAATCAACAACTGGATCAAGTTAGCTATTATAAATACCTGGGGGTAACATTTAAAAACTGGTTACTGGTCAAGTCACCTGGGAGCCACCATAACATTAGCCAATACAACAGCTAATGCTATTTTTTGTTTGCAGCAGCTTCTGGGGATAGATTTCTATAAAAGTAAACTAGTGCCCCAGTTGCTGTACGGAGCTGCAGTGTGGGTTCACTTTGATATGACAGTGTTGAACTCAGTACAGCACAGCTTTTTAACAAGAGCTCTGGGTGTCTCTAAACCCCAAGGCAGTTCTACGAACAGAGTCCACATACTGCTCAGTTAAAATCCTGCCCCCAAAATTAGCAATACAGTATTTTACTGGCTCGAGGTTATGGATGATCTCCCCTTTAGTTTTAATGGCATATGAGGAAATGAGCTCAGAATCATGGGCTACAAAAACCTGTCAATTTGTATCTCATTTGGGTTTTTCATTGAGCTATTTGGTTGCAAAAGGCTTTGATGTCACCTGACTGGAAATTGCAAGGTTTTTAGCTGATATTGATTTTCAGGGAAAAGCTGCACTAGTGTCTGACTGCTGTTCTGTTATATTATGTAAGTCCTTCATTGTTTATCCTGGGAAACTGCCTCCTTATCTTGCCTTCACTTGTCCACACATGACCCTTCTTACTAGGTACAGACTGAATATCCTGCCCCGAACATCCGTCAGAGGACGATATGAAGGCATACCCACTGTAGATAGATGGTGACCACATGGTTGCAGAAAGATAGAAGAACTTGTGTCTATTCATTCTCGAATGTCCTTTGTACCTAGAGTTGAGAACCCGATACCTTGATACTTTTATTGCCCATATCAGAGATGTTAACCTCTCTCAAAAACTGACATTTCTGCTAGCAGAATCTGACTGATATGTGTCTTATGAAAGAGCTAAGTATGTTAAACAAGCCTTAATAAAGAGAGAACATTTTAATCTGTCGGGTGATACAATACAATGCTAGATCTATTTTATATATAATGATAGACCCATTTTCCATGTTCATATCATTAACTTGATTATATTATTGAATCTGTGGATGAGTTTATGTTTTGTTTTTCTTTTCTATTGTGTTTGCAAAAGTCTGACTTTCTAAAGCAGAATAAACTTGTTGCTATATGAGTATTGATTGATTGAAATTGTATCTTGTGCTTCATAATACAGTAGATAAATGACACTTGAAAATATATTACAGATGATATAAATCCTACTTGAAAGAACCTGAAATATGGGAAAGTTCAATTGCTTCATAGCATCAAACAACCTTGATGATATTTTTTAAAAAGCCACAAGGATATGAATGAATGCATGTAGAGCTCCAATATTCAGTCAAACCATCTCTTTTGTAAAAGATATTAATGGTCAATGGCACATTATAAGAGCCAATGGCACATTATATAGAAGCAGGAACAGTATCAACCTACCCATATCTTTAGGGTGCAGCAATTGCACTTCATCTAGCAAGACCTGGTGAGATGGTGCACCACTCTAGACTAACCAGCAGGTTTGGTAGCAATCAAATCAAGGCAAATGTGCACAACTTTATCTTCCAAAGTTTTTAGAAGAATGTGCTTCTAAGAGTTCTTCCTGAGGAACAAGCTAGCGAATGCTTCAGAACATTAAAAAAAGCTCTGTTGGATGGCACTGCAAAACGGTAGTAGTAAAGTATGAGTCTTCAGTGCCATCACAGCAATAGACTGTGCTTAAAAAGAGTTCCTACATTTAGTCAAGGAGCTCATATGGGGTAGATGATTGTCAGATCATCTACCCCACATCTCCCAACTGTGTCTTTGCCTCCAGTTGCTTGGTAAACCAAGTAGACATGTAGATTCCCTTCAGTGGAAAGGGCTCCTAAAAGTAATCATAGTAGCTACCATAATAATCTTCCTGTCCCAAACAGTAGCCAGCCACACCACCTGGAAATTCTCAAAGGGCTTGTAGGAATCCAGCAAAATTAGAAGAAAAACTGAGCATGGCATTTATGCAATGTTATACCCACCCTCCCTTTCCCCCAGCTTAATTGGATCACTTATTCACATCTCATTCTGAGTGACTGAAGTAGTTGTGTTGTCTAGAAGAATCTGACTGTCTTTCAAATGCCTGACACAGAAGGAAAAGATCCAAATTAAAACTCTTGATTGAATGAAACATTTCAGAAAAGCAAAAGCTTCAAACTGGATTTGGGAGATACATTTCCATCAGTGGAATAAAACAACATCCAGAGGTAACCAAAAAGTATTCTTAGTTAATATTCACGTGCATAACTACTGTGCAGATAAGGCAATAAATAAATGAGTGTTAAGACTTCAGGCAGCCATGCTGGAGAAATTTGAGGGGAATCTTTTAGTGAGAAAACAGCTGCCTGAAATCTAGTTTCGCTGTCCTGTTCTCCACTTATTACTCTTTTCATCTCTTTTACTCTAGGTTGAAGAAAGGCCTGAAAAGGATTTTGAGAAGGTAAGAGAGAATCTGTGGAATGGCTGTGTTGTGAACGGAAACAGATTATTTTGAATGCTATTTGCAAACTGAGGCTGGCATTCTGTATTGCAATTACACATTTGTAAATGAAAATTACAGACCAAAAATACATAACCTCTCTCTGTTCGCTCACTAGCCCTGTGTATGGCACTATGGCCATAAATGCCCTCCCAAATCTACTTGATGAAGCCGCAACCACACTGAAAAATGGAGGTCTGTTTAGCTGACAATCAGGGCAGAAGAAGAGGATGTTTTCCACCCTAATCCCACCACCGAGGGAGACTGTGACAAGAAGCAGTACTTTTGTTGCGATTCCTTCTCATAGTCTCACTTGCTGGCAGGAGACGGATGGAAACATTACCTTCCTGAATCCTGATCACCAGCTAAGGAGACCTCCATCTGTCTGCGCAGCTGCTTCCTAGTAAAGTAGGTTTGGGGGGAGGTCTTAGTTACCCATTCGTAACTAAGTAGACATTGTAGAATATAAGTTTTAGTCTGAAAACTGAAGAACAATAATGAGATTCCTTGAGTTTTGGAGTTTCAAATTAATTCATTATGTTAGTTTTGTGCTCCGGTTTTCTGCTGATTTTTCTTTATTTCATGTAACTATAATGATATATTTATGCCTAATTACTATTGCTGGATTCAGGAATCCAAGAGCTCTATGTATTCCCATCTATTTTTCTGCAAGAATGAGCTCTAGCAATATTATTGTAGAGATGTCAATTTCAGAACTGGATAACCTATCTATTCATGTGTTTGCTTTTCTGTATATATTTGTACGCATATTAAGGCCCAAGAGTTAGAGAAAGACTGAAAACAAATAGTCATTACACAGAACAGAAATGTTTCTGCTAGGAACAGCGTGATCCTGGCTTACAAGAAGTGGATAATGCAGTTTCTCTGCTCAGATGTTTTAAGAAACTGATTTAACTGGCCAAGAATCTCTTAAGCGAGAAGCACAAGAGGAGAAAGAAGCAAGAGTGTGGGTTTGAGCTAATTGTTTGTACCTATTCTAGCTGTATTTGTTGGAACAGAAGCATTACAACTAAATAAGGACACAATGTTCAATTAAATGACCCCACACCTGGCATAGCTTTCCTGTTTGCCTTTCCTGTGAATAGTAAATTTTTCTGTTACTGGATGTATTACTTTTTTCATGTTTTCCTTTTTTAAAAGCACCAGAGAACACCTTGGCATTAAGTATCACATTTCTTGTGAATAAATATAATTGCAGCAAGAAGCTTTCCCCTTTCATATTCCACTGTTCCATTTTCTGATGTTGTGAAGTATTAATAAAATAATAATAAATAATAAACATTTATTTATATCTCCCATCTCTTCCTGCGGATCGAGGCGGGATTACAACATAGCTAAATACAATACAATACAATACAATACAACAGATTAAAATCAATAAATTACATCAACAACATCTCCTGGGGGGTAGTTCTGTTTCAGTGGGGAAATTAGATAAGGTCAGGTGGGTATGCCCGCCGGAAGAGGTCTGTCTTTAGTGCTTTTTTGAACGCCTCCAATGTAGGTATCAGACGGATCTCTTCCGGCAGGTCATTCCATAACTTTGGAGCCACAGCTGAGAATGCTGAACGAGATGTGGATGTTAATCTCGTGTGCTTGTAATTTAGCAATTTCTTATCAGTAGTTCTTAGGGTACGGGGCGGATTATGTAGGGAGAGGCGTTCCCTCAAGTAACCTGGGCCCAAGCTATATAGGGCTTTAAAGGTAACAACCAACACTTTGTATTAGGTAATGAAACTTGTGCTTTGCCAGTGGCAGAAACTCTAAGACCCAAGATTGATGATGAACGGTATTAACTAGGAAGCCTGATCCACTCAAGGCTCCATCATGCTAGGCTATATTATAAACAGGAAGAGATGCAGTCACTTTTGTGAAAAATATAAAAGTTTATTAATTATAATGATAAAAGAGAATGCAGATTATAAGCAATAAGAGCAAAAGAAAGCTTATGATCTTTTCTGAATGTCATAAGATGTCCACATACAACAGACGCAGGTCTTGGGCAATATTATGCACTCTATCTCTCAAGGTAAAGCCACAGAAAAGTAGCAATGCAGCTTGTCATGGAATTCTCTTCTCAAGTTCTAGAATAGGGTTGGGCAACAGCAGCAGGCTATGGGGCAGTTTCCAATCCCCAAACACGCTTGCAGGCCACATTATATCTGAGCGTGCCAAAATACCTGCTCTTTGCATTACTACTTATTGTCATTTTGAAGGAGAAATGTGAGGAAAGCAAGTTATTTGAGGCAGAGCAAGGAAGTCTGGGCGGGATTGGGTTTCTTTGCAATGTTTGCATGCATGGGGGGGGGGGGGTTGGATGTGATTTGGGAGCAATTTTTGCCTGAAATTTGCAATTAAAATTAGGGAAATTTAGGGGCTTTGGGGGACTGATGCTTAATGGGCTGTAAAGTGAGGTCTAGTGGCCGCTTGCATCCCACATGCTGCAGTTTCCCTACCTTGTTCGAACATTTGCCAGAAGGAAAAAACAGGGAAAAGGAAAATAATTCCCTGCATTAGGTGTGAAGCAAAGAAGGCCAACTCTCATAGAAAAGTATGAACACTTTTATCCCAGAAACAGGGTTAACTCTGGGAAAAGAAGTTCAGTTGGTACCTGTTTATACTAGGCATTCCCATCTCTTGTGTGTAGGAATATAATCCAGCCATGGCTTCAGCAATAGGCTCTATTAGAAAACTAAGAAATGTTTAAACTGTCTCATTACAGTTGTCTTCCAATTTTGATATCAATATCCAAATGCAACTAAAGACTTATTGTATACTATTACCTACCTCCATATAATTGCAGGGAGTTCGTACTGTGTCAAGTTTGTCAGCAGCTACACTGGCCTCTCTAGGTGGAACCTCTTCTCGGAGAGGCAGCGGAGATACCTCAATTTCAGTTGATACTGAAGCATCTATCAGAGAAATTAAGGTAACATGCTTATTGAAAGTGGATGTCTATAAGATGTGCTTATATCCAAAAGGCCTGTGCCAAACAAAAAATGGTCTGTGCCAAACAAAAAAAACCCACATCTTCAACAGAACAACGATCATAGAAAAGGTACCCATCAATAATTAGTATGAGATAACAGTAAGTGGCTTCTGAAAATAATGAAGGCATTAAAGAAAGAATCCCAATGTTTGTAACTGAATATTAAAGTATTGAATGTTCAATTACAAATATTAAAGTATTTGAATAAAATTGAGTATTAAAGTATTGCTTCTACGTTATATTCAAAAATAACCCAGTGCTTTGCTTGTCACAATGTTTTACCATTTTCTTTAGGATATCAATGAGTTAAAGGACCAGATTCAGGATGTACAAGGAAAATACATGCAGGGTTTGAAAGAAATGAAGGTACAGGTTTACTGTAGAGTGAGCATGTGGGGCTGATTTCGCTAAACAATCAGAGGGCAACAAGAACCGAATGGGCGTTAACCTGCATGTTTTCTTTTAGAATTGTGGAATTGCATACTAAAAGTATAACAATGAATGCTGCATCTCTTGTTGTGTCCTGATAACTTACAGTTCTAATTGACAGCTTGTAGATTAATTGTTCATTTTGGAACATAAATACATAAAACACCTTAACAGGTTGAACAAATACAATAGTCATCATACTTTTGCATGATTTATACTACTGTTTTAGATCCTGTATCTAATCTTATGAAACTAGATGTTTAAATAATATTTTAAGACGTAAATTGACCAGCTCGGTAAAATAGGTGGCAGTGGAACATGCTACAGAAATCTAGATAATAAAACAGTGTAGTTCTCAAGACTGAGTGATGATCAAGAAAGTTCCCAGTTTACATCTTATCTGTCCCATAAACCCACCATGTCATCTTCAGCAAGCTACAGGATCAGCTCCTGCTTGAAGTCTGTGAATACAGTGGTCCCCCGGTTTACGAAAGTAATCCGTTCCAGCACCACTTTCGTAAGCCGAAAAAGTTCGCAAACCGGGGGACCACTGTAAGTATAGGGAAAAACTTTTCACCTTTTGAATTTTGCGCAGTTTTTTTCCCGTAACCCAGGGTTTTTTTGTAACCCAGGGCCGTTTTTCCGGCCCCGGCTCTTTCGTACCCCGGGGTTTTCGTACCCCGGGGGATTCGTAACCCGGGGGACCACTGTAATTAAATTGGCCAGTCTTATGACATAGATGTAAAATAGAAAAGAATGTGTGTAAAGTCTCTTGAACACTTGAAATGCACTTTTATTATATACGTGTACACACACACACACAAATTATATACCATGGGCTTTTCACATTTGCTGGGATGAGTGCCACAAGAACCCTGTGAAAGTGGAAAATACTCCCCCTTTCATTTGTAACCTGAGACAGCCACTCTCTAAGAATCTCTAGGTCCTGCAGCCGAATTCAGTAGTCAACATCTGCCATGCTGGAGGACCTACAGATGCCTAGAAAAGTGTTTTTCTAGGAACCTCTAGGTCTGTCCGCATGGCGTCTGGCAGATGTTGACCGCACAGTCGTGCTGGAGGACCTAGAGATTCCTAAAGAGAACTTATTAATCAAATCCGCAAATGTCAGCGCCAAAACCTGGAAGGCTGACTGTATTAGAATAAATATTTTAAACAGCTTGCTTATTTCTCTGCCTTTTCATGAGCAAAAGTATCTTTTTTCCCATTATACATCCTTCAAAAGAAAAGAACAAACACATTTGTCTCTGGCCTTCATTACATTTGGGTCCTTAAGTAACTGATGTGTTTTACAAAAGTCTCAGTTCAGTTATATTGCTTTAATGAGTGACATTCTGCCTTTCCTGCCCTTAAACCTTGACTGACATAATTAGACTGCATAAGTGTACAGCACCCCTCCAACGCTTTTAAATGTGAAATTATCCACAAAAATCTTAATACTGAGATTCATCTCAGTGCAGAGAAACCCATCATTCTTCCACAACATTCCCTATTTGATACTATTTCTGTACTGCATACAAATAGAAATTTAGATATTGCACATCCTAAAATACCTTTCCTTCCCAAGTAGATATGTGAAGGCCTGGGGGAAAAAAGTGAAATTCAGGGGGGAAATACTCTCCCCCCCCCCCCATTTCTGGAAGCCTGCACAAGTTGAAAGAAATGATTTATGCAATATTTATTTTAGAATGAGAAATAAAATGTTTAATGAAAGGTGTTCATACGCTCAATTTTCTTGTATTATTTGGAAAACTTATGCACCAGGTATAGATTTAGATAAGGCTGTCTGCAGTAATTTACATCACTGTTATTTCTGGTCTTGATTTCCTTTTCTCAGTTCTTTTTAGGGGGAATGAGTGCTTTATGTCTGTTTGGCACTATGAAGGACAATAAGAGACAGAATAATTTTGCTTTTACTAATACTGATGTTTTCATAATGTGTGGCTTATTTGGTGGAGGGGTTTTTGTTTGTTTGTTTTTGCTTGCTCCTTGTAAATTAGCAAAAGCAAATTGGTCCCTTTTAGTTTAGGTCTTCCTTATACCTAAGAATCTTGTAGCTCAATGTCTAGCAATTTTTTAAAAAAGTAAATTCAATTTGTAGTTGTTTCCTAATTAAACTATATCTTGTATCAAACATGAAACATTTATGCCAAGCCACATTATACACAGTGTATTTTATATTCCTAAAGTAACAAAATGACTTTCAATCTCTAAGGACTGCTCATTCTGCATTTCCCCCCATTTTTCTGAAAATGTCTGTCCTTATTCCTCCCCCCCCCCCCGCAAATCTTTTACAGTGGCTACAAAATGTCCAGAAATTTTATGTCTACACTCAATACCGACTGTAAAATGTAATGTGGCTATTAAAACTGAACTTATCAAGAGGGGGGGAAGGGGGGATGTCTTGCTAAACCATAGATCCTTAGCTGCAAACCCTGGTAAAACTGCTGTTTAATTCTCATTGAAAACATATTTTGAGTAGATTCAAAAGTTTTAAAGCAGTTGGACTTGATTTGAAAGCTGAAAGTACTTTTTAATCTCATTTATTTCTTATCTTTAGGACTCCCTAGCTGAAGTTGAAGAGAAATATAAAAAGGCTATGGTGTCAAATGCTCAGTTAGATAATGAGAAAACCAATTTCATGTATCAAGTAGACACCCTAAAGGATGCACTGTTGGAACTAGAAGAACAGCTTGCAGAATCCAAGAGGCAATATGACGAGAAAAGTAAAGTAAGTAGCACTAAATGAGAAATCTCATATGATGTTCTCATCGATTTTGTAGAAGAAAAGTGAGTAATTTTCTAAACCTCCCTAAGATAACATTCACCATGGTGACTAGATTTTGTGATCTCTGAAATCAAGTTTAGTGAAAAATATCTTATCTTCAATGTATATATTGCTAATCCATGGTGAGTTCACATATAACCTAGGCATATGAGATGAAGTATGTGTCAATACCCTATGGCTCTGTTTGCCTCCCTCCAGTTTCTCTCTAGTTGCTACTCTATCTATCTATCTGTCTGTCTGTCTGTCTATCTTTTTTTCATCAGATAAATGACATCAGTGCAGCCTACTCATATAAATATTTATGCATGAAGATCTTTGGTCAAATGAAAGGCTATATGCATGCTTGGGATAGTTTTTCAGTCTCACAAATATTGCTTCTGTGGCTAACCATGATCATACTGACTTAGTATTTAAGTTTATTAACAACAAAAGAAAAAGAAAAGTTACTCAGTGGGAATATCTGGTGTATTAAGAGGGAGTAATATTACAACATTGCTACAAAATTAATTTTATCTGTAAGAAGAAACCCACAAATTGATCGTAGAATTCTTATTTTGTAGGATTATGAGAGGGAAAAACATGCTCACACCATATTGCAGTTCCAGTTCATGGAAGTCAAAGAGGCTCTGAAGCAAAGAGAAGAATTACTTGCAGTAAGTAAAGTCTTAATATTGGCAAACAAAATGTCTTCACCAGTGGGTTGTATGCTTATGTATGAAATACAGAGAAGTATCTTTCTAGCTTTAGATTTTTCACAAAAGGTACTTATTCAGGAATTAATTACAATGGCAAGCCTCTACGGCTGGTAGAGGCTTGCCTGGCAATAGAATAAAAAAAACTTTTAATAAATAGTTCAAATTCAAATTCTCATTTGGTGCTGTCCAAACAAAACATCAGCTATGTACAGGTCATCACAGGGAGAACTTCCCCTTTTATTCATATGCATATAACCTTTTTCTTTTTAAAATGTTTAAAATACTGCTTTTAAAATGTTTAAAATACTACTTTTCAGGCTACCTAGAGAGAACTTGTTTACTCTCATTATCTGGAACCCTGGAGTCGACTATCAGAAAAGGAACTGGAACCATTATTGTTATTGCATGCCTTCAAGTCATTTCCAACTTATGGCACCCCTATCACATGGTTTTCTTGGCAAGTTTTGTTCACAGGGGGTTTGCCTTTGCCTTCCTCTGAGGCTGAGAGTGTGACTTGCAGGTTTCCATGGCTGAGTGGGGATTTGAACACTAGTCTCCAGTGTCATGGTCCAACACTCAAACCACTACACCATACTGGCTCACACTGGAACCATTACTAGGATGAAAAACCTGGCTAGAGGAATAAGAAATGGGAATAGTTTAAATCTTTTGAAATCCTTTTATAACCAATCAAACCTTTTTTCAGATGGGTTAGTGTAGTACAAAGAGAATTCTGGTAATGGTTATACCAGTGGGAAGATCCAAAGTACTTGCTCCTTAAATCTGATATTAGTGCAGTAGTACTTTCACTCTGAAAATTTGCAACATCTGTGACTCCTTTTTCCAGCATCTACCTAAAAAAAGAGAGTCAAGATAGTCTGGATCACTTTAAAAATGATATCTGTACTCCTTTGATCAAAATAGGATGGTGATGATGACCCACATTTTGACAGCTGTGCCAAAGTCAGATCCAAAGTATTATGGACTTCCTGCCAAATTTTAATAGTGCTCAGATTATCTGTTAAAATAAGTGTTAAGAGATTCAGTGAGTGTTAATACTTCTTTGTGGTCTCTGTGCTGACCCAACCTATCTTTGGAAGTTTCTAGAGATAAGATCTTTTTGGTAAAATCCCCACTACCTCCTCCACTGCGCATGCTCCAAATGGTTCCCCTTAAACATCCTCTGTTCTCTTTTCTTAGCCATTGTGGTTGCATCATGCTATGTTCCTACATAAGCTACTGATTCTTTAGCATGTTTCTTCTTCCTTGGCTTTTTCTTTCCTACCCTTTTCTTCATTGAGGGAGTTATTGTCTTCTAGTTCATGGCATCTACAGGTTTTTTTGTTGTTGTTGTTGAAAAAGTGCCTTGACCATAGGAAAAAAATTCCCTAAACAGGCAACCACTGTGAGTGCCTTCTTTGCTTATTCATGCATTGCAGAGCCTTTTGCCAACAGGCACATAGAAAGAGAGTGTCATATCTTAAAGTACTTCTTTGAGAGTCATCTATTAAGATGTCTGAACACACCAATCAGAATAAGCCTTTGTTCAAGGTTTCAACAGGCATTTGCTTTGCCCTCTGTGGTACCATCAGCTTCAGTATCCACTGCACCGGCGGATAAAGCTGGTACCAGGAATGTTTCTCAGTCTCAGCACTGTTGGATCCACTGGCAATGGGAGCTTTGATACTGACAGCTTTCAAATCTACCTGAGTGCATTCAAGGTCTGCTGTGGTGCTGAAACCCTTGTCATCTTTGTCGCTTCAAGTTCTGTCCATTTCTAATGAATCTGACAAGACCCGCTTTTCAGAAAATTCAGACCATCTAGCCACCCAGGAGAAGCTGAAGCATGTTGACTTCCTCTAACTTCTAGAAGTGTTCAGGGCCTTGGAGATCCTTCTTCTCCATCATCAGGTCCAGACCACCATGGACACTACAATCATTTTTATTTGAACAAGCAAAGGGGCATTCACTTACAGACCCTCTTTGAATTTATCACCCAATTTGAAAGCTGGTGCATCCTGGCACTATATCTTCTGGGGAAGGACAATACTGTTGCTAACATCCTCAGCAAGTCCCAGTCACAATCTCACAAGTGGAAACTCGCTTCCTGATATTTTTCAAGAGATATTCAGTCTGTGGGGCCACCAGATGGTGAACTTATTTTCCAGTGTGGACAATCATCAATGCCTTGAAACTGAGCTTGCCCTTGTTCAAGCAAACCCCTTGGGATATGTGTTTCTTTTCAGCTTGATCTGATTCTCTCCTTTACACATTTTGTCCCTTTCCACTAATCACCAGGTGAAGATCAGAGACCACAAGGCAGACTGTATCTTGGTGATACCATGATGGCCTCAGCAACCCTGGTTCACGATGCTTCTGGATCTGTCTTGACTCCATTTCCACAGTCTTCCTCCTTGTCAAAACCTTTTTACTCAAGCAGTGGGTCAGATTCCCCCATCTGGACTTCTTCACTCTTCATCTCATTGGTTGAAAAATCTCTCCCCAAAAGCACTGTCCATTCTTTATTCAGCACATAGAACGTCTGTCAGGAAGTCATACTGTTACAAGTGGATTTCCTCTCCTTCCTGAAGGGTATTCATGTGGACTGACATCAAGTTTCGAATAACCATGTTTTACAGTTTCTATCTTCCTTGGCAACTCAGTGATTTCCCCTTTCCTTCATGAATGTATATGATGAAGCCCTCATGGAATTTTATGCCCAAGGGACTTTTCCTTTTGGTATATGCATCATTTTTTCAGAGGTTTGCAAACACTTCCTCCCTGGCCACTCATCACTCTAGTCTAGGTTTTATGACTGGTTCTCTCTCAGTTAACAAAGCACCCCTTTGAGCCACTTGTGGCCCATTTTAGATTGGCAAAAAGAGGTGTGTTGATGGCTGCATGAAAGCCCAGCCTTTAGATGAGAAAAAGGGAAAGTGTGCCATGAAAACACTATTTTGGCATTTTAAGGGAGAAGAAGTGCTTTAAAAAGGAGCTGGCCCATTTTAGATTGGCAAAAAGAGGTGTATTGATGGCTGCATGAAAGCCCAGCCTTTAGATGAGAAAAAGGGAAAGTGTGCCATGAAAACACTATTTTGGAGTTTTAAGGGAGAAGAAGTGCCTTTAAAAAGTAGTTTGATTTCCCCACTACTTTTTTTAAAAGGGTGCAACATTGCTATTGCATCTAAAGGCTAAGGTGTAGTTGCACAGTTAAATGGGGCTCTGTCTCTTTAAAGCACCCATTTAAAGGCAGTGATACAGGTGCGGATCATAAAGGATCGTGGATTGGGAGCATGCGTGGTGTGGACTTCACTTCTAATTAAAACGCTCAATGCCCTGCAGGTGTAAAAGCTGGGGTTTATCCGCGAAGTTTTTTAAAGCTCCCAAATCCTAGCTCCACTCCTAATCCGAACCCTAGACATGCGCAGTAGGGACTCTGGGATGCCGTTACTGTTATTCTACTGTGGATAATATGTCAATTCACTCACAAAATAAAGGGGTTCATTCATGATGCACCAGTGCAACGGCACAGTTTAAAAAGGCGGAGGAAACGCAATGATAACTTGACGGATCCTCATAAGTATACATTTGTCCTGCGCAACTGCGCAGGTTTGCCGGCTGCGAACTGCGCAATTGCGCAGTTCCCTGCCGGCAATGATAATTTGACTGTATGGTGTAACTGCGTTTGCGCAGTTCGCAAACCTGCGCAGTTGCGCAGCACAAATGTATACTTATGAGGATCCGTGAAATTATCATTGCGGCTCCTCTGCCTTTTTAAACTGTGCCGTTGCACTGGTGCATCATGAATGAACCCCTTTATTTTGTGAATGAATTGACATGTTATCCACAGTAGAATAACAGTAATGGCATCCCAGAGTCCCTACTGTGCATGTCTAGGGTTCGGATTAGGGGTGGAGCTAGGATTTGGGAGCTTTAAAAAACTTCGCGGTTAAACCCCAGCTTTTACACCTGCAGGGCATTGAGGAATTGCGTAGTTCGCAGCCGGCAAGGGAAAAAAAATGTAAAGGTTCACCACGGCTAAAAGCCGCGTTCATTGCCGCCCATGTAGCTGCTCCGCCTGTGTTTGTAGCGTTCTGACAGCTTCCCATGTAGCTGCTGAGCCACAGAAAAGCCCTCAGATAAGTCGTTCCCACACCCCTCAGTGTAGCTGCCCTGTACTTTTTAAATGCACACCTGGGGCTTGCAGTCTAGCTGCTAAGCATTAAGGAAAGTGCAACTTCATGTCACACTTTCCTGCCAATCTAAAAAGCCCCTGTGATTTGCAACTTGAGGCTCCTTATGTGGAAGATGTTATTCCTTGTAGTAATCTCCACAGCTAGAGGGTCCTGTGAACTGGCTGCTTTGCACATCAAGCCACCCTTCCTCCAGTTTCATAAAGATAAGATGGTCTTATTTCCTAATCTCGTGTGAGTGAGTCACAAAGACCATGAAGATGAAATCTTCAATTGGTCATATGTGAACTCATGCAAACCCATTACCTCCCCTTTGTCTTACACTCAACATCCTTGGTTAGTTTTCTATTCTGGCAGACAGGGAACTGAGGATGCTTGAGTGGGAAGTGTGTAGGGCAAGTATGGTGGTGGAGGAGGAGGTGAGGCTTCTACCAAAGAGAGACCTTAGACAAGAAGTTTCTCAAGAAAGTCACAGATGACCACTGGAAGAACCTTCCCCGACTCCTCGGTGCCTTTGGGAATGGCTTTGCCTTTGTAGAGTACTATTGAGGTACTTTGCTCTTAGGCCCTCCCGCTACTGTCTAAGCTACAAGTTGGTTCCTACACTCTGTACTACAGGGTAATGTAGAATTTTAATTTACATTAAGAGGGAAAGTTTTGGATTTGCAGGGCAGAACCATGGAATTTGTGTAAGTAGGTAGGTTTCTTTGTCTTAGCCTACTTTTTTAAAAAGTTAATTGCTCTTTGTAAATATTGCAACCCTAAATTATTTTCCCCCTTCTGATTAACTCTCTTGTCTGCTTTCTGTCTCCTTGTTTCCTCCTGCATCTCAGGAAATCCGACAACTGCAACAGAAACAAGAGGGATATGTCAGGGAAATCTCTGATCTTCAAGAGACAATAGAATGGAAAGAGAAAAAAATAGGGGTAGGGTTCACAAACATATAAAAAATTGTTCATATTTTTGAACAACTGAGAGAATGTTATGAATGCAGCAAAGCTCATTACCCTGGGCTGGGTGCAAAAGAGTTCCTTGTAGAGTGCTTTGTGCACGTTAGGGTTTAGTGAATTTCCCATTCTAACTATAGCTCCATGTGCTATGTTGGAAATGTTTTCCTGTGCAGGAGGGTTCATCCAATTTTCCCTAGATGCCTTAAAAGAGTTCCTATCATTTTGGATAAATTTTGAATTAAATGCCTCACAGTATAACAAAATGCACACAGACACTATTTTGGTAAGGCAGATTTGCGTCCTTTTAAAACTAAGTAGTGGCTACTAAACAGTCTTCATGAGTGATAAAATTTGTAACTTTAGGCTAGAATTCAGAAGCCAGGAACATTGCAATAGGAATATTACAGAATTTGAACAAATATCTTTGAAGTTGCTTAATTTGCACGCTTTGTTCTTCCAAGGCTTTGAATCATATGTTTTAAGATTAATTTTTAGTAATGGTAGTTTTGAATTCCTTCAGGAAATGTAACAGATTTTAAGTATGTAATGGGAGATGGGGAGTAGCCCTGCCTACTCACAAGCAATTTTGGCTACAGGTGGCCTGCAGTATTCCATGTTAAACAGTGTCTTCCTAGTAGTGGATAAATGTTATTGTCTTATGGATGCTTGTACCCACTCCACCCACTCTTTTAAAGATAGGATATATATATATATATATTGCTATGCCTTCATCTTGTACATGGGTCACTCACTTTCAAGAAATTCATTAATAGTAATTTAAAACCAAAGAAAAAACTTCCTGAAGGCAGCTTGAGCCTTCAGTGGGAAAAACCAGTATATAAATAAAGTCAACAACAACCATTGTAGTTCAGATAACAAAAGAATTCAGCAACAGACAATAAAACCAACAAAACTGATCAAGAAATTATATCAATAAATATAATTACTATCGGGATAACAAACAGAACAAGAGCACGAATGATAAAAAAAAATCACAAGTCAAAAAGACCACTTTCAGTTGGACCCAGCAAGGAATTGACACTCAATGCAATCCCCAATTTATCATATAAAAATATGAGAAAACATTTCCATATTTACCAACAGGCAGGCTACTACATTCCATAGCTTCCTTTCTCTTTTTTATGGCAAACTTACATATTCCTTTCTGGAAAACACCAAAGCATGTATTATGAGCAGGTAATCGACAGGGGAAAAGGCTGTCAAAAGGCAATCGAAGCCACAGATTCCACCTGGGAATCCTGGAACATTATTGCATCCAACAGTAGCTTTACACGATGAACTGGGCCTGTAGAGGGGAGAGACCTTCTCCAGGACAGGTATGATCTCAACTAGCCAGTCCACTGAGACTCCTCTATCATCAGCTTTGTTTTAGCTTGATTGAACATAAGTTTATTCACCCTCGTCCAGTCCTTCTCTGATTGCAAGCATGAATTCAGAGGATTCTCTGCCTAATCTGGATTTTATTTGAAAGAGAAATAGAGTGGGTGTTGCCAACACGCTGATTATACCCTTTCATTTTAAAAACAGCATGGGAAACAAAATTAAACCTTGAGAATTCCCACAGGGCAGTTCTCGTAGGCAAAAGCAGCTCACTAGTCCCTCTTTTAGGATCCTGCTTTCTCAAACACTTCTGTGTGGTGTTCCCAGGTTTATGACGTTCAAATGCCAGTCCAGAAAGATATCATAGTTGATGCATCAACACCTGCTAAGAGAGCCAGGAGAACTAGTCATGTCTCATTCTCTGTTTCTTTCCCATTGAAGGTTTATTGAGTATAGAGGTAAACTTGTTTAATATTCTGTGTGTGTGTGTGTTTAGGTTATCTTGTGGCTTTAATAACTGGTAAAACACCCTAGCCATTAAAATGACCGCATGAGCTTTAAAATTATAGTGACCAATGTGAGCTCATGATTGCAGTTGTGTACAGTACTTTTAATTAAAAAGAAGAAGCTAACCAGAAAGGCATAACCATAAACAAGAGAACCCGAAAACCTGGAAAAAAGCACAATTTGTGATATGAGGCTAGTGATAATGGAGCATTTCTGGAACCAAAATTTGTAAGATTGAAGCCCAACTTCATGAAACAAGCTGCTTGCATTATGCAGTTCCTGTCTCCACAGTAGTGACATATGAATACTTGCAGTCTCTCCAGACATGATGCACTTATTACTCAGATCTGTAAATATCTTTCACAACACGTACAAACAATGGTTTACTCCTCTTGCATGTAAATCCCATTATTCTTTGCATATCTGAATTCTACTTATTCTTATTGCTAATTTTCTTTATCTTTATTTCTTCTCTTCTTCTTTTTCTCTGCTTGTTGCCTCTTTACTTTCTGCTTGTTCCTAAAAAAAACTCAGGCATTAGAGAGACAGAAAGAGTTCTTTGATTCCATAAGAAGTGAGCGAGATGATCTTAGAGAGGAGGTGATTGTGCTGAAGGAACAATTGAAGGTATGCAGAAACAATTAAAGATATAGTATTAAAAGGAATAAATAAAAGTCTGTCTCAGAGAAGAGGTTGGCTAGGGCTGATGATGAGTAATTATGAGTTAATTGTCATAAAATTTGGCAAAGTGAGAACATACTTATTTCTTTTTTAAAAATACACCTTTCTCTCAGATGTAATTCAGTTGATTTTAATTAACTAGTAAATAAAATTAAATAAAAGCATGTCTTGACTGTTTGACTGAGGTCTTAAGACATGCCCAACTTTGCAAATTATGCAATATTGTATGTGTTACCCTTATGCCTGTAGACATTTTCTGCTTCAAAACATTAGCAAAAATGAAAGTGACAAAAGGATATACTGGGTTCAGAGCAGAATGGGTAAGAGTTATCTGTGAAGCCAGTGTGATATAGTTGTTGGAGTTTCCCAACCCTTGTTTGGTTATACAGTCATCCCTCCTTATCCATGGATTTGTTATCCATGGATCGAAGCATCTACATTTTGAAAATACTTTAAAATAGATAAATTCCCAAAAGTACACCTTGAATTTGCCATTTTATATAAGGCACAACATTTTCCTGCACTTTGTATTTAATGGGACTTGAGTATCAATGGATTTTGGTATCCATGAAGGGTCCTGGAACTCAATCCTAGTGGATACCAAGCACCCACTGTGTAATTCACTTTAGTTCAGATGTCGTTGCCCAAATCTTACTTTGTCTTCATGAGAAATTAAAATGTTGATGTGAGCTCACTGAAGGGAAGGCAAGGATTTAAAATCAACAAAGAATTTTTATTTTTGCAGAGAAGCATTTGTTTAGCCATTCTGATTTTTTAGCACAGTCTTACCAATATATATTAGATACTGCTCTTATGCCATGGCCTGTATATGCATGTGCTTTGCACTATCTTTATTCAGGTTTTTGCTAACAAATTTCATGCCATGGTACTGTAATGTCACAGTGTTACTTTATTGTTTCACTTACAGCAACACGGAATAATCCCCAACTCAGAAGTAGCTACCAATGGAGAAATTTCTGGTGGCCTTCATAATGATGGACTATCAAGTTCTTCCAAAATGGTTCCAGGCACAAGTCACACCCCTGAGGTACCTGTGGATGGTATGCTAGGTAAGTGTTTGCTGTTTGTAATATTTTTATGGCTACCATTGCTTGAAATCTTTTATAATCTGAACTAACTAATCCTTAGCATGTTGCCTGTTCGATCAATTCTGTACAATTTACTTTTTGCTTAATGCCAATTAGCACTTCAAGCAAATTACCTTTTTCTTTGCCTTTAACAGGGGATGTCAAAGTAGTTCCTTTATTCCCCAAGCCCAGAGGAGAAAGTGATTTAAAGACATCTTAGCTGTATGACAAGCATGTACACATTTTATTTAGACAACTGTAATCCACAATGTCATGGCTCTGAAATTGTTCTCGTCTCCAGCAGCATACAGAGAAAGCACAAAAATAAGACTAGAAGCACTTGAGACTGTCAGATGGGACTAGTAATATACCTTTATAATATTGTTTGTGCTGTATTCTGTGTTTTACAGCAAACTACTGACCTTTTTAATATTACAGTGGTAATTTCAAAAGGGCTACATTTACCATGAATGCTCCTAATGGCAATAATTAAAAAGGTCAAAAATATTTAAAACTGTTAGGCAAATTAGAAGAGCAAAGGGCAATATTGATTACACGAAGCCTTTTATTATTATAATCGAGACATTAAATATATATCATTCCAGTTATACAGTTGTGAACACTGGAAATGATTGGCTCAACTTATGTTTAAGAAGAGGAAAATAATTTTCATTACCTGAAACTTTTATAATTTTTTCCCTAAGTACATTTTAAAAAAATTAATTCAACTATTTTTCACATAAATATATTTAGAATACCAGGTGAGGACACCAGTTACTTTGTTCTAGAGAGAATATTGAAACTGGATCTTTTTATTGGTAAACTTTCTCATCTTCAATGACATTTACAGATGCAGTTCAGTTGATAACTAGGGATGGAGATGACTTTTGCTGATCGTCTTACTAATTCAACTGCTGCTTTGCCTTCACATAATTGGCAAAAGCTGATCTTTCTTAACCAGTTCTTTTGATTCCTTCTCTCTTCTGGGTTTTAAGTGGGGAGGTAAGCACTAAACATAACACAATTAAGTAGTCTCCCTACAATGTGGTCCCTTCAACTTTTTTAATGATCTTTTAGGCAGAACCAAAGAAGTGGAGATGAAAAATGAGAATATGGGGAAAAGAGAAATCTTGCAGAATACTGAGCATGAGGAACACACAGAGGAGACTAAGGAGCAGGAAATTGTACAGGAATGTTCGGAGATAAAGACGTTGCATGCTGCTGAAAATGCGGAGGCAGAAAAAATCACTGATGACAAAGTTGTGTCAACATTGGTATTAAATAGTGTACTTGAGGAACCAGCTGAAATTCATTCAGAGCATGTTCCAGGAATTGTTTATTCCCCTGAAAATAGTGATGTAGTTGAATTTAGAGTTGAAGGGGAGTCACTTGGTCATACCACAGAGGTGAAAGCGTTGAATGAAAATGTTGTAAATAAAACTAGTAATCAAAGAAAAGAAATGGGGGTAGGTATTGGGGTTGATGAGACAATAAATAAAGATTTAGAAATGCTTCCTCAAAAACAAAATAAAGAAACAGATACTGTAATTGATGAGGGAGAAGACAATAATAATGAAATATTTCAGGAAGCTCTAGATTTTGTGAATTCTAGTCAAATGGCAGTTTCCACTCAGTCAGAATCACCAGATTTGGCAGATGATATGCTTGCAAAAGCATCAGCTATTCATTCTAATACTGAACAATCAGAGAACAAGATTGTTGAGAGTGATTTGCTTATCAAAGATGGAAGTATTATGATAGCTAATAAAGCACAGTGGGATGAAAATGAGGCTGGTGGAATTGATGAGGAGAATGAGATGGAAAATGTACTTCAACAGCAAGAGAACAAAGCAGATTCTGCTGTAGAGCATATGGAAACACCTTGTCCTGGGGAACAAACATCAGATAACCTTATGGAGGAACAAAAACAAGTGGAAATGGACGAAACCGAATCCTCATCATCAAACCCTGATGCATTCACCAAAGAGGAACAAAGTGAGCAACATATGGTGGGAGCAAGTGAAGATAATGGTGGAAAGAGTCTTGCTAAAGGGACTGAGCAGGAAGAAACTGTGGTAGGAATTTTGGATGAAAATGTATTTTCTGAGAAAAGTGATGAGCAAAATACCATGATAGAGGTCCAAACAGCAGATACTGTTGTAGATAGTGTTAAGTACAGTGAACACCAGACCCATGAGGAAAAGAGGTTAGAGCTAGAAGATGGCTCTGGAAAATGCAGTGAAATAAAACCTGAATTTATAAATGCTGGCAAAGCTCTGGTCGACATCCCAACAAAACATGAAGAAGGTGTTGCTGATAGTCAAGATAATCAAACACCTGCAGAAGAACAAAGAGCAGAAAAACAAGATGACAGTATTCCAGAACTTGATGTAGCTGCAAGTATGATAATAGAAGATGTTGAAGAAGTATGCAGAGGGAATGAAGAGGACACAAATCACAAAAAGACAGAGGGAAAAGTTACAGAAGTTTTGCCAGATGTTGACGCTGCTGATCTGAAGTCTGAGAAAGCTGAATTCAGTGATCAAAAGAGAGAGACTGACAGTGAAGAAGAACATTTGGAAGAATATCATGAAGCATCTGATTTCAGTGAGTCTTCTTTTGGAGAACTAAAAGATACTGAAAGAAATGAAAACCAGGGAAATGAACTGGAGACAAATAATCACAAAAAGCAAGAGACACTTGGGACTTCAGAAAGTGCATTGCACCATGAAGTCTATGAAAACAAATGTAGAAGGAAAGAAAGATTTGTTGGAGAGGATAAAAAGGAAAACACCTACCAAATCTCAGCAGATAAAATGGGAAGTGAGAACATGTTGACTGAAAGCAAAAATACACAGCAACAGAAAGAAGCAGAACATTTGCAAACTGATACTTCCATTGCTGAGCCACCAGAGGCCCAAAGTGAAATGTTAGAAGACACCCACAGAAAGATATTAGACAAAATCAGTTCAGAGGAAATTGCTGAATATACTTCAGAGCAGTTGGAAAAGCTAGGGGTAGCTGAGTATGAAAACCAATTGGATGCACAGGTTGGTAAGAAGGGTAAAGGTAAATCTCGAGAAGATTGTGTTATATCGTAACTTCAGAGCTAGGTTATCTTTGCATATTATACACAGCCTTCTGATATGTTACAAAGCAAAGACACTTTTATATAAAAGATTGAAGACACTGTCTGATATGTAATCTTCATCAAGAATGAATGCATATGAATGTTTTTGTACCTCTCAGGTTTACTCACTGGTTATTGTAACTAAACAAAGCTATTAATAATACTAATTCCTAATGAAGTGCTTCCTAATTTGCCACCAAGATTACGATATCATAGTTGATCTTTTCAGAATTTTAATGACAGCCAGGATTTGAAAGTTATTAGGAACTTGTAGGAAACATGCTAGTTAACAATGGTCAGACACATTTACATTTGATCACATTTATTACAAAGCACTGTAGCTTCAGCACCCTTTTAAAATGCTGATAGTTTGTTGGAAAGTAGTAAAATTGTATCTTGTGCATGTGTCTTGCTACAGTCCAAATTGATGTCACTTGTATTGTCAAAAGATAGTTAACTCAATATAGGAATTTTGTTAGTGAACAGAATTTGTATATGAGGAACTCAGCAATTTCATTCCATAATAGGCCTTTATTGGCTGGATAAAGAGTAAGCTGGTTGCACTTAAAATTCCATTGAAATCAGTGAAACAGGTGATTCATAATAGCTTTTCATATTGATTTCTGTGAGACCTGACAGGCTTTGTCTTGATCTGATCCAGTAGCCTAAATCCAGTTATTCATCCCAACTAGAGTTGAATCAGTGGGAACTTGGTAAGTCAGCACATACATAAGTTTCATTGATTCAATGGGTTTGTTCTAGTTGGGACTGACAATTGGATTTAGGCCATTCTGTTTAACATAACCTTTATTTTTTAAAAATTATTTTTGTTCACGTCATGCTTAGTTATTTTATCGAGTAATGTTTACTGCAAATTAAAAGAAACCAAATTATTTTCTTAAGAATTTATATGACATGTTACATTTTCCCCAGAGCAATGGTTGTACATAAATATTTTCTTTCTTCTTGAATATGTACTTCTTCATCTCTGCAGGAATGTAGACAAATTTGAATGTCTCAGATGCCTTAATTATTATTTAAAAGCAAAAAACCAAAGATAATGGCAACTGCTATACTATGCATAAAATTCCTCATTAACTTACTGCCTTAAAAATCAACATACAAATTGATTTTAAATTTGTTAAAATAAATATTGATGTTTCTTATGTATCACCATGTGTATGTGTACTAACTAGGAATATCTGTATTGTATAAAGAAATATTTTAAATATTAAAATCAAGAGGTGTAAACCCTGAAATTCATAGAAATATAATACTGTAACAAATAAAAAAAAATCTATTCCTTGTATGCAGGTAATAAAACACAAAAAGAAGAATAAAATATATGTTATGCACATTAAGTTGTATATAGTAGAAATAAAATTTTATACTGTAAAATTTATACTGGTTATAAAACTGTTTATAATCACACGAATCCTTTTCCTAATGTGTTTATTTGAATTAATTTAAACATGGTTCTTACTGGTATCAAGCTGCCTTTATTCTTTCCTATTTATTGATTTCTTACATATTGTAGTTCTTTACAAAAGCAAAACCTAGAGCCAAAAAGATTTAAAATCAGCAACTTTCAAGCTTAACTAATGAGATACTTTTTTTGAAAAATGGTTTTCCATTTGGGCGGCCAACAGCATTAATAAGACATGCTGGACAAAAGCCACCAATTTGAATGTCCAGAATGGTTTCGAGAGTAAATGTGTGAAAAAGACAGCACCGAGCTGCTGCTCTAAGGAACTAGGTCATGAACCAGTGGATTCAGAAAACAAGAAAAGATATTTTGACTAAGCATTAGGAAGAATTTCCTGGCAATAGACTGCCTTGGAGAATGGTGTCATCTCTTCCATTAGAAGTCTTTAAAAAGTGGCTCAATGGCCATCTCTTGAGAGTATTTTAATAGTATTCCTGCATGACAGAGAGTGTTCCTGCATGGCAGGAAAACATATACCATTTGTCTTGTTCACAAGCTAGCATCACTCAGGCTGAGGGTCTAGCTGCAAGAGATCGCACCACAAAAAAGTCACTCCCATGTGGTTAAAGTATGTAGAAATATGTTTCTGTGGCCAATAAATATTTAAATTCTTGATTGAAGTTTTGTTATTGACTATCTTAGCCCTATCTATACATAACAATCCCTAATTTGTGTGGATGCAACACTATTTTGCCAGTGGATCAAAATGAGTACTGAAGCCTAAAAATACTATTTTCTAATCATTACTAAAGTTATCATTATTACTGTTATCTGTCTCTCTCTTGTATAAAATATTTTTGCTATTTACATTTCTGAAATCATTTAACCTGTTAATCATTTTTTGCACTACAAATAATACATATCATATCTGCAAAGTTTGCACATGCTAAGTAAGTTTTATATGCAAGGTCTTCACATGGCTGTCCTAAATAAAAATAATGGGAGTGCAGGTTGTTTTGTTTACTTATGTAAAATATTTCCACTTCTACTATGCAAGGGGCCATACAGACTCAATGATCCAGCTAAATCCAATCAATGGCTAAATCCAACAACAGCTATTTATTTATTTATTGCATTTATATTCGACCTACCCCCAAAGTAGAACCTCTGATGGTGGGGCAGGTGGAGGTAGGGCAAGCAAACACTCCCTCAGCCAAGTCTTCTTCACTGGCAGATGTTGGGGAGGAGGGGAAAAGGCCCATTCCTCTTCTTAAGTCCAGGAGCCAAGGCATGGGAGTAGCCCAGGTGGAGGTAGGGCAAGCAAACACTCCCTCAGCCAAGTCTTCTTCACTGACAGATGTTGGGGAGGAGGGGAAAAGGCCCATTCCTCCTCCTTAAGTCCAAGATCCAAGGCATGGGAGCAGCCCTGGTGGAGGTAGGACAAACTTGGCTGAGAGAGTGTTTGTTTGCCCTACCTCCACCTGGGCTACTCCCATGCCTTGGCTCCTGGACTTAAGGAGGAGGAATGGCCCTCTTTCCCTCCTCCCCAACATCTGCCAGTGAAGAAGACTCGGCTGAGAGAGTGTTTGCCCTACCTCCACCTGGGCTGCTCCCATGCCTTGGCTCCTGGACTTAAGGAGGAGTCTTGTCTCCCTCCCCCCTTTTTTTCTTTTCTTTTCTTTTTAGATTGTGTATAGTTCACATTGTTTTGGGATCGGGATGGGGGTTGAGAATGGAGATTTTCTTTTTGCTTGTTTTGATATGTTGATTGTTACTTATTTTGCTTTTTGATTTTATTTTTTGTTATAATTACTATGTATTTTTGTAGCTGTAGCTGCTATGTATTTTTGCTATGTTAATTGTTCTCTTTTGTACCCCGCCCCGATTGCCCGTTCAGAGGGGCAGGCTAGAAATAAACCGTATTATTATATTGTTACCTGAAACAGTGGAGTTTACATAAATGTTGATTTACCAGCCAGCAATAGATTCAGTGAGTCTGCTGTGGTTGGGAGTAGCAAGTGGATGGAAGTCAACATCAAGAAAAGATTCCTTGGTTTGCATCCCTTTCCCCCATACAGCCTCATACACATGCCATACCTGTCCCAAAGTAGGCAGGGGTTCAGAGGGAGGGACAGAAAGAGGAAATCCACCCAGGGAGTTTAGGATGTCATCCCTTTTATTTATTTTTTTCTATGATATAACAAATGGTTTGTGGGGAAATGTGTGTAAAAATCTTAATATCAGGTAGCACCCCTTTCTGAAGAATAAGTTTCCTGTGTAATGTCCTATTACAGAGCCATTATTTTTGTGTGATGGGCTGTTATTGCAGTGGGAGAGCAAGGTTTTTGGCTATGGCACAATTAGTGGTTGCGGGAGACAGGGAAAAATGGGTAACATGGTATGAATGCCATGTCCATTAAATGGCTGAGATGATCATTGCACCAATTTTAATTTTAATTTGGTTTCAAACACATATATGATGGGAACATAGATCACTTTATATTTACCTTCTACCATTTGTGGCTTTTTTTCATATGGAGAGAAAATGAATACTTTTGTTTTAGACACTCTAAACTTTTAATAACTTATTCAAGAATATACTAGCAATTGGTTTCTGGTGGGATCTCTTCTGGACTTGAAAGATGCACGTTAAAATGCCTTTTGGTCAGGAAAACGCAAAGCAAGTCTGGGCAATTTCTTAATTTAAAAAATGACAAATGAAGATGAGAGTAGAGTTTCTAAGCTATATGGCTCATTTTTAAAGTGTGTTGTTGATATCTTCCTATTGCTGTTAAAATGTAAAGATTTGTGAGATTTTTGTATTCCAGTGTTTTACCCTAGAATCCCTGCATGCTAACCTACAGTAGAAGAATAGCCACTTTGCATGCAGCTGGGTGCTTCTACTGAAGTGACAAGCATGCTTTGTGTGAGACTGGCATAACTTCCCTTGGCCGAAACCCCTTCCCAGTCCTGTTTGTGACCTCATTTACCGTGGTATGTGCATAACTTCATTTATCATTAGTTCAACTAACTATCATTCTTTCTTTTTAAAAATCATATACATACTCTGGACATCTTTCACTTAACAAGATCAACACTGAATGCTCCATATCTTTTTTCCTTTTATAGACACTAGATTGAAAAAGCTTATTGATGAACGAGAATCTTTACTTGAACAGGTAATCAAAATTTTAAAGTCAGATATTAGGGAGGTTTTTTTGCAGGGGAGGGGGAATGGTAGTTTTTTCTGTATATTTTAAATCTGATTTACAAGGTCACAATTTCCCCATAAAGATTTGCATATAAAGAAATGGCTCCACCAAGCCATACATACAAGAACAGATCTGTTGGTCCCTTCACCAAGGAAAATTTGCCCTTGGGTGTGATGATGGAAGTTTTAAGGTTGCTTTTGTTGTTATTGTACCTGTATCAAATGTTCTGGCGCTTGCTTTTTGAAAATTCATGTTCTGAAAGGACTGGGGCCTCTTTAAAGAGACAAACTCTGGAGAATACATGTGTATAGGGAGCTCCTGATTATCTGATGGGTTAGGGACTGAAGAACTGTCAGAAAATAGAATTGATTGAAAAGTCAAAATGCCAAGGTTTTTTAACTTCCAAATGCATTTTGACTACTGAAAATATAAATAACACACACTATATAACTTTTGAGTGTGTGCAAAAGCTAAACCCATGTTAAACTCACTGTTCCCCAGTGAGCCTTGTAGGCAAGGAGAACTGAAAAAAGAGCAGAACCCTTATCAAATTAATGGAAGTTACCTGTAATTTGCAAGCATTGAAAGAGAGAGTCTGGAAAGCAAGGTGTCAAACGTAGAGGAAGACTGCACTCATACCTGACATTGTACTTGAGTAGTCTGTTCAGTGGCCTAAGTCCACAAATACCTGTGTGATGTACCCTGACCTGTCACTTGGCAGTTACCAAGTGAATTCTCTCTACAATTCTGGCATGGCATGGTAACACTGGAGTAATGCAGAATGTTACATGCTTGCTGACTTGTTTCTTGGGATGGAGGTGGCAGGATGCCAGTAGCCATGCTCCTTCCCATCTTCAGCATCTCACACAAAGCACTCCAGAAGATCATCTTTAAAAATATTATTTAATTATGATGCCACACTCTAGGTAACGAGTGTATTCAATTTGTTAAAGTTTCTTACAAGCTTAGTTGACTTCATAAATCGAGACAGCTACCCTTAAACTGTAAAGATAGGAATAATAGGTTAGTAAAGGTAAAGGTAAAGGTTTTCCCTTGACATTAATGTCTAGTAACCTAGGGGGCGGTCCTCATATCTATTGCTAAGCCGAAGAGTCACCGTTGTCCAAAGACAACTTTGGTGGTCATGTGGCCAGCATAACTCACTGAACGCTGTTACCTTCCCACTGAAGTGGTACCTATTTATCTACTTGCATTTGCATGCTTTCGAACTGCTAGGTTCGACTAGTGGGACTAGTGATGAGAGCTCACCCCACTATTTTCATAGTTACTTATGGGTTTTATTCTTGTCAGCCCATAACTAATTACACCAATTATTCACATCTTTCAGAAATGCAAGTTTCCTCATTGTGGTTTCTGTGCATCACATACATGGCCTTATGAACCTGGGCAATGCCAGTTTCAGAATATTCTTGAGCTGAGAGCTTTGCTGGGTGTCCCACTTTGACTTTCTCTGCATTGGCATCCCTGAATTTCTGCCTAGATTCCTAGAAGTACTGCAGGCAGAGCAAAAGCCGTTGCTTTTATCAGACCATGTAGACTCGGTTCATCTCTATGTTGCTCAGCCCAGATGCACAGATTCTAACCTCTTGTTGTTAAGCCTGGAGAATTAAGGTTGTTCACAGTTAAAATATGTAGAAAGCTGCAGTTTGCTTTCTCCATTTGTTACGCTAAGAGGTTCTCATATGGCCTACAGAACCTGCACTGTCGTCTTGTTAGGTCCACTCTTAATTATCTGTACTGTTATCTCATATTACACTCCACTTTCTTGACCAGTGAGTTTTGCTAATCTTGGGCTTCTGTCAATGAGTTGGTCTTTGCTATGGCAATTACAGCCACTGAGTAAGCAAGCTTTGTGCCCTTCAAATGACTTGCTGTGCACTATCCTGAGACGGGACATGACCTTTTGCCTCAGATTCTCTTGTCTTTCCACTTGAACTATTCTTCCAGCTTTCCCTTCACAATCAGCGTTGTCACTAGAGTATTTATAGTTGTTCATTTATATCAGTCACACTGCACCTTTCCAACTCATAGCCTATTAATGAGTGTTCATGCAGCACTTCGGCAAATAGCCTTCTATCTTTCCCAGAAGTGTGCAAATACTACCTAGTCTCAACCTTCTTCCTATGTCTAGCACTACTAGATAGATATCAGGGCTTAAGCAAATGTGTCTTTCATAAGGACTTTCTTCTCCTCCATGCAATCTTGATATTCCTATCCTCCCTATCTACAGTTTATCTGGCTACTTAGATAGGGGGAAGAGTTGCTTACCTGTAGCTGTGGTTCTTGGAAGGGTAAACCCACCCTTCATCCTGATTTATACACACACACACACACACACTTGGGTTTCATCTTATTTTACAATGCTGTGGAAGTTACTGGAAAGTGAGTGGGAACAGTGGAAGCTGTATCCTTAAAGATGATGCAGTAGATCAGGAGGATGGGATTCCCACCAAACCTCAGCTCCTGAACAATGCCACACAAGGCACAGAAATCTCATGTATGGATGCATATATGGCCATTCAAAGAACCAATTACATGTAAGCAGCATGTTTATCCATTAGGGTGTGCCAGCTTAATGTAGAAATTTCAACAACAAAAAATTAGTCCTTTCATTATCCTAGTCATATCTTGTTTTATTGATTTTTCAGTAAGTTGATTAAATTTTCTTTGGCTTTCAGATTAAAAAATTAAAAGCACAACTGGAAGAAAAACAGAATAGTAAAATGGAGTCTATACACTTGGAGAATGAAGTCCTAGAAAATGGCACAGAGATACATGTTGATCTCCAAAGTAAGATTCATCCCCAGGCTGAAGAGTATTAATTGTCAGTGACAGTAGCTAACTTTCTCCATTACCACAATGAATATATAAAAATAGAATGAAACTGGGCTCTCTGTTACATATTACACCAGCATTGCACACGTAAAGGTACAATGCCTCCCCTAATCTGTCACTCTGGATACCCATAGCAAGCTCATTTCACTTTTGTTTTATTATCAATAGATGTGTGCATAGGTTAATAATTCTGTTAGCTTAAAAATTGTTTGTGGTATGTTAATAATTCCATTCATGATATTGTCAAAGGTAACCAGTAGACATAAATTATATTCTCATGGAGACTCTGTACATGCTTTCCAGTTTGGAAGGAAATGTTGATTTTCAGTTCTTCTAAGTTGCAAGAGTAGATCTCAGATAGCCGATTTCCTTAGGCTGCTAGTAATGAATATTGATTATAATGAAACAAAAGGAATTCTGATTTTGATTCTAATATAAAACAGAAATGATCATATTCCACAGAGATAAAATCTGGAGTGGACTTTACTAGGGGAGTTTTATGAGCCATTAGAATCTTAGAAATGTCAGGTTTGTCATTGGGAAAGCAGTGGCAATTGAGCAGTCATTGCACGTTTTTAGACTCGTTAAATTGCAGCATATTTAATTTGATTTCCCAGAATACTGTAGGACAGAAATTTCCTCAAGTTGTTCTGATGAGTTATGAAATATTGTTTTATTTTTAATCTTTTTAGGAGATGCAAATAGACAAATCAGTGACCTCAAATTTAAACTTGCAAAGTCCGAACAAGAAATTACAGCACTGGAACAGAGTGTAAGTTTATAATGTATTCTAACACTCTTCAGATATTCATATATTTTGGTGTTTATCTAAAAAATTTTGAAAGGGAACCCAGGCAACGGCACTTCATCTTGTACTGAAATTAGCGTGCATTGTTTATATACAGTCAGCCCTCTGTATCCTCGGATTCTTTATCCATGGATTCAAGCATCAAGAGCTTGAAAATATATATATTTTTTAAATCCAAAGATCAAACCTTGATTTTTGTTGTATAAGGGATACCATTTTACTATCCATTGTGTTTAATGGGACTTAAACATCCACAGATTTTGGTATTCACGGTGGGAGAGGGGTGTCCTGGAACTAAACTCCCATGGATACCAATGGCCCACTGTATCTATTTTAAACACTTATTCATAAAAATATATATATAATTGGTCCCGAAATTCACTGACATTCTATGGCATGTTGTTGTGCAGGTAGCAATTACTGCTACAGGGCCTAAACAATTACTAAGACAAGACATCTTAGTTAGAAGGGTTATTGAGAGGCTGATGGTTTTGGGTTGTTTCTAGAAAAATACTGTAGATACATTTTTTCAAGATGTTATCTTATGCAGAGTGGCATTTGCTTTGGTGGGATGCAGTGAGCATTCATATTGCGCAAAGGCTTATCTAACTGTGTTCAAATTCCCTGCCCAGATAATTACAGAAAGTAGATTAAAATATAAATACATCATTTTGCAAAGCTACTCTATGATTTTTCTAAGCCTGTGCTTCCCTCTGATTTTTCAGTCAGAAATTCTGTTCATGTAGTACTGGGACTTCCAGACTGTTTCTGAAGCCGTATCAAAGTGCTAGTCTTGACTTTTCATAGTCACTGACTGTGGCCAGACTTGTGTGCCTAAATGTGTACTGAGGTCACCATCAGAGACTCTACTCCACTGTTTCTCTGGAGTACAGCAAGATATTGAGAAAAGGTGTTTTCTGTAGTAGCATCCCAGTTCTGAAACACTTTTCCTAGAGAGGATCACCCAAAGACTCACTCTGGTGTCTTGCTGGTAGGAGGCAGACTTTTCTTGTCCCTTGTGGCTTTTAAACTGTCGTTGATTTATTTTATTCTCGTTCATATATACATTTTATGCTGCACTTGCAGACCTAATGCACTACTTCTACCTTAATAGTAAGTTTCTTTCCTGCCAGGTAATACGACTGGAAGGTCAAGTTGCTCGCTATAAAATAGCTGCAGAAAATGCTGAGAGAACAGAAGATGAGCTGAAAGCAGAGAAACGTAAACTCCAAAGAGAGGTAATCGGTACTAATAAATAATTTTAAATAAAATGTTAAAAATTAGTACCCGAAATATTTGCACAAGGTTAACCATGTCCTTCTGTTCAATGAAAACAAGGTTTAATAAGTTTCTAGGTAGATATAAAAAAATCATGGAATTACTTTAGCATGTTCTATGCCAAGAAACTTTGTCACCTGAACGTTTAAGATTAATTTTAGTTGCACAGCCCTACAGTGTTGGGAAAGAAGCTACATACATCTCCTCCACTGTTGGATGTTTAGTGGTGACAGTGTAGTAAGTGGCCTTTTGTTTTCGTATTAGAATAGCAGGGGGCAGGTGATGGGAAAAATCCCCACAAAAGACCCCAGAGAGCTGCTACTCAGTCTAAACAGGTGTTCAGTTTGGGGGGAATTTGTGGACACAAACAGGTAAAGACTAACATGAAAAATCTACTATTCAAGTAATGTTAGTAAACAATGCAAATATTCACTGCTCATATATTTACTGCTAATTGGGCTAACTCATTACATATCAAGTATAACAATAACTTTTTTATAGTTGAACAATAATAGCAATAGCAATAACAATATGTTCTGTTATTCCATTTAGCAAATAAGCATACTGTGATAATAATCTCAAAGCAACCACAATTTAAGACATACCATCCCTAAAATTTAAAAAAATATATATTCATATATTAATAGGGTGTAATGTCCAATAATTTTAAATAGGACATGAAGTCCTTATGATTATTTTCTAGATGGAATAACAGAATATTGTTTTAAGTGCCATTATTGTTCAACTTTATAAAATCATAGAATCGTTACTGTTATATTTGATATATAATGGGGTAACTACATTAATAGTGAGTATATGCAATTAATAAGAACAGTAAATATGTACATTATTTACTAAAAGTTACATGAGTAGTGTATAATTAGTACCTGACTTTCCTTGTTAAGTCTTTTGAGTTACTTGTGCTGGTGGTGGCTGAGAAAGGGGTGGGTATGCTTCCAGCTGTTCTAATCTTTTTTCCATTTTATTTTCTATGAATAACCCTAGACCTACATAAATAAAAATAAATACTGGGACATCAAGGGCAAACATCTGGGGTTTGGGTATGCCTGGAGACAGGAGGACTAGAACAACTGAGCTGGAGGGCTATTGGTTTGATTCCACAAAATACAGCTTCATATGTTTATATGTCAGTGTTTGCTTTCTCCATGTTTTTTTGTGAGAATGAGTATATGGATGGCCCATTGAACTACAATCTTTTGTGTGTTGAATGTTAATGGTTCTTTGTGGTCTCTAGGGCAGACAAATAGAAATCGTTGAAGCTCCTGGCTTGTGAGATGCTACTCTGAGCAGGCACAGATCCCAACTATGTGACTGCACAGAAGATACTTTGAAGAGAAATTTAACTTTCCTAGTCCTTAAAATCGAAATAAATGCTGATCACGCTGCTCTTGTCAAGATAAAGGAAATAATGCTGCTTCTACCTATACCTGAATCTGAGTTGTTGTTGTTTTTAATTTTATTTTCAGCTTCGTTCAGCATTAGACAGAACAGAAGAGCTTGAAGTAAGCAATGGCCATCTAGTTAAACGACTAGAGAAGATGAAAGCCAATAGGAGTGCTTTACTCTCCCAGCAATAGAACCCAGCTTTTAATGAAGACTACTTGACTGAATAAACAACAATGCTGCCGAGGCTTATGTCTGTACCTGTTTGGGATGCTTTGTTTCATGCCTTCTGAGAGCAAAAAAAAAAAAGTCCAAACACATGAATCCATTTTGCCGTGTGCCACTGTACATCAAATGAGGTTCTGCCTGCGCAGTCAAACCTTCTGCACTATATGCGTAAAAGTAGCTGCTCCAAATGCCTGTCTTTGTAGATGACCTTCCATGCTGTCCTCTTGAAACGCATGCAGTGCAGTACAGTACCTGTATGCTATTTAAAAAGCACACTGGGCATCCTGTTAGCTCCTCAACCAGAAAAGCACGGCAGCTGGCTGTTGGCATTCTGAGAATGATATTGAAGGGTTGTTGTTGGTTTGTTTTTTTTAAATATTAAACTGGAACTTGAATTCCATTCCTGGAAATTAGTGGCAAAAAGTGACTATAAATGTCAGACGTCCTCATATGGCAGTGTCTGCAACTGTAGCAAAGAGAGATAGTGTTTTCATAGCAGCCTCCTCATTTACAGAACACTGTGGAACCACAAGCCATTATAAAGCAAAAGTCCTTCAGCGGAAATCATGGAAGAAGATGGTCTTGGAAGCAAAAGTGACCTTAAATGACTTTGCCAATAAAATTTAAAGGTTATGGAGGGATTTTGCACCTGTTCAATCGTAAAACTATTTTATTTCAGGGTTAATAGGCAATAGCTTCACTTTAAAAAAAAAAAAAGAGAGAACCGCTTTTTATTTCTATTTAATCCCCATATTTGGAATTTTAAGTAAATGACTTGTTATAAAGGATGTAATGTTGCAAAAAAAATAAAACTACAATCCCATGTTTTAAAAGCTGTATCTTATTTTATATTGATACTACATGCACGATTAGCTTTTGTCAGTCTACTATAGTAGTAATCAACCATTTTTTCTGAAAATAATTCTTGTTCTTCCTTCAGCTGGTATTTTCTTGGAAAGACAGGACACAACAGAAAAAAATGATGCCGTTGTCTAAAAATTGAACAAGGTCTCCCTGTCATAAAGAAAAATTAACATTTTTAGCATCTACCCAAACTAAGAGACTTGCTAACACCATTGATTATCAATTCTTTTAAGGATGGGGGAAACATTAATATGGTAATGGGAATTAAATAGTGGGGATTGGATCCATGCTGATAGAAGCATCGAGGACAATGGTTCTCAGTGGTGCTGGTGGTGAGATGCTGCAGATGTTTTGGGACTTCGACTCCAGATGTCAGTGCTGAATGATACTAAAGCCTTCCTGGTTGACAACTAAGGACCTAGGAGACGTACCCATCAATGGAAGGAGGAAGCAACTTCTGCTTGATATTCTCAACACTTCTTGGCAGATCCCTTTTTAAAAAAAGAAAAAGAAACATATGTTCTATCAGTATTACTACATTTCAGATCAGTTCTTCATTCTAAATTACCCTCCATCCTAAAATTGTAATGCAGAAAGGAACTGCTTTCCTGTCAGTCCCCCTTAGCATTACCATTTTCCTTCTATACCAATGTACATTGATGCTGTTTATGATGTTCAACAATTATTATTCCAAAATTTCACTTGTTCATTAGGTTTAAATCCAGTATTCCTTTGACATGTAAAAATTACAAATGGCTTCTATATATGTCAAATAAGTTTTCTTTTATATGTCCTCTTGCTAATCTAACGTGTTAACTTCTCTGACACAACAATGGTTCATATCCTATTGATCCACTTCTGTACTGGTAAGACCTCTTGCCAGATCCTTGAACCTTCTGAGATCCTGATCTGAAAGGCTGAGGACCCCTTGAACAGTGACAGAGATGGAGATTTCAGAGAAAGAGGGAGCACGGAAAAAGTTGTGGTTCTTCCCTGTCTGCTAGCAAGATTACCCCAGAGGACTAAAAGCTTTCTGCGGACGGAAAGACCCCTGTTTATGGATGGCAAAGACTGGATCCAGTTCCAGAATTTACAGAAGTTTTATTTCAACTCAGTTATGAAAGAGTCAGGAAGCTAGAATTTAAGATCTGTACCATAAAACTAACAACTACTTTTTTGTTCTTTACCAAACAGAAACCCTCAGGGTTTTGATGATTTAGGGTGCAGTTTTGAAATTCCTCGGTTTTTAAAGTGTTAATTTAAATGTTGAATCAATGTATGCTAAAATGTGTGAACCTTACATTATGCAGATGTGTGAAATGGTGCATGTGTGCGCGCACACATATGCATACATATACGAGGGGTATCGTAAAGTTTTAATGATCACCTTTTTTAAAAATTGACAGTTTGTTTTGGTTTGTAGTCATTAACTTATCTCTATGTAGTCACTATCTAGATTTATATATTTTTCCCAGTGTATCTTTGACCCTCCGAATATCTGATATTGTAGAAGTCTGCAGATTGCACCTTACGAGGGGGTATCGTAAAGTAATAATTATCACCCAGACGTTATTATGGCATATTGATGAAATTTTGTCAGTGTCATCATTGGTCCCTAAGTGCATGTTGCTGAGAAAAATCAGCTCCTTGTGTCCTTTATTTTTGTGACTGGCTGTGCCAGAAGTGACTAAAGTGTAAAATCCTTGTCAGGTGCAATCCTCAGACTTCTACAATAATGGTATTTGGACGGTCAAGAAACGCTGGGAAAAATGTGTAAATCTGGATGGTGACTACATAGAGATAAGTTAACTACCAATCAAAACAAAGTTTCTGTCAAATTTTTTTGAAGGTGATAAATTAAAACTTTATGATACCCCCTCGTATGAATGAACTCTGAAACAGAAGAGATTATCGCACTATACTCTTATAGTGCTCCTCTGGCTGCCTTCTGTGGAATCCTGGGATTTGCAGTTGAGGGTGGGCCATTTATAATTCTCAGCCAGAGAGCTTTCAAGCCTCCTCGAACTACAAACCCCAGAATGCCAAAGAGCGATTAAAGTGGAATAGAAGCAATATTGCAAGAAAGATGTTACATGAAATACACTCTATATAAACAAGACAAAACAAAATAACTACAGCATTTGTTTCAGTTTTGAAGTTAATTTTAAAGAGCTTTAGGCACTATGTATGTTAAGCTCTAAATATCTGAATATACTATGCCTGAAATCTTAAAGGCGGTCTAACAGGCTGTTTAAAATAGGAAGGGCTGCTCCTGGTTAGACAAATGAGGAACAATAAGAGAAAACCATTAACTAGCCCCTGTTTTCTTTCTCCAAAACCTCACAGAGTGTTCCATGCAAATATATGCTGCATTCTGAATAGACACAATGCCCATGAAGCATATACCAATGCAGGGATTGGTAGTCTTCCAGGTTTGGATCACAACTCCCATAACCTTGGTCACTGGCTATTCTCACTAGGCCTGATGGGAATTGTTGTCCTGCACCTGGAGCTGTCCACCCCTGGTTTATAGGGAAGTGGCATGACCTGAAGGCACATACCATACATACACTGGACCTCTTGGTCTCATCTTAAGTTTGGTTTCAGGAAACAAGCCCCCATGGGTTCCAAAGTCCATGCTCAAGTCCCATTAAATACAACAGCATAGTAAAATGGTGTCCATTATTAGCCCTTAATTTGGTGCTGGAGAAGAGTGCTGAGGATATCACTGATGGCCAAAAAGACAAAACACGTGGTTTCTTGATCAGATCAGGCCTGAACTCTCCATGGAAGCCAGAATGACAAGACTGAGGCTGTCGTACCTTGGCCATATCCTGAGAAAACACAATAATAAGACAGCTGCTCCCAGACTGTATAAGTCCCTTCCAGGGGAAGTTAGGTTGACCCCCTTCTCTGCTCTCCTTTTGAAGACATTTTTATTTAGGCAGGCATTGGTGGATGAATTTTACTTGTATAGTGTGGTGTGCTGTCTTGGTTTTTAACAATGCTGTTTGGAACTTGTATTTTAATAATTAGTAACATTGAGGTTTTTATAAATTTGTAATCAGTGTTTTAGTTTTTTGTGGGTTTTCCTGGCTATGTGGCCATGGTCTAGAAGAGTTCCTTCCTGATGTTTCGCCAGCATCTGTGGCTGGTATCTTCAGAGAATGCATTCTCTGAAGATGCCAGCCACAGATGCTTGCAAAATGTCAGAAAGGAACTCTTCTAGAACATGGCCACACAGCCCGAAAAACCAACAAAAAACTACGGACGCTGGCCATGAAAGCCTTTGACTCCACTGTGTTTTAGTTGTTTCTAAATTACTACTGTACAAGCCACCTCAAATCCCATTTTGGGAGAAAGGTGGGATATAAATCCCCTAAATAAGTGAATAAAGTGAGCCAGTGTGACATAGTGGTTTGAGTGTTGGGCTATGGCTCTGATAGACCAGGGTTCGATTCCCAGCTTGGCTATGGAAATCCACTGGGTGACCTTAGGCAAGTCACACTCTCTCAGTCTCAGAGGAAGGTAATGGTAAACCTCCTCTGAACAAATCTTACCAAGAAAACCCCACGATAGGTTCGCCTTTAGGGTTGCCATAAGTCAGAAATGACATGGAAGGCACACAACAAAAGTAAATAAATAAATGAACAGTGCAACACACAAACCACTACACTAGGCTGGCTCAGTACAGATACAAATGTGCAAACCAGATGATGATGATGATGATGATGATGATAAAATACAGTCCCTGTAATAGCCCCACTGTACTTATACTGTAGTTAAACCTTTCTTTAAATATGTGATGGCAAGCATTAGAAATGGGGCTGCCTTGGAGGACAGCCTGTAGGCCCCTTATGGCACACTGTCAGATGTCCCCACTGCACAGGAGGACAAAATGGAGGACTTTCAAGAACAAATACTGTAGGGGACAGGAGGCAATAAAACTGCAAAATAATAGAAGCGTTAAAGTCTTGCTCCAAATGGAGGGTATTCCTGGATAGGAGGTGGAAATGGAGGATGGGGCCTGGCAAAGGAATACCTCTACCCTCTGTTCATAGAATCAGAGTTGGAAGAGACCCCAAGGGCCATCCAGTCCGACCCCATTCTGCCATGCAGGAACTCTCAATCAAAGCATCCCCAACAGATGGCCATCCAGCCTCTGCTTAAAGACCACCAAGGAAGGAGACTCCAAGGGAGTGTGTTCCCCTGTCAAACAGCTCTCACTGTCAGGGAGGTCCTCCGTCCTAATGTTGAGCTGGAATCTATGGGCTCCTTAGTGATGCTCCACTCCTTAGTGATGCTTTCACTCTTTGTCTGGCTCAAGGCTATGGAATTCTGGGAGTTGGAGTATGTTGTGGGGCCCCACAACATACTCCAACTCCCAGAATTCCATAGCCTTGAGCCAGATAGAGTGAAACCGGGGCCAAACCTGGTTATTTCTCCAGTGCGGATGCAGCCTTGGAACAACAGAGTCTGTTGCCACGAAGGAAGACTTGGCACTGACTCAAAACAACCCCAGCCTCTATTTAATAGCCCCCAAAGAAGGAGACTAGTGACTGCTTTATCACACTAGCAGCAGGCAAACAGGATTTAAACAAGAGTTAAACGGGAGAAAACCAGGAAATGTCATATGATAAACATCAGGTGTTTCCTGGTTTTCTTCAGTTTAACTCTAGTTTAAACCCTGATTGTCCGCTGCTGGTGTGATAAAGCAGTTCATACACTTGTTGGAAGTCACTTACACGCTATTAGACTCTGCCCAGTGTTAGATAAGTTTGTCATTTCAACCCTCAGTTAAAAAAAAACCAAACACACACACACACACACACACACACACACTACACACATATGTCTGAGGGGTTTTTACCAAGGGGAAAAAAAACATTCTTCAGTATCTCTCTGTGTGTATTACACACCTGGACCCTGCCCAGTGCTGAGATAGGTTATAATAACTGTGTGTGTGTGTCTGTGTGTGTGTGTGTATTTCTTCTTCGTGGTGTCTCCGAATCATACAAATGGGTTCTTCTGTGCCTGCGCAGTCAAATTCGGAACTCTCTGGAATCACTGGGCAGAAAAAGGCTTGCAACTTTTTGGCGGTAGCTCCGCCCCTCCTCTATATAAGCCCAGTTCCCGCTCTTTTCCCCAATTCTTTTTTTTTCTGCCGCATAGGCTACTTGAAAGGAACAGTGTTGGAATCATTCAGTTTGTCTTTCTTCGGTATTTGGATTTTTGGCTTGTTTTTGACTACTCTCCCTCGTCTGTGACTCGGCTCCTGTTTTGACCTCTCAGCTTGCTTGACCTCGATATCGGATCGTGATTTGGACTTGATGTCTCCGGCTCCATTTAAGCACTGCGCTGTTTGTGGGGCCAAGGTCCTTCACACGGACCCCCACAACAAGTGCCTGATCTGCTTGGGCGAAGCTCATGACACCCAGAGCTGTGCCCTTTGCAGATCCCTGACTCTGCAGGCGAGGAAGAACTGGGCTTTCCGGCTGAAATCCTACCTCCTGGATCAAGCTTTGGCCCCGCAGGAGATTCTTCCTTCGACCTCCGTTCCGGCTTCAACCTCCAAGGCGTCCGTTCCGGCTTCCAAGATGTCTCGTGAGTCTCAGGAGAAGGCGACTTTTGATTCCCCTGTTGGTCCCTCCAAGTTCCCCTGGGAGATGGAGGCTCACCCCGCCGAGAAATCGGCTATGAAGGTGGGTGAGAAGTCCATGTCCTCCAAAAAGGACTCTAAGGACAAGCCCAGGCTGGGCAAAGACCACAAGTATGAGGGTTGGAGGAAGAAGGTGAAAATCCCTTCTCAGGCCGAGGCAGACGGCTCTTCCTCCTTGAAGGAGTCCAGGCCTCTGCCAAGAGGAAGCATTCCACCGAGGGGGACTCCCTCCGGAAAAAGCACTCCTCTGAGGGTGAAACCCTCCAGAAAAAAGCCTGCTATGACTCCGACGTGGGAACCGAGCTGCCACGTGCATTGACACCGAGACAGACTCCCGCCATCAAGCTGCCACGTGTGTCGACACCGAAGGAGATTCCCACCACCGAGACGGCCGCCTCCGTACCGAGGGAGGTGTTGCCCCAGGCCCAGCCTTCCCGCCAGGAGATGTCCATCCCTCACAGCCTGACTCCTGCCCAGTGCTCCCCTCAGCAGAGCCAGAGGTCCCAGAGTTCCCCGACCCCGATGGCTGAATCCGAGGATGAGCCGGAATACTATTACGATAGTGAGTCCGGCAGGTGTTTCGTCGCGGTCGACCCTTCGAACCTGGATAGACCTCAGGGCAAGCGTTGGCGCCCGCTGGAGGTGTCCGGGAGGGTCGGAGAGGAGATTTTGGCAACCGTTCCCACCAGGCAGGAGAAGACCCGCTGAGGGGAGGCAGCCACCCAGACGGCCTACTCTCCATCAAGCTCCGTGTTATGTGTGGAGGCCAGCTCGGATTCGGAGCAGGACTTCGAACCCGAAGGCTCGGTTCCGTCGCCTGCTGACACAGAAACCGAGGAGCAGAGGCCAGTCTGCCAGACTTTCTACCAGCCCGGCCCCATGTCTCTGACCGACAACATCCATCAGTTCGGGGAACACGTGATAAAGATGACCTTCGCCTTGGAGGTCCAGGTGACCCGGTCAGAGGAGGAGGCCCTTGAACCGGTGGAGAGGCATGTGCAGGGCTCTGCACCTACTTTGGCAGCCATCCCTTTCCTGCTGTCACTGGAAAAGATCACCAAGAGGTCTTGGCAGAACCCTGCCTCCATTCCCTCGACCTCAAGGAAGATTGACTCCATTTATAAAATCTCTCCGTCACCTGAGTGGCTCTATTCACACCCGCCGCAGAACTCGGCTATTGTGGAGGGGTCCCAGAAGTCCTTCACCCCGAAGACTTCTCCCTCTCCATCCGACCACGAGGCCAAGAAGATCGATGGGCTGGCCAAGAAGATCTTTGAGGCCTCAGCTCTTGGACTCAGGGTCTCAAATTACAATGCTTGCATGGGGGCATACATCCAGTATTTGATGGAACGGATGTCCCCCTTGCTAGCCAACCTCCCGCAGGAGAAGGTCCCAGCCACCAACCAACTCAGGGAAGAGGCCCACTCGGTCGCAGGCCTATTGATTACTTCGGCCAGACACATGGCGGACTGTTCGGCCAAGTCCATGGCCTCGAGTATTGCCCTCTGGAGACATGCCTGGCTCTGTTCTTTGGACCTTACACCTCAGGCAAAGGCGGCGATTGAGGACATGCCGTTCGATGGCGAAGGGATCTTCGCCAAGGACACCGACGAGCGGCTGAACTTCAAGTATCGGATGAAGTCAGCCGCTAAGAAGCACGGCATGTCCACCTCCCAACAGCCCTTCTCCAGGAGGCGTTTTGGCACCCAGCGACCGACCTTCAGGCAGTCCCAGAGGCCTTTTGGACAGGAGAGACAGTACTGATGCCAGGACACCAGGCAAAGGTTCTCCTCCCTGTCCTCCTCTTCATCGGGCAGACGACTGCAGTCCCAGTACCGGAGGCCGCTTTCCAGGAAGTCCGACTCCGATCCGGGTAAGAAGAGGCAATGAAGTCCACCAGCATACTCCATTTCTTCCCCGGCTTGCCCCTTCTTCTTGGACTTGTTAAGGCCCTTCTATAACACCTGGGCCCAAATCACCACCGACTCTTGGGCTCTGACCATCATATCCAGAGGATATGCCCTCGATTCGAAGAGCTCCCACCTACTGGAGCTGTTCTCTCCACTACCCCTTCACCCACCCTCCTCGACGAAGTACGCACTCTATTAGACAAAGGGGCCATCTCCCCGTTGGACTCTGCCCAGGTTCCCCAGGCATTCTTTTCAGGGTACTTCACAGTACCGAAGCCGGATGGAGGCCTCCGTCCCATATTGGACCTTTGGGACCTCAACAGCTATCTCCTGTACAAGACGTTCCGGATGGTAACTCTTGCTTCCATCTTGCCTTTGTTATCCCAGGGACTCTAGTTCACCAAAATATACCTCAAGGATGCCTACTTCCAAGTGGCCATTCGGGAGAAGCACCGAAGATTCCTCTCCTTCGCCATCGGGATGGAGATGTACCACTACAACGTCCTGCCTTTCGGCCTGGCCATGCCACCAAGGGTCTTCACCAAGTGCATGGCTCCAGTGGTTGCCTACTTTCACTAGCGAGGGTCAAGAGTCTTCCCCTACCTAGATGACTGGCTCTTCGCGGCAGACTCCGAAGAGGGCCTTTGCCAGGACATCTCCTTCGCTGTCTCCTTGCTGCAGTATCTCGGGCTGGTGTTAAACCTAGAGAAGTCCACATGACCCCAGTCACCAGGATCAAGTTCATCGGGGCTATCCTCGACTCTGACGCCTGCGTTGCATACCTTCCGGAGGACCGCTTCCAGTCCCTCTCCAAGGCCGTCCGACACTGCAGCGCCAACAGATGAGTTCGGACCCGAGATGTCCAGGTGGCACTCGGGCACATGGCCTCCACCACTTTCGTCACGCCATGGTCCAGACTTCGCTTCCGACCCTTCAGTCCTGGTTCCTCTCCGTCTTCGACCCGTTGGTCGACCCTCCAACCAAGTGGCTCACGGTACCGAGGCCTGTCGCCCGGTCCCTGTCGTGGTGGCTAGACTCCCGGAACGTCTGCGTCGGTATGCCCTTCGTCTCCCCGGAGCCACAAGCGGTCCTCACCATGGACGGTTGGGGAGCCCACACCATGGTCTTCACCATAAAGGACAAGTGGCAGCTGTGTCACCAGGATCTCCACATCAACGCCCTGGAGATGCTGGCTGTGGAGAAGGCTCTGAAGGCCTTCAAACCCAAGTTCTGCGGCAAGGTAGTACAGCTTTTGATGGACAACACCACCATCATGTACTACATCAACAAGCAAGGCGGCACCAAGTCTCCAACCCTGCTGGAGATAACCCTTCACATTTGGCATTGGTGCATCCCGAGGAACATCATCCTCCAGGCAGTTCACCTACCCAGAGAAGAAAACGTCTTGGCAGACCAACTCATCAGGTCAGATTCGCAGTGCCACGAATGGACTCTGCATCCCGAGACAGTCGTGGACCTCTTCTCGAGATGGGGCATCCCTCGAATAGACCTGTTCGCGTCGAAGACCAACGCACACTGAAGCCGGTTTTGCTCCCGGGACTGGTCCCAACGCTCTCTTGGGGATGCCTTCCTTCGCAGGTGGACGGGGGAATTCCTGTACGACTTCCCACCGTTTCCACTCATCACGAGGGTTGTCTCCAAGATGTCGAGAGACCAGATGGACGCCATCCTGATCACCCCTTGGTGGCCCAGGCAGCCGTGGTTTCCGTCCCTTCTTCACCTCTCTCGGAACCGGTTCCTGAGGATCGAGCCGAGGCTCGATCTGCTCACTCTTCAGGAGGGTCAAGTTCGGCATCTGGACATCAAGGACCTTCCTCTCGTGGCGTGGAGACTCCGGCCTTAGCGGACCTTCCGCCAGCGGTGAGGCAGCCCACAAACTGGCGACCAAGAGGTCCTACTCCTGCAAGTGGCAGAGGTTTCTCTCTTTCCTGGATTCGAGGGGCCTCTCTCCATCCAGGCTGACGACACCAACGGTGCTGGAGTTCCTGTTGACGCTGGTGGAGTTGGGGTGTGCCTCAACTCCATCAAGTGTTATCTGTCTGTTCCCATTTCCAGTTTGAGGGGAAACCTTCCTTTTTTAAGGATCCTTTGGTGAAAGGGTTCTTGAAGGGCTTCAACAACCTCCATCCGCCGGCCTCGGTACTGGCACTGGCATGGAGCCTTGAGGTTGTTTTGTCTTGTCTTGGTACCAAGCCCTCTGAACCTATGGCTACTGCTGACCTGAGGCTGGTTGCTTGGAAGACAGCCTTTCTGGTAGTCATCACTTCTGCCCACCGTGCAGGCGAGCTTTGTGCCTTACGGAGGGACCAACCTTTCCTTCGGTTCCACAAGGATAAGGTTGTCCTCCGTACTGACATTACCTTTTTGCCTAAGGTAGTGTCTGCCTTCCATATGTGCCAAGACATTGTGCTCCCGACCCTGGCCCCGAACCCGACCACCGATACCGAGCACTGTTTGCATTCGCTGGATGTTAGGAGGGCTCTGGCCTTCTATTTGGACAGGACTTCGGGTTCAAGCCGCTCTGACAGACTGTTCCAGTGCTATTCAGAGCCAAAGAAGGGACTACCTGTGACTGCTCAGAGGTTTTCCAAATGGGTGGCTGGTACCATCCACCTCTGCTATGAACTGTCGGGTAGAGCTCCTCCTGCCAGGGTCAGGGCACATGCAACTAGGGCGGTAGTGACATCCTCCGCTTTTCTGACTGGTGTCCCGCTGGAGGATGTCTGTAAGGCTGCGGTCTGGTCCCAACCAATGACTTTCATAAAACATTACTGGACACCAGAGCAAGGACTGATGCAGCCTTTGGCAGGGCAGTGTTATTGTCTGGTTTACACTGATGTCATGTTTTACATGTCATGTTGTATATGACCTATTTCATTATTTGTTGCACTAGTCTTATTTCACTTGATCTTGCGTACCATCCAGGCCTGGGTGCTCTTGTGGTATATTTCCTGTTGCAATTATGCACCATGTGTATATTCTACTCTGAGTATGTGGTTCTATTCTGCTCTGTGAGCAGTATTCCACCATTGTTGTTGTTTTTCCTATGCTTAAAAACAAGAAACACACAAGGGTTAGTTCAATATGACAATTTTTGGTTCTTTGGTTCATCTTACAACTGTTGTCATGACACTCCCTCCGCCGCTTACCTAAGCTCGCTAGTCTAACCCATTTGTATGATTTGCAGAGACAACAAAGAAGGAGGACAGGTTGCTTACCTGTAACAGTATTTCTTCGAGTGGTCATCTGCGAATACATACAAATCCTGCCCATCCTCCCCTCAGTGTCCTGCTCAACATTGTTCTGCTCCTCCGTCGCTTGCGGCGGAAAAATTTTGGAACTGGGGAAAAGAGCGGGAACAGGGCTTATATAGAGGAGGGACGGAGCTACCGCCAAAAAGTTGCAAAAAGTTGCAAGCCGCTTTTCTGCCCAGTGATTCCAGAGAGTTCCGAATTCGACTGCGCAGGCGCAGTACAACCCATTTGTATGTATTCGCAGATGACCACTCGAAGAAATACTGTTACAGGTAAGCAACCTGTCCATACGCATGCACACACACACATACATAGAATCATAGAATCATAGAATCATAGAATCATAGAGTTGGAAGAGACCACAAGGGCCTCCATCCAGTCCAACCCCCTGCCATGCAGGAACTCCCAGTCAAAGCATCCCCGACAGATGGCTATCCAGCCTCTGCTTAAAGACCTCCAAGGATGGAGACTCTACCACACTCCGAGGGAGTGTGTTCCACCGTCGAACAGCCCTTACTGTCAGGAAGTTCCTCCTAATGTTGAGGTGGAATCTCTTTTCCTGCAGCTTGCATCCATTGCTCCGCGTTCTGGTCTCTGGAGCAGCAGAAAACAAGCCTGCTCCCTCCTCAATATGACATCCCTTCAAATATTTGAACAGGGCTATCATATCACCTCTTAACCTTCTCTTCTCCAGGCTAAACATCCCCAGCTCTCTAAGTCGTTCCTCATAGGGCATGGTTTCCAGACCCTTCACCATCTTAGTTGCCCTCCTTTGGACCCGCTCCAGTTTCTCCACATCCTTTTTGAATTGTGGTGCCCAGAACTGGACACAGTATTCCAGGTGGGGCCTCACCAAAGCAGAATAGAGTGGCACTATTACTTCCTTTGATCTAGACACTATACTTCTATTGATGCAACCTAAAATAGCATTGGCCTTTTTAGCTGCTGCATCACACTGCTGACTCATGTTCAACTTATGGTCTACTTGGACTCCTAGATCCCTTTCACACATAGTTTCATTCAGCCAGATGTCCCCCATCCTATATCTGTGCATTTCATTTTTCCGCCCTAAGTGCAGAACCTTACATTTCTCCGCATTGAATTTCATTTTGTTAGCGTTGGCCCAGCTTTCTAGTCTATTCAGGTCATTCTGAATTTCAATCCTGTCTTCTGGAGTATTGGCTACTCCTCCTAATTTGGTGTCATCTGCAAATTTGATAAGTATGCCCCCAATTCTGTCATCCAAGTCATTAATAAAGATATTGAATAGCACTGGGCCCAGGACAGAACCCTGTGGGACCCCACTGGTCACTTCTTTCCAGGATGAAAGGGAGCCATTGTTGAGCACCCTTTGAGTTCGGTCAGTCAACCAGTTACAAATCCATGTAATGGTTACCTTGTCTAGCCCACATTTTACGAGCTTGTTTGCAAGAATGTCATGGGGAACCTTGTCAAAGGCCTTACTGAAATCAAGATATACTATATCCACAGCATTCCCTTCATCTACCAAACTGGTAATTTTATCAAAAAAAGAGATCAGATTTGTCTGGCAAGACTTGTTTCTCTGAAACCCATGTTGGCTTTTTGTGATTATGGCATTGGCCTCTAAATGTTCACAGACTCTCTGCTTAATGATCTGCTCTAGAATCTTTCCTGGAATTGATGTCAGACTAACTGGACGATAATTGTTGGGATCCTCTTTTTTCCCCTTTTTGAAGATGGGCACAACGTTTGCCCTCCTCCAGTCTGCTGGGACTTCTCCTGTTCTCCAGGAGTTCTCAAAGATTATTGCCAATGGTTCCGATATTACATTCGCCAGTTCTTTTAATACTCTAGGATGTAGTTCATCTGGTCCTGGAGATTTATATTCATTTAGGTTAACCAGGTATTCCTGTACTATCTCTTTACTTATTCTGTGCTGAGATTCCCCTATTCTGTCTTCTGCTCCATTATCCTTAGGTTGAGCACCCTTTGCCTTTTCTGAGAAGACTGAAGCAAAGAAGGTGTTGAGTAATTCTGCCTTTTCTTTGTCATCTTTGAGCATTTTGCCATCTTCTGCACGCAGTGGCCCTACTGTTTCCTTCTTCTTCCTTTTGCTTCGGACATACCCAAAAAAGCCCTTTTTGTTGTTCTTAACCTCTCTAGCCAGCCTGAGTTCATTCTGTGCTTTAGCTTTTCTGACTTTACCCCTACATGTGCTGGCTATTTGTTTGAATTCCTCTTTCGTGATTTCCCCATTTTTCCATTTCTTATACATGTTCTGTTTAAGGCTTATCTCAGTTGAAAGTTCCTTAGTCATCCATCCTGGCTTCTTGAGACACCTCCCATTTTTCTTCCTCATTGGAACTGTTTGAAATTGCGCCTTCAGTATCTCCTTTTTGAGAAACTCCCATCCGTCTTGAACTCCCTTCTCTTTTAGTTTTCTTGACCATGGGATCTCCCCCAGTATTTCTCTAAGTTTATTGAAATCAGCTCTCCTAAAGTCTAGAATGCGTGTCTGACTATGCCTGGCTTCCCCTTTCCGCTGTATAACAAACTCCAGGAGAACATGGTCACTTCCCCCTAAGGATCCAACCACTTGCACCCCATTGACTAGGTCATCCCTGTTGGTTAAGATCAGATCTAAAATAGTTGATCCCCTTGTTGTCTCTTCCACCTTTTGGACAATGAAATTGTCTTCCAGGCAAGTGAGGAATTTGCTAGACCTTGAGGATTTGGCTGAGTTTGACTTCCAGCAAATATCCGGATAGTTGAAGTCCCCCATCACTACTACATCTCTCCTTTCTGAGTGTGTGCTCATCTGTTCTAGAAAGGCATCATCCAATTCCTCTGCCTGAGTCGGGGGTCTGTAGTAGACTCCCACAGTAACATCCCTGTTGTTTCCCTCTCCTTTAATGTTTATCCAGATGCTCTCCACCTGGCTTCCAGTATTGACTTCCTGGATCTCTTCACTGGTGTAAATATCCCTGACATATAATGCTATTCCTCCTCCTTTCCTGTTTGGCCTGTTTCTCTTAAAAAGGTTATATCCCTCTATTTCTACATTCCAATCATGAGACTCATCCCACCAGGTTTCAGTGATGCCTATTATATCATATTTGCTCTGTTGTGCTAGGAGTTCGAGTTCATCCTGTTTATTTCCCATACTCTGTGCATTAGTGTAGAGACATCTAAGAACATGTGTTCCCTTTACTTGCTGCCTGTGCAAATTTTTTTGCTTCCCACTGTTGGGTCCTTGCACTGTTTGCCTTGTTCCCTCTATGTCAGTTTGATTATTTTCTCCAGCCCTTTTGCCTTCCAAAATAATGTCTCCCTCCCCCATATAACTCAGTTTAAAGCCCTCCTGATCAGATTTTTGAGACTTTTGGCAAAAATGTTTTTGCCAACTGGTGTGAGATGCAGCCCATCCCTTGCCAGAAGTCCCTCCTCATGGAACCGCAGCCCATGATCCAAGAATCCAAACTGTTCTTGGCGGCACCATCTACGGAGCCAGTTATTCACCTCTGCTATTTTCTTCTCCCTTCCTGGACCATGCCTTTCTACTGGGAGAAGAGATGATATGACAACCTGTGCATCCATCTCTTTCAGCTTCCTTCCTAGAGCCTCATAATCCCTTATGATATTCTGAAGGCTGTGCCTTGCAGTATCATTGGTTCCCACATGAACCAGAAGAAAGGGGTGTTGATCAGTAGGCTTGACAAGTCTTGTCAGCCTCTCAGTTACATGATGGATCTTTGCCCCAGGGAGACAACACACCTCCCGAGACATCTTGTCAGGCCCACAAACCATTGCTTCTGTACCCCTCAGCAAGGAGTCCCCCACAACCACCACACGCCTCCTCCGAGGCTTAGCAGCGGCTGTTCCCTTTCGTGGTACTCTCAGTCTCCCCTGCTCTGTCCCTGATGTCTGTCCCTGCTGCTTTTCCTCATCATCTCTGATAACAGAGAGAGATTCAAAGTGATTCTGTAGCTGCAAGCTCACAGAACGAACCGTGGTTTCCCTACTTCTGCGTGTAACTTTCCTCCAACCATCTCCTTCTTTTGTGTGTGAAGTGACCTCTTCTTCCTCAGCAACTTTCTCTGTGTGTTTCCTGTCCAGGACCATCTGGTCCTTTCTGTTCAAGAGAACCTCCTGCTCTCTGTGATGCTGAAGTGTTGACACCTGGGCCTCCAACTGCTGAACTCTTCCTTCTAAGAGGGCTACCAACTTGCACTTGGTGCAGGTGAAGTTCCCCACATCTATAGGCAAGAAGACAAACATCCCACAGGTGTTGCAGGTGACTGCTGCAGGTCCCTCAGTGTCCATAGTGAGAAGTCTTAAGGAGGCAATGAAACAAGACTGTGGGCTTCTCTTGTAAAACACCAGTGTAAAAAATCCCTGTGTGGCTGGCCTTTGTCCCCAAGCTCTGTTAGTGAGCTCAATCAACTGGGCCTATAGGTATCTAGAAAGTTCCTGGCTGCTAGCTCCTTCTAGAGGCAAGTCCCTGATTCACTTCCTCTGAATCCCCACAGCCCCTTAAGGGAATAGTGGGAAGAAAAGTATAAATATTGAATGACTTTGTCCTCACTGTGTTCAGGCTACCTTCTCCTCTGTACTTCCCCCCTGCCTTGGCTATCAAATATAAAAATGAGTATGAAAAGAAAAAATTCGCGCGCCGTTAGGCGCGCGCCTCTCCTAAAATGAGATTTCTCTTTCCTCCTCCCCAATGAACCAATGAAATGGCTCACAAATTCAAATTTTAAGGTCTTACCCAATCAAAAGGCACACAGAGAAGCACAGGTTTACCTTGAGGAAGGTATGGCCAGAAGCCTCTCCTAGCCTCTCCTAAAATGAGATTTCTCTTTCCTCCTCCCCAATGAACCAATGAAATGGCTCACAAATTCAAATTTTAAGGTCTTACCCAATCAAAAGGCACACAGAGAAGCACAGGTTTACCTTGAGGAAGGTATGGCCAGAAGCCTCTCCTAGCCTCTCCTAAAATGAGATTTCTCTTTCCTCCTCCCCAATGAACCAATGAAATGGCTCACAAATTCAAATTTTAAGGTCTTACCCAATCAAAAGGCACACAGAGAAGCACAGGTTTACCTTGAGGAAGGTATGGCCAGAAGCCTCTCCTAGCCTCTCCTAAAATGAGATTTCTCTTTCCTCCTCCCCAATGAACCAATGAAATGGCTCACAAATTCAAATTTTAAGGTCTTACCCAATCAAAAGGCACACAGAGAAGCACAGGTTTACCTTGAGGAAGGTATGGCCAGAAGCCTCTCCTAGCCTCTCCTAAAATGAGATTTCTCTTTCCTCCTCCCCAATGAACCAATGAAATGGCTCACAAATTCAAATTTTAAGGTCTTACCCAATCAAAAGGCACACAGAGAAGCACAGGTTTACCTTGAGGAAGGTATGGCCAGAAGCCTCTCCTAGCCTCTCCTAAAATGAGATTTCTCTTTCCTCCTCCCCAATGAACCAATGAAATGGCTCACAAATTCAAATTTTAAGGTCTTACCCAATCAAAAGGCACACAGAGAAGCACAGGTTTACCTTGAGGAAGGTATGGCCAGAAGCCTCTCCTAGCCTCTCCTAAAATGAGATTTCTCTTTCCTCCTCCCCAATGAACCAATGAAATGGCTCACAAATTCAAATTTTAAGGTCTTACCCAATCAAAAGGCACACAGAGAAGCACAGGTTTACCTTGAGGAAGGTATGGCCAGAAGCCATACATACTTGTGTGAGTGTGTGTGTGTGTGCATATATATGGAGGTGGGTGTTTGGGATATATACATATACACACATACATACATACACATATAGTGTGTGTGTGTATGGATATGTACATCCATACACACAGACTATATATATATTTCTCTGTGTGTATATGTACATATACATCCACACACAGTGTGTGTATATATACATACATATATATGCACACACACACACATATAAAATAGACCCTGGCCCATACTGAGGTAGGTATTTTATATATATATATATATATATATATATATATAATTGTATGAGTGTGTGTGTGTATAGGGAGATGGGTGTTTGGGATATATATATATATATATAGTGTGTGTGTGTGTAATTTAATAACTTTTTAAGGGGGGAGGGAAGGGAAATTTTGAAATTTACTGTATTATGTATTGTGTTTTTTAATATTGTAATAATAATAATAATAATAATAATGTATATGTGTGTGTGTGTATATATATATATATATCCCAAACAACTATCTCACACACCTCTCTCTCTCTCTCTCTGTGTGTGTGTATATATATATATATATATATGGAATATATATATATATGGAGGTGGGTGTTTGTTTGGTATATATATAGAGTATGTTAAGAGAGTATGTGTATGTATACACACACACACACACATATCTCCCAAACGCCCCGCCTCCATTCTGCAAGACAGACAAGTGACGTCAGCTCAGCGCCTTTCCTCCAGTTTTTGGCTGCTGCTGCACAGTCGTCAGAGGAGAGGAGCGTTCCTATTGGTGGAGAGTGGACCCCTTCCTCCTCGCGCCCAATAATCTGCCAAAGGCGCTCTGCTAGCCTAGCAGTGGCTGGCTGGCTGCTGCAGCTAGAAGGAAAAGGGGCGGGGCTAGGCGTGGTGGAGCCGTTTGAGTTGCGGGCACGTGCTGGTGAATGATGGTTCCTTTGGCGGTTTGTTTGGCCGTTGGTGCGCGAGCGGGTTTGAATAATCGACGTTCCATCCGTGATGAGCCCCCCTCCCCTCCCTTTCTTTTTAACTGAGGGTTCCTTCCTGCTGCTGCTGCTGCCTTAGTGCCTTAATAATAAGGGAAAGAGAGGGAGGGAGGAGGAGGAGGAGGCACTTCTGGCTCCAGGGCGACATTTTGTCCTCCCCAAAGTCATCTTTTCTGACTCTAGGAGAGGGGGCATATTATTATTATTAATAGCAGTACTATTTGGTATTATTATTATTATCATTATCATCATTATTATTATGTGCTACTTTGGAATATTAAATTTTTTATTTTAAAAATAGCCTTTTTTTTTTTTTTTACAAAAAATAGGTTTTAAATATTAAATAAATACAATAGATAAATAAATACATAAATGAAATACCCCAGTATAGGATTTAAATGTTAAATAAATATAATAAATAAATAAATACATAAAATAAAATACCTCCATTATAGGTTTTAAATATTAAAATAAATATAATATTTATAATATTATAAATATAATATTTATTTTACAAAATAAAATGTAAAACTAATATGTTTTACATATAGGTTTTAAATATTAAATAAAACTAATAAATACATAAATAAAATACCCCATTATAGATTATAAAATAAAATGTAAAACTAATAAATACATAAATAAAATGCCCCATTATAGGTTTAAAAATAAAATAAAATGTAAAACTAATAAATACATACATAAATAAAATGCCCCATTATAGGTTTAAAAATAAAATGTAAAACTAATAAATAAAGAAATACATAAATAAAATACCCCACTATAGGTTTTAAAATAAAATAAAATGTAAAACTAATAAATAAATAAATACATAAATAAAATGCCCCATTATAGGTTTAAAAATAAAATAAAATGTAAAACTAATGAATAAAGAAATACATAAATAAAATACCTCATTATAGGTTTAAAAATAAAATGTAAAACCTAACTTCCAGCTTCTTTTTAAATAACTTTTGTATACCCTTTTTAAAAAAAACTTTTACCGCTGTACCATTTTATTTTTTATTGTACAGGTGTGTATTTCATTTTTGGCTTCTCTTTGATAGCCGCCTTGATCCTGGCGGAGAGGCGGCATATAAAAAAAAAATTATTATAAATAAAAAATATTAATATTATTATAACCTTTTAAAAATAAATTTTAAAAAATTAAAGCCTAATAGGGTATACAAACGCAACCAAAAAAAAAAAAAAAAAAGGAGCTATAGGAGTTAGGCTTTAAAAAGGGTATAAAAAAGCAATAATCGAAGCTTTAAAAATTTTTTTTAAAAGCTGTAACATTTGGGCTTTAAAAAAATTAAAAGAGAAGCCACGACAGGGTATACAAAAGCTGCAAAAAAGAAAATGTAATAGTTACAGCTTCTTTTAAAAACATTTTAAAACCCTAAGTTAGTTTCTTATTTATCGCTCCTGTATACCCTGTTATAGCTGCTGCTCCTTTTTTTAAAAAAATTAAAACCTAACGTCCAGTTTATTTTTTATAGATTTTGTATAGCTTGTTAGGCTTTTTTTAAAAAAATAAATAAAATCTAAACCTGTTAGGTTTTTTAAAAAATTAAAAGAGGTTATAACAGGGTATACAAAAGCTATTTTAAAAAGAAGCTATAGCACTTAGGCTATACAAAAGCTACATAAAAGAAGCTGTGACAATTATAGCTTCTTTTTTTTAATTAAAAAAAAATTAAAGCCCAACGGTTACAGCTGCTTTTGTGTGGCCCAAATGAATTTTGTACTTGTGTTTCTTGAACATTAGCCCTGAATGCTAGTAAGAAACAGTATACGGAAGCCCTTGGGTGTGCTTCAAGTAGTCTAATACATAATCCATAAGTATTACACTCATCCCTCCATATTTGCGACTTTGATATTTGCAGATTTGGTTATTCCCGGATTTGATTTAATATGTTGTCTCTAGGAATCTCTAGGTCCTCCAGTGTCACTCTGTGGTCAACTTTAACTAAAAGTTGCACTGAATGACCTAGAGATTCCTAGAAAGAATGCTCTACTAGGCATTTTTGGCTCCTCCAGCACAGTTCTATGGTCAGTGTCTGTTGGACGTTGACCACAGAGTTGCACTGAAAGACCTAGAAATTCCTAGAGAGGTGTCCTCTCAAAGTAAAAACATGGTGTTTCTGTTATTTGCAGTTTTCCCACATTCACTGAGGTCTTGTGCCCCTAACCCTAACGAATATGGAGGGACGAGTGTATCTGTACAGTTGGCCTTCCATATTCCAGGCTTGATCCTCGCGGTTTCCATTATTCGCAAGGTCAAGGCTGCTAACCCAGGCATTCCTCCTCCTGCTCCTTCCCAGGCTTTTGATCCAGCTGGGAAAGGGAATTGGAGGGATGGAGGCTCTTCTTCCCTGCCCGATCGCCCCCTAGGAAAGGAAGCAATGGGACTGGGAAAGGGACAGGGAGCCAGTTAAAGGAGTGGGTGGGGGGGAAGGAGCACAGGCCCTGCTCCTCTTCCTTCGTCTACTTCTTTAACTGGATTCTGAGTGGGAGGTGGAGTTATATGCAATTTTTCCATATTTGTGTGTGTGGGGGGTGTCTCATTCCCCTAACTCCCACAAATATGGAAGGACTACTGTAAAAGGAAATTTGGGCTGCAGTGCTATACTACCCTTGCCTATAAGCTCAATAGAAATCAGCTGGGATTCCTTGAACGCAGTGCATGGGGTTGTATTTTTAAAACAGCGTTTAAAAGGATGATTGGACTAACATTCAAGTAATGTAAAATTACATGTGTTTCAGTGTTGACAGACCGTACTGCATAGGACTAGAGTATTACTGTATGTACTCGACTATAAGTCGACCTCATGTACAAGTGGAGGGCAGGTTTGGGGGCCAGAATTATGGATTGTGATATGACCCTTGGATAAATTGATGGTAAAACCTAGGGGCATGCAACAAAGGATCTAAATGATGAATTAAAGGAAAACAATGCCAAAGAACCTACAAAATTCTGGCAGGCATAACTCTTGTTCTCACTCTTAAGGCTGGATGGACGAGACGAGAGAGCAAAGGGGGACAGTGCTTCCAGGACACATTACGCTCTTGCCTTTCGCCGGGGAGTGGTTCCCTTTTTTTATAAGAGTTAAAGTACAGTATTTACATTGACCTGTGGATAAGTCAATCCAGGTTTTTGGGGTCAATTTTTTGACTAAAAATTCTAGACTTATACATAAGTATATACAGTAATTTCAGGACTGAACTCTTCATTTCGCTGTTAATCATTCTTTTTTCCCCTATTTTCCTTGCTTTCCAGGAATTATAATGATATACTTTCACCTTTTCTCACACTATGCCTAAAATATGTCATGCCTACCTCATTTTACTGAACAATCATGGGCTTCTCCTCCATACTATACAAGGCCTTGGTTTCTGAGAGATTATACAGTTTATGAACAGGTCACTTATTCATTAGTACCTTTGTATTCGCACCAAAGAGCCTGCTTGCCTACACCTGAAATTTATAGTTGTGTGGCAAACCCACGCGTGGTAGTACCACCTTGGTCACATGTTCCTTTTAATCCTCACCAAGGGGAGAACAGTTACTATATGTATCCTGCCGCTGAACTGAATGCTGCCACTGAAACAAATACTTGCAGAGTTCTAGAGAAGTCTGATACTCAGAGTTCTTCAGGTGAGTTCCATTACACTCTTTAGTAAAGTAGCAACTTTTGATCAGGGATTTGTAGGTGTTGTAAATGTTTTAGAGTAATTTAGCAAGCATAATCAGCTTGTTATTCAGGAACACGGTAGGAAACCCAGGGGCAGTTTGATCCTAAATGTTCTCAAAAAATGTTCTCTTACGTTTATGTAACTTAGCGGGTGGCTAAAAGAAGTACTGTGATTTCAGTACTTCTGAAGTACTACTGAAGATTCAGTGTAATCTTGTGCTTATACTTTAAAAAGGTTATTGTATAAGTCAATAAATCATATCAAAACAGGCAAGCCACATAAAAAAATTACCAACTGCATACAACAGTATTAAACAGGAAAGGAAACAATGCTGCTGTCATCAAATATTTTTCCTTTTTCATTAAGCTGTCTGCTTGAGCTGCAGCTTTTCGGCCTTTTGGCTAAGAGATGTTATAGTACATAGTATGTACTGACGGTGTCTCTTGAAAGCAGAAAGTTCTTCTTTACCTGTGGTAGTGATAAACAGATGAAGAAACATTCAGAGGAGAAAAGATGTTAGGAGCATGTTCTGTTGACTCGTTTTGCAATGGTTCTCAAACTAGAGTGAGACTCTCTTGGGGTGCAAAGCACGTAGAAATACAACAAAAAGAGGAAGAAAAAAGGTCTTGGGAGTAAATGAAGCCTTCCTATCTTCCCCTACTGAAACACTTGGGTGGGTTAAATGCCCTTTAGCGCAGGGTTCTCATTATTTCGAAATTCACAATTCCCCATTTGTCTCATTATCTCACCCTTCTATGGGCAGAGGTGTCGCTTTGTTCCAGTGCCATTTCTTTTTGTGTGGCTTTAGAATAGGGGTGGGCACAATGTGGCCGGAGGGAGGGCCACACATGCTTTCAGGGCTGGTTTTGTGGTCTTCAGGGTCCCCTAGAAGTTAGAAAAAAGCCCCCAGTGCCTTTAGTAGGACATTCTCACCATGTCCTGTCCCCCCCACCATGGTCATTATAGGCCAGGGAAAGGCCTTTTTTAAAACCAGAGGTAAAAACCTGTTTGCCCAGAAGGCGTAAAAATATTATGAAAATGCTGCCTGCATCCCCTAGAGAGGATTGAGAGAGATTGGAAGCATATATACTGTATATATATTGCATTAGGAGTCTGGCTTGCAAGAATTTCTGGGGGAGGGTAATGCAGCCCCCTAGTGTCCCACAGTTGCCCATCCCTGATTTAGAAGGAATGCATGATCTCTACACTTTTGTGGAAAAGCAGTTGGTGATGGACTTCATTGAAGGGAGAAGCAGAATAAATGTAAAAGTTGAGGAGACATTCTAAAAGATTGATGCACTCATAGTATTTTCAGTGGTAAATGTGCTTACTATGAAGTGGGCACCCTATATCTTCCTTTACTTCAAAATAACCATAATGTGTAATTTCAATTATGCTATACATAATAGGTTCCTATTTAAAGATGTAAGCATCTTAACATTTTACTTTATTAGATACCAAATTTGGGGCCCTGTAGAGTATTGATGTCAACTTCCAGAGACCTAACCAGCATTCCTGTAGTTCATAAGTGTTATAGTTCAATAAAATCTGAAGATCTAAGTTTGGGAAATACTGTTCTGCTTTCTAGTTTTATGTTAGTAATGGTTTTGCAGTAAATAGTCATTTTGTAGCAGTGGAATGGAAAGCATCCTCTCATGGGTTGCTGCTTCTCAACATTCTGGTAAGCAGGAAGTAGATTTTGAAGGAACTGTGATCCCCAACAGCTCTCAGTCTGATTCTTATTTTTGCTCTAAACAAGCTATTTCTAGAGCTATTTATGCTTCTATTTCTTCAAGGATAATATCTTTCTATATTCTTGTGTGTGAGTGCATCTTTTTTCTCTTATGATTTATTTTCTCACTACTGCCATTTTAAAAAAAATCTATAACTTTTTCTCTTAATTTCTGGTGTTTCATTGGGGGACTAGAGAGTGTGTATGGGGGGGGGGTGATTAGTGGGCCTATGGTTATGGCAAGCTCTAAATCTGTTGAGCACAGTCCCAAGATGTTAGCGGTGCAAATGACACAGAATAAAAAACAAGAAAGGTGGCTCATATGGAAGAGGGAGAACCCTCTGTCCAAGGCCACAGTGTGTATCAGTGTGTACCATTGGACCCACATTGGGTCCATGGAGGTGAATGATATTCATGTTTCCCTCCCCCATGGTAGTGGCTCAAAGCTACATTATGACTTTTGTGACTAGCTGTGTGCCATTATCACCAGAGAAGCAGCAGTCGTGTAGTGCATTCCCACCAAACTGTAGATTCCACCTCCCTATAGCAGTGCGAGGGGGAACATCACAAGGGGATCATGATGTGGGTCCCTGAGGTGAAGGGAGTAATCTTCTTCATTGTGGTCTCTGTGCACAACACAAATGGGTTTGCACCTGCGCAAAGATCACCAGTGAGCTGAGTAATTTGGCAGGAAATTCTCCCCCCCCCCCCATCACACATGTTCAAGCCCACCAAGCTACCGTCTCCTCAGTTTCCTTTTGTCCGCGTGCAGAGCTAGTTGCCTCAGATTGTTCTTGGGAGTTTTCTTGCTTTTTCTGTTCTTCAATCATTCTTATTTCTGTGTCTATCAAGTTCCCCACATCCTTGGGGCCTTCTTTCCCCCTTTCTATGGCTTCCACTTCGCTGGTCAAGCATTGTTCCTCCTGAGATTAGAAAGTTTCTCTTTCTAACTCACATTCTGTCCGTCTTTTTGGGGGGGGGGGGGGAGAAGGACACATCGTTAAACGTTGTGCCATTTGGAAGGGTTTTACTGCCCAAACTCTTAAAAATAGAGCTCAGTGCCTCAGGGTTTACTGTTGGGAGCAATCTCTCAAGGTTTGTGACTGTGGTCTCCAATAGGTCCACATGGACCATCATTCCACTAATCAAAGCTGAGCTCAATTGTCCCATCGACAAGGCGGATGGAGCCATGTACCAACTTCAATACTGATGTTGCAAGAATGTTTGGCATTAACTGATGCCTACATACCGATACCATCCCAGATGAATGCCTCCATATCATAGCCTTCTCAGAGTCCCATAAAAAGGCTGAGTCAGTTCATAAAAGACCCCATTCTCCTGATGGCCATTCTGCCCCTCAGCATGGTTCTGAGGTTCCACTGGCCATGAAGAAGAAGAAGAGGCTGAAATCTCCACCTCTTCAGATGGTTTCTGCCATATTACCAGACTCTGGGGTCAAGTTGGCTCCAAGGGAGCTGTGTCAGCCTCTGATCGGATGCCTCCACGGCTGTTGGTAGCCACACCACCTGGCTCTCCATCTGGTACCAGAGATCATTGTATTCCTGCAGGTTCAGCTCCACTCTCAGTCACTCCAAGACCAAGGGCCCTAGGACGCATTCTTAACATTGTCAGTTCGTAATTATTCATACCGAAAGGACACTTTGTGTACTTCAGTGTTGTACCTGACTCGGTACCAACCATGTTACAGAGTGCTCCCTTGGAAAGGGAGATTTGTCACGTCTGCAGTGAGGAGAAGGCCTTGGTCTTGGAATGATTGAGAGCAGAGCTGAACCCGCAGGAGTACAACAGTCTCTGGTACCAGATGCATAGCCAAGTGGTGTGGCTACTGAAGTGAAGATCTATGGGGGGACTGTCCTGCCTCAGATTATTCTTATTCACCCTCTTATTGGGACTGATACTACCAGAGGAACTTTACATCACTTCCTCAGTCTCCTCATTTGTATAGAAGCTGGTCACACTCACCTTCTGATAGAATATTCTGAGTTTCGCCTAGATTCCGGTACTCTTCTTGACTTTGTTTGCTGTCTTCTCCTTGATGTTGGTATTTTTCACCAACTTCACCCTTTTTGAGGCCATTTGTCCTCTCCAGCCCCCCATTCACCACATACTATGGCCACGGTTTCCTGCCTCCATCCGTCACCTCCTCCAGTTTCTTTGTCATCGGCACTGACAGTTTTGGTACCAAATTTGGCTTCCACCTTGACTGCAGTCTCGACAGTGATTACACCGGCAGTGACAGCTTTGATACCAAACCTGCTGCTGGTGCATCAGGTACCCCAATCAGTACATACTTGGGTTTCTGTCTCTGATAGTGGGCGGTTACCAGCTAGGACTACAGGGGCTGAGTCTGATGGTTATGATTCTGACTCCTCCTTACCTGCTTCCCCTTCACCTATAAAATCATCTTCTGGCATAATTGAGGACTCTGGACCTTCATCTTCTCCTGAGGTTATGGATGCCTAAAGACTAATTGGTATCAAGGTGAAGACTTCCCTGGCTCCAGTCAATGATCCTGTCTTTCAAATGGTAGATTCCTAGACTGCCTTGGTCCCTCTTCTGCCCACCTTACGTGAAGTTATGAAGCATTCTTGGCAGAAACCTTCATCACTCTACGCATCGTCCAAGGAGTTGGAGAACTTGTACCAGATGGAGCCTGAAGCTGTTTCTTGTTTGTTCAGTCATCTGTCCCTGCATTCCATAGTGGTGGAATCATCGCAGTTCAGGTCTTCTGTAAAGACTCAATCTGCTCCTGTTGATAAGGAAGGCAGATACTTTGATGCTTTTGGTCGTAGGTTTTATTCCTTGACATCTGTTTCTGTCAAGGTGGCCAATACGCAGACTTGCATGGCTGAATATCAGAACTTTCTTTGGGACAGGATGGTGGCTTTTGTTCTGAATATCCCAGATGATCAACGCAACACAGCCATGTATTTCTTTCAAGAGTTGCAAAACCCAACAAATCCACTCTGCTCAATGTTCGGTGGATTGTGCTTCTCAGGTGATGTCTGGAGCGGTTGCCTTGACATTATGACTGGTTTCTCTCCACTGACCTCCCTAAGTTAGGCCAGCTTGAAACATAGGCTTCTCCTTCTACTTTTTATGCACCACTACCAATTAGATGCCTTTGAATCTGTGGAGACTTCATCTGGAAGATGTGTACTATGAACAGTGGTGTCCATTTAATCAGTGTGCCCCAGGTCACCCACTTATTGTCTGGGGAGCTTTGGTACATCCCATGACAAGATGTTTCTGCCTGAACATTAGTCTTACCTGAAAAGACATTAATCTTTTCAGCAGCACAGGCAGAAACCTCTTCCCTATTCAGAACTGAGGGAATCGTTTTCCCTCAGGGATGAGGAAGGTAATGAACGTTTAGATTTTATCCATATTGATAGTTGGTAGTTTTCTTCTAATTTACTCTGTTTCAATTGGGATTGGTATACAGTCCTTCCTCATTCTTGTAATCTTGAGACTTGCATCACTCACCTATGTGCGAGAGACGAATGGAGTGGGAAACAATGGGGCCTGCGTCTGAGGAGTGCTCATGCACCCGCAGCCACTTACCTGTATTCAAGCCAATGGGGTCTTTTGCAGATCCCCCACGAAAAAGGAGGGGTGACTGTATTTGCTACTCTTTTTTCCTGGGTTGTAACTTGGACTGTTGGGGTGTTGCTTCCCCTGGTGATAATTCCTTTGGGGTTTACTTTCTGCTTACTAGGGCAGTGAGGAGGAGCATTCCACGATTTACCACTGAAAAGACATATCTCACAGATAAACCAATGTTCCAGTCTCTGCCTATTATTCCTTTTATCTGCAATATACAGTAATGACCTCCTACAGATTCCTGAAACTACAGACAGTACTGAATCCTAATTTTTAAACGGTATTTTTGGGACTCCAAAATTATAGTAAAAATACCACCACCACCACCACCCCTGCCACTTACCATCTGGGCAGGGGAATTCATTTGCTCTCAATTTTTCTCTCATTGCTTCCTCACAACAAGCAGAAGGTCAACCTCTGACCCAAGCATACTATAGAATCACACTGGAAGACCTAGAGATGCCCACAAACAAGTTGACCTTCTGCTTGCAAAGAAGCAATGAGAGGAAAATTTGGGGAGTGGATGACTTCCATCTCGCTTCACAAGGCAGATGAAGCAGATGAAAAAGGGGAGCAGATGAAAAAGGGGATATTTTTTCAGACCATGGGTAAGTGAAACAACAGAAAGAGAATCTGCATATAAGGGGAGTCTCACGTTACTTATAATCTGGTTTATATGTGGTTCTGAGTGTTCACTTCCAAAGAATTAATTTAGGTACTCCTGAAAACATCAGATATTATTAGTCTTTAGAGAACTATAGCTTTCAAGCCCTTTTATTCGATTGATACTGTCTATCTAATGGCACACAATATTGGAAATGTTCATTTACAGCAAAGTATAAGTAATATGCTTGCAATTTTCCAGTCTATATGATCAGTCCCCTTATTCCACAGTCCACTTCCTTTTATTCCTCAGTGTATTAATTTATTTACTTAAATTGAACAAACTGTGTACCTTTTTCAGTAAAAAAAAAAGACCATGTCTTTAAATAGCTGCCCTGATTATGTTTCTTGTTTTTAAGCAGATACAAAAGCTGTGTTCAGCTTCCATCAACTGTCATCAAGCAGTCCTGAAATAACTAGGCTGAATAAAAGTATGGTCAGCCGAATTGCTTCAGGTGGCCATTCTGGTGCTAGAACCTTGGAGCAAAGAGGAAGTAGAGTTGAGAAAAATGAGTATAAATCAACAGTCTTCTTTAATGCTGTCCACAAGCAGGAACATTCTGAAAAAACAGAGACTAACAATAGCTCTAGTGAACATCAAGAAGGGGCTAACTGCTCCATTTCAAGCCAGTCATGTTATTTAAGTACCTCAGAACTGAATTTGACAAAAGAGAATTTGACTAACGTGAGCTTATCAGTGAATGAAGAACATGAATCTCTCTGTAAAGAGCAACAGAAAATTTCCATTCCACCAGAAGATGCAACTGAAGGAGGTTTTAATATGGATATTCATGAAGACTTTCCCAACTTCACTGACTTTCAGAATGACAACGAATGCAGTGACTTAGACGACGACTCACAGTTAGAATATCACAGTGCTGAAGAACAAGACTCTGATTGTTATAGCTCCTCATATGCACAAAAAGAGATCTTAGAAACTTTTTGTGATAAGAAGTTGGCAAGTGAACATAGATTGACTGGTGGACAGCCACCGTTTAACAAATTGGAAGATGAATCATTTAATACAAGTTGCAGCCCTATTAGTAACTATTGCAGTTTCAGTGAAAGACCAGAATTTTCAAAAACGTTAGAAGATGGCAAATGTACAGCAGCTCATTCTCTGATTTCTGATGGTCAAGAAACAGATGAAATTCTTAATATGTTTTATAGTGAAGAATCACTTGCCAGGGAAAAGAACAACCCAGAGTCATCCTTAATTAGCAAGAGTGGAATTGATGAAAACACAAAAGTAAATTCTCTTACAGATACAGCACAGACATATAAAATGTCTACTGATAGAGGATCATTTAAAAAGACTGATAGTGGTGGTCCGGATATTTCAGATTCTTGTGCTCATGAACAATCTGTTGTACTGAATACTAATGAGATCTGCACCTGCAAATTGCATGGAATATGCAAAGAGAATTTTCATAACACAGAGTTAAATTGCATAACATCCTTGAATAATGTAGTTAATAAAAATCAAAGTACAGTGAACCAAGCTGTTGATGCAACGTCTGATTTTAGAGCTTGTTTTACAACAAGTCGAGCAACTAATGTTAAAGCCTCAATGGTGACTAGGGGACAAAACACAGTGATAACAATGATGAGCAAACATAGGCCCAATGAGTGGCTGACAGATTCCCACAGAAGTGTTGGCTGTAATACAGATTGGTCATGCATGTCTAAAAATGTGGAAGGAATTGATTCACAAATGGCAGTTACTGACATGTTGAAAAACTCTTGTATTGGCGATACTGCGAGACATGGATGGAAACCCCCAGTTGAGGTAACTTTGACAAGCACTTTATGAAATTAACTAAATGTTTTGCTTTAGCAACGAGTGGAATTTGATATTCCACAAATGGCCTTCCTCTCACACAATTGAACCTTCCCTTCCACTTTCCCCCAAACCTGCTCCAAACTATCAAAGCAAATGCAAGGGCTGAAGGTGGGAGGGGGAAACTTTCTTCTCTCTTTCACTGACGGAAGACTTTTATTAGCAGAAGGGCTCTAGGTGGATTCTACCTTATGGGAAGTAAGCTGTAATCACAATGATTTTCTAGATCAAGGCTATTCTGTAGCTATTGGCCACAAATGTGTGGAATGTTGTTTCTCTGGGCTACATCTGGTGTCTCATGAATGAAATTCCATTTACCCAGTGGCATTTTCCTCCTGCACCCCCCTCCATGTCCCCTTTATCTGCTCTAGAACCTCTAATCCTTCAGTAGTTTCTGTTCTGCTTGCAAATGGGCAGGTTTGGATACAATACTAAGTTTTTGTATTGATAGGTAAATGGGGAATTATTAACAGGCAAGCTGTGTGCCAGTGATTTGTCTGGTGCAAGGTATCTTAAAAATGTTTATAAAAATAAGCTAAAGACTTACATTAGCTGTTAAAAAAAGGGAATCGATGTAATTAGAGTACATGTTTTGCAAGACTCTTTATGCAGCTCCAGATACTGAAATCGCTTGCTGTTTGGTTAGTTAGCTACCTTTACATCAGAGATATAATTGGAGTGTGGTGTGTGATGTGGAAGGCCTAACTTGCTATTTGTTGCTACTTTTAAACACTTACAGTACGGACCACACAGCTAGTGGTTTCTGCTTTTCTCTTTAAGGCAGCAATTTACAAATGTATCTTTTACTCAGCCAAATGACACCCAAAGGTCTACTGCACCCAGTTTCTCTTCAGATGGTATAAAGAGTTAAAATGTTTTTTTAACTTTAAACAACAATAAAAGATAGAAATTTACACACATACAAAGAGAAGAGTACAAAAATAGCCAAAGAAATCATGAAACAAACAAACAAGAATATTTTAGTCAGCCACAATTCTATAGATTATTATTATTATTATTATTATTATTATTAATTGACCTTTATTTATATAGCACTGTAAAGTTTACACAGTGCTGTACATACAATCTTATAAATTAGATGGTTCCCTGCCCTCAGGCTTACAATCTAAGAGAGACAATACAAAAAGAGAAGGGAAAGGTGGTGGGAAAGTTTAAATAGTTTGTCAGCTTCTCTATGGCCCAAAAAGTTGGGGCAAATAAATTGGTTTCCAGCCATGTTTGGGGCAAAGCGTTTTGATGTTGCATGGCCTGAGCTAGGCTGGAAACTGTGCCGAGGCCACATATTTTACAAAGAACACTCTTTTAAAACTGCAGCAGCAGCCCAGATAGGGGCTAGACGTGTATGGTTTGCCCTGGCCACGGGGTGAACTGCACTGGAGCCCACTTTATCAGGCGTGTCTTTCAGCCCTATATCACTATGTTATAAAGATTCTGGTGAGGGCATGTTTTGTAAGAATTTAAAGGAGTGCTCTGAGGAGACCTGATTTTACTTTGTCATGTCTATATTGCAAGCCAAGCTCAGACATCTTTGTTTTTGGGTTTATGGGACATTTTCTGAGTGGGCCCCTTTGACACTGCACAGTTATAGCACAGTGATTCCACTTTAACTTCCATGGCAACCTCCTATAGAATCCTGGGATTAGCTGTTTAGGGAGCGCCCTTTGGAACCCTCAGCCGGAAGATCCTTCCTCCTTTGGTGCCTCTGAACGACTATTCACAACTCAGGACGACCCCATAAGAGGCAAGCGTGGCAGTTAAAGTGGAATCATAGTGCTATAATTGTATAGTATGAAAGGACTTCAGATGTATGGCTGAAGAAGTCATAGTTATGGTTGTTCAGAACCATTGGCTGTTTCTCTTCCTTTGGGCTCTTGATCGTGGTAAGTTCTGTTCATGGTGAGAAACAAGATAAGTTTACTTAGGGGCAGTACAGACCAGCACTTTGTGCTGGCCTGACTGCGGACTAGGAGTGAACTAGGATGGAGCATTTCTACACCATTATGATGCATAGGCAGCACAGTGCCCAAATGGCACTGGCCAGAAGGAGCGCCATGATGGAGCGTGAGCACCATGATGGCATCCCTTCCAGGAAGCTGCTTACAGCAGCTGCTTTTTGCTCCCGAGAGGGAACGTGGGGACTAAAAGAGATGGTGTTGAGCTGCCCATCTGTCAAGCGCCTTAGTTTCCAATATGAGTAGCACTAAAAAGTCATAAGATACTAATAGCCCTTTAAACACTATAGTCTTCCTACATGTAAAATTTTTCCCTGCAAGGATGAAATGTTACAACCTTTTATTACAACCACTCGCATCCTGCAAGGATGACTGTGCAACACTCATGCAAATTCTTGCTTGTGTTTGAATACAAAATACAAAAGATTACCAATTTGTAATTTCTAAACCAATTGCTTCTATATAGTGTGTGTAAACTGGCAAGTTTTCTTCCCCTGTTTTAGTACGTAAGTTTTGAAACAGATGTTGAAGGTGTAAACGATTGCACAGGAGCTATGGGCCAGTTTTCCACTCCATGTGCCACCCTCCCTTTTCCCTTCAAAATGGTGAGTCCAACTGCCATTGCATGACTTCATGTTGCCATTTTGAAGATGGAACTGAGGGAAAACAAGGTATTTTAGGTTGCTGGTTGGGGATGAGTTTTTTTATATGTTTATACTAATTTGAGAGGGCTTTGGGTGTGATTTTTCTAACATTTCCCCCTGAAAATCCTGGTATGGTGAATTCTTTTTCTCTGCTCACTTCTGAGATAATTTGGATATACATTGGTCTAGGTATACATTGGTCTGAAGACAGGTTCAATAAAGATAATTCTTCTTCGTGGTCTCTGCGATCACACAAATGGGTTATTCTGCACCTGTGCAGTAAAGCTTGGGAGAGCTTTGACTGCCAAAAAGTTGCACACAAAGTATTGCCCTGTGATTCCAGAAGTTTCCAAGCTTTACTGTGCAAGCGCAGAATAACCCATTTGTGTGAATCCGCAGATGACCACTCGAAGAAATAAAGTTACAAGTAAGCAACCTGTCCATATTTGGAGCATTTGGATATCTTACATAGCTCGATAGTTAAATCTGCATTATCTTTCCAGGATCCTTTGGAATGTGAAATCAGCACAAGCAAAGATTTAAATGAAATCCCAGACAGGTATGACAAATGTTCTCAACTAAATGGCTGAAATTTGTTTTGAGATCTTAAAAGATGCATTGGTTTTATCCAGAGTTTGTATGACAGGAAAGAGGCAAAGAAGGTTGGTCAGCTTCAGAAGATTGGAGGCTTCAGAATAATATGGGATGTACTGGAGGCTGAGTAGCAAATTGTTTCCCCACTCCCTTCAATGAGCAGAAGCATTTAATGAATTGCTTGTGGTGGTCTGCTCTGGCTCTAAACCTTTAGCAAAACTAGATTTAACCCCAGAGAACTCTAACCCCAGGTTACTCTAACCCCAGGTTAGAGTACTTAAATTGAAGACTGATTTGGGGTATAGGAATGTCCTTTAACTAGATATTATTAATGTTAATATTCCTAATAATGCATTTAATGTGCCCAGATACAAAAGCTAATATCAGAGATCTTAAGACCCTAAAATGTAGAAATAATAGATAATGACCTCAAGAAAATAAAAAAACATGATAAAATAATCTTTTATATGGTCACAGCAGCTAGATTCATCTATGCAAGATAGATAAATAAAATGGAAGGACAGACAAATTCTAGATATGTCAGAATGGATATAGAAATTGTATGCCTTCATAGGAATTGATAAATTGACTTATTTCAGAAATGGATCAGTTCAGGAATTTAGGAAAGATTGGGCAAACATGATTGATTACTTAAAATGGGGAGTTATGGCAACACAAGCTTTAGAATAAGAATATATCAATAAAACTGTCAGTCTGACATGAGGATCTCAACAAATATCAAAAACCAATTTGTTAAATAATACAAAGTTATTAAGAATATTATATGGATAACATAGATAATGTGATTTTAAATTGTCATTTTTTAAGCAAAAGGGATTGTATACTAGGAAATTATGAATAGCCAAAGAGTAGAGGTTGGTAGCCACTTTACTGTTTTGTGTTTTATTGTTTGTGTTAAATGTCTTATTTTTGGTGGTGTTATTGTTTTATTGTTATGTCAAAATGTAAATATATAGAGAAAAATTGTATTTAATGATGGAGACCATAACTTATTTCCCTTGTTAAGGGGATAGGTTATTTCCTGTCTTTATTGGTGTAGCCTTTAAAAAACAATGTTTATATTAAATAATATTTCTGTTGAAAGGTTGATGCATCTTTCGCAGGAAATAAGTGATCATTTGCCAGACTGCTGCAAGGATATATGGCAGAGAGCCATAAAAGCTGAAATGCAGCTTCTAAAAATTTGCTATCAAATGTATCATCAGCACTGCTGGCGAACTTACAAATCCATTATGAAAGAAAAGGAACATGCAAAAAAGTATGTATGAAATACCTCTCAAATGAAATCTTTTGTGGTGTAGAAGATGCAACCTGGGCTGTAGTTGTTTAATAGCTGTAACTGCTTAATACTCAAAACATTATTGCTGGTGCAGTCAAGGTAATGATACATATATTTGCTCAGTAAGTTCCACTGTATTCAGTGAAATTCCCTACTAGGGAATTATAGTATAGACGCAAAGACATGTATATTGAGTTTTTATGGCCCTAAATGCTGTATCTGACCTACTGTATATACTCATGTAAAAGTCGACCTCATGTATAAGTCAAGGTGAGGTTTTAGGACCAACATTATGGATTTTAATATGACCCGTGGATAAGTCAAGGCTGCCTCAGAGCCCCCATCGCTACTGTTCTGCTCTGCCTGCCTGCCTGCCTTTTGGTGCTCCATGAGGGCAAAGCACCAAAGACAGAGCCATCTCTGATGCTTCTGCATCCCCCCTTCTCCCTTTCTCTTCCCCTTCCCCTCCTGTGCCTCTCCCTTGGGGCTCTCTAACTCAAAGAGTTGCTCAGGTTTGCTTGTTCCTCTGTCTGTTTTGGAAAGGAAAGAGCTAAAGAGAGGTTCCTTCCTCCTCCCTTTCAGTTTGGGCTCTCTAGACTAGCCACTTGCTGCAAGGCTTAGGTTTCTGCCACAGCAAACAGACTGAGCTCTCTCAGTCCCCCTGTTTCCACTGGGAAAATCGGGCAAGCTTGCTTCTCCCAGCCACAGCTGCAGCAAGAATTAGGTTTTTCCCACTTTAAAAAGTGAGCATATTAACAACTGCCCTAAGAGAAACCCTCCCTTGTCTCTTCCCTCCCTGCTTGCCTCGTTGGTGAAAGAATTGCTGGCTGCTGCAAACTACAGTATCCCTATTATTGCTCTCCTTCCCTCGCTTGCTCCAGGAGAGCAAAAATGAAATGTCCTGCTCCCCTGTCTCTTTTCTTTTCCCTTTGGACTCTAGCATGAAGATGAGGGGTTTCTTCCCCTTTAAAAGAATGAGCAGCAGAGCTCCCTTTCCCCTTTTCCTGAGAGAGCCTCACTTCCAGAGAAGCAGAACTTGGAAACAAGTCTCCATCCGTGAGTGGCCTCTGGCTGTTCAGGTTTGTGCTTCTTTCAAATCCCTTTCCTCCTTTCCTGAAGCAGCCGATCTGGGGATGAGGCTCTCTCAGGAAAAGGGGAAAGGCAGCTCCCAAATGCCTCATCCTGGAGGGCACTCAGTCATCCTGCTACAGAGTCCAAAGGGAGAGGAGAAGGGTGTCTCTTTTTTGCTCTCACGGAGCAAGGGAGGTAAGGAAGCAGGGATGGCTCCACACAGCAGCAATTTTTTCACTCTCTCAGGCAAGCAGGACGGTGTGGGAGGGAGGGAAGGCAGGCAGTGTTTCTCTTCAGGGCATTCTCCGTGGACTAAAATAGTATTATTATTATTAACCTTTATTTATATAGCGCTGTAAATTTACACAGTGCTGTACGTACAATCTTATAAATTAGACGGTTCCCTGCCCTCAGGCTTACAATCTAAGAGGGACAACAAAAAGAGAAGGGAAAGGTGGTGGGAAAGGGGATGAAGTCCAGTGGTTCTTCTCTCCCTCTGGAGCCTGGAAGAAGGCAGATGACTGCAGGGAGGGCTAGGGTTCTGATATAAAGTTAGAAGGAGGCATCCTGGGGCAGACGGCACAATTCTGGGAACGCTTCCCTAAACAATATAGTTTTTAACTCAGTTTTGAAACTGGTTAGAGAAGTGATGAGGTGCACGTGTGGGGGAAGAAGGTTCCAGAAGTGCGGGGCAGCAAGTGAGAAGGGACAAATCCAGGTCAGGGCAGTGAAAATCCTAGGCTGGGACAGGAGACCTTGACTACCAGAGCGGAGGGCACAAGTAGGAATGTGAGGAGAGAGAAGTTCAAACAAGTAAGGAGGGACCAGTCCGTGGAGGGCTTTGAAAGTCAACAACAAAAACTTGTACTGGATTCGGAAGGGGAGGGGGAGCCAATGAAGGGAGGATAAAAGAGGAGAAACATGGTCAAAGCGGCAAGCGGATGTGATAATACATGCAGCTGAGTTCTGGACAGAGATTAGAGGATGGAGGTGAGGGAGAGGAAGCCCTGTCAGAAGAAGGTTACAATAATCTAGTCGCGATACCACTAGGGCATGGACCAGAGTCTTGGCAGTGGAGGCTGAGGAAAGGACGGATTTTAGCAATGTTGTGGAGAGAGAAGAATCTACAGGTCTTGGCGGTGGCCTGAATCTGGGGAGTAAATGACAGAGAGGAATCAAAAAGAATCATAGGTCCGTTTTACATTGGCAAAAAGAGGTGTGTTGAAGGCTGCATGAAAGCCCAGCCTTTAGATGAGAAAAAGGGAAAGTGTGGCATGAAAACACTATTTTGGAGTTTTAAGGGAGAAGAAGTGCCTTTAAAAAGTAGTTTGATTTCCCCACTACTTTTTTAAAAAGGGTGCAGCATTGCTGGCCCATTTTACACGGGCAAAAAAAGGCGCTTTTAGGGCTAAAAAGCCCGCATTTAGGGTTAGGGAGGGCGTAGCCTTTACACCCTCCCTAAGCCTAAAACGTATGGACGCCGCCATTTAAAGATGGCGGCGTCTACACGGTGGCGCCGTACAAGCGTCATCACGTGCGCAGCGTTTTGACGCGCTGCGCACGTTTTGACGCTCTGGCGGCGCGGGAGGGCGCCAATCGCGCCCTTCCCGCGCCGCAAAAAAAGAGCTCGATCCCGGAGCTCTTTTTTGCGGTGGGTCGTTGCGGCGGGATGAGGCCTCTGGGGCTGCCCGTGTGGCAGCCTAGGCCTCATCTCGCCGCTAGAAGGGGCGAGTTTGGACCGCCCCTTTTAGCCAATGTAAAAAGCACCCCTATTGCATCTAAAGGCTAAGGTGTAGTTGAACGGTTAAATGGGGCTCTGTATCTTTAAAGCGCCCATTTAAAGGCAGCGATACAAGTGCGGAGGGAGGGAAGGTGCCAAGACAAGAAGAGACCTTCAGAGCCCGGCCAGAGTGCGCCTGCACCTTCCTTCACCTCCTCCCTTTGGTTGAGAGAGTGTGACTTCTAGGGAGACAGCAGGGCACTGGAGGCGCTCAGCCAGACCAGGGCAAGCTGGCAAGAGGAGGAGGAGAAGGGGAGGGACCTGGAGCACCTCCGCTGCCCTGCTTCCCTGCAAGTCACACTCTCTCAGCCGAAGGGGGGAGGAGAAGGCAGGCCCAGGCACACTCTGGCCAGGCTCCATGGCTCTCTCCTGGCTGCCTTCCTCCTCCCTTTGGCTGAGAGAGTGTGACTTGCAGGGAAGCAGGGCAGCGGAGGTGCTCCAGGTCCCTCCCCTTCTCCTCCTCCTCCTCCTGTTTCCAGCTTGCCCTGGCCCAGCATCAGGAGGACCTGGAGCACCACCGCTGCCCTTCCTCCCTGCAAGTCACACTCTCTCAGCCAAAGGGAGGAGGAAGGCAGCGGGGAAGGAGGGAGGGAGGGAAGGAGCCAGGAAGAGACCCCCAGAGCCTGGCCAGAGCACGCCTGGCCCTCCTGCTTCCTCTTCAAAAAGAAGGCTGGAAAAGTAGGACGTGTCCTGGCAAAGGAGGACGTGCCTGGTCAACTTGGAAAAGGGGGGCCTCTGCTCAAGAATGGAGGACATATGGGAATCCCTCCTGGACAGAGGGCTGAAACCTCAAGACAACTCAATATAATGCTCTGACAGAACACAGACTACAACTCCCATGAGCCTTTGCTACCATTTCCCAAGATGCCTTAATTTGCAACAGAAAGCCGACCAGTATGTTCACATGTGATGAATTCTTTCGTATTGACTCTGCATTTTCTTTTTGTGTAGATGCTCTCTTGTTTTGTGTGTGATGAGCTTGTGCGTAATCATGTGCATTTCCGAACTGACCTCACTTTCTCCCTCTTTCGGAATGGTCCTGTACTCCCCCATGTGATAAGCTCCGACTGTATGGTGTACCTGCGCAATTGCGCAATTCGCAGCCAGCAAGGGAAAAAAATGTTTAAAGCGCGGCTAAAAGCCACGTTCCTTGCTGCCCATGTAGCTGCTCTGCCTGTGTTTGTAGCGTTTTGACAGCTTCCCATGTAGTTGCTGAGCCACAGAAAAAACCTCAGTCTAGCTGCCCTGTACTTTTTAAATGCACACCTGGGGCTTGCTGTCTAGCTGCTAAGCATTAAGGAAAGTGCAACTTCATGTCACACTTTCTTGCCAATGTAAAAAGCCCCATAGAATCATAGACATGCCAGTCAACCCCCACTCCCCCGAAACAGGTGCGGCTCCCATTTTTCTGAGCCACATTACCGTATAGACCCGTCTATAAGTCTACCCCTGATTTTTAGAGCCACTTTTTGGGCATAAATTTATCGACTTATAGACGGGTATGTACGGTATACTTCTATCTGCTCATGTCTGGAATTTTGCATACAAATACAGTTTGGGTTTTTTTTGGGTTTTTTTGTAGTTTAGATGCTTGCCTACCAAGCATAAAAAACACAGCTGAATTCTGTGTAACATGTACTCAGAAGCAAGATCCAGTAGAAAGATTTCAAGCATATGAAATTCAGTTTTTCCTGTGCAGTTTTAGAAATGGTCTATATGCACTTTAAAAGTGAAAGCTGTGAAAAAAATTTAAGATGAGAAAGATGGTGGCTGCAGAGCATTTGGCATACCTAAAGAAATGGTACATAAATGGATAGTATATGTTTTATAACTATGGATGCTTTATTTTTTATTTTTAGCTCTCTTCCTGAGACAGTAAAGTCGGAAGTGTCATTGCCAGAAAACATGGAATCTTCTTCACACTCTTTAGTAAGTCTTCTAAATCATTATTTGATTAACTTTTGAGTTGTTTGAGAACTTTAGAAATTGCTTCAAATGAAAACTGTGGCATATCTTTCAAGCAGACCCATATCAGGAAGCAATACCTGTTTCTAGTCCTGACATAACTAATATTCAGAGACAGAGACAGCCATGTTAGACTGGAATATCAGTCTGCAAAGAGATCCTGTAGCACCACGGAGACAATATTGTTCAGACAGTTGGTCTCAAAGGTGCTGAAGATTTTTTGCATATAATCTTGTGGTTGTGCTTATATATTAGTACTGAAAACGTCTAAGGATTGTTCATCTTTGACATTTATTGAAATGGGTGACTGTGCTGCCTTTCTAGTTCTAACGCAGGCCTAGCCTATCTCAGAATATTACCTATTCCCAGAGAATGTAAGCAACTCCATATCTTGAATTACCAGCTGGGAGGAGATGTCCTGTTCCCCATACCTTTCCCAAACAGTCTTTTAAAAAATCTAGCATAAAACATAAACTTCTTAAAATTGTTTTGTTTCTGTCATAATCTCTTCATTTTCTGCCCGACACATGCAGGGAGGGGAAGTTAGTTAGCAGACTATGCTTTTCACAGCAGTATAGAGGCAGCAGTTGCAGCTCTCTTGAATAGAGCAAGCCTCAGAACTAGCTAGTGGAGAATGACCACCACATGAGCTGAAGGATATCTGTGGCAGCATCACAAGAAGGCTGCTGCTTCTCTGCTTGAATTACTTCATAGTACTGTAAAGGAAAAAAATTGAATATAGGTTTTTTAATAGGTTACACATCAAATGAGTGAAAAACGGTGCCTTTCTAATAAGAATGCAGAGGAAATGAAAAATGATCTTGTAGAAAATGGTAAGTTCATCCTTTATCTAAAAATTTGAAGTCCTTTGATTCCAACGTACACTTATGATATAAACATTTGTTGTTAGAATTGTAAGTCTTTTACTGAAAGGAAGACAACCATCTTGATAATAAAAGCAGAACAAAATTAACAAAGCATCAAATAAAGGTCTTTGTATCTGCCTGTATCTGCTGTTGGAATTCACTATCTAGCTGCACATCTTAATGTTCTCTTTCCTCCCATTTTTTATTGTGAAAAATGATTGTATTAATTGTTTTAACTACTCAACAAACCCTTCATGACCAAAGAATGGAATAAAAAGTGGGCCTTTGGTATCTGTTGGAATTTGGTTCCCTGTGGATATCAAAATCCAACCCATTAAAAACAATGGCGTAATAAAATGATGTTCCTTATATAAGATGTCAGAATCAAGGCTTTTTGGAATTTGTATTTTTAAATCAATATTTTCAAGCTGTAGATGGCTGAATCTGTGGATGTGGAAGGCCTATTGTATTAAGTAATATAACATAGACATAGACATAAACAATTTAGTTCTTAAAGGTCAAAGCCAACAACTTGAATTAAGTCTGAAAACAAACTGGGAACTAATTAAGTGGCCAGAGTGCATAAAATGACTACATTGACTTATAGCTGCCTACTGAGCTAGCCAAATTTTGCAGATTGTCTCCAGGAGCAACTCCACATAAAACAGATTATTACAGCAAGCTAATGGATTCGCCATGATTAGAAAATAAAAGTGTTCTGTGTAAAACTGGGTACCAGCTCTAGGAAGAAACCTTTCATGTCTAAGGTTGAAATTATTCTGTATCTCACCTAGCTCTTAGAAAACAGTCATGAGAGAAGGATATCTAACTAGTAGTCCTTCCCATACTAGATCCACTAAAGGTTTGAAGGTAACTGTCTGTTTTTCCACCTGTAACATCTTCTTTATATTATAGTCTTGGCTTCTTATGAACCAAAGATAAAATAAAGCCATCTTTGTGAGCTATAGATCAATAATTTCTAGACAGAACAGTGTTTCTCCATCTTGTTCACTTCATAGCCATATTCATAATTTTCCACAATAATACTTGGCCTATCTTATTACAGTGGTCCCCCGGGTTACGAAAGTAATCCTTTCCGGATTACCTTTCGTAACCCGGAAATGACCGCATCCCGGGGACCGCTACTTCCGACGGACCGCGCGGCCGATTTAAAGGGGCCGCGCAGTTTTTCTGTTTCGTTCCCCAGGGGATCCTTCGGATCCCAGGGGAATTTTTGCGGTCCCGCCGGTTTCGCACCCCGGGGATTTCGTTCCCCGGGGGATTCGGATCCCGGGGGACCACTGTATAGTTATAACATTTGATTAACACTTTATGTTGCTTGCTCTCATTTAAAAAAGCATACTGTAACTTGTTGCACTGAGTATCATTCACAGTTTAGTGAAAAGTCTCTTAAGTGTAGATGTATGTTTGCATAAAATTCAGATTTAATGCACAGCCATTGGTTTAAAATTAAATGATTTTTAAAAAAATCTCTTTTAAAACACAGCGAGAGAGAGAGTCTCAAAACAGACAAGCAAAAAGCACTGCCTTCTGGCCTATCAGGGGGTGTGGCATGCAGATGACGCACACCCACGGATCGGCTGGAAGTTGTGCCAAGTCCAGCTAACACAGCCCTAAGCTAACGGCAAAAGGAATGGGGGAAAAACTGCTCCTTCCTGGTGTTCTGTTCTGGACTGTGGAAGTGGTTGGCCTCGTTACCGTATCGTCCAGTTGGAGTGATCTCACTCTGATCAGGGTCAATCTTTCATTCAGGGTAGCTGTTCATGAAGCCTGTATAATTGCTGATCATCAAACTGCTGATGTAAAAAAAAAATACCAGCAGTATGGGTTCAGTAACACTGACAGAGGACTCTTTCAAACGGGGAGGAATTTCTCCCAACTCCGAATGGAGCCAATGCGGATTCATGTAAATTCGCTTGTTTAGCGAATTTACATGAACCCCTGCTCCGTTCGGAATTACTTCCCATTACCCGAAAATAACCCCCTCCTGCCCGAATTTGCATGCGAAGCTTTAATTCGCAATAAAGTAAAACCCATGATTGCATTCGAATTGGCTTCCCTCTTGCCCGAATTTGCATGCGAAGAGTTAATTCGCAATAACGTAAAACCCATGATTGCATTCGAATTGACCTTAAATTATACTTCCAATTTAGCCTTGTATGAAAGAGTCCAGAAACAGAGTTCATTTCTTTGTGGTCTCTGCGAATCACACAGATGGAGTCAAAGGCTTTCATGGCCGGCATCCATAGTTTTTTGTGGGGCTTTTGGGCTATGTGACCATGTTTTGCAAATGTATTGTTCTGTTGCTAATGTCAGTCCTCAGGTTGGGAGGATGTTCTGTTTGAAAGCAGTGAAATTCTGGACCATGCCAAAAACTATCATGTCAGAATGCCCAGGGAAGCCATTGAAATTCATAAACACCTGGACAAAAGGAAAGAGGAAACCCTGAGGGTAAACAAAGCTTGGCTACCAGTCCTGAAGAACAGCAAGGTTAAGACTCAACCAATGCAAATGAGAAACAGCCTAGGGTCAGGGGATTCCCAGCAAACAATGAGCACTAATTAGCAGACATTAATCCTCTTTTTCACATCCTCCCACCCTGAGGACTGCCATTAGCAACAGAACAATACATTTGCAAATCACTCCTCCCTTCCCAGGGTCACACAGGATATATATATCCAATCCTTTTCCAGGCAGACATTCTCTGAAGATGCCAGCCACAGATGCTGGTGAAACGTCAGAAAGGAACTATTCTAGAACATGGCCACATGGGCTTTCATAGCCTGAAAGCCCCACAAAAAACTATCAAACAAATGGGTTATGTCTGCACTTACACAACTAGCTCAGAAACCTCTAGTATCACTAAGCAGAAGTTCACTTGCAACTTTTTGGTGGTAGCTCCGCCCACCTCTATAAAGCCCCCAGTGTTCCAGCTCTTTCTTGAGTTGCTTTTGTCCACTGAGATAGCAGCTAGGAAGGAACTTCACTCTGTTAGAGTTGCTCATTTCACTTTTGGATTGACATAACACCTTGAACTTTGACCATTTTTCTTGACTTTGACCATTCTTTGGATTTGGGATTTGAGATTGTTGCTGATCGGCTCACCTTGGACTGACTGACTTACGATTTGCCTGCCAGTTTTCCCTTTCAACTGCGGTTGAAAATGGCTTCATTCAAGCAATGCAACAAATGTGTTGTCAAGATCGCCACTTCTGATCTCCATGATGATGTGTTTTGTGCTTGAGGGAGGCCCACAATGTCAAGACCTTCCCACGTTGCAAGGTCCTGATCACCAAGGCCCTCAAAAACCGAGACCTGATATTCAAGGCAGCCCTGTGGGAGCAAGCCCTGAGAATGACCTCTGCTCTTGTGGCCCAAGGCTTCTTGGCTGAGGCCCCCTCTACCTAAGGGGTAGGAAAGGAGAAGGAAAAGGACAGAGGGAGCCCCCAGGAAAAGTCTTCCAAAGACAAGAAGGCTTCTTGAACTGAGAAGGACTGAGTGGACGAAAGGTCCAATAAGATTTCCAAGCAGAGGCACCCAGAGGATAAGTCTTCCCACAGGGGGATGGACCAGCTGATCATTCATCTTCTAAGAAGGCCTGCTCTGCTTCCCCACTGGGGAGCACCGACCATGAAGAGCCTGTGGCTTTAGCTGAGTCTCCGCCTGCAGCCCTCGGATCTGATCAAGCCCGAGCGACTTCTCTTCCCCAGCTTGAAATGCTCCCAACGCCATCAGGTACTGTTTCCCAGGTTGTCCACCTTGATACCGAGTTGGAGGGAGAGATCTGGGAACCGTATCCAGCCAGTCAAGTAATAATAATAATCTTTATTTGTATACCGCCCTTCCTTTGATCAGGAACCCTTGAGAGTGAGGTGGACAAAGACGCTAGGCTGAAGGATGAGCCTTCGTTCCAAGATTACCTCCTCCAGCATTATCCAGAGTTGGTCTGTGACTTCAGCAGTGGCTGATACCTCCTGCCAGTCAATGTTGACCAACTCCACCGCAATCTCCAGCGCCCAAAAGCTGTGTTGCCTTTTCCAGTCCAGCCAGTAGCTAGGCCCTCTACTCTGACCAGACCCAGTTCCACCTCGGCGTGAGTCACTCTACTCTCGATCTCTCCCAAAGACGCCTGAAGAGTCTCCGAAGTCAGCTCACTCTCTAAGAGGATCTGAGTCGGATGTGGAAAGGCCGTCAACACCAGCTCATCTGGTTGGGCTCCGCCTCCCCTACGGATGACATCAGGTAATTTGCCAACTGGATAGTCCATATGGCTAACACCCACGAGATTGAGGCCAACTCAATGTACCAATGAGGAAGTGGTTGACTCGATTGAAAGGAGGGTCCACGGGAAGGTTCCAGCTCCTCCATCCATTGGATACTCCTGTAGATGGAAAAGATCACCAAGCATTCTTGGGCGACCCTAGCCACAATTGCCTCCACCTCGAGGAAGATCAAGAATCTGTACTGGATTTCCCCTTCAGCCCCAGCATAGTTGTTCAAGCATTTCAAGCCTAACTGAGCAATCGTGGAGGGCTCCCAGCTTGCATTCATCCCAAAGACTTCTTCTGGCTTTTGTCAACCATCTTAGCATCGGTACTGACAAGGTTACCGGAAAAGGGATCCTCAACAAGGCAAGAAGAGGTTGTGAAATGGGGTAGCACACTTCGGACTGCCCCCCTTTGGGGACAGACTGAGACCCTACCTCAATACCTGGACCTTGATCACTTCTGACTCATGTGTCCTAGACATTGTCTGCAGGGGCAATGCCCTCTAAGTTCAAAGAACTCTCAACCACCAGACCTGTTCTTTCCATCGTCCCCTCAGACACCTTACTCGACAAAGTGTGCACTCTGTTGTAAAAGTTGAGCCCATAGACCTCACTTTGGGTCGTTACTTGTGGCAGCTAAACACTTTTATTGTTTACTGCCATCTTAGCATGGTAACCCTTGTCTCAATTTTGCCACTCTTACAGAGAGGACACTGGTTTGCAGCCCTCGATTTCAAAGATGCCTGCTTCCACATTAGAATCCAGCCAGATCACAGGAGGTTCCTCATCTTTACAATCGGAACCGAAACCTTCCAGTGCAGAGTCCCCCCCCCCTTTGGACTCTTCACGACACCAAGAGTCTTCACCAAGTGCATGGGCCCCAGTTGGGGCCTACCTCGACCAGCATGAGATCATAGAACAAGGTCCCAGACGCGGCTTGAGATCACTCTTCGCATCTGGGAGTGGTGCATTCCAAACAAGATCCTCCTCTAATCTGTCTGCCTCCCCAGAGAGGAAAACAAACTGGAAGACCAGGTCAGCAGGTCTTCCAGTCTGTGCCACGAATGGCGCCTCCATCCCGAAACATTGCTGACCTTTTCCATACTTGGGGCAAGCTGCTGATTGACCTGTTTGTCACTCACCAAAACACTCATAATACACAGTTTTGTTCTCGGACTTAAGCACTGGGCTCTGTAGGAGATGCCGTACACTTTGAGTGGTCAGAAAGTATGGTCTACACCTTCCCTACATTTCCCCTCATCGCGAAAATCCAGAATTTTTTTTATTGCATTGCATGTTGTGTATGCCCATTGAAACCAAGAAAAATGACAGTGACAAGTTCACCTTTAAGTTCAAGAGTTTCTTTTTGTTAATAAATACAACTTGTTTGAACTTTCAAATTGGTATCATAACACTCCCTCCTCTACTGATCAAAGCTTGTCAGTCTAACCCACTTGTGTGATTTGCAGAGACCATGAAGAAGAAGGACAGGTTGCTTACATGTAACTGTATTTCTTCGAGTGGTCATCTGCAAATAATAATAATAATAATAATAATAATAATAATAATTATTATTATTTATACCCCGCCCCTTTGAGATCAAGTGAGGCAGCTTACGCATAAATACACATAAATCCCGCCTGTCCTCCCCTCAGTCATGTCCTGTTCATTGCTAAGATTCTTCTGTCACTGCTATGCAATGTACTATACGGAACTGGAGAAAGAACAGGTGGCCAGAGCTACCACCAAAAAGTTGTACTTGAAGTTCTGCTTAGTGATATTAGAAGTTTCCAAGCTAGCTTTGCAGGCACAGACATAACCCATTTGTGTGTATTCGTAGATGCCCACTCAAAGAAATACAGTTACAGGTAAGCAACCTGTCCATCAACCTGTGCTGATTTATATCTGTCTGTACAGTCTCTGTGTGTGTGTTTTATTTTTAAATATTTATAATTTATTAAGAATCTTCAAGTTCTCAAGAAATCACAGAACACTGGTTTGATGCCACGCAGAACCTGGCAGAGAGTGATTCTCTACCATCACTTACAGGTCAGTTAAATCTAACAGGTGGATTTTAATTTTGTAGCAGTTTGGGAACAACAAATATACTAACATGTGTTGGTTGCCTTATTCCAACTAGCACCATAAAACTCTTTCTTGTGTTCTCTTTTTAGCCTCTAAAGGATTTGGCCTTGCACAAATCCATTTTTAGAATATTTTGTAAATCTTGCATAGGATTTAATTCTCACTACTTCCGCACATTCTGCTTGTTTCTACAGTGAAGTTTTCCTTTTCTTTTTACAGGTTTAGCTCTTCTTTCTCATTTGTCCTATTATAAAGCTTTTTATTTCTATAGTTTTTTGTGGAGCTTTCGGGCTATGTGGCCATGTTCTAGAAGAGTTCCTTTCTGACGTTTCGCCAGCATCTGTGGCTGGCATCTTCAGAGAATTCTCTGAAGATGCCAGCCACAGATATGGGCGAAACGTCAGAAAGGAACTCTTCTAGAACATGGCCACATAGTCCGAAAGCTCCACAAAAAACTATGGATGCCAGCCATGAAAGCCTTTGACTCCACTTTTTATTTCTCATTTGCTTTTTGTTAGTTTTCCTGGAATGTTCTTCTACATTTTCTCAGATTCTTCTCCAGTTATCGTCCTCACCATCTATGCCATCATGACAACAATATCAACAATCTTTTGTAGGGCTGCTTTTCCACATAATTGTACCTGAAGCATATCACTGCACAAGAACTGCAGAGCAAATTAAACCATTCATATGTTAGTCCAGTACCAATTTATTTTAAAATATAATAAAGCCCTGCAAATAGTACTACAACTGCAGTGTTCATTTGTTTATTTAAAGTATTTATGTATGACTTCCTACCCCCCGGGACTCTGAAGGCAATGCAGAACAGGTTAAGAACATTTAAAACAATACAGAGATAAAAACTTTTAAAACAAATTAAAACACACTTTGTTGTTGTATGCCTTCAACTCATTTCTGACTATTGGCAATCCAAACACAAATGTATCATGGGGTTTCTTTAGCAAGATTTCTTCAGGCTGAGAGAGTGACATACCTGAGGTCACCTAGTGGGTTTCCATGACCGAGCAGGAATTTTAACCCTGGTCTCCATAGTCATAGTCCAGTGCTCAAACCATTGCACCATGCATTTAAAATGCACTTTAAGGACATTTAAAAATATACTAAGAATTGTTATTAAAATAATGTTAAAACAATTGGAACATTGGAAGCTCCAAACATGAAGCCAGCCTAACTTCCCTTGGAAGAGAGTTCCACAGTTGGAGTTCTTCTACAGCGAAAGTCCTGTCATGTGCACACTAACCTAGCCTCTCATCTTTGGCCCAGTACATGCAGGATTTGTTGTTGGTGTTGTTCTTTTCTTACGTATATACTGCCTTTCTCCCAAATATAGGGACTCAAGGATATACAAGTGGGTGTTGAAAAGGTCCCAAAAATTTAGTGTGATTTTGTCACTGTGTTCTTTTGTATTTTAAATTGTCAGTTTGCAGGATTGTAGCTCTGATTTATGAAGTGTGTTGAATTTTGGGGTAAACCATGTCAGCATAAACCATGTCAGCAAAAAGTCTGGAATTTTGAAGTGCTGGACTTCAGGCCATCTTAAAGTTCTTGTCCTGAAGAAGAAAGTTCCAAAGGAAACCCATGAGTGTATGATGCAAACACTGAGTGACAAGTGCCCATCATATTCATCAGTGAAGAAGTGATGTGCCAACTTTCAGCATGGAGATTTTGAGACTGAACATGTACTAAGGTCTAGGAGGCCTTCAACAGGGTCAGTTCCTGAAACAGTTGAATGTGTTTATGATCTGATTTTGGCAAATCAGCAAATCTCAATTGCTGAGACCCTAGAGGTATCTGGGAAGACATTGGGTTTATAATTCATGAGCAGTTGGTTATGCAGAAGCTGTCAACCAAGTGGTGCTTCAATGTTTTAATACTGACCAGAAACAAAATCAAGTGGATACCTCCAAATTGATTTTGTAGTATTTTGAGTAATCTTGTGATTTTTTTTTTTTTTTTGGAATGACTTGTCACGGTTGATGAAACAAGATTAGATCAGTGTGATCTGGAGACAAAACAACAGTCCTTGACAGTGGCAGCATTTGGATTCTCCATGGCCAAAGAAATTCAAGCCATGGCCATCATTTTTTGGGATCAGGAAGGTATTAAAGGAAGGACCAAACAGTTGATGCAGAATATTTCTCTAACTTGATTTGCTATTTAAAGAAGGCATTGAAGGAAAAACGGCAAAAGAAGCTCCTTTTTGTAGGAGAATGCACCTGCTCACGGTTGACAAGACGATGGATGTTTAGAAGTGTTTTTGAGTAAATAGGCCATCCACCCTACTGACCAGATCTTGCTCCATCTGACTAGTTCCTCTTTCCAAATTCAAGATAAGAATTTAAAAGGAAGGAAATTGTCAAATGATTTAGAGATAATTGCAGCAACAGAGCAGTATCTCAGTGCCCAGGTATCAGAAATTTTTATGGAAGAGTTAAAGAAACTTGAGAAACATTGTATGAAGTCCGTTGAACTTTGGGGTGAACATGTGGAATAGCATGTAAGTTTCATGGCTCTAGGTCATTTGGCCGAGAACTTCTCAGCACCATCTCATATGTTAATATTTTTCAAAATAAGTTTAAAAATTATCTTGTCCAGTGGGCCCTTGGTATCTGCTGGGGTTTGGTTCGAGGACCCCACATGGATACAAAAACCTGTGGATGCTTAAGCCCCATTAAATACAGTGGCAAGTAAAATGGTGTCCGTTGTATAAAACAGAAAAATCAAGGTTTGCTTTTTAGAATTTATATATTTTTTGAATATTTTCAAACTGTGGATGCTTGAATCCGTGAATAAAAAAAAAAATCATGGATAAAGGGTTTGTTATAGAGACCTAGACTTAAACTGTATTAGGACAAGAAGTGACTTTCACCAATCTCTGTGATAAAGCCCTATATATATCTTCTTGATAACTGAGATCTACAGGAGAGGTTCTGTTTTGTGTCCCACCAGTGTGGCCATTGCAACTGGAAGGACATGGGAAGGTCTTGGCTGTGATGCCCCCATTATGGAATAAACTCATACAGCTGACTGCAACATTGGTCTCTTTCTGGTTCCAAGCCAAAATATGTCTGGTTAACACTTTTGAAGACTAATTGGAACAAAATGTGTTCATGGTATTAAATTGTTGTTCAAATTGTCTTGTTTAAAATGTTTTTATCTTGCTTAAATTATTTATAGTTTTAATCTGGAAGTATTTTAAATTGTCTGCATGTCACATCATCCCAGCCTCAGAAAACCCAGTAATAGGTCCATTTTGGATTCCCATAATTAGGAAGTGACTTGAAGGCACACAGTAGCATCATGTTGTATACCACCATGATGTTCTGCAATAAAGGTTGTGGTGTAAATATTTTAATAAATAAGTACTTAATGTTCTGTGAAGTATATATTTAAGAATAAACCCTATGTTATTCTCAAATTAGACCTATGGAAAGGAATGGGACATGTTAATACTGTTTTATAATTTTATTTCTTATTCGTGGTCTTTGTGAAGCACAACTGTGCCTGCACAGTAGATACCGGAACCGCTGGAATAGCTAGGGAAGACTTTTTGGCAGTAGTTCCACCCATCCTCTATATAAGGCCCTAGTCTTCCCGCTGTCACTCAGTTCCTTTTTGTTCGCCGCGTGAGCAGCTCAAGGAACAGCGCTTGGAATCGCTTTCACTTTCAGTTTTGACCACGTTTCTTTCTTCGACGATTCTTTGGACTCTGACTGAAAATTGGACAAAAAGCATAGGTCCTCCAAGGACAAAGCCAAAGACTCCTTTCATCGGAGAGATAAAAAATCTCATCTTCTTCCCAGTACTGATACTGACCAGGACCAGTCCAGATGAGACTGACCTGGCTGCAGGTACCATGCTTACCAGCACCTCTGTACCAAGCGAACTTCCCTTTCCAGCTCAGGCTCAAACTGTTCAGGATCTTGCCCGGCCTCTCTCCAAACTGGTGTTCAAGCCCTATGTCTTCTCTGAGAGCAAATTGGAAAAGTCTCCTCGATTGGCCTCCAGATCTCTATCACCATCTGCAGCTCCTGTGTCTCAGGATCAACTCTCTGCATCTTCAGAAGCTTTGGTCTTTGATGAAGATGATGAAGATGTCTCCACAGGCTTTTCTGAGCCAACCAAATGAGACCTTTTCTTCAATGAACATACCGGGATGTACTATCTCCCCCTGGACCCATCCGAAGTCCGTGCAGGCCGATTTCCCAAACAATTCCTTGCTGAAGAACCCCATCTTCCTTCTTTATGAACCTCCTCGTCTGCTGTCAGCGCCTCTCAATCCCGCCATCCCACAGCCACTTCACATGCAGATGTCTCATGCTTCCAACCAAGACAGCTCTCAGTCCCACAATCTCAATCCTGTCCAGTTGTTGCATTGGCTTCTGTACTGATGATTCAACCACTACAGTGCACTCTGACAGTCTTGTCTGAATTACCCGACTATTCTGACTCAGATGTCACTCATGTACATGAGTCCCAGACTTTGGTCTCTCATGATGCCTTGTCTCCCTCGAGTGATGTAGTCTCCTTCACAGAACAGGTCATCCGCATGGGTAAAGCCATCAATCTGGATGTAACCTACACGGACATCAAGCCTCTCGACCCTGTCCATCAATGAATTCAGGGCAAGGCACCAATTCCTCCCTCCATTCTCTTTCTCCCTTCCATGGCGAAGATAGTCAAGCAGTCTTGGCCATCTTTGACCTCCTCCCAGGCCACTTCCAAAACATTGGAAACCCTGTGTAAGATCACTCCATCTGACAATTCTTGGCTGTTTGAGCATCCTTGCCCAAATTCTGCCATTGTAGAGGCATCTCAGCTCCAGTTCATACCAAAGACCACTATCATCCCGAATGACAAAGAGGCTCACAAGTTGGATGCTTTGACCTGCAAAGGCTACACTGCTGCTATCCTCGAACTCAAAATTGCAAATTATGCAGCCTACATGGCTGCATACCAGCAGAGTCTTTGGGAAAGAGCTCAACCACTTTACGATGACCTTCCCAATGACAAGAAAGCATGGCCATGGCTATCCACACCCAGGCCCACTCTCTTGCCTCTCAACAAATTTCTTCAGCCAGGCATTCAGCTGACTGCTCGGCTAAACAACTAGCAGCAGCCGTTTTCCTCCATCGACATGCTTGGTTGAGGGCCTCTGACCTGACTCGCCAAGCCAGATTGGCTATTGAGGACCTCCCCTTTGACGCCACTGCATTGTTCCACAAAGATACTGACGAGAAGTTGGACTTTAAGAACAAAATGAGGAATACCGTCTGGAAATACGGTATGTCCTCTTCTCGTCAGCCCTTCCAACCCCATCGCTGTTGAGGATGTCAGAAGGCCACCTACCCTCCCAAACAGCATCAGTCCGCTGAATACCAAGGCCAACGGTATTCTCAACTTTCCATTTCTTCCAGCAAATGCCAAGGCCAGCAACACAGCAAACAGCCCTTCGAAAAGAAGGAATCTGACCAGGGCAAGCTCTGATTTTGAAGATGGTCTTACAAATTGTGTGGAGAGGTTATGCCCTAGAGTTTCAACATCCCCCCCCCCTCAAGGGGCTTCATCCTCATCAACCTCCTCCCCCTGACATCCTTTTCGATGAAGTACGCTCCTTATTGGAAAAAGGGGCCATTGAACCTGTTCCTCTTTCTCAGTCTCGAAACTGTTTCTTCTCCTGTTATTTTACTTTCCCCAAACAGGATGGATGACTCTGTCCCATCATGGACCTTTGCTACCTCAACTCTTTCCTTCTTTACAAAAAGTTCAGAATGGTGACTATTGCTTCCATCCTCCTTTTGTTACAGGCTGGAGACTGATTCACCACCCTCGATATCCAGGAAGCTTACTTCCAGATAAGCATCAGAGAACATCACTGAAATCTGTTAGCCTTCTCTGTCAGTCCCGCCTTCTTGTGGTACTGGATCTTACCCTTCAGACTGTCCTCAGCCCCGAGGGTATTCACAAAGTGCATGGCGATTGTTGCAGTCTACCTCCATCAGCAACAAGTCATCATCTTCCCCTACCTGGACTATTGGCTTCTCATGGCACCCTCCAGAGAGATGTTCCTGTCTCACATAGACATTGCCGTTTCCCTTCTCCCTGCTCCATTTTCTTGGATTGATTCTCAATGAAGACAAACCCACACTGTCTCCAACCCAAAGGGTGCGTTTTATAGGTGCAGAGTTAGATTTGACAACGTCGAAAGCCTACCTTCTGGCCGACAGATTTGGCAACCTCCAATCCTCTGTCCGAGCTTGCATGTCCTCCAGACAGATCAGGGCCTACACCGCCCAGATCGCCCTAGGACACATGGCATCCACAACATATGTCACCTTCTGGGCCCATCTTCGCCTTCGCCCATTCTAGTGGCTTCTCAGTCTTTCCGAGGTCTGTCTCTCATTCTTTCCGATGGTGGCTGGATCCAACAAACATCTGCATAGGCATGCCCTTTTCCCTGTCACAACCTCAAGTGATGCTTGCTACAGATGCATCCACCACCGGCTGGGGCGCCCACTGCAAGGACCTGTCAGTCCATGGAATATGCTCCACGTCTGAGCGTCTCCTCCACATCAATGCCTTGGAGATGCTCGTGGTACAGAAGGCCCTGAAACCCTTTGAATCTGTCTTGTCCCACCAAGTGGTGCTTCTCCTCACTAACAATACCACAGTGATGTACAGTCGGCCATTCTTATTCACAGTTTTTTATCTACAAATTCAAGCATCCACTGTTTGAAAATATTTTTTAAAAAGTAAAAATTCCAAATATCAAATTTTGATTTTCCATTTTATATAAGGTATACCATTTTGCTATGCCATTATATTTAATGGGACTTGATCATCCACAGATTTTGTTATCCACAGGGGATCCTGGAACCAAACCCCAACGGCGGCCCACAAGCCACCCGCCAGGAAATCTTATTCCTTGAAATGGAACAGATTCTACACTTTCTTACACTTCAAAGGCCTTTCCCATGCAGATGTCATCAATTCTGTCATCCTGGACTTTCTCAACTTTTTGTCATAGTCAGGTCTCTCTGTTCCTTCACTCAAATGCTACTTGGCAGCCATCTCTGCACATTTTCACTTCACAAACCAACCTTCTTTCTTTGTGGACCCTTGTGGCCCTGATTAACTTGAAACCTCCAATCTCCACTCCCTTGTTTTGTCTGCTTTGTCTGCAAAGCTTTTTGAAGCTCTTTCCTCTTATGATCTCAGGCTACTTACTTGGAAGAGTGCCTTCCTAGTGGCCACTAGTCTGCACATCGAACAAGTAAACTACGTGCCCTCCATGTCGATTCACCCTACCTCAAGTTTCCAGGGACAAAGTGATCCTTCGTCCAGACATCTCATTTTTTTGCCAAAGGTTGTTTCGGCCTTTCACCTCAACCAGGACATTGTTTTCCCCACACTGACTCCAAACTCCTCTTCGGAGACTGAACATCATCTGCATTCCCTAGATGTCAGGTGAGCCCTTGCCTTTCATCTTGACAGGACTTCTGCATCCAGAAAATCCCAAAAACCTTTTGTTTGTTACTCCACCTCGAAGCTGGGACTGCCTGTTTCCCCCCAACGCTTCTTGAAATGGGTGGTATCCACAATTCATCTTGCCTATGAACTCTTTGGGAAAACTCCGCCTGCCTGATTTCGGGCCCAGTCCACCAGGGCAGTAACAGCTTCTTCTGCCTTTCTCTCCGGCATCCCTCTGGAGGACATTTGTTGGACTGCACTCTGGTCACAACCTGTCACCTTTATTAAGCATTATAGACTTGATGCCAGACACAGACATGAATCAGCCTTTGGCAGGACAATTCTTCTTTCCAACTTCTCTCAGGTTGATTGTTATATCACTAAAATCACACATTGTTGGGTTAAAAAATGTTTATTAGCTTTATTCAGGACACTCCCTCCTCCAGGACAATACAAGCTAATCAGTCTGACCCATTTTTATGCTTTGCAGAGACCATGAAGAAGAAGGGCAGGTTGCCTACCTGTAACAGTAGTTATTTGAGTGGCCATCCGCGAATCCAAACAAATCCTGTCCTTCCTCCCCTCGGCTGTGTCCTGCTCTGCTCTGGTCTGCTCCATTGCGGCAGACCTAGAACTGAGTAAGAGCGGGAAGACTGGGGCCTTATATAGAGGATGGGTGGAGCTACCATCAAAAAGTCTTCGCTAGCTATTCCAGCATTCTGGTATCTACTGCGAAGGTGCAGAAAACCCATTTATGTGGATCTGCAGATGACCACTCAAAGAACTACAGTTACAGGTAGGCAACCTGTCCATTTGATTACATGTATTAGTTGCTTTTATAGTAAGGTACTTTACCTGCATAATTTGTTACAATTACTGTATATTTTTATATTTTATTTTTCCTTAGATTGCATGCCTCTGGCAGGATTTAATGTTAGGAATTAATTGTATCTTTAAATCACCATGTAAACTTATGGCACTATACAAATAAATAAATAATGATGATGATGTTAGTCAGTACACTAAAACTAAGTTTAGCCTCAGAAAAAACATGCATTCCAAAAGGGATGCTTTTTTTTTTAATGCTTTCTGATATATTCTCAGGATGGCAGGGTGCAGTTATCCATTGGGTTTAGCCCATGCATACCATCCTTGTGCTGGCAGGAGTCCTTGTTCTTTTTCTGTTCGGACCACTAGGACTCCGTCCTCCTCTCTCAGTTTTTTAGAGCCCTCCTTCTTTTACATTTAGTTACTGTAGGGTTGACCTTAGGTTAAAAAAATAGGAAATGAAAAATGGGGAGGGGGCGGAAGTACTAAGGAAATGTCCTCCAAAATGAAAAATAAAACCACAGAACAAAGGGAAAATGAAGCAGAAATAAACACAGGCAAGGAAAGAATTGAAATTTAAAAATCCCAGATGGCTACTACCCAGCGTGCCTCTGGTAATGACAGATAATGAGAAAATAACAAAAATACTTTAAAACCTCCAGTGTATTAGAGGCAGCCTGGGAATAAAGAAGTTGGGTGGAAGCGAGGCTTCAACTCCGCAATAAAAAGCAATGCAGATCTGCCGCGTAAAAAAGATCTTAAACAGACACAAGCAGTTTTTTTCCGCTGCTTCCTGGCTTGAAGGCAAGTCATGAGGTCCAGCTACCTTGGGAGCCGGTGGTGTGGTTGGTGGAGTTTCAATGTGGCTTCAGAAAAGGCAGCTTCAAGCCACTTTTTCCTGCCCATCTGTTTCAGTTTAAAGTTTGGACCTTCAGAACAAAATTTAAAAAACATAAATTTATTGAATTTCTTAACTATGATTCAGAAATCAACAAATAGAGCCGGCAGTATCAGCCATGCCACATAGGGAGCATATGCAGCAGTCTCAACAAGATAACAAAAGACAAACACAGTGCACGGAAGATAGGGAACAAATGAGAGATGGTGGTGATAGACCAAGGAAGTGCAATAGGAAAAGGAAGCATATGGATGAGTCTGATTTTGAAAAAGGGGGTGAAGATGATTTGGAGCATCAAGGTGAATCATTTGATGACTCTGATGTAGAAGAGGATACTGAGGTAAATGCAGGCAGGCAATTTCAGGGTGAACAGTTTAAGAATTTATTGAAAAGAGTGTTAAAATCATTAGACCTAACAAATTCAGAAAACAAAACAAAAAAATACACAAACTACAATAGGAAGAAAATGAAATTATATACATTACCACTGCCACCACACATAAAGTCACAGACCAAATGGCGGCTGTCGGACAAAATTTGGAGTAGGGAGTACAAGAAATCAAGTAAGAATAACAACAGATGTGAGTTTCAAAGGCTGGGGAGCACATTACAAAAATGTTTTCAGTGCAAGGATTTTGGACATCATCAGACAAGCAGCACAGTAGCAATTATTTGGAGCTGAAAACTGCACGACTAGCTCTCTACAAGTTTACAGAAACAATCAAGAACCAGCATGTTCAAATTGTAATGGACAATATATCAGTGAAAGCATACATAAACAACTAAGGAGGACTAAATCCATGTCATTGATAAAGGAATTGGACAAAAATATTCAGGTATGCGGAGAAAAACCTGGCATGAATCTCAGCAGTGTGTCTGAAAGGAACCTTAAATATCAAAGCAGATTTCTTGAGTCAAAACAGGATTCATCCAGGGGAATGGGAATTGAATCAACAAGTATTTGACAATCTAAACAAAAGATTAGGTCCATTTCAAATAGATCTATTTGCATCAGCAAAGAATTACAAGTTAAACAGATATATTTCAGTTGATGGAAGCTTAGAAGCAGAATACTTCAATGCTGTAGTAGTACCTTGACCGGTACACATTTCCACCAATAACATAATGATGAAAGTAATTCAGAAGATACAGTCAGAGGAGGAGAACTTCATGGTAATAGCACCATTTTGGTCAAGGAAACAATGGTTTCCAGTGTTAGTACATCTGTCAACATCACTGTCAATACTGCTTCCACATCAACCATACCTTCTAAGTCAGGGGCCCAATTTATCATTCATATCCGAATTGGATGCAGCTAACTGCATAGATTTTGAAAGGAGAAAATTACAGAAGTGTGTATAGTTCAAAGAAGTAATAAGACACCATCATGGCTTCTAGACAGCAATGAACAGAGTAAATATATAACAGAATATGGAATGGTGCCTAATGAACTAATTACAAGGTGATAACATAGATGTTGCAAACATTTTGCATTTCTTACAGGACAGACTGAAGAAAGGATTAAGACTGAACACTGAAGCATCAAGTGGCAACTTTGCCAGTATTAATAAGTTTCAACAGGATAGCTTTATCGGGCTCATAAACACGTAAAAAGGTTCTTATGAGGAGCAACACTATTGACGTATCCAGCAGTACATAGATTTTCATCTTGGAATCTTGATTTAGTCCTAAACAGTTTGACGAAAGAGCCCTTTGAACCATTGGAGAAAACTGGTTTGCAACACTTGACATATAAAGTAACATTTCTTCTTGCCATAACTTCTTCAAGGCACATATCAAAGCTTGCAGCTTTGTCCATTAATCCATATTTATGTAAATTTGAGCAGAAAAGACTAGTATTGCATTTAGATCCAACATTCTTACCAAAGTGCATTTGGAATTCACATCATAACAACACTGTCCAATTCCATGTCGTCCACTGGAGAAGAGATGGCATACGTTGAATGTAGTAAGAGATGTACAAATATACAAGAAGAGGACAAATCAAATACAACAATCAGAGGCACTATTCATATCATTTAATCCAAAGACAATGGGTTGGAAAGTATCCGGCCATATAACTTTCTGCTGGATGCCATGCATTTTCCTCTGTTACGATCTGGGAAAAAACCCAAGACCAAGTAATCAATGGCAACAAGAAAGGTGTATATGGTGACTACTTCCTTGTCAGGCAGCAGGCTAGAATGAGCCAAACACTTTTATAAGACATTATAAACTGGATAAATATAAATCAGCACAAGCATCCTTCGGAAGGACTGTGCTTCAAGCAGTAGTAATAGAAAGATAATTTTTTTAAAAACCCACCTTGAGATTAAGCTTGGGTAAATCCCAATGGCTGTAGATAACTGAATGCTGCCATCCTGAGAAAGAGAAGTTATACTTACCAAGAAGGTTCATTCTAGGATGACAGGGGGAGTTACACACATCCCCCCTTAGATAAATACCTAAGGAAACAAAAGCAGGATCATAGGGGTTAGTAAAGGCTAGAAAACAAAAAACAGACAGAAGAGAAGGAAGTGGTAAAGGTCGTAACAGAAAAAGAAGGAGGACTCCAGCCAACAAAAGGTTGGTGCACATGGGCTAAACCCAATGGTAATGGGTAATTCTTCCCTACCATCCTAGAATGAACCTTCTCAGTACATATAGCTTCTCATTTTTATTGTTCATTGTATAGCTTAATTAATTTTTTTCATTTTTTCCCCATCTCTAGAAATACAAACTATAGCTGACCAAAAAAAGGCATCAAAGAACAGTGTTTATGTTCACGTTGGCAATTTAGATCCCTTAGTTTCAGAAGTAAGTCAACTTTTATTTCAATATAATTAAATAAATCCTAAATTAAATAAAAACAATTAACTACAATAGTTGGTTTCATTTGATGCCACTTTACTGTGTTTCAGTCAAATTCTTTTTGCTTATTTTAGGTTGACCTATTGCTTAATTTCCAGAAATACAATGTTTCTGAGATTTCAATTTGTGAACACCCTGACAATTACAGGTATGTATATGACATTATGGGATTTCTTTTAAGTTATAAGGTGTGAACCCCATTCTTTCCTAGAATCATAGAATTGGAAGAGACCACAAGGGCCATCCAGTCCAACCCCCTGCCATGCAGGAACTCTTGCATCAAAGCATCCCCGACAGATGGCCATCCAGCTTCTGCTCAAAGACCTCCAAAGAGGGAGATTCCACCACTCTCCGAGGGAGTTTATTCCATCTTCCAAAAGCCCTTACTGTTAGGAAGTTCCTCCCAATATTGACCTGTTCTGTGTTCTAGTCTCTGGAGCAGCAGTAAACAAGCTTGCTCCCTCCTCAATATGGCATCCCCTCAAGTATTTAAACAGGGCTATCATACCACCTCTTAAAATTCTCTTCTCCAAACTAAACATCCCCAGCTCTCTAAGTCTTTCCTCATAGGGCATGGTTTTAAGACCCTTCACCATTTTAGTCATCCTCCTTTGGACACGCTCCAGTTTCTCAATGTCCTTTTTGAATTACTGTTCCCATCCTTAACCAAAAGTCTGTTTTTCTCCAGCCCTCCTCCCAGTGCTGATACTTCCCTAAAAAACAAACAACCTTCCAGCTTGATAGAGGAAATGGGTGGGGGTAGGGACAGAGGGCATAAAAAGTCTTTGTAAAAAGGAGCTTCTTTGTCAGAGGTTTTGTTAAATAAGGTATGTCCATATTTAAAAGGGCTGAGTTGATTTTTTAAAATGTTTTGTTTGCCTGTATTTATGTATTTTGCATTGGACAATGGATCATACCCCTAACATTTTGGAAGGATTTAGTATTTCTAGATTGAAGCAATCATACTGAATATGTTCTATATCTGCTGTATTGAAATGATTTGTGTGTTCTCTGTTTTGTTCCATTGAATGCTGTTTCTTAATTTTGACACAACTTTTACATCTAGATATGCATCTCTAAGTTTCAAATCATCCCATGAGGCCAGTGTGGCAGTGAAAGAAATGAATGACAAACCAATAAAAGGAAAAGCAGTGAAGGTTCAACTTGTAAAAACTGTGAGAGAAAATGGAGTCCCAAGTTATAAGAGTTCTGTGAAACAAGAACAGGAAAACAAAAGAGTGCATTCCAGTACTGATAAGAATACTGAACATAAGAAGAATTATAATAGGATTTTAGAAATGCCTTCTGCCTTAGCTGCTCCCAGTGTGGTTGCTGGTGGTCCTGTCTCTTCTTCAAAAAAACCAGAGGCTTCCAAAGATTCCCTAAAGTTGTCTTTGTCTGATTTGCCGAACACTCCTGCATCCGTCTCAGCTTCATCAAAAATACCAATTTGTGTTTCTTCCCCTTCCAAAGACCCTGACCCTAAGCCTTCATCAGGAAACTCATGCTTTGATATAGATCAAGAGGTAACTTCTGTTCATACAGGATGACATTCTTAAAACAATGTGCATGCCTTTTTTGCGTGTAAGGTTCATGTGGACATAATACTTCTGATTACTTACAGTTATCCCTCCATATTCATGGGGGTTAAGGTGAAGGACCTTTGTGAATTCGAAAATTTCACGAATAACCCTCCCCCCCCCCAGTTTTAGAGTGACAGGGAGGGGTTAGAGAGGAGCAGGCACACTTGCTCTTTGCTCCTCCAGTGCTTCAGAGAACTTGCCTGAACTCTCTGAGGCATCATAAGTGGGCTGGGGGACTTATGCATGCTGCTCTCACCTCTCCCTTGCCCCAGGCAAGCTCTGAGGCATCAAGGAAGGGGGAGAGAAGTGTGTGTGACTTTTCCCCGCCTCCCAATGGCTCAGAGAACTTTCCTCAGCTGTCTGAATATCAGAAGGAGGGGGCGGGGGACTCAGTGTCCCTTTCTCTGGCTCCTGATGCCTTGGAAAGCCTTGGGAGAAGCCTCCCTCAAGGCCTTCCAAGGCAGCAGGGGCTTGGGGGAAAGGAGTCCCAGCTGCCATGGGAAGTCTTGGAAGAAAGAAAGAGCTTGCCTCTTTCCTTTCACTGTTGCCCTGTAGCTGGCTGAGCTGGGCTAGTTACAGAGTGGCAGGGAGGGGATGGCAAGGAGAGAGAGTGCGTGTGCATGTGGAGGTCTTGACTTCGCGAATGATCAAAACCATGAGTGTCAAAGACGTGAATATGGAGGGACAACTGTAATTGGATCCAAGCTCTGGGACTAGGTCAATCTTTCTAGAGCACTGGCATGAAATACATATAGGGATAAACACTATTACTGTCTCAAGTTAGTTTCAGAGATCCAGGGTTAAAAGAACTGTAATTACCTTTAATTACAGTTAATGTTAGTTCCAGTGTAATCATTATCATTAATAAACCTGGTAGGGAAAACAGGCTTTGGTTCAGTTCTTAGTCCCATTTATAATAGATAATTTAAATCAGTGATACTTGTATAATTGTTGACTTACGAAATTCAGTTGATTCAGTGGGTATAGTTGGGTTGGGAATTATTATTATTATTATTATTATTATTTCTAACCTGCCTCTGCATAGCAACCAAGGCGGCGTAAGACAGAATTAAAATAAACAGCAGTTTAAAAACACTCTTATCAACATAGTCTTTAACTCTCCCACCCCTTAAAACTAGATTAAACTAATGCAAAGTTAAAATAACAATAGGATAACATAAATACAATAAAACCAGCTTTAGGACAACACAGGCAGTGTTTGGGACAGCATAGGCAGTGACATCGAGGAGGCCGGGTAGTAATCGCCTCCATTGAGCCTGGAAGTTATTCTGGGAAGGCCTGCTGGAAGAGGTCCATCTTTATTGCTTTTTTAAAGCTATTAATGGTAGAAATAAGACGGATCTCGTCCGGCAGGCCATTCCATAATCTGGGAGCAATCACAGAAAAGGCCCTCTGGGAGGTCTGTGACAGCCTAGCCTTCAGGGGCTGAAGCAGATTTCTCCCAGAGGACCGGAGGGTGCAGGGGGGATCATACGGGAAGAGGCGGTCCCTGAGATAAGATGAACCAAGCCATGTAGGGCTTTATAAAAATCAACACCTTGTACTGTCCCCAGAAACTAATCGGCAGCCAGTGGAGAGATTTAAGCACAGGTGTTATGTGTTCTCTCCTAGGTGTTCCAATAACTAACCTGGCTGCCATGTTTTGTACTAATTGAAGTTTCTGGGTTAGGCACAAGGGTAGCCCCATGTAGAGTGCGTTGCAGTAATCCAGACGTGAGGTTACCCGAGCATGTACCACAGTTTCCAGATCCTTCCTATCCAGGAAAGGGCACATCTGGCGTATCAGCCGAAGTTTATAGCACGCACTCCTGACCGTCTCATTCACCTGGCATTCACCATGTGAAGCGACAAATGGTCTAAATATCCTAACGGGACCAAATCCTGTCTGATTTTAGAAGCTAAACAGGGTCAGCTCTGGTTAGTACTTGGATGGGGGGCCGCCAGCAAATACCAGGTGATGTTAGTTGTTTTTCAGAGGAAGTGACTGCCAAAGCCAACTCTTGAGTATTCCTGGCCTAACATAATCCTATGGAATTCATTGGGTCACCATACATTGATAGGAGGCATGAAGGCACATACACACACACACTGGTTGGGACTAACTCTTGGATTTAAGCTTTGCTTTTTATAGGGGAAGGAGTGTACAGACTACTTGGCCCCTTCTGCTCACTTAGTCGTGGTTAAGTAGTTGAGACTGTTATGTCTGCATGCCATTTGCATTTAAGGGTCCGCTATCAATAGTTCAGTTGTGCACATGAGGTTCTGTGTGACCTCAGGCTACAACTTCTGTATCTGCAAACGTCTGCACGTGCAGTGGGAATGAACTTACTCAGCACTTATTCCAAAGATAATAGCTGGGTTTCTGTATAGTTCAGTGCTAGTGTAGGTAGAATGTTTCCTTACTTTGTGTATTAATTACTTTGTACAATGTCTACCTAGGATGTTGCAGACAGCCTTTTGCCATTGGGCTCAATAAAGTGTACTCCAAGTTCATCCAGTACCTTTGTACCTCCCAACACATTAAACTTGAGAAGCTTCCGCAAAGTAGTGAAAAAGTTGGAAGAGCTACATCCAAAGGTCAGTAGGTAAGTATGGAGTTTGAAGGTGAAATTCATGGAAGGTATAAATAGTGTCACTTGAAATTCTCTTGGAGACTATAATTACTCTCATTATTTTTAGAGACAATATTTTGGATGCTTTGGTAGAGATAAAAGAGAATAAAGGCCTTCTTAGTGGCTTACCCCTTTGTACTATTGTGCAAATGACATCATCCCTTCTGAATAAGAAGTTTCCATCAAATTCTGGGGAAAATAAGGACAAGTCTAAGAAATAAATAGGTGAGTATATAAAACATCTTGAAATTTCAACATTTTATGCTCTTTAATATGACAAAATACCTTCTGCTGAATAGTATAGATATTATTAATTTCTAGATCTCTCTTGGATTTTAGTTTTGCACCTTGATTAATAGTACACACACACATATATATATATATATAACTGAAATTACTGAATCACTAAGTAGTTTAGCCCTCAGTATAAATCTTGAAAACAAGTAGCCTTTTGTAAGTACTACTGTGCTTATGGAACTAGATGCCATCAAGAACATACTGCATATACTCATATACATGTTGACCTCATGTATAAATTGAAGGAAGGTTTTGGGGCCAAAATCATGGATTTTGATAATGACTCATAGATAAGTCGAGGTTAGAGTTTAGGGGAGGAGAAAGTTTTAACATTGGATTGAGAAGGAAGGAAGTGGAGGGAAATAGGGTGTTTGGGTAGGGAGAGAGATCTGGAGGAGGATGGGGAGAGAATTTTAACATAGGATTAAGAAGGGAATCAGTACACGCACACACTCACACTCCCTGCCTTGGCATCTCTTTCAGAAATCACTGCCAAAGCACGGAGAGCGGGGCATCAGGGCTGCTTTTTTAAGGACCTTTTAGGTTGTTGTTGTTGTTAACTGCCCTCCAGTCAATCTCAACCCATGGCACCTGTATTGACCTGTTCTTAATTTGACCCCAGATTTTAGTGTCAATTTTTGGGCATAAATTTTTTGATTTATAGTCGATTATATACGATATTTATGTTACATTAACCACACATTTTAGCAAGTGTGCTAGCATTGGGCACTTTCCTTCCCCCCCCCCCCCCCCGCTGGAAGATCAGCCGTACCCCGATCTCTATTGGGGATATAGAAAGGTGTTTTTGCTGGGTAGGGATTTGCACTCTGGTCCCAGAGCCATAATCCACTGCTCAAGCCACTACACCATACTGACTCTCTTTTGCAATGGACAATACTGTAGAGGAAGAAATTTGGTAGGGTGTTTTTTGATGTAAAAATAGGGTAGGAAAACGCTTGCCATGAGCTATGGTTGTGATCACTTTGGCTGCCTCTGCAGCTGCTATTTGTGAAAAAGGAAAGTGACCATTGTTAAGCATGTTTCTGAAAGTGCATGTTTAATTCAATGTCTTTGAGTGCCACTGTCCAATATAAACTGAAGCTGGCATTCTTTTTGCCCGTCTTTTTTGGGTGCTGTTGAGTGGCGGCACATATATTAAATTAGTGAGGAAGGGAGAGGAAAATGACAGCAGTTCTGCAGATGACCAGGAAGGCAGCCCAACTTGCAGATCTTGTCTTTGGATTTGTAACCAACCAGTTTACAGTTAAGTCAAAGACTTTCACGGCTGGCATCCATAGTTTTTTGTGGGTTTTTCGAGCTATAAGCCCATGTTCTAGAAGAATTTTTTTTTCCTGATATTTCACCACCAGCTATGGCTGGCATCCTCAGAGAATGCTGGCTTGGAAAAGAGTGGAGTATATGTACTGTTAGTTAACAGGAAGCTATTTGCATGTTAATCTGTGAATTGTTCTGTTGTTGAATGGCAAGGCCTCAGGGTGTCTATTTAATTATTGATCCATTGTCTGCTGGGAAACCCCCCCTCACCCTGGGTGGCTTTCATTTGCATTTGCTGGGTCTTGATTTTGGTTTCTTTCTTGTTCAAGTTGTCCAAGTATGTATGGATTTCAATGGCTTCCCTATGCATTCTGACTTGATAGTTGTTGGCATGGTCTGGAATTTCAGTGTTTTCAAACATCATTTTATGCCTAGGATGGTTTATAATGTGTTCTGCTACTGCTGATTTTTCTGGCTAACCCAGTCTGAAGTGCCTCTCGTGTTCCTTGATTCACATTTGAACACTGCATGTCGTGATCCCTATATAGACTTGCCTGCAGCTGCACAGTATGTGGTAAACTACTGTGGCTGTGTTCTTTGCTGAGCGCAACATTTGCTGGATTTTTGTGGTTGGTTTGTAGACCATTTGGAGGTTGTGTTTCCTCACCACTTTCCCTATTCTGGCTGTGACTCCTTTGATGTATGGTAAAAATACCTTCTCTTTGGGTGGTTGTTTGTCATCACTCCTACGGGTTTTTCTGGGTCTGGCAGCCCTTCTGATATCTGAGCTGGGGTAACCATTAGCCTGTAGAGCCCAGTCTGGGTGCTTCAATTCAGGAAGTGGGGTTCACAGATCCTTTTTGCCTGGTCTACCAGTTGTTGTTTTTATTGTACTATAGTTTAGAGTTAGCTCAGTTCTTATATAATCCTTGCTGGCTTCATCAACATCTTCCCTTTTGCAATGATAATCATGTTCACTCCATCCATGATAACCTTTAGGGCTGAAGAGCGGAGTATAAATCTTATTATTATTATTATTATTATTATTATCATCTTATACTGGAGGAAGGAATTCCTCTGGAATCTATATGTAGGACTCAAAGGCCATTATTATATGGAGAGGACACTTATCTGAATCTTAACAGTAATATGTAATTGAAAAAAGCGCATGATGGGATATCTATTAGCTTTTCCCTGCTCCCCTAAGTAGCAGGTTATGGAGTCCAAGAGGGAAACAATTAGTGGGAGCATATCACATATCTTATGCTTTTCTGAAGTTATATGATAGTAAACAGCTTGAGTTCCAAGTTATCCGAAGGATCATATCTACCTATATGAGCCTGTCCAAGTTTTAAGATTTTGGGGGGAGGGCTTTCTCTTGGTCACACAACATCACAGGCCTGTCTGCTAAGAATGTAGGCAAGAGCCTTCTCAGTGGCTCCTCCTGGCTGTGGAACCTCCCTCCCATGGGTATTTCGATTGAACCCCACCTTGATTTCTTTTTGTCAGTAGGAAAAAGCCTTTTTCTTCTTTGTGATCTGTGACTCACACAACTGGGTATTCCTGCACCTGTACAGTGCATATTTGGAACCTTCTAGAATAGCTAGGCAAATATTTGATAGCTCTGCTCACACTCGGCTCTGTTTCTGTTCATTTACCTCAGTTCCTTTTTGTCCACTGCATGAGCTCCATCTGGGAACCTTTTGAGTGTTGATCTGTTCGCTAGTATGTAACAGTTTATCAGACCTTTGGCTACATCTTACAGCTATCCCTCTGGTATTTCCCTTGGCTTTAACATGTTTTTCTGATTTTTTGGCAATGATTCAGAATTATTATTATTATTTTACTATTCTCTCACTCTTCAGTTTACTAATGTCTCTCTCCAATAATGGATTTGCTTCATTACAGACTGAGTTTTATCACACTAGCAGGCAAACGGGATTTAAACGAGAGTTAAATCAGAGAAAACCAGGAAATGTTGGGTGATAAACTTCAGGCATTTCCTGGGTTTTTCTAGTTTAACTCTCGTTTAAATCCCGTTTGCCCACTAGTGTGATAAAGCTGTGTGCTTCTCAGTTTTCTCCAAAAACGGTGTCTTCATCATTTAAAAGGTGCTTAGATTGCAGGGCTAAACTACCAGGCCAGGTTATCTATTTGTGCTACTTGTTATGTCTTGAAGAAGCACATAATTTGAGGTCCTGCACTCATTGCAAGGCATTACTCCTTGAGCATGCAAAATCAGAGAATCACACCTGAAGGTCCTTCTTTATGAACAGGCCTTAAATTTGCCACAGTCTCTGAAAGCAACAGTATCCGTAACACCTCAACCAACTTTCAGAGCTGTGTCGCTGTCTCCCCCAAAACAACTATCAGAAAAGAAAAACAAGAAGAAAAGGAAACAGAGATGCTGTTACAACACAAGTTCAATCTCGGACTTGACACTTTGAAACAGAAAGATCTTTGGTACAGGCCGTATTTTCGGCCACACACCAGTCTTGCACTTCAGAATCATTGCAAATTGTGCAAATACAGGTTGGTTCTGCATTTCCCAGTCCAGTACTCCACAGCACAGGAAACCATGCTCCACCAGACCCAAGGCCTATGCTACCACCACAAAAGACCGAGCCCGCTCCTAGGGCTTGCCTTCCTCCAACCCCTGAAAGCTGTATTATCACCCTTGTAAAGGGGGTATTCCTGAAAACCTCAAGGCAGTCCTGCACAACAATCCATTCCTGGGCTCCAGAATTCCACCAGCCCAACTTTTCTAAATAGAGTCCACCAGCAAACCGCATCCCGCTGCAGTTGTGGCAGCCCCGATGTGGAAAAAGTGGCCCCCCAAAGTCTTCGCTGGAAGCCCAGCACTCTGTAAGGCCAAACAAAGAACCAACACCACTTGGAACCATGTAAGCGGGGTGCCATCCTCATGGGTGAAAAGAGGGTCTTCAGTCTGTGGACAGGATTCCATGTATCTGCATAAGGTCTGAACAGGGCACAGGCGGGAGCTGTGTATCCCTCTTAGCATGATGGAGGACCCCTTGCCCAACTGGTCGCACTTTGACCTGTGAAGAACTAGATAAACAGTGTTTCCCACAAAAGAAACATACACCTTCTGGCGTATCTGCTTAGAGCCATCCATCTTGGAAGAAGGAATGAGCTCACCCACCTACAGTGTCCCAAAGAAGGCAGTTACAAGGCTCTGAACAGTGAGGGGATCCCGGAAGCTCCCGGCTTTGGAGAAGAATGAAATACCGGCCAAGTATACTGCCATGGTCCTGGGTGCGATCGTAGCCTCCCTCAACCAAACCAGGAATTGGAAGATGGTGTGTGACCAAACTGGCCAATGTGCCCGAAGGCTAGTTGCCCCAAAGAAGGCATACAGCTTGCAGACAGCTCTACTGAATCTCTAAGTGTAGCTGGGGAAAGTGGAGACAGGATGCCCTGCATCACGGCAAGTTTCCAACCTCCCACAGTTCCTCTGGGAAGGGTGTGAGAATTTCCAGAACCTGGCTTCCTGAAAACAGGAGAGAGAGAGGGAGACTGCAGTGTTATTCTCGAGGGCAGGCACAAAACGAGCCTTGAATGAGATGTTATGGCGGAGACACAGCAGAACAGAACGGCGAAGAAGCATAACTTGCTCAGAGGTTTGGTGTTTTAAAATCCTGACTACTGCCTGGTTGTCACACCAGAAACAAACCGCCTAGTTGGCAAAGGCACTGCCCCAGATATGGACCGCTACCATGATAGGGAAAAATTCAAAAAGGTGAGGTCTCAGAGGACTGAGCCTCTTGAAAAAAGACACCAAATCCCAGGCTTCCAGCATATCTGAATGCACTTGGAGCCCCCATCCCAAGTCCCAAGGATGCTCCCACAGTGAGACCCTATTGTAATCTTCAAGAAACCCCTTCCACAAACTAGGGCGTTTGATACCTATGGTAAGGCAGATGGGGTGGTGTGCTGCCTTGACCCCCCACCACGATCCTAGCCAGCTGAGTGCAGAACACTCTGCCTGGGGAATCTACCCAAAATTGAGGTGTTCCAATTGCCTTGACGATTGCTTTCTGAGCTGACAGTATGGCCTTAATCATTGAGCGAAGGGTTTGGAGCTTTTCCTTTGAACAGGCGGGAGACACCTGCCACTGAATCCATCTGGATTCCAAGGGATGTGGAGGGGGCCATTGGTCTTTTCAGCTGCTATTTTAAGATCATCTACTAGAGCAATAGCTGCTGCTTCTGCCTTCCTGACTGGATTACCAGTAGACAGTATGTGCTGGGCTGCTTTGTGGTCACACGCATTAACTTTTATGTCACACTATAGACTGGATGCTCCCTCCAGAACTGATGAAGCATTTGGGAGGGCTGTCTTAAAGTAAATATCTCTAATATTCTCTGGATAAGAGCTCTGTTGTCTTACATTTAATAAAAATTTCATGTTTGAAATGTTACAGTTTTTATGTTTTTAGCATGATGCTCCCACCTTCTTATGTAACTTGCTAGTCTCTCATTAGTGTGAGTCACAGAGAACAGGAAGAAGAAGAAGGTGCATACCTGTAACTGTAGTTCTTTGAGTGGTCATCTGTGAACTCATACAAACCTACCCATCCTCCCCTCATTATGTGTTCTCTATCTTGGATCCTTTGGATGCTGTCACATGGTGTCCTTTGGAATTGAGATAAATTAGCGGAAATAGTGGGGATTTACTTTTTGGACCCTCTCAGTATTCCTCCTTCCGAGGCAGAAATTGTGGCGAGGTAACATCAAATCAAAGACAAGGATAAGCCTTTAGTCAACCAAGTGAGCTGGATTTTCTGCTCACTTGGTTGACCAAAGGCTTATCCTTGTCTTTGATTTGATGTTACCTCGCCACAATTTCTGCAAATTTCCAGCTTCTCAGAAAATCCTCCTGCTTCCTTGATCTTCTGGTGAAGAGATTCCAATCTTCACTCTCCAGTGTTGGGCTCAACACGAAGGTGGAACTTGGACCTTATCTTGGGGCACCACTGCCAAAATCCCCTTGAACCTATAGCTACCTGCAGTCTCCAGTTGTTGTCCTGGAAAACTGCTTTCCTGATCATGATTTTGACCTCCAGGTAGGCTGGCCTTCTCTGCATTCTCTGGGTGGACTATCCATACTTGAAATTCTATCCCGATTGAGCTGTCCTCAGACCTGACATTACCTTCTTGATGAAGGTGGTGTCAGCTTTCCATATCTACCATGGCATTGTTTTTCTGGCTTTCCTGCAGACCTCTGCTTTGTCTTGATGCAGGGAGGGCTTTTGCCTTCTTTGTCAACAGGACTGTGACCTTCATACTCCTTGGTGAAGAAAAGACTACTACAGTACCTGTTTTCTTGCAGTGCTTCATGAAATGGGTGGCACTGACCATCTCATGTACAAACTGGCTTGAAAGGTCCCTCAACTTTGAATTCAAGCCCACTCCATGTAGTCTGTTATCACGTTTTCTGCCTTCCTGGTTGGTGTGACTCCCACAGACATTTGTCATGCATCTACCTGGTCATAGCCCCATGGCCTTTATAATTCATTACGGGGTGGGCTTGAGGTCTTGGGCTGACACTGCTTTTGGGAGGGGTGTACTTCATTCCAGTTTGACTTCACTACCATGTGTATATGTTTTGGGGTGTTTTCCGTTCCTTGAAACTGAGTCTATACTGTTGTTGCCTCATATGGGTGGGAGGCATTCTATGTGTGTTTCATGTTTTGATGGCTTGGGCTTCACTTAACATCAGTAAACATTTAAATTTGCATTGATACTCCCACCTCCTTTTTTATGTATTTTGCTAGTCCTCCATTAGTGTGAGTCACAGAAACCACAAAGAAGAAGATGGATACCTATAGACTCATAGAATTATAGAGTTGGAAGAAACCACAAGGGCCATCCATTCCAACCCCAGTCAAAGCATTCCTCAACAGATGGCCATCCTGCCTCTGTTTAAAGACCTCCAAAGAAGGAGACTCCACCACCACACGCTTAGTGGTGGCTGCTTCTTATAGTGGTACAGTGGTCCCCCAGCTTACGAATCCCCCGGGGTACGAAACCGGCGGGACCGCTACAGTATCCCCCGGGATACGAAAGAAAAAAACTTTAGATCGACCACGCGGTCCGTTTACAATAGCGGTCCCCCAGGAAACGAAAGCTTCCGGGTTACGAAGGTAATCCCGGAAAGGATTGCCTTCGTAACCCAGGGGACGACTGTACATCCCGGCACTGTCCCTGAGGATTGTCCCTGCTTCTCTTCCTCATCATTCCTTTTAAGGGAGAGAGCTTCAAATCAATTCTGTAGCTGCAAGCTCACAAAATGTTCCCTGGTTTCCCTACTTCTGTGTGTGACTTTCCTCCAACTGCCTACCTCCTGTGTATGTGAAGCTACCTTCTCTGTAGAAACTTTCTGTGTGTGTTCCTGTCCCGGACTGAGGCCAGCACACACCAACAAAAGCTGATAAGGCAGTTCCACTAACCTAAAAGTTGATCCTAAGTCCAAAAGCCAGAGCCAAGGTCAGGGTTGAGGAAATCACAGAAGTCAGTCCGGTCCGAGGTCAGGGCAAGGAGAAAGCAGCAAAAGTCCAAGTCGTTCCAAGATCAAGGCAAACCAGAGTTCCAAAGACACGAAGCCAGCACACAGTCACACCAAGACTGTGTCATATCATACCAGTCATACCATAAGTCATACCATAAGTTCTGGCAAAGGGATGGCGTCCCACAGGTGCTTAAGTAGGAGAAACCCTCCCTGTTGGCAGCTGTGCTTTATTACCAGCTTGCTTTTCAGCAAGCCTGCGGGACCGAAGTACACAAGCACTCTCAGCCCTCCTTTCCTTAAAGGAGGGAACCACCAAACTGGATTCTTCATTTGAAACCTCACTCAGATGCTTAGCCTCTGAAGGGAGCTCCACAGTGTTGGAGCCTGGCTGGGCTCCCGCTCCTGGGGCTGAAATGTCACGACTGGGGTCTGGCATGGCAGAACTGGGACCTGGTCTAGCCTCCAACTCCTCTTGCTCCTGAGGAGCCATGCCCTCCTCCTCATCCTCTGACTCCATCTCTTGGCTGGCCATGACAGTTCCCCATCCAGGATTGTCCATACCGTTCTGTCCAGGAAAACCTGTTACTCCCTAATAGGCTGGTGTCCTTACCTAGACCTCCAGCTGCTGGATCTTCTCTTCCAACAGGGCTACCAGCTTGCACTTGGTGCAGCTGAAGTTACTTACATCCATAGGCTGTAGTTCTTCGCTATTGTCTCTGTGAATCACACAAATGACTTTTCCTGCCACTGTGCAGAGCATATTTGGAACTTTCTAGATCTGTTAGAAGTGCTTTGGCAGTAGCCCCATCCACTCTCCAACTACCTTATTGACTGTCTTCCTGCCTAAACCTTCAGTTCCTTTTTGTCCACCGCAGCAATAGCATCTGAAGAACTCTTCAGAGTTTCATTTTCCTGTCAGTCTTTAAATTCTCCACTTGACAGGCTCAATCTGCATTTTGGTGGTAATTTCGTCTTGTTCTTCGTTCATATTTTAAGAGGAATGCCGCGATTTCTGAGGAAATAGCCACTCGGCTTGCTATTTGTACTTGGCAAAGGCCCATTGTATTACTGAGACAAAGTTAATGAAGTGCCTATCTGAGGCTTTCAGCAATTGGAAAATTATCTACTTTGGATGTGTTGACGGCTTCTTGTTCCCTGTCCTACCTCAATTCTCTTTGGTCTCAACCCTGCGAATTTGTCAAACTGATTGACCTCAGGCGATTTTATTTGGCATCTGCTGCCTCATAAGCTAAGAAGCGTCAGGTGATAATCAGGTCAGTGTTACCATTGCCACAGACCATCTGGATACTCATCTAGGAGAAGAACATTAAGAGCCGAAGATTAAAACCATTTCTTCATTCTACATGGACAGAGTCAGATGCAGCTGGCCTTTCAGTATCTGGGGCCCATTGTTGGTACCGCTTCACATTCCTCTGCTCCATCTGGTTACAGGTAATCAACCTGTCCTTCCTCAATCCTGCTTTCATCTCGATATTTTGTCATGCCTGTCATGACTTGTGGCATTGGTGTCGATGGAACTGGTAGTTTTAGTGGCAAGGCCCCTATATAGGTCATCTGGAGGTAGGCCGGGTTACCACTGAAAATGCTTACATAACATTCTAGAAGGTTCCAAAAGATGCAGGTGCAGTAGAACCCATTTGCATGAATGCATTGATGACCACTCAGAGGACTACAGCTACAGGTAGGCAACCTTTCCTTCTCTCACACTGCTAGAATATGGGGTCATCTAATGAACCTGAACAACAGAGTTAAGAAAGTACAATCAACCCTCCATATCATGAATTCATGTATTCAGGGCTTGAAAACATTTTTAAAAAATATATAAATCACGCAAAGCAAACCTTGATTTTGGTATTTTATATAAGGGACGTTATTTCAGTATGTTACTGTATTTAATGGGACTTGAACATCCATGGAACTTGGTATCCGTGGGTGTCCTGGAACCAAAAAAAAACTGAAAGGTGATACCCTAAACAAAAACAAGCAAATGAGGGAACAGAAAGTTTAGGGGAAATGAATGTCAGCAATACACAGTGATGTAATGAACAAACAAATGTGTTTACTAGAGTAATAAAAAGCACAAAATGGCTGGTGAGCCAGTCAGTGCTGTACTTAACAAATGACAAATATTAAAATTGAGGCAAACAACTGCAATTCACAGAAATACCAGTTCTCCTGTGTCTCATAATATAAAAGAGAAAAAAATGTAATAAGGATGCAATGATGAGAGACACCACTGGGACTGGATTGTGTGGGGTAAAGCAGTTGGCTCATAACACATTAAAATCTAGAACCGAGACCATTGAGACAAACAACTGCAATTCACAGAAATACCAGTTCTCCTGTGTCTCATACTATACAAGAGAAAAAAAAAATTGTAATAAGGATGCAATGATGAGAGACACCACTGGGACTGGATTGTGTGGGATAAAGCAGTTGGCTCATAACACATAAAAATCTAGAACCGAGACCAAACGCGTTTCGACAGAAACATCTTCTTCAGTGGTCATACAACACTGTGAAAATAAAATGGATAAAGGTCATATACAGAAAAAATGCAGAAGACCATATAGCTTGTGGAGAAAGGCGAAAATATCAAATACGAACTACCTTGCAAATTTATTGTGTGACATGCGGAACTACCCTGTCATGTAGGTAAGTGGAAAGTCCTCGTAGGTCTGTAGTGATGCCTAAAAGAATATAGGTAGGCAAACCATGAAACAAGCTAAATAATAATCACAATTTTTTTGAAAAAATACTGCAAATCATATCCACACTTACCCAGGACTGGGGTGTCCCACATGTGTATGTAGGCCCTAATGAGATTTGGTAAGAAAGAACTCTATATACCTTCCCTAAAGTGAAAAACTGATACACCTGCTGAGTCCCTATTGAGATTTTCAGCAGTGGGTACAGATCCTGAGAGTAATTATGACCTGTGCAGTTAATACGACATGCTAGCAAAATCCACCAGATCATACAATAACAAAAAGACGGGCATGCGGAAAAAGAAATTACATAACAGTTACAAAACATCAGTCCAATTGCAGTTATCATTCAGTCCATGTGGTTTCTGGGTTTGAAGAGTGTAAATCCAAAACATCTCTCTTTTTCTGAGTTTTCTTTCGAGGTGTATTCCAGTACCTGCAATTCTTTCTATTGTCCAGAATCTGATATCCGTATCCGAATGCTTGCATTGAATGAAATGTTGAACCATTGGTGCAGTTGTTCTTCTGTTTCTGATGCAGCTCCTGTGTTCTGATATCCTCATTTTTATCTTTCGAGTGGTCATGCCAATGTACAAAAGATCACAAGGACATTGAATGGCATATACCACCCCCTTGGTGTTACAAGTAAACAAATCATTCAGAATATACAGTCTATTATTTACAGGGTTAATAAACTCCGTAGTTTTCACACAGTATTTACAAGCACTGCAGTTGTAGCAGGGGACATTCCCTTTGGTTCTACTCTGAAGTAAATGGGGCTGAGTTGCCTGGGTTGTGCATTTACTATGGACCAGATGATCTGCAAGGTTTTTAGCACGTTTATATACAAATAGAGGTTTGTTTGAGCACCCAGGGATGTCCTGAAGCAAGTTCCAGTATTTAAGAATTGCATTCTGTATATATCTGGTGTTTCCATTGTATGTTATAGGTATAAGCATTCTAGAGTGTGTTGTTTCTCTCTGTTTTTTTATGAAGAGGCTCCTTCGCTCCATCCTCCTTACTTTGAAGTAAGCCTGCTTCAAGCCCTTTTTTGGGTACCCTCGTGCTACAAATTGATCTACGAGAATTTTTGCATGTCTATCATATTCTATTAATCCAGAACAGTTCCTTCTGAGTCTGAGGAACTGAGAATACGGTAAATTTTGCTTAATGTGATGTGGATGAAAGCTATCAAATCTCAGGAGAGAGTTTGTGTCTGTTTCCTTCCTATATAAATCAGTTTTTAATAGGACTCCTCTTTTTACCACTAATACATCCAGAAAATTAATTTTGGCATGATCAAAGTTCAATTCAAATTTTATCGTATTGTGCACACTATTTATGCTTTGATAAAATTCAGTAAGTTCATTTTCTGATCCATTCCAGATAATAAAAATATCATCCAGATATCTTTTAAATACTAGTATGTTATCTTTAAAGATGTTATCATCATTCAATATGTACTGTTGTTCAAATCTATCCATGAATAGGTTTGCCAATTCAGGTGCAAATTTACACCCCATTGCTGTGCCTGATATCTGCCAGTAATACCGATCCTGGAATGAAAAAAAAATTTTTTTAAGAGAAATCTCAGCTAGTGTACACAAAAAATGGGTGGGGGGATACAGGTGGTCTCTCCTCTTATTTAATGTTGATTCTATAATTTCCATGGCTTCATCATGAATTATATTAGTATAGAGGGATACCACATCTAATGTAACCAAGATACAGTGTTCATTAGGCAGAACCATTCGTTCCAAAACTTGTAAGAAGTGGCCAGTGTCCTTAATATAAGTAGGTATCTGTGGAACAAAAGGCTTGAGGAAAAAATCAACATATTCTGCGAGGGGTTCCAAAATGGATCCACATCCTGATACAATTGGTCTGCCCGGGACCGGAAATTTTTTCTTGTGTATTTTTGGTAACAAATAAAAAAGAGGTACTCGATCCTCCGATTCCAATAGAAAATCATATATGTTTTTACCTTGATGGCTATATGCTACTGTCAGAATTAAAAAACAAAACAAAACAGTGTGCCTCTGAATATCATTTGCCTAGAAACAGCAGCAGGAGAAAGCGATTGTCCTTGTATCTTGCCCGTGCCCTGCCCAAAGGCATCTGAATGGCTACTGTGGAAATCAAGATTAGATAGGCCTTTGATTTATCTCAAGGCAATTGTAATGTTATGATGACATTAGGCTAGGATAATGAATGCCTATCATTTATGCCTCCCCTGTCATTCAAGTGTAGAGAACAAGCTGAACAGCAACTGAGAGAGTTTTATTTGCTCCCCCAGGCAAAATGCCTGTGCTCTGACCGCTATACAGTCAGCCCTTCACATTTGTGGGGGTTAGGGGCAGAAGACTCCCGTGAATGTGGAAAAACCTAAAATACGTGTGAACCCCTCCCCCAGAAGCCAGTTGAAAGCACGGGAATGGCGAGGGAACAGTCATGCACATGCTCCTCCTCTTCCCCCACCCTTCCATGCCTTTCCCAGTGGGACTACTGTCTTCCCCAGGCAGCTATGTGACTAGGAAAGGCACAGGGGGATCCATCCCCCCCATTCCTCTTTCCTGTCCAAATTGCTGCCTGGGAAGGCAGGCACCGATCCAGCCAGGAAAGAGCCGGGGTTGGCATGCATTGCCTTCCCGGCTGCATCCTCCCTCATGGCTTTTTTTTCCCCAAAAGGAAAAGCCTGGGAGAGAGGGAAGAGGAGGAGTGTGCACGCACATGGCTGCCTTGACCTTGCAAATAATCAGTTTGTCAAAGTGTCAAAGCCGCAAATATGGAGGGCCAACTGTATAGGGACACTCAGTGTTCACAGGTGAACTATAATACCCCAGCCAAAGTGTTCCATTAGAATGTCGAGTTCTTCCCTCTGTTTTCAATGAATAGAATAATGGGGTTTTTTTTTTTACAATAATAACTTGAAGGTTTTTAGAACAAAGCATAACCTTTAAAATCATGTGCTTTTTGTGGAGCTTTATTCGGTAATTTAGACCTGTGTCCTAAGTTCCTCCACACCGTCTGCCCAAAATCTAGCTTAATGTTTTAGTTCATTCTGATTCCTAAGAGAAGGTAAGAGGCCAGTTTGGGTTATCACCTTTTTAAAAATACTGAGCTGTAAAATACAGTAGCTGTGTATGTCAGTCTTTCCCTTGTTAGCAGTCTCTGCTGAAAAGGTTTGTAAGATGTTGGCTTTTGGGAAGTTGATATTTCTGTTGGTATTATGTGATCAAATAAACACCTTTATATCTAGGTTTCCGTTTCATTCATGTATTTTGGATTTTCTGCATAACCTAGGTTATTAGATACTTTTAAAATAGATACTTTCCTGGGCACTGGCAACATTAAAACAGTATTTGAAGTGGCTTTCAAATTTGGACAGAGTCCTATTTATTTTCCACCTCTCCTATCGCAGGCTGTTGATGAGAACTTTGAATCAAACTTGCTCCTAACATCCCTGTCTTTCCTGAAGGGAAGAAGAGCAATCTCTGCTACTGTGGAAGCAAGGAGAAAGACCTAGTTGGCTGTCCTGCCTATGCTAATACAGTGGTCCCCCGACTTACGAATCCCCCTGGGAACAAAATCCCCGGGGTCCGAAACCGGCGGGACCACTAAAATTCCCCCGGGATCCGAAAGATCCCCCGGGGAACGAAACGGAAAAACCGCGCGGCCCCTTTAAATCGGCCGCGCGGTCCGTCCGCTAAAGCGGTCCCCCGGGAAACGAAGACTTCCGGGTTACGAAAGGTAATCCGGAATGGATTACCTTCGTAACCCGGGGGACCACTGTATTGACATTACAGACTGGCAGAAAATTGTATTCTGCAAGGCTGTTCAGTGACCTGTCTGGCTGCAGATGATCAACTTTGATCTGAATATGGAGGTTCATAGTCTTCTATCTTAGACATGTTATTTATTTCCATATCTCTGGGGTTAAACAATTGCTTCTCTGCAGTAGAATGTAGGGAGGAAAATAAAAGATAAAAAAAATGTTATTAAAAATTAGGATATTTAAATTCTACTGTCTTCGGTGACTGAATATTTCTAAACTAGCACTTTTTCAGTTTTTTGAATGCTGTGGTTCTACTACCATGTGTAGATTTCATGTCATCTCTTTGCGTTCTACAGTAGTTTGTCTGCACATTCACATTGGCAGCTGTGACTAAAAGAAGAAACCATCTTTGCTGGCATTACAAGAAAACACTTTGAGTTGAAGAGTAGCTGTGACCCACAGATCTTCAAGAACATACAGGTTGAATGAGTAACAAAGGAGAGGTTTAGGGGAGTCTGTAATTTGGTTGGAAAATATACTTGTTTTAATATACCTTTATTCGTGGTTTTGTTAATGAGAACAAGTTTATAAGAAACTGATGCTGTAACTTGTAATTCTTCAAAAAAGGTTTAGAACACTTTTGCCTTAAGTAATTACAAAAATAACCTTTTATCAGTATTTTGCATTTGTTGGTTACTTTAATATGAAATACACGAGAATATGTCATTTCATAAAAATCTAACAATTGATGTTTGTAATGTTAATATCAATAAACAGTCGTAGTATGGCTTAGGATGTTTGAGTTTGATTTACAATGTTCATATTTGAAGTAGTAAAGAAAAAAACCTTAATTTTAAAACAATATATACTACAAAAATCAAAGGATATTTAGCAGTTCTGTTACTCATAGTTCTGCACATAGGGTACAAATTTTAAGTATCATGGATTTCAGAGGAGGATATTTAGCAGTACAAGCAAATGAAAAGGGCTTTATTTTGACCACTTTATTCCTTAGTCTATATGGTCATGAATTTACTATTGACTTTACAGATCAGATATAAAAGCACAAAACCAAATCAAAAAACTTTCTTAGGTTCCACCAAAAAGATATGAAAGACTGACAAAACTTTGAAGTTCTGCCGAAGTCCTCATTAAGTCAGATGGTAACAAAAGCAGGGGGTGTTAAACTAGCTGTTACAAGGCAAGCTTATATTCAATCTGCAAATGATAGTTGTTAATGATGCTTGCAGGCAATGTGAGTTTTACTCTAGACAACTCTTTGATCCTTTTTTCAGTTTGTTGCTTGAATAGATGTAATTCTTCATGTAGTACAACAGATGGCAGCAAAAGAAAACATCTCACTGGTTAAGTAAAGAGCAATGCAATAGATGCACTTTGGACCAATCTCAGAATTGATGCGTGGGAAAGCAGTATAATTGTAGACCTAGTTATAGAGCTGAGCGAGACCAGTTGCTGTTCAGTTTTTCATCTATAAACTTGCACTATGTCAGATCAATTCAAGGCCTAGAACTGGACTGAAGTAAGCAGTTTTGTCCATAATTTAACTTATTAAGCAAAGTAATACTGTCAGACTGCATAGCCTTGTGGCCCTGAAAGTGAGGGCAGTGACATGTCTGTGAACATTATTTCTTAGGAAAGGTGGGGTCATTCAAAATGGTTGCATTAGAAACTATAGTTAGGTTTTAATTTTCTACCAGTAAGCTGAATTTTAAGCATTCAATAGCAAGTGCCCAGTTGCTATGAAGGTGTACATATCATATGTGAACCACTGATACAGGACTGGATAAGCTGAGGTCCTCCAAATGTTGATCTCCAATTTTATTAGCCCCTGCCATCTTCACAATTGGTGAACGGAAAGTAAGTGCAAGAGTTCAGTCTCAGTAGGAGCACAGTTTTTCCAGCTTTCTTCTTGAATACCGTACATTAAAATTTTCTGCAAGAATAATATAATCTATTCACATACGGAATTTAACATTTCTAATGTTTGCTAGAGTTTGCAAGGGGTAATTTCCTCCAAAAGTTTGTTTCATAAATAATCAGAAATAGAACAGTACAGACACATATACTCTAGCAGAATATAAGGGATAACAAGCTGACCCAGTCTAGTGCAAGGTCTTCAGGGTTCTTGGAAGCACAGTAAGAAGAGCTTTCAGCTTATAACCTATGGTGAGTATTGCATGGTCTTCCAGATGTTGAACTGTAGCTCCTAGAACCTTAACTGGCATAGCCAATAATGAAAAACGCTTGGAGTTGAAGTTCAACAACATTTGGAGGGCCACAGGGTTTCCTACCCTGACAGGCATTCAACAAGCCACCAGTGTATTTTAATTCATGGTGAAAAGCAAGCAGCCCAAGATCCAAAATGAAAGCATGGAATGTGTTGACAACATCTCAGTGGAAACATGATGCAATAACCGTTAGAATAGAGATGCCCCAGAGTAGCTTTTTTAAAAGATGAAAAACTGAGTGTGCAACCAAAAGAAAAAAGAAGCCCTGCTAATACAAATTGTATCAGTGTTACTTAATCACTGTTCTCAAGGTTGTCACGGGGGGGGGGGGGGGCGGGAGGGGAGGCAGCTTGCGCTAGGTGATACCCCTGCATCCCAAACATCTGCCTTGACAGAAACAGGCTCAGGTTTGTCTGCATCCCTTTAAAACACTGAAAGATGGTGTGAGTGGGCCAAGGATCCATGGGAGGAGAAAGGTGAGGCCCTAGTTTTATTTATTTTTTAAAGTAATTAATTTCTTAATTACATTTTTAATTCTTTTAAATTTTCTTTAAAAACATTGCATCTTACCAAATTTTCACTTTAACCACATGAAACCATGTACATGTAAAAACATTTAGGCTGTGTGTATGATATTGTAACTTAAAGGTATAATTTTAATTTTGCTCGTTGTTTATGTCACAGCTGTTGTTGCTACATCCAGTGATATACTGGTATGACGTTTAATGAGTAACCTTAGTACAAACAACATTATTAAACATTACTGTATAGTGTCGTCAGGGAGGATGCCAATGGGAGGGTGACACCAGGAGTTATTGCACCATTGATGCCAACATTAGAGACCCCACAGCTTGTACGCTGCTATTTTGTGATACAGGGCATGATACTTAATTTGGTTTTATTAAAAAGTGAATAAATTTTCCTATTTCAGGATCCTCTCCTAGGTAGTCCATTCATTACACATTTGATTCTGGACCAACTTGGTTCCCTCCCACAACATTTTCTTCCTCTTCATGTTTAGTCTGAGGAAGAACCCTGCAGCACTCAAAAGCTTGCTCATTCCTTGGAGGACTTAAGAAGAAGAGCAGCCTGAGTTTGGAGTCTGTTTCTGTGTTGCCTTTCTATGGAGCCCAGGTTGCCTCTGCAGGGTGACTAGAGGTGGTCCTCCTCCTTTTCCAGGACACGTCCTCCATTTCAACCTCCTGTCCAGAAGGGATTCCAAAAGGTCCTCCCTTTGGAGCATCACCAAAGAGCTCATTGACCACAGGATTCCTCTGCAGGACATGCCCTCCATTTCAGCCTCCTGTCCAGGAGGAAGTCCAAAATGTCCTCCATTTGAGGTGGCCCTCCTTTTCCAGGACACATCCTCCATTTCAGCTTCTGTCCCGGAGGGATTCCAACACATCCTCCATTTGGACCATCAGTAAGAAGCCAATTGAGCACAGGGTGACCAGAAGTGGTGGCCCTCCTTTTCCAAGACATGTCCTCCATTTCACCTTTCTGTCCAGGATAAATTCCCTCCATTTGGAACATGACGGAGGAGCATGATTTAATATGTCCATCAGTGTGTGTGTGGAGGGGGGGGCTTTTCTCCATTTTGTCTCAGATGTCCTCCTTTTTGCAGTGCCTTATCCTTGGAGGCAAGGGTCCCCCTTTTATTCTTCCTCCTCCACACAGTCTGACCAGAGGTCTTAACCACAAAGGAAAAATGGGAATCATGGAATCGTAGAGTTGGAAGAGACCACAAGGGCCATCCAGTCCAACCCCCTGCCATGCAGGAACTCCCAATCAAAGCATCCCTGACAGATGGCCATCCAGCCTCTGCTTAAAAACCTCCAAGGAAGGAGACTCCACCACCCTCCGAGGGAATGTGTTCCAATGTCAAACAGCCCTTACTGTCAGGAAGTTCCTCCTAATGTTGAGGTGGAATCTCTTTTCCTGCAGTTTGCACCCATTGTTCTGGGTCCTGTTCTCTGGAGCAGCAGAAAACAAGCTTGCTCCTTCCTCAATATGACATCCTTTCAGATATTTAAACAGAGCTATCATATCACCTCTGAACCTTCTCTTCTCCAGGCTAAACATCCTCAGCTCCCTAAGGCGTTCCTCATAGGGCATGGTTTCCAGACCCTTCACCATCTGAGGACTCTTTCATACAAGGCTAAATTGGAAGTATAATTTAAGGTCAATTCGAATGCAATCATGGGTTTTATGTTATTGCAAATTAACTCTTCACATGCAAATTCGGGCAAGAGGGAAACCAATTCGAATGCAATCATGGGTTTTACCTTATTGCGAATTAAAGCTTCGCATGCAAATTCGGGCAGGAGGGGGTTATTTTCGGGTAATGGGAAGTAATTCCGAACGGAGCAGAGGTTCATGTAAATTCGCTAAACAAGCGAATTTACATAAATCCGCATTGGCTGCATTCGGAGTTGGGAGAAATTCCTCCCCGTTTGAAAGAGTCCTTAGTCACCCTTCCTTCCTTCCTTCCTTCCTTCCTTCTTTCCTTTCTTAGGAGTTTATCAAACGGGAGGAATTTATCTTTATTTCAAATGGAGCCAATTGAAGCCAATTCGAATTCACGTGAATTTGCTAGTTAAGCGAATTTATGTGAATTCCTGTTGTGTTCGGAATGCGTTCAGAGTGAGTTCCCATTATTTGAAAATGACTTCTCATTGCCCGAAATTGTGTGAGATGCTTTAATACGAAATAACGTAAAACCCATGATTGCGTTCAGAATGACTTCCCTTTTGCCCGAAATTGCGTGAGATACTTTAATACGCAATAACGTGAAACCCCATGATTGCGTTCAGATTGCCATTAGATTATACTTCCAATTTCTGTCATCTGATAAACTCCTTAGGGAGGATGCTTACCTCGTACAAAATGCCGAAAACACATTTATTGATTGATTTGATTTCTAGCCCGCCTTTCTCCCAAGGTAGCTCAGAAATCAAAACTCTCTCTCTCTCTCTCTCTCTATATATATATATATATTGCAATAAAACAGTGGAAAAACATCATCTAAAAACAATATACCGTGACAGCCATTGAAACCACACTAAAAGGCATGCTAGTCGCTAAAAAGTGACTGCTTCTTGGGGGGGAGAGGGGGAATGTTCCCAAGGGAGGACATGTGGGAATCCCTGCTGGACAGTAAGAGGCTGGGATCAGGTCCTGGAAAAGGAGGAGGAGGGAGGTGGCTTCACCCATGCAGACCCTCCTCCTTCCCTCCCTCTCTTGAGGCTCAAAAAAAAAAGCCCTGCCTTGGAAGGCAGGAGGCTCTCTCTTCTTTGCTCAGCTGCAGCAGCCTTCTTCAGTCTCTCCTTTGCCTGGGCTGGAGCTGCAGCAGAGTCCAAGGGAGCCATGGCTCTCCTCCTCCGGCACTTCTGGTGGCTCAGCCTGGGTGAGTCCAACATGGAAGGGAGGGATTCCTAGGCAGGCAGGCAGGCAAGGAGGAGTCCCCCTTCTGTCCCTATTGCCCTCTTCCTCCCATGGTGGAGTCCCCCCCCCCCAATGTTTTACCAAAATCCCCGGAATTCCCCAATATTAACCGGAATATTCAGTCAAAATCCCCCGAAAGAAATTGAATCCACTTCCCCAGATTCCCTTGTCTTCAGCCTCTCTTGGTCCACAGGAGGGATTCCCCTTTGGGAAAAAAAAATGCCCTCCCCTTTTAGAGCATCACTCAAAAGCATGGATTTGTATTGACACTGACAGCAGCTTCTTTCAGCTTTTTGTTTTGGTCCCTTCCCCTCCCTTCCATTTGGTTCCTAGCTGGACTAGGAAGCACTGATTCCTATCAGGATGTTTGTATTTGGGGCATGTCCTCGATTTTGTCTCAGATGTCCTCCATTCGGAGCATGGTTGCGAACCATGAATTTATATGAGCTGTTGTTTTGAGTTTTCATTGGGTCCTGTCCTCCATTTCATCTTGAAGGTCCTCCTCTATGAGTGGGGCTTTTTTTTTAGTATGTAGAGAGCTCTTGTAGCCCCTTTGAGACTCACTGTAAGAAAGAATTGGGCAGCATGAGCTTTCCTAGACTAAAGTCTACTTCTTCAGATGCATATTGTTGTTGTTGTTGTTCAAAGATATAGCCATGTTAGTCTGTGGAATCAGTCTGGAGAGAGCTCTTGTAGCTCCTTTGAGTCTAACTGAAAGAAGGTGCCAGCAGGAGCTTTTGTAGACTTCAGTCTACTTCCTCAGATGATGATGATTAAAAGATATAGCCATCTTAGTCTGTGGAATCAGTCTGTAAGAGAGCTCTTGTAGCCCCTATGAGACTCACTGAAGTGGGCAGCAGGAGCTTTCCTAGGCTTTGGTCTACTTCCTCAGATGCATATTATTATTATTATTATTATTATTATATTATTATTATTATTATTATTCAGCACTATAGCCATCTACTTCCTCAGATGCTTTTGGTGGTGTGGAAAGCCAGGGACAGACCTAGATCAGCTGTTAGTGTGTAATAATGTCAATTCAGATTCAAAACGCACATACTAATGGAATAGATTGATAGATAGGCATCTGTCCCTGGCTTTTCACTCCCCCAAATGCGTCTAGGAAAGCTCATGCTGCCAAATTCTTTCTTTCAGTGAGTCTCAAAGGAGCTTCAAGGGCTCTCTACAGACTGATTCCGCAGACTAACACGGCTATATCTTTGGGTTTTTAAAGGTTTTCTTGGGTCATGCCCTCCATTTTGTGGTGCCTGGTCCTCCTTTACAGTGAGAACATGCCTCCCCACCAGTGTCCTAGTTTTAGCCTCTTCCTCCGGCTGACACTGGAAAAATTACTGTGGTTCTTGTTGGGTGCCTTCAAGTCTTTTCCAACTTATGGAGACCCAACGGCGAACCTATCATGGGATTTTCTTTGGCAAGATTTGTTCAGAGGAGGTTTGCCGTTGTCTTCCCCTGAGGCTGAGAGAGTGTGACTTGCCCAAGGTCACCGACTGGGTTTTTATTCTCCAGTTAGGAATCAAAACCTGGTCTCCAGAGTCCTAGTCCAATGCTCAAACCACTACACACAGGAAAATGCAGGGCTGCTGTTTGTTTGTTTCTTTGTTTTCCTCAGTGTTGTTGTCAGACTTCTGCAGGTCACAATCGTTTGTGTTTCCTCAGTAAATTTACTTGCTTTGGGTTAATCCTTGGAGGCATCCAGGGCTCAATGGTTGGGGAGGGGATACTGGAAACTTGGGTTACCAGTTTGGAAACTGGAGATGGCTCCTCTTCCTGTGATGGTTGTGTAGGATTTCAGCAGGTGCCATAACCAAGTAATAGGCAATACTTGTGCCTGCCACCAAAAGTTCCTCTTCTACAGACACTTTCAAGATCAGGGTAACCAGATGGGTCCTCACCATTAAGGAGGATGAGGCACCACAAAATGGAGGAGATTCGAGACAAACTGGAGAACATGACCCAACAAAAGTTAAAAACGCTCACAGACATGTCAATTCGTGGTTCTTAGTCATGCTCAAAATGGAGGAATGAATTTGAACGCCATCATCATTGAGTGAGACATTTGCAGGGGGATGTGTTTAATGTAATTTGATCATTTGTATGTGTGTTTGTGTGTGGGTATAAGTGGATGTTGCTCAGTTACTGTAGTGTTGCATGTGCTATTTATTTCTAATGATTTATACTTTGTTCTTCATTTTTGGGTTCCTTTTGTCTTTTTGTGTAATTTTCTTTTGTTTTATTGTTGTTCCAATATGAAGCTAAATACACTTGTTCCTCCACATTCGCTGGAGTTGGGCCCTGTGAATGTGGAAAAAACGAAAATAGCAAAAACATTATGTTTTTACCTGAGAGAACACCTCTCTAGGAATCTCTCTAGGAATCTTGACAGTGGAACACACTCCCTCGAAGGGTGGTGGAGTCTCCTTCCTTGGAGGTCTTTAAGCAGAGGCTGGATGGCCATCTGTCAGGCATGCTTTGACTGGGAGTTCCGGCATGGCAGGAGGTTGGACTGGATGGCCCTTGTGGTCTCTTCAAACTCTATGATTCTATGGGATGGTCCTGGAACCAGACATAAGGGATGCCCACTTGCCCACCTTGGGCTCCACTTGGGACTGAACAGAAGCTGCCACCTTGGCCTGCCTTTCACATGACCTGTCTTACATTTCAATCTTCTGTCTAGTCAGAATTCTAAAATGTCATTTGGAGCATGACTAAGAAGCATGGATTTATATATACAGTGAGCCCTTCACATTTGCAGCTTTGACCTTTGCAGATTTCATTATTTGCGGATTTGATTAATATGGAGTTTATCACATGGGAGGAATTTCTCTCAATTGCAAATGGAGCCAATTCGCAATTACACAAATTACACAAATTTGCTAGTTTAGCGAATTTACGTGAATTCTAATTGCATTCGGAATGCGTTCAGAATAACTTCTCATTTCCCGAAAATGACCCTCATTGCCCGAAATTGCATGAGATACCCTAATACGCAATTACGTGAAACCCCATGATTGCATTTGGAATGACTTCCCATTTGCCAGAAATTGCGTGAGATACACTCATACGCAATAATGTGAAACCCCATGATTGCATTCAGATTGCCATTGGAGTATACCCCCAAATTCCGTCGTATGATAAACTCCTATGTTCTGTCTAGAAATCCCTCAATCCTCCAGCATGACTCTGGTCAGCTGTCAAAAGTCACGCTGGAGGATCTAGAGATTCCTAGAGAGAACACTTCTCTAGACATTTGGAGGTCCTCTCTAGGCATTTGTGAGTTTTATGGTCATATTCTGGAAGATCTTGACTACAGAATTGCTCTGAAGGACCTAGAGATTCCTAGAGAGGTGGTTCAGGGTTTTTTTAAAAAGGTTTTTTTTTTTTATTTGTGGTTTCCTACTTTTCGCAGCGGTCCTGTGTCCGTAACCCCAGTGAATGTGGGGGTGTTTTTAGGTTTTCTTTGGTTGAATGTCCTACATTTTGTGGTGTCCCCAATCCACCCCTTGTCCAGCACAAAGGACTGAGGTGGACATCTCCTCCTCACTCTCTGGGCTCCACTGCTGTGGTTCGGGTACCACTGGCCTAGCCTTTGAGGCTACTCACTGAACCGTTGAAGCTGGTGAACCACGTTCTCCAAGGAGCAGCTACTTCTTCTTCCTCCTTTTCTTCTGTTCTTCCCTTTTTGCCCCTGCTTGCTGCCTCTATTTTTTTTATTTTTATTGTTCTTTTTAAAATCTTTTTTCTAAAATCAGATTAACACCATTCTAACAATCAATGATTACAGAAATAAAAATATCTGACTTAGTCACATCAATAGATGGGTTTTAAAAATTAAAATTAGGATCTTATTTCTCTTGTGGACATTACATTACAATACAATACAATTCTTTATTACGGCCATTTAGCCAGCATAAAAAAATAAAATAAAATAGACACATGAGTGAAATGCCATAAATTCACACAACGACATATCAAAGGCTCAGGCCATATATCCTAGCACTGTCAGTAGCAAAAAACAATTAAACAGTAGCAAAATACAATAAAACAGTAATATTTATAAAATACAATAGAGCAACACTATATATGTATGCTACTCTAAGGATTAGGCAGGATTGGGTAATCAAAGTAAATACAGGTCAGAATTGTACAACAACTGTACCTTACAACACTCTTTATCTTTACTATTCTCTTATCTTAGACTGTTTCAGGAATTTTTTTCAGCTAACAATTGCAGCAGCAAGGAATTTAGCAACACACAGAGTAATTGGTCCCTTACAATCAGCAAGTAGATAGTTAACATAAATTTCTTCCTGTCTACCGGGCATGCTTTGTAATAATTGATTCTGTCCATAAATCACTATGGAATATGGATTTGCCCCTGCTTGGCCATGGAAACCCACTGGATGACTTGAGCAAGTCACACTCTCTCAACCTCAGAGGACGGCAAAAGCAAACCCCCTCTAAACAAATCTTGTCAAGAAAACCCCATGTATTAGGGTTCCCATAAATCAGAAACAATAAAAGCACACAACGACAACATAGGTGAAACTCTCTGATCCGGTTCCACGTACTTAATAAAAGGCCAATCACACAGTCTTAAAAGAATCATAATCCCACCCTGTGGATGGATGAGTCCAATTTTCCCTTCTGTAGCCATTTTCAAAGGCATAGCTATGTTAAGTCTGTATCCATATATGAAAGGACCTCGTAGCACCTCTGAGACTGAAGACGTTTGTAGCAAGTTTCATCACTCAGTCTGCCTTATCAGATGCATCTACAAAAGCTTATGCTACCAACTTCTTACTCTAAATCAGAAAAGTGCTACAAGGTCCCTTACCCTTCTGTTTTTTTGGCCCAAACAACAAGGATGCTCAATGAGGTAGAAAGAAAAAGGATGGGCAAGGAGGGAGGGAGTAAGGTCAGTAGTAAGAAACAGTAGCAGCCATCACCTGCCTAGTCCTTGCACAGTTGAGATAAAGAAGGCAACATCTCATTCCTCCCTGCTTCTTTCTTTCTCTCTGGCTAGCCTGCTTCCTAGGACAATTGGAGAAATGTGTAGCTAAGAAGAATCCTCTGTCTCCTCTCCTCCTTAACCTTTTTGGGTAGGACGTCTCTGCAGACAAGGCCAACCCTAATAACATCCCAAACCTCCCTACCCCACCCTGGGCAAGGAGCACCTTCATGGCTTCTCTAGAAGTCTGAAATCCAGCAAAGTGAAACAATTGTGCTGGGTTTTACTTAGAACAAATGGCATCAAACCAGAAATAGAAAAGGAAGTATAATTGGTCCTCCATATATGTGGCTTTGACGTTTGTGGTATTGATTAATAGGTTCTCTCAAGGAATCTCTAAATCCTCCAGTGTGATTCTGCTGGAAGTTGACCCTAGAGTTGTGCTGGAGAACCTAGAGTGAGAAAACACTTCTCTAGGCCTTTGTAGGTCATCCAGCATGATTTCATGATCACCTTCTGGCCGATGTTGATCATACAGCTGCACTGGAGGACTTGGAGATTCCTAGAGAGGTATTCTCACAGTGTTTTGTTTTTTTATTTGCGATTTTTCCACATTCACGGGCATCCTTCACCCCTAATCTCAGCAAATGTGGAGGGACCACTATTCCCTGATGGCAATTCAGCGTCATAATGGAGTTTATCACATGAGACAAATCCCGTGCAGATACTAAATTTAAACTGAAAACAACCCACATTTGCGGGTTGTTTTTCAGATGACATTTGAGATTAATCGGAACAGAAAGTTGAAAAAAAACCACATTTGCAGGATGTTTTTCAGACAAGAGAAATAATGCAAAAATAACCCAAGCGCAAAATCGTTAAAACCAGCTCCTTTTTACTTTTGCTAAATTGCAAAAGTACAAAGGAGTTTCCCTTCGGATTACTTTTGCATTATTTCTCTTTCATGCCAACGCATTTGACAAACAACACCTGGATTTTAAAATCCTGTTTCAGCACAAGATTTTACCAATTCGCCCTCCGTGTGATAAACTTCAGAGCTAATAGCTGGCCAAACAACCTGCAGAACAACCTTCCCCTAGTTATGAAGCCTTTCTTTCTTTCAGATGTCAAACTTGGGCAAGGACTTCTCTACTCATTTGTCCTTTCCCTTTAAAGCACCCTACCTCCTTCAACTCTTATCTCTAGGGGCTGGTGATGGTGCACCAGCAGAAAGAATTGGCCTTAGTGGGTTTGTCCCTTTCAGAGCGGGTTGTGTGACAGAAGAAGGAACAAGCAAGCAAAAGGCGGGCTGCCAATGAACGCTGGCTGAATTCCTTGCTGGAGAGCCACTGCCAGTCATTGTGGACAATACTGGGTTAGGTGGAGCAGAAACCTAGTTGCTTCCCGTGGAAGCATGTGGCCATTTCACATTCATGATGCACCTAGCACCAATATACTCGACAGGCAGCCTGTTTGTCTTGTTTTTAAATGCATTACTTTCAAATATTCTTGGGCATATAAGAAGACAATGCATTGGCGACTTTAGAGCATGTGAAACTATGAGGGTTCTCCTGAACATGCACATAATATATTTCCATAGCTCAACCCTGCTGCACGGTACAAAAGGGCAGCATGCTTGACTTCTCTGATGCATTGAGCCGTAATCTGCTAGTTCATTACTTCCCAAAAGATCAGTGGCATTTTTATACAGGCAAAGTACTGCCATTTTTAAAATGTCTTACTGCCACCTTTGCCAGTGCCCCTACTGCTTCTTAGACTTGGCCTATTATCTGTAATCCTTCCGTGTATTTTTTTTGTTCTTCATCCTTTTGGGGTTTCCCAAAGCCTATCTACAAGAAAATAAATACTGAGGAAAATGTGCCATATATTTTCCAGAGCTCAGAAACACTGATGACACAGGCCTGCAAACGTGAGGGTTATAAGAACATTTTAAAAAAATGTATGCTAATTTTATAGGAATTTTATTGATATGAAACATGAAAATCCATTCAAACGTACTATAAAAACCTTCACTAGTACATCAGCTTCCACACTTGATCAAAGCTGAATAACAACTGAATTTATAAAAATATCTAATCTTTGAAAGAACTGTGTGTGGTACAACATTTTTATTTTGTTTTTCAAATTCAGCACCCAAAATACATTTAAAATGGTACAATATTGAGGGGGAGGATGTCATCACAGGCCTATATTTGCATCCACACCTTTTACATTTTTTTTCTCACTCAGTGTGAAGTTTGTATATTCAACCAGTCAACTTTCAAGTACTCTCTCCCTGGAGTTCATTACAATGGAGGATATTTAGCTTTTACTTATTGTATCAAGAACATACGATGGATCAATGGTCTAATAAAAATAGCCACTTTAAACAATGTTGGTAACTGGTACATTGGGGCTGCCTGTCCAAACCATGCTGTGCACAGGCTGAGGACAACCCAATACTTGCTTTCTCCCACTAGGTTGTTATGATATTCCTCTATTATCGCCATCATCTCTATAAGTCCCCTTTCTTTTTCCAAAATTAGGACTCAAGGTGGTTTACAGTTTGAAACAAACACAACATAGCTAAAACACACAACTGAGTTTATACAGTTGGCCCTCCATTTCCGTGGGGTATCCATTCTGGAACCGCGAAAATGGAGACTGCAAATATTCAAGCCCCCTAGGCTTGAATGCGTGCCCACAAGCATGCGTGACATGTTCTGCAGGGGCACACCCCATTTAAAATAAGGGAGGTCACCCCTCCATGAATATTCCAGACTGAGGAGCTCAAGGCCGCAAGAAAGGAGAGGTGACTGTATTTTGTTTTTCAAATCCAGCACCCAAAAATCTATTAAACAGATTTATTCACAATATTAAAACAATTTTAAACATAACAATTAAAAATAATAAAAAGCACTTTCAAACAGTGGAATTGAAACAAGGCAGCACCCTCTTAAAAGCCCTTTCTTTAGAAACCTTCAGTTCTAAAAGAAAAAAAGGAGGACAGCAAGGAGCAGACCATTGTGGCTTCCTTAGAAAAAGACTTCCGGAGCCTAGGAGCAGCCACTAAAAAGGCCTTATCGTGCGAAAAGGCCCTATCTTCATTTTTTTTAAAAAGGCCATTTGGTCAGGCAAATATACTTTTTATTTTCCATGGGCATCATAGTAAAACGTGGTCACCTTTGGTGTTGCAAATTACTGGTCTTGTAATGGCATACTGAGGGAAACTGTGAAGAGATGCTGGGTAGATGGATATAACTTGCAGTGGTTAAAGTAAATGGCCTTTCTGTTTTCCTGCAGCACACCTACAGCTCTTATCGCTGTGCATGTATGCATGAGTCTTGATATGGTGCTTATCAGTGCTTCTGAAGCAAGAGGCTATAATCTATGGAACCATGCTAAAATAAAATCTTAGTCATAAAGATGTTGCATGATGCCTTCCCCGTCCCTTTTTATTACTGTTATTATTATTACACTCAAATAGATTGGCGCAGCTGTCTCTCTGGGAAAAAAAATCCTCATGGTTATGCAGGAAGAAGAGACATCTATCTTTCATCAATATAAACAGGCAGCATGCCTGTTTTCATATCTCTGCGAGAAGCAATGCAAATCCAGTCTGCATATGCAGTGTTTTCTTCCTCTGCAATTGCAGATCAACCACTTTTTTTCTTTATGTAAATCACAGTCAGTGTAGCACATTACAGAAAATAGGTCCCTGGTTTGCTGACAATAAAGATCAAGGAATTGATTATGATGACCTTATATTTTAATTAATCATAAATAAAGAACTTGGCCTGGAGTACTTGGATTTTTCCGTTTTATTGTTACAACAATTCTGTCAGATGAGCTAGGCTTAGAGATGGCGATTGATCCACAATAGCCTGGTGAACTTCATAACTGAGTAGAGGTTTGAGTTTGGACCTCTTAAATCCTAGACAGGTATTCTAAGCATCAACCTCACCCTGTCCTTCTGTTTTGGTTAAGTCAAATGTGGATTTTTGCATGTGTTTTCCAAGGTTCTTGTACATAAAAATGATGGAATAAATGTGACCAGTTCCTTTCTATCTGTCCATTATTCCTGCATTCAAAATTTGAAGCAAATTCGGAAAACAAGAGCGAGTATTTTTGGTATCCTTTATATTAGCTAAACTTTCCAGCTTCGTGATCAGTATCTAAGCTGAGAAATGAAAATTTTCCTATGGACTGGGGGATTGTTTGAAGAATGGTCAATTTCCTTTCTTCCTGTTTCTTTTATGCACTTTCCCCTGCAGAAAGACTCTACTGAATAATGCATTGGGTTGTTCTATATATATAATGGCCTTATCTGTACAACATAATTAACTATTTACTACTGTTTATCTTGTAATCCTTTGCTGAGCAACAAAAGATAGCACAAGTCAGACTCCTTTTGCTTTAAATTATGTATACAAGAAATAACAAGGTTGATCATGTGTTGGATGACAAATATGTTATACAAAATGTGTTTATACAAAACATTTTTCTAGTTATGCCAAATCCATTTTTATTCCTGTTCTTCTCTTTCATAAAGAGGCTGATGTTATGTTTCTTCAATTTTAAACCTCATCCAAGCAAATTGGACATTGTAGTCTCTAGAATCATGTTTTGTTGCAGAATTCACAGAAAACCAGGCCTACAAGGTAGACTTTTTAAAGCATTGCCACCTGAAGATTTGTAAATAATGTCCATGAATGGAATCCATCTGCCATGTACAATTTTAAAAATAATAATACAAGCAAAAACAGCAAAAGGAATAAAAATTGCCCCAACAAATCTGCATTTGTGTTGGTCACATTATTTTATTTTATTTTGTAAAAAGGCAGAACTGCCAGCTTGTTGTAGCTTTTCTTATGTGCCTTCAAGTTGACTCCAAGCTATGGTGACCCTATTGTAGGGTTTTAAAGGTTTATTTAGGTCCCAAACAGACAGGCCAAAATAAAGCTGCTTAGGGTCACTTTGGAGGTATGCTGTTTAAATGACACACATCTTAAGAGGCCAGAAGCTGCACTAAAGCTGCACTCCAGTCTTTTAGGATTGGAGTGTGGCTTTGACATGTCTTCTGGCCTCTTTGAATATGTGCATCATTTAAACAGAATACCTCCAAAGGGACCCGAAGCAGCTTTATTTTGGTCTGCCTGTTTGGGCCCTTAGAGAAGCCTTTCTTTTAGGCTGAGAGAGTATGACTTGCTCAAGGACACCCAGTAGGTTTTCATGACTCAGCAAACCAAACCCCATTTAGTATAGACTTCACAACTCAGTCCTACTTCAACGGTCAAGGCATATTGACTCTTGCCCCTACCATGCTAAGCAGCTACTTTACTCCACATGATAAGTTTTCTGGCTCTGGGTGTTTGAACATTACAGAACATCCTTGATTCTGCACCTACCAAACTGTTGCCAGGGTCTATTATAGTGTTTTCCCCCTTTGTTGAGACATCTTTATTTGTCTATGGCAAAGATGTGAACTTCTTGAGTTTAACTGATCAGTAAAATTTTATGTGGCCAATTTTATTTTAAAATGCACCTTTATCTGATAAATATGTTAAAATGTTCCTGATATAGCTTGAATTTATTTTATTCATTAATTAGTCAGCATGCTAAATTAAGGCAATAAAATAAATTGAGACAATAAAATTAATTTATTAAATAGCACGTATAAGAGTAAACTTGTTAACCTGCATTTGCTCGTAAATTGCCCAGTGCCTTGGGATCAGTGCCAAGTTGATCAGAATTCCACAAATATGGGAGCCTGGCACTGGCAACACACATAGAAACACACACCTTGCCACTGCCACCGCTCAACCAGGGCCATTCAGAAAAGAGAAGATTGCGACAATTGCATGGCTAGCTCTGGCCCATCAATCAAAAGGTGAATGAGAGCTCTTGACGGATGGAAATTCTGGCTATCACAATATTTTGGAATACAAAAATCTTGTGCGGCATGAGAATCACTTGGTTCACAGGGCTCAGTCTCGTTGATGCCGGGTTGTGTAACTATGAACCGGGGAGTATTAATTTTTGCCGAAGCAATGAGCTGAGTTAGTATCAGCCCTGGGATCTTCCTAATGTTTACGGAAGTGCTGGGTTAAAGGATTGCAGAGGCAAGACTCTTCAGTCAATTGTACTTTATTAAGGGGAACACACCAAATACACACATGCACATGGACACACATAAGAGCTACGAAATAAAGAGGTGAAGTCAGGAATAGATCAAGAGACGTCACTGATGGTGGTTGCTCTTTGAAGATGTGGTCCGATAGTGGGGACATGGGACCCAAGGTGTTTGGAGCGTGGCAGTGGCGGATTCGAACTAATGGGATTCAGAGTGAAATGGAGTCAACCTGAAGTCTAAATTAGCCCGAGGAACAAAGGAAAGTTGGGATCTTTTACAAGGAAAAACCAGCCTGAGGCAAAGACCAAGTGTCCTACATCAAAGAGTGTGACTCTGTATAGGAATGGTCACTCAAGATGGAGGTCTGTGAAGCGTAAACTGGGGGTGTAAATCAGGCGCTATTTCTGAGTGATAGGCATCCTGTTGTAAATCACCTAGCCTTCCTGAGATGTGAGGGTGAACCTCCCCTTGTCACAACTCCCAAACTCTTAGCACAACAAGGGAAATATGATATAATAGGGATCACTGAAACCTGGTGGGATGAGTCTCATGATTGGAATGTAGAAATAGAGGGATATAACCTTTTTAAGAGAAACAGGCCAAACAGGAAAGGAGGAGGAATAGCATTATATGTCAGGGATATTTACACCAGTGAAGAGATCCAGGAAGTCAATACTGGAAGTCAGGTGGAGAGCATCTGGATAAAAATTAAAGGAGAGGGAAATAACAGGGATGTTACTGTGGGAGTCTGCTACAGATCCCCAACTCAGGCAGAGGAATTGGATGATGCCTTTCTAGAAACAGATGAGCACACACTCAGAAAGGAGAGATGTAGTAGTGATGGGGGACTTCAACTATCCGGATATTTGCTGGATGTCAAATTCAGCCAAATCCTCAAGGTCTAGCAAATTCCTCACTTGCCTGGAAGACAATTTCATTGTCCAAAAGGTGGAAGAAGCAACAAGGGGATCAGCCATCTTAGATCTTATCTTAACCAACAGGGAAGACCTAGTTGATGGGGTGCAAGTGGTTGGATCCTTAGGTGGAAGTGACCATGTCCTCCTGGAGTTTGCTATACAGTGGAAAGATGAAGCTAGGCATAGTCAGACACGAATTCTAGACTTTAGGAGAGCTGATTTCAATAAACTTAGAGAAATACTGGGGGTGATCCCATGGTCAAGAATACTAAAAGAGAAGGGAGTTCAAGATGGATGGAAGTTCCTCAAAAGGGAGATACTGAAAGCACAATTTCAGACAGTCCCAATGAGGAAGAAAAATGGGAGATGTCTCAAGAAACCGGTATGGATGACTAAGGAACTTACAACTGAGCTAAGTTTTAAACGGAACATGTATAAAAAATGGAAAAATGGGGAAATCACTAAAGAGGAATTCAAACAAATAGCCAGCACATGTAGGGATAAAGTCAGAAAAGCTAAAGCGCAAAATGAACTCAGGCTTGCTAGAGAGGTTAAGAACAATAAAAAGGGCTTTTTTGGGTATGTCCGCAGCAAAAGGAAGAAGAAGGAAATGGTAGGACCACTGCGTGCAGAAGATGGCAAAATACTAACAGGGGACAGAGAAAAGGCAGACTTACTCAACACCTTCTTTGCTTCAGTCTTCTCAGAAAAGGCAAAAGGTGCTCAACCTGAGGACAGTGAAGAAGGGGACAGAGTGGGGGAATTTCAGCACAGAATAAGTAAAGAGACAGTACAGGAATACTTGGTTACTCTAAATGAATACAAATCTCCAGGACCAGATGAACTACATCCAAGGGTATTAAAAGAACTGGCAAAGGTGATATCGGAGCCATTGGCAATAATCTTTGAGAACTCCTGGAGAACAGGAGAAGTCCCAGAAGACTGGAGGAGGGCAAACGTTGTCCCCATCTTCAAAAAGGGAAAAAAAGAGGATCCCAACAATTATCGTCCAGTTAGTCTGACATCAATTCCAGGAAAGGTTCTAGAGCATATCATTAAGCAGAGAGTCTGTGAACATTTAGAAGCCAATGCCATAATCACAAAAAGCCAACATGGGTTTCAGAGAAACAAGTCATGCCAAACGAACCTGATCTCTTTTTTTGATAAAATTACCAGCTTGGTAGATGAAGGGAATGCTGTGGATATAGTATACCTCGATTTCAGTAAGGCCTTTGACAAGGTTCCCCATGACATTCTTGCAAACAAGCTTGCAAAATGTGGGATAGACAAGTTAACTGTTACATGGATTTGTAATTGGTTGAGTGGCCGAACTCAAAGGGTGCTCAACAATGGCTCCTTTTCATCCTGGAGAGAAGTGACCAGTGGGGTCCCACAGGGTTCTGTCCTGGGCCCAGTGCTGTTCAACATCTTTATTAATGATTTGGATGACAGAATTGGGAGCATACTTATCAAATTTGCAGATGACACTAAACTAGGAGGAGTAGCTAATGCCCCAGAGGACAGGATCAAAATTCAAAATGACCTGAATAGACTAGAAAGGTGGGCCAATGCTAACAAGATGAAATTCAACACAGAGAAATGTAAGGTTCTGCACTTAGGGAGGAAAAATGAAATGCACAGATATAAAATGGGGGACACCTGGCTGAATGAGACCACATGTGAAAGGGATCTAGGAGTCCAAGTAGACCATAAGCTGAACATGAGTCAACAGTGCGATGCGGCAGCTAAAAAGGCCAATGCAATTTTAGGTTGCCTCAATAGAAGTATAGTGTCTAGATCAAGGGAAGTAATAGTGCCACTCTATTCTGCTTTGATCAGACCCCACCTGGAATACTGTGTCCAGTTCTGGGCACCACAATTCAAAAAGGATGTGGAGAAACTGGAGCAGGTCCAAAGGAGGGCAACTAAGATGGTGAAGGGACTGGAAACCATGCCCTATGAGGAACGCCTTAGGGAACTGGGGATGTTCAGCCTGGAGAAGAGAAGGTTAAGAGGTGATATGATAGCCCTGTTTAAATATTTGAAGGGATGTCATATTGAGGAGGGAGCAAGCTTGTTTTCTGCTGCTGCAGAGACTAGGACGCGGAACAATGGATATAAATTGCAGGAAAAGAGATTCCACCTCAACATTAGGAGGAACTTCCTGACAGTAAGGGCTGTTCCACAGTGGAACACACTCCCTCGGAGCGTAGTGGAATCTCCTTCCTTGGAGGTCTTTAAACAGAGGCTGGATGGTCATCTGTCAGGGATGCTTTGATTTGGAGGTCCTGCATGGCAGGGGGTTGGACTAGATGGCCCTTGTGGTCTCTTCCAACTCTATGATTCTATGATTCTACAAAGTCTCTCACATTATCTTTCATGGCGGGTGTATCAAGGGTACATTTAGGGTCATGGAGTGGGGGCAAACCTCACTACATTTTATATCAAATTGGAAGACTTCCAGCTTCTCGTAACAGTTGGCATCTAGGCAGCCAACTACCTCCTGGACTATCACAGTTTCCCCAGGCATGCGGTGGCCAGGCTGCTGAGGACCACAAAGGATTTTTTTATTACATGCTAGTAAAATGTGATGTAGTGGTTTGAGTGCTGGTCTATGATTTTGCAGACCAGGATTAAATTCCCACTTTGGCCGTGAAACCCACTGGGTGACCTTGGACAAGTCGCATGCACTCAGCTTCAGGGGAAGGCAATGACAAATATTGCCAAGAAAAAAAAAAAAAAACCAAAATAGGATTCTATTAGGGTCACCATAAGTTGAAAACAACTTGAAGGCACACACCATCACCATCAAAAATTATTAGTGAAACAGTTGGCATCTTTTTAAAAAATGCCTTTAGCTTTGAAAATGTATAGATAAGGTAATTTCTTAATTTGTTACTCCATACAATTGCCACAACCTGCTCACATACTTAATGAAGTCAGCAATACTAATTAAGAGCTGCGGGTTTAGCTCGAATTAGGACCACACTAAGACAGGAAAATCAGCCTTGAGCCAAATATTAGAACAACTGGGGTATACTTGGCTAAGCCAGCTACCCAGATAAGATAGAGAGGGTAGGGTCAGTGGTCTTCAAACCCTCACTCCTTTTCAATCTGTTTATTGCAAATTCAGCCTGCAGTCTTTCAATCTGAATATTATGTCCTGATCTGAGCCGATAATTCCACAGTGGATCAGTGGATCCACACCGGATTTTAGTCTAAAATTTAAAGTACTGTTCAGTGTGGTGCAATAGTGTTGAGCCTTGGTCTAAGACTCTGGAGCCCAGGGTTTTTAATCCCGGCTTGGCCATGTAAACCCACCTCAGGGAAAGGCAGTGGCAAACCCCTCTGAAGAAATTTGCCAGGAAAACCCTGTAATAAGTGCACCTTTGGAAATGACTTGAAAGCACACAAGAAAAACAACCATGTTTCTAAACCCATTGTAGAGATAGGGTTCAACATCTTGGGTAGCTGCTTTTAAAGTTTTGCTTAAAATCTGGAGAAGAGTCACCAGCCCACTGACGTGGATGCCTCACAACACCATTGGGTGTTGATCCAGAAGCTGCATGCACACTGGGGCAATAACTCAGTTTGGCACCGCTTTAATTGCCTTGGCTCAAAGCTATGGAATTCTGGGAGTTGGAGTTTGTTGTGGTTCCCAGAGCGGAGCCAAACTGGGTTATTGCCCCAGTGTGGATGCAGCCGGAGAATGGCATTTGCCTCTTTGTTCTCAAGCACAAGTTCCACTTCTGGCACCCATCCATGTCACAGACATTCATTCCAAAGGTACATTCTCACCTCAGATTTTCTATTAACGGAGTCAAAGAATTGAGAGGAGTCAAATGATCTTACATCTTGTCAAGCACAAGAGGATGTATTATTTTCCTGGCAGATTGCAATTGTCTTTAGAGCGGAAAATGTGCATTCAGTCAGTTTCTATTACATGTAGAATGTAGCTGTTTCTCCCCTTTCTAACCAGCTGTCTTCAGATAAATGGGGGCTGGTTAGAAGGAGCTGTGCTCTTGGATTATTTATTATGTTGGATTGGATACTTCAATTCCTCATAATTGTTCTGAGAACTGTGAATGCCCCAAATGTAATCCTTCCATGGTGGTGGGTATTTTTGGTTGTTGTTTCTTTTACTTTTCCGTTAGAGCAGAATCAATCTATGGAGACTATAGAAGTCTTTAAACAGTATTTGATTGTTCTTAAAAGCCATTTTCTTTTATTAAATTACATTTCTCATTAATGAGATGAGTAGCATAGGACTTCAGTTTAGTAGAGACTTCACAACTGGTTCTAAAAAGTTGATTTTTTTCAGGTAGTTTTTTTTTAATTTAGTAACATTAAAATGGATAAGGTGAAGTAGCCAGTTGTGGAAATAGTAAAAACTTAAAAAATATTTATTTGTATGAAATTTACCTGGAGTCTTCCAGACCGATGACGACTATTTTGATGAACTGGATGAAACGAAATTTTGGCTCTAGCAATTATAGCCCTTAAGCTTTTGCTTCACACCAAGTTCAATATGAAATGGACTCAACCCAGCATTCTTTTTAAAAGCCAGTTTACTGATCAGTCTTGATATATATATAGTTTGAAAACGTTATTTTTCAGTTTTAATTTCCCCTTTGTGTGCAGACTGGAAGAAAAGTATGTACATCTGATGTTCACAACACACCTTTCTTATGGTGGGAGTCCAATGCCACTATAAGGTTGCTATATGGTTGCTCTTCTCCATTAAAGAAAGAGAAAGAAAGAAAGAAAGAAAGAAAGTTTGGTGTTACCAGGGGGAGTTTGCACCTCCAGCCCTATTAGGCTGAAAAGGCTACAGCCTGCAAGACACTGGTCTGATGATGTGTATTTTAGACATACCGGTACATCCAACCTCCCCCCTTGTGATGGCTAGGACACATGGAAATGTCAGCTTATGGGCTGTATTTCCAGGAAAGGATAAGTCATCTTTCCCTAAACATTCTTAAATTCCTTTAAAAAAAACAAACAGATTACTGAATAGACCAAGCAGTGGAACACATTCAGTTAGCTATTTTAGGTAAGGCCAAAAAGGAGCGGGAATAAATTCTAGCTACCAAACGAGCATATTTATTCAAGGGCCAACCGGGCAGAAGTTGAGAAATTGAAATAAAAACAAGCATTGGTTTAGCTAAGCAAGGCTTTTGTGATCAGGCATCCCAATCCAAAAGAGAACTCATCAAAACACAAGATCAGGGTAGCTGAGGACCTAAGACATTTGCATCTTGATTTAGTCAAAGGTGGATTTCACAAAGCTATTTTTATGGGAGCTGAGAAATACTTAGAAAGATATTAGAAACCAAATTGACCATCAAATAGCCTATTAGGTAATGATGTTCCCTGTGGATGCTTCATGCAGGTACCTTTTTTTTACATAATTCTGTATCAAGGAAAGTGTGTGGAGAGTCAGTCTTGGATGTGTAAAGCAGATTTTTGTGCCTACAGATACTAGGAATTATTTGAGTGGGTTCCTCGTTCAGAGATATGTTATAGCATGGAGGAGGGACTTGAGTTTGTTGCACTTGGAACAGAAGGTGTAGCCTAAAAAACATGGGAATGTGTAGTTAATGGCACGGCCACGGCTGCTTAATTGTCATCACCATCATCATGTTATATTCTGCCTTTCATCATCAACACTTAACCGTGCGGTCCTATATGATTCTACTGAGAGGTCTGTTTAACTGAAACAGAATTATATTCCAGTATCAAACACTCCACTGCTACCGGTACGCAAGATCAGAAAATTATGCAGTGGGATGTTTTCCAGCTTGGTTTTAATAATGTGGATGGACTCTGATGTCAGACCTTGAGATAACTTTGGGCAATGAATCTAGGTTTTGTTTCCATTTCGAACTACCTAAAGTAATGTCGACAGGATCCATTTTTCTTTCATCGTTGCTATTGTTCTGGCCAAATTCTGCCTACAGATCAGTGAAAACATGCAGCACCCAGCATACTCATCATTCTGCTACCATTGTGATGGTGACCAGATCCTCAAAGACAAATAGCTCCTGCTGGAAAAGGAAGGAGCATTTGATTTTGACGTGGGCATTTTTTTTTTATTTATTAAAGCCTGTATTTATTACAGCTGCAATTTGTTACTCAGGAAACACATCCTGTAACAAAATAAACACATAGTACAGACCACAGATGTATGGTTTTGTTCTGTACCCTAAACCTAGGGAGGCACTTTGATACAATCGAGTGAACCTTTCAAGCTGATAAGGCCAAATATTGAATTAAGCAGAGTATCGCAAATGCACTTTAGTAGCCAGGCTTTTCAAACAAGTATGTACCTGTTAGGAGTCAGATGACTCAGGTTGATGATATCCTGTACACACTGACATCACAGTATGGCCCAATTAATTTAGCAGGACTTTATTCTGAGTAGCTACATGGGTGTGTACTGCAAACATAGAAATATATATCCATTTATTTGTGAAAGATTTTTTTTTTTTTTGAGCATCCCTTGTCCAGTATGTCATATAAGAGCAAGACAAGAACTAGGAAAGTCTTTAGTTTTGGGCTACAATGGATTCTGGGACTGGGAGATTACCAGGAGACGAGTCTAAACTCTGGGTCTGAATGAAATCAGCACTGTTTAAAACACATCATCTGATAAAATATGAAGAGCAGCAAAACCAATTAAAAAGAGCAGAAAAGACTCAAATTGCAAACCCGTTCTAAAATGGCACAGACAAAAAAAAATTAGATAAGGCACTGGAATGCTAATGCTGACACATATACCCTAAATATGTAAAATTTTATGTGTGATCATTATGTCAATTACAGTTAAAAATTAATTGTCGGTCATCAAAATTGGTAACGTTTTGTTTTGTTTAATTTAGATTGTTATTTTGTACGTGTATGTTGGTTTGTATAACTACGTATTAAAAATTTAATTAAAAAAAAATTGGTAACGTTTCAAATGCCATGATTTCAGGGTTTGGGCTCTTTAAGCCAACAGAGCACTGTGTAGAGGAGCAAGAGCTGCAAACACAGCCCTTTAAAAACAAAAAGCTAACATCCCACTGATTTTGAAACAGATCAGAACAATGAAGGGGTTTATGTGAGGTTTTGTAGTAGATCCTGGTTGGACCTGAGAGAGTGGCTTCTCATGCATGCATGCCTCTTATGCAGCTGGGTAAATTACACCAGTTGCTTCCACATTAATGTTATTTCTTGCAGAATCAAGAGACTGGAATTTTAAAACTATACCTAAGAAATTGTTGGTGAGCTAAGCACTTGAATGCAGCACAGATTCACACTGGCAGAAAGGATTTGAATTTTAGCATCATTCAGTGACACAGCACTGATCTTTGGATTCTAAACTTCAATTTTTGAAAATTCAGCTGCAGAAGAATTTCATTTAAGGTTTGCCCTTCCCATAATAGATCAAATCAGAAAAGGAGCACAAGAGCTGCCTGAGTTTTGTTTGTTTATCAGTTTTAATTGTTATATTGTCCACCCCTCTATATCAGAAGGCTGGCCATCCATGGATTTAAGCATTTACAGGTGGCAAACCCCTGTTTTTCTTAATGGCGGTGCATGCAAGTGGCTGCGCTAGTAGGTGCACATGTGCCGTGGCACCATTAACTAAAACGAGACTTGAGCACACACAGATTTTGGTATTGGTGGTCCAGAATGGATACCCCACAGAAACGGAGGTCCAACTGTATCCCCCTCGCAGTTTTAATTTTATAGATAGTCTAATAATATTTTTAACTTTTGTGTTTGGTTTATTTTAGTTATATCTCCTTTAATGACTGTAAGCTGCTTTGATTCTGAGATTGGGAGAAAGGCAGGATATAAACAAGCAAAAAACAAATATAAATAACAACAAGATCCTATTTGCATTCTCTAGGATAATTTTACTACTACTTGTGGAAAGAGAGTGAGTAATTAGAAATAATCACTTCTGAGCTTTTTTTTCCTGATGGATTATTCCATATTCAAGGGTCCTAGGAAGATTACATTTTTAAGGTGCCGAAAGGTATGCTAGGATCATAGGGCTGATCTAGATTTGCAAAAACAGGTGTGCTCATGCCTGCATGAAAGTGTAGCCTTTAGATGAGAAAAAGTGAAAGTGTGCCATGAAAATACTTCTTTGGCGTTTTAGGGGAGAAGAAGCGCCTTTAAAAAGGTGCTGCTTTTCCCCGCTCCTTTTTTAAAAACGGTGTAACTGCGCAGCTGCATCTAAAAGCTGCAGTGTAGGTGCACATTTAAAGGGCCGCTGTATATTTAAAAGCGCCCATTTAAAGACAGCGATACAGGTGTGGATCAAAATGGATCATGGGTTGGGAGCATGCGTGGTATGGAGTTCAGTTCTAAATAAAATGCTTAATGCCCTGCAGTTGTAAAAGCTGTGGTTTAACTGCACAGTTTTTTAAAGCTCCCAAACCCTAGCTCCAGCCCTAATCCGAACCCTAGACATGTGCAGTAGGGACTCTGGGATGCTGTAACTGTTATTCTACTGCGCATAAAATGTCAATTCATTCATAAAATAAAGGGGTTCATTCATGATGGACCAGTGCAACTGCACAGTTTAAAAAAAGGTAGTGAAACCGCAATGGTAATTTGACAGATCTTCATAACTGTACAATTGTCTGTATGGTGTACCTGCGTAGCTGCGCAGTTCGCCAGCAAGGAAAAAAAATTATAGGTTCAGCACGGCTAAAAGCCACGTTCATTGCCGCCCATGCAGCTGCTCCGCCTCTGTTTGTAGCGTCCTGGCAACTTCCAATGTAGCTGCTGAGCAACAGAAAAGACTTCAGATAAGTCATTCCCATACCCCCTCAGTGTAGCTGCCCTGTACCTTTTAAATGCACTCCTGGGACCTGCAGTGTAGCTGCTAAGCATTTGGGAAAAGGCAACTTCATGTCGCCCTCTCCTGCCAATCTAGAAAGCCCCATAGATATCATAATTTGCAAGGACCAGTCTCTTAAGCAGTCAGTCTTCAAAGATCTACCGTTTTGTTTTTTAAAGGTCTTAAACCACTTGTGGAAAGATAGCAAGGGTCCCCCTTCTAACCTCTCTTGGAGGCTGGGTGCAGCCACTGAGAGGGCCCTCTACAATGTTCCCACCAGGTGTACTTGTGAGGGTGCTGGGACAACAAGAAGGCTCTCTACAAAGCATATTTCAAGAAGGAGTGATTAAAAACCCTTGTGTTTTTAATCCTCTCCTCCCACTGATCACATTCCTATCTGGACTCATACAACATTACAGAAATTGATTTTCACAATTCCCACTGAGCCGCCTTTGAACATTATCACATGAGACTCCATTGCAGCAACAGTCATATCTTGGTTTTTTTGCAAACGGGAAGCTTCCAGGCTCACAACACTATATTTTTCGTTTTTTCAGAATTGCACAATACCAGCGTTTGCTTGATGGCAGATCAGTGAAGCGTCTCTATGCAAAGGCATTGCTTACTCCCACTTGCTATTTGTTATTGTCCTCACTCATGCATACACTTTTTTGTTATTTTAAAAAAAATATTTTATTAGATACCAAGGTTACAGACGTAACACTCAAGGAGATTGAACATGTAATTCTGCATATACATGGAACCTCATGACATTTTCAATTTACCCTTGTGAGATTCCAAAAAGTTTTATTAATAAAAAGATTATATTGGTAAATGCAGGATAGCCATTCATTTGATTAAACTGTGCCCTGACTTCTGCTGCACTGGAAGTGAAGTGATGGAGCAGATGTTTGGGGATAGAGGAAGAGAAGGGAAGTGAATAATGCCCAGGATATGTTGATATTGGGACTACCGTGCTAAGTTTCTTTCGCACCTGATTCACTTGTGGGAAAACAGTGCCATTGGGAGCTATTCACGGAGTTTGCCCATGAATGAAAAGGTGCAGCAGAGTAACAGGTTGCAAACAGACTAGCGACAGATGTGTCATGACTTTGGGCAATAATGTTCAGCCATAGACACAACTATCATGGTAAAATCCCACAATTTTACCTCTGTGTGATAATGTCCATTGTTATTATTCAAGAGTTAGAGTAAAAGCACTTTATTAATATTAAACTATTTAAGCATTAGAATCATGTTGTTTTAGTACTGGCATGCCTCTTTCCCTCGCTTGACTATTCCTTTTACTGTTCCTGGTAGGGTTCAATAATAATAATAACTCCCTTAATATTTCTTAATGCTTTATCTTGTGCTACTGCTCTCTCTCATAATTCCAGAGGATGCTCCAATACATAGGAGTCTTGGTGGTCTAGCTTTGTCAGATTGTTTCAGCGGGGTCAGCTCTTCCAACACACCTAGTTTTAGGGAAGAATCAAGTCTCTCCCACCCACTTCCTTTGTTTTGGGTACCACACATATTTAATACAGGGAAATGAGAACTGTTGAGAAACTGAAATGGACAGATCTGTCCATCTGTACTGATGACTTGAGGGAGGCTTCCCTAAACTAAACTTAAGGGAGGCCTTCAGCCTGAGACTGGGACCAAGGTGTGAACTAATTCAGCCTGGGAAACAGTTCAGGATCTGTGAGAAGGAAGAGGGACTCTTCCCACAATTTGTCATTGAGATCATTTTTGTCCTTTGCTTTCCACGGGAGTATGCCTTCAGATCCCTTGTCAAGAAGCAGGAATCCCTACAGAAATACAATTTTATTTGACCCAATACAAATGCCAGAGCGAAAATTGGTGGTGGCTTCTTTACCTTTAATAGTTGTGCAAAAGAGCTAATATAAACAGGTGTTGCTTATTATCTGGTTGCATAACCAATAAAAGTACAGGAGCCCTCTTTAGTTTTCAGTTTGGCAATCCTAAAAACCGGCTTTACATGGGAAATGTGTTCATGCAGGAAAGTATGGGACAGTTGCTAGAATTGAGTGTTTTGAAAGCCACTGTTCCATAAAGGATTGGTGACATTTGGAATGACCAGCCATCAATCACTTTGCAAAGCATTTAGTTGCTAATATTTTATGCACTGTGATTAAGAGGGAACAAGAGGGGAAAGGCAAAGCTGTTTTACTTATCTTGCTGGAAGTAATAACCAGGACAGGGACAAGGAGTTCAGATAAAGAGGTAAATGCTTCTTTTAAAATGCTAATTGACACTTTTATTTTTATTTTTGTTCTCCAAGCCTGAGCCCTTTGAGACGAACTCTTCCATCCTGGTTGATGTTACGCTGATTTTAATTGGGCCCATGGTAATCTGATACTTAACATGTATTTGCATGTTTATGGAAAACCGAAAGATTTAGAGAAAATGTAATGTTTTCCTCGTTCGTGAATTTGTCAACATCCTGCATACTTACAGATAGCCAGTGTGCTATGTGAGAACAAATACCCCCGTGGTACCATATGTGATGGTGAACATGGTGACTAGTACTTTGTTTGAATTGAATAGCATTACGATATGTGGAAAAGAAAAAAGGAGAAAATGCCACCCTTTTGGGAAGTGTGTTTGCTACACAAATGGATGCTGGCCGCATCAACCCCAGCCAGCCCAGCTTCTAGCTTCAGGCTCAACTTGAGGTGCTGATAGCCAGAAAACCTTTTGACACTGAGTACTGTGCGTGGTAGTCAACCTCCTTCATCAAAGGTTGGACACCATTAAGTAGATCTAGGATCCATAATCCAGTAGAAGAACAGGTGAGCTTCTCTGGGTTTTAGATTTCATCACAAGCATTTCATGCAGCCCTCCCAGAGAAATCTGGGAGGACTAATATGTCAGCAGCCTAAAGCTGTGAATACTTTTAACCTTGGCATTGCCTTTCCACTGAAAGAGGAGGAAGGGCTTGCAGCTCTGGAAGGTTATAAGGAGTCAAAATAGATTTTTTTAAAAACAGGCTACAACCTGACTCTGCTGGGTGAGCCATGTTTGATTTGTTTGTAAAAATTCTATAAAAGCCATCTTTTTTGTTTGTTAAAACATTTTGCTTTGCTCTTGTGTTACCCAAAAAGGTTGGGGGACTTGGAGTCCTCACCAACTGTGTCAGCATCTCCTTTAATGTTGGGGGAGTTGCTTAGCTCAAGGAGGCTTATGAGAGGCTGGGTAACTGTAAAAAAAAATTATAAGTAAACAACTATGTAACAAAACATATCACAAGAATAAAGCAAAATAATATAATTCATCTCACAACTTTGCATTATGTTGCGGGTCTCCTTCTTGGGTTCTGTTCAATGTAAGTGGTCATTTTAAAGTACAGTGCTATTTTTGTGTAAATCTAGTCCAGAATGTCTGATGGTTCAGATGAGATGGAGGTTGTCTTCTCTTATTTCTGTCTTTGTTTACAAAGTCAATGAGTGGAAACCATTTATCTTTGAAAGGCCCTAATTTTGGTCATACTGTCCATTCTGTCATATAGCTTTTCAGGTAATCATAAGTCCCATACCTTTTCCCACCACATATCTAAAGATACATCTTCTATTTTCCAGCATCTGGCAATTTCTACACAGGATACTGTAATGAAGAAATCTATGAGGTTTTTATGTTTCGAATTTGAGTTTGAGTCTACATATATTGATAACAAAATCATTTCTGGACATAATTTTACTTCTTGATTGTTAATCCATGAAATTTGTTCAAATACCAATTATTAAAATGTGTTTATTTTGAGGCAGTCTAGCTACATGTGTAGAAATGTGCCATTATCATTACAACTATGACAACATTTGGAGGAAACATTTTTAACCATTCTGGCTAGCTTCATTGGAGTCAAATACCACTTGTGTATAATTTTCAAGGTGTCTTCTCTAATCAGTGCTGACCTGAATTTAAAGGGGGTGGAAGACCAAACGGTAGTCCATTTTGAAATGGGAACTGAAAGATTCAAATCCGTTTCCCAGGAAAGTTCTGTGCCACGGATGTTTTGGTAAGAGTGGTCAATCAAACAGTTGTAGATTAAGGATGATAGTCCTTTGATGCTTTGGGAGGGGAGAACACATCATGCCTCAAATAAGGTAAGTGATGAGAGGCTGGGTAACTTAAGGATCATTTCCACCTATTTATGCCAGTATTAACTGCTGGAGGCCCCCGAGTCTGGTGAATAAAGATTTTTATTTGGAAATATGCAAGAGTTCAATCAAATATACAATAGTAATTCAAACAGCAATCTAACCAAAATAGAGGAATGGAAATTGGATGGTGGAGGTTTAGCGTTGTAGAGGGGTAATATTTACCTGTCTTGAAGAAGAAACCACAGAAAGCGGAGTGTGGCTCAAATAGTGCCTGAGGGCGACACAATCTTGAGGCATGATGTGTTGGAAGAAGCTCTCTGTGCACACATGAAGCTTGAGCTGGGGCTAATATTTATATCTAATATCCTAACCTTGAGGGATGCTAGCAATGTAGCAAAGACCTGATGGTCTTCCCAGGAAATCAACAATAGGATACTGGAATGAATGGTAACTTCCACTTTGGAGTAACTAAAACATTGATTGGATTTAGGGCAACCCCAAAGGAAATGGATAGGGAAGTAGACTAGGAACATGACAGGGTGTGTAGGGCAAATGTTGGCTTAGAGGCTGTGCAGACTGCCCTCCAGCTGTGCTGGATTGCGGCCTCACAACTGTACACCACAGCCCCAATATGGCCTTTTATGGGTGCAAAAAAGAGCCACAAAAAGCACCTTTTTGCGCCCTGGAAAGAGTGTGATAGCTGTGTGCTGCAGTTTTAAGGCGCTCCTTTGGTGGTGTATTGTGAGGAGCGTTGTGATGTTGCTGCACGCAGTGTGGAGCAGCGCACAGCATCATGCTGCCCTGGGGATGGAGTTGGGGTGTGTGTCATGTGTACCCAACACCCTGTCTCCACCCCCAGGCCAGCCTTTATGGTCGGTGTGCACAGCCCCTTACTCTCCTTACTTTGCCTTTGTTTCTAGTGCAAGAATCATAGAATCATAGAGGATATGCAGAAAGCCTGCAGGGAGAGGGAAGCGATCAGTAGACCCAGTTAGCTTTTATCTTGGTATTACCTGGGACCTTCACATGTTTTTGGGTATACATGACCTTCCCATGGGAAAGTTTCCTGATGTTCCAAAAATCATTGAGAACATGCTTGTCTCCAGATAGGAAAATATGGAAGCCCCATATACAGCTCGGGTTATGTTGAGTATACTAACACTTGGATAGGATTAACCAACAAGTTGAGAGGGATGCCATTACTCATTTGAGAATATCTGTTTTTGAAACCAGCTTGGTTTTGTTTTGCATTTATATTCCCAGGATCTGAACAAAAAGCTAGCCATCACCATTCTTTATAGAACCGAGTTGCTTTGGGCCATTTCTATTTTATGTGCCAGGATCATAAATGTTCTCCTCCAAACAGAATTAATGTTCTTAGAAGGACTCTTTTCCATCTCAACTGATCATTGAGCACCTCTTCCCCAAGTCTGTTTCTGGGTTTGGGAAATGCCTGGCCTTGGGGCCCCGATATTCCACTGCTTGGTATAGATAGGGAGGCTTAGGGGACAGAAATCACCTCTCTTTTATTAGATGGAGAGCCCACTTAGGATTGCACTCTGATCTGCACAAACACTATCTGATCAGAGTCCAGGAAGTATGGATCACATCAGTTTATCAGAATTCATGATACAACTCAGCGAGTCCCACCACAGTTTAGGAAAACTTTTGGGGGGCTATAACTCCCAATTATCCAAAGGGTAACTTTTCCAAGCTCTGATTCTTACTAATAAGATGCTTCACATATATATAAAAGAGCTGAAGTGCATCCAACATTAGACAGGTTGGTACAAGTTCTCAGAGCTATTGATCAACTATTCTTACATCAGTTGGCTTATTTTGCTTCCTCGTAGGGTATCAGTGAGAATTGCTTTCAAGTGTTTATATACTAGTCCAAGCTTTTAGATACTCCGGCTTTTGTTGTCTATCATTAACGGATTATAAACATATGTTGGTTATAATTAATATTGTAGTATTAGCACTCTGGTTGAATGTGGAAAGAAAGATGCGTTGCTGCTTTAAGCATGTTAAAGTGGGTGAATTAGGGCCAGGGAAGAGTGTGCTGAAACGCAGTTGGTGTCTTCTTCTAGACCGCTTACCAGCCTACATAGGCTGTTGTTGATCTATTTTGGTTGAGGCCCTATCAAATGTCTTCATGGACTTCACAGGCTTTTTTTATACCCAGGATGTCCCTGGAGGAAGCACACCTCCTGCCAGCATTCTGTGCCCAGGTCAAGAGTTTTGTTAATAAGCAGTGTGTATATGTATCAGGCTCACATCCTGTAATTTACAAGTCTAAGCAGGATAGCTAGGGAGTATTTTTGTGTCACTTTACTTTCTACGAGCACAGTGTTACTTTGAAAAGCAATTCACTGACATGAGGAAGGGGCATGCTGGAAGCAAAACGCAGTGCCGCAGTCCTGATACGGCTGGGGTGAGTGCAGGAAGAGAAGTGATGCCAGCTATTTATTTTTTAAAGATCAGCCAGGCAAAAACCAAAAGCATAAATAAATAACAGGACAACCGTACTGACAGCCAGTACAGCACTCGGTCAATACGTCTGAAGAACTGGACTAAAACTCACAAAATGCTAAAATACAAATCAACCTTAAAGGTGCCTCTAGAGTCCTCCTTCCCACTGCTTTTGCTTTTAATACTGAAATAGACTAAACATAGCTATCTCCTTGAAATCAGTATAGCTGAACATGTTTGTGCTGTCGCTATTCTCTGAGTTGTGGCCATGAGATGTTCTATGAAATATGCTTAGGGATTGTTAAACAATGTATGAATTTTGACAGCAAGTAAACTGTGTTGATCAATCAGCTGCTATTCCAGCTGCCTCAGGGGTCATTGCAGGACAGGCTGTTGCTGAATAAATCTGAGGTAGAGCAGTGCCTCCAGCAGTTCATAGTAGTGGGCATGTATGCGAGTGGGTAAGCCCATGCTATATCTCAGTCATTGTTTGCAGCAGAACAGCAACACTGCGAAGTGCACAAAAGTACCGTTATTTTCATCTATGATACCTATTTTATTTCCACCTGTGAAAATAAATACAATTTCATACATGAAAATTGCAATTTAATGCAAAAGGAAAGTTCTTTTTGGAAGATCAGCATGCCATTTTTAAAAGAATGTTTGCCCTTTATCTTCTTTGGCAGCGGAGTTGCCAGAAAGACAACTGAATGGGCTTCTGTACTTTTAATGGTTGTGTAGGAGAGAAAATTTCATCAGGCGTTGCTTGTTACCTGTTGCATAGCATGAGTCCTCATGTTTTTAACACACTTTCTGTTCTGTTCTCCAAGTCCTCAAGCAAACTGCTCCAAGAACAAGCAAACTGCTGCAGTCAGTTTTTCATCTTTCTAAAATTGGAGGCTATGCTTATGCCAAATAAAACTTGCTAGTGTTTAAGGTACCATAAAACTTTATGTTGTTCTTGATATAACAGACACAACCATGCCCTGCTTATTTCTTCTATTTTAATTTGCAGTGTCGCTTTGCAGAAAATATATTTCGGTATTTCTAGATCCCCTCTCCCCAATACCTTTTGTAGAAGTTAGTGTGAATTTGAGCAAAGTAGTAGATACTTTAGCCTGAAAGTTGGTTCTGTTTTCAAATTTTACACCGTACCCTGTGATTTTTTTTTAAGGCACTGTCTACATACATGAATAAATAAAAACTTTACGTATCTCAATCTAGGTTAGCATAAAGACATTGTATAAATATCCTTATAACTAGGAATATGTGATATATACCTATGGCACCTGACTAAAATGTTTAGGGATCGACGATGCTGCCCCTAAAGGCCTGTTTCTACCTATTGATGGCTCCAGTCCAGGAGCTAGGAAAGCCCTTGAAGCTATTAGGGGAACCTGTCATCTGTCTTGTATTGGTCATTTTTGAAATATGTTAAAATGTATGAAAAGTACCACTGTCCTATCCTTCATCTTTGCTTTTGCTGTTATCTCCCCCCCCCCCCCCACCACTCCTCCGTTTTTCAGCCCATCACTTCATTGTGGTCACTGCGTGCCATGAAACCGCCTATGGGCAACTTATCCAGGAATTCTGCCTCACCAAGTTTAAATCTGACATGGAAACGCTCAGGAAGACACTGTGGTGTGATTGGGATAAGACTCTGGGGTGAGTGTCAAATGATCAAAATTGTTTTATTCAATGGAATGGGGAGGGATGTGTAAATTTCTAAGACAAAGTATGCTTCAGAAGTCTGGAGTACAATCCAGAGCAAGTTTGCACCCATGTCTACACCCAATCCAGAGCATGTCTGCATCATGTTAGGACATTGCACAGTTCCATTTTGGCTAGATGCTCTGTTGGCAGAATGGACAACAAGCAAACTTCAGCCCCTTCCCTATGTTACAGCTTGGCCAAGCAGCCTTGGTTTAGTGGGAAATGGCATTTTTAAAAAACAGCAACAAAATCAAGTGTGTTTCTCGTTATTTCTCATTTTATTTTTTATTTATTTGACTGGAAAAAAATGATGCTTGAATCCAATAGTGAACATCACAAAAACATAACATTTACACAAATACACACATTTAAAAATTAAACACTTTTTTTTTTTTGAGGAGTTGAGCGACTCCATCTAGTGAATCCCAGAATGGCAAAATGGTCCTATGGATCCAAAATAGTTGGCCTGATGAAAGTCTGTACATTGTTTTGCTCTGGATGATATATACAACATTATGGGCTGAGCACTATCATAGGCATGACACAAAACTTGAATGCCCTATAGCAACTTTCACCCAGTACAGATCCCCTACTTAGTTCTCCTCCTTAATTTATTGTGGCTTGGAAGCGTAAAATAAAACAATACTTTCAGTTTATGAGTGTGATGGTATAATGATTTAATCTGGTCCAGGTATGTGCCTGCCAAGGAATTTTGACATTTCCCCCATCCAACCAAATATATAAATTCCATGGAAAATATACACAAATACTTTAGGTCTAGATGCCATAAGTAGTCACTCACAATACTTTTTTATAGTTTAATTTTTATTTATTTCACGTACAAAATGTACAGCTTTAGTACAGTTTGTTACATCTGCCAATTCTCTACTTTTCTTATCTTAACATACATTTTGTTTCACATTTCTAAATTATTGTACTCTTCTTATATTGACTTATCTCCAAAGAGTGTTTACTTTTCCCTATTTCTTTTTATATTGTTGATTTGATTTCCCATTGATGAGCATTGTCAATTTCTCCATTGATGCTAGCTCATTTAGTATGCTTAATACTTGAGAAATAGTTACTTTTTCTAGAACCAATTTTAGTAAAAGTAGGCTCATAAAGATTTTGTACGTGTGTGTACTGAATCTGAATCAGCTGTATTCCAACCATGTTTCAGCTATAAGTTCTGTTAAGGGTAATCTGAATACCTGAAAAATAGTATCTTATATTTTGTATATCAAAAATACATGGGAGATGAGATTTTACATCATTTCCACCAGTAAGAGCAAATATTTAAAGCTGGTCTTCGTCTGAAATGTTTGTTGAGAGACTAGGTTTTGACAAAGTAGGGTTTCTTCAGTAATCACAACTATGGCAATTTTTTCCATGCCTGCACTTTCTGGTTATTTTTAGGTTCATAATTATGTCTTGCACACATCCTTTGGGCAGATGAGCATTGTTTAAGAACCAGTGCAGACACCTCACTGACAGTTCTCCAAACAAAAGTAATAAATCATGTCCGCCTTGACTTGCCTATACTTGCCTTAAAGCAATCTGTTCAGGGCAAACTGCTGCCTTAGTATTACTGTGCACACCCAGTGTTATGTGGGGCATCTAATGTTCAACTTTCCCTTGGAAGCATTTCACCTACGTCATAGGTACCCTTGCATTTACTCCACCAAATGTGCAGTGTAAGAAAGGGAGACACATCTCTTTGAACATGCATTGAGTGTGAACTATATCCCCATAGTGAGCTGGATCAGTTGCTCAGAATGTGGTGCCATGGCCATAGGTTAACATGTCTACTCAGAAGTAATTCCTACTGAGTCCAGTGGGTTATACTTCCAAGTATGTGGGTATATGATTGCACCCTATAACATTGTTAAAATTTCTTCAGGCTTTTAATGTGTCTTAACTTTACTGGCTTTAGACTTTTTCTTTACTTGATTTGATAAGGAGTGCAACTTCTAAGCAAAGATGTAATGCTTTGATTACAAAGGAAAAAAATGACAAGATAGAAAATATACTGGTTCTTTTTAAAGTGATACTCATTTCATACTCGTCTCACTGAACATAAGTAGCAAGGCAATTGGATAATGTCCGTGCTTACTGCATGCGTGTTATTTGTCCTGGCAAATGGATCTTTCTCTATCAGTCACTGTTCTTTGACAGTAACAAGAGGTAAAATCTAATTGTGGCTAATTACAATTTGCTGGACTTCAGGGAAGGCATAATTTTGTATTTACCCGCCATTTGTTTTTGTTACGGCGTTTACGTTTTGTAGATGCATTGAGATGAATTTACTTCACTGGCCTCCTCTAATAATAAGTGAAGTAAAATATATTGTTTCCCAGTTAAAGGTCCATAAAGCACTGGGAATAGATGTTATACTCTGATTTTTTAAAAAAAATCTAGCATTAACTAGTGGGCTTCCCACTTAGCTGTTATACTTACCTTTGTAGGTTTAACAGGGAAAGTTCACAGTGATTATCTCCGTATATAAGAAACTAATCTTGCAAATTATTGTCCAATTAGTCTGTTAAGTGTTATCAGCAAACTGTATGTTGCTCTTCCCCTAGCTCCCGCAGAACTGAAGCTAAAACTCCCTGGCACACACCCTCTGAGAGTCCTAAATTTATATGATAAATAACTATTGTGTAAAATATTCCCAGTTGTAGCAGAATCAGCCTCCAGGCTTTGAGACCCACTCTCTGTTTAGGCCCGAGATACCACATCAACCCATATGACAGCAGTTTATGGAAACCCCACTTAAAATAATGGAATTCTGAAGAAACCTGGCAAAGATTTGGAATATGGGGTCTGACTGCAACATGCTTATGTAACTGGGCCAACTTCCAAACAGGCTAGCTTCCTCCAGTAATGGAATAGTATTTGTCTTATCCTGGAGAAACGTGGATGTGTGTGATGGGCTTTCAGATACAAACAGTTGAACAAATAGCCCTTCTGGGAAGCTGTGTTATAAATCACCACTTGTCTGTTCTGTGCTGGCTTTCCTAGCCCAGCTTGCAGACCTGCTGGATCATGAGAAACTGCACTTATGGGACAAGGAGGACATCCGAAAATCTCTTCAGCATCTGAGGAAAATTTTCAGATTAATTCTAGCTCTACCAATGTCAGGAGAAATGGAGCAGAAAGAATTGTCCTTGGTTCTTCACTCCTACATGCTGACCTGGTTGTTTTTACAGCAGAAACTTCTTTTCAAATGCAAGTGAAATAGAAGTGGCATTTTGCACTCTGCTTGTGTCTCAGGTGTCTTATGTTGTATGTACAGCACTAGAGTGTGAAATACAGTCGCCACTCCAAGTCCGCGGACTTGAGATCTGTGGACTTGAAAATCTGTGGAGGGGTGACCGCCATTAACATCAATGGGGTGCATGCCCGTGGTACGAGCCCTGCATGCACATGCCCCATTCAAGCCTATGGGGCTTGAATATGTGTGAGTATTGGAACTCGTGGGGGGTCTAGAACGGATCCCCCACAAATTCCAAGGGCCAACTATACATGGTGATAATGCTTTCCCAGATCCAGGGCCAGACCCTGACATGTGGGAACTCCATTTAATAGTACCAACAGACTCCCATGTCCCAGAGGACCTGTCTAAAGTGTGCCTCAGGAAGGCTTGATTTATAGCAAAAGTTGACCAGTCAACAGTAACTGTGACTATTTCAATTCCTTTGCATCAGAGGAGGCACTTTTAAATTCTTCGAGCAACAGCTGGCTTATTGCAGATCCAGCTGAGTCACACAGTGGATCCTGAGTCACACAGCAGTAGTGCCTGGTATTACTCCTGTCACTGTCGTACTGCTGCCGATGCCGAATATTTATGTGGAAAATTATCACAATCACTCGCATGAAGGGCTTTCCTCCTCCTAAGATTTTAGTTCCTCCACTCACCACCATAATTAATCCTTTTTTAAAAAATTAAAAAGCATAATAGGAAGAGACCAATAAAAGTTCTCTCGGCAGTCAAGAGGGCATGAAAAATCCATGTCCATCTGCCCTTTGTTAATTTCCAAGATACAGGTAATTCAAAAAGAACATTATTTTTGTTGTGTGCCTTCAAGTCGTTTCTGATTTATGCACATTTTTAAATATGGAAAAGCTTTTCAGTACCAAAATTATCTGCCTAATTACTTTTACACAAAATAAGGCAACTATGAGACAGCTCCCAAACATATGTGTTGAACGTGGATTAGCGATATTACATTTCCAACAACTGGCTGATTTAGATAAGTCATTCTTACGAAGACATTGTGGTGACCAATATACCCCCAAACAGCAGTTTCTGCCATATAAAATGTAATCCAAGATCTATACCTATTCTTGTTATAAATGTTAAAACAGTTGACCATTAAATAGCCAGGACTGGACATTCTATTTCTCTGGGCCGCATTTATTTATTGATAATCTATAGACAGATGGATAGATAGATGAATAGATCAATATCTTAATGATATCGTTCTTTTTAAAAAAGTGAACTTCTCTTTGGCTAAGGCAATCTTTTTGACATAACAATAGATGGCAAGGACCACATGAACTATTGGGATTGTGTCATGCACTTCAACCCACATCCTTCCAACTCGTATGCAGCTGTTCCAGCTAGACAAGGATAAAAATACTCTCAATGTGCCTACACAGAGTGTGCATCATCACATTTCTTTTGAGCATGGTAATTCAGCAGAGAACTGTGGGTCTCTTGTGGTACTTGTTTCTTTCTTCTCTGTAATGATGAGGAAATAAATAAGGTCATCCATGACACATGGTGGAAGTGATGAAGAACAACATGTATTTCTGGTGGGAATGTTAAGGTAAACAAAGGGTCAATGGCTTTATCAATTTCCACCATAACAGGAATGTATGAACTGGAGGTTTCCCTGTCGTCCAAGAAACCTAAAATAACATATTTTGAGTAAAACGAAACCTCTCACACTATCAGATAAGATCACTATTTTCTGGGAAAAAACACAAATATTACCAGTAAAGAAGTGTTTGTTTCACATTCCTCTTTCTTTCTTTCTTTCTTTCTTTCTTTTCTTCTTTCTAAAACATTCCTGCTCAGGGCAGCTTAGATCACAGAGCTTAAGTTGTTTCAAGTCATTGCTTACTTAGAGTTTGGGAAATCTACTCTACCCAGTGATACTCTAGATTTTTGTAGAAAGAAAGGAGGATTTGATTTTACTCCTCTGCTTAAGATATTTAAAGGTTGTTGGTTGTAATAGTTTGAGAACATCTTGCTGACTGTTATAATCTCCCATTAAAAACTACCTGGCCCCTTGTGTCTTGTGGGAAATCCCTATTAAGATGTTGGCTCAGAAATTCTGTTTAAAATGAAAAAATAATAATCGAGGCAGCCTCACTACAGTCAGCAGCAGGTCTGACTAAAAGCCCCTGTAAATCACATAGCCCAAGGACATAAATTGTTGAAAATTTTGTGTTGTAATAAGTGGTCCAATGTGTTTTTGTCCCCAAGTTGAAAAGGAATGACATCCTTTTTCCTAGATTTGTCTCCCCAAACACTCCCATGAAGAACAATTTCTTATATATGTACATTGTGTGTATTAATGTGAGGCTACAGCCCTGAACACTTACGTCAGGGGTGCAGAAGAACTGGAGTGTTTCCAGAGAGGTGTTTCCTAGTGTTAGTGCAACAAACAAAAAGGACATAAGCCCAAAAGAAAAAGAAAACAATTGAAACCAGAGTCAGGAGATGCATGCACATACATACACACACAAATATTTAAAAGATATAATACATATAAAATATATTATACAATCAGTTGTTCATATTAGAAAAAATATACAGCCCTTTTTCTAAGGTGAACAGTTAATTCTTTAATAGATTTAATGTATCGTTTAAATGTTTGTTTTATGTGTGTGTGTGCATGTATTAAAACAATATTTAAAAGATATAATAAATCTATCTATCTTGACTCTTTTTGTTTGATTTCTCTTGGCTCCTAGTGTTGTTAATTCATTGCCCTTCCACTGTGAGTTATGTACATAGTTGCTATTGACTTTCCACACTGCAGATTGTGTTTGTGCGCACGCACATTTGCTATGAAAGGCAGGCAGGTTTGCTTGCTGGATTACAACTTTGGGATGTTTGTTGTTGTGTGCCTTTCAAGTCCGTTTCTGACTTATAACAACCTAAGTTGTTTCCGACTTATAACAACTCAACAACCTGTTATGGAGTTTTTATGTCAAGTTTCTTCAGAGGGAGCTTGCCATTGCCATCCTCTGAGGCTGAGAGAGTGTGACTTCCTCAAAGTCACCCATGATGAACCTGGATGAAAACCCTGGTCTCCAGAATCCTAGTCCGACACTCAAATTACTACATTGTGCTGGCCCCTTTACAACTTTGTGATCCCAGAGTCAGTCATGGAATCCAGTGGATGACCTTGAGCAAGTCACATTATCTCAGCCTCAGAGGAAGGCAATGGCAAACACCCTTCTCAAGCAAATCTTGCCAAGAAGGCCATGTGATAGGTTTGCTTTAGGGTTAGTATATTTTTACCTGAAGACATACAGCAACAACAAACATTTACTAGATTCTGGCTACCTTAATGGTCATGACAAGCATAGTTGGGTAAATGGGGAAGGGACAATTCTAAAGATATGATTTTTAAAAATTTAAAACCTTCTAAAATAAATTATTTAATTTGCACAAACTTTTATTTTAAAGATCCTTGCTTGGTCACTCTTACCTGTTTTTAAAGGCGGCTAAACATTGTAGTGCTAATTCAAACCTTGACAAAATATTTAAAACATACCAACCAGAAACACACAATTTAAACCATTCCGTAATTTGCAGTAAAACTATTTTTTACTGGAAGATGATTAAAAATAAGTATTTAAAACTTTTTTAGATTTGTTGTGCTTTTTAAAAACAAACAAACGCTAAAACGAGGGAAGTGAAGGTGAATTAGGGTAGATGCATGTGTGTGTTGTTGTGTACCTTCGAGTCATTTCTGACTTATGGCATCCGTAAGGCAAACCTATCACAGAGCTTTCTTGGCAAAATTTGTTCAGAGGAAGTTTGCCGTTGCCTTCCCTTGAAGCTAAGAGCATGCGACTTGCCCAAGGTCACCCAGTGGGTTTCACAGCCAAGCTGCGATTCAAACACTGGTCTCCAGAGTTGTAGTCCAGCACAGAAACCACTATGACATTCTGACTCGATCAATCCTTAATCTCAGCCTTTTAATCCAGGGATGATAGGAGCTGCAGTCCAACTAAAGATGGGAAAGACTATATACCTTCTCCATCTCTCACCAGGACCATGGATATGAATGGACAAACTTGATCTTTTCTAAATACGCAGTTTCTAAATCAGGGCTCTTTTGCTCTTTTGTCCCTAGAAGCCTGGCACTGTTTTGGCACAATCCATTTTGAACAGTTTGTTGCTGTTGTTGTGTAACTTCAAGTCATTCGCAATTTATGGCAACCCTAAGGCTATACCTTCTCCACCTATCACGGGATTTTCTTGTCAAGATTTATTCAGAGGAGGTTTGATATTGCCTTTCCTTGAGACTGAGAGCATGTGGCTTGCCCAAGGACACCCAGTGGATTTAAATGGCCAAGCAGGAAATTGAACCCTGGATTCCAGAGTCATAGGACCTTATCAGATGTCGGAAATTGGAAGTATAATTTAATGGCACTCCAAACGCAATCATAGGGTTTCACATTATTGCGAATTAAAGTATCTCACGCAATTTCGGGCAAAAGGGAAGTCATTCTGAACGCAATCATGGGTTTTACCTTATTGCGAATTAAAACGTCTCATGCAATTTCGGGCAATCGGGAGTCATTTTTGGGCAATGGGAAGTCATTCTGAATGTATTCCAAATGCAACTAGAATTCACATGAATTCACTAAACTAGTGAATTCACATGAATTCGAATTGGTTCCAATTGGCTCCATTCGCAATAAAGAGAAATTCCTCCTGTCTCTTAAACTCCATAAAATCATAGAGTTGGAAGAGACCACAACGGCCATCCAGTCCAACCCCCTGCCATGCAGGAACTCTCGATCAAAGTTGTAATCCAGTTCTCAAACCACTGGACCACACTGGATCTCTTTGAACAGTTACCTACCTCTAATTTGCAAATGGCTGAGGTTGTCATTTATCCATTTATTTATCTGCAAATGTCCTTTCTAATACCCGTGCATTCATTCAGTGGCAGCATAACCCAGTTCATTATGCTGTTTGTTTTTTATGGTAGCATGACAGCTGTTTTTAAAAGGCTGTTGAGCAGAGTAATTATTCCACCCGGGCTATTTAGATCCCACTTTAAATGAATCAATGTGATTAATATGGAAACATAATTGCAGTGGTTTCTGGGAGGCTATTTGAGAAGAAACCAAATACTTAACATAACTGCAGCTTAGAAGGTGGTCGGTCAATGTAAGCCATGCTCTCCCATTACACAAAGCCTCCTTCCCCTTTAGGCCTGGACACCATTCGACAATTAGGCTGCCCATTATCCAGAAATCCCTTGTAGTATAGTTATTATACTCAGAGGAATATGTTCTCTGTGTGTCGAGAAAGACAGAGAGAGAATCGAACCTGAACGTAATCATTTGAAACTGGCTGACTCAAAATGACTAGCATGGAAATCCTGAACATCTCAGTTTGAAAGAAAATCCCATTTGATTAAATGAGGCTTACTTCCAGATAAGCAGCCATGCTGGCTGGGGGGGATTCTGAGAACTTAGTCAAAAGTAATTTTTCTAACCTTTGGTTGGATTGCAGTTCAAGGCAGGCAACCTTTAAAAAACAGTACTATAAAGCTGTCACTGCCTGTTATAAATGCATTTGTTCTTTCTGCCTCATCATGACTTGTAGTCAAACTGGATCCACTAAGAAAACGTGCCACAGGTTTTTGTGCAGCTGCAAAGAAAATTGTATGCATTTTCATATGTATTTCTCTTAGTGTATGCATCTTTTTTCGAAGTATACTTTCTCACCTTTTTTGAAAGCAGTTTTTGTATGTATTTCTAGCTCAGAAAGCTGGATCAGAAAATCGGACAAGTTCAAATGCCAAAGGACAATTCTGTTGTGATTTGCATCTTGATTTGAGAAGAGTGTATTTTGTAAATACCTTACTTACAACCTCTTAGTGGGTACTTTGTTCTTGTTGTTATGTGCTTTCAAGTTGACTCAGAGGTATGACAACCCTGTTATAGGATGTTCTTGGCAAGATTTTTCTAGAGGGGGTTTTTGATTGCCTTTCTCTAAAAGAGAGTGTGACTTACCCAAGGTCTCCCAGTAGGTTTCCATGGCTGAGCAGAGTTCTAAGAGGTTGCAAGTATTGTATTTACTTCCATGGACCTCATACCTCCAAGTCAACTTGAAAGCACATAACAGCAAGAAGAACAAAGTACCTACCATGGTCAACCATGGACCCCTGAGTCCTGACTACCTGTCCTGTTTGTCACCATGTCTTTATGCCCTACTGTGTGCAATACTATGAAGTAGTGAGGTTTATTTTTTTAAAAGAATTTTTGCCAGAAGGTTATAGTCATCCTAAACACTTTAAAAACAATCAGTCAAAAACCAGAAGGTTGAAAACACATTGTAGAACCATCTTGGAGGCTTATTCAATTAAATTTATTTTCTAACTCTCAGAACTTTTGACCCACATATATCAAGGGCAGGTGGAGCTTACATGCTATCTTGGTAAAGAATGGTTTCTTGCCCTGAGTAAGTTCACACATGATGGGCTAACTGCAAGGTGAAGGGTAAGATCTAGAATGAAGGTATAAGTCCTGTAACTAGGAACTGATGTATTTAGCTAAGCTGAGAGCATGTTTATGTTAGGCATTGAGGTTCAACTATGAAATGTACAGATGTGCACAAAAGGAAACCAGGAATCTTGGGCATAATTGTCTGCAGCTGAAGGCTGGAACGGCAGACAGTGTTCAAGGTCAGATATGTGCTTGATTGCACGTAAGCCTGGGTAACATCAAAAGTCTTCCTGAGTGAAGGGACAACATTGTTGGTGGCACAAGGAAAAAGAGTCACCAGAAGAGGATGGGTTTGTGACCGCATGGCACAGATCTATAAATAGCCTGCACACCGCAGTGTGGGTTGTTGGGTAGTCGGAGTGGATAGATGGTTGGAGAGTTTTGTTGGATGGGCGTATATATATTTGTAAATACAGCAACTTTAAGAATAAACACCTCTGAGGAGAGAGATTTGGCTCCAGTTTGTTTCATCAGCAGCAGGCAGGAGGAATTCCTGATAAAGCCAAACAGCTCCAAGGTCGCCGGTAGTTCTGAAGGCATCGGAGATTGCTTTACCTGTGCATCTGCTTGTTTACATCAACAGTTTATGCCAGTGCCATGATGCTAAATATGGAAATCACAGTGCTGTTTCTGAAGAAAAGATGCACTTTGAATCATTCCTGCCAAATGCTTGCTTCTCTAGGTTGGATACTGGATATATAGGGAAAACAAGAAATACCATAGCTTAGTTATGTTTATAAATAGTTTCTGCCAGTAGGCTTTTACTTTAGGCTTTCATGTAGGCATGAAAGCAAGTTGCACATTGTGCATTCCCAATGAGATTTAAATGTTCCAATTTCAAACAATCATTATCTCGATGATACAATTTTTATTTTATTTTGCTTTTGGCTAGAGCTGCCTTGGCAGTCTACACCAGTATCGAAATGAATACTTTACCAATAGTTGGGAGATAACATCTTTAGCTCATCCAAACATTGGCTTCAAGGTACAGCTATTAAGCAATGCTTGGCTGTCTCATAAAGTCATAATCGGAACCTAGTGGCCAGGAGGTTTTCTTGGAAGAATAATTAAGAGTCCTTTTTATCCCACTTGCTAGGAAAAAAAGCAACTCAAAAAAATTAGGACCTAGCTCCAATTGCTACTCCAAACTAGAATAGACCCCTTGAGTCAATGAAACATGAGGATGTGTTGGCTTACCCAGTTCCCATACCATCCAATATTTCACAGATGAAAATGCAGACTTGTGTAGCCAAGCAACATCAGAGTGCGGTCAAGATGGAAAGTTATTAAGGAAGAACAGACAAGCTAGAAGAAGCTGCAGTAATTTGTTCTTGTCTGACTCTACAGGGAAGAGCAAGACTCCAACCCCTCCTTCTCTTTCCTCTGTTCAATTAATTAAGTGTATACTACTTTTGCACTTTTAACGCAGGTTATGTCAGTTAAATTAAGATGAGAACAAAGGGAGAAAGTAAGAAGGGGAGAAAGAAACTGGGACATATTAAAAGTAGATGAATAGGTAGGAGGACAGAGGATCAGGACTGCCAAATCAGGACAGTTGGAGGGTATGAGTTCCAATTGATCTACTGTATCTGGTTTATCTGAGACCAGCATTGGATTTAGGCTTAAGGAAGCAACATTTCCTCAATTAATCGGATAGATTAGTCAGTTTAAAATCATAGATAAACTGAAATGGAGTCCCAGTTAATTCAAAGGTCTATTTAAAGTGTTCAATTATGTTCATCAATAACTTCTAAAACATAGGAATGGCAGGCACAATCTTCAAAGTGCCCCAATAATGCTAGGAAAAGTCGAGGAAAGTAGAAAGAGAGGAAGACCGCAAACTAGATGGATGGACTCAAGTAGGAGGTCAAAAGTACACATTTACAGGACCTAGGTATAGCAGTGGAGGAAAGAGGGGCTTGGAGAGGTCTCATTCACGGGGTCTTGATTTGAGGATAATTAAATTCCTTACATACATACACACAGAAAGAAAGCCTCTTGAGACAAGGGAGTTAATCATACGACGGAATTTGGGGATATAATGCAATGGCAATCTGAACGCAATCATGGGATTTCACGTTATTGCAAATGAGTGTATCTCATGCAATTTCGGGCAATGGGAAGTCATTCTAAACGCAATCGTGGGTGTTCACGTAACTGCATGTTAGAATATCTCACACAATTTCGGGCAATGGGGGTCATTTTCGGAAATGGGAAGTCATTCTGAACGCATTCCAAATGCAATTTACGTGAATTTACAAACTAGCGAATTTATGTGAATTCGAATTGACTCAGTTTGAAATTGGGAGAAATTCCTCCCATGTGATAAACTCCAAGGTGAGGGTGCTACTTACCCAGAGCTTGGAAATAATAGCTGGCATGTTGAAATTGCATTGATTCAAAGAGTATTATTTAGGCAGGAGTAACAATAGGTTCAGGAGTAACAATAGGCCATGAGTAACAAGTTCTTTTTCTTGTTAATAAGGACAGAAAGAAATGACATTTCAGAAATAATGCAGCAAGTGAGAATAAAGGTGCTTTTTCTTGGTGTAATCAGTAACCATGCTCTAGTTACTTTTTAAACTTACTTAAACTTTAAATAATTAAAATTTGGGGTGGGCATTTTGACACTTTTTTAAAAAAGAAAAAAAAATAATGGGCTATGCAGCAGTACCTTGTTAACACTGTAATGACCAATGATAATGAATTATTTTTCAGCTACCATAACAAATTCTGGAAGTAATGACATTTTAAAGTAACTTTCTCCAGCCTGGTGCCCTCCAGTTTCAGAAGAAAAACAAAAGCCTCTCTTAAACTATACAATAGTTCAGTAATACCCTAAAATATTACTTTAAAAATGTAATTTCAATACACAAATCACTTCTTTTTAAAAAGCTTTCCTGATTTGCCATTTTCTCTGCCTTCCCATCCTCAGCTGTTATCACATTGTATTATTTTAATTAAAATACTTATATAAAATCTTACATAACCAAGAAACACAATAAAAACCAAATACATGATGATGATGACAGCATGCTCACAATAGCTACTGTCTAAACTTTTCAGGCACATTTGAAAGAAGCTTAATGAAAATGGAAAAAAATTAACAGCATACTTAGATTAAAATAAGTTTTGGCAAAGCTTTGACATTCTGGAATATACCTATATTTGACTCTACTCTGGAATGAAAAAGGATTTATGCATTTATACTACCTTAAATATCTTTTTGAACTCAAATTATGCAAAGAAGGCAAATTCTTGTATAAAGGTGGATGGGGAACAGAGAAGGGAACAATACGGCCTTGACCAATGCATTATGAACAAAATTGTTTTGTCCTCCAATTCTCCCATGATTCACGAACATGCAGTAATAAAAATGGCTCATTATCAGCCATGATGGAAAGGGCCAGGTTGAATAGAAAAGATGATTTTGTCCAAATCAAGGGCAAGACAACATAACTTAAAGATATGATACAAGGGGGTCAGTAATTTCTTATCGGCAAATGTTTAATGCAAGAGAAGGCTGCAAAAGTGAGGCTCTCCTGTAATAATTAAGCTCTTTTCCACTTGAGTGGCAGTTCCCTTCACTATATTTCAATGACAAATTTGTATGACTTCCACCACTGCTTTTGGTCATGTAGCATATTAACAATAATAAAACGAGTTTGGCCTGGTCCTATTATAAAAATGCAGTGCCCAAAAGTAAGTATTGCCTAACTAGGTATGGATTGTATACTATCTGAGATTAAGGCCAGCATGTAGTGTGCATGTTTTGGCACACTGTCCAAGTGGTTTTGCGCTCAGGGCTCTGGAGAGGTCAATGGAAACCCAATGCATGCCTGGCAGTGAGCTTTTAAAATGCAATTAGCACATATGGATAAATCAATATAAGGTATGCAAAAGAATTTGGGGGCTGAGGAATGGCGTGTACTTTTTCCTAACTCAGATCCACTTTGGTGAAAACTTGAAAGCAGTACACCTTTATATCCCAATCCAAAATGTGTTTAAGCCCAACTGATTTCCATGGCATTTTACATGCCAGTTACAGTAAGGACAGAAATATAACCAGCATGTTTGCCAAGTCATCCTGAGTTCAATGAGACTTACTTCCTAACAAGTCTTTTTAGGATTGCAGCCTCATCCATGTTTTTCAGAAATGGAATACTACATGGTGGGTATACTAAATTATGAACTCTGTTTTTCGATGTGTGTTTTAAAATTTTGTCCAAAAACAAAGTGATTTTGTTGGAAGTATTTTTGTTTTTTATTTCTTTGAAATTAACTTGAGTATAGAGTATGCAGATTAAAGTAGGGGTGGGAGAGAAGAAAAATCTTAGTAGAAATTATTCCGTGGGAACTGTTCTTTATGTGCCCATCTAAGGTGCCTATCTGGGAGTGTTCCATGCTAGTGAAACTTACCAAGCCAAAGGAGCTGAATATTGCATTTGTGAAATCATCACTCACTCAGCTGTCATTCCACTCTGGGAACTTTCACTGCTACTTATTTAGAAATCTATCAAGGTCTAAAATCAGCAAATACTGAGTTGCAGAAAAAGAGTTTTCAAATAGTATTCCTAAAGCGTCCTTTTCCACAGTGGCATGATGACAAACCAGCCTTTAAAAGGAAATAAGTAAATAATTAATTCTAACTTTAAAGAGAAATTTCTGAGTAATACAGCGTAGACGATGATTTAAAATCTCTGATTTGGAGGAGATGACACACTTGACATACCAATGCCCGGTTAATGCACAATTTAAGTAAACTGTAGCTGTGGGTCTCAGATTATGAGGCCTCTCTACATATACTAGTTTTTAAGAACCCAGTACATTTTAAGTTTTACATAATGATGATGATAATAATAATAATAATAATAGTAATAATAATAATAATAATTTTATTTATATTTATATTGGTTACATCAATAAAACAATAAAATACAGGTATAAAAATACAACAATATACACTAACGATATCAAAAATACAATAATTTAGCTAAAACATAATCTAATCAGCCAAAGTCAAATCGAGAGCATTTTATCATAGAATCTATAAGAGATCAGGTGGGTAGGCCCGCCGGAAGAGATCCGTCTTAAGAGCCTTTTTGAAGGCATCTAAGGTGGTGCATGACTGATAAAATAAAGTAAATGGGGAAAACAAACTGATCAAAGCACACTGAATGGCCACATTGCCATCTTGCATTCTTGCATATACAGGTGTAAATATTATTTCTACTTTCATAGCTATTTCTGTTAGAATAACATACATCTTTAAAATCAACACCTAATGCTATGGGGCCACTTAAAACTGATATAATTTAGGGTCCAAGCATGTCTTAATCTGGCCCTTCTTGCTCTCCTCTCCATCCCTTGTCTATTCATCCCTCATCCTGTCCTTCTGTTGGCCATTTTATTAAAAACAGATTTTCCAACTTCACAAATTGCCCATCAGGCACTTCTCTGAAAACCAAAACACAATGCATACACTTGCTCCTTGCTCACACTCTGCAGGAATGATTTTACAAAAGTTCAGTACAGGTTGAGTCTCCCTTATCTAAAATTCTGAAATCTGAAATATTCCATAAACCAAAACTTATTTCATGGGTGGCTGAGATAGCAACATCTTTGCTCTCTATGGGTGAATGGATACAAATTTTGTTTTGTGCACAAAATTATTTAAAGTATTCTATAAAATTACATTCAAGCTATGTTTATAAGGTGGAAATGAACCATAAATGAATTTTGTGTTTAGATTTGGTCCCACCTCCAAGATATGTACTCCATATTGACCCTCCATATTGGCCCTCCATATCGACACCCACCCACCCCACAGATACCAAAAAACACAGGAACTTAAGTCCTTTTAGCATTAATGGACACCAACATGCAGATGGGCACATCAGCTTGGCTGCATGTGTGCAATACCATTGACGATAATGGGGTGGTGCCATCATGGATGCTCCAATCCGTGGATAGCTAGCCTGCCAATACGGAGGGCCAACTGTACATGGCAGTACAGATATTCCAAAATCCAAATTAATAAATCTGAAATCCAAAACACTTCCAGTCTCAAGCATTTTGAATAAGGGTGACTCAACCTGTTGTCCTTATCTACTATACAGATGGTTCATGGGAAAATGTGCCTTCATTCACTAACAACATTATCTAATCCTCTGATTTCTCATTGAACATGTGCTGCCAAAACTGATATCCGTTAAACTCCGGGACTCCTTTTCCTTCCTCTCTTCACAATAATCACTGAATGCTTTTAAACTAGGGCAATTTCAGTTTGTTTGGGGCCAATTTCTCTCTTGGAAATCTACTGGCCACACAACAGCCAACATTTCTTTGCCACCCTAAGTGCCCTCCAACACTCCCTAGGGGCCATGGGGGCAATTTTGAAATGCTTTTGCCCTCTCTTTGCCATTTTAGGCGGGGTTATCTTTTCAACAGAAAATGATCTGGAAGTCAATGTCTGGGTCAAATCCTTATAAAAAGAGGGCCTCTCATGGCCTAAAACAGCCTGGGGGCAGAATTATGGCAAAATTGTCTCCATAACCCTTAGGAAAGTTTGAGAGCATGGAGGAACAATTTGAAAAACTATCAAAAATAACAGGGCCTTGGAGGATGACTTTTTTCCACCCCTGATTTTAAGGGATTTCCCTGGTCCTATGGCAAACCACACATTCCCTGCCTTTTTTTAAATGGAAAATGCTGCTGTGCCAAAAAATTTCAACAGTAGGGTTCCTAAGGATCAGGGCCCCCTCTTCTCCAGTCCTCAGGGCAAAGAGGGAAAAATCTCAGGGTGAAAGAATTGCATTGTACAATTGATTTATATTTTGCTCTGAATCTTGTCAGTTACTGGTATAGTTGTTAACTGTCAAGTGGACGTCTGTTTATGACTTCAACTTGAAATGAAGGTACCCTGTCATTAACACCCCTGTTAAGATCTTGCAGACTCAGGGCCATGGTTTCTTTCATTGGTTGTAATGTAGTTTTCCTCTTTTCCTACTGCCTTCCCACTTTGCCAAGGATCAATGTACTTTCTAAAGAGTTATGTTATCTCATTATACACCCATAGAATGATAGTTTAGTCATCCTTCCTGTCTAGCGGAGAGTTCAGACTTGATTTGTTCTAGGAACCATTTACTGATCTTTTTGGCAGTATCCATAGTATCCGTAGAACTCTTCTCATACTGGTTTGTTGTTGTTGTGGTGGTAGCCAGAAGTAAACTAAAGTAAACGAATCCGTGGAAATTACTTAGATGTTGACACACAATTCAACAATTTATTCAATGGGTCAACTTTAGTTGGGCCTAACTAAGAGGATTCAAAAGGTCAAAGCTTTTGCAAGCAGTGCTTTTAAGAACACATGGGAGTTTTTATCTAAGTTAAAAAAAAATGTCTGTGTGCTTTCTGGTCAGTCTCCAACCAGAGAAATCATTTCTCGTTTGTATTAGACTTGGTGTTTGTTATTTGAATGGCATGCTCTGAACAAGTTTGGCCGGTGCGTCACGCTTCATGACATCACAGGAGGATGATCCCAGATTTCTTGTTGTTTGTTGTTGTGTGCCTTCACCCTTTAGGCAAGCCTGTTTTCTCAGCAAGATTTGGTCAGAAGGATTTTGCCTTTGCCCTCCTCTGAGGCTGAGAAAGTATGACTTATGGCAAGGTCAACTAGTGGGTTTCCATGGCTGAGCATGGATTTGAATTCTGGGGGATGCAGAATCAGAGTCCAATGCTGAAACCACTGCACCACAATGGCTCAAATTTGAACCACTGATTATTTTGGTATCAACCAGACAGTATAAATTGACACTAAAAATGAAATATCTCATGTTTTTTTCTAAATAAAAAAAGGCTGAGAAAACCTAACCAGTGAGTTTGAAAGCATGAAAAAAAGTTTTTTTCTATCCCAGCAAAAAAAATACAGGAGTTACTATTTGTTGTTCTTAAATGCCATCAAGTGAACGTCAAATTATGGTGACCCCATCAATGAGAAACCCTGGCTTCCTTGATTGAGTCTATACATTTTGAATGCAATCTTACTTTTTCTAGCTTACCAAGCATTATTGTCTTTTCTAGTGGTTCAGGTCTTCTCATGAAATGGCAAAGTATAACAGTCTCAGTTTAGTCCTCTTGGCTTCTAGCGGGAGGTCAGGGTTGATTTGCTCTACGATGCATGGATTTGTCTTCTCAGCACTCCATGGTATCCACAGAACTATATTACAATATTATGTACCAATACAGTCTCAGTATGATCCTATGTGATGCTGAGTTAACAATGCTGGCCTCACTCTATGTGTGAGTAAATTCATTTTGCAGTTATGTGTGTATAGGATTGCAGCCTGAATGTATGAATTGATTTGACTAAGATTACACATTTACTTACGAGAGAAAATGGCGACTGAATAAAATTAGATTTTAAAAATGCTAGAATCAGACCGTTTCTCTTAAATAATTACCTGGCCTTTAATTGATGCGGATGATTACTGAAGTTATTTTGAGGGAAAACAGGTGGGTGGGTGAGAGTATGTGCATGCACAAGATGACATTTAATCTGTAATGCATCTGCTCATAAATCTTCTTTTCATCAGAGTATCATGTATCATCAGAGCAAATGTGGTGCGCATTTTGCTTGAGACAGAAACAAACAGAAAAGGTTTGACGGGGTATTTTGGAAACTAGTGTTGATGTTTTGGCATCATGTAACCCTGCCATAATACACATGGTTGCTGAGAAACGATCTTTTGATAAACATGTGTTGTAGATGATGAAAGGTCCAGAAGTGATTCTGCTTGGAGCTTTTAGGGATCAGTTGGGGGGAATTTATACTCACATGCCTTCTTCCTCTGCCCATGACCCAGGTTTTTTCTTAGTGTTGAATTAAATAGCACTATCTTTCCTTCCTCCAGTGAGTCCAGCAGATCAATTGTAACGTAAAGCTTACAGCTGTTTTGCTGGCTGTGGGATTAGTGGAACCTGTCAGTGTCTATGTACTTTTTCCTAGTTTCTTGTCAGGCTCATTCAGAGATGTTCTGCACCCCACTTTTTCAGTTCTGACTAGAATGTCCCCTCCTCTGTGTTCCTGTGTTCCCTAGTTTAACCAAAAATGGTGTGCAGTGGCAACAACAGTTGGATATTTGCTTATATAACAAGACCATGAGTTGTCCATCTGCCTTAAAAGAGAAAGATGCTCCTGAAGTGATTCCATGGGGAGCATTAATATAGGTACCAGGTGCCAAATTTCAAGATTACTATTTTGTGTTCAAATATTCAGTAATGAGAAGTTTCAAGTACTCTGTACTTACATGGACGCCTGGCATAAATACCAATCTGTATTTGATGTTTGACTTGATGGACTCTTTACATTCCGCTCCAAGTCCAAGGTTCCCTGCTATACCAGTTCTGTGCCAATCTCCTCTGATACCACTACAGTCAAAATGATAACCTGAAGGGTTTGTGACAATGTTAACTTCCAGCTGCAGGTGTTCTAGGAACTTTGCATTGCTCCGAAAACTGCAGTCATCCAAGCTGGAGGTTTGTTGTTCTGTTCATTTAATTGAAAGCCTCCGTGGTGTGCTCATGCTCATTATTTCAACTCTCGCATATGTGGAACTCAGGCTGAAATTATATTTCTCCAGTGAACACCTTTGGAGGGCAAAGGATTTTGTGAGAAGCAACCTTGATTGTGCAGGCCAGCCCCAAAGTGGTCCATTGCCCTCCAAAAGAGGACAGAATTATAACAGCTATGAACTGTCTTGGACAAAAACACTTCTGCAAAGCCTTCTCCACTGACCTAACCATGAGAATCTCTTGGAGAATTTAGTTGGTTCACAATATATCACTTAGGCTATTGATTGACACTATCTACAAGGATTATATATTGCTCTCTGATCATTTCCAAATGCAATTCAGGTTCTGTCTGCTAACATTTGTCACAGCTGCACCCTATCTGAGTACTCCTCCAATTCCTGCCTCAGTTTCCACTACCAGTAACAGAAAATTCTCCTTGGAAACATGGTGCATCAGATGTTTACACTTTGTTTCCCAGGATAATCTTTATTCTAGTATGCTGTTGTGATTCTGCTGATTGTTGCTGGGTTTTCGGTGGTGGGAGAGGTGCCCCATGACTTTTTTTTAGTGGGGAGGCCCACCAGAAGTGCAAATGGTTGTCCATGCCTGATTTAAAGCTTGTATTGATTGCTTAGTGAACTGGAATATTCATCAAGTGGACATGGAAATCTGCTTGTGCTTTAGGATTTCTTGTTGTCTTGTGTTACGTTGTGTTGCGTTGATGTGATGGCTGGGGAATGGGCCTCTTCTGTGGCAGCAACACATCTGGGACCAGATATAGCAAATATTACTGTGCTGTTCCCATAGCTCTTCAAGAATTCTTAGTGCTCAAAACATTGACCCAAAAAAACCTGCATTGACTTATCCATGGGTCAATGTAGATACTGCCCTTTAACTTTCATTTTTTAAAAAAGGAACCATCCCTCAGTGAAAGGACAGAGTGTAATTTGTCCTGGAAGCACCGACCTCCCTCTCTTCTCTTATCCACCCAGCCTTTAAAATGAGTACAAAGTTATGTCTGCTGGAATTTTGTAAGTTCTTTGGCGTTGTTTTCCTTTACTTTATCATTTAGATCCTTTGTTACATTTCCCTAAGCTTTACCCTCGACTTATCCACGAGTCAAATAAAAATCCATAATACTGGTCCCAAAACTTGCCCTCGACTTATACATGAGGTCGACTTATAGTTGAGTATATACGGTAGGTAAACTATTACATGTTTTATGGATCCTCCACTTAATATGGAAATCCAGATTGATTGGGATCATTACGCTTTGTCAGGATTCCTTGAACAGGTTCTGAAGAAAACTCTTCTCTGTACCAAGCATTTGCTCCCCTTGTAAAGTATTTTATTTGTAGCTTGCTGAAGGTATTCATTAGCTAAGTCCTTGGGGGAAGACTGGAGTGTGCAGCTGCCACTCTTCCCTTGTTGGTATCATTGTAGCACAGAGCAGTCAGAGGTATGAGAAATCTTTCTTCTGTAAGATATGTAAATCTCCCTGCCTAATTTTATTATAAAATCATTTCCCTAAAGGGAAGCATTCAGCCATCGCCTTTTCTGTCTTCTTTATGACTGTTCAAAAGCTGTCTGCTTTTGAACTGAGTTTCTCTCTACATTGTATTCAGATACAACACAGGTGCTGGAAAAGGTATCTTTTATGATAAATCCTTTGACAGAACTGAGATAAAAACCACTTGTCACAATAGAATTCTGTAAATAACCAATGTGGCAGCAAATGGAGAATAGCTGAAATGCTAGCATTTATTTCTCTGTCTACTTTACAAAATATTACGTATTCTGTTATATTATTAAACCAAGGATGTGTTTATAGGTACATATAGAATTTTGAATCTACCCCCAAGTTGGTTTTAAAAACAACCATTGAGGGAACCATTAATCTTCCATCTTAGTTTAAATTTTTCATCCTCTCCATGCATCAAATCCTTGTTTTCCAAACACCATTGATCATTTAATTCAACAAGAGAACAGACAGAGAGGATAGTGACAGGGGTCAGCTGAGGTCCTGCTAATTTCCTATAAAGCAAAGTTTTGGGGGAAATTGAATATGATGCAGGGCAAGCCAGAAGGAAAGCATTCCTATTTTAAAATCATTTTTCCTTCACCAAATTCTGTTTCTGGTTTGCAAGCTCTGTGTTCATAAAACCAGCTTTAAAAAGACAGTTTCGCTGGAAGACGAAGCAGGATATGCTTCGACTCTTTTCTGAGTCCACATATTATATTTTAAACCCCCTTTTCCTTCTGCTTTGTAGCAACTTGTTCAGCTGACCAAATGCTGCATGACATCTAGTTTCATCCTGAGAAACTGACTGCATTCTGATGCTCAAATCCTAGTTTAATAAAACAAACAAACCAGGTTTGATATTCCAAATAAATTACGGTTCAAAGTAGGCTTCCAAAAATTGGTTTGTTTGGAAGGCCATCATCCTGGCAGGAATACAGTATATGATTAGCTGCTGTTCCCTGGTTCTCTGCATATGCACAGGGAAAAGTGAAGCAGTAAGAAAAGAGCTGCATGTACATGTATGGAACTTAGGCATTTTTTGGTTTATTAAGCCAGGATTTGATTGTTTGAACTAAGCCATTATTTTCATTTTGGATATTTGTTTCACCAGAAAATCTATGATTTTTTTACAACTTGTAACTACATTATAAAGAGCTAGTGTGCTGTAATGGTTTGAATGTTGGACCAGGATTCTGGAAGACCAGCGTTTGAATCCTGACTTGTCCATTGAAACCCACTGGATGACCTTAGACAAGTCAAACTCTCTCAGCCCTAGAGAACAAATCTTACCAAGAAAGCCCTGTGATGGCTTCTCTTTAGGGTCACCATAAATCAAAAATTATTTGAATGCACACAGCAACAACAAATCACATTATGGCCTCCATGAGTGTACTGAAGAGTCACATGAAATTTTACTAGAGCAAGACAGGCCGCTCTGAGAGACATGAATGCTGTGTGAGTTGAAGCGTTGCATGCTTGTCCATGATCGAGAGAACACCTGTGAAGATTTTAATAGAAAGATATTTCCCCTTAGGAGCCACTAACTCTCTGAAGTTTTCTGCCTGTGTTAGTTGAAGGTGGAAGTGTAGATTTGAGGTAAGAGATTTTTGAAAGGCATTTCAAGATGAGTGTGATATAAGGACCTCATCATCTCTTCCATGAGATCTGCATTTGAATTTTTTTTCAGTTTCAGTGAGCTTGTATGTTTGCGTTTAAATAGATTTTTTTAACTCAAAAGCGCAAAAGGAAGCCATTTATGGGAAAGTTGTTTATACCCTCATCCAGCAGATGGGACACAATCCCTGCTCCAGTAACATTTTGTTCTGGAATGCATACAGAAATGGACCTACAATACTGTATAGGCATTTTATATTGTCACATGAAGGGCAAGTTTCTGCAACATATTATTGAAAATAGTTTCCCCCTCCCCCAGCCATAATAGTAGTATTTTTAAAACACAGAAATTGGTTTGGTTAAAGTTATTTTGTAGAGCCAGCATGATGGTGTGGTTTGAGTGTTTGACTAGGACTCTGGGGACCAGGGTTCAAAACCCCACTTGGTCAAAGAAACCCACTTGGTAATCTTGGATGTCACATATTCTTAGTCTCAAAGGATGGCAATGGCAAGCCACCTCTGAATAAATCTTGTCAAGAAAACTCCATGAGAGTTTTGCTTTAGGGTCTCTGTAATGTAGAAACAACAGCAACAGTTATTTTGCCAAAAAAGTAGGTCTGATCATAACCCAAAACAAACAGTCTACACCATGTGAATATATGTTTTCTGACTCCAGGTGTATCAGTATTGTCACTTACTCACTGTGCTCACAAACAGTCCTGTGGACAAAGGACATTTTAATAACCCAGCAGTACACTGGAATTTGTATGATATTAGGAAATATCCCAGATTAAAGAACTGGGTTTTTTTTGGGGTGGGGGGGGAGGGTTAAACCATTTTCATCCTGGGGAAGTCAGTGATGTTTTTATGGTTACTTTTTCAGATCTTTAAATCCTTAATAAATACCACACCGTTTGAAATCATAATGAACATATTAGCATTCAACAGTATAAACGTAAAAGATGCATACGGTCAACTCTCTACAATAACTTTAGTTTAAGTGTGTCTTAATTTATTTCTACTTCAAGATTTACAATCAGCCCTCAACTTTTGCAGGGTTAGGAGCACAGGAAAAAAAGTGGTGGTGGTGGGGGGGGGAACAACCCACAAACATTTACAATAATAGGCCTATGGCACATCCACTGAGAGATACAGTCAGACCAGATGAAACTTGCTGTTCAAGCCCTGGCGAAAGGTCAGGGGTGGAAAGATATACAGTAGCTGAGTGTCATCAGAGTACAGATGATAGGAGAAACCAAAAGAACTGATGAGTTTGCCTAGGGACAATGTGTATAGAAAAAACAAAACGGGACCCAGGACAGAGCCCTGAGGAACTCCAACAGATAAGGGAACAGAGAAGGAAGTCTGACCACCCGTGACCACTGCAAAAGATCTGTCTGACAAGTAAGAGTTAAACCAGTTGAGAACAGAGTCTGAGAACCCAAGGTCAGAAAGTAAGTCAACCAAGAGACAGTGGTCCACGGTGTCGAAGGCCGCAGACAAATAAACAAGAATGAGAATAGAGTAGAGGCCATTCGCCTTGGCCCACAAGGGATTGTTTGAGATCTTGGTGAGGGCTGTCTCAGTAGAGTGCTGTGGATGGAAACCAGACTGAAAAGGGTCCAGGATGGAATTGGCTTCGAGAAACTCAAGACAGCGAGAATAAACTATGTTCCAGAACCTTAGAGAGAAAAGGAAGAAGAGAGATCGGATGGTAGATAGACAAAGAAGAGGGGTCGAGAGAGGGTTTCTTCAGAATTAGGGAAACGAGAGCATGTTTGAAGTCTGAAGGGAAGGAACCAGCAGAGAGAGAGAGAAATTAAAGATATAGAGGAGCAAGGGCAGAAAAAAAGAGGCTATGGAGAGTAGAAGCAATGTGGGCCTGTTGCTGCATTTTAGAAAGTTACTATGGCATCACTGTTGGATAAGTGGGTTGGGAACGATGGTAGGATGTGGCAAGTTAGGAACAACCCCACAAATACCATATCAGCAGTCACCCCCTCTTACAAGAAAACAATAAGAGAGCATGGGAACAGCCCCAAGCAATTCATTGAGGGAAGGAAGGAAAAGTTCACAGAACACAAATGTAAGTGGTATTGGTGACTTAATACAAGCTCATGTGGTACAAAGGAAGACCCTGTAGCTGGCACATTTGAGAGTATGCAAGACATACTGTATAGTGTTGTGTGAAGCTGACCACTTTATAAGCAGCAAGACTCTGAGACCACACACTGGATCTTCAGTGGCTATGCATTCAGACACTAAGATATAAGTACAAATTAGGTTCATTTTAGTTTCCTGAGCAATTGTCTAGTGTCAAGGGGTTTTCCATTGAAGGCTGTCAAGTTCAGAGGTTTCCAAAGCCTTCTGTGAGATCATGTATCAACAGAAGGACTGTGGCATCCGATGAAAACCCATACTTGCCTTCTTTAGGGCAACATCTATGCTGTTCTGTTCTATTTATTTTACAGTGACTGAGGTGAACTGTTGCAATGGAAATATTAACTGATCTCATGAAGCAAAACAATCTTATGATAGCATAATTAAACAAGTTAGGTTAATCTTGCCTTCCCCCCTCCCATTTATAATGTCAGATAGGTGATGTATCTAAGGGCAGCCAAAGATAGTTTGGCTACTTACACTTGTAATCCACTTAAGTACAAGACAAAGCTTATACGATCTGACAGGTTAATGACATTCTCTTGTTTGTATGTGATGTGAAAAATGTCAGAAACAAAAAAGTCACTTTGCTTTCTGCTGGGCAAGGATGGAAAGATCTACTGGGGGAAAAAAAATCTTTAAAAATGCCTGCATCTTGAAATGTCATGTAGTCCCTCGATCAATAAGATGTTGTGTAGCTGTAAAATATATTCTTCTGAAAGTGTGGTGTGAATAACCTTTTTTTCCCCTGGCCACAGCATGCATGAAATGGTGAATCAGTGTGTACCACAGCATTATAAAAGCTGAAGCAATGACCTATCATGTTGCTGACACATGTGCTACAGCTGCACGTCTTTAGTCCAGAAATGTTCAAGTAGATTTTCTTTGACACATTCAGAAAGACAAGTAAGTTTTAAACTTCCCGAGATCTGTACATGCTCAGGATGAAATTTAAATGGGGAAGGACATTAGCTGCACTGGTTTCCAATATGAATCATTTCAGCTGTGTAAAAACAATGTGATGTATCTGCTTGGTTAATGTGTCTCTTAAACATTTCAATGTTTAATAGGAGGTTTCTGGCTTCTGAAGGCTCATCTGCATTATAGAAATAATGCAGTTTGACACCATTTTAAGTCCTGTAGCTCCATCCAATGTAGTTTTTGTAGTTTTAAAAGATCTTTAACCTTCTCTGCCAAAGCTTGCTTGTGTCTCACAAAACCACAAATCCGAGATTTCTGTAGGATGGAGCCATGGCAAGTAAAGTGGTGTCTGATTGAGTTATTTCTACAGTGCCGATGCACCTTCAGTCTTAAAGTACATAAATTGTATCTAATGGCGACTTGTGCACTTGATTTTTTCCCCTGCTCTTTCCTACCCACTTCAATTCCTTGCTTCTCTATCAAAAAACGGAAGGCTGGAGAATCCTCTGGAATAGTATGGGATATAATATGGGAGGCAATGGAGATGGGTGAAATCATGATTCACAATTCACAATCACATCTTTCCATAAAACAGTATCTCTGTTGTTCCATTTAACATAGTCCTTTGGGGCTATACTTAAATGTTATAAAGAGTTTTGGGAAAGTGCAAGTAGAATATATATTGCCTTCTGTGTAGTATCTCTCTGTTGTTGTGGTTGCTGTGTGCCTTCAAGTTGTTTCCGACTTATGGCAACCGTAAGGAGAACCACCTCGAGGCTTTCTTGGCAAGATTTGTTCAGAGGAGTTTTGCCATTGTCTTCCTTGAGACTGAGAGCATGCGACTTGTCCAATGTCACCCAGTGGGTTTCATGGCTGAGCTGGGAATCAAACCCTGGTCTCGAGAGGCATAGTCCAGTTCTCAAAGCACTACACCACACTAGCTCTCCAGGTATCTCCTAGAACACCTTTAATGATAAAACATTTAATTACAAAAAAGGGATCTCAACAGGCAAACAATGATTTATAAATAGAATATAACTCCCCACTCTCTTTCTATATAAAGTGTGGGTTGGTACAGCTTGGGTCCAGGTTATTTGAAGGACCATATCTCCTTTTATGAGCCCGCTAGAGTTTTGTGATCTTCCAGAGAGTCCCTTATCTATCCCACCACCCTCCGAGGAGCATTTGGTGGGAACAAAAGAGAGAGCCTCCTTGGTCGCTGCTCCCAGGCTCTGAACCTCTAGCTCTGGAGAGATCAGGATGGCCACATTCCTGTTCTGCTTTTGGTGCAAATAAAAACATTTTTGTGCCATCAGGCTTTTTAAAAAACTGACAAGGGTTGGGCTTTAAATGATGCGTAATTTAGCTTTGAAGGTTTGTATAGCGTTTTTAACACATGTTACATTTAATATGCAGATGTTTTCACTTTTAAAATTGTTTTTTAAAAAAATATGTTTATGCATTTTAATGCTTTTGTATTGTTTTTAAAATGTATTATTTTTAATTTGACGTTAGCCACCTTGAGTCCCTATTTTGGATAGAACTATAAGTAAATAACACCATCATCATCAACAACAACGTCATCACACTGCTCTGAAAGTGTGTGTGTTTGAATGTGTATGTGTATATATATGCACACACACATTTAATTCTTAAAAATAATAAGTAAGTTAAAAGTCTTTAATATGAAGCTACACCACCATTCTTATTACTTCCGTCTGCCGTTTTGAAGTCTATGTTGTTCTTGTTTTTAATTCTCACATTTCTGACTCAGATTTTATTATTCAGGTACTGAATAAAAAGAGAGCCTTTTATCTAAGATTTACTCAGCCCTCAGGACTTGAATAACTGCGAATTGTGCTGGAGGGTTTCTATTTTTAATCATGGTAGTGTCAATTACTTAAAACTGAGATTAAATACTCGGAAGAACATAATGTGCTTTAACCCTGACAAATGAGAACAACTGCTCATAAATAGTTTTAGTTTTTATTCATGGCTTTGTCATTTACCTAAAATAGAAATTAAATACTCCGAAGAAAAATTTTAAAACCGTAAGTTGCTGTTTACTTGGAGGTTCCAGTGAATTCAACTGTGCTTACTCCCAAGTTTACAAATCTGTACACACTTAATTGCAAAAAGATTATACTCTTTTGGAAGGTGGACCTCTGAGCAGACATGTATCATCATGTATTTTCTTTATAAAGCCTGTTGGTAGTTGCTTTATGAAATACTCACTAACCAATGGAGCAAAGTACTAACACTATAACCAAGATCCTGTATCTGGAGGAGTGTATAATTCTGCCAGACAAAACTCCACCCTTTCCTCTTCTCCTTGCATGGAGAACTCACCTGTGGCTCCCCAACATGTCCATGTAATGGCCTGGCGAGAGTGAGAGGCAGCCACCAAACATTTGGATGTGTTCCTACAACCAGACTCATGACAATGAATGTCCTCCAGGAAGCGGGGGATTCTCCTGAGGTCCTAGAAGATGACCTTGTCATAGAACATCCAGCTGTAGGAACATCGCTGAATGCTCATTCTCTGCCTCCCATGCTACCTGACCCACTAAATGCCTTTTTTTAAAACCTCTTTAGGAATCTCTAGGTCCTCCAGTGCAAACTGACCATAGAATTACATTGGAGGTCCTACAAATGCCTAGAGAATGGTTCGTCATGGTTCGTCAATGATTAATCATGGATTTGGTTAATATGTTCTCCCTAGGAATATTTAGGTCCTCCAGCATGACTCTGTGGTCAACTTCCACCCAAATTGGCTCATGCTAAAGGACCTATGGATTCCTAGAGAGAACATATTAATCAAATCCATGACTAATCAAATCCACAGAAGGCAAATCCGCAAATGCGGAAGGTCAATTGTATAAGTAAACTTAATCAGCACTTAATCAGCAGCAAAAAATTCCACTTTGTAATTAAACTTAGCCATTCTGCAATGCATTAAAAATAGAATTGAATTTAAAAATACTTTAATTTATAGAGGAAAAGAGTGCAAGGATGGGATATGGCAAACTTTTTGGGATACTGAATCCCAAACGGCGAGTGGTGTGGCACCCCTGAAACGTCCTGCTCTGCCTTTCTCAGCCTCTCTCACATGAACTGCCACTCCAAGGATCATGATCCAAGCAAGGCATCACCTGCTGACTCTAAGCATCGGAAACAGAAATCTATTTAGTCCCCATGTGTATATTGTCTCTAGTGACGACAGTGCTAACATACAAAAGATAACGTGAAGCTTCTTTATCTCAGTCGTCTGTTCCAGTTTAATGTGTTTCCAGCTTGCTTTCTTGTAACCATACCCTTGCATGCGTCAGCTGTTGAAAGCATAGGTCCTCAAAGAAAAGTGAATGGTTTCCAAGCAACTGAAAAGGCTTGACAGTCCCCAGCACTGATTGTTACTTTAAACCTTGATAAGCCATTTCCTACATACATTTGGCTGAGTGTCAGTCTCTGTAAGAGCCATCAGTATTGGGAGCAGAGCACATGTTTCAGGTGGGAAAGTTGCACAGCAGTAGAGTACTTTGAGTTGGATGAATACAGTATTTATTGTATACCTGGGACCATTTTTCCTTATGGTGCAAGCTATCTTTGAACCACGCAGCGTGAGTCTCAAGGAAGGCAAAGACATGGACAGCTTTATTAAGCAAAGGAGGAAACTTTTAGATAATTTTTTTGCAGTGTGAGCTAAACCACAGTTCTGTGATATTTCAGCCTGACCATTTTTAAAGCGAGAGACTCGCACGTTTTGAAGAGAAAGGGGAAACTTTTGGGATTTTGAAATGGTAGCATCAGCATGGATATTCTAGTGTGCAGTCTAGTCTGTTTTATGTGTATGTTCCTTCAAGTTGCTTGCTGACTTATGGAGACCCCATGATTTTCATAGGGTTTTCTTAGGTAAAGAATACTCAGAAGTAGTTTTGCCAGTTCCTTCCTCTGAAATATAGCCAACCCTGGGTATTCATTGGTGGCTATATTTCCTTCCTCTGAAATATAGCCAACCCTGAGTATTCATTGATGGTCTCCCATCCAAGTGTATGACACTGCTTAGCTTCCAAGATCAAGCAGGATCTGGTGCCTTTAGGGTATAAAGGCCACCATTAACATATCCTTTCCTAACTTGAGTTCTCCTTTTGAAGCACATTCGAAAACAGCACCTAACAAAGCAAGCTAGTACATCTTTTGTCTCTTGTTTTTATTTATATGTTTAAAAATATTGATATCGCCTACAGGCTCTGTATGCAGCTCACAGTGATAAAGCAGCAAAACACAATTTTAAATCTGTCTAAAACCTTTAGATAAAAAAGATTAATAGCCACCCTAGTATTGTTTTAAAAAAAATCCTAACATAATAACCATTATAAGAACAACAGACCCATCAGTTCTAGATCTGTAGTTCTTACCTGGGTGCCTGCTATCCTCCCTTTTGGTTGCTGGTTTTAACCGGCAGTCTCAAAAGTAGAATGAGTTGATCCTTTCGCTTCTTTTTAGAAAGTGATTGTAGAAGTTCCACAAGACCTTGCTTTCTGGGGCAGTCAGCATTGCCTCTGAGGACAGAGGAATAGCAAACTGGGCTTCTATAGATAATTGCAATGCATGTGGGAGGGGTAATACAGAAGAAGCACATTGCCTTGAATACATCTAAGTTTTAATGCCAGCATTGTACGTAGAAGTGGATGACTCTTTCACAACTAATATTTCAACTCCCCCATGCTGCTGTTCTTTCCTTCCTTTTCATATGCCCATTGTTTGTTCAACAATGTTCAGTAGTAGAGTGCTTGCATAAATAAAATTGGAACATAATGTGAAAAGGAGACATGCACACTCCTACGTTCCTTGCAACCTACAGGCCACGGGAAGCAATCTATGTTCACGAATAGGGGTGCATAATGGCTTGGATCTTGTTGGTGACTTAAGCATGCACATTTTGAAGAATATATAGGGATCTCTGTGCTACATACTGTAAATCGCTGGACCTAATTTAAAAATTGTATCAGAGTAAGAATTAACTAGCAATTACTGTTTGTTTTCCAATTATGTTGTTCTTAATTTTTGTTTCTCCTTTCTCTTGAAACATTCAATCGCATTGAATAAGGCACTTATAGACAATGAAAGAGCTTTGCTTGCACGTGGTCTCACCATGCAGGACTGGCTGCATGGACCTAAGCTACATGTTTAACCCAACAAAGTTGACTCGGGTCTGATTCCTCTCTTTCCCCTCAAAGCCATTGGGAGTCATGGCATGAATGTGATATGATGCTTTAGTGGGCTTCTCTTTCTGCCCCTGTGGGAGGCAGGTTTTCAGGGTCAGACTGTGTCACCATGGCCATTTAGTGGCTGGGGAGGACAGCGGGCACCCAGATAGCATTTGGCACTTCTGGAACTCAGAGAAGGGATCAGACACCACCATGCCCTATGTCCAGCATGTACATCCTTAAATATGCCTACAAACATGAGACACTGGTTGTCTGCAGCCTAAATACAACAGTATACTGGTGCCCAACTCCTAGAGTGACAGGGAGAGGAAGTTCCACAGCGCTCTGGAAGAGGTTTTGACAGGATTGCCTTCCCCCCTTTTGGTGCTGCTAAGGAAAGCAATACTGATGGTGGGAGCACCCTATCCGATGCTGGTATAGGGGAGCAAGCAGAGATCTTCCAGAAAAAATGAGGTCACAGAAGATCTGCTTCTATGTTTTGTTCTAGGGATGGGGCAGGGAAGAATGACGAAGGACCTTATCAGACGTCGGAAATTGGAAGTATAATCCAATGGCAATCCGAACGCAATCATGGGGTTTCATGTTACTGCAAATTAAACCATCTCACGCAGTTTCGGGCAAAAGGGAAGTCATTCCGAACGCAATCATAGGTTTTACATTATTGCGAATTAAAGCATCTCACGCAATTTCGGGCAATGAGGGGTCATTTTCAGGTAATGGGAAGCCATTCTGAATGCATTCTGAATGCAATAGGAATTCATGTGAATTCGCTAAACTAGCGAATTCATGTGAATTCGAATTGGCTCCATTTGCAATAAACAGAAATTCCTCCTGTCTGATAAAGTCCTAAGCCTCCAAGGAGAATGACAGTGCTTACCAGATGAAGAAAGCACCATTAGAAGATGTAAAAACAACCTCTCCCTTCCTCCCACTGCTAGATGCCCCTTGTGGATGCAGATGATGCTCAGGTCCACTTTGCCATTATGGATAAAGTTAAGAGTCTTATGATGATCTACAGAGATACAGGCTTGGAGCTGTGACTTTCGTTGCAGTGGGGCCTGCTGTGAATTTTAGCAGTGTTAAGTGTTCAGGATTCCAGTCTTTATTTTCCTTTCTGAATGTTTTTTTTGTCTCACTCCCTTGTGCCAGTCAGTGTTTTATGCCCACTGAATATAACCGGTCCTTTGAAAGCTGTTGGGATCTCTGTATCCCTCCCCTTCTTTAGGTTTTCAGTGGTTTGTTTCTGAAGTTGTTTTGAAGTTCTGCAAATTTATGTCATTTTCCCAATCCTGTGGGGATGTGCTATCTTTGCTGCATAGATTTTAAACTCAGAGAAAGAATTTGCTATTACTATATGGATTTCGCTATTTAGGCATCTAACCTATTCCCATTCCCTTATTAATTGGCTGGTATAAACTTGTGAGCAAAGTGTCACTCTCAGATGCTATAAATAACATGCAATTTTCTAGTTGTTCCTGCTCCTTCAGTTTATAGCAAACGAGACACCCCCAAGACAACTTGTTATTGACATCCCTTCTAAGGTTTTGTAAATATCCTTAACTGAATAAAACCACTGGTAATGTGGTCTTTTCCAGCTGGCTTCCACCTTATCAAGTATTATAATCTTTGCCAGTCATGTTATCTTATGATACGTCCAGAGTAGGACTATCTCAATTTAGTCTTCCTGGCTTCCAGGGAAAGTTCAGGCTTGATTTGTTCTTGGACTCATTTATCTTTTTTAGCAATCCATGATATCGGGACAGTAAGGTACTATAACACCCAACAAGTCCATGCTTGTTCAGTAGATAATTGCCTCTCTTGGCATCAGCAGCCTGTGCTGTCACACATCAGTTGGGAAGTTGCAAGGTGCTAGTTTCAGTACCTCCTCTTTTTGCCTCCTCCTTTGGAGTCAGAAGAGTAAGAGAGAAAGTGGTCCTTCTCCTTTAACAATAGTAGTTTCCCCTGGGGAACTGCCTGCCTAACCAGTGTTGGTTTATAAACGGAATCTTACATATTCCCAAACTTAATTAAATTAATGAAATATTACATATGAATTTTCCTAATAAGATAAATGGTACTGTTGTATGTTTTCTAAATAGTACTGTTTTTTATTGTTAGGCTTTATTTTTGAATTTATTTAGTCCCTTCAGAATTCACCAAAGATACCTACAGTGCAATTTGCTCGATTTTTAAAAATTAATGTTGCAATTAATTTAATGAGATCAATCAACGAAAAATATTCAATTGGTTGGCATCCCTAATTTCGGCTCCTATAATGCTCCCCACCATCATTCAGAGGGGAGAAAGGCAAGCCAGCTCCATCAGACCTTACCTGAAAGAAAAAGAGCCCTCCCGGCCTGGCAGGAAATGAAAAGGCCTTGCCTAAAATGAAGTGCGCTCCCTCCTTGGCATCTGCCTTGGTCCAGGCGTCAGAGGGAGAGAAGAACTTTTGGACCTGATCCCCCTTCCCTATCACCTTTGCTTTCCTTTTGTGTCATGTCTTTTTAAATTGTAAACCTGAGGGCAGGGAACCATCTAATTAAAAAGATTGTATGTAAAGTGCCGTGTAAATTTACAGCGCTAAATAAATAAAGCTTAATAATAATAATAATAATAATAATGAGGGAACGTTGATATACTGTACAGTTCATACAAGATTTGGTGCAGCAAGATAGCCAGTAGGCTGAGCTACAATTGAGGAATCTCTCTTCTTCCATCACCACTCTCCTTGGCCACATCACTATCACATGAGCCTCATTCCCACCACAATCGCATTAGTGAATAAACATGCAAACATACTGGTTTGAGAGCAGCCATTATTACACATTTCATCAATAGCACAGCTGGGGCTGTTTCTGCCCTCAATAATCCCTTGTGGTCTCTTCCACGGTCCTCTTTACCCTTGCTTCCCGGCCCTATGCGCTATCTAGTGTGCCCCTCAGATTTATTTATTTTTATTTTAATGCAATTTCAGAGTTATGCTAATACAAGTAAAAAAGAAAGGTAAGGAAATAGGAAAAAAAAAAGGAAAATAGCCTGATTAGGAAAAGTGAGGACACCACGTGACTGCCAATATTGGAATTGCAACTGCAATTGACTAGTTTTCCCTATCAGTGAAAAGGGACACTTTAACAACGGCTCATAGCAAAGCAGCAACGAAACAGAGATTTCATCATTTTATAAATATTGCTAAGAGGATGTTATCATGTTATAAATATTGCTAAGGGAATTGATTTACATGATTTGCTATAGGTGCTATTCTGTAGATTTAATAGAGTATTTAAAGCCTCATGTGATAATCTTCTTAGTCTGAAAATGTGCATCTTTAAGGAGATGGGGTGAAGTAGGTGCTCACCATTAATTACAGAGTAAGTAATTCATTATAGGGTTACAAACAAGATAATGCATTTAAGTGCATTAACAACTACAGAGTGCTCTACAAGTGCTGACAATTATTAAAATGACTTCGGATGCCTTTGGTATTTTGGGCTGCATGATGCTGTCCCTCAACACGAGGAGACTGTCCTCAGGACTGGATTCCTTGGCTGGTATCTTGTTAGTGCCACACATAGGCATAAGTCAGCCTTAAGCCTGCATATGTCCTTTTTTAGCGAATGTGAAAGTTGTTATTCCTTTCCTCTCTCCACAGCAACCAACCTTTATTCTTTAGGCCATGTTGTTGATGATGATTATGATGATGACAATTTTAAGCTGCACTGAATGATAATTAGGAGAGAAAGAGAAAGGCGGCAGATTTGTCATTGTGCATTTTGCAGTATATAATGGCTTGTTCCTTATTCCTGAGTTCTTCATGCTCTGCGAAGCTTTCCGCTACAGGAATTATAAGTACTCCTTTTGTTGAAATTTCTTTCCCCTGACTATGTATGATTTATTTAGTTACAATTACTATGTAAAATATCCCCTTGATTTTTTTCCAGCTCTTTGATGTTGCTGGTGGCATATCAGTGCATTTTTCCCTTGCCTTTGTCGTTACGGGGAGCTTGTTTACATGTCAAAGAGCATATGTTCAGCTTCATATGGAGTTGTTAACTCTGGCCCAATTATTTTCTTAAGGAAAATACTAGGGTGTGTCAACCACGTTGTCTTGCTCTTTAATCACATCAGGGTCACTGTGCACTGTGAATATCGATTATCTCTTGAGGCAAAATATAACTGTTGTTGAGATAGCAGCTATTTATTCTCAGGTGAAACACAAGCAGCCTCTTGCTACAACCATGATATCATTCACTCCCAGACATACATTCGATGTCTTTTTTCACTGGACTTTAAATTAAGAATTAAAAGATTTGCTTATCATCTTTTTCTTAGGAACACAGATTGAATGTAACCGTAAAGTCTAAACATCTCATGCAGGGCTGGATTAACCCTTAAGGAAAATAAGTACATGCTTAGGACTTGAGGGGAATGGGGGCACCAAAGAAAAATGTAAAAACAAGATTCAGTCATGCTGAACTTTATAAAATATAGTGGGCCCTTGGTATCTACTGGGGTTTGTTTCCAGGACCCCCCCCCCCATGGATACCAAAATCCATGTTTGATCAAGTCCAATTATATACAGTGTTGTCCCTTATAGAAAATAGAAAAATCAAGATTTGCTTTCTGAAATTTATATCTTTTTTGAACATTTTCAAGGGTGGATAGTTAAATCTGTGGATAAAGAGTCTATGCATATGAAAGGCTGGGTGTAAGTGTAGAAGACAATATTGAGTGTGCCTTTCCAAATGTAGGTATTTGCTTTCACATATTTTTAACATTAATGATCACAAATTGTTCAGATGAGTGTTCATTTTCTCAGATGAAATATATTAAAAATCTCAACAGAACAATAATATAACAAGGCAAGCTGGATGTCTCATCTCTACTTACCTCTAAATATAGAAATAGGGGTGTTAAGTTTTGGGGGTCTGATCAAAGATTGCAGTTAGAAAAATAGGAGAACACTTTTCAAATACAGTCAGCCCACTCTAACCGCACACTTGCCATCCATGGCTTTGAGCATCCACAGATGGCCCTGCCCCATTCACCCCAGTGGCAGCGCATGCATGGCAGCTGCGCCACCATGGCCACACGCATGGCACATTCCCATTAAAACCAGCAGAACTTAAGTCCCATGGTTTTTGACATCCATGGGGGGGGGGGTACATAATGGAAACCCCCATGGATGCAAATGGCCAAATGTATAAATAAAGTGGAAGCATCCAAAATCAACATTATTTTCCATCTTACTGTAGGTTTTGGTTAATTTAAAAAATATTTAAATGGTTTGTTATTGTTTATACTTTGAATTGGATTTATATAGCAGGGAGGGGGGGGGACCAAAATCTTTTAAGTGCTTAGGGCCTCAAATGGTCTTTATCTGGCCCTGATCTCATGGTGGCAACAAGTAATTTGCCAAGCTGTGAACTATTCTGGTTGCTATTTGGATGAAGTTCTGAATGCTCTTTACCTTAAAAATATTTAGTCATTCTTAGTTTTCATAGCTGAAATTATCTTTAGGCCATTTTACACATTTTTTCTAAAATATATATATGTGCCCAAGGTATTTTAAGTGTCTTGTGTCGAATGCAATGTAGGTATTACCCAAGTAAACTATAAGTGGGTCAAGCTCTGCTAAGTTTGTGATCAAATGTTGCCTCTATGTAATGGTCCTCAAGCACTGTGCCAGCAGATATTCTTCTAACAAGTCTCCTTTTTTTTTCTTTTTCAGCTGGTATGGGGAACTTACCAACTGTACTTTCCTGATAGCCGCAAAACTGAACTGTTACTGGCCAAACCAGCTGGTGGATGAGTTCTTCGTAGCGATTCACAGGCACTACTTCAAAAGTTGCCCTGTCTCAGGAAGGTCTTTGAGAGATCCTCCTAACACCATTTTGTGCCCTTTTATTGTGGTACCCATCTTTGTCACTCTGCTCATGACAGCCCTGGTAGTGTGGCGGAGCAAACGCAGTGAAGGCATTGTTTAAACATCTTCTGCACTTGGAGCACCAGGGCAAGGTCTGCATCCATCTGCAAAGAAGTAACCAAACGTCTTCAGCCTTCAGATTCAGGAAATTCTGGGGCACTGGAACTGGACACCAGGTGATCTGCACTGAGGAACAAATTTTGTTACTCCTTCTGTGGAGATACATACATATATATATATATATATATATTAATTATAAAGACAATATTTCCATACACTGTCCAGTGGTAGAGCACATCTCGATCTGCATAGAAAAAGGCAATAACCATCAACATTCTCTGGAAAATAACTGTATCATGGAAGCCAAGAATATGCACCAGGGACTAAAATATTTTTCTAGTTATCTGAAGCCCTCTTTGATTGGGAGTATCACTCATGATTTAATCATACTGGAGGAACATCTTCTCCAGGTCCTCTTTTTCCAGTCTTCAAGTTTCCCTTCCCACTGGGTTAACCTCTGGTTATCTCTAAATGTTCTTGTGCTGCTCTTTGGCCATTACCTTGCCATACACACTTCCCTGGGGACAGTGGACTGTTGTTTGGGTTATGTAATTTATAAATAAAAAACCTTGCTGGATTTACCCACAGGTCGAAACTTGGTTGTAAGTCCCAATCAAAGTAAATCTATTGAATAAATGAAAATGCACAAGTTGTTTCCATCAATATATACTTTATTCCAACTATATACTTTAGTTTGAACTAAAAGCTCTGTACTCTTTAGAAGCAGGTCTTGCTCCTGGTCTGTTTTATGGTACTGAGAAGTAACTGAGGCTGCACAATAGCTCAATAAATAATTTGTTTTTATAAATTGCATGCAAGTGACAGTATGCATTTTAGCATTATTTTGTTAAAGAAGGAATGAAGGGGAATTACCATCCTGAGCAGAGCAATAATTGGAATGAAGAACTTGCCAGATATTTGCCTAAATGAACAAACTGTGTATAATGTGATCGAAAAACTAACTTTCAAAGAATATGAGTGTGGAGGGGATGGGAGAACTGGGGTACTAATAGGGATATGTTCAGGGTGTGTTGTAGAAATTATTTGTCGCAGATTGTAAATCACACAAAACCAGCCAAGCAGTCATTGACTGGCTGGCATGGGGGCAGGGAAGGAAAAACTAGTAAATTGCTGTGTATGTATTTTGCCAGTAATGAACCACACAATGTATTTTTGTGAGATATTATTCTATAGGAATATTTTAAATTAAATTAAATTAAAACATAATTTAGCTTTGAGAAATTGGGGTTGATTGTTTCTGAATTCCAGTGATTTATTAGTAATAAAATGCCTGACTGTGGTCTAGCATTAGTTAAGCAAATGGCTGGTGAAGTCTGGTGTAAATCCCTACGAACAGAGCTCTTGAACAAAGTAGTAGTTGGTCATGGCTAGCAGCTGTAAAGTGATGCTCATACACAGCAAAGCATCCCTTTCATGTCCTTTTGTGTGCATGATTGTATAAGAGACAGAATGAAATCAAATGTCACATTACAATTTTATTGCTCTTTTAAATAGCTGGATTCTGGCCTGGTTTCTAAAGAAGCCTTGCTGTTGCTGTAGCAACAAATGCCAACTAATATTTTATTTAATATTAAAATGCAACCAAACATAGAAGGTACTAGAACAGCAAAACTAATTTGAATAGTGTTCATTTTTTAAAAAAAAAAATTCACTATATTATTTTCCCACTTCACGCGATCAGTTACAGACTGTGCATTCGCTTGTGTGAACCAGTCTCAAACTTTACAGGCTATAGTTTTTTGTGCAACTTTCGGGCTATGTGACCATGTTCCAGAAGAGGCCACATAGCCCGAAAGCTCCACAAAAAATGATGGATGCCAGCCATGAAAGCCTCCGACTCCACATTTACAGGCTATGGACTGTCAAGGGGAAAGATATTATGTGAATCAAGAAGTAAGAGACACAGGCCACAGGCCATTAACATGGTCATGGAGAGTGCATTCTGCCAATGTTTTTTTCATCAGCAGCAGGTAGGGCCAAGGGAGACTGTATACCCTGCTTAGACTTTCTTCTGCTGCTTTCACTGGTGCAGAACAACAGCTGGCGGGGTTGTGTGTGCAATTGTCTCTTTGGCCACTGAACAAGATCAGGGATGAAGAGCAGCCTGTGTCTCCATTATATGACTGCTCCATCATTCCTGGATGTTCAAGGGCAGAATGTTATTGGATGCAACCTGCCCCAGCTGGTGGCCAGGAAGATGGAAATGTGCCCCCCATCCCATCTCTTTAGATTGAGACACTGAGTGGTTTTGCTGTTTGTCATCTACTCTGTGTCTATTTGGAGGTCCCTTTTGGAGAAACGTGACCAGTGGGGTGCTACAGGATTCAGTCCTAGGCTCAGTGCTGTTCAACATCTTTATCAATGACTTGGATGAAGGAATAGAGGGCATGCTTATCAAATTTGCAGGTGACATCCAATTAGGAGGAGTAGCTAACACTCCAGAGGAGAGGATCAAATTTCAAAAGGACCTTGATAGATTAGAAAGATGGGCCAAAACTAACAAAACGAATTTCAACAGGGAGAAATGTAAGGTACTGCACTTAGGTGGACAAAATGAAATGCATAGATGTAGGATGGGGGACATCTGGCTTAATGAGACTATATGTAAAAGGGATTTAGGAGTCCTAGTAGACAACAAGTTGAACATTAGCCAACTGTGTCATGTGGCAGCTAAAAAAGCCAATGCGATTCTAGATTGCATCAGTAGAAGTATAGTGTCTACACTGAGGAAAGCAATAGTTCCACTGTATTCTGCTTTGGGCAGACCTTACTTGGAATACTGTGTCCAGTTCTGAGCACCACAATTCAAAATGGATGTTGAGAAGCTGGAGAGTGTCCAGAGGAGGGCAACCAAAACGGTGAAAGGTCTAGAGATTTAGGGAGCTGGCTATGTTTAACCTGGAGAAGAGAAGATTAAGAGGTGATGTGATAGCCCTGTTCAATTATTTGAAGGAGTGCCATATTGAGGATGGAGCAAGCTTGTTTTCTGCATCTCCAATGGATTCAAACTACAGGAAAAGGGATTCCACCTCAATATTAGGAGGAATGTCCTGACAGTAAGAGCTGTTTGACAGTGGAATACATTCCCTTGCAGCGTAGTGGAGTCTCCCTCTTTGGAGATTTTTAAACGGAGGCTAGATAGCCGTCTGTCAAATGTGCTTTTTAATTTTATATTCCTGCATGACAGGTGGGTTGGACTGGATATCTCTACCAACTATATGATTCTAATTTCTGATTGTCCAGAGTCAACACTCCACCTAAGCACTCTTAACTCTTGGAACCTCAAAATATCTACATGGGAGAAAGTGCAGACTCTCTCTTAGTCTTTTAGGCTATTCAATATGTGCAGTCATAGATACACATGCACACTCCTTTAAGGGAGAAACAGATTTTTCAATGGCAGCATACATTCATTACATAACAGTGTATGGTAGGTAAGATGTTACTCTTTCATAAGAACTCAACCTTTATTTCTTCTGCTTTTTCTTTACAGGCATTTCTGTTTTAGAGAAACATTACCATCTTAAACAATAACCTATATACAGTACCCTCTGTGTTGGAACAGGCATCCATGGGAGATAATATCACTGGGCAGTGCCGTATCTAACGTAATCCATTGCAATCACAATGGGAAATATTTAACCTAGATCTTTCCAGCTTTGTCTGGACAGTTATCAGCTGGGAACAGCATTATCAGCATATAAAGCTGCAATGGACAGTGATCTTCATATAGTTTTCCTCCCTTCTATCTCCTCTTGGCCTGTTTATCTTTATTAGTACCCACTGGGCTAGTCAGATAAGAGATATTCACAGGTCCCCATTTGTATTATAGTTATTCTCTTCCTATCAATAATTTTAGAGGAGAGTTACATACTGGGACCTCTTAGCTGCCCTTCCATCCTATTGCATCAGCCAGAGTCTCTTTAACATGGCAACTGTGTTGGGTTCATTATAGCTCAATTCAATGTTCCTTCGTTAGCTTATTATTTGTAGTTCAGCTGGCTTTATACCCAGAACTAGCCAATGAATCAGGAATACAGGTGTAGCATGGCATGTAATTTAACTATGTGTGGTTCTTTATATGCACATGTAATAGAAAAACGTACGTAACACCACTTGGTGTAACATATATGAACTTGTTACTATAGTTTAGAAAAAACAACAACTTTGTAATATACAGCAATTAAACACAAGGTTAAGGTCCACACATAGAATTACAGTCAATTCAATTGTGGTGGTGACAAACATAGGAGTTTATCACATGGGAGGAATTTCTCTCAATTGCGAATGGAGCCAATTTGCAATTACGTGAATTTGCTAGTTTAGCGAATTTACATGAAATCTGATTGCGTTCGGAATGCGTTCAGAATGACTTCCCATTTCCCAAAAATGACCCCCCCCCCCATTGCCTGAAATTGCGTGAGATACTCTAATATGCAATTATGTGAAACCCCAAGTTCGGAATGACTTCCCATTGCCCGAAATTGTATGAGATACACTCATTCGCAATAATGTGATTGCGCTCGGATTGCCATTGCATTATACCCCCAAATTCTGTCGCATGATAAACTCAATAGAAAAAGGCAGTCCTTAACAATGTTGACAGTAAAAGTACCAAACAGCAGAAGGGAATACTTCACACTTGTTGAAAATGAAATGTGATCATACAGCAGTTCACAATTTAAAAAATAAACTGTTGGCAGAGAGCAAAAAATGTTAGCTGACAGCAGGCCAGGGCATCCTGGGTAGTTTCCTTTTCCATTTTGCCAAAAGATAAGCTTCTTCAGCTGTATAGACAAAATTCAAAGCAATGTATGAAACACTAACCATGATGCCTATAGCTCGCTGACACAAGATTCTTACAAACAAAATGGCAGGAGAATAAATATGTAAGCACACACTTCAAGGTAGCGCTGTCACCCTGAGATTCCTCTCTCTTGCTCTGAGAGCTGGAGAAAATTTTCCTTGCCCTGAGGTCTGGGAACCCTAGTGGATGAAACTGGGTTGGTCAATGGTTGTGGTATGACCATTCAGGTCAAGAGCGTGCCTGCAAAGAGTGCCTTGGACAGATCCTGATGGACAAGGGAGTAAACACAAGGCAAACATCACTCCTTCAGCTGGTCAGAAGAGACCCTGCCTCCTAGATTCTGTGGTATCATCCTGATGTTTTCACATTTTTTCTCCTGGAGTGCCTGGGAAGTTAACTTCTGACAAAACCCCTGAGACCTGACACTCTGCAACCCGGCTCATATATCCAACTGCTATCGTTTTGTCTGATTGTGATTTTTGCATGTTCTCATAAGCAAAATTCTGTTTCCAACAGGCTTCTCTCTCCAGGGGTTTATCTCTCCCAGGCTCTCAACTTCCAGCTGAGAATATCCTCTGTTACTGATTTAAAGCTTTAAAAAAAAATCTGAGCATGATGGGTGTTTTAATTTTCCTCTGCCATCAACAACTGAGCTCTCCAGAGTCACTGGAGCATATCAGGGAGAGGGGCACCTTTGGAAGAATCTTGGCTGGAAACAATACAGGCCTACATTTTAGCTGACATCTAGACTCCTCCTCAAATTATGCTGTTAATCTGCAAGACAGCCTAGTGCTATGAAGTTGTTCTGCTGCTCCATCAAAATGAAATGAGCCTGGTTTTCCTTGGCAGATGTGATTCACTGGTACTGGCTTTGACTTGCTGTTGCCCTGTGTTTACATTAGGTGCTGTTTTTGCTGGCAATGGACCATGGAACCAACACTGGAACTATCAAGGGAAATGCCCTTGCTGTGTATCCCTGGTACCGCTCTGCATGAAAACTGATTTGATTTATGTGAGAACGTGTAAGTACATCTATAGTGCAGCAGAAAGGAGAAGGGGAAGAAATGTATCCTGTACCTTTCACAATAGCTTGGTGTGAACAAACTAAGATCTGCTAATTTGTGGAGTCATCACAAATCGACAGGCAAAGCCATATACATATGCGTAATACAGTGGGCCCTTGGTATCCACTGGGGTTTGGTTCCAGGACCTCCTGTGGATGCCAAAATCTGTGGTTGGTCAAGTCCCATTATATTCAATAGATAGTGTGATGGTGACCTTTATATAAATGGCAAACTTATAGAGTTTTTGGAACTTATAGGCCCTTTCCAGACCGCCCAAAAGGGGCGGTCTGGCGCCACTCTTTTTAGCTGTGGAGCTTCACCGCAGCAGCTAGACGCCGCAGTGAAGCTCTGTCGCGAAAAAGGAGTGGGAAAACCGTGCTCCTTTTTTGTGCTGCAGTTGCGGCGCGATTTAGGAAAAAGGCGCCATTTGACGCCTTTGTGCCGCTGCAACTGTGCAGCTCCGTGCAGGAGCTGCACAGTTGAGGCGGCACCATTACGTACGCCATCTAAACAGTGTTACGTAATGGCGCCAGCACCATTACGTGCTAGGGTTTGTGAGCGTGCGAAAGTTGCGTGCTCATAAACCCTAATGGCACTGCCCAGGCGCCTTTTAGTGCCTGTCTAGATTGGGCCCTAGAGTTTTTAAAAATATTTTAAAGCTGTAGATGTTAGAATCTTTGGATAAAAAAATCCAGAAATACAGAAGGCCAAGTGTACTTACCTTGCTGTTAAAAGTACAAAACAAGTCCAGTCCCCAAACTTCAGGTCAGTAACCCTGCAAAGTTACTCTTTTGTTTCCTTTATACAGTAGCTCCTACTTTTACAGCAATATGATCAACATCTACAGCAATTCATGATGAATCGCTACATACCATTCAACATAGAAATACTCTACAGCAGGTATGAGAACATTGTGGCCCATGGGCTCCCGAAGCCCTAGCCCCTCCAATTTTTAAAAAAGTTTTTTTTAAGTGATTTCCTGCCCCCTACACTCCCAATGGCTCAAACCCACTGCAGTAATCTCCCCATTACCTTTAAACTTTCGAAAAACAATTGTCCAGAAATATAAACGGAAGCGATATGGTGCCACTTCCCAATACGTTGGTGTGCTGGTGCTGACTGCTGTTTGGTACAGGCTGAAGAATGCCCAATGCCCTCTCTGCGGTTGGCCATCCCTGCTGTAAAAGTACCAATCACATACTAGTGCTGTAGAAACACAAATTATCTCTCTTTGGCCCTCCAGATATTTCCCATAATTTCTTATGACTAACCATATTGCCTAGGCTTTGTGCAAGCTGAAATCTAAAATGGGAAAGTTCAATCTTTCCTAACTCTAGATCTGTGGAGGGGTGGCTAACAATATTGCAATAATACAATACAGAACAGAGAGGCTCACACAACATTTCAGAGGGAACTGAGCTGAAACTTTGCAAAAAAATGCAAAGCAGCTCCAGTGCAATGACTGGTTAGCATAATTCCGTCTTGTTTTCCTATACTGAAGATTTAGGCCCAGTCCACACTGCAGAAATAATCCACCTTGAGACCGCTTTAACTGCCCTTGCTCAATGCTAGGGAATTGTGGGAACTGTAGCCTTCTCTGTCAGGGAGCTCTGGTGCCATGATAACCTACATTTCCCAGGATTCCCTAGCATTTATTCTTATTGGACCTTATTCTAGCACTTATTCATATTGCACCTTATTCTTCTATGAGTTCTTAAATGTATTGTTTTCTCTCTTTTCTAAAGGCCAAATCAGAGATCTTGATGGCTTCCATGTCAGTAAATGCATGTTGGGTTTCAGCCTGAATTTCAAAGGTGCTATTGGTGGTACTGCACCATATGCCCAAAACAGGTGGTACTGTACTTTTTTTTTGTTTAGTCTTTAACAACATTGTCTGTATTCAATCTACAGGACAAAACTAGAAAAGAAAACGAAATTTCTCTCTCACTAGCTTTGAGCCTTTGTAACCCTACCACAAACTTTAGACATGTCCTGCCTATAAGCCCCTGCCCACAAACTTTGGGTAGCTACTCCCAAACAGTAACAGATCACACAGGATACAAACTCAGTGAGGCGACCCTGCTGCAAAATCCACATGCCTTGTGCTATCTACAGTATCTACATCTATGCTAGCAATGCCATTGCAAGACTAACTACGTAATCCACAAAATGGAGGTTCACTTGCTAATATGAGTCATACTATCTTCCGTTAGTACAGTGGACTCTTGGTATCTGCTGTGTTTTGGTTCCAAGGCCCCCGTGAACACCAAAATCTGTGGGTGTTCAAATCCCATTAAATACAGCAGCATAGTACAATGGTGTCTGTTATATAAAATGGCAAAATCAAGGTTTGCTTTTTGGGAATTTATATATTTTTGGAATGTTCCCAATCTGTGGACGGTTGAATCTGTGGATAAGAAATCTATCGGTACAAAGGACTGGCTGTACTGTGAGACAAAAATAGGCCAATTTGTATGAGGCAGAAAGCTGACTTCAGAAACGGCAGAATTCAAAAATCATTGGCAGAACACCTCAACCTCCCAAGTCAATCCGACACAGGCCTTAAAAGGTGGGAGATTACCACAGGGACCTTACTTTGGGATATTGTACCAGAGATTGCTCATGGAAGTGGGTGGAAATGTCAGCCAGCTGCTTCCCAGTCCACAAGGGAACACATAGTGTTGCTCACAGTGGCTGCTGTCTGGTCATTGAGATGGGGCAGACAGGCTGGGAGAAACTATATCGCTACACAACTAAAGTAGCTACACATTCATAACTGCCTTATTCAATTCTGAACTTAGTCTTTAAACAGCCCTAGCATGCCTTGTTGTATTTGCTGTAACAAAGTAGTGCGATCTTGGAGGTCTTCCTAATTGTAAAAGCCTTCTAAAGCAGTGGAGGAGGCAACTTCACTGGGTCCAGGGTGGGATTTTCTCTCTCTATGCCCTCCGAGGACTGCTCAGATTACCAAAAATGTACCCCAAAGGGGAAAAAATGAAATCAGAATCAGCTGTTCAGATAGGGGGGATAACCCAGGACTGATTTTAAAGCTAAATTGCCTTTCCTGGAGTCTTGTAAGAGAGACAATTTACCTCTTTTTTGCCAGAAATAAAGGGCATCCCAGGGACAATGGTGGCATTGAGGTTTCCGAAGGGAAGGGGTGAGAATGTGGGCCCAGAGCTACACTTTGCTCAGCCTGAAACTAAGGGTGGCCAATTTGAAATATTGTATAGGAGGCATAACAGACTTGGAACTAAGGGCCCAAACAGACAGGCCAAAATAAAGTTGCTTTGGGCCACTTTGGAGGTATGCTGTTTAAATGACGCAGGCATCCTAAAAGTCCAGAAGCTGTGCCAAAGCTGCGCTCCAATCCTTAGGACTGGAGTGGAGTGTGGCTTTGGTGCAATTCTGGCCTCTTAGGATGCATGCGTCATTTAAACAGCATACCTCCAAAGTGGCCCAAAGCAACTTTATTTTGTCCTTTCTGTTTTGGCCCTAAGTTTGTTTTCAAAGGGAGATGTGGTATTATAGCTTCTCTGTGGGCTGGAAGTCCATTTCTGCTTTTGGAAAAAGAGAATTTTAAAACATGAAATAGTGCAGGCAATCTTGTAACCCACTGAAAAGGTTTCTGGGGGAAGCATATCATCCTTTCTTTCTTTCTTTCTCTCTCTCTCTCTCTCTCTCTCCTTCTTTCTTTCTTTCTTTCTTTCTTTTCCTTCCTTCCTTCCTTCAACAGAAAAAGGGAAACCCAGGGAAGTCTGGAGGAGTCGGAGGCAGCAAAAACAAATAGTTTAGGCAGGCAGGCAGATAGAAAGATCTACACACCCACACAGGAAAGTTCAAAGTTTCTCCATGTGCCTCAGCCACATGTCTTTGCAAGTTCACATGCAGATATACTCACTTTAGATGTATATAGGGCAGAACCGAAGAAAGGAAAGGTCAGTCAGCCCTCTGTATCCATGGATTCAACTATCTACAGCTTTAAAATCCAGAAAAGCAAACCTTGATTTTGGCATTTTATATGAGGGACACCTTTTTACTATCCATTGTATAAAATGGGACATGACCATCCATGGATTTTGGTATCCATGGGGCATTCCTGGAACCAAACCCCAGTGGATACCAAAGGCCCACCGTAGCTTGTTCTTTCATGTCTAATTCATCATTGCTCCTTTCCTCTACAAATAAATTTATATGATACCCACCGTAGCATGAATTTATTACAGAAATGACAAGTCACATAGCTATAGCTTATGCCAAATAGTTTGGGCTTATTATTAAGATTATGTAACTAGATTGTGATCAGTTGTTTCCACTGCAGAATCTGTAGCAAAGTAGTTGCCACAACAACAACAACAACAACAACAACAACAACATTTTTAGGCAATACTTTTATCAAATGCATGTTTAGTTCCACAGACACACACACACATACACACCACCATTGGACAAACACTTGAAGGGCAGAATCTTGCTCATAATATACAGTTATGTAAGTATGGCATATTTGGTTGTTGTATGCCTCCAAGTGATTTCCAACTTATGGTGACCCTAACGTGAACTTATCATGGGGTTTTCTTGGCATGTTTTTTCAGAGAGGAGTTGTTATTGCCATCCTCTGTGGCTGAGAGTGTGTGACTTCCCCAAGGTTGCCCAGTGGGTTTTGAAACCTGGTCTCCAGAGTCACAGTCCAATGCTCAACCATGTTGGCTCCTAGAATCTATTTTAGCCACAGCCAAAACTGGGAAGAAGACAATTCTGCATAAAGTCACTGAAAATTTATCTCCTTAGTGACTCCAGACATCTGTTACAGAAGGCTCTAAAAGACAACTGTAGAATACCAATGTTACATCCATTTTTGTTTCCTGGCAGCTGAATTGATGAAGCCTGTTCTTGAGTTCCACTTTTTTACATTGGTGGGAAAGTCAATACCAGTAAGCAATTAAATGTTTATTCTGGTTTTATTGGGTTTGGGTGAACACTGGGAAATCGGAGCAACTTGTTCCAGTGCCCGGGGACAGGGTTACACCTTTAATATGTAGGTATTCCCATAAAGGTGATTGCTTAACCAGCTTTGAAAGCTCAGTAAGGACTTGCCAACGTCAATGCTTTTTCTATTCACTGCAGCTGAAAGTTGGCAGGTTATGATAGGTGATATGAGATGGATGTTAGAGATTATTCCATTGTTGCCTAAAAGCAGATTCAGAGCGGGAAGTCTGATTTCTGTTGCTATAAGTCTGTTATTATAGTACAGATATTTTCTGCAGGTTGTTGTTTGCATGTTGACTGCAGCAGGCATTAATATAACTGTATGGAGTTAAAAGATAATTATAGATTGCAATACAATCATCATTATATATATGTATATGTATATATATATATATATATATATGAAGAAACTTCTGAGCTTAATACCAGAGTTAAACTTACCTAATGTAGATCCACTTGCCACAGAATCAGAAAATGTGAAGTTAAGGCTGAAATGCTTTGGGTAATTTAATTCTGACTCCACACCTTTTAGTATTTTGAGAGTTGTTCTCTTTTAGAAAAGCTGGCTTCCCCATAGTTCTTCCTTATTGGTAGTCATAAACTATCATGTTTGCTATCTTCAGCTGGAGAAATTACATCATTAGATGCAGGCTCTGATACAGGTGCAACATTGTGGGTTTTTTTTTAACTTGAAAAGAGTTGATATTTTCTTAAGACATAGGACTAGAAAGGGCATAAAGGCCCCTTTGTTTTGCAATGTGCCATTATAATTCAGCAACAGAAGACAAGAAGGAACCAGATGCCCAGCCCACTAGAAGTTTCTATGCAGATCTGCAACTTGGGAGTGATGGAATTTGGGCGTATAATGCAATGGCAATCCGAATGCCATCATGGGGTTTCACGTTATTGCGAATGAGTGTATCTCACACAATTTTGGGTAAAAGGGAAGTCATTCTGAACCCAATCATGGGGTTTCACGTAATTGCGTATTAGAATATCTCACGCAATTTCGGGCAATGGGGGTCATTTTCGGGAAATGGGAAGTCATTCTGAACGCATTCCAAATGCAATCAGATTTCACGTAAATTTGCTAAACTAGCGAATTCACGTAATTGCGGATTGGCTCCATTTGCAATTGAGAGAAATTCCTCCCATGTGATAAACTCCTTACTGAAATCATGTTTTATTTATATAGCACTGTAGATCTGAAAGATAAGTACCTTCTGAATACTGCTTTTGTGTCAGCTGGAGGCTGCCATGTCAATGACTCGGTGAATCCATGGTGGGTTTTAGATAACATTAAAGGAGATTTCCAAGATGCTAAACCCATTTGGGGGCCATAGTTCAGCATCTTTAGTCTGAATCTGGAGTTCATTCACTGCCACCAGCCACTGGTGGACCAGAGCTTAATGTGGGAAAGAAGAAAGCAGTCAAAAAAGAAATGAAGGTTTCGGTGTCATTCTAGAGAAGAACACTGATTTCCCAGTTCCTATACAATGAAGAAGGTTTAAATTATTTCTTTTTCCTAGAATAAAATGGGAGTACCCTCCCTTTCCTTCATAACGCAAAGGCATTCCTTTCCCACGCAAAGAGCTATGGGTTTTCTCCTCTCTCTGGATGATGGGGTGGTCACAGTTCACTCATTTAGCGTAGGCTCGTGATTAATAATATTTGTCTGTCAAATTTCGAGTTACAAATTAGATCCTGATGCTTTAAAACAAAATTAACTCCTTTCCATCTAGAACAGTTTTGAATTGCTTAAACACTGCTGCATATGCTGCATATATCAAGTGCTACTGTGAGGTTATTTTTACAAGAATTAAGAATGGCTTTTATGGTTTTCTGTTTGTTTGTTTTTTTTTTTGGAAATTAATTATTTATTCAGGTGATAATATGGCCACCCTATGAATTTCATAGGGTTTCCTATGGTTAGTCACTTTTTTGGCACCTGTTGGTTAAAGCCTGCAATACCACTAGTGGCAATCGTTCTCCTTAGTATCTCCATTTTGTGACCTTTCCAACATTTCTTTATTAGTATTCTCAATAATATTTAACCATTCAGCCACTAAAAATTGGGATCACTTATTATTCCACATTATGGCTAACTCCAAGGTCCACTCAGCCTGGTATCCTTCTGTAGGTCACTAAAATGAGTACCTAGTTTGTTGGGGGAAATTAGCTTAGATGCTGAAAACCACTAGTACTTAAATGCACTGATACGCGGTATAGAAATGTAGTTGCTATTGCTATGGCTGAGACTGTATGTTGTCTCAGGATAACATAAATATCTGCTAACAGAGTCACACTATGCTAGCACTGTGCAATCCTGGTACTGAACACCACCATGGCATGACATTTGAGAAATTATGAATATATATAGCTGTCACTTCATTGCACAATACACAACGTACTGAAACTATGCACAACGCACAGTGCATCTATAACAGTTCAGCTGGTGAACCTCCATTCACACCACCACCAACTGGGTACCTCTGTTCTGCATTGTTCAAAAAAATGTAATTTTATATGCCTAGAGCAACAGAGGCCTTCATAAGACAACTATGGGATTCTGGCCATTATCTCTTTTCTTTCCTGATGAAATTGATCTGTTTTTCCATTTTGCTGAATTTGTGTTCTGTGACTCACTTTGATTGTGTTCCTTTCCTTATTATAATTTTAAAAACCTTTTTTTCTAGAAATAAATCAGGCTGGAATGTAACATAAGATACAACCAACATGAATTTTGTGTCTTGCCAGGTAAGACTCAAGAGCACTATAGTATTATATGGTTACACAGAAAACAGAAGAGCAATAGTTTTAGGCTGCTACTAGGCACTTAATCAATGCAGTGTCTTGTTGTAAGAGCCACAGAAGTTCAAGCTTGGCCTAAGTCTATTTGCAATCATTCCCCCTTACTCTTGCCTTTGTCTGTCAGAGATAAGCTATTTTTTAAATGAATTCTGACATACGTCAGAAGGATGGTTACTTCGTAGATAGCGTCTATAATGGAAAGGCTACTAGATGCTTTCAGAAGTGGAGGAGACACTTTTTTGGAAGCACCCATAACAAACTGTACATGCATTCATAGATAAAGGGAATTTTAAACTTAAGGAATGCCCATGTATATCAAACAAAGATATATAGATACAAAGAGCGAACTCAGATTCAGAGTTATGGCGATAAAGTAGCTGCAATGAGCAAAATCATACTCCACACTCAGAGGAATTGGGGAAAGGCTAAAAATAAACCAGTGAGGAGGGAGCTTGCTCAGTGAACATATTTAGTGTTGATGAGAGGAAGACCCAGACAGAGAGAGAAAGGAAAGGAAAAACTACATCTGCATTCATATAGTCTGGAAAGGGGCAAAGTTTTTTATGTGGATGTGGCCATCCAGAACTCCCCTAACACCCTAGGCCATTTGACAGCAAACACCGCACAGTTGTAATGCTGTGATTTTACTTTAACTGCCATTGTAGCATGCTAGGGAATTCTGTATACATCTCCTATATAGACCTCTGTGTTGTGTCCTGCCTAGCTAGGCTTTAGCCTTTACCTCTAAGGCTTTAATCTTTCCGCCCAGAGAAGATGTTCCAGATTCTTGGGGGGAAATTGTTTTCCTTTTCTACATCTTATTTTAGACTTTTATTAGGATTACTTTTTAAAGTCTCAAAACAAATTCAGGATTCAGCAAAGTAATTGTTTGTGTTGTATGCTTTCAAGCCATTTCCAAATTATGGAGACCAGAAGGTGAACCTATCATGGGGTTTTCTTGGCAAGATTTGTTCAGAGGAGGTTTGCCATTGCTTCCCTCCGAGGCTGAGAGCATGTGACTTTCCAAATGGGTTTCATGGTCTGAAACTGGATCTCCAGAGTCATAGTCCAGCACTCAAACTACTAAACCATGCTGGGCTTCCTTTGAAAACAAATACTACAACTAATAATCCCGCCAACCAAATGCAAAATGAACAAGCCATAGTGGTCCTTTCACAGAAGGAGGATGTTAGAAGATACTTTGCCAGATCTTCAAATCATCCACAGACAGAACCTTCCTCACTGATATATGTAATGAACAGTGAGGATACACTTCCAAGCACAGTGTTTTATCCATCCTGGCCAGTTGTATGATGTCCAATAAAAGTCAGGGCGGCTGAAATTGTATGTGGTGCTTAAAATACAGCTGCCTCACCATAGTTTATAGTAAGGCACTGGTAGTTTCATTTTCACTCTGTGAGGAAAGCTCATGGGCAGCTGTTAAATATTATTATTAAAGTATATAATGCTGTAAATTTTGCACAGTGCTTTACATAATAAGTACTTAAATAGCAACCCCTACCAAGCTGTAATTTCTAGTGTTCTCCCTAGAGCCATTGGTTCAGGGAAGTTTAGGGAGGAGATGCAAGGATGAGATCCAACCACAGCAGAAAATTTTTGTGTGAATAAAGCAGAGAAGATCTGAAGTGGCTTATGCCCGAACATTGTTCAGATAATTCCCCACCTCATAAAGACTGATTAAGTATAAGGCAGCACGCATATTTGTTTAAACAAATCTTGCCATTTCTCAAAAGGTTAACACACAATTGTATAGTCATGGAAGCTTTTGTGAATAAGACTGTTTTCTAGCCAGGCACATCCCATGAAGAAGACAGTGTGGTGTAGTAGTTTTGAGTCTTACTCCTAAACATCTTAATCCTAATCACACAGGAGATGTTCTACCTTCCTGAGAAATTTGGTTTTCCTTTTGCATCTTCTTAAAACATTTATTAGAGAGTTTATCAGATGATGGAAATTGGAAGTATAATCTAATGGCAATCCGAACGCAATCATGGGGTTTCTTGTTATTGCGTATTAAAGCATCTCACACAATTTCAGGCAATGGGAAGTCATTTTCGGGTAATGAGAAGTCATTCTGAATGCATTCCGAATGCAATTGGAATTTACGTAAATTCGCTGAACTAGCGAATTCATGTGAATTCAAATTGGCTCCAATTGGCTCCATTCGAAATAAAGAGAAATTCCTTCTATCTGCTAAACTCCTAGGAGATGACCTCGGAAGGTTCTGGACCTTCAGGAGAAAGAGTAGCTGAATCCACATCCTGAATGAGATGATTTTAAAAGATTTATTGGATTTTTAAAATATGATTACCAAGGTGGGAAAAAGAAGAGAGAAAAAGGGAAGTGGAAGTATGTAAGAATATGGATATGGGCTATGCATATGCAATAATGATAATAGTTTTTTATTTATATTTCTCGCCTCTCCATGCTTGTTAATATGCATTAACATAGGACCTTACCAGACGTTGGAAATTGGAAGTATAATCTAATGGCAATCCGAACGCAATCATGGGTTTTACATTATTGCGAATTAAAGCATCTCATGCAATTTCGGGCAATGGGCAGTCATTTTCGGGTAATGGGAAGTCATTCTGAACGCATTCAGAATGCAATAGGAATTCACGTGAATTCGCTAAACTAGCGAATTCACGTGAATTCGAATTGGCTCCAATTGGCTCCATTTGCAATAAAGAGAAATTCCTCCCGCCTGAAACTGCATAGGCTGATCGCATTTCCAAAAATTAAGGACCTGGTGATATAATGGTTTGAATGCTGGAGTAGGACTGCAGGAGACTAGTGTTTGAATCCCCACTTGGTCAAACAAACTGACTGGTTGGCCTTAGTTAAGTCAAACTCTCTCGGTCTTAGCAGAAGATAATGACAAGCCTCCTTTAAAGACATCATGCTAGAAAAACCCTAAGATAGGGTTCCCCTAAGTGGAAGACAGCAGCAATATCCCATGAATACACCTATAGAGTAAAATAACTGATATGGTAAAATCTGGGAGCCGTGCCTACAGAAAGCTCCTCAAGTTAAATCTTAAACCGTCCCAATTTTACGTGTCAAGTAATAGTGCTGGAGAACACGGTGGGTGGGGAAATCCTGTCAAGGCTGTGGAAAGCTTATAGCAGGGATAATGCTAGGCTAGATGAAGCACTTTTCTGACTCAGTGTGTGACGCAGCTTCATATATTATTAATGGCTGTGTTAAGGCATCCATTCTCTGTTAATGGCCTCTTACTCTGACACCCCTTTTAATTAACCGTTTAGATTTGTGATCAGCCTAAATGACATTTAGGAACGTTCCTGTGGCTGTACACCTAATTAGCAGAGAAGCTTTGAGCATTTTAACCTCTGTTTGAGAAGAACAAAGCCAGTAAAGGATCAACAACTTTACAAAACATTCCTCTGAAAAACATGTGGCTTCTGGCTAAGAACTGGCATCCTCATTTTAAAAAAATCTTATGGGTCATGCCAGCCTCCCGAAACAACAAAAACATCATGTGTAAACATCTGCATCAGGACCACATCTGTGTATTTTATTTGAACACATCCATTTAGCTTTCATGGTAATTTTTTGGACGCATTAAATTGCTTTATATGAGTCCAAAGCACACTGCAGAAATCATCCCGTTTGAGACCGCTTTAACTGCCCTGGCTCAATGCTAGGGAATTCTGGGGACTGTAGTTTTGTGCGACATTTAGCCTTCTCTGTCAGGGAGCTCTGGTGCCACAACAAACTACAAATCCCAGGATTCCCTAGCACTGAATCTGGGCAGTTACATCAGTCTCAAACTGGATTATTTCTGCAGTGTGTTTTGCGCCATGGTGTCAAATCTGTGATCCACCCACTACTACCAGCTACTCCAGATTTGGGAAAGATGTGGTCATCCCAATGTTGATCAGTCACTCACATGATGCCTCACCATTGGCTGTGCTGGCAAGGGATGAAGCGAGTTGTAGTCCAACAACATCTGGAAGGTCACATGTGTTGAAAGCCCTGGACTTTTCCAATTGTCTGTGTACGTGTTGTGTGGCTTCTAGTTGTTTCCGACTTATGGAGACGCCAAGGAGAACCTGTCATGGGGTTGTCTTGGCAGGATTTGTTCAGAGGAGGTTTGCTGTTGCCTCCCCCTGAGGCTGAGAGCATGTGCTTTGCCCAAGGTCACCCAGTGGGTTTCTTGGCTGAATGGGAATTGAACCCTGGTCTCCAGAGTCACAGTCCAGTGCTGAAACCACTAGAACACACTGGCTCTCACTATTCCTGCTATTTGCTTATTTTTGTATTTATGAATGTATACACGCATGCATTCAATTTTTTAGCCCAGATTGTCAGCAAAAATAGCAATAACAATAGCAAGTACATTTCTGTACCACTTATCAGTACACTTAAGCACTCTCTAAGCAATTTACAATGTGTAAGCTAGATGCCCCCAACAAGCTGGGCACTCTTTTTAGCGACCTACAGAAGAGTGCAAGGCTAAGTCGACCATGAGTCCCTAGCTGGTATTGAACTCACAATCTTGTGGTTTATGAGTGAGTGGCTGCAGTACAGGCATTTAAAAGAGTTGATAGTTATTCCCAAAGTGCAACAGGTTAACAATATGTGTTGAAATTTATAATTTGTTCTGGTCCATAACTCTTGATCTCTCAACTCCACACCCCTTCTTGCAGAGAGAGGTCAAGTGATGCTGAACATGTGGGTCCACAGAAATAACTCTCACGATGAAGGAGAAACATGGTTAATCTCTGGTATCTGAGGTGGAGCCCTTCCTCGCTACTACCTGGAAATCCCAGGGATTGAATTCTAGGACTCTGCATGCAGAGTGGGGGCTACAGTTTCTCTCTCTCATTTTCTGGAGCTTGTGAATGTGTTGACTTTGTCAAATATTCTTGTGGATGTGTGCAGTAAAACATAGGGAGAGACAAGAAACAAAAGGGGTAGAACAACAGATGGGGAAATTATTACATAATGAGAGAAGAAATACTCTCAAAACAAACTAGATCTCAACTTGGTTGTTCCCCTTTCCAAGTCATCTGAAAACTTCTCACATTACATATTTTTACCTGTCTCTAAGGCTGCATTCACACGCTGCAGAAATAATCCAGTTTGACACCGCTTTAACTACCACAGCTCAATGCTATGGAATGCTGGGATTTGTCGTTTTGTGAGACATTTAGCCTTCTCTTTGTCTGCCACACTACAGTTCCCAGGATTCAGCTATGGTTAAAGTGGTGTCAATGTTGATTATTTCTGCAGTCTTTAAGACAACCAGCCAAAATCAGGGCCTACCTGTTCCTTGTACAAGCAGTACGTCTTGCAGCCATATCAGGTTTTAAAAAATAAAATCTTGTTTGCATGGGGTACTATCAGAAATGCTGCATACAACCTTCGGTTATCCAACATTTCGGATTATCCAGCGTTGCAGCTGCTGTGATTTCTTTAAATTTTCTGTGATTTCTTTAAATTTTCAGAGGACTGAACTGTTTATACTGTACATTACAATGTTGATCAGTGACTTCTTTACATTTATTTTTACTGTTATTGCAATAAAACTTCAATACATTTGCAATTCATAGTGATTTCAAGGCTTTTCTTGGACCTTCCAGATTATCCAACATTTTTGGTTATCCAACTATCAGCCGGTCCAGTTTATGTCGGTTAATCGAGACTCTACTGTATATGTATATAACAAATTTATACGAATGAGTGCACATTAATAAATATTGTTGTGTTGTGCGTTCAAGTCATTTCCCACTTGACCCTAAGGCACAGGGTATGCTAAATGTACCACGGGAGTAGGTTTTGTTTGTTTTTTTCCTTCTTTTAACAGATAGCTTTGCCTGCTGGAGCGTTTTTGTCATGCTGAGTCCATTAATCTTCACAGTTCCTGTACAAGGTAAGTCAACATTTATTTCACTGCCTTACAGAGAAAATGGTAGCTAGACATTCACTTCTTCCTCCTCAGAATGTTCTGTATAAAGCTTTGAGAAAACAAAGATCTGAGGGAAGGAAAAGGCAAGACCAGGCTCAGATTTGCATAGATTTACGCCTGAAATTTAGTGAAGGATGGAAGAAGGTTAAGATTGGTTGATGACCTTCATGTTCCACAAAGTGCCTGTTTGAAACTACCCTTTGACACTGGGAAACAAATACTGTTGCTTTCCACGATTGACTTTTTCTTTTGGAACCCAAAAAGTAGGAGCTCATTACTAAAGGTTACAAAGCCACACTTTTAAAAACCTGTCGGGAAGAAAAACGACTGTGTTCTACTCTCTGGGACTGTTGCCCAGGACACCCTCCAGACATCACACTCTTGCTCTAAATACCACAACTTTCTCTTTGTGAGCTTGGCTGCTGATGGTTTGACTTCTCTTCTTAGAAATACGTCAGTCCCTGGCTGGACACTCATTTGGGTACAAACAGAACTGGCTTCTGCTTTTCAGAGCTATAAAAAGGGTTATGATTTCAGTTGTCACAATGGAGCAAGGCAACTGTTTTTGGCTGCATCTAAACAAGACAATTGCAGTTTGTGTGTGTGTGTGTGTGTGTGTGTGTGTGTTTATTTCTGGACATATTTAGACTTGTCATTTTCTCTTTCTCTTTGTCACGCATGTGCATAACCACACTGTAATGTGGTTATGCCAGCTTTTGTTTATGTCAAGATAATGTGTTTGTTTTGCCAGGATAATGTGTTCAAACATTTTTTAAAAAGTAATGTGGTAGTACATGCAACTCAAGTTACTCAAAAAGGATCAAGACTGGAGACAATGTTTGGTTTATTTATATTAATACTCCACCAATCCAGACAGATATGCAATGAATCTGTAGCTAAGCATCAAACTGCAAATCAAGCGAAATGTACATCGCTTGATGCTTGTATCTTTTTAAAGAAAATGAAACGCCAACTGCAGCAGGCTCATTCAAGATCTGGGCTATGGCAACGAGGAAACCTAATCCTTTCATCCTCCATGATGTTCCTGGAAAATATCTTCTCTCCAGGAGGATGCTTCCCTTGGCATCAATGAAGCTTTCTTCCTAAGCCAGATGGCAACTGAGTGGCATGATGTTCACTGGGATTGTGGCCACAGAGAAAAAACTTACCGGTAACCCCCATCTTCTCCAATGGTAGTCTTCCTTCCAATTTACAGGTTTCCTCAGTCACACCTACTAGTATTTAAAGCAGCACATTAACTGAAGACATACATGTAGTATCTAAGATCTCTTCCATGCTACACCATGCATGAAGTATCTAAGGTCTCTTTTACACTATACAATTGTAGCACTTCGATACCACTTTAATTGGTATAGCTCCATCCTATGGAACCCTAAGGATTGTCAGGGGCATCCAGAAGTCTCTGCTAAGGACCTCTAGTGCCTCACCAAACTACAGATCCCAAGATTCCTTAGGATATGGTGAAGTATCCTAGGATTCCGTAGGATACAGCAGAAAACACACTGGAAAGGAGTGGAACCCAGCACTAAAAAAGTCATTCATATGAAAGTAAATGTTACTGATTTCTGGAAGAGTTTGGTTCTAGGAAGCTGTGTGTTTGACACATCTTTACTCAAAAGTACATACGCCTGTGCTTTGATCCCTCAATCTTCAGGATTAAGATTTCAGATGAAATCTTGAAGACAGCATTCTAATTCCTGATCTACTGGACCTTCAGCTCATTTAGATGACCTCTTGCAAGGATTTCATCCCCATGAGTGGCTACACTATTCATTGCCCAGGCTCTGAAGGAGCAGCCTATGTCAGGATAGCTTATGAAAATTTACTTTTTGCTTTGTCTTCTCAAATTCACTTCCAGCATCCACACATTTGAAGTGTGTTCAGCCACATAAAACATCCTGTGCGGATTCCTGTGAGAAATTACAAATTAATTGAGGTCACGCTTCTGTGTCCATTAAGTACTGAAAACTTTCAAGCGGCACAGATGATTAATTCTTGCCTGCAAGCAGCGCAACAAATGATACCAGATCAAGTCACGTTTGTGGTTCAGGGGAGGCAGAGGGAAAAGACAGCTTGTAGTCGGAGCAGTTAAATAGGATCCTGCCCATTATAAAAATGTTCGATCATTTTCCATTTGAAAACAGACTCTTCATATCCTGGAACTTCATTGCCAGACAAAAAAGTTTTTAAATGGCAGCAGAACATAATTATCCTCTGGATTCTAGAAGTGCTACTTTGGGGTGCTCCACTCCTGCACCAGAAGGAATATGAAAACATCCTGAGCTGATGGTGAGATGCCCCAGATTCAGACAGCAGGTAGGCTAATCCTCCCCTATTCTTCTGTGCAAGTCTTTTAAAAAGCATTATATATCAAACGGAGAAAGAAACTAGCCAGGCTAAGTGCCTATGGTGTTAGTTGCCATGTCACAGTGTCAGACTGTCTAGCAACTAACTATGTACCATCATCCCCAACTACCTCTACTAACCCATATCTGGAAGAATACTACAAGGATTCTGACACACAGCTTCCCTAAACAGTTATCTTCAGTTACTTTCACACAGACTGGATAAGTGCCTGGACAGCTGATGTCCACTAGAGCTGCTATGTGATCCTGCCGTTTTTTAAAATCCATAGCAGCCACCGTGTGTCAAAAGAGAGTGGGAATAAAATCCATAAAAAGTCAAGACTGAGCATTGCAAAGCTTATTGACAGTTGTGGCAGACACCACAGAAACACCTATCCACTAATGATGGTATTGATAATGCTGCTGCTGCTGATACTACTACTACTACTACTACTACTACTACTATATTTATTTATATTCTATTTCCCCCCATGGGATATAAAGTGGCTAACAAAATTTAAAAAAAATACAGTTAAAAACATACAAAGACCCACATTCTCTTGTATCAGCAACAATTTGCATTGCAGAGAGAAACATGTCCCTTTAACAACATGAATGCAAAGCTGAGGGGAAGAAGGAAGCCAGGCAGCCACAAACTATCATTGGTGATGGTGAGCAGTGGTGGTGCAACCAATTAGAAAATGGGACCCTGGGAGAGCATGCCAGGAGAGCTGAGTATGAAGGGAGGATGACGACAATGACAATGACATGCTCAGAACCAGAGAGAAAAATAATTTTTTGAACCAAGCATCAATTTCTGAGAGCGTCTTCAAACCATGCTTTCATGAGTCCACTGCTGAACACCCTGGAGGCATCCTCTGTCTGTAACAGTGATAAACAGCACAATACCAAAATTAAGGAGGATTGGTTACTTGGAAATAATCATAGGTACCAAGTTCTGAAAGTAGCTCTAATTCACCCTTTTCTAATGTAATATTAGTGTTGGGTGCAGGAGCCAGTGTGGCATTGTGGTTTGAGGACTTGACTCTCCAGAGTCAGAGGTCAGCATTCAAGCCCTGCTCATGCATGGAAACCCACTGGGTGACCTTGGGCAGGTCATACTCTCTCAGTCTTAGAGGAAGACAAAGACAACCGCCTTCTGAATAAATCTTGCCAAGAAAATGCTACAATGGGGTTGGTCGCCTTACGGTTGCCATAAGTTGGGAATGACTTGAAGGCACACAACAATAAAGTGTTGGGTGTAAGTTTCATTTCCTGCTTGTGAGATTTCCACTTGCATCTGGATCTCCATGTTGAGAATATAAACCTCGACTAGGATACTAGGTCAGATAGGCCTGCATGCATATGTACAGCAGATTGTGTTGGAGTTTCTGTTTTAATTTTAATACCTAGGACCAAAGCAGCCATGCCCTTCAACATTTCACAGATGAAAGCTGGGACACATGTGACATAACACCAAGGAACATCAGAAGGTGATCAAGATGACAAAAATTATTAATGAGGAAGAACAGAAAAGCTAGGAGGTACTACAGCAGTCTGCTTTTGCCTGAGTCTAAGGGAAGGGCAAGATTGTGCCCACTCTCCTCTCTTTCCTTTGTTGAGTTTATTATGTGTAAACTATTTATTGCATTTTGAATTCTGTTTGCAGCAATGTAAGTCTCTCTCTGGCTTTTCTTCGCTAACGAAGATTCAGGAAAGACTCATCCCATGCTTTCTATAAGCGCTCTGATGACTAAAAAGGCCAATCCAAGATAAACAAGTCCGGTTGCAGAGAGCACAGCAGAAAGTCTCCTTGGGTGATGTTTCCAAGTTGTGGTTCTTTTGGCGTTGTCGTTTCTCTTCAAGACTCATTCAGCGTGAGTTTTCAAAAGAGGCTGCAGCATTGTGGATAGTGCATCTCCATGCTTCCCAATGTGAGGCCAGGTCAGACCATTGTTGGTGATCAATTTGGCCGAGCTTGAGATGTTTCAGGGAGTCCTTGTATCTTTTCTTTGGGGCGCCCCTCTTACCTGTGGCGAGTTCACCGTAGAGTACTATTTTTGGGAAGCAATGGTGCTCCGTCCTAGAAACATGCCCTGCCCCCACCAACATAGCTCACAGCTTCATTGGGGTACGCAAGCCTCCCCCCACTACAAGGGGGCATCAATGGAGAGGAGCAATGTAAGTAAGCTGAGGACAAAAGGAGAAATGGAAAAAGAAACGGGGGCATTTTAAAAATGGGATGACATAGGATTAATGAGGAGTCTCCCTGCCAGAACAGTACAGTTGGAGCATATGAGCAGGTACATTTTGTCTTGGGACAAAATCAGCATTTAAAAAAAAAATGATTTCAGTCTAGTAGGTAGTGGAGATGGGGGTAGGATTAAACCGTCAGCTTCAGAGCCACATGTTCTGCCTAATCCTGAATCGAGCCATCTTCTCTCTCAGTAGTTCTTTAGGATTTTAGGTACGAATCTTTCTCATGTTACCAGGAGATACCAGGGATTCAATCTGCAAACTACCTTTAAAGAACAACAATGCACAGCTGCTCACAAACCCTTTACAAGAACATGATAAGATTAGATGGCAACCTTTAGTAGTCCTTGCTTGCACAGCCAAGGGTGGAGAATGCTGGGCATTGCAGTCCACTAACATCTGGAGGGCCCCAGGATTGCCACCTCAGCTTTTGAGTCTATAACCAGGGTGACCAGATGTTATAACTGCAAAGGAGGACATGGCCAAATAAAAGCTAAATACATTAATATAAATATAAATGCATGGTTCTTATGCTCAAGATGGAGGACATTTTGGAATTCCTCCTGGACATAAGGCTGAAATGTAGGACATGTCTTGGAAAAAGAAGATGTCTGGTCACCCTGGTTACAGACTAAAAAGCAGAGGTGGCAATCTTGTGGCCCTCCAGATGTTAGTGGACTGCAACACCCAGCATCCTCCATCCTTGGTTGTGCAGGCAAGGACTACTGAAGGTTGTCATCTAATCGTATCTGGAAGGCTATATGATTCCCAACCCTGTTTGAAAGTCATTTTTGTAACAATACTTTACAAAGCATACTATTTTAGTTTTTATGATGTTCAGACCATATTTTGAAAATCTAATATTGGTAACCTTTTCACTGCATTAAGAGGTATAAAGTGGATCAAACTAGAAATAACTAGGGCAGCCTCATTGTAGTTCATGGACTTGTGCCATTCGTACAAAAATGCATGCTGGGGTGCTGAACTGTTCTAGTTCCCTCACTTTGGCTTCTTGTGCTCCTTTGGGGCAGGTACTTTTCTTGTAGTTCAGTTATATTGGGCTTCGTTTTCCATATAGGTATTGGTATGCAGAGAGATCTTGGAGCACCTTGGTCCAAATGCATCTGAGGAAGTAGACTCAAGCTTATGAACGCTCACACTGCCAACTTCTTTCTTACAGTTACTCTCAAAGGTGCTACAAGATCTCTGTACATAGTGATTCTGCAGACTATTTTTAATGGCTGTATCGTTGAATTCTACCATACAGGAATTGGTTCAGCTGTTGTGAAGTCATGATATGTTTACCATGGAACAATTCAGATTGAAACTGTCTTCAAGAAAGCTATAAGAAAAAGAGCATCTAGCGTGAAGAACAAAAATGCTGAGCTGGCAGCCTGTGGTACATCCTTGCCAACAGATTTCATCTGTGAGCCAGTGTTCCATACTGTTATCTTATTTTCGGTTGGGTATTTATAATGTCATACAATCTTTATAGTGCTCAATATAACATTTGCTTGGTGAAGGGCTGAGCAAACGTACTGGTCTGTTTAGTCGAGGTTGGGCAATTGTGGTCCTTCAGAACTTGTTGGATAGAAGCTCCCAGCATCCAAACTTCAGTGTTGGTTAGGCTAGGGATTATAGGACCTGCAATCCAAGTTGTGAGTGATCCCTGATTGCCTATTTAGCCACTTTGAGGTCTGTCTGAGTCTTGAAACCAAAACAGTGTAGTAAGAGAATACCCTAGATAACTAATTAGGCAAAATGTGTGCCTCCGTTAAACTAAAGCATTTCTTGAAATTCAAATTATACCTAAACACACCTTTAAACTACACTACCTTCACTGGATATTAACAATAATGATGGGAATGGCCTTCTTCGGTTTGAATGTTTGCAGGTGAATCACACACAAACTGAGTAAGGAGTTTATCAGACAACGGAAATTGGAAATATAATCTAATGGCAATCTGAACGCAATCATGGGGTTTTACGTTATTGCGTATTAAAGCATCTCATGCAATTTTGGGCAAAAGGGAAGTCATTCCGAATGCAATCATGGGTTTTACGTTTTGTATTAAAGCATCTCAAGCAATTTCGGGCAATGGGGGGGGGTCATTTTTGGGTAATGGGAAGTCATTCTGAATGCATTCTGAGCGCAATTAGAATTCATGTAAATTTGCTAAACTAGCGAATTCACGTGAATTCGAATTGGCTCCAATTGGCTCCATTTGAAATAAAGAGAAATTCCTCCCGTCTGATAAACTCCTAAGAAAGAAGTGGCACTCTGTTCAGGGGGACTTATTCTCAGATGTACACAGGATTGTAGGCTTTAAAGAAGCTGAGGAATGATGAAACCAAGTATTTGGGCTGCCTGCAAGATGGGAAGCCAAAAACTTGTCCCTTATATGTTGCAGTCATGGGACAGGGGAAAATATCAGAAAGGTAGCATATGCAGAAATGATCCAAAGCACCTTAGCCAGTGAAAGTGCAAAGAATTTCCAGTGAATTGTCATAAAAAGTGGAGGCAGTAGAAAGGTGACTGCAAAACATCTGATTTATGGAGGCTATGAAATCCTAGTGACCAAAAACAGAACTTTGTTATTGTCGGAAGGGTGGAATATAAATATGAAAATTGGCACAAGAGAAAACCTATATAGATCTGACAGACACCCCCGGAAAAGAACCTCTTTCCCTTTTTTATTCTTCTTGTAATGACTTGCTTAAATAATTCAAGATAAACTTGCAAAAACACAACCTAAAAGAGCTTTCCCCTATTTGGCACACTGAAACTCACAATCAGACATTTTTGTTATCTAAGGTCCAAAACCCATTTCAGAAATAATTCAGTTTGAGACTGCTTTAACCACCCTGGCTCAATGCTAGGGAATCTGGGAACTGTAGTTTTGTGGGACATTTAGGCTTCTCTGTCAGAGAGCTCTGGTGCCACAACAAACTACAAATCCCAGGATTCCCTAGCAATGAATCCGGGCAGTTAAAGCGGTTTCAGACTGGATTGTTTCTGCAGAGTGTTTTAGACCTAACCTGCAAGATTTTAAAATGTAAATGCAAATTTCAGGTGTATGTAAGAAAGAGAAAAGGGGAGAGATGTGAATTAACAGATCAGAGGGAATTTAATTCTTTCGTTGTCTGCTATGATTCTGAAAGAAATTTTTCTGAACCTAATATTTTTAATAGGAGGCAGACTGTGGTCTATATGAATGTGGTCTATATGAAGGCTGAATGTGGACTATATGTTACCCATCCCTGGAATAGATGGACATTTGGCTTGGTTAGCCAAACTCTAATTATATTAATAGATTTGAGAGATGTAGGAAAAAATATTTGATGGCTGGCAAAGCCCCAGCATTTCAGATGCTCTGAAGCCCTTTGCCAGACCACTTCCAGATTCAAGGAACCCGGTGAATGTTTTGCATTTCAAAATCCTGCTGTTAGGAAGGGATAGAACAAAATCTAGGTGGGGACCTATGTGATTCATGCATTATACTATGCTATGCAAAATGTAAAGAGATACACAGAGCTGTGGCTGAATCGAGGTAGTTAAGTTGTAACCGGAGTCTGAAAGCTGAAGCTAACCTGTGACTAGTTACTTCTTTAGTAAACCAGGGCATACAATTATAGTAGCGAAAACATGTGATAATGAGTAAATTTACTTTGTTCTCACTTGCCACTAATGTAAAAACTAATAGTTTCTACCGGTGCTTATTTTCACGTTATTTTAAGGGAAATGTTAGAGGTGTTCTGACAGGTTTTCTGCCACCCTTTTATCATAAAGACTTTTTCTCCTTGAAAAAGTAACAGAGGTTAGGAAGAAATAATAAACCAGGCAGAAAGTAAGAATGACTTTTTAAAAATCATTTCAACAGAAATAAAACTGTAATGAGTAACAGAATCAGTTACTTTGGGAGAGTAACTCTGCAAAGTTACTCTGGATATAATATTTATATTTAAGAATCACAGACTTGGGGTTCAAAAGTATTACTGTTCTGCAACACTGTTATACCAGATTGGTGTTAAGAAGGTGGCTCAGTTCTCTTCCAAGGGAATTTATTCCCGTAAAAACTTGTTTGAGAATTGAAACTGGTTTTGCTTCTATTGTATTTTAGCAGCCTTCATGCGTGCCAAGGAGAGTTGAGCAGATGGCCTATATAACTGGAAGCATGTTCCTTCATTACAGTTCCCTGCCTATCAGGAATACAGGTTGCCCTGTATTATCCGAAATGCTTGGCACCAGAAATGTTTGGGATTTAATTTTAATTTTTTAAAAATTTTGGAATATTTACATATACATAATGAAAGAAATCAGCTGAGCATGCATGCATAGCATCAAAGCTTTATGCAAAAGCTTATTGAAAGCAGTGCCATCCTCTTGAGTAAACATGCATAGCGTCAGGCTGCATATCTAACCTACTTATTCGCTACTTCAAGAAATTAAAGCATCATGTAACTTCAAAAAAAAAAAACATGGCTATTTATATAGTAATGAAAAAATACTACACAGGATATGAAATGCTGTTTTGAGTCATAAATGGTTGTTTTCTCTGTTTTGGTTGATGGCATCTCTCTTTGGCAAAGCTTTGTAAATGCATCTTACTCACAAATGACTGTGTTTATAAAAGCACTCCTGGAGCATCTTTACCGTTTCCTCTTCCTTGAAATCAGATCGCCTCCATCCTTATTCCATAGTAACTGATAAGATGTTGGCCATCTACTTACCATTGTTTCCACTGCATTTCTATTTTGTTGTTGTTTTCCTCTAGTCTAGAAACCAGGCAGTTTTAGATTATAGGTACACACTGCCCTTGTTGTTGTTGTGTGCCTTCAAGTCACTTCTGACTTAATAGTGACCCTAAGGTGAACCCATCATGGGATTTTCTTGGCAAGATTTGTTCAGAGCGGGCTTATCTTTGCCTTCCTCTGAGGCTGAGAGAGTGTGACTTGCCCAGTCACCCAGTGGGTTCCATGGCTGAGCAGGGATGTGAACCTTGGTCTCCAGAGTCATAATCCAATGGTCTAACTACTACACTGTGCTATATATTATATGATGGGGTGGGGGTAAGACACGGATCTCAATGAAATCATTTGCAAAACTACTCTGGTGTTACAATCCTGATTACCACTGGTGCAAACATAAGGCTAAATTATGGCTGAAGTGGAGTAAGGAGGACATTTGTGGCGGAGAAGAGGGGCAGAGCCTATGCTTCTCTTATTTGAAAAGGCTGGGTTGTCAAGGATGTAATACAACAAAATCTAATCTGGACCACATACAGTCAGCCCTCTATCCACAGATTCTTTATCCATGGATTCAAGCATCCATGGCTTGAAAATATTTTTAAAAAGTATAAATTCCAAACAGCAAGCTTTTTTGGATAAGGGTCATTTTGATATTTTACATAAGGGTCACCATTTTGCAATGCCATTGTATTTAATGCGACGAGCATCCATGGATTTTGGTATCCATTGGGGGGGTCCTGGAATCCATCCCCATCAGATAGTAAGGGTTCGCTGTAAGCATAAAAAAGAAGAGACCTGGAATTAAAGTGTTTTGATCTCTGTACAAAATGGAATAGTTGATTTTCTTTAAAGATGCAACGGCATTATAAAATTTTAAATCATTGATTTTTTTCTTCAGAGGTTCAGATTGATTTATCCTGTGTGCACTCAGGGTAAAAGCAATAGCTCCAAGCCATAGTACTTCATAGTTCAGTATTTCTTTGGCTTAAGGAATTTCTTCCAGCATTCCTTATCAAAGGCACAAAATTTATGCTTCTCTTGTTACCCCAAGAGGCATGATAATAACAAAATGCTTTTCAACAACACATCAAACCCCGCGTGGTAGCCTGAGCAAAACATGAAACCCTTGCGTTCATAATGAGCCTGTAAACAACATTAGAATGACTTAGGAGGGCAAAAAAATTAGACCGTGACATTCCTATTGTACTCCCACAATACTGAGAACAAAGGAAGAGAATCTATTTAATTTTCATTCTCCCTATTTATCTCCAAAAACTGCAAAGAATACATTATAGAAGCATTTAAACAAGATGAAACAATTCCCTAGGTATGTAGCAGTGCTTTCTGTAAATGATGGCTGAATTCATTAATTAAACTTGTAAAAGAACATTGGATTTATGAAATTTAAAAGCATAATCTGTCTTGTATCCAGGCCTAGCCTTAAAGAGGCAATTCCGCTGATTTCAGTAGGTCTTATCTTTTCAGCGGGTCATATTAGAACTGGGTCCTCCACTCCCTTGGTTTTAGTCAAACAATGATTCCTAGTGTTAATGACTCTAGTGTTAATTTCTTGAAAGATGCATTTAGGATCTGAATTTTCATGAGACTACTTGAGAGAAATTTGTTTCACATTTTAGTTTGTTCCTTGCATATATGTATGTATTTTGGCACACTAACTCAATTGAGGGAGAAGATTAGGTGTATAAAAACAACTTGATCTGGATTCAGTATGCTCTGTGCAAGAATCCAGAGCTAGGAGGAGGTATCCAAAAGTTTTAATTATCACCTTTAAATTTTTTTGACAGAAAGTTTGTTTTGATTTGTAGTTGTTAACTTATCTCTATGTAGTCACCATTCAGATTTACACCTTTTCCCCAGAGTTTCTTGACCCTCCAAATACCATTATTGTAGAAGGATTTTACACTTTAGTCACTTCTGGCACATGTGCACTTAGGGACCAATGATGATACAAAATTTCATCAATATGCCATAATAACTTCCGGGTGATAATTATTACTTTACGATACCCCCTCATAAGGTGCAATCTGCAGACTTCTACAATATCAGGTATTTGGAGGGTCAAGATAAGCTGGGAAAAATGTATAAATCTAGATAGTGACTACATAAACATAAGTTAACAATTACAAATCAAAACAAACTATCTGACAATTTTTTAAAAAGGTGATTATGAAAACTTTACGATACCCCCTCGTACCACTCCAATCACAGAACTGCTCTGTACAATAAAAGGAGGAAAAGCAAAATTCTTCTTTCTGGTTCACCCTTTGTTCATGTGTCCTGAAAATCTTCTCCAGAGGGTTGGGAGACCACCCAGAGAAACATGTAAGACGGTGCAAGGGGGTGCTGAAAGAAGCCAAAATTGGGGGGGGGGGGGAATTCTTCCCATTCAGCCTGGAGCTTTTAACTTTCCCTGTTGCAAAGCAAGGTGTTGTTGCAGCTTTTAAACCACAAAGAACATGTGGGAACTCTTTAGTCATGTAAAGTTAATAGCTCTAAGAGCCCAGAATGATCAAGGTAGTAAAGGATTTGCAGAAACTCAATGTTCTGCTTATAGGACTCTGAAGCGGCTTACAAAATTAGCATGCTATCATCAGTATGCCTTTTTAAGGGTGTATACCAGACCATGTCTTCTATGAATGGTGGTAGTTTTCTGGAAACATGGATTCTCGCTCCTCATACATAATAGGAGATAAACAGATGGCAAAACTAGGAATAACTTTAATCAGAACTTAAAAGAAATTTATCTCACATTATACATTTTTAATAGGGGAAAACATTCCTTCATAATAAAATTATATATATTGATGAATGTGCAGTTGCTCTTACTTCCGTTGTTTTAGAGGGGTTTCTGTGATGAACACTTTTCATGAAAACTGCTCTGACTGGGAATAGACTGTTTTATACTTTAGAATGCATTATGAAGCTTGGATAGAATTATGTGACCCTCTAGATCAGTGTTTCCCAGCCTTTGATCACCGGAAGGGCGGTATAGAAATAAATTTTTTTATTATTATTATTATTATTATTATTATTTGCTCCTCCAGATGTTTTGGACTTCAGCTCCCATAATTCCTAGCTGTTGGCCAAGTTGGCTGGAGCTTCTAGGATCTGAAGTCCAAAACAAATGGAGAACCAAAAGATGAAACCACTGCTCTAGATGTTGCTAAACCCCAACTCCCATCAGACCTAGCCATGGTAGAAAATAGAGGAATATTGGAAGTTGTAGGACAACACAGTTTCCACCTGGACTGTAGTCTTAGGGGAACATCTGTGAGTAATCTTCTCTTTCAGCAATCCAACAGCAATACCTGGAGGTCATTCTTCCCAGAAGCAATGAACAACAGCTTGGAAATTTAAACAATCTCTGATATATTAGGTGCCGTCCAGCAAGAGTTAAACAATTTTCAGTACTGTTGAATGAAATGGGAAGATCAAACACATGCTTAAACCTTGAAAGAGTGCTTAGCTTTGGCTGGACTGCATACACCATGTAACCAATGGTGTTATGCAGGTAACATCTAGCAATACTGTGGTATAATGCCAGGGCTTTCATTATGTAAACTTAAAAGGGTACAATAATAGTAAATCACAGGAGCATCTGATGCATTAAACAGATTCTTTCATGTGGGAGAGGTAATTCTCAAGGCAGAAAAGTAGTGCACACAATATATATGAAACTACACAAACATTTTATTCACCTTAGGCTTTGTTGGTAATTTATCATGGTAACCCAAACACATGCCACATCTGCTGCATGAACTCTGAATAAAGTTATTTGAGTATGGCTCTCTCTTGTCACTGAATCCCTGGCCAATTGCAGTATCAATACTGGGCATCAGTTACGATCAATCTATGTCAGGAAGAACGAGGGTAAAATAGTAAGCACACATTGTGATATCTGCTTCAAACACATTCCTGAGGTACATGTGCGCCCCATCCCAGAAAATTAATTTGTAATTTCATATATACATTCTTTGATAAAGAAATAACTAGGTAAGTAGGCTTTAAAACCACTCTTCATACACCATACCTTTGCCACAGAAGGTCAGGCTTCCAAGAACATGATAGCAACATTGCAAGGGTAATGTTAAATTGCTCTTATGAATTGTAGTCTTCAGGTAGTTTCCCCAATTTATTATGTAACAGTCTGTAATATCAACTCTCCACAGCAGAACTGAAAAGTTTAAAAGGTGTTACTTAAAAACAACATTCCCTTTCTTTGCGTCTGTATGGTAAAATAGTGTGTTGTTTTTTTTAAAAAAGCAATACTCTGCACTTGTAAGTAGGCCACAAAACCAGCCTTTGTCAGCGCTCTTTGAACAAGAGATGCAAACTAAAAACATTGTAGGCAAAAGATGAACAAAATGCAGAGATTTTAAATTAAACAGAAGAACTTCAATAAGTAGGCATTATAACTGGCTTTATACAATTACCTTTGCTCACTGCAGGGCATATTATTTCATTTTGGGAAAAGGCAAATGATTCAGTGCCTTAGTTCTTTAAAAAAAATAAAGCAAAAGATAGTTTTATTGCCAATTTTTAAGTGTTCCAGTAAATATACCATTCATTTTTACCACCCATAAAGAAAATGTGTAAATAATCTTAATAGTGATTTGTTTTTAAGTCTCAAGCATATCTCAACTCTGGATATACAGTACATTTTCAGAAAATAAAACATTGTTAAGAGTTAAGAAAACAACTTTTTTCAACCAACATACACAATTTTCTTGCTGTATTGACGGTGAACTCTCCGTTTCACATGGACTATTATGAAGCGTGTTTTCTTCTTCAGAACAACATGGACACAGGACGAGTACATTCCAGGGTGTTTTGTTTGTTGCTTATCAAGTCAACACTGCATATACAATCCATAGCTCTTTCACCTAGCTCCCTTCATCATCTTGCATAACGCTTAATGTAATCTTCAACTTTAGTTCGGAAGTCCTCCTACACGAGGGAAGAGGGAAAGAAATACTATATTTCAATGCCAGAACTACTGATGTGTTTTAACTTTTCATTTATAAGAATGGTTCATTTGTGGTTGGATTAGGCCGAACACAATATTTACTATCTTTGTACATACAGTTGTCACTACTTTAGATTGAATAGGCACAATATGCTTTGTAGATTTCAAAGGTGCTCCCCTGTGCAATCTGTTTTATGACACGCTTTGTAGTTTGCTTTTAACTTTTTCATCTAGGACAGCCATTCTTTACCTTTTCAAAATTGCCACAAGGTATTTCTGGAAAGCTAATTAGTTTCATATTTTTCTTTGCAGGTAGCTCCACAGGAGAACTGTTATTGCTTCCAAGCATTAGTGGGGGCCTGGCAGCCCAGTTCTGAGGCACACTGTATAAACAACTGTGCAGCCTTGGTATTGTGTTCCTTTTCAGTTCTCATTTATAAAGTGGTACTGTGAAAATGTACAAGGTACAGGATACCACTATACTCCTACATGGAAGTAGTCACTCAAAGAAGGGTGAGTGGATGATGCTTCCTTCCACCCAAAGCCCTTTAAACCTTATCAGAAGATCAAGCAGTTCAGCACTGAAGCACAGGTTTGGCATAGAAAAGACTCCAGATTCAGTTTCCAGGTGGACCTGGAAAATATTCATGTCTGAAACCCTGGATAAATGCTGCTGGTCAATTCAAACATCATCCTATATTTGGGTGTTCTCTGGTCTTTAGCCAAGAGGAAGTTTGAGAACCTAGGCCCAAGGACACCACCATGTAGATCATGTTGAAGACTGTCTCCAAGATAGGTATTCTAGAACATTATGCGTATTAACCATTTTTTAAGAAGTAAACTGCCTTGGCTGTTTGAAATACAACTAGGGATTCCGACTACAAATTGTTGTACAGATGCAATATACAATAATGATTATGTACATTAGTTTTCACAAGTATGTCTCTTTGCAGAAATGTTTTCCCAAATCCAGAAGTTAATCTCTCAAACAACAACACTATTAAAATTTCAAAGCTAATACAGGGCTGTGGGTGCAGACAAACATTAGGTGAACTGTTTCCATTTGTTTCCAATTTATGTGCACTTCAAATTCTTTGACTGCCAGCAAACCCTTCCCTACCTACACATTTGTAAAGACTGCCCAGCTGATCCTGAACCTGCATGCCCTTACAGGTTGTGTTTACGTCACCTCTACCATAAATGGAAACAACTTTTTAAAAATAAATAAAAATAATAAAATAAAATAAACAACCTATCATCTTGTTTAACTTAAGCAAAATACAAGCAAGGGGAGATATAATATAGATTTACAAAATTATGGATGGGGTGGAGAAAGTATGCAGGGAGAAATCTCTTTTGCCTCACTCATCAGACTGGAGCACAGGGTCTTCCTTATTCACAAAGCTCCTAAGTTAGACTGTAGTAATGGCTGCCAACATGGCTTGCTTTAAAGTGGAACTGGATAAATTCATGAAGGATAAGGCCATCCACTAGTCACTAGTCAGGTTGCTTATCACTTACATTATTAGAGGCAGCATGCCTCTGTATATTGGTTGCTGATATATGAATGTTAAATAAATTGGGTAATGGCATTCCACTGCATGAACAAAATGATGGACTAGACTGGCCTTTGGTCTGATCCAACATGGCTCTTACATTCATATGGGGGGGGGGGATGGCTATGCACAGATAAAGATATGAGTGCGAATAACCCTGTATCAACAAAGAAATGTTTACATTACAGGATAGTGATGAAAAATTGAAGTTAGTGAATGGCTGTACAAAGTGGGGACAGAACAGTTTTATCTGCTTTACATAAATCAGTCTTAACTCATGCTTTACTACTGGCAATCAAACTGTGTTTTAAAACACAGGAGGAATCTTTATGAAGACACTGCAGCTCGCACTTATTTTCCTGACAAACAAAGCAACCAGCTCTAAGTGTTTCAAAAGCAGATACTGATTTATAAAGCGATTGAACAGATGGTCCCTTTGTACTTGAATATCTGGCATGCTATGCAATGTAAATTGTTCATTAACACTGAACAATTGTGATTCTGCATGCTGGCATGTAAGGGACTGAACTTCCAAAAACAAAAATAATTGCCAGAGGGAATACAATAGCGCCTAATCATACAATTTAACACTACACACAAAATACAGAAGCTGGGATGTGGAGATGTTTTTTGGGGTGGGGGTTCTCTGGGGACTGGGCATGCCCCCATATTACCTGAATTTACATTTTTAAAATTCTCCTTATCTGAACTAGGGTGATATTTATATTAGTGTGAAACACAGATTACCACGTGGTAAGGGGAAATAGCTTTTCAAGAAACACCAGTCCAGAGACTCTATGGAAGGAGAAGCAGTGCTTAGTATCCTACTCCAGTTCCTGGCATTATCTGGTTTCAAATCATGAGAGATTTCTTCTATGATTTTTAAAATGGTAACATGATCATGAAGGATGCAATGCAGGAGTTGAATTCACTTCTGTTCACTAGTTGTTGTTTTATCCATTATACACCATGTCCTTCATCTACATCAGTGATTCCCAAACTTTGGTCCTCTGGGTTTTTTGTACTTTAACTCCCAGAATCCCCAGTTACATTGATCAACAGTCAGGAAGTGTGGGAGCTTAAGTCCAAAACACCTGGAGGACCAAAGTTGGGAACCTCTGATCTACATGGACTCACATTGCTGTGGAGGGTCACTGACCATGCTGGAACTTGTTTTCAGTGGAGGAACTTGCAGACAAAAGGTGAACATTTATCAAATCTCCCCAAGCTTATCACACTTAAGTGAGATGTAGATCCAAGGCAATCTCTTCAATATACAGTATGCTTTTTTAAAAAAAATAATGGGACATGAAAATCTTTATGTTGAAGGCTACAAAAGGGATTTAAAATACAAACAGTACTCCTGTAGAAGAATATTATCACTACATTGGTACTCACCTTGTCACGTAAATGATGTTCTGCAGCTTCAATATTCAAAGGATCATCAAAATTCAGGAGATCCTACAAAGAACATGAAACAGGGCTTAAAAGAAAGGTTGACTGTTAACTACCAAACATTCAACACAGTGTTAAAGGACTGACACCAAAACTTTAGACATGCCCAGAAAACCTTTCCATTCATTTCCCTCCTTTGAGGAACATTTTAAAATACTCTCTCATGAATTGTTTTTCAGACTTCCTTCTGCTTCAATGCCCATTTCCCATATTGTATGTGTGTATGCACAAGTTGCCTTTTGAGAAACATGCCCAAACTGGGTGCCTGGAGCTAATTTGCCATATTATGGATACTGGCTAGTGACAAGCCTTTCATTCTGCCACACTCACAGAATATTGTGTATAACCATACATCCAGTATCTTCACTGAACCATTGTGAAGCTACCTCAAAGATGAAATACATGTACCAGGGAGAGAGTTTCATTGAAATCAACAAGGCATGCCTCAAAGCAGACACGCTATACACAGAATTGTGCTATAAATTCCATTAAAGCAATGGGGTTCAAGTTTATTTTAACAGCATATTCGCCCCAGTTTTAGGCATACTGAGAAGTTAGCCCCATTTCTTTCTGTGGGGCTGAACTTAAGTGTATTTAGAATTTATTTTGTTTTTGTTAACTTCCCTTGAATCGATCATTGCTCTGCTTAGCTCCTGTGAAGTTATACCCACGACCTCCCTAATAGAGTCCATCCATCTAACTTGTGGCCTTCCTCTCTTTCTCCACCTGTTTACCTCTACCTTTCCTAGCAGCATTGTTTTTCCCCCCAATGAGTCCTCTCATGAAGTACTACAGCCTCAATTTAGTCATCTTGGCTTCCAGGGAGAGTTCAGGCTTGATTTGTTATAGGATCTATTTGTTTGTCTTTTTGGATGTTCATGGGATCCTCAACACTCTTCTATAGCACCACATCTCAAATGAACTGATTTTCTTCCTATCTTCTTTCTTAACTGTCCAGATCTCACATCCATACATGGCAACAGGGAAAACAATAGCTTGTACAATTCTAACTTTTGTGCTCAATTGTATATCTTTGCTCTTTAGGATCTTTTCTAGTTCTTTCATAGCTGCCTTCCCCATTCTTATTCTTCTGATTTCCTGGCTGCAGTCCCCATTTCTATCAGCGTTTGATTCCACGTATGAGCACTTATTTCTTCATTGTCTAGGTTGAATTTGTTTAGATTCTCCATTGTCATTATTTTTGTTCTCTTTATGTTCAAAATATATTTATATTTATATTTAGAACTTTAGACATGACTAATCGTAACACGGCTTACTGATTACCAATAAGGCCCACAATTCTTGGACACATCACTTCAGCTACAAACTGCTACTCATTTTCACAAATGGTATATTAAAATAGCCAGAAAGTTGACAAGTTCATATGTTAATCAAGTCACTATATAAAAAGGGGAAAGGAACGATCACTATGGAAACAGGAGATTCTCTGGCAAAGATTTAAATTATTTTCTCAAAAGTATTTTTTGTGGTTGACATTAAAATTACATAAAATCACACTGTTGCATTCTGACTGAAACAGTTAACTGGTGTGGTGTGATTGTTAGACTAGGATTCAAATCCCAGCTCGAACATGGAAACCCACTGGGTGACCTTGGGCAAGTTACTCTTTTCTGCCATTTTGGGCTCCATCCCAGGTGAAATATATAAGATAATCCAATGAAAGAGTTGTCATTGGTCAGAGTCAACTTGAAGGCACAGAATTCTGTAACCTCCCAGATATTGCACTATGTATCTTAGCAGCCCTAGCCAGCATAGCCCTAACCAGCATAGCCAATAGTAAACAATGGTAAGAGTCCCAATCCAACGCCATCTGGAAAGACCACACAGTTCCTGTCTTAAACCTACAAAGTGGTGCTAGTTTATGAAAAACTACCCCTATCATAGCTTTAAAAATAGCTTAAAATTACATATAAACAGATCAGACAGTTCTACTGTCAGAAGAACTTCCTGACAGTAAGGGCTATTCGACAGTGGAACACACTCCCTCAGAGAGTGGTGGAGTCACCTTCCTTGGAGGTTTTTAAGCAGAGGCTGGATGGCCATCTGTCGGGTATGCTTTGATTGGGAGTTCCTGCACGGCAGGGGGTTGGACTGGATGGCCCTTGTGGTCTCTTCCAACTCTAAATTTCTATGATTCTATGATTCTATGAGCTACGGTAAGTCTGCAGATCATGTAAGCCTTTACAAATCCCGATAGTTCATCGGGCATGTTCAAAATGTTCCAAAGATCAAAATGATTTTCCTTATTTTTTACTGGAGAATGTATTGTGGGGGGGGGGGGGGGGGAGTGAAAACATGCCATATTTTATTATTGGACTCTGGATTTTAAATAGAACTATCAGATGCTGCAGAAAAAATACACTCTTGAATTGACTTCTGTTTTATAGGTACAATGTGCAAGCTGTTACATGAAATACAGCAGTGATACAATGCCTGCCCAGATAACTCACAATGTTATTCTCCATGCTTCTGGGGAAGTAGACTCAAGTCTAGGAAAGCTCAAGCTACCAGCTTCTTTCTTTCAATTAGTCCCAAGGGTGCTATAAGATCCCTTGGGATCCTTTTTTTCCCAGATTAACACAGCTATGTCTCTGAATGTTATTCAGACATGAGAAACAGACAAATGAGTACTAGTGACTGACCCCAACTGACAAAGAGTAGGGTGCAGAAGAAAAGGCCTAGGTAAAACAAAAAAGAGCATCTTCTGCAAGGACTTTGGTAGGTGCAGGCATCCCTAAGATTCAGAACCAGGACAACAAAAGGAGTCTATAGTTGCTGATAATTCTACAGAGTGGGCAAGGAAGGAGCAAAGTGAGCCAAGAGAGATGGTTATTGAAAGTAAAAAGAGACAAGATGCCTAAAATTGATGTATTAGAGAGATTGTAAACCAGTGTAGAGACTTAAAAGGATCTTGGCAGTAGTAGAGGGGGAAAAATAATTGAAGAGGAGAGAGATGTGCAGGAACAAATTTCGGCATGATTACAGTAGTCTGGATGAGATAAACAGATTATTGATAATGGCTCTACCGGTAAGTGTAGGGCAGAAAGGGCATATCTAGCAGATGTCAAGAAAGGAGGACTCAAAATCGGCAGAATAACAGCAGTTCCAACACTGAGAAGAGTGCGTGTGGGCAGAAAAAAACTAAATCTAGGTATTAAGATAAGCATTTCTCCCTATCTCTTTAGTCAGCTTCAGATGTCAGCGGAACACCCAGGGGTAATGAGAGACAAAGAAATGGGAGCAATCAAATAGTGAGAACTGAGAGATATAGAAGCAGAAGAAGGTTGCAGCTGTTTGTCTCAGGGGCCTGCATGGGCCTACATTTAGTGCACATGCATAAGGGTTACTGCTTTTACAACAGGAGAGCTGCAAAATACTTCTGTGCAATTTTTAAGTGAATCCTTTGTGCTATTTCTTGTACTGTATGTGTGACTGGGAGAAAGAATAAAGAATCAAAATGGGGTTATAATAATCAAGATCAGAATCCAGTGTCCCTTCTTTTGAAGAGTAGGAAGAGAAATGTAAAGAAATGTAGTATCAAGTTAGAGGGAGGCAGTGAATGCCTGGTATGGGTTAATTTCTGCTTCTGGGCTTTGTCTCCTAATAGCTTTATTATTTTCAATAAAGTAGCAGATGCCTAACTATAGCTGTAACATACCATTTGGCCTCTAAGTATGTTTATTTATTTATGTAATGCATATATATAAGTTTTCAACCTGCCAGGACCCCCAAGGCAATGTAAAACTGATAAAAACAATTTTAAAAATACATGAATAAAAGAAGTTTAAAAAGAGATTCGAAAATTCCATAAAAATAATTTAAAAACCTGATAGTTAAAACAGAAATATCAGTTTCAAGGGCCGAAGGCCAGATAAACAGCATCATTTTAACTGGCTGCCAGAAACTGGAAAGGGATGGGGCCATTCTGTCTTCCCGCAGGAAGGGGTTCTACATTTGGGATGCTGTTATGGAGAAAGACCTGCTATGTGTACCAAACTAGCCTTGTATACAGAGCTGCTACCTTTCTTAGATGCTACCTTTCACATACTTTTAGATACAACTGAACACTTTCAGATATAAGTGACAGACTGGAGGATCAGCAGCAACATGAAAGAAGTGCAGCTGGAGAAAGGAAAAGCAACATGGAGGAAGCGCAACTGGAGAAAGGAAAAGGATGGTGTTGACTGTATCTTGGATAATCATTTGCAAAATATTTTTTAAAACGATAATTTCTTCCTCTGAGCAGACACAAACAGTGTAAACCATTAGCTATCTTAACTACAAAACAGATGTCAATATAGAAACATTTTTATTTTTGACTACGAGTTGTATAGCAAAGAACTTATCTGCAAACCCTCAGGCAGTCAATCAGAACCTTCTTTTGAAACCCACAGGAGCTCTGAAAGCAGTTTTGCATTAAGCCCAGGAATAGGCTATCTTGGGAGGGAAACAAAGAGGCATCTTTTCCATATGAGTTCCGATTTGCACGGAAAATGGCTGCCAGGATTCCTTCCATACTGAGCTCTCTACATGTCTACCGGATGCTTTAACTTACAGCATTTTAAAAATAGTAAGAATTTTTTTTTATTTTCCTTTATTTCCAGAAGAATGGAACAGATATTTAATTGCATAGTTGTTACATTGTGGAGAAACTGGTTTAGCAGAAGAATACTCCTTTCTCACGCTGGCAGTGTGATATGTCATGATTTCGTGGTGGAAGTGGGCTCTTGATATCAATTGCCATGCCTTGGGAGGGGCTGCATGAGCATCTTCTGGGGCCATGGATGACTACACTTCCCCCCCCCCCCCCCAAAATCTGCAGAGCAATCAGGACTCGGACACCAAGGACCTACATCCCATCCTCACAGTTCAGGCAAAAATGAGGATCCTTCTGCAGATGAAGCCCTTTATAACAATAGCACCAAGAATGAGGCTTGATTATCAGGGCTGTGCTAAGACAGATGGCACAGCTCAGTTGATAGGAGGGAGGAAGTATCTTCATCTTTGCATTTACTCTGCCTTTGCCAGCTCGCCCTCCCCAACAAAGGAATTTTCCTCCGCTCAGCTCAGTTCTGAAAATCAACTTATGCTGGAAAGCTAAATCAGGCTTGATTAGCTGTGTGCAGATTAAAGTTTCCATTTGTAAGCTTAAATCAAGCATAATTCAGTTTTCTTGAAGCAGGATTTGACAGAACTCTCATTTTTTGGTGGGGACAGGAATTTTAGGTATGAGAAAAAGATCACAGCTACATTTGTAGATGTGTGTGTGTCGTGTGTGTGGTTGTATTTGTGTGGGAAATCCCACATTTTTATTTATATATGTATAAAATCTGGGGATCTTGAGGTGGGTACTTCAGGGGACTGCTGGGGGGGCTTCAGGGGCTGCGGGATTAAATGTGGTCCATGTCCTAAGGGCTACTACAAGTTATAGCTCCTTAAAGCCTAGCAAGTATGCAGTTTATGTATTACAGGATATTTTACATGATGCCTCTGTTATTATTAATGTTCAATTTTTAAAGACCTACAAATATCTTGGCTGGTTTTACTGCTGCAATACACTATCTCCCTGGATACTGACCAGCTTATTCTGCAAAAGTACACTCTTAGAACCTAAGAGGTTAATAATAAAAAAAAGACATTCATTTTAGTCACTGTTACTTACAGTAAATAAAGAGTTTAATCCCCAAACAACATCCTGAAAAAGAAAAATAAGCAGATTCAGCCAAAGAAATTAAACTTCTGCGTGTCAGAAAAGCATTCTTCTTCCTTTGCCGTAAGTAAAATGTCAAGTTATAGTGAGAAAGACTTATTATTTATCCTCATGTTTAAGTCTAGAAATTTTAGTCAAAAAATTAACTCAAAGAATCTGGAGTGACTTTTCCACAGGTTAACATCAGTACTGTACTTTAACTCTTATCAAAAGAGGAACCATCCCCTTCTCTGAGTGGAATGGCAAAAGGTGAGAGCTCAATCCATCCTGGGAGAACCTAAAAGAAGCACTAACTCCTACTTTCTCTGTTGCAGTGCCACTTCTCGCTTTTTAGGATGCCTGGGCAGGAAAATGATGGTGGCAGATCTTTTGTGCTTCCCTTTAAAGGAGTGCCAAGAAGAATTAGGCTTTGAAGGATATGAACAAGACATTTGTGTATGAAGTCGAAAGCTTTCATGGCCGGCATCCATAGTATTTTCTGTTTTTTGGGAGCTATATGGCCATGTTCTAGAAGAGTTTATTCTTGACGTTTTGCCAGCATCTGTGGCTGGCATCTTCAGAAGATGCCAGCCACAGACACTGGCAAAACGTCAGAATAAACTCTTCTAGAACATGGCCACATAGCCCAAAAACCCCACAAAAAACTACATTTGTGTTGTTTGTCAACTTTTTGGGGGTTTAAATCAATCCCAGTTTTCGTATTAAAGTTAAATGCTATAATCAGTGCTAATATTTTATCTGCTTTGCCTTTTCATCCTTTTTGACACGTATAGCATTTTCTTGGCCCTGTCTATCCCTAATCTTCTCCCCCACACATCACACAACCACCATTTACCAGTTCCTTCCTCATCTATTCAATCTTTAGGGTGAGGACAAACAGTTATGCTTGCCATAATTTTTAAAGTTCTTTGGCATCATTTCCCTTTGCTTCTTCATCTCATCCTTTGTTTTACCCCCAACTTGTTCATATGTCTTATTAAAACCCATAATTTTGGCCCCTAAACTGCCCTTGACCTATACATGAGGTCAATGTACAGTCAAATATATACAGTAATACATTTTGTACATTATATGAACCATATGTGTGTGTTTGTGTGTGTGTGTGCATTTGGGAGGAAGAACTAAAATAATGACGATTCCAAATAACTGATTTCTAAATAATTTGAAATAGGAGAAAAAAATAGGAGGAAAAAAAGTCTTTGATTTCCACCAAGGATGATAAAAATCAAACATAACCATGTCCTCAGTATCTGTCCCACTAATTTCAACAGGTTCATGAAAACTACACTGACATCAATCAAGATGCTCATGAGCTCATGAACGCCAGTTAACTGTGGAAATAAGAAAACTGACCCATCTGTCTACGTTTTTGGTTCTCGGATTAGTATCAGCTTAGGTAAGGGGAGATTTGGGTCAACATAATGACATGGGAGGAAAGCCTAGAAACAGAAACTTGACTGGTTCTTACTGTTGCTGTTTTTAAAAGAAGATAATTATGCCAGTGGGCCAGCCACAGATCTCCCACATTTAGTTATGCCATGAAGCTAAATGAGGGTGGACTGAATCAAAATCTAAATAGGAATATATTTATCAAGGGTAGTGTCCAATTAATGTCTTCTACCAAACAAATTCAGCCCTTCCTTTCCCCTCACTAGGTCCCCACACACCTTTGGAATCTTGTGTTTGTGTATATGTGTGTGTGTGTCCTACTGTATAAACCAAAATATGCTTGAAGAATAATGAAGTCCATTCTCACCCCCAACATATGCTTTAAGGGGTTTAGTACACTCTCGGTTTTTTAAAAAAATGTTCTTTGCTCCTTCCCCAAGCATGGAAAACTGGATTTTTACCAAGGAACAATAATAAGACAAAAGGCCAGGAGGTTAGTCTCCGTGTTCAGAAGGCATAACCAAATCCAGCTCACAGACCAATTCCATCCAGAATTAGGCAGAATGAAATGCCACAATAACTCATTCACCAATAATTGCTACTTCAACAAGGTGGATACTTCTTTTCTATCTAGTTAGTACCTTTTAAAAAAAATGTCAGGTACTAACTGAATCAATTTTTCCCTACATTGAGTTTATGGCCAAAAAAAATAAAAAAATAAATAAAAAAAAATAAAAAAATTAACTGTCCAAGACTATAAAGATCAAGATATAAAACCAACAATTTTCATAAGACTACCTTTAAGGTTCTAGTTGGCGCCCAGCCAGTGCCATCAATTGAATGTTCTCTCAACAAACTGAAAGAGAAATGTACACATACATTAAACACTGTCAGATTTAAGACATGCAGTAGCAGAAACTGTTCCTCCTAAGCAGCAATCCCAGATATTTCTCCACTAATAATCAGAGGGAAAAGAGAGAGAGAGAGAGAGAGAGAAAGAAAGAGTATGTCACACACCCACCAAAACCTGATGATACAGGCTAGTATTTTACAAATACTGAGAAACCAGATGGACAGAGTTACCCAAAGTATGTATAGCATCATCACTTGATTTTTAATCTTACCAGAATTTAGGTATTTTTCTTTTGTAGCTCTACTGTAAACTGCAGTTCTAGTAATTTGTTTAAAGAAAGAAAGCTACTTGAAAAAGATGCACTATCCCTGCCTCTAAGCAGAGTTTTGGAAAATCAATACCCAGTTATTCTAACTGAGCCAACCAATTGATCTACTGGTATTTAAATATAACGCAAGGAAAGTGAGTTGTGCAAATAATGCATTACCTTAAACAGATTTCCCCCGTCTCAGTAATGTTTGGATGCCAAATTCTAGTCAAGCATTTCACTTTTGGAGGCTGCCAGAAAGAAAAAAGTCAGAGATGACATGCTGCTCTGAATGACAAATCAGGTTTTGGCTTCTCCTCCTCCCCCCTGTTTGCAATTCCCACCCTTAGACCCTCCATTTTACCTAGAGGACAGATCCTACCCATTCAAACATCTATCTCATTCTGCTTTGTTAAACTGAACCAAAATCTATTCAGTTTGTCACTTGATATAACTCCTAATAAAGCACACTTTCAAGCTATGGTTCATGATGCTGTAATACTTCATGCTAATCCACAGAGGAACAGGAGGAAGATATCCAAAGGTATTGAAGATTTTACTCTTTATGAAAATTGCTTACTAGTGAGCATATTGTTGAGGGCACTATTCTTTTTCAGCCATCTCAACCAGAGATGGACATGACCTGATTCCACCAAAAGCAGTGGAGCAGAAAGAGTCACTGTTTTCAATGTTGTGCAAGAACTGTTGTGAAAAAATGAAATCCACTCATGTAGAGAGGAAGTGGATTCCTGTGTGTATGTGTACCAAGAAAGTAAAAGCTCTCATGCGATGCTCTGTTGCACAAACCATTTGTTCCAACAGAATCCTGACCTAAAGAACCTGTTTCTATTCCACAGAGAAAATGTATCTATTTTTGAAAGGGAGCAGCATGGTTGAAATAAGCTTTATCAAGGCTAGGTAACAAAAGTCAGATTCATAGCTAGCTGCTCTTCTGACAAAGCAAGAAAAAGTAAGTGAGAAAGGGAGGTTGTATAACATCAACTTGACTTTCATTAGGGGGTGGTTTAGAAGTCAAATAAACAAACAAACAATATTGACTCTGAAGTGGCTAACAACATTGTCCACCCTCTTTGTAGTGCATTTCGACACTGGGAAAGGGATACAGCTCAGTGGCAGAATACGTGCCTTGCACTCAGAAGAAGATTCCAGGTTCAATTCTTTACACCTCATCAAGGGCAGGAGAATAAGTCTCCCTGGCTGCATCTGTACTGAAGAAATAAATCCAGGTTGACACCACTTTAACTGCCATGGCTCAATGCTAGTGAATTCTGAGAACTGTAAATTGTTGGGGCTCCATGACAATGACAACTAAATATCCCACAAAACTACATTTCCCAGAATTCCACAGCACTGAGCCATGGCAGTTAAACTGGTGTCAACCTGGATTATTTTTGCAGTGAGGATGCAGCCCCTGAGAACAAAATTAGATACTGTCACTCAGTACAGACAATAAACTAAACACACCAATAATATAACTCTCTATAAGGGAGTTTCATGTATGATATACCATAAGGGTTCCACAATCAACAAAATTTACCAGTACAGATTAGCTAATCCCTCTCCTACAATACCTTTTTATTGGTATTATGTTATAGTTACAGTGTAGTAACCATCTACAAGGGATTAAAGAGGCAGCTTGCAACCAGCAGAAGAGCAAGTTTATGTTTCTTCTATTACTAGAAGAAGAGTCAATACTATATAGCTAAAATTAAGAAAGATTCAGGAGCCAAATTTCAATGATATGATATGGGTATTCTTAAGGAACTGCACATAAATGGAAAAGGAAAGACTGAGGATAATATGCACCCAATATAGACAGATGTATACAAAATGATTTTTTTTTTTTTTTTTTACAAAAAAGGATTGATATGTTTGGAAAACTTCAAAATACAATTTAAAACCTGGAAACCTATATGGTTTCTGCAGAAGTATTATTTAAATTTGATGGAGTAGATGCAGAATTAATGTGAATGGCACTCCACTCAGGGCTCTGAAAAGCTGCTCCAGATGGATGGGGAAACCTTTGAAATAGCATTGGAGAAAATGTTGGGGAGGGAATATGAAGGCGTTTTGGGGAACATTTTTTCTTCTTATTCCCTCCAATGAAAGTTCTATTGCTTTTCATTTCCCCCCATTCAGCTTAAGTGTTGAACTTGTGAGACTTACATTGGTGCTCATTTTCATTTAAAAACCCACACCAAATGTGGTGCATTTATTAGTAGCAGCAACCTACCCTTCACAAATTCATTTTTCCTTTCAAAAACACTGCTTCAAGAGAGATTTGTCTCTTTAAGTTTTAATAATGAAATGATTCAACCCTAACTCGATTTTTCACCTTTTGTTAAATTATGCTTTATTTGTAAATCTGTTTTCCTTGGCAACTTTTCCACAGATGTGGGTGTAAACTGACAGGGGAAAAGAAAAAATCATAATAGCACCTCCCACGGACTGTGTATTATTGAAACTCGCTTTTCATTCTGGAGCAGTGGGAAGAATTAGCTTTATCATAATCAAAAAGCGAGACATATTTTAACTTTTCCTTTCCTATATATGCACTCCTTGCATCTTGTCATTACTATCTCGCATCTGCAGAACTGGCAAATATTAGGCTTACAGTAATTACCAATTCTGACCGTGCAACATCTCAAGCTACCATTTGATTCCTGAAAATCTGCAATTAGTCATTGAAATGATATGTATTACTGATATGAAGTTCTGCCATTGGATTTAAGGCACCAAATGCATCGCCTTCCTAACCTCTCTCTTTGTAGCAGAAAAATCCAAGAAGTGCACAACCTACTTGGGTTTCTTTTTCAAATGTTCCAAGTTATATTTGAAGGTACCGATATTTATGCTAACACAACACAGCCAGTCATCTCTTTGACTCCTCACTTCAACCTCTGGTGAACCCATGAATGAGAAACCTCCAAGTTACTCTGTTCTTAGAAACCCTGCTCACACCTTGCAGACTCATGGCCATGACTTCCCTGGTTGAGTCTATCCAACTAGTGTGGTCTTTCTTTCTTCGTACTTCCCTCTGCCATAACAAGCAGTGAATTTGGTCTTCTCATTATATGTCCAAAGTATGACAACTTCAATTTAGTCATCTTGGCTTTTAGGAACAGTTCTGGCTGGATTTGCTCTAGGATCATTCACTTCTCTTTTTAGCAGTCCGTGGTATTGGCAAACTCTCTCCCAGCACCACACTTCAAATGTGATTATTTTCTTCCTATCACTTTTCTTCACTGTCCAGCTTTCACATCCATGTATATCGAGATGGGAATACTGTATCATCCTAATTTTAGTATTCAGTGATAAATCTTTAAATTTCAGAATCTTGTCGAATTCCTTCATAGCTGCCCTTGAAAGTCCTAATCTTCTGATTTCATGACTGCAGTCTCTACTCGGATTAATGACTGGACCAAGGTACAAAAACACGTGAATTATTTCAATATCTTCGTTGTCTACTTTAAAGTTATCTAAATCCTGGGTGATCATTATTTCTGTCTTTTTAATGTTCAACTATAAACTCGCCTTTGTACATTCTTCCTTGACTTTCTTTAATGAAATCATTCAAAGTCTGAGATATCCGATGATCCTAGAGAATGGTCCAAGAAACTTGCAAGTGGGCATTCCTAGTACAGAAATCACGACATCAGAAAACCTAGAAGAAGCAACATCCTCTCATCTTGACTATATTGCGGATGCCATTATTATGCTTTCAGATATACAATCAGTTTGTTGTTTTTAGAACGCCCAAGCTTTCTCGAAATCGAGATATATCAGTTGCTACTTCATGGTACAGGAAATACAGGCAATTGTAAGGGGATGTGATGGGGGCTATATTTCACCCCAGAGGCTACAACAGCACTTCTAGCACTCCACGATGTTGGGCAGGGTATAGCAAAAGTACAACTACCATGTGTGTGAGAGGCTATCTTGTGTTTTGCGCCATTTGGAGGCAAATCTCTCCCTAAAACAGTCCCCAAATTACTCTTTTTTCCTCAGGAGGCTTTGGGGACTTGCAAGAGGGTTGGTGGTTGCAAAAGTGGGCTTCAGGTGCTATATGAGCTCCATGTCCCACATTTTCCTCACCCTTGTGGTAAAGGCTATAAGAATTAGTGTTCAGCCCAGTAGATTCCAGATAAAAAGGCACCTGTCCAGATCAAGGGTTTATGAAGACTAGCACATGGTTCACCTGCTCCAATCCACTGTATCCCCAATACCTTGAACCATTTTTATATACAACTGAGTCCCTCTAGGTGACTTCTAGTGTTGGGAGAAAGTCTTCTGTGGTGCAAAACAGTTCCAGGGTATGAACACGGTGCAAAATGGCTGTCATAATTAGCTGTTTGGAGGCTTTTTTCAGAGGGCAGGGCCATAGGTATCAAAGGAGGAAGCCTGGAGTTTTCCTCATAGGAGCAGGTACAACTCTCTGAGAGTCCTCAGGAAGCTGCCCATCCCTGGTCTGGGAAACCATGGTGCTCTGGATGTTGTTGGGCTGCATCTAGAATTAGCTCCAGGCAATATATCCTATGGTGAAGAATGCTAAGAGATGCAATACACCACCTTCTGCAAGGCCACAAATGCCTACCCCCTAAGAACCAAAGAATAATATGTGTGACACCCTCACCAAATTAATTTCCAAATGTATTGACCCTGTCAGTCCATTCAATATGACCAACTCACCTAAGAATAAACCAACAAAATATGGGTATTTACCAATTGCAAAAGACAAAAATTGGAACCAAAAACAAAACAAAACAAAACACACTACAGCTTGCCAAATAATAATAATAAAAATCAAAGATACAACATGATAAACATAACATGGCAGTTCAAAAATCTGTCAAAAGGGCAGGTATTCAAATCATGGCATAATAGAGATCAAGAATAGCAAGCCTCCAGAAACAAGACTTTCCAAATCCTGGTCTTGGTCACAGAGAAGGCTATATCTTGCAGTGGGAAAGGAAGTGAGAGGCACATTTCCAAACTGGTTGCATTTATATTCTGGAACAGAGGCATTATTTGATTAGAGTCAGAACTTTGGTTTACACAGCATGCAGCAGAAAGTGGCATGCCTTCATAGGTTTTTCTGTTTGCTTTGAAATGTACATGAAATGTACTTCTTCCCTAAGACAACTGAGAGGTCCATATTACAAAGTCAGGTGTGCAAACTCATGATTTAGATCAAGTCTGTTTATTGTGACATAGAACTGACTGAAAATTTCATCCCTGAAAAATACTCAGGCTTTTTCTATTATCTATCAGTGTAGCTAAACCATGCAGGTCTGTTTTGCTGCATTCAAGACCCATCAAACCTTTTCAAGCTGTGTCATCTTTTCATCCTAATATTGTATTACTGCAGATACACACATTCACAACCTTCACCTTCATCTGATGACTCAGTGCTGCACTTCTGTCCTGTTGCTTGTAAACAACCATTATCCCAACCTGTATTTTTTCTTTGTTGAGACAGTAGTAGAAATGGGAAGGCCCGGAAAAAAGCTCAGAAAAATTAGGAAAAAAACATTTTTTCCCTGATTTTTAGTGAAGCCTTTTTTGTTTTGTTTTTCCTGAAAAATTGGAAAAATTCAAAAAAGGAAGAAAACAAAAAAGGAAGAATGGAATGTTTTATTTTAGCATGATGAATACCTTGTCTTTAAGACAAGGTATTCATATATTCTCCAAATAATTTCTAAAAACTATGTACAGATTATTTGAATTTCTATGCACTGAATGAGGGTAACCAAGTACTGTATTAGGTTACAAACTGAACTCTCCAATGCAAGAGCAAGATGCATTTCTTCCTTTAGGGGACACTAAAAGAATTGCCTATGTTTGGAAACACTCACACAAAATCAAGAAATACACTGACATATGAAAGAGTAGAGAAGCTTCTTTTAATCCAGCTACACTTTTGGTTTCCACTGTTGTATGGTATACCTGGGGAAATAATATTGGCTTGCATATATTTATTTGCTATCCTGCTTTTCTCCCAGTGCAGAACCAAAGGGGACTTACAACAGAGTAAAACATTCAGTTAAAAGAAATCATAAAACCATTAACTATTAACTAATAAGCTATCATATTAAAAATAACAAAGAATTTCAAAGTATTCAAAAATAGCAGATGTGGAAAATGTGCAGCACTCCAATAGATTGAACCTGATAATAATGTGTGCCACTTTGTTATTCCAAGCAGTAGCCTTATCCAGAACATTATTGGCAGGAAGTTGCACTAACATTTCTTTTGACGTGAATGGTTTTTACTTGCATGCCATTAACCTTTGGCAAAAACACAGATTCAGTTCAGCTAATCTTCCCAGCAATACATTTGGATAAAATGGCAAACGATTCATTCGAAGCAAATTAGAAGGAAAAGGTTGAAATCCTCTAAAACACTCATTTGGAAAACTGAATGGGTTATGGGCTTGAACACTCTCACCTCTCTCTGAAATGGGCAATTACTAGACTTTAGGGCTTTGAACAGCTATTAGGTGCTCCTTCAAGTGAAGCAGAAACAGAATTATGCAAACTGCCTTAAACTGAAAATTCTTCTTGCAGGTGGCAGGATTCAATGTTCCTTAATGTGGAATATGAATTATGCAGTGTATAATCAGAGGAACCATAACCAGAATATCAACTGATGGCTGCTTCCAGCCAAAGCTTTTATTAGGAAATCACCTTGCATCATTCAAAAAGGTTTACAGATAACAGCAGCTACTTTTTCAGACTTTGTGACCACTTCTAAAAAAAAATTCCCATAAAAATTTGGAGGAGTCATAGAATCATAGAGTTGGAAGAGGCCACAAGGGCCATCCAGTCCAACCCCCTGCCATGCAGGAACTCCAAATCAAAGCATCCCCGACAGATGGCCATCCAGCCTCTGCTTAAAGACCTCCAAGGAAGGAGGCTCCACTACACTCCGAGGGAGAGTGTTCCACTGTCAAACAGCCTTTAGTGTCAGGAAGTTCCTCTAATGTTGAGGTGGAATCTCTTTTCCTGGAGCTTGCATCCATTGTTCCGCGTTCTAGTCTCTGCAGCAGCAGAAAACAAGCTTGCTCCCTCCTCAATATGACATCCCTTTAAATATTTGAACAGGGCTATCATATCAGGATGCAGGAAAGGATGCAGTAGCTACAGAAGATCTTCTGACTGGCAGAAGAACAAACTTTTTGTCTGGAAGAACCTATTTGTGTTTGCTTGCAGGATGCTCTCTTAAGGTTTAGCTCATTTTACTGTAGTAAAGCACAAAGGGATTTTTAAAGGACTTCTGAATGAATCATAGGACATAAGCAGCTGTTACCTAGAGAAACATAATAATCAAATAACCCTATGTCATATTTGACTTTTTTTTTTCTTTTTTTTTGGTCAGTCTTGGTGAAGTTCAAATCCTGCTGGTCATCAATGGATGACTATTCCAAGATTACTCAGACGATAATATTTGGTGCTGGAGGATCTGGTGTTGAATGACTGACTAGCACAGAACAGAGATGGATAATACACACACACACACAAATGGGAGAAGTGTGTCTTCTCCTAGATCAGTTAATGCCTTGGCAGCTCATAGTGCTTGGTTACTTGGTGGCAAATAATTTAAGCCTTTATATCTGTTCCTTCTGGACTAGATAGATAAGATTTGCTCCATACACTAATAAACAATACAAATCAGAAACTGAATGAATGCAGTGAAATTATTTGACAGCAATTAATGTGCTTAACCTGGTCAAAATAAATGCTGACATAAGAAATGGCAGAAGGAAAGTGGAGAAGATGTGTTATTTTGAAAAGAAAACTCAGAATCAGACACTTTACTTTGTGGAAACAGAAACCTAATGACTGAGACCAAAATGTTTACACAATCCATGTTCACACAACTTAGAACAGTGGCTCACCATGCCACACTGCATATTAGTTTTGAACCTGAGAGGACTTTTTAAAAAAAGTTTGTAACACTATATTAAAATCTACTGTTCAAAGAAGAAGAAGAGGAAGATGATGATGATCCTATGGGAAAACCCAAGCTCTTGAGCACAGAAATTTAGATTTGAAGAGGCTCTTAAAAAGGAAAAGCACTTCAGCTTGTCTGATTTGTTCTTATGTTGTATGCATTGGGCTTCTGACTGATTGTGACACAGACCTTGAACTGCTAATTTCAAAAATTGGAATAAAGCTAAAGAAGTACACTAAATCAAACACAGTGCCAAAATACAATCTGAAGAACATCCCTGTAGAATTTAAAGATCAGATTGCACTACCATGCCTAATTGGCAGGGAAACATTAAGAAGTCTGACTAAAACCAGGGAAATTGTCAGGAAGAACAAAATGACAATGCAGCCAAAAAAACCCCCTCATTGGATGACTGATGATGAAAGTCTTGAAATTGCTAAGGACATATGAGAAACAAAAGTAAACGGTGAAAAAAATGGCTACAACCCTGAATGCAGTGGTTCAGTGAATTGTGCACAGGACAAAGAGAACTACTGTAATAACTATAATACTGCAATGAAAGATACAAAACCAACCAAAAAGATGAAACAAGACATCTCTTCCACAAGTTCTTAGAAATTAAAGGGAAATTCAAAACAAGAATAGAGATGCTATATGACCAACAAATTACATGATTAGGAGCACATAGGTAGATGGTGGAAACAATACACTGTGAAACTATGTAAAAGAAATGAAAGTATAATGGGTGCGTTCAAAAGAGAACAATTTGATGATGAACCCAAAGTTTCAGAAAGAGGAAGTGAAGTGGAAGCTGAGCTAAAGGACTTGGGAGAAGTAAACCAGATGGTTAACTAATAGAGCTGTTTGAAGCTACAGAAACAGAATCCACTCCAATTCTAATAAAATAAAATATAAAATCTGTCAATAAATATGAAAAACAATACCATGGTACAAAAATAGCAAAGAATCAATATACACTCCAATCCTCAAGAAAGGGGACACCAGGGATTGCAGAAGCCACTAAACCATTGTATTAGTTTCCAACGCAATCAAAGTGATGCTCAAAATTTTATAATAAACACTCTTATCATATATGGAGTAAGAAATGCTGGATGTCCAAGCCGGGTTCACAGACAGAAGAGACACCAGGGATCATACCACAAATATATATTGTAAATTTAAACTAGGTTCATGGACAGAAGATTGTATTGCAAATATATACAGGATAATGGAACACACCAAATAATTTCAGAAGAAAATCTGTTTTATAGGCTCTGCTTTTATAGACTATAGTAAAGCCTTTGATTGTGTAGATTATTCATGAACAATTATGGTTTGGTTTAAAAGAAATGGGTAGATCACAACACCTAATTCTCCTAATGCAGGACCTGTACTCTGGATAAGAGGCCATTGTCAAGACACAAGAGGAAGGAGATATGAAAATTGGAGAAAAATCAAAAATTTAAGATATGCAGATAATTCCCTATTATTCACAAAAAATAGTAAATGGAATAAAGACATCAACTGATGGAAGTTGAGGAAGAAAATGAAAAAAATAAAAAAAAATAAAGACCATAATGATTTATTTAGCTTTAAAGTGGGCAATAAAGGCAAAGGTTACACTTTTAGCTTTAGGTAACCTGCACACCCGCAGCAGAGATATTAATAAAGAAGTGTACTTCAATGCCTCAGTAGGAAACTTAAAAGAATTATCAACATAGGTACCATTATTATTACTTTACAATTTCTCTCTGGCTGACATCTCATTTCTGCTAGTTCTTCAAGTGACTCCAAAAGGAAAAACCTTTGCAATTATGGTTTCAGCTGCGAGGTGATCAGCTAAGTGCTGATTTAATATATTTCACATCTTAAAATATATTCAATTATTATTTTATATCCTTTGGGCTATAAAATAAAAAATGAAAAAGTGCAATATATTAAAAACAGAGCTTACCTGACCCTCTCTGGGCCAGCTGCATGCTCCAGCAAGGGTCCATGACAGTTATGGTGCCACAGTATAGTATATGGCAGGGCCGCTTACCAGAATGAGAGCTGTCAGGTTGGAAGGGGGGGATGAATGCCCTAAAGATCAGGAAGAAAAGTAAAGTCTCTTCATCTGCATTAAATGCCACCTTCAACATCTGATGAAGGAAGCAGCTGACAGATACCAATACAGTAATCAACGCTGTATTTTTTTTTAATCCAACTCTTTTGCATTCAACACAAATTGGAAAAGAGCCTATAATCTGGCTTTCACACATCAACATTAACTGATTACTGTAAAGTTCTAAAAGACCTATATCACCTGATGCAGTCCTTTGAAAATTTAGGAACAGGGACATTATTTGCATCTTTCTGGATGCTATTCCATCCTACTTCCACAATCGTGTAAATATGCTTTATATCTTGAGATCTGGATATCACTCTGTACTGTATCTGAAGAAGTGAGTTTATATCCAGAAAAGATCATGCTGAAATAAAAACCAGTTAGTCTTAAGGATGCAGATACATTCCTTCTTTCCTCCAACCCCTTCCTTCCTCCTTTTTATGTTGCAAGAGACTAACAGGGCTACTTCTTTGATAGAAGCCTATAACCTTGTAAGACTGGGCAAGACAAAAAAATGGACACATAAAATAACAAATATGTTTAATCACATACACTCCAATAAAAATGGGAGAATCACAAGCTATCACACAATTTTCTAACTGAAATGACAAGACTTTAAGTAAAGATGATTACTTGAGTTCAGAAAGATATTATGGCCTTAAAAAGTAAAGCGACTGTGTTTCAGAGAAATTCACTATCAGTCATCTCAAATGGTTCTTCCAGGAAATGTCCACAGAGCTGCTTCTTTGGAATCTGAACCAGTAAGATCCAATATAGTATACTTTTAAGGACATCTAAGTAGGTTGCTGCCATACCAAAATCACTTGGCAATAAGGAAAACTGAAGCCAGTAAAGATTTAAATATTTCTTTATTCATTCGAGAAGCCATTTCCAATAGGTTACAGAAGGTATCAGAATTCTTTATTCTCTGAATGTTAATGGAAAAATCTTTTATGCATCTAAAGTGCAGGGGAGGGGAAAGTAAAGCCTGTTGCCGACATGTAGCCCTCAATGGCAAGCCCTCAGCACCCCTGTTTTATTAGAATTAGGTAACTTTTTTCACTAAAAATGCATTCATGCCCTTAGAGAGCATGGGGAGGGGAAATTCCGTTATATTTTTAAGGGGCTCTGAGCTGTTTTAAGGTTGGGAGGGGATAGTTTTCAGCCAAGAAATAAACTGGAAGTTTATTTTCCTTTCAATTCCTGGTTGAAAATAAGGTCCCCCCTGAGTCTAAAACACTTTGGCGAGACCTAAAGCCATGGCAAAATTGCCCTTCATGACCCCCAGGGGGCATAAGGCAGCCTTTTGTTAACAAAATAGGTAAAAAAAGATTTTGGTTCTGTGGTGGGAGAAGTTGTGACGCTCCCCACAGTCCCATGGGAGACAAATCCAGATTCCCAACCTTTGGTAATTGCCCACCCCTATTTTTAGTGTGACTCCTTCCCACTGAGAGTTGCAACTGCAACACCAACACAATTTTCCGAAGACAATCCTCCTCATGCTTTCCAGTATTAGCATCATCAAATCATCATCATTAGCAGATATTTTCTAGCAAACAACTTCCCCTAAGTTTCTATCATCTAACTAGCCTCTTGAAGGCCAAAACGGTAGTATACCAGGGGTATTTAATATCTAAAATTTATTATGATTTAACTTCTGCTCTATCGCTACTCCAAAAAGAATGCTATAGTAATTAAAGGTCTAGCTCTTGCAATCAAATACACTATAGAGCCAGGTTTTTCTTGTGCAGGTTCATATCCAGCTGATCTCCAGGATTTCTTTTTTACTGTCACAAAAGATGGGTGTCAGACAGCTTGCCATACAAAGTGAAAGAAAATCACAATATATGTCTGACCTTGTTTTGAACAAAATGAGCAATTTTTATCAGAGTTATCTGCAACTAGTAAACTTTTGGCATAAGGAGAGTGCAGTCAAGCCACATTTCACATTTCAAAAAACAATGTTATAAACAGATACAATGTCACATATACTGGTGTGACATGCAATTTTTCCTAGTTAATGTCAAAAGTGATTTTCAAGGACCTATTATTTCTTTATAGGCACTGAGCAGCAGCACACATAACGAAACAAGTTACTTTTAAACACAGCAATGCTAAAACATTGTAATGAGTAACAGGAATGGATTGTTTTCAACAAGTAATTTCCCAAGGTCTGCTTTTTTTTGCAGCCACAAATCTGTGAAATTGTTTATCATAAAGCAATTCAAAGGGTATGCTAACACATTTATCTGAGCTTTGATATTCTGGCTGCCAAACTACAATATCATGAAATAAGAGAAGAGATGGTTACGTGTTTGTTCTAATAACCTGATCTGAAGATTTCATCTCCAATCTTCATAGTGTCCCAGTGCAATATTATCAAGATGAACAGCCTGCCCCTCAAACCAACATAATGAAGTTCTAAATCAATCCAGTTTTCTCTCTTCTTTCCTTTGTCATCATTTCTCTCTTACTCTCTGGGATCTTTATATTACATGTTTAAACTGATTAAGCAAATTAATGAACACTTTAAAGTAAACTTATGGCACCGGCAAACTTAACATGAGTATAAACCAATGAGTGAACAAAGTAGTATTAAAAATGCTGAACGATAATAAAGTGGAAACTGTAATTATTGGATGTGAGCTTTTTAATGGCCATGCACTGGGAAATTTCAAACTAGGAAAAGATGTTTTTAGTTACGACATGACAATGAATCCAGAAGTTAAAACCCAATTTTATTTACAACTTTACTTCTGCTTCCAAAATGTTAAAAAGAGAGACAGCCTAAAATGATATGTCTTAACAGTGTCAGACAGGAGCACCTATTTTCCAATCTGAACAAAGCAGAGATACCATCAGTAACTAAAGAAGATTCTGACATTCAAATTTTTCCCACTTATCTCCTGTCAGTCACTAAGGACTAAAGGAAAGTTACTAAAATTAACAGACTTCACAAGAATGTCTTCTTTAAATAGGTTTCATATATTAAATCGTTTTCAAAATTAAATTTGGAAAAATGTCACTTATTTATCCTTCAGTGATAGCATCCTCTCTGAGGAATGTGTTGAGGACATGCACTCCATGCAAAACAGCTTTGTCAACAACAAAATTTGTTGAGATTTGATTGATGAATTGTTTTCAGCATTAACATTTCCCCAGTATAAAACCAAGACCTCAATCCAATTATGAGTCTCAACTGAAGTGGACCCACTGCATCAAAGAAATCTGTAGAAGTATTCTATTCATTCAATGAATCTGTTCTAGATCGGCCTAGAAATTGACTAAGGCCCCAAATTAATTCTTTTCACAATCTTCATTTCTAACACCAGGAGACTTTGAATAAAAACTATATAGTATGACTACGCATCAAGTGTTGTTAACCTTTTTTTTACATTTCTGACAATTCAATTATTTGGAAGTACAGTGGTCCCCCGGTTTACGAATCCCCCGGGGAACGAAATCCCCGGGACCCGAAACCGGCGGGACCAAAAAACATCCCCCAGGATCCGGAGGATCCCCTGGGATGCGAAGGAGAAAAACCGCGCGGCCCCTTTAAATCAGCCGCGCGGTCCGTCTCCTAATGCGGTCCCCCGGGAAACGAAGACTTCCAGGTTACGAAAGGTAATCCGGAACAGATTACCTTCGTAACCCGGGGGACCACTGTAGTTTAAGATCCAATTGAAAACTCTTTGAAGGTAAGCACAAAAGAAAACCATGTGAGTATTAAACAATTTTAATTACTTACCACCATATTGTAGGCATCTGGAACCTCAATTTCAAACTGAAATGTCCCATTTTGATAATAACCTTCATCTGTAAAGAAAACACAAGTGCTAAAACACAATTGCTAAAAAATGCAATAAACATTCAAGAGATAATGCTATCCATTTTCTTCTGAAGCGAGATGGTGCAAAATTTTGATACCTTGTGTGAGCCTGATTTTGACAGTCATTGCCTTTAATTCTTTTCAGCCATACGATGCTTAGTGTCAGGCAGTGAAAACACAAAGAACACTAACTCTGATATGATAATGGGCTATGGAATGGACTGGAGAACAGGAAAAAATAATCTTCATAGCACATAAAAACTGTATTACAAACTTGAAGGTTTTATTGTAGCTATGGAAGAGAAAAAAACAAGAACTAGTACACCATTGTATAATTGTTAATTTGTGAAGGCTATGGGAGGAATAAACAAAGGATTGATCTTGCTAAAGCCCCAACTGTAGTGATCATGTGTGATGTGGACTTAGTGGAATACAGAAATTGAGAAATCTGATATCTAGAAGAGGAAGAACACATTCAAATATACACATGCAAAAACTATTTTGGGTCCTAAGATGATTATGAAGAAAGCAGCAAAGGTACAATTAGAATCTGCTCCCTTGTTACTGTCAAACACAATGAGGTACATAAATATTTTCTTTTGAGGTTTATGTGCAACATTATGCTTTACAAAACGCTAGAAAGAAAGTAAAATCCCAGCAATACCAGACTGGGAGGCAAAAATGTACAAGTGTACAGTACTTGCTGAACATGTTAAGAAACATTTTTTTAAAAAAAACAAAACTTGGGTGTAAAAATAAAACCAGCTACAATACTCTAGATTTCACAGGCAGGGCAATGAGCAAATGTAAAGAGCAACAGGATAAAATCCTGATCAGCACCCTCTTCTGTGACAAAATTGAATTTTGACATGACAAACTGTTTACACTGTGCCTTCTCATATGAAGAAACGTATACAACTGGTGGTGAATGGGATGTGTGTTAAGAGTACTCAGCAGATAGGTGTAAAGAGAGAAGACAAAACAGCTGATGCAAAGGAAACAGACTAGTAAACAGGTTGAAAAATTATCCTGGATTTAGAAAAAGGACAATGGGAAATCCTTCAAATACAGGGTAATCTACAGTCAAGTGGGATCATGTGCTTTTAATATATTGCAACTGACAATTGGTAGTTTCAGGTAAAGGCCTCTGTGGACCAGTTCTTGGGGTGCTATTTTGTTGAGGTCCCCCTTGTTGAAGGCATCTAAGAACTATTGGTAACAGAATATTACATTGTGCATCAGGGACCTGCAAAGCAAACTAAGCCAATTTCAATTACCATTCCAGAATCATCAGCAAAGTGTACATCTTCTTTGTTCTCCCTTAAAACGTTTAAGCCTGAAAGAAAAACTTTTTAAGCCTGAAGGAAGAGCAATGTCCTCTATTACACACGGAACTTCATCAGCACTTCTGAGCTCTAACACTGCCATCTAGTGCCTATGTCTCTATAACACTAGATGCACTCTATAACACTCAATGCAACGAGAGAAAAGTATTTGGGCTAAATCAAATTGGTAGTCTCAACTAAAGCACTGAACTACTGTACTTGGAATTGCATTACTTTTTACTTACTGTTCAACAACTAACTCAATGGATCTACTCTAAGTGGGACTACCAATTGGATTTATACTGTAGCATAACGGTAAGAGCTGTTAAGACAGTGGAACACACTCCCTTGGGGAGTGGTGGAGTCTCCTTCTTTGGAGATTTTTAAATGCAGGCTGGCTGGCCATGTGTCGGGGGATGCTCTGATTGTGAATTTCTGCATGGCAGGAGGTTGGACTGGATAGCCCTTGAGGTCTCTTCCAACTCTGTGATTCTATGATCAAATGCATTAAAAGATAACTGGACACTGGACTTCTAGAAAAAAGATGTAATAATATCAAGTAAATCGCAGTCTGCAATTTCCTGTTAGATTAATTAGTTTTAATATTTATCTATACAGTATGAGAATTACAGCAATGGATTATTTGTTAAGTGCTGAGAGGATCACCCTAAAACATATAAGGAAAGGGGGAAATTGAAATGACTGATTGAGATACAGCAGCCATGGCTGAATTAACTTGATAATTAGAGGAAGCATTCAAGTGCTCATGTATTTTGAGAAACAGGGTATGGTTGCAACATTTTGGGTCAATGAAGTACATTATGGGATCCAACATTATTCTTTATTAAAAATATTTATACAATGGGTATGATTTTGGGTTTTTTTTAAAAAGTATGCGGTATTTTAACTTTTTTTTTTTAAAGGCATTTATTAAATTCTTGATCATTCATACTCGACTGTAAAGTCAAAAAATGTATGCCCAAAAATTGACCCTAAAATCCTGGGTTGACTTATATATGGGTCAATACAGTAATACTGCTTTGAAAGGTTCTGAAAGAAGCACTGTTCTGATGTGCCTTGGCAATGATTTCTGAAAGAGCTGCCCAGGCAGGAGTGTGTGTGTATGTATGTGTGTGTGAGATAGAGAGAGAGAGAGGTGATTTCCTTCTCAATCTGTAGATATTAAAACCTTCTTCCCCCATCCTCCTCCTCCAGATTTCTTTCCCCACTAAACAAACACCCCATTTAAATCCACTTCCTTCCCTTCACTATCCAATGTTAAAAGCTTCTTCTCCAGCACCAGGGGAGTGGTGTTAGGTGGTTAGGAGAGGTCCAGAGGAGGGAGGGATGTGGTATTTCTCCCTTTATATCCTTTGTTGCATTCCCCTAGGTTTTACCCTCCACAGGTCATATCAAAATCTATGTTTTTGGCCCTAAAACCTTCCTTCAAATTCTATGAGAGGTCCTTTCCTTCTCAATCCCAGGTGACTATCTGGGGGCTGTGGGGAAGAAGATGCTGCTAGCTCCAAGGCTGCTTTGAACCTCTGTCTCCTTAATGGGACTCTCACCTCGCAGGACTCAGGCCCTGGCTCTGGAGGCTCATGCTGGGTTCAAAGAGCAAGTTCCTGTCCTTTGGCCTGCAAAGAGAAGGGCTTGTTACCTGCTTTGACCCTCCTTGCTTTTATCATATGCCTGTCTATTTAGTGTCTATTTAAAAGCTACTGTCTGGCTGGCCTAATATAGGAAGGATTTGTTTTCCACAGGAGGGAGGGGAAACACAGTCTCAGGACGCGGCCATTGGAGTGATTCAGAGCCAAGGGAGCAATGGAGGGAAGGAGACAATTAAAACATCATGGAAGAGGGAAGCACAAGAGGGTGCTTGTTATCCCCAAACTGTCTCCCAGACCAAATAGTATAGATAGCCTTGGTGACAGCCCCCCCTCCCCGGCATTGAAATGCTGCTGCTGAATGCTAGGCCAGTGCATGGTAAAATAGCTGCCATTCAGGATCAGATATTGGATGAATGAACTCGCGTGGCCTGGCCTGACCAGATGCTCCCTCACAGAATTTACTGGTGCTGAGTGTGTTTATTTAAAGGCGGGTAGCCTGGGCAGAATAGGGATTCTGTTGGTGTACCACCCACTCCACTGCACAAGAGTCTCCCTTCCTGAGCAAGCTGAGTAGCTTTGGGGTTTCCCATGCCTATTAGTGCTGGGGCATTAATGTCCATGCTGAGACTGCCCTGTTGGGAATGGCTCAGGACTTCATGGCCTCCATGACAACCATGGGTCTGTCACAAGTGGTACCGGTATCTGGCCCTACTCATGCTGCTGGGCATGCTCTGGACCTTGTTTTCTGTGCTGGGTGGGGTGACGATGACCTTGGTGTGGAAGAACTTTCCACAGTTCTGTTGTCATGGACAAACCATTATCTGGTCAGGTTTAGACTCACTGGGACTCGGAACCTGTGGAGGGGTTGGAGATTGATTAGGATCCCCAGGAGGCTGATGGATCCGGGTGGATTCCTGAGGGCTCTTGTGGAGTTTCCTGTCACCTCAGCAGGTGATTCTGTTGAAGCTCTGGCTGACCTTTGGAATGTGGAAATGGCCAGGTGGTGGACACAATCATTCCTGAGTATCCCCTCTGATGGAGTAGAGCCAAACCAGCTCCCTGGTTCTCCAGGGAGTTGGCATTGATGAAGCGATTAAGATGGAGACTAGATTGATGTTGGCAGAAGGCTTGAAGCAAATCTGATCAAACACAGGCTAGAGTCTACTCCATGGCAATGCAAGCAGCAAAGAATTTTTTTTTTTTGCTGCCAACATTGCTTCTGCCCAGAACCATCCAGCAGAGGTGTTCTGAGTGATCAGGGGTCTCTTGTACATACACCCTCAAGTAGAAAATGCAGATCACTTGGCAGCCTGCTATGAAGAATTTGCATAGCACTTTCCTGATTAAGCTGCTCAGATCCACTCCGATTTGGATGCTGTAGTTGATACAGTGCCAGTTGATGTAACCTTGGCATCTGTCTATCCAGTATTAATGGATGCTTTTCAATTTTTGTAGCCTGATGATGTGGACAGGTTCCTTGGAGAGGTGAAAGCCATTCCATGTTTCTTAGACCCTTGTTCATCTTAGCTTATTAAAGAGGCCAGAGAGGGACTGGCTGAGTTGGTGAGGGAGGTAGTCAGTGCCTCCCTACAACTAGGCATAGTTCCATCTTGCCTAACAGAGGCAGTTGTGAAATGTTTGTTAAAAAAGCCACCCGTCAATCCCCTTGTAATGAATAATTATTGGGCAGTGTCCAACCTACCATTTTTTGGGCAAGGCAGTGGAACGTGTGGTGGCTTCCCAACTCTATTATTATTATTATTGACCTTTATTTATATAGCACTGTAAATTTACACAGCACTTTACATAAAATCATTTAATTAGGGGTTTTTAGATGAAACACATTATCTAGATCCATTTCAGTCTGGTTTCAGGCCTGGATATGGAACAGACAGCCTTGGCCACCTTGGTGGATGACCTATGCAAGAAACTGGATGGGGGGAGTGTATCCCTGTTAGTTCTGCTGGACTTCTCAGTGGCTTTCAATACCAACGAGCATGGTATCCTTCTGGGCCGCCTCTCTGAGACGGGGCTTGGAGGTACTGTTTTACAGTGGCTCCATTCTTTCCTGGAGGGACAAATTCAGAAGGTGGTGCTAGGGGACTCCCACCCAACTCTCTGGTCATTGGCCTGTGGGATTCCTCAGGGTTCTGTGTTGTCCCCTATGCTATTCTACATATACACTTGCCCCTCCATATCTGTTAGGGTTAGGGGCACAAGATCACCGTGGATATGAAAAAAACTGCAAATAACAAAAACACCATGTTTTTCCCCAGAGAGGATACCTCTCTAGGAATATCTAGGTCCTCCAGTACAACTCTGTGGTCAACATCTGCCAGACATTGACTACAGAACTGCACTGGAGAAGCTACAAAGGCCTAGTAGAACATTCTCTCTAGGAATCTCTAGGTCTTTCAGTGCAACTTTTAGTCAAAGTTGACCAAAGAGTTGCACTGGAGAACCTAGATATTCCTAGAGAGAACATATTAATAACATCCGTGAATAATCAAATCCGCAAATATCAAAGCTGCAAATATGGAGGGATGAGTGTATATGAAACTGCTGGGAGAGGCCATCCGGAGTTTTGGATGTGGTGCCATCAATATGCAGATGATACTCAGCTCTGCTACTCCTTTCCACCTCAATCCAAGGAGGTTGTCCTGGTCCTAAAACAGTGCCTGTCATCAGTTATGGATTGGTTGAGGGAAAACTGAAACTTAATTCAGACAAGACAGAGGTGCTCATGGTCAGTTGGAAGCCAGATCAGGGAATAGGGGTCCAGTCTGTGTTAGATGGGGTTACACTCCCCACAAAGACACAGGTTCGCACTTTGGGGAACTCCTGGACTCTGCTCTGAACCTGGAGGCCCAGGTCTCTGCAGTGACATGGAGTGCTTTTGCATATTTGAAACTTGTGCACCAGCTGCACCAGTTCCTCAAAATGCTGGATCTGGCCTCAGTGGTACATGCCTTGGTTACAGTCCGTTTGGATTACTGTAACACCTTCTACTTGGGGTTGCCTTTGAAGAGTGTTTGGAAATTTCAGTTGGCCAAAATAGCTGCAGCTAGGCTGTTAACAGGGGCAGATTACAGAGACCACACAACACCTCAGTTGAAATAGCTCCACTGGCTGCCAGTTTGTTTCCGGGCACAATTCAAAGTGCTGGTTATGATCTATAAAGCCCTATATGGCTCAGGTCCGGGCTATTTAGCAGACCATATCTCCATGTATGAACTGGCCCAGGCTGAAATCCTCAGGAGAGGCCCTTCTCTCCGTCCAACAACCATTGTAAGCACAGTTGGTGGGGATGCAAAACAGGGCCTTTTCTGTGGCTCTCCCTAGACCTTGGAATTCCCTGCTCAGGGAGGCCAGAATGGCTCCTTTCTTGCTATCCTTCCACCAGCAGGCTAAGATCTACCTGTTTACACAGGCTTTTAAAACGAAAAGTTTTTAAAGCATGAGATAGGGTAGTGTTATATTGTTTTACACTATTTTTTAACATTTTTATCCTTTTAATTATATTTATTCTTTTAACATGTAACTTGTTTTAATATTCTAATAATTTAATTCTATTTTAATGTACTATTATGTATGCTTTTTATTGTACTTTTCAAAAGTTTTGAGCTGCCCTGAGTCCCAGTTTTGGGAAAAGGACATAATATAAATATAATAATGATGATTATGATGTCAACTTGTACATGAATATATATGGCATATCTCAATATGTGTTTCTGAAATATTGTAAGTGTTCACTTGTTGATAAAAATAAAAGAGTTCAATTTTTTAAAAACTGTAATGCCTTGTGTTTTTTTTAAAATTCATTCTAACCTTGATAAAAATGATTTTTAAAAACCCTCTTTTTAAAAGAGGATTACATAGTGTTTATTGGACATCTATGGCTGCAAATTTTTATCTACTGTATATACTCATGTATAAGTCTAGAAATCTAGGTCAAAAAAATGTCCCAAAAAACCTGAGTCGACTTATCCATGGGTCAATGTAAGTACTGTATCTTAACTCTTATTTAAAAGAAGGAACCATCCCATGGTGAAAAGGAAGAGTATAATCTCTCCTGGAAGCACTGACCCCCTTTACTCTCTCATCCATCCAGTCTTAAGAATAAGCACAAAGAGTTATGTCTGATGGACTTTTGGAAGTTATTTGACATTGTTTTGCTTTGCTTCATCCTTTAGATCCTTTCCTACATGCCCCTAAATTTTACCCTCGACTTATCCATGGGTCATAGCAAAATCCATAATTTTGGCCCCAAAACTTACCCTCGACTTATACATGAGGTCGACTTATAGTCGAGTATATACGGTACATACCAATACTATAATATGTATTTCTGTTCTAATAACAAAGCTTCACTTCAAGTGTGAGAAAAGAATGCAGGAGACAAAACTGACTGTAAAAACAGTATCTGCATGTGTATATGAGAATACCATATGTGTACTATAGTTGAGATGACTTAAAGCTAATTTTATTCATTTAAAGATATACTTTTTAAAAAAAAATTACCTGGATTTACAGTTAGGAGAAAGTAATGGAGCTTATTTGGGTCAGGAAATTTCACTTCACATGTACCTGAAAATAAAAATGAAAATCTGAAAATAAATGACAATTGTGATGTTTCCTAGTGAAGCCAGAGAGAAAAAGAAAGGCACCAAACATAGGGATGAAGATGGAGGAAACCTCAGAAGGTATATAAAAACCTTGTACAGTTCAACTTGTTCTGAGAATGACCATTCTTTCTCAAGTGGATGAGTCACTTCTTTCAGAAAGAAATGAAAATCATACTGCACACCATTCCTTTGAAAAAAGAAAGACTATTTTCCCTAAGGAATAATTATAATAATCAAAATGGGTGTGGGGATTACTATCTGTGCAGTTTTAAAATCTCCTCCACTTTTGTTTTTGCCACACAAACAAAAATGTTATTACTACTAAAACGTTACCTTAGTCAAAAACTGAATGTCTCCATGTGTTGGTTTCTTTCAGTCTCTCATAAAGCTTCTTAACATGCAAAAGTGTTATAGTATCAAATTTTTATGTTTATTTTGTATTTTTACTGAGTCCTTGAGTTTAAACTTCTTATTAGCTGTTAGCCATTTTTAAAGGCATAAATACCGTAAGACAAGAAAGCAACATAAAAGCAGTACTAGCACAAGTACACAGAAGTCAGAGGGATGTATTATAAAGCTCACAATTTAAAAGACCATGATAAAAACAACAATGATGTTCTTCATTTGGAGCCAAAAGAACATAAACTCAACCACAAGATAAAACACGAAAGCTAGGCTGCCTGAACCTAGGGACCTAGGTTACTGCCAATTTCACTTTTGAAACTATTGTGGATGGCAACACTGACAGTTATTCTTGGAGTAATTTTAATATCCAGAAAGTGATGGAGTTTATCACATTACCATTTCTCCTGGGATAGACACAGGGTATATCTTTAAAAAGGTGGCTCATATTGCACTGCCCTGTTGCTGGAAAGTATGCAAACCTGGCTTCTCATGAATTTTCATGAAAAGCTCTGGGAGAAATCTGGGTTGCATACAGGCTGCCTACTGCCTGTTAATAAGATCTGCCTTCTTACAGATATATCCCGCTTCCATCCTGGGAGAAATGGTACTATGATAACCCCCCAAGATTCAAATGGAAGAACATAGTGCTTCTAATCCCTATGGCTTTAACTATTAGCAGAACATTGACTTGTGTTCTAAATATGGTGGATTAGGAATGGTTAGTCCAGAGGAGACTGTGATTCAGGTAGATTAGACAGGTCTCTTTGGTATTCCTACCAAGAGCGAGAGAGGAAGGTACAGTGTTATTTAAAAGCCTGTTGATTGTTTGCTGTTAATGTAACCACACCAAGCTTGAAGTAACCTACATAAGTTACTTCCTTTCTGCTCATTTTTTACAGTAGATGTCTGTCTAAGTGAGTTCGATAAACTATAATCAAAGGCAAGCATGCTACATAAATGTTGAACTGGTTTGTGGGACACTTGGGTCCTGGCCCTTACACACTTCAAAATAGTGTTAATAAGAGAAAAACCCAGGGCAAGTGTCAACAACTAGGGGTCTTCTTTGGGTAAGAGGTAAAGGTAACTTAGGGTCTGAGAGGTAGTCCCGTCACAGGGACTATGTTCTGCGCTAACTATAGTTTCTGAACTACGGTATTCAAACAAAGCCCAACATAATCAGTCCAGATAGTTTTGCATAGTACAAAGACAATTCACTGATTCTGTATACCATATACACACATGTGCACACATCTGAAAAAGCTAGGAAAAAAATTTCTTAGTGCATACTTCATATTCCAAAAGATTAGGATGTGATTCATCTAATGTCAAGGACTTTGGTTTGAGTGGAACAAATCTCAGCTTTATTTACATCTCTATCATTAATTTCAAAGCTGAGGCTGTGTATTTGTATGCCAAACTGCACAGAGAAAAGGAAATAAATAGGAATACATCTTAAACTCTTTTTGATGTTGTTCTGAAAAATAAAAAAGTTATGAACAACATAATTTATAGGCAGTTTTAAAAAAATTAAGGTGTTGGAAACGTGGACAAATTAGTTTCCTTTTCCTTTACACCACACAAAGTAAACTTTGTAGACTAGAGATACAAAGACTTTCCTCAGAAGGCAGTCGATTTTATAAAAAATAATTTAAATTCCATCTGAATTTATAAAAATATTTCTCAAGTCTGTATGTTATAAAACATGGGAGGAAATGTTCATCCACTCCTCAGGAAGAAGGTGAATACTATACTTACAAGGTAAATTTACTTCAAGTTCTGCAACTTCTGTTAAAAATAAAATAAAATATTGTCAGTATCAATTTATTTGTATACTACCTTTCTATAAATAACAATCAAATAATTTTACATCCATAACATATAAAACAACTTAAGAATAATTCACAAGACAATTTTACCAAAATGCTAAATAACAACTTATAGAACCTTTCATCAAAGATGATGACTATGTTCAATATTGGACAGTTCAGCCCTCCTTCCATAACCCTCCGTTTCCTCCAGAACCTGCTCTGCTGGGCTAGAATAGCCTTTAGACCAGGATTTTGGCACAACAGGTGGTTGTGTGAGGAGGGAACGAAGTCCTGATACCCACCTTGAGTGCAACCATTGGATTTAGCACTAAGCAAACACAAATAATAGCAAAAACAGCTACAATCACAACTATCACACAACACATCGGTACATAACTGCTAGATCATGACAATACTGGCACTATCAAGATTAATTCTGTCCTACCTTCATTATAGTACTGATAGCACTGATTCCACAAACACAAATATGCTAATTTTAACAGCAGAAAGAGTTCGCCAATATGCATAGAAAACATAGAAAACAGAACAGTAGATTGATAAAATTTACCCAATGTCTGCAGAGATGCCATAGTTCAAAAATGACTGACAGACAGAAGCATTTTCAGGTACCATGAATATGCAAAGTTTCGTACTAATAAAACGTATAGGTTTTAGTTGAAATAAATGTAGCTACATTTGCCATGACTCCCAAAGCAGAGGAAGGCAGCTTTTCTTTGGTCCCATTGAAATCAGTAAAACACATTAGTTACAGTTAATTTAATGCTTAGTTGTCCTAACTATTTCAATGAAGTGTGGCTATATTTCTTTTAACTCAAACCTATAGGCTTCATAGTAAGAAAGGATGCACATTGATGGCACCTCTAAATGCTTCATTACTGTTCTATCTGTCAGTCAATTTTGAAATATGGCTTCTCTGCAGACCTTGGGTAAATTTTACCAATCTACTTTTTTAAAAAATGTAGTAACCCCTTAGAAATGTTGACAGCTTTCTTTACAAGAGGGTGCTAAAAAATTCCTGGCCTCACCCAGTTCACAAAATCTGAGAGTAATTTTGTCACTGTAATTTGAAATAGTGTTCTTGTATTATAAATTTGCAGGATTGTAACTCAAAGTGCTAAACTCATTGATGAAGTTCCTGTTCCCACAGAAGCAAAATCCAAAGGAAATCCATGGAGGTAGGATGCAAACATTGAGTGGCAAGCCCATCACACTCAACTGTTAAGGAATGGTGTGCCAACTTTCAGCGCGGAGATTTTGACATCAAAGATGCAGCAGAGTCTGGGAGGCCTTCAACAGTGTCAGCTCCTGAAATTGTTGAGCATGTTCATAACCCGATTTTGGCAGACTGGCGAACCTCAGCTAAAACAATTGCTGAGACACCAGAGATATCCCAGGAACTCACTGGGTTTATAATTCATATGTTTCACCAATTAGTAGAAATGTAAGATTTCTGTAAATTTGGAAACCATGGAACAAAATGGAGGGTTTTTTTTCAGGGGGAAAATTGAATTTGAGAGGAAAATTTTTAAAAAATGATATTAGCATCCTTGAGGGATTATAATACACATTCTTAGGTTGGAACATAAAGGGAATTATATGCACAATAAAAAAACAACTATATTATTTTGTTTGACATAGAATCATCATGTTTGATATATTAAAAGTGCAGTTTATTTAGACGATAGTTACAAACAGAATTCCCTTTTTGATTTTGTTTTGATTTTTTGTTACAAATTAAACTGTAAGGTCTTGAACTGTATCTCTTTATTAGGAGCATGCAAAACCCATTAAAATCAGACGAAATCATTAACATTAGTAAAACAGAAAATTATTTGTCCTTCTCTGGTCTTCCATAGTTTCAAGCAGATGTACAGGTTGAATCTTTCTTTTCAGAAATTCTTTGGGCCAGAAGTATTTTGGATTTCGGTTTTCCAGATTTTGGAATATTTGCATGTAAATAAGGAGGTATCTTGGAGACTGGACACAAGTCTAAACATAACATTAATTTATGTTTCATATAAACCTTATATATATAGACTGAAGGTTATTTTACGCACAATATTTTAAATAATTTTGTCCATGAAACATTTGTGTACACTGGACCATCAGAAAGCAAAGGTGTCACTAACTCAGCCACCCATGTGCACAATTTTGGATTTTGTGATATTTCGGATTCTGGAATTGCATATAAGGGAGACTCAACCTGTATAACACTCATTCCCACAAGATGAGAAAAGGAGAAGGAGACAAAGATCAGGAACTGCAGTGATCAGACAGTGTATATTGCCTAATATAAATATCTTCCTGTTACATAATTTTTGGAAATACTTTTGGGTAAGTAAATCCCTCCCTCTCCCCATTTTCAATTTTTCCAGTAAAAACTGCTTCAGAAAAACTGGACCCCCCAACACTTTCCTGTTTTCTTTCCAGGCCTGCACATTTCTACCAACAAGGAACAGACCCACCTCTTACAAATATTATTCTTCCATCCTTGGCAAAACTTAACATTATTTTTATTATTCTGTACCTATCTTTTTATCCCATCTTTTTCCCATCATGGTACTTAAAGCTCTTATACCATAATTCTAACTACTTTAAATGCTCCTAGTAGAATGTGTCTAATGATTTAACTACCACAAATTCAAGAGTATGTTAGACTTAGAAGAGCTTTAAAATTCACAAATTCACAAGGTACTGTTATGAAATGAATGGCAGCCAAACCAACATTCCATCAGCATTTAGATGCTCTTTCTGAATACACTCCACAGACACTTAAAGACACTCTTCTATTCAATATTAAGATACTAGGATGTGAATCAAACATTACTGGTGGAGGAAATTTTTAGAACTAGTACTACTGCCAAAGGGTGGGCAAAATACAACCTACAGACCACATGTGGCTCTGGTGTGACCCTACCATTTCCTCCAAAATGGGTATTCACATCCCCAGCAGCACTGGGGGCGGGGGGCAGGATTTGTCATTTAAGTTTGCCCTAAGCCTATTTTAAGCTAAAAAAGAAAAGATTTTAGAAATTGGAAGTGACTATCCAGTCAAAGGATGATCAGGGTGAAGTCCACCAACATCGGAGGGAAGGCAAAATGACTCCTTGACAGTGAAAATTATCCACCATTGCTAGAGTCAAAGTTTAATGTAATTTAAAAATAGGGGCAATTGTCTGTTCAGAGCTTTAGCACGCTGTGTGCTTAAAGAGATAAACCAACTGGATTTCACAGAGAATAATTTTCCATGAAGCTCTTTCAACTCATATCCAATAATCAGTTCTATTTCATTAAACTTCTCCTTTCATCTAACTACTTGCATTAGACTTGGCAAGTATGTAAAATAATCCTTCCTAGAGGCACGAAATAAAAAAGAGCTTGGGATAACACCATTCTTTTCTCTGACAATTCTTCCTCTCCTCCAGTCCAATTTCAGGATAGTTTGAGAGAACATTCAATTCTACCCATTTATTTCTGACAACTAGCCTACTGAAACAACCTACTTATTTTAATCTGCACTGTGAAGTTTAATGTATGTTTAATCCAAAATAAAACAAGCCAAGTAACTACTCGGGCTTTATCAAAACATCAAATAATTTATTAATATTAAACAAAGCAAGTTTTTTCCAAAGTACAACCCTATGCCTGTTTATTCTCTTTCCTTTTGCTCATCATAATGATACAGACACTTACCACAACACTCATTTATCACCAGTTTGTATTCCTTTGGTGCCCTTTTAATCTATCAACATCATTCCTCATGCATATAATCTACTACAGTGGTCCCCCGGGTTACAAATCCCCCGAGGTACGAAAACCCCGGGATCCAAAAGAGCCGGGGCCAGAAAAACGGCACCCGTTTCCGAAAAAAAGCCCAGGTTGCGAAAGAAAAGCAGCGCGAAATTCAAATGGCGCAAAGTTTTTTCCTATACTTACAGTGGTCCCCCGGTTTGCGAATGTTTTCGGGTTACGAAAGGGGTGCTGGAACGAATTACTTTTGTAAACCGGGGGACCACTGTAAGTATAGGAAAAAACTTTGTGCCATTTGAATTTCGCGCTGCTTTTCTTTCGCAACCCGGGTTATCATGTATAAGAGAAAGTAAGGGGGCGATGTGGAGCTAGCTAACCAGTGCCCTGAACTTTACTGCACTCTCTTGAGAAATATGAAAGCAGGGTTTGAAAGATCAAGGCAAAATGTAGGTGAACAGAGGATGAACTCTGAGATTTGGGAGTTAGAAGTAATGACTACAGAAGACTTACCCCTGAGTAAACCTGCACAAAATTGCTCTGCACAAGTGTGTTTACAAGTGTGTGTAGATGTTAAGGTTGGAGCCTTACTTTACTTTTACTTTACAATTCCTGTGCTTTTTAGTTCGTAAGTGAACTTGAACACATTTTAATTTTGAAAGGTGTTCACCTCTTCAGAGCTCTATACTAAGGACTAAGCATTTGACTGAATTAGCAGCTAATGCGACTACCGTATCTTTATATATGAAATGATATTACCTTTAACAAGCAATTTATCTCTAACAGACACTCTTCGGGTCGAATCAGAGGCTGTGTTGGATGTGCGCGGTCCCTTGACACCATCATCCCGTTTTAGTTTGCTTGCCAATGTTAGCATTACTGCTGTCTTCAGTCTAAAATACAGATATTGAAACAAATCTAGTTATTTTATCCTGGTATTAATCTGTCTTTTCTTGCAAAATGTAAGGGCTAATTAATTATATGAAAACATCTTTTTCAAACATTCATTTTCTTGCATAACTTACACACAGCAATAGGTTTAATACATGGGGATTTTCTCTATTAAACCAGTGTTATGAAAATAAGAAGTTGCAACCAGACCAAGGATCTGTGTCATTGGGCACTATTTACTTTTACTGGAAGCATCTCTTGAAGGAACAGGATTGTTCGCCTCAGCTTGAGTCTTCATTAGAAACTGAACTTGGGTCCTTCTGCATGCAGGGCATACGCTCCATCACTGAGCTACAGACTTTGTAATCAATCTTAAATCATGCTAAATCCATCTTCTTATTGACAAGTAGGAAGAATGATGATGTGGCATTTCAAAATGAAGTTAGAATTTGCAACATATATTTCAACACCCATGGGCCACTTTCGCAGAGAAATTAATAAACAGCAGACTCTTTCCCAGATACCTATAACACACACTCACTATATACACCATTTAAAATTTATAAAGAAACCAGTGTACCAGATAAGACAACTAGGTACTGTTTTCTTTTCGAACCATTGTTTCAACACTGAAAGTATTATTCCACAATGTACTACTGCCTCTGGAAGTGCTACAAAGTGATATAACTCAAAGAACTGTGGATTGCTCCTCTGCGCCATCCAGAGAATGAGAATGATTCAGGCGTATGTCAACTAATGAAAGAGGTGTGCTCCTGGGCATTGCTTCTTTAACAGAAAATCTGGTACCGGAGGCAGAAAAAAACATGGAAGGAATAGGGATAGGTTCTTACACCACAAAAAGGTTTCAGCAAACTTTTCAAGTCAAAATGAACAATACGCACATGAGAAATGAATCAATGAGGTATGTACAGCTTGCATAAACAAACATTTTGAACCTTCTAGACACTACTTGAAGCCCTCTTCAAAAATACATCTAGGGATTTCTTTTTCTTTCACCACCCTCCTCTTTTCTTATGATTTCGATTTTGGTGGCCAGACGTACAGATCTGTTCATTTTCAGCCTGTGGGGATAGCCGGTGAGGCAGGCTTATCCGATTTCCCTCTGTTTGCTGTTCACACATACCCTTTAGAGTTAACAGCTGTCTAACTTGCCTGCTATAGCCAGGCACAGCAACAGTAGGATCAGTTAGGCTCCAAGTGTTTCCCAGATGAGGCCTTTTGCATGGTTTGGTGCAGATGAACTGCTGCAGCTTGACACAAAAAAATCTTGTGCTTCTCTAACTGTTCTTCACGACTCTTCTAATACACTGCTAAAAAGGATGAGGAAGAAAGGGCAGGGAGGAAGAGGGGCAGGTGTAAAATAAGGCTTTGTAAAAGGAAGCTTCTTTGCCAGAGGCTTTGTTATCTGAGGTATGTCTGTACTAGACAATGAAGCGGCATCCAGTATTGTGCATGAACTACTGCAATAGCAGCAGAGGCGACACAAGCGATGGGCCTGAACACAGATAGCTGGATCCAAGACAGAGGTCTCAGCATGGTGCATTCATTTCTTTGCTTGTTCTCCAAATATGTGGATTGCATTGCAACAGTGCTTCTGATGACAGCACCTGCTCAGGTTGAAATGGAAAGAGTTGAATAGTGGCCAAAAGAACCTGAAATGTCAACCACTAGCTCTAGGCCTCTTGAATAAAACAACATGCACATTTAATCCGCGTGCAAGATAGAGCAGCACTTTGCTCTAATTTGCTGGCATTTATTAATATACATTCTGTTGCTCATAGCCCTTCCCCCCCCCCCCCCCACTTCCTGGACAGATATATTTAGGAGTGTAACATGGAAATTCCAAGCTAATGAGATACTCATGACATATTTTTTTTTGAGGTGGAAATAATTTAATGATATTAGAAATCTAATAACACCCCCCAATATATGTATCTGGGTCTAGAATCTATTAACACCGGCTTCTGGACAAAATCACTTTACTTCATGTTACAACATGATTTTTTTTAAAAAGTGTACTTTATTAATTCATCAGGCTATGTGAAATGAAGATGCGTGTTTCTATTGTTGCATATTATAATACACCTACTATTAATATTTTCTTGTCTCTTTTGAAATTAGTTTAGAACAGCTGTTTGTATACATTTTTTTTACATGGGCTATTGTGAAATTATAATGCTGCGTTGGGATAAGAATGATCAATCATTTGTCTCAGAATTGAATAAAAGGTTAATAAAAGGGGGAAGAGTACTCAGCCACAAAGACACAGAATCATAGAGTTGGAAGAGACCCCAAGGGCCATCCAGTCCAACCCCCCTGCCATGCAGGAAATCACAATCAAAGCATCCCCGACAGATGGCCATCCAGCCTCTGCTTAAAGACTTCTGAGGAAGGAGACTCCACTACACTCCAAGGGAGTGTGTTCCACTGTCAAACAGCCCTTACTGTCTGGAGGTTTCTCCTAATGTTGAGGTGGAATCTCTTTTCCTGTAACTTGCATCCATTGTTCCAGGTCCTGTTCTCTGGAGCAGCAGAAAACAAGCTTGCTCCCTCCTCAATATGACATCCCTTCAAATATTTAAACAGGGCTATCATATCACCTCTTAACTATAGCAGCCTGAGCTTATGTAGTCAACAGTCTCCAACACTGGAAGTATCAATTATCTATATGAATACCTTGCAATTTTACTTTATTTTCTCAATTTATACAGCAAACTAGAGATTTTATAGCTGGATTTTTTTTCAGAGCAAGAAAATATCATCACAAGTTGGGATAAAGGTCCGAAACACACTGCGGAAATCATGCAGTTTGAGACCGCTTTAACTGCCCTGGCTCAGTGCTACAGAATTCTGGGAGCTGTAGTTTTGTAAGACATTTAAGCCTACACTGGTGCCACAATAAACTGGATTATTAAACTCAAACAGGATTATTTCTGCAGTGTGTTTGGGACCAAAATTGGAGTGAAGACTAACTTTTTGCTTTTACAGAAATGACCATTTAGAATACAGTGGATTTATAAAAAACATGAAAGCTGCACAGGAAGCGTAGAGTGAGAAAACTTTCTGTCACTGAATATATTACCATTTCACGCCATGCACTAGGAAGTGAAACTCAGGACAGCGAGAAGAATTCAAACAACAACAACAGTACCGTACACAGAAGGCATAGTACTGTGAAGTGATGGAATCTGCATCTAATGCTTTTGACAGTAAAGTGGCGGGGTGTGTGTGTAGGCAAATGCTTGAGATCATCTCTTAGTGGCTTCCCACCTTGCCTTCAGAGCTTCCAGAACTGGAAGCAGCCAGTTGTTTTCATGCCCTGCTCTGAATTTCCCAGAGATATCCAGTGGCCAATGTGGGGAAAAGGATGTGGGCTGACTGGAGTGAACTTTGCTTTGATCTGGCAGGGCTCTCCCAAAGGGAAAAGGAGAAGAACCTGCTAAAAACATCAGTGTGCGTATGTGTTTGTGTATCTCTTGTGTATCTCTGGTTGTGAGGGTATGACAACACCCCACATTCCCACCCATCCATCCATCCATCCCTGGCAGGAGAGACAGAACAGGGAGGCTCCATCAAGGCTCTTTCCTGCATAATAATCCTAAGAAGAAATATAGCCCTGTTAGACCGGAAAATCAGTATGCTGCCAAGGGATGTTGTTGCAACTTTTTGAGATTGAGTGTGCATCCTCACTGTAGAAATAATCCAGGCTGATGCCACTTTAACTGCTGCGGCTCCATGCTATGGAATCTTGGGATTTGTAGTTTTGTCAGAGAGCTCTGGGGCCACAACAAACTACAGTTCCCAGGATTCCAGAGCCTTGAGGATTCCAGAACTACAGTTGGCCTCTCTTCCAACTCATGGATTCAATGATTTGTTACTACTACTATGTATTATTACTCATCATTAAGCATTATGCTGCTGGTGCTACTACTACTACTACTCTTCTGGTTGGGTTCCCAAGCCTTAGTGGAGATTTAAGCCATGGCCAAGTCCACACTATGGCAATCCTATGGTGAACCTATCATGGGGTTCCTCAGTCTAGAGGCTCAGGTACACTGCAGAGATATTCCACTCTGAGACTGCCTTAACCCCCATGGCTCAGTGCTATGGAATTCTGGGAACTGCGGCTTATTGCGGCCCCAGAGCTCTCTCTGGCAGAGGCGGCTGAATGTCTCTTACGAAACTACAGTACCCAGGATTCCCTAGCATTGAACCAGGGTAGTTAAAGTGGTCTTATATTGCATTGTTTCTGCAGTGTGTCTTGGACCTCAGGTCTAGGGAAGCTCATGCTCCCCACTTCTCACTTTATTAGTATTATTTATTTTATTTATTTTGTTTTTATTTTAGTTTATTTATTATTTATTTTATTCTATTATTTTAATCTGATTGATTTTTGTTTTATTATTTTTAGTTTATTTATTATTATTTAATTTTTTATAGTTTATGATTCATTTTATTCTATTTTAATTTTATTTATTTTTTACTTTACTATTTTATTTTTATCTTATTTTTATAGTTTATGATTCATTTTATTCTATTATTTTAATTTTATTTATTTTTTACTTTACTATTTTATTTTTATCTTGTTATTTTTAGTTTATTTATTTTTTATTTCATTTTTATAGTTTATTATTCATTTTATTCTATTATTTTAATTTTATTTTTTATTTTACTGTACTATTTTATTTTTACTTTATTATATTTTTATTTATCATTTATTTAATTTTTATAGTTTATTTATTTATTCTATTATTTTAATTTTATTTATTTTTGTTTTTACTTTACTATTTTATTTTTAATATTGTTACTTTATTTTAAGTTTATCATTTAACTTTTTAAAATTCATTTATTATTTATTTTCTTCTATTATTTTGCTTTTATTTATTTTTATGTTTTACTTTACTATTTTATGTTTATTTTATTTATTATTTCTTAAATTTTTAACAGTCCATTTATTATTTATTTTCTTCTATTATTTTAATTTTATTTTTTTTTGTTTTACTTTGCTGTTTTATTTTTAATTTTGTTATTCCATTTTATTTATTATTTGTTATATTATAATTTTTATTTCATTTATTATTTATTTAATTATGTATTTTTTTATTTTATTATTTATTTTATTATTTTCATTTCATTTCATTTCACAGTTAAACTGCCTCCAGAAGAGCATAAGAAGCAGCGCGAGCAGAGCCACTGCGCAGGAGACCCCTCCCTCCCTTTTATTTCTGTGAGAGTTCCAAAAGGTTAACTCTCTGGTGGCGCCCCTCCCTCTCCTGACCAGAGAGCCGTTAGGAAAGGGGCGTGGCTTCACCTGCGCCAAGGGAGGGGGGCAAGAGGAGGAGGAGGAGGACGCTGGCGCGAGGGAGGGGGGGTCGGCTAACGGTCTCTCTCTCTCTGCCCCCCCTCCTTTCACTCAGCGCGCGAGTTCCACGGAAGCCCGCGAGGGACAATCTTAACACGGGCGCGCAACCGCTCTCACCTGGCGACACCGTCCCACCAGCAGCAGCAGTAGCCGAAGCCACAGCCAGCAGCAGCACCATCCCCGGGAGCTCCGGCTTATTATTGCTCCCCTTCTTCCTTGGAATTAAACCCCTCCCCCTCCCCACCACCGGTCGAACCGGAAGTACAAAAAAGAAAGAGGGCGGGGTTTTCAGTGATTAGAAAGAAACAGATACCACGAGCTGTGTTTTGGCCCCGCCCCTCGAGGGACGGAGTGTGCGCATGCGCACTGCATGAAACAGTGCCCGGGGAGAGTAAGGGCAAGGTGTGGGCGGAAGTGAGATTGACAGTTGATGAAGTCAGGGGGCGGGGCTTAGGAAGGGGAGGCGGCTTGAGAACACAATCCACCTTGAGACCGCTTTAACTGCCCTAGGGATTTCTGGGAACTGTAGTTTTGTGAGGCATTGAGCCCTCTCTGTCAGGAAGAGCTCTGGTGCCGCAACAAACTACATTTCCCAAGAGTCAGGGCAGTTAAAGAGGTCTCAAACTGGATTATTTTATTCTGCAGTGTGTTTTTTGCAGCAATGTTTGCCCAACCAAGAGAGAAACACAGCCTCCCCTCTATATCCACTGATTCTTTATCCACAGATTCAACCATCCATGGCTTGAAAATATTCAATATACATTGTATACATAAATACATATATATATAAATATATATAAATTATTCATAAATACATTTTATTTATGTATTTAAATTTTTTAATTTTTAAATATTTTAATATTTTAAAAAATTAAATATTTAAATATATAAATAAATATACATACATAATATAATAATACATAAACAAATACATAAATACATAAATCTATATTATATATATATATATATATATACACATAAAATGAAGTTGGCAGCTTCCATAAGTCCACTTTCTCTCAGTGGTCCCCAAACAGTGTCCTTTAAGAGATTTTGGACTTCATCTCCCAGAAGCCTCAGCCATCTTGGCCAAAATAGTCTGGGATTCTGGGAAATGCAGAAATAATACTCCATCTTGAGACCACTTTAACTGCCCTAGGGAATTCTGGGAACTGTTGTTTTTGTGAGGCATTGAGTCTTCTCTGACTTCTTCAGTGCTCACATCTCTAAGGCTGCATCAGCACTGGATAAAAAAAAAATAACCCAGTTTGGCACTGCTTTAATTGCCCTGGCTCAAGGCTATGGAATTCTGGGAGTTGGGAGTTTGTTGTGGGGCCCACAACAAAATGCAGCCATCTGACTAACATCTCCTGTTTGGTTTGTAACATTTTGCCTGATGATGAAGAGCCAGTGGAGAGTCGAAAGCTTACAACAAGTATATTGTGCATTTCGGTCACCCAATAAAAGTATCACTCTTTGGTGGACTTTTGTTTGAATTTGTCCAAAAAGTATATATAGAGAGAGATCTTGTAGCCCCTTTGAGACTAACTGAAAGAAAGAAGATGGCAGCATGAGTTTTCCTAGACTTCATATGGCGACTCCTCGGAGTTTATCATACGACGGAATTTGGGTGTATAACGCAATGGCAATCTGAACGCAATCATGGGGTTTCACATTATTGCGAATGAGTGTATCTCACGCAATTTGGGGCAATGGGAAGTCATTCTGAATGCAATCATGGGGTTTCACGTAACTGCATTTTAGAGTATCTCATGAAATTTTGGGCAACAGCGGGTCATTTTTGGGAAATGGGAAGCCATTTGGAATGCATTTGGAACACAATCAGATTTCACGTAAATTCGCTAAACTAGCGAATTTACGTGAATTCGAATTGGCTCCATTTGAAATTGAGAGAAATTCCTCCCGTCCGATAAACTCCTAAGAGCGAACCTATCCTATCTAATGCTTTTGGTGGAGTGGATAGCCAGGGACAGACCTATATAAGTCATTATGTATAAGAATGTAAATTCAGATTCAAAATGCACATACTAATGGTACATATATAGGTCTGTCCCTGGCTTCCCACTCCACAAAAAGCATTAAGAGCACTGCTCCCCAGACTGTACCCTTTCAGGGATTTTTTTGGACTTCAGCTCCCAGAATCCCAGACTATCGGCCAACATGGCTGAGGCTTCTGGGAGCTGTAGTCCAAAAAATCTCTTAAAGGACACTGTTTGGAGACCACATCATCTGTCTGAAAGCTTCTCGACACACAACCTCTTTTTTCTCACCTACCTCTTCGATATTAGCCACAAGTTTAGTTTGGAGCGACATCCCCAAACCAGAGAATATTTTTAGACGTTAATGATCTGCAGGGATTTGTGGATGGTCAAATGGGAGGTGGAAAGAGATGCAAAGGAAGGCACAAATAGAAAACAGGCAAACAACTCCTTGCTTTTAGAGCCCGGCTTAGGTCAACGAAAATAGGCGAGCGACACAAATGATATTTCACAATATTTGGACAGAGCAGACATTTTGTCCACCACAGGCTGGACCTGATGCTGCCGAAGCAGGGAATTTTCTGCCTCTTCTGGAAGCCATCCAGCTACTTGAATTTATGGGAAACCACTGACCACCCCATCCTTGGCAAAATGGGTGGGAGAAAAACCATGGTGTCTTTCCCTTGTTGCATTTGAAATACCTCCAAGCCGCAAATTCAATAGCAAAGGCATGGGATGGGGGAAAACGGATAGAGAGGGTCTCCTCTGCTTTCTGTGGAGTGCAATGATAGCAGACCGAAGATAAGTGGAACAGCGAGACAAGGGCTGCATCTGCACTGCATAATTGATACCGTTTGACACCACATGTGTTCTTGTGTCACTTTATTCTGCCTTGGTCAGATCTCACCTGGAAGACTGTGTCCAGTTCTTCTGGGCACCACAATTCAAAAAGGATCTTGAGAAGCTGGAGCGTGTCCAAAGGAGGGTGACTAAAATGGTGATGGGTTTGGAAACCATGACTTATGAGGAAAGACTGAGGGACCTGGGATTGTTTATCCTGGAGAAGAGATGGTTAAGAGGTGATATGATAGCCCTGTTTAAGTATCTGAAGGAGTGTCATATTGAAGATGGATCAAGCTTATTTCCTGCTGCTCCAGAGAATAGAATCCAGAGCAATAGATTCAAGCTAGAGGAAAGGAGATTCCACTTAAACAGTAGAAGGAACTTCCTAACAGTAAGGGCTGTTTGATAGTGGAATATATAATCTTGGAGAGTGCTGGAGTCTCCTTCTTTGGAGGTCTTTGAGCAGAGGCTGGATGGCCATCTGTCGGGGATGCTTTGATTGGGAGTTCCTGCATGGCAGGCAGCTGGTATTGGATGGCCCTTGGGGTCTCTTCCAACTCTATGGTTCTATGATTCTGTGACTTTCAGGTGGGAAAGAGGCCAGGGAGGGTGAGATAGGCTTCAATGGGGCTTAATAATTAGACACAAGGTGTGGCGATCCCAGCCATTTACCCTTTGTGTGGTGGAACGACTGAACTTACACGGCACACAGGTGGGTGGACTGCATTTCACGCCCTCATTGCACGTATTTATCCTTTGCAAACAGCCTAACATCTCCAACTTGATCCGTGAGATGCGTGTGCACACAGTCCCCGGGGATCAGATTCCTGCCTCAAATGTCACACGTCAATGGCCGGGGAGCGTAGAGAGACATCTCGCTAGGTTCCCTTTCTTTCTTTTCATGTGTGTAATCCTCAGTGTGTAAACACAAGACTGTGCCTGTAGCAAGTGGTTCAAATAAAGGCACAGAGAACTATGACTTAAAAGGAATACACTGGCCAAAGTAAAGAAACAACGATCATGTTGATTTGCTGTACAATGGGCCCTTGGTATCCGCTGGGGTTTGGTTCCAGGAACCTCTGCAGATACCAAAATCTATGGATGCTCAAGTCCCATTCAATACAATGGCATAGTAAAATGGTGACCTTTATATAAAATGGCAAAATCAAGGTTTGCTTTTGGGAATTCATATACACTCATCCCTCCGTATTGGCGGCTTTGATATCTGGGGCTTTGATTATTCACGGATTTGATTAATATGTTCTCTAGAAATATCTAGGTCCTCCAGGGCAACTCTATGGCCAACTTTAAAAGTTGCACTGATCGGCCCAGGAAAGTCCATGGCAACCCTCTGCCCACTTGCCCAAGTTCCAACAGACTCCTGGCTGTGTTTTCCTTCAAAAAAGTTCCATCTTTGGTCTGGAATGTTGAGCCCATTCTAGAAGCCAACGGAGGTTTTGCAACCGTTGGTCACTGACTACTGCGTCCAGCTGGTGGTCAGACCTCTTTCTGGTAGGCTCCTTGTTTGGCACTTACTCAGGCCGTCGTTGACCATGCCTGGTGTACAGGGCTTTGTCAAAGTGAGTGAGGAGGACAGGTCAAGCGGGTGGGGGGCAGTCTGGGCTTTGCTGGGTCTGGCCACCCCTCCCTTCTTCTCTCGCTCTCATTCACCTCTCTCCTTTGCTTGCAGGGGCTCAAGAAACCTTTTCGGGGGCTCTTATCGTATCGCACGCTCCACAATGAGGAGGATGAGGATCTGGGGTAAGTCCCCGTTTCCTTCTTTCTCCCATCTGCTCCTAAGTAGGCAGGGAATAAACACAAAAGCAATGCCTGGCCCCCTTAGTAAGCCAGTCTTTTGCCTGCCTACCCCCCTAGTAGGTTGCATTTTGGATTCAAGACCCCTTTGTTTTGGATTCTCCCTCGTCTTTCCCTCTCAGGACTTGAGAGATTCGGGGTCATCCTCAGCCCCCTCCTCGCTCCATGGGACCCATGGAGTTCCTTCCATCGGCCCTTTCCTCAGGAGAGAGTGGTCTTTCCGTAACATTAACCTGGCCCCATTTGTTTCATGGTCTTTTCCTGCTCCATTTTAGAGTCCCAGAACCTCGGAGGACCTCTGTGGACTTGGAGGGCAGTTATCAGAGATTTGAAATGGAGGAACTCAACTCTTTGCCGGTGAGGAAAGAGAGTCTCGCTGACACTTTTGAAAGACTTGTTACATATTTATTTTATTTTATTTTTATCCCACCTTCCTCCCAAAGTGGGACCCAAGGCGGCTAACAACATATAATACAGCACATGGCATTATCTCATTTTCTCCCATTCTCTTTTTTCCTCCCGACAGACAAAGGAAGGCTTGCATTGTCTATGCAAGGAGTTCTCCAGTTTCTCCAAAGAAGTGAAGAAGAACATGGCAGATACTGTTGCGTCCATGCATTTATATCTGATGTTGGAGCATTTCCTGGAATCGCCCGAAAAGTAGGAGGATATCCACCCCACATCCCTATTTGCCCTCTCTCTCAGGGGCTGGGAGTCTAGCAAGGAGGCCACTTCTCTCTCCTTCCCTTTCTGTAGAGTCTGTGATGAGCTGATGCATGCGGTCATGTTATCACCCGACTGCAAAATAGACATCTGTCTGGAACGCTTCCTCCGCGAATTGAATGACGGAGGCTCTTGGCTGTTTCAACGCAGTGAGGAACGGGCTTTGGCCAAGGTAAGGGGCTGACCTTCACAAGGTAGGAAACCAAGGTAGCTTCCCATCTGCTGGTGACTCTCCCTCCTTCCTCAAGGTCTACTAGAGCGGTCCTCTTACTAAGGCTAGAATCTCATTGTTTCCACAGAGGAAGGCCATCAAAGGGGTCGAGGCCATTTTTACAAACTTTGGTGATCTCAAGCACGTGAAGTCTTGGCTCCCGGCCTTAGCCACAACAGTGGTGAACGTCACGGTCGGCCAGTTCCACAAACCCAAGAAGGAGGGGTCCAGAATCTACATGGACCAAGAGTACGTTGGATTCAAGACAGGGCTGGGGCCGCATGTTGCCAGTGGGGCTAGATATAGGAATCCAGCTCTCTGAACCGTCTCTCTTTTCTGTCACCTCTCTCTGGCCTCCCTCTCTCTCTTTTCTGCAGGGAAAAAAGGGATATCTTGAGATCGCTGCTCCAGAAACTGGACCTGGGACACAAGATGAACTCCAGGCTCCGGCGCAGATGAATGCCCTACCTTCTTCCATCGCAGTGAGTTTGGGTTCCTTCCGTCTCTTTCTATGGGGACGGCTTTCCCTTCCAAAGGGAAGACACCCGACTCAAAAGCATCTTTGCTTCCACCCGCAGGACCGAAAAACTGTCTCTTCCCCCAGCACCGTGGCTCTGCCCCAAAGGACCCCCATCTCCTACTCTGGCTGAGGTTTGAGAACAAGTCACCAGAAGACTCGGCTTTGGACTCTCTGCTGCCCCCACCACACATTTCCACGCTGCCACTCTTGCCACATGGACGTTGGGTGCAGCGAACATTTCCCCATTTGGGGCAGAACAGTCCAGCCAGTTCCACCCAGGGTTAAAATGTCCCGTCTGGGCCAAACTACCTGTCCTGGGTTCCAGGGACGAGATGCAGCTCTGCACAACAGGGAAGATGAGGGGAACGCTAGCACCCAAAAGCCAGGTGTGGATTGAGCTCTGGGTGCTTTGAGCAAGGAAGGAAGGAAGGAAGGAAGGAAGGGAGAACTACATCCAGTTTCAGACTGCTTTAATTGCCCTGGCTCAATGCTACGAAATTCTGGGAACTGCAGTTTTGTGAGACATTTCACCTTTTCTGGTGCCACAACAAATTACAGTTCCAGGATTCCCTAGCACTGAGCCAGGGCAGTTAAAGCGGTCTCAAACTGGATTATTTCTGCAGTCTGTTTTGGACCTCTGGCTAAAATTTGGAAAGCACATATTTGGCAAAAATGCCGCAGTAATATATTACAAGGAAAACATCAACTCTTGTTTTTGACATCGGCGCAAGCGTTTGCCCCCCATGGTGCAAAAGCAATGTTGAATTTGGTAAATTATAGAAGCTGGGGAGGATCGCAAAAAGTCATGGAAGATTAAAGGGAATAAAGAGCTGGCTGGATCTCCAGGATGACAAGACAGATTGGCAGATCTTCTGCTTAGCACATTCACGTTGATCCCATAAAGGCCTGACATGTCTGTATTCGCTGCTTCAAATACGGAATTATTTCATCTAAATGGGTGCAAACCCTGAGTACAACTGAACTCCAGGACAGGAACACAGGTCTGTTTTGCCAAAATGCCCACAGTTGCTACGACAATTTTTAAGACAAAATGCCTATGGCCAGAATGGTGCGTTCGGATGAGCCAAAACCAGGACTCCTGATGATGCAAATGTGGAAAGAGAAGGCGTTTCCTGAAGGGTAATGTATTTTCTGTTTTAAATTGAATATTTATTTATTTATTTATTTATTTTAAATTTATTTATTTTTATTTTATTTAAATTTTTTAAAATTTAAATTTATTTTAAAATTTATTTTTAAATTTTAAATTATTATTTTTAAATTTTAAATTATTTAAATTTAAATTTATTTAAATTTATTTAAATTTATTTATTTATTAAATCTATTTAATATTTATTTACCGAATGGTGGAGAAAGTGAAACGGGCAGATTAGCCCATCAAGGCCAACTTGGGATGCTTAGCTGTTTTTCTTTTTCCTGAGGGGCTTTTCTTCTTGGATTAAAATGTACCACAGTTATAAACATTAGGTACAACTGTTTATTCCTTTTCCCAGAAAAGAAGCCAAATGTTAAGATATTTAATTTGCTGTCCCACATCATTTTGCTTGAGAAGCGCGGCTGGAAAAGACAGAAATAATCTGGTCTGAAGCCGCTTTAATGGCCATGGATCAAGACTATGGAAATCGACGGATTAAAATGCACTACATTTTATACCCATTAGGTACAACTGTTTCTTTCTTTTCTTAGAAAAGGGGCTAGATATTAGATATTTAATTTGCTCTGCCGCATCATTTCGCCTGAGAAGTGGAGCTGTAAGAGATGAAAATAGTCTGGTTTGAAACCGCTTTAATTGCCACGGATCAAGACTATGGAAATCCATGGATTACAATGCACTAAACTGATACTCATTAGGTACAACTGTTTTTCTCTTTTGCTAGAAATTTTGCAAGGACTGGAAGCCAATGGCTCAAAGGGTCCAGGACGGCGGTAAACACGGGTGCAAACCCACCGAGTGTGCAACCACCTCGAGTGTGTAAATCTCTCAAAGCACTCCTAGGAATGTCAACCCATGCTTCTTAGTCATGCTCCAAATGAAATCCCTCCTGGACAGGAGGTTGAAATGTAGGACATTTCCTGGTAAAGGAGGACATCTGGTCACCCTAAGATGGAAAAGACTCAGATCAATGTAAATTCATGCTCCAAATGGAGGACATTCTTAAATTCCTCCTGGATGGAAGGTTGAAATGTAGGACGGAAAAGGAGGACATCTGGTCAAGGCTAAGCAGAAAACAATGATATCAATGTAAACCCATGCTTCTTAAGCCATGCTCCAAATGGAGGACATTTTGGAATTCCTCCTGGAGAGGAGGCTGAAGTGGATGGAGGACTACTAGTATAATAGTATTCATTATTATTACTATTATCATTTTTTCCTCAGTCGCTCCTGAGGCGGCTGAGCGTTGCGAGCCTTGTGTGTGTTTTTTCCGCATCTAAACTCTTTCCTGCCCCTACTATTATTATATATTAATATAATATATTTATATTATATTATAATATAATTATATTAATTATAATCTAATTATAATTATAAGATTGTATGTACAGCACTGTGTAAATTTACAGTGCTATATAAAATTATATATATTATACATATATTAATGACTATATTAATATAACATTTCCTTCTTTCCTTCCTCTCTTTCTCCGAAGTGGACTTTAGTTTATGAAAGCTGCCAACTTCTTTCTTCCTGGCTATATCTTTGAATAATGCTGTAACAATAATAATAATATGCATCTGAGGAAGTAGACCAAAGCCTGAGAAAGCTCCTGATGCCAATTTCTTTCTTCCATTGAGTCTCAAAGGTGCTACAAGATGTCTTTCCATGCTGATTTTACAGACTAACATGGCTATATTTTTGAATAATAATAAGAACAACAATAATAACAGTAATAATAATAATAATAATAATAATAATAATAATATGCATCTGAGGAAGTAGGCTGAAGCCTAGGAAATTTCCTGCTGCCAACTTCTTTCTTGTAATGAGTCTATCTGAGGAAGTAGACTTAAGTCTAGGAAAGCCCCTGCTGCCAACTTCTACCAGATCTCTCTCACCTTCCTACTTTCTGTAGTACACAAAGTACTACAACAAGACCTGTCTAGTACAGACTGTTCCTACAGTCTAGTAACATAGCTATATATCTTTGAAGTAGTCCCAAAAACATAACTAAAAGGCTTCTGTATGGTGGGGTCAATGATTGTGTGTTGTGTGTGTGTGTGTGTGTGTGAGAGAGAGAGAGAGAGAGAGACACCATTAATAAAATCAAAATTAATAATAAATAAATAAATAAAATAATAAAATAAATAAAAATATAATAAAAATATAATAAAAATAAATGAAATAAAAATAAAAATAGATATAAATAATAAAAATAAATAAAATAAATAAATAAAATAATAATAATAATAATAAGATAAAATAATAATATAATAAAAATAAATGAAATAAAAAATAAAAATAGAAATAAATAATAAAAATAAATACAATAAAAATTAGGTAAAATAATAATAATAATAAATAAAATCAAATAAATAATAAAATAAAAATAAGATAAAAATAAAAATAAAATATAATAAAAATGAATGAAATAAAAGTAATAGAAATAATAAATAAATAAAAATGAATTAAAAATAAATAATAAAAATAATGAAAAACAATGAAATTAAAATAAACAAAATATAAAATAAAAATAAAATAATAAAATAAATAAATAAAAATTAAAAAAATAAAATAAAAAGAAATGAATCCCTGAACTGGGTGAGTGACTGTCCCCAGTCTGTCTCACACCACCATCCCTTCCTCCTCCTTTTTTCTGTGTTTTTATTGGAATGTTTTTAACTATGTATATGTTATATATGTTGTGCACCGCCCTGGTCGTTGGAAGGGCGGTATATAAGTAAAGTTTTATTATTTATTATTTATTATTGACACTTTTCCCCCTTCTCTCTCTCTCTCTCCTCACTCAGGGTCCCTGCCGTCTCTGCTTCGTCCTGTAGGGGGCGACCGCGGCGCAAGGCAGCATAGAACCTGTTGAGAGACCTCAGACTAAGGGAGAGCCGCTTGAGGGCGGCGCATGCGCAGCGCGGTCCCATGTGTTGCTGCTGCTGGCTGCTGCTGAGCAGCAATAGGCATCCAGGATGATGGTGGTGGTGTCTCAGGTGTCTTGCTGCTGCTGCTGCTGCTGCTGCGTGGCCCCTGCTGGCTGGGCTCTTCCTCCTCCTTGGTAGACAAGGAGTTCCAATGGGGCTGAGCGATTGGCTGGACGCTTGGTGCTACTGCTGCTGTTGCTGCTGCTGTCGGAGGGGGAGAGCCTGCCTGGGTCTGGCAGGAGGAGGAGGAGGAGGAGGAGGGGACGCTGCCTGCCAGGAGAAGGAGCCCCTGATGGTCAGGTGAGGAGCACTGGAGCTGGGGGAGGAGGAGGGCTCCCCCAAGGACTCTCAGCCCTGAAATGGAGGACCCCTCACCAAATGAAACAGTCACATACATACACCCATATACTGTATTATATATATATATATATAATAGCATATATATATATATATATATGTGTGTGTGTGTGTGTGTATGACTTTTCAGCTTTTCATTTGGTGCTGTCCTCCATAGCTCACTCTATCTATCTATCTATCTATAATATTGCATATATATATATATATATATATTTATATATAATATGTTACTGTTTCCAGCTTTTCATTTGGTGATGTCCTCCATAGGGATACACACACACACACACATTGCATATATATATATATATATATATTATTTATATGTATATATAATATGTTACTGTTTCCAAATTTTTCATTTGGTGATGTCCTCCATGGGAGATATATATATATATATATATACACATACACACACACACACATACACACACACTATATATATATATACTAATATCTATATAGTGTGTGTGTGTATGTGAGAGAGAGAGAGAGTGTGTTTTCAGCTTTTCAGTTGATGATGTCCTCCATGGGAGATATATATATATATATATATATATATATAATATACACACACACACACTATATATATATATATATATATACTAATATCTATATAGTATATGTGTGTGTGTGTGTGAGAGAGAGAGAGAGAGTGTTTTCAGCTTTTCAGTTGATGATGTCCTCTATGGGGATAGGTAGGTAGATAGATACACACACAATATATATATATATATATATATATATAATATTTATATATAATATGTGTGTGTATGAGAGAGAGAGAGAGAGAGAGGCTGTTTTCAGCTTTTCATTTGGTGATGCCTTCCATGGTGAGATATATATATATATATATATACTCATACGCACACTATATATATATATATATATATACACACATACATATATATATTAATGACTGTTTTCAGCTTTTCATTTGGTGATGTCCTCCATTTTGGGGTAAGGACACACCTGTGGTCACCCTGCCTCTCCACCTCCAAGCTTTTGGACTCTTTGAAGTCATGTGGTTGTTGTTGTGGTGAGTGTGATCGTTGTGCCTTTTCGGAAGCCAGCGTGGCGTAGTGGTTTGTGAGAGAGTTGGGTTGCGTACGACTCTGGGGACCAGGGTTCGAATCCTGGCTTTGAGCATTAAAACCCACTGGATGACCTTGGGCGGGTCACACGCTCTCAGCCTCAGAGGAAGAAGGGTAATGGCAAAATCCCCCTCTGAACAAATCTTGCCAAGAAAACCCCATGATATGTTTGCCTTAGGGCTGCCAGAAGTTGGAAACGACTTTAAAGGTACACAGCCAAAAGTACTTGGCTTTTCAAGAGAGCGCGAGTTTGTCTGACGGACACCGGAGAAGAGGCTGAGAGAGTGTGACTCGCACAAGGTCACCCAGTGGCCGAAGGAGGATTTGGACACTGGATGGGGAGACGAATGGACATTCAGTGAACCAAGAATGCAGACTCAGAGCAGCGCCTACAATGGCTAGTACGTATTACCGTGTATTTGTATGTAAACGTATTTGTAAGACCTGGCAATGGTGGTGGGTTTTGAAACAAGAAAATATGTTATTTTATTTTATTTCTATGCCGCCTTTCTCCCAAAAAGGAACCCAAAGCGGCTCACAATATAAAAACGCATTGAAACAAAACCAAAAAAATTATAATCATCTCAATGCAGATGTTATGATTTTAGAGAACAGGGGAGCTTCCACTCATCAAGATCCCTTTGAATGGAGAAAATGGAGACCCAGCAGTAAGAATTTCATAAAAGCGCTGTCCAAGGCCCTGTTGGTGAGGTTCAGGCAGGCAGCTCTTTAGAGCCATTTGTTTATCCTGTATAACTGGGTATACTGGGAATAGGCTCTGTCTGTCCCTCTAAATCCATCATGCTCCAGTGTGAGGACACAAAGGTTGCAGCCGTACTGCAGAAATAATCCGGTTTAACCCACTTTACCTGCCGTGGCTCACTGCTATGGAAATCTGGCTCCGCTCTGGTGCCCCAACAAACTACAGTTCCCTAAATTCCATAGCATTAAGCCATGGCAATTGAAGTGGTGTCAAACCAGATTATTTCTAAAGTGTGGGTGCAGCCAAAATCAGATGGGTGGGGGGGAAACGGGTGTGTGTGCATGTGTGTCTATGGAGTTTATCACACGGAGGGAATTGGAAGTGTAATCCAATGGCAATCTGAACGCAATCATGGGGTTTCGCGTGATTGCGTGAAAGCTAATCACACACATTTTCGGGCAAAGGGAAGTCCTTCCGAACGCAATCGTGGGGCTTCACGTGATTGCGTGAGAAACTATCACACACAATTTCGGGCACTGGGAGGCAATTTCGGGCAGTTCTGAACGCAATGCAGTGTCAATACACAATCAAGTAAATTCACTGAACTAGCAAATTTACTCAATTCTGAACTGGCCTCACTTCCATTTCTTTCGAAATTGAGAGAAATTCCTCCCGTGTGATAAACTATCTCTTTCTGTTCGCAATCCTGACTGGCAGCTGGGAACACTACGCAGCATTTCCAGGCAATAGCAACATTTGCCCTCTCCATATGTGGCATCTGGAGAGCAGAGCTTGGAAAAGGGATTTCTTGGGGGAAAGGAGGGATTGCAACTCCCAGCACTGTTCCCTCCGCAGTTCTGGCCCCAGGGTTTTCTGGAAGTTGTTGTTCAGAAACAAGCCTTTCCAAACACTGATTTGCGGCATACAGTATCTATGAATGTAGGAGCCTGCATTGTATAATGGTTTGACCTGGGGAGCAGGGTTCAAATCCTAGTTCAGCTATGGAATCCCACTGGGTAACTTTGGGCAAGTCACACACTCTCAGCCTCAGAGGATGGCAATGGCAAACCCCCTCTGAACAAATTTTGCCAATAATAATAATAATAATAAACTGGATTATTTCTGCAGTGTCTTTTTGGACCTTAGTTGTCTATAGGATAGTCCAGTCAGCAGTCAAACTGCTGCATTTTGTACTACCTGCAGCTTCTGAGGTCCAAAACACACTGCAAAAATAATCCAGTTTGAGACCACTTTAATTGCCATGGCTCAATGGTCGGGAATGCTGGAAACTGTAGTTTTGTGAAACATTTAGCCTTCTCTGTCAGAGAGTTCTGATGTCGCAATAAACTATAATTCCCATGATTCATTAGCAATGAGCCAGGGCAGTTAAAGTGGTTTCAAATTGGATTATTTCTACAGTATGCTATGGACCAAAGTCACTCTTAGTCTTCTTGTTCAATCTGCCCATTAAAAAATGGACAGCTGTTCACAGCATCTGATTTGCTGGCTTTCCTGTTTTAAAAGATCTTGAATTTTTCTGGGTGGCCAAGCTGAGAGAAATCGGAGAGAGGTTGCAAACCTTGAATTGGCAGAGGTCCTAGCTTTCTGAGGGCACCAGTCAGCCTCCACGTTACAAACTCTGTGTGAACCTGGCTTTTATGTATATGGTACTTGTCCCTAGGGATTCCCCATGCAACTTTGCTTGTGTGAACATCTGAAAAATAAATGTCACCATTGACATCGTAAATGTCACCAGCTGCGTAATGAGGTGGTGTACCCATGCAAGTTCCTTCCGCACAAAAATGACATTTATGTCCTCTAGAAGCCTTTAAATATACCCCTGGGTTGTGGCAGTACTGTTTCCGGTCACTCTACTTTGACTTGCTGCCCTCCAGATGCATGAGGCTATAAATCTCCTTAACCCCAGCCAGTATGGCCAATAATCATAGAATCATAGAATCATAGAATCGTAGAGTTGGAAGAGACCACTAGGGCCATCCAGTCCAACCCCCTGCCATGCAGGAAATCCAAATCAAAGCATCCCCGACAGATGGCCATCCAGCCTCTGCTTAAAGACCTCCAAGGAAGGAGACTCTATCACCTTCCGAGGAAGTGCGTTCCACTGTCGAACAGCCCTTACTGTCAGGAAGTTCTTCCTAATGTTGAGGTGGAATCTCTTTTCCTGTATCTTGCATCCATTGTTCCGGGTCCTGTTCTCTGGAGCAGCAGAAAACAAGCTTGCTCCCTCCTCAATATGACATCCTTTCAAATATTTAAACAGGGCTATCATATCACCTCTTAACCTTCTTTTCTCCAGGCTAAACATCCCCAGCTCCCTAAGTCGTTCCTCATAGGGCATGGTTTCCAGACCCTTCACCATTTTTGTCGCCCTCCTTTGGACACACTCCAGTTTCTCAATGTCCTTTCTGAATTGTGGCGCCCAGAACTGGACACAATATTCTAGGTGGGGCCTGACCAAAGCAGAATACAGTGGCACTATTACTTCTCTTGATCTAGACACTATACTTCTATTAATGCAGCCCAAAATAGCATTGGCCTTTTTAGCTGCCGCATCACACTGTTCACTCATGTTCAACTTGTGGTCTACTTGGACTCCTAGATCCCTTTCACATGTAGTTTCATTCAGCCAGGTGTCACCCATCCTATATCTGTGCATTTTATTTTTCCGCCCTAAGTGCAATACCTTACATTTCTGTGTATTGAATTTCATTTTGTTAGCTTTGGCCCAGCTTTCTAGTCTATTCAGGTCATTTTGAATCTTGATCCTGTCCTCTGGGGTATTAGCTATTCCCCCTAATTTGGTGTCATCTGCAAATTTGATTAGTATGCTCCCAATTCTGTCATCCAGGTCTTTGATAAAGATGTTGAATAGCACTGGGCCCAGGACAGAGCCCTGTGGGACCCCACTGGTCACTTCTCTCCAGGATGAAAAGGAGCCATTGTTGAGCACCCTTTGGGAAGTTCAGACTACAATCCCCAGCAACCTCTGATGAATGAAATTCATTTGGATACAGCAGAAACAAAATAAACTCAGTTCTTCAAGATCTGCTCTGTATCAGGTTGAATCGAGTTGTTGCTGCAAGCATTTTTCCTTTCCCAATGTGGTTGATGAAAAATGGTTGATTGTCCTAACTTGTTATGTGTTACCTTCCTCCCCACCCCCCAGCATCTTTTCTGAATATGTTAAGGAATTGGGCATGCCGATGCAGATCTGATGTTTTACAGGTTGTTCCTTGGAAGATCAACTATTGAAAATCAGTATTGTTCACACAAAGACATGGCATAATTAAGTGTTGGACTGTGACTCCAGGGTTCGATTCCCAGCTTGGCCATGAAACCCACTGGAGTTTCTTGCCAAGAAAACCTCAGGACAGGGTCACCATAAGTCAGAAATGACTTGAAGTCGCACGACACACATGCACACTGTTCATACAGATGGATGGATTACAAACAGCATTGATCTTCATTCTTTACTTTGTGGTCATCATCATCCCAAACGTGGTGTGCCCAGGGTGATGATCTCTTATAGTTACTACTACGGAACAATGACGTGACTGGTGTAATTTTTGCTGAAGTAGTAAACCTGTGTCTGGGCTACCAATGAAAGAGTGCATGTGATGGCATGCTCTTACATAACCCTTCACTCTGCCTTTTCATGCTAGGCAGAAGGAATCTGAACAAACTCTCCCCTAATTTGCTGGTTTCTGTATGAAGTAAAGGTATTTTTATTCTGGAGCATCCCATTACGTGAGCCTTCATTTTCATTCTGTAGTAATATTTTCATCACACAGTTGATCAACACCATTGGTATTGGAGGCTTCCTTGTAGGCTTTTGATCAGTGTGTAATTAGCTTTCTCTCAGTATGTAAATAATAATGTGTAGAATAATGCATCTATTTAGCTTCCGTGAGTCAGGATTGTGCACGTTTTGATTAAAACTGAAAGTATGTTATATGAGGTACAATGTGAGCCTCAGATTAAGACAAGGATGCATGCCTGATCTTTTCATATTCAAAATGGAGGCAATATTTAATTTGTTAAGCTGCTGGGCTAGAAGGCATACACATCTGCTTTCTTAAATTAAGATGTATTTTTCTTCTCGTCTGTTTTCTGACTCATAGACTGAGCATAGGCTTTACCATGTAGAGAAATGCAGTATTAATGTTAAGACTTAAAATCATCTGTTTGTTTGAATGATAGCACAAAAGAGAACTTGAAGCAGCCGTTTTATATGAACAGAGCTGATCTGTTACCGCGATGCCATGAGTCGGGGTCAATTCAAAGGCAGTGAACAACAACAACAAGAAATAATGGGAATGCCGAAGAATGAATGGAATTGCAGTGGCCATGTGATTCTTCCAGAAAGCTTAAAGCTATAATCTACAATCTGATTCACCCTCGAGAAGTCTTATTATTCTTGTTCCTTGGTCACTGATATAGTAAGGCATGCATCTGAATCAGTGTGCCTGGGGTTGTGGTTTGTATGGGACTTTTCTATAACTGGCTTCATATTGTAGTTTAGTAGTGAAGCAGCTCACTGTGTGTTTTGCGTCTCAGGGTCTTGAATCCACACTCGGCTCTGGAAACCTGCTAAATGACCTTGAGCATACTCTCTCTGCCTCAGAGGAGGGCAAAGACAAACCCCCTCTGCACAAATTTTTGGCAAGAAAACCCTGGGATAGGTTCACTTGAGCGTTGCTATAAGTCCGTATCAACTTGAAGACACACCACAACTGTATTCATATCCTGCCTTTCGCCTCCGATGGAACAAACACAGGGCAAAAGAAACAAATACGTGGTAGCTCGTTGTTTTGGGTTCCTTAAATGGTCTCCCATCCAGGTATTGACCAGTCATATGACTGCACTAGGACCTGCAGCTGGTGTGGTCCTCTGTGAGTGGGAAGGGCAACCTTGTGCATTTGCTGTCTTCTGTGAGCTGTTGTCTTCAGACTTCAGAGGAGTCTAAAAGCAGCCAGCAAAACAGAAAGTAACTTGGTACTAGGGCTAAGGGGTTTTTCTTTTGGGGGGGGGGGGGGAGGGTTGCTTTGTGCTTGACATTTATTGCATAGCACTAAATGATGCAGCTTCCACAAGTATTAGTAATACATCCTGATAAGTCATACCCCACACCCAAGTGATATTTATTCATTCTTGTCATTTTAGTTATTTATTTCTGCTGTGACCATGCAGCTTGTCTCCATCCAGAGCTTAGTGCTTCTTAAACAATAGGCCTCAAAGCCCAAGCCAGTTGAATAAATCCTTATTAACGTGTGGATTAAACCCATTTGGTTAACGTCCATCTACTAATTCAGCATACGTATTATATCTGTCTGCACAGCCTCATGTTTGAAAGCATTGTGACTGACACATAACGTTACAAATTTATCTTTCCATTCTACTCACTTTTTTCCCTTTTTTTTAGAAAACAGAATTTGTTTTGGGACTGAGACTGATCAGCATTGTTAAATTCTGTGTGTCAAATGGTGTTGAATTGTTGTTGGCTGCTTCAAACGTTAGGCATTCTCCTGTGTATAAGAAAAAGTATGTAAACCAGTTGTGATTTTTTTCTGTATATGATGAAATAGATTGTGTGTGTGTATGTATGTGTGCACATGTGTATGATTGATTGTTATACCTGATGAGGTTTTTATTTTTTCCTACACAGAAATTAGTCAGTTTTAAAAACAATCCTAAGATTTAAACATCTGATCCTGCAGGGCTTTCAGTTGGATCTTCTTCTTGAGTTAACTTTTAGCATCTTCCTCTGGTATGCCCAACAAAAACATTTATAATTTAATTTATAATTTCATTCTGAAGATTTTTTGTAGTGATCTCTGACCTCCATATCTGTCCCCAAAACTTTGCCTTCTCCACCACATATGGTAGAACGTTCCCTGATGGATTTTGCATTTCCATCATATACTTTTTTTGCACCTTTATACTTTTTTGCTAATTGTTCTGGGGTCGGATACCACCTATACATCATTTTGTAGAAGTTTTCTTGGAGGTCATAGCATAACATTTCCTCTAATCCTTCAGTCACAAGTGGCTTGTTTTAAGAGTACCTGTGTTGTTCAGTAGATTGGCATAGAACTTGTGTCTTTAGTGTCACTTCAGAGTACTGATCTTGTTACTCAGTAATGTTCTTAATGTGTGAAATCCTATAGAGGAGAATATAAATGGCTACTAGAGGTACAACAGGTAGTGGTGTTTAAAATTAAGCTGGCCTAGCTTTAAAAATATACTGAAAATCAATGATTGCTTAAATACATATAAGCAATCAGTAGTTCACATACTTTTTCAAGCAAGCATCTTGTTTATAACTGTTAAACCTGTAGAAATGATACTAGAAAATTGCTGCGTCCACACTGTGGAAATAATCCGGTTTGATGCCACTTTAACTGCCATCACTCAATGCTATGGAATTTTGGGAATTGTAGTTAAAGTGGTGTCAAACTGGATTATTTCTGCAGTGTGGATGCACCCTATAACATGGGTGCAGCGTCATGGTGGAGATAGCTTTAACCCATCCTTCTGCTAAGATCTGAAACTGCAACCCCCTAGTCCATCAATTTGACTTCAAGAATCTTTTTACCTGGACACAGCTGATTAAAATGGATCTTTTCCAGTATTTGTACTTATGATGTCTGTTTCCTGTAGTTTTTACTGTAGAAGCATTTTTCTTGCATGAAAGGGGAAGGAATGATTCACCATGATGAGGCCTACTATGACAAAAGTCTTGTGTTTTTCTTTAAACGGTTGCTTCACATACATGCAAAATCATGCAGATTTAGTACAAAGGAATGAGTGAAGCCCATGTTTAAAACTCCTGTGATTAATCAGTCAAAATTTTTATCATTTGCAGACAATTTTATGAATAACCTGGGAGGTCAGCACTAGCTCGGTACTTCATTCACATGTGAAATAAAAATATAAATACTGTGAGCTCAGTTATGATTTCTGCTCAAGACTTCTTAAATGAGTCCTAGTGAGATGGGATTATGTGAGAAGGGATTAGTGTAATTGACTTTTAAAAATATGAAATAACAAAATAGTCCTGACTAATTGAAGTGGCCCATTAAAGATTAAGTACAGTACTTCATGACTACAGTCCCACTACATCCCAGTGTTTCACAATCTTTGGAGACATTATTTTGGCCGTGCCACCCAAATGTATTTTTTAGTTAGTCCAAATCCAATATCTCAATATTTGGAAGTACAACTTTTTGTTATTTATTCTCAAAGTGACTGCAAACAGACAGTATTCATTTCTATATAATCAAAGCCTGCCCAGCATTGTGAAGCACTGACTTCCCTATTTTTGATGAAAATGGTGATGAAACCTAATGCTTAGAGAATCTTCTTTAACAAAACAAAACCTAGCAGTAGTATATGTTGGATTTACAGTAGCTCCTTTGCCCCATCACATTCATGATCATCATGAACTATATATGTGTCCATTCTTTCTAGAATCTAGTCCTAGTGCCACTGATTTCAATAACTTGTTGTTGTGTGCCTTCAGGTCATTTCGAACTTATGGTGACCGTAAAGGTTTCTTGGTAGGTTTCTTCAGAGGGGGCTTGCCCTTGAGACAGAGAGAGTGTGACTTGCCCAAGGTCATCCAATCGGTGCTCATGGTCAATCTGGGATTCGAACCCTGGATTCCAGGGACACAGTCCAATGTTCAGATCACTACGTCCTGCTTAAGACATTTAGGGCCAGACTGGTATGATGCAGGAAATATGTGACTAGGATATCTTTGCAAGTCTAATGACAGATGGATTGGGTGTATGGCACTGGGAAGCATTTAACTTGTTCCCCACTCCCTTAAGGGATAAAATTGCCAAAGCTCCTACTTACCCTGCAGAGCGAAAGATGCAGTGCATTTAGGATTTGCTCCTCTGTGATTAATAGGAATTTGAGTAGGGCAGGAAAGAGGGATGTTTGAGGATTTGACAAAAATGAGGGGGGGGGGTCTTCCCCTAGTTTTCTGGTACTATTCTGAACGTGTCCCTCCTGAAACTGCTGATGACAGCTTATTAAAATGTATGGGATCCTTTTTGCCAACTTGCTATGTTATATCTATTTCGGCCTTTAGCTGCCCCATTCCATAGGCTAAGATTGGGCAACTTTTCAAGAGTATGGTGGGGTGTTTCAATCACTTGAGTGTGCTCCTTCCTCCTCTTAAAAGCTGTCTTCTCAGTTCCCCAACTTGTGCATGCAGTTATGCTAGCGCGTGTGAATGCACAGCCTGTGTCCATATGCATAAGGAGCAAAGCTGTAACTTGAGATGGGAAAATTGCTCAAAAGGTGGCATTATAAAAGGAGGTGAAAAACACTGCTTCACGCTTTCCTCCGAAAGTGGCTAGCTGGAAGAGAAGTGCAGAACTGGTATGTCTAGAATAAACATCCATATGTTCCTTGCCTCTTTGTACTAGAGCAGTTCTAACAGATTAAACTCTATTAGTTTCCCCATCTTGCCTCTTTGCCTGTAGCTTTGCCATTCACCTTCTTCCTTGTTATCTTGTGCCCTCGTACGCTCACACTCAAAAACTAAAGCAGAGTAGATGAAATGATGAAGTTTCACACTAGTTCTTCTTTGGCTTGTTCCTACATGCTCCATGTAGTTCTGGAAAGATCACTTAACTCCTTGCCAAAGATGAGCTGTACGCATTGCCCTAATGCTCTTTCAGTCCCTCCAGTTATCTTGTCTTGCTGCGTTGGTTTATAAAGAATTCAGCTTTTGTTCATACTTGCAACAAAGCCAAGGTTGCAGCTACACAAGTAAAAAAATGAATAAATCCATACCCATCTTGATTCCATCGCTGTAGGAATAGACAATGTGTTACTGTTTTGAGGGTGAAAATGTTTCTTTTAGGCATCAATTGTTTTAAAAAAACTTTTTTTAAATTAGCAATTTTAGGAAAAAATGGCTTTTTTACATGTGTGTCGGCATCATAGTGGAATGGGAGGTGGGCTAACTAGTGGTTATATGTGTCATCTTTTTAGTGTTCATTGATATTGGAGTAACTGAAAGCTAACCAGGTTTCTGAAATGGAGGCATCCCTTTCAAATATTTGTGTGGGGTGGGAACTGGGCAAGAAATGCCCAAAAGATGTTGACTTCTTTCTTTTACTTCCATGTGCGTGTATGTATGTATGCGGATCTCTGCCTGAGTGAGTGAGTGAGAGAGCAAGCGACTGAGCCAACATGTTTGCATGCTCCTCCTCTTCTTTCCTGTATTCATATACCTGCAACCTCAGGTTTTAAAAAGCTTAGGAAGCTTAATCAAAATAACAAAATGTTATCTTTTCTTTAATTCCTTGTGGAAGGTCCATCGGCCACTTAAGTTGAAAAAACCACTTTCTGAAGAGAATTACCCTTGTAGGCGATAAATGGGAATCAGAGCATCAGGACTTGAAATAAATGAGGTCTTTGACTGTCTTTAATTTCTTTTCTGAATAACTTTGTAAACAAGAAGTATATATGAAGAGGCAGGTAGGTGTGCAGAGGAATCAGGCATGTTGTTAGGCCTCTTTCTCAGGTCTAGTACTTTGTGCCCAACTACGTCAGACAATGAGAGAAGTATGCCTTTGTGTATGGAGTGGAGTGGACTGCTGAAGCCCCTGATTCAGACTGGGATTTGAAGCAGTGTAGAAGAAGTACAGACAGCTTAAATAGTCAAAAGCATCTGTTTGATCTTGAAAGCTAAGACGGTTAGCATTTGGAAGGGAGACCAACAAGGAATACCAGGTGCTTCAGGCTGTATTTCAGCGGCAGGAACTGGTAAAACTACTTCTGGGGATTTCTTGCCTGAAAACCCTGAGAAATTCATGGGGTCACTGTAAGTCAACAGAAAATTTGTAATCACACTCACACATAGGAGAAGGGTGATAAAGACTGGTGGCTCTGATGTCACAGGGGCAGTGAATTCACTCTACGTTTTTAGTCTCCTCTTGAAAGGAGCTGTTCAAAGTCCTGAAGCCTATCACCATATGTGCAGAGCCCTGGACAGAATTCAGATTAAAAAGAAAGCAGATTCCTAGCTCCATTGCCAAGGGAGCCGCCACCCAGTTCCATTGGAGAAAGTTGGGCCTGTTCCTTCTTTCATGCCATTTTCTGTTAACAGCTTGCAGGAGCAAGTTGTGTGCCTGATGGAGGGCTTGGATTTGGTGGTTCAGACCGATAGGCTTTGTAACTCACAGTTTAGTAAATCAGGTACTATTATGTCTCCCTTTGAATTGTGTAGTTTCTTGGTGTAGGGTGTTTGTTATATAGGGATGATATCATGGTTTTAAAGTCTGTAATTTTATACTGTTATTAGATGATATTTTAATTTCTTTTATTGTATTATGTTTTGTCTTTGTGAGCTGCCTTGGGTCCCATCAGGGAGAAAAGCAGGATAGAAATCAAATAGATAGATAGATAGTTTCTCGCGTAGTCTACTGCAGACTGCCATTTTCTACTTCATAGCTCTATTCTGACTGCTGCTGACTGTGAAAGCAGGCAAGCCTCCTTTTAAAAATATTTTCCCTTTATGTAAAGCAGTCTCCTAAAAATATGAGCGATTTTCTTGATCCATATGATTTCCATATTATTACACATTACTAATACGTTTTCAACTTCTTTCTCTTTATTGCACTGCAGTAATAACAACCCTTATGCTTCATTTGGAGCAACCCAGGCATGGGATGAAGAGAAGAACTTGTGGAGCGCCCCTCACGACATCTCTCACACAGAAGCAGATGATGACCGAATACTGTACAACCTCATTGTAGTTAGGGATAGATTGGAAAAGGATTCTGAGGTAAGGCCTATTTACATTAATGTTCAATAAACCAGAGCTTTTGGATCGTATGTCCATGTTAGCTGGAGATTCTGGTATGGTGATCCAAAAAGTAACTTGTTCAGGCTCTAGAGAAATGCCCAAGACATACTTGGTATTAAATGGATTATATGAATGATTAGTTACAAATCTTGAAACAACAATAACAACAAACCATTGTTAGCCTGCTGATTGACTTGACCCGGTATTGCTAGTTACTTTCTCTGGGTGGAGGCTTTACAGATTTTTTGGGTGTGGTGTTTATTTCTAACCTTTTTATCTTGAACTAAAAAGGCAAGAAACCAGGTGGGTTTCCCTAGACTCCAAAGCATGAATGCTGTTAAAGAGAAGGCTCCAGCTTGTGTTACCATCCACATTTCAGACAATGGATGGAGGTACACATGGAATCATGTGGTCAAGTCACACTCTCTCAGCTTCAAACCCCGTCTGAAGAAATTTGCTAAGAAAACCCCATTATAGGGTTGCTTTAGGGTAGTCATAAGTTTGGAATATTTTGAAGGTGCACAAAAACAGCAAACTTTTATCTGATAAATTATTGCAAAGAATTGGCTTTAGTTACACCTGATAGCAGGTATCACCAAGTGCCTACTATGAGAGTGTGGAAGGATGGAAATAGGTGAAGTGCAATAAGGCAGTCCAGTATCAAAAACAGTTAGGCCAAAGTGGGTGCTTGACAAGTGGCTTTTCCAAGCTGCACAGACCATTTTCAGTTTTCTTTTGAAAAAGAGTGCCTCAGAGATTTTTATTTTCCTTGTAATGTTTATTTAATCTTCCACTGTGCCAAAGTCTCCTTCTCAGCCATGCATTTCATAGATAGCAAAGTAGGGATTTTTAAGGGGATAAACATGGGGAAAACCCAGGGCAAATCTGCAACTTCTTCCTGTAGCTGGCATTCTCTCCCTCACACCCATTAAATGTTGAAATATCTTTCTCCTGAAGCCAACTAGACTGAGGGAAACTCTTTTCAACCTTGCGTTGCTTGAAGGGAGTAGGGGTGGCAAAAAGGAATATCATCCACATAGACACCATGAGCACCATAGGTACTGCCAGGATTAAAATGTGCAGTGAAAAAATTAGGAGTTATAGGTGGAGTTGGAAAATATTTTACTGTTCCAAAAACACTCCAGTTAAGCTAAAACTAAGCCCATCTTTATTTTCAAGTACCGGTATACAAATAGAACATAAATGCAGAAAAAGAGCATGCCGTCCTATGAGGAAGCAAATCTCTAATGCAACATTTTTTCCTCTCAGAACTGCAGATCGGCTAGTTGCCTCCCTTTCGTTAATGCTTTATGTAAGACCATCTTATTAGCTTTAAGACTGAGAGATTTGTACCTGAGCCTCTTGCTTACAAACACTTCATTCTAACCAGAGACCCATATTGTGTTTTGTGACAAGGGTAACATCTGAAGTAATATATTCACAGCAGCATTTGGATTAGTGACATCGAAATTCAGGGCAATAGCTTTTTAATATTCTGTTTTCCTGCAGGATGATGTAATCAGGAAGCTTATTTTGACACTTTTCTTTACATTTGCCTTTATACCTACTTTTAATCAGGGTATTAACATACACTATGTTGATCATATTAGTTTTCTGTGAACTAAAAACTTCCTTACTCTTGTCAAGCTTTCTTGTCAAAAGAGGGTTATGTTGATTTAAAGAGAGACTTGATCTGCAGTCATAGATTCTCCCTCCTTTATGTTGAAGGGCAAATTTTATTTTTGATATGTGCATCCTTTAAGAAGACATCATCGGCATGAACAGTTTAATTACATGTTGCTGGTCCATGCCCTACAACTATTATTAGGATAAGGGACATGGGGCATGGCAAGAGAGGGAAATACGGTCGAGAGTTGCCTCCAGTCTGACTATGAAGCACTCTCAGTTTAATACCTATTCATTGTGATATCTGGCATGTGAAAAGTTTGAGGCCTGCTGTTAAGGGATGTTCCTTTTTCTTAATAAATTACTGAAGAAGAAAATGGACCTCTGAGGGGAGTCCTTCTTTCTTTATCACATATAAAAGGACGTTGTGGAATGTATTGTTCCATTGCCATGCATTTTACTGCTGGAGAAGAATCACAAAATATTCAAGGATTTTAAAGAAACTTGTTCTAAATGGTTTCTATTCAATTATGGACCTGTCTGGATATTTTTTTGTTGTTGATGTGTGCCTTCAAGTTGATTTTGAGTTACGGAGTCCCTAAATCTACCCTATCATGGGATTTTCTGGGGCTGAGAGTGTGTGTTTCACCCAAAGTCACTCGGTGCATTTCCATGGCTGAATGAGGAATGAAACCCTGATTTCCACAGTTATATTCCAATGCTCAAACCACAACATCACATTGGCTTTGTTTTGGATCTGTCAAATGTCATTATTTTTGTCTTATAAATGTTAATTCTGGTAATAGGTACCAGTACAGGTGCTTAAACATCTTCAACTAACTACATCAGCCTGCATGGGTGTATGGAATTAGAACAATATCATCCATGGAAAGAGTGAAATATGACTACGTGGGAAGTAACAGTTGTCTTTTAGAAACTCCACTACATCACTTAAAAATAAATTTTAATAGGTCAGGATCAAATAAACATCCTTTAGTTATACCCTTTGCATCTGGCATGGTATTGGATCATTGCACATCCTCTGATTCTTTCTTAAGAATGTGTCAAGTATGCTCAATATAGTTTAGTTTAATAATTACAATTTAGTACAATTCATTTACTGTGCCATCAGTGCCTACAATCTGCAATTGATTCCACAAAGATTGATGAGGGTAGAACCAAAGGTAGTTGTGCTAAAACAATGAAGTCAAGGAACAAGTCAACAAGTTATTTACAAAGGGAAATCAACAAGTTATTTACAAAGGGACTCCCGGAATAGAAGCTATGAAACCTCATTTCCTGTTTCCAGATATGGTTCCATAATCCCTCTTGTCACATATTACACTGTCAAAGTAGCCAGATAAATCCGTTTTCATGGTGAATGAGTAAGACTAAGATATTCCCAGATTAGTGAATGATCTAGGAAAGTAAAAGTACCAGGGAACAGAGAGAGTGTGAGAGAGAGATGGTCAGAGCTTCTCCAGGGAGGGTGAGAGAATAGACATGCCAAGTACACGGTTTTGACCTGGCTTTTCCATTTGAGGAGAAAACAGAATTGATCTTCCCATTTCCCTCTATAAAGAACTCAGCCCTCTGTGAATAGCAAAGGCTTTAATTGGGAACAATAATGGCATGTGACTGGGCATAATCCTCTTAGTACTGCATTACATTCCTGTTCTCCAAATGTATTAAGGTAGCTGATAGCACCTTAGCCTCACTCTTAGAATACTTCTCAGTGGGTGGGTTTGAAATGTTAGAAAGCATATTAAGACTATCTGTTAAGACCAGTCAAAGTTTGCTTACTGCCAGTTCTGCGACATAGTTGTTTCTGGCTGTTGTGGAATTCTTTATGGCTCAAACCTCTGTCACTGCAGTAACATACTTGCAAGGTTTGCTGCAGTGATTGCTGTTGCTTGTTGCCATTAAGTTGGCTTCAACTTACAGTGACCATATGAATGAGAGACCTCCAAGGCATTCTGTCATCTACAGTCCTGCTCAGGTACTGAAATCAAAGGTATCCTTGATTGCGTTTATCTACCTGTGGTCTTCCTCATTTCTCACTACTTCCCACTTTAACAACCATTTTCATCTTTTGTAATGAGTCATATTGTTTCGTGATATGGCCAAAGTATAATAGCCCCAGTTTTGTCATTTTGGCTTTTAGGGAGAGTTCAGGCTTGATTTGCCAATGGACCCATTTATTGATCTTTGGGGCAGTCCGTGGTATCTGTAGAACTGTGTTGCAGAACCACATTTCAAATGAGTTCATTTTATCCCTGTCAGCTTTCTTCAATATCCAGCTTTTACAACCATACATAGAAATTAGAAATGTGATGGCATGGACAATCATGATTTTGGTATTCAATGATATATCTTTACACTTGAGCATCTTACCTAGTTCCTGTATAACTTCCATGTCCTGGTACAGACTGGCGCTTTGTGCTGGCTTTGGCCCAAACTGGGGATGCGCGGGGACTGAGTGTTTACATGCTAGCAGCCCTACCGTGCATCCTGGGCACCATCTTGGCGTGCCCCCGTACAGACGGGGTTGCCATAATGACGTCCGTGCGGCGGAGCGCCCAAACAGCCCCACACTGCACAGACATCTGACATTTCTTGTTCAATATATGGTAAACATCTTTGTTGTAAAATTTTGAGCATCACTTTGCTTGCATGGGAGATTAATGCAGTGGCTGTTTGGTTATTGCAATCCTTGGTGTCCTGTATATTAGGCATTGCAGGAATAGGTCATCCTTTCATCACTTTTATGGCTTCTTCAGGGTATTGCTTCCATAATTATTTTTTTTAATCACACATACATTGTGTTGTCCTGTTGATCATATAGCATTCTCACTCTTAGTTTGAATTTCCCTTTGTTTTCTTGGATTGTCTCTTGTCTAACCTTGTGTGTTGTCTTGTTCTGTGTCCTTGCACTGATTATTATAATAGGTCTCTTTGTCTCATCATAGGGTTTTTGTGGTAAAAGACATTCTGAAGTGGTTTATCATTGTCTTTTTCTGCACAGTACTAACGCATGTTAGCTATAGTGTCACTGCAATTGTCTCTGGGAGACCCCCCATCAGTGCCCGCCCCCACTGCTGCTATTCAGTAGCTGTTTGGCACATTTAGTCTGGCTCCTGGGCAAATGCCTATCTGATGCAGGAGACCTTCTAGAAGTACTGCTACTAGCAGCATTGGGGATTATCACACAGATGAGGCAAATATTCTCCTCCCAACATTAAATGTCAGTTATGCGTTCGGGGGGAAGATCATCATATCCCCCACATGCTTATCCTGTTCTTGTCCCACCTATAAACAGTAATGGGCTCATCAGTTGGTATTAATGGAAGTTTCCATTAATCCCAAATGACATGTCCATTACTGTTTTCAGATGGGACAAGAATGGCCTAAGCACGCAGGGGTGTGATAATCTTCCCCCTGATCTAAGCAATTAACACGATTTAATGATGGAAGGAGGACGCTTGCCTCCCGTGTAATAAAGTCCATTGTCTCATGCCTCACAGGAACATGTAACTGCCCATCATGGAAGGCCAGTCTGTGGTGGGGACTATTGTTTGAGTGGCTTAGCATGTGTATGATATTAAGCTGTCCTCCCTTTGGAAAGGAATCAAAAACATAGTTGGGAAGAAAGGAACTCTGACATGCAGTGTTTTGCCAGATAAAGAACACTGGGGTGCCTTCATTTCCTTGCAGTTTAGCCATATGGGGCCCAATCTACAGATGAATGAGAATGAATGGACAAGGTTGTCTTAATTCTGGCAGAGTTCTTTTAAAACATACATTGTGACTGTCCATCCTGACAGGATGCTGTGAGATTTTTCTGGCAGCTGCCCGTGCAAGGTCAAAGATGCTGGCTGAAGGAAATGGAGTTTAGAACATCATGCGTCAGAAACTGAAGTTGGAGGTCTTGCCTGCTGTGACTCTATGTCAGTGCCCAGAGTTTGTTGGACTCTGTGGAACTACTTTTGATACTGAGTTAGCAGCACTCCATGTGACCTCTACCTTTTCTCTTATCTCTCTTAACCTCTAAAATGCTTGTTCACACAGACACAATAAGCTTGCTATATTCTTTTATCTGAAGGAAATTGACCCCGGAAACCTTTCTCACTGCTGGTCTCGTAAAATATAGTGAAACAACTTTGTCAGCCTCTGCTCAGATGGATTTTCCCTGACTCTTTTATTTTCTCTTGGCTGTCAAATGGTACCTTGTATACATGCAGCTGGTACTTTTTATTTGTGGTTTCTCTTTCACAACACTGTCATATACAGACAGGGTTAGGGAACTTGGTTTTTATATATATTTATAAATTCAGAAGCAACAGCTTTAATGTGTTTTTATAAAACAGAAAACTAATGTGAACCCAATTAATATTGCATTGGTAAGAGGATCAATAACAATATCTCTACATATACTGTATACCAGTTGAGTATCCCTTATACAGAATTCCAAAATCCAAAATACTGTAGAATCCAAAATTGTCCACAGGGGTGGCTGAAAAAGTGACGCCTTTGCTTTCTGATGGTTCAGTGTACACACACTGTTTTCATGCACAAAATTATTAAAAATATTGTGTCTTAAATTATCTTCTGGCTATGTGTATAGAGTGTATATGAAACATAAATTAATTTCATGTTTAGACTTGAGGTCCCATATCCAACATATTTCTTTATGTTGGAAAATTACCATGCAGATTTTCCAAAATCTGAAAAAATACAAAACACTCCTGATTCCAAACATTTCAGATAAGGAAATCTCAGCCTATATATACATGTACCTATGTGTGTGTGTGTGTATGTGTATACATATATATGCTTTGTGAACCAGCATGGTCTCTGGGAAACCAGGGTCTGAATCTTTGCTCAGACATGGAAACCCATATTTGGCACCTCATATTCTCTCTGCCTCAGAGGAAGGAAGTGGCAAATCCCTTTTGAACAAATCTTGCCAAGAGAACCCAGCGTTAATAGGGTTGCCTTATGTCAGAAGCAACTTGACAGAACAACAAAGTGCCTTGAAGTCATATTATTTGCCCTCTGATTTTTCCACATGTTGTTGTGTTACAGCCTGAACTGAAATGGATTTAACTGGTATTAGGGTAATATAAGGAGAGTGGAAGGAAAATGGAGAAAGTGAACAGTAAGACAGGAAAAGCTGCAAAGCAATTCTGTAGTGTCTCATTCAATGACTCCTGACACAGTGAATACAAAGGCAGCCCCGTGTTTTCTCATACCGACCATTCATTGCCACTTAGAGGTGAAGGTAAACATAAGAAACTTTCAGAGAGGAAATGGCCAAGCAGATCTCCTGGAGTGTCTCCATCAGCCATTCTATTGCAGCCTGTGGGAAGGGTTTTTTATGATGTACTCCGCCCCGATTGCTCGCTTATTATATTATTATTATTATTATTATTATTATTAAAAATTAAATTCAGGGCAATGGTTTCATTGTGAAATGGTTCCCCCTTTCCTGGTATCTGAGAACCTTAATACTTTAAAGATCAGAGTGCCTGCACTTGTTCTAAGGTAGAACAAAGTTCTACCTCCAGTTCTTTGGTACATCAAAACAAACAACAAAACACACACACACAGGTGTGTTACATTTGTAGATAAAGAAAGCTTCCAAATATATAGAGCTATTCTAATTGAGTTCTAGTTGTTTGTAAATTTTCTTGTGAAATCCCTGCTCCCCTAACAAATTGAACTCACAGATAGTAGCTTTAACTGGGCCTAGGTCTTACGATGGTATTCTCTTCTAAGCTATACAGCTAGAGGCTTACTCTGTTTCTGTGTGTGTGTGTGTGTGTGTGTAGGAAATGCTTTTGTGGCTGGGCGTATTGAGTCCTGTGAATGCCTGCTTGCAGTCTGACATGACAGATACAGGTTAGTTCTTAAGAGTCTGTGGACGGATTGGCCCTGAAGGAGGTTAACTCAGGTGACATCTCCACACTCCTATGAGCCACTTAGCCTTTGGCGCTATTGACTCAGCTGGCTGAATACTTACACAACCATCAAGTGCCATCTCGGTTTTTGTTTATTTAACTTGGGTTCCACAGTATCAAAATATTTTGCACCTTCACAGTGTTGAGCATCTCATGTATGCAAAGTGGTAACACTTGAAACCACAGTGCAAATACTGGCATGCATGTGGGTTGCAGGGAAATGTCTTTGTTCACCTGTGCTTAGGCTCTTGGTTCCTTTCCCTTTTGATTGTCGATTTCACTACTCTGTTTTGTATTTTTCTTCCCTCCACTATGCCGTTGTGTGCCTTCAAGACATTTTTTTACTTATGGCAACCCTAAGGTGAACCTAACATGGTTTTTCTTTTGGCTGTTTCTTCAGAGAGGGTTTTCCATTGCCATCCTCTGAAACTGAGAGAGTGTGACTTGCCCAAGGTTACCCAGTGGGTTTCATGGCTGATCTCCAGAATTGTAGACCAACACTCAAACCACAATGCCATACTGGCTCCCTGATTTACCATCTCTATATTTCTCTTTCTCTTGTTTCTCTTTCGACTCCCACTTCCACTAGCTGTAGTCATCTTCCTTCTCCTTCCCTCCTGCTGTTCTTCTCTAAGTTTTTCTCCTTTGTCATGCACCCCAAGATGGACCTTGAAACCAAGAATGGGATATTTTAGTTTCAGCATTTTAAAGTTATAAGTTCCATTAAACTCAACAGGGCTTGCTTCTGAATATGTAATCAATGCGTCCCTCAGGGAAGGCACTCTTCCTTCTTGTCTGAAGGAGGCGGCCGTAAAGCCCCTCCTGAAGAAACCTTCCCTTGATCCCCTGGACCGAAACAACTATAGACCAGTTTCCTTGCTGCCATTTTTTAAGCAAGGTGATCGAGAGAGCAGTCGACTCCCAACTCCAAGCTGTCTTGGATGAAACTGATTATCTTGATCCATTTCAAACCGGCTTCCGGGCAGGATATAGAGTTGAGACTGCCATGGTTGCTCTGACAGATGACCTCCGCTTGAGCATTGATAGGGGTAGTGTGACCCTGCTGGTGCTCTTGGATCTCTCAGCGGCCTTTGACACCATAGATCATGCCATCCTTTTGGACCGGCTGAGAGGGATGGGGATCGGAGGCACCGCCTTACAGTGGTTCCGTTCCTTTCTCTCTGGCAGGATCCAAAGGGTGAGGCTCGGGGACAGCTGCTCCTCCAAAATTGAGCTAAGCTGTGGTGTCCCGCAAGGCGCCATTCTGTCCCTGATGCTATTTAATATTTACATGAAGCCGCTGGGTGAGATCATTCGGAGGCATGGAGCTCAGTGTCATCAGTACGCTGATGACACTCAGATATATTTCTCCATGACCAGATCATCTGCTCAGACCTCAGATGGCGTCTCCTCTCTCAATGACTGCCTGGCAGCGGTAATGGATTGGATGAGGGAAAACAGATTGAGACTGAATCCAGACAAAACGGAGGTACTGACAGTCACCGGCCCGAAACCAGGTCTGGGAATACAACTCCCGGTCCTAGATGGAATCACACTATCCTCGAAGGACCCTGTTCACAGTCTGGGGGTACTCCTAGACTCATCACTTCACATGACTAGTCAGGTGAATGCGACGGTCAGGAGTGCCTGTTATCAGCTTCGGCTGATACGCCAGCTGCGCCCTTTCCTGGAGATGAGGGATTTGAAAACTGTGGTACACGCTTTGGTCACCTCACGACTAGACTACTGCAACGCGCTCTACATGGGGCTGCCCTTGTGCCTAACCCGGAAACTTCAATTGGTTCAAAACATGGCAGCCAGATTAGTTACTGGGACATCTAGGAGAGAACATATAACACCAGTGCTTAAATCTCTCCACTGGCTGCCAATTAGTTTCCGGGCACAGTACAAGGTGCTGGTTTTAACCTTTAAATCCCTACATGGCTCGGGCCCATCTTATCTCAGGGACCGCCTCTCCCCGTACGATCCTCCCCGCACACTTCGATCCTCTGGAAGGAACCTACTACAGCCTATCAAGACCAGGCTGGCACAGACCTCCCAGAGGGCCTTTTCTGCGACTGCTCCCAAGCTCTGGAATGGTCTGCCGGATGAGATGCGTCTCATGACATCTTTAGATTGCTTCAAAAAAGCCCTAAAGACGCATCTCTTCCGGCAGGCCTTCCCCTGAAATTCCCTATCCTCGGCTTCGGTTCCAGACTTTGATTTCCTGCCTACTCCCATGTTTCTGATCCCCACTTATGACGTGGCCGCATAAGGAAGGGTTAGGATGTCATTATATGTTTTTAAATAATTACTGTTTTAATCACTGCTGGTTTAATGTATTTTTAAGGGGTGGGAGGTTTGGAAACGGGTCATAGGATTGTTTTAATCTTTTTTTTTTTTTTTACTTGTACCCCGCTCCGAGTGTATGTACAGAGGAGCGGGCTATAAACAAACTATTATTATTATTATTATTATTATTATTATTATTATTAATAGATTGGCTTGTTCTGTTATTCTATCATCAGCATTTCTGACTTGTTCAATATCCTGACTGTTAAAACACAACAAGCAGGCAAGAAAATGTGGCCAGTTAAGGGCCACTGAATTGTGGAAGCAAACCATTACAAGAAATGTTTGGAAAACTTTATTTTTGCTTAGAAAAGTTTCTTTGGTTTGACTACAACTCCCACGTGTTTATCTACAATAAACTACAATTCCCAGAATGTTGAGCCATGGCAGTTAATGTGATGTCAAACTGGATTATTTTTGCAGCATGGTTGCAGCCTTAGTGGTATTTGAATTGCATGCTTTGAGTTACTATAATTTATATTTAATGTACTCGGCATAATAACACGACCTTAGACCTCAGGCTATGGCCCTGAAATGCTTCTGACCTGGCAACCATAATATGCTTTCAGTTCTGTCTCCGAACAGGTACAGTGGTCCCCCAGGTTACGAAAGTAATCCGTTCCGGATTACCTTTCGTAACCTGGAAGCTTTCGTTTCCCGGGGGACCGCTTTCGCTAACGGACAGCGCGGCCGATTTAAAGGGGCCGCGCGGTTTTTTTTATTCGGATCCCGGGGGATCTTTCGGATCCCGGGGGATATGTTAGCGGTCCCGTGGCTTTCGGATCCCGGGGTTTTCGCAACCCGGGGGATTCGTAAGCCGGGGGACCACTGTATTTAGGTGTGTGTTGGCTTCTTAACTTGGTTCCTTTATTAGCTTGGGAAAGAAGCCTACACAGCCTGTTTTGATCGTGTTTAGTTTGCTATACGCCTTACATAATTTATTACTCTCATAATAAACTGATGGTTTTCTATGAATGTTGGCATTTCCCTGTCAAGTAACTGCCAGCTGTTAAAAATCCAATTTAAAAATGTATTTGAAATGTAATCAAGCCCATTTCTACAGCATTTGTTCAGTGCGCAAAGCTGTTTATAATCCTTGGTGATCCTCCTGAGAACCTTCTGTTAATTATAGTTTTGAAATCATGCTTTTATCATGATTATTGCTGCTGAATCATTGCTTTATCATGATTATAGTAGGTGGGAAAGTCCTATGTGATTTTCTGTGATTCAGATGCTTCTGCCTTTTGGGCATCAGAAGGGTTGCAAAATGAAGTCAGCAGGCAGAAAATTCAAGAGTTACCATTTAAAATATTTTGAATGATATATTCTTGCACATAAGACATATGTGGGTAGGGTTGCTTGCCTGTTTGAAATGGCCCCAACCCACTTTGTTGTATTCTGTATATTCATGTCCAAATGCCCAAACCCCTTACTTTATTTAGACATAAGGAATAACTTTCAGATGTTTCAAGCCAAGATTGATCTAGGCTGCAGGAGAGGCATTTGATCCCCAGCTGTTGTTGGACTACAACTTCCTTCAGCACTAGCTAGCATAGCCAATGGTGTGGAATGACGGGAGGTACAGTCCAGCAACATCCAGAGGACCATGTGTTCCCCATCCCTGATTTAAGAAAAGAAAGTAGCCAAGGGCTTGGTAGAAGGAACTAGATCTTGTGATGTTGTGATTTTGAAGGCTTTCATGGCCAGAATCCATAGGTTTTCAGGCTCTGTGGATGAGAAGAGAAGATGCCAGCCACAGATACTGGTGAAACATCAGGAATAAACTCTTCCAGAACATGGCCACATGGCCCGAAAACCCTACAAAGAACTAGATCTTCCTTTCTACCCATAAAAACCTACTTCGAAGCTAAAACTATAGGTAAGAGTGCAGAACTGTTCTCACACTCTAAACCAGTTGCAAAAAAAAGGAAAGACCAGTCCAGACTAACAAGTCACTTGGCTTATGGTCTTTGAAAGACATCCAGAAACAGTGTCCTCATTATTGAGGGAACTTTATTAGATGCTAGCAGTGAATTTCATAGGAAAGCACAACAAAATTAGTTCTGTGCAATAATGAAGCTGTTCAGATGGAATGCCAGTCTGGCAACACAAAAGACTCCCACCTCCTAATGAGAGAGGAAACATTGTTTTGAGAACGCTTACGTACCATCTCTTGGCACAATTAAGCTTTTTTGTTGTAATTTGGCTTATGTTTGACAGAAAGCCCTCTCCTTGATTAAATCTTAATGGGATTTATTCAGATCAAGTTTTTCAACAAATTTTGCAGGGTACATATTAGAGTAATTGCAGACTTGGTGATGAGGAGGACTGCCATCATCTGTTGAAAACAACATCTTACGCACCAGGTTGGAAGGAGGAATGTCATTGTTAACCTGTTTCACCTCCTAATTTAGCATTAAAATAATTTTTATTAATTATTATAACCTTAAAATATAATAAGAACATACATAGGCATTACAATAAAGAACATACACCTAAGCTCTAAAATAAACTAACAAACAAAACAAAATTATTATTATTATTATTATTATTATCATCATCATCATCATCATCATCATCATAGTTTATTTCTATAGCACTATACATGTACTGATTCCAACCAAAAACATTTAATCTAAAAACCATAAACACACAAACTGTCATCTTCTTTAATCTTGTTCCCCCTCCCCTTTTAAAATAAAAATACTTCCTTCCACCTTCAGATTGTCTCTATTTTGTTCTTGTCAAAAACACTCCATAACAATAAATTTAAATTCACGAAATCCCGAATAACCCAAAGTGTATTATTATTTAACATTTCAATCCGTTCCAGCTCCTGATTTAAGATAGTGAAAAACAGTGGGTGCTTCTACACTGTAGAAATAATGCAATTTGACACCAATTCAACTGCCATGGCACGATCCAACAGAGTCCTAGGATGTGTAGTTTTGTGAGGCATCCAGCACTATTTGGCAGAGAAGGCTAAAGACCTTGTAAAACTACAAATCCCAGGGTTCCATATGTTACGATATGTACTTTTAATATAAAAATTTTGGGAGCGTATGGACTGTATCATGACCCTGCTTGACCTATTCAAAGGCCCTCAATAAGTCCCAAGTGGGAAGGTCACGTAGGCAGACCTGCTTGGAGGAATTGGTTTCATAGTAAGCAACTCTCTAGAGGAAGTAGGGAGTTGCCAGACCGGTTTCGCCACTGCCCTCCAGAGTAAAGACAATAGCCTTAGCCTCACATGAGGTAATAAATAATTAATAATAATAATAATAATAATAATTTATATGCCGCCTAATTACAGGGAATCCGGGCGGCTTACAACAGAGGGGATTATACAAGCAATAATAATAAACATGAATTAAAAAAAACCAAATGGCAAAAAACCAAGGTATCAGTGATTTACTTAACCACTCAGCCATTAAGCCGGCTTCCCCTCCGAATTGTGTCCAAACCTAAGCGCCTTGTACACAGATTATTTGCTCTTAGCTTAAGAAAGCCCAGGCAATCAACACTTTTGTCTAGCCTTGATACGTAGCCTCTGGATATGTTCAGCACTATCCCCCCCGCCACCCATGGAAACCCAAATCCATGGTCCTCAAGCCCCATTATATACAATGGCATAGTAAAATGTTGTCCCTTATATAAAATAGCAAAAATCAAGGTTTGCTTTGTGGGATTAATATCTTTTTTAATATTTTCAAGCTATGAATGATTAAATCTGTGGATAAACAATCCATGGATATGAAGGGCTAACTGTATTGCCTTATGGAATAAATATTGAAGCAATGGCTGATTTCTGTTTGTTGGAACGCAGAGACCAGCGAGTCTGATATGTCTCTTTGCTTTGAGTGAAAACACCCAGGTTTCTGAGTCAGCATACAAGAGAGCAATAGAGAAGCATAAGTGTTTTTATACTGACAAGCCAGAGATAAAGTTTGGATGGTGCGCTAAGTAAATTCAAGCCAAATGGTGAGCAGCTGCTTTCATGTTTTCTGAAATGGAAATCAGCCAAATTCCAAATGAGGTTTTAATGGAACTAAATACTCTTTCTAGGAGCTAGGATGCAGTACTTCTGTAAATTCAGTGCAAATGCATTTTCCATTCGGTGTCACTGCAGTGCCTTGTCTGCTTATGTTCATTTCACGCAATTGCTTCATCCAGCCAGTTAAATTCCCTATCTTCTTTTTTTTTTAAATTTTTTGAAATCTGCTTTGTGGTGTTCAAATGAATATAGAATGATAGAAATGTGCATGAGATGGTCTTGGGGCTGTGTTCACTTGGTGAACTCTGTACTTGTAAAAATCTCTCAGCAGAAGTTTGTTGTTGTTGTTGTTGTTGTGTGCCTTCAAGTCGTTTCCATTTCTTCAGAGGGGGTTTGTCATTGCAATCCTCCGAAACTGAGGGAGGCAAATACCTTTTCTTATTTACCTTGGCCATAGCAGAACGTCTTTTAATTGGAATGTGCTTTATTTTTTATTATCGTTGTTGTTCGATTTTAACTTTAAAAAACCATTTCAAATTAATGTTTTTCATATTATTGGTTTTTAAATTGTTTTAATGTCTCTACTATTCATTGTTTTAACTGTATTTTGATTTCATTACATAAGGAGATGCTTAGGGTCCCAAATTAACTAAATAAAGAATAAAGAATGTGCTTTTAAAAACTTCTTGATTAGAAGAAGGTGGAAGGAAGGAAATATGGCAAAATACATATTTATTTAGCAAGTTCTTTTTAGCGTTATTTTTGGGAAACATGCTGGGGGAACCCAAAGGCAGCTTTTGAGGCCACATGCTTTATATTTCTTGGCATATTTATCATTGTAAACCTGAAATGTGGTAATGAATGAATATCACATTCTTTGGCTGGCACATTTTTGCCTTTTTGTATTCTGAGTACCGTAATTTATGACAGGTGTTCGGTTGCTGTGTAAGCGATGTGTCCAGTTGTATATTTATTGTTAAGGGGAGAATTAAGCAGTCACTCTGAAGTGATTTCGAGGTTTTTAGAGCTAATCCTTCTGTTAAGCTGTTGGGTTTTGTAATCCCTTTGGCATGATACCTGCAGCTCTAAGGACTAGAGTTCACTTCACAGGTTACCCATTTGAGAAGAAGAGCATAACCTTACTGTCATGAGTGGTAAAAACCAAAGGGACAAGCCTGCTAGTATTAAGTTTCACTGAATTCAGTGGGGGAAAAGTGAAGCACCTACTTCACTAAAACTGGTGGTGCCAAACAGTGCTAAAACATGACTGGATCCATGCCCAAAGTGTCTTGTGACAGCATTGATTAGCACATTGCCCTACTAGTTTCCTGATTGATCTGTTTGGATCGTCACATTGAAGGATGAGTAGTTTTTCCATTGTACTGTGCACCGAAGAAAGGTCTTCCAGACTGTTGATTCTGGATCCCTGTAGATGCTCTGATGGGTCATAATGCACAGCCACGTAGCTGAAGGGAAGCTGGTCTGGGATGTGACAGTGATTGGAAATTGTTTGAGAACTCTGTACAGTCTGTTTCGAATCTGGAATCTGATTGATGGTAATAGCAATAAACGCCAAGGGAAATCATGTTTATGGTGTAATTTCTGGGTGTGTCAGCTCTGTGTTACGTGCTATCTGGTGGGATGAAGACAGCTGATAACAAGCCAGTATTTGCTTTCACATTTTTGTGTTACGAGCAAAGTGTGGGAAAAGCTCTTTTTCTGGACTGTATCTCCCAGGAGCCCTCCAGCCAGAATGGCCACTGGTATTGAAATTGATTCTGAACACTTTTAAAAAATTTTTTGTCAGTGAGTTGACTCAATGAAGGAAAGAGGCCCTGAGTCTGAGCTTGCAAGATCTGAAGAGGGGCTCTTGGCAGTCTCCCACTCGAAGGTTGTTATATGTTAAAGCCAGCTTGGCTGCAGTTAAAAAATAACAGATATTAATTCTATTGACTGCTTCTGCAGCAATGGTGCATAGCGATGAACTGAGACATCCCAGACCTATCACTGCCTGAAGAATCTTCCAGATGGGTTACTGCTTGAGTATGTGTGTGTATGTGCTTTCAAATCACTTATTGACTTATGATGACCCCATTAAGTTCATAGGACTTTTTAAGGCAAGGAATACTCACAGGTAGTTTTGCCAGTACTTTCCTCTGAAACTTCCTGCAGCTTCTAGGGTATTTAAGCCCAGGTGACTTGATGATGTGTCACATACATACACATCTCTAATTCAGAAATTATTGTGGGGCTGGAAGGGAAACAAGAAATCCAAAGGTCATCCTCCTCCTATTTTAACTCTCTTACGTACTCCGTCCTCACCCTCCTGTTTCTTCTCTTTCTCTTTTCTTTTCCTCTTTCTCTGGGAGTCTTACTTTCATTTTCTACTGCAGCTATTTAAAAAAACCCAGTCAAGTAACTGATATAAGGAAAGTGCAAGCATGTGTCAGTATTGCAGTGCCGAATCATGGGCCTGTTTTTTTGCATGCATAGACATTTTTTAAGTTCTTTGTTCTGTTGAGTTGTAGCACTGGATGCAAAATAGCATAATTAAGCTAAAAATAAAATTGGAGAAATGAAACTGATTGTATTCAAATGGTATATGACACAAGATAGTCATGCAGTTTTTTGTTTTGTGGCTGGTTGGCTGGCTGGCTGTTTTTCCCTGTTTGTATGAAGCCAACATTTCCCGTGCCATGTTGGCAGTCTAGTTATCAAAACAAACTTGAAGTAGACCTGTATGTAACCTGTGACTCCAACAAAGTTCCCATGTGTTCTCCTGCCTGAATTCTGGCCCATCATTGCCTATGAAGAAGTCAGCAATCTTCAAAAACCAGTGTAAACTTTTCTGGTTAGCCTAATAAAGGTATTGCTAATCTTGTTTAATTGTCAACATGGCTACACCTGGATTTTCTCTTCTATAAATCACCCTCTTTCTACATGGCTATGGTACCCTAACAGCATTGGTTCCTATCTGTCCTTGGAAGCTAAACTGGGTCAGGGAACTGAAAAAGCCACCTCTGAACGTTCCTCACTTTAGGAAACCCTATGAAATTCACTGGGTTGCCATAATTTGACAGGCGACTTGAAAACACACACATACGCACAGTACTCTACTCAGTAGACTGCCTTGTGGTTTTTCTTTGCCCCCTTGTGGTGAAACTACAGAAATTTATGCTTGCTTATAGATCTGGTTTCTGTACCAGGTTATTTACAGTATCGTTGTAGATATTGTTCACCTGTGATGTGAATTTAGTCCCTGTGATAGCCTCATTCTTTTACCACTTGGTACTGCTTTCGAAGAAGTGAGTTTATATAGATGAAAGTTCATGCAAAAATAAAAACCACTTAGTCTTAAAGGCGCTGACAGATTGCATTCCCCCCTCCTCATTTTTTCCTTCTTTTTATGCTGCAAGAGGCTAACATGGCTACTTCTTTGAAATCTGTAACGTAGGGTTTTTTAAAGGTTGAACCAAAAGTTCAAGATAAGATATTGTTGGCATGAAAAATGGACTGATGATTTTTTTTTTCCCACCAGGAAGCTTCCTTTTTTTGCATAAGTGTGCTGGTATGAAAAGTCCCACTTAGCTACTATTTTAGTCCTACCTTTTCCTCTGAATGTCAGAATGATGTCATGGATCAGCAAAGATAAACCAAGCTAATTTATAGTAAAGTCACTTAGGATGTTGGTCACGTGGACAAACTGATTGACTATGTGATGATATCATGGTTTCTACAGTAAGAAGGTGGGCATTTTTAAATCAAAAATGGTTGTCAGACTACACCCAAGACTACAAACAGCTTGCTGTTTGAAGTTCTGCAGCCTGAAACTCAAGCACCTGGTGGAGGATGGAGGGCAATATGGAGAAGGACTGAATGTGTGCTGGGGACACGCTTTTGCTACATGAGCACTTCGCCCATTTTTATACTTCCAAAATTTATGAATGTCTGGAAAAGAAAATGTCTGTGAAATGTGCTTTCCCTCTCATTCAGTCTTTCCCCACCTTCATTTGTGCATAAGTAATAAATCATGATTTGTATCACATGAACAGCCAAAAAGACAAACAAATGAGTTCTAAAATAGATCAAGCCTGAAATTTCTCTGAAAGCCAAGATGGTTAAGTTGAGGCTGTCGTATGTTGGCCACATCATGAGAAAAGACAATAATGCTTGGAAAGGTAGAAGTTAGTAAAAAAGAGAGAGGACAGGGAGTCTTGCAGATGTCTCATCCACAGGGTCCCCATGAGTTGACATTGACTTGAAGGCAGTTAATAACAACAAAACCCCCAATAACTCTTGCTTTAAAATTATCGCAGTTATGTGAGTGGAACCTCCCATTTCAACTAGGCTTAGGTCCAGACTATCTAAATGTCTGTATCTCCCCATAAGAGCCTGACTGAGTTTTATGAACTTTGAGGAAGGTCTGTCTGTCTGTCCCACCACCCTTCTAGGCTTGTCTGGTGAGGACATGGGAGAGAGCCTTCTTGGTGACTGCTCCTGAGCTATGTTGCTTCCTCCTCTCTGTTTTCTTTTTGCCAATAGGCAAATACTTCCAGTCTGTCTGGTTGGGATGAGAGGATGTGAAATGTGTGCCCTGCTTATGCACGAGGTGTTTTTTTATGTTTTTAATGGTTTTAAATTAATATTTTCAAAGTAACACTTTAATTGCATTGATAGTTCAACATTTAGAATAATGTTTTGTACATATGGTTTTAGCCATTTTGCTTTAACATAAATAGTAAGCTGCTTTGAGTCTCATTTTGGGAGAAAAGTGGGATATAGATCAAATGAATGAATAAATGAATGAATAATAACTGCAAACAGCATAAGTCTTTCAGTTACAGACATCGCCTGGCCATCTTTCGTATCACCATAAAGGAGTGTCCCTTTGATGCTTTTTGGATTGTTGTGGGTCAAGAGAAAGGTTGCCTCTCCTTTTCAGCTAATCAGTAGCTGTTCAAAAACCCCATTTTGTGTGCAAGTGAGTCAAAAATATCAGAACTCTCACTTGTCCTAATCTTTGTGCTCCTCTTCTTTTGCTACAAGGCCCTTTTCTGTCCCCTTACCACCATAGTGAAAGTATTAAAGAGAACGGTTTGTGAAGGAAAATTACCTTAATGTTATTTTATGAGCCAGTAAATGAAGAGGTATTGCTCAGGAACATTAAGAAGGCAAAGGAACCCAAACAGAGGAAATTGTCTGGAGAGTTCAGGAAAAGGCAAGAAATAAAGATGGTGGATCTGTTTCTTTCTTTCCAGGAATGGCAAAAGCTGAACTATGACATCTACACACTAAGGCAAATGCGAAGGGAAGTGAGAAACAGGTGGAAACGCATTTTGGAAGATTTGGGTAAGCCTGCTTTTAGGTTACAGGAGTGCATGGTTAAAAAAAGAGAAAGAAATTTGGTGTGTTAGTCTGAGTATTGGACTACAACTCTGGAGACCAGGGTTCAAATTCCCACTCGGCAATGGAAAATTACTAAGTGACCTTGGGCAAGTTGCACTCTCTCAGCATCAGAAACAGGCTGTGTCAAGCCCCCTCTGAACTCTTTTTCCAAGGAAACGCTGTGACAGGGTCGCCATAAGTTGGAAATGACTTGAAGGCACACAACAATAGCATTGTTTTTAAAAAGCCAAACCTTTACTTGACAAGGAATTAATTTAGGATTGACCCAGCAAAAGCAGGACTTATAGCTGATATTTCAGAGTTGTGGGAAAGGGGCAAGTAATATTTTCCATTAGGTTTAAATATACTGTATATATTCCAGAACAAAATGCATAAAGAAAACATGTACAGTATATATATTAAGAACAATTGCTGTGGTTATGAAAACAACACAGTTCTGTTGCACACAAAAGACTTCATGCATTTTGTGCCATTGTTGTAATTTATTGGGAGACTTTATTTATTTGTATTCCACCTTTCTCCCAAAATGGGGTCTCAAAGTGGATTCCAACACTGATTAAAGCAGAATACTGTCAAACTCAACCATAATATTAAAAAACAGTTGAGCTGCCATATTGAAAACAGCATTATATTAGAATAGTTGAAGAGCATTTGAAAACAATAAAATGCTTATACATTTTTATAGGTAATAAAAACCAAAATGTGGGCAATAGTGACTCAGTGCTAGGGAATCCTGGGAACTGTAGTTTATTGTGGCACCAGAACTGTCTGACAAAGAAGGCTAAATGTCTCATAAAACTACAGAGCTTCCGAGCATTGAGCCAGGGCAGTTAAAGTGGTCTCAAACTGGATCACTTCAGCAGTGTGTTTTGGACCTTACATCTTCCTTAGGCTGTCTTCCGATAGTCAATATAACATTGGTATGACCTTACATGTATTAAGGTAGTGGGAGAATTCTACAAGAAAAAATGTACATTCCAAATGCTTTGTGTTCCTGAGATATTTCATTTCTCCACTGCTTCATATTTTGTCCCATTGCTTTCTATCAGGAGCCCTGACGTGTTTCTTTGAGACCTAGATTATGACTACTTTTATTCCTTTGCCAGCACCGCTTGCTTCAAGAGTATGGAGGCAGAGCACTTGCTAAAATGAGATTTGTAATCCTTCTGCTTTAGGTTTCCAGAAGGAAGCAGATACCCTGTTATCTGTGACCAAACGAAGCATTGTTAGTGACTCTCAGAATATGAGCAAAGCCCGCGAGTTCCTCTTGAAGCTGTCTGAGGAGACAACTATTTTCCCAACAAGCTGGGAACTTTCAGAGAGATACCTCTTTGTGGTGGTAAGTCTCTCCTTCCCACTTTCTGTGTTTACTTTCATATCTTTATTCCTGAAGATCCTGAGAAGAGGCTCCTAAATTTTAAGTAAGTATAAATGGAACAAAAATATACACAAAGCAGGACTTGGTAATAGCCCTGTCATTGCTTAATTCCCTTTCAGTTAGATTTATAAATTAAATTAGTAATTGGTTACTTAATCAACATTTAATAAGATTTGAATTGGACTCTACTCATCCTTGCCTAGCTGTAGCATAGTGCTGCTACACAAATGTAGCAATGTGCTGAACAAACACAAGCAGTGTCTGGTCCCTTCCAGCTCTATGATCCTGTGAAACCTGACTTGAGCCTTATTGTTATGAAATCCACAAATAGCATTCCTTAGAGCTTCCCACATGCACTTCTTGTTGTCATTACAATACTGTGTCTTTTTTGCTTCTTTGGCAGGATCGTCTCATTGCCCTCGATGCTGCCGATGAGTTCTTCCGCATTGCCAGCGTAACCTATCCAAAGAGAGTTCACACGACGCAAAATGAAGACAGACTGAAAACAACCCAGTGCAATTCTGCTCTGTCATAAAACTGCTCCTCTTGTGCTGGAAATGGCTGTTGTTGTTTTCTGTGAGATAAGCCAGAGTGGTGTGACTTCATCCCCCAGAGAAAACTGGCATATTTTGGAAGCACAGCAGGCAATCCAGATGCAGCACCTACAGCCCAGCAGGTGGCATGATGCCGTAGAGACTTGCTTAGTCTCAGGACATGATCTGTGACAGGGACACTCAGACTCTGTTGTAAGCTTTGGTGCTAGTCTAGGTGCTGGTGGTAGTCTTACATTTACAGCGAGGATACAAAGAGTACTCTGGTGGTGGTAGAAACTTCCCATTTAAAATGTTGCTTCTTATGTATGCAATATTTGTCACTTCACCAGCTGAGTACAATGATCTGTATTTCTTGTAAGTGGCTGTTTTCCCCTCTACCTGCCAGTGTTCTTGTTTAAGTGAAATTCTAATAGAGGGTGAAAGCTGCCATTTTGTCAAGTCCCCCCTCGCTTCTCTGAGTACGTCGTGTGTTGTGCCAGCAAAACCCATCTAGGCCCACCTATGCAATTAGAGATTATCTGTCTGCTAGATGTGGGTGACTTGTGTTTCTGTGACAAGACCAATAACATGTTGTGAATGACATTGACAATGGAAATGAGTTCCCGGCAGCAAAACTGTTGCCTTGTGTCTTAAGCAGTACTTTTTAGCAGGCGATGAAGCAGGAAATAAACTCCTGTTCTTTCCAAGCTGATATTTTTTGCCTCAAGATATATTTTTTTAAAAAATATATCTGTCACAGCTATTTTATCCTCAGCTTCCCCAGCCTAGCACAGATCCATTGTTAGACTATGAGAGGTTCATTTATAAAGCATCTTTTAAAAGAAATTATGTTGGGAAAGCAAATATGAGCTTTTCTTGATGGGAAATCTCTTGTTACCGATTTCTCCTAGATCTTGTGAGGTGACAGCTGATTCCAGGGGTTTCCTGTCCTCCATTTGCTATCTTGGGCACATGTTGAACTTGGACATTCCAGCCTCTTCTTAAGGTTTGCTCAAGCTGAGCATTCAGTAACTGAGAGGCACACAATCTTTCTATTTTTTCATCATCTTAAATGTTTGAACAAATTTGTGCTTGCTTTGTAGAAAACTATACATGTATTATGTTTCAAAAGCAAGCAATAACAAAATGTTTTAATATGACTGGGATATAGTATTTTGCTATTTTTAAATTTGGAAATGAGCACTAATTTTAAACTACAGATGTGGTGATGGCTCACCACTTTTGAACAATAAAAAATAAAATAAAAATGTTGATGCCCTTGCCAAATGTTATTTGACTTTTTTGTGTGTGTGGATGCAACACAGCAAACAAAATAGCAAGAGTGAGTTTAAGTGTTTATACCAGGATTGAGAATCATGCAGTCCTCCAAATGTTGGTGGATTGCTAGGCCCATCAACCCCAGCCATTGTAGCCAATGATGAGGAATGGTGGGAACTGCAGTTCAGCAACATATGGAGGCTCACATATGTCTCACTCCTAGTTTGTATCAACTATGTTCATATAACTGTTGAACTGTGAGTATTGTCACTTTTGCTATAAAAAGAGTATGTATTACCTCTATACATTGGTACTGTTAATTTAATAAATAAAGAGACCCTAACTGATATTTTTTCCCATTTTTTAAAATGTGTGTTAGAATGTTTCTAGGTTAATAATAAAACAGACCAGGGATATTAAACTGAAAACATGAGATACTGTTTTCTCAGGTTTCTAATGAGCCATTTTTTCTGGGGTTATGGCAGGATTGTAAAAAAATACATACAACTCTCTGGTCCTTATGCAGTATATTAGAAGACTTAAAGTGCAATCTTATGCAATTTCCTCAGCAGTAAATCCCACCGTGTTTTATATCATTTTAATTCCTCAGTAAATATGTTTAGGTTTGTAGTTTACACATGTTGAGTGAAAGCTGACTTGCAGTGCATATTGACCTTTTTTTTTTTTTTTAGATAGACATCTTTGGGGTGTTACACAGTTTAATTTTTTTCCAGAGCTTGGTAGTTACTTTTGGGAGCTGTAGATCCCAGAATCTGCAAGCCAGCAAGGCCAGTGCAGAGGGTCAGCTTCTAATCATGTTGCCTTCTGGGCTCTCCCAATCCAATACCAACTATCTGTCCCACAGATCTTTGCATAAAACCGGTTGTTGAATATAATGATCTGCTAACTGGGGCACTGGCTGTCCCACTGGAACTAGAAGTGAGATTTGTGACCACATCCTGAGACTATTCACAGAGAAGCACGGTAGGTCCAAGTTTGTGATGTGGGGGCAGGGAGACATGAAACAGGAAACCTGTTGAAGCTAAGCCCATTTAGCTCAGCTTCAGCAAACCAAGCTAGATATCCCTTATGATTAACTGGCTTCCTTCCCCCCACTTTTCCTGTGGCTTTTCTTGGAGATATCAGCAGTTAAACTTGCAAATTAAGCTTATGTTTACTTTCAGTCAATTGCAAAAAAGTATGCCAAATACATGATTTATAGGTGAGGGGAAGCATTTGCTAGGATGAACAGACACCTTACGCTACTTGAGGGAGTACCTTTTCTAAAGACATGCTAAAAATACCACAGTATCTAGTTCAACCATCCACGGAATCAGTGCCTGAATGGGAGATTATACAGGTTGAGTGTCCCTTATCAAAAATGCTTGGGACCAGAAGTGCTTAGGGTTTTTTATTTTTCAGATTTTGGAATATTAAATGCGATATCTTGGAGATTGGACCCAAGTGTAAACAAGAAGTGCATGTATGTCTTGTGTACACTTTGTATTGGGAAATTGGGAAAAACACAAAACTTTGTATCGTGTAAACTGGGAAAAATAGATCACCAGGAACATACAATATTCCAACTGGAACTGCTTCAGTCCACACAGACAGAATCAATTCTAGTGCTAACTAGTATATGTCAACAAATATGGAAAATGAAATGGTGACCAACAGACTGGATACTATCAATACACATCTCCATCCACAAAATAGGAGGCACAAAGCACTGCAGCAACTATAGGTCCATAGCATTAATTTTCCACGCAAGCAACATTATGCTCAAAATTCTGCAACACAAACAGCAGTTGTACATGGAGAGAGAAATCCCAGAGGTGCAAACAGGGTTCAGGAAAGGGAGAGGCACTAGGAGCCACATTGCAAACATACAATGGATAATGGAGCATACCAAGGAACTCCAGAAGACAATCAGCATGTGCTTTATAGACTATAGCAAAGCCTTTAACTGCATAGATCAAAAAACAAAAACAAGAACAACAAAATGGGATATTGCTAGGAAAGGCAGAAGATAGTAGAAAGAGGAAGACCACACACTAGATGGATGGACTCAGGGAGGTCACCAGTTTGAATTTATAGGACCTAAGCAGAGCAATGGAGGACAGGCAATCTTGAAGGGGTCACCAGGGTTGACTCAAGGGCAGTTAACAATAAACAACAAATTTTATGCACATAGCCTGAAAGCAATTTTAAACACTGCACAGTGAGCTATCCACATTCGCTGGGGTTAAAGACACAGGACCCTGTGAACGTGGGGAAAAAACCATAAATAAAAAAAATCGCTTTTTTAAAACCTGAGAGAACACTTCTAGGGATCTTTAGGTCCTCCAGTGCAACTGTTTAGTCAATATCTGCCAGCATTTTATCATAGAATCATGCTGGAGGACCTACAAATGCCTAGAGACATGTTTCCAGCACAACTCTGTGCTTGTCTCTATCTAAAAAAGGAACAATATACACTGCAAGTCAACGTCCAGCAGATTTGCACTGGAAGAACTAGAGATTCCTAGAGAGAATATTATATTCAATTTTGCAAAAGTCAAAGCTGCACATGTTGAGGGCTGACTGTATTGGTAATAATTTTGTGCATGGGTCAAAGTTTGTGAACCATCAGAAAGCCAAGATGTCACTGGAGATTATCACATGCCTTTTTCTTCCAAGCTGGGCATGGGTGTAAACCACTTAAAAATGGATGTTATTACACACATCCGTGCCCAGCTTGCAGGTGTCGCATACCTGATCTAGACTTTGCAAAGAACGGGAAAGTCCCATTCTTTGTGATGTCCGGTTCAGGTACATAATGCCCAGCCTGTGCCCATCTCGGGTGAGAAAGGCATGCAATAATCTCCACTATCACAGCTAACCATGTGGATGATTCTGGGGTATTTTGGAATTCCAGATAAGGGAGACTCAACCTGAATCAATCTGAGCAAATTATAGGTGTCAGAACAAACAAGTTAAATTTATCCTACATGCAAGTAAAAAATGTGAGCACCAGATGGCAATGTTGCCTCATCTACTGATAGTGTGCCAATTGTATACCATTTCTTGCATTTTCTACAGCCAGAGGAATTTTAAGCCAGATATTTTCGCTTTTGCATATGTGTGCATCCACTTAGTTGCAGATTTAACTTTAAATCTCTTGCCAGCATGGGGCAGCTGTGAAAAAGGAAAATTCGATGTTGGGGATCATTAGGGAGAAACTAAAAATAAAACTGTTGGTATCAAAAGGCTCTTACATAAATTGGCAGTTCATCTGTATGCGGAATACTATCATGGTTCTGGCTACTGTATCTGAAAAAGAAAATGATAGAACTGGAAAAGGTACAGAAAAGGGGCAACCAACTACTCTCCTATAAAGGAAAAGCCACAACTGGAGGGGGGGGGGGCTGTCTGCCACTACCAATGTGGATGGCTTTACAAGGAGATGAGAGAAATCTTTAGAGATAAAAACTAGAACTGGATAATAAAAAATATATCTGCATATCTCTATACTTAGTACCAGATCTGGGGAAGATGAACAGAAGTTTGCTGTTACAGTTGGCCCTCCTTATCCACAGATTTTTTATCCTCAGATTTGAGCATACACGGCTTGAAAATATTCCCCCAAAGTATCAATTCCAAATTGCAAACCTTGATTTTCCATTTTATGTATGAGACACCGTTTTGTTGTGCCATTATATTTAATGGGACTTGAGCATCCACAGATTTTGTTATCCATGGAGGGTCCTGGAACCAAGCCTCAGCATACAACAAGAGCCTGCTATGTATTCATGTCCTCTGCCTAGGCATTTAACTGGTCACTGGTCAATATGGTTCAGCATGGATGTTATTAAAGGATTGGCTTTTAAATGAATCTGCCATGAGACTTAACCTTCCATTAGGGCTGGAGAAAATGTTTACATTTGGAGAGAATCTCAGGAACCTTATTACAACTATAGATAGTACAGGTGAAACTAAAGTGGGGAAAACCAAAAGTAAATCTTACCATTTTTGGCATTTTACAAACCATACAGAGCACAGCTCTATTCTATTCTGTGTATGGGATTTCTATCCTGACTTTCTGTTAAAATTGGATTCAGTTTAAAGCATATTAGGTGCAAATAAGAGGTACCTGGGCTGTGAAGCCCCACTTAGTTCTGTACAAGAGCTTTCAATTTTTAAAAAATTCCTGCTGCTTTCTCCAGTCACTGACTGAGAAAGAACAGCAGATGCAGCTTGCAAGCTGGAAGGAGAGCCCTGAGAGCCCCATTTATTTCAAAGGTTGGAGGTTCCCCATCCCAAATGGAGATAAACATTTAGATAAATTTGGCCTTTCTATTTTATGCTGAAATATTGCAACCAAATGATCAGAAAGAAGGTGGCCAACTGAATTCCAACCCCTTGTTATGGTGGAGGCATCTATCTATTAACTAGACTTCTGTAGGAGGAGATTGAAAGCCAGGGAACAGTAACAGCGAACATTGTCTACCTGCATCTCTCTGCAAACCTCTTATGTTGTAAAGTCATCTTTCTTAAATCACCAGAACCACTGAGCTCTCTGCCACCAAGTGTCCCTGGCATTTGGGCTGCTGCTGCTGCAGGAGAAAGTCCTGCTATGACTTGGCCAACTCTGGAGCACCCTGGACCTGTAGCTCTTGGCCAATTCTTGTTATAGAAACTCCTTGGAGGATATTTCACAGCCATTCCTCATATTCAGCTGATCAGCACAGATCTTTATATATTGGATTGTTGCATATGTGCTTTGATGTCATATATAATGCACAGGGAAAGAGGGATAGACACCTGGAACGTTTACTGCAGAGGTAGGAAATGTTGTGGCCCTCCAGATGTTGGATTGCAACTGCTGCCAATCCGGACGGGTTTAGCCACTGGTGATGGATTATGGGAGCTACACGCCAACATCTGGAGGGCCACCAATGTTCCCTATCCTTGATTTACAGTCTGTATTTTTGTTTACGCCCCGAGACAGACAGGCCAAATAGAGTGGCTTCTAGCTTCAGAAAAAGGCTGCCTAGTCGGTGTGGTCCCAGAGCAATCGTGGCTGGAGATCTGCTTTGGCCCTTAGAAATTGTTACACTTAGGAGTTTATCATACGATGGAAGTTGGGGGTATAATGCAATGGCAATCCGAATGCAATCATGGGGTTTCACGTAATTGCGTATGAATGTATCTCATGCAATTTCGGGCAAAAGGGAAGTCATTCCGAACGCAATCATAGGTTTTACGTTAATGCGTATTAGAGTATCTCACTCAATTTCGGTCAATGGGGGGGGTCACTTTTGAGAAATGGAAAGTCATTCTGAACGCATTCCGAATGCAATTAGATTTCACGTAAATTCGCTAAACTAAATTGGGAGAAATTCCTCCCGTGTGATAAACTCCTTAGTGTTTACAATCTAGAATGCATCTGGATGTTCAGGCACTTCACACACATTTTCTTGTAATCCTTACACTAGCCCTGCAAGATAGGTCAGCATTATTATTAAACATGAGGGACTGAAACTCAGAGAGAGTGGCATGTTTAAATTCACCATAGTGAGGCCATGGCAGAGGTGAGGTTAGAACTGGGGGACCTTGCAATTAATCCCTCCAGGATCTGTGCTAAGACCCAGACCTAACTGATGTCTTCCTGAGGAGTGAAATCTTCAGTTCCCTTTAAATTTGATTTGGAGTTCCATAAACAGCATTTAAAAATTCATTTTTATGCTGATTATGACAGGCAACTAAGGTGCAATAGGCAGTTCTGAAGTGTGGCTAGATTAGCCTCATCTGGCCGGAAGATGGCAGAGCAGATCAAGGTTGTATTTTACTATGTAGGAAAGGAAGTGTGTATTCTGTGCACAAGCAATGGTTTAAATTGTATGTGATAGGAATCAGAATAGCTGGATTTAACAATTGCCTTCATTAGCGAGTGAGCATAAGTTTCTTTCCAAGTGCTTCATGCACATCGTCAAAGGAGACTTGTGTTTGAAAGGTAGACACTTCCAGTGAAATTTATTGCTTATCATGGTTAAAATGTCAAATTATTTTATAAAGTAAGTTATTTTAAATTATGTTAGTGCTCTGGACTCACTGAGGAAAGTTGGGGTAGGGATGGAAAGAATGTTAGCAATTAGACGTTCCCAGGTGGAACAAAGGAGTTTCCCAACAGTCAGCAGAATAATATAGAGCAGTGATAAATTTGTGCAATTTTTTTCTTGTATTTGACATCCTAAAGTGTAGGTTTGTGCACAAAGGGGAAGAAATTATGTATCTTCTTTGCCCAAAGCCAAATACTGTAGTTGAGGATGGAGTATAAATATTTCAAGTACATAAATAGAATGGGGCAATAAGAACATCCCTAGTTTTGCAGGATGTTACCTTTGGTGCTCTTGGGATAGTTTGAATGGTATCTACGAGAGGGTATCCAAAAGTTTTAATGATCACCTTTTTAAGAAATTGACAGAAAGTTTGTTTTGATTTACAGTTGTTAACTTATCTCTATGTAGTCACTATCTAGATTTATACAGTTTTCCCAGCGTATCTTCACCCTCCAAATACCATTATTGCAGAAATCTGCAGATTGCACCTGATGAGGATTTTACACTTTAGTCACTTCTGGCAGAGCCAGTCACAAAAATAAAGGATGCAAGGAGTTGATTTTCTCAGCAACGTGCACCTAGGGACCAATGATGACACTGACAAAATTTCATCAGTATGCCATAATAACTTCCGGGTGATAATTATTACTTTACGATACCCCCTCATAAGGCGCAATCTGCAGACTTCTACAATATCAGGTATTCGGAGGGTCAAGATACGCTGGGAAAAATGTATAAATCTAGATAGTGACTACATAGAGATAAGTTAACAACTACAAATTAAAACAAACTTTCTGTAATTTTTTTAAAAAGGTGATCATTAAACCTTTTGGTTACCTATTCATATAGGTATCTATAGTTCATCAAGCTGATTGTCTTTTTCTTGGATCTGTCTACCATTCCTACCTTACCTTTTCCTGGACCAAGAGTTGCCAAATGACCCTCTTCCATGTTTTGACTTAATGTAAATTGAAGCTCTTGTGATTATTATTATTATTTACCATGCTATGTTTCATTCCCTTAGAACATTCACTATATTCACACTCATACTGGGTATTTTTTTTCTTACTTTTCTTGAGCACTTTGATGGCACATGATGAAAAGCGCTCTAGAGGAATGGAAACAATGCTATGCACACCAGAATTAGCTGGCTAGCCAGCCACTTAAGCTGATAATCAGGGCTGATTTCAGATTTTCTCTATATGTAGAGCTCAGCAGAATGCTTTCTCAGGATTTCAGAGCAGAAAAATCAATCCTGTTACCAGTGAAAAATAAAAATAATGTCCGCTTGTTTTTCATAATTAGTTTGCTCTCATTTAGTACACTTTCATATAACAAACGGATTTAAAAGTTTCCTCTTCATGATTTAATGCAAAGGAAAATACAGCTTGAGTCTCCCTTATCCAAAATGCTTGGACCAGATTTTGGGTTTCTTTGATTTTGGAATACCTGTATTTGCATATACATACATTATGAGATACCTTGGAGGTGTGACCCAATTCTGAACACAAAATTAATTCATGTTTCATATACACTTTATACACATAGCATGAAGGTAGTTTTATACAATATTTTAAATATGTTTGTGCGTGAAACAAAAATTGTGTACATGGAACAATCTGAGAGCAAAGGTGTCATATCTCAGCCACCCATGAAAATATTTAATTTTTTATATTTTGCATTTCAGAATTCTGTTTAAGCAAGACTCAACCAGTATAAAGGCCAAGAACAAGACTAAAAAGCCTCCCCCTCTCTACCCTTCCCTGAATCTTTAGCATAAATAAGGTTTGGAGTCAAAGGCTTTCATGGCCGGCATCCATAGTTTTTTGTGGAGCTTTCGGGCTATGTGGCCATGTTCTAGAAGAGTTCCTTTCTAGAACCAGATGCTGACGAAACGTCAGAAAGGAACTCTTCTAGAACATGGCCACATAGCCTGAAAGCTCCACAAAAAACTATAGATAAGGTAGTTTTTGAAGTACAGTCTAAAAATGAGGTACTGCTTCCAAGACAGTTGTCATCCATCCTATATTTCTTCATTTCATATTTCCTGTGTAAATACAGTATGCTACACTTATGTCTGTTGAAATATTTTTGGTCCAGTTCTCTAATCTATTGAGTTCATTTTGAATCCTCTTGCCATCCTTTGAGGTATTAGCCACCTCTCCTAATCTGGTGTCATCTGCAAATTTGTTAAGCATTTTCCCATTCCATCATTCAGGTCATTTATGAAAACGTTGAACAACACAGTACCCAGGGAATAACCCTGCAGTGCCCCACCAGCCATTTCTTTCCAGGATAAAGAGGGACCACTTGGAGCATTCTTTGGGTTTGGTCATCAACAAGTTACAAATCCAACCAACAGTAGCATATCTTGCCCAGCTTGTCTGTAAGACTGTCATGTTGGATCATGTCAAAAGCCTTGTGGAAATCATGATATATTACATCCACAACATTTCCCCCGATCTATTAAGTTTGTAACTGATTTGTTTTGGAAAAAACCATGCTAATCCCCTTTTAACTTTTGAAATGAGTTTTTAGCTTTTTAAAATTAGTTTAAAAATTCTTGTATGAAGCTTTGGATGCCAGTTAGGGGGAAAGGCGAGATATAAGCACAATAAATAAATAAATAATCATCAAGCTGATTGAGTGGTAGTTGCTCAGATCATCTCCTTTCTTTTTCCTAAAATGGGGATAACTCACCTTCCCCCAGTGTGCTGGAACCAATCCTGTTTTCAAGAATTCTCAAAGATTACTGACAGAGGCTCTGCTATTATGTCTGCAAGTTCCTTTGGTACTCTTGGATGCAGGTCATCTAGTCCTGAAGGCTTGAATTCATTTAGAGTAGCCAGGTATTCATATACCACTTTACCTATTCTGGATTGCAATCCTAATAAATAATAATAATAATAATTTTTATATCTAAACTGCCCCTCTGCAAAGCAACCAGAGCGGTGTACAACAGGATTTAAAACAATCAACAGTTAAAAACATTCCTTCAACCCAATCCCTAACCCTCCCACCCCTTAAAATTAAATTACACTAATACAGAATTAAAATAGCAAATTACACAGCAAAATTCAATAAAACCAATTTTCCTTTGGGCAGCATAGGCAGTGGCAACAGGGGTCCGTTAAGCCGGAGAGTTTAGAGCCAGGAAGTTATTCCGGAAAGGCCTGCCGGAAAAGATGCGCCTTTACAGCTTTTTAAATAGGGGCATCATTCTATTTTCAGCAGATAGAGTACTGTTTTCCTTTCGGGAAACTGTCTTTTCTCTGTCCCCTGTTAGATGTTCACCATGCCACTATTCTGCTGTTTCCTTGTTCAGATCTTTGTCCTTCATTTTGCTCTGAACAGAGCCATGAAAATCCTCTTTATTACTTTTAATCTCTCCAGCATACCTGAACTTGTTCTGAGCTTTAGCTTTGCTTTCTGTCTACAAGTACTAGCTGTTTACTTGCATTCCTCTTTGGTGATTTCCCACCCCTTCCATTTTTAATACATGTCTCTTTTCAACCCTGTCTCATCAGAACATTCTTTAGACACCAATCCTGATTTCTTTAGGAGCCTCCCACTTTTCTTTCTCTTTGAAATTGTTTGCAATTGTGCCATCAACATCTTCACATCCCATCCTTGCTCTTAAGTATTTCTCTAAGCTTACAGAAATCAGATTTGCTGAAGTCCAGAGTGTATTTCCAACTACATTTGTTTTCCTCTATCTTCTGTGCAACACACCCCAAGAGGACATGACCTGTCCTATCCAATGTTCCCACAGCTTTTATTCTGCCGACCAGTTCTTCCCTCTTGGTTAGGATCAGGTCCAATATAGTTGATTCCTTTGTTGCCTTTTGCATCTTCTGAGCAATGAAATTGTCAGCAAGTCAAGTGAGGAATTTGTCGAACCATTGAATTATCAATGGTTCAGTTGGTGGAGATTGCACCAGGCCCTTCATTGATTGAAATGATGCACTTTTCTTCCTCCCTTCCTACAGCTTCTTCCTAAATCTCATAGCATTGCTGTTATTATCAACCATTTCTGTGTTGCTTTAGTAACGGTTCAAACACCTGGGGTTGAGCTGTTAGTCTCACTGGACTTGCGATGTTAAAAATGCATTCCTGCATAAGGATATTTATGTTGCTATCAATTATACTTTCCATTTAACTATTTATTTATTTGCCATTAATCGATATGCCGCCTCTCCTAGAATAGGTGCCACATTTGCAAGAAGAAGGCTCCTCTTTTTGGAAGTGTTTTGAAATATTGTTACTTGCCCCCAGATAGGCCATGTTTAAAATACTGACAAATACTCCCCAGAACACATTGGCATGTGTCAAGAGGACATGATGTCATCCATATGGAAACAATGAATAGTGCTAATCATCCCTAGGAGACACTGGGTTGATCCTGCAAACTCCCACCCCTCAATAGCATTTGTAATCTAAAGTGGCTTTTCCCTCATTTTTGACTCTTACACTAATCATTCTGTGGGAATATCTGTACTTCCGTTTGACATGTTGATGGCAAGGTCTGGATTTACTTCCCCCCCCCCCCTTATCATAAAGGATAAACTTGCAACCCCGTATCTCATGGGATTTTGCACACTTCTTAAATAATCCTTACTCATTTGTGATTCAGCTGCAATCGGGAAACAAAACAGATGAGACAATCCATCAAAACAGATGAGACAATCCCAACGGCTAGATGGGAATGTGCAAATTTCCAGCCTTCGTGATGCTTTCCTCCAATGCGATCGTTGAAGCAATAGTGATACCTCACTCTTTATTCAAAAGCAAATAAAGTGACAAAGCATACTAAACTTGCTACATTTTAAATTCAGTTTTATTGGAAGCAGGATGGCAATATGGGTTGCTTTTGCATGATCATGGAAATTTCTAAAATATCCTTTGCTGTATTTATATTTGTATATTTGTTTTTCTCTTCAGGACAGTGGTCTCTGAATTACGTTTTAGCACACAGTGGGTCCTTGAAAGCACGGAGTGCAATAGGAAAGCCAGCATGGCGTAGTCTTTTTGAGTGTTGGACTGGGACTCCAAGAGACCAGCATTTGAACCCCCTTTCAACCATGAAAACCCCATTGAGTCGTGTTATCCTCAGCCTTAGAGGCAATGTCAAACTGCTCTTTTCAAGAAAGCCCTATGATAAGAGTTGACTGGTACACATAAAACAACAACAGTGTAGTACAACAGATCATGTCTTTCACCCACATTGAGAAGAATATTGCTATGCCATTGTCAGTTTCTGCCAAAGAGGGGCAAATTATCCAAGTTAGCATCTGCCAATCCTAGGGATATGGTTTCTCATTCTCAGTTCTGTTTCCACAGTTAGTGGCCTCTGGATGGAGACATGTTGTGTGCTGGAAATCTAGCCAAGGTACTGCACTTTAATTCCTTTAGCTGCATATACATAGGAGTGAATGGAAATACATACATGGCAATGCATCTATGGCTTACGCAAACCATGGTTAATGAGGTTTAACGATGGTTAGGAATTGGTATTGGAATTGATGAACCATGACTGCAAAACTGCTGTCTACTAGAATCAGAAATATGAAGTATGAATGAAAGTTATGATTTAATATAGTCCGAACTGGTAATCGATAGCTATGGCTGCTTCTCCACAATCTGAAGCCTTCATTGGTGTGAGATAGAATTATGACAGAATATTGCAATAAGAAAAAAAAAATAAAGTTGAAGAACCTGCATCCTAGTTTGGGGGTCAAGGGAACAAGGGGAGGACAGTATGAGAGGTGACACTTTAAATTCCACTCTTTCAGGACCATGACCCTCAGTCTTGCTCTCTCCTTCACAGCTATTTTTAAATCTTAAAACAAAACCTGGAGATATGATCATGGATCTCCTGCTGTAGTCTTGAGGCCAAGCCTAAGAAAATGGGGTGCTTAGCTGATGAAAATGAAAGTAAGAAAGTAGCTTTAAATTATGGTGTACTTGGATGTCTGAAAGCTCATAGCTAAGCTTGGGTTCTAAACACAAAACACAGTATGCAAAGGAATCTTGCACCACCTTCGAGACTAACAGAAAGAAAGAAGTTGGTAGCATGCACTTTCGTAGACGAAAGCTTTTTTTATTTCAGTTAGTTTCAAAGGTGCTACATGATCCTGTTGCAAACTGATTTTTCAGACTAACATGACTATGTCTTTGAATTTTATCAACACCCAGTTTACCTTTTCCTTACTGTTTCCTTCTGTCAGGTGTTCTAGACTCACTAGGGAGACGGTCCTTTTCAACTATGCATATGCAGTCAAATGTCTTTCTTGTGTTCAGCCCGCATCTCTTGTTTGGATGATTTCCAGTGCCTGGTGACGTAGAAGCTATTTTAAACTGCTTACTCCACTCCCGCACCATAGCTGTCAAAAGTGAAAGGACTGCTCTGGGTCTCTTCTTTCTCCCTCCGCAGTCTGTTGTGTTAGACACAGCAAGCTGTGGGCCAGACTTGAATGCATCTGAGGCTGGAAAATCAGATACCACCAATCATTAAAAAGAAAAAGGGCACCACAGACCAGATCCTCAAAATGCATAATAATAAATAATGATATAATAATAATATAATAATATATCTTTATTTATATACCGCCCTTCCGACGATCAGGGCGGTGCACAACATATACATAATTAAAAATATTCCAGCAATAGACAAAACAATATCCATAACAATATCAATATAACAGTAATACAATAATAAAATTTTATTTTTATCCCGCCTCTCCAAAATGATTGGCGTACACAACATAATAACTATAAATCCCATTATCCCTCCCTCATTAAACAATACACATAGTTATAATACCATAAAACTAATACACTAATAAAACTAGTAAATACAGTTAAAAACCTTAAACAGTAAAACAATCATAGTAGAAGCAAGACAGCATGGGGCAGACATTGGACAACCCATATCAATGGGTTGAATCAGTCAATCAGGGAAGGCCTGTCAGAAGAGATCCATCTTGACAACCTTTTTAAAGCTGTCAAGATTGGTGATCTGTTGGATCTCTTCCAACAGGCCATCCCAAAGTTGAGTAGCAGTCAGCTTGGTCTTCATTGGTTGCAGCAAATTTTTCCCAGAGAACCTAAGCATGTGGGGAGGGTTATAGGGAAGAAGACGTTCCCACAAATAGACTGGACCTAAGCCATGTAGGGCTTTAAAGATCATTACCAACACCTTGTACTGTGCCTGGAAACTGATAGGCAGCCAGTGGAGAGATTTTAAGATTGGTGTTCTATGGTCACCTCTAGATTTTCTGGTGACCAATCCAGCTTCCCTATTTTGGACTAATTGAAGTTTCCGAACTAGGCACAAGGATAGCCCCATGTAGAGTGCATTACAGGAGTCAAGTCGTGAGGTTACCAGCACATGTACCACAGTTTTCAGGTCCCCTGGCTCCAGGAAGGGTCATAGCTGGTATATCAGCCAAAACTGATAACAAGCACTCCTGACTATCACATCTATCTGAGTTGACATCTGGAGGGACGAATCCAGGAGCACTCCCAAGTTGTGAACATAGTCCTTTAGGGGAAGTGGAACCCCATTCAGGACTGGTTGACAAATCTCCATACCAGGATTAGGGGGTCCCTACAACGAGTACCTTCATCTTGTCTGGATTCAATATTAGTCTGTTTTTCCTCATCCAGTCCATTACCATCTTAAGACATTTATTTAGAGGAGAGATGCAGTTAAACTGGATTGCAGGCAAAGTGGGACCATTTCTTTTTATTGATGCACTGATGCATATTAATGTGTTTTAGTCTGTTCTCCTTTTCTTTAATTCTGCTTGAGTTTTTAAAAAAGTAGTTTATAGTTACTGTATATATTCATGTATAAATCTAGAAATTTAGGTAAAAAAATTGATCCCGAAAAACTGAGTTGACTTATCCATGGGTAAATATCTTAACTCTTATTTAAAAGAAGGAACCATTGCCTGGTGAAAGGCAAGAGTATAATCTGTTCTGGAAGCCCCAGCCCCCTCTACACTCTCATCCACTCAGCCTTAAGAGTGAGCACAAAGAGTTATTGCTGCTGGAATTTTGTAAGTTCTTTGATATTGTTTTCCTTTGATTCATCCTTTAGTTCCTTTGCTATATGACCCTAAGTTTTACCCTTGCCTTATCCACAGGTCATATCAAAATCTATAATTTGGCCCCAAAATTTGCCCTTGACTTATACATGAGGTCAACTTATAGTAAGTGCTTTTTCAGCCTCTCAAGACCTTCTGCTTTCACCAGTCTGAGACATATCTGCAGACCTGGGCTTCTGCAGGTCTTCAGTCAAAGTTTAGTTTGAGATTTAAAATAAAAATCATGGATCTAAAGAACCAAGTTGCAAAGACAACTGGTTTGAACACACCTACGGCAGCTCCTTAACTTCACTTGGACCTCTATTTAAGTGCAGTTTTCACTGAAGTTACGGGAGTAGTACTGTGCTGTACCACTTCAGACTGCAAGTCAGTTCTTATCCTCTTCTGCACAGTGGGGAAAAATCCTTGGAGAAGAAGACTTAGACTGATATAACAGTTACAGTCATGGTTTCTATATGGAAGAAAAAATCTTTTCTGAAAGAATATTCAGCCATATAAGCCCTCACCTGTACTCTGAAATGGTACAGCTCAGACAAAGGTTGATCCACCTCATTTGAGAATAAGAGCAAACATTTTCCAGCATGCTTGATGGCTGCGAGTACTTTCCTGTTAATCTTCTCATTTCTGAACATTTATCCTTAGGGTGGCCTGTTCTTCATCAAAGTCAAAACAAACTGAGGAGGAAAAATATCATATCCTGTCCGCCTGTTCCGACCAACTTGAGAAAGGGTCCTTCAGACAGCAAACAACACACTATTGCTGGAAAAATGAAGATTGCCTGCAAAGTAGCAGACCTTCCCCCTCCTTGTAGGCACTTGTGGGTAAGCAGGCTGTCCATCTGTGGCCCAGGCAGTGCCTCTTTAAGAAGCTGACCTGTGTTGGTTTTTCTGAATGAAAGAAATAAATGAATGGATGGATGGATGAAGGCATGCTCTGGTTCTTGAGGGATGGGGGTGACTCAACACAGCTGTCTCTATGGGTATAAACAGCATAGCTGCCTGCCTGCCTGCCTCCAGCAGCTACAGTGATTACCCAATATTTTCCTCTTGTCTCCAGACACCACTTCTCATAAATCCCTTAGCTGTTTTGGCTTTGGTGCAAAGCTTGAGGTTTTAGGCAAACGTATTCATCCGTGCTTGTGAGCCAGGTGAACAAGAAATGATTGGACAAAACCCTGGGAGTAGCTTTGGTCTGGAACAGGCAACATTTTGGAGCTCATTGCAGACTAGTTTTGGAAAAGAAAACACAAGAGGAAGGACACTTGCTCAGAGAAAACAAATTGTGTTTTTCAGCTAGTAACTCAGAGGTGCTAGGCTTTCTTCCTGTTAATAATGCATGGCAGGATTGATCTTAGAACGCCTTCTAAATGTATTATAGACATACCTCAGTGAACAACGTCTCTGACAAAGAAGCTCCTTTTTACAAAGGAGTATATCATACAACGGAATATGGGGGTATAATGCAATGGCAATCCAAACACAATCATGGGGTTTCACGTTATTGTGAATGAGTGTATCTCACGCAGTTTCAATCATTCCTAACAGAATCATGGGGTTTCACATAATTGCGTATTAGAGTATCTCACGCAATTTCGGGCAATGGGGGGGTCATTTTCGGGAAATGGGAAGTCATTCTGAATGCATTCCAAATACTATCAGATTTCATGTAAATTCGCTAAACTAGCGAATTCACGTAATTGCAAATTGGTTCCATTTGCAATTGAGAGAAATTCCTCCCATGTGATAAACTCCAAAGTCTTTTTTGCCCACCCAACCTTCTTTTTCTCCTTGTTCTCTGTTTATCTGGGATGTGGGTTTTCTTAAGCAGCTTTGGCACTGGGGGATGGTGAAGGAGTGCTGGAAAAACGCAGACTTTTGGTGTCAGGCTGCAGCAGCATATCATAGAATCAAGGGCCATCCAATCCAATCCCTTTCTGCCATGCAGTGATACGCTCTCAAAGCACCCCGACAGATGGCCATCCAGCCTCTGTTTAAAAACCTCTAAAGAAGGAGGCTCCGTTTGCTCTCTGAGGCAACACATTCCATTGCTAAACAGCTCTTACCATCAGGAAGTTCTTCCTAACGTTTAGGTGGAATCTCTTTTCCTATAGCTTGAATCTATTGCTCTGTGTCCTACGCTGCAGTAGACAATACAGAAAAGCTGGGACTGGAAAAAATGGGGTTCTGCTCAGGGGTAGCCTACTATGTATGTTGTGATCTGGTTTCCAACAGGCAGGGTATACTTAGGACTTTATCACACAAGGAAAATCGGGGGTTTAAACAGTGATTATTCTATGAAAATTGAGTGATCATGATTAAGATTTTCACATGACATTATGGTTAAAGAGCCATTATCCTGGGAATAACTAGGCAATAAACAGTCACAAATAATTCATGTGGAAATCCTGTGAATGATTGTTGCTGTTTATTGCCTGGTTATTCTCTGGTTACTCCCAGGATAATGACTCTTTAATTGTGATGTGTGTGAAAATCTTAATCATGACCACACAATTTTCACAGAATAATCACTGTTTAAACCCCTGATTCCGCCCGCCGATTTTCCCCGTGTGATAAAGTCCTTAGTAGCAGTCCCCAGAATCTCTTATGGTGGTGTGTTGTTGTTTTCACCCTCAAAGTCATTTCCAACTTACTGTGATCCTAAGGTGACCCTGTCACAGCGTTTCCTTGAAAAGATTCTTTAGAGGGGGTTTCCCTTTGCCATCCTCTGAGGCTGAGAGAGTGTGACTCATCCAATGTCAGACAGTGGGTTTCAAGTGGGGATTCCAATCTAGTCTTCAGAGTCAAACTACTATACAACATATGAGCACAAAACAGAGACAAAGGAGAAGACCACAAAAGCCTACCTTGCCAGCTACACTTGCCCACATGTTTTAAAAAAAAAACATAGATCTGTTGGTTTGGCCACCAAAACGGAAATCATAAGAAAAGAGGAGGCTGGTGAAACAAAAAGTCATCCCTGGATGCATTTTGGAAGAAACCTTCAAGTGGTCTCTAAGGGCTAGCTTACATGATTAAAATACTCCTCATTCCAGTTGAATAGAAACTGCCACAGACAATTTGCAGGAATTTGGGCTTTTTGCAGCCCCCCCCCAAAAAAACCTCAAACTTTGCAGAAAAAGGCTTTTTGTGGATTCAGATACCTGTGCATTTTCAGTAGAGGGAGGGTGAAGAGATGCAAATTTGTGTAGGAAATTAATGTGCAAAATGTGCGAAAATTACAGCAAAACATATAATATGTAAACTAAAACTAGGAGGTTCAACTTTTTTTTTGTTACTTATGCCAGACTAATCTGACCTAGCGGCTTCACATCACATGTGAATATTGTTAGCTTTTCCAAACTCTGATTACACAGAGACAGTATGATACAGAGATTTTTGGGGAGGAGAGAAGGATTTCTTTCTTAAATTGCAAAGATGAAACTTTGGTTATCATAACCTCTAAGCCACATCTGTGTAGTCATCTCTTTCTAGAAGGGCACATGTGTGTCTTCACTGCTTTGAAAACAATCTTCCTGTCTAGTGCAGGGAGTGCTATTCTGCTTGTCCTGATGATAAAGAATATCAGTTCTTGAAGTTAACAACTATATAGAAAATTGACACTAAATGTAACATAACAACTATGATTTGACCTGAGTGAACCTGATGATTATTAATAGAATCTATTACCAACAGCAAGAAAACATCACAGCATTATAATAGACAATATCAACATACCGCATTAACTGTGGCTCTAGACGACAGCAAAAATAAAGCCAGATGGCTTAATAGTGCTGCTCCCAACAAGCTGGGTGCTCATTTTATCAGCCTATGAAAAGATGGAAGGCTGAGTCAATCCTGAAGCCCCTAGGATCAAAACTCACAACCTTGCAGCTGCAGTACTGGCATTTAACCACTGCACCACCAGGGCTCCTGTAACAGCGTACTATTGATTTTAGTACTAGGACTGGGTAACAGTGGTGAAACCCAGGAGGTAATGCTGAGCTGCATGTACACAGAGCAGTCAAAAATGTGGTCAACAACATGTCTGAGGAAATGAGGTGAGACAAGGCTTTGCAAATGAGGTTGACGTCACCAATGTGGGAGAGGAACAAAAGCAAAATGCAACAACAAAATGCATGCCCCAAATTTAGACTGTCATAGACTGTCATAGAATCCTAGAATCATAGAGTTGGAAGACACCATGAGAGCCATCCAGTCCAACCCCCTGCCATGAAGGAATACACAATCAAAGCACATCCAAAAGATGGCCATCCAGCCTCTGCCTCTTTTATTACACAAAGGAAAAGGTGCTGCTGATGTTGTTAGATCACAGCATGGTACCGGTAACCTATGATTTCAAGATGGTTGCATGCATCATGTGAATTACAACCTTAAATTTGTTTATTATTTATTTATTATATTTATTTGTATCCTGCTCTTTTCCCAGGACTGGAACTCAGAGCGGTTTCACAGCATTAAAATCAGTACAATTAAAACATTTTTTTAAAAAATGGTCCAACATCTCATCCTGTCCTTATAACAATTCCTTAAATGCCTGTGTGAACAGGTAGGTCTTCACCTGCCGGCAGAAGGCCATCAAGATGAGATCTATTTTGATCTCCCTGGGCAGGGAGTTCCAGAGTCTAGGGGCAGTCATCGAGAAGGCTCTCTCACGTTCTCACCAACTGTTTTTGTGATGGTGTTGGGACGGAGAGAAGGGCTTCTCCAGAGGATGTTGGAGTCCGGGCCAGTTCATAAATGTGGAAACACCAGTATATTATCAGGCACAGATGCCATAACTTTCACGCATTTGGACTCTCTCTGTGTCTCTGTTACATTTGACAGACAGATCCAATTGTATCAGCAAAAAGAATCAGTGACTGTGTGACAGCAACTGAAAGATATTCTGTGGGCTGAATCTTTCATTTGGGCAAATCTCCTGACTCAGAAGCCAGGAAAAAGACATAACAAAAGCATATTAATTTTTCAAACTGTACAGCATGTCAGCAAACCACACTATGTAAGATGAGTACATACCCTTCCCACCAGCTTCCTCCCGAAGCCTGCGATTCTCTCCTCCACTGCCCCAAAGAGAAATACAGAACACTCTTTTGTACATTGGCCAGCCCAGAAATTTTCTCCTCAATTCCCATGGGATAGGTGACACTCTTGAAATCAAAATCCTTGCCACAGGAATGTCAGTGTTCCTTTCCTGACCAGTCAAGTAACCCAGGAAAAGATGTGGTCTTACAGCCAGCATATCCTTGAACACAAATCCTTCCTCTCAGCATTTGGATTAGAGTAAAAGGGAGACAGAGACTTTAATTTTCCTCCACAGATAGCACTTGGGGAGGAATTTCTCCACAAATTTTACAGGATGGGCATACACATACTGTACATACTGGTCAAAATCCACACCAATTGTGGAGTGAGTCTGGGGGTGCACCATTCTGGACTCCTTTGGAGATCTGTGTTAGGGTAGCTGCTATTTTGGGTGACCAAAAAATGGTGGTGTATTACTTTCATATGATTTAGGGGGCTTTGGTTGGCTGCACTAGGAACCACATTTATGCGATTCTGCTTGCACAAGAATATTTTCATTAGCAATAGCACTTATCTTTCTATACTGCTTCATAGTGAATTCAGCACTCTCTAAGCAGTTTACAATCTATAAGCCAATTAACCCATGAAACTGGGTATTCATTTTTCCAGCCTACAAAAGGATGGAAGGCTGAGTGGACCCTGGAGCCCTGGGATCAAACTCACAACATTGTGGCTGCAGAACAGTTGGCCCTCCTTATCTACGGATTTTTTATCCACGGATTTGAGCATACACGGCTTGAAAATATTCCCAAAACATATAAATTCCAAATAGCACCTTAATTTTCCATTTTTTAAAATATGGGACACCATTTTGTTGTGCCATTATATTAATGGGACTTCAGCATACACAGATTTTATTATCCACAGAGGGTCCTGGAACCAAACCCCAGCAGATAACAAGGGACCACTGTACCAGCATTTAACTACTGAGCCACCAGGGCTCCCTATAGTATAGTATTTTCGTACAGTGTCCAAAAGGATTCAGGCCAGAAAACAGTTGCCATAGAACTATTCTTGTCCGGTTAATCTCTCTCACCCTTGTTCTCTGCTTTTCAGTCTTCAGGTGTAAGATTTTGATGTTGCTGCTCCTTTCTTCCTTCTTTCCATTGCAGTGGTCTGCCAATTTCAAAGGCTACAGAGAAGCACTGAAGCTATGCTTGACATGTAAAACCAGATTCTCCAACCTAATACCCTTCAGACATTTTGGATTATAACTTGCATCATTCCAGCTGGCAGGAGATGATGGGACTTGCAGTCCAATACATTTGGAAGATGATGGCTGGAGAACGAAGACCTGGAACTTCACAGCATTGGATGAGGCAGAAAACTAGTTTTTTTAAAAGTTGGAGGTTATGGGCATACACTTTAGTAGGTGTAATCTACTAAATCAGTCACTCAAACAATAGGAATGTAAGGAAAATAAAGAAAAAGCTATGCATCTGTTTCTAGTTACTGTGCATGATTCAAAGCATAAAGAATATTACAGTGAGTAATGGCATCATGGTTACACAATGTATATAACTAGAAACAGAGATCTGAATGAATTACTTTTTTTGTTGCTAGGCCAGATAGACAATAATAAAATTTTCAATGCTATCCAAATAAAAGAACGGTAGAAATAGTCAAAGACCTGTCCACAACACCATCACCATTTGACTTTCAGGACTTGTTTTGATTCCCTGCGGACTTGACAACCACAGGTGCTCCCCCCCCCCCCACAAATGCCACTATTGGGCAGTGCCTTTTCTCTTCTGTGGAGAGTTTAGCTGGCTCACCCATCCTTCTCAAAACATATAGCTACTTGCTTTTATATGGCTCCATCTTAGCCTCTCTCCTACACCTTGCTTTACAGGTCATCTCAAGTGTCTCCGGTTAAAAATCTATGGGGTGCCATCTCATTCTAAAAACCCCAACCAGCTTTTCCAAAGGCCACGTGTAGCACCAGGGCATATGATGTATGGGAGGCATTCATATTGTCTGCAATTCATTGCAATCCAGTCAAACTGTACATTAAGCCTCTGTATTTGTTATATTTATTTATCACTTTTATATACATTTGGTCTTCCGCCTCCATGGATTCCTTATCCATGGATTCAAGCATCCATGGCTTAGAAATATTCAGACAAAGTATAAATTCCAAAAAGCAAACCTTGATGTTGCCATTTTATATAAGGGACACCCTTTTACTATGCCTCTGTATTTAATGAGTCTTGAGCATCTACTGATTTTGGTATCCACGGGGAGTCCTGGAACCAAACCCCAGCAGATAATAAGGGCCCACTGTATTACTTTTCTGCGGATGTGTTCAGGACAGATGCCTAGTCAATGGCACTTGTGAAGCCTACAGGAAGGCAGGGCGAACCCAGCTGGAAACAGGGAAGAATCCCATAATTGCAAACCAATGCTTGTTTTCCTGGGAGTAACCTGGACTGAATTCAGTGCAATAAAATATCAAGTAAACAGATATGGTATATCCTCCAACTGCCCTCATTTGGTAGGGAAAGTCTTGGTTAATCCTCTGTCCCTCCACATTTTCAGCTGCTTTTAAAACATCCCAGTTTCCCTCTCCCTCATTTCCCCCTTTGTTGCTTAAAACTGAATTCAAAGTACAAAAGTGGTTTGCACAAAATTATCTCAGTGGAGTGGGGTGGGAGGAGGGAAGGGGCTAAGGTATGCTCAGCCAAAAGCAAACAGCTGCAGCCTTTCCTAGCTTGTGTGCTTTCTCTCATTAATAACTTTCTCCGTTTTGATCCCAGTCTGATGCTGCTTGGCCACAAATGTCATGAACTTCATGTGTGAAAGGTTGGAGGATATGGCGTGGAATACTAGTGCTAATTGGGAAACTATATGAATGGACCTTTACTACTCATTTTATCATAATGTCCTGCAATGGATATTAAAATGCCGAACATTTTTCATTTGGAAAGTCCATTGATCCAACAGTATTTTCAAGGAGATGCTTAATTCTTACCCGGCATTGGCACACATTAGGATTGAACTCATGACCTGTAATGGAGTGGAAGATTGGGGGCTGTGGAGTCCACAGGCTACATTTAGCCCAGGGAACGAGTAGATTTCGTGGACCTAAGGCACCTCCTGGACCTGCACATACCTATCCAAAGCCTTCAGAACCTGAAGAAAAAAAATGTTGGGCAAAAAACTATTTTTAGCTTTAAAAATCTCTCATCCAGGACAGCTTCCATGTTAAAATACTGTTGCTGGGACACTGCAAGAGAAAAAACAAGAAAATATCAAAGAGGCACAATGGTACTTCCAGGGGTTATTCAAACGGTGAAAAAAAAAATCCTGGATTAATCTCTGTTTTTTGCATGCGTTTTGAATGCATTGACTAAAGTTTTGAGTGGGGCTAACCCAAAATTCACAAAGCCTGGGATAATAGATCTTGATTTTTTTTTTGAGTTTTCCAAAAGATTTTCAATGTTGGCTGTGTGTAAATAACCCATGTAAACAGACCTGGGATAAACTGGGATAAAACTAAGTGTGCCGTAAACGTGTTTTGAATACATCCACATCATCGACTCCATTTTTATTCACAGTGCTGACATGTGTGAGTAACAGAACGCACAGAGAGGTTTGGAGATGTGGTTCCTATTTTTTTTTTTAAATAGTGTGAATGACAAAATAGGAATGCTTGAGTGAGATTATTTACTAATCTCACTAACAAAAATATTTGAATAATAAATTGTGCAGTATGACAGCTGTGGCCACAGTAGTGGGTGGAGCTCTTCAGGCTCTCGAAAGAGGCAAAAATAACACATCTGAGCCCTGATGTGTGCCTACCCCAGCCTCAAATGACTATTGAGCAAAAAACCATGTAATATCTTCTGGGCTGGGGAAGGGAGGGAGGGGTGTATTGCCATAGAAAACTGTGAAGCTTCCCAGAATTTATTGCTAGATCTGCTCATTCAAATTGAAAATTTAGGAGATTATCACACATCTTTTTTTGCCTTATCCAGGCATAGGCTGGTCATGGGCTTAAACAGGTGAAAATGGATTTCATTGTACGCCTCTGTGCCCAACTTGGCAGCATCATGTACCTTTTTCAAAGACAATACTTTCCCATCCTTCGAAAAGTATGCCAGGAGTCTGGATCAGGTATGTGATGCAGCCAAGTTGGGCATGGAGGTGTGCGATAAGATCCATTTTCACCCATTTAAGCCCATGCACAGCCCATGCCCAGATCGGGCGAAAAGAGATGTGTGATAATATCCATGGTCATTGGTCAGAATCATTTAGCATTTTTGCTCCTGTCTGACCTACTTCTTAAGCACCTGCATTTTCTGGTTTCATTGCTCAAACCTTCCACTTGCAATTCCATTGTGTTTGTCTTATGCAAGCAGACTATTTGTTTAACCTTGAACTTAAAAGACCACAGTTAATGTGTTTACCTGCCATCTTTAATCCTTTGACCTCTTTACTTTTCCTTTAGAAGTCAATTGATTTCTTCTCTGACAGCAAAGCTCGTGATAGTAACTCTGGGCTTTGCATATTTTTTTGTTTACTGGATTTTTCTTTTAAATCAGGTTTAGTCTGCTCAGGAAAAAACAGAAAAGCTGTGTTACAGTTTCAGATTTTCTGCAAATGAAGTTACATTATGGCAGGCCCTCCAACAGTTCACAGATGAAAACCAGGGTACATTGTGGCCAAGCAACATCAGATGGTCAAGATGTTATTAATGAGAAAGTACACACAAGCTAGGAGAAGTTGCAGCAGTTTGGGGCAATGGGAGTGGTTCAGACCAGAATGTGAGGGCAACAACAACCAGCCAAGCAAGGGGGAGTTAAGTGTAGCAAAGAAGCTAGGTTTGCCTGGGCATATTTATATCTTTGAAATAGCCTCATGTCAAGGTGATTTCATGGGAAACATAGACTTGATAGCCCTTCGGAAGAGTGGTGGCTTGCTTTGTTATCCAAAAAGATGAAAAAGACGAATTTGACTGATAGTGGATTCATTGACTTCAGAACACCCCAGCAAGATCTGGAGTACCCTAAAACTAGCAAATAAAAAGGGTTTTTTTTGAGGGGGGGGGAGAACATGTCAGTAGATGAAAGGCAATCCTGGTCTCATTGTTGCCAGAACTTATCTATTGAGATTCAGTTTCTGTAAGAAATGCAGAGATTGTGTGTATGTGTGTGTGTGTGTGTGGGGGGGTCCTGTCTCTCAAGCCCTTTCTACCTGTCTGAGTTATAAGTGATATATTCAATATACTTTTTTCAGTGTTTTGTAAGTCATCACAGCCTCTGCAGCACGTGATGACCTCTAGAAATTTGATATAGAAATTTAGCTGGATTATGGGGATATCATGGCACTTACACTCTGAAATATAGCCTTACAACACCTCATATTAATTGGTTGTGCCAACAGAAGGACAACATTGTAGCCTCTACAGGAAGGGAATTTGAGATCCTTGAAACATCTACTAAGGCCCTATGTCACAGTCCCACTAGACATGCCAATGTATGGGGTGGGACTGAGAGAAGGATCTCAGGGCCCAGGCATACTCATATCTACCTCTAGCTGTCTTTCTGTAGCTACATTCACATCTTGCGCAAATGAATTGTTGTAGGTGTTAATCTAATTCTGAGTAGTTGTAATGTGGAAAGCACTTGGCAGTAAGCTTATTCTCTCCAAAACAGAGGTAATAAGTCAAGGAACACTCCTCCTCTTCCTCTTCAGTTAGCTTTGCCAGGTAGCTCTGAATACGGGATTTTGAAAAGGGCCACAACGCTTAAGAATACTCCCACCCTCTTTTAGTTTGCATTTTCATCAGAAATGACATCATTGTCTACCAAATGTAATCTTCTAAGAATAAACATGTGTGATTTCTGCATAGGAAGGAATGAAAACGTTAGTGTTGGGAGAAGACTTGTCATCGAGTTAAGTCTTGGCATCAGGCATATTTTAAAAAGCCATCAATAAGTATACGTAGTTTCCTTTCTATAATTTAATTTCCATTTCTTAATTTTGTAAATGGATCTGAAAAAAAACCCAAGGCTTTGAATAGATGTCAGGTTTTAAAATATCAAGGTACAAGTAATGATTTTTCTTTCTTCCACACCTCCACAATTTTTTGGTGTGTGGGGTGCTTTGGTGTCCTAGTGAAACACTGTGCTTTCTAAATTTTATTTTGCCTAAGTGGAATGCCCCATACCTTCGAATTTGGTATTTTGGTCTATTTGAGATTTTCATTTCAGGGATTACCTCAATTACTTTTGACATTTAAATTCTGGATTTTTTTTAAAAAAGGAGGCATGCTAGGCCCCTGTACTTGTTTGCAACAACATGGTAAGGTTAGTCATGGTGCAGTAATATGACCGGACCAATGTCACCCAGTGAGTATTAAAGTTGAGCAGGGATTTGAACTTGATCATCCCATCATAATACAACACTCCAATCACCATTCCACAATAGCTACCTTAGAGCACGGCCCATTCGCATACAGGTACAGCCACTTATCTGTGGAGAGACTGGCACACCATTCAACAAACCTCTGTTTTCTTTACCATGTTTGGTGCACATGATAAGCCATGTGTGAGACCATTGCATGCCCCTACCCTCATGTACCCATCCAGCTCTCCTCTTCTCTCGTCTCCTCTCCTCTCCTCTCCTCTCCTCTCCTCTCTCTCAGCCTCCTAAAAGTTAGCATAATAATGGAAATGTTGACAGAGACAGTACTTGTAATATTAGGTGCAAAAATTAATTCATCAGCAGTGAAAGCTGCAAACAAGGATATACAATTTGTTGTTAATGTTAGGATGGGTGAAAATTCAGTTGCATTAAAATAATTCATAGTTAAGCCAAATTGTGAAGTTAAAAGAGTTAAGTCAATTAAACTGGTAGTTTTAAAAGAAGCAATCTGTAAGAGAATAGCATATTTGGTTGTCCACCCCCCATAGCATATTTTCTCCATAGCACCTTCAATGATCAAATTGTGAATGTTACCAATTTGGCATAGTACAATAGCTTTCAACCATGCAGAACCTTGCCAGTCTGCAAACCTGAAGCCCTGTGCCATGCAAAATCTTCCAGAGCTACAAATGAGAGCTCATTTCCTGTAACCTCCCTATTTATTTATTTCTATCCCACCTTTTCCTGAGCTCTGGGACTTAAGGCAGTTTGCAAAAGTCCAAACAGATACAGATAAAATGTTCCATCATAAAAAAGTTAAAATATAATTAAACTATGAATAGGATTAAAAGTAATTTAAAAGTATAACTGAAAAAAATAGTCTGGAAGTTATTGGGGATTTATATGCCATAGGAGTTTATTGCATGCAGTTTTAACACCGACCCAAGCACAGGACAGGATCGGGCTGGGACATGTTAAAACTGATTCATGCAAAATTGCTGCTGTGCTGCTGCCCAACCATCACCAGTCCTCCAGCAGTGCTCTGGCGACCTGTTTTGGTACTACAGAAAGCTTCCATAGTAGCAAAATTGGGCACCAGAGCACTGCTGGAGGATGGGACCTAATTCCGTATCATGCTTAGGTTCATGTTAAAATTGCATGCGATAAACTCCATAGTTAGAGTGCTATCCAGTGAATTCTGTTCCAATTCCCCTAGTCCTCACTTACTGTGGGCTGTTCCCCTGTGTATGGAGAAGCCACTGACTGACGTTCTCACGCCCTCCTGTGAATGATCTCCAGCATGGAAGCCAGAAGCACAGTTCTTCCACATGTCAGAGATTGCTCATGCAAAGGCTGGTGGTGATGGGACCATTAGCCAGCTTCTTACTGATCAACAGGGAAACAGACCCCCATGTATCACAGTGGCTGCTGCCTGGTGAGCTGCAATTGGGAGACTTTCATGGTCCCTACATTGCCTACATTTGAGACTACAGAGGAATTATGAATACAAAGCAGTCATGAATATGCAAGTCTAGGTTATGCATTCATAACTGTCCAACAGGATTCTGGCCATTATTAAAGGCCTTTCCTCCATGCAGAATCCATTCTCAAAAGGCCTGACAGACCCAAAAGTCTTCACCTGGCTGTAGAAGGATAGCTAGGAGGATGCCAGTCTAGTATATCTTGGAAGAAAGTTCCAGAATCCAGGTGCAGTCACCAAGCATGCTCTCTCTCATGTCTCTCTGTGAGGGCATGGGACGAGACAAGGGCCTCCCCTGAAGATCTCAAAACACAGGCAGATTCATATGGGAGAATATGGTCCTCCAGATAAGATGGACCCAAGTCTTATAGGCCTCTATAACCACATTTTATCTCAATATAGGGTTGTCACGTTACTATTATCCCAGGCTCTGAGATTTCAGGGCCAAAACCTAAGACCCAAGGATGGTTCTCTGTGGATAGACCATGATGATACCATTCAGCATGATGCATTAAGCATCAACCATAAGAAGATCAATATAATCTCATTCAAATTAAAAAAACAACAACCTAGAAGTCTAACAAGGGTGAATATAAGCACACTTTTCAAGACTGTACTCTTGCCCTGAGAGTCTTCCTCCTTGGCTTGAGGACCAGAAAAAAAGGACCAGACTCTGAAATTTGGTTTATCATTTATCTCCCGGACATATCTCTTATTGGCAACTACTGCTTAATGACAAGGCCATAAGCAGCTCTGCTTCAGGCCCACTCCTGCTCCAAGGGAAACAGATATCAAGGTCAATATAAGAGGTTGAAAATATACTAGCAGCAAATGCTCCAGTGCCCTGAAGCAACAAATATGAAGAGGCAAATATCTGTATTCATTCCACAAATAAAACAGTGTGTACCATTAACAGGAAAAGTGACATCATTTGGGTTTGTTATAAGAGAGAAGGAATGAATTAATTATTGATATGTTTATTCTAACACATTTCCCCTCCTGAGGTTTAGCCAGAACAACACTTCCCAAGCCTGGATGCGTTACAAAATCTACATCATCATCATCATCATCATCATCATCATCATCAATCATCATCATCATCATTTGGTGAAATGTGTGGCTGAAGAACTCTGGAGACACTTATAAAACTAATCTGGCCTACTAAAAACATGACTTTACTTGTCTGAGATCTTTTTAAAAAATCATGATGGTGTTGCCTGAAGAAACATTATGTGACCACTGTTAAAACAATTTGCTAGAAATGGGGCCAGTAAATACCCTAAAGGCACTAAATCTTGTCTGATCTTGACCCAAGCAGGGTCAGCCCTGGCTAGTACACGAAGAGGTGACCACCAAAGAACACCATGCGCTGTAGGCTATATTTCAGAGGATGGAATGGACAAAACCATCTCTGAGTATTCCTTGCCTGAGAAAACATCATGAAAAATTAATAGGGTTGCCATAAACTGACAGGTGACCTGAAGGCATGTACACATATACATGATACACCGACTTTCCTTTCTCTTATAGCCAATAGTCCTGACCAGAAACACATACTCCACCTAGAAGGGGCTCTCACCCAAGCTCCCATATCTGAATTTGTCTTCTTTTCTTCACATGCTTTTTAGATCACATTCACAATATTGTTTCCAAATCATTCTTCTCATTTTTATTGTGTTCCATTCCTTCATCTGTAAGGCCTAACTTTTTGTGATTTTTGCCCCCCTGACTTTACTGATAATTGACACACTAATCTGGCCAGTACAGCTTAGCAAAGTGCTACTGAAGCCATTGAAATGTGGATGCCCTTGAATTTAATGACTAGTTTGGCACAAGCGCAAAAGCACAGCAATGATGGAATGAAACTGAGCAAGGGGATGTGCTGTGTGTGTGTGTGTGTGTGTGTGTCAAAATTCATGAGGATTGTGTAATAGAGAAACTGCTGGCCCAAATGTTTGTCCCCACCCAGCTATGTAGCTATGGGACAGGGCAGTAAAATGAGTGCATTGCCCAGCCAAATAAGAATTCTGCTCCTTGAACTAAAACATTCAGTCTGTGGCATTTCCAATACTGGTATCAACTGGTGAAGGGGGACAGCTGCTGGGGGACTACCAAGGGGACCCACAGTGGCCAAAAGAGTGTGGTCAGCCCTCTCCTTTGCAGCAGTGACAGAGGTCTCCTTGTGAGGAGGCTTCCACTGCCACGGCAAAGCTGGGAGGTGTACAATGGGATCAGGCCTGACTGGGTGGCACCCCTCTTCTGGGGTGTACCAGGGTGACCAGATGTTAAAACCTCAAAGGAGGAAAAGGAGCTGTAAAGGCACTGAAAAATGTAGCACATCCAAGAATAAAAGCTAAAATACTAAGACAAATGTAAATTCATGCTTTTTAGTCATGCTCAAACTGGAGCATATTTGAAATTCCGTCAGATTACCACCTTGGAAACCTTTAAGAAGGTGTTTATGATGGATCTCTTCCGGCAGGCCTTTCCAGACTAGAAAACCCTTGTTGACTTGCCTCCCCCCTCCCATTATTTCTCCCATTATTCTCCATCTTTACCTTTTACTCTACCTGGTCTCCACTTGAAATTTTATTTCATTTGAATTGTTATTGTACTCCAATGTTTTAAACCTCTTTTCTGGTTTAATCTTTTTAGTGTTTAATTATGTTTTTATGATAGGGGGAGGGATGGGGACCTTGGAACTTTTAATGCTTTTCTCTTTTAACCGTATCTTATTTTACTGCTGTAATCTGCTTGGATTCCTCAAGATTAAGCGGAATATTAATAATAATAATAATAATAATAATAACAACAATTATGGACAGAAGGTTGAATTGTAGGACATGTCCTGGAAAAAGAGGAGATCTGGTCAACCTGGGTGTCATAGAATCATAGAATCATAGAATCATAGAGTTGGAAGAGACCACTAGGGCCATCCAGTCCAACCCCCTGCTATGCAGGAAATCCAAATCAAAGCACCCCCGACAGATGGCCATCCAGCCTCTGTTTAAAGACCTCCAAGGAAGGAGACTCTATCACCTTCCGAGGAAGTGCGTTCCACTGTCGAACAGCCCTTACTGTCAGGAAGTTCTTCCTAATGTTCAGGTGGAATCTCTTTTCCTGTATCTTGCATCCATTGTTCCGGGTCCTGTTCTCTGGAGCAGCAGAAAACAAGCTTGCTCCCTCCTCAATATGACATCCTTTCAAATATTTAAACAGGGCTATCATATCACCTCTTAACCTTCTTTTCTCCAGGCTAAACATCCCCAGCTCCCTAAGTCGTTCCTCATAGGGCATGGTTTCCAGACCCTTCACCATTTTTGTCGCCCTCCTTTGGACACACTCCAGTTTCTCAATGTCCTTTCTGAATTGTGGCGCCCAGAACTGGACACAATATTCTAGGTGGGGCCTGACCAAAGCAGAATACAGTGGCACTATTACTTCTCTTGATCTAGACACTATACTTCTATTAATGCAGCCCAAAATAGCATTAGCCTTTTTAGCTGCCGCATCACACTGTTGACTCATGTTCAACTTGTGGTCTACTTGGACTCCTAGATCCCTTTCACACGTAGTTTCATTCAGCCAGGTGTCACCCATCCTATATCTGTGCATTTTATTTTTCCGCCCTAAGTGCAATACCTTACATTTCTCTGTATTGAATTTCATTTTGTTAGCTTTGGCCCAGCTTTCTAGTCTATTCAGGTCATTTTGAATCTTGATCCTGTCCTCTGGGGTATTAGCTATTCCCCCTAATTTGGTGTCATCTGCAAATTTGATAAGTATGCTCCCAATTCTGTCATCCAGGTCATTGATAAAGATGTTGAATAGCACTGGGCCGAGGACAGAGCCCTGTGGGACCCCACTGGTCACTTCTCTCCAGGATGAAAAGGAGCCATTGTTGAGCACCCTTTGGGTTCGGCCATTCAACCAATTACAGATCCATTTAACAGTTCCTTTGTCTAGCCCACATTTTACAAGCTTGTTTGCAAGAATGTCATGGGGAACCTTGTCAAAGGCCTTACTGAAATCAAGATATACTATATCCACAGCATTCCCTTCATCTACCAAGCTGGTAATTTTATCAAAGAAAGAGATTAGATTTGTCTGGCATGACTTGTTTCTCTGAAACCCGTGTTGAGTTTTTGTGATTATGGCATTACCATCTAGATGTTCACAGACTCTCTGTTTAATGATCTGCTCCAGAATCTTTCCTAGAACTGATGTCAGACTAACTGGACGATAATTGTTGGGATCCTCTTTTTTCCCCTTTTTGAAGATGGGGACAACGTTTGCCCTTCGCCAGTCTGCTGGGATCTCTCCTGTTCTCCAGGAGTTTTCAAATATGATTGCCAATGGCTCTGATATTACTTTTGCCAGTTCTTTTAATACCCTTGGATGGAGTTCATCTGGTCCCGGAGACTTAAATTCATTTAGATTAACAAGGTGTTCCTCTACTATCTCTTTACTTCTTCTGTGCTGAAATTCCCCAATTCTGTTCTCTGCTCCATTATCCTCAGGTTGAGCACCCTTTGCCTTTTCTGAGAAGACTGAGGCAAAGAAGGTGTTGAGTAATTCTGCCTTTTCTCTGTCCCCTGTTAGCATTTTGCCATCTTCTCCACGCAGTGGCCCTACCATTTCCTTCTTCTTCCTCTTGCTGCGGACATATCCAAAAAAGCCCTTTTTATTGTTCTTAACCTCTCTAGCAAGCCTGAGTTCATTCTGCGCTTTAGCTTTTCTGACTTTACCTCTACACATGCCTGCTATTTCTTTGAATTCCTTTTTCGTGATTTCCCCCTTTTTCCATTTCTTATACATGTTCTGTTTCAAACTTAGCTCGGTTGAAAGTTCCTTAGTCATCCATCCTGGTTTCTTGAGACACCTCCCGTTTTTCTTTCTCACTGGAACTGTTTGAAATTGTGCCTTCAGTATCTCCCTTTTGAGAAAGTCCCATCCGTCCTGAACTCCTTTATCTTTTAGTATTTCTGACCATGGAATCGCCCTCAATACTTCTCTAAGTTTACTGAAATCCGCTCTCCTAAAGTCTAGGATGCGTGTCTGACTCTGCCTGGCTTCTCCTTTCCACTGTATTACAAACTCCAGGAGAACATGGTCACTTCCACCTAATGATCCCACCACTTGCACCCCATTAACCAAGTCCTCCTTGTTGGTTAGGATCAGATCTAAAATAGCTGACCCCCCTGTTGCCTCTTCCACCTTTTGGACCATGAAATTGTCTTCCAGGCAAGTGAGGAATTTGCTAGACCTTGAGGATTTTGCTGAGTTAGACTTCCAGCAAATATCAGGATAGTTGAAGTCGCCTATCACTACTACATCTCTCTTTTCTGACTGTGTGGTCATCTGTTCTAGAAAGATATCATCCAATTCCTCAGTCTGACTTGGGGGTCTGTAGTAGACTCCCACCGTAACACCCTTGTTGTTTCCCTCCCCTTTAATTCTTATCCAGATGCTCTCCACCTGGCTTCCATGATTGATGTCCAGGATCTCTTCACTGGTGTAAATATCTCTGACATATAGTGCTATTCCTCCTCCTTTCCTGTTTGGCCTATTTCTCTTAATAAGGTTATACCCCTCTATTTCCACATTCCAATCATGAGACTCATCCCACCAGGTTTCAGTGATGCCTATTATATCATATTTGCCTTGTTGTACTAGGAGTTCGAGTTCATCTTGCTTATTTCCCATGCTCTGTGCATTAGTGTAGAGACATCGCAGACCATGGTTCCCTTTTACTTGCTGCCTGTGCAAGTTTTTTTGCCTCCCACTGTTGGGTCCTTGCACTGTTTGCCTTGTTTCCTCTATGTCAGTTTGACTATTTACGCCATCCCTTATGCGTTCCTTAATATTGTCTCCCTTCCCCTCGGAACTCAGTTTAAAGCTCTCCTGATCAAGTTCTTGAGACTGTTGGCAAAAACATTTCTTCCAACTGGCGTGAGATGCAACCCGTCTGTTGCAAGAAGTCCCTCCTCATGGAACCGCAGCCCATGATCCAAGAATCCAAATCCTTCTCGGCGGCACCATCTGCGAAGCCAGTTGTTCACCTCTGCTATTTTCCTCTCCCTTCCTGGACCATGCCCTTCAACTGGCAGAAGAGACGAGATGACAACCTGTACATCCATTCCTTTCAGCTTCCTACCAAGCGCCTCGTAATCCCTTTTGATGTTCTGAATGCTGTGTCTTGCAGTATCATTAGTTCCCACGTGGACCAAAAGGAAGGGGTATTGGTCAGTAGGCTTGACCAGTCTTGTCAGCCTCTCTGTCACATCCCGGATCTTTGCACCTGGAAGACAGCACACCTCTCGAGACATCTTGTCAGGCCTACAAATCACTGCTTCTGTACCCCTCAGCAAGGAGTCCCCCACTACGACCACACGCCTCCTCCGAGGCTTAGCAGCGACTGTTCCCTCGGGTGGGACTCTCAGGCTCCCTTGCTCTGTCCCTGAAGTCTGTCCATGCTGCTCTTCTTCATCCTCCTTGATAAGGGAAAGAGCTTCGAATCGATTCTCTAGCTGCAAGCTCCCCGAACAATTCCTTCTTGGTTTACTACTCTTTGTGACATTCCTCCAGCTGTCTGCCTCCTCTGTTTGGCAAGTGACCTCTTCCACCCTAGCATCTTCCTCTGCATGGTACTCATCCAAGATGGTTAGTTCTATTGTGTCCAGGAAATCCTCTTGTTCCCTAATCTGCTGAAGTGTAGCTACTCTGGACTCCAGCTGCTGCACTTTCTCCTCCAAGAGTGCTACCAACTTGCACTTGGTGCATGTGAAGTTCTCCACTACTGTAGGCAAGAAGAGAAACATCCCACAAGAGTTGCAGGTGACTGTGGCAGATCCCTCGTTGTCCATACTACAAAGTCTTTAGTAATAAATATAACAGTCAATCTACTGGGAATACTTCTTTAGGGGTAAGTACTGGCTGCTATCTTACACTTAAAGGGAAGGTTCTGTTTCAATATCTGATTCTAACCTAATGCCACTTGAGCAGAGTTGTTCAGTTAAAGAAAACTAAAATTCTCACAGAAGCTCCTCCCCTTCAGCAACAAGCACACGGTCTCAAGCACACGGTCCCAAAATGGCTGCCAAGCAGCTCCTCTCCTTCTCCTCTCTCTGGCCGGACTGTTCTGGAAGGCACCTGGTGCGAACCACATTCCTCATATCCTCTAGTGATGCCACTGACTTAAGGTGAGTATTTAAAAATAGAGTTATCGAACTTTACCACACAAGACTAAAAAGAAGAATTTTAACAGGATAAAAATATCTTTGACCAGAACGTATTGCACGTCATCGTGTCCATCCTGTTGTCACCTTGCATTACATTCATTTCTTTAGTGCATCTTTTCATTGACAGACAAAACCCATTAATAGGTTCTCAGTATCACTGCTATTCTATTACTGCCTTCATGCGATAGGTTCCTTCTGCTTCAGTTCTGCTTTTCAAGGAGACACATGGTATTAGTAGTCCCTCTCTCCTTCCCCTTCGCGCAGTGATTGCAGCTGCCAATTGCTTTCCGAAGCTGGCTGCTGTGTGCACAATACAGCAGTTGGCTTCAGGTGGCAGTTACTTGTGTGGGGCTGCTTTGTGAATGTGCTGTGCTTCAGGAGTGGGGAGGAGGAGCAGTCATGGCTGCCAACAACCTTCAAGGCTGGCTGCTGTGTGCACATTCATACAGCTGGTGGCTTTAAGAGATAGTTGGCCTCTGTGGTTTCTTCTTCCTAGTCTTCCTCCCAGAAGGCGGCATTTGACAGTGTGGAAAACAGATCATGCAGCCCTATATTATCAAAGCACTGTCATGGGGAAAAAATGTGATAAGAAATTTTGCCAAACTGGTATTTTTCCTTTCTTAAAATAGCATGATTCTGGCAAGATGGTAGACTAGTATAATAAAGTCCAAAGGCATCCAAAGAAAAGGGGCAGGCAGTTACCTAGGGAGTGCACACAGCAAATAGAAGAGCTCTAGAAATGAATGAATTTCAAAATCTCACTCATTGCAACATTAGAAATATGGAAATGAAGGAATGTTTTAATTGAAGTAGCAAAATTCCTGTTCAGACTTCTTCAACCCTGACAGTGGCAGTCACTTTGGGGAGAATGACAGCAGGAACAACAGCTCAAAGGAGCTAGTTCCAATGCTTAGCCTGACTAAGATGCTCCTCAGAGTGCAAACACTATTTTAATCCTGTTGAGAACAGAGAAATGATGTCTCAGAAAGACTATCAAATCTGAGTGATTTTTCCACATTTTCTCCTCTCCCCCTGCCATCATGAATTGGGTGAATGTCGCCAGGCCCATAGCCACATCGGGCAAGGCACCCTGCCTCTCCATGATCTTGAATGGATGACTGAACGATCCTGTTGTCTGTCCTCTTCCCATGCAGGACCCCAACCCGCCTCCTTCCCCTCATCTGCCCTCTGACAGTGAACAATAAGTTTCACTTTTAAAAATTAAAATGTGTGAACTGTTCATGATTTCTGGGGGGAAAAGATTGTGCATATGTGCCTTCGCCTGTCAACATATGGTTACCCCATAAATTTCATTGGGTTTTCTTGGGCAAGGAGTAATCAGAGGTGGTTTTTGCCAGTAATTTTCTTCTAAACATAGCCTATAGCACCTGGTGTTCATTGGCAATCTACCATCCAAGAACTATCCAGGGCTGAGCATCCTTAGATTCCAAGAATATTGAGGAGGGAACAAGCTCGTTTTCTGCTACTCCAGAGAATAGGATCCGAAACAATGGATGCAAGCTACAGGAAAGGAGATTCCACCTCAACATTAGGAGGAATTTCCTGACAGTAAGGGCTGTTTGACAGTGGAACACACTCCCTCGGAGTGTAGTGGAGTCTCCTTCCTTGGAGGTCTTTAAGCAGAGGCTGGATGGCCATCTGTCAGATATGCTTTTATAGAGAGTTCCTGCATGGCAGGGGGTTGGACTGGATGGCCCTTGTGGTTTCTTCCAACTCTAGGATTCTATGATTCTGTAAAATAGGATCTAATGCCTTTAGGGTATTTAAACCCTGGGGAAAAAAAGATTAGTTTCAACAAATTAATAAATTTGATTTGTCATTTGAATCCCAGAGTTCCATTTTCTTAACACAATATTGGAATTAGTTTGGCACCATCTTGCGTAGCTCAGGTTACCTCAAGGGAATTGAACTTGTAGAATATTCTTCCTGTCTGTTACATTTCCCTACACATTCTACCATACACTTCAGCACACATCTGCATTTCACATGAGTAAAATTCTCTTTGCCATTTGGCAGGATACAGATACTCCAACATTCAGGCATGATTAGTTTGCTTTTTTGCATGTGTTCCCTGACTGTGCTTCATTAAATACTGTTTTGGTACAGGGCTTAATCTTTACCAAGATGTCTAAATTATTTGTAAAACAGTGTACACATTTGCTAATGCTCCAATTCTAGGATTGTGTTGAAATACATGTAAAGGAAAGAGATCAGCACTTTCCCCTAATTTATGACTGAGACAATTTTAAAGGAAGTTAATGTTGCACTCTAGGTAGATAGTATTTTCGTCTTGCTTGCAAGCATCTACCTAACTAATATGGCAAGAGAGTTAATGGCCAAGTTCCTTATTGAGTTTTGCACTCTCTCTTGGGTGCCTATGTAATAAAAGAGGAATCCCCTTTACTGACTCATGGATCTTGGTCCAGAAGTGTAGGAGTAAAGTAAACACCAAGAGAACAGTGGGCAGGAAATGGGAAGAAATGAATTTCACTGCCCATCGTATGTACATGGCTCAAGCCAGAAGAGGAGAATCAGCTGCTAGCACTGAAAAAAAAAATGGCCACATTTTTGGAGAACAAAAAGAACAAGGAAGTGTTGGAGGAGCTATGTCGTGCTCTGTAAGACTTCTCCAGGAATGATGCTGAAGCTGGGGTCATATTTCTGTCCCTTAAATTATGACAGAAAGGCAACGTTATCACTGGATCACATTTATGTTATTTCTTTAAGTGTTGAAGCCACAGTCTTGAATTTCCTCCTTTTTTAAGAGTAAGTGTTCAGAGTGAAGACTTGGGTAGATTACATTTGATGTTTCCATAACCACTGTGGAGTCACTAGATTTGGTGCCACTCAGTGTGGTCACTCATGGTGTCACTTGCCCATTGACCTCCTCCTATACCACACCATATAATGTTTTTTTGTACTAATTTACTAATAAACTGTAATCCCCATACATCGTTGAATGTAATGGTGACAGTTGTGACATTAACAACTAGCAAATTTAAATTTATACCTTTAAATTACAATATCGTATGCACAGCCTAAATGTTTTTACATGTACATGGTTTCATGTTGTTAAAGTGAAAATTTTGTAGGATGTGATGTTTTTAAGATCATTTAAAAATAATTTTTTAAAAAATCAATTTTTAAATTTTTTATTCTTTTTTTAAATACAAATTTTAAATGTAGCTTAAAAAAACAAAACAAACAAACCTTGGGCCTCTCCTTTCACCTCCCACTGAGCCTTGCCCCACTCACACCATCTCTTCAACATTTTAAAGGGATGCAGGTGAACACCACAGCCCGTTTCTGCCAAAAGGAAGATGTTTGGGGGAGCAATGGTGTCACTTGCCCTTAGGGTGTTTTTTAAAAGAAGAATCTAATTACTCCTGGCCTTATCGTTCATTGGCAGCTTGGTCAGAATTGCTCAAGAATAATAATGTAAAACTCAGTTTTATGCATGTTTATCTGGAAATAAGCTGTGCTGGGTTCACTGCATATACCTTAATCTCTAGGCAGGGAAAGATGTCTTGAGACTCTAGATCTGCACTGTTCAAGATTGGCCTGCTCAAGCTCTGAGATCCACAGGAGAGGCCCCTCTCTCAGTCCCACCACTGTCACATGCATAGTTAGTGGGGACACAAGAAAGGACCTTATCACCAGCTGCCTGTAGATTCTGAAATTCTCTTCCCAGGGGGTCGGAATGGCCCCCTCCCTGCCGTTGCGAGACAAAGATCTCTTTATTGTGGCAGGCTTTTAATACAGAAAGTTTTAAAAGAATGTGCTGAAGGTGCTGTATTGTTTTAAACTGAATTGTTTTAATTACTTTTAATCTTACAATGGTTATCTTTTAAAGTGTAGTTTTAAATCATTTTTAATAGTGTCAGTAGTTTAATCCTATTTTTGACATTCGCTTTTTTGGTGTGTTTTAGCTGTATTATGTTTTGAAATGGTAAGCTGCCTTGAATCCTAATTTTGGAAGAAAGGCTGGATATAAATAAATATATACAACTAAAAATCGCAGCAGCCTCAGCCAGCAGAGCCACTGGTGAGGAATCTAAGTAGTTTATCACATGGGAGGGAAGTACCCAAATCTCATGGATAAACAGGAGTTAAATCTGGGAATATCCCACCCAAGCGGGATTGTTTTCAGATGACGTCCACTGACGTTGCCATTATCCCACATTTAACCCATTAATTAAAGTGTGGCATGTGGCTGCTTTAGGCCACTTTTCATTTTCAGGAAAATCCCATAAGTAAAAAGTAGTGCATTTTGCCCACTTTATTCACAGGTTAAATGCGGCATAATGGTGACGTTGCGAGACGTTGTCTGAAAACAATCCCACTTTTGCGGGATATTCTCAGATTTAATTCCCGTTTATCCACAGGTTCTGCGCACTTTGCCTCCCATGTGATAAAATTCTAAGAGCTGACGACCAACAACACCAACAACCAATTTATGCCAAGAGACGTGCTTGGTCAGATAATGTAGTCAAAAGTTTGGTCTGAAGCTGAGAGTTTTCCAGACATTTCTTCAGCCACATGAAAAGTGCATTATTATTGTTATTATTGTTGTATTTTTATTATCTGTTTTTGATATTGTCTGTTGACTCTATGACTGATTCGATACACTTATTAGTATCATTTATTTATATAGCACCACCAGTATACAGAATCCTTTACAATTGTCAGTTTGCCAATTCCATGCTCTGTGTCTTATAGTCTAAAACAACATGAAACAGAAGGAAAAGGGGGTGACTTAGGGTCACCATAAGCGTGAAATGACTTGAAGGCACACAACAACAGTGGGGAAGGAGATTATGTCCAGCAAATACTGGCTACTATTCTCTTCCTCCAAGGCCAGAGCAATGGCCATTGGACCACAGAGAGTTGACCCTTGCTCAGTTGCTAAGCCCTGGCACAATGAAAGTGTGGAATATTACTTCTGTTTGTGGGTAAAATTGGCAAAATTTTATGGAACCTCAATTAAAAATTGCTCCAGGCCACCGGAGGCTAGATACCACTGTTGCAGGGGCTGGAACTGGCTCTGCAGGTTCCCAATTATAAATAACCACTACCAGTTGTAAATGACCTCCAAACATATAGTACCACATCACATTTTAGGCCCTGTGAGTAAGCCGGAGATGCAAAACAAAACAAGGGCGGCACTGGAATATTTTATTATCCGAATGACTTGAAGGCAGGGAAGCTCAGCTTGCTTGAATGTGTCTGCAGACCAGCCCTTATTTCCAGGAATGAGCTCTTGGACAGAATTCCTAGACATGTGATCTGTGTGCCACAATCTAGGTCAAGCTCACCCCTGCATGGCACAAGAAGTGCCCCTGCGGTCAACCAGATTTAGCTGCATGGAACTGAGGGTTTGCCCGGTGGAGCCTTGATAAGTGGTATAGAAATGTACTTGCTATTGCTATCGCTATTGCTGTCGTGCTTCTTCAAGGAACAGGAGAATCTACAGGACATAGAAATACCCTTTCTAAAATGTAGAGCTGTCTTTTCCAGCACTGGCTCTGGCAGCCTTCAATATACCAGATCACAGATTCCCTTGTGCTTCTTCTCCTCCCTACTTGAACTCCATGTGGCACACTTACTGAATTTTGGCAATCAAGTTCTAGGAAAATAAAATGAATTTCACACATATTTTGGAACTCATAGGAAAGAGCCGCGGGCCTTTCCAGCCACCCATTCATGTCCTTTATATTCTTCTGAATAATAGATTTAAATGACACTCATCCCCTGGATTATACAGGAACTTGGCTCAGCCATGTGCCTTCACTGGTTGGTTGATTTAGAATTAGGCTGTTCATGAGCAAAATAAATGGTGCACTGTCATGCTTGATGATCCATGGTTATGAAATGCTGTTGGGGAGGTGGTGAGGAGATAGTGGAGTGAAAGGCAGGGTTTTTCCTTTATGGTAGAGATGGGAACCAAGCAGCCCTCTAAATGTTGTTGGATTGCACCTCCAAATATTCTTCATGATTGGCTGTTGGGAGTTACAGTCCAACAAGGTCCAAAGGGCTGCATGGATCCTACCCACCTCTAATGATTCAGCAGCCTGGTATGCCATAATATACTTAGTTACTTTTGTCTGTTTACGTAACTACAAGTACATGTTAGCTATGTACACAAAGTATATCTTAGTACATAGAAGGAGTACAAGCAAGCAGGACGGTACCCCAGAACCGGTATTACTAGCATGTAATACCAGGGAGACAAATGTAGCATGGACTGCTAAGGTGAAGGAAAAACAGAGAGACTTGAACACATCATATAAGAAATGAAGCTGTACATCATTGTACATGATTTAGAACCTCACCAAACAACACTGATGTTGAAGAGGGATAAATAAATAGTTCCCATGAAACTGAATTGACTTGGGTATATGGGTTAAAGAGTCACACAAGATTCTTCACCCAGCAAAAATGGAAGAGCAGCTATATACACACAATTCATGCTATAGTTTTTTTTGTTCATTTTGGGACAATAGTGATTTAATCAAATATTTGCCATACAAATATCTAAAGAAAAAGATCATTTTTCTAACAATAACTTTTGAGGACCCAAATGTAACAGATTACAAATTTTTACATTAGTAGGCACTTTGCCAAGAGAAATTTGAAAAAGACATCTCACTTATCCATATGCACCGCAAAACCTTTCCTCTTGTTTTATTACTCTTCCAAGTTCATGAGTAAGCCAGCCACCCTTTATGGTTTAATAATAGTTAAAAAATACATTATCCTCATGTTTGCATGATGATGTGATTGCTTAATTCTTCTTGGACTGCAAAAACAAATATCCAGCTTGTAGTTAGGGATTTCAATAACTTCAACATGCAGTCATTTTGGTAAATCACAAAGGGAGCTATTCTTTCACCTAGACAGTTTTCTGTAGAAAGAATGGCATTATGCTTTAATACCAAGGCCAAATTATAGAACTGGGATTAAGTCTACTTCATGAACTGCAACAGAGGTCTTAGAGCAGCCAGCTGCTCACTGATTTCATTCCAGCTCAAGAACACATTAAAACTACAATCCTATATATACAAGCCTGATTATTTTTGAGTAAATAAATATAGGATTGCATAACAGATATGCTTGGACTGCAGCTCCCATAATCCTTCACTATGAATTATGTTAGCTAAGTCTGATGAGAATTATAGGTCAAAAATATCTAGAGGACCACTGATGCTCATTCCTGAATTAGAACAGCCTCATACTCATACTGGAGCAGAACCAGAGATATACTATTGTTATGCTGAGGAAACAGTTGCCGCATCCCATTTTGACTTGGCCTGAAGTATTGAAGGGTTGGGAACATAAGCAGGAAGCACACAAAAAAAAGATCAACAAGATTATAATCACTCGGATCAAGCAATGGAGCTATGGACTGCCCATCAAATTAGAATTCTTCCCCCCTATGAAATTTTCCTTCAGTCCTCAAATTTCTAGCATGGAAGAAAGTGAGACACTGAAAACTGTTAATACCTAGAACTCTTATATTTGCTTTGTTCCCATTCCCTTGGTAGTTGTGCATGTCCCTTTTCTTTGGATGCCTTTATTATTATTATTATTATTAACCTTTATTTATATACCACTGTAAATTTACACAGCACCGTACATACAATCATTTAATTAAACGGTTCCCTGCCTTCATGCTTACAGTTTAAAGAATTTCTGAATTCTTGACTGAAGATTTAAGTTACTGCAATGCTAGAATTTTTGGAAATGATGGAAAATTTCCGGGGGGGGGGGGGCAGAATTTTTATTGGGAAGGATGCCCTCATTTTGCCTCCTTTCCATGGCTACATTACAGCCATGGACTCCCAGTCCATCAGCCAGAGGACATGTTGGACATGATGTCTACATGCCACTCCTTAAATGGAAATGCTCTACACATATATAAGGGCTATGGCAAGGGAAATGTTAGCCAGTCCAACCCACAATTTTTTTTAAACACATGGAGTGAGGACACTTAAATCCTGTAATGAGTCGTGATATGGCAAAAAGGCAATGGAAAGGATTCAAGATGAACAGGCATCATCCATTTTGTTGCACAACACAAAAAAGACCCCATTTTCATTGAGAATATGTTGATTCCTGAATAGTGGAATATGCTGCTTCAGCCTTCTACCTATGCTCTTAACTCAGCACATTTACTTTAAAAAGAGAAATAACCTTTGGAGTCCATTGATTGCCTGAAATGACAGATAATGGCTGGCACCCCATGTAGGAGCAAAGAAGGGGGCTGAACAGACCACCCTAAGGGGCTGTCTGCAGCTGGCCCTTTCAGTGCTAGATCGAGGCTGCAACAACTAAAAAAGTGGCTCCTTTTTGCGCCTTGGAAATGGCACCATAGCAGCTAGCACTGTGACTTTTAGGCTCTCCTTTGGCGCTGGGTCATCTACATGCAGTACCAGAAGAGCACCATGATGCTGCCCACCATGTGGCGGGGCACACAGTGTTATGCCAGCATGGAGGTGGAGTTGGGGCATGCATCATGTGGACGCCATGCCCCCACTCTGCCCCCTTGCTGGCCTTTGGTGCCGGTCTGTACAGCCATACAGTCACACTATGGATGAGGAGGTTTATTTTTTAAAGACTACACCATGTTTATATCCAGCTGATAGCAGTGAAAGTGGAGTTACACATTTGGGACTGTAGTGCATGTGGTAGCACATTAAAGTACTCTCAGTACAATGCACATAGTCTGTATGCATTGCTTGTGCACATTGTACATTCCACAATGGCTTGTTAGTCAAGTGCACTGACCATTGATCCACATGCATTGCATTGCTTCGCTATTCAATATAGGCATTGCTGGAGGATATGTATGCTAGGCTGAAATGTACACATGGGAAATATGGAGGCTGTATCCAATGAGCCTGGCCCTGACTTCCCCTTCCACAGAGCTTAGCACATATATGGTAACAATTTTTGTTGTTAACCACCCTCAAGTTAATCTTGACCTATGGCAAACCTATGGATGAGACATCTCCAAGAATATCTGCCCTCCACTGTTCTGATTAGTTCCTGTAAACTCATACTTGTGACCTCCCTTAATAGAGTCCATCCATCTAACATGCGGCCTTCCTCTCTTTCTACTTCCCTCCACATTTCCTAGCAATATTGTTTTCTCCAATGAGTTGTGCCTTCTAATGTGTGGCCAAAGTAAGACAGCCTCAACTTAATCATCTTGGCTTCCAGGGAAATTTTGGGTTTGATCTGTTCTACAACTCATTTGTTTGTCTTTTTGGCTGTCCGTGGTATTCTCAGCACTCTTCTCCAGCACCACATCTTGAATGCATTGATTTTCTTCCTATCTTCTTTTTTTAATTATCCAGCTCTCACATCCATACATGGTAATAGAGAATACAATGGCTTGTACGATCCTAACTTTTGTGCTCAGTTCTATTTCTTTGCATTTTAGGATCTTTTTTTGTTCTTCCATAGCCATTCTCCCCCTTCTTAATTTTCTTCTGATTTCTTGGCTGCACTCCCTGTCCCTATCAATGTTTGATCCCAGGCATGAGAACTCTTTTACTATTTATATTTCCTCATTGGCTAGGTTAAATTTGTGTAGATTCTCCATGGTCATTTTTTTTTGTTTTGTTTTGTTTTCCCTGTGATCAACAGTAAGCTTGCCTTTGCACTTTCTTCCTTGATCTTCCTTAGTAGTTGTTTCAGATCTGGGAGATTTTCTGCTAGCATTATGCTGTCATCTGCATATCTTAGATTTTTGCTATTACTTCCTCCTATTTTCACTCCTACTTCTTCTATGCCCAAGCATGCTTTCTTTGCAATATGTTCTGCATATAAATTAAAGAGTTATGGGGATAAGCTGCAGCCTTGCCTGACCCCTTTGCCAATTAGGAACCATTCTGTTTCTCCAATGGCCTCTTGTCCTAAGCAGTAGCATCACTGGAGGGGTGCAGGGAGTGCGGACCACACCGCAGACACCCCAGAAGGGGGAGTGACACCCCACGATGGCAAGTGATACCTGGCCATCTCCCCACCCCTTTTTTTGCAATCCAATATATCTCCATTCCAGTTAGGTCACAAGCCTCTTTGTAGGCAGAGAACATTGGATTCCTCAAGAAGTCTTCATGTTTTCACATCAGAAACATTTTGGTGTAGAGGTAAAACATGCACATTCAGTCCAAATTGTAGTTCAGCAAAGAATTTAAGTACCTTCTTTGTTGCTGTACACCTTTATTATTTTTGACTTAGGGCAACCATAACGCAAGCCTATCATCAGGTAATCTTGGCAAGATTTGTTCAGCATGGATTTGCTTTTCTCTTCCTCTGAGGCAGAGAGAGTGTGACTTGGCTAAGTTCACTCATGGCCGAGCAGGAATTCAGACTCTGGTCTCCCAGAGTCATTGTCCAGTTCTCAGGCTGCTACACTACACCACTCTTTAAGTAATCTCACCAAATTATAAATCCCTAGATTTCAAAGGATGAAACTACAACAGTTTAAGTGGCCTCATAGTCTTGTAACTGCACTGAACAGAGAATGATAGAGAAAGAGAGAGAGGATAAAAAGAAAGTGTATAAGAGAGCTGTGGGGAGCGAAAGACTGACAGAGAACAGGGAAGATAAAAATGGACAGGTAGTATTGGGGTGCAGATATGGGGAGTAGTATGACTTCCAACTCACACTTTCTCAGCCTCAAAGGCAATCCCTCTCTGAAGAAACTTGCCAAGAAAATCCTATGATAGGGTTGCCATAAGTCAGAAATGACTTGAAGGCACACAACAACGACTTCTAGATGTCAGTCCTCAAAGCTCTTTTTCCCCATTTTTTTGAATCACTGAATAGTTGAAGGGGCTGGGGAATTTCCCCTGACCCATTGCTAATGAACTTAAGTTCTGCTTTCCTTTGGCATTTCAAGCAAAAGGCAAAATAATGATTCATGTTTAGAAAGTACCCCCTTCTGCCCACTCTCATGTCCTTTGGAGAACCTTAAGACTGACTTTGTGAACGGCAAAGGAGAAGTCCGCAGTAAATTAATATAGGACAAGTGAATCACCCAACTCCCGTTACAGAGTTATTCTCATTTATTGGTGCCCGGGGGCTCCTTCTACATCTGATCGCCTTCAAATGAGCTGTGAAATGAATGCTATAACCAGAGAAAATCGGCCTGTGTTTTGGGTGTGGCCACAAATGAGAAATTCAGGCCAAGTTCAGAGAAAGATTTGCAAAAAGTTCATGAACCTGAGCATGAGTGAGCATGACTTCTAGGAGGAAGGGAATCCGAGACGTGTGCCCAAATGATACAACAATGCAGAAATGATACAACAATGCAAACTCTGATAGGGGTCACAGAGCAGGAAACTCCCTTGTGAACAGTGAAAGCCTTAGTCCACTCTTTAAAACTGTCTCCTGCCATTGAAGTGAATGGGGGTGATTTTGACTCTACTCAGAGGGCCAGAGCAGATGGGCAAGAAAAAGTGGCTGGATCCTGAATTTTCTGACAGTGGGTTGAAAACCCTGCTGTCTGCATGGCATGCTCCCAAGTCACGTTGAACACTCGTGGGCTTTCCGCACCATACGGTGTCAAGCTGCACTGCGTGGTTATTTATGTTTTTTGGTCACCTGCCCCATCACGTGCAGCATCACACAAACACACTGCCTGAAACCTCCAATTACCTCTCTTCCCAACTAGATGCCATTCTATTAGATGCCTGCCCATGTGATCGGCTACACAATTGCACATGCGTTGCACCACCTATACAGTGCATTGACATTGGTGTGTCCAGTGATACATTGCAAAACACAAGCATAGAGGCCCGCCATACCTGCCCCCTTCACCCCCCCCCCCAAGATGGCCACAGATGTGTCTGTCTCAATGCAGATTTCCTGTGTCATTATCTTCTATACTAATATTTAGTACATCCTTATGACCTGTAACTCAAATACTTAGATCACTGCATCCCCTCTTTGGCATTTTATATAATCCATAAATGGACCCTATGTTTCCAAGAAACCCTTCAGTGAATTATTTTTAATCAAATTAGTTAATTTCTTTCTTTCTTTCTGCTATTTGGTAATTTCTCACTTTTCCAATATCTTGTATAGACTAACCTAGCTGCTGTAACTGTATACCTAATTAAATCACAATAGTTCCTTTCCTTTTCATTCTTCAAATTAATAATATTCAATAAACATAGTTCAAACTTAGATATAGTCCCCAAATCCTATAGATCCATTTACTAATTTTAAACCAACATTCCTTGACTTTTTTGCAGCCCCACCATATATGAAAGAATATGAATTATAAAATTTGTTTTCTGCATTTCCAACAAATGTTGCTTGTTGCTTTATTCATTTTGGTGAATTTATCTGGGGTGATATACCAGTTATACAATTTATTTATCAATTTATCATCTGTCTCTAATAATTTTTCAAATTCAGATTTTTCCTGTTCATATTGCCAGATCTTCAAAACCTCTTTCACGCTTTCTCTCAACTGATAATAAGCTAATCATTGTTGTTTATTTCCCTCCTCCTCCATTTGTTGTACTTAATTTTCTACCCATTTGATCTTTTTCTTAATATGTCCCTATAAGTTAACCGTTTATTAGTTCTGAGCTCTTATTTAGATACTGCCTCTTGCAGGGAAAGCAGATCTGGAATTTTAGGACATATCCTGTCTTTGTATTTTATCCATACCCTTAAAAAGCTCTTCTAATAATATGATTTTAAAATCAAGCATCAATTTTGATCTTCCTGTACCACAAACACCCATGCCGCCCTACCATCAATTCATATCCCTCTTTTTTTTTAGATGTGATTTTTGTCATGCAAACAGATGAATAAACAACAGGGCATCTAAAGTTATTGTGTTGTTGTTATCGTGTCCCTCTTTTAATCTAATTCTTTGTTATTCTCCAATACGAACCATTGCTTCTTCCAAGATAAGCATACTGCCTCAAAATAAACTTTTAAGTTAGGGAATCCTAGATCTCCTCTCTCTTTTACATCTGTTAATACTTTCCATCTCACCTTCTTTTTTAATGCTCCCACAAGAGTTTAGATAAGCCCTTTTGCCGTTTTAGAAATGGAGAATTTGAAGAGATAATTGGGATTTTTTGAAATGAAAACATCAGTTTTGGCAAAATAGTCATTTTAATTAACAAAATATTACCAAACATAGATAAATTTAAATGTTGCCATGTAGCGAAATCTTTACAGATCCCATCCCATCATATCATTTTAAATAATTGTTCAAACAATTGATGAATTTTAGTTTTATATTTATTCCCAAATATCTAGGTTTCTTTACTGTTTCATAACCCATTTCTTAGCTAACTCTTATTTCTCAAAAATATTCATATTTTTTGCTATTATCTTCGTCTATATTTATTTCAAAGCCTCGAAAACTACTATCTTCATTTAATTTTTGCAACAAATGTTCATTTGCTGCAGCAGATGGTTGGAAAGTGGACTTATAAGCAAAGCATTCGCAAAGTCTTTATGCTTATATTCCTCTTTCCTAATTCTTATACTTCTTATTTCTTTATCTTTCCTAATACTTGAATTAAGAACTTCCAATGCTAAAACAAATAACCATGGTGATAGTGGGCACCCCGCCTAGTACTTTTTTCAATTCAAATCTCATTAGATGTAGTACCATTTTCAGTACACCAGTCAACCTTAAGCTTTGAGAGGACTTCCATGTGGTTTCTGGAAGTGCCTGAGTTTTGGAAACAAGGTGATGGATGGAATGAATTTTCATATGCTTCTGACATAATTCATGAACACAATGTGTTGACAATGGTTGGTAGCTCAGGTGAGACTTTAGAAGAGAATTCACCAAATCCATGGAGGGAGTTGTTCATTATGGATGATACCTAGGTGAAACATCTGTGTTCAGAGGACACCGAGTACCATTTGGGGTGTGTGTGGAGGGTGAATACAAACAAGGGGAAAGAAGGGCTGTTTCCTTTGTGACCTCCTTATGGGTTTCCATTGCAGAGGACAATGGAGAATTCTCTCCATTTTACAACGGAGACAATTCTCTATTGTAAAGGTCTGCAGAGAGCCAGATGGTAGACTAGACAGGTCCACCTGTTGATGTTCACCATTCAGTCTCCAGGTTCTTCCTGTGTCCTTGTAATAATAATAATAATAATAATAATAATAATAAAACTTTATTTGTATACCGCCCTTCCAATGATCAGGGCAGTGCACAACACGACACAATACATACATGGTTAAAAAGTTGCAATAAAAGCAAAAACAAAACAGTAAAAACCAAAGGAGGATTATATATCAATAAAACAATAACATAAAACAATAGCATATAAAAATATGTCAGGGCAGCTTGCAAAGCGGGGAGGGAAGGGGGGGAGGGTCACAGTGGGGGGAGTGGAAATCAGGGGTAGGCCTGTCCAAATAAATATGTTTTTAATCCCTTCTTGAACAAGGTAAGGGAGGCAGCCAGACGGAGCTCGGTGGGCAATGAGTTCCAAAGGCTGGGGGCCGAGACAGAAAACGCCCTCTTCGTAGTGGTTGATAATTTTGCCTTCGGAACATTAAGTAGCTGTTGCCCAGAGGATCTAAGTGTGCGGGGCAGATTATATGGGGAGAGGCGGTCCTTCAGGTACTCTGGGCCCAAGCCATTTAGGGCTTTATAGGTAATAACCAGCACTTTGTACTGAGCCCGGAAGCGAATAGGCAGCCAGTGAAGATCTTTTAGTATAGGTGTTATATGGGAGGCCCTGGGAGCACCAGTGACCACCCGTGCTGCCATATTCTGCACTAATTGCAGCTTCTGGGTGTGATACAAAGGCTGCCCCATGTAGAGCGCATTGCAGAAATCTAATCGAGAGGTTACCAGAGCATGTACTATAGTTTCAAGGTCCCTCCGGTCCAGGTAGGGATGCAGCTGGCGTATCAGCCGAAGCTGAAAGCAGGTGCTCCTGACTGTCGCATCCACCTGAGAAGTAAGATGGAGCGACGAATCAAGAAGCACCCCCAAGCTGCATACACTGTCCTTAACGGGAAGCGTGAGCCCGTCCAGGACAGGTGAATTGTTGAACAATTCACACATAACTATTACTGAAGAACAATTTAATACTAACTGATTAATCCGTTAATAAGAAAAGAGCTTGTTGCTGACAATTCCATTACGATAACATTACACTTTATAAGCACCAGATGATCACACACATGATGCTTCCACCCCATTTTGATGACATTTGGGCAACAGAAGTGCCGTGTGTGTGATAAACTCCTATGCCCCATTTTTGCTAGCAGCCCCTTTCCTCAAGCCAGCCAGGTCTAGACTGGCCTATTTGCATGGATGCAGTGCTTTGCTGGACACAGTATTTTATTTTAAAAGCCAATGATCTCATGTGTAGATTCTCAATCAACTTGAAGGTTTTTCAAGTTACTCCTGTCCTTGTGAGACCTGAAGGATCTGTGGTAGCTGTAAATTCCTACATGGAGCACAGGCAACATTCTTTGAATTTCTGTGTCACATAAACACACACACCTGGCCTGGCCCATTGGGAGATTTTGCAGAGTCCAGATGGAGTGGTTGGTCATGTTTGAGTGGTGAGGAACCCACCCACACTAGACTTTGTTCATGCTTCCCTCTGGTAAGGAGAGAACTGAATTAAATGATTTACAAGATTGTGAGGGAAATGCAGTCAGACTTTGCAGTCAACGCTAAAAAAAATGTTTCACAGAAAGTCGTCTGAGAGGTTTTAAAAAATACCCATCCTTTTCTCCGTTTATGTTTACAATGATGAAATGAATGGAGGCCTAAGATCTGAGAAATAAAATTCTGATGAAATGTGGTAATGCTGGAAGTAAACTTGGGGGTTTCGTCTTGTTGTTGTTTTGTGCCTTCGGTTAACTCTGTCTCCCCTTGTTTAACTTTGTTTAACCCTATACTTGGGTTTCTTGGTAAGATTAATTTGGAGGAGATTTACCAAAGGTTCAAACTACCACACTACATCATCTCTCTCTTTTTTTTCCCCCATTTAGAACGATGAACTTGGCCGGTTATTGTATTGACTGTAGCACCTCTTTCCTTCATCCCCCCCTCTATCACCTTGTTTTACTGTGGAGGGGATGGAGAATTTTAATAAGGAAGGAGAGCGAGTTCTACTTGAGGAGGGAGGGGATAACTGTCCCATCACAAGCGGGGCTCCTATCCAAGTTGTGTGGGGCAACGGGAAGTATGACGGTAGGAGAAAGGACTGGCGTTGCAGGGGAAGGTGAGATCGATGCTTAATATCTATCTCTCCTTCCAGTCCTTCTCCTAACCAACGGGGCCTGAGGGTCACTCCAGCCGTACCACAAACCCTGTCTCTGCTCCTGTGCAATGCCAGGTCCATTAAGAACAAATCCCACATCATACATGACCTAATCGAGGATAACAATTGTGACCTGGCTTGCATAACCGAGACCTGGCTCGGGCCTGAGGCGGATGCTGTGTGGGCTCAGGTCCTCCCTTCCGGGTACTCGGTGAAGGACCAGAGCAGGTTAGGTGGGCGGGGGGGGGGGGGTGTTGCCTTGGTGCATAGAAACACCCTGTCTCTAACCAGGAACCATGTCCGTCAGACCACCTATATCGAGTGTATTTACCTGACCCTGAAGGCTAGAGACAGTCTAGGGATTCTGTTGGTCTACCGGCCACCCCGTGCGCTAACAGACTCCCTTAACGAGCTGACACAGTTGGTCTCGGAGCTGATGTTGGAGTCCCCCAGGCTTTTAGTCCTGGGAGACTTCAACATCCCCTTCGCGGTCAACAATGTTCCATCTGGTGCGGCTCGGGAATTCATGGATACCATGGCAGCCATGGGCCTGTCTCAGTTGGTTCTGGGTCCAACGCATTGTGCGGGGAATACACTCGATCTGTGGTCCAACGCATTGTGCGGGGAATACACTCGATTTGGTCTTCTGTTCGGACATGGAAAATCCGTGGGCGGAAATTACCAACATTTCCGCCCTGTCATGGACGGATCATTTCTTGGTTGAGGCAAGTATCAAGGCATCTACCCAGATCCCCTCCGGGGGTGGCGGACCCATTAGAATGGTCCACCCTCGAAGGCTGATGGAACCTGATAGGTTCCAAGAAGCCCTAGAGGGGTTTATGGTTGGAAGTGACGGCGACACTGTTGATGCCCTAGCTAACACCTGGGATACTGATCTCTCCAGGGCTATACACAGTATCGCTCCCAAGCGCCCTCTCAGGCCCGCTTCCAAAAGGAAGCCCTGGTACACGGAAGATCTCCGGGCAAGGAAGCGGGTCCTGCGATGGCTAGAGTATGCCTGGCGGAAACACCAGCGTTTATCCGACAAGGCTCTCCTAGACCTTCATTTGGAGGACTATGGAGAGGCGATACAAGCAGCTAAGAACTCGTTCTTTGCTGCTCGTATCGCGTCCGCGGACTCGCGTCCAGCAGAGTTGTTCAGGGTAGTGAGGGAGCTAACTCAGCTCCCCCCTGCCCCGAACCAGATCCTTGAACCAACCAAGGCCTGCTGTGACCAATTTAACAACTTCTTCATGGATAAAATCTCTCGGATAAACGAAGGTCTGGACGCCAGAGTTGAAGCAGAACCCAGAATAGAGGCGTCTAGAGCTTCCGTGGACTCTGTTGTACTGGATCAGTTTGAGTCTGTCGGTACCGAGGATGTGGACAAGATCCTTAGAAGTGTTCGGAAGACAACCTGCTCTCTCAATCCCTGCCCCTCGTGGCTAGTGGCCCAGGGGGGACCGGCAGTAACCTTGCTGTTACGCCAAATTATTAATACATCTCTGAGGGAGGGACAATTTCCTGACCATCTAAAATTGGCCATAGTAAGACCGCTATTGAAAAAGCCCTCCCTCGACCCCCTGGTTCATAATAATTATCGGCCAGTCTCGCTGCTGCCATTTCTGGGGAAGGTGATCGAGAGGGCGGTTGCACTCCAACTTCAATCGATCTTGGATGAAACGGATTTTCTAGATCCATTTCAAACCGGTTTTCGGGCGGGCTACGGGGTGGAGACGGCCATGGTCGCCCTGGTCGATGATCTCCGTCTGGGCATCGACAGGGGTAGCGTGTCCCTGCTGGTGCTCTTGGACATCTCAGCGGCTTTCGATACCATCGACCATGGTATCCTTCTGGAACGCCTGGCAGAGGTGGGAATCCGGGGCACTGCGCTCCAGTGGTTCCGGTCCTACCTCTCTGGGAGGTTCCAGATGGTGCAGCTGGGGGACGTGTGCTCCGATAAGAGGGCCCTCACTTCTGGGGTCCCTCAAGGAGCCATTCTGTCCCCCATGCTCTTTAACATTTACATGAAACCGCTGGGAGAGATCATCCGGAGGCATGGGGCGCGGTGTTATCAGTACGCTGATGACACCCAAATAGTCTTCTCTATGTCTCCGACTGATGCAGTGACCAGGGATGGCATCGCTCCCCTCGTGGCCTGTCTGGAATCGGTAATGGACTGGATGAGGGAAAACAGACTCAGCCTGAATCCAGAGAAAACGGAAGTGCTGGTGATAGGCTCTCCCGGTCCAGGGATGGAGGTGGTTCCACCCGTCCTGAACGGGGTCACGCTCCCCGTGAAGGACACAGTACGCAGTCTGGGGGTGCTCCTCGATTCGTCGCTCCATCTGACCTCTCAGGTGGATGCGACGGTCAGGAGCACCTGTTATCAGCTTCGGCTGATTCGCCAGCTGCGTCCCTACCTGGACCGGGGGGACCTTGAAACCGTAGTACATGCTCTAGTAACCTCTCGGTTGGACTTCTGCAATGCACTCTACATGGGGCAGCCTTTGTATCATACTCGGAAGCTACAACTGGTACAAAATATGGCAGCGCGGGTGGTCACTGGCGCTCCCAGGGCCGCCCATATAACACCAATATTAAAAGATCTACATTGGCTGCCGATTCGCTTCCGGGCTCAGTACAAAGTGCTTCGCTTCCGGGCTCAGTACCTATAAAGCCCTATATGGCTCGGGCCCAGGGTACTTGAAGGACCGTCTCTTCCCATATAATCCGCCCCGCACACTTAGATCTTCTGGACAGCGGTTATTGAGAGTTCCGGAGACCAGACTAGTGACCACGACGAAGAGGGCTTTTTCCATCTCTGCCCCCGGTCTCTGGAACTCTCTACCTATTGATCTCCGCTTGTCCCCCTCCCTTGCACAATTCAAAAAGGATCTAAAGACCTATTTATTTAACCAGGCATACCGCTGAATGGACTTTTTATGTATTAGCCTGTTGTAATGCTGCCCACTGTTTCGCTTTGCTGCCTATTTGTACTTGCACCTGTAATTGAGAATTGTGATTTTATACTTTTATTGTTTTATTGTATTTGGCTTTTTAACTGTTTTTATGTCATTGTTTTTATTGTTTTACTTGCTGTACACCGCCCTGATCTATGGAAGGGCGGTATAGAAATAAATCATATTATTATTATTATTATTATTTGGGGTTTCTAGTGGGCAAGACAGATCCAGCCAACTCTGCTTTTCTTTCTGACAATAGAATGGCACTTCAGCTGAAACTGCAGTTGCAATGGAGTGATGGTAAGGCTGGGCTGTTCATGCCATGCTTACACAACTGCATGTCCTTGGAGTTAAAGAACTGGAGCAGCACAACATTCAGACTAAAGATACAACTTGAGCCTCTTTGTAAGCTGAAATTTCATCACAGCACCCTCTCGTGGCTCTTTCCCACACTTGGTTTTATTTAAAATTGGGCTGGGAGTGTGCAAGAACCAAAGTACAAAGCAGCAGTTTGCAAGATGTGGCTGGGTGTGGGGTGGGGGTATGAGGGCCCATGTGATGTAGTGGTTTGAGCATTGGACAAGGACACTGGGAGACCAGGGTTCAAATCCCGGCTCCCCCATGAAACCCATTGGGTGACCTTGGGCAAGTCAGACCCTCTCGGTCTCAGATGATGGTAATAGCAACCTCCCTCTGAGGAAACTTTCCAAGAAAACCCTATGATACGGTTGCCATAAGTCGAAAACCTGAAGGCACACAACAGCTATGGGGGTGGCTGAGGGTGGAATGAAAATATTGCTCCCTCAAAGAAGAATTCTGCTTCTTAATGAGATTTTCCTTCAGTCTTCAAATTTATATCATAGCAATAACTGAACATTTCAGTTGAGCATTTACAAATAAGTTTAGGCATGCAAAGGGGCAGGCAAAGGTACCAAGGGATTGAAGGAAAATTTTACGAGGGGGTATGACTCTTATTTAGGCGGGCAATGACCTTGTTTTTCTTCTTGCACTTGCAGCTACAATTTTGGTCTACACAGCTTGTGTGGGAGGTTGAACAGCTAAGCACCATTTACTTGAGAGTAAGATTCACTGAACATAGAAGATTTTCACACTGGTACTTACGGAGGTTTAAGCACCGGTAAAGCACCGGTAAAACATCGCTGAAGTGCGATGGTGTGAAAGCCGGTTGCGCTTCTGAAATGGCAGTGAAGCATCCCCTCACCTCTACCATCTTTGAATCATTTGCAGAGCAGTCATTTCCTATTAATGCAAAGTTCCCATTAATAGGAAATGGCTGTTCTACAAAGTGACCAGCTTTCACAAACCTGAGCTTCAGGGACATTTTATGGGCACTTTACTGGTGCTTAACCCAGTGTGAAAATCTTCATGGTCACATTTACTTCTGAGCAAACCTACATAATATAGCTTGTTCAGATCATTTTCTATGAATGTTGTAATGTGTTGTGATGGTTTAGGCCACATTTATTCAGGAATTTAATTTCTCATTTTATAGGGTTGCTTTTCAAATTATCTCCATAAGACCTGGGATGATTATTCCTCATGCTCCTCTAGATTCCTATCTTTTGGTAGACATGACAGATCCAAGCGATGTTGCCAAATACAAAAATTATCAATATGGACAGTTGACTCAGTGAGAAATTGAGATGAATTTGCAGTTAGTTGCAAATGCTCCACAGGATCCAGATGCAGTTAGACGTTGTGTGATACTGACGTGAAACTGAATTACAAGACATAAACCATTGCCATTGCTCTATCACAGTAGGACCTGGGATGTCCAGGTTCAAATCCCCTTTCATTTATTGGGATGACTGGGTAACCTCTAGTTAGTTGCTTAGTCTATCAGTCTAACCTCCTTCATAAGGTTATGGTGAGAATAAACCAGGATGATATGGTAATATCTAAATATGACAAAGTGCAATAACAACCTAAATGCTCAAAACACTGATACCTTTATTGGACCAATCAAAGGACAGCCTCGCAAAGGACAAAGGCAACCTGGATCTCAAAGGAAGCATCTTTTGTGTTGCTAATAGAGTGTAAATTTTATTTCCTGGATTTTAAGATGCTTTGTCTCCCATGATCAAAAGGAAGGTTCTTTCCATGCATAGATATCCCTTCATCTTAACTCAGAACAACAAGTCTAGGAGAGCTCATGCTGTCAACTTCTTTCTTTCAGTTAATCTCAAAAGTACTAGAAGATCTCTCTATATACTGATTCTACAGACTAACATGGCTATATCTTTGAGTCCTGTCAAAATGTAAGTCTGTGACTCTAACATTATCATATTTCCCCCTTTTCTGTATGATGTTTAATACCTTTGTCTGATGAAGAAGCAAGTGGAACTTTGAAAGCCTGCATTGTGTCTTTTGTCCATTTTGGTTGGAGCAATAAACCTTTCGATTTTGGATGTTATTATACATTGATGTATGGCCAACACAGCTACGATGACATATTTTTAAAATGACAGTTTGAGATGCAACTATTTTAAACCAAAGCCAAGAACCTCTATCAAGAGATATACCATAAAGGCTGCATCTATACTGCAGAATTAATGTAGTTTGACACCACTTTAACTGCTATGGAATTCTAGAATCTGTAGTTCTGTAGTTCTGTGACATATTTAGTCTTCTCTGTAACACATTCCAAATCTCAGGATTCCACAGCATGGAGCCGTGACAGTTAAAGTGGTGTCAACCTGCATTAATTCTGCAGTGTGGCAGCAGCTATAGTTCCACCAAGGTGGAACTATGATACCATGTTTTCCCAAAAATAAGACAGTGTCTTATATTAATTTTTGCTCCCAAAGATGTGCTAGGTCTTATTTTCAGGGGATGTCTTATTTTTTCCATGAAGAAGAATATTCACATTTATTGTTGAACAAAAAAAATTGAACATTTATTATATACTGTATACACACACACACACACACACACAAACTTTGCTAGGTCTTGCTTTCAGGGGAGGCCTTATATTTAGCAATTCAGCAAAACCTCCACTAGGTCTTATTTTCAGAGGATGTCTTATTTTTGGGGAAACAGGGTACATCTCCCCTCCTGCAGTCCTCACCATCCTTCGGCTGATGGAGAGTGACAGTGGGACACCAGACAAGCATCTGGTTGTTTCCCTTGAGGCAGATGCAAAGGAGGATACCTTCCTTATTCTGTGTCTGGCTATAGGTACTCTGGGTGCACCTACCCTGTAGAAATAATGCAGTTGGACACCACTTTAACTGCTGTAGTTCCATATTATGGAATCCTGGGATTTGTAACTGCAAAATAATGCTAGTGCTTTACAAAACTACAAATCCCAGGATTCTGTACAATGGAGCCATGGGGGTTAAATAGTATAGATGTGCCCAGTTGTTGTTGTGTGCCTTCAAGTTGTTTTTCCAACTTATGCTGGCCCCAAGGCAAACCTATCATGGGATTTTCTTGGCATTTTCTTCAGAGCAGGTTTGCCATTGCCATCCTCTGAGGCTGGGATTGTGTGACGTGGCTAGGGTCACCCAGTGAGTTTCCATGGCCCAGCCAGGATTTGAACTCTGGCCTCCAGAGTCATAGTCCAACACTCAGACCATTACACCATGCTGGCTCTAAGATGCACCCATACCAAAGAGGGACAGTGTTAGACATTTTGTGAGTGAGATAGTGAATTCCTCCCTCCATCACCAACCAAAAAAGTTTGATACACAGGCATAACTTGCGTATGAGGGCAAAGAAAGAAAAGATATCCTTTTCTAGATTTAGGCCATAGATGTCAATAGAGAGAGAATGATTTTTATTGGAATGATAATTTTCTAGGAGAGACAAGGTACATTTTGCCCCAGAAATTTCACATTCACAAGTTGTGATGGATTTCAGATAAATATAACATGGGGAAAACAATGCATATGCTGAAAAATGCAAACAATTTAAAATGCATATCCAGTTGACAAATAGATCTATATACTCTTTAATTAATAGGAAGAGGCATACAAAAACAAGCAGATGAGGGAAAATGTGTATCAAAACCATGCACAGATTTCCACATGCAAAGAAAACAAGTCACACAGTCTGATATGAACAAAGGCTTATGTGAAAGGAGCAATTCAGAGAAACACAACAAAAACACTGAGAATATTTCACATCCTCGACGAAAGGAAAGGCTTGAATTGCAACTGTGTGGGTGAACCACCCATGTTCCATAGATTTGCATCAATTTACATTTCTGCCCTGGAATATAAAAACTCAGAATTCCTATTTCTTTATGTCAGTTATGGTGAAGTTAAAAGCAACTAGTCTGTGTTATTAAAACCTCTCTTTTACACCTTTTGCTTCTGGCATTATTCAGATGTTTACAAGATCACACTCTTTTCATTCCCATTTAATTAATCTCATATTAGTGCTCTTGCCTTAATCTTCCTTTATAGTCACTAATGTTATACTTCCCAGTCTTTATATTACTGTGGACAAAGCCCATACAAGTCTGGGCTCTTTGCCAACAAATTCCTTATTTCAAATATCCAGACACAACAGCCGTAATGATTTTGCCCACTCCTGGTTTGTATTAGCCACTGTCAGAGGCGGGAGTAATTTTTGAAAAGTGGAAGAAATTGAACCAACCTTGGCAATGTTTTTGGCTGGGGGGTCTGTTATGGCAGGGGGACTGTGAAACAACCTGTCTGGACTTCAAAGTGCTGATTCAGGAGACCACAAGCTCCCCAAAAGTTATTACTTTATCAGGTCCTGGCCTGATGACAGCAAAATGTGAGTCAAGAAAGAGAGTCTGATCTATCTGAGATCTGATTTCCTTTTTCTTTTCTTTTCTTTTTTTTCCCTTTTTTTGAGGCGTGGGGGGGGGGAGACATGTCTGGAGCTCAAGCTGGAGTACTCCATGGTCTGGAATCCCTTGTGGACTCGCTTTGCAGTCTTGTTGAGGATACAATGAATAGGAGTCCTATTTTTCTGGGTATTCATATTTCAGACTCCTCCTTTCCCTCTTCTAAAACACTGTCTCTTTCGGCTCCCTCCCATGGCTTACGAACTCCACAGGGCATCCAGTTTTCCATGCGTAATATCCTAGGAGAATCCTAGGAAATTAGTTCATGATCTCATCAGTCATGGCCATTCTCCTGGAAGTTTCTCCCCATCTCCAAGAGTATTACTCCCTCCCATTTCTGCAGACAGGGGGGTTTCCTGCACTGGATTCCTGCAAGACTTCTCTCTCCTTGAGAACTCTGCCTGAAGCATTAAGGAAACATCCTTCCTGAAGATTGATTAGTGCTCGTTGGCCAAATCTGCGTGATTCTATATGCTTTACATACCCTCCAACTCTTCTGATTTTTGCAGCAGAAGTCATCGTCTATGGAGCCATGAATGAGCAATGGAGCCAGGTGCTCTTCTCTCACCCTTCCTCCTGTCACACTCCAGCTCCAACTGATCTATATAGAGCCACATTCCCCTTTATGCTCACACTGATGGGATCTGGCCTAATTCTGGTTAACAAACCAGGAAAGTAAGTCAGGACCTTTGTCCAGAAACCCACACACCATTAAAAGGGAAACAGGAAAGTCAAGACAATGCAAGGAGTGCTAATCTTTAAAGCCAAATTTATGTCTTCGTTATTTAAAGCAACAGGCCACCTTCTTTAGAGCGGAGTCAAGTCTGAAAAGAGGAAAGTCCAACCCATTGTATCCTATAGGGAATTTTCTGATGCTTAATTATACCATTTTGACCCTCTTTGAAGAAGGAACCTCTTAAAAACTAAGAGCCAGATGACTCCAGCGACCAGAGTTTGAATGTGGAGTTGAAGGCTTTGATGGCTGGCATCCATAGTTTTTTGTGGAGCTTTTGGGCTATGTGGCCATGTTCTGGAAGAGTTCCTTTCTGACGTTTCTCCTGCATCTGTGGTTGGCATCTTCAGAGAATGAGAGCCTGGAAAAGGATGGAGATATATATCCTGTGTGACAGAGTTTGAATTTCTGCTTGCCATGGAAACCTACTGGATGACCTTGGGCAAGTTTCATTCTTTCAGCCTCAGAAGGAAGGCAAAGGCAAACCTCCTCTGAACAAGTCTTGCCAAGAAAACCCCATGATAGGTTCACCTTAGGGTTGCCAAAAGTTGTAAATGACATGAAGGCAGAGAACAAAAATAATGACATCTTAAACCCTAGGTGATTTTTTTCATCTACATTATTTTGTCTTGAGTGTGCTTTGTTTTGGTACTGGCAAGTGAAATGTAAGTATGGGTTTAATTTGCAAGTTTGATTGCTGAGACATATCTAAGGCTAATCCTTGTAGGGAAAAGAAAAGTGATTAACTGTGACTGATACATATTATCTTCAGGTCTGAGAGCCTTATCGCATGACAAAAGAAAGCTGAAATGGAGTGGGAATAGTGGCTCTTCCCATGCCTCTCCGCATGCCATCAAAGCACTTCCATTTTCCTTGAGAGGGAGATGGTCATAAAAATATGCCTTTAGTTGAATGGATTTTTCCAGTATGACAAAAGGCACACTTTTACAATTGTCTCCCTTGGGAAGAGGATAGAAGTGCTATGATGGCATGCAGAGAGGCAGAGAGAAAGTTGTTACTCTCCTGCTCCATTTCAGCTTTCTTTTCTCATGTGATCAGCTTCTCACTTGACTTTCAGGTGCCATATGGCCTTTAATTGAAGAAGTTCTGAGTGGGGAGTCCAGTGGCAATGAGGCAAAGAAGACAGATTCATTTTTTCCATCTCTTCCTCAGATGCAGCCAGAGGGGAAAAAAGGCCCTTGGTGGAGACACTTCCTTGGATAACAGTTAGTGTCTGAATTCCATCTTCTACCATTAAAGGTGAAGAAAATCTTATAAGGAAGAGATCCCAAATCTTTACGGGAACAGTTATCCAACATTTCTAGCATATTTTCACATGCAAAAAAAGGGAAGTTTTAAAACCATAGACTGAGATGGTTGCTTTAGGCAGAGGTTTTGTCCAAGTCTACTTGAGCACTGAGGAGTTGCTTGGAAAGATACCAGAGAGTATTTCACACAATATGAAGCACATGTAGGGTAACTCAAGCTTCTTAAGCCATTTCCCCCTTTTGCTGGAAAGAAAAAGAATTCCAAAAGAATGCCAAAGGGAAATGGCTTCTCTAGTCTTTGTGCAAAAAAAATAGTTTGAAATAGCATATATTCCTGGATCTAATTTTCATGTAAAGCAGAAGGTTCTACTACTGTAGTGAAAGTACAGCCATGGGAGCACATGTGCTTTGTTCGACAATGTAGAAAAGAGGAAAAGATCTTCAAGGTGCATAAAAGAACATTTTCCTCTGAATGCATTTCAAACATTATAACTCTTCCTCACAAGCGATGCTCATTTCTTTCAAATGGGAACCAAAACTGCCTCAGAGGTGTATGGGAGCATAGCATATAAAACATTGTTTTAAAATCAGTTGGCCAGAAGCACAAAATAAGGTATAGCCATGCTAAAGGAAAGCTATTTTGAATCAAGGGAAAATTTAGAAGTTGCAGATTTATAAGTTCCTAGGGAGAAAGAGTTCTAGTGTGGTGTAAGAGAGCCATTGTGGGGTAGTGGTTTGAGTGTTGGACTAGGACACAAGGAGACCAAGGTTTGATTATTGGCTCAGCCACAAAAACCCACTGGGTGACCTAGGGCAAGTTGCACTCTCTCAGCCTCAGAGGATGGCAATGGCAAACCCTTCTCTGAAGAAACTTGCCAAGAAAATCCCATGATGCGTTTGCCCTAGGGCTGGCATAAGTTGGAAATGACTTGAAGGCACACAACAACAACAGCAACAACAGGGAACTCAAGGAGAAGAAGATTATGCTTCCTTCCCTCTAGGTTTTATTATGAACTTGACATGAGCTATCCAAAGTGCTACACTATTTTGGTGATGGGTTTCAGATCCTTGGATAGTTCTGTTAAACCTCAAATTAAAAACAGGAGTGGACTCACTACCCCCTTGACATGGGGGTGCCAGTCAACACTTTTCAGTGTCTTTGCTTAACCTGTCCCACCATTCAACTAGAATTTTGTAAAAAGTAGCATTTTTCATGAATGCACCCCAACTAGTGTTCCTTTAGTTTGTTTTGCAGGTGACAGTCATCTAAAGGTAAGTTAAAGGTAATCCCTTGAAATGAATGTCTAGTTGTAACCAACTGTTGGGGGCAGTGCTCATCTCTGTTTCAAGCCAAGGACTGCTCAGGTGTTTATGTCCAGCATGCCTGCACCGAATGCTGTTACCTTTCCACTTACCAATTTATCTATTGTATTTGCATGCTTTCGATCTGCTAGGTTGAGAGATGCTGGGACTAATGATGAGAGTTCACCCCATCATGCAGCATTTGGGCCTCAAACTGCCAACCTTCTGATCTTCTGATCCTCAGACCTGGCATTGGAACCACTCAGCCACTGCATCCTCTGCACACACCTTTACTTGATACTCAAATCAAGTACCAAGTAGTACTTCTTAGCAGCCTTTTCACAGGCTGAAAGAATCGGATTATGTCCTTCTTTGAAAAATGAGGAAAATAATACATCTTAAGGAGCCCCCCCTTAAACCAAATATGGGTCAGACAGCAGTTTCCAAAGGCAGGCTAGAGAGTTTTCTTCTTCCCAAGCACAACAGGAACAATTTGCCATTTCAATTCATGCCCAAGTCAAGAATATATCTTTTATACTATCAGATTTCCAAGTTGTTTACAAGTAGTTCACCTGACTGCAAGAAGGACATTCAAAGCTTCTGTTCATTTGAAAGGCAAGGATAATGGTCACAGAGGAGGAACTGTCATACTAGACATCTTGTGAGAAGACTAAAGATGAGGGTTAGATGTGTTTTGGTCTGCAGTTTGTTTTTTGTGATGTCTGAATGTGGGCACAGCTGGCAAACCTTCCATCACAACTTGAATTCTTTCTCTTGGCTTTTGGAGCAGAAAGAAGCCAGAGAGCCCACTGTGCCTGTGTTTGGATCTTGCAAGGAAAAGAAAAACACACCTGGCTTGTCTAGTCACTCATGCTATAGTTGAAATGCAAGAACTGGTGGCTTGTTGTGACATGTGAGTTGGTCTGTATTTCAGTCTCTGGCATGAAGTCCCTGAAAAATGCATGAAGAGGTGCTTCAATGCATCAAGGAGACATGGCAAGCTTTCCTATGAGGATACATAAGAAAGAAATGTAGAAGGGTTTGTGTGTGTGTGTGTGTGTGTGTGTTTGCGTGAGATTTAAAAACAAGCAAAAAGCACTCTTGACAAGCTTGTTCTGAATCCCAGAAGGATTCAGGTAGCCACTAAAAATCATTAAATATATATATGTTAGCCTTCGTGGAACTGAGGTGCCATCTTTTTCAAGTACTTTGGATAAAAGGGAAAGGTTCTGGACACTTAACACCATCATTCTCTTAAGAATGCTGACTACAGATAGTTCTAGACTTCCACTTTGGATATAGCTCACTTTTAGTATGAAGAACAAAAGAAATCAGAAGCTAATTCATTTAGTATGCACACAGAGACACATGCCACCAAGAAGCTATATATATATGCACATTTTTGTATGTCCAAAAAGTGAAAAAACAAGACTAAAGTACAGGTTGTATAAAATTACCTTCAGTTCATGTGTATAAGGTGTATACAAAACATAAATGAATCCCATGTTTAGACTTGTTTCCATTTCTAAGAGATCTCATTATGTAAATGCAGTTATCTCAAAAATCTTTAAAAAATTCCAAACTCTTCTGGTCCCAAGGATTTTGAATAAGGGAGACTCAACCTGAATCCCAAACTCATCTGCTATAACTCACTGTAATTTTTCCATTTTGGAGGACTATTTGCCAAATTGTTCATAAACTTCCTTGATCTTAAAAAAACAAAACACTTAGACACATTTAAAGTGGATCAGACAGTATTTTAAGATGCTAGGGGCTTATATAAAGCTTCAAATTTTCCATTACAAGTTACCCTATAAAAGTGTCATAGAACGGCAACATTGAATTAGATGAGCTGTATCTTTAGGTTTCAGATTTGGTAAAATGTTTTGGATTAACTGGGATTTCTGATATACATTCTGTCCATTTAGTTAAGTGATGGCCAAAGTGTGGCCCTGGGATGGCATGTGACCCAAAGGCTGTTTTTGCAGGCCTTGGTCCCACTAAACTCTCCAGACCATGGGCCATAAACATTCATAAACATGTCTTTTGGCCATAAAAAAGACAAACCTACCTTCCCTGGTTGCCTTGGGACTAACAAATAACCTTTTAAATACTTTGAATCTCTCCTCCCCATTTAATATTAAGAAGAAAATTGTTTTTCAAATTCAGAACTAGGTTTATAGCCACTTTTAGTTTTGTTTTTTCCACTGTTTTGGAGGGATATTTTGCAGTTTGAAATCCTTGCAGGGCAGGGTTCCCACATCTTGGGGCCTGGTCCTGAATTTTTCCACTCCCCAGGACAAAGTGGAGGGACCTTTCAGCAAAAACACTGCCTTGAAAAGTGTTTGCTTTGAGAGTTCCTGCATGGCAGGGGGTTGGACTGGATGGCAATTTTTGGTCTCTTCCAACTCTATAATTCTATGATTCTATATGTTTTCCTCATTGTTAGATTTGGTATTTTTGATCTGAAGGGCATACTTTGTACAACTATGCTTGACGCTAAAGGTCTCATGCATAATGACATAACTAGCAACCCTTGTGACATCTCCAGGGTTTGTTCTCTGTTTTTGGTCCTGAAATCTCATGGCCTGGAATGGTAGTAATGTAATAGCTAGAGCTGCCAGTTCAGGATTGTCGTAGACTCTGATATTTCTGGGCCACAACCTGAGACCTAGGGACAGCCCCTGATGTTGCCAATAAGAATTATGCATTAAATACCAACCACAATCTCACACAGGTTGTCATTCAAATTGTAGCAAACTGCCAGATTCATAGCTGAAGTGGAGATCTGCATAGACTCCTTTCTTCTTGCCTCAGGATGAACCCACCTAAACTGGAGAATTTGTATCCTTGTCTCTCACCTGATGATGATCCATGAAAACCAGAGCCTGAGATCTAGCAACCGTATAAAAGGTCCCACAAGCAGAGAACTCTCCTGCGTTGTCTGTGCCATAGTTGTCCGAGCCCTTCTAGCATAAAGCTGGGGAAAGAGGCAATTCTAATGTCACTCTGAGTTACGGGTGGACAAAGTGAGGCCCAAAGGCTAGTTGTACAGCCTCCTTTTTCTTATGGGGCTCCCATCAGTGCCCTTTATGGATCAAACTATATTTCCCCCCACCAAAAATGCTTTGTGCTTTGGTTTTGCATTGGAAGTTGCAGGACACCTACACCCAATCTAGTAGAGCCTTGATTGACTAGTAATAATAATAATAATAATAATAATGTTTTATTTATAGCCCGCTCCTCTGTATCCAATCGGAGCGGGTTACATCAATTAAAAAATGCAAGATAAAATATACATGACCCATACCCAACCACCCGCCCCTTAAAATTAAATTAAACTAACATCAATTAAAATGACATAATAAAAATTTCAATTTAAAACGGCAACCCATTGCATAGAGATCAGGGTCAAGATGTTAAAATGCTAATGGGAGAGCTTAACCCAAACAGAGCCGGGAGGTTAAGAACTTTCTGGGAAGGCCTGCCGGAAGAGATGCGTCTTCAAGGCTTTTTTAAAGCAATCAGAAGATGTAATAAGAAGCATCTCGTCTGGCAGGCCATTCCATAGCCTGGGAGCGACAGCCGAGAAGGCCCTCTGGGAGGTCTGCGTCAGTCTAGTCTTCATAGGCTGCAATAAGTTCCTCCCAGAAGACCGGAGTGTGCGGAGGGGTTCGTATGGGAGGAGGCGGTCCCTCAGATAAGATGGACCCAAGCCATGTAGGGCTTTAAAGGTTAAAACCAACACCTTGTACTGCGCTCGGAAACTAATCGGCAGCCAGTGGAGAGATTAGTGACTTTTGGGTCACTTCCTCTTGTTAAAAAAAGACCTCTCCTGGCCTAAAACTGCCTAGAGTAGGCAACAAAACATGGCACAATTGCCTTTAACACTGCCCAAAGGGCATGGGAGGCACGGAGGTTAACATTTTTTTAAAAAACGTTTTTACAGGGGTGTATGACCCTCCAAGGTTTCCAGGGAGGCAGTGTGGCCCTTTAATGTTTTACCTTGTAATGGATGTGGTATACTTGGATTTTCAAACATATCTAAGACACAGGTTATCATCATAAGCTCTTGAGCAGCCATAGATTCATCTCCTCTGATGTATTGGTAACTAGCTAAAGTGTCAGAAAGTAGGAATGAATGGATGATTTATCACACTAGGGGGCAAACAGGATTTAATCAAGTGTTAAACAAGAGTTAAACAGGAAACATCCTGTGATAAACATGGGGCATTTCCTATTTAACTCTCGTTTAACTCTTGTCTAAATCCTGTTTGCCCCCTAGTGTGATAAAGCAGCAAGACGCTATGGTGAGGACAGTGTTTTAATCTCTTCCCAAATGGATTGGAGTTTTGGATTACCTGTAACATGGCCAGATTTGCAGATGACATCAAATAATAATAATAATAATAATAATGGTTTATTTATAATCCGCTCCTCTGTAAGAACACTCGGAGCGGAATACAGCATATTAAAAAACATGAATTAAAACAAAGTTAAAATTAAAACAGTCCCATAACCCACATTCCAACCTCCCACCCATTAAAAATAAATTAAATCAGCAATAAATTAAAAACTGTAGGATCTAAAAACAGTATAGGTGTATCCAGACTCCTTCTTATGCAGCCACATCATAAGTTAAGGGTCGGAGACGTGGGAGTAGGCGAAAAGCTGTATGCAAAGGGATCTTACTGATATTCGTTGACTCTGAATTCTACAACCAAACCAGTTCAATTCTTGAGCTCTTGAACTCACATAGGATGTTATCAGACAATGGAAATTGGAAGTATAATCCAATGGCAATCCGAACGCAATCATGGGATTTCACATTATTGAATGTGAGTGTATCTCACACAATTTTGGGCAAAAGGGAAGTCATTTCGAACACAATCATGGGTTTTACGTTATTGCGTATTAGAGTATCTCATGCAATTTTGGGCAATGGGAAGTCATTCTGAACGCATTCCGAAGGCAATTAGAATTCATGTAAATTTGCTAAACTAGTGAATATACGTGAATTCAAATTGGCTCCATTCGAAATACAAATTCCTCCCGTCTGATAAACTCCATAGTGTCTAACCATGAAGAGTAATCTTGGGCTTGTAGTGGAAAGCTCAGGAAGATTTAGGGCACACACACACACCATACCTGTCATGGTTCTGCAGTCACTATAAGAAAATTTATTATTATTGCTATGTTTTAAATCGTTAATCATTTAATTGTATTTTCGGGGGGGGGGGTTGGGATACGGGAATGTATTTTTTAATGTTGTAAGATGCCCTGGTTGTGTTACACAGAGGGGCGAGAGAGAAATAAATATTATTATTATGACATGTGGGAAAGAGAGGGAGAGCCATGTGAGAGAGTACTAGATCTTTGGATGCTTGAACATAGTGATGGAACTGGGGAAGTCTAGGATAAAGAAATACTGAGATGCAAGTTCACTCACTGTGGGACCTCTAGTAAAAAAAACACTATTTGTTTTAGTGACAGTTATGCTGATATCACATTTTTTTTTTCCTTCGTCTAGTCTGTAAATGACACACAGTGTGGGTGTGAGGTTGGCTTTTAAAGAGAGAGAAAGAGACAGGCAGGCAGGGAATAAGGCTTACTAACCAGTTAGTCATCAGCCACTCTTTCTTGGGGGTGATGAGTTCAAATGTAGTTCAGAAAGGTGACCCAATGAGGCAGCTATAAAAAGGTCCCAGGTGAACAAAAACTCTGGTTTGAGATCTGGATATTTTGTTATGTGGTTTGAATGAAAAAACAGTATATGCTTCCTTCATCTAACCTAAAAGCCATATGGACTGCCCCAACAGAAATTCATGCCAGAGCACTGAGTGAAACGGTCTTTTTAAAGAGGAATCATCATCACAGGTGTTAGAGCAACACCTTCGCTAAGCCTATCCCCTGGAGCTGTCTCTCAAATAATTTTTCGCGGTAAAGCCTGAATCCCACAAGCACCTGGTGTCTGAATATGTCTGTAAATGTCTTGTTTGATAACTGCAAGCAACACACTTTCATATAGAAATGCCTTCACAGTTCACAGTCTAAAGAATCAGGGACATAGTCTGCCCATTGAGACAAAGAGCTTACAGATCAATCCAGACGTTGAGTGTCAGTTCTGGGAGTTAACTGGGGAAAAATCAACTGTTTCATGAAATGCAGACTATGAAATTTTCTTGGCTTAAAAATTAAAAAGCAAGCAACCTGCTGCATCTCTAAAAGTAACTGGCAGGGACACCACTGTTATATATTATTGTAACACTATTCCAGGCTTTCTTGGATGAAATGGATTACCTGGATCCATTCTAATCTACACTCAGACTGGTTTGGGACAGAAAAAGCCTTGGTCACTTTGAATAATGACCTACACTAGGAGCTGGATGGTGGCAACGCGTCCCTGTTGGTCCTCCTGGATCTTTCAGTGGCCTTTGATACCACAGACCATGGTATATTTCTGGATCATTTGACAGATATGGGATTTGGGGGCATTGCTTTGCAGTGGTTCTGGTCTTGCTTGGCTGAACATTTCCAGAGACTGGTGCTGGGAGCTGTTATTCTATTTTTTGGCCATTAGTCTGTAGGATTTTACAGGGGTCAATACTGCCCCCTGTGCTCTTCAACATCTACATGAAACCTCTGGGAAAGGCCATCCAGAGCTTTGAAGTTAGGTGTCATGATACCTTCTGTGCCTCTCCTTTACAATTGATGCAAAGGCAGCTGGGGTAGTACTGAAGAATTATCTTGATGCAGTAAAGGACTAGATGCAGAAGAACAGACTGAGGCTTAATCCTACTGCTGGTCAGTAAGAAAACCAACCTGGGATTGGGATATCAGCCTGTTTTTTGTGGGGTTGCTTTCCCTCTGAAAGATTAGGATCCAGCACTGCCCCTAGAAAGCTCCATAGCACTGCCCCTGTGGAGGCCAAGTTTCAGCTGGTGTGTCAACTGAGCCTTTTCTTGGGAGTTTATCACATGGGAGGAATTTCTCTCAATTGCAGATGGAGCCAGTTCGCAATTACATGAATTTGCTAGTTTAGCGAATTTACGTGAAATCTGATTGTGTTCGGAATGCATTCAGAATGACTTCCCATTTCCCGAAAATGACTCCCCCTTGCCCAAAATTGTGTGAGATACTCCAATACGCAATTACGTGAAACTCCACGATTGCATTCGGAATGACTTCCCATTGCCCGAAATTGCGTGAGACATACTCATATGCAATAACGTGAAATCCCATGATTGCATTCGGATTGCCATTGCATTATACACCCAAATTCTGTCATATGATAAACTCCTTGGAGAAGGCAGATCTGGCTTCAGTGTTTCATACTTTAGATACCTCCCAATTAGACTACTGTAATATACTGTACGTGGGGCTGCCCATGATATCAGGTGTGCATCTTAGAGACCATATAACGCTAGTCCTGCAAGAACTGTACTGGCTTCCAGTTTGCTTGTGAGTTCAAGTTGCTGGTGTTGACTTACAAAGCTCTAAATAACTAGGGAACAAGATACGTGAAAGACTATATTCTCCCACATGAGCCTGCCAGAAATTTGAGGTCTTCCGAGGAGGCCCTAGTGATGTTAGGCTGGGGATTACACATAACAGGGCTTTCTCCATGGCGGCACCTTGACCAAGAAGTCAGGCTGGCCCCATCTCTTTTATGGGCCTGACAGGCAGTCAAAACAGTGCTGTTCTGCATGGCATCCAGTGTCTGAAACTGCTGTTCTAGCAGTTTCAAAACTGGATTCTAGGATTGTTTTTAGACTGCTTCTAGGAGTTTTAAAAGAGTATTTTAATGTGTTTTATAAATGTTTTTATCTTTGTATCACTTTGCTTTTTATTTGTGCATTGCTTTGGGAGGCCTTGGGGCTGCAGATGAGAAAAGGTGCATTTGGGTAGGGACAGTGGTTGAGGCACTATTGTAGGATTGATAGCTAATGTGTTATACTGAATTATAATCATTGAGTTTATCAGACGGGAGGAATTTCTCTTTATTGTGAATGGAGCCAATTGGAGCCAATTCAAATTCACATGATTCGCTAAACTAGAATTCGTATTCCTTTCGGAATGCATTCAGAATGACTTCCCATTACCTGAAAATGACCCCCCCATCGCCAGAAATTGCGTGAGATGCTTTAACTCGCAATAAATAAAACCCATGAGTGCGTTTGGAATGACTTCCCTTTTGTCCGAAATTGCATGAGATACTTTAATTCGCAATAATGTGAAACCCCATGATTGTGTTTGGATTGCCATTAGATTATACTTCCAATTTCCGACGTCTGATAAGGTCCATAGTACCTTTGCTTGCTTCATATTGAGTTGTAGTTGCATGAAAATCCTTCTGAATTTTTAAGGCAATGTTTAAATCTGATGACTATCAGAGAGCCATGGGAACAGATTCTAGAGAAGCCAGGCAACCCGAGAGAGGGATTAAAATGAAAACAAAACAAAAAAAACCCTCTCATCTTTTCCCCAGAAAGATGTTCACAGCAGTCTAATAAAGGGCCCGAGAAAATGAGAATTCAGTGGGGATTTTTAACTTTTTTTCTCGGGGTGGTAGCAAAGTAAGTCTGTTGCAGCACATTTTTGTTGCACAAGTATAAATCTTGTGGCACCTTAAAGGCTAGCAAATTTCATGCACATAAGTTGTCATCGAGTAGAGCCCCCACAAAAGCTCATGCCAAAAAAAATGTATAGCTCTTAAGCTGCCACAAAACCTTTTGATGTTCTCTCATAAAGGGCTTAGTGATTTTAGTCTTAGGATCAAAGCCAGATAATTCTTTAAAGAGACCTGAAGATAGTACTATACATGGGCACTGCTTCCTTTTGGATGGACACCAATTTCTTTCACCATTCATCATTTGGGAAAATGGATTTTGTAGATTTTTGACACTAAACAGAAAAAATAACATTTTTTTCCATTTTGGCTAATTTCAAGGATATATTTGACTTGTGCAGTCAAAACCTTCTGTGAAATGTTCTATTCAAACTGAAAGTTTGTTATTGAATATATAAATATTGATGTCTAGTAATCCACAATAATTTCTGGTCTAATAATCTAGCACTTTGGTAATAATCGGTAACGGTCGCATAGTCCTGTCTCTGCCTTTCTTAGATTTTTAAAAATAAATTTTAAATTCCTGATGGGTCTCCTATAGTCTCAATCTGCATATTATTTCTTTTCACCACTTTCAGAGCTTTGCCATTTAAATGAGTAAAACACAGTTCTGGAGGTTAGTAGATTTGTATTTAGTATCTTTCATTCTACAATTCTTCATTGTTCATGGTGAACCCATCCTAGATGTCACCAATATTGGTTCTAATGGTTAGACCACCAAATTTTGTACCAAATTTCCAGTAAACTGTACACGAACTGCTTCTACATTTAATATAATTCAATTATATATTATTTAATATAAGTTTAATAATAATTTCCACTTAAATGTATTAGCTATATTTCAATTCCCACTTAAACACATTGGATATATTTCATATTGCTATATTGCACCTTCAGGAAGGTTAGAGAGTAGATTAATAAAAGAAGCGGTAAAATTCAGCAGAATGATTGTAAATGTTGCATTACCCACAAGGATACTAAAAGATTTACTTGTGTGTGTATGACAGAGAGAGATTGACCAGTTCTATTTTATTAAACAAATGGGGGTGGGTGGGTTAAAATATGCTTACAAAGACATCCAAGGAAAAGGAAAACAAGTAGAAGAAAAAGGGAGGAAAAAGAGAAATACATAAGAACATAGGCTAGCCATATGCACTAAGAAAAACTGTATTTCCAATAATTCATTTTTTTGAAGTTGGCATCTAACACCAGTTTTATTAAGTATCTGGATTAATTATCTGGGAAAAGGAGGAAGGTGACTATTTATCAATTTCACAATTGCTGCTATACTTGCAAGATGCTATATTCATCAGAAGCGCACTGAAAGATTAGAAATATGGCCAGGAAATATAAAAAAAGAACACTAAGCCCAGGAAAGCAACCTTTTGAATAATTTGAAATGCAGATATTTGAAGGAAATGGAGTCACAAGGAACGCTGAAATGGAGATGTAGGGAAACGGAGACAGTACTGTGGCAAACTATAAATAAATAAATAAATAAAAGGATTCAAGGTAGAAACCCTCAACTAAGATATCTCCAATTTGGGAACTCCAAACTCCTCAGGGTTAAATGTTTTGTTAATGTATGAACCAGTTCTGAGAAATGCTCCCAGAAAAATGTGTATTTGAAAGTTTCAGACTAGAATGAAAAATTCATGTGAGTAAACTCCAAACCCATCTCTAAATTCCCAAGGGTTAATAGTTTGAATATTTAATATCTATTTGTGGATCTGAAGCAGGGCTGTCTCTACTATGAGCGGCTCACCTCAGACTGTCAATCACCAAGGATGCAGTGAATGTATGGAGTTTGCATTAAAGAAATTCATGACTAGTTCTCCTTACTGATTCTTAAAAGGTCAGACACAGTTATAGCAAATACAAAACTGTAAAGATTTATTATGTAACAGATAGGTTAAACATGAACTTTCTAAACTCTGTCCACATCTTCAACCATCATCTGTATTCCTAAAGAGATTTTTTTTTTTATAAAATTATGTGTCCTTTGGTTTTTGCCTAGGAAATTCTATAACCACATAGGCAATCTGATGTCCAACAGATTTTTCGGGTATGAACTACTATAATTCCCAGCTGCCATGACCAGTAGCAATAGATTATGGGCAATGTAGTCCAAACTAGTTGGATGGCAGCATTGTACAATGGAATGATAAAAATACAATTTCTTATTAAGGCGCAAGTACATATTTCTGAACAGACTGACACCTTTCAAGTGTGAAGGTGCATAACATAACCAAGGCATCACCACCAAAGTGCATGTCCAAGATGAAATCGTTTCAGGGTTGCAAAATTATTATGGGGAACTCTTACCACATTGTGGCATATGTATTGGGCCCATTACACAAGCTTTTGCGGTGTAGCAAAGTTTCAGTAAGGCTAAAAAAGAGGAAGAGCTTTTAAGGAAGCAAATAATTTGCTGAAGTCATCTATCCTTCTCACAGAATCACGGAAAAATAGAAATAACTTATTTTGTCTTGTTATGACTCTCTCTATGGAGTGGGAGTATTGGTAGGCCACCCAATGATCACTGGACTCGAGTGTGGTATCATGAGTGACATTTCAGCATCACCAGGGAATGATGGTTGGTAGTTTGTAGTTTAATTTTAGGAGATTAAAAATCTTTACCTGTAAATAAAACCAGGACACTATTTTCAGCCGTGTTTAATTTTGTTTATTTTTGGAATGCATGATACTAATTTACTTCATGGATGATTAAATATCATTTTATATGTGTGTAGTGCAGATGGATGTCCCTTATCTAGCACACTGTGTGATTGTTTTATGTCCTGATTATTACATCGGAACGCTTTTGTAAAATTCAACCTTTGGTTCAAAATAAAGTAATAAGATTTTAAGTCTCCTAATACGCAGACCACCAAGCACCCAGTTTCCATACCATCTCCAAACCTCAAACCATGACTTGGTGGGGACGGGACAGCTAGTTCTGCTTTTACCACACCACATTCTCATCCAAAATGAAAAACACTTTGTCTTGATTTCTTTAGCAATCTCTTCTCTTTTTTCCTTTAAATATCTGGATTGAAAGCTGGAGAATTTGAGCTACTCTAATGTTCCTTTATTTGGTGGATTGAAAGCTGTCTTTTAATGATGCAAGCCTGATTGTGCCGACAAAATTGTGTGTTAAACGTGGATTGTAAGGGAAGTCCAGTTAAACTTTGATTTGAAATGCTGGCAGAGCATGTGCAATGGAACAGAAAATATTAATAATGATGCAGTGTGGTTTGCAGCCGCAGATGCTCCATTTTGGTGGATCCTTCCTTGCAGTGGGAGGGGACTGATGCAGACTGCATGTCAGTTGTTGGGCCATTGTGGGAGCTGGTGGTGCTGTCAGTGGGTTCTCCTCATGAATTGGGAAACCCCGGGGGTAAGCCTGCTTTTCCCTCTCCATTTGCTCCTGGATTAAGTAGACCTGGGCTGAAGCAGACAGCCCACCAGTAGCGCTGGTGGCCACTCTGGCCATGATCAGGCTGCAATTGTGCTGGGACCATGGCGACCATAAGGCCTGCTTCCAAAGCAGGCTGCCACCACAGCCCCAAACTGGCTGCTGCCAGGAGCTAGATTATGCACTCATCTTTTTGATCTGGTCCAAAGGACGGGATCATGGCGTTGGAGTGGCTTCCAGCCACTTTGGGGGCATGCATCATCTGAACATCACACCCCCAAAGCAGCCAGAAGCCGCTTCTTTTGGCCTGTGCATTTCAGGCCTCAATAATATTGCATCACTTTGGTTCAGAAGGGTTCGGTGGTGCTAGACTTGGTGCTGTGTATGGAGAGGGGGAAAGGTGTTTAGAGAACTACGCCTGCTTCTGTGCTGTGAGAAAAGGCATTCAGCCCATGCTACCCTTTACATCTGCCACACTCTTTCAGTAAAACACACATGCACCTCACTATACAGTGACTCTGGCCTCAGAGCATTCAAACCTGGAATAAACGATTGAAAAGCATAAAGGGAAGCATTTGACTTTGTCTTCTTCACTGCAAGATTGCAAGCTCCAATGAACAGGCTTTTAGGCTTTTTTAAGTGACATGTTGTTGTTGTTGTTATTATTATTATTATTATCACCCCCCTCCATAGATGGAGGTAGGGAACAGCAACAGATTATTTTAAAACTCATTACATCACTTAAAAACACACAAGTTAAAACACATGGCATCAGTTTAAAAGAACATATAAGAATAAGAGCTTTATCTCATGACAAGAGGCAAGATGCAGCATGAGAGAAGTAGCTTTCTTCTTGCTTCTCCACATGCCATCAAAGCACTTCAATTCCCTTTCTAAGGAAGACAGTCATATAAGCATGTCTTTTATCATGCTGGAAAAACCAGTTTGGCAAAAACCATGCTTTTACAGCCATCTCCCTCTGGAAGGAGAAGGGAAATGGTATAACAGCATGTGGAGAGGCAAGGAAAAGGCTGCTTCTCTCTCACTGCATGTTGGCTTTCTTTTGTTGTGTGATAAGGTGCTAATACATGCTATAATAGTTTTAAATTCATAATTTAAAATTCACAATTTAAAAATAATCTGGATAGGTCTGCCAGAAAAGAGTAGTCTTTAATGTTGTTTTAAATTCAGACAGTGTATTCAGCTGTCGAATCTCTTCCAACAGGCTGTTCGCCAGGTAACAGTTGCCAACCTTACCCTCATTATTGCAAGATGATGATTGATGATGATGATGATGATGATGATGAAACTACAAGACATTTGCAGAAGACCCCAAGTAGCCTAGCAAGGCTGAAGGATGCTCAGTGGGCATTCAAGCTAGTTGTCTGTTGAGGGATGACAGATGAAAAGCCAGAGCTAGGTGAGGAGGGACGGAATGTATTACCTGGAAACAGGGTGGGCCTGGTTTGCCCAAAGACTAAACAGAAGCACAGGTTGCAGGTTCCAATTCTCCACGATCAAAAATATGGGTTGGAATGGCTCATGTAGAAAGACATTTCACAGAAGAAAACTGGGATAAATAGTCAGAGACCAACATAATGGCAAAGAGAAACTTTGGTCTACTTCCGCAGACGTCCTAAAATACTCTTTGCACACAAAATAGTCTGTACCAGACAACAGTAGATTACATTGAGAGAGGAAACAGAAAGAAGCAGATTAATTTTCAACCTACTAGGAATACAAAACAGAAGTGGTGTGTATGTGTGTGTTAGAGAGGGGGGGCATCCCTTTAATCAAAGATTAAAGAAATCAAATTCAAGAAGGAAATGTTTCTGTTGCTAAGGATAGAAGAAGAAGGAGGAGGAGTGGGAAAATGAATATGAATTCAGAATAATGTGACATTACCGTTACTCTTTCCCCTTGCTACCTGATTGAAAATGGTTCATAAAAATATTTTAATAGTATTATAAATGTTTTTAAGTCAAAGCAATGATAAAGTGGCTTATGCAGACAGGAGGAAATTCCCTGGAAGTATCAAGATTTCTAGTTCTTTTTGTTTTGATTTTTCCTAGATATTCATGGTTCTGCATCTAAACTCTTTCTTGAAATATCCTGGGCGTCCCCGTCCTTGTGTTCATCCTCCTCCCCTTCCAATGATCACATATCACATCTGGACTGAGGCAATGCTTCAGAAATGGTCTTTTCCCAATTTCCACTGAGGCCCTCTCAATTATTATTCATGAGTTATAGTTGAAGTGTTAAAGTGTTTGAGCAATATTATGCTAGTTAGACATTGGGATCGTTTTCTTTTATTACTAGCATTCCTCTTTCTCTTGCTTGATCTCTGTTGAATCTACTGTCCTGGAGAAAGTTGCTATGTTTCTTGGCGACAGCCAATTTAGCCAGCTCTGGGTTGACCAAATCACACCACCATGGAGAGGTTCATTTCCTTTTGGGAAATCTTGCTTTAATTTAAACCGACCTGGAAAGTGGAAATAAAAAGGCCTTCTCATAAGTGCTGGGAGTTCCCTGGGAATATTTCAGAACAGGGAAAACACCATGTACATCTCAAAACAACAAGAACAAAAACAGAAAGGAACAAAACCAGGGACTTTCTGCTTTTTCCAGTTCGTCCAGATGGGTCCTAAAAGTATTTTAATAGCATTATAAGGCAGTGTGGTGTAGTACTCAGAGTGTTGGACTAGGCTCTGGAGACCAGGGTTCAATTCTCTATTTGGTCATGGAAACAAACCCATGGGTGACCTTAGGTGAGTCACTCTCTCATTCTCAGAAAACCCCACGATATAATTTACTGTAGAGTCACAATAACTTTGAAACAACTTGAAGGCACACAACAACAACAGACCATAAGAAGCATCAGTGACTGGGAAGCATAATAAAATGAAGAAAGGTGGTGTGAGAAAGGGAGACTTGATCAAGGAATGGGCAGGAGAAAGCAGGTAGTGCCCATGCCTTCCACAAAGCTAATATGGACAAGGTTCTCCAAGCCTGAATAGTATTTGCTTGGCTGAAGCTGATGTTGTTGCCAAGGTACTTCCTACCCCCAAACCAGGAATTTGTTCAGTTTTATCAGGGTCACCCCAAATCAGCTCAGACCCAAAGGCAGTACTCCAATCAAGAATGTCACAAGTCCACTCTATGCATAGCAGAAACTATTTCTCATCAGTCATTACTGTTTCACTAATATTTTTTTGTTATTGCTTTCAGAGATCAACTATAGTGGGAGCTATTTTCTGCATTCACTATAAAGGCCTTTACATAGATGAGGCACCCTGAAAGTGTATAAAGGCCCATAGTTCAAGTATTTGTCCAGCCAAAAGTCTGGTGCCTCATTTGACACCAAAGGCTTTCATCCATCCTTGGGCCCTTTCACACTACACAATTATAGTCCTATTGTTCCACTTTAACTGCCACGGCTGAACCCTAGGGAAACCTATGATTGTTTTTATAAGAAAATGGCTTCTTGTGGTGTACTGCTTTTATTGTTTGTTTTAAAGTAATATTTTAAATAGTTTTAATTTTGTTGTTAGTGTAATACTGCTTTAATCAGTTTAAAATAACCATATGTGTTTTTATTGTAATTATCTCTGTTTTGTCCCTGTTTGGGGAAAGGAAGTGTATAAATGAAGTAATGGATGGATGGATGAAATCCTCCTGATTAGAGGATCTCAATGGCCTCTGACTTTTCCCTATGGCAAATCCCAGGATTCCATAGGATGAAGCCGTGATGGTTCAATGATCCGAATGCTATCATGTAGTGTGAAAGGAAAGGAAATTTATCTGGTTGATCTTCAACCAGAATAATTGTTCAGAATTCTACATGCGCTGATTATTTACATGACCATTTTAGCTGAGTAGCTAAGCAGTGTTTCCTGCCTACTTGACAAGGCCTATTCTCCTGTCGAACACCATGCAGCAGATTGTTCCCATCCGCCTCCTGTGAGTAATCTCCAGCGCTAGGAGGAATTGTAACAGGGAATCCTGCTTCTTACTAGAGATCACTTGTGGGGTGGCTGTCAATCTGTTCCACCCTGAATGACAGGAAAAAAGACCTCTGCTGTCACAGTGGTTCTCACCAAATAAATGAAGATTGAGAGACTTTTACAACCCCTACATATTCCCTACACATAGGGATTGTGAATACAAATCAAGTATGGCTGCATAACTATAGGTTATGCATTTGTACAGTCAGATCTCCTTATCCATGGATTTTTCATCCACAGATTCAAGCATCCATGTCTTGAAAACAATAATAATACAAAAGTATAATTTCCAGATAGCAAACCTTGATTTTTCATAAGGGGCATCATTTTGCTCTGCCATTATATTGGATTTGAGCATCCACAGTTTTTTGTTATCCACAGGGGATCCCAGAACCAAACCCCAGTGGATATAATCCCACTGTAACTGCGATTACGAATTCTAGCTTGCATACATTCATATTTCTTGGCATAAATCAATAAGGTATAAATTTAACAATACAATAAATGAAACATTTAAAAGTCTTCCACTGAGACAGTATTGTTTAATATGTTACTGTATATTAAAGAATTATATAGTATATACCATTACTCCTGATCATTTCAGAATGAAGGCTGAAATTCTGTATCTACTTACTTGGGTGTAAGCCTCTTTGAATTAAGTGGGACAAGACATGTTTTGAATTTCACAGTTAATTCACTAGTTTAGTCAAATAGACCAGATCATGCTATAATATATTCCCAGATATGTCTTCTTTGTGTTTCTTTCTTCTCATTATTCAAGTAGCTCCAGATTTGTGTGGAAATACATTTGTTTAATATTTCTGATGCAAATACAATATTTTATTTATTTATTTATTTTAAACCTTTAAGCTTTCTTTCTGCTTCTTTTTGGTGACAAGAGTAACATATCACTTATTCCTATCAATCAATATAGAACTATTAAAACGTATTGATTCTGGGTTCACAATTCACTAAACTGAATTTGGTGTTCCTGTTCACTCATCATCACATGCTGAAGTGGAAAAACCATCTCTTTCTCACTGCATGAGCATAAGACCATATGGTTAAAGGGTGCTAGAAAATAGCATCGTTTTATTCATCCAAAGAGCTGCAACAGCATAATGTGTGTAAGTCGCCGTCGTCATTTAGACTTTTTCCTAATGTCTGCCTAAAAGTTTGTGGCTTTGAGCATTAGTCCATCTTTCTGAATAAATGTATCTGGAAAGGTCACAGCTTACTTTCATAACCTTCCTGAAGTGCAATAATTTTACCATTCAGTATACATCTGTTTCCTGTTTCAAGCATTGAAATTTCTCACCCCATGTACCACTTGTGGGCAAACAACTGGGACAGCAAATCATTAACATATTGCATTAATGTACACAACTACCAGAGAAAAAAATAGGAATATGTTGATGGCAAAGTTGTGATTTGGTTCTTCCTACTTGCCAGATATCCTCCCCCTCACCCCAGTTTAGGAGATGGAAAAAGGTAGCCATATCTCTTCAGATGAGTTGAAAGGTAAACAGATCATTATGTACTGACTGTTTAAAATGAAAAACAACATTACTCTTATCCCTCAATGTAGACTATATAACCATGAGCAAAAAAGTTGTTACCACTAGAGAACATAGAATCTATATGTGACACAATATAAAGTGATAGATCAAAGTGGCATGATTCTAAATATACCATTTCAGTCAACAAGCAGCAGGAGTAGGCATACCATATGCTATCCCATGTGAACATATATCTACACATATGCAGAACTTGGGGCAGGGGTGGGAAACTTTGGCAGATTCATGGTCCAGTTCTGCCCACCTCCCAAAACCACCCCACACGAATGTGTGCAGTGCAGTCCAAATGTGGCAGCAAACTAGGAACACCCCTTTAAATCTAGCAGGACTTTTTTTACTGTGTTTAGCTGTACAAATAAAGCATTTTGACACCACTTTTACTGCCATGATTCAGTGCAATGGAATTCAGTGATTTGCAGTTTTGTGAGCTATTTAGTCTTCCCTGTCAGAGAGCCCTGGTGCCACACCAAACTACAAATCCCAGAAGCCCATGGCATTGAGCCATGGAAGCTAAAGTGGTGTCAAACTTATAAATATGGACATAAGTCTGCAAAATAGACAAAGGTAAATTTTCACCATTGTGGGGGCGGATGACAAAAATGAGATGCAAGCCAGGCTGTTCTGAATTATTTTACATCAAAATGTTGTAAAATGCATGAGTATTACCCCGTTGTTTGCAAAACTGTTGTCACTGGCTGTTAAAATTAGAGAAAAAGAACTACTAAAAAGGGGTCTGGACTAACGGATCTATATCCTGATGCTATAACTACATAATCAAGATAATCTCCAACATTGTAATCCAAACTCACAATTTAATTTTATTCTTAACTTTCTGCATTTTAATGAAACCTTCCTATTTTATATTGGTTTTCTGTTACATGTAATCTTTCCATTTGTATGTTTTAAGTTATTGTATGCCTTGACGTGTCTATTGACCGTAAATAAGGATTATTTGACTTACTGGAGTGATGATTTATGTAACAGGGACCTTTGGTGAAAATACATCATACTCTCCTCAGGGAGAGATCCAGGCAATGAAAAAAGGGCTGGTGCTGGATGCAGCAGCACCTGCACCTGCATCCTCCCAAAGCAGGAAGAGGGCATGACTGGTTGTCACCCACCTCTGGGATGTCACCTGGTGCAATCCGCACTCCACCACCCATGACACCACTGGGCCTCCCTGTCCCTTTACCGTGTGTGTATGTAGTTTTTAGGAGGGTTTTGGTCAGTGCTATATCCCTAGTCTGCTCTGATTAATCCAGTTTTATCAGTAGTGACTGTCTCTAGCAAAGCAATCAGATTGGCATGGCAGAAGCTGAACAACCACCAGTTCCATGTCTCCACTTCACAAAGTCTAGTAGATAAAAGAATTAAACCCACTATTTCTTGAAAAAAACATGTAAAAGCACCTGCACTTTAAATACTTGCCCATAATCAAATACATGGTCTAATGGAAGACAGAGCAGAGCAAATGGTTGCAGGTTACCAATACGGGAACAGAGGGGGGTCTGGTAAAAGCAAACAAACAAGAAGTTAGCAAACATGCAGACTATCAATTAGAATAGACACCCAAATGTTAACAGGTTTCTAAACAGAACCCCCCTATCCCCCTGCTGCCTGTTCTAAAACAAATATGGTGCCTTCTACTCAGTGGCATCACTAGGTTCAGGCTGCACCGAGTGTCATGCTAAGGGGGTTGGGGACACCACTGATCCTCAGATATCTGCGTTTTGGCAGCAATGGGCTGTGGCATTTGCCTGTGTCTCTTTAAAATGCTGAAGAGATGGTATGAGTGGGGTGAGCCTCAGTGGGAGGAAAAAAGAGACAAAGATTTTTTCCAAAAAAATATTTTTTTATTTTTTAAAATTTCCTTGAAAAACATCACATTTTAACAAATTTTCACTTTAACCACATGAAACTATGTTTGTACCGTGTAAATACATTTATGCTGAGCATATGGTATTGTAATTTAAAGGTATATTCTTAATTTTGCTAGTTGTTTATGTCACAAATATTACCATTACATTCATTGTTGTATGGGAACTATGATTTATGAGTAACATTAGCACAAACAAATGTTATTATGGATTCTGTATGGTGAGGTAGGGGAAGGGGGGTCAATGGGAGATGATACCATGTGTTACTGCACCGAGTGACACCAACTCTAGCGATGACAAAGATACAGCCACGTTAGTCTGTAAAATCAGTATGTAGCGAGATCTTGTAGCAGCTTTGAGGCTAACTGAGATAAAGAAGTTGGCAACATGAGCTTTCCTAGACTTCAGTCTGCTTCCTCAGATGCTTTTGGTCGAGTGGAAGCCACTATATGACTCCATTCTCATGGAAGTGTCCTACACTCATCTATTCTCCCTATCTACAGGCTAGTTTCCAAGGCCAAACTGGTCTTGCCACCTCATTTCCATATCCAATGGCTATGTCTTTGTCCACAAACTTGTTGAAACTTCATTTACAAACACAAAGGAATTTGAATTTGAATTGGCATTCTCACATACCTATGGCATATATGTGTCTGATCCTGGTTTGCACTCCACCAAAAACATCTGATGAAGTAGACTGAAGTCTACGAAAGCTCATGCTGCCAACTTCTTTCTTTCAGTTAGTCTCAAAGATGCTACCAGATCGCTCTATCTAATCATGCCACTGTTTCTACTGGCACTTCTGTGCTTCCTTTCCCAATAGAATCCAGGAGGGTGCGATTCAACACATGCATTACAAAAATAACAAACCACATTGCAGCTCTGCATGCAAAACACATCACATGTCCTGTGTTTTCTCCACACCTTTAACTCACAGCATCTTTAAAGGAAAGCAAAACAAAACAAAACAAAACAAAACAAAACAGCCTTTTCTTGTTAAAGGAAGTGATGTGTCAAAAACAGCTTAATTACCACCTGCAAACTAGCATAACATGACATCTTTTGAAGACTGAATGAAAACCCAGGCATGATAATATAGAAGACTTGTCTGATGTTCATATGTCAACCCAGCAATCTGGTGTTTCTGCTGCTTTTCAGCTATTCTAATGTAAATGAGACTGTGTGAGCACATCAAGGCAGACATGAAAATCAGCTACAGGGCCATTGTCCTAAGATAATATCACAAGTAGAGGAAACTGAAATGTGTTCAGTGTTACCAAAATATGCCTAAATGAAGAGCCAGGACGTTGCTTTTTTGGACTACTGCTGTCCATAACTGCCCATGTTGGCTGGAGGAATCCTGAGAGTGTTACTTGAAGAGGTGGAGAGAGACTGGGATTCCCTGCTAGCAGTGTCAGTGTGTCCTTTGAATGTTGGGGAATTAATTATTTCAAAAAGAGGCATGTGAGAGAGGGTAAGTTACTAGGGTCTTTTTACACCTATTTATATCAGTACTCACTGCAAGAAAAGGCGCCAGTTTGAAGTAAATAAGGCCCTATACAGACTGTCAGAAAGCGCCGGCTTGTGGGCTGAGTCAGGGTGCAGCGTCCAGATGCTGGATGCCCTAACTCCACCCCCATGGCACCATGATGGTGCGCCGGTCCAGACAGTGCATGCCATCATGATACACCTCCAGTGCTGCATTCATATGATGCAGCACAGAAGGGGTGTCATAAAGCTGTGCAGCCACAGCTATGGAGCCCCTTGGAGGACAGCAAAAGGAGCTGCTTTTTGCAGCTCATTTTTGTGCCCTCTAGAGGCTGGATTGGGGCTGTGGCATGAGGTTGCCACGGTCCCAATCCAGCCAGGAAAGGATCAGCTGCATGCCTCCTCATAGGGGCAATCTGTATAACCCTAAGATGCCTTATTTAAAAAATGTGCAAAGAAACATCCAAACACACAGGAACTGATTCAACATCAAGATTTGCACTAAGCTACAGAAAGGAAAGTTAAAAATTTGCATAGTGGACAAGTAAGAGTAAAGAAGGGGTATCATACCTACTCAACTATAAGTTGAGAAATTTATGCCCCCAAATGAACTTCAAAATCATGGGTCAACTTATATACTAGGCAATGTTAATACTGCTTATAAAGTTCCTTAAAAAACTGCCCACCCTTCCTTCATAGCCAGGGATCTTTAAACAGATCCCCGTTTAAGTCCCCACACTCAACTCTCCTCTCTGTGTATGTGTGTCTTATCCCTCAGCCTTCCCTCACAGCCAGAGCTAACAAACAGCTGGTGAGGCAAGGGAGAGAGAGAGAGTTTGCCGAGGCTTGTAGCCCATTTTGCAAGCCATGAGCCTTGGAAATCTTGGGGGTGAAGGGAAGAGAGAGAGAGGTTTGTACCCTGCTTTACAAGCCGTGAGCCTTCGGACTCTTTCAAATGGGAGGAATTTCTCCCAAATCCGAATGGAGCCCATTCGGATTCATGTAAATTCGCTAGTTTAGCGAATTTACACGAATCCCCATTGCGTTCGGAAGGCGTTCGGAATGTCTTCCTAGTACCCCCCCCTTGCCCGAAATTGCGTGAGAACCTTTAATGCGCAATAACGCAAAACCCATGATTGCATTCGGAGTGACTTCCCTTTTGCCCGAATTTGTGTGAGAAGAATTAATTCGAAAAAATGAAACCCCAGGATTGCGTTTGGATTGCCCTTGGATTATACTTCCAATTTCCCACGGCTGAAAGAGTCCTTGGAAATCCTGGGGGTGAAGGGAAGAGAGCGAGAGAGAGGTCTGTACCCCGTTTTGCAAGTCATAAGCCTTGGAAATCCTGGTGGTAAAGGGAGGGAGGGAGGGAGGGAGAGAGAATGTGTGCCGAGGTTTGTTTCCTCATTTTCCATGCTGAGACTGTGACCCTTGGGAGAGGTCCAGAGAGGGAGAAGTAGGGAGGGAAGTGGTGCTTTGCTTCCCCCTTTAGATCTTTTGTAACACGGCCCAGTGTTTGACATTCAACTTATCCACAAGTCATATCAAAATCCATGATTTTGGCCCCCCAAATTGCCCTTGACTTATACATGAGGTTGACCTATACATGAGTATATATGGTATATTTACCAATCTAGGGGAGAGAGGTAGGGTGGAGATTCAGACAGCATCCAATGGTACATGAGGAAAATGAACAAAAATGAATGGCTCTGGGAGGAGTTATATATATTTAAAAAACCCACAAACACACACACACACACACACCCTGCCCTCAAGGTATGTGTTGTGTACCCAAAGGTTTTGACGACACCCCTGCCCCGAGCAATGGAAAAAGTAGTCTGGAAAATGTAATTATTTTCATCACCAAAGTCTCAATTCACCGATACAATCTGAAACAATCCTTTGATTTTCCCAGACAGGCAGTAGACACATAGGTTCCTCAAAAAGGGAAGACAGGATAAGATCCCTGTCTGTTTTGATAAATATCTTCCTTTATTTTCTTTGTTTCCTTTCCCATAGGAAATGCAAAATAAGCAGATAGGAGAAATGTGTCATGTTTAGCATAACCAATCAGTGTTTGTCCTTTTGTTTTATCTAAGCCAGGCATGTCCTGGTCAGTGTGACCTCAACACTGGCACATTTCCAGCTACCTTGGGTCATTGGGGTCCCCAGAATACGTATCAGGCCACCTTCATGACCTCCAGTCTATGTTAGTTATTAATTATGAAAAGGTTGGTGTGATCACATTCTCCTGAAGTTTGTTATACAGTGGAATGGAGAAGCCAGGCATAGTAAGGCATTCTAGATTTTCGGGAAGCTGATTTCAGTAGACATAGGGAAATATTCGGGGTGATCCCATGGTCAGGAAGACTGAAAGAGAAGGGAGTTCAGGACAGATGACAGTTTCTCAAAACGGAGATACTGAAGGCAAAATTTCAAACGGTTCCAATGAGAAGGGAAAATGGGAAGTGTCTCAGGAAAGCAGGATGGATGACTAAAGAAATTTCAACTGAACTAGGTTTTAAATGGAACATGCATAAGAAATGGAAAAAATAATTTCAGAGCCACTGGCAATAATCTTTGAGAACTCCTGGAGAACAGGAGAAGTCCCAGTAGACTGGAGGAGGGCAAACGTTGTTCCCATCTTCAAAAAGGGAAAAAAAGAGGATCCCAACAATTATCATTTCTCTTGGCTGCTCCAAGCAATTAGTAATTTCAACAATTTTCACCCTACTGTGAGAAGGCTATTTGCAAGTCGGAATTTAGGACCTCAACAGACTGCCATAAAAAGCTGGCATGGGGATGGAGTGGGAGCGTGACTCTTCCCCCATACTGGAATGACACTGCCCAAGCAACCACATGGTTGGTGGCATCACGCCGTGTCTTCGTTGCAGCATTTATACACGCTGCACTGAAGAAATGGAGAAAAGTCACTGCAGCAGCAGCTAGGGTGTCGTTTCCACGGTGCAAAAAGGAGCAGCTTTTTGTGGCTTCTTTTTATGCCACGGAAAGGCCAGACTGGGGCTGCAGCATGTGATTGCCACGGCCCCCAATCCGGCAAGGAAAGGGGTGACATCCTGCCACCCCTTAGGGGCCATCTGTACAGCTCCTTAGTCTGTACAAAATTCCTCCCCTGCTCATTTTTGCACAGAAAACAGCATTTTCTGGTGCGCACAATATTATATTTTCTGTTCAGAAATCTTTTTTTAACAACCATTTTCAAGATATTTTCAAATATTCTTTCCATGAGTAGTGCTATACCATAGACTCCTGAAGGGTCTGATAAAACCCAGATTTTTGTCTGGGAAGCTACCTGTTTTAGAATGACCAAGATAAAATGGCGTCTCTCCTCTCAATGACTGTCTTACGGCAGTAATGGATTGGATGAGGGAAAACAGGTTGAAGCTCAATCCGGACAAAACGGAGGTACTAACTGTCACAGGACCGAAGCCAGGATTGGGAATACACCTCCCGGTCCTAGATGGGGTCACACTCTCCTCGAAGGACCCTGTTCGCAGTCTGGGGGTACTCCTTGATTCGTCGCTTCACATGACTAGTCAGGTGAATGCGGTGGTCAGGAGTGCCTGTTATCAGCTTCGGCTGATCCGCCAGCTGCGCCCTTTCCTGGAGCCAAAGGACCTGGAGTCAGTGGTACATGCTTTGGTAACCTCACGATTGGACTTCTGTAATGCGCTCTACATGGGGCTACCCTTGTGCCTAACTCGGAAACTTCAATTAGTTCAGAATATGGCAGCCAGGCTTGTCACGGGAACATCAAGGAGAGAGCACATAACACCAGTGCTCAAATCTCTCCACTGGCTGCCGATTAGTTTCCGAGCGCAGTACAAGGTGTTGGTTTTAACCTTTAAAGCCCTACATGGCTTGGGTCCATCTTATCTGAGGGACCGCCTCCTCCCATACGAACCCCTCCGCACACTCCGGTCTTCTGGGAGGAACTTATTGCTGCCTATGAAGACTAGACTGACGCAGACCTCCCAGAGGGCCTTCTCGGCTGTCGCTCCCAGGCTATGGAATGGCCTGCCAGACGAGATGCGTCTTATTACATCTTCTGATTGCTTTAAAAAAGCCTTGAAGACGCATCTCTTCCGGCAGGCCTTCCCAGAAAGTTCTTAACCTCCCGGCTCTGTTTGGGTTAAGCTCTCCCATTAGCATTTTAACATCTTGACCCTGATCTCTATGCAATGGGTTGCCGTTTTAAATTGAAATTTTTATTATGTCATTTTAATTGATGTTAGTTTAATTTAATTTTAAGGGGCGGGTGGTTGGGTATGGGTCATGTATATTTTATCTTGCATTTTTTAATTGATGTAACCCGCTCCGATTGGATACAGAGGAGCGGGCTATAAATAAAACATTATTATTATTATTATTATTATTATTATTATTATTATTAAAAGACCTTTGACACCTGTGGAAAGGGAGAATTTGACCATGAACAGCTCATGCTGGAACGATGGGAAGGGGAATTACCAGTAAACACTTTTACATCTATCTTTAAAGCCGTAAGGGCATCAAAGGTCTGAATTTTGCTTCCAGTCATGGATTATCAGTGGGACTGTAAACTGCCTTGTTGGGGAAAAGGTAGGGAACAGATTAAATAAATAAATTTTGGAATGAGTGAATGACGAATAAAAACAACAATGAATTAATTGTTAATTCTTAGTTAAACCATTACCATTTAGTATTTCTAATTGCGTGTTGCCTTTAAAATAAATAAAATTAAAGACAAGGTCATGGCTGCAGTTTTACAAATTAACTGCCATTGTATTGATATGGCTCAGGTTATCAATATTCCCATTATTTATTTGAGCAGAGTCAACATGTAGAGAATTATCTGAGTTGACTGCCTCTTTATACTGCCCCTACCCCCCCCCCCCCAGAAGCATAAGTCCAGGACCTGTGGCACAGGACATGATTTAACAATATTAAATTAATATTATTTTATTGATATCTCACACCCTCCAATATGAAACCCAGGACATGTTTGGCAAAGCAACATCAGAGTGTGGTCAAAATGGCAAACGTTATTAGGGAAGAAGAAGGTACAAGCTAAGAGAGGCGGCATCTCCATTCCTCTCTGCTCAGTTAACAGAATGAAAACTACTTTTGTACTTTGAACTCAGTTTGCACCAGTGGAAATAAGCCAAAACCAAAGAGGGAAAGTGGGAGGAAGAAAGAGAAACTGGAACATTTTAAAAGCAGCTGAAAAAGTGGGATGGGAGAGGATTAATAGAGACTGCCCCTTGCCAAATCAGGACATTTGGACGGTACGGTATCTATAGTTTTTTGTGGAGCTTTCGGGCTATGTGGCCATGTTCTAGAAGAGTTCCTTTCTGATGTTTCGCCAGCATCTGTAACTGGCATCTTCAGAGATGGTATCTACTTCTATTGGGTTGGCAGCTACCTTCCTTTCTTTGGCTAGTTTTGTGCTTAGCTGTGCAGTTTTAGTAGGATTTAGGGACACATAAATCGATGTGCAATGGAAACCACAGACATCATGCTATCTCTGTGAAACAGTTCTCAGATTTCCTTTGTTGTCACCCAGCCCCCATAGTTAAAAATCTCAGCGAAACAACAGATTTTACAGAATTGGGAGAATAATGATGTAAAGCTTTTCTTGATAAAATGCTGTGTCTTAGCAATGGCATTCTTGTGTTAATCTCTTTCTAGTTCATGCCACCCCTAGCAATCTTGGTCTGGTAGAGAAAGAGTTAAATGAGCATGCCGGCTTTATTTTTATTTGTTTTCATTCTGGAGACCATGTATGGAAACAAGGAAATGGGGCTGATCCCACTGGAACTGTGTCAGCCTTTAAAATGTTTAAACAGCAGGAGAGGGCATTGGTTAAGTTAAACTGTGATCATGGGAAAAAGAGATAAAGAAGATTCCTCTGGGGTTAGAGTGAACTTTGTGATCGGTGAGTGAGTCTTGAAATGCAATCACTGTGGAATTCAAGTTAACACAAGTGCTCAGAAACATCCATAGATCCTTCAATGAATGATAATGGCTTTCCCTTAAAAGGAAAAAGAAGACTTCGGATGGATTGCAAATTGACATGAGTGTGACAGTTTTTAAAAAATGTTGTATTTGTGTCCTTGATGTTTTGGATGGCAGAAGAAAAGAAACTCATCAAGATGGAGCATAGAGGGATTGTTAGTGTGGTATCTGAATAAATATGATCCAGGCTCAAATTCATATTCAGTTATGAAGCTCAATGAAAGCATGTATGGATGCATGCTCTTGGACAAAATATTGATTGAGGATCTAGAATCCAAACAGCACATCCACTTCTGGGGGACTCAGGGGTGTAGTTATGGAGGGAACAAAATGATTGTATTGTCCCCATAAGAATTCTCCTCCCCCTCCCCATGAACTTTTCCTTCAGTTTCTAAATTTCTAGCATTGCTGAGTGAGGGGCTGTTCAGACCGGACATTAAGGCTGGCCTGGGGGTGGAGTCAGGGTATCGTGTCCACATGAGGCATGCCCCAACTCCGTCCCCAGGGCACCATGATGCTGTGCACCACTCTGCATGGCAAGTGGCAGAGTGCCAAAGGAGCACCATCAGGCTGCGATGCCAGGGCTATCGTGTCCTTTCCAGGGTGCAAAAAGGAGCCACTTTTTGCAGCTCCTTTTTGCACTCAGGAAAGGCTGGATCAGGGCCGTGGCATGCAGTTGCTGTGGCCCCGATCCCACTAGGAAAGGGGGGGCATTGCACCACCCCTTAGGGGCAATGCGTACAGCCCCTGAGACACTGAAAAATGTTCACACCTACGACTCTTCCATATAGTATGTTCATCATGATGCCTTGATAGTTTTGCCTGGCCCTTTTCTTTGGATGTCTAAATTGTATTTCTAAAGTCTCAACTGAAATTTTGAGTTACTACAATGCTAGAAATTTGGGAAATAAAGGAAGTGTGTGTAGTCTTTCTTAAAGACTTCTGCTCTGGAGAGGTTTCTGTTTCTTAAAAAGCAGCTTCTCCATATGACATAGGGAATCAATTCTGAATCTCAGGGACTTTCCAAAACAGATTCTCCATAGCATGGATGGTGGAGTGGTCAGAAACTACCAATCACTAGGGAAAGAAAACTCTGTTTACATCAGGGTGGGAATTATGTGCCCTTCCAGATGTTGCTGGAGAGAAAGTCCCAGCATTTCTAGCCTGTACAGCTAAGAATGAGGAAGGCTTAGGAAGGAAAGGCGGAAGATGCTCAGTTCTTTCTTCTTCTTTTAAACATTTTTATTCATTTTTAACAACATAAATATACAAACATTTTTCTCTTAAACCCAACATTCACTATCTTAAATATAAAAGAGAGTTGCCTTTTCATTTCTCTAAGTCTTCTCTTCTTCTTTTCTTCTCTCCGACTTCCCAAATCTTCCGCCTCTTCTATGGTGTGATCAATGTCAGCATATTTGACCTCATACGAGGGGGTATCCTAAAATTTTAATGATCACCTTTTTAAAAAATTGACAGAAAGTTTGTTTTGATTTGTAGTTGTTAACTTATCTCTATGTAGTCACTATCTAGATTTATACATTTTCCCCAGCATATCTTGACCGTCTGAATACCTGATATTGTAGAAGTCTGCAGATTGCGCCTGATGAGGGGGTATCATAAAGTAATAATTGTCACCCAGAAGTTGTTATGGCATATTGATGAAATTTTGTCAGTGTAATCATTGGTCCCTAAGTGCACGTTGCTGAGAAAATCTGCTCATTGTGTCCTTTATTTTTGTGACTGGTTCTGCAAGAAGCGACTAAAGTGTAACATCCTCATCAGGCACAATCTGAAGGCTTCTACAATATCAGGTATTCAGAGGGTCAAGATACACTGGGAAAAATGTATAAATCTAGATAGTGACTACATAGAGATAAGTTAACAACTACAAATCAAAACAAACTGTCAATTTTTTAAAAAGGTGTTCATTAAAACTTTTGGATCTATATCAAACATAGAAGAAGCTCAGTTCAGAGCAGGTCGGAGAGTGGTCTCAGTTTAATTTTACTGTGCAGCCCATTAATAGCAGGTAGACTAAGGGGGAATTTACATGTATGTTTTTGTCCTGAGGAGATCTGGATCTCCACAGTGACACAATGCCAAATTGATGTTCCCACTACAGTTTATGTGAATCTCTCTGTGGCATTTAACCCATGGATAACATTCATACAAGCACTGGATTGATTCAAAATGGGGGTGCCTCCATTTCTGGAAATAATCCTGCATAATCTGGATTGATTAAGTAGTGCACACTACTGAAGAGCCAGATCTCTCTGGACCTTCACAAAAGACGTGGTAAGGGACCCAGTGTTGAATAAACTGAGTTTACATGGGTTTCTTCGTGGCCCCCCTGCAAACAGTGCTGGGTGTATTGGGGGGTCAGTGTGAACATCACAGAAATAACCCAATTTCACATGGGGTTATTTCTGTAGTGTGAATGGGGCCTATGTGTAGTCTTGCTGAAAGGACCTGCTTTAAGTTTTTAACCTTGATGAGTGCAGCAAAAGATTTACAATAACTTTTGATTCAGAGATATCTTATGGCCATAATGACTGCATCATGACAAAGAGATATAAGGTCAAAAACTGTGTGAGATACAGACACATATTCTGTTTGTGCTGGCCCTCTGTTTCTTTTTCCAGCCAATGGTGGTTCTGTGAGGGGGAAATGCAAAGCCTGTACCCTTCTTTGGCATATATATGATTTATGAAATTGGTAAAACATTTAATTTGGCTGTCTTTGACCTTAGCATGCCCTTTCATTGATGGAAAAACAGGGTTATGATGTCATGCATTCAATACATCTGTAGCTTCAGTAATTGAAGTCTCATGCAAGAGCCAATCTCCCTCTGGAGAGTAATGTATGTGTGTGCTTAACTTTCAATAAACATATGCTTATTACTTTCCCCAGTGACCTGAGTGCTTCTTTCAGCCTCTGTAAAGCATTCTTTCCTTCGTTATTTGGTTAGACAAAGTTCTCTTTATTTTCACACACTCCCCTCAATTAAATGTTCTGACATTCCTGCGCCACCCTACATGCTCCCTTGGAAAATAAGAGAATTTCTGAAAGTTCTATGGAGGAAGTGTAGAGAGTGTGTTAACAGAAGATAATTTTGCATCGGAGAGATGAAGAGAAAACATTCTGAGGCCTCTTGATTTGCCTTCACATTCCATAGTTTACTTCTCATTGCTAGTCTAATGCAGAATGGCAGCCATATTTGAGGCTGCTATAAATTTTATTGAATCCTTTTTTGCACAGAGAGCTCTTCCATCATCATTATACCACTGAGAAGGTGTGGCTATGAAGGTATTTTTATGCTAGTGTGAGACAGAGGAGCCCTTCTGGCATGAGTGAAAGGTGTGGGGTCCCATTTAGTGCAGATCAATGGCCAAAGAAAATATGAAGGCCCTTCAGCAGGTTGGGTTGGCAGCAGTTAATTCAAACCCAAAACCATGTGTGTGTGCGTGTGTGTTGACATGGGCCAAGAGGTCTCCTCTAGCAGGGAGTATTAATTGGATTTAGGGTCCTGTCTGCACTGGTCAGGATACTCTGGGGAAGCCTTGAGTATCAAGGCCCTGGAGTTGACCTGACCTCCTTGCATTACAAAAAGCCATCCATTCTGACACTAGGTGGCTGTTCACACGTGTCCTTCTGAGCCGCTTGGTGTGTCTGCTGCTGCTGTGGGTCAATTCATTCTGAGGTCAGAACAAGGCACCCAGTGATGATCGCATGGCTGGGTGCCTTGTTCTGACCCCAGAGCAAGTGACTGATTGCAAAGGTAGCAGTGCAGGATGGTTCAGTGGGGCATACATTAAACAGGCACCTGGCATCAGAATGTAGGGCTCTTGATCTTCCAAGAAGCTATGGAGAAAATAGAAAATTTTAGTACAGTTTAAGATGGGTATACCCAGATTCTGTTGCTGAATGGGCCAGATGTTGCCCAGTCTGTTTGCACCAGAACTGGGGTTTTAGTCAGGCATCAGGTGGTTCCCCTCACTCGGTGGATGAGAGGAGGCTGTTTTATTTGGCCTTTGTAGACAGGGCCTAGACTTCAATATTTTGTTACTTCTATGGTAATTTCTTCTCGACTGACCTTATAGCTTAGGACTGCCCTTTTCGGGAGGCATTCAGCTGCCCCTCTATTGGCTGAATTGGTGCCACAGCAACTGCATGCCATGGCACCGATCTGGTCTCCATAGAGCACAAAAAGGAGCTGAAAAAATTGGCTCCTTTTTGCGCCCTCTAAGGGGCACCATAGCTGTCACTGTGCAGCATGACGATGTCCCTTTGGCCCTGTGCCATTTGAACGCAGCACCACAGGTGCATCATCATGCCATGCAGCATGTCAACCGGCGCATGCCAAAATGATGCCCTGGTGGCAGAGTCACATCGTCCAGTGTGCGACCCTGCATTGTGTCTTTGCCCACAGGCTGGAAATTTTCACTGGTCTGTACAGGACCTTTGTCCTCTGTTTGTTCTCTTATATAGTCCTTCCTCCATTTTCGTGGTTTTGGAACCCGCGTCCCTCACTTATGTGTGAGGGATGAATGGAGGAGGAAATAATGAGGTGCGTGCTTGAGGCATGCGCATGCATGCTCCCACAGCTGCATGCCTATACTCAAGCCAATGGGGCTTGAATATAGGTGAAACTCCATTTTCACAAGGGGGTCCAGAACAGATCCCCTGTGAAAAAGGAGGAGCAACTGTACTATGGTTTAGATCAGTAGTACTCAAAGTGCTAGTCCCTGGACTGGTGCCGGTTCACTAGTCATTGGCTGCTGGTCTGTAGAAACTTTCCAGTAGAGAAAGAAGTGACAGTGGAAACAAATATGGTACCAATTCCTGGCATATGTTGGGGGGGGGGGGGGCTGAGAAGCACTGGTTTGCTTAACATAATTAGGCCATTGGTGAGCAGATGGAAAAAATGTTTAGCAAAACTGGATAAAATTTTAGCATTCCAATTGCTTTCAAAAGATATAATTTATTGTTCTGCAACTTATAATGCACCTGCATAGTAAAGTATTGCAACTGGAAGAGGAACAGCGAGCTTTGTTTCTCTGAAACTTTTGTTACAGAAATGTTAAGACATTACAGTCCAAAACACCAAAACTAAAAAAAAAAAAACCCAACAAAAAAACTGAGGAATATCACCTTCATATGAGAACACCAAAGAAGTGGAAAACATTTGGATCTTTCATTACACATCTTAGACAATTAAATCTGGGTGAATAGTTTTTGAAGACTTGCAGATAATTGGAGAACAAGTTGTAATTGGTATACCAGATTCAGTCTTTAAAAGAGAAAAGGAAGAAAAAGATTCCTTGATTCCTTGATATAAACTTGGAAAATGCAATCAGAAGAACCTGCCAAGTAGCAGAGCTAAACCATGCCAAAAATCAAGTTTTGGATGGAAAGAAAGACAAAGCAACTGTAGGCTGGATCAGATCATACTCAATGTCAAGAGGGCATGAGTAAGATCCAAACAGGAATAGAATATTGCCGCTGTGTAAGAAGTACAATAAATCTGCAAAAGACTGTATAAATAATGGTTCACTCTTTGTTTGTGGAAACAAACACAGATTCAAGTGATACCTCTGAATAGACCTATCATGTTTGCCAAAGGGGGGGGGGGAGTGAGAAAGAAAAAAAAAGAAAAGAAAAGGGAGAATGCCTGGGAAACAAGCACTGGCAGGGCCCAGAAAAATGGGGGATAAGTTGGGGAGAACAATTATCAGTGCTTTGGGTGGTAGAATTCAGAGACATCTCGAAAATCAGTATGCAAGGGGATCTTGTAGCACTTTTGAGACTAACAGGACGAAAGACACTGGTTGCATGAGCTTTCGTAAACTTGAGCCTACTTCCATAGATTGCAGTCTATGAAAGCTCATGCTACCAGTGTCTTTCTTCCAGTTAGTCTCAAAGGTACTACAAGATTGCTTAGGGAGGTGATAATGAAAGCACCAAATATCCTCTGCACAGGAAAGACAACAACAGCAGGGGGCCTTTTGCACTACATAATTATAACACTATGATCCCAGTTTAACCGCCATGGTTGCATCCCGTGGAATGCTTCTGAAGTTGGCCATTGAGCGAGGGGCTCTGCAATCCTCAATCAGAGAATCCGCCTCTGGGGCCTCTGACCAAACTATACAAATTCAAGGAGGATTCCATAGGATAGCAGTTAAAGGGGAATTGTAGTGCTATAAGTGTGTGTTGTGAAAGCCTTTTCTTGGGAGGTCAGATGAGACAACAGCATCCAAAAGTCCAGATGAGACATCAGCACCAAGCATCCAGTAATTGGACACTTATTCTGTCTACAAATGGGTCTAAATAGAAGCAAATTTAAAATTAGATATAGGAGCTCAGGATACAGGAATTTTGACAACGGCCCTGAAAATGCAAGCAAGATTTTTGTTACTTCAAAGTTAGCTAGTGAAACTCAAGTAAATGGTATCTGAGGTTATTGTGAGAAGCTTAGCCAAGCCATATTAAATGCAAGCAGATCCAATTTAAAACCTCCAGTGAAGAGTCCATATTTCAGCTCTGGGAGTTTTTGAATTAGACGTACAAGTAAACAAGAATCTCACAATGTAGTTGTAATTGTTTCTAAAATTGGCTATCTGTGAAGAGACTTCTATCAGCCACCCGGGCTTACTGAGGTATTGTGAAGTAGAGAAGGCCATAATTCTATATACATGTTTCATGACTTCTTTACTAGGATAAGAAAACCCCCGCGGAGTGCAAAGAACTGACTGCCGCTTATTTTTCTGTCATATATGAACTCTGCATTGACCTTTGGAGAGAAGCTGAAAGAGAAATTACATTGAAGCATAGTAGTTTCAGCATTTGCCTATGACTCTTCAGACTAAGATTTGAATCCCTCTCCACCATAGACACCCACTGAGTGACTTTAGGCAAGGAAGAGGAATGGCTTTTAACTACGTAAATATCCCACCATACCATCTTAATTGAGAACAAATATAACAATATCTTGACAAAATGTGGACCTATGACTGACATCGTTCTTTTTTCTTTCTTTCTTCTGCTTGATTTTTAACACTGCTGCCGGATTAAAAAAAAAAGGCAGTGGAGCTTCAAAAGCTTCAAAACCTCCTCTGAACAAATCTTGCCAAATAAAACTCTATGAGACATTGGTCTTCAAGTCACCATAAGTCAGAAATGATTTGAAGGCACACAACACTGAAACATTATTTAGAAAGCTAGAGAATCAATGAGATGGTTTAATTCTCCAGTTAGTCTAGTAAAGAAAGGCAGGTCTTTACATCTGTGGTACATTTTAAAGAATGAAATATGTTTTCAAATATTATTTTCCAATACTCATGAGAGAGAAGTTTGTTTTTTTAAAGGTATAACATACATTTCTCTTTTGAATGCATCTGCTAGATTCTGACAAATGCCTCAGGAAACAAAATGGCAAACTATTCTTCATTGTCCATTCACCATTCACTGAACTTCTGTCAGCCCCTGAATACTTTCATAGGAGTTTATCAGACAACGGAAATTGGAAGTATAATCTAATGGCAATCCAAACGGAATCATAGGGTTTCACATTATTGCGTATTAAAACATCTCACACAATTTCGGGCAATGGGGGGGGGGTCATTTTGGGGTAATGGGAATTCATTCTGAACGCATTTCATACGCAATTGGAATTCACGTAAATTTGCTAAACTAGCGAATTCACATGAATTTGAATTGGCTCTAATTGGCTCCATTCGAAATAAAGAGAAATTCCTCCCGTCTGATAAACTCCATAGAGAGATAGAAAAAAAAATGGCAAAAAATATAAAAGATATTTGTGGTTATATTGCAGGTGCTTTAATATGGGAAAACATCATAAATATGAAAAAAAACAGTAGGCAAATGTCTCCAGAAATTACAGAATGTTCTGCAAAGGATTTCAAAGAATTTGCAGAACTGTATGTTTTCAGGCATATTCATTTGATATGTGCAATAAAATGAGCTGTCAACAATGTTGCTCCAGGTCTCCAGATAAACAAGTTGCTCCAGATCTCCAGATAATTTTGATTACCCTTTTCTGCATCTTTCTAAGCAATAACATGCTTTTTTTATTAAAAAAATAGTAACCAGGACTGTACACAATATTCTAAGTGTGGTGGCATGTAGATTCGTATGACATTATGATATTTACAGTCTTGTTTTCCAGTTCCTTTCCAATAATCACCAACACGGAATACGCCTTATTCACAGCAGTTGTGTACTGAGTTGATATTTTAATGGAACTAGGGGGACCACATCCCAAGGTTTTTTTTTCTCTCGGTCAGGTGCCATCTGATCACATTCCAATAGTTACTAGGGCCAATTTATTTTATTTTGTTTTATTTTTTAAAAAATCATCTGGCTCTTTTTTAAAGAGGGGTTCTGGAGACTTTGGGGATTTTGGCAAAATTTTGTTTTAAGCAAGACATGTAATGGCAGACCAAGGGTGGTATGTCAACAACGGAAACAACCCTACACAGAATCAGAACATGGGCCTGTCTAGCTCAGTATTGTCTCCACTCACTGGAAGTCGCTCTCTAGGGTTTAATACTGGAAACTTTCTTTCCTGGATATGACAGGGGAAGATGGGGAAGGTGGTATTTTTAAATTTGTAAAGTACTGTACTTTCTACAAGCATTGAGCATTCCTGAATATAAAAATCTGTAAAAAACAGCACTTTTTGACTTTCATCAAACTTTAAACAAACAAATAAACAAACACAGAAACCTGACTCATCTATCACTAACACAAAGTTATTCTAATTGCCAAATTTTATGCACTGAGAAATATCATGTATGTAAATATTGATAACAACATCTTGGTGTCTTTTGCCAAGCCTGGCCACGGTCTTCACCATGGCTGAGACAGTAAGTCCTTCCTTCCTTCCGCCTAAACATAATCCTTTGGATTTTGCCTTTACAAACTACACAGTCACCATAACTTTGTGTGATTTCTGTGTTTCAATTTCCTTTCCTGCTGATAATTCAAATCCATGTATGTAGCTGGAGCCCACTAATCCCTTTTGTTATTGTTGTAGTTTTCTAGGTTTCTGCCAGAGTGGTGAAGAGACCCTTTGATTCATTCTGTGCACTCCCCTCCAGAAATGATAGCCTCCCACTGCTTCTTTGTCAAGTCTAGCCAACCTAACACCTCCATGACATTTACCCAGGTATGTTTTCCTGCTGGGCATTCCACAATGAAGTGCTAAATGGATCTCTCCCCTGTTTCCATGGCTTTCCTCTGACATGGAAAATTCAAGCATTCCTTGCAAAGCAGGACCTCTGAGCTTAGGCGTCATAAACTGGATGAGAAAACTAACATTGTATGTCCTTTGTCAGAAATTCTTTTATGTTTAGAATACTCAACTGGGAACATTGTTGTTGTTAATTACTGTCAAGTCACTTCAGCTTATGGTGACGCTATGAATGAGAGGTCCTGCAAACTCAGGGTTGTGGCATCTTTGACTGACTTAATCTACCTTTAATGTAGCCTTCCTCTTTTTCTTCTTGTTGTTGTGTGCTTTCAAGTTGTTTACAATTTATGGTGAGCCTAAGGTGAACCTAGCATGGGGCTTTCTTGGCAAGATTTCTTCAGAAGAGGTTTGTCATTGTCTTCTTCTGAGGCTGAGAGTGTGTGACTTGCCCAAGGTTACCCAAGGTTACCCAGTGGGTTACCATGGCCAAGTTGGGAAGCAAACCCTGATGTCCAGAGTCATAGTCCAACACACTAACCACAATTTTAACAAGCATTATAATCTTTTCTAATGAGCCATGTTCTCTCATGATATGGCCAAAGTATGATAGCCTCAGTTTGGTCATTTTGGCTGTTAGACAGTGTTCAGGCTTGATTTGGTCTTAGACAAATTTATTGATCGTTTGGGAAACTATGGTATCCATAGAACTCTCTAACGCCTTCATAGACTCCTAGGGGCTAAACAGACAGGGAAAAAGAGGTGCTTTCAGGCTAGTTTGAAGGCATGGCATTTAGATGACAAGTGCCCTCTAGGCGTCTTATGCAGAAAAAAGCCGTTTCAAAAAGAAGCAGCTTTTTCTTGCTTCTTCCTGGCTTGAAGGCAAGTCATGTGGTCATGACATGAGCACTCCAGCTGCCTTGGGAGCAGGTGGTGCAGTTGGTGGGGTTTCAATGTAGCTTTAAAAAAAGGCAGCTTCAAGTCACTATTTCCTGCCCATCTGTTTCGCCCCATATAGACTTTCCTTAATAATTATACCAAGTCTTTGTTATTCTTGCTAGTAGTCTGGCATCGTCTGCATATTTTACATTATGTTTTCACCTCTAGTTTTCATGCACCTTGCCTCTAATCCAGCTTCACGTATCTTATGTTCTGCATATATATATATATATATATATACACACACACACACACACATACACATACACACACATAGATAAAAGGTAATCTTGTTTGGGCCTCCTTGCCAATTGAAAACTATTATGTATGATTTTGAGACTTCTAGCTCAGAATTTGAAATACAGCTCTGTTCAAATGAGGATCATTTAATTGCCAAAATGTATAAAATGTATAAGTTGCTTTTAAGAGTTGAGATGGAAGATGAACAAGTAAAGTTAGGGGCTGTACAGACCGCCCAAAAGGGGTGGTCTGTTGCCGCTCCTCTGAGCGGCAGATTGGCAGCAGGGCAGTCTCACCGGCTGCCCCAGAGGCCCCAATCAGTTGTTTCTCCAGGCCATGGAGAAGTGGCAAACTGCCACTTCTCTGTGGCATGAAGTGGGGTGCAGCAGGTGCCCTGGGCACCCCCTGCACCCCGCCATCCACAGCAGTCCCGAGCGGAGAAAGGAATCCTGTAAAGGCTGTGCCAAGGACAAGCGCCAAAAAAGGAGCACCATTTTGGAGCTCCTTTTGGCACCGTTGAAAGGGCGCCTACTCCAGCAGCGCCATGACATCAGGCGCGCACTATGACGTTATCATGGTGCGCGCATATGGATAGTGCCATTTTAAAAAGGGGGCGCCCATGCGTGTTAGGGTTAGGGAGTGTGCAGTTGCTGTGCACTCCCTAACCCTAATCACGGCACCAGGGTACCTCTTCCTGCCCGTCTGTTTCAGGCCTTACCTGAAGTAATTCTTTCATTTCATATGTGCATACAGTTAGTTTTGAGTAAGAGGTTTGCAGAAATATATTGAACTGTTTTTCTTTTTTGTGGTGTAGAAACCTATCCCTCTTCTTTCCATGTTATTTATTTTTGCCTCTGGTACTAAATTTTCTGTTAAAGAAGTAATGCCCAGGAACCCTTCTACTTAATTAACTGAGGTACAGTTGTAATTTTCTTTGTCCCTGTTCACAAGTTGCTGAACAGTTGCATTCAAGATTCTGGCCACATTTCTGTCAACCAGTTGATCCTTTATTCACATCTCTGCTCCTTGTCACCATGGGACACTGATTCAGTGTTTCCTCCACAATGGCAACACCACAATGCTCTCAACACCCTCAGGTCTCCATTTGACTCCCGATCCAAGACAGGATCCAACAGATCCAAGACCTATACTCTCACCACCAAAGGCCATCACCCTGGGGGATGTCTTCCGCCAACCCTACACCCCACCCCATCAGGAGCCTGCTGAAGAGTCCATCCCTGGATGTATGTAGTCCTGCTAGTATGCCACATTCAGCCACCGAAGTAGCAGCTCCAATGTGAAAGGGGTATCCCTCAAATTCTTCTGGTGGCTGGTCCTGTGTCCCACAGAGCCAAGCGAAGCGCTGACACTAACTGATATCATGTCAGTGGGGAGCTGTCAACATTAGAGAAAATTGGACTTCATATATTTGCTCAGTAATTGGACTGGGCACAGATGGGAACCAAATGGAAGCCTTTTGCTGTTTGTTTCTCAGCATTCCATTTGGTTTATACTTAAGAAAGCAATAAATTATTAATCCTTTGTAAAGGCTAAGCTTAAGGCTTACATTAAAGTAACAGAACATTAAGACACAAATTAGTAATAATGCTCCCTACACTGGGCTTGGATGAAGCCAGTGACAGCTTGTCAACAGTAAGATTTTTAAACCTTTTTTAAAAAAAGAAATTAATGCAAAATGCCCTCATGCCTTCTGTTGGGTGAGGACCAATGTTGCCCACCTCAACTATTTTAGAGGCCTTTAAAACAAAAACTTGCCTGTTAATAATGCTTTACAAAATTCTGGTGTTGGTAACCTTCCGTCTTTATCCCAGATGAAGGCTAAATGTTGATTTCAGAAGGAAACCAAATTGATTGGCAGCAATGATGAGAATTTGTTTGTTTGTTTCATGTATTGACGGGGGCATTCTGTGTTGGTAATTTCTTTGACTTTTCATAGTCAGTCTCAGATCTCTGTTGAGTGAGGAAGATGATAGATCATTTCCTTGGGGGCTGTTTAAGATAAACAGTTAAAGGTGAGCAGTTTCCTTCTGTTTGTTTACTGTCTAATTAGGAGGGAGGTCTGTTCTGGTAGCCTTCTCTGTACTAATAATCTGAATTTGCACTGCCAAATTTCAATCAGGCCCAAATGTGTCATCAGTGTGTATATAGTTGAACTGGCCATTATGATCTGAGGATCTGAGAAGATATATTAAAGATGGCAATTTTAGCACCACCCCCAATTACAAGATAATTATAAGAACATGTCCAGAAGCTTATGTCACATGCTGACTATGAATGTCATTTGGGAAAGGTTGTGGCATCATACATTGCTAATCTTAGTGATTTACACACAGGGTTACACTTTACTTTCTTTTTTCTTTTCTTTTTTTTTCCTTTTTTCTTTTTTGTTTCTTTTCTTTTGAAGACCCACAAGTTGCTCTCCCAAACTAGGCTGAGAAAGATCCTTCATTACATGATTGTGCTGGTGGTTCTTCTGCAAAAAGAAGGTATCTGAAAGATTTAACCATTGTTGATATGTTGTATCTTCAAGTACAAAGCCTAGGCCACTGAGTCTTGGGACTGTTCATGGCTGGTATTTATGTGCTGCTTTGCCTTGTGCAACATCTATGGCTAGAATAATAATAATAATAATAATAGTTTTCTGTGGACCTTATCAGACAGAAGGATTTTTTTTATTGCGAATGGAGCCAATTCGAATTCACGTGAATTCACTAGTTTAGCGAATTTACGTGAATTCCAATTGCATTCGGAACGCATTCAGAATGACTTCCCATTACCCGAAAATGACCCCCCCATTGCCTGAAATTGTGTGAGATGCTTTAATTCGCAATAACGTAAAACCCATGATTGTGTTCGGAATGACTTCCCTTTTGCCCAAAATTGCGTGAGATACTTTAATTGGCAATAACGTGAAACCCCATGATTGCATTCGGATTGCCATTGGATTATACTTCCAGTTTCCAACTTCTGATAAGGTCCTGTGTAAGACTTGAAGAAACTTACTATATTCCGATTGCTGTTTGTCATATCAGTCAGTGTTTGACAAATCAAGGTGCTAGACTAAACAAAACAAACCAAGCAATAAACCAAATATGCAACAGAAGCCAGACTGAGTCACATTAGGAAGTTAGAAATTCATTTGTATAGACAGTAACTGGTGGCCATCTCCCTAGAGGGTGTATAGAAAGGCCAAGAGCTAGCAATATTCTTATGCTTGCATTTCCTGTATCACCTGGGTTTTTCTATTCGCTGACATATCAAGTCAGAATTAATATTGCTTTATGGCTTCCAAGCTTGCCAAATGTTAAAGCAACCTTTCTTGGATTCTTCAAGCTTTATTTTGATTATTGGGGCTTCCAAAATGCAGAATTAATGCAATTTGACACCGCTTTAACTGCCATGGCTCAAAGTTGTGGAATTCTGGGATTTGTAGCTTTGCATGTTTAGCTTTCTCTGCCAGAGTGCTCTGGTGTGACAACAAACTACATATCCCAGGACTCCATAGCATTGAGCCATGGAAAGTGGTGTCAAAATACTTTATTTGTGCTTTGTGGAAGCAGCCTGTGCCATGACAAAATGAAATTTCCATCCTGGATAAAATCCTGAGGGGAAAGTTTCCCCTAAAGATTCACCGGTAACCCCAAGTGGCATAGCACTCTGGCTTTTGTAAGATGTTCTGTGTATGCACATAGAAGTTTCCAGTTTTGTAGGTTGTCCTGGGACAGTTCCTGACTGACAAGGGTCTTTACTGTAGCTAAGGGTCATTTGAAGTGAGTGGAGTTTACTAAGAGGAACTATTCTTTCTGGGATATCTTGAAAACTGAGCAATTCTGTCTCTAGAGTAATTGGGCTCTATGGAGTTGCTGTGTTGCATTCTGTCTGTTGTAGGTCTGGATATATCTCAGCCAACCAGGTGATCAGCAGAGTGATCACATCTCCCTCTACCATTAGGAAAATACTTGTAGATCAGTGGTCCAAGGTAAATCCCATCCACAGATGCTCCAACCAGTGCTGAAAAGAAGCAGGAGATGACATTCTCTGTCTGAAAGCAAAGCCATTACCATCAATACAGACTTTGATGGTCTGCCCTGGCATATAATATGGAATATCTGGCAATTCTAGCACCATTCCAACCTCTCCATGAAGGGAGTTCCAGACCCACCAAGGTCCTCTTCTGTTCCCACCAGATGTACTTATGATTGTGATGGGATATTCCTGTCTAGGCCCACATCAAAGGCAGATCTGCAGCCCAGGATGTCCTGGTTCACCACTGGAGTATTAGTGGTGCTCTCTCATTTAAGTCTCTTTTATATGTTGCATTTTGTATTTTTTTTAATGCAGTAAGCCACCTTCTTAACACTGGTGAGGCAATCTAAAAAGACACTAAATAACTGAAACTAGGACAATAAGTTAACACTTGAAAAATCATTCCATCAGAACAGTTCATTCAGAACAGTTGTCAATGGAGAAATGCTAGTGCCAAAAGTACACCTCTGTGAATCTCATAACATGGATATGCACCCCAAACATATCCACAGTTATACTGCTATGATCCTACTTAACTGCCTAGTTTCCATCCTATAGAATTTGTGATTTAGGGAGGGAATTTTCAAATCGTCAGCCAGCGAGTTCCTTTGGTGCCTCTGACCAAACTAGTGAACCCAAGATTCCCCTGGAATCATACTAGAATCATAGAATCATGGAATCACAGAGTTGGAAAAGATTACAAAAGCCATCCCGTCCAACCCCTGTCATTCAGGAACTCTCAATCAAAACATATATTCATAATGCCATAGTTGGAAGGGCCAAACACATATACCGAAAATACTCCCAAATAATCTCTTTAGCTGCTATTAAATATTTGCACTGCAGGAGACTTTGAAGGTGCAAGTGGTTCCAACAGCCCTTTCCCTCTAAATAGAAGAGATGCTCCTGAAACGAATCCTACTAGATCTAATGTAGGTAAAGCTATGTGGGATTCCTCCCCACCCGCTGCAATTTGCAAAAGTATGCTCTAAGGGAGGAAACCATTCTCATTCAATCAGAGAAGACCTGAGCATGAGTAATATCTCTGGTGTTGAAAATATGCAGGCTGTCCATGTAATACAATGCGTCCACTCCCATCATTGCTGTCACTAGCTCCTATAAGATGGTGAAAAGATCCAGATTCATTCTTTGGGCAACCCATCTGCCAAGTTATCACATGCTGAGTAACTTAGAAATGGTAATCATTTTATTACTTTAACAAGAGACTGAAACTAAACTGTCCTTGGCAATTTTATCACAGTTTTATCTTGACAATCCATGCCTATGATGTAACTTAGAAAGCAGCCCACTCATCTTACTCTAAAAGTTTCTAATGTACAATAAACCAGGTGTACTTGTGTTTTCACTAATCTACCATTAAAGAGAAATATTTGATTCACATTAGGAAGCAGATGAGCACAAATTGTATCATATCACCATTATATATCATGCTCTTGGAATGGTGAAACTTCTGACACCATCCCTGTTTGAGCACCAGGTCCTGTCAGCACATCTCCTTCTTTCACATTGTTCATGTGTGATCTGGTTGCAGTACACAGAATTGGTCTGAGTGAATTCATCGAGCCTCTTCCCTAATTCAAACGGTCTCTACAAGCATGAGAAGCACGTGGCTACAAAATTTAGCAACTGCAAAGGAACAATGAAATCCTCAACGCCGGGATGAATTTTAAGAATGGATCTGGACTAATTGGCCAATTTTTCAGCTGCAATTTCCACTTTTCAGGCTGTTCATTTTGGTTGTGTCATATCTCAATTTATTACATTTTTAAAATAACTGAAATGTTTCACACACACCACTTCTGCCACTGTGATACTGCCCAATTCTTGGCATCTATTGAAATCATCCAATTGTTCTAACTGCAGAAATGAAATAGAAGGAAAGTTATCTTGTGTAAACAAATGCTTCTTGAGCCTTGACAAATGATCCACCTTCTCGATGGCTGTTACCTTTTTCTTAAGTTAGAGAAATAAAATTGCAGTTTTGGAAGTTCAAAAGGTTTCTGGTTGTTGTTTTTATGCTTTGCATTTGGTATATCTGTTCATTTCCCTTAATATTATAATTGATGATACTGGGCCACAATCCACAGTAGTGATTTTGCACATTTTTCATTCATTTCCTTGGAGCCTAAGCAGGAAAATCTCCCAGTGGGGGAAGGGTATATATTTGAACATTTGGTTCATATTAAGCTGTCATAGGAAGCACAATCCAATGGAGAGTAAATCTCTTATGTAAGTAGACAGATGCATCTTTTAGTTCATGTACAATGGAAGTGCACGAATGCCAAGGTACAATGCAGCACAGCATTTGCATAGCCTTCTATTCTGTTTACAGCAAGGATGGGAATCATGTGGTCCTACAGATGTTTTTGGACTATAGCTCCTAGCTAAAGCTGCAAGGAGTTTGCAGTCCAATACAATCTGGGGTGAGGGCTAAATGATTCCCACCTGACATACAGTAAGTCTTGGAGTTCACTATATCTCAACTGTTGGTAAGACAACAGTTTATATCCCTTTACCAAATGGAAAGTAAATGGAGGTTTGATATATGCTGAACCTCACGTTTTAGTGGGTGGGGTATTGTTTTTGACAGTTTGTAAATATGAAAATTTCTAAAATCGGTGTAATAAAGCAGCAAAGGTGAGTGAGACTGAAAGCAGGGCTGTACCACCTAACCATCTTGATTTGGCAAGGATAGTCCTTATTAACGCTCTGTTTCACTTTTTCCAGCTCCTTGTAAAAGTTTCTTACTTTTGACTAAGATAGAAGAAAAAGAGGAAAAGAAAATGGGAGTTTATCATACGACAGAATTTGGGGGTATAATGCAATGGCAATCCGAACGCAATCATGGGGTTTCATGTTATTGCGAATGAGTGTATCTCACACAATTTCGGGCAATGGGAAGCCATTCTGAACAAAATCATGGGGTTTCATGTAATTGTGTATTAGAGTATATCATGCATTTACAGGCAATGGGGGGGTCATTTTCAGGAAATGGGAAGTCATTCTGAACACATTCCAAATGCAATCAGATTTCACGTGAATTCACTAAACTAGTGAATTCACATAATTGTGAATTGGCTCCATTTGCAATTGAGAGAAATTCCTCCCATGTGATAAACACCATGGTAAAACGATCTTTTATTATGCTGGTTGCAGCCAGATTAATATATACTAGATATTGGAAAATAAAGAAGGAAGTTCAAATTGGAGAATGGATAGTAAAATTGTTAGATATGATGGAAACAGATATAATATCAAAAAGATTAAAAGAAAATATTAAAGATACTAAAGATATAGATATAGACTGTGACAGAGGGAATTGGGAGAATTTATACAAATATATTAAGGTGAAATGGCTAAATACCCAAACTACAATCTAAACGATGGTAAAGAAAGAAAAAGAATTCAAAAAAGATAAAGAAGCATTAGCATTAAATAACTGTATAAATGAATGATGAGTTTAAATATGTTGAGAACATAAGGGAAAAGAGGTAGGGTCAACAATTTCAAGAATGTTTAAATACAATAAGCAGAAGGAAATTAATACAAAAATGAATTGGTGGAAGATGGACTGAAGGAAGTTGTGTCTGTCAGGAAGACTGATATGTGTAAGTAGTATGAAGTTTGTAAGGTTTTACGGATGGAAGGATGGACACATGTTGCATTATGCTATGTGTATTATTACAATATTTTATTGTTTATATTATTTGTATTGTATTGTTTGTATTGCCAAATGTTGTGTTGTTTGTATGGTTATAAATATGTTTTTACTAATATATTTTTTCAAAAATAAAATAAAATAAAATGTCCCAGTTTCTCTCTCTTCCTCCCACTTTCTCTCTTTGTCCTCAGTTAACTTCATTCAATCAGTCTTCAGTCTTGCCCTTCCCAGGAGGCTTAAGCAAAAGCAAACTACTGCAGCCTCTTCCAGCTTGGGTGTTCTTCCACATTAATAATTTTTGCCATCTTGATTCCGATGTTGCTTGATTGCACATGTTCCAATTTTTCATCTGTGAAATGTTGCAGGGCCATTGACAGAATCAAAGAAACCCATTGTGGGAGCCTGAAGACTCTTAAAAGTGGGGATAATTCTCGAAGAAAAACTCACATGAACAGTAATTGCACCAAGAATGAAACAACCTGATAAAAAGTGACACAAATTAAGAACTTCCCAGCAGTAGGCCAGGACCTCTGAAATATGAACACCGCCCACCTCTTTGCTAGAAAGAAAGTCAGGAAACTTCAAAGAAGCTTATGAAAATGGTTATACGACTAGATTTTCTCCACTTTTCATATTGTCCACTGCACAGAGTCATCTGGCTAAGAGACTGCATCCCTTCTGTGTCTTACCAGATTTTGGCACACAAGTTTGTACAGTAATCTTGTAAATTCAAACTATAAAAGTTCTTGTCATTAAAAGAATAGTTCACATATTTTTAAGTTAAGTAGGCCCAAATTTAAAAGAATCCCTTCTAAATAACACATTTAATTATAAACGATCCTCTCTTCTGAGCAAGCTAAGAAAAAAAAAACTTCTTGTGAGGTCCAGATTTTTAAAAATAAAAACAAAAAAAGATTCCACCCACTGAAGACAGTTGATCCGATGAATCACCTGTAATATTTCCATAGTGTTTACTCTTAACATGATTTCTTTATTTGAACAGATAGATTTTACCATCCAGCCCACAAAGCTCCTGAGGCAGTTTGCAATTTTTCAGCTGATCTCTAATAAATGTTCTGATGAAGCCTATGTTAATTTGGAAAGTATTCAGTCATCTTCAACAGTATGGTGTCACTTCATCTGCCTTTTTCAGTCTTGTCAAAGGAACTTTTTGTCTTAATTCTTTTTCTTAAATGAGTAATTCCCCATAATCAAAAGGAAAGAGAAAAGAAATCTGTAAATGTATACTCAAATACTTACATAACATCTCACAATCAGAAGGATGGTGAGAGAAATAGTTTTATAATTTTTCGTTCAAAATATGAATAGGTTGGATTTATCTTGTGCATATGTTTGGAGAAAAAAAAATCTTTCTGGACTGGGAGACTACTGGAAATTCCCCACCCCAAAAGTTGCCCTTTTCCACATCAGTTGATGTATGAGTAATTTAGTCACCTAGCCAGTCAGATTTAGCTAAATGATCTTGTCACAGAGGACATATCTTGGTATCTACTGGGGTCTGGTTCCAAGAATCCCCCAGAGATATCAAAATTTGTGGATGCTCAAGTCCCATTATATAAAGTGGCATAGTGAAACTGTGTCCCATGTGTAATTTGGCAAGATCAAGGTTTGCTTTTTGGATTTCTAGTGCAATAAAAAGGAGTATTTTTCAAACTAAGAGAGAGGGGGGCTGTATCTGACTGAGGCTGTGAAAACCGTCACAATAGAAGAGCATTGCCAACATAATGCCAGGTATGGAATGGAGCATGTATGGATTCTCTGTGTGTGTCAGAAGTGGCATGCATTCCATTTACAATAAAACATATCAAAACAGAAAAAAAGAGAAGGATCTGGAAAATTTAACAGTAGGAGAAAATGTCTACATAAGCCTCCCACCCCACAGGCTGCCAATTCTGTAAAACCTGCTATTAAAAATATATCATTCTCTCAGGCAAACATGCAAAAACCTTCCTTTTGAAACTCAATAAGCCTCAGATTGCCAATTACAGGACCAAAGAGAATAATCAAGACTCTGTCTGTAATGGTATTTACAAGAGGTGGCATGTGGGTAAGAAGGTACTTTTACACCAAAAGGAATTACTCAGTTCTTTCTTTGAGCCAGTAGTTTCAGCCGTTTATTAGATGCCAGTTGTTATGTCTTGAACAAAATCTTAGACAAGTAGTCAAACATCTCACATCAGTGAAAGAACTCACAGAAGTCTAGCATGATGGAAAATAACCTGGGATAAAACGGAGGAGGAGGAGAAATATATTCTCCCTAGATCTATAGCCAGGAAAGCCCACGGTTCACAGGGGAGTGGTGTTGGTAGTTCGTGTTGGTATTCCTCTCCTTCCCTTTGAATCAACACTATCTGGAAGCCTCAAGCAAGACTGCAAATTAAGTATCAACAGAAACGCTATCTCAGAGAACTGACTCAGCACTCGAATGTTATTGGAACTCCACCCAGAAGGCTGGCATCACCTGCTAAGACCAGGAGGTCTACTAAGGTCACAGTTTATAACTCAGAAACTCTGGTCAGGAAGGAAGACCAGAAATGGTATAGCATAGGCTGGCAAAGACTTAAATGAGACTTAAGGGCTGTCTGCAAGGGCCAAATGAAGTGGTTCCCCCATGTCCTCACCACTACCTGTCTTCACAACACTGGCCCAAATCCCTGATTCTAGTGCAAACTATCTTCACGACATAAAGCCAGTTCCACACTGAAGCCACCCCATCCCTTCCTTAAACTATTTTTTTTAAACTTACTTTTTGCTCCAGATTTTGCAGGAAAATCTGGAACACTCTATAGCAATGCCAGGCAGCTGTCTACACACACATCTCCACTGTGTTGTTGCCACTGCCGTGAGTTACTTCATCTGAGATCACGATGAGGTGCTAGCCATGCGACTGATACTTGGTGCCTCATGAACAAACAATTCATTAAGTAACTGCATTTAAACTTTCCTTTCTAGGGATGTAAATCTTCACTAATTTTGCCTTTTAAAGAAGCAATATGTAATTTCAACAGTTTTCTTCTCACAGAGGGAAATTTCCCAAAAACTGTGTAGCTCCTGAAGACTATTCAAGTTTAGGATTTTTCTGAACAAACTAAACAAGACAAAACCCATAGAAATGAAAAAAACATTTTTTTTTCACGCAAAAATTGGAATGTGCCACACAGCTCAGAAATTGGGAGGTGACACACAGGTGGCAATAGAAGCTGAAACCAGGCAACATGTTTAGAGTATTTTTGGAAAATGTGCTTCTTCAAGTGGTGAAAATGGCCTGTCAACACGTGCAGTTCCTCAGCTGCATATTTTGCATATGCGTGCTTTGTTTTGTAGTTGGTAAATACGCTGAAAGGTAAATATGCACTTAATTTTCAAATCTAATAGCTGAGGAGAGCATCTCTCAGGAAATCCCACTATTGGTGAGAAAATGGATTTATTGCAACTTACAGGGTAGCTGCAATTACCATAATGTCCACTTTGACACAGAGGAACAATATGGTTCAAGTTTTGCAGTTTTAACACGAGAGAAAGTGCATAGAATTTGTAGCCAGATTTGGGTGAAATCTAGAGCAGCCTTATGGAGAGGAAGGGGAGATAAGGAGGGAATTGGGAGGAATTTCACATTGGGTCAATACAGTTCCTTCTTACTAGAATTGCCTGTTTGGTTTTTATACACAAAGACTGCTTAAATACCTAGTGCTCTTTCTTCTAAAGCAAATGAAAACCTGAAATGTCATTTAGGAAAATGAAGAGTGCCTTAAAATATCTTTCTTCAAACAGTTTATCATCCTGGAGCTGGTGTTTTTCTTAGAACTCTATGGAAAGAGTCAGTATGGAGAGAACAGTTCCTCCCACCATGTTTTTTCAGTAGTAGAAAGGCAGAGCCAAGCTAACTCTTATTACATCGGGTTTATTATGCAAAATCTATTCCCCAAAGCTCTTTAAAAACACACACACACACTGGGTCTTTCCCTATTACTATTGCCAACCCAGATAATTTATTTAATGAGGACGATTTATTAATTTTATCTGCGATATATACTGGGATAAAACTATAATTAAAAAGTGTTAGGCACCAATAATTATTTAATAGCACACATCAAACATAGAGAGTGACATCATGTGCTGTACTTGGAATATATTCCATAGTCACCATATGAGCTGTTTTTCTTTGAGAAAGCTGTGTGAAAATTTTCTATTCCAATTTTGCAGAGAAGGGAAGAGAAATTATAAGTATTCAGGTAACTGATTTCTCATATGAGTTTTTAGTACGGAACAGGAGTATCCATGGGCGGAGGTAATAAAAACCTCCGCACTGTCATGGACGGACCATTTCCTGATCAAGATGGAACTAAAAGCCACTTTCCGTCCCCCCGGGGGTGGTGGACCCATTCGAATGGTCCGCCCTCGAAGGCTAATGGAACCTGTTGGTTTCCAGAAGGCCCTAGAGGGTTTGTTGGTTGGGAATGCCGGTGATTCTGCTGAGGCCCTTGTCGACACTTGGAACACCGATGTTGCCAGGGCCATCAACACGATCGCTCCCGAGTGTCCTTTCCAGCCCGCTCCTAACCGGAAACCCTGGTACACGGAGGAGCTCAGGGAGATGAAGCGGGCTGGACAACGACTAGAGTGCGAATGGCGAAGGACTCGCCTCTTATCCGACAGAGCTCTCTATAGACTGCATCTTCGCAACTATGGAGAGGCTTTGCGTGCAGCGCGGAGATCTCGCTGCTCTGCATGCATTGCGTCTGCAGAGTCCCGCCCGGCAGAGCTGTTTAGAGTGGTGGGGGAGCTGACGCAGGTTCCCCCTGCGCCAAATCCCTTGCTAGAGCCTACAGCAGCCTGTTGTGAGGCATTTAACATCCACTTTGCAGATAAAATCTCTCAGATAAGAGCCGACTTGGACGCCAACCTTTGTCCAGTGTCCATGAGTGAGGTATCCAGCAACTCCGTTGCTGTCAGTTTACTGGATGAGTTTCAATCGGTGAGTACCGATGACGTGGACAAGCTGCTTGGATGTGTGAGGAAGACGACTTGCTCTCTCGATCCGGGACCATCTTGGCTGGTCGTCCAGGGAGGGGACGCATTGAGAACATTCCTTAGGGATGTGATCAATGCGTCCCTCAGGGAAGGCAATGTCCCATCATGTCTGAAGGAGGCGGCCGTGAAGCCCCTCCTGAAGAAGCCTTCCCTTGATCCCCTGGACAGAAACAACTATAGACCAGTTTCCTTGCTGCCTTTTCTCAGCAAGGTGATCGAGAGAGCTGTTGCCTCCCAACTCCAAGCTGTCTTGGAGGAAACCGATTATCTCGATCCTTTCCAGACCGGCTTCAGGGCAGGATACGGAGTTGAGACTGCCATGGTTGCTCTGACAGACGACCTCTGCCTGAGCATCGACAGGGGTAGTGTGACCCTGTTGGTGCTCTTGGGTCTCTCCGCGGCCTTTGACACTATTGATCACTCCATCCTTTTGGATCGGCTGAGAGAGTTGGGGATCGGAGGCACCGCACTCCAGTGGTTCCGATCCTTCCTCTCTGGCAGATCTCAAAGGGTGAGACTCGGGGACAGCTGCTCTTCTAAAATCGAGCTTAGCTGTGGCGTCCCTCAGGGCGCCACTCTGTCCCCGATGTTATTCAATATTTATATGAAGCCGCTGGGTGAGATCATTCAGAGGCACGGAGCTCAGTGTCATCAGTACGCTGATGACACTCAGATCTACTTCTCCGTGACCAGATCGTCTGCACAAACCTCTGATGGCATCTCCCCTCTCAACGACTGCCTTGCGGCAGTAATGGATTGGATGAGGAAAAACCGATTGAAGCTTAATCCAGACAAAACAGAGGTGCTCACAGTCACAGGCCCGAAACCAGGTTTGGGAATACAACTTCCAGTCCTAGATGGAGTCACACTCTACTCTAAGGACTGTGTTCGCAGCTTGGGGGTCCTCCTTGATTCGTCACTTCACATGACTAGTCAGGTGAATGCGACGGTCAGGAGTGCCTGTTATCAGCTTCGGCTGATACGCCAGCTGCGCCCTTTCCTGGAGAAGAGGGACCTGGAAACTGTGATACACGCGCTGGTAACCTCACGTTTGGACTACTGTAATGCGCTCTACATGGCGCTACCCTTGTGCTTAACCCGGAAACTTCAACTGGTCCAAAATATGGCAGCCAGGCTTCTTGCTGGTACATCTAGGAGAGAGCACATTACTCCAGTGCTAAAAGCTCTCCACTGGCTACCGACCAGTTTCCGGGCTCAGTACAAGGTAGAATCATAGAATCATAGAGTTGGAAGAGACCACAAGGGCCATCCAGTCCAACCCCCTGCCATGCAGGAACTCCAAGTCAAAGCATCCCTGACAGATGGCCATCCAGCCTCTGCTTAAAGACCCCTAAGGAAGGAGACTCCACTACACTCCGAGGGAGTGTGTTCCACTGTCGAACAGCCCTTACTGTCAGGAAGTTCCTCCTCATGTTGAGGTGGAATCTCTTTTCCTGCAGTTTGCATCCATTGTTCCGCGTTCTAGTCTCTGCAGCAGCAGAAAACAAGCTTGCTCCCTCCTCAATATGACATCCCTTCAAATATTTAAACAGGGCTATCATATCACCTCTTAACCTTCTCTTCTCCAGGCTGAACATCCCCAGCTCCCTAAGGCGTTCTTCATAGGGCAAGGTTTCCAGACCCTTCACCATCTTAGTTGCCCTCCTTTGGACATGCTCCAGTTTCTCCACATCTTTTTTGAATTGTGGTGCCCAGAACTGGACACAGTATTCCAGGTGGGGCCTGACCAAAGCAGAATAGAGTGGCACTATAACTTCCCTTGATCTAGAAACTATACTTCTATTGATGCAGCCTAAAATTGCATTGGCTTTTTTAGCTGCCGCATCACACTGTTGACTCATGTTCAGCTTATGGTCTACTTGGATTCCTAGATCCCTTTCACATGTGGTCTCATTCAGCCAGGTGTCCCCCATCCTATATCTGTGCATTTCATTTTTCCGCCCTAAGTGCAGAACCTTACATTTCTCCGCATTGAATTTCATTTTGTTAGCACTGGCCCAGCTTTAAGGTGTTGGTTTTAACCTTTAAAGCCCTATATGGCTTGGGTCCATCTTATCTAAGGGACTGTCTCCTTCCATATGAACCTCCCCGCACACTTCGGTCCTCTGGGAGGAACCTGCTACAGCCCATGAAGACAAGGTTGGTACAGACCTCCCAGAGGGCTTTTTCAGCTGTCGCCCCCAAGTTGTGGAACAACCTACAGGATGAGATGCGTCTCATTTCATCCCTAGAAGGCTTCAAAAAAGCCCTGAAGACGCACCTCTTCCAGCAGGCCTTCCCAGAGAATGTGAATATCACCCAGCTCCAATCCTGAGCCTAACCTTAGGCCCTAGAATCGTCTTTTTTCCAGCTTTCCTTCCCTTGTACCTTATTCCTAGATGACCTAGGCCTTAGGTCCGTTTTCCCTGCTGCTGTTTTAATTGCCTATTTTAGCTATTCTATGTTTTAACTGTATTGTGATTTAATTCTTTTTTAAGGGGGATGGTAAGGGAAAGGATGGGATATTTTAACTGTAACTGTTTTTAACTCTTGTTGTAATCCGCCCCGATTGCTTGTTCAGAGGGGCGGACTAGAAATAAATTATTATTATTATTATTATTATTATTATGAGTTTCTTGGGAGTTAAAAGAAACACAGATTTTCTGGGATTATTTTTCCAGTTCACAAATAAGATTAACAGAATTTTTTTTTAAAAAAATGTTGTTGCTCAGTTTATGGTGGCTGTCTTTGGTCTGCTTTCCCTTGAATGTTAGTTGTGACTTTGTGCCATTTGACCTCATGACAAAGCAATGGGTAATGTAAGGAACTTTGCTTGTGTTCTTTAGTTGCTCTCATCAGTACTTTTTAAAACTATTATTTTCTTTCTCTTGCCATTCCCCACTGAGTCTCAGGGAATATCGCTTAAAATTGGATTTACCACAAAATCTGATTTGCTTACCATTTTCATGTGTAGATCTAAACCAGTTTGAAATGCAGGAAGAAGCTTATTGCAGAATCCTGAGGTACATGCAGATTGTAGCAACTTTAGGTAGGAGATACAGGTTAAAAAAATCAAGTAAAAACCACTACTACCACCACTACTACCACCACCACCACCACATTTCCACAATGGAACTATGGAAGGTCATTTTAATTTTAATATTATTTTAATATTTTCATATTGTGGAGTTGTTTGGTGTCAGCAAGCACTTGAATCTCCCTTTAACTAAATCTGGCTCCTTCAACCAGCAGGCTTTTTTCTTTTCTTTTCTAGAAGTTAGTTACTTGTTCAGATAATGCTGGGCTGAAATCCAAGGCAGAGTTCTAGTTGGAAAAGGAGTATCTGGAATAGTCAAACATAGCTATCAGAATGGGCTATTTCTCAAGTACTCAGGCTAACCATTTGACTATGGGAATCTATCGATCTCATTTAGGCTAGGGTCATTAATATGATCATTATGATATACATTATGATATACCGTACATAATGGATCCTTGGTATTTGCTAGGGTTTGTTTCTGGGATATTTTCAAGCCACAGATGGTTGCATCCATGGATACAGGGGGCCAACTGAATAATTTTTGAGATAATTCTTTACAAACGAACCTAAATGCAGGCAGAAGATGGGGAAGGCGCTACATGCAGACTAACTCCAGGGATCCATCTGTTGTCATTTGCCAACAGCTTCCCAACAGCAGTAAACTGGCTGCATCTGCACTGCAGAAATTACTGTGAGTTTGTGTAATCCCATCTAACAGAGGCTGAATCCCTCTTCCCGGACCAGGCTTTCAACTGACCAGGAACACCTCTATCTTGTCTGGATTAAGCTTCAGTCTGTTTGCCCTCATCCAGTCCATCACAACTGTCAAGACACTGGTTTAGCACAAGAATTAAGTGGAAAAATGTGGAAAGCAGTGATAGAGCTGGGCATCATCAGCATACTGACGACACCTGACCACCAATGCCAGACAACATCTCCCAGAGATTTCATACAGATGTTAAATAGAATCGGGGATAGGACTGCATCTTGAGAGACTCCATAGGCCAATGGCCAGGGAGCTGAACAGAAATCCCCCAGCACCACCGTCTGAGAGTGCCCCTCCAGGAAAGAACACAACCACTCCAAGCTCCATCTCAGAGAGGTGACTTAGAAGGATAACATGGTCGATGGTATCAAAAGCTGCCAAGAGGTCCAGCAGAACCACCGGGACACAGTTGGGACCCCTGTCCAGTTCCCAGTGTAAGTCATCCACCAAGGTGACCAAAGCTGTCTCTGTCCCATAACCAGGTCTGAAACCATACTGAAATAGATCCAAAGAGAGAAGGCATTACCTCTTGGGTGGAAATGACCCATAAGCTCAGTTGGTCATACTCTTTACTTCCAGCTGGCTTGTGGAAGATACTTAAGAACTAATGGCCTTATCTGTAAGAGTTCTAGACCACTAAAAAAAATTACCCATAACTAATGTCCAGGGCTTCTATGTGTTACTGACATAGCCATGGATCTCTTTAAATGTTCTCTGTTCCTGGAGCCAACACATCATTTTCAGTGACCCTGTGGGCATCCTTCAACTCTAGGGTCATTATTACATTACATTGTTAAATGACTATATTCCACTTTCACTGCTATGGCAACATCCTATGGACTTCTTGGGGTTGTAGGTTAGTGAGGCCCAAGAGCTCTCTGGTTGGCAATTCCAAATCTCCCTGCCTAAACAGCAAATCACAAGATTCAATAGGCTGTTGCCATGGCAGTTAGTAGAATATAATTGGCCCTTCCTAGCCATGGGGTTTCCATTTCAGATACACATACACACACCACAGATGGCAAAATCTGCAGGACCTCTAGTCTCGTTGGTTTTAATGGCAGTGTGGCATGTGTATGGCCACAACACTGTGGCCATGTGCACGTGACACCATTGGGGTGAACCAAGATGGGGCCATCCGCAGATGCTCGAATCTGCAGATGGCAAACCCGCAGCTGGGGTGGGTGAACTGCATAGCACTATAACAGTGTAATATCATAAGGATCACAGAATGAAATCTGGCTGCTGTCCAATGGGGGAAGAGTTAACTTTTTTAAAAAACATCTTGCCCTATGTATTTCATAATACAGTATGAAATGCCCAGTGGAAATGTATTTTTATGCAACTAAGAATTCCAGGCAGTGCAAGCTTTAAATCCGCATTCTGGTAAAACTGCTTTCCCAAGAACAGGCAGATTTAAGTCAACAAGGTCAACAAGTTCTACCCAATATTTAGCTACTCTAGGCTCTTCCTTTCTTATCTCAGGGATGTCCAGTAGTAGGTGAGTCATAGGCAATGATACTGGTCCTCCTTCTGCTGAGTCAGGATCATAAACATTGCCTGCATAGCAGTATCTACCCTATCTTCCTGAGCTTTCCTGGGTGTGGGAATTGGTCTCCTCTTCCCAATGAGTTTACATAGAAAATTACTGATATCTATACATGGTAAGGGATGCATTACCTACAATCAAATGGATTTTCCCTCATAGGAATTTTTAAAACACAGATTGTATATTCATCGGGTAGGGACCCTTTAGATGTGGATTCCTGGATTCCAGTAGGGAGTTCAACTAGATATCTTGGGGGCCCTTTTTAAAAAGGAGGGTGTAGTTTTTGACTGAAAAGATACATATTTCTATGAAGAATTAGGTTTCTTTATTCTCCTGAAAGATCCAAAGTTAACATTGTAAAAATGTTTGTGTAGACTACCCATATGGTGGGTATGTCACCGTGATCCTGTCTGTCCACAATACATCTTCCAGGAACAACCAAAGGATTCATGAAGGACAAATACAAGTGCATGAACATGCCACAAGGACTGGAAGGCCCCTTAAGACATCTTTGTGTGTGTGCATGTGTGTGCGCCTTCCAGTTGCCAGCCGACTTATGGCAACCCCCAAAATTTCATAGGGTTTTCATAGGTAAGGAATACTCAGAGATGGTATTTCCAGTTTATTCCTCTGAAATATACCCTACAGTATTTGCTAGCTGTCTCCCATCCAAGTATTAATCAGAGATGACTCTGCTTAGCCTTCAAAGATCAGACAGGATCTGGAGCCTTTAGGGTATTTCAGCCTTAAAACATATTTGACCCCATTGAAAACTTCCATGCAAAGGCTTGTGGTGAGATGTCCCAGAGAACTCTCTTCTTGTAAGCCACAGTGGTGATGGTTTGAGAGTTCATGATCTATGTGGCTGAAGTGCCAGCCAAGCAAGGTGTGTGTATGTGTGTGTGTGTGTGTGTTTGTGCGTAAGAGAGAGAGAGAGAGAGAGATGCACTTGTCAGAGCAAAAGCACTCCAGAAATGTTTTCAGCACTGTTTGAACCATCCACAAACCTCTGTCTTGGTGACAAGCACTGGAATGATTTACGATGGGATGTTTCTTTCATTAGAAAAAAGAAGGAAAATGTTACTGCGCCTATGAGCATTCTCCAACCGCCCCAGCTTATTTTCCACACATGGTCACATCCAGTAACTTGAAAGGATTTATGAGGAGGAAATGAGGACTTTGAAAACGAAATTGTACATTTAATATTATTTACCTTGTGTGGCTATGGCATAACACTTAGAGGTCATGAGAATGTCTTTCTCTTTGAAGAAAAACAAAATGTCAAGCCATCATCACTGCCAATCTATTGAGCTAGATGCAGCAATTTTGAGGGAAATTGGAATTAGTTGCTAACAATCTTTCATCCTTTGGTGCAACCACCAAAGCTGAGTGAAAAACCAATACGCCTCACAATTTTACTATAAACACAGTTATTAGGATATAATAACCATTGATTTTGTATTATGTGCACAATCTAGAGAATATCTGGCTTAATTCAGTATACTAGAAATGGGGAGCAATGGGATGTAAATACTCTGGAGGCACCAGAACCCATTTGATCTTGGAAGCTAAGAAGTGTCAGCCTAGTTAGTACTTGGAAGAAGGACTGCCAAGGAATATCAGGTGCTGTAGGTTATATTTCATAGGAAAGCAAGGGGAAACCACTATTGAATATTCCTTGCCCGAGAAAACTCTATGAAATTTGTGAGGTTGCTATATCAACAGGGAACTTCAAGACACATACACCTTATGGGATATAAGTCCTTTATTTCACAAGCCTACATCTATCTGCTCAAATATAAGATCCACTGAATGTGCTACTATTCACTCCCAACTAAAGACTGGGCCCTTAATTTTCTTTGAATTACACACAGTTTAGTAAGGTAAAAAGGTAAAGGTAGTCCCTTGACACAAATGTCTAGTTGTAATTGACTGTAGGGGTGGTGCTCATCTCCATTACTAAGCTGAAGAGCCAGCGTTGTCCAAGGACTGCTCTGGTGGTAACGTGGCCAGCATGACTACACCAAATGCTGTTACCTTCCCGCTGAAGTGGTACCTATTTATTTACTTGCACTTACATGCTTTTGAGCTGCTATGTTGGCAGAAGCTAGGGCTAGTGATAGGAGCTCACCCCAACATGCAGCACTTGGGCCTTGAACTGCCAGCCGTCAGAACTGGCATATTAACCACTAAGCCACTGCATCCCTTAAGTGTATGGATGCCTTATATCAAATATATATTCAAATCAAATACTGGAGTGGTATATTGGCCCTGCTACCTGTGAGTATGTGTAGGAGATCACCTAAAGAAGTACCTGGGGGGATTAGTAGGAGCCCACTTCCTCTCCTCCAGCATAAGGCATGTATAATGCACAGCAGAAACAACAATAACAATAATGTGTTGAGGTACCATTTTTTGCTGCTAGATTTTTTTTAACTTGACTGATGACTAATTAGTTTTTCAGTAAAAACGCTGAATGAGACTGTTTAACCCCGTGTTCTGAACATCCTCCTTGTACTTGGCAAGACAACTTGACAACAGTCAAAATAGAAGCCAGCCTCTTCATTAAATAAACGTAGGTTGTCTGCAACGTTCAGCATCAGACAGCGGCATCATAGGGAGTTCAGACGGATGAGTCACTAGAAGATGTAGACACCCAGCCTGAAAGCCACCCAAAATGTCCCAATGGTAGGACAAAGCAAAGCAAAAGGCACCCAATAAGTAAAAAACCCAGCTGGTGCATAATGCTGACAGACCAGCAATACAGCACTAAATGTGCTTATTCAGAAAAAAAAGCCTCTGTGAGTTTAGTGGGCCCTAACTCCAAGTTAGAACTTGAGTACAGGATTTTACCCAGAACCAAGAAATTTCTGGTTCTAATCTAATCTCTGCCATGAACTCACTATGAGGCTTTTGTGCCTGTCGTTTCCTCCAACAGAAAAGATATTACACTATTTCTCAACCCGCTCTTGAGGTCTTCTACCACATACCCAGACATCTTTCTTCTACTAGCAATTTCCCACACACCCCTCTTTTTCTCCTCCACCACCTACTAGATCTTTCACAGTACAAACTTCTTAAAACCCACCTGCAAAGATAATAGGACACAATGATGCCCTTAGCCCATTTTACTTGGCATTAGATGGAGCCAATCATCTGTAATATAGGAATTGGCATATTTTTGTATTTAATTTGGAGGTGGTTGTGAAAAACAATAATATGTTTGTTGTTGAATTCAAAGACCATGTTAGTCTGGAAAATCAGTATGCAAAGGGATCTTGCATAACCTTTGAGACTAGCTGAAAGATAGAAGTTGGTGGCATCAGCTTTTCTAGACTTGAGCCTACTTCCTCGGATGCATTTGGATGTTGTTTGTTTCCTTCGATGCATGTTTGTTGTTGTGTGCCTTCAAGCCTTTTCCAACTTAAGACAACCTTAAGGTGACTCGATCATGGGGTTTTCTTGGGAAATTTCTTCAGATGGGGTTTGCCATTGCCATCCTCTGAGACATGGGAGTTTATCATACGATGGAATTTGGGAGTATAATCCAATGGCAATCCGAACGCAATCATGGGATTTCACGTTATTGTATATGAATGTATCTCACGCAATTTTGTGCAATGCGAAGTCATCCCAAACGCAATCATGGGGTTTCACGTTATTGCGTATTAGAATATCTCACGCAATTTCGGACAATGGGGAGTCATATTCAGGCAATGGGAAGCCATTCTGAACACATTCTGAATGCAATCAGATTTCACGTAAATTCACTAAACTAGTGAATTCGCATAATTTCAAATTGGCTCCATTCGCAATTGAGAGACATTCCTCCTGTGTGATAAACTCCAGAGAGTGTGACTTGCCCGAGGTCACCCATTGGGTTTTCATAGCCAGGCCAGGATTTGAACCCAGATGTGAATCCACTACACTATGCAGGCTATCAATAACTTGACTCAATTTTAAAAAAGAAAGAAAAAATAATAACAGCTGTTAATGCTACAAACTGATGGTCACTGGGGCAGTGTTCAAGAGGGCTTACATCTATTTTATGGAAACTGGAGAGAGAGGCCCACTCTTGGAGCAGGAGATCTGTCTTCAGATCCTGCTTCCCACATGGAATTCTTCACCTCTGGTCTCTCTTTCAGCATTGGAACATTAATTTGGAAAAAATGGTCAGGAGGAGAGAGTGCCGATGGGCCTTTCCCCTGGAGTCCTTTCACACTACACAGTTATAGCACTATGATTCCACTCTGACAGCCAGGGCTGCTTCTTATGGAATTCTCCTGGGGTTTCTAGCTAGCATGGTGTAATGGTTTGAGTGTTGGACTATGACTCTGGAGACCAGGGTTCAAATCCCTGCTTGGCCATGGAAACACTGGGTGACTTTGGACAAGTCACATGCTCTCAGACTTAGAGGGAGGCAAAAGCAAGCACCCTTTGAACAAGTCTGGCAGGGAAAACCCCGTGATAAGTTCGCCTTTGGGTCACCATAAGTTGTAAATGACTTGAAGGTATACAACAACAACAACAACCTGATAATTTGAAAGGAAAGATTTTCAGCTATCTGCTCTTGCTGGGGGTTGGGTGAAAAATTGTCATCACTATTGCTGTTGCAGCTGTTATCAACTGATGGCAGAAAGAAAGGGCATTTGGAAATTTGCATTTTCAATTTAGGGGAATGCAAGGTGGAGCACAGGCATACCCCTGCTCACATACTTCAAACAGATGTCTGGACAGAAGGTATCTAGGAGAGACAGACACACAGGTCCTGGAATTTCAATTTGGGTTGAGGCTAACTTATTTAGCTAGTTATTTAAATGTATACCCTGCCTTGCTACCAAAAAAAGGCATTCAGGGTATTTAACAAAAATTATACTGAATGAAAACACATTTTGAAAAATCAGATAACTTTAAAACACAGGTAAAATTACATAAGCAGAATGATAAAAGCATTCATCCAATTAAATGCCCTTCAACAGCCAGTAAGCCCACCTTTAAGTCAAAGGCCTGTCTGAATAAAAATCTCTTTGCCAGTAACTCTGACATTCTTCCTTAAAAATTGGTTTCCCTTTCACTTTAGAGCCTTCTTCTCTGCACCTATGGTTTCTTCTACTCAGTCCTTTCTTCCAGCATCCAAAACAGCCCGCTTGAACAGAGATGGTGGGACAATCTCATGCCCTGTATTAATTTCCAGAAAATGGTGGCTGTTCCATGTGGTTGTCTAGCTAAACAGATCAGGAATGAAACATCCCTTCTGTTTATTTGGATGGCTGGTCAATGGGACCCAAACTATTTAAGGTAATATTCTAACAGTAAAGACAGACAGATGTTTTAGGTGTGGTGGAGGTGGTTTGAACACACCTTTGCTGCCCTGAGTTGGAATGCAGTACATGTGTGTTAAAACCACACTTAAAATGTTACATCTTCCTTCACTTTTACTGAGGAAGGAATTTGTTCCTCTTGTCATCAACAATTTACACCTATGAGTTGGAATTCCAACCGCAGAGACATTTGTATAATCCTGTTACATTCAGCAAATGGCAATCCCGATGGTACCTGAGGAGGGGAGCTATAATGCATTACAAGTCTAAATTGTGATTTAGATACTGTGTATTTTAAATTGGATGTATTATATCCTGAGCCTGGAAGAAATCAATCTGCACCTGTGTATGTGTGTGTGTGTCTCGAACATCTGTCTTTTTTTCTGTGTTAACTTCCTAAGAGCATGATTGCAAGGCTTTTTTTCACACTACACATTTACAGCACTGTGACCCCACTTTAACTGTCATGGCAACATCCTATGAAAACCTGGGATTGTTCTTTGAGGGAGAGCCCTTTGGAATCCTCTGCCAAAAATCCTCCTCTGGTGGCTCTGACTAAACTACAAGTCCCAGGAGGGTCCCATAGGAGGAAGCCATGACAGTTGAAATGGAATCATAGCATTATAACTGTGCAGTGTGAAAGGGTCTTGTCCCCTCCCCATATACTGGTTCTTAGGGGAGCCAGAAATTAGACTAAATAGACTAAATAGGCGCATATGCCAGTATTCCAGCATACAACACCTGGTGGCACCTTGGAAAATTGTCTATCAGTTCAGTTCCCTTGACTAGAAAGCTGTGTTTGTTGTGTTCAGTTTGCTACAAAAATGTCACACGGTATTTACAGGTGAAATAAGCTGATGGGCAAAGCTGAAGAAGCTAAGGCCAGGCTTCAGGGCTGAGCTTCAGGGTCCCCTGAAAAGAGAGTTTGGTGGCAGCCAACAGGCTTTTCATCATTGACATCTCAGGGGTCAGGGGTGTAATAGCAACAGAGACCACAGAATTATAGAATCATAGAGTTGGAAGAGACGACAAGGGCCATCCAGTTCAACCTTCTGCCATGCAGGAACTCACAAGCAAAGCACCTCCAACTGATGGCCATCCAGCTTCTGTTTAAAGACCACCAAAGAAAAAGACTCCACCACCCTCCGAGGAGCGTGTTCCACTGCTGAACAGCTCTGACCATCAGGAAGTTCTTCCTCATGTTTAGGTGGAATCTCTTTTTCTATAGTTTCAATTCATTTCTCTGTGTCCTAGCAGTTTATCACACTGCTAAAAAAACCTGGCTTACTTCTCCCAAATTGAAGTCTAACTTGGGATGCAGCTGGGTTCTATTTCCTGGATTTTCCACCGGCTGAATACAGCCCAGGTCCCAGGTACTTTCAGCAAGCCACTTTTCAAATTCAGGAGCTGTCTTTGGTTGGCGGATTCGGTGGCAAAATCCAGGTGATAAAGCCCAGTTGCATCCTAAATTAGACTTCAGTTCAGGAGAAGTAAGCCAGGTTTTTTAGTGGTGCAATAAACTCCTTCTTCTCTGGAGAAGCAGAAAACACTCTTGCTCCATCCTCAATAAGTCATTTCTTCCAATAAACATGACTTTAACCTTTTAAGGGTCTACCCTTGTGCTTAGTCTGGAAACTCCAGTTAGTTCGGAATATGGCAGCCAAGTTCGTCACAGAAAAATCTAGAAGAGACCATATTACACCTATCTTGAAATCACTTCAGTGGCTGCCTATCGGTTTCCGGGCACAGTACAAGGTGTTGGTTATGACCTTTAAAGCCCTACATGAGTTGGATCCAACCTATTCACAGGACCTGCTCCCACACACTTAGGTCTTCTGGGAGGAATTTATTGCAATCTATAAAGACCAGATTGGCTGCAACCACCCAGAGGACCTTTTCCTTCACCATTCCCAGATTATGGAATGGCCTGCTGGAAGAGATCTTTCATATTACAAGCTTAGATAGCTTTAAAAAAGCTGTCAAGACAGATCTCTTCCGGCAGCCCTTTCCTGAATAGTAATCCAAGCCACATATCTAATATGACTATCCCATCAATTATTCTGTGACCAATCACTCGTTGCTTATTTTAATTGGATTTTAGTTGGATTATTTTAATGTTTAATTGTTTAATTCTTGTTTTGGGGGGGGGGGGAAATGGGGATGTTGGGATTTTGTATGAAGTTTTAATATGTAAGACGCCTAGATTATGTTTGATACAGAGGTGGGATACAAATAAAAATTTATTTTATTATTCTTTTCCAGGCTAAACATACCCAGCTTCCTAATCTTCTCCTCATAGTACATGCTCCAGTGGGCATGTTCCAACTAGTCAACATCCTTGAACTGTGGTGACTAGAACTGGACATGATATTTCAAGTGAGGTATGATCAAAGCAAAATAGAGTAGCACTATTACTTCTCTTGATCTAGATGCTACACTCCTGTTGATACAGTCTGGGATCATATTGGCTGTTTTAACTGCTACATTACACTGTTGACTCATGTTCAGCTTGTGGTAATTGTCCTGAAACAGGCAAGTCTAAAACAGAGCCCACATCATACCAAATCTCCTTCGATACTTTCAGAAGCTGTCCTCCTCCACCATATCCCCCTTCCTACAATGGATCAGACTGCGACTGTTAAGGTTATCAGACATCATTTCCAGACTGATTTGGGTAGCGGGCTAGAATTTGGTTGGAATAGGATGGAACAGGGTGTTATCACGTGGATTTTGCCACCAATGCTGCCGGGAGTCCCCAAGCCATTCCCAATCTGTTCCCCAGCTGTGCTATGAATGAAATGAAAGCGTTCTGTTCTTCAATGAAAGCGTTCTGTTCTTCAAAATCGGCAGCCAAAGCACGGTTGGAGAACAGCTTGGGGATTCCCAGCGGCATCAGCAGCAATATCCGTGCAATAACAACCATTCCATCCCATTCCATCCCAATCCTAACCCATGTCCAGATTGGGCTGGAAATGACATCTGATAATGGTGCTTTCCAGGGCCATATTAATTATGCTTTCCAGGTCCATACAGGAAAGTCAGATGTTTTAAGTCAGAGATATGCTACAAACCACATCTTGAAGAAGACAACAGGGAGCTCATTGCATTAACAAATAAGCATTAACAAATAAGATGGCTCTTCAGGCTTGAATACAGGATCCTGGATACTCCTGGGTGTTATACCTAAATCACTGCCAATCTAGGTGGGATGCCACCCCCTAGATGTATCCCGGGTCGAAAGCCTTGCTCAGTTGGCCAATTTTTGAAGTCGGAAGCTCCCCGACTTCGAAAAAGTTCTGGTTGAGCAAGGCTTTGACCCAGGATGCATCTGACTGACCACATCCCACTTAGATCAGCGGCAATTTAGATATGATAACATCTGGAGGCATCCTGGATCCTGAATTCAAGCCAGAAAAGGTAAACCGGTTTATCAGTTAATGCGACAAGCGACAAGCTGTGGAAAACACTTGAATGGAGCAACGTAAAAGTACAACTGCCTGGATTCTCAGTAGCAATGAAAGGGCTATACAGACTGCCCCTAAGGGGTTGTGGGAGGCCGCCCCTTTCCTGGCCAGATCGGGGCTGCAGCAATCTCGTGCCACAGCCCTGAACTGGCCTGTAGAGGGTGCATAAAGGATCCGCAAAAAGCAGCTCTTTTGTGTTCTTCAAAGGGTGCCATAGTCATGGCAGCGCAGCTGTATGGCACCCCTTCAGTGCTGTGTCATCTGGACCCAGCTCTGGAGGTGCATGATGATGCTATGCACCATCTGGAGCAGTGCATGGCATCATAGCATAGTCAGGGCTTGCATTGTCAGGACGCTGCACCCTGACTCTGCCCACAGGCCGGCCTCTATAGGGCCTTAGTTACTGTACTACGAAGTTGAGCAAATTCAATTCTAGAGAAAGCAGGTGATTTCAAAGGAACATCTGCCTCTGGTGCTGAATAGTGAAGGCACATTTATTTCTCTAGCATCCCCTCCTCATTGATTGCTTGATGGGTCATTTCTAGCCTAGGCTCCAGCTAAATCAGAAACAAATCCTCAGAACTGTTTCAAAAATAGGATTGCATGGCTTCGTGGGATCAAGGAGTGAAATTTCTTTAGAAGTCAAGGGCTTTTTTTAAATAAAGTGGAAGCTTTATAGTTATAACGAAAGGTTAAGAATGCAGAATTCAAAATATCCCTGGCCCACCCCATGTCACCTATTTCCTGCTGAGCTTCTCTTGCCCGCAGTGTGTTTCGCAAAACTGAGTACATTTTCTCCCATCTTTTTCTTCAGAACATCTGTTGAAAAAATAAAATAAAATTCAGACAAAGACTCCCCCCAGAGCAGTTGTTAAGTGCAGGCAAAAATCTATCAGTGATTACATTATTCAGCTTTGCATTATTCTGTAGTGTCCACATATTATTTTGTTGCTTGGCTTTATAGTCTGAACGTCTTGGAATAGGGCAGTGTGGTTCCCATTTTAAAGAAGAGACATTCTCAGAGAAAGGAGGGCCAAGACTGCTTCCTAAATCCAGGCAGTGGTGACAATTCAATGCAGCTAAACGTAATACATGGTTACAGGGTTACTGACATTTCATGGCAGCTTGAGTAATGGACTTTAGGCTCTCCGATCACCTTGAAAATCCTTCAGACTGCCATAAAGTTTTTAGACTTTGCATAGTAGAGGATACCCTCCTTTCTCTCCCCCCCCCTTTTTTTTCTTTTTTAGCTTGTTGCTGGCTACAGATCTAACAAGCCCTGTTAGCATAAATTATCCCAGCTGAGCCAGACCATAAGTTTGTTCTCAGCAAATTGGCTCCATATTTGTTTCCATTGACACCACTAGCAAAGAATGCATGGATCTTGATAAAAGCACCCCATATGGACACAGACTGAACACCCCGTTTGGAAAAGAGCTATGGCTGGACGTATGAGCTCTGATAAATAGCCCTCCGATGTTGGAGCAGCATTTGAGGCTGAAAAGCTGCCAGTGTGTAGGCCTCTGGTCGGATGACAAGCAATCTGTTTTGCAGTTGTGAAGGAATGGCTATAGCTAAGCAATGAGAAGCATCTCAGTACCAGCAGCTACCGGTCCCTTGTGTTAGAGTGGCCCATTGATGGAGCTGCCTGCCTGGGAGATTCTGGGAACTACTGATTAAACAAGTGATGTTTCCAAGCTCTGCCCAGTGAATGGCACGAGGCAGATGGCTGCATACCTGCACAGAGCATGACATGAGAGGCCACTGGACCACAATGTAAAACATTCTGACCTTTCTCTTTTAAAAAGGTACAAAGTGTGTACTTCTACTTGTATCCTCTTTATATACGTATACGGTCAGCCCACCCCATCTGTCAAGGTTTACTTCCGGGGGGCGACAAAAAAGACCTCAAATCCCATTGCCATCATGTGCCACTATTGATGATAATGGGGTGGGGCCATCCACGGATGCCCCAATCCACAGATTGCTAGCTTGCAGATAGTGCAGGGTGACTGTATGTGCCACTTCCCTACACGAGAAGGTAGAAGCCCACTATTCTTTTCAGTGCCAGGCAAGTAATCGACCCCCTGGAGTGATTCTAGGCAACCCCCTGCAGTGGTTCTGGAGACACTTGGTGGGTGACTAGCCATTATCAGAGGCATATGGCTGCTGAGTTCCTGCCTCTTGTAAGCCTGCCCTCTTGCCCCTGAGTCCATGATAAATAGGAAGAAGAGCTGGCCTGAATACCTTAATGATGTAGCACCCTTGTTGTGGTACCTCCCAAACGCTTAAGTGGACCCTCTTTGCCACTTAACAGTGACACACTACTTATTACGAGCATTTGCCTAAACATTTTTATAAGCTACCTAGTAGGTTAATAGCCAATGCTTTGAAACCTTCCTCATTTTCGGACTGCAGTTCTTAGACTCGTCCATCATTGCATTCACCAATTTCACATTCAATAAGAGTATTATTAATTTTTTTTGTAACCTAGGGTGGGATGAGGACTGTTGCCAAAGCTATCTAGGCTACTTGAACTGGGGTACCATGCAGGGATTATGTTTTGAATGGCAACTTTTCTCCTTTCTGTTTTTTCCCTCCTTAAAATTGATGGCTAGAATTCACTTGGGTAGTTGTATGAATGTTAACCAAAGTTAAATAACTATCCTGGTCCAACACTCCAATCTCTACTTACTGGGCAGAATCCACTGTGATCAGTGGGATTGCTTTTCCATGTTGATCAGGATCAGGAAGCAGCTGATTGATAGTCCCACTCCCATCTGTAAAAAATCTCCAATGTGACAAGCATTAGTAGGATCCCTGTCACAATTTCCCCTTGCACCAGAGATTGCTCATGTGAAATATGGTGGAAACATCAGTCAGCTGCTTGTTGAGCAACTAGTGTATGGACCACCATCAATCACAGCAACTGCTGCACAGTAAATGAAGACTGGGGGATTTTCATGGTCCCAACCTATCCTCTGAACTAGGGCATCCATAGGGATCATGAATATGAAACATTCACAAATGCATAACTCTAGGTTACACATTAGTAACTGACTAAGGTGGCATCTGTATAGGCCAGAATATACTGGGACCAGCTCTGACATTCCCCTGTTACCTAGATGCTCCTGTTGCAATGCTGTGTGGCTGTTGACATGCACATCCCACTGTGCTGCCCATCATGGCCACTATCATGATGAGCTGTTCACATTGAGGTTAGAACAAGATGTCCATCGTCAATCACAGGCTGGGTGTCTCATTTTTACCTCTCGGAGCAAGTGACTTGCCACAGTGGCAGCCATGCCTGGTGGCACCATGGAACACATTGTAAACAGATGCCCAGCATTAAATAATAATAATAATAATAATAATAATTATTATTATTATTATTTTCCCGCCTCTCCCCATGGAGGGCTCCAGATCTTCCAGGAAGATCTAGAGCAAAAGGTGAGTTATTTTAATCTGCTATAAAGAGAGTAAACCCTGAGTTCAGTGTTGAACTGGCCAGGAGTTGTCCAGACTGTTCACGCTAGAACAAGGTTTGGGCCATGTATTGTTCAGACTCCTCACCAAGTGGACATGGGGCAGACATTTTATTTGGCCTGTGCATGCAGGCCCAAAGTGAATTCTAGCCATAGTGTTATAGTGCAAAGTGCCATTTTGTTGATACACTATAGCACTATAACACTAAAAAAAGTGAAATGGGGGGGGGGGGTAGGGAAACGAGGAGAGACAGATTGTTGTTGTTGTTCTAATATGTCTAGAGAAACTTACTCAAGGATGAGAATAGCATGTTTCACCTGGTGCCAGGAATTTCTAAAAAAACAATTTGGGACACCAGAATTTACACACACAAGCAAACACACACAATTCACTCTTGAATTTGTCTTCTGATAACAATGCATAGGATATTACTATGAAAAATGTTCTACTATCTCAATGAATTATAAGATAGTGTTGAAAAAATAAAAATATGAATTAAAAATAATATTTGTATGTTAATAGCTGCGATGGTTTAGCTGCCACACTAGTTTTCTTATCTTCACCATCATTGTCAAGGTTGTATCTAACCATTCTTTCTGTGCACTTTTCCTTTAAGTTGCAAGTGACCATTTTGGCAGGTTATCACAAATATTTCATGACAAAGCATTTGAAAAACGTTTATTTTTTTCCAGGAACATCTCACCAAATCAGAACTAGGGATCCTGTCCAAACCCTTGAATAGTCTCCACATTTATGCTTTAAACATTTTTAAGGGAATTAGATGACTCAGCTATATTCAGTTATATTCTCATGTCTTCAGGAGAAACAAACAGCTGTATTAACTAAGTGTAGTCCTCTTGCTGAAGTAATTTTTCAAAATACAGATAATCCCCAGAGCCATTGGAATGTGTGGAAAGTTTCAGCAAGTTCCAGACCATGATAGATCTTAGTTTTTCTTTATTCATATTGATACTCCACCCTTTCTCTAAGGGGCTCTGGCAGTACTATGTGGTGTTACTTCATTTTATCATCACCACAATTCACAATGGGAGTGATGAAAATGGAAGCATGCAACTGGCCACGAGTCACACAATAAACCTCAGGTGATGAGCAGGGATTCAGTCCTTCCAGGTCCCTTTGGTCCAAATCTAACACAGTGTGACTAACTTACTACACTGTAATTACTCTACTCAACTGTATCTCTTAGCTGTTTCTGGGACTAGGGCATTGAAGAGTGCTTGCTGTGCAGAAATTATTTGCACAGATATATTGTTTTCGCACTGTGAGGAGCCTGGGAGGTTGCAACACATATATTTTAATGGCTTTGCAATGGCTTTGCAGCTGGATCGGGTACTAAAGAGACCCACAATGAGCACGGCTAGGCTGATGTATTAGAGAAGTAGGAGTGGCCTGAATACATGCCTTCGCATTTTCATAATGTCTCCTAGGAGTTTATCAGACGGGAAGAATTTCTCTTTATTTCAAATGGAGCCAATAGGAGCCAATTTGAATTCATGTGAATTTGCTAGTTTAGCGAATTTAAGTGAATTCCAATTGCGTTCAGAATGCGTTCAGAATGACTTCCCATTACCCGAAAATGACTGCCCATTGCCCGAAATTGCATGAGATGCTTTAATACACAATAACGTAAAACCTATTATTGCATTCGGAGTGACTTCCCTTTTGCCCGAAATTGCGTGAGATACTTTAATACATGAAACCCCATGATTGTGTTCGGATTGCCATTAGATTATACTTCCAGTTTCCATCATCTGATAAACTCCCTAGGAATGGAAAGAGTATTCTAAAAATGGATGAAAAATGTGTGTCTCAAGTTGTGGCCAGAGGAATCCTGGACCGAGGAGAATCTTAACAATTCAGGACTTATTCTGTGCAAAATCTTCACACTTTTATTAAATACAGAAAACTGTATTTTCTGCACAGCTTTTTCCCTTTCTGTGCAGGAAATATTCGCTGGAACCCTATAGGATCATTGCGTACTATGTAATACAGTAACAATGTTCCTACATAGTGAATTCTGGCATGATTCCCCCACCCCCACCCCAATTTACCAGTAAGCAACCACTGGGATTGACAAAAGTCCATTCTCTTGTTGGTCAGGAAGCAGCTGCTTCCATAAGTGATCTCTGGTGTGATGGGCAGATAAAGCACTTCTGTCACAAATCCCTCTCATATCAGAGATCACTCATGTGAGTGGATGGGAACGTCCAGATTAACAGCGGAATGGGCCTCTGTCAGTCACAGAGCCTGCTTACATAGCCACTAAACTAAACTAAACTAGGAGTTGTGTAGGGAACATGTATATGTAGCAATAGTGACTGCATAACTGCAGGTTAAATAGTCCCAATTGCTCAGCCGGATTCCAGCTACAGTTTTCTGCAAAAATATTGAGACTTTTGCAGAGATAAGTCCTCAACTACAGCATTTTCCGCACAAAAATAATATTTCTGAAAATAATATATCTGTGCAAATAATTTCTGCACAGCAAGCACTCTTCCCTGTGCAAATTTTATTCTGCTGTACAGTGTATAAAAAGCATGTGGGAATTTTATGCAAAATAAACTGTGAATTATCTTCAAAAATTGTATATTTTTCAAAGATTTTCACCACAACGGGGGGAACATTGCTAAAATTACTAATTGCTTCTTTCAAGAATTAAATTAAGAAAGAATTACATCCCTAGTGCATCTGCTCCCCCCCCCCTTGAATAGCTCCAAAGGTAGGCTGACCATACGCACTGTTTTAAATGGGACAGCACCATTTTGTTCATATTTCCAGACCATCCCATCATTATAATATAAATTTCAAATGGTTTGCAGATCCCTGCTTGATATTGTAGTTGTCAAAAAATAAAACAAAAACAAACTCATGGAGTGTGAGAAGTTTTATGATGATGAGGTGTTGAAAGCCCAAAATTTGTTGGTCAAGATTACTTCATCAGAGAAGTATTCATGATGCAATTGTGATGAAATACAGTCCCCTTCTACCTAAATTTTTGTATGAGTTCTGTCTGAAGAATAATTGTTAGCTCAATATAAAACTTTTGTTATCGTTGTTACTTTTTCATGAATACAGAATATTACATAACCCCGTCCCGTTTTTGCCACCCGAATGTCCTGTCTTTGTCTTAAGGAAATATGGGCCTGAAACAGATGGACCAAAAAACCACAGCAGTTTGTGCTGGGGCCACAGTGATGGCATGTGCCCAGCCCCAGTCCAGGCCGGCACTGTGGTCTTAAACTGGGCTGCTGAAAAGAAGTGGATTTTTCTGCTCCTTTTCGGCTTGGTTCTTTACTAAAGATGCAGCATCAATATGGTTTCCTCCTGCATTTGGAGCATGCATGATCTAAATTCTACACCTCAAACACAGCGGGAAACCACGTCATTTGGCCCATTTGTTCCAGGCTATGGTCAGCTATCCAAAAGGCTTATCATTTCAAAAGGGGAGAAAATGTTGTCAAGATATACCTTTATCTAGCTACCCTTTCAGTAAGAACAATTAGACAACAATAAGAACAATTCATCCATTAACTTTACCAGAAACCTAAAGGTGACAAAAAAATAAAATAAAAATAAAATCCAAGAGTTCTCCTTGTTATTCTCTTGGACACAATATGTGACCAAACTGCTTGCATTTATGATGTTTTGTTCTTGTGGTACATCATATGCTCTGGGTTCAAATAATCTTTTGGTTCTTGATTTTTCAGATTCCATGTTTCCTTTATGCTATTTTGCTATAAAAAGAGGCACAGAGTAGAGAATGGTGTTTTGAAAAATGAATTATAAAAAGGCCATGTCTTAACCACCAAAAATATGATATTTTTAGCATAGAATGAGCCAAGATAAGAACAAGCTCTGTAAGGCTTTTGTCATCTGGTAGAATACAGTCAGCAGAGGCCTTCTTCTATACATCCTTGCTGGACAAATTTACTGCTTTTAGTTTTTTAGTTTTAAAAACGTGCTTTTAGATCCATGCACTGCTGTTGTTCATTTCACCTGGAGTTTATGGTGCGGTGGCTTTAATTTGTTTTAGTTTTCACGTTGTGTTTTATTATATTTGGGTTTTAATAGGGCATAAATTTTATAGAAATGCAGTAAATAAGTAAGTAAGTAAATATTTCTCCCTCCAAGCAAATGCAAATGTCCCTGCCTGGGCTAAGTACCCTAGTGATGATGTCTGTCTTCCCAAATCATCACTTCACTAAAATATGAGAACTAGACATGTTCTTCTGCCAAGTTCTCCATCAGAAGAGTCCTTGTTTATCCTAGTAGAGCTTGGCAGATGGAAATGACAGCATTTGAGTACTCATCACAACTATTTTTTATGTCTTGGAGGAGCCATGTCTTCAATCACACAAAAAAACCCTCCAGATGGGATGCTCATTAAAGCAAACAAGACTGGAAGTCTGACGATCCTTTTACAAGTTTACCATTATAAGGAGGCCTCTTGGAGGCCATTTTTTTTAAAAAAAATGTTGAAATTCAACTCGCAAGGGAAGGCAATGGAGATCTTTCCATTAATTTTTATCTAATAGGAAATAGGTTAAATCTCAAATTACTGTAAGATGATCTTGTTTCTGCTTTAATAAACCTCACAGACCTATCTGCATGGAAATTTGCAGTTCCTCACCCAAACCCGTCTCACTTAGGCCATTGCAGGGAGTGCCTTCAGTTCCACCCCAGCTAATAAACTTAAAGTCATTGCAGTTTTTGTAGTTCTTCATTGCATCACTTAATATGGAAAGGGTGGGATGGAAAGTTCACAACTCTAATTATAGTACTTTGCTGTATGGCCAACACAGCTACGCTGGGATATGAACTCTAATTATAAATTTGCCAGCATGTAGGAAGTCACTTATTCCTGAACTACCACTACCGTGTTTCCCCGAAAATAAGACAGTGTCTTATAGTATTTTTTGCTCCCAAAGATGCACTAGGTCTTATTTAAAGGGGATGTCTTATTTTTCCATAAAGAAGAATTCACATTTGTTGTTGAACAAAAAAAATTTAACATTTATTACATATTGTATAGATATTTATATACAAAAACTTTGCTAGGTCTTACTTTTGGGGGAGGCCTTATATTTAGCAATTCAGCAAAACCTCTACAAGGTCTTATTTTTTGAGGACATCTTATTTTCGGGGAAACAGGGTAGTGTGACTGTTTTATACCATTTTCTCTGATGTTCAGTCCAGTATAAGTGTTCCTGATCTGTTGCAATTCTCATAAGAATGAGGACCCTTTCTTCAAATTAGACTGTAAGTTTCCAGTCCTCAAATTTAGGGCCAGTCCAAGACATTTTGCTGCCTCATCATCTGTAAAGCAGCGAATGGTGCCCCTCACCAAGTCACCAAATGCCAGACACAAAGTTAACTCAGCTGTGTTATTTTAGCACACCAAGCAGAAAATCCCATAAGCTGTGCTCTCCCCACCTCCAGCAGAAAACACACAATAAAAACAAACAAACGAGTACTTGCTGACTTTTCATGGCACTCAAAGTCAGTCACCAGAGGCATCTGCCTCACTCATCCTAATGGCAGAACCAACGCAGCTCATATCTATTGAGAAGATACTTAGAAAGTGAATATAGTGGAGGTTATTTATGTTGAGCTTCCAGGGACCAATAGTGGAGGAAGCCCTTTTCATTATTCATAGCTCCCACTTTTCAGTGATACAGTATGTCTCCAGACCCCAGAGTAGTCTCCAGAAATATGTTGAAAATAACTTTTGTTCCACTAGGATATGAGCATTTATACATGTTAGAGAGTGCTGTTTAGATGAAACTAAACTCCAGACTTCAGATGCAAAGCCACCCTTGGAAATGCTTCAGAACGTATGGTTCCATGCAGAATAATTCACATGTTTGGCCAGCAACATACACAACAGCTCCGCCAACAAAGGAAAAGGCCAGTATGAGAGTCTTGGACCCATAAAGCTCAGTGGGTGGTCCTGGGAAAGTCACAGATTTAACCCCCCACTCACTGGTTTGTTATGACAGAAAATGAGGCCAGAGTTATAAAGCGTTCTGCACAATGAAAACATCTATAGAATTTATTCTTGCTCATAAAATATCATTTGAACTATGGAAATTTTACTGTGCCCTCTCACTATATGAAACTGTAGCGTATGCAAAGCCAGAAGCAATAAAGTCGCTGATCAAGGAGGGCAGAAAAAAGAATCATAGAATCATAGAACCAGAGAGTTGGAAGAGACCACAAGGGCCATCCAGTCCAACCCCCTGCCATGCAGGAAATCACATTCAAAGCATCCCTGACAGATGACCATCCAGACCTCCAAGGAAAGAGACTCCAGCACACTCCAAGGGAGTGTGTTTCAATGTTGTATAGCTCTCACTGTCAGGAGATTTCTCCTAATGCTTCTTTTCTCTTTTTTTGTAGCTCGCATCGATTGTTCCATGTTCTAGTCTCTGGAGCAGCAGAAAACAAACTTGGTCCATCTTCAATATGACACCCCTTCAAATACTCAAACAGGGCTATCATATCTGCCTTTAACTATCTCTTCTCCTTCTTTTTTGTTAGCGTAAAAGAGTCCTGCACTATCAAGAAAGCTGTATTTTATTTCATTTCTTCAAGTAATTGAGTATCAAGTGATGCTTGAAAGCTGACTTTTATGGTGATAATATGATGGTGGTGATAATATGATGGTGGTGATGTGATGATGATATGATGATGTTGATTTTAAATCAAAAAGGCAATCACAAGAAGAATTTTGCACAAAGTGGTTCTCCCCTAGGGATCCCACACCCTGGGGTGGGTGGTAGATCTGAGACCTAGGAGGTAGAGCAAGTGACAGAATTGGGAAGAGGACATTTTTCAACTTTCTACCCCATGCTACATTGGGGAGATGAAAGAACATACCAATAACAGAACACCCAAGCTGGCCTCAGGGCCTGAGTGGGCCCAACCTCATGGTTAATCTAGGCATGGATTTCACAAAGAGCTCACGGACTGAGCCATGTCTAATCTGCACTGCAGAAATAATGCTGTTTGATACAAATTTAAGTGCCACAGCTCAATGCTATGGAATACTGGAATTTGTAGGGTTTTAAAGAAAATATTTAGCCTTCTCTGTCAGAGAGCTCTGGTGCCACAACTAACTACACATTCCAGGATTCCATAGGATGGAGCCATGACAGTTAAAGCAGTGTCAAACTACATTGTTTCTGCAGTTCAGAATAGATCCAAGAGGCATGTAGAATCATCTAAAGGTTGTGGGTGATGTATAGGCTCTGCTTAGGCATTATGGCTTAAACCTATGGGGTATATTGAGCAAGACCATACATTGAGCAGGATGGTGTGCAGTTGAATTATTCACATGTTCAGCTCAATACATTTAGAAACCTTCTCACAATTGGGGTTCCTGAATTAATGGAGCTTCCAGATGCATGGAGGGCTTTATGTACATTCAGCCAAGTAAGTGAAGAATCCCCTTTCAGATCTTGGAGATGTTAAGAGACGGGGTAGCACGCCTGCTTTCATTCTGGCTAAATAAGGTTTCCAAATATCAGGGCCTGGCTCGGAGTCTCATGGCCTAGATCCTCTTTTCCAGTCCTCCACACAGGGGAGAGGAATCTCAGGGCTACAGCACTGTCTTGAAAAGTGTGTGGATATCTGTTTACCTAATTACTTGGATACGGTGTATGTTGTATAAGGCTCAAATACCCTAAAGGCACCAGATCCCTTCTGATCCTGAAAACTAAGGATGTGAGCCATGATTACCACTTCGGTGGCAGATTGCCAACAAATACCAAGTGCTATACAGCTATAGGTCAGAGAAAACAAAATTGGCAAAATACCTCTGAGTTTTCCTTGCCTAATAAAACTGTATGAAATCCATGGGGTGGTCATAAGTAAACAGGTGACTTGAAGGCACACACACATTTTGTATAACTGTGGCTGATGATTAATGTAATATGCTTAATGACATTCCCAAGGGGGTGCCTCTTGTAACATCACTTTTGTAACATGACCAGGGCCTTCCTGCAATGATATCACAAGGTGTTGTTTCCAGATTTCAGTAGCTGCGACTGCATGTGGCCCACACCTGGATCAGCAGAAGTTTAAGCAGTTTAAGCACAAGTTTAAGCAGTTTACATTTTTGAATGACAACTTCCAGGATCCCTTAGCCAGCATGTAACTTTTCCAAGCCCCCAATCCATAAAATAAGAAACATATAAAATAATGCAGCATGCAACTTGTAGGTAAGCAACAATATTTTCAGCTTATACATGGTGTTCTTCCTTGACTACTGACATCTGTTTGCTAAGGCCAGAAACCTTCCTCTGTGCTTTGAGGTTTATAAACATGACTTAATGATGAGGTATTAAAAATGACAAAAATGTGTCTTGCAATATCCACCCAGAGAAGAACATTCCCTATTTTCAGACTGACTGAGTCTTTTCTTTCTTGCTCTTCCCGCCACCCCCTTCTTCTTTCATGAGTTCATGAAATGGTGGTTGGTTAAGCCCTTTGATAGAGTGAATTCATGCATCAGAGCCTGGAAGTTACCAGACAACCAGAAACCCACAAGCCCTGAAACTAAATAGCTGTGCTGAGGAAGGAGCGGTGATGGTGGTGGAAGTTTATTTCTGACCAAATATCCTACATGGGACTGAGAAATGCTCTTTCAAAGGCTTGGCTATAAATAATTTTTATATAGAGGAAAGGAAGAGGAAGAAGCAGAAATATGGACCTGGATCGATGTGGCAAAAGATGCTAGAGAGGGAGGTGATCATTTGATGGCCTTCATGGTCAGAGACCAAGAGACTTTGATGGTGCAGAGCAGAGCACAGCATGTGATAAGGGCAGGGGCTGAAGCTATTTAAGGCTTGGTTGTCCAAGGGAAGGTTGAGGAAGTAGTCTAGGATAGACACCTGACCACAGCTGAACCCGGATCAGTTTGCTCTCCTTCTTTGCTCCTTTCAGGTCCAATCAAGTTACATAAGAATTAGGTCAAACAGATGTGGAATTCAGAGACATAGCTGTGTTAGTCTGGAATATCAGTAGAGAAAGGGTTCTTGAAGCACCTTTGAGACTAACTGTGCTTGAGAAGCTGTAATATAAGCTGTTGTAGACTTAGGTCTTCCTCCTCAGATGCATGTATCTGAAGAAATAGACTTAAACATACAAACGCATATGCTACTTCTTTTGCACAGTTAGTCTCAAAGGGGCTACAAGATGTCTTTGCATGCAGGTCATATAAAATGGCTCTTATCTAACCCAGCTTTCTGCATTGTTATTCCATGGTTAGTCATTGAAATCAGAAATAGAAACAGCTTTGCTGGCACTGGAGTTGGAAGCACTAGCTTCTGGTACTTTTCTGACTGGTTATACTGGATCCTGTGAGTGGGTCTCTCAGGGCAGTAGTGATGGGGTTGGTTGATATGAACTTTCCATAATCTCTTCATGAAAAATTAGAATCCTCCTTGTGCATCAATGTGTTTGACGTCTTTTATGGATCTTTGAATACTTATGCCAGGGATGGAGAGAATATTTCAAAATCCTTGAAAAATAATCAAGAAAGATAATCAAGAAACAGTAGGCAGCCCATGTCCAGTCTGGGCTTCTCCTGCAGCTTTAAAAGAATGGGATTTTCCACAGTTACATTTTGCTTGTCAGTTTTTCAAAATTAATTGTATGCATTTTCCTGTTCTTGAAAAGTTGCCAGAGAAGCCCGGGTTGGATACGGGCTGCCTACTGCCCAGGCACGGGGCAGTGTACTAAGATCCATCAGTGATGGTTACAACCTGTGTCTATCCCGGCACTGATTTGGTGTGTGATTATCTCCTAGGAAGTTTCCATCCAACTGGGAAACAGACAAAGAGGAAGGTTTTTATCCTACATGAAAATGTGGGCTGTATCACACCTTAGAATTTTTCCTTTTTCAAATAGTGATGATGGTGCTAAGTTGCACTACAATAGCAATTTAATGAGAGATCATTTCACCCCTCTGCAGGGTAACTTTTAATTCTCAAAAGTTGCTTTTGTAGTTATGGGGGTGAGGCCTCACTAAATGACGAGAAGGAATAGCATATGGTTCCAGTGTTTTCTTGTATTGTTTCTTGTTGTTCTCTTCCTTTCCTTTATATAAAACTTATTTATAGCCAAACCTACAGGACTTTGAAAGATCATTTCTAAATCCCATGTAAGATATGCTTTGTGTTGCCATTTGTGTTTTGTGCTTTGTGTTGCCAGAAGCTGTGTTGTGTTTGCTGAAGCAGAAACAAGGTTGAGGGGGAAAATAGTACAGTCACCAATCCTAACTTGTGGATCTGGGATCCGTGGTCTCAATTACCCGCAATGGGTGACCTCCACTGTCTTCAATGCCACTTGAATATGCGCAAGCCTCAGTTTGCATGGGGGGGGGGTCCAGGATGGATCCCCCACAAAAACAGAGGGCCAACTGTATTTTGTACCACAAGCCACAGCTTGTAACATTCAGATGTTTCTTTTCAAAGTAATGCATATAATTAATTTTGAATAACTGGCAAGCAAAATGTAATTATAAGATCAATGAAGTAGTGCGGGTCTTTAAAAGTATAACTGATTAATTTTTAAAAGTAACTTTCATAGTTCTGGGGGGTCAACAATGGCAACTGTTTTACTTAACATGTAGCGCTGGGTGGCTTTTTTCAACCAGCAGAAGTAATCTGCACTGTGCCAGATGCACAGATTTACAACAGCTGGAATCTAGGATACTAATGAATCCAATGTCCTGAACTGGAGCTGTTATTTTTGGGCCAGCCACTCCCATCTAGTTAACCATTTCTCAAGAAATTCAGCAACTAGATGCTTACTGTACATTTACTAAACAGGAAAAGATTATAGTATGTAAATGCAACTGATCTCAAAATTTGATTCACATCCAACTTTCAGTAGAAACTTCTAGATCCCTTTTACAGTTAGCCTTGTTAAGCCAGGTGCCCTATATCCAATATCTATGCATTTTGGTTTTTTTGCCCTAAGTACAGTACCTTACATTTCTCTGTGTTGAAATTCATTTTGTTAGCTTTGGCCCAGCTTTCTAATCTATTAAGGTCAGTTTCAATTTTGATCCTGTTCTCTGGGGTATTAGCTTTTCCTCCTAATCTGGTGTCACCTGCAAATTTGATAAACATGCCTTCTATTATTTCATCTAAGTCATTGACAAAGATGTTGAATAGCACAGGCACTAGTCACTTCTCTCCAGGATGAAAAGGAGCCATTATTGTGTACCCTTTGGGTTCAGCTGGTTAACCAATTACAAACCCATTGAATAGTTGTGTTATTTAACCCACATTTTATGTCATGGGGGACCTTGTCAAAGGCCTTACTGAAATCAAGATATGCAATATCCACAGCATTCCCTTCATCTACCAAGCTGGTAATTTTATCAATTTTTTTTTTGTTTTTTCCCATTTTTTAAAAAATATATATCCATTATTATGCTATGTTAACGAGAAAAAAAAAAATGCATGCTTACTACCAAAACATTTTATTGGCATTCCTTCAAATGCCAACATTGAGGGTGGGTTGGGGGCTGCAGTACTACAAACCTCACAGCAACAGTATGCATGCACAAAAAAGGGACGTGTTACGAATGACCTGAGTGCCATTACTGCTAGAACAGCAAATGATGTGCGATAGTCTTCTTTATCATCATGTTAATATTATGCTATTACGAGTCAAATGTGGTAACCCCCATTTCCATATCGTTAGTTTACAGAGAGTTTCTGGGATGTGATCAGAACATTATGGACGCTAGTGTGATAATCTTCCAAGACTATGCAGTAAGGCCCTGCCTGCTGTGAGATCTAAGTCAAGGCCAAACCAGTGTTCTATCCATTTTATCATACTGGCTTGCTACTGTTATTGAACTCACTTGCTACTGTATTGATTAGAATCCTGGTCCCACAATAGGTCCTCTGGAGGCTTGTACAGATCTGTTTTCCTCTAGGTGAAACTGATTATTAATAATAATAATAATAATAATAATAATAATAATAATTTTTATTTATAGCCCACCCCTCTGAACAGGCAATCGGAGCAGGTACAACATATTTGAAACAGCAAACAGTTAAAATAGAACAGTCCCATCCCAACCTCTCACCCCTTAAAATGCGATTAAGTTAACAATGAATTAAAACATGAAACACAGAACAAAACAATGCCAAAACCTACTAACTATTTGATTTCTACTGTGAAATCAAATACTTTGAGATCTGACAAGTCATTTAGGCAGGACTTGAAGAGTATTAGCATATTTCTACAGATAAGCAAGCAAACTGTGTGACACCATGGTGTACTTTAAGGAAATATATGAGGAGGAGGAAGGGAGGGGGGAAAGGCCAAGTTATATGCTATTTATTTGACATCTTATGTAATTTAGCCCTTATTCACACATGCAAGTCAAGAGCTAAAAAATGAATGTAAAGAATCAACCATAGAGACAGAATGTACATCTTTCTAGCCATGCATACAGATCAGATGTCAATATCCTGACAATCAAATAACTGATTTTGTTACACAGATCCTATATGCCACAATATATCGGTTTTCCGTCAACAGACAGACTCAACCAGAGAGATCATGAGCCTCAGTCTACAGGACTAAGCAGAGCACTGGAGGACAGAGTCTTGGAGATGTCTCATCCACAGGGTTACCATTACTTGGGGGTGAACTTGAGGGCAGTTAATAACAATAATAATTATATGGCATAATGTGCCACTGAACTTCTTGAAGAAGAATTCTTTAAGAAGAATTCTAATTCCTCTTATGTAGCCTTTGTATGTCAAACTGGAACAACTTAGGACTTTATCGCATTCACTTTTAAAACCATTTTGGGGACGGGGACGGGACTCGCGGGAGCGAGCACGAACGGATTTTACCGCACATGCAAGCGTCCACAAAGAGGCCCCATTCCGGCACCCGTCCCTGTCCTGTGTCAAGATGCATTAAATGTTCTGCTCGGAAGACTTCTGACCACAACATTTAACACTTCTCGGCATGGGACAGAGACGAGTGCCGGAATGGGGCCTCTTTGTGGACGCTTGCACGTGCGGTAAAATCCGTTCATGCTCGCTCCTGTGAGTCCCGTCCCCATTCCCAAAACGGTTTTAAAAGTGCATGCGATAAAGTCCTTCGACTTCTTTCAAACATTTCCTTCAGATACCCATATTTAAAATAAGCCTTCAATATCTTCCTTTGAATATGCTGAGTATGCTAACCTTAACTGAAAGCCACATTGTAATGCCTTAGTATTTAATTAGAGAGTTCAGAGCAGACCATGAAATATATGTGGCAGAGCAGAGGATGCAAGGTGCTAGTGTGAAACACTCTGTATACACACACACACACACACACACACACACACACAGTTTCTTTTGCTCCAGTTGCTTAAAATACGTATCTCAAAGAGTTGCCTGCAACCTATGATATCTTCTGACAGTGTTGCACAAAAAGATTTGTTTGGCTGTTTTCAAGACTGATAGTGACTTTAAAACATGTTACCATGTATCAAAGTTGAAAAATCTAACACAAAAGGTGATAAACATCCACCTTTCACAAATTCTGCAGATCTTCGCCTGTCTAGACAGGAAGGCATGAGTAATTAAGTGGACCAATCAAACTGCACAGGTTTTTAAAGGATATGTGTTTCAGCAAAATGTTTCATTTCTCATCAGTTTACTCTTCTTGGAGCGCTGACATTCTAATACTTCATTTATTATTTCTGACTTAAAGGTGGCAATTAATACAGTCCCACCCAATCAAGGGTAAGGAGCCTGCGAAAACACAGGCCTTCCATTCATCCTCTTGCTGCCTTTGTCCTGAAATAGAACAAGGCCCAGGACCAGTGCTAGGAATCCCACTGCGCTGGGCCCAAATGGGCTCCCTCTTCCAATATTTGCCAAGAGAGGTTTCCCAGCAAATCAGAAGGAGGCAGAGGAGGAGAAATGTGAAGAAAATATAAACATAACAAGATCCCTGTGGGATCAGACTAAAGGTCCTCCAAGTCCAGCATCCTGTTTCCCAGTAACCAGAGACTTATGGGAAGACGACAAGTAATGATAGCAGCCAGTTGCTCTTTTAGGGCAATGGCTGTTCAGGGATGCTACCTCTGAACCTGGAGATCTGGCAGAGCCTCTGGGAATCTGTCCAATTCTCTTTGAGAACCTGCTAACTTTTGGGAGTCAGCATCACCATCTTATGGCACTAAATTACATGAATTAAATCAGCACTATGTACAGAAGTACTTCCACCTGTCCTGATTCTCAATGGCAGTCCACAGTCAGATAAAGACAGACATTTATTCCAGTCAGCCAGGACTAGGTTGGCAACAGTCAGCCAGAGGACTTTTTCTTCAGCTGCTCCTATACTGTGGAATGACCTGCCAGAAGAGATTTGACAGCTGAATATGCTCTCTGTATTTACAAGAGCCTCAAAGACCAGTCATTTCCAGCAGGCTTATCCAGATGATTTTAAAATTGTGAATTTTAAATGATGAATTTTAAATATAGATGGTTTTAATATGTGTATACCTTATTTGTCCTTTTAAATTGTTGTGTATTTTAACTGATGTGTTTTAACTGATGTTGTTTGTTAATTGTTGTTGTTCTCTGCCTCAGTCCATGAGGAGAGGCGGGGAAGACATCATCATCATCATCATCATTATCATCATCATCATCCAAGTGAGCCAGGAATGGACAAAACCTCATCCCACCACTGTACCATAAGATGCCTCTTCCTTCCTGGCTTGGACTGTAGGGTGTTGTTACTGCATCTACAGCCAATCAGTCACAGTTACCCTCCAACATTTCACAGATGAAAACCAGCACAAGTATGGCCATGCAATATCAGGGTGGAATCAAGTGACTTTATCACATGCATTTTTAAAACCGTTTTGGGGACGGAGATGGGACTTGTGGGGGTGAGCATGAACGCATTTTACCACATACGCAAGTGTCCACAAAAAAGGTCTCGTTCTGGCTCCTGTACCCAAGCAGTCGCTGTTCAGTGCCAGCGGGTGCCATTTTGTCTGGACGGAAGTCTTCCGACCAGAAAATTTTTCTCAGCACTGGACAGGGATGGGTGCCAGAACGGGACCTTTTTGTGGACACTTGCGTGTGCAGTAAAATGCGTTCACACGCGCCCCCGCAAGTCCTGTCCACATCCTCAAAACAGTTTAAAAAGTTAATGCGATAAAGTCCAAGATTGCAAAGGTTATTCATGAGGAAGAACAAACAAGCTAGAAGATGTTGCAGGAGTTTTCTTTTGCCTGAGCCTACTAGGAAGGGCATAGTTTCACACTCATCTCTCTTCTCCATCTCCACTGAATTAGTTAAGTGCAAGCTACTTCTAAACTTTGAACTCAGTTTGGAACAACTGAAGTATGTTGAGGACAAAGGGGAAAAGTGGGAAGAGGAAAGAGAAACTGGGACATTTTAAAAGCAGCTGAAAAAATGGGGCGGCAGTTTAATCGGGACTAACATTGCCAAACTGGGGCAGGTAGAGAGTATGATATGAGATGAACCCAAGTGCTAATTATCCATCATATCACTCTGGATGCCCTCTGAACAGGCAATCTTTCTGATTCAGAAAGATAGGCAAGTTCAAGCCTGATAAGTACTTTGATGAGAAAGCAGCCAGTAATGCAGTCTCCAGCAGAGCTAGGAAAGAATCTTACCTAAATCATGGAAAGCCACGGGCAAGTCAAAGTCAGCATGGACATTGGACTTTATCAGACAACAGAAATTGGAAGTATAATCTAGTGGCAATCCAAACGCATTCATGGGGTTTCACATTATTGCATATTAAAGTATCTCACACAATTTCAGGCAAAAGGGAAGTCATTCTGAACACAATCATGGGTTTTACGTTATTGCGTATTAAAGCATCTCACATAATTTCAGGCAATGAGGAGTCATTTTGGGGTAATGGGAAGTCATTCTGAACGCATTCTGAATGCAATTGGAATTCACGTAAATTCGCTAAACTAGCAAATTCACATGAATTTGAATTGGCTCCAATTGGCTCCATTCAAAATAAAGAGAAATTCCTCCCGTCTGATAAACTCCTTAGAGTCAATCTAAGGCAGCTTCTGCTGCCAAATACTGCTGCCAGGTACTGTACAGCAATGATCTAGCACTGTTCCACTGGGCACAAGTAGGGTTTCCTATTCGACCATGAGGTTTATGCTTTTCTAGTTCCCATGTGAGGGTGGGGATTTATGGATCAGAACAGCTGGAAGGTTTAAGCTTCCTTCCCCATGCATAGAGATACCAATGATGTTCCCAATATGCTTACTAATAAATAAATAAATAACAACAACAATAACAACAACAAAAAACTTTCCCTGCATGTTCGACAGTGGAACACACTCACTCAGAGGGTGGTGGAATCTCCTTTCTTAGAGGTCTTTAAGCAGATGCTGGATGGCCATCTGTTGGGTATGCTTTGATTGGGAGTTCCTGCATGGCAGGGGTTTGGACTGGATGGCCCTTGTGGTCTCTTCCAACTCTATGATTCTATGACTCTAATAAAATCAAACTCTGTGCACAAAAAACTTCCCCATGGAAAAAAATGTTATTTGTTGTTGTTGTTGTTGTTTGCCTTCAAGTCATTTCCGACTTATGGCGACCCTGAAATGAACCTATCACAGGGTTTTTGTTTGCAAGATTTTGATCAGAGAGGTTTTGCCATTGCCTTCAACTAAGGCTGAGAGAGTGTGACTTGCCCAAAGTCAAGCATGGGATTTCCACTGCTGAGCAGGGATTCAAACCCTGGTATCCAGCGTTACAGTCCAGTGCTCTAAACTCTATACCACACTGACTTTCTATGTACTGAATGCAGCATCTAATTTAACCTTTATCACTATTACAAAGATATAAAGCAAGCCAGTAGCACTTTGGAGACTGCAAGAACAACAAATATTCTAGTTTCCCTCGCTGGCAAGGTATTCCAGTCCCCCTGATCATGTTGGCTGTTCTTATGAGAATTGTAAACAGTGTTCTAAATGTGACCACACCATGGATAGATTGTACAAGACTTTTCATACAGACGGTATCGTTTTTTCTTAATAATTCCTGACATGGGATCTGACTTTTTTCACAGTCCTCTATGGAAAATAATTTTCAATCAATATTTTCATTGACCACCTTAGATTCCCCCCCCCCCATCAGTAAGTGGGGTCTTTTGCCCAGTGTGCCTCATTTTCTGCTTACCTAAACTGAGCTATGTTTGCTATTTGGTTGTCAATTCCCCTAATCTTTAGCAATTATTCTGGAGTGCTTTACCATCTGCTTGAGTTTCCATTGCCCTGAGTAATGTGTCATCAACCAAATGTGGTGACTCACTTCTTGCCTCTGACTTCATATCATTTACAAACAAGCTAACAAACACCAGTCCCAAGATAAATCTTTGGAGAACGCAACTTTGTACTTCCCTCGGTTATGACTGGAGCTCATTTACTTCTGCTTTCTGTTTTCTCTTCTTTAGCTACTTGCCAGTCTGCCACTTGTAATGTCTATAAATCTAAGTTGGTAACCCCAATATGTTTAACATGCTCAGACTCTGAGTCTTACCCTGAATGTTTTGAAGCTCCGTGATTTCATTGGTGTGGGTAATATCTCCACCACTGCAGTCTGCAACTATTTCATACCACCATTGTGTTCATTGTGGAGTCAATGGCTTTCATGGCCGGCTTCCATAGTTTTTTGTGGAGCTTTTGGAGGACTGCCGTTAGCAACAGAACAATGCATTTGCAAATTACTCCTCCCTTCCCAGGGTCACACAGGATATATATCTCCAATCCTTTTCCAGGCTATTATTCTCTGAAGATGCCAGCTACAGATGCTGGCGAAACGTTAGAAAGGAACTCTTCTAGAACATGGCCACATAGCCCGAAAGCTCCGCAAAAAACTATTGTGTTCATTGCTGTCATGGCCAGTTCATTGCTTGACCAGCCCCCTGGTGACAAAATTCTCCGTACTTAGCTAGGCTGATCTCTGGATGGCACACATGCAGTTCACCACCAACACCATACTTAAAGTCTTACCTGCTTGGGCCTGCCAAATTTGTGCTCCCCTGGCATAATCTCTGACAACCCAGGGCTCCGCATTACAAATTAATTATTTTTTTCTGCACCTCTTCTGTCTGTGAGGTATATATGATGAAGCAGGGATCTAAACTGCAGAAATAATGCCGTTTGACACCGCTTTGACTACCATGGCTCAATGCTATGGAATTCTGGGATTTATAGTTTTGTGAGCTCTTTAACCTTCTCTGCCAGAGAATTCTGGTGCCACAACAAACTACAAATCCCAGAATTTCATAGCACTGAGCTTTAGCAGTTAAAGTGGTGTCAAACTGCATTAACCCTGCAGTGCAGATAAGATTTCAGCCACCTTTTCATATGTTCAGATATTGCTTATTTTAGCCCTTTAGTGATATGGTATGCATTGATAGCCTGATATGTTAGGTTTCTCCTTGAGGTTAGTTTTTACACAGGAGAAAACATAAAAATCCAATTTCTGTGCAAAAGTTTCAAGTCATTCTGCCCAGTTTACCCTGCCAGGATTTGGTACCTCTATTATTAGATCAGGTTTTTGAATGAGATCTTTTTAAAAATGTTCAATATGTGTGTTTATTACTGTTGTCATCACACTTAAAATGCCAGGTAGCAATGTAGCATGTTGGCTGAACAAGAGAGTAAATTTTAACTTAAGTACAACTTCTTTGGAAATCCTATCTATACATTCTAAAGAACTGGAATGGCACAGACTTCCTTCTTCTCTGCCACCTCTGTTCTAGGAAAGCTCACAATGGAATTTATGCAACAACTACTGACTTATGCATTCATGCCAGCAGAATTATGTTGCAGGCTCAGGGGAAGACATTTCTAGAGCATTAATTCTGAGAAACAGTACATTTCTGATTTACTGTACATAAACAGCACTCATAAGATTCAATTAGCCAGGCTGTGTATTTAAAGACTCAGCAAATAACTGCTCTTGGAGATGATTTCCCAAACATCCAAACAGAGGGTTCTATCAAAGGATCTTTCCATGTAGACAGATGATGAAAAATAATATTTATTCAAGGCCTCATTCAAGCTCAGCTGGCTGCTGTTTACTGTGAATTATTTTAGTGCTTTGCAGTCAAAAATCCTGCTCCCTTACAACTGAAAGAAGGGTGGGGTAGGCTGGAATATAGCTGTTATTGCAATTATATTAGAATCAAATAAAAATCAGGTAGCGTTTATGAAATCTTAAACACATTAAACAGAGATTTTTAGTTTTCATGTTGACTGAGAAAACCCTTTGAGTGGGTATATTGTGCAGCAGGAAGTTGGTTAGACTTTCCAGTATTCAGTAGTCTAGAGTTTTCCTTATCTTCACCCTACTTTGTCCTGTTGCCTTTACAAAATTTTTACATCATTTTAAACTTACCTGTTGTACATGTTATATGCAAAACCAGCTATGCCTACTGACAGAATGAGACAGCCACACCAGAAAGTGATGTTTCTAAGTGTGGAGGACACTTACAGTTGGAAGTTGTAGGATTACAGTTGTAGGATTCAGGCAGCAAAGTGTCTAGAAGCAGCCCTGGTTATATTTGTGTAGGGGGATGGCCCAGGACCGAAATGAAGATGATGTGCTATGGGTAGTTCTTGAAGGTGGCTTGGTTCATATATTTTTATATTTTATCCAGATACTGTTTGGGTGGCCTGTGACAATCATACCATGGGGATCACATCTGAAGCCCCTCCACACACGCTTCCTGAGTTTACTGGCATCATCATCCAAATGGCTCCCACAACCACTAAGTTGCTTTATAAGGCTGTCTGTTTTAGCTCTTAGGCTCTAATGCTAGAGGAGTTTATCACATGTGAGGAATTTCTCTCAATTGCGAATGGAGCCAATTCGCAATTACGTGAATTTGCTAGTTTAGCGAATTTACATGAAATCTGATTGTGTTTGGAATGCATTCAGAATGACTTCCCATTTCCTGAAAATGACCCCCCATTGCCCGAAATTGTGTGAGATACTCTAATATGCAATTACGTGAAACCCCATGATTGCATTTGGAATGACTTCCCATTGCCCGAAATTGCGTGAGATACACTCATACGCAATAATGTGAAACCCCATGATTGCATTCGGATTGCCATTGCATTATACCCCCAAATTCCGTCATATGATAAACTCCAGAGACCAAGCAGCAATTACAATAAAGATATTACAGTATCAAATATAACTTTATTAAATACAACTTAAGGGGAAAAAACTGTTTCGCCTTACATATTCCTGGTCCTCTGCGACCCCATTAGTACCACACACTACAAGTCTGTAGTAGACTCAAACTGTACTGACTGCCACACCTTTCCTATGGCCAAATTCAAATTGGTGCAAAAAGGATGTGCTTTTTTTTTCTTCCCAGCATGCCAAAACCTATCAACCAATAGCCTTGTTTACTTATCAATCTTGCCAGTTTACTCTCTCATTGCTTGCCTCACCAAACCAGTCCTCTTCCCTCCTTCACATCCCAGTGAGTGATCATGAGCAAGGGAGGGAAATTTAAATGTCTCCTGGCACACTCACAATACTGTACACTGAACTTAAAGGAGCACCCCAAACCACTGACTATGGTGTGGACCCTACCCAAGAGGTTCCCTTTCCCCTCTTCTCTTCCCTTTCAACAGAAAAAAAAACCTCACACACAATAACCAGTGTAAATAAACAGACTATCTTTTTATCCCCCTATCCTTCCGCCAAGACATCCTCTAGTTCATGTCAGCAAAATCAGCCAAACTCTCTCACCATTGGAGTTGCCATTGGAGAAAGGGGGAAAACAGAGCAGATAAATAAATCATAGTTTTTTATGGGTTTTTCAGCAATGTGGCCATGTTCTAGAAGAGTTTATTCCTGATGTTTTGCTGGCCTCTGTGGTTGGCATCTTCAGATAAACAAATCCTTCAATCCTCTCCCCTTTCTCTAGTGGAGGCTCAGGTGAGCAAACATGGCTGATTTCACTGGCATGAACGTGAGGATGTTCATGTTGATTTATTTTTTATTTTTTAATTTAATGCAATTTAATTTTGCGGAGTTAACATGGCAGAAACTTAATACTCGCTCCTTGAACTGGAGAGTCCAAAGTGAGAGGGAAAGGGAAGGGAGAAAGTGAAGGGAGGTATGCTGTATGTAAAAAAAGAAAAAATGATGACACACAGAAGTAACCACCAACCAACCTGTCCCACCCTCTAATCCCACAATTCCACCCTGATCCTGACATGCCTGTGAAAAATCTGGTTACTTCTAAAACTGCACAATTAAAAGTGACTTAAAAAACATTAGTGCCTGAAAGGAAGTGCTTTCACTTTTTAAAAAGGCCATACATCATGTGTCCTACTTGCAGCATCTATGGGGTGCATACATTTTTTTTTTCTTGGCAATGTAGACAAGCCCTAAGATGTTGTATGGATGTTGTTTCACTCACTCCACTAGGCTTCTGGTTAGCTATCTTTGCATGAAGCAGCCACTTGGAACACTATTCATTCCTTGCTTGTCTCTCCCCCTTCCCTTTTGTTCTTCATTGTGAAGGTTTCCAAGTTTTGAGCCATCTGTTAAATTAAATCTGCTCTTTTAGAGGAGATGCAATCAAAATCATGCTGCCATCTTACTATGTTGTCATGTTTTCCCTGAAAAATATCTTTCTGGTCCCATTCCCACAAAGTTCTGCAAGAACAGGTCAGAATTTCACATATTGGTAGGACTTAGCCAGTAAAGACAGGACAAATTCCTCAAAGATTAAATGAATGAGTCGTGCAGATCTTTCCAAACCTCTTCAACAGTGACATAATCCTCTTCCTTTCTCTTGTGGTTGACCTGGAATGTAGGTGAAGACATAATGCGCAGTGAAGACAATATACAATATCACCAATCTAAACAGGTTATTTCATTCACACGACCAATGAACATTAGTATCTTGGATCACTGTCAGAATGTGACATGGCTGATCCAAAATGGCAGCACTGTGTTCTAGCTAAGAGCATGAGAGATTCCATGAACAAAACACAGGTGAACCAGATTTATACCCAATGACTAACAGCAAGTCCACTAGTTGTCACCATCCTCATTTCCACACAACCTGGGAGTAGAAATACCTGTGAGTTTTTTTAAAGCCAGGATTTAGCTAATATGGTGCTATGCACTTCTATCTTAGTTAATTCACAGGACTTTCTCATGTATAGCCTTGCTCTCCTCTGTGATACATAAAGCATAATTTATTTTGAGAGTCCAAGCAAAACAGCTAAACAAAAGTTAGACTGTGGAGTCGAAGACTTTCATGGCCAGCATCAATAGTTTTTTGTGGAGCTTTTCGGCTATGTGGCCATGTTCTAGAAGAGTTCCTTTCTGATGTTTCGCCAGCATCTGTGGCTGGCATCTTCTCTGAAGATGCCAGCCACAGATGCTGGCAAAACGTCAGAAAGGAACTCTTCCAGAACATGTCCACATAGCCCGAAAGCTCCACAAAAAAACAAAAGTTAGATTTATACCAGAAAAACGTAAGGTAGCACATAAAGCAATATTTTAACCAATTAGCAGGGCAGTGCCATTGAGTTATTTACTAGAATGTTACAAGTCCAGCTACAAAAGAAATCTTTTCCTGTATTATTATAATTATTTTAGACAATTCTGTAAGGACCAAAGGAAGACTATACCTCAGTCTGGGAAGGACTGTTATGAATATTGTATGTACGCAGAAATCTGATCAGCCAATTTGATAACAATGACAACCTGTCAGTTCAGAAACAGAATATTTCTCTATTAAAGGCATTGTTTCCTTTGACTATTGAAACATGGGTAAACTATGTACCAATTCTTTTAAACAAATTATCATTAGCAATGGACATTTACACATATCAGCACTGAAAATGAGCCAGAGTAATGAACTGTGTTGTCTACATGAATGAGTCTGAAAGGAAAGCCCAAACAGCAAAGAAAAAGATAACAAGTAAGCCTGGGTAACTATATGCTTAGTAGTAAATTGTATTTTAAAGCATGGAGTTTCAGCATAAAAGCCGGCAAGTGCTGCCTTGGAAAAAGCTGGGTGGGCCCAATTATGTGGTAAGCTTTTGCAGAGTGCAGTGATTATGTGTTATATCAGATTTTTCAGTTGCCTTATTATTGCTGGCATAATTTGTGTGGGTTGTATTTTCTATATATCATATATGTTTTCTGATATGTTGAATATTGAAAAGAACTCTAGTGAAGGAGATCATTGAAATGAAAGACTCTCCGGGCCAATCTAGATTGGCAGTTTGAGGCGCTTTAATTGCCCAAAAGGGCGCGAATAGGGTTAGGGAGGGCGCAGCTTTTACACCCTCCCTAACCCTAGCACGTATGGGCGCCGCCATTATTAAATGGCAGCGTCCACACGTGTGCGCCATGATGGCGTCATGGTGTGCACAGCTTTTAGACATGCTGTGCATGCCATGATACCTTTGCGCTGCAGGAGGGCACAAATCGCGCCCTTCCTGCAGCGCAAAAAAAATTCCGGGCAGATCTTTGCCGCGGCTTTTTGACAGCCGCGGCAAAGAGCCAGAGAGAAAGGGGCCGCGGTGGCGGCCCCTTTCTCCCTTCCGCCCTGCACCCCAATTAGAGGCCATGGGGAACCGGCAGTTTGCTGGTTCCCCACGGCCTCTGGAAGCGGCGGGATGGGGCTGCGGAGGCTGCCAGTCTGGTAGCCTCAGCCCCATCCCGCTGCATCCTGGGGCAATTGCGGAACTGCCCCTTTTGGGCGGTCTAGAATCGCCCTATATGTTCCTGTTTGTGGTCATCTTGCCATCAAGCATAAACTTTGCAATCATGCATAAAGTACATACATTATTTTTTTCCCTGGAATTTTATTCAGGCCTGTTGTGGTTACTTATCTTGCTTTATTTATTATATGCATGGGCTGTTAGCATCAACATTGCTTGATATATTATATACCATTTCAATAATTTGTTTGGGACACATTTATTTATTTATTATGGTCTTGTTTGGTGTGAATTCTTGTGTTTGAGATCTTTTCCGCTTGTCTGGGTTGGTAGACCAAGCTTTGAAACAGGATGTGGATAAAATGAAGCTGATAAGTGCATCTGTGTCTTTATATTATCCAACAGCCTCTTCCTCAATGATCTTGTTCAGTCGTTGACAAAAAAATAATCAAAGCCATAAGTAGAAGCAAGGCTTCACATGTAGTCCACTGAGAAAAGGGGGAAGAAGGGGGGGAGTCATTGGCCAGAGTTAGGTAGTAAATAAACCACTAAGGAAAACTTTTTGTTCCGTTGCAGACCACAGACTTTGTGTGCAGAATACCCCAGGTTCAATGCTCAGGCCTCATTCCCACTACAATTTAAACTGGTTCTCAAATCGGTTTGAAGTGGTTTAAATGACCCTGGTTCATACTTGAACTGAATCACTGAAGCATTTCAGAGGGGAAGGGGCATGTGCTAGACCCATTTAACCTGCGTCTTTTTGACACTGATTTTCCCCCCGCATCTTTTGGGATAAATCAATTCCATGCCAATGTGAACCAGATGCAGATTGGAATTGATTTCAAGAATCGATTTGAAGAATCAAATTCATGAATCAATTCAGTGTCAGTGTGAATGAGGTGCAGACTGGAATCAGTTTACTATGACATGATAAGGGGTCACGGTGTGGGGAAGCGGAAATTAACAACCCATGTTTGCTTGCCCTTTGATCCTCGTACAGAAGTACATAAATGTGATTGCATCGATGGACAGAGAAAAACCCCTGCTGAAAATGCTCCAGATTGAACCAGTTCATTTGCCAATGTGAACTACAAGTGGGTTATTTTGAGAGACTCCCACAGGAAATGGTTTAAACTGAATTGATTCATTTGTCAATGTGAACCACAAATGGGTTATTTTATTTTGTTTTACAGCAAAAAAATTGCAATCAGGACAAATGTAGCATGAACCATACTCCGCTGCTGAACTGATTCATAGATTCAGATTGTGAAGCAATTTATTTGTAAGTAGGAATGTGGCCTCAGTATCTCTAGGTAGGGTTAAGAAAAACCTGTCTGGGATCTGGGAGAACTGCTGCCAGAATCAATGTCGATGATCCTGAACTAGATGGATCAAGTTAGATATGAGTGAGGGAAAGGGTAGGTGTGGGAGATGATCTCCTTCCCACAAGAATTAGTTCCTTGGGCTCCACATGCCTCTCAAAACATGTTAGGGAAGTTGTGGAGCCTTTGGTTTATATATCTGGCTTTAATATTTCTCTGACCCTTAAAGTCAGCCTGGTGTCAAATCTCACAATGAGAAAAGAAGTAGACAATGAGAAACAGCAAGAGGAAAGTGGATCCCATGGGACAAGTGCTCAGATTAGCTACTTCTCCCATGATTTTTTTTCTCACAGTGGTTTAGACTGCCTGGGTTAAATATATTATGATTAGTGACTCATTGGATGGCTGATCTTAACCAAGGCTGTGGCCTTTTGTACAAAGCTGCAATTCTTTTTGGATTTTCTTTTACCACGGGGGAGGAAGATCCCATTGCAACTACAATGTATCAGATTACTGAAGAGATATAGCCTCTAAAATGTGTCAGTGAAAGCTAATTTAAGATGTGCCTTTTAAAGAGCCAGGTGACTCAGTCTTTTCCCCCAAGGAAGAAGCATGATGGAACAGAACATAATATCTGTAGGCAAGGAACACAAAACTATACAGAGCAACCATCCTGCCATGAGTTTTATTGCTATGCCATCTGTAGCACACATAAGACAATCTTCTCTAGAGGCTTTTCCAAATGCCCTAGGGTGTAAAACCAACAAAAGGATATTGGCACATGTATGAATATGAATGGATCTAGATTTTGCAAATCTCCTAAAGGATAAAATAAATAAATAATTGAAACGATAATGTTCACCAGCATCATGTAGATATTTGGAGGACTTGTGAAGTGATGTCAGAATACCAACTTCTGTTAAAATCCTCCAAAGGGTAAAACAGCAGATTTCTTACTGAGCACTTGATTAAGATAGTTTTTTGTGGGGCTTTTGGGCTATGTGGCCATGTTCTGGAAGAGTTCCTTTCTGATGTTTCGACAGCATCTGTGTGTGATGATCCCAGGGGTTAAGCAACCCAGCAACACCCTGCTCCTGGCCCTTAACCCCAGGGGGATCTTCTTTGAGATTTCCCCCTTAGAGTCCCCTGAGTCCCTGTTTCCACTCCCTGCTGAGTGGAATGGGCACCGTAGAGGTCCTCCAAACCTATTGCTGCCACCACCTAGCGAATTACAACTGAATTCCCCTGTTTTAGTACACGCTAGGGCTTGCTAAAGGGAGTTATAGTTCTTTTCCACTTCCCACTTGCTACCAGCAAGCAACCACCAAGCTAAGGCACGTGTTGTAGGAATAGAGAGCAAACAGATGCGTTTCAAGAAAATGGATTTATTCTAACTACACAAGAATAGAGCATAGAGGTATCTCATTCATGCAAGGCCTCCTTGCCTTGCAGGTACAGGAGCATAGTTACACAAACATTCAGTTCAAGCAAGCCATAAGAAACATAATAAAAGGCCTAAATCGCACTAACTAACATAACTCTAAGCTACTCACATAGAGATATGGATTTGCAGTCTTTGAGGAGTATGGATGTGGGAGCTGGCCCTTTTTGGCTAGCTCAGACCACATCCCAGCCTGCCCTGTTGGCAGAGGCTCAACAGATGGACTTCAGGAAGAAGGAGGACAGACAAAAGAGCACATGGGTTCAAGGCTTTTTAAAGGTTTCAGATAGAAGGTTCTTGAAAAGTCCCGGTCCAATTCACTGATTGGTTAAAGGGCCATAGGTTATCTGTGATGTAATTACTCATTAGCATGTGTTACAAAGTCTCATTAGCATGTACCACCCCCCAGATTAACCCTTTGTAGTCTGAGAAAGCCCCCAAGTGACTGGTGGGTCCCAGTCACTACACTGTGGCTGGCATCTTCAGAGAATGATAGCCTGTAAAAGGATGGAGACATATATCCTGTGTGACCCTGGGAAGGAAGGAGTAATTTGCAAATGTATTGTTTTGTTGCTAATGGCAGTCCTCAGGGTGGGAGGATATGCACACAAGGATTAAAGTCTGCTAACTGGTGCTCATTGTCTGCTGGGAATCCCCTGGCCTTAGGCTGTTTCTCATTTTTGGCTCCCAGTCTTGAAGGACAGCAAGGTCAAGACTCATTTTACTTTGAATGATAGCATTGGTCAAACCATCCTCTTTCAACCTCAGAGGAAAGCAATGGGAAATCTCATCTGAGGAAATCTTGCCAAGGAAAACCTAGCATAAGGTCTTTATACTTTGGGGTCCAATTGACTGGCACATATCAAACACAGAAAAGAACTGAAAGAGACTCCAAGGTTCATGTATTCAAACCCCCTGCTTTTTAAGATTATAAACTGTTTTTAAATAATGAGGGGAAGAATACAGATATAAAGAGAGCACATTCAGAATGTCTTGCCTTGTGGTCTTATGCTGGACACAGGAAAAGGAAAGTTAGAATAAGGGTTAGTCTTTGTCAGAAATGGAAGTTATATACATATATGCCAGCATAGCATGGTGGTTTAAGGGTTCACCTACTACTCTGGAGACCAGGTTCAATTCCTAGCTTGACCACGTAACCCACTGGATGCTCTCAGCCTCAGCCAATGGCAAATCTTCTTGAAAATCTTGCCAAAAAAAAAGACCCATGCCTTAGCGTTACCATAAATCAGGAATGACTTGAAGGCACACAGCAGCAGCAGCAGCAACAACAACAACATGAATATAATGAATATCCAGTGATCATGTAGGTTTTTTTTGTTTGATTTATTTATATAATTTATATCCTCCCCACTTCAGCAATCCTCCTTTCTTTGTGTTCAGAAACTGAAATGAATTTACCCTCCAAATGAAATGCAAAATGTTGCTTTAAGTTTTTAAGAAGTTTCCTGAGTTCTAGTTACCACATCTATTGCCGATAGGGGAAGAGGACACAACGAGGCAGGCTAAGCATGGCTGCTTGTTATCTTGACATTACCCAAATGAAAGTTTGTACCCTGGAGCAGTCTATCTAGATGCGTTTAAACAAACAGCAGTGACTGGAAACACTTCCGGATATGATAGCATCACATCTCCCATCTGGTTTGAACTCTGCACGAATACTTTTAGATTTCCTAAACCAACCAAGTATATGATGTCAACTAATGGCCTTGTGGCTGCAGTCATCTTGAAATCTGGGGAATCCTGCTCGAAGAGTGACTGAAAAACCTAGAAGAATTCTTGGCACATTTGAAAAGAAAGGACAGGCTTGCTGTTCACCGAAGGGGTGGAGCCCTGGCATTCTTACAAAAGAGCAACTCATAGATCAGCGTAAGACCTTTTACTGCTCCAGACTTGTCCAGTCAAAATATGTAGACAGCTTTTATCGGAACCTGCAGCCTATGTACAGTTGGCCTTCCATAGTCACAGGTTCTCTATCCACAGATTCAACCACCCGCAGTTTGAAAATAACACTGGGCCTTATTTGTCTAAATCTGTGTCTCGAGTGATAAAAACAAACAAACAGATAAGCATTTCTAACCAGGATTTTATGTTATGTACAGTGCAGTCAAGTGTGGCATCCAAAGACTTGGCCCTCAAGAATCAATTTTTGTGGTGTGCATCTCTGAAAACCAAGTTCAAACCAAAGGCAGAGATGCTCTATAATCAGAAGGGCATATTGCATGACCAAGAAGATATAAAAAGACAGTACACAGAAGAATTATATAAGGAAGATGATAAAATGAATGACACATGGGATGAAGAACCTTTCCTGTTCCTAGTCTCATTCAAGGACAAGGCCCAAATCTTGGAAACTGAGGTGGAAGCTGCACTAAGAGAAACTGGAGAGAAAGTCAGAGAAAAAGAAAATCACCAGCAACAGATGACATTTCAATTGATCTGCTTCAATCTACACAGACAGAATCAACTGAAATGTTAACTAAATATGCCAACAAATATGGAAAACAAAATGGTCAGCAGATTGGAAATGATCAATATACACCTCCATCCACAAAAAAGAAGAAACAAGAGACTGCAGCAACTATAGGACCATAGCAATAATTTCCCATGAAAGCCAAATAATGCCCAAATTTCTGCAGCATAGATGCCTATCATATATGGAGAGAGAACATGCAAGCAGCATTCAGAAAAGGAAGAGGCACTAGGGACTAGATATGCATCTGAGGAAGTAGACTGTAGTCTATGAAAGCTCATGTTGCCAACTTCTTTCTTTTAGTTAGGGGCTGTGCAGACCGGCAACAAAGGCCAGCCTGGGGGTGGAGTCAGCACATGACATCCACATGACACACGCCCCAACTCCATGCCAGTCGGTGTGACGCCATGTGCCTCACTGCATGTCGGACAGCATCATGGCACTTCTCTGGCATTGCATCCAGATGACGCAGGAACAAAGAAGAACCAAAAAGCCATGGTACTGGCAGCTATGGCACCCTTTCCGTGGTGCTTCATAGCAAACATACAATTGAGCACCAAGGAATTCCAGAAGAAAATCAGCATATATTTTATAGACTATAGCAAAGCCTTGGATTGCATAGATCATGAAAAGCTATGGACTGCTTTTAAATGGGAGTACCATTACATTCCTGATGAGAAATCTGTACTTAGGACAAGAGGCAACTGTTAGTCCAGAACATGGAGAAACAGAATGCTTCCCAATCAGCAAAGGGGTCTGGCAAGGCTGCATTCTATCACCATATTTGCTCAACTTGTATGCAGAAAATATAACACAAAGAGCAGATTTAGAGTCATAAGAAGGAGGAGTAAAGATAGCAGGAAGGAACATCAGCAGTCTAAGATATGCAGAAAACACCTTAATACTAGCAGAAAGCATCACAGATATGGAACAATAATGCATGAAAGTTGAAGAAGAAAGCGCAAAGACAGGCACTGCCGAACATAAAAAAAACAAAAATAATGATAATGGGAGAACTGCACAAATTCAACCTAGATAACCTAGATATCAAAATAAAGATTTCCTATAACATGGTGAAATAATGTTCGGGACAGAGATTGCAATCAAGAAGTCAGAATAAGAATAAGAATTGGAAGAGGAGCAATGAATGAACTGGATAAGATCCTAAAGTGTAAAAAATACACAACCCAGCAATATAGTCTTATCCAAGCCATTTCCCCCCTATCACCATGTATGGATGTGAGAGGTGGACAGTGAAGAAAGCATATAGGGAGCGAATCAATTCATTTTAGATGTGGTGCTGGAGAAGAGGGTTGAGGATACCCTGGATGGCCAAAAAGACAAACAATTGGGTCCTTGAACAGATCAAACCTGAACTCTCCCTCTAAATCAAGATGACGAAACTGAGGCTGTTGTACTTTGGCCACATCATGAGAAGGTACGACTCTTTAGAAAAGGCAATAATGCTAGAAAAGGTGGAGGATAGTAGAAAAAGAGGAAGACTTCATGCCAGATGGATAGACTCAGTCAGGGAGGTCATGGGCCTGAAGCTACAGGGCATCATCATCATCATCATCACCATCATCATCACCATCATCATCTTTATTTGTATCCCAAACAAAACAAAAACAACCCAAGCAGAGCAGTGGAGGATAGAGGGGCTAGGAGATGTCTCAACCACTGGGTAGCCATGAGTCATAGAATCATAGAATCATAGAGTTGGAAGAGACCACAAGGGCCATCCAGTCCAACCCCCTGCCATGCAGGAACTCCCAATCAGGGATGCTTTGATTTGGAATTCCTGCATGGCAGGGGGTTGGACTGGATGGCCCTTGTGGTCTCTTCCAACTCTATGATTCTATGATTCTATGATTCTATGATTCTATGAGTTGAGGTTGACACAAGGGCAGTTAAAAACAACAACAATCCCTGCTGTCGGAGCACCAGATCTAGATTGCTCATAGGGAACCACAGAAGTGGTACTGCTGTCCCTGTTGTTTCCTAGTATATGTTGCCTGAGGCAGTTACCTCACTCTGTGTAAAGCTAGGGCTTGCCAAAATTTCCAATAATAATAATAAAAAGAACGCAGAGATTTCATCACAACGAAAACATTAATCAATCATGGTTGCCTTATACTTTAAACTCATATTTCTTGCATAAATATTAAGTGTTTAGCAAAGACTTGCCTGTTCTTCCCATTCCCATTTTGAAACAGGGTTTTTACCTGTTTCATCTCTTTGTATTTTATGTTTTAAATAATCTTTTTTAAAAAAATCTGTTATACATCACCTTTGAGGACTGTGGTGGGCTGAGAGAGGAGAAATAAATATGTTAAATGCAATATAAGAATAAAATATAGATGCTTAATTGTGATTCATGTAGATAGATTACAGGTATATGAATTTATTTATATCTTAACATTAGATTTATGCAAACTTCCAATGAGTATTCTCAATAGGCACTACATTAATTTATTTACTATAAATATTAAACAAATATATGTCTTTTCTTAAAGACATTGGGGCTGAATTTTGAAGAACACAAAGAACAGACTGATGCTTGAATCAGTCTTTTTTTCAAGCCCCCTGTAAAGTCACAAGTCTCTACCTTAACGTCTCAAGTCAAGTCTCAAGTTCCTTGCAAGAAACATTCAAGTCTCAACTTTGAAAGCCAACTTCAACAGAAAAAGGAGGTGGTTGTGAGGTGTGTGTGCATGTGTGTGAATTTCAATACTTGAAAATCAAGAAGAGGTGTATAAAGTTAGGTAAAAATATTCCCAGAGGGAAACAACAAATGTGTTAGGCCATGGACTTGAGTTAGAAGAAGGCTTCTAAAGCTTTTCAAAAACTCTAGAAGGCTCCACTGATGTGCAGGGAAGACAGGCTGCTGAGTAGACTCTCAACCCCTGCTTCATGCTTATTGCTTAACGCAGTTGCTGTTTCTGGATGACGTTAGGCCAGCAAGTTTGTCACTAAAAATATACATATCTTGAGCCGAGTCAAGTCAGTGCTTCAGTGCCAAGTCGGGTTCAGGACAAGTCACTGAAGTGACTTGAGTCTAGCTTGAGCCCAAGTCAATCAACTTAAGTCTAAGGAGATTATTGCAGGGCTTTTATCCTGTTGTTTTCCTGGTGGGATAAATGTATGTTTAACTTCAAAGATGGGTCTTATCACATTCTCCCATCTGCAGCCTGGTCTTATCCCGAGGCTTTTCAAGCAAGGAAAAATCTCATGTTTGAAAAGCCACATGATAAGCCCACGTTGCAGATGGGAGAATGTGGTAAGACCCATCTTTGAAGTTAAACATGTGTTTATCCCATTGGGAAAACAACGGGATAAAGCCTGTGTGATAATCTTCTACAGCACTGCCTGGGTGTAAGCGCAACTGAATTCAATAGGACTCCTTTTAATTGGGCAATGGAGTATGCTATAAAATTTGTGTTCATCAGATATACCATTTGACCAGCATTCAAAACCAGATGAAAAAAATATTGGCTCATTTTGTTAGTAAACTGGAACTTACAGAAATACTGTACGTACAAAGGTGAATTGTGATAACTCCCATAAACCATTATTGGACATAACATTGGATTCACCTTCATATTCATTTCATAGTTAAATTATGGATAGCCTCCTGATTGTTCCTCATAGTGTTTGTTCTCAGATGTGTTAACTCACATAACTGTTTTTGACATAACAGAAGCCAATGGAAGCTAATCTGCCAGTCAGTTACCAATTATTGCATTTGATTAGTTAGGCTTTGGCCATTAAAAACCTATTCTACTAACCAAAGCAAAATGTGTGTTGTTGTTGTTTTCAGTAGAATCATACAGCTGCCCCTCTGGAATTTGGCACCTTAATCTGGCACAGAATGAATATAACAGTCCTAGAATGAATTTGGGAGATGAGTTTTAGCTTTCAAAGGACCAGCAAACCAAAGCAGCATTTAACACTTAAGGGAGAAGACAAAAGTCAGCTTGCACTACTTTGATAAATGGGTAAAACCAGCTCACCAGCAGTGAAGTAAAATAAAAGGCTTTATTTTAAAGCAATAGCGTTACATGTGGCATCACAATCTCTGATAGAAATTTTACATGGCAGAACAAGACTTCTTTTGGGCACAGGGGCAGGCTTCTGTCAGACTTGGGGATGTAAGATCCAAATGGATATTAAATTCTCAATTAAGTCATTTCAATAAAGATATGACATTATGTTTTAAAAGTTGTAGTTTTTCCATGTTTGTAGAAAAATATTATTTTGATAAAATATTAACAAAGTAGACAGCTTGGGGTGTATGATTAGGAAAGCATAATTTAATGTGATGACTAATATCAAGCTATCTGAATATGACCACTAGTACACTTTTATAAATGTTTTATTCCCTATGCACCAGAATGACCAGATAACAATTATATTGTATTCAAAGCAATGATAAACCTAATCAGCTAATGAAATGAGCTTTTCTGGCTTTTTTATCTGCAAAATTTTAATAACGCTGTCAAAATCAATTTCTCTGGCAATGCTCTATTCAGTATTCCATCTTCCTAAATCAACAAGTCAGGGTGACTAACGGTAGACCTTAAAAGTGTTTGAGATGTGTGAGTTTTCTAAATGATCTTTCTGCTGTTGCTGCCGTAGCTGAAATTGTTACCAGTATTCTCAGACTAACACAAACATTTGGGAATATCTCACAAAGTTTGTAGTCAGATAATAAATTTTGTGGGAGGCAGCTGTCAGAAATTCATGGCCCCCTCCTTGAGTCTCCAGGCCCCAGACTGATGTACTGGCTGAACTTCCCCTTTTATAGGTCCTGAATGGAATTGCATAAAGGTTCTCTCCAACACTCAGACTGTGGTTTTCATTATTTTCAAAGAAAATGAATCCCCCCCACATTATATACAGAAAGCCTCATTATTTGCAAATTTCTTTAGATGAGGTATGATTATTTAAGAGACAAACTCCAATCCAATCGTGCCAGGGGGCAGGAGTAAATTTGCACAATTATGGCCTATGAACCATTCCTTGAGAAGTCAGATCTGGCCATGGTGACACATGCCTTCGTTACATCTCATTTGGACTGCCCTAATATGCTATAGGCGGGAATGCCTTTGAAGAGACTTTGGAAACTCTGGCTAGTCCAAAGAGCTGCAGCCAGATTGCTAACTGGGGCTGGATAACCTGGAGCCATATAGGGCTTTATTAAGTCAAGGGACCACACAACTTCCTTGTTGGAACAGCTCCACTGGCTCCTGGTCCATTTCCAGGCACAACTCAAAGTGATGGTCTTGACCTAATAAAGCCCTATATGGCTCCAGGTTATTTGAAGGACCATGGTTATGACGCCGACTCTGATTACTGCAACGTTGGTAGTTCAAGACCCAAGAGCCATGTGACAAAGTGAGCTCCCATCACTGGCCCCAGCTTCTGCCAACCTAGCAGTTTGAAAGCATATAAAAGTGCAATTAGATAAATAGGTACCACTTCGGTGGGAAGGTAACAGCATTCTGTGCAGCCATGTTGGCCACATGACCATGGAGTCATCTTTGATAACGCTGACTCCCTTGGCTTAGTAACAGAGATGAGCATCACTGCCTTCCATTGGACACGACTACACAATCACACCAAGGAGGAAACCTATACCTTTTTATTCTCCCTTAGAAAACTGCTTGTGTTTGGAGCTTTTCTGAGGAGGGCATTCTCTCTTTCCACCACTTTCACAGCTCCATTTGGATGGGAACACAGAAGAGAGTCTTCTCAATGGCCACATGAAAGGTCCTAAAGGTTTAGATCCTACTTGCTGTCAACATAGGTCAGTATGAGAGGAAATTCAGTGTTCTAGTGATGATTTTTAAACATCTTTGAATGCATCAATATAGAAGATACAGCAGAAACGATATTGCTTCCATACTTCCAGAAGTGATCTTAGAAGAAGGCTCCAGTTGGAATGCTTGCATAGGATTAACAGGAAGACTGCCATAGGTCAAAGCATATTAACAAAACCTTCCATTGGGAACCCTCCCAGATTATTATTTTTCTGGCAGTGGGCAGGGACATAAATTACTGGAATGAATGAATGAATAAATAAATAAATAAATACATAGAAATGAGAGGTCCCAGGTTTTTGTGTTCTGGATTTGACTGACTCTGGAGCACTCCACTACTGTTGACCATGGATGACTGTCCTTCCCCTGAAAACAAAACCTACTGAACTCTGTTTCTCTGCAGACATGTATATAACTGCACTGTTAACAACCTAAGTTCTTCTCTCACGATATGAAAAGGAAAATCTTCCCATGGCATCCTGCAGTGTTGTGATTTTATTTACTTTTGGCTAAATATTTTGAAGACAGATGCTGTGATGAGAATCAAGGCCATGGGAGCCAGAAGAATTTATCCGATCACTGCTTCGGAGCGGTCTTCTTTTTTTCCTCCTCTTCATTCCTTTTCTTCTCAATTTTTTCCACATGTTATAAGACAGGAAGCAGCTATTGGAGAATATTCCTCGAATGTATTTTTGTACAGTATATTGTATATTTTGTAAATACAAAAATCTGCAAAACTCTGCCATTGTTGAGCTATTGACAGTTTAGGACCTACAGTCTTTGCTGGCCATCTGCTCCTATCAGTGGCTCCTGCGCCAAACTACTGTTTATGAGGTTGTCCTAGAAATGATTCCATTGACTGAACATGGTGACCCACAATGACCCACTAGTAGGGAAGACCTGAAACGGCCCAGCTATCTTTATAAAAAATCAAGAATTAGTTCTGTTTTGGATTGGGTGGTGGCAGCTCTCTTGTGACATTTATGTCTGTGTTAGTTTGAAATGATTTTGTGATTTAATAGTACAATTCTTAGGATGTTGTAAGAAAGGAACCACCCTCACCCTTGCTCACATATGCTTTAAGTATATCAGAATATTACAGCTGCATGTTCCCTGACTAGTAAGCCACCTTGGATCCCATTTTGGGAGAAAGGCAGGATGTAAGTGCAATACATAAATACAGGGGCATTACTGAGGGGAGTTCAGGCCACACCAGGTAACACTCTAAGAGGGGTGACACCACTGCTCCCCAAAAATCTTCCTTTTTCCAGATATAGGCTGTGGCATTTGCCTGCATCCTTTTAAAATGCTGAGGAGATGCTGTGAGTGGGGCAAAACTCAGTGGAAAGAGAAATGAGAGGTCCCAGGTTTTTCAAAAAAAACATTTTATTTATTTTTTTAAAAAATAAAGAAAAATATTATTTTGAATATTTTAAAAATAACATCTTACCAAATTTTCACTTTGCCAATGCTATTTTAGGCTGCATCAATAGAAGTATAGCGTCTAGATCAAGGGAAGTAATAGTGCCGCTCTATTCTGCTTTGGTGAGGCCCCACCTGGAATACTGTGTCCAGTTCTGGGCACCACAATTCAAAAAAGATGTGGAGAAACTGGAGCATGTCCAAAGGAGGGTAACTAAGATGGTGAAGGGTCTAGAAACCATGCCCTATGAGGAACGACTTAGAGAGCTGGGGATGTTTAGCCTGGAGAAGGGAAGGTTAAGAGGTGATATGATAGCCCTATTCAAATATTTGAAGGGATGTCATATTGAAGAGGGAGCAAGCTTGTTTTCTGCTGCTGCAGAGACTAGAACGAGGAACAATGGATGCAAGCTGCAGGAAAAGAGATTCCACCTCAACATTAGGAGGAACTTCCTGACAGTAAGGGCTGTTCGACAGTGGAACACACTCCCTCGGAGTGTAGTGGAGTCTCCATCCTTGGAGGTCTTTAAGCAGAGGCTGGATGGCCATCTGTCGGGGATGCTTTGACTGGGAGTTCCTGCATGGCAGGGGGTTGGACTGGATGCCCCTTGTGGTCTCTTCCAACTCTATGATTCTATGATTCTATAAAGCAGTGTACACACAAACACATTTAGGTTGTGCATATGACATTGCAATTTAAAGGCATAATTTTAATTCTACTAGTTGTTTATGTCACAACTATTGTCACTACATTCAGGGATATACAGGAATTATGATTTATGAGACACATCAGTACAAAAACCATCACTAAGGATTCTGTATAGTGTGGTATGGGAGGAGATCAGTGAGGAGTGACATCATGAGTTATTGCACCTGGTGACACCAACCATAGTGACACCACTGTACAAATAAAATAAATAAAGAGTAGTCTTAGGCCATACCACTGTAATGTTTCCAGCAATAGCACAATGGAATTTGATTAACAACATGGAATTGTTTACAGACAGCACTGCCAGACCATAAAAATGGCATTATGCAGTTTTCCAAGCAATAAAACAATCAGTGCAATCTGTTTACCCCAACATCAGGGGGCAGTACATGTGATCATGCAAAGCTCTTCTGATCTTCTTAACTTTCACGCAGTGATACAAAATTGGGAACCTAATACCTCTTGTGCAATTTGCATGTACCTTTTTGTGGAGAGAATTCCATCCCCAGTACAATATTCTGTTCTATGAAGAGGCTAGCAATAACATCTCTCCACCCTCACCCTTGCTCACATATGTTCATCCATGTGTGCATGAATGTAACTGTGCATACACACATGTACTAGTTATCCTACTTAGTCTAAACCTCACATGTCCTTACAAGCAAAGAGCAGATACACTCTAGAAATTCTCTAGATGGAAAAGTAGCTGAAGATAAATACCCTAAAAGTATCAGATCCTGTCTGGTCTTGGAAACAAGGTCAGGCCCAGTTAGTACTTGGATGAGATACTGCCAACAAATGTCAGATGCTTCAGAGGAAAAAACTGGCAAAACCACCTCTGTGTATTCTTTGCATAAGAAAACCCTATGAAATTCATGGGGTCATCACAAGTCAACAGGTGATTTGAAGCCACAAGGCAGTGAGTGTTGAACTAAATGAGAGAGATTCTCTCTTGAGCTGATCATGATGAAAACTAATCCATGAAGTCATCTTAACACAGGTTTAAATGGATGTACTCTTATATCAGCTTCCATTAGTGTGCACCCAAACAAAGCATTGGCATTTCCTCACATTGATAGGTGTCACCTTGCAGAACATACTGATGGCTTAAGTATAGCATCAGTTTGAACACATTATTTCATGACTGCAGTTTACATCTTCATAAACTGTATGCGTAATAAAAATTTGAAAGCAAATGTGTCATAAAAATTTGAAAGCAAAGTTTGCTTTTCATTCTAATTCTTTGGTATTGTTTTACTGTAGACTTTGCTTATATAAAGTTAGATTTATAAATGTCTCAGTCTCATGGAAAACAGCAGACTAAGGAATGACTGGCGCTCCTCCAAGCTTAGAAAATAATTACACTCATTGAGTCACTCGGGTCTAGTTTCATCCACTTGGGTTTGAAACAATTTATTGAATATGGCTGGTTTCTAAAAGCCAAAGTATGCACATACTCTGTTTGGATAAGAATGATGGGAACGGTATTAATATTGTGATTGTAACACTAGTGGATTAACCAATTTGGAATGATAGGTTTTACTATTATTATTTGAGGGAAATGACCTTAATACTACCCATGCTTGGGTGGAACACATCTCCAGTAGATTTCTCCACTCCAGTGGAAGTGTTCCCAAGGAGACTTTCCTAGGCCCACTTAAGCCACAACAGAGCTGAGCTACACTGAAACACTATGGGAGAAAGAAAATCTGGACCTGTAAATTCTGAGACTGAAATTTCATCCGGAACAAAGGAGTCAACTTCCCCAACATTTATTTTTCATTTTTGTACTGGGGGGGGGGGGGGGGATGGGACATTTCATTGCTTATTTGCAACTCCAAACCCACCAATTGACATTTCCTAGTATGTATCCAAAATTGATTTTGTAATATAAAATATGACAAATTTCAGAACTAGATATGTCCTAAATAATTTGGGAAGTCTCTATCATCACCATCATCATCATCATCATCATCATCATCATCATCATCATCATCATCATATCTTAGGATAGAACAATGATATAAGTCAGACAGTAACATCTAATGAGTGTCAGAGGCAAAGCACAATTGGAAATCCAGAGCCTTGAATCCTATTAGCTAATCTTAAAAAGAGTAGATCCACTGAGTCAATTGTTGAATGGCGAGTCAACATGCAGGCAAATCCCTTTGACTCAGGGGGCCTACTCAAGTCAAGGTTGCCAGGTTTTCTGCAGAGCAATACGGAGTGTGTGAGGCAGACTTATATAAGGCTACCTCAAGTTTCCTGACATCTCATGAGATTTCAGTTCTTGTGGAAATTGCTTGTAGTCATAAAAGCCAACTATCATGAGATGAGAACTTTACTCAGTGACGCTCAGCATAAGCCCAGGTCGATGAAGCAGAGGAAGAGTAGAACCAAGCCAGTCATGATCCCAACAGACGTATCCTTGGGCATTTGCTATATAAGACTAATTGATGCATACATACCAAATGCCTGGGGTTGGTCTGGTGGGAGTGTGACTGGCACCCTTTCTCAAATACAGCAGTGAGACATTTTATATCATCCAATACAGGACCTAAAATAGGCGAGGCGGCGACTTTACAAAGGGTGATGCTAGGGAACCCTCATTCGAGTTGGGATGAACGATACGATTCAGGTCAACAGGCTCAATGGTGAAGCTGACATTAGAAGATTCACTGTTTCCCCTCAGGCCTTGTTATCACTAATGTGGTAAATCTGTGTCTGGATGGCTCTGCTGAAGTGGCAACTTTCCCCGTTTCCCCCATCTATATTCATTCAATCTCCTATAGCCAGGGGTTAACAGATTTTATTTTAAAAACTACATAACTTGAATGAAACTATAGAGACAAGATCCTGATACAAATACAGATGCCAACCCAGATGTCCCTCACATTTACTCTGGCAACAACATTACAGATGCTAATATTGGACCCTATCACATGGGGTTTAAAGAGAGGCTTACCTTTCCTTATTTCAGTGCTAATTCAGGAGGCAGCTGGTTCCTATCACACATAAATCACTACCAAATTGCCACCCAGATCTGTCCTGGATGCAGCCCACGTCGTCTAAGCCACTTCTGCAGCCCCCTTTTGAAAACAGAAGCTTTAGAGGAGATTATTGCACTGCCCTTTCCCATCCTTTCCTCCCAAGTTAGGCATAGGATGTAAACTTCTAAATGTGGATTTTATCACACACCTCTGTGCCCAGGCATAAGGCATCCTGTACCCGATCATGACATCCTGTACCCGATCCAGATTTCTCCCGCACCTTGCAAAGAATGGGAAAATCCTGTTATTTCTAAATGTGAGGGAGATGTGGATTGGAACATCAATCTGAGAGGCGCTGCTATATTCTTTCTGTCTAGCTTTTTCTTAAATGTAGCTTTTCAGACTACTTCCCAGTAATATCCTCCCCCCTCCTGAGGCAGGAGTGATGGTTTACTCCATAACAACAACAAGAAAGCAGCTGTGTGGTCCACAAGTAAAATTAGATAAAATAAGTAAAAGTTACTGGGATCACTGAAGTGTCACAAAAGTGGCACATTGAGTGGCAAGAGCTTTCGAATTCTCAAAACTGATGCTACAAAAATGTGGTGGTAAAAGAAGAGTCAAAAAGTAAATAAATAAAATGTGCCTAGTGGATTAGCTATTTTGTGAGCCTCTGCAGCTGCAAAATGTTTACTGTTGGGTGAGTGAAGAGGTGTTAAAGAACCAGCTTTCAGCTTTCACAGTTGATGATTTCACTGAATTCCGACCAACTAATGAGTTGTTGGATGCCTTGAGCTTGGTTCATTGCCAATGTGGGGCAAGGCAGGCTGTGGAGGGCAAAGATCCTGGCCTGCCCTCCAATCTGGACTGCTTCAGGCTGCCTGCCTGTCCCAATCCCTGTCATGGAAGAAGCAAGTTTGGGGGCAGATGAGGAACATGGTGGTGGATGATGGCTGCTGTACTCTCTCATGGGAGAAGGAGGTGGGATTGATGAGAAACCCAGCTATTATTTTGAATGCAGCAAAGCAACGCAGGGAGATGGGATAGGGGCAATTGCCAGTACCAAAGAGAAAGGGATGTTCCTGATCCTCCCATTCCATAGGGCTTTTGCTCCAGCAGACATTTTTTTAAAAAAACCTGAGGACATCTCAGAGTCACATTTTCCTCCTTCTCTGGTTTAGGCAGATATAGGTTGCGTATATGTGTGTGCACATAGGAATGCATGGGAATGGGGAGCACCAGCACTGAAAGTGGCTAATGACAGTGGTGGTGGAAACAGGGGGAACTGAAGAGGATGTATCTATTTCTTGTGTCTTCCTTGGCTACCCGCCTTTAAATCCCATCCCTGATCATTGTCTTTTTCAAAGCACACAGCTTCCTCAAACGGCTTAGAGCAGAGATGGACAGCAACATGTATATGGATACCTCAGTTAACAATGCCTGTGACAGTGACACTCCTTTTTACAAAGTCTTTTTACATCAACATGGTCCCCCTCTTTCTTCCTTATCCTCTGTCTAGAATTTTAGTGTCAGGTTGCACCAGGTGGCTGCAATAAACAAAACAATAAAGCTTGAGCTGGGAAAGAATGGCATTCTGTTATAGCCAGCTCTACTGTAGCTGTGTGTGCCTGCCCCCCCCCCCCGCACCTTCTGAGTTCAATGCCTGATTCAGAAGGCATCCAACACCCCCTGAACCTTCTGAGTCCAGTGCGGCAGCAACCATCACACCTGATTCGGAAGGCGGCTCCCTCCCTGGGTATACCACCTCACTGGGTGGCATCCGCCTCTGGGGTGTCACCCGGTGCAGTCTGCACTCCTCCCACCTTCTAGTGATGCCACTGCCCCTAAGCATGTTAAAAAGAAAAGCCTAGATCTAGAAGATTGGCCACTAAAATGGAAATCAAAATAAAAGTTGGTGAAAGAAAATGTCATTCCTGAATGAATTTTAGAAGAAGCCTTCAAGTAGTCCCTAGAAAGTGCAAAATGTTTTTGCTTACTTAGGCAAGGCTTACTTGACCTGGTTGTTTCAATCCACTTGTGTATATGGTTAGTATTGAATAAAATGTTTGCTCAAACATGTTGAATGTCTCTTCTTTTTGCTGGTGTAGGAACCTACTCCTGTTCTGTCCATGTTATTTCTCCCTCTAGTACCGTTTTGGTTAAAGAAGTAACATGTAGAAACACACCTATTTCGTTAGTTGACGTATACTTGTATCAGCAAAACTGGAGATTAACAGATTTATTCTTGAGTAAATTCTATGAACTGTAGAGCTCAGGCATATGAAGTGCCATAAAATTTATTTATTTATTATTTTATTTATTTTGAGTATTTATACCCCCCTCTTCAGCCACAAAACTCATATTTGTTTTTTTCTGTAACAGTCTAACACAGCTATTCATCTGGACAATCTTAACATTTGAATAATTTGGCTTGTGTGTGTGTGTGTGTGTATAATTTAAAAATGCCCATTATTATTTTTTTGTCCCTATATTCCAGGGGTGCATGAGCTCAAGCTTTCCAGATGTTGTCATACTGCAGTTCCCAGCATTCCTCACCATTGGCCATGCTAGCTTGGGCTGATGGGGAATACAATCCAAGAACATAAGGAGGGTCACATACTTTGTTTGCTGCTGAGGTACACCAAAGCACCATCCACATTATTCTGTACTTAATGATGCACAATGTAATATGAGGACTGTAGTTTTATTCTCGTGTATTGGACATACTTCTAAGGAGACATAAGTACCTTTTAACTGTTTATCTCCCCAATGTTTCTAAAACATTTCTAAAACATATTTCCATTTTATAACAAACAACAAATCTGTGTTTCTTGTCATGTCCACAACACATTTACCTCTTCTTTCCTACTTTGTTTTTATTTTGTTTTGCTTGAAAGTAAGTTTATAGTACAAGTCGTGGTTTGGATAATTTGCTTGTTTTAGTAAAAGTATTATGCTACCACTGGGTTTGGTTTCAGGAGCCCCCCCCCCCCCCACACACATACTATGGATACCAAAATCTGTGGATGTTAAATATCATTGAATACAGTAGCATAGTGAAATGGTGTGTCTTCTATAAAATGGCAAAATCAAGATTTGTTTATTTGAATTTATATATATATTAGCATTTTCAAGCTATGGATAGTTGAATCCATTTTTGGATATGGAGGGTTGGCTGTATTTGTGTGGGCTGGTGGCAGTGGCAGCATAATTCATTCACCCATTTCAGGATCACTACCTTTTTGTCAGGTGTGCAGAAATAAAAAACACAGACATCACATAGACGGTGAAAGTTGTTATTCCCAGAACAACTTGTGCCTTTAAAATGCATGGAAGAAGCAGTCAGAAAGGAGGCCTCATTTTAAGGTACTCTCAAACAGCAGGAAAATCACCTTTCAAACATGTGAAGCCCCTTCATTACATTTGCCTCGCAGGTCAGGCGCCATAATAAATCACAGGTACACAAGGTTGGAGTGAACATGGCCACAACTTTATTTAAACCATCACGAACAATAGGGTTGGCCCAAAGCATAAGGTCTGGATCTGGACATCAGCCAAACCCCCGTTGGCTAATGAATGGTTGCTTATAGCCAAGCATCGGGATGACGTAGGTGCCAAGCCCCGCCCTAAAGCACAGTCGGGCAACTGTGCTCCACCCAATCGATATGCAAGGCACTCTAGTCACCGGGTGTCAATTGACTGTGGCCCCCGCACTGACCACATCAGCACGCTCCATACACCCGGGTCACGAGGACTCCCGATCCAGAGCCATCGAGCCCTGGAAACCCCTCACCCCAGATCCAGGCCTATGCTGCCGCCCCTGAACCAGTTGTGACAAACAACTCCCAGGGAGGGAGGGTGGGAGAGCCGAGCGTGGCAATGGCGACCTCCAAACGCGCAGCCCGAATATATAGGCCCATAGGCCAATCCGGGGCTGCCACGTCATGGCAGCCCCGCCCCCAGGCAGACAACAACCAATGGCAGCGAGAGGCGGTCCGCCAAGAGCCAATCAGGCAGCCCGCCTCGCCCGCGTTGCATTCTGGGACACGTAGTCCGTCCCAGAAAAAGGCGGGCTGCCTTCCCGCGCTCTCCCTCGCGACAGCCAATCACGAGGGATCCCGCCCTCGCAGAGGCTGCCGGGAAGGAGAGCGCGGCGGGAGCGCAACATGGCGCTTCCCGCGCGCGGCAACTGCGCCGGCCCGGTGAGTCGGGCGGCGCTAATTGCCTCGCAGGTCAGGCGCCATAATAAATCACAGGTACACAAGGTTGGAGTGAACATGGCCACAACTTTATTTAAACCATCACGAACAATAGGGTTGGCCCAAAGCATAAGGTCTGGATCTGGACATCAGCCAAACCCCCGTTGGCTAATGAATGGTTGCTTATAGCCAAGCATCGGGATGACGTAGGTGCCAAGCCCCGCCCTAAAGCACAGTCGGGCAACTGTGCTCCACCCAATCGATATGCAAGGCACTCTAGTCACCGGGTGTCAATTGACTGTGGCCCCCGCACTGGCCACATCAGCACGCTCCATACACCCGGGTCACGAGGACTCCCGATCCAGAGCCATCGAGCCCTGGAAACCCCTCACCCCAGATCCAGGCCTATGCTGCCGCCAAACAGACGGTGAGGAACGAACCGCCTGCCGCCAACCCTATCAACAACGCATTCGGGCGCCAATCAAACCAATAGAACAGCAAAACAATCATTGCCCCCCAGCAAGGTCCCGGTCCGTTCGGATATAACCCAGAAAAGCCCTGGATTTCCAACGACCCAATTGTTTGATAGAGTCAGATGACAGTCCAATTTGAGCAGCCGAAGTAGCAGCCCCAATCCGGAAAGAATGTCCCCCAAACTCCTTCGCAGGCAAACCCAAATGCTTGAGGGCCAAACGTAGCACTGCCACCAGCTGATACCGCGTAACTGGAACTCCATTAGAGTGGCAGAATAAGGGACCTGTACCAGCCGGGCGTACATCCAGGAAGGCGTGCAAGGTACGGACAGGGCACACCAGCGATCCCCTAAAGCGGTTCAGGGTGATAGTGGACCCCTTCCCCAATTGGTCGCATTTGGACCTCCGAACCAATAAAGAAACAGAACTCGTAGTGAAACAAACATCCCCAACCTGAAGGGAACGCTCCGAGGAGTCATTGGCGGAATTAGGAACGAGCTCCCCCAACCTCAGGGCCCCGAAAAAGGCAGTAACGAAAACAGCACAAAACAGGCCGGCCTCATAGTGGGAAGAGCAAACAACAGGTAAAGCAGCAACAAGCTGCTCGAGCAGCGTCAGCGTGATGGGACGTCTGGCATCCAAAGAAGGACCCTGGGATCGCCTCCAACCCTCCAAAGTCCGCCTGACTTGGAAGGAGGCACAAGGGTCACCTAGGCCAGAGGCTTTTGAAAAGAAAGATATGCCCGCCAGCATAACCGAAATGGCCCGAGGGGAGGACCCATTAGAAAATAACCAGGCCATGAAGCCAAGGACAGTAGGGGACTGGACGGGCCAATGAGCCGGGATATTGCAAGCTCGAAAATAAGCAGATAGCTTAGGAAAAACCCTCGTATAAGCCCTTTGGGTGGAAGGAGCAATAGACGACAAAATGCCATTCATAATGATAGAGGTCCAAGGTCCCACAAGTCCTGAGGAAACGGAACAGGGGAGGGGTCCGCCTCCGGAGCCAAACGACGGAAACGTTCCTCCTGGAAGCGAGAGAGAGCATCAGCGATGTTATTCTCGAGTCCAGGCACGAACCGAGCAGAAAAGGAAATGTTATGAATTAAGCAATCAAGAACCAGTTTCCTGACCAATAACATGACTCTCTCAGATGAAGAGGACATACTGTTGACCACGTTGACAACCGCCTGGTTATCACACCAAAACGTGATCTTCTTGTTGGCAAAATCTTCACCCCAAATGCGAATCGCAACCACAATCGGAAACAATTCCAGAAAGGTCAAGTCCTTCAACACATTGCCCTGAGCCCATTCCTGCGGCCACCTTTGTGCGCACCAATGGCCTTGAAAATAAATGCCAAAACCAATACTCCCGGCTGCATCGGAATGAACTTGTAAACGGTAACCTATCTGCCAGGACTTTTGCCAAATGGCCACACCGTTAAAATTGGAAAGAAAAGATTCCCACACTCTGAGATCATCTTTAACACCTTTTGAGATCCTAACCCTATGGTGGGGAAGGTGAGCGCCAACTGTTGCCCTGGCCAGCCTAAAGCAAAATGCCCGACCCGGCGCCACCACACGGCATGCGAAATTAAGGTGCCCCAGTAAGGATTGGACTTGCTTTAACGTGGCTTTTTTGGCAACCAGGAAATCCGCCAAAAGGGCCCTGAGCGCTAACAGTTTAGTTTGGGGCAAGGATGAGGTGCCACGGACGGAGTCCAATTGAATGCCCAAGAACGTGAGAGATGACGCAGGACCCTCAGTTTTTTCCTTAGCTAATGGAACCCCAATCTCAAGGGCCAGGGCAGAGAAAGTGTCTAAGAGCTTCTTACACTCATCGGTGCCCGCCCTACCAACAAACAAAAAATCATCCAAATAATGTGTCACCAACGGGGAGCATGCCCGCCGTTTGAGCTCCCATTCAAGAAAAGTACTAAAGGTCTCAAACGCTGCACAACTAAAGGAGCACCCCATTGGCATGGCCTTATCAAAATACCACCCTTCTCCTACTTTGAAACCTAGCAAACGAAAATCATTAAGGTGAACCGGTAACAGTCGAAAGGCTGATTGAATATCACATTTGGCCATTAACGCCCCTTTTCCGCAAGAGCGAACCAAACGGACCGCATGGTCAAAAGAGGCATACTTCACCGAACACAACTCATCGTGAATGGCATCATTCACCGAGGCCCCAGGTGGGTGAGACAGGTGGTGAATGAGTCTGAACTCCCCTGGTGTCTTCTTGGGAACAACCCCAAGTGGAGAAACATGCAGATCAACAAAAGGGGGGGAACTGAAAGGCCCTTCAATCCGTCCAGCCTCGATTTCTTTTTTAATCTTGCTAAGGAGGACGTCAGGCATATCTCGGGCCGATTTCAAATTTTTTGCCACTGAAGGAGGAGGAGGGGCCACTACTGGAATGCGAAAACCGAAAGAGAACCCATCAGCCAGCAAACGAGCAGCCTCTTTAAGAGGATAAGCCTCCAAGAGAGGCAAAAGGGCTCCCACCTTAACGGGCGATCTAGCCTTAGCGAACCCCTGCAGAGGAAATGAAGGCACCTCATTTCTGGCTCCCTGACCCGCCGGCATCGGAGGCGGGGGCCCCGTCACGTTTGCCGGCTGCCGCATGGGCAGGGCGCCCCTGCCGAAAGGGCTGAGAACTATTGCGAGAGCAGGAGATCTTGGGGTGAGAACCTCTGCACAGTTCACAGCAATGTTCGTATCTACAATGCGCCCGCGTGCAGCGGCCCGCATTGAAATCCCAGCAAGTGAGCCTACGATCCCGCTTACCAGCTGCCTTGAAGGCACCCTTGGACTTAGCTAGTGGTCCTACTTCTAAAAGCCAAATCTCGCTGTGGAGTTGATCCCATCGCTCACGAGAGCTAAGAGACGCCTGCTGCCTGAAAGCTGCGTCGTACGCAATGGCTGCTGCATCCCCTGCTACAGACCTAGCCCGAAGGACATGCAGCAAGTGGCAGTCGAAATGCCAGGCCCTCTCGGGGAAAGCCATGGACACCACCGCTTTGAACACAGTATAACCCTCCAGCCAGTTAGAGAAGGTAGGTTCAGCAGGAGGAACTTTAGGGTGCTTCTTGGCACGTTTTGGAGAAGTGATGGCCCAAGCCTCCTGACCCTTCGGCTGAAGGAGGGTGAAGACATCAACATAACACCCCCGCAAAATGAGCTTCCGAACTTTCTTGGACAGGTGAGAGCCCGGAGGGCGATCTCCAGGAGCAGAAACAGGGATGGAGGAGGCCTGAGAGTCGACCCAAACCCCTTGCAGGCCAGGTCTCCAAGCCCTCCTCCTAATGGCCCACAAAGGTAAACCGGGAGCCCAGGCGTGCTCCACCCAATATCCATCCCTGCCATCAGGAGCGCCCGAGGACATGCCCTCCTGCCCCACTACAGCCCCCGGAGCACACGAGGCGGAACGCCTCGACTTCTTCTTCTTCTTCTTCGACTTCTTCTTGTGTTTACGCTTCTTCCTGGACGAAACAGCTGCCGACGCCGACACCAAAACTTCATCGTCGGAACTGGACGAATCCGACGAAGAACTGGAGCTGGAAGACGAGCTGGAACTCGAATCCGCCAACTGCCCAGCGACCTCGCAAGCCTGGGTCCCGGGTGTAGAGCTGGACGCTTGAACCGCACCTGACGCCCCGACCGAGGCTGGACTACTCCCTTCAATCACCGTTGGAGCCACACCAGCCACCGACGGAGAACCACTCGCAGCCAGTGCCTTGGAAATGATATCGGAAAAAGACCGCGCCAGCTCCGCCGCCATCTTCTGGGAGATAACCGACGACGCTTGAGAAGAAGGCCCGTCGCCTGACGAAGAGCTTAAACCAGCCTCTGCACCCGAAGCACCTCGACCACGAGAAGATGAAGTGCGCCTAGCGCGAGCCGACGGGGCCGACTGCTGCTTGTTAGCACCTTTTGATTTAGAAGGCATCGTGGCCCCAACGTCTATAGGGCAGTCTGCCAAGTAACTGGACTTCCAACAAAGTCACAAGAGGAAGGGGGCGGGCTCAGCAGGGACGAATCCGTGATCACCGCCCCCACTAGGCGAACAAAATTTTAGAGGGCAGGCTCAGCAGGGTCGCGGCCGCGATCACTGCCCTCGCGAAAATGCCTGAAGGCAATACAGTCCCAGATCCGGAGGCTATTAAAAAATGCTCCTCCCCGAACTAAAATAACCCAGAAAATGGGTCCTGGGGCAAAAGAGGGCGGGCTCAGCAGGGCAAAAGCCGCGATCACCGCCTAAGAAAAAACAACAGGGAAGTAAGAACTAACCCCCCGACGAACTGAGGCTTATGCACACCCCAGAACGAAGCCAGCACACAGATGAAGACCCCGCTAGATTACCACGGGGGGGGTGCTCTCCCACACACCCCAAAAGAACCGCGGTTAAAACTAAATACCGCGGGGGGGGGTGGGCGCAACCGCGGTTCCAACTAACCGCGGGGGGGGGGGGCGAAGGCCACCCACTGCGCCCACAGCCTTGTGTGGCGCACTCCTCTTCTTGGTCACCCTGACCCGGGCTGCCTGCCAGGGCCAGGAAAATATGCCACAAAAAACCCCGGGCCGACCTACCCGGAGCTAATGCGCTCGGCTCTGCTCGCTTCAGAGCCGAGCGTGGCAATGGCGACCTCCAAACGCGCAGCCCGAATATATAGGCCCATAGGCCAATCCGGGGCTGCCACGTCATGGCAGCCCCGCCCCCAGGCAGACAACGACCAATGGCAGCGAGAGGCGGGCCGCCAAGAGCCAATCAGGCAGCCCGCCTCGCCCGCGTTGCATTCTGGGACACGTAGTCCGTCCCAGAAAAAGGCGGGCTGCCTTCCCGCGCTCTCCCTCGCGACAGCCAATCACGAGGGAGCCCGCCCTCGCAGAGGCTGCCGGGAAGGAGAGCGCGGCGGGAGCGCAACATGGCGCTTCCCGCGCGCGGCAACTGCGCCGGCCCGGTGAGTCGGGCGGCGCTAATACTTCACTTACTACTTTTTTTACATGATCACAGGGACACATAAGCAATGCTCACTGCAATAAAATTGTGACATGTATGGGCAGTGTCCAAAATGTTTGAAAGATGCATGTTTTCCAAGGGCTCTGGAACTGGCTGTAGCCTCCTCTTCGGTGCATGTACACCTTTTATCAAATGCCTTTCAGTTTAGCCTTCTCAATATGTTATGAAGTTGGTCTTTGCTGAGTAGTAAAATGTATAAAATATATAAATACATGAAAAGCCTTTAGCATGAATTAACTATCCAAAGTTGGTTAATGCACTCCGACCAAAGCATACACTTAAAATGGCTACAGTTGTGTTCATTTTTAAAGGTCTGGATTAATTGGAATGACCAAGGAAAACAACTTCTGAACTTAGTTTTTTGTATTGATTTGCAAATTACTCCTTCCTTCCCAGGGTCACACAGGATATATATCTCCATCCTTTCCCAGGTTATCATTCTCTGAAGATGCCAGCCACAGGTGCTGGCGAAATGTCAGAAAAGAACTCTTCCAGAACATGGCCACATAGCCCGAAAGCTCCACAAAAAACTATGGATGCCGGCCATGAAAGCCTTTGACTCCACAATTTCTGAACTTGTTATCCATACATAACTTATAATACATATAAGATCTCTAAGTACTGCTTTACAGCTTCAATAATTGTTAAAACTCACACTCTTACATGTAACATTGCTCACATTCTAAGGCCTATAGGTGAAAGTAATGGAATTCACAACCTATTGCTACGTTAATGACAAATAATAATAATAATAATAATAATAATAATTCTAAGAACATATATAAGCCTCCTTTTTGGTTTACTGTATGCCTTTTGAGAAGATGAGGTCGTTTTTCACAGATTGGGAATATTCTGTCATATATTTTAAAAATGCGCTGCAAATCCAGCCATTCTAGAAACAAAACAGCCATCTTCTATCCCGTCTGTAAATTTTCTGAACATATGAGGAGCTGTATTGGATGTAGTCCAGTGCTCTGTTCACATAGCATGTTGCTCTCATGCCAGAGTTAATGCACAATTATCATTATTTGACTCCACTGTTACCCTTTTCATTCATACGTTTATTTAATCCACTTCTAAAGTTCTATGGGTCAGTGGCTATCTCTCCACCTTGAACAAGTGAACCCCATAGCTAAAATACTTGCTGTGTCAAAAAGTACTTCCTTGCATTGGTTTGGAATTAGCTTCATTTCGCTGGAGCTTTTGGGCCTCTTTAGTTGCTATCATTTGAAATATCGATGCCAGTTCTTGAATGTCCTGCTAAAGAGATCAGCTCTTTAATACCCCCTGAGGTCACATTTACTAATGGACAGAGAGTTTTACCAACTGGCAACTTTTCATCAAATTCATCAAAGTTTAGCATGGGGAGATGTCAAGTTATTGCTAACCCCCCTCCCCCTGTTCTCTTCACTTATATTTCTGCCAAGTAAAATTCTTGCGCTTGAATCGTGATTTAAGATAGGAAATATCTAATTATTAAGCCAGATCTCCAGCCACACTGAGGTTGTCTACAGGACTTTGGCAGCTCAAAACAAAAAAAGCCTGACCAGAACCCACAGTCTCTGTTGCATTTTCTCTGATCTGGTGCTAACCTTTGTGTGTTTGCTAAAAAACAAAATCAAACAAACAAAAACAACAACAGGGAGGGATTATGAAACGGAAACAAAATACGTAAGATTAATCATCCCCTGGGATAAATTAGGCAGGTAGCTTTAATATGTTGTTTAAGGTGAATGAGTACAGACATGCACATTTTTAAAGAAACCATTAATGAAGGGACCATAGAATGGCTAGGAAGTGGATAGAATGAAACACTGTCCTGCACTGGGGAGAGGCAACCTGGTGTTGTTTAAATGTTTTGGACTATTAACTCCTATAATCTCACACCATTGAACACACTGGCTGGAGCTCATGAGATTTGTAATACAAAACATCTGGAAAACATTAGGTTGCCAATATTTGGCCTACAATGATCATCAGATACCTTTCGAAGACATAGCTTTGATCAGTGTGCAAAGGTGTCTTGTAGCACCTTTGAGACTGAGAGAAACAAGATGGTAGCATAAGGTTTCAATAGACTACTTCTGCTTTATCACAAGGATCTGATGAAGACTTAGGCCCTCAGCAGATGGACCAGGATAGCAAGTGAGAACACCCTATCTGTATCTGATGTGGAAGCAGTGCACCTAGCAGAGACAGGTAATAGGAGCACCAGCCTTCTGGTCTGCTGAGGTTTGCCATGGAGTTTCCATTAAATTCCATGGCAAGCAGCAGGTCATTTTGACCCATGCTAAGGCCCTTTTGACTTGGGATTGGCCCCGCTGATCCAGGATGGTGCTGGTTCACCAGATCTGTATCTGGTCTGCTTAATCTTGGCCTGATCCCAGCCTGGAGCTAGTGACCTGCATTGTCCAAACAAGATGATGTGAGGCTCAGGGAACATAGACCTTTGGGCCCATGTCAACAGCTCCCATGTCCAACTGCTTTATCACACTAGGGGACAAACAGGATTTAAACAGGAGTTAAACAAGAAATGTCCCGTGATAAACATAGGGCATTTCCTGTTTAACTTTAGTTTAACTCTCGTTTAAATCCTGTTTTCCCCCTAGTGTGATAAAGCAAGCTTAACTTCTTTATCTCAGTTAGACTCAAAGGTACTACACGATCCCTTTGCATCAGACACCTTTTATGTCTTCACAGAGAATCTCATCAAAAGTTTCAAAGAAACAGAATGCCTAAAGAGACAGATCCCATATTTAACTGTCAATTTAAGGTATTACTGATCTTTGACTGTTGTCTTTTTATTTGTGAACTTTTTTGTTTTTACTTATCATGTTTTGTTTGTATTTGCTATAGAAAGTGCTACAATTAACCACTCAGGGTTGAGTTTACTATCATCATCAGAAGATATTCAGCAGCCAAGAGGAATGTTATTGCAGTGAAAGCTCCAGCTAAATCATACCACTAGGTAACAATGCTCACAATTTGGCTAAATTCTCTTTTCTTGCTTAGTGTACTGTGTAGATTTAGTCTTTGAGCTGATGCAAGAATTCTGAAATTTTGAAGAAGACAAATGCTAAAACATTGTCATGTAACATTTATCCCTAAGCTGTGCAATAACCCAAATATGCTTCTGCCTTTCTCACTCTCTTTTGGAGAACCATCTCTCCAACAAATGGTGATCATATATATTCTATACATGAACTGAATTTATGATGCTTAGGCAGCAGGTGATGGAGAAAGAAAAAAAAAAAGATTGGTATTTTAATGACATTATGGAGTGAAAACAAATGTCCTGCTAGGATGATGAAATTAAAACAAAGGTAAGTGATATATTAACATTTGTTCAGTTTGGGCTACTAAATGTTCTGATTTTGAATATTCCAGTTGTTTCCACACACACTACTATGGTGTCCAGGCAAAAAAGATGAGATGGATGGATGGGGTGAATGGATGGATGGATTCCAGGCAATGTTGAAACCAAGACTATTCCCCAGGCAGAAAGGAAATTCTCCACTTGCACAAGGTGTGTAGAATTGGCGGGATGTTTGTTGTATCAGCTGCAGCTCCCTGTTGCTGAGAATGGAGGCATGCAAGGGAGACTTCCAAGAATGGGAAAATGGTATGGCTATATTTTTTTTTCCTGCTGCCAGACAAGAAAAGTGCAGCCCAACTGACCAGATACCCTGAGAGTTCAGATTTTTTTCTCTCTCCAAGAAAGTACAAAGGCTAATGACATCACAAAATGAAAATATCATCATTCCTAAGACAGAAGAACTATTGTTTAAACAGACTGATTTCTATTCTGTGAATTAAGCGACTTTGAGTATTTTCTTTAGTAATGAAACATAGTACATGCTGGTTTCTCACAGCCTGACCTGTTTCCTTCCTTTGGTTGAGTGCAGTTGCCCATTAAAACAAAACAAAACTAAAAACCCCTCAGATTCTATTCATCATTTTATTCCCATGATTATTTCATCATTGGCTATTTCACTTTTGTGGTATCTGCATACACTATTCAAGAAGAATTTAACTATCACTGCTTCTTCCCCATGGCTTTTTTCTGATGCATAGAGTATGCTTGACAAAACTGTGGTTGTTGAATGTTCTTTTACTTTTATTGACCAGATACACTGAATTTCATCCATGCTTACATTTAATCTTTAGGTTCTAAGTGAGTGTGTCCTGGCATCTAAATTCTGTTGCAGTGTCTACAGTTCCCTGGGGCCTGAAAGCTAAATGGTTCTAGGATGGAGAACGGTACCGTGACATAAACATAGAAGATGCTAACTACCCACAAAGGGAAAAAAAAACCCCAAACACACAGCACTACTCTGGGGTAGCTTGCTTGGATGTGCCTCCAGAAACTTCACAGAACACAAATGTTGATGGTGCAGACGACTTAGGAGTTTATCACACTAGGGGCCAATTTTGAAGTTAAAATGACACTGAAGTGGTGTTAAAGCAAACTTGAGCCTTCATGAATTTAAAGCAAATTGAAGGCAAATTTAAAGTGGAAATAACGTTATTTCACAATTAACGTTCATGTGTGATTTCACAACTAAAGCAATTTTGAATTTACACTTTCTATAGAGATCCGAACTTGAAAAGATGTGGATTAATCCTCCTTTAACTGCAGGGTTTTCGCAATGTCGTGTGAAATAGTGTTGCTTCATTCTCCTTTAAATCTAGTTTAACTGCGGGGTTTTCGCGATGTCGTGTGAAACGGTGTCGCGTAATTTTGCAATTTATCTGGGATATCTTTGGATTAAGTCCTTGATCTCCCTCATGTGATAAAACTCTATGTATGAGTTTGCTAAGAACAAAGGAAACAAAGGAAAAATATAAACAAAGGGGGAAAAAATCTATAGTGGGAACATTTGAGCGTACTCAAAGCATACAATTGGTCTGCAAATTCACCCATTGAAGGCAGTTTGGAGATGGAACCTACAATATAAATTGTAGGGATTAATCTTTGGTTGGCTCCAGGATTTTGTCAGTTCTGGGCAAGAGAAGAAGGGAAAAAACATGGCACTGGTTTGAGATGGCTCTGTTTGGACATGCTTACAGAGAAGGAATTTTTAAAACACTGCATGTCCCCACAAAACCCTCGCCAACTCTTAAGATTCTTGGCAAGGGATTTCTCACAATCTCCCCATCCTCACAGGCCCATCTGGGTGGACCATCCTTGGCTGTGGAACTCCCTCCCACAGGAGGTGAGGCTGACTCTGCTTTCCTCAACAGCAGGCAAACACCCTTTTTGTTTTGTATTTCAGGAGGCATTTGATGATTAATTATTTCCATGCAAAAGGGCTTTTGGAGGGGCATGTGTGCCGCATTTTTGTCTTTATCGTTTTAGCTTTAAAATGGTTTTATACTGTTTTAAAATGTCCAATAGCTAATTTAACTTATTTTGAAACTTTCGTACCATCAGGAATCTTCTCAAAGAAATTTTTGAGCCCTGGAAAACTGGTAAGCAGACTTTAATGTTTTCACATGTCAACACTAACTGACCACTGTAAAGATCTGACAGACCTTTATCACATTATGCAGCCCTTTGAAAATGTAGGATGAGGGTCATGATTTGCATCTTTCTGGATCCTATTACATTCCATCCTACTCCCACAGTTGTGTAAATACGCATTATACCAGAGGCCTGCATATCACTCTGTACTGCATCCAAAGAAGTGCGTTTCCACTTACGAAAGCTGATGCAAACATAAAACCCAGTTAAAGGTGCTGCCACTCACATTTCATTTTCTCTCCCTCCATCCCATATCCTCTTTTTTATGCTGCAAGAACCTAACAGGACGGCTTCTTTGAAAATTACCATTTTGTATATCTGTGTCAGTGAGAAATAGAAGGAATAGCTGAGTTTGGTGGGAGGAGATGTTGGGGGCAAGAATGATCATGAAAGAGTCTTCTAACACTTAAGTGCTAGCAGCTGTTTGCATCCAGCATGAGAAGCTTTGTAAACAGGATGTGCTTTGTTCCATATCCAAAAGGGGGAGGAAAAAAACCTTGCTCAACTGACCTGAGACAGATACCTCTTTTGAAAAGGTGGAAGGGGAGGGGAGGTCCTGGATCATCCTATTTATGTTAGTAGAGTCTGCTGTAAGTGTAAACCACCTGACTTCTCAGAGAATCTGGAATTTTTTCATTGACTTTCAGCATTTTGATTCAGCATAAAAAACAATGAACAGCAATGAGTCCATGTACTCTCTTAACTTCCAGATAATTTTTTGGAGACCTTACACAGCAGGCCTGTGAACAGTTTCCCAACTTTCATTGTTTGCCTTACAAGTAACTTTGGAGGCTGCCTGTTGGGAGTGCAAGGGAGGCAGAGGCAGCTTAACCCTTTTGTCCCCTTTCCCAAATACTACTCAGAGCAAAAGATTCTTGGATTTGCCTTACAACCTTTTCCACCCGCTTTCACCCTCATAGTGTGGCTACAGGCATTCAGGAGTGAATGGGAAATGCAACGCTTATATTTTACCATTCCTGTTGTTCTCTTCTTTTTCACAACTATATACAATGAATAGGCCCATAAGTGTGCACTCCAACTTCCTAACCTCTACGATTCATTTGTGTCTTTGTTTACTTCCAGATAAATGTATTAACTACAAGAAAACATGCTAACCTTGATGCCATTCAAATATTTAAGTTAACATTTCTAAATACTGAATTGCATTAGAGGGTGCCAAACTTTCATTAATTCATTCATTTAACTTTTATGCTTCCTATCACCCAAGATAAGGAGCCAATTCAGCTCACAGCATACATTTGTTAGCAGCAATGAGGTTTTGAGGAGAGCAGGCTTGCTTTTATTCTGGACACTGCTCTGTATTCTTCCAGAATGATTCTGGTTTTTTTCCTCCCCCCAAACAAAGGGATCAGACAATCTATCACCATATTTGTTCAATGTGTATGCAGAAAATAGCATATACAGAGCAGGTTTAGACTCAGAGGAAGGAGGAGTGAAGAACAGAGGAAGGAACATCAGCAATCTAAAGATATGCAAATGTCACTGTAATACTAGCAGGAAATAAAAATGACTTGAAAAAAATGCTGAAGAAAGTCAAAGAAGAAAGGTAAAACAGGCTTAGTGTTGAACATTAGTGACCATGGTGGGTTTATATGAATTCAACCTAGACAACAAGGAAATTGAAATAAAGACTTAAGAAGTCTAGGAATGGGAAGGCAGCTATGAAAAAGCTGGACAAGATTTAAAGTGCAAAGATATAAAATGGAACAATATGTCAGGATTGTCCAAGCCATAGTATCTCCTATCACCATGTATGGATGCGAGAGCTGGACAGTGAAGAAAGCAGACAGAAAGAAAAGCGATTCATTTGAGATGTGGTGCTTGAGAAGAATTCTGAGAATACCATAAGTGAAAAAATATCAAATCAATGGGTACTAGAACAGACTAAGCCTGAGCTTTCCCTGGAAATGAATTTAGATTTTTGTATTCGTACTTTGGCCACATCATGAGAAGGCATGACAGACTTGAAAAGAAATGCTAGCAAAGGTGGAGGGCAGTAGAATGAGTGTGGAAGGCCACATGCCAGATGTTTAAACTCGGTCAGGGAGGCCCTGAGTCTGCATGACTTGTGCAGAACAATTGAGGACAGAAGGTTTTTTGTAATGTCTCATTCACAGGGTCACCATGAGCTGAAGCTGACTCAAAAGCAGTTAACAAGAACATAGTGCAGATGAGAACCACTGTGGCAAAGCAGCTTGGATGTAGGACTCTAGGAGACCAAAGTCCAAATCCCCACTCACCCATGGTCACCCACTCTTAGCCTACAGAGGAAGGCCACAACAAACCTCCTCTGAACAAATCTTGCGAAGAAAACCCTATGATATAGTTGCCATAGGCTGGAGTCAGTTTGAAGGTAGATAACGGCAACAATAAAGTGGCTGAGAAGTAGTTGAACAACACTTGAAATGGGGTAGGATGTTATCCATCACACTTTGTTTCCACATTTTGCTTCTCTTCTTTTCCCACTTTGGCTACTGCAGCATAACACAGAATACAGTATTATTCTTTTATTTATATGCTTTGTTATTGTTGTTCTTTTGTTTGTATATTTTTTTTCTCCACAGAGCACAGGGTGGTTATAGATGGTGCTTTCTCTCTAACCATGTGAGTTAGATAATGGATGTGGTTTAGCTAAAAGGCAGCAATTGCATCAGTATCATGAAGGAGCTTCAGGACAAGTGGACATTTTACTTTATTGAAAGAGAGGCAAAACTCAGCATGTTTAAAAATGATTTCATTCTAGATATTAGTCCAATGTGTTTTGCAAATATTTATATGGCTTTACTCAGGGGCTGTTAAAAAAGGGGGGGAAAGGTATAACACATACACATCAGTAACTTGAAACAAGTCATGAATAGTGCAAAAGCTGCTTGTGCATATATGGCTCTATTGAATGGAATCTATCAAAATCAAACCATTAAACCAAACATAACGCATAGGTATAAAAACAGGAAACCTTATATATTTACAAAACTACATATTTAAAAACCAACTTGAAGAGGTTTTACAAAGACGTGTCTCAAAATCTTCCGAATGTCAGTGTTCAAAGCTGAAAGAGAAACATGAATGTACGGATTTTGTTTCCTTTGGTATTTTTCCACTGTGTAGTTTAATTTGTTTGTTTTTCCTTGTAAGAGAAAAATCTGTTAATGAAGAAAGATGGGATAACTTTATGGTGCCTTAGAGCTGTGAGAGGAGGCTCTCTTTCTAGAAGACCCCCAGTCTATCAAACTCCTAGATAAGCATGTAGCGTACCTTTGAAGACAAATGTTTTAATACAGGCACTTCTGACCTAGAAGCCCTTTTAACCTTAACACTTTGTGACATATGCTACTTAAAGACATATGCTACCAATACATGCATATCTAAACTAACACTCTCTCACACCCTGTCAACGTAGCTTCTGTAGCTGTGCCAGTAAGCCATACCATCAAGATGATGTGTTCTTTAATGCTACACAATAATAGCACCATGTTTCCACTTTAGCTGCCCTCTATGAAAACTTCCTGGGATTTGTAGTTTGACCAGAGATGAAAGATTCTAAGGGTGCTTCCCCTAAACTGCAACTCCCAAGATTCCACAGGAGGTTGCCATGATGGTTAAAATAAAATTAGAGCTCTATAATGCCGTGGTGTGAAAGGGCCCTGTGTTGGCGTTCCTTACTCACGTCTCCCCTCATTTATTTTCCTTGGCAAATTACTCCATCTTTCCTTGAGCTCCCAACTACCTTCAGCCCGTTTACTTGAGGTTACTAGGAAATTACCTAATCTTTCTTACCCAGACTCCAACTTTCTACCTGCTTCTTTCAGTATATAGTGATTGTCAGATTGGGGAAAAGTCAGGAGTAATAGGCATGCTTCCAGCAAAGTTGCATGATCATGCTGAAGGTTTTCAAAGACATTGACCCAGAACTTAACCCATGAAGACCCAGGAATGCTCCAGGAACAAACCATTCATGGGGAAGTCCCAATGGTTTGTTGCTGGAGCATTCCTGGATCTTCATGGATTAAGTCCTAGATAAGCGTGACGTTGTTTGAAAATCTTCAGTGGTGCACTGAAGTCTGGTAATCTCCTAAGTGATTAGGCTCAGTTGGCTGTTTGCTGGACAACTTTCCATCTGGCATCAAGCGCTGGAATGCTTGTAGCTACTGACAGGATGGAGTGATGCAAATCATTTCCTTGTTTTTGTTATTTGAAATACCTTGAGATCAAACTTTCCTCACAGCAGCATAGAAGAGGGTGCAAAAAAGTCAAAATGTTTATGAGGATTGGTATGGATTAGTACTACATCTGAATCCTGGCTACTAGGCCCGATAGTATCAATGTAGTGGTTTGAGTGCCTGAGTACGATTCCAGAGATCAGGGTTTGATTCCCAGCTTGGCCATGAAACCCACTGGGTAATCTTGGGCAAATGACATGCTGTCAGCCTCAGGAAAAGGCAATGCCAAAATCTCCTCTAAACAAATCTTGCCAAGAAAACTCTGTGATAGGTGTGTCTTAGAGTTGCCATAAGTCAGAAACAACTTGAAGGCACACAAAAACAACGATAACCACAAGAGTTTTTCTAGCTTCTAAATGGCACAGATATTTGGAGGGTAGTTGAGGAAGTAGTTCTTTTTCAAGGAGCTGTTCAATGTGCTGAATCTATTTTGAGGATAGAGTTCAGCTCCTTTAACATTCAGGCAAAACCTGGAGAGACTTTACCACCCCACTGTTGTGGCAGTGACCAGGTCCAAATTAATATCATCTTTCTCTAAATTTCTCCATGGCGCCTCTCACTTGTTTTGATGAAGCAAGACCTGGGTGCCACACATTCATAAACATACAAGTCCTGGTAATGATGTATGTAGGCATCATGGGGGTTTACATCTGTATATGTACATTTTGAAACCTTGTGGAAGGAGGTATCTAGATCCATTGTGCAACAACACCCAAGGTCAATTCCTGGTGCAGCTCAATCTCCCTAGCAATTTATCATCGACAAGTAAATGTCTGGGGACATTGTGGCTGTATATTGTAGAGATGGAGTCTTCTCCTTTTTCCTCTTACCATCTATAAATGGAGAAGTATGCTCCACTAGTGGTGACATGGCTTCAGACTATTTATATGATTGTAGATTGCCGAATTAATGTAACAAAACCAGCTCTGTACAGGATTATATCAAAGTGCTGCCAGCCCCAAGAAGGCCAAGACACTATTGTTTCTTTGTTAGATTTAAATCCAGGATATAAAGGACACTTATGAACTGAACTACATAAAACCCTAAGATCAGTCAAACCCACCCACCCCCCACGCAATAAATACATTTTTCTTATCTTGTACTCAGGTTTATAACACATATTAGAAATAGGAAATGTTTTTATTATAGGTACTTAGTACACTTGGGAAACTGGAGCCAAGAGAACAATAACTATGGTATATAATGGGAGCAAGCAATACCTGGATGGATATACCAGATGAAGTGAGAAATGGGAACAAAGAAAATGATGTAATCTCGATATACCAGATCAGTCACTTCGCTTTCTGTATCCGAATATTCCACATTAAAAAAAATGTTCTCAAGTTTTTGTCTGCTTTTTCAGGGTCAATAATAATCAGGGGAAATGGAGTACATTTTTTATCACAGGATAAAGAGAATTCCAGACAGTGAGACAACTTTTGCGACTTACGTTGAAGACTGCTATCTCATGACTGAGCAGACAAGGGATCTTTAAGTCTGCTGTGCTGTTCTTTCTTCAAAAGACACCTTATCTGGCTATCAACAATAATGCAAGAGAAGAACAGAAAAAGAAAAGGAATAGCTCCTCCAGAGAAAGGGCTGAAACTCAGAGCATAACCTAAGAATTTGTTAACTGGAGTTATTTGACCTCACTGTAACTGGAATTAAATAGGGTTTTCAAGGGAGAGATCATTTCTCATATGGCTCCAACTTTCATGCTGTTCCTTTTTTGGTATTGTTTCAGTCAAACTCTACAAAGAAAATTAGAAGTTTGCCTTTGGAAAAGTCAGAAGCGTACCACATTTAGCTGCAATTTGTTTTAATTTACAAACACAGTTTCTTTTAGCTTTCATTTAAGGGAGGAAAGTCATCATAGTGGGTCATTGTTTTAGTTTTTGTCTTTTTTCTGTTGTTGTGTAAATGTTGTTGTATATATCTAAATTTTATGTTGAATATTTTTATTTAAAAAAATTACAAATGCCCCTACCCAGACAACAGACAGACAGTGCTGGAGCCTTTATCTCTTTACACTAGAGATTTAGGCCATTTTTTTTTCTTAGCCATTACTACGTAACTATCTTAATTACTACTCAGATCACTCATTTTTCTGATTTGTTTGCTAGATTTTGATTTTGTTTAAATTAGGAGGCAAACTATAACTAGATGTGTGTAATTAATAGTGCCATGGATCTCAAACAGTTTTCCTGAAACACAAGGAAACTTCAAAACTCGACAAGATAATCAAAAGTTATGACAGGTTCAGCACCACAAAAATGCTCAATTTAGAGGTTTTCCTGGTCACAGCTTCATCTCAGACTCTGACATTTCAGGACCAAAGCCTGAGATCTATAGACATGGGACACACAGATCCATTAAATTTTTTCAAGCTATGGACTGAATGCAAAAAATCAAACTTTCTCCAGCTTTATTTATAAGCACTGCTTTTAAGAGCAGATGGGACTTAACCATTTAACCAATGAACATTTTCCAAGATCTGCTTTGAACACCTCCCAAACTTTTCCTACCTCTTTTAAAATCATTTTTGTTAGCGTGGATTTTATCACATGGGAGCTGGAGTCCAACCAAAGAAACTTTTCTAAGAAAAAACTCAGTTTTCCAAACTTTGCTTTTAATGGCTTGCTTCCATGGAGCAGTACCCTTTACTGGCCATATTTTCCTTTTTTACACTTAAGCTGTGAAATCCTCCCATCACCAATAGTAATTATGCTACTATTAATGAGTAAATATTTGGGGGAAAGGAAGATGATGATGGTAACAACAGTGGCAACGGCAACAGTCATAAACATACATGACCAGCATGGAAATCCTATGTATTTCTACTCAAAATCTAGTATGAGAAGCTTTATAATCCAAAATCCAGAATGTGAAGCCTTATAATTCACTTGGGTGGTGGGACACGGAGTGTTAACAAGTACTGAACTGTTTGTATTTCTCTATTTATATTATTTTTCTTCCTTCCTTCCTTCCTTCCTTCCTTCTTTTCTCTTTTCTATATGTCCTATGTAAAAAAATTTTTTCCTTTTTTCTCTATATAGTTGTTCATATTTCACTATATTCAAAATAAAAAATAAATAAATAAACAGCCTTATTGTGTTAATGAGACTTACAATTTTAAAATGCTGAGAAACTAACATATCCAGGACAAAGAGAATGAAAGAGAGAAAAAAGAAGACACAAAGAGAACAGAGGAACAAATGAATGAAAGAAGAAGAAGTGTTGGCAGAAGCTGTGGAGGAAGGAAGAAGGAGAAAGAGGATAAGAGAAGGGAGGGAAAAGATATTTAGTGAGGAGTTGCCAAAGGAGTAAGAACACAAAGAATAAGAGGACAAAAATAGAGAAGTAAAACAAAAAGTTAAAGGAGAATGAATCAAGTATTTAAACACAGCTGAAGAAGAAAGACATTTGCATCAGATTTAGTTTGGTTTGGTTTTGCTAAAAGTTGTGTTGACTATTCAGCCACTTCAGCTAGTGTTGGGAATTTGGAAACAGAACTGGGAAAGGTAAGATAAGATAAGATAAGCCACAAAATACCATGTTTCCCCGAAAATAAGGCAGTGTCTTATATTAATTTTTGCTCCCAAAGATGTGCTAGGTCTTATTTTCAGGGGATGTCTTATTTTTCCATGAAGAAGAATTCACATTTATTGTTGAACAAAAAAAAATGAACATTTATTGTACAATGTATATATATTTATATACAAAAACCTTGCTAGGTCTTACTTTTGGGGGAGGCCTTATATTTCACAATTCAGCAAAACCTCTACTAGGTCTTATTTTCAGAGGATGCCTTACTTTCAGGGAAACAGGGTAGTAATCTTATAGTACCATATTTGCAAACTACTAGGACAATTAATGCTGAGGCAGCTCAGAATTTCTTTGTGTTGACTGCTCCCTCTCTCTGAGCCAGCTGAATAAAAGCTACTCCAAAGCATCTTGCCAGCACTCCACTGTAAAGTAGAGGAGGAGGAAGAGAAGAAGAAACCACAAACACTAGCACCACCAGTATTACCACCTGGAGAAGAGGGACAAATCCTACACATAACTATTATTTTCAGTGTGATGGTACAGTCTAATAGGTCTGGGAAGTCAAATATTTCACGTGAACCAATTGCACATCTTTTGTTGTTGCTTTGTGCCTTCAAATCATTTCCAACTTATGACTACCCTAAAGTAGACATGGGTTGCTGTTTTTGGGTTTGTCTGGATTTTTTTTGCAAGATTTTTTTTTTCAAAGGGGGTTTGCCTTTGCCTTTCTCTGAGGTTGAGAGAATGTGACTTGCCCTTAGTCACCATGATTTGAACCCTGGTCTCCAGAGTTGTAGTCCAACAATCAAACCACTATGCCACACTGGCAAAATTCATTATTAAATCTGTCACTTTATTTCCTTGGGCTTGAAATATTCTGAGAATCGTAACCTGGCCTACAGAAAACAATTTTCTGTGTTTGTGTATTGAAGATACTGTGCCTGTTCATGTCCGGTAGATATCCATTACGAATGGCTCTCACCCATCTTGACCAGATGTTGCATTCATTTCACTGATTTTAGTTCTGCTTAAAACTCTCAGTTGGTGACACACGTATTTCTGTCTCTCACACTGCTTGACCTTTTGGCATCACTTATGAAATAATAAGTGAAAATGATAGAACATGAAGCAAAACCCTCCCACACACATTGGGAAAGAGGTTGTAGATGTCCGTTGCAAATACTGATTCTTGTTCCAACATACTTCATCTTCAAGTTCAGTAATTTAAAAAAGGGTCAAACAACTTATCATAAGTGGATCTGAGTAACCCATCATAAGTTACTACATGCTGAATATCCCTTATTTGAAACGTTGAGGACCAGAAGTGTTTTGGATTTCAAAATACCTGGAATATCTGTATTTGAATATAAATACATAATGTGATATCTTGAAGATGAGACCCTAGTCTAAACACGTAATTCTTTTATTTTTCATTTACACTATATACACATAGCCTGAAGATAATTCTATGCAATGTTTTTAATAATTTTGTGCATGAAACAAGGTTTGTTAACACTAAACCAACAGAAAGCAAAGATCACTATCTCAGTCACCTGTGACAAAAGTTTTGGTTTTTGGAGTATTTTGGACTTTGGAATTCCAGGTAAGGGAGAGTCTATGGAGCTTATCAGATGAACTTTAAAACCGGATCAAGCATCCCGGGCAGGAGCTGGGAAGCGGGATGGAGGCTGGGATTATTGCATGCTAAATTGGCACCTAATTGCCCCCCTGCCATCAGTTTGGCTCCATGCTGGGTCCCAGCCGCACTTTCACCAGCTCTTTTTGGAAGTTGGAAATTTTCCGGCTTCCATTTTTGCATAGCTAATAAATAAATAAAATTAGTTTACGATTGTGACTTAAGGATAAACATTTTCCCTTTTTTTTCAATGAACAATTTTTTTACTTACATTTATACTTGCAGGAATATACTTGCCTCACTAAACAGTGAAGAAGGAACATGCCTTGGTTCAAGTTTTGGCACTTGTTCCATTTAGTGCCTGTTTGTCAGCTATGAGAGACTTAATTCCTCAAGAGGTAGATCACTTCATAACTATTCTATCACTAGGCTTAGACGAAGTATAAGTTTGACCCCAAATGGTGGCTATAAATTTACATTCTTAAAATCTGGCATAACTCAAAATAGCTTCAGGTCTGGCAGAAAAATTCAGATGTGTTCACATAATAACTATAGCTGAAAGCATGTTGTGATTCAGCACATTAGAATGCACTGTTAAGTCTATAAAATATAGGCAAAGTCTGGAAAGCAGTTTGCAAAGTAACTTGCATCTGTTAAGACTTAAATCTTCTAAGTGCTATACAAATTTCACATGCAACTTCATTGTCCCATAGAATAAACAAGCCTTGCTTCATTGGCTGTAAATAGGCCTTCTACTACTTTCGAAGACATGTCTATTATTAGTATTCCCAGGTTCTCTTTTAAACCTTGTTGACATGACCAGGAACAATCATGGGTGTTTCATTGCCTTGTAAAACATTGGTTTCTGGATTTCTATGGTAAACCAACAAACTTTGTTTATGCTTCCAAGGAGTCACTCAGGTATTTTAGCCACACGGTTTGCATTAAAAAATGTGATTGAATTCAGAACTTGACCCAAAATACATACCCATGCCATTTTGCACCATTTTTTAAAAAAAATGAAACAGCTATGAAGCTAAATTGTATCTAACCTCTTTTCCTCCCTTTTTTCATTTTAATAATCGTTGAATGTTATTCTTCACTTTGAGCTGACTTTGTTTTCTTAGTAACTTGAACAATCACGAAAATGGTAAGGAGCTGGAGCAATTTCTACTCACAGCTTTCAGTTTTAAAATGATGTATTTGAAATATGAATCTCTGCTCACCTCTGAGTTGTTCTGTGTCAGAGCTTAGAAAATGGACTTTTGGCCACTATGGTTTCCAGAATCCCTGAGCCAGAATGACCAGTGGTTATAAACACACAGAACTTACAAATCAAACCCATGTTTCACTTCCAATGACCAATCACAAACAAAGCATGCTAAATGTAAAATGTGTAGGTGAGGAAAATCACTTGATAGACAGGCATTTGCCAACATTTGAAGGAATCTTTCTTCTAAATATGTGCTAAACATATCCTTTTAATTTGCCCTTTGGAGTTGGCCTCAAACTATTGTGAGGCAGAGGTAGGTCCTTGATAGCTTACCTCTGTGTCTTTTTTGTATCAGAAACACTGTCCTAAGCAACTAGAATGTGAGCCACAACACTTGGAACAATTACAATTACAGTTATCATTGTAATCTGGAATATAGAGAGTTAGTGGTCCATATTGATAAGACTAGTGTGTTATTTTTTCTCATATATACTTCTGGAACATTGTCAACAGACCCAACATGGTGTGAGAAACAGCGTTGTGTAGTGATTTGAGCATTAGACTAGGATTCTGGAGACCAGGACTTGAACCCCTGCTGGGCCACTGGGTGATCTTGGGCAAGTCACACTCTCTCAGACTCAGGGGGAGGCAATGTCAAACCCCATCTGAACAAATCATACCAAGAAAACCCCATGATAGGTTCATCATAGGGTCACTATAAAGTTGGAGACAACTGAGGGAACACAACAACAACACAAATGTTGTTGAATTTATTGCAATGATATTTATATACCAAAGCAGAGGATTTAGGCCATTATGTACTTTGGAACAAACAGGGAGGATGAGAAGAATGCTGGCACACGCTTATGGTTCAGTCAAGGAAAAGTCTCCCTCAGAACCTGTCCATGTCATCTTATAATAATCACAGCCAATACAGTGTTATGTCAACAGATGACTCAGAAGAAAAAGAAGAAGGAAAATAGGCAAAAAAAGGAAGGCAGCACCATTGGAAACAGACCAAACAAAAGTCAGCAGCCAAAATAAACTAGTTGCGGCTCTGTAGCAAACATGTGACCACAGTCAAGAAAAAGTTGAAATCAAATAGAATTAGCTTTGTCTTCTTTCCAGACCTCATACCAAGGCAGTCTTATACCCCATTTAGAAACAAATGTGTGCCATACCATGTAAGGACACAGAGGGGGGCAGGAATCAATATTGGCTTGAATGCGAAAAGCAAATGGATGGCATTACAAGCCTTATCACTTTGAAAGCAATAAATATGGGTATTTTATGCAGGGCTCTTTAGCAGGGCCAGTCCTGCCATTAGGTAGACAGAGGTGATTTCCTCAGGCTGTAGATGATGGAGGGCAACCATAACAGTCTATGGCTATTCCCCCTGTCCCTTCCTGGACAACAGAGCTGGTATGCCACATGGTCTCTCTTGTACCCTTTCAACCAGCCTGGTATCCTCGCATACAGAGGGGAACACTATCCCAGCACCAGTGATGAAGTAAAGTCCAACTGCCAGTTCAATTCATTCTGCCAGCATCTTGGCCTTTGCCTCAAGGAGCAAAATACTTTGTGTCTAGAGGCAAGAGAGTTATATCGTGAGATCAGCAGTACTAGTGCCAAAATTAAATGGAAAGAAAAGGAACAATGGGACTAAAGTCATCTATTCTTAGTCCATACAAGAGCAGAGAATTTACCATTCAGTGGATCTGCTTGACCCGTGATTACCCAGCATGGTTCTAGTCATAACCGGCAAATACAATGGACCCTTGGTATCTGCTTGGGTTTTGCTCCTAGGACCCCATGTTGATACCAAAATCCATGGATGCTCAAGTCCCATTATATACAGTGGCATAATAAAATGTTGTATCTTATGAAAAATGGCAACATCCAGGTTTGATTTTTTTTTTGATTTATTTATTTATTTAGGAATGTTTTCAAGCCATAAATGGTTGAAACTATGGATGCAGAATCCACACATATGGAGGCCAGTCTACATTTATGAAACTACAATCTTTAAATAGTTTATGTTTTGTAAGCTGTTTTGCTAAGATTAAAGGTTGCCCCATAGAGATGCAAGTGGTTTTCCTCCACAGCTTCTTTTATCTTTATAGCTATTCCCCCCAAGAATGATCATGACCTAATTCTGATTTTGTTGTATTCTAGAGTTGTCACCACTGATGATATCACTATTCTCAATGTGAATAGGAAACAGTTTACGAGGTTGTAAGTCTGACTTATCACATTGTAACTAACGGGATGCTAGCCACAGCTCTAACAGAACTTTCCTGTGCCTTAAAACTGCTTATACTAGCTTGATATCTGTTCTGTTAGTGGTTCTATATAAGATGTCTCTAGTTCTCACTGTAGTGACAGACATAGGACTGGGTTGGTGCTGTTCTTTTCTTTGACATCAGGTACATTTCCACTCATGGTGACCCTGAGAAGGTGAAAGCACCAAGAAACCTGGTCATCAACTGCCCTGTTTAGGTCTTGCAAACTCAGGGCCATGGCTCCCTTGATTGAGTAAAGTTATTCCACCTGTAGTCTGGTATCTCTCTCTTGGAGTTTATCACATGGGAGGAATTTCTCTTAATTGCAAATGGAGCCAATTCACAATTATGTGAATTCGCTAGTTTAGCGAATTTACGTGAAATCTGATTGCATTCGGAATGCATTCAGAATGACTTCCCATTTCCCAAAAATGACCTCCTATTGCCTGAAATTGTGTGAGATACTCTAATACACAATTACGTGAAACCCCATGATTGCATTCGGAATGACTTCCCATTACCCGAAATTGCGTGAGATACACTCATTCACAATAACGTGAAACCCCATGATTGCGTTTGGATTGCCATTGCATTATACCCCCAAATTCCATCGTATGATAAATTCCTTCTTTTACTCTCTTCCACTTTACCAAGCACTGTTGTCTTTTCCAAGGAATCATGCCATCTCATGGTATGTCCAAAGTATGACAGTCTCAGTTCAGTCATCTTGGCTTCTAGTGAGAGCTCAGGCCTAATGTTCTAGCACCTATTCATTTCTCTTATTCTGTGGTATCTGCAAAACTCTCTTTCATTTCAAATGAGATGTTTATGTCAGCTTTCTTCACTGTACAGTTTTCACAACCATGCATACTGGGTTTTATCACTTCAGATAGTAGGTGAGGGCTCAGGTTTGAATGCTCCTCTGTCATAATAAAATAATGGTACATGGGGTGTAGTGTCTTGAATGATGGACTAGGACTCTGGGAGACTGAGGCCATACTTTCTCCTGGCCATAGAAACCCCCTGGGTGACTTTGGGCAGGTCATAGTCTCTTAGGACCTTATCAGATGGGAGGAATTTCTCTTTATTGTGAATGGAGACAATTGGAGCCAATTCGAATTCACATGAATTTGCTAGTTTAGCGAATTTACATGAATTCCAATTGCATTTGGAATGCATTCAGAATGACTTCCCATTACCCGAATATGACTCCCCCCATTGCCCCAAATTGTGTGAGATGCTTTAATTCACAATAATGTAAAACCATGATTGCATTTGGAATGACTTCCCTTTTGCCCGAAATTGCGTGAGATACTTTAATTCGCAATAATGTGAAACCCCATGATTGTGTTTGGATTGCCATTAGGTTATACTTCCACTTTCCAATGTCTGATAAGGTCCTTAATGTCAGAGGAAGGTAAGGTCAAATCCCCTCTGAACAAATGTTGCCAAGAAAACCACATGATAGGTTCACCTTAGGGTTGTCCTAACTTGGAAATGGCTTGAAGGAGCATAACACCAACACCAACACTTTTTTCCATGTGAAATTTCTTTATGCATAGAATTTACTTTCATTTTGATTTATATAGGGGAGTCACGTGAGCCTCCACCAACAGTTTGAATTGGCATAGCCACGGTCAGAGGCTTACCACGTAATTGAGAACTAGGGTGATGACTGAAACCTCACCCAAGTTTATTCCTCCCTAAACACACACTTTGTAAACTAATTTTGAAGACAAAAACTACCCAGTAGTTCCTCCCTCTTTAATGGTGTGCAAAATCTTTGCCTAAATTTTAAAAATCTCATGTTTGATTCCACTATCTATGTAGGTGGGATTTTAATCCAGATAAATAAATAACTCTACTGGCTGTCTTCAGGGTTTGAGGGTGAGTATCCATTCTCCAGGCCTTTCTTTTCATCTCATCTCCGACCCAGCCAACTATGCAGGCAATGTAGCTGTTAGAACAACTTCACTTGGTGATTCATGGACTGCAAATCTGAGGGATTCATTTTCAAAACAAGAAAACAACCACAGTTTTGTTTGGGGTGTTTTGCAAGGAAAATATATATGTTCCTTTTATTAATGCACAGTGGATGTTTTTTTTCCATGAGACTCATTTTGGCCACAACAGCATGGAAGTCTAAAGCCTTGGTTGTATGCTGTGGTTTTTCTATATTTGTTTTCTAAACAAACAGACAATAAATAATTGCTGCTGAAGAATGTACAATGCAGTTTGTGTTTGGGACCAGATGAATATTTCTTTTTCAAGATTCTAGCAAACAAAAAGGATTGTGTGTTGTTTTGCTGATCTTTTTGCCATCTACAAAATTATTTAACTCTGAGGACTCTTTCAAACGGGAGGAATTTCTCCCAATTCCGAATGGAGCCAATGCGGATTCATGTAAATTCGCTTGTTTAGCGAATTTACCTGAACCCCTGCTCCATTCGGAAGGCATTTGGAATTACTTCCCATTACCTGAAAATAACCCCCCCTTGCCCGAAATCGCGTGAGAAGCTTAAATTCGCAATAACGTTAAACCCATGATTGCATTCGGAGTGACTTCCCTTTTGCCCGAATTTGCGTGAGAAGAATTAATTCGCAATAACGTGAAACTCCAGGATTGTATTTGGATTGCCCTTGGATTATACTTCCAATTTCCCACGTCTGAAAGAGTCTGAGAGAGATTATTTATCTCCGATTACTCACCTAGGCAAGACATTTTTAATCATAAAAATAACTGGGGGGTGCTACAGGGGTACCAGAGTGACTGGACACCCTCCTTTTCCAGGAAATGTCATTTCAACCTTCTGTCCAGGAGGAATTCCAAAATGTCCTCCATTTTGAGCATGACGGATAAGTCCATTGTGTAACACCATGTTTATTGTTCCCTTTCAAGAAATTTGTCCACTTGGTAGACTGTCCTCACTGCAAACAGGAAGATAGGCTGGATCCTTCTAAAATTTCTTTGTTTTTTCAGAAGGGAAAAGGACAGCAAACATGTTAAGGAACAGGCTGCTTGAGGATGCAATGCAAAGGCTGAATGGGTTTTTTCTCTTAATTTCAGCACAATGGACAAATGAAGGGAATAATTTAAATGTAGATAGAATCAAGGGTTTGTTGCTGGTAAAGTATAATTTTAAGCATTTGTCTTGCCTAGAATTCTAGAAGTATATTGCAAGCCAACAAAGAATCTTAATGAAGATCTCACTGGGAAAATATGGTTGAGTCCATAATAAAATACAGTATCCCCAATATAGCTGTAAATAAACAATATGAAATTTATATTTACGCTAGTACTTTTTGCTTTTGTTTTGTAATGCCCTACATTTTTCTTGAATGTCCCACATTTTGATGCACCTTGTCCTCCTTTGTGGTGATGACATCTGGTCACCCTGAGTGGTACCTAAGGACCTTTTGAACTAATGTTCAAAGATCTACCCTCCATTTGCATTGAAAAGGATATATACTCTAAGGGTTTTTGGTGTTTCATTTATAACAGATTGTTTCCTGACTAGATAAAGCTTTTCACTTGGTGGCCTGTGAGTAAATTTTCTACAGAAAACATTCCTGTTGCTACCAACTGAAATGTACTTCCTGCACCATCATCCTGTGTTACTCCACTAAGGTGGCTGCAGTTAACAACAAAGGAGCTAAACAAATACTCCCTTTGGAATGCTGAGCTTATGTGTAAACCACTTTCAGCATTCCAGGCGGAGGAAAAGATGGGGTTTGGGGGCTTAGGCATTTAGCACAGGTGCTATAACAGGTCGCTTCCCCTTCCCCTGTGTCTTGTGTCTTGCAACAACTGACATGCAGCACAATCTCTTTCTTCTGTGTGAGATTCTACAGATGGTTGCCAGGGCATCCTGAACTCTTTGTCCATCACTACCTGTTTTGTCCTTCTCGGGAAGTTCCTAACAGTGGACACAGCGTGGTCTTTGTTCCCACATGAGAGCAGAGCACAGGGGCCTCTACATCTATAAAATATTACACAGCTGGTAGCTTATACCCATGAAGCTCTCTAAAATGATAGGCCTAGCATCGCCATGGTGTAGCATTGAACTGAAATACTGAAGTTCTTGTCTGGCATGCTAAATCAAAAGGTGCATTGTTGTGAAGCCCTCCTTCTTTCGGTATTCAGAGAACCTAACTCATCTCTCAGATATAAAGACTTAATCTCAGTCCATCCTGCAGCTGTCAGAATGGAAGAAGCTTATCAATTGGCTTTTAAATTTGTTTTTCCTCTATCCATCTTAAAGCTTAATTCGGGCGGCATCCTGATCTTATCACAAGGTTTTTGCTGCTGAATTTGCCACCTGAATACATCCTTGCTTCCAGGAGTGCTCTGTGTGGCTCTTTTTGGATCTGAGAGTTTTCTGGCTTAAGAAAATGGGTGCCGGAGAACTCCTGGAAGCAGGGATGCACCCAGGCTGTATTTGGGCAGCAAAAATGGTCTCATATGAACAGGATGCAGTTCGAACTGAAATCTGGGAAAGGTAAACTGAATTAATAAGCCAAATGATAAGTTCCAAAGTTTTTTAACACAGGAAAATGGTAAATTACAATGTTCTTCTAACCTGGATAAAAAGAATGTGGCTTATTGCACTTGCAGAAAAAAGAAGTTGTCAAACAAGAACACTAAAAAGGACAAGTAAAAGGAGACATACCTGCTTCTGTTTGCTATCCATTTATTATCTACAGTATACAAACAACATAGTTTAAGCTTCTGGAAATCAAATGAAATTTTGGGTTGACTATTTTAATGCTTTCTCAACTGACGTTTTTCTCCTTTGTTTTCTCTCTCTCTCTCTCTCTCTCTTTTATCTAATTGGAACAAATACTATATAATCAAAAGCCATTGATTGTGAATGACTGCATTGATTTTTCCTTGGCTGTTCCTGGTAGTGTGTTACCAAGCAGTTAAGATATTCTGTTTAACTTTTTCTACATCTTTTAAAAATTGTAAAAGAAAAAAAGAAAAAAAATAATTATATTGTTGGAAGGGATAAAGAGTCATCTGCCTTGGTCCAGGCCTCTGAGGGAGAGATGAAATGCTGGATCTGATCCCTTACCTCTCCACCAGTCCCTTTTCCTTTTGTGTCATGCCTTTTTAGATTGCAAGCATAATTAAATGATGGTATGTACGGTGCTGTGTAAACTAACAGTGCTATATAAATCAAGCTTAATCATCATCATCATCATCATCATCATCATCATCATCCAGCCTCCCATCAGTGCAGGAATAAGTATGCAACATACGCAAATTGATATTGGGGTTGGTCACAGCAGTGCTGGCAATTCACCACCTCCTCCAGCTCTCTCCACTTCCTATTAGCATTCCAGGTTGATCTTTCTTATAGGCTGAGAATCATGCAGCCCTCCAAATATTTTTGGACTGCAAGTCCAAGCACTGCTCACTGTTAGCTGTAGTGGCTAGAAGTGCCAGGACTTGTCATCCACCTGGAGCCCACTATTATTATTTCCACCCCTGATGTAGAAGGTATAGACAGAGTAAGGGTGCAGTGTGGAGCAGGACCCAGGAGATCTGTCTGGCATTTGTGGGTGTTGCCAGTTTGCCAGACTTTATCTCTGAGAGATAAGGGAGAGAACAAAAAAGTCTGGGCAGACTGGTTGCATCACAGGAAAGTGCCTTGAGTCAGGCACACACTGCTCCCATTTTCAAATAGATCTCTATTTACATGAATCCTAAAATTTAAAAAGTTGACATTCACACACATTTACATTACATGCTGTGTTGATTCAGAGTGGCAGGGTTCTAACAGTCCTGGTTTAACTATAATCTCACAGGTGGATAAGGGGGATTTCCATATCTGGATGCACTGTGAACAGTATATTTTTTAAAGCCGATAGAATGAACGGATACATGCATATGTAGGGCACAATTCTATTGAGTATTTTCATTACTCATGGACTGGAATGGAAGATTTATATAAATTTAAATGTATATAGGTGCAATGCTATATAAACCTGCATGGAAATAAGTATCACATAATAGATCAGGACTTATATTTTAGTAAGCATCCATGATCTAGCTTTGTAAATCTCTCGAGTGATTCTACATGGCTGGGTGATTCCGCAAATTAATGTTATCCATCATGCTATTTAACCCAACATCATTCAGGGGTGAGAAGGAGTAACCATGAGACCTTTTGAATATGTTCTGACAGATGATCATAAGAATCCAGATGGCTCTTACTTGCAGTGTGGATATAGATTCTTTTTTTTTTTTTAAATCTTTAATATCTTCAAGAAAGATGTGCAGTTCAGGAAGCTGAGCAGAAATAAAATCTGGGGAAGGAGGAATCAAAACATCACATTTCAGCTCAAAATTGGAAACTAACAAAGTTCCGTTCCCAGGAACTGAATTTGAATCCTGCAAAATTCAGTTCAGTTTCCATTTTTAAGGTCAGTAGCAGACTACATAATTGATGATACAAGAGTCCAATTTATTGTTCTAAAAATTTTAAAGCAAAATAGAAAAGAAGAGAATTTGGCTCTTGTTCACAAAAACATGTGAAGTCACAATAGAAGTAGATAGTATTTTGCTACCAAGTTTCATGCAATTAAGACATTGATTATTACATATAGATTACTTTCAATACTATTCAATTATATTGTGTAACAATATGCTACTTTGTTCAAAAAATAAATACTGTACCATAAAATAAATACTGTACCATAAGCTTGATACTGACCCTTTTGCAGCTCTTGGAACATCACATTAACCAGTAATATCTTGTACATTTTGCCAACTTCAAACACCAGTTCAAGCAATAACTACAGATACAAAGAAGTTTTAAATAGGTAATTTTTAGTTCAATAGTACAGTAGAGTCTCAATTATCCAACATAAACGGGCGGGCTGATAGTCGGATAGCCAAAAATGTTGGATAATCCAGAGGGTCCAAGAAAAGCCTTGAAATCAATACTGCAAACGTATTGAAGTTTTATTGCAGTAACAGTAAAAGTAACATTGCAGTAATGTCATAGTAATACCATTGTATTGTTGAAACAGTTCATTCCTCTGAAAATTTAAAGCAATCACTGATCAACATTGTGATGTACAGTACATTATAAACAGTTCAGTCTGAAAATTTAAAGAAATCACTCATCCTTTTCTGCAGCTGCAACGTCGGATAATCCAGAATGTCGGATGACTGAAGGACAGATAATTGAGACTCTACTGTAATTGAACTGCCTTTGCTACATGTTGAAACTACATTTACTTGAGATTATCCACCAAATGAATTAATTAAGGATGTATCCCGCCCCCCCCCCCCAGTTCACTAAAGTGTTGGAAAGAGAGTATCAGTTTGAATAAAGTTAACAAAAGCAATAGGCTGAGTTTTCTAGTATCCAATAATGAATAATAATTTACTGAGAATTTGTTTATGTATTAATGAAGTAAGTGTGTTTTATCTAGGACACACTGGGGCTTTTTAGATTGGCAGGAAAGTGTGATATGAAGTTGCCTTTTCCTTAATGCTTAGCAGCTACACTGCAAGCCCTAGGTGTGCATTTAAAAGGTACAGGGCTGCTAGACTGAGGGGTTTGGGAACGACTTATCTGAGGTCTTTTCTGTGGCTCAGCAGCTACATGGGAAGCTCTCAGAACGCTACAAACACAGGTGGAGCAGCTACATGGGCGGCAATGAACGCGGCTTTTAGCCGCGCTTTAAAAATTTTTTTCCTTGCCGGCTGCGAACTGCGCAATTGCGCAGGTACACAATACAGTGACATTATCATTGCCTGCTGGGAACTGCACAATTGTGCAATTGTGCAGTTCGCACCCGGCAAGGAAAAAAAATTAAAAGTTCAGCGGTTTATCACTGCGGTTCCTCTGCCTTTTAAAACTGTGCCGTTGCACTGGTGCATCATGAATGGACCCCCTTATTTTTTGAACGAATTGACATGTTATCCACAGTAGAATAACAGTAACAGCATCCTAGAGTCCCTACTGCGCATGTCTAGGGTTCGGATTAGGGGTGGAGCTAGGGTTTGGGAGCTTTAAAAAACTTCGCGGTTAAACCCCAGCTTTTACACCTGCAGGGAATTGAGTGTTTTAATTAGAAGTGAAGTCCACACCATGCATGCTCCCAACCCACGATCCATTATAATCCGCACCTCTATCGCTGCCTTTAAATGGGCGCCTTAAAGAGACAGAGCCCCATTTAACTGCGCAACTACACCTGAGCCTTTAGATGCACTAGCGCTATAGCGCTTTTTTAAAAAAAGGAGTGGGGAAAACCAGCACCTTTTAAAATGCGCTTCTTCTCCCTTAAAGCACCAAAATAGTGTTTTCATGGCACACTTTCCCTTTTTCTCATCTAAAGGCTGGGTTTTCATGCAGCCTTCATCACACCTCTTTTTGCCAATCTAAAATGGGCCACTAGATTCTAAGGCCTGCTATCTTCCTGGGACAATTCACGCTGTACAGTTAAAGTTATCCAGAGGTTTCTAGTCTGTTGAGCTACTAGAGCTCTATGGCTGATGATTTCAATGTCTCCCCCTCCCACAAACTGCAAATCCCAGCATTCCACAGCATAAAACCATGGAAGCTAAAGTGAAATAATAGCACCATAATTGTGTAGTTTGAACAGGTCACAAGAATATAGAACCTCCCTTTTCCCCCCACAAAAAGGGAAATTATTTCCACAGTTTTATCTGATGATTTTCTCAAACAGAAAAGTCAGTGTGAATGTTATCAAGTGATTTAAATGTCACTTGTGGAATGATCTTAAGCTTGCACAGATTCGTCATGATTAAAAGATAACCATGCTGATGTTCATGGACATAGGACTTTGTTGTGCAAAGGGAGAGATCTATTCTTTGAATATATAGATTGGGGGGCGGGGATGACGCTAACCTCTCTTTCAGTATATAGGAGGGCCATCTCATCTTCCTTCATTAAACCACCTATTGCTGCTTCCCCAGTTTGGTGGTTTTCTGAGTACAATACCAACAAGCTGCAGGCAGCATGGTCAATGATGATGGTGGGTGTTCAGATGTTTAGACCTAAGGAGATGGTTAGATAAGGCTTAAAAGTGCAATTAAAGCAGAATAGTCATGTATATGGCTGGACCTTATCAGATGATGCCATGGCTGAACTATAGTTGATCTGTCCTCAATCTGTGACTATCGCTTCTCATTGATGGCTGCTAATATCCCCGTTGTTGCATTAGATTTATGACTACAAAGGCTTCCCACCACCATTCCAAAGCAGCCCCTTTTCTTTCCCCCAAATTGCCATGACATAATACCTGAATTATTTTAATTAGAGAGGGAGAGAAACAACAACAACAACAACAACCCTGAAAGGCATGCTGGCAAAGCAATAGGGCAGGGAGACAAGGTTAAGGAGTATGCTGGGGAAGAGGGTCCCAGACCAACAATGGCAAAGGGACTGCTCCCACACCAGTATGTATTTGTTTCTTTTCATCAACACAATCGTGATGAGAACGGGGGCTTGTGTGATAATCTCCTAAGAGTTTGTCCTGGGAAAAAAAATCATAAAACAGGATTGCAAACAGGGAAACAAATTAATTGTAGACATAAGTGCAAAGAACCATAAAGAATGAGCAACTTAATTATAATAGAAGCACATATTTAATACAAACCCTTTTACATCCATACATAACAACTATGTTCCTTATTGCAAATACAGCCCATTTAATTAAAACTAGCAAACCTTTAATGTATTTTGTGAGACAAACATACAGAAATGAAGTTCATAGAGGTAAGGATAACCACAAATATTACTTACCAGATGGAATTAATGGCCATTTCTTCCCTGTCCCCCTGAAATACAATTCAGTTGTTGTAACATGACAATCAGGCACATTAGCTCGATATATATGGATACAGAACTTAATGAGAAAACTGATGGCATTTGCCTTGTACATGAGCTATGTTGTATCATGCCTTTAAATTTGGAGCTGTTATTCACAACACCCACATGAGATGTATTTAGATTAAAAATTAATTCAGCACTTTCAGAAAACAGCACCCACAAAATACAGGCTGCCATCCTGCATGCAATTCCATTGAAATTAATGGGATATAAACTGCTCTAATTGTATGTAAGATTACAGCTAGACTCTGTAAATGGTATTGTGGAAGTGATGCATGTTCTTTCCCCGCTCATTACTTCTTGAAAACAACAACATCTCCAAATAGATATATTCCTCTGCTGGAATATAAATAAGAGTTAAATACTACACTCGTACATTTTGCTAATCTGTTTTTTATGCTAAGTATGCACAGCACTAATACAATGCTTAATGCAGAAAGGCAGAGATATGTAAAGATACACTGTAAAAGAAAAGTTATTTTTATATAACATGTTAACTGTACAATTAACAGACTAGAGGGAAAATTTGAGGTTGGACTGGAGAGTTTAAGTTTTGTTGTCTTTCCAAGTTCTGTTTTTCTAAAGTTTAATTCAAAGCAGGAGTACTGTATGTTTTCCAGCTCCAGAGCTTTTACCTCGTTTCTATAAATTTTTGAAACATGTAACAGACAGCAAGAGGAGATTACGCTAATCTATCCAGATGAACTGCCAAATCCATCTGACAAGATGGATTTGGTAAGGCTGGTTTTGCTGTTGCCTTATCGGGCAATATAAAACTGTGTTCTACAATAAATACCATTAGCTTAGGACTTCTCAGGAAAGCACAACAGCAGATTAGTCACTGGGGGAATGTTGTTTTTACTGTGTGAGACATGCACTTAAAATGTCTTGTATTACTCGCTTCATATTTTGTACACAGAACTATGGATTGTATCTGACTTAGTTCACACTGAGGGAGCAAAGCAAGGTGATACCACTTCAGTGTGCAGTGAGGGGGTTCACACAATGGAAATATCTTGCAGACATATAAATGTTCTCCACATGTTCGTTGATTGCGTTCTAAGTAATTCTTAAAACTACAAATTCCCAAATTCCTTCCATACAATTGAGCCTTGATAGTTAAAGTGGTATCAAAGTGCAATGACAGGATATTATGGATACACTCTTACACAGAGTTTACAGTTGAACAGAGTAAATAAGAAAAATAATAAAATAAACTTTATTCTTATATCCCGCCTTTCTGCTGCAGCTGACATGACTAAAATATATTGGAATAATACATACTCTTAATAAATAAATTTAAAACAGGATTAAATGCAATACAGTTTAAAAATTCAACCTGTTAAAATGACAATAATCTTCTAGTAGAGGCAGTGGTTGCATACAGTAGAGAGAGTACGGAAATTAGATTGAACTATTCTGGGAAGGCCTGCCAGAAGAGATCCGTCTTGACAGCTTTTTTGAAGCTGTCTAGGCTGGTTATTTGATGGATCTTCTCCGGCAAGGCGTTCCATAGTCTGGGAGCGGCAGCGGAGAACGTCCTCTGGGAGGTTGCCATTAGACTGGTTTTTATGGGTTGCAATAAATTCCTCCCAGAGGACCTGAGGGTGCAGAACGGAAGTAGGCAATCCCTTAGATAGGTTGGACCCAAGCCATGTAGGGCTTTAAGGTAACTTATGAAATTATTCAAAGATAGAGCCATGCTAGTCTGGAAAATCAGTATGCTGGAGGGGCTACATTTTATTCCTGGGGCAGGCTATACATTTTAATGCTATATTTATTCCACATCTGCTGCAAATTGCTCCTGGAAGTCACTTCCAGTTGTGCTTTGGAGAATCTGTGTGTGTTTTCTAAAGATTTGTGGATGGTTGAGGAATTGGGGTAGATTTAAATGCAATCTGCCCCTTCTGGAAGCCTCCAGGAGTCACAATTCATTATTTGGGGACTGAAAAACACCCAGAGGAAAAAAACCAATGGAACATCTGATGAAAGACTGGGGGCTACCAAAAAGCATCTATGGGTCTCATGTAGCCCACAAGTCATACGGTTCTCACCCCTGCTTCGAGAGAAGTAGAAATTGATTGCATTTCTTGAAACTACAGACCAGAGCTGGTCCCTTTCATATGAGACAGTTATAGCACCGTCATTCTACTTTTACCACCTTAGTAATATTCTGCAGAATCGTGAGATCAGGAGAGGACTCACTTGGGAGAAAGCTTGGATATAAATAAATAAGGAAGACTTGTGAACAACTTGCCATTCAATACTAATGATGACTGTGGTGAATGAAGACACAACTGCTTAGACTAGGGGCAAGTGGAGATATAAAAAGAGCAGGGGAAGGAAAATTTTAATGTCTTGTGGGACTTTTAAGACTAACCAGTTTATTTCAGCCTAAGGTATTATGGACTATAGCCCACTTCTTCAGATGCAAATGGAAATGTACATCTGTGGTCCTAATTATATTTAGTTGTAAGCAAAACAAACCAACCTCATGCAGCAGAACTGTCCATCAGTCATGTCTTTGTAACCAATGTCTTAATGGTGATATAACAAATAAAAAAATAGTGTACAGTGCAACCAGAAAACCCTGTGCATGATCCAGCCAGATAAAACCATTTTGTTTCATTTGCCTGAATAGGAGTATATGCTAATTTTTTTATTTCAGTCAAACTGGTGGACTTTAAATGGGCTCAAGAAGGGCCCTGTCTGCATGGGCCAAATCGTCCTTCCCCGTTCTCTCAATGGAGTGACCAGAGAATATATGGCCCAAACCCCAGCTTTGATGTGAACAGACTATTATGATGGGGTCCACAGATAAGAAATTGTGTGTGTGTCTGTGTGTGTGTGTGTTTAAAATGAAAATGAGAGGAGGAAATTTTGAATATTCACCAGATTTTGCAAAAGCACATAAACGAAAGCAAGGCTTTATTACTTCTTCTTTTTTTTAACACAACAAGCCTAACCTTGTTTACTCAGAAGTCAACTTCTTAGTACATTTAGAACTGTGTCTTACGGAAAATTAAGATCCAAGGAACTCCTGCAAAGTTGAACTTGCTGCTATGTTATTGGTACTAGGTAGCGCCTGCTTCTGGTATTCGACACGACGTTTAATGAACACTGAACAGGATGAGGATTGAATATGCCGGCAGAGCTATGCAGAAAAGAAAATGAAAGAAAAAAAAATACAGTTGCAGCAATGCTCAGAGTGTAAGCAAACATTTGTCAACTTTTAGGACCAGCAAAAGAAAACATTGGTTCTCTCTTAGGAATATTTGGAAGCAAAAGACTAACTCATATCACCATGGAATTAGTAGAGCTTATCCACTAATTCATATCACCATGGAATTAGTAGAGCTTATCGCACGGCACTTGCAAGAACAGGAATGGAACAGAACGGAACAGGGGGGTTAATTCATAGGATAATGCTGCCGATGCCACCGGAAGTCCCCAACCCATTAACCAACTGTTTCTGGCAGATGATTTTTAAGGATGATTTTGAACCATTCTTCAAAATCGGCTGTCATGGAATGGCTGGGAAACGGCTTGGGGACTCCCAACAGCATTGGTGGCGTTCTCTGGTGCAGTAACACCCCTTCTCCCCCCCCCCCATTCTATTCTGTTCCATTCCTGTTCCTGCAAGTGCCGTGCGATAAGCTCTAGTGTTAAACCTTTTCCCCAGAAAAAACTTAGATCATAGTAGAACAGGTTCTTAGCCCAAATGGAGATATATGGAGCTGGTGTGTATGTGTGTGTGTGTGTGTGAAAAGGGTGAGCCTTGATATAGAGAATGCGTGTGTGTGCAGAAGCTAGCAATTGTGATAAAGGAATAAAGATATGAGTGTTAAAAACCCCCACCAATTATTATAAAAACTCAGATTGGAAAGCTCTCTAAAGATGGTAAGCTAACACTGAAGAACTAAGGAGTTTATCACATGTGTGTGTGTGGGGGGGGGGGGGGGAAACTGGCATGATCCAGTGATATTTGTGCAATCACAGTGAAGATTTTTACACGGATTGCGATTAAAGATGACTTATCCCGGGAATAAAAAGGGAATAACCAGCAACAAATCATTCACGGGGAAATGAGTTTCTTATTCCATGCTCGTGTGTGAAAATCTTTATTGTGATCGCATGAATATCGCTGGATAAAGCCTGTTTAAACCCTCAATTTTCCCTGTGTGATTAAGTCCTAATATAGTTTCACTTTTAGCAGCAGCGACAGAATAAGAGGTTGGGAAGAGAAGAGGTAGAAAACTCCTTGTTATCAGTTCCCATCACAGAGCAGTTATAGGTGGATAAGGGATGAGGAGACTCTGAGTCACAGGAAACTATTCAGCCTTATCACTGCTGCTCTTTCTAAGACATTTTTAACTCTTTAAGTGCTGAGTGTTGCTGCATTTCCAACATCCTCTGCTGGTCCTGCCTTCAGCCTCCTTATAGTCAAAGTGTTATTTTCACAAAGGCTTGTACATGTAAAGAATATTGGAATGTCAGATCTATCACCTTGAGAGAGCTGGAATACATGGATTGCATGGATGCAGCAAACCTCTACTTCTCTGAAATCTATATATAAAGGTGTATAGGTGCTGGTAATCATTCTGCATTTATAACAATTCTTGATCAGAGGACTATCAGACAGGAGGAATTTCTCTTTATTGCGAATGGAGCCAATTGGAGCCAATTCGAATTCATGTGAATTTGCTAGTTTAGTGAATTTACGTGAATTCCAATTGCATTCGGAATGCATTCAGAATGACTTCCCATTACTCGAAAATGACCCCCCATTGCCCGAAATTGCGTGAGACGCTTTAATTCGCAATAATGTAAAACCCATGATTGCATTTGGAATGACTTCCCTTTTGCCCGAAATTGCGTGAGATACTTTAATTCACAATAACATGAAACCCCATGATTGTGTTTGGATTGCCATTAGATTATACTTCCAATTTCCTTCGTCTGATAAAGTCCAAAGTGAATGCCAAAAGAAATGGGTATGGTTGCTTAATTTATCCCTTTTTTGTGTTGCCACAGGGGGAAGAAAACAAGAGAAATGATGCCAGTCTCCCTGGTGAATATGGCATAATAGATTAAATTAGAGGTGAGGGTACTGTGGCCTCCAGAAGATATTCAGTTCAAACTTCAATGATCTCAATGATCAGGAATTATGGGTGATGTAGTCCAACAAACTCTGAAAAGCTGCAGGTCTCCCAACTTTGGCTTGGATGTACTACAGTGGACAACAAAAACTAAAGTATTCAGTAGGAGCTACTCCACATTAAGATAGGTTTAGCTACTAATGCCAGGAAGTTGGGTCTTGACCTGTAGAATGAACTACAGCCAAAGTTCAGTGTCATATTGCTTTGGCATACTAATTTTTGAAACAGGTAGGTTGTGATGCATTGGAAGAACTGCTAGTAGGAAAACAATCAAGATTTAACAGTAAAAAATCCTTCTGAGTTGCTACAAGACCTTTTAGGACCGTGGCCAATATTGCTATGTGCAGAAAGACTATATCCATAATCCACCTTCACCTCTATTTTAAGTATGATCATTCAGAGATATCAAACATCACCAAGTTTAAAAACACTTGGAAAGTACTGGGTTTCAGTTCCAGTGGAGGGCCCCAGCTCTGAATCTGATAACTGTTTAACTCTTTGTATGTGATCACATGGCCAATGATCTATAGAATATTTTTTCCCAAATATCTTTACAGGGTTTGTTGTTTTTTTTTTGGTGGGGAGGACACATGGCAATCCTATTTATATTTCCTAAAAGAAAATACATAGATGTTCAATGAAGATTACACTCTAGTAAATGGTAGAGGATGGTAGATTTGGTGTATGAATGCTTATAAATACTTTTATCTTTCTTTAAATTTACACAAAGCCACCCCACAGAAGAGAGCAAAATAGACATATTGGGGGGGGGGGGGGGAAGGGTTATAGCTCAAATTAACACATAAGCTCAACCCTAGAATGGTGAACTATACAAGTTCACAAAGATGAAGTATTTGGCCTGGATGTAGCTGACTCAAGATTACCAGGCTGCAGTACAGCTGTCACAATATCCTGGCCCACTGCAGCTCACAAAATGTTCAAGTGCACAGAAAAAAAAAGTATCATATTAATCATTTTCTTCAACTGAACTGCCTCAACGGTAGCACAGAAACAGCTGGGCTTCAAATGTCACCAGCCCACTTTACTCCTGCCAGGGCCAGTCATGGAATTGGGCAAGTTATGAATGCAGTTGGGTTTTTTTAAACCAGAGAGCTAGTTTATTAGCTGGCAAAGAACAAACAGATTTCTGCTGGGGACATTAGGTTCCTATAAATTCAGAGAAAAAGTCCTTTAGTGGCTATTTTTTTAAAGGGAACAATTTAGTTCCTAATTGCCTAAATACTCTGAATGGCACCAAATGGCATCTGATTTTGGAAGCTAAGCAACATCCTTAAAGCCAGCAAGGTCCCCGATTAGTACTCAACGGGGATCACCAGGAATACCAGGACGGCAATGGCAAAAGTCCTATAAAATTCATGGGGGCCACATGAGTTGATAGGTGATTTGAAGGCAAATATTTTCTTTTACGTTAATCTATTCAAACTGACAGCAAAATTGATAATGAAATGTTAGTTCTTGCAATATATTCTTAAAACAAGTATCAGCTTTTAAAAAAAACCAACGTCAAATGACGCATAGAAACCTTTCTATCTCACAGTGAACCTCAATTAATGTAAGCAGCAAACAGAGTTCAAAACATGCTACCCTTAAATATCAGCTGGCAGTAAACCTGACTATGATCAATGAAAATTATTTCCAAGTAACTGTCTTGAGTACCACTGATTCATTTCAGTAAGAGCTTGCATAAAACACAATCTAAGGTTTTCAGATGATGACAGTCTAAATTTTACACTGAAAAACAATAGGGTAAGGATTGTAACTATTACAGCTATGCTATTTTGGTAGCTGCAGAGAGATCAAGGGAAAAATGTAGTGAGCACTGTCCAGTGATAAAACAGTGTTGTTGTTTTTTAAATTAATGATTAAAAAGTTGTGAAGCACTGACAAGAAGAATCCGTGAGAATTGTTTTGAAGATTTTCACATGGGGAAAAGTGACGGGAGCATAGCCCTTCTCCTTTCTCATAGCTCTCTTCCCCCTTACACTTGGAAAAATAAATAGGTTGGGTGTGCATGACCATGTTGTCTTCAATTTCAAGTAAAATAAGGCAACTCTGCCCCAAATGAGGAGGCAAGTGAGACAGGGTAGTGTCCCTATGTTATTTCTGATCAATGACTGGCTCAATGACTAGAGACAATGTGGAGATGCATCCTGCTTTCAAAGGTGTGCATTTGTGTACAAAAGAATCCTTGTGTTATTTCCAGTAACTGATTGGCGATAACACCAGGGATTCCCATTACATGTTCCTTGCTGTCCAATCAGATAGCAAGGAATATATGCTAGAAAACTTCCATACAGAGAAAGGCATGGAAATTGCATGCCTTTCTCTGCATGGAGAAACTGCAAATGGGTAAAGGGAGGAAGGGAAGGGTCAGATGATATTAGGGGAAAGGAGAGGTTTGGAAAATTAGAGCTCTGTCCCAACATCTTCTGTCCCACCAGATTTGTCCTGGGGGTCAAGCCCGCCTCATGACCCAAACATTTCCCTGGCCCTACTAGACACCAAATGCAGTGTAATGTCTGAGAGACCAAGAACTGAGAAGGCCCTATCTTAAATCTTAAAATGATGAACACAGCCTTAGGCAAAGAATTCCCTCTACCTCAGTTTCAAAGCCCAGGTTCAGTATGATAAACCCACCTAAAGTACCAGAAGAAACATGTCATCTTCTGATTTCACAATGTAGGTAAGTCTTCCGTTCAGCCTATGCTATGAACAAAATTAAGTAGAGAAGAAAGCTAAAATGAATAACTTAAAGTGGTGGGCCAGTGCTTTGTATGCAGGAGGTTCCAGGCTCAGCCTTTGGCATCTCCCGCCAGAGGAGTCTGGACATTGGGGAGCCATTCTTCCCCATCATAGAGGACAAGCATGAACTGAAGAGGCCCCTGGAGAAAACAGCCATGTATGTCAGATTAACCTTTGCTAAGGAGTTTATCAGATGACGGAAATTGGAAGTATAATCTAATGACAATCCGAGAGCAATCATGGGGTTTCACGTTATTGCGTATTAAAGTATCTCACGCAATTTCGGGCAAAAGGGAAGTCATTCCGAACGCAATCATGGGTTTTACGTTATTGCATATTAAAGCATCTCACGCAATTTTGGCCAATGGGGGGGGGGGTCATTTTCGGGTAATGGGAAGTCATGCTGAATGGATTCCGAACTCAATTGGAATTTACGTAAATTCGCTAAACTAGCAAATCCATATGAATTCAAATTGGCTCCAATTGAAATAAAGAGAAATTCCTTCCCTCTGATAAACTCCTAGATCCCAGCCCACATTCAAATCTCAGTGTCTGGAGCAAGAGAGCTTTGTCTTCAACTCACAACAGGGGCTCTTACTAAAGATCTGATAACTCCAGGCATCCTTTCTGGGTCTCACTATATCACGAGAAGAAATCCTAGCTTACTGTGATTACCACAAGAGAGGACAAGAAAGGGAGGCCAGATAAAATGGTGGCTGCACAAATATTGCACATTGCACACTGACTTCCTGTGTCTTCATTTCATAATTGCAAGTATAAATTGTCTGTTGCCTAGCATTGAGATGATGAGATGAAAAATAGGTTGCATATACCCTCCAACTGTCTCAATTTGGCAGGGGCAGTTCTGATTAATCCTCTTGTCATCCCACTTTTTCAGCTGCTTTTAAAACATCTTGGTTTATCTGCCCTCTTCCCACTTTCCCTTTCCTCTGCTTACTTCAGTTGCTGCAAATTGAATTCAAAGTGCAAAAGTAGTTTGCATTCAGTTAACTTAGCAGGAAGGAGAGGAGCAGACAAGGCAAGATCTCGCCTTTTCCAGGAGGCTCAGGCAAAAACAAATGGCTGTCATCTCTCCTAGCCTGTGTGTTCTTCCTTATTTTATGTTGTGTCCACACTATGATGTTTCTTGGCCACAAGCATCCTGGTTTTCATTTGTGCAATGTTGGTGGGTATGGTTACAAACACTGGAAAATCTTTAAACCTGACTGACTGTAATGCAGCAGGATTGTACTTCTGTCACATTTTGGAATTCCAGGTGTCCAAACACCTTCCCCCCAAAACTCCAAATCCCAATCCAAAACCAAAAATGGGTGAATGGTGGAAGAGACATCACATATCAGCGGCTGCCAATGGAACTCCTCTTCATGATCTCCAAATCCTTTAATCCAGCAAGTTGTTATCAAATGGGTGGAGAATAAAGAATTATCGAATCATAGAGTTGGAAGAGACCCCAAGGGCCATCCAATCTAACCCCCTGCCATGCAGGAACTCTCCATCAAAGCATCCCTGACAGATGACCATCCAGCCTCTGTTTAAGAGGATAAGGAAAATCAGAAGTCTAGCAATGTGGGGAAGGAATGAGGGCATAGCCACAAAAGAATTCTGCCCCACAAATTCTGCCCCCTTCAGAGCCCAAATTCCTAGCACTGCAGTAACTTCAAACTCCAGTCGATCATTTAGACATACAGTTTTGCATCCAGAGCAAAGGGTACAGTGATATTGGGCAAAAATACCAACAGTAACACTTCCCAGACTTACTAAAATGTTGTTCGTACCTATACAGGGAAGCTTATCCATGAAAGTATGCTTTGTGTGCTGCAGGAATCACAGTTGTGTGCGAAAATTCATTCTCAGCATTGACACGTGCTGACACTGTACAGGGATTCAACATAAGCTTATTTCCCAGTCCCAGTTATTCATTTCCACAACTATGTCACACGTGGAAAATACTGTATTTTAAATTTTGGAAGCTTCACAACTAATTAAAGCACATTATTTTTGTCATTACCTATGAAAACGTTTTTCCACGGAAGCCTCTGTTATAGTGACACCCACACCCTTCTCCTCTCCCCATGCCATTTGTCTGATCTCTCTGGTAAAAATTGTCTCGCTGCACTCCTAAGGAAAATACTGATCTAATTTGAAGTCATGTTGTGTGTATCGTTTTATGGACAACACAGGTTCCCTTGCTTTTTATAGAGACCAAAATGTTACTTCTAGAATTATGACTGGAAATATCTAACCACTAAAGGCTCAAATGTTCTCAGTGACATTGCAGGATGTGTGAGGGTGTCTTTCTATCAGTTTTTTTAAAAAAACAAAATCACAAAGTCATACATTTATTTTTATTCTCCTCCCACAGAATGGTTCAGTCTTTGTTGTTGTTAATTGCTGTTAATTTGACTTTGACTTATGAAGACCCTATGAATGAGAGGCATAGACATTATCAGACAATGGAAATTGGAAGTATAATCCAATGGCAATCTGAATGCAATCAGAGGGGTTCACATTATTGCGAATTAAAGTATCTCACGCAATTTTGGGCAAAAGAGAAGTCATTCCGAACGCAATCATGGGTTTTACCTTATTGCGAATTAAAGCATCTCACACAATTTCGGGCAATGAGGGGTCATTTTCAGGTAATGGGAAGTCATTCTGAATGCATTCCGAACGCAATAGGAATTCACGTGAATTCACTAAACTAGCGAATTCACGTGAATTCGAATTGGCTCCATTCACAGTTGAGAGAAATTCCTCCCATCTGATAAGGTCCATTCAAATTAAAAGACATTTATCAAGAGCCCTGCTTAGGAGTTGTTGTTGTTGTTGTTGTTATTTCAAAGATTTATATCCTGCCTTTCTACCACAATGGGGTTCAAGGTGGATTGCACAATGGGATTAAAGGCGCGTTCACAGAGATGTGGCCTAACCTTAGAGCCAGTACAGACGGGCGCTTTGTGGTGCCCTGGGGCCAAAATTAGGGCTAGATAGGCAGAAGTGGCATCATAGGGTTGAGTTATAGCCCTTATAGAGCTGCAAAAAAGGAGCCGCCTAGAGCAGCTCCATAGTTTCAGTTTAGAAGCTTTAATGGGGATCAACAATAGGACAAAACAATAGGACAAAACAATAGGTTAAGAATTCCTTCACCAGAGCCCAATCTGATATCCATTTCTAGGGCTTTAAAATGGCTAGTGACAGCCAAGTCATAATTCAATGGAGAGAAACACCTGTTTCGTGAGATGAACATCAACATGTTGCTTTCATTAATCTCTGGTTTAAGATGATGAACATAATGATTCCCCAAGGAAGATTTCAGGGCATTCCACTCTCAAATGGGCTGTATATGGTGACATAGTAATGGAAAACTTGGCACATTATCTACTTGAGTGTCATTTGTATTCAAGCTGTGTAGAGCATTATCCGGCTTGTATGAGAAACTCGTCCGTGACAAACAAACTCACCTTCTGACTGGTTCTAGTCATTGTGTGTCCCAGAAGGTTGCCTTCTTTGCAACCAAGTCTGCCAATTTAAGAAAAAGAAGAAGTGGAAAGAAGGAATGGTGTTTAGCTTACCAGATGGCATATTTTAAGCTTGGATTAATATAACCTTATCATAACATGACAAGGCAATGTTTTTATTGCAATTATATTGTAACATTTATAATTGTACGGTCTTAATATTTGCAATTATTTGAAAGACCAGTACACTAATGCAATAAATTGATCTGATCTATACATTCCCTTTGACCTATGTTTGCAAGTGCAGGAGTGGTCAGAGACAAGGAACAGATGAAACAGAAGAGGAGTAGGTTCCCTGAGTATAGGAAAAGATACTATACCCTACCCTAAGTAGGAGTTCAGCTTTACCCAGTTTGTCCAAAAATACTGCCTGGAATTGGAGCAATCCTGAATAGCTTAATCAATGGAACAAATTGTGCTTCCAGTCACCCACACATGTAACCCAGAGTAAATGAGAGTATCCACTGTGAGTAAGAGAGGAGAATGCATCTTACTGTGCGATGGTTTTATTGGCAGACAATTTCTACTGGGCAGGGCAGGGCAGTGGGACTTCTAAGCAAGACCGGGGTGGTTTCTAGGACAAACAAGGACTCTAAGGAGACGAGGAGACAGTTTTCAAAAGTGAGTCTGACCATGCATGGAGCTGAATAACCTGTAACAAAACGAAGAGGGAAGGCATGTGTAAGTCCTGTTAAGGGCCAGGAAATACCACAAAAAGCTAGTTAAATATTGAAGTTAATCATTGCCCATTAGTAAAGATACAGGTGGTTGCTAGTTTTAATCTTCACTGGCCCAAGAACAAGACTCATCACACATTCACATCCCAGGAAAAACCCGAGCAGACACCATAAACTTCCTGAAAGAGGGAAGAGAAAAATATGGTGTCTAAGAGCCCACCACATTCTTCTATATACAGCTTTTGGTGAAGCATAATGATTAATATGATGGATTCTTCTGTGGAATTGTGGCTGTCAAAAGAGCAGGCTCTCTCTCTTTTTTTTGGAAAAAAAAAGAGGTTGGTTAAGTTGTCTCCTTGCTTGGTTAGTGTTTTAATATCTAAATGCAACATTAGATTGAAACATAAATATAATAAGGGCACAATCCTAGACATATTTGCTATTGAATTCAGTATGTCTCAATTCTAAGTAGGCATGCATGTAGCCAAATTCATGACATCTGTTGCAAAATAACCCAAAGGGCAGACATGGGACCTTTCACACTACATAGTGGTAGTACTCTGATTCCAGTTTAATTGGAATCATGGCAATATCCTATAGAAACCTGGGATTGCCCATTCATGGGGGGGGGGATTTAAATCCTCAGCCAGAGAATTGTCCTCGGGTGCTTCTGTCCAAACTACAAATCCCAGGAGGCTTCCATAGGATGCACCCATGGCAGTTAAAATGGGATCATAGCTGTATAAATGAGCAGTGTGAAAAGCTCCATGTCATGATGCTGACAAGTGACAACTGTGTTGTTACAATCCCAAAATGTCATAATCCAAGATTTTTTGGGTATTGTATGTGAAATAAAATAGTCTCCTACATTCTGGAACATGCTTTCCCTCCCTCCCTCTCTCTTTCCAGTTTGTCATGTTAATGTAATAATAGTGCCCCGATCTGTATTTTCAAACAGCCAACTTTGTCCAGGGAACCCACAGACTACTATTAACGGTAGCACTTTTCAATTCTGTACAAGGACTTTTCAATTCTGGTTCCATCAATTTATTTTCCCAGTAAAGTTTTGCAGGACATTGGGTGTGTACCAGTGATCATCCAGTCAGTGACAGGCAGGAAGAAATTTGGACTATTCTTTCTGAAAAGACTGATTCAGACTTTTCGACCACTGCCATCACATCCATTTCATATGGTGGTAGACTATGCGGTATCAACCCAGTTTGCCGATGAGGACAATAATGTGTGCCATCACACCACATTAGCCCTGGTGCGTGTAGTCACCATCATGGTCAATCTGGGGCCAGTCCAGAACATAATGCTCCAGACTGGTCCTGGATGAAGCAGTCAGGGTAGATGAACTTTAATGCAGATCAGCATTACTGTCTCCATATTGCAAGGACTACTAAAGCTTACTGAAATAGAGCATAGGCTTCTGAATTCCACACTATTGCACAAACAGATGAAGACTTATGCTCAAGAGTTTATCCCATTAACAAATAAGCCAGCTTACCTTTTCCAGCTTGAATTCAGGATCAGGGATGCCCCCCCCCTCCCCGATGTTATCATACCTAAATCAAAACCTATCTAGTCGGGATCCTCTTATGTGATTGCAGAATTTACCAGTTTATCAATTTCCATAGAAAATATATTTTAGATTAGAAATGAGACTGTTACTGTTTCCAAACAGAATTTGCAAAAATCAAAACCAAACCAAACGAAACCCTTTCTCTGAACTTTTGTTCTTCTTATTTGCCTTCCAGTCAACTGGCTCATGATGACTCCATCCTTTGCTTTTCTTGGGAAGGTTTCTTCAGAGGAGGTTTTCCATTACCATCTTCTAAAGGCTGAAAGAGTGCAACTTGCCTAGGGTGAACCAGTTGGATTTCCATGGCTGAAAGGGGGTTCAAACCCTGGTCTGCTGGACCAGGCACTCAGTTCACTACACCAAACTGAACACCACATTATGAAGAAATGTATTAAGACATTTCATATCAGAAATTAGTCTTAAAGCATGACTTAACATATTAGAAAATAGGTGTGGGAAACGGAGAGAAATCCAGATTCTTAGAAGGAACAGAGTTGAGCAGTTCTAATTCTGTAACAGAATCTGTCAAGACTCTTTTATCATACATATTTTAAAATTATTTTTCCCACTTCCCTTCCTTTTAAAACATTCAAATACACACCTTCACATTGTATTAACTTCTTGGCAACAACAGGAAGATCTCCCCCCCTTCCCTCCCTCCTTTTTTCTTTTTAAACTCATCTGTGTGCTAAAGTCTTTCCTTTGCTTTCAGGTGATTCATAGACTCCTCTTGGGCTATCTGGGATCCAAGTTTAACATCTGATACACAGGATCAAATCTGTCTGCTGTTAACCATGCTTATGAATGGAGCACTGTTGTCTGCCAGCCAATTCTCTGGAATATGGTTTAAATTGATGTCCTGGGAGACACTACTTGCATGAGTAAGCTGCGACACCACCTCTGCCTCTAAGGCAGGGATGGGAATTGTGTGGCGATGTGCCTCGTCGTGTGACCCTTTGAGCTTATATGCACCTCTTGTTTCTTCAGAGCGCCCCCCCCCAATTAAAACAAAATAAGCCCTGCAAAAATATATTCCAGGAGACCTGCTTGGGCCCTCTCATGTTGTTTTGGCCCCCTCCAGCCTGAAACAGAAGGAAAAGAACAATCTCAAAATGACTGGAAATGATTTCTAGTTGTCTGAACATCACTTCCAGTTAGTGCATCCCACTGATAGTCCCCAGGAACCCAAAATGGTCCTCTCCCTCTCAGAGCAGGCCCATCCCCATCTAGGGCTATGAATCAGGCATTCAAGTGGCACTTGATCTGTTTTCATTTGGAAAGTTACCTAAATGGCTTGGGTCCAGAGTACCTCAAGGACTGTCTCTCCCCACAAAATCCGCCCCGCACACTTAGATCTACTGGACAACATCTTCTAAGAGTTCCAGAGGCTAGACTGACAACCACAACGAAGAGGGCGTTCTCGGTCTCTGCCCCGAGCCTCTGGAACTCTCTACCTACTGAGCTTCGATTGGCTGCCTCCCTTAATGTATTCAAAAAAGGGTTAAAAACTTACCTGTTTGAGCAGGCTTATCCCTGACTCATTCCCCCTGTTGTTACCCTATCCCTCCCTCATCATGTTTGGAATGGTGTTTTGTTATGGTACTGTTGTCTTGGCTGATACCATTGCTACTGTATTATTGAATGTTTTTAACCTTTATATATGTTTTTTATGTAATTGTACACCGCCCTGATCACTGGAAGGGCGGTATAGAAATAAAGTTTTTATTATTATTTATTATTAATAAGATGATAGGAGACCATCATTTCCTTATGTGTGCACATTTTCATTACTGGATTAACCTTCTTACTGAAGCATTTTCTATAAGCGTTATAGTCTGCATAAAAGTGCAGAGCAATAATCCCATTGTTCAAAAAGACTTTGGGTCTTTTGGGTTTGATGCCATTGGTACGTTGGGGACACCAAATTGTCTTAACTATCTGTCTAAATTTAAAGAAGCTGTTTTTGTTCTAAACCAATATTGCTGTCAGTAATTGAGTGGATGAGGGCAAAGAGTCCAGTTGAGGATGAGCCCAGTCAAGAAAGAGAGGCCCCTGGTTAGGTGAATGGCAGAGGAGGAAGCCGGGGCTCTGACTGTATTGGAGTGGAAACCTATTTGTCATGGAGATTCAGGTTTGCAATCTAGGTGTACTCCTCAATTGAGTCTGAGATATGCCCAGAATCTGGCAGTGACCTAAAGAGTATGTTTGTGCAGTAAGCAAATTCACCCACAACCATTCTTTGAGATATCAGATTTGGCCATGGTGACACATGGTTTAGTCATATCCTGAGTGGACTACTGAAATGCAATCTGTCTGGGCCTGTCTTTTGGAAGTGTTCAGAAATGTCAGCTGGTCTCAAAAGGCTCTGGCCAGATAGTTGACGTGGGTTAGTTACAGGAACCACGTAGCACAGCGGTTCTCAACCTTTGGGTCGTGACCCCTTTGGGGGGGGTTGAATCACCCTTTCACAGGCGCCACCTAAGACCATCAGAAAACACATATTTTTGATGGTCTTAGAAACCAAGACACCACAATTTTATGGTTGGGGTCACCACAACATGAGGAACTGTATTAAAGGGTTGCGGCATTAGGAAGGTTGAGAACCACTGATTTAGCAGGACTGGCTATCAGTCAGTGACAGCCAGTTGTATTGTGTGCCCTGTTAATTTCTAATATACGTTTTCATCTAGAAAGCCCAAAAGAGGTGCTAGCACGTATTTGTTCAGCTCTTCAATTCTTAAGAGGGTGAGTGGTTCTTTTGGTCTTGTCCTCCTTGAAAACGTGTTTGGTGAATGTGTGAGAGAAAAGTTCTCAGTGGCTTCTCTTTGATAATGGACTTCTTACCCAGTTTAGACATCTTGGCTAAGTCTGTCCCTTTCCACAGTTACCCTTCCACAGTAGGAAATGAGCTTTTACAATCGGATCTTGGTATCCACAGGTGATCTGTTCCACCCCCCCCCCATGGATAAAAAAAAAAAGTGGGATCAGGTCCCGTGGTCCCTAATGGTGGTGCGATGTGCAGTGCCATTGGGGACAACAGAGCTTGCTGTCTGCAGATGCTTAAATCTGTGGATGGCAAGCCCAGGGATAGTGAGGCCCCGCTGTAATTTGGACAGACCTTTGTCATCTAAGGGTGTATATTCCACACTGCACAATTACAGTCAGTTTGATACCACTTGGACTTGGAAGAACAGCTATGAAGGAATTAGAAAAGATCCTAAATGTAGAAATGCATTATTGAATACTAAAGTTAGGATGCTCCGTGTCATTGTATTTCCTGTTTGTGAAAGCTGGACAATGAAGAAAGCTGATAGGGAAAATATCGACTCATTTGAAATGCAGTACTACAGAAGAGTTCTATGGATATCATGGACTACTAAAATAGAAATAAATGTGAAAATCAAGTTTGAACTCTCTTTAGAAGCCAAGTTGCCTAAACTAAGATGGTTGTTTAGGACATATCATGAGAAGACATGACTCACTGGAAAAGACAATAATGCTTGGCAAGGGTAATATTTGAAAAATGGTCATGCATATGGAATCCTACTTGCTTAGAAATGAAAGTAATTGGAAGCCAATAATGGCAGTAGGAAGAGAGGAAGACCACACACCAGATGGATAAATTGAATCAAAGAAGCCACAGCCCTAAGCCTGCTAGACTTGAGGGCCGTTGAGTTTTGGAGGTCTCTCATTCATAGGGTCACCATAAGTTGAAGTCAACTTGATGGCACTTAATAATAACTTGGTTCATTAATATATATACAACAGATGAATTGGTGCAATAGATTAGGAACAGGTGCAGTCTGGTGGATACTGGATTTCACAGCATAGATTGACATGTGGCTTCCAATTACTTTCATTTCTAAGCGAGTAGGATTCCATAAGCATGACCATTTTTCAAATATTATCTGAATTAAATAAACCAGTTAAAAATATACCATATGACCATTTTTAAAATATTGCCTTAACTGAATAAACCAGCTAAAATATAATCTGTTTTAATCACAGGTAATATTAACAAAGAGTGAAAGGTAATATTTAATTTTTTCAGGCAACGTTTTGTATAGTGTATATTTCTGAGGGAATTTTTATGATGTGTCTATGAAAGAAACACATCAGCATTCTATACAGAGTTTTGGAACTGTGTTCCTAGAACTTATGAAAATTACAGTTGACTGTAGTGTAATAAAAGATGAACAGCTTGATCACACATGCTTAATAAAGTCTAATTACTTGAGCTGGGCTTACTCCAAGCCGCCCAATAAATTTTTTCCTTTAATTCTCAAATGTCTGTTGTTGCAGAGAATGAAGCACTGCAAATTATTCACATCTAAAACGTTTACATTTGTTGTGTTCCCTGTGCAACTATCCCTGCTGTTTACCTTTGGATGCCTAAACTATATTTTTAAATGGGGATAAGTGTTAGATGTGGGTGCTTGTGAGAACAGTCCAGATTTCCAGGTCAGGTTTGATGTGTGTTTGACATGGCACTCCCACCCAGTGACCAGACATCCTTCTTTTCCAGGAGATGTCCTACATTTCAACCTTCCGTCCAGGAGGAATTCGAAAATGTCCCCCTTTTTGAGCATGGCTAAGAAGCACATTGAGTAACACTAAGTCTGCTGTTCCCTTTCAAGAAATGTGTCTATAAATAATAAATAATAAAACTTACTTGTACCCCGCTTTTTGTTAAAATGGCTTACAATGTTAAAAATAATGTTAAAAATAATACAGCAATATATACCAATTATCCCCCCTGTAAGAAAGAATTAAACAGTTTAAGATTAAAATTACATACATAATACATAAAAACAGTTAAAACAATAACGGTGGGCAGAGTCATTATGTGAGGGAGTCATTACATGGCCAAGTAGTTTATTCTGGGAAGGCCTGCCGGAAGAGATCCGTCTTGACATCGATCTTGAAGCTTTCTAGGTTGGTACTTTGATGGATCTCATCTGGCAGGCCATTCCATAAGGTGGGAGCGGTTGCAGAAAAGGTCCTCTGAGAGTCGCAGTCAGCCTAGTCTTTATTCTATACAGTAGATTCCTCCCAGAGGACCTGAGAGCACGGGGCGGATTATATGGGAATAGACAATCCCTTAAATAAGTTGGGCCCAAACCATGTAGGGCATTAAAGGTGATAACCAACACCTTGTACTGTGCCCGGAAACTAATAGGCAGCCAGTGGAGTGACTTCAATATTGGTGTTATGTGGTCATGCCTTGATTTTCCAGTAATCAACTTGGCTGCCATATTCTTTAAAAGTTGTAGTTTCTGGACTAGGCACAAGCGTAGCCCCATGTAGAGTGCACTGCAAACTTCGAGTCTTGAGGTTACCAGTGCATGTACTACAGTTTCTAGGTCCAGGAAAGGGAGCAGATGGCGTATTGGCCAAAGCTGATAACAGGCGCTCTTGACCGTCGCCTTCACTTGATTTGACATTTGAAGCGACGGATCAAGAAGCACCCTTGGACTGCGAATGCAGTTCTTTGAGGAGAATGTGAACCCAAGATTACAACCCGATACCTGGCTTGGGGGTCCCTATTGTAAGTACTTTTCTTCTGTCTGGATTCAGTTTGAGCTTGCTTTCCCTCATCCAGTCCATTACTGCCTCAAGACACCGACTGAAATTGGGAAAGCCTTGAAGGTACACAAACAACAACAAGGGCATCTCCCCCCTCCATGACCACACGCCAGGCTGGTTGGAAAGGACTGGGAAGCAAACAACAGCAGCAATTCCTAATGCTGTTTTATGAGGAAAAGGGTTTGCTGCGGTCCTTTGAACCACCTCAAGCTTTTCAGCCCCTTGTTTCTCAGGGAAAAGAAGGTAGAGAGATCAATCTGACTGAGGAGACTCCAAGGTGCTAAAAGAGCTCTCGACAGACTGATTCCACAGACTAACACAGCTATATCTTTGAATAATAATAATAATAATAATAAGCATCTGAGGAAGTGGACTGAAGTCTAGGAAAGCTCCTGCTGCCACCTTTTTCCTTTTAGTGAGCCTTAAAGGGGCTGCAAGAGCTCTCTACAGACTGACTCCACAGACTAACAAGGCTATATCTTTGAAGAATAATAATTAATAATAATATGCATCTGAGGAAGTAGACTGAAGCCTAGGAAAGTCCATATGCTGCCAATGTCTTTCTTCCAGTGTGTCTCAAAGATCTCTCTACAGACTGATCCCACAGACTAACACGGCTATAGCTTTGAATTCATTTCTACCACTATGGAAGAAAGAAGTTGGCAGGCAGCATGAGTTTTCTTGGACTTAAGTCTGCTTCCTCAGATGCAAGGAGGAGGAGGTGGGGGTTGGGTGGGGGTCAGCCAGTGGGTTTCCATGGCCAGGCACTGTCTTTAAAGAAGGTTTGGCCTCCCTCTTAAAGACGATAGCTTGAAGACTCTTCAGAAAGAAAGTAAGAAAGAAAGAGAAGGAAGAAAAGGAAGGAAGGAAGGAAGGAAGGAAGGGAGGGAGGGAGGGAGAAAGAAAGAAATGAAAAAGGAAGGAAGGAAGGAAAGAATGAAAGAAGGGAGGAAGGAAGGAAGAAAAGAAAGAAGGAAGAAAGGAAGGAAGGAAGGAGGGAGGGAGGGAGGGAGAAAGAAAGAGAAAAGAATGAAAGAAGGAAGGAAGGAAAAAAAGAATGAATGAAAGGAGGGAGGGAGGAAGAAAAGAAGGAAGAAAGAAAGAAAAAGAAAAGAATGAAAGAAGGAAGGAAGAAAAGAAGGAAGGAAGGGAAAAAAAAGAAAGAAAAGAAGGAAGGATAGATAGAAGAAAGACAACCCTCCCCCCCCCCCAAAAAAAAACCCTCCTGCCTTTTGTCTGCCCGGGGAATGTGCCTCTCTGTGACGTCACCGCCGCGTCTTAGCCAATCAGGGGGCGTGGGCGCGTTCCAAAGGGGTGTCCCCGGTGGGGGTCTGCTGCTCCTCTCTCTGTCTCCTCCTCCACTGGAGGATGCAACTTTTTTGCACTCTTTTTTTTTTTTTTTTTTGCATCCATCGCTGGTAGATCCCAGTCTCTGGAGCCAGAGCCGGTATATATATAAACCCCCCTCAGAGCCAGAGCTCTGCCTTTTTCTTGCAGAGATTGCACAGAGGAGGAGGAGGCAAGAGGCAGCAGAAGAGAGGTAAGTGATGGGGATCTATATCTATATCTATCTATCTATATATATGCTTTATTGCAATCCATCCAGGGCTTTGTTTTGCAAAGCTGAGAGTAACCCTCTTTTTGCAAACCTCCCTCCTCTTTCTCTCTTTCTTTCTTTTATCTTCCCTGCAGCTTGACCTGTCCAGCCAGCAACATGCCCAGCAGCAGACCCTTCCTGTGGCTGCTGCTGCTGAGCCTTGCAGTGGCTGGGGTCTGGAGCACCAGATCCCCATCCCCAGGAGGGGACCACAACAACAACAACAAGCACAAGAAGAGGCAAGCCCAGCAGCAGCAGATTGTCCAGCCTGCCCTCCCTGCAGCTGCCCAGAACAAACGTGAGTTACTTTACTTTTGCTCCAGTCCTCCCCCCCCAAACAGCTGCCAGGACCAGGATCAAGGAGGAAGGAGAGAGAAAGGATCCCTACCCAGGAGAGATCCTCTGGGGTTGGTGGATTCCTCACCTCTCTGGATCCTTTCCAAGTTCCAAAGTTTGCTGGGACTTGTACTTGGCTCCCAAAAGTGGATTCCTCCCAACTCATGGGCACCCTTTCTTTTTTTGGCAGCTCTTGTTGTGATAGCCCCTTTGAGGCTCACTGGAAGAAAGAAGTTGACATTTTGTAGGCTTCAATCTACTTCCTCAGATGCATATTATCATCATTATTATTATTATTAAAAGATATAGCCATGTTAGTCTGTGGAGTCAGTCTGTAGAGAGATCTTGCAGCCCCTTTGAGACTCACTGGAAGAAAGAAGTTGCCAGCAGGAGCTTTCATACTCTACAGTCCACTTCCTCAGATCATATCATTATTATTATTATTATTATTATTATTAAAAGATATAGCCATGTTAGTCTGTGGAATCAGTCTTTTAGCCCCTTTGAGACTCACTGGAAGAAAGAAGTTGGCAGCAGGAGTTTTCCTAGATTACAGTCTGAGTCTACTGAAGTCTACAGCAAATGCATCTGAGGAAGCAGACTGAATGAAGCCTATCAAAGCTCCTTCCTTCCAGTGAGTCCTGTAGCAATCAATGTAATATAAATATAAATGTTTTAAATTTCCTCTTTTTGACATAATTTTTTTTAAAAAAGCACTACAAGATCTCTCTACAGACTGATTCCACAGACTAACATGGCTATATCTTTGAGTACAAGCCTTTCTTAGAGTTTTTCCTCAGTATGATTTGTTTAATGGCCAGGTGTGTCCTCCACACAAAGGCGGACAAGTCAGGGCCAAATGGGGGACCACTCTGAGACAGGATGGAGGGCATCCCAAAATAAAAAACTGGAAACACTCATGCATACATAGGAGTTTATCACATGGGAGGAATTTCTCTCAATTGCGAATGGAGCCAATTCGTGATTACATGAATTGGCTAGTTTATCAAATTTATGTGAAATCTTGCGTTCAGAATGACTTCCCGTTTCCCAAAAATGACCCCCCATTGCCCGAAATTGCGTGAGATACTCTAATACACAATTACGTGAAACCCCATGATTGCATTCGGAATGACTTCCCATTGCCTGAAATTGCGTGAGATACACTCACTCGCAATAGCGTGAAACCCCATGATTGCGTTCGGATTGCCATTGCATTATACCCCCAAATTCCGTCATATGATAAACTCCCATGTAAAGGCATATTTCTTAGTCCTCCTCCAAATGGAGAGGATATGCTGGAATTCTTCCAGGCCAGAAGGTGGGAATGTAGGACAGGTCCTGGATAAGGAGGCTTTGCCGTGGCCTTTTTAGGCTGACCCGTCTCCTGGATGTGTTGGGGATTCCATGGTTGAGCAGGGATTTGAACCCTGGTCTCCTAAAGTCCTGATCCAACACTTAAACCACTGCACCAAGAAAGTTTAAGGGATGTGAAAACTTTGCAAAGCAAAACAAAAGGGGATGGGGTTAGAAAAACAAGTTCTGATGGTCTGGAGATTACCTGCCCTGCTGTGAAAATGGCCTTCTTCCTGAAGGTTTTAGCAACTCTAAAGGACATCTTCAATGTCCTTAAAATGTGTGCCTTCCCTTCCCAATTTACACCTGGCTTCTTAATCTGATTTCCTGACAGAGATACAGTAGGAGTTTATCAGATGGCCAGAAATTGGAAGCATAATCCAATGGCAGTCCGAATGCAATCATTGCGTGAGAGACTACCACATGCATTTTCGGGCAATCGGATGTCCTTCTGAAAGCAATCGTGGGGTTTCATGTTATTGCGTGAGAAACTATCACACGCCATTTCGGCCAATGGGAAGTCATTCCGAACGCAATGTGACAAAAATATGCAATCACATAAATTCGCCGAACTAACAAATTCATTCATTTCTGAACTGGTCCCATTTTCATTTCTTTCGAAATTGAGAGAAATTCCTCCCGTGTGATGAACTCCATAAACAACTTTTGTGGTTCTGAGCTTGTCAGTGGGTTGTAGCTTGTGTGCGACTGTGGCATTCAAAGACATCTGGGTGCCTTTTGTATGCTAGATTTGCAGTTGTTTGGCTCAGGCCTGTGGCTCTCTGGCTAAACTTCCCCAAGCTCAAGCGTTTTTTCCAACAGCTTACGTGCCAATGATATTGGTTGCTGTTTAACATGGTGATGGTGGTAGCGGAGAGCCAGTGTCTGAGCGTTGTGGTTTGGTGGTTTGAGCCTTGGACTCTGGAGACCAGGGTTCAAATCCCAGCTCAGCTATGGAAACTCACTGGGTGACCTTGGGCAAGTCACACTCTCTCAGCCTCAGAGGATGGCCAACAAAAGCCTATGATAGGGTTGCCATAAGTCAGGAATGACTTGAAGGCACGCACCGACAAAGTGGCAGCGGGTGTGTTTTCAGTGCAAAAACAAATCCTGCCCAAGAATGGAAACAGTTTGTGGCAACATTTGTGAGAAAACACTCACATTAAATACCCATCAAAATGGGACAGGGGAAAAGTGAAAGCAAGGGATTGTGAAAGCAGCCTTTTCTGTTACCCAGACCTGTGAAATGTCAAAAGAGGCTTTCTTGGGCTGCATCCACACTGCAGAAATAACCTGGTTTGGCACCCCTTTCATTGCCTTTGCTCAAGGCTGTGGAATTCTGGGAGTTGGAGTTTGTTGTAGGGCCCAGAGCGGAGCTCACAACAAACTCCAACTCCCAGAATTCCACACCCTTGACTACCAAGGCAATTAAAGAGGTGCCAACCCGGGTTATTTCTCCAGTGTGGATGCAGCCTTGGTGGCAGAGTAATTCCATCACCTGGGGCCTTTTCACACTATTGAAATATGGTACTATGATTTGTGGTTGGTATGGAATCCTGGGAGTTGCAGTTTAGGGGAGTGGCCCTTGGAATCCTTGTCTGGGGCTGCTGACCAAACTACAGACGCCCGGAGGAGTCCACAGGTTGTGGCATGACAGTTTAAAGGGGAATCATAGCACTACATTTGGGTGAGAGGGCCTCTGGGGTGGAGGGAGGCAAGAGAGACACCTAGCTGTTTGGGGTTTTTTAATGGCATAATTACAGTATGTCCCACCATTTTCCCCTAATGGAGGAACTCAGAATAACATCTTGGGCTTCCACCCGGACAGCCTCCCATTCAGAGTCAGACTAGCTTAACCGTAACCGAGCTCAGCAGGACTTACTCTGGATCAGGACACTTAGGAGATTGCACTGGTTCCTTTACACAGAGACCTTTGGTGTTTTGTGATCTTCCATCCAAGTACTAACCTGGAGTGTATCTACACTGTAGAAATAATGCGGCTTGGCACCACTTTTAAGTGCTGTAACCCCATCCTTTGGAGTCCTGGGATTTGCCGCTTTGCAAGGTCTTTAGCCTTCTCTGCCAAAGAGTGCTGGTGCCTCACAAAACTACAAATCCCGGGATTCTGTCGGATGGAGCCCTAACAGTTCAAGCGGTGTCAAGCTGCATTATTTCTACAGTCTAGATACAACCAGTGACCAATCCTACTTAGCATATTTGCCATTGCATTGGGTGTATTTGCTATGGCCAATCTCCTGGCAGATCGTGTTTGAATTTTCCTCTCCCATTAATACTGGTGAAAGAGAGAATATGCAAACACAGGTCCAAAATGTACTGCAGAAATAATCCAGTTTGAGACTGCTTTAACTGACCTGGCTCAATGCTAAGGCATTCTAGGAACTGTAGTTTTGTGACACATTTAGCCTTGTCTGTCAGTAAGCTCTGGTGCCCCACAATAAATGACCATTCCCAGGATTCCCTAACACTAAATCAGACTGCATTATCTCTGCAGTGTGTTTTGGACCACAGGTCACTGCTCACTTGAAAGACCCTGTTAGAGGAACGAGGGGAATTTGGACCCAGTGGACACAAGGCTGCTCCTCGTCCCTCCTTTAATACTTTGTTTGGGGCCTTCTGTGGACAGAAATACCACCGGTAGTGCTCCTGGGCATGAAGATGTCTCTGCGAGTAGTTGTGGGCCTCTATGGCTGGCATGCCGTCCTGAGTCAGAGCTTCGCTCCATCCTATTCCTGCTCCTAGTTTTCAACAGACTTTCAGAAATGGGTTCTCAGTCCTCAGTTGAAATAAAGCCTCTCCATTTTATAGCTCTTGCATTTCCTGAGCAAGAGTGCAGCCCAGTTGATTGCCATATGAATTCAAACCAATGAAACCCAGAGGTCTGTGACGCAGGAAAGCCATTACGCTCTCTTGAAGCCTAATCCCAAACGTCTGGTTTTGAAGAAGCTAATATGCATTTTTTCCCCTTCACTATACAGTTGTGTCTGCTTAAGAGTCAAGGGAGGCCCCTGTAAAGTTAACAGATTTCTTTTTGGCTCTCTGGAGCAAGACCACTTGTTAAAAGCAAGGGCCTGCTACAAAATTAAGTGTGCTGCACAGTGAGCCAAGTGCCCAGAAGTTTCCAGAAACAAGGGAGGCAATTGCTCAGCCAGGCAGGGTTTCTTCATGAAATGGAAAGTTAACTATCTGTGCTGTTTCGCTGTCAGTCATATAGGTTCACAGTTTGCCCCAGTATTAAACACAACACATGGCCTATTACATCATATTTAGAATGCTTGCAATATTTACCATTCCCCCTGTTTTTGCCTCCTTTTGTGCAGAAGTGCACTTGATAGAATGAGTTTCATTCTGACAGAAAAGTATGGAATACAATATTTGTATTATGTTCAGATTTCAATGTAGGACATGTTTTTATTTATTTATTTTTAAGTGACACTGATTGAAATTGTTGAAAAACTCTTTAAAACGGATTTTCATCCACTTTCAGAAGTGGCAGGGACTATTCGTGTAAAATTAAAGTCAGAGAAAACATTTGCAAGTAAAACATTGGAGAGCAAGTTTTGCCTTGGCAGGGATCAGCCTGCCTTAGTGACAGAGCCAAAGTATTTTTTTTTCCAGATCCTTTGGGTCTTTCCATTGACTTACATTAAACTTTGGATCAGGCTTCCCCAACTTAGCAATCTTTTCCATCTGTTAAGCCGCTGCTCCAGAATTTGAAACCTCCAGTGGTTCAATTCCTCTTCATTTAAATCACAGTGAAAACGAGACAGAGGTAACTCTATTGAAATCCAGCCCAGTCCTGATTTTTGTGCACCTAAAACCTCCCTTCTCCCACAGAGGTTTCAGGATGCAAAAAGAATGCAGGGTCTGGAGCTAATGTATATTCCATACATGCTGGAGCCAACATTCCCTCCCCCCTCCCCTCCTTCCTCAAAATACTGTTTTGTGGTCCAGACAAGTAAATGTAATCCATTCCTCCTGTCTCTTTCTCAGAGGGATGCTATGACAATGGGCAGCACTATCAGATCAACCAACAGTGGGAGCGCATCTACCTGGGGAATACTCTGGTTTGTACCTGCTATGGGGGGAGCAGAGGATTCAACTGCGAAAGTAAGCCTGAAGGTGAGTTGGAGGCTTCTATGGTGGATTCTGGTGATAGGGGAGTACATTTTCATGTATAGAACTACCGGTACCTCCTTTATAAGTCTCAGAAAGGGCAGCCTGTCCTGAACTCATTTCTCGTCCCTTTGGGGTAGACTACTGTTATGTCTTTTTTGCATGGTAATATCCCCTTGCTCTTTCCTGTCTACTGTTGATAGGAAGTCCTCAGAGCAGACATAGCGCTGTTTTGTGTTGGAGGACTATTCCAACTAAATGCCATAAAACAGTGGTCCCCGACTTTGATCCTCCAGATGTTTTGGACTTCAGCTCCCAGAATTCTTAACTGCTGGCCAAGCTGACTAGGGCTTTTAGGAGTTGAAGTCCAAAATATTTGGAGGACCAAAGCTTAGGAATTACTGCCATATCTCTCAGAGAACCTCTTTGTCTCTGATTGGGGACCCCAAACTGTTCCAGATGATTCCTGGGCAGGTTCATGGATAGAATACATGAAAAATTTACATGGAGCTTCTTACTCTTGCAACAGTTGATACTCACCTCTGGACTGTAGGGAAGAGTCTCTAGGGTGATATTTATGCTTGAAATGAGTGGATTGGCTTGCAGGGCTTTACAAGAGAATGGGACAAGTGAAATGTCTGGATTCAGAGGCAGTATACAGTACCTCTGTAGACTGCTTCTCAGTGAGCAATCAAAGATGGGGAGCTTATTGTACTCTGCTGTCTGATTTGATACTGTTGGAAATAGGACTCTGGACCAAATCATCTCGAGCTGTTTTTATGATTGTAGGTGTTGGGTGCTTTGGCTTTGAGCACTAATGACTTAGGGCTTCTCCACCTTTCAAAACTATAGCACATCCCTTTAACTGCCATGGTGGCCTCCTGTGGGATCTTCTTGAGGTTTGTGTAGTTTGATCAGAGGCTTCAGAGGAGGATTGTCTGGTTGTGGTTTCCAAATGCTGATGTGAAGTTGAAGGCTTTACCAGCTGGCATCCGTAGTTTTTTGTAGGTTTTTCGGGCTATGTGGCAGTGTTCTGGAAAAGTTGTTTTCACCTGATGTTTCACCAGCATCTGAAGATGCCAACAACTCTGAAGATGCCAGCCACAGATACTGGTGAAACGTCAGGAATAAACTCTTCCAGAGCATGGCCACATAGCCCAAAATACCCATTAAAAACTATTTCCAAATGCCCTTCCCTCAATGGACAGAATTCCATAAGATGTTGCCATGGCAGTAAAAGTGGAATCATAGTGTTATTTTTTAATGATGTAGCGTAAAAGGGCCCATAGAAAATACTACAAGAGAGGGCCCTAAAAAGACTTAAAGAAATGAGAAGGAACCTTGGGGAATGTCATGCTGCCATTTTTTTTAAAAAAAGTAGGGTGTAAGTGACAAAAAAGCAAAATGCACACTTACTTTGGTGAAAAAAGATAGAAGAGGGATGTGGTAGTCCAATGGAACCTACTGCTAGTTAAACATATATATATGTATAGGATTGTAGCCTAACTGCTCATGCTGGCTTGGGAAATCTAGGAGTTACAGTTCAAAAAAGTAATGTTTTCAAGTTCTGGGCTTCACTAAGATGTCATTCATGGTTGGAGAATAAAAAAAAGAAGTTGCACAGAGAAGTTTGACAAAAACTATTATGCAAGTTTCTAAAAGCAAACAGGGCAGTACAAACACTGGTTATAAAGAATGGATTCCTGCTGTTGCAAAACATCTAAGAAACGTTACTGATTAATTATGACATGGCAAAGATTTCTAGAGCCCCTTTCAGAGTAAAAAATCTTCACAGCAGAGGATAATAAAACCATAAAACCAATGAGTAGTGTTCAGCACAGACAAAAATAACAAACCAGATAGCAGCAGGAGATAACATTTCTGCTAAATGCTCTGAGTAAAAATTAATCAAATGCAGGTTGAAATATATACAGCTTTAGAATCCTCCTAAAAGAAGAAGAAAAGGTGTTGCACATATCCTTGGCAGGAGGACATATTAAAAATCTGAATCCAACCAGTGCATGGGATTTATCCCATTCTTACAGATTTCACTGATGGCCCAGGAAACTTGGCTTCAGATATTGATGTTAAAACCTGGGTAGACACTTTATATGTTAATGTTAAAGTAAGCCTTGATGTTTCCTATAATGCATTCCAATGCTACAAAGGGACTGGAGTTAAAGATCTGGTGGATTAATGCAAATACCCTTACTTTTTCCCTTCAATATCTTCTGGTGGTGGGCCATTTTCCTCTCCCCTCACCACTCTATTTCCCTCCTCCTCCCTTAGATTCTTCTTTTTACCCCATTGTTAAGTCTCAGATCTCCCCTGCTTTCCTTGGCATGATGCCTTCTCGGGCTTCACATTTCTGCTGTTTTGGGCCCATAATTACTTCTAGTCTTTGATTTAGAGACGCTTTAAGACCTGTGTCAACTTCTGCCTACCTTACCTCCTGGATCAATCTGTCCTGCTATAGGCGCTACTACCACCACCAATTGATTCCTTGGTGTGTGAAAATATGAGTCTTACAAAGTTTTAAAACAGGAGTGAGCAAAGTGTGGCTTGTGGGCTGTATGCAGCCCTCAAACCCATTAATCTCCCCCGGCAAACTGCAGAACCCCCAGAGTCCAGACAAACTTCAAATTGCTCTGTTCATTGCAGAGGCAGAAGACACACTCCATTTGTCCCTTGCATCTGTGTCTTAATAAATACCTTGCTTTCTGTCCCTGTTTCTGTTTCTCTTCATTTGTTCTCACGCACCGTCGCCATTTGTGTCTTTTAGATCTCTGGTGATCTCCAATATACCTAATTTATCTCTCTGCCCCTTTTCTCCATTTGCCCCTGCCCCCCTTCAACCTCTCAGAAAGTGCTTGCCCCCCACCACCACATGCCTCTCAGGTTCTTCCATTTCTTTTCTCCATTTGCCTCCCCTGCTCTACCTCTGTGCAAAATTTAGAGGCTACAAGCTACATATTCTTCTGAGGTGACATAACTCTTTTCTTCTCCTTCAGCGGAAGAGACCTGCTTTGATAAATACACTGGAGTTACTTACCGAGTAGGGGAGACCTATGAGCGACCTAAGGACTCCATGATTTGGGACTGTACCTGCATTGGGGCTGGCCGTGGTCGAATCAGTTGCACGATTGCAAGTAGGTATTGGGGGGTGTGATGCATAGGTGTTGTGCGCCAAGGCAAATTTTTAATGTCTGAACTTAACCACTTTGCTAGCGCTTTACCAAAATCACCGGTTTCCCACAACACTGAATGGCAAATAATACTGTAGGATTCCATGGGATTTGTCAGCAGTGGTGGCTGCTGGCAGTGTAATAGTGAATCCATTTCAGATTCTAATATAGATTTAAAGGAGGTGTCCAAAGTGCAAACCCTATCCTTAAATAGTTTCAGCTTCTTGGTTTGTGTGTGTATGTGACTTCATTTCCAACTTATGGAGAACCTATTATGGGATTTTCTTAGCAAGGCTTGTTTAGAGGGGGGTTGCCTTTGTCTTTCCTTGGAGGCTGAGAGAATGTGACTTACCTAAGCTCACCCATTGAGTGTCCATGGCTGAGCAAAGATTTGAAACCTGGTTTCTAAAGTTATAGTCCACCACTCAAACCACTATGCCATCCTGGTCCCTTGGTTAGCTTCTTTAAAGCTAGCCCAAACCTGGAATTATCTAACTGCTTCACTGACATGGGAGACACACACCATTACTATTTTTCAGTAGCCAAGTTCCATAGAGGAGAAATCAGTGTCCTTTGCAGGAAAGTACTGGAATTATCTGTTATACGTGTATAAATTGCCCTTTGGAAGTGGTTGAATATTTTTTTTTGTCTGGGCACCACAATTCAAGAAGGATATTGACAAGCTGGAACATGTCTAGAGGAGGAAGAACAAAATTGTGAAAGATCTGGAAACAATGGCCTATGATGGGTGGTTGAGGGAGTTGGGTATGTTTAGCCTGGGAAGATAAGGTTAAGGAGTGACATGGTAGCCCTGTTTAAGTATTTGAAAGAATGTCATATTGAGGATGGAGCAAGCTTATTTTCTGCTGCTCCAGAAAATAGGACCTGGAGCAATGGATTCAAACTACACTTCAACATTAGGAACAACTCATTTTAGAAAGGATCTTGGAGTGTGGTGGAATCTCCTCCTTCTGAGATTTTTAAGCAGAGTGGATGGCCATCTGTTGAGAGTGCTTTGATACTGTGTTCCTGCAAGGCAGGGGTTGGACTGGATGGCCCTTGGGGTCTCTTCCAATTCTATGATTCCACATTCATTTCAAGGTTGCAGAAGTAGAGTTTGCATGTGGAGTCTTTGTGGTCACGGTTCTCCATGGGAAGGGCTAGAATTCTGTGGCAGATCATGTATTTTGCATGTAGAAAAATGTAGAATTATTCCCTACTTAAAGGGATCCTAGCTGGAAGAGACCACAAGGGCCATCCAGTCCAGCCCTTTGATGTTAGATAGGAGGTATAACATGAACTTTGCCAAACCCGAGAGAGTTGCTACTGTTCAGAGTTAGGGCTGCCTGAATGAAAAGCTGAAAATACAAAAAAGGAAATTTCAGAACATGTTATCTGGTTGTGTGATAGGCAAAACCTGCTGATATTTCCTCTTCTACACAACCATTACAGGTATGCAATCCAGTTTTCAATCTGACAACCTTACTCAGAGTAAACAGTACTAAGTTCAGTGGGCCAAAGGACCAATTTGGTAAAAGTCGACTTGCTATGTGTGTTTAATCTCCACAGATCGCTGTCATGAAGGTGGCCAGTCCTACAAGATTGGTGACACCTGGCGTAGGCCTCATGAGACTGGTGGCTACATGTTGGAGTGTGTGTGCCTTGGCAATGGGAAGGGGGAATGGACTTGCAAACCAGTTGGTAGGTTCTGGTTTTTTTGGTTTTATATATCTGAGAAGTTAAACCTGAAGTGCTTTGATCTCAGTAGATGAGAAGTCTTTACAATAATCATGTGGGATAGATAGTGGTACTTTTAAGATTCTTTAGGATATGCAGTTCCTTGCTATCTTTTTTAGACTGTTGCCTTTAGTTTTTATGCAAGATTCTGATGTCATTAACTTGCTATAATATAAACAGAAGGAATCATATATGGTGGGATTGTTAGGCGCATTTCTCACAGAGGTGATAAACCTAGGTCTGAGAAACCTCATTACATACTGAGGTAGTTAACCAGGCATTTGATAGGGCTTACATGGCTTAACACTACCCTAATCCTTCCACAGAGAAAACAAGTGTTTAAGAGGGGGAAGTTCTAGTTAGGCCTTTTCTTTGCTTTGCTTTTTTATTTTTATTTGATGGAGCTCTTTGAATGAAGGAGTATTCAGTCATATGTTTCCTGCACTTACAGTCTAGAGGGCAGTTTTGTTCTAATATATGTCCTACTATTCCAATCTGTCAACAGGCTGGGCATCTGTTGGTACTTGGCTTTGTGCTTGGTGTATTACTTAGTAGGTTAAGGTTCTCTGTGAAGTATAGAATGAATATACATAGAAAGAATTTAGGTGCATAAAATCTAAAGCAATATGAAATAGAATAGGACACAAACTGGTTAGCAACCCCAGAATTAAGGCACAGATTTTAAAATGGAGAGCTCAGATCTCATGGACTCATTGGCGTCCCATGGGCAGTTTTATATCCAAGCCATTTATTAGTATAGTTGAGTAGGATATGTTAGAAGGGGGACTGATCATCCCAGTTAAGAAATGTGTTTTCATCTCTAATGATGTTCTAGAAATTAAACAAATGTTGCTCTCCCCCCACCCCACCCCCATTAATGTACTATAGCTGAGCGGTGCTATGATAACAGTGCTGGAACGTCCTATGTGGTTGGAGAAATCTGGGAGAAGCCCTACCAAGGCTGGATGATAGTGGATTGCACATGCTTGGGAGAAGGCAGTGGCCGTATTACCTGCACCTCCAGAAGTAAGTATGGCAGAGCAACCGTGTGAATGGTGCATTCCCTTACTGTTTTGATCTCAATATCCTTGAATGAAGCAGGGCATGAAGGCTGCAATCCTATGAGTACACTTAGTTGGGAGGGAGAAATACTGGACATTCTGGGACCTCAGTATATATGCATAGCACTGTGCAGAACCAGCATTGGGGGATTATGGGAGTTTCAGTATAACATCTGAGGGCTTTAGATTGGAAAAGACTGGCCTGGTGCTATGTGTATTTCTTTTATAGCCAGACTAAAGCAGATATCTACAGGGATACCAGCAGTAAAGGTGCTGTCTTCATTGACATTTAATCCGAAGACATTAGCTAGGATTCTAAAAGAGGCTGGTGTAAGGAAAGTACTGTATATACTTGACTATAAGTCAACCCCATGTATAAGTTGAGGACCAAATCCAAAATGCGCTTTGATATGACCCAAGGATAAGTTGAGGGCAAAACTTAGTTGAATGTAACAAAGGATCTAAATTATGAAGCAAAGAAAAACAATGCCAAAGAACTTGCAACATTCCAGAAGGCATAATTGTTTGTGCTTATACTAAAGGCTGGATGGATGAGAGAATAGATGGGAGTCAGTGCTTCCACGACAGATTACGCTCTTGTCTTTCACCAGGGGATGGTTCCTTTTAAAATGAGAGTTAAAGTACAGTACTTACATTGATCCATAGATAAGTCAATTCAGGTTTTTGAGGTCAATTTTTAGACTAAAATTTCTAGACTTATATGTGAGTATATACAGTAATAGATGTTTCCTTCCTTCTCCTCCCATCCCACAGTGGCTACCTATAACATTTTAAGAGCCTCTGTGGATGGTCAGGATACCTCCTGAGCCATGTGAGATTTGGGATGAAGAGATTTCTTGGTGAAAAAGAGTATGGGAGGCAGGAGTATAGCTGTGCGGGTGAGGGTGGAAATGAAACCATGGCATTGAAATAAGAATTCTGTCTCCTGTTCACTTTACAAATTTGTACCATTGTAGTAACTTTTACCTTCAGTTGAGCATTTAGAAATAGAATTTGGGCATCCAAAGAAAAAGATCAGGCAAAGTTACGAGGGGGGTGCGAATGCAACATATGTAAGTGTTTTAAGTGTGAACAATTATCACTTATCACACTCTGCAGTATTAGCAATCTGAGGACTAAATGCCCTCATTACACCTCCCTCCCTGTAGCTATACCTGGGAGATTTTCCCAAAGAGCTTTCTGGCCATCCAGACAGGCTTTTTGAATGTTGTGGGTGATCTCAGATGGACTGAAATGCTAAGCAAGGTTCCTCTGAATTAAACTGTCTAAGGATCTAACATAAGACATAAGATAGACTGGCATGTCATACATATCAAAACCATTCCAAAAATATTTTTGGAATATTTATTTTGCTTGCTAATCAGAATGAAGGTATGTGGTCCTCTGTTCTTGGGCTTGTAACTATGAAATAACCCTGTGATGAAGTTGCTGAAGTTGGAGGTTGAAACCCGGTTATAGATAAGGGAACAATTCTGTTTTCAGGTTGAAACCAGCAAAACTTTAAGGAAAGGCTTCCTTTAAAAAAAGTAATCCAAAAGTGAGATCACTGGCTAAATGTAAGGCTGTATAATCCAAATTGGGAAACATCTGGTTTTTAAAATCTTAGGTTAGGTAGGTTTTAAGCTTGTGTCCTTTAGCTTTTAATTGATGCTGTTTCCATGGGATACAAAGTTGATGGCCTTTCTCTAAAATAAACAATAGGATTATATAGACTAAATCCTCAAAGTAGGTTTGAGATTAAACTTGAAAGCCATAAAAAGACATCCATTTGTTTATAATTTTAGTCTGACTTGAATCTTGTGATGGAAAGATATACGTTTTAGTTCCCAATGGGGAAAGAGAGCTGCAGTGTTCCCAAGTGCATAGAAAAAGGCATGATCATGGTTTGATGTGGATCATGTGTTTCCTCACATGTCCTGTCATTAGTTTGAATAGGAAATTCCAGTGATTTTTTACATTACTGATTTGCATTTTGTGAATCCCAGATGAAAACTATGCATGTAGTACAATTGGTATATAAATCATTGCTAATGATCAGTTATGGGGTGTTTTCAGAGTGCAGGGGTTTTACAGTGTTACCCTATAAATTATCCCAGCAGCCCTTTGGTAATTATGTAGGATGAAAAAGCTGCTTGCTGTTGACATTTATTTTGTTCCTAAGGCTCATTAAACAAACAAACAAACAGCTTCATTTATATACCGCTTCATACCCTTAAGGAGTGTCTAAGCGGTTTACAATTGTAAGCTATTTGCCCCCCAACAATCTGGGTACTCATTTTAGCGACCTCGGAAGGATGCAAGCCTGAGTCGAGCTTCAGCCCTTTGCTGGTCTTGAACTCGCCACCTTATGGTTTTGAGTGAGTGGCTGCAGTACAGGCATTTAACCACTGCGCCACCAGGGCTGATTTGATTCCAAGGGCCCTTCCATGCTACACAATTATATTTTCCACCTTAACTGTCATGACAATATCCCATAAAATCATAGGGTTTGGAGTTTGGCTGGAGGCACTAGAACTCCCCTCTGGGTGAGAAAGCCAAATGGCCCTCTCCAAACTGTAAGACCCAGGATACCACAAGATGTGGCTATAGTAGTGGGATCATAGTGCAATTGTTTAGGGAAAAAGGCTTCTTGGTCTAAGTCCAGAACCTTATCTGCAGCACTAGCATGAAGCTGATTCCTTGTGACTGTGTGTATATATAATCCATTTTTGAAACAATTGTTGTTCTCCCCAGTTTAAATAGTAGTTCTTTTAGATCCCCCCAGATTACAGTTGCAAACCTAAGGAGTAAATTCCATTGAATTCAGTTTAAAGATGAAGATTATTGTTTATCAAAAAGTATAGAATTTTGTTTAAAGTTTTTATCCCCACCCTTTTTTTTAACCAGTGATAATGTTACTATCATTTAAAGAGGGGCAGCCCCTTGTCAGTGTGGACAATCTTCAGACACTTCAAAGAACAAACTGCTGCTTTCTTATACCCCGGTCATGTGTATTGTGCATATTGTGTGAAAGCTGGTCCCCAGCTTTGAAAATTTTGAAAACTGTTTTCCCAGCATGTCCACTCATATGTACTAACTTAATATATGAAACCACAAACCACTTTTCTGGCAAGCACAATCTGATCCCATGGATTTCTCAAGTATTTCCCACATGGTACCTTTTGTGGTCAAACTGGAACAGCTGAATAACCATTTGGAGTGATTCAGAGGTCTTCTTCAACCACTGCCAATGACAGGAGATGGTAGAATTTCCCCAGGCCCAGGGCCAGCATCTCTGAGGAAAGGAGCACCCCACAGGCTTATATTTCAATTCTCAGGCACAGGAAGAATAGAAGGAAGGATTTCCCATGTGTTGCTTCCTTTTGGGGAAGACAGTTGCACAGCTGTGGTCAAAACAAGCATGAACAGATTTTAGAATGCTTTCCCAAAGGATGAAAAATGAGTTTGAGCAAATGAAATAGACAAAATTATTTGAGTGATCAATAGCTATATGGATATTGTTTTTCTTTCTCTCCTCTTCCTCTTTTTCTTTTCCTCCCTCAGTTTGGGACTCAAAGTGGCATAAAACAAATTAAAAAGAATGTTGTTACAATCCATAAAGTACAAAAATTAAAATGAGATTAAATGAACAAAAAATTAAAACCAGATTAAAACATTTATCACTAAAATGCATGCACACACCAGCAGAACAATAAGCAAGATCCAGCATATTATTTTGGTGGGATAGATCTTATGTAGTCAGTCATCAAATGCCTGTCTAAACAGAAAAGTACCTTGAGCATACATGCTGTTGCTGATATCAAGAACATGCTTCCCTTTTATTTATTTATTTCTACAGACCGGTGCAATGATCCAGATACCAAGACATCCTACAGAATTGGTGATACCTGGAGCAAGAAGGACAACAGGGGAAATCTGCTACAGTGCATCTGCACTGGCAATGGCAGAGGAGAATGGAAATGTGAGAGGCATTCATCTCTGCAAACCACTGGCATAGGTGAGAAATACTCTTGGATCTGTTCATGCAAAATTTGAATGCAGGCCACTGATGCTCATTGTAAAACACTGTACCACAGTGTAGACCAGGATTCATGTTGGCTGCTGTAGTGTTGATTTGTTCTTGTGTTTTCTGCTGTAGGAACTGCATCTGCAACCATCACAGATGTACGAACTGCCCTGTATCAGCCTCAGCCCCAGCCTCCTCCATATGGACACTGTGTAACCGACAATGGCATGGTGTACTTTTTGGGAATGCAATGGCTCAAGACACAAGGCAGCCAGCATATGCTTTGCACTTGTCTGGGCAATGGAGTCAGCTGCCAGGAAACAGGTATGAGGCAGGTCAAATGTCCACTGATACCTAAAGTGTCTCAGAAGGCAAAAGACTATCACCCAGGCTAAAGGCAGAAAGACTGGAAGAGCCTAGGTTTGAATGAAGTAGGATCCTGACCTAAGGTCGAACAAAGAGCTGGCTGTTGAACAAGGGGGAAGAGTACCTCAAGAGAATTGATCACATTTTGGTGGTTTCATTGTGCTATGCTTGTGCCACAGCACAGTAGAATGGAGCTGATGAGTGTTGGGGAATATACACTATCTTACGCAGACTAGTTGTTTGGCTGCTATACGAGTAAGCCTATGGCTCACCACATATTGCAATACAGAAAGCCCTTCATATCTTCAGGGGTTCCATTCTGGACCACCTCCTGACAGGTAACAAAAATCATGGGACCTCCAGTCCTATAGTTCCCAATGGTGGTGCGGCCACATGTATGCACTGCCATTGGTGTGAATGGTGTGGGGCCATCCACAGATGCTCAAATTGTAGATGGCAAGAGCCTATCTAAGAGGTGGTATGTCACTTCTGTGGGAACAAAATACACAGTGTAGGCAATATGAAGCTTCTGCTCTTGGGCCCAGCGCTGTATTGGTTGCTGAGCAGAGCATAGGAAGTTTTTTCTGTTCTTCCTTCAAGCCCAGGTCAGCTACTGCAACCAGCAATCTGGGGCTGTTTATTGCAATGTGCCTCATAAAGGCTAAGTATTACTGTCACATTGTACTCAGGTTGTCCAAAGATGTAATAAGGAAAGGACTCACCTCATAAGCAATGTGTTGTCTTTGTATGTGTCAAGAGATATCAGAATCACAATACCATGTTCTGTTTCATTTTGTAGCTGTGACACAGGCCTATGGTGGCAATTCCAATGGGGAACCCTGCGTCTTCCCTTTCACCTATAATGGGAGGACTTTCTACTCGTGTACTTCTGAAGGCCGTAGTGATGGGACTCTCTGGTGCAGCACATCCTCTAACTTTGATCAGGATCAGAGATATTCCTTCTGTACAGAACAAAATGGTAAACCTTTCCAAATTCTTGCTTTGGGAGAAATAAGGTACTGGTTGTTGCTGGCTGTTGGAAACATCTGTCAGTGGAGGTGTAGACCTGCCAATTGTAATTTGGCATTATTCTGCTGAATTCAGCAACATCCTTAAGGAAGATAAAGAAACAGCAAGAAACAGAGGATACAAAAGGGGGAGCAGTGGGAACCTTTGTTCCTATAGTGTGCCTTCAAGTTGTTTCTGACTTATATCGACCTAAGGCAACCCTATCATGGGGTTTTCTTGGCAAGATTTGTTTAGAGCAGGGTTGCCGTTGCCTTCCTCTGCAGGTGAGGGAGTGTGACTTGCCCAAGATTACTAAGTGGATTTCAATAGCTGAGCAGGGTTTGAATCCTGGTCTCCCAGTGTCCTAGTCCAACATCCAAACCACTACACCATACGCTGGCTCTCCAGCCATACTCTTAAGTGGATGAAATATTTACTTACACACTTGATTGCATTTTTGTAAGATGCTACAAGCTGTAACTGAATGCATCTGTTGGCTTTCAGATTGTGGTAGGATAGGATATATATCCAAGTAATTCTTTGAGTTCTCCTCCCCAACTTTAAATTTTCCAGATTGGCTTCTCTTCCTTGTTCCACATGGTGCTCAGGCCCTGGGGAAATTGCACTGCCAGAGTTGAGTTTTCCAATTGCCACTCAGCAAAGGAAGCCCTTTTTCTTCAGGAATGCCTGGCTAAAGAATGCAAGGATTTTAAATTTGTGGGTGTGAGTTTCTTTGCTGTGTCTCATCAGCCAATCCCAGGAAACAATTGTGGAAAAATGCCTTCAGTTAAATATATGTGTGCCATTCTTTTATATCTAGTGTGTACCTCCTACAGTTGTGGAGGAGGAATGGATTAGCTGGAAGTGGAGTTGGTAGACCAAACAGAGCTCTGCATCTTTGATCCAAAGTACTTTTCCCTGTATGTCTCTGGCTTGTGTTTTTCTTTCTTTTCTTTCTTTAGTCCAGTAAGACAGATTCCCATATTAGGCCTGAGGGGAAAATGCCTCCTGTGTCTGACTAGTGCAATGTTCTGATGTCACTCCCATAAAACTTTAATCCCATATATAGCAGGAACCAGAACCTGCATCTAAGGATTGACTTCTCTGTGGTCTGTTCTTTCAAAGCATTTTGCCTCCTTTAGAGATAAGGAGGGGAGAAATTCACATTTCATTGTGGATCTGTCTCCATGGCTAAATAGACCAAGAGTGAATCTGCCTTCTTACTGCTCCTATCTTATCAAGGCAGAATGCCCTGATGATGTTGATCCACTTAAAAAAAAAATACGTTGGTCATTATAGAAAAGAAATTTACACTGTGCTGAACTGGCTGAAATTGGGGATACCAGTGAATTGTCCACGCCTGAAATTACCTTCAGATTGCAAGTTTCTGGGTTATTTGATCTTGTATCCTCTTTCTTTCTTTCTTTCTTTCTTTTTCTTTCTTTCTTTCACTTCATTCTGAATTTCATTTCAGTTTTATTTACTGTTTGTTTCTCTATTATTTTTTCGATAAAAGAAGAAAATGACTCAAGAGCAATGTAACAGGACAAGTACAATGATATGCTGTGTTTCAAATGTGACTACCTAATCTGTGGCCAAAATTGTGATCAGAAATTGAAATGTTTGCACAAAGTAATCTGAAATCCTCTTCTTTTTGTTCAGTAGTTTCAGACTTCAGCTACTGACAGAATTGGAGGGGGGGGTAGCCTTTCCTTTTCTTCTGAGGTCTCTTTCACACTATATATCACTGTGATATTATCTTAACTGTCACAAATGCATCCTATGGAATCCTGGAATATAGTTTGTTCCACGTAGACCTCTTTGGCTAAGAATTGTAGTGCCTTGATTCTGTAAGATTGAACCATAGCAGTAAAAGCAGTATCAAAGTGCTGTGACTGTGTAATGTGAAAGAGACCCAAATTAGCTTTAGCACTGGTTTCAGGCATATTCTTTTTGTGTTAAACAAATCCAATAGAATATTTTGTTGTTGTTGTGTGACTTGTAGTATCATCACTGTACCCACAAGTTTTGCATTTCTATGGCTATTCATACAGCCTGATTGTAAAAGTCCTTCCTGGGCACGAGCTCACTCCATGCCTCTGAGGAAGTAGACTAAGGCTATGAAAGCTTGTATTACAACATTTTTTGCACAGTTAATCTCAAAGATGCTGCAACATCCCTTTGAAGGCTGTATCTTTTTTTCCTGCAGCTCCTTTGCTTGGGATGGAGATACCTATTTTGTTAGCTTTTGGCTATCTCAGGTGAAAATCCATACCCATTTCTTTCCCTTTGCACCTGCTTTTCTCCCTATTGAACTTAAAAAAAATCTTGGCTTCCTTTAGTTGCTGGGAGTGGCATTGATTATAACGTTGCAGTGTAATGGGCCTCATGGAAAGGGGAAGGGAATCCTGAAAATAGAACCACATAAGCACATGTCTCATTTCTACCAACTATTTAAAACCATTAGGTTGTAATTAGAGCTTTAAGTTAAGGACTTATTTAAAATGCAGCAGAGCAGTTTTGCTCTCTGCAATCTACCCACCACCCCTTTGATTTTTCAGCAGATTCTATCCATTCATTGCAAGAATTTGAGTACATCTGCTGTCCCCCTCCCATGTTGAAGAACCAGTAACACTGGTGAGCAAAGTCTGCCCTTTAAATGAGTCATCTGGAATAGGTTAGCCATGGCCCCCAAACTAAAATAGCTAGATCTTCTCTTGTTTTTAATCCTCCACCTTTTTTAAAAAAAAAAGATCAAGTACGGAAAGACATTTCACAGTGGCACATCTGCTGCTCTGTTTTTGCAATGGTCCAGCCATCCTGTATCTGTTTTTCATCTAGTTTTTTGCTTAGAGCTGAGCTGCAGCTCTTATCCATACTGAAAAATTGAATCTCTAAAGCATGTGAGAAAAGAGAAGCTAGATGTAAAGGATGTCTGTCTGGCTCCTGAATGTGCCGCCGCCATCTTTGGCTTCAGCTCTGAGGCTGAGTTTGGTTTTCCACATTTGCCAGTAAAAACATTTTTGGTCATGCCTTTAATATACAGATGGAAGACTGCTTTTATTTGTGTGAGTCAGCTGTATGTATAGCCATATTAATTATTTGCTTTGCAATCCTGGCCTAAATCACAACAACCATATATATATATATATATATATATATAGTAGATTATTGTGAAGCTCTAGGCCAGCCTACTTAGGTCTATGCCTGGGAATGCAGTAACATGGAGAACAGTGCACAACCCATCTTGTCCCTACACAGAAATGCAACTTTCAACAATAATTCTCATGAGTGTAGTGCATCAGGAAAGAAATGGTTTGTTTTTCCTCCATTACCACATAAACCATCAACTAGCTGGCAGTAATTTTTACAAATAACAGAATACTGGTGACAGGAAAAAGGAAAGGAGGAGGCTGCCAGGTGCACAGGAAAAGTGTCATTCCTAAATGTAATGAGCCTAAAGAAATGATCAAATGTTGCTATGTCAGAAAGCCAGCGTAGTGTAGTGGTTTGAGCATTGGATTGCAACTCTGGAGATGAGGGTTCAGATTCCAGCTCTGCCATGGAAACTCACTGGGTGACATTGGGAAAGATATTCTTTCAGTATCAGATGAAGACAAAGGCAAGCCCTCTCTGAACAATTCTTGCCAAACACACAGACACAGACACACAAACCCATAATAGTTTCACCTTAGGGTTGCCATAAGTCAGAAATTACTTGAAGGTACAAAACAACACATCAGATCTCAACAGATGTGGATATATCATCTTTTGTTAAATCTCAGCATATCCATTTTAAAAAATAAATAAATACCAAACATTAATTGATATGATTTTCTGTGGGTTTTTCAAGCTATGTAGTGCTGTTCTGGAAGAATTGGTTAACACCAAGAATAAATTCTTCCAGAATGTGGCCACATAGCCCAGATAACCCACAGAAAACTATGGATGCTGGCCATGAAATCCGTCAACTGCACATTTAGTAATATGATTTAGACTTGACAAATTGCAACACTTTAAGACCAGAACAACTAGGCCTTATACTTTGAGACTTAGGTGTAGTACTAACATATGTTTATGTAGGATATTTGGCTTGTAAAGATGGGAACATGATTATTCATCATGCACAAGCCCAGGACCAGCTCTGACGAGTTCTGACTTTGTCCATGTGGTATGAGGGTGTGTTGTATTGCTTGCCAACTTTTCCATTGGGCTATGTCAAGAATACATTGCTGGGATTCAAAAACAGATCTCCAGATCCAAGGCAAACACTCCCCAGTGGACTGGATTGCATGCCCCAGAGAGACACCTTTTCCTTATCAAACATCTCATTGCTCCAGATGTTATGACAATATGCCATGGAGATGGTTTTATGTGCTCAGGAGCTTATACAAGATTCCAGTCTAGTCCAAGGCTTAACTTTGAATGGTTACTGTTTTCTTTCAGTCTTGGTTCAAACACGTGGTGGTAATTCCAATGGTGCTCTGTGCCATTTCCCTTTCCTCTACAACAACCGCAATTACACTGATTGTACTTCTGAGGGGCGGAGAGACAACATGAAATGGTGTGGAACCACACCAAACTATGATGCTGACCAGAAGTTTGGATTTTGCCCCATGGCTGGTATGTTGTATATATCTTTTTGTGAGAATCCACAGTAAACATGTCAGGCTCACATCATGTTTTAGCTGTATGATGCTGGGTGGGCATTAATTATAACTCAGCGGCTCTCTGTAAAGTTAGATACTCCCTATAAATATTCACCTCAGTGGAATTCATTGGTTTTCTGTGTTTTTCCCAAGCTATTCTAGAATCAAATGCTTCAAACATCTATCGTTTATATAGTTTAGATTTAGAGAATGCAAGATACAAAGTGGCTGAAAATTATAAATTATATTTACTCTATGTCTCCAAAATTGAAATTAACATTTGACAAAAAGTGATGTATGTATTTTCAAGTCACCTGTTGACATGGTGACTTCATCAATTTCAGAAGGTTTTCTTAACCAAGGAATACTCAGAGGTTATTTGGCGTCCTCTGAACATAGCCTATAGCACCTTGTATTCCCTGGCAATCTCTGTAAATCCAAGTACAAATGAGGCTTGACCCTAATTGGGTTCCAAGATCAGACAAAATGTCATGTCTTCAAGGTATTTAGCCAGATGACATTTGATATGTTCAGGTGAAAATAACTGTTACTTACAACTTTAGGAATCCCATCCCTATCAGAATAAAAGTTCACCATACATTGCTTTCTTTGCATCATATGGAACTAAAAGGAAGCACCAGCAAACAAACCTCTCTCTGTATTATTTCTTGAACAGCTCATGAGGAAATCTGCACAACCAATGAAGGTGTTATGTACCGTGTTGGAGACCAGTGGGACAAGCAGCATGAAATGGGCCATATGATGAGATGCACTTGTGTAGGAAATGGACGTGGAGAGTGGACTTGCATTGCTTATTCTCAGCTTAGAGGTATTTTGATTTGTCTTTGCTTCTGTGCTCACTTTGATGTAATCAGCTGCAGAGCCAGGAAGGTCTGTGGGTGCAAGCAAGCCCATTGTAGTTGTAGTTGTGTTAACTATACCACAATGAACCTTAACTGCCCTCCACATTATTTTTTAAAAACAGTTATTAGATATGGCACAGCCATCTTATTCTTTTAATGCAGGATCAAGCAGCTACACCAAGCCCAGGGTCCAGTCCTCTGCTCTTTGAAGCATCTTGACTGAAACTTAAAACTCTGAGTGTTTTGAATATTCCCAAACAACAGAGAGTGAGCTTGGCAGCTATATTTTCTGGCTGTTTTCCTACACTCATTTGCAAACTATGAGCCCAGAGCAGGTAATACTGTAAGCAAAATGGGGTCTCAGGGTTTGCTCCTGGCTTCTGATGTCTTTCCACACATTGCTTTGTTCTCCACTTTTCCCTCTAAATGGTGACTGATATCAACACCCACATACATACATACATACATACATACACACATTCACCTCACAGCTGTTGCAGCTTCTATGTCTGAATGTGAAAAAGCACCTCTTTTCTCGGTGCCCAAGACCATGTAAATATAATGTGTTTCCCTGAGTCTCTGAATCTTTAAAAGTAGAATGAAGTGTGCAGATGAAGTTAATGGCTGTCACTTTACATAATCAAATGTATTAATGCAAGATTCCTTGTTTCTACTTTTTTTGGTAACAGCTCCCACCCCATCCCACCAGCTTCAGTGGTTAATGTGGTCTTTCATGACCTTTTATAGAAGGGACCTGTGCAGGAAATCTAAGGAATATTGTGCTGTAGAAAGTTTCTTGGGATATGGTCAGGGAAGTGCTTAGGCAGCATGAAAGAAAAATAAGACTTCAAAGGGAAACAGGCATTTGGTCATCCTGCATCTGGCTCACACCATGTTTGGAAATGGGTGTGTGGGTATGTGTGAAGAAAAAACTCCAGAGCCGTTGCTACTGCTGAAACAGAACATGACTTATAGGGACAGTCTGCTTCCAGTGTTTCTCATGAACTTTATTTAGCTCAGAAACCTCTGAAATCTCTGTACCAGTAGCGTTGAAACCTGAGTGCAATCTCTACCATTGTGTTTCCATTAACAGCCGCCACAGGGTTCCTGTTGGAATTACCAATGGGGCTAGGATGATCACCACAGGGTGATCTCAGTGATTATTCCAGAGCTTGGAAAAATAGTTTTGGGGACTACAACTTCCAGGATCTCCAAGGCAGCATGGCCACTATTTCTTCTTATTGGCTGCGTGTCTGTGTGTGTGTAAAACCTTTGTATGCAAGCATTGTTGTGTATAGATTTTGTGGAAAGCTATTCCTATGCCCTCCCTTTTCTACATGTCTATGCTCAATCTTGGCTGTGTTTGTGTCTGAATTTTAGAACAACTATCCAGATTGCTAAACCCATTCTTCCAATAGGTCCAGCATGTTAGAAAGGGGACTAAAATCCAGAGTAGATTCACCATTATACTTATGTGGAAGCTATTAGATACCCTTAAGCGAGGCTAATATTTAAGAAAGATATCAGGGAATGCCAAGTTGGTCTTCTGAATCGGATACGCTTCATGCTTCCTAGCACTGATTTGCTCCTTGAATTTTAACAAAAAACTGTGCAACAATAGTGACCTGAGATCTGAACTTGGAGCATCCAGGACTTTCTGGAACTTGCATGTCATATAGATTTTATTTCACATGTTTGAATCTCGATACCAAAACAAAGAACAAACAAGAAAACAGAAGCTTGAATTGTGGGATTATTTGCACCTGATCCTATAAACCTCTGTTGAATAGTCTGAATCATCATATATCAATGAAAAAATACTGTACTTGCCAGGATGCTCCCCTGAGGTGGAATACAGTCTTATTGACAAAGCCCTTGACAAAAAGCTCCTTTTTACAGAGTTGTCTTATGCCCATCCAGTCCCACTTTTCCTTCTCCTATTTTGTCTATGGAATTTTAAAAACAACATCAGCATTGGGAGGCTGGTGAAAGAGAGCTGGACAAGCTCACATTTTTGGTGCCGTGGTACTGCACTGCATTTACAGCAAACAATGCATAGGAGCTTCAGCAGGAAGGAATGGGATTATTATTATTATTATTTCTTACTTGGCTCTCCCCATGGATTAAGTGAGGAACAGCAACAGATTAATATACAACATACAAAATCAGTTAAAACACAGAATATGAATTTAAAAATAACAAATACATATTAAAATACCGGTAACCCATATTAAAAATTCACAGAAAAAAAAAATCATCTGGCTAGGCCTGCTGGAAGAAGGGACTGATCATATTCAGCTGTTGCATCTGTTCTGTAGCTGTGCCTGGCTGTGTACAACAGGCAAGGCAAACAGTAGCTGCCTCCAGAATCCCTTATTGAGTGTGTGTGAACAGCAAAACAGACAGAAAAATCAGCATAGATCTAGATGCTTGGCCACCCAAATGGAAATCAATAGTCTTGCTGCAAGATGTTGCTCTTTTTCTTTGTGGTGTAGGGACCTATTTCTGTTCTCTCCGTATTATTTCTGCCTCTGGAACAAAATTTTCTCTTAAAAGAAGTCATGCCCAGGAACACACCAACTTCATTAACTGAAGTATAACTGTACTGTATAAAAACCTATGCACTGTTTCACCTCGTAGCAGAACATCTCTCCATGAACAGGAAGAACTGTTGTAGTGAGTATTTGCTCAGAGCAATCAGTGTCACAAATATTATGCTTATCTCTTACAACAGACCAGTGTATAGTTGACGACATCACCTATGACGTTAACCAGACTTTCCACAAACGTCATGAAGAAGGACACATGCTGAACTGTACCTGCTTTGGTGAAGGTCGGGGGAGATGGCAATGTGATCCTGTTGGTAAGTTGATCCTTCCCTGAACATTTTAGATTAATTCAGATTAACTGACTGGAGCAATTCTAAAATGGCTTCCATTGTTAATCTGTTGCAAAAGGCTCTTACAAACTGCATTATGGCATGAGAAAAGAAAGCAGAAATGGTGCTGGAGAATGGTGGCTTTCTCTGTGCCGTACCTCAAGACATTGTAGTGCTTCAGCTCTCTTCCTACAGGAGACGGTCGTAAAAGTGTGTCTGTTGTCTAACTGGAAAAAAATCTGTTTGATGAAATATATGTTTTTTTGACAGTCTCCGCGAGAAGAGACCTGAAGTGCTATGATGTCATGTGGTAAGGCATGGAGAAAGCTGCTACTATCTGGTTTCATTTCTCCTTTCTTTTCTCATGCGATAAGGCTCAAAGTATCTTCGTCTGTGCTAATGCAGAGGTAGGAAAACCTGCAGGCTGGAAATGTAGTGTCCCTGTGTGGTCATTGGTCTCTTCTCCTTGCCCTCCAATGCACAATAAGTCATCCAAATCACTACCTTTTGGTTTTCATGACAGCTGTTTTCCAAACCTAATTATATATCAGGGGAAATGGGGAGGGGGCTGTGACCCTGGCGACAAGATTTCCACCCCATATACTGAGGCACTGACTTTAATGATCTGTGCTGGAATTAGTCTTGGAAAAAAAACTTCCATTCAGATGAATGGAAATCATGTTTCTAGCTTTGTTGCACAATGGAATGAGTGATGGGAGGGTGTGACCTTCTGTACATTGCTTCCATTGATATCAAATCAGTAGCTTTGAGGATTAGTTTTTTCCAAACTAATTTCAGCAAGCATTGGCCAGTAGTTGCTGGTGGCTTTCAAAACCCAGGGCAGAGAATCTGCTTTGGGTTTTAATTTAAACTTTGAAGGAGCTAACCTAGATGTTAAATCCTGCCCTCAAAATAAGTCTAAAATCAAGAGTGGATGCATTGCCCTACTGATGTGGTTTCCATCAGTTCCCACTTTGTGTTGTGGAGAGGGTGACTTGTGAGTGTGTAAGGGAGGAAAGAAGAGAGTATTGTTTTTTGTTTTTGCATTCCTATGAATTCCTGTGTTTGTGTGTGACTGAAACAGTGTGAGGAGTCCCTTCTCCACTTTAGCTCACACTTTCTAAAGGATGGCTATTTCTGGTGTTCAGCCCTTAGAAGATTCCAAGGAAAGAATGAAACCTAAAGGCTGAAAAAAGTTATCCTCCATGCTCATGTAAGCAACATATGCTGCCTTTGTTCAGCATTAAAATTCATTGGGTATCAGCCACTGCACATGCATGTAGCCCATGAAGTCAAATATGCCATTTCTCCTCTTGCTTCAGACCTGAAGTCTGGGAAATCCTTGCAGTTGTTAAAGGAGAAGTCTTCGTATTTCCCCAAAGCAATATCTAAGCATGACTGGTCTCTTAGGCAGTGTATATAATGTTTACGGTATGATACATTTTGCCTGGACATTTTCACACAACTTCCTTGGCAGTGACAGAGAGAAAGCAGCTATTGCAATGTCTGGGGCAGGGGTGCACAAAACAGGCCTCCAGATGCTGTTGAACTGCAGCTACCATCATTCCTTGCTAGCATAGCCACTGGTAAGGAATGCTGGGATTTGCAGTGCAACAACATCTGGAGGGCTGCACTACATTTACCTCTGATCTAGGGACAGTTCTTTAATTCATACATAGGACTTTCTCAGAAGATAGACTAGTTTTACGGAATAATTCCCTTTCAGCTCAGGTGAGAAAAGTTCCCCTTTTCAGGCACGACCAGAGCCCATTCACACTGCACAATTACATCTCTTTGATTCCACTTTAACTGCCATGGCTAACTCCTATGGATTCTCCTGGAGTTTGTAGAAGAGGATTTGCTATCTGCTATAGGATGCTGCCATGGCGGGTACAGTGGAATCAGAATGCTATAATTGTATAGTCTGACTGGTCCCAAGTTTGATCCCAAACCCCATATCTTCATACTTCATACTGTTACTCCCTTTCTTATGCTTCCAATAAGGTCTAACAGTTGGAGGAGAGCAGGTAGGCTCCTTGTAATCCCTCTTTTTTTGTGCTGAAGGAATCCTAGGACAGGAGGGCAAAAACCAGTTTGAAACATTTTGTCAATAGCTCTTTTGGTCTCTTGAACTGAAAAAGAGTTAAAGACAGCTATAACAAATATTATCCTACCTGAGGCTAAGCTTTGTTTTATTTGGCTGCCTTTTTCTGTACTTTGCTAGGGCAAAAGCAGGAAGCTAACTTAGCCATAACCAGTGTTTCTCTTCTTTCTAGAAATGGAACAGATTATTCTTTTCTGAGCAAAAAAGGTGTCCAGATTCTGATTGCGATAAGACCTAGATGTTTGATCTCTGATTATTTAATCCCTGGGAAGTTTTAATGTTTCCTCTAGCAAGGGTTTACAATGGACTAGCCATTAGATTTCTCTTTGTTTAAAAAAGTCTTCACATGTTTACTCAACTGTATCTTAAAGAGGCTAAATCAATGTGAGACTATTGTAAATGGCTTTCTGAGTCTGACAGAGATTTGCCTGAAGAAAAGTTATAAAGTTATAAAGTTCGGTAAACTAGGCTGTCTAGATCAAGCTTCAGTTAGCTTCCTGCTAAATGGATTAATACCACTCTCATATGAAGTCCATTACGGTAAATTAATTTTTCTTTAAAATGTGTTACTGTTTGTCTAGACTAGAATTAGGGAGACCATGAATATGAGAATCTAAAAACCTTAACAATGAAATGGTAGAATTTTGCATCACTGAAACTGAAGTTTTGCGTTAGATGTTAACATCTGCCATTAGTTGACATCAGAGGAAATGAATTTCAGTTTCTGATTGAAATACAGATGAAATTTTACTAATGGGGTTTAGCTATATAGGAATGTTTTACTCCTTTGGTAAAACACTCACATTTATCTCTGTGATGTTATTTATTTCCATTTCCATTTCCATTTTCAACAATGCCAAGAAGCTTTAACCAAAACATAAAAGTAATTTTACAGTATTGTAAATCACAGTTATGTAGGCAGTGTTGCTTCAGGCCAGAGTGACCTGTGTTGAAATGCCTTCTGTAAACCTTTCTGAGAGATCAGGTGCTGTAGCTCAGCCTGTGTGAGTTATAGTGCAGCTGATGAAGGTTAAGCCTGCCCTGGAAGAAGAACAAGGGCACTTCAGACTTTTTCGCTCCTAAGAGGGCCAGTGTAAGTGAAGCCATACAGAAGTAGACTTTTCAGACTTCATACTTGACTCTGGTTCTCCAAATGCAAGTACCCATGCTCTTTATGGAGGAATGGAGCAGTCTAGAAGTGTGAAAAACAACAGTCCCTTTCCTTCCAGCCCTGAAAAAAACTTCTTCCAGGCATTGCTTCTCCTTAGAGGAGAGTCAATGGTTTTTTTGGTTACTCCCACTAGTAGTCATCTGCATGGAGGGATTTTTGTTTTCACACGGGCTTCTTTACTGCTGATTGGACTGCATGAACTATGAACTAAAAATTTAATCCCATTTGCTTCATTTTGTTTGTCTGGCAAAAGTCTTTTTTGTATAAGGAACTTCTGTCCAAAAATTAAACTAGGGCTTGGTATCATAAAAGTGTTTGGTTTTCTGCATGGTTGAAGGAAGTGTGCAGATGTTCAGAAATTAATGTATGAAGCTAAGACTGAAAACTACAGAGCCATGGCTCACAAAGGCTTCCATGGGCCGTCCCCGGGGTGTGAATAGGGATGGGGAGCGTGCAGCATCTGCATGCTCCCCAACCCTAGAACATATGGACGGCTACATGTTTGCACTGCGCCATCCATAGACGTGCATGCTGAAGACGTCATGACGCGTGCTGAGTTTAGACGGCGTGGCACGCACTTGATGTCATTGCACTGCAGGAGGGTGCCTATGGCGCCCTTTCTGCAATGTAAGGAGGAGCTCCAAAACGGAGCTCCTTCTTGGTGCTTACATCCTTGGTGCAGCCTTCACACGGCCGCGCCAAGGAGACCGAGGGGAAAGGGGCCGCGGCAGCGGCCCCTTTCTCCCCTTGGAAATGCCGCCCATGGTGGGGGCAGTGGGCACCCAGGGTGCCTGCTGCACCCCGCTTCAGGCCATGCAATTTGCAGCCAGTCTGGTGCTTTTGGATGGTCTGTAAAGCCCCAATGGTGCTCTGAGTAGCCCTTTTTTCTGGTTTCAGTAGAAAGACTTGGGTTTTTCTTCCTTTAGTCATCATGAGAGGGCTTTGAGCCACCTCAGCGCTATTCAAGTGCTCTCCTCATGGCTAAGATATACATGTGAAGAGGGTACCAGTGATGAGTGTACACCTCTGACCCTGCCACCATTTTTGTTCCATTTCTGGACAGCAGATATCTACAAAGGAGAGCCTCCTCTGTCCTCTTTAGACATAGGAATACCAGTTTGATTGACAAGCAAGAGTAACACAGCCTTTGAAATGGTGTTGAAATAATCACACATTTTCCACTTGTATTTGTGCTTTCAGACCAGTGTCAAGATTCAGAATCCCAGACCTTCTACCAAATTGGAGATTCATGGGAAAAACATGTTCATGGTGTCAGATATCAGTGCTACTGTTATGGACGTGGCATTGGGGAATGGCATTGCCAGCCTCTAAGTGCATATCCAGGTAAGAATCCTAATGTATGACAGAGGCTGTTGGAGGGCCAATCTGTAATGTAAACAATGATTCATAAAATATGACTTAGACCATAACTTTGAGCAGGTCTGCTTGTTTTCTGTGATTCTGTGTAAAGAATTCTGCATAGACCCTTGCTTCTAGTACATAATCTTGTTTCTTAACAATCTTATCTTTTGTGGTGTCCATCACATTTCTAACATGAGGGACATCAGAAAACTAAGAGGCTGTCAATCCTTCATATCCAATCATGGTGATTGTACATGGCAACCTCCTTATAGTTTATATGGTTTTGACTGAAGCACTTTTACACTTCCATGTCTTGGCCTTGGTGTTACTTTTCATATCAGTGTCATGGTAACTAAAGGAAATATTTTATCCATTTACAGGACAGTGCCTAAATTATACTAGCACACACCTACCTTTCCTTTAGCTTTTCAGTCTGGATTGTTTTTGTCTTCGTATTTTTAAAAACTTCCTCTTAAAGATGTTAACTATAAGCATCTGTTCTTGTGCTTTTAAAACCCCCAAGGCATGAAAAGATAATGAGGGATACAACCCCATGTGCTGAATCCCCCTTTTGTACACCACAGGAGATCAGCTAGAAGAATAATAATAATTTTAAAAGTTGACCTTCTGCTGGTTGCATGTTTACTACTTGGCTTAGTTTATTGTGTAGCTAACTACTATGGAAATATTTGTTATTTCAGCTTAGTACGTTTGGACAAATTTTATAGACAAACCATAAAATTACTGTGAATTGGGTTTAGTGATCTGTACGTACTTTTACTTTGTTCTGATTTTTGGAATAACTTGAATCACAGTTGGGGAGAAGATATGAGATATAAATGAATTAATGATGACAGCAGCATTAATAGTAATACTGTATATACTCATGTATAAGTCTAGAAATTTAGGTCAAAAATTGACCCCAAAAAACCAAGTGGACTTATCCATGACTCGATGTAGGTACTGTATTTCTCATTTAAAAAGGAACCTTGGTGAAAGGCAAGAATGTCATCTGCCCTGGAATCACTATTTTCTCATCAATCCAGGCTTTAGTATGAGCACAAACAGTTATGCCTGCTGGAATTTTGTAAGTTCTTTGGGATTGTTTTCCTTTGTTTTGTCTTTTATATCCTTTGTTAGATGCCCTCAAGTTTTACCCTTGACTTATCCATGGGACATATAAAAAACTGTAATTTTGGTCCCAAAAGACTTATACATGAGATTGACTTATAGCTGAGTATATATGGTAATTTGAGAATCTAGATTGCAGGAATTAGTGTTCCTAAAATTTTTATTGCTACAGAATTTTTCATTGTGCAGAGCGTTTCTTATATGCTATACTGTTATAATTTACATAACAGCTCTGCAAAGTAGCCTGGTATGAGCTTCATATGTGGCTATGTGAGGCTGACATCGATGAAAGAGTAACTTGCCTAAGGTCTGAATGAGCCAATGGCAGATGTGTAATTCCAAATGAGCTTCCTAAATTTATAATTCAGTCTTTTCAAAAGTGTGCTATACCATATCCCAGTTTCTTTTTGTAGTGGAAACATATTTGGGTCACTGAGCTTCTGTCTGTACCAACTGCTATTTATCTTTGTGTTATGTAGTCCCTGAGACGCTCACATCTCTGAACAAAGTGTTTCAACTGTCCTGGCCATCAAGTTCCAGGATTTCCCCATAGACATGGTCAATATGAGCTTGTTTGCTTGTTCAGTTTCATTCTAAAAGTGCATACATTGATAAGGGAAGCAGTTGGGCTAACCTTTGCACTTGGAAAATACATTTGCAGCTGTTGTTTTTAGTTTTTAAACTTCACCTATGAACATAGTAATGCTGGAAGGTAGATGTTAGCATGCAAGCTACAACTGGGGTAGTTGTTATAGGATAATAACTCTGGGGTAGTTAACCCTGTTATACTAAGCAAAGATTGATATGAAACAACTCTCAAGGTCTCTGTGTGTAACTCAGATGCTTACATATCCTTAGGCCAGTGAAGGTGATAAAATAGTCTCTGGTTGCATCTGCACTACAGTAATAATCCAGTTGAACAACACTTTAACTGCCAGGGCTCAATGCTGTGGAATTCTGGGAAGTATAGTTTTATGAGACATTTAGCCTTCTGTGTCAGAGAGCTCGTGCCACAACAGACTGCAGTTTCCAGAATTTCATAGCATGGAGCCATGCCCGTTAAAGTGGTATCAAACTGGATTATTTCTGCAGTGAGGATGCCATACCTGTTCCAGTTTGAATCAGTGTAATTTATTTTATTTGGGGGAGGTGAATATTTCTTCTTCAGCTGTGGACAGTGAATCTAGGAATGGGATTTGGTGGCCAGAAAGGGTGGAAGGGCAGCCAAGTTTACTCACCCCAAGGTAGGGCAACCTTCTTGGGCCATCCCAAATAATTCAAAACTAGAGTGAACTACAAGCAATGGGCAGGGAAAAATGCCCCACTAGATGGGCTCAGATGGCATGGAACTTGGTAACACGCTTCAGAGAGAAAGCAAAAGCAGTGCGTGGGCTTGTCACAGCTCAATAGAAAAGCACACTGGTGATTCCAGAGAGTCAATAAGGACATAGGGCTGAAACTCCCTGGGATTCCTTCCTTCTGTAGGGGGACAGTTACTATCTCAGGAAGAACTAGGCAGCAAATCTGAAGTATCTTTGGGGGAATGATTGACCAACAGCAATGAAAACTGGCGCCTGACCTGTGAGCTGTAATGTGGCATGCATGCTCTAGGATGAGTTTCATTACTCCAAGTGTAACAGCAGAATAAAAGAAATAGCACATTCTGGTATATGTGGAAGGGAAGGAATGGCATCCAAACACTTGGGTTTCTTTGATCAGCATTTGAAATGATACTTTTTGGTTAACGTTTGAAATTATACTTACCAATCCCCGTTGATTCTTATCTAACTGTTAAGCAAACATCTCATGGAGTGATGTGAAATATGTGTGTGACCTCAGGACTTAGATGTAAGACTGTTGGAAAAGTAAGTGAAATAATGATGTTTCTGAGGGTCTCTTTGGAAGCTGGACTAGCCATGAAATCATTTCAGTAGGGGGAGGAGGTTTGTTTTTTATGGTAGCTTTAAAGTTTCCACAGGTATGTATGTTAAACAGTTGTCCAAACAAGCATGTAAAGGGAATAATTTTAAAAGGGAAGAATTTAATTGCTAAAATAACAGGAGGCTTCCACCAAGCTAGACTGTTGTTTGCTGATGATTTGTGAGAACTTCAGTCTTGCTCACAAAACAACATTCAGGCTCTCAGCTGAATCAGCAATTCACTGGAAATTTTATGCAGGTGGCAAAAAAAGGAGAGAGATCAAAAAGAATAGATGATTTAAAAAAGTTATTTTTTTTAAAAAAATGTGAATTTAATGACTTTTGACTATTGCCACGTGGCCTCAGCCTTTTACTAAGGGCCTGTTACATTAATTTTGTAGCTATATATAAAGAGAGATGAGGGTCCATTGGACTGCAACATGAGGAAAGAGAAGGTTTTATCTTTCCTTTCTCAGTTACAGTCCCAGCCAAAATCTCCTCCCTGTTCCCTGTGATAACCCTACTCCCTATTTAGTATTACAGTGGTCCCCCAGTTTACGAATCCCCCAGCGAACGAAATCCCCGGGACCCGAAACCGGCGGGACCAAAAAACATCCCCCGGGATCTGAAGGATCCCCCAGGATGCGAATAAGAAAAACCGCGCGGCCCCTTTAAATCGGCCGCGCGGTCTGGCAGAAATAGCGGTCCCCCAGGAAACGAAGACTTCCAGGTTACGAAAGGTATATGAATTCCTAATATTCTTTTATATATAATTTTATATGTTGTACCCCGCCCCGATTGCTCATCCAGAGGGGCGGGATATAAATAAATAATTTATTATATATTATTATTATTCATTTTATATGTTCATTCTCGTCAGGAATGATATTCTGTATATTACCTGCTTCCATAATCAATTTGCATATGGAGCCATACACAAGAGTAACTCCTGGGATGATTTTATGTTCTTTGGGGAGAAAAAAGATTACATTATACCTTGGTCTTATGTTACTATCAAATGTTGGTGGATTTATATTGTTAAGGGAGTGACTGAATTATAGAAGTCAAGTTGCCTCATTTGCAGAGAGTCACTTCTTTAGATACAGTGAAAAGACAGCAAAAGCAATATGGATGAAGCACCAAGCAAACTAATGGGGAAATTCTGTATTTTAGGTTCCACTGGTCCTGTCCAAGTGATTATCACAGACGTCCCAATTCATCCTGATTCTCATCCTGTTCAGTGGGTTGCGCCTGAATCCTCTCATATTTCCAGTTACATCCTGCGATGGAGACCAGTAAGCACTTCACTGTTATTTGATAGAGCAAGTCCCTCACTCCAATCTAAGGCATCCCCATATAGCAATTAAGAAGGCCTTTGCAAATATTTCCAAATTTGTAAACACAAATCCATCATGACAGTGTAGAAAAGAAGTAATTTTTACTCAGAGTTCATAGTTATATCAATTACTTGAGAGTGTGCAAATCCACTGTGGAAATCTACATATTATGTAAGTGTGCCAAGGTTGGAATTGTGAATGAAGAAGACCAATAGCACATGTTATGAGAGACAGAGCTGAATCAAACAACTATCCCCAATTTTTCACATCTGCTTTTTTGGTGAACTCTGGCCAGGTATTCATTGTGAATATCTTGCTATCGTGTCCTGCACAAAAGTAGTTCCACCACCCACCAGGGAGAAAAATAAGAAGCTTTAGTTGGTTTGTTCAGTAGATTTATATCTTGCCTTTCAGTTGAAGTCCTTCAAGTGAGTTACAGATTTTCTAAACTTACCAAGAAGAGTGCTAACCTTGATTGCATCTACACTGTAGACATAATGCAGTTTGACCACACTTACAGAATTCTAGGATTTGTTGTTTTATGAGGCACCAGCACTCTTTGGCAGAGGAGGCTAAAGACTTCATAAAACTGCAAATCTTGGGATGGAGCTACAGCACTTAAAGTGGTGTCAAACTACATTATGGCTACAATGTGGATGCAACCCTTCTCTTCATGCTAGAAGAGGTTCTAGAGGCCTGTCAACAAACATATGATTAAGGCATTGCCACTTACTTTGTGACATCTAACCAGATTTTCTAAACTGCATCAGATACGTTTGAAACCATATATTTAAAGCAATTAATATTCAACTAGAAGCAATAAGAGGAATGAGAAGCTGTTCTTGCCTTCATTTACCTCTCTCTTTCTCCCGAATTTCTTCCCATAAGGCAACTTGTATTAAATGGCCCTCTGACCAGAGAGTACACATCCCTCCTTGAGCAGCAGGAGGAATCCAGTATCGATATGGATTTATCTCTAAAGTAGAGATTCTGAGAGAGGCATTTATTCTTCATTTCTTTAGACAATGTCTATTCCTTTTATAAACAGTGTCTTGCAAGGCAAACAGATTTTGAAACTGAACTTAGCAAAGAATATTGTGAAAATTCTGCTGTTGAAGTATTCATATTCTGATATCGCACCATAATTCGTTTCTATAGAAAAATTCTAGAGTGAAGTGGAAAGAGGCCACCATCCCAGGGTATCTGAACTCCTATACTATCTCAGGCCTGAGACCTGGTGTTCTTTATGAAGGGCAGCTTATTAGTGTACAGCATTATGGCCAGAGAGAAGTCACCCGTTTTGAATTTACCACTTCTAGTACTACATCTATTTCAAGTAAGTACTTCTGTGAAAGAAGAATGTGGTCTACAATTCAGATGTTTGGCCTCTGTGATGTTCACTTTTCAACTGTGTTCTTTTGGAATCTGGTCTCCAAAAAACGTATAGTGTAGATTTTCTATATTTTGGCAGTTGCTATGGCATTACTACATTGCTAGCATACACCTAGCCCATATATTTGTTTTTTTACTAATAATAACATCATAAAACAATATTAATTGTAATGTATCAAGAATTGAGGTCTTCAGCTCAGGTCTTTATACAGCAGTTACACCATGTATTGTGCATTGGATTCAATAAAACAAATCAGTTCTCTTTGAATGTGTTGCTGGCTTTGTTAGAGCGCTTTGTTTAAAATGCACCTGCCCTATACTTGCAGATGCTCATTATTTAATCATTATTTTAATTATTGTTGTATAATTGAGAGTCAGAATATTTTACCTTTCTTCAAATGTAGTTATTGTTGCATTTCCCTTTCTTCCTTCAATCCATTTTAGATACTTTTTGTATTTTCCAATTTTGCACTTCAAATGATATTTTATGAATGTTCTGTGTCCAACTTTTTGTTACTGTTTTTAAATTATGCAATTTAATTTACCCAGATAAAGAAACATGAAGAAGGGGACTGAAACACAACTCTGCATAAACTTGAATTTCTAATTGAAGCTCTTGGTGTCTTGTGGCTTTTCACCTGTGAAAATGCTATGGTTTCTTTCTTTGCAGCTACTCGTGTGACAGGAGAAACAACAGCACTGCCTTCTGTGGTGTCCATCTCTGAGTCAGTTACGGAGATTACAGCTAACAGCTTTGTGGTGTCCTGGGTTTCTGCATCAGACACTATCTCTGGATTCCGTGTGGAATATGAACTGAGTGAAGATGGTGATGAGCCCAAGTACTTGGGTAAGCCAGATTCTTGATCTAGTCAGCCACAGTCTCAGATGCCATAAATTAGGTTAGGTTCTAGAGCTTGTCTAATACGAATAAGCTATTCAGTCTAAGGTTGTACAAGCATAGACAGTAGAAGTTATATGTAATTTTATGAGCATACATATTAATTTATCTTCATGCTGTAGTCAGGCAAATTGTTTCTATTTTCTTCATTGCTGTTGTATGCCTTTACGTTGATTTCAACTAGTGACAATCCTGTCACATAACTTTCTTGCCAAGATGTATTCAGAAGGGGTTTGCTATTGTCTTCCTCTATGGCCAAGAGCTTGTGACTTCCCCAGTGAGTTTCCATGGTTGAGTGGGAATTCAAACCCCGATCTCCCAAAGTCCTTGGTCCAAAACACAGTACAGAAATAATCCAGTTTGAGATTATACAGTTAAGACCTGACTCAGTGCTAGTGAATCCTGGGAACTGTAGTTTATTGTGACACCAGAGCTCTATGACAGAGAAGGCTAAATGTCTCACAAAACTACAGTTCCCAGAATTCACTAGCACTGAGCCAAGGCAGTTAACATGGTCTCAAATTGGATTATTTCTGCATTGTCTTTTGGATCCTAGTCCATCATTCAATTCACTATGCCATGATCTTTAATCTCTTTGATTTTAATTTCTTAGAACAAGTTCACTCCAGATTTCCGTAGTCAGAAATGCCTAAGGTAGCAGAATCCTATCCATGTATATTGGGGAATTGTCTGTTGAATTCAGTAGGCTCATATGTAATTTTGCATAGAATTGGTGCCTTAGAATTCCAGTGATTCCTCGCATCTTACCATTTATTTGAAAGTGGTTGCATGCACTGAATCTTGAAAAAAAAAATCTGATCTTTTAGTATAAATCCAAGCATCATGTTGATATGGACTGGGCCCCATTATGGGGTGACTAGGAAGGCTTCATGTTCAAGATAAAAAAAGAATCTTGCCCAAAATACTAAAATCTGAGATTAAGTTTGGTTAAGAGTAGGATGATTTCTGATGACACTCCAGATTCTTTGCTCTTGTAAGCATTTTATGAAATGAATAAGATTTGTGACTTCAAATAACTATTAATAGCACATCATAAGAGTTCTCTTTTCTTTTTTTCTTATTAAAGATCTTCCAAGCACAGTCACTTCTGTTAACATCCCGAACTTGCTTCCGGGTCGCAATTACATTGTTAGAGTCTATCAGATTACTGAAGAGGGCAAGCCTGATTTGATTTTGTCAACGTCACAGACAACAGGTATGTTTGACTCCATGATATTTGGCAGGGCAGACAGCATGTTGCCATTTGTCCCACATCTCAGTGCTAGACATACTCTCTAACTGCCTTATTTATTGTTTTCTTCAACAGCACCTGATGCCCCTCCTGATCACCATGTGGAAAATGTCGATGACACATCTATCCTTGTCAGCTGGAGCAGGCCAGAAGCTCCAATCACAGGTCTGTCCTATTTAACTGGATTTGTTTTAACATGTTCAGTATCAGTATTCTGTTTTTCTTTGCTTGTAAGAAAGTCAAGAAAACAGCAATATAGCTGAGAATTAAACCCTATTGTTGTTAATGTGTCTTCATGTTGGCTTCAACCTGTGGTACCCCAGTCTATGGTTTTCTTGGGAAGATTTATTCTGAGGAAGTTTATCAATTCCTTCCTCTAAGGCTAAGTGTGACTTGCCCAAGGTCACTGAGTGGGTCTCCAGGGCCAAGCAGGGATTTGGATCCTGGTCTCCCAGGATGATGACGATGTGTGTTTTCTAAATTGTACTTGGCATAGGCTCTCTAGTCCTCCATCCCTAAAACATGTATGAGACCTTTTAAAGATTTCAGGAATAATGATAGCCATTTCAGCTGAGGGATGAGCACTGCTCCTATTGTGTTTTATTAGTGAGCTGTGGGCTGACCATACATTTTTTATTATACTAGGCTACCGAATTGTCTATACACCATCTGTGGAAGGCAGCAGTACAGAACTCAACCTTCCTGAGTCTGCCACCTCTGTGACACTCAGTGACTTAATGCCTGGTGTTCAGTACAATATCAGCATTTATGCTGTTGAAGAAAATCAGGAGAGTACACCTATCTTCATTCAGCAGAAGACCACAGGAGTGGCACAGGAAGGTAAAAAGCTAATGCACTTTTTGTAACATTGGCAACTGTTTTTTCTTTTTCATGCTTCCTCTCACCCCCACAAAATTATATCTGTGAGCAATAGTTATGTCACATATTTCTGCCAATGCACTTGTTGGGACAGTATAGCTTCCTTACTTCCACATTGTAAGCATATATAAGATCTAATTACAAGTTTTGGGGGTTTTAATCATCACATTAAAAAAGTTTTCTCACTTTGGGGGCTGCAAAGGTTTGTGTTTATAATTTTAAACAATTTTGAAAACAGTTTTGCTTTCCACTAATTTTTAAAGTCCCTTTTGTTGTGGAATTATGCAGAATTAAGGACTGTCTAATCAGTCTCAGTTGTCAGTGAATCAGCACTTCATTTCTTCCCTTCTTTGGAGCAGTAGTTAGAGAACATTATTGAAGGTGATCCTTTTTGTCATTTCTGTCAGCCTACATTCTATAATTTTGTCTCCAAAGAGAGTGTGAACTGCCTCCAGATTTTCCAGGAACATGAAAAAAAATAACACGTGGGGGTCTATTAGATATAAAGAAATGTGCATTTTATTTATATTACCACCACTGGTGAATTTTCAAATGGAATAGTGATGTGATAATTGTCATTTCCCTTGTCCAGTACACTGTTTATCATAGCTTGGGAAATTATGTTTAAAAGGAGCTTTAACCATGGTTCTTTATTCAATTTTCATTGTCATTATTCATATTTACTCATGCCTAATCACATTAGATGTTACTTTTTTGTTTCTTTTAGTTCCTTTTCCAAGAAAGTACACTGAAAAAAATAAGAACATGACTTAAAATTTGGAAAATCCACTCAAAATACCCCCAAAAGACTTTTGTCCTCTGCATCAAAGTAATGAGAAAGTAATATTCAAATATTGCCCATGATATTAAAAAGTAATCATACTATTGCCATATTACTTCGGGAAAGGAATCAAATCATGTCCTTGTCTCCTCCCCCCAAGTAATATGTTACAGCTACCATTGTTACTTGCAGTGTTCCAAGCTCTACTGTTAAAATGGCAACTTTTAATAAAGAGTGTATATCTTTTTTTAATTAGGTGAGATTCCTTCACCAAAGGATCTGCAGTTTGTGGAAGTCACTGATGTAAAAATCACCATCATGTGGAACCCCCCTGATAGTGCCGTGACTGGCTATCGTGTAGAAGTGATTCCAGTTAACCGCCCAGGTGAACATGGGCAAAAGTTGCCTATTACTAGATACACCTTTGCTGAGATCACAGAGCTTTTGCCAGGAACAACCTATATTTTCAAGATCTATGCTCTCGGACAAGGCACAGAAAGCGAACCACTGACTGGAGAACAAACAACTAGTAAGTATATTCCCTCTCACTCACTTTATACCTTTGTTGCAAATTCATCCTCCCAGAAATTCCATCATTTCACATTTTATTTATTTAAAATTATGAATTTGGAAGTTAGTGACTAGGATGAGGGAGCAAGAAGATTTGTATATCTTTTGTAGGGCGTTTGCTGGCCTCTCTAGTTCAGAAATTCCTTATAGGGAACTTGACATTGCTTTTTCAGGCTATAAGATTTTTTTTATCAGTTTGTTTTATTCTGTTGAATCAGATCATCAGGGTTGGTGGGTCTTATATGCTTAGACATTTACATAATTCAGGATTGTTGGTTATAACAATAATCTATAATATTATGAATGTTCATTAATATAGAATGTCAACACAAACTCATTAAGAATAAAGCAGATTTAGAAATCCACTGTACTGTACTATCATTCAGTGCTATTTAAAAAATTGCATACTTGATGGCAGAGTGCACTAAGTGGTGATGAATCAGATCCCAAATGCTACTTAAACATGTAGTGCTGCTGACTGTAGCTATTCTTAATATGCCTGGTTATAGCTAGTAACAGATGTCTGGAAATGTGCTTTCCATACGTTATGATCATGACCATAATTGCTTTGTCTAAACCACAGTTTGAAAAGTGTTCACATACATTCTGTTCTGTAATTGAAATTCTTGGGCAAAAGGAGATCAGGCAAGAGTTCCCAAACAATGATACTTCAGTAAATTTCTTTCCACTATTGAAGCCTTATTCAGGTTTTGGGCTGTACAGAATCATAGGACTTCACCCAAGGAGATGAAACTTGAGAATTGAGCAAAAATGATTTTAGACCTCACTCACCCTTTTTAAGCCTTTCAAAAGCACAATGCCTTTTTGGCCAAGATGGCTAAGGACCACATATGTATTTAAAAATTGGAAACATTGTAGGGTTGCCCTTGCCCTGGCCTAACTTGATGTTGGATTTGTGGCTATGTCACTGAGCTGGAGGTGGTTTGGATCACCCTCACTCCACTCCATTTGTTCTCCACCCTGCCCATATGGCTCTTCATCCAGCAGATGCTAGGCAGCAGACTAGTTCTACCTATAGGTTGATTGGTTGGTGAGACTTCAGCAGTCGGCAAACTGACAAGTATTTTTGCCAGCTCAAACAATGTGGCATCTTGGTTGAGAGGAATACCTCCTTCAGTCTATGGTCACTCACCTGATTTATGGTAAATTTCCAGCTGGGCTGTGCCACGCTTTTGACTGTAAGTGGGACCCCAGATGATTGCATCTGCTTTGAGATGCAAGCAAACAAATAACCTAACACTGGACCTCCAGCACATATAAAAAATAGCACATTGGACGGAAAATTACTTCTTTTTTTTTTCCTGAGTCTTAATTTTCTCTGTGCAGGGATTTTAATTGTGAAGGTGGATAGAGAGACTCAGAGCTTTATCACACTAGTGGGCAACCAGGATTTAAATGAGAGTTAAACTAGGGAAAACCAGGAAATGTCATGCGATAAGCTTCAGGCATTTCCTGGTTTTCTCTAGTCTCATTTAAATCCCGTTTGCCTGCTAGTGTGATAAAGCTATCAGAGAGAGAAACATTGGATCAAGTAGATCCCCGCCTGCTTTGTTATGCTTGAATAGTTGTTTTGTCAGGCTGGCTTTAGCAATGTGAAAGGAATCTCTCTCTCTCTCTCTTTTTAAATGGGATGGTGAAGCTGTAGTCAGCAATACTCAGCCTTCAGGTCAAGAACTAGATGACGCCCTGTGCTTCTGTAATAGTGTAGCAGCTTGCCCTATCCCTGCTTCCTTCATTGCAGAAATGGTCCAAAGGCTCTCACTGATGAAAATAGCAGGATTGGGTTGGGGGACAGCAGTGTCTCATGAACTACCAGCATTTGGAGTAAGTGAGCAGGATGAGTGAAAAGTCTGGGTCCACATTCATTCTCAGAGAAGTGCTTTAAAGCTTCAAAATGATAACTTTTTGAAAATCAAGATACTGGTAGCAAAATTTACAACCACACAACTGGGAAACTGGAATCCATTGTGCACATATGGGAATAAGCAGCAACCCAAATTGGCTTCTAGATTTTTAAAAATGCACATTGTTTCAGTTCTCCCAAAGGGCTTGGAAATATGTTTGTTGTCGCAATAAAGTTATGAATGTCAACGGCTTCTGTTGGGTTGAATTAGAAATGACTTTCAGTTCTGGACCCGTCCTGTGGATACCAAAAAGCATGGGATCTTAAATCCCATTACTGTATTCTCTATAGGCATGCAATGTGTGTGTGACTGTTGACATGCCTGTATGTTTGCACTGCCATTGAGTACAGTGGGGCAGGGCCATCCATGGATGGATAGCCTGTTGATACGGAAGGTTGATTGATTGTATAAGTTGTCTTGATTTTGCCTTCTAGAACTTGATGGCCCAACCAACTTGAGGATTGTCAATGAGACAAGCTCTACTGCGCTGGTGACGTGGAGGCCCCCTCGTACTCGTATTACAAGATATCGGCTTTCTGTGGGGCCTACCACTGGAGGGCAACCAAAACAGTACACCATTGGGCCATCTGTAACCAAGTACTTGCTGAGGAACTTGCAACCGGGTTCTGAGTACACAGTGTCCCTAGTGGCTATCATGGGTAACCAGCAAAGCAACCCAGAGACAGCAGTCTTCACAACCTGTAAGTATGATGTAGGGGATCATTCACACTTCGTTCCAAAAAATAAGAGATTCTTATCTCCGCGCCAATTCAGAACTGATTCAAAATCTGTTTAGCAATAGCAAGTAGCAATAGCAAGTACGTTTCTGTTCTGCTTACTAATGTACTAAGCGGTTTACAAAGTGTAAGCTAATTGCCCCCAACAAACTGGGTATTCAGTTTAGCGACCTACTGAAGGATGCCAGCCTGAGTCGACTTGGAGCCCCTGGCTGATACTGAACTCACAACCTTTGTGAGTGAGTGGCTGCAGTACAGGCATTTAACCACTGCGCCACCAGAGCTTCCCACTATGTTTACCACAATCAAAACTGTCCATGCCATATTAACCCTGTTGCTGTTCACATTTGCCACTGTATTGATTTAAAATTGAGGTGTTTCCACTTCCTGGAGCAAAGCCGCTCTGATAGCCTTTAAGGCTGAAGGGCGGGGTATAAATACTCTAATAAATAAAAAAAAATAAAAAATAAATGCAGTGTGATCCAAATCTATTTGATAGTGTGGTTACACTGCCAAAGATGCAGATCTTTGTGGGTCTTAAGAAAGAACCACTAAGGGGTCCGGTGCCTAACTTCTCAGGTGGATGCGACGGTCAGGAGCACTTGTTATCATCTTCGGCTGATACACCAGCTGCGTCCCTATCTGGACCGGGGGGGGGCCTTGAAACTGTAGTACATGCACTGGTAACCTCTCGGTTGGATTTCTGTAACGCGCTCTACATGGGGCAGCCTTTGTATCACACTCGGAAGTTGCAACTGGTGCAAAATATGGCAGCACGGGTGGTCACTGGTGCTCCCAGGGCCTCCCATATAACACCAATCTTGAAAGATCTCCATTGGCTGCCGATTCGCTTCCGGGCTCAGTACAAAGTGCTGGTCATTACCTATAAAGCCCTATATGGCTTGGGCCCAGGGTACCTGAAGGACCGTCTCTCCCCATATAATCCGCCCCGCACACTAAGATCTACTGGACAGCGCTTATTGAGAGTTCCGGAGGCTAGATTAGTGAGTACAACGAAGAGGGCGTTTTCCATCTCTGCCCCTTGCCTCTGGAACTCACTGCCTACTGAGCTCCGCTTGTCCCCCACCCTCAGCCAATTTAGGAAGGATTTGAAGACCTACCTATTCAAGCAGGCATATCCTTGAATGGACCTTCTTTGTAATCTGCCTGTCAACTACCCGCTTACTGTATTGCCATCGCACTTTGCACAGGGGATAATGTTTTTAATGTTTTTATTGTATTTGCTCTGTTTTTAACTTATATGTATTTTGTTGTTTTAATGTTTATACACGATGTACACCGCCCTGATCTCTGGAAGGGCGGTATAGAAATCAATTTTATTATTATTATTATTATTATTATTATTAAATGCACCAGTTTAAGTGGGTGTTTCAGTCGTGCCCACTTCCCACCGACAAACTGCACTGAGTGCAGTTTGGGTGGGTATAACCTTCACAGAAATAAACAAGTTTCACACCGGTATATTTCCATAGTGTGAATGGGGCCTCAGATTGCAAAAATGCATCAAACAGAGCACTGAAAAGATATTTTTTATTATTATTTGCTGCTAAGATAGAAGATTGATAGGCTGCCTTTGTCTAGATTGGTCACATGGCACACAGTTCTTGCTAGTCCAATCCATACTGTTGATCCATACCGTGTTACCCCGAAAATAAGACAGTGTCTTATATTAATTTTTGCTCCCAAAGATGTGGTAGGTCTTATTTTTAGAAGATGTCTTATTTCTTCCATGAAGAAGAATTCACATTTATTGTTGAACCAAAAAATGAACATTTATTATATACTGTATGTATATTTATATACAAAAACTTTACTAGGTCTTACTTTCAGGGGAGGCCTTATATTTAGCAAATACTAGGTCTTATTTTTTGGGGAAACAGGCTAATAATGGACTATTATCTAACCCTCTGGCTTTGGAATAAGGTTAAAACTGCAGTAGATCAAGGACTTTTCATACAAACAAAAGAAACATACCGGTATCTGTTTCAGAGACATAGAAACTTTATGGTTTAGAAAACTGTTGGTTCATATCAAACTTTCCCCAGTGTTTTATTACCTCTTTTGGCTTGTGCCTGTTCCAGATTAAATGTGCCTGGTGACTAGGATCCAAGTAACATGCTTATTAATATTCCAAGGTTTGCTTCCAGTTTAATTTTTTTCCCCCAATGGAATCATTCTTGTCTAAGTGATTGCAAGTTGTGACTCAGATGTGGTGTAGATCTCACACAAACCAGAAGGAACCAAGAACACACAACTTCTTTATGTGAGGAGTTGTCCCTATCATCTGTGTGGAAAGGGCAAAATATTCCGTTTTTTCTCTCTTACTGTAGCTCTTGATTCTGAAAAAGAAACACTACATTCTTCTGCTCCTTCAACTGCCTTACCAGGCTTATTTTGGCACTACGTCATATTTGATTAGGTGTGTTTGGGTGAATATCTAAGCCAGCTGTTGCACAGTAAGTGGGGAGTCCTAGCAAACACTTTTATAGAGGCAGTTAATGATTTTTATTCCAAATGTGCAACATTTTACCTGGTTTGCAAAGACAGGGAGTCCTTCATTTTGTTTTGGTTACTGTGATGGGTATTATTTTGAGGTTACTTTGAGGTTGAAGTAGATCACTCATCAGCTTTCCAAAAAGAAGGTGGAAAGCAAAGTGCTGTTTTCTTGTTGCTTCAACAAAATGAAAATCATTTCCAGTTGTGCTTCCAGGAGCTGGTTTGGATTCTTACAGATTCATATGTGTAAAAAAAGTGTGTTGAAATGGGTGAGCTCCCATGATTTGCCCACTACAAAGACCAGATGTGAGGCAGCCATGAGAAGGGTTAGGCAGTTGTCACAGCAGCAAATAAACCAGTGAGAGCTGGGAAGAAATGCTGGCCATCACTGTCTCCATCTTGAGCAGAGGACTGTATTTGGCCTGCTGGGCCTGGGGGAAGCAGGGGCGGGGGGTCATTTGCTGTCTCTCTCTGTGTTGCTCTTTTCTTTCTCATTCTCTGTCTCCTGATAACAGAACTCTTCTTGTAGGAAAGAGTGGAGGTGTGATATCACCACCACTATCCCCATAATACCGCCCCCTTATCTGCCCATTCTTCCCCGCTTGTTTTTCTGTCTTTGTTGAACGTTCTTAATGTTTTTAATGCTTTTAATAGTGGCTAATCCTCCCGGTCTCCAATGATACTTACCTAGCTTTCCCAGCCATATATCAGATGTCATCCTCAGACTGCCCAAGAATGATAATTTTAATATATTGTATTGTCGTATTGATATTGTTTTAACTCTGTGCTAGTTTAATTTCATTTTAAGGGGTGGGAAGTAGGGATTGGGTCATTACTTTTAATTGTATTTGTCTTTTACTTGTACCCCACCCTGATTGCTTGTTCAGAGGGGCGGGTTATAAATAAATTAATAATAATAATAATAATAATAATAATAGAATGTTTTATACTATTACTGTTTAATTCCATTTTAGTACTGGGAATGAGGGAGTGGGGGAAGTTCAGGGTTTGATTTTATTGTAATTTCAGTGTATTTTGTTGTTGTAACCCGCCCGGATTCTTCGTGATTGGGTGGGCTAGAAATACATCTCCATTATTATTATTATTATTATTAGGTCTCTCATTTTTCTTTCCAGAGCAAATAAGTTCAGGAGAAAAATAAGGAGGGAGGGAAATATGATGCTTCGTGGTGAATTTTTCATTCAAAACCGAAGAATCTACAGAATGATCTTATATCCCTAAAACAATTCATACCATAAATAAAAAGAAATACGTTAATGCATAACTTACATATACAAATGCTGTTATGAATTAAAATTGTTGTCACCCGTGCCAACTGGTTCATGTCTCCACAGATAAACTGAACACCTAATTTCTTAACTGAACACCTAATTTTTTTCCATTTTACAGTGCAACCTATGGGCTCTGTTCCTTACTATAACACTGAGGTGACCGAGACGTCTATTGTAATTACCTGGACACCTGCACCAAGGATTGGTTTTAAGGTAGGAAAACATGTCTCCTACCCTAACCATGACAAACCTTAAAGTCAAGCTACCTCAGTGGAGAAGGTATTCCTGGCTTTAAAAGAGGGCTGGGGAATACAGGGCCTTCTAGATGTTGTTGGACTACAACTCTCACTGCCTAGCCATCAAAGCCAGTGGTGAAGTTGGTGAGAGGTGTAGTCTACCAACATCTAGAGAGCAATGCAATCCCCATTTTTGCTCTCTAGAATATATTACAAGTAATAACTAATGGTTGCTCGAAAACCTGTAGTATAATTTTGTGTGATGGTTGGGCATTGTATGATTCATGTCTACACAATTCTAGCTCTCTGTTTCCTTTTTAACTACCATGGCAACATCCCTTGGAATTGGTAGTTTAACATCATTAGAACTCTCAGCCAGAGATTCCTCTTTTGAGGCTTTTGAACAATCTATATATACCCCAAGATCCCATAGGAAACAGCCATGGCAGTTGAAATGGAATCATAGTACTCTAACTGTGAACAGTAGTGTAAATGGGCCTCAAGAATGACAGGAAAATGACTGAGAGTAAGGTGCCACAAGGTCTCTGACAAATGAGTAACCATGCTCAAATTGATTTCTCAAATTAAAAAAAAATGTACCTGAAGTAGTGTTTTAGTGAAAATTTTAAAAGATACACTCTATAGTTCAAATTGTAAATGTAAACGTAATGTCCCAAAATGATAAAGTTAAAAAAAAAAAAAAAAAAAAGTAGAAAGTAGCAGGAAATTTTTAACAAGCACACACCACACACTTGAAGCTTCCTGATGAAATGAAGTTGTGAAAATGATGTCCAGTATTTGATGTCCTGCTCCTGTGGCCTTGTAGCCTGAAAGGGGACTTTGCCCCAGCTTACATAAGACACCACTTGCTGTTGTTAATCATTGGTAGACCTGGTAGCACTTGTGTCAGAAAACTGCTGATGATGTTCTGCAAAAACTCTTACTTCTTTGCCTGAAATGAACAGTATCAATGTATGTAAAGATGTTTAATAGGAACAATTAAACATTCCATTACTTGGCATTTCATAGGCTTTGAAGTATTCTAGCTGGAATTAGCATGGTTAAGTAGGCCTGCCTGAGGCAGAACAGGAGTTAGCCCCTTCATTCCTTCTGAGAGATAAGGCCCTTAGCCAGTCAAATTATTTGACGGTCGAGTCAGAACATTTCACAAGTGCCTCTTCCCTTTCCCAGCAAAATTACAATCATAATGTATTAAATTGCTAATGCCGCTCTTTTATTACTTTCTGAAACCAGCTGCTGGAAGTCATTACCTCATTGCCCCTGATGACAAACCTAGCCCTGTAAGAAGGCAATTGGCAGAGAGAAAGAGATTAGAGTGAGGCCAGGAGAGGCAAAGGACAAGGAACTGAGGGCTGAGGAAAGCAGTGTGCAGCTACACATTGTACCTTACCTTCTGCCTTCAAGCTGTACACTCGGTATAAGGATTTCCAACTTTCCACCAGCAGGCAAGGTCTTCCATGTCAATTTGAGCAGTAAATCTACTCTGGGTTTTAGTCCAAATTGTAAAGGATCTGACCAAGGTGCTAGTGCTGAATCTGTTTTTGAGATAGCATTCAGTACCTTGGATAGTTCTGCTTGGCTAAAAATCAAAGCAGCTTTGCCACCCCATTGATATGCAAGATATGGACTGCCAGAATGTCAATTGATTTCATTCCCATTTAGTAGGGTAATGTCACGTGGGGACACCTTTTCCCAATGTAGTACCTGCATCTCTCAGAGAAGCTGAATTTATAGAATTCAATCTTAATATGTTTGAAATTCAGAATACCCCTCCCCCCACCCTTTTCCTCCCCTTCTTGCAGCTCTAGCTCAGGCAATTTTGGTTCCCATCACATTTCCAAAGATTTTCTCCAGTCATGCATAATCATTACATACTGAAAAATAAAAATCTGAAATTATCTGAAAGCTGTTTCACCATGCATGTACTTGTGCAGAATGAAAATCCTGCGAAAGTAGCAACACTATCACAAAGCTACACTGGTTATAATGACACTGTATCACTCATATAATAGCAAATAATTCTTCTTTATAGCTGGGCGTACGACCAAGCCAAGGTGGTGAAGCTCCAAGGGAAGTCATCTCTGAATCTGGAAGTATTGTCATATCAGGCCTGACTCCTGGTGTGGAATATATCTACAGCATCACTGTCCTCACAGATGGTCAAGAGAGAGACGCTCCCATTGTCAAGACAGTAGTTACACGTATGACTTGTTTAACACTTGTCAATATTATTCTGAAGTCAGACCCAAAAGTTGTTTATTCCCATGTTATATCCTCACGGAATTAAGTGGAATTAGTTTTGAATTAAGTGACTTCATAGCAAAATAAATCATTGAACTACCTGATTTGCTGAGTACAAGACGTGTAACTGTGGCCACATTTTCTGTTAATGTGGGCCTGATTTCTCTCCTAACACTCTAGATAACCAAGTGTTGTCATGATGTGCTGCTAGAGAGAGCATAGCTTAGGCAGTCCAGTGACACAAAAGGTGGTTCCCAATTGATTTCAGGGAGTTTTCCCTGCTCTCCTTCACAGTCCTATCATCCACCAAACTCCCTTAAGCCTCTTTGTTGCATTTCTGGAAGGCTGTCTTGGAGAAGAAGGGTGAGGAAAACTATTTCAGTCAAACCAGTGGCGTGCACCTATATCTGCATCCATCCCAGGTACTAAGTTTGAAGAGCAGGTTCAGTGAACTCATGTCAGCAACATGGGTCAAGTTGTAAGAGTGTCACTTCAAGAACATTTTAAAGTTTGCCATTGCATTTTTAGAGAAATTGTAAAACATTGTTTTTATTTCTTACAGCTCTGTCACCACCAACCAACTTGCATCTTGATTCTAACCCTGACACTGGAGTCCTCACTGTCTCTTGGGAAAGAAGCTCAAGTCCAGGTATTTACATTTGCCAGGACATTTCCTTTTGTTACACACTACTATAGATTTCATTAGTTCTACAGGTTCATTGCTTAGATAGGCTAGCTGAATTGACAGTTCTGATGTTGCTGTTAACCAAAAACTAAATATATCAGATACAGTAGACAAGTTGGAACAGGGTTAGAGAAAAACAGTAAGGATTATGGGAGGAGAACAAAACAAATGAGGAGCTGGGCTTGTTCACCTTGGTGAAGAGAAGAATGAGAGGCGACATGAGTGCACTTTTTAAATACCTAAAGGGCTGCCACGGAGAGGAGTGGGCAGGCCTGTTCTGTGCTGCCTCAGCAAATAGGACCAGGTCTAAATGGCTTGAAGTTAAAAGGAGAGTAGATTTTGATTGAATATTAGAAATCTTGACAGTAAGAGCAGTTTCAGCAATGGAACCAATTGTCTACAGAAGTGTGGTGGGGTCTTCTTATCTGGATGTGTTCAAAAGAAGGCTGGATAACTACCTGTTGGGGATGCTTTAGTTGCAGATTGTGTATTGAGCAGGAGATTGGAGTTGATGGCCCAAAAGGTGTCTTCCAACTCTTGATTCTATGACTCTACAGAATATCTAGAAATGCATGTGTGGACAAGCAGAAACACATTCACACATATAGAGTACAAGTTCACATTCTGGAGCTATCTTGGTTTTCAGTGAATAGGTCCAATTTAATCTTGGATGCATCTGTATTGTCAGCATTGTAACCTTCTGTGATATATTGGTAAAAGGAATTCTTGCTGTCATGTTTTTAATATTAAGGTAATCTAATATACAGTTGGCTCTCCTCTTCAGTAGGTTTGCCATCCACAGATTGGAACATCCTCAGATGACCCTGCCCTGTTGTTCCCAATGGCAGCACATGCACTGGCTGTGCCAACGCAATCATGCACACATTGCATGCAATTGGGAACAAAGGGACTTCAGGCCCTGCAATTTTGCTATCTTTCTGGGGGTCTGGAGTGGAACCTCCATAGATAGAAAGAGTCAACTGTATTTAAATAACTGTCTCCATTTTTAGGTTTAAAAGAGTATAGTATAGGTGTCAGCTTAATATTTTACCACTGTGTTTTAGATATCACCGGCTACAGAATTACTACCATCCCTACAAATGGGCAACAAGGCTACACTCTGGAGGAAGTAGTAGAAGCAGACCAGACTTCCTGCATCTTTGAACATCTGAGTCCTGGTGTGGAGTATAATGTCAGTGTTTATACTGTTAAAGATAACCAGGAGAGCCTGCCAATCTCAGAAACCATCACACAAGGTAAAATAAAAAAAAAATCTAACCTGCAGAAGTACATTGTTTGGTCTTCCACAGGGAGCAGAACTACACTAGCAGAAATGGAGTTTGCATGCGGAGATTTCATGTACACAAGGAAGCCCTTTGCATCGATCCTGTTTACTTTGGTGTCGTCGGGATTTACATGCAGTTATGCTTACTGGGTGCTGTTAGGCTATATTTTAGAGGGAGGAACTGACAAACCACCTCTGATTATCCCTACTTATGCTATTAGATACTTAATGCAGTTTTGTCTTACCTTGGTTTAAGACAATGATAACCCCATTATCCCTCAGTTCACAGTGCTTTAGCATATTGGATTCCATGAAAATGGACAGCTTGAAGAAGTTACTTTTTGAACGATGAGTCCCAGAACCCTCACTGTCACACCAGTATGGCCAGTGGATATGTTGATGGGGGGATTCTGGGAGTGATAGTTTAAAAAAAGGCAACTTTCCAAAGTATTGGAAATAAATTATTAATCATTATTGTTTAGTCATATATTGCACTTTGCAGGAACGTCAACATAATGTTGTAGCATGTCAGTCAGTAGTCAATCAATGTTAGCACACAGGACACTGGAACAAAGGCCATTGTCAATTTAGCTGATACTAAATCTTAAACCAAGGTACATATTTCTGTTGAAACCTGAGTCCCTGATGTCTGAAAAGATTTCAGTAGGCTCAGCCTCAGAAATAGTGGGAACTAATTGGTTAAACCTGCAAAATATAACATGTGAACATGGTCTCAGCTACTATTCCATACCAGAATTTTCTTCTAATGAAAAGCACCAGGTGTACTATCTGAATTTTCAGCTGTTACGACATAGATCACAGATATCATGAAACACAAGGTGATCTAATTCAGTGTTTCTCAGCCTATGTGATCCACAGTCAAACACAGAGTTTTCCATGTTTATCCAAAAGTAAACTCTACTGTGTAAACAGTGGGACTGATTCTTAGAGAACTATGTGTATGATTGCAACTGCAGTCGATTATAATGCATCTTAGTTTTCTTGTATGCACAGAAGTCCATGTTAAGAGCCAGAAATTATTCTGTGCCTTCTTGTGTGGCTGAAGAGGATGGTCTGGGATGTCTCAGTCTAGCCTTGTGTTTGTAGTGCTTGAGAATCTCGAACATATCATTAAGGGATTGTGTCTTATTTTTGCTAAACCACAAAATGGCTTCTGGCTCCACTGTTTGACGGATGCTTGCTTTAAAGTTGCTTGGCATTCCTGTGCTCAGACTGAGTCTCTCTTTGCTCCTGTGGGGAACTAACACACTGGGTATGATTTCATTCCATCAAGGCTTTAACCCAATGCCACTTTCTGAAGCAAAGAAGTACTAAAAAGGCATGTTTTTCTTATGTCTTTTGGTGCTTTTTTTTACAGGTGATATGATAATCACATCCAATGGGGATAAGTGGTTATTTGGTAGAAAATACACAATGACTGCTCTATCAGACCTTGAGTGGTCTGTCTCCCTTTTCCTCTTGCTTTATTAGGAATTACACCTTATTTCCCCAAGTGTATTAAAACTGTACCTATCTACAAAATTGAGTAGAAGTAGGATTTCAGTATGTTTCAGCAATCCATCATCTGGCTTTGTTCCAGCTGAAGCTTGCTCAAGTTTTATTTGGCCTTTCTAGTATCATCTTTCAGGATGATCAACCTATAAAGGCAAATTATTGAAATTCCCCTTATTAAAGAAGGGCTTGTAGATATGGCTTGTTTGACATTTAAAGATGCTTGAGAAAGCTCAGGAGGGAATGGCTTTCATAGATTACTGAGGTTAATGAAAATGAAGGTCTGTGACATCATAAACTAAACTGAAGCTGGTAGATAAGCAGTATTTGTTATACTGATTGTAAGAGAAGAGGTGAAGGATGCTGACCAACTGGCTAAGGCCCTTGACTACATTCCTAATGTTTGTGCGTTTACCTCTTAATGTGTTAAGCACTGGAGGCTTCCTCCTTGGACTGTCCATACACATATTGGCACCAGCTGCATCACTTCATTTAGGCCATTATTTAGGCTGCCTCTATTATTTTATGGAAATTACTTTAGAATATAGTTGATGTTCTGTTCAAATAAATCCTAATTCAAAGGCTTGAGCAAAGGATAGTATTTAACTGAGCAAACCCACAGCTTTGAACCAGTCTGCTGCATCTGGCAAACCATTCACCAGTCTGTATGTTCCATGTGTAAAATGCATTATCCAGGCAACCTGTTCTTAACCACTAATGATTTTACAAGGAAAATGGAATATTAGCAACCAGATTTGCACAACTAAAGAATTAAACCTTTACAGAGATGGAATTAAAGGTCTTTGTGCACTCTTGCCAAGTTAATAATTATTGAGAGAAATGGGCTATCAGGAATTTCATTTTTCTCTCCCTACATATGTTGGAGTGGTACCCCATCCTGAACCCATACTTGTCAAAGAGTTTCATAAGATTGAGCTGAAAATTCTGAAAAAAAAAATCCCTTTTCCAGAAATTGTGAGAGGCTAGATCTGTAGCCATTGGCTATGGACTGTAACTTGTTGACTTAATGATGGATAGGGAAACATTACATATCACCATAATTACTTTACTATGCGCTTTGTTTTTAATTCACATGACTTGACAATCACTGCTTTTTCTCTCTCTCTTCCTTGTTGTTGTTGTTGTTGTTGTTGTTGTGTTTTGCCTTTGTCCGTCTTTGCCTTCTTGTTTTGCTCTCTAACTTGATAGAGGTGCCCCAGCTCACTGACTTAAGCTTTGTTGACATAACCGATACAAGCATCGCCCTGAGGTGGACCCCACTAAACGCCTCCACCATTATTGGCTACCGCATCACGGTAGTGGCATCAGGAGAGAGTGTCCCCATTTTTGAAGATTTTGTGGACTCTTCAGTAGGATACTACACGGTGACAGGCCTGGAGCCGGGCATTGATTATGAGATCAGCGTAATCACACTCATTAATGGCGGAGAGAGTGCCCCCACTACGCTGACTCAACAAACTGGTGATTGTTGAAGAACTACTCTGTTAGAGAGTGCTGCTGTTTCATGCTGTCACTAGCTGCATGGATGACTCTGTCTTCCTCCTAGAAGAAATGGGCCACTTGTTTTCTTTAGAGTGGGGCAGCCAGGAGGTGTTTCTTATTTTAGATGTTTGAAGGGAACAGAAATGCGGCTTTACACAGTTTCCTTTTTTGCATTGCCAGCAAGCTGCATTTGGGGTTTTGTAACCTGCATCTCATTTACAAGTCTCAGCATCTCAGCATCCGTTAATTGATTTGGCTTTTGCTGTTCTGCCTAGAGGAGTTAAAAACAATTCTTTTTTATCATTCATTTGCAATGCACCCCACTATTATGGCCATATAACAGTCTGTGTCTGGGCTGGACTGGAATCCACGTCTTGAACTGTCCAATGAAGCAGTGTTTATTCAGTGAGACCATATGCCTTCTGGGCTGTATCATAGTTGAAATAAAGGGAACAATCTGGCAGTGGATGCAAACTCTTTTGAGTTCCTCATCTTAATTATAACTCAGTGCGTTGTTACTGCAGTGGTCCAAGTGTTCAACTGAGGAGGAAGAAATCATTCTCAAAACTCATACTAGTGACAGGCATGGCAGTCTGTGAAAGTTCTCTGTGCATGTACAGAAAATGACCTGAAATGCATGGGAAATGGTGTTTGCCTTAAGCTGAATGGAGACTTTACAACCTTTTATCATAAAAGTAGTTGTAGAGTCCTAGAGACTTCACAGCTATGAGTCGGTCTTCTGATCTGTATGCATGTTAGTGGTATGAAATTACTTTTTAAAACTTGTGCTGTAAAGCAAATTTAACCTCTTTGTTTGATATTGTTTTAGTATCTGTGATTAATGGCCCAATAGGTTAAAAGTGCTTTACACTAGCCTTATGTTAGTGGAATGAAACATTACAGCTATTTTAACTTTAGTGGAATGAAACATAGTATATTAGCAGTGTATTTGCATGGATTTGACTCGGTAGTGTGGGTTTATGGTTTCTTTGCATGGTATTGTATATTTTTGAGTCACTGTTAAAACAAACCCTTTCTTCTCCCAAAATAATAAATGCCCTCTTTAAATGCAGCTGTCCCTCCCCCCACTGATCTACGTTTCACCAATGTGGGACCTGACACTATAAGAGTAACTTGGACTCCACCAACATCTATTGAATTGACCAGTTTCCTTGTTCGTTACTCACCTGTGAAGAATGAGGAGGATGTTACAGAGTTGTCCATCTCTCCTTCTGACAATGCAGTGGTTTTGACAAGTAAGTGGCTAATATATATTGCTCAACTGTGCATGAGACATTTTTATTCATGTCAGAGAGGCCTGGCTGTTTCATTTGGATTGCTGGGACCACAGCAGTTCAAATTTTGCCCCTAGCTCCAGCCTTCGGTAGTTTTACATTTTCTACTGATAATGTTTCCCATTACTACCAGGCAATGCCATGAATTCCTTGGCCCCAGCTTTCTTGACAACAGTAGTATTGAACAGTGGCTCATCTGTTTCTTTTCTTGAAAGTGGAGAACTGTGGGTGAGATTTTGTGACTGGAAGGGACCACGTTGGTAGGAAATGAATTTTCAGATTTCTGTTTTCTCTTGGTAAGGCCAATGAAGCGTAAGATCTATATCAAACAGAATGAGGAGATTTGAATATGTTCATTTGTTCCAGTAAAGTTACAGGTTGGAAACTAACCAGTGACTTTAGGGGGAATAAAGACCGGCACTTTGTGCTGGCCTGTGAATGGAGTCATGGTGTAGCGTCCACACACTCAATGTGACACGCCTCCATTTACACAGTGCATGCCATGATGATGCCATTGTGGTGCGGCACCCAAACAGCACAGCGTGAAAGGGGCATCATCATGGTACATCGGCATGCCTATGACATCCCTTCCAGGATGCTGAAAAAAAGGGACATTTACCTTTTGGGGGGGTGCTAAACAGGATTTATAAAACAATTGTGTTGCTTTTTGCCTAGCTGGTATTAACATTTTGACCAGTAGTTGATTGAGACTTTAGGGTGTTGTTTTTTTTTTAATGTTAACGCTTACGTGCAGAAACTGTACACAGTTCAGTACAGTTTCTCAATAAGAAGAATCCTATCTGGAAGTGTTTTGTAGGGAATAAATGACTGTATGCAAAATCATCTAAATTATATCTTGGCCAAAACACACACACACACACACACACACCAGAGATAATATTCAGTGTTTACCTAGAATAACATTTAGACCTCTTTATACACTGAGATTTTGCAATCAAATATTTGTTACGCAAAAAATTCCAGCAGAGGTACTCTTCCAGCCAAAAAGCTGAGATTTGCAGTCCCCCCCCACCTTCTGTAACTGTGAGACATGAAACTGTTGCTGTTTTAAACCTTCAGATCTCCTCCCTGGCACTGTGTACTTGATCAGAGTCTACAGCGTGTATGAACAACAAGAGAGTAAACCTCTGATTGGAGAGCAGAAGACAGGTGTGTAGAATAAAAATATTGAAATGGTTTCCCTTTCCTTTAGTTTTTCTTTAAGAAGAGAGATCTGTGTTTCTAACATACATCCCTTACAAATCTGTTCTGCCATTTTCATTTTTGGGGAAAAAATTGAAAATTGTTTTTATTACCATGTGCAGAAAAACTTTAATATCTTATGCATTCATGCTTACGATTGAAGACAGTATACAATGCTATCTAAGGTTAAGCTTGACAAGCAATCTGAACCTGGGAATATTTACCCAGATTTCTTAAGAACACGATGGAGCCTACATCCAAGTAAATGTCAGTCTTGGATCTATTGAAGACAGTGCAGATAAGAAATGGCTCACTTGCTCCGTTGAGTTCAACAGGACTTAATCATGGCTATCTTGAGCTAAATTTGGGGAAGAGATTTTGCTTTATGAATTTATATAAGTGCTGTCTAAAATACTCTTGCTGTCTTAAGTCAGAGATGGCTGAGTTTGTTTTTACATTTGAGCACTGCTGACATTGCATAGCTTGGAAAGTTGCTTCAAAAAGCAGTTGGTTACAGTTCAGTTCCAAAGGGCCCCAAAAGTAGTTAGTTCCAGTACAGTTTCATTACTTGTCTGTTTCTCAAAATTACTAAGGAGGTGATTTTTATTCGCTTTAAAAGCATCTAAACATTTTTCATTGATCAGAATATGGCAGCACTTGAATATTTTTTTAAAAAATTATACTCTTCAATTTAGTTAGCCACTATAACTAGAAAAAAATAAAAGAAATATTAGTTACAATATGAAAAGGAGTGGTATTACCGCTCAATAAATGACAATCATACAAGTAAATCCAACTGTTAGTCCCACTAGAACAGTTGCTGTGAATCAATCCTATTTGCATAAAGGTTGATTTACTAAGTTCCCATGAAATCAATGTGTCTCGCTTTAGTTGGGACTAACAATTAATCAGCCTTTATTGTTACAGACAAAAATGAACATTGGACTAACCATTATATTTAGGCCAAAATGTGATACTTTGGTTACTGAGGACAAGCACTATATAAGTAATTTGGATATACGGTAGGTTAATATCCAAGCTCTGAGACCCTATTGCTCTTTCCAGAAATAAAGGTGCTGTTTGATGCTTGAATAAACTAATATGGCCTTTGTTTTTCTCTGTCAAGAAGACCATAGATATTATCACATTAGGGGTATCATTGTCCTGTCCCTTTCCTTTCCTTCCCACCTGATTGTGGGAAGGACTTTCACACATGACCCGCACTAGACCTGGCAGGAAAGTGTAAATGAAAGTGATTGCGTGATTCAGTTTCCCTCCCAAGCACACCGAACCCATCATTCAGCTGCTCGGGAAGTGCGAGCGAAAGTGATTGCGCAAATTACTTTTACATGAAAGTGGGCTGAAAAGCACTATCAAGTGTAAACTGAAAGTGCTTTCAGCTGTCATTTCCATTCTTTTGTAATAATTACCAGGATGCTAAAAGCGCTTTCAGCTGATGCCTGATAGTGCTTTTCAGCCCACTTTCATGTGAAAGTGATTCGCGCTATCACTTTCACTCAGGTCACGGATGGGATAAGGATGGGGGAGTGATCCCATCCCTATCAAGTCCCCATGTGAAAACATCCCCTGTTTTGTGGCAGGTCCCAGCATTTGTATTTTTATATGTGTGAGCCTTTTTTGCCTTCCAAAAAGGCAGTTATCAGGTGTACATGTGATGTATGTCTGCTTCATTTTTCTTGTTAAAAATAGGCCTTGATTCCCCAACTGGGCTGGACTTCTCAGAAATAACAGCCCATTCTGTCACTGTCCATTGGATTGCCCCTCGTGCTCCTATCACTGGCTACAAGATCCGCCATTACCTCGAGCAAGGGGGGAGCCGGCCCAAAGAGGTCCGCATTGCACCATCTCGCAATTCCATCACTCTCACTGACCTGGTTCCAGGCTCAGAGTACGTGGTCAGCATTTCTGCCTTCAATGGCAAAGAGGAGAGTTTGCCCTTGATTGGACATCAAAGTACAGGTAAGTAGTTGAGAGGTAAACAAAAGAGAGATTAAAATCCTTGATCTTCCTGAAGACAGCTCACGGGGGGGGGGGGGGGGGGGTCATTGAAACTAATGATCTAACTGTTTTAATTTTTTATTTTAGGTTTATTTTTTAGACTTTTAACAAAAGTTTTAAAAGAGTATTTTAATGTGTGTGCTTTAAAAATGTACTGTTAAGAAAATCAATTACTTTTCTTAAAATATTTTTATTAACATATGACAAGCAAACAGAAAAAAATAATGTTTAAAAAGAAAAAAAGTGCTTTAGTTAAAAAGTTAAGTAGAGAAAAGATTTTTTTGTGCTTACTAGAGAGAGAAATGTAAGCAAGATATAGGTAGATAGATAGATAGATGTATAAATAAACATAACAATATCCTGGCAAGTTGGAAGCCACTGTTTCCTTCGTCTGTCTATATTTTGTAGATGGGTGGTAGTTTTATGGGGGGTGGGATAGATTTATATGTATTTTAGGTAAAGGGGAAATGTTATATAATCACTTTTACTTTTTCATCACCTCAGGAGTCCTTGTGGGCTGAGAGGCAATATAGAAATATCTAAATCAAAATATATAAATAAATGACCCAAAATCCTCCACTCACAAAATAGAAGGCATTACAGAAGTGATCTCACCTCTTGTTCTTGGACAGAGGGTTAAACTGGGAGGAAGAGGAATCAAATCAAAATTGGATGAAACTTCCAAATATGGAAAAAGTTATACCAGATACATTTTATCCAGTTAACCTTTATAGGGATGATCTTGTGAAAAGCACTGTCCTGTGTGTCCCTCTATGGCAGGAATGAGCAAAGCACTGTCCCCAGACTTTTCAAGCCCCCACCCCCATTTTTTTAAAAAAAATCTGGACCATTTCATGTCCAAAATTGACAAAACCACTCCAGACTGCTGCAAAATGCTGTGTTGGCTAGGGGTGCTGGGAATTGCAATCCAACATCATCTTGAAAGGAACAATATGTCCATTTCTGCTGTATAGTACAGTGGTCCCCCGGGTTACGAAGGTAATCCGTTCCGGGATTACCTTCGTATCCCGGAAGTATTCGTTACCCGGGGGACCGCTTTCGTGGACGGACCGCGCGGCCATTTAAAGGGGCCGCGCGGCTTTTTTTTCTTCGTATCCCGGGGGATATTTCGTATCCCAAGGGATAAGAAGCCGGTCCGCCGCCTTTCGGATCCCAGGGTTTACGCAACCCGGGGGATTCGTAAGGCGGGGGACGACTGTATGTTGGGTGAAATGCTAGTAAGTTGAAGGTGAAATGTTGCTAACATGTTGCTTTTTAAAACTTGCCTGTCTAGTTTCTGATGTTCCTAGAGACCTGCAAGTCACTGCCACCAGCCCCACTAGCCTGGTCATTTCCTGGGAGCCTCCAGCTGTTACTGTTAGATACTACAGGATCACATATGGTGAAACAGGTTAGTGTTGTCTGCCATGGCAAATTAACCTCAAAGGCAGAAATGCTAATGAGAGAAGTAAAAATAAATTACTGAAGAGCACTAGTTCAGTTTTTCCAGAATCTGTTGGTTAGTCTCAAGGAGAGCAAACCCTTCGAATCAGTTATTGAATGGCGAGTCACTCTGTGCATTTATGTAGTTCATTCAATCGGTCTACTTAGCTAGGACAAACAATAGGTGTCAAGTCCTTTTGAGTAATTACCATGGCTCTTATATACCCTTTGTAGTGGTGGGTTTAGGATACTGAAGAGGTGGAGTTCAAGGCGGTGTGTCTTTTCCATAGAAGTGATCTTACCTTGGAACTAAGGGCTGGATTACCAAACAGTGTTTTTTCCAAAGCTTCTATAATTGCCAATGGCAATTTTTTTAACATTATGGTTTAATGTATTTAAGAGAAAGTTGCCTTGAAACCCTTCACATGAGTGAAAAGTAGTTAATGATACTTCTGTGCTGATGTTTGCTTGGTTTCTTTTACCCATAGGGAGCAGTGGGCCCGTTCAAGAGTTCACAGTACCTGGGCATGTGTCCACTGCAACCATCCCTGGCCTTAAGCCTGGAGCAGACTACACCATCACTGTGTATGCAGTTACTGGACGTGGAGACAGTCCTGCCAGCAGCAAGCCAGTCACTGTTAACTACAGAATAGGTAAGGCCAGAACCCAAATTACAGTGGGCTCTTGGTATCTGCTGAGGCTTGGTTCCAGAACGCCCCGTGGATACCAAAATCCATGGATGCTATTATACACAATGGCTTACTAAAATGGTGTCTCATATGTCACATAGGAAAATCAAGTTTACTTTTTGGAATTTATATATTTCCAGAATATTGTCAAGCCATGGATTGATGAATCTGTGGATAAAGAATCTGTGGATAATGAAGGACCAACTGTTTTCTCTTCAGATAAAAGAGAAACCAATTCAGCCCATTTGCCTTAGATATTGATCCTGTCCATTATATACACCGCTTTTTTCAAGAGGATTTCATAGCTTTATGCTACTATTCTGACTTGCTTAAAACATACATATATCCCCTTTTTCCCTGAACGCAAGGTGCTTTGTAGCAATATGCAAGAAAGTAGGCTGGCTCTCCATGACCCTTTGATCCATCAAACCAATGAAAGTTGCTTTATAATGACAGACATTATCACTATTAATCTGCAGAGTGAATTTTTAAAAAATCTCAGCTTGGCATTTAAAACTCAGCAGCTGTGGCACAGGCACTCAAAAGAACACTCAAGAAACTGGGTCCACAAAAAAGAAGAGTCCTTTTTCATTTAGCTGTCCTTCTCAGCCAATCCAGACAAAACCCAATGATGGTAACAATTGATAGACGGGTTCAGATGACATTGTGTTTGCCTTAAGATTATTATATAAGAACACACTGAGAAGAGGTTATTCCCCTGTCTCCTTGTATTGCTTGTTCCTGTCATGTTTTTCTCTCTAGTTCCTTATTTTGCAAAGACAGTCTTTTTAAAAGTACACTTGTTTATTTGGCCTTTTGCTGATCCTTGCTGTATTGGATTTGGGTTTTTAAAAAATTATTTTTTACTTTACCAAGATAACTCTTTTTACAGAGAAAACTAAAAATTGAATGAAAAAAAAATGAATTTACATAGAAACTTTAAAAAGTGGAGAGCCCAGACTGAAAGGTGAATGCTGATGTAGGTTTCAATGCTTTATTTACAGAGATTGACACACCATCCCAGCTAGAAGTAGCAGAGGTACAGGACAGCAGCATCACAGTAAGGTGGCAGCCTTCCTCCTCCCCAGTTACCGGCTACAGAGTGACAGCAGCCCCCAAGAATGGCCATGGTCCCACAAAAACCAGAGTCCTTTCTGCAGGTAAGACCTTTTTGCTCACATTATTTGTGAACAGGGAATAAGATGGTTTCTCCAAGCTGTAACTGAAGAAATGACATCTAGTAAGCCAAAATGTGGGGACAGTCTTGGCTTCTTTCCTGGGGTTGGTTGCTCTGAGGTATTGGGTCTGGGGTAAAGGTTCCACTGCCTCTTTGGTACTGTCAAGGAAAGATGGAAGGGAAAGGGCTGGGCTGGCAAATTATGACCTTCAAAAGTGCTCAGTAGAACTCAGCACCCTGGATGCTGATAATAAATTCATCTGAAATATCTAAAACCAATGTAGCAATAATGTAAAAATAAAATCCAGTAGCCAGCTTGGCATAGTGGTTTGAGTGTTGGTTCAACATGGGTTTGATTCCCAGCTCAGACACGAAACCTCAGTGACGTTTGACAAGTCACATGCTCTCAGCCTCAGGGACAGGGAATGGCAAACTTTCTCTGAACAAATCTGCCAAGAAAACCCCATGATAGGGATGACTTAGAGTTGCTATAAGTTGGAAATGGCTTGAAGGCACACAACACCAACAACGAAAACCAGTAGCATGAACTGAAATAAAAGCACACAAGCTTTTAAAAAGCTTAGCCAAAAGATTCTATGGAGAGATAGTGTGCCAGCAGGACTTGAAGAACCATGCTGCTAGTTCCATATCTCTAAGGCCTCTTTGAAAGTGTGTGTGTTGTGAAACTTGGGAGGCTTTCAAAAACAATGTGTCTTCACTTTGGATACCATTTACTGCTATCACTGAACTATGTAATTGTCATGTTGCATATAAATATAATAACTGCTCTTCATTTGGGCTGAATGACCTGTTCTGGAATGACAGAACAACATCTCTACAATTTTGGGCAGGTACTATCATCTTGTTGCAACAGAAGTCATTAAGCCACGTTCCAAGAGCATTTTTACCAGTGCTGCTAATGTTATTGACATTTATGTAGAACATCTCATCTTGTTCTTGCAAATGTTCACTGAAAGTGCCTCAAGTGTACAATAGATTCCATTGAAACTGGCTCCAGAGCAAAGGATTTTTTGCATTTTGAACAAAATTTTGAGTGTAGAATCCATTAACAAAGCATCCTTCGATTTAGAACAAGTTGTTTATATAAACAATCCCATCACATCATCTAAAATAAGTTGTTTACCAGCTGAGAGAAAACTGAACGCACACACAGGGGATCTAAACTCAGTTGAGACAGATCAAGGGCATCTATCAATCAACTTCATATGTGATTAATTTTTTTATTGGGCTTCTGTTGCAGATCAAACTGAAGTTACAATTGAAGGACTGCAACCTACTGTTGAATATATAGTTAGTGTGTATGCCCAGAGTCAAAGCGGAGAAAGCCAGCCACTGGTTGAGACAGCTGTTACAAGTATGTACTTTGCATTTTTGGGGGGTTTCATAGCAGGAGTGAGTGTGGTATCTCCAAATGCCTGAGTCCACAGGATATATTTACTACCAGAACTCTGAAAATTGCAGAAAGCAGCATCACTTTCACCAATATAACCTGGAGAAGCAGCCCAAATACAATCTTTTCTTTATCTCCAAAAGCTGTGCTTTAGTATAACTGAAAAATGGTCAATACAAAAACATAATTGTAATTACCTTTGGGTAAATAAGTGGGTAATGTTTTGGAATGAATTCTCTATGCTAAGATAGTAAAGGTGATTTTACTCAAGAATATGGAATTTTCTTTATATCTGATATCTAATATCAGATATAAAGTATATATCTGTATTCATCTCAGCAGGTCTTGGGAACTAAACTATGAAGCTGATATTTTGAAAAGCTAAATCCAGAGTTCAGATTTTGAATATTAAATCTGGATTAAGAAATATAATTTTCCTGCCTGCGGGAAATTATGTGGAACAATTACATCAATGTAACACTGAAACAAACCTAAAGGGCACATTCATCCATGAAGTGCCAACAGCTATAAGCCATTGCTGTACCCATTGGTATAGATCTGACTTATGTGTGCAAAACTAGGGCATTACTTCTCCCAAGTAAGAATTCTGCCCCCAAATGAGACTTCTCTCCACTTCCCCAACATTTCTTCCACTCCTCCAACTGCAATAGTATTGGAGTAACTTGGGAATTCAGTTGAGCTTTTAGAAATATAGTTTAGGCATTCAAACAAAAGGGGCAGGCAAAATTGCCATGGGAATGTGTTACACGGCAAATATAAAAATGCTAAGTAAATTATTTTCAGTGTCTCATTCCCTGTAATGCTAAAAATTGGCAAATTTTTGGGAGGGGAAATTTTTTTAATGGGGGAATGTCCTCTTTTTGCTCCTCCTGTAACTCCACCATTTGGTATATGTTTAATTCTCATACCGTAGTTTAGCCATCTGACCCTCCAGCCATTGATGAGTTACAGTCTATCGTCCCCCCCCCCCCATTTGCTTGTTTCCCTTTTGCAGATTTGATGATTTGCAGAGTTTATTAATATGCTTTCTTTAGGAATCTCTAGGTCTTCCTGAGCAATTCTTTGAAAATAGAATTGTGCTGGAGGACCTAGAGATTTCTAGAGAAGTGTTCTCTCAGGTAAAAAATAATAGTAGTATTCACGATTTTTGTGTATATTTATTTTGATTTATGGTTTTATCCACTTTCATGGAGGGGGTTTCACTAATCCTCACAAATGTGGGGATCACCTGAACTTCTCCCATGATTCTGTGGCCAGGCTATAAAGGGGCATATGAGATCTGGAGTTCAACAACATCCAGAAGGCTTCCGTTTTTCCCAGTCCTGTCACAGGGGTTTATCTCCCATGTTTCCCAAGTTTCATGGTGAAAGGAAGAATCTGACTCTAAAATTGAAGAAAACAACTCATCTGAAAGAAAAAGAAAACAAAACACTTGGATCCCAAGCCTACATAAATCACCTTTCTACCTGTGAGGCATAGAAAAACCACAGCTAGCTTCACTTCCCTGTCAATAATGGAAAAAAATAAATGATGTTATGAATCCTTTTTTGAAAATAAAAAGATGACTTCTTGGCTTATGGAAACTGGCTGAACACCCAATCCTGTGCACTGAAGGAAGGCCCACTATGGGTAGTGGGATACCTTCCTAAGTAAGTGCTCCTAGGGGTGCAATGCTAGTTTTCCTGACAGCTTTCAGATGGATTCTGAAGCTGTCCATGGCTTCAAAGCTGCTTCCAGTGTTACCATTTCACTGCATGGAAGCATTCTCAGAAGTCACTTTTGTGTTCACAGACAGCATGAAGAAATTAAAATAGATTTATGAGCAGCTGGACTCCTGAAGACATTCATGGTTGTTCCAGAGCCTCCCAAGAGGCCTTTTTAGGCATGGACAATGACTCATTAATATTCTGAAACTGTAACTTCAAAAGTGACATTCTGGCTTGCCAAACACTACCCTTAATTGGTGCTTGCTTATGGGGTTTGCTAAGCATCTTACACACACATTGTATAATTTGGAAAAGTTTTTTTTCTGGTAAATTAATTAATATGTGGTTATTAATTTTTTAAAAAAAGAACTGTCTTGATGTCTCATTTTAGTCAATTACAGCCATAAAACATGTCGTGTCACCCTGGTTCTCTGATGATGCTGATGCAGCTTGCTTCTTGGAAAGATGAATCTATTCAGCATAATCTCTTTGTCATATTAGAGTTCTAGACTAGCTGAATGGAATGGAAAGGAAAGGAATAGAATAGAATTGCAATGTCAAACCCCACCACCCCTGAAGAAACTTAGCAAGAAAATCCTGTGACAGGTACTCCTTCGGGTCACCATAAGTTGAAAATGACTTGAAGGCAAACACCACCACTGCACAGAATAGATTAGGACTACAGGACCACAGGAGTAGCATTTGTCAATGGTAGGTTTGCAGCGGTCTTCATGAGCTTGTGCTCATTTCAAGTAGAGCCAACTTAGTAGACTTAGTAGACCACTTGCTTCTATTTGTTCCACTTCCTGGGCTGTGACAGAAGTATCAGTGTAACAGGAAGATTTGTTGACATGAACCGAGGTGCCTTTCTCTGGCTTAGATCAGCTATGATATTCTTAGCAGGAATATGCATTTCACAGAAATTGGAAATCTTACTTTTTCAGACCACAATTCCCAGCACCCCTCAGCAAGCATGGCAATTTTGGAATCGTAGTCCTATAACAACAACAACAATGCTTCCAAGCTTTGGTTCATTGCCATATGTCTCTCTGCATCAGCATGTCAAGCAACAGGGTATACGTTTTATGTTTATCACATCTCGTTGTGCAGCTGTAAATGCTTTCATGAGGCTTCCCAGGAAGTTGAAAAGAAAATAATTCTAAATTCTATTTCTGAATGTTCAGGAATAGAAGATTGCTTTGCATGCCTATAACAAAATGCTGTGTGCCATCCCAAATCTGCTTCTCCCCTTTTCCCTTCCACTTAACCTGTCACCGTTAATTTGCCTAACAGAAATTGACCGCCCTAAAGGACTGACATTCACTGAGGTGGATGTCGATTCCATCAAAATTGCTTGGGAAAGCCCACAGGGGCAAGTCACCAGGTACAGGGTGACCTTCTCCACCCCTGAGGATGGAATCCGCGAGCTCTTCCCTGCTCCAGATGGTGAAGACGACACTGCAGAGCTTCACGGCCTCAGGCCTGGTACTGAGTACACTGTCCGCATCGTTGCCTTGCACGATGGCTTGGAGAGCCTGCCTCTGATTGGGACCCAGTCCACAGGTACACACAGAGTGATGCCGCATGGTGGCCCATTGGCAACTGTTCTCTTTGCCTGACTGGCTAGAGTGGCTTCGAGGAGCAGCTAGTTCCCCATCCAGTGTGAGAAACACAGTTCAGGGGGACTTTGCATGGGGGAGTGTGTGTGCGTCAGAGAAATATGGGGTTATTTTTGATGGAAAATTAGAGCTATCCAAGGTTACTGGGAATACATGGAAGGCTTGATGAGCTACACATACTGAATGCTGTTCAGTAGGCTGCTAGTCTTCCTTGTGAGAGTCAGATATCATCACTTGAAATGTTGTCTCTCTCTAACCACTACACTGTCTGCCAGATCACAGAAGAACCCTGGGTCTGACCTTGAGAATATCCTTCTGGGCTAATTGCACATCAAACTAATTCATTCTTTCAGCAAGCTTGAGCTTTTTAATTGTTTTTTTAAATAAAATATAATAAAATGCATATTTCATCTGGCTCATGGTCTTGACCAATGTGGCCTTTGCAAATTACATTTGTTCATATGCCTTTTACTTCAAACCATTTACTGGTACCAAGGACCCTGAGTAGGAGTTGCTTCCTTGAAAATAATAATTTTTGGATTAAAACAGCCACATGTGAATTTTGTACAAAATATGCCCCAAACTGCAAAGGTTCGTCCCAGTCCAGAATTCTTGTCAGGGTTTTTGAATATTTTTTCTATCCCTAGTAATTATTCACCATTACTATTCTAGATAATAGTAAAAAACAAACAAACAAACAAACAAACAAACAAAAACTCCTGTGGTCCCCAGCTGCCAGTCCTTTGCTTAAAAAACGTTTTAAAAAATATTGTTTTGGCTCTGTTCTATAAACAGTACAAAGGGCCTGTCCACTGCCCTTTACTCAGATTCTTATTCTCTAAATTGCGCTCAGATACATTATAGGAGAGCATTAGTAATTTGCACAAATGTGTGCATGCAAGTGGATGTACATATTATGATATATATAGCCGGTGATCAACACTTTTGAAAGCTAAACTTGGGGCTCTATTGCTATTCAACTCCTCTTCTCTCACCATGCTCCATGAGCAATAAACCATGTATACAAGTCTACTCCCACATACCATTTATAACCTCTTTTCAATTATATATATTTTTCCTGGTTATATTTTGTTTTTAAGCCTCCTGTTTCTAATAAATGAAAGGCCTAGATACTTGAAAAAGATTCCAAATGCCAGCATCAAAGGTACAAATTTCAAAAGGTTCTCATAACTGCAGGAGTGCCTGTAATAACATAGTGAATTGACAGCAAATGCTGGCATGTAAAGAATTTTCTGGACCAGTACTTCTTAGGCTACCTGATGTGGGGGACTAGCATCTCCCCCCCTAATGTGCCAGGGACTGGTGCTACATTTGTGCCCATTGGCTATAACTGTTTCTTTCTATCCTGGAAACTCTGTGGATTGATAGCTGAAAGCATGCGGACTAGTGCAGGTCCAAGGACCACCACTTTGTCTAACTCTGGGCAAGTCAGTTTTAACCTTGTTACTCCTTCCATGATGATCTAAATTTTTAACCTTAAATTTAACAGCAATCCCACCTCCTACAAACCTGAGGTTTACTCAGGTTGCTCCAACCAGCCTGACTATCACTTGGACTGCGCCAAATGTTCAGCTTACTGGATACCGAGTCAGAGTGAATCCCAAGGATAAGAATGGGCCAATGAAAGAAATCAACGTTTCTCCCGATAGCACGTCTGCTGTCATTTCAGGATTAATGGTAACCTTTCCCTGTTTAACTTACTGGATATACTATCACTGCTTACAAGGCATTTAAAATTTGGTAGAACAAAAGCTCAACCTATAGTGAGCTTTATTGAGGATTTAGAAAATAAGATGGACTGAAAGGTGGCACTACCTTGTTTCTCTTGGTAATTAACATTGATTTCCATTGTATGGCAAACTGCATGTTCTATATACATCTTTTAAATGATATATGAAATGTAACTTAGATAGAACAACGGTATTCCAAGGCCTAGGCCTTATTATTCTTTTGGTTTCACTAGTCTATATTATTGGGAAAACAGATGCATTTTTCTTTTTTTCACTCTGATGTGAAAAGAAGCAAGAGTCCCTATTGTTATATCCTACCTGAGGTCCAACCTAAATGACATAGGCTAGCTATATTTGATTGTTTACATCCATGTCCATTTCACATGTAAACCAAGATGGTGGTGGGAGTGAAGTCTTAATTTAATATTAAAAAAGGCTTACACAGGTTTGGGGAGCTGAGCCTAATCCCTTCCTTCCAGTGCCCCATGACCAATTTGCTATAGTGTTTTTAAGTGTAATCTGTCTGAAACCTAACCCACCTCACTGGATTGTTAGAGGAATAAAATGTATCAAATGAATACATATGCAATCATTTGAATCATTCCCCTGTCAATCCAGTCTTCTGCTTCTATCAGAACTCAAGATTGGAAAAAAAAAGTGCTCGATTTGACTGAGTATGAGAATGGGATATTTTGTTGAAAAAAACAAAACAAAGCCCAGACTCCTCCTGAATGGGAAAGAAATATAATGTAGTTACCCCTGTCAAGTTTTGTTTAGTCTTGAGGTCTATTTATATTTCATCATATCTGTATACAAAATATAAATAGCTGAGAGATTTTTTGAAGTGGGTTAGATGTCAGATTTTTATTGCTTTCCAAATAATGAACAGTGTGGTTTTGTTATTTTTAGGTGGCAACCAAATATGAAGTCAGTGTCTATGCTCTGAAGGACTCTCTGACCAGCAGACCTGCCCAGGATGTAGTCAGTACCCTAGAGAGTAAGTTATCCTATCTGTCAAAATAACTCTAAATTCACTGAGCCAAAATGTTTAAAAGTTAGACTGTCTGAAGCTTTTTAATCTAGGAGGGGAAAGCCAAGCAAGAGAGAAGATAGAAGAAATGTATGAAATTAAATGTGGTGTGAAAAAATGGATGAATAATACTAGGATCTGCAACCACTAATGTGGACACTTTTATTTTATTTTTTAATGTGCAGATATCAGCCCTCCACGTCGGGCACGTGTCACCGATGTCACAGAGAGAACCATCACAATTACTTGGCGCACCAAGACTGAGACAATCACTGGTTTCCAGATTGATGCTGTCCCAGCAAGTGGTCAGAATCCAGTCCAAAGGACGATTGGCCCTGATGCTAGATCCTATACCATCACTGGTAAGTGAGCTTGTTCATACCTGTTCCTGTGTTCCAGAAACACAGTTCTATCCTGTCCTTTGGCTTGAATGCTCTGCAAGCAGGAAGATTAGCCTGCCAGTTGAAGGTGCCATGCAAGCAGGAATGCCACTCATCAGTACTGGTTAGGCCTCAGATGGAAACCATGTTGTTTATTTATATTAAAATCTCCACATTTTGAAAATGATATGAATAATGAAGGACAGTTCCAAGAAAAATAAAGAAATACAGTGTATCACAATGAAGGAATGTCATGATTTTGCTTTTCCCTAATCTTGCTCTTTTTCAAGGCTCTTCCTTCTGTCTTTCCACTGTTCTCTTTCCACTTTTCCTTGATTTTCTCCATCAGTCTACAAAACTGTAAGGATATGAATGTAACTGCCTAGTTTACAATTTTTTTGTAGTCTCTCTGCTAGGAAGCAAAACAGTACACCTCTCTTTTTTCCATTAATGGTGATGATGATACCATAAGGGCTTATAAGCTGAATTCCTTGATGCCCTTCATAACATGTTTTTACTAACTTCCAGGGTGCAGTGTTCTTCATAATAGAACTTTTTATGAGCAAGGCTAATGTGTTTAAATATTTCATTTTGAATTACAGGCTTGCAACCTGGCACTGACTACAAGATTTACATCTACACCCTGAATGACAATGCTCGCAGTTCTCCAGTAGTGATTGATGCTTCCACCGGTAATGGCACTTTATAAAAAGTCATATTAAATGAAATGATGGTTTCCTTTCCTTTGATCGTGTAGATCATTTGTGGTGTGTTACAGCCCTAACATCCCCCACCTCTGGGAATAAAGCAACATGTTGGCAGATGGTGGTAGAAAAATATGGAAACTGCATTATTTCCCCTCTGGGGATATGATGTCATTTGGAACAGTCTTCATTTGAGTGGTTTCATTTACTCCTTAGCCATCGATGCGCCATCCAACCTACGCTTCCTCACAACCACAAGCAACTCCCTGTTGCTCACTTGGCAGCCACCCCGGGCCAAGATCACAGGATACATTATCAAGTATGAGCGTGCTGGGGAACCGGCAAGAGAGCTGCTTCCTCGTCCCCGACCTGGCACTACAGAAGCCACTATCACTGGTATGTACCTTTGGAGAGGCAAACTAATAGGCTCTGCAAATCCAAGCTAGGAAAGTTACTTCTTGGGATAATTTTTTGTGGAGCTTTCGGGCTATGTGACCATGTTCTGGAAGAGTTCCTTTCTGACGTTTCGCCAGCATCTGTGGCTGGCATTTTCTTGGGAGATTGCAACTTCCAAATCTCCCATCCAGTAGTTATGTTCATTTGGGCAATTTTGAGTGTTGTAAGCCAAAAAAGTTACTTTTTCAGGCTCTGCCTGAAATACAGTTAATAGTATTGTGGCCCTTGAAATTTGGCAAATATTATTGCAATGGCTTTTTGACACTGAATTGAATCTTTGTGTGTAGAAGTCAGGAACCTCTGACAAGTAAGAAAGAAGGATTTCCATGGCCTTCAGATAAAAGCTGTGGGATTTCTAGGAGCATTTGGTTAGTCTGTTGGAAACAGGAAATCATACTGGATGAACTTTCAGTCTGATTTAGGAAGGCTTTTTCTTGATGTTCATCTGTCATCTCTCTGAAATAGAGGAGCTACACATCAAGGGCCTGCATAGTAGGACAGATAATGGTTTTCTGATGACAGATAATTTTTTAAGTAGATACTAGATTATCACATCCCATTTTCCCTATGAACATATGAAGTTGCCTTTTAACAAATTAGGCAGAGCTTGGGCTATTTGTCTGTAATTCACTGACTGGCAGTGGCTCTTCAGTTTTTCAAACATGTGGCTTCTCCAATCCTAAACATGATGCATACCTGGGGCCTTTTGAGTTCAAAGATTGTAGTCTGCCACTGTGGTCCCTTTACTAGACATTCACTTTAACCTTTAACAGCATAAATGCTTCGAATTTTGTTCATTCATTTTTTGCTTCTGGGACGTGATATGAGGAACAAGTGGAACTTATGGTAAGTATTCATTAATCAAGGAGAAGATAAAGAGCTGCTGCTCTCTAATGTTTTTTGAAGAAGGGAAACAGATTTTGATTTGAACCCTCTCTCCCACCCAGTGTTGTAGTTGGCATTCAGTGTCTCTTAGCACACAGACCTGAATTGGAGCATCTGATAACTGAGCCTAGACTTCATTCTTTGCCGTAACCTGGAATCATTTCTAGCTTCAACTAGAGCACAACAGCTATCAGGTAGATAGAAAGACCAACCAAATGCTGGCTTCATTTTTCCACAATATTGGACCTTTCTAATATAACTTAATTCAAACCTGCTTTATTTTACTTTGTTTCACCGACACACACATTTCTGCCATGACTTCTAAATTCAAAGTTGTTTAAAATATCTGAAATAACAGAATAAGCAATGAATAGTGCTAACTTAAGCAATCAAAATTATAAAGCAAAAACAATAACAGTATAAACAGACTACTGCTGCTGTAGCAGATTAAAAAACAATTCTAAAAATAATTTTGAATTGATGGAGCTTTGTTGCAACATAAACAACAAAAATTCCTGTGGCAGTTTTAAAAACAAAGTTTATTTGGCCTGCATTGTCATAGACTGCAGCCTGTTCTTTCAACCTGCATCTGGTGATGTTGGCTGGAGTTTACAAATGCTTATGTCCATTAACGCTGGTTAGTTTTTTTTAAAGTGCCACAAGACTTGTCATTATGTAGAAAGATCTTGTAGCTCCTTTGAGACTAATTGAAAAAACGAAATTGGCAGCATGAGCTTTCATAGACTTCAGTCTAATTCCTCAGATGCATTTGGAGCATCTGAGGAAGTAGATTGAAGTCTACAATAGCTCATGCTGCCAGCTTCTTTCTTTCAATTAGTCTCAAAGGTGCTACAAAATCTCTCTACATACTGATTCTACAGACTATCTTTGAAGACTTGTCATTGTTTGACTCTTAAAATGAGAAACGTACACATCAAAACCTAATCCTCTCAGGTTAAATCAGAGCTTGGAAACATGATATTTTGGGGCTACAACTCCCTGCACTTCCTAGTAGTGGTCATGATGAGTGGGAGATTCTGGGGGATTTTAGTTTTAAAAAAGTAATGTTTCCTAGCTTGGGTTCGATGCCTGGCTACAGCTTGACTAATTGGAATAAAACAGATTGGAAGTGAAAATGAAAAACAAACATGTTAGACAGATCCTAGAAATTTGTCTGAGTCTGGTGCTGCCATCTTAAAATATATTTCTTCTTTCAATCATTTCTCAGGTCTTGAACCAGGTACAGAATATATCATCCACATAATTGCAGTAAAGAATAGCCAGAAGAGTGAACCACTGATCGGAAGGAAAAGAACAGGTAATACTATCCTAGGCTGCCCATTTAGCTAGGAGTAAGCCCCACAAAACACATTGACTCTTATTTTGTAGAAGACGAGATGTAGGATGTTGCTGTTACTCTTAGCTACAGACGTTAAAGGTGCCTCTTTCTTGGACTTCAGTTAATTCTGATGTAGACAATTAATGTTATGGCACCATTTGAAAGCTTGCTTTCATTTCTGGTCTGGTGTATTTTGTATTTTGACAGTGGCTGTATTATGATGCTTGTTAGCTTCTCCGTTTATTATAGATGATCATATAAATCAGACTAGAACAATATTTACACTTCAGTTCTGTACATGTTTATTGAGTATTAAGCTTTGTTGTGTTCTCTGGCACTTACTCCCAAGTATATAGCATCACAGCTCATTTATGTAACTGAAAATTGTTTCCATTCTACTGAATTAGTTTAATCTAACAGTGTTTAATTTGGCCTGGAATATATCTCTGCTAACTTTTGGTGGATTCAGAAAGAAGAGCCTAAACTGCCTAATATCAGTGGATACCTAAGGATTTAGGTTATACCTGATCAGGATCCATGACCTGAATTCTATTGGTTAGGCACAATTACAGTAGATCCTGTAAACCAGTTGTTAATAGGGAGGGCCAGTGTGGCATAGTGGTGGATTGCTGGATTGCAACTCTGGACGCCAGATCTTGATTCCCTAGTCAACTATAGAAACCCACTGGGTGACTTTGGGCAAGTCACACTCTCTTAGTCTCAGGGGAAGGCAATGACAAACCTTCTCTCAACAAATCTTGCCAAGAAAACCCTGTGATCAGTTTGCCTTAGGTTTCTTTAAGTCAGAAATGACTTGAAAGCACACAATAAATCCTATTGGTTCAATGGGTCTACTCTAAATTAGTACTAACAGTAGGATTCAGGTCCATGTTTGCTTATGTTCTACTGTTTTTCCATGATTCATCCTCCAGAGAAAATGGGTATTTGATGGAGCGTATCAGGAGTGAGAAACACGATTGGGGATGAGGGGAGAGGGAGGAGTGTCCCCATTCACCCAGCACTGGCCATGATGAGTATTATTCAGTGGTGATCCCTGGACTAGTGCTGGGCCCTGAACCATTGGCTGCCAGTCCCTAGAAGGTTTCCAGGAAGAAAGAGCCAATGAGTACAAATTTAGTGATGGCGCCAGCAACATTGCAAAACAGGAATTGCCAGTCTGCCCCATCAGATACCCACAGAAATGTTGGTTCATATGACATCAGGGGGCATAGTTGTGCTTCTATTGAAATTTGTTTTGAAGAGCCATTTTGCCTATTCTGTTCCTTCCTGGAAGAAAAGAGTGTATGAAGCTACCCTGTCCCATGTGGTAATGCAGGGAGCACAGGGGGGACCAAGCTACCTTCCCACTGTTTCCTTTGCTCAGTCCCCCTTGGCTTTTGGGAAGACCAGCAGCACATGGGTGAACCCCCCCTAAACTGGGGTGTGTGGCTGTGTGGCAGCTTTCATGGAGGCAGATGGGGGATTGTGGGAGCTTTCCCAGGAGCTTTCATGGAACACATGAGGACTGTCCCTAGGCCACATTACAACCATGAGTTGGTGAATCTTCTTCATGCTCCCATGATAAAGGGGAATTGAGATATTTATCATCTCAAGAAAATAGATCTTATAAATAGGCTTAAGGTGTAAGGAAATATTTCTCCCTTCCAGCTGAAATGCTTCAGGCCAACAGAATGGAGAAGTAGGGTATCTAAACATAAATGTTTTTCTCTATTTCCAAATGTAACAGAAGATAAACATTTATGGCAGTTGGGTTCCTTCACAGATAAGATATTTTGAAGGGGTCTCAGAGCACCATGGTCGTCATAGCCACATGCTTTTGCTTCCCTGTTCAAGTGCTCTAAGTAGCCCCTGTAGACTAATCGCAATAAGGCTTTCCGGGAGCATGTAGCACCCTTGAGAATGATGCTAGCATTTAATTGCTTGAATTAAGCAGTGTTTTATGATGCAGCTGCCTGGTTTACTTGTGTAATGAATGCAGTGCTTGCTGCTGCTGGCTTCATGGCTTCTAACCTCTCTTTGGCTAGATGAGCTTCCCCGGCTGGTAACATTTCCACTCCCTGGCCCAGGTACGCCAGAGATCCTGGATGTGCCGTCTGAGAATACACCTTACTTCACAAACAATCCCTATGACAATGGAAATGGTATCAAACTTCCAGGCACTTCTGGTCAGCACCCTACAGTGACCAACCCTGGCCAAGTCATCGTGGAAGTGTATGGATCTCGGACTCCCACAACAGCCACTCCGTCACAGCGTAGACCAAATGAAGAGTCTGTAGTAGTGAGCCGTTATCCAGTGCGGATACCAGAAGTGGACAGGCCTTCTTACCCTCACACCCTTCTGCCTAAGAATAACCGCACAAGGCCCCAGGAAGCACTTTCTGAGACCACCATCTCGTGGACTCCCTATTTAGAGAGCTCTGAGTACATCATCTCTTGTCAGCCTGTTAGCACTGAAGAAGAACCTACAGAGGTAAGTTCCATTCGATCCCCCCAACCCCACCCAAAAGCATTCATAATAGTGAAACAGACTAATTTCATTATTATTCATGCTATTATTTGACTAGGGCGTCTATGCCAGCATTATGTCCTGGACTGGCCCCGGACTGACTGTGATGATATCCACTTGCACCAGGCTGGATCTGGTGTGATGCCACATCATTGTGCACACAGACCAGCTGAGCTGAAACTGCAGCTGTTGTAGCCTCACCAGCCAAGCAACTCCCTGCAAGAATGTGGCTATTGCCATCACTTCTGTTGAGGTCAGAATGGGGTGCCTTGCCATGTGCTCAACAAGAATGGAGTTGCTCTGCCCCTGCCTCATTGATCACATAGGTGCCCTGTTTTGACCTCAGCAGAAATAATGGCACACCGGACAGGCTTTACACAGAGCTCATGCCCATGAGGAAGGCGTGGCTCCAAAAACAGGCCACCCTCTTTCCCTGCACCACTCAACATGGGGAAGGGGGGTGGCACAACTCTTGGTTTTTGGACAACTGGATTGGGCCAAATCGGACCTGATCTAGCTGTTCACACGCACAGTAAACATGAGATCACTCGGGGGTTCCCAGGAAACACTGGAGTTTCCCCTGATATAGTTTAGTTTGGGGCAAAGTCAGGATAAGGACAAACAAACCCAGATCTTCCCCAGAAGTAGCCGTACACTGTGAAGACTTCCAGCACTGGCATTGGGGTGAGTGTGGCAGTTTTCACCAGTTTAGACAAGCCCTTAATCAACAGCATCATGTTCAATGGTGTTCCCAAGGAGCTTATGGTCTGAAACAAAGAAGGAAAAGAAGGGAAGAAAGGTAGGGTATGTGTGTATGTTACTAAATATGATCATTAAATCTGACCACTGAAGCTTAAATTGTAGTTACCATTGGGAATGATAATCAAGGGGGGAAAGGCAAAGTCCTTATGATGCAAGTGGGATTTGAGAAGGCAGATGAAGGAAGGGAAAGGTCATATTTTTAAATCAGAAGAGAGTGGTTGGAGTAATTTAAGGGAGCAGGAGGCTGAAGAAGGTAGAGGCAGATGATCAACAGGAAAAAGGAAATATATAAAAGATTAGGATTGTGATACAGACCAAAAATACAGCGGGCCTTTCTCATCCATGGGGTTTTGGTTGTGGGCTCTCCCGCAGATGGGAAAAACCACAGCTCAAACCCATATTAATTGGCCTGCCATTTGCTAATACGAGCTGGGGCGATCCACGGATGGCTATTCTGGATGGCTAGTCTGCCAATATGGCAAATTCATTGTATAATACGATGAGGTAAGTCAGTGAAAGCCTTCTGAAGTAAGGATTTTTCTAGGTATTTGAATCATAGAATCACAGAGTTGGAAGAGACCACAAGGGCCATCCAGTCCAACCCACTGCCGTGCAGGAATTTTCAATCAAAGAATACCCGACAGATGGCCATCCAGCCTCTGCTTAAAGACCTCCAAGGAAGGAGACTCTGCCACTCTCTGAGAGAATGTGTTCCACTGTCGAACAGTGAAAGTCATTACAAAGAGGGCATTACAAAAGAGATGAGCAAAATTAACTGGTTTGGCAGCACAGTTTTTGAAGTGAGGATTGAGGAGTGAAAAGCAAAGGCCAGAGAAGGCAACTACAAACCTGTCGGTGAGAAACAGAGCAGAAACCAGAATTTTGACAGAGGAATGGTAGAGTAGTTTTTGCAGTGCCATACAAAGAGAAAGTTTGAACAGTCTTATAAGGCCAAGATCTCCCAACATTTACTTGAGCAGTAGAGGAAGGCATACCCCAGTGGCAGCTCCCCATCTTGGTGATGACATCAGAACATGGGCCAAACAGTAACATAGCTTCCTTTCCTTCCATCCTGTTCTTGACATGTGGAGCAGATCCAGCTGGCCATACACTACTAGTTTATGAAAAAGATACGGACTTCTAGGAGCAAATGTGGGGTAAAAAATCCCATAGCTGCAAAACATTCTTCTCTCTGTCTCTCACTCATACTCTCTGTTTTATTTTGGTAAAGAGAAGCTACCTCTGGTTTGCATTGTGTATGTGTATGTGCGCACGCACACACACATTCTCTCACACACAAGATACTTGTACTTTTTTACAAAGGAAATGACACCCTTTCTTTTAATGCTTTGAATTTTCTCACCCTGCAGGTCAAAGTTCCTAGCACATATTCTAGTGCTACTCTCACAGGTCTTACAAGAGGGGCCACCTACAACATCATAGTGGAGGCAATCAAAAATCGTAGAAGGCATAAAGTTCTTGAAGAAGTAGTCACAGTAGGAAATTCTGGTGAGTGGGGTTCTTGGGAAATCATTTGTAATCTATGGTTTATTGTGTTGGCCATTACATTTATAACCAGCCATTCCTTCATGGTGCTGGGGTGCTGTATATGTATTATTCATACACAGACACCCACACATGCATGTTCATCCTTGCATCAAATATGTGAGGTGGGTAACCTTGGAAACTTTTTTCTGGCCTATATGCTAGCTAAGAGATTCTGGGAATGTTAATCCCAAAGCTTTTTGAAGTTTTGGACGGATTATTGTTCCAAATCACCTGGTGACTATTATGGCCCAGTGGGGATTAGAACCCAGACTTTTCTAAATAGTCTGACACTCCAACCATTGCACAACACTTCCTCTCTAGTCCTGTTTGATTTGATAGATATGGCCTGAAATCTGAAGTTGGTGGAGTGTACAGCTCTGCCTCTGGGCCTGGCAATAATGTGTTAATAGAAGGTGAGAACATTCAGTGGCCATTTAGTCTAGACCAGAGCTGCAGTCTGATGCTGTTCCATTGCCACTGTGCAACTGAGGGGGCATGATTGCACAAGAAGGTACTAAATACTTCCTTATGCAACATCCAAACTAGAATTCATGCTTCTGTAACCTCTGATGATGATAGTGTCAGATATTGGTGTAAGTCACCAATAGGATTCTAACCTCAGGATTCAAGAGCAATCCCATATGCAAGTCCTATGGTAGGAAGAAGTGTGTTTGAAGGAGGTGCTCTGGAAATGTTTATACTGTGGCCAGTCTCTCTGTGGAATAGGCAAGCTGTATTGAAAAGAAAAATCCTAGTGGAGACTTTTCAGAAAAAGAAAGTGTGCTTTTCCTAAAATTCTCCCCTGGCCACAGTTATGATCAGATGTGTGGAAAGCTCTTTCTTTGGCCCTGCTCACTACACCCACAGTGAATGTTAGTATGCATGATTTCCTTGTTATGAAGTCAAGTGGAGTTTCAGAGGGCTTACTCCCAAGTAGATAAATCTTGAAATGAACCTAAATGGTTCTTCTGGTGACCAGGAACTGAATGTTACTCCTCTACACACACAAAATGTAATAATTTTCCACAAGTAAAACGAAAAAAAAGAATTTGCAGAGGAATTCTTTGTCCACAGTATGAAATTGTGTACTGCACAGCCACAGAAGTGGGAATAAGTGTTTTAGAAAGAGCAGAAACTCAAATCTAGAACTCATCCTGTGTAAAGAGTTTGGCTAAGTTGGTTCCAGGCCCTTTGAAGTTGGTGTGGGTTGCTCCCCACTTATGAGTTTTTTCTACTGATCCCCTGCCCTGAGGAGGAAAGGGGGTTTAATGCCTGTTAGCAGCATACAGGCAGATGGACAGGGCCAATTCTGTGGCCTCAAATAATGCTCTCCCAACCTTGGGAGTGATCTTCAAGCTCATTGGTGTCAATACCATGCACGGACATTTGTTGCTCTCCTGATGATTTTGGCCTACCACTCCCAGCAGCCTTTGCTAGCATAGCATGGAGTTTGTTCTACAACATCTATAGCAGTGCTTGATAATCTACTAGAAATGGTGGACTGGCAGGGTTCTCCCCTCCCGCTGAAAGTGCCAGGGACCAGTGCCATATTTGTGCCCACAATTGTTTTCCCCCTGGAAACTTGCCATGAACCAGCAACCAATGTTTCACAGACTGACAGTGGTCCATGGACCACCACTTTATGTATCACTGATATGGAGGACTCCAGTCTCCCATTCCTATTGCTGGCAGGTAGTGGCTTTCCAGGGTCATTACTACCCCCACATGGCGATGCCATGAGCTGGACTTTATTCTGCATGTAAAGCAAGAGTCCTATTGCTGTCTGTCTGCAGCTAAGGAAAGGCAACTGAGGCAGTTTCTTAGTTCTTGTTAGCATTTTGATTTTGAGACCATGCATGGCTTTGTTTTGGCTTAATGCTCACCTCTCCCTGTGATCTTTTTCATCCCCATTAAGTCCCTGACCCAAAGCCTCTATGCACATGTGTGATGAGCTCCATGTGAGAGGGCAAAGCCTTGTTTCCTTTAGTGTTAGGAAATGTACCGCCAATGGGAACATGTGAAATGTAATACAACAAAGCCACATTGGGAACATTTCCAAGCATTAAGGCTCCAGCCCAAATAGGATGGGGTTTCAGGGTTGTTGTTTTTTTCAAAAAAATATGTGCATGGGATTTCTGATATAGGCTGAAGTTGAACGTAGGTCTCACTGCCATCAATGACTCTTACCTTCAAGTAAACATGTTTAGTATTGGGATAGTGGGAATCTGTTGTGAAACTGATTGGGAAGCACTGATTCATTCCAGAAACATTTGTCCAGGGCTGTGGAGGTTCTGGTACGATTGGGATATTCAAAGAAACTGGGTGGGAGGGAATGTGTGTTTAAGTAGAGTATTCCAGACCACAGGCTTGACCACACTTAATTATGATACCAGGAAGATCTGTCTGTTAGCTTAAAGAGTCTTCATCATTCTTGGCAGCTTTTCGAGAAGGAAAACATTCTCTGAGAACTTCTCTGTGTTGTCATACAACCTAACATTCTTATTTCCTCTCCCTTTTTTTAAAAAAAAACAAACAAACAACTTTCCAGTTTCTGAAACGATAAACCAACCCACAGATGATTCATGCTATGATACTTTCACTGGCTCTTCCTACTCCCTTGGGGAGGAATGGGAAAGAATGTCTGAAACTGGATTTAAACTCTGGTGCCAATGTTTAGGCCTTGGCAGTGGCCACTTCAGATGTGACTCTTCAAGTGAGTAGCTTCTTGTGTTCCTCTGACTGCATCTCTTAATGTTTTAAATGCACTGTTTTCTCTAAATAACCAGACTTTTCCTAATGTGTACTTTCTTTGCCAAGCCACAGCTGAGTAAGATCAGGGCCACAGTATGGTTTATTTGAGTGTTTTAAATAGATGTCAGTAATCTACAGTGAAATGGGATTCTGATCTATCCCTTCTGGTAACGCTGGAATTGAGAACATGTGAAGCTTCTTCATAAGGGCTTTTCTTCTGCTCCTGCAGAAAACACGGAGTCATGATTTTGCATTAGCTACAGATGCTCCCATTGACACATAACAGCCAGTTCCTTTATCAAAGAAAACTTGATAACTTGAGAAAATTGGCATAAATCTAAATAGTTTTGTTTTGGCCACACTGTGGCGTGTAGCTGGTATTTCTTCCATGTATACCACAGCAACATTCAGTATTTTAGAGCTCGTAAAAATAATGCTAACAGCCCCCTTGAATTCATTCCAGCTTCTAAATTTGTTCTTATGTTCTGGGGTGAATCATATAAGTCAGCAGAGCCTCTAGGGAGAATGGTTACTTCCACCTTACCCTAGAGTTAGTGCTTGTATAAATAACCTCACAGTTAGGTTACGCATAGCTGGGAGAAGTTGCTTTTTTTGGATTACAGTTCGGGGGAGGGGGGTATCCTGAAAAGTAACTTTTCCAGACTTGGGATAGAAGTCACATTTGTATTGAGATCAACAGCAAATATGTGTTGATATCTAATAACATCCAGTCTTTTTGTTTCCATGAGTTACTGTTTCAATTGTTACTATCCCAAAACAATAACATAAATAATAACTTCCAGAAACATTCTGTATATTAATGTGGTGGAACGGCAATTCTCCCCTCCCAATGAGTACCCTATTTGCGCCTGTTGGTTACAGTTGTTTTTTTCTTTCTTGGAACTTAGCAAGGACCAGCACCCAATGTTTCAGAGACCAGCATTTTGAGAAATATTGGTTTAAGCAAGCCCTCTTTTTTCACTTGACGGCACTTGTTTCTGAAGAGGAGATTTTGCATTGTTGCAGTCAAAGGGGTGCTCCCGTCCACAAAATCACAGGCTTCTCTCAGTGTCCCAGGCCCTAGAAGACTGCTAGTAATCAACAGAAGTTGTCAGATAGTGTTGAAAAGCTGACAACTTTATTGGAAGGTGATTCATTCATGCTTTTATTGATCTGAACACTGTTCCTGTTTCATTCAGAATGGTGTCACGACAATGGTGTGAACTACAAAATTGGCGAGAAGTGGGACAGGCATGGAGAAAATGGAGAGATGATGAGTTGCACTTGCCTTGGAAATGGGAAAGGAGAATTCAAATGTGAACCTCGTACGTATGGGCACACATGCCCCCTTATCCATGTTCTTTTCTCATTCATGGTTGTCTATTTTTTTCTGTGTGTGCTTTCTATGAAAACTGCCTGAAGTGGAAATCCAGCAATTTATTTATCCAAGCTCAAAATGCTCAAATTAAAATGCCTTAGTAAGGAAAGCTACATTTTTTCTAACTCAGGAGGATTTAGCAGGACATGAATAGCAGATTATAATCATAACAGTCTGGGTAGGCTTGCACATTCTTTGTGCTGTACTGTGAAATGACCAAAAAAAAATGTGTTAGTGTCACCAGGATCATCTGCCCTGTTTTGGTGCTACCTTGCCCCCACTATTCAAGAGAACACTCTCACCTCATGGCGCTGAGTCCTATGTTGGAAGCCATGGCCATCCAGGTAGTGTTTGGGTACAACTCCCACAGTCTCTGACCATTGGTCATGCAGATGGGCTGGTGGCACTTGGGCACCCATAAGATCTTAAGGGCCACCTATGACAAGTTTTCTTTTCCTGGTAGTTGAGAGGAAACAGGAACAACATCTTGGCCATACTAGAGAGAACTGGATCAGTTTAGAAACTTCTAGGAGATTTTTTTGGCAGTGTTCTAAGCTCTATTACCCTTACAGTGATATAGTGTACATTAGTCAACAAAGCATTGCTTGTTCTTCCAATTGTGTTTTTTTTTTTCTTCTTCTTGAAGATGAAGCAACTTGCTATGATGAAGGCAAGATGTACCATGTTGGAGAACAGTGGCAGAAAGAATACCTTGGGGCCATCTGTTCCTGTACATGCTATGGTGGACAGCAGGTAGGCATCTTCATACCTGTGCTGTGACCTATATTGATCACTTTGATGGCCCTGCTTTGCAGTAATTTAACTACAGCCCTCTCTACTTGATACAGATGTTATAAACTGACCAGTTTTAATTTCTCCATACATTATGTCCACTTATGAAGATGCAACTTCCAGACAGGATTCTGGCCATCTTTTTAAAAACTCCTATGAAAGCATTTTCAACTGAATGAGCTAAGATGCTCGCACCTCTGCCCACATGGGTTGCAATCCAGCAAACAACTCTTAATTTTTACTGGCTTAAATCTGCTAATCAAAAACAATAATAAAGGTTCATAGAATGCAGGTAAAGCATTGTAAAGTGAATCAGCCTCCTCTCCAATCAGCTCTTCTTGTTCAGGCTACATAACACCCTTACAGTATACTACAGCCAGCCTTCCATATCCACACGTTCTGTATCTACAGGCTGAAAGTCCGAAAAGCAAAGCTTGATTTTGATATTTTATATAAGGGACACTATTTTACTATGCCATTATATTTAATGGGACTTGAGCCTTCATAGATTTTGGTATCCATGGGGGATCCTGGAACCAAACCCCAGCACTGGGGTCCATTGTATTTCAAAATGCTGCTTCCAGTGCCATTCCAACAGGGACAAACTTGATAAAAATGACTTCTAACATCTGCTCATTAACCCCTTTGTGGCAAGTAACATGTGGTCTTCTTGTTTTCTAAACAGGGATGGCGCTGTGACAACTGCCGTAGGCCTGGCGCTGGATCCTCACCTGAAGGTTCTCCTGGTCACACCCATTCGCAGTACACACAGAGACAGCAAACTACCACTACTGTAAGTATAAAATCCTCATCCACACTAGTCTGTTAATATGCTGTCCAGTATTGTTACCAAGAATACATGTTTTATGGTGTTTCTGTCACAGATCAAATTATTCCTCCTTCTCTGTATCATCCTTTGTATCATATTTAATTCCTAAACTTAAATTATGCTCCCAGTAGTCATCCAAGAGACTGATCATGTCTAGGGTGGCTTAGCATTGTAGTGATGCTAATCCACTCAATGAGCTTTTAACCAAAGCCACTACTAATGAAAATAAATAAATAAATAAATAAATACTAAAGCTTGCATGCAGGCTAGTTATCTGTAATATCAGTCCAATGCTCTTCTAAACTAAACTGTCATAGTGTCCAGCAGTGAATTCTGGGAAGTCTAGCTTTGTGAAATAGTTCTGATACATTCAAATATTCATCAGTCACAGACATTGATTCTAATGAAATTCCAAGGTGTGTTGGGGAAGAAAAAAAGGTAGAGATTCAGATGAGGGCTGTGTGAACAAAGGTTCATATTCACCAGTTTTAAATTCAGTAGTGTAAAATTACGTTAAGATTGTGTGCCAGGTAAATAAAACATGCTGAGCATTTTTATTCCCTTAATACTGGAGTATGGCTCTTCAGTTTTAGGTAGGACTCAAAACAATTAAATAGAATTTTAAATTGTCATTGTACTGAATGAAAATCCCTGCATGGGATGACTGCATTACAGATATCAGTTGTGTGTCCACATGGACACCAAGACCTGATTTCAGACATCAAATGGATGCATACAAGTTAATCACTGAATGGCATGATGCCATCCCCTTGCCTTCTGCAAGTTACAAGCCAAAACTGAAAAATACTTTGCAATCCCAAACTTGTTGTGTGTTTTTAACCAATTTTTCTATGCTTTGGTAAAAGTTTTATGGAATTTTCTTTTTAATTCTGGTATTTCTGGCAGTGGGTAAAATAACAATTGCTAGGATACTGATGTGTGTAAAGACATTTGCAATTCCACAATGACTTGTTTCTTTAAAAATATCTTTTCAACACAATCTGAGTGTCAGGATTTCATGTCGTGAAGCTTCCACCCATGGTGGAATGGGACACACCCACATAAGAATTTCTTTTACATGCTCCGTTGGTCTGTTGTGCAAATTATGGAAATTGTTATTTGGCCAGGCAAGGTATTTGTTGCCTTGTAGAAATGGGAGTCTTCATTTGTCCTTTTCCACATTCCATCAACAGAACGTCCATTGTCCAATTGAGTGCTTCTACCCTTTGCATCTACAATCAAATACACAAAACCGACGAGGAGATTAACGCCCGTTAACAACTAATAACAGCCAAGAAGAGTCTACTTGCCAAGACCATCCACTCTAGAATGCTGCTAGGAAAAAGAAAAAGCAGATCTGTTTTAGGGTGGCCAGACTCCCTTTCTCAGCTTTTGCGCAGCTCACAGCTTCTCCAAGGGAGGTCACTCTTGGAGTGTCTCAAGACTTCTTTTCACAACAGATAGCTGTATGTTGTCAGTCTTTTTGATCTAAGTGTTTCAATACCATTCAGTATTTTCCCCAAGACAACTCTTACTAACTTGTAAATTACTCAGCAATCAGAAATGAGATCCCCTTTATGGGGTTGAGGGGAGTAACCTTTCCCGTAACCAAAGAAATCAGTGAACCCCAAATTCAGTGTTCACCCAGTTGAGCAGCTACCAGTTGAAACTGCATACACCCCATCACTGTGATATTTAAAATATGCACAGTCCTAGTCTTTCCAAATGATCCTAGTTTCTTTCCCTAGCGGTATAGTTGTATCTCGTACTGTTATTTATCAATGTCGATCTTTCTTCCCCCCCCCCCCCCCGCCTCAGTGTTTTTCTACAGGAAAATACCTTAAAGACATTTAGTATACCGTTAACAGAAGAATTTGGTATAATTATGATCAGTGATTATTTTTTATACTGTAAGTGCCAAAGCTTTACTACTGTGGGAGACAACTCTTTTAATAAAAAGATTTACAAACCACACGAGTGTTGAAATCCTTTTCCTTTCCTCCCTGGTGAGTGAAGGAGCAGGGGAATACCAAGTCCTACATCCAATTTCATGGCACTGGTACCAATCGGTCACATTCTTTCAGTGTGCCATTGGTTAGGTATCCTTTCCGTTTTAATTTATATATATATATGTGTGTGTGTGTGTGTATGTATGTATGTGTGATATATATATATATATATATGTGTGTGTGTGTGTGTGTGTGTATATTTGTCAGAGCTTGGAATGTTACTTTGTAAAAGGAGCTAGTTTTGTTACTCATTGCATTGTTAATCCCAAAAGTTAATGCCATGGCAGTCGAGAAAGGTAACTTGCTAAATTAGTAATAACAAATTAATAATAATAATAATAATAATAATAATAATAATAATAATGTTTATTTCTTACCCGCCCCACTGTAAAAACACTCGAGGCGGGGTATAGCAAGATTAAAAACAATTACAATTAAAATAATTAAATGATCCCATTCCAAACCTCCCACCCCTTAAAATAGAATTAAACTAGCTGAGATTAAAATTAGATTTCAAACAATAAAAGAACCAACATGTTATACGCATAACACCACATGGTAACTCGTACTCTTGTGCCACTGGAAAATAAAGAAAAATACTTTTTGATTTTCAAAAGTGGCCAATGCAGATATTGCATCTTGGAAATTAAGAAAAATACAAAAGGCATTATTACCATGCCATCCTTCCCAGCGTTAGCCTAATGCAGCCACCCCTGTGATTCTCCCTGCTCCATTGTTTAGACTGAGTCAGCACAGACACACACACAACGGTTAATGAGTAACCGGTAAGGAAACTGTTCCATTAAAAAGTAGGGAAGCTACAGCCATGGCTGTTAAAAAGCAAAAAAGCTAGACTGTTCCAGCTTGTTACAGCAGAAAACAAAGCAACTCATTAGAAAAATGAGTTAGAGCTTGGACAAACCAGCCATAAAGACTGGCATCGGGGCAGAGTGGGGGTGTGATGTCCATGGGGGTGCATGCCCCGACTCCACCCCTATGTTCTCTTGATGGCACACGCCCTACTACATGGCAGGCTGCATCATAGTGCTCCTCTGGCTCTGCATCCAGATGACGCAGCGTAAAAAGTCACGTTTTGTGGCATTTTGCATTGCAGAAAGGCCAGATTGGGGCCATAGCATGTAGTTGCCATGGCCCTGATCTGGAGCTAAAAGGAGCAGTCTGTTTAGCCCCATAATTCCTTATCTTTACCTACCATCAAGAAACTACAGAGTGGTTCTGCATCATTGTGTCCGTATTATCCTCACAACAACTCTGCTGTGGTAATTCATCTGTTATTAACAGAGCCCTCCCTCCAATCCATCTGTCATCATCCGGCCTGGGAGGGAGTGAAAAGGCAGGCCCAGTTCTATCGGGGCTAGCCAGAGGAAAAAGAGGGGCCTTCCTTTCAGTCCATCTGCCATGGTCCAGGCCTCAGAGGGAGAGAAGAACCATTGGACATCATCCTCTTCCCTACCACCATTTCCTTCTCCTTTTGTGTCATGTCCTTTTAGATTGTAAGCCTGAGGGCAGGGAACCATCTGAATAACAATCTGTAAACCACTCTGAGAGCCTTTACGGCTGAAGAGCGGGGTATAAATACCATAAATAAAATAAAATAACTGCCTCCAGGTGATCCCATTAAGTGGATATCTGAACCAATTATCACAGCCATGTATGTGATAAATAGACCCCAAAGCCTAACACACCTTATGTGGACTTTCTACATGGGACAGATGTTAAACAGAAATCTCTCTCCAAGGGCTGTAGAAGGCATCCATCTCAGAAAACAAAAGTGAGGAAGGGATGCTTAGGACATAGGAGCATGAGGCAGGGCGTATATGCAAAAAGTAGACATGCACTTTGCGCTTGGCATCTTGGTTCTCTCCTGAAGTTTAGGGTTGAAACTTTCATCAGTCCTAGGCAGACTATGGGAATCTTAGTCCAAAACATCTGAAGCAGAACTGTTTGTCTTTCAGTGATAATTCTACCGCAGGGATAGACAGAATTGTGCAAGTGCCTACTATCTATGCATAGTCTACTGCTGATCGTGTGAGACTATTGAGGAAGATGTTTGAATTCTTATACAGGGCAGAAGGAAGTGTTGGAACTGAAGTACAGTTGATATTTTCAGGCCAGGAATTTGAAATTTGTTTCCAAAGCACTTGGCAGTAGCACTCTTGAGAACATTTGAAGACTGAACTGATCTTCCCAGCCAGCTTCAGTCAATTGGGTTGACTTGAGGCAGTTCTCAATCTAGTAACTCAGCTAAAGACAGATGAGGACACCTTTTATTTAAATTCCCAAATACAATAGTTTATTGTATTTATTTATTGCTGAGATCAAAGAAAAGGCTGAAGTCTCTGTTATACTTCACTGACTAGGTAAATTTGCTCTATCTGGTGAATTCAGACCTCATTGGAAACTCATACTTAGAGGATGCTTACTTGTTCCTTCTTCCTTACTGGAAGGAGGTGTGATTTGTCAGTATTCTTGGCTTGGTATTCTGGCAACTTTTTTTTATCAACTTCGATTCCAAAGTAGATTCTTCTTCACTTGAATACTGTTACGGCCAATATGTTTGTCCTCAAGAACCTGCACTCCATTCTCATCCTCCATTATGTAAACTCAGAGCTGGATAGAACATGCTTCTAATTTGACAATAACACCATAGGGAATTGAAGGTGCTCGTTTTCCAGTTTAATATATTGCAAACTAGCCCGCTTCACATTTAAAAAACAAACAAAAACATACCTTCAACAGTGTAGTTTAGCTACATGAGTGGCAACGTACTGCTCAATACAGCAAAACTGATGGCTCACTCTCAATACTATAAACACTTTTGGTCCTGGGCTTATTTCTTTTCCCCTTCTGGACAAATCACCAAGAAATGGCAAAAGTTATGCTGTCTGGAAAAGTTTTGGGCTTACAATGAATAACTTGACATTAGGATGTCTCATTACTTTATTTTTAAAATTACACAACAGACTGCAGGAAACAAAAGACTTGAGAAGGTTTGCTTCACAGTATGTCACAGAAATATTTCTTTCTTTAAAAAAAGAAAAGACCACCAAAAATTTAGCATGTATGCTCCCAACTTCCTTTCCCTTGCCAGCTGCAATTGCCTCCTTTTAGTACATATTCTGCTCTCAACATGGCAGACGCTGTTTCCATCACTTTAAAACACATCTCTCCAGGGTGGTTTTGAATTTAATGATTTCCAACCAAACACAAACCATGCCTTTCTAAGAGAGGCTGAAGCACCATCGATGATGTTAGCTTTATTACCGTATGCTACTGAATGTTCAAATTCAAACCTTTTCAAATATTTTGATTTATAGGCTTTCAGTTTCTAAGCCTTAATCATTCCCTGTTCTCACAAAAGACATATGTGTACAAATTAAAAGTGTATCAGAAATGACTAGAACACCACCCTCTGTATTTGCAAGTTAGAAAGAGTGAGCAACCCCCCAAACCGTATATACAATTATGACATATACGGGGATGAAGACAAGCACAAAAATAAAATACACACTCCTCCAAAAGTAAGGTTCCTTTCACCCATTCACTTATTGATCTGACTTCAGCTTCCTTGCAATTGCTTCCATAGCAGCAACACAGCATCAAAAGACTTCCATCAACCAATTCCCTGTAATGATGTTCCTAGACACTACACAAGTGATGTCTGCACCCCATTTTCTCCCACAAGGCATATTACCTGTATAACTTCTAATCAACTTCTTAAAAGGAATTCAACACAGTGGAAGCCTTCACATTCCTCTACTAATATGATCATCAGCTAGAGCACACTGATAAAATGATCATCTCGAGGGAGTCAGCACACAACAACTAAGTGAAAAGTACAAATACTTTTTGTTCCCAGTACATATATCATGATTATTACTTTTTTGACTAAGCAACTGATTCTGTGTCTTCTACTGGCAAACAAAACCACAGTCCATGTTTTGAATGCAAAAAGAACTGGGCTTCAGATGACCTTACATGCATTTATTTTTCAACATTGCATTTAGAGGTTATCTGTTTTGCATTAGTACTCTTAAAACAATGATTTTTTTTTAAAGAGGAATGTGTATTCAAAGATGGATTTTTTTTTCCAAATAGCAAGAGAGGAAGCTTTCACTGCCCTAGACAAACACACAAAGCAATGGGGAATGTCTGCAGTGGCCCCAGGGAGCATCAGTGGTGAAACAGACGGAGGTTGGTATGAATAAGAGATATTCCCAGCTCATCACAGGCCTCAATCACAACTTGATCTGCGGCTGAACCAGAAGGGGCAGCAATGAACTGGACTCCACTCTGATGAAAAAAGAAGAGAAGAAAAACACACAGATCAATGATTCGGTTTGTTAGCTGTTCCACAATTCAGAACCAACACTAAGAAAAGCCACCTTGTGGACTATAAAACCCCAAACCCTTGGAGAGTGGTCATGCCAGCTGGGGTATTATGCAAGCTGTAGGCCAAACAAGCAATTTTTCCAAGCACTCAGCAGAATATATTCTCCACAGTAGCTTCTGCAGTAGAAATGTAGATGAGATGGGATGCTATGGGTCATGAATCTGCACTTGTAGGGCAAGGTATTCTTTTTTGGAAGCTGTAAGCTATGAATTGTGATAATATCTTCGATAGGTAGATTTGATCCCCTTGGGTTGTTGGATTAAATTGCCTTAGTCACCTACCCACAAGCACCACCGGGATGTATATATAATGATTGCAACCCTAATGTCCATAATCCAAATTCCAGAGTACCAAAATGGATGAACTTCGTGGATACCCAGAATAATAGTGGCTGATTGGACAAGATCAAGTCATTTTCAGCCTGTGACCCTACTGAGAAAACACTCCCAGCTCTGTATCCTTACCCGTTTTGCTCTATCCACATTATCCCTAAAAGGGAAGAATGCATCAGAACTGAGTGAGACTCCATTCAGTTTTCCAATCCATGCTTTTTTTTCTGCTTCAGTCAGTAGAGCTGGGACATCCTCAAACAATGCCTTCCATTTGACAAGATCTTCACCCTGCAAAAGTGCATTTTTTAAAAACATCTTCTGGATTGCCACAATCTAATTTAGCAATGCCCTGCCTTTGCAATGGACAAACCCAGTAAAAAGGTACTGTTTTGATATTGCCACTAGCTTAATTTCTACAGCTCCAATATCAACTTGCTGGAAAAATTACAAAATTGTGTGAATAAACTCTCAAAAGCAAATGTTCAAACTTTGTTTCACATCACAGTCTTCAGCTTTCCAAGCACAAGCCATACTGGGTGGCGGTTCATGAATAGTGTGGCCTAGGGAAGTTATTTTTCTCAGCTCTGTTTGATATCAACAAGAAGGGATGCCATTATGTGTTCTGTTACTAAGTGACAACAAATTTCTTGGGCTACTATGAGATACCTCTGCAGGATACGATAAATGCAATTGCCCCAAATCACCATGTCTTAGCATACTCTGTTCTACATTTATTTCCAACAGATTTAGTGAAGGGGGAAATCTACAAACATAAGAGTATATGATTCTCAGGTATGTTTAGTCACATGTCCCATCATTTACCTCGCCAATGGTTCCAGTGACGTACTGGTCAATAGCATTGGAGATCTCAGCTCTTTTGACGCCGGCTTTGAACTTCATGGCGAGCACACGAGGGTGATGTCTGAGCCACCAGTGGTTAGCCTTGTCTCCAGCCAGGCGGGTACAATGTATCCGGGATTGCTGCCCTGCCCCAATACCAACCACCTAAAACACATAGGAGCCCTATAATTAAAAAGGCATATCAGAAACCTTTCTGTGTATTTCTTCCAAAGCATTTTCCTTTGAGGCTTCACCAGCAAAGTAAAACCATATTCCTCGATATTTACCAACTCACCAACAAAGCTCCTACAGATCCTTCCTTTCCCTCCAAAGGATGTTTTTGACCAGTTACTAGAAACTCAGTACTTGCCAAAAGATGGGCAAGCAAAAATATTGGCAGCTTTTGACACATTTAGTTAGCAAACAAGATGATTTTGTGTGCTTTTCATTCAGTCATCCCCAGAACAAGCCAAGGCAAAGAGAGTATACAAGCGTTGAGAGTTTCTAGGCATTGAGCCTGTGTCGGGAAAGCAGTTACACTGGAGATTTTTGGGCAAGGCTTACGGCAAAGTAAGGCTCTCCAGCCCTAGGGGAAACTTACAAAGGAACAGAGAATATTACAGCTGTCTAACTTTCCGGTAGCACTACACTTTGCTAAAAACTGTCAGAAGGGGCTGTTAACACAGATGTTAAGGCAGCCCAACACAGCAATTCTAGCAGAGTGGTTAAGAATTCATTAGCCTGGAGGGAGCTCACTACAGCTTTCAAAGTCTGGAAGAAGCTGGAGCCCACACCACCACTCACTCCAAAGAGGGATTACTAAACCGTGCCTTACAGTCTGATCTCATGCATATTGTTACATGGAAGTAAAGTCTCATCACACTGAACATCATTTATCTCATCAAAATAAGTGTGTTTTAGGACTCCAGCCTTTAGGCTCCTTACCTTCCCATGATGCTGGACAGTGTTCAGCTATCACAGAACTTGTCCACGTATGCAAAATAATATACAGGGAAATAGTCAAAGGTTAGGTTCACAGTCATTCTAGAAGATGCACGTCAGGAAGAGTGTGTACAGTGAAAGTGTTGGAATTTCTGCTAATACAAGAGTCAAAGCAGAAAGGAAAAAAAATGCTGCATAGCTTGGAAACATGGATAATGCTTCATCTAAGAAATGCTTCACCTATTAAGGAAATAAATATAAATGAAATAAATGAATAAATACAGTGGGCCCTTGTTATTCACTGGGGTTTGCTTCCAGGACCCTCCGTGGATAAGAAAATCCATGGTTGCTCAAGTCCCATTAAATATAATGGCACAACAAAATGGTGTCCCATATATAAAATGGAAAAATCAAGGTTTGCTATTTGGAATTTATATTTTTGGGAATAATTTCAAGACGTGCATGCTCAAATCCATGGATAAAAAATCCATGGATAAGGAGGGCCAACTGTAAATACATATCAAAGTTTACACTCCTTTGGGACCAACTCTCTCTCTCCAATGCCGCCTGCATTTGCAGTTTTAGCTCTACTTCTTCAGAACAAAGAGAACTAGAAAATGAGAGTGAATTTAAGTAAAGAGAGAGGTATTATGTTCATATTCTACTGGAAATAACTGGCTACAATGAGGCAGGCAGATTGGCTAGGGAGCGCCACTTCAGCTATGTACATTTCTGTATCAAAAAACAGTGTGTTTTGGGTACTCAAAATATTAAGCTAACTTACTAGTTCATTCCTGATCATCCAAAAGCAAGTTTGGGGCAAAAAAATCTTTAAAAGCCAGATTTTTGTTTTTGTTTAAACCAGGTGTTTTTAATTTTAAAATCCTGCCTTTTTAAAAATACATTTAAATAAAGGAATAATTTATTTAATAAATAATGAATAATTTATTCAAATAAAGGAATTGGGAATAATCGATTTTAAATACGTAATTTGAGAATAATATAATTTTAAAACCAGAAGGTTCTTTTTTGTTAAAGTCATTTGGTTTAAACCAGCCAACCCTGCCCCCAAAGCCATTTAACTGTCTCCTTAGAAGACACACTTTTACTGGGCATCACCAATGGCAATGACTCTGTAATTGTTTTCAGTCAATTCACAAATGAAAACAAAGGCTTCATGCTACTTTCCACATCAATTCTACACGTGAGACATCTTGAGGGAGAAATGGTGGCAACAAACTTGAAAATTGACTGATTCTGTTGTCTGGGAAGACAAGCTTTGAAGCAACTACAAGGGTGTAAAACTACCAGTTGCAAAATTTAGAGAACAGGGACAGGTGAGAACTAGGCTTATGTGTGAAATCTGGACAGTAACCTCATTTTAGCATCCAGAAACAGGGTAGTTGTTTTTGCTTTCAAGCTTTCTAATATGGTGTTACATTTTCCAAAAACACCCAGAGAATAATTCTCTTTAAATAAATTATTTTACACATGGCCTGGCAAGCGATTTCGAACCATTCTATGGTAAAGGGTGACATTAAAAGAAGCATTTTTTTTATTTTATTTTGTCTAAAGCCAAGTGCCCGTTTACATAATATTTCCGTCCTTCACAAGCAAGTACTCATATGGAAAATATATAACACGAGAACCAGGCAAACACCAATACGACGAATAGAAACTTCCCTGTTCACTTTTTCCAGTCTCTACAGTTAACAGAAATTACTGATTTGTTATCCACCACTGCAATCCCAAGCATGACTAGGACTTTCTAATGGTGACTGAAAGAGTGCAGACTTTGTGCTATTGCAGGGTTGGAGGAGACCCCAGTTCAAATCCTCACTCAGCCAACAAACGAACAAAACACAAGAACACGTTGGACAACCTTGGGCCTGTCAAATTCTGTCCTCTGATCTGTCTCATAGGATTGTTGTGAGGATAGTAGAAAGCAGGTGGGGTGTGTATGCTGCTCTAACCCACCTGAAAGATGGGTGGGATAAAAGGCACGATTGAATCCAAGCCAGGCCCTAATGATCTGTGTGATGGCCATACAATCACAGCATTGCATTCTGTATTAATCCAGGCAACACCCACAGTTCCATAAAATCCTCTATTTTTTACTCAGAGATAAATCTCAGCAAGTTTAATGTGGCGTATCTGAATCCCAACTTCATCTACAACCAGGAGCTGGAATCCTGCAGTCCTTCAGATATCGCTGGATGGCAACACCCAGTATTCTTCACCAGTGACCAGGGTGGCGATGGCTGCTGCGACTGGATGTCTAACCACATCTTGGAAAGGTTTCCACCCCTAATTCAAAGGGGAACAAACGGCCATTCTTTCCTATTTCATCGGATCACCACAACAAGGTGGTTACAGGGAACTAAAAGGGTAGGTAGTTTCACTTAAGTGATATTTGTCAGGAAGGTGATCTAAACTTCAATTGGCTTATGATCACGGTTTACTGCATTCACATAGATCTTTGTTAGGCCCACTGTTATTGGCTATTATCCTTCATTTTTATTCCTTATCATAGTGACTGCTTTCCCTGGCAACTTTAAGAAAAGATGGGTGGATTGACACCTCTGGATAGGTCCTGCCTGTGTTATGTGTTAAAAGGGAGCTGCACATTCAAGACAACAATCCCGAATGATTGAAAGATGCTACTCAAATACCAATCTATTTACATAGCCCCCTAGCTTCTTTCAAATTATCCTGAGATTTTACAATAAAACAGAAAAACAAATTAAAACACTCGTGCAGTTCTCCAGATATTGTTTGACTACAACTCCCAGCAACCATAGGCAGCGCAGCTGATTGTAAAGGAAGCTGGGAGCTGCAGTCCAGCAACATCAGGAGGACTGCATGATCGCTATTCCTCCACTAGCACATAAAAATAAGTTAAATCCTAGGCCTCTTTCACACTATATATAACACTGAGGTCTCCATTTTAACTTTCATGGTTGCATCCTGTGGAATCCTCCTTAGATTTAAGTTTGGTCAGGATGCCAAGGCCAAGGCAGCTAACATGGAATCATAGTGCTACGACTGTTTTAGTGTGAAAAGGGCCCTGGTAAGTCTATAAATATAAATATACACAAAACATACTAAATGGAATAATATCAAAGCAAAATTTTATAAGCTGGGTGAAAGAAAAGAGTATTTTCCTGGCAACAAAAAGTCTGAGTGCAGGCACCAAGTGGAAGTTAGGGTTCCCACTTCCAAAAACCTCTTTCCAAAAGTCTCTTTTCACGTTGTCTCTGATAGAGCTTAGAAAACTCACTTTTAGGGACTGAATCTCCCAGAATCCTCCCAAGAGTAATCCAAAAAACTATCTTTACCAAACTCCGTTGGACGATGGTCACAAAAAAAGATTCATGTCTATTTGATGACTGGTGATGTTGAAACACTACAGTAGCCATGTCTTCTTTGGGCCAGGCCATTTTTGTGCATACCCTGAGTTACAAAATGAAAATCTGAGCCTTTCCCCTTTAGAATATTTGGTGTCTAAGCAAGCAGTGTGCCATGGCTGTAAAGTCTCATCTCTCCCAGCACAATGGCTTCTGTGAAATGAAGACAGGAAGAGGGAGAAGAAATGTTCTTTTTTTCCGCTGTCCGACTCCTTACTCCTCCTTCCCACCCCTTTTTGGATTTTCTTCTTCCTCCCATCTAAGAATGGATTTTTAAGAAAGAGGTACCAGCAGGAGAAAGACAAATTGCTTGTTAGGTCAACAAGAGACCTGGCCACTGCCTCAAACTTTCCAACTCGGACAGGCTGCAATAGATGTTAAAGCCATAAGCAAAAAGCCAAAGTGAAAGAAATGAATCATCTGTAGTCTCACTCCTGCAGTGACTTTATATCTTGCCAGAAGTACAAAGGGAAATAAACAGGATCCTCCCCGCACCGACAGGGAGCGAAAAACCTGGATTTGTGGTCTCTCTTTCACAGCCAACTAATAATCAGCTCATTGCTAAGAAGGCAGCTATTGGCTTCGCGTAACATTACACTTATTTAATATACCTACAGGGTTTCATACAGGATGGATTGGGTAACATCCCATATCCTAGCCAGATGCAATATTCTGCTTGTTCAATTAAAAAATAAAGCCTCTTGCCTAATATCCTCTCTTCAACTGGCTCACACCACCACTAAAACTCAACATAAACTGATGACACAATGGCCTGACAGCCCTCTCCCATCCACCTGACTGAAAAATAGAACTCCATACCTACCTACAGGCCAGAGCCGTTCTCCAGGAAGCTGCAAATCTTATCTTTGGCCTCACAGAAATGCACTCCCAAGAAATGCGCACCACATCAACAGTGGCAACAACTACTGCTTTGTCCTTTGTTGCTGTTGTTGTTGCTTTCAACTCATTTTCAACTTATGGCAACCCTAAGGCAAACCTCTCAGGGGGTTTTCTTGGCAAGATTTGTTCAGAGGAGGTTTGCTATTGCCTTCACCTGAGGCTGAGAGAGTGTGACTTGCCCAAGGTCACCCACTGGGTTTCACGACTGAGCAGGAATTCCAACCCTGGTCTCTAGAGTCATAGCCCAACACACAAACCACTACACCACACTGCTTTGCTCTCCCTCACTACTATTATGAAAGTCTTGGGAACAGGGTTCAAAAACAGCACAGGAAGCTGGAGGTTTCATTTTGCCAACTGGTTCTGTAGGGGTTACCACAATATTTCCTGAGCATGCTAAATCAGGTCTTCCACTAAAGTGTCAAACTGGATGTGTACAATGATGCTCCATTAACACAACTCTCCAGAACATTCAATGACTATGTGAATTATCCATAATGCCAAGTACCCTGTATTGTGTTTGAGTGTGAAACAGCAGCTTTGTTATAAGGGGGGGGGAGGCATAAGCTGCATACTGCCCTTCGCAGAGGCATACTGGCAGAGACAGATGGGAATAAAGAGGGTAGAAAGACAGTGTAGTGTTAACTTACAAATACACAGAGAGAAGGGAGAGGGAGAGAATGCATGAGAATCTTGCTGTAGACTTCACCAGTCATCATTTTCGCTCCCAGCTGATTTTTCCCAAGGGTCAACGGCCCTTCACAGAAAAATGGCTCCCTAAACTTGAACTAATACATTTTGTGATGGTGGCTCCTCCAGGCAAATCACAATTTCATTATCAATTTGGCATTATCTCGCAATGAATGTGGATGTGTGAAGCCACTTCTCTTCCAAACAATGTACAGTTAGTATACAGCATGAGCATATACAGTGGGCCCTTGGTATCCATCCCTGCTCTTATTCACTGATATCGACTAGGGTTTTGTTCCAGAACATGCCCCCCCCCATGGATCCCAAAATCTGTGGATGCTTAAGTCCTACACAATGGCATAGTAAAATGGTGTCCCTTGTGAAAAATGGCAAAATCAAGGTTTGCCCATTGGATTTTTTTCTTTGTAATATTCTCAAGCTGTGAGTGGTAGAATCTATGAATGCAGAATCTGTGGATAAGGAGGGCTGACTGTATACTCAGTTATTATTCTTATATATCTTTACTACGCTTACTATAGAAAAAGGAGCAAGTTACAATATCCTCTTCAGCCTGTAGTGAAAGATGTTGTGCTGTTGCACAGTCTAATACATATTCCCTTGGGTTTTTGCAAAATTCCACCTCAGTTTTCCTGAGTCCACAAACTAGAAAACACAAATATTTTCAGCACTGATATAAATAAAAACAGCCAAAAGATATACTTAGGATTTTGGTGGAGTGGCAGTCTCTTCAATCAGAGGAGTTAAGAATGATTAAATGAGAAAGTCTTTAGGAAAGCTAAAGAGTAACTGTTGGCCTTTCACTTGAGAAAGTGAAGAAGATGGATGCGAGAGTTCCTAAATGTGTGAATTAAAAGATAGCAAAATGTTAGTAAGACAGACAATACAGACAGTAAGTTCTCTACAAAGTGAGAACTCCCAAATTTCTTCCAAACAAAGACTTTCAGAAAGCAAAATGACAAGTGATTAAGTGAGCCTTATTATGGAAGAGACTGAATATTCTTTAAGAGCAGGAATGGTAAAAATAGCAGCAATAGGGAAAAGGGGGGGGGGGGCGAGGATGGGAGGTAAGGGAAAGGACACACAGTGTGAGGATAAAAAGAAACATGGGCCATAGGCAGTCCACAAATGAGGGCCTCCTCTGAACAAATCTTGCCAAGAAAACCCCATGATAGGGTCGCCATAAGTTGGAAATGACTTGAAGGAACACAGCAAGAACTAATACATGACCATGTTCTTTTAAACAGTTGGTTTTCCATAAGAAGGACATGCTACTGAATTGAGCCACTCTCTGAAATCTATAGTGCCATAGCCCAGATAAAGGCTTACCATCACAGCAGGATCCCCATCAATGCAAAGAGAACAGTGCAGGGTTGAAACGCTCTAAGGTTCCAAGCAGAAAGCCATGTCAATGGTCCCCTTTGCTTGCAGCAACACTTAGTGACTATTACTGGCTACAATGCTTCTTATCTTTGCAGTTTTAAAATTAGTTTGTGACAATTTTGCATTATATGCATGCCCAGAAACATAGTAATCACCCACAAATTTGAATAGCCATAACAATACTGCAGTCTGGCCAAGCTACCTGTGGCGCAAATCCTTCAATCCTTGGGATTAGCATGCCATTCAGTGGATGCCCTGACTGGGAAAAAGAAAAGGGGCTCCCACCAGTTCCCCTTCTCACTTCAGCTCCACAGGATTAACAGACATGTGGATCAATATGAGAAAATGGCATGGAAAATGGGGAAAATCTACTTTCTATTCTCCCAGTTCTACTAGTGAGGACCTCCTCTAAATCAATCTGTTTCTGTAAATTGTAAAGGAGAAGGAACACTTCAGGCTCCAAGCCTCTGTATTTTATATTTGTGTTCATTTTAAAGCAGGGCTAGACAAACACACAGACCCCTTGTCCAGGTTTATGGCCTTCCAAAGATTTCTTGCTTTCCCACTACCCTGAAAAATCCCATTTTACCTTTCACAGTGCAATTTCTTCCCCCTTTCAGACAAAGTTCTTCATACCCCAAATGCTTTGCTAGCAAGCAGATTTGACACAAAGACAGCCTCCTCAAAGTGCTAACATGGGAAACAACTTCAAAGTACACAATAACAACAACACCAAATGACAATTATAGCATTATGATACCATTTTCAACCATCATAGACCATTGAATCCTGGGGAATCTGTCATTTTCTGAGGAACCTAGAATTCTCTGCTAGTCCACTCTCATAAATAACACTGGGCCCCTCTGTCATTTGGTGTTCTGAGATGGACAATAGTGGATTATACTCCTAATGATTCCAGAAAGAAAACAAGGCATTCCCACTGCTATCAAATAAAAACAGATCAAAATCTTTCACCCTGCACAGTTATAGTGCTATGATTCTACCTTAACTGCCATGACAACGTTCTATGGGACTCTGGGATTGATATTTTAGAGAGAAGCCTTTGGAAATCTCAGCCAGAGAATCATCCTCTGACGCCTCCAACCCACCTACAAATCCCAGGCAACCATGGCAGCGAAAGCAGCATCATAGTGCTATAACTGTGTAGTATGCAAGGGTGCCATACGTGTTCCCTTTGCTTATTCTGGGTGTAGCTCTGAGCCTGAAATATTCACAATGCTTAAAGTTACTAAACATTTATATTGCCAACTATATACCAGACAAGTACCAGATTACCTGAAGCAGCCAACTGAGATATGTCATTTCAGATTAAAATGGACTCATTTAGAGTGGCAAAGAATCTCAGCGTGTTCTAGTCATCTCCCTTGGGATGCTTTCAGTGCTGCAGCAGAAGGCTGCCCCCGTGTGCATAAACTGAAACAATGATTGCATAAGCAGCTCAATCATTTATTGAAGAAGAAACAGGAGCAAGATAAGAATCCTAAATTATTGCGTTCCTTGTTTTTCCAACTGCTCCTCACCCCTTGAGCACATAAACAAAAGAGAGGATGACATGAATTAAGAGGGTTTTGACTCAGAGAAAAATATTCATGTTAACAAGTTCTAAAAACTGCTAGGTCAAAAGAAAGAGAGAGAGAGAGAGAGAGAGAGAGAGAGAGATCTAACATTCAGAGGAAAACAAGCAAAATTTACCAGGAGCAGTGAATAAGGCTGAGTGAGCCCAAGCATACAAACAGAATAAAGATGTGTGTTATTTGCTCTAATAGCCAACCAGATTCTTGCATTTACTTGAACCCGACTGGAGACTTGACTTTCACAGCACCACAGATGGTACTTCCATTTATTAGCATTTTACAATGGCAAATGCATCTACCTCTGCCAAAAATTCTGGAGGCTGATCAGACAGCTGCTGCACAGAAAAAAGTCAAGGAGGGAGAGGAAATTAAAGAGCTCAACATTTTTCTTGAAAGAACATGTATTTTATTACATTTCTAGGGACAGCATGTACATGGACAGACCTGTAAGACTGAACAGCTGTAAAGCTGTATCTTTATACAGGGATCCTTAATGTATTTTAAACCCAAAAGCAGGAGGATCGAATTAAAATAATGCACCATTCAATGCACCTCAACTGGTAAGTCTCACTGTACTACTGCACCAATCAAATATAAATGGGATAAGGCTGCCTCCTGGACACAAAAAGCTTGCCCTTGTCTTTTTTCAAAATATTTTTGTACTCTCATGCTGAATAGCCTCATTTTAATAATCTCCACAAAGGAGGCTAGCCAACCAGGTGATATTCCTCACATACCAATTGAAAGCAGTTGATTAAATTGGGCAAGTGTGATGGCAAGTAGAGATAAGAGAATTAATTTGGGATATATGCTAGCACTGAGATTTGTGCAGTGAAGTTTGGAATAAGAAAAATCAAATCAGCTTCCAGCACTACTATATCTGCATTTTCTAAGGAAACTGGGAGTTTAAGGGCCTACACTACCTTTATTTCTGATTTTAGGGTAATGCAAACAAAATATAAAAACGCAATAAAATCAAACAACGTAAAATATAAACATAAAGCATAAAAATCAGTTTAAAACTATAGCAGCTCATTACTATACTGTACTAGCAAGTATTAAAAAATAGAAATTTAACTATCACTTTAAAAAAACATGGTTTTTTTTTTAAAAAAATACATCTGTGTCAATAAAAAAAAGTATTTTGAAAGGCACTAAAAATTATAAAATGTAAGTGTCTGGCAAGCCTCCCTTCTTGTCATAACCTTCAGAACATCTTGCCAAATATTGCAAAGATTAGCTGTCGCTGCAAAGAAGACTTGTCCTTCCCCTTGTTTTGTAGATAAGCACACCTTTGTTATTATTGTTACATACAGAGAAGGTCCTCTTCTGATAAATCTTAATGCAGGGTCAGGCTGACAAAGCATGGAGCATGCCTTCAGATATTTGAGCCAGAAGTCAAGCAGGGCATTAAAGGTGTGCCAATATGTTCATTTGGGCTTGCTTCCAAACAAACAAACAAACCCATGTAGTTCTTTAGAACTGATATATAGCAAACAAGCTAGATTTCTAGCAGCTGAATTCTTCTTCCAGACCATTTTCAAGTGCAGCACCATGTGAAAAACACATTACAGTAATCCAGCTTGAAAGGTGAGACAACGGTTTTGCTACAGTTGCGGCCCATAAATGGGATCGCCATAGCCAGAGTAGTGCTAAACAGGAAAAGTTGCCCCAAAACTGGAAGAAACTGAACCAACCTATATAGAAGACCACTTGGTTCTCAAGAGACAGTGATAGACTGAACACCCCCAAGCTGTACACCTGCCCTTTCAACAGGAGTGAAACCCCATTTAGAATATCTGACTAGAAATGGAAATGACCAACATATAACTTGCCTCCATCTTGTCAGTATTAAGCGTCAGCTTCCCGACTGTCGTCTAGCCTAGTGTTGGTGCGGGTCATTTTAGGCATAAAGGAAGACTTACTGAATCCAGACAGCTTTGTACAGGGAAAAACAGCTTTGAAAGTAATGATACTTTCTGGCTTAATCCATTTCCCCAAGAACCCAGCATAAGCATGCTGAGCAAACAATTGGCAAAAGCCAAGATGAATGGGTCCAGCAGGACTTCTGACCTGATCTGCTGGAGGCTTAAGAGTCCACACTGCTTGAAAATGGGAAGTCTGGTATACTGTAACCACATTCTGTACAAGATAATACATGCTCTAGTTTCCTTCATGTTTTACGGTAGGGAGACAGACTTGGATTTTTGAACAACCAGCAACAAATCAGTAAGACCATGCATGAGGAAAGATAACTGTGTGATGAAAGTGAAACCTCTCCCTCCAAATGTCGTGGAGCTACAACTGGCATTACACATATTTGTCCACACATGTTGCCTATACAATGAAAACTCACCTGTTCCTGCCTTTTCTAACTCTCAGTAGATGATGTATTATGTACCGTGTTTCCCCGAAAATAAGACAGTGTCTTATATTAACTTTTGCTCCCAGAGATGTGCTAGGTCTTATTTTCAGGGTATGTCTTATTTTTCCATGAAGAAGAATTCACATTTATTGTTGAACAAAAAAATGACAATTTATTATATACTGTATATATATTTATATACAAAAACTTTGCTAGGTCTTACTTTCGGGAGAGGCCTTATATTTAGCAATTCAGCAAAACTTCTACTAGGTCTTATTTTCAGGGGATGTCTTATTTTCGGGGAAACAGGGTAGCAACTAGTGTTGGGCTAGGAGAGAGGAGAACCCTGTTCACCCACAACACATTTGGCCAATCTCCCAACTTAGATGTTTGTGCTGATAGTATGTGGGAATCATGAACACCAACCTGAACTGTTTCAAAGAGTAGAAGGAAATCATATATTTCTTTGTCTCTTACAAAATTCTCCTTTACCCTCTCATAGCACTTTAAAGGTACATAGGTGGGTATGTGGAGATTTATGGCACAACAGCCCAGGCTATTTAGGCCCCACACAGTAGTTCTGTTGCAAACATAGAGTTATTTCATCAGTGACCTATTCTGGATAATTATATCCAACAAAAAGAGAACAGACACTCCACAGACCGAGTTTCGAGAAGGCTTATCGATCATCAATCAGAAATGAGGCCAAGTACAGAAAAGGGCACTCTGCAGAGAAGGTATGCCATGAACATGGAAAATTATGGAAACTCCAGCAAGACATGTTTAACAGTAAGGGGAACAGCAAGTCCAGTACAAAGAAGCCTTTGCTTATTTATTATTATTATTTATTTCAGAGGAGGACAGGGACAGAAATTATGTTATTAAATCACATAGATAATGAAATTGGGGGAAAAAAGAAGAGAAAGTAATCCTTTATATGCTCACAGCTGCAAGATTACTTTATATGCAATAATGGAAATTAGAAATATGTCCCCAAGTAGAAGAGTGGACTCTCAGATTAGACATGAAAGAAACAGATGTATTATCAACAGCATTAAATGACAAGATGAGGCCAGAAAAGGAAGAAGTATGGCAGAATGTGACAAAATAGATGACAGAAAAGATTTAGAAAAGATATTAGAAAAATAAATAATTATAGAGTAATGAGAAACAGAAAGAGAAAATATGGTGTTACTGAATTATTATATATGGTTTAAAAATTATAAGGGAAAACATAAAGGAATAAGAGAAAATAAGCATCTGGAAAAGAGAAGAGGACAATACAATGAGTAGTAAAGCGGACAGAAACTTAAGATTAAGTAGATAAGACTATTTTAAAAAATGGAATTGTAAAGCACCGAAGGTGGACAACCAAAGGAAGTAATGAATGTTTAGTCAGAAGAAAGAAGAATGAAAGAATGTAAGAATGATGAAATGGGAAGGGGAAGTAAGTGACATTGTTTTATTTTATTAATGTGTGATGTGATGTAAATACCCAAATAACTGAAATAAATTAAGTATTTTTAAAAAATGAAGGGGAAAGGGAACTGGCAATACGTCAATGCTAAATGGAAAGAAGGGGTTAAAAAGCTGCATCCATATAGATTCTGGAGGAAAATATGACTTCCTAAGCATTTTGAAACTAGTTTGCAAACATGCTTGTTTTCAGGGTAGAGAATGTGTATTCAGCCACCTTTACCATGCACATCCATCTTTTTCCTCTGTGCTACTCAAATAGGAGTAGACTGAACTCACAAAGAAAATGTTGGCATTTTTTGAGCCAGGAAGAGCAAAGTGGCAGGAAAAAAAAACAAAGATAGAGAAATCTCAGCAGGATCTCATGAAAACATTTAGAACAGGTCACTGCTTCTGTATACAATTGGCCAAATTAGCCCTCTTACATTTGATTCACAGCAGCCAATCTGGCAAATTGACATCAGCTGAAAAGCAGATATGTAAATCTCCCCCGAAGACCCCATTCATTTACCTGCCCATTCTTGGCATAACAAACAGAATTAGACTGAGTATATTTCACAGCGACACTAGCAACAATCAGATCCCGGATAGCTGGCTCAGGAAGCTGAAATAACAAGAAAAAGGTCATCAGGAAGTAAAGTGGTTCCATAAACCTTTTGGAAATTGGCTTCATAGTTGCACAAAAATGAAGCCCCCCCCCCTTCCCGGGGCCAGGTCTTACTCAAGAGGTCTTTATTCAAGATATGCATGAATGTCTGGAGAATTACCTTTAACATCTGTTGTAAATCTTTATGCTAGATAATCCCCAAAACAGTAGCTTCTCTAACATGAAAGCTCAAGTGACTGCTGAGTTACAATGAAGTCACTCAATTTCTTACTAGAGGGGACCTTTAAAGTAAGCTCCACTTCTTAAAGCGGACCATCTACTTGCTATTTTAAAACATTTTAACAACAATTTCTTCTCCCTAAATAGATATCTTAACTTTTTCTTTCCTCTATATCCCTCCCTCCTCCCCTCATAAAGCCATGAACTTTATTGCTACCAATCTCTATATAAATATGATTTGTCTTCCAAATAATATTAATCATAATCTTCAGTACCTGTTTTTCCAAAACTCTCCTGATCTAAAGTTTTACATACAGAATTGCCTTAAGGAATATATTGTAAGCAATAAATGGCCTCCCAGTAGATCTTCTTTTATGACCCATCTTGCTTCTCTTACTTTGTATGTTAATTTTTCTGAAAGTGCTACTGACTATATCTAATCAAACCACTTTTCTGTATAGAGAAATGTTCTAATAATGTTTCCCATGCCTCAGTTATTTCTAGACTTGGAGCACTTAACCTGACTGCTGTAAGACCTTTACTTAGCAAGTTTTTAATTTCACTTTCTAATACAGAAATTAATAATTGTGGATTTTTTTGCTCAACATTTGACTTATTGATCCAGTATCTACATATTTTGGGACAAATCACATATGATTCTAATCACCTATTTTGCTACAACCTCTCCAACATAGCTTTGACACTTCATTATTGATCTTATAGGGTTTGAATGGCAATAGAAGTAGTATGTACCTTTCTATACCACTTCATAATGAACTAAGCACTCTCTAGGTGGTTTAAAATCTGTAAGCCAATTGCCAACAAGCTGGGTACTCATTTTACCAATATACAAAAGGATGGAAGGCTGAGTCATCCTGGAATACAACATACAACCTTGTGGCTGCAGTACTGGCATTAAACCACTGGGCCACCAGGTCTCCCTGGAGTAAATAGTAATACCATATATGAATAATTTTAATGTATTTACTCTCTTTGAGCAGGCACTGATTTACAGGCTGACATTTTCCAAATTGAGTTCCATTGTTTTTCCATTATTTTTATCCCTTAATCTGACTTCCAAATGAGTTTCATCCCTTTGAATTACCAAATGTTGCCTCCTGTATTATTTTATATAGCTTTGAAGCTGGTCTTTTTGTTTATGCTGTCATTACAATATGTTTTACAAAATGTAAAGTTCTTCGGGGGGGGGGGGTTTGCGGGAGATCTGTTCTATTTAATTTTGCCGAAAGGAGTATATTTGCATTCGTTGCAACCACGATGGATCTATTGGTTTAAGTCTATTTTTAAGTTGTTCTGATTGTACAGGTTTGCCATCTGAATACAAATAATTTAGTCTATATATTCCTCTGTCTTTCCACTCCCTAAATTGGTTATATTTGTCTTCCTGTTTTAAAAAAGTGATGTTCTAAGTACAAAGGGATGATATAGCTGATGCTAAAAAAATTGTATCTAAACTATGTATTATTATTATCATGTTTATTTGTGTCTGACTTTCCCCCCAAAAAATTGGGATTCAAAACAGCTGAATATTCCCTCTGTAAACAGGCTCGCTATTTTGTCTTGTATTTTCTATTTTTATTTTTTACTTTATCTGATAATATATCTGACTCATAATGTTTTGGTAACATGTTTCTTTCTATTTGCATCCATTCACCTGAGCTCTCAGTTTTTATAAATGTAACCATTTGGACCAATTGTAGAGTATAAATATTTCTTTGCAATTTCTATACACTACTTTCTACTTTGACTACTTTATTTATCAATATGCTTCTTATCTTCACAGCAGGTATTTCATTCTCTGCTGTTATTTCCATGCACACAACTAGTCATGTCTGCAATGGTGTGTGTGTATCTTTGTATTTTTCTAATGCCTGGCACCCTTTCATTGAGTACATGAGAGCTAAATACAGCATTGACACTGACAGGTGTAAACATCCTTTGCTTTTTAATAATATCTTTTAAGTTGTAACTTTCATTTCCTTTTCATCCCTTTTTTGGCATTTGATTTTATGTTTGTTGCTTCTACACCTTTTAGCATACGTTGTATTTTTATATCCTGTCCTCTATTCAAAGATCTCAGGGTGGTGTACAATAAAATTTACACAATTTAAAATAATATGATTGATACAATAATTTTGAAAGGCTAAACAAATATTAAAGAGTTTTTAAGTCTTCTGTCCAGGAGGAATTCCAAAATATCCCCCATTCTGAGCATGACCAAGAAGCATCCATTTATATTAGTCTTTTAAGATTTTATTTTGCAATGTCCCATGTTCTTCAACAGCATATTGCCCTGACTAAGGGACACAGAGATCAGTTACGTACAAGAAATGCATTTTGAAAAAAAGCTAGATCTCTGACAGAGGAAGAGAAAACAGTGGGAATTCCGAGGAAGGAAATTTTTTTGCTTGTCTAAGGAAACTGCTATAATGCTCTTGCTATAATTCATTGCAAATTCTTGAAGTACATCCCCATCGTATGGTTAGAGCACAAATAACCATTCCAGTTACTGCCATTACTACATGAACATAATTAGGGTGACCAGGTGTCCTCCTTTTCCAGAAGACATCCTACATTTCAGCTTTCTTCCAGGAGGAAGTCAAAAATGTCCTCCATTCTGAGCATGACTATCTGCTTTATCACACTAGGGGGCAAACAGGATTTAAACAAGAGTTAAATAGGACATTCATTATGTTTATCACAGGACTTTTCCTGTTTAACTCTAGTTTGACTCTCGTTTAAATCCTGTTTGCCCCCTAGTGTGATAAAACAGTAAGAACCATGAATTTATATTAGTGTTATTAGCATTTATTTTGTGATGTTCTACATTTTTCTTGAATGCCCTACATTTTGTAGTGCCATACTCCTTCCTCTATGGTTATGCTTTCTGGTAACCGTAAGCATAATGCTAATCAGTAACATCTATTAGAGAAGAAAACATCTGAGAAATGAAATTTCATTGCAAACTTTGGTTTTCACCCCTGTTTTTTCTCCCTAAAAGTAAATGTCCCAGGAAAAAGCATGTTCTAGAAGGCCATCTACTGACCTGAAACAGTACTACATCAGCAAAGCTGAATGTATAACCCTGCTGTGAAAATATCAAATCAATATCAGATTTGCTCATAAAGGGAGTGGTATCCAGTTTTGGAACCATACACCTCTGACCATTTTGATTTTAGTGTTGACATGAGTGAGTGTCTGAAATGGAGATATCCATCTCACCTTAGCCAGGGAAATACTACAGTATATGTCTCTCTCTTTGTGTGTATTTAAGGTCTCAGCTCACCCGAACTAGGATGGTGACTTTGGGAGTATGAACAGACGGCTATAAGGCTTTGCTAAAGCCATGCATCACTGTACGGGTGTCAGGGTGTTTCATATGGTTATATGTTCACTTTTACTTTGAACGTTGCCTCCTGGTGTGAAAGCAGGCACAGTTGGAAGAAAGTACATGCTTTGCACGCAGATGGTTTATTCAGTTCCCAAGTTGAGAAAAAGCCGAAAAAGACTCTGGAACATTGCACAAGTGTGGCTGTACAGTACAGTACTTTGGATACTGACAAAGCACACAACACCTTCTGATGTTTTAAGGAGAGCTTGGAAAAATTCTCTTTGTGAACTACAATTCCCATAATCACCTGGTTAGCAAGGCCTTACTGGCTGGGTGGTTCTGGAAGCTGCAGTCTGAAAAAAAATGCAACTTTGCCTTTTAGATTTCAGATGGTCATCTTGCTTTGTCCTTCTCAGCCCCAAAGGAGGGTGGGACTTTTGAGGTTTTTCAGAGGACTGACTTTGATCTAAGGTTACTTTTGGGACTCTGATGGGACCTACTTTTCGATATTTTGTGCATACATATGATAGTTTGCTGGACCCATGGCCTTAACCAAATACTGCAAGGGGTCATTTCACAGGACACAATTATGACACAGTGATTCCACTACAACTGCCATGTTAACATCCCGTGGAATCCTAAAATTTGCAGTTTAGGGAGCCGCACTAGCAATTATCAACCAGAGAGTTTCTCTGGTGCCTGTGGCCAAACTACAACCCCAGGAGAATTTCATAGGAGGCAGCCATGGCAGACAAAGTGGAATCATATTGCTATAACTATGAAGTGATGGGTGCCCAGGTCAGCTACCTAAATCTGGACCAGTACCACCTAAAACTGGTTTACAAGCAGGATAGATTATTGCCAGTCTTGCTGGAAGAGCTCTAATTGATCAGAGATGCCACAGAACTGAATGTGCAACTGTCTGCATGTAAGCCATATGCCTTGCCAGTGAGCTATAGCCCTCTCCTTCATACCACTGGACTAGACCATTAGTAGTTCTCTCTACTGTTTTCTAAATTTCTTTTCCTGAAAGTAGCACTTACATATAGCTCTGTTATCAAGACATCCCTTTCCCTTACTCACATTTTTATTTTTTGTAACAATGTTCTTGAACAGTGATCGGTCAATTACGCCATCATTCCTCTTCTGCATTAGATGCAACCCAAAGAGAGTACGGACTTCAGTTTCATCTGGCTCATAAGTTGGATCCATCTGAAAAGAGGAAAATGGTTTCAAGCCCAGGAAATCCTAATGCAGCTTCCCACCACAACCACCACCACTATTTTGTTTTACATTGCTTTACTGTGACATTCTTTTTCATTTAAAGCAAATGTGTACAAGAGCCCCACGATTCCAAGAAAAATCACATCCAGAATTTAAAATTCCTAGCATATCAGCAGCATCTGCTGAAGCTTCTGTGCTTGAGAGGCTCAGAATTTATTTAGGTAACATGGTTACAAACCATTCTCTATCTCTCTCTCTTTCTCGTAATATAATCTAACAAAGGCTATAATCTAAAACACACTTGCAAGAAAATAAACTGCACAAAATTCATACTTATGACTAAAGAGGCATTGACTTTTCCCAGCACACAAATTCCTTTGCTGAATCTGAGTGCAAAATTAGCTTGTTCTATGCTTAGTTTATTCATTTTTGGTTAGCATTTTACAAACAGCTACTGTTTAATTATTCCTTCCCCCAAATATAATTTTATGAGAATTTTTACACAGGCCTATGGACTACTCCTTTCATTGTCTGGTGAGGAAGCAACTTCCCACTCTCAGTCCATGAACCACCACTGGAGCAAGATAAGAGGACTCAACTGAAAGGATGAAGTGAGAAAGAATTCTGAGACAAAACTGATGAACAGAGGCAGGCAGATATGGACTAGGAGCAATGGGGTGTGAAATACCAATTTATTCTGGATACATGAAGTCTGCTCCCTCCAAAATGCTTACAATTTCTATAAAAGAGGGAGGGGAAATCCTACATTGACTGATGCAGCTGTTTCAACTGTGTACAAATTGCTACTGAAGACTTGCAAAGGGGAAGGGGGTTGTTTTGAAACAAAAGCTTCTTTTCAAATGGAAACGGGAGAAAAAACATGGGTGCATGGGAAGCCATTAAAATCCTAAGCAGCTTTTTAAATGTGGCAAAATTTCAAAAAGCAGATCTGGAGTTCTTTGGGTACAGCTACTGAGGTGGAAATGCAGGTGCATATGCCAGGGTTGTATGCATGGTCCTCTGAATCACAGTCACGCTTGTCAAGTTTTCCTGGTAACCATGACAACATATTGTTCCGTGTTTAAACTTTCATTGTGGCACATCAAAGTGATTTTATTTCATCATCATAATGATAAAGACAAGTTTGCAAGATAAACAGTAAGCATGCTACAACCTAGGCTCAGTCTATCCAATATCGCTTGGAACTATCCTATTAACTTGGAGACTACATTCTTAAAGCCTTATATGCAACACGAAGAGATATATATCTTTATTTACTTTCACTTATCATTTTTTAAAAGTAAATTGATGCAGGAAGTGGCAACATTAGTAAATAAAGAGTTTAGAGCAAGTGAGGCAGGAAAGAGATAAGGCGCCTTTCAAATCCTATCTTTCTCAAATGACTTGGAACGGTCCAAACACTAACCTGGAGAACACAGTAGCTTCCGTTTTTCTTTTTGGATAGGATTTTGAGGGCTTCTTCATCATATCCTGGAGCCACAACTCCATCAGATACCTGCATGCACAAAAAAGACTATGCTGATCAAAATCAATAAAATAGCATCTTTATGAAGTAGTAGCAAACTTCAGTTACAGTATCTATGAGCCATTGTTTATGTAGCCAAGCCAACATATCAATGTTGGTATTTGCAGGCTTGATTTCTGCAGAAACGTACACACAAACCAACTGTGATAGGTAGGTGGAGGAATCTGGAAGACTGAACATCCTCAATGGATGTGGAATACAGAATGGCTGTTGGAGGAATGGAAACCTAGAAATCAGGGTGAAGGTAGAAGGAAGTATCCTGGAAAAGGGCAATATTTGGCTGCAGGTCCCACTTCTAATCACAGATGTCCAAATCCCAGAAGAACGTATCGTACATTGAAGTTCCAGAAGACCTCATCCTGCAAGTTACTGGCCTGAATCCAATTGTTTATTCCAAACCTGAGTACACTAGGTCTAATGAATCAACTGTTGAATCTAATGAATCAACTTACACATAGGTAAGTTCTTCTGATTTATTGAGCTTAGTCTAAGCTGGAACCAGTAATAGCATTGAAGCCATGGTCTACTTCCTAGTGAATTGGTAAACCTATGATAAGAAACAGACCCAGAACAAATTTGCAAAATTTCCTGCCTTAAAAAAAATTGAACAAAAACTCAACCTGAGTGAGAAATATAATCCAATGAGACCTTTAGCCAGTATAGTCCTTAGGTGTCTCTGGTAATAATAAATTTACATTCATCCACCGACCTTGGCTGCCATATTGGGAGAATTGTGGGGTATAAATCAAATAAATCATATCAAATGAATGACTGTACACATGAGGTCACAAATGGGCACAAATGTTATTCCAGCATTTTGCAATCTTATCAATGCAACTTGCATTTATACTCTGAGAATTACACATTATTAGGCATAAACACTGATGTTGTTCTCTCTGCTTTTCCCACCCAGTTCCATTTCATCTGTTTAACCAGATGCTGTGTTATCAACTCATCAGAGTCCATAGGTGGACACAGCCAGAGGTTTGTGATGAAGTGTATAATTATGTTCTCAGTAGCTTAAAGATAGAACATTGACTTCCACCAGTTATTTCAGAACTGTGAAGAAAGGAGGAATAGGGACTTTTTAAAAAAAATATACTGAACTGCAAAGGTCTAAGAAAACAACACTGGTGGGATTGGAATTTGAGATCTAGCACGATTAGGTCCTAACCAAAGGAGTTCCAAATGCCAATAGACTTTTAAAATTGCCTTTTCACTTGAACTGTTGCCATGTTTTGAACTGCTAAAAATATTAAGCCTGGCTTTTCCATTGTCTTCAAAATGTAGGCTGACTCCCAAGAACCAGTCAAGTAGAGTTTGGAGGAAAAGGTGGACACATGTACAATTGTACTGGTTACATGGAATTACAGAGAAACACAGTAATGACGGCTTTCTGCACACACGTAATGTGTAGTTTTCATGATTTAGTAGCATTACTTTGACATCTTTGCAAAATAATTTATTTTTGTTTTAGAAAAGGCAAGATTGAACAAAAGACTCTGAGGTGGCCAAGGAAGAAGCATGTGCATGTGCATCCAAGGGAGAATACATAGTTATTTCCATGCATTCTCTAGTTATCTATCAGTTCTGTTCAAAACTCTCTGTTTGAACTAGCATATCATTCCATCTGCTTGGGCAGAGGTGGGAATCATGCAAGGGGCTTCCTGGAAGCCACTTGACTGTCCCTAAAACCTAATCCCCTCCAAATGTATTTACAGCCCAAAATAAATGATTTTGGTTAATAATATACTATAGAGATCCACATGGTTTAGTGGTCTAAGTGCTGGTCTAAATACTGAACTATGACTCTGGGAGACCAGGGCTCAAAACTCCACTCAGCAATCGAACCTTGGGCAAGTCGCATTCTTTTATCCTCAGAGAAAGACAAAATTGAAAAACCTCTCTGAACAAATATTGCCAAGGAAACGCCATGAAAGATTTGCCTTCATGTCTCCATAAGTTGGAAACAAAGGCAAACAACCAAATAAAAGACTCCAGGACCAAAAATGCTTCCCCTTTGAACAGCAAGTAAAACTAAAACCAAACCAGAGAGGAATCAGAAATAACTGGTGGTTACCTGAAACATTACTTCTGGCCACCAGCAGGCATACCAGTACAGCCTGTTGTGGGACTGAAGGAGCCAAAAATGGCCCTCTCACAGTCTAGTCTCCCTCCTCCATACCAGGAGAGACCAAGCAATCCTATTCCCCCCCCCTCTTCTGTAAAACAGTGCTGCTTGAAATAAAGCTTATACTATCTTGCCTTAACAACCATTCCTGAGCTAGCCTTCTGTTATTCCCTCACTTTGTTGAAGCACAGGATACAGCTTGCTGTGTGCATGCCACACCTTTGAGGAAGATCCCTTCATCCCTTCACTTTCTGTGACACATGCAGGGCCTGCCTTACCATTAGGCAGAGTCCTGAGGCCATCTTCACCTCATCTCCTTTCTTCCCTTCTCCACCTCTGCACCTCAACTTTAAACATGCTCACCTCCCTTCTCTGTGGTTGCCCTCTTTATTTGCCTACCACCATTTGCTATCTTATACACCACCTTCAGCAGGCAGCACAATGCAAAATAATAGTTGCCGGCAAAACTATTCCTTATCCCCAACCATACTCTAAACATGCATTGATAACACCCGCTCCATCTGCATTTAAGTAAAGAATGTAACAGACACTGACCTCTCTGGAAATGATCTTTGCAGTGGGGACATCACAGATATCTGACAGTGCAATAAAATCACCAAATGATGACATTCTATCAGCACCTGGAAAAAGGGAATATTTTGCACCACGTTACTTCTCTACTTAAACCCCCACATTATGCTAGGTTCTTCGTATACAGCCCAGTCCCAAATATGTTTATTCAGGTGCCAAGCCTGACAGTGTTCAGTGCAGCTCATTTCCAAATGTAAGACTAAAGCCACTTGGGATTGGCAGGGTTTTTACTTAAGGTTCGGCCTACTACAGCAGCTCCTTCAAATGAAGTGGAGAGGCTGCCCCAGGAGGCATGATATTCCATGCAGCAGCTTAGCTGGCAGGACTGAGCATCCTTACAGTCTCTCTAAGGCTGTTTTCCAAAGCATGGTGGTGAACAAATAGCCAACAAATCTGTCTGTTGAGCTGCTGTATTAAACAGATTGCTTTCTGAAAGAGCAAGCAGTTGCCCTGCAGCAGGAACCGTGACTTCACTTATTTGTGTGAATCAAACTAAGCATCATTTTAAAACAAACAAACTGCAGCCGCTAAAGTTGAGTCAGTTATACTATACTACACTGTAGTGCTTCTTAGGCTATCTGATGCGCAGGACCAGTAACTGTTTTGGTCCAATAGGACAGGGAGAATTGTTTCATTTTGCACAGCAGACAACAACTTGAAGACAGACACCAGTCCAGGGACCACTAACATTGAGCAGCACTGACTAATAAAACAGTACACTATTTTCTCCATTTGTTACTTGACAATTATCATAAAGAAACTACTTAATATGATGCACCCCATCAACCATTCCAGGATGACTGGTACAGGTTGAGTTTCACTTTCCCACATCCAGAAAAAAGGTCTCTCTAGGCATTTTGAGTCCCAGTGTGACTTTGTGATCAATCTCCAGCAGAAATATAGTATTCACCATTGCCTGTGGTTTTTGCTATCTGCAGTGAGTCTGGGAATTGTATCCCCTGCAGATATGGGTGTCAAAATGAAGTGTTCTACGGGGGCAATAATACTTAAGAGGTGGAGGCAGCCTAGTTTTGAAAACTCACCTCTTGCCCTTGCATAGGCTGCTGCCAGGGGTGTCAGGGTGTGCTGCAAATCATGCACCATACAGACTTGTGCTTCTTCTTCAGTGAGAGGAACTCCAACAGCTGCACCTGCAGGGCAGAACAAGTAAAGGCAGGGAGCAGAGTGTTTAAAAAACTCCATCACTCACCAGTAGTCTGGAGGGGTTCCTCTCAGCTTACATCTCGGAGGGCCTCAGGGAATACAACCACAGTTTAACCCCTCCCATGCAAATGCAAAATAATTTTATTGCCACCAAATGTCTTCTGTGGGAAGTGGCAACATTTTCACAACATATTTTAGCACCCTCAGACCATTTTAGGCACAGGAGACACCTTTCTGACAACAGGAAATGATAGGGAAGTCACTGCTTGATCACTTTTTTAAAAAAATTCCCGGGCTCTAAAATGGTCCAGGGAAGTTAAAACAAAATGGTAAAAATATACCCCTCACACTCTGTAAAGAGTAACTAACCCCTCCTGAGAAGTCCGTCATGTCCACAAAAATGGATCTAGAGCCATATGTCACTCTTTGCCCATGCCTCACTTGAAGACATGTGGCATTATTTTGCAGGCCACTCATACACAAGTGAGTCTTGCCTATCAACTTTTCTCCAAAACAAAGTCAGGTGTAAGAACTCTGAAGGTAACAGCTTTGTCACTTTCCTCTAAAGAAGGTATTAATACAAGGGTGGGAAACATGTTATCCTCCAAGGACAGTTTTGCAGTCTGAAATCCTCCCCCCCCCCACCTGATTGCACTTTTTTGTTTTAAAAAATAAGTGGATCATGCTTCCAGTGTGCATGCCTCTGTGCTATGTTTTAGCAAAAAACAGAACAAAAATACCTTTTTAAAGATGGTAAAGCCAGCTGTTGATCACTTCCTGCCAGGAGCTGGTTCAGCCCATGCAGGGTCTAAGAGAGGCAAAAAAATGGCCTCCAGATCCTCTACAGTTGTGCATCCCTCCACAGGTAAATCTTGATAGATGCATGCATAGAATGCATCACTTTTTAAAGGACAGCTCAATAAGCTGCAGGAGAAAGCACTGCCACGTAAATAAGACAGAGCAGAAGTTGAAGCTGTCATCTTACCAGCTGGACTGACGTGCTTGAAGGAGGTTGCGGCTGGAATACCCAAAGCTTGCTTGAGCTCCTTGACCAACTGCCAGGCATTTAGAGCATCACAAAGGTTTATAAACCCTGGGGAACCATTGAGCACTGCAGGCAGATGAGAAAAGCCCATTCAGTCATGAAGACCATTCTGCGGGGAGCCTCAACAGTCAAGATATAAATTACATTTACCGATCAGTTCAGTTATTCTCAGTTTCAGAACTCAGTGTTACATGAACAGTACATCTATTTCCTTTTAACCCTCGCAGTGCTAAGCACATAGGGGGTAAAAAAGAAAAAAGAAAAGAAAAGTAGATTTTTTTCCTATTTAGTATAACAAGTGCTGTATCACATAGTGGGGAGGGGAAAGCACATTTGGATTCAAACTTTTGAAGCACTTTGTGACCTACTAATATGATATACTAAATTTAAACCCTGCATCTCCTATCAATGTATTCAATAACTTTCCAACCCCATGGCTACATCTCCCTGGAGGAAGCCCTATGCATATAGAGGTGGCTTCCTTCATACACTTTCTAGGGAACAACATTGACCCATGCAATGTCATCAGAGGGATGAGATAAGCTTTCATGAACCTCTTCATGTGTTTAGTAATGAAAGTCAGAATATGACTCTTGAGTTATATGGAATAAACATGATGTTTTCCAGTTTAAAGCCTGAATAACTCAGGCCTAAATCCAACACCTAATCCCCATGAGAATAGACCCACTGAATCATCTGATGAATCAACAGTTATGGAAATCTCGTTGGATAGATTTACTCTAGCTGGGAGTAGCAACTAGATTTAGGCCTAGGGTTCTGAAAAACATGGGCAAGTTCTTGTTAGGAACAGGTAGTAGGGTGAACAGAAAGGAGGCAAAGAAGACGCAAGGAAAAATCAATAATAATCATAATAAAAATTTTTATTTCTAACCCGCCCCTCTGCACAGCAACCAGGGCGGCATACAACAAAATTTAAAACAAACAACAGTTTAAAAACACTCTATTGACACAGTCTTTAACCCTCCCACCCATTAAAACTAGATTAAACTAAAGCAGAGTTAAAATGACAATAGGACAACATAAATACAATAAAACCAGCTTTAGGGCAACACAGGCAGTGACATCAAAGGGGGTGGGTAGTGATCATCTCCACTGAGCCGGGAAATTGTTCCAGGAAGGCCTGCCTGAAAAGATCTGTCTTCACTGCTTTTTAAAAGCTATCAAGAGTGGAAATAAGACGGGTCTCGTCCTGCAGGCCATTCCATAGTCTGGGAATAGTCACAGAAAAAGCCCTCTGGGAGGTCTGTGACAGCCTAGCCTTCATGGGCTGAAGCAGATTCCTCCCAGAGAACCGGAGGGCAAGGGAAGAAGCAGTCCCTGAGATAATATGAACCCAAGCCACGTAGGGCTTTAAAGGTTAAAACCAACACCTTGTACTGTGCCCGGAAACTGATCGGTACCCAGTGGAGAGATTTAAGCACAGGTGTTATGTGTTCTCTCCTGGATGTTCCAGTAACTAACCTGGCTGCCATCAAGTTACGGAACAAAAGCATTCTGTCTCAGATGGCAAAGTTATTTGCAAAAATGTATCACAATACAACCTTTTAAAGAATGAGAAGCTGACACTGTTGAACACCCAAGAAATGTGGCAATCTAACAATATGGGAAAGCACAGAACAAGGGGAGAAGGGCCGAAGTCTATGAGAAAGCTGCGAAATTTTCTGGCAAGGAACTCAGGGCAGTCTTCCTCTCTTAATCTTTAAAAGACATTCACAATGCAGTGAGATAAAGTGACTGAATCAAAGTCATTGAACTAACTTGGCTGCTGAGAGAGGACTGGAATTCACATCCTCCCAGTCAATGTCCAACATTCTGGCAAGTACGCCAGAGTGAAATGCAATGAATCAACAATTATTATCTTCATCATTATTTTTATCTAAATTCCACTTTTTTTCCCCATTTGGGACTTAAGGAGGCTTAGAACAATTAAAATCAACATAGTTAAAAATGACAGCATACAACAGTTAAAAAGCAATTAAACCATCATAAAATTAAAAATCAGTTAAAAGTACAAACTATTAAAAAACAAATAAAAGTCCAGCACACTACACTGGGCATAATACAAAAAGATCAATTTTCAATAGCCTACTAGAAGTCCTTGGTTGCTATCTCACCCTTGTTATGAATGCATTGGTTAGGAATGGGCATGGTACTCTGTGTGCCACCTGCAATACTGGCATGTGTTCCACTCAGGGTTATAAAAGAATGTTAAAACAACATAATTTATGTGCTGCTTGGTATACACACAGAAGTACTACAGACAAGTATCTCCATGGTATCCATAATGATAGAACAAATTTTCAAGCATATCCTACCTGAGAGAGGGAGTTTGGGCCTCAAAGTGTAGAGCTGAGCAGGAGTCTGGTGTGGATTCATGCCATATCTCAGAGGAAGTTGAGATACTCCTTTGCTGTATTCTTTCCGGAAGTAATCAGAAATGGCTGTATCGTACTGAGCGGTGTGAGTAAAAGCCTGAAAAAAGAGGGGTTGAAACTCAAGCATTAAACAGGATGCTTTAAAAAGTTACCAAAAATGCACCAAAGTGAGAGATTACCATATACCTTGAGAGCCAACTGGCGGCGAGTTTCCAAACTGGTATTTTTATTACTGGAGGCTTTCATTTCTTTTGCTACAGCAGTATAGTCCCCAGGATCACATACAACCGTCACACGAGCATGATTCTTTGCTGCAGCCCTCAGCAAGGCTACACCTCCTATGATTAAGGGAAACCAGGAAAATATCACTACTTCCTTATCTATATGGCATTCCAGACAGATCAGAACTACTAGGTTTCCAGTAACTCATTACTTACACAGCCTTCACATTACTTACAACACTCATTACTTACACAGCCTTCTCCTACCTGGTATTCTCCAGATGTTTTAAATTACAGCGTCCATCACCATCGTGGCAATGCTGACTGGAGCCAATGCTATATTTTTATGTGGAAAATTTTCCACACTGTATATACGCTACACACACACACTTGCTTATCTATCCAAAGTTGTCTGGGCTGTTGTACTGCAATCAGTCATATCAGGTGGGCTAAATATAAGATATGAACTTGTAATTATTCTTCTATGGACACAAGCTCTGACAAACTCCCAGTGTTCAGGGGAATGGATGCATTGCAAAACTTTTTTTTCTAGTGAATGAATGCTCTGCCTGGCTTGTTTCCGTTTCACAAAACCTCTTGCTTCTCAATCACAAGCAGTCAGTCACAAGCAGTCAAGAAAAAATGTGATAAGTTGCCTGTGCTTACATACCCACATCCATCCTTTAGTGAAACAAAATGTTCAACTAGTTGCGCTGAATCAGATTTTTCTCAACTTGAAATGGAACTGATAAATAGTACAGAGAGTGAGTAAGTGAAGCTGAAGGTACAAGTTATACCTCAGCATAGAAAGTTAAAATTGATGATGTAAGATACAGCTCTCTTTAGGTATGTGTCTTAAAAAACATGTTCTTTCAAGTGTGGTAATTTTTCATTAAATACAAAGGAAGTATATAGTATACTATTCTGTTCCAGTTCAAATATTCCAGTAAAACTATTTCCATATATATCCAAATCAAACATGATAAATCAGGTAACAGTATCCACAGCATTATAAAAAATTTCAGTTCTACTTTTTCTGGAAAAAAACAATATAATAATGATTAAAAGACCAACAAATGGCACCCAGCTGGCATGCAACTGATGTGTATTTCCAGGGCACAGCCCACAGAAACAAAGGTTTCTTTGACACACCGATGTCAATCTGTTCCACTGCTTCTTCAACGGTTACATTTGGGGATGCTACAGTCTTGACAAAGGGATAGAGGTTGCAAACTACGACTCTGGAAAAAAAGAGGAGACAATTGTTTTAATTTTTTTAAAAACAGTCATATAGGACAGCACTGTTTGAATGTTCTTCCACCATCAAACAGAAAAATAAGTGCCATACATTTGTTTGTGATAAGGGAAGAGGGTTTTTTTGGATTTTAATGAAGGCCTAATGAGATGCCTCTGTTGAATTCATCCCTGTTCTGCTGGCACAGGGTAGTGGTGGGGAGGAGGGTGAATAGGTTCAGAATTCAACCTGGCCACAGGCCTTCTAACAGCAGGAAAACTCTTATTCCAGTTCCAATTCACTGCCTCAGCAAAGCCGCTTGCGGGAACAGGTCATCACTTAACAGATGCTTTCAGGTAGCTCAACAAAAGAGAAGTGCTATTCATCGATACAGAGAGTTCAAAGGAAGAAGAGGTACCAGCAGGAGACCCACACTGCTCTCAGATTACTAAAAAGGGAGAACTATGGGCACACAGTCCAGCCAAATGGAAGTACTTTTTGGTCTTACTCATCCTAACAGAGAAAGAGCTAAACCCATGCTTATTTTCTCTCACTAAAACCATAGGGATGGGAGTCATAGCAGTTCATCACAACTCAGAACAGACTGTGAAAAATCTAACAAGACATTTACAGGGTTTAGCAAGGAATAACTTTTTCAGCAGTTTGCCATGAGCCAGACAACAGGCTGGGCGAGCGGGGGGTGGGGGGGAGAACATGACTGTGGTTGGCACATAGAAAAACAAATTTTCCCCTAGAGATTATTGCCCACCAGTCTAAAGTCAACAAGAGGATTTCCTGGATTTCAAAATTAACTCAGAGTTATGCACCAAAGAAGGAAAATTATTCTTCTTTCTTCAGGGCATAATAATATTGCAGTCTCACATCACAATCCTCAAATCATTTTTGTTACGTGAAAATCAAGGGTAGTGTAAACACTTAATTCATACCAATATAATCAAAATAGTGAACCTCCTCCTCCCAGAAAATGCTGTATTGCCTGTTTATATGATTATATTATGTAGAAGCTGAGTAATGCACAACAGTGTAATATATTTTGCATTTCTTGGTTGGCCTCATAAAGGTATCATCATAAAATGAAATTTGGATTGCATTATTTTTTCCATAACAGACAGACAGAACATTGCAAAGGATTTCTCCTTCTAGAAGACCTAGCTTGTGAGCTGATCAAACTCTTTGTTGAGTCTAGGCCGACTTGCCTAGGACTTGAGAAAGGCACTTTCAGAACTGGTACGGTCAACTATACATTCTGTTATATTGTACAGATCTGCAACAATACATCTTCTTAGATCTGTTAGCAACAGATCAGGCCACTGCCATGCTTGATTATTTCTCCATGGGAGATTTCTTACTGGCCTACCTTTCTCCAGATATCTTTCATCCTATAGCATCATTAAATTTTCTATTTTTCACTGTACCATTACTTTATACCAGTTTACTTTCAGTCTTCCATTTTTTTCTCCTACTGTTAAGTACTGAGCTGCTTTATTAATTGTTATCCAATGAAGGTTTTACTCAACTTGAAGGTCTGGATGGATGTGAGTTTAGCTACAGCTATATAGCCAAATGCAGATCAGACAACGGCCAGAATGCCAGGAAGTGGAACAAAAAAAATCTCTGGAGTTAATCCACTGACAGGAAATCACAACAACAATGTGCTTAATGCAGCTGTGAAATGCAATGAGTGTGCATAAGATGTTCAGATAGTGTCTGCAAGGTTTGTGAGATCTGCTGCCATTAATCATTCACATTTCTATTCATCCCAATCTAATATTTATGTAAGTGTGGCTCCTATGGTATAATTATGCACTTTAATGGAATATAATGTTCCTTAAAACAATGGGATGAATGAAAACCCATGCACTGCCCCTTACATTTATTCATTTGGATACTGTTGAGCTTGATGGCTAGGTTAGTTCATGGAAAGGCAAAGTTCTCAATGAGCGTTGTTTTTTGTTTTACCCGCAAAGAGCACTAAGTTTATTATCTTTCACCTGGTATTTATCTGTATGGGATGCCCAGAATACAATGGGCTCCAAAATCAGATTGATAATGTGTTTATCTTATTTGGTTGAGAGTGTTGTGGGAAGGGGCAAAGGAACATATCAGAAGGGGAGGGACAAACAAAGATTCCTGTCTGAAATTCCATCATAGAGATGGCCCTGAAACTTTGCACTTTTATGTTTAAGGTTGACTTGCATGTTGAAATGCAAACACTACTGTGTAAATTTCAAAAGGGTATGTTTGCTGTTGCTTCAAAAGGAAAAAAAAATAACTCTCTTCTGCTATTGAGTTTACACTTCTCCTTTCCCATTACCCAAATCCCCTAAAAGAACCCAACTCACATAAGATGTCTTAAATGCATCTGATCACTTTTTGAAGCTGAGACACAGATGATGATGAGTAGAAGCCTTTAGTGTCCACTGCAAGTCTAAGGTTAATCTCATGATTATTTATTAACTCACTTTTACATGTTAAAAAACTTTACCTTACAAGGCTGAAATCCAGTTTAGCCATATCAGCTTTATCTTGTGGAATGTCACGAGCCAGTACACCTAAGGTTTTTTGGGGAAAAGACAATTATAAAGATGTTGAATAACTGGATGACTAGCTGCTTCTCAGAAAGCTATATTAATCTGTAGATATCTTATTCCTCCAGCATGTACCTGCTCTTTTTTCTTGTAATAAAATAGTCACCAAATATTGTTCTTGACCATCTGAAATGTGGCACATAGCCATTAAGTGTATCCAGCATGGTCCTTAATATATTTCTTACTGAAAACCCAGTATGTTCACAGGTCTTATTGCTAATGTCTCAAGAAGATTCCAGTCTCTTCTTCAGGTTTCTAAGCTATAAACCCACTTGTTTTAAGGTTTTGCAAGTTGAAAATAATCATGGGCTATAATGCACAACAGGGCTCAGACATGCTATCTCACTGGGTGAATGGTGAACATAAAGAATTTAATTCTATCTCTAATTCTACATGCTATAAGTTGGGTATCTGGGGAAATAGTTAGAACCCTTTTAGGACTAGCTTTCTACATGAAGGAAATTATTTTCTAGGAATGTGCAATTAGTGATGTGAGCTCACATCTGCAGTGCCAAGTGGCACAGTCTAGATGCAAGTTTAGCATCACAATGAAAGAAAAGCTTCAGGTTATTTGTAACTCAAGTGAAGCCATTCCTTCCTCAATATAACACAAACTGCATACAGTTTTTTGACACACAATAGTTTGTTAATCTTCACCTACCAGCATGTACCGCAGGGTGAAGAGTCTTCACACGCCCTCCCAACATTTCCGGAAAACCAGTGAGATCAGAAACATCTCTATTCAGAGATGGAGGAAAAAGTTAGAAGGTTGTTCCACCATTCAATATGCACGTGCACACATGTATAAAAAGAATAAAACACTGATCTGCTACCTCAGCAAACACCAGTCTAAGGAAGGGTTACTTAAACCAAAAGGTTACTTCAGAACTAGCCCTTTCTCAACCCATAACACTGTAACGTACTTCTTAAAATTCAATATTTTTTTCTATCCATTAACATTTTGTAGCACCTCTAATGTGCATGTCCCAGTAAATAACCAAAACTGATGAATGTCAAATGTTCTTATGTAAATGTTGAATGTCAAAGATGCAGATATTTGAAAATGAAGAAATATGTCTCATCAAACTCCAGTTCCTAGTATTCCATAGCATTGAGCCGTAGCAGTTAAAGCCATGTCAAACTGCATTATTTCTGCAGTGTGGATGTAGCCACAGATATACAGATATACAGATATAGACACAGATAGAGGGAGCAAGAGAGACAGAAATCATCTCATCGCCTTCTCTTGTTATAAACTATAAAGGCTTTAATTTTTCAAGGTGGATGCAATGAAAAAAACAAACTATTTTTTTTAATTTCCCAGTATGTTATGGTTGCATCCATTATCATTTTCTTTCCTTCTTTCTTCTCCTCTCTTCTTCCTTTATCAATATTTTCAAAAATGCCCATGTAAATTGCATGATGTAACAGGGTCACAGAATCAATTATTTGAGCCTGGAGTTGTAAAATAAGTTCAAAACCTTGGAGGACACGTTCAGTGCAAGTGTACATAGGAGGCCTATATTGTCTACTATTGAACTAATCTTTTATCATGGTGTTCAGTGAGTTCTTTCTTTAATGTCTCTCTAGCTTAATGGATCTCTTGCTCTTAAAGGCACATTGGCTCAAAAAAAAATGATCAATTACATCAGAAGGACAGAAAAGCCTTCAACATTTCCTCTGAGTGAGCCTTCCGGCTCCTTCAAACATCTAGCAGCAGTTCATATGACTGTAAACAAAGAATGCTTTTTCTTTCACCAATTAAACCAAATTTCCCTGTAAAAGACACTCAATGATTGAAAGTGATCTAAACCTAACACAACAAGTTTAAAAAATAAAGTTTGTTTTCAAAAGAGGCCTTACTTGTAATATAGAGATATGCTAATAAATCACTTTAAAAAAAAAAAGGGAGTGGGACTGCCAGAAAATGAAGTTGGGGATGCCTTAGTGGCACAACATCTGCTTACATGGAAGAGGTCCTTGGTTCAGGCCTCAGCATCTCTGCCTAGGGCTGGCAAAGATACCTGCCTGAAATCCAGAAGAGCCACTACCACCACAGATGAAGGTGGAACAACATCACACATTGGGGCTGAACTGGACCCTACTTGGTATCAATCTTCCGAAGTTCCTCAGCTAGCCACATACCCTTCTCTACAACACTTAGCTTCACAGCTTCTGTACGTTCTTCTGCCTTTCCAAAAATCTGAAATGACTTTCCAAAGGCCTATGGTAATTAATAGCAGTGGGAGCCTTTTTTGAATTTTGGGGTCTTGTCTTTTCCCCTATCCATGACTAGAATGCCTGCATCCCCTGGTACTTCTGTAGAATTGAATCCCTTGGTGTACAAGTGATAGCCACTGTGAGTTCATTTTTGAGACTGCGTGGAAAATGATCAGGTTGCAGACCTGTATGCACTCTGGAACTCCACCTTGTTTGGAACTATAACAGTGTGGATCTGAAGTGTCATGACAATTTTCATCAACATTAATGCTTCAGTGTTCAAAATATGCCATTTTAGACAATATGAGTGATTCATTTTGAAATCATGAGGGCAGATACTGTGCCTGCCTACCTGAAATGAACACTGCAACCTTGGGTGTATATCCCATTGTAAATTGGTGACATGAGTCTGATATCTGAATAAGCATACACAGGCTTGCACTGCACATTCCATACCATTCTGATGCCATTCTTAGCCACTTTGAAGCCTAAGTACATGGAACTGTATTAATACCTTAGTAGTCTTCTACCTCTCCATTTTCAACTTCATAAAAGAAGCTCTTAGGAGCAGGGACCTGACTCTTGTTTGGGGGGGGGGGAACAGTATCCTTTACACCCATTGTACTATACAATTAATAATTTTAAAGTGATAGGAGCATGGGTCAAACAACTGGTCCACCTAATTCTATATTGTTTACTGTGTGGCAGATGCTTCTCAGCCCTATCTGAAGATGCCAGGGACTGAACCTGCCTGCTTTTCTGCACACAAATCATGTGGGCTTGTATTTATGGAGGTGTTTCACCTCTTGCCCCAGTGGAAGAGCTTCTCAAGGACTAAAATAAATAAACCTGTTTGTAGTACGACCTTCCCAACCCTTGTACTGGAAAAAATTCTGCTCTGGTCATACAAATGACAAGCTAGCCTTGAATGTTCACAGTAGAAAAGTGCCTCTGTTGTGCAAGGACTGAGTAATCCCCGCATGTAACGCTGCAAAATCCTACATTGCAACTTAGTTTCTTGTGCTATTCCTTTCTCCTTTCTCTCTTGCTCAGCTTATCGGTAGACTTTGTTAACAGCTTTCACTGTGAAGCCTACTTAACTGGCTGTCTGTGTTTTGCTTACTGTTCTGCTGTGACCTTGCCTCCTCCATGTACTATATTTCTGATGCTCTTTTTCTCCAGACACATAGGTCAACAATATATTCTAAATATTTCTACTGTGATAAAGAGTGTTTGTTAAAAAGCAAGGGCTGAATTTTAACTAAAGCAATCTTCCCCAGCATGGACCTGTCCACATGTTTTGAATGATAATTCTGTAATTCTGGATCACTGAAGTCTTGGATGTATCTGGAGTTTCTGGAAAGGCTCATGCTGGGGAAGGATGAAATGATGAAATTCATGTGATCTGCTGAGGATATTTCATGCAATTTAGATGACTGTCAAAAAATTCCACATGTTCTCTGATTTCTATAGTCTGAAGCTGGTCTGAACTAAGATCCTGAGCAAGCCCCATTAATTTTAGAGTTTCAAGATTTAAACATTTATTTTGGAGTTTCAAGATTTAAACATCTGAAACACTCACCCTTCCCAAAACATCTGGCACACCGACAAGTTAGAAGCTACATTCCTAAAGAAGTGTTATCAGAGAAGAACTGTTTGTTCCACCCTGTTCTCTGTTTGAGATTCAAGGGTGCTTACTACAGTTACAATAGCTAAAAATTCAAAGAATAATTTTCTAAATATATTGGTCTTCCAGCTACAAGGCCTGTTCAGTTGTGGTTAGATAAACAAGATACAAACTTTGTGATGATGTTTTGGTAACTTAAATCTGCTGAATCAATTAAGAAGAGGATGCTCCAAGAGCTTAAATTAGCAATTATCAGGCTTTGGGTTCATTTAGTTCAGCATGGTCTACATAGTTTGTTACCACAGTTGTTACCAAGCTGCCAGCCACATTGTCATATGTGCTTGGCATGAAAATCAGGACAAAAATAGGTTCATAGCTAAAAGCCAACCATGGTTTCTTAAAAAATAGTAACGATCTAATTCAGTGGAGCCCAGTAAACAAGTGCATGCCTTGTTCCTAAAGAACAGAACTATCACTTGGTACTAGTGGCAATTCCAAACCCAATTAGTGATGGAAAATCCAGGAGGGTCAGCTATTCAGAATTACTTGATTCTGTGTGTGATCTCATGAACTTTTAAACAGATTTTACCTGACTTTCAAACCTGCATCCCGAAGTGCTTTTGCGGTTCCTCCAGAGGCAACCAGTGCCAAGCCTAAAGAGCTGAGATGTTGTGCAAATTCTACCAGGCCAGTCTTGTCCGAGACACTGAATAAAGCTAGATGGAAAGGGAAAGAAGCATTTTTTAAAAGTATTAAACATGTAGACGAAACTCACAATGTGCATTTCACGTACTACTGAATTCACTGTGGTCCTGAATGAAAGAATTGCACTGTGCAGCTTCCCCAAGTGCAAAAATAAACTCATCACTTCCATATAAAACATTACTGGGTCAGCAACTGGGCATGAGATATTCATTTTAGAGCCAACTTGCCATCTTTCTACCAGAGGGGATGGAAACTCTGGGCCTGAACAGACAGGCCAAAGCTGCTTTGGGTCACTTAGTAGGTATGCTGTTTAAATGACCTACGCATCTTAAGAGGCCAGAAGCTGTGCCAAAGCTGCACTTCAGTCCTTAGGACTGGAGCATGGCTTTGGTGTGTCTTCCGGCCTCTTAGGACGCACGCGTGATTTAAACAGTGACCCAAGGCAGCTTTATTTTGGGCAGTCTGTTTGGGCCCTCTGTAACTATGAACACACTTTATACTGACCTTTCCTAACTTGGTAGATTCTGAATATGTCAGACCCATGCCTCCAGTTTTCCCAAAGCAGCTAGCTAGAAGTTATGGGAGCTATAGTCCAAACCAGGAGAAGGCTATTATAGAATAAATTATAGTAACTGGAAGAATCAGAGCTTGGAGTTACTCTGAAGAAGAATTAATATAATAATTCTAATGACATCCTGAGTCCATCAGTAAACGATTGGTGATAGGATAATGTTCTGGGATGCAATGTCTCATCTTTCCAAACCATTGCTTAGTTATGGATAGGTTTAGCCTATTACTGTATTAATTCTTCTCAGTAACCTTCCAAACATTGGAAGCATAAGATCAGCGTAAAGCAGGGCTTGTGACTTTAGTGTCAACAGCTAGCAATTTCCTGGCTCGGTTTAAGCTGATCCCTACAGAGCTGGGGAAGGGGTGGGGGAAATAAGTGATCCGTTCTTTCTTCCTCACGTGTAGTATTTGGGGTGGGTAAATTAACACTGGAAAAAAAAGCAGAGGAGGAAATAAAGAATACCCCCTTTCTCAGTGCCATTGTTCCAGTTGAGTTTGGGACTACAGTTCCCATATTAAAATTAAAAACAAAAGAATTGAGAGATTCCATCACACTTTATGTCTCCTGATGCCATGAATAGCAGGTTCTAACAGAGCAAGGGCAAAAAAGCTATATAGTCAAGGGTCAGCCTATTTATTTTATTTTTGGCACATCTGTCCTACCACTTTTAAGTTTCTGCAGGTACCAATCAAGAGAAATTTTGGTGGTAACAAAGCAAAACATTCAAAACAATCATTCATACATTTATACCCTACTCTTCAAAAGTAAAGTTAGAGCAGATAAACCAGTGGTTTCCAAACTTTGGTCATCCAGATGTTTTGGACTTCAGCCCCCAGGATTCCTGACTGTGGGCCAGGCTGGCTGGGGCTTCTGAGAGTAGCAGGCCAAAAACCCAGTGGACCAAAGTTTGGAAACCACTGGAATAAACTGATAGATTGCTTTAACCCTTGCATCTCAAGTATCCAAAACAGGTTGTTCTCTCTGGTTTAATTTACTATATACATTCAAGGGAAGCAACTGACAAAAGACTGTCCTGGGCTGTGCCACTTCAAGGTGCATGTTTGGATAATCCCAATGTGGAGAAGAGGGGGAGATGATCTGCGGAGAAAAGATATTTGCAGCAAATCAAAGGAAAAGGTTAAGCCTTCGCCAAAAAATGGACTTTTGAAATGGTAAAGTTGTTCTTAGACTGTACCACTTCAAAGGACAAGCTGCATGGTTGTACAGTACTGCCAATCTACTCCCTCTTCCACACTACACAGTTATAACACTATGATCCCACTTTAATTGCCATGGTTGCATCCTGTGGACTGTTCCTGGAGTTGGAAAGAGAAGGAGAGGCCTTTGCAGTCCTCAGCCGGAGAATCCAATGACCAAACCATACAAACCCCAGGAGAAGCCATGGCAGTTAAATATTTGTGAATATTTATATTATAATTGTGAAGTCTAAAGGGCCTCTGGTGAAGGCTGGCCTGAACCCCTCTCCCCTGATCTGTTAGTTTTTTGCAAATAAATCCAGGCCAAGAGCAGCACTGACACTTGGCCTTTAAAATGGGGCCCTAAGTTTCCTGAAGAAGCAGGAATCGAAATGTCAAACATCTCCAGCTTGACATCCACTAACCTAAAAGTCCAACAATTAACAATGGGTGCATCTACACTGTTGAAACAACGCAGCTCGACACCACTTTAAGTCCTGTAGCTCCATCCTATGGAACTTTGGCATTTGTAGTTTTTACAAGGCCTTTCGCCTTCTCTGCCAAAGAGTGTTGGCGCCTCTCAAAACTATATATCCCAGGGTTCTTTAGGAAGCATCCAAGGCAGTTAAAGTGTGGGGTCAAACTGCATTATTTCTACAGTGTAGATGCACCCCATGTCAAACTCGTGTGCTCAGCCTTTAAAATGGGGCCCAAAGTTTCCAGTTCCGAAGAAGTGGGAGGTGAAACGTCAAACTCCTCCATCCTGATATCCGCTAACCATAAAAGTCCGGAGCCCAACAACTGACCATAGGTGCACCTAGAAATATCGCAGATTGACCCCGCTTGAAGTGCTGTCCCTTCATCCTATGGGATCCCGGGATTCGTAGTTTTACAAGACTTTTCGCCTTCTCTGCCCGAGGGCTGATGCCTCTCAAAACTTCAGATCCCAGGCTTTTGTAGGATGGCGCCAGGGCAATTCAAGTGGGGTCAAACTACATTATTCCTACACACGTCAAACTTATTTTAATGCAGACACACATTTCCCCAGCCAGATCCTACAGTTTTCCTCTGCCTTGTTTGCTCTAGGGCAGTGCTCCCCACAGTGTGCCCTTGAAGAGATTTTGGACTACAGCTCCCAGAAGCCTCAGCCACTTTGGTCTGGGATTCTGGGAGCTGAAGTCCAAACTCCTTTCAAGTTTGAGGACCACTGCTCCAGGGCTTTATGGAGGCTTCAGGTCAGGCCACTCCATCTATTCTGCCCCTGCATGATCCTCTTTTGCAGCAAAGCTAAACCCAACTCCCTTGCAATAAAATACTGCATGTATGCAAAGAGCAAAATGCTTGTTCCTTGCAGATGGGAGATGCAACTATATATATGTATAGGTTTGTGCTTTAAAAAGACAACAACAATGCAATACCCTAAAGCACTGCCCCCCTCCCACAATTGTGCCCGCCATTAAGAGATTTTGGGACTTCACCTCCCAGAAGCCCCAGCCACTTTGGCCCATAGTCTGGAATTCTGGGAGCTGAAGTCCAGGAGCTCTTCTCTACAGTCTTCTGTTCTTACCCAGCTCTTGCCCTGCAGCCATCTTTGCAACTCTGTAGCCAAGCCACTTCCCAGCTGAATGCAGCAGAAAGAGGAGAGAGAGCTCAGAAAGAGAAACTCAGCAGCCCCACATGGGTTGGAAGAAGAAGAAAGAAGGAGAAAGTCAATGGGGCTGAGTGAGGGGGAGGGCTTAAGAAGGGTGCATGCTGGGAAACTGAGGCAGAGGAGGAGGAGGAGGAGGCGCACACACACCCCCCCCTCTCCCAGCCAACCAGAAAGACAGAGACTGAGGCAAAGGGAAAGGAGACTGGAGAAGGGCTGGGGCTTTGGGGAGTGATGATATGCCTGAAAGCACTGGCCCCACAGCCTTAGGAAACAGCAGACTGAAGCCTAGGGAAGCCCATACTGCAATAATAATAGTTAATAATTAATAATAATTAATAATATCTGAGGAAGTAGACTGAAGCTTAGGAAAGCTCCTGCTGCCACCTTCTTCCTTTCAGTTAGTCTCAAAGGGGCTGCAAGAACTCTCTACAATAATAATAATATGCATCTGAGGAAGAAGAAGACTGAAGTCCAAGAAAGCTCATCTGGCAACTTCTTTCAGTCAGTCTCAAAGGGGCTGCAAGGTCTCTCTACAACAACAACAACAACAACAATAATATGCATCTGAGGAAGTAGACTGAAGCCTAGGAATACTCATACTGGCAACTTCTTACTTTCAGTCAGTTTCAAAAGGGGCTACAAGATCTCTAGAACAATACAACAACAACAACAATAATAATATGCATTTGAGGAAGAAGACTGAAGCCTAGGAAAGCTCATATTGGCAACTTCTTACTTTCAGTCTCAAAGGGGCTGCAAGGTCTCTCTACAACAACAACAACAACAACAACAACAACAACATGCATCTGAGGAAGTAGGCTGAAGGGAAAGTCCTGCTGCCAACTTCTTACTTTCAATCAGTGTCAAAGGTCTCTCTACAACAACAACAATAATATGCATCTGAGGAAGTAGGCTGAAGCCTAGGAAAGCTCCTGGTGCCAACTTCTTTTTTTCAGTGAGTCTCAAAGGGACTACAAGAGCTCTTTGCAGCTTAAGCTCTCAGTAACAGCCGAGCTCCCCTTCCCACAGACATGCACAAAAGTAATCTCCCCTTTGAATCCAAACATATAGACATGTTAGTGTGGTAAAGCAGGATGCCAAGGGATCTTGGGCCGCACTCTTACTCACAAATAAATCGCAGAGCGTGGTTCACACTACGTTTTCCCCAATCGCATTTTCCTTCTGCAAAATAAAATAAAATAACCCACTTGTGGTTCATATTGACAAACAAATCACTTCAAAATAGGCCCTCTGCAGCCTGCCAAAGGGCAAATTTAAATCAATTCCGATCCGCATCTGATTTGCACTGGCATGGAATCGATTTATCCAAAAAAGACGTGGGAAAAAAACAGCATCAAAAAGACATGGATCAAATGGGTCTAGTGTGTTCCCCCCTCCCCTCCAAATCGCTTAAGCGATTCAGTTCAAGTGGGAACCATGATCATTTAAACATACAGCATTTAGCATTTACATTTCTATACTGTTTCATAGTGAACTCAGCACTCTCTAAGCAGTTTAAGCAATGTGTTAGCAATTGCCCCTAATAAACTGGGTACTGATTTTACCAGCTTACAAAAGGGTGGAAGGTTGAGTCAACCTTGGAGCCCTGGGACTGAATTCGCAAAGTTGTGGCTGCAATATTGGCATTTAACTACTTTTCCACCAGGGCTCCTTATATGGCAGCTCTCCCCACGCAAAACCTCTGTCAGGAATGATAAGGTCATGCCCCTGAATGGCTCCCATAATATCTAGTGCAGCGGCAGCCATAAATGTAGGTTGACCACAATCTCCAGTTATTGGATTCATTGTCTGCCCTTGTGTGCTGTGAGAAAAACAATGGCAATTCTGTGCCCACTCTTCCCTTGCTCTTCTGACGCACCTTGTTTCTTCTAAACTGTGTATAGCAGTAGTTGGTGTTGGATGCCGGAGCAGTGAATAAATGCCATGGTTTCAAAGAACTTGCCAAGGTGCTGGATCCTTTGGACGGCTCCTTTAAACCTAACCCAACTCTGGATTGGTTTCATGGCTTCACTGACATGGGAGCCACTAGCTGCCACTGATGCCTGAAAATGTTTATTGGAAGAACTGGTATTCCTTGTGAGTGACAGCACTAAGTCAGTAGGCAAGGCTCCAGAAAAGCCAGCATTATTTAATGCATTCCTCACCAAAAGAATAGCAAAATGCCAACATGTGTCCCCTCTTGGTCCACTCAGGCTTGAGACAATAGTTCCTTACTATAGTCCTGCAAGTGGGAATGACCAGTTTGGAAATGGGGTATAAATGTATATTCTAATCAAAGATGCTGAAACAATCATTTCTCGATTTTAAATCTGTCTGGTATACATGTGCCTCATGCAAGACAAAATAGACAACATGGAGCCAGTTTGGCTGTACACCTGTTCTAGGATTTTAGGCTGGCCTTCAGAGGAACCATTGAGGGTACTAAAACCCTGGATCAAAAATTGATCCAGCTCCTGGGATGGCTCCTTTAAAGTCAAACTCAGAGTGGATTCACCAATGACACTGGAGCTACCAGGTTGTTTTTATTTAACTTTTGTTATATATTTTTTTATAACAGACAAATTCTCAGTTATTCCCATTTCTCCATCATTCAGCAATTATAGACAGATTATATATACCTTTTATGTATAATATGAATAAACCTTATCACTCTCCCACTCATGTCCTTTCACATCATCATCATATTATATCATCCTTTTGCACAACATCCTAATACCCTTCTACTTCTGTCTTCCATCATCTCTCATTCTTTTACCTTCTTTCTCACATCTTCTACCTTTACCCCACACCTTCAGTCTCTTCCTCCTTCTACTTTCTTATTCATTTACTCTCACCTTCTCACATACCTCACCATTCATAAAAAACTTTCTCCTTCACACCATATGCCTCCCTTAATTTAAACCATCATATGATGCTCCCGTTCTTGATATTTTATCAATATTTCCTCTTTTTATTAGGCACATATAAACATCTTATCCGAGACTAGGCTATCATTGCATTTTCTCTTTCTCCTCTTTTTCCTTCTCAGATCTGAAACTCAGTTTTTCATCCCATGTACTAAAATTAGAACAATCCAGGCCCAAAACACAGTGCAGAAATAATCCCATTTGAGACTGCTTTAATTGTCCTGGCTCAATGCTAAGGAATTCTGGGAACTGTAGTTTTGTGCGATATTTACCCTTCTCTGTCAGAGAGAGCTCTGGTGCCACAATAAACTACAATTCCCAGGATTCCCTAGCATTGAGCCAGGACAGTTTAAGCAGTCTCAAAAGGGATTATTTCTGCACTGTGTTTTGGACCAATGAGTAGATTAACATGGTCCATGTGGAAGGTGTTGCATGCATTTCTACCTTATGGTGACCCTAAAGTGAACCTATCATGGGGTTTTCTCATGAAGATTTGTTCAGAGAGGGTTTGCCATTGCCCTTGCCTTCCCCTGAGGCTGAGAGCATATGACTTGCCCAAGGTCACCCAATGGGTTTTATGGCTGAACTGGGAATTGAATCCTGGTCTCCAGAGTCATAGCCCAATGCTCAAACCACTACACCACGCTGGCTCTCTATGTCTAGCAACACCTCTTGCATATCCGAGAGCAATGGTTCGTAACATATTTTGTTCTTGGTCTCCAGAACTCTGTGCACATGTGCTTGAATGGATTAATGTTTGCCTGTTTCAAGGCCTTGGGCCAAAGCATAGAAGGAGTATGTCAAAGGTCCCAGTTTTGCTCACAAGGGGTGGCACTAACAGCAGGCAAGATGAACCAATGGCACAGGGAAGGCATGGGGTTTGGGCAAACCTCACTTTGCTTTTGTTGGCCAACCCTCTTGTCAGCATTTCCCTTATCATGTTGGCCAGTGTACAGAGTGACAGCAGGCTGAAGCAATGGGTTTGCACTAATTTGTTAGAAATCTCATACTGAAATGGGTTAGTTAGGGGACCTTGCTCCTCAGCTGGCAATGTGTTATGGCCAGGTGATATGACAAAAATAGCACCTTGCAATAAAAAAGCAGAGTCTGGGCGAAACAGCAAATGTAACAACAAGCAGCAGCAATGTTATGAACATTCCAGTCAATTGAGATGAATATGGAATGCTTTTCATGTTTTTGTCTGAGCTTGGAAGAATAGATTCCACTTGTGTTACCTGCTACTGAAACAAAATTATCTTTCTTTAAATGATAGCTGTCATATAAACATGAGAGGTCACACATGAAACAGGTAAATGATTTAAGGGGAGGTCATTAACATAAAGGATTTGCAACTGAGGCCAACAGATTGGTTTTTTCTGAGAGGGCGTAGCAAGATTTTTGTCTGTTCAAACCTTGCGTAATGGAGTGGGTCACAGGATGTTGACTTTGTTCCCTAGTTAATTTAATTTGCAATTTTCTGCTGGACACCAACTTTATCGGTTCCCAAATGTTTCCAGTTTCTTTAAGAGCTATGGTGCAAGGACAAATGTCTGGCCACCTAGCGGTACACTGGTAAATTCTGAAGTCTAGTTTTTTTTCATGACGATAGTGATCATAATCACTGAAACTGAATTCAGCTACAGATGTGAAGGCAATCTGGCTGCAACATCTGTCATCCCATTGATTTCCAGGGTTGACTGAACTGACCTGACTGCCTAAGTGGGTATCCCCTTCCTCTCTCACTGCTCCATGTGTGACCCTCCTGAACCTGTGCACTCTGTAGAAGAGGATGACCATCCCAGATAGGAGTGTGTCATTCTTTGCTCAGGGTTATATGACAGCTGTGCTCCCCTTCTTCAACAGGGAAGACCCATCAGCTTTACAAAGGCCTGCTTTAAGTGGAAATGAACACTGTTAGATGATGTTGATGACAACAACAACAAAAACAACAAATCAACACAGCCACTTGGGGTGCTCCTTGAAGTGTTGCTGTAGAATCCAAGAAAGCAGGCAGTCGGTGTGACTGCCATGATGAGGGCCTGCACTTTTAAATTTACCAACACATCAGTTGGCTGCTCACACTTGCTCAGTCAATATTTTGAAAAATTGATATATATGTCCCTCCAAGTTGCCTATCAGCTTATGGTGATCTCATTAATTTCATAGTGTTTTCTTGGGCAAGGAATACTCGGAGGTGGTTTTGCCAGTTCCTTCCTCTAAAATATACCCACAACACCTCATTTACATTGGTATCCCCCATCCAAGTACTAACTGTTTAGCTTGTAAGATTAGAAGTGATCTGGTGCAGAGTACTACATCCTGATGCTGTTTGAAGCCTGATAAAGAGGAATCCGCCTTCTATTGCTATCCCATCTCTTATGTAGCTGTTAACACAGCTTTTCAAAATCTCTACCAGTAATAGGACTTTTCTCATGTTCATGAGTTTTAATTATCCCGTCAAGACCAAGCAACACCAAATACTTTGAAGCAAAATAGGAAGAGCTCACAAGAACTCACTGCTTCGGGAGAAAGCCATTTTCCTTCCAGCTACTTGTGGGTATAGCAGCTAGAGTTGCTAACTTTTAGTGTTACCAATGACACTAAAAGGTACTCTACTTCATCAGAGAGTTCTGCAGATAATAAAACTAAGGCCCCATTCCCACTTGTCCATTTGCCCTGGTTAGATCCGGGTCAGATTCGGTATGCCTTACCAAATCTCTCCGGAAAGAAGTTCATACTACCTTTGTACTGATTGAAGCTCCTTGGTACAATTTACCCCGCTAAAGTTCCCACTCACAGAAGTAGCACTTCAAGATGGAGCCTCCTGGTTGTCAAATTTGTCAATGGTGACGTGTCATGCTGCCATTCGCCAACAGTATGGGTGCTCTCCCTCCTTTTTAAAAAAAACTCGCAGCAGCATTAGCATATTCTGTCAACTTGCCTCATCCAGCCTCCCCTTTGCTCCAAGTCCGATGTCCCTGTCTTCTGTTAGGAAGTCTCTCTTTCTTAGGGGGAATTACAATTAGCTCAAATGTGCAGAGAGGAAGATCCTAACCATCTTACGCTGAGATCGGGTCCCAAATTGATTATGGGAGGTCCACCGACAAACCCCAAGAGAAGTGACACTAGTCCAAAGAAATCCAATAAAATACACAGTTTATTAGGGGGCATAAAAATCACGCAGCAAGGGCGCACACATACGTTCAATGCTAGAAAAAAGGGAGGGGTTAGAGCTGAGAGAAAGAGACCGCTGGAATAGCTACCATAGAAGTCTTCTCCTGGAAGCCGGATTGAGATGGATGATGGTGTTGGACGCGACTGCTAGAACGAGGGGAGATTGGCCGTGGGAGCTATAGGCAGAAGTCAAACTGGCATGGACCAGCCTGTCCTCCAGGAATAGCATCGGGGAGCTACTCAAAGTGGGAGCCTTATATAGTACTGAACATATCCAGAGGCTATGCATTTATGCTAGACAAAGGTGTTGATTGCCTGGGCTTTCTTAAACCAAGAGCAAATAATCTGTGTACAATGCACTTAGGTCTTGGATTAAATTCGGAGGGGAAGCTGGCTTAATGGCTGGGTAGTTAAGTCAAACACTGGCTCATCAAGTGCGAAGCCAAGGCTATTGTCTTTACTTGGAGGCTAGTGGCGAAACCAGTCTGGGACTCTCTGCTTCCTCTAGAAAGCTGCTTACTATGAACTCAATTCTGCCAAGCGGGGCCTGCCTATGTGGTCTCTCCGCTTGGGAATTATGGAGGGCCTTGGAATGAGTCAAAGCAGGGGTCATGATACAGTCCACATGTCTTCCAAAATTTTATATCAAATGTAGGAACTGTAACACTTCCCTCCACATCCAGCCTCTCCTTCACTCCAATGTCCCTGCCTTCCCTCCTCATCCAGCCTCCCCTTCACTCCAAGTCCGATATTCCTGCCTTCCCTCTGCATTCAGCCTCTCCTTCACTATCATATACGGACTGGGGGTTCGCTGTCCCGTTTAAAGAGCCCCATGTAGCATGTGCATAAGCTGTCAAATTGTAATAATAATAATAATAATAATAATAATAATAATATTCCAAAGCGCCCGATGAAGCACTCCTGCTGCTGAAAATAAACTAATTACGGAGGAGGAGGAGGAGGAGGGGGGGGGGGAAAGGAAGCTGTCAAATTAAAAAAAAATTGAAGCGCTGCACCAAGGCCAGTTGTTGTGGGGAGGGGAGGCATGTTCTGCCCCTAGCCCTTTCCCCCTCCCCTGAACTTGACCCGCTCATGATCAGAGCCAAGTTCATATTCAATTGGGTTTTCCAAAAAGAAACGGTAAATACACTGCTTTTGGAAAACTTGGGCTGAGGAGGATTTGCGCTGGACCAGGTGTGCAAAGCATTGATTTGATAGTGAATACACAGGTGCCAGTATGAACTCCCCACTTTTTCACAAACCGGGGTATATCGTAGTCTGAACGGCCCCTAAGAAGACAAATAAAAGGATGCTAGAGTAAATTAAGCCAGAAATCTCCCTAGAAGCCAAAATTACCAAATTGAGATGATTGGACATTGGACATAGCATGAGACAACACACCATAATGGAAAAGACAATTATGCTGGGAAAAATGAAAAGTAGTAGGAAAAGAGGAAGACTATGTTGCAAATGGATAGACGGAATGGAATTCTGACATGTAAAGAGGAGAAAGAGAGAAATCAGGCTCAGGGAGAGAAGGGAGGCTTTGAAAGGGAGAGAAGAGGATAGATTGGTAAAGCTGAGGACTGGGAGCAATACCTGGTTTTATTCAGAGGCTAAATATTCTAAAGGAACTGGATCCTATACTGTCTTGGAAGCTAAGTAGGGTTATCCCTGATTAATACTTGGATGGGTGGACACCAAAGAATACCAGGTACTATAGGCTGTATTTCAGAGCAAAACAAAACAAAACAAAACAAAAAACAACAAAAAAAAAACCTGGGAAAACCACATCTGAGTGTTCTTTGTCTAAGAAAACCCAATGCAATTCATGAGGTTGCCCTACGTGACAGGTGACTGGAAGGCACACGCACACATAGACACACAGTCACACAATCAAGGAAGCTGCACTCCTTAGTTTCGGAAGATCTGAGCAGAGCTGTTGATAACAGGTTGACGTGGAAGCCTTTCATTCATAGGGTCACCATAACTCAAAGATGACTCAATGGGAAACAACAACAACAATAATTATTCTATTTCTCCCCTCTTTAATGGATTGTTTTGTGGTAAGAAAAAATATGGAATAAGTGGTGAGAAAATATACAAAGTTTACAGAAGGAAGGAGGATAAGCCTTGTCTTGCACCCCAAGTGAGGGATTTGAGGTTGAATTGTTTGTCAGATATATTTCCTTAAGAAAGCAGATGACACACTCACCTACCTACCTACCTTGTGCAGTATTAAGGGCTGAACACAAGAGTGTGCTAGCACATTTGAAACCCACATTTCTGATCAGGTAGGACTCTGTCACCATGTTCACCTGAATGTGTTTACGGATTCACACTGTTTTCCATTCCCCATCTCCACCTGGAAATCCAGTGAACAATTGGCCCTCCGTATCTGCAGATTCTTTACCCATGGACTTAAGCATCCGTGGTTTGAAAATAAGCAAAGAAAATAAAAATTCCAAAAAGCAAACCTTGATTTCACCATTTTATTTAAGGGACAACCATTTATTGTGCCACTGTATTTAATGGAGACTTGAGCATCCATGGATTTTGGTATCCACAGGAGGTCCTGGAACCAAACCCCAGCAGATACCGAGGGCCCATCCTACAACATTTCTCAGATGTCCCTGAGGTAACCTGTCTTCCCAAGATTTAAGAGCCAAGAGCATGGCTCCAGTTTGCTAAAGAGATACTTTTCTCTTTGCTAAAAATAAAAATAAAATTGCCTTTCAATATGCCATTCATGGTTCAAAATACATCTCCCTCCATAGTGGTTTGAGTGTTGGCCCACAACTCTGGAGATCCAGCATCAGTTCTCAGCTCGGCCATGAAACCCACTGGGTGACCTTGGCCAAGTCAGGTGCTCTCAGCCTCAAGGGAAGGCAATGGCAAACAAATGGGGCTTTCTTGGCAATTGAAATGACTTGAAGGCACACAACAACAACATAGTGCCGCAGTGTGTGAAAAGGCCAGCTGGATGCCACATGGTATCTGTTATGTAGCTGTTAACATAGCTTTTTAAAAGCTCTACCAGGAACATATCTTTTCACAAGTTCATGAGTTTGATGAATTCACCACTGTGGATAGTTCCTTTAAAGTCTGGAGTAAAATTCAGAATGGATTTGCCACACTCTCACAATGAAGCCACTGCCTGCCATCATGGTTGGTGTATATGGCCCTGCTTTTACGTGTGTGTACATTAGACACAAGATATCCATCCACACACTAACATACATATCCACACATCCAAAAAAGTTTTACCTTCTAAAGCGGTGGTGGACAAGTGTGATCTTAAAATATATGTGCCTATAGCTTCAGTCAGACCCATCTAACAAAACTAGTGATAAGAGTTTGGGCAGATGTGCCTGGAAAATGTTGAGCCAGCATGGTGTGGTTTGAATGTTGGGCTATGGACTCGGGATATGAATCCCTGCTGTGCTATAGAGACCCTCTGGATGACTGTGAAGTCGAAGGCTTTCATGGCTGGCATCAATAGTTTTTAATGGGTTTTTCAGGCTATGTGGCCATGTTCTAGAAGAGTTTGTTTCTGACATTTCACTAGCATCTGTGGCTGGCATCTTAAGAGAAATGACCTTAGATGAGTCACACTCTCTCATCCTCAGGCAAAGGGAACGCTCCCCTGAAAAAGAAACCCCCAATGATACGTTTACCTTAGGATCCCCATAAGTGGGAAACAACTTGAAGGCAGAAAACAATAACAAAGAGATCCTTTCCTTCTTTAATTGTAAAATGATCACATTGACGTTTGTGGAGGATTTTGATGTGCCAAAGAACAAACTACTAAGGTCCCTTATGTTCACCATAAGTGAGAAACGGCTTGAAGGCACACAACAAGAAGTTGAAAAAACATTTGGAGAACTGCAGTTGCTTAGCCCAGTAAGTTGAGAGATTGGTTTGTCTCCTGTTCTAAAGATGCCAAGGAGGAGGTTGAACCTCACATAATGATGATTCAAGCATCTGTTACAAACACAATTTTGAAAAGCTATCTGCCAAAGGCAAAACGAGAAACAACGCAGAGGCAGCAATTTACCAGGGAGAGGTTCCAGACTGTTCTTGATAAACAGAGGCAGATGGAGAAGATGTTTTCCCATGGTTTCTCATTCCCAGTGGAGAAAGAACAACTTGTTAGAGAAAGGGGCAATTATTTCTCTCCTCCCATTACTCTTGTACCCCTTCCAACTACAAGGGTAATACTCACAGTGTGGCCTCAGTTAACAGCTTTGTCCAGCACATTACATAACTTTAATCTCCAGTTTTGCTTACATAAAGATTGTCATGTGCCTGGCACACCTGCTCTATGCTGCCTCAGGAACCTCTGGGGTTTGCCCAAAGCAATGGAGCCACAGTCAACTCTGAAATGGAGAGCAACAATTATCTCTTCAAATGGGTGGAGGCATTCTGGATGCTACCTGGAATCTGGCACACCAACCAGGGACTCATTTAATCTGTATTCTCTTCCATAGAGCTGAATTCTCCATCTTGAGACTTCACGGACACAACTACTGTACTTGCTTCTTATTTCAGTCTCTGATTTTTATTCCACCTAGTCTGCTGAAAAGCAGATATTGTTGATAGCCCTAGCAACTGCATTCTCCAATTTTGGCTCGTTGCTGTTGCTGTTTGGAATTACAGTCATCCCTCCATTTTGGTGGGGGATCCATTCTGGACACACACACCCTCGGAAATGAAAATGCATATATATTCAAAGCCCATTAATTATAATGGATGTGCACTCTTGCGCACAGCTGTGAGTATGCACCATGGGCATGCGCACCATTTTAATCCCTCCCTGCCTTGCCATCATGAAAAAGGAGACCACAGACTCCAGGTTCACAAATTAGAAGGGACGACTGTGTTCCAAATTTCAAATCTCTAAATACTCTCTTGATTGCTTTACTTGCTTTATATTGGAGTTACAGCTTTTCATTACCATGCAATATCTGTACTGTATAGCTTATAATCTTTAGTACAACAAAGACTGTTGTATGCCTCCATCATACAAAGAGCTGCATTTGAATGAAGTTACACTCACCAAAGTTCAGGCCACTTGGAAGGAGGAAAAACATGTTAACAATGGGATACTCAAAAGTGGTGTTGCCCAAGTGTCAGAATTTTGTTTTGTTTTGTTTTGTTCTTGTTGTGCGTTATGGCAGAACTGGAGGTGTCTTGGCAAGCCTCTGTCTACAAATACTGTAGACCTTTCCCACCATTTGTCCCCCCCCCCCCTCAGGTCAACTGCAGCAAGCAAAAAGTGAAAAACTATATGGAGTCCTCTGTAAGGCTTTAAAAGCCTATGCTGTCTGACCAAGAGACATAAAAGCCTATTTAGGTGTTCTTTCTTGTCCACTAGGGAGTTTATCACACGGGAGGAATTTCTCCCAATTTTGAATTGAACCAATTCGAATTCACGTAAATTTTCTAGTTTAGTGAATTTACATGAAATCTAATTGCGTTTGGAATGCGTTCAGAATGACTTCCAATTTCCCGAAAATGACCCCCCATTGCCTGAAATTGCATGGGATACACTTATACGCATTAACTTAAAACCTATGGTTGTGTTCAGAATGACTTCCCTTTTGCCTGAAATTGTGTGAGATACACTCATACGCAATTACATGAAACCCCATGATTGCGTTCAGATTGCCATTGCATTATACCCCCAAATTCCGTTGTATGATAAACTCCTAGTGGAAGAATGTGATGCAGGGGTACTACACTTCCTCTCTGTGCTGCCAAAAAAAGCCAGACACGGAGCTCTAGCTTTGTTCAAGTGAACAGAGTTACAGAATTGAAGGCTTTCACAGCTGGCATCCTTTTTTATTTTTATTTTATTTTAATTTTTTGTGGGTGCTATGTGGCTGTGTTCTGGAAGAGCTTATTCCTGACATTTCATCAGCATCTGTGGCTGGCATTTTCAGAGAAACTGAAACTTCTCTGAAGATGCCAGCTACAGATGCTGGCAAACTGTCACCATATCCACTAGAATGTGTTTACAGATTCTTTTCAGACTTCCTACTGCAACACTTAGAGATTGGGAGTGGAAGGTTCTGAGGTGTCACCCGATGTGGGCTGCAACCCCCCAATGATGCCACTGATGCTAACCAGTACACTGGATTGTATTTTCTATGTGTGTTAGCTGATCCAAATAAGTTGGGCATTACAGTATGCACCAGAGAGAGGGAGGAAGGGAGGGTTGGAGATTGGAAAAGTTATAGCTCCTATAACCCCCCATCACCACTCAGCTATGGGAGGCATACTAAAATATGAACAGACAGGCCAAAATAAAGTTGCTTCGGGTCAATGTGGAGTCAAAGACTTTCATGGCCGGCATCCATAGTGTTTTGCAGAGCTTTCAGGCTATGTGGCCATGTTCTAGACGAGTTCCATTCTGACGCTTCGCTAGCATCAGTGGCTACTGGCGAAACGTTAGAAAGGAACTCTTCTAGAACATGGCCACATAGCCCGAAAGCTCCACAAAAAACTATTGCTTCAGGTCACTTTGGAAGTATGCTATTTAAATGGCACGTACCGTGCATCTTAAGAGGCCAGAAGCTACGCCAAAGCTGTGCTTTAGTCCTTAGGACTGGAGAATGGCTTTGGTGTGGCTTCTGGCCTCTTAGGACGCATGTGTCATTTAAACAGCACACTTCCAAAGTGTCCCCGAAGCAGCTTTATTTTGTCCTGTCTGTTCAGGCCCAATGTTTCCAAACTCTGATAGATAGGGATCAACACAACTGCACGAGTACTTGTAGTCTCTTCAGGGTCCTGGCTCTGAGGACTAGTATCACACCGTAGTGTGTGTGTGTTTCCTGAGCTACATAAAGTGCTTCTTCAACAGATAATTTAGGTTGGATTGCAACATGTAAGGAGCAGAAATGGAAAACTGATCCCAGCTTGTCTTCACTGTTTCTTCATAAACTATACCAAGATACTTTCCCCCTTCCCTGTGTGATATTTTCTGTTTTAGGTTTGACAGTTTTGAATCCAATCATCTGCAAAAACAACAACACAGAATTTCAACATTGTCAGTATGTATGCACTAGTCTGCTTTTATTCATTATGATCTAAGATGGCCCCAAAATGCATAAGGAAAGCTAGACCACAGAAACTCACTGGGAGAACTTGGGCAAATCAGGCTATCACAGCCTTACAGGAAGGCAGTGGTAAACTCCCTCTGAACAAATCTTCTAAGGGCTTCCAGTAGACATAATTTGCCTTCTTTTTCCCCACAAAAAGAACAGTAGAGGAATTCTGACAGAGTTGAGGCTGCAAGAACAGCTGGGGGGGGGGTGTCACTTTGCTCACCTCTGATTTTGCCTGATAAAAAATAAATTGTTGTAGAAATTGCAGCTAATTTGTTTTATCAGAATACGATATAAAATCTTATCCAGTTAAGAGTAATTTCATGGGCTTCTGCACTGAATATGTTTATGAATTCTACTTGGATAATAAAATTATTATTATTTGACTTAAGGAAAAAATTATTTGTTTGCACTCTGTTATTGCGTGAGTTATCTGGTGGCTGGATCAATATATTTATTTCTAGAATTCTTGAGAAGTATTGATTTTTAAAATTCTATCCTAATCATGCTTACATCTTTAATAATGAAAGATCCATTACTAATAGATTTTCCTATGTTTTTTAGTTTCCCCACCCCACCATTTCTACAGAATCAAGTATTTTTTTGTTATTTGAAAGTATGTGTGGACTATTAATAGAAAAACTTTAAAAACATTTCTGAAATACTTATGGTGCTTTCTAAGAAAATGATAAACTTCATCATTATATGTGATGCTTCTTAATCAAGGATGACTGGTTTCTTTTAAAATTTGTTTTACTTTTATGTATGCTGAATAAAATCCCCCTCACCCAAAGAACAATATTATCCAATCATTATCTGCAAAAAATAAATTGAGTCTTTTACAATGAATTTTGTTATAATTATATTTAATAATTTTGTAAACATCACTGTTAGAATTTTGTATCCTCGATATATAAAGGATATTGCATTTCTTCATCTATTTATTTGAGATTGGGAGTTTTCTACCCACAGGCATTTAGTATTTTATATTTAACTTCTGAACAATTTTTCAAACTTTTTTAAGGTGTCAAAGCTAAATTCAGGTTCAAGTTTATTAACAGTCCATTTCAACACACAGTTCTTCTTATGTTAACTCAGTACAAAAGAAACTGGGTTGGATGTTGAACAGCTGTTCAGATACAATGAAATAATTGGACCACATAGGCTAAACTTCAAAATAAGAACAAGGTTAACAAAGGGCTTTACTAAGGGTCAACTTCATTAGCACAGCAAAAGCTCAGATGGTTGGGAAGTTCGATTGCATCAGTTTAATCTGTATTTAATAATACATAGTGCACTTCTTATTTAGTCCAACTAGATTCCTTAAAACTACCCTCCTTGCAAATGTATGTGAAGGAGATTTTTGTTTTGGTGAAATTCAAATGCATTGCAGTGAGTATTTACTTTGTGGGTAATGTACACACTGTATATATATTAATTGCCTTTACTAATATTCTGCATGTATACCTTTACATTGGAGTTTATCACACGGGTGGGATTTCTCCCAATTTCGAATGGAGCCAATTTGAATTCATGTAAATTCGCTAGTTTTTTTAATTCTTAAATTGCGTATTAGAGTATCTCACGCATTTTCGGGCAATGGGCAGTCATTCTGAATGCATTCCGAACACAATTAGAATTCACGTAAATTCGCTAAACTAGGAATTTCTATTTCGAATGAAGCCAATTCAAATTCACGTAAATTCGCTAAACTAGTGAATTTTCGTGAATTTGAATTGGCTCCATTCGAAATAGAGAGAAATTCCTTCCGTCTGACAAACTCCAACGCAAGTTTGATCCCAGGGCTGTAGGCTTCCATCCTTCATAGGTCAGTGAAATGAGTACCCAGGTTTTTGGGGGCGATTGGCTTACAGGCGGTAAACTGCTTAGAGAGTGCTGAGTTCACTATGAAACAGTATAGAAATCTAAATGTTATTGCGAGTGCTAATGCTATTTACCAGCACCCCTAATCTGCAACACCCAAGAAACCCTTTTGCTGAGACACTGCCAGGCTGAAAACGGAATGTCCAGTTGGTAATGGCTGGAAATGTGAATCCCCAGTAGCTTGAAGATCATAAATCCAGCTTGCAATCTCAATTACAGAACCATTATTATAAGAAATCACAATATTTTCACTGTATTGAACAATTCAGCTCCAACACTGCCACATGTCCAAATTTGGACTTTATGAGCCATAGTTAATATATTATAGAATGATCACCCTGACAGGAAAGCAAACAACTTCCTATTCAGGGAGACCTTCAGCAATTCACTGTCTCTGTGATCAGAAGTTTTAAAATGAGATTTTTTAAAATATATATATATATATATATATTTCCTGCTTATTTATTATTAGGATGATGTTTATAAAGGTTTTAAATTTCTTTCTTTCAATATTTCATTTTATTTCATTTCATACGTTTCAATGTATATTTCAATAGTACAATCAATTCAATGTATATGTTAATATATAACATTTATTGCGGTTTTCTTGAAGCGATTTAAATTAAAATGGAAACCTCCTTGCACGCCAACCACAGGAGAAAGGGGAGGCAAAATAAGATAGCAAGAGCAGGAGCCAGCATACAAAAAGCAAGCAAGAAGTTACTGTATCCCATAATTATTTTCCATACCTATTTGTTTTCTCAGGGATCACTTCTCTTGCAATCTGTGTTTTCTGCTAAGCCTCATTTTGAAGCATTTCTGTGTTTACTTTTTTTGAGATTTACATCACTTAAAACTGCAGAAATACTCATAGATGAAGCAAACAGATATTGCAATGTCACTGAACCAAAAGATGTCATTATATTGAAAGTAAATATAGTAAAAAGTGAAATCATGAGTGCTATAGCTTCCACATGGAACTGCAGAAGACAGATGCTGTTACATCTTTATGTAAAATGCATATTCAGGTATATATTTATTTGCTTTTCTCCTGTGTCAAATTCCTTGCTTTCCCAATCCTTACTAAGTTCCCACATCAGGAGGTTAGACTACTTTAGAATCAGTTTTGTCATCTGCAATCTTATCACCAGGTTCTGCTTATTTGTCCTTTCAGCATTTCAGGTAGAATTGCAAGTGGGGCTTTTCAGTCATCCTCCCTGTTTCTTTATCTATTGACTATTCATAATTCATATATGGATGTTTTGTTAGCATTTCTTAAGCCATGCAAGCTTCGCATCAAAATGAAATATAACGTTAACGTTTTGATAAGGAGTATCCCAAACAATATGGCTTCTTCTACTGCAAACCCTGTCAATCAGGATTTTTGTTCTCTTTTGTTTAGACTGAAATCTCATTATTATTTACCTATGCAAGAGTGAAATATGCTATAATTATTGATCAAACATTCTAAAAAATTCAGTGAGGGGAGAAGACAATCTTGAAGCAATTAGGGAAAGAGATACACAGTTTTAATGAAAGTCACCTTGAAGAAAGAAAAAGAACACTTCATAGCAAATACAGTAGGTATAAATGAAGCATGTATTACCTTTTGGTAACTAAGGGCTTTATCAGACGAGAGGAATGTCTCTTTATTGCGAATTCAAGTGAATTCGCTAGTTTAGCAAATTTACATGAATTCCAATTGTGTTCGGAATGCATTCAGAATGACTTCCCATTACCCGAAAATGACCTCCATTGCCTGAAATTGCATGAGATGCTCTAATTCGCAATAATGCGAAACCCCATGATTGCGTTCGGATTGCCATTAGATTATACTTCCAATTTCCGTTGTCTGATAAGGTCCTCAATTACCCAAAGTTGTAATGAAGAAGGTATAAAACATTCTGCTCTGCCAACTATCTAACAAATGTGCCTGGATTAAGGCTTTTTTAAAAATACTAAGAATACTGAAAGTGCATGTACACTGTAGAAATATTGTAGTCTGACACCACTTTCACTGCCATGGCTCCATCCTATAGAATTCTGGGATTTGTAGTTTGGTGAGGCACAAGAACTCTTTGGCAGAGAAATCTAAAGACCTTATAAAAAAAGCTACAAATCCCAGGATTCCATAGGATGGCACTACAGCACTTAAAAGTGCTGTCAAATTGCATTATTTCTACGATGTAGATGCACACTAAATCACCCACCATTACCCCTGAGTCTCCCTTACTGAAAATGCTAGGGACCGGAAGTGTTTAGGATGTTGGATTTTTGCAGATTTTGGAATATTTACATAAAGAGGTGTCTTGCTGCTTTATCACACTAGGGGGCAAACAGGATTTAAACGAGAGTTAAACAGGAAATGCATTATGTTTATTACAGGGCATTTCCTGTTTAACTCTCGTTTAACTCTAGTTCAAATCCTGTTTGCCCCCTCGTGTGATAAAGCAGTTGGTGATGGGATCCAATTCTAAACACAACATTAATTAATGATTCGTATATATCTTACACTCATAGCCTGAAGGTAATAATATACAAAATATTATAAATCATTCTGTGCATGAAACAAAGTTTGTTTACAGTGAACCGTCAGAAAGCAAAGGTATCCCTATCTCAGCTACTCATGAGGATACTTCTGTATTTTGGAGTATTTTGGATTTTGGAATTCCAGATAAGGAATAAGCAACCTTTACCTCTAACACAAGCCAAATTCTCCCGTTCCTGTGCAAGAATAGTCAAACACACACACATACACAAGCACACTTCACACAAGTGAATATATCAACAGTTCAATGAGTAATTCTCAGGTATGCAGCGGTATGAAAAAAAATGCTTTCAGAAGGCATGGAGGAATCTTTTTCCCAATCCAGCTAAGTACAGTCAGCCCTTGGTATCCACAAATTCCTTATCCACAAAGTCGGCCATCCACTGCTTGAAATTTTTTTAAAATATACAAATTCCCAAAAGAAAAGCTTGATTTTGCCATTTTATGTAAAGGACACCATTTTACGAAACGACTGTATTTAATAGGACTTCAGCATTCATGGATTTTGATTTCGACAGGGGGTGGGTAGGTCCTGGAACCAAACCCCAGCGGATACCAAGGGCCCATAATCTTGTGGCAGGCAGTGTTGACAGATTACAAGGTGGATGAGTGAATAACTTGATGGGAAAGTGAATTAATGTACAGTCAGCCCTCCATTTCCACAGTTTCTACATCCATAACCCACAAATTCAACCATCCATGGCTTGAAAATATTTCCCCTTCCCCCCCCCCCCCAAATATAGCTAAAAGTAAACCTTAATTTTGCCATTTTATATAAGGGACACCATTTTACTATGCCATTGTATATAATGGGATGAGCATTCACAGATTTTGGTTTCTATGGAAGTCTTGGAACCATAATAATATAACTGTGCCACTCTATTCTGCTTTGGTCAGGCCCCACCTGGAATACTGTGTCCATTTCTGGGCACCACAATTCAAAAAAGATGTGGAGAAACTGGAGCATGTCCAAAGGAGGGCGACTAAAATGGTGAAGGGTCTGGAAACCATGCCCTATGAACGCCTTAGGGAGCTGGGGATGTTTAGCCTGGAGAAGAGAAGGTTAAGAGATGATATGATATCCCTGTTTAAATACTGTATTTGAAGGGATGTCATATTGAGGAGGGAGCAAGCTTGTTTTCTGCTGCTCCAGAGACTAGGACGCAGAACAATGGATGCAAACTGCAGGAAAAGAGATTCCACCTCAACATTAGGAGGAACTTCCTGACAGTAAGGGCTGTTCGACAGTGGAACACACTCCCTCGGAGTGTAGTGGAGTCTCCGTCCTTGGAGGTCTTTAAGCAGAGGCTGGATGGCCATCTGTCGGGGATGCTTTGATTGGGAGTTCCTGCATGGCAGGGGGTTGGACTGGATGGCCCTTGTGGTCTCTTCCAACTCTATGATTCTATGATTTTATGATTCAATGAATAATATCATAGTAGGCAACTGAGGGTCCTCTCAGAGTCCGACCCCAATAAGCTTTTCACCACTTGGGAAAAATCTGCTATGCAATGTGCTGAAGATAAAACAGAGGTGGCATAAGAAGTTCTTTTTGCCATTTCAAATGCCACATAAATAGGCACAACAAAAGGTCATGGGACATGTTTGTTCTTGCAAGATCGTAATTTACTTCTGGCAGCAATACACTGCTTCAGGATCAGATGACACTTCCTGGGTGTTCTCCCACAAAACTTTTAAAAAATATATGGAATGATAATTATTGCTTGCTCACTCTTAAGCTATCATGATCATGTGATATCATATCAGCTGTTTTTCAAGAGTATATGTGCAGGCCCTCTGACATTTCACAGATGAAAACTATGCCATGTGGGACCAAGCAACATCAGACTATGGTCAAGACAGCAAAAGTTATTAATAAAGGAAAACATACAAGAGTGGTGAGGCTGCAATAGTTTTTGCCTGAACCTACTAAGAAAGACAGTTGTCTGCCCCGTCCTCACAGCTGAATTAGTTGAGTACTTTTGCACTTTGAACTCAGTTTACAACAACTGAAGTAAACTGAGAAAAGAGGGGGGAAATGGGAGGAGGAGAGGGAATTGTTGTTTTGTGCCTTTACTTCATTTCCAATTTATGATGACTCTTTGGGGACTCTACAGGGAAGCATGTTTTTTTTTTGGGGGGGGGGCAAGTTTTGTTCAGATAGGGTTTATCATTGTCTTCCTCTGAAATTGAAAAAATGTAACTTGCCCAAGGTCACCAGAGAGTTTCCATAGTGGAACAGGGATTTGAACCCTGGTCTCCAGAGTCCAACACCCAAACTACTGCATGCTGGCTCTATAGGAAAGAGAAACTGAGACAATTTAAAAGCAGCTGAAAAAAGTGGGACTGACAGAGGGACTGTCCCTCCCACATCAGGATAGTTGACAGATATATGTACGTCCCATCATTTTTAAAGAGACATGATAGTTCTCTGTATTATTAACAACCAAAATGTGGTCACACCACTGTGTTATTTTGTCCATTCTTCTTCATTATTTATTCATTTAATTTACATCCCACCTTTCTCCCAACTATATATACAAGGTGGCATAAAACATTTTAAAAGCACCATACTTTTTTTTTTTTTTTAAAAAAAGTCAATACAAAAGTTAAAACACAATTAATTGAGAAAGGCAACAAGGAAGGGAGTTCCATAACTTGAGAGCAGCCACCAAGAAGGCTCTCTTTCATGTCCTCACCAGATATGCCTGGGATGTCTGAGAGAAAGCCTTCACCTGTAGATTTTAGAGCACGGGCAGGATCATTTAGGGAGATATAGTTTTCTAAATAATCTGGACCAAGCCATGTAGGGCTTTAAAGGTCATAGATAGCACTTTAAATTATGCCCAGAGATAGATTGGCAGCCAGTGAAGTTATATGAAGTTATATTATATGATGGGGGTTATGTGATCCCTATAACCTGTCATATTCAACAACCTGGCCCCAGCATTTTGAGTCTGCTGGAATTTCTGAACTCTAAAGGCAGTCCCACTTACAGTGCATTACAGTGATCCAAACAGGATGTATTCAAAGCATATGTCACTGTAGCCAGATCTGATGTCTCAAGAAACAGGCACAGCTGGTGATTAGCAAATAATGGAGTTTATCAGACAACGGAAATTGGAAGTATAATCTAATGGCAATCCGAACGCAATCATGGGGTTTCACATTATTGCGTATTAAAGCATCTCACGCAATTTCGGGCTAAAGGGAAATCATTCTGAACACAATCATGGGTTTTACGTTATTTCGTATTAAAGCATCTCATGCAATTTTGGGCAACGAGCAGTAATTTTTGGGTAATGGGAAGTCATTCTGAATGCATTCCGAATGCAATTGGAATTCATGTAAATTTGCTAAACTAGCGAATTCACATGAATTTGAATTGGCTCCAATTGGTTCCATTCGCAAGAAAAAGAAATTCCTCCCGTCTGATAAACTCCAATGTTAGCATATATGAACAGGGAGGGGGAGTTAACTGAAAGGCTTTCTTGCAGTGCTTGCCTATCGATCCCATTCCCCTTTCAATAGTCTTTACTCTCCTAGGCTGAAGCCATACCTGTAAAATAATTCAGCTCCAGTGAACAGTATCTTGCCCTTGTGTGACCCTGTTAATGCCACATTCACCTGTTTTAATCCAAACTCAAAATGGGCTTGAAAGTCACACATTTTTCCCACCCAAACTCACATCGGTACAAAAGGGCATTTCTACCATTGTCCATGTGTTCAATGAATTGGATTATTTTAGGTTTTTTGATCACACTGGATGCATTGTTTTCTTCTTCTTTCCAGCCTGTTAATCCTTATCAACCAATAGCCTTTCTTGTTTTCCTGTCATTCTTACTTTCTAGATGCACTCCCATTGGATGGTTCCTTTGCTGGTTTCCCTCACCCTGGGAGAAATTGTCTGCTCATTCAGTTTAGCTCATGACATTTAAAATTCTCTCTCTCACTCACTCAAGTGGGAGAGGAGAAGGGGATGGGATGGGATGGGAGGAGCAGGAGGAGATAAGGCAGGTGATGCACAGGGTCCTGGAGCAGATTGATAGAGGAAGCAGGATGGGGAAATCCACAAGCCACAGTGTAACTACTGGAGAGTAAGAGGCCAGACAGTAATCCCTGCCTTGTCACATACAGGACCTTATCACATGGAGAAAAAGACCTAAAACAGATTTAGGGTTGCAAACTCAAAAGCTGATATTACCACATGTGAAATTGTTGCCGCTGCCACCAGGCCACTCCAACCTGGGTCCCAACCATGCTCAGCTGGCTGCTTTGCAAAAATGGAAAGCTTCTGTTTTCGCACAGTGGCTGGATGAATGTGGCTGGGACCCGGGTTGTAGACACCCAGTGGCAGTGGTGGAGATTTTATGTGCGGTAATACCTGCTTTTGTGTTTGCAATCCCAAATTTATTTTGGGTCTTCTTCCCAAATCTATTTTGGATAAGGTTTACAGTTAAGTCAAATCAAGTTGGTTTTGCTGCCCAAACATCCTATGCATGATGTTCCTGATGTCTGTCACCTGGGATTTAACCCCACATTCATGTACAGCCTTGGTCTTCTAAAGCCTGGACCCATGGTGCTTCTTGCTTTTTCTAGCTGTGGCGGTGAGGGATGGGAGAGAACAAAGAAGTTTATCACACAGGAGGAATTTCTCTCAATTGCGAATGGAGCCAATTCGAATTCACGTAAATTTGCTAGATTGGCGAATTTACGTAAAATCTGATTGTGTTGGGAATGCATTCAGAATAACTTCCCATTTCCCCAAAATGAACCTCCATTGCCTGAAATTGTGTGAGATACTTTAATACACAATTATGTGAAACCTCATGATTGCGTTCGGAATGACTTCCCATTGCCCGAAATACGCAATAATGTGAAACCCCATGATTGCAATTGGATTGCCATTGCATTATACCCCCAAATTCCCTCATATGATAAACTCCAAACAGTGCCTTTGTGCCATTCTCCCTCTCAGATCAGCTGCTTGGATTGCTTGTTGCAGTTCCCTTTCCCATGCTCCTGGTGGCTTCTCCTGAGCCACTCAGCACTCTGGGCTTCTGTGTAGCTCAAGAATCTGTTTAGCTCAAGAATGAGTGTGAGCCCATATCAGAAATGAGACCATACCAGAAATTCAATGATTTCTCTAGAAGTGCAAAACAAGATCTCCAAATTCCCTTTTAGTTGGAGTCAGACTAGATGCTCCCAAGGTGTAATTTTCTATAGAAGAAGTTTACACATTTAAAGCTCCAAAGTTAATGATTATTAACAAACTAGAGTTCAGCCATACTGATGGTGGGGATGAGGATAGTAAGAGATCATAATAACTTTCCTCATTTGACTCTTTTAGTCCTCTCTTTTGCCCGATTCTCCGTTCTTTGCTGCCACTATTCTACCATGTTTTCTTCTGGGAATTTTCAGTGTTCTGTGTAGCGTTTGTAACTACTGTGTAATTGCAATTGTTTCCTTCTTTACACCTTGCCATTACTAAGCCATTTTATGCTTCCCAGTCTTTGCATCCTGATTCTTTTTCTGCTTACTTGTCTTTCCTTTGTTTGAAGTTTTCCCTCTCTCTTTGTTCCTTTGGCATCTATTGTTGCTTGTGCCATTCCTTTAACTCAATTCTGCTTTACTACTTTACTGTTATTATCCTTTGTGACTTTATCTCTTGGTTCCTGTATGTCTTTTTCTTGCTTTATTCCTTCATCACATCTTCTTAACTCCAGCTGCCAGGTGGCATAAATCTAATCTGGTCTCTGATATTCTCTTTAAAAGCTACAGTCTTCCATCACTTCCCTCGACACTCTTTTTCTTTTGATTTCTCCTCCTTGCACTTGGTCCTGTGTTATCAAATCTTTTCTTAATCCTCATCTTCTTCCTGTCTGCTCTCAAAAAAGTTTTCTCTGATATATATTTCACAATGCAACTTTTGCTTGCTTACTCTTCCTAACCAGTCTTCCTCTATATCATTATCAACAACTGTCACACAACTTTCTTGTACGTTAGCTTTGTTTTTTTATTCTGTTCTGTTTCTCTTCAAAAGCTTCTATTTTTTCCTTACCTCTGTTCATTGTGTTTGCCAAAGTGCCTTTATTAATTGAGAATTCAAATAGATTGCTCCTTCTCTCTGGCTCAGTTTCTCTTGGGGTATGTGTGAGACTGTTTCAGATTGTTCTTAATCAGAATTTTCCAAAATTTCCAAATCCTTTGTAGCCCTGATGGAAAGAAACAGGGATTCCATTTTGAGCGAGGGAAAAAAAAAAAGATTTGTCCATTCACATCCAGGACTCAGAGTACTGAACTCTTAAATATCTGGGTGTGAATCCATTAGATACCCACATTGAGGAAAAAAATACTGGACAGCCTTATTGTTTATGATAGTGGCTGCATATTTAACTTGTGCACCGAAATGGAAAAACAAAGAAACACCAGAAGAAGAAGAATGTTAATAAAATTATATGATATGGTTGAAATGGGTATACTAAAAGTTGTAAAATGATAAAACAACTAAGCAAGGTATGGAAGTTTAGCAGGATATACTCTCAATTTGGAAAAACAAATGGGGAATTTAGAACTTATACACTTCAAATGAGTTCTTCTCAAAGGTTTCTTTTCTTAATAAATTAAGAAATATTTACCCTGTTATAGAGGAACTTATTTCATTTAAGATTCTGATTATAAGAATAGAAAAAGGAAAAGTATTAGGTATAAAGATCATTATATAACATAGTTATTATTGAGGTTTTTTTTAAAAAAAATCTCTCTTAATTTATTTTTTTTACTAAATAAAGCTGGAGATCATTAACAATTAAAGAAACACTCATATTGAGGTGAAGAAAATTTTATCATTTGTTTATGTATTACGTAAACATTTGACATTTATAGGAACAATGTTTTCTTTTTCTTCTTATTGGACGAGCAGTATTGAAACTAAGATTTAATAAAAAATGTAATGCAACATACCGTATCATGTATATGCATACACATTTTTGTTTTATTTTGTTCATTTCCATGGTTGTTTTTTCATGGTTGCATTTTTTAAAAAGTCTGGGTTTGAATCCATTAGCATTCAGGCATGGTGTAGTGGAATTGTAACTCAGCTGGAGTTAGGTTGAAACACAAACTTTTTCTGCCTGCAGAACACTCTTCTTAGGGGTTGTATGCCTAGGTCAAATGGCCCAGCTTCTTCCCTGCCTGATGTTGTCCATTTTAGAGAATGCAGGTCAAAACAGAGGATCCAGTCTGACCCTGGGGTCAAGAGGCTTTATATGAGTCCCTATATTGGGAGAAAAGTGGTATATAAGAAAATAATAATAATAATAATAATAATCCTAGTTTTCTAAGAAATTATGTGATTTCAGACAGCCCCCTCACATGCTCCTTACCTTCCCAGTAGCTAATCTATCCGAAAAGCTCCACAGTTGGCCTGTCTGATACAGAAACAAAGCTATATGGATGCAACTAGGTGCCTAGTTTCCATATCAGATGAGAGGACCGGGAGTTTCTTAGATGGATCATACACCAGAAAGGTAAGGAGCAGCCCCGAGTCCTGGATTGGTGTATGGATGGGTGTGTGAATGTCCACCCATCTCCATGCTGATCCAGGGACTAACCTGGGTGAACACCATGGGCCATACTGTATAGCACAGGCCCAGGCCGTGCTCTCCTGCCCTGTCTGCTCAGTTTCAGTCCCATCGAGATCTGGCAGCAGAACAGTCTGCAAGCAGAACATCTCTGCCGACTAAGATCTTCTGGCAGAAGAGCCAAAAGAGTGGTGGAGAAAGGAGGGAGGACAAAGCTTATGACAGATCCGAACCTCTTCCAATCCAGGGACACAGCCACAGTGCTGGCAAAAAAGTAACATTAGGGTGATGGGTTTCCTAAGTAATTGGTAACTCCTCTAGGTTGGGGGGGATTTGGATTGAGCACAGCTTTAGCTTGCTTGGTGTCAGCTCAGTTGGATTACAACCACATTTGCCAATTAAACTTGTACTCTTAGGGTACATCTACACTGTAGAAATAATGCACTTTGACACCACGTTAACTGCCATGGCTCCATTCAACAGAATCCTAGGATCTATAGTTTTGTGAGGCACCAGTAGTCTGTCCTTGCAAGGGGAAAACGAGAGAACAGCTTCACTTCACTTTCCTCCTTTTCTTTGTGCAGTTTTTTTCCCCTTCCTCATGAGGGAATATATGAATATTCAACCCTTCTGCTCTTGAATTTATAATGGCTCTGCTGTCCTTCCCTAATGTATGTAAAAATATACATATATTTTACTGAATAAGCCTCACCGAGTTTGCTGTCTTTTCATGCCCCCCTTTCTTCTTTGGATACTCCATTGCCTAGTTATCTCCTTGTTTTTCTTGTTTTGTTCCTAAGCTGTTATAATTAGCTTCTTGATTTATCTTTCTGCTAATTCCCTTGTTGATCCTTTTCTTTTTGTTGTTGTTGTTGTTGTTGTTCTTTTAATGCAGATGCAACTACTTAAATCTCACTTTTAACCTTCTAAACAATAGGGCCATTTTTCTATTCTACTTGATCCCTTTCTTCTACATTTGAAACTGTTCATCATAGTTGTCATTTCTCTCAGAATGGGGTGTGTGACTGTTTTAAATATTGTTGCAACAGATCAACAATCTGGGCAGAAACTTGTTGGTGTACTTTGCTGGCTAACAACACTGACATAGGCAGTGGAGGCTGGAGGAGAAATTCATGGACTCAGTGTCCTTGATGTAAGTAGAGTATTGGAAAAATAAACTGCTTGGAAACTCCATGGGCCCTTTGACACTAAATAATTTTAGCACTATGGCTGCATCCACACTTCAACAATAATCCAGTTTGACAGCATTTTAATGGCCATGGCTCAATGTTATGGAATTCTGGTAACTGTGGTTTGTTATGGCACAAGAGCTCTTTGACATGGAAGGCTAAATGACTCAGAAAATTGCAAATCCAAGAATTCCTTACCACTGAGCCACAGCGATTAAAGTGGCATCAAAACTGGATTATTTGTGCAGTGCAGATGCAGGCTATGATTCTGCTTAAACTGCAATGATTGCATCAAAATCATTCCTAGAATGGGCAGTGGAGTGAGGGGCCTTTTGAATTCTCAGTCAGGGAATTCTCCTCTGTTGCCCCACAAGATTAAATATGCCATGGCAGTTAAAAGGGAATCACAGTGCTATAATTATGTGTTGCAACAGGGCCTCTGATTTTGGCCAGAATCCTGTTGGCACCCTAGACCAGTGGTTGTTCTTCTGTTTGGTTCAGACAGGTGCTTCCCAGGTCTCAGGGCACTGCTCTGAATTCCTGGTTTTCATAGGACCTTATCAGACGGGATGAATTTCTCTCAATTGCGAATGGAGCCAATTCGAATTCATGTGAATTCACTAGTTTATTGTGTTCGGAATGCGTTCAGAATGACTTCCCATTACCCGAAAATGACCCCCCCCCATTGCACAAAATTGTGTGAGATGCTTTAATACGCAATAACGTAAAACCCATGATTGCATTCAGAATGACTTCCCTTTTGCCCGAAATTGCCTGAGATACTTTAATTTGCAATAACCTGAAACCCCATGATTGCGTTTGGATTGCCATTAGATTATACTTCCAATTTCTGACGTCTGATAAGGTCCATAGATAACCTGCAGGTGGCAGGAGGGGTTAAAATTATCTGGTTTTTGAACAGTCAGCTCCTGGTTAGGGATAAGGCTGCATTCAAACCTCTGGTCAGGCAGGGAGCTCAGGTTCACAAAAATCTATGTGCAAACTATGCATGGCATGTGGTGCCTGTTGTTTGCAATATTGGCTGGCCCAGATTCCAAGCTTTGATCCCTTATAGTGGCTGAGATATGGAACAAAATGTTTAATGACTATTCTGCCCACACTTCAGGGATAGCACAGCAGCTTATTATACCAGTAGAAGCTTAAGGGGCTATACAGATCAGGGCCGCAGCAACCACACATCGCACCCCCAATCTCATCTTTCCATAGCTGCCGGCACCTCCACTTTTCGGTGCTCCTTTGGCCCTGCATCATGTAGACACAGCACCAGAGGAGCGTCGTGATACTGTCCGCCGTGTGGTGTGGCGCATGGCATCATGCCAACCGACATGGGGGCAGAATTGGGGCTAACATTGTGTGGATGCCATGCCCTGACTCCACCTCCAGGCCAGCCAAAGATGCCAGTTTGTACACCCTCTTAGGGCCTCTACAGATGGTTGGCTCAATGCTGCCCCTTTGAGCCCCAGATGGAGGCCATGGCAACCACCAGAAGCAAAAAGTAGCTCCAAAAAGGGGCATCCCAGAAGTGGTGCCATAAGCACTGTGGCACAGCACCATGATGCACCTTCCACTCAGTGCCATTTGGGCACTGCACCTGGTGTGCGTCATCATGGCGTGCACCATGTGGATGGGCACACGCCATGATAGCGGCCAGGTGGCACAGGAAAGGCTTTGAGCATGCCGATATACATGCTGGCATAAAGTGCCGGCCTGTACCGCCCCTTAGTCTGCCGATTAGGGCAGTCTGGAAGCACAGCAGCTAAACTGCACAATGGCCAAAGTTTTAGTTGCACCTAGGTTGGGGCTGCTTTGATGTCTTCCTTGTGTGCTCAACTGCTTGTGGAAAACTCTGTGTGTGTGTGTGTGTGTGTGTGTGTGTGTGTGTTGCCAATGAATACCATGTGCTGTAAGCTATATTTCAGAGGAAGGAACTAGAAAAACCACCTCTGAGTATTCCTTGCCTAAGAAAATCCTATGGAAAATTAATGGATTACCATAAATTGCCAAGTGATTTGAAGACACACAAACAAACACACACATGAATTGGTGGAGTCAGTATATATTGTGAAATGAAGAGTTTTGGGACTCTTTTAAAACTTCCCCCACTAAACACAATAATAAATATATTTAAATAAATTCACCCAAATGGAAAGCATAGCAGTGCGACATTTACAGAACTTTCTATATGATTAAATATTTTATTTTCACCCCATTGCTTTTTCTCCAGCCATATCACTTTTTTCTCCAACCTCAGCCTGAGGGATTAATTTAGAAAAAAATACTACTGTGTGAATATAGAAAGCATTGACCAATTCTCCATTCCCAAAGAAAACTTAATAAATTTAGGGTGATTCTGTTTTTAAAGCCTATAATCCTAAATATGGTTGTTGGGAATTAAGACCTATTAAACTAAGTGGGGTTTACTTCTGAGTAAGCGTACTTCAGTTCGCACTATAATATTCCCCCACATCATAAAGCACCAAATAAAACTTTGGCATCGGCCAAATACAGCTGCTTGAAAGATATTTGGATTGTCTGCTAGCTCAGATTGCTGAAGGACTCTTGTGGGTCTTGCAGTTCCTCGCCATCCGACCAATGATAAGGACAGCTGACAGTTGACATGCAGTGATATCCAGACTCCCAACATTGATGCAGCCTTTAGACCTGCATGGTCAGACATATGGGCTATTAATTTAAATGGGTCTTGCACCTATGTAAATGTGCACAAATATTATAGGTATTTATATGCATGTATGTATACATTTCTATGTATATAGTGTGCGTATATGCACTTATTTTTTAATTAAGCATAGCATTCCTCACAACTCTGTAATTTGTTCCCCTGTGGTGTGATACCTGATACTAGTAAACAAAAGCAGTAGGAGGATGGTGGATGTAGGCAAAATTTATATTGAGCAGTGGAAGCACAATATGGGAAACGTCAAGAGGATGAAATCATGTATACCACACTATATTGACACTTTTGAAATACATTTTTTTTCTTACAGAAAGCACCATATTTCAGTTGTAGCATATAACTTATTTATATAGCAGATCATATTTTGCACACTAATTTGCAACAGGGCTGCAGCTGGATGCAACAATCTCTGCTTGCACATCATCTGTATCCCATAAGGTTACAAGGAAGTGATGCAGTGTTCCATATGCAAAGCCTGTCTGGTTCACTTCTTCTTGTTGTGTGCTTTTGAAAAGTAGTTTCTGGCATATGGTGACCCAAAGGCAAACCTATGACAGGCTTTTCATGGCAAGATTTGTTCATAGAGGGTTTGCCTGTGTGTTCCTCTTAGGCTGAGAGAGTGTGACTTTCCCAAGATCATACAGTGGTTTCCAAGGCTGAACAGGGATCTGAACCCTAGTCCCCAGAGTCATAGTCCAATATTTCAAACCACTCTATTCCACTGGCTCTAGAGCTCAGCAACAAGAAAAGGGTGCATTTCGTGTGTTGCACACAATCCTTTCCCCCACACTAAGCACAAATCCCCCTTTCTTTTTGCAATTCGATGAAAGATGTCCATTTTTGTCAGGAACTCCATGTGCCATTTGGCGTATATGTGGGTCATGAAGAAAGATGACAATGTTTTAATACTAAAACTTCATTTGGACGAAACTCTTAGGTCCATTTGGACCAAACTCTTAGGTCCATTTGGACCAAACTCTTAGGTCCATTTGGACCAAACTCTTAGGTTCATTTCCCCCCTTGTGTGCAATCAGCTTTCTGTTCTATTGAATTATAAGAATTATATTCAATAGCAGGAGATGGATGTTGAGCTATTGTGGTTGTTATTATGGAAACCCCAAGATGACTCTACCACAGGAAATTCCAAGATTGTTCAGAGGGAGGTTTGCCTTCTTCTGAGGCTGAGAGAGTGTGACTTGCCCAAGGCCACCCAATGGATTTCCATGGCTGAATGGGAATTCGAACCATGTTCTCCAGAATCATAGTCCAAGGCTCAAATCAATAAACCACACCAGCTGTCTTGCAATATTATTTACTGACTCCATTTCATGTGCTTAAATTTCACCTGTTACTCTAATGTAAGGGTTTCCAGACCGAGGTGCCCACAAACCCAGGGAATATAAGATGGAGTTTCACAGTGTGTGACAAAGAGTGACTTGGGTGCTTGAGTAATGAGTCATGACTCATCTCATTTCTGATAAAAAAAAAAAAATTCTGATAAAAATTCAGAATAATTGCTCAATTTTAGATTTGCATTTTATGCACCATGTTAAAAGCTTATTTTTTTAAAGTTCAGTTTGTTCATGCACCGTATTGTATATAGTTGAATTTGTGGTTCAAAAAAATAGAAATCAGACTTCTTCATCTTCAAATGTGATACTCCTTTTGTAGGAGGTGCAAACATTAATCAAACATTTTTTTAGGTGTGTGGGGCACAAAAAAGGCTGGGAACCTCTGATCTAATGAATCAGGTCAATTCTATGCTTCTTATCTAGGCACTTATTTCATTACCTCTCAACCTGCCATACTTGAGTTAGCAACAGGCTGTATGGTGATGCCGGGAAGAAACAAGAATACTTCTAATTCCCAATAATTCCAAACTACCATTCACTCACTCTGTATGGCATTTGCATTTCAGACATTGTGAATTTGGTAAAATGCATGACTACCTGAAGGAGTTTCTCATATGACGGAATTTGGGGGTATAATGCGATGGCAATCCAAACGCAATCATGGGGTTTCACGTTATTGCAAATGAGTGTATCTCACGCAATTTCGGGCAATGGGAAGTCATTCCAAATACAATCATGGGATTTCACGTTATTGTGTATTAGAGTATCTCACGCAATTTCGAGCAATGGGGGAGGGGGGTCATTTTCAGGAAATAGGAACGCATTCCAAATGCAATCAGATTTCACGTAAATTCGCTAAACTAGCGAATTCACATAATTGCGAATTGGCTCCATTTGCAATTGAGAGAAATTCCTCCCATGTGATAGACTCCGAAGTAAGAGCTGTGCCACAACGATAGCCAGGCTTATGGTGCAAAGCTAAACCATGTCAGGGAAGCTTTCAAACTACTCAGCAAGAAGGAAGCTCTGTAGATTTGTGGCTCCATGTTGAACCTGGATCTGTTTCCACACCACCTTGAAGGACCAGGTACACATCTTGGCAGTATTCATGTATCTATCCTTTTCACTGGAGGCCATGTGTGCTCTGTGGCTTGGAGCACCACGCACTAGAGCTGATCCTGTATAGAGATAACCTGGCCAAAGTAGTTTATGTATTAGTGATGTCCTGGGTAGACTACCTACATTCCACCAGTGGGAGCAATATGATATAAGTTGAGCCTCCCTTTTCTGGAATTCCAAAACTCAAAATACAAAATTGTCCATATGGGTGGCTAAGACAGGGGCATTTTTGCTTTCTGATGGTTCAGTGTACACAAATTTTGTTTCATGCACAAAATTATTAAAATATTACATATAAAATTATCTTCAGACTATGTGTATAAGGTGTATATGAAACATAAATGAATTTCATGTTTAGATTTGGATCCGATTTTCAAGATCTCTCTCTCTCTCTCTATATATATATATATATATATATATATACACATATATAATATGGAATATTCATTCCAACATCTGAAAAAATCTGAAATCTGAAACACTTCTTGTCCCAGGTATTTTGAAAAAGAGAGACTCAACCTGTATTAATTTTGAATCATTTTATCCTTTCTTTAACCCTTGGAACTTACATAGGTTAACAGTATTTTTGGGAGTGTTGATATCCATCCCAGGATTGCTTTCTCTAGGAATAGTTAGAAATATTTTAAAAAAGAAATATGTCACCTAGTATCTGTTCACACATTGTTCTAAAATGGGTAGGGAGGCTTACTTATTTAAGGCAAACATCGCCATTCATTCCACTGCTGCTGAATGGCAAATATAAAAATGCCTGTTGTTACTTTGCATCAGCCCCACAAACCACGTATAAAAACAGGGGAGACAAAGAAAAGTGGCCCCACTGGCTTAGCAAGGAAGCTCCTGGCTCATTTCTTTCATGACACTTCTACTGCAGGCTATATGTGTAGGTGGTAGGGAGTTGCTACTTGGGAAAAAGGTGTGTGTCTTCTATTTCAAACAAAGCATCTTCTTGGAATGCTATCCAGTCTATCACAAAGGGGCTGAAGAAAGCAGGGAGAGCATATTATAATTAGTACAAGTCAGTACTGTTCCTGCTTCTTTGCCTTCAGAGGAGCAGCCTGTTTCATTTGCTGGGAGCTATTCTAGTGAGAGGGGCAACAGTGTATATAGAGCACAGCAGGTTGATGAGCTAACTACCTGAAAACTATGCTGTGTGGAGAAAGCTTATACCCAAAGCATTCCAAGCCTTGGTGGGTCACGGCTTAAGTTTTTTGGCAACTTGAGGCTGGGGGGAGAAAAGACGTAGCTTGTTTGGTTCTCCCAAGGTCTTCTAAGGATGGGTTCCCTCTTCCAGCACCTGCGAGTGTTGCTGTGGAAGAACTGGCTGAGTGTCAAAAGGCAACCAGTAAGTATAACAATTCATTTGAATTCAAAGACATAGCTGTGTTAGTCTGGAAAGTCAATGTGCAAAGGGATCTCTTTGAGACTAACTGAAAGAAAGAAGTTATGTAAATCATCCATGGTCATTATTTTTGTTTTTTTAATGTTCAGTTGTAAATTTGCCTTTACACTCTCGTCCTTGACTTTCTTCAGTAATTCTTTCATGTCTTTTCCATTTTCTCCTGTCCTGTTTCCCCTAAAATAAGACATCCCCTGAAAATAAGACCTAGTAGAGATTTTGCTGAATTGCTAAATATAAGGCCTCCCTTAACAGTAAGACCGAGCAAAGTTTTTTTTTGGAAGCATGTCCATTTTTTTGTTCAACAATAAATGTGAATTCTTCTTCATGGAAAAATAAGACATCCCCTGAAAAAAAGACCTACTGCATCTTTGGGAGCAAAAATTAATATAAGACACTGTCTTATTTTCGGGGAAACATGGTAGTAGTATGGTGTCATCTGCACATCATAAATTGCTGATGTTACTTTCTCCAATTTTGCGCTACCTTCCTTTCCGTCTAACCCTATTTTATGTATGATATATTCAGTGTACAGATAGGGTGATAAAATGAAGCTTGCCTGATCCCCTTGGAAATTGTAAACCTTTCTGTTTCTCTGTATACTGTCCTGATGATAGCTTCTAGTCCTGAGTACAGGTTACACATCAGGATAATCTACTGTCATGGCACACACGTTTCTTTGAGAACGTACTTCTTCATGATCTATGCAATCAAAGGCTTTGCTATCATCTATAAAGCACAGGCTGGTTTTCTCTTGAAATTCTTTGGTGTGCTTTATTATGCAACATATTTCCTCTTAACCAAGGTTCACACAGTATATATACCCCACACACTTCCATGCCACCATTCTCTGAAGATGCTGACCACAGGTGCAGGTGAAACGTCAGGAATAAATTCTTTCCCAATAACAGATGTTCCTGTTAGTTTTCCACATAGACCAAAAAAACCACGAAAAATTATGGCTGCCAGCTGTGAAAGCCTTTGACTTCACATATCCAACATATATTTGAAATATGATCCCCAGTATCCCTTCCTTTCTGAACTCATCTTGAACAGCTGACATTTCTTGCTCCATAAATGCTAAGACTCTTTGTTGTAGAATTTTAAGCATCACTTTGCATGCACGGGGGATTAATGCAATATCCTGTGGTTAGTGTGATCCCTGGTGTTCTTTTTCTTGACCATTGGAATGTATACTGAACATTTGTGATCTGTGGCTTATTCTTGTTTTTCGTATTTGTTGGCTATGGCTGCTGGTAGGGTCTCCCATGTTAGACAGGTTTTTGCTGAGGAGCCAGATTAAATGTGCCAAACAGCTACTGGACAGCTGCAGTAGTGGGGGTGACACAGGCAGAAGATCTCTAAGAGACAATGGCAAAGGGAACACAGCTAACTAATATTAGTACTGTATTTAATAAGGCACCAGTAAATCACCTCTGAATGTCATTTATTGTGAAAACCCGGATGAGACAATCCAAAATGAAGCAAGAGATAGTACCAGATGATGAGACTTCCAGGTTGAAAGGCACTCAATGAACTGCTGGGGAAGGACAGAGGACAACTACGAGTAGTGCTGTGGCTAAAGATGCAACTGGATTCAGGCTGAAAGGACATTCAGCTGTTGACATGCTCAGAGGTGAAAGAAAGCTCCGAATCTGAATACTTATAGGAACGTGGAATATGAGAAGCAATATGAGAAGCATGAATCGGGAAAACTAGATATCATAAAACAAGAAATGAGGTGCATAAACATTCTGGAGATATAAGTGAAATCCTGGGTGGCTTTCTATCTAAGCTAGTTGACTCCTGTATATGTGTAGGAGCCAGTGTGGCATAGTGGTTTGCATGTTGGACTGCAACTCTGGAGACCAGGGTTCGATTCCTGGCTCTGCCATGAAACCCACTGGGTGACCTTGGGCAAGTCACATGCTTTCAGCCTCAGAGATTGGCAATGACAAACAATATTGATTCACCTTAGGGTGACCAAAAATCAGAAATGACTTAACAATGATAATGTGTGACTTTATCAGGCACATAACAATGATAATGTGTGACTTCCTTGGTAAGGTTACTGAAGGGTCTGGGGTCTGGAATGGCCAAAAGTACAGTATAGCAACTGGTTATATATAAAAATATCTCTTCAAGGTTGCAGCAAAATATTTATTGAAAATAAAATAAATAACATAATGTAATAGTATATTTAAACAATTTCAGCAGGCTCTTAAAAGTGTCAAATGAGACATCCCTGCAAGTTAGACTTGATGGTTGACATCTGTCAGACTCTTTACCAGTTGCAAAAGAAGTGAGACTGGAGGTGTTTACTTGCCCCACTTGTTTTAAACTGATTTATTAATGATGTAGTAGAGTTCTTAAAAAGTGGCTGTTATTTTCCACCTAAAGCAGGGAACCAGAAATGCTTAATCCTCCTTCATGAAGATGACATAATTTAGATTTCTTAGGGTTCACCTACAATGTAGAATTAATACTGCTCAACACCACTTTAAGTGCTGTAGCTCTAGTATGTGGGATTTGTAGTTTTCCAAGATTTTTAACCTTCTCTGCCAAAGAGTGATGATGCAGAATTGAGTATACTGACTATCCAAGCTTTTTCTGGTTAAAAAACCAACAACAACTATCTTCAAGTAGGTTTCTGAACTCTTCTTGATGGTACTGGAGCATGTGGATCTAAACATGGGGGGGGGGAGCAGTTGATTACCATGAATTTGGGATTTCCCACTTCTTTCCTTTTAGCTCAAGAATATAATAAAAGTTTAGTTAGTCCAGAGGTTCACAGATTTGCTGTTAGCCGCCTTCAAGCCAACTTTGACCCATGACAACTCCATGAATGAGAAACCTCCAAGTTACCCTATCCTCCGCAGCCATGCTCAGGTCTGGTAGAATTATGGCTGTGTCTTCCCTGATTGAGTCTTTCCATCTCGAGTATAATCTTTTCCTCTTCCTATTGCCTTCCACCTTATCAAGCATTATCCTCTTTTCTAATGAGATCTGTCTAGTGAGTTTCTTTTCAAACATATGTAGATATAGACTTGGATACTTGGAATTAAACCTTGTCAGTCTAATCTCTTTTACATCTCTTTCATTCCTTCATTTGTATCACTTCCAAGGTATCTGGTATACTCATATCAATAAGAGAATAGCTTTTACTTAGGCAAGATTGTTTTCCCTTTGGCAGATTGGATTGATTACCCAAAAGGGAAGAGACACTTGTGAGTCTTTATTTATCAAAGATATTACACATTTGCTTTGGGATTGTTCTAGCTATGAGGATCTTGCTTGGTCATTGTAGCTCCTCTGAGTTCTTGAAACTAATGTCTGAGGTGAATGGCTGACCTTGTCTTATGGAGGAAGGCTGGTTGGCTACCTACCCTAGGCTGCTTTGATTTTCATCCTGTGAACGCTTCCCTTTATCTAAAATTGGAGTATCTCTTTTTCGTTGTGTCCAATTATGGCTGTGTATTGGTTCACAAAACAGTAAAAGAGTTCCCCAGCAGTTCCATCTCCAAAGGCTAAAGAAAATGTTCTTTCTCCTTTTAACTTTTCCGTTGACTTGTTTTTCATCAATGCAGCTGCTTAAGATATCTCCAAGTCCAAATGTTGCTGTGGGAGCAGTGTTTTATGTCAGGGGGTATTTTATCTTTGCAGTGCTTTAGACTGAAAGAAAATCCCCAAAGGGACGGAGTGACACAGTGGGACAGGTGTGAGAAGCAGCAGCCAGGTGAAAATACCTGCTAAGACATGGATTTTTTCAGTGTGTGTGTGTGTGTGTGGGGGGGGATTTAGCGTTCCTTTTGCTCTCCTTTCCCCTAGGAGTCTGTTGTCTTTTTGAACAAGAACATCCTTCTTCTAAAGACATCTATATTTGAAAAACAAATCCATCTGAGCTGATCTTTGGGCCTTTTTATCATGAGGTTAGGATAGCAGTTGAGCCTTTTCTCCTGCTTTGAATGCAGGTAGGTGATGATTCGTGATGAGACAGAGAGAGAGAAAGAGAGAGAGATTGAATATTTCAAGTGAGCATTCTGCCAAGTGTGGGTTTATCATTCCCATTACAAAATTACCTGATGCAAGAACTGCTTTAAGCTGCATGTGAAACCACCCAGTGACTCAGGAATGGAAGGTGCTAGTGCTTTCTGGAAACATGGACAGGCACTCTGAAAGGGTAACCATGGAGGCTGAAAGTCCTGCCCCTTCCTCCTCCAGACTTCCTACACTGAGCAGGGCTAGCTTGTTCAGCTGAATGTGGTTACAGTCTTTCTAGAGCTCAAGGATCTTGATCAGGTTTAGGGAAGACCATGGGTTGGCAGAATGTGGACCCGGGGATACACATACTTCCCCAAGTGTATTGCAATCCTCAATCCCTTTGGACTCCCCATGCTGCCCTGTTTCTGTTTGGCATGCGCATTTATTTAGAGAATTTATACCCCGCTCTCCAGCCACAAAGCCTCTCAGAGTGGTTTACAGATTGCCAATTTGACAGTTCTCTATCATCAGGCTTACAATCTAAAAAGACACGGCACCAAAGGAGAAGGGCATGGCAGCGGGGAAGGAGATTAAGGAGTATATCATACGACAGAATTTGGGAGTATAATGCAATGGCGATCCGTTATTGCGAATGAGTGTATCTCATGCAATTTCAGGCAACGAGAAGTCATTCCAAATGCAATCATGGGGTTTCACATAATTGCATATTAGAGTGTCTCACACAATTTTGAGCAATGGGGGTCATTTTTGGGAAACTGGAAGTCATTCTGAACACATTCCAAAAGCAATTGGATTTCACGTAAATTTGCTGAACTAGCGAATTCACGTAATTGCGAATTGGCTCCATTCGCAATTGAGAGAAATTCCTCCCATGTGATAAACTCCTAAGTCCTGCAGAGATTGCCAGTTCTTCTCTCCCTTCAAGGGCAGGTAGCAGCAGATGGGTTGGAGGGAGGGCCTTTCATCTTCCTCCGGGTCTAGGCATGGCGGAGCTGTGCCTGCCTCTCCACCTCTCCCTTCAAGGCCAGGGTGGTAGCAGTTAAGATGGGGCTAGGCACGGTGGAGCTGTGTCTGCCTCTTCTCTCCCTTTGAGGCTAGGGTGGTGGCAGTTAAGATGGAAAGACAGCCTTTCTTCTGCCTCTCAGACTAGGCATGGTGGATGGATTGTGTCTTCTGGAATGGGTCTGTGGGAAGCATTTTGGGACAGCAACAACAGCCAAGTGACTGTGTGTTGTAGCACAGGAGTGGATGAAGTGTGGACCCCTAGCCCCCTCCCCCAGGTAATCTCTCCATTTTTAAAATGTTTTCTTTAAAAAAGTCAGAATGCCCCCAAATGTCCTCTAGGTGTGTGTTATTACTTTTGTCACATCACTGGGGTCTCCTGGGCTATGTTAGTCTTAAGAGAGACCTTTTTTTAAAAAACAAAGTAATCAAGAAGTAACTTTTGCTCACTTCCTGTTGTTATGAAAGCATCTCCTGGGACTAAAAAATTGGTGGAAATCCCCCGATGCCTCCTAGGAGTTTATCAGACGGGAGGAATTTCTCTTTATTTCAAATGGAACCAATTGGATCCAATTTGAATTCATGTGAATTCGTTACTTTAGGGAATTCATGTGAATTCCAATTGCATTCAGAATGCATTCAGAATAACTTCCCATTACCCGGAAATGACTGCCCACTGCCTGAAATTGCATGAGATGCTTTAATATGCAATAACGTAAAACCCATGACTGCGTTCAGAATGACTTCCCTTTTGCCCGAAATTGCGTGAGATACTTTAATACGCAATAACGTGAAACCCCACGATTGCATCGGATTGCCATTAGATTATACGTCCAATTTCCGTCATCTGATAAACTCCCTAGAGGGACCATTTTTATTTTTATTTTTTAAAAAGTGGCAGATGGTGGGAGGATGTGTGTGTGCTAATGTGGCTCCCAGTCCCTAGCCTTTTATAGTTACTCACCTCTGCTGTGGCAAGATGGTTCAGAACCTATATGTTGAGTTGGAGGCTCCTTCTTTAAATTTGAGCTCTGTCCACAGCTTTTTGGTGGAGGAGACTGGCGAGGCCAGTATTCTGAAAGCCATGTTGGAAGTTGTCACTGTACCCTCAGCTATAGGGATAACACAGTTGTGCTGTTGTAGCATCCAAAAGTAATAGTTTACATTAAAAGAAAAAAGACCTGTCAGAGGGCTCTGGTGCCACAACAAAGTACAGATCCCAGAATTCCATAGCACTGAGCCACAGTAGTTAAACCCATGTCCAACTGTATTATTTCTGCAGTGAAGATTAGACTAGTGAGTCCTATGAGCTGTCTCAGGAGTTGCATATATTTCAGGGACAGGGCTTGGCATCTTGGATAGTTCCTCTAAAACTCAGACTAAATCCTGGACTGTATTTGCACTGGAGAAATAATCCAGCCTGATACTGCTTTAACTGTCATGGGTCCATCCTACAGAATCCTGGGATTTGTAGTTTATTGTTACACCAGAGCTCTCTGGCAGAGAACTCTAAATGTCTCACAAAACTACAATTTCCAGAATTCCATGGCATTGAGCCATGACAGTTAAAGTGGTGTCAAACTGGATTATTTCTGCAGTGTTGATGGAACACTAGAATGGACTAGTTGCCACTGAGAGTAAATGACATGTGCATAGGTAAAATATGCATAGGTGAGTGTTTATTTTATATACTTGAAAACGTAATTAAAATATTCAAAAAGGAGGAATATGCACAGGATCACCTGCACCTAGTCTTTAATTATCTTTCTGCTTTTTTATTTTCATGAATATCTGGAAGTGAAAGCAGAGGAGGCATCTATTATATGCAGAAGCATATCAGGTCATGTAGAATTTAAATTTACAAACTAATCAATTCAAGAATTGCTTTAAAAGATAAATGCCAAACTTCCTGCCACCCCTGCCCAGTAGCAGAGCACAGTAATAAAACTGAAACGTCTGAGTTCATGAAGCTCGTTTCACATTTAAATGCACAATTTAATTAGGAAATATTATTATTGCTGTATCATGACAAGAATGGGTGCCTCTGTTCTAATACGGCTTCGACAGCTGCTCCAGCCCCTACCATTTAAAATGAAACAGAGCCATTGTGCTGTCTATTCTCCTCTATGGGTCTGAAACATGGGTCACGTATCGCCAACATCTACGACTCCTCGAAGGCTTTCATCAGTGGTGTCTACGTACAATCCTAAACATACACTGGACTGATTATGTGACGAATGTTGCTGTCCTAGAGCAAGCAGGGATCATCAGCATTGAGGCCATGCTATTGAAAACGCAACTGCACTGGGCAGGGCATGTTTCTAGGATGGAGGACCACCGCCTCCCAAAAATAGTACTCTACAGTGAACTCACCATGGGTCAGCATAAGAGGGGTGCCCCAAAGAAGAGATATAAGGACTCCCTGAAACAACATCTAAAGCTCGGCCAAATTGATCACCAACAATGGTCTGCCCTGGCCTCACATCGGGAGACATGGAGATGCACTATCCACAATGCTGCAGCCTCGTTCGAGAACTCACGCTGAATGAGACTGGAAGAGAAACGACAACGCAGAAAGAACCACAACTTGGAAACATCACCCAAGGAGACTTTCTGCTGTGCTTTCTGTAACTGGACTTGTTTATCTTGGATCGGCCTTTTTAGTCATCAACACGCTTGTAGAAAGCGTGGGATGAGTCCTTCCTGAATTTTGGTTAGCGAACAAAAGCCAGAGAGATCAGAGGAGAGAGATATTATTATTATTTACTATATATAAAACTATAATATTGTAGAGTAAGAAGACTATAATTATTATTCTTACAGACAGTGCATCTGGTTCTTTTCCAAAGGCACTGCTTAAAAACTATTTAAAATGGGAGCATCTTATTTGTCCCCCTGGCACAGTGACAGTCCCTTAAATATTTGCCTAGTACACCAGCCGTTGAAGTGGACAAACTGTCACTGAAGGCTGACGTGTTGCTTGTGCCTTCCAGTTATAAGCTAAACAAATGTTAGAGACAGAGCATATAAAACCAGTTTGCATTGCTTCTTGGTCCTTTGACACTCCATCCCTAACTTCCACCTTCTTACATTGTTACACTTTCCCTGATCCCTATAGTTTGGTGCAGTACTTAGAATTCTTTGTAGAAAGATACTTTACCAAACTACAATTCCAGGACTCTGTAGGTTGGAGCCATTACAGTCAATGTGGTATGAGTCTATTATCATAGTATAGCTTAGGAACACCATAACTATTCTGTTAATAAAATAATCTCTTCACAACTAGCTCAGGCTGCATTGGAAGATGCAGCAGCTTCTGTGCTTGTTTTCAGTACTCTTCTCTACTAGGGATGTGATGGCTTAGGGCTTTATCACACAGGGAAAAGAGGGGGCTTAAACAGTCATTATCCTGTGAAAGTCACACGATTGCGCTGATTTTCACACACAGAAATTTCTCACAGAAATCCCATGAATGATTTGTTGCTGGTTATTACCTGGTTATTCCTGGTATAAGTCCTCTTTAATCACGATATGTGTGGAAATCTTCCCACAATTGCATATCTTTCCCAGGATGAAAGTTTAAACCTCCAATTCCCCCCTGATTCCCTGCCCCCATGTGATAAACTCCTTAGACTAATGATTTCCAAAGTCTGGGCATGCACCTCCATGGGGCAGTGGAAACATCCAAGGGGGTGAGGAGGTACAAAGTGGGCAGCAGGGCCCTTCAGTCAAAGTATTGATGCGCAAGAAAGACAAGGGGAACCGTCAGCCTTTAGGACTATGGGGGATGATGAGGGCTGCATCAGACTTCTTTTCAGGTTCCCTTACAACAACACATCCTCGCTGATCAATTTGTGTGATGGCATCTCCCACTCTTCACTTCCCCACACCAGATCACTCCTTTAGCTGCATCTTTCACTGCTTAAGCTTTGTGAGCTTTGCTGAGACTTGGCTGGCAGGTTGGAGCTGCTCTGCTGATTCTGTTTTCTTTCATCAGGTTGCAAGAAGAGATAGCAGAAGAAACAATGTTTGTGTATGTGTGTTTGGGGGACACTTGAAGCTGTGTGGGGAACACATGTCTCTGGTGAAGGAGAGGGAGGAGTATCTCGGCTCAGTTCTTGGAATGGGTGCTTCACCTTGGAGCAGTTTCTGTAGTCAAAATCTCTCCTTTGCCCATCCACACCATTCTCCAGTCTAGGGCCTGTGACTTCTATAAACCCCCTACAAATACACTGGCTGAATCCATCTGTACTCCAATGAAGAAGGATTGAGAGTCCTTCCTTGCTAGGGCAAAGGTTCTCCCTTTGCACCTGGTCATCTTGAGAGCATCAACCGAGAAACTGACTGAGATACAACCAAGAGGCCTTTGCTGGAGGGGTGGCTGAAAGGTTTCTTGGTTGCTGATCAGTCAGCTGCTTGGTTGATACTCCCAGGGTGATCCCGTGCAAAGGGAGAAATGGCCAAGTTCAGATAGTAGACCAGTAGACCTAACGTCAAGAAATACGTGGGAATGGGACAGCACTATGATTGTTGCCCAAGAGGAAAGGGGGTAGTAGCCAGAAAAAGTTTGGGGAACCATTGGTTTAGACAGAGAAGATTAGGAGCATTAACTTTCCTTTCCTGTTTATTTGCTTCTCCTATGAGCCACCTATCCCAAAGCATTATAAGCAGATTGCATTTTCTGGTTCAGACAAGGTTAATTAAGTGACTGCTTTCTGTCATAACCCATGCTGAGCTCTTTCAATCTTAACAGCCTGCCTCAGGATGCCTCTACACTATAGAAATAATGCATTTTGACAGTTCTAGTCCAATGTAATTATGGGACTTGTATTTTTACAAGGTCTTTAGCCTTATCTGTTAAAGTGAGCTGGTGCCTCAGGAAAACTACAGATCCCAGGAGATTCTGTAGAATGGTGTCAAACTGCATTGTTTTTTTCAGTGTAGATGCACTCTCAGTCTCTTCTCTCATGAAGGAGGACATTTTAGATTGTAAGCCTGAGGGCAGGGAACCATCTAATTATAAGTTTATATGTACAGCACTGTGTAAACCTACAGCGCTATATAAATAAAGGTTAATAATGTCCTAACATGTTTGCCTGTCATCACAACTCTTAGTGTAGATTAGAGAGGATCAGGCTGTCCTGTCCTAAGAATATATTTCTTTAATTAATACTTCTTCTGTTGAGGACTCTAAACTTACTTTTTACCTGCATTTTGTTCCTTTTAAATTCATCCTCCTAAGAAATCTGGCTGCATTTCCAGGTAGAAGAGGAGGCCCTCATTGATAATATTCGGTGACCAGCAAATAACAATCACCAACATAATTTTGAAAAAACGAAATTTGATCTCTGTCTCCAGACATCTTTCATTCTCTGTGTAGATCCTTTGCCTTCCTTTCAATAAAAGATGAAACAGCAGTCATTGTCCTACTGAAAAGGATTGGGTTGGCCAGCAAAACAAGAACTAGTGGAACATATGTAGTGACATAATGAGGAATTGCATGCTCCAGACCATTTTCACAACTACAAACTGAAGGGTAGTACAGCATAGCAATTCCCTCCACACACAGCAGGATGGTCAAACCCCACGTCATCATGTGATACAACACAATTGTACTTAAACCTGCTGATCTTCTAACAACCAAGTAGGAATCAACAGCATAGCAGAAGAGCTACCAAAAGCCAGCACTGTACAGGAGCTGGATCCACACATCGCACTTCCCACACAAAAGGCAGCAGGCCAGACATCTGTCCCATTCACCACAGATATGTTTGCTACAAAGTTTGGAAACCTTAACCAAACGGTTGATCTGAAGATGATACCCAGGGCTCCCAGCATGTCACAGGCGGAGACGAGGAGGAGGATGGTGGCAGAGGAGGAGGAGGCCTTGTTGGGCGCCTTCATCCTGGGGGCACCTCCACCACCACAGTTCAGGGATGTCTGTGAATTGTGATTTAGGTTGTGACAGAAAACCTATCCTTCCTTATTCCTTTATATTATTCAGTCGTTACACCAGTAGTACATCACGTTTTATTAGATTCATCCCACTCCTTCCATCACATAGTGAGTGAGTCAACACATAGGTAAATCCTACTGGTTTAATTGGTTCTAGTTGGAACTAACAATAGATTTCAGGCCAATGCCTGTGAGAACAAAAATAAGAGGTGACTTTGAAATAAAAGCCCACAATACTACTGTTATCAGATTGTTTCTCTGATGTACAGAACCTATTAGCACCAGTAAATTCAGTTATAGAGATTGTTTTGATATCTTCTATAACTTGTACTTGTAGTAGAACATAATTTTGTTTAATAAACTTATTATGGAATAAAAATAAATAAATAAATTCATCCTCCTAAGATAGGAACTTCTGCTGTTGTTGGTGTAAAATCTCTAGAAAGTCCCATCTAGCTCAGCAGGAACATCTATGCTGAGTATCAGCAACCTTCCACAGTTCACAGAGGAGTCTTTCCAAGAATCCCAGGCAGAGATGCAGCAACAAATTAAAATGTTTTCTAGTCATCAGTACTATCCAAAATTGAACATATAGTGGAATAGTGAAATCCATTGCAGTTGGAAAGAGAGACATCTTGCCACTTGTTCAGGAAGGCTGCAAACCTATTCAGTGTTGGTTTGGGGGAGGGGTGTCACAGAGGAGAAGGGAGGAATGAATGGATGGTTATTTCATTGCACTGGTATTACACTGTGAGTCCAGCATTGAATCTAGGCCATCATTTGTTGCATCAGGTCTGAGCATAAGATCCAAATGTTCAGGTACCATGGATATGTTTTTTGCTACAGATATGAAATCTAACATCCAACAGGGTTTCTCTGTGTGTTATTGTTTAAACATTTTAACAAATAATCTAAAAACTGAAGCAGTTATTTGCTCTGTGTTCTTCTCTTTCAGTTATGGTCATTCACATTAATATCATGGCCTGTGTTTTCATTCATCCTTCTGGCCATCATAAGAATCAGATTCCCTCCAGAACCTCAGCCAAACTGTAAGTCGTTTTTCATTCCTCCTATAAATACCCTAAAGGCAACAGATCTTGTCTGATCTTGAAAGTAAAGCAGGGTCAGACCTGGCTAATACTTGGATGGGAGACCACCAATGAATGCTACGTTCTGTAGGCTACATTTCAGAGAAGGGAGCTGGCAAAACCACCTCTGATGATTCCTTGCCTAAGAAAGCCCTATTAAATTAATGGGGTTACCATTAATTACCATTGACAGGCAACGTGAAGATATATGTATACACACATTAAGATGCAGGTGGGATATACTTCATTACAGAGAAAGACACTGATGTTCTTCAGTCCTAGAAATTAGTTCTTCAAACTTCTCAGTGATTTTTATAAATGTTACAATCTGATTCTATTCACAACTTGTCTTCAGGAGTCATGAATACAGTTCTCACCAAATTGCCTGTCACTGGGGGTGCCTATGAAGGTTGCCCAAGGTCCTTGTGTGTACAGGTATATTTCAGATAACAAAATCGATGTGTTGCTTTAACAGAAAATTTGGTAGGAGGTGCAAATATAATATGGAATAGGGATAGGTTCCTATACAACTAAAAAAGAAGATCATGTCTTAGCAAACTCACTCCCCAACCCCCTGCAAACGAACAATATGTACATGTGAAAACAGCCAGGTCAGGTAAGCCTTGCATGTGTAAGGAAAAAACAAAACATTTTGAGCTTTTGAGAGACCACTTTAAAATTCTTCCAAAATGCATCCAGGGATTACTTTTTCTTTCACCGGCCTCCATTTTCCTTATGGTCTGTTTTGCTGACCAAACTTACAGATCTGTGTTTTTTAAAAAACATGCTGAGGGCAAGCTGGTGAGCAGGCTTATATGATCTCCCCTTTTCTCTCTAGTTTTCTATCTGTGCATGCCTAATAAGGATTCTGCGGGCAGCTACTGTTTACTGTGACTGTTGTGGGCAGGCACACACAGCTCCAGTAGGATCTGCTAGAGCAGAATACTAAGAAGTTTATCAGACGACGGAAATTGGAAGTATAATCTAATGGCAATCCGAACGCAATCATGAGGTTTCACGTTATTACGAATTAAAGCATCTCACGCAATTTTGGGCCAAAGGGAAGTCATTCCGAATGCAATCATGGGTTTTACCTTATTGCGAATTAAAGCATCTCACACAATTTCGGGCAATGGGGGGTCATTTTCGGGTAATGGGAAGTCAATTTGAATGCATTCTGAACACAATGGGAATTCACGTGAATTTGCTAAACTAGCGAATTAATGTGAATTCGAATTGGCTCCATTCGAAATAGAGAAAAATTCCTCCCGTCTGATAAACCCCTATGTTTCCCAACTCAAGCTTTATTGCATTGTTTGCCTCAGATTGGGTAGAACATGGAAAACTATGGATCTCTCTAAAAGAAATGAGTGTGTCACAACATTTTATTCTTCTCCTTTGTAATCTATACTCAGGATAAGAAAACAGTGTCAGGACAAAATATAGAGAAACAATGATTGTAAATTAGCAAGGGAGTCAGCACAAGGCTGCCTTTTATCAACCCATCTATTTCATTTGTATGTTGAATGTATTATATGGAAAGCTGGATTAAACTCAGAGGGAGGAGATATGAAAGCTGAAGAAAGAAACATCAACAATTTAAGATATATAGATGACACAAGTGATATACTGCTAGCAGGAAAAGATATGACTTGGAACAATTGCATACTGAACAAAGTTGAGGGATAAAAGGCAGTCTTATAGTTAAACATTATAAACAATCATAAAATTAGTTACCACGGCTGATTTGTTGTTGTCTACCATCAAGTTGTTTCTTACTTATGGTGACCCTAAGGCAAACCTGTCACAGGATTTTCTTGACATGATTTGTCCGTGAGGTGGGGTTGCCATTGCTTTCCTTTGAGGTTGAGAGTGTGTGACTTGCCCAAGGTCATCCAAAAGGTTTCCATGTCTGGGTGGGATTCACACCCTGGTCTTCCAGTGTTCTTGTCCAATACTCATACATCTAAACCATGCTGGCTCCCCACAGATGATTTGCACAACTTTGAAATGGATGATGAAGACATTGAAACGAGTAAAGGTTTTCTATATCTTGGTTCTGGCATAAATTTAAATGGAGGCTATAGTCAAGAAATCAGGAAACTTGGAAGGGCAGCTATGAAGGAACTAGACAAGTTTCTCAAGTGTAATTATTATTATTATTACTGACATATACTTAAATATCAAAGAGAGAATCCGGTCGTAGTATTTCCAGTCTCTACGTATGGTTGTAAAAGCTGGACACTGAAGAAATGTGAGAGGAATGAAATCAATGTGTTTTAAATGTGCTTTTGAAATAGAGCTTTATGGATACCATACACTCTCCTGAAGGACAAATAAATAGGTCTTGGAGCAAATCATTGGAGCTGAACTTTCCCTAGAAGCCAATGATTCATTAGAAAAGATGGCAATGTTCAGCAGAGTGGAAGACCACCTCACAGCTGGATTCACTCAAGCAAAGGAGCCACAGTCCTGACTTTGTGATACTTGAGTGGGGCGGTTAACAAGTCAGTCTCTTGGACGTGGTCGCTGTAAGTTGAAATTAACAACAACACCCGCCAACATGCTGCTGCAACACAGCACTAAAACTCTGTGTTTGTCCAGCTTTCCTTTACCATCTTGCCAATGCTGCTAAAAATATTGAGCTAGACAGAAGAGAAGTAAAAGGGCATTAGGCAGACATTAAAAGACTTTGTAAAATGGCAGTTCTTTGTTAGAGGATTTGTTAACTGTATTTGATCCTTAAAGAAAGCAAACTGGTATCTGTTCTTCTTGCCTACCCTCCATCTTTTAACCTCCATGTGAACGAGTGTGTAGAAATCATCTCAAAGATAGCTTCTTTAAAGAGATTCACAGCTCTGCTGATAATGAAGTCATGAAACATCATGCTTTGTCTGCCTTTCCACTTAAGACAGGTGAGCAACTGTGGCCCTTCAAGGTTTTTTTTGGACTACAATTCCCATAATTGCTCCCCAAGTTGGCAAAGGCTCATTGGATATGTAGACCAAAAACACCTGGACAGTCACCTTTGTCCATAAAGGATGAGAGAAGTCCTATTCACTTGAGCCATTGGCCATGGGATGACTACATTAACTTCTCCCATGTAATATTTGAGAGCCAGTGTGGTATAGTAGTTTGAGAGTTGGACTATGACTCTGGAGACCAGGGTTCAAATCCATACCCAGCCATGGAAACCCAGTGGGTGACCCTGGGCAACTATTTCAGCCTCAGAGAAAGGCAAACGCAAACCCCATCTGAACAAATCTTGCCAAGAAAACCCCATGATAGGTTTGCCTTAAGGATGCCATAAGTCCGAAACAACTTAAAGGTACACAGCAATCTCTTTTTTATCACACTAGGGGGCAAACAGGATTTAAACGAGAGTTAAACAAGAGTTAAACAGGAAATGTTGTATGATAAACATAGGGCATTTCCTGTTTAACTCTCATTTAACTCTTGTTTAAATTCTGTTTGCTCCCTAGTGTGACAAAGCAGTCTGTAACGTTTGGAGCAAGTCCATTCATTGATCCAGGTTTGTTGGAATGCCCTGAAAAGCAGTGCCCCCAAAGCCCTCTATGAGCAATTGTTGAGTTGTCCCTGTTGCAAGTTCATTAAAAGGGATTTCCTCACACTTGCTCATTCTAGTAGTATGAATGATTATTAGCTTCTGTTGTTCTTGTTTGGTTTTTGTCCTCTATGCTATGTTTGGGGTTTGTTATCTGACCTTTATCAACAGTTTTGTATTCAGAGGTGCGAGTTCCTTAAAGATCCTTAAAAGATGCAGGCTTTATTGTTCTACAGTTCCTTGCCTGTCCAGGGCTGCTAGCACACTGCAGAAGTAATGCAGTTTTACACTGCTTTAACAGTCATGTCTCCATCCTGTGGAATCCTAGGATTTATAGTTTGTTCTGGCATTAGAGCCTAAATATCACACAAAATACAAAGAATTCCATAGCACTGAGCCACTGGAGTTAAAGCAGTGTCAAAGTGCATTCATTCTGCAGTGTAGATGCAGCCCAAAACTACAGCCTTCCTATATGGACTATAGAGAATCTGGGGTGGACCAACAAACCCCTTATCACTACAGAATGGTATGCTACTACACACTCATACCCCCCAACTGTACTGATTTGGTAACAGGCCTGAGTATATGTCTTTTTTATCCTCAGCTGCTTTTAAAACATCCCAGTTTTTCTCTCCTCCTCCTCCCATTTCCCCTTCTGACCTCATCTTTCCTCAGTTGCTGTAATCTGCATTCAAAGTACAAAAGTAGTTTGCATTCAACTCGGCAGAAAGGAGAGGAGAGGATGGGGCACAATCTTGCCCTTCCCTGTAGACTCAAGTAAAAGCAAACTACTGCACTCTCTCCCAGCTTGTGTGTTCTTCTTCATTAATAACTTCTGCCATCTTAACCTGATGTTGCTTGGCCACGTGTATGCCATTCTTTTATTTGTGAAAAGTTGGAGGGTATGCACGCTACAGCAGTATGTTCCCCCTTTAACTACTAAGGTTTTATCTTAAAGAACCCTGGGATCTGCAGTTTAGGGAAGGGTGTTCTCAGCCAGAGAGCTCCCCTAATGCTGCAACCAAACTACCAATCCCAAGAGTATTCCACAGGATGAAGCTTTGACAGTTGAAATGGAATAAAAGCACCATAATTCTGTAGCCTGAAAGGGCGTAGGCCTGAATTGAGAAATCCCCAACTTTTCAGTGGAAACAGCATGGAAGGAAAGTCCACTTCTAAGGTTATAACACAGTTCAGTGTGGTGTTTCTATCAATGCAGAGTTAATATGTGTTGGTATGGAAGTGTAGAAATGACAGCCCTACCCTCTGTGTTTTTTTAAATTATTTTTTTGGATGACGGCTGCCTATATGATAAATCAGACATGCCTGAGAGTTAATCTGAATTCTCTATATTCAGAATCAAGTTGGTGGAACCCGTTTGCTGGAATGTTTATTAACAGTTCCTTCATTTAAAAAAAATGCTTAAGGAGGGTAAATTGTTTCACAGGCTCATTTATAGGAGCAAGAAGGAATGCTTGTAGCAGCATGAAACTTGCTGAACAAGATATCTCTCCTGCTAACATATTTTGCCAGGCTCTGTATGACAGTTTAAAAAAAATGGACAAGAGATGTCTTTTACTGGATCAAATTCAGTCGCTGAAAGATTTTTAAAATTTTCAAACTTCAGAGAAGAATTTAATTAGGATGAATGGCAAATTTCCTGGATAATTTTTTTTTGGGGAAGAGAGAGCCTCTCCTGGTTCTTTTTTAAAAAAACAAGCAACTAACATGGATGATTGTACATTCATTCCAAATGTGAACCAAATGAGGAGAGAAGCGAAGAGGCTTATTTCCTTTCCAGTAGCCATTCATCTGCTTAAAAGCCCACCTCCAACTACAATCAGCCCTCTGTATCCACAGATTCTTTATCCACAGATTCAATCATCCATGGCTTGAAAATATTTGTAAAAATACATAAATTCCAAAACGCAAACCTTGATTTTGCCATTTGATATAAGGGACACCATTTTATTATCCATTGTATTTAGTGGGACTTGGCTACCCATGGATTAAGGTAGCAAACCAAACTCCAGAGAATACTAAGGGTTCACTGTACTTTGCTGTTTCAGGAGAGGAGATAGGTATAATTGGTATTTTTTCTTTGTATGAGATAGCAGCTGTGGTGGGCTGGTTTCTTGATCTGGTATAACATCGTCATAAGATACAATAGCTCCAGAAACACTAGATTTTTGAAAAGCAGGAATTATTGCAATAGGGATGAATGGCAGCCTTAGCAGCAATTGCCAGTAATGAAGCTGGTGCCCAGAACTTCAAAAACCAATAGTAAGAGGTTCTAGATTGTTTGTCTTCTGGAAGAGGGTGGCCAGTTTTTGTCCCAGTGGAAATGACATTTTGAAATTGATTTGCACATTAGTCAGCTGTATGGTAGGGGCAGGAGGCTTGGTTAAATGAGTTTTGGAAAAGGTACACTCCACAGATATCATAGGAGGCAGACCAGCAAACCATAGCATTTGGGCTCAAAGTTCAGATCATATCACAGCTTGGCTACTCTTTCCAGAGGAGTGTTCAAGCTACATGCTTTGACTATTATTAATATCATTTTTTATTTTATTCATACATAGTTTTTATTATTGTATTTTTAATAATGATGTTCCTGCTATTTCAGTTCTCACCCTGCATCCTCTTAGGCCAAGGAGAGTGAAATTCAACATCAACATTAACTGGCTTTATTTTATGTGCTCTGGGTTGCCACATAATTAGACCTATCTAGTTGTAAGTTGGTTACCTCAATTTTGTAAGTATCTGGGCCAGATACTTAGCAACCACCAATATATTTTCCAACACCCCTGAAACAACAGCCTTGTCGGTCATTTTAATTCTGCCTCATAAACTAGACTATGCCAAATTATGCCTGAAGTCAAACTGCCTCCTATTTATAATTATCATTGTGCTAGATGAAGATGTACTAAATATCTAAAGAATATGTAGATACTATTCTAAGATGTACTCTTAGAATATTATCTAAACAAGACATTCTAGAAGAAGCACAAGGAGAGCACCTTCTGTCTATGGTGTACTAGTACAGAGGCATTACATTGATGATTTACAATAGAATACAGAGCGAGGAAATGTGAGAATTGTGCTCCCATCAAGGCAGCAAATCTGTTCCATTTCAGACCACAGGCAGAAATCTCTTTCCAGATTAACTCAGACCAAAACCCTATACAAAGATAACTACCATGTGGCTTTAGCCCAGTCTTGTAAAGGAAGACGTTGGTCCCTGACATGCTTGTTTTCTATGTGTGGGGAATTTTTTGTACGGTGTCATTTACAACCAAGTAAACGCAGTCTTTTTGGAGGAAGATTTACAGGCTCAACAGGAATTAGGCCTTAGATTCGTAATGAAGGGAAGGGTTTCAACTACATGTTTGAAAACAGTGATCTGTAATTTGTAGCACATGAGGAACTTGCAGTCTCAGTTCTGCCAGTTTAATTTCAAATCTTCATGGAAGCTTAGTCCTAGATTCAGAGATTCTGCTTCCCTTGCTATGTGCCATTCAGGAAACCACTACATGTAGAATAATGTAGACATAAGCAAGCCTTTGCAGGACGGTGCTCTTTTCCTCCAAGTAGAAGCACCTGACCTCCAGGGATGCATGAGAAACATTGTGCGGGAGGAAGAAAAGGGTGTGAGATACAGTGGGAGAAAATTGCTAGTCTCTGCTTCTTCGTCAGCACTACCAATAAAGGTGAAGGAATTTTGAGCATGGCAGATAAGAGTGGGAAGATGGTTGTGATAAGAAGGGGTAAAGATTCAACATGGAACCTGAACAAATATATATATTTGTAATCAGGGAACTGCTTCTTAGTATCAAATGAAAGAGCCTTTGTCTACAGTTTCTTATGCCGCAATGGTTTTGTTAGTGCTTCAGGTTCCACCAGACTCTTTTTAAGGGGCAAGCAATACACTGATGTCTCACAAAATTAGTTTTGGTTAAATTAGGAAGATAAACTTTCTTTTGGTGCTGGTATCTTTCCTTTCCTTTGGCTTTTATTCAGTTGCAAACCCCAATCAGAATAGACCCATGGAACCCGTGAAATATACCTAAATGAGACTTATCTATTGATTCAGTAGTTATGCTCATAGTGAGATTAGCAATTGGATTTAGGCCAGGGGTAGAACCATGCAGCCCCCCAGATACTGTGGTACAGATGAAAAATTAACATTTATTTTCAAGGACCGCAAATGAAACCACAGCCATTTCATGTCATTGGTGCCAAAGTGACTCAGAAGCAGCTGAATTTTCCTTGTTTGCCAATGCTGCTTTTATTTTGGACAAAAACCAAGACATGACTATCTCTTGGTAGAAGTGAGATTCCTCTTCACAGGATGAATGTTGGATATCTTGATTCTAGATTTGCTAAGTAGGGCTGGGCAGACAGGTTATATGAAGGTGGGGCAACTGGTTATGTTTATGTCTGAGTAGGTGTGCAGCTATTTAAAAAACAAAATGAAGAGTCTAAGGGATCTGGTTCATTTCCCATACCACTACCGTTCAAGGTATTGGTCTTAAACTACCAATTCTTAATCAACAAGAGTAGCCAACCTGGAGAAATACTACCCACTGCATGAAACTTCCCAAACTGCAGCCTGCCCCTCCCAACACTGAAGCATTTGCAGGTGCCAAGCCCCATTGCTTCTAATGGCCACTTATGCAGCTTCAGCAGAATGAAAACCGCAGGACTTGAGGTCCCGTGTTTTTTTCTCATCCGCAGGGGTAGTGGTGGCCCAGAATTGAAGCCCTGGGGATACTAAGGGCTGACTATATTAAGACATACCCTTCCACATTTCACAGATGAAAAATGGGAGACATGTAGACAATGAACATCAGAGTGTGGTCAAGATGACAAAATGAAGAGGAACACCCAAGCTAGGAGAGACTGCAGAAGTTTGCTTTTGCCTGAATCTACAGGGATGGACAAGACTCTGTCCTTTCCTTTCCCTCACTGAGTTACTTGAAACTACTTTTGCACTTTGAACTCAGTTGGCAGCAATGAAGTAAGCTGAGGGCCAGTGGCATCACTTGGAGGTGCAGGGAGTCTGGACTACACTAGGTGATATCTCAGGAATGACACCCAGTCAGGTCCTTCTCCCACTCCTCTCGCTTTCTCCAGTGCCATGGCTTGCTTGGGTAACAGTCAAGGCACTGAACGGGGAGGGCAAAGCATGCCCCTTCTGTCCCATCTTGCTGCCTCATCTGCTCACTTGCCTGCTTGGTCCCCAGCAATGCTGAGTGGGCATCTGGGTGCATGGTGGCTGGGCTGCCAAGTCAACAGGAGGGAAAGGGGCAGGGCAGGCTGCCACACTCTCTCTTCCCCTGCATTCCCCTTCTAGGCACCTACACCAGGTGGCACCAATGCTAGGGACATTGTGGAGGACAAAGGGGGAAACTGGGGGGAGGAGAAAGAAACTGGGGCATTTTAAAAGTGGGGCAACAGAAGATTAATTAGGATTGTCCCTGCTTAATTGACACAGTTAGGATTGTTAAGATTGGCTTGATTGTTAAGATTGGCTTCAGAAACCTTCTTCAGGTCCCTCCACCAACTAAAATAAAGCAGTTCATGGCAGGAAATTGTGGCATATCATCTATGGCAAGGTGGGCAGAGTATGGCTTTCTAGATTTGGTTGGGATGCAACTCCCTTTTGCTCCAGCCACATGCTGCCAATGGTAAGGAATGCTGCAGATCAACGCCTTCCAGAGGCATGAATTTGCCACACCTGATCTATGGACGATTGTCTCTCTTTTCTCATCATGGGTAGGTGAAAACTTTTGTTTTTCCCATAAATGTGAACATAGTGTGTATTTTTTATTTTGGATCTCAACTGCCTTTGGCATTTAAATTGTACTGCTGTTGAGCCTAATCATTCTCATACACACACACACACACACTCAAAGCTATAGTTTATAGGTGCCTAGCTTGGATTTTGCATGCACAAACAAACTAAAGAGGCAAAAGTTCTGGCCTGGCCTGCAGTCTCTACTTCAGCAACAATATTTTTGTACTCATAAAAGGGCACAGTAGTGACAATAGAGGGGAAATGGGTGCAAGGGGAAGTGGTTGCTAATTCCCAGGAGTTACCTGAAACTTCAGGGTTTTAGATTCCTTTGACATCTCTACGAAGAATGAAACCATATACACCCGAGAATTTTGTCATGTCCTTGCATATTGGAGCATACCCTCCAATTTGGCAAGGACAATCCTGATTAATCCTCTCTTTTCTCATTTTTTTTTCCAGCTGAGAATTTTCCAGCTGAAAATGGAATAATAAATGTTCCAGTTATTATTATTGTTTATTTATATAATGCAATTTCCCTCTCCTATCCCCCCCTCCACATTCCCCTTTGATTTCCTCAGTGTACTTCAGATGCTGCAAGCTGAATTTAAAGTGGAAAAGCAGTTTGCACTCAGTTAAGTTGGGAAGAGGCAGTCTTTCCCAGTAGGCACAGGAAAAAGCAAACTGCTGCAGCTCCTCCTGGCTTGTGTGTTCTTCCTTATTAATAATGTTTGGTATGTTGACCAAACTCTGATTTTGCCTTGCTATGTGTGTCCTAGTTTTCTTCTGTGAAATGTTGGAGGGTCTGCAGGGATGACCAAGTTGTAGCTCTTCATACATTGCAATTTCTACTGTCCTAACCATTAGCTATTATCTCATGAATTGACTGGGGTTTTTTAGATTGGCAGGAAAGTGTGACATGCAGTTGCCTTTTCCTTAATGCTTAGCAGCTACACTGCAAGCCCCAGGTGTGCATTTAAAAGGTACAGGGCTGCTAGACTGAGGGGTTTGGGAACGACTTATCTGAGGTCTTTTCTGTGGCTCAGCAGCTACATGGGAAGCTATCAGGACGCTACAAACACAGGTGGAGCAGCTACATGGGCGGCAATAAACGCGGCTTTTAGCTGCGCTTTAAATTTTTTTTCCTTGCCGGCTGCGAATTGCGCAATTGCGCAGGTACACAGCACAGCACATTATCATTGCCTGCTGGTAACTGCAGCGCAATTGCGCAATTCGCAGCCGGCAAGGAAAAAAAAATTAAAAGTTCAGCAGTTTATCACTGCGGTTCCTCTCCCTTTTTAAACTGTGCCGTTGCACTGGTGCATCATGAATGAACCCCCTTATTTTGTGAAGGAATTGACATGTTATCCACAGTAGAATAACAGTAACGGCATCCCAGAGTCCTTACTGTGCATGTCTAGGGTTCCGATTAGGGCTGGAGCTAGGGTTTGGGAGCTTTAAAAAACTGTGTGGTTAAACCCCAGCTTTTATACCTGCAGGGCATTGAGCGTTTTAATTAGAAGTGAAGTCCACACCACGCATGCTCCCAACCCACGATCCATTATAATCCACACCTCTATCGCTGCCTTTAAATGGGCGCCTTAAAGAGACAGAGCCCCATTTAACTGCGCAACTACACCTGAGCCTTTAGATGCACTTGCGCTATAGCGCACTTTTAAAAAAAAGAGTAGGGAAATCCAGCACCTTTTTAAAGGCGCTTCTTCTCCCTTAAAGCGCCAAAATGGCGTTTTCATGGCACACTTTCCCTTTTTCTCATCTAAAGCCTGGGCTTTCATGCAGCCTTCATCACACCACTTTTTGCCAATCTAAAATGGGCCGACTATTTCTAAATACCTTTGTGAAAAAGGTTTTGACCTGAAAGTACTCAAATGATTTAAACCAATTGTTGATGGTTTGAGGGTTGTTTCTTTTTGACTCCCCCCCCCCAGTACCAAAGTGAGTACAACTGGAGGAAAAGTGGTTCCCACAGTCTTTCTGTCCTTAAAATCATGTGGAACTGAGGCAGAGGCCTGGTGCAGACAGGTGAGAATTGGCATGCCTGCACCGATTCTAGGGTTCTCTAGCACGTAGTAACCGCACGCTCTGGAACTTAGTCCGTATGGATGCCGGTATCATGGTGGCCTCCTGTCCACACAGGGGCCGCCATGATGATGCAAGCGCGGTACAGCATCTGCACGTCCGGGAGCTGCGCTTGTGTCATTGACGTGCCACAGTGTGCCAATGGTGCACTGATGATGTTATGAGCACTAAAAAGAACTTGGTTTTTCTTGTGCAGAGGTTTGGCTGCTGTGGCGTCCCTCCGGAGGAAAAACAGATGCATCCAGCCCACCCTTCGGGATGGTTTGGAGAACCAAAGAGTCATGTTTAAAGATGTTTATGCAGATAGAAAATTAGTCAGAATAGACCCATTTAAATGATTGAGACTAGAATTTAGTCATAAGGTGAAAGTTAATCATTCCACTTAGCCAAGTGGTTGCAGTTATTAGGTGAGGATACTCATTGGGTTGGATAACCACACACTTTCCTGTTCCTTTGGAAGTAAGACCCACTAGTGAGTATACCAAGTATACCTTCCAACTATTGGAATCCAACATTAGGCTACAAGTGTCCCTTTTCCAGACTATAATTCTTAGAATCTCTAGCAATCATAGCCACTCCTGATAGATTCTGAGAGCAGTAAACTGAAAAGTAACTTTTCAGTCCTCTAAACATTTATACCAGAAAGCAAGCCCAGCTGCAGTCAGCACAAATTGTTGCTAAGTAAACTTGCATAATATTGATGGAAAGCTGATAACGCTTCTAGTTGCTTCTTGGTATGTATCCAGATTGCATAGTTAAAGCAGTCTGACACCACTTTAACTGCTCTGGTACTTCAGCAAACTACCAATCCCAGGATTCTGCAGGCTAGAGTCATCCCAATTAAAGTGGTGTCAAACCGCTTTAATTCTGCAATGTGATCTTCTGCGTGTGGTTGTTTGGGATGTAGAAGAGGACTTTGCAATTCCCACAGCTGAATAAAAATTAGAAGAATACAGTTACTATGTCTAACAAATAAAAGAGAAAAAAATAGCAACAGTATAGCACCAAAGATGGAATACAAAACTGTTTATCAAATAAAAATCACTAGTAGCAGGATAATAAAATAAAATATCTGCAGGAAAATTTTAAAAAATGACAAAATAACAATTCAGTTCCTAGCAAGGCTTTGGTGGCTCATTTTCCTATGGAATTTTAAGAGGGTGCAGAAAATTGTTTTTATTTTGTCAAGTTTTTTTATTTTCTTTCAGCTACATTGTTTTATTGTCCTGCTGCTGGTGATTTTTATTTTATAAGCAGTTTCGTATTCCATCCTTGGTGCTAAATTGTTGCTGTTTTTTTTCTTTTACTTGCTAGACACAGTAATTGTATTCTTCTAATTTTTATCACATATGAGTTGGAAACTGCCTTGAGGGTCCTTTCGAGACTAACAGGATGTCTAGAAATGCATAAAGAACAACCCCATTGAACTTGTTGCTCACATACTATAAATACCAATCTACACCACTATGGTTTCATGTCGGTGTCATGTTCGGTTGGGAAAATCATGAAAACATTATGAGTTCTGTAGCTTCTGTCTCTATATATCAAATTGAAAACACTTGATGTCCTGCATTAAGGATGCACCAATGAATAGCATCATGCTGTCTTCCCCCCCCCTTTTTTTTCCTGGCTATTTTAACATGTAGTGGGGCTTTACACGTTAAAAGGGTGGTCTGTAGCCTCCTCTTCTTACTGCAGACCTTCGCTACAGCAGCTAGATGCTGCGGCGAAGGAGCGCAGTTAAAAAGGAACAGGGAAACTTCGCTCCTTTTTAGCGTTGCAGTTGTGACGCACTAAATGGAAAAGGCACCATTGGTTGCCTTTAGTCCGTCACAACTGCACAGCTCATACAGAAGCTGCGCAGTTGTGACGGCGTCGTTACATGCGCTGTATAAACCGCGCTATGTAATGACACCAGCGTCATTATGTGCTAGGGCTGGGCAGCATGCAAATGCTGTGCACTCCCCAGCCTTAATCATGCCCCGGGCATGGCCCAAAAGGGCCATCTGTACCGAGCCTGTGTTACTTTGTTACATCAGAAATCTCTGTTAAAATAGGAAGGCCATTGGGTAATAATTGCCACATCACCAGGCAACAGTCATAATCTCTCAGTTGACTCCCTTTGCAGCTTTCAACATGCCTTGCTAAAGCAAGAGTTAACACACCTTATAGAAATCTTCTCATTTTATAATACTAGCACCGTGGATGGGCCTCATGTGTTCAGTCTGGCTGTAATGTCTAGGCCAACATGTGCAAAGCATGGTTAGTGGCCATGCTGACTGGGGATTCTGGGCATTGTACTCCAAAATGTAGTGTTTTTCAGACTTTGACGATGCAACGGCAGCAGACTTAGGTTTTCAAATTTAGTGTATATTGGAGTCCCATTGAGTTGAATGGCAGCACATTCCCATTTTGTCCCTCACCCTTTGCCGTCTACGTAAGCATAAAACCGCATAAGGCAGGAGTGCGTATGCCAAGGGCGCACTGTATGTTTTCAGGCTGGATGTGTAATTATTGATTTGTTGATTTATTTAATTTATATCCCATCTTTCTCCCAGCATGGGATCCAAGATGGTAGTAGGGTACCTTTTATTAAGGCAGGGCATGGATCATGTGTAGGGTTCCTGAGTAAGTAGGCCCAGTTGGAACATCGCATGCATGAAGATTAAAGGTGGGACACGAACAAGGCAGAGACAGGGATTTCACTTTTCTCCTTGATTTGTCCCTTCTGCTGATTTCAATTCCAGACATGCTCATTTCTGCAAATTTCTACTCATAACATCTTCATTTCTACTTTTATAAGGCTTCTTTACATCCCTTTCCTATTGGAATTTCCTTCCTCCTTTTCTTTTCAATTTGCTGCTGAAACTTTCCTCTTTTACCTCCAAATGCTTGCATTTCTTGTTGTGGCCCAAAACATTTAATAAGAGTATAAAGCCTAGTATTATTTTTTTCCATGTATTTCCATCCTCTCCGCTCTTTTAACATATGCCTTTTCAATTCATGCTTTTCAGGTTACCTTGCTCCCCGGAACCTTCCAAGTGCAGGTTTTTTCCCATTTCTCCAAACTGTGCTGTGTAGTTCAGATGCCACCTGCAAAAGCACGCCATATACACCTGAGGATCTGTTACCCAAGCTAAATGATATCTCACCCCTAATAAGCAGGTAAGCCTTGTTTCTGTGGGAGAGTGCCCAAAGTCTTACCAAAGGGCAAGGGTAGTGCTTGTGAACACTGAACATGTTGCTGTTTTAAAATGATGACTCTGAGATATGCACTGGTCAAGTTTTTACTGATCTGGTAGCTCTTATGTACAGACGGACCACTTCAGGCTACAGGCAAATGCTCACATGATTTAATGTTCACTCATACTCTCTTGACACAGGTTAATACAATGACATGAAGAATGTTGAGCTAGAACCTTTCTTCTGAAGATGTAGAGTAGCAATGTACAATCCTGTCATAGTTTAAAAAAAACCCAAAAGAATCAAAGGGAGTCAAATAAACAAATCCACTTATTCCAATCATGAGAGGGGGGCTGCTTGTAGCAATTACTTGGATCCGTGCTAGACCTCTTGCATAGTCTTTTAAAAAAATTATTAAACCTGTCACATGAATTATGGAAGTAATATGGGAGCTGAAACAGTGAACAAACAAGCAAAACTAATTTTTGTCAATCAGTGAATGAATGAACAGTTTCAAGTCATGCATAAGATATGGCTAATGGATAATCTTGCTTTGTTATATTAATAATAATTCAGATGTGGAATTTAAACCTAAATCTAACTTGGGTTCTATATGAGAAAGAAACCTGTGGCAAACTGAAGACTGACAAATTTACATTGGCAAAGGAATCTTTTGCTGCAATAGAGTAACATGCTGTAAATGTCATTATTTATTTTTGCTATATGTACTAACAAAATGGTTGCATGACTGGCTACCAAGGGCCACTACTACACTACTTCATCCTAGTTCTGCAGTCTCTCTCTCTCTGTGTGTGTGTGTGTGTGTGTGTGTACATGCGATTCTTAGCTTCCAACATCAAAGTGTATTGATATATTTGAAATGTGTCTTCCCATCCCTAATATCTTGGGGCAACTTGGACTAACAAAATCTTTGTGTTTTTTCAGCTTTTTCTGATACCACTGTAGAGTAGCCACAGGAATCTTTGCACTCCAGGACTTTTTTCTTTCTTTTTTGTGTGAAGAAAGCATACAATCTGATAAAAGAAAAGTGTATTTTGTACATAGTGCAGTGTTTCCTATACATATAATGGTGCTTTTTACACAGAAAAAAAATTACGTTTTCAAAACAAAGCCAGAAATGTGAATAGGCATTGAAAGCTGAACAGAAACCTACATATTCTTGCACAGCAGGGAGAATAGTGTTGAAATTATTCCTCCCTGCATGCAAGAACAAAGCATGTAAAGATTTACATTCCTAATCCTACTTCTCTACCTCCCATGTCTGCCAGCATCTGATTCATAACTCATTCAGATAAGCATTACCATATTTTCACTGACTTGATCTGAGGCATTAGCATGGCATCCTGGATGCTTTGGTTGTACTGATTTTGCAATACTGGTGCAATAAAATATGGCCCTCAGTCAGTCACCCTTGGCTTTGGACTTCTCCACTTTTTGCCTCACACTGTGGGTGACGTAAGAAAGGCATTGTTACCTAAGCCTGGGAAGGGAACAAATTCTTTCTTTATCAGATTTCTACTTCTGATTCAAATATACCCACCAACTAAGAAGTCGGTCTCATTGCAGTGCGCTTTCTTCATTTAATTATGATTAATATTTGTAGTGTTTAGTGGACCAATCTTGGTTCCCATCACCAAAGAGTGACTTTCCCCATGGTTAGCCAAGTAAAGTCCTAACTGTAGGAATTTTGTTTTGTTTTCTTCGCTTCATTTAGCCTGAGCAGAAATCTGATAAAATGGCTTTGTTTTAGTGAAAGCAAGATCAAAATAGGCTCAGTAGCAAGCCTGAAGAAAAACTCTGCCATGAAATAGACTTAGAAGGAAATCCGTGTTCTGATAGGAAGCCTGTGTGAGATTTGATATAAGAAACTTCAGTCGGAGGGTAATTATAAGTGATGATGCAGGATTCTTCTCCCTTCTTTTTTCTTATCAGAAAACAGAGAAGGTCAGCTAACCCAGAGAAGGACAGCAATCCATCATCCCAGAGTGCTGATGTTCCCAAAAGCAGAAATGGATCATTGGGTAGGTTATTTCATTCTATTAAGAGTTTAGTAGGCTTTCTTTCTCTGCTGCAGATAAAGTTCTAATAAGGGGAAGCTCTTTGGACAAAGGCCCAGGGGAGTTGTGTCAAAAACGATTGCTTGGCTTTCTGTGGATACTAGAATGAACAAGCCATTCTTTTACACTGTTGAGAATACTTCAGTGAGCTACAGCATCTGGCTTCTGTGTCAATGCGCAAAATGCGTCCTCTCTATGTTTTACTCACTGTTTTAAAAGAGCCCTCCAAATTGGCCCCTTTAAAACTAGCCAAAACCTGGAACAGATTCACCCTGATAAGTTTGTATGTTATTGCAACCCAACAGTACAATCTTAAGAGTGGCTGGGGCCAGGCAGAATGCTCATGTTGGACAGGGCAAGAAGTAAGTGTTTGTGTGTGGGCAAACTTACCCATCCTCCTCTTCTTATAGAGTTTACCATATATACTTGACCTCATGTATAAGTCGAGAGCTGGTTTGGAGTCCAAAATTATAGATTTTGATATGATGCATAGCTAAGTTGAGGGTAAAGCTTCAGTCATGTAAAGGACGAAGCAAAGGAAAATGATGCCAAAGAACTTACAAAATTTTGGCATGCATAAATGTTTCCACTCACCCTAATGGATGGAAGGATAAGGAGGAAACTACCACCACTATTGTCCTACCAGAAGGAAAGGCCAGAAGCAGTGCCATGGTGGAGAGAATAGAGGGAGCTAGTGCTTCTTTTAGATTTTCCCAGGACAGACTAAGCTCTAGCTTTTTGCCACTCTATCAGAGAAGGAGATGATTCTTTTTTTGATAAGAGATAAAGTATAGCATTTGCACTGACCCATGAATATGTCAACCCAGGTTTGGGGGTAAATTTTTTCATTATAATTTTTAGATTTAAGCAAGAGTATATACAGTAGTTTCTCATAATACCTTCCAACAGTTTGTGTAGGAGGTACAGAGGTGGTGAGAACTGAGAGTTGCTTCTGGATATGCAAATACAGTACAGAAAATGTTCATAATGCCCAGCCATGTTTCCAAGCTCTGGTTAGCACCCACAGGTGAATCATGTCCTGACCTAGGATAGGTTGCAGCAACCGCAATGCTATCTCTTTATCTCTTTCTGTTTAGAAAGATGACTCAATATGACAGAAAAATTGAGAGCAGAAGAAAGAGAATAGTGAGATAGCCCAAAGGAGGAAAAGGGAAACAAACTGATTCAGTATAAAATTTAAAATGGGTGCCATTTTTCTGCTTGGGGTTGAAGGTATGGCCTGGATCAACTGAACCCAAAGACTACTGTTTTAAAGCCTGTTAAATGATTTTTTTAAAAAAACAAAACAAAACAAAACAAAACCAAGAAGAAAGACATCCTGAAAATGTGTGCTAAATGTGTTTCAAGCACATTGTTTTTGTCAGTGGGAGCTTTTAAACCTTTTTCTTATTTTTTAAAAAACCGTTCATAAAAATTAAACAAGTTATTTTATCTTATCTGTTTTCACCATGGGTCCATTGCTCCAATAACATTAGAATGCAAACAGTATTTTGAAAGGTTTAAATGTGTTGATATTGGACCAGTCGCTCAGTGGAATTTATATCAATTTGGATTCCGATTTGGATGCATCATGTCACTTCTGCATCTGATATTCGTTCTTTTAAAAATGATAAGCAGTTACTTATAAAACATTTGTGAATGATTATGGTGGTGGTGGTGGTGATGATATAATATTATTTTATGATGAATAGCTATCTATTGCACAAATATGCTCCCCTTCTCTTCCTCATCTACTATTAAGTAGTAATTAGATTAAGTAATTACATAATGCACAGAATACGTTGGTTTAATTGCATAAATGTAATAGGAAGTTGGACTTGATTCTCTAGTATCTGTAACTATATTTAGGAATACAACATCTCCCCTGTAATTGTTCTGCAGGGTTATGTGGTAGATACTGGTTTTAAAGGCCTGTAAGAGCGATTGGAATTGGCTCTGATGCAAGAGTGATTCATGCCACTTTTCTCTGGCCTCAGTGCTAGCTCCAGAAGCACTGGAGGATCTTTAAACTAGTGTCTCCAAAGCACTCTGCTCCTTTCTGCAATGTAGTCCCATGGGAACTGTCATCCTGGAAATGTATGTATCAGCCATTCATTTTGCCTGATAGGCAGGACAACAAACCATATTTTGATCAGAAGTTTTTTGGTAGGTTTTTGAAGCTATGTGGCCATGTTCTGGAAAAGTTTATTCCTGACATTTCGCCAGCATCTGTGGCTGGCATCTTCAGAGAATGCTGGCATAGAAGGGAATGGAGTATATATACTGTTGGTTGAGAGGAAGCGATTTGCATGTTAATCTGTGTATTGTTTGGTCCCCTACATATGACTTGGTCAAGTTTATGGCCACATAATTACACACTCATATAGGGCAAACCCCTCACTACATCAAAGACTGGGCTCACTTCATAGAACCCCCCCCCCGACAACCTCGAACTCAAACCCAGAGACATACTAATCAGCTTTGATGTGGTCTCCTTGTTCATCAAAGTCCCTATTATGGATACTATGGCTTTTTCCAGAAGACATCACAGCCCTGCTCAAACATTGCCTCACCAAAAGCTACTTCCAGTGGAACAATGAATTCTACAAGCAGAGAGATGGGGTAGCCAGGGGAAGCTCTCTGAGCCCTGTGATAGCAAACTTTTACATGGAACGTTTTGAAAAAGGAAGCCATGGAAACAGCACCAAAAAGCCCACAACATGGTTCTGATATGTGGATGACATTTTCACCATTTGGAGCCATAGAAAAGAAGATCTGACCTTGTCTCTGAACCATCTGAACAACATCCACCTGAACATCCAATTCATGATGGAAAAAGAAAAGAATGTTGCTATTCTTGGATATCCTGGTCATCCACAAACTGAACCAATGTTTGGGCCACACAGTATACAGAAAACCTGCACACACGGGCAGATACCTATACAGGAACTCCAACTATCATCCAGGACAAAAAAAGAAGCACAGTAAAAACACTGGTAGACTGAGTAAAAAGGATCTGTGAACCCCACTTCCTGGAAGATGAATTGAAGTGCCTAGGATAGGCTGGGCTTTACAGGCTAATGGTTACTCCAGCTCAGACATCAGAAGGGCTGCCAGATCCAGAAAGTCCCATAGGAGTGAAGGCATGAAAACAATGAAAGGGAAGGTATTTTTACCATACATCAAAGAGGTCACAATCAGAATAGGGAAACTGGTGAGGAAGCACAACCTCCCAATGGTTTACTGATCAAGAAAATCCAAAAAATGCTGCACTCAGCAAAGGACAGAAGAGACCCTCTCATGGCTGCAGGAGTTTACCACATATTGTGCAGCTGTGGACAAATCTACATAGGGACCACCAAGCACAGTGTGAGACGCTGCAGATTGAGTCAGCCAGAAAAATCAGAACAGATTATAAACCATCCTGGGCATAAAGGACTGTTTGAAAACACTGACATTCTGGATCATGCCAACAACTATCAGGTCAGAATGCACAGGGAAGCCATTGAAATCCACAAACACCTGGACAATTTCAATCGGAAATAAGAAACCCTTAAAGTAAACAAAGTTTGGCCACCAGTCCTGAAAAACAGCAAGACCCAGTAAATGCAAATGAAAACCACCCAGGATCAGGGAAGTTTCCCAGCAGACAATTGATCACTAATTCAATAAACATCCTGAGGCCTTTCCATTCCATAACAGAACAATACACATATTAACATATAAATTACTTCCTCTCAACCAACAGAATATGTACGCCACTTTCTTCCATGCCAGCATTCTCTGAGGCTGTCCAGCCACAGCTGCTGGTGAAACGTCAGAAATAAACTCTTCCAGAACACGGCCACATAGCCTGAAAAACCCACAAAAAAACTATGGATACTGGCCATGAAAGCCTTTGACTTCACATGTTTTGATGTTCCAAACATAAAAGAAGCAAGCTATTCCCTATCTTTTTGTTCTTCAGTTTTCTAAATTTATTCCTTCATGATCCTGTGGCCTTTGAAGTCAGAGTTAACTATGGGGCTTTACAGAATGCCCCAAAGGGGTGGTCTGTAGGCACCCAGAAAAGCGCCAGACTGGGGCCAGGGCTGCCTCACTGGCAGCCCTTGCAGCCCCAATCTGCTGCTTCCCCAGGCCATGGAGAAGCAGCAAACTGCCGCTTCTCTGTGGCCTGAAGTGGGGTGCAGCAGGGGCCCTGGGCACTTGCTGCACCCCACTATCCCTGGCTCTCTCGAGGGGAGAAAGGGGCCACCACCATGGCCCCTTTCCCCTCGGGCTCCTTGGCACGGCCATGTGAGGGCCGTGCCAAGGACGCAAGCACCAAGAAGGAGCTCTGTTTTGGAGCTCCTTCTTGCACTGCAGAAGGGGAACCATAGGTGCCCTCTTACTGTGTGATGACGTCAGGCGCACGCTGTGCTGTCTAAACACAGCACGTGCCATGACTTCATTGTGGTGCACATGTATGGATGGCACGCTGTAAAGATGGCACCATCCATATGCACCAGGGCTGGGGAAGGTGCAAATGCTGCATGCTCCCCAGCCCTAATCACGCCCCGGTGATGGACCTTTGGGGCTGTCTGTACCGGGCCTAACTAACTGTGGTTTGTCAAGACATTAGTTCAGAACTAACTGTGTCTGGCAAACATCTTTCAAACCATTATTTGCCTGTTCAGGAATCAAGTTGAGCCATAAATGTGTGTTCTTAAGTGAAAAGAGAAAATATAAATGCAAGAATAGATAACTGGTCCAGCAACAACCCAACAGATGTTTGCTGGCAAATGTGCACAAATTGTCCTACAAGTATGAGTTTCGCGAGTTTTAGTCTGCAATATAAGGCCTCAGACACAAATATCAGAAAACAAATAGAGAGTCATTCAGATCTGAAGGGGGACTTGTGGTTTAAACTGAGAGAAGAGGAAAAGCAGGATACAAGGTTAGATTTTGGACTCTTCCCTTCTGCAACAGAAAACTGCCCCTACATTTTCCTAGTTAAATTTTCCCCACATTATTTTAAGTGGATTTGGTCTTCCTTGCCACTAAAAGGATCCTTTGTGTGGAGATTAGACTCAGTCAAAACTATCTTATATTCTGCCCACATTTCTTCTCCTCCTCTTAGACACAGTAAGTGCTTGCATGCAAAAATACTACTATGGTAATACAGAGAGGCCGCAGTGCAATGAGGGGAATGTTTCACATTAACATACTGCAAGTGTGCAGTTGTATGTATGTGCCTAACACCAGCAAAGGTGACTCTCATTAACAAATGTCTGCTTGCATGGCACAATGAATGGTGAATCCATTCTAAGGTTTTGGATAAACTTTAAAAAAGCTATCTACTGTAAGGTACTGAACATTTTGACTAGCTTTTTCAAAGTTCCTGGAGTGGATTCACTACCCCACTGACATGAGGGCACCCACCGCTGCAGGTTTCATCCGATAAACTGCCTCACCAACTGCTACATCCCTGCTGATGGGAGGCATTGTTTAGCCTACAGAAGAAGAGTCACGAGCTTACATAAGCTGACAGAATCAACATACTTCAGCATATGAAAACATTTGCATGTTTCATTTTGTTTATTAATCACTGCAAAAGTTAATTAATTCAACTTTTGATTTGGAAGGCCAAGTGGAAAATACATCAACAGCAGCCAGAGTTCACTTCCTCAACAAGATTCTGAGTCTCGGAGAGGTAATTTTCTATCTACTCTCTTTAATGAGATCATTTTTTAAATACCACATTGCAATCTAATGTTAATCTGTGTTTTTATTTGACAAAAATAGTGCAGCTTTGAGAAAAGTGTTGACTTTTTGCATAAATAATTGACAGATCTTATTTCTGATTCTTCGATAGAATTATTGTACAAAAACATTTCAACAATAGGAGTACTCTTGTCCCTCCACATTTGCGGCTTTGATATTTGCGGATTTGATTATTCAAGGATTTTATTAGTATGTTCCTCTCTAGAAATATCTAGGTCCTCCAGAGCAACTCTGTGCTCAGCTTTAACCAAAAGTCATGCTGGAGGACTAGAGATTCCTAGAGAGAACACCCAGCTAGGCATTTTTAGCTCCTGCAGTGCAATTCTTTGGTCAATGTCTGGCAGATGTTGACCACAGAGTTGCAATAAAGGACATAGAGATTCCTAGAGAGGTGTTCTCTCATGTAAAAACAGTGTTTTTGTTATTTGTAGTTTTTCCACATTCATAGGGGTCCTGTGCCCTTAACCTTAGCAAATGTGGAGGGACGAGTGTACAATGAAAGGTAATGTGATTAGATTATGAGTAGGCACAGCAGAGCATAACTGTGTCACACAGGCCTTGCAAGGATCCCATTGACCATCAAACGCAAATTATATTATGTTAGTCCTTTAAAGAATAGTTGGAGCATGAAACAATTATAGCCTAATTTTTTTCTTTAAGTTGATACAATCGTTTTTTAATGAAGATGTTGACTATCCTGAAAAGGCCCTGGGCTTCCTGTGGGATACAACACCTGCACAACCCACACAACACCTGGTTGCCGGGGAAATCAGAAGTAAAAGAGTATGGAGGGAAAGAATATTTGGAAAAAAAAAATCAATCTGGTTGAAAAACATGTTTCACAAATCCATTGAAACCCTGATGGGAAGAATCCTGGATTGATCTTTACAAATAGTTTTTTCTGCACAAAATTTGCAGGTGGTTGTTTTGTATAGAAAGCATTTTCTGTGCAGAAAAAAAAAATATTTCTGCACAAAAATATTTTATCTGCAGAAAATTCTGTTATCTGTGCAAAAATACCATGTACCAATTTTGTACAGAATACATCTTGAATTTTGAGTAGGCTTCGGAAACTGCAGTTTTCAGACTTTCTCAGAGCTGGAAGAAAATTGCTAAAATTACTAACTACTTCATTCAAAAAGCAAATTAGCAAAAGAATTACATCCCTGTAAAAGAGAGACTGATTCTACATCCAGACTGCAGAAGCAACTCAGTTTGATACCCCTTTTACTGTAATGGCTCAATGCTATGGAATTCTGGAAATTGTAGTTTTGTGAGACATTTTCTCTTCTCTGTCAGAGAGCTCTGGTGCCACCACAAACTACAATTCCCAGCATTCCATAGCATTAAGCTATAGAAGTTAAAATCATGCAACCTGACTCTCAGAATATATAACTTTGGAGTGTTTTATTCCCCAAATAAGCCCATTCATTTAAAGGAATAAATCCTTCTAAGAACATCCTGAGACTCAGCCTCTCTTTTACATCCAATTCATTTGATGTCTCTAGATCCTTCTGCTCCCCCCACCACCCAGCAGTAAAACACACAGTGTATGAAAAATAAGTGTTTTTCTGGATGTACACATGTTCAGGGATCCACAGAAGAAACAAGGGACTTATGTCAAAATGTCCAGTAAATGGTTCAAAATTTCCTGTTTCAGAAATTTTGGAGGTTGGAATCTAAGGAGCTGTACAAACATCCCTAAAGGGGTGGCATGCAGCCACTCCATCTTTGGCTGGATTTGGGCCATGGCAACCTCATGCCATGGCCCTGATCCAGCCTTCCAAATGTACAAAAAGGAGCCGCAAAAATCAGCTCTATAGTTTTTTGTGGAGCTTTCGGGCTATGTGGCCATGTTCTGGAAGAGTTCCTTTCTGACATTTCGCCAGCATCTGTGGCTGGCATCTTCAGAGAAAGAGAAAATCAGCTCCTTTTTGTGCCCTTGAAAGGGCACCATAGCCGTGGCACAGCGGCTATATGGTGCCCCTTCGGCCCTGGAGGGGCATCATGGCACCCTGGCAGCATCATCATCAAGGGATGCCCTGATTCTACCCCCAGGCTGGCACAAACTGCCAGTCTGTACAGGGCCTAAGTAGCCACTTGAAGAAGAGTCTTAAGTAGCCACCTGAAGAAGAGTACACATAGACCAAAATGTGTTGGGCTTTTCTATCAATAAGCAACCATCTTTTGAGGTGCTTGAGATGTGTCACTTGTTTCTTCTGTGCATTTCATTAGATGCTTCCCAGGGTTTGCTTCTTTCATGTTTTAGAAGCCAGTGCCAATGGCTTTTTTGAGATTAGGTGTGGCAAAAATTGTTACCATATGACCTAGTTAGGAAATATAAGAGGAAGACTACATAGACTCTAACAGTATGGTTGACTGTAGCTGGGCAATCCCATTTCAGATTTTATACCAGTTCTGATGTTCTGAGTCCTGGTGATGGTGGTGGGGCTAACATTTTCCAATTATTTGTACTAGGTTGGGGAATCATGAGATTCTGTAGATGTTATTGTATTGCAGCTCCTAGCCCTATTCAACAGAGCCAATAGTGAGGAATACTGAGAGTTGCCATTCAACAACATCTCTAGGGTTGTATAATCACCATCACTATTTTACACCACTTTTGTTATTCAAAGTATTTGAGATTTCTTTTTAAAAAACTCATTTGACTTTCCAAAACTTGTTCAAGTCTCGCTCAAACACATCTTCTGCTGAATTTTATGTTTAACAGATGCAGAGGCGAAAATCATTCGTAGCAAACCTTAAAGCTGATATCTGTGAAGTTATGACAACAAATGCACCTTCTCAGAGTGTTCTTTGGGATGTCTTTGGAAGAAATATCTACAAGACATTTTGCTTCAACAACATGTCTCTTGTGCAATCATTTTTTCAGGAATTCAGAAATCAAATTCCTAAAGTGAGTATGCATCTCTCTTTTTTTCCCCTTCATTTTTTTTGTAGTGGAGAAAAAGGTTGCTAAGCAATGACCCTCATCAAGCTGCTTAGATGTCTTCTCTGTAATTATCTATTGAACTGACTTTGCATTGTCACCATTCAGTCACAAGGCTCCCGCAGCTGGCAACACTCTTAAGAAAGATCTTGCTGTTCTTTGTGCTTCATGAACTCCTATAGCTCAAATTTGAAAAGCACAGCAAAGATGAAAGAGTGATATTTATCTCCGACTGCTACAAAACAGGCAGTGCCAGCCTCTTAATGGCTAAGGTGGAAGACAGCTAAGGCTTTGCACGAGAAGTCTTAGGACTAAACTTGTCATGTGGACAATAGGTGTGGTTGTGTAAACCCAGTTGTGTTCAGACATGTAATCCTTTTTCACACTAGGGGACAAACAGGATTTAAACAAGAGTTTAACGAGAGTCAAACAGGAAATACCCTATGCTTATCACAGGACATTTCCTGTTTAACTCTCGTTTAACTCCTGTTTAACTCCCGTTTGCCCTCTAGCCTGATAAAGCAGGTAGAGAGAAGGAAGTTTAACCAGTCAACCCTAAGAGTTGTCATGGTTCTCATGGTAAGCAGAGTTAGTTACAAAATGCCATTCCCTAAAGGATAACCCCTAGACTATATAAATAACTGTTAGACTATCTCTCCAGAACGATCAGTTCACAGATGTTTAAATATGTTCCCCCACACACCCTTTTCATTGGCTTCCTTGACTTTCCATGCTGCTTTTACCAGCCCTCTCTTAGCTAGCTTTCTAAACATGAGGATAAAAACTTATATGAAGATAGCTGATTCCATTAACACTGAGTCTCAGAAGATACAAGCCTCCCTTTCCACGGATAATATCCTTGCTCCAAGGGCTGGCTCACATGTGGTAACTTTCTGTAAAGAGACCATTTCCACATAGGGAAGTCACATGTGCGTATGATTTCATCATTAGTCAAGCTGAGTGGAGCCTGTTCTATCCATTTCCACAAATCATTAGAGGACTGGGAATCATTTGATTTAATTTTCAAACTGTGGTCGCTTCCTGCTCTTGCATCCTTTTTTAAAAAAATAAGACCATTGTTTATCACAGCTCCACCTCCTCAAATTGTTTGCGACCTCCAAGACCCAATTTTGGGAGAGAAATGCTTTTTAAAATCCAGAATACCCTCTGATCCTTCCCACAATGAAGGAGGCAATGTTGGTATATTTTTGCTGTCTGAGATCCGAGGGAAAACTTTTTCTTTTTCTTCTTTCTTTCTTTCTTTCTTTCTTTCTTTCTTTCTAAAAGTGACTTTCTAAATTTCCTACATATAAATCCTATCTATATAGAGAGGGATGATGTGGGAGATGAAGGTGAGAGAAATGTTGCAAAACAGGTTGTCTAATTTTAAATCCACTTTCAGAGGTGAGAGACCACTAGGTTGAAAGACGCATGATTTCATATCATATGGAAACTGTAGGACAAACAAACATAATCTGAATAAAAGTAGTTTGAGGGAGAAATAGGGCATTAGCCAGATACAGTGAGCCTTTTCCATCTGTGGTGATTTGGTTCCAGGCTTCCTTGCAGATGGGAAAAAAGTGGGAGCTCAAACCTATTAGTCAATGGACAGCAATGTGTGTTTGTACATACTCATGGGCAAATGCCACCATTGGTTAATAGGAGGCAGGGCAATCTGTAGGAACCCTGGTGGCGCAGAGGTTAAATGCAGCTATTGGTAGCCATTCACAGTTCCAAGGTTGGGAGTTCAGTCTCCAAGGTCCACTCAGCCTTGCATCCTTCTGTAGGTTGCTAAAATGAGTACCCAGCTTGTTGGTGGCAATTACAGTGGTCCCCCGGGTTACGAATCCCCCAGGGTACGAAAACCCCGGGGTACGAAAGAGCCGGGGCCAGAAAAACGGCCCCAGCTTGCGAAAAAAAACCCGGGGTACGAAAAAAAAGTACTGGCCCTTTAAATCTGCCACACGGCGCTACAATTAAAGCGGTCCCCCGGGTTACGAAGATTTCCGGGTTACGAAAGTGATTACGGAACGGATTACTTTCGTAACCCGGGGACCACTGTAGTTTACACATTGTAAACCACTGAGGGAGTGCTTAAGTGCATTGATAAATGGTATAGAAATGTACTTGCTATTGCTATTGCTTCAGTCTGTGGATGGCTGGCCTGCTGTTATTGTGGGCCCATCATATTACCCTTGGGACTGCCATTTACATCTACATATGGACATCACCCCCCCCCCCCATTTGACATAGTATATGAATCAAAATATTTTATTTTATTATCCTTACTTTTATTTGAACATTCATATATATTCAAATTTTAACATTTTATAAGGAAGAAACATGCGAGGGGGTATCCAAAAGTTTTAATGATCACCTTTTTAAAAAATTGACAGAAAGTTTGTTATGATTTGTAGATGTTAACTTATCTCTATGTAGTCACTATCTAGGTTTATACATTTTCCCCAGCATATCGTGACCTTCCGAATACCTGTTATTGTAGAAGTACGAGGGGGGTATTGTAAAGTAATAATTATCTTATTTAGTTATTATGGCATATTGATGAAATTTTATCAGTGTCATCCTTGGGCCCTAAGTGCACATTGCTGAGAAAATCAGCTCATTGTGTCCTTTATTTTTGTGACTGGCTGTGCCAGACATGACTAAAGTGTAAAATCCTCATCAGGCACAATCTGCAGACTTCTACAATATCAGGTATTCGGAGGGTCAAGATAAGCTGGGAAAAATGTATAAATCTGGATAGTGACTACATAGAGATAAGTTAACAACTACAAATCAAAACAAACTTTCTATTTTTTTAAAAAAAGGTGATCATTAAAACTTTTGGATACCCCTTTGTAGTTCAAATTAGATCAGTTTAAGTAAATTCAATATTTAACTTAGCACATCGGTTAAACTTTACACATAAAAAAGGCTGAGAAGAGGAGAAGAAGGAGGGATCAGACCTCCAAATCTCATGTCCCTCTTGCACACACAAACTGGGTCCGGATCCACCTTTTGAGAACCAAAAGGGGAAATATGTGAGAATAAATTGCACTGGAAAAATTGGAATCCATGGCAGTGGAAGGGGAAATTATGCATTCCATGTAGTTAAATATATTTAGTCATATTTAATTTTTCATATAGAACAAGGATTTCTGTTAGGTCAGGAGTGAATTGGGTTAAGGGGGGGGAGTTCATTTCACTCTCTTCAGCAGAACTTTGTAGGGTTGCACACACACTTCAGAAAGAGTGGTATAATTTGGGCATTTGGGCTATTCTCACCATTTTTCAGCCTTCCTTCAGACTCCATTGTTCTTTCTTGAAAGTGAGAAGTGGGGGGAGTTGGAAGAGCAATCATTTCCTGGTTTGAGGGGGGGGGGGCTGAAGTAGGTTGTTAAAGGCCTAAAAAGAATTGATATGGCATTTGCATGGCCAAGAAATTTCATTTCTTCCAATTTTGAGGACCCTTGGAGATGGATGGAGAAGAGCATAGGGGGCTGCATGTGTAAGAATTACATAAAGGAATGGAGAGTCAGCATGTAAGATGGAAATTCTACATATAAGAAACCTCAATTCTTTATAAGAGTAGGAAATTAAAACCAACTAAAAAGCAAGAAGGGAACTTTTTGTAGAATGATGTTGCCATTCTTGACAAATCACTCTTTCATTATATGCATCTTTCATAACTTTTGGTAGTTTGATATACAGTTGGACCTCCATATCCACTGGGAAATCCATTCTGGACCCCCCTCCCCCACAGATACCTAAATCTGTGCATGCTCAAGTCCCATTGAAATGAATGGTGGTGCCATGCCCATGTACTTCCTAGCACAACCATATGCACACACCGCCATTAAGTAAAACGGGGGCTTGCCATCCTTAAATGATTAAATCTGCAGATGGCAAATCCACTGATAAGGAGGGCAGACTGTAGTATTAGAGAAATGTCTAAATCTGCTTCTATTCTCTCCTCCTCTCCCTTCCTCTCTCACTCTCTAATATTCTTTTTAATGTTTCCTTCTTTTCTTTTCCTTTTTAGTTGCAGCACAATTCGCAGTACCAGGTAGCTTTTGTCAAGGAAACAGTTTCATTCCTATCGCTCATCTCCCAAGTGCAGAATGAAACCTCTATATGGAGCTCACTTCTCTTGCTCCCAGATATCACCCAAGGTGTCATCAATGTGAAGGACATGGTGGCTGCTCTTCAGAACACAAGCAGGTAAAAGAGAAAGCAAGCCATACACTGCAGTCATAATCATTACACTTGGTCGTTTGCTGACAATGATGTTGGGCAGCTCTATTATAAAGGGAAGTGCTCTAAAATAAAAGCATGCTGTTTTGGTGGCTCAGTATTTTGACTTCATGCTCAGTTCCCAGATGGGCAGTGAACTCTGCCAGGGAGAACTAGCACTGGAAAGAAACAGTGAACCACATCATACTGGCAAATAGATTTCTTGTAAAGGTTTTGTTGCACAGCATTATTGAACTAAATCTTTGCAACTAAACTAAATCTAGAACACTGAGTAAAAACTGAGAGGTTAGTAATCTCATAATCTATTATGTTGCTAGTAATTAAGTACTGCACCAACCATACGTTCCATGGGGAGGAAGGCAAAGGAGGAAGGGGCCAATGAAAGAGACACAATTAAGGCAGGACAGAGGAACTTCTTCAGTGGCTGCCATCACCACTGCTGTTGACCTCAAGAATATGTGTGATGGGCATCACATTCTCTTCATTGCCATATAGTGGGGTGGGCAAATTGGTACCTGTGGGCCACTTGCCCTCCCAGGGCTATTTGTGTAAAAGAAAATGTGTTCTAGGTCACTTGTTGTGACAAAAAAGATCTGTCCTGACAGCATTGCCCCCCCCCCACACCACTAGAAAATGTTGGGTGCATTTGGGGGCAAACTTTTAAAATATTGTAAGAGGTATAGCCCTCCCAGATCTCCAGAGAGAGTCAATATGGTCTCTACCCCTGACAATTATCTATCCCAGGAACTGGGCAGGGCTCTGAACAAAAGGTATAGTACAGAATACAAAAGTCTTGATGTAGTAGGATGTCATCTCATATGGAATAAAAGGTGGGTCACTCATGTGCTCTTTTTCAGTTAGATGAAGGCTATCCCTTGCAGCCTGTGAGTGCAGACAGAGACGACAAAAAGGACATGTGAGGGAGATGATTCTCATGTGTGGGTGAGGGGAGCATGATTAAGTAATACATCGTATATACTCAACTATAAGTAGAGAAATTTATGCCCCAAAATTGACCCTAAAACTTTGAGTACACTTATTTAAGGGTCAGTGGATCAGTAGTGCTTAGAAAGGTTCTAAAACAAGCAAGCCTGATTTCCCAATCTCCATTGAACACCAATTCCTTTCCCTTCCAGTCCATTTTGCAAGCCTTCGTTTCCTATTGGAAAACCTCCCAATTTAAATCCACTTGCTTCTCTCTCAGGTCACTTTTGCAAGCCCTGGCTTCCTATAGAAAAAACGCACCAATTAAATCCACTTGCTTCTCTCTCTGGTCTGTTTTGCAAGCCCTGGCTTCCTATGGAAACAACGCTCCGTTTAAATCCACTTGCTTCCGTTCTCAATCCAGTGTTAAAACCTCTCCCCCAGCACCTGGGAATTGGTTGGGAGAAGTCCAGAGAAGGAGAAGAAGGGATGGAAGTGGTATTTCCCCCTTTCCATCCTTCCTTATAGCCCCCTATGTTTTACCCTCAATTTATCCATGGGTCATGTCAAAATCCAGGATTTTGACCCTGAAGCTTTCCCTCAACTTATACATGAGTATATACGGTATTTTGCTGAGTGCGTGTGTATATCTCTGTGTGTGTGTGTTTGTGTTTTATGTATTGATTACAACCTTTTAGTCATATTAACCTACTTAGAAAACAATGTCCCCTTTTAAAGGTTTGTTACAGAAGAAAAGGCAAATGATTCTCCGCTGATGATGGACAGCGATCAGAACATGCTTAGCAGTCTGTTCCATGCCCTGAACTGTTCAAAGCAAGGTGAGGTCATGCAGTTTGTCTCTCTCTTTATCATTTGATGAGCAAAGAGTAAAAGGTTGCATGATACACAATATTCTTCTTCCAGTTTGTAATAGTTCTTCCCTATTTATTTAAGAGCTAAGTATGTATTTGTTTCTGTATATATAGAGGTGTGGAACAGGTAGAGATAACAGCTGCAATCTTGTGATATTATGATGTAATTCAGTCAATGGAGCACTTTGCATGAAACATTCCTGGCTTAAAGAACTGTAATTTGCTAAAATGTGAATATGTTCTCCACTTCCATCTGCTGCAATCCACTGTTTTTGACCTGTTAATCCCAAAATGTAAAAAGCATAGTTCCCCATTATGTTTGAAATGGGTAATTTTTCCTTAAGTGTGCAAATGAATACACACACAATTGTCCAAAAGAAGAGACACACACAACCCCATCCGATAGGAAGCAAAGGCTTCTGACCAAATCTCTGATCCCAAGAGGATTCCATAGGATGCAGCTATGGCAGTCAAAGTGGAATGATAGTGCTATAACTGTGTGGTGTGAAAAGGCTTTAAACCCTTTATACAGAGTCAGTTGCTACTGTATATACTGAGTCCGACCATTTGGTTGATTTAGCCAGTACTGTCTGTAGAGGTTTTCTAAGGTCTATGGCAGACATGTGTATATGTATTAGTCACTAATGAAAGTGCTACATTTCCATACCATCTAGATAACATACAAAAAGCAAAAACAAAACAACAATAACTAAAGAAGAGAAGGTTAAGAGGTGATATGATAGCCCTGTTCAAATATTTTAAAGGATGTCATATTGAGGAGGGAGCAAGCTTGTTTTCTGCTGCTGCAGAGACTAGAACACGGAACAATGGATGCAAGCTGCAGGAAAAGAGATTCCACCTCAACATTAGGAGGAACTTCCTGACAGTAAGGGCTATTCGACAGTGGAACACACTCCCTCGGAGTGTAGTGGAGTCTCCGTCCTTGGAGGTCTTTAAGCAGAGGCTGGATGGCCATCTGTCGGGGATGCTTTGACTGGGAGTTCCTGCATGGCAGGGGGTTAGACTGGATGGCCCTTGTGGTCTCTTCCAACTCTATGATTCTATGATTCTAATAAAACAGTGATATTGTTCCCCATCACTTAAAAAAATAATTTTAGAAAGCACTGAACAGATGTGCTAACCAACTGGGCTGAAGACAAAGTGGCAGAAATGTATTTTGCATTCAAACAAGTTGGTGAAGTGAAATTCTGAACCTTGGGAAGATGTCATTGCGAAATTGCCTGAAGTGCCTATCTGTGTCTATCATCACAATTAAAGTTAAGAGGCAGTCTTTCACTTTTTTCTTTTTGGCTTTATCTTGTTTATTTTTCCAGATAAGAACAACTCAGTAATGAACGATATTTGTGAATTTTCCCCTTATTGGAGAAATAATTGGACCTTATTTACTGATATGAAAAACGTTTTAAGGTAAGATCACAATCAGAGTTTAGTTTCTTTAAAGCAGTATTTCTTAATCTCTCTGATGTGAGAGACCAGTAGAGGTTTCCCACAGTGTTTCAGGAACCAGTACCATATTTCCACTCATTGGCTACAACTGTTTCTTTCTTTTTCTGGAAACATGCCATGGACCAGCAGCCAGTGGCTAACAGACCACTGTTTTGAGTATCTCTGCTTTATATGGTGAAAATTGGGGGTTCTTCTAATGTGGAAATCTATTATGAAATAGAGGAAAGGGGTGATAAGAGGGAAAGTTAGCAAAAAATGTATTATTTTCACCAGATCATCTGCGTACTCATACAGTACCCATTCTATTGTTTGGGCAAATAGGTCTGCAAACCAGTGGCATATTGTGAAGCATCCATGCTTTAGGGCTGGTGTTTGTACAACTTTGATACAACACTAACAGTACAATTTCGTCAATAGTAAGACATAGTGTCTGAGCATAGTGTCCAATAGTGCTTACTCCCAGAGAAGTGTTTATCACATTTTCTCTTAGGATAATGCAGTCCTCAGCTGAGATGTAACATTATAGTTTAATGGTGCATGCATGAGCTGTGGACCCATTCATTGCTGGCTGTAAATAAGTGATGAGAAACACTTATTCCCATTTTCAACTAACTGTGGTTTGTTGTTAGTTGTAAACCTGAAACAGTGGTTAATCTTCAATATGATTTAGGAAAATAAACCAGGTTGAGAAACTGTGGTTTAAACCCCCCCCCCTCCCATAATCCTTACAATAGTTAAAACTAACTTTACAATAGTTAAAGCTAAGGTGTGGACTTAATAACAAAACCTGATTGGCTGATAGTTCATTATACACTACATCACAATTTAATAGTGTGGTGAGGCTCTTAATACATTTCTTTCAATGTAATATCTAGACAAACTGTAGTTTTGTGAGATATTTAGCCTTCTCTGGCTGAGAGCTCTGGCACAATAATAAACTACAGTTCCCAGAATTGCCTAGCATGAATCAGGGCAGTTAAAGTGGTCTCAAACTGGATTGTTTCTGCAATTTGGTTTGGACCACAGCCAATTTAATTCTGAGCAAAGTTTGCATGTGTGAGAACATGGTGGTATGTACAGAAGTGAGCCATTACTAATGATTGTGTGAAAATGAGAAGCCAAAATTTGATAGACAGGCAAATATTTTGTGAAACACTAGATAGAGGATATTTTATTTTTTGATGGGATTAAGTCAGCCTAGGAAATATAGTGTGGTCTTCTGTCTAAATAGCCTTTCTTTTATCAAAACAAACAGTGGTGTTAATTGTTTTCAAAGCAAAACAACTTCAATCCATTACAAATTATGCCACAGGGGGGAATCTGTGATCCTCCAGAGTTGGACTCTAATTGGAAAAAAAATCAATGACCAATGTGAGCTAAAGTTCAGAAACATTTGAGGGAATATAATAACAAGGACCACAGCTTCCCCATCCCTGCCTTACACTACAATAACTTTGTTAATATTTAAGACGTCACAAGATAGGACCTTATCAGACCTCGGAAATTGGAAGTATAATCCAATGGCAATCCGAACGCAATCATGGGGTTTCACATTATTGCGAATTAAAGTATCTCACGCAATTTCTGGCAAAAGGGAAGTCATTCCAAATGCAATCATGGGTTTTACGTTATTGCGTATTAAAGCATCTCATACAATTTCAGGCAAAAGGGAAGTCATTCTGAACGCAATCATGGGTTTTACGTTATTTCGTATTAAAGCATATCATGCAATTTTGGGCAATGAGGGGTCATTTTCGGGTAATGGGAAGTCATTCTGAATGCATTCCGAACACAATGGGAATTCACGTGAATTCAAATTGGCTCCAATTGCAATAAAGAGAAATACCTCCCGTCTGATAAACTCCATAGTTGTTTTTGCTGCATAGATTAACATGAATATTCTTCTAGAAACTGCTCTTTTTAATTTCCATTGAATTGTATTTTTCATTTTAGAAAAATATTCTCTGCTGATTTTATGGGTGAAGACTTGGTTGGTGAAGCAGATCATCTCTCAAAAGAGTTCTCAAAAATGGTGAAGTTTCTGCGACTTCTCAAAAATCTGCAAGGGAAAGTTAGCACTGCTGATCTGAAAAACTTAGAGCTCTTCAAAGGACATGAGAACAACACGATACTGAGACTGGCTGAAATCCTGTGGTGGCAGATGGAAGGTGACAGAAATAATACATTGAGAGAGCTATTAAATACGGATGAAATCAGTGATCTCCACAACTTGACACATCTTTGGCTTCAGAATGGCTTCAAAGCGTTGCCCTTATTTAACAAAAGGACCTACCTAAAAGAAACTCAAAAAGTGTACAATGTTTTAAGAAGCATTTTGGATCTAGCTTTTCCAAATAAGACTAACTTTAAGGAAACAAATGCATGGGAAACCATTAAAATGCTAATTTCTCACAAATTCCCTTACACATCTGAAAAGCTTCAGAGATACTTAACTTCTGTGGAAGAAGTGCCATCTTTGGTTGCAGATTCACTGCTTAGACCTACAACCATGGAAAACTTTCCTGAAAAACTCCTGACAGTCCAAAACATCTTTAATATCATTGCAAATGTTAAGACAAGTCATAGTTACTTACTGATCTCCTTTCTGACTGGCATGATGGAGGAAATACAAAATTTCCTGCGTGAACCTCTGTGGAATGAATTCAATATATACTGGCATATTAGTGAAAAACTGAGGTCTGCAAAATGGAATGATACAGACATCATTGTTTATGGACAGGTTTTAGATATTTTGCACAACAGTCTACATGTCCCCCACAGTGGCTCAGACCGACCTTTGAAAATGGAACTTGAGCAGCTGACTAAATATGTTAGCCACTTACTGGAAGAGAATGGTGTTGAAAGCAGAGGAGCCAATGTCACCATGGCTTTAGATGCCATCCTGAAAACTCTACAGGTGTTAGAGGACTTGGAGGAAAAGTACATTGATGAATTAATTACTGCTAGTCCATTAATGCAAGTTGATAATGAAACTGTCCAAAGTTTGTCTCACATATTCAAAGAAGGAGTAGATATACTTTCTGACCCCAGGTTGACAGAAGCATCTGGTATTAAAAAAATGGATGCCCTCTTCCAGTATTCACACATATTGCGTTTGCAGGAGTTGTATAGGGACCAAGCATGGCAGAATTCTTCGACAGAAGCCAAGGTTTTGGACCTTTTGTATTTAACACTGAGCCCTTTTCTCAGTGAAGATATTCAGGCTAATGAAAAGCTGCCAAACTGCACTGTGAAAGACCTCCATCTTATTACAGTTGAAGTGTTGTTTAATAATGCTACACTAAATGAGGCTTTAAGAAGCAGCAACTGCCATTTCCTTTTTACTTCCATGGACTTCAAAATCCAAACCACCCATCATCATACATTTGCTGAATTGTTTCAGCTTGCACTAATAAATGTAAAAGCTATGCCAGCTTCTGAGACACTTCTTAAAAACAAAAGGAAATACTTTTCGAATGAATTTCAGTGTCTCATCAAATCGTTACAACTGTCATCAGGATTTCTCTCCAAACTGAATAGTTTCCATAACTACAAGAACCCTTGGATACAAAAGATGCATAAAAGTCTAATAGCCATTTCTAATGAGCTCTCCCAAAGTAATGAGACCTGCCAAGTACCAATGTTTGGCAGTATGGATGTTAGGAATGGATCTTCTGCTTTGCACATTTTGAGTCATTTTATGCTGAATGAATCAGAAGCGTATGTACCAAATGTATCTGGCAGTCCATCAGTCTGGAATCATGCACTTGCATCTTTCATTTCACTGTACAGTGAACCCCATAAGAATGCCATTGTATCAAAGATGTTAGAAGTGAGCAAAAATGCTGCTAAGGATTCAGAATGGGAGAATTTCTCCAAGGTTTTCAGTGAAGTTGCAATTATGTTGAGGTCTAGTCAAAATGTGACAAATGCAAAGCAGTACATTCAGTTACTAGAAAAGGCCAGAAAAGTCATAATCCTTGTTGTCGCAGGAATAGCTCCCAATAAAACTGACTACTACAAGTTCATTGAAACTTTAAGTTGGGGGATGAAACCTTCCAATTTAGAAGAGGTACTTGGTTTGTTCACAGCATCTTTCAACACAACATCTGACATGGATTATCAAACTTCTTTCAGAAACCTTTTTAATACCTTTTCCTCACCCACTGATGTTCTTTTTAGAAACCTTTTCTACACGAATCCTCATTGGGAGGAAACCAAACAGGCATTGAACCTAACAGAGATGATATGGAAGAAGTTGTTTTTGAATAAGACTGATTTTAACTTAGCGACACTATGGGGAACAGTCCAAAAAGTGATGTCTCTTGCAAAGCCACTCTTACCTGAGAGCACGCAGTGGGATTTGAATGCAACACAGGAAATCCCATTTTATAGACTTTTGCTGAAATCTATAACCACCAAAGACATTTTGGAACGGCTCTCAGTACTTTGGAATAACTGCTATAGTGAAACGTATAAGAACATGACTGATTGCTATCCCTTGATCACACATGTTGCCAAAATAATCCAAATAATCCAAAATACTACAAACAAGCCATGGGGGAATGTATCAACTGCTGTTGGTGAACAGCTAAGATTTTTTAAGGCAAATCGCGGAAGCCTAGATACATATACAAATGTTTTAAATACACTGCACAAATATTTATCTCTTCAGGATAATAATTCTCATTTTTGCTTTAGTCTAGAACAGGAGAGGCTTACTAGACTTTTATCCCATGCACTCCAAAAGCATGAACACTCACAAAGCAACATCTCAGATACTATTGACACTGTCATTATAAGTCTGTTAAGTCAGGGAAACTTTGAACCCCAGTTTAACATCAGCCAGTTTGAAGCAGTCTCTTCCTTGCCTAGCAATAGCAACGAAACCATCCAGAGAATTAATGACATATTGAGAGAAGGGGCAGTAATGCTTTCCAGCAGAAGATTGGGAGAAGAAACTGATAAAGGCAAAATGGCCATGCTGTATGGTTTTTCGCAGGTTTTGTTTCAAAAGGAGTTTGAATCTTTGTTAGGGCACAATACTTCAGCAGAAGGAAATATAGCAGATATCTTGCACTTATCACTGAGTCCTTTCTTAAATATTAGGAATCATAGAGATGGAAGGCCACAGAATTGCAGTGCTCAAGAAGTAATTGACATAATACTTCAGAGGTTGTTTAAAAATGCCACCCTCCAGGAGTCCTTGAAACAAAGCCGTTGTGAACCACTTTTTACTTCCATGGACTTTGAAAACCGAACAATGTCCAATCAAACGTTTCCTGAATTATTTCAGCTCTCAATAAGAAATTTAAATCAGACTCTGGAATTAGCAAGTCTTTACAAAAACAATAGTGAGCGTTTTTCAAGTTCATTGTTATGCCTCATCAAATCGCTACAGTTTTCTTCAGACTTTCTTTCCCAAATGGACATTCTTTTCCATTTTAAACATCCTTGGATACAGAACAGTTATGAAACTCTAACAGCAATCTCTAAAGAGCTGCCTCCAAGTAATGCAACTTGTCCAGTCCCAGTCCTTGGTGCTATAGATAGCGTACTCAGTTCAAACCCTTTAAATATTGTCCCTCCTTTTTTAACCAACGAAGCTGAATTTAATTTGCAAAATTTCACCAGCAACTTAGAAGACTGGAGAAAATTGTTAGGGCTTCTCAGGCAATTGCAGGATAACCTTCTTCTAAATGCTCCCATGAATGAAGCTGGATGGAATAATTTTTCACAAGTCTGGAGCCTGGTTTCCCAGTGGAACCTAACTGAACAGGAGTACACACAACTTGCTTTGAAACTAATGGGAACGGCTCTGGGTCACAACATGTCGGTTCCAGAAACACTTGCCACCAGTGTTTATATGTTTAAGAAAGGCATGTTTCTGGATTTGCTGAAGGAACTAAAAAAAGATCTGGATCAGAATTTTCTTTCAAACAGAAGCGACCTGGGATATGGATTTGATAATGCTACATACCCTGTTAGCCTGACTGTGGAAACCTTTTTGAGCAAGATGCTGCTTTGGAATCAAGACAGACAAATATCACCTCCAAATGACTTGGTTGCACAGTGAGTCATCAGTTGCATAATTATCCTAAGAAAGCCTAAAAATATGCAGATTCTGGGATTTGTAATTTGTTATGGCACCAGAGCTGACAGTGCAGACTAAACAGCTCATAAAATTACGAATCCCAGAATTCTGTGATATTGAGCCATAACAGTTAAACTGGTGTCAAACTGAGTTATTTCTGCAGTGTGGATGTAGCCCCAGTGTGACAGTTACAAAGAACAGTTAGGAAAGTTATAAATGATGTGCCATATTGGGAAATCTGTTTAATCATGGCTATAGTCCCTGATGCTCTAAATTCGTGTGTTTTTTTTAACTGCAATAATCAATCAATCTAGTTTATTCTACACTACCTGACCAGGTTTATGTATGCTTTTAAGCAATGAGTGCAGCAGATATTTAGGAATTAGGATTGTTTTAAAAAACTTTGTTAATATGATGCAAATTTCAGGAAAATTACCTGATTTAAGCAGAGATGTAAAATTTCTGGAATTGTAAACCCATGTGGGGGATATTTTTTTCTTAGGTTTCTTTCCCTGGGGGGAAAATGATTTACAGATTGAAAGTCACTTTATTACTTTAGGAGCATCAAATTTATTATGTGTGGTTTTGCTTGGTATAAAGGTATCATACCAGGTACATGCAAAGTACAGTTTATTCAGATAATAATTACAAACTGATTTTTTTTCCTAATTTTTAAAATTCATTCATTCATTTATTTGTTACAAATGGAAATACTATGTCCTGAACTATAAGGAGCCATTTGGTTTTCTTGATTTATTTTAAAAATAGCAAGAACCAAAGAAACCACCAACACTAGTTAAAAATATGCAAAAACTGGATTTTGTAATTTGTATGGCACCAGAGCTGACAGTGAAGACTAAACAGCTTTGTCTCCTCCAGTTCTCCAAGCATACATAAAGTATTTGTTTGAATAAAAATGCTGAGAAAACTAAACCAGCAAATGGAATTGCAAGGATTAGATACTCAACATTGTCTTACATAAAGCTCTTCCATAGTTTTTCAATATCCTTTTTAGGGGAGTATATGGATTATCACTTTGGTATATGTATTATCACGTTGTCGTAAACATTCATCCTTCTAAAAGAAAAATTTCCATCATCTATTGCTTTGTTTTGTTTCCTTTTTTTTTTTTAAAGAAAAAAGCATTTTGGAAAAAAATAGTAGGGGAAACTAGTTTCCTTTTTCAGGCCTGCACATCTCTAGATTTAAGCTGATTTAGGGCCTAACCAAAAGGGCAGGATACCATGGGGTTTTCCCCTGCGTCAGTCCCTGGGCTGGTGCAGCCATGGGCTCACTTACCCAACTGCTGTCGTGCTGTTGATCTGCCACTGATGCGTGCCCCTTACCCGCCACTGCCATTGTGTCCACTTCAAAGGTCCTTGTTGTGGCGTGTAAAGGCAGAATCAAGGCGCCTGGCTACACCCATGTCACAGGCAGCAGTGGGTAAGAGCAACATGGGACTGTCTAGTCTGCTGGCTGTTGCTGCGGCGTTTCCAGGAAACTCTGCAGCAAACAGCAGGTCTTTTTAGACTGCATAAAGATTATTTGGGCTGGGGTCAACCCAGGGCCACTGGATCGGCGTCCAGACTGGCCGATCCCTATCTGGACCTAATGGCCAGCATCATCTGGACAGGATGATGCCAGGATGGGGGGAAACATGGGTTTTGGGACCTGCCCGTATAAGCTCTTAGCTTCACCAGTTCCAATCTAATGGCTGCAGATTTTTCTTTGAGTTTAGGACTTCCGTTGAAAACTAAATGTGTTAGTACATGTATTAATTTATTAAAATATTTCCATCGCACCCTCATGTTTAATCAATGAACGTTCAGTTTGTCATGCTTGCTGCGTCACACTTAAGAAGCTGACCCCTTGCATGTTGATTTCTCTCAGGTTCCTGTTTTCAGAATTTGAAAATGTGTTTATACAGATGTCACCTGACAATGGCTTCAGATCATATTTGATTTGTATAATGAATGTCACCGAAAGGCTCGAGAGTGAATGGACAGGTAATGTACATTTTGTGAATGGCATACCTTTTTGCTCTTCCTGAAACTTTCCCCATGGGCAGCTGAATACTTCATTTGGCAGTTGAAAAGTATATTCATTGGCAGAAGTATGTTCCTCAACTAGAGGTAGGAAGGTATGGTCCATACAAATCCTCCCCATGCTCCCCCTCTGCTGCTGTGGTTAGAAAGCACTTACATAAGTCTGATTCAATAGTATAACAGGTGCAATTTCTGCATAAAATGTATAGTGACTGTGTTTTTTTGTTTTTTATTATTATTATTTTGAATAAAACATACTGCTGAACCTTAGGTAGATTCCACTAGTTTAAACTCTATTGAATTTAACAGAAAGTCAAGATTCTTCCTTGTAAATAATAAAAATTTGTTTGCTGGCATTTCAGATACAAGCACTGCATCCTGAGACATGCCACAGTGGATTAAACTAATGGTGCATCAAAAGGCTTTTCTGCCAATTTGAGTCCTAGAACTAGCTATCTGTTCATTTCTAAAACTTAGATTTTACTTTTTGACTTTGGAAAGTCCCCAGGGCAAAATAAATAAAAAATAAATCCAAAATGAACAGCTACCTTTTTTTTCCCCTGTCTAAGGGCTCACACCCAAAACTAGGAAAAGACTAATAATGAAAAGATAGCTTCTGAGTATGCACAGTTTGCATTTCTCTCAGTGCTACAAAACCACATCTTACTTGTCTGGAATCAGGGGGCTTGGATTTCCAGAACATATGATGTGGTTTGCTTGCAGATTTTATTTTGGCATCTATTTTTCAAGTTAACTGGCTGTCCAAATTAGTATAACAAGTTCATTTATATATGTATTTCTTCAGGTTTTACTTTTACCAAAAGGAGTGCCTCCATCTGTGCTCAACTCTTTCACTTCAAGCTGCTTTAAAACTCAATATCAGCCCCACCTTCATTTTCACCTGTATAGGGGAAAAATATGAAAACATAACTTAAGTTTTATTGGTCGCCACTTAAGAGACTTATAGGTCATAACTGGGGTGTTTTCTTTTGTATGTCTTTAACGGTTTTTATATTTGTAACTGGTTATAGTCATGTAATACTTTAAATTATGTTTTTAAAGTTGTACTGTTTCAAAATGTCTTTTACTTTAAGTAGACTAAGTGAATACAGTCAGTGCTTGATAGCCACTGGGGTTTGGTTCCAGGATCCCCCAAGGATGCCAAAAACTATGGATGCCCAAGTTCCATTATAAACAGTGGCATAGTAACATGGTGTCCCTTATATAAAAGGGCAAAGTCTACATTTGCTTTTTGGAATATGTATGTATGTATGTCGCAGATGGATGAATCTGTGGACAAAGAATCCATAGAAAAGGAGGGAAGACTGTAATTTATTATTTGGTATTCTTCCAGAAAGTTTGACTCTTCCACTAGAGATTGCCCAGTTACAAAGGGTTCTTTTGACTCCCCGTGACACTTACAAGAAATATTCATCAGTTCCAGAAATCTTGATGTTAAAAGTAAGTAGCTTTACAGTATTGATTGATTTAATATGAATGCACATGCTTAGAGCAACCATTATCAAGGCCTAAGCACACATGATGTACAAATGTATTTCCACCAAGGACCAAACAGATGGTTTTTGAGGGAAAATACCTTTTGTAGGAGAAATGGAGCACAGAAGTGAGGATGTTCATCTTCCCCGCTGCCCTGTCCCTGGCTGCTTCTCTGATGTAAATCTCCTGTTCCAATTTGCCTCTTCAATGCATTACAAGGAAGAAATTGCTTCTGTTTTGGCAGGAGCAATCCAGAGAAGTAACAGGTGAAAAGGGCTTAAATATGGGTCCCACCTGCTAGCTTCTCTGATCTAAGTCCTCATATTAAAGCAATTCTTGTACCTTTGTTACATAAACATGCTTATAGCTTATGTTTATGTCAGTAACTTTCATGTCAGTAGAAAACAATATTCCTTTCCTGCCCTTGATGTTAGCTGCAATGACGGGTGGCTCCTAAGCCTATGAGGCAAGAAATCCAGGTTTTAATCAAGGCTTTAAATGAGGTCCAAGTTACTCAATCCCATTAGCAAATAGCTCATTTAAGGCTGGTGAAAACCTGGAATGGGTTCACTGTCCCACTGACATGGGATCCACCAGCCACAACTAGTTGTTTAGCTTTCCTTCATCACTTTTCTATCGCACATGTATGGATAACTGTGCCTCTCTTGCTTGTGTTTAAAGCTAACCCGCCTCCAAAACTTGACATCACTCCTTTGCGACTATGAGAGCATCAGGTCATTGCAGCAAACTTGCCAACTGCCTGAAGTTAGTTTTGTAGAGCTGTGCGATCAAAGTGAGTTGCAGAAGAAGCTTCTTCGCAGTGTAGAACTAAGCAATCGCATTGTGACCAGTTCTGTTAACCGCAGAAGTGTGTCTGAAGAATTCCAGGAAATGTTAATTGGGGATCCCAAAAAACTCCAACAGCAAATTATCTGGTAAGACTTTCTTCAAAGTAAGCTGCAGCACTGCACATTAATTTGCAAGGAAAAAAGGTACTTACTACTTTTCTTTTTCTTTAAATAAGGTTACAAGAAAATGTGCCACAGCTTCAATATTTTCAAGATATCCCTGCATATATGGCATCTCTTAATTCTATAGTGAATATCACCAAGAATGTAACACATTCCAAGAAACAAGGTATTTTACTCCATATTTTTTAAAAAAGCTATTTTAAAACTCCCACCTAGGTTTTCTTTTAAAAATCCCAAAATGTGGAGCAAGCTATTTCTAATGCAGTAAATCAAGTTTTAATCCCAATATGTATTTAAATTAATGGGATGCCTTTTTTATGCAAGTCCTATTGATTTTGGTGGATTCATTGATTAAAACTGAATTCCAAAAATTGGTTAGGATACTGTAAGTCTTGTAGAGATTATTAAGGTAATATTCCATTATATCTTTCTCTGCTACTGAAGATGGTTTAGAAACATCAGTTGGTTCAAAGCACAGCAGTCAGATGACTAAGTGGGACTAAGTCTGTCGAATGCTTTGTGCCAGTTCCTCATCCAAGTACATTTCCTCCCAGTCCCTTTCAAGATACTGGAGTTTGCTTTTAAAGCCTTAAATAGCTTGGGAATAGTACACCTCAGGGACTGTCTACTCCCACATGAACCTATCTGATTGAAGTACCAAGATATGATTTTTTAAAAATAATAAATAAGAATTGCCCATGCATCCGCTATCAGATATAATGGTTACTATATATTCTTTCTGGGCTGCATTTGTTTCTCAGATGAAAAAGTAATTTCTCTGTAAAAGAACTTCCTAGCTCTCTCTTTTGTTGTTTATTTCTGTCCCACTTTTCCACTTTGAAAAGCATCCAAGATAGCTAAAATATCTTGAAAAAAGCCAAACCAAACTACTTAAACAACTTATAAAATATAATAAAATCAAAGTATCAATGGGCCTTTGGTATCTGCTGAGGTTTGGTTCCAGGATCCGCCTGGGATACAAAATCCATGGATGCACAAGTCACATTGTATACAGTGGTATAGTGATATGGTGTCTCTTATATAAAATGACAAATTCAAGGTTTACATTTTTGTGGAGGGAAATTGGAACATTTTCAAGCTGTGGATGGTTGAATCGATGGATGCAAAATCTATGGATACAGAGGGCCAATTGTAGATGATCCAAAGTACACAGATGGCATCAGAAACAATAGAAACATAAGAAAATGTTAGCTGACCAAATTAAATGCCTTCCTGAACAGAACAGTTTAAGGATGTGGCAAATAAGGAGCTAAATGGCTATCTTGGGATAATATATATGTCAGAACGACTCAAGGAATAAAATATTTTATTGCAACCATTTTAAGAGTGGGGAGGGAGTTTAAAATAGTTTGAAATTTATCGACATAATTTAATATGACAGATTTCAGTACGGCAGCCATCTTAATCTGTTAAAGGAAGCACAAACAAAAGTCTGGTGTCATCTAAGACTGAGGCCAGGATCCCAATGGGGCACTATGCCAGTGTAACAATTGCACTAGTAAGAGCTTTTTACAGGCTTGCATGAGGAGGTATCCAATATTCCCTTGTGCAAAGACTTCCCTGGGTGCCCAAGCTCAGTCTGACCATTTCAGAAACACAGCTTGACCTCCACCCAATAACCAGTAGTTGCTCATGGGGTGGGATGGAAATCTGCCAGCTAAACTGCCCCAGTTACTGTTGGGCTTGATGCCTCTGTACTCCATGGGTATGTTGGTAGAGTTTTATGTTCGGCTGGCTTTAAACAGGAACATGCCTTTACAGATTTATTGAGAGTTTTCAGACAGAAGTTACTTTTGGAATGGTTACTGTCCTTTGTAGTCTATTACATGCATGACATACAGACCTTGAAACAGGGGGAAAATATTGACAGTGAGCCTAAAAGGCCATGAAATAAAAGGAGACAGTGTGTGACATTTCTTTATAAAGCTCAAATGCAGTAAGAAAGATAAGAACAATGATAACTTGTGAAAGTTGTTATTCGTGGCAATATACTCTGGACCACTAACACTACACAGTTATAGCACTATGATTCCACTTTAACTGTCATGGCAAAATTCTTTGACATCCTGGGACTGGCTGTATAGGCCTTTACAAGTCTCAGCCAAAAAGCTCCCTTGGTACCTCTTATCGAACTACAAATCCCAGGATTCCACAAAATGCAACCATGGCCATTAATGTGGAATCACAGTGATATCATGTGCAGTGGGAAAGGGACTTAGCATTGCTTATGCTATTTCCAAAGTTCATTTGAAATCTTGGTTTCAAATGAATCTCAGGGTGCATCTACATTCTAGAAAGAATGCAGTTTGACTGTCTTTTGACTTTAACTGTCACAGCTCCATCCTACAGAATCTTGTGATTTGCAGTTTTGTGAGGCAGCAGCACCCTTTGGCAGAGAAAGCTAAAGAAATTATAAAATTACAAATCCCAGGATTCCATAGGATGGAGCTACACCACTTAAAGTGGTGGCAAATTGCATCATTTCTACACTGTGGATGCGTCTCCATAGAAATGTAGTAGAACTAACGGATAAATTCAATTTTGGCAATTTAATGCTGGAGTCTTCCTTTGAAATTCTTTTGTTGAGTAATGGTGATTTCAGGTCAGCAGCAGGGTGGCCTAGGAAAGTGAAACATTCACCCATTAGATTTTGAATGTTGTTGTTACATACATCAAATTGTGTGCATTTTTTTTTGTATGTGCAGATGCCTGAACTGTTTTTGGTCTATGTAGACAACAGAAAGACATTATTAAAAGGTTGTGCATATATCACATTGGATGCTGAGCTGGTGAATGAGCCCCTGACAGCACAGCTAATGTTATTCATTTCAATAATAGCGTTATAATACTGGATATCTACTCAGGCAATACTATTATGAACTAATATCATCAGCCATATCACTGGGGGCTCATTCACCTGCCCATAATAGCATCAGCATTGCCATTAGAGTGAAGTATTTTGTAAGGCAGGGAAATAATAGAATTAGTGATTAACCTATTGCTAGCAGCTAGGATTCAAATTGTGTTTAAATGGAAAATAGATGCTTTGTCTAGTGAGGATTGGTTTATTAAAAAAACAGGCAAATGGAATACATTGCTGATAGTGAAATATACACATCTGACAGGATTTAGGGATGGGAGAAAAATTAGATATCCTCAATTGGTATTTCTTCCTAAATTTATGGCGTAGAAGAGTTGGGCAACATGTAACAAATGTGGGATTATTCTGTGGACATTTGGGAAGGGATATGCTTTGTTAAGGGTTTAGTAATGTCTTTGTTTATTATTTGTACATGAATGGAAAATGTTCAGGGGAAAAAAACTCGTTTAATTTTGAACACCAGTTGCCTTAAAATGATTCAGCTGTTTCAGATCTCTCTTAGTGCGGGAATACAAAATAATTTGTTTTTTTTTTTAATGGAATAAATCCTTGGAGTTCTTTTGCATTGAAATGTACCACATGGTGACACTCTTGAGGCATTTTCTCATCTTTCTGAATTCCTGCTATAAGTACTCTATGTAAACAGTGTGAAGCCTGGAAGAAAATAATTTTTTTTAATTTTTGTTTTAAAGACATGTTAATAGATCTGTTCAGAAATGTAGATGGACTCAGGAACGATCTCAGAAGCGTGGTAGGAATGTCACCAGAAAGTATTAAAGCTCTGATGGAAATACCACTTCCAGAAAACAGAACACAGGCAAGTTCATTATAAAAAGCTATTATATACTTAACTGACTCTTCCTCATTCAGGACTCATAATACCATATGCATACAAAAGTGGCTGTTAATATGGAATCCTAGTGATATAAATGGTCCTTTGTTTCATTCTCAAGTGTGAAAGAAAAATTGTAGTTTTTTTTCCTCTTATTAAGCATGATTGTGAGAGTTTTTGCTCATTACTTTGTTAACTTTTGAGTTATCTCCCTGGGCCTAACCCTTCATTTTTTGTGCAAAAGGCAATAGTTTTGCAACAAAAATGTATTTCACACAAAATATGATTGGTTTTGTCCAAGATAGTTATATTTTGTGCAAAACAGAGTGGCTTGTGCATAAAAACATTTTTTAAAACAAAAATGGTAAGAGGTGAAAAATCTTGTGGTGTTTGACAATTTTTTCAGCAGGTCCTTTCCCATAATGGACAAGGAAAATTGACACCCCTAGTAAACAGATATACTCACAGATGTAGAAATATGACTGTGATTGCATGACTGAGATCATTCTGTAGCCCATGTTTCTTAGTGATCTTTCCATTCATAGAGTATGCTCCTTTATAATTCAGTGGCAACTCTTTAGCTTTCAGTATATCTTGTTAAAAATTATGGACGGACACATGGTGTGACACTGTGTCTATCAAAATAAAATACAATGCTTATACATAGACGAAAAGGTCTTCAAATGCCAACCGCTACTAAAATAGAAGTCCTTATTGTGAGGAAGGGTTGCTAACAGCTCAAACTGGCTGCACAGAACAGGGTGAATTAAAATTGTAATCACCTGCAGAAAACAAAGTGGTGCTTTCCAGAAAGTTCAATTGTTGTTTTTGGGGGGCTTTTTGGGCTGTGTGGCCATGTTCTAGAAGAGTCTCTTCCTAACGTTTCGCCAGCATCTGTGGCTGGCATCTTCAGAGAATACTGGAATGGAAGAGAGTGGGTATATATATATATATGTATATGTATACTGATATATATATATTGTGGCCCTGTTGCCGCTGTGTTGTGTCAACCACTCTGGAAGGTGGCTTTGGTCAATGTTCTAACAGAGAGAACTGCCTAATTCATCCTCATTACTAAGAGAATTCACTGTTTACAAACCTGCTTTTTTTTCTGTGCCAATACAGCTGATTTTCCAGATACTCCAGCTGGAGTCCTGCAACATCGATGCTGCTGATGCTAAGCTGGAAGTTGTAGCAAAGCAGTTCTGCAACTTATCACTCACAGAAAGGGCTGACAAATCTTATCTCTTGGGAGTCACATTTCTTCGTTACCTGGATGTCTACAGCTTTGCGTACAAGGTATGCATCACAAATTGCTCTTTCAAAATATATTTCTAGGTCATCTAGGCATATGTATGTATAGGGGTACACACACACACACACACACACACACACACATTCTTATATGTTGTGAGGGCCAGTAGGACTCTGGGAGAACAGGGTTTGAATCTCTACTCAGCCATGGAAATCACATTGGGCAAATCACATACTCTGAGCATAAGAAGGCAATGTTAAACCTTTTCTGAATAAATCCAACCAAGAAATCCATAGGCTAGCATTTCCACAAATCTAGGTTGACTTGAAAGCACATAACAGTCATCTAAATGTTGTCTATATATTGTCTAGGCTAACATGCATATATTCCGCTCTTTTTTTATTTCACAGGAAAGAAAACCAAACACTCCCATAACTTAACTTAATGCCCTGTGTTTATGGTATTTATTTATGTCGTGGGTTCTCACTTATACAGCCCTGGTGGCGCAGTGGTTAAATGCCTGTACTGCATCCACTCACTCGAAACCATAAGGTGGCGAGTTCAAGACCAGCAAAGGGCTGAAGCTCGACTCAGGCTTGCATCCTTCCGAGGTCGCTAAAATGAGTACCCAGATTGTTGGGGGGCAAATAGCTTACAATTGTAAACCGCTTAGACACTCCTTAAGGGTATGAAGCGGTATATAAATGAAGCTGTTTGTTTGTTTGTTTGTTTGAGGGTCTCAGGCATTTAGAACACAACAAATGCTATCTGGAAGAAACTTAATTTATAATTAAGCTCTGCTCAGTGCTTTCATGTTACCATTATTGCTACAAAATCTATTGCTGTGCCTCCATGGTTGTATATTTTTGAAGATTCAGCCCACGGCAGAAGATTCTTAAATAAATGACTTTGTAGAATTTCATAAAGTAATGATTAACTCCAGTCCAGCTCGAAATTGCAATGAAGCACTCAGAGTTATAACCTGAATACTTAATTACAAAAGTAAATTAGGTATATAACTTCCCCCCCTTCCACAATGCCACATCCCAATAAGCAACTGTTTCCTTCACCCCCTGCTAATTAGGACTGGAAAATTTAAAGTGTCCAAATCCCTGTATTTACTCCGTTCTGCCCTTATGGTGAATGCAGTCCAAAATAGACACTTTTTACTTGGCTTCTGAGAGCTTAGAAGGAAAGCAAAATTCACCAATCTTCTGTAAGCTACTTGTCAGAGTCACCCTTCTAGCTCACTCCCATGTTAATTTAGGCCTGCTTGGCCATGCTGTAGCTGTGATGGGAGCACAAATGTATGGAGAGGGGTGAGCAGCTATGGGGGATTGTTATGTGAGGGCCAAGTTCATGTAGCTGTCTGGTACTGTGTGGGAAAGACTGTTGAAGGTGGGAGGGAGGAGAGTTTGAAGAGGTTGTTGAAGTGAAGCTTAGCTAGTTGATTCAGATTTGGTAATGACTCACTTCTGTGTGAATCTTAACTATCAATAAACTTGCTTTTTTTCATCCATGAGGTGTGTTCCTTGACTTAAGAGTTTATCAGACAATGGAAATTGGAAGTATAATCTAATGGCAATCTGAACGCAATCATGGGGTTTCACGTTATTACGTATTAAAGTATCTCACGCAATTTCGGGCAATGAGGAGTCATTTTGGGGTAATGGGAAGTCATTCTGAACGCATTCCGAACACAATTGGAATTCACGTAAATTCGCTAAACTAGCAAATTTACATGAATTCGAATTGGTTCAATTGGCTCCATTCAAAATAAAGAGAAATTGCTCCCGTCTGATAAACTCCTTAGAGACAGGGCACTATAGTACTTAGGCAACAGGTTTCCAGTGGCAGATCAAGAGGTGGAGCTTTTTGTATATTGTAATTCGCCTGATGAGGGCAGAAGGTAGCTTGTGTGTACATGGTTGCTTCAAGTTGGACTTGATGGCATAGGTCAGAATAAATAGAAGAAACTCTTGTTTCAGTCTTGTCTTCTTGATTCTGGCCTTACATACTTAGATTTTATTCCTTTCCTTTGAATGCCTTAATAATAAGGTTAACATCCTGAGACTTATCCATACTCCTCTGCTGAAGGACAATGCTGTGGTTTGGGTGAATACCTCCATTTGGCAGTAGACTTGCCAGGTCCTCTAAAGTTCAGATCCTTATTTTCATCAAGACAAAACCTGGAGATTCAGATCTGGTTACTCAGAGGTCAGGGACAGAACCAGGAATGACACTTGGTGGATTGGGAGTAGACCTTTGTGATTCATACAGCAGTGGTGGCCAAGGGAGAAAACAAAGAGTGAAAATGTTAATTGAGCAAAGCTTCATCACTTGGGTCAGTGAGCATGTTCAGCTTGTTAAAGAAAAGACTTAGTGAAACAATTATACTCTTGAAATACCTCAAGGGCTGCCAGAGAGAGGAAGAAAGTAGGCTTATTCTATGCTGTCCTAGAGAGTAGGACCAGGTCTAAATGGAATCAATTGCTTAGAGAGGTTGTGGGATCTCTTTCTCTGGATGTCTTTAAAAAGAGTCTGGACAGCTACCTCCTGAGGGATGCTTTATCTGGAGATCCTGCATTAAGCAGTGGGTTGGACTCAATGGTCTATGAGGCTCCTTCCAACTCCATAATTTTAAGAGTCTATATTTTACTGTATTATTGGAGTAGGTATGAAAGTGCTATAGACCCAAGATTGAGGGCATGACAGAGGAAAGTCAGATTTATGACAAGGGGCCTTGTCTTTTCAACTACCCTATGAATATCTTCCCTATCTTGTACTGTGTTACAAGAAGAGTGTAAATGGTAATCTGAAAACCTTAGATGCCCTTGAAATTAATGTCAGGAATTGGGGAATGTTAAGCCAGGCTGCCTACGCCAAATGTTGCTGTGAAAAATGTGTTTTACTGTCTCAGATTGTTAAAATGCAGAACCATCTTCCACTCTGTTGTTTTTCAAGAATGTGTTTAAACAACGTACCTTCAAAAACTTTCTTGCCCTCTCTAAAGCCAAGGTGAATTTCAGAAAATGTGTGATCAGTTTTCAACAGGGATAACTTGAGAAACATATTGTTCTCCTCTGCCTGAATTTGTCTATAAATCCACACTAGCCAATTTGATCAGGAATTTTGTAGTCTGAAAACCTTTTGATCAGCAAATGCTTAGTGTTCCCATTGAAATCAGTGCACTCCATTTTGCCTGGATTGTGCCCCTTTTAAACAAGGACATATAGTATGATTATGATATTTATACTTCTTGTCTATTCTAGATGTTTCTCCCCAAGGAGTTACAAACTTCTCTGGATCAGGTATTGGATCTTCTGAAAGAACTGGACCACTTCAAGAAAAAGATTGCCTCAGATGTTCGTCCACTATTAGATGCCATTCATTCTCTTAAAAAACTGCGTCAATCAAGAAATGCACCACTTACTAAGGTTTGTTTTCCCTGCCAATAGTCATACAATAAGAATCACGGAAACTAATTATTCAGCAGTGCTAGTGACACACCAAAAATATTCAACAACCAACAAAATATTTATTAGATATGAAAATGGAAATTACTACCTTCTTCATAGGTTATGGAAAGGGTTTTCTGATAGCCAGCAAGGTGTATCGATTTGGGTGCTGGACTAGCCTCCAGAAACCAGTGTTCAAATCCTCACCTTGGGCAAGTCATACCCTCTCAGCCTCAATGGAAGGCTCAATGACAAACCCCATCTGAACAATTCTAGCCAATAAAACTCTGTGATAACTTCACCTTAGGGTCAGAAATCATTTGAAGGCACAGAACAACAGCAACAGTCTCTAATAGGATAGTAGAAGCCATGAAGTTACAGTAAAGGCTGTACTTTGCAGTGCAAAGTTTTGACTAAAACTGTACTTGTGTTTATTTATTTAAAATAGTTTCCCTCTGTTTTTTCTATACTAAATTTCCAACTCCAAACAAGGCAGAAAAAAAGATTTAAAACCAACACTCAAAAGCCAGTTTATATAAATAATAACACCCATTCTACAAAAACGCTTACAAACCATGGGGTGACTACATTCCTTTTAAAAGCATCTTAACATCCATACAAGCCTTGAATAAAGTGGAAAAACATAAATGTTTTAACCTGATGCAGAAATGTCATCAAAATTAGCACCAGGGATTCAGTAAAAGGAAGAAATTTCATAATAGATGTACTATTAGCACAAAGGCCCCTTTCTCTTTCAAATTTCCTCCAAAGATGAAGCCACTGATTATTATTAATTCATATGTGAACAGAGGTCCATCAGAAACACTAGTCCTTTAAAACCTTTAACTCAGGCACTAAACCTGAATTGTGCAAGGAAACAAACTAGCAGAGAGTGGTAGTCATTTAGATCTGAGTCCCATTCATGCCACACATTTATAGCTTTGTGATTCTACTTTAACCACTATGTTAACATCCTATAGGATCTGGGGGTTAGTAGTTTGAGGAGACAGTATCGCTTTCTGCTTGAGACTTCTAAAAATAACCCTCCCTCAGCTGCAAATCCCAGGATTCCATGGAATATAACACTAATATTGTCTAGTGTGAATGGGTCATGATGAGATATGTACATACGTAGATGTTCCACTTTATTGTACCCTGGGTCAAGTGAAGTTTCCAGTAGTCTTCATAGGCAACCCTGTGGAGAGTGCATTGCAGCAAACTAAAGTAACTGGGTGCTACTAGAACAGTGGCTAGGTCACATTTTTGCAAGAAGCATCACAGCTGTTCTACAGTAACTGGTCGCAGTTACTATGAGCAACATAAGGTTTTGAATTAGACCATTCATCCATTTAAACCTGGCAGCAATAGAATCAGATTTGGGGAGCTGAGAGACAAAGCAGTGGGTGGGAAGATAGCTGGTGGGTATTGAAAAAGCTTTCCACTTGAGCTGCTTTGAGGAGAACATGTGGGGAGGTGCCATAGAAGGGATGTCTCAGTGGCTTAGGTTCATCAGGGATTGCTTTGTGTGAGTCTTATCTCCATTTTTTACTACATCTCCTCACTGAAATGGATTTCAAGTCTTCAGTATAAAGGAATCTATTTCCAGAAGGACAGCTGTGGTAGTTTGCAAAAACCAAAACGGTCTATAGTAGTAGATGTATGGTTATAGAGGGGAGAAATTGTAAGCAGTCAAATCAAAGGGAAATGAGATGCAAAATGTGTGAATGAGAATTATGTTAAAGCGCGTGTGTCTGTGTGTAAAAATTGGTCCAGTGTTGATAATAACACAGATATTCTGGCACAGGCAAGCTAATTAACACACTGGTAGTGGGATAAACGTTTGCAATCTCAATTCAGTAAAGATTTCAGCAAGACGATATTGGTACACATAGCTGAATATTACCCCTTTGGGGACCTTGCAAGCATCAAAACATAAGTACAATGCAACATAAAGCTTTTGTTCACCATAGCTTTGTTTAATGTTGCTCCATGCTGAACAGAGGAAATAACTATGCCAGCTATCAATTTTGTTGCCTTTCTTAATAATTTTTTTAGTTACTGTTGATATACAAAATGCTCTGCGGTTTGTTTCTTCTTCATCTTTACATATGGATTTTTAGGAAGCCAAGGTAAGATAAAGAGATTTTTCTAACTGAGCTTCATGAGCCAGTGAAAGATTTTAATTTTATTTTAAGTTAACATCCACACACAGAACTAACCATTTTTACATCCGTCCCGGCTTATGATGATGCATGGTGCAACTTTAGTATTATTTAATGTATACATATGAATCTTCATTCTATCAACATACTGTCCTTTTGCTTCCACAGGCACTTAATCAGGCAAACAACCTAACCACAAATACAGGAATATTTAAAACCATCTCAAAAGCTTTCTGCAACCAAGAAATGACTCCTTTGTTTTTTCAATCTTTGTTACCTGATTTTGAAGAGCAGGACATTTATTATTCTTCTGCACAAGATGAGCAAGTGCAACGTATTATGAAGAAATATGGCATTCCTCCGGATTCAAGTAAGTACTTAATTAGTTTGAAATTCAAAGCTTTTGAAAAATCAGAGGACCACAATCCAGCAAAATTATCAAGAAGAGACGGGTTCCAGCTAAGTCTACCTAAAGTCAGTGTCATTTGAGATAGTGTCACCTTAGCCTCTTTTCACTAGGATTTGACATAAACAGGAATATATGAAATAAGTCAGTTACTTTCTCTAGCATTTTTTGAAGTCTTGTTTGTCTGAACAATCTCAGACTTTGGGGTCTTTGCACCCTCACATTTGTGAAAAAAACAATTGCACAAATGAACAAGCTGCCACATACTCAGTAACCAGTTGTACTAGACGTGGATGGAATTATGCATTGGAATGTGCATCCAGTTTGCAGTCATGTTGTGTTGAACCCTCAGAAAAGGACATTATTGGTCTATATCAGTTCAAGTGGTGCTGTTAGGCAAAGCCTTTTGCAGAGAGTTTTGTACAGCCTTATCTTTTTAGAGATTCTGGGTGCAACCTCAAGGTCCGCATGTGATCCAGCGGGATCACAGGCATGCCTCAGGTTTGCCATGAAAGAGCTAAGGTGCCCTTTAATACCTTGATTCACATGGTTGCAATCTCCAAATGGTTGCAACCTCCAAACTCCAGTTTAGGCCCAACTCTTGTTCATACAACATTTTATGTTCAAAGGAATTTTGATGCAACTTGTGCACACAGAGCATGTCGCTCTGTATAAAAAAATCACACAAATCCTTCTAACCACTGCAAACATGCATTCATGATGTTGTGCTTATTGGCACCAATAATTTAACCTGAGTGATGCAGAAGAAGCAAGTTAATTAGTTCTAAATGTATCTAAGGTCCTTCCCTTCCCAATTTTTAGCCACTGGGTGACCTTACTACCTTCTAAACTAATCAGAGGTCAGTGTGATTTAAATAGATGTTTTGAAATAATGGAAACACAGACCCTAATAGAGGTATGATTCAATTAGAATTTCTTGTTTGTGTGTGTGTGTGTCACTGCTTAGGAATTTATCACAGAATTGCTATTTTTCTCACCTCAAAACACTTAGCGTGAAAGTAATTTTATCTTTGTAGCAAGTAGGTAGCTAGTAGAAATTTAGAATTTCAAAAAACTTGGAAATCTTATGTGAACTTTACAGCTGTTTATAATGAGACGATATGACTTGTTAGAAGAGACAGTAATGCTTGATAAAGGTAGAAGGTAGTAGGAAGACCACATTACTATCCTGAGTCTGAAAGCTCTGAGAAAATCTGTTGTTAATATTGATGGGGTCACCATAAATCAAAGTTGACTTGATGTCAGTTAACAACACCAAAATAAATATTAAAAGTCATAAAATAAGGATTTCTATTTATCCTTTTGGTTCAAAATAAGGTGGGCAAGGTTTTATTCCTGTTCATGTTAGCATAATAGCAATATGATGGAAGAAGGAGGGGACCCCCTGTTTTGTATTAGAGCATATCTTTTCCATGTGGAACAGGTTAGTCCAGTTGCAAAAGATTTCAAGTAGAAGTGCTGAAATTCTTGAGTTGCCATTCAGTCCAGTGACAAAACTGTGTTAACTGACCAATGGTTTGACTTGGTTTATCATTTTTGGGTTTTCGTAGTGGCCCCCCCAGCCAATGTGAGATCAGATTGTGCAAAATATGGATCTATATATGGATAGAGCTGAAAATGGAAAATGCAAAATCTGACTTCACAAGTTGCTGGCTTCTGAGGATTTGTTAGAAAGAAATGCAAACTTTGAACCCTTTTGTGGGGAAAAAAGTTTATATCTGAAAACTGAAGCAATTTAGGCAGTAGCTGAAGTGGCTTTAATACATTGCCAAATCTCAAGTCCCCAATGAGTTTGGCTTTTGTATTCAAAAAGGTCACTGCTTTTATTTCGAGGAGTTGTTTTTTCAACTGTACTGACATTGGCTCCTCTGAGCTCCAAAAAGCTCCATTTAACCTTAAACAGAAGGGTTTTTTGCTAGAACAATAAAAATCTTGTTAGCTGAGTTCAGCAGTGGGAGATCTTTGGGGAGGATTAGCTTTGTCAAATAGCATCACATCAGTATGTGAAGGCAAGGCTTCCTTGGGATTCTACAAGAATCTCCTACCCTCTGGCAAGCATCCTCTTTCAGACTTGGTGCATCTGTGTTATGTGTGCTAATTTACTCCTCTTGTGTTTGTGTTTCTTTATAATTTCTGTAGCACAATTCTGCTTATCATTCTATTTGGACTTGGTTAGAACACCAACAGGGGCGTTAATTTGGTCTTTCCTAAAGCCCATGCTGCTTGGGAGGATTCTGTATACCCCAGACACCCCAGAAACACAAGCAATCATGGAGAAGGTAATGTCACGCTCAATAAAATCAATAGTTCTTGGTGATTACAAAATGCTTGGTACTTGCAGCAGACACCAATTAGAAGGTTGTTTTTTCAGTAACTTGGCCAAGTGCAAAATTCGTAATGCTAATGAGTCTCCAGAATATGTGACTTGGTTGACAAGAGGCTTTGCAGCTCAGAAGGAATGGCCCCTGACTTACTAGGAAAGCCAGTTTGCAGGAGATGTGGAGAAAAGGGAAGTCACCATGTTTCCACCTCCATATGTCCTTCTGCTTCCCAGAAACTCGTGTGCTTTGCATAGGCCTTGGGAAGAGAGAGCGATCAGGCAGCTGGGGCACATGTAGGAAGATGGATCCTTTCCCCAGGCAAGACTGAAGTCAAAAGCTTCACCTGGCGTGGATATAAAGTCTGCCCAACTGCTTTTTTTGGCAACCTAACTTCAGCTGCACTGCCACTCATTTTATGATTTGATTTCTAATGTGTAGAATGATGATTTCTGTTACATTTGTTTCATACTTACTCTGTGTCACAACTTTGGCAGTGTGGCATGGGGCTTGATCTAGTTTTGGGGGGACAGGGCTAGTGTGTTCTGTGGGCTCTCCTTTTATGGGGATTCCCTTAAGGGACCTTGGGATGTAGTCAGTCAGGCTGAGACCCACTTCAGGGGCTGTTGGCCATGCCTCACCACCAGGTGACAGGGAACCACACAGTGGTGGTGGGCCCACATGTATCCCGTGATTGCTACTCCAGGGACCTTATCGCATGCACTTGTAAAACCGTTTTGGGGATGGGAACAGGAATCAAACACACTTGCAGGGGGCACGCGTGAATGCATTTTACCGCACACGCAAGCGTCCACAAAGAGGCCCCGTTCCAGCACCTGTCCCTGTCCTGTGCCGAGAAGCGTTAAATCTTCTGCTTGGAAGACTTCCGCCTGGACAAAATGGCACCTGCTGGCACTGAACAGGGATGGCTTAGGTACAGGTGCCGGAGCGGGGCCTCTTTGTGGATGCTTGAGTATGCGGTAAAATGTATTCATGCTTGCCCCTGCAAGTCCTGTTCCCGTCCCCAAAACGGTTTTACAAGTGCATGCAATAAAGTCCCTGGTCTTACCTCCTGGGGGTGGAAAGAGGTGGATGCCATTGACTAACAGGTGGGTTAACTGAGACTGAATCCAGTTATCATGCTATGCTACACTATACAGATGTATGAGCAAAGTTGGGCCTTTTTTTAGCCAAACACATTTTGTGTGTGTCTGATTCTCCTTGATCCACAATGACTTTTATGCAAGAACTGCAAGCTTCTATTAAGCACAATGAGAACATTCTCAAACAAGGACCAAAGTAAGTCCTCAGAAGTGAAGAAGAGCGGGCTATAAATAAAACTTTATTATTATTATTATTATAAGAAAGAGTTCTACGCATTTGACTGTCATATGTGCTTCCAAAACTACCGTTGCAATGTTAACAGTGGCCACTTGCTTTTGTGAATGGGATAAATCTGGGATATTATAAATTTAACTACAACTTTGTTTTGAGAGCTTTGTCCCATTAATTTAACAGACTGTTAAATTTGTTCTGTTTTGTTTCACTTTTTAAAAGTCTAATTCAACACTGAATCTCATGGCTGATTTGACACAAAAATCCCAGGAATGGTTGGACAGTTCTCCATTGCTCATGGACTCATTGGCTATGTTAAATGAAACTATTCCAGTAGTAAAGGTATGAAATATTTACTTTACATCTTGTTAACAGACATTGCTGACATTTTTTGGTGATACGTAGCTGACCTATAAGTCTGGATGAATGATTATGCATGACATCTGACAGTATAGGATACCAAATATGCTGCCCTATTTTGGAGCTCTCTAGTATGGAAAATATGAATTCCTGTGTCACGTTTGTCCAAATACATGTGGAAACTAGGAAATATTCTTCCTCCTCTTTATAAAGAAGAAAGGAACTTTGTCCAATATCAAGACTTGGAAACCTTTGATATGCCAGGGGTCTGTTCATGCTGAAGACTAGATTCATTTGCCCTACTGTCAGAACTAATGCTTTTTCACATATTTCACAAATGGAAGGAACAGTACTTTATCTAAGTATGTGAAATGTGAAGTGTGTGTATGCGTGTGTAGAAGAGGACAGAATCAAAATGATCAGCATTTGGACTTCAAACACCACCACCCCCCCAAAAATATGGCCATATAAATAACCTCCCCTGAAACCCAATGATCTGGGCTTTATTGATCAATAAGAATTTTTAGCATATTGTCAACACACATGGCACTAATGCAAACATTTTAAACAAATACTGAAAGCTTCCTCTGTTTAAATTACTCTGGATTTCAGATTATGCTTGCCATGTTCACTATTACAGTGTTTCTAAGCTACTCATCAGAGTATCCACATACATTATATAGAATTTGCTTTACGCATGTAGGCCCTACAAAGGGCAGCCTCTGAAAATGCTTTTGGAAGTTACTTTTAGTGAAAACTGTTGTTACTTGTCTTTGACTAAGATGGGTTTCAAAGACTCAGTTGCACAAGCTTTTTATTGATGTTCAAGTATAAGTAATCACTTCTAAAGATTAACCTATGGTAGGATTGCCAGATCAGCTGTATTCTGTTCCCTGAGATTTAACAACCACAACTTGAGATCAGAAGTGGGTCTTTTTGATGTAGCAGAGGCAGTGGAGGCAAAAACGCCTTCTGCACCTGTTGATTGTGTGGAATGAAGGCAATCCAATAAATGGGTGCAGAATTTGTGTGAAAACTAGATAGGCAATGCAGAGCTAAGAAGAAGAAAAAACCTAAACATAACATAACATAACAGTGTAGTGTATAACAGTGACTAGGACTTTAATCCAGCATAGTCTTATTTACAGAGCACATGACACATGGGAGTTTTTCCAGTCCTCTACACTTCTGTGGAAACTTGTAGAAGATTCATTAGCAGCTTGTAGGGAGTTCTCTTCCACAAGCCCACATGTGCTCTGGCTACCAGGTCTTTGTACAACAAGAAGAGGAGGCCCATCTTCTCATTTGGCTCCTGGCACAATACACATACCTTCATGGACCAATCTATGAATGGGTGACATGGATGCCCAGGTCTTATGTCCATATCATAAAGGAAAACCATACTTTCTCCTGAAGCACTGCTTATGTGCCTATGTGTCTGGAAAGTCTCTGCTATATCAGCCAGTATTTGGATACCTGGCAACCTAGCGTAGATCCTGTTTATATGAGAGAGCCCTTCCTACTGTCTGTACAGCAGTGCTCCCTTTCTGTATGTTATATCGTCATCATTCATTACAAGCCATTAGAAAAAAGGCTAAACAACCTTCACTTGATACCCATTACCGCAACCAGTGTACCACTACAAAGAAGGTAATGGTTTTCAAGTGAATCTTGTTTAGCTTTTTTTCTAACAGTTTTTAATGAACTGTGAAATACAGCTTTCTAACTAAATCTCTCTCATCTAAAATGTAGTCTTAACCTGGCTGTGATTTTATTCTTTTGTATGGTTGTGAGGCTATATTTGTGAAAATCTGTGTTATCACCTCTAAAGGCAACTGTGATTCTCCTGCAGATCATTCATTGTCAGAGTAGTGATGGTAATTGTTGTTACTTTGTGCCTTTCCTATCTTGCTCTATTTTCCAAACAAAATTTTATATCATAGTTGTCTAGCTTTTGTCTAAATCAGAGCTGGACAACTTGAGTGACTTTATAGCCCAATTTTGTCCCTGGTACCTGCTACAGATCACCTCTCTTCACTCCTAAGGCTCCAAAAAACACCAAAAATCAGAATCGAAAATGGCCAGAAGTAACTTCTAGTTTTAAGAAAACTTTTAGTTTGCGTCTTCTGGTCATACTTTGTTCAATATGAGAATTGTGCTTCATGGACATAGTTCTCATTGCAACAAAATAAGTTGTTGTTTTTAAATAAAAATACACATATGGAGACATATGGAGCTCTTGGGCTGCATGTCGCCCAACTCAGTCTGGAATCATAAAATTAAGTTTAAAAAAAGAACAATTAATTTCCCAATAAACTGCCCAATTAATCAACTAAGAATATATCACTGTGTTTATGTCTGTGTCATGCATTCCTAAAACTTCTCAATATTAATTTAGTTTACCTATATGATAGTCCTACTGTATAACAATTAATCAGTTTCATTTCCCTGTATTGTAAAATTAAAAAAAACCAAACACATATACACAGCAATACCTCATTGAAGAGGATAATTAACAAATCAATATTCAACCATAATAAATTCATTAAAGAAACAAGAAGTACGTATGAGAAATTAGGTACCTCAATTCATCTTGAAACAAGTGCATTGATTCAGTGAGCATGCAAAAAGGCCAACATTTATTTGGTTTAATGTAGCTGTTAGGGACTAATTTTTTAATCAAAAGAGGCTGATTTGGCAATTTTTATTCATCTTCAGACAAGAGTTTCTTCCTCCACCTTTAAAACATACAGTCCAACACACACTCTTGTTCTTGGTCTTGTAGCTCTATATGCTCAGATCCAAATCTTGAGAAATGTAGTTGCTCATATACATGAGCAGGCAGGCTCCTACAGTGTTCTCTTGCATATTGATGTCTTCTTTTTACACATGAAACTGATCACACCAGCTAGTTATCACCATTCGTGATGCAAGCAGAGGCAAGCAGAGAGGGGGGCAGTCTAGCTTCCTGCAGAATAGTGATCCAGAAGGTGGGAGCAGCCACTGAGAAGGCTCTCTCTAGTGTCTCTAGTGTCCTCAGCAAGTGTGCCTGCAATGGTGGTGGGGTCATGCGATGGTGGTGAGACTGAAGATCTTAGTGTTCTGGCAGGCTTATATTGGGAGATACGGTTCTTCAAATAATCTGGATTTAAGCTATAGGTTTTTCCTAAACTGCAAATCCTAGAATTACACAGGATGGAAGCACCATAATGTGCTATCAAAGTACCCCAAAGTACCCCTAAAGGCACCAGATCCCATCTGATCTTGGATTCTAAGCAGAGTCTGCCCTGTTTTGTACTTGGAATGGAAACTGCCAAGGAATACCAGGTGCTGTAAGCTATGTCTCAGAGGAAGGAGCTTGTAAAACCACCTCTGAGTATTCCTTGCTACTAGCTCTGATATAAGAAATAAAAGAAGCAGCTCTATAGCATAATAAGCTAAAATAAACTTGCTTTTTAACTTTAAAATTCAGGGCTTCTTGATAAGTCTGTGCTCAAATTCAGAAAGCTGAATACGGCTTTTTCTGTTCCCTTCTGATGCCAGGTGCATTTTGAAATAATGCTGCCCTTTCCTTTTTTGTTGTGCAATTTCATCTAGTTTTCTATTAAATGATGTCTTTATTAACTCACAAAGGAAGGGAAATTCAGGACCAAAGAGGGACAAGAGAAAGTGTGTGTGTGTGTGTGTGTGTGTGTGTGTGTATTTGGCAGAATTATTTGTAGCTTAAGAATGTATTAGATCATTTAAAGTAGTCAAATTTAGCATAACACACTCCATATAGGAAGGTTTGCATGAAAATGTCAGAGGTGCTACATCATACTTTTTGCAAAATGGAAATTAATTTCAGAAGAGCACATGTGTTTCATAGTATTTGAGTGATGGGAGGGAATTGTTTGCTTTTTGTCCCAGATATGCCAGTCAAAAAACCCCATATCAAACCTGCATCAGAATTGTTTAAAAGCTTGATTTGGAATGTGAATTCAGGCATTAACTAGTCATGGCAAGATTTGTATGGGTCTCAGGTTTGGTTAAAGTTTATACTGTAAACTGGACTCATTTAAAGAGCGGCGGAATCACATATACTTCATGTTGTCCCTCTTTTGTACCATGTGAACTCCACCATTAATCTCTATAAGGATTCAAATTCACATGTGCATATCACTAAACCAGGTTCAAATGAAACAGTGTGCACATCTAGACTTATTTAGAGAAAGTGAGATTTGGAAAATTGTTGTTATGTGCCTACCCACATATATATATATATTTTGCAAGACTTATTTGGAGGAGGTTTGCTATTGCCTCTCTCTAAAGTTGAGAGGATGTGACTTGCCCAATGTCACATAATGTGTTTTCATGGCTGAGCAAGTATTTAAACCCTGCTTTCCCAGAGTCCAATGTTCAAATTACTACACCATGCTGGCTCCCTATACCTGCTTTCATTTTAACCTGAGATAAATGGAGAGACTACATTACAGAGAATACAGAAATTGGGTGCATTGGGGATTTCCTTCAGACTGCAATTTTCCTCCAACACTGGGACCTATTTGCTAATGATCATGACTTTCCCTTTATTTCATCTTTGCTGTATAATTAAAATAAACACATAGAATTAATCCTGGTATAATCCACATAGTGGTCAATCCCACTGTCTGGTCCCATTCCCAGTTCTAGTCTAAACTAGGCTCTGCTCCTGTATTTCAGGAGCAGTTCAGTTTTGAATCACAATGCTCAATGTTTCAACCTTTCCTATGTACATTCCTACTTTGACAACCATGGGTCTGATTCTGAAAAGTGTCTGAATACGTTTGATTTTCAGTTTTTAAGCAAATTGTCATTTGCTTCTCATGTCATTTGATAGAATACATTGAGGAATCCTTTTGTCCAAGTGTTCGTCAAACTCATAGTGAAGTTGGATGCTGTTGATCTTCTAAACCAGATAGATGAGTTAGGTAAGTTGTTTTACACAATGATCCTATGAAGATGAACTGTATATTAATAGTAGTGGTGGTGGAAGGTGAAGACTTGTATGTAAGGATCTGAAAGAAAATGGTATATGAGATGCTCACTGTGTTTTAGTTTTTTTTCACTTTGGAGTAAAGACTGAAACTATATTGAAGAATGAGGTGAAAGTGGGGAGTGCCTTTTCAGGAGTTAGGGACAAGACATTATCACTCATAGTACTTTATAAAATACTTTCCTCACATCGTGGCAGTTGCTCTTACATACCAAACACAAGATTTTTCAATGTATAAATACGTCAGAAAGCTATATTGGAACAGACAAATTCTACTTTATTTTGAGTCTCTCACACTCTTTCACTTTCTTGCCTTCAAACTATGTGAATTTGCATAATATATTTCATTTTGCAAAATAAATTCCCATTGTAGAATTTGGGCCTGGGGAAAAGGCTGACTTAACAATAAGATTACTGGATGGTAAACTGCATCCTTGGGGGGTGTTTCCTAATTCTGTGCAATTGAAATAAAATGACTAACATCACATAGCTTCATCTCAGAGCAGCAAATGCACTAAAGCAGCAATTTATAAATGAAGTTTCTTTTTAGAAATCTTGGTACCTAAAGATGAGTGTGCACGACTTAATATTTAATGGGGGGACCCCAAAATTTAGAACTATTTTTGTAATATGATTGTACAGAGTTGGAAAGAACCTTTATCTTTAGGCTGAGGTGGTGGAATCAAATGTTAGCACATTTCATATACATTTGTGTATCTACTGAATCCACACCCCATAAAATTTCAGACCCACTAGCAACTTCCTTTATCTCATCTGCTGCATCCATAGTGGAGATGGGGTTAAGCACAGCTTCTCATCTTCACCTTAGCTCTGTATCTGTGGGCTGCCACAGGCTGCTGTGCTATTCCTTTGGCAAGGAGAGCAAAACACGTTTTCATTGTTAAGAGGTGAGCTGATCTGACCACCTAGGAGCCTAGCGCTGTCTCTGCCTGCAGGGGAAGAGCATCCTGGGGAAAGATGAAAGTAATTGAGGCTTTCCCAGAATATATTTGCGCTCCTTTTTAGAGCACAAAGTCTTTATGAGTCTTTTGAGGGTTTTTGGGAGAGCATGATTCCCCATGAGACATTTGTCAAACAGCTGCTATAGAATGTGATTATGCAAACTGCACAGTCTCTGATGGCATACTCTTGAAATATTGCTGTCAAAATCTGGCAGACTGTGTGTGGTCTGAATTTCATTTTTTATAAAAAGAACTTACACTTAAAACTGTTGATTTTATACTTTATGTACATGTCAGCAAGCAGTGATCAGCAGTAACTTCTTAAGTTAGTGCTTGCTTTAAAAAGTGACATTTGATATTTTTGTATACCAGACCACATGAATATATATTTTCTCCCCTACACACTTGTACACAGGTACAGCTAAATGTTATGTGTAAGGCAATCCTGAAATGTCCACCTAAATTCAGTAATTGGTTTCAGAGTGTTTTAATGTGGGTGTCTTAGATTTGCTTTTCCATGCTTTTCTTAAATCATCATTGTACTCATGTGATTATTGTTACATGTGAGCTTATAGATATTAGTAATTATTAGCAATTATTGTCATGGTTACTAAATCTGCTTTTATGCCTTGCTAGAACCTTTTACAGTTGAGATTTGTATGCTTAATACTTCAGTTGGCTATTGCTACAAGTGAAGGGTTCTTATAGGCGAAATCTAGCCTCTAGCGATAAGTGTAATGGTTTGGCCGAAGTCTAGACAAAGGTGTTTAATTGCCTGGGCCTTGTAAAGCTGAGGTTTGGGGTGGCCTGGTCAATGCAGCTGGGTCTGACAAAATCGAGAGAAGACAAACAGGTAGATGGGTAGGTCGTGAGACTGAGAGCAAACAGTCAGCATTGTGTTAATCCTGGAGGTGATGGCTCTCTCATTAGCAACTCTCGAGCTACCTTTGGGAATTTCCGAGTGTATTATCCCATTTCCGAGTGTATTATCTCCAGAAACCCTGCCTCCTCCCTTGCAAATTGCCTACCTGGTCTCCTCGCTTTTGAGGAATGGCGGGTCCATTGGGAGGGCAGCCTGAGGTCAGAGTGAACTCCACACACTCCAAAATTTTATAAAAATCCCGTTATACTAACATACTGTAAGTTTGGAGCAGCTCAAGAAAATGTGATCAAAATTATAAGCTTAGCCCATTCGCCTGTCACTTTAAATTCAACCATTTCTGGGATCTCTCTCTCTCTCTGCGTGTGTGTGTGTAAAAAATGTTATGCATTGTTTTAATCTTGTCTGCCCACTGGAGTATGGTGTTCTGACATAATAATATAACTGTGACTTGAAGGTATAGAAATAAATATATATACACCTTCAAAAGAATTTAGCTTCCCACCCACCTCTACTCTTTTTATTAAATCATTCATTAACACATAAACTATGTTAACATAAGATATATATATATATATATATATACACACTGTGTATATATACACACATCAAAGATATATCCCTTGTGAAACATATATACAAAACAAACACATGCACATAAACACACAAAGGAATTTAACTTTAAAGGTTTCATTGTAGACTCTGCTCAGTGAACTGGAATCTACAAATACACAATATCTGTATAGACAGAGAGGGGGCGGATTAGGCATTCACATGTTTAACTCCTCCTTAGCAGTAAATCTCTTTTATCACATTATGTATAAAACACTGGAATTCTCCTCTTGTCCTCCTTTTGTCTTCACCTTTGAATATGACAAAAGAACAGAAACCAGTGACAGAGGCCAGAGTGTCCTTCCCTTCATCCTTCAGTTCCGAGGCAACTGGTAGATGGAGCAGGATGTTCTTTTTGGAAGGGTGTGGAGAACCAAGGTTTCAGCTAGCCCTTCTTCTTTGGACAACATCTAGTGCTAGGATTGCATTCTGCTTCCTGTGTTGCTCTATTTGAGAGCTACTATAGGCTCACTTCACAGTGATTTGCACTGTCTATCAGTTATGAAACTTCCCCTGTGTTTCAGAAAATTCCAAGAAATGCTCTAAGATGTATATTCAGCACACACAGGGTACTGGCCAGGTTCATTGGTCCTCATACGAATGACAAATGCACCCAGAAACATATTCACCTCTCTCCCTTAGCCACACATTTTAGAGGTCAATCAAAAATGGTTAAGAAGCTTCCTCTTCAGGAAGCCTTGCCTCCCATTTCTTGTCATCTCACTGACAAGATGATGACAAAAACCTACTACTCACACTTTGAAACACACTATGAAAACCACTGGTCTAGGACTGTCACTGAAAACCACTGGTCTAGTTGTCACTGAAGTGATGAACTTGGGTGTGGACAATACCAATTCATTCTGCAGAGAGAGAGAGAGAGAAGATTTTGGAGTTTATCAGACGGGAGGAATTTCTCTTTATTTCGAATGGAGCCAATTGGAGCCAATTCAAATTCATGTGAATTGGCTAGTTTAGCGAATTTACATGAATTCCAGTTGCATTCAGAATGCATTCAGAATGACTTCCCATTACCCGAAAATGACTGCCCATTGCCCAAAATTGCATGAGATGCTTTAATTCGCAATAAGGTAAAACCCATGATTGCATTCGGAATGACTTCCCTTTTGCCCGAAATTGCATGAGATACTTTAATACGCAATAACATGAAACCCCATGATTGCATTCGGATTGCCATTAGATTATACTTCCAATTTCCGTCGTCTGATAAACTCTATAGCTATGGATAAGGTTTCCTTTTTGTAGAAAACTATATGGATGGAAACCAAATATCATTTTCTGTATGAGAGGATTTGCATGTGTATTTCAGCTGACTTTCATCTACAGTCTATAGATACAGCTTCTCCACTCAAGTGAGTACTAGGACATTGATGATGATTAGATTTCTTTGAGCCCTTATTAGTCTGTGATTAGAATCTATTAAACTAATTTTTGTCAATTTTAAGGAGTTCTTGTGACCTGCAAAGGAGAGTCACACATTATAATTCACAGGCTAAGCTTTTCTTGCTTCATTTCCCCATCAGATGATATACGTTTGGAGCTGCAGAATAATGCTGACATCATAAATCAACTTAGCACCTTAGCGGGCTTAGCAGTGAATGTCTCTTCATGTGTCTTGTTCGACCGCATTCAGTCATACAAGACTATAGAAGAAATGGAGATGGCAGCAAAAGATCTATTTCTGAAGAACAAACTTTTGGGAAGTAAGTAGTGTCATCTGACCTTGGGTTTGTCTGCTGAAGTGACATCATTTTCAACCTGAAATCAAGCTCAGGCACTGACATACAATTCTTTCCAAGCTTGAATTGAGAGTGTCATGCCTGTGGTTTTTGAAGTACATTATTCACCCCATCCAATATGACACCCAGTGGCATGTGTTCCATTATCATCCAGTGACAACATTTGCAACAAATTGATTGCCTAAGAACACATACACATGCCAAAAAAAAAACAAAAAAAAAAACCAACAACAGCAAACTGCTCGACTCATTGTGGCCTTCTATAAACACTGTGCTCTATCGTAAGAATGGCTCATAAGTTTCTGATTTGTACACAGGTCATGTGTGAATTAGATGTACTTCTGAGTCATTTCTAAAATGTCAGCTTTGATTTTATTTTAATTTTGTCATTCTTTTCCAATGGAAACTAGATAAACTAGAGATTATATTTGGACTAAACAAAATGTTTTGTGCATGTGTGCCAAGGGTAACAATCTATGCATTTCTCTTTGTATCTTGATTGACATAACATCAGGGACATGAGTAAGACCCAGATATGCCTGTGCATTATTATTATTATTATTATTATTATTATTATTAGCAGCTTACTGAACTGCTTTAAGATGGTTTGCCTTGTGCTTTGAGAATCAATAGATAAGGTGCTCATTTTGCTAAAGCACTTGTAAGATCACAAAAGAAGGGTGTATCTGAATGTACAAAACTGTACAAAACCAGAGCAATGAGTTTGAACTGAGAGTTGTAGGGACAAGGAAGAAGGTCCCAAAACATTAGTGTATCTCCATAAACTCAATACTGGACCCAAGCTATAGTGAACAGATCACTTCAGGACAATTTATTTTGAATCATTTTATGCTGAGTGTGGAAAAATATTTTAAAAATGAAGCCAAAATTACTTTTTAATGGCACATATTTCTGATGTTCTTATTTCCATGCCAACCTGTCTCACTCTCTAGAACAAACTTTCTGTATCAAAACACATCCCATCCCCAAATGCGGCGCTACCACTTAGTCAATGTATTTCCCAAGTAATAAGCTCTTCCTGAGTAATTTCTTTAAGGCCTCATCAAAGTTTTTTTTAAAAGGGAAGAGATTTCATAGGGAAAGTATTTTAAGATTTGATAGTTCATTATAATGTTGTAATTGCCCATTTGATTCCACAGTGTCTAAATAGCTGTATAGTTCCACCATATGTGGTATGATGACCCTGGGCAACACACTGGGAATGTGTTCCCCTGAGCCTCAGATTGTAGGTCTTTTTTTTATTTATTTAATTGTTGCTGAACAAATGTTTAATCAACAAACTTGTAAGGTACTTGAAAAAAATTAAAAGGCAGACATTCTGCCTGAAGCTATAGAGAGTCAGAGAATTGGAAGAGAAATCTTTGTTGGCTTCACAAGAAATATGGATGTCTTTCGAGGAGTAAAGGCTAGGATGGAGGTCTGAGGAAACCAAGCTTAGAAAAATTGTGTTGACTCCTCATTGTAGGTATGTTTGCATAGCAGCATAAATACCCTAAAGGTACCAGATCCTGTCTGATCTTGGAATTTAAGCAGGGTCAGCCCTGGTTAATGCTTTGATGGGAGATTGCCAATAATTACTACGTGCTGTATGCTATACTTCAGAGGAAGGAACTGGCAAAGCCACCTCTGAGGATTCATTGCCTAAGTAAACCCTATTAAATTAATGGTGTGACCATAAGTTGATAGGCAACTTGAAGGCACATGCACATACAGGTCTGTTTGCATCCCAAAATTTTAAAAAGTTGCTCTTTACCATGTCCCAGTAGATCGGGAAAAATCAAAATTCTTTCTCTTTCTCAATTTTTAAAGGTGTCATTTTCAAGTTGCCATCAAACAGGACGAGAGAGGAGAGAGCAATTCCTGGTGAACTTTCCCTTCCACCACTAGTCAATTACACCATTCGCATGAGCAGCAAGATTTCCCAAACAACAAGAAGAATACGAGAAAAAGTCTGGACCATGGGTCCACATAATTCAGCATCACAGAGCCAAATCTACAGTCGAGCATTTGTCTACATCCAAGACAGTATTGACAGAGCAATAATTGAATTACAGACTGGAAAAAGTGCTGAAGAAATAGCTGTCCAAGTTCAGGCTACACCCTATCCCTGCTACAATAAAGACATGTAAGTCTTTCATTGGGCCATGACTGTAGAGTCTTTCATATCTTAGTGGGACATGAAAATGGTTCTAACATTGCTAGTTTCAGCAGGAAATGAATATTGCCCACTTTGAAAAAATCACAGTTACTTATGACAAACCATGGATAAGTGAGGCCTTCATATCAAGTTGGGAGGTCTATTCAAACCACAGTTTGATAATTTGAACACAATGAGAATTTGAACGTTTATTTGAACCATAGAAAATTTGACAACTTAATGCACATTGTTTCTTTTCAGCTATTTCATGCTTTTAGAAGACAAGTCAGTATAAACTTTAATTCAAAAACCCCATCTATTTTGAAGTGTGGGACCTGCATCCTATAACATTTGTTTGTCCGTTTCTTAAACTGAAGAATAGCATCATTTTTACTACTTGGCTATCTATCATATAGTGTTTTAGTATCACAGTTTTTGCTACTTCTGTGTTCATAAGAAATTGGCTTTAGGCCTAATTGTTTTGTTCACCAATGGAGCCGTATCCAATGTTAACTATACAAATTAGTGTATTAATTAGGCTTTGTCAAAAATGCCTAAGTTCCATTTCATTGGGATGTAGTTCCATATAAATATATTTAGATTTACAATTTTATCAGCTCAGTTCTGTGCCTGTGTATCCAGATGTTATCTAGATACACTTAATAAACCTCATTAAATATGTTGTGAATGTTAGATATATATTGAACTAGGCTTCTCCTCCTGAAAAAAAAACCCTTGTCCTTTTTTGTTCATTGTCCCCAGAAAAGTGACAAGCTCTTTATGGATGGTAAAAGTAAAATTTTCTCTTTTGATTGACATTTACTTTTATATCATGTTTCATTTGATTCCAATTGCATTAATTCTAATCACTAAATAAGTATGGTATAAGTTAGTGGTAGAAAAAGAAGTAAGAAATTTCATTTTGCTTTGTTTTAAGGGTGGCTTAAACTCTAACTCAAACTCTAATTTTTTAGACATAAACCTTATTGTGGACTTATAAGTGACCTTTTACAAAAATTATCTTTTGTTGTTGTTACATGTCTTCAAGTCAACTCTAACATATGGCAACCCTATCATAGATTTTTCTTGGCATGTCTTCGGAGAAGGTGTAGCGTTGCCATCCTGTAAGGTCACCAGTGGGTTTCCATGGCGGGATGAAATTCAAACCACCATCTTCCAGTCCTAGTCCAACACTCGAACTTCTACACCACACTGGCTCCTATATGATATCTTATGTATGGACCTCATTTTTCAGGCTGAGCCTGAAATTGTAGCCTGAGTTTGATAACCTCCCAAGAATATATGGAGGCCCACTTCATTCAACTTGGTTCAGCACAAGGCCTATGAGATCTGAAAATCAACAGCTGTCATTTTCTGCCTTATAACAAGGCATCTTTTCTGGAAAATATTTACTGTTTCCTAGATGATCCAAATGTTTTTGAGGTTATAGTCCATGTTTCAGGGAAAACATTTTTGTAGTATTCAGAGGCTTTTATTTTGAAAATCACGTTAATTATATTTCTCTAAGCCAACATATTTACATTCAGCTAAATAATTGCTTGTCTTTTTGCAGGTTCCTGATTAGTGTGACCTACTCTCTCCCGTTTACACTGATGGCTGCTTGGATACTTTTCATTGCAGCTTTTGTGAAGAAGCTTGTTCAAGAAAAAGACCTGAGGCTTTATGAGGTAGTCTAAAGTTTTGAGTGTTCCCCACACCTTGCAGCTGTACCTGATTATTAGCCTTATGAAATGGGATTGCCTGGAAGGGGGGGGGGGACAAGGATCCAATATACAGTGTTCCTTAGCAACAACAGCTCCCATGTAACTTGTTCTCAAAGGTTGACAGATAAACCACTTATATAAAAAAACACCCTACCCTCTGAGCTGCTCTCCAAACAATTTATGCAGGCAAATCCATTGAGAATGGCTACTGAATAAGAGTATAGATGCTGCTCTTGCAATGTAGTCTCATCTCTACAGACCTAATTTCTTAAAAGTAGGAATTAGACTGTCCACAGGACTGCAGGCTTCAGTGAATATTGCTGGTCCTCCAAGAATATAGAGAAGCAGACTTGTGGGTAGCTAAACTCTAGTTTAGTTTTGTTTCACTTTTCTGTTCTTTTTCTCGGCAACTTAAACACTGCTGAGTTGTTATTCCAAATTTCCCTTTTGTTCTACCTCTTCCAAAGTTAGGTTTCCCAGGTGTTTCATTCTGAACAGGAGGTTTCATATGTAGGTGCTTGATGTCTAGACCTACGCTGGAACCATATGGAATTCCTCAAATCCTGTATTCTTCAACTTGTTGAGAGCAGGTTCAAACCACTTCCGGTGGACCTTAGCATTTTGTATATTGCAAAATGGTCTTATGTAGTAAATTCTGGAGGTCCACCTGCTGGAGCCATGACTGGGGTGTCACTACTGTTTTTGCTCCTTGTCAGCAGTGCAGTCCCAAATCATGCCCCTTATGGTACTCTTGCAGTCACCTGTAGAGATGGGACTAGGAAGAGTGGGTGCTGGCTGCATTTGCAACAGAGGGACCCTGGTCTTGAGGCTATTTACTGCATGAGGTCATTCTGTTATAAGCACAGCTGATGCCCACTTTCCCAAAAGATCTCTAATTTTCTAGTAAATGGGAATTTTTTCCCAAGAGATCCTCTCCCAACAACCATAGTCTTAATCATAAATTTCTTTTGCACACTGTAATTCCTGCCCGCAACATTTTCCAGGGCCATAATTAAAATATGTTATTATTGTTGTGTGCCTTCAAGTTGTTTCTGACTTATGGAGACCCTAAGGCAACCCTATCACAGGGCTTTCTGGGGTGGAGAGTGTGTGACTCGCCCAAGGTCGAGTGGATTTCCATGGCCCAGCAGGGAATTGAACCTGGATCTTGAGAACTGTAGTCCAACACTGAAACCATGTCATCCCAGCTCTCCCATTTACGAGATGGGACCCCATCATAAGGAGTTTACAGTCTGATGCTCCTGAAATTTGAGGGATGGCTTTCTACAGCTGTGCTTAGAGGGAACAGTCAAGAGGAAAACATCCCCAACTCCTTTTTTGCAGCTCTTTGAGTTCTGATAGAATTTACAAACTTCCAGACCCCTAGAATTCCACAGCCAACATGGGTGCTGCTATGCTGCCTGGAGAATACTGGGAGTTGTGGTCTAAAAATGAATGCTTTCATTCTGTGGATTATAGCCCCATCCAGAGTCATAGACTGCAGATAAGAACAGAGCAAAGGTGATTAATCTAATCAAATCAGTGATTGGGAGCTGCTCATTATTTATATCCATAATTTATGTACTTCATTATATACATCATAAATACGAACGTATTTGCTTTGGAGTTGGTCCTCCTAAGATGATTCTACATTACTCTTGCATACCAATTTTTTTTCCTGGCTGTTTCTTGATTGGGCTCTGAGGCATGTGCAAGATTAGATTTCCTATGAGATAGCAGAGCGATCAATGTGAAAATCTTTTCTGTACCTTAACTTGATATAGTTTTCAAACTGAACCTGCACCGGTGAAACAATGGTTTCATGTAATTTTTTGTCTCGGTAGTCAATGAAAATGTGCAGTATACACTCTGTAGAATCAATTGTTGCCTTAGCCGAGCTATTGTCAAATTAGCAGTTGTTTGTTTTAAAAATGAGCTGTTTGTACAAAAAATATTGTAGTGTACAGACTGACTGCTGTGATGTGTTCATGACTGGGTTTTCTAAACATGATTGGGACTTCCAGGATCTTCATTAACAATTTGATAAATCCCACAGGTTAAGCAAAGAAAATGGTCCAGTAAGAAAAGTATATCAGTCCTTCAGAAATTAGCTGCAGTATCCATGCCAGCCTTTATCCTGGGTGGAAATAAGCTGCTTCTGTGCACCACAAGGCTTCTAGTGTTACTTTTGTGCCATATATTGGAGTGGCTCTGTACTGTAAATGTCATGTGTGGAAAGGCTAGGATATTTGTGGGTATGTGGGTGTGCTCTGCATTACAACAAAACTGCATGGCACTGAAGATGAATGGAGCAAAATTTTGCCCTGCATCAATAGCATTCCACCATACTGTCAACATCTCAGCTTTAGAATATCTGCCTTTATAATCTTTGAATAATATGTGTTCAGTCCAGAACCCAAAGAAACTTTATTTTTAAAGGGCGATGCATGATTTATTCAGTGGGCTGGTCCCAATCAAAGGATAAGTGGTGCTGTAATTCTCAAGGCATATTTTAAGATTAGTCAAACATGGCTATGTCTCTGAAAACTGCTGAAATTTTGAGAACCTTCATCTGTTTGACCTCTATCTATTTTGTGTAGCACTATTTCATTTATTTATTTGAGTTAAGTCCACTCACCCTGCATTGTTTTGCTGATAGCAACTAAAGACTCTAATTTTTCAGTCACTGTGTATTAAAACATTTGGTGCAGAGAACTGGACTTGCTAGCAAAAGCAGGCAGAGTGCTGGTTGATTCTGTATCAGTCAATAGCCTCCACTAGAAAGACATGGTACATCAGGCCTGTTTCAGGAGCAACTCACCATTCTGTACACATGGCCCACTGGCTGTGTGAAGCCAGCTGGCCTTGCAGTGTGCCTGAGGTGACAAGCAACTGGGGAGGGTGACTGTCTCAAGAATCTGTCAACAAAAAGTTCATGAAGGAGGAACTATTATCTACCTTAGTGGGTTACAGTTCATGCAAGCCTGGAATGGATTGGCATGTCTGCCTCCAAAACTAAACATGAAATTAGTATGGTCTTCCTTTTCTGTTTTCAACAGAATATTTTACCCCCCCCCCCCCCCCATCTTAATAAGCCTGTCCTAGAAAAACTTGAGGTGAAGCAATTTGGAAACTGTGTCTGATAATATGCACATCTGAGCAATGCAAAAAATGTATATATTTCCACACATTCTTTAGATAGTGGAGGGATACATGCAAACAAAAGATACAATTGAAAAACACCATTAAATTGTGCAAGTTTAAATATGGGCAAGAAAACTAACAAGTTTTTCTCTTATAAAAGAGAGAACAAAAGAGACAGAGAGGCAGAGAGAGATCAACAAATAAACAAAAACCTACACTCAAGCCATTCAAACTGGACATAGTGGTGGGGGCAGAAGGAAGTCTACAAAAATTGGCTTAGTAGAGGCACACAGCACATTGTAAGGCATGTTTAAACCAAATTAAGTGTATGTTTCTTTTATTTCTTTTCTATAGTATATGAAGATGATGGGTGTCAATTCCAGCAGCCATTTCTTTGCTTGGTTCATCGAATGTGCCGTATTCCTCCTGATTACTATCATATTTCTGATTATTATCTTCAAAGCTGGGAATGTCCTTCCCAAAATAAATGTCGTGATTTTGTTCTTGTACCTCGTGGACTACAGCTTCTCCGTCATAGCCATGTGCTACCTCATCAGTGTCTTCTTCAACAACACTAATATTGCTGCTTTGGTCGCTTGCCTTGTCTACATCTTGACCTTTTTCCCTTTCATGGTCCTCTATGTTGTTGAGAATCACGTGAACTTCTCAGTGAAGAGTTTACTGGTAAATTTCTCTGTGTATTAAGATACTGGGGAAGGGGATATGTACAACTGAACTTCCATCTGTGGTCAACCTGTTGGCTTGTTTTACAATGGGTGTTTTCATCTAGAAAATGACTAACATCTAAGGAGCTACCACACAACAAGTTGTGAAAGTAAAAGTCCGATGGTTGGTCTGACTAAAGTCTAGGCCAACTCTGATTGACTGAAACTCTCCAGCATTTCAGAAAAAAGTCATTGCCAGCTTTTTGGGGGTGGGGGGTGGAGATGCCATGGCCTGGACCAGGTCTTAGTACATATATGAAAAGTCCACTGCTACTAAATTATGTTCTTCTCCACTAAAACCATTTTCTTTCCTAAGTAGTCTACTACCTTATTCACTTAGCACTTAATCAAGTGATGTCTAAAATAAAGGTGGGAAGGGTTTTTTTTAAAGAGTCAACAGAATGAATTAAATAAATTGTATATGTAGTTGGACTGACAAATGAGGATAATCGAAAAGACAGACATAGGCCTCAAGCAGAGTGGGCAAAAGGAGTGGCCGGAGGCAGCTCCCACCCTGATCACTCCCTGTCCAGCACAGAACCACAGCAACCAGACACCGTGGCCCTGAGGCCAGCTGCTGCCATGATCTGCAACAGACCACCGGCAAGGAGTGCTTTTTATGCATTCCTTTTTGCATCGGGTTTCAGCTACCTTAGGCAGCCTTGAGGCAGCTTCAGCCCAATCCAGGGGCGTGCATCATCTGATCATCCCAGGATTGTCCCAAAGGCAGCGTCTGTTTTGGGCCATAGTCATCAAATGATATGGGTACTGATAATCTCTTTATGAATGTCTTTGGATGATTCTGTGTTTTATCACTTGACAAAAGCAAGAGTGATAGTGCATTAGTTCTGAGTCAGAGTAAACACTGCCCACCCTGAAAGCCAGTGTGGCCTAATGGTTACACCTTGGATACATGAAACCCAACTTTAAATGTTTAATAATGTGAAATTGAGTAGGCTAGCTAAGCTAGTGCCTCTCACTTCACTCTACATCATAGAATTGATATGAAGATCAAAGGATTCCTCTTTGACAGAAAGGTGCAATCTAAATGGAAGAAACACATTTCCTGGTTGGCATTGTGTTTGATTTTACATTAAATTAAAAAATCCCATATTTCTGGAGCAATATTTATGTACCTCAGCCACATGGTTAGGGACCAAGTACGTGGGGTCTTTCCCACAGAACTGGCAGCCCCCACCCAGTGAGATACCACGTATACAGTTTCTTTATTCTTAACTAAAAGAGGGTAAACTAAGAAGTCACTGGCAGAGTGACTTGTTTGGATTTGGGATGCTACATTCCAACCAGCTTCAACTTGCTGCTCATTCAGTGGCTTGCTCAGTTTCATTCTTGTTGTCATGTAACTCATCTTTCAGGGTTGAAGTGAAGATAGAATGAGACAGAGATACATTGGATTGGATCCTAATTGTGTTTGTGCTGAAGGGAGAGAGTCTCCCTACCCACTCCCTCCCACAGCCAATGGTGGCTCGTGGCTCCCATATCAGTGGTACAGTGAATCCACTCTGACGGTCTATCTGAATATGAAAGAAGCAGTCCAAGGTGCTAAAACTATTTGGGAGGTAGGCTCCAGCACTTTGGGTAGTTCCTTTAAAATCTGGACAAGAACTCAGGGTGGGTACACTGCCCTAGCCTCAGCCCCAGTTTGCCTGCTGAAAATGCTTCACAGAGGGTTGGCAGACCTTGCTGGATGGGGTGGGCTGTAGTGCAAACTAAATTGGGAGGTGAGTTTCCCAAAATCAAGAAGAGCCTTCCATGAGTGGAGTCCTTCCACCAGTGGAAGGAGATAGGGCCTAGATCGAACCCAGTGTCTTCAGCTATTGGGAGAAGACAAGAGGAGATAAATGCATTATTTGTATTCTCTTGCTCAGAAATTATTTCCTGCTGGTTCCTCTTCTTTTGTTAAATACCTTTTCATCCTTAGATGAATTGTGCTGCATAATTTTATTTCCTTTATTTGTATTTCTCTAAAATTTGCACAGTTTACATGTGTTCATTCAGGTATTTGTATGCAAATATTTCAATAGCTTTGTTCTATCCTCCCTTCTTTTTTCCAGAGCCTGTTGTCTCCAACTGCATTCAGCTATGCAAGCCAGTATATTGCCCGCTATGAAGAACAGGGCATTGGTATGTGTCCTTTCTTCTTCTTCTTTTTTTAAAAAAATATTTTTATTTTATTAAAACCATCTGCATAATAAAATTACAAAATTTACATACAAATACACTATCAACCTGAACATAAACAAAAATCTAAGCTTAAATATAAACAACAACAACAATAAACAACAACAACAACTCCATTCTGGATCCTTTCCAGTCTGGTTTTCGCCCGCGGCACTCCACAGAAACAGCCCTCACTAAGATCTCGAATGATCTTTTGCGGGCCAAGGCAAATGGCCTTTATTCTATCCTTGTTCTTCTTGATCTGTCCGCTGCCTTCGACACCGTGGATCATTCTCTCCTGATAGACTTACTCTCTGACATTGGTTTCTCGGGCCTTGTTCTCGACTGGTTTGCATCCTACTTGTCAGATAGATCTTTTTCAGTGGTCTTGGGTGGTCGGACCTCGTCTTCTGTCCCTTTATCCGTTGGAGTTCCTCAGGGCTCTGTTTTGGGTCCCCTATTGTTTTCCCTATACACACTCTCCCTTGGCAAACTAATCAGTTCCTTTGGTTTTTCCTACCATTTGTACGCTGATGACACCCAGCTGTACCTTTCGACTCCTAACCTTTCGCCGGAACTAGAACAGCAAATGTCATCTTGTTTAACAGCTGTCTCCCACTGGATGCATCATCGGCGTCTGAAGCTAAATATGTCTAAGACCGAGCTTCTGGTTTTCCCGCCCAAGCCCACCCTTCACTACTCCTTCTCTATTTCTGTCAATAACATCTCTATTCACCCAGTCCAGGAAGCCCGCAGCCTTGGTTTCATTTTTGACTCCTCTTTGTCATTTATTCCCCAGATCCAGACCACAGCCAAGGTCTGTAGATTTTTTCTCCATAATATTGCCAAAATCCGTCCATATCTCTCAGAATCTACCGCAAAAACACTGGTCCATGCCCTAGTGGTCTCACGACTAGACTACTGTAATCTCCTCCTCGCTGGGCTTCCTCTCTCTCACCTCCACCCATTAATTTCTGTTCAGCATTCAGCTGCACGCATTATTTCACTTGCTCGCCGCTATGATCATGTCTCCCCTCTCTTGTCCTCCCTTCACTGGCTCCCTCTTCCTCTCCGCATTAGGTACAAACTTTTGCTACTCACCTTCAAAGCCCTGCATGGGCTAGCCCCCCCTTATCTAGCTGATCTTCTCTCCCCCTATGTCCCTACCCGTACCCTCCGCTCTGGTAACCAAGGTCTCCTCTCCCAACCCAGGTTGTCCTCTGCCCCCTCCCGGATCCGTCCCTTTTTTCTTGCTGCCCCTCATTCCTGGAACCTTCTCCCTCTGCATGCTCGGCTCATCACTTCCCTAACCAGCTTTAAGGTGGAGCTGAAAACCTTATTGTTTAGGGAAGCATTCTCAGGGAACTTGTGATTACCATCTGGCTGTTTGATTTCATTTGATGTGATTTGTTTTTACCCTGATGTTTTAACTTGTTTTTCCTCTCTCTGTAATTTTATCTAATTGTTACTATTTTAGACTGTACGCATCCGGCAGGCTTTTATATTTCTTAAAATTTTACCAATTTTGTACAGCGCTGAGTATAATTACAGCGCTCTAGAAATAAAGTTTAATAATAATAATAATAATAACAAATATCCTTAAAAAACCCCAAGTAAACAAACAAGAGAAACTGACAAACTTCCTGGACTCTTTTTGTCTGCTAAGACAATTCTATCAACATTTGGTCATATATATAGTAACCTCATACCATGGTGTGGGACCTTTCTAAGGAATAGATCTCTGAGTAGTCTTGATAATCTGGTCCATTATTAAATAATCTGGTCCATTATTAAAAGCAATAATCGTGTCTTCTCTCTCTCTCTCTCTCTCCTCATTTTTAATAGGTCTGCAGTGGGATAACATGTATAGCTCACCTATGTCAGGAGATGACACTAATTTTGGCTGGATGTGCTGGCTAATTCTAATAGACTCTTTTATATATTTAATCCTGGGCTGGTACATCAGAAAAGTTTTTCCAGGTAAGTAGAAGAGACTGTTACTACAAACCCAAAACAGAATGCTAATAGACTTAAAGGGGATCATTTAGTTATTAAAACTGTGTTAGATAGACAAATGATGGACACACTTGTGTTGTAGTCACTACTGGGAGGACAATAAAACCAACCCTGGGGATGTTGGGAGGGAAGGCATGTGGGGGCCAGCCAAGCCCCACACCAGCATGTTCTAGCACACCACAAGTGACATTGTGTCCCCATTTTCAGCCAAATTTTGCCTACAAATTTTGTTTGTTTCCCCTTTTGCTTGTTTGGAGTTCTTGGGGAAAATCAACCATATATATATATAGTGATGGCCACACAGACCCACAAAAAACTATGGATGCCGGCTCTGAAAGCCTTCGACTTCAATAAACCTATCTATTTGCATGTACTTTAGGGTCACTTGGTCAGTTAGGATTGAAAAGGCACCTTGAAATCAGCGCATAAGGGGGGAATTGGGGAATATTGGGGGGGGGTCACCATGGGGATGAGAGGTGGCCCACTTGGCTACACTTTCCCCACTCCTATTCTCCATGACTATTACATTTACAAGTACTTAACAAGTGGCACATACCTGTCAGGCAAGAAAGCCTGCATCCATTAGGTCACCCCAGGGCTTTGGGGAAGGATGGAGTTGTGTAGGGGGTCTTTACAAGAAGGAGGTAACTCATGCTGTTATTATTACAAGTTTTATGACCAAGAAGGCTGAGCCAGTCCTAACACTGGGCAGAGTGAGCCAGCCAACTTCGGTGGAAAATCAAGAATTATGTGTACCTCCATCCCCCTAAATGGGAAGGTTGTTCTTAACTACACTGAAGGACGCTGTCCCATTTTCAGTGCTGAAGTAAGGTACAGTTGCCAGGCCAATGGAAAGGAGGAAGCCAATATCATCTTTGCCACAGAAAGCAAAATGACTCAAATTGGTATTGGGATTACCACTTTTGGTGGTTTTGCAGTGCTGATCTAACATGCACTTTCATTCTTTGGCATAGCTGTTATATGCAAGTTAGGGGGGAACTCTCCATAAATACTTGCTTGTTTTGTTATCGGGTTTTATGTTGTTAGTTTGATCTTGTATCAGGCTGCTAACATTTCTCTCCTTGGCTATGTTGGATGGGAATGCTGGGACCAAGAATGCAAGAACCTCTAGTGGGAGACATGATCCCCACTCATGTCCTAGTGGCATCCACGTGCATCATGAAAGACCATGTGGATCTACCTTAAGTATATTAATCCTATTCAGAGAGCTAAGGGTACAAAATAGGATGCTCATTAAAGCTGCAGAAAAAGAATGGCTAAAAATATTTTGGGATCACATCCACTCACACTATTAATTTCTTTTGGCCTGAAATTTAAAAGATTGTATTAACGTTATTAAGAAGGAGCAAGCCTTTGGGGGTGGGGGAAAACTTTAACTTGTAAAGAAATCTCTCACTTTTGCTTTCTCTCCCTTTATTTTTAAATTACAGGAAAGTATGGCATGGCAATGCCATGGTATTTTCCTTTCCTTCCGTCTTACTGGGCAGAGTGGTATGGTTACAGTCCATTGTGGAGTGGAAAGACAAAAGACTATTTTTTCACTGATTTCTTCTTCAGAAAGCAGCCAGAATTTCCTGAAAAAATGTGTAGGTATTCCAGATTATTCAATGTGGAGAATATAATTTGTTAAATGTACTTACCTGATATTGCTCTGCCACTACCACACAATCCAACAGCTATCTTTGAGTTTGAATGGTAAAGTTTACAGTTGAAACTGAAATACTCCCCGAGTCTCTTGCATTTGGGATGTTTATGTTATACATTTAGGCAACATTAGTATGAGGAAATTCATTGGCTAATCTCCTTTGTAAAATTGAAAGGACTTTCTAAGTCTGAAAGCTAAATGAGAGACTTGATTCTTCATAGACACCTGAAAGAGAAATTATTTGGTCTTAAATCTATGGATGTGGTGAGTCAGCATGATAAAGTGGTTTGAGGACTGGACTATGATTCTGGAAATCCTGGGTGACCTTTGGCGAATCACACACTCTCAGCCTCTGAAATCCCTGTGGTAGCTCCACTTTTGGGTCGCCATGTGAAAGCACAGAACAACAACCATATATGTGCCATCTCATTTGAGTTTTAGTATTTCTTCTGACAGCAATGTTTCTATTTTTCCTTTGACATCTTATGCATGCACAACAAACATCCCTCTATATAAGAAAATACAGATTTAAACACAGCTCTAGTGACCATCCACATTGATGCAGGTGTTTATTGGCATTCTGTATTGCAGTTATGAATTCATAATCTTGAGTTATGAATCAATAACTGTTCTATGTTCATAGATATAGCCACGTTAGTCTGTAGAATCAGTACGTAGAGAGATCTTGTAGCACCTTTGAGACTAACTGAAAGAAAGAAATTGGCAGCATGACCTTTTGTAGACTTCACTCTACTCCCTCAGATGCATTTGGCCCAAATGCATCTGAGGAAGTAGACTGAAGTCTACGAAAGCTCATGCTACCAGTTTCTTTCTTTCACTTAGTGTCAAAGGTGCTACAAGATCTCTCTACGTACTGTTCCATGTTCGGTAAGACTATGTAGTCATGATTGTGGCACCTACTGTTACAATTGTGAGTAGCAGCCCAATTTAACAGCCTGCAACAAGAAAAGGAGGTCTGCCAAACCGGGTGCAAGGAGGATTACCTTTTCAGCGACCTCTCACTAGCTAGCATGGCTGTGGCAAACTATGAGGAGTTGCAACAAGACCTCTGTCAATTCCTCCTGCCAACCTCACTCTTTTGGGAAAGGGTGGCTAAAAAAGTCACCCTCCTTGTGCCCGGATCAGCAGCTGAGCAGACCTCCTTTGCTTGATGTAGTTTTTGGTTTTTTAAGGTGGGCTTGAGTTATGGGGTCAGGAGACATTGCTTCTTTACATATATGCAACTAAGTAACTGAGCTAAGATATCTGTCCCAATTTCATCTGTTTTCTTTTGCTGGAAGGTGTGCATGTAACTCAAGTGACATTTCTCACTGACTCAAGCACAAACCAATATTTTTTCCTGCTCCTGTTGTTTTACAGATGTTCAGAGTGCTTTACCATCTAACCTTGAACCTGAACCTAACCACTTAAAAGTAGGAGTTTCTCTGCATGGAATAACAAAGATCTATGAATCCAAAGCAGCTGTTCAGAATCTCAGCCTGAATTTTTATGAAGGAAACATCACTTCATTGTTGGGGCACAATGGAGCTGGAAAAACTACCACTATGTAAGTTTCCTTTGAAGAGGCATTGCTGAGGACTACAAAAAATATAGCTTTTGTGGCTTGTGAAGATAAGTGATAAAATATGTGGCATTTTTATACTTTAAGATGGGATTGGATGTTGTCTTTGAGATCTGCTTTTTGAAATTATTTTACACTCTATACTTTCAGAGCGCTTTATCTGTCTCAGCAGGTCTTTTTCTCCTTCACAAATGAAAACAGATTTCTTGTCATTACTGACAAGAACATTTAAAGGATTCTTCTGCTCCGAGGCCAGAAGATGTATAAGCAGTAACTATTGCTAAAGCTTTTCATTTTGTCGAATTACTATTATTGGACACTGCGGCAGCTAGGCCTGTTGTCTGATACTCATAGTGGGAGAATGACCTGCAGTAATAACTTCAAGTAACACTGTGCACTATAGTACCATCAATGCCCAGCAGGCCTAAGACTCCCTGAGGCTGCAAGAGCAGAAATCCACTGGGACAGCTTGCTCACTTTTCAGCTTTGCCAGTTGGTCTGAAAATCATGTTCTGTCCAAATGTCATGGTATGTCATCCGAATCCCACTTTTGTAGATATACTGTATCTATGGTCAAATAACTGGAATAGATTTTAGAATCTGATGTACAGATCACCTTGTTGGGCCTGTTTTTCAGTCACTAAAGTGATTGGCGGACAGAGGTTAAATGAAATTTTGTCACAATGAAAGAAAGAGCATTCCTTGTTCAAAACCCTGAAATGGCCAAATTATTTTTGTTTCTAAAATATTTATTTTTAATTTGAACATTTTGACTGAGATCCTGCATTCTGAGACACCTTGTAAATTTCTGCACAGATAGAACTATAATATATCCCCTCTCTTAAGCCAACGTGGCCCTTCACTCTCCATTAGTTACTAAATTGCTGTTGAGTGGGGGCTACATTATCTAAAAGGTGAGTCCTGTATAGATTTTGGTGTTGTAGAGAATTCCGTGATAAGGAGGAAAGCAGCCATGCTTCTCCTTTTGGCTAAGGAAATGGAAAAGCATGGGTTGCGGGAACTGGTTATTGCAAGAACTGGTTATGGATCTAATTTTCTCCTTATTTCTTCCCCATTGTAGATCTATTCTAACTGGTCTGTTTCCTGCTTCGTCGGGCACTATATTTGTTTATGGTAAAGATATCAGAAGTGACCAGGATGTTATAAGGAAAAACATGGGGATATGCATGCAGCACAATGTATTATTTAGTTACCTCACCACAAAGGAACACTTGCTTTTATATGGCTACATCAAGGTACCCCACTGGAGCAAGCAGGAATTGCTGGAGGAAATAGAAAGGTACATCAGTGACAAAAAGGAGAGGGGCAGGGAATGCAACTTTCTTTTTATTCCTATGATCCTTATATTTTGTATGGGAACTGCACGTGACAATTGCACAGTTACATCCAAAAGGGCCACCACCTGTTTTGTAGGGAAAGAAATCTCTGGTGATAATTTATAAATGCAAGATTGTTTTAAAATACTGAGAATTACATAGAGAACCAGTGTGGTGTAGTAATTTGAATGCTGGACTGTGTCTCAGGGAGACCAGCATTCAAACTTCTGCTCAGTCATGACATTGACTGATAAAACAGTCTGCCAACTGGGCACATCATTCTCTCAGCCTCAGATGATGGCAATGGCTAGCCTCCTCTGAATATGTCATGCCAAGTAAACCCCACAACAGGGTCACCATGCATTTAAATTGATGTACATAATAACAGCAAATGCATGATTCAACATTTGCATTGCCTAGTTGTCTCTGAGGGCAAAGAATGGGATTGTGATTGCGGGAACAAAGCATCAGATTGGACTGAAATTGTAAGGTGCCAACCTTAAACTCAGACCTAAGAGTCATCTTTGTTCTGGTTCTTGAGAATCTGCGGTGTCTCTGTGTGTGCATTGACACCAAAGGCTTCTTGAGCTTAAACATGGTAGGCTGTTCCTGCTTATATCTATAGCAATAGCTGTTGTGATTCAGGGGAAAAGACTGTGTTGCCAGAGTATGTTACCACTTGGAATAGGTGTTAACATGTTAACTTTCATTCTATGTACAGGAGAAAAATTTACCTCTCCTTTAAAGAGTTTAGAGCTTGTCACACTCCTTTCCTTCCAACCTCAGTGTGGGCTGAAACTATTGATTTTTTTTTTAAATGGGTGTTTTCACAGGCTTCCATATTCTTTCAAAAAGTGCTGGAGAAGTATGGATTGGGGATGGGATGCCAAGATCGGGTATGTGATGCCTCCAGACTGGGCATGGAGGCATGTGAAAACACCTTTTTAATTTTTTTTTCTGCACTGAGGTTAGGAGGAAAGGAAGTGTGATAATCTCCTTTGTGTTGTTATATTTTCTTTATACATGTTTTAAATTGTGTTTTTAATTTGTTTTTATGCTATTGGTGGTGTAGTGCCATTAATACCTGCCTTAAATTGTCCAGGATTATAAATTCATACATAATGCATAAACTCTAGTTACAGATCTCAAAAGCAGAGACAAACAACATACATTGTGAACTTTCATGACGTTCATAACCACAGGTTTTCTTCCTCAATGCTTAGCTGACTTCCACAAGGCTTATAGTGCAATCCTCACTCAAAGATGCACTGGCTATAGTTGGTTACAGAAGAACACAAGCTTCTTCTGCCCCCAGAAGTGCCTTCTGCAGGCAGAACCCCCTTTGCCAAATGAGTAATGGACTGGATGAGGGAAAACAGATTGAAACTGAATCCAGACAAAATGGAGGTACTCACAGTAGCAGCCCCGAACCCAGGTATCGGGATACAACCTCCAGTTCTAGATGGGGTTACACTCTCCTCAAAGGACTGTGTTCGCAGTCTTGGGGTGCTCCTAGATCTGTTGCTCCAGATGACAAATCAGGTAAATGCGATGGTCAGGAGTGCCTGTTATCAGCTTCAGCTGATATGCCAGCTGTGCCCCTTTCTGGAAGTTAGGGACCTCGAAGCTGTAGTACATGTGCTAGTAACCTTGATTTCTTTAAGGCACTCTACATGGGACTACCCTTGTGCTTGATCCGGAATTAGCAGTTAGCAATTAGTACAGAATATGGTAGCCAGATTGGTCACTGGAACAACTAGATAAGACCATATAACACCAATCCTAAGATCACTCCACTGGCTATTAGTTTCCAGGCCCAGTACAAGGTGTTGGTTATCAACTTTAAAGCCCTAAATGTCTTGGGTCCAACCTATCTTCAGGACTGCTTTCTTCCATATAATCCACCCGGTGCACTCAGGTCCTCTGGGAGGAATTTGGTGCATCCTATAAAAATTAAATTGGCAGCAACCTCCCAGCAACCTCTCAGAGGACCTTTCCAGCAACTGCTTCCAGATTATGGAACGGCTGTCAGATGAGATCCATCATACTACCACCTTAAACAGCTTCAAAAAAACTGTTAAGACGAATCTCTTCTGGCAGGCCTTTCCTGAATAGATACCCGGCCACCAAAAAGAACACCTAACTGTAGGACCTGATCTGTTGTTGTACTCACTGGTATTTTGTTGTGTATTATTTTAAATTATGTTTTATATTGTAAATTGTTTAATTGTATTTTAAGGGGGGTGGGATTGGGGGATATGGATTGTATATTGTTGTTGTTGTTGTTGAAGAAGAAGAAGAAATTTGCTGATAAAACAGTCTGCCAGTGGAACTGCTCTGCTACCTAATTGCCAGCAGAAGAGTTAGACAAGAGAAAGAAAAGTTAAGAGGGTGAAGGAGAGGACAAATTACATCAAATCCAAAACTCCTCCAGTTTAGGGACATAGCCATATTGCCAGACAAAATTATAGCAGGAAAAGATAAGTCTCAATTTCTGATTTTTTTAGGATTGGAAAAGGTTTGAATTTAGCATAGCTTCTGCAGGTCTAGCATCAGCTTAATTGACCCTTGGCCATAGCTGAGTGCAATCCTAACTCACTAAAATGGCTGAGGATCAACCGAGCTGACACTAGGTCAGTGGAAACTATGCTGAATCCAAGCCATTCCCATACTTTCAGATGTCAAAAATTACTTAGGAACATTTGTAGGAATATTTGATATCAGTATGAAGCAGAGTGCAGCAGAGTTAGTACAATGTGAACTTGTGGCAGAAACAGGAGAAAGTACTCAGGATGGTCTTAAAATATAAAAAAGGAAACTTATATTTATTGTTTCAGGAAATTAATCTTGGCTTAAGAAAGGATACAGTCTAAAGAAGCTTTTCTAACAACCAATGGGGTTGACCCATGTTCAAGGAGAAGCATTTGGGATAGTCAAGTCAAGTCAAACTTTATTACGGCATTTGGGATATTAAACTTACAGCACTTTATAAATAAAGTTAATAATTATGATGATAATCTACACTTTGAACCTAATCACACACACCTTTGCCCCCGATCTGGGCATGGGGAGGGGACATGCGTGGCTGAGTGAAAACACATTTTATCACATGCCATACTTTCCTCAAGGCATCCCCATGCCATTGCCCAGTGCTAAGCTGTCCCCGATCAGGGCTCAGGCATGTGAATTTTGAAAGATGGAATCTTTCCAGCTGAGCCCTGATCAGGGATGGCTTAGTGCCGGGTGATGGCATGGGGCCACCTTGAGGACAATATGGCATGTGATAAAATGCGTTTTCACTCAGCCACATGCATCTCCTGCCAGTGCCCAGATCGGGGGCAAAGGTGTGTGATAAGGTCCTTTGATACAAGTGCCCCTACGGGCTGGCTCTCTGTCTAGGTGTTAGCTAACATGAAAAGGCTGGAGCCTCGTGGATGCTCCCTTCCTAGATAAGGAGAGACAATGGACTAACTTCTTAGGATAAGTGGAAGTGACCTCTGAAGGCAGGAAGGAAACAAACAAAGAAAGAAAAGAAAAGAAGGCTTGAATATATCAACTTTAGAAAGAAACAGATAGGGGAAGCAAAAAGCATTATTTCTAGAGTTTCCTCTCTCACTAATCACTTTACAAATGTTGATGTCTCATTGCTTCCAGTAGGGATTACCCTAGCTCTGGCCTAACCTTGTGCCAGCCTGTATCCTTGGCTCATCTCACAAAGTAGTTCTGGTAGCAGATCACACTGCTGGGCTATTGAAATACTGATACAGATATTTCATCATGTTACTCCAATACAAGCATATTCCTTTTGCCAGGAACAATAGTTCTTGTACTGCTGTTTTTCCTCATTTATTATTGTCATTTTTTGTTTAGTTTCACTGCACAGTTTTTAAGGCTGCTTTGTGTCACTTTAGAAACATAAATCAGGTTTCACTGTCCATTCAAAATGGGTTTGTAGTTGCTTTGTGACACTGGGGCTGGGAAACAGGCCAACTGTACATTTGGATCTCCCATTGCAATTCCAAACAATAGCTCTGAGCCCTTTGCCCTTATCTTGTTGGACAGAAATTCTGAAAACTCTTAAAAGAAAAATAGAGGAACCCGAGTCCAAAAGAAGTCTTAAATCACAGTTCTTCCAGATCTGAGGAATTAGTCTTCCATTTGTGCTAATGATGTTTTATTGTGTACAAGGTCTTTTTTCTGAGTTGAACACAAGTGAACAAATTTATTTCATTTTCCTGGTTCCTGTTTTGAAGGACTTTGAAGGAAACAGGATTATACAACCATCGTCACAAACTGGCTGGCTCTTTATCAGGAGGGATGAAAAGAAAGCTGTCTATATCAATCGCCCTTCTTGGAGGTTCAAAGGTTGTGATCTTAGATGAACCAACCACTGGGGTTGATCCATGTTCAAGGAGAGGCATTTGGGATATTATATCAAAGAACAGAAAAGGTAATATGGGCATTAAAAAATTGATATCCTATGTTTCTGAAACAATGGTATGAAAAGTTGTATTTTAATACTGTGAGACTAGTGCCAAAGAAATCATTTGGGGTTTAAGGTAAGTTTGAATCATGATTGAAGCTCATGAACAAAGTGATAAGTAGCCTTGTGGGGAAAATGTTTGTTCTGATTCTAGAGGTCTCAAACTGGGATTTATATCGGCCAGGCTATAAGCATGTTATGTCCTCTATCACCAAGAAACCGAAGGAGTTACCCACAGATGTGTGAGCTGAACTGTGTTGAGCTGTCAGTAGTGTTACATGCCCCACCAACTGATCCAATACCTGCTTAGGTGAACCAGAGAGCCAACACTTGCTGACTTGCCTTAGGCCCATTGGGTTTGCTTTTCTATAATTTATATGATCTCCTATAAGGGAGATGTTGCCAGTGTGACTGAGAGTTTCTGCCAGCCCTCTGCCTCAAACTTCTTGCTGTGTCTGGATCTAAGGGCAAATTATAGACATGCTGTATCTTTTGTATTTTCAGGCAGAACAATCATTCTCTCCACTCATCATTTGGATGAAGCTGAGGTCTTGAGTGACAGGATTGCATTCTTGGAACATGGGGGACTCAAGTGCTGTGGGTCCCCGTTCTACCTCAAAGAAACATTTGGCAGTGGATACCACCTGATCCTTACTAAGAAAAAGGTGTGGGATTTGTATGCAATCTCTTGTATGTTCTTTATCAGTAAAGAACTTTCTTCTTTTTAAGAAGAAAGGTGAAGAAATGGCACCTGCTGATAGGTATCTGAGAGGATGCAACAGACACACAACAATAGGAAGCAGTAAAATCCAAGATGGATGGGCTGAATAGGAAAAGGAATCAGATGTGCATGTGCTACTTGATTAACTTGCTAAACATGAAGAGGATTTTTATTTTAGTGTGTATACATACACACACAGCAGCTCTTGCTTGAGGTGGTTAGATGCTCACTTCAAGACCACTTAGCTCTTTCATTAGCATAATTGAAATGGTATGTCTTGAAAATCCAGTGTACATGCTGAGTTGTTTTATTGTGGTGTCTTCTTTTCCCTCTAGGGCCCTACCCTAAGCCTTGCAGATGAATGTGATACCTCCGCGGTGACAGCCATGATCCAGTCTCACCTCCCAGAAGCCTATCTCAAGGAAGACATTGCTGGGGAACTCGTCTATGTGCTTCCTAAGTTTAACAGTAAAGTTGCTTCAGCTTACCAGTCTCTCCTGAGAGGTCTGGACAATGGCTTGAGTGACCTCCATATTGGCTGCTATGGAATTTCAGACAGCACTGTGGAAGAAGTTAGTGCCGACCAGTTTTTAAATATTTGTTGAGCTTTTACTATCTCATTGTTATTGCTGCGGTTTTTACCCTGCCAACTTACTGACTGTTGTTTTGCTGTGTTGTTACTGTTCTTATTGTTACTTGTGAGCTGCCTGATAAGAATTTTAGTGAAGAGCAGTACATGAATTGGTGTGTATTTGTGTGTAAATCTATCATTTATTTATTTAATTTCTATCCCTCCTTCTTCCCCAGAATGAGACTCAAATTGGCTTACATCAATTTTTTAAAAAATCATTAAAATCTACAAGATAAAAGAAGTTGAAACACAATTAAACCATCAGGGGAAAAAAATTAAAAGCAGGTTAAAGCATATTTCATCAAAACACACCCATACACACCAGCACAACAATTAGGAGTATCTAGCATTGTGTAAGATGGGCTGTGTGCACGCACTCATTAAATGCCTTTTGGATAGAAAAGTGTACCTGTGAGGGTGGTGGGACAGGAAGAAGGGCCTCCTTAGCAGATCTCAGAACACAGGCTGATTCATAAAGGAGAATATTGTCCTTCAAATAACCTGAACCTGAGCCATTTTAAATCTAGAAATCATTACTATAATTTAAATGGAAGTAAATGCATTTTATCATAATTTGTTGTGACTGGTAACTCTAATTATTCTGAGAAGATAAATGTTCGTGTGCAATTTCAAGACCTCCCCCCCCCACCATTGCTTTCCCTTCTTAGGATTCTCTATATTTAAACCAAATATAAATCACAGTCCTCCAGATATAGTGGGTAGAACTTGGTAAAGTAGGCCAGATGGTCACCCTACTTCTTGCATATTCCATATCAATAAAGGACAATGCAGAAGGACTGCCCTCATCCAAAAGTGAACAGAGTTTATCCTAAGAAAGCAAAACTGGGGTGACCAGGTGTCATAGCCACAAAGGAGGACAAGGCACCACAAAATGGAAGAGAAATGTAATACATTACAAAATAAAAGCTAAACACACAAATGTAAATTCAGGCTCCTTAGTCATGTTCAAAATGGAGGTTGTAATGTAGGACATATTCTGTAAGAAGAGGGTGTCTGGTCACCCTGAACGTAACTGAATTAAAATTATTATTATTTTTAATATTGTTATTATTCAGGTGTTTCTCAATTTGACCAAAAATATGGCTGAAGATGAACAAATTGATGCTGGCTTGTCCAAAGAGGACTGCAGTCACCCTCCAGAGACTGATGACTTCTCTCTGAGCTCTGAGAACTTCACTGAAAAAGATGGTATGAATTTGTCCATGATTTGCATTCCTGACAGCTGAATAAATAGCTACTTTGTCATCTTCCATTGGGTCTCAAAGAAAGAGGGGCCCTACTATCTAGAGAAATACAGAGTGACAGTCTCCCCACAGGAATGTTAGGCAGATCTGGAGGCAATCTCCATTGAATCCTTGTTTTGCTGTCCTGGGACTTAGCATTTTTCACTTGTATAACTGTATAACAGAAATATACCTGAGTGCTCTTGCTCCCCTTTCCCACTAAGAAATATGACTAACCTATGAAACAACTTATCTGTTATCCTGTTTTAAACATTGAACCTAGAATTTCTGATGGAAGGGTTTGAGAATGAAAGGTTGGAGACAATTTTATAATTTTTTCCAAAACCAGTCTATGAAGGAACTAGTGAGAGAATTTAAAAGGTTTGCAACATGCCATTCCACAAGGTTTATAAACCATATCTAGTTGTCATTACTAGGCCGGCACAAGTTGTGACCTGTGATTCCACCATGTATTGTGGTCTCTTAGGTATCTGACCATCATTCCTCTTTTTTCTTCTTAGCACAACTAGAAATTTAGCAAGCTGTCTTTGGTAGAAGACAGGCCTGCCATAATAAATAAACACTGATGAAGCCCAGACTTAACCATGTCTATGTGGGAATAATCAGTGAGACTTTCCAAGTAAATATGATTTATACGGAGGATGTGTCAGTCCACCTTCAAAGGAGTATGTAATGAACCTATTCTTTCAGAGCACAGGCAACAGTTCTGGAAGTTAATGTGTTATATTATAACTTTTGGCTTAATTTATAAACCTGCCAATTTAAATCTCAATTATCATCCAGCCTGCAAGGACCAGAGGGTATATAACAAAGAACTCATATTTCTAAAATAGCAATTTGCATACAGGAGCCTTTTGCTGGCAAACACAGCTAGAAAACCAGCTTGACTCTTAGTTCTCATGGAGGCGATAAACCTCCCACTGAGTTGTGCTATTTCTGTGCTGATAGAAGCTAGGTTTCTAGCCTGGTATGCACTGACATGCTAGTTTTCTTAGATATGTTTTATTCATACAGAAAGAATCAAATAGTATGGGTTCTGCTCTGTAATATGAAGTAGTACGGCCCAGACAGTTAGTCATCCCAGTGTGAAGTTTTTAATGCACTAAAGCCATCTGTGCCATTTATCAGTTTTATCTGGTTATTTTATTTAATATGTTTATATCTTGTACTTTATCTCAATCATTCCCATGATGGCAAAAATGTGGATACAAGTGTGAGGACTTGTCTGCATTACCTATAAACCTGAATTTCCCCCTGGGCTGGTTGCATACTCTACTCAGAGAGTAATGTTTGACTCAGATTGAGCATACCAATAGCCATAGAATCATAGAGTTGGAAGAGACCACAAGGGCCATCCAGTCCAACCCCCCGCCATGCAGGAACTCATAATCAGGGCACCCCCAGAGAGATGGCCATCCAGCCTCTGCTTAAAGACCTCTAAAGAAGGAGAATCCACCATTCTCTAAGGAAGTGTTCCCAATGGATAATTATTTATTTATTTATTTATTTATTTATTTCATTTATATAGTGCTGTAAATTTGCACAGTGCTGTACATATACTCTTATAGTTAGATGGATCTAAACGGATATAAACAAACAGAACAAAACGGGGCACTGTGCACACATGAAATTGCTGTCTCTTACATTGTGAATACATCATATAAGTATGTACACAGATCATAGAAAAATGACAAAAATCAAATTACACTTTCCATGTTCTCATGCTGGCAATTTTATTGGATTGATTAATGGATTCAAAATCTTTATATATCACCTTCCAACCAGTCGGGGCCCTCAAGGTAATACACAATGAGACAATGTTCTCTTCCCGTTTCATAATAGTCTTGTGTGGATCATCCAGGCAAAAATAGCTTCTATACCATCACTTCTGGTTGTGTTGGGTACGGTATGTTGGTGCAGCCTACTGGGAAGTACCCTTACACTTCTTCTGCCAGCAGTGCCCACTCCCATCACCGTTGTGCTTTCCATAATGCATAAGCTTAGTCAACACAAAACTCACTGGCCAAATCCCAGGTTCAGTCTCTGGCATCTCCAATGAAAAGGACGAGGTACCAGAGTCGGGGTGAGAAGACCTCTGCTTGAAATCCTGTAAGGCTGCTGCCAGTCAGAACAGACAATACTATTCTAAATGGACAAACAATTGGAGTGCTCATCTGACGTAATCCCTGGAAAGAGGGCAGGAGTGATTTGCACTTCTTTTGTAATACTGGGTGGTTTAGTCAGCTCTTGATACAGCATCTCTGCTTGACATGTGGATCTCTCTTATCCTTCACTGTGGGTCCAAGTTGCAATGTGGAGAAGGTTACAGGATTCCAATCCCCATTTTAGATGTTAATGGTTCTTAGACTAGGGCTGCATCTGCAGAAATAAGCAGTTTGGCACTACTTTAACTGCCATGGCTCCGTGCTATAGAATCCTGGGATTCATAGTTTGCTGTCCCACCAGAACTCTCTGACAGAGAAGGCTAAATATATTTCACAAAACTACAAATCCCATAATTTCATAGCACTGAATGCAGCCCAGATTATTTAATAAGACAGATGGTTCTTAAAAAGTTTGTTTTAGCCATCCCTTGGATTCAAAATGACATGCCTGCCCTGTTCCCTTGGTATTAACAGCAACTGTGTGAAATAGATTAGACTGAGAGATAGTGCAAGGCCTCACAGTAAGATATGTGATGACACAGGAATTGGAATTCATATACTCTCCCAGCCTAATTTACATCTTCTAGTCACTTCACATTACAAAGCTAGGCCCATATTACCTGGAACTCACATATTCCTCCAGCTCAATATGGATCCTTATTTTTTTAAAAAAATCACCAGCTAATTGTGACAATATCGGTACATTAGGGGCTTTACATAATGTTGTGGTTCCTGCTATTTGTGATTGCTGCTGTCAACTGATGAGGTTTTTTTAAAAAAAATTGGTTTGTATTTTTTAATTCTTCATTAGAAATCATATTGATGTGTTTAAGGCTTAAACAAAACTTAATGAATTGATATTTAAAAGAAAGCTTGCAGGAAACCATGGCTCATTTAAGTCAATAAATAAAGTGTTGGGAATTCTTTTGCAAAGGCTTTTTTGTCCATCACAGTGTATTGTGTTATGCTGCCCACACTGGGAATTTCACATCCTCTTAGAATGATATTCTTGCATGAAACCTTAGAGAATGTGCTCAACCAAAGATACTGTAAATCCTATAAAATGCTTTGGCCAAAATTACTACAATTTCTGTAGTTACCACTCCTAGGAAGGGAAGGGAAGGCAAAACTGCTGTAAAGTATCAGCTTCAAGGATTATCAAGGATTTAAATATTCATTTGATAAACAGGAACTCCTTTTTAAAAATGTATTCTGGGCGGGATGTAATCAGACTTTGTAAAAGTTATTCTTTTGGATTAGAACACCAGAATCCACCAGCCAGCATGGTTGGCTGATGAATACTGGAGGTCAATTCAGAAAAGGAATTTTTCCAAGTTCTGAATTGAAATCACAGTACTGTGATGGAACAAGACTCAGTACTTAATGTGTCATCATTATCTTATTTCCATTCTTGCTGAATAGACCAAGCGCTAGTTCGGATGAAGAAGTCAAACAACTTTTCTGTATTGGTGAGCAAGGCCACTGCCTTGTTCATTAAGAGGTTCCATCACACTCGGCGCAACGTGAAAGGTTTCATTGCTCAGGTCATCCTTCCTGTACTCTTTGTGACAGCTGCCATGAGTCTAGACACCTTGAGACCTAAAATGGCAGAATTCCCAGCACTCCATCTCTCACCCTCCATGTATGGCTCCTCTGACCAAGCAGATTTCTTTGGGTAAATATTTCTTTCATATCATTCAGTTGTCATCATACATCTGAGGCAAGAAAGTTGTAAAATGTCAGCCTAATTCCACTGTTTTGAAGCCACAGAATATTAAAGATTATATGAAGCCATGCAGAAATACATACAATTTTTTTAGTTGCTACTTTCTTATTTTGAGTTTCAGAAACTGTTTAGAAAATAGTTTGGAGATTTGGTGCAAAGCTTGCTGATAGAAATCTCTATCACCAAATCCCTTACCCTGAAGCCCCAAATTGCTTTTTCAGTACAAACTGAATTGTAAACAGTAATTTAAGGATTCAGCTCTGAGAACTGTTTGTAGAGGAATCACTTCAGAATGACCAGTGGGCAATGTATATATATTTCTGGAGTGTGTCCAGAGACAGAACAGTCTCCTACTGAGAAAAAAAAAACACCGCAGGAGAATCTGGAAATAATGTTGACTTCACGGATTTTTTTTTTCAGGGTAGCTAGTTAGAAGACTGTGCCATTGTTTAACATTTCATCTGGCAAAGCGCAAACACTGATCAACACCAGAAACAAATTACCGTTTATCTGTGTGAACACCTCATATTTATTCTATGTTTTACTGCACTGGGATATAAAACAATATCCAACTCTTACTTTGCTCATATAGGACAGGAACAGACTGGCAAAAAAAAGTCGGCTTTCCGGCAGCATGGGGGTGTGGTGTACGCACAACGTACGTCCCCAAGCTGGCAGGAAGCTGCTGTGAAGTCACCCAGATGCTCACACGGCAGCAGCTTTTTGGCACTCCAGCTGTGCAGTGTTTAGATGCTGCACATAACAGGAGCACTGAAAAGCCATAGCGACGTTAGAAAAGGCACCTTTTTTTCTGGTGCAAAACCAAGCGGCATTTGGCTGCTTCTTTTTGCTCTGGAAAAAAGCCTGATTAGAGCTGTGGCATGCAGTTGCCACAGCCCCGATCCAGTGCTAAAAGGGGTAACATCAAGCCACCCCAATACGACCATCTCTTTTGGCCCTCATTAGCAAAAATGATACTTAGCACCTATCCGGCATCTTATAATATTATGGATAACAATTTTTGGTATTTTTAAATCCTAGAAATTACAATGAAACCACCACTGCTTTGGTGGAATCATTGCTTTCTTTCCCTGGAGCAGATAACACGTGCCTGAACAAAAGTAATTTGTAAGTAGCTCTTTTTTCTGCCATTTAAATTCTTATTGTGGGATGGGAAAAGAAAAAAAATTAAAGAGTATTGAGGATTAAGGACATCCTTTGATCATCTGCAAATCTGTGATACCCAAATGTCACATCAAAACAAGTCAAAGACAGTCAATCCACCTATTAAAAGCTGCTCTCCAAACATACTTGGAAAGTACTGTACAATGCAATTCAATTATCAGTATCTGATGCAAGACAAATAACTTGCATTAAAAAGCATAGACTTTCAACACAAACCTAAACACATTTGCCCAAAAGTAAACCCATTGAGTTCAGTAGGACTTATTCCCAAGTGTGAATACAGTTTCCGCCACGAAATGTGCATATTAACCTGTAAGCAAGTTTACTTACTCTGAAGTAAGTAACCATAAATTTTAGCTTTATAACACAATACTAGACTAACCCACTCAGAAGTAAGGTCCTGTGAATTCAGTAAGAATGTAAGTAGGAATGCAGCTATAGTTACCCCAGCAATAATTACCCATTGGGGCAAGGGCTAAAATGGTAGGTCATCAATATTCATAGCCGATCCACATGTCTTGTCAAATTGGCTGAGAGATGTGTGGAAAATATGGTGGAGTTGCATCTAGAAAGCTTTAAAAGGGTCTGGTGACTGACTATGCACAATTCTTACGAATACTTGGGGAATTATTTGTGCAAACTGTACATAATCAATCAAGTAGCTCAGTATTATCCAAGTAATGATTTGACCTTGCAGTGCTTTAGAGCATAGGGTTCCCTTCTGATTCCAAGATAATTGTTATTTTTATGTAAATTTCTTGAGTTTCTTGCTAAGGAATTTGAAGCAGGTCTCATTAGATTTTTCCAATCAATATCACAAATTCAACAACTAAAAAAAGATTGACAGAGCAATAGGCAGAACCATTAGGAATCAAGCAGGGCAGAGCAAATTCAGCTTGCCTTGAAGCAAGTGGGATTTGTTGGGAACTCTTGGGAGAATCAATAAACAAAGGTGATCACCTGCCAAGTGCCTTGCATTAATAGGAGCCTGCCACCATATTACTATGCGTCATTTGTACACCTGCCTACAGGAAATGTCAGTGTTAAATCTGCTTACTTTCAGAGCAAGTTTAAAGGAAGATGTGCCTGGCATGTGGGTGTTCAGTGGGAACCAGAGTGCTCAATATTCTGTCTGCAACTGCACAGACAACAGACAGGTATGTAAAATTAGAACACCATGAGAGGAGATGTATGTGAAATAAACAGCAGGGACTTATAGTTGTTGAGAACTTGCTCCACAAGGGAACGGATGGCTCCAAAGGTTGCAGATTTGAACATGGGCTGCATAATGCGAGACTATATGCTTGAATCCATTTTAGATAAATGGGTGACAGAAATCCCTGTCTCCTGACTGTCACTGACTAGGCAATTGAAAGAAGTGCTATGCTTTCAAGTCTTTCTTAGCTGGAAGAATTTACAGATATTTTTCTTTTTATCACATTAACTCCCCAGTATGCTGAAAGCCATACACATACAGAGCTGTTTCACCAACAAACCAGCTGTCAGAGTTCATGGATTTAAATTGCTCTGCAGTGCACTCAAAAGTAAATTCAATTACATTCCATGGGTTGCGTCTGGAAGTAACTGGGCAGGGTCAGTTAGGCTGCTTATATCCCATTAAAGTCAAAAATTACAACCCTGCAGCCTGATCCTCCAATTATATATACTGTTTTTACTGGGAATTATTTCAAACTAAGCGTGCATAGGATTGTAACATTTAGATTGTAACTAAACATGCATAGGATTGGAAACCTTTGTTAAGAGATGGTGTACTCCTTGAATGAGGCAGGAATGCTTCTCGTATTATAGATAGGAAATAGAAATAATTTAATTACTACTGAACAGCTCATAAAGCGAGGGGTGAACATTGTGGTCTTCAAGGCTAGTCTTCAGCCTTAGTCAGAAAGCAACAGGGATAGCTTGACTTTGCAAAGAGCACCTGTGGAGGCTAGTTCATCAAATTACTATTCTCATACTACAACATTAATTCCATGGCATTAAAATACCTATATAGTATTGTGTTTGAATTGAAGGGAATAGGATGTCTCCCTTCTCCCACTGATCATCCAGTGCCACTTTTAAAAATGGTTGAAAAGAATGATATATAAAGTTAAAAATAATGTCTCAACTGTTTGTCCATGCAAAATTGCAGCCTCAGAACTGAACTAGACATAAAGTTAGCTGAATGCAGTCAGGGTGCACATTGTTCAGTATGTAAGTAGTAACCTTGGCACACTGATCATATAAACAGGGGTGTCATTGGGGGTTGCGGCATATGCAGACCACATCAGGTGATACTATAAGGGGGGTGACACCACTATTTCCCAAACATCTCCCTCTTGGCAGAAATGGGCTGTGGTGTTTGCCTACATCCCTTTCAAATGCTGAAGACAATGTGAGTCTTAGTGGGAGGAGACAGGAGAGACCTCGGTTTTTTTTAAAAAAATGAAATATTTAATTTTGAAATATAAATTTATTTTTTTAAAAAAATAGTCCTTTAAAAATTTCTTTAAAAACATCATATCTTACCAAATTTTCACTTTAACTACATGAAACTATGTATATGTAAATACTTTTAGGGTGTGCATATGATATTGTAATTTGAAGGTATAATTTTAATTTTGCTAGTTGTTTATGTCACAACTATTGCCATTACATTCAATGATTTACTAAGGATTGTGTATGGTGTGATATGGGAGAAAGTCAATGGTGACACCATGGGTGACACCAACCCTAGTGATGCCAGCAGGAATAAAGAGAAGCAGTTTAACTCTTTCTGATCCTACCACAACTGAGTTTTCCTCTCCCAACAGAAGTTCCTTTTAACAACTTAAATTTTGGGGGGCATGATGGCAAAAAGAGAACAAGCTACTCTGCCCACATCTCTCAGCTCTTCTGGGTTTATTTTGGATTCTGTTTACACAACAGAACTGTGTTCCGTAATTGCATGGACACAGTTAAAGCTAATCTGGCCTTATTTGAGTATGACTGTCTGTGTGACAGACTTTATCATACAAGCCTGATGTCCCGCCCCAATCATGCTAGTTTAAGAATGATGTTTTGGCATAATTTATCACACTTTTTCATGATAGTGCTTCGGTGATCCATGGTCAGGTGATCTGTTTTCCCCACTGCCTGAAGAAGGTGTTAGCAGCCAGGATTGCTCTTCCTCCCTGCTCTGGAAGCATAGGGCTGCTGTGTCCATATCACAGCAGCCCTGCATTTTTGGCAGAAGCAGGCAGAGACACAATCACAGTTGCCAACCGCCTACCAAAGCCAATTGCTATGTGAATGTGCACACAGCAGCCAGTTTCAGGAAAGTAGCGGTGATCACTGTGAGAGGGATCGGGGGCAGGGTGGCAGAATGATGCCTAGTTGCACCATATGACGGCCTGAAAAGTTGAATTGCAGCAGAAGGGATCTGTTGCACAAAAGCAGTAATGCAATATAGCAGCATGATTGAGAGCCTATTGACAGGTTTTGCCTAACAATGAAAATGTGCACTACAGTAACAAATGAAACGCAAGGCAACAGCAGGATGGCTATGATATCATATGATAAGTACCAGCTAAAGACACTTTTATCCTGTTACAATTCCACTTTACTAGCTGGTGTGATAAAGTCAGTGAAAACAAAGGAAAGAGTAAAGAAAAGAAAAGTGTGCACTTCACAGTTCCTGTGCATAGGAAAGGAATAAACATAAAGAGTGCTTTTTACATTGCCCTGAAATTCAGACTGGTTTAACTGGGGTGGCAGAAATTCTATGATGTATTTGCATTTGAGATGTAATGAATACTCATAAATGTTCTTGTCCTCAAGAAACCAATGGCCATTTAGTCATACTTCCTGCTATGCAGGAATCCACAGATAAAGCAGTCTTGACAGATGGCCATCCAACCTCTGTTTTAAAACAGAGCTATACATATTTAGCTTTCTAAGCTGGACATGGTTTCCAGACCTTTTACCATCTTGCTCACCCTCCTCTGAACATATTCCAGCTTCTCAGTATCTTCCTTGAATTGTGGTGTCCAGAACAGTATAGGATATTCTTGATGAGAAGGGATCCCATAACAGACTCTGCTGCGGGAGGGGGGAATCAAATTTTGCAAAATAAATAAATAAATCACATTTTGGGAATTTTATGCAAAAAATGTTTTGGCAAAAAGAGTATTTTTTTTTTCCTCACAAAAACATTTTTGCAAAGGCAACTGTATTTGGCACAAAGTAATTTTTTTATATTCCAAGACACCTGAGTTTTTGCACAATTTTTTATTTTGGTTTGTTAAGTATCTTAGTATTTATCAATGCTTGCTTATATCAGCCTAGATGACCATATATGTTACTGAAAACAGGCAGCTATATATGCACATTGTATTTTATTATAAAACGAACAGATATACAAAAATAAAAAAAATTAATTGAAAATGTAATGTTAAAAATGGTTTTGTTGTGCTCTGTAAATGAATATCATTATAACAATCTGCTTAGAAATAATAGAGTGAAATTTACATGTGTATTATTTACCTGCTAAAATTGCTCAATTTTTTTTTAAAAAAATATTTTCTTTCTAGACTTGTTCGAACATCAATTTTTTCCCACCTCATAAAAGAACCTTCTTCTCCCGGACAATTTATAATCTTTCTGGCCATGATATAGATACGTACCTTCTTGCTACTGCCAAAGACTTCATTCAGAAAAGGTACTAGTTTTATTGTATTACCCTCTCTGAATTTGTCTCAAAGGTGGTCTATATTTTGGTTTATTTTGGTAGGACAACCTCTTGCAGATTTCCAGTTAAACTATGTAAGCATGATTTGAATGGTCAGCAGTTAAAGTAGGCTGAGCTTGAGTATATTTGAATGTACCTAAAGGTCACAACTACAATGTGATGTCTATTTATTTTATTAATTATTTATACCCCACTTTTCCCTCAAAATTGGGACTCAAAGCGGCTTACAGTCTAAAAACACATTTTTTTTCTAAAACAATAAAAAAAATCCACAGTAAAATGATGTTTCTGCTCTACAGGTTTATAGGGGAAATCATGGAAATGTACATTCCATTTCGATTAGCACATTAATAGAAGTCTGGATAAAACCAGTTCTGTACATGACTTGTGAAATGCTCTGTTCTTCTGATTCTGTACAACCTAACATTGCCCTGGACTCTTTCACACGGGAGGAATTTCTCTTTACTGCGAATTGAGCCAATTCAAATTCCTGTGAATTCGCTTGTTTAGCATTCGGAGTGCGGTTGGAGTAACGTTCCATTTCCCGAAAATGACCCCCCTTTGCCCGAAATTGCGTGCGAAGCTTTAATTCTCAATAACGGAAAACCCATGATTGCATTCGGAATGACTTCCCTTTTGCCCAAAATTGTGTGCCAAGCTTTAATTCGCAATAACGTCAAACCCCATGATTGCGTTTGGATTGCCATTAAATTATACTTCCAATTTACGACGTCTGAAAGAGTCCCTGTCAAAATTGTTGGCCCTGATGTAGCCAAAATACAAAGCAAAATGCCATGTGTGTCATCTGTGATGCACATGTGACACACATTCCTTATGTGTCATATGTGATTATGGCAGAATTATTGTTCTTGTGTAGTTCCAGGAATGGAGCTAGAATTTTGTGATAGTCATTTCTGATAGGAGGAGGACTGAGTGAATTTGGGAGAGGCCACAAGACTATAGAAAAGCCCCTATGGGTTGCAATGTGGCCATTCCACCCCCCTCATTATCTAAAGGGGGGAAAAGCCCACAGTATGATGGCAAACACTTACAATTCCTGTTTTTTGTCAAGTTCTGTAATGTGCTGGCTTAGCTTTGGGACACATCCACAATAGAGGTAGACAGGCACAGTTGCTTTGTGTGTTATGACTTGAGTAGTTCATGGAATAAATCAATACGTTCAGGCTTAGAATATATAGTTTATGACTGGAATGTATTTCCTGAGGTGTTTTTATTTTTCTGATTCAGATATGGTGGTTGGAGTTTTGGGCTGCCTTTGACTCGTGACCTCCAGTTTGATATAAGACCAGTGCCTGCTAATAGAACAATTACTAAGGTAAGCTAGTGTTGAAATGGATGAAAATGCCTTGGATTGGCTGTGTTGGAAATAGTTGTTTGGTTTTACATCAGGCGCAAAATGCATTTCAAATGGAAAATACCCTTGATGATTCTCAAAGCCATTGATATATCTTCACATGCATTACTTGGTTGTAATTCTAACTGCAGTTTTCTAAGGCAGGTCAGTAATGTCAACCCATATTTCTGATGGGCCGTCGATGCTCATCTTTAATCATCCCATCATCCCATACAGTCACAGGACCATTAAAACAGAGAGAGGAATAAAAACACGGCCACTACAAATGTAAAAAACATGACCATAAAAAATATTATCATTAAAATATTTAAACATCTTTAAAATGCGCACACTTCATTAAAATACATAGACAACTTAAAATAAAAACACACAAACTGTAATTAGACTGGAGAAATTATCTTGTGAGATTTTTGAGTAGAGAATAAGAATTTAGCCACAAGCTCAGTCATTAAATTGTTTAAATCAGTCAAAAAATGTTCCAAGCACCTTGCTATTGGTGATCTACGTATGGGATGTAAGTATTCTTTGAGTATTGCAAAAGGGAGGCAATTAAATTTAGTCCTATAAAAGACATGGCCATACTTGATGATAGTTGAATTATCTAGATATCTAGCATGCTTAGGAAATTGAGGCCCAGTGATTGCTGCAGAGTCCCAGTAAGTTAATGTCAGATCATGTGTGATTCAGTTGGGCAACTTTCTTATTCATATCTAATAAATTAAAGAAATATTGTTGTTGGACATAGGAAGTGTCAAGCGACAAGAACAATCCAAAATCACAGTCACTCTGTACCATGAGTGGAGAAAGAGCAGCACATGGGTTACATAGTGCTCCCAGAGCCATTTTTGTGGTTCCACAGATCCCCCCCTCCAAATTTTTGAAAAACAAATCAGAGTTTGGGGCCTCAAATGCACACCACGGGGCATGGGGTGCTTTTTTCATGTTTTGAACCGAACGCAATTTTAGACCCATGGGAGGCCTTTTTCCAATATGTGGCCCAGAGGTTGTGGGGTTAGAACAGCTGGCACTATATGTCACCCCTCATGCTACACCTAGAAATGTGGCTGCTCCACCTAACAAGGAAAGATGATGTTGCAGGAAGGAGATGATGTTGCAGGAAGGTGATGTTTTAATTAAGAGCACATCTACACAGACCAAATAAAACAGTCTCAGCTAATTCTCATAGCGAGCTTCTCAAAAGATGTATGGGATGATTGGGGCCAAATCTAGGCCTTTTAATCACCGCAGGGTTTTAATCTGGAAGGAAAAAGTGAGAATTATCTCAGTTTTGAGCAGAAAATCCAAATATTTGTGTGTGTGTGTGTGTGTGTGTGTGTGTGGACTCTGCTCCATAGCAACGTTGTTGTGGAGTTCAGAAATATGTTCATTTTCATGTTTGGGGAAAGGGGAGGGAAAATGGAGCAGCCACAGGCATGCAGCTGGGCATAGTGCAATTTATTGGACTGCGGTGAATTTGAAAGGGAGAACTGTATGGACAGTTCTTCCAAACCTGCCTCTATGTAGTGACAATATAGACAAGCCCATGGTCACTTCATATTCAGGTAACTCAAAGGTAAGCTGGATTTTTCTGTAAGTGCAGATGCACCATATACATTGTAAAGGATTTTAAATACCTCTGCTCCAGTATATCATGAGTGCTGATAAAGACTACTGGTGCTACAGTATACTTGCACTGGAAGGGTATTCATTGGGGATGAAAACTGTTTGGGTAAAGCAGCTAGTATAACTGAGTTGTTGTTCCAGTTGGCTTTAGTGAAACTCAGTGGACCTGAGCCAACATATTGCTACCTAAGAAAGTAGAGCAGAGCTGAAATTGTCCATTTAATATTTTGAATTTTTTTAATATTATTTGATAAGCATATTTTATCCCCATAAAACAACTGGCAAATGGCCCAAGAGGCCTTTGAGTAATTAGATAAGATGATTCATCCTTATCAGCATCCCTCCAGCAGCGGAGAAATAAAGTTTGTGTGTCTGAGAAAGGAAAAAAGGAAGAGCCTGGAGTCTGTGAAACAGAAAGAAAGACTGACATAGAGAACTGCTTCTCTGTGAGCAAAAAGTCCAAGAAAATGCAGTGGTATCTCTGTCTAGAAATCTGATGTGAAGCACTGGATTTGGCTGTCTCTTAGAGAACTTAAGCTGTGCCTCCACTTGTGCTCAAACTATATATTTGAAACATGGTCATTAAGACACTGACTCTGACAATCGGTCAGTGGGTTGGCTGTTTGCGACCCAGATGCCACATGACAGAGTGAGCTCCCATCACTAGTCAACCTAGCAGTTTGAAAACATGTAAAAGTGCAAGTAGATAAATAGGTACCACTTCTGTAGGAAGGTAACAGCATTCTGTTCAGTCGTGCTGGACATATGATCACCGGAGACATTTATGACAATGCTGTAACAGAGATGACCACCAGCCCCTACAGTCGGGCAGGGTTAGACAGTCACGTCAAAGCGGAAACCTTTACCTTTTGCCTAGAGATCGTAACCTGTGCCTCCACTTGTGCTCAAATTGATCAGAAAATCAATTTAAAAAATTAGGGGGATAAAATCATATGGACCTCTACTTATGAACTTTTAGAGGAAACCACACCTGCATAATTGCTGTTAACATGTTACTGGTTAGAGCAGTGAGGGTGATTTATTCTATGTTATCCATCATCTGTAGGGTGAGGGCTGGAGCTACACCCATTAGGCATCTGCCAAACCTTCAGACTTTCTCAGTCATTCCACTTGAGTAGGCCTTTGTGCCTGGTGCCCCCTAACCTAGCCTGCTGCCCTACCCAGAGACCCTGAGCAATCACTAGTATGATAAAATAAATGCAACTGCTGGCCCAGTCGGTTTCTCTTTGTGAACAAGGCTGTATGTGTGCTTGTCCTTCACCTCAGATAGCAAAATGCCTTGGATATGGTTCATATTACCTTTTAATAAAACGAGAGATAAGGGGCCACTTTCTTTTTATGTAACATGCAATGGGCATTTTATTATTTCAGAAAGAGATATGTTAAACTGCTGGGGATAGTCAAGATACTTATTTTGAAGCTGATGATTTTGCCTGGGACATTGCAATTAATCAACTTCTGTCCTCTGCTTTTAATCCAACATTCTTTCCCACCTCTGAAATGATGGACCAATCTCTTTTTTAAGGGAGTTATTTTGAAGTCTAAAAACAAGTAGCAAAATACAACATCTTATTTTGTGAAAAGCAGAGTAGATTCTCTTTCACATGTACAATTGGCCTGTTGTGGGACAGTCTTTTGGAGCTGTCCTTTTTATATATATAATTTCATTTTCATAACAAGATGAAAATCATTCTAGAAACAGATACATAAGAAACATAGTGGGGAGAGGAGCCTATCAACATTCTAGAAATTTATTTCATTTCATAACAGCCACTGCTATGTATCTCTGTTCTTAAAGTAGCTTCAAAAAACAGATACTTCATGTTTATCTTTTTGTATTTTTCAGTGTATTTTAGTAAGAGGATTCTCACTCACTATCTTATAGTGGCTTTGGATTTCAGCACCAATTTTGTAGCCACTTGCCTAAGAGTAAACCTCACTGAAATCAGTGCAATTTAATTTTGCATAGACATTTAAAGTATTGTGCTGTATTGATCTTGTTTCCTAGAGTGGTGTATCCTGAGACAAGAAGGAGAAAAAGCTGAGAATAACTTTCCATAAGTTATTTTAGCCCCTTAGTTGTGTTACCTAGTTGATGCAACGAATATATCTGGAACAGGTGTCAGTCCGAACTGGGAGAGTAAACAGTATATCATGTATTACACTATACTGGGTGCTATATTTTTAGTCCAGTACTATGAATGCTTCCTCCATTAAACCACAAATCCCACTAATTCTAATGAGATTTATTCCTTAGGAAGTATGCATAGGAGGGCCATAGTTATATTTATATCCCTTTTCTTCCAAGGAGTTAAGAGCATCAATGTTCTGTTGGGGATTAGATAGTATATCTGGCAAGAAGAAGGTGAGCAACAACCAGTCCCTCACCACCACATCACCCACACAGGGAGCAGTAGAAAGATAAATTAAACTTCTTTGTAATATATATATATATGTGTGTGTGTGTGTGTGTGTGTGTGTGTGAAGTAGATTTACTTACAAATACTACTTTCAAAGTAGATTTACTTTCACATACAGGTTTCATAACATCTCATGGTTTTGAGGCTTTGTAACATGCGCTCTTCAAACATGGAGGAAAGAGAGGGAAGAACTGCAAACTCCAAAATGGGGGATGCAAAACTCAGACTAACTGAAGACCAACAGATGCAGAAAGAAAAAGGATGTGGCTAAGAGCAAAAAACCAGGAAATGATATGAATACATACTGAGCATAAATCTCAGAGAGACTGCTGAGTCCAAGCGTGTTAACGTTGCCAACTCTAATATATTCATTTCATTTTCACAACAAACCTTTGAGGCAGTGTATGCTAAGAAAAGAGAGTCAGCATAGTGTAGTTATTTGACTGTTGGATTACAACTCTGGAGATCAGGATGCAAATGCCCCCTCTGCCATGGAAACCTCTGGGTGACCTTGGGCAAGCCCTATTTTCTCAGACTCAGAGGAAACCTTCTGCACAAATCTTGTGAAGAAATACCTGGAATGAAGTTGACATAAATCGGAAATGACTTGAAGAACCCAACAACAACAATGCTAAGAAGCAGTGACTTACTGCCTAGAGAGTTTCCAAGGTGAAATAGGTGCCCCTTCTGTTATATAAATACAGAATAAACCAGTGGAGTAGCAATCCCATCTTCTCCACTAGCATTAACATTACACAATTTTCACTGCATCTCAGAGGGCCATAAACATCCCTGACTAGCGTTCTGAAATGAAGTGCAAGAGTCACACTGCCTACAGGAAGCATGTTAATTGCAATAGCTCGGACTTGTAAACTAAGGAACAGAGAGATCTTTCTTACAGAGTTGTTTTGTTGGCAAGCAGAGCAGTTGTGATGGTTACAATAACAAAAACTGCAAAATACTTGTTAGATTACAAGGTTTATATATATATATATATATATATATAATTTTTGAATCATAAACATAGATTATTCTATATATGTCCACTCTGGCTTTTGTAGGTACAATTTGTACTTAAAACTCTAGAGTGGAGATTTCAGCATGAAGAGGCTTAACGCTTCCTTGGATAAATTATATTCCTTACATAGAGTTTTCATGTTTCATGTTCTATCACATATACAGCCAAAGTTGTTCCAAAACATCTGGGAAGCTTTTTGGTAGTATGGCACCAGTATGTGTTTGAAGATAAACAGCTCTATAAAAACACACCTCATTTGAGCTAGGTGGAAGGGCCATGTAAATGAAAAAAATAAGGGTCATTATATATGGGGCCTCCTCATACTACACAGTTACAGTGCGGTGATCCAATTTTTATATGAATAGTCCATATAAAAAATAGTGGTTTGAGGCCCCTTCTTCCACTTCCAATCCCAGGATTCCACAAGATGTAACCATGGCAGCAAAAGTGGGATCATAAATAATTGTGTAGTGAGAAAAATTCTATCACGTGAATGAACGTATAAATCTGACTTCAGAGTTTGAATGTTTCTAGTTAAAAAAAGACTTAAAGGAACTATTTTTTTTAAATAAAAATAAAAACTTTCCCCCCTTGTTTTGGTCTCTCCAATTTATATATAGGTCTGGTATAATCCAGAAGGTTACCACAGCCTCCCAGCATACCTTAACAGTTTGAATAACTTCATACTCCGTGCAAACTTGCCAAAAGAGAAGGCCTCTGGATACGGTAGGTGCTCAACAGACCTTGGCAGCATCATTTGCAACTGTAGGTTGAGAGGTTTTTGTTTTCAGCCGTGCCTAATACATTGTGACATGGAGAAGCACAACACTTTTATTTCTCCCTATTAAGAATGATCGGCGTAAAACTGTAAAATGGCTTATCCAGTTCTTAGACTTTCAGGCCATCAATTACATTTTCTTCTTCATGCTTCCAGTTCTGTTGTGCGCTGCTGGAGACAAAAGTAATTAGTAAACATTGTTTTAAAACTCAAATCCTGTGATCAAGTAGGAATTATTTTCTGGCTTCTCCACAAAATGCATCTAAGCACTCCAGGGATGGTAAATGCGATGAACTTGTAAATCTAGACAGGACAGACTTATTGTAACCTGGTTGGAGGCAAAATTGATGGAACTTTTTCCAGTGCACCTTTCAGGCAGCCAAAGTCATTTGTTGCTTTGACAAATAAATGACAGCTTAAGAACCAGTGAAATGGCCAGATAAAGGTTTGCTGTCATTTTAGCAGTTTGAAATGGGTGGCAATCCTGCTTTTGAGGTTTGACTTAGGCTTCATGTATTTAAAGAGGCACATAAAGAGAGCTTTTTACACTGTCACTAAGCAAATCATAATGGCTTTCGACTTATGTATATTGTGCAGCTTCGTCTTCCAAGTCTTGAAAAATATGTATTGAAATGGAAATTTTGACTTCTAGCCTAAGCTGCAGTAAAGAGAAAATGGTTTTATAGTGAAGGAGCATTAACAGCTTAGTCAAACTGTATCTCCTTTATTTCTGATAGATGGGGAAAAATGCTTTCTAGTTGTTTGTACCTCATTCATACAAACTGGGAAGGGTCATTCATTGATGGGGTGGGTATGTTTATGAGATTTTTGTGTGTTTTTTCAATCAGCTGTGAGCAACATCTCTCAATTTCATTTTCAATGTCATTCTTCCCATATGCTTATTTATTAATACCTACAGTTAGACTAATATCCTAGCAAAAGTCTTCTCAAGAGAAGAAAACAAAAAAGGGAGATGGAATCTGTTTTTTTTTCTTTTTTAAAGTTCGCCAAGGTTCTAGTGGTTAAAACATAAAAATCAGAGATGGAAAAGTTTCTTTTTTTAAAAAAAAATCATTTTTAACTACTTTTATGTCTGCCCTTTTTCCCACAAAGAAAGCCTGGAAATATTTGTTGCCATTTCAAAAACACAAAATAAAACTTTTTAGTATTTAATTTCATTTCTTATTACTCTTTCCTTTAAAAAACCCCTTAAGGATTGATAATAGAATAGAATAATGCATAAAGAAATCAATCCAAAATGCTTATAGTGTACAAATGCCCTTTAATAGCTAAGATGGTAACAAGGAAGTGTTACTCATTATACCAACAGAATATTGATCCCACCCATTGCCTTGCTTGTAACCACAATATGGTTTTATTGCTATTTAAATATATATTTATTTAAAAACCATAATTGGAACTTTTTTCTTCCAAGTTGCAAGTTATTTTATTTTTAAAATATCATTTATTTCTTTTCATTTTTATCGTTTCTGTGTAAACTCAAGCAACAAACTAGGTTTTCAACCTTTATTCCTTCCCCCTCTCCCCGAATTGTCACCTCAGGTTCTGCCACAGTGCAAGCAGTCTAGCTTTAGTCTTTGAGATAAGAGTCTGTGCAATAATTTAGAAGTGGGGTAGATCGACATTTTCAGAAGTCAGTAATGTTACATTAATTAGATTTGGCAGTTTCCCACAACAGATTGATTTTAGAAGACTATAACCACAACTTCCCTGATTATATACAGATGTTTGGATCATCTTTAGTTGAAGAAAAAGATCAAGAAAAGGGGGCTTGAAGTATCTTAAATATATAGGTTAAATGCCTACACATTTATGAGCTGGCCTGGAGCCGTAATAAATAAATAAATAAATTCATTCATTCATTCATTCATAAATTCATCCATCCATTCATTCATTCAATGCCTACACATCCAAATTTGAAAATGTGATTATTATATTGTTATTCCATTTTACCGCTCAGATGTCCAGGGTTTCATGCAAGGTGGGATTCTCTTCCATTTCATTCTCATAATAGTCTTGTAGGTTAGGCTAGCATGAGAGATGCTGGCTGGCTACAGTGCACTGTGCAATCATGAGATTCAAACCTGGCTCTCCCTAATCCTAGTCTGAAATTCTACATTGTGTCAAATGTTGTAAATGGATGTTGGCAGTACAATCTCTTAAGTGGTTGATGGAAAAAACCCCTCCTTTTTCTAAACTTAACAGGACAAGAGCATGCATAATAATGGCACCCTGCCTTCTCTTTACACACACAGCCTACAAAACACCAACTAGGCATCTCCATACACAACACATTTGCAGCTTTGACTTTGGTGGATTTGATTATTTGCGGTTTTGATTAGTATGTTCGCTCTAGGTCCTCGAGCGCAACTCTGCCAGAAGCTGACCATAGAGTTGCGCAGGATAACATAGACGTTCCTACAGAAAACACGTCTCCAGGCATTTGTAGGTCCTCCAGCATGATTCTATGGAGATTATTGCACAGCCATTTTTGCCCTGGCTGTGCACGGGTCAGGATTGGGACAGAACAGGGAAAAACCAGGTGTTATTGCACAGTAAATTGCTGCTGCGCTGCCACCCAACCATCACCCCTTCCCTGGGTGTGCACTTGGGGTGACAGTGTAGCAGCAATTTACTGTGTGATAACACCTGTGTTTCCTCATTCCAACCCGATCCCGTCCTGAGCGCAGCCAGGGCAAAAAAAAAAAAAAAAGGCCATGCGATAATCTCCTGTGATCAGCATCTGGTAGATATTGACCGTAGAGTTGTGCTGGAGGACATGTAGATTTCTAGAGTGCTATTCTCTTAGTTAAAAAGAATGGTGTGTTTGGTTTTTTATTTGTGGTTTTTCCACATTCATGCGGGTCCTTCACCTCTAACCCCAGTGAATGTGGAAGGACCACTGTACTCTTTTCACTTACTAAGTTCTGGATCTAACATGACATCATTGATCAACCTAGTGTTCTGCCCTGTTGACTGGGGGACATTTTTTTTTACACCGTTATAGCATTATGATTCTTCTTTAGCTGCATCCTATGGAATCCTGGTATGTGTAGTTTAGCCATTCCCACCAAAGAAGTTTCCTAGCTGAGGATACCAGAGGCCTCGCCCTCAAAGAACAATTCCAGGGTTCACAGAATGCAACCGTGGCAAGTAAAGTGGAATCATAGTACTGTATTTGTGTAGTGTGATTCAAGATCTATCTGTTTATGTTTTGCCCAAGATGGAAAACTATGATGTTGAGTAGTAAAGGTAATCAATATGCCATTGACTACTACTACTACATATTCTCCTCCTCCTCCTCCTCCTCCTCCTCCTCCTCCTCCTCCTCCTCCTCCTCTTGTACCTTTAGACAAGATCGGATTAAAGAAAATCCTTAAATGTGCTTCTTGTTCTTGTTGTAGGCATTTCTGTTGTTGCTCATCCTTATCCTGGTGGAGAAAGTCAAGAACAAATAATGTAAGATTTTATATTTCTAAAGGATGTGAAGGACACTACAGATTTTTCTTGTCCATGATAAGAAAGCTTTTCAGGGATTTCTATTGAGAAAGTTGGTATCTCATCTACACTATAGAAATAATGTGGTTTAACACTGCTTTAACTGCCATGGCTCCATGCTATAAAATCTTGGGATTTGTAGTATTGTGAGGCACCAGAGCTCTCGGACAGAGAAGGCTAAATATCTCACAAAACTGCAAATCCCAGAATTCCATAGCATTGAGCTATGGCAGGTAAAGCAGTGTCAAACTGCACTAATTCTGCAGTGCAGATGAGGCCTTAGTTGTCTGATTGGGAAAGTGCTCCCATTGAGCAGCCATAGAAAGCTGAGTCAACAGTGGAAGAAAAGCAGTGTTGTTGCTGCTGCTGAAGTTCTAGCTTTTCATCTCTTTAAAATCATACTGTGTATTTTTTGGGCGGGGAGGCAGTATAGAGTACAAAAAAAGGCAGGAAAAGTTTGAATAACCTTTTCTTCCCTTTTCATTTTTGAAGACAAACTGTTGGAGGAAGGAATCCTGCTATTGGATACCTTGTACAATTGGAATCTGAACCCTGTACTAAATAGTTATGAGACTATAAATGTCTGATATAGGATCAGTGATAGATACTGTACTTCAGTTGAATCTCATTCGGATTACTGTGACATGTTCTACACAGGGTTGTCTTGCAAGACAGTTCAGAAAATCAACAGAAAACAGAACTGAATTAAAACCTGGTGCAGAGCCAAGTTCAGAGCTAAACTATTCAGTGAGGCCAGTGATAGATAACCTATGCTGGCTGCTGGATCTTTTTTTCTGGGCACTATTTACAATGTTGTTTAAATTCTATAAAGCCATGAATAGCTTAAGACCAGTTGATGGTGCCTCTTTCATATATATCTGCCCTGATGTTGAGATCTTTGAGAAGCCCTATGTGTTCCACCAATATATGATGCACATTTGACACAGCTCCCCAAAAAGGGCTTTCTTAATGGCTACTCCAGACCAGAGGAAAGCTCATGTGGCACCCTTAATGACAGTCTCCCTATAAAAATATTATTCTTTAAATTGGCATTTGGTTGGAGCTGATTTAACTTCTCTAGGAGTTTATCATACGACGGAATTTAGGGGTATAATGCAATGGCAATCCAAACGCAATCATGGGGTTTGACGTTATTGCGAATGAATGTATCTCAGACAATTTTGGGCAATGGGAAGTCATTCCAAACGCAATCATGGGGTTTCACGTAATTGCCTATTAGAGTATCTCACACAATTTTGGGGAAATGGGAAGTCATTCTGAATGCATTCCGAACGCAATCAGATTTCACGTAAATTTGCTAAATTAGCGAATTCACCTAATTGCGAATTGGCTCCATTTGCAATTGAGAGAAATTCCTTGCATGTGATAAACTCCTAACTGACATATTGATTTAGTGTTGTATTATCTGGCTGGCATCTTTATGCACTGGAGCACTGTCAGGTAACAAGTCAGGTAAAGCACCTGGGGACCACTGGCAGAGGAAAGATGACATTTTGCCCAGGATGCCCTCAGACATAGGCTCAGCCCTGGCTACTTATTTATTTTGGAAAAACCTTCATTTTACCTTTCCTTCTCTCAGGCTTAGCAACTTACTGGATCAGATCATCTCTATGTGTGTCCTTGCTGGCTACTCCATCACAACAGCCAGCTTTGTGCTTTATGTGGTAAAGGAACACCAGACAAAGGCAAAACAGCTACAACATATCTCAGGCATTGGAGTGAAAAGCTATTGGGTGACTAACTTCATTTATGACCTCGTAAGTACCTTATTTTTTAAAAAACTGATGTGAAAAAATGTTGTGTGATAAAGTGCAATATGGGGAGTGCCTCAGGAAATGTGATATACAGGTTTCTCTTTCACTTGTCTTAAACATGATTATTGTAATATAAATATTGTATAAATATGTAATGTTTTAAAACAGAATTATTGTAATTAATGTACAGACCACGATATGAGCTCTTCTTTTCAATTTCTTTTCCTCCCCTTTTGGCTGTACTATATGCATAAAGCTCATCACATTTATAAAAGATCAGTGTGCTATTAAGGTCATGACTTCAATTTATTTTTAACTTGTAGGCAGAAAAATTGCCTTTAGGTTAAATTGCAAAGTAGCAGAGGTAAAAAGGCAGGTCTAAAAGTCACCCTGTAGTATGTATTTTGTTAAAATCTCTGAGTAATGGCTACGCGTGTAAGGGCTGCTGTGCATGACCTTCTCTTTCTAAACTCTGTCATAGAAAACTCCTGTTCATATTAAGGAAAGGATCCATACTGTGGCAGAAAAATCTGCTCAGAAATACCCTGAATCATATTTTTAAGAGACATATTTTTTCCCCTAGGATATTCTGAAGCAATTTTTTGTTTTTTGCTTTCTTCACAAGTCTGATTACATTCAAAACTAAAGCAGATAAAACAAAAAAAGCAGCTTTGCCTCCAAGCTTAAATATTTTGATAAGAATTGAAAACAATTCACAGATATAAACACTGCCTTTTGTTGGAAATTTCAGGAATAAAAATGAATTCTGTCCTAGTTTTTTGGGCTTAGAAGTTATGTGTCCGTGTTCTAGAAGAGTTTATTGATGTTTCACCAGCATCTTGTAGCTGGCATCTTCAGAGAAGACTATTAATTTCTAAGATTATTGCATGTAGGTTTTAAACTGTGATTAGAAAAAAAAATGGCTTTGGTGAATGGTGATACGTATCATTGCTGCGTCCCATAACTGTAGTTAGTTGTGTCCCTTTTCATTGACAGGGGGGACCTGTCAAGAAGCTCACAATCGTGACATTCCCTAGGGGCAAAATGTTGCTGTTGAGGCAGTTGCGTTAAAACTTAAATCACAGTAGCAGAGCTCCAGAATTGGATGAAAAAGTGAAAACAAAAATAAATTAAAATTTACTACTAGATTATTAATAAAAGGAGGCAGGGTTAAGGAAGAGAGTGCGATGGCGGTGAGAATGGGGCTGGTGCGGGAAAGCTCTTAGTGATTTTGCAAAGATGTTTTCATTCCTCAAAATGTGAAGGGGAAATTTTTAATTGAAAACTAAGCCTAGGGAAAAGGATGAACAATCCTCTTCCTCCAATATGGATTTTGGATCAGATTTGCATCTTCCATAGTTTGGCTTTAAAAGCACTCATCTTAATGGGAGATTGTTCATACATGTCCCGTGCCACCATGTTGCTGTTTCATTCTGCTCAGCCTTTAAATCCAGCAGGAAATGCAGGTACTCAGTAGCTCTCACAATATGACAATGTTTGTTTTAATATTTGTGTTTATTTTATTATGATTATTGTGACTGGATTTAATTTATACTCCACCTTGCTCCCAACAAGATACTCAAAGCTAGAGATGAAAATATTTGAAAATATGTAAGAAATGGTTGGACAACGTGGTTTTTTATATATATATATATATCTTAAATCGGATTAGAAGAATCCTGCTGCTTTTTCACACTAGCGGGCAAACAGGATTTAAACAAGAGTTAAACAGGAAATGTCCTATGATAAACATAATGCATTTCCGGTTTAACTCTCGTTTAAATCCTGTTTGCCCCCTAGTGTGAAAAAGCAGCTGGACTAATTAAAATCTTTTTTGCAGTTTGGGACTTATCTGCACAAAATGCGTACATGGTTTTGTACTTAAAACATCATTTTCTGCACAGGAAAAATCTTTTAGCATAGAATTACAGAGGTATTATTTTTTGTGTGGAAAAAGCTGTTTTCTCTGTAGTAAATGCTATAATGGGGGGATTATTTTGCACAAAATTTGCAGAGGATGGGGATTTTTCTTTCTGCACAAAAATAATGAATCTGCAGAGATTTGTGTGTGTGTGTGTAGAAAGTTTTGTTTCCTGTAAAGAAAATGTTCTCTGTGTATAAAAACCACCAAACTATTAAGCTAAAATGATGGGGGAAGAAACTCATTACAGCCTGAGTTTTTCATGTAGTTTTCCAGTTTTTTTTCTGCAGCTCCCATAATCCCTCACCATTGACTATGCTGGGTAGGGTTGATGGAAGATGCAGTAAAAAGAAAAAGATTGGGCAATAACAGTACCCACTTCTTCAATAAACCAACTAAAATGCATTTGTGTAATGAAATACACACTTCCCTGGATTTTTGTGTCAAAAATATGCAAAAATGTGTCAATTAATTAAAGGTCAGCTTAAAAATGAATACACTGCTAAAATTACAGATGTAAATACACAGTGTTAGAAGTTCCTTGCAAAGATGGATAAAGCACATGCATTGATATTAATATTAAATATTAAACAGTTCCTAGAAAATGCTCAAGAAAATGTATTTTTGTGGGCTTTAAAAATGACATGACATGCAAAGAAAAAAAATAACATTTTGGAAGAATGATATGCTGAAGGAAACCAAAACTGACAGATTTTCCAATGCATAGTTATGATGAAATGTGTCTCCGTTTTAAACAGGAGAGTTTCCGGGGTTCTTCTAGTGGAAACAGAGAAATAATTTGACAGAACAGGATGCACATATTGTGCTATTTAAAAAAAAGCTCACTTTGAAACTGCGCAATTTAAAAGTGAACAAAAACTGCCCATCAGTGTGAATCTTTTCTTATCTCAACCAAGCCCCAGGGCAGTCCAAAGAAAGCAGTCAAACAAGGAAAAGCCAGTAGCTCAGTGACAGGACAGAGCCTTTTCAAGCAAAAGGCTTCAATTCCAATTGCCCGCAACTCCAGCGAGGGCTGGGAAAAGATTCCCTTCTAAAAACCCCGGAGAGCCACTGCCAGATAATGTCAACAGTAATGGTTTAGACAGACCACTCATCCGAATGAATATAAGGCACTGATTAAAATGATATGAAAATGAAAAGTGGCAGGAAATCAGGAGTGGATTAATACAAGAAGAATACACTATATTAACCCAGAGCATGTGTTCATCCCCCACACACTATTGGTGTTTTAGTAAAATGGGGAAAGAGTGTCCACGTAAACAACCACAACAAATCTGGCTACCTCAATTCCCACTTTCACCCCATTGCCCTTGCTAAGACATTCAGCACCCCATGATCAGGATGTGTTGAACCCTCATCCAGCCACCGCTTCTTAACACCAAAAGCATTGCAGTGATTTGGTCAAATGGTTTTGTTTTTTTTTAATCATTTTGGCATACCTTCTCCTCCTTCCATGAATTTTGCATACCTTGTAGAAGACGCTACTCCCATGGTTTAAGCCTTGATGGCTCAATGAACCATACAAGTATTTTCCAGTGCTCATATAACAGCCCAAGAAACTAGAAACAGACCTGCAAACTGAATGATAGGAACAGCAATCCTGCTGGGAACTATAAAAGTTACAGGGCCTTGGAGATTTTGCTGTCTTCACCAGTGCTTGGAGTGGACGTAAAATGTATTTCCACGAGAGTTTAGCAGAACATCTATGTGGACAATCATTCTGTCCCTCCAGGCCTTTACATTACAAAATAACCCTGTGTTCTCTCATGCAAGTTATTGCAAGACACAATTGGCCAGTGCACCTACATTTCTCAACCAACTAACCAACCACACAGAATTGGTTTGGTCTGAAGGGCTAACCAGACCCACTCTTCTGGCTCCACAGTGTAACTGGCATGCCGCTTCATGCATTAGATGCTTGCTGTGAAATGGTGTATTTATAAATCATCCACTTGAAAGCATCCCGATGTTCTAACTGAAATCAATATTCACCAGACTGAAATTAATGCAGTGATATGCTGCAACTTGATACTTTCTCAGTGAATCCCTGCTGACAAGCAATCCTTGTTCCTAACTAAGAGAAAACACTGGAAAGTCTTGCGGCTACTGCAAATTAGAAACTGGGATGGCGCTCAAGTCATTTCACTTTGCCTTACAAGAAAAGGAAAGCAGTCATAAGAACACAAATTAAAATGCCATCTGAGGATATTTGCATAACAAGATACAAATATATTCATTTGAAAGGACCAAGAGAATGCTAGATAGGACTAGACGGTAGCCAGACCCCCACAACTGATAGCAGAAGCGGTAGGTGAGGATGATAGTTACATGACCTGTGGCGTTTCTTTGCCTTATGTCTTTTGCTTGGTCATTTCAGCCTTTAGTGATCAACATGGATATGGGCATCCACCCATGGTTTGTAGAGGCCCAAGCTCAGCGCAGCATGCTTCTGGCTGGCAGATTGTCCTGGGTTTATCCTAGGTTGGTAGAGAATTCCAAATACAGCCACAACCCAAAATGTGACTGACAGTGGTGGTGGCATCATAAGTTGCTAATAAGACACCAAACAATATCTTTGTCCATATCATGGCTAGCAATGCCACTTTTAAACCACTTGCAATTATAAAAATACTATTATATTTCTCCAGAACAATACTATATGTACAATTTTGCTTTTTTAATTAGAAAAAGGCATTTTAAAATAATGTTTGCTCTCCTTTGACCAAAGTACATGTTGCTTAAAGTGCTAACAGGGATGTCCAAAGCCTTTTTATCATCTGGGTAATGTTATGTGGAGTGGTGACTCAAATCCATGTCAGTGACTCCGAACAAGAAGAGGGCATGGAAATTAATATGGTGTAAAACGACGTGGTTCCATATATCTACCATAAGAAAGTGCAGTATTTTTCATTCAGTGGAGACCAAAGGCTTTCCAGGTGTAATGTGCATCTACTGTTATAATAAATGGGTTTGGTGTTAGGATTATGATAATCACTTCTAACTATTATCATCCCACAGGTTTACTTTCTGATACCTGTTACACTCTCAATAGGAATAATTTCACTTTTTCAAATACCAGCTTTCTTCAATGACAGTAACCTGTTGGCTGTATTCCTACTTCTCTTCTTGTTTGGGTAAGAATCCCCCCCCAAGTTTCTCTGCTTCCCTCACTCTGATAAGTACAAGGACACCAAGTATCTACTCTATGAGTGTCCCAGTCCTCTGGAATTATGGTATTTTGGATTTTTGCACAAGAGTTTAAAGGCCTCTTCACATTACACAATTATTGCATTATGGTTCCACTTTTTTATCTCTCATGGCAGCATCCTATAGAAACCTCCCTTGCTTTTTCAAGTCCGGAGAGGAGGGCGTTTTACATTCTCAGCTGGGAAACTCCAGTGTCTCTTGAAAAATCTAAATCCCAGGATTCCAGAGGATGTTGCTGTGGCACTTAAAATGGAATCATGGTGCTATACCAGTGCAGTGTGACAAAGCCCTAAGAAAAATGTTCTGGATCTGACAAGGATTTATGCATTGCCTTGTTGTCTCCTACAGAAGAGCATATGATAACTTTTTCCACCAGTCTTAATTTACCCTCCCTGCTTGTTACCTCAATGGTTTGGTGTGAAACAAATATAATGAATGAGGGTGCTGCCTGTCTGACTTTTATGTCATTTAGATCACAACCGATCATCAGTAGCAATTCAGACAAGTTTCCTAGGCCTAATCCTATTGATTAACCCCAACTACATTAGACCATTGAATCAATTTATTATTTTCTGTGGGTAAATTTACAGTGTAGAAATAATGCTGTTGGACACCGCATAGTGCTCCATCCTATGGAATCCTGAAAATTGTAATTTTACAAGGTCTTTAGCTTTCTCTGCCAAAGAGTACTACCAATCCAAAGATTCTGTAGGAGAAAGCCATGACAGTTCTGTGAAACTGCATTATTTCAACAGTACTGATGCACACTATGGAGACTATCACATTCACTGTAAAGCAACTTATCCCTGGCAGGATAAAGTTGCCTTTAATTTTAAAAGCAGGTGTTATCGCAATCAGCCGTGGCTGGGTGAGTGCAACCGATCTGCAGCCAGGATCCCAGCTGCACTTATCCAGCAGCTTTTCAAAACTGGCAAGCTCCTGTTTTTGAAAAGCCACTGGATAAGTGCAGCTGGAATCCGGGCTGCAGATTAGTTGAACTTGCCCGGCCACAGCTGAGTGCAAATAACGCTTGCTTTTAAAATTAAAGGCGACTTTATCCTGCCAGGGACAAATCACTTCAAAGTGAATGCGTTAATCTCCTTAAACAAAGCTAAAACACTGTAATATTATAATGTTTCTGCCATGATCAGTGTTCCTTTCTTGTCACCTATCTATGTCTATATCAGTACATTCATTAAAAAAAAACTTTTGAATTTTGAATATGCTGTTTTGCAGCCACGTTTCAGCAGGAAGACAATAGTCAGTAAATAAATACATAAATGAATGTATTATGTCACACTGAATTCACTTAGACTCCTGTTAATTAAAAGTCATTTAATGACCACTCTAACCTCAGAAGCCACAACATTCTTTCCTCTGGCTTTTTCCCATTTTCATGCACTTCTAAAAAAGTCATGGTCAGGATCAGGCAGTTTTATTGTTTGGGTTTTGTTTTGGTTTTTTTGTCCTTACTAAAATGGAAGAATGAAAATAAACATTTTTTCTTCTTAGAGAGAAAAATCACCTAGAAGTGTCACTCAGTAAACAAAACACGTTATTGGCTTTGATGGTCTTTTGTGTGGTTGTATTTTCTGTTGTTATTGTTTTGGTTTCCCTGCAGATACTCAACATTTTCATGGATGTACTTGTTGGCTGGAATCTTCAAGGAAACTGGAATGGCCTTTATAGTTTATGTCTGCATCAACTTGTTCTTTGGCATCAACACAATCGTCACTCATTCAACTGCGTTTCTACTTTCCCAGGAAAAGCCCACAGACCAGGTAAAGATCCTGACAGCATGTGATTAGCATTCACCTCATGTCCCTTCATGAGCAGAAGAAACCACTCTTCCAAAGAATTGGGGCTGAGTATAATTCTATTTTTGAGGCAGGTAGGGAGGTGTCCGTTACCATTGCATATATTAGATGACAATGCCTGCTCATGGAAGGCTTTTACATACTCTGAGTCAGTCTCTTGGTAGTGCTGTCAGTTCATATACGTAAAAATGGTTGGAGAAAACAGATGGTTCTCAGTGGCTAAAAGGGTGGCTGGTGGCTCTCATGTCAATGGAGTGGTGAACCCACTCCAGGGTTTGAACAGAGCTAAACACATTCTGAATCTATTTTAGATATCGGGATCAGAATCTTGGAACCCAAGAGTGGATTCATTGCTCTGAGCTCCCTTTAGTTATCAACTGCCCATCCTCTTAGTTACAGTCATTGGGTTAAGGCAGTGGGCAAAAGCAGTGAGGTTCTGCTGCAAAGATACAGACACAGAATTTATCTTTCAATGCAAAGCTGGTTAATGGACAACAGAACACAAAGAGATGAAGTTAGGTATGTGTATGTGCAGCAGAGAGAATTTCAGCTCCTTTTCTCTATTTACCACGTTCGGTATAGAAAATAGACTGCCTTTTGTGTGAGTGAGTGAGCTCCTTTAAGGGAAGATCCAGTACAAAATAATGTAGAAATGTACTGTATTTGACTCCTCAAAGGTTAAATAAGATTTATCATGCTAATACACTGAGTCGTTGAAAGTACAATGTTCAATGAACAGATTTGTATTCTGTCTTGTGGTTATGTCCTAAAGTTCAAATAGATAGGCATCAAATGGTATGCATTATTCAGTACTTCTTGTTGTTGTTGTTAACTGCTGTCAAGTTAACTTTGACTTATGGTGACCCCATGAATGAGAGAACTCAGCAGCCCTGTTCAGGTCTTGCAACCTCAGAGCCATGGCTTCTTTGATTGAGTTTATCCATTTGGAACCCAGTCCTCTTTGGGAGAAACAGACAGGACTGAAGGCGCAGCCCCAATCTGCCTTGAACACACACCACATCCCCAACCTGCCTTGAACCTAGCCAAAAAAAGAGCAGATAAGATCCTCTCTTTTTTCGGCTGGGGCTTCATGACGCTGCAGCTTCATGATGCTCCAGCGGTGTGCAGAGTGTAAATGTTGTGCCACCCTCTGGTCTGGAAGTCACCCATGTTTGGGCATCAGGGCGGCTTCAAGCTGGTTTCCCAGCCAGGAAGCAGGTTTTTTGGGAGCCATCTTTTCTGGCTCCTTCTTTTCCTACTGTCTGCTACCAAGAATTATTATCTTTCTAGTGAATCATGCCTTCTCATGATATGGCCAAAGCATGACAGTCTCAGTTTAGTCATCTGGGCTTCCAGAATTCAATCTTGATTTGCTTCAGGAACCATTTATTTGTCTCTTTTAGCAGTCCGTAGTATCTGTAGAACTGTACTCCAGCATAACATTTCAAATGAGTTGATTTTCTTCCTATTTTATTCACTGTCCATCTTTCACAACCATACATAGAAATTGAAAATATGATGGCATGGACAATTTTATTGTTAGTATTCAAAGATATAATAATATATCGTACACTTCAGGATCTTGTATAGTTCCTTCATAGCTGCCCTTCCAAGTCTTAGTCTTCTTCTGATTTCTTGACTACAGTCTCTATTCTGATTAAATACTGAGGCAATCTTTAAATGTTCAGTGCATAATAGAGATAAGATTGATAGAGATAAGTCTTCCTAACCATTACTCCTGACTATTTGAATGATGAAACTAAAAAAGAGAACTGTGCTTTTGATAGCTGTAAAAACCATCCTGGCTTATAGTTGGAAATTGCTACCACCACCAAGTGGCATTACTAGGGATGGCGACATGTGGTGCAATCACTCATGGTGTCGTCCCCCACCCTGAACTTACTGATGTTTTTTCCTACTAATGTACTCATTAATCATAATTCCTACATCTCACTGACTGTAATGGTAATAGTTGTGACATAAAAAAACCTAGTAAAATTAAAAGTATATCTATAGCATACTCACAACCTCAATGCATTTTCATATGATTGAAGTGAAAATTTGGTAATTATACATGTGGAGACATTTGTCTCAGTATGGTGCAGAGGTTAATTTATCTATGTACACTATTAGTAATTATTCAGACTGAGTATGATGGCGGTGATGGTATGATAAGAAAAAAGTGCAAAATAGAGTTACAGTTGAATATTAGGGAAACAAAAATAAGGGTCACAGATTCTTTACATAACTTTAAAGTGGATGATGAAAGCATAAAGATAGTAACAAGACTCTTGGCTCCATCATAAGTCAAAATGAAGTTTGTTGTCAGGAAATGAAGAGTAGGATTTTGAAGGGCAACTATTAAATAATTACATCCTTAAGTATAAAGATATATCATTGAATACCAGTGTTAGGATTATTCACGCCACTGTATTTCTGATTTCTGTGTACAGTTGTAAATGTTGGGCAGTGAAGAACAGATAGGAAAAGCAGATAGGAAAAGATTCAACTCATTGGAAGTGTGGTGGTGAAGGATTGTTCTATGGATACTGTTAACTGCCAAAAAGACAAATGAATGGGTCCCAGAAGAAATAAAACCTTAGCACTCCCTTTAAGCTAAAATGACTACATTGATGCTATGCTACTTTTAACTATATCATGTGATGACATGATTCATTAAAATATATATTTTAATTGGGGCATTGCCCCCCCCCCATGTTTTTTTTTCTTCAGTCCTAAATTTCTAGCACTGAAAAGAATGAGATGTTGAAAATGGTGAACACCACCAACTCTTATGTTTTCTGTGTTCTCTTATACTGTATTCTGTGGTCACTTTGACTGCCATTTTTCTTTGGATGCCTAAACTCTATTTAATAAATACTTAACTGAAATTTTAAGTTACAGCAATGCTAGAAATATCAGGACTCAAGGAAAATTTCATGGGGAGGGAGAGATATCTTACTGGGGGGGAATGCCTTTATTTTCTTCCCCTATAGCTACCCCCCTGCAGTGATACAAAGTTGAAACACCATCTTAAAGACAGCCCTTGTTTTAAAACAGACATTCTTGTCAACTTTCGTTGTAGACTTACATCCTTCCTGACTTCACATTCAAGAAATTTTCCTTAAAGGCGTGTGAGCAGTAAAAAACAAAAAAACCCAAACACCAAGGAAGGGAAAATCTTTACAAAATTGCTGTAGCCAAAAGCAGACAGAGTGTGTTGGTTGACACTGATATGTCCTTTGCAGGTGTCTGGCTCTGTCTCCCCATGATAATTTATTGTATATCTGACACGTCCAATACTCAAATGTCAGCTACATTACTCATTCTTCATGACAAGAAGTGGAGGTGTTCACCACAAAGGCCAACTTTTCACTGCATGTCAGGTGTTATTTTCACACATAGCCTCTTTGGGACAGCTGTCTGAAGTTTAGGCCAGGTTACTGCCTAGCACAATGTCCAGTACCGGATTTCCTTATCTGCTGGTTGACCTCACAAATGCCCTTTTGGTATGAATGAGCATTGAAGAGTGGTTGGAATGCAAGTTCAATGCAGTCAAAGTATGGGATGCCACTGGGAAGTGCTAGGGAAACAGTTCCACTGTGCTGTATGGGCTGTGACCCAGACTAATGTGATCAGTCCTCAAGGATTTAACCCAAGTCACTTTGGCCTAAACAACACTTCTGTAAGTTGGATATGGAGTCTAGCATCACCATTTGTTGCAGTTAATTCTGGTGAGGGTTTTTAAAAATTATAATGCCACACATTCAAACATTTGCTGACCAGCAGTGCTTTATTTCTTTCAGGGCTTGCATGACCTCTGTGAAACTCTGAGGCATGTTTTTCTGGTTTTCCCACAATTCTGCTTTGGATACGGCCTGATGGAACTGTCACAACATCAAGCTGTGATGGGTTTCTTGAAAGCATATGGAGTAATCTGCCCTGACAAAACATTCGAGTTGGACAGGATAAGCTCCAAACTTCTTGCGATGTTCATCGAGGGGACAATATTTTTTTCACTCCGCCTTTTGGTTGATGATGGGACAATTCAGAAAATTTGGGATAAGATATTAGAGTAAGTGCTTAAGTGGACTGATAAGCAGTATAGAACTGTACTTGCTATTGATGTTGCTAAGTGACACCTAGGCTGGGTGGGTAGCTCCACAACTGGAAATGAAAATGATGGATTGAGAGGGAGCAAGGGGTGCTTCATCTATTGGTTGTGACTTATTCCTTTACATCAATGCCAAAGACTTGTAAAATGTTTTGGCAAAATAAGCAAAACTGTAGCACAATATGTTTAAGTGATGATTATGGTAGCAGCCAGTTTCATTTTGCCCCTCACTGCTATCCTTCAATTACAATCAGCTCTGTGTGCTTGACATGCATGAAATTGCAGAATGCACATATTGGGGCTTTCTAGATTGGCAAAAAGAAGTGTGTTCATAGCTGCATGAAACTCTAGCCTTTAGATGAGAAAAAGGGAAAGTGTGCTATGAAAACGCTTTTTTTGCGTTTTAGGGGAGAAGAAGCGCCTTTAAAAAGGTGCTGGTTTTCCCAGCTTCTTTTTTAAAAACTGCGGAACAGCGCAGCTCCATCTAAAGGCTGTGGTGCAGCTGCTAAGCATTAAGAAAAAGGCAACTTCATGTCACACTTTCCTGCCAGTCTAGAAAGCCCCATTGTCTTGCTGCATGACAAGGGAGTTTATCAGACGACGGAAATTGGAAGTATAATCTAATGGCAATCCGAACGCAATCATGGGGTTTCACGTTATTGCGTATTAAAGTATCTCACGCAATTTTGGGCAAAAGGGAAGTCATTCCGAACGCAATCATGGGTTTTACGTTATTGCGTATTAAAGCATCTCACACAATTTTGGGCAATGGGAAGTCATTTTCGGGTAATGGGAAGTCATTCTGAACACATTCCGAATACAATTAGAATTCATGTAAATTTGCTAAACTAGCGAATTCATGTGAATTCAAATTGACTTCAATTGGCTCCATTCAAAATAAAGAGAAATTCCTCCTGTCTGATAAACTCCAAGGAGGAAAGGAGGGGAGAAAACAAATCCAAAAAAAATAGAAGTAACAACGTATTCTGGGACTGATCCACAAGCCAGTCAAAGCAAGTAGCTCTTGAGCTAGATTAATCCAAGTTAGGCTGCCCTGGATACGATCCCCAGAGGATTCCTTGGGTGTAAACCCCACTAAGCATAATGGTATTTCCTTCAGAGTAGACATTGATAGGGTTGTATCTCATGAACTTTTAATGAGTGTGGGGGGAGCATAATAGAGAGAATCAGGAATGAGGAACATTCTTGAATGCCTGCCTACGTCAAAGGAAGTCCCACTGAGTTCAATCTGGATACTCCCAGATAAGCATGTATAGGATTGCAGCCTTGAAGAAGGAGATCATGCACTGAGTGCTGTACATTTTTAATGTCCTTTTAAATATTTTTAAATCCAAGTTCATATGATGATTGGTTTACTTAGGTTTCAAAGTTATAATTTGTTATGCTTTCAGTTCTATCTGGTTTTTAAATTCTGTTGAACCTCAGTCCTGGGAGAAAGGTGGGAAGGAAATCTAATTAATTAATTGAGTTACGCAAAAGAACTCCCTACTTAAAATGGTTTGGTACTCTGAAGGGACAGTGTCCAGAACCAGAAGAGATCCCTTTCCACCCAAAAACTGCTTTTGGGAGGAGTGGTAAAAATGAAGTCTTTTAATGTTATATAGATTTCCATAGCTGAATTAAACACATGCTTAAATTTCTCCCACTGAAATCAACATAATACTGCTTTTCTTTAGATTATGTCTTTTAGCTGCTGATATGTTATAAATATAACTTGGCTTTTCAAGAAGACTCTGGTCCAGTTGCAAAACACTTAGCATTTCAAACATGTATTTATTTTATTGTGTGTGTGTGTGTGTGTATTGACCAGCACTGTATCACTGTATGGGGGTGTGTGTTTGTCCAGATGGCCCAGCCCCTCTTGGCTTTTATTGCTCTCCAGAGGATTTGAATTTGACCCTGACTTTAAATTCTGTTCAAAGTCAGATTCTGTTTTATATATGAAAAAAAACAAAAACACTTTACTGCAAATGACTGCTTTTATAAAACACACAGATTTGGTTCATTTTTTTTAATGTTTTAAAATTCTCACATTTCTTCATAAATCTACTGGAAAGAACTTTTTAAAAAATTGAATATGGGAGAAAATAAAACCGAGATATTCACCAATCCCTATTTTCCAGCAGCATCTCGGGCTGAGGGGCTGTTACACGGTTTCATCTTTCCAGGAGGGTAGCTATGGTGGGAAGATAAGAACATTGCCCCCCAATGAGAATTCTGCCCACACCCAGAAATGTTCCTTCAATACCCAATATTTTAGCACTGAAGTAACTTAAAATGTCAATTGACCATTTAGAAATAGAATTTAGGCATCCAAAGAAAAGTGGCAGGCAAAGTTACCAAGATAATGTGAACACAGCATATAGAAGAGTTCAGGTATGAATTATCTTCAATATCTCACTTTCTGCAATGCTAGAAATTTTGGGCCTCAAGAAAAATGTCATTTGAGGGGCAGAATTCTTATTTCGGAGCAATACCTTCATTTTGCCTCTCATAGCTACTTCTCTGTATCAGTCTCTCATACCGGTAGCTGATACGCTTAAACTGTTTTTCAGTATTCATTTCCCAGCTATCTAAGGCAGTGGCCATCATAGCAACTTTTGGCAGTGAATTATCATAAGTTAATTATATGTTGTGTGAAGAAGTATTGTGCCAGAGCTTTAGGGATCAGAGTCCAAAGACCATCATAATCTTTCTGTCCCAAATTATATTTTGAAGGCACAAGACTACTGGTAGATGTCTTTAGTAAATAGCTGTGTTCCTTCTGTAAGGGATTTGTTTATGTGTTTATGCCTGCCCTTCAGCAAATTCTCAATGTGGCTTGCAAAGAAATGTAACATTGGGGAGATAAAACAAGCTTGTCTTCCTCTCTTCTAGATTCCTGTTTAACAAAGTACATGGAGAGCCATCATTCCCGCTGGAAGCCCCAGATGAGGAAGAAGACAAGGACGTCCAAGCAGAAACAGAGCGAGTCGCATTGGGCCTAACAGACTGTGACATGCTGCAGCTCCAGAATCTCACCAAAATCTACCATCTCCTCCATCGAAGGATTGTAGCTGTAAAAAATGTCAGCGTTGGAATCCCAGCAGGAGAGGTCAGCTTTTGCATGGGGCACTGGGGGATGAGAAGTACCTTTTCTCCTTTTGTATCAGGCAGCAAAATGTCTTGATGCTGCCTCTGCCTAAAGTATTTTGTCTTTTCCCCATGGAAACGGAGATGTTTAATGCAAACTAAAACTTGATCTTTCCCCCTCACATCCCAGTGCTTTGGCTTGCTTGGTGTGAATGGGGCTGGGAAAACTACCATCTTCAAAATGCTGACAGGAGACATTGGACCAACTGGTGGAAGGCTACTGGTGCGCAATGAAACTGGGTAAGGAGGACTGGTTCAATTTCTACTGTGAAATATGAGGAATATTGCTGAATCGAGGCTAAATCGAGAAAGCACAATTGGCACAATGATTTCACTTATGGAAATGTATCACCTGTCCCCAGCTTTATTCTTCTCCCCATTTCATTAAAAAGAGATTGAGGCAACATGAAGTTCTCAGTGAAGGTTAGGAGTACACTTCCTTGGGATAATGCCTTTTGAACTTAGTTGGATTTGTTTCTAAAGAGGCATGTATCCAACCATGCTGTGGGTTTGTAACAACTGATTTGTAGAAGGCAGGGGATTCAGTTTATATCACTTGTCTGCTACCCTAATCAAGAGCCAGCCTTTCTTTCTCCTTGAACATGCTTACTCAAGGGATGACAAGTGCTTCTGTTTCTAGATAAAAATTACAAAGGATTGCAGGTGTAGTCAAGCAACATGAAGCTGAGCATATCCATGCAACAGAGAGTGTAGAACCCTCTGAAATTTGCCATTCAAGAGTTATAAAAAGAAACTGTTTAGAATATGGATGAGAGGGAAATAATTTTTATTTACATAGACCTCTAAACATTTGTCTGTACAAGGCTTAGTTGCTTGCTTTCAATTAACTTTAACATTTAGGAACTGATGCCACTTAGAACCTTTAAAAAACCCTTTAATTTTGAAATTCAGATCCTTGAATGACATTGATGATACCCACTGGTCGTTGTTTGGGTACTGTCCTCAAGATGATGCCCTGGATGATTTACTCACAGTGGAAGAACACATGTATTACTATGCTCGCTTGCATGGCATCCCAGAGAAACATATTAAAGGGGTAAGTAAAATCAAAGTGTGCATAAGCATGCATAAATGTGTTGTGGAAGTGCACTTGTAATTTTTTGATCAGATGCATTAAACACTGGGGTTTAAATTGACTAATTTTTTTAATCATAATAAAGACAAAGATGATAATAATAGAAAACATATTGTGGTCTCCATAAACCTGTATATAATGGGAACTTTGCAGATGTGGTCAACATCTGTAATTCTGCAAATTAATAACATGAATAAGTTGCCTTAAAATTCAGTTCAAATGTTGCAATTTTAAAATGCTTTCTAAACATGGCACTAAAATCATAAATAATAATCTTACAAGTCAGAATGAAGCCACCTAAAGTGACTTAACCAGAAGACGGGGGCTTGAAATTGAAAATTCTAGGCACATTTGTATGTTCAATAACTTTTGGCCTAAACCATCATTCTTGGGTTAAATACAGTGACCTGCCTTTTCCAGGATTTAGCTGATGAATGCAGAGACTCATTCATCTATGTTTCTTTTATGTCTGAAAAAATATTTCACTTTACCTGCATAAAAAATCACATCTGAAACAACCTGTAAGACTGGTCTCTAAACAGTTCTGCATAATTTCGCTCACCAGTAACAATATATTACTCACCAGTAACTTTTAGAAAAAGGCCTTCTTGAGAGCATTTGTAAAGCCATAAACATCTCCTCACTGAACTTTCTGTTATTTGGAGACATATATTTCTGCATACAGAGACATGCCTCCATTAACAAAGCCTCTGACAGTGAAGGTCCTTTTTATACTCTGCCAGTCCTTCCCTTTTCCTTCCCATCCTCTGTTTGAAAGGATGTTTTAAAACAGCATCAGCATTGGGACAATGGGGAAGGAGGGCTAGAGAAACACAACCTTGGTTTAGGTTTAAACAATGCAATTAAGCTTGAGATGGTAAAGAATGGGATTTTACTCTAGTTGATCCTAGTGAAACTGCCTCCAGAATCCATTACTGACCATGCATGAATAGCAACACAGAAAAACAAGGAGAGCAGATACACCTGCCTCATCAACTCCATTCAGTATAGCCATTAAGATGAAAATCCTAAGAAAAGTAGAGGCTGGTAAAAGAAGTGTTCCTTGATGCATTTTGGAAGAAGTCTTTTGTTTACTTATGCAAGGCCTAGCTGACCTGGTTGTTTTACTTGTGTATATAGTTTTGAATAAAACATTTGCTGAAAGTTGCTGAGCTGCTCTTCTTATTTTGTAGTGTAAGAACCTATCTGTATTTTTTCCATGTTATTTCTGCCTCTGTTACCAAATTTTTGGTTAAAAGAAGTAATGCCCAGGAACGCACAACTACTTTGTTAACTGAGGTATATCTGTAATTAAGTGTGAGGCTGGAGATACAAGTTAAGCATAGGTCCAATTGTACCTTTAACAACTGAGAGTCCATTCAGTTTTGAGGACAAAAAATCTTTGCACTTTCTGCTAGAATAACTAGTTGGCTTGGGCTCAGTTTGAATACCTGGTTTTATATGCTGGCACATCAATTTTGGAAGAAATCAGTTCCAGCTGGAAAGCTGTCAGATAGCTAATCTTCTCCCTTGGATTGAGATTAGAGAAAGCTGTTATTCCTGTTTTCAACAGAAGATGTTAGACATGGTGCTGCCTGGCAGGAGACTACAGAGGTCACTATCTTCTCAGAAACTATTTTCAGATGGTATTGGGGGGGGGGGGTCTGCTTTTTTTTTTAAAAAAGAAGAAAAGTCAAAGACAGGAAGAATACACCTTTGAGTGAATAATTATGCATACAATACTTTTGAAAGAGGGATATCTTTTTGACCCATGTCGAGGAGAAATAACAGCAGACTAACAAATCAGCACTTGATTCAGTGGTTTGATAAATCCATCAGCTGCATAGAAAATAGGGAGACGGTGGTGGTGAAAGCAAGACCCGCCGCTGCAAGATTAAAAGTCCCAAGAGTTTAATATGAGTTCTTGCGGCCTGTGACCTCTTCTATCATCCTGTCTTCTTTGCTAACTCCAATATGGCGGAGAAGCTAGGCAAAGGCTTATGTTGGTTTTTGTTTAGTGCCAGGTGGCTATAAATATGTCAGCCTTTTTAGAGTTCCAAGACTTACTGCTTAATTTGGCAAGACAGGATGAGCAAAAAGAAGAGGGCGGTTATTTCTGTTCGCTATAAATTTAGCCAAGTTTGATTTAAATGTATGCATGTTTAAAATTGCTGATTAGCTAGCATTGAGGCTATGCCGGGGTTGTGGGGGGAGGCAAACAGCTGGGAGGCAAAACAAGAATGATTTTCAAATGGGTAAAGTAACTCATTTACTTTAAATGTCAGAAGATAATAGTTACATTGTCAAGTTGTCATCACTACAGCGCTCTGGTGTACACAATGATAATATTTTAATACCCTTTCTAAAAAAAAAAAAAAAAAAATCCCAACCAACCTTGTTTACACAGGTTGTATTTCATCTGCTTTATCGACTTAACCTGATGCCCTACAGACACAGAATCACTTCCATGTGTAGCTATGGAACCAACAGAAAGCTGTCAGCTGCACTGGCCCTTCTTGGGAAACCTTCCATTTTATTGCTGGTAAGAAAATAAAGCTTTATTGTAGCGGGAAGAAGGGCTTTGGATTTTCTGTCTTCTCCGAAGCTTTGCAGAGGCAACAGCAAGAGCTACGAGAAGAGAGATTTTGCTAAAGCCAGAGGGTGTGCTCAGCATGCTTAGTCACAGAATTTATGTTCTGAACAGAAACTGAACAGTTGGGAGGGCTTAATCCACACTCACAAAATTTAGGAATATTCAACTTTGGGGGGAAAAATGGGTTAAAACCACAGAATCTACTTTTTCTTTTCCTGTCTAATGTGAAATATTCCTTACTTCACCAGTAATAAACTCCAGGGATAAACTAGATTTAGTTTCCTTTCAGACCAGATAAATTAGTAGATTAGTTTACATTGTTTTGCAACATGTGTTACATGTACGAATGTGTATCCAGATAAGGGAAAAAAATACAATGGTCCTATAAGTAGACAAAGCTACAAATCCTGCACTCGAGCCCCCAAACAGAGCAGTCCTTGAAAAATCCTTCCCCTTCACCTAACAATCTCTCTTCTTTCTCTCTCATTTAAATTACAAACTAGTTTCCAAACTGTTTCCTGTCCCTTCCTTTTTTGGTGTAGTGATACCTTTTGACATTCAGGCCCTCATCATGATAGTCCCTAAGGCAATGCAGGTTGCTGTTGTATTTAAATTAAAGGGGGAAATCAAAGCAGTTTTCATCTTCACCTGGAGCAGGTCTATTGTAAAGCCAATGAGTCTTTTTTCCTTAGGGGAAAAACTGAAAGGAAGAGAATATCTATTTGCAGTGCATTTTCATCTATTTTACTCTCATCAGGCTGTATTTTACTCTCATCAGGCACATCCAGACTGGTTGAAAAGTCCCAGATTTTGTTCCTGTTCTTTCCCATTTTTTTACTGGGTTAAAATTAAGCCCCTCTTGGTGTAACGTGCCACAGATCATACCTGGATCTGACAGATAATATGCTGGGATAAACAACACATGGATGGTTTTGGATCTCCATAATCATTTTGGAATGAACAGGGACTAAATCTGGGACTTTCTGATCTTTTTAATCAGCCTGGATATGCCTTCAGTATGCATCCTATGTTAGTGAACAGAAACAAGAACAGAGAAATGAGGACAAACTGTATATTTTGCTGGTAAGAACAAAAAAATGCATAATAGTATGACTTTGATCGGTTCACTTTTATTTGTATGTTTTCTTTATCTTTACAAGTCAGAGCATATAAAACTATTATAAACGAGAGAGATTTTTCACAGAATTAATATCCATCAATATTTTTGTTGTTGTGTGCATTAAAGTTATTTTCAACTTATGGTGACCCTAGAGCAATCTTATCACAGGGTTTTCTTGACAAGTTTGCCATTGTCATCCTATGAGGCTGAGAAAGTGTGACTTGTCCAAGATCATCCAGTGTGTTTTTACATGGATAAGTTCACCTATATTTTTTCAGCCATTCTGCCACTACTGAGTCCCTTTTTACTCATCCCCTTCTTTCTAATTAAGGTCTCCCTTCTCCTCCCCGTGGGTTTCTAGTCTCATTTATCCTGGTAACCTATCACTTCATTCTCCCTATCACATTGCCTTCCTATCTCAAAGATCCTTAATAGTTTGTATGGATATATATATATATATATATATATAGTGGTAATCTATCTAAAGAATTCACCTAAATAATAGGAAGAATTTCCTGACAGTAAGACCCGTTTGACAGTGGAGCACAGTCCCTTGGGGAGTGGTGGAGTCTCCTTCTTTGGAGGTCTTTAAACAAAGGCTGGATGGCCATCTCTTGGGGCTGCTTTGATTGTGAGTTCTTGTATGGCAGGGGGTTGGACTGGATGTCCCTTGGGAGTCTCTTCCAACTATGATTTTCTAGTTGCACTTATACTATGTTCTCTTATATTAGACCTTATTTTATTCTGCCCTTTCTTACTAACATCCCCTTCTCCACATAAGCCCTCTTGTGAGGTATAGATACTATATCTGTGGGCAGGCAGGGGTATTGCTATGCAATCGTTCTTCCAGAAGTCTCTGAAACTCACTGCTTCAGTCAACATGTTCTGTGGGCCATGTAATTGCTATGCCAATTGTTCCAAGGCCAGAGAGAGCAAGAGAAAGCTCTAAGAGGTCAGGAGCTGAATTCCTGCCTATCTTTGATACGTGTTCATTGCATTCATCAATGGATAACTTATGAATGTGAAACAGCTACCTTGCCTAAGTCTCCCCTCATGTCAGCCAATTATGGGATGAAAAATTAGAAGTAACAGGTCTCATGTACACAGATTGTCAGAGAAGCTGATGGTATGGAGCAGACTCAACCGCGGTGTATCTCAGCCTGCTGCCACCACTTCCAAGTCAGATGAGGGCAAGAAACTAGGAGTTCCCTCGATGTAAATTGTCAGCGTAATGAATGTTACTGTAGTAGCAGCTGTTGAGTGTCTACAAGCTTTTTACCTCCCTGTGAATATTCATCAGGGATAAAGCAGATTTCACCCCCTTCAGTTGTGTTAGTATTTTGTCATGGACTGTCTTAACTCTGCACGCTTTCCAGCTGAACAGGGAGAATTTCTCTGTTTACACAACAATTACTACACAGTGTTTAGTCTGCATGAAACTGATGCATGTGTGGTAATGCTACCATGAGAGCACAGTGTGACAAAAAGCATTGATATGATTGCATCAGGATTCCTTTTGGTCTATTTATTGTACAAGCTCCAGAAAAATATGAAAAGTCAAAAAGGGGCACAGCACATGTAGTACTCTTAAAGGACTGTGACTGTATCACCTAAGGAGATAAACAGCTGCTAAGGGCCCTTACCCTTAGGCAAGTATAAGGGCCCTTCAAATGGAGGACAGTTTCACAGTTTCGGGTGTTGTTCCTGCCTTCAAGTAGCTGCTGAATTAGGGTGACACCAAGGCAACCTTATCAAGTGTTTTCCTTGGTAAGGTTTGTTCAGACGTGATTTGTCATTGCCTTCCTCTAAGGCTGAGTGGGACTTGCCAAGGGTCACCCAGTGGCTGTCTATGGCTCAGCAGACATTTGAAACCTGGTTTCTCTGAGTCCTGGTCTGACACTCAAACTACCGCACTAGCTCTCTTTCCCATAGTTGAGGAATGGAGAAGGTTTCCTCACTAGAAGAATTACAAACTAGCCTCATTTCTGGCTACCATGCAGTGTTGTTTCTGTTGTGGATGATGCCAGATTATCACCAAATAGCCACAATTCAAATAGGCAGTTTTGCTGACAGTGACTTGTTTAGGACAATAGCATATGGTAGCTCATCTGTGCTCTATTGTCTGTGAATGTAATACTCAAAATAGGAAACCTTATTTTAATCAGTACATGATTAAAGCTCAGAAAGCAAGCATGTGCACATTTCAAGTGTCAGTTTTTAGCATTCCTCTCTCGAATATAATTAACTTTATATAAAAATTGCTCTCCAGAACGGGCTCCTCATCCTTCATGTCTGCACTGGCATATCAACAGCATCCTGTTTCTCCAGTGCTATATATATAACACCATGCACCTTTGCACAAAGTTGAACACTTCTATTTTAGACATTTGTAATGGGTTTAAAGGCAGTTGTTAGCAATATTCTTTGTTGGTACAGAGCCTGAAATATTAGGTGCTTTATAGTATAATCCTATGCATATTTACCCAGAAGTAAAGAGAATTCATTTGGGTTCATATGTGCACCTAGGCTTTCAGCCATATATTGTTGCTGCTGGTGGTGCTTCCATTATCATTATCCATTACCTTCTGGGAGCAAGTTTAATATAAAAGCTTATAACAATGTGAAGGCTAAGTATTAGTGAATTTATAAAAGTAAATCAAAAAGATGGGAATGTGAATGCTTTGCTCTCTTCTGTCAAATTCTTACACAAATTGCTATCAAATCCTTTTATTTCAGGATGAACCAAGCTCTGGAATGGATCCTAACGCTAAAAGGCATCTGTGGAAGATCATCACAGAGGAAGTACAGAACCAACGTTCAGTGATACTTACTTCTCACAGGTAGAGTGCCTGAGCTGACAGATAACACTTCATGGAAATGTTCACACTCAGATTTCACATTGACATAAGCCCAGTTGCTTATTAGGTTGAAAACCTGTATTCAAACCAATTTGTGCTCACTGAAACAGAATGAACATAAACTGAGGTTACTACCATGCACTCTTTTTTTAGCAAAAAGCTGACAAAGAGCTGAAATGTTGGTGCTGCACAGCTCCCATAATCTAGTCTAGGCAATATCTGTCTGTCTTTCCAACTAGTATACATGATGAATATACAGGTAATCAAATTTCAGGTATACTTCTGGAAAATTACTGCTACCTGTTTTAAATTCTAATGTATTCTATGCTTGTACTCTACTTTTCCATTAAATATTCAGAGTAGCCAAAAATAAATCAAACAAATGCAATATTAAAAATGAGCATTAGGGCAACATATTCAGTACAGTGGCATCAAGAAAAACAATATTCTGTTCCAGCTGCTGCTGTTGTTGCTCTCTCTGCAAAATGTCTGTGACACCACAAAATACTCTCCCACCCCCCACCCCACCCCGCCCCCAGGATTTCTTCTTCTTTGGTGGTACGTCTTCAGCACCCGTCAAAGGCATCTACTTTTTGAAACACATTTACTGGCTGCTGCTCCTTATAAAGATAATAAAGTTAATCCACATCACAAATTGCATTTTATTTCTTTGCTTCCACAGTTTGTAATCTGTGTTCTTCTTTCTCCAGAGTAGTGTGCAACATACTAAAATACCAATAAAACCACAACAATAAAACAATTTAAAATCCAATTAGGAAAGCATCTGTAAAAGCACCTATAACTGTAGCAATGGGGGGAAAAGTCCACATTCAGCTCAGCCTAGCCCAGTACTAAACAACTTCCTGAATATCCATGGATATCCTGAAGAACTACAATGCTATGATACCACTCTGACTGTTATGACGGCCTCCTGTGGAATCCTAATGTCCCTATCTAATTGTCTTTCTGATTCTTCTATAATAAAAAGTTTCTACCACTTGTGGCAACCCAGTATTCATCCTTGCGCAAGTGTTAAATCCAACATTCGATCCTGATTGTGTAAGCCATTACTCAAGCAATCCCACAGCCTGTTTGTGCAATGCATACGAATGGTATGAATTGGTCTCTACTGGTTGTACTATCTCTACTCGCTGAATAACACCACCTTTGTACTTTATCTGGCTGGATGGCTAGCTGTTGGGGATGCTTTGATTGTGATTTCCTGCATGGCAGGGGGTTGGACTGGATGGCCCTTGTGGTCTCTTCCAACTCTACAATTCTAAGATTCTATGATTCTAGTTTGGGGAGGCACTAGAGTTCTCTGAGTAAGAATTTTAAATACCCCTTGCAAAACTACAAATCTCAGGATTCCATAAGATGGAAACCTGGCAGTTAACAGGGAATCATAATGTTCTGTTTTGAAACTCCCAGTGCTTTTGATGCCTTTATCCTAAGGGAGTCTTTTCCAGTCTGATTAACCTGAATGATGGCTGTGACCTTGTGCACCCAAATCTTCGTAACTGGAACTCCCACTAGGTGTTCCTCAGAAAGAAAAGCCTCCAAAAAAAGTAGCACTGCTGCTGATCACCATGCAGAATGTATGGCTGCCCAGGGAGTAATCTTTTATTTTTATTAAGCCACAAAGAGAATACATTGTTGAACTTCATCTTGCTTGCTACTGCTTGATGTGCAGATTGTGTAGATTTTCTGAGTCAGCTGTGAAGAACCACATGCAGTTTAGCCATGAGGAACCCAGAGGTCTTCCTCAGGTTAATGCCCTGTTGTTTTGGCTTTCAGCATGGAAGAATGTGAGGCTCTCTGCACACGGCTGGCTATCATGGTAAACGGACGCTTCCAGTGCATGGGTTCCTTGCAGCATATCAAGAGCAGGTTGGTAAAATGCCTGCCTTGGGGCACTTCCTGTGAGTGGTTTGCTAAGCAGAAAGCAGTGTTGTAGAGATTTGTTTGCACGTTTACTTCTTAATAAGACTAAAGAAAAAAGATGGAGGTGTGGAGATGTGATTGGCTTTATGCAAAAGTAAACTTAGGACTCATTTGACATATTGGTGTCATTTTTGTACATCATCTCTGTGACCATAAGGTGTTCAACAGGGAAGAGGAGGAAGAACAAAGATGAATTTTGCAGGTAGAGGCTGAGCCTGGACTTCAGCCTTGCAAGATCCAACTCAGAGTGTGTCCCTTGCTTTCCTCTCCAGGGAATGAGAGGGGGAGAAGGTTCTCTTGGCACTTTGGCCAGGGATCCAATGACTTCAGGAGATCCAGTTACATCAGGGATGTGGTCATACCATTATTTGGCCTATTGGGGGGGGGGGTGGAATGCTAGCCCCAGCTAGGGTTCCCTACCTTGGTGAAACATTGGTGTAAACACCTCTCCATTCAGTGCATTCACACTGCAGCAAACAGAGTCCTGTCTGTACACACATCAGTATTACTATCTTGTTCTCCATCTCCATCTAACTGAAAGACGCTCTACCTTATACTTTATACTGGGCTACACACATGATAACACTAGCTAATTCCTCAGCTTCATGAGGGCTCCCTTGGCCAGTTCATCACATTTTGGTTCCCACACTATATTCCAATACTTAGCTACTCACTTTGGCTTTAGGCAACATCCTTCTTCCTGCCTTGCCCCCAATGACCATCTCTAAAATTGAACTTGTCATCTCATCTTCACACCCACAAAGTCTTGCATTCTTACACACAGCCTAGTTTTGTCCCTGAACTTTCCACTCCAGCTCATGCATATGTGGAAGTGGACTCAAGTCTATGAAAGCTCATGCTACCGACCTCTCTTCAGTTAGTCTCAAAGGTGCCCCAAGATCCCGTTAAGACTTGATATGTGAGTAACTGCTGTTTGGAGATGGCCCAGATGTACTACTTAGGTTCTCTTAGTCACATTGGGAATTTGGTATGTTTTCATTTGGTTTTGAAAAAGAAAAGTTTGATTCTAATATGGAGTCTTCTTTTCAGAAAGACTATGTTTATATTCCATAACATCTTTTTATGCCCTAGATTTGGAAAAGGATTCACTGTGAAGATGCATTTGAATAATGAGGTAGATAACATAGAGAAGTTGACACAATTTTTGCAGTCAAACTTTCCAAACACGCATCTAAAGGTAAATATAAAAGAATAAAATTTGGAATGACTTAACGTGTGATTGAAATGCTTAAGCCACTTGTTTTTCTATGCTGAGGACCATTAAGCCTTTTTTGTGGTTTTAGATCAGTAGGCATCCCACAGTAGTAACCATATTTGTTTATTACTTATCTGTAAAATACGCAAGATACACAACTTCCTTGTTCTTGTAAACTGGACAAAATCCTAAAGAGTAAATATATACAACTGAATACTAAAGTTAGAATAGTCCAAGCCATTGTATTCCCCATTACCACTTACAGATGCAAGAGCTGGAAAGTGAAGAAAGCTGAAAAGAAGAAAATCAACTCATTTAAGATGTGGTGCTAGAGGAGAGTGCCAGCATGAACCAAATGTTATTACTACAAATATCATTATTATGTGAATAATAGTTATGCATATACAGTGGGCTTTACAGGCTTTTTTCATTCATCATTAATCTTTGTCTGCTGTAATAAAAATGCATTGTGTGAGTTGTGGGGTATTGAGAAATGTTCAAAGAAAGTGAATATTAAAATGTTGATGTCCACAGGGGCATTTCTGTGTGTTGAATCAAACATGATTCACCCACCACACAAAGCTAGAAACACATTGTGGCATAAGGTTGAAATACAATTAAATTAAATTAAATTAAATTAAAACATCAATTTCTTGATTAAGAGCATTTTCCTAACCAAATAAATTCCAGTGTTCCTGCGGTGGAAGAAGTTTTGCATCCCCCTGAAAGGGGCAGCCTACAGAGCACATTGTTTGTTCTTGAAGGATTGTGCATCATCAAAAGAATGCTTCGAGACATTTTTTGTTAGGTCTCGGTATGCTATGTTGGCTGGGACAAAAAGAACCCCAACCAGCTGATTCATTGAGACTTTTTTTGTGGTACATGCTGTACCATGTACAAAAATGGCTGGAATTTGGGGAAGCTGCCCAAACACAAGTCACAGAATCCCTATATGTCAGGCTTAGTTCTCAGTGGATTTAGCAAAAGAATGGCACACATCCATTCAGATACCAGTGCATAGGCATTATAGGAGAACTGAGGCTCAGGGTGTAAATTGTCATGCAAGTCCATGATAGACTATTATGTTTTCCGTGCCACAGACAAAATTAGAAAGCTGACAATTGAACTCTCTTCTTGTTTAATAGCAGCTAGTAGCATTGAGTATAACTGATTCCTGGGTCCCTTGCAGAACTGTTGTGTGGACATTCAGGAAGCATAGTAAAGGGACTAGGAAGAGCACATTATTATTTTTATGTGTCTTAACAAAACCAATGTTCATCATGTTTTTTATTTATTTGTCTGCAAGATTTGTTCAGAGAGGAGTTGCCAGTGCCTTCCTCTAAGGCTGAGAGAGTATGACCTTCCCAAGCTATGAGCACTCAGGAATTCAAACCCTGGTCTCCTAGAATCCTAGTCCAATATTCAAAGCACTGCTTCATGATAGTTCTTGGGGGTGGGGGGAGAAATACCTTTGTCTTATGAAGGAATTGATAGAGGGCCAGCCAGGAGAAAGTTAGTGTGGTAGCTACTGGATGATAGCATTTCCTTTCCAAAATGTACTTCCTCCTTTCTACATCTGGCATTCATCAGTTTCTGATGAATCTTTAGTAAATCATCTTATTTCTGCAGGACCACCAACTGAACATGGCAGAATATCATGTCCCAGTCTCTGCTGGAGGTGTAGCAAATATATTCCAACTGCTGGAAACAAACAAAGACATCTTCAATATCAGGCACTTCTCAGTGAGTCAAACAACTCTAGAAGAGGTAGGAAATTTTATCTGTCCATTCCAATCATAAGTAATGGAATTGATTATTATTCAGCTATTATTATTTTCACATTTAGGATACTAAATTGTGTGTAAGAAAGAATCCTAGAATATCCAATCCATATTTCTAGTGTAAGACAAAACTAATGGATATGTGATATGTTACAGTCAAGTCCTTTCCTTAAAAATTACACTTTAATTTAAATTGGACCAATCTTTTAGATAAAAAAGGCTGTTTTGTACCACATGGTGTGACTTAAAAGTGGCTAACAATCTGGTTTAACAAACCATACAAAATACCACACAAATACTTAACTCTTGAAACACAAAAGTATATAAAATGGCAGATAAACAAAAGGAAGCACTATATTGATATTATTTACTGTCAGTGATCTTGAAAAACATGATTGATTTAAGCATACATTCAGAATGTGAATGGACAACATACAGTTCTCCAGATATAGTTGGACTGCATAGCCACCAGTGGCGAGGAATGCTTGGAGTGGTAGTCCAACAACATTTGGAGTATTGCACTCTAGAGACCCCTCAGTTAGAAGATAGAATTGTTGGTGCGTGGGGTGGAAATTCTATCCAGGGCACCACCAGAAAGAAGGTCCTATTTCTCCCAACATCCAAAAACAGGGTCACCAGAAACAAAGCCTGAGATGTGCAGATAAATACATCTGTAAGAGATAGTGTCCTTTAGATATGCTGTACTCTTTTTGCATATTGCTCAACTGCCAAATTGATCTAAAAACAGTCATCATTTGTTGGGCCCCAGCTTTTTGGGCTAGGGTAGACATAAATACCTAGGTAATTATGACACAACGCTTTACTGTCCCTGAAACGTAGCTAAATTATCTGTAAAGTCAATCACACTTGCCTCCTGTGATTTAATCGTCATTGAAGCATTCTACTCCTCTCCCGTCATCAAAACATTTGCAGAACAGCTATTTCTCCAGTAATGGGAACTTCCATTATTGGAGAAATGGCTGCTCCATGAACGCTTTGATGATGGGAGAGGAGCAGGACACCTCAATGACAATTAAATCATAAGTAGCAAGTGCGATTGGCTATCACACCTCCGCACTTTATGGACAATTGAGCCACTTTTCAGGCTCTGTGTGATAATCGCCCTAGTGCTCACAGCAAAGGAGCAATCCAGCATACAACAGTTAGATTTGCATAGATATGTGTGTGCCTTCAAGCCACCTGTTGACTTATGGTGACCCCATGAATTTCATAGGGTTTTCTTAGACAAGGAATATTCAAAAGTGATTTTGCCACTTCTTTCCTCTGAAATAAAATGGAGTTAGAGTGTATGGTCCTTGGGATTCCATCTAACTTTGGTTGTAATGATGCTCCTTTCAACAATTCTAAGCTCTATACCAGTTGTGGAAGGGATCAGTTACCATCAGCTCTGCAGTATGTTTAAACCCTCTTTTTCAAGCTGTAATGTGAATACCACCCCACCACCCTCAACTGCAGCAGTTAGCATTACGAGTGGCATTATGAAAAACCTCCTTCTGGCACCAATGGCAGAATTCTTTGGATAATGAATTCTCATGGAGTCAGAAAGCTGCCAAATGCATAGTGGCATTCTGTATTTTTTGATTCTCATTCTAGTGCCAGAAGGAGGTTTTTCTTAATGCTAAATGTAATCACTTGTTCACTCTCTCTCCCTCTCCCACTCTCCTTTCCTTTCTTTCTGAAGTTTTATTGTGATTGCAACCAGGGAGGAAATTTCAACTCCCCACCAATGTGATGCTAATGACTTATTACTTTCTGCTATTTAATTTTGTTGAAAATGATCACATGACTGCTAATTACATCCTTACGATCATATGGAGTTAGGCCACATTTTTATTTTAAAGCTAACTATATGCAGGAAATACTTAATTTTGAACTCATACCTTTGGTTTCATTTTAGGTTTTCATAGACTTTGCAAAAGCTCAAACTGGCCCTGATATTTTGGATGCAAGATCAGACATAGGCTCAGATAGCCCTGATGTCATCAGTCAAGATTCAAACATTACTGCTATCTGCTAGATGTGGAACTAAGCTCCACTGTGGAACTAAGGTGTTGTTGTTTTTCCAATATGGTTTACGTATTCAGTTTGTAATCCTGAACACTAGAGCCCTGAATGGAGGCACCTAAACGTATATCAATTGGATCTACTACTTTTGTTACTACTATTTTGGTTTATGTGCTCATTGATTCTTGTATGTATGTGTATGAAATATGTGTACTTGCCAGGTGGCCTTGTGCTTGGGAACTTCCCCAATTCCATGCAGTCCATGAGAACCTTATACCTTGGAAGAAAACAGCTGCTGTGTATCTAAGGTCATAAGCTGAAGTTTGCTATTTGTATGGATTACATCAGTATTACATGAAATCAAATAAAATTATTTAAAAGCCAAGAGCAAAGTATGTTTATTTCTAGTATGTTTATTTACTTATATGCTCATGTATAAGTCTAGAAATTTTGGTCAAAAAATTGACCCAAATAAACATGGGTCAACTTACCCATGGGTCAATGTAATCCTGTACTTTAACTCATATATATGGTCACCTCCTTTTTCTGAGAGGCAAAATGCAAGCGCTTTGTCCATCCTGGGAGCAGCCCCAACCATCTCTCCTCTTATATGCATCCAGCCATTATAGAATATTTTTAAAAATAATACGGTGCAAGAAACAAAGTTTGTATACACTGAAGCATCAGAAAGCAAAGGTGCCACTATCTCAGCAGTGATGCCTGTAGGAATTTTGTAAGTTCTTTGGCATTATTTTCCTTTGCTTCATCTTTTACATCCTTTGTTACATGGCCCTAAGTTTTACCCTTGACTTATCCACGGGTCATAGCAAAATCCCTAATTTTGGCCCCAAAACCTGCCCTTGACTTATACATGAGGTCGACTTATAGTCGAGTGAATACGGTATGCCCTGCCCCCAATAAACTATTTGGCAACACAGGTTGTCTTTAATAATAGATAATGATCTATTTTAACTGTCGTTGTTTTAATTTGTTGTACCCCGCCCCTATTGCTTGTTCAGAGGGGCGGGTTATAAATTATTATTATTATTATTATTATTATTATTATTATCATCATCATCATTAATTATTATTAGCAAAAAAACCCAAACTCCTGTCTCTTAGAAAACATGCATCATGAAATTTTCTGAAATATTGTAACATTTTAACCAAAACAAGAAATAAGGACAGTCACAATTAGAAAACCTTTTAACAAGCAATGCCTTGTGCTTTGTATGTAAAAGATTAGCCTTTTAAGATTCATCAATGGAAGCTGTTGGACTGAATGCAGCAGTTTCTTTAGACATATGCAGCACTGACTGGAATACCTACTCAAAAGTCTACGGTTACAAGGGAGTTCAACAAACTTTATACAGAATACTTACAAAACCATAGTTTCCAGGTAACCAAAGGCTATTACAGCCATACAAACTCAGCAATAATGAGAAAACACTGTATCCCAAACTATGCATCTCACAACTATTCTTTGTGTCTCAGACTGGTGTTCTAACTGTTATCTTTTACCAGCTGAATGTATCATGCTGTTTTAAACATGGCTCAGAATGTTTTGTACATGTTGGCTTAACTTGAAATTTCTAGGAGGTTACAGTATTTTCTGTATGTCCGGTATATTCTTCAGATGTTCTTCAGCAGGGCTCTACCTTATTAGACCCCACAAACACCTTCAGATATTCCCTCTTCAGTGCTTAGCCAAACACCTGGTAAGTTTTGTTAGAAGAAAAAAGTCTTGGCTGTTCATGGAAAGATGGTATAACATTGGGACCAGAGGGGCTTGCTGTGGCCGAGAATCTCACTGTTGTGGGAAAAGTCAACAGAAAAGGACCTGCCTTTCATTTAAGTCAGTGAACAGACATAGACCTCAGCATCAGCAGTTTTAAGGGCTGAGAGCCAATGTAGCATAGAGGTTTCACCATGGGAATAGGACTCTGGAGATCAGGGTTCGATTCCCCATTCAGCCATGGAAATACACTGGGTGAACGCACTTGGCTGGGTCACAGCCTTTCATCTTCAGAAAACCCCATGATAAGTTCACCATAGGGTCACCATAAGTCAGAAATGACTTGAGGACCCAAAACATCAGCAACAAGGAGTCCTACAGGTGGAGGTGATTCTTAAGATACTCTGGTATGAGGCCAAATATGATGCATTCTTCATTAACAAGGTTGGGATTTTCCCTTTACATAATTTCTTGCGTTTTTGATATTTACCAAAATCCTGGAATTCTAGCATTTCATGCTTTATAAGGAAATCACATTGTGCTTCTAAAAACCTAGCAGTCTTTTAAGCATTGCAAAACTATCAGCAAGTATATACTAAGGGTGAGGACTTCTCTTGAGGACTTTGTCACACACAATTTTTAAACCACCATAAAAGTTTGATAATAGTGTATTTCGTGATACCTCTTTCCCCATTGCTGGCTTATTCTGGAAGTGTGGTGAGCCTGGACCTTTTCATTGACAGAAAAAACCATCAATAAGCTCCCAATAATAGTGTGGTAAATTATCCTGTTGCATTTCTGGGACTACGCAGTCAAGTGGTGTCAGTGTCTTCGCCTCTCCCCCATTCCCATTCCCCTTCACTACTGCAAAACAGCCAAGGCTTTTGTGTTGTTGTTTACTTTTTTACTTCTCTTTTTTGTTAAACCACATTAGCACAACTCTGGAATTGCATTAGAAATACACACACACACACACACAAAAGGGCACACTGGTAGGGTATAGAGCAGGGAATAGATGGGCTAGTGGGGGTGGAAGAAAATGCAGTGGACCAGCCAACACCCCAGACACACCAATGAAGGGGTGTGTGATAGGCAGTGATCTCAATATAGTATATATGCACTTCCTTTCATTAATGCAATTGTGGCAAGAACAGAGGTCATGGGATAAACTCGCAAGGCAGCAAGATTTAATTTTTTAAAGCTAGTTTTAACAGCCTAAGATTCTTCTGAACTTCAGGAATCAAAATTCCCATGACACATCTTTGCTCCCAGCAGATACATTTCAGAATGTACTGAATTTACTGACTGATATTCTCCATTTGCATTCTTCCCTGCTATCCCACAGCCAATCTCCACGTGTGCATCATTATCAACTGATCATAAACTTGAACTTGGGAAAGGTACTGTCCCCAATTATAACACCCAGAATAACTGAATGCAGCTTACCCTTATGATGCGTTGCAACCCGACTTGACAAACCTTTTTGTTGTTGCTGCTGCTGTTTTGCCTACCTTGCTTAACTATGTGTTTTTGATGTCTGCTGCCCCTCCTTTCTAAAAAGAAAATGACGTGCATGACCTATGTCAAGGCAGAGTGCAAGAGCCATTTGCAAGCTGTGAGCCATCAGTTGAAGACCAGGGCTAATATATTCTGTGGGATACGTTGTGAAGCCATCATCCCATAACTCTCATTTCCATGTGATTATCCTCAGGCAGATGGCATGTGCAAACAAGTCTGTCCCTTGAACAGCACTTTTTCCAGCTAATTCATCATTCTCTCTTTTTCTTCCATTCCAAATCTCCCTGAACTGAAGCCCTTGTTTCTTCTCTATCAACAAGCTTTTGATCACTACTCTTTTCCACATTATCTGACTTGAATCATATGACCTCTAAATGTAAATTGGAACAGGATGGTGCTCATTGTGCTTGATTGAAGAACACTCTTGTATATCACATGTGCAAGTGAGTAATATTTATATCTTGGGCAATGGCTAGAAAAGTCCAGGGCAAATGATGTCAAGTAGACATTTAGTAATTGACTCGCAATGGTGAATTACATTGATTGGAGTTGCTTTTACTCCTTAGGCTTTAATTTGGTACTTCAGGTGGCATCTACCATGTGTAGGGCTTTGTTTGCTTGCTTCAAAAATATAGAATGCCACTATGCTTCGGGCAGCTTTCTGACTCCACGATAATTCTTTATCCAAAGAGATCTAAACAATAAATGGAGTGATTAATTCAGTAAACAGGATCTTGTTTCCCCCAGTTTGCCTGTCTCAAAGGCCTGGTTCTCAAAGGCCTAGGATCCATCCACAAGGACTGACAAAAATACCCGCAATGGAAAAAAGCCTGAACAAGAAATGGCCATGTGTCCACTTCTGCTCCTTAAACTGGTAAACAGTGGAAAGGAGAGGGGAAAGCTGCAGCCTGTTTAGAAGTAGAATGGATGCTTTGGAAGGCTTCTTGGAGACGTTGTTCCCCTCTCTTTTTCTGGCTACAAAAGGGGTGATTTGGGGGAGTCTAGGTGGTTTGAGGACCACAAAACATTCTAGTGACTAGGATGCCTTTTGACTTTTATTGTATTGTTTTAACCTTCAGCAACATAAAAAATATTTTGAAACTTATCAGGATCAAGACTGCCTAGAGCTCTCCACTGGCAAAGGAGATTATGAGCTCCAGAAAGGATGGAGATAATCTGAGGTGTAGATACAGGCATGACAAAATGAGAGCATTGCCTCCCAAATAAGAATTCTGTGCCCACAACAAACTTTTCCTTCACTCCCTAAGTTCCTAGCATTGCAGAGAGTTAGACGCTGAAAATTCTTCCTACCTAAAGCTGTTATGTTTGCTGTGTTTGCTTTCCATTCCATTTCCTTTTCTTGGGATGCCTAAATTCCATTTCTATGTCATCAAGCAAAGCTTTAAGTTTTTTGTAGGGCTTTCGGGCCATGTGGCCATGTTCTAGAAGAGTGCCTTTCTGACATTTTGCCAGCATCTGTGGCTGGCATCGTCATTCTCTGAAGATGCCAGCCACAGATGCTGGCGAAACTTCAGAAAGGAACTCTTCTAGAACATGGCCACATAGCCCGAAAGCCCTACAAAAAACTATGGATGCCGGCCATGAAAACCTTCGACTCCACAAAGCTTTAAGTCACTGCAATGCCAGAAATTTGGAGGCAGAAGGAACATTTCACAAGAGTAGCAGAATTGTTATTTGGGGGCAATGCCCTCTTTTTGCCCTGTCACGGTAGCTACACCCTCAGGGATAATCCTCAGTTTAAAACTAGATTTCATATTCACAATAACAGAGGAGCAATTTTTCCCCCAAGTATGTTGCCTGGTGAAGGGTTCTAGCAAACTCAAAAACTTGCACATATTTTCCTATTCATTTTGGCAATGATAATAGAAGTATTACTATAAGATGGGTTCAGGATTTTGTTTCATGGCCAATATTGCTTCCTTTAATATTGTTTTATTTAAAGTCATACCACTTCTGATTCCACAGAGCCAGGGTATTTTGTTCTCTAGGGCTCATGTATGGGACGGTCCTTTTATAAAACAGATACCCTCTACAGGAAAACCTCCTGTTTGAGGGAAAGTTTCTAGCCCAGATGTCTCTCTGATGTGAGATCTATTTTCCCATGTATGGAAAAAACCAAGATCTTATTTTTGTTGTATTTCTTAGATTCCTATTAGCATTCTGTTGTGTCTCAAGTTCCTTTTCGGATGGCGAGGCACTTGTGGGATGGGGGATTTCTACTGAAGTAGAACTCCTAACATTTGCAATTTTATACATTTTGTCTATGTTTTTGCGCATTTTCCCAATGAGTCTGTGTTTAGTCATGCACATTTGCTAGTATATAATTGAAAAAAATACAAACTATCAAGATAAAAAAGAACCTGATGCCTGCAATTTCATCCTGATGGTAAGAAACCAAAATGTATAGGAACACTTTTATTAATAGTCTTGCTAACAATGGTTGCTATCAATTTGTCAAACATCTCACATGATGCATTAGGATATCTGCAAGGAGGGAACGGGGGGCTCCGGAGAGTAGATATTTTTTCCTGATGTATACCACAGGGACAGATATTATCTGTGAAATTATTCTGCTGGATCTTAGAAACACTAGCTTCTTTGTAGTTAATACTTGGCTATCAATGCTTTTGTTTTAAAAATCTGTTTAAAATTGTTCCAATAAGGAAAACTCATGAGTAGGGGGCAGGCTCAACTTTATATCTTAGGGGAAAAGAAACATAACTTTGGAAAAAAAATTACTTTCCCCCCTACTACAACTCGCAGCTTGAGTTCTGGTTCCAAAAAAGTAACTGTCTCATATTCAGGACTGTGGTGGTTAACAAGGCAAAGAAAGCAGAGCAGGATTCTTTATTCCCCAAGAATTCTACACAACAGCTAGTTCCTTATTTTTTTAAAAAACAGCTGCCATTTCAGGCTCAGCTCATGAGTGGATTTATTTGTTTGTTTGTTTCCACTCTGCATGGATTGTGCAGTGACTTTCAAAGCAGATGACGATTTGGGAACTAAAGCTGGTCTATTCAAATCTGGCCTGAAGTTCATTTAAACAGGATTGTCTTTGGTGCATCTGAGTGCTTTAAGTTATCCTTGGCTGTCAAAATTAAATGACAGTTAAACAACCTTCAAACTGTGCAGATAAGTGCACTGTCATTTCAGGTTTCTGAAAGCACTTTTTAAAATTTTCAGCAGTTTATAGCAAATCAGAGTCCTTTATTACCGTGGTAGAAAAACTGCTAATAATAGAACATTTATCAGCAATGTGATTCTCCAATCCCTGTGTAACCCTAGATCAATTGAAGCTGCAAGGGTACTGCGAAGAGAACACTCCTTCACCTTATTCCACCACTCCACCACTCTCTGAGGGAGTGTGTTCCACTGTTGAACAGCCCTTACTGTCAGGAAGTTCCTCCTAATATTGAGGTGGAATCTCTTTTCCTGGAGCTTGCATCCATTGTTCCGGGTCCTAATCTGTGGAGCAGCAGAAAACAAGCTTGCTCCCTCCTCAATATGACATCCCTTCAAATATTTAAACAAAGCTATCATATCACCTCTTAGCCTTCTCTTCTCCAGGTTAAACATCCCCAGTTCCCTAAGGCGTTCCTCATAGGACATGGTTTCCAGACCCTTCACCATTTTAGTCGCCCTCCTTTGGACACGCTCCAGTTTCTCTGCATCCTTTTTAAATTGTGGTGCCCAGAACTGGACACAATATTCCAGGTGGGGCCTGACCAAAGCAGTATAGAGTGGCACTATTACTTCCCTTGATCTGGACACTATACTTCTATTGATGCAGCCTAAAATAGCATTGGCCTTTTTAGCTGCTGCATTGCACTGTTGACTCATGTTCAACTTGTGGTCTACTTGGACTCCTAGATCCCTTTCACATGTGGTCTCATTCAGCCAGGTGTCTCCCATTCTATATCTGTGCATTTCATTTTTCCTCCCTAAGTGCAGAACCTTACATTTCTCTATGTTGAATTTCATTTTGTTAGCTTTGGCCCAGCTTTCTAGTCTATCTAGGTCATTTTGAATTTTGATCCTGCCCTCTGGGGTATTAGCTACTCCTCCTAATTTGGTGTCACCTGCAAATTTGATAACTAGGCCCTCAATACTGTCATCCAAATCATTAATAAACATATTGAATAGCACTGGGCCCTGGACAGAGCCCTGTGGGACCCCACTGGTCACTTATTTCCAGGATGAACAGGAGCCATTGTTGAGCACCCTTTGGGTCAGCCAGTCAACCAATTACAAATCCATGTAACAGTTACCTTGTCTATCCCACATTTTGCAAGCTTGTTTGCAAGAATGTCATGGGGAACCTTGTCAAAGGCCTTACTGAAATCAAGATATACTATATCCACAGCATTCCCTTCATCCATCAATCTGGTAATTTTATCAAAAAAAGAGATCAGATTGTCTTCGATGGATGTGAGAATGGCAAGACAGAGAAGCTGGCGATGTGTCTTTTATATGGCAAGATTACTAAACATGGTTATGTTTTATCAGGGAACTGGATGCACAACTTTGGAATACAGGATGAAGTTTTTATGAGCCTAGCCCCTAGAGGTGGTGGGTTGAATTTTGGGATATTCTTGCATCTTCAGTGTGGTCTGACCAGAAGTGGAAGGAGAAGTTCTGCATGCCAAGAAGATCTTTTGAGATGCTGGTTGAAGAATTGTGGCCAGAGATTACCAGACAGAACGTTCACCTGCTGCAGGCCATTTCAATGGAAAAAGGGGTTGCCATTGCTGTGTGGAAACTTGCTCAACAAGGCTCCTATGCCACAGCTGTGAGCCAGTTCAGGGTGGGCAAACCCACAGTTTGCAACATCTTTGTTTAACTGGTGCTAGTCATGGAGTTGGTGCTGCTGCAGAAAACTTTTTACCTTAGTTACGCTTTCAAATGCATGATCTTCCCATTCCTCCTCCTTTTTTCCTTGCTCTCTTAGGTGTTCCAGGAGGCAGCCCTTGGGTTTGCAAGAGTAGAAATTGCAAAATACCAAACAGAAGTGTCACGGAGAAGAAGTAAAACTTTGAAAAATTGGATCCAGTAATGTTATTATTATTTATTTATTTATTGGTGGCTACAGAGCTGTGGAGTAGGTGTCCTCCACTAACACTGCAGCCACTGTGGGGCAATCTTTCATTTGTAATTTGCTCCAACCCCCCCCCCCCACCCCCAAGGAAGGCACAACACAGGGACAAGTTTCAGTTATTAGGGCAACATTGCACTGATATGCCTACCGTTACCTTCACTGGCAGGGGACTTGACAGCAGAAACTGAGGATTCATTTGGTTGGGCAACAGTTGCATGTTCTCCTGGGCTGTCCATCAATGGAACTTGTGTCCTGTCCTAGTCTGGATCCACTTGGCATAGTTTCAGCAATATGCTATCAACTCCATCCGTATTTAAATCTGCTAAGAGGGATGGTGTACAAGAATTAGGCAGATATATAGAATGTTGCTGATGAGTACATATAACTTTATATTACATAAGAAACATGCAACTTCCACTTAATGTCTAGCACTAATTTCTGTTTCTCTTTCACTTAAAAGAATTCATTACACATGCACACAATGAAGCTATGGGTCATGGGGTGGAGAGGCATAGGGTCTGACTGGGGATGGCACCCAGCATTGCACCTTACAGCCCCAAGCAAAGCTGCCCAGGGAACACCATCACCATGCCAAGTACAGCCTACTTGGATTACATTCAGGTCTTTGGAAGGTTTATGTACCATGCCCAAGCCATGCCTCCCTGGCATCCCAGCATCCCCCTCCACAAGACATCCAAGTGCAATACTTTCAGGGATGGGATGGATGTCCTTGCAGTGGCCCAAGGTATAACTATCAAATAATGTGATATTAACAGTATGAAAGTATCTTTAACTCACAGAAGGAACACAAATGGACAGCACATAACACAGAGAGAGAAGACGAAGCATTCCCCATGTGTGTTGTGTCCTCTACGTGTGTGTTCCTAGTGTATATTTAAGGGTACTTTTGTATAATGTGATAGGGAGATGTAGCCGTGCAAAAGCAACAGTGTGCATATGCTGTCATTTTTTTAAAAAAATTAGCATGTGTCCTTGCAAAAGAAGGGGGGTCATTTGTGCTTCATGTGCCTCTGCTAATAATAATGTGATGGGGAATTGATGTTGAGACATAGGTATGTTGCAGTAAAGGTCAAAAACGTAATTTAAGCATTCAGTATTGTGTGATGGCTTTTATTTCAAAATGCTTGCCTGATGGGAAACGTTCCTGGGAGTCCTCTTGGGTGAAGCCCATTGGCAATGACTCCTGCAAAGTCCCAGAAGAAATGTGGATCACTTCCATTGCCTTCATCAGCCTTTTCCTGATCCATACTGGCATCACCAGCAAAAAATTGTTTAAGCTCATGGAAAAGCAGCATGAAGACGGCTCCATTTCTGCTTCTGGAAAGTTTTTGGTTTTCCTCCTTGAATTTCCATTTTAATGATTTACTTTTCATTCTGCGCTGCTTCACAGTTCTATTGTGGCCTTTGGCTCTCATGTGCTCCGCTATATTTTCAAAAACATTGATGTTTTTCTGGTTTTCATGGAACTGCACTTGCACCTGGCCTCACAGGAGAATTAAATCCACTGCCTCATCATGTTTCCAAGAGATCCCCTTCCCATCTTTTCATGAGCTCTGGGAATAGGCCATTGGCAGATAAATTAAAGGGGGCTACTTTACCAGCAGAAGAGGGGGGAAAAGCTGGGTGGTGCTCTAAAGGGGTGGATTCCCAGAGTGTGGGTAGTTCGAATCAGACATTGTTTAAATGTATAAATAAGCCTTCTGATGCTAAGCCGAGGAAGATGGAAGCAGTGGTGGAAATACTGACTGGATTTATAGGGCCAGTGCCTTCATCTGTGTGGCTTACGAAGAGGAAAATAATATGGCACCCACAGGTGGAAGGGCAAGACCAGATGAGTTGGGATGTGTTATCTTCCGCCTCTCCGTATATAACCTCTCCCTTCTTGTCCAGTTCAGAACGCCCTGAATCAAATCGACACGATGTTCTAATTTGCAATGACCTGCATCTTTTCAAAAGACAGGAAAAAACCTGGTATCAAATACACCAGGGTAAGTGGGTTTTGAGGCAGCCCCCCTCCCCCCCGAAAATTGCACCAAGTGCATTTGGTGCAAATGTGAACTACAGAGAAATAACCCTGTTTCAACACTGGGTTATTTCATAGTGTGAAGGAGACCCTGGTCTCCAGGGTCATAGTCCAGCACTCAAACCACTACACCATACTGGCTGTCTGATAAAAGGGTATCAGAACAAAATATTTTGGGAATGGTGCTGCTTGGTCCCCAAACAACACCTCACAACACAAGCAAGAATTCCAGCTTCCCAACTATTTCAAGGCCAAAATAGACTGCAGAAATAATCCATCTTGAGACCACTTTAACTGCCTCAGCTCAGTACTAGGAAATTTTGGAAACTAAAGTTTGTTGGGGCACCAGAGCTCTCTAACAGAGAAGGCTCAGTTCCTCACAAAACCACAGTTTCCAGAATTCCCTAGCATTGAGCCAAGGCAGTAAAAGTAGACTATTTCTGCATATTTATTTCACTATATTAATCTTCTATGCTGCTGGTCAGAGCAGCACTACTAACTAAGCTTTTTGTCAAAATTTAGCTAGCCCAAAGCACTTGCAGGATTCAGGTTGTAGCCAAGATGTTGATGTGTGGGATCACTGAAGGTACAGAGTTCACTGTATTTACCTGAAAAAGGGGGAAGTGCACTATGAGAAAGGAATTGTACAGCACATAAAATGCATAGTTTTCATCTGTCCTAAGTTTTATTTGCATTCCCAAGCATATCAAGGATGTCCTCCATGACTCAGTGAGAGTGAAAATACTGGCTCACAGACTTCTGTTTCAGGCGCATGAGGCAGCTATTTGTATTCTGGCCTCATTCTGAACCAAATCAGTGCTCCAAGTTTATTTTGCTGCAGCTGTAGTGATGCGTATGCAGAAGCAATGAAGTCTTCATATTGCAGGGGCTCTGTTTCACTTCATACTTTGATCACATGCATCACAGCATGAGTGCAGAAATACTTAGCTCTGAACTCCCTCTTCTGCTTCCACTAGAGAAAACTTTTGCACATTTTTGTTAATAAAGTCTAATCAAACAGTCTTAAACAACAGGGTACAAGACAGAGAAGGAAGAATGCTTTCTCTCAACAGCACATGTTCAGCATGTTAACCACAGGCAATAAGTGGGAACCTTTGACCACCTCTTGCCGTTTTGCTTCTTTGGCTGGGAGGTTTTTCAAAGAAAATTTGAGATGTCCTATTGTTGTCTTCAAATTCCTGTATTAGATCAACATCTCGGCCAGTGCACAAATATCTGAACACACAGCAGAAGGCTGTTCTTATTTCTTCAGGATTCAGGCTATAAAGACTAGTATGGAAGCAGGATGAGAAAGAATTAAACCAAATGTACATTGCCTATCGACATAAGAGTTTGATGAACATGACAATGGAATGAACATGACAAAAATGGCACAATATGATTGCAATTTTCTCCAAATCCTAAACTCAGTTATCCCTCCCACAGCAGCAGCAAGTAGGATACCCAGATCGCAAGGCCTGGAGTCCATGAGGCAACGAGGAAGAACCTAAAAGAAAGACCACTGCCTTCAAATGTTTTTTCTAAAAGTACTGCTGTATGTTGCTGGCCCGCACTGCTGTAGATTGTTTTGGAGTAATTGCTGTAGACTCTCTAGGTGGGTCTGCCTGGCCCGTTCCTTCCTTCACTCTTCAGATATCCTGATTTCATTTTCTCTTCTCTGACCCATGCACTTTCAATTTCTTCCCTTAGTCTCAGCAACTCTTGTCTAAACATCTTCTCTTTCCCTTTTCCTCTCTTTTTCATCTTCTTTCTCCTTCTCCAGTGCAACTCCTACTAACTCAAATATACACTTTCTTCCTTATTCCTTGGTTGTTCCCTTCCTCCTCCTCCTACTCCTTCTCATCCCCCTCTCAACTGCTGGCCAAATATCTTCTTTCCCTCTCTGATATTCCTTCTTCTTCTTGACATCCTGTCCACAAATCCTAGCTAAGCATAAGCTCTCTCATTCCGCCTATTTGTGATTGTCTTCTCCTCTCCTCTTTTTCTCCCTCCTTAATTCTCCTAGCTGTTTGTCTTTCCCCTCCTTCACCGTTCCTCTTTTCTCTCTCATGTTCTTTCTAGCTACACCTGTTTTCTTCCTTTACCACCATCACCATCATTATCATCAACTCCTCTTATCCAAAATATTATGTGATTATTGGTAGCATGATTATGATTATTTGTGAGATGAGAGAGCATTCAACCACCTGACTGTAAATAATATTAGATGAGGAGTGTGAAGGGCAATGGTTAATGGGAGTGACCCACTAAGTTTGAAAAATGTTCATTTTGGTTTGAAAAGTTTCTCGAGTTTACTGTGTGCATTTTATTTTAGACCTGGAAAGCTTGTCCTGTATAGGGTCACCAGGTGTTCCTTGTTGTAATGGTTGTTGTTGTCGTTGTCGTTGTCGTTGTTATTGTGTGCCTTCAAGTCATTTCTGACCTATGGCAAACCTATCATAGAGTTTTCTTGGCAAGTTTCTTCAAAGGGGGTTTGCCACTGCCATCCTCTGAGGCTGAAAGAGAGTACGACTTCCCTAAGGTCACCTATTGGGTTTCATGGCTGAGCCAGGATTTGAAACCTGGTCTCCCACAGCATTATCAGATGACAGAAATTGGAAGTATAATCCAATGGCAATCCGAACACAATCATGGGGTTTCATGTTATTGCGTGAAAGATGATCATACGCATTTTCGGGCAATGGGAAGTCATTCCAAATGCAATCGTGGGGTTTCACATAATTGCGTGAGAGACTACCACACACAATTTCAGGCAATGGGAAGCAATTCTGGGTCGTTCTGAACGCAATACAAAATCACATAAATTCAGTGAACTAGCAAATTCACAAAATTGTGTTCATTTCCAAACTGGCCCCACTTTCCTTTCTTTTACAATTGAGAGAAACTCCTCCCGTGTGATAACATCCCCAGTTTTCTAGTCCAATGCTCAAATTGTATGTAAAACGCTACTGTATGTACAGCGCTATAGAAATAAACAACAACTACAACAACAATAATAAACTTTCTTATTTAAGGGTTGAGAAGCTTATGAGTATTAAATGGGACACCACAAGTCCTGTTTTTAGGACATAACGAACACCCAATTAACAAATTATGTACCAAATGACGGAACATTTGTTGAGAGCATGGTTGGCACCCATTCTTCCCACTTCCTGGTTGAAATCAAATTCCTCCCCCTAGAAATTGTTGCTGCCCTGTTTCCAGGACTACAGGAGGATTTGAGATCTCATTGGAGCCTGGAGCTTTCACAAGAAGCACTACTCTCAAAAGACTTGAGGTGGGCCTGCCAACTATGTCCTGACCAGTCTTCTGCTGGCTAGCAACAAGGCTGCAAGGTTTTCAGATTAGATTTTCTCTGTGTGGCCAGCCACTGATTTGCTAATTGCTAGCCAAGATTCATAAAGAATTAGAAAAGCGTACACAGTAGTAACTGAAAACCTATTTTGCAATTAGATGGGCAGTTTCATTCTAAAGGGTAACACCCAGGCCAGAGAAAATATAATAGTTTAAAACTATAGTCCTGTGGCACCTGAAAGACTGATTTTATTATAACCTCTTCCCAATGATCAACCATCCATGTCATAAATTTCAGTTGTCCCTTGTTGCTATTTTGAAAATCTGACAACCCTTGTACTACTTGCATGTATTAGAAGCACACCTGAGCTGGGAATTTTTCTTCTTCTTTTTGGAAAACTTAAGTTCAAGCCAAAGAAGTATGCTGACATCTACTAGTCTTTGTATTTTTTTTTAATCTGAATGTCATTCTCAGAGCAACTGTTATTGATGGCTCATTTGTCATGTTTAAAAACAGCACCAGAGCTTGGTCCACTAGGGCATCACCAGTTGAGTTTTCAGGCTTTGCTGCTGAAATCTCAGGCTTGAGAGGCTCCTGACCGGGCAACTCTATCAGGAAGTTATGTTTTCCCTGGCTATTGCCAAAAGGAGCTTGTCATCTACATACCCTGACAAAGCTAAACGAAAACAATTCTCATCCAATGCTCCATAAAATCAGGAGGAATCCTGCATCAAACTGTAGTGATTTCTAAAATCTAGCCCCCAGCTAGAACAAATATTGCCAAGAAAACCCCATGATAGGGTTGCCTTAGGGTCGCCATAAGTCACAAATGACTTGACACACAACAACAACAACAACAACGGCCTGATCTCCATAGCAAGTGTCCTGTTAGGGGTAGCAATACTTTCCTCTGGCAGCAAATCTTTCGTACAATAATCACAGAATCTACAGAAAGAAAGGGAATAAAATGGAGCCTTTTGGTGCCTCTGGCTGCCTGTTATATAGCCAGAAGCCTCCTACAGCATGTGCTTAAAGTGCTGTGCCATTGTGTACTTAAAAAGGCCCTGTCTCCAGGGATGCACATGCATGCAATGTACCTGAGAAATCTGCGCAGATATCACAGAAGAAGATAGCAGCCAGTGGTATAGAGCCTCCTGGGAGTAGGCTTGCCAGACTGAAAACTGGAGACAGCTCCTGTACCTTTAATGGATGTCTAGAAGAGAGAATTGCAGCAGATGCTGCTTGTTAACTGTTTGCATGACAAGTAAAACCTGCTGAAATTTGCTCTTCTACTCAGCCATTACAAGTATAAAGAGCGAGCTCTGGTTTTCAAGCTGGGAGGCAGGATAGGCTTAGCAGGAGTGGTTCTTCTGAAATGTTAAGGAGACAAATGGAATTGCAGTTTGCAGGAGCAGAGCTGGCACAGGCCCCAGAGCAATGTAGACTGCTCACCATGGCAGTGGGCCTCCTCGGGACACTTTTGCCCACCAAGAATCCACAGGAAATAATTGACATTTGCTAGGCAGCTGCCAATTATGTGCCTTTAGGAACTGAGAGATATATTGTGGGTTTCTGTCAAGACTCTAGGCTAGTGGTTCCCAAACTTTGGTCCACCAACTGTTTTGGACTTCAGCTCCCAGAATTCCTGATTTGGACCAAGCAGGTTAGGACCTCTGGGATTTAAAGTCCAAAACAGATGGAGGGCCAAGGTTTGGGACCATGCCAACAACTATCAAGTCAGAGTACACAGGGAAGCCATTGAAATCCATAAACACCTAGACAAGTTCAACAGGAAAGAGGAAACCCTTAAAGAACAAAGTTTGACTGCCAGTCCTGAAAAACACCAAAATCAAGACCCAGCAAATGAAAATGAAAACCACCCAGAGTGGGGGGGGGGGGTGGTTTCCCAGCAGACAATGGATCATTAATTAAATAGACACCCTGAGGTCTTGCCATTCAACAACAGAACAATACACAGATTAACATGTCAGTCGCTTCCTCTCAACCAACAGTATATAAACCCCACTCTCTTCCATGCCAGCATTCTCTGAAGATGCCAGCCACATCTGCTGGCGAAACATCATGTGCAAACTTTTCTACAACATGGCTTCATAGCCCGAAACCCCACCCCCAAATTATTTATTTATTCATTCATTCAAAGATTTATATCCTGCCTTTCTCCCACAATGGGATTTAAGGTGGATTTATAAACCGCCTGGAGAACATTGTAGCCTTCCCAGGGATCCATGGACCAGTGGTTAAGATTATGACCATGAACCTGAGAGCTGCTTATCTTAAAATTTTATTATTATTTTATTTGCTTATATCCCACCTTTCTCCCAAATAGGGACTCAGGGTGGTGAACAGCAAATTTAAAATAATACAGTGTATGTATAAATATATATGTTTTTTAAAAAATTAAACAATGTAAAAAGTTAAAACAGTTAAGAGTTTATGCATTAAAATGTAACATTTTAAAAACCCTATGCAAACCTTAAAATCTGAATGACATATCATTTAATGCCTTGTCAGTTTGAAAAAGCCTGGTGGCACAAGAATGGTTTTGTTTGGTGTCAAAAGGAGGGCAGGGATGGGGACATCCTGGCCTCTCTAGAGAGGGAATCCCAGACTTAGGAGCAGCCACCGAGAAGGCCATCTCCCTTCTTCCTACCAAGCAAGCCTGAGAGGTGGTGGGACAGAGAAAAGGGCATCTCTTCCTGTTGAAAAGATGCTTGATCCTTCTACAGTCAACCTTCCTTATCCACAGATTCTGTATGCACAGACCCAACCATCCACAGTTTGAAAATATTTTTTTAAAACCCCAAAAAGCAAACCTTGATTTGCCATTTTATATAAAAGATTCCATTTTACTATGACATTGAGCATCCATGGATTTTGGCATCTTGGAATCAAACCTCAGGGGATACCAAGGCCCCATTGTACATCACACAGGTTGGTGCCTGTTCCTCTGAATGCTCACCACCAGAACTTGGAGCCAGAAGATTACAAGTAAGGATATGACATTTAACATGTGTAACACAGTACTTTGAGGGGAAGTGAAGGTGTAATAAGATTCCTGTTCCAGAGCGGGAACTGTGTTACTCCTTCTATGCAACACGATAGTACCTGCTTCTGACAAAAAGTAATAAAGTTAAGTAAATTATCTGCAGTTTGAACACAGACACACAATTGTTAGTGCTTTTGGAGCAAACAGCTTTAGAGGGTATTTTAAAGAGTGATAACAAATTTGAGGTATTTTCTTTAAGATAAAAATGGAATTTTGGGTCAAAAATAACTAAACTAATATAAAATAAGGAATGCAGCAAGCAACAACTAGTAATGGTAATTAGGTACTCATTTTCATAATGAGTTGCATGATCAATTACTTTTTAAAAAAAGAAAAGTAACATTCCAAGCGGTTAGGCCCACATACTTCATCTGCAGGGCTAAGGACCTTCATGTCTAAGCAAGGTGGCAGAACTTGAGATGGATAATGCCATGACAAGGGACTGTGTTCTGAGGTTGGAAAATGATGGCAAAGAAACTTCAGGCATCTTTAAACATATTTAGAAACATGTTTGAATCAGAATGGTGCAAGAGAAAGTTGATGCAGGAGGGCTTCCTTTCTGAAAATATGCTGTGTGGCTTTTGTAGATTTTCAGGATCAATGAAGTTTCCTTCTGATGAATCTGATCATTGATGCACGTGATCAGATCCAAATAACCTGTATCCCTCAAATGGCAGAGGAAGTCTCAAGATGTTTTCCAACCTGGGACCTTTTCAGCTGGAAGACCTTTGCTTGGACTTCTTTTTCTGGCCACATGCCTTATGGGAATACCGAATACACTTTTGAGATGGACTGGTTATGCCACCAAACTCATGCTTCAGACCACTGAGCTTTGCTCCCAATCCCTGAAGTACTAAATTTTCTTTTAAATTTTAAGAGTGTCATCAATACTGCCACTGAATTGTTTGATATTCCCCAGCTGATTCGTTCTGCCCAGTTTTAATGGGTAGCATTTATAAAACTGCATCCTTTCATCTGACCTTATCACTTCACGTTTTTGTAAAAGAATTATAGGAGTTTTCCTGAATACCGAATCTTACTTTAGTTGCTCTGGGTTCATTAAATTTACATTTGGCTTCACATTGGGAAACCTGACCTGATATATTGAAGGAACTAAGTAGAAAAATAGCAAGTGGTAAATGAAATAATGGAAGCCATTATTATTTGACCTTTGGATGGGATGTGGGGGGAAAACACATATCGGAAAGCAACACTTCAAATTAGTTCTGTGTGACTACTTTCAAAAGGCCCTTTTCTTTAAATTTCTGCTTTTTTCACCCTTTTCAAAAAGCTGCTGGGCCCAAAGAAATGCCATCCAGTTTCTGCCCTGGTCCTTCAGCTACCTTTCCAAGCATGTATAAAGACACTTCAGTTCTCACCTTAATCCTCTCCTTTTGAACCCACCTTTTCCATACATACCCTCCAGATTTCCTAATTTCTTAGGGGAAATCCCAAATAATTATCTTTCATTCCACTTTTAAAATGTCTCAGTTTCTGTCTCCTGCTCTCACTTTCTCCTTTCATCCTTAGTTTATTTAAACTGCTACCAACTGAGTTCAATGTTCAAAAGTAGTTTGTGCTCACTTAGCTCAGCAGGAGGGAAACCAGTAGACCCAGAAAAAAGCAAAAGGCCCAACTGACCTTGCAACTCACCTTCTTTGTTGGCCCACCTCTCTTTAGACATCATGGAATTTTTCTTTATTTAAAAGATATGTTCACTGATGTCTTGGCTCACTTGGTCAAACATTGGCCACTTGGCCACTGGTGTCTTGACCCACTGAAAGCTGCTCTTAGGACAGGCAAGGGAATAGCACATACAATAGGTCTCATGTCGTCAAGCCTCCCATCCTTGGGTAGAAAGGGGGGGGGGACAAATCCATTGGAACTAGATAAGGAAACGCCATCTGCTGAACCTTTGGCAACTGTACTACTTCCAAGGTGGAATGGATAGGAGAAGTTTCATCTGTAAATTGCTGGGCAGATCAGTCTCAACTGGCTCTCGAGTAGTCTACAGCTTTTACCCATGAGCCCAAATGAAAAAGACATTTAACTACCAGAAAGAGCTCCATCACATGACACTTGTGGAGACATCATGATGGTGAGCAAGCTTGGATTTTCTCTTAGCTTTCCACAAATATTGGTCTGCTTCATCACAATGCTCCATTGAAAACCAGATGGTGTGTCTGATACTCCTTAAGCTAAGAGGATTTCTGGTTTCTATGTGTGGCTGTGAAAGCTAGAAAATGAAGAAATAATAATAATAATAATAATAAAATCTGCCCTCAAGTTGACCTTGGCTCATGGTGACATAGGCTCATAGTGATCATGATTCACTGGAAAAGATGATAATGCTTGGTAAAGTAGAAGGAAGTAGGAAAAGTTGAAGACCATGTTTCTGGTGGATAGACTCTGTTAGGGAAGTCATAGTTTGCAAATGAGCCTATGATAGCCTATGGTATCACCCTATGGATGAAGCATCTCCAAGATACCCTATCATCAAGAACCCTGCTCAGTTCCATCAGATGTCCTCTTTGAGTCTATACACGTGATGTCTTCCTCTCTTTCTACTGACCTTTTCAGTGAATAAAGCTTACAGGAAAAGAAGCATTGCATATGAAACATGGTTTGGAGAAGAGCTCTACGGATACCATATACTGTCAAAAAATAAATGGGCCCTAGAATAAATCAAGCCTGAACTCTCCCTAGAAGCCAAAATGACCAAACTGAGGCTATCATACTGTGGCTGTATCATAGTGATCATGATTCCCTGGAAAAGATGATAATGCTTGGTAAAGTAGAAGGAAGTAAGAAAAGTTGAAGACCATGTTTCTGGTGGATAGACTCTGTTAAGGAAGTCATAGTTTGCAAATTTTGAGCAGGGCTGTTGACCACAGGGTGACTTGGAGGTCTTCAATTTGCAGGTGGTCTTCTGATGATTTTTATCTTTTGTCTTTTCATGGATTTGTTTGAAATGGTTTCATTTTATGGTTAGTTTGATTGCTTTTAAACAGCCATTTATTTTACCTTTTTGCTTTGCAAATGGTTTTCACTATAGACATTATCAAACAGATGTACTTATGTGAATAAAACGTTGCTGAACTGTTGCAGAAGCACGAAGGTGAGATTGTCCATCACACTTCTACAATGTCATTGTTATTCAAAAAATGGCTCCTCCATGAATACTTTGTTGACGGAAGGAAAGCGGGAAGCCTCAATTACGTTTTAGAAGCGCGGCGGATGATCTTCCCTTTGTGGTTCTGCAAGAGTTCAGTAGTATTTTACCCACGTAAGTGCCTCCGTGTGATAAGGTCCTATGTTTGTTTTAACTTTTGTAAGCTGCTTTGAGTTCTAGTATTGAGGAAAAGGTAGAATATAAACAATTTGTTGCTGTTGTTATGGGAGAAAATAAACAGGAGTAAATTGTGTCCGGCACCCAATCTATTTCCCCCATTCTTCAGGTTGACCAGGGCTTTGACAGAATCATCTGTTGAGATGACAGGAAACCAAAGACTTTCTGATGCATAGCTCAGTCCCTACGCTTCACAGATTGTCAATAACACCAATAATAAAAGCAGTTGATGCATTGATTATAATAATTAAATTTAATTAAACCACCAACAACAACGATTGCGACAATAATGACAATTGTTCATTACCATTTTAAATTCACAAACTGTAGGTACTCCTTGGAATACCTGATTCCTTGAAAGGTCCCTAGCGGTTTTTGAAGCTCTAGAATCCCAGCATTAATATCCAGGCTATGCCTGAGCGGTACAGGAGATCGATTTACTTGTCTACCTTTCCTGGCAGTCTATTTATCTCCTAACCAGCTGCATCACAGTTGTCTTTGTTTTATAGTTATGAATAATGTCTGTGATAAGGAAACTCCAAAAGTCAAGCAAGTTTGTTTTTCTTGCTCTAAACCCGTTTCTTTCAGAAGATTTAGTAGAGTGAGTTATCCTCATTGGATTATTGCTTCCATCCCTGACAGAGAAGCTTGTGAGGTAATTAGTATAGGAAATTGGGTCCAAGCGAAGCCTCCAAAGCACATTTCAATTGCAGGGCTGTTCAAGGAACAAGGAACAAAGGGTTGATTTTCATCCAGGTTTCAGACAAAGATGCAAAGGAAAGGTGTTCCCAGTCATATGTCACACTTTACCAAAAATCAATCCATCAGTCAATCAGCGCTCACAAATAATTATAGGAAACCATGGTTTTGCAGTCTAGAGCAGACCTGCACAACTGGGCAGGAGGAAGGGGCCAAAATTAAAATTGGTTAACTTCTTCAGGCCGTAGATAGGTTTTAATTAAATATTAATTAATACGGAGTCAAAGGCTTTCATGGCTGGCATCCATAGTTTTTTGTGGGGCTTTTGGGCTATGTGGCCATCTTCTAGAAGAGTTCCTTTCTGATGTTTCGCCAGGATCTGCGGCTGGCATCTTCAGAGAACGATGCCAGCCACAGGTGCTGGTGAAATGTCAGAAAGGAACTCTTCTAGAACATGGCCACATAGCCCAAAAGCTCCACAAAAAAGTATTAATTAATAATTATTGATATTAATGGTAATTAATATTATTAATACTAATTCCGTCCTTCTCCTCCTCCACCTGGCCTTTTCCTCAAGAGAAAGCTGAGCAGTGGAGGAGCACTGCAAGCATGCAGCCATCCTCATCCTCCACCCGGTCTTCTCCTCTGGAGAAAACCTAGCAGCGGAGGAGCCTTGAAGTCGTTCCACCTCCTCACAGGCCACCGAAAATCCTTTGGCAGGCCGCATGTGGCCCCCGGGCCATATGTTATGATTTCCGTTCCCTCCTTGAAACTATTCACCACATGGTACCTAATCTGCATCTGCACCGCAGAAATAATCAAATCTGACACCACTTCAACGACCATGAGTCAACGCTATGGAATTCTAGGAACTGTAGTTTTGTGAGATATTTAGACTGTATTACTGTATTCTTATTCTCATATTGTCATATTTCTTAGTTGTTAGGTAGATTTCTCTAGAGTTGCAGAGGTTCTAGTTCTCCGTCTTAAAACGGAGCATTTTGAATGATGAATTTTAAATGATGGATTTTTAATGTGGATTGTTTTAATATGTGTACATCTTATTTTTCCTCTTAAAGTGATGTGTGTTTTAACTGATGTCTTTTAAACTGATGTTGTCAGTCTGCTAATTGTTGTTGTTCCCCACCCCGATCCATAGGGAGAGGACAATAAGTCGTCATCATCATCATAATCATCACAAGTCCAGCTTCATTTCACAGAAAACAGTGTGGAGACAAGCTGCATGTGCTCTGAGATAGTAAACTCCTTATTCAGTATATATGGGTGTGTGTGGGTGTATGTGTGTGAACATATATGTATATATAATATATTTGAAGCCCAATGTATTTCGGCTTCAATGAGAAAAGGCCTTCTTCAGGAGCCTTTAAAAAATCACTGGAGTTGAAAGCACTCTCCAAAACACAGGACCATAGAGAACTCTCTTCGCCACAGCACGCAGTAAAAACAAAGGGCACATAGTTGTGCTAGCAATGTTAGAGCTAGCATAGGACAATTTGTTCTGGATGATAGGTGACTACTGAGTTGCTATGCATTTGTTACAGGAAATTTTTAACTTGTACATTCAGATTGTGCTTGCTTTGGGATTGCCTCTTTCTCCAGCAACTAGGTCTTTTCCTCAAGAGAAAGCTTGAGGAAATTTGTCAAAGAGGAGGCAGATTTTTCCCATACTTGCTAGCACAGGGATAGGCAAAGTCTGATAGACAAAGGCCCTGCACACACTGCCAGGATGTGACATCCTGGTGGCGAATTTAGGGCGAAATAAAGCTGGGTGCCCAAATGTGTGACATCGCAGCTGCGTCAAGCCAATTTAGGTCTAGGAGAGGTCTTTTGGGGGGCAAAATTTAGATTTTTTTGTTTTTGATAAGAGTTGGTATGGAAAGGAAGGGAAGGGTTCCAGCCCTCCTTCCATTGTTGCCCACTCCTGAGCTAGCACATCTCCTGCTACTTCAAATGCTTTGTGGGACATGTATCCATATAAGCTTATATCAGGGCTTATACCATCATCAATGGCATCTCAATGCTATAGAATTCTGGAATTTGTAGTTTGTTGGGGCACCAGAGCTCTCTGACAGAGAAGACCAAATGTCTAACAAAAACATAATTTCCATGGTTCCATAGCACTGAGCCATGGCAGTTAATGTGGTGTCCAACTGGATTATTTCTGCTGTGTGGACACAGCCTCTATACCAGGATCTGTTCCCCCATCTGCAACATTCTCTTGTCGTGTTTTTTGTTTTAATTTGTTAGTATTATTCCCTACATTCTTGAGAAATCATGTGCTTTATAGGAAAATTGTCTATTGTGCTAAAGCAGTAAGTCCAATACTCAAACCACAACATCACACTGGTGCTTTCTGATATCCATAGAGACAAATTCAAACTTTAACCAATGTTTCCAGATAGGTTATACTATACTCAAAATGTGTGGATTAGTTTTACCCTTACCTTGGTCAGTCTAGGGGGCAAACAATAGGGGGCAAACAGGATTTAAATGAGAGTTAAATGAGAGTTAAACAGGAAATGTTTATCACAGGACATTTCCTGTTTAACTCTCATTTAACTCTAGTTAATGTGTGATAAAGCAGTATGACTCTGCAGAATCAGGTTTCGATACCTTGGCCAAGTCACAAACCCTTAGCCGCAGAAAACCCCATGACAGAGTCACCATATGTCAGAAAATACTTGAAGGCACACAACAACACGATATTAATATCAATAATAGCAACGTTTATTTAAAATGAAAAAAAAATCAAAAACTGAATACACTCTTTCTGTCTGTCTCTGTTTTATTCTTGTTGTAACAACACTGACCATCCTTCATTTCAATAGAACAGGATGTGGCATTACTGGTTTTGCATCAGTACAAGTGCTGATACAGAACAAACAAACAAACAAAAAACAAAACAAAACTATTTTAAAATCATCTGGAAAAGTCTTTAGATATTACATTGGTGTGAGCTTGTGGGAACAAATTCATATTGTACCTTTCTACAACACGAGACACAAAAACAAAAATGGTTAGCCACCTTTTGAAGTGCGTAATTATAAACCTGCAGAATTAAAGGGGGAAAACTGTAAATAACTCTCATTAATCATACACGAAGCAATATGTGGTTGCCACTGTTTATTATACCAACATAAATCACCAGGCACTTCCTCTGTATTAATTTGGATTTGCAGTGCACTTCTAGAGAGCAGAATAACATCCTTAATTTGTAAATGTACCTTGATTCTTTCTCCCCTCCCAATCAGAGCCTAAAAATTGCTGCCAATGGTAATAAGAACTTGGTATGAAGTTCATTTAACCCATGTAGGTTCACACAAAAGAGGGCTAGTGGGATCTGCAACACAATGTTGCAAGTGGAAGATCTACAGTACTGTCCAAGGGGTTATTAGCATTGTGAAAATAATACAAGATGAATCTGGGTTGAATCTCTGTTGTTCACACGCATCCTGAATGCACCCAACTAAGTTGGGGGGGGGGGCTGCCAAAAAAAAAAAAAACCCATGTAATCCAGCATAATCAATAAAACGAAAAATGCTGCACACCTTGAACATGATCCAGATGCATTCCCCTTGTTGACTCCACGTTTATTTGAATGCTTGCACGTGTGAGCAAATGAACCTGCAGAGATGTGCATTAAAGAGGTTCCACAATGTGAATAATGAACTCAGAATGCATGAGTGGGATTATTCACATCATTGCACTAAAAAGAAAGACATCTGAATGACCGACCTCCAAATCAGCTAACCATGACTTCTTCCAGGATACTGAAACACATCCCACCCTGTTGTTTATCCTCACTTCACAGCGATCAGTATTTAATGACCGCTAAGCATTCTTGGTCTTTGCTAAAATGCCCCTCCCCACATATTTTTTTGTATTTCTGCAAACCTAGGCATTCCCTTAAACCTGCTCATCCACCCTCTTAGACTGCATCTGCACTGCAGAAATAATCCAGTTTGACACTACTTTAACTGGCATGACTGAGCTATGGAATCCTGGGATTTTTAGTTTGTTGTGACGCCAGAACTCTCTGATAGGGAAGGCTAAATGTCTCACAAAACAACAATTCCTAGAATTGCACAGCAATAAACTACACGAGTTAAAGTGGATCAAACGATTATTTCTGCAGTGCGGATATAACTTTAGTATTTAAGATTAAAGTGGTTAGAAAGACGTTGCAAGCTCTGCCGACAAAAATAAGGTGCTTCTGTTGGAAACTCGAGCTGTAAACCAAAAAAAAACAACAAAAAAACAAAAAACCAAGCTTCATTGATATACAGTTTAATACTGCCTAAGGAGTATCTAAGCGGTTTACAACTGTAAGCTACTTGCCCCCAACAATCTGGGTACTCATTTTAGCGACCTCGGAAGGATGCAAGCCTGAGTCGAGCTTGAGCCCTTTGCTGGTCTTGAACTCGCAACCTTATGGTTTTGAAAAAACGGAGTTGAACACAGGCAATAAAGTGTATCAACCCATACTATTTATCTCAACTATCTAATGAAAAGCCTTTATTTGTGTTAACTTTCTCTTCTCATTTTATGTATTCTGTTCTTTGGCCAAGCCTTCCTCTTTCTTTTTTAAAGTATGTGTTGGGGAAGTTTTAACTCTTGGACGTCATTGGTAGCTAGTCTACCAATATGCGATTGATATATTTTTACAGATTATTGGTTTGTGTCTAATTTAATTTAAAAAAATACTTTAGCTGAAAACAATTCATCTAAATTGTTAGTAGATTCAGGAGGGGAAAAATGACTCACACACCCAAGTAAAATAATTCCAAGTTTAAATAGGAAAGTTGAGTTTGATTGATTGGGGTTTTTTTCCTGGATCAGCCATGAAACCTGCTGGGTGACCTTGAGCAAGTCACATGCTCTCAGCCTCAGGGGAAGGTAATGGCAAGCTTCCTCTGAACAAATCTTGCCAAGGAAATCCCATGATAAGTTAACCCTTAGGGTCGCCATAAGTCAGAAACGATTTGAATACACATAGCACATATGTACTAATGGAATTACCGCTTTGCTTGACACACACTCTCTCTGTATGTATGCGTGTGTTAAAGTTTTTGTGTGAGTTTTGGCATCACAACAACTAGATATGTAAAACATGCAGATCAAGTACATTCAATGTCTTTGTACATTGCTTATAAATACCACAATGTTATTAGAGATTTAATAATAGTAAGCAGTATACTTAATAACAGGATGGAGGAGGAGAAGGAAAGATTAAACAATGGAAATAATCTATACAGTATAACTGTTAATCATAGAAATAAAACTTCACACACTGAAAAGCAAAATGTGGGGAAAGATCAGTATGAGGAAAAAAAATCCAGCAGTTCCAAATCACTCTTCCAAGATTTCATATAATGCAGAGGTGGACCATGTAGCAGTGAGTTTTTGTTGACAAATAAAACGGACAGACACAACATAGCAGCAAATGGATTTTTAAAAAAATACTCCCCTTTTGCCATCTTCTTTATATGTCAGCTTTTCTGATAATATAATTGGCCAGATGCTGTCAAGCCAATGGTGCACATTGAGACTTTCTAATGTGTTCTGTTGTCGAGCAATTTCAAAGCAATGTGGGACAGTTAAGAAGGGGGAAATCAAATCTTTCTGTAACAGATTTTGTTGTCACAGAGAGAAAGAGAAAAGGATACAGAGAGAGAGTTCAAGTACAAAAAAAAAAAATCCATTATTGGCTGATCCGAGCATATTATGAGCCTGTTTTTAGTCGTGGGACACTGCTCGAGAGGTATACCATGAGTGGAGCAGAGATCCTACTTTACCATATCTTCTCCAGCACAGGGGAGAGACCAGCTTTTTATACCCAGAGATCTTGGCAGGGTAAGGATGTTGGCAGTGGAGTACTTTTAAAACTCATTTCTTCAGGTGTGTGAAGAGGAATGTCAATGGTCCAGACTCCCTTCCAGTGATGGTCTGAGACAGATATGTTTGGACCCAGTCATCCTGCCATTGTCTTCCTCTGTCAGAGTGACCAGATGTCATAACTGCAAAGACGGATATCACACCATAAGCTGTAGGACATCCAAGAAAAATGGAGGATATTACCAAATAAAAGCTAAAAACACTAATATAAAAATAAATTCATTTCATATGGTTTATTTACACATACTATATTTTATTATGTGGTCAACCATATTTTTCTGATGAACTTATATTTGTTAAAATGCCTCGTTGGCTTGCAATATACTTATAGAGAACTCTGAATAAGACAAAGGCTTAAAGTTGTACTTTACTAGCAACAAAACCTTGACTGAAACGACATGTAAATTATTTCTTTCATTTCCAGTTTTTCCATTTGCTCTTTCATTCCTTCTGCTTCTTCCTCAACCCAAATCACATACTTTTGCTCCCCGCCCCTTTGGTGCCACACATCTGCTTCAACAACCCAGATCCCCCTTTCCTTTCCATACTTCCATCTGTTCCAAACAAACAAAACCACCACATGGTAAGTGACAGTCATTTCCACAACTCTTTGCAGCAGTGGGGACAGTAATAAATCTATTGAGCTAACAGCACCAGATATATTAAGACAGGGTTACGTCTCAAAATAGAGGGCATTTTGCAATTCCTCCTGGATTTCTGGCCATAAGGATGAAATGTAGGACATGCCCAGGAAAAGGAGGTCCTCTGGTCACCCTGTCCTATGTCAGTCAACTGTCCTTCTGTAACATTCATGGATATGGCACAAAGTGATTCAAATGTAATCAGGGTTCTCAGGGGCCCACTCTTGCATTTGTATGAAAGCCACAGTATACAGATTTTGAAATCATGGTTGGCCATGAAACCTGCTGGGTGACCTTGAGCAAGTCACATGCTCTCAGCTTCAGAGGAAGGTAATGGCAGGCCTCCTCTGAACAAATCTTGCAAAAAAAACAAAAAAACCCCAGTGCATATTGTAGAGGGGGAGGAAATAATCATCATCATCATCATCATCATCAATGCTTTACCTGCTGTGGCTCCACGCTATGGAATTCTGAAAGTTGCAGTTTTACGAGACATTTAACCTTCTCTCTCAGAGAGCTCTGGTGCTACACCAAACTACAGTTCCCATAATTCCATAGCATGGAGCCAAAGCGGTGTCAACCTGGATTATTTCTGCAGTACAGATGCAGCCCATGGTCTCTTTCATGCAAGGATTTGAACCCTAGTCCTAGTTCAACACTCAAAGCAATGGAAGACGCTAGATCTCACATACGAATGTTATGAGATGACTAAATTCAATTCTTTTTATGGCCATTCATGAAGAAATAAATCCCAAACAGAAAGCCAGTGTATTTCTACTTTTGTTGACTTCAGCCCTTGCAGACTTGCCAGGTCACTGCCCTGCAAAAGAGTATCGTGGAAATTGCCTTTCCTGGAAGATAGTCAATAAGTAGGGTGCCCCAACAGAGAAGGACCTGTAGTATGCCAGCTATAAGTCTCCATTGCAGTTCTGTGTTACAATACCATATATTTTTGTTTCTCTCTCTTTGCCTTGCCTTCCTGCCACTAGGAGCGGGGCCCAGCTCTCCCAGGGATCATTTCTTTTCCCTTTTGGGCCAAAGGACCTCTTCATATTAGGAGCATAACTTCTTACTACAGGACTGACTCTGAATGCAACCTGGAGACTGTTGTGTAAGTATTGAAAACACCTCCTTTCCCAATGATTCCTTCCCCTTTAATATTCAGCTATGGCATGTCTGCAGGGGTCGAACTTGGAGACAGCAGATACTCTGTTCTCCATTCATGACATGACAATTTGGTGAAGCCTCCCAGAGTTCATGCAGCTGTCCATCTTCAGATGTTGCCCACCATGACGGACTCAGAAATATCATACCAAAGCCTTCTCTTCTTTTCTCCCTCAGGTTTGTTATGAATAATGGCAAGCAGATCTGTGTGAATCCAGCTGTAACTTGGGTGCAAAGGGCGATGTCCATTTTGCAAGAAAAGAAGTAAGGAGAGTTGCAGAGAGACAGAGTTCACCCTCGCTCAGCCACAAAGTAAGATGCTGAGCAACAAGATGACCTGTTTCCAGATTCTTCTTTTACTGTGTTCTCCTTGCATTACATGCCTCTCACCACTAGGCAGTCAACAAGCTCCAAAGACCACATTTCAAGAGCACTGAAGACCATTTAATCGCTATGTTTTTCTGCGCTTCCTCAAAGTACTTTATCAATTGTAGTTTGAAAATTGCTTAAGTTTCTTCCATCTCTATGAATCTGTATCTTCCTTCATACAGTTGCTAAAATTCCTTGCCTGGAAATCATTTAGCTATATGCTTTTAGTTTATAGTAAAGTGTATATATATATATATATATATATATATATACTCAGCATGGATGCATTCTTGGACTACACACTCCAAAATCCCCCATCCCAGGGAATTCTGCGGATTGGAATGACAAACAAGCAGGGAGAGTCCAGCATTCAGTAGACATGACAGCAATAAATACACACAACCAGCTTGTCAGTTGCTCCTGGCACTTTCCTATGTAATCCCGCTGATGTCAGTATGCTTTATGAATACAAGTTACATTTTGAAAGGCCATGAGGCTTAGTGGTTTTAAGGTTATGTACTGGACTGAATACTTGTCTATTTCCAAGATATGGCAACATATCCCACCATCCCAAGGGACCCAAGGATGCTCATAGCCAATCCCAGTGTGGCCTACACAAGGCATTGATGATGTACCATGACTTCCATTATGATGCGCCTCTTGTTCCGTGACAGTTAAGATTTCAGCAGGGAGAGGCAGTTACCAGCTGAGCAAGAAGAAGGACCATGAATGGGGAGGGCAATGTTTGAATATTTCATGTCTTTTCACTGGATCATTTTTGTCCATGTTAGAAGAGTAGGCCAAAGAGTAGGCCAAATCATAGGAAGGAAGATGAAGATAAAACAGGGGCTTGTGGCAAACAGTGATACTTTGGGAAGAGGAGAAGAAGAGAAAAATGAAAGAGGATTTCAAATCTAACACTGCTTCTGAGGTACTTCCTTATGGCGTTTTCTCAGTTGAAGAGTAAACTTGATGGAAATACATATGTATGTTCAGTATACTACAAAATGAAGAACTCAACAATTGTTCAGTGTTTAGTCCCTGTCCTTTAAAAAAGCTGCTGCTCCAGAGACGTCTCAGGGGTTGCATCTGCACTGCAGAATTAACACAGTTTGACATCTCTTTAACTGCCATGGCTCACTGCTGTGGCATTCTGGGATTTGCAGTTAGCTGTGGCACCTGGTATTTGGTGTCACAACAAACTAGAAACCCCATTATCATATAGCACTACACCACAATAGTTAAAATGCATTAATTCTGCAGTGAAGATGCAGTCTGGGGCATAGTATGATAGTATCAGGTGGAAAGAGACTGAAATGCAAAGAGGCCTCATCATGTGAATTTGAAATGGAGGAAAGGTGGATAAAGAAGAAGAAAGAGAAGAAGACTGAAAAGGGAGGGAGGGAAATGCCAGAAATAAGATCAATCAGCTAATTAGAATGAAGGGGGAGAATAAAATCAGAATAGGTAAGAGGAAAGAAAAAGGGTGACTGGAGAAGTTGGCAGTAACTGTCAAGGACATTTTGGTAGAAGAAGAGGTGAGAAGAAAAGGCAGATCATTGTGAATCTCATATATTTAAGATTTGAATTGCTTTGTTCCAAGATCTTCAGTCTCTGATACTAGAATCCTGGATTTATTCTTTCCCATTTGGCACAGCCAAGTTTCATAAATACGATCAGGTATGCACACTGAGATGCCCTGCTGTAACAGTGGGGGAAGAATATTTCTTTCTGCCTCATTAAGAATCCTTGAAAAGCTTTTGGCACTCAAAGGAATCTTCCTTCAGATGAGTATTCGTCAGTTCCACTGTCTTAAACATCTTGCTCCAATTTCTTTGCCATCTTGACCGCTGCAAATGATGCTTCACCATATTTGCCAAAGGTGATTGATGTCAGTAGGCTTGTCAGTCCAATATCGGAACAACCTGGGAGCACCTGAATGAAACCCCTTCCAACCCAAGCATCCTCTCTTTGTGGATTGTAAGTATTGCACACAAAGCTTTTTCTAATGAATATATTGAGAATAAGGGAAAAGGTGTTGGTTAAATCAATCCGGAAGTCAACCAAAAGGGACTATCCCCAGGTAAGAGATTTGCAGGAATGAACTTCCTGAACACTCAATGCTGATATATTTCAGAGGAAGGTAAAAAAGCTTTGGACCTACCCTGCAGCAACATTTAGCAGTGAGGAGACATCAACAAGGCAACCAGTAGAAGCCCTGACCATTGAGCAGCTTAGCCTCAACTGAATGAAATTTTTTGAGGTATTCTGACCTGTCTCTCTTTCCACTTCACTCCCTTTCCTGTTATGATTGTTTAGACTGCAATCTTGAGGTTGAACTTCTTTTCTTTCCTTTGCAGGAAATTTTTGTAGGTGTTTGATCTTCAGAATGATGGGAAATGTGAAGGTACTACTCAGCAAATATTCAACCATAGCCTTCTATGTGTCCTTCTGGAACACGGACCACTTAGGTGCTGTACAAACTGGCACTTTATGCTGGCCTGCATCCGAACTAGGGCTGTGATAAGGCTGAGCGTTCACACGCCCAAAGCCCTATTTTCACCACCCAGGCACCATCTTGGCATGTACCAGTCCAGATGGTGCGTGCCATGATGATGTCTCTTGTGTGCAGTGTCTAAACGGCATTATAATGCCACACTGGGGCGCTTATGGTGCCTCTTCTACAGTGCAAATAAGAGCCATGTTTCATGGCTTCTTTTTACACCAGGTTGGGGGCATGGCGTCTATGGCTATGGTAGGGCTAAGTGTTCACATCCTCAAAGCCCTATTTTTGCCACTCAGGCACCACCTTGGCATGTACCCATCCAGACAATGCGTGCCATGATGAATCCTTTGTGCGCAGTGCCCACACGGTGCTGCACACAAGAGGTGTCATAATGCCACACTGGGGTGCTTATGGCGCTCCTTTTATGGTGCAAATAGAAGCCACGTTTTATGGCTTCTTTTTACACCAGGTTGGAAGCATGGCATGCAGTTGCCGTGTCCACAACCCAGCACTTCCAGGGGCGCCACAGAGCCACCCCTTATCGGGCTGTCTGTACAGCCCCTTAGTTTGTCACTGAAGAAACAGGAGGGGGCTAAGTACTTTTGTCAAGCCTGCAGCACCATTCAAACTATGAAAATAATCCAGCATGAAACCTTGTTGAATACATGTTGTTCACAGACAACCTGAAGGGTTTCGATGCACTTTTTTGGTGGTGGTGGGAGGGCTGGCAAAAAACCCATTTAACTCGGGATATTTGATACCATCCCCCCTCCAACTTTTCCTGAAACATCTGCAGTGTCAGCGGTGTGAATAAGCTTTCGAATCAATTTGGATCGCTCTGTATCATTCCTTCCCAAAAAGGAAGGAAGAGATTTCGTAAGCAGAGGTGGCACATCTGAAATGATGGCTCCATTTTCACATGAAAGAATGGCATTTGTGAATAACACAGGGTTAAATCAGCTAAAAGAGATTCGCGAAAACAAAACAAAAATGGAACAATAAAACCCGACATGCATTGACATGGCGATGTGGATCTCCTAGGGGAAAAAACCAAGGGTGTGAATGGCCCCTGAGTCTCCTCTGAGTATCATCGAAGGTGAGATGTTGGACTTTGTTGCTGGTCTTCACAATGAGGAGATTGGCTCTTGGATGCTGGCCTCCTTCACCTGGTTTTGGTCCTAAACACCAGAGGAGGTAGACCTTGCTCAGGCAGATAGGATAACTCCATTCAAGCTACACAGCATGGAATTGCCTTCATAAGAGGTAAATGTGAAGAGATAAATGCTAATTGGTGTCAGACTTCATCCGATTGTTGTGGTTGTACAGCTATGTTGTTCTTTTTCCAATGACTGAATAAATGATTTATCATTTTAAAATTTCAGATTTGTAAAGTGAGGCATTTTATGAAGCTTTATGGACACATAAACAACACTGCAATACCTTCAGTCAAGCAATCACCAGGTACAACCTTCGTAGGAATCATGTTTTTGATTCTAATACATCTCAGAGCTTCTAATACATCTCAGAGGAAGCCCTCTTATTCCAGTTATTTAATTTATCATTTATTATTTTGCAGGTGAATCTTAATTGAGTCCTTATGAACACATAAACCACACTGCAATACCTTCAGCTAAGCAATCGTCAGGTACGATCTTTGTAGGAATCACGTTTTTTGAACCGAAAGCTTCTAATGTATCTCAGAAGAAGCCCTCTTGTTCCATTTATTTAATGATTGATCTATCATTGTATTATCTTGCAGGTGTATCCTATGGACACATGAATAACGTTTATGCCTTCAGCTATATATGACCTGTGTAGGAATGATGCTTTTTGTATCAAGAATGTTGAGGAGCTTCTAATATGTCTCAGAGGAAGCCTGTGGACCTACGGCTGAAGGAAAACAGCAGACACTTATATTGCAGTTTTCAATGACAAAATATATCAGCAAGATGTCTAGGAGAAGACAGCACCAGACAAGCTTGAAAGACATCAAAGAGTCTTAAAAAAACCCATTGAGTTATTCTTACATCTCCTCCTCCTTGACTTTATCTCCTTCTCTTTCTCTAGTAGTCACTTTTGCTTGCTTGAGGTAAACTCCTTCGTCTTTCCTTTCTTTGCTTTGCAGCATTCAGTTGGATCTTCACAAGAATTCAAAGAATGAAGACATTCCTAAGCAAAGTTGTAGCTGAGGAAGGAAGACTTGAAGGAAATAGCCAGCCAGAAAAAGCAGTCACGTTATCCCCAGTCCAGGCCTCCTAAGTTTTCATCTGGAGCATGGAGCACATCTGTAACCCACTTCTTTTGCTGCGGAAGGAAGGAAGGAAGGAAGGAAGGAAGGAAGGAGCTCTGGTCAAGTCTCTGAGCACCAGGGACAGGAAGGGAAGTCTTGGCAAGATCTCTTCCTCTCATCTCTTCTCCAACAACAAGTAACTTGCTTGTAAGCCTCCATTGTCTTTCCTTTCTTTGCTTTGCAGCATCCACTCGGATCTTCATAAGAATTCAAAGGATGAAGACATTCCTAAGCAAAGCTGTAGCTGATGAAGGAAAACTTGAAGGAAATAGCTAGCTAGAAAAATCAGCCACATCATCCCCAATCCAGGCCTCCTAAGTTTCCATCTGGGGGCAAGGAACACATCTGTAGCCTCCTGCTGTTGCTGCTGCTGCTGAAAAAATGAAGGAAGGAAGGAAGGAAGGAAGGAAGGAAGGAAGGAAGGAAGGGGCGAGCTCTGATCAAGTCTCTGAGCACCAGGGCCAGGAAGGCAAGCCTCAGCAGGACTTTTCCTCTAGTATCTTATACATGTAATCACCCAACAACAAGTAACTTTCAAGAAGTTTGCTCCATCCAATGAGACAAAGTCCAATAAAACACAGGTGACTATTCTTCCACCCCCCACCCCCCCACCCCCACGAAAAGCCCCCTTCCTTGGATAAATCCTATGCAACAGCCATGCACAATTTTTCATTCACAGAGTCATCATGAAAAACTGTGAATTCATCTAAACACCTGGACAGAAGTCATCTTCAAAGGACACTATCACAATGTAAGCGATGTGCAGAAATGAACTGTGTGAATGCAGAACATTTGAGAACGATGGATACCATCTTAACAGGAGTTAATTTCAAGGAAACTGTAACAAGGTAAGTGATTTTCAGAAATGAATCCTGTGGAGGCAGAACATTAAAGGATGAATGACAATGTCTCAGAGGAAAGCCAAAAACCCATGGACCAACACCTGGAGGAATATGGTGACAGATTGTTTCCATGGATGAAATGCATCAGCAAGATGTCTAGGAGAAGAGAGAAGCAGCCAGGCCTTACAAGGCATCAAAAAGCCTTTTAAAAACCCACTGAGATATTCTTACACCTCCTCCTTCCTGACTGTTTCTCCATTTCCTTCCATTGTAGTCACTTTTGCTTGTAAGACTGAAGTAAACTTAATTGTCTTTCCTTTCTTTGCTTTGCAGCATCCAGTGCAATCGTCAAAAGAATGCAAAGGATAAAGCCATCCCTAAGCAAATTTGGAGCTGAAGAAGGAAGATTTGAAACCAGCCAAGAAAAGAAACCACATCCTCCTCAACCCAGGCCTCCTAAATTTCCATTTGGCATGAAGTCCACATCCATAGCCCACTTATGCTGAAGAAAGGAAGGAGGGAGCTTGGGTAAAGTCTGTGGCCCGATCTAGATGCGCCAAAAGAGGTGCATCTAGGGCCAAAAGCGGTGTGAATAGGGTTAGGGAGGGCGCAGCTTTTAGACCCTCCCTAACCCTAGCACGTATGGGTGCCACCAAAATTAAATGGCGGCATCCATACGAGGGCACCATGATGGTGTCATGGCGTGCACAGCTGTTAGATGTGCTGCACACACCATGATGCTTTTGCACTGCAGGAGGGCGCAAATCACACCCTTTCCGCAGCACAAAAAAGGAGCTCCAAACGGAGCTCCTTTTTGGAGGCGGGTCTTTGCCGCGGCTTTTAGACAGCCGCGGCAAAGACCCAGGGAGAAAGGGGCTATGGCAGCGTCCCCTTTCTCCCTTCAGGCCCGCCTCCTCAAGCGGGGTGCAGGGGGCACCCAGGGTGCCTGCTGCACCCCGCTTAGAGGCCGCGGCAAAGCAGCAGTTGGCCGCTTCCCAGCAGCCTCTGGAAGCGGCGGGATGGGGCCGCGGAGGCTGCTGGTATGGCAGCCTTGGCCCCATCCCGCTGCTTCCTGGGGCGGTCATGTACCGCCCCTTTTGGGCGGACTAGATCGCCCCTGTGTCATCTGTGATCTCCAGGTCCAACAAGTGAAGCCTTTGGCAGCACCTCTTCCTCTGGGCTCTTCTCCATGCAATCGCCTACCAACAGGTAAGGTTCAAGAACTATGTGCCATTCAGAGAAACAAAGTAGCTGAAGGGAAATTCCATTAAGACATAGGTGAGTATTCCTGTCCCACACCTAAAGCCTCTTTTATGATCCCATGCACAGCCTTGCATCATTTGTCAATATTCTACATCTAGCGAACAAGGGAGATAGTACGAACATGGCAAAGTCAAGCAGACAACAATGACACATGTTCCCAAACACTGCAATATGTGAATTCACACGGACTCAAGCTCATTTCAAAGGAAACTATCACATGGTAAGTGATGCACAAGGATAAAACCTGTGAATGCAGAATGTTTAAGAATGATGGTGAATATCTCAACAGAATTTAACTTCAAGGAAACTGTCACAAGGTAAGTGATGTCCAGAAATGAATCCTGTGGATGCAGAAAAGGGCTTATTCTGTGAGCCTTAAGGTAAGAAGGAAGAAGTTTGGCCTAAGCAAGAGCTGGCAGGTTGGTGGTCTGTGGTCCTTGCTGACATGCCCAGGGTAGCACTGACTGCCACTTTTGGGGTCGGGAAGGAATTTTCCTCCAGGACAGATTGGCCAGAGATCCTGGAGGTTTTTCGCCTTCCTCTGGGCATCCAGCAGCGTCCTCCTGTTTGGATGTTTAGAAAATTAATGTATTTTGTTACTGTGTTTGTTAACTGCTTTGAGTACTCGGAGCAACCCCATAGATGAAACAACTCCAAGCCCCTCTGCACAGTTGTTTCAGGCTCTGAGCTGTAGCCTTCTTAACTGTCTATCCATCTGGTATGTGGTCCATCTTTTTTTCTCCTGTCCTCTACTATACCAAATATTATTGTCTTCTCTAGTGAGTTGTGCCTTTTCATAATGTGTAAGTATTAAAGCCTCAGTTTGGCCATCCTGGCTCCTAGGGAAAGTTCAGGTGTGAGATGTTGAAGGACCCATTTGTTTGTCTTCCTGGCCATCCATGGTATCCTCAGCACTGCTCTCCAGAACAACATCTCAAATGAGTTGATTTTTTTTCTGTCAGCTCTCTTCACTGTCCATCTCTCATATCCATAGATGGTGAAGGGAAATACAATGTATGGATGATGCTTTCTTTAGTGTTCAGTGTTATAGCTTTGCATGTGGTGATCTTGTATAGTTCTTTCATAGCTAAATTTAAAATAAAATTCAGGAGAAACATCACACTGTCCCAACATGATGGCCTTTCATTGATGGTGAAGATGGACCCTGGAAGATGCCAGCATGTCTTCTACATGGAAAGATGGAAGGAGGGAGCTTCACTGTTTTCTTGCATAAGGAAGGCTCTTGTCGACATGCCCAGAGTAGCACTGGCCGCCACTTTTGGGGTCGGGAAGGAATTTTCCTCCAGGGCAGATTGGCTGGAGACCTGGAGGTTTTTCGCCTTCCTCTGGGCATCCGGCAGGGGCCACCTGTTAGGCTGTTTGGGAGATACGTAAGAATGACATGAAACTTACAACTTTTAAAATTTGCCAGACCGAACCTGGCAAATAGACATAACAACCCATGCAAAAATAATAAAAAAATAAAAATCATAAATCTGTTTTGCTTCCTCAGTTTCTGTGTTTAAAAATACAGTGGTGGTACTGCTCTTCAGTTCAGAGAGAAGAACATTGATCTCCCCTTAGGTAGAACTTCTTTGTGTCACTTTAGAAATCATAGGGCTCTCAGACTGTTGTCCCTCTCACTTGCTCTTCCTCTCGCTATTCTCTCCTCTTGCTCTTCTCTCCTCTTGCTCACTTGCTCTTCCTTGGGGAAAAAAAAAGGTGTTCGGGAATTTACAGAGGCTTCAGTTCTACCAAATAAACTAGATTTGACACTGCCTGAACTGCCATGGCTCCATCGTATGAGATCCTGGGATTTGTTGCAGCATGAGAGCTCTCTGACAGTGAAGGATAAACAGCTCACAAAACTGCAAATCCCAAACTTCCATAGCATTGAGCCATGATAGTTAAAGCAGTGTCAAACTGCATTAATTCTGCAGTGTAGATGCAGCTTGAGAGGAGTTTGGGATTCACATACATTCTAAGCTAGAACTCTCTGCCAAGGATTTCTAAGTCCATCACCATATAACAGATCCCAAAATTTCATAGGATGTAGCCGCAACACCAAAATACTGATATCAAACTGCTATTGGTGTGCAATATGCATTTGTGTGCATTGGTGTACAATATGCAAAATAAAGGACTGTCCTCTACAAAGCAGGACACATACTTGAAAAGTATCCTGGTATGGGTTTTCTTTTCCTCTAACATACTCTCCCTATCAATTTTGGGATTTCAGATCCCCAAAAAACTGAACAGACTGCACAGTTTAAAAGGTCATAGATACCAGCTGGGGAAACAGATAATAGTATAGGAAACAACCCTTCCAGATCAGATCTGTTCATATAAGAGTCAGGTAGTTGGCTATAGGAAAAATCACAAGAAGGATAATGTGTCCAGCAAAAGCACCCTCCTGCTTCGAAGACTAAAAGCCAAAGAGATAGAGAAATGAGAATAATGTCTTTTTTTTTAAAAAAAAAAAAGTGGAAGTAAGGGCAGAGGATGGGAGGAATGAGTCAGAAAAAAGGTGTATTAAAAAAGAAATCCCCACATCAGCATTATTTGGAGCTCTCCAAGTTCCACAGGTTCCTTCAGGTCCTTGAGATCTGGCTGAGAGCAAAGGGTCATCTGTGCCATACAGCCAGGGATTGTGGATCAAGGGCATCCGAGAATTAGTAGCCAGAAGGTGGAAAGGTACCAGGTGCAAGAGAGCATGAGCTTCTGGCAGGGATGAATCTTATTGCCCTTGATGCATTTTGCTTTCCTGTTTATGGGTGAGTTGACCTTTTCAAGAGATCATGCCCTCCTCATTGCTCTCCTGGAAGAATCCTGCTCTAGGTCTAGAAATGTCCTCCGTGATCTGTCTCAAGTGGGGCATCAGCAAGCATTTTTTCCCCCCAAAGTGCCAAGGATGCAAAGCCAATGGCTTGCAGACCACCACAGGTCCACAGCTCATCACTTTCAATAGCATTGATCTAGAACAGTGGTACTCAACCTGCGGGCTGCGACGCCTTTGGGGGTCGAACAACCCTTTCACAGGGATCGCCTAAGATCATCAGAAAACAGTAGCAGAATTACAGTTATGAAGTAGCAACGAAAATAATTCTATGGTTGGGGGTCACCACAACATGAGGAACTATATTTAAGGGTCACAGCATTAGGAAGATTGAGAAACACTGATCTAGAGCAAGGGATGGTATTTGACAGCACCTCAGCGACAGGTCCCTAGCAAGTTTCCAAGAAAGAAAGAAAGAAATGGACTATTGGCATCTGCTGAGGTTTGGTTCCAAGATGCCACCATAGATACCAAAATTAGCAGATGCTCAAGTCCTATTGAATACAAGGGCAAAGGATAATGGTGTCCCTTACATAAAATGAAAAAAAAAATATTAGGTTTTGAATTTACACATTTTTTGGAACATTTTCAAGCTGTGGATGGTTGAATCAATGGATAAAGAATTCATAGATGTGGAGGGCCGGTTGTAATTGTACCCAAGGAACCTAAATTTAGTGCAAGTTCTTGGCATGTTGGGGAAAAAATATTGCCTGTCTCTCACATCATATAGCCTGAGAGACACAGTGATCAAAGTACAGTAGATCTAAGCTTAGAACAGGAACTGAAGACCGTTGCAGGCATCCCCCACTTTTCAACAACTTGCTTTTTAATGACCTGCTCTTTCCACCCTTCTAAACTATACTCAGAACCTATACATTTGACATGTGCTCTACTTTTCAACCACATGTTGAATTAATGGCTCTGGTTATACAGTAATTTAAAAGGCCTGAAAGAGTGGAGGTGGGGTCTGGCACACATAAGACATTCAAGAGAGAAGATGTGGGGATATCAGCATGCAGTATTTTATGCTTAGTCTTCTTAGAGGTGGTATGGCCAAGTTAAAATCAAAGTGAAATGTAGTCCTGCAAGGGCATTGTCACCTAATGGATGCTCTGGTCCCTTTCTGCCCTCTCCTCTGCATTGCCTGAGGAAGGGTGGAGAATGTCATTCTTGCTCAATGATGGCAGCCTTGAGAAGGTATCTCCTGAAGAATGTGAGTTGTCAGCCTATACCAAGGGAGATATTTTCCCCCAGATGATGTCTGAAACCACAGATAGTGCCAAACTACTACTACTACTACTACTACTACATTTTCTATTATTATCTTAATTAATATATTGATATAATATTAAAAATATTAAAATATTATTACCAATATTTTCTGACCACAGTTGACTGTGGGTACCTGAAACTAGAGATAACAAACTCTTGGATAGTATTTTCAGACAATGGCTGACCATGTCTGCAACCATGGAAAGTGAAACTGCAGATAAGAGTGGACTAATGTAACAATCCTCACCTCTTCTTTCTTCCTCCACTGTTTTTAAAAATCCAAACCATTTATTGATGTTTGCTTACTCCATCCAAGTGGAAACTTGGACTTCTTTGGTAGAGGCTCATCACATCACTTCACAAGGCTGCATCAAGATCTTGCATGGGTTCTGCTGTTCTTGTACTGTACAGCTGGCCTTCCATATCAGCAGGGCTAGCCATCTGCAGATTGAAGCATCCGCAGATGGCCCTGCCACATTAATAGTAGTGCATGTATGGAGCCATGCTGATGTGGCTACAGCCATGTCAGTGTCTATTGGTGGTAAAGTGACTTGAATGCCCACATTTATTTTGTTTTTTGTATCTGCAGGGTGGGCTGGAACTGAACCCCCACCAGAAGGGTTGACTGTACTACAACCTTGTGACATGTAGGGTGATGTCAAGTGAGGGATTAAAATTAGAAATATGAGGAATTGGGTCTGTCACTGAAGCCAGTCATAGTCTAGCAGAAACAGAACCTAAACGCCCCTATCCTAACTAACTTTTTGTAATCCTTGGGCCAATGCTTTCATCTCAGAGTTTGTTACAGGCTACCCTGAAACAAACTCCCTCTCCCTAGAAGAGCATCAGAACAGGAAGTAACTGCTGGAAATCCACTTCTAGATTTTTTTGTGGGTAGGGGTAAGGATTGAAATGCTTTATTTAGGGGTGGATTTACTTTTGTTCTTAAAATGAAAGGCCTCTAGTAGGACTCTCAAGGGCCCAGGAACCCTTTGCAGTAAGCAATAATATTGCTATTTTTAACTGTCATGGCTGCACCTCGTGGGATCCTGGAATTGTCCATTGATGGAAGGGCCCTGGGAACCCTCAGCTGGAGAATCCTCCGCTGCAGCTTCTGACCATAGAATCATAGAATCATAGAGTTGGAAGAGACCACAAGGGCCATCCAGTCCAACCCCTGCCATGCAGGAACTCCTAATCAAAGCATCCCTGACAGATGGCCATCCAGCCAGTTCCACTGTCGAACAGCCCTTACTGTTAGGAAGTTCCTCCTAATGTTGAGGTGGAATCTCTTTTTCTGCAGTTTGCATCCATTGTTGCGCGTTCTAGTCTCTGGAGCAGCAGAAAACAAGCTCACTCCCTCCACTATCTTGCACCCCTTCAAATACTTAAAGAGGGCTATCATATCACCTCTTAACCAAATTAACCAAACTCCAGGACAATCCCATAGGAAGATGTCATTGCTGTTAAAATGGAACCATCAAATGAAAGAGCCCCAAGTACCACGAAAATAAGTTTAGGGTGCCGCTTGTAAATTGCATTCTGCCCACCCATATCCATCCTCAGCATCTGGGGTCATCGGACTGAAAAATAGAGAGGGCTCTTGTACCTTGAATGCTTGCACAGAATAGGGAATGTCACTGGGTGTTGTTCTCATGTAACCAGATCACAAGCAACACCTGCTGAAATTCCCTCTCCTACAAACCTGTCAAGGTAGAGAAGCCCTTTGCACTTTTCACTCTGGCAATCCTAATTCTCTGCCTGATTCTCTGCCATTTTCCCCACCTAAAAGGTGATCAAATTCATACCTGCCAACATTTCACAGATAAAAACTAGTACAAATGTGTCCAAGTGACATCAGAGTGTAGACAAGATGTCAAACTTTATCAGCGAGGAAGAACACACAAACTAGAAGAGGCTGCAGCAGTTTGTTTTGCCTGACTGTACAGGAAAGGGTAATATTTTACCCCCTCCTCTCCTCTTTTTCCTCCTGAGTTAATTGAATGCAAATTGTGTTTGTATTTTGAACTCTGTTTGCAGCAACTGAAGTAAGCTGAGGACAAAGGGAGAAGGTGGGAGGAAGAGAGAGAAACTGGGACATTTTAAAAGTAACCGAAAAAGTGGGAGGGCAGCGTATTAATTGGGACCATCACTGCCAAAGTGGAACAGATGGAGGGTATGTAGAGTTGGGGCGATGCAAAGCTCCAACTGGATGAGGAAGAAGAAATGGAACTTGGCCTTCTTCCTTCACTCCTTTGCTCCAATAAACCACTTTCTAAGAGCCATTTTTTTCTCTCTTGAGCTTCACGTATTGGAGGCAAGCTTTGCCAACAGACACCTAATTAAAAGAAAGAAAGAAGTTTCACATGAAAAAGCACAAGAAAATTCCTCCACGCCCACATTCCACTTAAAATTGCTCCCACGAGGATATGGAGGGGGGAAGGGATCTACTCCCTTCACTAGTTGTATCTTCTAATCCCATTTTATTCTATGTACAGAACAAATTTGCTCTTATTTAATTTTTTTTAAAAGGACACTTCATTCATTCATTCATTCATTCAGCATGTTTACTCCACTTTATTCCATTTCAAGAAACAAACATCTGCCTGTTGCTAATAAAAAGTAAAAAAAGTGTGAACCTTGCAAAGTGCTGAGGAGTTCCAAATTAGTTTAAAACTATTTTGCTTCTTCATGGAATGGTTTCAAGGAGGAATTGATCTGCTAGGTTGCAAGATGCAAAATAATCCGTCAATTTAGCCACTTTCTAGCGCTTGCCATTTTTCTACTTCAATTTCCAGAGAGCACGTCCTGACTCACTCTTTTGCAGGAGTGCCCTTTGGATTTAGCAATTCATACGGTGAAAGCAGAACTGATGAACCACAAGCTCCTTGTGCTGCTGACTTTAATTAAAAATGCCATGTCTAACTCTAGCAGATGTTCCTGCAGTTGAGAGTAGTCTAATAATTTAATGCTGTATAATGTGGTGCTGAGTCTACTGCTTAGGCCAAGAATGTAATCGATCTTGCTTTTTAAAAGCATCCTTTTGGGATCAAATCCCTCACCACTCATCATCTTAAAGTTTGCTGTTCCAACAGAGTTGAACCAATTATGGACTGAACTGAGTTTAGTAAACAGCAGGACTTTTAGGTTGACTCAGATTTAAAAATCATAGAGCTGGGAGGGACAAAATCATCCAGTCCATTCTTCACAGGATCACCATGCTTATTTATGTATGATTGCCAGACTAAAACCTAGAGGTGATGCCTTTAATAGTAAATGGCTTAAATCCAAAGGCCTAAATCTGGTCGTCATCATCATCATCATCATCATCATCATCTTTATATCCCACCTCTCCCTTTTAGGATCTAAGCTGGTAACAACAATCAAATAAAACAAATACACAGACAATAATAAAAATTCCCTAATCCTCTTAACCTTCACTCCAGGAGGGTCATAATTATATTTCATAATTATAAATTATAAATCCAAAGGCCTAAACTCAGTCATTAGTCACTACTAGACAAGACACATTGATTCATTAGCGCGAAATACACGGGCATAAAGAAGCAGCTTTCAGCCATGTTGGATGCACACTATTTATATGATGTATGTCTCCATCGTGGTCAGAAGCTGTGGCGAGGCCATGCTCTGGTCCTTTAAACTAGAGCAAAAAGGAGCCAGGATAATATGGCTCCTGGTAGTGTAGGTTTGGGCCAGTGGTGATGGCCCACTTTCAGAATGGGCCATGAAGCTGCCATGGTTCCAGCCTACATGTGGAGGGAGAGGTCTCGGGCTGCTCCTTCCCACCCGTCTGATCTGAGTCATTGGGAACATGGTAAATCAACATTTATAGAGGTGGTCTTCAGTATCCACAGGGGATTCATTCTGGACCCCCTGCCCCACAGATACCAAAATCTGTGGATGCTCAAGTCCTACTGTGCCCTATTGGCAGCATGGCCATGTGACAGCACCACTCTTGGGGACAATGGGACATGTCCATTTTCTAAAAAGGAAATTTTCTGAAAAGTAACTATAATGTTTTTTTTAAAAAGTGCGTCATATAGGCAAGCAGACTTTGGTTTGTGGCCTACCATTGTGTTGCAAGTGCAACAGGCCATCTTGTGGGTTTGCAGATGAAACAAGCATCTTTGTGTAGATGATCTTTGGGCTTAACTAGGATCAACAGCTTGTTTTTTGTTTATTAAAGTAATATTCCAACTTTCTTGACAAAAAGGATAGGCACACAGATCTACTGGTCCCTGCTCTTATGCTTTTAAAAGCTTGATTTGCAGAAATCATCCGGGGCTGATTTCACACTCCACAATTGTAGGACTATGATTCCACTTCAGCTACAAGGCTTGCATCCTATGGAATCCTGGGCTTGGTTGTTTGGCTGGAGAAGCTCTCTGGAGGAGAGGTCTAAATATCCCCACTGAAACGGCAGATCTCAAGATCTCACAAGGTAGAAACATGGCAGCTAAAGTGGTATCAGCACTATAATTGTACAGAGTGAAAGGACCGCAGGTAAAGCATTTTGGGCATGGAAACGAATGCTGTCCTTGCAAATCTCCACACAGCAAAAAGCATTGTCTACTCACTTCAGCATAATCAATCCCCCTCCATTCCCTGGAGCAGCCTTCCTTAACCTGGTGCTCTCTTCAGATGTGTGGCACTGCAGCTCCTGTCATCCCCAGCTACCACAGCCACATTGGCATGTGGTGAAGAGACCCCCACATTGGATTTTTCACATAACTTTCTCAGCATATGGAATCCATAGCTGGATGTTGACAGAATGGCAATTGATTCAGAGGTTCTGCTATGTCCTTGAACTAAAAATATGAAGGACTGAGACGAAATGTAAAATTGCATTCTTTTCAAAAAGTTTGGACAGCTTTAGTTTCTATTGAATTAAATGAAGTTTTACCGTAGAGGTCAATGACTATAAAGCACTCAGAACATAGTCATTTTAGTTATCCTCTGAAATATTGCACTCTCTAGAAATATCAGTGTTGTCGGTTGATTCATAATAGGAAAGAATGTTGTTTTAAAAATGTTGCTCAGTATCTGATTTAACAACAGCAAACCCTCCACTCTTTTGCTTCTTCCACCTGCTCAGGAAACAGAAAGCAATTGACCTGTCAAACAATAAGTACTAGCTTCTGTTTATCATCATTTTTCTTACTGTGCTCTATGCTGGGATGTGATAAATACTGTAATAACTACAACCTTGTTGAGCATCTGAGAACTTTGACCAATTAATACAATTTCTGGTTGTACATTTGCACTAAAACAGGCATGTAGTGTTTGATGGGTAATCTGCCTACAGGAAAAACTACCACTGGCTAAGTGAGTAAAGGCAGCAGCATAAAAGAGTGTGGTTTCAGCATGCTCAAAAGAGGCACGAGTGAAACCTCTCTTTCATGAAGTCCACCCTAATTAATATTTTCCAGCCTAACTGTAATATTACTTTCTTTGTCAAAGTGCCTGAACTTGAAGTGGCATCTCCATTCCATAGAATCACAGATTCTTCAAATTGGAAGGGACCACAAGCACCATCTATTCTTCGTGAAGTGCTTCTGAAAGTTACCTCTGTTTAAAAGCCACCAAAGATGGAGAGCCAATCACCCACTTCCGGATGTTCAGTGGACATTCTAGTTGTTCATCAATGGGACAGATTATCTAGCCCCATCTCAGTCTGGCTTTAGACCTATTTACATGACAAAAGGCATAATCTGTGCCAGAAACTGGACTGGTAGAGTATATTGCTGTTGGCTTTACTAGATGTCTCTGTGCCTTTGATACCACCAACTATGTTGTCCTTCTGAAATACCATGCACAAGTGAAACTTCGATACACTATGATATTTCTGGCCTTTCTTGAGTGGTGCTATGGCATCCACCTTCATTCACAGTTTCTTTTTATTGCCCATAATACTGCCAAATCACCGAGGGTATAGGCCTCTGGGTCATCATTTTGTTGGTGACACTCAAATCTGTCTTTTTTCATCTTAATGTAAGAAATCTCTTTACATTCCAAACCAAAGTGTGGCAACAGTAATGGAATGGATGTTGGCAACTGAAGCTTAATCCAGACAAAATAACAATGGCCAAATTAATAGGAACACAGATCAGGAAATACAGGCCAAGGGCCTTATCACGTGAGAAAAGAAAGCTGAAATGGTTTGGGAGAGTAGTGGCTTTCTCTGTGCCTCTCCACATGCTGTCAGATCACTTCTGTTCCTTTTCCCAAGGGAGACAGCCATAAAAGTATGCCTTTTGACAAAGTGATTTTTCCAGCGTGACAAAAGGTACACTTTTAAGACTATCTCCCTTGGGAAGAGAATGGAAGTGCTATGACAGCATGCAGAGAGGCACAAAGGAAGCCACTACTCTCCCACTTCAGTTTTGGCTTTCTTTTCTCATATGATTAATAATAATAATAATAATAATAATAATAGTTTATTTATAGCCCGCTCCTCTGTACATACACTCGGAGCGGGGTACAAGTAAAAAAACATAGATTAAAACAATCCCATGACCCGTTTCCAAACCTCCCACCCCTTAAAAATAGATTAAACCGGCAGTGATTAAAACAGTAATTATTTAAAAACATATAACAACATCCTAACCCTTCCTTATGCGGCCACGTCATAAGTGGGGATCAGAAACATGGGAGTAGGCAGGAAATCAAAGTCTGGGACCGAAGCCGGGGATAGGGAATTTCAGGGGAAGGCCTGCCGGAAGAGATGCGTCTTTAGGGCTTTTTTGAAGCAATCTAAAGATGTCATGAGACGCATCTCATCCGGCAGACCATTCCAGAGCTTGGGAGCGGTCGCAGAAAAGGTCCTCTGGGAGGTCTGTGCCAGCCTGGTCTTGATAGGCTGTAGTAAGTTCCTCCCAGAGGATCGAAGTGTGCGGGGAGGATTGTACGGGGAGAGGCGGTCCCTGAGATAAGATGGGCCCGAGCCATGTAGGGCTTTAAAGGTTAAAACCAGCACCTTGTACTGTGCCCGGAAACTAATTGGCAGCCAGTGGAGAGATTTAAGCACTGGTGTTATATGTTCTCTCCTAGATGTCCCAGTAACTAATCTGGCTGCCATGTTTTGAACCAATTGAAGGTTCCGGGTTAAGCACAAGGGCAGCCCCATGTAGAGCGCATTGCAGTAGTCTAGTCGTGAGGTGACCAAAGCGTGTACCACAGTTTCCAAATCCCTCATCTCCAGGAAAGGGCGCAGCTGGCTCTAAATCTCTCTTGTTTGGGGGCTATGCTCCCCTTGAAGACTCAGCATCACCATTTGGGTGTATCTCTGGATTCTGTTCTGAACTTGGATGCCCAGTTTGGGTAGTGGATTGGAGTGCTCTAACTTGCCTAATACTAGTATGCCAAGGGTGCCTGTCCCCAGAGGTGTTAGTCTTTTGACAGTGACACATACCATGCTGAGATATGTATGCTGCATGTGAATGTCCACTTGATGAGAGAAAATTTCAGCTGTCTCAGAATGCTCTTGGTCTGGTCATAGGGTATGCCTCTATCTTTACTGGCTACTATTCTGCTTCCTGGCACTATTGAGAACACTTCTTATGGCCTGTAAAATCCTCTATGACTCAACCATGCTATCTAAAAAACCCTGTATGCTCCCTTGTAAGGGTGCCTGGATTTTTAAAGGAGAGGCTGTTATTTATTTATTGTTTTGTCATGACCTTCAATGGGAACTTGAATCATAGAGTTGGAAGGAACTGAAAGGACTATCTAGTCCAACCTCCTTATCATACAGAAACACACAAAGCATTCCTAAGAGATAGCCATCCAACCTTTGTTTGAAGACCTGCCAACTTGGAATCCCTCTATAGAAGACCTACAAAACATTTCAAATTTTGTATTGAACATTTCACAGATAGTACCATGAATGAATATCCAGAATTTGTTTATAAAGGGGCATAGCCACCACACATGCATCCAGGAACCATTATCTTTCATACATTTCCAACATAGTTGACTTTGGTTTTTATATATTTTATGAAGTTTAACAGGCGTAATGTACCAACGTAGTTCCATTTTGTGGTAATTATCTCTGATATTTTGAGACTTAGTAAATTTATAGGTAATCTTCCTGGCTGCTTGCCAGCAATCAATATCTATATTTTTCCCAATATCCTGGACCCAGACAATCATGTTATCTTTTATTAGTTCTGTTTCCAATTTCCTTTTTAGTAATATTTTGTACAGCCTCGACATTTGCTTTGGCTTATTGTCCAACAGTGGGTTATCTAGGTCATTGTTTTCAAGATAGATGTTATTCTGTCTATAGTCTGCTTGGAATCTACTGCTCAATTGAAAATATAATAGCCAGGTATTACCTGATTGTGTGGTGTAAATTTTGCCTGTTTTTTTCATTTCTAACTGTCCAGATGTTTTGTTTATTTTAACTAAATCTTTATAAGTATACCAATGCTTCGAATAATTTGTTGTCCTCAATAATGCTTCGTGTGGTGAAGCCCAACTCGGAATCCCTCTATAGAATTGCTTTTTAATTTCTTGCCAGGTTGCTAATATATTTTTCCTTAACAGATGTTTCCCAAATTCTTGATCTAGCTTATGCTTCTCGAACCAAATATAAGCATGGAATCTGTATCTTAGGTCGAAACCTTCAAGGTTTAGCAGTTTATCATTCTTTAGTTTAGCCCATTCTGTGAAGGTCAACAAAACGTTAGCCTGGTAGTAGGTCTCTAGATCTGGAAGACCGAGTCCACCATTTACTTTAAAGTCAATTAGCGTCTTCCATTTTACCCTGGCCTTTTCCCCTTCCCATAAGAATCTTTTTAGTTCTCAAGTCCATTGATGAAAAGGATTCTTGTTTACAATTATGGGGAGGTTTGAGAAGCGATAATTGAACTTTGGAAGGATACACATTTTTATGGCTGCTATTTTCCCTGAAATTGACAATTTCAAATTAGTCCAGTTCAGTAACTCTTTTTGAATATTTATCCATAGTTTTTTTTGTAATTGATATCAAAGAGATCTGAGGTTAAAAACAGCTGTCTGTAAAATGTATAAGTGGCTCCCTTTTACATTTCCCTGTTATCCCACCAGCTGTCTGGCCTAACATACCAGAAATATATTTATTAAATATGTTAAGCACATTAAACACTCTGATAAGGAATAAACACTATAAAATAATACTATACATGATTTCAATAGCTAGACTAACAATTCCCCAAAAATGGAGACAAAGAGATGTCCCATCCGAGGAAGATTGGCTAATTAAAATATCTGAAGCTAATGAAATGGATAGGCTCTCTAACTCAATAGATGGCACAACGGAAGATGATCAAAAGGACTGGAATATTTGGCATGAATTCTGTATGAACTATGTAAAATCAAATACACAGATTTGATAGAAATGATTAAAACTATATGGAAGTTGTATGGACGGAACTCGATAATTAAACTAGACCTTACAATGTATTAAGAGTCATTTAGATGATACCGGTTGATTCAATTTTATGTTAAACTGGATACATCGACGTTTGTCAATAAGCAAGCACTTGAATGTAAATATTGTACATAAATATTATATGTAGTGTATGTATTGTTTGTAGTCAACAACGACAATTTAAAATAAAATAAAAAAAGACCTGCAAAGAAGGTGAAACCACCACACAAGGCAGTCTGTCTTGCTACTGAACAGTTCTTACATTCAATATATTTCTTCTCAATCTTTCAATGGAATCTCTTGTCTTGTAATTTGAATCTATTAGTACATGTTCTAATTGCTGGAGCAGCAGAAAGTAAACTTGCTACATCTATTACATGACATGCCTTTAGATATTTACAGTATAAATGACTGTCACATCAATCTGGACACTATATGCTGTGGATGCAGCCTAGAAGTGAATTGGCCTTTTTGGCCACAACATCACAGAGATAACTCGTGTTTAACCTGTGGTCTACTAAGACCTCAAGATTATTTTCTTTTATAAAGTGTTACCCATCCTGAACTTGTGTATTTCATTTTTCCTCTCTAAATGTTGTAAGGAGAAAGAGAGGCCTTCTGAATGGCTGGTCCAAAAACCATTGCCAAAGGAGAGTCATGTTGCTCCCTCTCTCTAGCTTTTCTCCCTGCAGTGAAAGAAGATTTTATTCAGAAGGACTTTTGGGTTAGTAATGATATAACATAAATGTTGCTGTTCGTTCAACTATAGTTAAAATCAGTTGTACTTATTATTTTCTTACTCATTCTGTTTGAATTGATGTTTTGATGTTTTGTGTGCCATTTGGTGGCAAGGCAGACTGCAAACTGAACAATTTGATAGCTCAGCTTGAACAGCTGGTATGGTGGAGCAAGTTTTGTTTCTGATACTGGCTGTTACTTTCCTTTTTTCTTTCTTCCTGCCACCCCTCCACCTCCTCTATGTTTCTACTAAAAGGACAAATAGGCTACAAAGCTAAATGTCTTTCCCTCAAGACATTCCCCTGCGATGGAGGCTAGTGGCTTCCTTTTCCAAGGTACAGTGAGTCCATTTGGGATTTTTGTCCACGGCTGGCCAAGGTGCTGACCCCTATTGTGAAATTGATCCAGCACCTCTGATAACTGCTTTAGTGTTATCGAAGTCAAAAGTTATTAACAAGGAAGAAAACACAGAATAGAAATTTGCTTTTGCCTGAGCTCAGAATGCTGATCATGAGCAATCCACATCTTCATGGTGTTGATTTTTTTTAATTTTTTAAATATTTGCTCCTAGTAGCTAGACTAAATATGTACTCAGATCTACCTCCATGGAATGCGTTCTACATGGACTAACTTTTTCAGCATCTGCTGATCTTTATGCTGAAGTATCTGCAAGAGTCCTTTGAGGAACCTGAAATTTTTTGAGACTAAGACTATCTATGGCAACCTCTAAATCTACATCATACACAACCTTGATTTTGTCTTTCAAAGTTGCAAAACCACATTTTAAAATGTTTCCCAGAAGATTCTCAGGGAATCCTCAGTATAAAGATCAGAAAGGTTTAGAAAATAGCTCGGTTTACACAAAAGCTTGTTCGAATTAGAAACCCTCATACTGATGTAAATTTTTAGGAACTTCTCATCTGTGAGATGACAAGCATAGAAAGCACCTCTGAGCATGAACTAAGTTCACTTTCTACACACTGCTAGATCACCACAATCAATCTTTTTTTAAAAATAAATAAATAGGGGTGAGCTAGTCTTCTGAGGGTTTTCAGAATCATTTCCCATTTCTTTCTTGTTTGGATTAACAATTGGCTCCAGAGAGAACAGGATTTCTTGATTCATGAATTCATGGAGTGTAGTTATATCACTATATCACACCAAAACAGTAGCCAAACTGTTTTTACTAGCTTTCTGTCACATAACAAATGGATTTTAAAATGCAACACGTCTTGTAAAGGCCAAAATTGCTTCGCCTGCGCTTTAAATACTGCATAAACCAAATTTAGTGAACTGTTTATTTTCCCCTCCCTACTTGTCTCCATCATTTCCACTTCTGCTTGTCACTGCCTAAGGTAATTCAATATGAGGACTTGCCTTGTATTTTCAGTATCTGAAACCTTTTAACCTTATAAAAATTAGGGATAATGAATCACCAGGAGATTTCATATCTTCCCTGAATGAAAATGTGCGTTACCTCTTAGCTGCCCTGTGCTTTGATTTGTCTTGCGTTTAACTTGTGCTGCACATTTTGAAAGGTAAACATTTCTGCACAACCGGGAATATTCATGCATGTAGTTTACTGGGAAGGACCTTGAATATATTTCTATCTGTTAAATAGGGCAGTGATAAAAGATCTCTTTTATGAATCCATTCAGCATGCTGCAGATGTAAATGTCAAGTTTACTGAATATGATCTGTGAAGTTCTGTTGTTACCTGCACATTCCCATGTGGGGGATACTTCTTGAAGTCTCCTCAGTGTAAGTCAAGATAGGTACTGGTTAGTGGCTGGAGTTCCTTTTGCCAGTGGTAAACCAAAGTTTACCTCCTCCTTAATGTACAAAATGAGCCTTCAGAAATTCCTGGCCATTGTTACGAAAGCTTCTGTCTTGTCATTTAAGAAGATGAATCAGTGTTCAGCTTTGCATCTCATTTAATTAACTGCTGAAACTCTGAAACTGCTCTGAAAGTTTAAAAAAAATCAGCATTGACTGCATAAGAAGCAACTCCATTACAAAACACTAGGTGAGAGAAATCGTTATAATACTCCATAGCACAAAACGGGATCCAAACAGCAAAGTATTGGTTGTGTTTACCCTGTTGGTCTGCAGCCGAACTAGATAGGAAGGATTCAGTCATGGCTGGGTGAATGGATGTAAGATAAACGGCAAAGGAGGCATAGAGTTATTAGAAGTTGGACCCTCCCCAACCTTTCCTCTCCAAAGTACATCACACAAATGTCTATCTTCCCCAAACCAATTCAGTGGCTGCAATTGGGCCAGGCTGGTAAAAATAATAATCCTTTAGGTGATGGATGAGTGCATAGGAAGGAGCTGTTCCATTCACATTTTCCCATTCACATTTAACCATAGAAGGTTCCCAACAACCTCTTATTTATATGTGAACAAGGTAGACACCAGGGTTGACCCAAACATTTGGTTTAGCGAGGCAGCTACTGTAGCAGTGGCCAAAAACAAACAAACAGCTTCATTTATAAACCGCTTAATACTGCCTAAGGAGTGTCTAAGTGGTTTACAACTGTAAGCTACTTTCGCCCAACAATTTGGGAACTCATTTTAGCGACCTCGGAAGGATGTAAGCCTGAGTTGAGCTCGAGCCCTTTTGCTGGTCTTGAACTCTTGAACTCGCCACCTTATTTTTTTTTGAGTGAGTGGCTGCAGTACAGGCATTTAAACGCTGCGCCACCAAGGCACAACCATTCCTCTTGATTTCCCTGGCCATTCCTTTGGGCTTGAGAAGAAAGCAGGGTGTACAACCCACGCTATTCTACCAACTTAGCTTTGATAAGTGGTAAAAGAGGGTGCTCCCTTGCTAGTATGGCGTAACCTTGAACAACCAGTATTTTCTTCTTCTGTACATGGAATGAGGTGTCATGCTATCCTTGGGAAGGCCTGACAGACCTGTGGATAACAAATATGGTGGTTGTCCACAGGCACATCTAGATATAGGACCTAATGTGGTTAGTTCACATCTATTCTTTTAGGCCCATTCAAGTTCTGTCCCATGGGACAAAATGCAATGGTTAAAGCATCACTCCTATTTGTCAAACCGCCATTTCCAAGAGCATTTCCAGTTGACAAGAAAAGTGTGTGCTCAAGTTTAGTGTGATATTAAAATTTCCACATATTTTTGAAATTACTCCTAACCCATGGAAACTGCAGCTCAATCCAAAACGCTGTGACCAGACTGTTGGCCAGGGCTGATTTCAAGGAACATATATCTCCCCTGTTGCAAGAACTCCAATGACTACCCCTCCATTTCTGAGAACAATTCAAAGTGCTAGTTGTGACCTATAAAACCAAATATGGTCGGGTCCAGATTATATGAAAGACTGTATTTTACCCAAAGAAGCCTGCCCAGGCTTTGAGACTGGCAGGTCCTTCTCTCAGCACCACCACCTTCAGAGGTACATTTGGTGAACGAATGATAAGGTGCCTTTTCAAAAGTTACTCCTAGTTTATTGAAGTGCCTTCCAAAGAAGGTTACATTAGTTCCCTCCTGACTGTTATTCTATGGTCACCAAGCAAAATCTTTTCTATTGAGGCAGGCTTCAGCAATCGCCTGCCTGGCACAGTCTCACATTTTAAGGGATGTGCTGAATGGATAAATATTTTGCTACTTATTCATTATTATCCTTGTGTTTTTTTAAGTTGTTTTATTAGCATAATCAATTTTGCTTGTTATTTTGGTATGTGTAATTTAATGTAGTTTTTATTTTAAAAAAATAGAACCTTCTAAAGTAAGCCACTTTGCACAAAAGATAGGATATAAATCAGATCAATAAATAATTACACCTCACATGGAATAAATGCCAAGATAACTAGAGAGAAAATCAAGAGTGGAGATATTATTATTTGGATCTGTTGCTAATTTCTATGGGAAGGCTTTGAATTGGACAAGAAGAAAATAATGTTTGCAGCGTTCATTTAGTGGCTGCAAAATTACTGCAGCAATACTGCAGACTAAGATCAATAACATACTAGACCTTGGGTACTATCTACAATGACTTTGCAGAAAAAAAATTTTTGGCCAGCCCTGATTATGATATTGTTTTCATCATTATCTGCTGTCAAATTGACTGTGACATATGGAGACTAATGGCAATCCTGTCATAAGAATTTCCTGGCAAGATTTATTCAGAGGAGGTTCGTCCATGCCTTTCCTTTGAGACCGAGAGAGTGTGACTTTCCCAAGGTCACCAAGGTTTCCAAGTTTGAACCTGATCTTCCAGAATCCTAGTTTAAACCTGAAGCCATTACACCATGATGGCTCTTGAATATGGCCTGCCTCAAGTGAGGCAGTATGTTGCTGATGCTGTATGCCTTCAAGTCATTTCTGACTTAGGATGACCCTAAGGCAAACCTATCATGTTTTTTTCTTGGCAAGATTTCTTCAGAGTGGGTTTGCCATGGCCTTTCCCTGAGGCTGAGAGAGTGTGACTTGTCCAAAGTCACCTAGTGGGTTTACATGGCACACCCGGATGTATGCAAAATATGAATATTCAAAAGCTAAGTATTTTTATTATTTAGCAACTGTTGGATGAAAATTGTATAATATTGGAATAATTACATCTCCAAAATACATCATTTTGTAGTTATAAACTGTGCCCTTGCATATCCTATGAGTCTGTTTCTTATTTTATTGGTAAGATTTTTAAAATGCTTTAAATGTTGTTACTCCATTGATAGAACCTTGGGCAAAAGAAGATTGAATGAAGCTAATAAGGAACATGTTCAGCTAAACCTATAAGCCAGCAGGCAGTTTTTTTTATTGTTTTGTAACTAAATTTTATTAACTTTTTAATTGATTTAAACTAGTACAGAGTGCCACTGCCTCGTACATATTAGACACAATAACTGTAACTGATTATCATGGCTATGATAATAAAGTTGAATATCTTATAATGATGTAAGTATGAGGAAGGTATGCCTCCAAGTCAACACAAATATATGATTTCATAAATTGCTAATATATGTCTTTCTGGTCATCAGGGAATGGTCCAAATAACAAAACAGAAATCATCCAAGAACCTAAAGGTTGTATGTCAGTGGAACAAAGACTATCAGGAAGGCTATAAAGATGAAATATAATATAATATAATGCACATTTTAACAAAATTAAAATTGTACATGTTTCAAACATTTCAAACAAATAACTTCTGAAATGGTAAAAATGAATTAAGTGTTTTACCCAATAATAAATTAGAAACATCAAAAGCCAAAACCAAGTTTCCACAGCTGACATCTGTAATTCAGACATTTTGTCTTGGGTACTAATGTCAGACACATTTCAACAAAACTGTTTTCCTTATCAGTGGTTGCCCAAACTTCTTCTTTGAACTCAGTTTGCGACAAGAGAAGTAAGCTGAGGACAAAGAGGGAAAACGGGGGAAGTGAACAACTGGGACATTTTAAAAAACAACTGAAAAAGTGGATGGCATAGGATTAAATAAAGCTTAATAATAATAACAACAACAACAACAACAACAACAACAACAATTAAATGGGGACTGTCTCTGCCAAATCAGAACAGTTGGAAAAAGTATCTGTCTCTGTGTGTGTGCACCTTAAGATCACAGTAAGTACATTTCTCAGTGCAACTATAAATTCACCCCACTGGTGATACTATGCACTACTATGAACATGACAATTGATCATGGGATGAAAGAACAGTCAGTCCACAGCCCCTGTCCTCTTAAAATATAAAGGGAGGAGGTGGACGATTGCTCACTTTCTCACACCTTGCTATTTGGCTTCAGCTCAGCCCTTGGATATATAGACAAAATCAAATGCTGAGATGTGACTAGTGGTGGAATCTCAGACAAATGACAATACCCAAAGCTACTGTAGCATGGTAGCTGAGAGACTTGGGGGTGAAACAGACAGGCAAAATAAAGTGACTTCCAGCCACATTGAAGGCGGAGTGTTTATATGATGCACACCTCCAAACAGAAATCAAGTGGAAACAGAAATGAAGCCGCGTTCTGGGACTAAAAAAAAAATGGAACAAAATTAAGCTCGGATACTCCGGCTCAGTGTGGAAAATGCACATCATCATGCCTATACTAGTAAACAGCCTGGCATTAGTCAGCACAGTCAGTGTTGAGAGATGATGGAAACTTCATCTTATTGGAAGGGGCACACACTGCTCACCCTTTCCCTTGTTATTGTTGTGTGTCTTCAAGTTGTTTCTAACTTATGGTGACCCTAAGGTGAACCTACCTTGGAGTTTTCTTGGCAAAACTTGTTCAGAAGAGGTTTGCCATTGCCTTCCCCTGAAGCTGAGAGCATGTGTCTTGTCCAAGGTCACTCAGTGGGTTTCACGGCCAAGCTGGGAGTCGAACCCTGGCCTACAGAGTCATAGTTTAACACTCAAACCACTATGACATGTTGTCCTAAGACAAGTAAAAAGAACTTCATGGCTAAAAACCACTGCCGTCAGTGTGTACGTATTTGTCTTTCTGACCAAGTAGGCAGTACAAAATTTCCACACTTCTATATATTATTTCACATCAGCTTGTGTTTTCAGAGTAAGTTATGCAAATCAGTATATTTATGCAAATAGCTCTAAATCTCTCATTTTCTTACCTTAACTGATTTTGCATAGCAAGGCCAGTTCAAAAACAAGATGATTTTTTTTTTCTAGTGCTTTCACTCTTCACATGTAAGTGGTATGAAAAATGTAAACGTTTTAATTTAAATGCTGCAGATAAGAAGGTTTGGCCTGAGGAGGATTTGGAAGGGAGACAACTTGGATTACATATATAAGCCACTTTTGTCTCCCTGAATGCAGAATAGGGTATAATTGAAATTTTAAAAAATGTGTTAGTTTGAATCCACATCAAACACCCAGTGCTTCCATGTTTGAGAATCCTGCTGAATTGCTATTATTTTGATAAAATACAGCAAAGGTAGGAGTTGTGTGATCTCCCCCAACTGGACAGGAAGGAATCCAGTCATTGCTCACAATTGGTTCGGCTGGAAACACTGATGAGAATCGTAGTCTTAACAAGTTGCTTTCCCACGCGGTAGAGTTACTAGAAGTTTTGCATAAGGTCTGTTGTTTATGTGTCAGCCCACACTGTATGCACAAGAAGCCAAAGACAAACAAAAACAGCAATTTCTTCTAGAGCTTAGATTGGCATCAACACAGCCTCTGTGTTGATGCTTGTCTCCCAGACTTTGACTTCAGCGAGATCTGATGAAAAAATTATATTTGTTTTATTGTAAGCAAAATTATCGGGTTTGAAAGGGGTAGGGATAAGTCCACATTTTTATATTTAATTCTCATCTTCTGAACCAATAACCCAGGAGTGAGTAATCGTAGGACTGTGGGAGGGAGGCTAGGGGAAAAAAAACACAAACAAACCCAGGACCTGGACCTCTGGAGAAGTGTGGGGGTGGACAATTAAAAATAACCAATACATTATAAATTAATTTTGGTATGTCAACAGACCAGAGAGTAAAAAAAAAAGTCTCTTAATAAATGCTAGCATATCCAACTCTACTGACTTAAAATGTATTGCTATAATTCAGAATACAGAATTCAGAGATGGCAAAATGTAACATGTATCTTAAAACCAGAACCATATCCAATTGTTTGTAGGAATATTCATGCATCTTGCCACAGAGCCAGAGCCAGCTGTCAACATCCCTGATTGTGTTTGTTTTGTTTTTGTTTTTTTTGTGCTGTGACTCCGGCCCGGTGCACACTGGCCATTAGCGGCGATATTAGCACTCGAAAATGCTCTGAGTCCATATGCGCCAAACCATTATATAATCGCGCTGACATCACGAGGCTGCACCCCACCTACACGGGGTGCAGCCTCATGACGCAAGGGTGCCCGAGCACCCACATGCCTGTGGGTGGAAGACATGTGACGTCTCAAAAAAGGAGCCGCCTAGAGCAGCACAGACACGGGGCAAAGATAGGCAGCACAGAGCTGCCCGTCTGTACTGCCCCTCCAAGAATCCCTTACCATTGCCCATGTTGACTAGTTCAGATGGGAACTGCATTTCCCCCACCCAACATGTGTGCTAGAGTTAGCAACCTTTGTACACCTATACTCACTAATAAATAAATTAGTCAAGAATCTGCACCATGGTGACTTCCTGCTTGCTTTTTTAAAACCACACCTATTCTCTGCTGCATCACTCTTAACTTGCAGCTGCTTCTTCATCTTCTTTCTCTCTCTGTCTTCCATTAAACCATATGCTTGATTTTGTACAAGTAATTTTAAGTAAGGCTACATTTATATGTTTTACAAAGTTGTCTGCTAGACCCTGCACTGGGAATGTGGGACAGGTTGTTGTTCAGCTTCTGCCTTGACGATTGATTACTCTGCTTGAGAGAGCCACTACTATTTCTTACATTTCCCAACAATCTGGAGGGTCACATGTTCTCCACTCCTAACATACACAATCATTTATGACTCATAATATTTGTTATAATCGTTGCCTCACATGCCAGTGGAGATATCCAAGTTACAAGTTGGTACCAAAGGCAGCTGATGTCAATGAATCCAAAAATCACTAGGATCAACTCCTGGTATTTGATAATGTGCATTAAGAAATAATATATTATACACACAGACATAGGGAAGGTCACCTGTGCTGCCTCTTGGTGGCTATTTTATGGTGCCAAATGTTATGTTGGCAACAGCTCTGAGAGGAATGCCCAGATCTGGATGTGTAATTGGAATTAAATTACTCACTGGGGGATTCTCGAAATCCCAGTCCAAAAAGTTGCTTTTCCAAGCTTTACCCCAAATAATGCTGAGATTCCCACTAAGTGCCATGCAAAACACAAAGAAAATACAACTTGAATGCCAGTGCTCTTTTACCAACCAAAACTTTTTATGTTAGGCCAGACAGCTGGTGGGATAACTGGGAAATGTAAAAGGGAGCCACTTATACATTTTACTGACAGCTGTTTTTAATGTCTTTTGTCAACCAAATTTTGCTGCTTTACATCATGGGATTCTTTTATGATGAGGCTCCCTCCAAGAATAACTTGCTTGCTCTAATCACGTTTGCGTAGAGATTTATGACTTGATGCTTATTCACTGGTAGGACTTTGCGACATGAAATGTCAGTGAGCCTGTTATAAATTGCTTCTGGCATCCCTATTCTATCTTTTATTTGGCTCAGAGTATTTCTACCTGAAAGTGATAAATCCCTACTATAACTGCTTTATGTGCTACAGTAATTACACTCTACAGAAGGGGTGTGTGTGCAGGGAGTTCTACAGACGTATCTTTTTAAAAACAGCAAGCAATAAAAAGCAGCGGAATGGGTTGAACACTGAAATGTTATTGAACAAAAAACAATGGCCAGTGAAACATCTGTGTCAAAAGAATTTGATAAATGAGCGGAATATTGGGGGGGGGGGGAGGTATGCTCTTAATACTGAGTTTTACAAGTTTGTTCACACACCTGGCATAGGTGTTCACACTCACATCCTTCCCTTTAAATACAATCCTTAAACGCGATTTAACAGATCAAAACAAAAACATGAATAAAATGCGACTAAGCTGTTACTTATACTGCTATGCAGGATGTATAGATCTATCCCCCTCTCTAGGGTTGCCATAAGTCCCAGAAAACTGGGGAACTTCTGGATTATCCAACATTTTCAGTTATTCAACTATCAGCCGGTCCAGTTTATATCGGATAATCGAGACTCTACTGTAATTCACCTTTCAAAACATCCCTTTGAGTTTTAAAGTAAGATGGCTCTGGGAAGGAGAGTGTGTTTGGCTCAGTTTGGTAAAAGGAGGTTATTGAGCTAGACTGTTTGAAAGGCTATATTTAGGGAAATGTCAGATTCTGCACAAGGTTTGAAAATCTCCTTCGCTGTACTACAAGGAGGAGTAGCTAATACCCCAGAAGACAGGATCAAAATTCAAGATGATCTTAATAGATTAGAAAGCTGGGCCAAAGCTAACAAAATGAATTTCAACAAGAAGAAACTGCTCTTAGGGCAGAAAAATGAAATGCATAGATACAGGATGGTGCGCAGCTGGTTGAATGAGACTACGTGTGAAAGGGATCTAGAAGTCCAAGTAGACCACAAGTTGAACATGAATCAACAGAATGATGCGGCAGCTAAAAAGGCCAATGCAATTTTAGGCTGCATCAATAGAAATATAGTGTCTAGATTCAGGGAAGTAATAGTGCCACTCTATTCTGCTTTGGTCAGGCCTCACCTGGCATATTATGTCCAGTTCTGGGTACCACAATTTGAGACGGATGTTGAGAAACTGGAGTGTGTCCAAAGGAGGGCCACCCAAAATGGTGAAGAGTCTGAAAACCATGCCTTATGAGGAGAGACTTAGGAAGCTGGGTATGTTTAGCCTGGAGAAGAGACGGTGAATATGATAGCCCTGTTTAAATACTTGAAGAGATGTCATATTGAGGAGGAAGCAAACTTGTTTTCTGTTGCTCCAGAGAATAGGACCAAGAGCAGTGATGCAAGCTCCAGGAAAAGAGATTCCACCTCAACATTAGGAGGAACCTCCTGACAGTAAGGGCTGTTCAACAGTGGAACACACTCCCTTGGAGGGTGGTGGAGTCTCCTTCCTTAGAGGTCTTTAAGCAGAGGCTGGATGGCCATCTGTCAGAGGTGCTTTGAGTGTGAATTCTTGCATGGCAGGGGTCACTTTCAACTCTATGATTCTGTGATGTTACAAACAACTGTTAGAATGTGTGTGGTATGTATGATTAAGAGGAAATCCATTTCTTTCTCTCTAACAGGAAAGCATGTGGGATGTTAATGGCCGGGAAAATTGTGCTTCTAATAAAGATGGTGTAGTTATTATATATGGAAAAACTGGCTTCCTATGCAGGTGATTTAGTGGTGCAAGGCAGTGCAGGAGGACGCTAATCCATTTTATCTTTCTCTTCCAATTCTGTAATTACTGAAGGCAAAAAACAAAGACTACTGAATTAAAAAGCTGTAAATATGTCTACCAGATCATATGAGAACTTAGGCTCAAAATGGCTCCTAAAGAAAGCGAGTAATCCAGGACTTGGATTACATACATTTGATCTTTCAACTTGGGGCATGAGCATTACTTCCAGGAAAGCAGGCTCTTAAAGGACTTGGAGGTGTATATCTAAGAATCGTACAAATGTACAGCCTTCCTGCTGTAGACCAAATTTTAAAGCTGTAACCCTATACTTGCTTATTTGGAAGCCAGGTACTACTGAATCAGGTCAAATTATTTCAGTTGTGAGCCTTTCTGTGGACTCTTTCACACGGGAAGAATTTCTCCCAACTTCAAATGGAGCCAATGCGAATTTGCTAGTTTAGCGAATTCATGTGAATCCCCATTGCGTTCGGAAGGCATTCGGAATGACTTCCCATTACCTGAAAATAACCCCCCCCTTGCCCGAAATTGCATGAGAAGCTTTAATTCGCAATAACATGAAACCCATGATTGCATTCGGAGTGACTTCCCTTTTGCCCGTAATTGTGTGAGAAGCTCTAATTCGCAATAATGTGAAACCCCATGATTGCGTTTGGATTGCCCTTGGATTATACTTCCAATTTCCCATGTCTGAAAGAGTAGTGTGAAATAATAATTCACAGTTTGGGATATATGCAAGCATAGAATTGCTGTTCATTGAATAGGCTCCAGTCATCTACCATATATACTCAACTATAAGTCGACCTCATGTATAAATCGAGGGCAGGTTTTGGGGCCAAAATTATGGATTTTGCTATGCCCCGTGGATAAGTCGAGGGAAAAATTTAGTGGCATATAGGAAAGGATCTAAAGGATGAAGCAAAGCAAAACAATGTCAAATAACTTCCAAAAGTCCATCAGACATAACTCTTTGTGCTTATTCTTAAAACTGGATGGATGAGAGAGTAAAGGGGGTCAGTGCTTCCAGGACAGATCATACTCTTGCTTTTCACCAGGGGATGGTTCCTTCTTTTAAATAAGAGTTGAGATACAGTACTTACATTGACCCGTGGAAGAGTCGACTCAGGTTTTTTGGGTCAATTTTTTGACCTAAATTTCTAGACTTATACATTAGTATATACAGTAACTTGCAGGATTTTATCACTGGGAATGCCCGCTCCTCTGCACATAATAATAATAATAATAATAATAATAATAATAATAATTTATACCCTGCTCTTCAGCCCTGAAGGCTCTCAGAGCGGCTTACAATTATTATTTTAGTTAGACGGTTCCCTGCCCTCAGGCTTACAATCTAAGAAGACACAACACAAAAGGAGAAGGGGATGGTGGTAGGGAAGAGGATCAGGTCCAGCAGTTCTTCTCTCCCTCTGACGCCTGGACCAAGGCAAATGGATTGGAGGGAGGGCCCTGCTTCATAATCTAGGACAGGCCCCATGGAGTTTGGCCTGCCCTTTCACTCCCTCCTGGTCCTAGGTAAGATGGTGTAGCATGGAGAGAGGGCTCTTAAATTCGAGGCCAGTCCCAATGGTGTTGCTAGGCCTCTCCAGTCCCTTCATTCTCTCCTAGGCCTTTCCATTCCCTTCATTCCTTCCCCTCTTGATTGAAAGAGCAAGCACTGTAGTAGCAATGGCATCATTCAAGGCTGGGGTTTGTGGGTCATGGGTTCAAATCCGCACCATGTGGCATGCTAAGGTGGGGTGACACCACTGCTTCCCAAACATCTGCACTTGCTGTGGCACTCATCACCTGCAAGTCTCTTTAAAATGCTGAAGAGATGGGGGCAAGGCTCAGTGGCAGGAGAATGAATGAATGAACAAATATTTATTATGGCACTTGGCCAGCACTAAAATAAATAAGTGGCAGGAGAATGGAGAGGCCCCAGGTTTCTTTTAAATTTAAATTTTGGTAATTTTTCAAAAAAAATCAACAAAAAAGTATTTTTTAAGAACACACACACACATATCGATAGAAAGACAGACAGACATGGATATACATATGTATGTATGTATGTATGTTCTGATAGATAGGCAGGCAGTCATTGACACACAAACACATTTATATTGACAGACAGACATTGACAGATCAGATTGACAGACATTGACAGAAACCCTGTTTCCCTGAAAATAAGACTTCCCCAGAAAATAAGACCTAGTAGAGGTTTTCTGAATTGCTAAATATATAAAGCTTCCACCAAAAGTAAGACCTAGCAAAGTTTTTGTATATAAATATATATATACAATATATAATAAATGTTCAAATTTTTTTTGTTCAACAATAAATGTGAATTTTTCTTCATGGAAAAAAATAAGACTTCCCCTGAAAATAAGACCTAGCACATGTTTGGGAGCAAAAATTAATATAGGACACTGTCTTATTTTTGGGAAACACGGTATATCTATATTCTGACTGATAAATGTGCCAGTGGGCCCTTGTCATCTAATGGGGTTTGGTTCCAGGGTCCCCTGAGGATAACAAAATCCGGTGATGCTCTGGTCCCATTCAATCCAATGGCATATCAAAATGGTGTCTCTTATATAAAATGGAAAATCAAGGTTTGCTATTTGGAATTTATGCTTTTTCTGAATATTTTCAAGCTGTGGATGCTCAAATCTGTGGATAAAAAATGTGTGGATAAGGAGAGCTGACTGTATATATCTATATAGATAGATAGATATTGACAGATATGTGTGTGTATATATATATTCTGATAGATATTGACAGATATATATATATATATATATTCTGATAGACATTGACAGATATATGTGTGTGTGTGTATATGTATATATATATATATATATATTCTATTTGATAGATAGACATTGACAGGTACCTGTGTGTATATATATATATATATATATTCTGATGGACAGACATAGACAGATATATGTGTGTGTATATACATATATATTCTGATTGATAGACAAATATTGACAGATATATGTATATGTATATATATATATTCTGAGTCATAGACATTGACATATATATATATATATACAGGTATATATATTCTGATAGACATTGACAGATATATGTGTATATATATATATATATATATATATTCTACTTGATAGACATTGACAGGTATATGTGTGTGTGTATATATATATATATATTCTGATAAACAGACATTGACATATATGTACTGTATATATTTATATATATATTCTGATGGACATAGACAGATATATATATATATATATATATATTCTGATAGACATTGATAGATATATGTGTGTGTGTATATATATATATATATATTCTGATTGATAGACAAATATTGACAGATATATGTATATATATATATATATTATGATTCATAGACATTGATTTTATATATATATATATATATATATTCTGATAGTTAGACATTAATTATACAATTATACCCCCCTCTCAATATATATATTGACAGACACTGATGGACACACACATATACATATATGTGTGTGTGTGTGTGTGTGTGAGGTAGATAATTATATATACATATTGATTCTCCTATCTATCTGAATATATATATTTATATATATGAGATAGATGGATAATTCTCTCTCTCTCTCATATTTAAATCTGTTTTTATCATTTTGTGTATTTATATATTACTTGCTTATGTACTTTAACTCTTTGTTTGGCTGCTCAATTGCTATGGAATTCTGGGAGTTGGAGTTTGTTGTGGGGCCCGGAGGGCCCCACAACAAACTCCAACTCCCAGAATTCCATAGCAATTGAGCAGCCAAACAAAGAGTTAAACCAGGTTTGTAATGTATTCCAAGGAGTGGGCTGGGCCAGGGCGAGAAAAAGGCGCGCAAAAAGAATGACCCTCCTCTCTTCCTTATTCTGGAGAGAGAAAGCTTTTGCTGCCCTCCATTTTGTGAGCCTGGGGAAGGCAGAAAGGCACTAGTAATACTACTACTACTACTAATAAACAATGAGGCCTGCTCTTAGTCCTGCCCCACTCAGGCTCCGTTCTGGGAACCAGCAGCAGCAGCAGCAGCAGCAGCAGCCCTCAGGGAGGAAGAGGAGAATGGAAGCAAAGGAGGAGGAGGCCCAAGAGGAGAAGCAGCAGCAGCAGCAGCAGCAGAAGGGGGACTCCTGGAAGGAGACCCGGGAGGCCCTGGGGAGGCTGGCTGAGAGCCTGAGCTGCTCCAGATGGTAATAATAATAATTAATAATCCTCCTCCTCCTCCTCCTGGGCTGATCATCATCATCTCAGGAGGAGGAAGAGGGGGATAGTGGTGGTGAGGCTGAGAGAGTGTGACTTCCCTCTGAGGCTGAGAGAGTGTGACTTCTGCTCTGGCCCAAGGTCACATTAAAAAAGGTGGCTTTCCATGACTTAAGTGAGGATTTGAACTCTGGCCTTCCAAGTGTTCAAACCACTACACCACACTGGCTCTTTCTGTCTATCTATCTCTCATCTATCTATCTATCTATCTACCATCTATCTATTACTCTATCGTCTATCTACGGTATAGCTATCTATCTGTTTATCTGTAATCTATATCTATCTGATTATCATCTATCATCTACCTATATCTACATCTATCTCTATCTGTCATCTATCTATATCACTCATCTATCTATATCTACCTATATATCTATGTCATCTATCTATATCTATAACCTATTTATCATATCTATCTATCTATCTATCACCTATCTATATCATCTATCTATCTATCTATCTATATCTATCTCTATGTACTATCTGTAATATATCTATCTATACCTATCTATCCCTATATCTATCTGTCATCTATCTATATCTATATCTATCACCTATTTATCATCTATATCTATCTATATATCTATCTTTAACCTATCTATATTATCTATCTCTATCTATCTATAACTATGTATTCCTGTATCTATCTGTCATCTATCTATATCTATATCTATCACCCATTTATCATCTATATCTATCTATATCTATAACCTATCTATTCTATCTATCTATCTATCTATCTATAACTATCTATTCCTGTATCTATCTGTCATCTATCTATATCTATATCTATCACCTGTATCACCTATATCATATACCTATATCTATCTATCTAAATATATAGAGAGAATTCAAAGATATAGCTGTGTTAGTTTGTAGAATCAGTATGTAGACAGATCTTCTAACTGGAAGGAAGAAGTTGGCAGTATGAGCTTTCCTAAGCTTCAGTCCAGTTCCTCAGATGCTTATTATTATTATTATTATTATTATTCAATGATATAGCCATATTGTTATTATTGTTATTATTCAAAGATATAGCCATGTTAGTCTGTAGAAGCAGCATGCAGAGAGCTCTTGTAGCCCCTTTGAGGCTCACTGGAAGAAAAAAGTTGGCAGCAGGAGCTTGCCTAGGCTTCAGTCCAGTTCCTCAGATGCTTATTATTATTAATAATATATAAGCAATGTTAGTGTGTGGAATCAGTCTGTAGAGAGATCTTGTAGCCCTTTTGAGACTCACTGGAAGGAAGAAGTTGGCAGCATGCATCCAAATGCATCTGAGGAAGGAGACTGAAGCCTAGGAATGCTCCTGCTGCCAACTTCTTTCTTCCAGTAAAAGGGGCTACAAGAGCGCTCCTCTACATACGAATATATTTATTTCTTTATATGGTATCCTACTTTATTTATATATATTGTATCTTGCCCCCCCCCCCCCCACACACACAAACAAAAACTGGGACACAAACTATTCTGGTTGTTCACAGATTTGCTCCTGTCACAGTCCTCAGACACACTGAACACTGTGTTTGATGGTTTCTAGAGTTACATTATTATTATTTTCTGCTCCCCCCCCCCAAAATTGGGATATAAAGTAGCTTACAAAAAATAATAATAAAGCAATGCAGTTGTCCGTCCACATTTGAGGCTTTGACTTTTGCGGATTGGATTATTTGCAGTTCGGGCTAATATGTTTTCTCTAGGAATCTCTAGGTCCTCCAGTGCAACTCTGCCAGAGGTTGAACATAAAGTTTGACCACAGAGAAACGAGATGTTCCTAAAGAAAACACTTCTCTAGGCATTTGTAGGTCCTCCGGCATGATTCTATGATCAACTTCTGGCAGATGTTGACCACAGAGTTGTGCTGGAGGATTTGGAGATTCCTAAAGAAATGTTCTCTCAGGTATAAAGAATAATGGTTTTTCCACATTTAATGGGGGTCCTTCATTCCTAACACCAGCAAATGTGGAGGGACCACTGTACAAATGTCGTGGGAATGGGCCCTGCACATGGAAAAGGCTGTATTATTATCATCATTATTAGTTATTTTATTAACGCTGAATTAATTACTGCAGACCCTCTGTATTCATGGGTACTTGTCCTAAGGATTCAAGCATTCATGGCTTCAAAAATATTTTTTAAAAAGTATAAATTCCAAAAAAGCTAACCTTGCTCTTTGCCATTTTATCTGAGGGACACTATTTTACTGCACCATTGTATTTTGGTATCCACTGGATCTTGGAAGCAAACCCCAGTGGATGCCAAGGGCCCACTGTATTGCATTAATTATTAATTTTATTTGTTTATATCCTGCCTTTCTCTCAATAAGGGGACTCAAAGCATCGAAACACTAATTTTAAAAACAATACAGATTAAAAAGACGTTATTACAGTATATTGGGCCTGCTAGGGTTGGGTTCCAGGGCCTCTCATAGATATCAAAATCCATGGATGCTCAAGTCCCATTAAATACAGGTCTCATTCCCACTATATTTTAAACCAGATAGCAAATCAGTTTGAACTGGTTCAAACAACCCTGGTTCCCACTTTATCCGGATAGCTGTAGCAATTCAGAGAGAAGAGCTACCGGTATGCTCCAGGCCCATTTAACCAGCGTCTTTTTTACGCTGATTTTTTCCGCTTCTTTTTCAATAAATCAGTGGATTGGAATCAATTCAAATTTCCTCTTCAGCTGGATGGAACCAAATTGATTCATTCATGAATGGGAACCACAAGTGGGTTATTTTGATGACAGAAAATGCGATCGGAGCAAGTGTAGTGTAACCCATGATCTGATGTTGAATGGATCCATCGATTCGGATCGCACACCGATTTATCTGTAAGTGGGAATGAGGCCAAAGTGGCATAGCAAAATGATACCCCTTATACAGTAGACCCTCCTTATCCATGGATCTTTTTGCCCACAGATTCAAGCATCCATGGCTTGAAAATATGCAAAAAAATAAGTATAAATTCCAAATAAAAAACCTTGATTTTCCATTTTATATAAGGGTCATCATTTTATGCCATTGCATTTAATGGGACTTGAGCATCCATGAATTTTGTTATCAGGGTGTGCATGTGTGTGTGTCCTTCAACAAAACCCCAGCAAATAACAAGGACCCACTGTATGCTTTTTGAAATTTATGTATATATCTATTAATATTTTCAAGCTATGGATCGTTGAATCTGTGGATAAGTAATCTGTGGATACAGAAGGCCCACTGCATTTTATGATTTTTTTACTTTATTTATTTTTTCCACCTTTCTCCCAGCAAGAGATCCAAGGCAACTTCCAAGCAGGTTGTTGTTGTTGGTGGTGGTGCGTGCCACTCAGTCATTTTTGACTTACGGCAACTCTATCATAGGGTTTTCTTGGCAATATTTGTTGAATGGGAGTTTGCCATTGCCATGCTGTAAGGCCGTTTTAGGGAAGGGGCCTTGTGAACCCTCAGCTGGAGAATCCTCCTCTGCTGTACAAACCCAGGAGGATCCCACAGGATCCCACAATCCCAACAGAGGTTGACTGCTTCAGAGGCAACTAGCCTTTCATATACCTGAGTTCACTCATATTTCTGTTTAATAATCTGTAAGATAACCTCTTTTGAAGTCACTCTTCAAAATTTTCCCTTCAAGTAGCCTTTGGTACAGTGTCCTCATGTAACCAAGCCAAACTACTAATAACTGAAATACTTGCATGTTCTTTGCTTGCTGCTTCTGTGGCTTCCTTGGGACCTGCTGTTATAAAAAGTGCCATATGCATAAATAGAAACACAGGAAGCTACTTTGTGTTGAGTCTGACCATTGAGCCATCTAGCTCAGTATTGTCCCTAAAGGTTCCTAGCCTACATCTCAGGTATTCTCCGGTGGTCTCCCATCCAAGTATTAACCAGCTCTGGCCATGCTTAGATGAGATTGGGTCTCTTCAGGGTTGTATAGTGTGAGCCAGGGCAAAGAAACCCCAATAAAACCTGATAAAGTTGGCTATTGTTTTGATAAAACTGTATAGTAAACCAATTGTAACACATGAAGTTGCTTTATACAGTCAGACTATTTGTTCAACAAAGCATTGTCTACTGTGACTTGAAGCTTCTCTCTAGATTCGAAATCAAAACTTTTTCCCAGTCCTGCAACCTCATTACCTGGAGATGCTAGAAGTTAGCATCTTTTGTTCAGATCATGAACAGAGAGGCTGAATTCCTTTAAATGAAGTACTTGGTTTTATTAAAAGCTGTTTGGGTTATGTTTTTTACTCTGGCAAAACTGGGAAGCTTTCCATGTGTACAAAGTGCATGTTTGAAATGTATGGTCTTACTATTTCCAATTTTTACTCTATTTATGTCTCGCCTTTCTCCCAAGTTAGGAGCCAGTGCAGCTTAACAACAAGGTTAAAACAAGGTAGTGCTAAAAACCAGATAAAGAAAAAGTTAAAATGCAACTAAAGAAGCTATTGTATTAAAGCAATATAGACCCGTCTGAACATCCAATTAATTATCAAATATTGTTGTTGTGTCCCTTCAAGTCGTTTCGAACTTATGGTGACCCTTGATGGGATTTTCGTGGCAAGATTTGTTGAGATGAGGTTTGCCATTGCTTTCCCCTGAGGCTGAGAGCATATGGCTTGCCAAGGTCACTCAGTGGGTTTCATAGCTGACTGGGGAATCAAATCCTGGTTTCCAAAGTTGTCCAAGTCTCAAACCATTACACCACACTATCAAATATCTGTTTCGATAAAAAAGGTTTATACTTGCTGGTTAAAGGAGCAGAGAATGGGGCCAGCCTAGCTTCCCAAGGAAGAGAATTCCACAGCCTTCAGGTAGTTGTTAAGACGTTCCTCCCTTGGGTCCTCACCAAATGGGCCTGTGACGATAGTGGGATCAAGAGAAAGCTCTGCACTAAGGATCTTAGGACTTGGGCGCTTATATTGGGAAATAGAGTCTTTCAGACAGTCAACATCTAAGCCATATTGGGCTTTATAGGTCATAACCCTATATAGCTTAGGTCCAGACTATTTGAAGCACTGTATCTCCCCATATGAACCTACCAGAAGCCTAAGACCTTTAAGGGAAGAATTTGTTTTGGTCTCACCACCATTACAGGCTCATTTGCTGAGGGCACAAGAGAGGGAGAGCTTTCTCGGTGGCTGTTCCCAAATTCCCCCTTCGCTGCTCTCATTTCACCAGCATGCATTTTTTTTCAAGCAGGCTTTTATTATAATTGAGCCCAGGGAGGCTTCTTCTTGGGGTGTTGGCTTTGTTATGTTTTTAATGCTTTTATATTTTTAACTTAATATTTTTAAGGATTCAATATTCTGACTGCTATATTAATGTAGTGTTCTAGTTATGTTTTAATATTGTACTGTTTTATTGTTGTTGTTTGTAAGCGTCTTTTTGTGAGCTGCCTTGAGTCTGATTTGGGAGAAAGGCAGCATATTAAATAAATCAATAAATAGCCACTATTTGACTTGTGCCAATAGCCAGTGAAGCTGTTTCAACAGAGGAGGTGTATGCTTCCTGTCATCTGCCCCAGTCAACAAGCTGGCTGCAGCTTTTGGGACTTGTTGAAATTTCTGAACAGATGCCAACCTGAGATTTCAGGTGGAGTGCAATCCCCAGAGCTGAATCTCTGTTTCTCTATCTGCCTTTCAATTGCCTCTGGATTGTCTGGATTAAACTCTGTTTTGTTTGCCTTCATCCTATCTTGTTACTGGCAACAGGTACTTATTTAATACTGAAATAGCCTTTTCTGAATTAGATGCAAAGGAAAGAGAGAGAGACACTAGCATGGTGAACAGAACTGAGCCATGGTGAATGGCAATGGTATCAAATAAAAATCCCCCAGCACCACCTTCTGTGCTACAAGAAGGCCCAGAATCACTATTAAATAATGCCATGCCTCCCAAGTCCCACTGCAGCAAGGAAGCCCAGAGGGTTGATGGTATCAAAAGCTGGCAAAACCAACAGGGATTCCCCAATACTTTTGTCCGGTTCCCTGTACAGGTCATCCACTAAGGTGACCAGAGCTGTGTCCATCTCATAGCTGGTCCTGAAGCCAGACTGAAATGGATTTAGACAACCTGTTTTACCCAGGAACCCCTGAAGTTGGGTGACCGCCAAATGGTCTGAAACCTTACCCAAAGAAGAGATATTGGAGACTGGCTGATAGTTTTCTAGTATAGCCTTACCACAACCTCTTTTCAGCAGGATGGAAAGCTACCTTGCTGCAAGGAGGCATTCACTGCTCCCCTTATCCACTCAGCCAGTGCCCTCCTGTTGCTTTTATAAGCCAGGAAGTGCATGGATCCAGTATGCACTTCTTGGTTTTCACCTCTCCAGGGATGCCATCTGCATCCTCAGGCTGCACGATTTGCAGAATATCCAATAAGACAGGTCAAGCAGGAGCCAAGTTCATATCTGCTGGACTGGTTTCAACTGTAACATCCAAGCTAGAGCAAATCTGAGTGATTTTATCTTCAGGATCATGCAAATTTTTAACAGTGGGCTGTTGACTCCTCTGTGTTGTCTACTTGAAGGGCAGAACATGATTGTTTTAATGGAGGGGGCAAGGTAATTTATTTTAATGAAATATATATTAAGATGAGGGAAACACATATCACTAAATTTGTGATTGTAATTGATCTTTCTGTAATTTTCCCCCTTGACAGTAATGCCATTCTGAAGAAACCTGTGAACCTAGGAGGCTGTGAGCATATCTTCTGCCTGTAAGTCATATCTGTTGAGAAAAATGTCTCCTGTAAATTCTAGAATGGCTTGCTCCAATCTGGTGCCCTAAATCTTCCCTGAACATCTGAAGACCTTCCTATTGCAGTGTGCATTTTAATCTGTCATTTTATTCTGCCAGTTTCCAGTCTTTTATTTTGTGGCTGTTTTGAAAGGATCTGCTTCTCAGTTTTTGCTTTATTTACTTTTCCCATGGTTTGGGTTGTTTATTTTAATCTCTGTAATCTACTTTCTGTGTTTTTATAACAGAAAAATACCCTGTTCATAATGATATAGCAGCCTGTGAAATAATCATTTCTGTCAGCCAACTATTCTTAAAGGCAGTAAACTATGGAGCACTGCTAGGTGTAAGAATGAATGGTTTGAACAATAGGATGAATCACTGTTATGGTTAGCATCTCACTAATGAATTACATGGATTAGCAGTTGTTTATCCACTCAGGGTATTGCCTAAACAAAGTAATTCCAAGTAGTTGCATCAAGACTTATTCCAGGTTGCATGAGAGCATGCATATTTCTAAATAAATACAAAATCATCCAATAACAAAATGTGTCAGCCATCTGGCTGAATATATTCTTTCTTCGACATGCTACTCTGTTTTTTCTGCTGTCCCAGGCATTAAACCTTTGGTTTAACTTCGAAAGTACTCTTGACAATGGCATTGTTAAGATGCATTTAAAGGGAGGGGGGGAGTGAGCATTGAAAAGACTACACTAAAAGATAGCAATTAAACCTAGTCTCTGAGACACCTGGCAACATTTATCATCACTCCTTTTGTGGAAACTTTCCAAAGTGACTCCAGCTGCTGCTATTTCTTTTTGGCTTTACTGCTAAAGTGGTGAGAGCGCCTTCCCTGTTTCCTTAAACCATTGCACATTTTTAATTGTTGCTGATCCCTTTTTGCATCATGAAAAGTGCAGAAAGCCTCCCATCTTTCCACAGAAATACAAGAGTTCTTGATACATGTTTGATGACATGCAAGTGCAGAAGAGCTTGTGCTCTCGGAAGATGGAAGTGCAAATAAGCTGATGCTCTAGGATGATGGAAATCTGTTTTTTTTAAAATCTGTAATTGTTTTAATTTTGTAATCCATCCTGAGACCTAGTTCTGGGCTAAAAGGCAGGATGTAAATAAAGTATCAGTTAAACAAGTGTTTTTATTGTGCTTCTTTTTTGTCCTGGGTGATGGTTGGAGTTCTTTTACCATCTGGAGCCACAGAGAAGAAGATCTGACCATGTTTTTGAACCATCTGAACAACATCCACCCAAACAGCCAATTCACAAAGGAAAATGAAAAGGGAGTAACATTGCCATTCTGGTCATCTGCAAACCGAACCAACAGATGGGCCACACAGTATACAGAAAACCCGCACACACTGACAGATACTAAACAAGAACTCCAACCATCACCCAGGACAAAAAAGAAGCATGATAAAAACACTGGTAGACCTTGCCAAATGGATTTGTGAACCCCACCTAGACTGGGCTCTACAGGCTAAAGGTTATTCCAGCTTAGACATCAGAAGGGCTGCCAGACCCAGAAAAACCCATAGGAGTGAAGACAAACAACCACCCAAAGAGAATGTATTTTTACTATACCTCAAAAGAATCACAGACAGAATAGGGAAACTGCTGAGGAAACACAACCTCCAAATAGTCTACAAACCGACCAAGAAAATCCAGCAAATGCTGCACTCAGTGAAGGACAGGAGAGAGCCTCTCATGGCTGCAGAAGTTTACTGGATACTGTGCAGCTGGGGGCAAGTCTACATAGGCACCACCAAATGCTGTGGGCAAACACAAATCAAGGAACACAAGGGATACTGCAGACTAGGTCAGCCAGAAAAATTGGCAGTAGCAGAACATGTTATAAACCATCCTGGGCATAAAATGCTGTTTGAAAATACTGAAATTCTGGGCCATGCCAACAACTTGACCTTGCATCATTCTTCTGTTTTTGAGTGGGGGAGGGCATTATAAGAAGTGATTTGAAAATATTTCTTTCTTTCCCAATACTCTGAATAGCTGAAGCAAAAATGTGAAACAGGCATGGCTTCTTATCCTATCTCTTTAGCTGAGGGTTCTTTGCTGTTTTTCAGCTAACCTGTATCTGGAGGTCCCTCTCATCACCTTCTAGCTACGTAAGCCCCCAATTTGTGATCATCATTATAGCACAGATAGATAAATTTAACATAAGTATTCCTCTCAAGAGCTCTTAAAATTTCAGGATATTTAACATGAAACTTAGTACACTAGTCTCTCCACATTTGTGGATTTGACTTTTGCAGATTTGATTATTCACAGATTTTTTAAAAATATGTTCTCTCTAGGAATCTCTAAATCCTCCAGCTCTTGGGTCACCTTTAACCAAAAGTCGCACTGAAGGACTTAGAGATTCCTAGAGAGAACGCTCTACAAGGCATTTGTAGTTCCTCCAACACAATTCTATGCTCAATGTCTGGCAGATGTTGACCATAGAGTTGCACTGGAGGACCTAGAGATTCCTAGAGAGGTGTTCTCTCAGGTAAAAATATAGTGTTTTTGTTATTTGCGGTTTTCCCACATTCTTGGGGTCCTGTGCCCCTAACCCCAGAGAATGTCGAGGGATGAGTGAACATTCTAGGCTATTTTATTAATATAGTTGTATGTGTGTGTGTAACACACACACGCAGTTGGCCCTCTGTATCCACAGATTCATATCCATAGATGCCATGGCTTGAAAATATTCCAAAAATATTTACATTCCAAAAAACAAACCTGGATTTTGCCATTTGATATTAGGAATATCATTTTACTACGCTACTGTTTATAGTGAGACTTGAGTATCCACATTCTTTTTGTTATTTGCGGTTTTCCTACATTCATGGGGGTCCTGTACCCCTAGCCCCAGAGAATGTGGAGGGACGGGTATAACCTTTAGGCTATTTTATTAATATAAACATAGTAGCTACATAGTAGCGTGTAGCTGTAGCCACTGTATATAGTGAGACTTGAGCATCCACAGATTTTGGTACCCATGGGGGGTCCTAGAACCAAACATCAGTGGATACCAAGGACTCACTCTATGTGTGTGTTTATGAGTGTGTTTACACACATACACACACACACACATATATACACACACACACACACAAACACTCCCCATGGGAAAATACATGGACTTTCCATTGTCTTGGCACAATACGTCCTAAGCATTATATTCTATGTAAAGAATCAAACATATCACATCCTAGTCATTTTAGGAGTGTGCCATGTAGACTTGGATTGGTAAAGAATTAAACATCATACATGGTATTATAATATAATGATCTGCTAAGGAATTTTATATATCATCTCTTATACCTCTGAACAGGCATCCATGGAAAAAATCATAATTTAATACAGGAATTGCACTACAGTGCAGTACCTAATAGTCTATATAAGATTTAGAGAAGAGGTGCTCTTGTCTCACTCTTCTCTTTCCAGCATTGTCATGTTATTTACCATCCAAGAACAACATCAGCAGCATAAAGGTTGGAAGGTAGCTTTCATATTGTTTCCAGTATCCATCTCTCCAATGAGAGTTGAGCCTAACTGATCCCCACTAACTCTCAAGAAACATTTCCCCCTCCTGTTGGAAATGAGATTTTCCTGGCCCCAAGAGTGTCACTGGCCACTATTATTCTGGTTACTTGTGTTCAGATGATTGCTTCATGTATAACTCATTTTTATTAAGGACTATGGAAACAATTATGTTTGACTTCATTTTTCATGTTTATTGTGTACTCTCATTTCTACAACCCTTTTCTTTATCTTTTCTTTACATTCGTTTTATCTTATATTTGGGGTTAAGCAGATGAATAGCCAGAACTAGATAGTAAGTCTGTGCTTTTAATACTTTGCTGTCTATCACACAGACATTTTACTTTGTATTTTCAAGACTCCAGTCATGCTCATTTTCTTTTCATCTTCCGGTATACAGATTCCAAGGGCCTAAATTTTTCAGAATATACACAGAATAGAGCATCGAGCCTATAGCACAAGACTTTGTATTTGTCACAGAAGAAGGTGTTTATCTTTTCACAGAGCATTACCAGGAAGTCCAACCATAGGTAGTGGAAATTTCTTTCAGAATCCAAACACTGTCATTTATCTCTTAACGTGAAAGCAGAATTGTTGCCGGAGACTCCCAAAGGTCAATTTGTATGCCTTTCAAGGAAAGATCTGCATCTGGAGGAGTTGGGGGTGGGAGCTTCTGATTGACCAACCTCAACAATCTCTTCCTGAATCAGCAGATGATTATACAGTTTGCATTTTGCAGCTTGCTTTTTAATAGACCGTTTTTGCTTTCCCCAGATATCTAAGGAACTTTGATACATTTGTTCCCCGGTGGTTACATTAGAAGGCAGTCTTGGATAAACAGCTGTTCTAACAAGAAGAGGTCTCTTGGCCTGGAAAGCAAAGCTCTGTTCTGCTCTTTGCCCTTGTTAATAGTCTTGTGGTTAGAAGGGATAGCTGATTCTTTGACTGCTGTAGTCTTGACTACTTCTTAGAGTAGCTTAGTCAACTGCAGTTAATTTCAAAACCAAGTCAGCTAGAGGTCAGATCAGAATAGAACTGCCAATTCCCTTCCCCAACACCTTTCCCTTCTCCTTTTGTGTTGTGTCTTTCTATATTGTAAGCATGAAGGCAGGGAACCATCTAATTACAGATTTTATGTTCAGCGCTATGTAAATTTACAGCGCTATACAAATAAAAGTTAATTATAATAATAATAGTAGGAGTAGGAGTAGTATGGAGTGAACTCTTAACATGCCTAAAGAAGGGAGGGAAGTGTGAGATGGTTATGATGCATAAGGGAAGTGTATGGAAGCAATTCATTGAGAATTATGGGGATCATAAGGGTTATCTGGCCACCATGGTCTCTTCCTTGGAATGAAACTAGTTTCCCTGGCACTGCTATTGGGCACGGGCAAATTCTGAAAGCTCACTATAGCTGATAGAAATGAAGCATGACACACCTCCCAAAGTCAGGCACGTTCTGACCTTTGATTATGTCCTTGAAATACTTGGCTTTAAAATCACTGTAGTAGCACCAGGAGTTTCTAATGGAGGTTAAGACCTCATTTAGACCTCGCTAGAGGGACAGAATCTTGCTGAAAATCTAAGCTTGTAGCAAGCAAAGCATGTTTTTGTTGTCATTCTCTAACAATATTCATTTTGACGTGCCAGCTGATTACTTTGGTATCAGCCATATTTACCTAAGAGCCTCTGTGTGCCAATTTTTTTAAAAAAGAAAATATATAATGCATGTAAGATTAACTTTCCTCCTTTCTGTTGCCATGGGGTTAATCTTAATCTGGGGCCTACTATTTTATCCAAAAATTTAAGAAGACCTGTGAAAGATCAACTGTCTTGTCCAGGATGTATTCCTGCATAAACCAAGTTGCTGGCTTCTGGGAAGCCCATAAGATGTTTATGGGCAAAACTGCACCATTCTACTTGTATTACCTAGTGATTGCAGTTCAGAAATATATTCCATTTCCAATACTGGAAACACCAGACTGCTGTTACAGCTGGTTGCCACTGATAGCTTTATCCTTCTTGGATTTGTCTAACCCGTTTTAAAAGTTGGTGAGCCACACTGTATCTTGAAGTAGGAAATTCCATAGTTTAACAGTGCATTGTCACAGGAGGAACCTGGGTTCTAGTATTCCACTATCTCTGTGTTGTGCATTACACCTTTATTGTCATAACAAAATAATTTCTATTTATTATTAAATAGAGACTGAAACTGTGATAATTGGCCCTTCCATTATCTGGGCAACACAGCTGTCTTCTAGTTTACCTCTAGGTAAACAAAGGACTAATAATGTGACAGTGTAAGCTGCACTTACTAAGTCAGCTTCATGAAGAAGTCGTGGTCATGAAAGGCAACTGCCCAATGAGATGGCCAGTTGGGCAGAAGCACAGATCTTCAAGATCATTCTCAGCAGAGGTTATAAAAGCCACAAGGTGAAAAGAATAACAAAGGGACTCTTTGAGACAGGAGGCTTCTGTTCCTCCTAGACTCCTAGCTATCCCCATGAATATCAAGGACTCCAAATCCTATCCGTAGTAGAGAGTAGCTAGGGAATAATTTAGCAATGTGAGAACTGATTTTTATTTTGTGGTCTTGGCTGAATATGATCTAGACTATTCTGTAAGTGTGCTTGAAGGGAAGGTGCCCTTTATCTTTTGTTTATGTAGATTTCTTGCTGAGAACAAGCCTTTCCCTAATAGTATGTCTATCATTCACACTCTTCACGTGGGGGGAGGGAAATCTCTAGTCAGAGATGGAAATTGCAGTTTACCCAATAACTTTCTACTTAAGTTCCTAGGACAGGAGGTTGGAATCATCGGGTGGTGGCAACAACTATGCTTATATTGCCTCTAAGCCTAAGGGAATCCACAAGGCTTTACAGAAACATGCTCAAATCATTACTCTCATAATTTTATTGCAACCTGTTAGTGGAGCATTAGTGTGCCATGCTAAACCATAGTTTAATATGGCACAAGAAAGCAGGGGTGAACTTGTTCCTGTTCTCTTATATCCTGTTCACTTAGGTTTTGTAAGCTTTTACTTTCACTTTTAATTAACTGCAGTTTGCTGTGCTGTCAGGACTTGAATTTTAGTTAATGCTTTAAAAGGTAGCTTTAGAAACCATGGTTTAGAGTTGGTTTATACCAAATGGCATGAGAAACAAAAAAACACAGGTTTCAGAAGCCATCTTTTGGATTGGGTGGGTAGAAGAAACATGGATGCATGAGGCTCATTGAAGCTTATTTTTATTCATGTTGTGCTAATCTGTAGTCTAGCATAATGTGCAAATATGGTCAATCACTCAGATTATTTGATGGTCCTATCACTTATTAGGTGGCAAAACTTCAAAACCAGAGTTTTATCTTGCTGCACCAAATGTTTGATAACCTCTCGTTCATTTTAAGTCCAGATGAAAGGATTGTCTTTGCTTTTCTCTATTCTCCAATATTCATGCAGTTTTTTATGTTATGTTTTTCACCCTTCTTAGTCCTCCATGTGAAAATCTTATGGTTATATTTCCTTTGCAGAACATGTGTAGGTGACAGCATTGGCACAGCCTGCCCAGTGTGTCATGTGCCAGCCATGGTACAAGATGTGAAGGTGAACAGGCAGTTGGACAACATCATCAAACTGTATAGCAAACTGCAGAGTCTACAGGGCAGGGACTTATCAGGTAAGCCAAATAAAGGAATGTGTCTATATGTAAGATGATGGAAGGAAAGAAGAAAGGGAACTGGAGGTTGGGATGATAAAAAAGCAGGTTTCTGAAAGACAGTGTAATGCAGGCCAGGGAATTTTACAGCAGAATATGAATGACTTAAGTTCTTCTCCTTTCTCAAATCCACTGAGGATCTTCCTTGAAATAGAGGGGAAAGGCTAATGCAGTATTTATATCTGCAATTCACCAGAATCTCTGCTGAATTTAGATGAAAATGTCACCTTTTGCAGGTGTCTGTTGGACTGCTACCTGACACAGTAGTGTAAATTAACAGGCTTTTCAAATTCCTGTGCTTCTTTAAGGCTCTCAGGGTCTGTTTGCCCATTAGCTGTTCCAAGCAAGGACCTGCTTCCACAGGTCATTCCCCTGCTGTTGCCACGTAAGTCCTGTGGTTAGGTGGACTTTGTAGATGGACTTTCTTTATTGTGGGCATTTGGATTTTGATGTCAGCAAACATATTTTATAGGTAACTCAGTTATTATACCTCTGTATGACATGTTTCCAGTTATAACATCACTTTAATGAATGAAATGTGGCATACTGCAAGATAGTTGTGGCCAGTGCAGCGTAGTTGTTAAAATGTTGCACTACAACTCTAGAGACCAGGGTTTGATTCCCACATCAGCCGTGAAACTCACTGGGCGACCTTGGACGTGTCACATGCTCTCAGCCTCAGGGGAGGTCAATAGCAAACTTTCTGTGAACAGATCTTGCCAAGAAAACCTCATGATAAGTTCAGAAAGAAATAATGTGATGGCACACAACCACAAAGATATACCTTATGTACTCAACTATAAGTTGACCTCTTGTATAAGCTGAGGTCAGGTTTTGGGGCCAAAATTATACCATGACCTGTGGATAAGTTGAGGTAAAACTTGGAGGCTCCTTCAGCGTGAGTATGTGTGCGTATGGCAAGAGCTACTCTCATTGAGCTTTTCTTCATCATTTCAGCTTTCTTTTCAGCCAGAAACGGGAGCAGGAGCGGGACTCTTAAACGAACAGCAATATCATTCAATCACCCAGGACTCTTTCTGCTTGGCTTTTTTATTGCTAAACACCTCTCCACACTGCATGGGGAAATCTGAAAGAGCTGCTATCACGTTTCCATAGTGATCCATAAATAAGTCGACCTGGGATTTTGGTGTCAATTTTTGGGCATAAATTGTTAGACTTATGGACTTATATACAGTGTGTGTGTGTGTGTGTGTGTGTATATATATATATATATATATAGAAAGAGAGAGAGATTGAGAGAGAGAGAGAGAGAGAGAGAATTAGGGAAGATATCATACAGAAATCAGGATGAGATACATGCCCTTGCCTCAAATGTTTTTCATACTTGAGGGTACCCAGTTACTCCAAACATGTTTCATGCTGTGCTCTCAGTTGTAGCTGACTTTCTTGAAGAGTGTTAGATACAGATCTGTTTACTATGTTTGATTACTAGTAGCAGCCGAGAAGATGATAAGCTGATGAGCATTATCTAACAACCAGACGAGAGTTCTCATGCATCTTTCGCATTAGTGTTAATAAACGTCTGTCTATAGTTATCAGAAGATCTTTTTCATGATATTGAGAGCTGTAGTTGGTGTGTTATCCCAAATGAGAACATTTTAATATGCCTGCTAATATCACCAAAAATTATTTTTCCTCATTGTTGCTAGCCTCAGTAAATTAATATTACATAATCCTTCCTCCATTTCCCATGAAGCTCACTGGGTGGCCTTAGCCAAGACATGCTGTCTGATGAAACAGCCATGCTGATGAAAAGGGAATCATCTTAAATTTACCTCGAACTATAAAGAAGATGGGTACAAATACAAAAATTAGATGATGTGACCGTGTAAGAAAATGAAAGAATGCACTGCATCCTTAAGAAGTTCTGGTCCATTCTAGTATCTACTGGGACACGTGGTAGCCCTACAAAAGCTCATGCTCTTCCTGTGAAATAATTTGATCCCGCTCGGCCATGAAACCCATTGGGTGACCTTGGGTAAGTCACATGTTCTTAGTCTAAGGCTATGACAAACCTCCTCTGAATAAATCTTGCCAAGAAAACCCCATGGTAGGTTCGTCTTAGGGTTGCTGTAAGCTGGACATGTCTTAAAGGCACACAACTACTACAACAAAATGGGTTGCCATTTTCTTCAGCTTATCTGTGGGAGCAAGGGGCTGAGGAAGAGAGAGGATTGCCTAACGACACCCAGTGACTTCATGCTTGGCATCTAATTTGTCCTTCCAGTCTCTTAGGTGCTGTGCTACATCTTTTATCTTAAAAGTGTATCTGAGCATTTTGAATTATGCAGCACCATTACCACCTATTACAGAATGTTATATTCTTCTCTTCAAATAATGAATCCCAAGTCAGGAGGGGGACTTGTGTGAGATTGATGCAACTCTTTCTTTACCATGGGAAAGAGGCTGCAGGTTTTGTACAAATCTTCATGGTTTGATTTTACATGGTTCGAGCATTCATAACCACTTGTTCGTAAAGAGTTCTGCTGAACTAACCTCTGAACTGACACTGTCCTGTGGGTGGGAGGAGTGAGCGGAGACAAAAGCAAATTCTTTAGTAGTGGGAACAGCAAAGTTAGCATATAGTTGATACCTAGAAATACACTATTTCCCTGAAGTGGTCTCTGAAATCAGCTCACTGGCCATTTGCTATGGGGATCAAAAGATGCAGCATTTACCCTAACTTTTGAAAACGCATTCTAAAGTTGCCTAAAACTGCCTCTGGTGCAATGTATGCGTACCTCCTACTATTAGGAGGTGTTAGAGGTTGGACTGTCAGACATAGTGTTGTATCCAGTGGTGGCTTTATGCTAGGAGAAATGTCTTCTGCTTGCATAAGGTTGGATACGATTTCCAACCAGCCCCCATGCTTAGCTGCAGTCTTCCATCCCATTGTTCTAGAGGGAGGTGAGCAGCATGTATGACTTCAAATCAGGCCTGCAAAACTTGGCCATAGGTAGGAGCCAAAATTAAAATAGGCAAACCTTCTTAAATATTTATTATTTAATAATAATTAATTATTGTTAATAAACAAATTAAGAAAGAAGGATCCTCTGCCCCTTGGCTTTCTCCTGAGGAGAGGGCTGGGCAGAGAAGGAGGAGGATGGAATTAATTAATTCTAATTAATATTAATTGCATCCTCCTCCTCCTCTGCCTGGCCCTATCCTCAGGGGAAAGCCAAGGGGTGGAGGAGCCTTTTTTGTCCTTCTCCTCCTCTTCCCAGCCCTCTCTTCCAGCTTCAGTTGAATTGTTAGAGGCTACATTTGGCTTGTTATTTTAACTTCTTCTAATAGGTTTCTCGCCTCTACATCCACATGAACATACAGGGTATTTGAAAATTAGCTTTACAATTTCAATTGTAGAAGACTGGAATTGTTAAGATAATTTTTGGACAGTCTGTATATACCTACCAGATGAGGGAATGAATTCATTCATCCTGAAACTAAAATTGCTAGTGTTTAAGACAATTTATTTTTTGCTTTAAAATCATTACAGATCCTATTATGTGTGTGGATCTTAGCCAACATATCTTACATACCTTTCAGAACTATTTACTTGAAGATTGACTTGTCTTTGGAAGTATTATCTGTGACAAAGCCTGAGATTGAATCCATATCTTTTGTGTGCTATTATGTGATTGTGCATTCTTTGCATTATCAGAGTGACATGCTTGACCCATTTATTAGTTTTTCTCTTGCAGAATAAATAAAAAAAAACTTTACTGCCTGATAATGTGAAGCTTCTGTTGTTAAAAATCGAAACTGAACGGATTCTTCAGTCTTTTCATCTAGCTGAATTTGGATGTTACCTTCTTAAGATGACTGCTAAGCATCTTGAAAATTAAAGCTGAGAAGTCAAGTGTTAGGAAACTGTCTTCAGGTGACAGTCACAATACATTAATTAAGTAATTGGAACAGGAAGTTTCATTTTAATTTACATTTAATTAGATTCAGAGTAGGGAAGTGTCTTTCCTGATTGAGCTAGTATTGAACCGTAGTGCGGCTGCTTTAACAAAAAAGACTTGTTTTGTCAAAATCTTTACCTTAGGTTTTTGCTGACATAAAGACTGTCATGTCAAAGTAATGACTTACAGAAAATCTGCAGTTCTGCGGTATTTGCACATAACAGGGAACGAGAACAGGAAACTGCATGTATAGCTAGCTACCTTTCAAGCTGATGGGGAAACCAGCCCAGGTTCAGCTCCTAAATGAAGCTTCCTGTTACAAGGCTTCCAAACACGTGAGGATTTATAACGCAACTTTACATCAACTTTTAAAGTTAGTTTGCAAGTCTCGCTTATTTGGAAACAGTTATTCATAGTTCCCCATTTTATTTATCTACTTATTAAATTTATATTTCGTCTTTCTCCCAAAAATGTTTTCATGTTAACCAGAAGCTATGTTTAAATGCTTTATCCTGGCTTGTTCTGCTGCTTGCACAAAGGGAGGAGTGAAGCAGTACTAAGGGATCTGTCTGTGTGTGAGTGGCAGGCATGTGGCTGATGCGTAGCATGGTTAGTTAATCCAAGGTTACAATATTATCCTGATGTGCAAACCAGGGTAGTGACTGCACAAGAATGGTTACCTTTTCTTTTATGGGTCCTTCGTCTGGCAGGACTGAACTGACCTTGTACTTTGAGAAGAAGTTGATTAAAAAACAGTATCAATGAGTATAAATTTCAAAACAGGGAAACCCATGGCTGATGTCTTAAGTCTTGTTCAAGACAGCTGTGGGATAGCAGATTTCAATCACTTGGAAAGATAGAGGTTAAAGCAGATGTCAGTAACAGTGGAAGGCCAGGGGGCTGTCTTAGCATCCCAGGAAACCTTGGAGGGCTGCACTACTCACCATCAAATATCAAAATATTTTGCCCCCAAATGCCCTCTGTAGGATACAGGGGCATCCTTACCTGGTGGTGCAGTGGTTAAATGCCTGTACTGCAGCCACTCACTCAAAACCATAAGGTGGCGAGTTCAAGACCAGCAAAGGGCTGAAGCTCGACTCAGGCTTGCATCCTTCCCAGGTTGCTAAAATGAGTACCCAGATTGTTAGGGGGCAAATAGCTTACAATTGTAAACCGCTTAGACACTCCTTAAGGGTATGAAGCGGTATATAAATGAAGCTGTTTTGTTTGTTTTACCATTTTTCTGTGACTTCCTGGCATGTAGAGGACGTTTTGAGGCAAAAAATCCTTTTGAAGCAAAATATTTTTGTGGCTCCTGGGAGGCCCTGGGGCCCACAAAAATGGCCAATGTGCCAAACCTTGCTCATCCCTGCTTTAAAACTTTCTGTTGCTGCACTTGATCAACCTACTAGACACAGAAAATAAGAAAAAAGAGAATGTCATTCTTGAACAAAGGAACCACAAATAGAGATCCCTGCATAATATTGCTGAATAATAATTATTAATAATAATAATAATAATTTAAATCCTGCCTCTCCAATTGGATCGAGATGCATTAAAATACATTAAAATACCAAATAATGATTAATATCATAAAAACGTTTATAACCTAAAAACCCACCCATCATCAAATTTAAAATGACATTTCAGAACAAATATGAGTAAACAAGGTCAAGCAGGTAGGCAGTTGATGGAGCAGACAAGTTAATCTGGGAAGGCCTTCCAGAAGAGGTCTGTCTGGACTTCTTTTTTTAAGCAGTCAAGTTGGGTAATATTTTGGATCTCCTCTGGCAGGTCATTTAGGGGCAATTTAGGGGCAACAGAAAAAAAGGTCTTTTGAGAGACTTTAGTAAGCCTAGGTTTTTTGTTTGTTTGTTTGTTTTTGGCTGCAACAAAATTTTACCTGAGGATCTAAGCATGCAGGGCAGATTATATGGGATAAGGCGCTCCGGTAGGTAGGCTGGGCCCAAGCCATGAAGGGCTTTAAAGAATTATACCTTATCAAGAAGTTTATTTGTCTCACCTCAGGACTGAATATTGGCATCAGTGCATTGTAAGATGTTTTATCATTAATTACTGCTAATTTTTATGTTAATGTGCTTTTCGTGCATGTATTAGACCCATAACTTTATTTATTTATGGGATTTATAGCCCATCCTTCTCCCAAAATGGGATTCAAGGTAGCTGTCATTGTCACAGCCACACATTTGTCACATAATTGTCACAGACAGTTCTTTGCATTTTATTTGAATAAATACCTCACTTTTTATACTTCATTTGTTTTCGCCACCCATGTGTATTTATGTTGGCCATCTTGACAGGATATTTCATGAACATTAGTACACTCCCTCCAAATCCATGAAAGGTTGTCATAGATCTGTCAGTTTTTAAAGTGCCACAAGACTGTTTGCATGTCCAAGTTGGAGCTGTGTGAGATGGCTGTAGTGGTTATAATTTCAAAAGAAAAAAGGAGGGGCTGGTTATCCAGGGGAACCCTGTTTTGCTTCTTTTAGCCTCTTGAGCTGATAGACAAATGGGGGACTGTAGTGAGCTGAGTGGCCTAGGAGGTAGCTGATCCACAAGGCTGTTAGCAGTTCTCAGTTTGTTTTCTGTGAGCTGTGTTTAGCAGTACCAATTCTTGTTTGACACCGCTCGCCTCCCCTGTCTTCAATATGCCCAAGCCCTCTCCCCCTTTTCCCCAACAATGAGAGGTAAACAGCTCTTCAAAATTATTGTCATTATCGGCTTTGTCATTTCCTTGTGCTGCAAGGCTTTTCGTTTTGCTGTCTTTGACAGTATCCTTTCCGAGTGAACCTTATTACCTGCATTTACTCCAAAGTGTATAATTATTGTAATTAAGGTGGGTAATTAGGAAGAACTTGTTGAATTGAGGGACATAGTATGTGGCATCCTGCAGATAAAGAACTCTGATTTATAGTAACATTTTCCCCCCTTTGCAGAACTATTTAAGCTTTTTTTCTGCCTCGTTTCAACATGCTTTAAAGAGAGACAATTGTCTGCTACAAACTTTTCCGGCACTACTTATAATCTACCTTATTCTTCATAACACAGTTTTACTTTAATGAAGTGCTGGAATGGTTTTTTATTTCTTAGGAAAAAGATACAGGTGTTGACCACGTCCTGTTCAGCACATGCTGGTCCAGGTGGACAGGACAAAAAAAAAAAATCAAACTCTACAGGCGTCCCAATTTAGATTCTGTTGGTTGCAATGCAGAGGTGATGATTTTGACCTCCTTTGGTTTTGGATTGTGCAGCTTCACATGTGTACAATATGAGGTTTCATAATGGCTCAAAACTAGTGTCTGAATAGCTGGAAATTTCTCCTAATTTTTATTCCCCCAGCGCTGAATGCTTAACATACAAACTAATCATTCTTTGGTGAAGGCGCTAATGTTGCACAGATGGTATCAAAGCACTTCCCTTTGGTTTTTAATAAGGGACTAGTTTGTCAAAGGGATTTCTCAACTTCTGTTCTGAAAACACATAATAGAGAATAATTTCAGTGATGCACAATGTGCATCATTATATTCTTTTGATACAGATTAATGATAGTTAAACCACATTTTCTAATTGCTGCTTTTTTCTCTATAGCTTGTTAGCGTATTACAGGGAAATAATGGATAAGCCGTGCTCTAGCTATACATCTTTCGAGATCTCAAATATTGTCTGCTCTGAAGTATTCTTAAATTTAAGGATAGTTTAAGTGTTACCCCAAGGAAACTTGGGTCCTCCTGTATCGTGCCTCTTCATTTTGAACAGAGTTTCCTCCTATACAATAAGCCTGTGTACAAGTGAATATTAAATCTATGCCTGTTACCCGGTACAGATATTTCCTGCATTTGAGTCTTATTTGTCAGATATAAAGATTTCTGTGCTATGTCAATATGGTAATGATTGTGGCCAGTTATAGGAGCCTGGTCACTCTTACTTGCTGTGAATGATTTTTTAATAAATTCATTGCATTTGGTAATTTATATACTGAACACATAGATATTTTGAAGGGGTCCACTTTTCTGCATTCTCATTGATAGACACCTCCATTTGTTTGAATGTTAATGTAACTGAACTCTAGGTATACAGATGATGTTCAATTCTATAATTTTGTGGAGGGGAAACCACTTCTGTAATCAAAGCAGAGCTTTCAACATACTAATCTGTTGTTGTGTGCCTTGAATTCATTTCTGGTGAACCTATCCTGTGTTTTCTTTGCAAGATTTATTTAGAGGGGGGTTTGCCTTTGCTTTCCTCTGAGGCTGAGAGAGTATGACTTGCACAGGGTCATGGATTGGGTTTCCATGGGGATTTGAACCCTGGTCTCCAAAGTCATAGTCTCTTTTAATAATAGTAAATAATAATACGTTCAAAGGGTGCCAGTGTGCTGTAATGGTCTGAGCATTAGCTCAGAATGTTTTTACCTGCTGCCGAAAGGAGAGCAGGGATGGGGCCATCCTGGCCTCTCTAGGGAGCGACTTCCAGAGCCTGGGAACATACTAATAGTGAGCACATTTTCTAAGTGAGGGCCTTTATGTGGCCAAAAGAGGGCACTATCCACACACACAAGAGAGAGTATCCACTAAAATCTGTAGTGGAAAATAAATTACAACAAGGGGACTCTTCCAAAACCCCAATTGAACTGAGTATACTGAGCATGACCCAGAATGTAGACCGAGTGTAGCAGTGTAGGAAGGGATCTCATGACGGGAAATGAAATGGATTATCCTGGAAGAGGGTGATAGTCTGGAACCCTGAACAGCAGCACTTCACACTACAGTATTTTATTACAGGTCCCAGAAATGTGATTGTAAAATGTTGGAATTACCCCAAAAAAAAAACCCAGAAGTACTGTCATACTGTAGTTATTTATTGCCCTACTTTTCTTTCAACTCACAGTCTGTCCTAAAGAAAGTAAAGAAGAAAAGCAAGTAGTTGGAGCGATAGTGCTTCTGGAATTTCTTGCAGATCTTCTGATTTATTTATTTTTGACAGGTTCTTTTCTGCTCAGTGGAAAATTTGAGTTCAGCCATTACTTATGCAGAGCAGAATTTAAAGACCTGAAACCAAACTTGACAGCACAAACCCTATATGCTTGGCTCATTCTAGCTTGCCAGTTCATGGTAAACAACGGTTTCTCTGTTGGATCTTGAACTTTTTTTAACCAAAGACCAGTGTGATACCAGAATTAAGCCACTATATCCATAATGCAAACTTGAAAGTTCCTTTAAAATAAGTTAATAAACATTGGGGACATCTCTCCAATTCAGTGCAGTACTCAAACTTCTGCATACATTGACAAACCAAAGAATCCCTCGCCCTATTTCTACTAATGGCAGCAAATAATAACAAAGCTGAGCTGGTATTTCTCTAATAGGATTTCCCCCCTTTTTCCTGAGCTGGTTTTTCTCTGTTCTGCTTCATGGACGTGAATATTTATATCAAGGTAAATATTTTGCAATTAATCTTGTCAACGTATAAACAGAGAAGAAGACAAGAGTAAATATCATCTGCGGAGTGTTTTCTTCCTCAATCTGTTGGCAATCAAGCTTCCTAGATTCTATTGTTAGACTAAAATTAGATCTCAGATTGGCTCCTTGGTGATGGGCTTCCATAGCTGTGGGTTGTTTTTAGTGTTTTTGTTTCTATGGCTCTAGGCAAGCTGAGCAGGAGCAGCCATTTAATGGACAAGCCTCGGCATACTATTGGGAAATTTGGATTTTTCAATTAATTAATTGGTTGTCATTACCGAAGGCTCTTTTATACTTGGAGTGGGCAATAACTTATTGGTACAACTTCCCCTCTCAAAGCCCTCTCAACATATACACTAATTGGAGAAGAATGAAATTTGCATTTAGTCTAACACATTGAATATCTTACAGAAGTTCAGGAAAGCTTCCATTGTGATGCCCTCTGCTCTGTTAATTTTCTTTGCAAGTTTTTCATTTAAATTTTGATAACATGGATTTTTATCTTTCCCCTTGCTGGGGTATTTATGCAGTCTACTTCAGTTGTGGAAAATGGTTTTAAAAAACCCATTATATTCTTTAAAAAAAAGAAAAGAAAATTATAGCTGGAATTTTAATGCAGTGATGTAGAAGTAATGTTAACTACATTTAGTCTCAAAGGGCTACAGGTTTTTTTTTAAGTATTACACATTTGGTTTGCATGCCTATGCTCCTAGAATGTTAAGCAACTAAAATCTTCCTTAGTTTAATGTTTCAGTGTAACTCGTGTTCTTTTTCTTAATGCTCTGCATTAGGAGAACCATTTGTGTAGGGCTTGGGTTCTCAGAATATGGCCTGCGCCGCAGGTGCTGCTTAGGTATTTACATAGATTTGCAATAGTTCTCAGGACTATGTAGTCCTTCCATGCTGGTGTCTGATCTTACTTAAAACAAGGATGATGTTGGTCCAGTTTCAGAGACACAGAGGCGAAACATGGCTGGATGTTGTAACCACCGAGGCCTTTGCTGACATGTTGGTTACACAAATCTGCCTTATGTGGAGTAAGACCACTGGTCCAGCTACCTTAGTACTGCCCACTTTAGATCAGGCTTCCCAGTGCTTTAATTATAGTGGCCACAAACATCCTCCCCCTGCTCTTAAATTGGTCTGCTGATTTATTTTTTTTAAATGAAGTGGTTAAACAGGACCAGATGGTTAGTTAAAAGAATTTATGTACAAGGTGTAGTTGTAGTACAGGAAACAAACTTTGTTCACTAGTTCCATGTCCAAACCAAGACATTATCTTCGAGATCTAGTCTTAAGTCAATTTAAAACCAGTAAGCATGAAGTCTGCCCACTCTTGGACTACATTGCTTGGTAGTCACTCTTCAGCTTCCCTGTGATCAATTTGGAGATGCCAGAGACTGAAGACAGTACATTCTGCATACAGAGCATGTGCTTTGCCACTGAACTGTGGACTTTCCTGCCTTCTTCCCCTTCTTTTTCTTGGTTTGGAAGGCATTCACAAACCATAGTTTGCTGGTTCAAATGTAATGGCAAAGGATGGCTTTCTTCAATATAGGAAGGAGAGTAAAAGGGAGTGATTAAGCACTGGGCTCATTTCCTCTGTGCTGAACTGTGTTTTGACACTGTGTAAATTGACCCCATTATCTATGGGTGAGTGAAGTAATTCTGTCTTTTTACAGAAGCTCTGTTGAGATGCCTTATTCAAACATGGTTAAGTTTGAATATCAGCTACAATTTGGTTTGATTCCTGAAATGACAAACCAGAGTATGTATTGTCTGCCAAAGTAGAATTAAATTTTTTTGAAAATTTGAAAAAGATAATTTCCTTCTACAGATTTTGTTTTGTGGAGCATTCTAGCATGTAACCTCCCACTTATAGCCATAGGTGGGGCAGCCCAGACACAGGGAGAGTAAGCGGCCACTTATTACAATTGTTTATTGTGGTTTTCCCTGCTTAATCCTTAATTCTGATTTTCTCTCCAGGTTCTGGAGGTAACCTATCTGCTCCAGAAGAGGTGGCCTGTGTGCCAGGAATGAAGAAGGAGATCAAAATGTGGTTCAGTCCTCGTAGTAGGAAAATGAGATTTACTCTGAAGAGAAGGCCACAGAAGCCAGAGGCTGTCGTGGAGAAGGACAGCCTACCTCATGCCTTGACTTCTGCATATGATTTCATTTCTTCTCCTCCTCAAGAGACTTTCAGAGAGGATAAGAAACGTCAACCAAAATGTAAGAAAAAACTGAGAAAAAAGACTTTAGAAGATATCAACCAACAATGGGGACTGCTGGGGGGAAGAAGGAAAAACATAAGTGAACATATCAAGGACAATTCAAGTGAAAACAAAGCAAATTTAGTGTCATTTTGCAGTCAAACTATGGTTATCCCAAGTCCAGACTCAAAATGCACATCTGAAAAAAGATCTGTAATGGGGGAAGAGGCTGTGCAGAATGAGAGTGAACTTGCTACAGGTGATAGTACATCTGTGAAAACTACACCAAAGAGCAGTAGGGATAAGTTATCTAGTATGTGTGACTTCACTGAAGAAAGCTTGACTTCAGAAGAGTATCTCTTTTCAAGAAACAGTGCAACTAAACGTGGCAGACAACTGACTGGATCTCCTACATCTATACGTAAACGTTCCAGAAGGAAAGAACAGAACATACAAGGGAGATCATCCTCGCTGAAAAAGTTGCCAACCCAGAATTTCCATGGTAAAATCTCTCCCACATTTGATACTATAAGGTCTTCTCAATCTGGCATCACATCAACACTTAGAAGCTCTGAAGGCTTTCAGCTTGCAAGCGATGACATATTTCCAGGAACACCTCTAAAGTCCAATAATGCCACTCAAAAGGAGACACAGCAAACTGAGCCTTCCTCCAAGAAGTCTCCGAATAATTCATCACTGAAAAGAAATCATAAAGGGGAGACTCTGCTCCACATAGCTTCCATTGAGGTAAGGTAAACTATGCTTTATCCAAGGGAACAAAAGATTTCTGAAAGCAATATGAATACTCATGGCTTTCAGAAAGAACACTTAAGAGTAAGCAGCAGCTCTTAGTGGTGGAATTTATGTAAAGAATCACAGGCATCTGAGGAACATCATTCCCTCTCTTTTCCAGAAATAGGAAAATGCCTGATATGCCGTGACTAGTGCATCTAAAGATATACTGTATATACTTGTCTTATGCCCAAAAATTGACCCAAAATTCCAGGTCATCTTATTTATGGGTCAGTATGGTAATGTGTTAGCAGCTCTTTCAGATTTTGCCATGCAGTGGGGAGAGCAGTTTCTTTATCTCTTGAGCCAAACAGGGTCAGCACTTGAATGGGAGACTTCCAACAACTACCAGGTTCTATAGGCTATATTTCAGAGGAAGGAACTGGCAAAACCACCTCTGAGTATTTGTGGGGTTGTTGTAAGTCAACAGGTGACTTGAAGGCTCATGTACACACATATAAAAAGTGACAGTTTTAGTTACTATTGAATAAGGAAGAGCTGGTTTAATTTGGAGTCCCCTCATAACTTTTTGTTTCTTCTTAAGTAACTTTTCAAGCATTGCGTCTATGCCCTCCTTCCTAGAGTTCTGTCAATGAGAGCCATCAACAAGGCCATCTTCATGGCAGAATTGTTCTTATCTGTATCTATGACTTATGGGATTTACTTTGTCTAAGAGACTAAAAGCATAGTTGTGTGAAAATGGCTCAGTGTACAAATGTTTTTGTTCTCCAGCATTAAACATTTGTATAGATTTTGGACAGTCTGTAACCCAAGAAGTAGCTTGTTGATGTGCAGAAATAGTTACTGCTGAGGAAAGAGATTATTGCTTTGGACACACATGTATTCTCTTTCCTGAGGCCCTGCCTGTCTCATGGGAATTGTCTATTTTGCTTTCTGTATGTAAATTTTAACGCAAATAACTACTTTTTTTGGGGGGGGGAGGGAGGCTTACTCCATTCAAGTACAGCTATTCTTACTGGGTACAGTATTTGTAAAACCAAACTTTCCATTTTAAATGGAAGCAGAAACTGCACATTATTGCATACAAATTCCCAATCTGAAATCGCTTACATTTAATTAGTCATGGGGGGACACAGTTGTATTGATGAGAATGCTTCTGCTTGGTTGTAATTGCTATTCCTTGAGTTTATTGAAATCAGCATTTTCTTCATTAAAATGGCATGTGCAAACTATCTCTGGATTCTTTCCACAGGGATATTTGTAAAGGAAGATGTTGAGCTAGGTTGTTCTGAAAAACTGACTTACCTTAGCAATTTTCCTCTAATGAAAGTCCCTTTCCTTCAGGTTTGCAATATGTTTGTATATATTAAGGAAGCAAGTAACTCTGGTGGGAGTGAGAAATGAGAGCAGTCCTGTTATTATTCCAATATTCAGTTTTTTTTCTGTGGGGAAATTCATATTAAACTAAGTGATAAATTAGTTTTGCAAATCAGCCACAAAATAGGGTTAAAGTTAAGATCTGCCATAGGTTATCTTATTTGCTTTTCCTTTATAACCTTGGATGCATCACTTCCTGCATGTTTAATATGTAACAGTAATAGAAGGCCCTTGTATATAGGACAGTATAGAGATTACTTTGGAAGTTGGGGGGCAGAGAGAGGGCAAGGCATATGATCCTGTGAAAAATGTCTGAATGGTCCTTGGAATGCCCTTGTTCAATTAATATGGGGCAATTCTAGTTACGTTTTAGAACCTTCTGAAATTTTAGGACTTGGGGGACCTTTGAGACAGCACAAAGGCATGGTTCAGATGATTTTTGAAAATGATTTGGATATGAATTGCAGGCTCTTGAATTAGGTTAATCAAGTTGGTATAATAGTCAAGTGCTAGACATAGGGACTAAACAGACCAGCGTTTAATTTCAGCCTCGGGGCAGAGTGGGGGGCTTATTGCATGCCCCGATGCCAGCATCATGCAGCACGCCCAACTGCATGGTGGGAGGTGTCATGGCACTCCTTTGGTGCAGCATTTAGACACACTGTGCCAAAGGAGCCCCAAAAAGACACCGCCGCGGCGGCAAGGATGTCTTTTTGCTGACGCTAAAAGGAGCAGCATATTGCCATTTCTTTTAGCGCTGGTAAAGCGCTGGACCGGGGTCGTGGTGTGTGGTTGCCATAGCCCCAATCTGGCGAGGAAAGGAGCAGTGGGACGTCACTCTATTGGGGCGGTCTTTTTGAGCCCCATAGTTTTCTGACTTGGGCATTGTAGCAAACTGGTTAGTGCCGAAATGGCATAACAGAGAAGTGTTGTCAGAGCTACTGTATATATTTGACCGTGTCACCCTCAGTATAAGTTGAGGGCAGGTTTTGGGGGCTGAAATTAGGGATTTTGATATGACCTGTGGATAAGTCAGGGGTAAAGCTTAAGGACATGTGACAAGGGATGTAAAGGACAAAGCAAAGGGGAATGATGCCAAAGAATTTACTAAGTTCTAACTGTTCTGCTTACCGTAAAGGCTGGATGGATGAGAAGGAAAGTGAATTAAACTATAACTGTGGGAGATGAGGCTTAAAAAAATGCATGTGTCAAAAAGAATGGAAAGGCAAAGAAAATGTTGAGTGCATTAGCAGTGATTTTAGCCTTTTAACTTTTACGTGATAACTTTGCCTAATTTTAACCCAGAAAAGCTGACAAGCATACATACGTGCCTTATTCTGATCCTTGAAAGCCCAATTCCTCTTGATGATCCATTGAGGGGAAGCTCCAGAGACCTGTCTGTACCACAGTTTTCCTGCGTAGGCATTTAAAAAGGTTTACAGGTGGCACCACAGGGGAGAGAGTAGAGGAGGTTGGTGCTTCTTTGAGGTGCTTCTGGGATGGATGCCACGGTACTTAGAAAAGGGGTGGATCCTTCTTTGAAAAGAGTTAAAGGTTTTTGGGTCACTTTTTGACTGAAATTTCTAGACTTACACATGAGTATATACAGGACTTTTTTGGACTACAGTAGTTCTGTGGCCATGCTGAGTAGATTCTAGGTTTTTGAGTGTTGCCATTTTCGCTTGGGATACATGTTGGCAATGTGCATTTGAGTCATTTTTTTCATATCCAAAGGGTAAGCCCCCCAACAACAATGGTTGATCATGAAATTACTTTGAGGGCTAAGGAAGACACTGAATCAAATCAGAAATTAAGATAGTGTGTGTGTGTGTGTGTGTGAGAGAGAGAGAGAGAGAGACAGCATATATCTTTTGTCTGTTAATAAGAGGAAGAAGGAAGAATCCTCAACAACAGAGTTGAGTGTAAGAGTAAGAAAGATTTTGCATTGCTTTGCCCCAGTCACCAAAAGATATGCCATTCAATTAGGCATCCAATGATAAGTGCCAGCTGTTGGACAGAGCATTTTTGAGCAATATTGCCTTTGAAAGTTGGAAGTCCACATTCAGTTACACATACACATATGTAGGGTCTTCCCCCCCCCCCCGCCAAATTTGCCTAAGTACCCTGAAGGCACCAGGCCTTGTCTGGTCCTCAAAGCTAAACAGACTTCATACTTTGAAGAAAGACCACTATGGAATGACACGTTAGAAGATGGCAGTGGCAAACTACATCTTGAGCATTCCTTGTCTAAGAAAAAGCAAGATACTCATAAGGTCACAATAAGTTGGCAGGCACATACTTATGCTTTTAGAAACAATTATATTATGTTTTTCTGTAGGCAACCCATAGATAATTGAATTTCCAGATGAGGAAAAGATGTAGAGATGCCAAGGCTACTCCCTGAAATGGGAGGAGTGGATTTTGGTTGGATGGTGGTCTTCACACTCAAGCTTGTATCTTTGTCAGTCTGATAACAAGGAACAGATGAAATGGAAGGCTAGCCATAGGTTGAAGCACCCTGGCAGTAGATAGAAGGGGGAGAGGACCATTTTTCCTTTGCATACTTCCAGATCATATTTTGGAATATTTTCTGAACTGAGGAATTGATTATTGAAATGATAACCTTGTGCAGTACTTCTGGGACATAGAGATCATGTAAGCTAGAGTAAGTTTCAATTTTAACAATATTTTTTTGTACTGAAATGTCTATAAACATGCACTAGTTTCATGGGGGGGGGGCAGGAGAGTTAGTCCTATTTCCATGTGATTGTTGGACTTAATGTGGGAACAATAACTCAGGCCCTTTGAGCAAGAGGTTACTGGCACCCATAAATAATGGCCGCCTGATACGCCATCCCCCCAAATTGTGGATTCCATGTATATGGAACATAGTTTGACAATTGCTAACTAGAGCCTTCTCTAGTGTAATACGGTACACACATTGTCTGCAGCCACACATCAGTGCAATTCTTTTCATCTTTGGGTCTGGTTTTTCTGCCAAAACAAAGGAGATGGTTTTTGAGGGTCAGAATTCATGGAAGAAAATCCAGGTGCCACTTTGAACCAACCAACAGAAGTATTTTTGTTTTCCTCTATTAGTTTTCCCCATTAAAGTTTTCTGAATTTCTTATCCTATTATGTTTGTCGATTTGTCAGTGTAATGGAAAGAGTCTTGCAGGAGAGTAGATGAGAATTACACTTAATTCTTCTGGGACTTCATTAATTATCAAATAAATCCATACTATTTTCATTAGTGTGTAAGGCTTAATATAGCAAACGTAATGGAAGTTAAATGACTTGTACATTTTGGACTCTTAAAAGAGGATTAACAACACTAGGCATTTAAAATTAAGTATGTTGTGTTGTTCCAGATCAATCTAAACTGGAATTGCAGGAAGGTCTTTGCCATTTTACTACTTTGATGCTCATTGTAAACATTTTAAAAGCATATTGGCTCTGAAAAAGGGTTTTGGAATTAGATGAGTTCGCTGCTGAAATGCATTAATAAACTGAAACGAATGTAGCTATTTGCCTAGCAAACTAGAATACCAAGGTTTTTTCCCCATTACCCACAATAATCATTAAGGCAAAATAAAGCTAGTTAAACAAAATAGTGACCTTATGTATTTGGGCAACATCTATGCAAGTCCTCTATCACAAACGTCACTGATTTTAATTGAATGTGTTGTTTCATAATTATTTTAATAGAATGATTTGTGTTACTCTTTTGATGTATTAACTTTGCTGTAAGGGTGTGGAAAATCTGTAAGCTTCCTATGTTCATGCAATTTTAATTTTTGCAGTCACCTTCTAACTTTGCAATGTTGTGAATATACTACTTTGAAGGGTTATATTTCTTGTGTAAATTGCATCTGTGTGACACATATTGCCAGAGGCTTGCTATAAGATAGTTTTCTGAAACTGAGTGGGGCAGACTGCAACCAACACATGAACTCAGACTAGATCCTCCTGAAAAGCTGGCATTTTAACTAACCTGACTTAACTCACAAGTACAATTCTAGCACTGAACAAAGCTCAGAGCCCTTTGTCAGAAGAGTGATTTGCCTGTTGTAGTACCTGACTTTATCTCTAGATCTGAGGTCATAGTCTTCAGTAGAGGGACCTCATGACTGGGCAGAAGCAAACATAGTTCTCAAAGTGGGAGGCTTTGTAACTTCAAACAGATAAGCAAAACTTTACTGCTTATGTTTTGTGTGTGCACATGGCTTGTTGACTTATGGCAGTCCCATGAATTTCATAGGATTTTCTCAGGCAAGAAACATTCAGTGTGGGTTTGCCAATTCCTTCTTCTGAAATGTAGCCTATAGCATCTGGTACTTGGTGGTTTCCCAACCAAGTACTTACCAGGGTTGACCCTGATTAGTTTCCAAAATCATACAGGATCTAGTGCCTTTAGGGTTTTTAGGATGAACTTGCTTATGTATTCCCTTTTGACTTATTCTACATGTGGTCATTGAAGACCCCCTTCCTTCACAAAATCTCAAAGCAAAAATGTAAATGCTGTGACTACAACACTTTCATTTTGCTTCTCTTCCATCGCTATCTGATACTGAAGCCTGTGAATTTTAAAAGCTAGTGTGATGTATTTTATGCCTTTTGGCTGTCCTTCTAAAGGTATCTCCACAGTATGGAATTTGGAGGTAGTCGCTGAAGGATGTAGTCATGGAATTTGGATGTAGTCATTGTATGGAATTTGGATGTAGTCCCTTTTGTATACAGCCGTAATTGCATGAGAACCGTGTGTTATGTTACCATGTGGCTGTGTTGTGTGTATAAATATTGAAGCCATGTCTCTGGAGTTCATTATGTGAGTTTTTTCCTACCCCATTGGGCATCGTACTTGAGGAAAGGAAGCATTTGAATGGCATTTGGATGGGGAAAGGAAGCATTTGGATGGCATTTGGATGGGACTGAGAACCCAAAGGATATTGCACTTGGAGATTAATTTCCATGTGCCTGTAGCAGTTGTATGACATCCTACTCCATAGAAATTTCCCATATACAGCATGCCTGTGCCATATGTGAGGGTACCATATGCAGCTTTAACCTCATACGGTTACGGAGAATGGTGTGTAAGGAGACTGGTGCGCATGCCCACAGTGCGCATGCCGTGCCAGACGTGGAAACACTCCCCCATTGAAACTAATGAGGTTTGAGCTTACACGTTTTCCTCCATATGCCGGGGTTCCGGAACAGATCCCTGTGTATGGGGAGGGCCCACTGTAGTTATAGCTGTTTGTGTGAAGGGAGCCAGACTACTTTAAAGTTTAGGAGGACTGTTTTTCTCTGGCATTCTTAATGTGATCATAACTAAAGGCAGATTGGGCAATACATTTCCTTCTTTGAAAAAAAGTTAATTCATGTTAGTTCAACAGGACTCTGAATAATACCAGAGGTCTGTTAAGTTTTTTACATTAAAAAAAAAGTGGATATAGGAAAACACTGAAAAGGATGTGTTTCTTCAGTGTCTTCTTGTTTGTTGTTTGTTGTTGTTGTGTGACTTCAAGCCATTTCTGATGGCGAATCTAAGACTAACCTATCATGAGGTTTTCTTGGCAAGATTTGTTAGGAGGAGATTTGCTATTGCCTTCCCCTGAGTCTGAAAGCATATAGCTTACCCAAGGTTTCATGATCTAGCTGGGAATCGAACCCAGAGTCATAGTCCAATGCTCAAACCACTACTAATTTACTCTTCTCTTTAGAGAGAGATGCAAGATGTACACCCAATGTGAATTTCATTTTATATATTTGAAGTTTGAGTATCTTTACATAGATGTCGTTTTTTGGCTATGAGTGAGATAAAACAAGTGATAATTTCTGTCAATTTTGGATCAAAGAATAATCCAACAAACACTTTAACGTGTCAATAAAATATAGACTATGGAGTTTAGCACATTGGCTTTAATCCCTGATGGGATTATCCCTGACAGGATAAAGGCATATTTAATTTATCACATTCATCCATTCCAAGGCAAATGCAGCCCGTATACAGCCTGGATGCCAGCCAGGCTTATCCTGCGTCTTTTCAAAAATAGGATTTTGAAAATTAAATGCGCCTTTATCCTATCGGGAATAAGGCAGTTTAAAGCCAATGTACTATCTCCTAAATTTTAAGAACAGATAGCCTAAAAATGCCTTCCCAAATCTCAGTGCTTATTTCCCATGGTTTTATGCACTTTTCTCCAAATAGTTTCTTTCATTTGAAATAGATTTCTTTCTTTCTGGGATGTTTTAAATCACTTCTAAATATATCATGAAATAATTTATCAGCTGCTAATGACGAGGCAATTTGAAACCAAGCACAGGGTGCTGTTTTCTTATGCTATAAACATGCACACAATTTTATAATCAAATATAGATCTTCCAGACAGATCAGCCTGGGCTTGGATAATACATGGTGTTGTGTGGCGTTTCATATTTTTCTGTTTCCAAATCTGTAACGATAGAGGAATGGCTGCATGTTTGATCTAAATGTGACATTGTTCTAGATGCTTCAAAATTTGACAGAGGGTCTTTGATTGTCATCTAAATCTTAGTTGCCAAGCCAAAAACCCAAAAGGGGCACTCTGAACAAGAAAAAAAAGTAGAACTTTGATATAATTCACCTGGAAAATAATTACTTCAAATCACTAGGAAAACAGGACAGGGCTCTCCGAGGCTCTGCTGCTACGATTCATGAGGTTAAAAAAAGAACTGGAAAATTGGACATGGTTCTAGGAGGCAGTGCTACTAGGATTCCCGCTTAATGTTGATAAGAAGGGGAAAAATAGGAGGCTCTGTGAACTCTTTCCAGGTTTTTAGGTATCCAGACCTGGACAGCTCCAGATACAGTTCTTTTTTCCCTTTTCTGAATTAACAATTTCTAAATACTTAGTGCTATGGAACATCGACACACCTCTCCATACATGCACATGCGCTTGTGCATACACACACAGTACTTTCACTTAGCATTTCCTACAATCTGGGTTGTGATCATTTTTGGAAGGCGTTCATTCCCCTGTTGCATTCTGAAAGTCTTCATCCAAGTAACAAGGACTGTGGGAAGTACAGTTTTCAAGGTTCAGATGTTCATAACTAAGACCACAGGCTCACCTGGTTGTACATTTATAATCTGCAGAAATTTTGAAAGCAATGGGGGGGGGGGGAGAATCCAGGGTTTTTCTATGTGAGAGGGAAGATGGGAATTCTCAGAAAAATGTGAGAAGGCAATATTACCACCCTTCACATATCAAAATACATTTTGTTACTGGGGGAACATTATTGTCTGATGCATGGGAAAGTACTCTTTATTTATAATATAATTTCAAAGAACTTTTTTTTTTTAAAAAAAAATGTTATTACAAGCTGATCTACGAAGATCTGAACTGTGAGGAACACCCAAACTATAACAAGGCTTTTTGATTTTGGCAGTTTGAGCAGCAGGCACAAAATCCCCCTATAAAAACAGAAGAAACCGTCCTTAGTGACAAGCAGACATTAATATGCTCATTAAAAAAAAAATAACAACCCTGCAAATAGAAAAGCAACATCAGGAATTATAATGATCCCATACTGTACATAAAGGCTAAATAAATAAATAAATAAATAAAAATCTCACATAAAAGTCATCTTTTTTTAAGAAATGTTTTTAGTAACCATTTTGGGGCAAGAAATATATGAACATATTGTCATAAACATTTTATTCATCATTTTATTTATTTATTTATATGGCAATCAGCGTCTTACTTTTTAGTGCTCGTCCACCACTTAAAGCAGTTCACAGTAATTTAAAGCTACATTGCAGTGACATGCATTCAGTTTAGATAAATGTTTGAACTTGTGAGTTTGCCATTAACGAACCTCTGAATTAATTTTTTTTCTGTAGATAAAAATAAATGAGCTCAAGCAGAGTTTGGGAAATCTGTCATTCAACAAGTTGGACTCCAGTTGCCATTATCTGCTCAGGTATCTGCAGTGGCTAGGAGTGCTTTTGTACATTTAAAGCTTATTCTTGCAACACCGAATTTGGCCTCAGTGGTACATACCTTGGCTACGTACTGTTTGGAGTACTGTAATGAACTGTACTTGGGGCTGCCTTTGAAGAGAGTACGGAAACTGCATCTGGTCTGCAGTCAGAGTACAGTGGTCCCCCGGGTTACGAATCCCCCGGGGTACGAAAACCCCGGGATCCGAAAGAGCCGGGGCCGGAAAAATGGCCCCAGTTTAAAAAAAAAACCTGGGTTCCGAAAGGAAAGCGGCGCGAAATTCAAATCATGCCAAGTCCTTTCCTATACTTACAGTGGTCCCCCGGGTTACAAATGTTTTCGGTTTACGAAAGGGGTGCTGGAACGGATTACTTTCGTAACCTTGGGGACCACTGTACTTATTGAGGCCAGTTATAGGGACTGTTGTTAAAACAGCTCCATTGTCTCCCAGTTTGTTTCCAGGCACAATTCAGGGTACAAGTTATGATCAATAAAGCCCGATATGGCTCAGGTCCAGGCTGTCTGTCACATACAGAGAGACTGTATCTCCCTGTATGACCTGGCCCAGGCTCTGAGATCTTCAGGAGAAGCCCTTCTCTCTTTCCCACCACCATCACAAGCACGGTTGATGAAAACACTCTATGATCCCTGTATCCACAGGGGCAGTAACCATGCTTTCAGTTAGTTGCATCTGAAGAAATAGAGTCTCTCTAGATATCTTGGAGGTCCTCCAGCATGACTCCGTAGTCAATTTCCACCAGAAACACAGGGTCCCTTATTATCCATGATTTGGCGATAAGTCTTGGAATTTAGCAACTTGTGGAGAGCCAAAGTGAAAACCAAGGTTTTGTAACTATGGAGCTAGGGAACTTGGAATTGCAACAGATAGGGCTGTCATTGTTTCAGGGTGCATCTGCTGCGGAAAAGGAATCTGGCATCACTTTAAAAATCAATAGAAAATAAAACTTAATAATATAATACAAACCAATAATGCAGGACCACCTGCATTCGTATGAGTGTCTCTTATTACCAGTTTGCTAATACGGGCTTCCCAGACGTATCTAGCTGGCTTTCATAGGAACAGACCTCTGGACCAGATTCGCTTGATCTTTGGTCTAATGAAACATAGCTGCTCTTATGTTATATTCCTGATGAAAGATGTTGAATTTTGGAATGAAGGAATATTTATCTCATCCATTTGATTTAGAAACTCCTATATTTCTCTCAGTTCGTCCTATAATTTTCTCAGTTCCACCTTCTGTCTGACTAGCATCATGGAAAACTCTTCAGAAGTGGGAAAAGTGTAGCCTGTGGGCCATATATGGCCCTAAGCCCTTGTGGGGACAACCAGTGCACCTCAGGTATTTTTTGAAAAACAGTTGCCATCACAGTTGGCTATTGAAATTTGGCAGCAAACCACCATTTGGCAGAACAAATGTACTGCAGTGAACAGGAAAAAGAATTATCTTCACTAATAAATAGGATAGTAGATGTCGTATTAAAGTCATACTTAAGTACAGATAAGGTTCATTTATATGTTAATACATATTTAAGAATAATTAAACCTGAAGAAAGCTTATTTGTTAAAAATTAGTGGTGGAGAGTTTTATCAATAATGAAATTGTTCATTCCAAGTGCAAAGTAATCAAATAGGAGTGGAGGGGGATTTTATTTGTGGACACTACATGGGGAAAGTATTATTTGTTAGTAATGAAATTTAAATATAAAATTTATAAAATATAAAAATTATAAATAACGATTTTATTGGTTCTGTTTTTTAATGTTAAAAATGTTAAGCTATATCCCTTCTCTATAGGCCACATCCCTTCGGTGTGTGGCTTTTGAACATGTGCCCACTTTGAAAAGCCCTGCAAAAACTATCCATTCCTACTTTAAACATTTTTATCATTAATCTTTAGATCAAATTTTGGTCCTCCAAATGTTTTGGACTAACAGAATTCCTGACTGGTGTCCAAGCTGGCTGGGACTTCTGGGAGTTAAAGTCCAAAACACTTAGAGGGCAAAAGTTTGGGCAACAGTGCCTTAGAACAATCTTGTATGGTAATATTCTGTATTATTGATTCATATAAAGCTTCTGGGGCTAAATGAATTGTTTAATCTGTAGAGTCAAGAGCTTAAATAAGTCCCATTGATTCAGTGGGTCAACTCTACTTGGGACTATCATTTAGACTTAGCTCCCTACAGTTTTCTAAGTGCTATGGGGAAATTAAAAAAAGATCCCACAGGGATCCCATACTGTGGATAAGAGAGCTGGGCATCGACTTGGTTAATGCCCTCTATTAAGAGCATTGCTTACAACTTTTATACTCTTTAGCCATGCCATCAAACATCTTAAAATTGCTGGTAATTTTGAAAATTAAACGTAGCTCCCATCTTTAGAAAGCTTTCATTGATCTTCACAGGAAAGAAAGCTGCATTTTGTTGCTTGCTGCTTGTTATTTGAAGTTTTGTGGAGCCTTTGAATATGCATAGACCTTGAAGCTTGGCTTGGATAGTGCAAGTGCCACTGCCCAGGAATGCAAATATGTTTTATAGGTTAAAGGTGTAGGCATCCCTTGAAAATGCAGTTGTTTCCCTGTCTTGGTTTTCCACTCCATGCTTCAATCTATCCTTAGTGAGAATATTTTGTTCTGTTATCATAGGACGGAAATGAAATTATTTGGTTAAAGTAACTGCAAGTAAGATAAGCAGTGCTGGCATCTCGATGCAGGTAGTCACTGAAATATTAAACAGGAACTCTGTACGATCTTGTCTCCTCTTCCTATATTTTAATCATGCAATCCAATTCATTGCATGATGTGCACAAACATGTTTGTTGGCATCTGAATTGGTTAAAAGCACTTCATTTCAGGGCACTCAATAAGGCTGTTTATAATTCTGAATTATTACACATTTCAGATTGACTATGGAATGATATGTAAAAATGTGGCTGAACAGTATTTCACACTCATACATATTTGACTTTCCAGTCCCAAAGTAGATAATGTTCCCTTCCCAGTTAATTATGTGGTTTGGTTTTCAGCTGTTGTAATTTCAAACAAACCTTTTTTTTCCCCATGCAAGTTTCAATTCCTATGTGTGACAAGCTGCATTTCCTCCATTTCTTCCTTTCTAGAAACATCTACAAAGAACATGCCCACATATGCACAAGCTTCATTATTGCATATCCAGGACAGACTGTTCCTGTCTTCCTCACCCCATAAGTACATGCTAGGATCATCTGAGAAGGGGATGATGGATTTCCAATCCTTCTCTGGGCTTTACTAGATCCACACTGATAAAACTGTGATTGGGGTATTATGTCCCCCCGCTGCCCCCAAGGGATGGCAGAGTCAGTATACCGTGCTTCTGGGCACAGGTAACCATATCTGCAGTCTGCTTTGGCATGTTTTTGTTTAAAAACTCAGCTCTGGTAAGTTTTAGAATCCACCATTTCTATGTTTCATTTGAAAAACAGACAAACAAGCCCTAGGCATTCTGGAACTACTTAGCTTTTGAGTACGTAGATTCAGCATCAATGAAGTTAACCATCCATAGCTTGAAAATATTTTTTTAAAAAATCCAAAAAAAAAGCAAACTTTGATTTTGCTATTTCATATAAGGGAATTATATAAACCATTTTACTATGCTGTTGAATATAATGGGACCTGAGCATCCATGGAATTTGGTATCCACGGAGGTCCTGGAACCAATCCCCAGCGGACACCAAGGGCCGACTGTATATACCATATACACTTGTGTACCAGTTGTCTCATGTATAAGTCGAGGGAAAGTTTTAGGGCCAAGATCATGGCTTTTGATATGACCCATGGATAAAAGGATAAAACTTAGGGGCATCTCACAAAGGATGTAAAGGGGAAAACACCACCTCCATCCTTCCTTCTCCTTCTCTGGACCTTTCCTGACCACCTAATGTCACTTCCCTGCTGCTGGAGGAAAAGCTTTTAACATCGGTTTAAAAAGCAAAGGAACTGGAGGGAAACAGCGTGTTTGGTGGGCAGCGAAGGTTTTAACATTGAATTTATAAGGGAAGGAAGTGGAGTTAAATGGGGTGTTTGGAGAGATCTGGAGGAGGAGGATAGGGAGATAAAGTTTTAACATTGGATTAAAAGATGGACAACTCTTTCAGAAATCACTGCCGAGGCACATGGGGTGGTGCTTCTTTCAGGACCTTTCTAAGCAATATTACTGTATTGACCTATATAAGTTGACCCAGGATTTTAGAGTCAATTGTTGGGCCTATTTTTTAAACTTATAGTTAAGAATATATGGTACATCCGAATGGAAACTAGGGCTGATGTTGGTCCTTTTTTTTTTTTTATCAGTCTGAAAGTTCACTTCCCTGGTGCACTGATCTGATTGGCGAACATACTGACCTGGTTCTCGTGGCGATCAAAGGAAACTTTGGAAGACATGTCTGCCCTTTCCCATAAATACAAGCCATAAGCTTGGAAGTGCAGATTCAGAATTGTTACACCATGTGAGAGAAATTTTTTGCACAAATAAAACTAAGCCAAGTAGCTCCCAGGCACCAAACTGAGCTCCAAGAGAATCATTGGCAGTCTGGCTAGGAAGGAAACAGGAAGTGAATTCTGGATAGAGAAGAAATGTTCAAGAGTAAAATTTCCTCTATCCAGAATTCACTTCCTGTTTCCTTCCTATTTCCTCCCATTTGTCTCTATCGTTTGTCAAGAACGGGGAGGGGAGGAGGAACAAAAACAGACAAACAAACAAAAAACCACAAAATCCCATGCACCCAAGTCAGGGGGAAAATAGCTTTTTCCATGATTTCAAAATTCCTGGAAAGGCTATATCTCAAGATGCCTGTCTAGCTTGTGCTGTAATGCATACACAGTCCCAATTTCTATCTCTTCCCCATGTAATACTGTACAGAGCTGCCTTTGCACGGTTTTGTTTTCCTTCTACTGAGTAACAGAGGAAGTTTGGGCAGGAACCAAAGTTAGATCCTGTGTTTAGCCAGGCCTGTGGACCATTCGGGCATGTTCCAAAGCACTGTTTCTCTCTTGCCCTCTTTTCACCAGCTAACATTTTGTTCATGATAAAAGATACCTACAGAGGCAAATGAGAGTATGAAAAAGATGGCATTGCAATAGTCATTGTAGCCACACAACATGATGAACCAGGGAGCATAAGAAACCCTTGTTTTTATCTCTGTAAGCAGCATGCTAGTGCATGTTGTCACTTGGTCCCATTTTCAGCAGGAGCAGCTAATCAAACCGCTCAAGTTTACTTTAGTGTTTCATAGAACCATAGATTCAGAAGAGACCCCCCAAGGGCCGTCCAGTCCAACCCCATTCTGCCATGCAGGAATACACAATCAAAGCACCCCCAACAGATGGACATCCAGCCTCTAATTAAAAACTTCCAAAGAAGGAGATTCATCCAGTTATGTGCACTTCCGCCTCTCTGGCTCCGTTCCCTTCCAACACACCTTTTATTCTTTCGCCAAAGAGAAAAAAGTCAAAAAACTTTCTGGGATAAGAGAAAAAAAACTACAGAGGAGAAAGTGCCTATGTTTGCATGGCATATTAAACCAAGGGCAAAGAGGCTTTAAAGGAACAGTCAGACAGCATGAAACCGAGCATGGCTTGTAACCAGTAAAGCCAGGGGGTCCTGAGTTTCCTTGGCTTATTGTGACATACAACTGTAGGAAGTAAGTTATGGTAATTGGATATCTTATTACCTTGCTTTGATACAGTCTAACCATAGTTCCTTGCAAGTGGAGAAATTAAATCAACTATTCTTTGATTAAAAGCACAAATTTTAATTTTCCTCATTCTTATTACATGCAATATTGTTTCCAGAAATTCACTACCATGGAATAGTTAAGGAAACCATGGAACAGTTAATGATTTCTGTCCTAATAAACTTTCCACATCAACATTTTTACCCCAGAATTTTACTTCTTTCATTGTTGATGATATGTGAATGTGTGCCTTCAAGTCAACTTACCGTGCTGTTGTGAGCTTTCAGGTCATTTATGACTTACGGCAAACCTATCACAGGATTTTCTGCAGCTGAGCATGTGAGACTTGCCCAAGGTCGCCCAGTGGTTTTCCATGGCAGAGTGGGGAATTCAACCCTGATATCCAGAGTTATAGTCCAGCACTCAAACCACTAATCCATGCCAGCATGACTTATGGTGATCCCATGAATTTCTTAGGGTTTTCTTAGGCAAGGAATACCCAGAAATAGTTTTGCTGGTTCCTTCCTCTGAAATTTAGCCCACAGAATCTGCTATTTATTGGTAGTCTCCCCATTCAAGTCTTAACCAGAACTTAACTAAGTACCTTTGGGGGTATTTAGGCCCCTGGGGTTCTCACTCCTAGTATTTTTCATTTTTGTATTGTTGTAGATTTCCTCAAGAAATGTAAATGCTGTATGATGTTTCTCCTCCCTGTTTCCTTCTAGGGTGATCTTTCTTCTGTGGAGCACTTACTAAAAAGTGGAGCGGATCCCAATGTTAAAGACTATGCTGGATGGACACCACTGGTAAGCATAACTTTTTATTAACTTCAGTCTTTTTAATTTCATTTCAATTTTCTTGCTCTGTTTAAACTGAAAAAGCTTTTAGCTGGGTGAGTGATGTTCATCCTTTTGCTAATGTGCTTTTAACTGCAATTTGAATGTGTTTTAACTGTATGTGTTTTACTTGATTTTATCATAGTTAACCACCTTGATTGTTAACATATTTGGGGAAGAAAGATGGAGGTGTTCATCAAATAAATGCATTAATGTTGGATCAAAAAGTAATGTTCTAAAGTCAGAATGTCTATACAGCCATGTATAGTTTAGGGGAAAGATGGAAGTATACAGTAGGCCCTTGGTGTCCGCTGGGGTTTGGTTCCATGGATACCAGAAATCAGTGGATGCTCAAGTCGCATTAAAAACAGTGGCATAATAAAATGGTGTCCCTTATATAAAATGGCAAAATCAATGTTTGCTTTTGGATTTTTAAAAAATATTTTCCAGCTGTAGATGGTTGAATTCATGGATAAAAAATCAGTGGATATGGAGTACCAACTATTCATCAAATAAATGCATTAATATAGGGTCAAAGTGGAATGTTCTAGAGTCAGAATGTCTGTATAGTCATGTCCTCTCTTTCTGTCTTTTTTTCCTTGCCCCTGATGAAAGGAAAAATACCTTAATTTTTATAACCTTAATCATTATTGTAAACCATATTACTTGAACTTGTACTCTTATGTCCAGAAAAAAATTGTTTTTAGAACTGATCTGAGCCTTTTGACATTCTTGTATTTCATTTTCAAATTTAAGGGAAATGCAGTTTGGAAGTACAGTCAGCCCTCCACATTTTCAGATTTGATTATTTGGGGATTTGATTATTATGTTCTCTCTAGGAATTTCTAGGTCCTCCAGTGAAATTCTGCTGGAAATTGAACATAGAGTTGCGCTGGAGGACATTTGTAGGTCCTCCAGCCTGGTTCCATGGTCAACCTCTCAAGTCAAACCATAGTGGGGTTTTTATTTGCAGCTTTTCTACTTTTACGATGGTCCTGTGCCCCTAACCTCAGCGAATGTGGAGGGCCAACTGTAGTCTCTTTTTGTCACTAATTATGGAAATTGACTTACGATGGATACTGCATTAAAATGACATCACTTTTTTGCATCCCAAGTGAGCGTGTTCACATACTTTCCCCATTATTTATAACAATTATAAGATCCCTAGAACTAATGAATTTTACTTGTTTAAGCTACTTTAGGAATTAGTTTTAGCTGAAAAATAGGGTAGAACACTAATGAATAAGATTTGTAATTTCTTTAAGTTTACCACTGTCATGAGGATAAAAACTGACTTTTAAATTGAACAGGTTCTTCTTTACTCTTTGAATTCTTACCTACTCTTCTGAATTTTGCTTTGATCCAAACCAACGTTTAGCATGAAGCTTGTAATCATGGACATAAGGAAATAGTGGAGTTGCTGTTGCAGCATGGGGCACTGCTGAATGCGACTGGGTATCAAAACGATTTGCCACTTCATGATGCAGTCAAGAACGGGCATATGACCATTGTTGAACTATTGCTTTCTCATGGCGCTTCTCGAGATGCACTGTGAGTAGAGCTGAACACTGTTTATTTCTCTATTATTCAGTTAATGGAGGTATAGTAATGCATCCTCAAACAACACTGAGGCAGGTAAGGCTGAGGTCTAGTGCTCAGTGATTCAGTGCGGCTGTTGTTAGGGCACAACTGCTTCAGAGTAAAGATTCAGCCAGTAAGTATCCTCTGGTTACAGATTTACCATTACAGCAGCGATGGACACATTCCCAACGTTTAAGGGCCAATCTTTGACCTAAAGGACTTATGATGGGCCTTACTGGTAATCCCTTGGAAGTGATGAAAATTACCATTTTTGTTTTCTTGGTGGGGAACCTTTTTTGGTGAGGAAAATAAAGTACAGGGAGACTCTGCTAGTGTTGTGATAAAATTGCTACTCCATGAGGCTTCCAGGAGCAGAAAAACTGCCACACCTTTAATTTATTTCAAAAAATAGAAAACCATGGGCTGTGTAATGAAACTGCCCATCCCTGCACTACAGAGACATTTGTCAGGCTTTAGGCTAAACAGAAATTTGAACTAACATCTCTCTAATCAGAGTCAAAACACTCAACATCTTAATGTCTCTCTGTCTCTATCTCTCTCTGTCTCTCTGTCATCGCTTTAAAGGAAAAATTGATTTGAGTTCTGTTGTGACTACATTTTTTAAAACCATCTTGAGAGGCTTTCCTTTAAAAGGCAGCAATTAAATCTTTAAAATAAATAGATCAATTGAGTCTAGAAAGTGAAAATCCTCTAGCCCTCTCAGAGTGTTTGTGTGGGCATAACGTTCTTTGATCCCATGGAGGCTATTGTGGGTCTTCATATCTTTGCAAGTGCTACATCTTGAAAAGCAGAGCCTTCAAATAGCAATCTGGCTATTTTTAGTATACCTAGCCTTCTGGTGTCTTTTTAAAAGTCTTTGCACTTTTCTGCGCTTATATAAATTGTTTTGTGATTATTGTTGCATGCAGCTTCAGGTGCCAATTGTGGCAGACAAGGCCACCTAGAAATGTCCGAAATAGAAGTTTTGAAGTGATTTCCTTCCTTGGTTGCTTCTTAATGACAGTAAGAAATAAATGTTGACACACACCCTGCTCAAATCCCTGCTTTTCAGTAGTGGCCAGGAAATAATTGTATGGCAATATTTTCAAAGTGCAATGTGTAAAAATGTGGAAGTGTAGTGTGCTCAATGACTGGTCCTTGGCCTTGCCTTGCCATCGTTACCTGAATATTTGCCACACTTAGCATGCATCAATGGTTGTAGATGTAACAGAGGTAACAGAGTAAGATAAATGCACATATGGGGACATGAGTACCATTATGACTATATATACCTGTTTGGATATTGTTTAGGACTTAAAATTTATTTTGAGCCTGAAGGATGGGTCTAGTAGTTGATGGACATTATTGTAATGATTGTGTCACATGCTATGGACAAAAGAAACAAGCTTCAAGAATCCAACACTGTTCTAAAAGTTGCGCCCCTTGACCAGTAGCCCTCTAGGCCACATAATAAACCAAGTGTGGAATGGAATAAGAATCTTTTGTTTAAAAAAATTTAAAAAATTGCTTTTTAAAAAATGAAAAACCTAATGTGCAACCTGTTGGATGTACCAAAAAACAGGCTATTGAATCATAGCCAGTATACATAATATGCCAGCATAAATAGTTATATCCAAGGATAGTCATGTTGCTTATGTAGCAATTGCAGCGTAGTACAATAACGTTCAAAACCCACCAGTGATACCTTTTATTGGCCAACCAAAAATGCATAAAATACATGTTGCAAGCTTTTAAGTAGCTATACTTAGATTGTATAACAAGAATGGGGAATATAATTTTCCATCCCCACACAACAGGTTTGTTTTTGTTTTTGCAGATACCAGACCAGTAAAAAAAATAAATAAAATCACACAAATAATGTGTCTTTCCCCTGCCAGAGATTTGGCTCAAATGACTCTCTGCATGTTTGCCTACTATTTTCTTTTTAAAAATAATATGCATCCATGCATTCACCATTTTTGGAAGAAATGCAGCCCACAGTGGATTGTGGTGGGCAAAAGTGATCACTGGAATCACCAAAGTTTGCCTTCCCTGCTGTACAGCAATAGATATAGTCACTTCTTTTTTTGCACCAAGAAGAAAGGAGGAAGAAGGGTTAGCCAAATATTCAGTGACATCAAGGCACATGACTGTACCCATGACATCATTTGTAATACCATCACAGGAGTTTTGGTGGAGGAGGAAGCCAGTTCCTCCACCACGTCCAAATCACACCTTAAGCAAATATACTGTATTTTGTTTTATATACTATATATACTCATGTATACATTTAGAAATTTTTGTCAAAATATTGACCCAAAAGACTCCAAGTCGACTTATCCACGAGTCAATGTAAGTACTGTATTTTAATTCTTATTTAAAAACAAATGACCCTCTAGTGGAAAGCAAAAAATGTAATCTGTCCTGGAAACAATATCCATCCATTCTTTAGTGTGAGCACAAACAGTTATGCATGCTGGAAATTTGTAAATTCTTTGGCATTATCACACCCAAACGGGATAGAGATAGGATCGCTCCTCAATCCTTATCCTGTCATTAACCTGTCTGTGACAGTGACAGAGCGAAAGGCTTTCAATTTGTAGCAGTGATCCTGCCATTAACCCATCATTAAAGTGACATTGCAATAACATTAAGTTCTGTTAATGCAAAATGCTGGCCAGTGTTGCTTTAATGTTGGGTTAATGGCGGGATAATGATGGGATCTGCATGACTTCATCTTAAAGCCTTTTGTGCAATTGCCATTATTCGTGCTTCTCAGATGGGATAAGTGTGAATCCCATCTGAAAGTCTTTCTCGCGATTGTGCAGGTGGGATGGGAATATGACGGGACAGGGATGAGACATCCTTGCCTGATAATCTCTATTGTTTTCCTTTGCTTTGTTATGTGCCCCTAAGTTTTACCCTTGACTTATCAGATCAAAATCCATAACAATCAAATCAAAATTCATAATCAATAATGCATGAGGTCAAGTATAAGCAATATGTTAAATTATTTGTCCTTCTTACCAAAATATCTTCTATGGGAAAAGCCAAAACAGAAATGGAATAATTTTCTTCTTGTGTAAAAGAAAATTTGCTTGGATTTCTTCTGAAGTCAAGAAATGTGTGTTTCTCTGAGAAACTGCAAGATTTAATAGTTGCAGTCTGACTCTTTCAACCTTTTCTCTGACTAGCAAAAAATGAAGCTACAAATGGAAAATATTATGTGGACCAGTGGACCTATTAATTGCCCTGTTGGCCTAGTTAATTTTTTAAAAAGTTAATCTCCTGCACATAGCTAATTTATATTTTATAGCTGCTTTTTAATGTTTGGTCTCTTGAATTTTCTGTCTGTCTTGCTTCACAGCCAACCAAGTGACGTGAAAAATTAGCACTCCGAATTTGCAGTTTCAGTTGTTCATAACGGCTTTTACACAGATGGACTCTCTTGCCAGTTTTTTTCCCAATGTACAGTAAGCTTAGCCTTAGTTGAAGCTGTCTTGCCCCCCTTATTTCTTTGCGAAGAATGATGGGCTGCATTGAGTGTTTGAATCTGAATTCAACTGGGCTGTTGGAAACATTTGTTTAAGACCAGATGGGACTTTTAACACAACTAAAAGTGACCTAGTGGTTTGAGCATTGGACTGTGACTCTGGAGACCAGAGTTTCATCTGTGGAAACCCCCTAGATGACTTGGGCAAGTCACCCTGTCTTGGCCTCAGATGAAGGCAAAGGCAACCCCCCTCTGACCAAAACTTGCTAGCAAAACCCAATGATAGAGTCACCATAAATCAGAAACAACTTGAAGGCACACAACAGCAGCTTTGTTCTAGTGTACTGTCTGCAAGGAGGCATTTCTGATTGGTTTGGGCAGTGCACATAGAGCAAATCACAACTGTCATGCCATGCACACATAGCCTTGTATAACAGAGATATCTTATCATGATTTGAAGGAGTTACTTCTCTGTGGTGGCATCCATTATGTAGAATCACCCACCCTTAGTGATGCAATGGGCACCTACAGTGCAAGCTTCTGCTGTTCAGTAAAATATATATATATTCATGTGGACATTCCCAGGTGTTGATCTGGCTTTACTGTATTTGGATTCTTTGATTGATTTTTGTTATACTGTATGTATTGCTTTTATCTTGTAAACTACCTGTACCTTGTTAGCTTTTATGATTAAATGAGTCATTTCTTTGCCACAGAGATTTGTCCCAAATGCCTCTCTGCCAAAACTCTGTGATAGACCTTATTTATCCTTGCAGCAATTATTGGTATCTCACCAGATGTATTTTCACATAACATTTAGCTGCAGGCATAGCATTTAAATTCCAGAGAATCTATCCAACTTTGCAAGAGAGAGTTTCTAGCCCCTCATGATCAGGAAGTTCTATCTTGTTCATGTGTTAAAATGGTTTAACATATGGTTGCCTCTAAGATGCACACAGTGGTCAGGTTTCTTTGTGAAGTACTTTTCAGGTCCTTTTTAACCTGACTGGTGAAATCCTGTGAAAATTATAAAATAAAATGGAAAGCCAGCCCAAATTGAAAGTGGAATCTCATTTTCTTCATATTATAAGATCATTTTACAACCTAAATATCTGTTTACAGTCTCTGCCTCTAAAACGCAGAGCTTCAGAACGAGGAGGAGTGGGATATTCCTGACCTTAGTTTAATCTATTGGATTTCATTTTGTAGCCCCTAATCTTGCCACTGGCATTTGTATTCATATTTAACCTTTGAATCATGGGCAGTACATGCCTTCCAGATCCGTTTTGGTGGCTTTTCGATCATGTCACAGTTTTAAAATGCACCTCTTAATTATTTCTGACCTATAATTCAAACATTTAACACTAGGAATCCTGCTCATTTAAGAGACTATCTCTATGCATAGGCAGCATTTCTGGAAAGGTTCAGAAACACATGGTATGGTTCACCTCATGTAATTGCATCAAATTATCCTTAACTGTTAAACTGAGAGTTTAACCTCATTGTCTTTCTGAATACATACTTTTATTTCTTCACCTGAAAACCCCTCAAACAGTATCCACCCAAGCCACAATAATATCGTTCTTACTGGCCTCTTTACTTTAGCCGTATTAGTTAAATCCATTGGAACTAAATTGCTTCTCTGGGCTAGATTTTAGATCACAGTTGTTGATAAATGTTTTAATATTTCTTTATTAGATTTTTATCCCCCCCCCCCGCCACTTTCCTCCAAGGAGCTCATGGTAGCATTCATGATTTCCCTTCTTCCTGTTTTATTCTCACAGTAATCTTGTGAACTAGATTAAACTAAGACAATATGTGACTGTCCCAGGGGTTACCCAGTGCATGTTGTGGTGTGAAAATTTAAACCTTGGGTCTCCACAAGTCCTCAAGCACACCATCACACAGATTCTCAGTTACAGCAATAGCAATAGCATTTATCTTTCTGTACTGCTTCATAGTGAACTCAGCACTCTCTAAGCAGTTTACCGTCTGTAAGCCAGTTACCCCCAACAAGCTGGGTACTCATTTTATTGACCTGCGAAAGGATGGAAGGCTGTCAACCTGGAGCCCTTTGGGATCGAACTCACAACATTTTGGCTGCAGTATCAACATTTTACCACTGCGCCAACAGGGCTCATTCTTATGATACTGTTTCTGAAAATTATATCATTCTGTATACAGAACAGATCTGATGCATGCGCCTTTTAAATTGCATGAGTATTGTTGGTAATGGATACCCTTTGCCATGTTTTGGGTCCATGTGACAGCAGCTGCTCTTGGGATCCATCCGGACACAAAAGGTTGTGTTTGCTCTGTAATTGTCTTGATGGATTACCTTGGTTTAAACCTTATACACTCAGAATGTGTTGTCCGTGCTGATAAGGTTAGTTTATCAACACAAAAAGATCTGCAACCTTCTGTAAGATCATGGAGTTGTTCAGCCCACTGTTGTCTGGTCTTCTCACTGGAAGCATATTTCCAAGGCTTCAGGCAAGGGTCTGTCCCAGCGCTCTGGCCAAAGAGTTTTCCCGGGAGAAATCTGAAATTACTGCATATCCTCATGTGTAAGTCTCGAAATTTTAGACAAAAAAAATGCCCCTAAAAAACGCGGCTTAACTCATCCATGGGTCAATGTAATTTCTGTACTTTAACTATTATCAAAAAGGAAGCTTCTTTACTTAGAGTGGCAAAAAGTGAGGGCTTAGTCTGTCCCAGGAAAATGTAAAAGAAGAAGCGACCCCTTGTATTTTTCCACTGCAGTCCTATTTCTGACCTTTCTGAAACATTCGAATAAGACATTTATGTATGTTTGTCAGTTTTTCTGGTTTAAAATTAGGCAGAGTTATCACATTAAAGGTAAAGGCTATAATCACTGCTCATGTAGTCACCATTTCCTTTGCTTTGCCTTTTCATTCTTTTTGACATTTGCACATTTTCTTAGCTCCTGCTTGTGCCTGGTCACCTCCCGCACATATCATATAGCCACAATTTAACATAGGTCCCTCCTCCATCCAGCCATTATGGTGAACACAGTTATGATGCTAGAATTTAGTAAGTTCTTTGGCATTATTCTCCTTTATTTTGTCCTTTTGCATCCTTTGTTACATGCCCCTAAGTTTTACCCTCGACTTATCCATGAGTCATACCAAAATCCATAACTTTGGCACTGAAATCTACCCTTCAGCCTTACTTATAGTCAAGTATGTATGGTAAATCTGGGACCTTCTGAATAAAAAGTGTTTCTCTACCACTGATCTGTGGCCCCCTCCCTTCATAGCAGATAAAAGAAACTCATATCTAGGTGACTCTCTATTTCCATCCCCTTTTCTTAGATAAGCATGCTATAGCAATAAGTTAAAATACTTTAAAACTAATACAGCTTTATCCTATCTGTTGTGTTGTTAAAACCAGTAGATTTTATACATAAGGTAATATTTGCTTTCTCTCCTGGCTGTGATGTTTAAAGTATGACTGTTCTGACTATGATGTTTGAAGTTTAAATATAGCCCTAAATTAACAAGTCGCTAAATGTCTACTCTGGTGATCTATGCTGGAATAGAGGCAGGATGACAGTCCTTATTGGTTTAGGAGTGAAAGAGGGTTTAAGCATTTCTCTTTTCATCAGACACATTAATAATATACTGGCTCCCTGCTGACTGATGCCACTGGAGGCTGACAGCTCTGTGAGATGAGATGTGAGCCAGATTCAAGGTAAAATGGTTATGCAACAACAAGGTTTGTTGGCTGCTGCTGGTGCTATTGCTACTGCTGCCTGTGCTTGACACCATCAAGAAAATTGGACTGCAGAGGATGGAAGTGAGGATGGCATCCAGGCTAAAATAGACATCACAAAGGAGGAGAGCATGCTTCTCCAGCTTCTGTGGAACTGCAGCTCCCATCGTCCCTCACCACTGGCTTTGTTATCCAAGGACGATGGGAGTTGCAACTAAATAGCATGGAGGGTTACATGCCCCCTACCATGGTTGTTTAGAACCAAACTAGATTAAGCAAACACATCTGTGACCACTTGGGTATGTGAGCAGCATCTAACTCCTATGGAAGCATTTTTTCATTTGGACTTGAAATGTTTTTCTTCCCCTGAAACAGTAAATCTAATTTCTGTACTACAGACTGCTAGTGTCTATCATATTAAAAGTTTTGATCAGGGCGTGATGTGTGTGCTAATTATGAATCACTGGCAAAGGGCTGACTTAGTTACAAGCTTTCCATCTTGTATACAACCTCCTCCTTTTTATGCTAAATGTAGCTGCTTGCTGTTCTGCATCCATCTGTCTTAAATTTAGTAGTTTAATTGGGTTTTCGTTCAATTTTCCTGGGAACTGCATATTAAGAAGGTGGAAATTCTACATTGTGACTGTATCCAGGTACTTAAAAGTCAGGGCACATCCTTTATTTACTTAGAACCCATCTGTCTTTGTTTTACTAGTAATATATTTGGTCACAAACCCGTTGATTATGCTGAAACAGAGGAGATGAAGTCGATTTTAATGCTGTCATCAAAGAATGAATCTTCAGTTACTCATTGTGGAGAAGTAAGTACTTTTAAAATCTCTTTAAAACTCTCCCTTCTTTTTTTTCTTTTTTCTTTTCTTTCTTTCTTTTTTTTTTTTCTCCTGTAAGTTGAAATTTGGTAACTTAAGTTTTGGTAACTTAAACCTAGCTTTGCCGATTGTGGATAACACTTGAACCTGGACTGTTACGTTTTGTTGTCAAAGCACCCAAGGCAACTTTTAACAATGAAGTCAATATAAATTTAAAAATTGATACAACAAAAGTTTAAGCATCAGTCCCAACTACAGATACATAGGATGCCATTTAAAATAATAGATGATCAATTAAAACAGTCTGAAAATTTAGAAACATCTAAGCACAGTGTGCTGCCAAAAACAAAATAATAAAGGCAGCCACATAGTTGATAGCAGAGATACTGTATACTCGACTGTAAATCGGCCCCATGTATAAGTCAAGGGTAGGTTTGGGGGCCTAAATTATGGATTTTGATATGAACAGTGGACAAGTCAAGGGTAAAATTTAGGGGCATGTAACAAAGGGTCTAAAATAAAGGCTAGATGGATGAGAGAGTAGATGGAAGTCAGTGCTTCCAGGACAGGTTACTCTTTTGACTTTCACCCGGTGATGGTTGGCTCAGATTTTTTGGGGTCAATTTTTTGACTAAATTTTCTAGAATTATACATGAGTATATGCAGTAATTCATTTTTAAATGTTTTTATTTGTTTATTTATACCTCACCTTTCTCCTGGGATGAGATCCAAGGCAGCTCACATCAAATTAAGGACAAAGTACCCAAAAAAAAACCCTATTTGATATAAAGGTTAAACAAAATAGCTCCATTAAATTACAACAATTTAAAAATGCATTAAACATAGTAAAAAGATAAAACATAATATGGTATATCCCGTTCAAAAGATAATTTTGCCACCGCAACTTAAAAGCCAAAGGACTTACTAAATAAAAAGGTCTTTGCCTGCCAGCATAAAGATGGAGGACCAGCAGATGTTCCCTTGGGAAAGAACTCCACAAGGTGGGAGTCTGCTCTCTCGTCCCTACCAAATGCACCTGGGATGGTGGCAGGACAGAGAGAAAATTTTCCCTTAAAAGTTGGACAGGATCTTTGAAGAAAATACAGTCTTTCAAACGGTCTGGACCTAAGCCATATAAGGCTTCACCTGCTTTATATCTGCAATGTAGATATACCTCCAGTTGTGGAATGCCTCTCCTAGGCCCAGTTGGCACCAACACTGATTTTATTTAGGCAGCAAGTAAAAACTTGGCAATTCATCAAAACTTCATTGATTTCACATTCTCTAAATGCTTTAAAGCTGTTTTAACCCATTAATTATGTTTTTAACTTAAATTTTTTATCATTAACTGTTTTAATTTTAGTGGTAAGCCACCTTGATCTCTTTTTGATATTGGCTGTAGTAGAAATATTTTAATCAAATAATATAATAAATCACAGGTGGCTGGACAAGTATTACCATATGGTATAGCAGAACTATAGAACTGCTATAGTTCTTTGGGGCTATTCCTTGTAATGCTTTAGGGCACTACTAAAGTGGGGAAACCACTCTTTTTTTTTTTTTTTGTCTCAGAGACGGCACTGTGATGTTCTTGCCTCATTCCCGAAACAGGGTTGCAATGTTGCCTGAGCTCTTCTTTGCCCCCGGGGAAGCGATTGGGATGCTTTTTCCACTCTAGAAAAAGCAATATTTAAAAGCAGAGTAGGCAGGTAGAGGAGCAGTCAAGGAGGGGAGCAGTTTGATAATGATTTGCAGTAGTGATGTAATGTTCATCTGCAGTTAAAGCACTTCAGAAATCACTTAAACTTTATCTAAAGATCATTGCTGTGAACCTAGACTTCTGTGGTAAAATCTTGGCAGACTATCTGAAGTCCTCAAGGTGTGGAAGAACGAATGCAACTTGCATGGTAAATTGTTGTTAAGAGTCTGTATGGATTACATCCTCTGATACACTGAGAGAAGGATTAGTGCTTTCAGCTTGATTTAAACAACAACATAAACCCTGCATAATTTGCCCATTTTCTTATAATGATCATGTTTACTATGTTGCTGTATATTCATCAATAACCCAGTTGCTTTTATGTGGTCACTTTTGTCTTTGTCATGCACTTTGACTATTCCCAGAGCACATTTCATGTAAGTATTTTGATGTGAGCTGAAAGTCTCCGTTGCTACAAGCTGTATGCCATCTTTGCAAAATGTACAGTTTACACAAGTGGAGCGTGGGATGAGAACACTAAGGTTGCATCTGCCTGCAAAAATAATCCAGTTTGACACCAGTTAATTGCCATAGCTTAGTGCTGTGGAATTTGGGAATTGTAGTTGTATGAGACATTTAGCCTTCTTTGTCTGAGTGCCCTGGTGCCATAACAAAGTACAAATCCCAGGATTCCATACCACTGAGCCATGGTAGTTTGTGGTGTCAAACGGGATTATTTCTGCAGTGCGGATGCAGCCTAGCTCTACCTTCCCTATTTTAGATCCTTGTCACTTTCCATATGAGTATCTGCAGGAAAGTGCCTTTGTCTGTGAAGGTTGCACAATATGTAATTTGTGTTGGGAGACTCCAGACTTTGAAAGTTGCTTTAAAAGTAATTGGTTACTGTTTAATTAGTTTGGAACTGCCATCACCCCAATCCTCCAATAGCTAGCTACCATTGTGATAATATGTTTTGTTTTGGTTTTTTTGAGTTTTCCTATTTTTCAGGAGAAACTAAAATAGTTCCCTTTTATTGACTTTAAAAATATAAGTGCTACAAACCTCTGGCCTGTGGGGCAAAATACACAAAATATGCGAGACATGAAGAGAGTGTCACCTCAGGAATTGGCACTAGAAATGTGAAAGCCTGAAAGAATTCAGGAAAAGAAATATTTATTCCGGGGGTTTTCTGGAAGGCTTTCTTTTCCAGAAAAATAGAATACTATAGAAATGGTGAATAACATATTTGAGTACAGTATATTTTCCCCCTCCCCCTGCTGTTTCCATAAATTCTGTGAAATAGCAAAATTGGATCAGTATGCAGAGGGATGTTGCAGCACCTTTGAGGCGGAGAGAAAGGTTTGTAGCATTAGCTCTCATAGACTGAGTCTACTTCATCAGGTGCAGTTACAGTTTAGGAGATGAATTAATTAAAGATTTTATGGTAAAATGGAGCAGAGATATAGACCATAATACAGACTAGGTAATTGGGAGATCTAGTGGGAAAATAACTTTGTTAATACAAGGTGTTGCGATTTAAAAGAAAACTTTTGGGAAATGATGCACAGATGGTATCTTCTCCCCTAATAAATGTTTAAAGGCACTAATAATTTGTGCTGGAAGTGGGGCAAAGAGATTGGATCCTTTTAGCGTATGTGGTGGTGATGTAGGAAAGTGAAGGAATTCTGTCTTTTGTTAAAATCAAGACTGCAAATTATTCTACAGAAGAAAATTAATCTGATTCCAGGATTTTTGCTACTTGGCCTATATAATTTCAAAAGGAGTGATGAGAAGGAGATTGACAGTCTTTGCTGGCACATGGTAATGGCAGCCAGAATTATTTTGTCCAAATATTGGGAAACAGCCATCATTTGTTCAGAGGAGGAATTGATAGGAAAAATAGTAGATAAAGCAGAAATTGACAAATTGGCTTACATATGTGAAGAAATATCTAATAGTAAATTGGGAAAAAATTAAGATTTATTGACAACATAAATTTGCTAAATTAACAGTTTCTGAATTTGTAGATTAATGATTTGATTATTAGCTATAGTATGTAGTAGTTAGATTTATCTAGAAAAAACTGCAAAGGAAAAAATGATATAACTTAATTATAAATTCTCTTTTTCTCTTTTTTTAAATAAAGGTTTACTAAAATATGATGATTTAAGCTGGCATCTCACCATGTGGGAAGCTTAGAAGCTTCCTGGTGTATATTTGTTCATATGATTTGTGTGCGGAACATGTATCCTCTTGTTTTGTTTTTTCTATTATTTGTAAATTAAACAATAAAAATGTTTTTAAAAAGTCTATAGAAGCTTATGCTACAAACCTCTTTATCTCAGTTAGTCTCAAAGGGAGTACAAAATTCCTTAGGACATCATAAATATTGATCAGAATGCTAACCAATATATATTTATCTTAATAAAGTAACAAAAGGACTTTCCTAAAGTAACAAAAGGTGCTAATATTGTATTTTTCAATTCTGATAATTTTCGGAAAGAAACCTGGGAAAAACCATCTTTAATCAATGTCTTCAAAATTTCCAGGAATTTTGCCCATCCCTCATTTAGATATTGCCAGGAATTTTGCCCATCCCTCATTTAGATATTGCATAGGACTACTTGCATAGGGTTGCCACAGATTACAAAACAGGCAATAAAAATGTCAGCTGGAGCCATAGAGCCATTTTGTCATATGGAAGACAAAAACTAAACATGTAGAGTGGGGTATATCTCACACACCTTTGTCCTCTGTTGCCTGTTCAAGGTTGACAATAAAGTTGAGCCTGTCTGGTAGCAATTTTACAGTACCTGAACAGGTATAAAATTGGCATACAAATAATGTGTACTTGTATTCAATTAAAAAAAATCCAACTGTCTAATTCACAGTATTTCTGTTTAATACATTTTGCAAATAGATTTCCTTTTTTCTTACTCTTTAAAATTCAGCCTAAAAGTTTTCTGCTCTAAGATTAAATTTTGCACTGCCTTCATGGACCAGTTCGACTTGTTTTGGAGCTCCCTGGTTGTCCATCTCAGAGTTACACTTTGTCTTTTGACACACTTTGCTTTCTTGCTTCTCATGGTTTCAGCTGATTTTTCCATTAAAATTTCCAAAAAGCTTTTTACACAAATGGTTATTAGGTCTGACTTACCAACTATGCAAAACTTCTTAAGCTGTTGGAAACTGCCTTGATGACCATAAAGTTGTTGTTGTCCCTTTAGTACTGTTTTATTAGATAGAAGTATGAGGGCTGATTAAATCTCTTTGCATCCTGCAATGCTGCTATGAATTGTGTTCATGTCGAAATACTTATTTCTTATTTAATAGAAATGTCAAGTAAAGATTAGTTGCTGCTTTAAAAAAAAGTGCTGTCTATATGGAGGACTTAGTATTTTCTCTTTTTGTCTGTTCAAAGCAAGTGAACCGAATTCACCCTAGAGAGGGGCCTGTTGTTCTCCTTGGAAGTGGTCTTGATCCAGCTAAGCAACAGTTGTTGAACAAATTGGCTGTGGTTCTGAAGGGCAGCATCTGTATGGAGTTTAACAGCACAGGTAGGTATGCCTACTTTCTCTCCAGTTTTCTTTAAAATACAGTTTGTACACGAACTTAAAACCTTTTTCGCCAACTGCCAATTAATTCAATAAATACTGACCCAAAGGTAGAAACAGGCCTCCAGATGTTGATGGACTGTAATTCCTAGTAGTCTGCATGCTGAGGCTGCTGTGATTTGCAATTCAACACAACCTGGAGAGCCACCTGATTCCCATTCCAGCCCTAAATGCTATTGTCATCCATTTCTTTGAAAAGCTCTCCTGTGTTTTATTGTGACCTGTGTCACAATGTCCCCACAAGTGTCATCCATGTCCCAATTAAGATGTTATGCAAAGAAGCTGAGCATGCCCTTGGTTTGCCAGTGAACACATACAAAGAGACATTTCTCCATGCTTCCGGCCTTTCTGGGCAAATATGGATGGGACCAGGAGTACAGTGGGCAGTGTAAATGCCCGCATACCAGGCCGAAAAGTTTGCTCCAGCTTCAATTGATTCCACTCCATGTGGTCCAATGGATTCTTGCTGGAAGGAGTGTATCCCCTGGCGCATGTGTAAAAGCACTTTCTGGTCATACACAGCAAGTTTGGGCCCTGATCTGAATAGATCTTTTCAGGGCTGATTATTTGGAAGTGGAGTTCGTGGTCAGGAAAGAGTGCAGGATATACAGTCTGCCCTTTATCCAAGGATTCTTTATCTTCAGATACAGGCATCCGTGGCTTAAAAATATATTTTTAAAAAGATAATTTTTTTCAAAAAGCAAACCTTGATTTTGCCATTTTATATAAGGGACATCATTTTACTATCTCATTGTATTTAATGGGACTTGAGCATTCAGATATATTTTTATCCATGGGAGATCCTGGAATTAAACACCAGTGGATACTAAGGGCCCACTGTATTTTAATTCCATATCCCTATTTGTAATACTTTCTGTGTTGCAACATCAAGGTTGCAATCCTACAAATGTGTACTTGGGAGCCCAGTAGGATTTAGTTCTAAATAAACATTCAGAGGATTAGACAGTAAATCCAAATGTCTTCTTTGCAAATGCTTACTGCATTTAGTGTGTTTCCCCCTTCTGATTTGCCATCTTCCATGAGGCACTGCAGTTCGCTTTCAAAAGTCCCCTGAGTTTTAAATTTCCACCAGACCTCATTGTATGAAGGTTCTCCACATCCAGTGGAGGTGTGCAAAGAAGCTAAGTATTCCCTTGGTTTGCCAGTCAAGACATTTGGAGCTCCCTCCTCCTCCCCCCCAAAAACACTTCCGAAGGGGATCCAAGGAATGAATGTCTGGGTTATAGCTAGTGTTGTGTAGTTTTAAAATACAACGTGAGTTAATATGCCTCAGACATGATTGCATGCCGTAATTGCACTTAAGAAGCACTTACTTTCCTAGTAAGTATGCTTAGTCTGTACGCAATTTTTTCCAAGTGTGAATAATGATGCTTTTAATAGAATTGAAACAAAATAAAATGAGAATCCTGTGGGAAGGGTGCCTTCAAACACAATATGCATCATTAACTGCCTCCTTTTAAATGGTTACTATTTGTATATGAAGCAGCAGCAACTAGAAATTGTTGTCTGGTGACATAATCCTGAGCCTCTCAAAGAAAATGTGGAGGACTTGAAAATAATGTCATGGTTCCAAATGGCTATGTCTTATTTATTTATTTATAATTGACTTTGATTCCCAGAATCTCACAGCCAGCAAGGATGGTTGCTATGTTGACTGGGAAACTGCAGAAATAAAGCCAAAAAAGATAACTTGTCAACCCTTCTAGATAGTGGTCTGCCCACATGTGGCATCTTTTTCCTTTCTACATCCAGTTGTAGTAGTAAAAGTTTATTAGGTCATTGACCAATACAAAAACATCCAATTGTAGCCATTTCATATGTTTTCCTCAAAGGGTTTCTCAGAACAGTTTCCTGTGAAGCACAAGCAGCTGACAGCCACAGGAGTAGTTGCTCCCCTGTCTGTACATGGAAGGTTATTCTGTTTGGGTGCAGGGATGTTTGGGGCATAGACTTACATTATATTATCCCTGGGAAACCAGGGAGCCATCATCCCTTCCATAAACAAGGAAGACAACTCACTGCATCTCATAGTTTTTACATGGTTACCTAGCATGAATGTAATATTGCTAGATTTCAGGCAAGCTGTCTTTGCTTTCAGTGACACATGTTGTTATCCCGGAGTATCCTGTGAGAAGTACTATGAAGTGTATGATGGCAATTCTGACTGGATGTTGGATCTTGACATTTAAGTGTAAGTAAGCAATTGGTTTTGTGACTCTCCCACCCAGAGTCATATGTTTTCACTTGAGGGTTTTGATATTAAGGTTTTGGGCATGAGGCCCAAATAATGTACCATTATTCTTTTATTCAATCTCATCTTATAAACAATTAAAGCACCAGGTTCTCTGTAAGGTGAATGACAAGAATTCAAAACTAAATATTATTCCTTCTGTTGAAAATATGTGGTGCCCCATTTTACTCTCAATGAGATGCCACTGAGTTAATCAGAGCCTTTGCTTGGTAGAAGGGGATTCAGCTGTTAACTGCTTGCTTTACTAGAAAAATATTAGATCATTAAATGTTTGAAAATAATAAATCCGTCAGTGGTTGTACCCATAATAGTTAGTAATCAAGGCCTGTTTACTTAGATGAAAGAAAGAACATTCACCTCATTCACTTCGTTTCTTGCAGTAAAGCTTTGCAATACCATGAAAATAAATTGAGTTTGCACCTTGAGAATGAGTTCTAAGATGGGGATGAAAATTCTCATTTGTCTCTTCCTCACATACAAGGATGAGACACTGCAGAATTTATCTCTTGCTCTGTGAGATGGCAATATATTTCTTCTTGTTCTTGTTTGCATGGATGGTTGCTGCTTTGTTTAAAGGTACTATTAGAGTTTGGAGCATCAGCTGGAAGCTTCGGTTGCTTCTGAACAATCAGCCCGTCATTCCCAGCTTTGCTTCTCACTAGTTAATTTTATGCAAAGGGATTGTGCAAAAATTGCAAAGGCCCTGACCAAAAAAATACAAAAGAAAAGAAAAGAAAGAAGAAAAGGAAAGAGAAAGAACAATACTTGTCATGATCTTGATACAGTACAAGAAATCTCTCAGGGCTTCAGATTTCTTCCCTGAAATGTCTTAATGTGTTGAGGCATCCTGAATTGATAAAAAACGAGTAATGTATTGAGCATTCTTTACATCTCTGCTTCTGGAATAGTGTAACCACTCATCTTTTTAAAAAATCAGATCTGTCATGGGGCAAAACAGACTGCTTTTTTGTGCTGGCTTGGGGGCGGTGTCAGAGCACAGCGTTTAGACACTACATGCTCTGATGCTGTCCCCAAACTGTTGTCATGGCACCCTCCCAACTACACAGGAGGCAGCTTTGCAGTGCTCCAGCAGTGCAGCATTTGTAAGCCACACACCACAGGAGTGTTGTAAAGCTGCAGTGGCAATAGAAAATCTGGCTTTTTGCCAGCTCAAAAAGGAGCAGCATTTTGCTGCCTCATTTTGGGCCAGCAAAAAGCTGGATCGGAGCTGTGGCGTGTGGTTGCTACAACCCCGATCTGGCTTGAAACCACCCATTCAGGGCCATCTGTTTCAGCTTATAGTTAGCCAGGCCAGTTTGGAAAATATACCCATTTATTTCTTAATGTTTGCCAATGTTTTACTTTTGTTCTTCCTATGACCCATTGAAGGGTATTTTGCATGCTATTTTGACAGTTACTAGTTTGAGTCATTCACTTATTCAGAAATGTTTGACATGCATCATAACAGACTGGGTGAATGGTAAGATTTGGAGGCACTTCTGCAACTTATAAATCTCTCTTGATCTCTCTTCTGATGTTTCATTTCTGGAGTCAATAAACACAAGAAGGAAGAGCCCCATTTCTCCTTTTTGTACATTTGTGTCCTTCTCTACATATGGAGAGCAATTTTCTGAAAGAGAGTCTCTATTAGACGTGGAGACTCAGTACATGATTTGAAACCTGAAAATTTGTTCAGGGGATCATCTGGATGGCAGGTGTGTGTGGGTAAGGAGAGCAGGAAGAATTCTCATTGCTCAAGTGGAATTCTACACATGATGATGGCTGCCCAATTATATGTAAATTTAATTTCTTGATACCTCGTTCTTTAACATAGTCTAGTAAGTCTACTTATTAGTCTGCTCTTACTTGTTCTTTAACGTAGTCTAGTAAGTTTACTGATTAGTCAATCCTTAACATTTCCAGCTTATTAAGCAATATAGCTTTCTAAAAAGTGGGTGAGACTCCTCCCTGGTGGGAAATGTTAGGAATAACTTGTGGGGTCTGATACAGCTAAGTGCCTATAATTAACACCAGGGCTCCATCTGTTCTCGCCAGTCTTTGTTATTAGTCTTCTTCAGAGTCATTACATGTTAAAAGATTGTTATAACAAATAATTGGACTCCTGCTGATGAAACATTTGTCTCGGAAAAGTGGGCTTTCTCTTTCTTTTACTTATTTAGATTACCTTATGTTTGACAGTTGCCAAAGTCCACTTTAACATAACTGGGGAATAAATCTCTATAGAGTGCACATAGAACATTTTATGGTTCAGTCTTAAGACTTGCTGTGCCAGCAAAAGACAGAGAGGACACAGTGGGTATTGGCTATAGCAGTGATTGCCAAAGTGGGCAGTACTACCCACCCTCCTCGGAGGTGGTGGAGAGATTGGGGGGGGGGGGGAGAGAGGAAAGAAGGAGTGAGTGGGGGCTGTCAGTCAAAAGTACTGGTGTGCAAGAAAGACAAGGGGACCCAGCAGCTTTTAGGACCATGATAGGAATGGGGAGTTTGAGCACATGGTGATGTGGGAACAGCACGGCAAAAAGGAGCTTTCACATTTGAGACCATGCTTAATCTTTGTGAGGTTTGCTCGGACCTGGCTGGCAGGTTGGAGCAGCACTGCTGCTCCTGCTTTCTTTCACTGGACAGGCTGAAAGAAGAGTGTTTGGAAGGCAGGGATGACTTGAAGTGGTGTGGGGAAGTCATGTCTCTGGGAAAGAAGGAGGAGGAGTATCTGGAGTTGATTCTTTGAAAGAGTTCTTTTCATCTCTTGGATTGAGAGTATTACACCAAAGAGAGAAAAAGTGGGAAGCCAGCTATTACCATCTCCACCCCAACGAAGGATTAGCAGTAGCAAGTACATTTCTGTACCGCTTACTGATCTATTAAGCGGTTTACAAAGTGAGAGGTAATTGCCCCCAACAAGCTGGGTACTCATTTTAGCCACCTATGGAAGGATTCCAGGCTGAGTCGACCTGGAGCCCCTGGCTGGTATTGAACTCACAACCTTGTGGTTTGTTACTGAATGGCTGCAGTCCAGCCATTTAACCACTGCACCACCAAGGCTGCTTAGTTGAGAGTCCTTCCTCACCAGGGAGAAGCTTCTCCCTTTACACCTGATCACCTTGGGAGCCGTACCCAAGTAGCTGGTTGAGCAGTAACCAAGACACCTCTCACCTATGGCACCCTTTGCTGCAAGGCTGGAATGAACCAGAGACTTCTTGGTTGCTGCTCATCCAGCTGCTCGGTTGCTGCTCCCAAGATGACTGGGTGAAAGAAAGCAGTGACTGAAACTGGTTGTTTTAAATTTGCAGTAGATCAGTAGACCTAACATCAAGAAATAGTGGGGTGGTAGGCTTATGTGCCCAATAGGGTGATAGACCAGAAATGTTTGGGGAACACTGGCCTAGAGAGACACTTGCCTTAGAATGGGCTTAGAATGGAATCCCTTTTGGTTTCATATTGTTCTGCTACCTTATTTAGGAGCAAAGTATTCTAAAACATATTATTTGAGTCTTACATGGACAGAGATAGTAAATATTGGTTTGGTTCTGGTTTAGGATTGGAGAACCCTGGTTTAAACTTCAGGGTTAAAATGCCAAAATTGGTGCATGAAAGGAGGGCCACAAGGACTTGATAATCGTTCCTAGCTAGTGAACCATTGGTGTGTTATGTCTGAAACATAGAATAAAATGAAGATGATGAATTCTAACCCTTAAAACATTGTGAAATATTGTGGGATTCTAGCAACTCCAAGAATCTTCACATAAGGAATGGGCAAAATCTGACCTCTGCAACACAGGCAGCTCCGAAGGCCTTTTTAATGGCCTCCAAGGGGGTCAAAAATTTGCTTCCCAAAGCCCTCTAGAGGGAGACCCACAAGAGGCTTTTTTCTAAAAGAGGCTTCTTCTGGATCTCAAATGGCTCAGAGGAAGTCCAAAAATGTCCATAGAGGGCATTTGGGGCTCTATTTGTTAAATTTCCCCCCCAGGATTACAGGGGGCCGGTTTGGCTTTCCAACATCTCCTGGGGAGCTAATGCAGTCCCCTAATCTCCCACAGTTGCTGCACCTTGTCATAAAGGATCTTGGGTAGCAGAGTCAATAGAGACCTCTATGGTAGATTTTGGAGACCCACTGCTGGTCACAGAATATGGCTAAGCAACATGAAGCTGCGCTCTAGCTAAGAATAAATTGTTTCCATTTGTCCCTATTAAAAACTAGGAATAGCTTCCTGGAATCTCTTACCCAAGTCCACAAGGCTAAAGACTTCAACTCCTTTCTTGCAAAGTATGTGGAGTAAGGATCTTAACACACGAAGCCTTACTGTGGGCAAAACGTCCCTGAAGTGTTTCTGAAGCGTGAAGCTGTGGTAGTGTGTCACACTTCTAAACTGTCATTGAGGCGTCCTGCCTCTCTCCTGTTGTCAAAGCATTTGCAGAGAAGCCATTTTTTGAATAACAGTCAATCCCGTTGTTAAAAAAAGGCTTCTGCTTGAACGCTTCATCGACGGGAGAGAAGCAGGATGCCTCAATGACGTTTTAGAAGCGTGACACGCTATCACACCTTCACGCTTCAGAAACACTTCAGGAACATTGTGTGATAATCCCCCAAGACTCACTCCTTAACTGGCATGCCTTCCCTACACGGCTGTGGCACAAGGTCTTGTTAGAGGCCACTGCTGCCACCATATATGATTCTATTGTTTATATGCGTAAACATGAACAGAGAGAAACTATTTGTGGTTACTGGGTTATGGATAGAAGGGTCTCCAGTCGCTTCTATGCTTATAACCTCTGGAGTTAGCACCTAACTTTCCAATAGACAAACTAGTTCTCCATTCAGCATGGCACAAGACCTGGGACAGCTGAATTCAGATATCATACAAACGATGGTTTACACTATACATTGTTTAGATTTCAACCATAGTTTATGTTGCTAAGTATACAGTAGACAAGCTAAAGTTTAAAATGATTTGTTCATGTTTTAAATTGTTTTTTGTTTTGTTTTGTTTTGTTTGTTTTTGCTATCTGCATTGCAGGGTCAAGATGGCCTGTCCTTCAGAGGCAGTACTGTGTCCTTATTTATGGTTTAACATTTCAGGCATCTTGTCAAACTATTGTTTGCAAGCCCATTTTAAATTAATAGTGTTTGATTTTGCCTGCCAGTAGCAAATTATGATTTGTACTACAGGATATTTAGTTAGCTGTGGTTTTGGCATGCTGTCTGAATTAAGCCCCTTAGCAAATAGATTCTTAGGGAATGTTTTTTTTTCTACCAATATTTCAAAAATTTCAGAGTTAAATTGCTCTCCCCCTTTTAAAAGCGAGAGAGCGAGAGAGCAAAAATTAAGAACACCAAAGAAGCCTGCCAATATCATTAATTTATGCTCCTGACAACTTTCCTTCTCAGCATTTCCTTCTCAGCAAAACTATGTAATATGGGAAACTTAATCTCAGCCCACATGCAGTGGAATAATGTTTGCAATTTCTACCCTCATTGCAGTCACAGAAATAATAAAGGCAATGAAATAATGGAAAGCAGTGGAAGATATGGCCCAAGGCAATAGAGACAGACAGCAACACCACCTCAGATGGATTTTTTACACCTTGTAAAAGTTGTTATATCCCCGATAAAGTATTACATTTACATAGAAGAATTTAAAAGTTGAGGCTTTTGTCTAACTTAGCTTTTCTTTTCCAGTACTGTTTTGTGTAGTTATTGTTGCTAGTGAATTGAGCCATCCTTGCTTTATGTGCTGCTCAGCTGGAAACCATCTACTTATCATTTTAATTTCTTTGATTTCCATTTTTCCCTTGAAATTCCTTACATGAAGTTGGCATGGTTTGAAAATTGTGGTAATAGTTCTTATAAAAATGGTGGCGATTCAATGTATATATTTTGCTGAGGTCTTGCATCAGGCAGGTGAGCATAAGGTTTCCCCCATGGAGGTCTGTGACCTCCCTCCAGCCAGCAGCTTGTCAAATAGAAGGGGTTACTTCAGCTTATTAGAGAGGAGGTGATGAACGGCATCTTAGAGGAAGATCATATATACAGCTGGGAGAGCAAGAAGCAAGGATGCACTCATATATGGAATGCATGTTTCTTTTCCTCCCCCTCAGAGCCCAGAGCAGCCACATCTTTGTCGTCTGAACTGCCTCCTTGTTTTCTCCTCTCACCACAGGATCACAACAACAGTGGCCCCTCTTAGGGGTTGACAATGGCCCCTCTTAGGGATTGAGTTTTTGGAGGAGTGCAAAAGACTAGAGAATACGGTAGCTCCTGTTCATTGTTGTTTTCTGCCTTTGAGTTGTTCCTGACTCATGGTGACCCTGTGGATGAGACATCTCCACTCCACTGCTCTGCTTAGGTCCTTTAGATTCATACCCGTGACCTCCTTGATAGAGTCCATCTAGAATGTGGTCTTCCTCTCTTTCTGCATCCTTCCACCTTTTCTAGCATTATTGTCTTTTTTAGTGAGTCATGCCTTCTCATGATGTGGCCAAAATACGACAGCCTCAATTTAATCATCTGGGCTCCAAAAAGAGACATATGAATTCCTAAAACAGACTTCTAGGTATGTATGTAATTAACAGGCTGCTCCCCAGAATCTACACATTCACCATCAACTAAGCAGACCATACACTTGTACCATCCAGTGAAAGCTGAGTTACATAAGGCTGATTTCGGATGCTATAATGCAAACCCAGGAACTGTTCAGATATTGGCTTTTAGGACAAATATTGTGGAGTATACATGGAGTAAATATCATTATCAAAACAGTGACCAAGGACACTTGGCAGGGAGGATAATCTGACCAGAAATTAAGCATTAAACCAAACATGTACTCTGTCACACTTTCTAGTTCCTGTTTTATTGGTACCGGTAGCTATTCCACTACTTGAGGAGATTTTGTAAGAATCATTCACTTCTGTTCAGATTAGGGATGGTAAAAGTCAATTTTTCCAAATCACAACAGATGTCAAGAGCAATGGAATAGGATGATTGATGATGATGATGATGCTTGCTCCATAGGTCACTCCATAGCTTGGGAATCCTCACAACCCCCACAGATACAGGAAACCACATAGTTCCACAAAAGCTGTGCAATGAGCCCAGAAAACTGTAGTTTTCCAGAACCCACAGCTTCTACATAGCTTTCCTTGAAAACTGAGCAGCTTTCAGTATGGAAAGGATTATGTTCTGGCAGCCATGTGTATATTTTGTGCAAGATTGCTATTTTTTATATAGAAACCAGCAGTGTTGCACAACAACACCATATAAATATTTTTGGTGCAATGTTGCTGGTTTTGCACAATATTTTTGTTATGCAGCTTCGCTGTTTACTAGATAAAAAGCAATATTGCACAACAAAAATGCAATCTTTTCCTGCTGTTTAACAATTGGAGTGTCTAATTTTCAAATTGGCAAAGGCTGCAGTCACAATGTTGACTACATTTGACCCCTTCACCACCTTGTTCAAACGCTTTTGAACCTTTCACCACATTTTTCCCCTCAGAAAGCTATGCAGCTTTCTGTGTTTAATAACAAAGACTGGGAGTGTAAGTTTTGACTACAAAGTTGAGTAGTTTGTCAAACTCTTACACAGTCCTCAGAAACTGTGCAGTTTTTGTTGTCCTTGGAACAAAAAGAAAAAGTTTTTGCAATTTGTGGGAACTCTTTTGTATGACTGGTGTTTCCTTCTAAATGGGATGGTACTGAGGTGATGCCATCTCATTCCCTCTTTTCTTTAAATTTTCCCTTATAAGAGTATCATTTTTTCCCTGGGAAGCATTTTGTTCAACCCCTTCACCCTGAATTTAAGGCTGTAGTTCCAGAGTAGAGTACATGAATGGCATATAGAAGGTTCCAGGTGCGAGCCCTGAAATGTCTAGGAAAGGTAGGAAATCCTGAGTTTAAAAAGGTTGAGAAATGCTACTTTAATGGCTAGAAAAGAGAAGGTGTTAGAAAGTAAGACTGTTAGCATGATGTGTTTATAACTTGGTATAGTCTGCTGGGAAATCCAGACACATCATTCTTCAATGTCTAGAATTCACTCTGACACACGAGGCCAGATTCTCTATTGGCAGAGGTCCTGGGAATGCAAATGGATTTCTATAGGCCTCTCTGAGGTTTATTGTAGAGCAACTTCTAACCTGCCACTGTGTTTAGGAACTGACATGACATTTGGCATTTTTGTGTACCTCCAAGTCATTTTTGACTTACAGCAACCCTACGGTGAACTTATCATAGAGTTTTCCTGGCACCATGTGACTCTCTAAATTTGGGTCATGCTAGCATTATGCTGTATGCTCATTGCACCTTATACTGTGTTTTAGACCTGTGATTCTCAACCTTGGGTCCTCCAGATGTTTTGGACTTTGCCTCCCAGCAAATGCCTCCTGAGCATTGAGCAAGCTGGCTGGGGCTGCTAGGAGTTGAAATCCAAAATGTCTAGATAGAGAGTCAAATGTTGGGAGCCACAGATTTAGACAAACTGCAGCTTGGATTCAAAACATGATTTGACCTTAGAGTCAAGCAAGTAAGTAATAGCAGTTTGCTTGCTTTCATTTTCTTTCATCGCCTCAGCTTTCTCATTTCTTATTTCTTCTCTCATCTCATTTCTTAGTCTCTCTGAAAGGTAAAGCAGTAGCTTTTATGATTTGTTTGTTCAGGCCTCAGGTCAAACCTAGATGACACAAACCATGTTTTATTTTTCAGCCATGGTTTCTGCTTGGTTGTCCGTGGTATCCCCTCCCACCATGTCTTTTAGCCACATATATGTTGATATATCCCATGTTTAAACACCCCCACATATTCTGGAATTTTCTACTGCAGCAAATTATCTCGATTTGTCTGTTTAAGCAACATGCCAAGAACAAAACAAAACCATAGGTCAACTCTTTAATTGCATTTTGGCATGCTGCCTGAACCTTAAAGGAAGTAAAAAATAATACTACTAAAATATTGCTTTTGATGCCTTGCTTAATCCTGACTCTTTTCATGGGCTGTCTGTATGTATCAAATTTTAAAATCTCAGCAATTTTTTTCTGTCTCTTGCTTTTGCCTTTTCTTCAATGTTGCTGTGTGCTTTCAAGTCACTGCTGACTTATGGTGACCCTGACGCAAACCTGTCATGGGGTTTTCTTGTCAGACTCTTTGTTCAGAGGTTTTCCTTTCCCTTTCTCTGAGGCTGAGATGGTGTGACTTGCCCAAGATCAGCCAGTAGGTTTCCCTGGCTGAGCAGGGATTCAAACTGTGGTTTCCAAAGTCTTAGCCTAACCTTCAAACCTTTACTCCACGCTGGCTCCCTTGCCTTTTCTTACATGCTATTTTCTTCCCTTCAGTGATTTCGACAGCAGCATGGCATCTAGAGTACTGTTGAAAACATCAACTACATTCACTTTGTTGCCAAAGTTTCTAGTTATTTTCATTTTCTTACCCTCTTACTGAGAGACATGAGTTAGAGCAGAGATTGACAGGTGTAACTGCTCTCTGTATTATAAATATTCACAGTGGTATTGAGTTCTTAAACGTTGCTACACGGAGCATTTTCCACTTTATGCTCATTTATACAAAATGGTTAAGGCCAGTGTGCCCTACATGTGCAGCAGGGATACAGTGGCAGAATCCAGAGGTGGCAGGCCGAATAAAACTGCTACAGACACTTGCTGGAAAATGCTGTTTTTTGAACACTGAAGCTTCTTGGAAGCTTAAGAGAAGCTCCTTAAGCCATCACTGCAGAGAAGCTTCTTCAGAAAACATCACCCTTACTGAGCTTTCCTTATAATATTCAGTGATGGAAGGAAAGAAGGAAGCTTGCTGTGTTGTAAGGGGCATGATCTGATAATGCAGAGTGACAGACATGGTTTGTCTGCATTGTAGTCCAGAGTCTTTTGCCAGCCAGAGAGGCTCTTCAGAATTCCCACCAGGTAGAAAGCTACAGGAAAAAAATCACAATGTTAATAATATCTAATAACATGCCTTACATGTTCTGGAGATATGATGTGGCTTCAACCCCCTCCCCTAAAAATAAATGTACAGGAACTGTAAACAACTTCTTTATCTCCAAGACTTGTTCATATATGTTTGGTTAAATATTCTCATTATCTGGAAATTAGGCCTATTGCTCAAGTTAATGGAATTTTTTCGGGGGGGAGGAGGATATATGGATGTATTGCAGACATTTTTCCTGAATTCAATGTACCCTACTAGATTTACAGTACAGACATTGGCATTGGTTACTTAAAAGAAAATTGCACTGAAATTCGTGTAGCTTTATTGGAATGCTTAACCTTTGACACTTGGGCTTCATTTTGTCTTGTGTCCACCCAAAAATGGGACTTGCCTTACAATAATATGATATTACATTAATAAAAAGGTAAAGGTTTCCTCTTGGCATGAATGTCTAGTTGCAACCTACTGTAGGGGGTAGTGCTCATCTGTTTCTAAGCTGAAGAGCCAGTTTTGTCCAAAGATGACTCCAGTCTCACGTAGCCAGCATAAGTCACCGAACACTGTTACCTTCCCACTGGAAAATAGTACCTACCTATCTACTTGCATTTGCATACTTTCAAACTGCTAGGTTGACAGAAGCTGGGACTAGTGACAGGAGCTCACCCCATTATGCAGCACCCAGGCCTTGAACTGCCAACCTTCTGACCTTATGATTATCAGAACTGTTGTCTTAACCACTATGCCACTGTTATATTATTGTATTACAATAATACAATTGCACAAATTGTAATAAATATTACAATTATAATATGTCAATTTTTTAAAAAATGCTACTCAGAATAAATGGCATTAATTGCAGATATGCAAGACATACTTGGAATAAGGCTCTAAGTGAAGATCTTAATGTCTGGAGTTATTTATGGGGTGGGAAGGGCGATTTTTAAGACGTAGCTAAAATTATGTGTGATAATAACCCAGTTCGTAACCCAGTACGAAAATGTGTCCATTCTTTTATATTATTATTATTATTATTACTACTACTACTACTACTAACCTTTATTTATATAGCACTGTAAATATGTGTGTGTTTGGAGGGAGGGGGGATAATGTTTGTGTGTTTTAGACAGTCTTTCCAACTTCAGTTGTTTATTAAGAAGACAAATGCAACTTACCCTCATTTTTCATGTTAAAAACCAAATGGCATAGTCAAGGTTTAAGACAATGGATCTCAAATAGTGGGGAAGACCTCTGGAGAGAGCATTGGTTAAGGGGAGATCCAGACTTGGTGGCCAATATCACTCTTCTCCAACTTTTCTGAACTGGAGGGAAAGAAAGGAGGGAGCTAGGAGCAGAAGGATGAGGATGAAGATGAGAGCAGGAAAACTCATTGGATCATATCCTCTGGCAAGGACTCATCCAGAGCCACCTCTTCTTCTTCCCCCACTCATCCCATCACTGCTCTGAGAATGCATATTTCTGTGTTACTCTGTGTGAGAAAGAGTAAATGATTATGTGTATGTGTGAAAGAAAGAATGAATCTGCTGAATCTGCACTGTAGAAATAATACAGATTAACTGCCATGGCTCAGTGCTATGGAATGCTGGGATTTGTAGTCTTGTGAGATGTTTAGCCTTCTCGATCAGAGACCTCTGGTACTACAACAGACTACAAATTCCAGGATTTCATAGGATGAATTTTAAAGTGGTAACAAACTGCATTATTTCTACAGTGCAGATTCAGTCTGAGTGTGTACATATCTGTGAACACTGCTGCTTGTAAGTGTGGCTGTGTATGAGACAGGATATGTAAAAATTATACAGGTGTGAAGTACTGGATTTATTTAAATGAAACTGTCTTAATTTGAATAATGTGATTTCCTTATAAAATGTTAAAATATGAATATACATGGATATTTGAGCAAAAATAAGCACACTAAATATTTTGATTCACATACTGTGTTGGGGCGGGGGGGCTATGACAACCACAAACAGATGTAAACGGGGTCACAAGGCCTGAAAAACACTGGTCTAAGAGAACAGCTACTTAAGTAAATAGGTTTCTCAGTCCATGGTTTTCATATTTTAAGTTTCTGATACTGTTCCTACAAAAGACATATATTTCCGTATTTTGCAATTTTGCTAGCAAAATCTTTATTTTGAGGTAGAGGCTTCCAAAATTTGACCTCCAGATCTTGTGGACTTCAGTTCCCAAAATTACCTATCACTCTGGCTAGGGCTTTTGGGTGTTAAAAAGTCCAAAACTCCTGGATGACAAAAATTTGAGCATATGTCATCACGTAGAACACAGGTTTTTGGTTCAGGTAAGAATCCTATTTAGCCAATCACAAATGTCCAAATAATGCCTATAAAACAGCTTTCCTAATGTTGATTTGCCTTCCTAAAAACATTTTTAATTCATAGTTTAAAATAAATCACCACAGTTTTCTCTGTCTTTATAATCCTTTCAAATTCCAGGGGTAGAGGTCTGCCTCCAGACAGGAACCAGAGAGAAAGAAGAAAAGTATGAAGTAGATGGAGGCCCACGTCGGGGTCGGCTGAACAAAGAGCAGCTGGTAAGGACTTCCTTACTCATCTTTAAATTGCCTTTGGAGCCATAGATTGTGGCTTTTTAACACTTGCCACTTTGGGCCGAATGTCCATCTGAGAAGTGATAGACAACGGCTAACTTCCAAAAGCAATTTCAAACTGTTAATGGATTTCTGTTGTCATATATGCCACTAAATCTTTTCAGTGCTTTCGAGGTATGTCTTGGAAACATTTATTAAAGATGTTGCCTGAAACACAAGGGTGAAAGTTTTTACCTTCCCTCAGCCCTCGATCTTCTGGAGGTGGTGTGTGCATTTTCCAGAGCACTGCCAACTTTTATTTCCTCCAAAAAGAGTGATCATATCTGCAGCTGGAAAACTTACTTTAAATTTCCTATTTAATCTTCCGTTCGCTTTTCTTAATTGTGAGATTTCCTGAGGTTAGTTTGTAACCATTTTGATGTTCTGGATAATTATGATAAGAGAAATACAGATTAGCTGGTTATTTAGACTCATGATGAGAAATTCAGCCACTGTCAGTCTCTTCATACATTACAACTAGTATGTCTCCCGCATCCAGAAGTCTTATATATATTCTCCCTACTCCCTTCCTCCTATCTCCTCCCTGCACTACAAAACAATTTTTCCTTTTTGTAGAAGTATTGTGTGAGATTTTTTCCTTGTGCCTCCTTCCCTCAGTTCCTTTTCCTCCACGTGCAAGACCTCTGACGGCTTCATCTTGGTTCCTCAGGCTTCTCAGATCAGAATGCATAATGGCTTCTCTCCTTCTTTTTCATCCCATCCTGTTTTAAGTTCGTTGTTAGTTTAGTTTCCCTACTTAACAAGCTTGCTTTCACACTCATACTCTCACTCATTCTGTACTCTACCTGTTATCCTCCGCCCCAGCTATTATTTCTATTGCCTCTCATTTACTTTTAACAGCATGTAGTCCTTCTTGTCAGCTGAGCAGGCATGAGGTATTTCCTTGTCAAACTGAGCTTTCTCTTTCTCTCCAGGCAAATGTTGTACTATTTGTCAATATTCCATTGCTGACACTTTTCTGTGTTTGTGAATATATCTTGACATCACCTATATCAGCCAGTGGCTGGGAAGATTGAATAGCTGACAGATGGGCCAAAGCCAGCTTTAAAACAACAACAATAACACCAACCTACTATTCATGCTTGGATATGATTGGGGGGAGGGTTCATATTTATAGGTTTCTGCAAATAAGTTGTGCATATTCTGAGGCAACTGTACTATGACTTTATCTTAGGGCCGAAACAGACAGCCGTATAGGGGCAGCTTGACATCATTCTTTGAGCTCCAGCAACTGCACACCGCAGCCCCGATCTGTTTTTTTTTTTTTTTCCAGCACAAAAAGAAGAGACAAAATGCTGCTCCTTTTTGCACCTGAAAAAGAGTGCCCTTTCTGCTATTGCCGTGGCTTTTCAGTACTTCTGTGGTGTGCGGTATCTAAACGCCATGCCCCTAGAGCGCTGAAAAGCTACTGCCATGTAAATGGCCGGTCGGCTTCACAGTGGATTCCTGCTGGCTTGGGAGTGTACCACACCCCCAAGCCACCAGGAAGCCAGTATATAATTTGCCGGTCTGTTTTGGCCCTTAATATGTCCAGCTCTTTTTATGTGACCACTTTGTTCTCTGTTTTAGTTGCCCGGGTTGTTTGATGGCTGCTACTTCTATTTTCTGGGAGTGTTTAAGGCGCACAAGAAAGATGACCTGAAAGAACTGGTGAAAGCAGGTGGAGGACAGATTCTCCTGAGAAAACCCAAATCGGATAATGATGTGACACAGGCAATCAATACCATAGCCTATCATGCTGAGATTACATCTGACCAGAGTTTCTGTACGCAATATATAATCTATGATGGATCTTCTGGTTATACCCCAGAGAAAATTCGTCAAGGAAAGGTTTGGGAGGTGCCATCTAAATGGCTTATAGACTGTGTGATGTCATTTCAACTATCACCTGTTGAGCAATGAATTTCCCGGCATTGTGACACCAGAATCATTTGTGTAGCCTGGGTTTTTTAAACAGAGAGTGAAACTTTGTGTTTCAGCTGAGAAACAATCACAAAGCAACAGAATAGCTTCATATAGGTTCAAAATTATTGAGGTTGGGACAGGGTCAAGGAGAAGTATAACCAGAACTTTACTATTGTTGGTGTCCAAACTGTTGTTTTTTTAAAAACCTCTTGTGAATCATTTTAGTAGTTTATGACCCTGATTTCTACAATTTATTTGTGTTTTTGCATGAGCTGATTTAAAAAGTGATCAGTTTTCTGCGAATGCAAGTCAGTTTAGAATTGTGACATCATAGAAAGCACTTTTGTCTGTCCAAAGATCTCTGTACTTATGAATATTAGAATACCCTGAAATTATGGCAATTTTCTCTGAAAGCATCTCCCAGTGTCATTCTGGGTATTATAATCCCTTTATTAGAAAAATATAGAAAGCTATAATATAAATTACCTATTAAAAGAGGTACTAAAGCTTTGTTTTCTGTTTGCATATCATGAAATTGGCACTATTGTTACTTTGTTCAGTTTGTAAACAGCTTATTTTTTATATCTAATCATGATGTCTGTGTTTTTCATATTCTGTCATTTTAAATGTTCTGGATTATAATCAGTGATAAATCATGACACAAAGTATTGCTCTTTGAATGTGCATGTGTTGCATATTGGTGAAGGGTGAGTTGGACACAGTCCTTCCAATCATATGGGTGAATACAGAATTAAATCAATGTACCTCACGATTCTGTGCAAATCACTTTAGATACACTGTCATACACTGTTTTTAAGTGGAGTGTCACTACAGCTCAGAGGGTCACTACAACAATAAGAGCCTCTACTTTTGTTTGATGATGACATCTTGACAATTATGAATGTCTCTTGTTGGTCTGGGCAATTTTTGTCTCTCTCAAGTGTTGTTTTGGCCAGTCATTCTCATAAATACCAACCCAAGTTTCACATATATTCAAGCTCCATTGGATTGAATATAGGTGTGGGTGCAAGGGCACATGCCCCATTCATTTTCCATTCTTCCCTCGTGCATAAGTGAGGGACGCGAGTCTGAAGAGAATGGAGGGAGGACTGTAGTGTAATGGCTAAAAGTGATTAATCTACCAGAAATAATTCTGCTATGATTTGGTTAGGTAAGTGCAATCCATGAGAAGCAAACATTCTGTGGAAAATAATATTTCTTAATTATATGTCTAAATTATATCTCAAAGGCTGGTGGTATGTTGTGAGTCTACTTCCATGTTAAAAGCGAATGTGACTTGGGTATTGAAGCTTAAATATATTGAGTGCTGACACTATAAAGTGTAATGTTTCATTTTACCAGTGCTTTAACCAGTGCTAACTCAACCTTAAAAATAGCAGAATGCATGTGTACAGTATGTCTGTTTTGCAGAAAAATAAAATCCTAACTTCTCATTTCTGAGCTGGAAGAAGCAGTTTCTATCTCAATCTAACTCCCAGCAGGAGGTCAAGTCTGATGTATCTGAGAAATGTCAGAGCCTACTGTGAGAGGTGCAGAGGGAGGGAAACAGCAGTACCATGCTGCATGGGGATGCTGAAATGGTGACACATAACAAGCTGCCACCTATTATTCAATGCAGCATTTTATTTCATTTTATTTTATTTTTATCAGTTCCAGAAACATTCATGCTTTGTGGTTATGGAGAGATGCCTGTAGTTTCTGTACAATGTATTTCGGTCTTGGCAAGCTCTATACATTTGAGAACAGTGTCATTCCTGTGAGCCACCATGGACCCCGTGCTGGGAGAATAGTGAAATATAAATAAAATGAAATAATAAATGGCTTCCTTTTTTGATCCAAAGTCACTGTTCCCTTGGAACGCTCTCAAGCGCCAGTCCAAGTCAGAAGGTGGAATGCTACCTATTAAAGAGAACTGCTTCACTTTGAAGAATCTGTCATTCTGCGTACACAGTGTTATGCATGTTCTGACCCTTAAGCATCTAGTTGCTCCTAGAGAAGTCTGAAACACCTGTCAAGGCAAGTTTTTATTGCATACTCAGTTCTGCTTAAAGCTGAGAATTTTAAAATCCAAATGTATTGGTATCTGTCCCCAAAACTCCTCCCAATTCCATTCTTGTGTGTGGTCTTCTTAGAATCCCAGGTCTCAACCCCATCTTTTATTCTGAATTGCAATTCTGTTTTCTGACAAAGTTAAAACCTCTTTTTGCAAAACACACCCTGGCTGAATTATATTGAATTATGTTAGTCTTCCGGTTGGGAGCGGCAGCCCGTCGGACGTGCTTCGGAGAGGCTCCGAAGAACGCCAAGTAACCGGTGCGGTTTTCTCACTTTATAGTGAAGAAAAACCCCAATCTAGGCACAGATTGGGCGAAGGAGGTTGCAAGGCTCCACTGTTCGGGTATCCTCCACAGCCCTGTAGGATTTCAGGGGACATCTGGAGAGGAACCTAGAAGAGCCAGAAACCTAAACCGCCGCGCTGGCTACCAGCTGCTGAGCAGAGCCAGGTCTGCCCCCAACTTTTTAATTCAAAAGAACTCTTTAAACAGCCTAGCTGCGTCTTCAGAAGGCTTGGAGTATCTGCGCTGAGAAGAATTTCACAGCCGACTAAACAAAGAGCCGAAAGCAAAACAGTAAGCAAACGGGACGCGTTTAAATCTCACCTTTATTTAACTTTATTTGAGTCAAACAAGTTAAGCAAAAGTGGAGTCTGGCGAGAAAGTGAAAAGGAGAAAGAGGAGACGCGGAGAGACAGGAAGGAGGAGGGAAGGAAAAGGTGGAGTGGAGTGGAAAATTGAAGAGGAGAAGGAATAGACGAGCGGAACGGACGGAGAAAGGAGAGAGGAGAAAGGGAGGAGGAAAGTTAAGCTGGACAGAAGGGGAAGGAAGTAGAGGCGTTGAAGCAGTGGAAAAGAGAAAAGTGGCAGAAGCAGAGGAGGAAAGAACGAATTAAAGAGGTGGAAGAGCTGAGTCGGACGGAGGGAGAAGAAGGGAGACGGAGAAGGAAACGCTAAGGAGGAAGAGGAGACGCGGAGGCGGAGGCGCTGAGGTGGGAGAAGGAGAAAGGGAAAAGGAGGAAGCAAAGCCGAACTAGACTGAGGGAGGAGGCGGTAGTGAAGCCGAAGCAGTCGGAAAAAGAAAGACGCTGAGGTGGAGAAAACTTGCAAAAGAGGAGTGAGAGAAAGAAAGGCTGGAAGTAGAGCCGGACAGAAAGGTGGAGGAGGCAGGAACGGATAAGCGGAGAAAAAGAAAAAGAGGAAAAGGAGAAGCCGAACCGGATGAAAGGAGAAAGAAGTTGATACGAAGGGAAAAAGAGAGTGAAAGAGGCAGAGACGCCGAGGTGGAGAGAAGGAGAAAGGAGGTGGGAAAACGAACTGGACGGCGGGGGGAGGAGGTAGAAACGCCGCGGCAGTTGGAAGGAGAAAGGAGGAAGAGGAGGTAAACCGGACGGTGGGAGGAGGAAGTAAACTGAACGGAGGGAGAAGGGAGAAGGAAGCAGAGAAGAAGGGAAGAAGAAGGTAGCAACGCCGAGGAAGATTAAACGAGGAGAAAAGGAGAAGGAGAAGTGAGCTGGTCAGAGGAAGAAGGAGGAAGAAGGAGGTAGAGGCGCTGAGAAAATCGGGAGAAAAGGAGGAAAACCCGGGCCGGACTGAGGGAGGTGGAGGAAGGAAAGACGACGAAGCAGAGAGCTAAGGAGAAAGGAGGAGGCGTAATAGAGAAAAGCAGATCCGGACGGAGGGAGAAGGAGGTGTAAGGTCACAACAAGGAAAAACGGAGGTGGTTGATAGAGAGAAAAGGAGAAGGAAAGAAGAGGAGAAGACAAGAGTAATAGGCAGAATTAGAGAGTAAATAAAAACAACGCAAAAGAAAGAGAAAGAGGTATTGAAGTTCATTTTTTAATGAGGAGACCTCAATCATAAGTCTCTGCTTCACTCTTCTTAAGTTTACAGGACTTCCATTCTTAACCGTTTTGAATATATAGTAAGAAATGAAATAAAAACACGACTGTCCAGGTTCAGCGCTCCTTGATAAGTTGAAAGATAGAAAGAAGCTTGAGAGAGGAGAGTAGAAGTTAAGAGAGAGAGAAAGCAAGGGAAAAAAAAAAATCCCAGGATTGGCGAGCTGAAGACAATACAACGAGTAGTAAGAGGAAGGGGTTATACTGATAGCAACACCATAGGAACGGTGAGGAAGGTTGAAACTCCCGACAGGAGAAGGAGGTACATCAAAAATGGCGACAAGAAAAGCAAAACAAGCAATAGAACAACAAACTTATAGAAGACCATCTTTTGACGCTTCTTCAAGACAAGTAGAACAACCAAATTTAATGGAAGAGTTAAGAACACTATACATGGAGATGAAAGAGGACATTAAATCTATGAGGGAAGATATGAGTGCAATGAGAAGAGAAATTAAGCTAGAAATAAGACAAGAAATAAGAACTGAGATAAAAAATCTGAAAGATTCTATAGGAAAAGTAAACGAAGAGGTAAAGATAACTGGACAAAAAGTAAAGAAGATAGAAGAAGATACGGACAAAATAGCAAAAAGAGTTACGCAGTTAGAAATATCACATGAGATCGATTTGGATGAACGTGCGCTACAAGATTTAAAACAAAGAGAAAATTGTATTAAGATCCGGGGTTTAAAAGAAATAGAGAGGGAGGACTTATTTGAATATCTCTCCCCCATCTTGGCAGATTATATAGGCATGGAAAAAGATCACTTCCAGTTAGAAATTAATAAAATGTATAGGATTAATTCGAAAGCGGCTAAACAAAGAGGTCTTCCAAGAGACGTTGTGGTATACTTTACTCGGGAAAAAATTAGAGACGAAATAATACAACTGAATTATGAACAGAAACTGGAAGCAGACGGGAAGGAGCTTATTATATACAAGGACATCCCTTTAAGAATACTGAGGAAAAGAAATGAATATAAACCTCTGACGACCCTGCTAATACAAAACTATGTCCCATATAGATGGGAAAGACTTGAAGGAATTAATTTCAAATACAAAGGGGAATTTTTTAAAATTAATTCAATCATGAAGATGAAAGACTTTTTGAAAAAATATAAAAAAGATCTCGAATACAGGAAAAAAACGGCGAAGGAGAATAAGAAGGAGAGGGAAGTGGACGAGGAGGAAGAGGACAACAAGACAAGCGGAAAAGATACGGATGAGGAAACTAATAAGACTAGTGATAAAGACTCTGAAGAAGAAGACAAAGAGGAAGCACAAAAGAGACAGGACAAAACTAGCGCATCGGACTTGGACTAATTACAAATAAGTTACTCTAATAAACAAACCAATAATGAAAAAAATTACTATACTGTCTTGGAATGTAAGGGGAATGAATTCCCCGCAGAAACGAAAGAAAGTACTACACTATTTGATTAAGAAAAATCCAGACATAACTTGCTTACAAGAGACACATATAAAGGACAAAGACGTGAGACTGTTAAAATTTAAAAAACTAGGCACGGAATTTGTATCTGCCGGAAAGACTAAAACCAAAGGTGTGGTCATTTATATAAATAACAGATATGAGGCGAAAACTGTTTTTAAAGATATGGGGGGGCAGTATATTGGAGTAGAGATAAAAATACAATCAGTAAAATATCTGATAGTGGGAGTATATGCCCCGCTAGAAAGGAAAAGTTTTTTCTTTGAAAAACTATGTAAAGAAATACAGGAGGCCACACATGATAAAATATTAATGATGGGGGACTGGAACGGAGTCATTCAGCCGGAGTTGGATAGGAAATCAGACAAAAAGATGAAAAAAATCACAAGGAAAACTCCCTAAATCTTTTGATGATATGTTAGAAACCCTATCATTAGTTGATATTTGGAGATACAAATATAAAAATGCAAAAGAGTACACTTATTTCTCTGAAAGACACAAGTCGCTATCCCGGATTGACATGATACTAGGATCTAAATTAGTGTGTAAAGAGATAATAGATATAAGTCATGAGGTTAGATCTATTTCAGACCATAGTCCCATATGTGTTAATCTAAAGAGCAAACTGTCAAATTTTTCCTGGAGATTAAACGAAGAACTACTACAAAAAGATGACATAATAGAGAAAGGAAAAGAAACATTGAAATTCTTTTTAAAGGAAAACTTAAATAACGAAGTTAGTGAAATCACTGTATGGGAAACATCTAAGGCAGTTATGCGAGGTTTTTTTATTCAGCAAAATGCGATCCTTCAGCGGAAAAAAAAAGAAAAAGTGGAAAGCTTAAGGAAGGAGCTAGGGATAAAGGAAAAGCAATTGAATGAAAATCCTAAATGTAAAAAAACGATAGCTAATATAAAAATAATTAGGAAACAGATTGAGATGGAGGAAGAAAAAGAAATCCAAAATAAGATAAGAGAATTGAAACAAAAACACTTTGAGCAGGCTAATAAGCCAGGGAAGTGGCTAGCCCACAAAATTAGGAAAAGAAAGAACAGGAATTTAATAACGGAAATAAAAAAAGGTTCAGTAATGATTACGAACCAAAACAAAATAAAACAAGCTTTTTTAGATTACTACTCTAAGTTATATAAGAAATGCCAAATTTCAACGGATAAAATTGATTCTTTTTTAGAAAAGGCAAAACTAACAAGACTTACAGAAGACCAAATGAAAACGTTAGATGGTCCAATTACTATAGCAGAAATTACTGAGGCGATCAAAAAGAGTAAAAATCAGAAATCTCCTGGCCCAGACGGACTCACGGCACAATATTATAAGACATTTGAAGAGCAGTTAATAATTCCCTTAAAGTCAATGATAAACACTATAAGAGAAAAGCAATACCCTGAGACATGGAAACAAGCAAATATAACACTAATCTTAAAAGAAGATAGAGAAGCAGATGATGTTAAAAATTACCGCCCGATCTCCTTGTTGAATACTGACTACAAACTATTTGCGGCAATTCTAGCAGAAAGATTTAAAAATATATTGAAGAATTGGATTCATGTTGATCAAGCCGGCTTTTTGCCCAAAAGACAAATTAAAAACAATACCAGAACCGTGATTAACATCATAGAACATTTTGAGAGGAAAAGTGATAAAAAGCTAGCATTAATTTTTGTTGATATTGAAAAAGCGTTTGACAACATAAGTTGGGATATGTTATTTACGGTTATGGATAGAATTGGAGTAGGGGAAAGATATAAATTGTGGCTGGAAGCAATATATAAAGAGCAAAAAGCAAGGTTGATAATCAATCAGGAGAAAACGGAAGAATTTAAAATCCTAAGAGGTACGAGACAAGGCTGCCCACTGTCTCCGTTATTGTTTATTTTGATTTTGGAAACCCTGTGTAATATTGTGAGGTCGGATATTAAAATCCGGGGAGTCAAGATAAAAAATTTTGAATACAAACTAAGGGCTTTTGCAGACGACATTATTTTTACATTAGAAGAACCCAAAGAAAGCATAGCGAGACTAATGGAGATTTTGGAGGATTTTGAAGGGGCCTCAGGCCTAAGCATAAACAGGAGCAAAACAAAAATAATCACAAAGAATGTAGAAGTTAAGGAGAAGAAAGAACTGGAAAATATAAGTGGTTTTAAAGTGGAAGGGAAAGCAAAGTACTTAGGCATTAACATTACAAATAAAAATTCGGATTTATTTGCAAACAATTATCTACCTTTATGGAACTCCATAAAAAAAGACTTGGAAAAATGGAACAGCTACAAGTTCTCATTGCTAGGGAAAATTTCATTAATCCAAATGAATGTGTTCCCGAGATTTTTATTTCTGTTTCAGACTATTCCGATCTTAAAGAATGAGAAACCCTTAAAAATGTGGCAAAGGGAAATAGAAAAATTTATCTGGGCCGGTAAAAGAGCTAGGATAAAGAGGAAAATATTGTGCGATAGTAAGAAAAGGGGGGGCTTAGGCCTACCAAATATACAAATTTATTATGCAGCGTGTTGTCTATCCTGGTTAAATGATTGGATAACTCTAGAAGATGAGTCAACCTTAAACTTAGAGGGTGCTGATTTAAGATATGGATGCCATGGATATTTAATTTACGAGAAGGACAAAATACATAAAGATAGCAAAAATCATTTTGTTAGAAGATCCCTTTTGTTAATTTGGAACAAGTATAGAAAAAGAATATATTCTAAAATACCGAAATGGTGCTCCCCTCATGAAGCCTTCTTTAGAAGGGAAGGTATTGCTGCTAAAAAATGGTTAAGATACCAGGATTTGTTGAGTGAAGAGCAAGGGAAAATATGTTTTAAGGATCAGGATGAATTACTTAAAGATAACATCAACTGCCATTGGTATTTACACAGACAACTTAAAGAAAGGTTTAAGATGGACATGAAATTGGATGGAATACAATTTGTAGATACAAAATTTGATGAAATTTGTTTGAGAAATAAGGGGAAAATGATCACTAAGTTTTATAACATATTAACAGAATGGTATACAGAAGAAGAAACGATACGGGAAAGTATGGTGAAATGGGCCCAGAACATTGGACATGACATAGAGTTAGAACAATGGGAAAAATGTTGGGGCAAGCGGCTTAAATTTACAACGAACCAAGATCTTAAAGAAAACATGTATAAAATGATTTATAGGTGGCACCTTCCCCCATTAAGATTGGCATATATGTACAAGAATCTTAAGCCTAATTGCTGGAAATGTAATTCTGAAACCGGCTCTTTTTTCCATATGTGGTGGTTATGTCCAATGGCAAAGGAATTTTGGGTAAATGTACATAAATGGATAATGAATAGCTTAAATATTCATATCCCTTTTCTCCCAGAGGTTTTCTTATTAGGAATGTTGAACAATGATATAGAAAAAGATCATGGTAAATTGTTGTTTAACTTGTTGTCTTGTGCGAGAATTTTATTTGCAAAAAATTGGAAGAGCGAAAGACCCCCGACGATGGAACAATGGACCCTTAAAATATTTGAAATTATGGAACTCGACATAATGACGACATGGAAGAAAGAAGAATCTGAAGGGAAAACAAGAAAAGAATGGGATTTATTAGCAAGATACTTCGAAAATAGATGGAGAGACACTGGGAAATAGGAAGTAGAAACATTAAGTATATGATGGTTATCAGGGGCTATGTTCAGTTTGCCAAAAGTGAGATGAACAGATGGCTGTAAGAGAGAATAGAACTACTGTAGATAAGTAGAGTTAAGAGAAAAAACGAATTAATGACCAATTAAAGGATGGAATTCGTATTAAAATATGTAAATAGATACAATGTTGAATATATTATCAAATATTCTGAAGATGCATAAGAAGGAGGTAAACAGATTTTTTTAATTTTCATTTTTTTTTTCCTCTTTCTTTTCTTCTCTTTTTTCTTTATTCCTTTTCTTCCTGTATTCCCTTTTTGCGGGCTGGATTTTGAATGGGGAAATTTTATATGCAAAGGAAAATTTGATGGATTGCGAGCTTAACATGTTGAAAATGTAACAAAATGTAATAAAAAACATCAATTAAAAAAAAAAAGAATTATGTTACACTTGTCAATTAAGAAAATGCCTAATTTTGTTAAATTTGTTATTTATACCAGTTTGCCACATAGGACAAGAGGATATTACACGGCAGACTTTTCCATCCTTTACCAGGCCCCATACAGATGTATTGGATGATACCTTCCGTCATCCCCATCCAGCATAAAATATTTGGAGAAGCAGTTATACATACTTGATATGAGCTAGAGGGCAAAAAGAGATTACTTATTTGTTTGTAATAGATTTACTTATTTTAATAATGATTAGTGTAGTGTTGACAGCACCTTTTTGTGTGCTCCCATTTTTTACTATAAGCAGGATTTTATGGAGTACTGTAATATGTTGCCTGAGGAGCAGTAGGAAGCTCACTGTGTGGATGTAGCTTAAAGATAGAACAATATTCTCTTTGGCCACAGGTAGACTGAGGCTACAGTCCAAAACATGCTTACTAGGAAGCACATTTCATTGAATGTTCACCTAATTGTGGGTAAACAATGCAGACATGCACACTGTCAGTGCTGTCATAGCTTACTCAAAGTCTGTGTTCAAGAACCTGTCTTGTCTAATTGACACTGGAATTATGGTTGACAGTAATCCCATGGGAGAATTTCTCTGTACAGTAAACAAAAATTCAGCAGGAAGTGAGGTTCCATTGAGTGAAATGGGATTGTTTCCTTCCACTGATGGGATTATACCAGCAAGTGCACTGGATTCTGCCACCCTCAGCAACTTTCTCTGTCCCCAGGAAGCATCCTAAAGCAGTTCAGGAGATTACAAAGGACCATTATGTAAGCCAAGTCAGTTAATGCAACATTGGATATAACCCAGTTTAAATTATTCAGGAGGGTTTCAGTCTCTCATTCTTTCCCAGATATGTTTGCTTGATCCTATTTCAGTTTATTAAGTTCAGGGATGAGCACTAGTTTTTTGACAGACTAGACTTTCCTCGTTTTCTTTGCTCATTTCTTCAAAAAGCTGCATGTTAACAAGGTCTCTAATCACCGTTTACTGCTTTATCTAAACCAGGAAACCATGAGCTCCAGCTTTTGGAACAAGCCAGAATATTATACTATACTTTGAAACTAGCTTAAGATCATGACTTAAACTGAAGCTAAATAATGTTTGCAGAATATGACCCTTAGAGATCACACTCTAATGCTTACTTTCTCTGGAACTGGCAGCTGTTAAGAAATAAAAGAAAAAAAGAGGGGGGAAATCCTGATCAAACAGACTGCAGCTTGCACATATAACTGTGGGCTTCATTCTTATTTAATCAAAAATTAGAAACGTTCATATGGAGGCAGTGACACTTCCTGACACTTAACTGAATAATCTACTCAAAAAGACAGGCCACTATATTTGAAGAACATTACAATTAAAATTTCAACGGGAGAGGTAATTTAGGGAGAGTGGGTAAACAGTGGAAGAAGATGCACAAGCTTATCATACGTAACATTTTACTTCTCTTCTGCTAAAAGTAAGCTTATGTCATCCAAGTCACAAAATTATGCTTGATGATGTATGATTTATGCTATATGATGTATGATTTATGACCCCTGTACTATGCAATAAAGTTGTGGCCATTTTTATACCCATTACACCATGACCAGCTTCCATTTTGTCCCAGTGCAACAGTGCATACTGTTAAAAGCAACTGGGCTTGTGACTTCTTTCCAAGTATGTTTTTCAGCTTCAAGATGTTCTGAGCACTGTAGCAGAGATGAGACAGGAAAGACTCCACGTGAATTAACTACATGAAAAGCCAGAATCTGTGTTCCCTTTTGCAAATTGCATCTACTGTTGTTGTAACCTCTCAGATAAATTGTCTGCAAGGGCTGAGACGAGCCCATTATTTTAGCTTCTGTTTCCTCATCAGTCAGGTGAAGAGCAGCGGTGCTGTCAGCATGCAGGCTCATTAGTGCCTCTGACGTGGGACACTCCTTGGTTGGTTCCCCAGACAGAGCTACCCTTCTAACTCTGCCAGTTTCAATGCAATCCTAGTGCCATGAATATTCATCTGTTCCTATACCTCTGCAATTAAGCAGATGAAAGTGCAGCTATTCAGATCTCACAGCCGTTAATTCAACTGCAGGAGCAGGCTGTCCATGTGAAATCAGAACAAATCTAAGTCTGGTGTAGCCTCCCATGCAGTCTCTCGAAGGCCATCTCTGAGTGGTCTCTCATCCCCGCCTACGATTGCCTTGGAAACTGGCCTCCACTCTTTGGAACAGTGGTTCCCAAATTTTGGTCCTCCTCTGGTCCAAGCCAGCTGGAGCTTCCTGGACTTGAAAGTCCAAAACACCTAGAGGACTAAGGTTTGGGACTCATGTTCTGGAACTACCTGGAGGTTGTGTCTCTTTGTAAATGCCTTCCCCAAGAATGCCACTTGGATAGGTGGGGAGCACTCCACTTCTAAAGCACCCCTTACATTGGCAGTGGAGAACCAACAAAGGTCATCCAAAGTCTACTCCCAAAACCAGTATGCCTGGATAGCTGGATCAGATGATAAGAGTGTTGGTAGCATGGACTGTACCATTTCAGACTATAAATGGGAGAAAATTGCATAGGCGGGAGAGGGATGAACAGAAATCTTTCTCCCTGGGGTACTTAGTTTAATTTTAAAAGAAAATGAGGCCATTAAAATATGTGATGGCCCCAACTGCAGGCTGAAATAGTGCATCCCATCCTGCCATCGGATTCAATTGCCTATGTAGACCAGGGATTTGTGACTCTTGTCAAGTTCCAAAAGAATTGTGGGTGGCCAATTAAATTACATTTATTCCTTTTTTGCCAACATTCTTTTCCCTAAAACTATCATTACTTATGAGATTGAATCACAGTTTTTTCTTAGCCTGGAGGGAAACAGAGCTTTTTTTTCTTCCTTTTTTACATTTTACAATATTTGATCACTTTCAGTGACATGTACCAAGAACAGAGTAACAAAAGTCTGTTATAATTAGTCCTCAGGGTACAATTAATAATGCATAAGTGAACTATGGGCTCTTATCAGGACACCCCACAACGTATTATTGTAATTAAAAATAACACGTTTTAGCAATTTATAGTGACTATGCTTAGACAAAGTTCATAAGGAATTTTCATCCAAGAGTCATTTTTTCTTATGGTAAGTTTTTGAAATGGTACATTTTATTAATCTATAAAGCCAAGCCAGAGAGAGAACAACAGTTTCTTGTGTGCTGAACTGTTTGACTTGTTTTTTGTCAGTCTCATTGTTTATGGTTTTGGAACCCAGATTTGCATCCTAGACTTATTTTCACCCAATGAATTGTTGGGTAGATGACATAGGAGTCACAAGACAACTTAGACATTCTTAACTAAATCATCAACATGTATTTTCAGATCGATTTACCTAATGATACAGGGTGAAACTATAGAAAAGCATCTGTGAACATCTAGAGAAGAATGCATTAATTATTGGGAGCCAGCAAGACTAGGCCATGCTAGACAAACATTTATCTCTCTCTTTTAGGGAGGGGGAGCAGGTTTGTCTGGAAGCTGATTGGAACACCATGGATTAGTATACTTTGATTTAAAAAAAACATTTTAACATTCCTCGGATGCTTTATCCACCAAATTCCCTTGTTGACAAGTGTAAATTGGATGATACTGTTGTTAAATGGATGCACAAATGTTTGAGCAGCTTACCCAAGCAAGGCCACATGCACTCAAGGAGGTCCACCAGATGTTTGTCAGGACAGGGAAGAAGCAACATACAGTTCAGATGGTGGTCAGAACTAGCCCACAGATGAGACTGTGGTCTTCCTCCTGTGATTTTAAATGTATATGGTGCTTCTTCATGTGACTCACACGTATGGGATTCTCTGCACCTGTGGAGGCCATGTTCAGAAACTTCTCCAGCTAGACCCCTTAGACTGAAGGCCCACCTCCCCTCCATATCTCACATGCTTAGTACAGTTCCCATTCAATTCCCAGTGCTTCAGGATCTCCAGCTTCTTGGGGGCAGAGTTACTAACTTCCATGTGCCCATGCCCCCTTTTTTGGACAGTGCTTTGTGATTGCTGCTTCTGGGATGCAAAGTTATTGACTCCTGTGCACACAAGTCACTTTTTTGGACAGTGCTTCATGATCCTCCACTTCTCAAGAGCAGAGTTCAACTCCCTTCGGCCACAGAAGAGATTGAACAGCAACATGCAGGCCCAGCCAACCAGCCTTTGTCTTGGGGCTCCTGTCATGTGGCTTCTCAACCTGTCTCCTCCTCCCCAGAGTGAAGCAGCCATGTGGCAGGAGCCAAGGCAAAGGCTGGCTGGATCTGTGCATTCCTGTCCAATCCTCTCCAGCTGCGAAGAAGATTATCAGACCAGTGCTTACCGTGGATCAAGCGCCTGTAAATTGCTGCTGAAAAGTTGAGGAAGCACACGTGTGTGAAAGCCTGGCGCCCCTTGTAAACACCCAGGAAATCTTCGGCTCCTCTCCAGCATCACTGAATTGTTCGGGGAGATGGTGTCTCTGAGGGAAGGTTTAATGGATGGTGTAATTGTTGATGGTTCGGTTTGTTATTGCTGTTTGTTTTAAATCCTGAGTTAAGTCATGGGAGGTCCATGGCAAAATTGTATATATATTTAAAGGGGGGCCCAGGTAAAGAAAAAGAACCACTGCTCCAGCGTTTTTGGGGAGAACGCAAAACCTACCCTTCTAAAATATCCTTTGTTGTGGAGCATGCTTTTCTCAGCCTTCTGTTGCTGCCGCTCCGCATCGGGTTGTATTTATTATTTTTAATTTCTTTTATGCCCATTGCCTTATTCCCATTTGTATTCTTTCAGAAGCTACCTCAAAAGAAGCAGAGTATAAATTTTTAAATACATCCCAGGCAAAGTGCCCAGTCACCTCCTGTTCCTTGTTTGTTCACAATCCACTTTCGAAAAACACTGAACTGCTTCTAGCACCGTTAGTCAAAAGACGCAGAGGAGCTCTGAGTGGGAGGTGACACTGTCTGAATTCCTCTCACATTCTCTGGATGGAGGCAATTGTGAAATCAAAGTTTAATCTGGAAGCACTCTAAGGCTGGAATTTTGCAGCGGGTGTATGTTTTGCCTGGATTATGCAGCGGCGGTAGCCACTATGTGGTTGTGATTCATGTCAGGTTCCCGTATTATCTCCCAACAGAAATGCTAGTGGCTGTGCTTCTCCTCTTTTCTTTTTGACAAGCTTTCAATTATAGCTGTTTAATCACGGATGCTACAGTTCTGCCTCTCCATTCTGCCACCTTCGGAAACCTTGACATCTCCACTCATTCCTCTTATTCCAGTGAGCAATGTAGACTGGCAGTTACGCGGTGGAAAATGGTAGTTTGCTATCCTCCCCACCAGCTGCTTGTAGAACTAAGTGATGAAACACTACTGATGCTGGAATGTGTTTCTTGGGAGAAAAGTTTGTAAAACACACTATAGGAGACAGTTTCATGGCGATACCTTGTAGTATGCTGGACTTCTGTCCTTACGAAACAGGATTAAAAGTAAAGAGCAACTCCTTCGTGGTTGCAGCCGTGGTTTCCTTTCATTTATTTAATATATTTTCTGTATTTACCTCAGTCAGCCTGCTTTGTTCTGTGAGTCTATGCACTTGTGCTTGTGTTGACTGTTTGCTTTGCTTGTTCTTATGACTAATCATAACAGTTATGTTTGCTAGCAGGTTTCTTTGGTTATCTCTCCAATTTATAGTAACAAAACCAGCTGTTTGTCTCAGTTATATCTCCAAGACTATGAAGCCTAGGCACCTGAAATTCAATGTGCATATTAAAGAAGCCCTGAAGGTGTGCCTCATAGGGTTACTTTGTGGGGTTTTTTAAATGAATAAATTAAAAACTTCCTGTAGCCTGCAGTACCACAGAATTACTACATGGAAATACGCCTTACATCCAAATGCTTGCAGCTGATTTGGTGCATAGCTAGGTGTGTCGCAAGTACCCGCCTTTGATTCGCCTGTCTACTTATGGTGACCCCATGATTTTCATACAGTTTTCTTATGCAAGGAATACTCAGAGGTGGTTTTGCAAGTTCCTTCCTCTGAAATGTAGCCTACAGCACCCAGGATACAAACTACTCAATCCTTCACTTTTTTTCTACTGCTAGAACACATGGACTGCTTCAATGTGAACTGGCTGCCTGGTGAACCTTTCTTGCTCCTGACTCAGTGTGTGTGTTTTGTGTTTATTTATTTATCCACACAGAGAGAAGAAGAATGAGAATTCCTGCTGCATTATATGTGGCGAATGAAGGGCTGAGCAATGGAGATGGAGGGACAGAAAGTGAGAAAGAATGAATGGAAAGAATAGCTACCATACTGGCCAATTGGCCAATTTCTCACTAGAATTCTAGCCATGCCACCTGGACTCCCAGCTTTCATTAAAAATAAGAATGGGGTGGGTTTGTACATTAGATAGTGATATCTGTTTCAGATCAATTAATTCACCTGGTTCCACCTGAAGGAATCATGGGATTTAAAGTTTGTGTGAGGTATTTACCTAAGAAAAGATGCATATTATTTATTTACAGTATTTATTTATTTATTTTCTTATATTTTCTTATATCCCACCTTTCTCCCAATATAAGGAATGGAAGGCAGCACACACACATATGTACTTACACAAAGATTGAGAGAGAGATATTTTTTGTACGGTTTTAAATCTGTATGGTTTTAATAATTTAGAAGTCACCCTGAGTATAAATCGAAGGGAGGAAGGAGGAGACGACGGCTGATGCCTGGATTTCTTTTCTGTAGGCTAGCAGCATTTTATAGAGCAGGTTGCTTTTCCCTGGAGCAAAAGGCCTCAACATTTAAAGTGGGCTTATTAAAATTTACCTGTGGCCTGCAAGAGCATCTTGAGCTGCTAGATGTCAAACTGAAAGTGAGGACGTTAGAAGCCAGTATGAGAGATTAACTGTCACTCCTCTTTTGAGTTAGCATTGGTGGTGTGTAGGGACGAGGGCAAAATTTGATCTGTTGTCCAAATTTCTTTACTAAGATTGGTGGTGTTGCTCCAACCTGGACTTGTTGCTTTAAACTAAAGATTCTTTCCCTCTTTTTGAAAATTCTTATCCAATCTCAGTTCATTTCGAATACATATTATCTCTGGTAGCTCGACAAATACCAATTCTCCCTCCGGGGAGAGCAGAGAAGAGCAAATGCCATCAATGTTAGCATTGCCCTCCACCCACACATGGTGAAATGCACTAAACTTATAGTGAGCTTGCTAATCTCTTCAGAGCCAGTGTTTTATCTGCTTAAGATACAGCCAGAGCCTGAAAACAGTAATCTTTATGGACCACAACTCCCCCAAACACCCAGCCAACTTTCAGTTTTACATTCAATGGCTGGTATGATACTGACTGACAGCTGGATCCAGACTTAAGTGGGGCCCTTTGGAATAAACAGGGCTTAAATTAATCATTACTAAAATTGTAATGTTGCTGGGGGCTAGGAAAAGCCACTTCTGAAGTGGCCTTCTCCTGAACTCTTCCCAAAATGTGAAAAGGGGGGGGGGAGGGAATAATCATCAAAAAATTAGCAAATAGATTATAGATGAGGCCTATGGACAGGGTCATAAGAAAAATGAGATGAGAAGCTGACTCTGGAGCTCCGATTTCAGGTGCAAACTGGTTGAAAATTTGGATGTCAACTCCATTCAAATTTGGTGTGACTATGTTCAAAGAATGCACTCTCGAGCTGATTTACGAGTGGTATTTTACACCTGTTTGATTGTCTCATATTACCAAAACTATATCCCGCAGCTGTTGGAGGGGCTGCAGATCCAAAAGCACCTACCTCCATATGTGGTCCTTTTGCCCTGTGGTAGCCCAATTCTGGTCTGAACTGAAAAGTATTAGATTTCTCTCTCTTCTTCCCATTTCCCCTCTTTGTCTTCATCTTACTTCATTTGCTGCAAATTCAGCACTAGAGAGAAGAGAGAAAGAGGTGAAATCTTACCCTTTCCAGTAAGCTCAGGCAAAAACAAACTGTTGATGCTGCTTGGCCATACATGTCACAATTGTCTTCTGTGAAGTTATGCAAATACAATGAAATAGTCAGTAGCAACCCCCCTCCCCACAGAGCCAGCATGGTGTAGTGATTTGAATGTTGGACTAAGAGTCTGGGGGACTAGGGTTCAGATCACCACTTGGCTATGGAAGCCCACTGGGTGACCTTGGGCAAGTCACACTCTCTCAGCCTCAGAGGAACACAAAGACAAACCCCTCTGAATAAATCTTGCCAAGAAAACTCCATGATGGATTCACCTTACGGTTGCTATAAATTGGAAATAACTTTTTCAATTACCAAATACTTCCCCAATGCTTGTCCATTTGAGGGAAAACACACACAATATATATTTAGCCTTTCAGGTTGGGGGAGGATATCCTTGAGTGGCTGCAAAAACAGCATAGGGATATTCACCTGATAAGGCTTTCCCCCAATACACTTTAGCACTGATGATTGAAACAATATTCAAAATATGGTTGGAAAATGTGTTTCTGAATGTCAGCAAAACCTGATGAGAACCCTGGACTTGTGACTCTTCGCAACTTAGGACCTTATCAGGCGGGAGGAATTTCTCTTTATTGTGAATGGAGCCAATTCGAATTCATGTGAATTCACTAGTTTAGCGAATTCACGTGAATTCCTATTGCGTTCGGAATGCATTCAGAATGACTTCCCATTACCCAAAAATGACCCCCCATTGCCCAAAATTGCATGAGATGCTTTAATACTCAATAACATAAAACCCATGATTGCGTTCGGAATGACTTCCCTTTTGCCCAAAATTGCATGAGATACTTTAATTTGCAATAAGCAAGAAGAGCCCTCCCTTCAACCACCATCTTGAGGGGAGAGAAAAGCAGGCCACCTCCTGCTGGAAGCAAGAAGAGCCCTCCCTTCAACCACCATCTTGAGGGGAGAGAAAGGCAGGCCACCTCCTGCTGGAAGCAAGAAGAGCCCTCCCTTCAACCACCATCTTGAGGGGAGAGAAAGGCAGGCCACCTCCTGCTGGAAGCAAGAAGAGCCCTCCCTTCAACCACCATCTTGAGGGGAGAGAGATGCAGGCCACTTCCTGCTGGAAGCAAGAAGAGCCCTCCCTTCAACCACCATCTTGAGGGGAGAGAGATGCAGGCCACCTCCTGCTGGAAGCAAGAAGAGCCCTCCCTTCAACCACCATCTTGAGGGGAGAGAGATGCAGGCCACCTCCTGCTGGAAGCAAGAAGAGCCCTCCCTTCAACCACCATCTTGAGGGGAGAGAGATGCAGGCCACCTCCTGCTGGAAGCAAGAAGAGCCCTCCCTTCAACCACCATCTTGAGGGGAGAGAAAGGCAGGCCACCTCCTGCTTGAAGCAAGAAGAGCCCTCCCTTCAACCACCATCTTGAGGGGAGAGAGATGCAGGCCACTTCCTGCTGGAAGCAAGAAGAGCCCTCCCTTCAACCACCATCTTGAGGGGAGAGAAAGGCAGGCCACCTCCTGCTTGAAGCAAGAAGAGCCCTCCCTTCAACCACCATCTTGAGGGGAGAGAGATGCAGGCCACTTCCTGCTGGAAGCAAGAAGAGCCCTCCCTTCAACCACCATCTTGAGGGGAGAGAAAGGCAGGCCACCTCCTGCTTGAAGCAAGAAGAGCCCTCCCTTCAACCACCATCTTGAGGGGAGAGAGATGCAGGCCACCTCCTGCTGGAAGCAAGAAGAGCCCTCCCTTCAACCACCATCTTGAGGGGAGAGAAAGGCAGGCCACCTCCTGCTGGAAGCAAGAAGAGCCCTCCCTTCAACCACCATCTTGAGGGGAGAGAAAGGCAGGCCACCTCCTGCTGGAAGCAAGAAGAGCCCTCCCTTCAACCACCATCTTGAGGGGAGAGAGATGCAGGCCACTTCCTGCTGGAAGCAAGAAGAGCCCTCCCTTCAACCACCATCTTGAGGGGAGAGAAAGGCAGGCCACCTCCTGCTTGAAGCAAGAAGAGCCCTCCCTTCAACCACCATCTTGAGGGGAGAGAGATGCAGGCCACTTCCTGCTGGAAGCAAGAAGAGCCCTCCCTTCAACCACCATCTTGAGGGGAGAGAAAGGCAGGCCACCTCCTGCTTGAAGCAAGAAGAGCCCTCCCTTCAACCACCATCTTGAGGGGAGAGAGATGCAGGCCACCTCCTGCTGGAAGCAAGAAGAGCCCTCCCTTCAACCACCATCTTGAGGGGAGAGAAAGGCAGGCCACCTCCTGCTGGAAGCAAGAAGAGCCCTCCCTTCAACCACCATCTTGAGGGGAGAGAAAGGCAGGCCACCTCCTGCTGGAAGCAAGAAGAGCCCTCCCTTCAACCACCATCTTGAGGGGAGAGAAAGGCAGGCCACCTCCTGCTGGAAGCAAGAAGAGCCCTCCCTTCAACCACCATCTTGAGGGGAGAGAAAGGCAGGCCACCTCCTGCTGGAAGCAAGAAGAGCCCTCCCTTCAACCACCATCTTGAGGGGAGAGAAAGGCAGGCCACCTCCTGCTTGAAGCAAGAAGAGCCCTCCCTTCAACCACCATCTTGAGGGGACTTAATTGTCTAATTAACAAATTGTCAGCCGCTCTGATAGCTTTGGCTGAAGAGCGGGGTATAAATAAAATGTATTATTATTATTATAATAACATGAAACCCCATGATTGTGTTCAGATTGCCATTGGATTATACTTCCAATTTCCGAAGCCAGATAAGGTCCTTAGGGCTTATTGTGTACAAAATTCACACATCTTATTTTTGTACAGAGAAGAACCTTTTCTGTGCAGAAAATAATATTTCAGTTCTGAATTTTGTGTGTGTGCACCCCAAAACCCACAAAGATGTTTAATGTGGAATACGTGCCAAACTGCAGCACAAAGAAAAATGCAGCAAGAAGGAAATTGCAAAAAGTACTCACTACTTGTATCAAGAATTAGATTAGTGAAGAATTACATCCCTATGTACCGCCATCTTAATATCCTCTGAATTTTCTCTCTGATACCAGAAGTATCAGAAGTTAGTTGGGAGAAAAGTGTTTGAAACAAGAGTGATAGAGTTAGACAGGAGAGGATTCAGCTTCTCTCTGCAGAGTGAATGAAATAAATGAAAAGGGAAAACACATCCAGAAACACTCCAATAAGGCTGCCCTCACCATTATGGCCAGTGTGGATTTTAGAGATATAATGACAGTTGTCTGTTAGAGAGCAATCCAAGGATTAGGCCTAAAGATGCAAAGTAAAACCGAAAGACACAAGGGCATGCAAAGAAGACAGGCCATTAAGTGTGGCTACCATCAATGTGTTTGAAGTGTTTTGTTTTGCTCTGCTTTGTTTTTGTTCTACAGCGGCCTAAAAATATAACTCCAGTATCTGAAAAAAAGATCAGACCTTTTCACTTGTTTCCAGGCAAGACGGTGTTAATAGCCTCTCAGATTTCAGAAAAAGGATTTAAAGTGTCTTGTGTGCTGTCTGGGGTCTAATGAATTTACAGAAATCAGTTGTCTCCTAGTAGCACATTTAACTGAGCTAATGGATATACATTAACCTTTTGGTACTAGATTTCCCAGTGCTAGCTACAAATGCAAAAGGCATTAGTAGGAAACATCTAGAAATGATGCACCGTGGTGTAACCCTGAGAATTAAGCTGCAGAAAAATGCCCCAAGCAAAGGTGGTTTGAGGTGTAATGGAGGTTGTGTGGGTTAAGGAAGCCATGTACAAGTTTTACATAGAACCGTATTACTGTGTTAGCAAGCATGGAAGCAGCCTTTCTTTGCTGTTTATAGGAACAGCTTAGGAAGATCAAATCAGACATCAATCCTGAGCAAGAAAGATTTGTACCAGCCCAAATGATCATATGGAGGGGGAAAGTTTTCTTGCCCAAAAAGGCTAAAAGCAAGTGTAGCTTTCAAAAAAAGAAAATAGAGAAAAGACTGTTAAAAAATAATGACTGACCAGTGTGGTGTAGTGGTTTGAGTGTTGGACCAGGATTCAGACCTCGGCTTGGTCATGTAAATCCCCTGGGTGATCTTGGGCAAGTCACACTTTCTCAGCCTCAGAGAACGGCAATGACAATGGCAAGACCCCTTTGAACAAATCTTGCCAAGAAAACCTTATAATAGGGTTGCCATAAGTCAGAAATGATTTGAAGGCACACAACAACAACAACAACAACAACAACAACAACAGCATGGAAACATTGTACTTTGATACCCCAATCCCCCATGCCAATAACAGTATCAACTTTTGGAAAGATCTGGCAATATGTTCTGGATGAGTGGAAGAAAACATTTTTCTAGACCACATAAAACTACTGATGGAATTCTCTGCCACAGGCTCCGGTGAGGGCTATTGTTTAGCAATGGAGATTTGAGTTCAAGAATGAACTCAAATCTCCACTGAGTTCAGTTCATAAAACTGTATGAGGACTGAGGGTCCATTTCCTAATCCCAAATCCACCTGAATACCACACTCTGCCAAACACACCATCATACTTTCTTTCCCCTTGGTTTCTTTTTTACAGTGGCAAGTATCGCCTCTTTCAAATGAAACCAAATGTATTTGAGAGAGGATAGGATCGTAAGGTGTCATGGAGAGATTAGGTAGGGGTGTTTCCATATTCACCCCATCTGGGGGGCTATGGTCATAATTTTTGGTTGACCTTTATCTGAAAGGTATGCCAAAAATCTAAAATGTTTCAGGGGAGCTGTGGGCTTTTTGTGGTGTTGGTAAGGGCTTGGAGGCTGCCAAAATGAGGTCCACTGGCCACATTCAGCCCATAGGCTATGATCTCCCTGACTACTTTTTCTGGTTATTAATTAATTAACTAACTAGTACAAACAAACAAGAGATTTCACAGGACTTGCAACTAAACCCAATACACTGCCTGAATGTTTACATTTCCCCGCAAAGATGTTGTGCTATGCAGAAATAATTTGAAAGACTCTGGGTGTGCATTATGTAACGGACTATTTGAACATTTCCATGCTCTTGAGCTGAGATCCAAAGCCAAGTTTTGGAGAAAGCTCACTAGCCATCCAAGGACTAGAGTCGAACCCAGTATACTGGCAGTACACAATATCTGTCAGGTATTTTGGGATCAAAAAATGGCAAAGACAGGGTAATTTATATTTGCCTGGTTAACATAATAATATGTTTGTGTCATAGTCCAAGGCGCGGGTGAGGAGGTCATTAGATCTACTCAGTAAATTTAGAGACAAGTGTGGTAGATTACATTTGTTTCCCTGTCGCATTGTATTCCTGGATAAGTAGTTTAAATGTTGAATAAATGGTGATACCCCTTCAATTGCTGACAGTTGGACTAAGTTGTTTTTTCAATCTAGATACCAAGCGTAGAATGGAGGACACAGTTCTGGTTTCCAAAATGGTTTATGAATGTTGCACAAAGTATAACATGCTTGCTGTGGAGGAATGGTAAGGTTTGAGGAGAAGAGGACTAGGTGAATGTGATGACATTCCAAAGACGGATGAGGAAATTTACTTTTCTGAGCACTCGGTGGCAACCGTTTGTGCTTAAAAATAATCACAAGCCATATACTTATGGGTGATTTGATGAGAACTGAAGGAAAATGCAAAAAGAAATGATAAATTCCAGAAAGCAATCCCACAAAAGGAAGAACAGAAGGGCACTTGGAAAGGTTAACCTGAATGTGAAATGAATATAAATGCCTACTCAGAAGAGGGGGAAAGAGAATATTTTATTAATAATGGGAAGAACTGAGTCAAGCCTGGTGGAACATGATGAACAGAAGTTCTGGGCAGCTCTGAGGAGAAGAAACTTTATGTAGAGTAAGTATTGGCAAATTGTGGGTGAGGGGCTGCATCCAGACCCTTGCAGCTCTTTGTGCCACCGGGACCCTGGCAGACTCTCCCCAGCCCCAAAATTAGACATACAAAAGTTACCCACATTTGGTCAAATGTGGTGGATAGTGTCAACTTGCCCCCTTGATGAATATCACCCAAAATGGAAACTGGAAATAACCTTTGGTTATCTTTTCAGCTGGTTGTTGGTCAGATAATAATAATAATAATAATAATAATAATAAGCTATTTATGTCCTCTACAATTTCCCCCCTCCCAGAAGAACCAGAAATGCCTCCTATTACTTGAGTATCTTATTTTGAAAATAATATCAGAAAAAATGCACCTCAAATAATTTACTAAAACATACAGTGCATGAACAGGACCAACAGCTTTGGCTCATAGTAACTCCAGAGGATATTGAACATTGATCAAAGTACTTAAACCTAACAAGACATCTGGAAAGGGTTCTTATGTCCCAAAAGACTTTAAAATAACATGAAAGGATAAGTGCGAAACTTATCAAAATTGTTCACAGATGCAAACCACACAGGGAACTTAATCTCAGTATAGACTTATATCTTGTGTAAGTGTATACTTTTGTAAGTGGTATCCACTTACAAAAAAGAAATGATCCGTGTAATTATAAATCTATGAGGTCTCTAATTCCAGTGATTTCCTCCAGAAAGTTTGCAAAATACTCCCCATATTCTAAGATACTCTCTGAATATTCTCATCCTGATGGAGTGGTACTGGGTGGTTATACCATCATGTAAATGTGTGCCATCTTATAGGTGGGCACTGCCATCTTATAGGTGAAACACAAGTGTCCCATTAGCACTCAGAATTCCTTGAGCATGGCTTCTTATGCTTTGCCATTAGTCTAACCAAGGTTCTGCTTTTTTCTCGAATCATAAATGGGACACCTGGGTGGCTTATTCCTCTGTCTTTTCCTGTGCTAGAAGCACCTGTAACTCACCCACCAGATCTTGAAACTCCACTATGTCCTCGAACAAAAAAATTGTCAAGATAATGGTATTGTACATTTGCCTGACTAAGCTTTTATGCACCACTCTGAAAATGTGCTGAAGTATTCAAATATGGCCTTGTAATAAGGGCACTTATCACTTCTTCCTTGGAGGAAATTTTAAAAATAGCATATAAAACCAACCCCAAAGCAGGACTGTTGTAATTGTCAGGGCAGTTGACTGGTCCTGCCAATCCTAGCTATGCCTACAAGCAGCCTCTATTCAACTTGGACATGTTTATACAATTCACACTTTTTTGTTCTCGTTTGTAAAAAAAAGAAAAAAAAAAAAGAATGGACGTTAACACTTGGGATAAAAAGGGTATGTGCTCCATCCTAAAGAATCCTGCGTTGCATAGTTTGGTGTGGAGTGCAGAATTTCTTCTAAAGACCTCCACTCCACAGGGGAATTGACCTGAGCGCTTTATGCGTAAAAATGCAAATATCTCACCAAACTATCAATCCCAGAATTCTATAAAATGGGATTGGAGCCATGGAAATTAAAGGGGTATCAAACTGCTATAACTCTATTGTGTAGATATGCTCAAAGAAAATATAGAGATTAATATTTCATGTTCCTACAATGCCTGATTTCTGTTCATACCCATGTTTTCCTGAAAATAAGACAGTGTCTTATATTAATTTTTGCTCCCAAAGATGCACTAGGTCTTATTTTCAGGGGATGTCTTATTTTTCCATGAAGAAGAATTCACATTTATTGTTGAACAAAAAAAAATTGAATATTTATTATATACTGTATATATATTTATATATAAAAACTTTGGTAGGTCTTACTTTCAGGGAGGCCTTATATTTAGTAATTCAGCAAAACCTTTACTAGATCTTCTTTTGGGGGGATGTCTTATTTTCAGGGAAACAGGGTAATTATCCCAGTCTGTTTAGAAGACAGATAGAATATGAAGCTACTGAAAGAGATTTCTGCAAACAGGATTGATATTATTTTCCCCAAATCCAAACAGAGTTTTGCATTGACAAGAAATAAAACAAAGTCCACGAAAGAGTGATACTTTTATTGGCCAACCAATGCACACCATGCAAGATTTTGAAGCTCCGTTGGCTTTTTCATCAGCAAATGCTGTTTTGTTTTGTTTTTAATCATACAGGAGAAGAAAAGAAAAGGGATGGTGCTGGAGTTAGAGGCCTACATTTTATATCAGATGTTGTTTCTGTTGATGTTCAGTTGGTTTGAGGGCTCTCAATCAGACAAAGGGCTCTCTCCTCCTGGCCATATGGGAACTAGAAGCAAAGAACAGTAAAATTTAACACAACAAAGTAACTCCTTTTGGGATCCAGCCTGTGTATGACTTTTGCGAAACGATAGGCCCCTTCCCTAGGAAAAGAACATTAAATTACTGCAAGTAGTAATTATTTCACATGGAAGACCGAGACCAGTTTTCTACAGTTTGGCCCTTCTGAATTTATGAACACTGACTGGCACTTGTTAACTTAAATTGATCTGTATGACATCTCTCTCCATTTGTGTGTCCATTTATCCTTTAATCTCACAGTCTTATTCTTCCAAACACTTTCTAATGCTGTGCTCCCTATTCTTCCTTACAAAATCCTAAGAATAAAGGAGCATACAGTCATGCAATTAAAGTCTCATCTGGAATAATCCTTTTTAATGAGGCAGGAGAGTGTGGCCTATAGACCACATGCAGCTGAAAGGCCATTTTTGTGCCCCTTGGTGGTCTACACTCCCCCACAGAGTTTTGCAGAGCTGACATTTGTGAGCTGCTTTTGTCCATTTCCCAACATTTTAGAGCATTTCAACCTCTGACCTTGTTTAAACCTTTATTCAGCTCCCCCCCCCCCGCCAAACCAAGAAGCCAAGTATCTTTCTGGTTCAACAGTTAGTCCATAAAAGCCTTAAAAACATATGGGAGAATTTAAAATACCTGAAAAAAAATTATGAAATATCCAGAAGCAACCCTGCCCTGAGGCTTGAGAGATGCCATTGATTATTCTGAAGCAATATTTGCTCTCTCCTTCCAGAATTTGATGACAATAGGAAGTGCAGTGCTCTGTGGTCCTTGGCAGGGGCCACCGTGTCCCCAACCCCTGACAGTTGTCCACCCCTGCTTTATAAAGTAGCATGCCTTGCACCAGTAGAAGGAACCACTCACTTACCTGGGGAATCATACAGAATATGTAGATGCTCTTCCATACCTATGTAGTGACCTGCTAAGGATGTGAAGCCATCTGGGCTGGTGGGGCAGGGCAGTGGCATCACTAGAGGTGTGCGGACCACACCAGGTGACACCCTAAAGGGGTGGTGGCTTCTCAAACATCTGTATTTTAGCAGAAACAGGCTGTGGCCTTGGCCTGCGTCCCTTTCAAGGACTGAAAAGATGGTGAGTGGGGTGATGCTCAGTGGGGGGACAAAGGAGAGACTCCAGTAAATAAAATTTCAAATTTCAAAATTAATTTAAAAACAACAACAATGTACCGGAAAGAGCAAGATGTTTTTGTTAAACACAGAAAACAGTGATTGATTGATTGATTGATTGTCTAATCCCTTTTCTCTATTCCTTACTGTACATGTAGGAGGTCATGGAAAAGGTATGAAGCAGAGTCATATACAGGGTAATCTTTTATGGAACACACAGTAAATATGCAAGGTGCTCTTCTCTTGACACATCAGTTTTGCAACCCAAATGTAGATGAGTAAGAGTAGTGACATAACAAGATTCCAGTATTCGTGACAACTATCCTCTGGGAATGGAGAAGTGGAAAAACATGCTCTCTGTTTCTCATTAGACATTTAGGATGCAATTGTTTGTGTCTGCTTCTCATCATGTTGGGATGCTGCTGTCATATACTGTCTAAGTAATCCATTTTGTAAGAAGAACACAAAGCAATCTGTTGTATCATTTCTCCTCCTCCTCCTCCTTAGCTAAACCATGTAGAATGCGGTTAAAAACTACTAAGTGCAAGCAAAGACAGAAAAATACAAGATGTAGCAGTACTTTACCATGCTGCTCTGAGATTCTTGTTCTTGGCCTTTCTCTCCAGAGTTTTAGATCCTGGGAGCATGGGCTAAGAAGAATGCCTCTATAACAGAGTCCAAAACTCAGCAAGAACCTCTAATTTTTGTTTTAATATAAATAATTAACAATCAAGAAGAATTCCTCACCAATTGTAATTTGTTCATTTTGATTTGACCAGCACAGCATCATTTTAATTATTTATGGTTGTACCTTCTAGCATTTTAGGAAATGTACTGTGCAGTATTTCACAAATAATGAAACCTTAGTAATAGGAGACTTCTTGGCAGCTATTAAATCTGTACTTAGAAAAGGTACAAACTGCAGTTAGTGTCTATGAATTATGAAGTGAACAACCTGACAAAATGTAGGACCTTGCTTAGCTTGACTCCATCTATGTTGTCTTTGAAATTTCCGCTAGTCACCTAGCCATGTCTTTTGGTGCATCATTCAGGCAGGTAAGGGAGGCGGACAAAACCTACCATAGTTCTCCAGAATGTGGAGACTGCAGCATGTTAACTGATAGACAATGTCTGTCAAATATCTTTTCAAAGGTCACCCTTAGCTTGGGGGGGGAGGGGGCTGAATGGAGCTCTCATGTCACAGCTTATATTTCCATATATTTCACTTGATTTAAATACTCTCATGTACTGCATGCTTAAGCAAAGGGGTTCCAGACATGTTCCAGCTAGTCTCAGTCTCCATTTGTACCCAAGGTTCATCTGTGTGAAGGACAATCCTGGGTCAGTAAAGTTTTTTTCTCTAGGAGAGGGAAGATGCTAAATAAATTGCAATGTGCATGCATATGCTGAATGTGTGGCCTGCAAGGAGCAGAGCTGTAGACACAGTATGACTGACCGGGCAGGGCTGTGTGCATCTTGTGTGCCTTCAAGTCCGTCCTGACTTATGGCGACCCTAAGGCAAACCTATCATTGGGTTTTCTTGGCCAGATTTGTTCAGAGGAGGTTTGCCATTGCCTTCCCCTGAGGCTGAGGACATATGACTTGCCCAAGCTCACCCAGTGGGTTTCATGGCTGAGCTGGGAATGAAACCATGATCTCCAGAGTCATAGTCCATTACGCCACATTGGCTACTCGTCAACAACAACTCATCTTTCTATGCTCAACATTTGATGAGATACATGTTTAATCCCTTTGCATTGCTGCATTTCCCAAAGGCTGGCTATATGGCAGAAACCTGAATGTAGTTCAAAGCACGCTGCAGAAATAATCCAGTTTGAGACCACTTTAACTGCCCTAGGGAATCCTGAAAATTGTAGTTAATGGTGGCACTAGAGCTCTCTGACAGAGAAGGCTAAATATCTAATAAAGCTACAGTTCCCAGAACTCCCTTGTATTGAGCCAGGGCAGTTAAAGTGGTTGCAAGCTAGATTATTTCTGCAGTGTGTGTTTTAGATCTGTGTTAAACATTGCTGAGCCTGGTCAATGACTGAAAGGAAACTCACCTTAAAACCCCAACTGGGCCTTCTTGGAGAGCTCTATAGAGGAGGTGCAGGATATAATGGATGTGAAAACATAAATAAGCAACAGTTGAGATAACTGAATTCAAACAGGAACGTGTTATAATGTGAAAACCAGTGACTGAGACACCCCCTTTTGGCTTACAAAGTAATATTCCAGATCCAACGTTTTTGTAACAGGGAGCACTGTCTTTTTTCCCTTCTTTCTTTTGGATATTTTACGACACTGAGGTTTTTCTAACAGCGAGCACTCCACATGATGAACTGTTGTTACCCACTTCAATCCAATATAGGGAGAGGTGGGATACTAATAATAATAAATTATTATTATTATTATTATTATTATTATTATTATTAATGGAGGGTGACATATTGGGTACGACAAATATCTCTGAAAGGGCTCACCTAATTATTGGGAATCCTTTTTATTTGGTTATATGGGAATTGAATCTGCAACCTTGGTGTATATAAGGTACAGCCAAGTGAGGCAGGTATGTGATTAGGTCCCTTGCACTGTCTTATCCATGGAAGAAGATTCTCAGCTCCTAATTCAAGGCAGTGCAAGCTGATACATATAACATATATGTAGCTGCCCTGTTACATCTAGTTTGGCCCAAAGACCCAATGTTCTTCCACCAAGGGGAAATATTTTTACGCATCTCTATTCTATAGAAATGCTGGATTTTCCAGCACTGTCCCACTCATGCTAGTTTGCTGCAGGATCATTCTGATGTAGGAACACCGTCAACAGCAGCATTGAAGTTGGCTCCCACATTAGGATGGTTGTGATTCCAGTCCTGGGTTTGGATAACCATAAAGGACCTATTCAAGGCTCTGAATGCTATCCCCAAAATAAATTCAGCACATTGAATATCCTCTTTAATACTAAACAAAACCTGGAGAGGGTTCACTTTCTCCCTGACATGGGAGCTGCCAAGTACCATTGGCCTGAAGTAGTACAATCCAGGCAGGTCATGCCAGCAGATCTGTTGTTTCTGAGAACAGATCTGTGTAGAAAAATGAGGGACTGATGGAGATGTCTGATCTACACAAATAGTGGGATGGTATGTTTGTCAAGGAGCTCCTGTTGGGATTTCTAAGCTTCAGAGCCAAGCACGGCAAGGAAGTGTTGCCAAGCTGGGCAATGCAGAATGTGGTAGCATTCTTATTGATGAGCACATTGATAAAGTCCCAATAAATGGATTTCTTCTTGTCCTGGCATCCACATCCAGGATGTATGAAGTTTCATTGTTTCTGATATTTTTTTTCCAGACCAAAATAAACCATATTTTTTGCTTATTTTCTCCTGTGTTCTTTTCTTAAAAACACTTTTCTGGAACATATTTCTATCTTTGACTAAAAATTTTTTTAACCAACTTTAGCACATATTTAAAATGTGTACTCTCCCCACCCCATGTGCAGTTTTCAAATATGTCCATGCCTCCTCCTTCCCATCACATCTGCAGTTAGTGTGAAGATCTGGGAGCACAAACTGTGTCTGGATCAGGAAAAGGGGAATAAGATAAGCCCATCAAATCTTCGATCAAGACTAGGCTATTCTCCTCTCCTTCGGCAATACGTTCTATGTGAATATTTCAGCTAAGTCATCAGTACTAATGCTTCTGATATCTCATAGCCATCATGCCATTATAAAGATAAATTAGTCCTAGCTTCTGTCCATAAAAACAAAAAATCATGGCTAATGATATTGTGCTGGAGAAAACAATCTGAGGGTGGGGTGCTCTTCAACAGAAAACCAGATGGATAAAAAATATTTCACAGATCATCACTGTTAAGGGCTGCAAGGGCATGTGTTCCACAAGATGTGCATATATGCTGTTTTGTTCTAACATGGCCTTTAAGTAACCTCCATCTTATGGCAACCCTATCAAAGAGTGTTCCCAGCAATATTTCTTCAGAGGAGGTTTACCACTGCCTTCCCCTGAAATATAGCCCACAGCACCTGGTATTCTCTCCTGGTCTTCCTACTAAATACTAACCAGGATGGATCCTGCTTACTTCCATGATCAGGCAGGAACTGATGTTTTCAGGCAGTACTGTGCCCAAAGTGTATTCTTGTGGGGAATATATATATATATATGGAGGCCTTGTGTCGATTGTAATGTGTGATGGCTTTAACTGCCACATGCAAACTGCATTTTAAATCTAGTCTTCATACATTATGAAATACTATAAGCTGCACACATATTTTGCATACAGAAATATTTTCCAGGCCAATAAAACAATATACGGTGCATATCCCCACATCCTGTTTAAAAAGTTCACATAAAAACAATTCGGGTAGGAAGAATGATTCCACTGCATTCATATTCACTTCTAAGGATTAAAAACAACCAGAGGGGACTTTGGCAGAGTGCTCTTCACAATAAGCAGACTTTTGAAAATTCTGTTTTAATGTGGAAAATGTAGGTGACCTGATAAGACAGTAGGAGAACTCAAACTGCAAAGTGGTAATTTCCCTTGCAAAATAGATCACTGGGTGAAAGTTTTATGTCCCCCAAGCCTACAGTATTAATTTTATGCATGAGTGGTTTGTTTTTTCCATGTGAGATATATCACTAGACTACTAAAGCAAAATATCATTAGGCCTGAAAAAGGATTTGGTCACTTACACTTTGTCATCCAGGATCATTGCAAAGTAATAATGTAAGAGCCGTGACATTCCTCATATGTTTCTAAAGGGGTTGTAGGTACAGACAGTGGGCCCTTGTTATCCGCTGGGATTTGGTTCCAGGACCCTCTGTGGATAATAAAATCTGTGTATGCTCAAGTCCCATTAATGTGATGGCACAACAAAATGGTGTCCCATATATAAAATGGAAAATCAAGGTTTGCTATGTGGAACTTATACTTTTGGGGAATATGCTCAAATCCGTGGATAAAAAAATCAGTGAATAACTGTACATACAACCACATACCCTATTTCACATATACTGTACATGCATGCTTCTGGACACTGAAGGCCCTGCAGCAGTCACCTGCAACACCTGTGGGATGTTTGTCTTCTTGCCTACAGAGGTGGCGAACTACACCTGCCACAAGTGCAAGTTGGTAGTCCTCTTGGAAGAGAAAGTACAGCAGCTAGAGGAGCAGATATCTGCACTCCAGCATCATAGAGAGCAGGAGAATCTCCTGAACAGAACAGGCCAGAATGTCTTGGGTGGGAAACACACAGAGGAAGTTGTTGGGGTGGAGGAGGTCACTCCACATACAACAGAGGTAGATGCTTGGAGGGAGGTCACACACAGAAGTAAGGAAACCAGGGAACGTTCTGTGAGCGGCTTGCAGCTACAGAATCGCTTTGAATCTCTCTCTGTTGTCAGAGATGATGAGGAAAAGCAGCAGGGACAGACATCAGGGACAGAGCAGGAGATCCTGAGAGTATCACGAAAAGGAACAGCCACTGCTAAGCCTCGGAGGAGGCGCGTGGTGGTGGTGGGGGACTCCTTGCTGAGGGGTACAGAAGCAGTGGTTTGTGGGCCTGACAAGATGTCTCGGGAGGTGTGTTGTCTCCCTGGGGCAAAGATCCATCATGTGACGGAGAGGCTGACAAGACTTGTCAAGCCTACTGACCGTTATCCCCTTCTTTTGGTTCATGTGGGAACCAATGATACTGCAAGGCACAGCCTTCAGAATATCAAAAGGGATTATGAGGCTCTGGGAAGGAAGCTGAAAGAGATGGATGCACAGGTTGTCATCTCATCTCTACTCCCGGTAGAAGGGCATGGTCCAGGAAGGGAGAGGAAAATAGCAGAGGTGAATAACTGGCTCCGTAGATGGTGCCGCCAAGAACAGTTTGGATTCTTGGATCATGGGCTGCGGTTCCATGAGGAGGGACTTCTGGCAAGGGATGGGCTGCATCTCACGCCAGTTGGCAAAAACATTTTTGCCAACAGTCTGAAGAATCTGATCAGGAGGGCTTTAAACTGAGTTATGTGGGGGAGGGAGACATTATACTGGAAGACAAAAGGGATGGAGAGAATAGTCCAAGTGGCATAGAGGGAACAAGGCAAACAGTGCAAGGACCCAACAGTAGGAGGCAAAAAAATGTGCAAAAGCAGCAAGTAAAGAGGACACATGGTCTTAAATGTCTCTACACTAATGCACAGAGTATGGGAAATAAGCAGGATGAACTTGAACTCCTAGCACAACAAGGGAAATATGATATAATAGGCATCACTGAAACCTGGTGGGATGAGTCTCATGATTGGAATGTAGAAATAGAGGGGTATAACCCTTTTAAGAGAAACAGGCCAAGCAGGAAAGGAGGAGGAATAGCATTATATGTCAGGGATATTTACACCAGTGAAGAGATCCAGGAAGTCAATACTGGAAGCCAGGTGGAGAGCATCTGGATAAAAATTAAAGGAGAGGGAAATAACAGGGATGTTACTGTGGGAGTCTACTACAGACCCCCGACTCAGGCAGAGGAATTGGATGATGCCTTTCTAGAACAGATAATCACATACTCAGAAAAGAGAGATGTAGTAGTGATGGGTGACTTCAACTATCCGGATATTTGCTGGAAGTCAAACTCAGCCAAATCCTCAAAGTCTAGCAAATTCCTCACTTGCCTGGAAGACAATTTCATTGTCCAAAAGGTGGAAGAGGCAACAAGGGGATCAGCCATTTTAGATCTGATCTTAACCAACAGGGAAGACCTAGTTGATGGGGTGCAAGTGGTTGGATCCTTAGGTGGAAGTGACCATGTTCTCTTGGAGTTTGTTATGCAGTGGAAGGGAGAAGCTAGGCATAGTCAGACACGCACTCTAGACTTTAGGAGAGCTAATTTCAATAAACTTAGAGAAATACTGGGAGTGATCCCATGGTCAGGAATACTAAAAGAAAAGGGAGTTCAAGACGGATGGGAGTTTCTCAAAAGGGAGATATTGAAGGCACAATTTCAAACAGTTCCAATGAGGAAGAAAAATGGTAGATGTCTCAAGAAGCCAGGATGGATGACTAAGGAACTTTCAAATGAGCTAAGTTTTAAACGGAACATGTATAAGAAATGGAAAAATGGAGAAATCACGAAAGAGGAATTTAAACAAATAGCCAGCACATGTAGGGGTAAAGTCAGAAAAGCTAAAGCGCAGAATGAACTCAGGCTTGCTAGAGAGGTTAAGAACAATAAAAAGGGCTTTTTTGGATATGTCCGCAGCAAAAGGAAGAAGAAGGAAACAGTAGGGCCACTGCGTGCAGAAGATGGCAAAATGCTAACAGGGGACAGAGAAAAGGCAGAATTACTCAACACCTTCTTTGCTTCAGTCTTCTCAGAAAAGGCAAAAGGTGCTCAACCGAAGGATAATGGAGCAGAAGACAGAATAGGGGAATTTCAGCACAGAATAAGTAAAGAGATAGTACAGGAATACTTGGTTAACCTAAATGAATATAAATCTCCAGGACCAGATGAACTACATCCTAGAGTATTAAAAGAACTAGCAAATGTAATATCAGAGCCATTGGCAATAATCTTTGAGAACTCCTGGAGAACAGGAGAAGTCCCAGAAGACTGGAGGAGGGCAAACGTTGTCCCCATCTTCAAAAAGGGAAAAAAAGAGGATCCCAACAATTATCGTCCAGTTAGTCTGACATCAATTCTAGGAAAGGTGCTAGAGCAGATCATTAAGCAGAGAGTCTGCGAACATTTAGAAGCCAATGCCATAATCACAAAAAGCCAACATGGGTTTCAGAAAAAGAAGTCATGCCAAACGAACCTGATCTCTTTTTTTGATAAAATTACCAGCTTGGTAGATGAAGGGAATGCTGTGGATATAGTATACCTCGATTTCAGTAAGGCCTTTGACAAGGTTCCCCATGACATTCTTGCAAACAAGCTTGCAAAATGTGGGATAGACAAGTTAACTGTTACATGGATTTGTAATTGGTTGAGTGGCCGAACTCAAAGGGTGCTCAACAATGGCTCCTTTTCATCCTGGAGAGAAGTGACCAGTGGGGTCCCACAGGGTTCTGTCCTGGGCCCAGTGCTATTCAACATCTTTATTAACGATTTGGATGACAGAATTGGGGGCATACTTATCAAATTTGCAGATGACACTAAACTGGGAGGAGTAGCTAATACCCCAGAGGATAGGATCAAAATTCAAAATGACCTGAATAGACTAGAAAGCTGGGCCAGTGCTAACAAAATGAAATTCAATACGGAGAAATGTAAGGTTCTGCACTTAGGGCGGAAAAATGAAATGCACAGATATAGGATGGGGGACACCTGGCTGAACGAGACCACATGTGAAAGGGATCTAGGAGTCCAAGTAGACCATAAGCTGAACATGAGTCAACAGTGTGATGCGGCAGCTAAAAAAGCCAATGCAATTTTAGGCTGCATCAATAGAAGTATAGTTTCTAGATCAAGGGAAGTTATAGTGCCACTCTGTTCTGCTTTGGTCAGGCCCCACCTGGAATACTGTGTCCAGTTCTGGGCACCACAATTCAAAAAGGATGTGGAGAAACTGGAGCATGTCCAAAGGAGGGCAACTAAGATGGTGAAGGGTCTGGAAACCTTGCCCTATGAAGAACGCCTTAGGGAGCTGGGGATGTTTAGCCTGGAGAAGAGAAGGTTAAGAGGTGATATGATAGCCCTGTTTAAATATTTGAAGGGATGTCATATTGAGGAGGGAGCAAGCTTGTTTTCTGCTGCTGCAGAGACTAGAACGCGGAACAATGGATGCAAACTGCAGGAAAAGAGATTCCACCTCAACATTAGGAGGAACTTCCTGACAGTAAGGGCTGTTCGACAGTGGAACACACTCCCTCGGAGTGTGGTGGAGTCTCCTTCCTTAGGGGTCTTTAAGCAGAGGCTGGATGGCCATCTGTCAGGGATGCTTTGACTTGGAGTTCCTGCATGGCAGGGGGTTGGACTGGATGGCCCTTGTGGTCTCTTCCAACTCTATGATTCTATGATTCTATGATTCTATGATTCTATGCATATCTACACCCATATACATATATATTTGCAACAATTTCTACTGAGCTTTTGTTGTGATATTTTATTCTATAATCTGACAATGTATCTATATAAGTAGGTTCTGTGAACAATATCTGTAGCTTTCTCACTGACCCTCTTCACTCTGAATAATGTTTAAAGATTCTGCAATGAGGCCTTAAGTTACTTAATATTAGCTTTCTCCATTGGTTTCTGTGGAGATTAGGCACAATTCTTACTGATTTGATAGATCTATATCTACATGGAGTTCCAGTGCGTAGAGAGATCTTGTAGCACCTTTGAGACTAACTGAAAGAAATTGGTAACATGAGCTTTCATAGACTTCAGTCTACTTCCTCAGATGCATTTGGAGACATTCATACATGGAGTTTCAGACATTCAGATGTGGGTAGAATGGGAAAGAGGTCATTTTGAGTAGAATGGAATTATAGTCTAACAGCATACTGGTGTGTAAATATATAGTGGATTTTGTAAGGTGTTTGACACAATTGCCCCCATCTACTGAAATCAGATTTTAGAAATAATGTAATAAAATTAATTTATTATTTCCAAATCATAAAAAAATTCAATAAGTATTTTAAAATACAGCATGAAATCCAGCGTCATTTTGACTAAAGGCTAAGGATTTATAATCATCATGGTTGTGGGAAGCAAATGAGTTCCTGCACACCTTTTGAATTAGTTGGATGAGTAAAAGAGGGCTTATGTCCCTCCAAAGCTCTAAACTGCTTTGCTGCTTAGGAAGATGTTGTAGATGACTAGGACATCAAGCTCAGTGTTATATCTACTACGGGAGGGCAAGCCGTGTGGCCTCCTAGTCAATTTTTCCTTCCTTCAGATTTCATGTTTCTGAAACTTGGTGCAGTGGGGCAGCAACAAACCTATTTTGTCACAAAAATAAGGTGTTGGGGGGGGGGGGGTTTATTTTCAAGTAAAACTGTGCTCCCTAAAGCCTGAAAGAAGCCCTTTTCTACCCATAAACAAGCCATTTACTCCCTCATGGACTTTGTTTTTGTAACAAAAGGCAGTTTTTTGGCAAACTGGAAGTGGGATTCTCGCATTTCTAGTTAGTTCTTAGCTCTGAATTTCTATGACAAGAGAAAAATGGAGATTATCAGATGGTGGATGGGAATTAACTCCTTATCCCATCCATGACAGAGATTGTGCGAAAGACATTCATACATTTGTGCTGATCTTGTCATTAAAGTGTCAGTGAAGTGGAATTGCAGTAACATGTTCTTCTGTTAATACAAAATGAAGGGCAAAGTTGGGACAACTCCACTTCACTGACAAGACAATGATGGGATCAGTGTGATGTCATGTGAAAGTCTTGAAATTTAATGATGGCACACTGACAGGATAAGTGTGACATCATATGAAAATCACAATCTCAATCACACTATAATAATGGGAAAAGGACAAGACAGGGATGTTCCAGCCCCTATCTGATAATCTCAATGTCTTGCAGTGAAAACAGTAAGAGAGAGAGGGAGAGAGATAAATTATTCCTTGGACCCACCAAAGTTGCTCATGACTAGTCTACATTGATTGGCAGCAACACAGAAGGGTTTTCTCCCAGACTATGGGAGGGAGAGCAGAATAGTGAGGATTTAATCTGAGACTTTTTGCTTGCAAAGGATGTACTCTGTTACTGAGCTACAGTCCTTTCACAAAGAAGACAACATGGCACATGTGCTTTCCCCATGCACATATCCCACTTGTGTAACCTCACAGGAAAACTACTCAGAACATAGCAATTCCAGACAAGTCCATCATTGTTGTTTTGAAGTTTGGGAAATGATTTTCAATAAAAACTACCAAAGCTCATCTGTGGTTTGGATATTCTTGTCACTTCTGACTATGAACTTCCTTGTCCCATTTTTCCCCTACTGAGTTTTCTTATTGACACCAACAGGAACAAACTTCAGTCTTGAAAACTCATCTTTTTAAAAGTAGGAATCTCATTTACTTTCATACCATTATGCTAATTCCCTTGGCTCTACAGCCATATGAAGGAACATTTTAATACCTTCTTGTTTTCTAAAATGTTCCAGTTCTTTTCCTTTTCCTGAACATAACTCCCAAGAGCCAGGCTGTTAATAGCTTTTAATGATAGTAGAAAGGCTGTGATAACTTCAGGTTTCTCTAAAGGAGGGCCCCCAGATTGCTGACCATTGATCCCACAATATACATTGGTTGGAGAAAGAAAGTAATTTCCTCTTTTTGATGTTCTCGTGCCTTATGGAGATGGGGAAATTTCTGCCAACGCATTATATTCTTGAGCTTGTTTTCATTCCATCTCGAGAAACGTGACACGCTGTACCGTAAGGAATCAGCTCTGTGGTGGAATCTGCTTAAATGAATCTGTGATGAAGTGACAAAAGAAAAGTCAAAGAACGAATTTGCTGCATACACCAATCCCCATCAATCCTGCAACATGACAGAGAATGTATCAACTAATGAAACGGAATAATCTACCCTTGTTAAAAGCTGCTGTCTAACAATTGATGTCTAGGGAAAGGCTGCCGACTGGCAAGCAATTGTCTCAGTTGATCACAAATCTATCATGAGTGATTCTTGTATGGATATAAGTTTTGATTAGGAATGCATCATCCTGTGTAAGACCATATAGGGAGAGTGGCTATGTCCAGAATAAATCAAGACAAAAGAATCTTCAGGTTTTGAGTGAGAAATTTGTCAGTCATGGGAATAACCATCATATTCAGCGGTCATTATGTAGGGCAGGCATTAAGGCATAAAGTGTTGGCTGATGTGTTGAAACTAGTTTCAGGAACAAACCTTTGCAGGAATTTGGCTCTTTTCATTCATTACAATAAAAGATGCCTCTGATTACACTAATAAACAGTTACAGGAATAAATAAAATCCAATGGCTAATTTGTGCAAGCACAGAGCTACCGAACTCAGTGCCTCTTTAAGACTTCCCAGTATGGACACTGAAGGCCCTGCAGCAGTCACCTGCAACATCTGTGGGATGTTTGTCTTCTTGCCTACAGAGGTGGGGAACTACTCCTGCCCTAAGTGCAAGTTGGTAACCCTCTTAGAAGAGAAAGTACAGCAGCTAGAGGAGCAGATATCTGCACTCCAGCATCATAGAGAGCAGCAGATTCTCCTGAACAGAACAGGCCAGAATGTCTTGGGTGGGAAACACACAGAGGAAGTTGCTGGGGTGGAGGAGGTCACTGCACATAAAACAGAGGTAGATGCTTGGAGGAAGGTCACACACAGAAGTAAGGAAACCAGGGAACGTTCTGTGAGCGGCTTGCAGCTACAGAATCGCTTTGAATCTCTCTCTGTTGTCAGAGATGATGAGGAAAAGCAGCAGGGACAGACATCAGGGACAGAGCTGGGGAGCCTGAGAATAGCACCAAAGGGAACGGCCACTGCTAAACCTCAGAGGAGGCGCATAGTCGTGGTGGGGGACTCCTTGCTGAGGGGTACAGAAGCAGTGGTTTGTGGGCCTGACAAGATGTCTCGGGAGGTGTGTTGTCTCCCTGGGGCAAAGATCCATCATGTGACAGAGAGGCTGACAAGACTTGTCAAGCCTACTGATCAATACCCCCTTCTTTTGGTTCATGTGGGAACCAATGATACTGCAAGGCACAGCCTTCAGAATATCAAAAGGGATTATGAGGCTCTGGGAAGGAAGCTGAAAGAGATGGATGCACAGGTTGTCATCTCATCTCTACTCCCGGTAGAAGGGCATGGTCCAGGAAGGGAGAGGAAAATAGCAGAGGTGAATAACTGGCTCCGTAGATGGTGCCGCCAAGAACAGTTTGGATTCTTGGATCATGGGCTGCAGTTCCATGAGGAGGGACTTCTGGCAAGGGATGGGCTTCATCTCACTCCAGTTGGCAAAAACATTTTTGCCAACAGTCTGAAGAATCTGATCAGGAGGGCTTTAAACTGAGTTATGTGGGGGAGGGAGACATTATACTGGAAGGCAAAAGGGATGGAGAGAAAAGTCCAAGTGGCATAGAGGGAACAAGGCAAACAGTGCAAGGACCCAACAGTAGGAAGCAAAAAACCATGCAAAAGCAGCAAGACAAGAGGACACATGGTCTTAGATGTCTCTACACTAATGCACAAAGTATGGGAAATAAGCAGGATGAACTTGAACTCTTAGCACAACAAGGGAAATATGATATAATAGGCATCACTGAAACCTGGTGGGATGAGTCTCATGATTGGAATGTAGAAATAGAGGGATATAACCTTTTTAAAAGAAACAGGCCAAACAGGAAAGGAGGAGGAATAGCATTATATGTCAGGGATATTTACACCAGTGAAGAGATCCAGGAAGTCAATGCTGGAAGTCAGGTGGAGAGTATCTGGATAAAAATTAAAGGAGAGGGAAATAACAGGGATGTTACTGTGGGAGTCTACTACAGACCCCCAACTCAGGCAGAGGAATTGGATGATGCCTTTCTAGAACAGATGAGCACACACTCAGAAAGGAGAGATGTAGTAGTGATGGGGGACTTCAACTATCCGGATATTTGCTGGATGTCAAACTCAGCCAAATCCTCAAGGTCTAGCAAATTCCTCACTTGCCTGGAAGACAATTTCATTGTCCAAAAGGTGGAAGAGGCAACAAGGGGATCAGCCATCTTAGATCTTATCTTAACCAACAGGGAAGACCTAGTTGATGGGGTGCAAGTGGTGGGATCCTTAGGTGGAAGTGACCATGTTCTCCTGGAGTTTGCTATACAGTGGAAAGATGAAGCTAGGCATAGTCAGACACGAATTCTAGACTTTAGGAGAGCTGATTTCAATAAACTTAGAGAAATACTGGGGGTGATCCCATGGTCAAGAATACTAAAAGAGAAGGGAGTTCAAGATGGATGGGAGTTCCTCAAAAGGGAGATACTGAAAGCACAATTTCAGACAGTCCCAATGAGGAAGAAAAATGGGAGATGTCTCAAGAAACCGGTATGGATGACTAAGGAACTTACAACTGAGCTAAGTTTTAAACGGAACATGTATAAAAAATGGAAAAATGGGGAAATCACCAAAGAGGAATTCAAACAAATAGCCAGCACGTGTAGGGATAAAGTCAGAAAAGCTAAAGCACAAAATGAACTCAGGCTTGCTAGAGAGGTTAAGAACAATAAAAAGGGCTTTTTTGGATATGTCCGCAGCAAAAGGAAGAAGAAGGAAATGGTAGGACCACTGCGTGCAGAAGATGGCAAAATACTAACAGGGGACAGAGAAAAGGCAGAATTACTCAACACCTTCTTTGCTTCAGTCTTCTCAGAAAAGGCAAAATGTGCTCAACCTGAGGACAGTGAAGAAGGGGACAGAGTGGGGGAATTTCAGCACAGAATAAGTAAAGAGACAGTACAGGAATACCTGGTTACTCTAAATGAATACAAATCTCCACGACCAGATGAACTACATCCAAGGGTATTAAAAGAACTGGCAAAGGTGATATCGGAGCCATTGGCAATAATCTTTGAGAACTCCTGGAGAACAGGAGAAGTCCCAGAAGACTGGAGGAGGGCAAACGTTGTTCCCATCTTCAAAAAGGGAAAAAAAGAGGATCCCAACAATTATCGTCCAGTTAGTCTGACATCAATTCCAGGAAAGATTCTAGAGCAGATCATTAAGCAGAGAGTCTGTGAACATTTAGAAGCCAATGCCATAATCACAAAAAGCCAACATGGGTTTCAGAGAAACAGGTCATGCCAAAAGAACCTGATCTCTTTTTTTGATAAAATTACCAGCTTGGTAGATGAAGGGAATGCTGTGGATATAGTTTACCTCGATTTCAGTAAGGCCTTTGACAAGGTTCCCCATGACATTCTTGCAAATAAGCTTGCAAAATGTGGGATAGACAAGTTAACTGTTACATGGATTTGTAATTGGTTGAGTGGCCGAACTCAAAGGGTGCTCAACAATGGCTCCTTTTCATCCTGGAGAGAAGTGACCAGTGGGGTCCCACAGGGTTCTGTCCTGGGCCCAGTGCTGTTCAACATCTTTATTAATGATTTGGATGACAGAATTGGGAGCATACTTATCAAATTTGCAGATGACACTAAACTAGGAGGAGTAGCTAATGCCCCAGAGGACAGGATCAAAATTCAAAATGACCTGAATAGACTAGAAAGGTGGGCCAATGCTAACAAGATGAAATTCAACACAGAGAAATGTAAGGTTCTGCACTTAGGGAGGAAAAATGAAATGCACAGATATAAAATGGGGGACACCTGGCTGAATGAGACCACATGTGAAAGGGATCTAGGAGCCCAAGTAGACCATAAGCTGAACATGAGTCAACAGTGCGATGCGGCAGCTAAAAAGGCCAATGCAATTTTAGGCTGCATCAATAGAAGTATAGTGTCTAGATCAAGGGAAGTAATAGTGCCACTCTATTCTGCTTTGGTCAGGCCCCACCTGGAATACTGTGTCCAGTTCTGGGCACCACAATTCAAAAAGGATGTTGAGAAACTGGAGCAGGTCCAAAGGAGGGCAACTAAGATGGTGAAGGGACTGGAAACCATGCCCTATGAGGAACGCCTTAGGGAACTGGGGATGTTCAGCCTGGAGAAGAGAAGGTTAAGAGGTGATATGATAGCCCTGTTTAAATATTTGAAGGGATGTCATATTGAGGAGGGAGCAAGCTTGTTTTCTGCTGCTGCAGAGACTAGGACACGGAATAATGGATATAAATTGCAGGAAAAGAGATTCCACCTCAACATTAGGAGGAACTTCCTGACAGTAAGGACTGTTCGACAGTGGAACACACTCCCTCGGAGCGTAGTGGAGTCTCCTTCCTTGGAGGCCTTTAAACAGAGGCTGGATGGTCATCTGTCAGGGATGCTTTGATTTGGACGTCCTGCATGGCAGGGGGTTGGACTAGATGGCCCTTGTGGTCTCTTCCAACTCTATGATTCTATGATTCTATGATTCTATGAACAGCTTATAGGGATTGCTCTATAAATGCATATTAAGTATTGGGTATTTTAGAAGAGAAACAGAGGAGACAAAACTAGAGCTGGGTCAAAGCATCCACTGAACAAGATCACTCCTCAAAGACAGTAAAGCAATAGTGAAAGTCATCATACTTTCAAGTGTGTGTGTGTGTTCGTTCTTTGAATGATGTGGCCAAAGGCAGTTTCCTATCCCTCCTCTTTTTAACTTTTTTTTTTAAATAAAGTAAAAAAGTAAAGTCACTGTTTCAACTGCATTTCCCTTTGAAAATGTGACATCCTTCCCAGAGAAATTCTTTGGGACTGGGGAGTTAAATTATCTCTCTACTAAGAATGCCATTGAGAATGATACTGAATGATTGTACTCTCGTTCCCAAGAGCATTCTGGCCACATTTTATGAGCAACAGAAATCAAGTTCTTTTGAGTAGCAACTTTGCTTTAAAAAAAAAAGTTAGGGGAAATAAAAAGAACTATTTGTAGAAAGGATTATACTTCTCAACCCCAAAGTGTGCCAGCTTTCACTTCTCCACCCCTCATTCTTCCCATACTCACTTTTGTCAGGTATGAAAGATCCCATGTAGTTCCCCATGAAATCCCTATTACCTGTCTTTAGAATTTAAAATAAAAGCAGAGGAAGGAGGAAGACCCACCATCAACAGCCAGAGGGGAAGAAGAAACTGAACTCCCTTTATAAATTGGCAACCTGGGTCTGACTTTAGTTGAGCTATTTTCTTTTTTTAAAGAAGAAGAACTGTTATTCTAATAATATTGTAAACTGCTTTGACAGCAGCTCCTCTTACTAAAAAATATACTTCTCCCTAAAGATACCTAATTTTTGAAATTTCATCATTTCGGGGGTAGCTTTTTAAAAATAAAAATACACTTCTCATTTTAAAAAAGAGTTAAATTATAGTATTTACATTGACCTGTGCATAAGTCAACCTAGATTTTTGGGGTCAAGTTTTTGATTAAAATTTCTAGATATATATATATATATATATATATATATGAGTATATAGAGTACAGCATATGTTAAATAGCATAGGGGACAAAACAGAATCCTGAGGGACCCCACAGGCCAATGCCCAGGAGGTTGGGCAGAAGTCTCCTAGCACCACCTTTTGAGTTCACCCCTTCCAGGAAGGAACAGAGCCACTGTAAAACAGTATCTCCAAGCCCGTCCCAGAGAGGCGGCCCAGAGTGGTACCATGGTTGATGGTATCGAAAGCCACTGGGTCCAATAGAACTAACAGGGACACACTCCCCCTATCCAGTTCCCTGTGTAGGTCATCCACCAAGGTGACCAAGGCAGTCTCTATTCCATAGCCAGGCCTGAAATCAGGTTGAAATGGATGTAGATAATCCATTTCATCCAGAAACCCCTGGAGATGGGAAGCCACAACATGATCCACTACCTTGCCCCAGAATGGTAGGTTGGGCACTGGCTGATAATTATTTTATTCAGCTGGCTGTTTATTCAGCCAAGATGGACAAGGGTCTAAGACACATGTGATGGCTTTCGCCTCTCCAAGGACTCTGCCCACATCACCAGACTGCACAAATTAAAAGTATCCATTAACAATGGAAAGACAGGGGCCAAGGTTACATCCACTAGCATTGTATCAACTACAGTATCCAAGTCAGAGTAGATCTGAACAACTTTATTTGCAAAGTTCTGTGCAAATTCTTTGCAGCTGGCCAAATGCAGCTGAGTAGTCTGCATTTCTGACATGAGGGGGTTTGCTTCCCACAACCACAGTGGTTGTAAATCCCTAGCCTTTACTAAAAAAAAAAAAGATGCTGGATTTTATATATTGAAAAATTTTAATGAATTGGAGATAATAAATCAGTTTTATTACATTATTCCTAAAATCTCCTGGTTTCTTGATTGCAGTCTCTGTTCTGATCAATGTTTGATCCAAAGGTATGAGAACTCTTACTATTTTGATTTCCTCATTTTCTAGATTGAATGTATATAGATCCTCTGTAGTCATTATTTTTGTTTTCTTTACATTTGGCAACTAGCCTGCCTTTGCACTTTCTTCTTTGATTTTCCTTAATAATTGTTCCAAGTCTGTAGCTATAGAACATAATGTAGTTGTATAACATAACAGAAAAATAACGTCTTTTCCCATCAGGTGGATTTAAAGGAAATTAGAACTGACCAGAACAGGAACAGCAGATCCTTGAAAGGAATCAAATCCCTACTGTGGAAACGATGGAGTTTATCAGATGATGGAAATTGGAAGTATAATCCAATGGCAATCCAAATGCAATCATGGGGTTTCACTTTATTGCAAATTAAAGTATCTCACACAATTTCGGGCAAAAGGGAAGTCATTCCAAACACAATCATGGGTTTTACGTTATTGCGTATTAAAGCATCTCACACAATTTCAGGCAGTGGGCAGTCATTTGTGGGTAATGGAAAGTCATTCTGAACACATTCTGAACACAATCGGAATTCACATAAATTTGCTAAACTAGCGAATTCACGTGAATTCAAATTGGCTCCAATTGGCTCCCTTCGAAATAAAGAGAAATTCCTCCCATCTGATAAACTCTGATGTTGGAACTGTCCGCACTTTGAGTAATCCCACAAGTCAAACCAGACAACATGGCTAGCATGTTTTTGTGCAGAAGTGCACCCCTATATGGTGAATAATGTCTATCTGTTATAGCACAGTTCCTTGCATTTAGCGTGCTTCTTTTTGTGACTGGTCATTATAAGTAAGGGGGAGGGCTTAGTTTGCAAGTTTGATTGCTGAAGGCATGTTCTCTGAAGAAACTAGTGTGCATGGGGAAAGACTTGGTTAGTTACAGGGAATCTGCATTACCTTTAAACACCTAGTCTGACCCGGTCTCCCCTGATGCCCTCTACACATGATACCCTCAGCAACCAAAGACTATATGTGAACAGAATTACCCTGCATACTCAGCCACAAGTTTTCCTGAGCCTGTTTAAATTTACCGAAGGGCTGAATTTTCCACAGCATTTAGCTATCCCAGGTTAGTGCTAGGATTTTAAAAGAGCTCAGACTTTACCTTGGGTGATATTCAGACAAACTGACTACACCCAACTAATTATCTGTACATTTGTTTCTTGACACTATTTTCTCATCAAGAGAAATGGACTTTAATTGTCAGCATCTTGAGTATAAAGAGTGATTGGGGAAGAGATTAGAAACAGCGAAGTCTGAGAGACACTTTGGAGAAGGGCTTCAGACAGCAAAACATGCTCTAATTTCAAAAGTGTTTTACAGATGTCAACATCTGCAAAAGGGCAAAAAAAAATCAATGCTAGTCTGTTTCTTGTCCAGGTACATAATTAGCTGGAATCTATGGGACTTTTAATAATCCAAGGCAGTAACCTTGAGTCTTGTGAAAGTTAGGGAAAATTGAAAGCCAGGAATGGTACATCTGCAATTGAAATTGGTCCCAGTGCAACCCTCTCGCTCTCAGATTCAACTCATGCCAATAAAATAGCAGAAGACATACAATACAATAGAAAGATTGGCTCTTTGTGTATTGTAGAATCTTGTGTTAAAAGTGGTTTAACCTTGGTCTTATGCTTCCTGAGGGTCCCGTTTCTCCCGGTGGACAAGGTACCCATAGTCTCAAGCAGAATAGAAGGTGATTTTTTTTAAAACTATCTGAGTAAAGTTAAAAACCGAGCCTTCAGGATAGTTATGTATCAGATTGAGTGGAATAGCTTGGAGGAAATTGGGAATTTCAAAATGCAGCAAGTACAAATTATGGCTGCAATTAAAAAAAATGAAAGTTCTGTGTGCATATGTACATGATATACATCAACATACATATGTAGTTACACTAAAGACATGGGAGTGCCAAAACATCTGGTAATCCTGATGAAGACTCTATACTCAGGACAAGAGGCTACTGTCAGAACATAATATGGAGAAATAGAATGGTTCCCAATTGGCAAAGGAGTCAGACAAGTCTGCATCTTATCACCCTAACTGATATGCAGAACATATTGCAAGAAAAAGAGGTCTGGACACATAAGAGGGAGGAATATCAACAATTTAAGATATGCTGACAGCACAATAATTCTAGCAGAAAAACCTCACAGACCTCAAACAACTACTAAGGAAGATCAAAGAAGAAAGTGCATAGGCAGGCTTAACTGCTGAACACAAACTGAGAACAAAAATAATGGTCATGGATAACTTACACAAATTCAAACTAGACAAGGAGAGAGCAGAAATAGTAAAAGAGTTCTCATATCTGGGATCAAACATTGATATGAACAGGAACTGCAGCCAGGAAATCATAAGAACATTAAAATACGGAGAGAGCAGCTAAGAAAGAACTAGACAAGATCCTAAAGTGCAAAGATATATAACTCAGCACAAAAGTTAGAATCATATAAGCCATTGTATTTCCCATTACCATGTATGAATGTGAGACCTGGAGAGTTAAGAAAGAAAATGGGAAGAAAATAAATTCATTTGAGATGTGGTGATGGAGAAAAGTGCTGAGGATACCATGAACAGGTAAATACCATGAACAAATAAATCAGAACTAGTGTATGTCATACAGTATTAATTCAATACACCTGCTCTCTTTAGGAGTAGCAATTGGATTTAGCCCTGTGCTTTTTACTCCAGTTTAGGAGACAGTAATCCAGTGCAACACTAAAGTGCTCCCTACTTTGCTAGATTTCTGCATGCAATGTGGTTTGGTATTTGTGGAGAAGCATTAAACTACAGTATTGTAGTCTCTACCAGTAACCTAAAAGGGTGTCAGTCCAGGAACAGCCTCATTTCTTGACTGTTCTACATGAATTGGATGTGAGGATGCTGAATGTACAATTAACTGGGCCTGATCTATCCAAATGGGGACAGTTGGGTAGTATGTACTAAGAGGTTAAAGCTAACATGTAGGCAACCCTATGACTCCTTCATATGTTCATGTACATGTGCTCATGTATGTTGTTATAAATATTTTAAAACTAATTAAATAGATAACTACCTAAATACAGATAACAACACTCTATCCTGTGTACACCACCCATAATCTGAACTGGTACAGGCCAGAAAAAAAGCATGGGGAGGTTATTTTTTGGACCATAGAGCTCACATTTCCCCAGCTTTGGGCCAGTGGCCTTGCTGTCAGGGGAATTCTAGGAACCTTAGTCCAAAAAATAGGTTTTCCTAGTTTTGCCCAGATACAGATTTACTAGCAGAGTAAGAACTAGGCCTTAGATTAGCCAATTGTCTCAAATAAGTCACAAGTATCCAGATGAATTGCATATTGTCCTTTCATCCAATATTGCTAGAAGTGTTATTGTATGATCTGTGCCAGGTTAGATATTCATATTCTGTTGAGAAATACACAACAAACAAAGCTTTCAGCAAGGACTGCTCTAATGTTGTGTTGCCTTCTTTAAAAGCTTTTGGTTCTGTTAGTAATGAACTTGTCACCTTCCCTGTGGAAATGCATTTTAAAGAACTTCAAAGGATTTCCCCCACACTCATGGGATTTATTATTTTATGGGTGAAAATGAACAAATTTTTAGAAATGCTCTTGGAGTGAAGTGGGATGCATTAGAACCCATAAAACTATCATCTGTAATATATTGCTGTAATTATTTCTCCATCTGTAAAATGAAGGCAATAATATTTACCTTCAATCATTGTGAAACCTCATGAATTCCAGCATACCTAGGTATTCTGGAATACCTTGTTTCAAAAGCCTAATTTTTGTAACAAAGCTTGCAAATCACATTTAAGCCAAGATGACAACAATTATTAGTACTTTAACTTTGAGGAAGAATAATACGACCAAAGCTTTATTATAAATGACATATACTGGGGAAGGTAAGTAAATATATTTAGTGTTTAGAATTAATTTTAGTAAGCATATTTCAAGGAGGACAAAAGGAAGACCTATGGGGGAATTGTAGGAAGTCATCTGTAAACAGTTGCTACTCCTCTCAGCTCCAAGATTAGTAACAGCTACTATGTGAGAGAGACTTTGCACATACATGTTCTCAAATACATGTGACAACAAATCGCACTTGCCACAACAAATGGCCATAGGAGGTCAAAGACCAGGGAAAGAGCTCAGTGAAGAACTTTGAACTGTAAGTCAGTAACTGTGGATTAACTGAGTGACATCAGGCGGTACCATGTATGGTCACCCAATCGTGTCAATGTTTACTCAAAAGTAAATGGTTATGAAAGGTAAGCATGTGAAAGGGTGCACATTTAGGGCATAATCCTATATTTTGGGTGTTTGCTTTTCAGTTATATGGTCAAAGGTTTGCTTTCTTGTTACAACCTACCATCAAGTCAATTTTTACTTATGGCAACCCTATGATTGAGTGACCTTCAAAAACCCTTGACATCAATGGCCCTGCTCAGGTCTAGCAAACTCAAAGCCATGGCTTTCTTGACTGACACTGTTGTTCTGCAATGTGGTTACGCTCTTGTCCTATTGACTTCAATTTTACCAAGCATTATTGTCTTTTCCAGTGAGTATCACATATCATGTCATTACTTCATGATATGTCAAAAGTATGACAGACACAGTTTAGTGTGTGTGTGTGTGTGTAACATGTAACTTCTACATGTTATTACATTTTACTGTTCTTTCATATCCTAGAATTGCTATTTTCTCCAACATTATCTCCAAACATTATGTCAATAAAACTGATTATTACTTCCCACACTTTTCAAAAGTTATTAATAGATCCCTCTCTAATCAAGTCAGTCAATTTATCCATCTCAGCAAGGTCATACAGTTTCATCAACCATTCTTCCTGTGAAAGAATATCCACATACTTTCACTTCTGCGCAAATAATATTCTAGTGGCTGTAACTATATACCTCCCAATTATTTGTTATGGTGTACCTTCAAGTCATTTCCAGTAATGGCAGCCCTTAAGTGAACCTATCATGGGGTTTTCTTGGCAAGATTTCTTCAAAGTGGGTTTGTCATTACCATCCTCTGAGGCTGAGAGAGTGTGGCTTGCTCAGCGTCACCTGGTGGGTTTCATGACCAAGCAGGGAATCAAACCCTGGTCACCAGAGTCATAGTACAGCACTGAAACCATTACATCACACTGCCTCTCTAGTACCACATTTAAAATTATTTGTTTCTCTTCCTGTCAACTTTCTTCACTGTCCACGTTTTACAACCATACATAGAAATTTTGAATACTACATCCTGGATGATTCTGGCTTTAGTATTTAATGGTATATCTTTTCACTTGAGGACCGTATCCAGCTCTTTCATGGCTGCCTTTCTAAGGGATGAAACAGACTGCCCCCAAAGGGCAAAAATACGTTTTGCAAAAATACTACAATAGTTACCATTCAATTGCTTTTCAAAAGGAGTGATTTTTCAGGTGAAAATTGTATGGAATCCCATCACTGTTTGTGAAGATCATACAACTTGTGAGTTGGCTAGAAGCCGAGGTGTTCTTGAGAAATAATCATACATGATCTGAAAGATGTAGGCCTCAAACACACGCACTCATTCACCCCACATCACATCTTCTTCCCCCCAAAGCTGCCTTGGCTGGTTCTCACACCTTTTGAAAGAAATGTTGAACAAGTTTATAACTGGTTTAGCTTATAATGTAGGCCAGAGATTTACATCCTTTTAACCCCAGACATTGTTAGAGTATAATGCCTAGAATCCCAGCCTATTGGCCACATGGTTATTGGGAGCTGTAGACCAAAAACGGGTGCATCCAGACTGCAGAAATGTAGCAGTTTAACACCACGTTAGCTGCCATGAGTCTATCTTACAGAATCCTAGTTTGGTGATGCACCAGAGCTTTCTGACAGACCATACTCGAGACCACATAAAACTACAAATAGGAAGGTTCCACAGGTTGGAGCCATGACAAAATAGTGTTAAATTGCTTTGTTTCTGCAGTGTGGAATAACTGAGGAGCTTATCGTTCAGCATTTAAACTGGCACCAGCTTCCTAGGTTGGAGCTGGGATGCAGGATGGAGTTAGGGATTATCTCACACTAAATTGCTGTCAAACCACCAGCCACCATCAGCCCGGGTCCCAGCTGGGTCAAAGTTGCACTCCGCCAGCACTTTTTAGAAGTCAGAAAGCTTTCTGACTTCTAAAATGTGCTGGCGGAGTGCAGCTGGGACCCGGGTTGATGGTGAAAATTTAGTGTGTGATAATTTCCTCCTCCATCCCACATCCCAGCTCCAGCCAAGGAGGCTGGAGCCTGTTTAAAATGCTGAGCAATAAGCTCCTCTAAAGGTTTAGCAACATAAAGATGTTTATTCTGGCACATTGTTCTGGTGCATCTTAAGTATATTGGCTAGACCTGCCATGCTGAAAGACCAAAATGGTGACCAGAATAGCTTAAAGAAAATAGGAGAAGATGACCATCTGATGTTGAGTTTCTCCCATGACTGTATATCTACTACAGAGCAATAAAGAAAACACAAGCTGTGAAGATAGCTAAGCTCTCTGATCTTCCAGTGTATGCACCAGTCCCCTGTCTCTTGAGATGACAGCTCTTGGAAGCCAAAGAGAAACCTTTCAACGAGATTAAAGAGATGCTATTAATTGCTATTGATCATGGGTCAAAAAATTAAATTGCATCTGCAACTGCATCTTTGAAAGGTCTAAATGAGAAAAGCAGTTAATGGGTCTGGCTAGCCCAGTGCTGTAATTAATTAAAAGGGGATGAGGACATTAAAAAACACACACACACACACATTGAAATCTGAGTGGATAGCTTTGGAAGTATCCAAATTAAGACAACTGTAATCCACAAAGAAATGTAAATTACACATTAATTGTAAGTGCTCTGAGAAACTGTGAAGATAAAAATGGCTGTTGACTAAAACGCTCATTCATAAACGTATCAGACTGGAGGCAACTAAACACAGAAATGATCTAAGTGTTGGATTGGATCAAAAGTTCCCCTTCTCTCTCAAGACCTGGATATGTATGATAACCAAATCTGTGCAACTAAATCCCAGTGCACCTTTTCTTTTTGGTGAGGTAAAACCATATTTGGAAGGACTGACTTGTAACATAGGAGAGGCTGGGAGGGATACATTACGCAGCAGTGTAGTTTGTATGTCTGAATGTATGTTTGTGATGCATCTGTATGTGGCTTCAAATTGCTTGCCATCTTATGGCAACCCCATGAATTTCGTAGAGTTTTCTCTAAAAGTGGTTTCACCTGTTCCTAAGTTCCTGCTTTGCTTTCAAGATTAGAAGGGATTGATGCCTTAGGATTGTTGCTGTTGTTGCTGCATGCCTTTAAATTGTTTCTGATTTATGGTGACCCTAAGGTTTCCCTATCATGGGGTTTTCTTGGCAAGATTTCTTCAGGGGAGGTTTGCCATTGACTTCCCCTGAGGCTGAGAACATGTGACTTGTCCAAGGTCAGGTTTCACGGCTGAGGGGGGAATTGAACCTTGGCCTCCAGAGTCATAGTTCAACATTCACTACACCACACTGGTTGTTTATGCTCTATTAGTGAGGGTATAGCCTCACCCTTAATTCAGGAATGGAAAACATGAAGCCCTCAGACATTTACGGATTGTTCATTATAGCCAACAGTGATTAAATGTTGTTGCAGTCCAAAAAAATCTAGAGGGCTGCATAACTCCCCTAATGTAACATAAAAACTGCTGCTGGAATTTTGATATTTTTCAAATCATGGTCTCCCAAATGAAGGGCTTCTTCTTAGTTTAATTGTTCCACAAGTTTACCTGTGATACATTAGGAGCAAGAGCATGCACTGTGACTCAGGATCCTCTAGCCACTATGGAATTTTTATTTTGATATTGCTAGTTTTAGTCCAAAATTTAACTTTATCATAGCCCAGTGATTACACTAAGTATATTACTATTTCTTATGTACTTAGCGACTTTGGGGCTACTGCACATTGTGGCCCCAATACAGCCTTTCCAGGATGCAATTGCCATGGTGCCGCGACTATACGGTGCTTTTTCAGCACGGTGTTGTATGGATGCAGCAGTGGAGAAGCACTATGATGCCACATGCCATACGGAGCGGTGTGCGGCATCATGACACCATGGGGGCAGAGCTGGAGATGCTATGCCCCAACATCATGGAGATGCTATGCCCCGACTCTGCCCCCTATCCAGCCCAAAGTGCCGGTCTGTACAGGGCCTTTTTGTATTGTTGTGTGTATTCTTTAATTTTGTTGCTTGTGTTTATTACTTCATATCAGGATAAAAATCCATGTAAACAAAAATCCGTAGTGTGCAGCCATGGCAATTAAAATGAAATCAAAGTGCTATAACTGTGTAGTGTGGAAGGGCTCGGTAGTATTGGTTACATAATTAGGCTCTAAAGTCAGGAGTCTGAAGTCAGGAATCATAACTTTAAATTCAGGATTCTGATCAGATTTTTGTTTGGTGGTGACTTCCATCAGCTCTAGCTAGCAAAACAAGTGGTGAAGGATGACATGCATCTGGAGAGATGTACAACTCACACCCCTGCCATATGTGATGGAAGTCTCCTGTTTTAAAGTCTCCTTTTTGCACTGGGACTCTGGAGATGAACAGAATTTCCAAAGTCCTGTAAGGTGCTTTCCAAAGCATTTCTCAAGCTCTCTGACGCTTTGAAATACCAGATTCAAGAAAAGAAGCTTTTTCTCCTTTTATTTCCTCTTTTTTCTTAAAAAATAATAATTTTAATATCACTAATTAAAAATTATAAACAATAAACATAAGTCCACATAATTGCCTGAAAACCCTTTACAACACTTGAAGATCTTAACTTGGATACAGAACAAAGTTTATCACAAGAAAAGTCGATCAAAGAAAGGCCTTTGATCTGCCTTTGATGCTGCTTTTTCTGAACCCTACAGATCAGCACTCCTTCCTGCCCTTTTTCCCATTCTCTTCTGGAGTCAGCAAGAATCTGTGTCTTCAGGTTAGAGAGAACTTCTCTTCTGCTTTAGGAAGCTTGAAATAGTTTGGGCCTTGAGAGAGGCTCACCGAATGCTTACAAAGTCACAGGGTGTTTGCGTGAAGTGAGCTCCAGTAGAGCTTGACGTTTCTCAACCTTATAGTAAATGGTTCTTCCATTTTCATCCCCTGCTAGCAGCAATCTTCCAAGAGCCTCGATCTTCCTTTAACAACTGTGCAAGACAGCAGAAAAGGCCATTCATCAAACTGGAGACTGATGATGTAGAAATATGTAGGTATTGCTTGTTTCTTTCTCGGTACTCTTAACCATATGTAGCCTTTCGAAATGGATTTTCAGTGTTTAATGCATGTTCTTATATGAATTGTGCAAGACACAGCCGTGCCTGTTGTTGCTTGGTGCCCCATAGGGCTACAGCTGCACTATGGCAGGTATCTTATCACATCATAGTCATCTTTGGGAATATGTTAGGGGGGGGGCATGCTGTTTTGGGATGCCTCCTTGGCAGCATGGCCTGTATTCTCTATGAGCTACTTAGTTAAATATGGTAGGTAACAACTGTGAATACAAAACTGTTATGGATGAATATATGTAGGCAACTATTCTGTATTGATGATTGCTACTTAGGTCTTTACCGCATGAGGAAAAAAAGGCAAAACTGATTGTGAGAGTAGTGGCTTTTACTGTGCCACTCCGCATGCCTTTGCAGCACTTCCGTTCTCTTCCCGAGGGGAGATGGTTCTCAGGGTTGCTACTCTTCTGATCAGTTATGCCTTTCTTTTCTCACATGGTAAAGTCCTTAATCATGATTTCGACACTGTTGCTACAATTATAACTTCTCCACCACTTACCTTACCAGGCCTCAGCAGCATGGGAAGAAAGAGACCCATTCTGCAAGCAATCAAAGCACATGTGAATGTTTCCATAAGGTTTGTGAGTGTTAGGCAAGGAAATTTGATTTAGGCATTGTACAGACCGCCCCTGAAGGGGCAGCCTGCAGCTGCCTCCATCGTTGCCAGAGCAAGGCCACAGCCACCGCATACCATGGCCCCAATCTGGCCTTTTTGCACTGTAGAAAGGGTGCTGTAGTTATTGGCACCATTGCTTTATGGTGCTCCTCTGGTGCTGCGTCATCTGCCATGTGGTGTGGTATGCAGTGTCACGCCGCTATGGGGGTGGAGTTGGGGCATGCATCATATGAACACCACACCCCAACTTCACTCCCAGGCTGCCCTTAATGGCCGGTCTGTACAAGCTGTTAGTTCAGTATAGTAAACTAAGGGGCAGTACCAGCCTGACTGCGGAGTAGGGCTGAACTAGGTCTGAGTGTTTACATGCCCCCAGCTCCAATACTGAATTCTAGGAACTGTCATTTTGTGAGATATTTAGCTCTCCCTCTCAGAGGGTTCTGGTGCCATAACAAACTATAGTTCCCAGAATTCCATGACATTGAACCATGGCAATTTAAGTGGTGTCAAACTGGATTATTTCTGCAGTGTGAGTTAACTTAACTTAGGGTGCAGCTACACTGTAGAAATATTGCAGTTTGATACCACTTAAATGGTCATGGCTTCATCCGACAGAATCCTGAGTTTAGTAATTTTGTGAGACACTAGCACTCTTTCATAGAGAAGGCTAAAGACTGTGTAAAAGTACATATCCCAGGATTCCATAAGAGGGAACTACAACTACTAGTGTCAAATTACATTATTTTTACAATGTAGATGCACCCTTAGGCCCTGTACAGACTCGGACTTTGGGCCGGCTGGGAGTCGGAATCAGGGGTAGCGTCTCCATGATGCATACCCCGTCTCTTCCCCCAGGGTGCCATAGAGGTGCACACCGCTCTACATGGCACGCAGCATCACAGCTTTCCTCTTGAGCTGCATCCATATGACACAGGGCTGAAAGAGCACCATATAGCCACGGCGCTGCGGCTATTGTGCCTTTTCCAGGGTGCAAAAGGAGCCACTTTCTGTGGCTCCTTTTCTTGCCCTGGAAAGGTCGGATTGGGGCTGCGGCTGGAGGCTGTCCCTTCAGGGCTGTTTGTACAGCCCCTTAGTTAAGTATACTTATAAGTGGTATCAAACTGCTATACCTGTGCAGTTTAGATACACTCTCATGGTCTCTATGGGGTGGTACAGACCTCCCAAAGAAGTGGCGAGATGGGGCCAGGGTTTGCTTACCAGCAGCCTGAGAGGCCCCATTTAACCGCTTCTCCAGGCCACGGAGAAGGGGCAAACTGCTGCTTCTCTGCAGCCTCAAAGCAGGGTGGAGCAGGCACCCTGGGCGCTCGCTGTAGCTCGCAATCCCCGGCTTTACCGAGGGGAGAAAGGGGCCACTGCTGCGGCCCCTTTCCCCTTGGGGTCCTTGATGTGGCCGTCTAAATGACGCACCAAGAACCAGGCACTGAAAAGGAACGTGATTTCTGAGCTCCTTTTGGCACCATGGAAAGGGCTCCCTTGGTACCCTCCCGCGGCACCATTACATCAGGCACACACAGCGTTGTTTAAATGTTGCGCACACCATGACAAATGGTGCCTCCCGCTCTGAGTGGGCAGGCGCAGTTGCAGCAGGGCTGGGGGAGCCCCAAGCCAGCTTTTGACAGCGCACTGCACTTCCCGCCGGGGGGAAACCTGCGGTGTGCCTGCTTCCTGCTGGTGGGAAGGCAGGCATGTGCGCACGTTGTCCCCAGGTGCCTGAGCGGGTGCAGCAGGGTCGGCCTGGCCGTCCCTCCTCCTCCTCTCTTGGTGGCTTGCCTCGGGAGGAGGAATGTCACTGGTGGGCCTCCGCAGTGGAGGCAGTCTGGGCCGGCACGGTGGGCGTTGGCCCCAGTCACTGCTCGGCTCCCCACCCTCCCTCCCTGGGATTGTTGTTTCTTGTCACAACTTGTGTGTTGGGGTGGCAGCAGAGGTACTGGATCTGGCGGGCTAGTTTCCATGCTCAGTAGCACTGGATCAGGAGTCCCTTGGGACCCGGGAAATATCATGGTGCGATGTGGCCAACGGTGGGTCACATGGAGTTTATCCCAGTGACGAGAGGCTTTCCTCTGGTAGCTGCGTAATTGCGCAAGGGCGTTTTGTTGCCTCAAACATCATCCCAATGCTTGGCATACAAGCAACCTTGCATCAGTCCAACCTTGGTGTTGGTGATGTGCAAATCCTGACCTGGTGCTTTGGGCCAACCCTACCTTTGGTTTTGCTGAAATAAAGTTGTGGCCTTTTCTAATGCCAACCTGCTTCATGTTTTTGTTTTTGTTGGGGCGTACCCACTTATGCTGCAACATCATGGCACGTCCGTATGGACTCCGCCATTTTAAAATGCCTATGTCCATACGCTTTAGGGTCAGGGAGGGTGCAAACGCTGCGCCCTCCCTAACCCTAATTGCACCGGAAAGGCACCTTTTTTTGCCCATCCATAATGGGCCTATGTGACACTTGCCTACAGGTCCCTAATGCTCCATATAGCTACTGTGGACCATGTGGCTGTTTCCATCTTATCCTGGATGCCCAAACCACTAGTTCTTTTCTTTAAGCCAACAAACATTGCATCTTGACTATTTCTTGAGAACTGGAAAATTTTTGAAGTACCAATGATTGTAGAAATACTACTTCCAGCACTTTCATTATGTATATCTGTTTGTGCTTGAATACCCCATCCACTCACAGCAGTAGTGCCTTGTTTCTAGCAGCAGAATTGTGGTTGCCTTTCCATTTTTTGCTATATTATAATTATATGAAAATCTCTATATTAAAAATATATTATTGTGCACATGTAGGTTTATTATGTAGGGCTCTGTATTGGCTTGGATTGTTAAGATCCAGACTGTCATGGGTACATGAAAGCCAGTGTTTTTAGCCGGTTGAAAATGGAAATGATACTGTGAAAAAAAAAGGAAAAGAAAGGACTCGAAAAGGACAAGGAACAAAAACAACAACAGATGCACTGCAGGAGTTTCCTTAACATTCATTTCTTTATCTTGTTTAAGAGCCAGGTTGGTAGAAATTGCTACAGTTTCTAGGATCCCCTGAGAATTCTAGTTTGCAAAAAGTTACTTTTCCAAACTCTTGTTAAGACACAGTGCCGAAACATTAAGCCACAAGCAGAGGCACATTCTAAGACCATTTCTCGTTAATTGTTTCAAAGAGAAAGGATGGAGTTGGAATGGTATGTAATTTTCATATTCTGGAGGCTTTTTTTGACAATGCCCCTTAATCTTTTGTGATGATTTTGGTTGCTGTTCTTTCAAACATGAGCCCCTTTGTTTTTAAGAGATAGATGCTATTTTTTGTTATTCCCTGTAGACACCTTAGCAGGTCTCCAGCTTCCAGTGTAAAGCTTTCTCCAAGATTTCCAAGTAGATTAGAAGCTTATATGACTATGCAGTGAGCCTTTGAAAGCTTTCTTTAGATTCCCTAATGCTTAGTAGGCTGGAGAAACCTTTTCAATTTGAAATTGACCAGCTTCTACATCAGTGTCTGTAATTGGGGATGAATTTTCTGTTGTCTGGGAGACCAGCCCTAGAGTGAGATCCCTGCGGTTCGCAAGACAGAGGCCACTTCATCTGAGAAAAACCAGGGGAGAAAGTCATAATGAAAGTGGGAAAGGAAAAAAGTAGTGGAAGCAAATGTAGAGAGAGTTCAGCTGGTCATCCAACCTGCAAAGCAATCACAGAAGCCAATTGAGAACTGAACATGGCTTTCAAGGCACGTAGGCATGTTTAAAGGTATGTTTGTATGTGTGTGTGTGGGGGGGTAAGGCTTGAGGGGAATACATAGGAACCTACCACTTACATAAGAATGCTTATGCATGTGTATGACATTAATAGGATTCTGGCCAACGATAAACAACATTTATTATTGATTAATTGGATTTACTTCCTGCCTTTCTCCACAAAATGTGTTGTGATATTTGCCCTGCAAACTGCAGATGACACAGTGCCAAAAGAGTGCTGTGTAGCCACGGCACTGCGTATAGCCACAGCATCTGATCAATCTCACCTAACATACCCGCTATGTCATCTAATAGTTTTCAGTGAGATAGTGAACTGATGTGTGGACTGTATAACTGCAAATTCAGATGATGGACTGGGTATCCATACCAGAGGTCTAGCATAGGGCAGGGGCAGGAGATGAAGGCATTCAGCCCCAAATAAGAAGCATGACCCTGAAAATATTTTTTCAGTTCTCAAATGTGTAGCACTGCAGTAACCTTAAGATTTCATTTGATCATTTAGAAATGCACTTTAGGCAGAAAAAAAAAGAAAAAAGGCATGAAAATTTACCATGGGAATATAAGAGTCCTGGGTATGCACAATTTTTAATATCTCACTCTTTGCAATGCTAGAGATTTGGGGACTGAAAAAAATCATGTCAGGCACACAATTCTTGTTTGGGGTGGCAATGCCCTCATTTGCCCCTCCTTCCATAGCTACACTTCTGCTCCATACTATCTTTGCACATAAAACACCATGTTATTTATTTGTCTTAAATATTGTTGTATAACTGTTCAATTTATCTCCCCTAAGCAGTTGACAAAGTGGAACCAGCATGTGGATGTAAAGGCTAGACTAGGGAGCTTATCACTCAAACATTTTAAAACGGCTCCAGCCTCCCGGGCTGAAGCCGGGACACGGCATGGAGGCGGGGATTATCACCCACCGGATTGAAGCTGCACTTCGCCAGCACTTTTTAAAAGTCAGAAAACTTTCCAGCTTCTAAAAAGTGCTGGCAGAGCACAGCTGGGACCCAGGCTGATGGCTGTCAGCAATTTGGTGGTGATTTAGTGTGCGATAATCCCTGCCTCCATCCCTTTCCCAGCTCCCGGGAGGCTGGAGCCAGTTTAAAATGCTGAGCGATAAGCTCCAAGATATCTAGCCAAAACAAAACACAAACATGAAAATCCCTCAAGTGGTGCTGGTGGTGTGTATATGTGCCTTCAATTCACCTGTTCACTTATGGGGACCCCAAGAATTTCACAGGGTTTTAGTATCTGGTATTCATTGGCAGTTTCTCATCCAAGTACTAATCATGGCTGGCCCTGCTTCGCCTCCAAGATTAAACATGACCTTCCTTCCTTCTTCAACTGAGAGAGTGTGATTTGCTTCTGGTCACCCAGGGTTTCCTTGGCCGAGCAGGAGATTTGAATCTTGATCTCGCAGAGTTCTAGTCCAGCACTCAAACCACTATGCCACAGTGGCTCTCTTTAAAATATTCCCTACTTTTATAATGCTGGAGGTGGAGAGGAGAAATATGTAATAATTTTGTCTGGTGTAGCAAAGAGATGTTGGACCAAGTAGACTCTACCTTACCTCCTGCATGCTCTGAGCACCCTAGGATATTTACAACAGAGGACATTTCTGTGTCCTTAAGTGAGGCCAGTGGTCACAGGTGCTCCTTTGTTGGTGGTGCTTCACTATTGGAGGGGCAACTTTACCTCGCCCTAACTGCTTGGTTAGCAGTTCTGGAGTTACGGCCACACTTTTTATGTCGCAGTCACATTTTGGCATGAAAGAGCATTCAAGCACATGAATCTGAAGTGCAGCCTAGGCTGAAGTTGTGAAGTTCAATGAGAGCTAGGGCAAAAAACACTATAGCAAAGCCAGAGGTCAGTACTCTTCATCCACATCTCATATCAAAATGGAGGGACGAAGAACCATAAAATAAAATGCATGTAAGTCATTGTCAGTGGACCAGGAATTTCCTTTTTTGAGGACCCACTATTTCATTTTTATGAGACCATGGAAAAATTACTTTGTCAGACTAGAGTTCCCTTCATGTCTCAGTGGTATGTCCTACTTTGTTTTTTACCATCTATTTGCAGGATGATCATGCCAGTGCTATGAGCCGTCTTAGGCCAGTCTGCTACCCAGTCAAAAGTCTTGACCTGCCAGCTGAAGACCCACATAGTAGCTTTGTACATTAAAGCTGATGGAGTATATCCAGGCTTGTGTTATTTTTCTGAACTGACAGCTTTCCTCCTTTAATGTGTCTTTTAAATGCCCCCAAACATCCAAGTAATATAATAATAATGTTTCTACCATATTTAGAGTTGTGCACAGAAAGTACTATACAAATAGTAGCAGTAATAATTACTCAATGATTGCTGCAAACCATTAGTTAGTTTAAATGATTAATGACACATCCCCATCTCTCTCTAGAGATATCAAATGCATTCTGCGACATGGAAGCAAATGATTACTCTGATTAGGTTGCATTAATATTCTAAACGTAGTCCAGGATGGGAAAAGCGAACACTGTAGCTGGAAAACAGATCCAGGGCAATGATTCTCGTTGGGTTTCTCTTTCATTGTATAAATTTGTCATAGATGTTCTAAGTGATCTTAATTAAACGGTGAAACGTCTCAGAGACCCAGTTGTCTCAGCAGTAAAACTGTGTAGAATCATTCCTATCATGCTCAAGGCTCTATATCAGGGAGAAATCATTCATTAAAAGATTCTGTGGAAGTCTTTGAGATCCCTAGTGGTACAGAGTCCTAGTTCAATGGCTCCTCTTTCATTAAAGATCCTCACTGAAGAAAATGGTGAGATTCTGCTGTTGGCAGGCTGCCGGACCTGCAACATGCTGCAGACTGTTCCTGCCAAATGTTGCAATTGTGTTTTGGACGCACATGCAAAATGCTGGCTTGGCCTGAAATCTGTCTCATGGAGGGGGTGTTGGCCATAATAGCTCTAGCAGCTTGCAAGGGTAATGTTGGAGTCAGCCCAGTTGGCTGATGCCAGTCAATGGTGGAAAGGATTAAGGCTGGGAAATTTGTTAAACATGTATGCATTAGCTGGGATCAGGAAATATATTTCCAGTTAACCACAGGTCTTAGTAAGGATCTTCTTGGGAATGCAGAGGGCCATTAATCAGGTTTTGGGTGTAAGTAGATCAGGGGGCCAGGCACACTTACATTTTTTTTGCACAGAGTGATTTGCATCTGTGGATCGATTTAAAATTGATTCATCGCTCCCACTGTGTTTTAAGACAGTGAATCTCTCTGTGGCAGTCTGAAGTTCCCATTTGCCACCATTCCCACTCAAAATGGTGGCTGTGTGATCTGAATCAATCCGATAGCTTACTCACACTATCGGAGATGAGGATCGTTGCAGTTCTTTAAAAAAGAACTGCTAAGGGATGTGGTGCCAAATGCACTGGTTAAAATAGGCTTTTTGGTTGTCCCCCCCCCCCCCCAAACTGCACCATATACAATCAGAGCACGTCTGAATGACAGGGAAATTACCCAGTTTCCAGATGGGGCCCAGGACAAAGAACCTTTCTTTGGGGACATCTGCAATTAACTGTGACAGTTTCCTTATGGCTAAGGAAATCTCCCTAAATGTCATCACATCACCTTTCTTTTGTTCCATCATTTGAGAGTACTTTTAGCCCATCACTCAAGAAAACAGGCTGACTACATCCTCGCACACACACATTTTGGATCAAAGCAGTCCCTTTTCTTGGCTTGTCTTATTGTTTTGCATTTGTAAAGAGACTAGGAATGGAATCGGGAATGGACAGGAAGAAAACACTATGAAAACCCCTAGACTTCAATGTCCTAATATTCTTGCTATCTCGCATTACTCAGATTCCTGTGTTGCTGATGGTCATCCTTTGCCCCATCCATTTTAGTCCTGAAGCCCAGCAGCTTCACTGTTTGTGACTGCTATGTTTTGCTGAAATCAGTAGCTAAGCGATAGGCGTTCTGAGCAGTAGAAACTGTTTAGCCACCCAGACTTACTCTTCTGTCTCCTCCCAACACTTAACTTTCTAGGCAATGTCCAGTATTTACTGTGTTCAGTACTGGCACTAGATAAACTCACTGTCAATTAATAAGAATGGCATTAATAACCAATACAGTATATTTTAAAAACCACCCTCTTTGGCTACATGTAAGCACTAACTGCAGAATCAGAAGGTGTTAACAAGTTTTTTACAGTAGAAACCAATGCATCTCCATAACAACTTCTTCCAAATATCCCAATTCAGACACCCAAGGACTTGCTAGCACCATCCGTCCAATCTAGACAGTAATCTATGCTACTGTCTCTTCTTTTGGTACAGCAGTAAGTTGTGTTTTAATGCATGCCAGCTTATTTTGTAAGTTTAACAAGATCTCAGGAGAATGTCACTTTAGAAGCCTTCAACTATCACCAGGAGGTGCTTTTCCTGTGCACAGCAGTTTTCTATTCTTCTTCCTTCTTTCGTATGGTTTGCATGTACAGTAGTACTGTGTCTAGAGAAAGGTTAATTCTGTCTGTAAATCTTGTTTTGGCCAGAAGCCCAATCATTTTGAACATATCTTTCTCTGATAACCCAATGGAAAGGATCATTGCTAGGCTCTCTCTTGTTTTCCCATCTGGTCCCATACCTATCCTTGTCTTATCTTGTTAAATTTATTCAGAGCTCTTTGTCAAGGACACAGTATGTAAACTTAAGCATTTATGAGGCCTATGTTGGTAAGATATATTCTTCACAATGCGAAAGATGTAGAGGAGAGGAACCTAGACAGGAATGTACATGGTGCTTATTCCTTTGGGTTTAGAAGGAACTTTCCCAATTCCCTTGTCCCTTCTTGTGTCACACTGACACTGCAAGAGAACTAGATGCCACACACCCTGTTTATTTTGCAACCTTATCTATCCTTCCCTTTGATTCTCTTTTTGTGTGTCTCTCTCTAGTGTTCACTTTTCTTTCCAGAAGCTTCTGAAGTCCAAACTTGTCTAGACCCAATGACTCCTTCTTCTTGAAGCTGAGATCCAACCACCATAGTTTGTGCAGGTACTTCAGCTCCTCTTACAATGAGTATGTCCTTTCCAGTGCTTTTCCTGCTGCCTCCCCATCAAGTTGAGTTTATGATCGTACATTTTACTATTGGTTTCATGTGTTTAGTATGTACTGTACTCTTGGACAGCCATGAGTTAAATGATCCCACATTAGAAGCTTTGCTGAAATTCTGTGTTGTTTATAGTTTTTTATGCATTAAATAAAATCTTTTTTCAGAAAACATAGCTTTTTTGAGTGTTATATATTGGGACTAGTCTGCCTGGGTACACTACTATCTTGAATGTGAGAGCATTCTCAAAATATATTGAAGTTTAGATATTTATCTGGAAAGAATGCCCAGCAATATTATTTACTGCCTAATATCAGGACCATCGTTGCTATTTGGCTAGGTGAACATCATGGTCTGATGACTTTTACCATGACTCTTTATGGAACAGAAAACATTACATTTTTTCCCTTCAAGATAATATGGGCTAGGTCTCACTGAGTTGCTAAACCTCCATCTGGTTTACTACCTCAGTTGTGCTGTCTCAGACTACACTCTAGCTTCTTTTTGTGGAGTGAAACTTTTGGTAAGGGAGAGGGACATTCCATCATGGTATCCTCTATTTTCACTCTGATATGGTACAGCTTAGACACCTCACTGAATTGATAGATGGAATTGATTGAATAGTATCTGGCTGGCACCTTTAGTAAGGCAGGTGTGTATGAGTGACGTGGTTGGGGAAATGTGGCATAGAGTACCATATATACTCGACTATAAGTCGACTTCATGTATAAGTCGAGGGCAGGTTTTGGGGCCACAATTATGGATTTTGATTTGACCCGAGGATAAGTCAAGGGTAGAACTTAGGGGCATGTATCAAAGGATCTAAAGCGAAGGAAAACAATGCCAATGAACTTGGCATCACTGTTTGTGCTCATCCTAAAGGCTGGATGGATGAGAGAATAGATGGGAGTCAATGCTTCCAGGACAGATTAGACTCTTGTCTTTCACAATTCCCAAAAAGGAATGCTTCCTTTTTAAAATAAGAGTTAAAGTACAGTACTTACATTGACTGGTGGATAAGTCGAGCCAGGGGTCAATTTTGAGGGTCAATTTTAGACTAAAATTTCTAGACTTATACATGAGTATATACAGTAACATCCATTTTCACAGAGGTAGCTCCTATTAATATTCAGTGCTCTAAATTGTACTGCCAATACTTGGGGGACACAGGGTCTTACAGTGACAAGATGTCAAGCGGTGTGTGGTTTTGATGCCTTTAATAGTTGTATAGAAAAGAGAATGCTGACAGATGCAGGTTGCCACACAAGCAAGGCGGATTTTAAAAATTCACTGGCTGAAATTCTTCCTTTTGAGAAACTAGTGAAGGCAAAAGGCCCTTGCCTTTTTTGAACCTGGCCATGCTATAGGCCACATGAACAAACCTAATTGGAAAGCAAGACAGGGCCACAAAGGCCTGGCCACACCAAATGTCCCAGTGGCCTCCTTGCCCAACTCAGGGATGGAGTTTATCAGGCTGTGCTTGCCCTGCCTGTATATCACACATTTAGGTGGAGCCAATTATGTCAAGTGGACCTAATGTGTTTAAAATCACTGCACCTTCCCTTCTTGTAATTCAACTTTGCTAGCCATTTTCATTATCAGCTAGCCATCTTCATTATCAACTTCAACTCACAACTTTTGGCTACAGGCCTGGACCAACACTCAAGTTTTTTTGCTCTGGTTCCAAATACTTTTCATGTCAACTGGCACTAAATATGTATTCAGCTTGACTCAGGCTTGCATCCTTCCGAGGTCGCTAAAATGAGTACCCAGATTGTAAGGGGCAAGTAGCTTGCAATTGTAAACCGCTTAGACACTGCTTAGGCGGTATGAAGCGGTATATAAATGAAGCTGTTTGTTTGTGTGTACACTGCCCTGCTCCTGGTAATACTTGGATGTTTTCAGTCAGCAGGTGTTTGTGTTAAATGAATCACACAAGGAAGGAGATGTGCTGGAAGGTAATGCTTTTGGATCACAAACCCCCAAACTGTGTAGAGCTTTATAAGCATCAGCTCCTTGATCCGAGCCTGGAAATAATAACAATAATAAAAAATGAATCAAAAGATAGCAATGGGACAATATGTTTCAAGCATTCAGATGTAGTGGAGCCAGGTCTCACAGGCTCAATAGTCCAGGACCTTGTGAGGAACAGGGACAATGACATTATTCATTAATAGCCATTCCCCCTGAATTTAGCTGCAATCTATACAGCTGCAGGTAGCAAATGGATTTTCGCAGTGACAGTGTGTGCTTACAAACTATTCCTGTTGTTATCCAAAGTATTTTAGGGATGGCTTAGTCTTGAGTAGACACGACCCATCAGCTTCAGAAAAGACCTATTCCTGGTAGAGATGAAAATCCTAGAAATCACTTTAGAGCAACAACAGTCACCTTTATTTTTTCAACCTTCTGCTGCTATAGAGCAGTTTCTCCACCAGGGTTCTGCACCAGGGTTCTCCACCAGGGTTTCTCCACCAGTGTTCTCTGGAAGCATAGAGTTTTGTGTGAGGTTGGTAGGGGATCCCCAAGAGAGTGTGAATGAAAAAAAAATTTTTTTTGAACTACAGTTATAATAATTTTTATGCATGGTTTTTTCGATACCTGAAAAATTATTTCAGAGGTTCCTCCAGAGTAAAAAGTTTGAGAAAGGTTGCTCTAGAGAATGTCCTAGTAAGGACCGGCACCTCAAATTTTACCCTATTTATTTATTTATTTATTTACACTGCATTCAGTCCTTGTCTACTCTTTGCACCAGTTGACATTTGTAGACACTTTTAGAGGGCAGTCTCATGTAGAGGACTATATACAATTCAAGCCTGGAAGGCTGACATAGCATTGCCAGCTATGGCTAGTTATGACATATCTAGGAAGGAACCTTGGTCTAATCTACAGTGCAAAATTAATGCAGGTTGATATGGCTCAATGTTATGGAATACTGGGATTTGTAGTTTGTTGTGGCACCAGAGATCTCTGACAAAGAAGGTTAAATAATTCACGAAACAACAAATCTCCATAGCACTGAGCCGTGGCAGTTAAAGTGGTGTCAAACTGCATTATTTCTGCAGTGCAGATTAGACCTCTGTGGTTATATCAGCCAAGGCTTGTAAAATAAACCCTAAATCCCTGCTGACACCTGAGCCTATAAAAGCTGCACTGGGTCAAGACCAGTCCCAGCATTGTGGCATATGTATTTGGACAAATGGGTCAGAGGTCCTGGGCACACCTCCTGCTGCTGTTGATACAGCTGGTTTCTTACCTGCCATGTTAGAGACCATCAGAACAAATCTACTATTTTTATTAGACTAATGTCACTCCTAACGTAGACATGAAGCAACTGAGCAGTAGTGGCTTGGTGGTTTCCACATCGGGTGCGAGAGTGAATAGGCTCCAGGTGTTTGTTTGACCTATAAAGGAATTACCCAAGGTGATTCACTTATTTGTGGTGCACAATTCAGCATCTTGGCGAGCTCAGAATAAAACCTGGAGTAGCTTCACTGCCCCACTGACATGGAAGCCACCAAGATAATTAAGAAAGTGCACAGGTGTGTCTTTCTATTTCAGTTGGCATCATTGTATCCACATCATCATCATCATCATTTAATGGTGGAGGGCACTGAGGGCAAGTCTTCCCAGGATACCCTAAAACCTAGATCCAGGCCTGATCCAAATGCACCCCAGACTATAAATATGCTTCTTTTGGGGAAGTGCAATGGGGCTGAATGGTTGGTTTGCAAGAAACAAACTGCATTTTCATTCAGATATTTCCAGGTCAAACTGCACTCCAACGCTTGGCGTATAATTCATTATGCATCAACACCCCCAGTAATCAACAATATCAACAACATAACAGGATGCAGTTCCAATTCATGTCTTCCAAACTAGTAATTCATCACAGGTTAAGGCCCTGTTTCATAACAATGGACCAGGAAAAATGAGGAATCAATAGGTATAAACCTACAGGCATGGAGATGAAGAAGTACACTGGAGACATGGTTTGCTGGATAACACACTTTATATTTAACAAAATAATTTTTTAATAATATATCTTTTCAAATATTGTTTTCTAGAATCCCATTTTTACAGTAGAGTGTTAGTTTTTGTTTTCACTAGTTTTCAGGCACACTATTTTTTAAAGGTGTAAAAAAAAATCTGGATCCTCACTGGCAGGTAATCCTCTTTACAAAGACCTAGACAATCCCTTGTTTCAGTATCAGGTTGAGTATATGAACCAACCTCCAGCAAAAAGGATTTGGCACAGCTGTATTGGAGATGGGTTGGTCCAATTTCACTGAGCTGATGATCTGGCCCTGATGACGTGGCTTGTATATATGTATATCTAGAGACCTCTGGGGACCAGTCTACCTTCTTGCATGGTTTCCATCTCCACACCGTGATAGGCTTTCCTCCAGCTGCATATGCTTGGGAAGTGATCCAATTGTTTGTTTCTTGGAGAATCACTAAAACAGCCTTTCCCATATGTTTTGGACTACAACCCACATCATCACAGCCTCTGAAGGAAAGGGCACTGAAGGAAACTGTAGTCCAAACATCTGGACAGACCCTGGTTGAAGAAGGGTAGTGATCAGGAACTTCCATGCTCAGGGTAGCTTCTGTTGTGGTTGTTCAACAGACTCCCCTGAGACTCTCTCCAGGTCTGCCCATCCAGGGCATAGTATGAAGGCACATGACATAGCATCCTTTTTCAGCAGGTCTGGACCTGGTTAGTGCCTGGATGGGAAAACACTTGGAACCATCTTGATTTCCATTCCCACAAGGCAGGATATAAATGAAGTATACAGGTGATCACATCAGAATGGTGCATAAGCATGGCTGACATTGGTAAATTGCAGCATAAACTCCTGATTAGCTGTTACTCACAATACACTAGGAGGCCAGTGTATATGTATTGTATATGTGTGTATATATATATAAAGAGAGAGAGAGACAGGAGAACTTTCCATGGCGGCTTGAATGGTATGGTGTAAAAAGTAGCCTTCAATGTAACCAGGGTAGAAAGTGAGGTGTAAACAGATGGAAGTGTGCTAGATTCTGTCCCCTGTCAAAAGGTCAGGGTCTGTGGGACGCAAGCTCTTTCGGTCCTTACAGGATTGCATTAAAGCCCCCATAGTGACTGTATCTGGACCACCCCAGCCTTGATATATTGAAGGGAGAGGGGAAACATGAAGTGGGAAATTATACAGATCTTTTTCTTTCTCATGCCACAAAAAGAATGCAGGAAATACAAGCAGGTCTAGACAGGTAGGTTTACCAAGTGCAGGTAAATTAACCAAGGCTCTTTCACACTACATAATTATTGCACTATGATCCCACCTTAACTTCTAAGACTGCCTCCTGTGGGATCCCCATCAGAGGCACAAGGGGAGTCCCTTGGTTGAGAATTACAAACCCCTCTCCCTTAACTGCCGATCCCAGCATTTCATAGGATGTTGCCACAACAGACAAAACAGACTCACAGGATAACCGTGTTGTGTCAAAGAGGGCTCCAAATGGAAACAATAAGATGGCTCCATTGATATTTGTAAAGCCAGATTGTATATTGAGAAATAGCACCTCATGCAGCTTTTCTGGGCCATAGAAATCCACTTCAGAATGTGGGTGGACATTATATGCTTAAACTCTTCTCTCACATAGGTGTTTATCAGGGTGGGGAATTGGGACTTTAAACAGTGATTAACCTGAGAAAACTGTGCAATTGATATTCAAACGCGATTAAAATGAGATTAACACAAGAGCCATTGTCCTGGAACCAGGCAATAAACAGCAAAAAGTCATTCGAGGGAAAATCCCATGAATGATTTGCTGTTATTTCTTGCCTGGTTATTCACGGGGTTAATAACACTTTAATCACGTTTCACCTCGACGTCGTGTGAAAACCATTAGCGCAATTGTACGATAATAACAGGTTATTCATGGGATAATATCACTTTGAACATGACGTTGTGTGAAAACCATTAGCACAATTGTGGGATTATCACAGGTAAATCACCGTTTATACTTCCAATTGTTCCCCATGTGATAAATTCCATAGAAAGACATATATGTACAACTGCATGTAAGAGGGAAAAGCTAAGCTAACACTCATCTGGTTGACATGCTCGCTTTTGTTTCCATCATTTTTTCAATGCAGGGAAGAACTGAACCACATGATTTCCTCACCGACCTTCCACTCACCAGATGACCATGCCTATTTCTCAGGGAGACTTAGAAATGGAAATTGTAGAGAAAAGAAAATGTCTGATCCCCTTTGAATTATAAGAGGGCTTGATCTCTTGGTAAGGAAAGGTACAGTGTTGAAGTGACTCTTGGCATAAACAGCTTGCAGTCAAACTTCAAGGAAAGGTTCTTGGCTTCAGTTCACAAAAGGCCCTCTCTGTGTAGCAGTAGCAACCCTCCAGCACCAAGAGCAGCTGCTTTCTGAAGCTGGCTTCGTGGTGTTTTCAAGCTTCTTCACCCCAGTAATTCTCTGCACAGCTTAGTGCGCTTGTCCTTTGCTGGCTCTCAGCCAATTGCATTTTCTCTCACCCCCTCCCTCCATTGGACATGGTAGTTTCTCAATAATAGATGGGCAGCTATGCTTCATGGCTCCACTTAAGGTTTTCATAGTGTTGCAAATGCCTCAGTATGTCATTTATTTTTCATTCCAAGGAAAGCGAATGGCTGGGTCTGCACTGGACCTCCTAGCAAACCTGTGTGAAGAAAAGAAAGTGGGGGAGAAACAAACAACCCACAGAAGGCATTTCTCAGCGAACGGAAAGTGTGGAATGTGTCTGCTTTTTGTGAACATGAATAAATAACAAAGTAGCGTAGGGTGAGGGAAGGAGGAAAGCAACTTATGAATGATTTACAAATGCACATTTCTGAATTAATGGCTGCAACAGCAAAGTGCCAACTGTTCTGCAAATTGGTGCCTTAGAGAAGTGTAGCCGGATCTGAGTCAAGTCAGTGAGGGACATTGCTGTCTCCGGCTATGGAAACAAACATGTGGCAAACATCCATTAACGCTGTCCGCACTGTCTGCTCATAACTGCTTCTTTTGCTCTCTACTGGTGTTTCCACAGAAAGATGGATCTTAAGTGTAAGATCACTCACTGTGTTGATCTTTCTCACATGACAGGTGCCACTTAGTGCCTCCTGAAATGCAAAAGGGGAGCATTTTGTCCCCTTTCATGGCATGAAGTCCCAGGGAAGTCCCACGCTACAGTTAATGAACCATAGGCATCAGCAGACAGAAGAAGACATGCAACGCTACCGTGGTGGCATAAAGCAAACTCACAGGCTATCCTAGAAACTAAGGCCCATCAAATTCCATCAAATATGAAGTGGGCCCTTGCCGAGTAAATTGTTTCTATGCAGAGACAAAGTACAGGAGCAAGCAGGAGCCTTGTGCTTGGATTTTGAATTAGTTAAAGCTAAAAGCAACTGGGGTAGGGAGGGGATAATAGAGCACAGGGCTGTGGTGTTGGTGTCCTTCATGCTATCTTCTGAATTTAAAGTGCCCTCTACCCTACGCTGATTTTTAACTTTAAAAAAATGGTGGGAGGTCCATCCAAGTGCATCCTGTGACATAGAAGATAAAACAACCATGGTTGTGTTTTATTATCTATCATGCTTAGCCTAACTTGTTTGTTTGTTTGTTTAAACTATTAGCATCACTTAGCTGGCTGTTCACTGGGGCTCAAACTTTCAAGCTCATGAATATTTGTCACCTGAACAAAAGAAGACTATGGGAAGATTTGGAGAGTTATGAGTAGAGATCCTAACAGAAGCAACTGTGTAGAGTGGAGTTCTAAATACTGTTGGCCTACTGGCACATTGTTTCATTAGTCTGACTTCACAAGACTGAAACCTTGTTGTATTCTTTCTATTTCTGGAATATGGAAGCACTTGGAAGTGCCTGGTGTTAAACTGATCTTTTTAGTTCACTGTTTTCCTCTCCTATTGGCAGCATCTTTTGAGGGTCCCAGAAAGGAGTGCTTCTGAGATACTTTTGAGTAAGGATTCCAATGCCAATGCCCCATACTAGCTCCTTCTGTATGGAAAGCAACTGTTGAACCACTGAGCTATGCCTCCTTTGATTTCTCTCATACGTGGGACCTGCATTATTCATATCCTAATGCTGGAGATTGTGCGGAGGATAGGATGTGCATGACACTATTGAAAGGCTTGATTGCTTTTCTAGTTTACATGGCTGTGGTAAGAGTTTACTGCTAGAGAGATTCTATAGTGGTGATATAGATTCTAGCTATAGTTAATGTGGGCCGAGATTCTGCATCATCTAGTGGAATGTACAATTCCATCAAAAGGAATTTTGGTGGAATTTTACATTCCACTACGTCCCCTGCTTCCCCACAAGCAGAGTTTAGCTGTCTTCTCTGCTCCTCCTATGGCCATTTGTTGGCCAGGGTTGGGAAGGATCAGAGACAGTCACACAGAATCCAGCTGTGTTTCTACAGCTGAACATAGTATGGTATCATCCTCTGGGACCTCAGAGGTGCTGGAGGATGACGGTAAACATACATTCAGCTGCAGGAACATAGACATGTTGTGTGATTGCCTCCTACCCTCCACTGGCCAATAAATGGTTGGATTAGGAGGGGTTTCAGAGGAGGCAATGTGTTCATTGGTTGTGAGGTTATGGCATGTGCGTGAACACCTCCCCTAGCAATAACCATGAAAATACTTATACAGGTGTAACATGGATTTACACCTCTCTATCCCACCAATGCTGTCATGGCCATGTTTAAAAAGAAAAACAGCAATTTCTTCCTTTTTTCATGCTTCATTAGCTTCAAGTACACTTACTATAGCTGCAGGTTACATTTTGATGGCACATCTACTGGATGTGTGGTAAAACTGTTTTGACCACTTAGCACAATGGAACAAATATCCAAACTACACTAAAATGAGGGGTGGGGGAAGGCTTGTTGTTGTGTCCCTTCAAGTCATTTCTGACTTATGGCAACTCTAAGGCGGCCTTATCACAGGGTTTTCTTGGCAGGATTTGTTCAGAGGCAGTTTGCCTTTGCCTTCCTCTGAAGATGAGAGAGTGTGACTCAACCCAGGTCACCCAGGGGGGGTTTATGGCTCAGCAGGCATTCAAACCCTGGTCTCCAGAGTTATAGGCCAATGCTCAAATCACTGTAGCATGCTGGTTGTCAGTGAGGGAAGGCTTATCTCAGGTTAATTAGACTGTCTCCCTAATTTCAGATCCTGGCTTTGGATTTCTGGTAACCTTACTGGAAACAGAAATTTCTTTATGACAGTACCAAGTAGCAAGTATATTTCTATACCACTTGTCAGTGCACTTAAGCACTCCCTAAACCATTTACAATGGGTAAGCTAATTGCCTCCAACAAGCTGGATATTCATTTTAGGTACCTACAGAAGTATACAAGGCTAAGTCAACCCTGAGCCCCTGGCTGGTATTTGGACTCACAACCTTGCAGTTTGTGAGTGAGAGGCATTTAACCACTGTGCCACCAGAGCTCATACATTTCTTTCCATGGAACAGGAGGCTAAGTACATCAAACCCTGAATTAAAATGGTTTGGCATGTTTATAATTTGTTCTGTGGTGCCACATGTTAGTTATTGTTACTACAGCAGTAAGAGCCTTTTGGATTTTTAACATGTTTACACTATCAAGTATTTTAAAGCCTGGGGGAAAAAAACAAGATGAAGAGCTGTTCCATATCCGGATCTATTCCTGAGGAGAAAGCATGGGGCAGTCTTTCAAAACATGAATTAGCCCACAATATTGTCATGACCTTCAGTAAGAGCAAGCGATGGCAAAGAAGACTAATCCATGGGAAGCAAAACACAGATGGTAAGAAAACAAGGTCAACACAGAGAGGACTCCAGGGAAGATGCAAAGAATAACATTTGAACTCTAGAAGCAACAGAACTGGATTAAGCATGGACCTGTTCTCCTTAGGTCCAGACATCTTGCTATCCCACTGAGACTCAGTGCATCAGGAACATAAGATGAAATGTGTCTTTAGTGTGATTTTAACATTTCCAAAGCTTTTTAAAAAAAACTTTGTACTGATGACATACTGAGGCAGAACAATATATTTAATCATGGATTGGAACCCTAATTGGTGATTTGTCTACCATTATTTACATTATTTTTTCTTGAGACCTGTTGATTTCTATGCTGGCATTCAGACTATTCAGAACCTGGGGAGAAGGGGCAAAAGAAATGGAGAGAGGGAGATGGTTATGTTTCTGCAGCCTACCTGTACTTACATCTCGCTGTGTGGTTCTGTGGTCTACCTATAGTAACACCTGCCTTCATTACTTAAATGGGCTTCCCTTTCCTTTCATTGCAGGGTGGTTGAGGAGGAGGAAGGGAAATTAGCAATCCAGAAAGTTGAAGTTCCTCACCTCCCTTCATGGCAAAGCAAGTGATGGGAAAAGAAACAGTAATGTAATAAAGAGGCATTTGGGATGTCATTGAGTATTTGATTTGGGTCGTACAATTTCTTTCGAGAACATTGTGGTCATCTGCCTACACACAGTTGCCTGATACTTTAGTCCAATATTTTAGGGTGTATCTGTTGTGATTGTGGTGTACCTTTCTATTCAATTGTCCCCACTTGGTGGAGAAAGCATAACATATACAGATGGCTCCTAGCATGCCTGGTCACTGTATATCTGTGCATCCATTATATTCTTGAAAGTTTTTCTTCTTTCCATATCCCCTCTCCCACTGGTTTTAAAAAGTGCATTTTAAAATGAATCATCCTTGTTTAGCTTGCATGTTCCAACTACCCTGGCTCCGAGGAAAAAAAAGAGAAAGATGCTGAAACTCACAAAAGTGTTAATGATATTGATGTCACAGATGTGAAGAGCTAAAATATGCTCTGTTGGCAGGTCAGAGGTATCACCAGAGGAAGAATGTCTGTAGAACGTTCCTTTCCTAACCCACACCATCAATGTGTGCTGCTTGCCATAGTAGGTTAGATAGCTATATAGTTTTTTTTAGAGAGAGAGAGAGAAAGAAAGAGAGAGAGAGAGAGAAAGGAGAGCTCAGCCATTAGTAAAATAGTCACTTTTGTTTAACTCTAAAAGATTTTGCTGGTGACCCTACTGCAGCGGGCAGAATTTAACATGTGCAGTGTAGAAGCCGTTGCATTGGATATGTACTTGTCGTTCCTTGGGATTTGGCCCTATGCAGTCGGCTTGCCTTGGCATTCACGTTTGGAGCACTGAGCAGGCTTCCACCAGTCCCCGTTGTGACAATGGCAGATGTTACACTCGTCCACTTTCACTTCGATGCCAGCCGGAATGATGGTGGTTCCTGCAAAGCAGTTTGGACCTGGAAATGTATACACATAAATAAATTAAACGGTGAAGCAGATTGGGAAATATAGGCTTGTTTTTATACTGCACAGTCTAGCCAAAGTTAAGCAACTTTATGTTCCAGTGATAGACATGGGCAATATGCAAAGGGTTTTGGTAGCACCTTTGAGACTGAGAGAAAAAAGTTGGTAGCATAAGCTGCTTCTGATGAAGTAGACATAGGGGTTGCACAGACCAGTCAAAAGGGTCAGCATCAGGGTAGAGTGGGTTTGTGGCAACCGCATGTTGCATGCCTCACCTCCAGCATCCAGCCACTGGGAAACTGCCAGGCCAACCAGATGGTGGGCAGATCCACGTCATTTTTTCAGAGAAGTGTTTAAACACACTGTGCTGAAGAAACAGTGAAAAGCCACCACCGCAGTGCTAAGGGCACTTTTTTGCCAGTGCTAAAAGGAGCAGCATCTTGCTATTCTTTTTAGGACTGGCAAGGCACTGGATTGGGGTTGCAGTGTGCTATTGCCATGGCCCTGATCCAGTAAGGAAAGGGGTGGCGGGATGCCACTCCAAAAGGTCCGTCTGTTGAGCCCCTTAAGTCTATGAAACCAACCTTGTTCTCTCAGTCTCAAAGGTGCTAATAGATCCAATTGAATACTGATTTTCCAGACTAACATGGCTATGTCTTTGAATAAATGGGCAATAGTTTCACCAACAATACAATATCCACTAGAAGTAGACAAGGAGAAACAAGTGATCAAGCACAAATAGGATTTTGAAAAAGAATAGTAAAACAGAAAAACGTGAAGAATGCTGAGCTGTCTTCTAAGTTGTTCCCAAAGTGCAGGCCAACTTTGATTGATGTCCAGCTGCATGAATTAAAAATAAAAACAGCAGGTGTTTTGCCATGACAGCCAATCAGTAATTCCTCATAGACTATGCTCTTCTTCCTTGACTGAATGCAGAGCAGGGCAATGTTGCAAGAAATGCAAGTGGTAATTAATCCAGAACTATGGATTCCTTTCCCTTATTATGTCATGGCTGATCATGAAAGCAGGCAGTGGCAAAAAGCAAGGAGGGAAGCAGAGAGAGGCAGAATTGGGTCAGGAGGGACATCTTTTCCATACCGCCAACTATTGTGTCAATGCTGTGCATGATTAAAAGAACCATAGAATCACAGAACCATGGAGTTGGAAGAGACCCCAAGGCCCATCCGTTCCAACCCTTTGCCATGCAGGAACACACAATGAAAGCACTCCCGACAGATGGCCGTTCAGCCTCTGTTTAAAAAACTCCAGTGAAGGAGACCCCACCACACTCTAAGGGAGCATATTCCAGAAGAAAGAAAGAAAAGTAGGAGAGGGATCCCATTTTTAAATTTAGTCAAATGTCTTAAGGCCAGTATCTCCTTTGCAAGCCTCATTTAATGACCTCAGTCCAGGTTATTGAATATATAATTGGCAGTGCAGCCATATAGTCCTGCTTCTGTTTGAAGGGCTACCCATTCCAAGGCTGGTTTAAAGGAAGGGGCCTCAGAGTTGTTCATCACCAGTCAATGTGCAGTAAACAAAGCAGTCATGGGATCATGGATTTCCCTGCTATAATATTCTGTATCTATTTAAAATATCCAGCAGTAGCTGTGTTGGCCATATAAGAAAGTACAATAACATCCAAAATCCACAGAACAGTAATATATTTATTGGACCAACGAAAATGCATAAAATATATGTCACAAGCTTTCAAAGCTCCACTGGCTTCCTCATCAGGCAAAGGCGTCAAAAATCATATGGGAGAAAGAAAAAAAAACCCCATTATGCTGATATTAGTCACAGGCCCACATTTTGTCAAAATGTTGTTGGTGATGTTCTGAGTATGGAGGGATATCTATGCATCCTCCTCCTCCTTCTGGCCATGAACCACTGAGAAACAAACTATTTTAAAGTCCATAAAATTTAAATTCCATTAGCAAAACAAAAACATACTTCCTATGAGATCCAGGAGGTCTCAGTCCTTTACACTTTGAGGTTTCTATACACCCAACAAAAGTAAAACTTTTTTTTTCAAACCAGGACTGCAACTGGCATATTTTACCTAACAGCACCTTAAAATTCTCCCAATGCAAAAGCATGGAGGCTTTTTTTTCTTGTTCTAATAAGGCGTTTGTGGCCTCACACAGGACTAGCGGACCTGATACAATCCATGTTCTGCAGATTCTCATTCTAATTGCAGAAATTTGACTTTCTGGTTGCAGAATTATGAGTTACAGTAGGAAGTAAGGGCTCCCTGTATGTAGCCTTCCTCTGACTTCTCTCAGTATATAACAGCCATAATGTTGTTTTTCTCCCAATGGTTAGGAGGGTAACATGTCCCAGGAATGAACGTGACACATACTAGCAATTTACAGTGATTACAACTTTATATATAAGTGTGTCACTATAATGAAAAGAGTGGAGTCATATTCGCTGTTGATGTAAAAGGGCACAGTTCTCCTGAAATCTGTTCATAGCTGCAAGAAACAACAAGAACAACAAAAACAAAAAAGCTACTGAAAGTGCCTGCAGCCTGCTTGATTTCTGAGGTTGTTATTTGAGAACAATGAATTATGTATGGCAAAAAATGATTTATTCATATTCCAAACAAGATTTATTATGGATTTTATTTTATAAAGGGGATTTCTCTAATCTGCTTAAATTATCTTTCCCCACCCCCTGCCTCCCTGTGTTTATGAGAAAATACTGAGGCCCAAGTTACTTCTAAGTCAGCAGGAGTTTTACTCTCATGCACTTAAAAGGCTGGCTAAAAAGAATGTTTATATATACATGCCTGCAGTGTTAATCTCTGGCTCCCACATACATAATTGTGATCTGACTCCAATAATACCACAACAAATACAGGATGAATCAGAGGTAATGCCTTGGGCAATGCAGACATCCAATGATTGGTGGCAGAGACCATAACCTGTTGGTACATTTAACTCAGGGATGAGAATCACATTGGCCTCCAGTCCAGGCATTGTTGGACTTCAGCTTCCAGAATCCCTCACCATGGACTATGCTGGCCACGGCTGCTGGGACTTGTGGTCCAACAACACCTGTTGCTATGAAGCCACTAAAAACACACCGTTTTTGCTGTTTCCTTCCCTAGATTAATATATATATCTGCAAGATCTTGTGTTCCCTTTGTCGTTCAGTGGAAGCAGATTAAGTGCAAGAGAATGGCAGATGTGTTTGGTGATGGCCATAGGTCAGTGGGAGAGTAGATGCTTTGCCTGCAGGAGATTCCAAGTTCAACAGCTGTCATCTCCAATTAAAAAGGAGCTCGTGTTGTCTTGGGAAGGACAGCTCCCTGAAATCTGAAACAACATCACTGCTAAATGAAGGGCTTATGGTCTGACTCAGTAATAAGGCAGTGTTACACTTTCCAAAGCTTGAAGGTATGGGCACTAGCTCTACGAAAAATATCCGAGTGTCTCTAAGGTGTAAGTATGCATGTGCTGTGAGAACGCTATTGTTTTGAAAATTAACCCCAACATCTGCTTGTGCTTCTCACATGTCTCTTATGCCACTGAGGCTGAGAAACTAATAGCAGCTGAGATTTCTGGTGCAGACTGGGAGGTCTTCAAACACATTGTTCATAGGCATATTCCATATTCTGCAGATTCACCCATAGAGATTAATCAGAAACATCCATGTATGGAAGCTTGTTTTTTTTTTTCTGAAGTGAAGAGACTGGAGAAAATAAAATTACTATATGGGTCCTATCCCTGTAATATTTGCATAAAGCCAATCTCTTTCTCATTTGCATTTTGGATGTTTTTTAAAGCCCCCAGGTGGATTATTTACTTATTTGTTCTTGGTTTTGTTTATCTTTTATTTTATTTTATTTTGACTCAAGGCAAAGGGAATGATTTCACACTTCTTCTTTTTTCCCCCAGTTTCGACTTAGAATGCTCACCTGTAAGTGGGACTTACTACAGGCAAAGAGTTACCATCTGCTCCATCCAAAATTGTGGATGAGTCTGAACTGGAGATGCCAGTCTGTTTAATGAGGGGGAAAGAATCTAAAGATGCATGTTTAACTTGGTCATACTTTCTGGCCTTTGTTTGTCTCTCCAGTGTCCTTTTGCAAATGTGGTGGGCTGTCTCTGGCCTGCTTTCCACGCCAGCAGCATTTGCATTTTACGGCATTGGAAACCTATTCCTTTCATCTCATTAACTTTATGATTACCATGGGCTTTATTAGTACACGTTTCTGAGAGCCCAGCTTTTCCAAACTGCAGCAGGCCCTAAGTCTGAAGTTGCCAGTCTTAACTACCTCGATGTAATTTAGATTGCCGTCAAACGGGATAATAAATGGCTCCTGGATATTGCGCACATTAAAATGATCCCTTCTGCTTTGTTTATAAGCACCGTGATAAATTTTGTTCCCATTTGTATCTGCTTTTATAGCCCACCCACAATAAAAACTGTGTGAATAAGGCATCCTTGGGTAACTTTCACATCACTTTTTTAGGCCACTTTACATATGTCCATTGCCTGTTCTTGAGATGGCAATGACCCTTCCTGTACACTCCTGGCCAGGTCTGTTTACCCAAAAGACAGCATTTCTTGGCCAAGACTGTTGTATTGTGTACCAGTGCTGCTCATAGCATGACCAATGGATTGGTGCCACTCTGCAAGCTATTGGCTGCTAGTCTGCAGTTAGTTTCCAGAGAAGAAAGAAAGAGTTCTGGACACAAATCTGGTCCCTGTCCCTGGCACATTGGGAGCAAATTGCCAGTCCCTCAGATCAGGCAGCTTAAGAAGCACTACAGTATACCATAGGTTGGTAAATTTTGTGCTTATGGGATCTATTTTGGGACCTTAACCAGAAAGTGGTGAAAGGGGTGTAAAATGAAAGAATTCTGGATCCAGAATTTTGATCTGAATACGAAAACTAAACAGGGCTTGCAGGCTTTCAATCTGACATATCCTTCCTCCTCCTGCCACCAGTATTCTTCAAATGGGCAGTGCAGTATGACCCCCATATCTATGGGGGATTTGTTCCTATGGTTACTGAAGATAAATGAAACTATAGTTGACAATGAACTCTGTATTTCTGGCAGATATTGATCATACAGAGTCATGCCAGAGGACCTCCAGATGCCTAAAAAGACCTTTTTTCCAGATGCGGGTAAGTGAAACTGGTCCTGCATATATACGAATTGCATTGTATCAAGACATGGGATCATATTGTTCTAAATTTTGTTAAACAAACAAACAAAAGGTCAGGGATCTTTTTTTCATTTTCTTTCATTCACCCTGATATCCTACAGAAAATCTTGTCTAGCTTGTGCCTTCCCTTGCTGCATGTGAGGTGATCACAGAGCGTTCTTGTTAGCCAAAACTTAATATATGGCCAGTGCAATGGAAATGGACACAGGAACGCACGGCGGGGGGGGGGGAGGAGGAGGTAGGAAATCTAGCATATTTCAAAAAAAAGAGAGAGAGAGAGAGAGAGAGAGAGAGAGAGAGAGAGACTGGATGCAAAGTCATGGACATGCAAGTACAATCAAAACCAACGAAACCACCATCACCACCTGGAAACACTCAATACTTCCAGAGACCTTTTTAAAAAAAAAACTATTTGGGGATGCCCTTACATGGAGGGGGAAAAGCCATACTGTTCACTTTTATGAAGAAGGGTATCTCAGTCATAAATCATCATTAATGATAGGTGCCCCAGCCTGCAATAATATAACTACAGTAGAAATTAGGGATAGAAAGGATATTCCTAATTATTTGTTTCTGGGTTGAAAAAGGGTTTTCTTGACTGTCAAGAAGTCCTGGATGACTAGTAGACCAGCCAAGATGTTGTGGGATTTTCTTCTGGTATTCAAATGCCTAAATACTTTAAAGGCACTGGGGTTGAAACTGGTTGTTGTTACCCAATATTGTAATTTATGGTGTCATCTCCATGGATTTCTTGGGATGGAAGTGCAGATGGGGAGGAGGGTCTTACCCCAGAAACTTAGCATCCTGTCGACATGCTCCCTTCCCCAGCCAAAGACAGCAAAGACAGAATGCCCCCTGATCAAGAATAGTTTTTTAATGAGAAAAGATTACCCTCAAGTAAACACAAAGTCACAGCAAACAGCTGACTCCTAGAGGACAACGATGGAAAGGAACCAAACAAATCAGAAGGAAGAGGCCGTTGGAGGGGGAGCAGAGAGAAAGGTCCATCCTTGTCTTCACCCCCCTCACAAACACACACAAAGGAGAGCAGCACACCAAGAAGAGGTGACCCTTTCTTTCCAAGGGAGGGACCTTGGAACATCTCACTGCTGCCTGGTGTCACACTTCTGATATTGAGTGGTATGCATCTCCCATGTGCCCTAATGGCACGAGATCCTGTCTCATCTTGGAAGTGAAGCAAAGTCAGAGTCAGTCATAAGTTGTCAGGCTTACTTGAAGGCACATACACAAACACATTCACATGTTCCAAAGGGTCGTGGAATAATTAGTCTTCAGAGAATAAGACATGGCTTTTTGTGTGTGTGTGCCCCCTCTCCTGTTTTCTGGACAGTAAAAGGATTTTCTGGATAGAAAACACTGTTTCTGCAACAACAACAAAAAAAGTCTCCCCCCCCCCTTATTCATCCCCTCAACGTTGAATGCAAGAATACTGCAGAGGAATATTAATTTTCTTCTGCATCAGAGTGAAAATTATTTTAATTACAAGGGGGTGCTGAATAGTTAGTCTGACTCATTTTAAAAAAATCTGAGCATAATTTTGTCACTAAATCTTGAAAGAGAGGTGTTGTGTTTTTTTTTTAACTGTAAAGGTCCTATTGCCAAGATCATATCTCTAATTTCTGCCCCCCCCCCCCCCCCCCAGATCATTGATAGAACTATGTGAATGAAAAGTGTGGAATTTTCAATGCTGAACTCTGGGTTGCCATGAATATCCTGTTCCTGCAGAATGAAATCTATGAGTGTATGCAAACACTGAGTGGCAAGTGCCCATCGTATTCAACTGTGAAGAAGTAGTGTGCTAGCCTTGAGAATGGAGATTTTGAGACCAAAGATGCAGCAAGGTCTAGGAGGCCTTTAAAAGTGTACTGAAATCATTGAGCATGTTCATAATCTAATTTTGGCAGAGCAGCTAAAACCATTGCTAAGACACTAAAGATATCCTGGTAACTCATTGGGTTTATAATTCATGAGCAGTTGGTTATGTCAAAGCTATAATACAAGTGGGTGCTGAAATGGTTGAATGCTGACAAGAAACAAAATTGAGTGGGTACCTCCAAGTTGATTTTGCAGCATTTTGAGCAATCTCGTGAGAATTGTTTGGAATGACTCATCACTGTTGGTGGAATATGGTTACATCACTATGATCTGGAGACCAAACAACAGTCCTTACAGTGACAGCACGTGGGCCAAACAGTTAATGAAGTATACCTCTCTAATTTGCTGTGCCAATTAAGGAAGGCATTGAAGGAAAAACAGTGAGTGAAGCTGTAGAAAGGTGTCCTCTTTTTGCAGGATAATACACCTGCCCACACGGCTGACAAGATGATGGCTGTTTTAAAGAATTTGGGATCCAAGTGCATAGATGTCCCATCCTATACACCAGATATTGCTCTGTCTGACAAGTTCTTGTTTCTAAACCTTTAAAAGGTTTGTTTCAAGCCATCATCTCCATTTCACAGGATTTCATATCCAGGATAATGTTAAGGAGAGATGAATCTTGTATCTTGTAATCTCTTCTGTGAAAAGCAAAGATCAGGGGCTGGAAGTAAAGAAAACCTGAAAGATCATGAGATTTTTCCCGAACAACACTCCTTCTCAGAAGCCATACTAGCAGATGTTCCTAAAAATTGCCTGTAACTCTGTGCTTCATGATGTCTAATGATCCAAGACCTACTTGGTAAATCTGTTTCTGGGCTGTGTCACTTCAGACTGTAAGTAGAGGTTCGCATGACTGAATGAAAGCTCATCCATGCTTTTCATCCAGTTTTCTCCACTCAAAACAAAACAAAACAAAACAAAAACCTAGCATGCCAAACTGAAAGCTAAGGTGAAACTCTTCTCCCTTATGTACCATGGTGCACAATCTCACTGTGCAGATTTTTATTTATTTCTGTGGAGGAGCAGTAGCCTTATGAGCTCCCATCTACAGTGTGAAGTGCTATTAGCGTAGTCACAGGATTACTACTTGAGGAAGATTTAGGCCCCTGATGTTGCTCATTGGTTGTTTTGATGAAAGACACACCTGCTTTTAAACATCTTTGGTCAACTAATCTAGGAAAGGCAATAACTGTTTGTAGATGCTCCATGAGAAGACAAGCCAATTACCTGTGCCACAATAAAGAGATCTGTCCTGATTGCCTCCCAGATTCATAAAAACATTGTGTAGTAAGGTTCCAGCTGTCCAGTGTGGGTCTCACAAAAAGGCTACGCAGCCAGCACACTTGTCCCTTGGAAACAGAGAAAAATCCTTTTCATTAAATTTAAGAACAAAAAGATTCCTCAGGAGATCACGCAATGAAGGAAAGCAGGGGACCAAAGGCGAAGGGATGGTATTTTCTGCTGTTGTCCTCAGGCAGGCTGTTAATTATTTTATTGGAAAATTCAATATTGCTAAAGCTCCCACACAGAGATGAAGGAGTTCTCCTGGCACTTAAAAATGTGATTTGCTGCATTGCCCTCCATTTAACTATGCCAAGAGGGATAAAAAGAAGATGCTAGAATCTTTCTTTTTTAAATTCTGCAACGAGACAGCAAAGGGAACCTCTGTTTGACTAATGCTGACATCAGATGCATGTACACCCGTGTTACCTGCCTATCTAGCAAACCTCAGGGATGAGAGCACCATCTAAGATGGGTTTTGGCTGTGTCTCTAGCACTGAGTACTTTGGGGGGCTGGATGAGACTACAGGCCTGCCAAGTTTATGTCATGACTGGGAAAGAGCAGGGCATCTGGCACAGCAGACTCTGCCATGGTGATGCACAGCAGTCACTTGGTAGACTGCCTGAAGCACATATTCCTAGGAAGAGAAACCAGTGATGAAACTGAGCCCAGGGGAGGAGCAGAGCAGTAGGTTGTGTGCCTTTCACCTTGCCAAAAAACCAGGGGGGCAGTGAGTCAGCAAGCAATCCACTCAGATGGGTGTCTCTGATGACATTCCACCGTCCCATTTTCCCCCTCTTTGTTATATTTCTTTTTTGCATATTTGTTTGATTTCTCCATGCATATTTCTTTTGTTCTGTCACTCATGCTGTTCTTTCATATCTAGAGTTCCTCTTTCTCTCCTCTGGCCCTTCCCTGCACCATTCCTTTTGGCTCACTTACACGGCTGCATCCTTGCACAAGCAAGGAGATTATAACATCCAGAATGCCAGACTCGTTCAAGAGAGGTCAGGGTGCAATTTCCCATTCAGCCTCCATGAAATCATAGCGTGACCATGAGCTACTTGCTATAACTTACTGTAACCTACCTCGTAGCATCGTTGGAAAGATATAAGGCAGGGAGCAAGTATGCCACCATGAGAATATGTGCAACCTGAAGATGTGGGTATGATCCTTGAAGTGGTGAGACCCAGCACATGCATACTGGACCTTCCTGGCTCTTAAAAGTGACCTGAGGGGGACTGGTGGAGTAAGTAAGGGGAGCAGTGAATGCCTCACCACAGTAAGGCAGGTTATCATCTTGTCTAAAAGAGGCTGTGATGAGGCCATTGTTGAAAAATCCTCCCTGGACCCCACCAGTGGTGTCACTGGGGTGTGTGGGGTGATGCGGACCACACCAATTGACACCCTAAGCACGGTGACACTACTGCTTCTCAAACATTTGGGCAGAAATGGTTTTTTGGCATTCACTTGTATCTCTTTAAAATGCTGAATAGACAGGATGTGTGGGGTGAGGCTCACTGGGCCCCAAGTTTTTTTTTAATTACCATTTAAAATTTCAAAATTTATTTTTTTAAAAAAATTAATTTATTTTTTAATTTTTAAATTTTTTCTTTAAAAACATCATGCTTTATCAAATTTTCACTTTAATCACATGAAACTATGTATATGTAAACACATTTATTTTGTGCACATGATAATGTAATTTAAAGGTATAATTTTAATTTTAATTTTGCTAGTTGTTTATGTCACAGTTATTACACTTACATTCAGTGTTATATGGGAATTCTGATTTATGAATAAATTAGTACAAAAAAACATTACTAAGGATTTTGCATGGGTATGGTATATGAAGAGGTCAATGGGGGGGTGCACACCAGGTGACACCAACCCTAGTGACACCACTGGACCCCATGGTCAGCCAGTCTGCAACATCCAATTTTTGAAAAGGTTCTAAAGCATATAGTGACCTTTCAGCAGCAGAGGTTCCTGGATGAAATGATTTATGTAGATCCATTTCAATCTGGCTTCAGGCAATGAGAAAGAAAGAGCTTTGTCCACCTTGGAAGATGACATTTGCAAGGAACTAGACAGGAGAGTATGCCCCTGCTGGTTCTGCTGGACCTCTCTGCAGCTTTTGCTACCACTGATCATGGTATCGTTCTGGGGTGCCTCGCTGGGATGAAACTTGGAATCACGGTTCTACAAATCCTTCTTAGAGGATTTGTCTGAAGGTGGTTCTGGGGGATGACTGTTTCACACCCTGTCTATTGTCCTGTGGTATCTCTCAGGGCCAGGTTCTGTTACCCATACTATTTACATGAAACTGTTGGGAGACATTATCCAGAGTTTTGGGGTTCATAATCAGTGTGCTAATGACATCCAGCTCTCTCTCACTCTCCTTTCCATCAGATTCCAAGGAAGCTGTTTCTTCACTAAACCAGTGTCTGCTGTCAGTAATGGACTCAATGAAGATAAACAAATTGAAATGTAATCCTTCAAAGACAGATTATCATATGGGGAAAATGACATTCTTGTCCCCTCCTTTTCCTATTCTTATAGCTCACAACCACGAAAAGATTTTCAGATGACATCACAATTATCCGGTCATTGTCCCGTCATTGAAGCACAATTGAACATGATCACATGAAAGACTTTCACATGACATCATGCTTATCCAGCCATTGTCCCGTCATTGAACTGCAGCTGACTCTGATCACATGAAATACTTTCACATGACGTCATGGTTATCCTGTCATTGTCCCATCATTGAAGTGGAATTGTCCTGTCATTTTGTATTAATGGGAGTTTGCGCTAATACAATTCCACTTAAATGACAGGACAAAGTGCGACATCTCTGAAACACTTTTGTACAATTGTAAGGATGGGAGAGAAATCTGCTTCACTCCCAACCCCATCCTGTTCCCATGTGGTAATCTCCAAAGGTGCTCTTGGTCAGTCACAAGGGATATCAGGGGACAGAGATTCAGCCTGTGCTGGACAGGCTTACACTCCGACTAAAATCTTAGATTTTCAGCTTGGGCAGACTCCTGGATTCAGAACTAAACCTGGATGCTCAGGTTTTGGTGGTGTCTAGGGGTGCGTTTGCACAGTTAAAACTAGTGTGCTAGTTGTACCCATTCCTTGAGAAGTCAGATCCGGCTACAGTGATACAAAGGTAAACCACGAACAATGTCCATCATTGTCTAAATGTAAAACTCATGTATATATAGATGAAGAAAACAATGACAACAATTTCTCCTACGTCTTTATGCTCAAAGAACTGGCAGTTCCCAGAACTTTCTGCTGTATAATTACTGGTGCCTCTTTCCAACTTCCTGTGAATATGGCAGCCAGTCCAGAAGCAGAAACTGAAACTAAAACATGATGAAATTTAATGTGGATTTATGACACTCACTGCAAAGGTGTCTTTCCAGCTACCTCTGAATAGGGCAGCAAGTCCAAAAACTGAACTACAAAATGTAGCATTCTGGAATTAAAGGTGGTTTTGTTTTATTTACTGGAGGAATGGCTACTTGTGAGGCTGTCTCAATACATTTTGCCACCTCCTATGGGCAAAATGACACCCTCCTATTCAGCATACAGAAGCCAGCTGTTCTTACCCTGGTGACAGGGCAGCATCACCCACTGAATCTAAGAGCAGTGGACTAGCTAAGAGGCCAGAAGGCAGACCCCTCTGTGTTGTTTCACTTTGCCTAATGGTAGGGCTGGTTCAGGATGCAAAACCAATAAATGGCCTGTGAAAGGAGGAAAAGGGGACAACATGATAAATAGCTACTATAGGGCCAGTACAGGCCAGCTCTTTGAGACGCCCCTGTTCTGTGCTAGGGTTGCCTCGGGGCAGGATTTACACATGCCCCACAAGCCTAGTACATGACGTGGGCAGCATTACTACATACATACAAAAGGTGTATGTAGTGATACCGTTGCAGCTGCGCAGCTTCTATACGGAGCTGCACAGCTGTGATGTACTAGAGTCGTCCTATGGTGCCTTTCCCCTTTCTTGTGTTGCAACTGTAATGCAAAAAAGGAGCTCGGTTTACGCACTTTTTTTTTTTACTGCGCACCTTCACCGCTCCATCTAGCTGCTGCGGCGAAAGCACACAGTAAAAAAAAAGGTGGCGCCAGATCGCCCTTTTTGGGTGGTCTGTAAAGCCCCCATAATCTCATTTGGAAGCCAAGATGGTGTAATGATATGAATGCTGGATTAGGACTCCAGGTTTCAAATGCTGCTCATCTACAGAGATCCATTGGGTATCCTTGGGCAAGTCTTTGCTTTAGAGGAAGGCAACAGCAAAACCTCTCTGAAAAAGGAAACTCTTGCCAAGAAACTCTGGGATAGTGTCACTACAAGTCAAAGTTGCCTTGAAAATACATAGGAACGCCAACAAATACTCTCACTCTCATGCTTATTGTATGCCATACACTCATTTCCTGGGCCAATGCTCCAAACATTTATGGAATGAAATGAGCCAGAAGCTCAGTTGGCTAAATTGAGTCATATACTTTGCTCCTGTGCCTGAAGGTCTGCCTAGGTTTGGAACTACCTTGGTGACTTTCCATACTATCACCCAGGGCATCCATCATCTAGTATTGCTTGGCTTTGTTTGACTATTTCATTTCATTTTATTTTTATATCCCAGGCTTCTCCTTATACAGGATCCAGTGTGGTTTACATCACAGATTAAAACAAAATACAACCAATCATTTTTTTAAAAAAAATATTTTAATGCTATCATATTGAAAACAGCATTAAATTAACGTTTTAAAACTGGTAAGGTGTAAGCACACTGCAGAATTAAAGCAGTTCGAAGCCAATTTAAACTGCCAATACTCTGTCCTACAGAATCCTGGGATTTGAAGTTTGGTCAAACACTGGAGCATTCTGACCGACTAGGCTGAATACCTTACCAGACTACAAATCTTAGTGTCAAACTGCTTTAATTCTGCATTGTGGTTACACCTTACCAGTATATAACTGTAATTTTCCAATCAGATTATTGCAACATATAGCTGATCTTGAAGGCGACTCAGATGATGCAGCTAATGCAAACCAGAATATTGCACCAAAAATATGTAACACTGGTCTTGGAGCAATTGGGTTGGCTGCCAGATTGGTCCACACACCTGCCAACATTTCACATTTCACAGATGAAAATGGGAATACATGTGTCCAAGCAACATGACAATGTGCTCAAGAAGGCAAAAGTTATTAATGAGGAGGAACACACAGGCTAGGAGGCACTGCAGTAGATCGCTTTTGCCTGAACCTGGGTAAGGTAAGATTCTGCCCTTCCTGTCCTCTCTCTCCTGCCAAGTTAATGGAGTGCAGTCTGCTTCTGCACTTTGAGTTCAGTTTACAGAACAAAGGGGGAAGGAGGAATGAGGAGAGAGAAACTGGGAACATTTTAAAAGTGGCTGAAAAAGTGGAATGACAGAGGAGTCATTGGGACTGTTCCCTGCCAAATCAAAACAAAATAGGATCTGGGTAAACAAAACAAAATCTGGGTAAATAGGGAAATGCAACTGCCAGAATTCAAGTGACCCCCACCCTGAATTGTTAGTATGTATTTTTTAACAGACCACTTTATATTTTCATGACAGCAAGGATACAAATTGTAGATCAGCACAACTATTCATAACCCCATATTTGCTTGTGTGTTATATATAGGTTGGGATCCTGCATTGTCATTATAACTATGATGGTGGAGTCACATCATTATGACTGACAATGCCCTTTGCCAAAGCTACCTTACTGGCATCTCCTTGACCAATGCATCAGTCATTGCTTTCCCAGTCGTGGAGTGCATTGAGAACAGGCAACTGCAAAAACTCCTTAGGGTCCTGCCATAGCTGCTTGTCCAAAGGCACCCCATGACAGGGAATGTGCTAGAGATGTCTTTTCCCAGGTGTCTGATCTGCAGAACACTGGAAATGCTTTAGATGGGGTTCTACCAAGCTTCAGAGGTAGCCTTTGAGCGTCGTATTCACCTTATGATATAACTGCCGAACAAGATGCCGGCCACAATTGACAACATTTGTTTTTCCAACCAGAGGCTTTAGCTCAGGGAACCTCAACATCTTGGGCAACATATAGTGGAGGATGATCTATGTCCACTATTGCAATGAGTGAAGAAGCTTCGCTTAAGGAACTCTATATGACAAGTAGAACCACACAGCATGCAATTTTGGAATTATCTGATTCAATAATATTGCCGCTGGTGTATTGTTATGATTATAATGATGATTAGTTTTCTGCTAATCTTGCTGATAGGGTTTTTTTTAAATAAACCTGGTAGTTTTTTTTTTTTTAAAAAAAATAGAAAATGTTTTGGCTTGACAAATAGTTGAAAATTTCCATCTCTTGGAGGCACATCCTCAATAAGGGATATGTCACCATGATGTATCATCACAGTCTTTGGAGTTGACATAGCAAGAAGGTCACATACCAGGAACTATTGCATATTGCAAGAAGCAACCTGGATAAGCTGTCTATAATGATTTTTGGAGTCAAATTTAACGTAACTGCAACAGTTCTTTAGAGATAAAGAACAGGCTAGTGGTAATGTAAGGTGTCTGTTATCCATGTCAGTGAATTAATTAGGGTTCACTGAAGAATCCACTAGTTAATGGGAGCAATTAAAGTTAATTGTATGGATATTTCAATGGTGACTTGACTGTGCTGCTGCATATTCTCCATCCAAATGTAATTTGAACTTCTTCTTCTTCTTCTTCTTCGTCTTCGTCTTCGTCTTCGTCTTCTTCTTCTCCCATTGAACCAACCTAGTTGAAGAGTTGACTCAACACACATAAGTCTCCTTGCACTTTTCAGATCAGCATCCGAGGCCTTTTTAAAATGCATGCCTCTGAGAAGAGTACAGCAGAAGATCTTTTCTGTAATGGCCTTATGTTTATGGGTGGCCTTCTGGCTGCATGTGTCATTACTGTTAGAGAAGCTGTTAATAACCCATTGTCTCTTTCTGGCTTTGTCATTGCAGAGGCTTTTTATGCTGCTGATATTTTTCCCTATTATTATATCCTGCATTTCAATATTTTGGGGTTGGATATTTTGGATTTCATTATTATACATGGGTTTGTTTAAATAATTGTTGGAATATATCAGTACTTGTATTTTCATTTGGAAGTGTTTAAGAATTCTTATCTTTCAAGCAGGCTATAAATATTTTAATTATATAAAAATAATAAATGCTGCTGAATTACACAGATATTTATTTTGACTCACTGTTATGTTTATGTTATGCTAAGGGTATGCTTATTGTTGTTGTTGTGTACCTTCAAGTCATTCTGATTTACAGTGACCCCAAGGCAAACCTATCATAAGGTTTTCTTGGTAAGATTTGTTCAGAAGGGGTTTGCCATTCCCTTCTCCTGTGGCTGAGAGTATGTGACTTGTCTGAGGCCACTTAGTGGTTTCATGGTTGAGTGGGGACTCAAACCCTGGTCTCCAGAGTCATAGTCCAGTGTTGACATCACTATTCCTCACTGGCTCTTGCATTATTCCTATGCTTCTTCTGACAGGGCTTCCTCTCTCTCACCTCCATCCTTTAATCTCTGTCCAGAACTCAGCTGCACATATTATCACATCCGCTCGCCGCTCTGACCATGTTTCTCCTCTTTTCTCTTCCCTTCATTGGCTCCCCTTCCCCTTCCGCACCCAGTACAAGCTTTTGCTGTTGACTTCCCAAGCCCTCCATGGACTGGCCCCTCCTTACTTATCTGAACTTCTTCCTCCTTACATTCCTGCTCATACCCTCCGTTCTGGTAGTCAAGGTCTCCTGCCCCAGCCTAGGATTTCCACTGCCCTGTCCTGGATTCGTACCTTCTCACTTGCTGCCCCTCACTCCTGGAACCGTCTTCCTCCACATGCATGCCTCATCACTTCTCTAACTAGTTTCAAAATTGAGTTAAAAACTATATTGTTTAGGGAAGTGTTCCCAGGCGAGTGCCCTTCCCTGCCCCAGGGTACTGTGTCCTAATTATGTGTTAAGAAGCCGAGCCCTCCCTCCAGTCCATCCGCCTTGGTCCAGCCCTCAGAGGGACTGAAGAATTGTTGGATTTGATCCTCTTCCCCATCACCATTCCCTTCTCCTTCCGTGTTGTGTCTCTTTAGATTGTAAGCATGAAGGCAGGGAACCATCTAATTAAATGATCATATGTACAGTGCTGTGTAAATTTACAGCGCTATATAAATAAAGCTTAATAATAATAATAATAATAATAATACAGATTTAAACTGCTTTAGGTGCCATTCCCATTCTCAGGTGAATCTTGGAAACTCCAATTGCTGGGTAGATGAAGACTGGAATCCTCTTGGCAACCTATGTTTATATATTTAGGGACCTATGCCAAAATACGTACTTTTTAAGATACTCTACAAGGAGATATTGAATACCTCATTTCATAATGCTTTTACCCAAGCTATGCAAGATCAGTTAGATGGCACCTGGTGCCATTCCAGCCCACTCCATTTTTTGGCTGTGAGAATGTACTGGGAAAGTATGTACTGACTTAAAGCTGTCACCTTCCAGCAAAGGTACACTGTCAGAGCTTTACACTGTCCCAGTGCCAAATAGAATCTTGACATGAGTTCTGTAATGGAGAAATTAATTTTTCAGTTCTCTTCCCAAACTATAATCCCCAGGATTCTTTGGGTGCAGCCTTGCCATTGGTGCCATCCTGTTATACTGGAAATATACATGTATTGCTGGAAATCATGGAGAAACTGCTAGAATAGAGGTATCTAAATATTTTCCTGCTCTTGTCTCCATTGTTTTTAGCTGGTGGGTCACCATCTTGAATGGGAGCATGCCTCGATCTGAGATGCATTTCACCAGCAGTTTTACCAGAGCTTAATTATTTTTCTTATTGTTCTTTTGTGGGTTTTTGTTTTGCTTTTCAAAATAAGACAGAAGGAGCAAGATAATATAAATAGATTTTACTTCCATCTTGGAGCCTGGAGTTCAAGGTGATTCTAATACAGAACAAGTTTGAAACTACAGAAAGACAGCATTAAGCTATTCAGTTTTGTATGGCCAGGAAGGAGGAGGAAAAGGAGAAGGAAGAAGGAAGAAGAAGAAGGTGTTTCATCACCCACTTTGCTATTATTGATTTTTGGCTCCTTTTTTTTACTCAATAAAGTCTTGAATAAACCACCACAATGCACTTTCTAGTTCTGCCAATAATCAGGGTGCATTCAAATAATAGCATTATTAAAAATGAAGCTGTATACATTGGAAACACAATGGGATAGTTTGCATCCACTGAGGCCATTTTATTGAATCAAAAACCAATGTATTATTTTGCAAAAGCAAACAAAGCAGACTTCCACAGGGCTCCAGTGCTGGCCTTGTTTTCTTATTATACCAGGGAGCAAATGCTGCCTGAATTTCTATATAATCTAGTAGAAGATTAGAGTGAGGCAAGGGGGAAATGATATTCAAAAGAAGGTAGGAGGCCATCTTCCTTGCCATAGAGGTGGATTAATCAAAGCTTGGGGCTGGCCACAGGAAAGCTCTGAGGCAGCTTTACCTTTCATTTTTACAAACAGAAGCAGCATCTGAACTCACACCCCAGAGGCACTTTTCCTCCACAGACAAACTAAACATGAAACAGGGTATGAATGCTTCCAACCAAGAAAGTCCTTGGAAAAAAAACTATTGAAGGTCAGAAGAGTGAGAGAAAATACAGGGTAGTTCTACTTTACTATCACATGTATATATGTTTACTCAATATCTGTATGGTCCTCAATAATGATAAAAATTCTCTAAGTAGTGGTTTACAAAAAACCAAAAATAAAATAAAATAAAATAAAATATGAAAATAAAAAGTTCTTACAAAGTCCCAAAAATAAACATTTGTAGGACATTGTGCATTCACAACCAGGGTGCCAACAGCCACAAACAGTCCTCTCTTAAGGTGTAAGATTTAATTTGGTGATGGGCTTACAAAAGATGACCTTGTGTCTGGACAGGTACATATTGGAAGAGTTGATCATTCATCTAACCTGGTTTCAAGCCCTGGTATCAGAAATGGACTGGGAGCCAAGCACCTGCATAATATGATTGCCATTGTCAAATCACTGATAGCAATCTTTTGCTTTTCTTGGCCCTTGAAAGACAGTCTCATATGTAAAGATCTGCCAAAATCCATACAAACATACTTTGGTGATACCATGACATTATATGAAACTTTGGAAAAGAACATAATGCTTGGTCTGTTGGATTGCAACAGGGAAAGCAAGGAAGACTTTATGATAGATGGATTGATTCAATAAAGGAAGGTACAGCTCCAAGTAGGTGGCTCATGGAGGTCTCTGATTCATGGGGTCAATCTAAATAGAAACAGACATAAGAGCAAATAACAGCAACAATGAATCCAACCTAAAAGTTCACTATAGTTAGAAGGGAGAACAGAGACTTGGCAGTCGCCCATCAGAACGAGCAGTCATAGTGGTCACTTGGTCACAATTTATCCTATGATTGTGAAAAGCATCATATTTCCACTTAGATTAATAGCAAAGATTTCCATATTTGCATATCTAAAATTATATCAAAAAGTATTTGCAGATATGTAGTCTTTGGGGTGATATATTCCTCGCCCTCAGTTGGTAATGTGCAAGTGGATACTCCATGGTGAAATCATACCACGGAATGCACTGTGCTTTTCAAGAATGTTTCTTCGGCTGCACTGCCTTACAAATCCTGTTCTGTAGCTAGAGCCTACTCCTTGGCAGGTCTGGCATAGCCCAGTGGAAGTCCACCCTGGGGTGAAAGATTGGTAGGAAATCAAAGCTGTAATCACCAACATTTTTATATGAAAGCAATCAAGTCATAAACTCTGCTGCAGGACAGCATGGTGTTCAGATTGCTAAAATAACATTTTCAAACACCTTAATTAAAGTCTTCTACTTCCCTTGGATGAGCTTGGAACAAGAACCACAACTGAGAGCAATTGTGGTAAAACACTCCTATTCCGCTGACATTAACATTTTTATTTTGAAGGTAAAATATGACTTGGTCCCTGTTTCCATTATGGTTCCACTGAGATACTAAGTAAAACGTTAGATTGCCATGGTATCTTGGAAGGACTATGCGGGAAAGCAAGCTGGAAGCAAAAAGCATGCGGCTTAATTGTCTTTAGAGCAATGAACATATGGTACAGTGCTGGCATGACACACATTAAAAGAGTTGTATGCCAAATGTCATGCCAGTTCCTAAATACAGTGGCAGGTTTAACTTTACTCTCTAATAAACCTCAAGGAAGCCTATAGAAATCCATGAGCTGGCTCAAGGCCCCTGCCAATAGAGAATCTGGCCTTGGGTGTTGGAATGAATTCTAGAGTAATGGAAATCAAAGAGTAAACACAATGAAAAAGTAGGGTGATGCCCTCAACATTGAACAGCACATTGCGGAGTTAAGAATTTAGCCCTAGGGTTCTTGTGAAATAAATTACTTTTGAACATTAGTAAAACCCTCATGGTCTGGACCTTGATGCGATTTTGACCCTATCCCTGGAAGAAAATATACTTCCCACAGTTGTATTGTTTTTATTCAACAGTTTCAATTCTTGTTTGCTTCTCAAATATATTGTTATTAGTAATATAGAACATACTACTTCTTAAAAAGAACAGCATTTTTTTTTTTATCCTGTCAAGGGGGCCTTTCACACTACAGAGTTAGAGCACTATGGTCCCACTTTAACTACCATGGTGACATCCTTTGCAATCCTCAGCCAGAGAATCTTCCTCTGGTGCCTTTGAACAAACTGTACAAGTATACAAACCCAAGGAACATTCCACAGGAGGGGACCATGGCAGCTAAATAGGAACCATACTGCTATAATTCTGCAGTGTGAAAGGGCCCTCGGTCTTACCAATAGCCTTTAATATCTTGGAACAGACAAAGAATTTAGAAATGATGCACTTCTTATCGCACCAACATTAGCTGATTATATAGAAATGTTTTCAATTCAAAGACCCAACCTCTCTCCTGGAAGCCACTTTGAATCCTGTCTTAGACCAAAGGCAGATATAAATCCAATTAATTAATTAATTAAACAAATAAAATCCCATTCTCACGACCAGTTCCAGCATTATTACTGTGAAGGCATGGTTTGCCACACACATTGCCTAAGGTGCGACTAAGCCATAAGAACAAAGAATAAAAACCATGTGCAAAATGCACGTTCTTGGAACTTTTGCTAAATGTGTTTCTATGGTGGGAAACAGATGTGAATCTATACTTTTATAAAAATGGAGCAGATGGACATATATTACCTTAACTAGATCAGACCTACAATTAATCTATTTTAGCATGCTATTTCTAGTGACTCTGGAATCTCAAAGAGAGTGATAGAGCTGATCACCCCACTGTCATAGTTCTGTAGAAAGTTATATGGTCTTGCACATAACTTGAATATGTTTGTGTAACTAGTGGAGAAGCTCATTATTTCTTATTCATAGTCTTTTATACATATATATCATATTACTAATTCTAGCATATTACTAATTATATCCATTCCACTACTTTGGGACCTCTATAGGGTTCAGAGGCAACTATTTCTTGAGCATAAAAAAACCTGACCAGAAAAATCCTGGATTGATGGGAATGAGGGATGTGATGAAAGTGGTTGTTGTGTGCAAACCCCACCATTTTCTGCAGTTTCTTGTGTGCCAAATACCATGTGAAAAGTGCTGAATAAGTAATGAACTGTGAATTGTCTTTGAAAATTTCACCGTTTTTAGAAGATCTTCTCAGAGAAAGAAGAAAATTGCTAAAAGTAGTTGTTGCTTCCTTTGAGAAGAAAATTAGTGAAGAATTAAAGGTAAGATCTGCTATTGGAAAGGGAATGCACCATCCCCACTTTTCCCAAAATGAGCCATAAACATTGTTCTTCTGGCGATGAGGAAGATGAGGCAGCCTTCCTCCCCAAAATCTAGTTACATGGTACCCAAGTCATGTTATTTTGCATCTCATGCAATAAAATAAAATAGCCTCAAAAGATGCTTCTGTCCCTCTTTGGCTGTAAAATAAAATAACAGTAAGTTAAATAACATTTTGCTGTTTGTTAACAACACCCCAAATCAGCTACTATTGTCAGTTGTCTCCATCTGCCTAATGCCTAATGATAGGCATTGTGGTCCATGTGGCTATAGTCTCTGTGACAGTTTTTCCGATGGATATTTACTGCTCAGACTGAGTGTATGGCCTGAAATTGCAGAATTTTGTCCTTCTTCTCAGATTTCAAAGAAAGAAAGAAAGAAGTTCAAAGGTGAGGCCAAGACTTGAGAGAAAAGGAGTATGCTAGATGCCCTTGGGGTCCATTCCTAGATTTCCCTTAAAGATTTTCCTAGTTGGCTAAGTAGTTATGAAATCCTTAAGGAATGAACCCCAGAACCTACAGCAAACTCCACAGAGCAGCTTTGTGTAATAGAGGTCTGTGGTGCAGGCAGCTGGAGTGCTTCAGAATAATTTGGCTAGCCCCTTTCTGCCCCTAAGCCACAGCACAATGAAGATAAGTTTCTGCTCACTGTACTATGGTTCAAGTTTAAGGTGGTTCTGAGGGTATTAGGATTGTGGCAGTAGTAACATAATCATGAATATATAACATAGGTGAAAATGGAGTCATTACAGATCCATAACTCTAGGTTACGAATTAACTGCAAAGCAAGTGTTAGCTTATGTCCCCTGTGGAAAAATTAAATGCGAAGTATATACTCACAGTAACTAAACTACTGGTCAGAAAGTATAGGTACAATCCAATGAATTATTGGCTGATGTTTTAGTGATGGGGGAGAGGGCAGAGTGACATATATACATGCTACCAAGTCATTTGCACATGTGATATTTTGTGTTGCTATTTCTATAATTAAGTGAATTGACTTTACTGCATTTTGTCTTGAGTCATATTGGGGCTTTCTAGATTGGCAGGAAAGGGCGACATGAAGTTGCCTTTTCCTTAATACTTAGCAGCTACACTGCAAGTCCCAGCTGTGTAATAAAAAGGCATAGGGCAGCTACACTGAGGAGGTGTGGGGACGACTTATCATACAGGCAATTGTATTGCCAGCTGCGAACAGCGCAGTTGCGCAGGTACATCACACATGAACTGTGCAGTTATGAAGATCTGTCAAATTACCATTGTGGTTTCGCTTCCCTTTTAAAAGTGCGCAGTTGTATCGGTGCACCATGAATGAACCCCTTTATTTTATATTATTATTATTATTATTATTATTTATACCCCATCGCTTTGAGATCAATCGAGGCAGCTTACACATTAAAATACTATTACATCAATAAAACAAACTGCATTCCTCCTCCCTTAAAAAGATATTAAATCCATTACAATTTAAGTTTATGAATAAACTTCTTTATTTTATGAATGAATTGACATTTTATGCACAGTTGCATAACAGTTACAGCATCCCAGAGTCCCTACTGCACATGTCTAGGGTTTGGATTAGGGCTGGAGCTAGGGTTTGAGAGCTTTAAAATACAGTACTGCACAGTTGCACTGCAGCATTTAGACACAGCTGTGCTGTTACACCCTTTTTAAAAAGAAGCTGGGAAAAGCAGGTCCTTTTTAAAGCTGTTTTTTTCCCACTAAAATGCAAAAGAAGTGAGTTCATGCCAAACGTTCAGTGTGGGTCATCTAAAGGCTACACTTTCATGCAGGCATGAACACACCTCTTTTTGCCAGTCTAGATCAGCCCACTGAATACAGGCCTAGATTTATTTCTGCCTCAATATAATCATGATCAAAGCCACCTTGTTACCAAAAGGTTGTCAATTTGTACTTTTAATATATGAAAATTACTATGCAAGATGCAGATGTTGGACAGGCAGGATCTTTTGAATCAAGATGTGAAATCTTTCCACATTTATTGCAAAATATTTCTGTTTCTTGAACCATAAGGACCACATTTTGCCTAGTCTGATTTCTGACTAGCTGTTACACATCATTACGGGACATTCTATGTACAATGAACTTCAGCATACAACATTTTCATTCCCAACAAGCCCAACCATTTGAAGCCACAACAGGAAGATATTGTCTTTGCACAAGCCTGAGGGCAGGGAATTGTCTAATTTTAAGATTGTATGTACAGCATTGTGTAAATTACAGCACTATATAAAGAATAATAATAATCATCATCATCATCATCATCATACACTGAAACAATTACTTTGTGAAACATTGGGTATGCGTCTTGACAAGCCTCTGTGTGTGTGTGTCTGTGTGCATGCAATTGTCCTGCTTCACTCAGGAAACTATACAGGGGGTCCAGAAGATGTCATCTTCCATTCGTAATACTTCCATTTTTTCATACCACCTCTTCTGGCATTTTTCTTCCCACAAAATATCTTTTTAGGAATGGTAAATGGAACTACTCCATGGATGGTAGCATCAAGAGTCCTCTGTCTCAGTGCATCTCAAGCTTGTGGGGACTGGATTCCCCCTGTCCCCATGTGTCAGTTGGTACCACATTTTTTCCCACTGGCTTCAATTGTTTCTTTCTTTCCTGAAAAATCTCCTGGGAGCAGCCACTTATGACTGGCATTGGCCCACGAAATTCCATTTTGAGTAACACTGATCTATATGAAAACATTGGATGTATGAAATGAAACTCTAGTCCTATTCACTTGTGTAACTGAAAAAAAATTTGCCTGCCTATTTGGGATACTTCTTTGCAACAGTCAACAAGCAATTTTCTTACAAGAACTGGAGAACCATAGCTATGTATTGCATCACTGCTTGTGCTAAGCGGCAGATGTGACACAAGCATCTCTGGGAGGAGGACTAAACATAAACTTGTTCCCAACATCAAAGGCTTCATATAAACACAAACAAATGAAATACATTGCTGTTGCTTTGATACTGATCAACCCGTCTGAAGCACACCAGATTACAGATCCTGAAACATAGCAGGCTGTCAGTTGCACGCTCTCTTTAGAATTTCCCTTTCCAACCAAACACTCGCACTGGCCCCATTTATGCCACCAATTTTGGTAGAAGAGCTCTGCCCTGTGCTCTTTCCCAATGCTCTTCTTTCTTTCACATGGCAGACAACCCAGACAATAGATCTCTAATCTGTCTGGGAATTCTGTTCTCATCTAGGCGGGTGTTATCTAATCTCACAGACTAGCTATTTCACTTGCTCTGCTCATAGCCTTTTCAAATTCTCTGACCCACTTACCTGGGCTTATAATGGCCTAGATTCCAATCCGCTTACATACATAGAAGAGTTACTCTCTGGGCACTGAAGAAGCTCTCCAGTACTGAACAGTTTGGAAAAGGAGATGGGCATAAAATCCTTTGTGTTCACAACCTAGTTAATCTTTGCAGTTCCTGTACCGACTGATGCTGCTAGGAGATGGCCTTTCATGACAAACTAATTGATGCTAAATAAAACCCCTGTTTTATGGTTTGCTGCAGCCTTTGCTAGATTCAAAGAAGCAGCCCAGTACCTGGCAATACATATCAAAAGATCTGAGGACAAACAAGCTTGCGTGTGCAGAACAGGCAGGATAGATGTCTCTCTATTAAGATAGCACCCACTTTTGATCACTGAAATTTGCAGTTGGCAGGGAAAACAGCGGGCTCTCCTTGGCCTGATGTCCTGAGAGCTTTGAAAAGACATTTAAAATACCGGCGTGCTTCAGATGGTTCTTACTAATTTGCCACTTAAAAAGGAGTGGATCTTGCACCTGTCTCCATGTGATAATCATTGCAAAGGGGGGGGGGGAGATGGAATAGTCTTTTGACTACTGAAGGAAAAAACAGAAAAATATTTTCAGCTGCTTCACATGATGTTCTCTCAGTGAAGAAACCAACACTTTCCATATCTTCAGTACATTCATTCTGATACATTCTATCATCCTTCCCCTGATCTCTTCCTCACTCAGATCCCATCTGCTATCGGCCCACTGTGGTTGTACTGTAAGAACCCTCACATCTCAATTGACTTTTCACCCTTGATGGGATATAATTCTTCAGTAAGTACACATCTATTCAGGAAATGTCATCACAGGACCTAATGACATCACCCACAATTTTAGAGGGACTTTCAACTTGCTCATCCTCTAATGTGATTTATGCCATACTATGTCAGCAATGCCCTTCAGCACTCTGCAATGGGCAAGCAGGCCAGTACCCGTGCCAGAGGATAAATGGACATAAATCAAACATTAGGAATAATAAGAATTAAAAAAAAAAACCAGTTGCAGAACATTCCTGGGCATTCCATCTTGGATCTTAGAACAGTGATCCTTGAACAAAAAAATTAAAAAGGAAGATTGGAAAGAGTAACAGCAGAATTGGAATATATCAACAAATTGGGGTCCACCAACAGTGGGCTGAATGGAGACAATGGTTTCCTGGCACACTATACACATTATAATGCTAGCTGAACACCCAGCCTCATGGGAAATCTCTTTGCCAGTTCATCACATCTTCTTTTTGGCTCCCACATTACATACCAATACTCATTCATATTGTTATCCACTAATCTTGGTTTTAGGCAGTATCCTTGCCTTGTCCCTCAATGATCATTGTTAAAACTGAATTTGTCACCCCATCTTCATACCCACAAAGTTCCTATGGACATTCTCACACAGAGACTGCTATATAGGACTGTCCCTGGGCTTTCCAGTAGAACAAATTCATCTGAGAAAGCAGGCTGAAGTCTATGAAAGCTCATGCCACCAACTTCTCTCTTTCAGATAGTCTCAAAGGTGCTGCAAGATGTCTTTTCATACTTTCATCTTGAAAGTAGTGATGAGTAATTTCAGCAACATTCTTCCTGCTGTGAAAAACTGTTTGAAAACCACAAAGTGTTCCAAGATTATTTATTCTGCATAAATGTCATAAATGTCATATGTAGTTGTTTTGCTCAGCATTTTCGACACAGGAGAGAGCATTTTCTTTACAGAAATTAATAGTTCTGCATTGAAATACTATTTTCTACACCGAAAATCCTGTTTGCTGTGTAGAAAATGCTGTAATTGGTGATTTATTGTGCATAAAATTCACACATTGATTTGTAAAGAAAACAGCATTTTCTGCACAGGAATTAATATTTCTTTATTGAAATATTATCTTCTACACGGACAGTACAGTTCCCTGTGCAGAAAATGCTGCTTTCTATACAAATCAGACATGTGCAAATTTTACACAATTACAGCATTTCCAAAATGAAACACCATATTCTGCATTGAAAATAGTATTTCAATGCAGAAATATGAATTCCTGCACAGAAAATGATGTTTCTGTGCAAACCAACCATGTTTCAAAGCTGCACAACTAATTTTAAGCAGAATAAATCCCCATTACAGCATTTTGTGCACAGAAAACAGCATGGTTTTTTTGTGCAGGAATTAATATTTCTGTGATGAAATATTAATTTCTATGTAGAAGATGCCATTCCCTGCACAGAAAATTCAGTTTGCTGAGCAAATATGCCTCGATTTTATGCAGAATAAATCCTATACTGTGAAGATTTTCATTAGTCCAGGATTCTTTTCATCAGGGTTTGTCAACATTTGAAAAACATGCCTTTTGACCATTTACCAAATATTTTTAAATATTCTTCCCATCCTTACCCTTGATCCAGGTATAGTAAAATAATTACACTGGGCCCCTGGTATCTATCAGGGTTTGTTTGCAGGACACACACACATAACCCACGTGTACCAAAATCTGGGGATACCCATTAAATATAATATCATAGTAAAATTGTGTCCGTAATGTAAAATGGCAAAATCAAGGTTTTCTTTTTGAAATTTATAATATTCTGGAATATTTTCAAGCTGTAGATGATTGAATCCATGGATAAAGAATCTATGGATAGGGAAGGCTGATTGTATTTGTATGTTAAGTGTGGAGCTGAAGTGAACTGACTTGAGCCTGATGTGATCCACTTTTTACTTTTGCTATAATCGTGAGATCCACCCACCAGTCCACCTACCAGTGTCCACACCTAGAATTTTAAAAAATTGTTTCGGATACCAGAACCCAACAATGTCCACTGTCCTTCCACACACAAAAAAACCTTAGGCGTTTATCACATTGCCTTTGCTCCATGATAGACATGGGACGTAACTTCAAGAAGGCAGATCTTATCGCATTTCCCTGTCTCTGGGCAGTACGCAGCCTGTATGCAACCTGGGATTCTCTGGGATTCTCCCTTTTCAACAATGAGATTTGCAACTGGGACTATTAGGCTTTGAAGCCCAAAATATCGGAAGAACAATAGTTTGAGAATGACAGATTTGGAGATCTACCCTGGAAAATTGGAGAAAATCCTGCTGGTCTACTACACAAGATGGACTGCTGTAGAACATCTTAATTTATCACCATAGCCTTCCTCTAGGAAAGACAATTTCCACCTGCCTGCTTGTCAGCCACCCATGATCCCTCACATCATAGCTCTGAGCCAAAATGCAATATTCTTGTTTGGAAGAAAAGGAAAAAAAGATCTTTGGGGATACCCTCCTTACACTTAACAAGTGTCTTATTCTGAATATGATATCACAGAAACCCCGTAATTCCCTTTGCATGAGCACCCAAGGATTATCAATCTCAAACAAAAGAGCAACATTCTTCATTCTAATTCATCTATAACAAGTATATGATCCAAAAAACAAACAGCTTCATTTATATACTGTTTCATACCACCTAAGGAGTGTGTAAGCGGTTTGCAACTGTAAGCTACTTGCCCCCAACAATCTGGGTACTCATTTTAGTGACCTCAGAAGGATGCAAGCCTGAGTCGAGCTTGAGCCCTTTTGCTGGTCTTGAACTCGCAACCTTATGGTTTTGAGTGAGTGGCTGCAGTACAGGCATTTAACCACTGCGCCACCAGGGCTCCAAGAAACAAACACTAGATCTACAATACAATACTTATCCCTTTTGACACCTGCTCTTCTGATAGACATCCTTTCCCCTGATGCTAGCAGAATAGCAAAGCAAGCAGGCCTTGGGAAGTGATCAATACTGCTTCAATAGGATTTCATGTCTGGCCACGCTACTGTGCAAGCCATATGATTTTCCACAATCCTCAAAGCAGCCATTTTGTGAAGGTGCTCATTATATTTTCCTAACCTTCAAAATATGTCCACAGTTTGAAAACTCTGGGAACCCATTCTGTATGGCATACATTGATTTACCAAACTCCATATATTTGTACAGACATTGAAAATTACACAAATGAAATTTCACCCAATCTGGTGATTATTAGAGCGACGGTGTGTTGGAGTTGTTTGCATGTTGGACTAAGACTCTAACATGCAAATCCCTTCTCGGTCATCCAAACTCACTATATGGCCTTGGGCAAGTCACACAGCCTGAGGATAAGGCAATACTAAACCTCTTCTAAATAATTCTTGCTACAGAAATCTTAGGAGATGGTCGGCATAAGTTGGACTTGATTTGAAGGTTTGTAATGATAACGTAGTGATTTCTTGGCAATGATTAATTTCATGATTGGTATTTGGAAAGTATTTTATCATATTTGTCAACAAATAAATAAATAGATAAATTAGATAACATTATGTTAACTGCTCTCCTGTGTGCCTCAGGCTGAGATACATTGTGTAAATAAATCTTCCTAGCACTCTTATTCATAGCTTCAGTTTGTGAAGCAACAATTCTCTGTGTGTGACACACAGTCAGATGCAATATCCAGAGTTTAGATTGCAGCTCCTGACCAATCCATGTTTGTTCATTTGTGTGAATATTTTTAAATTTACCCATCTTCAACACTAAGAACAATAGAATTGTCAGCCACTCCAAAAAAATAAAAATAAAATAAATGTTTTGTCTGTTCATGAGATCAAACAGACGCAATTTTTGGCTGCAAAATATTACATTTTGTATATCTTTGAGCAAGAATGTGGCATTTTGAGCTAAAATACATTGTGGCATGGGGAGGGGAGTGCAGAGCGAAACCTTCACAAAATTTTAACAACCAAAAAAAGTCCTGAACTATCCCCCCCCCCCCCAATCCAAACAACAGCTAAAACCTTTGAAATCTCACCTACCAGAAAGAAAACTTTTGAAATAATCAAAGATTTACATACTAGTATACACTAAGGATTGGTGTCTTGCAAAACTAAAGGGTTCAAGTCATGTGTTGTAAAGAAAAGAAGCTGTTTAAAATGGAAACATGCCATTTTAGCCCAGTATTGTGTGCTTTCAGTGGCACTCAGCAGGATCCCAGGCAGAAGGATTTCACAACATGTCACATTTAACTCTAATTTAACTAGAGATCACAGAGAACCTGAAGTCATTTACACAAAAAGCACATGCTTTGCCACTGAGTAATTGGAGCTTATAGGTGCAATACAGGGGTGCGGACATGGACGTCCTTCTCATGTTGATGAACTGCTACTTCATTCACCCAGTGGAGTCACTAGTGTTGGTGTCATCCGGTGCAGTAACTCATGGTGTCACACCCCGCATTGACCTCCTCCCATACCACACCATACACAACCCTTAGTAATGTTCTTTAAACTAATGTCATTCATAAATCGTAATCCCTGTATATCACTGGATGTAACGGTAATAGTTGAGACATAAACAACGAGCAAAATTAAAGTTAAATATTTAAATTGCAATATCATATGCACAACCTAAATGTATTTATATGTACATTGGTTCATGTGGTAAAGTGAAAATTTGGTAAGATGTTATTGTTTTTTTTAAAAAATTAAACATTATTTTTAAAAAAAGGGTTTAAATCCCAGGGCCTTTATCTTATACTGAGCCTCACCCAACTCACATTGTCTTCAGCATTTTAATAGGATGCAGGTGAACACCACATCCCATTTCTGCCAAAAGGCATATGTTTGGGGAACAGTGGTGTCAACCCCCCTCAATGTATCACCTCGTGTGGTCCGCACCTCCCTAGTGATGCCCACAGTCAGCCATGTTTATTGGCCAGCCTGGTGGCATTTGAAAAATTATGCTTGAGGCCTTGGATCATGCCTGGTAATGCCATTCAACCTTATTTATTAAAGGATCCACCACAGTTGCTCAGAACATGTCAAATAAGCAAGAAGTCTAATGCATCTAACGAATTCTAACCAAGTCAAATGAGAAAATACTTCTCTGGTTGGAAGTTCATATTTCTACGTTTCTGAATTGAATGGTGAGGGGTGGAATCCAGACTTTCTCCAGAACTAATTTTCATACCTTTGCAAGCACTGTTTTTAAGAACATATGAGTAATGTAGTCCAGTATAAGCATGCTTTTCCAAACCATGCTTTGAACAGGAAACATCCCACATTAGCCATGAGGAGCCCGTGTGTGTGTGTGTGTGTGTGTGTGTGTGTGTTTGTGTGTGTGTGTGTGTGTGTGTGTTTGCATGCACACATGCATCTATCTATCTATCTATCTATCTATCTATCTATCTATCATCTATCCAAATATATTTTCAAAGCAAAGCTCTTGAGATTCCTCCTCCTCATCTTGAGGACTGCAGAAGAAGCTTCAGGCCCTGAATCTGGAAATCTCAAAGATGAAATTCAACAATAGCTGGAAGGCCACGGGTTCCCCAGCTCTGGTTCAGAGATTTGGATGGGTGACAAAATGCACCAAGCAGCTATGATCCTGTCATACTGCTCCCTTGTTGCCTGCATTTCTAGGCAGATCAAACATTTGCACAGGGCTGGAGGATTATGTGAAACAGAGAAGCATTTGAGTTTTTCTGATTTCCCAGATCCTCCATAATTAGATTTACCTGTACCAGTTCCCTGTCTCAATCCATCCTTGACCATATGCAGATTTCACTGCACATAATCAAAACCTCTCTGAATGAAATATCTAGACAGGCTTAATGCTATTAAAGAATGAATGTATTTTCCTCATTCCATTCCATTCCATTATTTCAGTTATTTGCTTTGCCTTGTGTTCTACCATCTGGTTTAACTTAAAGAGTATTTTTAACATCAGTTTCAGAACTCATATATGTACAGGTCTTTTTCACCACCTTACAGATCACTGAGACACACCAGCACATAAGCACACTGACTTAGGCTGCCTTCCTTTACCAGTTTAACCTGAGAGTAAACCCCAGTGAATTTAATGGAACTTACTTTTGGTTATAGTGCTGTTAATGACTTCAAAAATAGAATCTTGGTACTTCAACTTTTCTCTTTGTATAGTGATGTAAGTGATGTGGAAATATAAATGTGTTCATCAATGAAAACAGAAAAAAAATCAGGAAATAATATGTTCACAAGATTCTTTTCTGTCCTGTGATTTAATCAGTTTGCATATACTCCAATGCACAACAGTAACCTGTACGGGGTGGGAGGAACAAGACCAGAAATGAAAACCATAGCACACAGAGTAAACACTGAAACTCAGAAGTCCAGCAACAAAAAGCGAAAGGATGGCAAAGAGCTAACTCAGAAATAAGCCCAGGATAGTCAGAATCCAACTCCTAGGGGAAAGGGGAATGGGGAGAATTTCATAAAGATCCTTGTTTATTTTGTATTCTGTAGGACCGATGCTTGCATACCAACATACAGAGCGGTTTAACATCTATCAAATGGCATCATTTTTAATGCTTCCAATTAAAAATCCCTACAGCTGGGAGGAGAGGGATATCGTAGGTGTAAATCCAAACAGCCACAGGCAAATTCTTTGCCATCTCCATCTGCCATCACAAATGCTAATCCTCGAAACACTGCCACTTGCAGGCTCTGTCTGTTGTATGTAAATATTTTTCAGTGCATTCTGGGAGACAGAGCAAACAGTAAATGTGTCTGTTCCGCTCTGAAATGTAGACATATTTGATTGCGATTCTATCTCCCCTTTGCCAATGGCTGTCTCTTTTAGAAATGCAGACGAGCCATCTGGGATCAGAGGAAGTGACAGCTCATTGTCTACCAAGTAGCATGGATAGGAAAAGGGGGAAATCAAGCAAGGCTGAACCGTTCTGGCAAGGATCCCACGAGTAAGAGACTATTTCCATATATCTGACAACATGGATTATATTGTTATAAAATCCTCTTAGCTTACCCTCTAGAACCACTGTTTGCAGTATGCTTTATTTTATTTTATTAGAAAGAAAAAGAAAGAAAGGGTGGGGGGAAGACAGAGAGATCAAGTCAGGAGCTCAGGTTAACATGGTGGACCAGAGTGTCATTTTTCTCAACAGCAAACTTTTGGTTTGTTTGCAAACGCTGGTTTTCCTCTTGATCACAATCAACGTTAGTATTTAAAAATGTCAGATAACAACAACAACAACAACAACAACAACAACAACATGCACACAAGAAACAATCCTGTTTCTCTGGTTTCAAGGGGGAGTCCCTTAAAGTTTGGCTTATAAATTGCCTGGGTTGTTATGACCTTGTGCTTCCTTTGTGCAGCTCTAGGAGGAATAATAAACATGCATTCAGAGAAAATGTATATTATCATATTTGGTTGGAAGAGGGGATGGGCCTTTTTGGTGGCAGCACCACATTATTCAAAGCTGACCTCTCATGAGGCCAACTTGGTGTCTCTTTCGATGTTTTCAGGCAAACAGACTTCAGACATGTTTGTTTCACAAAGCGATTGGAGCTTATATCTTTTTGCTATTGGAATGCTTCCACCACTTCTGCATCTGGCACAATTTTATTCAAGAAGCCCAGTTATTTTTGTGTGTGCTCTCTCCCTCTAATTGATGCCTTAGGAGCCCTTTTGAAAGCTGAGAAGCACAATCTAAACAATGTTATAATTTGAAAAAAAATGTAAGTGAGAATTCCTGGAAGAAGGAAGCATTAAGAATCCTCCAAACGTCTAATCCTGAGACTCCATCAAGGATTCTCTGTGAGTTCTCAATACTTTCCTCTCCCTACACGTCTCCTTTTCACTGCTTTGCTCTGTTATTGGCCCCTTTTTTCCAGTCCTGGCCCACCACCCAAGTTAGGTGAGGTTGGTATAAGACAGATGAGGTGTGTAAAAAGTTGAAAGCAACACTATGAGGTGGTGATGGAAGGTTGCCATCCAGGCTAGCAGGTGGTTGTTCACAGACTAGATTATTCACTATCGTTACGCCAGTCTCCATACTAGAATTTAAACTGATTTTTTGATGGAGGCAGTGTATAAAAATTAGACTTCCACACATTTTGCTACAATAATGCTGACCTTGATGGACTGCAGTCTCCACCAGCCAGCTGAGTCCAGGGGCTCTTTTGCACAACACAGTTATAACATTATGATTGTACTCTACCTGCCATGGCTATTTTCTATGGGATCCTGATATTTCTTATCTCTTAGGATTGGCAGTTTTGTTAGAGAGACCACAGGAGAATTGTCTGGCTGGGGACTCTAAAAGTCCCCCCAAAACTGCAAATCCCAGGATGCCATAGGATGGAACCATTGCAGTTAAAGTGGAATCATAGCATTATAATTCTGGAATGTGAAAAGACTCTAGGTAGAAGTATTTTTATTAAGTGAACCGATGAATTCCTTTGGCATTTGGTAGTTTTTCCTCCCTCTAGACTAACAGGAGTCCAAATGAGAAGATTTATGTCTGTGGAGCTAAATAACTCTACACAAACTAATCTTTAAATTGTCTCCCATCTAATTCAGTAATTCCACTTGTAACAAAATGTTTTTAATAGAATTTCTGGAACTCGATTTACTTGGCAAGATTTTTCAACTGTAATTTGCATTTACAGGGTGAGTGAAGTAAGTGCCCCATTACTGTCTCTAAATATGAGAATTATCTGTACTGTCTTTCCTGTCTAATCAAAATCCAGGCTGTTCTCGCCAGTAAATTACTCAGTGCCCCTTTGTCCATGATGTGTTCTGCTTGGGAGCTGTTCCTGAGCAATATGCCGTAATTTATTAATGGTATATTCCGAGGTGTCATCCAGTGAAGAACTGAGGTCTCACTTGGGTACATTTCCAAGAAAGGGCCATGTGCCAATGTGGGGTAGTGCTTTGAGCATTGGTTTGACTAGAACTCCGAGAGACCAATTTTCAAATCCATGCTCAGCCATGGAAACCCACTGGGTGGCCTTAGGTGAGTCACACTCTCTCAACCTCAGAGGAAGGCAAAGCCAACCCCCCTCTGAATAACCCTGCCAAGAAAACCCTGTAATAGGTTCACCTTGGAAATGACTTGAAAATGAACAACAACAACATATTATATTACTGATGGTAAGTACCTATTTTCAGAAGTGTTGTATATCCATTCATACCATCTCCTGCTCTAAACTAATTCACTCTCTTTCTTTCTCTCTTTCATATTCATGCTTTACACTGTCCTTCTTCCACAACTGTTTTTACTTTCTCACTGGTCTTTTTCTTGCTCTGCCATGGTGCTTGTCCAACTTGTACCAGATTCACTTGGTTACAAATCTTTTTGCCTACCCTTTCTCAGTGCTGTTTCTCTTCCCTCCTACTCTGCTCTTTTTCTTGATCTTTCTCCCTTCCCATCCAGTATTTATTTCTCTTTTTCCTCCCCTAACTCTTTCCCCTACCAGGAATTTGGAATTTCCTGTCTTCCTTGTTGTTTTATGGCTACCATATTCTAGTTCCCCAATCCAGGAAACTACATTTGAATATTACGGATTTTTTTTTTTAGCTCATCAGTCAGGTGTATGCACATGTATATGGCTGTTGACTTACGATGACCCCATGAATTTCATTGGGTTTTCTTAGGCAAGGAATACATAGAGAAGATTTTGCTAGTTCCCTCTTCTGAAATAAAGTCTCTAGAACCTGGCATTTGTCTCCCATTCAGGTACTAACCAAGGCTGAGCCTGCTTAGCTTCAGATAGGATCTGGTCCCTAGGGTATTTCGGTCATCAGTCAAATCGGGAATCATAATAGGACTGATCAGCAAGTACACATTCCATATTAATTTCCCCATCCAAAATTACTCCTCTCCAAGTTGCACTATGGATAGGAATTTTTCGCATGTAATGCAGGGAAACACAAATGCATTTCAGGGTGTTTTGTGTACCCATAACTCCCCTTTTTGTTCATCTTGTTATCACTTTTCTCCTCAGAGTACTCCTGTGGCTCAAGAGCAGCAAGAGGTATAAATATTCAACAGGTATAACTTTCTCAGGAATAGAAATAAAGATTCCTCTAAATTAGGGCTCCTGTCCGAGGCATCAGAATCAAAGTTTGCAGATCTTGCAAAATAAAACACATATGCACGCACGCACACACACACACACACACAAAATCAAACAAATCCCTCAGTCCCAAAGAAGGTAGTAAAATTTTCAGAATAGTGAAATTTTTTAAAAAACTGACAAATGTAGCATATCCAAGGTTCCTAAATTTATACCCTGCTTTTTTCTGGATTGCTCCAGCAAAAAGCAGGGTATAAATAAAAGTTTTATTTATTATTTTATTTATAAAGAACATTTCAGCCAGGGAAGAAGAAAAAGGAGGAAAAGGAAAAGAAAAGAGGAAAAGGAAAAAAATGTAGGAGGAAGAGGCAGAGAAGGAATGTGAGTGCCCATTTTGAACCTGGAAAAGGTTTTTTTCAGATATAGGGGCTTATAGCATGTCCAAGGCACACACTGATGGTTCAAGCAAGTTAACAACAACAACTGTTTGATATATCCATTTCAGAATAGGGGGAGTTTCCAGACCCAGAAAGCTGGTATATGTCCAAGGTGCACGTTGTACAAGCAAACTGACCGAGAAAGAATTCATAAATATTTTGAAGTGAGTGAAGAAATGTGCATTAACACACCACTCCCATGACCCTTAGTTCCTAAGTCTAAAACAGGACCTTTGTTCAATCTCATGTGCACATAACATCTGCAGAACTGATCCAATAATCTGATTCAGGCTAAGGGATTTTAGAAGCCAGTAATTGAAAACCTGCTTCCCTGAAAGACAAGATGCAATGACCACTCATCTTGCCTTGCAAACTGTAGCTCATGGAAACTATTTTGGAGGGTATGTTCTCAGTTCATATAGGATTGAGAGGAAGAGACCTGCCCTATGAGAACAAAAATTGTACTTTCCAGAATGCTGTGCAACAAGGCGAGCAGTTATCAAGTTTCTCTTGACGTAGAATGGGCACCGTGAAGCTGGAGCATTTGAAAATGGCTGTCCCATTTGATTAGGCTCCTCAGGCACCATTAGTCCAGTACATGTGTTTTGATGATGCTTTGTAAACTGAAAGCACTACCAAGGCCTATCATAGTGATTTTCTCAGACAGCCTCTGAAGTCAACTCCATTTGGGACTAATAAGTTGAGTCATAATAAGTTTGCATTTCCTAAATGGCGATGTGGCTCCCTGTGACACAGACTGATTGTGCTTCAGCTGCTTTGCATCAAGTGTGGAATATTAAACACCTGCATGTTATCATTCTTGATCAAGAGCAATAGTCCCCAAACAAATCCGAGGTGGGAAGGCATCCAGACGGAACAGAATGCATTACTCCTTTTTATTGATGGCATCATTGCTTGGTTTGTGGAGGAGGCAAAACTGTAGGCACCACTAGATACCGCAACAGAATTGTCTATCACAGAGAAGACCTATTGCTGTATTTTAAATGCACTTTGTCAGTTTCCTCCAGCAAAGATTGTTGACTAGAGCTATAAAGGTACACCACAGATTATCTATTCAGGATTGTGAATAAAAGGTAATGCTATGCGCATTCCAGGATGTTTTAAGATCAGATGAAAAGCTGCAAGTACATGCTGCCCTTTTATGTCAAATTCTTTCATGCCAGGTGGATCCTGCACTATTTAATCCAACCAGGCTTCTAGGTTCAGTACATTGCACCAGCAGGTAGAAGTATAGTTGTTCCCATTTTGCTGATGGGATGTGACCTGAGCACCAAAACTACTGTGCTATAGGAAGATAAAAGTCGCTACAGGATCAGGAACTCAGGGTGGCTGTTAATGAGTTTCCATATTAAACTTTTTGAAACCTCAAGTTCTTTCCTAGACATTTGTGAATAAATGTGGAACTGTGGGTAAATTCTTGGCTGGCTTTGAGAAGTTATGGTATTGTCAGGAGGAGACCAGAGATGTAGTTACACCTTCAGGACCATTGGGCAATGGTCAGCACTGTGGCCAACTGAGCACTGCATCCCGATGCACAGTGTTTCAGGAGAAGCAATGTGTCCCAATGCAAAAAATGCCCTTCTGATCAGCCAGTGCCCCTGTTGCACAACAGAAAACCTTGTGCTATAGAACATCTTGGGAGGTGCCCCATTTGGCATTGTTGCAATTCACTAGCATGGTTATGTTTCATGTCAGCAATATAGCCTTGTGATAATAAAGTTACACTTCATAGCCTCTGATGCAGGATCTTGGCTCAGTTTTAATCAAACTGTGATTGGTAATAGCTCAAGGGAGGAAGGATGTTTAAAGATAAAGGCTGAGATCCTTCCAGGGCTATCTCCAGCAACAGAGCTCCACTACTGTAGCAACATCTTTCAGTCTGGCCTTCCCTCAACCTACCTTAGAAGTCAAGCAGGCACACCATCCAAAGGAATTCTGAAACACTAGAGATTGAGATTCTGAATGGTGATATGTTCAGCCCCATTCCATCAGTGAGGTGTGGTGCAAAAATCCGTGGAAAGCACTGTTTGTTTTACTGCACCTGGTGGGAATGGGCTGGATGTGCCTCACTCTTCAGCACCTGAGAAGTTATTCACTTGGTTCAATTGCCTGGGTTTTAAGGTAGGTTTGTGGGAGGGATTTGCAATTGTTGCAATGATAGCATGATCATAAACGTGAACTCCAATATTTACGATGTTGTAAGTCTGTCTTACAATATCCCAAGTACTGAACAGAATGTCAGACACGGTTTATAGCCATTATGGAAAAGTTATCTCATAACATTTTATTATGTAAAGAAAAAGATAAACCTGATGCACGAGCTAGATCCAGTAAAAGAAAAGTTAAGCCAGAAGAATGAATAAATGATGAAGACACAGATATTAGCATTCCAGATGCATGTGGAGTAGAAGGGTAAAACAAGTGCAAACTTAAGAGGGGAGATTAATTTAGACATTTTGAGTTATTTTATTATGCACATTATTATTATACTGTTATAATTTCTAATATTTCTTTATTATGTATTCTAGTATTAGATTGTTATAATTTCTATCAAAGTGGGAGCTTTGTACAAGATTCTTTTCTTTCTCTTTCCTTCATTGTTATAATTGCTGAGTGGGATAGCAAGGGGAAAGAATTATTTTTTTCCCTTTTATTTGATGTAATGTATTAAAGTCTAATAAAATAAAATCTAATAAATAAGCAACAACTGACATTTTCATCAATCTCCTCTGTCGATTGAATAGGCAGTGAAATAGCACCATAAATATTCTATGGTAATCAATATGACGGAAAGATATTGGCTGAAATTGAGGATCATAGTAGTGGATCCATTAATTCATGGTCTCTGTTGCCATAATCATAATGGCCTCCCCAACCTACTTTACCAGGCACCAGTCGCAAGGAGAAAAAGGGGGGCATTCTTCAGACAATCTGAGTATGGGTGGATGATGTTTGCATCCCTCTCCTGCCAGTGAGTGAGGATGCAACAGTCAAAAGCAGGACTCTTCTTCACTTCCATGTCACATCCCTGTTAGCCATTTGGGTCTGATCACCAGCAAAATGGGCCCTGTCTCTTCATATGGCTAATGCCTGGTAAAGCAGGTTTGAGGAGGGATAAATGGGGTCTGGAGATGCTACTAAGCTATGCAGCTAAAGTAGTTACATAACTAAGTAGCACCGACAGTATTCCAGCTATATTTACAGTGGCCCCTTGGAATCTGCTGGGATTTATTTTCAAGACACCCCCCCCCATGGAAACCAAAATCTGTGGATGCTCAAGTGCCATTATATACAGTGATGTAATAAATTATATAGGGGCTTTCTAGATTGGCAAAAAGAAGTGTGTTCATGGCTGCATGAAACTCTAGCCTTTAGATGAGAAAAAGGGAAAGTGTGCCATGAAAACGCTTTTTTTGCGTTTTAGGGGAGAAGAAGCGCCTTTAAAAAGGTGCTGGTTTTCCCAGCTTCTTTTTTAAAAACTGCGGAACAGCGCAGCTCCATCTAAAGGCTGCGGTGCAGCTGCTAAGCATTAAGGAAAAGGCAACTTCATGTCACACTTTCCTGCCAATCTAGAAAGCCCCATAAAATCACAAAATCAAGGTTTTGAAAATATTTTCAATCCATGGATTGTGTGGGATCTATGGATGCAGAATCTGTGAAGACAGACGGGCTGTATTAACAATCATTTGTTAGTTAAGTCTCTCTTATCCAAAATTCTTGGGACCAGAAGTGTTTTGGATTCTGGACCCCGCTCTCATATTTTGAAATCTCACCAAATAGATAACGAAAGTCTTGGAGAAGGGACACAAATCTAAAATGGAATTTATTTATATTTCATATAGACCTTATACACATAGCCTGAAGATAATTTCATACATAATATTTTTTAATAATTTTGTGCATGAAACAAAATTTGTGTACACTGAAACATTAAAAAGCAAAATTGTCACTATCTCAGCCACCTATGCGGACAATTTTGGATTTTGGAATATTTGAGATTTTGGAATTCTGGATAAGGGATACACAACTTGTATTAAACAGTCCTGGAATGCAAAAGAGTACCTAACTTAAAGAAACATAACACTTAACTGAAATGGGCCCAGGATTGTCCAGTTGCCCAAAGCTAAAAACCTTCCTACTGTTCCTCCAGAAGGAATAGGAACATAGGGGCTTTCTGGGCTTCCCACTTAAAGGGACATTATACAATAGCGCACACTTGCATGGTAGCTGTTAAAAGAGTGTGCCAGAAAAAGGGAGTGCCAACAATCATTCAGCAAAACAGAGGGAAGGTAAACAATGACTAAAGGAGAAAAAAACCCAAGAAAAACCAAATCATCTACAGCAGCTTCTTCTTCAGTCACAACAAGGGTGAAAGAAGAAGCATCATTTAAGAAGAAACGCTACATTTTGAGACACAGTGGGTTCAACAAAACATTGCGGGTACTTTGAGACTGGTTTTGCTTTAACCATAATTTAGTGCCATAAACATGATTGAATTAACAGATTCAAACACAGATTTTAAGGGGTAAGCGGCCAATACTTTATGCTTGGTCTGAAACATTTACAGTATCTGTTTGGGAGGATGGCAGTGTCCCTCACATTTGAAATTCTTAATTTTAAGTACTTCCCATTCTATTTATGAAGAAATTTGCAATTTTGGCAAGTTCTTATCATTTACTTTCACACATGTACAGAAGTACAATTCTGATCCACCCTTAACTGGGGCTAAATTATATGCTATGGGTTGTATTTCTCTCCCCCTGCTTTTCTTTGGACAAGGATCTCTGGAGGGAAAAGCCTAATATTTTATTCTGCTGGAATCACAACACTGACTGTGATGTTCTCTGTCCTTAAGAGGGGAAATACTGCAGTGCAGTGTGTCTTTTCAGCTCCCATGATTATCATGATTTTCACATTTCCTGCTGCATCTTCAGCTGAAGCTTGCAAACTGAAACCAGAACACTGGATAGGTTTGTGGGTGTTGAGATGCTTCTGTTGAACCACTTATATTTTATTCCAAATACTTGGGCATAAACCTTGCTGGGTTTAAGAGGACTTATTGCCACGTCAAAATGCACAGGTCTGGATAGTTCATTACATTCAGGAGGAAGATCACCTATAGTATGTTAAGGATTCACCCTGATCTATTTGTAAGTAAAGCTTTGACAGAATATTTATTTATTTATTTATTTACAAAGAAGACTAAATTTATTTTATTTCTCTGCTAGAACCTGTGCAGAAGTAAGGGTGGTGTGGGACTGGTTGTTGGTCACCTTCTGCTTGAAAATACTAATTATTTGTTTGACAGATACAATACTATCACACTAGGGGGCAAACAGGATTTAAACGAGAGTTAAACAAGAGTTAAACAGGAAATGTCCTGTGATAAGCATCTCTCGTTTAAATCCTGTTTGCCCCCTAGTGTGATAAAGCAGTATGTCTCACATTCTGCAACACATAAAAATGCCGTGTCTGGTCAAAAAGCAATATTCAGCATTTGGAGTGATGGTTCTGTTTCTTGCTAACTAGGAACTCAACTTTGACAACATCTTGGTGAGCGTGAATGCCGAACTGCTTCTCAGCACCTGTGGATTACCATCCTTCACAATAGGAAAAACTGTTTTCATACATCATCATGATCATGAAAAACTGTGGATTGCCCTTTAAAAATGACTGTACTTAACAATTGATTCTGCTGATGCACTTGTCTATACTTGGAACAAGACAGAATGTCGAGAAACAGAATGGTTTCCAGTTGGCAAGAGTGTCAGACAATGCTGCATTTTATCACCCTGTACATTTAACTTGCATACTGAATGCACCATACATACAAATAGACTTAGCAGAAGGAGATGTGAAAATTGAATGAACGAACGTCAACAGCATAAGATATGCAGATGACACCATACTGCTAGCAGAAAATAGCAAAAATTTGGAAAGAGTATTCAAGTAAGTCAAGAAAGAAAGTGCAAAGGCAAGTTTATAGTTGATCATTTTTTAAAAGAATAAAACTATTATTTTGTTCTCTAACAATCTGGATTACACAAAGGCAGACAGACAGACAGATATACACACAAACATGTACAAATAAGAGGGGCTAGTCTATGTTTATTGAAATTCAGGCAACAGATAATTTAAATAACTTTCAAGTCCATTATGAAGGCGTTCAAATAAAGATTTCCAAACTTTGACTTCATCATAAGTAAAAATGGAGATTGTACTTAAAATAATAATAATAATAATAATAATAATAATGTTTTATTTATAGCCCGCTCCTCTGTATCCAATCGGAGCAGGCTGATCTTATGGCAATTAATAACAACGCTGACAGTGTTGACCATCTATTTGGGGAAGATTTCATCAGAAAAAAAAAACTACTGCAACATGTAAGGGTCTGTGGGTTGGGACAAATTTCTGCATTAGAATCACTGCAAAATTGCATGTGGTTCTTAAACTGGACATATAATGGGTAACTTTGCAGCATACAAGAGAAATGATATGCTGTAATTTTTTCCCATTTTGCTCAAGTTTGAGAATTTCCTCCAAGTTTAAAAATTATATTTATTTGTCTTAGTTTAGTACATTGCAATCTGCTTCAATTACATGTGTGAGAAAGAGAGACCATTTAAGGACGAATCTCCTTTAAACAGATGAAGTATATACAGGTGCTGGCTGTGCGTCAAGTCAGCATAAAACTGAAATTTCACTCTGCTTTTTTTCTACCTACAGCTGTGCATGATATTTTATGCATTTATTTTATTCCAGTCATAAAGAGGACAGACGCTGTAATGATGCCAATTTTGGAATTACAGCTCTCCGGTACTAATGTCCTCACCCCTCAGCCCACCAGTTGACTCCACAGGACTGTGAGCAACCCAATTCAATATTTATGAATCGCTATCATGGAAAACCCAGGGACTTTTTCATTGTGGCAGTGCCATGATAGAAAGCTTGCTACCAAGCAGAGTGAAATATATTGGAACATTCCATCAATGCTAGCTTCAGGGGAGAATGACTCAAGTATGAAAGCCATCTGGACACTGTATAAGGGACATTGCTTCCAAATACTATGGAGCTGTAAAAGGTATAGAAAAGGTTAGCCAAAATGATCAAGTGGATGGAACTCCTTCCATTCTACAGAAGGACTAAAGCTTTGGGGCTCTTTTAAATAAGGAGTTGTTTTTAGTGCTCTGTTACTGACACTGACCCTATCCTAGGATTTTCTGGGCAGGATTGATTCAGGATTGCCATTGCTTTCTTCTGTGGCTTCCTTCAGATGATAAAGAGGATTGTTAGAAGCAAAGAGGCATCAATGCCTGCTTTCACCTCTATTTTTTTGATCTATGTCACTCAAACCTTTTTTTGGCTTCCTGTCTACAATGGTCACTTCCGCCTTCTCCCCAAAAAGTTAGTGTTTTACAACCCTTTGTCTGTGAAGTAACTAAGTATCCATGAGGGCTCTGCTTCAGGATGGCTCTTACATCCACCTATGAGAGTCAGCATTGGGGAATCTTTTAGCAAAGTGTAAGTTTCTTTTTATTTATCTACTTTCCTATTTCTGATGAATTTCTTGCAACAATATATGCAAGTTTTACTTTTTAACCTTACCAGAACATCCTGCGTATTTCTATCCTGTTTTACAACAGAAGCTCATGTTGCACTGGGGCATGCGTCACTCTGCTTAATATAAGTACCCATATTTCCTACAATAATTAGATGGTGTTGTACAAGCGCACACAGTGGGATATCCATGGTTGCATAGGGATTCAAACCCTGTCTTCCAGAGTCCTACTCCAACACTCAAACCATTACACCACGCTGGCTCTCTTACATGAGCGGAGAGGGGCATAATATAAGGTTATGACATTATGCAGCATGGAGAGATCATGCACAGAGAAAAGACATTTCTCCTTCTGATTCACAATATTAGGACTTAGCGTCATCCAATGAAACAGATGGGCAGGCAAAAGAAAGTGTGCATCATTAGCATACAGAATACACTCCCACAAGATGTGGTGATGGCCACAGAGTTATATGGCATTAAAAGAACATTAGTGCAATTAAGTCAGGAGAGATTTGTTGAAGCAAAGGTATTTGCAATGGTTGCCATATGTCTCTGAAGGTCATTCGTAGAGGGGGAAAGGCAGTCACCACCATGTTATCTTTGTGAGCTTTCCCCCAGGCTATTGGCACTGGATAAAATTTGGTGTAATCCTACAGAACTCTTCTTGTATTATGATTTTGTATTTGATTCTGGCTTAAACTGACCTTCCTCTCTGTGTGTGGCAGATAGAGATGTGCTTTGTGTTGTTGATATATCGTACATGGCAAATGTGTTTGGTTTTGATGCATGGAAGTACTGGCAGCATGCATGTGGTTGCTTTATAAGGCCAGTGTAATGTCACGGGTTATAATGGCGATCTTCCTTCCTTAGGGCTGCCCTTGCTTTGTAGCATTTAATTAGGGCTACATGCAGGAAGTTTAAAATTGTGCACATAGCAGCTTATGTACATATCCTCATGTAGATAGGAACCAAGTTGGACAAAGGGTATAGAAAACATTTACTACTAGGGATTTTGCTGGTTCTTTAAGAAATATTCCAGGATGCAAAGAAAAACCAATGATTTCATTCAAAAGAACAAGAAATATCAAGAACATAGCAATGCATGCTGGTTGCAAAGTTTTGAAACAAACAACTGAAAGTACTATGATGGGTAAGCCTAAACCAACAGGGCACCATCCATGTGGTTATTGTACATATTGCACCTATACAACTGAATTGAGAAAGTTTATTAACAATTGCATTGATTAATTGGATTGATCAACAATAATACAGACTATGCTACTTTAGTACATGCAATCCTAGCTATGTAATTTATGCTACTGAATGCTTATGCAAGAAACTTTATGTGGCAAGGGCTTTGAGACCCATAAAATGAAGACCCATAAAATGAAGACTATGAGAACATCTGTCCAGCTTGAAGAATAGAAGGGAGGTAGCTCCTCTAGTTGGTCATTTTGAAGAAATACAATATTTTGTATCAGATTTCCACTTTTGGGTAATAAAATAAAATGATAAAAACAAAGGATATACTTTGAAGAAAAATGAGGTGGAATGGGTTCTAAAATGGACATCTCTGCTGCCTTTAGGTCTGAATGAAGATTTTTATTCAGATTTTTATCCAATTTTCACTTTAAGTGCAATATGGTATGATTGTAATATAATGTAGGAAATATACATGATTAAAATATGTCATGAATGGGCTGAATACTTAGTTTGATAGATCGCATCAGATATCCTTGTGGCTGATTCCAAATAATAATAATAATAATAATAATAATAATAATAATATTTCTCAAGTTACAGTATGCCCCTTCAAGTCACCTGGTGACTTATGGCAACCTCATAAGATGGGAGCAAGCTTGTTTTCTGCTGCTTCAGAGAACAGGACCTGGAACAATGGATGCAAGCTCCAGGAAAAGAGATTCCACCTCAACATTAGGAGGAACTTCCTGACAGTAAGGGCTGTTCGACAGTGGAACACACTCCCTCGGATGGTGGAGTCTCCGTCCTTCGAGGTCTTTAAGCAGAGGCTGGATGGCCATCTGTCGGGGATGCTTTGATCCTGCATGGCAGGGAGTTGGACTGGATGGCCCTTGTGGTCTCTTCCAACTCTGTGATTCTGTGATTCTCGTGAATTTCACAGGGTTTTCTTAGGCAAGGAATACTCATAGGTGGTTTTGCCAATTCTTTCTTCTGAAATACAGCCTACAGTACCTGGTATTCATTGGCAACCCCCCATCCAAGTACTAACCAGGGCTGACCCTATTTAGCTTCCAACATCAGATGGGATCTGGTGCTTTTGAAAGTATTTAGGACAGCCCAATATTTCATTCTTAATCTAGAGTGTGGGTTCCTTTTTAAAGAAAGATCAGCTCCATTAATTGCAATTTCACTATAATTTATGACATGCTCACAGCCTTTTAACTGTAATTACAATCACGCACACAGTCTTTGACGTGTGGTTGCAGCCGTATTGATTAGCCCCCAGCCTACCACTGTTCCTCATTAGAACCTGCCAAAATCCAGCTGTTCTTCAACTGTCATTGGGCTCTTCTAGATTGAGCAGATAGACTAGAAGGTTGCAGGACTTGTTGCTCTGTTTTTTAAAAACAAAACAAAACACCCAAACAATGTTTTCTGTTCTCCCTGAGCTGTTCTGGCAATTCTGAGCAGTAGGTGAAACATTTTATTCCCACCATTGAAGGGGTTTCTTTTAAATGTTTATCTTTCTTCCTTCCTTCCTTCCTTCCTTCCTTCCTTCCTTCTTTGAATTAGATGCTGCAGCGAATCAGTAAAATGGCACTTTCTCACTATAAAACTATAATTCCTAAGATTAAAAAGAAAAAAAAAGGGAGGAGAAAATTTGCCCTTCAAATCTTTGGACCTCCTCAGCAATTGACACCCTGTTTTAAAGAAAATTGGAATGGCCCTTGCACAGATCCAAGAATTTGCTACAAAATCCCCCCCGCTTCCCCCAAAAAAGAATGGAATGAATATACATGGAGGTAACTATAGCCAGTAAAACCCAAGCATCTGTACTGTGAGAACTCATGCTTCTTTAGTTCAGTCTGCAAGAACAATGGAGGTGTAAGTATGCATGAATGTGTATTTTAAAAAAAGACATGTACGCAACAGTTATGAGGGGGTATCCAAAGGTTGTAATGATCACATTTTTAAAAAAATGGAGAGAAAGTTTGTTTTGATTTGTACTTAACTTATCTCTATGTAGTCACTATCTAGATTTATACATTTTCCCCAGCATCTCTTGACCCTGTGAATACCTGATATTGTAGAAGTCTGCAGATTGCACCTTACGAGGGGTATCGTAAAGTAATAATTGTCACCCGGAAATTATAATGGCATATTGATGAAATTTTGTCAGTGTCATCATTGGTCTCTAAGTGCATGTTGCTGAAAAAAATCAGCTCCTTGTGTCCTTTATTTTTGTGACTGGCTCTGCCAGAAATGACTAAAGTGTAAAATCCTTGTCAGGTGCAATCTGCAGACTTCTACAATATCAGGTATTCGGAGGGTCAAGATACACTGGGAAAAATGTATAAATCTAGATAGTGACTACATAGAGATAAGTTAACAACTACAAATCAAAACAAACTTTCTGTCATTTTTTTAAAAAAGGTGATCATTAAAACTTTTGGATACCCCCTCGTATATAGATAGATAGATAGATAGATAGATAGAGCAACAGAGAGAGAGAGAGACAGCGAGAGACAGCTATAGGCTATATTTCAGAATAAGGAACTGGCAAAACCACATATGATAATACCATCTTTTTTCCCCCACTGCCTCTCCCATTACCAACTATTACTCTCTTTTATTGTCTCATGATATGGCAAAAGTACAATGTCCTCAGTTTGATCAATTTGGCTTCTACAGAGAGCTTAGGCTTGATTTGCTCTAAGGCCCAATATTAGTCTTTTTGGCAGTCCATGTAGAACACTCCTCCAACAGCACAATTCAAATGTTAATAGCTTTCTGATAACTGATTAAAGTATACACAATGTTGTGTGTTCACATACAAACACACACACCTATATGTATTTTCCATGAAGCTGCATGCAGACATTTGTTAATGTGGATGACATTTCCATTATAAGCAAGCATACAATCAATACTTATGTTGTTGGGGGGAAAACAATCAAAAGTTTTGAAATTTCTAGTTTTTCTCCCAGCTGGCTGATAAGTCATGGATTTTTGAATATATATATATATATATATATATATTGTCCTGGGGTTACTTCTTTGCACAAAGTGTGCTAAGGATTTTTACACAAACTACAAAGGGTTTTGTCCAAAAATGGTCATTCTGAAGAAAATGTGTTTTTATTTTGCAGAACACTGCAAAAATAATTACAGTATATTATTGCAAAATAGTATTGCATTAAAAAAAAAAAAAGAAGTAGCACTGGATGACCTATTTGCTTCTTTTTCATCAGTAATCCGGGGTTCCATGCTTGCTACATGTGTATATGTTTTCCATTGGGGGAAAAAAAGGTGGTGGTGGAGAGACTAGCTTTGCACAACTTGTGGAGACTTTCATGAAAAAGGAAGAATTGATATTTCCCCCCTCTTGTTCAGGTATGAACAATTTTGATGAATTTTTTCAGTGGGGCGTTCCAATGTGCTGAAACACCTTTTAAAACTAAGGATGAGATAATCTGCAAATATTCCCTACACCCTTAAATATACATTTTACCTTTATATAGCCAACTAATTGAAACAAGAGCCTTGCATGTGAAAAACAACCTTTGTGGTCCCATTATTTAAAAGAAAGATACCCCAGTCCCCGAAAGAGGCAATCCATTCCTGGAAAGAAATGGTTATGGATTTTATGTTATCTCGATCAGTTAAATTGTTCCACTTTTTCCATCCATTAGGTATTGACATATTTTTATTGACAGTTGTAGCATTTTCTTGTTAGATAAGTCTTCATGTGGCTTGGTTTGATTGTTTTTGATAGCTCTTGCTGTTAAATGCTTTGGATTTCTTTGCCTTCTTCTTGTCTTTGAAGTCAAGGTTAAATGGGATGGAAGAAAATAGGTTTGTCCAAAGAAGAAACATACAGGGGATGAAAAATGGGAAAACCTTTCATTCAGATCCCTCCCACCCTATTCACAAATCCTTACCACTCTGTGCCTGCATCCGCACTGCAGACATAATCCATTTTGACACCACTTTAACTGCCATGGTTCAGTGTTATAGAATTCTGGATTTTGTAGTTTTGTGAGATGTTAGCCTTCTCTGTTAGAGATGGTGCCACAACAAACGACCATTTCCAAATTTCCATAACACTGAGCAGTGGCAATTAAACTTGTGTCAAACCAGATTATTTCTGCAGCATAGATGCAGCCTGAGAGACTCTGCCTGTCGTTCTTTCTCTTTCTCTCTGATCCCACATCTCTGTTTACATGTTTCCTAAAGCTGTTTGGTGCCATTAGAGCGCAAACATCACTGGACTGCAGTGTCTGTGGTGGAAGAATGGAGGCTCCATGAACACAGCTGCAGTTATCTGGCCAAAGGGAAGGCTTTTAAAATTTATTTTAAGATCTGACTGGTTTAATTTGCAAGAATGAATGGGGATCTATTAGAAACGACTGACATACAAATCACTGGGGAAATGGGATAAACAAAAATATATACTCTGGTCACATTTCACTTCCAGGCTGTTGCTTTCAGTAACTTGTACTTCCCAAAATAAATTATCTTAATAACTCTGCTCAGATAATTATATGGCTCATCTCATTATTCACTTTCATTAAAATGTTCTTATTTAAAATGCTTAACGTTACAAGTCATGCTAATATTTAGGTGCCTTCCACAGTGACAAGTTTCAGATGGGAAGCTGTGTTAGACCTTTCATAGCTAAAGCAATAATGAATCCTTTGGCATTTTAATAGGCTAATATGTTTATTGAGGCCTAAGCTTTTGTAGTTAGAGTTGCCAGGCTAGGACTATCCCAGGCTCTGAGATTTCCACACCAAATCTTAAAAACTATGGAGGATCACTTGTGATATCATAAAGTGAAGTGACATGGGAGATGTTGCAGAAGGCAGCCCCTGGTGATGTTGTTAAGCACGATACAGTAATCATCACAGTTGCACAGAGTAAAGCATTCAAGAGACAGACAGAGAGACAGACAGACAGTTTTCAAGACAGTGCTCTTACCCTGAGTTTCCTCCTCCACGTCCTGGAGACTGGAAGAAGCAGACCAGCTTTTGAGAGATTCAGTGCTGGGCCATGAGATCTGGAACTCATGTTTGTGGTTCATGGCCTACATCACCAGGTATATGGGCAAAATCAATGTCTTGCTCCCTATCATGCCATAGGAGTCTCTGTGTAGTTTATATTTTAAAGAGATCTAAGTGTTTGTATCAAAATTAATCTCCTCATTACATAAATTGATTATGATTGAGAAGAATACGCTTAGGGGAATAATTTTGGGCTTTGCAGAGTTGTGTGGTGAAGATTTCTGTGGTGAAGATTCTAAATGCTTTTTAGCTAAATGTGCTCAGTATTCCTGTGGACTTGCACCCTAAACATGTGAAGGGTTTATGTAGAAAGGGAGGGACACTGGGGTTCAGTATGCCACATCCCTCACTCCCAGCTTCTCTTGAACATTTCTAGACTACTCCAAACAGGGCTGTAGGGATTAAGCTTAACTAACAATCAAGACTTGCATCATGAAGCAATCAGAAAGCTCATGCCCAAGAGGACAGCAATGTCCAATGACTGGGTTGGAGTAAAAACTGGTCATGTGAATCGCGCCACAATTATTTTATAGCTTCATTTATTCAGAAGCTATTTGCGGTGGCTATTTGAGATGACGGTGTGGGATGCAAATGTAAATATAGAAATAGCTACCGATCTCTATCACAGAAGGTTCAGTGGCTTGTGGTTTCCTAAGGTGCTGGCATTTCTATGCCTCTGTTAACTGAAGTAAAAATGCTTTATCGCCGAATCCATTTAGACAGCACGGTGATAGATTGTGCCCCATGGCCCCAGTTCTAAGATGCATTAAAGTTAATGGAAAGACTTTCCAGAGGGGCTAGAGAGTGGTTTCATTGTCCAAACCTCCTTCAATCAGAGTTAACAATGGTGTCCAATACCCAATCATGCTGTTGGAGAACTATTTTAACCCTTCCCACTATCCACACCATTCCCACTCCCGGTGAGTCTTTGTGATTTAATTAGTTAGATTCATGGCATTCATCTATGGCTTTATTGGAGTGCTATGCAGACAGTCAGGTTACTAATAAAATAAAATGAGCATATGCCATTTTTTGTGTGTGCAAGTAACTCCCTTTAATTAAATGAGCAGAGGGAAGCTGTTCTTGCCCTTATGTGCTAGTAATTCTGAGATTTACATTAAGTTTCCAAGTGTCTCCCTTACTTTGCTAGAATTCATTCTTGCTCTATCTGGTATCAAACTGTGGCTCCCAGGGCTAATGTAACTTGTTTGTCTGCTCTTTTTTTTCAGAAGGAAAGAAAGAAAGAAAGAAAGAAAGAAAGTAAGTCCCAGTATGGATCAAGCCCTCATGAAAATTGCTTCTTCTTGCCTGCCTTTTGCAAGCTATTTTTGCCATTACATTTGCTGCAAACAGCACACTTTGGAAGCAGCCAGGCAGTGGATAATTTACAACAGAAAACTGGTGCCTGAATCCAGCTTGGATAGGGATAATGGATATGATCCATATTCTGGGCCAAGAGCCTATGCAATGCTGATGAAACATAAATGTCCACCATCATGCTTATACTAGAGGTCTATTGGGAGGGTTTTTCTTTCCCCCATGGATGGTGTGACAGGGTGACAATGTGTCACTGCCAAATCTCTTGAACCCTTGTCACCAGTTATGTGACGGCTTGGCAACTACCTTACTAGCTGCCACCAATTATGTAGAGACTACTACTACTATCTCACTAACTAAGGTGTCCTAAATAATAAAAGGTCTTTTCTCTTTTGGTAGTTCTTTAATTCTGTTTGGTAGTGTAGATTATGTTATCTGTACTCACACTTCAGGCAACGACTTGTGGAAACAAAGGAACAAACTTTACTTACAAACACGGTTGAATTCAATATCTTTCTTGTAGAAAGACATTTAAACTTGATATTGTGTCTAAATTGCTTCAGTAGTTACAAGGTTTAACAGTTTCTTTCACGTGGCTTTATAAATGTTCCTAGCTGGTCTTAGTTTCCACAGAACCTTTACACCAACAGCAACTCTTACTGAACTTGCTCCGTTTCCTGATATTTATTTCATCCTCCAGCTGACTTTAATAATCTCCACTCCTTCCCAGTGATATATATATATCTCACAGGATATTAACAAATATACTTTGACTCTGGACTCTTCAAGTCTCTAACATGGGTAGTTAAACCCCTTCTAACTGCACCTCACAGCAGTTTCCCTCATCTTCCTCAGCTGCTATCCCATCAGGGTACAATGACACACTCCCCTAACACACAGCTCTGCCTCTCTATTTATATCTGCTCCTGGGAGCAGCCTCCACCTTTTCTATTTTCACTCCCACTAGCTGTTCACAGCATTCTAAATTACTTGTGTTCTCTCCAGATGGCAACACCCACATGGCCAATAAATAGCCATTTAGTTAAAGGGGGAGTTGCAGATGTGCCCAGGCACCATCAAATTGCCAATGAGCATCCAGGGAGAAAAAAGTACCTCCTTGTGCAACATCCAAGAAATACTTCCATTGCTTGCTACCCTTCCCCTCCCTACCCAAAACTAGCCAGGTTAAGAATGCTTGTTTGTCCCAGAGAGGCTGGGCTTCAGGCATTGCTGCAACCTTGCCAAAATGGACCCTGCCCTCCATTTTCAAAGGACGATTGAAGGAGGAAGATGACCCTCAGCTCCTCTTGAACTGCCTGCCCGAAACAACTCCTGTGTAGCTTACATCTCCTAAGTAAGCTCAGCCCTCAGGGTGTGTTAAATCATGATTCAGTTCTCCATGTGCTAATATATTCAACTTGAAAAATCACATCTGTCACATGTTGCACTTGTTCCAAAAAGAGGGATGTGAATATTTATCAGCCTTGATTTTGCGTTCCTTTGAATCCCACCTCCATTTTCATCCCATTATTGTTTCCAATTGGGTTGTGAAAATTTGCTTCTTCTCACAATGAAATTCATACACATACTAAAATGCATTTTCTAAAGAACACATTTATTTATGCAATTCACTCTTTTCTTTTTTGCATTCCCCCAATTGACTAAAGCATGTCCACGCAACGTTTTTCAATTATGCTGATTTTTAGCTATTAGTGTTTTAAAATGTATGCAGTTTTGCATATATTTTATTGCTCAAAAATGCTCCATTGGCCTTGTAGGTGTGCAGATGGTCAAAGTGAGTTGGGTTTCTTCTCCTAATGAGTCTGGGGAGGTGAGAAAGGGCTATTTTTTAAAAAGCGTTGAATCATACAGCGTGCTTTTCCATCCCTTCTCTTGAATATATGGAGGAGAGAAGTGAACCCTTGATCTTCAGATATTATAATTTTTAGGAGAGGATCCTCACTCATTTAAAAAGCTACAAATGTATGTGAAGTCAAAGGCTTTCATGGCCAGCATCCATAGTTTTTTGTGGTTTTTTTTGGGGGGGGGCTATGTGGTCATGTTCTAGAAGAGTTCTAGAAACTATTTTAGAACATGGCCACATAGCCCGAAAAACCACAAAAAACGACATATATTTAGAGAGCTCTTGTGATCAGGAATGATGGTGATTCCAACCATGGGGAGAAAGCCCTGGATAATTTCAGACCTGATGACTGTCAGAGCCATCCCTCATGGCCCCCTTTGCCATGTTAAAGTTAGGCCTGCTTAGCTATGCTGTAGCCAGGTTGGGTGTTTGGGTGTCAGAAGACAGAGGTAAGTGGCTGTGGGGAATTGTTGTGTGTGAACTAAGGTCATAGAGTGCCTGGCTTTTCATGGAAATTGAATATGAAGGGACAAGGGAATGAATCTAGTGAGTATAGAAGTGAAACTTAGGGCCGGAACAAACCAGCAAAATAGCAGGCTTCCTGGCAGCTTGGGGGCATGGCATATGCATGACACATGTCGCTAAGCTGGCAGGAAGCCACTGTGAAGCCACCCAGCCATTTACACAGTGGCACTTTTTTTTTTTTTTTTTGGTGCACCAGTGGTGTGGCATTTACGGTGGGGGAGAGGGTGGAACTTTTTTCTGGTGCAAAAAGGAGTGGCATTTTGCTGCCCAGAAAAATGCCGTGGCATCTGGTTGCCACAGCCCTGATCCAGTGATCAAAGGGCCAGCATCAAGCCACCCCTTTAGGGCCATCTGTTTCGGCCCTTAGCTTGTTAACTCAGATCTGGCAATGGATGTGCTATTGCACTGGTCTTTCCAATAAATTATATCTGGTTTCCTACATGAAGTGTTTTCACTGAGTTAAATAAAGACAAGGCATTACAATGACAAACATAAAGATATAGTGGGTATACACAGTCCATTTCCTTCAGTACCATACATACTATCTGATAAGGGCTAGGAAATTTCTATTGCAGAACAAAGGGTCAAGTCTCCCTGCATTTACAATTTCTCTGAGATCATTTGTCCAGGATGCCTGTCACTACCTCACCTCTGATATAATCATTCTTTCTCTTAAAATTAGTTTTCCACCATCTCATGCAGGGTTCTTACAAAGGACTCCACTGGCATTCCTGGCTTTGGTCTTTCTGGTACACTTGGTAATAAAGTGTCCATCAATGCAAAATGCAATCCTGCCTAACCTTTACACATTCACACACACACATGTACTAAGTAAAATTAGAGGATTTGAAGATAAGGTTAGCTTAATTTTCCATAGCATAGATGAGAGACTTATCCTGCACTTTCCCAAGTTTCCTCCGGGTCCTTGGCACGGCTATCTAAAGGCTGCGCCAAGGACCAGCACCAAAAAAGCTCCTTTTAGCACCATGGAAAGGGTGCCAAAATGTCAGTTTAAACGCTACGCATGCCATGATGCCATCATGGCACATTTGTATGGATGCTGACATTTCAAAATGGCATCGTCCATATGCATTAGGGTTGGGCGGGTATAGATGCTGTGCCCTCCCTAACCCTAATAGCGCCTTACAGATGGCCCTTTTGGGCCATCTTTATCAGGCCAAAGGCTCTCAAGTGGCCAGCTCCCTTTCAGGATGTCAGACCTTTTGGCCTGAAAAGCAAGCATCCCTTCTTCCTATCACATGGATGGAATGTGTTTTGAGTCTTTCTAGGGAGTGGGGATGTATTAATGAGTCACTTTAGTAACTTCTTTTCTACTGAATTTCTTTGGATTTGTTTGTTTTATATATTATTGCATAATATACCATCTTGCATAATGTTATTTTTTTAAAAAATTTAATTATTTACTTTTTAATCTTATTTTCTATTCACTTGGGACTTTATCACACCAGCCTGCTGTCCTGCCACAATTGTGCTAGTTTAAGAATGGAAGCATACTGGTTTGGCATCATTTGTTATCACACTTTCCCCCACAACAGCCTTTTGGTGATCCATGGTTGTGTGATCTGTTTGGGAGATAGGGGAATGAGCATCACAGCTGCCAACTGCCTCCCAAAGCCAGCTGCTCTGTGAATGTGCCAGTTGCTCTGTGAATGTGCACACTGCTATCAATTTTGGGAGACGGTTGGCAGCTTTGAAACTCCCCCTCCCTCTCTTGAAGTAATGGACTGCTTGTGCAAATTTGAAAAATAGCCCCACGGAAGTGTTTGTGTCACCAATTGCCTCCTGAAGCCAACTGCTGTGTGAATGTACATACAGCAGCCAGATTCAGGAAGCTGTTGGTGATCACAATTGCTGCAGCAGGAGGCAGGAGAGGGGGAGAGGAGCAGAAACATGATCATTCACACTACATGATTGCCCGAGAAGTGGAACTGCAGTGGAAGGGACCTATTGCATGAAGGGAGAAATGGAATAGTAGAGAGATTTGAGATGGGTTTTGCCCATCAATGAAAAGGTGCACCATAGTAACAAATGGAATGCAAGGTAGCAGCAGAATGGACATTACATTGTGTGATGACTTCCAGCCAAAGATGCTTTTATCCTGTTAAAATTCTATTTTTTATTCTCATGCAATAATGTCCTTGAATAATTAAGCAAAAATTTTTCCTCATCTCACCCATTTTTCTCTTTATTTCACTTCCCAATTAACTAATTTCAAATTTTGGGCTGGGTGGTAATAAATTAATTTCTGAACATTTAATAGTGTAAAATTATTTTTCAGATGTAATATTTGGAGTTCTAGTTGTTTCAGAGAAGATGTCAAGCCAAAATAGATGCTAACATGAACAGCTTTATTGCAAAAGGAAAACTATCTAGAACAGTGGCAGAGCTGACTGTTTGGTTACATAGTATCAAGTATAGTTGGAACAGCAATATGAACAATTATGGAGCTGGACAGACTACCCCGAAAGGGTGGCCTGCAGCTGCCCATTTTTATCCTGGATGGAGGCCACACCAACCAAACGGCGCGGCCTCTGCAAGGCATAACAAGAACCCGCTTCCAATACAGTGGTCCCCCAGCTTACGAATCCCCCGGGTTGCGAAAACCCCGGGATCCGAAAGTGGCGGGACCGCTACTGTATCCCCCGGGATCCGAAAAATCCCCCGGGATACGAAATTTAAAAAACCGCGCGGCCCCTTTAAATCGGCCGCGCGGTCCGTTAGCGAAAGCGGTCCCCCAGGAAACGAAAGCTTCCTGGTTACGAAGGTAATCCCGGAACGGATTACCTTCGTAACCCGGGGGACCACTGTAGGTTCTTTCTAGGACTCACTTGGGGCATCATTGGAGCCCTCATGCACTGATGAAGTGTGTGTGGTGCCGTTTGGATGCTTGCCATGCATATGCCATCATGCTGGCCCCCATGTGGATGGTAGGTGTGCAGTAGGGCTCGAGAGCATGCAGACTCTCTGCTCTCCTGATCCCTAAAATCGGCTCCTGGCTGGTGCAAGCCTCCAGTCTGTACTGGGCCAAAATTCTCTACCAAGAACCTAATAAGAAAGGTTTCTCTTGATGCCATCCCTGCTGCAGATAGTGAGAAATAACTGCACTACTGTCCAGTTATAGCAGTGTGATAAGCCCACCTACACCATAAGCCTGCTTGCCATCTGCACCTTTAAGCCTACACGAATGGCAAGCCCCATTTGTTGCAATGGCACACACAGGAGCGCACAGTCATGGAAACAAATGGGACTTGAGGTTCTGCTTTTTTGCCATATGTGAAAGGGTCTGGGACTACAAAGGGCCCACTGTACTATTATAATTGTCAAGATTCAATCCTATGGGATCTTACAATTTGTAAGGTTTAACTGTGGTGCAATGCAAACATAGAACTGTGTTGACATAGACACAATGGCAAGGAGGCCACCTGATATCACCTGACCTGTTCAGATGATGGACCATAGAATCATAGAATCATAGAATCATAGAATCATAGAGTTGGAAGAGACCACAAGGGCCATCCAGTCCAACCCCCTGCCATGCAGGAACTCCCAGTCAAAGCATCCCCGACAGATGGCTATCCAGCCTCTGCTTAAAGACCTCCAAGGATGGAGACTCTACCACACTCCGAGGGAGTGTGTTCCACCGTCGAACAGCCCTTACTGTCAGGAAGTTCCTCCTAATGTTGAGGTGGAATCTCTTTTCCTGCAGCTTGCATCCATTGCTCCGCGTTCTGGTCTCTGGAGCAGCAGAAAACAAGCCTGCTCCCTCCTCAATATGACATCCCTTCAAATATTTGAACAGGGCTATCATATCACCTCTTAACCTTCTCTTCTCCAGGCTAAACATCCCCAGCTCTCTAAGTCGTTCCTCATAGGGCATGGTTTCCAGACCCTTCACCATCTTAGTTGCCCTCCTTTGGACCCGCTCCAGTTTCTCCACATCCTTTTTGAATTGTGGTGCCCAGAACTGGACACAGTATTCCAGGTGGGGCCTCACCAAAGCAGAATAGAGAGGCACTATTACTTCCTTTGATCTAGACACTATACTTCTATTGATGCAACCTAAAATAGCATTGGCCTTTTTAGCTGCTGCATCACACTGCTGACTCATGTTCAACTTATGGTCTACTTGGACTCCTAGATCCTTTTCACACATAGTTTCATTCAGCCAGATGTCCCCCATCCTATATCTGTGCATTTCATTTTTCCTCCCTAGGTGCAGAACCTTACATTTCTCCGCATTGAATTTCATTTTGTTAGCGTTGGCCCAGCTTTCTAGTCTATTCAGGTCATTCTGAATTTCAATCCTGTCTTCTGGAGTATTGGCTACTCCTCCTAATTTGGTGTCATCTGCAAATTTGATAAGTATGCCCCCAATTCTGTCATCCAAGTCATTAATAAAGATATTGAATAGCACTGGGCCCAGGACAGAACCCTGTGGGACCCCACTGGTCACTTCTTTCCAGGATGAAAGGGAGCCATTGTTGAGCACCCTTTGAGTTCGGTCAGTCAACCAGTTACAAATCCATGTAATGGTTACCTTGTCTAGCCCACATTTTACGAGCTTGTTTGCAAGAATGTCATGGGGAACCTTGTCAAAGGCCTTACTGAAATCAAGATATACTATATCCACAGCATTCCCTTCATCTACCAAACTGGTAATTTTATCAAAAAAAGAGATCAGATTTGTCTGGCAAGACTTGTTTCTCTGAAACCCATGTTGGCTTTTTGTGATTATGGCATTGGCCTCTAAATGTTCACAGACTCTCTGCTTAATGATCTGCTCTAGAATCTTTCCTGGAATTGATGTCAGACTAACTGGACGATAATTGTTGGGATCCTCTTTTTTCCCCTTTTTGAAGATGGGCACAACGTTTGCCCTCCTCCAGTCTGCTGGGACTTCTCCTGTTCTCCAGGAGTTCTCAAAGATTATTGCCAATGGTTCCGATATTACATTCGCCAGTTCTTTTAATACTCTAGGATGTAGTTCATCTGGTCCTGGAGATTTATATTCATTTAGGTTAACCAGGTATTCCTGTACTATCTCTTTACTTATTCTGTGCTGAGATTCCCCTATTCTGTCTTCTGCTCCATTATCCTTAGGTTGACCACCCTTTGCCTTTTCTGAGAAGACTGAAGCAAAGAAGGTGTTGAGTAATTCTGCCTTTTCTTTGTCATCTTTGAGCATTTTGCCATCTTCTGCACGCAGTGGCCCTACTGTTTCCTTCTTCTTCCTTTTGCTTCGGACATACCCAAAAAAGCCCTTTTTGTTGTTCTTAACCTCTCTAGCCAGCCTGAGTTCGTTCTGTGCTTTAGCTTTTCTGACTTTACCCCTACATGTGCTGGCTATTTGTTTGAATTCCTCTTTCGTGATTTCCCCATTTTTCCATTTCTTATACATGTTCTGTTTAAGGCTTATCTCAGTTGAAAGTTCCTTAGTCATCCATCCTGGCTTCTTGAGACACCTCCCGTTTTTCTTCCTCATTGGAACTGTTTGAAATTGCGCCTTCAGTATCTCCTTTTTGAGAAACTCCCATCCGTCTTGAACTCCCTTCTCTTTTAGTTTTCTTGACCATGGGATCTCCCCCAGTATTTCTCTAAGTTTATTGAAATCAGCTCTCCTAAAGTCTAGAATGCGTGTCTGACTATGCCTGGCTTCCCCTTTCCGCTGTATAACAAACTCCAGGAGAACATGGTCGCTTCCCCCTAAGGATCCAACCACTTGCACCCCATTGACTAGGTCATCCCTGTTGGTTAAGATCAGATCTAAAATAGTTGATCCCCTTGTTGTCTCTTCCACCTTTTGGACAATGAAATTGTCTTCCAGGCAAGTGAGGAATTTGCAAAGCCAATGAAGGAGTCCAGCTTGCCTGCAGTGTGGGATCATCGGCATACCTAAGGAGCTGTGAAATGGAGGGTGCCTGAACAGCTTCTCTTCTCTGCCTTATGTAAACACAATTTGAGAAGTGGCAACACTGATTTTCATCTTGCAGCCTAATTTGTGGCTGCTTTTAGGAGGAATGTGCCCATGTGCTTCCATCCATTATTCAAGGCAGGCAAGCCGTGTTCCAACATGATTTTTTTAAATGCACACTTAGTAAGGTTATTGCTCATTTTCTTTTAAAATCCCTTTCTTTGCCCCCTGATATTGATGTAAAACAGAATGGTTCTGTGATTTAAATCCTGATAAAATCATTTTACAAAACAGGTGTTGTTTTTTTGTAAAAAAAAAAAATGCTTCACTTGAAAAGATTGATGTTTTTCTATTGTGTTTTTCAGTGCCAATTAATTACTTAATTCATTAGCAGTGTAACACAAGAATGGGCTTTGAAAATCCTGTGCTTTGTGTAGATGCCTTTTATTATGCCTAATTAAACACTGTGGAAGGACCTGATTATACCTCTGAGCATTTTCTAATCTTGGGGAAAAAAATAATGCACCCAAGCTCTTGCCATTTGCCAGGTATGCAACAAAAGCAAAACTTGACAACTCTGTGACTATTTACCAACCACAATGCATAGTAGAACTCATTGCAAAACATGGTGTGGGGAGATGTATGTGCAGAAGGCTCCCTCCACACCATTTCCATGGAGGGTTAGATACAGGGGCCCTAATTATTTTGGCTATTAAGCAGAACATAAAGAAAGCAGCTACTGAAAATGAACAACAGTGTGCCAGTGAGTAAACACGGTCTCAGGACAAATTGATGTAATGCTCACTAAAGTTAGGAACAGATTTCCAGATGGTGATTATACATATGGCTAAGGCTATAGCAATTGCCAAAAAAGCTTGCAAAAGAGCAGAACCCTTTCCAAATGAAATCAGCCCTGACCTTGAAACATGAACATTTGCCCATGCCAGAAGCTGCCTCTTTAATTTCTCCTCTTTACTCTCCAGCAGTCATTGTAATCAGACTTAGATCTCATTTAGCGTCCACTAAATATTGTTCAAGGAGTTAGATCGACCCACCAGATCTTGTGTTGCAATCTGCCAGATGCTTGATAAATCCCCTGTATTTTGCAGGTGGCCTATTTATTAGTGAAGACAAACCAACAAAAAAGAGGGGCTTGTGGAACACAAGAACACAGAACAAAGCAATTAGTCCTGGAATGCCTTGTCTTCCAGCCAAGTACATAAAAGGAAGACTGATGATGCACATATTGCAATTACAACCAGTAGCATATATGATTATTATAATTTGCATTCATACAGTGGAGTCAAATGCTTAATTTTATAAACTGTCTCACACTATGTTTGCGACCCATATAGATAATTCTATACAGGTGGCTGGCCCACTCACTTGCTCTATTCATTGTATATGAATAGAGGATGAGGATTTCACATTTTAGTCATTTCTGGCAGAGCCAGTCACAAAAGTAAAGGATGCAATGAGTTGATTTTCTCAGCAACATGCACTTAGGGACCAATGATGACACTGACAAAATTTCATCAATATGCCATCATAACTTCCGGGTGACAATTATTGCTTTATGATACCCACTCATAAGGTTCAATTTGTAGACTTCTACAATATCAGGTATTCAGAGGGTCAAGATATGCTGGGAAAAAAATGTATAAATCTAGATAGTGACTACATAGAGATAAGTTAACAACTACAATCAAAACAAACTTTCTGTCCATTTTTTAAAAAGGTGATCATTAAAGCATTTGGATATCCCCTCATATATTATAGAATTTCACTTTTCATACAAATGAGATCCTGTTAAGAAATCTTGCTGGAGCCAGAAGACATTGAAATATAAGCAATATTTGCTTCTTCCTTTCTTGCTAAAACAACTCAAATGCAGTTTGTTGTAGTTTTCAACCCAACCAAGGGGCTTTACAGACCACCCAAAAAAGCCTCCTCTTTTTACTGCGTACCATCGCCACAGCAACTAGACGGAGCAGCAATGGTATGAAGTAAAAAAGGAGTGCCGAAATGGAGCTCCTTTTTGCATTGCAGTTGCGACGCAAAAAGTGCTGTCAATACTTTTCTGATGTCGCAGCTGTGCAGCACTGTGCAGCACTGTGCTGCACAGCTGCAATGTCATAGCTGCGTGTGCCATGTAAATGATGCTCTGCAGCGATGACGCCCCCATCATGTGCTAGGATTGTGGGGCATCTGTAAGCTCTGCCCCGAGTAAGCACATGACAGGGGCGCCTCAAAGGGTTGGTCTGTACCGGCCCTAAGAGAAATGCTTGGAAGTTAAATCTCTGGAGGAAGATTTAATATATTCTGGGCCCATTCTCACTTGCAGAAAAATCCGCACTGGAACCGGGATATGCTCCGCTTAGGAAAGTGATTCCAAAAGGCCCCTCGTTCACACTATGAAAAGGGGCCTTGTTTGGAATCACTTTCTTAGCTGGGAACGCTTGTTGTTCCCACTGGAGCTGCCACGTAAGGTGACAGCCCTTTACCCCCAACCCCTTCTCACAAGGGAATTTTTTTGGGGGGTGGGGTGGGGGTATTGATCGCAAATGCAATCTTGTGCATTCGTGATAGATTGCATTTGCAATCACTGTAAAGAAGAAATCCCCCCCCCACACTAATCTTCAGTTTCTTTGGGGGGGGGTTTCTTCCCTGCCACTCACTGCCGCTGCTCCTGGGTCCCACGGGCCTTCCAACAGGAAATGGAAGGCCCGGAAGTCCGGCAGCAGGGGCAGCGAGCGGCGCAGCGCCTCCTCCTCCTCCTCCTCTGCTGGGACCTTCCTGCTCCCATCAGCCCCTGGAGGAGCATGGGGCCTGGCAGCAGCACAGCACACGGCCTGTCAGCTCCTGCCGGGAGCAGGACGGGCCCAGTGGAGGAGGAGGCGCTGCGCAGCTCGCTGCCACTGCTTCCAGGCTCCCAGGCCTTCCATTCCCTGTCAGAAGGCCTGTGGGATCTGGGAGCAGCAGCAGCGAGCAGCGGGGAAGAAACACTGCAAGCCCCACAAGCCCCGGGTCCAGTGGCAAGGTAGGCAGCAGTGGCAGCGGCAGCGGAGAGCCCTACCCCGGTAAGGGGGGAGGGAAGGAAGAAACGGGAGAAGGAAGGGGGAAGAAGGAAGGAAGACGAAGGAAGGAAGGAAGGAAGGAAGGAGGAAGGAAGGAAGGAAGGAAGGAAGGATTCCCCCCCCCAAAGGAACTGGAGATTGGTGTGTGGGGGGGGTTCTTCTTTACAGTAATCGCAAATGCAATCTATCACAAATGCACAAGATTGCATTTGCAATCAATACCCCCACCCCACCCTACCCCCCCAAAAATGTGATTCTGATCAGAGTTCCCACTTACTGGAAACGCTTCAGAATAGCGTTTTCCCAAAGAACACCACTTTAAAACTAGTGTCAGGAAAGCCGGGGTTATTTGCTTTTAACCCGGTTCTTTCCTTCACTGATTGATTAAATGAGGATTGGAAGTCGATTCAAGTGTGAACGAGGGTCATATAGCCAGCATCACACTTCGAATCAAAATGTAGTTGGAATGGGGCCTCTGTTTGGTATTTAAATTCTAGAAATATTTCACTATTTTAGCACTTCATTAGTTCAGTATTCTGATTGGTATTTCAATATTTTCTGATTGGTCCCTATATGATGAATAAATTGTTCATCTTGACTTCCAATCCTCATTCAATCAATTAACTGTATTGTTTTAATTACATATTTTTTCCATACACTTGGTTGTCAACTCATTGTCATGTTCCAAATCACTATACAGTGATATGTATATTAAGGTAGTCTATTCTGTAGGCTTTCTGGTCTCCTATTGATGGAAGGGCTGTAGCTCTGGGAAAGAGCACCTCCTTCACATACAAAATGTTGCAGGCTCATCTCCCTGGAATCTATGGATAAAACTATGAAATCATCTGAAACACCAGAGAATTGCTATCAGTCAGTGTGAAAAATATTGAGCTGACTCTCTGACCCAGTGTAAGTGGGACTTAGTTCAAATCAAGCATATAAAGCTCGAGCTACAAATACAAGTGAGTGAATTCCCCTGAACGTAGTTGGACCATGATATAAACATGTTTAGGATCAGGCCACATAAATGTAACATAAATGTGACAGTTTAGGACCAGGCTGCATGAATGCAAAATAGTCTCCATGGAAGTGTGAGTTCTGAATTCTTCCATTAAGAATCTCCCTTAAAACATGGGTTCCAGAGAAGGAGAATTAATCCAGATGTTCATGCCCCAATAGATTATTTTAGCTTACCACTGAAGAGATACAGATTGTCTGGTAAACATCTTCCTTGCCATTAGGAACAAATTTTGGAAATAACCGTCTGGAAGTCAACCAATGCAGCTCCTATAGGCTTCCAATTAATAAAACATATAAGCAAAGAGGTGGAGCCAATGGAATCAACAAACAGGGAGATTAAACCACAACAGGCAAAGTATCAGTAGAGAAACTTTGCTTTTCTGTTATTGGCGACTTGAGACAGATTTTCAATAGATCTTCAGTATTGTACAACACAGAGATGGAAAGCTTGGCTAAGTTACATTATGGATCACAAAATTCCCCAACCAGCATGGATTCTGGGGCCATGCCCTTGTTATTCTGCCAGTGTAAATATGCCAAATGTAAAGGAAACATGACTGTAGGAAGAAACAGCCAGGAGCAGCAATGATGGGAAAAGAAGGTGGCTGGCTTTGACCTATTTATTCCTTGAAGCCTGGGTTTTGTGGGGTGGGGGTACATGGAGCCATCGTGCACTGCTTGCTTGGACAATCACTTGTGTTGCCACCAGTAGGCAGTCAATTGTTAAACCACCTCTACCAGTGTGCCAAGACACCTCCTCCACATTCAAGCTAAGAGCCAACTGCTTTTTTCTCCTCTTGCCATTGGCACTGCTGCCACCACCTCCAGAAGCCAAGAAAGTGTCAAACCAGTCCTGTGTTTGTCATGCAAAAACTTTGTCACTACAGATTTCCAGTCCCAGAACTGTAATCTGAGGCAAAGATCCAGCTGAATGCCAGTGTAGTCGAAAAGCTTGAGGACATTGTTCTGCTGGATTCCTGCACTGGGCACTGCACAAGCAGATGACACCATCCCCAAAAATGGGATACTGTTTGCACAATGCGGCAGTGAATGCCTGCATGTTAGAACACTGGAAAAGCTAAACTATTCACATTTTTATTTGCCATAAGAGTGGATTGTCCTGGCCCCCAAAAGGCAACTGTTTCAAAATATTCAGATGTCAACAACAAGAGATTCCAGTACTGATCTGTGAAGTTACAGCTCATGCTTTCAACAGTGTATGCGCATATTTAAATCTTCATAAATGCAGGCAGTTGTTTTCTCACGTTGGCATTGAAATCTTGATTTGAATTCTGGAGCGCTGTGACACTCAGAATAGGCATTACAATTAAAGTCTGCTTTTTGCTGTCACCCTTCAACTGTCATTCGTTTGTGCTTCTCTGTATGATTACTTACTTCTCTCATGCTTCTGCCTTGCTGGTAATATGACTTTTCTGATGGCCACAGCAGTGTGCCTTAATTAAAATGAGCCGGGTGTGAAAAGCAATACCTTGCTTGAGCTCGGTTGGCCACTGGCAGAGTCGGGTCTCAATGGATGGCAGCTGACTTTTTTGCTTGAGGGTAGACTGATTCAACTTCATAATGAATAGAATGTCAGCTGCATATGACACAAGTAGCTATTCAACCAATATAGCAGTAAGTGTGTTACAAGCAAGCTGTCAGGCAGAGAAAATATTAAGACCTTCAGATAGCTCCAGCCCTGTCCCAGTTTACCCAGAGTACTCCCTTTTAGGGTAGCTCTCCACAGGATATCATGCTCCTAATTTCTCCCTATTTTTACCTTTTAGGATTCCTGTTTAACATTTTGTTCAATTTGAAATTCAAAGCAGATATGACATCAAATGTATCTTTACTCTCTAAACGTGCAAATAGGAATGGGATCCCAGTAATTATTTGGTGCCATTACCAAGGGAAAGTGTAAACCTCTCCTCCTTGATCCTGAATATTTACAAGCTTTCCTCCCTAGCTTTTAGTCACATCTCTTTTTTAAAGAAATGCACACAGAACACAGTCACATTCAGTGGCTCCTCTACCTTCACTTGTTATTCTTCAGGCTTTTTAGGCCATGACCCAAACCTGATGGAAATTAATGGTATACGCCTGTATGTCAGCTTTCCTGGTGTGTCAAATGGACTTACATCTTTGTAAGCATGCTTAGGAGTGAAATTTCTCAGTTGGAGACAGGGTGACAGGGCTGAATCTAGTCACTATGAAGTGCCTATTATTTCCTACTCGTTTTGAAAGGTTGATATAAGCCACATGCAAACACTTCCCTGGTTTTAAAAGTAGTAAAAGATGGGTTCTTGCAAAGCAGATTATTGCAGTAGACAAAGAAAAGTATTTGGCAGTGTGCAATGCAGGGTAGGGCAGAGCATCCTAAAAGCTAAGTTGTTATGTGAACATTAAAAATGTGTCCCTCTAATATTTTTCATATGTGAAATATGCACACAAGCAAGGAGCAACCCAGTTTTTGTAGAGTAGTGCCTAAAATCTGAGCAATCGTTTAGGAAGTTTCTTGTTTGACTCTCACCTCTGTCATCAGCTTTGTGGAGCCATTTATGCACACTGTTATTCCACTTTAGCTGCCATGGTTCCATTCCATGATTTGCATTTGATGGGGCATCAGAAATATTTTCTGAGAATTCCCAAGCCCTTTCCCAAAACCCAGGATTCTGGCATCTCCTCTTGTAATTTCTTAGGCAAAGCAACAGTGTAGAGTGATAAAACAAATCTTAGACCCAAGGTTTCCTTGAATAAAGGGTTTAGCCCCAGTATTTTCAGTCACAGTCTTGGGATGTAGTAGAGCCAGAGATAATGGTTAGGGTCCCTTTGGTACACTATCGAGCAACAGGATCTCCAGGGGCTGTGCCACACCACACGGTTATAGTACTCTGATTCCACTTCAAGTGCCATGGCTGAATACTGTGGAATCCTGGGAAAGGACATGTAGAAAAAGGGCCTTTGGAATTCTCTGATAGAGAATCCTCATGTGAACACAGGCTGCCCTTTGGGGATGTCTAAAGTTGCCATTAGCTTAAAACAACAGCAGCAGCAGCAGCAGCAGCAGCATAGTCTTTCAGGGAACTGAGGTCTACAGCACTACCGTATAAAGATCTTTGGGAAGAGCTTTCTAGAAAGTTAGTTTTTTCCTGTGATGTTAGCTCTTGCAGTTTGTGAAACAGCTATTCCCATGTTTCTGCCTGTCTCTTCCTTTCCTTCTGTATATTTTGGCCATTGCCACCACCTGCTCTTTGCTTAGTTTGAGACTAGATGCCCTATGGGTGAGAAAGAGATTTGGTGTTTGTCTGCCACAGCACATTTTGTGAAACAGCACTGGGATTCAGTGGTCCTCAGCTGTATCAACCAGTGCATCACTCCACTTGCCATTGTTTAATTCTCAGTCCAGGCGACAGAGACAAGAGGGAAGCATTACAGATTGTATCCTCATCTGCTCCAAAGAATCATTGCTCCCTTGGCTCTGTCAATCATAATTTGCAGCCCCTGGCCATAGAAGCTGAGGGAGCAATCCAGCCCAAGTTGAGCACATTTAAGCTGTGTTGATTTCAGTGAGAGAGATTTAATTACCCCACTGAAATGATCTCACTGGGTTTTAATTCAGCACTTAATTCAGATCGGATCATGCCTTCAGATTTTACTGTTGACTGACAGTGTGTATTAGCTGACAAGCTGGTACTGCAGCTCAATTCTAGATAGGAACAAAGGAAATTTCAAGCCATACGTTCTCAAGTATTTAATTTTAAGTGCATGTTCTGCTTTGCATTAAAGATCTCCACTTTATCTTTTCATCTGCTTACATCCTCTCTATATGTATCTGCCTGAGGACTGAAGTGTGGATCCTCCGTGCCCCATCAGTAAGACAAATACACTGTATGATAACATGGGATAGAGCCTTCTCAGCTGTGGCACCAGAGTTGTGGAGTGCCCTCTCCTGGAAGCCCCAAATGGCACCAACATTGATTTTTATTTCTGCAATCAAGTGAAAGCATGGGTCTTCACCAAAGCCTTTAGGCCTTATTGATCTATCTCAAATGTTCATGTACATGATTTTAAACAGTTCTGATATGTTTTAACTTGCTAATTATATTTGATTTTTGGTTTATTTAAATTATTTTGATTATTTTATTTTGATTGTTTAAAACTATTTATGTTTACTTGTATGCTGCCAGGAGATCTTTTGGTTTAGGGTGGGGGTAGAAATGTTTTAATAAACAAATTTAATACATGACTTCTCCAAGTCTACTTGTCCAAGTGGATGGAGAACTGAAATGACCCCACTGAGCCACCTTAGATCTGTTTTGTTTGACCAGCTTTCAGAAAAGCATTCCTTGATTTTCTGTACTTGGCTTGATGTTATGATATGGCCATGGCAGCCGTATCCTAAAGGATGAATGAGAATTTATTCAGTGAGCTATGAGCCTGAAGTCCTGGAAAGCTTTTACAAGCACCTTTTGTAAGGCTTTGTAATTTATGAGAGATTCTGCCTCCCAGCAGAAGCTAATGTCTGATTTTGCATCATTTTCAACTTGCTCCATTTTACCAAGTGGGTGAGATTTCCTGGTGAATATTGCTGGGGAATTCCTTTGAAACAGGGGTTCAGAGCATCAAGAAAAAGTGGCTTTAATCCTGGATCAAAATTGTCTTGTGTAGTACAATCCAGAAAAGAGCCAGCTCCAGTAAAAACTAACAATAAAACACTCTGCTAAAACACTAGCCTAGCACTAACAGGCAGGCCTTAGCTTTTAATCACATTTTTTCCTGTGGTTCTCCAATAATTACTGTTCTACATTTCCTGTAATACATTCCTTTTTTACCTTGACATTGCTTGAAAGGTAACTGAAAATTATCTCCCAAGCCTTTTGCTTGCAGCTTTTATCGCAGCACAGGAGTCTTATGCAAATTAACTGCAGTGCTTTGAATAAAGGAAAACTAAATTCTTTCATTAATATTTGGCATTTGCTGCCCTAGTCTGTAACCTGGGAGGACATCTGCAATTACTCTTGAGCCTTGAGCCGGATGTCTCATTCTGGGCCACAGCAATCCTCCTGTGCCCTGCTTTTCGGGGCATTAAACTTCATCCCACAGACCTGACTCAAACCAGCAATCTCCACCGATGTAAGAAGCCTAATTAACTTCAGAGGGGCTCTTCATGTGGGCCAGAGAGCTATGGATGAGGCTCCCATACCCAAGAAACATGCACTACAAGGACGGGCATGCCAGCACCTGGGCAGCTTGTTTTCGAATGCATCTAAGTGAGAGCATTGATTTCAAAGGAACACACTGTGTTCCTTCCGAACTGAAACGCAGCTGACTGCGGCATTGCTTCCCATCTAGAATCAATCAACAGAGCCGCTTCCTCTATTTTCTCTGGGCCTGTGTGTGTGTATGCAGGTGCTTCCAAATGTAGAAAAGGTTTTGTTTTAGATCATAAAATGAGAAAGTGCTGCACACCACAGAGATGTGTATTGATCTGAAAAAAACAGTGTCAGAAAGGAATCTTGATGAATGCATATCATGGCATGCTGCTCACCAAAGGGAGGAGGGTGTACCTAAAGGCTGAAACTGTGCCAACTGAAAATGAAACAAAGCTTTATTTATATGCATTGCAAAGGCAAGTCCAACAAAATACAGGTATCCTTCTTAAAGCAAGTGCTACTAGTTGCAAAAACTCTAAATTGGGAGGCATTCTCACAAGGGCCACAACCAAGGTGGATAGTTTTCTTTATTCTTGCTTGTCTGTTCCTTTCCTATGGAACAAATAAATGCCATTTACTACCCAGTAATTTCATATGCCTGACATGTGAGTAGCACAGATTAGCCAATTAATTCTTCCTTCAGGTTGATTCAAATTTATGGAAACTGTATTCTGGGATATTCTTGGCAAGATTTGTTCACAGGTTGTTTGCCAATTACTTCTTCTGAGGTTGAGAGAAGGATAGTCACCCAAGGTCACCCAATCACTTTCCATGGCTTAGTAGGGATCTGACCCCTGGTCTCCTAAAGCCCTTGTCTAAAATTCAAACCACTAAACCAGGCTGACTCTTCCAGCTTTATTATGCTTTTTATGCTTATTATATTGGCTCTCATGACATGCTTCAGTTTTAGACTCTTAAGGTACCATATGACATTTTTGTTACTGCTTTTATAAATATGGCATGTGAGCCAGCAGAAAAAAAAGTCTGTGTGTGTGTGTGTTTGTAGGCATAGTATGGGATGATGCTGTGGGAATAAAAGATGTAAAGGAAAAAGACACAAGTGCATGCATCAACAAATGTTACTCGTGTACAGCTAGCTAAACAGCTGGAACTGCCTCAGTACAGTTCATGGTTCTTAGTGGTATGGCTTTTTGGGAGGGGGGCAGTTCTGTTCAAGTTAATTTATAATGGAAGATTTAGTGCTTGTTCTAAGAACCTCAGGGAAGTCAGTACTAAGTGTACAATTGTAGTCTGGTGTTCAGTCAGGGTAACTGATTCTTTCAATAGAGAGAACACGTGGTTATAATATTCTTGGAAAAGAGTGTTCCTCTCACTGCAGTGGTCTATATCTAGTGTCCAGTATGAAATGTGCAAGGGATTGACTGGAGCTAATAGTAAAGAAAGGGCTGTGATTAGACAGAAGAGCAGCAAGAGACGACAAATCACTAGAACAGGGCATTAATCACTTTGTGAAAAATTACCAGAATTAAAAAGTGCTGCTAGAACTCAGGAAAACACATGATTTTTTTTTCTCCAGACAGAACCATCCAGGAAACCTCCTAAGCTTTGTTCTCTAATGGCTGTGATCAGCCATAGTAATTTATGACCACTCCGGATCACTTACCAAGTCACACATTAGCAACATGGGAGGGATGCTGCAAATCACTCCTGTGTTTGAAAACATAATATGGGAAGAGTATAGTGGATACATATAGCTTGAGAAAAGATGTCAGGCAAATGTGAAGAATGCATGCAGTATTAGTTTGGAGTAGTGACAGATGGGCTGGAAGGAGGAGGAATAGCAAAATGTTCACATCACGTAGAGAAACGGTGAATTACAGAATGAATTGATTTTTTTCGACTCGAGTCCAGGTGAAATGGGGAACAATAGTGTTGTCTCCAGAGTGTGTCTGACATTCTCTTATCCTTTCAGTTAGTAGCTTCTCTGAAAATTTCCGGTGCCTCTGGCAAATTAGTTCTTCAAAGCCCTGGTGATGGTTCCTGTCAGGCCCCACACTGTCTCTGTCAACGAAAGAGTGGTGTAAAGCTCCAAGAGCATGGGATAGATAGAAGTGTTGGGCAATTGCCAGGCTGAGATTAAGAAGGTTCTTCGGTTTGAAAAGTTTGATAATCTGATCTGTGGTATCAAATTTCTTGAGAGAACTTTCCTGTGGCTGTGCTGAATCATACTGTGCAAATGTATCAGGTATACCATAATGCATCTCAAACGGGTGGACGCATAATCAACATAGTGCCTTTCAGTAAGACACAGGCTGAAAACCTGAGCTTCAGGGAACATTAGGCTTTAGTTTAACTGGTCAAAGCACAAAGCACAAAGTTTTATGTGCACATTTGATATGCACATTTTTGGCACAGCAATTTCTTTGCTTAGAAGATGGTTATTTATCTAAAAGTGTATATGTATCGCTAAAAAGGTTGCCCCGAGTACTTTAATCCAGGCTCATACAATGAAATGTTGCAGATGGAGTCAGAATGACTTAGCCAAGGCTGCTCATGGCAACTTCAGTCTGAACTCCATATGCTAGAATCCCCAGCCTGGATTAGTTTGAGGAGATTATCACACTACCTCTGGTGCCTGATTTACCTCTTCCAGATTTGGCTCAAATTCAGAAGTTAGGCTGATTTTATCGCACGGCCTTTTCTGTCAAAATGGTTTCTTGTTGCCTGCAGGGCTGAATTCAGGCCTGGTAAGTCACTTTGGTGGCCATTTCCCCCCCTGATTTGGAAGCTTCCGATATTAGGTACATAATTTTTTTAGTAACAAAGAATTGTACTGTGTGCATTTTATGATTTCGCGACTTTTGACCTTATCTGTATACATTCATAACACTTCTTTCCCATCTTTCTAGATTCTGAGAGGTTCAGTCACATTTCTATGCCTTTCTCTTTATGTGGCAAAGTACAGAAAGATCAATGGATATTTCTTATCCTTCTGGCTCTGCTTTAAAGGGCTAAGCACAGAGAATGGATCTCATTCCATATGCTACTGGACCTCAATTCCCATCAATCCTATCATAGGCAATGGACAGGAACAAAGAGAACAGCAATCTAATGATGTATAGAGAGTTGCACTTCCCCCAACCTTGTTTTAAAGAGAAAGATAGATTAAAAGCATTCCATGTAATTAACAATATTCCTGCACATGTCTACTCAAAACTAATTTAATGCAATGTGGTCCAGATAAATGGACGTAGGATTTTGGCCTTTAAAGGGTTACAGGTCCTCTCCCCTTTTGTTCCAAATTCAGCAAGATTTTTTGATTTTGCTTTGAAATGGAAATTGTGAGAAATCCATCTCCATGCCTAACACAAGCATTCATTATTGGAAAGCACCAAGAATATGCCTGCCATGAGTGAAAGACTTTGATGCTTCAGAGTTAATCAAGGTACAGTAATATTCACAATGTGATCACAGTAATGATCTCATTTCCAATGGTTTGTGGGTGCAGAAATGAGAGAGCATGAAAGAGTATATCATTGGTTTAAAATTAATAAATGTAACAGAGACATAGACAAGGGATGGGGCGGGCAGGTAAGAAACACATAGAGAAAACTTTTAAGTGATTTCTTAATGTCCATTTTGCCAAACCCACTTAACTGTCATGTTTAATTCATGGCTTTATTACACACTTTGCTCACCAAAGTCTCAATTTCATTTTAAAAGGCCAGGCCATAATATTCTTACATATTCTTTTCATTTATGGAGAAACCAACAAAGAAGCATTAACTATTAACTAAATTAAAAGCATTCAGAGCTAATCTCTGCAGCTCTAGATATATAAGAATGCTTAATGAGCCAACCTCCTTTGAAGGGGAAAAGGTAAAGGTAAACTATTCTATATGTTTAAAATGGAAAACCATAAATAGGCTCCTTTTACCATATTGGTTTTCTGGATCATTGACAGATAGCTTTAAAAAAGGGGGGCAGCAGCATCAGTGATTGTGTCTTGGTTGGCATATGGAAAACAAAGCTAATAACTTTTGTAAAAGTTCAACTGGGCATGAGACTTAAACCAGGAGCTCTCAAGACTCAAGCCATGGTTATAGGTCAAGGAAAATACTTGTTTGACAGATTTCTTTAAAGCCCTGGTGGTTTCTTACACTGACTACATCTAGATAGGAAGGGACATTTAAATCACATGGGCAACCTAGGTTCTCATCAAGATGATGAACTTTTGCCTTCAGTGTATCCCTCTAGAGTTCAAGTGGGAATTTACATGCTGAATGCTTCCCCATTGACACTCTAACATACAAAAATTCCCATACTTAACACAAATGGGATATTGAAGTGGACACAAATCTACAATATCTGGCCTTATGCACTAGTGTTAGAAGGTTGCTATATTTTGTATGTGAAGTAACATTCAAATGTTCCTCCCTGCCCCGATCGAGTTTGAGTGGTCCAGTCCAGACACAGGCACACCACCCCAGTGACTATGCTAAAACTATAAAAAGCACACACATATACACAGGTTGTTTCCCCAAGTTTGTTTTCTAAGGAGTTTATCACATGGGAGGAATTTCTCTCAGTTGCGAATGGAGCCAATTCACAATTATGTGAATTTGCTAGTTTAGTGAATTTACGTGAAATCTGATTGCATTCAGAATATGTTCAGAATGACTTCCCATTTCCCGAAAATGACCCCCCCATTGCCCGAAATTGCGTGAGATACTCTAATACGCAATTACATGAAACCCCATGATTGCGTTCAGAATGACTTCCCATTGCCCGAAATTGCGTGAAATACTCTAATACGCAATAATGTGAAATCCCATGATTGCATTTGGATTGCCATTGGAGTATATCCCCAAATTCCGTCATATGATAAACTCCTAAGTGTGGGTTTGAAATAGATGGCTGGCAAAGTCCCCTCCAGTTTTATGTTTCTAACCTTATGTAAGAATAGTTATCCAAAATTTGGTGAATGTCAAAATTGGCATGAAAATGTTAACAAATCTAGACTTTTTTTCTGTATGATTTCTGGCTACAGGTCACATGTGGCCTCCCAATGCAACAGGTCACATGTGGCCTCTCAATGCCTGCACCAACCTATACCACCAAATTTTAGTATCCATCAAATATGAGATATTTCCCACTTTGCCACAGAAATTCAATAGTGCTATAGCAGGATTTTGGTGGGGTGGGGTGGGGAGTAATTGTTCCCTTGGATCTGCCTAATTCCCCCACCCTTATTTTAACAAATGTTCCATTTTCACCTTCATCCCATCATTTACTGGTAAATTTCAACATTTCATGGGAGAACCCTAAAATGTTAAGGACTAGGAGGGAATGGAAACAAGAAAATCCTGTCCTATTGAGCCCTCAATTCCACTTTAGTTTACCATACTATTTCCAATAGTGGCCATTCAAATAATTCCAGGAAAATGACTATGAAGACAACAGTGTCTTTCCATCAAACTGCCTGCCTACCAAAAATTTAAAGTTACATGACCTCTACACTTGAATTTTCTCTTTAGCTACCAGGCCTCATAACATTATCCTTATCATCCATGACTTTAAAGATCTTGTATTTTATAGCAATCTTAAGGCATTGGTTATCCCCCACATCTTGTATGCATTCCATTAATTATTTAAGTGTTCTATGAAGACACTCTTTCCTATCTGTCCCAAACCTAGCGGTAATCAGTTTCATGGATCTTATTTCCAGGTATTTTCTTGAACATATTAAGACTTCATTCAATTTATTGTAGATATATGAATGAATTTATTGTGCTTGTAAGGATTCACAACAAGTCATAAAAAGTGGTGTATTTACTGCAACCACAATCAATGAAGGGGAAACAAATCATTATATTTTTCTTCCACACGGTGTCCCATGTCATCTTCCTGAACATCAGTGTTTGGCATTTCTTCATGATGCTTCCATTTCTCAAGGTTACCTGAAATAATGCACAAGATCTAACCTAGTGCAAATGGATTTCCACCCAGTGCTCTTCCCAATCTCTCTTAAATGTGCTCCAGAGGGTTTTCACACCTTCTGGGAAAAGATGGGGATGGGCAGAGAAGGATCCATTCCACTGGTGAATACAACCCAATTCAGTTGACTACAACCCAAAATTATGGGGGGGAAATGAAGGGGTGATAGTGGCAGATTTATTCATAACATTGTCAGGCAGGGATTCAGCATGATTAATAATTGGTGGAGTAGCACTGAGAGAAGACTGATATGGATTTCATCATAGCACCATGAAAAGTATAAGATCAGAAATGAACAGTTGGCTACATTTCTTTGATTACAAGGATGAAAGAAGAATGTTGTTAACTTTCCCAATCAGATGAAACAGGTAAATAAAGCACTGCAGGATTCATGTTTTCCCACTAGTTACGAATAAAACATTTCAGGAAAAAAAAGTCCCCAAATTTGGTTGCTTAATAATTGATCCACATTACATTTTTTTTCTTTTCTTTTCTTTTTTAAAAAAGCAATAGCTGACTTTTTGTTTGTTTGTTTCTAGCGGGATTTCCCCAGGGATCCAAACAACTCTTCAGAGAAATGCATTTGAAGTCTTCTCTCATCTCTTCTCCTCCCAAATTTTCTGTGTCTTCTTTATCCTGCAACAGTTGTATACAATCAAATGGCAGCTAAAACATCTCTGAAACATCTTTTCATTCTTCAAAGCTTTTAAAAGTCTTTTTGACCTAATTTCTTTGTTAACCATTCCAGAAGTAATTTTGGCAGAGAAATGAAAAAGAGCTGAGATTAACCCAGCAGGGAATAAGTGGCCCTGGGATATGGGAAATATACTGTGCTCTGCTATCCATACTCACTCAGAAAAACATCTCCATTGACAACAATCCTATTTAAGTCATGTGTGTTCCCCAAATGGAAATGTTCATAGGCAACTCCAGCCACATCAACAAGTGCATATCTATTCAATTCCACTCTTAGCAATGTGGTGCCTGATGGGTATGGACACCCAATTTACAACACATTTTGTCACCAATCTGTACCTATTGAAGAGGAAAAATATCTTCTCACCACTTTTACAGGCCTATCCAGGTGTACTGCTTACAAATTTGGGGGATTTTCAGGTTGACCATCACCCTTTATCGGCCCAGATAAGTTTTTTTCCAAACAGGAATTGACAATCTGGTTTCATGTTTGGAAATAAGGCCTTTCCTGGCCTAGAACAGATGGAATGACCTCCCAAAAGACTTGTGATGGCCAATAGCACCCTCCTGGTCTTTGGGGGGCTTTGCAGGCCAAACAATGACATCCATACCTTGGGGTGGAATGAGTGGAAAGTGGGATGTGGACCTAGAGGATCTCACAAGAGGCTCATGCACCCACAACTCAACTCCGCTCAAGTTGCCGTAAAAAAATATACACAAAAACATATAGAGTACAAAAACATGCACAAAACATGTATGCTAAAAATGTGCAAAAAATATACACAAATGTCTTGTATTGGGGGGAAAAAAACTCTGAAAGAACATGGTGGAATTCTGAGAAGCTCAAAGATAAAGAATTGATTTTCATATCATTACTGTATACTGAACTAAAAAAAGAAAAAGAAATGGGTCATGGTATAATGCTACACTTGTAGCCTTCCACAGGTCATTGCACCCAGGCGGTTGTCGCTGCCCACATGGAAAGCTATTTGCCAGCTAATTGTAGAGTACAGGCACTATCCAGTACTTCTGTCTCCTGTATTTCAGTGATGCTAATGTTCACAAATCCTGAGGCAAAATTATTAAAGGCAGAAAGAGCAATTAGGCAGCCAACCCCCATTAAAGTACAAATAGACACTCTAATGAGAAATTAGGAATGATGGCACATGAGTAGGCTCTATGCACTTGCCATTAGTATTGAAACTTTCCAGATAGGTCCTTCTGGAGATTATGTAATTCCTTATTAAAAATCCAGGGATAAAAATATCAGCGAAGAGAGGAAGCAGTCAAAAGGGCCACTTAGATTAACTTAAAATACTATAGCAGGAAAAAGTTGGGAAAATGTCACTCACTGCAGCTGTGAATATATAGCTGCTGTTGGCTATCAATAGTAGTCCATGAGGTTATGATCTTTACGCCATTATCTCAAGGTAAAATAATGCTTAGGAGAATAGTTCCCCTCTTGTGTTTTGGAAAAGCCAATTGGGATCTGTTTTTGAAGCTTGACCTGGAAGCAGACACATGCCAAACTGTGGATCCAGCGTAGCTGCTGAGAGGCTTATCTAACCAAGGCCATCCCAAGGAGAAAGCCAACCATGTTTTGCTGTCTCCAAGGAAGAGATAAGGTGAGATTCTTTCATAACAACAAAAAGTATGCGACCAAAGCAGAATGGAGCAGCAGGGATAGTACCAAGGCCAAACAAGCCAGCAGTCCTGATGCAAAAGTGTCTGGGTCGCATTCAGAGTGGCAAAGAACCATTCCTGAACTTAATCCAGGAAGTAGATTTAGCCCCCCCCCCCCAAAAAAAAATAGCTGGAGGTGTGGACTTGAAGGCGATTGGAACCTGGAGCTTCTTTGTATAACAGGTAAATGAAAAATTTTGCTTCCATACTTTAAGTTCTCCTCGAGCCAATATTAAGCACTTGATTGATTTTGGCAATTTTCTTGATTAATCTTTGGAGCATAACATAGCATGTTGAAGCAGGGGACTTTCAACAACTTGTACTATAATGCTATAGATAATATTAATGGTGCGACATCACCCAAAGCAGCCAGAGCCAACACTAGAGCACCAGAACGTCATATGAGGATCTGGCTTCGGTATCTGTCAATTTGCAAAAAGTGTTAGTAACTTGGCCATCTGAATATCACTATTTTCTTTTTCTTGCTTCCATCTTTGCCCAGTTCTGTAGCACACAATGGCTTCTGGCAACACTCTTATGGAAGACTGATGTCACCATATCCCATCACTTAAGTGATTCTTGCATTCACATCCTCAGGAAATCATATGGCAATTTACATAAGTCATTTTGTTCACATCCTAAGCACCAGCTTGCCAGTGCTTGCCAGTGCTTGCCATTAGTGGCTTCTGTGCCACTTTTGCATTAATTCAGTACAAGAACTGTATATTTCTAAAGTAAATTAAGAAAGACACTTAGGTAAAATGTGGATTTGCCTGCAGAAGAAAAAACATTATTTACTGTAATTTGTGCTTGTGTCCTGAGAGTTGAGGCTATATAAATATTTATGGCCTGTTAAGATAAATGTCCATAGCAACTCCTCCTGACCTTTCGCTCTTTCCTCAGGCATTGCTCCAGCTGATATCTGCAAGAGTCTCAAGTGAGCTTTGGGAAGCAGAATTGGGCACAGTATTTCAAACCCTGTATCAACTTTGATAATTTACAACTTTAATTATAGAGAGTTTACCTATGAAACATCTTTCTTCTGACTGATAGTTCATCGTGAATCTATCTACTAGTTTTGCATCAGGTGATTAATATATTGGCCAGGAAATATTTCACTATTGCTTTGTTTCGAGTTTTATCTGTATTGTAGTCCAGCTGACTCTTTCCCAAAGACTTAATGGGAACAAACTAAGATTTAAGACCTAAAACTGAAACCACAGAAATGCTTTCCCATCGTCTTTATTTATTTGTTTATTTATTTATTGGATTTCTAAGCAGTGCCTTCAGCCAAAGCTGAATTTCAGGGCAGTATACGTTTTAAAAAACTGAACACAATTCAATATGAAAACAAATAAAGCATTAAGAATAACACAGTAAAACTGGGAGAAATAAAATCTATGGCTCCAGATGAAAATAGACTAATTTAAAATGCTTGAGTAAATAAAAAAAAAGTTTTAACTTGAGGCCAGAATGAAAAACATCGCCAGTCTAAGGTTTAACTCCCTCAGGAAAGAATTCCAAAGTCAGGGACCCATTACAGAGAAAGCTACATTTTGGTACATACATACTTCTTTCCTCCTATAGATATGACACTTAAAAGAGCCTTCTTTGATGAGCCATAGACCAGTCAATATGGAAGGTGTTCCTTTAGATATTTGAGTCTCATGTAGGGATAGAGAACAAAAGCATTTGGTTCACACTGTAACTTAATTTTACACTTGTGAACTAACATCTAACTACCCTTCAAAATTTTCACTTCCCCAAACATGCAATTCAGCTCTCTAATTAAAAAAAACACAAGAAAAACTACATATATCAGAAAGATAGAGTTCAAAAAAGATTCCTATTCAAAAGATTGTTTGTAAAAATGTGCACATTGGGCAAAATTGTGTAGAAAATAAAATTGTAAAATTCATGTGTAAAAAATAGTCTATGTAAATTTTCATGGGAATTTGTGGAAAAAAAATACTTTTTAACAATTTTGGGTTAGAATGATATTCAGCCAATATCATTCTTGCAGACCTGATAACCAGCCAACATTCTAGCAGCCAAAATCTATACCAGTTGAGGTATCTTGGATGTTTTCAAGGGCAGTCCTGTGTATAACACATTATGATTAAGATTTAAATATAAATCAAATCACTGTTGGGGGAGCGAAGCAGACACCAGGACGTATGGGCCTTCTCAGTCTGCTGTCTGGGTGCTGAAGGCCCGTGGCCCACCTTTTCTGTTGTTTTTTTCTATAAACCAGTGGTAATCTGGATAAGCCCTTCAAGAAGATGACAGTATTAACAGAGGACTGTACTCTCAGCCTGCTTTTAAATAAGGGACTACGTATTCTTGGTATTAGAAGACCACCTGTACATGGCCAGCTTTAAATCAACCCTTTCAGCTACTTGGATCTTAATATTGTTGATTAATAGATCTTAATATATCTTAATTCTGGTAATACCTATATATCCCCCCAAATATATTAATATATAAAATATATATCTAATTACTGATGTACTAATTCAGAATATACTTCTGAATTAGATTCAGATTTTTTAAATGTTATTCCTTTAAAAATGTATACATGTTTTTCCAACAGTCCTACAATTTCATGATAAAATGTATTCTTTTTAAAAAATATTATTCTTTCAATTAGAATGCAGTTTATCTTGGATTGCAATTGTGGCTAAATTCATCGGCATCAAATCCGGGGGAAGAATGAATCACAATACCATAATAGGGATCCCAGTAGTAGTTTGCGTATTACAAATCAACAAAAGCTACTCGGAGCCACTGAGGTTGCTTGAATCTCTTGTGACAACATTGGATCCAGAGACACCCCCAAGTTACACACTTGTCCCTTTGCAGGACTACAGTGCCCAGGTAACAATATACCAACTTTCCAGGCATCACAACCATCAATATATAGTGCCTCCATCTTGTCAGGATTCAGCTTCATTTTATCACCCCTCATCCAGTCTATTACTGAACCAACACAGTCAAGGCTTTATTGCCACCAGCCTGCTTTTTGCACAACAATCACATTAATGGACCTAACAGGAACATGCCAGTTTGAAAACACTGAGTATCACATTTCTCTGTGCTTACATGAGTGTGCTGTGAGTGTGTTGCTTTGGCCATCTATGGTTCTTTCTGCACCAGCTATGTAACCCTACCTTCTGACTGATGAATGCTTTACTCAGTGCATGTGTGCTTTTCGATTTTTTATTCTTTCCACAATTATGGGGAAATGATAAAAAATACTTTTATTTTATTGTTTAGCTGTAATTGTGCAATCACTACAAAATAATAACAACAACATCCTGAAAAGTATGGAATAAAAACAACCTCAATCTGTTTGGTAATACAGCAGGGGAGGGGGAGAGGAGGGTTCATGTGATATAATTCATACCATTGCCACCCCTCTTGCCATGTCATTGCCATCATACCATTAGTACAGCAGAAGGGACCTATCACACCATGGGGACTAATGGAATAGCAGCAATATTGGGAGCAAAACCCAGCTCCTTCACCACTGCTACTAACCCAATATGTTTTGTATAAAGATGTGGTTTCTCTTGGAGAAGAGATACAGAGGTAAACATCTTTCCTGCCATTAAAATCTAATGGCCAAACACTAATATGGGAAACAGATTGACCAGTTTCCACAGCTGGTACTTTGTCGCTATTCATCAGCCTTGGGGAAACAACTCCCTCCCCAATATATATAAGCTGTGATTTGTACTCGGTTATAGTTACAAGAGTCCCACTGAAATCAATGGTATTTAGGCAGAATGCCAAAGTACCCCCACCCGTTTCCTTGGAATGTAGCCTACACTGGCAAAGAGAAATGGAAGATAAAAGATGGAACAACCACACCATGCCAGATTGCACTCAGGAGGATTAAAGGCATCATAAAGATCAATCTCTCAATTATTCCTAAGAAGGACTTCTAAAATACACACATCCATATATCCAGCTGACAGAAAACTGCAGCTCCAAGACGCAGTCCATCAAAATGAGGTCTGAGTTGAGAAAGGTATGTTACAGAGGCTACACTGTTTTGCAAGACAACAAAGCAAAAGACCAGACTAAACATTTGTTCTTAGAAAAGGAGTAGTCGGGATTTCAATTCCATGGTGCGCACCTCCAGGCTATGAGCAGATTCACCAGTGTACACCACAATAACATGCTTTTCCTGTCGGAAAGGCTTGCCAGGCTTTTGCCTGGTGACACAGAGTAATGCTGCATTGTGTTGCAGGTGTAGGAAGCCAGTCCAAGGGAGAATTTGGCAATCCTATTTATACATAGGAAGTTCTTGGATGTGATGAGAACTCCCCAGTCCCATGGGTATGTGAAGGGAACTTTAGACAACTGATACAAGGTTGTGTGAATCTACTCTGAGAAACAAGTGTTCAAATACACCAGTCAGACAGTAAAAGGCAACAGAATGGATGCAGAGTCATTTGTAGACTAACAAATGAAATTAATAGGAGTTGGTGTAATAGACTCTAAAATAGATTCACTTATATTGATGGGAGTTGACTCAGTTTTGACTAACTTAAATCCTCCTGATTTCAGTACATCTGATTACATCTGGGTACAATATTTCAGTCTTCCTAAAGAAGAAATGTGTTTGTTGGGATTGATAAAACTCAGAAACACACATTGGGCTGGATGGCCAATTAATTAGAAGCAGTCATGTGTAAATGAGATACTGAGATCTTCCACTTTCAAGGTTAATCCAATTGGCAGAAAAGTTAGGATTATACAGAAGCCTTTACTGAAAGGTGGAGGAAAATCAGGGAAGCACTGACAAAAGTGAAGGACAAAAGGAGCGAAAGATATCCAACTTGTATATGAAAAGACAGGTTTAGTTATGCTGGGTTTGCTATGTTTCTTTTTCTGGTACTCAGCATAAATCTCACCACCTAAGAACTATACCCTGAACAGCTAGGATTTTGAGTGATTTGGAGCACTAAGAATTGGCACAGCAGAAAAACCAGAGTTTAGACCAGTTATCTTTTATTACAACTTCCAGAATTTCTTAGCTAAGAAATGTAGTCAAAAAAGTAACTGCTCCAAACTTTAGAGCAGCTGTCCCATTCTGGATATTAAACGGATAGCAATTATGGGTGGGTAAAGGTAGAGAGAAAGGAATTGATGTTAATTTACAATTTGTCATATACCTAGTTAGTGTGAGTTTGGGCACATATTTGAATCCTTCTAGAATCCATAGAAGTGTAACATATTTATTTGGCTTAATACTGGATATCAGGTTAAGTGAAAGGCTTAGAAAAATAAGCAAGCTTTTGAGGTTTCCAGAGTGCCATCATTAGCTAAGATGTTACAAAAACGGATGCAGGGAAGACTGCTTTGGTGGAAAAGTCATAGTGTCCACATGATTACCCAAGGACATGGGAGAATAAAGGTAATGGTATCCCATAGAATAGCCCATCTTTAGCCCTAATTGACCTTTGATATCAATTTAATATTAAAAGGGATGTTTTGGTCATGTGGCCACTAAGGACACCCAATGTGAGGAAACGGTCTGTCCAAATAAGGAACTCCAGTGGGCTCAACTTGGGAGTACTAGTGCACATAGACAGGATAGGTCCATTGTGGCTGGAATCTGCATAATGCCTTCACACAGAAGTGTGATTGTGGGTGATGCCAAAAGGTTGGGAATAAAAGGGCACTTCCTGCCAAGGTGGCACTTCTTTGTGTGATATATTTGAATTGATTGCCCTGCCATTTCTACATACCTCTGGCCATTCCTCTTGAGTGACAAAATCCATTCAAACACCTGAGGAACTGCCCAAAGATACATTTTCGCCTATAAATATTTGGGCAGTCCTATTTCAGTCTTGGTGGAGTTCAGACAGCCACCCTGTCCGTTTCTCCCTTGACTCCTCCGTACACATCCTTGGATTCAGGTTCATTAGTTCTTGTATGAGTGTGTGACTGTGTGTTTTGTGTGAAAGTTGATTTCCCCTTTGCTGTTATAAATTAAACTAAACTTATTGGGAATCTGCTGTCTGGAGTTTTCTGGTTTGGAATTGGTATACAAAGGCTATACCCCAGTATTAAAACATTACCTGAAGCCCTCTCACCGTTTCCTCATGAACTAAATTTATTTCCCCATTAAATATAATTGTGGGTGTCCTCCCAGGACACTTGCATTTTGGGTAACAGTAAGTACTGACGCATCATGCGCTCAACCAGACAAAGGAGCACACCAGTTTGTATATAGCTGCATATTCTAATGTGTATGTGTGCATTAAAAATGATTTTTAAGATTTAAACAGAATCACAATACAGGCGTACCTCAGTTAATAAAGCCTCCAGCAGTGAATCTCCTTTATACAACATCTTTTATGCCTATCCAGATTGTTTGTGCCTTCAAGTAGCACAGTTTCCATGATACAGATGTTGCTGACTGCAGCTTCCAGAATTTTCCAGCATTGGCTACAACAGCTAGGGGATGATGGGACTTGTAGTCTAACAAGAGCTGGAGGGCCATATGTTATGATAAAACAACAAAGTGGCCCAAAAATAGCTTTTTTAAAGGAATAGTTGCATAATTGAATGGGGCATCTGTATACTCTGTTGAGTTCAGAGAGGAATACATGGTCTTGAATTATCTGCAATAATCTTGTAAAGTAGTCCTTAAACTCTGACACTGATTGCCATAAAGCCACAATGTAAATTAAAGTTGTATCAGGGATGGGAACCCATATGTTTCCACCTAAAATCCGTCATGCTAAACACCACACTGGATTGTATCTTCTGATCCAAATAATTTGGGCATTACAGTATGCACTGGGGAGAAGAGAGTGGAGAGTGAATTAGAACTTGGAAAAGTTTTGGACACTAGCTCCTATAATCCCCCCTCCCAGCTATGGGACAGGCAATCCAAAAAAGGCATTGTTTCCAAGCTCTGTCGGATAATAAACAATGTGACTGAATGAATATTTATAGTCTCTTCATGAAGTGCCTCTGAGTACCACAGTATGCATGTTTCCTGAACTACACAGAGTGCTTCTTCAACAGATTATTTTGGTTGGAATGCAACACACAAGGAGCCGAAATGAAAAACTGATCCCACTTTATCTTTACTATATTCTTAATATATCTTCTCATGTATCTTCCCAAAAAAAATACCTTCCCCTTTGTGTAATATTTTCTGTTTTAGGGTTGACAAATTTGAATTTCAGCATCTCATTCTCAATATCTATGTACAGTCTGTCTTTATTTATTATGATCAAAGATGGCCCCAAGTCATGACCTCTCAGCCTTAGAAGAAGACAATGGCAAAGCCCCTCTGAACAAAAGCTGCCAAGAAACCCCTGTAATAGCTTTGCATTAGGATCATCAAAAGTCAGAAATGACTTGATGGCATGCAAAAACAAAAGTCAGTTGCTACCCGCCCCCCTCAAATTGTTTAATTGCTCAGTTTAGTCATCCAGGACATCAAATTTCATATGAAAATCCCCGCTCACGTGAGAAATGAAAGATTTTAATTTTCTCATACTTCACCTGGAGGGAGAATAGAAAATATTTTTACCATCTTTCTCCAGGGATGAGAAGAATTTTGACAGCTATTTCCATTCCTAGTGAGCAGGCTGAGAGATGTCCTCTCTGCAAAGCAGTATAGGCTGGACATTGAGCACTCAACACTTGTAAAAAGTGAGATGAAATAGTTGGATGTGGTAGAAAATTATGGCTAAGGTCCTACCTCAACCTGGTAAAGTTCTGCTATGTGCAGCCTTCTTCTATCTCTTTCTCTCCCTGTGTGCATCAGCTATCTTTTTGTTGACCTGTCATGCTCCCATGGCCAATGAATGGCTGGGATGGATGGGGTGTGGGCAGAAAACATCACACTGTGTTCCTGCAGTTGAATGCATAAAGATAGCAACATCATCCAGAACCTGAGATGGCATATAGATTTCCCTGTATGACTGTCTTTTCAGTGAGTGCTGTGAGGGTTGGTATTCCCTTTGTATCTTCACAGTGCCCCAAGCCTTCTTCCCTGACTTACTGAAAAGCCTTTGAAACCCCACTCATCCAGTATTTTGTGGCAAACAGGCAGGATCAGAAAAGCATCAAGGACAGATATGAAATGATGCCATCAGCACTGAGATCTGTCAGGGTCCTCTGTGAACCTCAATGTTCTGTATTCTGTTTGTGCCTAGATATGTGACAAAACAGATGCTTCTTTGATCCTGCCCACTCCTCACACAGCAGGGGATGGTCATGCCGGGTGGCTTCAGAGGCTCTCGAATAAGTCAGTAAATGGCTCAGCACCTAGCATATACAGTATATGCATGTGGATCTATTATGCTACACTTATTCATAGAGGATTACAGTCTTGTTTCTTCATGAGTCTGGCTGCAGAAACATAGCTGGACATTGTCCGGCCACTTATTACCCTGCACCAGCCACTAAATAGTTGTGTGTGGGTGTGTGCCCTAGTAGAACGAATATAGATATGTGGCACTGGCAGGGGCTGTTGTTGATGGAAGTGCTAGGTACCTTCATCTACAGCTAACACAAAAGGGCATACATAGACGGAATTTGATATTACACCAGGATATGCCACCAACAGGCCATGTTTTTGTGCAAACATTTTTATAAATGAAAAAGCACACAGGCCTCCCCAGAGGAAAAAATAATAATTTTAAAATGTGCCGAACTTCTTGTAATCTGTTCCAGTGGGGAGAGAATTTATGGAATTCTTTGTTCTTGCAGACAAAAACAAACAAAAGCAAAGATTTACATGCCTAATATCTGTGAATGTAAATATCTATGGAGTAAATGAAAAAGCTGTAGATAATGCAAGTAGCATTCGGTTCATGTAAAACTGCTGATTTCTTGTAATTTGGGCAGAGCTGCATGGATTTATTTGGCTCAACACTGTAGTCAGCTGAACTGAGCCACTAATTTTTACTGGAACCTAAATAACTCTCAGGATCTTCCCTTGCCCCTCTGGCCTTCTCTAAGGCTGCATCCACACTGGGGAAATAACCCGGTTTGGCACCGGTTTAATTGCTTTGGCTCAAGTCTATGGAATTCTGGGAGTTGGAGTTTGTTGTGGGCCCAGAGCTCCGCTCCGCTCTGGGCCCACAACAAACTCCAACTCCCAGAATTCCATAGACTTGAGCCAAAGCAATTAAACCGGTGCCAAACCGGGTTATTTCCCCAGTGTGGATGCAGCCTAAGGAGCACTGTTTATGTTAGGAGCTTATCACGTGAACTTTAAAACCGGCTCCACTCTCCTGCCCACTCCTCATACAGCAGGGGATGCTCATGCTGGGTGGCTTCAGAGGTTCTCCAATAAATCAGTAAATGGCTTAGCCTAGCATATATATGCATGTGGATCTATTATGCTACACTGATTCCAGTGGGATGGAGGCAGGGATTACTGCTTGCTAAATCACTGTCTAATCACTGGCTGCCATCAGCCTGGGTCCCAGCCGCATTCTGCCCACACTTTTTAGAAGCCAGAAAGCTTCTGGCTTCTAAAAAGTGCTGGCGGAGCATGGCTGGGACCCGGCTTGGACCCGGGCTGATGGTGGATGGTGATTAGGCAGTGATTTAGTATGTGATAATCCCCACCAACATCCCATGTCCTGGCTCCAGCTCAGGAGGCTGGAGCCAGTTTTAAAGTTCATGCGATAAGCTCCTGCGTCTATCTGTTAAGGATGGAAAGACTATTCAAATGCTCATGGGTCCAAACATTTCCCCCACCCAATATTAACATAAATGGATTAATTTTTTTAAGTCACCAATAGTTCGTCACATGTGCCAAGCCTTTTCTATTTTCTTGATCCCCTTCCCCATTGTCATTTCCTTCTCATTTTGTGTCATGACTGTTTTAGATTGTAAGCCTGTGGGCAAGGAAATGTCTAATTAACAATATGTAAGCAGTTCTGAGAGCCTTTGGGTAGAAGTGTGGGATATAAATACACTAAATAAATAAATAAAATTAATATTAACCTTCCAATTTTGGGTCAATATTTGACCCCATAGACCTGGAGGGTATTCTTGTAGCCCAGTACACAAATAGCACTGCTGATCTAGGCTTGGTAGGTAGCCAGCTGGCATTAGCCATTAGCTTACTGGTGATCTAATTTCTTTTTCTGGTAGTGCAAAAAAAATCTCCATTGCCACAGTGCTGACTGAGTCATTTGTCAGCCCTCTGTCCCATCTTCTGAACGTCAGGGCTCACAGGCTTGCTTGCAGAGGTGAGCCATGGGGCACTTAAAGGTGACTGTTTCCCTTCCATCAGAGTGCAGTGAGTCGAGAGGCCTTCCTCGCTAAGTTTAAGTGAAGCCCATGGGCAGAAGGGACAGCACAGACGGTGGGGGTTGTGAGCTTGATTTTAACAGCAAGAGGCACGTTTTAGTGCATGCGAAGGAGGGAGTTAACCACACTTGACAGACTTTTGTTTCCAAAAGTCATGATGACTAGAAATAACAACTTGGGGCAACGATTTTGTATTCTGCCAGTGCCGGGAAACTTGAAATTAAGTGACCTTTCCTCTTCAGACAGAAATGTTGCACATTACCTAGAGCCATCATCCTTAACATTTACAGTGACAAATTAGAAGAGGAGGTTGGGGAGAGAAGGCACATCTCTCCCTGCTCTCAGATTCAAGCTGCTCTGTAGATTCTGCCCACTGGACTGAAGATTCGGTGAAGCAAGCAAGTGTGGCAGACAGGAGTGATGCGGACATTTCCCAAGCAGACGGTTGGTTTCATTGGACCAATTAGGTGAAATCCAAGGGCTAATTCACAGTTCAGGATGACCGACCAAGCGACTGAGTGATCTTATGGGAGACTGATCTGTACAGTAGGATACATATTTCATTGCAGACCTCGACTTTCCACTGTGTGGAGGACAGTAAAGACCAGGTGATGGGAGGGCCACAGCCAGTTGGGCTCTCCCTCTTACAGTACTGGAAAAATATACGGGTGTAATCCAAGGAACAGGTCTTTTGTCTGTAGAGAGAGAACTACACTGCAGAATTAATGCAATTTGACACCACTTTAACTGCCTGGCTTAATGCCATGGAATTCTGGAATTTGTAGTTTTGTGGGATATTTAAGCCTTCTCTGTCAGAGAGCTCTGGTAGCACTACAAATTACAAATCCCAGAATTTCATACGATGGACCCATGGCTGTCAAATTGCATTAATTCTGCAGTGTGGCAGTAGCCTATGTCTCAATAGACTCTCTCAGTTTTGGCATTCACTTCATTGAATCCCAGCAATCTTTTAACATTGTCAGCTATTGCCTCCAATAAGTAGACCCTATTATTTCTATGCACACAATCACAAACACACAAACACACATTTCCCCCTAATTGAAGCTTCCTCACCATACCTGCTTATTCTAGCCTTTAGTAATCTACATCCATTTACAATTGGCCCTCCACATTTGTGTCCTGCGTTCAGTGTTCTCCCACATAGGCTTGAAGTCAACTTGCCAGAACTAGAAAAAATTACTTTGTGTAATACCCTTTTTGTGGATTTATTTGCTGTTTAGATTAGTATGTTTTCTCTAGGAATCTCAAGGTCCTCCAGCACAACTCTGTCAGAGGTTGACCATAGAGTTGTGCTGGAGAAACTAGAAATTCCTAGAGAAAACACTTCTCTAGGCATTTGTAGGTGCTCCAGCATGATTCTATGATCAACTTCTGGCAGATATTGACCATAGAATTGCACTGGAGGACCTGGAAATTCCTAGAAAGGTGTTCTCTTGGGTAAAAAGAATAGTGTTTTTTATTTGCAGTTTTTCCATATTCTCAGGGGTCCTTCAACCCTAAACCCAGCGAACAAGGAGGCCCCCCTGCATACTGTCCACTTCACAAACTTAGCAATTTTCTTCCTGAACAGCTTTAAAGGGTATGATATTCCTTCCCTAGCCATGTACAATAATGAAGCACAATGCCCATCACTTCACATGGAAACAAAATATTATCTAGACCCATTTCAAATTGGGTTCAGGACGGGCTACGGAGTTGAGACGGCCATGGTCACCTTAGTCGGTGACCTCCGTCTGGGCATGGACAGAGGAAGTGTGACCCTGTTAATGCTCTTGGACATCTCAGCGGCTTTCGATACCATCGACCATGGTATCATTCTGGAACGCCTGAGGGGGTTAGGTATCGGAGGCACTGTACTTCAGTGGTTCCGATCCTACCTCACAGGTAGATTCCAGATGGTGAAGCTGGGAGACAGTAGCTCTCACAGAAGAGAGCTGACATCTGGCGTCCCTCAAGGCACCATTCTGTCTCCCATGCTATTTAACATTTACACGAAACCGCTGGGAGAGGTCATCCGGAGACATGGGGCGCGGTGTTATCAGTATGCTGATGACACCCAAATCTATTTCTCTATGTCTCCGACTGATGCAGTGACTGAGGATGGCAACTCTCCTCTGAATGCCTGCCTTGACTCGGTAATGGGCTGGATGAGGAAAAATAAACTCAGACTGAATCCAGAAAAAACAGAGGTACTCGCAATAGGCTCTCCAGGCTCAGGGATGGAGATTCATCAACCAGTCCTGGACGGGGTCACACGTCCCCTAAGGGACAAGGTTCGTAGCTTGGGGGTGCTCCTGGACTCGTCTCTACAATTGACATCTCAAGTGGAGGCGACCACCAGGAGTGCCTGGTATCAGCTTCTGCTGATACGCCAGCTGCGCCCCTACCTGGGCAGGGAGGACCTTGAAACAGTAGTACATGCACTGATAACCTCTCGTTTAGATTTCTGCAACACACTCTACATGGGGCTACCTTTGTATCAAGTTCAGAAGCTCCAATCGATTCAAAAGCCAGATTACTGACGGGAGCTTCAAGGATGGAACACATCACCCCCATTGTGAAATCTCTACACTGGCTGCCAATTTGCTTCCGGGCTCAATACAAAGTGTTGGTTATCACTTTTAAAGCCCTATATGGCTCGGGCCCAGGTTACTTGAGAGAACGCCTCTCCCTACATAATCCACCCCGGACCCTAAGAATGACCAACAAGAAATTGTTAAACCATCATCATACGAGACTAACATCTACGTCTCGCCTAGCATTCTCAACTGTGGCTCCAAAGTTGTGGAACGACCTACCGAGGAGATCCGTCTGATACCTACATTAGAGGCATTTAAAAAAGCGCTGAAGACGGATCTCTTCCGGCGGGCATATCGACCCGACCTTGTTTAATTCCCTCTGTATTAGAACTACCCCTGAAGTTACAGGTTTTATGATGTAATGTTTTTATTGTGATATTGTTTTATTTGGGATAATGTAATACTGATTTTATTGTATCATATTTTATCATGTTGTAAGCCCGCCTCGATCCGTAGGGAGAGGCGGGAGATATAAATAATAATAATAATAATAATAGTAGTAGTAGTAGTAGTAATAATTAAAATAGGACATTCTCTGTTGAAAAGGACTATGTAACAATTATTTGAAAAGCCCAGGAATAAAAGATAAGGTTTGGTGTTAGTTTCTTCCTCTAATACAGCTAAGCTCTGTTTTAATTGTTGGAACTGAGAAACAAGATAGATTTGAGTTTTTTGAAGCAAACCTTGGTCCCATTTCCACTTGTCATTTTATTTTATTTGATGTGATCCAACACAGTGGCTAATTTGCATGCAAATCAAATTTTCCTCTTCGTTTCCATTTAAAAGGAGTAATGAAATACTCCGCATTAAATTTACCCCAATTGTTTCCATTACCCTTAATCCGCATTATCTTATCCCGCATTATGTAGTCCATCATTTCCACTGATGCCCCAAAACCGGTTTTTCCATTTTTTTTAAGTGAGTTGTCAATCTCTCGCAAAAGCGATTTTATGTCACTGTGACGTGTATTGTCCCACTTTATTTTAAAGCGGGATATGTATTTTCCCCGTTTCCACTACAATTTTAAAAAGGGTATTTCCGGTGTGTGCAGCCAATCATTTTCCACAGTGAGTTTTTGGCAACCCATTGCTCTCTTTTCTGGTCACTTTTTTTGGCCCGTGTGGTGAAAGCATCAGATCTCCTCTGAGAGCATCATGGCTCCCAGATCCCCACAGTTGGTGCAGGCTCTGCTCTGAGTGGATGAGCAATGCCTCCTTTTCAGGGAAGAATGCAACACCCAGAATGCCCTCTTTAGAGCCATTCTGACCAGGGGATTCTGGGGGATGCAGTCTGAGAGGAAGCCCTCCTGAGTGGATGAGCAATGCCTCCTTTTCAGGGAAGAATGCAACACCCAGAATGCCCTCTTTAGAGCCATTCTGACCAGGGGATTCTGGGGGATGCAGTCTGAGAAGAAGCCCTCCTGAGTGGATGAGCAATGCCTCCTTTTCAGGGAAGAATGCAACACCCAGAATGCCCTCTTTAGAGCCATTCTGACCAGGGGATTCTGAGGGAGGCAGCCCGAGAGGAAGGTGTCCTGAGTGGAGAGAGCGATTGTGATTTTGAGAAATGGAAAACAGCAATGCGTCCGTTGTTCAGTGATTCACTGCAGAAAGGTTGAAAATGGCACCAGGAGAACAAGGAAAGAGGAAAGGATACACCCCCTGGCCAGCCCCTTTCACATCAGCCCTCCCAGTCAAAACACATTTATCACAGTTTCATTTCCATTGATTTGCCTCTGATCTGGACCAGATTTTCCCCAAAAATGCGCTGGAAATGTGGTGGCAAGTAACTCCCCACTCACACCGCATGAATTTGGATTAAGACAATATACTGGGAATTGTTAGAGATTAACAGTGAATCCTAATGGAAACAAGAAACATGGAACCAGGAGTGAATGGGCCTGTTATGTAGTGGACTGCCAAATTTCTATGATGACAGCACCCTGGGCTTTTCCATCCCACCGCTGCCACCAAATATGTGAAGGACTCCTCCCAGCCTTCACCCTAACACTGCTTTTTAAGAAGACACAGCCCCACTGTGTCTCTTATATTCGGTAGGTGTGATTCTCACGGAGGCCAAGTTATATTTCAAACACCAATAAAGTTTATTATAAAATATAAGAAATAAATTATAAATTAGTTTCAAAGATGTTACGATTGCCTTATTGCATAGTTGCAAAAGGTTCCTTGACTTATTAATAACAATACAGCCACTCAGGCAATCTTATCTCCAATACCAAGGCCAAAGTCTTTCTTAAAACTACTAGATTTTTCTGAGCCTCTCCCTCCTAGATGCCCTCAAGCCTATCCAGTCCCTCTCTAGACTCTTCAGACCCTTTTCTTGTCTCCAAACCAACCTAAAATATTCCCTCAAGAACCCTAAGAGCACACCCTCCCTCCTAGGTATCTCTTCCCTTCAAAACTCCAACAAAATAAAAAACCCTTTCACTCTCTGCTCAGGCTCTTTTATACTTTGCAGACAGCACGAAAGTGGCGGCCTCCAGCCACCGCCCCTTTATTATTATTATTACTATCATATAAGATAGCATACAAAACATATAACATTTAACGATATACAACAATACATCAAATGACACAAAAGATTCCTTATCGATTTACATCCAGATTGTTACCTCCAGATGCCCCTTTTACAGCCAGATCACAGCTGTGGCAACTGCACACTGCAGCCTCTATCTGGCCTTTGCAGGGCACAAAAAGGAGCTGCAAAAAGTGGCTCCTTTTTGCACCCTGCAAAGGGCATGATAGCCTTGGTCCTTTACATTGCTCCTTCGGCGCTGTGCTGTGCAGACACAGTGCCAGAGGAATGTCATGACGCCAAGCGACATGTGGTGTGGTGCACGGCATCATGCCACACTGGGGGCAGAGCCCGGGCTGCACTGTGTAGATGCTATGCCCCAACTCTCCACCCTAATCCTAACTTAATGGTTAACATCCATTGCAAGCAGCTTGTGTGTTTGTGTTTGTGTGTGTTCACCTGTGGATCAGGATGCATTAGGTGGGTATATCCACTGCCCTCTCATGAGCTATGTCCAGTGTGACCGTTTGAAACAAGATCTTTGTCACAATTCCTCCTTGCACTGGAGATCATAGCTGCTGCCCAGTAAGTTAGGATTGGGGGACTTTTACAATCCTTATTTACAGTCAGTGCTCCATATCAATGGATTTTTTTATTTACATTCCAAGCATCCACAACTTGAAGATATTAAATATATTTATATATATTCCATAAAGCAAACTTTGATCTTGCCATTTTATATAAGGGACATCATTTTACTATCCATTGTATTTAATGGGACTTGAACATTCATGGATTTTGGTATCCACAGGGTCCTGGGACCAAACTCCAGGAGATACCAAGGACTCATTGTGTTCCCTACACTATTGAATAAAAATGGATTGCGAATAAAAATCATTTACAGATCTATAACTTTTGGGTACACATTTATAACTGTGATCATGAATCCCGGCCAACAATTGATAGGAGAGTGATGAGGATGCCCAGACAAACAAATGAAAGGCAGCTCTGTGCAAAACAAGAGGGAAGAATAAGTAGAATTCACTTCTCTTTCCAGAGCAAAATGCTATCCTCTCTTCATCTGGCATCCTAGGCCACGTGGCTGAAATTAAAGCTAACCCTGACTGAGGTGTCCCAGGACAGCTGAAGTTACTACATGACAACACGACTGTGTGAATTAGATATCAGTTCCTGGAGGATGGCAAAAGGTGGAGAACTGCAAGCTTTTCATGCAACCCTCAGGTCGGGCATGTTAGACTAAAAAGCTTCCTGCATTAACCTTACTGCTGTACAGTTTTATGCTCTTGGCAATTCATAATTAAGAAAGGCATAAAAATCAATCTAAGCATATTGTAAGGAAATTATTGGCCACTTAACAGCCACAACAGTTTTCCAAGCAGGCTGGCCAACTTGCTTAGCACAGAAAGCACAGCAAAATGGTGCAGGGGTCTTTTTTAAGCCGTAAAATTATTGCGGTTACTTTTTATTCATCTTTGTTATCAGAATGTACACCACAGTTGGGGATATTTGCTGATCATATATTCTTGTTAGATAGACTGATAATGGCCTAAGCAACATGTTGCCACAGTCATTTATTACTTCAGTCCTGCCACAAATCTATTATCAATACCAAAGCGCTGGCAGCACGGTGCTTAAATGCCAGTATTGCAACCACAACATTGTGAGTTGGAACTCACAGTGCTCCAGGTTGACACAGACTTACATCCTTTCATAGGTCGGTAAAATGAGTATCCAGCTTGTTGGGGGCAATTGGCTTACAGACTGTAAACTACTTAGAGAGTGCTGGTTCACGATGAAGTGATATAGAAATATAAAGTGCAACTTCTATTGCTATCTCAGCTCTAAAAACACAAAGCAAAAGTACCTTTGAACATATTTCAGATTGTACTTCCTTACCACCAACTTATTTTGGACATCTGTTGAAATACAGGCTCTATAAGTCAGAAGTGACAAACTGAATAGAGATGTATGATACCCCTAGAGCTGAAAGTGAACAACCTTTTAAGTTTTGCTTTCATACATGTTATGGTCAAAACACATGTCTTTTTTAAAGTTAGCTGTTGACTGCTCCTTCAAAACTTCATTTATTTTCTAGACCATATCGACTGATCAACCAGGGCATCTACGTCTAGTCTCAAAGATTCCAGACTCTTTGCTGGTCTTAAAAAGAGTCCTGCTGCTCAGTCATATACAGTCTGCAAACTGCTATCAACCTACCTGGCACTTAGTTAGCTCAGCAGGAGGGAGCTTGTACTCCTACTCTAGGAAAGAACAAAAAGGACAGAATCAGGGCAATGGAGGAGGTCTTGCAGCCACTCATAAGTCTGCCGTGCTTTAACAGACAGCTTCATTTGTTAAACAAAAGGAATAAACAGAAGACACACAGGGGACTAGCCAACCTCCTTGAAGAGATCCCTCCATCTCAATTTCCTCTAAAACAGAATCAATATTGCAGATGAGCAATATTGATATAAAGATATTATCTCTTCTTCCTTCATTTCTGATTTTTTTTTTCCCACTGGTTTTGAGATTTGCGTACACCTTACATTTTAACACTTAATTTTACTGGTTTTCTTCTCTATACACCCTTTCTTTAGATTAATTATTTTTCTCTCTGTTTGTGCACCTGGGCTCCAAAACGTCATACGAAAAAACCTTGTACCTTGCAACAATCTGGCATTGGGAAATATTTACCAGGAGCCCTGGTGGCACAGTGGTTAAATGCCAGTACTGTAGGCAAAACATTGTGAGTTTGATCCTGCAGGGCTGCAGGTTGACTCAGCCTTCCATGCTTTTGTAAGTCGGTAAAATTAGTACCCAGCTTGTTGGAGACAATTGGCTTACAGATTGTAAACGGCTTAGAGAGTGCTGAGTTCACTATTAAGTGGTATAGACATATAAGTGCTATTGCTATTGCTTTGTTAGGGATTTTCTGCACAAGAATATTCCATTCACATTAGCAATGCAGTACATGTATACATATACATATCTACTCAGAAGTAAGCCCCAGTGAGTTCAATGGTATTTATTCCTAAGTAAATGCATACAGATTTGTAGCTTAAGTGAGACATTCTAAAAGGCATAGATTTTTGTGTGTGTGTGTGACAATTCTGTTCTTTCCAACTATATCTTTAACTAATTTCATTCCATTTATCTTCCACAGTTAAAAGTATTGTACAGTATTTTTCTTTTTTTTTTCAGCCTTGTTTTTATCCTAACAAAAACCCTGTGAAGCAGATTATGCTTAAAGGCTATAATTTGCTCAAGCTAAGTGTTACGGGGAAAATTGAATTTAATCTGATTTATAATCTGCATAGAGGATAGGGTAGGGATGGAAATTTGATAATTTCCTGACTGTGGTTCACGATGACCCCCAAAGAAATTTTTGGGGAAGTAAATTGCATCAATTCTTTTGGTTGTTGTTGTTTCTGGCACAAAATAAACTGCACAGTTTTTGAAAACATCCTTGAGACCTGTACAGTCAAAACCTAGAATCATAGAGTTGGCAGAGACCTCAAGGGCCAATTGACAATTTACTGGTGCTGAATCCAGCTAGCATGCCTAGTGGTAAGGGATTGTGGGAGTTGTAGTCCAGTTGGGGCCAAAGTAATTTAGCTAGCAAGATCCCTGTCCTGGTTCGAACTTCAGTCCCACGGGGGAACTACCTGGCACGGGGGCAGGGGGACAGTTTACAGAGCACACATATTGGGATTGTGCCTGAGCTTCAGCGTTTTCATGTAGAAGAGGATTATCCAAAGAGTGGTGCAAGAACTGCACTGTTCCTTCACTGCCAGGACTGGAGGGAAACCTCCTTCAGTTGTGCCCTCTTAGTCAAGCTTCAGCACTGTGCAGTTTCCATGGAGCCTTGAAAGATAGCCTTTGGGTGCCTTCCCACTGCTTTGCCTGTGTTGTTATTAACATCCAGAATTCAGATGAAAGGCAGAGAGAGGCTGTCAGCTTTTGTCTGATTTGCTCAGAAGATTTTTCCCTTGTGAAACAGGCACGTTGTGAAATAAAACATCAAAACTCACAAAACGCCCTCGCTGCTAGAAATGAAAGCTGTGGTGCACTCCCTGATGAGCATCACATTATGCGCTCCATGGACACAGTCCTCATTCATTTGTTGTGGGGGAATCTGGATCCAGGCAGCATAATTTCTGGGGCAGGAAATCTGTATTTTTTTCCCCCAGCCAAAATTTACAATGTCTTGTTGTAGGAGAAATGTGCCTCCAGCCAGGTGAGATTGTGACAAGCGAGTGCAGGTCGGATAGTGTTTATGCTAGTATGTCATGACAACACTTCAGCAAGGGATACAAGTCCTCTGTCTCACCTATAGAGTCTTCTTCTTCTTTTACTTTATAAAAATTGTTTTGGCAACACTCCCAAACACATATACCATGGAGCAAATCCCACTGAGCAAAGTGGGATTTATTTCTGAGTGCAATAGGATTGTGTTGTTCCTGCTTAAAGCCCTAAAGCACAATGTTCTTTTGGAGATGTTTAAACAAAGAAAAAGACAAGCAAATGAAGATGATTAAAAGCTACTTTCACCCCTTCTTGCTAGCTCATATGTTTGCTCACTCTTCTAGAGCTAACGTGCATCATTCACAACACTTCAAGAAGAAAACTCACTGCTTTCTGTCCAATAGCCACATTGCCCAAACATATTTTGGTTTTGTAGGAGGAACCACAGTACTCCTGGTACAAAAGCAAAGGTTGTGCCATAACAACATCTCAAACCCATAAATAGGCAATATGTTTATTAGGATCAACTACAATACCATCATAGTATGCCAAGCTATTGCGTTCTCCAGAACTCTCCATCAGAGTAAGGAGTAAAAATTTGGTGGGACAAGAGATGAAGCATGAAGATCCCAAAACCTGGCTGAATATTTCAAGCCATGAGGCTTGCCCTTTATCTCATTCCCAAGAGAGACAGTGAAGTCTTGATGTGTTATAGGTAGGTGTGCAGGCATCCTATGACATATGGTAATGCCTGGCAATAGGATGAAGATAAAATTGTGGGTCTGGAAAAATAAACCTGATAGCAGCTGAAAGATCTGCCTCTCACACTGAGTTGCTTTAGCCCCACAGGCTTAGCATCATCCTTAGGGATACACATTTTTTATCCTCACATGCAAGGACAAAAAGTCCTTGCAGCTTTTTTTCCACACTGAAGATTTCTTCATAGTTCTCAAGAGGCATTTGGACTTTACCAAGTCTTTTGGGAATTACACTATGCAGAAATAGATGTGGTGTGTGTGTGTGTGTGTGTGTATTAAGCCCACTTTTGTGTGCTGAGAGTAGGATTTATATAATTTTTTTTTAAAAAATGTCTGTTTCTGTATAGAATAATTCCCCAAGGAACTTCACAAAGTGTGATGAATCTCAGCACCTCACTAGTTTTCTTGGCAGGGGTTTCCTGAGTGTCAGGAAAGCTGTTCTTTTGCCAGGAAACAAATAATTATGGATATTCGTCTCTTCCCTGAGCCATCACTCAGGAAAGGGAGGAGAAAAAGAGCTTGTGTTCTGTTGCGTAGCTGAGTAATACTAAGGGTCTCTTATCACTTTCTGCACCATATATTTAACTGAAATATGTGCATAGCTGATTTAACAAGGGGATCGAGAATTATTTTTTGTGTGTGTGTGTGTATCTGGTATTGGTTATATTTGCATAGTTGCCACAGGCCAGTGCCCTTCAAGCTGCAATTATATGTTCACCATTTGCTGCGGATGTTCTGTTGCTCAAGCTGTTTGCAGAGAAGGAATGTCGGAGCATCCAGCCCTATGTTGGATAAAAGGATATTCAGATTGTCTGAATACAAAGTTTGCAAGCCAGACCTCTGCAGTTTTCTCTTTGGACTCAAAGAGAGTAATGATTGCATTATTTATGCCCTTAGCTCTCATGGGTAATTACTATAGTATTCTGTATAATTGCCATTCCAACTAAAGACATTTTTGTTCACTTTAAGTCTTGGAAAGTTTATTCCCACTATGCCTTATAGGACTCGAATGGGCAGAGGTTACACCATCAATGGCAGGCTGGTAGGAGAATTGGTTCTTTAAATAGAAAGGTCAAAGGAATCTGCATATCTTTTAATGAATCATTGTTGGAACTCCTCTCCTAGATCTGCAAACCTTGTTCTTATAAGGAAACACAATATCATATAACATCCAACATTGGGGAGGAGGCAATGGTAAAGACCAATGTTTATATAAAAGCGGAAGGTTATGTTTCGGTTAATTCTATTTATGCATGTGCATAATGTAGGTAGAAGATCAGAGATTCATAATGCTAGGAAGATCAGAGATTAATTAGGACCTAGGGACATCCAACCTACTACTATCCCAGTTTAAGGGAGGATTATAGAGGAAAAATATCTCCAACAGACACTAATAATGCCCTAGATGTAAATCATATAAATACTGCAACATGTAAGTATAGGTAGATTTACTAAATAGAGATGGAGCTGGGTTTCACAGTAGTCCAAAAGAACAGAATAAGAGCAAGGTTCATATATTTCCATGGCCTTCAACTTGACAAATGATAGGCTGCATATTGCCTGAGGGTGCTATGAGCAGCTTCACTCAACCTGGGCAAGTCATAGTTGTCTGAGAGCCACTCACCATGTTTCTTTTTGATAATGTTTAGTCAGGCAAAAAGTGTAATATAATTTTTCTTAGAAAGTAGCCTTAGTTTGTGAAGTTAAATAGTTAAATTGTATTCCTTGGCTTGCAGTATGACACAGCCTAGCACCTGACACTTTGTCATGCTATGACAACACCATAGGTGGGGGGAGAGAAGGTAGTTTCTCCAATATATGGATATAAGGGAGGGTTTAGGAAAAGAGGTTGGGCCCCATTAAGCGCCTGATAATGTCACTGGGGTTATGGCAGGGAAGCAGGTCATAAATGGGATCAAAATAAATAGAAGTGTTTTCTTTGCTGCAGGAAAACACCTCCATTTCTTTTGTAGCCACTTCAAGACTAATATGTTTTATTTGGTGTTTTATGGATTGCAGCCCACTTTAATCCTAAATCCAGTTGTGAAGCGAGCCAGGGTGTCTTCCATAACTCTTCCCAAACAAGAATTAAAATTACCTGAAAGATGGCAAGTTTAGGCGCAGAATATGATTTAAAATATGATAAAATGATATAGTATGATAAAAAAATGGCAATATGATATGATAAAATGTCCTTGTGAAAGACCTCAGGAAAATATTCAAACTTTTGAGTTGTCCCAACTAGTAGAGGGGATCAGGATTGATAATCTGTGTCTTTATTGCTATCTGTTTCTGTTATAGGTTCCTCAAGCCATCCACCAAGCCCTTAAAACCTCAAAAGTTCCAGGTATCCTCCTCAACCACTCCGTTGCTGGTTCCCTCACTTATTTATCTCCGAGACTGTTTCAAGGATTCCATGTATTGGAGCAGAGGAAGGCATCCCCAAAATTAATACCAACCACAGGATAATTTAATCCCCCAAAGCTTATACATCGGAGTGTGTATCAGACCGGCATCAGGACATATGGCTTCTAAGTCCCCATGTATAAGGGGTTTTAAATAATAATAATAATAATAATAATAATAGTTGTTATGACATTTTGCCTTTTAATATATTGAATGCTTACCATTTTTGCAGACTGGACAACACTGTTCCGGTTCATAGACTGGGTTGACACACTCAGGGACGGCACAGTCTGCTACAACACAGTGAACTTCATTGCTGGGCTCACAGCGACACCATTCACATGGAGAGGGCTAGGAACAAAGCTCAGATTAGCCCATTTTAACCCTTCTAGCAGCTCAATTTATTACGATATTTTATTTTGAAGATTCAGTTTCAAGTAATTAATTCATTGTACATAAGAGATTGATGTGGGACATGCACATTGTGTTATAAATCCATGAGGTTCACTTTATCAACAACTGCCTGTGTGGTATTCCATGCCTCCTTTGAAAAATCTGACAAAGATTCAACAGCAGGAAAGGGTAGCATCCATGCCTGCCCTGCCGAACTTGATGAGGGGATAGGATTTTACTAAAGGTTGGCATTACTGATACCTTTCCTGGGATGGACAGGCATGTATGTGGCCTGCATAGATCCTGAACTGGGAGGACAAGGGGACATTATGGAGGAAAGACCAAAGACGGAGAGTGTAAATTCAACAAGACATCATTTCAAAGCTTCTCCCACTGTTTTTACAGTGGCATTTTAGATCTGAACTAAAACCGCTAAGTGCTGATACCATTGGATGAGTGGACCACTGTCTTGTGCCAGGTTGACTCAACTTTATTTTGTAATAGGGTGCTATGAGCAGCCCACCATTATGAATTCCACACAATAGCCTAGATATAGCCACAGATGATGGGAATCCCAAATGTCAATCAGCTTGCACAAACGTCAGGGGCCATGAGGCAGCACTTTGCCACCACTCCCTAAAACAAGAGCTAGTCTTTTTTGTCTTATTTTTGTGCTCCTTATTGTACCCCAAATACCTCTTCAAAAGTCTATTTACCTTCCAAGTCTTGGATGGTGGAAGACTTGTTTGTGTGATTCCTGGGAATTTTTCAGCTCCTGTATTTTGCTAACAAGGTGACTGGCATTGCTAATAAATGAAAGAAACTCCCACATTAAAGCTGCATATTCCTAGATGAAAACAGAAACACAACAAATGGGCTCAGCTCTACTTGTTCTTCTTCTTCTTGTTGTGTTCCTTCAAATCGTTTTCCAACTTATGATGGTGCTAAGATGAACCTATTGCGGGGTTTTCTGGGGTTGAGAGTATGTGACTCCTCCAAGGTCGCCCAGTGGGTTTCCATGGCCAAGCTGGGAACCAAACCCTGGTCTCCACCACTACACCACATTGGCTCTCTTTACTTTTGTTTACCTCTTGCTATTCAGGGGAATAGCTAGGCAAAAATAGAATTGTAAGACCAGAAGGTCTTGAACATTTTGTTTTGTATTGTTTGTTTTGTTAGATATTGTCAGGATGGAAATGTGCCACTGCATTCTGCCTGGACATTCTGGATTTTGGTAGATTTCCCTAATTCTTCAATTGATAATATATGGGTATTCTTTTGATTACAACAGTGACTGTCCAGAAGAAAGAGTAATCTGCAGTTTATCCAGGCAGGCTTGTACACTTCAAGCACGCAGGAAGGAGGCAGGCTACCTGCAGTGGACCAATCTAGACAGAAGATTTGCACATGCTTTCACAAATGTGGATCACATCTGTCAGCTGGCATTCTTTATCTCTAATTTGTTGTTTTCTTCACACAGAAGCCTGAATCATATTGTTTAGTCAGAACTAGAGTAGACTCAGTGAGTCAATTGTTGAATGGTGAATCAGCACTTAAACACAGTGTATTAATTCTGTGGGTCTTCTCTGCTCAGTACTAGCAATACAATCCAGCACATTTCTTTGGTGCCAGAGCTGACCGCACACACAGCAAAAGCTGCTTCATTCAAACAGGTGCTCATTACATTGCTTTGCCTCACTTTTATAGTGCACCAGATGGCATTAAATCTGTTGGTTTTGGATTCCAGGGAGAGTCAGTCTAAGACCCTTACTTTTGTGTGTGCCTATGAACAAGGATGTTAAAAAGCAAAGGAGTTACAAAGGCCACAAGGAGAAAAAGCAGGGAAGCTAAAGTGTTACAAAACAAATAAATGAGAAACGTCCATGTATTTCTTTTTCAAGTGGTCCAACCTGAATTTTGATTTCTTTACTTCACGGTCCTTTTATTTATAGCACACATCTTTCTCTAGTATTTGCTCCCATTGATAAAGATGGTTTATCACAACCATAGATGGATATGTATCATGATCCTGCATTCACTACAGACAGCCTCCTGGTGGTTATCTGAAAATCACCACACATTTATTGTACCTACAAGCCCAATAGAACAGGGATGGGGAGAGGGGCTAGATTATGCCAGTATACATCTGTTTTAGTACTGCACCAGTGAGTGTACAATACTTTGCCAGCAAGTGTACCTCCAGACTGAGGCTCACTAGAGAAGAAAAGGGACTTAGGATCTGCAGATCACCAAGCTGCCCTCATACTCTACTAGAAATTTCTGGTCACACCACTGGCAATGGTAGCTATGGTAGGCAGAGCTTTCCATCAACTTTTCTGTCTACAGACCTCCATCTCCTCCAGCAAAAAAGTTAGTCCACAACAGCCTCTGAGCCCTCAGCCAGGTAGTATATGATCACTCTCTTGCAGAGCTAACAATTCTACTGTTGTTGTATTGTCTTTATATTATAGGATTGCTCCCTTACACCAGTGCCAATACTCACAGAGGGAAGGGCGGGAGATAGTTTCCCACTCCTCACCAGTCAAGAATCCAGAAACTCCAAAAGATCTGCTGTTGAGAGGAATGCTACGTAAAACAAGCTGGATAGCAACTAGAGAAAAATCAGTTTTTTACAAACGTTAGGCCAAGATCCTACATCACATTCATAACTAGGGAGTTCATCACATGGAGAGCAAATTGGTAAAATGCCATGCAGAAATGGGAATTTAAAACCCAGCTGTTGTTTGTCATGAAAGAGAAACAATAATCTAATCAGAAAGCTCCTTTGTACTTTCAGAATTTAGCAAAAGTAAGAAGGAGCTGGTTTTGATGACTTTGCATTCAGGTTATTTTTGCGTTATTTCTCTTTCATGCAAACGTTCCCTGAAAAACGTCCTGCAAATGCTTCCCCCCCCCCCAACTTTCTGTTCGGGTTAAACCTGCAAATGTGGGTTGTTTCCAATTTAAATTTAGTTTCTGCACGGGATTCATCCCCTATGATAAACTCCTATTTAAATATAGCTATGAATGACCTCAGAAATCAACTCCTGAATCCTACCAGGGAGACAATCCATGTGGTGGAGGGCTTGATTCTCATTGCACAGTTCAGGCATGGGTGACTCAACTGCGCTGCAGACCTCAATCATGTTGAATGTCTCCCTGAGATTTAATGTAGCATTTGGGGAGGAGGCATTTATGATCATGGCAATATTACCACAGTTGTAAAAACATAGCATAGGTGAGTATGAACAGTTATGAATCTGTAATTCCAGATTACAGATCTGTAACTGCAATGCAGCCTCAGTTACAGAAATCCAATTTAATTGACATTGGACTAAAAACAAAGGAAAGGTGCCAGTGTATCCTTGAATTACAAATCTGCTTTGGTTTTACTCTCCTTGCAAGACCTGTAGGCGTAAAGCTCTTTGCAGGTCACCTCACAGAGATTCTGTATGACTTGAATCAAAACATCAGTACCCAGAAAATTCATGTCTGCCCTGAAACGGTCTAATTAAAGCTTCCTCTCCTTTGTCTCAGTGTCTGCAGTCTGTAATCCTTATCAGTGCTCTGTTCCTTGTGACTCTGGCAATTTAGATAAAAATCAGCAGTCCTTAAGCTAAAGGAGCAGCCTAGGAATTAGATCACCCTGTCTGATTATTGTTGCGTTTCCACATTCCTCTGGATTTTTCCTTCATTTTGCATTCCACAGCACTGAGAAGGAACAAAATAGATGGTTATGGAGGGACCATGAGAAAATTCTCCCCACCACACACACAGTTTAGTGACTAAGACCCTTTCAGTTGCTTTGGGGCCTGTAACAAGACTTTACTTCATCAGCATGTCCCCAGGGGTTTCTTCCCCCCCATTGTAATCTAACACTCATTTTGGAGATGTCAGGAAACGTAACTGTGAGTTTCCAGTGCTGCTACACACTAGATGCAGAGGCAGAGGCAGGGCATGGGGGAAGCAGCCGTAGTTGTAGAAAATGCCCCTGAATGACTTTGCTCTGAGTAAATGAGACGTGACAGATGTATCTTTTTGGCTTCTCTGTTGTTAGTGTTATCTGAAAATGACACTGGAGAGAAATAGGATGTTGTATGACATTAGAATTAACTGCCAGGATGAGGGGAGGAAAATCGCACCAGTGGATAGGGTAAAGGAATTTTTTCAAATCTTCAGAGTATTTTCTGAACCAGCTTGGCAGTTTTTCTTGCCCTTTATTTCCCACCCCATCAAATTCAGGGGCTTTGTTTGCGTTTTCAGTACTATGGGGCTAAATATAACTCCCTCTGCTGTTCTATTCTCTCCCTCTCGCATATTTTCCCATCATCCATTCCCAGTATCATTGCTAGTAACGTAAAGCTTTTGTGTAGGAATCGATACAAGCTGTTACAATTCTCCTCCCCAGGGCCCAGCGAGCACAGGAAGGTGTTCATCACAACAAGCTTACCTAGTAGTAAACCCATCAAGACAGCAATCCCGCAAACGTGTGTGTATGTGTGTGTGTTTGTCTTTCGACTCATGGCGAAATTCTTTCCCATGAATTTCATAAAGTTTTCTTAGGCAAGAAATGCTCAGACGTGGTTTCGCCAGTTTATTCCTTTGAAATATAGCCCACAGCACCTGGAAACACTTACTTGGGAGTAAATTCCATTGAACTCAATGGAGCTTACATCTGCTACTGTTTTGCAATGACATGTTTGGGTCCTGTTCACATGCACTCACAGAATCTAGAGACCAATTGGATGGGAAAGTCTGAGAAGCAACTTTACATCGCACAGAACAGAAACACTACATAAAGCTCTATCAGGTTACCTCGATCCCTCACATTTAAGAAAATAAAGCCATCTTCTTAACATTGCAGTACTTCATCCAACAGAACTCTGAATGGTATGAGTTCTTCTGTTCCAAATTTGAATGCTTCTGAACTGGGGAAGTAAGGATTGGTTGCAGTGGCAGAAAAAATATATATAGCTATTTGAAAAGGCACACCTACAGGAAACTTTCCACCTCAGGTGCTTCAGCAGCCCTCTTTTTGAGAGGAGGATTTCCAGCATTAGGCAAATCTTATATCGTGCTGGTGGAGCGTAAAGGTGTTGCAATTCCACTCCTTCCCGTCTCCTCATGCTCTTCACCCTTGATCCTGGAGATAGGTCACATACCCACCCCCAAGCCATTTAGTGGCCAGGGAAGGATGCAGGACGGCCATGTTCCTGCAGATGGATGTGTGAGGATGATATCATTCTTCAGGACCTCCTGGACATCTTCCAAGGACCCCTAGGATGTCCAGGAGCATGCCTTCTTCTCATCTGGCTGAGGAACATGCCAAATATGACCTGGATGCCCTCGCACCTTCCCCTGGCAACTAAATGGCCAGTGGTAGGGGTGTGACCTGGCTTCAGGGTCATAAGCAAATCCCTTCATTGTCAGTGATAAAAAGTCTATAAATATGTGTAACTTTCATGTGTCTTTAGGGTTTTTTTGGGGGGGGGGATATGGAACAAACTCTTGCCACTTTAAGGTTGTGTACAACCCTTAACAGCAGCTGAAATGCCCTATTGTACTGTTACCCCAAGGTCTGGCCCTCTGTACCTTCCATCTTTCTCAATATCAAGTTGATATCAAAAAGGATGTTTGAAGCATGTAGCCAAGTGCAGGAAACTAGCCATGCCATATAATTAGATCTGTGATCATATTTGCCCGCTCAGCATGTGGGAAGCTCAAGAGCACATAGCCAAAGATAGACCAGTCAAGACTGGAATCTGCATAATCCCTTCATTGATAGGAGTGATGGTGGGTGAGAGATCTTGTGTTTACAAGTGAACAAAAATAGAAGAATACAGTCAGCCCTTCATGTTCAAAGGGGTTCTGTTCCAGAATCCCCTGTGCATGGCAAATTCTGTGGGATCTCAAGTCACATTCTCTTCAATGGTTTGTGACATGCATGTGACTGTGTTGGCATGGCCATGTGTATGTACCACCATTGGGGAGAATGGGGCAGGGCAATCTGTGGAAGCTCCAATCCACAAATGGCAAGCCCATGGAAAGAAAGCGCCAACTGTGTTTCCCTCATTGTCCAGAGGTATTTGCACTGATTATCCAGCCATTCACAAGTTCCCTTTTCATTCTTCCCTACTTTAAACTTTTGCCTTGGGATACATTTTGCCCTATAAGTATGCCTACTCAGGCACCCCCAATTCATTCATTAATAATAATAATAATAATAATAATACTTCATTTTTATCCTGCCTCTCCATCAGGAGGCTTACGGTAACAGAAATTCATACAATCTCCTCCGACAGGCCATTCCATAATCTGGAAGCAGCCCAGAGTTTGAGTTCAGACAGGCCTTCTGTCAGTATCCCACTTGAGCCTTCAGCATTGCTGACACTCCATGATCAACAGGCAGCTTCTGAGACATTTCACTTCACAGTATCTGCCAACTGGAGCTTCCTTCTGGAATCACTACAGTATATTTTTAGATTGTAAGCCTGAGGGCAGAGAAATGTCTAATTAACAAATTGTAAGCCACTCTGATAGCCTTGGCTGAAGAGTGGGGTATATAAATAATAATGATATAATTCCTTCAGTCACTTTCTGCTATCACCTTTTATTTTAGTTCTTCGATGTGTGCCTTAGTGAGTGTCTTTGTGTGAATGGTGAATCCCTTTGATTACAAATAAAACTACATTTGGACTTGCACTCAAGAGTTGTGTTTCATGGAACTGGTATATACTGGCTTGATCCCCACTTTTAGTTACCTGACCACTCTTGCTGCTGTCATTTGAGCTAATTAGATTCCCTATTTGAATATTAATTGTGGGTTCCCTCTCAAGACCCTTGCATTTTTGGGTAACAGCACACAACCATTAAAAGTACAGAAGTCCTGTCTCGTCTTTCATCTGGCAACTCTACTTCCTTGTATCACCAAAAGGATGTGAGACCATATATTGCTGCTACTTGTTGTGCACCAAAGTAATGCCACATGGCAAGACTTCCGAGTGGCAGTTCGCTGTAGAATTCCTTGCCATTAGAAATTCAGTCTTTTCCCTTGTTTGTCATTCAGGCTTATTTCATCAGTGTAAAATATGTTTATTTGGGCAGATGTCAGAGAATATGGAAGTGTTGCTTGGCTGCATGTTTTTAACCATTAATTTGTGGTTGTGGGTTTGTTACTGTATATAGGATCTGATACAACATGGCCAATCCAACTGCATTCAGAAGGCCGTACTCCTCTGCTGCTGGAACATCTTTTCCCTATTGTCTCCAGGGTTGCCAGATGAAATAAAGAGCAGGGCTCCTGCACCTTTGATCATTGTGTAAAAGAAGGAATTTCAGCAGAAATTTTTGTGAGAAGCAACAGCTGCTGAAATTACCTCTTCTGCACAACGGTTAATTGGATAGGGGCCTGTCCCTTATTTTTTCTGCCAACTCTAGTTGTTGTGAATAAGCATGTACATGATCCCATTTACAACACTCCTTTAGGTTTAAGGGCTTTCCATATTCATTCAAACTTCCAAGTGCTGGATACTTGCAACTGTTAAGAGCCCTGCAGTGATGGCCCTTCCTACCTTGAAAAGCAACATCATTTAAGCAATATGACTAGGATATAGGATCCAATGCTGTGGTTTATTCCAGTTTCACTGTTACCTTGGAGCTGGATGATTGTCAATGATAGAGTGGAGGCCTAAGTCCCAGATATTCCTGCACAAAGTTCTATGCACTCCCCACTTCTTGTTACAGATACTCATCTGGCGACTCATACCATCTTATGCAGCAACTAGGTTCCACACTAGGAAACAGATGGTACAAATGTCTTACTTGTTAGCTTCTGTTCCAGTTTCTGGTAATGTAAAATGTAGTTTTTGAAAAGACTAAGGCTAACTGTTCTGCATTTACTAACATAGGAATAAGCCCCACTGAGTTTAATCAGTAAAAATGCATACAGTTACATAGGGGCTGGACAGACTGCCCCAAAAGGGCTACCTGCAGCTGCCCGTTTTTGCCATGGATGGAGGCCACATCAACCAAACAGCATGGCCTCTGTGAGGCATAAAACGAAACCACTTCCAGCGGGTTCTTTCTGGGATGCACCCAGGGCGCCATTGCTGCCTTTGTGCACACTGATGCTATACATGTGGTGCAGCGCCATTTGGATGCTGCACCACATGTACGTCATCATGCCAGGCCCCATGTGGATGGGGGCTAGCTATAATGGCACCTGTACCATGCAGTAGGGCTCAGGAGCATGTGGATGCCCCGCTCTCCTGAGCCCTAAAATTGGCCCGAGGCTGGCGCAAGGCTCCAGTCTGTACTAGGCCTTAGTTACTTTTAAAAACATGCAATGAATTATTAGCTGTCTTCCAGAAATATGTCCAAATTGTTTCCATGAATCATACAACACAACCACCTTTTCCCTTATTAAAAGAAACATATTTAGAAGCCTGACATGTCAACCCTTGCTTTCCCTTTATTGAGCCGAAGAGCTCTCGTATTTTAGGCTCTACCTCTGAGAAAATAGTTCTATACTTTTTTCATTCTTATTTCCACCCCCACTTTTATTTCAGGAAAAAATGTCAGGTTCATATATCCCATTTTTCAGGTGGGCAACCAGAAATAAATGTAGTTGGTTAAAGGAAGGCTCCTTTGGTTTAAAAAAATTACCTCGATATGGCCCCATGGTATTTTTCATATTGGGAATCTAACTGTGTACCAACTGTACTGTTGCTATTAATTGTACAGATGCAACTGCTTCCAAATTATTCTTCATTGACAACTGCAACATGCTGCAAAATTGTTTACCTAAACCTTCTGCTCAAATCTGTACTATTTGCCATGCCACATCACTTTGGTTAGAAACCATTGGCTCAAGTCTTTGTCTCCTAAAGCTATACTACAGAGATTACTAGAGAAACCAAACAATTCATACTGCAGTGCTATGCATGTCTACTTAAAAATAAACCCTGCTGAATTCAGTGGAGTGAATGCTGTAAGCCCTGTTGAAGGCAGTGGAACTTACTTTTGAGCAAACATGATTGTGTTGTAGCTATCTCATGTAGGTGCAGATAGGGTTGTGCTATGAGCCAGTTACTTACATTAATTATCCAAAGAATGAACTATTCCTCTCAATGGATGGAAGAAAGTGACTGGCACTAGACAGCTGAAAAACAAAACAGGAACTGGAGAGGGGCACCTCTGGCTCTTTTTCCTGATTCTCTTGTCAACTCCATCTGTTTTAATTCCCCTAGGCTTCTCTTACTCAGCTATGATTCACTCCAGCTGCTGTGGTTTTGTTTGCTTACCATTCTGAGGCAAACGTTGCACACAGTATGTGCTCTGGAGTGCACATCGGCCAACTTTGCCATGTTTCAGGAGCGACTAGGGTCAAGATTTAAAGGTGTCTCAATTATGGAACAAGCCCCTGCCAGAAACTGATTTCAAATTTGCATTAAGTGAAGCTCAATTGAATTAATGTGCAGCCTCTCAAGCATATAAATAAATTAGAAGAAAAAATAATTTTTAAATTCTTTTTTTTAAAGTCACACTCCAATAGTCAAGAACAACAAAAATACATTCATCATCTTTGGCAGTGTGTGTGTGTGGCATGAAGGGTCTCCATGAAAACAGTATACTCAGGCAGTGAGGAAGACCTGAGAAGCAAGAGAAAGCAATGCTGCCTTGTTCCTGAAGGACATGGGGAGGTAACTAAGCAGGAGTTGACCTTTCTCCAGCCAGTCCCAAATCCTATGCATCAGGACTTGGGGCCAATACAGACCGGCACTTTATGCCAACCTGTACGAGGAGTAGGGCTAGATAAGGGCTGAGCGTTTACATGCTCAGAAACTCTAGTTTGCTGCCCGGGCACCATCTTGGCACACGCCCATTCAGATGGCATATGCCATGATGATGTCCATCATGTGCATTGTCCAAATGGTGCTGCACACAAGAGGAGTCATTAGGCCGCGCCACAGCCCTTATTGTGCCCCTTTAGGGTGCAAATAGAAGCCATGTTTCATGGCTTCTATTTAATAATAATAATAATAATAATAATAATAATAATAATGTTTTTATTTATACCCCGCTCTTCAGCCAAGACTATCAGAGCGGCTTACAATTTGTTAAACAAACAGCTTTATTTACAATTGTAAGCTATTTGCCCCCAACAATCTGGGTACTCATTTTAGCGACCTCGGAAGGATGCAAGCCTGAGTCAAGCTTCAGCCCTTTGCTGGTCTTGAACTCGCCACCTTCTGGTTTTGAGTGAGTGGCTGCAGTACAGGCATTTAACCACCTGTGCCACCAGGGCTGTGTGGCATATGGCTGCCACATCCCCAACCTAGAGCTTCCAGGGGCGGCACAGAGCTGCCCTGAACATGCTTTTTGTACAGCCCCTTAGTTGGTTGCTTCAGTTTGCCCCCTGGCATTCCCCAAACAGTCTGAGATGGCCTGATTTGGCCAAGCCTTCATCTGAACACGATCAGAGGCTTAACAACCCTGGTCAAAAACATCAGAAGAACTCTGGTCAAAAACTCCAAAGGGCTCAGCACTGGCAGTCTGGGGAAGGAGGTTTTGCTTCATGAGGAACTAACACCTGTCTTCAGCAGCAGCAGCCATTTCTTTCAAGGTATGCCAGTGCTTCAAAAGCAAACTGGCATCTAGAACATCTGGAGGTGGTGGAGGGACTGCATATATCTTGAATTTGCAGAAGTAACTCCTTTTTATTAAATATAAACCACCTTGAGAACTTGGCTTAGTAGGTGGAGGAGACAGAAAGACAGATCTTGAGGATGCTGTTGTTTCTATGTCAGTGAGGCTATGAATCCATTGTGAGTTTGACTGTGAACTTTAAAGGAGCTACCCAAGTTGCTGAATCCTATCTTTCAGATTAAAACAACAACAACAACAACAACAACAACAACACACACACACACAGAGTGGATTTACCACTTCCATAGAGTCATTGACTGCCACTAAATCTCTGCACAGAGCAATTCCTCTTGCCCTCCCCCGCCACACTTTGTATAGTAGGAGAGGAAAACAACAGAACTGAGAAAAATGCCACCTGCTTTGAACAATCCCCTCTTATAGAATCCTAGATGTGGATGATACCACCAGAGTCATCCAGTCCAACCCCCTGCCATGCAGGAATGCACAGTCAAAATACTCCAAACAGATGGCCATTCAGAATCCATTTAAAAACCCCCAATGAAGGAGGTGCCACCATACTTCAAGATAGTGTATTCCACTGTCAAACAGCATTTACAGTCAAGATGTTCCTTTTAATTGCTAGTAAAATCTCTTTTCCTGATTACCCTGCCAATGCCCTGCCCATTGAACTTTTGGTCTGCAAAACCAGTTCATTTTAATAAAAAAGCAGCATTTAGGTTGGCCTTTGGAATTCATTTGTATGCATTAGGCATAGCGAGGGAGATTTCTTTCAACGCAATCCTCCATGTTTCTTCAGAGGGTGGCTACCAAGAAACTCTTTAGCAGCAAACCAAAGTTGTAAGCAAGCTACAGCGGAATTATAACTTATTAAAAGGACATACACTGGTGCAAACCAGGGCCCCATTCCCACTACATTTTGATTCGAAGTGTGAGGCGGGCTATATGACCCTCATTCACACTCGAATCGACTTCCGATCCTCATCAGATCGATTAGTGGAGGAAAGGACTGGGTTAAAAGCAAATAGCTCAGGCTTTCCTGACACTAGTTTTAAAGTGGTCTTTTTCAGAAAACACGATTCTGAAGTGGGAACATTGGTCAGAATCGTGTTTTTTGGGGGTTTTTTTGGAGGGGGGTATTGACCGCAAGATCAATCTTGTGCATTTGTGATCTTGTGCATTTGCATCAGTATAATGAAGAAAAAGAAAACACACACACACACTTGCTCCTGGGGGTCCTTCCTTCCTTCCTTCCCCCCTTCCTTCCTTTTTTCTTTTTTTCTTCATTATACTGATCACAAATGCACAAGATTGCAAATGCACAAGATTGATTTTGCGATCAATACCCCCCTCCATAAAAAAAATTCCCCTGCGGGAAGGGGATGGGGCGTTAAGGGCTGTCACCTTACATGGCAGCTCCAGTGGGAACGACAAGCGTTCTGGCTAAGAAAGTGGTTCCAAACAAGGTCCCTTTTCATAGTGTGAATGAGGGGCCTTTTGGAATCGCCTTCATAAGCGAAGCACAGCCTGGTTCCAACGCAGGTTTTTCCGCAAGCGGGAATGGGCCCCAGGTTTTGTTTTGTTTTTTGCATCGCAGATGCTTATGATGATCAAGCCTGTTTTGCCACCCTGATTATTGCAATGTTTATATATTTGATTTCTTACTATGTTTCGCTTCCCTTGCTTCTCACATTCCATGTTCCTGTAATATGTGGATGCAGTTTCATACTTTCATCTCTGAGTATGTCAACAGTTGAACATCCTTTCTCCTTGAGTCTATTTGCTTCACTAGCCACAGTCCTCTGCTGTACCCCAGTAGCTTGTTGAGTGCCTTCTGACCTGGAAGTCTCATATTCTGGAATTATGTCTTTATTCATTATGGATTGTCTCATCATGGGGGTTTTTATGCTAAAAGTCATTCAAATGCATTTATTATGCCTCCTTCTATGCAATACCACTGCTGTTGTTTCGGAGAGAAAGTCTACCACTGTCACCCTCCCACTACTGCTGCTTCCCAGTAGCTGTTTCATACATTTAGTCTGGCATGCCAGCAAAAAGCCTGTGTGACACAGGAGGCCCTACCAGCAGCACTGGTGCCATCAGCATAGCCTCTTGCCTCACAGGAACTGGTGCCTGCATCGTACAGCCCCTATATGTATGTAGGTAGGTAAGCAGGTAGGTAGGTAACACTTGGGCTTTGCTTGAGATAGTAGATATGCCTTGAGCCAGCACTGGCTTGGGAACACTAGCTGTGAAGGATCATTCACTGGGAATTAAAATGTTGCGTTCTGAGCTGCTTGATGTGAAGCCACAGGAATGAATGCTGAGATTGATTTATTGACAGAGTTGACTTTGCCCTATTGGTGAGCCCAGGTTCTGAGGCGGCAGGGTGCCTCATTTGGATATTATGAAATGAGGCACATGTACACAGATACCTTGCTTGAACCATAGCCCAGCAGTATTTTTACTATCATTTTCTTTCCAGAAGAAGCATCGGAAACTGTGGAGGTATGTGTGTCCATCTTTTCACGTCATGTATTGATGATTCTGGAGACCAGGGTTCAATTCCCAGCTCAGCTATGAAACCCACTTGGTTACCTTGGGCAAGTCACAAACTCTCAGCCTCAGGGGAAGGCAATGACAAACCTCCTCTGAACAAATCTTGCCAAGAAACCGCATGATTAGGGGCAACTTAGGACGACCACAAGCCAGGAGTGGCTTGAAGGCATAGAACAACAAATTTGAAATACCTGGGATTTTTTGAGGAAGCCAAGATGATTCAATTGGTGGGAGGGCCATCTCCTGCACAAGTAAACTCATCTGCCATAGCACCAGCTTTGAGAATTTGTACTTTGGTTTAGGGGCAAAGATACAAAGATGCTGCCCAGCAGTGTCTCTGCCTGATATGGTCTAGATGGTTTCAGAGCTAGAGCTAGAGCTGGAGCTGGAGAACTCCATGAAGTTAGTGTAGGGAACTTCAATGAGGCTGTCCTGATGGGATCATTTCAGGTCTACCATGACAACAATGGGGCTGTTCCAGTAGGTTGTTGAACCATCACACATAGCTGGACATACTCTTGACCTCATCTTTGCTGTTGAACAGATGAAGGATGATCTCAGTGTTTTTTTTGTTTTGTTTTGTATTGTTTTTGGGGTTTTTTGGTGGGGGGGGGAAGATGATTTGCAATAGCACTTTTATATGAGATCACTTACTTCAGAAATTTGAGTCTGCTGGTTGTGGACTTTACCAGCAGGTTTGGGTTAAGGCGCATCCACCTGGAGACATATGTATTGTGAAGCACCCCTGAATTCTCTAGTGGATTTTCTGGCTGGTGATTGAGGCTTTTGTTGCATTATGGAACCAAGGATTGAAAAGGTCCATCAATACAATCGTTCCTAAGATCCCAATCTAGGGTTGTGAAGGACATAATTCACCGTGGCATACAGAAACTGGCTGGATCACAGCTAGTTTAGGTGGCCTTAGGTCACAGAGTGAATAAGATTGAAGATCAGACCAAACTCTTGGTTATGTCTATTATGTAGCACTTATTTTGGAAAATACCCTTTTCGGGACAAGATGCCTGAGTGTGTGATGCAGGGCAGCTTAAGATGTTATTTGAGGAAACATTATCTGGTCCCACTTCAGTCTGGTTTCTACCACTCTCAGATTCAGCACAGATTGCCCTGGAATTCTTAATGGCTTTTGATACCATTGGTTGTGGTATCTTACTAGATTGGCTTCATCAGACAGAAGACATTGTGTTACAATGGTTCCACTCCTTTCTGTGGGCTCAATTTCAGAGTGTAGCATTGGGAAATTCCTGTTCAGCCCCACAGTATGTATCTGCTGGATGAGGTCATTATGCTGAGATGACACTCAACTCTTCCTCTCCTTGTCATTGGAGTTATCTAGAACTATGCAGGTATTGGACCAGCACCTGGGTTCTGTAATGGGCTGGATGAGGGCCAATAAACTGAAACTGAATCCCAATAAAACAGAGGCCATGCTAAGTAAGCTCTGGGTGGATTTGCACTCTTTCTGAAGAAGCTTGGTAGTAGTCCATTGTCAATCTCTCTCACTGGAGGCCCAAGTGGACTCCATGGCTTGGAGTGCTTGGTGCCAGTTTCTACTAGGGTGGTGGGGTGGTCAGAGATGCCTTTTTCTGGATGTGTATAACTTAATCACATTAGTCCACACACAGATAACTTTTCAGTTTATTGTTGTGGTGGTGCCTTCAAGTTGTTTCTGACTTATGGTGACCCTAAGACATTCATATCATGGAGTTTTCTTGGCAAGTTTCTTCAGAGGAAGTTTACCATTGCCAGCCTCAAAGACTCAGAGAGTGTAACTTGCCTAAGGTCACCCAGTGGGTTTACATGCCCAAGCCGGGATTCAAATTCTAGTCTCCAGAATCATAATCGAATGCTCAAACAACCACACAACACTTTAGATTATGACAATCTGTTTAAGGAGCCAGTGTGATTTAGTCACTTTAGTGCTGGACTAGGACTCTGTGAGAAATAGGTTTGAATCCCTGCTCATCCATGGAAATATGTTAGGTGACTTTGAGCAAACCACACTTTGTTGTTGTGTGCTTTTGAGTCATTTCCTTACACCCTGATTTTACCCTATGCTGTGGCCAGCACTATGGGTTTTAATATGAATGATATGTTGTTTTATTTTATTTGATAGTAACTTGATTTTAATTTTTGCTAGTTTAATTCTATTTTAAGAGGTGGGTGTTAGGGGATGGGATTCTTGAGCCATTTTAAACAGTTGTTTTTAATCTGTTGTACCCCGCCTTGATTGTTTTGACAGAGGGGTGGGTAAGAAATAAAAATTATTATTATTACTTATTATTACTTATTAATTATTATTATTATTATTATTACCCTAAGGTGAACCTATCATAGATTTTTTTTGGCAAGTTTCTTCAGAGGCTGAGAGAGTCCAGATCACCTAGTGGGCTTATGAGGCCAAGCCAGGATTCAAACCCTAATCTCCAGAATCCTAGTCCAACATTTAGAGTACTACACAACACTGGTTCGCCCAAGACACACCATATGAACCTAAAAGAAGACAATGCAAACTTCATCTGACTATACCTTGTCAAGTAAACCCTGTGATAGGGTCTCCATAGGTCAGAGATGATTTAAAGGCATGTAACAACAAAGTGTTACATGGGGTTGCTCTTGGCGATGTATCAAAAACTATAGCTGGTCCAAACTACAGCAGCAAGCCTGTTGACTAAAGTCTCTCTCTCTGGCTTTTCTTTGCTAATGAAGATTTAGGAAGGACTCATCCCACGCTTAGTACAAGCGTGTTGATGACTAAAAAGACCGATCCAAGATAAACAAGTCCGGTTACAGAAAGTACAGCAGAAAGTCTCCTTGGGTGATGTTTCCAAGTTGTGGTTCTTTCTGCATTGTCGTTTCTCTTCGAGACTCGTTTGGCATGAGTTCTCAAACGAGGCTGCAGCATTATGGATAGTGCGTCTCCATGCTTCCCGATGTGAGGCCAGGGCAGACCATTGTTGGTGATCAATTTGGCCAAGCTTGAGAGGGAGTCCTTGTATCTCTTCTTTGGGGCCATACAGATAACTCATAACACAGATCTTAAAGGAGATGCACTGAAAGCCTATATGCTTCCACTCCAAATTCAAGGTGTTGGGGATGACATTTAATGCCCTAATTGGCTCATAACCTCAGTAACTGAAGGAATACTTGCCTGAAGTCTGAGGTCTGCAGAAGGGCCCTCCTCTGTGTAAATAAACTGATATAAAGCTGATATAGGTTAGTCATAAAGATGGAAACATTTTCAAAAATATTTGGAAAATGATTTAAAAACCATTTTTCTTGAGTGCTGGGGAACTCTAACAAGAAGGATCCTGAACTGATGAGAATCATCACAGGCTGGGACTGTGCAACATTCACGCATGGTTTTGTGCAGAAAACAACATTTTCTGCATAGAGATGCTATTGCTTACAGAGAAAATCTGTTTTCTTTGCACAAAAGGGTGAATTTTGTGCAGACTAAGTCCCCCTGCTACAGCATTTTCTGCACAGGAAACAGCATTTTCTGTGCAGAAAATAATGTTCTGCACTCATTTGTCACAAATTTGTTGTATTTTTGTGTGTGCAGAAAACAGCATTTCCTGTGGAGAAAAAGAAGATGCTGTTTTCTGCACAAAACACCACATGCAAATTTGGTGTGGAATAAGTTCCGAACTGTTCCAAATTTTCAAATGATCTTTGAAAATTGTGCAGTTTTTGAAGATTTTTTTGGAGTTCGAAGAAAATTGCTAAAACTTTCACACTCCTTGCCATTGGCTAGGCTGCAAGGGCTGCTGGGTGTTGCAGTCCAACTACATCTGGAGCTGGAGCTTATGTATCCTCTGAGTATTTTCAGATGATTGCACATAAAAGCCACACTGTGCTCAGAGAATCTCACCTGTTTTATCAGGGCCTCAGTTGTGTAGAAGAGGAGCCTATAGCCATTGATCTTGGATGTGTGCTTTCCAGTTCTTCCCTACTTGCAAGTCCACATGGATTCTATGGAAAGTCTAAGCAGGGCTTTGGTTGTCCCCTAATCCTAGAAGCAGTCGTATTATATTATTTTGCTTCCCATTCCATTTTCTTTCCCTCCTCGCTCTCAAAGTAGAAACCACTTTTCCAAGTGATCAGTTGTGCTGGAGTATGATGACTGAGCATTTATCTTTTGCCTGTGCGCCTCCCACATTCTCAGAGAAAGGCAGGGAGAAGGGAGAGAGAGAGAGAGAGATGTAATTTATATCAGGTTGTTGATTCCTTCTCCATCTCACCCCAAGTCTGCCAAAGTTGTCTTAACACACCAGATTCTGCATGACACACAGGGCTGACTGCAGCCTGGCAGGAGCTGACAAAACAGATTCGGCTTGCTGAGGTGACTATGGATTGATCTCCCCGAGAGACTCCCTGCAGCATGCTTCAATAAATGAAGGAAGGTATTAACCTGGTATTTGCTGGATGGGGAGCTGGATAGATATATAGTGTGACTCTTCAAACAGTCATGCATCCAATATATCTTACCATTTTATGCTACCCAATCTGAATGCTACCCAAACTGCAGTGGTTTCTCAGTTTTTTTTCCCCTCTCTGTACTCCATCACACACCTCTTCCTGACTGGAAGCCAGTTCCCACTTTCTCTCTTATTTATACTTTGGGGTGATTTAGGGAGGCAGATGAATGGGATTTGGGGGATATGAGTTTAATGATTATTAAAAAGAAGTGGCAATGGGGGAACAGAAAGCACTGGCTGCTATTATGGGATTATTAGCTTGGTGAATATGATTGATGGCAATGTCAGTGCCCCTCCCTGTCACCACTACTCCAGTCACTGATGCCCACCTAAATATGATAGCATAGCTTGGTACTGAACAGGATCTTGGTCCAAATACCCACTGGCTGGACGAGTTTAGCATAAATATCAGCAGGTGAAGCAATGTTGCACCAGCACTATGTAACCCCTATGCAAAATGGCAAGGTTGCAAAAGACATGTCAGAATGATGGGAAGCCATTGTACAATGTGCTGGGTGCAACCCCAATATTCACCTGAAATTCACAATGTGCAGTGGGCAGTGTTGCTGACATTCCCTGAAATACATCTGTTGGGCTACCAGAAATAATTTGCCCTGTATGAATAGCATGATTTATGCATCAGCGTCTCACTCACAGAATGCCAGCCACTGTCTTTGCTAAGCACACGTGGAGCACAGGTTATGTGATGGGTTTTATGACCTCCACCTTACCTTTGACTTACATTATACTTAATCCCTCCCCCAACTTCCTCTGCTATTGCATTTTGCCTTGGGCCATTCTTCTTCTAAATGACATTTTTGCCATTCGCAGCTGCAAAGGAAGAATTGCAAAGGGAACAAAATGTGTGATCACATATTAGAAATTCTTTGAGGTTTTGTAGAAAGGACTCTTTAGGGAAGCACATGGTGCTGATTAAAGCATTTTATATAAATTGTTAACCACACCCCCCCCTTCCAAAAAAGCTGAGCTCATCCATCAGGCATGCTGAATATAATGCTCTGCATGTGCAGTTCCATGCCCTCCACCCCCAATGCCCTATGAGACACTGCTACGGGGAAGGAGGGAGCAACAAAGAAGCAGAGTGTGCTCTCTGCAATTCACCAGACAGAGAAAAACAAACAAGATGTCTCTTTTTTCCTCGGGCTGGGGAGAGCTTCACCTGGATGGAATGTGATCCCCACTACGTTGTTGCCTTCCCTTCTCTTAGCCATTAAATGACTGTAAGAGATTAACAGATACCTGGCAGGATGTTGCCAGGATGTTTTGCTACAGAGAGGGCTTGTCATTTTTTTTTCCCTCTGAGGGTGAGAAAGTGTAACTTGTCCAAGTTCATCCAGTGGGTTTGCATGGCTGAGCAGAGATTTGAATTTGGTCTTCCAGAGTCTTGCTCCATCACTCAAACAATTACACCAGACAGGCTTCTATCCTGCCCACTAATGCAGATCCCGCTGTATGAGAATGGTGCTGTGCTTACATACAAGCCGATTGAGCTATAATTCAGGACCCTAGAAAGGTAATGCCTTTCTCAGCCTTCTTTAAGGCTGAGAAGGAATCTATTTACTGCCAGAGATGGCTAAGCTACACAGAGGTGGAACACGGACTCTGACAGAACTAACCATTTGTACAGTAGAGGTGAGCAACTTGTGGCTCTCCAGATGTTTTTGGCCCATGATTACCATCAGGTGTAGTCATTATACCTAGGTTATGGGACTGGCAATGCAACATCTTGAAGACCACAGATGTCCACTCTTCTTCTACAGGTAGTGGTATCACTAGGGTTGCCATCAGCTGGTTTGGTAATTCATGGTGTCACCCCCACCCCCACCAGCCTTCTCCCATACCACACCAGATAGAATCCTTAGTCATGTTTTTAATACTAATTTTACTTGTAAATCATAATTTCTGTATATCACCGAATGTGAGGGTAGTAGTTGCGACATAAACAACTAGCAACACTACAATTATATGTTTAAAGTACATTATCATAAGCACAGCCTAAATGTATTACATAGGCCCCGGACAGATGGGCCAAAAACCGTGTGCCGCCACCGATACTAGGGTTTGGGATCGTGCACCAACTGCATGACCCCGAACCCTAGGATGTACAGGTTCTGCCATGACTGTGCGGCCCTGCCCACATGGGATGCACATCCATGATGCAAGCGTGGTGCAGCATCCATATGTCGCTGCACCACACTTATGTCATGGACGCACAACAGGTGCAGTCATGGTGTGTGGAGCACAGTACAAAAAGAACCTGCTTTTAGCAGATTCTTTTTACTGCGAAGGGATGCTACAGGGTTTGGCTGCTGCAGCGTCCCTCAGCAGCAGAAGGAGCAGCTGTAGACCGCCTTTTCAGGGCTGTCTGTACAGCCCCATAGTTTCATGTGATGAAAATGAAAATTTGGTAAGATGTGAAGTTTTTGAAGAAAATTTAAAAAGAGAAAGTCTCCTTTCTCCAGCCATTGAGCCTCACACCACTCACACCTACTCTTCTGCTGAGCTCCAGGGTTTTAAAGGGAAGTGGGTGAACACTACAGTCCATTTCTGCCACAAGGCAGATATTTTGCGGAAAGTGGTGTCACCCTCCAACCTTGCCCAACCTTGACATAGAAGTGCTTAGTAGAGCTCCCGAATTGCACTGGGTCAGATTCAAAGCATTCACCTTCTATTATTATTGATACACACATGCTTCTACTTAACTGTCGCCCATAGACATTAATGGGCATTTTGAGTGCTCAGCTTTAGCTGTAGCATGATCTGTATTCCTAATTGTTTCACATTTTATGGCGAGTGTTCTGGGGGTCACTATTAGCTAACTTCAGAATTGAAAAAGGCATGCATGATATGGCTACTAATGCCTGTTTTAATGTGACTAACACTGTAATTAAAGCAGCTTGAACATTAGGACAACATTCTGTGGTAGCACCTCTCTAATTACGGCTAACAGCAACAGTTCAAGTCTGAAGAGAATTCATAAATCTTAGTTCCACAAAAAAGGCAGCGGGCAAATTTAGCTTATCAACAGAAAGTCACCTCTAGCTTTCTTCTTTTCAGTTAAAAGCTCCCACTTTTTCCCAGTGCACATGGCACCCTGCATATGTCCTGTAATACATGTATGGCTAGGGGGAAAGAAATGTTCTCATAGCCCGCCTGTTCTGTTACATTAGCTGGGATGGCTTCTTGGCTCATTTGGAGACACATGGTCAAGTATCTCAAATATTTATCCATTATTCGGTGTGGCAGCTGGTGGCTTCCATGTCGGGGGGGGGGGCAGTGTATTTGCTCTGTGTTTTAATTTAATAGGTTCAACACCTTGAGTATCTCCTTTAGATTCAGACTAAAATCCAGAATGGATAGACCACCACACCATTGGGGAAGCCACAATCCTCTCAAATGACTTGTTGCTTATCTGTTGCAGATAGAGTGGGCAACAAAATGAAACAAAAACAATGAAATAAAAATTGTATACGTGACCTGGATATTCCCTTGCATATTAATTGAGTCTACCTAAAAAGCAAAGTACAGTTTTCTGCATAGTCTTGACTATTCCACACAGTAAATTACTTTGTAAATTAAGATAAAAAAACAATTGTAGAATATAATAAAAAGTGGCCTTATAAATATTCAGTCAGTTCTCAAACTTAATGTTTCTTCTTGTTGTTGTTGTTGTTTGCTTTCAAGTCATTTCTGACTTATGTTGACCCTAAGATGAACCTATCATGGGATTTTCTTGGCAAGTTTCTTCAGAGGCAGTTTGCCATTGCCCTCCTCTGAGGCTGAGAGAGTGTGACTTTCCCAAGGTCACCCAGTGGGGTTACATGGCTGAGACAGGATTTGAACCCTCATCTCCACATTCGTAATTCAACACTCAGACCACTAGATGTAGACCACACTTATGAACTTAACGTAGTGGGTATGATATGAAAAACAAGCAAGCAAAAGGGAGATGCATTGGGTGTCTCACGAAACTGACCTGTTAAGAACTTTGAATAACACAAACATTATCGCAGAGGCAGGACTGGGGGAGAAGGATGTGTGTCATGAGCTTAATGTCAATGTCACTGGAGTCAGCAATAGGTATAAACAGAAAGGGAGAGGGAGTTGCAGAGTTAGATAGGGAAAGACCTTGGAGTTAGGGTTTGTGTTTTAGTGTGCCCTAAGGATGAAGAGCCTTAGTGACTACGTTATACTGCTGGGAAGGGCAGTTAAAACGGTTTTAGGTACCCAAGATAGGGAATTGGTTAGGGACCAGTGAGTGTCAAGAGAGGAATAACCTTGAGTGGATGAAGAGCCTGAGATGCTAGGTTATACTGCAGAGAAAGGCAGTTAAAAGTTTTAAAAAGAAAGGACTACCAGTAAGAGTGTCCTGGGAGAAGTGAAGTGTTAATCTCTGAGGAGAATAGTAGACAGTGAAAAGGGAAGCACGAACAGTTAATAAAGGCGTAAGAAACAAGAGTGTAATAAAGAGTTTGAATGGTTTTGGGGTACTGTAACGAACACATATAAGGACAAGAAAACACAAACGTACAAGAGTGTAACAAATAAAGTATATCAATAACGTATCCAATGTGAACAACATCCCACACAAGTGATACTGTATTTAAGCCAACCTGAAAATAAACTCATAACGTTATTTCAATAAATGACTGTCTGGAGTGCTTTCAGAGATACAGTTACACACTACCAACACTGAGGAAAATATTTTGGTATTAAGTCACCTTGAGCAGTTTGGGGAAAAAACAGGTCTTCATCACAGGTTGGTGGGAGCTATGGCACAAGGTGACGAAGGAGTAAAGGGGTTTTAAAAAGGGAAATAAAGAGGTTTGGGGCAGAACCGTCACATTCTAATAATAATAATAATAATAATAATAATAAATGCCCCTCTGAACAAAGCAATCAGGGAGGATTACAACAGAATATAGCAATTCAAACACGTTGGTTGTTTCCTGTGCTGACACCCAATTCTGCATCTAAGTAAGGGAGCTGGAAATGTCAAGCTGGAAGGAAATGAAAGAGAAGATGCCTGTTTTCCTTCTTGACCCTGCTAAAATAAACAAAAACAACAACTACCACCATCATCAAATCTACAAGCCCCAAACAAACCTACGATTTTTCTTAAATGCATTGTTTTGTGGCGGGTCCTTACTTGTATGCCCCTTCCAAGTGCAAAAACACTATTTTTTCCCCCAAAGGACATGGGGTGAACCTCTGAGGTCTTGGAGAGGCAATGTATCTCTAAACCCCCTGCATTTGTCCACCGTTCTCCACAGCATTAAGGATGTAATTCTTCACTACGTTTATTTTTGAAGGAAGCAACAAATAATTTTAGCAATTTTCTTCCTGCTGAGAAATATTATTTCCTGTGCAATGTATACCTTTTCCCAAGTAGAGAATTCTGTTTCCTGTGCAAAACAACCATGTGCAAATTTTGCGCAGAATAACTCCTGAACTATAAAGATTCTCTTCAGTCCAAAACTCTTCTCACCAGGCCTTCTCAACACAGACAGAGACAGAGCGACAAAGAGAGCTAACATGTTTTTCTACCATTTTCAAAATTATTTCCTGTATTCTTCCCATCCCTGTACAGCATTGATTGTTCCTACACAGATCTGTCTGATTGTAGTAAAAGAATTATTTATAAAGCATGCTTTAATATTGTTTACATGTTTTCAGAGTATCTTAGAAGATCTCTGGCAACTTTTGTAATGAACACATTGAGACCTATGGCAGGTCTCCATAGGGACTCTTTCAGGACAGAGTTCCCATGAAAATCCAAAAGCAAAAGCAGAACAAACAAATGAAGCCTAACCCAACCCAACACTGTTTGAACTCAGTATTAAAATTCACATTGGGACTCAATCTGAGAAGGAACTCTGAGCAATTGTAGCCCTTCTGGGGATTACTATACTTTGCTGTGGTAGGTATGTCAATATTACACAGCCAAACCATAGAAGAACAAGTAGACAAGTGTACTCTACTCATATTAACAGCATTGCCAGGTTTTTGAAAAAGCAATAAGGGATAGTCAAAATTCATGGTATGCAGGATTAACAATCAGGAAGTAGCTATTAACAACTTTGTGCTCTACCTAAATGCCAAATGAAAGTATTGATTTCACTTAATTTAGCCATGCGTTTATCTGGATAAATTAATATATTGTCTACATTCATAAATCACATGATGCACACTTTTCTGTCTTTATGAAGGACCCACACCCTAAAATATGGGATTTATTTATTTATTTATTTATTTGGGCATCTTGTTGAGTCAATGGAAAAGGAAAGCTTTTCAGACGTCAAGTAGGGGACATCCCTTATAACAAGGGACACCTGCCAGTCTGATAAGGGACAAGCTTTCCAACCCTTACAGCAAGTCCTTTACAGTAAGTAAGGAACAGCCCTTATAATAAGGAGCAGCTGGCAACCATAGCCACCAAGTAAGTTTCATAACAATATCTGTTGTATGGTTCCATTGCATAGGCAGTGTAGAGATACATATAACTGCAGAATTCAGAAATATTTGGTGTGGGCTCGGGTGACAAGAGATCTGCTTCATTTATCAAGATGCAGATGACAGAACAGAAGAATAGAGGAGGTGAATAATAAAGAAGACGATTTTACCCAGATAATGGAACTGTCAACTGAACAATAGGAGCCACTCCCAAAATCAGAGTCTGCTTATCTGTCAGGATGTCTCTGTGTTGCAATACTTTGTGAAATATATACGAGGACAAGAAACTTGCTTAAATTCTGTTCTTCATCAGTAAAATGGAAGTGTATGCAGTTGTAGTGCTCTTACTATCTTAGCCCTACTAATGAACAAGAGAAAGAGGTGGAACAATCTGAATTTGCAGCAGGTAAATTGTATTTTGAATTTAATAATTCAAAATTTTGCATGTGGTGCTCTTTGGAGCTGTTCGTACAATATATCTTCCTCCTCTTCCTCTTCCTTGATTTGATAGGATTTATGCAGATATACCAGCAGGAAATTGAGGAAAGAATGAGGCCTATCACATTGTACATTTATACCTGTAGATCAGTTGTAAATATTAATGATGCTGAGGGCAATAGCAATTCTTAAGGGAGTGTTTATTGTAATGGTAATTCTGTCTGGTGAATGTATAGAAGAAAAAGAGAAGAGAACAAGGAAATGAGTTTGAAAGAAAACAAGTAAGACAAATCAAGGGCAAAAGGGGCTTTAAAATTAGAGCCAAGAGAAGGATATAAACCAGAACAGATAGCTAAGGGGAGAAAAAACCATCTCCTCAAGATGGCACTTAACAGAAAGATATTTGGGGAATACGAAAGGAGATTACTTTGATCTCTGCTTTACACTGTCTCTGATCTTGTGCAGAATAGTTGGTGAGTGAAGAACCAAGCAATCGGGAATTAGACATTTAGTAGGTGTTAAAACAATCCAAAAATAGATGAGGTTGCTTCACCTTCAGAGGAGGCCAGACAGTTAAATCTATTATTAGGGGAGAAAGGGTTATGGGTTTGCTTGTAAATGGTAAATGCTTGATAAACAGCACAAATACTTATGAATCAGAGAAACTGGTAGTCATTTCAACCAGCTACACATGTTTGTTTGCTTAGTTATTTATTTGTTGTTGTTATGTGCCATCAAGTTAACTTTGACTTACTTATTTAATGCATATCAATTAGACCGTGTCCTTTGTGCTCTGAGAGGGTTACAGCAATTTCCCCAGCCACATCCATCTCTATTCCCAAGGAGCATGCAGTGCAAGGAATTAGTGGGCTTGAGGAACAAAAGAGGCCAACTAAATTAAGAACGATGCTTTACAGGCACAAAATTAATAGAGATAAAGGAGCCTAGGTCTGCCCACTCCCCCTTGCTGATTAAAACCAAAAACAAAGACAGAGAAGGAACAAAGATTTATCTATTTCAAACAGTGCTCCAGAGCATAGATGATGGCCAAGATGGTCCTGTTTGCAAGATAGTCATGCCAGCGGCAGTGATGATGGTGGAGGCAGCAGAGAGAAAGGGGCTGCAGGCACTGAAATGCCAGGGCAGATGGAAGTTGCAGCCATTGCTTTCAGGAGATAAAGCTGCCTTGCTGGGTCTCAAGCTGTTTTATATGCCAGGAGGGCACCTTTCCTCCTGCCAGGCAAGGATTTTGATGCTTTCCTGACACCATTATGAGGCTCCAGTCAAAAAGTGATTTACACCAATGTAAATTACCCTTTTGCTGGCATTAAGTCCAACAGGATTCCAGATAATGAGTGGAAAACATTGCTGGTAGAATCCAAAGATATCAGAGCCTCCTTCTTCTTCTCCAGCTATCAAGATGAGAGGGAGAAAACTCAGGACAAGAGAGGTGTGATGAAAAATGTTTGTCTGTGTGTGCGTGCATACGTGCGTGTGTGTTGCTCATTATTTAGACTTCATGGATGGAAACCCAAATCAGCTACTTAGTTAAGTATACTAAAGGGCTAAACAGACAGGCAAAAAGAGGTGCTTTCAGGCTGGTTTGAAGGTGTAGCATTTAGATGACACATGCTTGAAGCAGGTAGGAAAGTGCCCTCTTGGGGCCTTATGCAAAGAAAAGCCATTTCAAAAAGAAACAGCATTTTCCCGTTTTTTCCTGGCTTGAAGCCATCTGATGTGGTCATGACATGAGCACTCCAGCTGCCTTGGGAGCTGGCAGTGCGGTTGGTGGGGTTTCAATGTGGTTTCAAAAAAGGCAGCTTCAAGCCAGTTTTTTCCTGCCCATCTGTTTCACCCCTAAGTTAATGTAACTTTACTAAATAACTTCCCATAACCTGACCTCACCAAACCTGATGGAAATGTCATTCGCCTGTACTTCATTTTCTAGCAAAATGGATCTACTTCTCCCCATGCAGCTGGTGCCTGATAAAGTAGATGGGAGGAGTTACAATCATACGTTACTTAGATTTACTCATCTGTAACCGTTTTGTATTCATGAATGTTATTTAGTCATGAAGGCTACACTATTGCCACAATCATAACTCCTTTTCAGTCTGAAGCTGCAGAACACATATTACAGGAACTTGAAATGTGAAATGCATGCATTAGGTAAAGCCAAACATAGTGAAACAAGAAATGGAATGTATAAACATTGCTATACTTGGGATGAGTGAGCTAAAATGGACAGGAATGGGACATTTTGAGTTAGGTAAATTACACAATGTTTTCCTCAAGAAATCTAAGATGAAATGGGGTGGAATTAATAGTGAGGAAAGAAGTAGCAAAAACAGTCAAAGGATAGACAGTATGCAAAGCATGACAAATTACTTCAACTTCAGGGAAAACCTATCAGTATAACCATAATCCAAGTTTATGCTTCAACTACAGGGGCAGAAGAAGAAGAAATTGAAAGATTCTATTCAGGGGTCCAGGGGAAAATTGATCACATACTAGAACAGTACCTCTTGTTAATTATAGGCAAGTAGAATGCAAAAATAGGAAATGGAGCAGAATGAAAGAGTCTAGGAAAATTTGGCCTAGGATCAAGAAAGGATCAAGAAATGAAACAGTAGAGTGACTTAATTTTGTGAGCCAACATTTTGTTCATTGCAAACACAGTCTTCAAATAACCCAAGAAGTGACTACATACATGGACATCACCTGATGCTCTAAACATAAATCAAAAGGACTATATAACTGAAAGCAGAAGATGAAGAAGCTCCATTCTCTCTGCAGGAAAAAGATCAGGAACAAATTGTGGCACACATCGGGAAATTACTGATAGCTAAAGTAAATCCAAAGAAGAACACCAAACAACCATTTTACTGACATACAACTTGAAGAAAATCACTGTAGAATTTAATGATAATGTTAAAACTAAGTCTGCACTATTAAACCTAAGTGACCAGGAACCAGATGAACTCTGGATTGAAGCCAGGGACATTGTCAGGTATGGATGCAAGAAGACACCATCTGCAGCCAAAAAGAAAAAGAACCCTGAATGGATGACATATGAAACTCTTCTGTCATGGACAGATGAGAAGCAAATGTAAAAGATGACAGAAATAGAGTCAGAACCCTGAATGCAACTGTTTAGCAACTTGTGCACAGGGAGAAGGAGAACTATTGTAATAATCAATGCAGAGAAAAAGAAAGTAATCACAAAAAAGGAGGAACAAGAGATCCCTTCCACAAGATCTGAGAAAATGCTGATGATCTACGACCAGGAGGGGAACACATTACATGACTAAGAAGAAATAAAAAGAAGATGGAAACACTACACAGAAGAACTATATAAAAGAGATGAAAGGATGACTGGTTCATCTGAAGAAGAACCAAACAAAGATGAACTTCCAGTTGTTTTTTTTTATTGTTAAAAAGTGAAGTGGAATTTGTACTCAAAGCACTTAGGGAGATTTAAATCACCTAGAACTGACCAATACAGCTGCTTCTAGTTACAGAGGAAGAATCTGTGTTGGTTCTAACTAACGTCTGTCAACAAATATGGAAAACAAAACAATGGCCCACAGATTGTAAATGCTCAATATACATTCCAGTCCCCAAGAAAAGGGACACCAGGGATCACAATAACAGCAGGACCATTGCCTTAATCTCCCATGCTAGGAAAAATTGAAGCTCAAAATTCTGCAACAAAGAACTTTCCCCATGTATGGAGCAAGAAATGCCAGATAATCCAGATGGCTTCAGGAAATGAAGAGGCATTAGGGATTATATGGCAAACATACATTGGATGATGGAGTGCACCAAAGAATTTCAAAAGAAACTAGTAAAGTCTTTATTGTATAGATCATAAAATACTATGGATCACTCTTAAACAAATGGTGTACCATAACATTTGATTGTCCTGGTGCATAAGTTGTACTCTTGACAAGAGGCTACCATCAGGGCAGAATATGGAGAGTGGAGAAACAGAATGGTTTAGAATTGACAAAGTGGGGGGGGGGGGGGGTCAGACAAGGCTGCATTTTATCAATTGATATGTTTAACTTTCATGCTGAAAATATACTTAAATCAGGCTTAGACTCGGAAGAAGGAGGCATGAAAATTGGAGGAAGGAACAGCAACAATTTAAGATATGTAGATGACACCATGCTACTATCAGAATACAGCAAAGACTTGGAACGATTATTGAAGCAAGTTTTTAAAAAAGAAAAGTTTACAGTTGAACATTAAGAAAACAAAAATAATGACCACAGATTATTTGTATAATTTTAAAGTAGACAATGAAGACATTGAAATCGTACAAGATTTTCCATGCTTAGGCTCAGGATGAAAACTGCAATCAAGACTTATTAATATATATAATTGGATTTAAAGAACTAGACTGCAGGTGTTTCTTCAAATTATAATTTAAGAGTATTTCTGCACATGTCTTTTCTTTTTAACATGCATAAGGACAGAGGGCTTCTGTCATAAATAAATTTCCTTCTTATGTATGCCCTGAATGCATAGTAATGTGATCTTGAGCTTCTTTTGTCTTGAGACCCAGATGAGAAGTGACCCATGAACGATGGGGACTAGTCTTTCTCTAGCCGAGGGAGTCTGCAAATCTCCATATTGTTGCATTTTCCCCAAATCCAAATCCCTGTCCTCTTTCTGTCCTTTGCTTGGATCAAGTTGCATGACTTTGGTTTTTTTTTTTTTTTTTTTTTGGTTTTTTTTGCAAGTGAATGTGTCCAATTTATTCCTGTTTAAAAATAATTTGTGTTTTTACCCATTTTTAATATATATATGTGTGTGTGTGTTTGTACAGGCTTATCCCATTGACTTATATGTGTTCATGCTCAATTTTCAACTGAATGCATTATTAGCCATTCTCATCTTTAAAATATATGCATGGTTTTGAGTGTACTTTATTTATTTGAAAGGCACTGCATGTACATTTTTGAGGCAAGGTACATTTAATCATGCATCAATTCTCAGGTAGTATAACACAGAATTTCCATAGAAAATATTGAGTCCAGAAACATAATTAACACCCATTACTAATCCAGCCTGGCAATATTTTATCTTTCAAAGGTCTCCCTGAATTTGGCACATGGAAAACAAGTGAGGCTTATTTATGAAAATGGAAGCCCAGTTTGGGATGATACTAAGTGCCTAGAAAATGCAAGGCTGGTGCCTGAGAACAGAGCAGATCTGAAAAGTACATGGCTGAAGTTTAAAGGAACTTATAACAAGGCAGTGAGCAGCATTCCTTTTACTAACTTGCAGCATTGGTCACCTACCTGAGTGCCATCTGCGCTGACTTCTACATTTCCAGCAGGGCCAATTCCCTGTTTGTTTTCAGCTATCTTTTTCACTGAAGATGACAGGACTTGCATTTTCTGCATGGAAAGCATGTAGCTCTCCTGCACAATTGCCTAAAGCACCGAAACCTTTGTAGTGAGTTAGTTCTCCAGAGTCTCGAGCAAGAGCTCTAATCTCACCATCTATTACCTGAAGTCTATTTCAATGGAGATATCAGAGACTGAATCAGGTCTGTGCAAAGTATCTCTGAGCTGCACACTGGTCTGTGGCACTCCTTCTACTGCAAGAGAGAGACATTTATTTCTGAGCAAATATTGTATTCGTTGTGCAATTTTTCATTTTATTTATGACCTATATAAAAAGGTCGTGTGTTGTTGTTGTTGTTGTTGTTGTGTGCCTTCAAGTTGTTTCCAACATATGATGAGTCTAAGGCATTTCTGGGGCTGAGAGTGTGTGACTCTCCCGAGGTCACCTAGAGTATTTCCATGGCGAAATCAAACTCTCCATCAAACTCAGGGAACTGAACTCTCATCTCCAGCATTCTAGTCCATTGCTCAAACCACTACACTACACTGGCTTTTCTGGCTTCCAGTAAGTTGGAAATGACTTGAAGGCACACAACAGCAATGTATGTATGTATGACTCCCTGCTCACACACATGGTCTAAAATACATAGCCCAATACACCATAATCTGCCTGCTCACACCCAGAGCTTTAAAAAGCTACTTTGTAGGGATTGTATGGAGTACAGATCCCAGAATCCCTCAACCACTATGACCAGTGGCTGGGAATTGCTGCCCCCAAAAGGGACTTTCCAAAGTCCGCTCAAGTCATCCAGTCCATGGCCCATCATACCTTAACCACCTCAACACTATAAACACTCAAAGATAGTAAGAACAAATGGGGAGTGGGGAGACAGGAAGAAAACAAATGGGGAATGTGGCAGGCAGATAGAAAAAGCCCTACTGGTGCAAGATTTAGGTTAGAAAGACGAAAACCAGCAAATGGAATAATATTTAGTAACAGACATTTCAGAACTGAACCATAAAGTTGAGAATGGGGACATGCTTTCCCCCAGTGATTTTATAGGCTAAAAAAAGTCTGGTGTTTGCTTTCCAGCAAGAAAGGATATGAGGTGGAATGAAAATGTGCACCCATTCATGATGCCTGGCCTCGCTCCAACTGGATTCATCACATGGTCAGATTTGACTAGCTCCATGGTGCTGGCCCGATGTGATCATGCTATGTACATTCTAGCCAATTGGACAGCTGCATGAAGATGACCCCAGTTAATAAAATAATGGAGAATAATGTGATGGGCAGCAAGGAAACACAAATAAACACAATAGGAAGCAGCACGGAGTCTGTCGATCAGGTTATACATTTGATAAATAAATACTGTTGATGCACTTGAAATCAAAAGAGGGCTAGGCAATTGTGGGGTGGGGGGGGAGCAGAGTATCCTCTAACTTGATGTTAAACATAATAGGGTTGGGGATGCAACCTATTTAAAGGTGAATTAAATATGGAATAGGATTTCACAATGGAACAGAAAATGGTTCTGTTCCATTTGATGGATGAATGGTTGTTGATCCATAGAACAGCATTGTCATTTTTACAGGTGTAATTTATCTGAAGGATTTCATATATGTGTCCAAATGGATGCCATCTTCTTCTGGCCCCACCATCTATTCATAGAATGCCCATTTGCCTTTCATTTTAAAATGTTACATACTCCTTTTACTTAAGAAAGAACATAAAGCAGGTGTTCTGCCTTGGGCTAGTTTTGTAGTCATATCTTTGTTCATCTCTGCCTGCTGGACATTACATTCACCATTTAGATATTTATTTACCCCAACCTGTCAATAGTGTTGCCCAAGGGACTAATGCTCCACTCAGAAATAATGGGCTACATTATGATCTTCACTGCAAGGCCATAAATAAGGTTATAGTTTTTAGTGTGAATAACACTTAAAAACACTTTGCACCATGTCCAAATGAACGAATGTACCTACAGCTGCTGTTATGTTCACTTTCAGAGAGAGGGTTGTGTCAGGCTAGAATCTTGTTGGTGGCCTGTTAGGATGTAGAGCAAGGTCATATAGCTTAGCTGAATATATTCTGAATATAGCTCCAGAAGGGAATTCTCCTGGCCTAACTTTTGCACAAACACTTCTTCTTTCTAGGGCATCGAGACACCAATCAACCAATTAACTAGTGTGCAACAGAAGTGCACAACGGCATGATGAAAGGTACACAATCAGTTGTGCAATGGTGTCTTCCAGTATATGGGTGGTGCAGTACATCTGACTTTAACAGGTGAATTGCTGGTCCTGGAGGCATCCAGAAACAGCAATTCATCCCATTTTTGACTAGAAGAAAGGTGGTCCAGAGCATCTGTAGATAGCAACAGGGTTGCAAAAACAACTTTGCCCATTCTGGTTTTAGATTGTATGGTTCTCAATTGTCCTCGGTTGTTGCTCCTCAGATCCCATCCTATTCTGCCTGCCTTTTTTCTGCACTGGATTGAACCAGCTTCACCAGCTGTCCCTCATCACCAGTAAGCAGGCTACCTCTACCTCCTTAAGTCATGATATCTTTGATCCTAGCCTTTTCTCATCAGTTCCTTTCCCTCTAAACTCTCTCTTCCCTTCTTCTCTTCCTCAGAGATCCTCTCCTTTCCTCCTAATGCTGTTACTCTCTTGCCCTCCTAGGTGTAGGTTTTCAGGTGCTGTGTGCCTGAAATTGCCAACCAAGATCATATTCACTGGTCACTTGTGGCAGCAGATGCCTCTTGGTAAACCATTCAAATCCTTTGAGAGCGAGGCAATCTGTTTCAGAAGAACATAGTAATAACAAAGCAGCTTCATTTATATACCGCTTCATACTGAACTAAGTAGTCTCTAACATGTGTCGCTTAAGCAAAACTGGCATGATTCTGAGTGCATCATACAGCTTGAATTTCATGAAAACCTTCCACAAATGTTTTGTGAGCTGAATTCATGAAAACCTTCCACAAATGTTTTGTGAGTAATTCTGACAGGGTAATTTTTTTGCTACATTTCTTTTCTGAAACTAAGGCCAGTAAATTTGGCCATAACTTTAAAATGCATGATTTTATTGTGATGTTTTCCTTTTTACCTTTTACTTTGAACATGAAACATATCAAAAATTAACCTCAGCATTTACCGGTAGGTTTTATTTAATAATAATAATAATAATAATAATAATAATAATAATAATAATAAGCAGAATCTTGTATAGTAATCATCAATGAGTAAATCAGAGTTAGCTACAATGCTTTTGCATCTGTAAATCTGGCTTGTGATGATGATGATGAATATTTATATACTGTCCTTCTGTCATTCAAACTGAGAAAGTCCCTCAGTCCCCACTTACAGGGAAACATCCACTATGATTAATGGGGATCTGTTCCCCCCAGTGCAAGAGACCTGCAGTACAAGGGGGAATTATGACAGGGACCCCACCTCCAGCTCTCACATTGGACACTGTTCATGGGTAGAGATGGGAACATCAGTCAACTGCAGCAGCTGTTTCCCACTAAGAGTGGATTGAGAGGATCAGGCTGGGAGTCACTATGTAGCTCTATGACTAAGGTAGTTACATATTTGTAACTGCTGAACAGGATACAGCCATCTTAAACTTTTTACAAAATAGCTGTCAGGTCAGGATTGTCCTAGTACTAATCCAGGTCAGGATTATCCTTGGACTTGAAATTTCAGGCTCAAAATCTGAGACCTAGGGACGACCCCTTATGATGTCACCAGGGGAGCAGGCCCTGGTGAAGCAATTGAGCATGATGCCTTAAGCATAAACCACATTTGTATGTGTTTCAGATTAAAAATGCCAAGTCTAAGAAATGGTATTTCACACATAGAGACACTTTTAAGGGCAATACTCCCAGTCCACGATTCCTCACTCTTGCTCTGAGGACTGGAGATGAGGAGCTAGATCCCGAGGTCTGGAAACCTTACTTAATGTCCAGAACTGTATTCAGTATCAGCCTTTCTTTAGCAAGTTCAAGAAGAAGGTTTTAGAATAATCTAAGAAGGATCTATGTTTGTTTTCCTGGTTTTCTTTTAGTTCCTTTTTTTTGTCCCGTGGGTGTATGTATGATATTGGCAATGTCTATGCTGCATGAATGAGAGGAAAAATTGGAGCCACAAGCTTGTAAATGGATATAAATGGTTTTTAAATTATCTTTCCAGAAGCACCCCACAAGGCTTTGTGTTGAGATCTCTTCCATTTCATTTAAATGATTTGGACAAAGGGCTAAACTACTGTCTCCAAAGATATGAAAATGGCATCATGATCAGAGAGGTTAATGATACCATGGCAGATGTCAGAGAGATGCGAGAGGATTTTCAAAACCTTGGGCAATATGTAAAACAGTGGCATGAGGGAAGTTGGTGTCAGTAGCTGTAAAGTCACTATCCAGGAGGAAGCAGAAGCAGCACGTGCAATTTTGGAGTGTCTCTTAAACTGGAAAAATGCAAAGGCAAGGAGCAAAAGGCTGGATGAACATAGACGAAGCAAAGCGTTTGGGGCCAGGTTTTGACACCACTGGAAATATGCCACTGTGTCCTGGAAAGAGCCATGCACAGTGATAGTACTATATAAAGAAACAAAGGGATCATACCAGAAAGGAATTGCTGGAAAATAGGCTCAGATGCCTCTGATCACAGTAAAGTGACAACATAAAAGAGCAGAAGAAAAATAACTCTGAGCTAAAAGTCCCTGTAAATATTCTGCAGGAAGATGAATTGGTCTCAGTGAACTGTTTCTCTTATTACCCTTCAGATCATAGTGACCTGCTGCAAAAAATTCCACTCCCACAAACTCTAACCATAAAGTCAGGATGGACAAATTGTAGCCCTTGTGAGCACAGCCATTGGTGGGAAATGCTGGGAGTTGTGGTCCATTGGTGTCAGGAGAGCCACAAAGTGTGAAGTTGGAGGACACCCTTATGCTTTCACCCCTTCCCTTTCTGAGGGCAAACTAGGTTTACACACGTGCACTATCACCACAATCCTGTATGGTCCAAAATAATATGGTAGTTCCACATGCAGAACTACCACTGGCACCAGAACTACTGTAGAGTTACTACAGCTGCTCTTCCAACATTTCGTGCCTGGTGAGCGAGGTGAGGGGTTGGAGAAGCCATTTCTGACATATGGTGACTCTAATGTGAACCTATGGCAAGGTTTATTCGGAGGAGGTTTGCCACTGCCTTCCACTGAGGCTAAGGGCCTATGACTTGACTAACTGCTTTATCACACTTGGGGGCAAACAGGATGAGAGTTAAACAAGAGTTAAACAGGAAATGTCCTATGATAAACCTAGGACAATTCCTCTTTAACTCTTGTTTAACTTTTGTTTAAATCCTGTTTGCCCCCTATTGTGATAAAGCAGTAAGGTCACTCAGTGGGTTTCATGGCTGAGAGGAGAATTGAACCCTGGTTTCCAGAAGCGTACTCCAGCATTCAAGCCATTACGCTACGAGCAGGATATGAAATGATTACATCCTCTGCTAACATCTGTAAGGGCCTCTATGGGCCTCAGCAGATGGTGTAGTCATTTCACATCTGGCTACAAAGACATAGATGGGTTTTTCTTTGATTTCCCTACCATTTTCACCAGGCACAGAATGACTATGGGAGAAGGCTGCTGTGACCCTACAGTAAGTCCCAGTGGGGTGTGTGATCAGTGCAGAGGGAGGAAGATCAATTCTGTTATTAGGACTGTGTATGCAAGAACACCCAAATAGGGCAATAGCATCATCTATGCATAGCAGGAAAATATGCACACACATTTTTGCAACAGGGCGCAAAATTAGTTGTGATACTAATTGTGTCACTTCACTTAGTGTGCATATATAGAGAGGGGTGGGTGGGATTAAATAGCAGCAAGTGGGGAGGAAGAGCATAAAACCAAGAACCTAGTTTCCACTGGGACATGATATCGATGAAAATAATATTTTGGAATCTGCTGTTCGTGTTGAAAATCCCCAGTAGTGCAAACAGCAGTTGGACATGCATTCTCATCTCTATAGGAAAAGACAAACTTTTGTTTTCCATCTCAATAGTCTATATAGTTTTCCAATTTTTATAGTCTCCTCCCCATTACATGGCTTCTTTTCACTTTTTTTTAAATAGGCACATTAATTGAATCCACTCAATTAATAACATGTCTTGTTTAGCTTACTAAAAGGCAATGCATATGAACCTTCATATGGCAGCTGCATTTCCACCATCCTAAAACTACATGGAATAGGAACTGCTCCAAAAACCCCATTGAATGGCTTGATAAATCTACCTGCAACAGAAAATAAATTCCTCCTCCTCTTCCTCCTGATCTGGACAGGCTCTGATCTTAGAATCTCTGGAGTCTTTCATAAGATCCAGGAGATCAAGAAGAAGTCTATGAAGCGGCTCAACAGAGATATGCCTGCTCAGCTCTTGGCTGGTTTATATTTACCTTTTATGTCTGTGATGTCAGGAGACAGAGGAAAGAAAATGGACTACAGGACTGAAGTGCTGAGTTTTTCCCCCCTGTATTTCTTCTCTTCTCCTACTACTTTGTCTTTCAGCACAAGGAATTTATCCAGGCTCATATTTTGCCTTCCTGATATCATTCTAAATTTTAACTGATTTACACTCGGATTGATACATTCTGACTTGTGCTCTGCCTTTTGCTATTGCTTTAGAGCCCAATAGGGTTATTTTTAGCTAATGAGATTAAAATCCATCACCGAATAACTTAATATTTCATAGCCCTTTAAACAATTACTAGTATAATTATCTACTTTGTCATCATCCTTTGCACTTATTAACGCACAAACACACACACACACACACTTTCTCCGGTCTAGAGATCTGCACTTTCTTGTCACTTTTTATTAATGCTTACATTAAACTTCCCGCTTATTTCTGTAGAAATGTTGTTCACAGGCCAATGGCAGCATGGGTACTTCAGGAACAGAACATTGAATTATGGTTGTATTTTTCAGCATCTGTAGGTACAAATCTGGCATAACATCATGCATCCAGGCTTGGTGACACCTGGTGCCGGGGGTCAAGGAGGAGCAGTGGCAGAGGCTTGCCCCCCTGTTGCTCGATCCTCATGGCTTCATTGCCAGCCCAGCCTGTTGCCATCATGAGAGAGGTGGCCAGAGACAAGGCTACAAGAGGTGCCCCTCCATTGCCCTCGCCGCTGCCGCAGCTCCTTTCTTGGGAGAGAAATGGGGGTGCAGTGAGGCCACAAGGGGCACACTCACCCCTCCATCATAGTGGAGGAGGACCCCACCAGGGTATCCCTTCCTATTGGGTCACCTGGTGCAATCGACACCCCTTGCACCCAGCCAGTGATGCCACTGGCATCATGTTATATAATACTGCAATTGTTCAGGCCCATTCTAAGGCAGACATTTCTCAGCACTTAATGCCACCTGTGTGTCCTTTCTTTAGCTCACTCACCAGAACTGCATACATGAAGCCCGCTTTGTAAAGCCATAATCATACCTGTAGTTAAAGAACACCTGAGTTGAGCCCCTTCCTTTCTCTGAAGAAGCTGCACACAACTACTGTGTCTTGAAAATAACTCCATCTTTGCTGAGTCTGCTCACAGATGCGTCTGGCGTACAGACTGGTGGACAGCATTACTGAGCTAAAAATTGTATCCCAAAGGGGACTCGTGAGAGCTTCCTCTCATTGGACATTTGTAATTCAATTCAGCTGCCATATAGTGAAACCATCAGTCCAGCAATCTAAAGCAGGTTCTGCCAATATACACAGTTGTGTCAAACCACTTTTCTGACTCCGTTTCCACTGAAACATATTAGGCCTGTATGCACAAATGAGTTATGATTGAAAAAATCCTTCAGAACACTCAATCTGTATTGGGATGTTTTCAGTGCCTCCCACTGAAAGGCTAGCATCTTCATTTGGACTGGGGATCTGCTGGATTGCTTGCAGTTCATCAAGGCAAGGTTACCGGAGGGTCACACTAAATCTTCCACCCTCGCCCCCAGTTAGATGTGGCTGACTGATGTTCTTGCACACGCACACCCTCACATGAATGATCTCCAGCATGAGGGGTAATTGTGACAAAGCTCCTGCTTCTGCCTGTCACACCAGAGATTACTCACAACAGGATGTGAAACTACCAAGTGTTTCCTAAGGGGCAGGGCAACAGACCTGTCAATTGCCATGGCTGCTTCCCAGTGAGTGGGGCTGGGGGAGGGGGAGGCTGAGCCAGAATTCACTGCATAGCACCATAACTACAATGCTTTTGCATCTGTAAATCCAGATGATAATGATAGCAATAGCAAGTACATTTCTATACTTCTTATCAGTGCACATAAGCACTCCCTATGCGTTAAACAATGCGTAAGCTAATTGTCCCCAACAAGCTGGGTACTCATTTTAGCAACCTCAAAAGGATGCAAGCCTGAGTCGAGCTTGAGCCCTTGCCTGGTATTGAACTCAGAACCTTGCAGTTTGTGAGTGACTTGCTGCAGTACAGGCATTTAACCAATACACCACCAGGGCTTGTTGATGAGCACGGTGATGATGATAGTAGTTCTAGTAGTAGTAGCAGAAGCGACAAATAATTATATAATGCCTTTCTGTCAAACAAACCGCAAGAGTCTCCCAATCCCCACATACTGGGAAGCTGCCACAATAGGGATTCCACTGCCTTACCCAGTTAGATGAGGAACACTTGATTCATGTGGCAGCACTACAGGCCTTCTCTGTAACACCCCTATTGTCCTTTCCTTGCTATCTTCTTTAAGTTAGTAGATGGAAATCTGAAGAGCCTACTCCCCCTCATGGTTTAGGCCTAAATTCAACCAATAGGTCTAACTATGTTGAATCATGGTGAATCGCAAGTCCTTGTGATAAAGTCAGCCTGCTCAAGTTATAACTAACCATTGGATTCATTGGACTGTATAGTTTGCAATCACTGGCAGTTTTTTTTTTTTTAAAAAAATAGCACTATGCACAGAGAGAGAGAGAGAGAGAGAGAGAGAGAGAGAGAGAGAGAGAGAAGAGACACCATTTTCACTGGGGATGCAACCTATTATCTACATAGGGTGCAACCCCAGTGAAAATGGTAATTATGGACTTTCTGTAAACTAAATGGGGTTATTATATTTGGCAGCCAGCTGGGGAGGCTATGGGCTGTTGTCCCAATAAAAACTGGAGGTGTGGCCTACTATTACATTTTAAAAAACAAATCCCCTGGCATACTTGCTAATTATTCTTCTGGGTGTTATCTAGTTTGATCTTTAGATACTTTATGGCATTACCATGGCTGTCCAAGTCCGTGGACCAATAAAAACCTGAAACAACCACACATCATTAATAGGACCTATGGCCTGCAACAGAACCATAGTATTAGGTGAGGAAGAATTAACAGAATGCAAATGTGCAGTTTATGGTTTGGGGAGGTGTCACTTTTCAAAGGCTTCGGGCTCTGCTTCTTTCTCATTACTTCCAAGGCACAGAAAGGTTTTCTTCCACCAGGCAGGACACCTCAACTGAACACCCATAATTATATATGCAGGATTTCTGGGTACTCCAGCACAATGTAAAGACAGGCAGCTAACAATGAAAATGACACTATCTAAATAAATAGTTTACTTTTAATATAGGTGTTTTTGTAGTTCATTGTCTGACATGCCCTTCTCCCTGAATACGTATTGCTTTTATCAGCCATGACAGAAATATAGTAAGTCAGTAATTTCAGATACTGTTGCATAGGCAGTGTCACTGTAATTTTGCCAGGAGGGAGATAATAAATCATACTTTTCCATTTGACTGATGTTCTGTTTCTCTTGTCTGGTTTCAGCAGCCGAGTTCTATCTGGCAAGCTAGCATTGTTCGCAGTTGCTCTTATTAAAGGATAAGGCACATTATTGAAAACCCTTTTGTGTGCAAAGATTTCCAAGCAGTACATGAAATTATAGAACCCATAATAAAAAGGATCTCATTGATCTTGGTGCTATTGGGGAAAAAAAGGGAAAAAAGGGCAGGACCACAGGTTGCTTTCATGTGGGGAATAAGGATTTGTCTGAAAAGGCAAAAGGGTCTGAAAACTGCCCTCCTTGGTTGCTGGTTTTCTTAGTCATCTTACATTTGTTCATTCATCTTTTTATTTTTTTGTAAATTATGAACAGCTCAACATTACTTGTGACGTGCATCACTGGCCAGTCTACCTCTGTGCCAGGAGGTTTTCATAATGTTTGCGTAAGCCTTTATTAGCTTGCTTTGAGCTGAACGCTTTCCAAGGAACTGAGCTGAGCCTTTCTGCCACTTGAAAAGTGAATGGGGGAAAGGTCTCTGTGTGTCTCTGTGTGTAACTGATCAAAGCCCTGACGGTCTTAAAAATCTTTTTTTAAAAAGCTTTCTAGTTGCGAGATTTATTTAGTCTCTCTCTTTCCTTTACAAAACTATTGTTAGAAAATAAAAGACATCTGGCAACTCAAATTGGACAATTAGGTAGGTCTCAGTTTGGGGTAAATACTGGACAGACAGAACTCAGAGATGCCCAGCAATCAGACTCCAATGTCTTTCCAACCTATAAGACAGAGTTGTTTGCCATAAATGCTGAGAAAATTAGTAGAAATTAGTATGCACATTTAGTTGTTACCCCGTGACATGAAGATCATTTGATATGAACACCTCCAGCATGGAAATGTCCAATGAGTATTCGTTTCTGTTTGATTGGATGGTGTTTCTAATTTTGTAACTAATGAAGTGGAATGAATCGCTCTCTTATACTGAACCTGGCTACTAATCCATGCAGCTGTGAGGTTGTAGCCATGAGCTACACATGGTCCCTGGAACCCAATTTCGGCAGCTTGCTGTAGACTTTGGGCAGCATAGCAGCCAAAGTAAGCACTCAGTTTTGCACTCTCAGAAGGCAGGCACCCTTCCAGAAACCTCCACAGTGAGTAATGCTCTCTAAAAAAATGTGTATAGACTCCATGTGTCTTGTTCTAATGCAAAATCAGACTTTTCCCCCAACTAGAAGCAGAAACAATCAACTTTAGGTTGCTATCACGCTCTCACATTTCAGCAATGGGAAGGGATTCAGCTCGCAGTCATATCTGAGGGGCTGAAATCTGTCCCCAGAACCTGCCAAAGTTGACCTCCCCCCTTCATCTGCACTGACAGGCAGCACATCTCCAGGGACTGTCTAAATGCAAAGCAGACACTACAGTCCTTCCTGGTGGGGAGGGGAGAATACTTATATTACTCTTGGGCTGTCTCTATGCAGCATATGGTTGCCAGGCAAGACGTATCCCTTAACCTGAGATTTCAGGCCTAAACCTGACATCTAGGTGAAGTCGAAGGCTTTCATGGCCAGCATCCATAGTTGTTTGTGGGTTTCTCGGGAGATGTAGGTATGTTCTAGAAGAGTTTATTCCTGATGTTTCACCTGCATCTTCACATGGCCACATATCCAGAGAAACCAAGAAAAAACAACTGACACCTAGGGTTTTTAAAGAGTTTTTTTTTTTAAAAAAAAATAGTGCAATGATGCAAATAATATCACTCAAGTATTCTGATTTTGTTGTTCACACTATGGAACCGCCTGTAGGCACTTCTCTGTGAGTTCGGTTGCTCACATGTGCTAGCACTTGAATAAAGATGGAATTGATGATGAGGATGCAAACTTTTATCCTAGTTTATACTATGTCTGTTTACATCAGCTATTCACACAGCAGACAATATTAATACCTTCAGAAAACAGGAAATATAGCAATGTCTAGAACTGGAGTTTCCCCATTTTATTTGTTCTATTATATGACCCAAGAAATGTTGTGGTAAGCATTCATGATGGTGCTTACCATTATAGTAGCCATACAGTAACTATGCCCCAAAGGACAGTCCAAAAATGTAGGCAGCTATATTAAGCAGTGGCAGAAAACCACTTCTTTTGCCTTTCCACTGCCAGGAAAGATTTTTTTATTCAGGCAGGCCTTCAGCAACTGACTATCTTAAATGATCTGATGGTATTATTGTGCGCCTTCAGGATGTTTCCAACTTATGGTGACTCTACGACAATCCTATCAAGGGCTTTCCTTGGCAATATTTGTTCAGGAGAGGTTTACCTTTACTATCTATCCTCTGAGGATGAGAATGTGTGACCTGCCCGAGGTTGCCCAGTGGGTTTCTATGCCACAGTGGGGCTTAAATCTCTTCTCCAGAGTTGTAGCCCAGTCCTCAAACCACAGCACTATGCTGGCTCATATAATTTGACATTGTAAAGGAATACAGTCAGCCCTCCATATCCACAAATTTTTTATCCATAGATTCAAGCATGCATGGTTTGAAAATATTTTAGAAATATATAAATTTTGTGAAGCAAGCCTTGATTTTGGCATTTTATAAAAGAGGCACCATTCTTACTGTGCTTTTGTATTTAATGGAACTTGAGTATCCATGGATTTTGGTATCCACGAAGTGTCCTGGAACCAAACCTCAATGGATACAAAGGGCCCAATGTATACTGGACATTTTAAATAGTTTGCTGTTGCACAGTGTTTTTAAATGACTTTAATGAATAATATAATTACTTTAATTTTAATTTAATTTAAGTTTAACAGGCATAATTTACTATGTTTTTATTGGAAACTTTTAAAATTATCTTTTAACCTACCTCACACCCCAACCCTGGAAGAAAAGTAGGAAATGAATAATAATAATAATAATAATAATAATAATAATGAATTGTAGTAGTTTCCTCTCATTGAAACAGCTCCATTGGCTGCTGGTCCATTTCTGGGCATGATTCAAAGTAATGGCTATAACATTAAAAAAAAACTTATATGGTTTAGATCCAGTGTATCAAACCCACAGGACTCCAGGTTGACTTAGCCTTCCATCCTTTTGTAGGTCAGTAAAATGAGTACCAAATTTGTTGGGGGCAATGGGTGAACACATTGTAAACTGTTTAAACAGAGCTTAGTTCACTATGAAATACTGCTATTTGTATTGCTATTACCTGATGGCTGGTATCAATTCATATAATCCTGCCCAAGTTTTATGATTTTTGAGTTCATTTGGCGACAGCCTAAGAAAGAGCCTTCTTGGTGCCTGCTCCCAGTCTGTGGAATTTCTTGCTACAGGAACAGCTTGATCCCACTCTGGAGTTTATGAGACGTTGGAAATTGGAAGTATAATCTAATGGCAACCCGAACACAATCATGAGGTTTCACATTATTACGAATTAAAGTATCTCACACAATTTCGGGCAAAAGGGAAGTCATTCCGAATGCAATCATGGGTTTCATGTTATTGCGAATTAAAGCATCTCACGCAGTTTTGGGCAATGGGAGGTCGTTTTCAGGTAATGGGAAGTCATTCTGAACGCATTCCGAATGCAATGGGAATTCACGTGAATTCGCTAAACTAGCGAATTCATGTGAATTTGAATCGTCTCCCTTCGCAATTGAGAGAAATTCCTCCCGTCTGATAAACTCCTAGGTTTTCTTCTATAACAGTAGGCAAAGATTTCCCTATTTAAACAGCTCTTAAATTCCCTTAAACTTCAGTCCTAAACTGGTTGGAGTAGAAGGATGTGCACTGGTTGTTCCAGTTTTTTTTTTGGGGGGGGGGGGGTTGTTGTAAAATATTTTAATGTATTTTTGTATCAATGTTGTAATTAGATTGATTGTTTAATGTTTTTAAATTTTATGGGGATCATAGTTTTGTGTATTTTGTTTTGACTTATGTTGTAACCCACTTTTGGTCTCATGTTGCAGGAAAGGCAGACTATAAATCAAATAATTCAATGCCCAAATAAATAAATAAACAATAAAATAATAAACACAAATCATTTTCACTTCTTCTAGAAGTGGCTCTTTTGCAAAATTAATCATCCTTAATTGCCATTTCAAGGGCAAATTGTTTGCATTACAACAGGGATAGCTTACAACAATATATTATTGTTGAGAAAATGCCTTGTTTCTGGGATGGAAATTAAGTGAAAATTATGATTAAACCAGTGTGGTGCAGTGGTCTGAGTGCTGGACTACAACTCTGAGGACCCTGGGCAAGTCACATACTCTCAGCCTCTGGAGAAGGCAATGGCAAACCTCCTCTGAGCAAATCTTGCCAACAAAAACCCATATGTTCACCTTAGAGTCACTGTTAAGTCAGAAATGACTTGAAGGCACACAACAACACTAGTGGGAACAGGATGGTCTGAGGGGAACTACAGTAACATTACTGTCTCTAGTGGTTATAAGAAAATCCTGATGCATAAAGTTGACAGCACATGGACCACCTTCTGGGATTCCATTCCAACTTTTCTAAAATTTTCACCATTCAAAAAGTTTGGAATGTCTCTCCTTAGGATAAATTACTCCTGAAGCTCAATCTCCTAAGGCTCAGATCTTTAAGTCAATGCCTATTGGAATTTTTGTTCCTACTCTTTAGACTTTGGCTCAGCGAAGCACTGAATGTCTCTGAAACGGAATTTGCCCCTTTAGCTGAAGGAGACCCCAATCCTTGCACCTCAATACTTACTGGCCACGAAGTGGGACTGAGTAATAGCAACCCATTTTAATACCTTAGCCTATTTTCCAGTGATCCATTCAAGTCCTTTACTCCAAGTCTCAAGTCAAGTCTGGGAGCCAACTTTAACAGAGAAAGGGGGTTGTGTGTGGGTGGTGGTGGTGGTGGAACATCAATGACTAGAATATCAAGAAGATGTACACAAAGTTAGAGGATATGAATCGGATAGGCTGGATCCTTCTAAAGATTTTTCCCCTCTTGGAGCATTAGAATAATAATAATAATAATAATAATAATAATAATAATAATATTTTATTTATAGCCCGCTCCTCTGTATCCAATCGGATCAGATAAGACTCATAAAAGATTGGTTATATTTAAAGGACATAGAGTTATTGAACATAGAAGGTGTAAATTTGAGGTTTGGCGGGCATGCCTATCTGTTTTATAATAAAGAAAGAGCGAATCAGGATTTTAATAATCACTGTATACAAAGTTCATTGAAGAGAGTGTGGGAAAAAATGTAAGAAAATGAATTTGTACTAAGATTCCACTATGGGCATCCTCATACAAAACATTATTTACACATAGCCAACGGAGGAATTGGATCAGATATAAAGATATTGTAACAGGTAGTGGCAATGGCTATAAAATAAAATCATTGGAAGAACTTAGAAAGGAAGGAATTGGTTGTACTTGTTTTTTTTTTACAGACAGTTAAGGGAAAAATATAATGGATAAAAAAAAACCTGGAAGGCATTGGAAAGAATAACACTGAATTGGGGGAAGAATTAATGTCAAATAAGGAATCTTTGTTATCTAGATTGTAGAAGTATATTTTGCAAAATATTTACAGAAGAAGAAGTTTTGAAGGAAAATATGATCAAACGGTCACAAAATTTTGGTTATGCTCTTGAGTTAGAACAATGGGAATTAACATGAACAAAGAGATTGGGTATACTTGTTGCCAGATGGTTAAAGAGAGTTACTACAAGATTTACTTTAGGTTGTATTTGACACCCGATAGAATGTGCAAAATGTATAATAATTGCAGAAATTATTGTTGGAAATGTGGTAAAGAAAAGGGATTGATCTTCCACGTGTGGTGGACATGTGAAAGAGAGAGAAAATACTGGAAACAAATATACTTTGAAATTAAGAAAGTCATAAAACTGGATTCGAAATTTTCTCCAGAAGTATTTTTGTTAAATATGTTAGATGAAGCCAATGAATCCAATGAGAAAAAGTATGGTAAAATTTTATTTTATATGTTATTAGCGGCAAGAATAATCTTTGCCCAAAAGTGGAAAAATGAAGAGATCCCAATGATCCAAGAATGGATTTTTAAACTGTTGGATTTACTCGAGATGGATAAATTAATGAAAGGATTAAGAAATAATAATTCAAACAAGTACAAAGAAGATTGGGAAAAAATAATAGACTACCTTTGACTGAAATAGGGAAAAATAATAACTCTGGGGATAGAGATGGATTAAAGTATAATTAATTTGATGAAGATAGGTTAATGGAAAATGTTACGTTTAATTAAAATGAATTCAAATTTACAAAATAATTCAACGTCATGGAAAGACTGTAAACATAAAGAAAAGAAAGAAGATTTATTTAGTTTTATTTACAGATAATCGATATGCTATAAAAGGAAGAAAATAGCTCCAATCCATCAATAAGGAAGTAAGAAATGGTTGTATGATTAATGTAATGGTATATTATTTGTTTTGTAGGTTTAGGTGTATTGTTATGTTTATGTTTATATGTGTATGGAAGTGGAATGTATAGAATTTGATGTATATTTTAAAATTAATAAAAACTATTTAAAAAATCAAACAAGACTTGTCTCCAGAACTCGGGGTGTACTTGTTTCTGGGAAGGGGAAAGGACAGCAAATGTGTCAGGCAATAATCTGCTTAAGGAAGTAGGATGATCCCTCTAAAGTGAGTTTTCAAGACACCTCGGATATGCAGCAGAGACAGGCTGCTGACCTCAAGAAGCCCATTGCCTAACACATTTGCTGTCCTTTCCCCCTCTGAGAAACAGATGTGCCTTGAGCTCTAAGGGCAAGACTTGTCTGCTGTTGCTCCTAGGAAAATAACTTCAGAAAGATCCAACCAATCCTCCTGTTTGCAGTGAAGACAGGCTACCAAGTAGACTTCTATGCCAGCTTCCAAATTCAGGAACATCAAGTTGGTAACTAAAAAAATACAAGTTGCAAGTTGAGTCAAGTTAAACCACTACATCATTTATGTGGAGTTGAGTCCAACTTGACTCAAAGCCAATCGACTCAAGTCTACATCACTGTTATTTTCCAGCTTGATTCTCTACCGGGGGGGGGGGGGGGAAGCATGTAGTAGCATTTTGAATGGAGGAAATTTCTCTGCAACTGTTCTGTTCAGTTTTCTCCCCTGAAAGTTAGAATTTCATGATAGCTTTCTAAGGAGGAAAGTCTAGGAGCCCACAATTGACAACATTAAAAAGCATTGTGGTTGGGGAAGAAATGAGAACTGTCTTATTGAGATGGCCATATTGCTTTAAAATGAAAGCTGAGATCAGGAGAAAAGCTATTCAGCATCATGAAGATAAATCATATCAAATGAGTTCAATACAATAAATTAGTTGCAATCCTCCCGAGAATGGTATGAAGCAATGTAAAATACTATACAAAACTCCTTTCTGAAAGTAGATGAAACTATTCATTATCTTCCAACACAAACCTCATACACTTGAGACCAAATGGAATATAAAATGAAGGCATAGAAAGCAGTAGCTCTGGATTAGAGAAAAATAAAGTCTTTTGTTTTTGTCTCAACATGGCTTGAGTTCATATTCAAGTAGTAAGGAATCATTCCCTGGAATCAGGTAAATATTCCCATTAGTCACTTTTCTGGCTGAGATACACTTCTTACTTGTTGGATCTGAGGACAGTGAACTCTTTAACACTACATCTCTAAGTATATTTACTTTCACTACAATCCTTGCTTTTCATAGGATCAGGATGCAAGAATCGATTAGCAGGGACAGGTAGCTGGATGAGGAATACTTCACTTTATTAAGTAGGCCATTGAGGCCTAAAAATGCTAGCTGCAGAAGTTTCAATAACCTCTTAAAAGCTCTTTTTGTTTTCCATGTTATTTCTCAAGGGCTTCAACGTTTTCTTTTGTGTGCCACTTGGTGCCAATGTGGAATGCCTCTGAGAAATTTCATTAGATTTCTCAAGAAGCCCCGTTTCTTATTTTGATTGTAGATGGGTTTTTTTGTAGCAACTTTATTTGCTATTCAAAGCAGGCAAGGCGTTGAATACCTAGCAATCCCTACCAAGCTGGAATGGTATCTAATAAACAGTGCAGTATCTGCTTCTTACATTAGGAGTGATGGACTAGCTAAATTATAATTATAAAATTATTATCCTGATTCCTTAAGCATCAGTAGTGGTTCAAACAGAAATGGGATATCATTTTCTTGTGGTAGCATTAGGAGCCACATCTCGCTCAGACATTGGGCACCTGGTACCTTGCACTTTGGTCCAACCCTTTGCATAAATGCATACGCTATGGTTCAAAAACAGCAGCATCTAGATTGTCATTCTACATTGTGTACTCTTGTTCTGAGCTTCCAGAAAAATTGCAAGATGTAAGGGAGAACTAATAGATCCATAACCACTCCTTTAAGGCAGGTTGTATAGTTTAAGACTGATCATATCGTCCTAGAAAGAAGGATATGAAATTTATGGGAGTGTGGTAAACTGTGCTTCCTTCTTTGTTGCTGTAAATTATATTTTATGTGTGGCATTATCCAGAACACAGAAAAGCCTCAGATTCATTGATTCTTTTATGCTGCCTTTATAGTTAGCCAATTAACAGTAATGCTAATGCAGCACACCTTAGATATTCTCGTTAAATTCAGACAAATGGCTACTCAGAAGGTTTATTCAATAAATGACCACTCAGAAGGTTTGGGTCTATGTCATTTATGGAAACCAAGCAATCTAAAACTTTCTATGTGACCGCCCAAGCCGTCCCCCAACCAAATCCCAAGGGCTGAAAAGTGTGATGGTTTATATGTTCCCTATGAAGGACCTGTGATATTGCTTGAGTTGAGCTAGCCTTCACCTGTTCAGTGTGTGGATGAGAGTTTCATGAATGGGGCATTATGAAGTAGGATCAGGGCAGGAAAACGGTAAATAAATGTGGCCCATAGGATGCTCTTCTGTAGTTCAGTGTCTACTGTTAGTGCATTGTCAAGTATTCCAGTTAAGTATCTCCATGAGCATATTTTACTGTAGTTTAACTGCAGTGCTGTAATGGCCATACACAGTCCCAGGTGAAAGGAAGAGATGTTTGTGTGCAATATTTTTAGCGGCTAAGTAATTCACCATTCATCAACCCTATTCACCTCTCCCAGATGAAGAACATCAGCCTTAACTAAAGGTGAAACCAGAAAGTAAAACAATGGGGTGGGCTTCACTCAAGCTACTTTGAAGTTGTAGTAAGGCATAAAATTGGTTATTGTTGTTGCTGAAGGACCGTCTCAGAGAGAAAGGCTAGCCTAAGACCACTTTGGGAAGTGAGAGCTGAGGTTAGATTTAAGGCAATGCCTTACAGATTCGTAGCTCATTCTCTTGGCCATTTCATTTCACCAATTCCTGGTTCCGTCTGCCATCAGAAAAATCTGAGAGACCCTTGAACATGTGTTCATTAGAAAGCTGTTCCTTGTGCAAGCTCCTCATGTGAAGTGGCTCCTTCACTATACAACACTGACGGTTGGTGTTTTGCTATCTACATTTGCATAAGAGGCGATGGTTTGATATGGAGTAATTAGTAGCACCACATAGCAAGCCCATTCACATGAACAAATTGCTATATGGACAACCTCCAAACAGCTGTATTTTCTTGGGAGGTTGGTAGCACATGAATATCAGGAAATCAGGAAATTCAAGTCTTCCCGACAATGTCTTCATAGCAATGTTGCTAACAATTAGGTTCGCACAGATTGCTTGGATTAGAAGTATAATGTGCCTTAGCAGATCCTTCAAGCACTATCTACCAGACTAGAGTAGCAAAACAAAGGGATTTCTTGCATAATCCACACTACCACTACTAGTGAGTCTCCTGTAGATGTAACAAACCATCAGAATATACTGGTGAACTTGAATAGAAAAAAAAAAAAAGGTAAAATGACAGCAACATTTTGAAGGAGGTACAGACAGAACTCAATCCATACATGTCAGCACTCCTGACTATTCCATGGTATGCACTCAGGAAACATAAGGCCTGAGGTCCAGCAAAGTTTAACACATTTAAAGCCTGTTAGTCATAGTCAAACACATTGAACGATCCCATTAATTTTGTGCTTTTATTGGATTTTTGTTAGCCTCCTTGGAATCTTTTGAGAAAGGTGGGACAAAAAATGTTTTAAATAAATGGGGTTTATAAAATACTTTGGCTTGGCTGGGTTATGCCTACAGTGTGTGAACCAGGTGGCAGTGGATATTTTCAAAAATAATTCCTGTGTCTGAAGGAGCGCTTGTCACACTGTCATCATAATTGTTTAGGAATGATGAGTATGAATGCCTGGGTTCATGCAAGTGTATACATAGTGGGGGAATGTGGCCATTTATATGTAGGGGGAGGGGGGAAGCAGAGTTCATGAGTGAACTAGATCTCACTATAAATGTAAACAGACTTCACTGCCATAGCAGGTTTTTGAAAACTGTAAAGAAATAACTGATGGAGAACATTCAGATTCAATTCAAATCTTCGTATGAACAAGGTGATCCACCCCCCCCCCCCCCACAATAGGGTACACTTATGGACTTACTGGGGCTTATTAATGCTTAGGGTTTACCATCAATGGACCAGAACTGCTCAAGAGGTTTTTAGTTGAAAAGGAACAGGTCCTTTGATTTGTCAGGATGGGTAGACTGATTTCAATCACAGAATCTGACTTGACTTCTATAAAATTCCTTTTGTAATGAAAATATATTCCTGCAATAGGAATATATGGAATGATATTAGGGTCAGCAATGAAGCATCTATTCTTGTAGAACAAATATGGAACATGGCTTGGTTTGCATTGTTTACACTGGTATTTGTTTTTAGAAAGTCTTTCTTTCTTTCTTTCTTTCTTTCTTTCTAGTATTTATACCCCATGCTTCAGCCCTAAAGGCTCTCAGAGCGGCTTGCAATTATTATTATTTTAATAAGATGGTTCATATCTATAGACCTGGAACCCTACAATCAATAAGCCTAACATGAATCCACTCATATGGCTACAGATGCACATCTAAAGAATACTATAAAGACTATTTTTCTAGATTAGCCTGTAAAATTTAGCCCATCAACTGTAAAGTTTCTGAGGAAATCCTTACCAAGATATAGACTGGTCAAAGAGTTTGAGTGCTTTAGGAAATCAGAGGAACACAATTTTTTTTTTTTTTTTGGACTAATGTATGATTCTGTTGCCTAGCCTTGGGAATCACTCAGTTCAAAAGTATAATTTCATGTCACATGTACCTGATTGAAATCAAAACATCCATTTGGTTGAAAATATAGAATTTGACAATATTGAATGAAACTTGATAGTTCAAATTGTTTCTAGTTCCCTTCTGTTAATACACCCTGCATGCTTTGTGATTATATATTTTGGGTCTCCATATTTTCATATCTGGAGCCTGGCATGTTCTTAAGAGGTCACTATGACTATTGGGACACCAGGTGAATTTCCCATGGGAAGGAATGGAGACTTAAAGATGGGTGGAAGGACGCAGAAGGCTTGTTTCTCCCCATCAGGCTCTCTACATATCCTTTTGCACCAAGAGACAAAGGAGGTCTCAGTGCACCAATGCAATAAGCCAATGCTTCCTACCCATCCCCTGAAATGTTCCCAGCCAATATCGCTATCAATCTATTCTGGGGTTGTTCTAATCTAATCACTGTGGGTTTTTTTTGTTTTGTTTTTTGTAGCCTTGAAGTTCCAGCTGGTCTGGATTCCCACTGTCAATTCCTGGGAAGACCATCAGGTCTTTGTTACATTACAAGATAACATGCCTCCTGAGTATAGGATCCCAGATATAAATATCAGTTCCAACACTAGCCTCCATACACAAAATTGATTCCTAGTCTGTGTATTAACTGTGTTGCCCTCAGAACCTGGGCTAAGCCACATTCCACTTTCGGTGGTCATCTCTCCAGGACAGGCAAATTTGCACCTCTAAAACGTCACTATCTATTTTCCATACAGTACTTCCATTTTGGCTAGCTCCGAGTGCTGTGTCTGTCTGAATTACTGTCATATGTGGTTGCAGCCTGGCATATTTCTGAATAAAAACCTTATTAATTCACCCTGACATGGAGTCTTTCTCAGGTAGTACTGGTACACCCATGTGGGAAGGATCCTCAAGTTACCTAGCCTCTTGTAAGCTTCCTTGTGCTAAACCAATTCCCCAGGTTTTCAAGAGAAGTTGACACAATTGGTGAGGACACCCCAGTCCCCCCACCTTTCTTTGGGTAACATTTCCTTCACTGTTTTTCCCCTCGATGATGATAATGCAGTCAATATCCAAGGATTTTTTTATCCACAGATTCAAGCATCCACAGTTTGAAAATATTTTAAACATATATTAATTTCATAAAGCAAACCTTGATTTTGCCATTTTATACAAGTGGCACCATTTTACTGTGCTATTGTATTTAATGGGTCTTGAGTATTCATGGATTTTGGTATCCACGGAGTGTCCTGGAACCAAACCCCAGCGGATACAAAGGGCCCACTGTATGGCAATTTGTTTGGATCATCACAGAGTTATAGAATATAGGCGTATAATTTCCCAATATGTTACAGACAACAAGTTAATGAATTTGGGGAAAACTCCGTCCAAGAAGTGATTGGTGTAGTATCTGGTATACTGCATAAAGATATATGTGAATATACAGTCTATCAATTAGTCAATGAATCAATTTGAGGTGTTCTTACCTTAAATTCCTCCAAGATTTTGTAACTTTTCCCATGGTATTCACAAAAGTTCTTCACTTCTTTGCATTCTGGACAACATCCATTGTGTTCTACTTTAGTACACTTTGGGTGGATTTTGGGGCATTCAGGTTGGTCACAAACAGGCCCATCCTCAGTACAGACACATGGACAGTTAGAATGCCCTGGAAAAAAACGCTCTCCCAGTTTGTATACAAAACCACTGTCATCCACACAGCCTTTCCCTCGATAGTCATCAAAGATCAGGTTATTATCATTATTGGAGATCTGATCACCATCATCAGCGGGATAGTCTTCATGGTTGAAGGCAGCTGGAGTAACCAAACCCGGAATTAGCAACAGTAATATGCAGACTTCATGAAGAGCCATCCCACTCCTCAATGTCTGCATATGGTCCTAATATCAGATATACACGGATGCTTCCATGGAGAGGCCAGGGTGGTGAGCTGAAAACAAATATTTTAAATAGGAACAACTTGAAATATATATAAATAGATATTATAGGACTTCTCTTATATGCCAAACATCTACTAATTAGAAATCCTGTCTTTCTACCAGTTCTGAAAGGAATAAAATGAGACCAGTTCATCGTCAGCTCTTGTGCACAATACTGAAAAAGTCAAGGAGAGAATGTACACACAACTTGGACAATCTCTATAGGGGAGTTTATTGCTCGAAACTGGTGATTCATCTATTTTTATGGGATAGCAAGCACAATGTGTACCTCAATAGTAGAGTTTGACACTCCTCGCGAGCCCTTTTCACTAGCTGAATGCAATGGTGTAAAGGAGTGCAAGATGGGCCTGTGTGCCTTTAGCTTTTCTCCAGATGATGCACATATTATCCTAACCATAAAATTATAAATGAATGTCAATGCAAATTGGATTGGACAACATGCCTGTTAGCCAGATAAGTTTAGAATTGATGCCTTTTGACATTAGTCAACTTCTATGTGTTGAACACATTGGACACGGCATGCATGCATACGTTCAGCTGTTGAATATGAATTATGTTATAGATACAAACACAAGGAGCTCTTTGTTTATACTTGAAATGGCATGCATGTTTGTTTACTCATTCATATGGGTGGGTCTTTACTAAATTGCTGAGAGGATGACTCACATATGAACTGAGCCTTTAAAGAATGGGATTTAGACCAAATTACCATAATTATTCCTACCCAATTGTAGTTTACAAGCCAATACTAATTCCAACCCATCTCAAATGGCTAACTAAAACCAAGATGGAAGTATGTCAGGTGCTTTAATGAAAAGCAAGAGCTTAAGAAAAAAAGGGAGAAACCCTCCTGAAATGTAACTACATTTATACTTCAAATAGGAAGAAAAGGCTGCACTGATTCTGGTCCTAGATGTGCAAAAATTGTTTCTGTTGCAGGATTATGATGGAAAACCATGTTTAAATGTCTGTTGTACTCTATGCCTTTTGACATTAGGAAGATTTTCTAGGAAGAAACCCCCATTGTATTTTCTACAGGTTTGACACCACGGTGGTATCTATATGAGGATTATGTATTGGTTGCACCAAAGTGGCTATGTTCATGCTAATGTTTCCGATATAATTATCAATTTGATTTGTAATTTCCTTGCTCTGTCTTATTAGGATAGCTGGTGACAGACTAAAATAAATCAATGGAAAAGCACAGGCAGCATATACAATACAAATCCAAGATGTTAGCAAAATGGTTGCAAAAGGCCATGCCAAGTGAGTACCCGACATGACTCCATAAATGCACAGAGGACTCAGAGCATTCAGAAAGGAAAGAGTTCATTGTCTGATTTTAAAATAAAGGAGAACCCTGGCTTTCCCTCAGATACTACTTCTATTTTCCTGCTTTACTATTGGCTGCAGTCAGTTCTCTCTCACTTTCATCAGAATGTATAGGCTTTCTTTTCTACCACTCCTCTAACCCAAGCCCTGAAGGGAAACAAGGTGGCATGGACAGTTTTCTTCTCTTTTACAAAACTGGTCAGGAAACAGGAATTCTAAAAACATTTATAATGAGAACATTCAAGGAGTGAGAAGCATTCCACTTTACTGAATATGGGGCACTGAGCTAAATATTAAACACCTTACCTCTTTTGTATATCTTGCTCTTGGGGACCAACTGTCTAACAGGGGTCTACGTTAAATTATTGTGGAGATAACCAGAATTTTTATAGTACACCCACATGATTTATATGCACACACTTATACAAAGTCGAAGTATAAAAAAAAATAGTAATAATACTGCCAAACAAGAATGACTCGGGGAAAAGGCAAGCCTTGCATCTTGCAGAAGAACCGAAATGATCCTGTTGACAAAGCAGTTTTTTCAGTGATGAGAGGGAGGGGAGATGGAGAAAGAGAGAGAGAGAGAAAGAGGGAGGGAAGGAGGGAGGGAGGGAGAAAGATAGGAGGTTTCACAACCCTGCTCAGAATATTTCATTACTTGACGTTTAGGATATACCTTTACCATAGGGCACATTCTACCCTGGTGAAAAGAGTATTTGTTCCAGTCATGCTCTTGTATGTGTCTCTGTGCTGCAAATTCAGTTACCCAGCCTTTCAGATCCTAACGGGGAGTCACTAGCATGCTACAGGTAGGCTTCAGTCTGCCATGCTTAAAGCTGTGGAAACTTTAGAAAACAATCAAATCGCAAAGAAGTTATTCCTAACGGGGACCAACCAAACCACATTCACAAAACCAGGTTTTGTCGTTAGAATGAAAACAGACTTCACAAAAGGATTCAAATCGGCAAATGCACTTTCCAGCAGGGTTTGATCAGCCTAGGTTTTATTGCAACAACTTCCTCAACCTACATCTTGACAGAGGGGAGAGAAATGAGATGGCACTAAGATCTATGCTATCGGTTAAAAATCCAAACAAGGAAGGAAGCTCTGGGAAGCTAGCAACACACCACTAAAGTTCATTTTGTTATTTGTTGTCTATTTTTAAAAAAACAACAACACAAATCAAATCAAATCTCTTTCTAAGCTACTACCAAGCTTTTGAGAACTCTACATTTCCACCCTTTTGAAAAAATCTATACTTACCTACTCAGGATGAAAGCTGGAAAGGGTCACAGGCCACCATGGAGGGATCCTTCCTCAATGTATTAGAAACAGTGATTTTTCTCAATTACATTTTCAAGAGCCAGTCCTGGAAAACCCCTTTCCCCAACGCCTCCCATGCCACCCAAGCAATCCATCCGACGCACCATCAGACCCCGGCTTTCACCCTGTGCTGGGGATTCAAAGCCAGCCACCATAGAGGGATCTAGAGTTGAGGCTGCTTCGTATCCAGCCACGCTCCAAAAACATGCCCATCGTGGCCAGCTTGTTCCTTTCTCTCCTTAGATCCCTTGGTCGCAAGCTTCAGTTCCACTCCGACACAATAAATAAATAAATAAAAATGGTGGTGGTGGTGGGGGGGGGGAAGGGAAATGCCCCCATCAGAGCACTGCCCTGGCTATATCTGCACCAAGGCACACAGCAAGGGTGGAGAATAGAGAATACGCTATGCTTCCAATTCCAGGAACAGCAACAGCATGCTGGAGCTCAGAGCCAATCCAGACAGGAATGCAGTCAGCAGCAGCAGCAGCAGCAGCACCATCGTAGCTTTTTTTTTTTTCCAGAGGCTCTTCCCCAAAACAACAAGCTCTGGGTTGATCTCAAGCAAGGCAGCAACTTTGGGCCAGATTCAGCACCTTGGAGAGCAGCCTCTGGGCAGCTGATCCTCCCGGAGCGCCTTCTGCCAGGCAGCTGAGCATCTTCAGCACCACGGACAGCAGCCAGCCCTTTGCATCCTTTTGCAGGCGGAATGTGATGGCTCCTCTGGGTGAAGGCAAGCAAGTCTGGGGCATCCAACTCAGTGGCACCAACACTGGGCACCTTCCTTAGGCAGGAGGTATTTTTCCCCCTTCTTAAAGCACTCTGAAATATGTTACAAGTATATTCTGAAAGATACTTTACAGCTAGATTTTTTAAAAAAATAAAAGAGAAAGAAAGGTGTGCAGGGAGGGAGTAGACCAATCTGTCAGTTTCAAGATCTTAGACCAGACTGCAGGGCTAGCTTCAAGGAAGTGGCAGTGGGTAGAGGGAAGCTCTCTGCAGTTTACCGAAGGGGGACACTGCCAAGGCGTTGGTCTGAAACTTGTCCTCGCTGTCATCCAGGGGAATTTCTTGGGAAGAATTACCAAGTGGAGTGTGTGTGTGTGTGTGTGTGTGTCTAGGATCTATCTAGGTGGATGATGTTAAAGCACAAGATGTAGATCTCTTCCCAGGCTGTAATAAGCGAGAGATATCACTGTTCTGTTGTGGTTTTTGCAGTAGTACCTTGAGGGAGGAAAGGGAGGGGAAGAAAAGGGGGGAAAAAATCTCCTGCAATTCATCTTCTCTGTCATTAGGCGTCATCGTAAAGCCATTTCTCAATGAAAATGCCAAACGATGGCTTTTAAAATGCATTCCTTGTAAACAAATAAGCACGCAGAAAGGCAAAAAGGCGGTTGAGATAGAAATATATATTTTTAAATCAGACTTGGATACAGAAACTTGGGATTCCACGCCGTTGCTTTATTTCGGAACGAAATGGTGAATGCATTAGAAGGCAGCTCCGGTGTTGGGAGGTGGCCCATAAATTTCTCTGGGACGTGACCAAAGAGTCGGCAAGTGTCTCAGTTCCAAATTCTAACAGTGCCATCGGAGCCACCCGAAAGCAGATGCTCTGCTTTATGGTCAAACATGACACTCTGAACTTCATCTTCATGGCCGAACAAGCTGGAAAGCTGCCCCGACTTGAGTTCTAACGTCTTAACAGTTCCATCATTGCTTGCAAGAGCTACAATACGACCTGTAATGTAAAGCAAACAGAGCAGAGGTCTAGAAGACACAGGGGCAACTTTTGGCACCATCACACCACAAGTTGTAGATTCTAACATTCAGTTTATTCATTTTCTGCACAAAGTCATGACTGCAGATCATTGTCCATTTTCACAATGATAAAAAGATGGACAAATCAATATTAAAAAGAGATTCGATTTCAGAGCAATTAAATGAATCTTGGGATTTCACACTGCCATTCAGGCAAAGCACTGTAAGAACTATTCGTTAGTCTAAGAGTGAAATATTTTTACTCCAGTCTTCGTTATGTGCTAAGGGTGTAAATATGAACTACAAATGGAGCAAAAACAGAGTTTAAATTAACTATGCAAATCAATAACATGCATATAGCTCTTCAGCAGGTTTCTTTGTATGGGGAAATAATCATACATTTTTGTATAATTTTACTTTTTTAATCATAGACTTATGTATATATATAAAAAGCTTGTGTTAAAGGGGAACATAAATGCAGCTCATGAGAATATTCCAGTTAGCTATGCATACTAGGCAAATTCTGCTTTTGAAGAAAAGACAGGCACCCTTATCCCACAATCCCTTGGAAGCAGAGACTGGTCTTACACAGCCCTGTTTCCTGAAATCCCTGTTCCCTTCCCAATCTACACAGTGAGTTAAACAGAGTTGGCAGTTTAGAGTTTCCATCTCAATTGAAAGAATCATGTTTGCACTGCAACACATACAAAGATCTGGATCAGGGAGAACACTGCATTTCAGATGCATCTCAGTGGATATACACAGTATAAATTGCTATATGAAACATATGTGACTCCAGATCCACTGGAAGGACTATGGATTTATTTGTAACTGAAAAAGAGAGGGTAGGGGCAAAAGAGAAGGTTTGAGGAATAAAGCTGACAGGAAGAGGACATCTCTCTTGAAATGTGGTGCTGAAACAGTGTCCTACTCTCCATAGAAACCAAAATGACCAAACTGAGGACATTATACTTTGGCCATATCATGAGATAACATGACCAAAAGACGATAAAGTGGGAGACAATAAGAAAAGAGAAAGACAGATGGACAGACTCAGTCGAGGAAGCCAAGGCCCTGAGTCTGCAAGACCCGATCCGGTTCATGGAGGTGTCTTATTCAGAGAGTTATTCATGGCGAAGCCAACTTGAGAGCAGCTGACAACAAACAGGTGTCTGTCCATGGAGATGTATGAAATTATTTTCTTACTGACAGAACTGGGAAGACCCTGGTCTCACAAAGGAACAGTGAGAAGGAAAGAGCTGTTGATGCAATTCCTTCGATTGTGGGTGGAATATAAACAGTTTTGTTCAGATCACCTTGGAGCCATTCTATTCCATTTCTAGAGAAATTATACTGCCTCCCAATTTGTTGCCAGTTGAAGATTATGGTGTTCACATTATAGCTGTCAAATCTTTGGAGCCAAGCATTTGCCACATATAATGAGTTACATATGACATTTCTACATCACTTTCCATTAGAAACAGAGCAGTTTTTTTTTTAAAAAGGGGGAGGGTATATATGACTGTTATTCAATCAATATATGACTGTTATTCAATTGGTCTACTAAACCAAAATTAATACACAAGACCTGGTTAATCACAGGCATATCTTCTGTCTGGCTTCCTGTAAAGGTTATGCATCAGAAGAACCAAAGCTGATTTTGTTCTAAAGTCTGAAGCCTGAACCCTGAATGAAATGGGTTAGAGGATCTAGGTAATCTCTCTATTTCTGCACTTGGCCCCAAAGGGTATATGAGAAATTAGGTCCTGTGAGGTCTCCAGAGTAGTATTTATGTACAATTCCAAGTATGGGAACCACCATGTAAGAACTCACACTCATCCATCTGAAAGTGGTCCTGCACTATTGGTTAAATCTGGAATTCCATTAAGACTTATCTCAGCGTTGGAATTTAAATCATGGCCTAGGAAATGATCTTGCTTGTGAATTAAGATAGGAGTGGCTATGGAAACCCATTGGGTGACCTTGGGCAAGTCACACACACTCAGCCCAAGAAAACCACATGATATGTTGTCTTAAGGTTGTTATAAGTCAGAAGGAGGAGCCCTGGTGGTGCAGTGGTTAAATTTCTGGACTGCAGCCATTCACAGCCACAAGGTTGTGAGTTCAATCCCAGGGCTTCAAGGTTGACTCAGCCTGGCATCCTTCTATTGGTCACTAAAATGTGTAACCAACTTGTTGGGGGCAAATAGCTTACAATTGTAAATGAAGCTGTTTGTTTAACAAATTGTAAGCCGCTCTGATAGTCTTGGCTGAAGAGCGGGGTATAAACAAAACATTATTATTATTATTATTATTATTATTATTATTATTATTACACATTGTAAATCACTTAAGGAGTGCTTAAGTGCACTGATAAGTGGTATAGGAATTAACTTGCTATTGCTATTGGGAAAGATTTGCTTTATGAATCTACAATGCTTTCAGTACATTGAGCCCTCCAAAGTTGGAATGCCCCCCTTCCAACAAAGATCTGACAGCTGATGCTGAATCCATTAAAGGTGAAAACTAAAAATGTTCATGGGCTAAATACCAACTAGACTGAGATCCATGAATGAATGAAATTTACATTTGTACTGATTTACCAAATTCCCATTAATTCAGTGGTCTACTCTAATATGTATTATTATGTATTCATTTTCATGCAGCTTCCCCCTCCACCAAAAAAATATTGGGAAATCAGAGTGGCTCACATAAATAAAAACAAATACAGATAAAAGCAAATACAAAGACATGAGTAAATGCATACAAAATGTTTACATTAATATATTGGAACTTCAATTAATACAGTGTAACTTCTTGAGATTTCAAATCTGTAAATTCAATATAAATATAGGTTTATTCTAGACTTTAGTTGTCTAGTTGTTTCCACCTTAGGAGTACTATTGCTGTTATAGTAATTTTTTTAAAAAACAACCCAAAACACACTATTAAGATGGCATATTTGGTGAAGAAGGTACGTCAAGAAATTTGTAAAATAAATAGAGAAAATAAAGAATTAACATTGGAAGCTAAATTTGTAAGATAAGGACTAACGCTCTGTACACCTTGCTGTGAATGAAAATGTTTGCCTAGATTGAGTCATGGCAGCAGAAACCCTGGTAGGAGAAAGCAGTATGAAGGTTTCAGACTGATAGAAAGCATGTGATTTGCTGTTTGTTTATCTTCAGCCCAGCAAAAATCCCCACAATGAATGAGGACCACACTAAATGTTATTTTATTCATCTCTTGTGATAGCCACAAAGTCATGCTGAACTCCTTTGCCCTGAACAATCTCACACATTGATTCTAGAGAAATCTTCAAATATGCCAGCAGTCTACCTCAAGTGTCTTCAGCTACTAGATTTCTTGGTTCTACTAAGCACTGTGCTCAAAGGAAGTCAACTCTTGGTTCTTTAATTGTTGTTCAGATATATGAATAACTCATATTAAGTGAATTCTGCATTATTTTCTGACCTCATGAGACGTCCTATATTTTTCATGTCCACTAGAGTTTTTGTAGGTGTGGAATGAATGGCATCCAACAATACCCGAAAACCCAGAGCCAAACTCCCATATTCACATGAAATAGTTTATCTGTTCTTAAAGACCTCCTTTCTTTGAAAAAAAAAAGGTTACCAATCTATTCCTGCATCCTTAAAAAAGCTACCACTGTTATTCCCAACTGAAGATGATATGAACTTGCTATAAATCCAAATAATTAGAAAATGGGAATAAACACCCAGTTGTTTTTATTTACTTGAAGAAAGAGCCATTAGTAATGATATGGTATGGTAATTCCTCACTCCAGTGACAAAATAGCCCCTGCTGAGATAAATGTTTTCCGATGAAGAACTATGCTTTGAACTAGCTACTCTACAGACGACCAGAGCATGCCACTTGGATGGTGCAGTTGCAGTTGCAAGGAAATTTGACATATGTAATTCACTTTCTGCTGGTTTTCCCACCCATTGCCTGTCTGCAGAAATAACTATCTGGAGTGAATGGTTTATTCCATGAAATGATGCCAGTCTATGTCCTTCAGTTAGCAAACTTTGGGGCTTTCTAGATTGGCAGGAAAGTGTGACATGAAGTTGCCTTTTCCTTAATGCTTAGCAGCTGCACCGCAGCCTTTAGATGGAGCTGCCCTGTTCTGCAGTTTTTAAAAAAGAAGCTGGGAAAACCAGCACCTTTTTAAAGCACTTCTTCTCCCCTAAAACGCAAAAACAACAACAAACAAACAAACAAACAAAAAAAGCATTTTCATGGCACACTTTCCATTTTTCTCATCTAAAGGCTAGAGTTCCATGCAGCCATGAACACACTTCTTTTTGCCAATCTAGAAAGCCCCTGTGTGTCATTTCTAAAAAGGTCAAAAATTATCTTCCATCACGTTTCATTCAATCTGGAAATGTGGTTCATCATGGTCACCACATTATAACCAAGTGGGGGTCCTCAAAGAGGACCTGATGGTACTTCAGAAGAAGAAGGATGTCTTAGCAGTGCCATCACACAGTCATTGCATGCGGAGAAACTTGAGCATGTCGAAAGGAGGGCGAGTAAAATGGTGAAGGGTCTGGAAGCCATGCCCTATGAGGAACGACTTAGGGAGCTGGGGATGTTTAGCCTGGAGAAGGTTAAGAGGTGATATGATAGCTTTGTTTAAATATTTGAAGGGATGTCATATTGAGGAGGAAGCAAGCTTGTTTTCTGCTGCTCCAGAGAACAGGACCCAGAAAAATGGATGCAAGCTCAAGGAAAAGAGATTCCACCTCAACATTAGGAGAAACTTCCTGACAGTAAGGGCTGTTCGACAGTGGAACACACTCCCTCAGAGAGTGGTGGAGTCTCTTTCTTTAAGCAGAGGCTGGATAGCCATCTGTTGGGGATGTTTTGATTGGAAGTTCCTGCATGGCAGGGGGTTGGACTGGATGGCCCTTGTAGTCTCTTCCAACTCTATGATTCTATGATTTTCCTCTGACCTTTACAAGCTGTTCATTAGGGGTCAAATTTATTCCTGGTGGGTGCTGCATTTAATAGTAACATTTTTTCACATGTCCTGAAAGGATGTCAGCTTGTCAGTGACTATATATATCACTCCTGTTTGGCTCTTCTTCAACCTCTAATATTTGTGAATGTACTAAATCTCTTCAGGCCGGGGCCCACTACTGCTCTGGAAGGTAGCATCCTGAGCCTGGATGCAACAGTTGATCTTAGGCTTCACAGGATGCATATCCTCCAGGAGCAGGAAGCCAATGTATGTATTCAGCTCCTTGATACTAAAGGGCTTTGATACTTTGAGTTCAGCAGGGCTCATCTCGTTTCATGTCCTGAATAAAAACTATACAATCACAGATAATGCAGTAAAAGATAATTTCTGTGGAAGAATTCACTGTTTCTTTGTTTACAGTATTCCTTGTTCCTATGTTTCTGAGTTTGTTTGTTTTTTTTAACTGGTCCATAGTGGACTATTGTAGACATTTGCAACATGTTCTTTCATCCCTGCCTCTCATGCACAGTATCTGTGCTTGTAATCAGAAATAATCTGCTTGTATCATTCTCTCTTGTTGTCTAGGCAGCATCCCTGCCTGGACAAGATCAAGTGAGCACGTACTTGTTGCTCTTCTGCCTTTTTCAAGGGACAGAGGCTGTTTCTCATCTAAGCACTGGTACCAGTTCCTTTATATCATTTTGCCTAGAAAATGGCATGGAGTGCTATTGTCATGCCCTTTCCAACTTATGGTGACCCTAAGGAGACTCTATCACAGGACTTTCTTGGCAAGATTTGTTCAGAGGGGTATGCCTTTGCTTTCCACTGAGGTTACCCAGTGAGTTTCCACAGCCAAACAGCCAAACAGGGATTCTTCCAGGGTCCTAGTTCAATGCTCCAACCTCTGCAGCATGCTGCCTACCTTATTACATATTTGCAATGATGCCGTTGCATGTGATGCCATTCGTATCATATCAACACAGTGCTTCTGTTCAGTACAATTAACAAAAACTGAGAGTGTATGTGTATTTCTATTGATCCCAATACATTACATTCTGTTGGTCAGAAAAGTATCCTGAAGACAAAGGGAAAGAGATTGATTGTGTCAATTTCTATCCCAGCTGGTGTGTTTAGTTTGTGTGTGTAGTGTACATGATAGATGGACGAAACAAGGGGACACTGTCTACCTTCTAGGTCCAGTTCTTTGTGAATTATGCAACAAAACAGGATATACCCCATCTGCTCAAATACCTCATCTGTTAAGATGAGGGTTAAAGCTTTGCAGATGTAGAACTGACATCACTGGCGTTTCCTCACAAACGGAAGGAGGAATGGGGAGGAGAGACAACTATGCCCTTTTTCTCTAACCTGAGATCCTTATAGGCTTCCTACTGTTTTATTACACATCTACTGTTAGTAGATTATGAAAGGATCTCGGAATCAAGATTTATGTGCATAGAAGTCTGGCTTTTTGAAAGAAGGTGACCATGCATCCAGATTTTTACGAAATTATGCAAAGATGCTAAGTGACAGAAAGGTGTACTCTTGAATTAGACAACACTAAGATTAGTTTTGCCATGCAGTGAATGCTTTTATCTCAAAAGCTCAGTCGATGCTTTTATCTTAAAGTCATATTTATAAACATTAAACATACACACAGAAACAGAGAGTGGGAAGGAAATATAGAATATAGACTATAGAATGTGGTTATATTTATACAGAAAAAAATAAATTAAGATAGCATCTTTTAACTTATATATTTGAACGATTTTATATACTTGAAATAGACTTCTCAGAAATTAAATGTAATGATCATGAGCCTCACGTACAAACAAAAATCAATACATTCATTTCAAAGCAGATGCAGTTCTTTTAAGAAAGACATTGTTGCATTTCAAGTCACGATTACAAGTCTTTTGGGGTGCAGAAGCAAATTCAATATATTCTCACAATGAATACCAGCCCTTCATATATACTACTGTATGATATATTTTAAAAATTGTCCAAAGAAGATAATTAATTTTCTCCCAAGGTCACTGAGTCATGGGATATTATATTTTGCTTAAGGCTGAAGAAAACAGGGCTAGATTTTGCTGCCCTGTCTTCCCTTCTTAGTTTACAAATAAGTCCCAGGAGCCAATATGAAAGAGACTTGCCTCCAGATACTATGAAGTGATGTTGATTAATAAAAAGAGGGCTTTTAAATAATAAACATCTCTTCATAGCAACCCAAGACATGTCTCTTTCATGCTTAGTTTTTGCATTTTTTTTCCTTTCCCCAAATATTAATAGCATAATGCCACTCAGAGGACGTTAACACAGAGAGACATATACACCAGCCAGCAACTCCATAGGAAGAGCTCACTGCCACAGTGACATTTTATTTTATTATTGTTTAAAAACTGCTCTCTCCAGGGACTTGAGATTGATATTAAGATTTTCTTATTTCTTGTGTCTTTGCAAAAGGAATGAGAAGTTGGGTGCCATTAGGAAACGTGAGCAAGACTAATCGTTGCCGTCAGGTGGTAGCAACAGATTATTTCTGATGGGACTGAGTCATAATGTCTAAATTTAGCAGATTTTTCCTCCTCTGTTAACAATGGAGTGATCAAGGCTACTCAAGAAATCCAACTCTAAGGCTTTCTATGTGATCTTCAGATGGAAATATCACTTGACAATGGAACAGATTGAGAGTTGCCTTTAGCTGCAACTTGAAAGTTGTACTTCATCCCAACTGAAATCGTTGGCACATTAGTCATGAATAAATTGAGCATCAATCAATTAACTTATTCTAGAGCTATCCGAATGTTTTATCTCTGGGGGGCATCTCATTTTTTATTTGCATTCTATTTTTATTTGCATTCTATTTTCCTTTCATTGGAATTCTTTAGCTGAAGGTTTACACAGTGTATGAAACTTGAGAAGGTATAGGATATAATATGCCAAATTCCAGGTACACAATTTGCAATTTTCAAAATAGAAAATGGAATTATTAACCGATAATGAGAGCAATGAAGACATGCCAGTCAAGGAAAGGGGAGGAAGAAAATGCGCTTTTAACTGCACTGGGGAAGTAGAAACAGTCTTCACTTGAAAAATGGTTTCAAAACATTTCTGTACTTTTTCTGTTTAGACAAAGGATATGGATACTTGTAAAAGTAAAATAAGCCACCCTAAGCATGATAAACATGCCCTAATTTACACATTTTTATAACTAGTGGTCCACTTTATCTAGAACACTGTCTCATGGACAATGTCTGTGATGAATTAGGCAGATGTAAATATCTTTACAAGCCAGTAACACATGCATTGTGTTCTGATTTTTACAACTGAATTCAACCTTGAGAAACCATAATCGACTACAGTGGATATTTTTGAAACATGGTACTGAAAATTTAATTAAAACTTTCACTGCTTTTCACAGGATTAAGAGTTACCATTTATTCTGCAAGAGACTAATCCCTGCACGCGCGCACACACACATATATATACAAACTATTATGTATATGTGGAGTTTTTTCATGAGGTGCCTGGCTTAGAATTTGCATTCCAGGGCTCTTAAAAACAAAAGAAACAACCCAGCCAAAGTTAAGGACTTCTAAGCTTCAACACATCCACTGGGAGGGTGTTAAGCCAACGCTGAACTCTTGTGCTGACGGCAGCATGCTGGATTTGGCTGTCTCATAATCACTTGTTTTACAGTTAGGTTGATCACTATCTCCACCCACAAATTTATTTATTTATCTGTTTAAAAAACTTCTGTATCGCCTCGCAGCCCATAAGGAGGATGCCCACATGGATGGATGAGTACTTTCATTAAAATGGAAGGTATCTGGAAAGTGCCACTGATCTGTCTGGTCAGTACTGTACACACAGAATCTGGAAAAAGATGATATTAAATGGATTTGGAGCTGTAAAGATGGTCTCAGATGTTGGCAAATCCACAGAGTCCCATCACAACAGCAGTACTTTGAAAAGTTAATCGTTATGCTTCTGGTCACACTAACACCTTATTAAATATCTCAAAGTAAATTTATAAGATTTAGAAAAACCTGGGAGTCTCATTTTGCTTATATAATCAATTGACTTTCTACAGCAGTTAATACCATAATAACGATTGTATCTAGTTTCATCATCATAGCAATTTATGCTCTATAACGTATTTGTCAATAAAATTCTATCTGCAAGAAGTGCCCCCCCATACATTATATGATGTTGACTGTTCTACTGTAAGTGCAAGCTTTATGGGCCTGATCTTCATTCTAGGTAGCAGAGCTCCACACGTGTGTTCAGAGCTCATGTGTCAAAATGGGGAGTCTGTATGACAAAGATGTGTCGATCCGCATGGTTCATGTCTCAGTTGTGTGTAAGTTCTATCTAAACAGCCAAGCTCTACCCAAACATTTTCATCATTCCTCTCTCCCCAAAAGAAAACACTTGCTAAATAAATAGATAAATTTATTTAATTTAATATGGGGAGGGAATCAAAAGTAGACAGACATAATGGGGGGGGGATAGTTTTCAGTACCCGGTTTTCCTGATATAGAACACTGGAGTGGTTTTTATTGCTCAGATAGGAGAAGTGCTGAACTATTCTAGTACACCAAATAATTAAATTATGTGAGCATTTTAAAATATTAGAGTTTTGTTACATACAAAGCCAATATCTTTCTTGTATGGAATCCTGTTTCCAAGAGTCACCATCCAGATACTTTTAAAAAGCAAGCATGTAAGCAAAGGCTCTTTCATATTATTTGCCCCCAGTGCCTGATACGGAGATTAACATGGCATGATCATTTGTAGCTCATGAGGCTTTCAATCCCAACAGTTACTGGAAGAATGGCATTCATGACTTTGACCAAACCTGTTTTTCAGTAATCTAAATTGGTGGTTCCTGTGGGATTGTAGAAACTGTTGAATTATAGCTCTCAAAATCTCTTGACCCCTGGTCATGGCAGGTGGGGTTTCTCTTAGATGCAATCCAACCATATCGGGAGACTGAAAAAATGAGGCACCGTTGATCTAAACTAGGGTCACAATATATGGCAGCAAATTCTCTAGGTTGGAAAACTGAATGAAGAAAGCCTTTATTTCATTCTATTCTAAAAGTATTGTTCTTTAGTTTAAATAGGTGACCCCACATTCTAGCTGCTTTGTCTAAGCCAGTGGTTCCCAAACTTTGCTCCTCCAGGTATGTTGGACTTCAGCTCCCAGGTGCTCCAGTCAGCTTGGCCAACAGTCAGGAATTCTGGGGGCTGAAGTCCTAAACATCAGGAGGATTAAAGTTTGGGAATCACTGGTCTAAGCCATTTATTGATAGTCATTCTGGCCTACTGACAGCTAGACTATTGACAGCTATCACCCTATATGAATCTGCAGAGCTTTAAGATCATCAAGGGAAGGCTCTTGGTGTGGCACCATCAAAGGTTCACTTCGTGAGCACACAAGAGAGAGCCTTCTTGGTTGGCTGCTCCCACCCTCTGGAACTCCCTTTCCTTTCATTGGTAGGCAAAAACATTTTTATTAAGCAAGCTTTTAATGCTCAAGCAGGTTGGTTCTTAATACAGATGTATCTTTTATCTGTTTAATTTTTAATCAGGTTTATAGTGGTTTAATGTGGTGTTTTAAATTGGTTTAATTTTTTTTTGTGTGTGTAAATGTTTTTGTTGTTATAAAACCACCTTGTATCCTGGCCTGGGAGAAAGGCACATATAGGGAGAGGCGGGAAATATAAATAAAACATTATTATAAATTATTATATTATATTATAAATAAATAAATAAATAAATAAAAACCTTTACCAGGTTACCATTTCATTATTATTTTTTTCTATACTAAAAAGCCTGAAAAGCCTTTGCTGGGATTTATTCTAACTCTGTAATCATGTGGGTTACCATTTTCTGTACGCAACAATGTCAGTCAAAGTAAGAAATAGAAGCAAAGCATTGAGGCATAGCTAGATGGTGCCATGGTATTCTGAAAAATTAGGAAATGAATACCAAGTATATTCAGTAAATGATTTCTTCTCCTCCTTATATGTGACTGATAGAGAACTGTTCTTCTCATACACATTCAGTACTTGGAAAGTTACAAGGCTTTGCAACTGTCGAGTGAATAATGCAAGGAACTTATTTGCTCGGTGACAGGAAAGCAAGTATGTGAGGCAGAGAATGGAAATGAAAGGGCTCAAAATGGGAATGTCTCTTTTCCATTACCCTTTATGTCAACACTGATCTACTTGCTCTGAATAATTTGCTCATTATAATGTAAATTCACTCCATCCTTTCCTCCAAAAAGTGTTTTTTTTTCTATTGAGAGGAGTGAGAACAAATTGGGAGTTCACTGCTGATTAAAAACGTTTTCAAATTAACCGTTCCAAAATGACCTATGAAACTATAATGCAAGAATCTATTTAAAGTATGTTCCTTCCCATGCACATGAGAAAAGATACCTTGATGAAATATATAAAGAAGGTTAAAGGATATACCCAGCCCTGCTTTTTTTTTTACCTTACTATAAATATAAGTTGCCACCACTCTGGTATTCAGCAGAGGCCTTCTAATTTCCACTGATAAAAACCTGGCCTCTTTCAAAGAGCTTCTGTATTACCAAAGCTTGTACAAGCTTCTATTCCTTCAGGCTGTACTGATGGGGGAAAAAACCCTATGTGCTTTGGGGAATGAGATCTAATATGCAGCCTTCAGCACAATATGAAGGAAGGTTCTTCACAGGTTGTGCACATTCTCATGCCTACACCATAAGTGGCAACATGTATGTTTCAAATTGTTATTACAAATCAAACACTAAGAGTTCATTTTCCTGTCATTCTCATGATACCATCAACTGGATCCTCATGTTTTCATGGGGTGATGACTATGCTGTTATGTGCAATATGAGACTGCTAGTTTTGCGTACACTTTCTTCAACGGGAAAAGGACAGCTTTCTAATTTCTAGAGACAACCTCCCAAAGGCTTCCTTACACTTGCCAGACTCTATCCCAGTAAGCCTAAATTTGCCTTTGCAGATTGGAAGGTCTCTTCTGCCCTCGGAGAAGATGTTGAGGCAGTTCTGCCCTGCCACTTGGGAAAAATTGCTGTTTTATAAATGTGATCTCTCTCAGTGAAACTAGCCACATGCTCAGAAGGCAAATAATGGAGTAGCATTGGCCTCCATCAATTTTGTTCATGAAATATTAAGTCTGAATCAGTACCCCAGTAATCTAAGATTTTTGAAAATCATTCCCTCTCCCTTTTCTGAATAGTACCAGGCATATATCATATGTCAACTAAGTAACAATAATAGATCACTTTTAGTAAATGCACCGCACAGTTCTTCTCCTAATAAGAATTGTTCGCTAAAACTTAAATCATGCTAGTATACTGAAGCAGCTTAATTGAATTTGTTACTGCATGACAGATTCCTTCAGAACACAAAACTAGACAAGATTAATTCGCTAGGCTGATAAAGTGAAATTACCTGTGGTGGGAGGAACAGGGCCTTCATTTGTCATAGGACTCATCCCACCCCACTGTCAGATCTTCTCCGAAAGGATTAGCATTTATTTTTGCAATATTAAAATTTAACAAACCTTTGCGCAAGCCGATGCAGTCAATGTTTTCTCTACCAATTACATTTAGAAGTTCAGTTTTCCTGAGACACTATTCAATTGGCTTTGTATCTCCCTCTTTCTTGAAGTATTCAGTCCTTGTAGCCATTGTGCACGAGCGAGACACAGCCAAATTTGTATCTGAAGCGAAGTTCCTGTGACATCTCCTCCTTTGCCTTTAATGTGAATAGGCCTCCAAGGCACATTTCCACAGTTGTCACAGCGTGGGACAAATATTTTTTTGGACTAGCATCTCACAGCAGCATGACCACTGGCTAGAGGAGTCTGGGAGTTGCAAACCAAAAAATGAGCTCTGATGACACTGAGATACAATAGCCTAATTTAAACAGATTCAATAGTGGTCATGGTTGGGGACTTCTCAGTTTTCTGCTGTTGCAAATCATTATTCCAACCCAGGTCAAATCCTGCCTGCATGAGAAATAACATTTCAATGGCGACAAAATGGAACCTTTATGAACCTAACAACTGAACAGCAGCTGTTGAAGTGAAAAATCTGTGTTTGTGAGCTGTCCATTTTTTTTTTCCTTAAGGATGTTGGACTACATGATCTAAGCCAACGTGGTCATTTCACGTTGGAGATCTCCTGTTGGATTGTGAGTCATACCATGGAGTCAAAGCCTGTACAGTTTATACTGATGTGAAGTAAGATTTTAGTTTTCAGATAAAAATGTTTTCCTAGCTATACCTGGATATGCCAGGGCTTCAACCTGGATGTAAATGTAAAGCAGGAGGTATCTCAATGAATCCTCTGGAAAGGGCCACTGCATTGAAGACAAGATAGACGTAACCATGTTGTGAGTTGCTAGGTCTAAGACACAGCAGGATTCAGAAGTTCAGGTCAAGGGATCAGAGTGCTGTGAAGATCTGGTCAAATTGCAAAGCAGCGTTTTTAAAAATAAAAACCAGTATTAATGACATTCCTGTTAATGAAAAGGAATGGGAGAATTCTTCCCCATGGATGGGACAAAGGATGGGATAATTGCGATGTTGCATGACGTCGGATATTCTTGCCCCAATTGCATGATTGTGACGGGATCATCCTCGCTTTGCTTCTGTCACTTTCAGGCATCTGATAATCTCCTTAGAGTATGTGTAATCACCTACTGTTTTAATTTAAAGTATGGTGCTTCAAATGCCTGATGATGTTATAGTATTATTTTTTTTTGCAGTGCAATTACTTTCAAAAGAATTCTAATCCATTTTTAAAGAATCAACTATTTAATGTATCATATTAGACGGAGACAGTCATGTGGATAAATGAGGATGCAATTAGTCTCATTTCCTATATTTAATTCCATTATTTGCATATGATAATTGAAGGAAGTATAGCTTAATCTAAATACTGAACATAAAATTGTAGATTTCTTGATTCTTATTTTGCAGCTCTTACCCCCTGGTGTCAGGAATGGAAGAGTGCATGGGAATGAGAAGATGCTAGGGTGGGGGCCTTCTCTCCTATGATGGGAAGAAACTCAGAAAAGTCATTAAATTGCCATTTGAAAATAAATAAAAAGGAAGTGTGTTTCACATTTTGCTTAAATGCATAAGCAAAACAACCTTCTAGAGAGCCAAAATAGTAATTTCTCCCAATTCCTTTCCTCTTACATGAGTTTTAGTTATCCTGAGTTTATTGTAGCTGGACAAAAGAGGAAGGCCAGATTTACTATATGCAGTAGATATGAAATAACATATCATGGGGAGAAACAAAAGTTTTTTGATCATTAAGAAAATGATTTTTATACACATCAGAACCAATTTAAAGCAATTCCGCAGGATCAATATAGATAGACAGAAATGCTGCTTGGCATTTTATTACCTGCGGAGGGAAATATTGATCACTTCTATCGATTTCTGCTACACATGTGGAGAGGCATCTGTTGTTTCTCCAGAAAGCTATCCCAAAGTGAAAAGTATCAAGAAACTGCTTGCATTTTAAGGATATAGCATTAATGTTAAAACCGTTGCCACAATTCCACACTTTTCAGCCCAGAAGAGAAAAAGGACAGTAACACAATTGTTAGCCAATACCACTCAATATATGATGTTTATTCCAAAATGATTCCTGTTCTCCTATTCTCATCTTACCGTATTCATTAGCCTAGCAAGGTCCTCCCAATGCTAAATGTCATTTCTTATACTGATACTATGCTAATAGTCTAAAATGAGTGAATTGAGTGAAACTGAAGCATCCTTGAGCTAGAATTGCTCCCACCGAGGACCTGATACAAGACTACCAGCTGTGCAGTCTGATAAAGGATACTGTTCTATTCTAGTAGCTTCTGCTTCTGTATTGATAAATAGCATCATTTTTTGGATAGATGTGGACTCCAGTGTGATCTCTCTCTCTCTCTCTTTCTCTCTCTCAAGCATACAAGCACACACACACATCCCTTAACCCTGTAGTGTTATCAATAAAACAATGATAAATTTGTCAAGTTGCAATTTGCACGCTTCATCTTTTTTTGAGCATAAATTGTTTTTCTCATGTTTCCAGATCAGTTTGTGATATTTAGGGCTGTATACATATTGCTACTGATACACACATACACACACACAATCAGTTTTCCACCACTATGTAGTCACCTCAAATTACAATTTCACAAAGAATGGTTTGAGGATTATTATTCTACTTAAACAACTCCTGATGTACATTCCCTATTCCCTCTTTCCCTCTCCCCCTCGTTCTCTTTCTTTTTCTCTGTCACACACCCTGACACACAACCTTGTTATCAATGAATTAATTGTGTAAGGGTTCAACTCTGCCATCTATACTGAATATTAGGGGCTCATTCTTGAACATGGAGTAAGAATAGATTAAATTATCCAAGAGCAGGTGGGAAAACTCTGAAGATGCCAGCCACAGATGCTGGCAAAACGTCAGAAAGGAACTCTTCTAGAACGTGGCCACATAGCCCGAAAGTGCCACAAAAAACAATACAGTTTCTCTTGTTGTTAACAAGTGACTTATGGAGACCCTATGAATGAGAGACCTCTGTCACCGTATCATCAACAGTCCAGCTCAGGCCTTGCAGACTCAGGGCTGCATCTTCCTTGATCAAGTCTATCCATCTGTAATGTGGTCTTCATTGTTTCCTACAGCCTTCTACTTTATCAAATTTTGCCTTTTTTAGTGAGTCATATCTTCTTTACTGATGATTAACTACAAAGACTTCCTTCTCTAGTTATCAAACGCTCCTGTTACTATGTCCATGACATGACAAACAAATGATAACCAACCAGTAATAGGACTCAGTGAAGAAAACCCACTAAGGTTTCATTCATATCGCAGCCTGTGAAGAATCTGAGATGTTTCTGAACTCGGCTACAACATCAACCAACATTATACAGTGGCTATCATATTTCTGTGTATTGATTAGAATATTAATAGCACAAGCTAAAATATGAGCAATAATACACATGCTGACCAGACAGTATCAAATGCATATGCGCCAGGGCAGGATATGTGGCACAGTGTCCATAGCTTTGCAATTTCCCTTTGTTCTATTATGTCTTGTTGCCTGCTCCCTGTTCGTATTGACTGCTGTATGAAGAAAATTAATTACACCTTCTCAAGGACTAAAATAACTTTGCGAGGAACAAAGGGGCTTTGAATTCAGTCTCTGACACATCCATGAATCATCTGTTGGCACATTTTTTATTTATCTATTGCACTTATATTGTGCCTTTCCCCCCAAATGGGATTCAAGGCAGGATATAAATGCATATCTACGCACATATGAGGGATTCCTTTTTCTAGTCTGTAATACAGTCCCTTGGCTGTCCTTGATGGGAGTTTAGGACTCCCCCACTCTGCCTTCACCATACCCCCAATCTTGCCCTTTTCCATATTCAAAGAGGTGGTGTCATGTCATTTGAGGGCATGGATCTTTCTGTCGGGGCAGCAAATGGGGATCAAATAGCAGATTTCCTTGTCTGAGGCCCGAGATCTATGTATGGCTTCAGCTAGGAAGACCTTTTTCCCCCACACTTAAAAATACTCACTCCCATAGCAGTACAAAAATTTGCATAAATAAGATAGGCCATGGAAAGAGCTGGAGGGATTTTAATGAAATTTGGAGATTATATTTGGGTAATCTGACTTAATATGTAAGATGTAATGTTGTACATGAAACTCACTTTGGGAAGGATCTGAAAAACAACCCAATAATTTTTTTCATTGGGCTTTCACCAAATGTGGAGGGATACTCTGACTTAAAATATAGGCTAAAATTATACACAAAATTCACTTGGAGGGTGCTGAAAGGCAGCCCTGATGGTTCCTGTTGTTGTTCTTGTTGTTGCTGTTATTCCTACTGAGTAGTGTGGTACACCATTTGAATGATTTTGATGATCTGAAATAAATTTTTAACCTTTTTAAAAAAAGTGAATGTAAGTAAGTTTCTCTCTCTCTCTGTGTGTGTATTGTTGTGTGCCTTCAAACTGTTTCTAAGCAAACCTATAATGGGGTTTTCTGGGGCTGAGAGTATGTGATTCATCCAAGGTCATCCAGTGGGTTTCCATGGCTGAATAGGGAGTCGAACCCTGATCTCCAGAGTCATAGTCCAATGCTCAAACCACTACACCATGGTAGCTCTCATACACACACACACACACACACACTTCTGTCTGTGGTTAGAAATAGATTTGGGACAGATTTTTACAAATATTTAGGGTGGATGTTTGGGATAGTCTGAGTCACCACAAGATATGTGGTGCACATAAAATTCACTTTGGGGAAGCTCTGGGGTGCTCCACACCCCACCCAATTCATGTATAGCAATGTGTTCGAGGCTGAAATGGAAGATCATTAAAGTGGTTACTGCTTCTACCTAGCAATGCTAATTAATACATCTTGGCTTTAGAACAAATCTGAAATGATATGGGCAAAAAAATCCTAGGATTAAACTTCCCGATATTTAGTCTAAATGTTTATAACACTGTACTTCATTTAGTTAATTTTAAAAGATTGCCTTTTTCATCCCTTCTTTTGATTAGGAGAGCTATGTCCAAGTGTTCCATTTCATGTACTTCTCCTTTCATTCCTCTCCTCCACTGCTACAATGACAGTAATGATAAAATAATTGTAGTGGTATTAGGGTTTCAAGCGGACCTCCCAGTGATCATAATTTATGCAAAGTGATAAGTCCAATTCAAAGAGTTGTGTGTGTGCATGTGTTGGGGGGGGGGCTTTTTCCAAAACAATTTGATTAAATAAAGTCTGGATATGTGTGGATGCCTTTCCCCTCAAATAATTTGGTTATATTATTCCATCAAGTCGCTTCAGTGAAATAAGAATCATCAAGACTAGAAACTAAAAAGGAAATTTAGTTTTCAGTTTTGTTAAGTGAAGGGCTGTAGACAATTCTTTAAATAAAATATATTTTTATAATAAGAATTCTGCCAAGTAACAGTGAACTATATTGGCTCCAGTGTTCCAGATCCCTCTGTACTTTGTAACTCAAAGAAGGTAATTGTTAACAGATTCTCAGTGAGATTACAATCTTTGGGAATCATGGAAGGCACATGAAGTATCATATATCACAAAAAATGTTATCCTGCTCTTAAAAGGAGAGAGAGAAAAAAGTAGGATCTGGGAAATGACATGTTTATCAATCTTACGAATACCCAGGAAGATATTAGAATAGATGGTTAATCAGTCAGTCTGTAAGCATCGTAATAACAATGAGGACAACACTGAAGACAACATAGATTTGTCAAGAAAAAATTTGCAACTATCTCTTTTCTTCTGGTTGGGATAATAGCATAGTGAATGGCGGCAATGCTGTGAGTATAATGCATCTTTTTGCAGCAAAACATCTGACAAATTCATGATGGGGGTGGGCTAGATCTAGCTAAATTCCGCTGTTTGGAGAACCATATTGCATCACAGCCCATCAAACCTGAAAAAGGTTTCAAGCCAATACTCTTTATCAATAACTGGCTGGAGGAACCCTTATCATAGCAGAAACATGGAAGGGATATCCTATTTTACAAAGGCGGGCTAAAATTTAAAATGCTATTGACAAAACAGACAACTGGTTCAAACTAACAAAATGAAATTCAGCAGAGACAAATGTAAAGGAAAGATCTGCTCCTATGCACAGTACCTTTTCGTGTATGGAACATAATCCATAACTTATAGCGAGAATCACAAGTGCAAGAGTGTTCATATGGGACAGATATTCCCTTCATGTTTATTCAGCGCAGCATATCACCAATTGAGATTGATCTGGTTTGCCGATTTACATCAGCTAAAATCAAGCCTAGAGCTTTATTTTTAAATGGTATAATAACAAATATTAGCACACTTGCTTCAGTAAGAGTAGATAAAACATATAAAACAGATGTTGCAAACTGTGATTTTTAGTAGCTGTAGATAAAATTCCTCATTACTGTCACACCATGCAGAGTGTTATTTACCAAGCAACTGATTTTCACCATGCAAAAGATGCTTTATATATTTTTGTTCTATAAAAAGCTCTCAACAAATATAGTAATTACTTCTTGTCTGCCTAATGTACACCATGCTTTGCCGAGGAATGCACTTTTGTGACAGTGCTATAATTCCTGAACTGTAGCATGTGAATAAATCTTTTTAAATATTCTCCTCTTGTCACTGAAAGTACACTCCTCCCCCAAGTCTACCTCCATTACTTTCATTTAAGAGTGTTTTAGTGTGTGCAGAAATACCAGAATGTTCTTGAACAGGTATTTACACATCTGAAACACTTAGGAAATACTAGAACGCATAGAGCAGGTGAGTAGTATTTTCAAAGCAACAGTGATATTTATGAACAAAATGAAGTCACAATAATAAATGCATTCAAGTAAATTAATTAAAACAATTGGACTTAAGATTAACACCTTGATTTTAAAGCTTATTAACTTAAAGCCATTTTCCAGACCATTTGCATTCCTTTACTTCAGATATATCTAAAATGAAATCCCATCTCAAACAAGGATGTTGCACTGAGAATATATCCAGAGTGCAACAATATATGCAGTATACTTTCTCATAAAAACTCTATGTGCTGGAATACTCAGCAGAATATTCAATTTTCATCTCAGTTTTCTCCAGTGCTTTTAATCCTATTTTACTTTTTTCAATGTTCATCATCACTGTTTAACACTGTACAATATCATTCTACTTGTGCTTTTGTGGATATCTTCTTCTCTTCATTCTTCCAAATGTGACTCTGGCTGAATCTGCACTGTGGAATTAATGCAGTTTGACACTGCTTTATCTTCCGTGGGTCAATGCTATGAAATTCTGTCGTTTGTAGTTTTGGGACTCATTTAGCCTTCTCTGTCAGACAGCGTTGGTGCCACAACAAACTACAAATCCCAGGATTCCATAGTACTGGGACATGGCAGTTAAAGTAGTGTCAGACTGCATTATTTCTGCAGTGCAGATTCAGGCTCTGAGCCCAGATGAAAAAGCCAGCCAACCAGGTATATTATTATGTCCCCATATTGCGAAAGACATGGAAACTGTTTAGTGTAATGTAATGTTTCCTATACTTCATATACAGGAGAGTCTGCCCAATAAGTGATTACCAGTAAATCCTTAGAGTGATTCTCTGCATTTTCACCAAATATAGAAAATTGGGGTTCTTTTTTTTGGAGCTATATACCAACAGCACACTCAAAAGCAAGGCAAATTTAAATTTTATTGAAATGATAGATAAGACAGTGAAAAGCAATACCTAGTCATAAAACATCAAGTACTATAAAATATGAGGTAGTAATGATAAAGAATGTTACAGCATAACAACTTAACATGGCTAGCAAACAACAAAATCATATAAAACCTAAGGCAGAACTATTAAGGAGGCCATAAGAGTATCATCAGACCTAATAATTAAGCAGTTTTAATGCAGCTATCCTAAAAAGTTATGATGAAATAAAGAATGAAATAGTAATCAAGGCATCATAAATGGCAACTAGTGTAAGAAAATCAGAACAAATCTCTAATAGTAAATCTTAGCTTGATACAACAACAACAACAACAACAATAATTCCACACTAGCCTAGCACACATAAGCATTTTGATCATCCAGCTAAAAAAGAAAGTTATATCTACCATTCCTATAGACAGTTCAGGATTCTTAGGTGGTTGGACCAAAGCAGGTTAGAGCTGTCTGGCAGGCTAAGCATGGCTTGTCTGGCAAATAAATCCCTTTCTTCCTGGTCATCTCACCGTTATCTACTTACTAGCTGAGTCTTTATATAAGATTCTCACCATGCACATGCACGGCTTTAGCAGGCTTCAAAGCCATGTGTCTCCAGCTCTCATGGTCTTTCGTTTATCATATTCTTTTTGTCCTCTGTATATATCTCTACAAAAGAGCTTGCATATTTGGGATTTGCTCTACCAGGTGTGAACTGCTCTCCATTTCCTCTTTTGGTGAGGAGCATCATTTATCTTATTATCTCTTATCTCTTGGCGGGGAGTCCAGCTGAGTTGGGTTCAGCAAAGAAATTATATCAGCTTCAGTATTATGTGGATTCTTGTACCAATGGGATTTGCCAGAGAACTGTCTACCAGAGGCAGCCTCAACTAGGTAATTTCTGTTACAACAACAACAACAACAACAACAAATTTTATTTCTAACCCACCTCTATGCAAAGCAATTGGTGTTGTATACAAAAGAATTAAAACAAGCAATAGTTAAAACATTTCTTCAACCCAATCCCTAACCTCCCTCCCTGCCTCCCATCTAAAGATTCTCCTGAGTGTCCAGATACAATTCCATATTTATTTATTTAATGTATATCCCACCTTTCTCCATGGAGGGACCCAAGGCGGCTCACAGATAAAACCTTTAAAATTATTATAAAATTCAAACAATTAAAATATCTATATATAAAAATCACATAAAATACACAATATAAATATAATATAAAATCACATAAAATATTCTCATGTTAAAAACAGACTAAAAAAAACAGCTGCTCCATAAAACCACCCTGCTATGCATTGTGTACAGAAAGCCTGCCGGCATAAAATAGTTTTTACTTGGCGGTGAAAGGCCAGCAGGGAGGGGGCCAGCCTAGCCTCCTGAGGAAGGACAATCTAGAAGGTGGGAACAGTCACGGAGATGTCTCTCTCTCGCATCCTCACTAGGTGAGCCTGTGATATTGATGGAACTGAGAGAAAGCCTTCTTCTGCAGATTTTAGGGCTCTTGCAGGTTCATATAGGGAGATATGGCCTCTCTAATAGTCTAGACCTAAGCTGTGTCACCAAACACTTAACTGAAACAAAGGCTTTGAATTCTTTCACTTTAGCAGTAGGGTGAAAGAAACTGTAATCAACTTATCAAAGACACACATACTCAAATCAAACTAATTTAAAATTTCAAAAAAATAAGATGAATTTAACATCAACCTTAGTCTCACTCTATAGCAGACCTACGGTGCAAAACAATAAAATATGAACTTCTAAGTCTTCTATCACAAAACATTTTAAAATGCATTTCTTGACTGTCATGGTGTGCGCTACAGTATTTAGTAAAGCGCTGTTTCGAGATAAGCTCTCAGTTCTGATTTATTTTAATGGAGGGGAATTTGCAGTCTAGGTGTTGTCTTATCTTTATATCTTCTTGATGGTTGTCTGCATGGGCCAGAATATTCCAGGATCAGCCTAGTGTATTCTGAAGCTGCTCCAATGTCCCTCTGCAATGGTGGGCAGCTGCTGGAGCCTGTGTCCTGTTGTGTTGCCTACTACCATGGCTGTGGGGCACTACCTCTGAGGTAAAAAAATGAGGCACCCAGTACATTGACCACATGTCTGGGCATTTCAGTAAGGCCTTTGACAAGGTTCTCCATGACATTCTTGCAAACAAGCTTGTAAAATGTGGGCTAGACAAGTTAACTGTTACATGGAGCCCTCCCTTCAACCACCATCTTGAGGGGAGAGAGATGCAGGCCACCTCCTGCTGGAAGCAAGAAGAGCCCTCCCTTCAACCACCATCTTGAGGGGAGAGAAAGGCAGACCACCTCCTGCTGGAAGCAAGAAGAGCCCTCCCTTCAACCACCATCTTGAGGGGAGAGAAAGGCAGGCCACCTCCTGCTGGAAGCAAGAAGAGCCCTCCCTTCAACCACCATCTTGAGGGGAGAGAAAGGCAGGCCACCTCCTGCTGGAAGCAAGAAGAGCCCTCCCTTCAACCACCATCTTGAGGGGAGAGAGATGCAGGCCACCTCCTGCTGGAAGCAAGAAGAGCCCTCCCTTCAACCACCATCTTGAGGGGAGAGAAAGGCAGACCACCTCCTGCTGGAAGCAAGAAGAGCCCTCCCTTCAACCACCATCTTGAGGGGAGAGAAAGGCAGGCCACCTCCTGCTGGAAGCAAGAAGAGCCCTCCCTTCAACCACCATCTTGAGGGGAGAGAAAGGCAGGCCACCTCCTGCTGGAAGCAAGAAGAGCCCTCCCTTCAACCACCATCTTGAGGGGAGAGAAAGGCAGACCACCTCCTGCTGGAAGCAAGAAGAGCCCTCCCTTCAACCACCATCTTGAGGGGAGAGAAAGGCAGGCCACCTCCTGCTGGAAGCAAGAAGAGCCCTCCCTTCAACCACCATCTTGAGGGGAGAGAAAGGCAGGCCACCTCCTGCTGGAAGCAAGAAGAGCCCTCCCTTCAACCACCATCTTGAGGGGAGAGAGATGCAGACCACCTCCTGCTGGAAGCAAGAAGAGCCCTCCCTTCAACCACCATCTTGAGGGGAGAGAAAGGCAGGCCACCTCCTGCTGGAAGCAAGAAGAGCCCTCCCTTCAACCACCATCTTGAGGGGAGAGAAAGGCAGACCACCTCCTGCTGGAAGCAAGAAGAGCCCTCCCTTCAACCACCATCTTGAGGGGAGAGAGATGCAGACCACCTCCTGCTGGAAGCAAGAAGAGCCCTCCCTTCAACCACCATCTTGAGGGGAGAGAAAGGCAGGCCACCTCCTGCTGGAAGCAAGAAGAGCCCTCCCTTCAACCACCATCTTGAGGGGAGAGAAAGGCAGGCCACCTCCTGCTGGAAGCAAGAAGAGCCCTCCCTTCAACCACCATCTTGAGGGGAGAGAAAGGCAGGCCACCTCCTGCTGGAAGCAAGAAGAGCCCTCCCTTCAACCACCATCTTGAGGGGAGAGAAAGGCAGGCCACCTCCTGCTGGAAGCAAGAAGAGCCCTCCCTTCAACCACCATCTTGAGGGGAGTTAATTGTCTAATTAACAAATTGTAAGCCGCTCTGATAGCTTTGGCTGAAGAGCGGGGTATAAATAAAATGTATTATTATTATTATTATTATTATTATTATTATTAATTGGTTGATTGGCCGAACTCAAAGGGTGCTCAACAATGGCTCCTTTTCAACCTGGAAAAAAGTGACCAGTGGGGTCCCACAGGGCTCTGTCCTGGGCCCAGTGCTATTCAACATCTTTATTAATGATTTGGATGACAGAATTGGGGGCATATCAAATTTTCAGATGACACTAAACTAGGAGGAGTAGCTAATACCCCAGAGGACAGGATCAAAATTCAAAATGACCTGAATAGACTAGAAAGCTGGGCCAATGCTAACAAAATGAAATTCAACGCAGAGAAATGTAAGGTTCTGCACTGAGAGCAGAAAAATGAAATGCACAGATATAAAATGGGGGACACCTGGCTGGATGAAAGTACATGTGAAATGGATCTAGGAGTCCAAGTAGACCATAAGTTGAACATGAGTCAACAGTGTGATGCGGCAGCTATAAAGGCCAATGCAATTTTAGGCTGCATCAATAGAAGTATAGTGTCTAGATCAAGGGAAGTAATATTGCCACTCTATTCTGCTTTGGTCAGGCCCCACCTGGAATACTGTGTCCTGTTCTGGGCACCACAATTCAAAAAAGATGTGGAGAAACTGGAGCATGTCCAAAGAAGGGCAACTAAGATGGTGAAGGGTCTGGAAACCATGCCTTAGGGAGCTGGGGATGTTTAGCCTGGAGAAGAGAAGGTTAAGGGGTGATATGATAGCCCTGTTTAAATATTTGAAGGGATGTCATATTGAGGAGGGAGCAAGCTTGTTTTCTGCTGCTCCAGAGACTAGGATGCGGAGCAATGGATACAAATTGCAGGAAAAGAGATTCCACCTCAACATTAGGAGGAAATTCCTGACAGTAAGGGCTGTTCGACAGTGGAACACATTCCCTCGGAGGGTGGTGGAGTCTCCTTCCTTAGAGGTCTTTAAGCAGAGGCTGGATGGCCTTCTGTCGGGGATGCTTTGATTGGGAGTTCCTGCATGGCAGGGGGTTGGACTGGATGGCCCTTGTGGTCTCTTCCAACTCTATGATTCTATGATTCACCTTGTTCTGACCTCAGAGGGAGTTACTCACAGCAGTGATGGCAGGAGGCACAGTGGGATGCACATGCAAATAGCTCTCCGCCATCGCTCCAGAAGGCTCCATATCATCTGGGAAGATCCAAAGCAAAAGGTAAGTTTTTAAAAATTCAGCTTAAGGGAGGTATGCTGCAGGTTCAGTGCTAAAATGGTCACACATTATCCACACAGTTCTCACCAGAACCAGGGATTGGGCCCTGCGTTGTCCAGACTGATCGCTGTGAAGACCCGGGGAGGATGTGGTAGTTGGCCCACATGGACACAGCCCCATTAGCCTTTTTGCAAATAAGCAACCTGTTCCTCAACGGTTATCTTCCAATCTTATTATTCCAAATTTCATCTTTGAGAACACATTTGCCTCACTACTGTGTGTTCATGCAGCTGCATAGTTCCAACATGACATCCATGAACTAGTGTTTTCCTGAACCAGAGTCTTTGTTCATGACAGATATTCAGCCTTTATGCCACAGACAGCTTTTCTTTGCTTCTGGCACTCCAAAACATGCAAAGAACACAAGTCAGTTATTGTTCGTCTGAGAGGCTTTCCATAGGCAACTGGCTGACTACAGTGCAAATAGAAAAGTGGACTAAGGAGGCCTTGAGTCAGATCCACCATTTCCCACCATAGGTGGTTGTTGTTGTCCAGAAAGAGTCCAAATCAGCATTTTCATTTTGGCAAATATTTCACTAAAACTCTCCTTCCTCACCCCCGCACTTTAACTTAGCAGTAAGTGAGAGGGATCACAGATAGCCTGCTGGCCTTAGTGAACCATTCCTTATACTTTGCCTAAACAAACAGTTAAGATGATGATGATGATGATAATGATAATAATAATTATTATTATTATTATTATTATTATTTATATCCCACCTCTCCCTGTGTTGGATAGAGGCAGGAAGATAGGATATAACTTGTGCAAGAAAACACAACTCTTTGTTATATTTAAATTTTTGCAGTTGTAATGATTTATTTTTTAAAAAAAAAAAAAAAATTGGCCAGAGAACTACATCAATGTAATTTTAAGCAAAGGAAACCTTTGGATAAAGGAAAATTCTTTATTCAAAAGACTTTATTCTTTAGTTCAGAGGAGGGATCTTGTGGCTTCCCAGATACTGTTGGACAGTAATTCTCAGCATTCCTAGACAGCAAAACCAGTGATGAGAGTGCTGGGATCTGCAGTGCAACAAGTTCTGGAGAGCTGCAAGATTCTGACTCATTTTAGTTGGTCACGTTGAACTTAAATTTTACTTGTCCTTTCACAATGACATTAGGATTGGTGTCAGATCAGAGGGTGCGGTTGGAGTGTTACTTTTTATTCCATTTGATCTAACATCTGAGTAATAAATAATCACAAGCTAGATGTTAAAGGGTTTTCTGCCAAAGATAATCAGCCTATCTTTGCTACAGAAATGACAGTATCTCATTATCATTCAATGTACTCAGTGGAGGAGAAAGATTTCACTTTATAAAGAAGGAATATCTTCAACTGAGCATTAATCAGAATAAGATCTGAGGTAATTATGGGATACAATGCCATTCAACTGAACAGGTGTTCATTTCTCATAATAGCATTTAAAATTTGGTGTTGGTGGGGATGAACCAGATATTCTTCTAGCAGCATGGAAGTTGCATGCTGTGCAGTGTGCCAGATGCCACAGTATCGTATATAGATTTGTTTTCATTAAATTAAATGAAATAATTTTCATGGGGTAAATGTGAACAATTTCTACAAAAATACTCGGAATGACATAGCTATAAGGAAGTAATCAGCTAATCATGGTTCCTTTTTCTTTCAGGATTCTTCCTGACCTGCTGTGTACAACCCAAGAGCTTTCTTTCTCTTGCAAAGGTGGGCAAATCACTGCCCCCTAGACATTTTTCGGACTGCAGAACATCCACTAGTCTTAGTTAGCAAAGACATATTGAAGAATGCTGGGAGTTGGAGTCCCACAATGTCTGCAGGGGCATTACCAACCCTTGCTCTATTCAAATCAGTATGTCAGAGATACGAAGCCATCTTTCTCACTTTGTAGAATAAAATCCAGACTCAGTAAAAACTTGCTGTGCTCACTGAAACATCCACAGCAATGATTGGCAGGGCTAGGAAATAATCTGACAAACTGAGCAGCCCAATAAACTATATGGATGGTCAAACTTAAGGAAATGAATATACCTCACATGCAAAGAAGCATGTGCAGGTTCACAGAATTTTTATCACATTATTAAATACTTGGTTGCTCATGAGCTGAGTCTTGTAGCTATTTCTAAATAACCTCTAATAATTTCACTCTGGAAAGTTCTGTTTGTCTTAGGAAGAGCATGAAAATAAACCATCACAGACTTTCTTTGATGCACAAAAGGTGGACTGCTACTGGCCAGTCTTAAAGCTAATCAGTGTCCATACTATAAACTCTGGGGATCTTTGTAAATTTTGTTCTCACTGAATTTTGCTCTCGCTGAAATCTGAATTTTTGTAAATTTTGTTCCCACAGGCAAAACCAAATAATTGTGCTATTTTTTTCCTTGTTGCAAAAAAAGTCATCAAAAATGGTTCAGTGAAGCCTGTTTGCAGCTCAGGACTTATTCTGTGGCAAAAATGCACAAGGGTTTTTTACGCTGATTTTTCTGCAGAGAACATGTTTCCCATGCCCCCCCCCCCAAAAAAAACCCACATTTTCAAATTATTTTACCATGCAAAGACAAGGTTCCTGTGCATTTTCTTATACAGAAGTTTTTATATTAGACTTACATGCTGTTTTCTGCAGCAAAAACTTGTTTTGTGCACAGAAAATGTTGTTCTTTTTGTTGTTGTTGTGTGCCTGCAAGTCATTTTTTTTTTTTAACTTATGACAACCGTTGGACTTAGGCCATATCCCTAAAACCCTATAATGGGTTTCTTTTTGCCAAGTTTCTTCAGAGGCAGTTTGCCATTGCCATCCTCTGAGGCTGAGAGAGTATGACTTGCCCGTAGCTACCTAATGGGTTTACATGGCTGAGCCAGTATTTGAACCCTGGTCCCCAGAGTCATAGTTCAACATTCAAACCACCTCACCATGGTGGCTTGACTATGTACATTTTTCACATATAATAAATCCCAAACTGTCCAGAATTCTTCTGATTCAGGTTTTTATGATCCTCAACAAACTCATCTTTAAACCATTTCCCACAAATATTTTTTAAAATATCATTTCTATCTCTAGTAAAAGAACTCTTTCTATCAGTAAAGCAGTCAATAATATTAGTAAAAGTTAGGGGCCAAGGAATGCGCATATAACACTTTGCAGAAAGTCAGAATCCTTCTCAAAACTGAGATCCTAAAAACCTTTTCTGTGGGTTTTGTTTGGTTTATCTCCATCTATTGTCCAAGAAAATGTATTGCTATCCTTCCTTCAAGTTCCCTCAAATGCCCTGTTCAGATACCTCTGTAATATAAGAAATGGCTGGTTTTAATATCTGTGGAATGGGTTATGTAAGGTGGCTCAAACAGAACAGCTGAGTACATGGACAACTCTCCCCCAGCAATACAGATCCCATATCAAAGAAGAGCTTGGCCTAAGTGGAGGATACACATCTCACGCAATTTCATCCCTCACTCCTAATGATAGCCCCCACATGGAATGGGATGTGTACAACTCACAGACAGGTTTGCCAACTTAGCTGTTGTTTGTGAGAACCTGGCCGAATGATTTGTACGCAGGCACAGAAAGGGGTTGATGTGACATCTCATAATGTAACTAATGGCTGCACCTCTCACAATTCTGAGCTGTCCACATGATTTAACGGACACCGCAAATAATATTTGGGCAATATTTCAACTAAAAATGACAACAACCAGCCAGTTTTGGATTCATCAGTTACAAGGTAGGTGAATGACCAGTTACCATTTTTAAATGTTTTTTTCAAAAACACTGACTAGAACACGTTGCTCACTTGTAACACTATTGCTGTTGTGCTGTTTTGTCCTTTTCTTGAGATGTGTCATTCTTTCATTATTATTATTTTTTCATTTTCACAGAAATTATTTACCAACCTCAAACAAGGCTTATTACTTCTCTGGCCATTTAATACCAGAACGACAGCCAGTAAACACTGCTGAAAGGAAGCAATGTAATTATCAATGCAACATAACCGGCTCCTTTTTCTTGATAATTCATCTTGATTACCGGAAAGGACGTAATGCGTTTACATCTTGGGAAGGGCTCCTTTCATACAGTTATATTTCCAGATTTTTCATACAAGAGACTGACTTCTCTTTCAAATGGCAGCCCTTGACTGCCATATCTCTCTGTGTGTGTATTTCCTAGTCTTGCCGTTTTAGTGATCCCCCTGCCATTATTCTGCTTAAGCCACAAGCCAACCTTCTCATAAAAGAGTGATATAGTTGTACTTTGCATTGTGGATGACGTTCAAAGTTGGAAATGTCAAGCAGTGTATTTTGAATATAAGGTTACACTACCTCATGAAGATCACAAAAACAAATTGGCATCAAGCTATAGTGACTTCTTAATTCAAAGGGGGAAAAAAACAGTGAGGGAAGTATGATCCAACCACAGTATATTATGCTTCTTCCCAATGCAAGCCTTTGGGGTTTGTCTTATCCTCAGTTTTCCAGGAAAGGAGATGGAGCCAGGGGTAAAGAAGGGAATATACTGTTTGGAGCCAGATAAAAAGCTGACTCCAACAACTGGGAAGCCGCATTGTGAAGACGCCAAAGGGAAGCGAGTATCCACTGGAAAGCAAATGCTCAATTTGCACCCAACAGGAAAGACGAAAGGACCACTGAAAACTTAACCACTGCATAGGCATTCTAAAGGATGACATGACAACTGTTTCGCAAATGTGTAAATTGCTACTAAAAGGAGAACAGTCCTTCTGTGGCTATTAAGGCTAAAACAAAAGGACAGAATTATCAGCCACTTAACTGTCACTTAATTGAAAAATGATTCTTAGGAGCATCCATCTATGAAGTGTTTTCACCAATCTGGTGATGAGCTGCCTGGGCCTTCTAGTTGCCGATCGTATTGTTGACATCCTTACATTTTTGTCAATGGAAAACGCTACAGAATCATGTCAAAACAAGGGCTTGATCAATAGCTGCTGGATGAGTTGTAGCGGCAGAGGTGACGACTCTAATGGTGTTTGCAGTAGGAGTCCCTGTCCCTGGGGGCAAAGCGATGACAGAAACATGTCAAATGTTACAATGCTGCCTGAATGAAAGGTGACTGAGAACGAGAATAAAGTACAGCATTATCTGCTGACTGAGCTCCCTAAACGAATTAATCATCATAAAATTACCTTTATGAGATGCTAAGCTGAAAGACAGATCACTAAGAAACTTTCAGAAAGTGGGGGTGGCAGGGAGTTGCCCTTGAAAATTGTTAAAAGTTTCAGGGAGTACACAATGATCCTGTCTGGCCCGATCCAAGGATGGGGAGTTGTGCTGCCCTTTCCACATTGCAGAATCATTGGAGGAAACCAATTTTCCCCCGGATTTATTGCCCAGTGCTGCTGTAAAGCCAGCAACTATGCTGGCAGAGCCAAGCTGATTTTGCGATTAAAAAGCCATGCCATCAAATTCTTCCTATCTGATCAATAACCTTTAAATATTGATGAACACAAAGAAAAGACAGTCTACTTAAACTGGGCAATTGTATGGGCATCTTGTAGGATTTTAACTACAAAGGGAGGGGAAATGAGGGCATTGTCCCTGCAAATAAGACTTCTGCCTCCCACATTTTCTTCAGTCCCCATTTTTCTCCCATTGCAGGAAGTGGGACATTGAAAACCATTCACGCCTAAAACTCTTTTTTTTCCCTCCATTTTTATTAACATGGACACAATGTAACATATACACAAACCTCACATCCATCACAAATACAAATCACCAACCCATATTCAACCACCTACACAACGTACAAAGGGTTAAAAACAGCATCCATGCATTTTTGACTATCCTTTCATTTCCCTGATTTATTCATGCACTTTGTTCCATTTCCACCTTTATAAAAGAAGAAAAAAATCTTCCATTCACATTCAGTTACTCCCTTTCCTTCAGCACTAATAGTACCTCTACATATTGTAAATGAGTATTATCTTTCACTGAATAGTATTTATGCTTATCCCACGGCCCTCTGTTATTTTTTCTTTCTTTCCTTGTCTATTTTGTATGCTGCTTTTCCATGTTTTCTTATTGAAAAATCTCATAAAACTCATCAGACTCTGACTCATCAGACTATTTGCTGTGTTCTCGCTCCCTTGGCAATGAGGCTTGCCATTATTATTATTATTATTATTATTACTATTATTATTATTATTTTGGATGCCAAAAATGTATTTCTAATTGTCCAACTAAAGTTTTAAGTTACTGCAATGCTAGAAAGGTGGAGACTAAAGGATAATTTCATCGGAGAGGGCAGAACTCTTATGGAGTGGCAATGTGTCATCTCCCTCCCCAGCTGACCCGCCACATGCCTGCATAGATCTGCCATCGATCTGTCAAACCTTTCATGGTTTGAGGCCATGGAGCATTAATTTTGGAGCAATGTCCCTGTGCATTTCAAAGCATATGAGAGCCAAAAATAAATGAATTGCAATGCAACACATATTATCATTTATTTATTTATTAGATTTTTACTCTGCCTTTCTTCCCAAATTCCTAAGAAGAATTGAACTGGGCATGTTTTTAAAAGACATTCTTTCACTTTGTTCAAGCTCCAGGGTGTTTTCTTTTTCTTTTCGCTATGTCATCAAAGTGTGTAGATTTAGCTGTCACAGAAATGGTACTGTGGCCTTTTTTCAAGTCATGAAAAGCCAAGACTGGATGTTAGGGAACACAAACCTTTTAATTCCTATGGAAAGCTTGTAAAAAGTACTGCAAGTTGTTTTATACACAAAATATTTTTTAAATGGGCATACTGAATAAGTATTTTCCTTATTATAATAATAGTCCTCAGACTGAACAAAAAAAATTATGTAGAAACCATCAAATTCATCTCAAATTTCATGTTTTGTGAAATTAAATGGCAAATTTATTTTTAATATCTGTGTGTGTGTGTGTGTGTGTGTGTGTGTTAATGGCTGTATGTATTCAGTTACTGACATCCTGACCTTCAACATGTAATCAGGACAATGGTGTGGAATACAAAAACAGTTTAAAATAACACAACAAAATCTATAAAAGTGATGTAAAAGTCAGATGCAGATAGGACTATCAGACCTGAAGCTAAAAGAAAAAGCCTAGAGGGGAAAAAATCTAGCAATGGCAAATGAACATGAAGGGTTGGTTCAACAGGGGTGTGGACAGACAGTTTAAGCATATAAGCTATATCAGGGAATAAGTCCTAACTGAAGTCAGCCTTGGAGCAAGTCCTCTTGAATAGACATGTAAAGGACAGGATTGTTTAACATACTGACATCCTTGAAAACGAATGTATCTTAATGCACATCAGCTGACAGGGATGGCTTTGGGCCCATCCACGCAGTTCTAGGTACACAATGCCCAATGACAAAAAAGTTATACTGATGCATGAGGTCGAAGATCTTGCAAGCTACCCATCCATGGCAGTAAAACTACAATAATCACTAAATAACTAATTAACAATTTCTGTCCAATTCTTTATAGTGAAAACCTGCAGCCCAACGTTGCTATTTCGTGCAACTGGCAGAGTCAGCTCTGATTTCCAAAACATGTGCCAAACATATATAGTATGAGGGGCTTCTATTTAAATGACACACTGATACAATTGCTAAATTACAAGATGGCTTACCGTGTATTGACGTTCATAGGTTTGCTGCAGAGGATATTGTGTGTATTCACCATTTATATATAGCAAGGAAATTTTCCAGTACTGTCTGGATTGATGTTAATGATTATTTATTTATTTATTTATTTATAGTATTTATACCCCGCTCTTCAGCCTTAATGGCTATCAGAGCGGCTTACAATTATTAATTTTCATTAATAAGAGCTGGGCCTGCCTCTTCTCTCCCTCCCAAGCCGGAGGATGGCAGTTGGTATGGAGGGAGGGCTAGGATCTGAATGAAATCTGATTTTGCTTAGGATCTGAATGAAACAAAAGTTTCAGGAATTCTACAGTCCTTAAAATTTGTTTCCCACACACTTGCAGGAAAAAGGGACAAAACCCACCAATTTCCTGAGAGAGGGGGAAAAAAGCAGACGTTCCAAGCTTGCCCAAATGTGTTTGGGATGTCAGCATAAGGCTAGGAGGTAAACCGATGTCTGAATAACAGGTCTGGTCAAAATTAGTTCATAAATGGTCATTCTTGAGCAAAAACCACTACACTGTGAACTGTTTGTTTGGATTGAATCCAAAAGCTTACTGCAAGTTTTGTTTTGACCATTTAGATAACAGAATCATAGACCTGGAAGAGGCCTCAAGGGCCATCCAGTCCAACTCTGCCTTGTAGGAATACACCATCAAAGCATTCCCAACACCTGGCCACCCAGCCTCTTTTTAAAAAGCTCCAAAGAAGGAGACTCCAAGGGAGTGTGTTCCACTGCTGAACCACATTTACCATCAAGAAATTCTTCCTAATGTTTAGGATACAATGTTAATGCCATAAGTATATTGTGTCATTATTTCTACAGTCTCGGTGCAGTCATTGTGACTCTGACAAGCAGATGCATTTGTATAACATAACAGACAGACAAACACTTGAAATTACAGTATGTCTGTATGTGTACAAATAAACCAAAAAGGATGGTATACCTGCTGTGTGATGTGCAATTGGCCGCATCCATCTTTCCTTTAAAAACCTTTCTAGGAATCTGCTCCTGAATGTTTCTTTGCTTCAAGTCTTCCAGCTGCAATTGCATTTTCTTGCCTCCCATTTTCTTCCTCTTCTCAATTTTTAAATGGTCATCTCTTCCACCTAGGGAGCACTGACCTTTTCTGTATTCATAAAGTGCTGAGTACACAGAGAGGGTCATCAGGTGCAACAATGCTATAAATAATCTCAATAAATAATAATTGGGTGCAGAAGCTTCTTGGAATGCTGGCTGGCAGAAACAGACTGACAGCTACATTTTCTGCCCTGAAAACAACTAAAGAATGGTTTGCTGTAACAGTGAAAAACAGAGAATTAGAATATAGGAAGAGTAATCTCTCCCCCTCTCTTTGTCCGCCATTCTTCCTGAAGGAGGAGAGACTGCCTTTAACATATGCATGTAAATTGTCAGCAATGGCATCTCTATTAGGTTTGTTCTCTTTGCGGAATGTTCTTATTACTGTCACTTCTTTGGGTTGTCATATTCAGTGCTTTGACAGCACAAACGCAGCCCTGTAGAACCTGTCAGGGAGGCCAGTTGCTTCCCTACATCACCCGACATTTCCAGCTCTTTAATATCAGCCTGTCAGAACACCTAAGAGGAAGGCAGGGGCTTTGCTTGTTTGCCGCTGTTACTTCGACTACCCAACAGGCATTCTTTAACCGTTAGCCTTGTACTAGTTTTCGATTCTGACTTTTACTCCTTCAGAATAAACCGCTGCTGGCATTCATCTATGGCACAATGTAACTAGCTCACTCTCCCCAAGAGCTTCATTTATAAAAATAACTCACTATTTAGAGGATGCCCATTATTTCCCCATACTTTTATCCTGATTTTAAAAGCATCTTTTATGAATAATTTTTATTTATTTTCCCCTTGTGGATCGTAGAACTGTTTTCATATTTTTCCCCTTCATGCTTTAAGGCCTACACGAAGTGATGAGATGCTGCTTACTGGGATTAATGGATCAAGCCAGAAGCCTTTTTGTAAAGTAAGTATAACAATAGTCCTGATGCAATATTACCCATGGAGAGAACAATACAATTCTGAATTATGCTTCTGGACCAAGCTGTCTGGTTCATTAGGGCATATGGGCAAACTAAGCTTAATGTACATGTTTGAATAGAGCAAAGCGAAGAGAGGAAATTGGTGCCTTGTTCTAGTTCATGACTCCAGGCAGAGAGAAGAGCCTTGAGCAGCAACTCTTCATTTCGTTTATTTTTATGGGGCAAGGAAATGCGTCTTGAATATTTGAGGAGAATTTGAGTGTGTTTGTGAGAAAACAGGGTGCCTGGGTAGCGGGGAAGTTAAGGCTGCCTGTGCTCAGTAGAAAGTAGTCAATAGCACACCTTGAAAGATGCGAGCCCATTTCTAACAAGAAAATGGTGACAGATTTCCAGGCCAAAAATCCAGCTCTGACATTTCTCTGAAGGAGATGATGTTATGTTTATAACGATGGTTTATTTATTTATTTATTTTATATTTTTAATATTAATTTTATACTGTTTGAATTAGATTATTTTAATTGTTTTTTTAAAATTCTTATTGTAAAGTTTTTTTAAAAAAATTTCCCCCCTCGTGAGCTGGCTTGGTTTTCTAAAATAAAATAAAATGAAATAAATAAATAAGTAAATAAATAAATACTGTAAAGGAGGATTGACTGGACCACCAGCAAGTGTGTTACAATATTACTTGCTCATTGTGTTCTTCACTGCTTCTTATTTGACTCCAATAATTCTTTACACACAGCTACAGCAGAATAAGTTTGCATACTGGTACATGTCCATTAGCATTACAGTGGGCCCCTGATACCCCTGTTTCCCCATGAACACCAAAATCCGTGGATGCTCATGTCTCATTATATACATTTTATTTGCATAAAATGACAAAATCAAGGTTTGCTTTTGGGGATTTATTTTTAAAAAAATATTTTTAAGCCATGGATGGTTGAATCTGTGGATATGAAGGACCAACTGTATTGCCTAACATGTAGTTTCAAATTTCTTAGGATATTGGAAGGCAATCTCTCCTTTTCAATTACAAGGGAGCAAGAAGAGACAACAGGCTTACAGAAAGTCCTATATCCCCAAGCTCTAGTAAAAGACCCCCTTCTCAGGCTCCTCTGCCTTGCTTTTTGGCTTCTCTCCTGTACAAACCTTTTAAAAGTGTAAGTAAAAATGTCTGCAGGGTCACCACTATCCATTTTCTTGTTAATGCCTCCTCCCCGCTTTTGAACAGTTAGTGAAGAAAAGACTTACTTTTGAAGAGGCTATGTTATTTCCTCTTCAGAACATTTGTCCCTGTATATGCTTGATAATGTTATATTTAATAGTATTTTCTACCATCGTTTTTTGTGGGTTTTTCTATGTGGCCATGTACTGGAAGAATTTATTCCTGATGTTTTGCTTACATCTGTGGCTGGCATCTTTAGAGAAATTATCTGAAGATGCCAGCCACAGATTCAGGTGAAACGTCAGGAATAAATTCTCCCAGAACACGGCCACATAGCGTGAAAAACCCACAAAAAACTATGGATGCCAGCTGTGAAAGCCTTCGACTTCACATATTTTCTATCAGTTTAGCCAGAACAAACATTAAGATAACTTAATTAAGAGAGAAGAACCACTGGACCTCATCCCCCTTTCCACCACCATTCTCTTCTTCTTTTGTTTTGTGTCTTTTTAGATTGTAAGCCTGAGGGCAGGGAACCATCTAGTTAAAAATAATAATTGTAAGCCACTCTGATAGCCTTTAGGGCTGAAGAGCAGGGTATAAATACCATAAAAACAACAACAACAACAACAACAACAACAACAACTGGCCTGTGATTTCCTCAATCCTCCATGGATCCATTTCTAAAAGCTGGCATTACACTAGTCAGTTTCCAGTGGTCTGACAACATAGTCTCATTTTAAAGATGTGTTACATAGTTTGTTAAAAAGAAAAGCCAACTATTTAACATTTGAGGTCTTTATCAATTCTAGGATGGATATTATCTGGTCTTGGTAATGTGTTTGTTATTAATTTTTCAGTAAGGTCTTAATGTAATCTTTTGCTTCAGTCCGCCAGAGTCCCCTCCTAAAACTACGTGTCACATTTATTATGGGATAAAGATAAATACGTGTAAGTCCTTTAAAGTCTCAGAAATCTCCTTATCTTTTTGCACTCCTTTAACTTTGTTCTCATCCAGGGATTTAACCATTGTTCCAACTATGCACACACACAAATGTACAGGTTGAGTCTCTCTTATCTGAAATGCTTGGGACCAGAGATGTTTTAGATTTAGGAGTTTTGGGGATTCGGCAATATTTGAATGTACATAACAAGATATCGTGGAAATGGGAGCATAGTCTAAACATGAAATTAATTTATTTTTCTCATATGCATAGCCTGAAGGCAAAGGTGTCACTATCTCAACCATCCATGTGAACAATTTTGTATTTCAGAATTCCTGATAAGAGCGATTCCACCTGTATTGGACAGATATGAGCTGCAATACACAAGTCACAGATACATACAATATAAAGGTGTGGCTGAACTATGCCACAGTACTGTAGGAAAAGGGGGAAAGCATACAATATCACACAGAACATGTTGTTTAGCTTCCTGACAATCTCGATCTCAGTCTCAGCTAAGTTTAAAAAGAAAAACAGCACCTTCTTTCCTTTTTTGACGCTTCATTAACTTCAGTTACACTTACTGTAGGTGCAGGTTACAGTTTGATGGCATACCTGTACTGGATGTGTGGTAAAACTGTTTTGATCACTTAGCCCTATGAAACTAATATCCAAACTAAGCTGAAACGGGGGTAAGAGAAAGCTTGTTGTTGTGTGACTACAAGTCATTTCTGACTTGTGGCGACCCTAAGACAAACCTATCATGGGGTTTCTTTTGCAAGATTTGTTCAGAGGGGGTTTGCCAATGCCATCCTCTGAGGCTGAGAGAATGTGATTTGCCCAGCGTTACCCAGTGAGTTTCCATGGCTGAGCAGCCATTTGAACCCTGGTCTCCGGTGCTATCACAATGATCAGACCACAACACCATGATGGCTCTTAGTCCAATAAAAAGAAAAAGAAAAACACTGGCTCTCAGTCCAATTCAAAATGTGGAGTTAGATCATTACTATATTATGTTCCAAACATAAAACAATTTTACTTTCATTCTCTGATACAATAAATGTTCTTCATAAGTATTAATACAGATTACATAAATTATGAACATTATGCAAATGAACAGCATGACTTTCAGTGTCATCTGGAAAAAAGATATAATGCATTGTGGAGGAATTACATTTGAAATGCAAAGAATCCCTAAAACCTCTGCAGAGAAAATTTTAGCTCACTTTGATATATACCCTCTCTGAACACATTTATACTGTATATGTTCCCAGACATTAAACCAATATCTGGCCTGTATCACTTCAGACTGCATTAGTAGGCTCGAATATAGAGAATTATGCCTTTGTCATAGAGTTATTTTCCTATATGTATGAATATGGTTGGTATGGGCAGGTTATGGGTACACACAGAGAGAGATCAAATACATGAATAAGCATATTATGAAGAAGGTGGTATTACACACCTTTTCCCTGTTCAGTATTTTTGGTCAGAGGATTTAAAAAAAAAATCTGAACACCAAAGTCAGAATCTTTCATACTATTTCGCTATGCTTGGTTATCAAAGCTGGATAGAAAAGAAAACTGACAGGAGAAAAAAAAATCAAGTCATTTGAAATGTAGTCTTTGAAGAGAGTCCTATGGATCCTATGGACTGCCAAAAAGACAAATAACAAGTCTGAGAACAAATTCTGACCTCACTGGAAGCCAAAATGACTAAACTGATGCTATTGTATAGTGGATATATCATGAGATGACATGACTGACTGACATTATAATGCTGGGGAAAGTTGAAGGAAGAAATAAAAGAGGGATTGATTCAATAAAAAGCCACAGTCCTCAGTTTGCATTTGCAAAACCTAAGCATGATGACTCCTGGAGGTCTTTCATTTTTAGGGTCACCATATGTCAAAGCTAACTTTATGGCAAATTATTGCTACCAAATCTCCTATGATAGTAGTAGCCCTGCTTATGAGATGCCTTGATAATGAATGCTGCGGAGGACTATTATTTACAACATACCATTTCCATTTTATTACTAGGTACAAACGGTTGAATGTAGGCCCCCCAAAAAACTAAAGAAACAGCACTTTGACAAATAGTTCTTTGCTAGCACTGCCTTTGAAAGAAATTCCAGCTGGATGAGCATAGAAAATATGAGCAAATCAGAAGGATTTTTCATTGTGTTTTTTGCCTATAGTGACTACTAGCACCAATGTTTGTATTTTTGTCAGATGGATCTGTAGGTTGCTTGCTTTTTCATTTGTTATTTTTTGCCAGATCTAATCTTACTAAATCACACTGGAAAATATCAAGAGTTAAAGACAAATGAATTGCTTTTTTAGACATCTCTGTTAAGCCTTCGGATTTTATTTAAAATGCTGCAAGAAGGCACAAGTTGCTTGTAAGGACACGGTAATCCAGATATATAATACTTCAATAAAAGGTTTCTATCAGCTTTGGCTTCTTATCTTCACTACATCCTCTTCTCTAATAGTCGAGAATATACCCCATATTTGATGTTTGCACAGCCTCTGGCACATACTACATATAGAAAGAGTTGTTAGTTTTCCCTCTACATTTTTAAGAACCAAAACAAGCTGCTAGGAAGATGGAAACCAAGTGGGAAAAGGCTGCTTTGATACTTTTCCTTCTAATAATTTTTCATCTCAAATTGACCTGTGTGTTTATGTGGGTGTGGGATTATTTTGTCCTCAATGTCTTGAGGAAGGTAAATAGGTATCTATCTCGCCTTCCATTCACCCTGTTATCCCAAAAGAGCTGGAAAGCATACCAAACCAACCATGGAACCTATCCCTGCTTCTGTGTAATGCCAGGTCAGTCAAAAATAAGACTCACGTAGTCCATGATCTCATATCAGAGGAAGAGGCTGACCTGGCTTGCTTTACAGAGACCTGGCTGGGTAGCAGTAGCTCAGCCATCTGAGCTCGGGCCTTACCATCTGGGTACTCCATCAGTGAGCAGGTAAGGGGACGTAGGTGAGGGAGGGGAGTGGCTTTGGTCCATAAAGGTTGCATCCAGACTGGAGAAATAACCTGGTTCGCCCCGCTTTAACTTGTCTGGCTCTTTGCTATGGAATTCTGGGAGTTGGAGTTTGTTGGGGGGCCCAGAGCAGAGGGGTTATTTCTCCAGTCTGGATGCAGCCAAAGTTAATCTTTTTTGGCCATGATACCGATCTGGAAGATGGCCCACATAGAATGCTTAAAAACCAGGGAAAGTCTGGGGATTCTGTTGGTTTACCATCCACCCCGCTGCTTAACAGACTCCCTAGCTGACACAACTGGTCTCGGAGCTGCTGTTGGAGTCACCTAGGCTTCTAGTCCTGGGCGACATCAACATCTTCCTTGAGACCAGTTTAACAAATCTTGGAACCAGACCCCAGCAGATATCAAGGGCCACTTTACTAAGCAGGTAAGAGTCACACAGAAATGTAACCAGATCTGGGGCTTTTAGAAGAATAAATATGTTTATTTAAAATGTTATTTCATAGGTAGATGCATAATTGGACACCCTGATATGGGTGGTAGACACAAAGTAAATCATGGTTTTGATAGAGGAAATGTGGAATAATGTATATTCACCCCTACCTTCCACATCAGCATGTATTAATGTAACAAAAACCTCACATCATTTTCTGGAGTGATATAACATCAAAATACAGCTGGCAAGGGGGACATGCTACCCCCAAGGAGACGTTTGCAATGGCCAGAGTTCCTCTCGATCACATTACTGGCAACTGTTGAATACACACGAACATCCCTTGAAAGCAAGCATTTCTTTTTTGTATGAAGGTCTTTCTCCAGTTTCCTCTAAAATTCAGTGGCAGAACAACTATGTGTGCTCAATTGGACCAGCACACATTGCCCTCTCTTTATCTATATGAAAAGTATTTTGGAAAGGATGAACAGAAAACTCTATGATAATAAAGGCGGAGGATTTGCAAACATTAGTACAGTAGTACAGCTGGTGCTACTCCTACAGTTAATAAAAAATAAGGATACTTTCAAAAGGAATCTGGGATATGGCATAATGATTTGTGCTTCAGAATTGTATTGGAGTGCCCCATTGGTTATGCATCCAAATCTAAAAAGCTCTTTGGATCTTATCCATAGTCTACAAATGAAGGCAGCTTAGAGCTGGTTTGCCAAACTATCAGCCTGGTACAGATGAAAGAATATTCAAAAAGTATAACTACCTGCACAGAAAAAAGGCTGCTTTCTGCACAGAAAATATTCTAAATGAAAATGTAAAATGATTTATTGTGTGGAAAATTTGCATGTGGGTGATCTGCATAGAAAACAGCATTTTATGCACAGGAAATAATTATTGCCTGTGAATAGAAAAAAAAGTTTTCTGTGCAGAAAATAGTGCGTGTGTGTGCACAGAATCAGTCCCAAATTATGAATACATTTTGAAAACTGTGTAGTTTTTGAAGACTTTCTTGCAGTGGGATGAAAATTGCTAAATTACCTCCTTCAAGAAGGTACATGGTGAAAAATCATATCCCTACAACCTGGAAATACTTGAAGGGTTGGAGAGACTATAATAATTAGGCTTTACATTCCTGGCACACTCTCCTTCTGAAGCCAGCGATGCCACACAATTATGATGGCTGACAGTCATCTGTCTCAGTGAAAGAGGTATGAACACTTGGCTTGATATTTGCTAGTGAGTGGGAATCAATGTGTTTTCTCTTCTATTGACTAATAGATTTGTTCTCTGCAGGTTGCTGTCTGCAACAGGATAAACAGTTGCTGGATTACTGATTAAACCTTCATTGCCAGAGCAGAGAAAATTATAACCCCAAAAGTAGTTACACTTGAAGATCTGGCAGTTTTGATAAAACGTGTTAAGACACCTGTTGCTGGTATAACATACTGTTTCCACGAAGAGCCTCGGTCTAATCCTCTCTGTTAAAAAGCAATTATACTGAAATAGCACATCAGAAAATTGTCACCATCCAGACTTTATTGGATCTCCTGCAAATACTTGAATTAGCAAGGGAAAATCAGTTAATCCATTTAATATTTTCCAGTCACTTACTTGAAGTTCTGAATGCAGATGTGAACAAGGAAAATGTCACAACTGAAGTGTTAATGAGTTATTCTGAGGCCAGTTGTGTGCAGCTGCATCTATTTAGGACTGTTCAAAGCCCTCTGGACCTAATTCAATAGCTTGGTGCAGACAGCCGATGAATTGTTTACCAAGAAATGTGTGTGTGTGTTGGGGGGGGGGGGGATGAACTTATCAAACATCTGTTGGGTGGGATTCTGGCTTTATTGCCTGGGCTTTAGTTGCTAGATTGTGATGGCAAATTTGTAGTCCAACTTTGTTGCCATTTTTAAAACATCCCAAACCATACATGCATATTTAAACTCAGTCTTTTTACAGCACAATATCAGGAATGCTAGGGCCAATAATAATGATACTGAAGATGTATCGGGTGTCAAGGTTCACTGGTTGCTCTGAAACATATGAAATGATATGACTTGGACTAGGAAGATTTCCAAATGAGGCGCTAGTGATGGAACTGAAGTGGAATTACAACCTATGATTCCTCTCCTTTTCACACGTCTTCACTCATCCATTGCTGATCTGTTGTTACAGTTATTAGCATGCAGTTTCATATCAACGAGAGATACCTGTCAATGCGAAATTGTGCAATAATAATGGTATAACAATGGATCAGCAATGGATAAGTGACGATGTCATGTAAAAAGGAGAGAACTCATAGGCTGTAATTCCACTTCATTTAGTGCCTTGTGCAGTAATCTCCTAGGTCACAGGACTATGAACTCTCCCACAGAGGCCTAATAAGTATTTGGGAAAAAGACTTGGCCAAACACAAAGGCCACATGGAAGATGCATCTAATGGAATTCCCAGTGGATGACGAAACTGGGCTCTGTATAAAAGCTAGCAAAAAAGTCCATATAATAATAGTCTAACAACAACAACAACAACAACAACAACGGATTTATATCCTCCCCCCCAAATGACACTCAAGGAAGCTTACATTTTTTTTAAAAAAAGGAAGTATTTAAAAAGACAAGATAAATATATACAAAAAGCTAGTTGAAATGCAGTGAAGCTATCAATAGAATCAAACCTTTCAAAATGGATTCACAGAAGATAAAAGTCAGTCAAGCTGCGCACTATTAAAAGCCCTTGCAGTTAGTTCTGAAAAGCCTCTCAGAATAGAAACATTTTCACTTGTCAATAGAAGGACAGCAAGGACAGCATATGTTGATGAAAGGACAGCTACAGTGTGAAAAGTATCTGTGCCTTGAGCGCTAGTCTTGTGACTTCAGCCGGGCACCAAAAATATCCATGTGGAGACATAAAGCACCAGAGCTGAAGTGAAGTAGCCAGACTATAGGAGATCTCTAGTCATAACAAGGCCATACGATGTATCTCTGACCCCAGAATTCATACTAAGCACCAAAATATGTTAGTATATTTGAGACAAAGGCTGATATCCTGCCTCTGTATGTTTTTGAACAGCTTTTGCTGAAACATGTTGAACTGCTTTGGAATACATTTCCTTCTTTAACTGAGGTCTACCTGCAACTGAACATCCCGAAGTGTTGCAGAAGAATTATTCTGTGAAGAAAACACTTGTGTGGCATGTGTATTTGAAAATAACAACACATTTTCCCTACAGAATAATTCCTCCACATTTTGGGACATTCAAATACAGAGAGAATATTGTGGGGGATATTGTGGAGAATACAAAGAGAACAACATCTCTTCTGCAGTTGTTGAACTGCAATTCTTATCAGTGCTAGTCGGCACGACCAATGGTGAGGAATGATGGGGTCTGCATTCCTTCAACATCTGTAAAGCTGTCCTGTGCCCACTTTAGTCTAAAGGCTTTCAGCACTGATGCAGCAATTGATTTTGATTTTTAAAGATAAATTATACTGTGCACTCCCACGGACATTTAACATTTAAGAATAGAATGTATTAGTCTGTCATGTTAGAGACACAGACCTTGAAAAGTAGTAGTCTTTCTAATGACAACATAATAAGGATGTCAGCCTTCCCCTTCCCCCTCTCCATCTTTTTGAATGATTTTTTTCTCCCATCAGGGAAAATTAATACATTTCAAAAGACAGTAAAGTACAGGAGAACACATGCCAGTCACTGAAGCAATTTTCTAGAATTAAAGCATGCAAATTATACAGTGTTAATCGCTTTAATAAACTAGCCTGTTTTTCCATTTTTGGTGATGTGGAAAAAGAACATGTTTTTAATAAAATAAAATAATTCCAACATCCTCAACATTTGCTCTTGCTCTTGAGACACAAAGTTTGTCTTTTTTTCATTACCAAACATTGAAGATGCACTCCCTGGGGCTTCTATTAATATTGACACTTGTGCCTCTGGTAAAGATTTTTCTAACTCATGGACAGCTGTATTGCCCCAGTCAGACACTAGGACCAGATCAATCAAGATTGCTGGGAAAGCAGGTTTCGGGGTGAAGCTACATGATGTTTGTATTTCATCATGGAGCATACACCCATTTATTTATTTTTTTTGGTGACACTGGTTACCAACTTAGAACTCCTAATTCTTCCATACTGTATGTTCCCAGAGAACTTCTCGATGTTGTTGTTGTGTGCCTTCAAGGTGTCTCCTAAGGTGAACTTATCATGGGATTTTCTTGGCAAGTTTCTTCAGCCTGGGTTTGCCACCATTTTCTGAGGCTGTGAGTTTTTTCCAAGATCATCCACTGGGTTTAAATGGCCATACCCTTTTCTCCAGAGTCATAGCGCAATGCTCAAACCACTATGCCACACTGTCTCTCTCAGTATATGCTATATTAGTGTTACATATTGTTGTATAAGTATTGTATAAGTGTTGTGTGCTTTCCCTGTGTCATCATTGCAACCAGTGCTGCTCCAAGACATTATGCTAATTGAGATGAAGGACAACACCCTGTTTCTTTGATCCCAGTCCCACATACTGAATCCTGGTGGTGCAGTGGTTAAATGCCAGTGCTGCAGCCGCTCACTCACAAACCATAAGGTTGCGAGTTCAATACTAGCCAAGGGCCCAGGCTTGACTCAGGCCTGCATCCTTCCGAGGTCACTAAAATGAGTAGCCAGCTTGTTGGGGGCAATTAGCTTACAGTTGTAAACCACTTAGAGACTGCATAGGTGGTATGAAGCAGTATATAAATAAAGTTGTTATTCCTATTGCTATTGCTAAATAGACAACAATTTGAATCTTACATCCAGACTGTTTTGCACAGAATAAATCTTGAATTGTGAATAGTCTTCATATGCTGCATGGTTTTTGACATCTTTCTTAGAGCATAAAGACAATTGGTAAAATTACTTGTTGCTTCCTTCGAGAAGAAGTTTAGTGATGAATCATATTCCTAGTGAAGAGTGAATAGCTCCAAATTACTAAATAAGAGACCCAATCCACATGCTGTAAGCATATGGGAACATATGGGAACAAAAAAAGACTAACCAAGAAAGTCTGGTACTTGTGAATGCTTATTTAACAATATTGCAAAAACTTATTAAACTCATAAATTGCATGTGTTTACTACAATAATACAATTTAAACATCCAGTGGAATAATGAAACTATATAAACCCTCTAGAAAATGATTGTACAGCAAAAATATTGAAAAGTAACCACAATGTAAGGGAGCCTATCTCTAAAACTTAACCAAAATCATCAAGAAAACATCAAAATGGAAAATGTCCATTATTAAAATATAAGTCCATTTTAAAAAGATATAAAGTTCATATAGTTTATTATGTATATTTTGCTGAATTTGAAGTCTGAAGATCCTATGGGCTGGGAGAATCTTGAAAATAAATTTTATAGAACATAGGTTAAGAATCCTGTGACTTCAAGGAATTTAAAGAGACGGTTATTTCTGGAATCCTTTAAAACAATTCCAAGAGGTCTTCTTTAGTCTGTGTCTTTATACTGCCCGACATATGGGAATAAACATCACTACAGTGTGCCTGTGTCATATGTGTCATATTTCCTGTATGGTGCATGTGCCCGCAGCGCATGCACCCTGGTGCACCATGTGCAAGAGCCCTATTATTTGCAATGGGGCTCAAGCATAGACGGAACTTGCTTTACGTGGTGGGGTCTGGAATGGATCCATTGAGTAAGGCAAGGGACCACTGTACAATGTCAGGCAGTTTTGAGCGGTCACTTCAGCAAATGGGGCTGTACTTATAGTTCAGTGGGCCAAAGGTAACGAAATGTGACCTCACCCATACAAAATACTACATGGCTTTATGTTTTGTATTTCTCAAAGCACTCAAAGCAGTAAAAGGTAAAGGTAGTCCCTTGACATGAATGTCTACTCATAACTGACTGTAGGGAGCGGTGCTCATCTCTGTTACTAAGCAAAAGAGCCAGCATTGTCTGAAGACAACTCCAGTGGTCATATGGCCAGCATGACTGCCCTGAATGCTTTTACCTTCCCACAAACGTGGTACCTATTTATCTACTTGCATTTGTATGCTTTTGAACTGCTAGGTTGGTAGAAGCTGGGACGAGTGACAGAAGCTCATCAGAACTGGCATATTAACCACTAAGCCACCACATCTTCTCAAAGCAGTACTCAAAGCAGTATGCATATCATAATCTACACAACCATTAAACTAGTGTAAATGCTTGGAGAAGATATAAACAAACTTACAAACAAATGGAAAATCAAACTGGTGAGTTAAATCCAAAGCCTTGCTTCACTTGAGCAATTATATGAAATATCTGGTAATGCAGGAAATACTTTATGCAGATACATTGATGGAGGAAATTTAAAAAGTTGCATTTAAATGAGGAGACTGGATTTTTTTCCCCCCTGGGAAGTAAAGAATGTTGTAGTTATCACAAAAATTAATGGCCAGCTGTAAACGTCACGGTAAACAACTTGTGCCATATGCCTGCTGAATTTTCATAGTTATGTTTTAAGAGTCTAACTAGATATTGAGAAAGAGACAAAATTCAGGGGAGGAGAGACATTAATTCAATGTTGAACCAATGCTCTATGAAAATATATACAAAGCATGCATTAACCCATTAAAATCAATGTACATGAATAAGACTAGCTGCAAAATCACAAGGGCAGGTTCGCTAATCTTTTTTTCTTTCTGCTAAAAATCTTAGAGAAGTGTTTTAGATTTAACTGTTCTGTTACTGTTCGATTTCTGTTGTGGAGAATCACATGCTACCAAATATTGTGAAGACTGCTGCCTGTATTTTCAATGCACATCTGCTGTGGTTACATATATCTATCCAAGGGAATGTTGGGTCATTCCAATAGAGTTCTGAATGCCAGTTTGGCGGAGGTCAGGAAGGTCCTTCAAATGATTTTCACCATCCTTTTTTAAACCCATCTGTGAACAAAGTGGAACTAAAAGCAATAAACTTGTTTTGCTGCTACACATATGGAAGTAAATATGGAAATGTACTTAGGCCCATTAAATCCAGATCGTAATGGCTATAATGGAACCAAGTAGACAACCTCTCTTTCTTTGGGATGAGAGCCATTGATGTAGTCAATGACACTGGAGACAGTTATGAAACCTATTGGGTAACTTTGAGCAAATCACATGCTCTCAGCCTCAGGGGAAGGCAATGGCAAACCTCAGGGGAAGGCAATGACAAATCTTGCCAAGGAACCCCATGATAGGGTTGCCTAAGGATCATCATAAGTCTTAAAGAACTTGAAGGCACTCAACTATGACAAAATGCCGCACTGTTTTAGATTCCATCCCTCCAAAAACTATGGTGTAAATCTGCCAATTTGCTAATGGGCAAGACACAGCCATTGGTCCCCCTTTGAAATCTTTAACTGCCTTTCAAAGAAGATGAATTAAATTTCACTGTGGCAGGAAAGGGAGACTATGGAGTCTGGGGAAATACAAACTTCTTTTCATCATGGTTGAAGGAAGGTTACTTCCCAAAACAGGGTGTTTACAGAACGAAATGGCAGTCTGTGAAAGATTTGTCAGCAGCAACTGATTTATACTTACAAATTGCTCTTGCTGCCAAGATCCTTACTAACAGATTCTACAGACATTGGAATAAATTAGACTGCCATTCGGGTTTGGCCCCTGAGAGACTTGTCACTTCATCAAAAGCATCTGGAGAAAGTTTCAAGTAAGGAAACCACTTTTTGGATAGCTACTAAATAATGGTTAACGGCAGACACCAAGATGTGATCGATTGGCTGATGTGTAACATAAGAAAGTCATAAGGAGAGAAATGATGTGATAAAAAGGAAACACCGAGGGATTCATTTTTAAAGGCAACAGGGAAGTTAAGTATGAGCAATACGAATATAACAAGAGTTTTGTCAGCTGTACCGCAATTACCTAACAATCAGCCTTTATGCTTCAGGGACATCATCTTTTTTTTTCTTACTTGTCTGATAATACAAACAAAAATACCTTATATAAAAATGTTATTGATGCATAGTCAAAATACAGTTTAAAAATATAACTCTTATCTCCTTAACACTCAGGCAGATAACATAGAACTTTCATTGAATGCCTTAATCTGGATATTTACTGATCCCAGTGAGAATTCCCATGTATGGCAGGGCATAAAATGCCCCACATTCATAGAACTGCATTTTGTAGGCGCAGATTCAAATTTATTCCCAGTGCCCAAACACCTGGGGCCAGTAAAGTTGCCAGAGTGAAAACAGGAGAGGGCTCCTGTATCTTTAATGTTTGTGTAGAAGAAGGGCATTATTTTACTGTGCCCCTATAACTCTTTAGCAATAAATATTTCTTCCTTTATTTACTCCTATGATTAATGATATAAATGTTTATGCTTAGAATAAATATCAGTTTCTCTTGCATGCTTATATAACAAAACAATAGAAGTTCCAAACTCTTAATACAAACTTGTTAAACTGAAGGGGAAATATGGTTGGCTTTAAGTTTATTATGTGGTATGATTAAACCAACTCAATTATGTTGGCTTGGTTGCTAGCTGGTATTGATAAAGGTATTCTTATCCATTCTAATCAAAACCTTTTGATTATCGGTTTCTCAAAATCCAGAGGGTAAAGTTAAGATCCCAGATCAAATGCTTATCTACATAGTACCAAGGATGAACTTAGGATACATCTATGACTTTTTGGTGTCTACAAAGCAGATTTAAGATATGAATTTCCGGGAACAAAGAAATAATTCAATCTTTGGTCCAACAACACAAAATGGTATAAAGCTTTAATGAGAATAGCTAGGGGAGAAAACAATGAAGCTATAAGGGAGCGACCCATGAAAAGTTGGGGTTATAAAACTCGAGAACAGACTAAAAGAAAAAGGCCCTCTTCTTTGCATACACCCATTCTTTACAGTTCATTCTATCCCTTTGCTCCTCTTTTTTCCTCACTCTTTTCTTCTGCTTTTGTTGGGATCTGGGATTTATAGACTTCTCTTGCAATGAGAGAGGGAAAAAGCTAACTTTGGTTGGATTGTGGGGCTTAAAATGGCTCCTAAAAATTCTATTTCAATTTTCTCTTTCAAAATAATAATGATAAATTCAGATACTTGGGAGATTTATGATTATTATTATTTTGGGGTCAACCTATATATGCTTACCTGTGCAGAACTGATTGAAAAAATGGGGTACTTGGGGCCAAATTGACTAGGCCAAATTCCAAAAGGGGTGCTTTGTCAAATGCTTCTGTTTATTTCTAAAAACTGTGTTATTTTGCATGTGTTTTAAAACTTTTTTTTAAAAAAAAATCCTCTCATACATTAGATATATTATTATATTGTGCTCAAGCATTCTACATTTCATCTATAGCAATGTAATAACCTTTATATCTAAACCTTGGGCTGTTAAAGGTAGGGGCTGGAGGATGTAACAGATTTCATACAGTTATTTTGCATTGGCTCAGTTGTAATCTCTTATGTTCTCCATGCTGTCATAGCTTTAGTAGTTATGTTTTAACTAGTGTCTTGTATTATTTTCTCCTTTGCTAGCCATGTTATAGTGGCTTAATGTCTTACAATGTAACCATTCTTTTTAATTGCTATATTTTAAATTATTCAATGTTTTATAATCATATATTGTTTTTCATCTTCCTGGAAATAGGGCATTGGCTCCCCAACTAAGAAATTGCCCCATGAATTTTTTTGCATTGCAGAGTGAGATAATTAAAATGATTCATTTCTACAACTCTTCAATTTGCAAAGTTCACATTATCTTAGTAACTTTTGGGGGGGGGGCACCACCACCACATACACTTTTTAGATGTCTAAACTGTATTTCTAAATGCACGATTGAAGTTTTCAGTTACTACAATGCTAGCAATTTGGGGAATGAAGGAAAATGTCATTTGGGGGAGGTTAATCATCTTGTGGCATGTCTCTAGTTTCTGCTGTGTTTTGCAAAGAACGTACATCTTTTGTGAAAGGCTTTATGCATATGTGTAATAAAGGTTCCAACTATCTCTCTGGGACAATTGAAAGGTTTGATCTAATTCACTCTGAAATGACAAAATCTTTCCACTTGCTCATTAGGCAGAGGCAATGAAGCAGATGTGCTAGAGAATTGTGCTTTTGCTTAACTCCAACAACAACTCACACTCTTGCTTTCACTAAGAAAAATGTCAGGTGCCATGCATATAAACAAATAAAAATGGACCTTCTCAGGGAAAGGATCCACCAAGCCCACTACCAGCACCTGGTGGCACAGTGGTTAAATGCCAGCACTGCAGCCACAGCGTTATGAGTTCCAAGGTTGACTCAGCCTTCCATCCTTTCATAGGTCGGTAAAATGAGTACCCAGCTTGTTGGGGGCAATTTGCTTACAGATTGTAAACCACTTAGAGAGTGCTGAGTTCACCATGAAGTGGTACAGAAATGTAAATGCTACTTTCATGGGGGCCTGTGGCGTCCGCACCCACGGTGTCACCTGGTGCAAAGGGGTTTGTCCCAGGAGGTGGCAGCTAAAAGGGCATATTCAGCCCAGTCATTTGCTGTGGTAATGGAAATCTCCCCATGAGGAGCCTCCACCACTGCAGCAAAGTTGGAAGAGGGTCACTCGGGCATCTCCTTCGTTGTGGCAGAAGAGATGTCTTTGTGATTGGGCCTCTGCTGTGGTGGCAGAGATCTCCTCATGTGGAGGCCTTTGTCACTGTGGCAAGCCAGGAGGAGGGCCTGACTGTGTGTCACCCAGTGCAATCCATACCCGCTGCACCCTCCAGAGCCTCTTAGTGACACCAATGACCTAGGCTATATCAAGTGTAAATATTGTAAATATTCAAATAATCTATCTAGTAACCGGAAGCCCATGGTCCTAATTCAGTGAGTTGTGACTGTATACTATAGTGCAGGGAACTATTGAAAGTGTATGGTAAAGGGAGATAAATCCCCAGAGCATAACAATTGGCAGTAGGAGATTACCTCCTCCTACTCAATGTGGACCTTCCCTTCTGTTTGCACAGAGTTACCTGAATGATATGGGAAAAAGGATCTAGGATGCTATTTCTCCCTGCAATCTCTAGATTGAGACAACAGGACCTCTGATAGTAACCAGCTACATAAATGGGATTATAGAGCAGGCATTAATATCCAGCTCTATCTGCCTGCTACCAAAATATTTCTTAGAGGTTATCACTGCATTGTCTAAAGTTTAAAAACAAAATAAAACTTTCCTTCTACCATTCATATGAGAATAACGTTTATCTTTTTGTTCTAGTGCCTGAGTGCAACCTTCGTGGTGGATAAGTGGATAAGTGGCATAAAGCACAATCCTTTATTTATGGAGAAATGTTTCTAGCTTTGCTACTGGCTTGAAAATAAAAACAACTGTGTATCGAGATGAAGATGCAATTAGGAGTGATTTCTCTTTCTCCTGGACATCTTGATAGAGAAATTATAACATGAGATAAAAGATACAAGCTCAGGGACGTTTTGTTTTTTTAGGCCATAAAGCTTTTAAAAGTCACCTTTACTTAGTTTTGAAGAGCATGAAAAGGAAAGAGCAGTCCCAAGGGTACATTGTTTTACTTCATGGAGAATCTCTACTGAGCCTCTTATCCCAGGTTCACTAACAAAATTATCATTTTAAACATTTTACTGTTCAGTTCCTATTTTTTTATGTTTAAAGGATCCCTCTACGACTCCTTCTAAGCTGCTCACTTTATCAGTTCAAGTCATAATCAGCTGTGCCTTCTTTGACAATTTCCAAGGCCTTGAACCCATTCCCTTATCAATCAGACTAATTATTTCTTCTTTGTTAATTAAAACACTGTTGCCAAATAGGGTTTCCAAATTATTTCCTAGAACGATTTTATAATCAGCAAAATCTTTCAAGAAAGCCAACTGTATTCATTCAAATCTCCAGGCTATAAATTTGGTTCTAATAATTTTTAAATAGTTTAATTAAAATTTATTTGGAGGTCTAAAGCAGCTAAATATGTAACCATTTAGGGCACTTTCTAGGCAGTCCAATTTTTCTTTGAAGCTTTTAACCAGATCCATGAAATGATTGAATATGGATGTATATATCTCCCAAAATGGAAACTTCCCTTTGGACACAAATCATGTATGATAAAGCAGAGATTCATGGAAGATATCTTGAATTAAAATGTGGATCCAAAACACATGTTCTGCATATTTGTTTTCTGTACTGTGTAGGAACTGTATAGTCTACACCAGTCATTCACAAACTTTGGTCCTGCAGGTGTTTTGAACTTCAACTACCAGAAGTCCCAGCCAGCTTGGCCATCAGTCAGGAATTCTGGGAGCTGAATTCCAAAATATCTGAAGGATCAGAGTTTGGTGACCATTGGTCTACACAGTCTGTTTATTACAAAATAAATTCTTCCATTGTGTGTATTGAGGTGGATGGAATGTTACAAGAGGCAAGGATCAGAGAGATTTAATACCAACAAAACCTGGAAAGACATCCATCAAAATTAGAAGGAAACCTTCGTAACCCGGGGGACCACTGTATTTGCTTGGGTTGGAATGGCAGGATGATTTTTGCCAAATTATTCCTTAAGGGGGGAAAAATACCTGTTGAGAATTTTTTGGCTCAGTTAATGCTAATCAAATAATATTGATAATTCATAATGGTGGGTGAAGGAATTAGTGGGCTATTAAGAGTGAAGGTTGTAGGAAAAGAGGAGTTATGCAAATTGCTTCATTCCTTGATTATTAAAATAATAAGACCACCATGATGTTTGATTGTTGGTCTAGGAGTCTGAAAGACTAGGGTTCAAATCTCTTCTTGGGCATGGAAACTCACTAGATGACCTGGGGCAAGTCAAACCTACTCAGCCATAGAGAAAGGCAACGGCAAACCCCCTCTGAACAAATCTTGCCAAAACAACTTTATGACAGGGTCACAATAAGTTGCATATGTAGGTGTTGACTTGAAGGTACGTAACAACTATAAAATAGTAAGCAATATTAACACTGGATCCACAAGTGTCCCTGAAATTTTCTGCCCTATTCACTGATGAGATGGCGAGATGGCAAAATTGGAGTGGGGCATTTTACAGAATATTGTTTGGAAGAATTAGATTGAAAGTGTTCCAACAGTTCAAGAACAGCTTTTTAAAATACAACACGCTAGAAAATATAGCAGCATTTCTGGTGTAACTCTAAAAGACAGAGAGAAAGGAAATAATACCTGTAAGGTATCACTACCTGCTGGGATGTACCTTGCAATCACACATTTTTAACTCCCCCAGTCATTTAAAGGAGGGGAGCCAATCAAAGATGTCCTCAAAAATTATGGGAAGCAATATAGGTCTGTAGAAATGAAGCAGAGGTGTTTACACACACTGATCTTGTTACCTGTATCAGGTGGTTGACAGTATTTCCTTTAAAACATTTTAACTTATTTGTTTTTTTAAAAATGATTTTGGTAATAAGCTGGCTAACATAAGATATTGGATGCATTGTACTGCAGAAGTAATCCAGTTTGACACCACTTTAATGGCCACAACTCCATCCTATGAAATCTTGGGAACTGGAGATTGTTGTGGCACTAGAGCTCTCTCACATGAAAGGCTAAATGTCTCACAAAACTACACATTTAAGAATTCCATAGGCCAGGATGCAATTCCTAGCTCGGCCATGAAGCCCACTGGGTGACCTTAGTCAAGTCACATGCTCTCAGCCTTAGAGGATGGCAAGGCAAACCTCCTCTGAACAAGTCTTGCCAAGAAAACCCTTCGCCTTAGGGTCATCATAAACCAGAAATGACTTGAAGGCATGCAAATAACAAAGTAGAACAACAACAACAACAACAAACAAGCTGTTCTGGAATACAAAGGGAAGGTAGGAGAAGAGGAAACAATGACACCACATGACTACCCAATCTCAGAACTGCCACAGGAATAACTTTATCATACCCAAGGAGTAACTCTACTGACGTTGATGGCAAGGTGTGGGCTTACCATGTTTTGAGGACAAGGCGAGACAAGAGAAAGACAATGCTGTGCAATAGGTATCCCCACAGATGCTATTATCCAACTTTTATGATGGTTTAAAAGCTGAATGTGAAAAAGTCCCAAATGAATGAAAACACCTGTTCAATCATGAATTACACATGGACATCAGAAGTCCTTCAAAAAGCAACATGCTTTCTAATATGTTCTCAGGGTTTACCTAAGATCTTTTGTTACCCGAGGTAAAGGGACAAATAGAAATCCCATTTATTCTACATACAATAGCTAATCATATTGGCAGTTGAGTTTACTTGAGTGGTGATGAATGGACAGCATCCTCAATGACGGAGAAACAAAGGCAAATTCAAAGGGCAGACATCTCTTGGGCCACTCTCCATCATTCATCTTCTACTCTCTGAAGCAGTGGCCTCATACTGCATGATGCACAGGACACCTCACTGGTAGTACCCCTATGATTGCTTCTGAGAACATGCAAGTGACTCTATGACTTATAGACAAGAAACTGATGCCTCTGTAGGAGAACTGTATGTGAATGTGTCATGGAATCACCACAGCTCTCTACCTGTGTTTTTAAGCCACTACCTTTATAAAATATGCTAGGACTGTGTGAACAACAACCACATGAAATAGAAGCACCGGTTCGTACAAGGAACATCTTCCCATTATTGCTTCCTAGGCAAGAGACAAATATTTATCACAATCTTAGTTTAAATGAATTTTCTTGTTTTTAATGCACCGTGGCTTAGAGAAGAAATCAAGATAAATAAAACTGAGGTGTGGAAAGTGTGTGTGTTTATTTTACACAAACAAATGTATGCATCTACAGCAATATATTATACATGCATACACTTCCAAAACCATTTTATCATAACATGAATGTACGCGAAACTGGCAAAAAATAGGAATAAGGTCTTCCTGCAGTTGTAACTCATATGTACTGGAGCACCTAGTGTACCTGGTTCTTCAATAAACATATTTAATCTATGTGATTTCATGCATTTATTGTTCTCTCTGACCTAGCTTTCCTGTTATCTGTGTGGATTTTTAAAGAGATAAATAAGAAATGACAATGCGAGTAGGTTGGAAAAGAAATCCACAAAATGAGCCTTGTTTATTGTCTGAAAGAAGGTCATCTTGACCTAGTCATAATTGAACCGTAAAGTGTGAAATGTAACAAGAGGGAAGAAAATTCCAGTTGCAATAAGCTTATAAAACAAACATCAGTAAAGAACAAAAACACCACACACAAGGCTCAAACAAGAGATTGTATGGTAATGTAAATGAGTATTGTTCATATCCATCTATAGAAACCAAATTAAAATATAAACAAAGTGATTAAACTGAGCACAAAGGAGACAAGATGATTTAGTTAAAATACTTAGCAACAACATTTCATCTTGAATGAAATATAGTGGAGCAGCATACCAACAATATAATTAATTGTACTGACATACTGCAACATATAATGTGTAACAGAGGATAACACTCGGACCCCTTTCACAATACACAACTGTAGTACTGTGGTTCCACTTTGACCACAATGGCAACATCCTTTGAAATCCTGTGATTTGAGGATTAGGGAAGGGCATTTCGAATTCTCAGCCAATGAATTGTCCTCTGGTGCCTCTAACCAAACTACAAAACTGATGATGCAGACATGGCAGTTAAAGTGGAATCATAGTGCTTTAACTGTGTTGTGTGAAGACGTGCCCAGTAAACTACATCAGAAAGAAACTTTCAAGTGATTTTATGCCAGTACAGCATGCCCATGCCATACGCGGGCATGTTAAATGTGGATTTAACCATATGTAGAAGGTTAAGCCGCAGCAAATACAATGGCATGTACATCTGTGATGTGTGCACAGCGCCGAATGCGCGAAAACTCCCTCATTAAAACAAATAGGGTTTGAGGATATGCTCAATGTAACATTTTCCCATACGTGGGTGGTGGTGGTCCAGAACGGATCCCCCCATATATTAACATATTGATCTTCACCAGATTCAGGCACCATATTTAACATCAATATGCAAATTGGTGTCCACTTTTGTATTTTTTTTTAAAAAAATGTTTTTTAAAATGTCTGCTCCCTGATCCCCTTCCATAATTTTTTGCTCCATTTGTCCTTCTCTCTATGTACAACATCCCCCCCCCACCGCTGGTTGCTTACATAGTAGGCCCCTTCTGGACTGGGGAGGCATTACTTTTTTGTTAGCTGGGGGAAGTGGAATTAAAATGGAACTACCACACAGCTGTAAGTATTCAACAATGTTTTCCCTATAGCCAAGACCATTCTATAGTTTTGCCTCATAAATGAAGTTCCACTTAGCAGCAAGGTCCCCAGCAATGTTCATTAAAAGCTTTCTCCCTGTACACTTATTCTGTTTAATCGCTTTTTTGTTCAGACAAGGGGATTAGTGATGGATTAGCTCTGAGTAAATCAGCTTCTGTTCCTTGCAAAGGAAGGGAGGGATTTCCATATCCTTCATTCGCAACACAAGAAAAATGGAAGAAAACTAATAATTTAGCAAATATATCCATTGCACACCCTCCCCTAGAACAATGCTTTCACAGGATCTTGGTGGCTGTTTTAGTTACGACTGTCCTTACACCATGCTATGTTCTTATGGATACCTTCTGAACTCCTGGCCAGTCTTCTAGACATTTACTGTCTTGACACAGAGATTTCTTTTAAATTGATTTTAGTTAGAGAACAGGTTTTTAGGAGGAAACCAATGAGATTGGTTTCAAACCATGTAGGGGCTAAAAATATTGGGGAAGAACCCAAAGAAAATGCATTATTTTCTTCTCCTGATTTTTTATTTATTTATTTATTTTGTTCACTGTAGATTTTCTCTGGTATTTAGGAAGAGTCAGATTATTTTTGCAGAAGGAAGGGGGAAGGCTATCTTGTCATCTGCTGAGATCGCTTCTTGTATCTCTGTTCGTATTTTGAAGAGCTTTGAGAAAATTTCTGGCTTTCTTTTTGATCATGTTACATTCTTCTATGTCTTTGATTTTCCTCAATTTCTATCTTGAAAACTTGAAAAATTTCTGGAAAACTCATCGGGGGGTCCTCTATACCTCAAGCCTTGAGGACATATCTTTTGCATTTCCTTTTGAAAATCTTAGGTCTGCAATCCAACCCATGTTTACTGCTGGACTGGGCTAAAAGTAACTGAGATAATCAAATTGTATTGTGCTAAACCAATTTCTAGGGCTTTAACAATTGCTTCTTCTCTTTCCCGTGCTTCTTCTGATCTATTCATGTCGTTTCCTATTTATGAACAGATATTTTATTTATGGTCTAAGCATACTTTATCTATCCTTCAGCATTATAACAATATATAGTAATAACTTTTGCTCTTAAAATATTGGGGCTGTATGGTGTGTTAGGATACTTTTGCTTTGTTTTAACATATCAAATAAATTTTACTATATTTCATGTATTATTTTATCATTACATTAGTCATATTCTAACTTCTTCAGTTATCATGCATTAATCAGTAGTATATATTTCTTGTTTTCACCGTTTCTATAAATGTCATTGAATTTTCACCATTCTATCTGCTTCTCAGTAACTTTTAAATTGAATCTATTTTTGGCTTGGTTTTGGCTTAATGCTCACCCTCCATTCTTTCACTGGAGTGAAATAAAACAGCAATTTTTTTTTTAAAAAAAAATGACAACAGTTTTTCATCCCCAGACACAGCATCTCAGGTAATAGAATTAGGAAAGAGTCCCTGTAAAAAAAGCAACATATTATTTTACCTCTCATTGGAAAGAAGAAGACTTTTGGATACCTAAGAACAGAGGCAAAGCAGTTACCTTTTAGTACAGCAGTCTAAAGTTAAAAGATTGTGCATATAAAATCTATTCCATACCAAATTGCTCAGAAATTCTATTTCATGATTCAATAAAATAAAATGTATGGGCATGTGCATGCGTATGTGTTGTGGGGAGGAGGTAGGGGAATATCTTAGCTGACTTCCAACAGGAGGCTAAAAGTCCTAATTACACAATTTGCCTTCCGAATTTTAAGTTCACCCACAGGTGCAGTAACTGTTTGGGCAGAATAATTCACTCTCTTCATAACACAGTCAGAACAGCTGCTGCTGCAAGCGCTGTCAGCAGGCAGCGACAAACTGATCAAATGAAATGTTACAATCAGATTTTACAATTATTTTACAGGGTTTTTAAAAAAGTGAATACAGATATGAAAGCCACAATGAAGCATCTTCTTTTTCTTCTTCTTTTTTTAAAAGTCTGTGGATACATTATTCATGCAGTAAATAAATAAAGTCTAGTATGTCAAATCTGCCATTTCTCTCCCTTTTTTTCCTGATAACTCTCTCTGATAAAACACTCTTTTGGCATATTTATATGAATCATAGAATCATAGAATCGTAGAGTTGGAAGAGACCACTAGGACCATCCAGTCCAACCCCCTGCTATGCCAGGAATGCTCTTACACAATGGTTAACGTGCAGCTATGTGTGCTAGTGTATCCACCACGTTCGCAATAGCAATATCATTTACATTTCTATACCACTTCATAGTGAACTCAGTACTCTCTAAAGCAGTTTATATTCTATAAGTCAATTGCCCCCAACAAACTGGGTACCCATTTTATCAATCTACAAAAGGATGGAAGGCTGAGTTAGCCTTGGAACCCTGGGATCAAATTCATAACCCTGGTGGTGCTGTGGTTAAATGCCTGTACTGCAGCCACTCACTCAAAAACCATAAGGTTGCGAGTTCAATACCGGCAAAAGGGCTCAAGCTTGACTCAGGCTTGCACCGTCTGAGGTCGCTAAAATGAGTACCCAGCTTGTTGGGGGCAAGTAGCTTACAGTTGTAAACCACTTAGACACTGCTTAGGCGGTATGAAGTGGTATATGTTTTTGGCTGCAGTACCAGCGTTTAACCAATTTGACACCAGGGTTCCTTCCATAAACGAACAAAGAAACCTGGTTTCTCCTGTGTTAGACCGCTGATCCACCTAGGCCAGTGTAGCCTGATCAGCCGCATCTCCCCAAGACTTTAAGCAGAGGTATTCCCAAGCATAAGCCCACCTCAGATTCTTCACTGAAGATTAGAGGGATGGGCCTGGGACTTGCATGCAAAGGATCCAATGGCTAGTGCCAATCTACAGCTCCTAAATCTGTAGTCACTGCAAAAATCCTAAACTGAAGTTATAAATGGGGGAGGAAGGATCCTGTTGCTCCTATGGACAGTAAATACAGTCACCACATAATAACACTCATGTCTACTGTTTCTTTTTCTTGAATTTCTGCCTGCCACCAATGCAAATGGTGCTACAGTGTCCCATTTGCATCTGTTCCACATTAAGACCAGCCTCATCCATTGTAAGATTAAGCATTCCAAAGTGTTTAAGCAAAAAGCAATTACTTATGGATCATTTGCTAATACAGTCTCCTTCACAAAGCATAGGAGCTATTGCAGAGCAAAGGAACAAAACATATTTTGTGTAATGGGGATGGAGGGATGGTCAGGAAGCAATATTTAGTGTGAGAATATCAGGGATTCACAAGTGTACACACCTGTTCTCATTTTAAACTGGTAAATGCTAGAAGATGTGGCAGAGTGTAACAATATGAGCTTAAGAAAAAAATCTAATTATACTTAGCCAGAGTCCTTCCAGTGTTTTTCCTCCTACATCTATACAATATAAATAATATTATTCAGTTTCCCAACAGAAAAGAGGTTACATGAACCATGAAATTCCCCACTAAGGGCATCTAGATGACATGAGAGAGTTAGTTGTTCAGGATTTTTCTTTCCTATGCAAAGTTCAATTACATGGAAACAAGTTCAGGTTTTGTGCAGAAAATTATCTGGAAAGAAATTCATGTTTTTAGTGCAAAAAATAAAAACAAAAATAAAATTCCTAAGTGTTTTTACCTAACGAAATGAACAGATAAATGCAAATGTGAGCCTCAAAACCTGCCATTTTCAACGACTTTCTTCCACCTTGCAACATTTACTAAATCATTTGTTCTGGCATATGACAAAGAAATTAATGACAATTTGCATCCCTGCTCTCAGCAATCCCATGCTGTGTAAATGATCAGTTGTAGACCAGAAATTGTGGATGGAAAGAATATTAGGAAAATGGTTTAACATGTTGGGAAACCCTGCTGAGCAGAATGGTAGACGGGTGAAAATCTTGGCAGTTTGGGACTAAGGGGCTATGCCGACTGCCCCTTTTACAGCCAGACCAGGGCCATGGCAACTTCACGCTGTGGCCCCGATCTGGCCTTTGCAAGGTGCAAAAAGGAACCACAAAAAGCATCTCCTTCTTGGACCCTGCAAAGGGTGTGATAGCCATGACACTGCAGCTTTAAGGTACTCCTTTAGCACTGTATTATGTGGACACAGTACCAGAGGAGCACCGTGACGCTGTGTGCCGTGTGGTGCAGTGCATGGTGACACGCTGCCCTGGGGGCAGAGTTGGGGTGTGCATCATATGGACACTACGCCCTGACTCTGCCCCCAACTTGGCATTTCCTGCTGGTGTGCACAGCCCTTTACTCTGCACACACATACACACACAAATGCAGATGGTTTTTATGTGCAAAAGCAGCATTTTCTGCACAGAAAACATCCTTCACAAGAAACAGCATTTTCTGTGCAGAAGACAACATTTATCTTTCTCTTTCCTGCACAGGAAATTCTATTTTGACTCCTCCTCCCCCCCCCCCCCCCAAACCCACATACATGTTTTGTGCAGAATAAATTCTGGTCACTTCCCATTATATAGTGATCCTAGAAGGCATTTCTTGGGAGACTTTTCAAGGTGGGTTGGATGTTGCCTGGTATTGTTTGTGATCTAGCATCCCAGCTAGATAAGCAGCAATTTAGGTATGATAACATCTGGGGGCATCCCGGATCCTGAATTTAAGCTGAAAAAGGTAAAATGTCTTATTTGTTAATTGGATAAGCTCCTCAGAGATCCAGCCAGTAAAGAGTGGTAGCTGCCCCTTAGGGGCAGTCTGGAGAGCCCCAAATGGCAAAAATTATGTATTCTTGCCTGCAAGAATGAAATTGATAAAATTTCACTTCCTCACAAGAAATTGTGAGTCACAGGTTCTACTCCCCTGCACAGAGGTTTTATGGATCCATGGATCCACAAAGTAGGTGTAGGCATTTTGAATTGCAAATCAGATTTTCTGCAAGCTATAGAAAAGCAGTATGCGGAAAAATTTAGGAACCACAAGTTGCTACAACTTGCTGATTGGAGCAATGTCTACCTTGCCAGATGCATTCAAGTCCAAAGCGGTAAACCTAACATTTGACAGTGATGCTGAGATACGTGATGCTGATAAGACTACAATCAATAGGTATGCTGATACAGTGGTCTTGCCTCACTTGCTAAACATCAGATGTTATTATAGGCGGTGATCAACTTCCTGTCCTGAAACTTTCTGGAGATCATACAGACTGTTAAAAAATGCCCGCCATGGGTAAAAATCTTTAAGTGACTGAAAGACCACTTCTAACTTTGACAAATTGGCTGTTCAACAGTGCAGGGGAGATGTAATGTATTTAAAAGGTTAACTGCTACTCCAGTAGATTTCTAGAAGTGATCACTCACACTTTTTGCCAGAAATAAAGACAGTACAGGGTGTCTAGAGGGGTCAAGCACCACAAAAAGAGATTTGTGGCATCACAGGATGGCAGTGTGGCCACTGCTGCACTATAGTTTCATAGATCTATACTTTGTGCTATAAAAAGTTAACTATATCTGTAGACAGGGTTCCAGGAATTCAGATTCTAGGAGCTAATTCATATGGCCTGGCCTGCACTGTGCCAACCCCCTGTGCCAGCCTGTTTGGGTAGGCTTGCAGAGTTTATTCCTTCCCCAATGCAATGAAGCTGAGTAGACCCTTATCAGAAGCTGATTAGACCCTTATCACAATTATGTAACAATAAAGTTTTGGGAATGAAAAAGGTCTGGTTTGGACCACGTGATAACACTTTTGAGAACCTGATGCAGAAATATTGTGGGTTTAACATGCATATAAGAACGAATGGATTTTCAACAACAGTTTCATATCATTGTGACACATAGAAAATATGCTAGTGACATTTCAGATGACTAAATTAACATTTTAATTTTTATCAAAGTACTGCAGCAGAGTGTGTAAGGATGTGGAAATAAGCCTTTTCTATGATTATCTATAAACCCCAATGTGAAAGTCTTGTATACTAATTGAGTGTAAAGGTTACTGTGCTGCTATTTTAAATTTATATGACAGAAGACTTCCTTCAGTCACCAAACTGCAGCTGCGTATAAGAATTCTTTAAAAGTTTATGGATCATAGGCTGGAGACTAGAATTAATAACCTTCTCATGAAATTACTTCTGCAGATGCTTCATGTGCTCTTTACCTTTTGTATATGCCAAAAGGGAAGACACAGAATGGAAATGCAGTTTAAGAAGAAAACTAAGAATCCTTTGTTCTTTAGGTATCTGAGTGCTGTTAATTAATACCAAGATGTTATCTAACATGTTAAGGAAAATAATAATTTGATATCAAGGGGCTGGTTGAATTTTTGTTTATTAGTTCACAGTGATTCAATTTATAAGACTCTGCTTCGTTAATCTTTGTGTAAGGATTTTAATTGGAAATGAATATCACAATCTATTTATCACCACACTGCTAAGCCCAAGATGCAGCTCATTTAGTGCTACAATACATCTGCTACTTTGCTTTGCAACCTAAGGAAAAATAAAAGGATTTCCTTTTTTTGTTTTTTTGTTTTGTAATTTAGAATAGCCAAGATGTAGAAAACAGAAAATTCTGCTCTAAGACACGAGGAAATAAAAGAGATGAGCACCCTTCAAGGTTCAGACAATTGGCCTGACAAACATATCATTTCAACATTAGACAGATATGCTTAATTAGGCATGTTAATGTGATTGGTATTATTTGTACAAAGGAGGGACTGAAAAGGAATGGGATATTTTTGAAGCATGTGTTTATTCATTTGTATATACAAGTTGAATCTCTTGTTTCATTAGCGAAATATTTATGAGGGTGACCATAAGGACTCTTATTATATTTTGCCGTTTGATGCGCAGCATAATGACTAGATTGCTAATCACTGAGCTTAGAAATATGTTTGTTGTTTAACAGTGCAATCTCATATATATCAGAAATAAGTCTGTGGTGTTTATTGCTAAATAAATAATGGTTACGGGACTGCAACCACTGTCAATCAAAACCTGTCTCTTTTGTGCTGCCTAATAAGAGTTTTTCCCTCTCTTTTCCTAGCTTTTAATATGTAAGGTCCCAAGTTATGGATGATGCTAACATCTATGCCTGATCAAACAACTTCCCCTTCACTTCCTATTTTGCCTTGAAGAGGCACAGTTTGATCTTGTCCTTGAAGATGTCAAAAATATATAGCTCTCACTGACACAAAAAGTTTCCCATGATTAGTGAAAGGAAGGGCTAGAAAAGTACTTCACCACTCTTCGTAGTAATTCTGTTTCACTTTTAACAATCTAACTAATTACTATAATCTTATTAGCCTGAATGCCTGCTGTGTAATATTTCAGTACTGCAAGCAAATTAATTTTTTTCTCTCCACATATTATGTGAACAGCATGAACACAGCATAATAACTTTCCATTAAATCACCTCCTTAGGGTCAGTGTAAATTACCACAATTTCAATAAATAAATTTATGATGCTAATAATGCAGTTTGATACCACTTTAACTGCCTTGGACCAATGCTATCTAATTGTGTGATATGTAGTTTGTTGTGGCACTAGTGTTCTCTGACAGAGAGGGCTAAATGTCTCACAAAACTAAAAAGTCCAGAATTCCATAGCATGGAGCCATGGCAGTTCAAGTTGTGTCAAACCGCATTATTTCTGCAGTGCAGATGCAGCCATTGTAGTACTGGAGCATGGATGTTCTGCCCTGTTGTCATCTGTTTCATATGGGAAGCCTGTACTTGTTTTCTGTATTCTCATCCATGATGTGAATTACTTGTAAGCGGAAGTAACATGAGTCTTCCCACCTGGATTAATTATAGAAAATTCCAAACCAGCCAATTAAGAATGAAAATGAATATGATGTTGCTATATAGCTAGTCAGATTTTACATTGCTGAAATTAAGTGAGAATAAGAAAGAGGGTAGTGTAAACTAATGAAAATTGCAACAGTAAGGAATGCTGAAATCAAAAAGATTCAGAAAGTTCAAAACTGTTGAACGTGTCCATGAAAAACTCTAAACAACCTTAGCTTAACCTTATATGTTATCATTTCATTATTATAAAGGAAAGAGATGAGAGTGATAGAGAATGCTAAGACTAGCCAGTGAATCCAAAAGTGAGTATGGATTTAACCAACACATTTCAGGACTGGATTAATATCTATCATACTACTAATTCATTAAATGAGATTGACTTTTTATATGCTACATGCAGCCTGGCCAAAACAATTGGCATAAAAATCTTCCAGCAATCTTCCAGGAATGTGGTGGCTCAAGCAGTTAAGACGCTGACTCTGTTGACTGAAAGATCAGCAGGTTGGTAGTTTGGGTCTGGGTGCCATCTGATGGGGTGAGCTCCCATCATTAGTCCCAGCTTCTGCCAACCTAGCAGTACAAAACCATGCAAATGCAAGTAGATAAATAGGTACCACTCTGTAAAATCATGCTGGCTACATGATCACCGAGTAGTCATTGGACCTTTTCAGACGTCGGAAATTGGAAGTATAATCCAATGGCAATCCGAACGCAATCATGGGGTTTCATGTTATTGTGAATTAAAGTATCTCATGCAATTTCGGGCAAAAGGGAAGTCATTCCGAATGCAATCATGGTTTTTATGTTATTGCAAATTAAAGCATCTCACGCAATTTCAGGCAATGGGGGGGTCATTTTCGGGTAATGGGAAGTCAATCTGAACGCGTTCCGAATGCAATAGGAATTCACGTGAATTCGAATTGGCTCTATTTGCAATAAACAGAAATACCTCCCGTGTGAAAGAGTCCTCTGACAATGCTGGCTTTTCAGCTTAGTAAGGGAGATAAGCACCACCCACTATGGTCAGACACTTGACAACCTTGCCAATGGGGAATGCCTTTACCTTTACCTTTTAATCTTCCCTTATACAAATAATTATCCACTAAGTAAGTCTGATGTTAAAATGTGCATAGAGTCATGGGACTTTTGTATTATTTGGTTTTCGTCAAATCAAGCATTTCACTCACATGGCTGTTAATGGCCCCTGTGTATACATTGCATTTACCAGAAAGCTTTCTATTAGGAACTTTATCGGATGCATTCCTCCTTTTCCATTTTTCAAAATATCTACCATTGGGAGGAACTGTCAATTTGAAGAGGAAGATTCAAATTGTTTTCTGCAATTCAGAAGCTTTCTTTATATAGTGTAAAATTCTATTATTTATTGAAAGATTTTAAACCACTTTGCATCCTGATGGATACCAGGGTATAAGTGAAAATAATAAAAAGAATTTTGAAAACAATAGCTACAAAATATGTAATCAAAACAAAGAAAATCAGCAAAAATAATAGAAGATAGATGTGCGAACACACCGGCAAGATAGCATGGACCAATCCTATGGTGTCCTGCCTACTGATCTGGTCTATTCTTGCCCCCGGCAGTCACCTCGGACAGGGTGGCTACAGGTGTTCAGATGCACCCCTACCACTGCTCTATGTAGCCACTGACACCTTTCCCATTGCTGCTGCTACTGTTCTCTGTGAGGTTTCATGCCATGGCCCATAGAGGTGGAAATGGGGCACCTGGCTTCATCCACATTGCCAGGCACCCACTTCCAGTGTCACAGGCTGCAGCAGGGGCCTTCACAGAGAATGATGGCAGTGGTGGCAAATCTATCGTCTGTCTCTACCAGTCTACTGGCTGTCTCTGCAGAGCTTTTGTGGTGGAAACTCCACCCAAACTGCTGGTCTTTTTAGACCAGGATAAGAGGCATTTGGGATGGTACTGGGTTGGTCTCACCCGATCAGTATCTGGTCTGCCCAATTCTGGCTTGGGGCTATTGGCCTGCATCATCTGAGCAGGATGACCTGGGGGGAACATGGCCCTTTGGGTCTTTGCATACAGCCCCTGAGCAAAAAAATAAAATAATTTTTTTTAAAAAAATTGTGAGTCAAACAAAAAAATTGAGCTTGATCTGAAACAATTGCAGTGTTGCACCACACTGAGGAGTGTATTTTACAACATCTACTTTTCGTTATTCAAGAGGTAGCATTTAATTTTAATCATGTAAACAAAGGCATATTTGCTCCATTGTGTGCAAAAAAAATAATCAAAAGCTTACTGAGGAACACGTCATGATTTCACTTCATCAAAATGGGATATGCCATCTTGTCTCTCAATATTTGGCAACTCATTGCCAAATGCAGAAATAAAATCACAGATATCGGTGTAAATATCTGATGATGTCAAAAGTAACAGAAAATGAATTCAGTGGCACAGAAATGCTGTGTGTGTGTGTGTGTGTGTGTATTCAATAGTGAAAAAGGGAAAATATTTAAAGAAGAAGAATTCCAGATCTGAGCATAACATTGACAACCAATTGGAAATATTTATTTTAGATTTAGCAGAAATAAATATTAGCTCATTCATTTTGTCACTGAATTTGTGGTAGGTACAACGTATTTTATATCAGAAAAAGTTAAAGGACTGATAATATTGTTTAGGCACAGGTAGTGCCATACGGTGGGTTCTATTTTTATGTATATGTGGCAGAAATACCGTTGGGTTAGTATGTTGAGGGAAAAGGTTATGCATGTAATTATGCTAATAACAGGAAAAATACTAAAGTGAGATCCTCTGGTTATCTTGTTCAGCTGTCTGAAGAACAAAAGGCACAGGACTCCTACTTAATTAAAAATCTATTAATTGAAGTAAAGATTCCTAGTGCCACATGCTGGAAATCCAATGTCCCGTTGCATGACTGTCCTGACAGAAGTGAAAATGGACAATCTATCTGGACTGAAAATTTGGACATGGAATTAGAAATAGAAATAAATGGTTGCAGAGATGTGCTTCTTTTTTGATGTATTGGTATAATTATTGTAATTATTCTCTATCAGAGGAACACCTCAATTTTATATATGGTAAATATTTTTCTCTGTAGTAAAGTGCACTGCATGTTTTTTTTTAAAATTAAGATACATTTTTAAAACTCTAAAGCTCATCAGTTGCCCACCAATGCTCCAAAATTCTTAAAATGTGTCTTCAGTTATCTTCAGTCTTCCTGTCATTAGTAAAGAGCACTAAAGGTGATGTTTAAGACATATGGTGCACAGAAGAAATATTTCAACTATTTAAGGTTCACCCACAGGGAAAGAAAAGGAGCAACCCAGAAAATCAAGAAGCCCTCTGAACTAAAACCTGTTCAGAGCAATCCCACAATAGGCCTGCCAAATCATGTTGGCAAGGTCTGTAAGAGCAAGATAGAAGGCAGAATTTCAGAAAATGAATTTATTTCTGTTCTCTCTGGAAAAACTACACTAAGATATCTGCCTGCAATCTAGCTGTTAAAAACATAAGGGATTTGCCAAAGAAGATGAGCAGAGGAGGAAGGAAAAACTCTAGTCCACAAAAAGTTCCTTTCAATGAACTTATGAATCCGCCTTTGGACTATTTTCACACACACCTCTAATATCTCCAAGAAGGTTCCGAAACTAACTGTGCAGGCACAGAATAACCCATTTGTGTGATTTGCAGAGACCACGGAGAAGAATATGTATGTATGTATGTATGTATGTATGTATGTATAATTTGGCTTTGTACTTTGACTGGTTGCTCCCAAGAATCTCAGGGAGATAAATTTTCAGTTTTGCTATCTGTATGCCTTTTGAGATATATGCAGTGTTTGCCCGACATTTGATCTTCCAGATGATTTGGATGGACTTCAACTTCCATAATTCCAGACTATTGGTCAAATTGGCTGGGTCTTCTTGGAGCTGAAGACTAAAACAAATGAAGGACCAAAGGTTGGGGACTACTAAAGGAGAGAATCAGATACTGAATGTGGAATCTTCTACATGCAGATGGTGTATTGCATTAGCTGACTTATTGCCCTACCTCATATCATCACTGTGACACTGCTAGTTGCTATGCTCATTGTTCTTGAGAAGTGTGTCTTAACATACTGAGCAACCCCAGAAAAAAGTGTGAACCACTACATGATTTTTGCCCTTCCGTGAGAATGAGAAGAATAGTATTTTTCCCAGCAGTATCTACTATAGTATAATTCCTCCCCCCCCCCCCAAATGTTGCATTTGATGCTTGGATTTTAACCTCATTTGCACATCTAACATGGATATTAGAAAGGCATTTCTTCACTTGTAGCACTTTATACCTAAACAACGCTAAAAGGGTAAGGACAGCATTAAAATAAAATATATTTTAAAAAGCAAAATAAAGAGGGAGTTGCACTTTGTGCGGCAGTTAATGCTTACAGTTAGCTTACCGTTGTAAACCGCTTAGACACTGCTTAGGCAGTATGAAGCGGTATATAAATGAAGCTTGTTTGCTGTTGCTTGTTCTTCTTGTGCAAGAAAAAGTAGTCCAAAATAGGCTGGATAAAATGTCCTTTGTGGTTTCTCCCAACTCGACTCTACCCAAGTTTTAGCTTTCTCCTTTTCCCACTTAAGTCATCTATGCCATATCCCACATTCTTCTGGGAGATCTCAAAATCTATAGGATTAACTTTGGGGCCACAGGGAAGATTCAATGGGTGTGTAGTATCAGGAAAACCATGTTCCTCTCCTTGCAAAAGTGCAAGGAGAATGTCTTTGTCTTTTCACTAGTCACCTCTATGATTCCTGATTCCATACAGGTCAGAAATTAGGGCTTTTTTCATATGTTCCAAGTGCCCTGATCTTCTTGTGACACCCACCACACTTTTAACTCGAATGTTATGTAGACCCTCATTCTCCAAGCGATGAAACATTCCAGGGGTTCCAGCAAGAACTGATTTTCTTTGGAAAGAGGTCACAACAAGTTCCTGACATTAGTTAATATTTGTGTTTCAGAAACACACACAAAGAGACCATGGCCGCATCTGCACTGTAGAAAGTTTGACATCACTTTAACTGCCATAACTCAATGCTATGTAATTCTAGGAACTAATTTTTGTGCCACCAGAGCATTTTGATGGAGAAGGCTAAATGTCTCACAAAACTAGAATTCCCAGAATTTCCATGCCAGTTAAACTGGTATCAAACTGGATCATTTCTGCCATGCAAATGCAGTCTAGGTGGAGGTTCATAGCTTAACACTCCGAGGCCCACTGTTTGTCCGTCAAATTTCTAGGAGGGTAGCCAGCATCTATCCAAAGGCAGCTCAATCTTGCCTGGCTTTTTAAATATATATACTCTGGATGACTTCCATTAAAAAAATGCCAATCTGATCTTTGTATCCTGCTTATACATTTGTCTCAATTAGCACTTTCCTTGGTGTGTGTGTGCACGTAAGAAGAAACATCTTATTGAGATATTTTCCAGCCATTGATCAGACTACCTAATCTCCACAGTTTAATAAATCTGCCAGGCTAAACCTAACCAAACAGCTTGGCTGCAGTCTATTTTTAGAGACAGAAATCGGATATGAAGTGATCATAGGGCTCAACCTCCAATTTTAAATCTCAGTTCTGTGCATTCCCTGGGGAAACAATGCTTTAAATAATTTCTTATCTTGGCTATATATCTGTACTTCCCCTGGAGTTGTTCCGTGTGCTTGTGCAGATGGCTGGAGATCTCAAATGAAAGACAGAGGAGGAGGAGTTGATGCTCTCACAATGTATTAGAGGCAAATATGGGGAAAACTATTTGTGCACAGGAGTATCCACAAGACAGCAAGAATTGCTGGTGAACCAAATACAATCCTAACCTGAGGTATTATCCGGCTGAGTTATTGCCCAGCAGAACTGTCACAGTCTGTGCTCACAACAGTGGCAGAATGGAGATTTTTCTTACCTTGTCCTGGAATTTCCATTGATTAGGGACGGCAGGGAGGGATGAAATGAGAGAATCAAGCTCCTACAACTTTAATTTTATCTGGCAGGCTCTTAAAGTTCAACTATTTAATTGTTCAATGCCTTTTTTGTCAGGAAAAGAAAGGCTCTGTTATCTTTGAGTCTCACTGAAGCAGTCAGGGTCACATTAGTTATAAATATAAGGTTAATCCATCTGCCTCTTGGGGCAGAAGATCAGAGACTAAGGCTGTAGGTATTTACCACAGCTATTTACCTGGAAGTACATCGCAATGTACTTGAGGGGACTTATAGTTGACTACACACTGCATAAGGCCATGGGTCCAAACCTCCATTCATCTGTACATCTGTCCGTCTTTCTATCTAGCTCTTTATTTATACCCTGTCTTTTCCCCAAAGCTGGGACTCAAAGTGGCTACATATGTTGACATATGCCAGGATGTTGAGCTTGTTCACTTCTTTATGAATGGTCACTGCAGTTGTTTAACATACATCTGAACATTAAGAATATGTGCCAGATTGTGATTTTTGTGCATCACTTCCTTCATTTTGGTTTATTTATTCTCTCGAACCTGTCAGTTTATCTATCTATCCATTCATCCATCTATCAGAAATCCAAAGGATAAACTTGATGAACTAGACCCTACTGAATGAATATTTATGCCATAATAAAATTTATTACTTTTTAAATTGCTACTAGATTCCATTTTTTTTTAATCACAAAGGGGTTGGTTTTCCTCTAACAGCTCACAGTCGTTTTAGCAGACACTAGCTGACTTTCCTTTCATAATACAACATAACTCCAGTTGTTTACTACAGCTTTTTGAAGACTGAACTATTGACTCTCCTCTTCTTGTTACAGTTCTCTTTTTAAAGATTGAACCTCCTTTTCATGATATCTTTGACCCATCATATCACAGATTACTTTGAAAAGGAACATTTTCAGGAAACTGTCATTGTAGACTTAACCCAAGCAAAGCATGAGCCCTCCTTTTCTTTTTCAATTTATTTCCAAACTGATGAGACAAGAGAAAGGGATGATATAGCACTATATATGGTACTATACATCACTTTTAATGTGACAAAACTGTGTCTGTATAATAATCCCCCTTCCTTATTTTGCTAATACTTTCTGCATCTACGCTGCAGAATTAAAACAGTTTGACATTGCTTTAACTGCCATGGCTCAATCCTATGGAATTCTGGGATTTATAGTTTTGTGAGATATGTAGCCTTCTCCATTAGAGAGCTCTGGTGCAACGAACTAACTACAAATAAAGGATTGCCAGGAGCCATGGCAATTAAAGCAGTGTCAAACTGAATTAATTCTGCTGTGTGGTAGCAGGCCCAGAGGCAATGTGCTCCTAGTTAGGAATGCCATGTAGTAACACATTGCATTTTCTGGATTACTTATGGATTCAACTGGACTATTATAGTTGAGACATACAATTAGATTTAGGCCATTATGTTGTATTGGTGCCAAATCAAAATAAGAAAAGAACTCGTGGATCAGAACAAAAGTTTCTTGTCTTGTCTTCTATCGTCCTGTCCTGTTAGCTGAATTCGTTCTATGGAGGCTTTAGCCCTTGCTGCCTGTCTCATTATTATTCTTTATTCACACAGAGTAGCAACAGATTCTCATTATAAACAGAGTACATGTCACTAGCACATTACTTTTTAGTAATTTATAATTGTAATTATTTTAAAATATGTGTAAAAGTACGCAAATGGCCCCAAACTCTCCAGTGCCCCTTACAACATAATGAGTAAATGTTACTTCAATTGATACATTAAAATTTTAACAACGTTTTCAGCTTTTTAAATTGTTTTTGAAAAATACATGTTATGCCTTAATTATTTTTAAAAAGCAATTTGTTGTAGGTAATATTACTTGGATCGGGAACATGCAAATAGCAAACTTGCTATAGTTTTGTGGAATGTTCCACATATAATACCAGATAAATCGCATTGGTAGAGATGCCTACTGGACCCAAACAGGAGATTGCCTCTGCGTTCCTGGACTATCAGCCCTCCTGCCCCTTATATACTCTTAAGAATGTCCTTATGTTTATATGTGAAAAATTGCAGGGGACAATTTTTTTTAGAGCGTAGCGTTAATTTGATGAAAACATATAATAATTCAGATTCATTGGATGTGAGAGAGGATTTCTAAGGCATAGGTCAGCCTACTCTGAAGGAATGATTTCCCTGATGGCAGCAGGAGTTTGGAACAGTTGATTAGCAAGCTTCTTGTACCTTTTCATGCAGTCATGCCTCCGAATGAAGACACAGAGCAATGAAGATGAATTGAACTTTATTAAACAATAGTTTGTGAACAGTCCAACAATGATCCCACTCCACCAGTCTGTGTGTGTTGCCCGCTTCTAAGGGGAACACTGGGAAATTACATCTTCTGCCTCTTTTAGGCTCTATGACATCGACATCAGCTCAGTCCTAAAGCTGATATTTGATTTTCACTGGCTAACCATTTCATGAGCTAAGCAGCCAGTTAGCCTGGAGGTTAAGGAGGCCTTTGGTGTCCAAAGAGACTTCCCTTTCCAAGCTGCTTTGGGCCACTAAGCTATTGGCAACTGGGAAAGTTTTAAACAGGTTAGTAATATACTTTCTCTGAAGATGCCAGCCACAGATGCTGGTGAAATGTCAGCAACTCTTCTAGAACATGGCCACATAGCCCAAAAGCTCCACAAAAAATTATTAGTAATATACTATTTTCACTGATATGTCTTAAGATTTTTTTTAATCCAAAATGTTTTTACAGTATAACTTCTTAAATTGTGTTTTACTATCATAACTTTTTTTTTCTTTTTTGCTTAACCCGTATTTATCTATTTTTATCTGTAGTATTTAAAAAAACTTGCTTTGAGCCTCTTTGAGTTCCCATTCTGGGAGAAAGGTGGGAAGCAAGACAAATAAACAAATGAAATGTAGAATGGACCCCTTTCTGGGAGAAAGGCTTTATAAATGTTGTTTATAACTAGTCCCACAAATGAAAAATAAATAAAATAATACATAACTCCCACTCAATCCTTTAAAATGGGCAAAATCCTACACTTACGGTGTGCTATTTTGCCTTGAACTGATGAGGAGGGAGGAGGTACACATGCTTTAAACTCTCCATAAACTCTCCAGCTCTAACCAGTACCATGCTGTAGCCATGTTTTCCATGCCAACAACACAGGGTCTGATCACATTAAGCCTGACACTGCAAGCCAAGCCCCTCTCCCAGCTTGTTCCATAGGTTTCAAGCAGAGGAGACAAAAGACTTTATCACATGCAGTTATTAAACAGCTATAATAGTGGCATAACAAAGCATCTGGCAATATCTATCACACAACACCACCTCCTTCTCATTGCTGCCTTGTCCAGGAAGCATGCTTAGCTCATACTTTGCAATCGATAAGCTCCCAAAACTGCTGGTATAGTGCTAGTCCTCAGGTACGATAAGTTATTCTTGTGGCAGTTCTGGAATTGTGTGGTCATGTGGTGTCAGTATCTTGGCCTCTCCCCCTCCCCTTCACTATTAATCTCCATGAATATTGTTAACCCAGATGCAGATGAAAGGCCTCCTCTCCATTCCAACTGAGGCTCTATACAGACTGGCAAAAAGAGCTGGCCTGTGGGTGGAGCCACGGTGCCGCACCTGCATGCTGGATGCCATGACCCTGCCGCCAGGGTGCTAATTTGGCGCACGCTGGTCCACACGGCATGTGCCATGATAATACACCTCGGGTGCTGCATCCAAATGGCACAGCGCCAAAGGGGCATCATCACGCCAAGCGATGGTGGCTATGGTCCCCCTTTGAGGCCACAAAAAGGAGTCAGTTTTTCCAGCTCCTCTTTGTGCTCTACAGAGGCTGGATTGGTGCCACGGCATGCGGTTTTTGTGGCACCAATACGGCCAGAAAAGGGGCAGCTGCATGTCACCCCAAAGGGGCAGTCTGTATAGCCCCTTAGTTCAGTTCAGTTCATCTTTATTACGGTCAAAGATGACCATATTTTAAATACTGTTTTTAACCTTCCTTTTCACCTTTTTAAAAACTTGTTTATACCTTCTTTTAATCTGTATTCCTCTTTTAGCTGTGCTGGTCTATGACCATAATAAAGATGAACTGAACTCTATAATACTCTATTAAAAGAGAAGAAAAGACCAGCAAAGATCCACCATGCCTGGGCCCAGAAGCAGAGGAAGGGCCCTCCCATCAGCCCAATTGCCAATGTAGCATCCTCTGCACTTAATCCCCTCCTGCATAACCATTCCTTTGTCCTTGTGTGTCATGTCTAAAATAGATTGTAAGCCTGAGGACAAGAAACTGTTGAATTAACAATTTGTAAACTGGCCTGAGAGCCTTTGTCCTGAAGAATAGGATAGAAATTAATTAATTAATTAACAGAATCCATTACATGCATAATGAGACATATATATCTCTATCTTAACTTGGCTTTACCAGTACTAGCATATATCAGCATATTGGGAAGTTTATCAGCCTATTAATTTATCAGTCTTGTTGTCTAAGATTGCAGTCTTTCTTATTGTAGACTATCCAAAGGCAGTCTATCTTGGACTCCATCTTAGCTGCTTTTATTCTCTTCTTAGCTTTGCTCATCTTATCAGTTACTTCATCAGAACTAAAGTGTTTACTGCATCTGGTTTTCCCTATCCAACGAAATCAAAAATGTTTGTCTGTGTTTCATCTACGATTCCAACACCTGTTTACTGGGAGTACTTTGGCTGGTTGCCACTCACTATTGCACAAAAGTTATCCTCAGTTAAGTCTACTTGATGTCCTCTCTTGCTGAGTACAATTGAAGAGGTGGTTTGTCTGGTACTAGACTGGCATTAGGCCAGTTACTTACTTTAATTTACATTCCAGCATTCAAATTTATCTCTATTTACATTACAGTGGGCATTATTCCCAGACTGAAGCTGATGCTGGTCTCTCAGTGAAACAGGTACACATATCCTAATACATTTAGCCTCCTCAATTTGTTCTTATTCTTTATATCTTACATAGGATAGATAATATTAGATTACATTTCATACTTATATTCTTAGGCCTGGAAGATGCCAACTGAATAACTTAGCCAGCAACACTGCCTCCTTGGACACAGTGGTTAAGGAGGCTTTCCTGAGATATATTTGCTTCCTTTTTTGACTTGCTCTGCAAGCACAATTGTCAACCCATGTAATATCTCAAACTTACAGGAAAAATTCTTTCCTGGTCCCTGTTAACAAGAGCAAGAGCAAGTATATGTTCACCCTGGTGATGGGTCAGGGCTGATGTGTCACTGCAACTGTCCCAAGCAAGACTCCAGGAGAGGGAGCAGTGTTGCTAAGTGCACAGTTGTGTTGTGGTCACTGGCAGTTTTTCTGCACAATTGATTGTTGGTGAAACATGGAGTGTGCTGATAATGTCGTAGCAATTTCTGCATTTATACTGCTTAGATCTTGTTAGTGCACATAGCAGTAAAGTTGGAGGCTCAGCTATTCATCTTACAAAAATAAAATAATAAATATTTGGGTGAATGGAAAAGAACCTCTTCTGGCCTTATCATTGCCAACAAGACAGTGTCTTTGGGCAATAAAAAACAAATGCAGGTTTTATAGCATAGTCCAAGATAACTTATAGTCAGAGAAGAGAGTATGACAAAATGGGCTTATATTCAACATAAATGACATAGAATGGGAGGGAAAGCAGAACTCCGAATATATTGCTAATTATATTGTTTTCAGCTTGGAATAACAATTTTATAGTATGCATTAAAGGTATGAATCGCTTCATTAATCCTGCTCATTTCCCCTTCATTGGTCTAAATATGAGTCATAAATTATTCTACAAAGATCCATATGAAAGGCTGGTTTTCCACTTTTTAAATAATAGAATGCTTTGGTCTGATTGTTATAAATATTGTTCCTACCTTTCTTAATCACTTTGTCTCAAAATGTCCAGACTGTAATTGCAGGTAATATCCACAGTCTACCTTCAGCCCCATTTTAATTTCCCTTGCCTTAGTCATAAATGAAGAGCTATGATTTATTGTGTTCACCTTACTCTGTGAAAGAAGGAAATGTTACAGTTCTTTGCTTTCTTAAAGCACAAATGTCATTGCTTGTCTTGGTTCAAAGAAACGACGAGGTAGAACAAGTCGGAGGCAGGGGAGACAGAGAGCACTTTTTATCTTATTTCTCTTTGACTTAATTAATAGGCCCATTTATTAAAATCTGGGATTAAAATTGGGGGGAAAATGTCATTAAAATGGTCAGAGAGATGCTCAAAGCCAAATGAATTGTTTAGTTTAAAAACATACATATTTAGTCCAGACTCCAGGTTCTTATGAACATCAAAACTAAAAGAAACAATCCTATTATTAGTATCAAGAGAATATAATTCTGTGGACGCATACTGTATTTTTAAAAAATGGTCCTTAGGTGTGTGAGTCAAATATATCTGCTGCCAAGGATACACTACATATATGTACACACTTGTTGTTACTACAAATGGAAGCATGAGAGAGCTGCTAGTAATGAAACACAATCAGTTGAGGAGAAGAAGCAAATTTAAAATTTATGTCTATGTCATGGATGCCTGGGAAAGGAAGATGCTATATCCATAAATATTAGTTTGTGATTAAGAACAGGTGAGGCCTTACAGGGGAAATCTACTTTTCCAGGCAGTATATTAACTGAAATTATTCTGTACTCTAGAAAACAAAAGAAAAAGAAAAACATTGGCCCTAAAACATGTATTACAGATTGCTTTTAACGGCAGTTCCTCTTTTGTGAAGTCCACAAAAAGGGTTTGCATGCAAAAGCAGCAAATACTGATGCTTGAGGAACAGGATCTGCATGTGGTCTTTCCCCCTTTGTGCAATCCAGGTCTGGAGTCAATGCTTAGGAAAGACTATAGACTAGACTCAATGAACCATATCACAACCATACTAGCCAACATTTTAGAAATGAAAACTCAGAATTTACAGCAACTGATGTAAACCAAGGCTGAATGAATAAAGTGTGGGGAAGGACATTTTAAAAGCAGCTGAAAAAGTAGGGTGACAGAAGATTAATTAGGGCTGTCCATGGCAAATTGGAACAGTTGGGGTATGCACAACTTCTTTGCATCCAAGAGAGATATGGATTTATGCTTCTAAAGCAACATCCATCTTCCCTGACTCATGGAAAATTATTGCATCTGTTCTAAAAAAGAAGACAAATATTCATTGAGTCATAAGTATAAACTGCTTCTGTTCAAAGCTCTACATAATTCTCCCACTCCCACCCCCTTTATCTGTCTGCTCTTATCTCACCTTACTATCCTGCTCTTATCTGTGGTCCAAACGGGCTCCTTGTTCAGCCCAGGATTTCATCTTCTCCGGATTGGATTTGTCCTTTCTCGCTTGCTGCACCTCACTCTTGGAACTGCCTTCCCATATATCTACGGATGATTTCCTCTTTGGCTAGCTTGAAATCTGAAGTAATCTGAACTAAATACTTTTTTATTCTTGGAAGAATTTCGAGCTATAGGTTGATATTGTTTAATAATTTAGATCCATGATGGCAAACCCATGGCAGTGACACATGATGCCATTTCGCCAGGCATCAGCGAAAGACAGCAGGAAGCCAAAAAATGGTGCTAGGGAGGAGGAGCCAGAGGTGTGTGTGGCTCCTCCTCCTCTCAGCCCTCTCTTGGCCTCTCCCAGACAGTTGGAGGCCAGAAAAAGGGCAGGGGGAGGAGGAGCAACCAGCACGTGCCAGTTGCTCCTTCCCAAAGATTGTTTTCTGGCCTCCAGCTGGCAGGGAATGCCCATGGGGAGGAGCAATGGCCCCATGGCAGCTTCTCCGGGCCCCCACAAGCCCTTCCAGACCCATAGCTCTGCAGCCATGGGTCTGGAACGGGGCAGAGAAATGGACCATGCTGGCTTCTCTGGGCCCCCACACACCCACCCAGACCCATGGCTGGAGAGCCATGGGTCTGGAATTGCATGGGGAGAGGAAAAATGGCCCGTGCCAGTTTCTCCAGGCCCCCACTCACCCTCCCAGACCCATGGCTGGAGAGCCATGGGTCTTCAATGGCACGAGGGACAGAGAAACAGCCCATGTTGGCTTCTCCAGGTTCCCACTTGCCCACCCAGATGCATGGCTCTGCAGCCATGGGTCTGGAATAGCATGGGGGCAGAGAAACAGCCCGTGCCGGCTTCTCCGGAACCCCACTTGCCCTCCCAGACCCATGGCTCAGTAAGTGTGATTTTGCTAGTTCATTTTTTTTCTTGGAAGCATTTCGATCTGTAGTTCGATATTGTTTGATACTCTAGATCTGTGATGGCGAACCTATGGCATGCGTGCTGGAATTGGCACATGCTGCCATTTTGACAGGCATGAGCGAGGGAGAAGGCGGAAGAGGCATGCAAGTGCCCGTTCCACCTCCTCTCTGCCATTTTTGGGTCCCCTGCTGTCTCAGGTGTGATTTTGCTAGTTCCTTCCTTTGAAATATAGCCTACAGAACTGGGTAGGTAGAACTTGCCGGTAGTCTCTCATCCAAGTATTAACCTGGGGCTGATCTGCTCAGCTTCCAAAATCAGATAGGATCTGGTGCCCTTAAATTGTTTAGGCCCTGAAATTATTTTACTGATTTTTTTTAAAAAAGTATTGGTTTCTATTTACTTTCAGCAGTTACTTTTAAGTGTTTTTCAGAATCATTTTGATACCATTTTTTCAAACTATGACATTAACTTATGAATCCTATGTCCCTCTCCCAAACAGTAACATAAAATAATATAAAAACAATGAAATGCTACAAATAATGTTGTTGTCAGCATTTATAATGAGGAACAGGACTGAATTATTTTTAAAAAGTAACATCCCAAGTTCTAGTTAGTATGGGCTGGATACCTCCACTCTTGTGTTGTTGTTTTTAAGGTTCTGAACTGGGATCAATGAGAATTAAAATTCTACAACTGCATCTTCATTTCTTAAAGAACGTTTATTAATTTTTTGAAAGTGAAGACGCATTTTATAAACTTTGGATTCACAGGGAGTTTCATAACAATAAAGCAAAACTATTTATACGATTAAAAATAAGATCAGTAAAACTACTATAAAAGCAATGACTTTAAAAAAAGCATTTCAGAAAGGTTAACACACATGGAATTCATTATTGATAAACAAAGAAACATTTAGGAGATTATCACATTAGTTTTGCTGCCAGGACAGACTCAGGATGTAACTTTCTTAAGGCAGATTTTATCACATTCACCCATCTCCAGGAAGTATGCAGCCCATATGCAACCTGGACTTCTCTGGGCTTGTCCCACATCTTTTCAAGTACAGGACAATCCTGTTCTTGAAAAGCTGCAGGAGAAACCTGGGTTGCATACAGTCTACATACTGCCCGGCAATGGGTGAATGTGATAAGATCCGCCTTAAGAAAGTTACCTCCAAGGTCTATCCTGACAGTGAAGCTACAGTGATCATCTCCTTAGACTCTTAAGTATTGTAATCCCCCATATCTCTGCTGTTTTGCTGTATTCAGAGTAGTTTTATGGCATTCCTGTATAAGTATAGTCCATATTACAGCCTTAATGGGCATTTTCTCTTCCGTACTAATCCTATCCAGTTGTGTTAGAATTTAATATTAGTGACAGCACAGGCTATGTAAGACTGTATCTAAACATGGAAAAGAGGCATGTGTGAGACCACTTATTCCAGCCCATTCCTGTTGCCACACTCCTGGGCAGGCAGGCATCTTTCTTTCTTTCTTTCTTTCTTTCTTTCTTTCTCTTCCACTAATTGCTTAGCCAGTATACTATTGAAGCCCGGGGCTCCTTTCATCCTCCCGCCCCCCAGCTTTGTCACTCTAAAGCTCCACAAAAGCTCTAAAGCTCTAAAGTTGCACCGTAGCACATCTCCTCTCCCAATTAATTTGTAGCCATGAGTGGTTAACTGCTATATAACTTTACTGCCGTTATGTACCGCTGCCACCATAGACACAATAGCGTGTGGACCTATACCACCAGCAACAAAGCTGATCATGAAGTTTGTGTGTGGGAACAAGACTTCCTCTGAACAAAAGAGAAGTGAAAGAGCCAAGGTGCATGGAAGTGCATCTTTTTCAAAAGAGGCTTTTCTTAACTGTTAACTTGAACTATGGCTATACAATAAAATCCCATCCTCACCAGTTGATCAAAATAAAAGATGCTAAGCCTACTCTCTCACACACCCATACTGGCTACACTTATTTTCTGAACTTCCACAGCTATTTCCAGCTGCTAACTTCAATGCCTACCCTCTCAACAATCATGCCCAAGCTTTCAAATGCTCCCTTTCAAACTCCAGCAAATCACCCACCACCTCCAATATTCCACACGCTCTGTCCCATAAATTAAATAAGATAGTTCAGTACCACAAAATACAGCAATACTTTACCATTATAATTTCTCTAATATACCAACAATAAGATTTGTACAAATTGAAGAACTTCACAACATGCAGACAAATCATTTCAATACTTCCTGTTGTCCTCCTCTTTGTCATGAAATGAAAGTCTTCTATCTTGGCTCACTCCATTAAAAGAGTATCAACTGAGTCCTTTTTTTTTTGTTCCCATTTGTGTTTGGGGAGGAGATTTAATGATAAAAATAGCTGGTAGGAAAAGTAAACACCTGATCCTAATCCAGATTGGAAAGATACACACTTATTCGACTGTAGAAAAGAAACTGTTCTCAAATGCCATTCTATGTACTTGCATTAACATATGATATTACAATGTAGTATCTTATCATATACATTAAATGACTCCTCCTAATCTTCTAGGTAAACCCCAAGGAAACTAAATACATTCCAAGATTTGGCCCTAGGCATACTTCTCTTCCACTCCTAGCATCAGTAAACCAGACGTCCTTATTTGTTGCAGTTACAGTCATATGGAAGAGACTGGGTGTGATAACAACCATGCAGTTTCTATCTGTGATGCTTATGGATCTCAAAGTGTTAACAATTTAATACACAAAAGATAGCTCGGAGAGGTTTCTGGCGCCAGTTTGAAGCCTCTTTTGCAACGGTCACCTGACACATGCCACTTCTAATCCATATATCTGTTGTAAATCTACATGGAGCAACTGATAAGTTTAGTTTTTGAAAATGTGGTGTTATTTTCTAAGAAAAAAATGCAAGCTGTCACATCATTTGATTATATAACTATTTTTTTTTCTTATATAGAAAGCTTTTCTCAAAAGCTATGTAAATTCATGTGGTACAACACAATTCCCAAGATGGTGATATGTCACTTTCACTCCTCCCATAATACTTTGACTTAAAAGGAACGTCCATATCCGCACTTCCATTTCCCTAAGGAGTATACAAAGACTGCCAGATAAGGTGCTTGTAAGTGCACCAGACAGCTCTTTCCAGTTGCATACAGAAGTATATGTATCAAGCCTTTGTAGCAAGTACCTTAGGGACCACTTCAGTGGAATCTGCCTTTCTTTGGGTTCATTCCATGCCACGGCTGAGGCATGAAAAGAAGTTGGAAAAACAGAGTTGGAAAAAGCACATTGAGTGGATGAGTCCCATATATCAGGCAATAAGTATTTAGACAGTACTGCAGTGCCAGTATTTACTATAATTAACATTTAACAGTATTAACCTTATTGTACTGTTGCTCCTTTTTTCAAAGTCAAGATGGTTTACAATAAAAAGTACAGCTCAGGGGTATCTGGCCAAATGATGCATCTTGCACACAGCTTGGAAAGCTAGGTTTTAAAAGTAATCTTCTAGCTAAAGCCCCTAGCCAACCAAATAAATTAAAGACTTGGTCCTAGTCATACTTTTCCTCCATTATGTAGCTTTCTGCAAAACTCAGAGATATAAGTGCATGTTTCCTGGCATTACAATTTTTTAAAAAGTAACTTATGTTACTTGCTTCCATAATTCATTATTTTTTTTCATTACTTTGGAAGAGGAATTGATGAAAGGAGGATATAAAATTCAAAAGAACTCAGCTCAAAATGTCTAAACAATTTTTTAAAAGCAACTTTGAAAGATTAATAGAAAAATGTAGCTCACTACATCCATATCCGTTGCCCTTTTGAAAACTCTTCTCACTGGTTATGCTACTTTTGAAATTTACATTTCTTATACCTTTTTTATCCTCCTGCTCCCAAAAGCAGAGAGTTATTGGTGCAAGCCCAATACATGCATATGTGACGGTCTGGTCACATATATATTTTGCCTCATTAAATATTACAGGCACAGAAAGAGTGGAAACACACATAGGAACATCAAATGCTGCAGCTCTTATAAGGCAACTTTACTGTGCAGTTCTGGGCAATGAATATTGTTGTAACTGCCCTCAAGTAGACCCCGACTTATGGAGACCTTGTGGATAAGACATCTCCTCCAAGACTCCCTGTCCTCCACCGCTCCGCTTAGATCTTGTAGATTCAGGCCCATGATTTCTCTCATTGAATTTATCCATCTGGCATACCGTCTTCCTCTCTTTCTACTTCCCTCTACCTTTCTTAGCATTATTATCTTTTCTAATGTGATATGCCTTTTCATGATATGGCCAAATTACAGCAGCCTCAGTTTCATCATCTTGGCTTCCAGGGAGATTTCAGGCTTGATCTGCTTAAGGACCCATTTGTTAGCCTTTTTCTCATTATTTTTGTTTTCTTTATGTTCAGCAGTAAGCTTGCTTTGCACTTTCTTCTTTGACCTTCCTTATTTAATTGTTCCAAGTTTTGGACCTTTTCTGCCAGTAGTATAGTGTCATCTACATCTCTTATGTTGTTAATGTTCCTTCATCCTATCCTCAATCATCTATCTTCTGCATCTAAGCCTGCTCTTCATATGATATTTTCTACATACAAGTTGAACAAGCAGAGTGACAGAATGCATCCTTGTTTGACCTCTTGGCAATTGGGAAACATTCTATTTATCCATATTCTTTTCTAACAGTTACCTCTTTCCATATTTACAGATTCCTCACCAGGACTATCAGACGTATTAGAATTCCCATGTTTTTAAGAGCCTTCCATAGTTTTTCATGACCTATGCTATCAAATGCTTTGCTATAATCTATAAAGCACTTTTTTTTTAAACTGGATCTCTTTTCTGCAATGTGGTCCCATAAATCACTCAGTAGACCTCTTTGAAATTCATGGGGTTGCCATAAGTCTACAGGAGGGCTAATGCACATGCCCCCCTCCCACACACATATGCACACACTATTCTACAGCAACTGTATTAAATAATTTGTCCTTTGTGGTGAAAAGTGGTGCTGGGCATGTCTGCTACTTCCTTTTAAATATTACACAAAGACTAGCTGCCTATATTGGTCTAAAGCTTTTACTTTTAAAGAAATGAAAACATCTGTAAAAATCATTATAGTGCTTTCATGTTTCCGACGTCCTAGCCAAGTCTTTGATTCATTTTTATTTACAGTGCTACTGAAATTCATTTCTTCCCATTGGTCATTCATGCATGCACACAACTCCACTAAAAGCTCCTGGCCTTATATTTTTTTAGTTATTGTTATGCTGAGCTTAAAATGTTTCTTGCGTAAAAAGTAATTGTAAAAGAGAACTGGTGGAAACTGTTTTATCCTGAGAAAGACATATGCTTTCTTATTATTTGGCCAGGGGAAAAAGGTGATCACCAAGACAAGGTGAAGAAATTGTTGCTTTAGAAGCAAAAATGGGGGAACATGTGGCTCCCTCCAAATGCTTTTAGACTGTAGTTCCCATCAGTTCCACCTAGCATAGCCATTGACAAGGCATGACCAAACCAGCCGCTCAAATATCTGGAAACTCGCACAATGTCTCCCATCTTTGTCCACCTGGCATTTCTGTACAGCAGGAGGCGAGGCCTGGGGGTGGGGAGGCAGAATGGCAGTGGTGTATTGGGATTCCATCTCCCTTACCAAGTGCCCCCTCCAACAGTCTACTGGGTATGAGTGTGTCTACTTATAGATGGGTGGCCAGGACAGAATAGCGATAATGTTGGTGTACTGCCCAGTCTGCTGCACAACAGTCACCCTTCCGTTGCTGACTGAGTTGGTCTTGGCAGTGGTGTTGAAGTCTCCTCAGTTTGCTGTACTAGGGGATTTCAACATCCACAGAGAGACTGTTCTATCAAGACAGCTCAGGACTTCATGTCCGCCATGACAACGATAGGGCTGTCCCTAGTAATATCTGGTGCCACCCATGTTTCAAGACACACTCTGGACTTGGTTTTCTGTTTAGGGCAGGATGATGGTGTGGAAACTCTGCTGTCATGGACTGAGCAATACCCAGTAGGGTTTAGACTCAATGGGACTCCGAGCCTCTGCATGGGTGGGGGGGGGGCTGATTAAGATGGTCTCTCCCAGGAGATGTCGTTATATGTTTTTAAATAATTACTGTTTTAATCACTGCCGGTTTAATCTATTTTTAAGGGGTGGGAGGTTTGGAAACGGGTCATGGGATTGTTTTAATCTATGTTTTTTTTACTTGTACCCCGCTCCGAGTGTATGTACAGAGGAGCGGGCTATAAATAAACTATTAATAATAATAATAATAATAATAGTAATAATAATAATAATGTATCCAGATGGATTCCTGATGGATTCCTGATGATGGATTCTTGGGGAGTTTCCTGTTGTCTTGACAGCTGATCCTGTCAAAGCCTGGCTGATCTTTGGAATGGAGAATTGGCCAGGGCGGTGGACACAATTGCCCCTTAGCATTCAATCCCATGATGTGGAGCCAAGTGAGTACCCTGGTTCACCAGGAAGCTGGCAATGAATTATAGAATCATAGAATCATAGAGTTGGAAGAGACCACAAGGGCCATCCAGTCCAACCCCCTGCCATGCAGGAACTCCCAATCAAAGCATCCCCATCCAGCCTCTGCTTAAAGACCTCTAAGGAAGGAGACTCCACCACCCTCCGAGGGAATGTGTTCCACTGTCGAACAGCCCTTACTGTCAGGAATTTCCTCCTAATGTTGAGGTGGAATCTCTTTTCCTGCAATTTGTATCCATTGCTCCGCATCCTAGTCTCTGGAGCAGCAGAAAACAAGCTTGCTCCCTCCTCAATATGACATCCCTTCAAATATTTAAACAGGGCTATCATATCACCCCTTAACCTTCTCTTCTCCAGGCTAAACATCCCCAGTTCCCTAAGGCATGGTTTCCAGACCCTTCACCATCTTAGTTGCCCTTCTTTGGACATGCTCCAGTTTCTCCACATCTTTTTTGAAATGTGGTGCCCAGAACTGGACACAGTATTCCAGGTGGGGCCTGACCAAAGCAGAATAGAGTGGCACTATAACTTCCCTTGATCTAGAAACTATACTTCTATTGATGCAGCCTAAAATTGCATTGGCTTTTTTAGCTTCCGCATCACACTGTTGACTCATGTTCAGCTTATGGTCTACTTGGACTCCTAGATCCCTTTCACATGTGGTCTCATTCAGCCAGGTGTCCCCCATCCTATATCTGTGCATTTCATTTTTCCGCCCTATGTGCAGAACCTTACATTTCTCCGCATTGAATTTCATTTTGTTAGCACTGGCTCAGCTTTCTAGTCTATTCAGGTCATTTTGAATTTTGATCCTGTCCTCTGGGGTATTAGCTACTCCTCCCAGTTTAGTGTCATCTGCAAATTTGATAAGTATGCCCCTAATTTTGTCATCCAAATCGTTAATAAAGATGTTGAATAGCACTGGGCCCAGGACAGAACCCTGTGGGACCCCACTGGTCACTTCTCTCCAGGATGAAAAGGAGCCATTGTTGAGCACCCTTTGAGTTCGGCCAGTCAACCAATTACAAATCCATGTAACAGTTAACTTGTCTATCCCACATTTTGCAAGCTTGTTTGCAAGAATGTCATGGGGAACCTTGTCAAAGGCCTTACTGAAATCGAGGTATACTATGATGCTGGAGTGCAGATATCTGCTCCTCTAGCTGCTGTACTTTCTCTTCCAAGAGGGCTACCAACTTGCACTTGGGGCAGGTGTAGTTCGCCACCTCTGTAGGCAAGAAGACAAACATCCCACATGTGTTGCAGGTGACTGCTGCAGGGCCTTCAGTGTCCATACTGAGAAGTCTTAAGGAGGCACTGAAACAAGACTGTGGGCTTCCCTTGCTAGACTTGGCCTTTATTCCCAAGCTCTGTCACTGAGTTCAAGTCACGGGGCCTATAGTTATGTAGAGAGCTCCTGGCTAAAAGCTCCTTCCAAAGGCAAGTCTCTGATTCACTTCCTCTGATGCTTCAGGCCGGCTCCTCTTCTATTCTCTAAACACCTCCTTGACTAGATAAAAAAATCAAAATTCGGCGCGCGCTTCTGCTAGCCTTGAGTAGCCTTAAGTAGCCTCCCAGCAGTGGCTCCCAGAATGCAATGGCTCAAGTGTAAATTAGATTAGATCTCACCCAAGCACATGGACTAGAACCTCCTCCTTTTCTTTCTCCTCCTTAAAGGAAATGAAGCTTCTGCTAGCCTTGAGTAGCCTTAAGTAGCCTCCCAGCAGTGGCTCCCAGAATGCAATGGCTCAAGTGTAAATTAGATTAGATCTCACCCAAGCACATGGACTAGAACCTCCTCCTTTTCTTTCTCCTCCTTAAAGGAAATGAAGCTTCTGCTAGCCTTGAGTAGCCTTAAGTAGCCTCCCAGCAGTGGCTCCCAGAATGCAATGGCTCAAGTGTAAATTAGATTAGATCTCACCCAAGCACATGAACTAGAACCTCCTCCTTTTCTTTCTCCTCCTTAAAGGAAATGAAGCTTCTGCTAGCCTTGAGTAGCCTTAAGTAGCCTCCCAGCAGTGGCTCCCAGAATGCAATGGCTCAAGTGTAAATTAGATTAGATCTCACCCAAGCACATGGACTAGAACCTCCTCCTTTTCTTTCTCCTCCTTAAAGGAAATGAAGCTTCTGCTAGCCTTGAGTAGCCTTAAGTAGCCTCCCAGCAGTGGCTCCCAGAATGCAATGGCTCAAGTGTAAATTAGATTAGATCTCACCCAAGCACATGAACTAGAACCTCCTCCTTTTCTTTCTCCTCCTTAAAGGAAATGAAGCTTCTGCTAGCCTTGAGTAGCCTTAAGTAGCCTCCCAGCAGTGGCTCCCAGAATGCAATGGCTCAAGTGTAAATTAGATTAGATCTCACCCAAGCACATGGACTAGAACCTCCTCCTTTTCTTTCTCCTCCTTAAAGGAAATGAAGCTTCTGCTAGCCTTGAGTAGCCTTAAGTAGCCTCCCAGCAGTGGCTCCCAGAATGCAATGGCTCAAGTGTAAATTAGATTAGATCTCACCCAAGCACATGGACTAGAACCTCCTCCTTTTCTTTCTCCTCCAATGATGAAACAAGTGGGACAGTAATTAGAGTGATGATGGTGAATCTGACTGAACATGGGCTAGAGTCCATTGGAAGGTCTATGCTGTGATGATTGTGGCAGTGAAGAAATTATTCTTCTCTGCCACCATTGCATCTGCACAGTGTCATCAAACAGAGCTGTCTCAAGTGGCAGAGGCCTTTTACGCTCTGGCCAGCACACTTTGCAGACAAACTTGCTTGGTTCTGCTCTGACTTAGATGCTGTAGTTGACACAGGTCCAGTGGATGTAATCTTGGTGCCTGCTTTTCCTGTATTATTGGATAAGTTTCAATTTGTGCAGCCTGAGGATGTGACAGGATCCTTGGAGAAGTGATGTATATGCACACTGGATCATTGCCCTACCTGGCTTATGAAAGCAGCTAGAGAGAGACTAGTTGAGCGAGCAAGGGGAGTAGTCAGTTCCTCACTGAACTAAGGGAAGTTTCTGTCCTGTCTAAAGGAGGATGTTGTGAGGCTATTGCTGAAAAAGACCTCCCTGGATTCCACCATTCTGAGTAACTATCAGCCAGATTCTAACATCTCATTCTTGGGCAAGATTCTGGAGTGAGTGGTAGCATCCCAGCTCCAGGGGTTTCTGGATGAGATGGATTATCTAGATGCATTTCAGACCTGGCTATGCAATGGAAATAGATTTGGTTGCTTTGGTGGATGGCCTACTCAGGGAACTAGACAGGGGTGTGTGTCCTTGTTGATCCTCCTAGATCTCTCAGCAGCTTTCAATACCATCAAGCACAGTATCCTTCTGGGCACATCCTCTGAGATGGGACTAGATGACACTGTTATCAGTGGCTCCAGTCCTTCTTGGAGGGGTGAATGCAGAAGATAGTGTTGGGAGACTCCTATTTGACTCCCTAGCCGCAAGCCTGTGGGGCCCCACAGGGTTCTGTTCTGCCCCCTGTGTTATGTAGTATTTATATGAAACCACTGGGAGAGGTCATCCAGAGTTTTGATGTGTGGTGTCACCACTTTGCAGACGACACCGAACTCTATCTCTTCTTTCCACCTGATTACAAGGAAGCTGTGTCTGTAACACAGAAATGATCTGGTCAGTTGTAAGGAAAATCATACAATAGGGACTTTGCCTGAACTGGATGGGGTTACACTCCCCCTAAAATCTCAGGCTCACAGCTTGGGTGTTTTGCATTCAGTTCTGAGTCTGGATGACCAGGTTTCAGCAGTGGCCAGGAATGCATTCGCACAGTTAAAACTAGTGCACCAGCTATACTAGTTTTTAAATTAGCATATATATACTATATGTCTGTTTCTTGGGATGACAGATCTGGCTACAGTGACATGCGCCTTGATTACATCCCATTTGGACTACTGTAACACACTCTACATAAAGTAGTCTTTGGAAACTGTTTGCAGTGGGTGCAAGTTACAGGGAGCATAGAACACCCTTGTTGAAACAGCTTCACTGGTTTCAGGTTCATTTCCAGGCACAATTCAAAGTGCTGGTCATGACATATAAAGCCACATATAAAGGCTTAGATCCAGACTATTTGAAGAACTGTATCTCCTTATATGAACCTGCCAGAACACTAAGATCTTCAGGAGGAAGGCTTTCTCTTGGTCCCACCACCATCACAGGCTTGCTTGGTGAGGACACAAGAGAAATCCTTCAAATAGAGTCAAATCTGCATATGCACCTGCATGCACAATGCACATTAGTGGAAAATGTCCAGCTTCTTTCATTGGTAAATCTTTACATTCGTAAGATGCAAGGATTTGTAAGACAGGATTCTACCCACCCTTTTTTATTTATATACAACAAATTAAATTAGAATATATTTACTATATGCTCCATTTTGCCAAAATCCATGGAACTATTTTCATAAGAACAAAAACTATTTTACATTTGTCTTCATTCTCTTATACCAATACAGTTTCTTATTTTTAGGGATGGAAATAATAATTGATAATATTCTTAAAAATGTCAATTAAAAACTATTTTTGAATGACTGGAAATCCTAACAAGGGAAGTTCTGGACTGATGGGAATCTTTGTACAGGATAAGTTTTCCTTATCCATAATTGTGAAATGCTCAAATTCCAAAACTTGCATGCTTTTCTTCTGTAGAAATCAGTATATTTTGCACAGGAAAAAAACATTTTTAGCATGGAAAATAATATTTATGCACAAAAATACTATTTCCTTTGTAGAAACGCATAAAAAGCCTACCGTATATGTATAAGTCAACCTCATGTATAAGTCAAGGACAGGTTTTGGGACCAAAATCATGGATTTTGATGTAATCCATGGATAAGTCAAGATAAAACATACGGGCATGTAATGAAGGATGTAAAAGAGAAATAAAAAAGGAAAACAAGTGAAGAATGTGCAAAATTTCTGGTAGGAATAATTGTTTGTGAGCTGAATGGATGAAGAGGGCACTAAATGGATGAGGAGGGAACTACAGTAAATGGTGGCTGTGCAATGTTGGGGAGGCAGGAGACCAGATGCCGGTAGGCTAAGAAATGTGCACATGTCAATGTAAAGATGTAAAGGGAAGAGTTAAGGTACAGTATTAACTCTTATCAAAATAAGGAACCATCCCCTTTTCTAAGTAGTGTTGAAATGTGAGAATTTAGTCTGCCACAGGAGAACCTAAAAGAAACTCTGCCTCTCTCTATTGTCTTGATGCTCATTCGAGGAAAAATGCCAAAGAGCCGCTGCTATTTTCCCACCCAGGTATTCAAAAAGACCAGAAGTGATGCTATGGCATAGATAGTAGAACAGGTCAGTGCTTCTTCTGGACAAAGCTCTTGCCTTTTGCCATTCTTCTCAAAGAATGGGGTGGCTCCTTTTCTGGTAAGAGTTAAGGCACAGTACTTACACTGATTGACCTGTGGATATGTAGGCCTAGGTTTGGGGACTAACTTTTTACTAAAATTTCTAGACCTATATGAGACTATGTATACAGTATGTATGCTGAAGATACCGTGGACAGGCAAAAAAACAAACAAATGAGTCCTAGAACAGATCAAGCTTGAAATCTCACTGATAGTCAAGATGATTAAGTTGAGGCCACTGTACTTTGGCCACATCATGAGAAAGCATGGCTCACTGGAAAAGACACTAATAATAATAATAATAATAATATTTTTTTTTCTAACCCGCCTCTCTGCTCCGCAATCAGGGCAGTGTACAACAAGATTTAAAACAAACAAGAGTTAAAAACACATCTACAACCCTGTCTCTAATCCTTCCACCCCTTAAAAGCATATTAAACTAGTGCAGAATTAAAATAGCAATTAAAAAAACATAAGTACAATAAAGCCAGCTTTAGGGCAACACAGATAGTGGCAACAGGGGGGGGGGAGGATAGTGTCACGTCCATTGAGCCAGGAAGTTATTCCTGGAAGGTCTAGGAAAGGTGGAGGGAAGTGGAAAGAGATGAAGACTGCATCCTAAATGGATGGACTCTATTAAGGAGGTCATAGGCATGAATTTACAGGACGTAAGTGAGGCAGTGGAGAAGATGTCTTATCCACAAGATCGCTATGAGTTGAGATTGACACGAAGATAATTAACAACAACAAATGTATACAATAATGTGTGATTTTGTGCAGAATAGTCCTAAACTGGGAATAGTCTCCAAAAACTGCATATTTGAAAACTTTCTGGCAAACCGGCAAAAACTGCTAAAATTAGTTTTTATTTCCTTCAAGAATGAAATCAGTGAAGAACTGCATAATTCAGGCATGATCGTTGAATTATACATTTTATTTTCCCAAATAGGCGTTGATGTTGATCTTTAATTTATTGTAGAATATTTTCCTGCAGTAGATATTCATTTTTGTTAAAAGTAAAGGTAAAGGTTTTCCCATGACAAGATTGTCTAGTCATGTCCAACTGTAGGGGATGGCGCTCATCTCCATTGCTAAGCCACATTCCTGGGGAAGAGAGACTGAGACTGCACACTAAGGAAGACCACTAGAATCATGTCAAGAACTGTTCTACACCAGTGGTTTGTTATGTAAATCCACCTCCACTGAGTTATGCTTCAAGAGGAGATCACATAGCCATCTGCATATGAGAGCTGTCCTGACTTATTATAGGAGGAGATTAGCCAATGCTCAGGCCACAGAGCTAGCTGGTACCTTAGCAGACGGCCAAGTCAGTAAATGAAAACTAGCAGGCAATTGGGTCAGCCAAGCAGGATTCTGCTGCTGAATAGGGGCATCCCTAGGGTTGGTGTCACTTGGTGTGGTAACTCATGGTGTCACCCTCCCATTGATTTTCTCCTGTTTCACACCATACAGAATCCTTAGCAATGCTTTTTTGCACTAATGTTGCCCATAAATCGCAATTCCCATATGCCACTGGGAGTAATGTTAATAGTTGTGACATAACTAGCAAAATTAAAACTATACCTTCAAACTACAATATCGTACGCACAACCTAAATGGAGTTACATACTCACAGTGAAGATTTGGTTGAAATGTGCTGTTTTTAAAGAAAATTTAAAAAGAATAATTCTTTTTTAAATTTCAATTTTTAAAAAAAAATTTAAATTTTAAAATTTGAATTTTAAAAAAATCTGGGCCGTTTCTTTCTTCTCCCACTGAGCTTGACCCCACTCCCACCATCTTTTAAAGCATTTTAAAGCGAAGCAGGTGAATGCCACAGCCCATTTCTGCCAAAAAGTAGGTGTTTGAGGAGCAGCGGTGTCAGTCCCCCTTAGCGTGTCACCTGGTGCAATCTGTACCCCCCGCAGCCCCCCTAGTGATGCCAATGCCACTGAACACAGCACCATGGTGGGTGCAGAGAGGAAGAAATAGGCATTTGTTTTAAACATCAAGCAACAAGATTGTGGATAGGTAGCTAATGAGGATCATGTGCACTAGGGCCATAAATCACTGTTTATTTCATACTTGCAAGCAGAAAACACCCCCTTAGTCCCCTCCCCAAACAGACAATTTCAAAAGTTTTCTCTCTGTGCATTTTCCAATGACATGTATTCAGGGACTGTTATAGACTAATTTTATGAAGTCAGTGTGGGTGGTGAACTGAGTAGCGAACCAGTTCCTACAACAGCTGAGGAGCTAGTCCTTCTCATGTCAGTCCGGACCTGGATCTTTAAAGGAGTGATCCAAGGTGCCGAACCTGTTTGGGGGTTGGGGCTCACCATCTTGGACTGGATTGTTCAGGCTGAAACCCAGAGCAGATTCACCACCCCAACAAAATGGAAGCCAGCAGTTGCCACCGAACGCCTTACCTGTAAAATTCCAGGTTCTCGTGTGATGTTATCTAAACTTATATTCGTTATATTTAACATCACACGTGATCAAATAGATATTTTGTTATATATGATTACTGCTGCTAGATTAATTTATGTGAAATATTGGAGAACTGGATTGATACCATCGAGAGAGGAGGGGATAATGAAATTGAATGATCTCGGCCAATGCAAATAAAAGAACCGATCAGCAATATAGTGAAAAATGGAGAGATGTGTCCAAATTATGGGAAAATAAGACTATGGAAACCTAAGTAGGGTATGGTGTTAATATAAGAGGATATTTAGTGTTTTTTTCTTTCTTTCTTGATTGTAATAGAATGTAATGGATGTATATCTAATTTAATAACTGATGTATTTTTTTGGTTTTTATTATAATAATTTTTTTAAAAAAATCCAGGTTCTCAATAGTTTTGCCTACGTGACTGTGCTGCAAATTGGCATAAGCTGGATCATTAAATCATAGTGTCATTTAGCATCAGGTTCAGCCAACATTTTCTATAATTTTTTCAGTGACATGAAACTGCTGTGATAATTTCATTCTTTGGCTAACCTCTCTGCCTAAGGTGAAACTTCCTTTCTCCATTAGTAATGTAACAGTTATGAAACCATTTCAGGTGTTACAATAATTTATCAAAAGGAAAGAGAAAACCCTGTATCTGTGATAACACTGGTATGAGTTCTTTCATTTAACTTCAGGAATACAGAAAGCTTTCTAGAAAGCTGATAGTTAAATATAGCCATCTGTGTAGCAGGGGAAAAACACCTTCAAGCTCACATGTCTTCTTTCTGAATGTGTATTCATCTCCTGAATATGAAGGTCTAAGATCTCATTATGGCTGCTTGAATAATAATAAATTCTTCTCAGAACATTCTTTCAAATATTCCATGAAAAATGCATGGCCTTTAGCATTCGGGGATGAATCAGGTAAAAGAAATGCTCAGGCAATTGAGATGCTTGTACTGTTTTCAAGGAAAAAAAGGTATTTAAAATCATACACCTAAGGGTACTCCCTCCCTGCCAAAAATGGATGATTGATACCATATAAATGTGCTTGTGCATTTGAAAGTACGATTCCCAGCAACAGAAAAGAAAAATGCATGAGTTGGCATGAGATACTTAATCATTAATGAATTAATGTATTTTTCCCTTGATTTTAGTCAGGACTAAAATCTTTAGTTTGCTGATTAATCGATTAATCAATTAGAGATTGTGCATTAAGAACATGCCAGTGTCATTTTTGAATAGATGCATTACAGTAACATGAAAAGAAAATTCCCTGCACTGTTTGCTTTGATTTTTTTAAAAAAATAATACAGATGTGTTACCCAATATCTATGGGTTTAAAATGTAGACATATATGTGTGCATGTGCCTTCAAGTCACCTCTTTCTAAAAATTCAGATATAAATTAACTATATGTATTATTACGTATCACCCTATACATCCACAATACATTTTGCTATATTGATGAAATAAAACTAATCCCCCCCATTATATTATTCTCTTTTTTCCTTTTGCCTATATTACAGATGCTGAAGGAACTCTGCCTAAATATTCCAAAATTCATGCTGTTATATTATACCAGCAGTAAGAAATGCCCATATGTTTCGCTAAGCACAAACGGACTTTAATCACCTCTTAGTTTGTAGTTAACAAAGAGGGATGTAGTTGCTTGGTAGAAACTGAGTAGCTATTACTTGCTTAGGTCCTTGGAAAGCAACAATCAAGGTTATTTCATGGTATAATACAATAAAATAAAACAGACACCACGTATGCAAAAAGCAGTATGTAAATCTGCTGTTCATTTTAAGAGTCGCAGCTTTGTGAAGTGCTCAGAACAGAAATATTTCACTGTTATACACACAGATGCAATTTACAAGCTGCAATAAACAGGTAAACAAATAAATAACCAGCAATTATGAGTCCTCAGAAGATGTGAATTGGGCAATTTACGCAGATTGTGAGAGATAGCAGGCAAACATATATCTAGAAAACAAAAGGCCAAAGCCTCTGTGTCCTCAGTACTCTGTAGCAGTGATTCACAAAGCAAGCTTCAAGAATAAAAAACAGTATTACCATTGCTAAAAATGATTTGCCTGTTTACTTATCTGCAGGACCTATACATTCCCAGAAACTTTGCAGGTAAGAGTGTCATCTAAAGTTGAAGAAAAAGGCTTGCAACCAATAAATCCATGCACAAAAAGTGTAAAGGAAGTTTGGAAAGAGAAACAGCTGAACTAGGATGTACTGTATCTACAAACTCCAGTACATTGACAGTTCCTTGGCACAAGACACTAAAACACAGATGTTTGATTTAGTCTTGGACATATAGTTTAGGAATTTAAGAGAGGGATTTATTGAGTTTCATTAGATTAAAGGGATATCTGAGACCCGGTTCTGGGAAAAGAGTGGGATACAAATGAATATAAGAAATAAATAAATATTTTGTTGTGTGCCTTCAAGTCGTTTCTGACTTGGGTTTTCTTGGCACGTTTTTTCAGTTTGTCACTGACATCCTCTGAGGCTGAGAAAGTGTTACTTGCTCAAGGTCACCCAGTGGGTTTCCATGGCCAAGCTGGGATTCAAACCCTGATCTTCAGAGTCCTAGTCCAGCATTCAAACCACAATGCCCTACTGGCTCTTTATATGAATACAGGAACATTTATAAGGACGGAGAATTTAGGTCTAAAATTTTATTAGTTTTTATACATATGGAATTTACAGTTTGTTAAAAAAACCCTTCACTAATAATTAAAATAATTTTGGATAAGAAAATAAAGAAATAATGGAACAGATACAAGGTATAGGGAGAGCAAAGAAAAGACAGACAACTATTAATTTTCTTTTCCCTCACACAAAAGGTCAGGGGCAATAAACCTGACAAGACACAGGGAGACTACCAGTGTCATTTTCTTGAAAAATGGTGTTTTGTTGGAACAGTTTGTATTAATTAAATAATAATAATAATAATAATAATAATAATAATACATACCCCGCTCTTCAGCCAAAGCTATCAGAGCGGCTTACAATTTGTTAATTAGACAATTAAGTCCCCTCAAGATGGTGGTTGAAGGGAGGGCTCTTCTTGCTTCCAGCAGGAGGTGGCCTGCCTTTCTCTCCCCTCAAGATGGTGGTTGAAGGGAGGGCTCTTCTTGCTTCCAGCAGGAGGTGGCCTGCCTTTCTCTCCCCTCAAGATGGTGGTTGAAGGGAGGGCTCTTCTTGCTTCCAGCAGGAGGTGGCCTGCCTTTCTCTCCCCTCAAGATGGTGGTTGAAGGGAGGGCTCTTCTTGCTTCCAGCAGGAGGTGGCCTGCATCTCTCTCCCCTCAAGATGGTGGTTGAAGGGAGGGCTCTTCTTGCTTCAAGCAGGAGGTGGCCTGCCTTTCTCTCCCCTCAAGATGGTGGTTGAAGGGAGGGCTCTTCTTGCTTCCAGCAGGAGGTGGCCTGCATCTCTCTCCCCTCAAGATGGTGGTTGAAGGGAGGGCTCTTCTTGCTTCCAGCAGGAGGTGGCCTGCCTTTCTCTCCCCTCAAGATGGTGGTTGAAGGGAGGGCTCTTCTTGCTTCCAGCAGGAGGTGGCCTGCCTTTCTCTCCCCTCAAGATGGTGGTTGAAGGGAGGGCTCTTCTTGCTTCCAGCAGGAGGTGGCCTGCATCTCTCTCCCCTCAAGATGGTGGTTGAAGGGAGGGCTCTTCTTGCTTCCAGCAGGAGGTGGCCTGCATCTCTCTCCCCTCAAGATGGTGGTTGAAGGGAGGGCTCTTCTTGCTTCCAGCAGGAGGTGGCCTGCATCTCTCTCCCCTCAAGATGGTGGTTGAAGGGAGGGCTCTTCTTGCTTCCAGCAGGAGGTGGCCTGCATCTCTCTCCCCTCAAGATGGTGGTTGAAGGGAGGGCTCTTCTTGCTTCCAGCAGGAGGTGGCCTGCATCTCTCTCCCCTCAAGATGGTGGTTGAAGGGAGGGCTCTTCTTGGGTAATAATGCTGCTTGGGTTGGTATCTACATTCAGACCACTCTGGTTTTCAAAATCTGCTCTCTCTAGGGACGTTATCACGTGGGAGGATTTCTCTCACTTTTGAAAGAAATGAAAGTGGGGCCAGTTTGGAACTGAGTGAATTCGCTAGTTCAGTGAATTCATGTGATTGCGTATTGATGCTGCATCGCGTTCGAAAATGCCCGAAATTGCCTCCCAGTGCCTGAAATTGCATGTGATAGTTTCTCACGCAATAACATAAAACCTCACGATTGCGTTCGGAAGGATTTCCCATTGCTCGAAAATGTGTGTGATCAGTTTTCATGCAATGACGTGAAACCCCATGATTGCATTCAGTTTGCCATACTTATAATTTCCGTTGTATGATGAACTCCAAAGACAAAAGGATCCACAATTTTGTTGTTGTTGTTGTTGTTGTTGTTGTTGTTGTTATATCCCATCCTTCTCCAAAGACTGGGACTCAGGGTGGCTTACAACATTAAAAAAAAAAAAACAGATATAATTATTTCTGTAGAGATAAAAGAAAGACTGCCATGAGAAGTTTTCCTATCATCCCTTTTCTAAGAGGATGCTAACACATTTTTCCTGTTTTAGTGTTTACCAAGATAGGGTCAAGAGCCTCACCAAAAAGCTTATTACCCTCAAATGGAGAAAAGTTGAGGTTTTGCTTAGAATGGGCATGCCAGTTTTTAAGCCATGTTTGGCAGCATAGAGGAACAGTTACCACCTGAGCCCTGGCACTAAACTGAATCATATCAACACTGTCATCATCTGGTTGTGGCTATAAAGTGTATGTTCCCTGGCATAGTTTAAGACTGTTGTGGGGAACCACATTAAGGCGCTTCCTCACGCATAAGAGGCAGAAATTGAGACGTGAAGGGATGAATCCCCAGACATGTAGGGCTATCATCTTTATTAGCTGAAAATAGCCATGATAGATAGACAAAGAAAAAAGACTTGCTCAGAAGGAAAGCAGAATAGAAAAGAAAAGGTGAATGAAAGTAAGACAGAGAGAGAGACAACTGTAAAGTGTATAATTAACAGAATAAGTTCAAAAGATGCTTCACTCAAGATTAGTGCTAACAAAATAAATAACTCCAAAATTTTTACCAACATCATTATGGCTCACAAATTAAGCAAACTAAACATCTAGATAAAATTAAAGCCATAAAATGTCCTCTGTGAAAGGCATAAAATGCAGTTAAATAGTCTAACAACAGAAGAAACTGAAATGTTTCTTCAAAAATTAAAGCCTAGAAAATCCCCAGGACCAGATGGGTACACAGGGTACACAGGAAAACTTTATAAAACCTTAAATGACGCTTCTCTGCATATTCAGTAAAGCTATATAGTGACATCTTTATAGAGCAGCAAATTCCAGAAAGGTGGGAGGAAAATTATAGCAAAACCAGAACGAGATAATGAAAGTATATCTGCAAATCCTCAAATTAATGTATTAAATCAAGACTATATAGTTTTAATTGAAATCTTAGCAAATAGAATTAATCAGTTTATCTGCAAATATGTACAGTTAGACCAATTTGACTTTATTCCAGTTAGACTATTTTATTAGACCAGTTTATTCCGCTATATGTCAGACATTAAATGGTTTATATATAACGCTAACTTTAAGAAACAGCCAAAATCACTAATATGTTTAGATATTTTTTTAAAACTTTAGACAAATTAGAATGGCCTTATTTGCTTGGTCTTACATGAAAATAAAACTGTGCAAAAGTACCTTGTTACATTACTGGCTAAATATTATGCACGTTCAAAAGCACAGATTCATGTTTACAGGCTAGATTAGTTGCCAACTGCATTCACGACAGGAGCAAGGCAAGGGTGCCTGTTATCCTCATGTTATTTGCAATAACAATAAAACTTCTAGCAATTTTAATTAGGAAAAATGGTATTCTAAAAGCAGTAAAAATTAAGTCTATAACTCATAATGTTTGTTTATATGCAATTGGTGTATTATGATATATATCTAACAGTGATGGATGGTAATCTATACAAAGTTGAAATTGTTGTGTTTATATTGTAATATAAGACAACAGAAAAAAATGGCAACAAATGACTGGTGCCATTTTATATCCTTCCAGCTTTCATCATTTAGGAATAAAAATACCCTCAAATAAATTATAGCAAGAAATCATAATCTGTAATAACATGGATTAAAGTAAATAATAAGTTATTGTTTCAAATGAGGGCTCTCACAAAGTATGAAACACTATGTTTGTCAAGGAAGCCATGGATTAAGGCCTTTCAGCCATGTAAAAGCTTGCTTAACTAATCCGAAGCCATGTTGCAGGGGGATGTTTGTGGGATCCACGGTTGTTTTGCTGCCTGGTACTGTGTGGCGAAGAAAGGAGAACTTTAGGAGGAGGAGTGATTTGTAGGGAATTCCTAAAAGTGAAACCTATGCTATAGCCTCAGACCTGGCAATGAAATTACTGTTGTGCTGAACCTAATCTTCAATACAACTTTTCTGGATTCATCCACAAAGGCTGCACTTTGAGTTAAGCAAAGACATGGTGTCAGAATGTGTGCTAAACAAGCCCAATATTAAAAGATTGTTGAAACAGCTTTATAGCTGGTTAACTACGCATTACAAAATCAGATTCAATCAGGGGGATAGAATAACCTGCAAATATGATATCAGAAAAGAAATTGCAGAGAAAAAGTAGTCTAGAATGTTTTCTTTAGCCCTGTTGAAGTCAATGTCCAAAGGTATAAATGACTCCACATTGAATATTACATAGGCAGCAGTAGAACCCTACAATAATTAATAAAATTTATTCTTGTATGACCCCATTTTGTTAGAAGTGTTGTTGTTGTTGTTGTCATCATCATCATCCCATTCCCAAGACTAGGAGTCATTAGGTACATTAGATACACTATGTCATATGCAAAAAGGTTAAGAGGTTTTGCTTGGATGTGATTAACTTTATTATGCATATAGAAGGGTAGACACTGACTTTTTCTGAAAAGTTATTGTTATTTTCTATCTTTACACATGATAATGAACATTTAAAAATAAAGAGCTCATAAATATGCTGTTGATTGCAGTGAGACAAGAGATTACATGTTGTTGGAAAAGTGCAAAGGATTTATGAATGAATGAATGGTTATGTAGAGTTTGGCATGCTGGTTTAATGGAAAAGTTATCATTTACTGTTAAATCAAGAAAAGAAAACAGGTCAGATGACAAATATTGAGCAATATGGTATCCATTTATTCAGTATGTAAATGGAAATACAGAAATAACAGGACCGCCAGGACAAGTTTCTCATCTTTGGCAAGATATCTTTTGAAACAGATTTATCTGTAATGAGATATAGAGAAGAAACAGCATTTGAAAAAGAAAAAAAATGGTAGATTATAATGAACTGGAGACAGAGAAGCAATGCCACAATATTTCTGTTGTTTTCTTCAGTTCTTTCTTGTCTAATTTGTTTTTATAATGTTGTAGTTTACTGTTTATGTTAGATTAGTATAAAATGAACTAAACATAAAAAGGCTAGTTATGTTTTATAATTAGCTGTGACTAAGTAGGATCTTCATGCTTGTTTTATTGCAACACTTTTCATATTTTTTCCCACTCAACTTGGTTATTATGTTCCTGGACATGTGTTCTGTGGGCACGTGGAGTGCTAAAAAGACAAATGAATGGGTCCTAAAGCAAATAACAGGCCTGAATTCTTCCAGAAGCCAAGATGCGTAAATGCGTAAACATGAGACTGTTGTACTTTGGCCACATCATGAGATGACAAGACTTACTAAAAAGCCAGAAATACATGGAAAGGTGGAGGGCAGCAGGAAAAGAGGAAACCACATTCCAGATGGATAGACTTAATTAAGAAAGGTACAACCCTGAGATTGCAACACCTGAGCAGGACAGCTGATGATAAGTTAACTTTGAGATGGCATGCTCCTAGGGTTGCCATGAGTCAAAGTCGACTCATCTAGTATTTGAGAGAGAGAGAGAGAGAGAGAGAGAGAGAGAGAGAGAGATGAAAGTCAGAAATTATCTTTTCTCTGTTATAATTTTTTGTATTACATTTTATCTCTTTTTTGGTTAATTTCTTGTTTATTTATTTCACTTCTTTTCTTTTTCTGTGCTCTGCTTAGTTGAAACTTTTATTGCATGTGGATTTTTAAAAAATTCCTTGTAACACAAGGAATGACGTCTTTCAGTTAGAGGCTAGTATCTACCACAAGTACCCAATATCTACTCAATAAAGAGCTACTGATAAAAAAAAGATAAGGAAAAAGAAAAACGGTCAAGTGTCAGGTTTCTGCAACTATGGTGCTACTAGCAAAAAGACCCTCTTTCTGATATCACCAGTAAAATTTCAAATAGTGATAAGTCAGAACAGAACAGATTGTGGTGACCATGCCACATGGGGTAACCCTATGTGTTATTCTACTTTGGGGTAAAGTAAGTAATGCTTCCCCACCCAATCTTTGGAAGATTAGTTGGCAGGCTTTCCAGTATCTGGGTCCTGGGGCATTTCGAACATTGCACATGAGTACTAGCACCTTGGATTGAGCCTGGTGATTTACTGGCAGCCAGTACCAAACATTTAGAATAGGTCATGTACCATGTTTTGCTGCTTCTGTCAAGACCCTGGCAATGGCATTCAGTACAATTTGCAACCTCTAGACTATCTTCAAAGGAAATTACAAGCAAAGTGCACTGAAATAGCCCAGTTGGAAAGTTATCAGAGCATGCACTACTGTGGCCAGTTTATTTCAGTTTCTGAAAAACCTCAGCTGGTCCTCTTTGGCACTTATACCTCCTTGGCTAAAGAGACAGGTATGAGCTAATGGTACTTTAAGCTAAAGAATACTTGCAAATTTTCTTGTCCTTGATGACCAAGAGTGTCCTGACACACTCTGTCTAATAATAATAATAATAATAATCAGAAAAGATAAAAATAATATCAAATAATTTGGAGTAGAATGAGTGGGTGATGGGTGGAAGAGAAGTGTTCATAGAATAAGGCCTTCAAGGAGATCTCCAGAATGTCAGACATTTTAGGCATGAAAGGTAGGTATTCTTCCACATTCTTGTAAGGAATGAAGATGCTTGGAGTCTTTCAGGGTGGAATGGAGTGGAATATATTGTGACTTTCTTCAGTAACTTCTCCTCCTCTTTGAATTATATGACAGACTGGTTTCTATTTCATATTATTTTATGCAATACTATTTAAAAGAAAAGGTTTGTCTGATTTTAAACATGACCAAATTGGTGGTGTCCAAGCAAGCATACTTAGACTGCAAAACCTATCCCGGGGCAGAATTTGGGATTAGAGTTGCTTTCCCAGGAGAGAAGAAGGGGAAGGAAAATTAGGAATGGCTAAATAATTGGTGCAAATGTCTCTGGACAAAGAAGTACTGCTCCCAGAGTGAGGTATTCTTAGATTTCTGTTCACTTGTAAACACCAGGTCTATCACCCACTATCAATCATATTAGCAAAGGGATTGTGCAGATTCAGATCTTGATCTATCTGATTTTGGCTATGTTTTCTTGCACTTCCCCATACTTCTCTGATCCCCGAATATGACCCCGGATCTTATATGATATGGCTGTTCACACTGGGAGTTCCCTCATAGCTTTGCGCCTTAGATAATCCCTTTATATCAACTTAATATCAGAAAATAGCGGGGCTGAAAGGAGTCTGGATCTTAGGATACACAGTTAGGGTAGGACAGATGCAAAGAACAATAGACTTGTTAAATGTCACAGGCTGCAAAGAGTGTTTTATCACAATCTTTGCTGCCCACACTTACTGAAACAGGAAGGATGCAGTGATTCAGTTGTGCAGAAAAATGTTGTGCATAAGCTCAGTGATTTTTAAAGTGTTTCTGGTTAAGAAATCCTCATGTTCACTGAATGATCTCAGTAGCTCTTTATTGAGTAGATCCTGGGTATTTATGGTAGATACTAGCCTCTAACTGAAAGACGTCATTCCTTGTGTTACAAGGAATGGTGTTATAACCTTTAACAAACTAGGCCTTTGTAGAGTGAGTGTACATGATGGTGAGGGTGGGAAGAAAAGAGATGCAAACAAGTGACCAACTGAACTGACAAGATGTAAGATGAGATTCCATACTTCAATTGGGTATCTTTATTTCCTACGGATGTAAAAGACATGGGAGCAGATGTGATAAGAAAGTTAGTAAAAAGGTGGAGAAGAAAAAACATTTGCAAGGGGGGGAGGGATAAAACCCTATGTGCTGGAAACCTGTATCCCACAGGTTGTGTTATCCTAGATTGCATCTAGACAATCTAAGCAAACATACCTTTTATTTCCTATGAAGAAACCATCGAAGGAGAAATTCTGAATAGGTAATCGTCAAGAGAGAGACTAGCCCACCAGATCATTTGCATAACAAGAAAATAATCTGCATTGCAGACATATGAGGCAGCATAGATCTGAGGGATTACAATACAGCAACTATATGTATGCGATGGATCTTCTCCAAGGAGAAACATTTACCATGTAAAGGAATCTATAGTCAGGATCCAAAGAGCTACACTGAATTAGGCATGCCCAGCATGGACAAAATTTTGGACACTCCTGGGGCATCTTTGAACAGTAGACTCCCACCCCCATTCCATATCACCATCTGCTTTTTAAAGCCAATCAGTTTCAAAAGCAATTTGCAATGCAGCTGGGGCTTTCTGTTGGAGAAAAATGAGCCCAGTGCTTCATCAGGCATACAGAATGATCTTTGGCTCTCAGCCAATATAATTATCTTTCTGATAAAATCTCTCCCTTAAATCTGAAAACAATGTTACAAAAATGTCCACAAACTACCCTTGCAAACAAAGTCTATACTACTTTGTGATAAAGTCACTTCTTCCCTTGCCATCAGGGAAACTGGATTAATTTCTTTGCAAGATTCTTCGATAAACAACCTAAACGAGAAATTAGATGCATGGTCATTCCTGTCATACTTCTTGCATACCTACAATTAAACATTTGAAAAATTTGCACACTGCCTAAGATCATGACAATTCTATTCATTAGTTAAACTCTAGTGAGTAAGCTTTAAACCCGAGAGCCAATTAAATCCGCTTAGTTGTGTTTGAGAGTTAATTAATTCCAAAGTTTTGATTTTCGTATGGATTTAAGATCCAGGCTGCATTGTATGGAAAGGTCTAATGTTGGCCATGCAGAAAACAATTTTCTGTCAAGATTATTTCATCCATAAAGTGTGATAGGGACCCCCCCTCTCAGATTCATGTTTCATTTCTCATCATTTAGAAAGCATGGTTTTAGTTTGTATTAAGTATTGCTTCTCTGCTTCACTGAAATTACATCTACGAAGAAATTAATAATATCAACTATAGATCAAGATTATTAATTTTTTCCTCTTGATTTGACTTTTACTTGTGGCATCTCATAAGCAGTTTCTATACTAAGAAGTTATATTTCAGATGTTACATTTTGATGTTCTGGCTCCCAAATGGAAACCAACTAATTTCATCATCAGCTCTTACTAATGAACGATTCGGATTATTATTTGTCCTACAAACTACTAGCACATTGTATTACTAGGAAAGCCCGAGCAAATGAGACAGCCGTGCTGCTTCTTCCACCAAACTATTTTTTAAAATTAGTTGTTCCACAGATGGAAGAGCGAATACCTATGACATCTGACATTCCCACTTAAAGATAGCTGCCTAGCATGAAAACAATGGGAGGAATCGTAGAATCTGGCCCGTAGGGGGTCTAGGAAGAGCTCATCTGCAGAATGCAATGCTTAGCTCCTACTGATGAAAAGAGTCATAGGTGAGCTTTGGTCGTGTATCAGCTTCTGCTTTGTGTAATTTGCTGACTAATGTGCCTGCAGACAGTTTGTAAGTGGGACCTTTAAAGAAATTACAAGTGCTATTTACAGGGGGGAAAATAACATAAAGCAATACGCCTAGCTCTTCAAATCTGCCTCTAAACCAGAAGTAGTTGAAATGAAATAATTTTATACACGTGACATTTACGACACTGACCACAAATGCAACCTTGTTGTTTAGAATGATTAGAGTAGAATGTCCTCAACAATAACTCTGGAGCATATTCCTAAATCAAAAATATTATTTGGCCCAAATAATGAAAAGGAAAAAAAGGAAGGAAGAATCTGAAATATCCAAACAGAATTCTCTGTGCAAAAGTGTCTGCAAGAACTGGTGACATGCACTAATTCACATCATTTTAATGTTTCGGTTGCATTGCATAGGAAACCTAGACAAGAAAGGCAGGAGTTCCACATGGAACTGGGACAATAGGGTAACTTCTGAGATAAAAAATGATTCCAAATTGATATATTTGTTCAGGCAAATTAGCAACAGATAAGTAAGGAACTTTTAGCGATATCCCTGGATCATTTCCTCCCATCAAAGAGCAGGGAAGATGTATCAGCAGTCTCTGGTGACTCCTTACCATTATAAATCAAAGGTGGATCCCTTCAAGGGCTGGGAGGCTAAACTGGACCTCCTCGTCTTACTAGGTGTTGCTCCCAGTGCCATATTCTGAATCTGCTGCTGGTCCACCAAGACTGTTACAGCACAACAGGAGCAGCAGAAACAGCAGCAAGAACAAGAAATTTCCCTAAAAGATAATATGATTGGGGGAGCGTTCACTCTGATGTAAAGGCCAAACATGCTCCTGGGAAGATTGCCAGATTGGGATTTGGCTTTAAAAAAAAGTGCATTACATTAACATGTCTCATTTTAAAGGGGTAATTGCTTGATTTGGGCATCACTACAGCAGCAAATGCAGCAGAGCAAAACTGGGTAGGGGATGCATTTGGCTCAAGGGCTGTGCAGGGTTGCCAACCCATTGTCCAAGCATCCAGCTTCTTCCCTTCCTCCCTCCAGACAAGCTGAAAAAACAAAATCCAGGAAGTCTTTCATTAACCATGGTATCCCCTTTTGGTCAAATGCAACATCACCTAAGGTTATTTGTACATCTCCAAGCAAGGTAGTTTGTTTTTCCTGTTTACAACACCTCTGAATTAAGTTTTAGTTAATTCACTTACATCCAAAAACACTGCTAGGTGGTTTTATTTATTTATGGAATCTGTATCCCATCTTTCCCCCAAGATGGGATAGATTTCCACAGTCTTTATACCAGCTGAAATGAGAGGAAAACACGGTATCATTCATAGTACTGAAGCCATTCTAACCCCAATCTCCAGATGATTTCCCACAGTGGTTTCCTATAGATATTTTTTAAAAAAACAATGAAGGACAAACATTGAACCTTGTCCACCTTGCAAGAGAGTGAGCACAGTTGAAATGGAAAAAACTTCTGAATCACCTTCTGAGGCTGCTCCTCCATGCAAGAGAAGAGCCACCATAGTGTGGGGACTCTAACTCTGCCAACTTAGATTATTGATTAGTGTACCATGGCCACTGGTTCCAAAAACTGCAGAAGGGTCAAGAACAACCGTCCCCATATAACCTCATCACTTCTTGTTGCTTAAATTGAGCTTGGTCCTATATGAAATAATCTTGTGGACATATTGGGGAGGGGTTTGCCTACAACCATTATGTAGTGGAGTCTCAATGACACTATGTAGGTTAGTGTGCACTTCTATAATCAGATCAGATATAACATACCTATTCCCATTAGCCAAAGTTACATTCATTAAATAGCACTAGCAGATTTAAGAGAGGACCACAGATTAGCCACCAAGGTTATCAAGGTTAGAGAGGAGCTGGTTCAAAAGAGGCAACTCTGTAATTATACAGCATTGTTTTTGAATAATGTTGCAGATGTGGAAATAGCTTGCTAACACTAAGAAAATAAATTTAAGCAAAAATGGCACAGATTGGTCAGTTGAAAAATACCAAGGGAAGACATTACATCCACTGTGGTCTGCACATTTACTAAAATTTATGTAAGTCGTATTAAGAGATTTTTAATTAAGAAAGGCTATAATATTAATCTACCAAAAAGAAAAAAAAGTGTATATCAAATTTTCTGATTAAAATATAATTACAAACTATTAACCTGAACCTTAATTTGGCTGTATTCTTAATGAAATACATTAATAAAACAGAACATTGAATTCATATATTAGTTTTAAAGCTATCTGCTACTGGAAGGCAGTGCTTAGTCAAGGAGTCAAATTAAACTTGCATATTACAGCTGTGGGCTCCGACTCCTTAGAAGTCTAAAAAGGGGTTTGTACCCAGCTTTAATTCACCACTGTTTGCCTGTGTTCAGATGTCATACTAAATCATGGTTTACTGTCGATGTTGGTCCTATTGTTAGGCAGAGTGAAGTGCTCTCCTCAGGTAATACACAGTGGACTGTGAGTGCCATCCTGAGATCCTCAGCTAAGGAAGGCCTGGGAAGACCCTATGTCAGTGGGCCAGATATTGTGCCCATTGGCTACAACTGATTCTATCTTTCCTGGAATCTCAGCAGGAACACCAGCAAGCAATGGCTCAAAACTGGCAATGATTCAGTGACCATCACCTTGACTAGCACTGAGCTAGAGCAGAATCCAATTGTTCCCCATCTCAAACTTTTATTGGATTGCTTTCTGCAGACACACTGCTGGGTAGAGAAAAAGACCAGCAAGCAAGAGAGAGAGTATGGTGGTGAGTGGAGAAGAGTAAAAAAGAAAAAGAAAAACTCTGGAACAGGGGAGAAGATGATTTTAAACAAGTAAAGTGAATACTGAATAAGGATGAATAAGTACTTTTGTGGAGAAAGAGACAGATCAACAAGAAAAAAAAATAGGGTCATGTCAGTGGGGACCTTATCAGACGGGAGGAATTTATCTTTATTGCAAAAGGAGCCAATTGGAGCCAATTAGAATTCACTTTTTCATTTTGACTGTAATTGGCACATTTTACCTATATGGCAGCTGAAAGTTTTTCTGGATGTAGCAGAACACAGACTTCTCGAGAAATTCAATGTTCTCTTCCTAAGAAAGGGCCTTGCATTGCAACTCCACAAAGGGGAGGGACTGCCTGTTTCCCAAGAGAAGTTACTGCTCCTTAATGGACTTTAAATTTCACCACCCTCTGTCTCGATCCTGACATGGCCAAGAAGGAGAGTGACCTTTGCCTGCATAGAGATCCTGTAACTACAACAGAAACAACATCTGATACAAAATGTAGGCCTATGACTCTAATATCAGCACTTTCATCTCCTGTATGATTTTAAAACATCTTTTGCTTGATGAAGCTGCCAGTGGAGCTTCAAAATCCTGTATATTGTATTTGACACATTTTACTGCTGCAGCTCAACACTAAAATATGTGTTTCTCCAGCTCTCCTTCAACATCCTTCCAATGCCAATGTTGCTAAAACAATTGTCAGGCAGACAGAGAATGAGGAGGAAAAACCATTGTAGACAGATGCCACTTTGTCAGAGGCTTTGTTAACTGGGGAATACCTGTACTGTTTGACATTATGCCCAAGGGTGAAATTGTTTCAAAGATAAACATAACAACTCACTAAGGGCCCATTCCAACTATGATTTAAACTGATTTGCTGATCAGTTTATATGCGCCTCGTTCAAACTGGAAACTGTTTCAGACCCAACTACGTTCGATTGGAGCAGCAATGATGTGAGGCAAATGCAAAAAAATAAATACAATAAAAATAAAAAAATACTCTTTTTAAAAAAGTGGTTCATTTAAAAAGAAGTGATTTGCAACTGTGTCCAACAAGTGTGAATGATGCTCAGATTAATAGCATCATACTGGTAGGGAGGGATTATATGGAAGAGGGTTGGCCTCTGCCTGGAGAGGCACTGCCAGTCACTGCCTCCCCCCACCCAGCCTGCTCAGTGGGATCCTTCCTCAGCTTCCCCTGTACTTGACAGCCCTGAACCTAAGCAGCAGTATCCCTCCAGGGCTGGGCGTCACTTCCACGAATGCCTTCTGTGCCCGTGCAAAGCCCCGCTACCTGCCCATCCCTCCCAGAGCCCCTGCCGTGGCTGGCGGGAGGCAGGGTCAGCAGATGCGCCATAGGACCTTTAGGAGCTCCAGGGCCACCACCTCCCCTCCTCCTCCTGTGGCTTCTCCTCCTCCTGCTGCTCCTGCCGTGAGACCCTTCAAGAGGCCACTCACTTGATTTGGGGGCTGCAGCTGCCCACTGTGCCTCCTGGACTCCCTTGCCCCGACAGGGGACCTGCCCTGGAAAAAGAAGATACCTGAGGAGGGGAAGAAAAGCAGGAGGTGGAAGATTTGTTCCTGAAAGGTTGCCATTGCTTTCCCTTGAGGCTGAGAGAGTGTGACTTGCCCAAGGTTCTCCTGTGAGATTTGAACCCTGTTCTCCAGTCATAGTCCAACACTCAGACCACTACACCACACTGGCTCTTTTCTTGTATCCCTTCATGTTGTTTTGGAGTTATGGTGACCCTGCCATGGGGTTTTCTTGTCAAGTTTCTTCAGAGGAGGATTGCCATGATTGCCATTTTCTGAGGCTGTGTGACTTGCCCAAAGTCACCAAGTGGGTTTACAAGGCTGAGTGGTTATCCTGATCCAGGTGTCTGAAGTCATATTCCAACACTAAAACCTTTGCACCAAACTTGGCAAGATTGTTCAGAGGAAGCTTGCTACTTCCTTCTTCTGCCCTGGAAAAGGAGGGTGCCTGAGGAGAGGTGAAAAGGTGCTGCAGCTGCCCACTGCACCACCCAGACTCCCCTGCCCCAATGGAGGACATGCCCTGGAAAAGGAGGATGCCTGAGGAGGGGGAGAAAGGTGGGAGGGGGAAGGATCTCTCTCTCGGCTTCCTCTCCGCCAGGGCTGTTGGGCATTGCCCCCCCCTTGCCTAAGGATTGACATTTTTTTTAAAAAAAGACCAGCTATTGGGAGTGGTAAGCAAAAAAAGACACAAATGCAAGGTATAAGGAAATAATTTGCTTCCATAGTGGGAACTACGTATCAGCTTGATTTGATTCAGTGACCTGGTGTCAATGTGACTCACAAACCGGATTAAATGCAAGTGGGAATGGGTTCTAAGATAAAGCAAGAAGACAGCAAAAACTATTTGCTACAATTTATATTTCCTCTAAATATTTTTAAATATCTTTTTTGGCCTTTCAAGAAATTATGCATTTTTATAAACCAAGACTGTACAGTTTTTTTTTTAAAAAGGAAGAAAATAGATTAATTAAAAAGAGAATGTTGGATCTTTGCATTACGTTATGGAGGTTGAGTCTCTCTGGCCACAGAGCTACCCCAGCTACCTCTCTGTTTCTGTTTCTCTGGCCACAGAGCTACCCCAGCTATCAACACACTTGACAGGGATGTGAGCTTTATATTATTTATTCAGTTTTAAGATAATATGTGTGATTTAAAACAAAAACAAGACAAAACAGTACCAACTGAAAAAGCTGGTATTGGGTGTGAGAAAAACATTTTTCAAGGAACTTGCTTCAAGGACAAAGGCAGACAAGTGTGATAAAAGCAAGGTATGTGTAAAGTAAGTTGCTCTCTTGTAGCACGGGAATATATCTTTAGCCCTGACATCTGGTGTATCAATTGAAAAAGTGGAGCATTATATATAGCAGGAGCCAGAACAAAACACTTATGCCATCTAAAATGAGCCAGGTGTTGAAAAAGATGAGCCAGACTTAAGTGGATCCTGCAGCATAGGCACAGTATTATTTAGTATAAACCGTCAAACACATCTCTCCCTTCATTCTATATAACTCTGCAGATAGAACCATTAAGCAATATCTCATCAAAGGAGTGATAAAACAGCAAAACGAATATATTACCACCCTTCAATTTAGCCAACTGAGAAAACTGTATCAGTGAAATACTGATCACAAGTTTAATGGAAGGAGGAGAGAGAGGATGAATACAAATCTGCACACATCCCTCCCCCCTGAGATGGATAGGAATATATCCTTTACAAATAGTTTAAAAAGAAGAAGAAGTAGATCTGAATCTTCATGGGGGAGGTCATCCTTGATGAGAAACATGTGGCCCTCCAGATATTGTTGGACTATTTCTCCCATCATTCCTCGCCATTGGCCGTGCTGGCTGTGGCTGAGCAGAGCTGCAGTCCAACAATATTCAGAGAGCCACATGATCCTCATCCTTGTTTCACATCTACAGGGCAAATGCTGTGCATTGAATCCAATGGTATTTATTTACCAGTAACTTATTGGTGACATATGCAGGAGTAAGTCCATCTTATGCTTGCATATTTTTTGGGCCACTGCAGAAATGGGCAATCTCCTCCTCCCTTCATAATGTTCAATCTGCTGCAGGACTCACCGTTGTGCTGCAACAGCTCCTTTGCTATTCTGTTACAAGTACAGAGAAGAAGGGCTTGGAGAAGCATCTGGCTATGCCCCTATGCCCCATTGGCATTATATCTCTTGTGACCTCTAGAAGACCCCAATGGATCTCAGCAGATGTCCTTAATCTGCAGCAGCTGGCTACCAGGATATATTCAGAAGCTTTACATATCACCTCTACTCTCCACCAGCAATGCCGTGGTTGGGTGAGGGGCTACCACAATGGAACAGAGAGTCCTGGGAGTCGTGAAAGGGGAGCCATAGTTCCACATGTAGGATCTTGGCCACTGTTAGCAGAATAAATACCTCCTTCCACTACAGCCCCTTGAACATGCTCCACATTTGCTTTGGACAATGGGGATGGGGGAATCTTCTAGAGCAAATTAGAATATGAGCTGCACAGAGAGCTCAAGGGAGAAGAAAGAAGAAGAAAACCCCAGTATATGAGCAAGAGTCTGCTTGGGGGAAATCAAATGCAGTGTGGTGCTCAACTCAAAGAAGACTCCCTGGCTTATCAAGAAGGCCCCACTACAGCTTATTCAGGTATTTTATGCACCTGAACAAGCAACACCCCCTCCACAAAGATTATCAGGCTATTTATACTTATGAATTGCTTTTCAATATATATGAAAAATGTTGTGGCTAATAACAGATAATAAACGATTCTGTAAAGCAGCAAGATTATAGTAGCAGATCAAGCAATGGTGGGAAGCATAAAAGCAGCCTTAAAACATACCAACTTGGAGAAATGCAAAACCCTTCAATGTTAAAAAAATTCCATCAGGTCACATTGCAGATCTGGTGTTTTGCAATATTGATTACCTTTGATGACATGTATCCCTGTTTGAAAATCATTTTAACTTATAGATAACCCTCAGAATTAAACCTAAGCAGTGAATGCAATTTCCACATAACTAGGATTTCCATGTCCTTTTCTGCTTGAATATGGCAACACATTTTCCTCACTCAGTCCTCTGTACGCTGCAGAAGTATATCTTTGCTTTCTATTCTATTCTGGAAAGAATACATCAACATTTCAATATGACGGTACAGACATCCCCAGTGTGGGCTGCAGTCATAGCTGATAACTGAAACTTCCTACAGAAAATGAGTTTTATTTTCATGAGAGCCAATAATCTATTTCTTGGTTCTTGCTGTGGATTGAGGTGAACAAGACAGGTCAAGAAAACCACACATCATTTTATCTGCTTAACACAAGGGTGTTCAATGTCATGATCCATACTGTGCTTCTAGTTCTAGTTTTGACATAAAAAAATCTAGTTTTTAAAAAAAAGAATACAGTGCAACAATTTCTGCCACTTTGGGCAACTGAATATTATCTTCTAGGATGAGGAATACCAGAACAGTAAACAAGTCAGAATAAGTTTGTGCTAACAACTTTGTGACAGTAAAGCGTCAAAGCATTTTGAGAATTGTGACCCCTGAAACCAGACTAGTTTAAATATTTAAGTACATCTTGGCATAGAAATACTTTTAACAAATAAAACAAATGGAAAAGAAACAGTATAAAAATCTTTCCTTGTTGCTGGGCTAGTGATAAGACTAAGCATTATGGTTTTATTTTTTAAAAACTTATTGTATGCCTTCTTGTTTCTGTCCTAATCTTCAATGTTCTTCTTTGTCAGTTCACCCCACAATTGGGGAAAATTCAACAATAAGAAGAAATCACTCCAGCTAAAATAACTTGATGACCTTAACAATTTTTTTAAAAAATTACATGGTGTTCTGGCAGTTAAGAAAATAATTTCACCAAATAACAGTAATCAAAATAATTTCACCCAATACTTTATCTTCCAGGGATTCTTTCACTACTAAACTTTATGAGAGATTGAATCTCAAGTACTCACAAGGTCTTTCGTAACCTTTCTGTAACATAACATCGATTCCAGCTGAATTCCCACATGCATGTGGGGCAATCTTGGAATCCTGATTCCAACCATAACTGGAGAATTTGGATGCATTTACATGATATTCTCCAGCAAGGCAAACTAATCATATGCCCCAATAACATTTTGTTTGTAACTTCTTCTTCTTCTTCTTTTCTTTTTCTTTTTCTTTTTTTTTTTTTTTTTGAAGCGTGAGAAAGTTTGTTGATGCTTTGTGCCTTCAAGTCATTTCTGACTTATGACGACACTAATGTGAACCTATCATGGGGTTATCTTGGCAAGATTTGTTCAGAGGTAGTTTGCCATTCCCGTCTCCGGAGGCTGAGAGAGTGTGGCTTGCCCAAGGTCACCCAGTGGGTTTCATGGCTGAGCAAGGAACTGAACCCTGGTCTCCAGAGATGTAGTCCAACACTCAATCCACTAATACCCTAAAGACAGCACATCATGTTTAATCTTGGAAACTAAACTGGGTCATCCCTGGTTAATACTTGCATGGGAGACAGTCAAGGAACACCAAATGCCATAGGATATGTTTCAGAGGAAGGGACTAGAAAGCAATCTCCTTACCTAAAGCTCTATGAAATTCATGAGGTTGCCATAGGTTTACAGCTGATATGAAGGCACATAAACACACACACACACATGGGGAGAATTATATATTATAATGACTTTAGAACAGAAACCTAAGAAGTGGCTGGGGGCAGTTTGACTCCTACTGCTCCCAGACAGATGAAATCCTGTAAAACATAGAAGTGGAAAGCTCTGAAATGAGGCAGTCTTTGAGTGGAGTGCTGGGCCTGAACTGGGGCCATCAGCCATGCCAACCCTGTAGCTGGCACAACCTAATGCCCTTGATGCCAACAGAACTGGGAGATGTAAATACAACTCATGCACTGCTCTGAATGGCTTGACAAAAACAATATACATCAGGTGATATATTATTCTCCTCACTCTTTCTCACTTTCTGCACAGTGCAAGCCACCATACCACCTCAACAATCAGGATTATTCTTTCCAATATTTTTATTTAAGGATATACAATAGTAGGTCTTGGACAGCTCTGCTGGAACTCTGGAGAGTTTTTGTCAGATGAGGCAATATTGGACTACAGAAACAAATCTAATTCAAAATGAAAGTTAGATGGAGAGGCAGAACGATCACATCACAACAAATGAGGACACAGATTTGTACAAGATGTTAATAACTTGATCTATATTTGGATGCAAATCTAGAAATAATGATCATATTTCAAGTAGAAATCTATGTCACCATAGTGGTGGGGTGGGGTGTGATCACAAAAAATATGTAAGTCTGCTCTGTCAGTTTTTCAGTTGTTAAAAACCGAGGAACAAACTTGAAGTACTTTCTTTCCCTTCATGGGATTCTTAATAATAATAATAATAATAATAATAATAATAATTTATTTATACCCCACTCTTCAGCCCTAAAGGCTATCAGAGCGGCTTACAATTATTATTTTAATTAGATGGTTCCCTGCCCTCAGGCTTACAATCTAAAAAGCCACGACACAAAAGGAGAAGGGAATGGTGAAGGGGAAGGGGATCAGGTCCAAATGTTCTTCTCCCCCTCTGATGCCTCGACCAAGGCAGATGGACTAGAGGGAGGGCTCTGCTTCATAATCTAGGACAGGCCTGATGGAGTTTGGCCTGTCCTTTCACTCCCTCCTAGGTCAGATGGTGTTGTCATGGAGGGAGGGCTCTTCAACTTGAGGCCATTCCCAATATTTAAACAGGAACTATAACAGTCTTTCAAAGAGTGCATATCGGAAAGAAAAGATTGTCATCTGAAATCACTTCTCATAGAGTATTGTCCTTTGTAAAGCAGAGCCTTATATGGCTACCATACTCAGAATGAGGTAACTTCTAAATTTTAAATGGGGGTAGACCCAGATGCACAGTTCTACTAGTATGTAAGGCATGGGTGGGGAAAATGCTGTATGCAACTCTAAGGCCTCTTTACAGCTCATGACCCCTCAATGCTATTTTCCCCTCTTGGCAATTTGTCGTTCTTGTAGACCTTCAGAGAAAGCAGTTATCAGTTTTAACAAGTCAGGGAAACAAATCTGAACCAGTGCATAACCCCTCAAACTTCAGTATCCAGTTAGTTTGGTTTCATTACTCTAATTTTTCCCCCCAATATGTTTTTGGTCAGTTTCAAGCACTGGGGTATAATTTGGACCACAGTTCCATCCAAGTTGACCATCCTTGTTCAAGGGTCTTTTGTCATGTCTGTTCAGAATGTTTTCCAATCAGTCTGAAAGCACCCTTGTAAGAAATGCAGAACCTTGTGACTGACCTAATTTCCATCACAATGAGACTTGGCTGCTAGGCACTACTACCATCACAATATTTAAAAAAATAGGCATAGTGGCAATAGCTTACTGAATGCTAAAAGAATGACACATACAAGATTTGACTTTTCTGAGACTAAGAAGCTCTGATTCTCAGCTACGAAGGTACTGCCGGAGGAGATCCTCCATATAACATCTTTGGAGGCCTTTAAGAAGGCAATAAAAACAATCTCTTCCGGCAGGCCTTCCCAAACTGACCTCTTCGTAATAGAACTCTCCTGCTGTCTAGTTGCTCCCATCGGATTGGTATAGATTGTACTGGGAATTTTTACTGGGAATTGTTGTTTTAATGTTATTATTAGGGTGGGAGGGAGATAGGGAATTTGAATTGTTATGTTTTGCTATGTTTTAAATTTGTCAATCTGTTTGATCTTTATTGCTTTTAATTGTAGTTACCCACCTTAATCCAATATAGGGAGAAGCAGGATACAAATAATAATCATAATAATCATAATAATAATTGTTATTACTGTGGGCCCTTGGTATCCACTGGGGTTTGGTTCTAGGACTCCCGGCATCTATGGATGCTGAAGTCCCGTTATATACAACGGCATCATAAAATGGTGTCCCTTATATAAAATGGCAAAATCAAGCTTTGCTTTATGGATTTTTAAATATATACTGTATATATTTTTCCAGTGGTGGATGGTTGAATCCCTGGGTGCTGAATCCATGGATATGAAGAGCTGACTGTAGTTCTTAAACTTAATCCAGACAAGACAGAGGTGCTCTTGGTCAGTCAGAAGGCAGATCAGGGAATAGAGACTCAGCCTGTGTTAGATGGCGTTACGCTCCCCGTGAAGATGCAGGTTCACAGTTTGGGGATACTCCTGACTTGACTCTGAACCTGGAGGCCCAGGTCTCTGCAGTGACCAGGGGTACTTTTGCAAATTTAAAACATGTGTGCCAACTGAGCCTGTTCCTTGAGACACTGGATCTGACTTGGTTACATCACATTTGGACTACTGTAACACACTCTACTTGGGGCTGCCTTTGAAGTGTGTTTAGAAACTTCATCTGGTCCAAAGAACTGCAGCCAGGACATTAACAGGGGCAAGTTACAGAGACCACACAATGCCCCTCTTGAAACAGCTCCACTGGCTGCCAGTTTGTTTCCAGGCACAATTCAAAGTGCTGGTTACAACCTATAAAATCCCATATGGATCAGGTCCAGGCTATTTGGAAGACCGTATCTTGGTGTCTGAACCAGCCCGGGCTCTGCGATCCTTGGGAGAGGCCCTTCTCTCTGTCCCAACCCCATCACAAGCAGAGTTGGTGGGGAGGCAAAAGAGGGCCTTCTTAGTGGCTGCCCCTAGATTCTGGAACTCCCCAGGGAGGCCAGAACAGGTCCCACCTTGTTGGTCTTTTGCCAGCAGAATAAGACCTACCTGTTCATACAAGCTTTTAAAAGAGCAAGTTTTTAAAGCACGGGATAGCACTGGATTGTTTTAAAGTATTTTTAACAGTTTTATCTTGTTAATTATGTTTTATTCTTTAATATGTATCTTGTTTTTATATTAAAATAATTTAATTCTATTTTAATGTACTATTTTATATTTTAGTATGCTTTTAATTGTACTGTTATTTAATGTTGTGAGCCGCCTTGAGTCCCAGTTTTGGGGGAAGGGTGGGATAATAACAATAACAATAATAATAATAATAATAATATACAAAATAGCTGGAACATCATCGTCCCATCTATTTTTAAAAAAGACTGAAAAATTTATAAATACAAAAACTGTGTTTTCATATTGACCATTGGGTTTTGGCACAAGTAGAGTAAGCATAGACCATGAATCTTAGCTTGATACATTTAATCTACTAGGCCTACTTTGCTAATTAGAATGCACACTTGTGGCATCTTATGTGTCAGACCTGGTGAAAGATTGTTTCCTTGGCAGGGCATATTCAATATTCAATTATTTTCTGGTTAATAATTTATTTGGTATAATAGAGAGAACACTGTAAATAAACACTACTCTGAAGAAACAGCTGTTGTATTAACCAATAGGCTACGATATGGACTTCAGCATGAACTCGCAGGAGACAGGATGTTAATAGAAAAAGCATTTTAACTAATCCTTTGAAATACAACAGACAACCAATATGAGTATTACATGCACATAATCATCACTCCCATAGAAACTAATTAAAATACGCCTTGCCTTAGAGTTTACTATACCACTTCACACTGCTACTCCAGGCCATCCCTACCACCCCAAAAGTTGTACAGAGAAAACTAATATGGCAAAGAGAAGTTTAGGCATTACTTTCATTATTTTCTTTTGTGTAAGAAATTTATTTTATTTAGGATGCACCTTTACTCTTATGTGGTATAATCCACGTAGAGATTTACTACCTCAGGCCAACCTCCTAATAGAAGGCAGTAGTGTATACACACACAGAAAAAAATGGGGAATCACTGCAACTTGCTGTTGCACATGTGGTTATTTCAATTAGAACACACAACCTCTGCTCATGCAACAAGGTCCTTGGATGCCTTATTGCTTAAGCAGCAATATAGTATGTTGTGTGAGGAATGATAGGATTTTGACCTCAGCAATGGTCAAACTCAGTGAGATGGTAGAAGGCCTCTGACAGTGTTCCCATCGTTTTTAATTTTTTTAAAAATAGTTATACTAACGTCTGTATGTGAATTAGGTCAGGCCTGGAATGATGGGAGAATGGTGCCACCCTTAAACAATTTTTGTAACCCTTGCCGTGAACCTGTTTGCCCTGTCTGAAAGCATAAGGTCCTATGTAGGAATTCAGGAAAAGGGCAGCATTAGGAAGGGCACAGCAGGAAAGGATTGTGCAAAAATCTTGTACCAGTTCCTCCATATATTTTCAAAGAAATTGCAGTGACTCCAACAGCAGATGGCCATCTTCAGTACTTTGGGCCAGGCCTGTCATATTCAATAGCATTACTACCCATAACAATACATATAGTTTTGACACATTTTACATTTTCAGTTGCAACATCTTTGCCAAGTTTACTGTGGTCAAGAGTAGTTTTTTTTTCTCAAGAAGAAACCCCAGGAATAATAAGTAGTAGCAATACTGTATATACTCATGTATAAGTCTAGAAATTTTGGTCAAAAAATTGACCCCAAAAAACCTGAGTCGACTTATCCACGGGTCAATGTACATAGAGTATCTTAACTCTTATTTAAAGGAAGGAACCATCCCATGATGAAAAGCAAGAGTATAATCTGTCCTGGAAGCACCGACCCCCTTTACTCTCTCATCCATCCAGTCTTAAGAATAAGCACAAAGAGGTATGTCTTATGGACTTTTGGAAGTTATTTGATATTGTTTTGCTTTGCTTCATCCTTTAGATCCTTTCCTATATGCCCCTAAATTTTTCCCTCGACTTATCCACGGGTCATAGCAAAATCTATAATTTTGGCTCCAAAACTTGCCTTCGACTTATACATGAGGTCGACTTATAGTCGAGTATATACGGTAATTACTCCTCCCCCCACCAAGGCTCTGCCATGACATTGTAAGAAATATTAGGACCACAAGCTAGCAATAAGAGTCATAGTTCCAGAGACAAAGAGGGACAACACTACAGGGAATACATTATTTCTTAGTAGGAGTATATAGCCTTCAACCCCACACAGCTGCTTGTATGGGCTGGGGAGAAGCCCTGCATACTTGACCAGAGGTGCTTCAAAGTGTTTAATGTATATTATTTATTTGTCTATTTGATTTACGTTCTGGTTTTCTCCTACATGGGGCCCAAAGTAGCAGTATCAAATTATCTGATAGGATTAATAAAATGCTTTTACATTTAAACTTGTGTAAACAGTTGAAGGAAAAACCTTCAAAATATTTCAGTTTCTCCACTCAACGCTGTATCTGGGTTGTTTATTCACCTTTATTCACCTTTATCTATGACTGTTCAACAATTCCCTCTTTAGGAGAATAGTACCTGTTTAAAGGGCTAATAACGAGGAACTTACACATTCTTATTATACACTGTCTTACAATTTTCTGCTGTAGTATTTTAGTCTAACAAACTACATCACAGTTTCCTGAGGATATGATACCCAGATGGGTGAGGCTAGAGAAAATACATTTTCTCATCTATCAGTTCTGGTTTCCTTATCACTCTGGTTTCAAATGAGTTCACTGGCTCATTCAGCCTCCCACTCATCCCATCAGGCTGTCCAGAAATTAATGATTCATTCTAACAAAGGACACATGGAGACGATCACCTGAACAGAAGCACATCAAGATGCCCTGTTTAAGTAACTGGAAACAAATGATCAAAATAATCCAAATGTGGAATAACAGAAGCAAAAAGAATTGGCTAAAAAGCGGAAATAGTATGGTTTGTTGGTTTGTTTGTGGGTTTTTTGGGCTGTGTGGCTGTGTTCTTGAAGAGTTTATTCCTCACATCTCTCCAGTATCTGTGGCTGGCACCTTCTTCTCTGAAGATGCCAGCCACAGATGCTGGTGAAATGTCAGGAATAAACTCTTCCAGAACACAGCCACATATCCTGAAAAACTCACAAAAAACTATGGATGCCAGCTGTGAAAGCCTTCAACTTCACACTGGCAACAGTACATTAGACAATATTTCATATAAGGCATTTTTAGAGATTTTCATTCATGCAACACAAATATTAAGAGCAATATTGTCTTTGCCTTGTAAGATGATCTGAAGGGAAAGCGAAAAACCCAGTGTAATCACAATTAAACACTTAAATGTCGCTGATATTGGAAAGTTTAACATAGGGTTGGTGAATGTGCAGTCCTTCAGATTTTGTTGGACTAACAACTCCCTACATCCATCACCACTGACTATGCTGGCTAGAACTGCTGGGAGTTATTGGGGTTGTATGCAGATGGGGAAATGTTTTGCCTTTGAACTATGGGCAGCAATAGGCAAGTCAGAACAATTCTCCCTGTTTTTCAAAAAATCCTGCCAACATGAATGGTGTTTTAATCACAAATGTACACTGTCTCATTATCCCTGAAATATTCCTCTTTATTTGAATCATCCAAGTGTGAAACACAAACACTCACACACATCCCAAAGCTTGAAGGAGTTTTCCAAGCAAGCATCAAGTTCCTGATGCCTGTCTAATGCTCTAATAGAATTAGAGTTTAGACTTTCTCTTTGTGTGTGCATGCATGCATACAAAAGGCTGCATAGCAACTACACAACTGCAAACTACCCAGAATAGTGTTGCTCATGTGGTTGATGCTATGGGAAAGGAGGGAAGGATGACTATTAAGCATGTATGCCTAGGGTGGGGTATGGCTGCTGCTCAAACTTTACTCTAGAATGCTCTAAATCTATCTCTGCACAGATACAAGACTCATGTGTGTACATTACAGAGAAATCCAGAAGAACATGCACGATTCTTTCTAATTCTAGTGAAGCCTGACTTTCTAATCCTCCCTTGACAATAGTCCTGGCTAACAATGCTCCTTCTGTAGCAATTGCTCATAGAAAGGTTGGATGGATTTGTTCCAAAGATGAGGGATGACAACAGCCTATTTTAATTGGGAATTTAACAAACAATAATTACTGAAAAGTGGAATACTTATAAAATCACAAGTGCACAACAGCCATTGATTTAAATGCTGATGAGAGGTAAAGCTTACAACGATTTACCTCTTGTCAGATTTTCAGTAATCCAATTATTCCTGTTAATATGTGCACATTAAGCAGTCATATTTCAGCACTGTCCCTTGCCTTAGTTGCTTTGCTGCTTGTTATCAAAGTTCAAAGTTTTTAAATTCTCCTCTTTGCATTTTAATTGGTATTGGGAATAAGCAGTAAAAGAATGAAGAAAAGTAGTAGTGACATTAATGTAATACTTTGAAATCCCTGGGCATATAACAGACATGTAACTGACTCTTGCTACTCAGGACAGGAAGCTATTCAGATGGTATTGAGCTGGAGATATCAAGACACCTAACAATTTATCGTAAGAACAGCACTTCCAAATCTATGTCATGTGTGCTCGTCTATGTTTTTGTATCCATTGTACTGCCCAGTATTCCAGCTGTTTTGCTAAAATGGGAACTATTGGGGGGGGGGAACACACGGGCAGCTTTGCCCCTCATCGGTGCTACGCCAGCTGCACAACATGGCACCGACACGCACCCTAAAAAGAAGCCACTTAGAGCGCCTTCTTTTTAGAAGCATCATAAGCACCACGATGCAGCACCACGATGCTTCTTCCAGCGAGAGCTGTTTGGGCATGCAGACGCCCATGCGTCACAATGCCATGCCCTGTGTGGACGGTGCCACAGCAAGATGGTGTACGGTCGCCGATTGTAGGGCTGAGCACATATGGATGTCCAGCTCTATGAAGTCCTACTATCTGGCCCAGGTTGGCTCAAAGTGCTACTCTGTATTGAGCCTAAGTCTTCCAAACACCAAGGAATTGAAACACTAGAAGGTATAACATCTGCTGTTTTAGTATGCTCTTTTCTCTAAAAGGCATAACTTGCACTATTGCTAAGGAATAATCCTTACACTAGCCTTCCTCTACCTGGTGACTTCCAAATGTTTTAGGTTGCAACTCTCATTCTCCCTGACCAATGGTGAATGGGAATTAGTACCAAAACATTACCCATTCTGGAGGCAAGAACAACAACATCATCATTCAAAGACGTGGTTTGACAAGGAATGTGTTGATGCTAAAGAAGCTCTTATGACCACCTATCAGGACTATGTAGCCAATACTATGCCAGAAGTGGCAACAAGGCTGCTCCATCAGAAGAGAGGTTACAAAAAATGTTGGCCTACAAGGAGAAAGAAGCCATGAAAAACAATTGGGCACAACTTATTCAGGCTGTCAAAACCAACAAATCAGCTTTATTCTGGCATATTACATAAAGCTCCCAATGCAATGCACCAAGTATAGTGGTTTGTCACATCCCCACAGGGACATGGGAGGAACACTTCCAAGGACTTTATAAGGACACTTTTGTTGAAAATGGACCTGCAAGGCAAAAGATAGGGAATCTCCCAACATGGGCACCAGTGTCTCAAGCAGAGATGGAGAACCTTGTAGACCAACTGTGAATGAGGAAGCCTCCAGGGGAAGGTTTATTATCTTTACAAGCCATCAAAATTTTGGAATTTTTGGGCCCCTATTCTGGCATCTCTCTTTACCTCCCTTGACAACTATGGTAGAGCACCTAAGGACTGGAGGTTTGCTATCATTGTATTGATATATAAAAAAGGAAAGAAGAATGATCCTGGCAACTATAGACCAATTAGTCACCTCAATACGGTCAGTAAGCTGTATGCAAGGCACTATCAGTGGAAACTTGAAGATTGGATGGAACAAGAAAACATACATAGAAAAGAATGGGGGGCTTTAGGGAAGGCCAATCCATCACAGACCAGTGCCTTGTACTCCAACACCTCCTCGAAAAATATGCCACCTACAACACAATCTCTGTCTATGGACTTTATCACACAGTGATAAAGGGAAAATTGGGGGAAAGCAGGGGTTTAAACTGTCATTATTCTGTGAAAGTTGCGCAATTGTGCTGAAGATTTTCACATGATGTCGGAATTTTTCTACGCTGCCTTTCTCCCAGAAAGGGACCCAAGGTGGCTCACAAATAAAATTCTGTATTACTGTATATACTCGACTATAAGTAGAGAAAATTATGCCCCACAATGGACTCTAAAATCATGGGTAGACTTATCTATGGGGCAACAAGTGAATACTGCCTGAAAATTTCCTGAAAGAAGTGCCCACTTTCGTCTGTAGCTAGGGATCCCCAGCTGCTCCCTGGCGCACTCTCCTCTCTTCCCATTTGTGTGTGTGTGTGTGTGTGAGAGAGAGAGAGAGAGAGAGAGCAAGAGAGAGAGATCCCTAGTCCTCAGTTCCTTCACAGCCAGAGCTACCAAGGAGCTGCTCAGGAAAGGGGGAGAGATTTGTAGATTTGCTTATTTACAGATTTGATTAATATCTTCTCTTTAGGAATCTCTAGGTCCTCCGGTGCAACTCTACGGTCAACTTTAACTAAAAGTTGCACTGAAAGACCTAGAGATTCCTAGAAAGAATACTCTACTAGACAATTGTAGCTCCTCAAGCACAGTTCTATGGTCAGTGTCTGTTGGACATTGACCACAGAGTTGCACTGGAGAACCTAGAGATTCCTAGACAGGTGTCCTCTCAGGTAAAAACATGGTGTTTTTGTTATTTGTGGCTTTTCTATATTCACAGGGGTCTTGTGCCCTTAACCCTAGCGAATATGGAGGGACAACTGTATTTAAAAATAAATAAAACCATATCCCACCAAGAAGCAAACTGAAAACTATTTATTCTATACTTATGTCACACACTTACAGTGAGTCAAATCTTACAGTTGAGTAAACATATGTGGGACTACACTGTAAAAAGGGCATCATGGTGAAGACAGGAATATATATTTCTTTTGTTTGGCATTCCCTCCAAACTATCATATGTATCAAATCTTTTCACACTAGTAATTCATTTGATGGAACTATATATACATCTGTATATCACAACTGAAGTTTGGCCTTTAAGAGAAAAAACACTAAAAACAAAACACTCACACATCTGATATTCAAAACAGTGCCAGTAAAATCCTCAGTTCAGTGGGCAACTCCAGCATTTGCAGACTGAAAAGCATAAACGCTATGGAACATATAATGATAACCTCCACTGACATGATGAATAAGATGCGTTCAGTTTTTAATGGCTTTTGTGATTTTGCTCCTGTGAGCTGCATGCTACGTGAAAGACTGTGTCCTGGAGTACTTGGAAGCAAGCTCTCCTATTATTATTCAACATTATCTCCATTTGCTGATTCGATGACTAAAGGCCGATCGGCCAGATGCAAATTTCGCTTTCTGATGTTAATCTAACAAGCAGAAAAGCCAAGGGCCTGTCATTCAACACCCCAAAGCATGTATGAATCAGGAGAATAATTTTATGAAGTACTGTGTGAAGCTGAGCTGGATGCAGTAATTATCTGAAGGAAGCACTCTGTTTTGTAAGAGAGCATTTGCATGGAAAAAGAAAGAAAACCATCTTGTTTTTAAGGGCAAAATTTATCTCCATACAGATTTTCTCCACTTTGCCCACCAAAAGAGTTTGAAAACAGCATTAAAAATTCTGGGCCTGTTCCAGATGCAAAGTGAAATGATGAGTTGGATCAAGAAGAAGGACAGGTTACTTACCTGTAACGGTATTTCTTCGAGTGGTCATCTGCGAATACATACAAATGGGTTTTACTGCGCATGCGCAGTTCAGCTCGGAAACTTCTGGAATCACTAGGCAGACTTCGGATTGCAACTTTTTGGCGGTAGCCCCGCCCACCGCTATATAAGCTCCCTGCTTTCCCGCTCTTTCCTCAGTTCCATAAATTTTTTACGCCGCGTAACGCGACTATGGAGCCCTCTATGAGCGGGACACTGAGGGGAGGATGGGTGGGATTTGTATGTATTCGCAGATGACCACTCGAAGAAATACCGTTACAGGTAAGTAACCTGTCCTTCTTCTTCGTGGTCTCTGCGAATCATACAAATGGGTTCAGACTAGCAAGCTAAGTTTACGGCGGAGGGAGTGTCCATAGGCCAAAGTATGTTAAAACAAGTCACTTTATTAAAGTGTTCAACTTGCATCATCATCAGCACAACGTCTCTGTAGCAATCAGAGGATTATGTGTTCAATGAACCAAACATAAGTGCAATTTTCCTGTAATCAAAGTAATCAATAAACCATTAAATATAATACACCCGTATTATGCCTGTGTTGGTCTTCTTTACTTCTCTCTCTTTTTTTTTTTAACAGTACTATACACCATGACAAAACTTCTCCCAAAAGGACACTTTGGTGATATATCATTTAACATTGCCATGTGTTTAACACAAAGGATTTTGGCCTTCATAGAATAAAACTCCTTATTCTTACAACAAGCCTTGAAATCATGGCAAATCTGAACACACATATTTAAACGCATTATTCTATACCGAACATTCCCTGAGGTATCAAGAGTTGCAACTAATATTTCCTGAATTCAACCCGAATTCAGATGGATAGCTGTTCATCTGCTACATACCAGTAGAGCATATGTGCTATATTGTACCTTTGAACATAGAAATTATATAGAACTATTGGCATTGTGAGTAAAAGTAAACCAGATATTCAATAACAGCATTAGAACCCATAAGGGAAAACAGTGAACTCTGTGAGGATCGTTTTTCATCCACTAATACAGTGAATCAAGAGCTGCATATGGTATAAACACAATCTGTAAACTAGTAAAGGAAGTGCAATCATTTCATGAAGGCATTACACTTGTATGGCTGAAACCAACACTGCTTTCCCGAAAGCTGCATCTTGCTTAGCCCTGGTGTCCAACCTGTAATGTCTAATAAAAGTCAAGGGCTGAGACCAGACCGCAGCTTTACACACATCCTCCAATGGTATCCCCGACAAAAAGGCGGAGGATGCAGCTACCGCCCTAGTTGCATGTGCCCGGACTCTAGCAGGGGGAGGTTTACCCGACAGTTCGTAGCAGAGGTGGATGGTACCTGCCACCCATTTGGAAAACCGCTGAGCAGTTACAGGCAGTCCCTTCTTTGGCTCTGAGTAGCACTGGAAAAGTCTATTAGAGCGACTCGAACCCGAAGTCCTGTCCAGGTAGAAGGCCAAAGCCCTCCGAACATCCAACAGATGGAGACGGCGTTCGATATCAGTGGTCGGGTTCGGAGCTAGAGTCGGGAGCACAATGTCCTGGCACATGTGAAACGTAGAAACAACTTTTGGCAAAAAAGTAATATCCGTACGGAGGACTACCTTTTCCTTATGAAATCTAAGGAAGGGTTCGTCTCTCTGCAAGGCGCAAAGTTCTCCAGCCCGACGAGCAGACGTAATGGCTATGAGGAATGCTGTTTTCCAAGTTAACAGTCTCAAGTCTGTTGTAGCCATGGGCTTGAAGGGTCTATTTGTTAGTGAGGATAACACCACCTCCAAACTCCAAGTTGGAGCCGGGGCTACAACCGGGGGGTGAAGATTGTTAAACCCTCTCAAAAATTGCTTTACTAAAGGATCTTTAAAGAATGAGGGCTTCCCCCCTAGTGCATAATGTGAACATATAGCTGAAAGGTAACACTTAATTGAGGTTAAACAAAGACCTGCATCTACCAATGTCATCAGGAACTCGAGCACTACCGGTGTCGAGACATTGGCAGGTTTCAGGTTTCGAGATGCCAGGAACTGAACAAACTTACTCCATTTCGAGGCATACGACTTCGCGGTTGCCGGTTTCTGTGCTGCTCGAATCATCCTCTGAATCGGTACCGGTAAGTTGTCTACGGTCGAATTCTCCAAGCGACCAGAGGGAGGTTGTCCATGTCCGGGTGACGAACTCGGCCGTTGTGCGTGGTGAGCAGGTCCGGGCGAGGTTCGATTCTCAGGTACTGCCAACCGGCGAGGTGCATGACCGACGGGAACCAGGTCTGTCTCGGCCACCATGGTGTGATCAGGATTGCTTCTGTCCAGTCCCGGATCATCTTGGTGATTACCCTCGTCAAGAGTGGAAAGGGAGGGAAGGCATACACCATGTCTCCTGACCACCTGTACAGGAAGGCATCTCCGAGGGAGGCTGGATCCCTGGATCGGGAGCAAAACCGTGTACAGTGTGTGTTTTGCCTGGTGGCAAAGAGGTCTATCTCTGGTTCTCCCCATCTGCGAAACAAGTCCAGCACCGTCTCGGGATGGAGTCTCCATTCGTGGCAAACCGTCGAGGATCTGCTGAGACGATCCGCTAGGCTGTTTTGTTCCCCCGGGAGGTGAATTGCCTGCAAGGAAATTCCTTTTGATATGCACCAGTCCCAAATCTGTAGTGTCATGTCCAACAGTTCTGGCGATCTGGTACCTCCTTGCTTGTTGAGGTAGTACATGACCGTTGTGTTGTCTGTCATGATCAGCACTACCTTGTTGCGCAAGATGACCTCGAAAGCCTTCAGGGCCTTCTGTACCGCCAGCATCTCCAACACGTTGATATGCAGGAGTCTCTGTGTTGGGGACCATCTGTCTTTCACTGTCAGGTTTGCTGCGTGCGCTCCCCAGCCCTCGAGAGAAGCGTCCGTTGTCAAGCTGATCTGCGGCTGCGGCTGGGCGAAAGGCATGCCTGTGCATACGTTCTTCGGATTCAGCCACCACTCCAGAGTGTTCGACACCGAGGCCGGAACCGAGAGTCTTTTTGAGGGTAGGTCCCATAATGGGTTGAAGATGGATAGGAACCATCTCTGGAATGGTCGTAGTCTCAACCTCGCCCATGGGGTGACGAAGGTTGTGGATGCCATATGTCCCAGCGCTATCTGCGCTTCCCGGGCACGTATTATGGTCTTTGACATACACGTCGTGATGGAGGCGGAGAGCGTCCGAAACCGGTCCGGTGGCAGGAATGCTTTGCATCGATTCGAGTCCAAAATTGCCCCTATGAACTTTACTTGTTTCCTCGGGATCAACGTCGACTTTTCCCGGTTGATTATTAGGCCTAGAGAGATCATTAGGTCTAATGCGAAGCTTATGTCTGATGATAACTGGTCCCTTGAGTCCGCGGCGAAGAGCCAGTCGTCTAGGTAAGGAAACACCCTGATGCCCTTCTGATGGAGGTAGGCTACTACCGGAGCCATGCACTTTGTGAAGACCCTCGGAGCGGAACAGAGGCCGAAGGGCAGCACGTTGTACTGGTAGAGTCTGGAGCCGATGGCGAAGGCTAGAAATCTTCTGTGGTCGTTCCGTATCGACACGTGGAAGTAGGCATCTTTCAAGTCCACAGTCGAGAACCATAGGCCCTGATGTAACAAGGGTAAAATAGAGGCCAACATTACCATACGGAAGCGACGATATAGCAGATGTTTGTTTAACTCTCGTAAGTCTAAGATGGGTCTCAGTGATCCATCTGGCTTGGGCACAGTAAAATATCTCGAGAAAAAACAACGTGGGGCCTCCTGCCAGTGAATTCGGGAGATGGCCCCTTTTGACAGCAAGGTGCGTACTTCGTCGAGGAGGGGAGGTGAGGGGTTTGTGGAAATGATGTTTCCCGTCTGGGGAAGGGACTCGAACTCGAGGGCATAGCCCTTGTCTATAATACGAAGGACCCAAGAGTCCGACGTGATCTGAGCCCAGGGGTGATAAAAGGGCTTAAGTCGGTCCCGAGTGCAGGGGCCGCCTTCGGCGAAGTACGCTATTGTGCTTCAGGACCTCTTCCTATTTTGGTCCGTCTCTTGTCTGCGAAAAGCCTTGCGGTATCGGGGCAAGGGCTGTCGACGGCCTGAGGAAGATGATGACTGTGAAGGATAGCGCTGTCTAGGCTGGTCCTGGGGCTGGTACGGTCTATCTTGCTGGAACGGTCGCCTGTAAGGTGTGAAACCAGGCCGAACCGGACGGAACCGACGTCTGTAGGTAGGTGCAGAAGAGGAAGACATACCGTGTTTCCGTGCGGCTGACTTCATTCTATACTTAAAGTTTAACTTGTCGTCCGTCTCCTTGTTGAAAATACTGGCGTTGTCGAAAGGCATCTCCTCAATCGTAGATCTCGCATTTGCATTGAGGTCGGAGGCCCTGAGCCATGCGTGTCTCCTCAAGGCTATGGCTGCAGACATCGATTTCGCAGCACAGTCAGCGGAGTGCCTGGCCGAGGTAATGAGCCAGCTCCCTATGGAGTGTGCTTCATCTCTGAGCTCCATAGCTAGCTTGTTGGTTTCCTCTGGAACGTCGTCTAGGATGGGAGCCATACGTTCCATCAGATATTGTATGTAAGCTCCCATGCAGGCATTATAGTTTGCCACTTTCAGACCCAAGATGGACGATGAATATGTCTTCTTAGCTAGCGAGTCTATCTTTTTGGCCTCCTTGTCTGAAGGAGATGTCGAAGTCTTTGTGGTGAAGGTCCTTTGGGCTCCTTCCACAATTGCGGAGTTTTGTCTGGGATGGGAGAACAACCATGACGCTGGGGATGGAGTGATCCTATATAGGTTCTCCACCTTCCGGTTCGATGTCGAGGTGGAGGCAGGGGCTTCCCACGAACGTTGCACGATCTTTTCCAACGACGGCAGGAATGGAATGGAGGGGGGTGTTGGTACCGACCCGTGGATCCTCTTCTCTATTGGATCTGCCGCATCGTCTTCCATATGACTCACCTCGAGTTCGAGGGCTCTCCCCATCCTAATGACATGTTCAGTGAAGGAACGCACATCGTCACTGGGAGAAGCTGCCCCCGGAGTGTACAACTCTTGCGGAGACTCGGGAAGCTCCAGGTCTGATGCATCGGATTCCATGTGGAATGACTGCGGAACCGCGGCTTCCACCTCCATGTCCGAATCGGAGTCCTCCCTATGTACCAGGACCACCGGTGATGGAGATCTATCTCTATGAAAACTCGTCTGCGTCGCCGCTGCAGAGACCGCGTGCAATGAACGCGCTGAATCATGCCTCTTTGTTGATGACGACTTGTCCACTATTTCAGTACGGTGTTGCGGCAGAGTTCGACACACCGGCATGTAGTACATATCCGTTTCGCTGTCATAGACATAATCGAAACGCTGTTCTTGGGTCTCCGCCCTCGGTACGGGGGATTGTTCATTCCTCTTCCTGACTGGAGGAGACAGCACAGGGGGGTCTTGGTCTGAAACCACCTGTATGTCGAGGTCCTCGACCGAGACAGCATGGGTCCCCGACGAGCGAGGGCGGTCCGGCGTGGTCCTAACAGCGGTGTCGACAGCACTCGGTACCGAGGAGGATCTTCTCGGGACGGAAGTCGGTACGGATACCTCTCTGGACGGGTCGTCCGAGGCCGGTGACACATGCCGTTTCTTCTTGGAGTCGTGCCCGGATGCGGTCGTCTGTTTGTCATGAGACCTTTTAGAATGCTTCGAATCCGAAGCCTTTTGCGCACTCGAATAGGTACCTTCTTGAGGTTTCTTTGAGTGCGAGCCCGCCTTGGCCTGACCGTCTGCTGACTGGGGCGTATCCTTTGGATGGTCCTTAGCCCGCTTTTTGGCCTTATGTTTGGCCTTTCCGTCCCAGTCCCGGGAGGTAGAAGATGCGGTCGGCGTTGTAGTAGCAGCGACCTCCATCGATTTCGGAGTCTCCGCGGGCTTGGGAGCTTCCGCGGGCTTGGGCGCAGTCGTAGCCCCTGACACCGTGGCCTGCCCCGATAGGACCTTTGTAAGGAGAGCGGCCTGTAAGCGGGCAGCGCGATTTTTTCTCGCTTGTGGTGTCATCGACTGGCACTGGGCGCACGATCTAGGGTTGTGCCCCTCGCCCAAACACAAAAGGCAAGTATTATGATTATCCCTCTCAGGGATTTTGCCGCCGCAGGTATCACATTCCTTGAACGGCGGGGCCATAGCTCGTGGCAGGAACGCCCGAGAGAGCGCGGCAACACGGGAGAATAGTCAGTCCAGTCCAAGTCAAGCCAAATCCGAGTTTTTTCCAAATCCAAACGATATCCGTTAAGCGTAGTCGAAGTCCGAAGTCCGAAATCCGCTAAACAGTAATCTAACCGAGCGAGCGAAGTTCCAAGCTGCTAGCGCGGCGGAAAAAATGGAACTGAGGAAAGAGCGGGAAAGCAGGGAGCTTATATAGCGGTGGGCGGGGCTACCGCCAAAAAGTTGCAATCCGAAGTCTGCCTAGTGATTCCAGAAGTTTCCGAGCTGAACTGTGCATGCGCAGTAAAACCCATTTGTATGATTCGCAGAGACCACGAAGAAGAAAGGTTATGGGGACTTACAGATGCCATGAAAACCTAATTACCATTTACAGTGTATTCCTATTCACATCTCTTGTGTCAGAAATAAACCTCATGGAGTCAGAAATAAACCTCATGGAACAAAGCAAAAGTTATCATAATAATGGCAAAGCGTTGTAACAATTATATGTGGGATATATCCATTTACATTCAGAAACTTACAATCATAAATGTTCAACTTCTACCCTCTAAAATTTTACATTCTGCAAAATAGAAACTATCGGAGCAAACTTTGTTCTAAATCCTTTGTTGACAATAAATTATTGTCATAATTAAAATTATGTAAATAGTATGCAAATAATCTGCCTACATTTAAGCATACAAAAGATTTTATTCATTTTTTATTATTCCTGTAGGGGGAAAATCTAGCTTTTGTTTGCAGTTTTAATTTTAACTAGCATCAGACTAACTTTAATCTAAGTCAGTGTGGTATCATGGTTTGAGTGTTGGACCACACTCTGGAGACCAGGGTTCAAATCCCCACTCAGTCATGGAAACCACTGGGTGACCTTGGGCAAGCCACACTCTCTCAGCCTCAGAAGAAGTAAGTGCAAATCCCCTCTGACCTAATCTTGCCTAGAAAGCCCGTGATAGGGTCACCATAAATCAGAAACAACTTGAAGTCACATAACAACAAAGATTATTCTTTCCAGTATGTAAACATTCCCATTATTTTTTTTAATGAAATGAAAATTTAATAAATAAATAAATAAATAAATAATGTATAATCAAAACATTAAAAATTCACTTCCAGTAGGTGATTTTCCAATCTGTGAAGTAACCTAAGACCTGTTACTCTGTTACAGTTAAGCAGGTTCTGTTCTTATGTGTAATGGATTGTATTAAGAGCTTGGAAACAACTAGCTACAGTGGTCACCCGGGTTACGAAGGTAATCCGTTCCAGGATTACCTTCGTAACCCGGAAGCTTTCGTTTCCCGGGGAACCACTTTCGCCAACAGACCGCGCGGCCGATTTAAAGGGGCCGCGCGGTTTTTTTCGTATCCCAGGGGATCTTTCGGATCCCGGGGGATACAGTAGCGGTCCTGCCGCTTTCGGATCCCGAGGTTTTCGCAACCTGGGGGATTTGTAAGCCGGGGGACCACTGTATTTGCCTAATTTACATTATCATTGTAATTTATCATGGTATAAATCCACTTTTTCTTACTTTTGAGAACAGGATTTCCTTACTTTTGAGAACAGGCAAATAATAGGTGCGAATTTTAAAATGCAACGCAATTGTAGTTTGCATTTGCACTGAAACTAGTTGGGATTTTATTTGGAGTGATGTCTGCTTGTGCACTAAATCTGAAGGATTAGACATGCCTATGTTCACTGACTTTAAAAAAGTTAACTGTGCACTGAAACCTTGAGTCACTGGCTTACCAGTATACCAATCAGCCAGTGAAAAACAAACAGTACATTTCAAGTTCTTTCTGCTGTGTCAACATTAGACTTCACTGTGCTTGTCTTGCCCACAAAGATGACTCCATTCTGTAGAGAGTCATGCTGGAAAGCTACATAATTGCTCCTCCCCTCGATGGACATGGAAGGAGGGATTAAGAAGAAAGCTACTTCTGCTGTTTGCCCTAGTACATAAAGAAAATAGTAAAGAGGCAACATGCAGCAAATAATTGTAAAAATGTGTTCATACACAATCAACATATAATGACTAAGGGACTGGACAGACAGCCCGACAGCACTGGGTTGGAGACATGGCAACTGGATGCCATGCCCCCAACTGACTCAAAAAAGGAGCCACGAAATGCGGCTCCTATTCCTGGCGCTACAGGCATGCCATAAGGGCTGCGGTGTGGCCTTATGACGCCCCTCATGCACCGTTTGGATGCTGCTCACAAGTGACATCATCATGGCATTAACTGTCAGGTTGGGTGTGCACCAAGATGGTGCCCAGGTGCCGTGACAAGGGCTTGGAGTGCGTAAACGTTCAGCCTTCGGGCAACCCTAGTTCTGGCCCAGGCAGGCACAAATTGTCGGTCTGTTGAGATCCTGAGTCTACATATAATGATTTAAGCATTCACAGAGTTCTGGATCAGAGGCAATACTGTGTTTCCCCGAAAATAAGACAGTGTCTTATATTAATTTTTGCTCCCAAAACTAGGTCTTATTTTCGGGGGATGTCTTATTTTTCCATGAAGAAGAATTCACATTTATTGTTGAACAAAAAAATGGGCATGCTGCCAAACAAAAACTTTGCTAGGTCTTACTTTCGGGGGAGGCCTTATATTTATCAATTCAGCAAAACCTCTACTAGGTCTTATTTTCAGATGATGTCTTATTTTAGGGGAAACAGGGTATCTGCAAAATGGTCAATTTATGAGTGTTACATAGACTTTTACCTTATCACATTGTAACCTATAGTCATACCCATCCCCCACCCCACCCCCCAAAAGTAATACCTCTTGACTCTGGCTACTGTGGAAACCACAAAAGATGAAGATTTTACATTTTGTAATAGAGGTGTGTGCTATTTGCAGTTCTGATTGAGTTTTGATTGATTGAATCATCTATGAATAATGAGAGCTGAAAAAGAATCAACCTGTTATATTAAGTATGCAAAGCCATAAATGTGAAAACATAATAGCAAGGGAGGACTGTGATTTAAAGCTGTCTGATTACTAGAACTGGGAGAATATAAAAACTCTAACCTCCCATTTAGATGCAACGTGGAAGGAGATATTTCACCCGTTTAAGATGAGATAATAATTCTAATTAAATGCAGAAGCAAGCATTCCTGATATTTTTAATGAGGTGCCAGTAACTTTCACTTATTATTATTAACCATTTTTACAGTACTGTGCCAGGTAATTTATGTTTGTTATCTGATTCATCTTAGAGATATGACAGAATTATTTGTTCATCAAGGGTTAGACCTGAAGCTCAGCAACATATCTCATTTAGAACTGTGTTTTCTCCATGAGCTTTCAAGCCCATACTTTGTGTCCTCTTCACCTTTGCTGCAATGATATTACTGGCTGCAGTTTACTTGAAGGAGTTATTCAGCATATGAGTGCTACAGAAAAAAACATTCTCTGTTGATGTCTAGCCATGAGAAGTGCAAGGCTGGACATTCATAATGTGTATTCACTAGCACTCCACAAACATGCACAGAATTCTATTGACTTCAAACAACATTGAATCAGGGATGTGAGAAGCTATGTTAGAGATCTACTAGACAGATTCATTTACTAAGGCTTTTGAGCTAACAATCAATGACCTTCTATTAAGCACATGAAAATCAAAGGAGAAAAGATACTTGCATTTCCACTTGTGACAAAAACCTTATTTGCAATGATTTTCCAAGTATACTGCCACATCATCTTTCTGCATCCTGACTATAAAAAAAATTACCTTAAAAATAAAAAATAAACAACTAGACAACAATACTAGTATGAGCTTTCCCAAGTGACATAAAATTCACAAATTAGGTGGAATATCCTAGATAAAATAGACAAAGAGTTTCAGCTAAAGCAGATATAAATTCTTGAGCAAGACATTTATTTGTATGCTGCTATTTCTAAAGTAAAATAAAATACAATAAAAATAACACTATTCAAGACTTGGAAGAAATAAAATGATGGATGCAATACACAGAAGAGCTATATAAAAGCCATATGGAGATGAACCCCAAATTCTAAAATTTGATGTGGAAGCTGCAATAAGAGAAATGGCAAAAAACAAATTACCAGGAACAGTTGATATTCCAATTGAGCTGCTAAAATCCACATTGACAGAGTCAACTATAGTGCTAACTAACATATGTCAACAGATGTGGAAAACAAAAAAATGGATGACAGACTGGAAACAATCAATATATATCCCCATCCACAAAAAGGAGACACAAAAGATTGTAGCAACTATAGAACCATAGCGCGAATATCCCATGCAGGCAAAATTATGCTCAAATTTCTACAACATAGACTCCAACCATACATGGAGAAATCTCAGAGGTTCAAGAAGGGTTCAGGAAAGGAAGAGGCACAAGGGACCACTTTGCAAACATATGATGGCTCATGGAGTGCACCAGGGAATTTCAAAAGAAAATCAGCATGTGTTTTATAGACATGCCTTTGACTGCATAGATCATGAAAGGCTATGGAATGTCCATAAAGACATGGGAGTGCCAGCAAATCTGATAGTCTTGATGAGGAATCTGTACTCAGGAAGAAGGCTACTGTCAGAACAGAACATGGAGAAACAGGATGGTTCCCAATTGGCAAAGGAGTCAGAGAAGGCTGCATCTTATCATCCTACTCATTCAACTTATATGCAGAACAAATTGTAAGAACAGCGGGCTTGGACACAGAAGAAGGAGGAGTGAAAATAGGAAGAAGGAATATCAACAATCTGAGATATGCAGATGACACCATCATACTAGAAGAAAACTTCAAAGACCTGGAACAACTACTAAGAGAGATCAAAGAAGAAAGTACAAAGGCAGGCCTATTGTTGAAAGAAAACAAAAATAATGACCACAGAGAACCTACGCAAATTTGAATTAGAAAATGGAGAAATAAAAATAGTAAAAGAATTCTCATACGTAGGATCAAACGTTGATAGAAATGAAGACTGCAGCTAGGAAATCAGAAGAAGATTAAGAATGGGGAGGGTGGTTATGAAAGAACAAGAGAAGATCCTACAATGCAAGGATATACAACTGAGCACAAAGTTAGAATCATACAAGCCATTGTATTCCCTTTTGCCATGTATGGATATGAGAGCTGGACAGTTTAGGAGGAGAATAGGAGGAACATTAACTCATTTGAGCTGTGGTGCTGGAGAAGAGTGCTAAGGATTCCATAGACAGTCAAAAAGACAAACAAATGGGTCCTGAAGCAGATCAAGCCAAAAATCTCCCTAGAAGCCAAGATGGCAAAACTCAGGTTGTCGTACTTTGGACATATCATGAGAAAAAAAACAGTAATGCTAAGAAAAGTAGAGGGAAGTAGAAAGAGAGGAAGGCTGCATGCAAGATGGATGGACTCTATTAAAGAGATCACAAGTATGAGTTTGCAGGAGTTGAGCAGAGCAGTGGAGTATAGAGGGTCTTGGAGATGTCCCATCAACAGGGTCACCAATGGGGTTGAGATCGACTCGAGGGCGGTTAACAACAAAAAATTCTGAAGTAAATATAATGAAGTTTTCTAGATGTCTGTGCCTAGGCAATGTGCAAAGAAGATTATAAGGGTCATCTGCACTTTATGACTTTGCTTCAAATTGATTTTTAAAAAGGAATATTAAAAGGATTTATCTACTGGCTCTTCAAAATAGATTGGTTTATTTGGCTTAGAAAAAAGGGAGTTTGACAGAGGATTTAAATCCATTTAAGAACTAAATCAAAGAGAACTAAGGTGGTGTGAGAAAATTAAGGCCGAATGAAACGTTTGGTACATATGCAATTGGAAAAAAAAAAAAAACATCAATGAGGTTTAGGTTAGAAAGAAGATTTAACCGTTAGAGGCATGCATTTGTGAAATAGCTTCTCAGAACAATTACATTAAAGGCAGACTTGGGCAAATGCATGAAGAGTTTCATGTTGTACCTTATGAGTGCAGAAGCAGATTTACTGGATGAAAGGAAATTGAAAAAGTGAGGGAGAGATGAGGACAAGAGTTATTGCCTGTTTTAATACAATACAATTTTATCTAGCTCTTACAAGAGGCAAAATAATTACTCCATAACCAGCATGATCCTATCAATGTTTGCTTTCAAGTCATATGAATATATGCTGCTTTCTGAATTTTAGATGATCCCTCATGTCCTCCATCAAATGTTGAGATTAGGTATGTGCACCTCATTCCACATTCCTGATACTTCTTCTCTTTACTGACCTATGCTCTATTTTCTCCCTGTTTTTGTTGATTGCCTGCTTTATTGTGTACCTTCAGATCATTTCTGATTTATAGTGACCCCAAGGAGACTCTATCATGGGTTTTCCTTGCAAGATTTGCTCAGAGCAGGTTTGTCATTGCCTTCCTCTGAAGTTAGCAGAGTGTGATTTGCCCAAGGCCAACCACTGTGTTTCCATTACTGAGCGGGGATTCAAACCCTGGTCTCCAGAGTTGTAGTCCAACACGTAAACCATTACACCATACTGGCTCTCAGCCTTTATATTTACTGTGTTCCAGTTTGATGTACATTGGTTTGCAGTAGCTGAGATTCATGAAGCGAGTAAGATTCCTTCTTTCAAAAAACCAGCTAGTTTCTGAAGAGACAGAAGCTGCACAAATGTACTTTGGAATCTGGAAGGAAAACTATTATAAATCCTCTATGTAAATTGAACATGTAAATCAAGTTAATTTTTTTAATGGGTAGCATATAAATTGTTTTAGTTGGACTGTTTTTACTCTGATTTATTTTAATTTTATACTGATAATATGAATGTATATCCTGATAATAATAATAATAATAATAATAAGAAGAAGAAGAAGAAGAAGAAGAAGAAGAAGAAGAAGAAGAAGAAGAAGAAGACCTGCCTCTCCCTGTGGATCAAGGCAGGATTACAACACAAGATAAAAATACAAAAAATACAAATACATAATAAAACATATATTAACCCCCAACACTCTCTATGATGGGAATTGAAACGCATGGATACTTTAGAATCGGGACGGAAAACTGCTCTAAATCCTCAGTATAAGTTGGAACATGTAAACAGTAGGCACTTTAACACAAGGTGTAGATATTCACTAGATATAAGAAGATTATATCAGCACAATAAATAATTCATGAGATACCTTAAAAATGCCCTCTGTAATTTTCCCTGGGAGCAAATTAATTCACAGGGAGCTAGATTTAGAGAAGAGTGCTTTTAAAAAACCAAGTAGCAAAAGCTTGCTAAGATCATGGATAATTTTATTTTTAAAACACTTGTAGGACACCACTGGAAGCACCAGGTAAACACTCATATCTATATTGAATGGAAAACTGAAATTACAAGGCTCAGAAAGGGGCGGGGGGCATCAATTGATTCACATGCAGTAATTCAGTGCAGAAAACTGGTATTGGCTTCCGATTATCTGGATTATACTAGAAAGGGCTGTGTATTTTTGGAAGCAGGCTTCCATGCATAGATCCCCATTACTGAATTGGGATAAAGGAAAGCAAGTTAGCTCAGTATGTTCCACCTAGGAGATCTGTGCTTGATAAATAAACCAGAATTTAAATTGTGGCTGAGACCTTGTTTAAGTCTAGACATTTTAGTCAAAAAGTCGATGTAAACAACCTGGGTCAACTTATCTATGGGTCAAGGGTACCTTTTACGTGGCTTTCAGCTTATGTTGAAAGCTCTGCACCATTTCCTGAATGGCCTGCCATGAGCACGAGCTCCATTATTCTCAATGGGTCTTGAGCATCGATGGAATTTGCCTTACATGGCGGGATCTGGAATGGATCCCTCACATAAGGCAAGGGACAAAAGTGAGGGCTTAATCCATTCCTAGGGAACTTAAAAGAAGCACCAACCTCCTCTACTCTCTCTGCCATGGCACCGCTTTTGGCATTTTTGAATACATGGGCAGGAAAATGTCCACTGCGGCTCTTTGGTGCTTCCTCTCAAAGAAATGCAGAGTGAGTAGAAACGGTTGGTGCTTCTTTTAGGTTCTCCCACCACTCTATATTTAGAAAAGGGGATTCAGCAACATTATTCTGGCAATGAGGAATTGGGTTTTGAAGGATCTGAATGAACTATTTGTAGATGTTTGCCAGCTTTTCTGGGTTAAAATCAGGCAAAGTTATTGCATTAAAGTTAAAAGCTATAATCATGGCTAATGTAGTCACCATTTCCTTAGCTTTACATCCTTTCTGTTTTCTTTGCCCCACTGCTAATGTAGTCACCATTTATTCTAGTTTCTTCCTCATTCATCCAGCCTTTAAGGTGAACACAGTTATGCCAGCCAGAATTTTTCAAGTTCTTTGGCATCATTTTCCTTTGCTTTGTCCTGTACATACATACTTCGATACATACCCCAAACGAAAGAGAAGACATTTTCCTATTTTCATATAATGAATGAATGAATGAATGAATGTTTAATGTCCACTTCTTCTTATCCTTAAACAAAGCTGCAGCACTGTACAGACCTCCGGTCCCCTCTCAAAGTTTAATGCTAAATTTGTAAGACCTCATACCCCACCCTTTACAATATGACTGCTACTACTTGCCATCAACTGACAATCTAACAACAGGTAGGCAGTTGTATCTCTAGTGACATGGCAAGATGTTAAGTATCCATGCTAAATGCTCTTGCCATGTCATCATCCTCTCCAACCTGGCCCATTGGATTCTCTCTGTTTATCAACTTGTCTTCAGAATCAATTCCACACAAAAGGTAATTAATTGTGTTTTCTATATTTTATATCAGTAGCAACGTGATCCCCTTTTCATTTAACATGCTGTTGATTTACCAAAGTACTCACCTAGTTGAAAAATTTATTTAAGACTTTGGATTTGTTTTGTAAATATGTATGTAAAAGATGTTTTCTTAAAGTTTAAACCAACAGAAGTTGCACCATTATTTGGAATCAAATGTCTACACCTCTCATCAGTCATACAGTTGCACAATAGTAGTGATTCATGTTAATATACCTTTTTTCCTAATTGTGATGTACTTCACACAGTGATGTTCAAATCCATTTCACTGCCTGCACACTAGAAGAGCATTCAAAAATGTTAAAAGAAAAGAGAAAAGTGAACTTCATCGTTCTCAGCACAGAAGGGATTTCTCATGGAATAAAATTATAATAGCAAATTAACAGTATTAAAATAAAAATGTCCATAGGGAGAGAGGAAGCATGCACTGGAAATAGCACAACACATAAACACAACCATGTTGTCCTTCACCAATTTCTCTTGAGTCCCTGGAAAATAACATTTTATGACTTCAAGGGATAATTTGATTGCCCTTTAGAATATAAAGTCTAGCTTTTTGTGGTTTCAGACATTAAAAGCTGTTTTTGTAGGCATGCCTCTACTTGTTATGCATGCTGAATTAATAAAATAACCAAGGCTCTGTGGAGTTTGGCCATTAAGGCCACCTTGGGGGCAGAGTCAGGACATGGCATCCATGTGACGCACACCCTGTCTCCGCTCCCAGGACACCATGATGCCACAAGCTGCTTCACATGGTGCACGGCATCACAGCACTCCTCTGGTGCTTCATCCACATGATGCAGTGCCAAAGGAGCACCTTAAAGCCATGGTGGTGTGGCTATCATGCCCTTTCCAGGATGCAAAAAGGAGCCACTTTTTACGGCTCCTTTTTGCGGCCTGGAAAGGGCAGATCGGGACAGTGGCATGCAGTTTCCGCGGCCCCGATCTGGCACACCTGAAGGCAGCTGCAGCAGAAACACTGTACTAATCTATATTTGTCACTGAGATACCATGATGATAGTTTGATTTCCCTTTGCTCTATGTATCTTTTATTTATAAAGATATAGGGGGGAAATCACCATGTAGAATATATAGGGGGAAAATAATAAGACAAAACATAATTCTGATCTCTCTTCAACAAAGGAAATCTTCAGATAATTTGACTGAGGAAATCTGCAGATACATTCCATTTTTAAAGTCTAATACCTCACAAGTCTCACAAGTCTCATGGGAAATAGACCTGAATAGGAATCATGCAGTTGGAAGGTTAAAGTGGCAAATATTCTCTTCTTTAAGGAAAATAAACTAGGTCTGTAATCTTATACAACAGGGGTGGTCACCATGTGACACTTCAAATTATACTGAATTACAACTCCCAGTTTTTCACTATTGGCTATGCTGGCTAGAGCTGCTAAGAGCTGCAGTTCTTCAGCTTCTGGATTGTACTAGCTAACATTATTTTCCTTCTGTTTGCATACACAAAAAATCTGCCCACAACTGAAAAGTGTTACAGATATCTAACTACAATGAGAGAAATTATTTTGAAGACTACATTATAAAGTATCACAGAGAATCAAAACTAGCCACAGCTAGATTTAAAACAGAAGTCCAGTATACCTCAATTAACAAAGCCTCTGACTAAGAATCATAGAATCATAGAATCATAGAATCATTGAGTTGGAAGAGACCACAAGGGCCATCCAGTCCAACCCCCTGCCATGCAGGACCTCCAAATCAAAGCATCCCCGACAGATGGCCATCCAGCCTCTGCTTAAAGACCTCCAAGGATGGAGACTCCACTACGCTCCGAGGGAGTGTGTTCCACTGTCGAACAGCCCTTACTGTCAGGAAGTTCTTCCTAATGTTGAGGTGGAATCTCTTTTCCTGCAATTTATATCCATTGTTCCGCGTTCTAATCTCTGCAGCAGCAGAAAACAAGCTTGCTCCCTCCTCAATATGACATCCCTTCAAATATTTAAACAGGGCTATCATATCACCTCTTAACCTTCTCTTCTCCAGGCTAAACATCCCCAGTTCCCTAAGGCGTTCTTCATAGGGCATGGTTTCCAGACCCTTCACCATCTTAGTTGCCCTCCTTTGGACCCGCTCCAGTTTCTCCACATCCTTTTTGAATTGTGGTGCCCAGAACTGGACACAGTATTCCAGGTGGGGCCTGACCAAAGCAGAATAGAGTGGCACCATTACTTCCCTTGACCTAGACACTATACTTCTATTGATGCAGCCTAAAATTGCATTGGCCTTTTTAGCTGCTGCATCGCATTGTTGACTCATGTTCAGTTTATGGTCTACTTGGACTCCTAGATCCCTTTCACATGTGGTCTCTTTCAGCCAGGTGTCCCCCATTTTATATCTGTGCATTTCATTTTTCCTCCCTAAGTGCAGAACCTTACATTTCTCTGTGTTGAATTTCATCTTGTTAGCATTGGCCCAGCTTTCTAGTATATTCAGGTCATTTTGAATTTTGATCCTGTCCTCTGGGGTATTAGCTACTCCTCCTAGTTTAGTGTCATCTGCAAATTTGATAAGTATGCCCCCAATTCTGTCATCCAAATCATTAATAAAGATGTTGAACAGCACTGGGCCCAGGACAGAGCCCTGTGGGACCCCACTGGTCACTTCTCTCCAGGATGAAAAGGAGCCATTGTTGAGCACCCTTTGAGTTCGGCCACTCAACCAATTACAAATCCATGTAACAGTTAACTTGTCTATCCCACATTTTTCAAGCTTGTTTGCAAGAATGTCATGGGGAACCTTGTCAAAGGCCTTACTGAAATCGAGGTAAACTATATCCACAGCATTCCCTTCATCTACCAAGCTGGTAATTTTATCAAAAAAAGAGATCAGGTTCCCTTTGTGCAAAGACATTTTGCAGGAGCCTTTTCTTGTCTTCTGTGTAGCTGGAAGTTTTTTTGTGTTGTTTTGTTTTTTTCAACAGTAGCACTAGGAAGATGCTAATGGAGGGCTGGAGAAAGATAGAATTTAAGCTTTGGGTTCAGTAGCATGTCTGCAATAAACAGTGCAATACAGCTTGCCGTAGTCCTGACTAGAGTAAACCCATCACATCAATGGAATTTACGTATGTGGTGAGTCACCATTCCACAATTGATTCATCAATAGAATGGCAGCCAATATATTTAACACGGGTGATCCAGTCTTGCTTTTTGGCCTTTCTGTTATTGATTCTTTAAATAAATAAATGAATAAATAAATGGATTGTTACACTGGAGGAAACATTGGTCATGTCAAGTAACATTAACAAGTTATATTATGATGTGTAATATAGACTTTGTAAGAATTTGGACTTTAGTGTATTCCGGAGAGGAATCCAAAGCACTGTCTATTCCTAGTTATATTAAAACACTTTTTAAAAAAAATAAAAAAAGTCTTAATAGCTCAGGGCAGAACATATGTTTTGCCTTTGATGATCACAGGCTGAATTCTTAGTATCTCTAGTGAAAGCATCACAATTATCCAGGCCGAAAAGGGTTCTTAGAACACTAATAAACAAGGAGGGATTATGTCTCAGTGGAAGAGTCCTGAAGCATCTAGGTTCAGTACCTGATATCACCAGTTAAAGGAGTAAGCGTAGCCATTTCACAAGGTTTGATTTTACCACAAATGCATAATAGGTCCATGTTACCCACCAACCAACTAGCTATGTAACGCTTGGAATGTACACACATCCTTTTCACTTCATCGATACTGGAGAACAAGGTGCACTGCCCACAGTCCCGCACCCCAGTACATATTCCCACAATGTATACCAGGCTGATGAAATAAAATAAAATAAAATAAAATAAAAGATGGGCATGTGTTTCAATCATACATAGATCCTGTAATCTAAAAAACTACTCCTCAATGTAGTAGTCTTTGGACTGGCGCCAGTCTACAATCTATTGGTTGCTGTTTCACAGCAAGATTCAGAATAGAAAGGAACTGTTGTACTCATTGGTTACAGATATGGAGCATGAAACGCAGAGGAGAAAACCCTGCCAGTCCCTCACATAAGACAGCTTAAGAAGCACTGATCTAAACCAGTCCTGAACAAAATCCATAAACATCTTTTGGAATAAACCATAAAAACTTTAAATAGACCTAATGTTGGGCTGAAATTCTTGGTCCAACATTTTTCAGTATTTTATGGGACAAGGGGAACCCCTTCCCAGAAAATTGTATTTAGTTATTTAATGAATGTATATTCCACCTTTCTCCCAAGATGGAATGGTAGCTTACGATAATTTTTTTTTAAAAAGTTAAAGCTCCATCATGAGCTAGAAAGGCTGATGATTGTGGGATTTGCTAACCTTTCAGGGTCAGGTAACCTTTGCTTACCTAAAGGTCAGAGCTGACTGGTAGTTCAACCTAGATAGGAAACTGGGTACTAAAGGAAGTCTACCTGCACAGTACCTCATGAATCCAAATGATATGTGGATTGAACTCTGAATTGAGAAGAAGAACTGCTAAGTTAAAACAACTTTTCGGTTTTATATCAGTGTTCAGCAGTCCTCAATTGCCCTCCTTTATAAATATTAGGATTTTATTTCTTTTTCAGAAATAGCTAGTTGCCATACTACATTTCTTGAATAGATGCAGTATGCTGAATAATAACAATAACAACACTAATTAGTGTGGTCAGAATAATATTACTATTATCAAATTAATTTGGTAACATAATACTATAAGTCTTTCCTTTTATTCCATTGTAAAAGAGTGAAAACAACCGATTCCCTATTTTAAATATAATGGAATAAGATTTCAGTGCACAAAAGCTGTCAAAGCTGTTGATCTTTTTCGAAAAAGCTTTTATGGAAGAAAGGATAAAATGACCTTCAAGGATCTATAGTGTCTGATTGTCTGCAGAAGTAAGCTAATCACAAGATGAAGCTCTTGAATCTATGCCAGACTTCATGATGAAACTGTGCAGTTTTCAGCAATAAAAGAATTTTCATCAAATAATTGGAAACAGCTCCAAAGTGGGAATTTACTAATAGTAGCTTTCTCTGCACTAGGATGGATATAGCACCAAGAATACAGGGTGCTAATGCATTTACTACATGCATAATGCAAATAGGAATATATGTTTGTTATTTCCTAAACTTTCTGTTCTCAAATCCCTCCCTTAGAGTAAATAGGATTTTAGCCCTTTTGTAGAAAATCAGTTAACTGGTCTCAGAATTAAGGCTTCGAGGAAGCTCATCCCACTGGCAGTGTTCAAACCTCCAATTACTTTCATACTTTTTGTGCAGTTTCATATGCAGAGGTCAAAAATGATGAGGTTCTTTCTTACTCTTGCATTTTTAAGGCAAACTAGTTTCCCACTCAGTCACTTTTGGCTCAAATCCAGTGCAGCTGTAACAGCTCCCATCTCCTCAAAAAATACCATTTAGCAGCAATCACATAATGCCACTCTCTACTAAGGGCCCACAACAAAGAGAACATGTCATATAGTACCCTAAGTGATACCCATAGTGGTTTCCAGAACTTCATTTTTATGATACAATCATGCAGCCTTGTGAGATGAGAACATTGAATTCTACTGAATCGGAATCACAAAAGTTGACTCTATTAAATAACTGTCCATCTTGCTGCACTTGGGAGAAGGAAGCATTCACCTCTTACAAAGATAAAGAGAATATCAATGTGGCTAATCTTGTCAAAGCAGAGCAATTGCAAAGCAATTCCATACAGTAACTCACTCTTCTGGAGCCAAAGATCCACTTCTGCAAGTGGAAGATGCTTCAACTAGCATGTGATATAGACTCAGTGATTCTCATTTATCCCTTCTCCTCATTACGGCCCTTCCCTCCACTCACGGTCCAAGCCGTTCCACGTGGTCTCTCAACAGCTCTCAGGAATGACTTTCTGAGGCTCCAAGTGGATACAATGGGAAGTAAGCTAGGAAAGACCTTTTCTTTAAGCAGAACAATATGCACAGCTCTTTCAATCTTGCACTTTTTAACTCAGTATATATTACACCTGACCACCTGATTTCTAAAGTGTAGACACATCCCTAGAGAATTAAACTAAATCCTTTAAACATAAATCAAAATAAGAAATTAAATTTGCTGTTTACAAACTCCAGCTATTTGTAAAGAGTGATGAAACTATCATAGATAAATGTGAATGCTAAAGAGTGTGAAAAGGGTTTCCAATAAAATAAAATAACTATGCACATAGGCATGAAGCACAACCAAAGACATCTTGAGTTATGTACAGCTCACTAAATTTTGACTTCAGTTCATATCTGTGGAAGATTGTTCTAGGTTACCTTAGGTCCTGTACTGGAGGAAAGTGGGCTATAAAATACAGAGAGAGAGAGAGAGAGAGAGAGAGAGAGAGAGAGGATTCAGTGCTTTATGCAGGCACAATGCTGCTTCATCTCCTAACCATACTCAGGAGACTAAAGGTGGTCCAAGAATCCTACTCTTCTCCCCTGGCACATATGTACTCTCCTTCCCCACCTTCCATTTATTTTTAAAGCAAACATAATGTCACACTGTATTCACACTGGCATTTTTACTGTGATTAGCTCCAGAACACAATTTGCAACCGTGTTTAGAAGAACGTTTACAAATGATGTGAGAAGTGAAATGTAATTAGCAAGAATAAATGTTCAGACATAGTGTTTCAATTTTAATTCCAGAATGGGATAGGGGAAAATTAGCATATGAGAGAGAAGGGGCAGGAGTACATACTTCCATAAGGCTCCTAAAATGTCTGAATTTTAAAATCAAAGAACACTAAAAAGCTACTATAATCTATTTCTTGTAGGTTGTGAACTACAGGATACAAATCCTTGTTTTTCCCATTCTTGCATGGGAATATTTCTCCACACATACAAGTCTGTAAGATGTCTTTTTATTATTATTGGACAGTTTTCACATTTGTGAGAATGTTTTGTTTTTGTTTTTTTGGTGCAAATCGAATAAATGGCATAAAATTCACAAACAATAATGCTAAACTATGACAATCACTGCCTTCTTGTACGCACGTAAAAAACCCCAGAAGCACCGAATGGGTTGTTTTTGTCTTTTTGAGTAATCCTTTCATTCTTGCTGTATGTGCTTTGCTTCATAAAAGGAAAAGATTAGTCTTGCAAAGAGACCAACTGGGAAGCCGTGACAAGGGAGAAAAGTATGTGCTTGCTTGTGTTGGAGTCAAGAGATCTATGGCCCGAGTTATAACTACATTATTTTAAACTGTACTTTATGCTGGCCATTCACTCAATCTTGACACTCTGCCAGTTTAGATTATCAAGAGTTGATAAGCTTTTTCTACTGCTAAGATACCATCTGGCTCAAAATATGGCTCTTGCATCTTTCAGGAACATGAATACACATGTGTGTATTTTTGAAAATAGAGGAGGGAAGTTAAAATTTCTTAAAATCTACTATTTCTGCACATATAATTATTATTTATGAATATGATGCAGGTGTCAATATGTACATATGGAGGAAGAAAGCATACCACCTCATGATGGCTTGGAGAAAACAATACGTGAGGAAAAAATAGCAAGATTTTACTTTTCCAAACAGCCAAATTATTTGGATAGGGCAGATAAAGAGCTCCCACTAAAGTTAAGTAAACATATTTAATTTTTTTTCTAGATTGAGTATATTATTACTAATGTTTTATGCATATGTCACTGTGTTTCAAAACTATAGCAGCAAGAAAACGAATCCCCCCCCCCCCGAACTTGGGATTCTGAATATGTTTTCCCATGAAAAGACAGATGTTTCTCTCACTACAGGTTAAATATACAAACAGGTTGCTTCCCTGTAACTATGGTTCTTCTAGACTTCATCTGTGACTTTGCACAAATGGCATTTCTGTGCCTGCACAATGTAATTTTTGGAGCTTCAAAAGCTATAGAGGTGGTGTTTTGGAGGCAGCCCCATCCCCTTCCTCTGAGTATATAAGTGTCCTTGCTCTTCCTAGCCTCAGTTTCAAATGCAGCAGAATCAAGGAAAGAGGAGTGCAGGTTCTGTGAGGTCACAGATGTAGAAAACATGATGGTTTGCCATCTTGCTGAAAATGCCAGGAAACAGTGGAAAGGTAACATTTAATTGAAGAGAGGCATGGCTTTTTGTTAGAGAGGGAAGAGAAGGTGTTGAGGGCATGTGCAATCTTGGCCTTCAGTGGGGCCACTTACTTCTGTTGGATGAAGAGAAGGAATTTTTTACCATTTATAGAAATAGGATTTCCATGTGGAAAGTTTGTGGGCTGCCTCTAGGATCTATTGTGCTGGGGATGGAAACAGTGTTATAGGCTGAGTTTCCATACCATGACTTCCAGCATAGGAAGGTCTAGGTTTTTCCTCTTGTGAGGGTGAGAAGACCTTGCCTGAGTGGAAGGTGGAGAAACGTTTCATTGGAGAGGTGGAGGAGCAGGGTGAACCATGTCTGCCCCAGCCACCATGCGGTGACTAAGAGACATTTGGCCCAGTTATGTTGACTGTCTTTGTGGTCATTGGGTAGTGGGGAAAGGCATACTGGAGGGACCCATGGCATATCTCCTATGTTTCCTGCCCTGCCCTAAACTCAATGTCTAATGAACAAATTGCAAGCTGCTCTGATAGCCTTGGCTGAAGAGCAGGGTATAAATAAATAAATAAATATTATTATTATTATGAGCAGAACATCACACATTGATGGTTTTTGGGGAAGGCAAACAGGTCTATCTGAGGGTACCCAAGTTATCAGGGACAGTATGAAGGGTGTTTGAATGGAGCATACGCTCATGTGATGACAGAGAGGTATGACTGTGTGTGTCTGCTAGGGAGTTCTGGTCACCAGGAAGGTGAATAGCCAAATGAGTCTTGGGATGCACCAATTCCAAAATTGATATGCCAGTTGTAATAGGGTGTCTGAATGTCTCCCACTTTGTTTGTCAACATAGTAGACCAAAGTCATGTTGTCTGAGACCACTTGGATAGTTGCCTGTGACTAGATCTTCAAAGTATCTTCAAAGGCTTTGATCACTGCTAGCATCGCCAGGGTGTTGATGTGGTAACTGGATTCGCCCCTGGACCATTTTCCCTTCTAGTTGAGTTCTTCGACCCTATAGGGATGCATCCATGTCTAAATATTAGCAAAGGCGGGGGGGGGGGGGGACAACAACATGCCTGCACTGAGGTTAGTGTCTATCATCCACTAAGGTAGGTACTATCGGACTTGGTCCAGGATAATTAGGACTTCACTTGAGAGTCCTGGAGAAGGTAAAAGATGCTTGGAAGAGTCTCAGACTTGGAGAAGTCTGGTGTATGTTATCATGGATGTCATCAATGTCATATAGCCTATGAGGATCTGAATATGCCATGTGGAGACATTTGATTCACACGTGAGAAGCCTGGAAGCTTTGTCTTGTGGTAGGAAGGCCAGTTGTGACCATGAATCAATAATGGCCCCTATCAAGACGATAGTTTGGGTCAGTACCAGGAAGGACTTGATGTGCTTTATTAAATAACTATAGGAGCTCTAGTGTGGTGTCAAAGCTGTGAAGAAGATGTGTGTGAGATTGCAACCTTGAGCCAGGAGTCGATATATGAGAACAAGACAATGTCACATTGTCAAACATGAGCTGCTACCACTGCCATGTATTTTGTAAAGATATGAGATGTGGTACAGAGGCCAAAGGAAGGATGTAAAAATGATATGGTTGCCCATCTAGTGCAAAACAGATGTATTTCTGATGAGCTAGGTGGATTGAAATGTGGAAACACACATCTTGAAGGTCGAGCATGGCAAGCCAGTAACCTTTCAGATTGCAAAGAAATAATGCTGAAGCATTTTGGGTGTATATCATGGTTAAAGTCTCAGAGCTCTAGAACAGCAGGAGATACCATTCTTCTTTTCCACAAGAAAATAACAGGAATAAAAACTTGATGCTGAGGGAGAGGTCAGTACCTGTAACCTGTAATGGAATAACTGTGCCTTATGATTTTGAGGACCCTATGTCTGATGTGATGGAGGCTCACAGATGGTAAAAGATGGGAAGTCTGTCTGTGAAAAATAGGTGGTGGATTCAACAAGGGTGGGGTTGTTCTGAAAGGAGTCACAGATGATGTTTGTAACGGTCCTGAGACGTATTCTTGTACTGGGGTGATTTGAATTTTTCCTGAAAGGATGGTTTGTGGAGTTGAGTTTGTTGGAGGGATTGTTTTGTGTTCCAGGGGTAGGTCAGGCTGAGTGCCTGCTGGGTGCCTTCCAGAGAAACAGTTTGAGGTGGCAGTCATGCTGGAGACTGAACATGTGGGCCAAAACTTGTGGATATGTTCCAAGTGTTCATTCGTGGTTGAATGAAAGAGGCCCTGCTTATCAAAAGGTAGGTCTTCAATGATGTTTTGAGTCTTGGGTGACAGGCCTGAGGAGCAGAGCCGAGCATGACAGGATAGGGCTATGGCCCCTGCTATGTCTTTGCCTCCACAGTATGATATGTGGTAGGCTTAGCTTATCTGTTGAATCAATAATGTATGGGCTTCCATATGGATTGCTATGGTCACCCTGTGTTCCTCTTCAAGATGGTGATCTAGAAATGAGGAGCATTTGTCCCAGAGGAACTGCTGCTATGACTCCATGCAGGCACTGTAATTAGCTATGTGGAACATCAGAGAGGAGATCAAGTAGAATTTGCACCGTATTGCATTAAGTTTTTCCCCTACTTGTCTGAGAAGGTAGAATGGAGGCACACGGAAGAGGTGGATTGTTTCTACGATTATAGAATTTTGGGTGGTGTGTAAGCGACTCACAAACAGAATCTACTAGGTGGCAGGCAGATTCTATCTTCTTCAAGGTGGGGGGAATCAAGGAAGGCGTAGTCCAAAACTTCTGTGGCATTTGAAGGAGATGCAGAAGAGAGAAGGAGAAGCCAGAGATGGAGAGTCGTGTTGGTGCTTTTGGCAAATCTGGTCCTGAATCTGAGTTTTGGAAGCTGTATCTAAGGTTTGGACTGTGAATCTGAGGGATTTTGCCATGCAAAGAATATGATATACAAAGGTGTGTATTTGATCTGGTGGAGAAGGTAAGTCAGACTGTCCCAGGGAAGATTCTGTGGAGACTTCAAAAAAAAAAAAAAAGCCTCATGAGGAGAGGAGACTATCACTGTAAGATGTGGAGTTGGTCCTGATGTTTGCTTATGGTTGTCTGATGTTTGCTTATGGTTGAGAGACAGAGATGGCTTTCTGCAGTCCATAGGGTCAACCGTGAATGTAGATTAAGAAACCATCTTGACACATAGGGACGGTGTCAAGGAGGTAGTTGGTACTTACATGCCTGTTTATCCATAAGACGTTTGGAACCGTCTGTGGTCAAATCCATGGTTGACTGATTGCAATCACTGGGTTTTCATTAGAGAAACTGAGGCAGTGTTTAGGGCCACATGCTGTGTGGCTGAGAGCAGGGCTCTAAGGGCCTGTTTCCAGAGCTGGGCCTGAAGTTGTGAGGTGCAGTTACGGAGAGTCTGGAAGAGACAGAGGGGGCACCAGCCCTTCTCTGGGATATTTCCTTGGCAGGGTGTGAAGGAGAATGACAGTGCCAAAAATACTTAGTCTCTTGGGTCTGATTCAATAACTGAGGAAGAACAGCCAAAGCAAAAGGAATAACTGAAGACTAGTCAGAAAAATAGACCAAGTCTTAAACCAAAAGTGAAAGAGATGTTCATTAGAGAAGCTATAATTGACACTATTGCTGTGGCAGATGAAAAAGAATTGAGGCTAGGAGGGGCAAAGCAACCTATACACCTCAGAGGAGTGGGCCAGGGCTACCACTGAAACACCACATCTACAGCTTTAGAAGCTCTGAAAATTGCATTGCATAGGTGCAGAGATCCCATTTGTGTGAGTCACAGAGACCATGAAGAAGAAGCATCTCTCCCTAGTTTGAAAAAAACAGAAAAAAAATCTTTTGAGTTAACACTGGCTGAGATCTCAGTCATACCCATAAATTCCAGAATTTCTTTTGCAGGTTAGCCATCAACAGATATGGCTATTGGCAATACATTAGCAGAAATTATATTTTAGATTTCAGAATGGTGGAGAAAAAGATTCTTATCAATCTTCAAAGGCCTGCTTTTGCATATATTCAAAGTGAAATAGCAAAACTGCAGTCTATTTTGGGATGACTTCTTGTGATAATTTTGGTATGCTGCTCAACAACTATAGCAATGTCATATCTTAGCCAAACATTTATCCTTTAAAAAAAAGAGTTTGTGCATTTGATTTGCAGAGATGCTGAACACACCAATTTGATTATGACACAATGTATAGTAGCAGTAAGCATACATGAGCCATTGAGTAGTATCTACATGTCTATCTCTTTGTCTTTTTTAAATAGTGCTTTCTGGAACAAAATATTTTCAAACGTCGAAGTTTCTCACAGCAATTAATTCGCAGATAGGCACAGATGCACAGACATCTCTTTTTGTGAGAGGTGTTAAAATACACTCCTCCCTCTGTTGGGAGCCTTTCCTGCTTCTCTTATTCAGTATCCTTTATCAGTTCCATCCTGTGTATCGTGATTCATGCAGAAACAGTTTCCACATGAAGATTATCTTAATATGTCACTACTGGTGAAGATCTCCTAAGCCAGGCTTTGAAAAGAGCATTTGTAGCTTGTTGTGTCTTGTGTTAAATGAGAGGTAAACTTTACAAGTCCTGGAATTCTTCTCCAGCTCAGGCTAAAATTAGTGAGAGGACTGCTGGTCCCCCTGGGGTGGGACCAGTGCTTTTCATTGCCAAAGCCACCTGGGGTTCATGGGAATTTATCAGACAAAGATCACAGCAGTGTCAAGGCTTAAAATTCAATTGCTCAAGCTCCCAAAGAGCCTCTTAAATTGATCCCATTCACTTTGATGGTACTATACTGAGTGAGAATGTGATACAGAAGTTCATGTGGAAAAAATATGAAAATAATAAGGACCCATGGCTCATGAAAGACTTCTACTCTGATTCTGTCACTACGGGAGCCTCTATTGGCCCCCATGAGAAGACAGTGGATTTTAAAAAAATCTTTTGGAATTCATCTGGAAAAGTGCCCAAATTCTTCAGCAGAACTCAGGTAATTTAGGAGTTAATCTGAGGAAAGCTCTGGAAAGACGTTTTAAACAGGAGACTCACATTCATCAAGGATGAATAGGAGACCTTTCTAAAACTCCCCAACATCCCTCTTGAAGACTATGGTTTCTATGTAAAAGAAGCATGGCAGTTGTTTTTCTTCAGAAGACCACTGCCAGAAGCAAGTGTTAAGCATAAATTGTTTTTTTGTTCACAAGAAGTGCACAAACTCCTTGAACAAAGCAGAAGCTGTTAGCATTAGTAGTGTCATTCATCCCATGGAATAATGCAGCATAGATGTGATCTAACAAGAGGAAGAACACAATGATGGGCTTGCTTCCCCACCCTAAGCTTTTGTACCTGCATGTCTTTGTTCCAGGTCTATCCAGTACTAGCCCATATAGGTTAAAATGTTGCCAAGCACCTATTCAAGAGGGAGATCCTCGAGGATAGTAGCCTTTAGAATCATAGAATCATAGAGTTGGGAGAGACCACAAGGGCCATCCAGTCCAACCCCCTGCCATGCAGGAACTCCCAATCAAAGCATCCCCGACAGATGGCCATCCAGCCTCTGCTTAAAGACCTCTAAGGAAGAAGATTCCATCACACTTCGAGGGAGTGTGTTCCACTGTCGAATAGCCCTTACTGCCAGGAAGTTCCTCCTAATGCTGAGGTGGAATCTCTTTTCCTGCAGTTTGTATCCATTGTTCCGCATCCTAGTCTCCGGAGCAACAGAAAACAAGCTTGCTCCCTCCTCAATATGACATCCCTTCAAATATTTAAACAGGGCTATCATAACCTTCTCTTCTCCAGGCTAAACATCTCCAGTTTCCTAAGGCGTTCCTCATAGGGCATGGTTTCCAGACCCTTCACTATCTTAGTTGCCCTCCTTTGGACCTGCTCCAGTTTCTCCACATCTTTCTTGAATTGTGGTGCCCAGAACTGGACACAGTATTCCAGGTGGAGCCTGACCAAAGCAGAATAGAGTGGCACTATTACTTCCCTTGATCTAGACACTATACTTCCCTTTACTTTGTACATACACCACCTAAGCAAAATTTTGAGATGTATTTGTAGGTTTCTTTTGGGTAATCATCAGGAGAATTGTACAGGATAAAGTAGTAGTTTGGATAAAACTGTTAATATTCCCCAGGAAATAATAGGGGCCCATACCTCACTTTTCCTTGGATTTCTGCAAACTGAGTCTTAGAAAATATGTTTACTCTGGGAGAGGAGGAGGAGGAGGAAACTAAGAATTCACAAAAAGCAACAAAACTCCTAATTCTATTACTCCACATCTACTATTTATTGAAAAAAAATCTAAGGAATATATTCATGAGTATGTGTGTGTGTCTGCATTTTATCAAGATTGATTACTCAGGTTTAAGAATGAAGATTAATGTCCCACATAAAGTACATTTATTCTATTTGTACATTGGCTACTTATAAAAATAAAAGGAAAGTCATTCACAATGCAGGTGACATATTGTTATAAATAGCTGAGGATGCAAAAATGGGGGTGCTGTACATATATTTCATTTCGTTGCAAATTTCAGACCATGTATTATGGCATGAATGAAGTCAGCTGTAAGAGGAATAATATTTTCCAAGGGTAGCTTATGAATACTTGTATAAGCATTTAAGTGGCAGAAAAGAGAGGGGAAATGAATATAGACAATCTTTATGTTTATATATATTTACGTCATTGTTGGGACCATTACTTTTAATTAATAGCAAATCATCGTTGCCCTTCTTATTTTCTTGCCCAGTTTTCAGGTCTGCTGCTGAGACTGGATAATGGGATGAAATGGCTGCACAGTTTGGACTCTAGGTGTAGATTCCTTTCTTCCATCTGACCATCCATCCATCCAGCTTTCAATATTGGGAGCTAGTTTGCAAAACTGCATTCCTAACCATAGTCAAAGTGATATAAGTCTACAATACGACCTCATGTTGTTGCACTCTAGACCCAGATGCATTGTTAGACAAAGATTGCGATGAAAGACACTAGATCTATGATAGCTAGCTGAGTTTAGAGTATGCTGAGGAATGTGCTAAAAGTAAAAATAAACTCTTTCAAGTTTCTTCTCAACATTTCAACACTGTGGCAAATATTTTTAAAAAGAAAAAAAAAGTGAAAAATATTTAAAGCCTCCAATTTCAAGAAAGATCTTACCAGATGGATCAAAGGTCACGTGGTTGCCAGGATGTGGGCCTGCATCAATTGAGACCATTGGTAAACCTTTCCGAATGTCCCATAGTTTCAAGACGCCATAAGAGTCACAGGACACAATAGTATCGCCCTGTAAGAAAATTGAGAAAATGTTATTTTTGACTGCGATATAAAAACATATTAGGTAACTAACATTTCTACATTAATCACCTAGGAACCATAGGGCTCTGCTTTAGGAAACATATCCCAAAAGGTATTTTGAAATGTTACTTCAGAGGAAAGTTAGGACTCTGCACAAATTTGTCATACTAACTAGAAGGAGAAAAGTGGTATTATTTATGGACAAAGCATTTAACTTAAGAGAGATTTTACATGAGCCTTAGCAGAGTAGTAACAAGTAACAAGTAGTAACAAATGGGTTCTTGAACAAACCAGGCCTGGAATCTCCCTGGAAGTCAAAATAATCAAAGTGAGGCTGTCGTACTTTGGCCACCTCATGAGAAGGCAGGACTCACTAGAAAAGGCAATAATGCTAGTGTAGAGTAGAAGAAAATAATGCTAGTAGAGGGTAGAAGAAAGAGAGGAAGACCACACATCAGATGGCTAGACTCAATTAGGGAGGTCATTGGCATGAATTTGTAGGACCTAAGCAGAGCAGTGAAGGATAGAGAGTTTTGGAGGTATCTCATTCATAGAGTCACCATGAGTTGGGATTGACTCAAGGATGATTAATTAACAATACAGAGTTTCTGCAACCTAATATTTTTACAAATATATGACATTTTGTTGTTCTTGTGCCCAAATAAATGGGTCCTAGTGTACATCAAGCCTGAACTCTCCCTTAAAGCCAAGATGACTAACCTGAGACTGTAATAATTTGGACATATCATGAGAAAATATGCTTACTAAAAAACATAACGCTTGGTAAGTTCAAAGGCATTAGGAAAAGAGCAAGACTGCAGGTGGATAGGCTCAGTCAAGGAGGCCATGACCCTGAGACTGCAAGACCTGGGTAGGGCTATTGATGATAGGATGACCTATCATTCAGTCATACACACAGCCTGAAGGTAATTTTATACACAATATTTTAAACAATTTTGTGAATGAAACTAAGTTTGTTTGCAATGAACCATCAGAAAGCCAGGTTGTCACAATCTCAGGCACCCATGTGGACAAATCTGGATTTTGGAATATTTTAGATTTTGGCATTCTGGATAAGGGAGATTCAACCTGTATTTTTCTCCAGGCCAATCGGAAAAATTATCTGTAACAATTCTTTGGAGATGTAAATCTAGTGAACTACTGGGGTTCATTATCCTGGCATGCTGTGTTAAGAATCAGCATGCTAGACATGAAAGGAAAGGGAAAATATAATCTTCTCCTTACATTAAGTTCTTCTTCCATTGCTCATTCAGTCCCACCCAATAAAAGGGAGAGGTAAGTGTATTACATTTTTATTTTAGGACTGGTGGAGACTTCTGGAAGACAGAGGGAATAATTCACATCTGGCTCAAGCTGCTGTCTGAGTTAGAGATGATTTGGTGGATTTTAATAGCCTGTCTCTCTTCTGAGGTATGTTTTTGAATCCCCGAGTTTCATTTCTGATCTGGGTTGAGTTGAGCTTTGTCAGTAGCACATCAGAGGGAGTGACATTTTAAATCATTTTACTGTTAAATGAGTTTACTTTATAGCAATATAGGCAGGGATACAAAAAGATATTTTAAGCACATCCAAGGGCTTAGATCTGTCCACTGGGATTTTTCAGTTTGAAGAGTAGACCCTCATGCCATTTCACAATCTGCTTTTAGAAGACTCCAGTGTTTCAGAAGCTGACGGTCCTGTCATATTGGCAGATGGATGATAGATGCTTAAGAAGCAAAATCCCAAAGTCCAACTTGAGTGCATGGAAATAGTTGGGCAATTCTTTGAATTTTCTGAATTCTTTGTGTGGCTATTTTACACAATATTTCTGTTCTGTAAAGCCAATAAACCTGAAACAAACTGAAACTTTTTTCTGTGAAAAAGAATAAAATAGACAGATAAATTCTGGTAGCAAAAAACACTCATGCCCTACATTCTGTTCTAAGCAAGGGAAGTGGCAATTTACTCGATCAGCATCATAAACTACTAATAACAAATAGCCTTCTGACTCTTGGAGCATGTTTTTTTGTTTTTCTTTTTATTAAAATACTTAAATCAGTGTCTAGTTTCTCCATGGGTGCCTTCTATATTTTCACCACCCTAAGTGTTACTATTTAGTAAGCCTCAGTGCCTTTCTCTCCATTTTCTTCTATTGACGCCGCTTGCCACACACCCAAATCCACTTTACACAACAGCATAATGGAGCACTGAAGCATTGAGCTGTGTGATTTTCTTATATGTGGTGCAAGAATGAAATTAAATACAAGGCAAAAAGCTCTCAAGTTTAAACTCCAGTAATCTAAGAGCAATGTTCTCTTGAATTATCCCTCTTCTTGGTTATGTGCTCTGCATGAAAGAAATATCAATTCTGATCTTGTATATGGTCAAAGAGTAAGCAACACATGAATGAGTGAGTCAATGAAACCAATGCTGCAAATCTGCACCTAGTAAAATTACCACCCCCCTTTCTTTTCCTTTTATGACACATTTAAAAAGAATGGCTTGTTCTTCAGTTCAGATTGCCATCAACAATACAAGAAGTGATGTCCATAGAAAGTAATGTTTAAACTGCCATAAATTTATATAGGTAACAATGCAGTACATGACATGCATAAAGAAAACAATTGAAAAGACTGAGGCATTACCACTAAGACATGCTGCCATCACTGATACTTGTGTAACTCAAACTTATCTATCTTTACTGAAAAGAAAGTCCTACTATGTTCCATATAATTTAGTCCCTAGTAAAAGTGATTAGGAAGGGATTGGGAACAGGAGTACACTATATACATATTTTCTAGAGCACTACTTGTATTAAACCACTGCTAGAGAACTAGAGTCATCACAATAGTGCTATGTAAAGAAAGATGTGTATTGTATACGACCACTGTCACACCAGAAAAAGCAACAACATGTTGTTTCCTTCTGTTCACCTAAAAATATCCTTTGTCCCCAAAATTAACCCAAAGGAAATAAGGAAGTAAATAAAGTTCCTGGCAGAGGAGCTGGAGTACTACTGGTAGTTGGATCCTGGGAAGCAAGGAAGGCAGGAGAAGTGATGGAACAAATGTTGTCTTGCCTGCATCGAACAGACTGAAAGATAGAGGAGAGCCAACATTTAAAAGCTAGGGATCCACAAACACTACGGTAACTTCCCAATGCATATATACCATATACACTCAACTATAAGTTGACCTCATGTATAAGTTGAGAGCAAGTTTTGAAGAGAAAATTATGGATTTTGTTATGTCCCTTGGATAAGCCGAGAGTAAAGCTTAGATTCATGCAATAAAGGATCTAAATGATGAAGTAAAGGAAAACGATGCCAAAGAACCTACAATATTATGGAAGGCTTAACTGTTTTGGCTCTCACAAAAGGCTGGATGGAAGTGAGAGTAGTGCTTTCAGGACAGATTGCACTCTTGCCTTTCACCAGGGAAGGATTCCCTTTTTAATAAGAGTTAAAGTATAGTATTTACATTGACCTATGGATAAGTCGACCTAGGTTTTTGGGGTCAATTTTTTGACTAAAATTTCTAGACTTATACAGTCCGTACAAATAGGTCTGTTGCAACAGCCAGGAAATGAACAAATCAGGAGAACTGCAGACTAAATTGGTTATTAATGTTGTTAACAAATCAGTATTTTTATCTTGTTTCTGAAGAGCCAGGTGGGATTTTTTTTAATGCTCTCTTTCCTAAAAAGTGAGATTTTAAAAAAGCTGTTCTTCCTTCCCTCCCAGGGGGGTTGAGAGAAACACTGTTGACAAATTCCCCAAATGATCAAAAGGGAACAAGCAAACATTTACGCTAATTACGTGTGTGAGTGATAATTGCATGTGGAGTAATAAGTATACAGCTTCCTTTGATGTGAAACTCCTCAGTCCTACCCCCCCCCCGCCCCGATTAAAGCAAAAAGTGACCAGAATAACAATTGTCTTTCTCAATCTCAGATTTTTCCAAGTTGAACCACCAAACCAAAAATGAACCACCAAACTGAGGCTGAGAGAGTGTCTAAAATCAACTGCACTGATGGGAGTTGTAGTCCCATCTCGCATCAATACATTCTATGTATTCATGCATGGGAGAAAAGGGCTGTAGTCCAAACAAGGAACTTTCCTCAGCTTGAAAAGAAGAGCCCCGATGTGCCACATTAGCTGGGTGATCCTGGGAGCTGTAGTAAGGTCCTCTGGTGAGACCCAGCCTGAATGGTTGTTTATATGCAACCCTGCCCATTGAATTTTCATTACAAAGATCTCATTTCTTCACCCCATTTGCAAATGATTTAAAAAAACACCTTCTTATTGCTTGGTCGAGAAGCTGAAAGTTCACAGCTTGTTAAAGAAAAATCTATCAAACAGTGATACCTTTATTGGCCTACTGAAATGCACAATATACTTGTTGCAAGCTTTCGAAGCACCACTGGCTTCTTCATCAGGCAAGATGTTACATGCCAAACAGGAGAAAAATTAGAGATGTTAGTAAGATGCCTGCATTTTGTTGTTTCTGTCCTTAGTTAAGATGGGTATGGGGAGGGTATCTTTAGAAGGCTGGCCCCTCCTCCTCTCGCCATGTGGCAATTGGGCAAAGTACAGGAAATTTAAAGTCCATTTGCATATCAACAAGGAGTCCTTGCCACTGCTAAGAGCAAGCATGACTTGAAAAATGAAAAATTCAGTTGGATCCTACAGTGGAGGAAAATTTATACCATCCTAATCTGAGACCTGATTTTTTTGATAGTTTATGACAAGGAATGGGGAGGAAAACTAGGAAGATCCTAAGGAGTAGAGATATACAACTGCGAACTAAGGTTGGAACCATCCAAGCCATTGTATCCCTCATTACCATGTAGGAATGTGAGAGCTGAACAGCAAAATAAGTGGATAAAAAGAAAATTGAGATGTAGTGCTGGAGAAGAGTGCTGAGGATACCATGGATGGCCAAAAGGATAAAGAAATGGGTCCTTGAACAGAGCGAGCCTAAACTATTCCCTGAAGCCAAGATGATCAAGTTGAGGCTGTCATACTTTGGCCATATCATGAGAAGGCCTGACGCACTAGAAAATACAATAATGCTAGGAAACACAGAGAGAGGTAGAAAGAGAGGAAGACCACATGACAGATGAATAGACTGCATCAGAGAGGACATGAGTCTAAATTTACAGGACATGAGAAAACAGTGGAGGACAGGGAATCTTGGAGCTGTCTCATTCACAGAGTCACCATGAGTCGAGGCTGACTCGAGGGCAGTTAACAACAGCAAGAACAACAATTATTCCCGTCAGTCAAAAGCAGAGTCTACCTAATAAAGGTATTACAACAATAATGGACTGTAAATGGATCAACTACATCTGCAGCAGTATGAATAAAGCCTGGAAATCTAAAACAAAAGAGCAGCATATTGCTAACAGATCAGTGCCGCTGAACAATCAAGACCAAGTAATTCAGAACTCCCTAATCTAAAGTGAAATTGGGATTGGGAAAACTTTTGTAAGTATCCCTACCTTGTATGTTCAATGTGTCTATTTGTTTCATGAAAAAAGACTCATGACCTGGCCTGTCTTGGTGATCAGCAGGAGCTCTTGCGGTACAATAGATGGTTAAGGGAAGACTGAGAACAATTGTTGCCTCTGGTAAAGAGGAATCATCTCACATTTATGCTAATGTTCTCTCTCTGGCTGCATCCTTCTCCAGAAACTGTGTCACATAAACCATAATGGAAAACTGGCGCTTTCGAAGATGTAACCTGAAATGTAGCCATGAGCTTTTCCTTTCATATGTTACCTGTACGATGTGTATGGAAGCACCCTTACTGATATGCAGTGCTGTAATGAGGATGTAATAGTGTGACTTTTTATAAAATGTGCAGCTTCTTTGTTGAGGACCCCACTCCCCAACACATATACACTTTTAGGTGAATCTTATTAACTTCAACAAAATAAATGGGGGGGGGGTTTGAATGCCTTTTGACTGGGGTAGGAAAACCTGAACAGGCTAACTCGGAGACTCAGCAAGGAAACATGCCAGAATAAGAACGAACATATAGATGAATCAACAAACCAGTTGATCTAACATGTAAAATGGGTTTAAAATGACACTGCACACTGAATGAGCCAGAACAGCTTCATAGTATAACACTACACATGCCTATTCTGAAATAAATCTCTATGCGTTCAATGGGGCTTATGCTCAGGTAAGTGTGCATAAGACTGCAACTTTAGATAAGTAAAGAATACTTCAAATAATCTACTCTAGCAGCTCAATGTCCGTCTGGGGGCTCTTACAGAAACCTATTTTTCTAGGAAAAATATTTTATTCATCTATTCACTCAATAAATATATATATCCTGAGGTTAAAACGCTCATCTCAACTAAGAAGCAGGTCCCACATCCTTCCACCTCAACTTAGTGTCTCCTTGTCAGGTTGTAACCTAAGCCAGGGAAGTCTCTTCCCACTCAGATTCAGCCATTCAGTTTCACAGCCATCAAAGCCCACATTTAAAAACAAAATGTGGAAATGATAGAATTCTTCCATGTTCATTTGGGAAATTGGAGAGCTGAAAAATGATAAGTAAATAGTTTTAAATGAATAGTAAACAAGTGGCAACAGTAAGACAGGCTGAGTCTTTCTTATCCAAAATTGTGAAATCTAAAATACTCCCAAAACAAAAACTTTTTTCAAGTCTGGCTGATAATAGCAACACTTTTGCAATGTACACAAACTTTGTTTCATGCAAAAATTATTAAAAATATTGCATAAAATTACCTTCAGGCTACGTGTATAAGGTGTGCATGAAACATAAACGAATGTTGTGTTTAGACTTGGGTCCAAGATATCTCATTATGTACATATATGCAAATACATGTATTCCAAAATATGAAAAAAATCCAAACACTACTGCTCCTAAGCATTTCCAATAAGGGATACTCAACCTGTAGCAATAATAAGATGCATATATATGTGAATAAAAATGAGGATTTCCCTTCTAGCAATGTTTCTTTTGCTAGAAAAAATAATGACTTGATTATTCTCCTCATTTATTTAGAATCAACCCACATGCTCCCTGCCCACCCCACTGTGTAAAACAGAGAAAATCTTTCTGCTTTTTGCCAAATCAAGGACTAATAATTTTCTTGAGGTGTTCAAGAAGAAGAGGACATGCTAGGCTTGCAAAAGTTATTTGCATAAATTTACATGTGACACTCAAGATCACTGCACACCCTGCAGAGTTTGTGCAATAGATAGTTGACACTTCACTTTATGGAGCAGCTTCCTCCGCTGTGCTTCTCCTTCTCCTTCTTCCTCTTCTTCTTTTTAAAGGAGCTTAAGCTAATCAATTTATTTTTTTTTCTTTTTATCCATCAAAGCAGTTCCTTTCAATCCAAAAGTTGTGCAGTCAGATGTGGGAAAGAATGATAATTGCTGGAGTTTTCTGAAAAGTGTTGTGGCTTAGATGCCATCTTTACACGAAAGACCACTACCCCATTAAATATTTACTCTGAAGGGAGCATTCATAAAGAACTGGGGATAATGACATCTCAGATGGAAGCACTCTACACTCCATATGTGTTTCAGCTGTAAATCAGCTCCAAGTGAGTTTCAAAATAACAGCAGGAAGAGTTCCAGCTTATATCCCCTCTCCATGCTGCTAATACTCTGCTCACATATTTAGCGTATGTTGTTCAATTATTTCTTACTCTCTTACACATTCCAAAAATGTAGGAAGGTCTCAAGTGGCTGCAAAGGTTAGGCTCAGTCCCCACTCCCAATGCTCACTGTCTGAATGTTTAGGAGCTCTATACACATGCCAGTTATGCTAGTTGTGTCATAGCCCACTCCCAGGTTACCTTGTCTTACCCTTGAACTCTTGAAGGGTAAGAAACGGTAGGCTTCCCTACAGCCTTCTTCAAGTTATCTTATGGAAAATAAGTTGTTTCTAGAAAGGGATAACATGAAAGAAGAGATAGTGCAAGAAGATGAAACTCCCAGTTCAGATGACACTCAGGATGCTACAAGGAAACAGCAGAGACAATTAAGAACACCATTGTGGCTAATGATGTAACTGGATTCAAGCTAAAAGCTTCACAACACATATTATAGGAACATGGAATGTGGGAAGCATGAATGAGAGGAAACTATACGTAGTAGTAGTAGTAGTAATTGTAATGTATAAAAGTTGAAAACTTGGGGTAAGCAAGCTAAAGTGGACAGGAAAGGGACATTTTGAGTTCTATTGATTACAGAGTGTTTTATTCAGGAAATGAAAATCTAGGGAGAAATAGAGTGGCATTAGTAATGAAGAGTGCTATAGCAAAAGGAGTCAAAAGATGTAATGCAAAATCTGACCCAATCATATCAACAAGACTTCAGGGAAAACCCACCAATATAATAATCCAAATTTAAGCTCCAACTACAAAGAAGAAGACATTGAAAGATTCTCTTCCAGAGTCCATGAGGAAGTTGATCATACACCAGAACAGAACTTTTTGTTAATCACAGGCAATTAGAATTTAAAAGTAAGAAAACAGAGCAGTATCAAAGATTGTAGCAAAATTTGATATAGGTTCAAGAAAAGAAGGAAGAAGGTGACTGAGTGAATTTGGCAAGGTCATTAATTTGTTCATTGCAAATACATTCTTCAAGCAAGTAAAGAAGGGACTGTATACATCAACATCATCTGATGGCCAATATTGAAATCAAATAGACTACATAATTGAAAGCAGAAGAATGAGAAGCTCCATTCTCTGCAAAAATAAGACTAGGAGCAGACTGTGGCACAGACCATGAACTGGAACTAGAAAAAAAAGCTAAAGAAGAACATCAAAACATCCATCATATCAAAATGCAAACTGCAGATCATCCTCACAGAATTTAAATCTAATTGTTTTGTTGTTGTTTTTTAATTCACTATTAAACATAACTGACCGGGATCCAAAAAACTCTTGACTGAAGCCAGGGGCAAAATTGTATAAAATGAAAATAGAGACATTGTCAGGGAAGAATACACTATCTGCAATCAAATGAAAGAAAAGCCTCAATGGATGACAGATGAAACTCTTCAACATGTTAAGGACAGACAAGAAGCAAATAGACACATAATTGAAAGCAGAGGAATGATAAGTCATGGTCATGTGGTAACTAGGGGGTGTTCAAAGTCCAGAAAATTTAACATCCATTTTCATTTCAACAAAGACACTTCCTTTGCAATCCAATATGTCTCCATCCTTGTGAGGCCACAGCCCCTGTGTTGGCAGACGATATGGGATTTCTCAAGAGGCCTACATGCTTTTGCATCAGGAAAACTTTAGGTGGTATTACCTCAACACCACCTAAAATTTTCCTGATGCAAAAGCATGGAGGCTTCTTGAGAAATCCAGTGTCCTCTACATTTTATTACCCTACATGTTTAATTTGTATGGTAAATATATCATATGTGAAGCAGGATTAGACTTGGAGGAAGAAGGCATAAAAACAGAATGAAAGAAGATCAACAGTTTAGGCTAAGCAAATGACCCCATACTACTAGCAGAAAATAACAAAGTCCTGGATCAATTACTGATGAAAATCAAGGAAGAAACTGCAAAGGCAGGTTTACAGTTGACAATAAAGAAAACAAAAATAATGAGAACAGGTGATTTACATGACTTGAATGTAGACAAAGATACTGAAATCATTCAAGATATTCAATATCTTGGATCAATCATTAATCAAAATAGAGACTAGAATTGAGAAATCAGAAGAAGACTATGGGACAAAACAGATGGGCAGAAAGGAGCGGTCAGAAGCTGTTCCCAGTCCAATTGCCCTGGGACCACGGTGAACAAACACTGCGGCCCCAATGCTGCCTCCTGCCATGGTCCCAAATGGACTGAGGAAAGGAGAGGACCTTTCAAGCCACTTTTGGGCTGCCTTAGGCAGTCCCGGTACAGCCTTGGGGCAGCTTCTGTGCACTCCGGAGGCATGCATCATCTAAACACCATGCCACCTGAGTAGCCAAAAGCCACCTCCATCTGCCTGTCTGTTTTGGACCTAGGACTTAGAAGGGCAGTTATGAAAGAACTAGAGTAGATCCTGAAAATGTAAAGAAATATCATTGAATACAAAAATTAGGAACGTCCATGCCATTGTATTTCCAGTATCTATGTGTGGCTATAAAAGCTGGACAATAAGGAAAGCTGAAGATGCATTCCCTGAAGATGCCAGCCACAGATGCTGGCAAAACATCAGACAGGAACTCTTCTAGAACATGGCCACATAGCCCGAAAGCCCTACAAAGCACTATAATAAGGAAAGCTGATAGGAAGAAAATCAACTCATTTCAAATGTGATGCTGAAGGAGAGTTCTACATATACCATGGGGTGGTAAACAGACAAAGAAAAGAGTTCTAGAGCAAATCAAGTCTGAGCTCTTTCTAGAAATAAAAAAGATGACTAAACTGAGACACATGTACTGTGGACATATGATGAGAAGACATCAGACCCATTAGAAAAGGCAATAATGCTTGGTAAGGTAGAAAGTTTCGACATCTACAATGCACTCTACATGGGGCTACATTGTGCCAAGTCTGGAAGCTTCAATTGGTACAAAACATGGCAGCCAGACTGGGCGCTGGTAAATCCAGGTCGGACCATATAACACCCATCTTGAAAGTTCTTCACTGGCTGTTAATTAGCTTCCGGGTGCAGTAGTTATTACCTATAAAGTCCTACACGGCTTGGGTCCAGCATATTTGCGGGAGCATTTCTTTCCATATAACCCCCCCCCCCCCGGCACTCTCAAGTCCTCTGGAAATAATCTTCTGTAGCTTAAGAAGACCAGGTTGATCACAACCTCAGAGGACCTTTCATCAGCCGCTCTAAAACTGTGGAATGCCCTGCTGGAGGAGATCCATCAGATTAATACTCTTTGACGCCTTCAAGAAGGCAGTCAAGACGGATCCCTTCTGGCAGGCCTTCCCCAACTGATCTCAAAATCAGACTACCCCTCTGCCCATAGTTACCCTATCATCTGTCTATCCTTTTAATTAAATTTAACTGCTATTTTTATTTGAAAGTTTTTAGAAAGTGTATTTTGAATGTCATTTTATGTTGGGAACGGATGGGGGGTTGTGTATTTTTATGATTTTTGAACTAGGTAATTGTAATTTTGCTATTTTTTGGAACCCACTTTGATCCGAATGGGAGAAGCCGGCTAAAAATAATAATAATAATAATAATAATAATAATAATAAGCCTTTTTCACACTAGACCGCTATAGCAGTAGCACTCTGATTCCAATTTAACTGCAATGGCTGCTTCCTATGGAATGCTGGAAATTGCAGTTCAGAAAAGTGGCCTTGAATCCTCAGTCAGAGAATCCTTCTCTGGTGCCTCTGATCAAACTATCAAATCTCAAAAGGATTCCACAGAACCAGCCATGGTAAGTAAATTGGAATTATAGTGCTGTAACTGTGTAGTATGAAAGGATCCTAGCTCTGTCCTTCACAGCAATGTACATTTGGCTGGATGACAGGGCTGCCACCCTGACAGAAGATGGGGACACCCCATGATCTCTACATGCCTTCTTTCATTGCCTTGGTCGATAATTATTGATTATGAATATAACATAACAACCTTCCAAAAATGCTTTAAGATGAAGAAATGTCAGTGATAGCTCAGGCTGCATACATACTGCAAAAATAATAAAGGTTGATGCCACTTAAACAGCCATGGCTCAGAGCTTTGTAAGTCTGGAAATTGCAATTTATTGTGGCGCTCGGGCTCTCTGACAGAGAAGGCCAAATGTCTCACAAAACTACAATTCCCAGCATTCCATAGCATTAAGCTATGGCAGTTAAAGTGGTGTCAAACAGAATGATTTCTGCAGTGTGGATGCAGCCTCAGTGCCTGACAGATAATGTCGGCATCCTATGTAATAATTGTGAATAGTGTTATCTTTCAGAAATTATTGTTGTTCTCTCTCTCTTTTAAAAAAACTGTGTGTAGAGTTCCTTTGCCCTTCTCTAGTGGGTAGCATTTTTCACCCAATCCCTTCCCTGTAACACCACCTTTCAATTCACTGCACTAGTCAAACGTAAGCACCTTTACATCTTTTATTGTTTGGGCTATCCTGGCATCAGGTTCTTTACATACATTCAGTTCTTATTATAGCTGGTGTATAAGGTATATTGTGGAAACTTTGTTTATTAGGCTTTGCTACTGTATTCTCTATGACAGTGATGAATCAGTAGGCATGGGTTAAAAAAAGTAATAAACATTGTATTATTTCCAGTTATAGGATGTTTATACTCACATATGGCTCCACACGACCTTCTCCTACATAAATATGTGATACATGTTATATCAGATAAACACTAACTTACTACAGATCTCTGTTTGGTTCCCGGGCCTCCTGTGGATACCAAAATCCACAGATACTCAAGTCCTATTAAATACAATGGCAAAGACAAATTGTGTCCCTTATATAAAATGATAAAATCAAGGTTTGCTGTTTAGAATTTATATATATTTTGGAATATTTTCAAGCTGTGGATACTTGAATCCATGGATAAAAATCTGTGGATAAGGAGGGCCAACTGTACTAACTATCTGTACTTTATCGGGTACCTCCATACATTGACAGTTAAACCTGTTACTCTTAAATATGCTTTCCTCTCCACTCAAAACAATATCTTTCTTGACGGTTATTTGTTAACTGGTCTCCCCAACTCTCTGCCTCTATGTGCTTCTTTCAGTCTTGCTCACATTACAACCTTCCAGAATGTATCTACCCATTTGTCACCATCTTTTCCACATGTAAATATGTGTGTGTGTATGTGTTTACCTTCCCATCAACCTATGGTAACCTCATGGACTTCATATGGTTTTCTTAGGCAAGGAATACTCAGAGATGGTTTTCTCAGTTCCTTCCTCTGAAATATAGCCTTGTTATTCACTAGAGGTTTTCTATCCAATACAGCCTTGTTATTTACTAGTGTTTTTTATCCAAGTATTAACCAGGGCTGATCCTATTTAGCTTCCAAGGTCAGATGGAATCTGGTACCGTCCATCAATCATTCCACACCTGCCAATCACATCACACACTACAAGGAACTATTTACTGCATAAATACATATATACAAAGCCATGTTATATTACATCATTATCACTGTTATGTTATGACTTAAAAGAAACAGCATTTTCCAATATTTGCACATGATTTCTGTTCTAATGTTTATAATCAACATGTGCATGGGGGAAAAATAAAAACTTTTTGTTTAGAAGTGCTATATTTTCATGCACCCCAAATGGTAATAAATTTGGTCTCAAATGGATTCTCATTTCCAAAGAGTCTCTAGTAAATGTGATAAATAACAAGACTAGTACCTGTATTTCTTTGTAACCTTACTTTCTAATTACACTGTGCAAGTAATAGCATCAATCACCTAAGGAAGACCCTATTAGTCCTTCAGCATTTCTAATTGCACATATTTAAAATTATTAAATAACCTTTGTGAATGTCTGACTTTGAGTTTATGCAAAGCATTGAGTACTCTGAATACATAAATAACCTCAGGTTCATTTTTTGATTTTGTATTCTATTCTTTACCCTGTTTCTGTCTGTCAACTATAGCCAAACAGGCCCTTCTTTGTTTTTGCCATCCGTAAAAACATTTAAAAAATCTGACTCTCGAATCATTTGGCTCAGTAATGAATAAGAACTGACATCAAATATCAATACTATTGGCCTAGCTAAATGGTAACTGACATCAAGCTGGACTACTGAAGAGGTAAACAAAATTGAAATTTTGTTTTGGTATAAGAACTGTCTGACATTATTTGTCCTTTGGTAAATCAATGGAAGACAGACCTAATTCTGTAATTTTTCTGGGTGGGGGGAAGGGGGACAAAGAAAGGAGGATGAGTTTATAGGTGGGCCTTGCAGTTTTGAAAATGCTGGGTTTAATTTTGATTTGCTTCGTAGTCATATTTGATGCCACATTTAGTTATATGCTCTAAGTTTTGTTCTGTATTACATTATTTGAAAGTTTATTTATTGTAAGCTGTCAGAAATTTGTTTAGGGGTGGCATAAAAATGATGCAAGTAAATAAATCATCCATAGGAAAACACCCACTATCTCTCACACCTTCTTCCATTGAATTTTGACTTTCACTGAATTTTCTTTCTTAGTAACTGATTTTAAAATTGTAACTGCATTTAAAAAGAAGGAAGAAGGGAGAGGAAAAGAGAGAGAGAGAGAGAGAGAGAGAGGAGGGAAAATATATAGGATATGATCATGGACTTAGTATAAATTTTAAGATAAGATGAGGATGTGGAACAAAATCTGCATGGAGTTGGAGACAATAGGTCCAAAACACACTGCAGAAATAATCCAGTTTGAGACTGCTTTAACTGCCCTGGTGCAGTGCTAGGGAATCCTGGGCATTGCAGTATATTGTGGCACTAGAGCTCCCTGACAGAGAAGGCTAAATGTCTCACAAAACTACAGTTCCCAGAATTCCTTAGCACTGAGCCAGAGCAGATAAAGTGTTCTCAAACTGGATTATTTCTGCCGTATGTTTACACCAATAGTCTACATGTTTATCTTCTGACCACTGAATGAAGGATGGTGAATGTTTAATTTTCCACCCTTGGAGTATGAGTCTAGCTACAAGTAATGGCATAAAGAGGTACATGAGCGGATGAGGGTCCCTTAAATATCCTCCCTCTTGTCCCCTACATGGGATCTCACTTGTCTCAATGGGCCAAGAACAAAGCTTCTGGTCTCTTCCCATGGAAGCCAACAAAAAGTCCTCTCTCCTGCAGTGCTTTTCACTGTGCAGTTCAGGGACCCATACTGTGGTGTCTCCCCTTTAAATTATAAGGACTTTCTCAAAGTGGTAAGTTTTCCTTCTTGGGAGGCCTTTAAACAGATGCTCAATGGCCATCTTTTGGGAGGGGATTGGACTAAATGTCTTTTGCAGTCTCTTCCAACTCCATGATTCTCTGCTTCATCAACCATTGGTGTTGTTCCTTTTTATGTTTGTTTCATGTCAATAGAACAGTGAAACAGATGCACTGAATAAAAACAGACAAGACAGAGATGACCAATTTGTTTCCCATATTGTACAGGCATCACTTTCCCGGTGATCCCAGTGATATCTCCATCCCTTCCCAGTCAGCTGAAGCCATTCCTCTGTCTCCTCATTCTCAGCTATCTTTCTATCCAGTCTCGCATTATTCCATAGAAAATATCACTGCACTATAAGTGACCAGAAAATATTTTGATACTCTTGGAGACCTCTTCTGACGGTGAAGACCGATCCATGAGGAATATACAGTATTTTATTCTTCTTTAACAGGCTCTAACATGCTGCAGACAGAGGTAGAGTATTTGGTGGACATTTAACTTAGAAATGTATGGTGTTAAAAGACTACACATGCACAAATCACATGTATGCAAATAAAGCTATACAGATTTGATGGTCCTGGACGTGATTCGGAGTGCTTGTGTTCACCTTTAATGTCCTACACAGCTTGGGTCCAGATTATCCGAAAGACCATATATTACTATGCACACCAGCTGGAGTTTTCTGATCTACAGCAGAGGGCTTTCTCTTGTTCCCATCACCATCACAGGTGCATTTATTGAGGGACGAGAGCCTTCTCTGTGCCTGCTCCTAGGCTGTGGAACTGCCTTTCCAGCTCTGTTTCCACCAGCAGGTGAAGGTGTTCTATTTTTATATATATTTTTAAAGTAAATAAAAATAAGTAAAACTTTTTTAAATCAAGCAGTCTTTGATATTTAAATCATATAAAAGAAATGTGTGCAAAGTAGTGTGCTGTATTTCTTATTCTTTATTAGTAACTATGGGACAGTACAGACGGGCGGCTAGAAGCTGCCCCTTCCTGCCCCGGATTGGTGCCACAGCAGCCGCACGTGACACTGATCCACATCGCAAAAGAAGGTACTCTGGGCAGTTCCTGGAAGGGGTGTCACAGGAGTGCTCACGTGCCATGATGATGCCCTTTCCAGCCAGTGCCGTTGGGCACATCATCATGGCACACACCATGTGGACAGGCGCATGCCATGATGGCGTCGGGGCAGCAGAACTAGGGCTGGGGGCATATGGATGCTGCGCCTATGCATTCAATGTGTTTTTAAACTGTTTTTAACTATAGTTCTTAAATAATACTGTTAACTGTATTGAAACTGTTTTAAATTACTGTAAACCAGGGAGAACAGTGGGCTATAAATATAATAAATCAATAAAACAAGAGACAGTAAGGCCGTTGTGATCTCATGGTGCCACTGTCAGCTCTGTTAGCTATGATGCCACTGCTGTTGTCCCTGAGATTTCTTCTGCCAAGTATTTAAGACACTTGTAAATGCAATGAACAAAATAAGCCCTGGATTTTGGTGTTTTGTCAAGCAGGATGTAATAAAGGTTTCCTGGCATGCAATGCCAAATTAGAGAAAATTCATTGCAGGTGCTTTTAGCAGAATGGTAGAAAGTTTCATATAAAATATTTCATATTTTCTCTGGTCTTCAGTATCAGGAAGGATGGCATGTCCTCTTTGCTTTTGAGAATGTCTTTGGAACTCTGCAGAAGGCACAGTGTTGAATTTTTATCCAGAAAGTCCTGCATACTAAAACGGGTCTCAGCACCATGTTAAAAAGAACCTTTGCAATCTGCTATTCTGGTCAGCTCCAGAAAACCTTTTGAAGAGCATGTGCCTATACTGCACTGTTCTCTCTAGGGAAATAAGCAAGGCTATATTTTTCCTTATGTCTTACTGCTCAACTTTCCCCTTTCTATTCTCCAAATAGTGAAAGAAATCTAAAGGACTTAGATCCCTCTCCTTTCCGCAAACAGAATTGTAAAGGATTTGACTGAGGAATAACCAACTTGAATATTTCAGGCTACCCAAATCCAGGTCTCCTGAAGTTGTATGAATAAAATATAGCTATTGTATAATTTAACTACAAAAGCAGAGTTATCTCCTTATTATATTTCCATAATTAAAAATGACTATACAGATTCTGACACATTCCAAATTAATTTTCACCTTCATTTATGTTAAAATTGTCAATATTACAGTTCTGCCATATCAAAACTTTGAACATATCTAATTTCACCCTCAGAAAAAGGAAACTAGACATGCATTCAGTCAGAAGACTCTTTCTTGAACTCTTGGTATGTATTTACTTCTAATAACTGCTCTAGTCAGAAGTGTAGTGAGACAATTTTCATGGGGAGAAGGGGAGAAGGATGGCATGGGCCACTTTAAAGAGGTTCTGTGGGGAAAAAACAGTTTTCATAGGTAATGTCAAAAACAACTCACATTTAAAGCATTTCAATTAAAATATATGTTGTGAAGTTTCAACAAAAGCCAATCTATTTTAAATACAATATTATCCACATGCAAAATAGTTGTGTACACTAAATAACAGTGAGTAGGAAATGAATGCATGATATGAACTATTTTACTTCCAGAAGCCAAGATTACTACATTTGCTTTTCTCTGATGAAACACTGAATGCCTATCTGGGTGCAGCACATGTATCAAAATCAGAATAAATGTTCACACGCAGCTGTAGATGCACCAAAGGAAAGTCCTCCAGCAAACAAACTGTACTTGCAGGGAAAGTATTTCCTTATAGAAGTACAATGTTTTAGTAAGTTCGTAAAGTGTTAGGGTTAGGGTTTTACATGATTGTACCATACAATTTTCTTTGGATGCAAAAATGCATTTCTAAACATTCAACCTCAATTCTATAAATGTAGGGACTGAAGGAACTTTTCATGGGGACAGGCAGAATTTTTAATTATGGAGATAATATCCTCATTTGCTTCCTCCCATCACCACATCACTGTCTCAATTCAAAGAGAATGGTCTTTTTTTTCCTGTTTGCCATGCATATATCCCAAGTTATTCTCCATTTATTCACATATTTACTAGAATGAGTACTAACTTTCCTTAAACTACAAACCCACCGTAATCCCCCATCAGTTTTCTCTTTTGCCTTTCTTGCCTCCATCCTTCTTTTTCATGCTCATTCATTTTCTTTTCCTCTATTCGCAAACTCCCTCGACCTGAGCCAGCTCACATGGGTTATAAGCCACTCAGTTCCAACCTTCACTAACATCATTCTGGTATTCAAAACACACCCACTCTTTTTCTTTCACACTAGTTCTGTTCCTTCCTGCTCAGGCTGCTTCAACTGCACATGGGTCAAAAATCTGTTGGTTCTCCTACATATGGTGCCTTTCATTCTTGCTAGCCTTTCCCTGCTGTCACCTCAATGCTTGTTCAGTCTTTCCTTCTACTAACTCTTCTCCTCCACTCACTTCTAGGTGCCTAGGCCCATCAGAGAAATGAATCTTACAGGCCTGCCCTGATTAAGGAAGGTCTAAATGTTAAAAGGATGGGGTGGCTTAGCAGTTAAGATGCCAGTTCTGACAACTGGAAGATCCAAAGGTTGGCAGTTTGAGGCCCAGGTGCTGCATGATGGGGTGAGCTCCCATCACTGGTCCCAGCTTCTGCAAACCTAGCAGTTTGAAAGCATGCAAATGCAAGTAGATAAATAGGTACCACTTCAGTGGGAAGGTAACACCTTACTATGCAGTGATGCTGGCCACATGACCATGGAGTCGTCTTCGGACAACACTAGTTCTTTGGCTTAGTAACGGAGATGAGCACCAACCCCTACAGTCATTTACGAATCATGTCAAAGGACTACCTTTACCTTTTCGATGTTACTGTAGGCTATAGACCCTCTTTAATTAATTAGTTAACATGAATAAATAATAATAATCCTGAGATGCATACCGTTAGCACGACAGGTTTACTGTTTCTGGATTACACACTCTTGGTAATATGCTGGAATGTGGATATAAAAATTATGTTCCATATCATCACTGACAAGAAAGAACGTGCGGATGTGTTGAGATAGAGAAAGTACAGCACAGTAATGACTAAAGATGGGCAATCTTTAGATTATTCGTCTTGTAGTTCCTAATTTGTGTTGTGATTGACATTTGGAAAATAAACTGGACAACAATAATCCCTCACAAAATAAAGTTTTCTTCTTAATACATAAAAGAAGAATTTGTGGCAAGGGCCAGGTTTTAAACTCAGATTAGATCATGAGGAACAAGGGTCTTGCCTTTTTATATTCTTGCATATCAGACATTAATGACATCTAAATTGCTCTTCACTAACTTTGCCTCATAATAAACCTTTAAATAATGCCTTCTCTGGAAACCATAATTCATTAAGTATCATTCATACTTTTGTAACCAAATCCACAGCAAGAGGAACATCCACATTATTTATTAAGTTGTCAATATTATGTGAACAGTGTAATCATTTGCCATCACACAAATGAAATGCTACTGAAGCATGTGGCTATAGATTTTAGGATATGTTCTTTTTCTTTATTATATCCAGTAATGCACAAACAGCTGTAAAATAAAATGCATGTAAACAAAGCAATCTGGTGCAGTGTTGTGTTGAAAACCATACCAGAAAGTTCAATATAAATAAAAGAGGAACAGAGAACTGGCAAATTATCTGCCCAGTCTACCTACTCTTAATAATACAGAATCAGACCATTAGTTTGGGATACAGTCTTCCATCCCTGTCCTGAATTTATTTCCTTGGAAGTAAGTCCCAGATATTCCTTCTTGCCTGTGAAAGCATCAGTTGCATCATAGATTCTAGCCTGCAAAAGTAGTCTGGATAATTTGAGAGTCAAAAATGTGTGCACCTACAGATCAACTACCCACCTTCCACATATCTATGATTAATTTATATAACTGTAATTACAGTTTCTAAAATTGCACCCCTCACTCTGTTTAATCAACCATCTACTGACAGTTTCCATCTTTTATAATTAAATTATCCTGGATGTCGACCAGTGATCCCAACACAATGTTTAATGCCAGATGCAATATTCTTTAACAAAATAATATGCCAATCTGCAAAATCATCAGTATACAAAAACTTGCTTCATTTAATCATTTAATCATATGACTGCTCTGGAAGGCCATGTTGACTCCTCATTTAACTGTGTCATAATGGAACTGGTTCAAGGGTTTCTCATACAACAAATCTGTTGTGTGAAGAGATGGGGCTGCAACAGAAACCAACAGTACTACAGCCACATTTACTTGAGGTGATGGTAGAGGGAGGCGGACCTGACTCAGATAATGGAGATTATTGCATGAGCCTTATGCCATCTTTTCCCCAACAGGAGAGACATGTGTTTAACTGTCAAAGATGGGTCTTACTGCATTCTTCCAGAGCTGGCCATATGCAGCCCACAGGCAGGGAGGGGTTCTCACTAGGATGAGAATGGAGGAATAAGGTAATGGTTGTGCAGTGGTAGTGAGTCCATGGTGCAGGGAGAGGTAGGTGTATAAACACCCACCTATCCTCGCACTAGCCTTGGGATAAATCTGGGTTGGGACCCAGGCCAAAAAAGCATGGGCTTGGCTTTCCTGGCCTGTGTACTCAGTTACCTAATCTGGTCACATCCAACCTTGTTGATATTCTGCTCAATTGTAGTGCCCAGAACTGGACCCAGTACTTCTGGTGATATCTGAACAAAGCAGAATAGAGTAGCACTATTACTTCCCATGATCTAGATACTAGGTATGTTTTTGTTGATAGTGCCAAAAGGTGCATTAGTCTTCTTTTGCCACACAGAACACTGTTGACTCACCTTTAGCTTGTAATCTCCTAAGACCCCCAGACCTATTTCTCAAGAAGTGCTGTGAAGCCTGGTGTCACCCATTCTGCATTTGTGTGTTTGATTTTTCACCCCTAAATATATAGTACTTTACATTTATTTCTCCACTCCAGTTTGAATCCTGATTTTGTCCTCCGAGGTATTAACAACTCCTCCCAGTATTTTGTTATTTGCATATTTCCTAAGCATGCTTTCATCAAAATATTATATGCATACATTAAACACTATCAGGCGCAGGGCCGAGTACTGCAACACACTACTTGTTAATTCTCTCCAAAATAAGATATAGTCACTCTTTGAGTTAGTCCATCAGCCAGCTACAAAAATAACACTGTCTAGTCCCATTTTACCAACACCTTTGCCACATTATCAAGGAGAAACTTAGTAAAATCACATCAAAATATACCAGCACAGAGCTTAGACCTAACACACCGATTCATTCATTAAGTTATTAATTCCCTACATTTCCCTAGTGATGTCACCTAACTTTCTAGATTCCCCAATTAAAGCTGATATTAAAAATATGCTTTAGTGAATTAGGTCATTAGAATCTGTTAAAATCCACTAGTTGGGTGCCTCTCCCTCTGTCACATTAATTAAAGCAAAAAGACATGCTGCCTCTGGAGAACAAATATTAGAAATGGGGGAAATTCTAATTTGTCACATGGGTCTGTTGTTTAAGAAGACAGCAGAGTAGAGAGAAGGGGAGAGAGAGAGAATGTTCTGAAACTCAGGTCAGATGGGAGGTTTTGATGAGCAGAACAGCTATGTTTGTGAAAGAAGCGCTAAAAATGGAATTGCAAAGAAGAAAGAAGTGAGTCTTGAAACAGAATGGTGGTGGATGTAACATGTTTGCTTAGCAAAAGAGCAAGATACACAAGGATCCAGTGCTTCCCTTGGTATGAAAGGGAAGTGTCTGGAGTCCTAGAAGCTGGGGGTGTTGCAAATTTCTCCTTCCACTGATTATATTCCAGACTGATTTTTAATGCTTTTTATTGTATAATCAACAGCATAGTATTATTTGGAGTGAGCTGCAATGAACCTCTTTCCAAATCATTAATCACTTACACAGCACTAGGCTCTTGGATATTTTCATGAATTTCTTCCCTCAAATCCATCCCCCATTTCTTTCTCCTTTGGCTTCTCAGACTCTCTCCACCACACACCCCATTCTGCTTTTTGGCCACCCACAATCCATCTTCCATCTCCCTTTTATCCAAGCCCTTTTAATTGTACATTTATAGCAAGATGGTTCCATAGAAGTGATAATTAAAAATGCAGATGCCGCTGGATGCTCCTGCATGGCTCCTAAATGAATGGGATCTCTGGCTCCTGCTCTACCACTGATATTTCTAGAACACACTTTTTGACTGAGAGTTGGGGAGTGGCATGGTTCAAATGTGCAGAAAAATGATTAGGTATATGCTGAGAGACTCTCAGAAATTTTGATTAAGAATTCTCCTCTAGATACACTGATCAATCTTTGTATCTCTCCACTTATTGATGTATTTGTGTTGGATCAGTGTACTCTAACAAAAAGGAATTACATTTCATTAACATTTAACAGGTAAGACATTTGAAGGGTGAGCAAAGGGTATGTTGGGGGAGTTGAAAGAAAAGAGAGATGCAGGTGAGTGACCAACTAAAATGAAGACGTTGTAAGGTGATATGCTATACTTTGCAGAGGCTTTCCTCAGGCTGATAGTTCCCAGATCTGCTGCATTTCCACCATTGTCAGGCAACAAATCTATTACAATGGGCCCTTGGTATCTGCTGGGGTTTGGTTCCAGGATCCCCATGGATTCAAAAATCCATAGGTGCTCAGGTCCCATTATATACAACAGAGTAGTAAAATGGTGTCGCTTATATAAAATGGCAACATCAAGGCTTGTTTTGGCTTGAAAAAAACATTTTCAAGCCATGAATGGTTGACTCTATGGATGATGAATCTGTGGATATGCAGGGACAACTGTTGTACTCCGCCCCAATTGCTTGTTCAGAGGGGCGGATTAGAAATAAATATTATTATTATTATTGAGTTTGTAGTCCATGATATGAAAAATTCCAGGTGGGGGGCAGGTTAAAAGAACATAAAGAGTCCTTTTGAAGAAACCAGTAATATAATTTGCTTCCTTAAGGTCAACAATGCCAACCTCCATGCCATTATCTATAAATCCCATGCTTAGGCCCAATATTAAACATTTTAATCATCAGGTTAATTTAGTACTTTCAATTATTAATTTTTATGCTACTGTATTAATATTCCAGTTTCTAATGTTTACATTATCAAATTAATTTTGAAGCCAAATCTCTGGGCTTCTCTGGTACTTTGTTTTCGAGAAACCAATGCTGGCTCTTAGAAATTTTAGCATTATTTTTTAACTGCTCAGACATAAATTGTCATGCAGGTCCGTCTCCAAAAATAACATAAAGCAGTTTTGGAGAGAAAAGGCCACAACTTTATTAACTGTTCCCATAGCAAGAACAACATAACCATAGGGTTGGCCCAAAGCATAAGGTCTGGATCTGGACATCAGCAACACCAGAGTTGGTTGATGTATGACGTATGGTTGCTTGCAGCCGCAAGCATCGGGATGACGTAGGTACCAAGTTCCGCCCTGTTGCGCAGGTGCGCTGCTTCAAATCGAATTGCGAGGCATCCTAGTCACTGGGTGTTAATCGACTGTGGCCCCCGCAATGGCCAAAGCAAACCGCTCCTTACCCGGGTTCCGAGGACTCCCGATCCAGTGCCAGCAGGCCCTGGAAACCCCTACCCCAGATCCAGGCATATGCTGCTGCCAACAAGAAGTTGTGACAGTCAACTCCCAGGCAGGGAGGGAGGGTGGGAGAGCAAGTTAGCAATGGCTCTGACTCGCGCCTCGCTGGGCCTTAAATAGGCCCAGCGACCAATGAGGGCTCTGAGTGGACTTCGGCCTCGCCCACCCAGAGCCCTCTGCCAATGGGGAGGTGTGTCAGGTCTGGGAGAGCCAATCAGGCTGTCCCCTTTTCCCGCTCCCCCCGGCGGCCAATCAAAGGTGAGCCTGCGCTCGTTCTGGCCACCAGGGAGAAAAGCCCTGGGTCCTTCCCGCGCGCAGCAACAGCACCGGCCCGATTAGTCGGGGGGTGCCATTTATTTAACTATTTCTTCTAGAGCTTTTCCTGGCATTGAATTCAAACTGACATCAAACTATCATGTTTTTATAGTCAACATGGATGTTTGATACAGTGCTCTAATTCTGAGATATGGTAAAGTACAGGATTGGGGGGGGGGCATTTGTCAGTCAGAGCAGGTAGGGCAGCAATTGCTCACTTGCCCTTTACCACCCACAACTTCTTTTTCTCTCCCGTGATTCATTTCTGAAGCTCTCTTCAACAACCTGTCCATCCCCTAGCAGCTGATGCTGCATACATATCTTCCCTATGCTGCTGTCACCTCCAAATGTCACTGTCTGAGATAAGGCTTTAGCTAATAAGTAACTAGTTGAAATCAACCAATTAATCCTCTTTTTCTCGATAACAGAAGTGCAAAGTACATTAAAATACAATTTTAATTGTAATGGTGAGTGCTGCAACATGCAAAATGTAGAAGCATGGAAAAGGTGCTTTGACAGAAGCATCAAAATTCTAGACAACTTCCTTTCTCCTTCATTTAAATGTGTGTGTGTGTATGTGTGTAAATGAAAATATGGGGGAGTGCAAAATTCTCCACTCCCACTTAACTTGTTTACCTTTGCCTGCTATTTTACTTTAGGATTTTGAATATTTTCAACTATGAAGTAATTGAAAAAGAACATCCCTTTCAAGAGAACTACAGTCTAATTGGAATTTAAGCATGGTGATTTATGTTTCTCTCCACTTTCTGCCAACACCAACTGCAAGAAAACCTATCTCACCCTTCTAGAATTTTTAGATTACTGAAAAATGGCTGGAAAATATTCACTTGTTAGAGCTGTCTATTTTTCACTCATGACATACAGTCACACATATGACCATTAGAGAAATCACTTTCTTTGGAGGGCTTTATTTGTCTTAAATGACATTGATATACTATATTCGTGTTACTCCAGGACTAACCATTTGCACTAGCAAAGTTGAGGATTTGAAAAACAGTAAAAGGTAAAAATACCTGTAAAGAGCCATGAAGAAGTTAAGAGCAAAGATTCTTTTCAAGATAACAGTCATCCACTGTCCTTTCTAAACTCATTCTTAATGATGAAAATTGACTAATTTGTTTGCCTTCAGCTTCACTACTTACAAAAGATACATGGTCCGTGGAAGGTGTGCAGAAACCCTCTACTACTGTAATTTCACATGTCATTCATTTATAGATTCTGTCCTGGACTGCAATCATTTCACAGTTTATATATTATACCTTACCTTCATGTTGAATGTAGCATGATTGCAGGAATGCAAGTGTCCACAGAAGGTTTGAGCACATAGCCCCTGAAAAAACAAAAACAAGGAAACCCGCAATAATCAGAACAAATCAGATACTTGTATAAGCTGCAAGACAACCTGGAAATTTATTTATTTGTTTATTTATTGGTTCTATCAGGCATGGCTGACCATGCCTGTTCATTTGTTTATGTATTTACACCAAGTGCTGCAAGGGGACTACTGAATCCACAAGGTGCCCTCAGGACAAAGTACATTAAGCCATGGTCAATGCCACCTCTTCCCAAGAGAGCAAATAATAGACTTGAAAGGCAGTGGCACAGCAAGAGAAGGGCATAGTGGCATTTGCTCTATTGACATTTGTATAAAGCCTTTTTCAGTTACTTCCTCCTGCTCTGCCTGTGTAGAGGGAAGAACGCAATAACCTGTGGCCACTTGATAGCCTTCAAGGGATTTTGAGATTGTACCGTTATGAGAGACTGATTGATTGCTCAAAGCATGAGAAATATGAATTCTAGATAATAACTGGGGGATTAGATTTTAGGCTAGATTACTTATTGCATTTGAATTCTATTGACATGTGATTAATGACTTAAGTCCACTGATTTTAATGTGAACCCACTATGGATTTTTAAAAAAGATTTCTACAGTCCAAGCTATATATTTCCTTTAAATATAGAAGTGGGTCAGAGCAATGATGACGAATATGCAAGTACTTAAGCAAAGCTAAGGTGAAGTATATATCTTTAAGGAGAAAATAACCATCATTTTATGAGGAGCATATCACTATAAATCTTTCTGTAGCAACTAGAAAGAAATAATCATAGAATTTATGGAGTAAAGTTAATCTTTTTAATTGAAGTGAAGACGATAGCCAAGATACTGGTAGTATAGCATCTCATTTATCTTACTGGTGTTAACTCTTACTTCCCATCATGATTTCTAATACACACAGCTACTTGATTCATTATGAAACAGATAAAAGGAGCTTTGCACAAGGGGCATATCAATTTGATAGCACCTAGGACTACAGTCCTGCTCATTCAGATACATAGATAGCCCTATGCAGATGTTTAATCCCATGCATGATCAGAAATACACCAGAGGAGTGCAAGAATTGTGATAGGCTCTCAATGTATGTAAAGAAAGGACTGAAATCCCAAGCGCATATTAATACTAGAGAGAATCCTGATCTGATATTGCACGTATTCAATTTTGCATCCTGACATATCTGTAGCTCCTCCAATAATTACTCTCAGAAAACTGTTGGAAAGATACAGTCACAAAAGATACAGCAAAACTGGTAGAAGCTCTTTTCTTTTATATGGATTGCATCATTTTGGAAAGTTCCTAATTAATAGAATTTAAAAGCTACTCAGGCCAATATTCGTCCTTGCTCAGAATATTCTTCCAGAAAATTTACCAAATGATCCTTTTGTTTTAGTTGTAGATTTACATAGAAAGGAAAGAAACTGCTCATAAATTGCAATTTTTCCCAATGATCAACTAGCAAAATATGCAGATCTTAATTGTCTTAAGAGAGTCACTCATTTCTTAGTAGACCCATTTCTGAATTGAATCCAAAAATAAAATCTGGTCTTATTATTTCCAATGTACTTCTAAATGTACCTGTATTTCACAAGTAATAATACATCTTTTGTAACTAATGATATTACAGTAATGGTTTGAAGTTCATTCACTCAAACATGACCCTAGAGATGATTAGATGCTTAAATTAAATAGGAAATTTTCATTTAGCCTTCAGGAGGTCATAAAAGGAGGTATAAATGGAAACCCAAATTTTAGAATTAGATTCACGTGCTTCAAGGAATTTATCAGTCAATATTTAAAACACATGGCATCATAGGGAGAAAGGTCCAGGGTATAGTAGTCACCTCTAAAAATGACAGTTTAGAAGATAAACAGTTGGCACTCCTCTATGATGGGACACTGAGGGACAAGGATCTGCGAATTTGGTGGATGCTCCATTGCTTTCCTGCTAGGCAGAACAATTAAAGAGCTTTAGGTGGCTAAATTCATGTCAGATCCTTGTGCGCAAGATGTAGGTTCCTATGTAATATGGAAGCAAGCCATCTGCAAATGGTGTCAATATCATCTTAAAGGGAAAGCCTCCCAAGCAAATGTTTCTTCATCATGGTTCAGAAGGCTGAGGGAAGTGAGGTTTTAAATACTAAAAGCTACGTGGGATTAAATACATTGAAGGCTATGTAGGTTGGTAGGTGGGAGGTGTGGTGGTGGGCGACTCAGAAGAAAGGCTGAGTAATTTCCATGTTTTTTTTTTCTGTAACAGCAGAAAAATTGTCTGTATCTGTTCGTAAAACAAAAACTTAAGATAAATGATTGTAATTCATCATTGTACAACCTTGTCTATATGAAGAACTGTTACTCTGATAGTGGAACCTTTTAAATTTAATCAAATTACAAGAAGATCCTGATAAAAATTAAACAACCATTATCTTGAAGCTAATGGGAAAGAAATGTGATTATATATGCACCTCAGGGTAGATACTGGTAGATGTATTTAATTGGGTGAGAAAATATTATGAAAAGATACGTAGCATGTTACTGAATATTTATCAGATGTCTAACGGTTAACAGTTCTTCTGAGAGTAGCTCTACTTTATGCCAAAAAGTAGTCAGCCTGAGTCTTCTAGTCTACCCAAAATTTTCAAAACACCACCAGTAGATTTAGCAAGATTCTTTTGATTCAGTGCAATTGCCCCAAAATATCAGTGTAAATGACACACACTACTGAACTATTCTGGCTGGATACAAGTAATCTAGTATGTCCACAATGATAGAGAGTTTTGTTGGACCAATACATGAGCTAATCCCCCTCTGCCTGTCCTCCCCATCCCCCAAAATCCTGCAAACAATTATCTTCTTGAATTAAAGAAAACTTACAGGACTTGGTTTAACAATTTAATTTGACATGTTACTCAACAAACCAATAAAATACTAACAGGATTCAGGTAACATACACAGATGAGACAGCTAAAAAGCTAAGAAGCACTAAGAAAAAACCCACCTCTAAAGGTACAATCTGCTACAAGAACCTTTCCAAAGAGATCTATTTAGTTTAGAGATATCTGGATGGGACAACACATTCCTCTGTTAATGAACTCTTTGGCTGCCAAACAATAATACAATACTGTTGTGAAAAAGAGAAGATACACAGCCCCAACTGCATCTCCTTAGATGATAACATTGAATTTGGTAAATGCAAAGTTTCTGCTTGTGAAAATGGTATGAACATAAGATTACATGTACGAAAAACCTTACCAGCTTCTGCTGAAGTGAGCCATTTGTCCATTGGTATTTCTTCATCTGAAATTTGGAAAACTGTTTTTCTGTTCTCATTATACTAGCATACCAGTGTCTATTTACTAGCAAAGATTTGAGATCTAGTATATTCCCTTTTAGTACAGATGGTACTAAAGCAAATACAATCCACAGATCATTCATTGGAATACCCCACAGCAACAACATTAGAAATCACCAATACTTAGTCTCCTTTGTACCCAAGCCCAGCACTGTACAAGAAGCCCATGCTAAACAACGTTTAAGGAGCAGAAATGCAAAACCAATTCAGCAACGCTCACAGAATATGCATCCTTAGCTACCAAGGGAAGCTAAGAATTTTTAAATTTTTAGAACTGCAGGACAACAAGTAATTCCAAAGTATAAGTCTTGCATCATGCCCTCAGGGACTTTTGGATTTGAATTCGAAATATTTGCCCCCAATAACAAGCTAGTCTTAAAAGTATGTAAGGAAGAAGAGACAAAAATCTAGAGAAATCCTCAGGGTGAAAAGAAACAAATGTCTCCAAGTGTTCAGTGGATGGCTGTTTTTATTTTGAAGAAAGCCCAATGTGTTTTGGGTGATATATATTTCAACTGCATTCTTCAAGGGCTACATAAAAACACAAAAATAAAAACATGTGTATTTGTTGGTAGACAACTGGGAGAAAGGGATGGGAGAAGGTGGAGTGAGTATCATGCAACTGGGCTAGAAGAACTTCTGAGTGAATTTACAAAAGTGGAAAGAGACCAAGATTTAGTCCTCCAGAAGCCAACAATTTAAATTTCAAAACCAACTCTACTTCTTTTTTCAATAGAAACTTCTCATCATTTGTTTTTACTTTTTCTACAGGTCAAAATCTGTGGTCTGCTGCAGGATAATGACATTCCAAAAATGACTTATTAAGGGAGTACATGTTTTATTGTGTCTGTTAGTGCTGGGGGAAACTGAGTCCATACGCAGAAGACTGCCAGCCAGGAAAGCAAACACCACTGCTGAGTGTGGAGTGTGTAGACAAAAACTCCTGCTTCTGAACAGAGTTTCACTCATGATCGCTGAGGTTCTTCCAAAGAGGCATTTAATCTTAGTTGCAGAAAAATATTTAAAAGCATGATATAGCGATTTTTACACCATACAACATAACGCTCTGCCACCAACCGACATCCACCTAACTCTCAATATACTGGAGCATTCTTCCTTATATACACAAACACAGGCTAGGATTCTGATCCAACCCTCTGCTAGTGTTTCATCATTTTCCTATCATGTGTCCACAGTCTCTGTGTAGTTCGGAACTGTTATGACACAACTCCAACTTCCTCTGTGTCAGCATTTCTCCTTTAGCACATTGCATGCACCTGAGACATTTTACAGCCTGGGGCAAAACTTCACTGACAGTTTCTTCTATTTGAAAGGTAACGTGTTCTCTCTCTCTCTCTCTTTCACACACACACAAATAAATATATAGAGAGGGAGTCTTGCTGTTGTCCCCACATAAAGCTTTAGACGCTTGAATTATAATGTAAAAATTGTATACAAATGGAGGAAATCACTATTGCCATCTAAGGAGTGTTTTCTGTGAGAAAATAAGGGGCTCTATAGACAGGCAGCTCCATGCCGCCCGTCTTTACCCCTCACTGGTGCTGCACCAACCTCACCGTGTGGCACTGATGCACTCCTTAAAGCTTCTTTTTAGGAGTGCCACAATGGTGCTTGTGCGCCCTGATGCCGCTGCTTCCAGCTACCACCATTTGGGCACGCAGATGCCTATGCATCATTGTCACATGCCCCATGTGGGCGGGGCCACAGTAAGATTGTGCATTGGTGCCGCTAGCAGGGCTGAGCGCATATGGACGTATTAGCCCCAGGACGGTGCTTTTGCCCATCTGTATTGGGCCTAAGTATAAGGAAGAAAATAAAAAGGAGGAACTACTGGGTGTTTTTTAAAAAAAAGATTAACAGGGAATTTTATATTTCCTGTGTTCAAATGCAATGCTGGGCTGACACTGTATTTATTTATTTATCTATACCAATTTGCCATTACTACATCTGGCTAAACATTAGCTGTCAAATTCCTATCTTTAAAAATATTTTAATAAATCATTGCCATTTTCTCCATTGTGAAGATGTGTTTTGTATTCACTAATTTCTTCTGATCACATACTCTTAATTTCTAATATGATAACCACTTCAGATTCTTTTCAAGAAGTCGTAACTTCTTTTTCTAGTTCTTATTAGTTTGGGAAAAAAACATTGGTTAAAACTATAGATATACTCCTGAATATGTATTTTATTTTAAAGCTGAGAAAAAAAGCAGTAACTCAAAAGATGACACTTTAATTGATGGATGGGTGGATTGACTGATGTCCCACCTTTCTCCCAAAATAGGATCCAAGGTGGCTCAAAATATGAATTAAAACTAAATGCAATTAAAACAATAAACAATACCAAATTTGAAAATATTAAATAATCACATTTAAAATATTAAATTAACAGTTTTAAACGCCCCATAAAATGATTAAAGATACCACACACATCAGAAGACCTGCATAATACTCAAGGGATTGAATAAGTAGAAAGGCCTTTGCTTGCCAGAGGAAATAGAGCGGGGGGGGGGGGAGCCAAACCAGCTTGCCATGGCAGGAAATTCCACAGTCTGGGAACAGCTACCAAGAAGGGTCTCTCCCATATCCTCACCAAACAGTTGTTAAGAGAAAGCTTTACCATGAGGATTGTAGGCTTGGGCAGGCTTTTTCCTGTATTGGGGATTCAGGCTTGCAGATAGCTTTGACTTGCGCCATATAGAGCTTTATAGGAGATAACCAGCACTTAGAATTCTGTTCTCCAAACTGGTAGCCAGCGAAACTGTTCCAACAGAGTTAAATGTTCCCTATAACAAGTATCATCAGCATGTAGAGAGATTTTGTAGCACCTTTGAGACTAACTGAAAGAAAGAAGTTGGCAGCAGGAGCTTTTGTATGGCATATCACATACAATGCATCCTCAGATGCATTTTGCATTTCAGTTAGTCTCAAAGGTGCTACAAGATGTCTCTACATACTGATTCCACAGACTAACATGGCTATATCTTTGAATTCTACTCTATGGCAAACATCATCAGCCTGAACATCATCAGTGGGAGAGGGACATTAACATCTCAATTCACAATTTAAAATTATCTGGATAAGTCTGCCAGAAGACATTGGTCTTCAATGCTCTTTTAAATATGGACAGCATATTCAACTGTTGAATCTCTTCTGGCAGCTCATTCCGCAGTCTAGGGCCAGCTGAAAAAAAAGTCCTCTGGTTGACAGTTGCCAACCTAGTGCTGGCTGACTGGAGTAAATGTCTGGAAGAGGATCTGAGTGTACGAGGCGGATTATATGAGAGGAGGAGACCCTGTAGGTAACCTGGATCCAAACCATGTAGTGCTTTAAAGATAATAACTAACACTTTGTACCTTGTCCAGAAGCTAATTGGCAGTCAGTGGAGTGATTTTAATATTGGTGTTACATGTTCACTGCTGAACATCCCAGTAACCAATCTGGCTGCCATGTTTTGAATTAACTGAAGTTTCCAAACTCAGTATAGATGTAGCCAATGTAGAGAACATTACAAAAGTCCAGCCTTGAGGTTACCAGCATGTGCACTACCACCTTTAGGCCCTCCAGCTCTAAGTTGGGGTGAAGCTGTTGTAACATCCACGCTCCTTGCCATCGCATTTGTCTGAGCTGCCATTGGAGCAATGATACCAGAAGCAGCCAAAAGTTACAAACACAATCTTTCAGTGGGAGTGTAACTCTATCCAGGACTGTGTGACACACCTCCAAACCCAGGTTAGGGCCTTTGACAGTAAGCACATCTGTCTTGACTGGATTCATCTTCTATTTCTTTTTTCTTCATCCAGCCCATGACCTCCTCTAGGCATTCATTCAAATGAAACTATCCTTAGATGAGGCTGTATCTGAAGACATAGAGAAATATATTTGGGTGTTATCAGCTAATGATAGCACCCCGCTCCATGCCTCCGGATGATCTCTCCCAGTAGTTTCATGTAGATGTTGAATAGCACTGGGGTTAGGATGGTACCTTTTGATATGCCATACAACAGCTCCCTTTTTTGAGGAATAGCTATCCCAAAGCACCACTATCTGGAACCCACCCAAGAGACAAGTTTGAACCAAAGCAACACAGTGCCTCTGATTTCTAAATCCCCCAGGCATTCCGGAAAGATACCATGGTTGATGGTATCTAACACCACTGAGAGGTCCAAAAGCACCAGCAGGGACATGCTCCTCATGTCAGTTAAGATCATCTACTAAGGTGACTAGAGCCATCTCAGCTCTGTATCCTGCTCCAAAGAAAGTTTGAAATGGGTCTAGATAATTTCTATCATCCAAGACCGCCTGGAGTTGGAAGGCAACTGCCCTCTTGATCACCCTGCCCAGAAAGGGAGATTTGATACTGGTATATAGTTGTTTAGGTACAGGGAGAGCATTTAAAGAAGTGGTCATACCATTATTTCTTTTAAACAAGATGGTAAACTTCTCTATAAGTAAGATATCATTTCCTTAGCATGACCAAATATTAGTTAAACTATAACAAATTTAGTTTACTGTCCTGACATCTGAACATTGATACCCTGCTTCTTGGTCCATCCACCTCTGTCAAATGCTGCTGCCTTCCTGCCTGGTGCGCCACTGACCAATACTATAGGGCAGTGCCAGTTACAAAAGCAAAAATTGCTAAGACTGTGTCAGCAGCTTTTAAACATTGTTTTTCCTTTTTTGTAATTAGCAAACTTCACACATGTGTAGCATCCAGAAATCCTGAAGTTGCACTTGTGAAATTATTCCTGTTTAGGATCAAGCATATCTCAAAACTTTAAGCAGATGTGTAAAAGATAAAAAACAAACAAAACGATATAGGTATTTTTTTTGCTTCCCAATGAAAAACAGTGAGGGAGGACTGGCAATAATATTTCCAGATCTTGATTTGGGCTCTGGATGGTACTTGGTTTGATCAATCTGGATGGTTTGATCTATCTGAGCTGATACCTCAATTGCCATTTTGTGCCCTGAATCATATCAAAGACTCTCTGCACAGCCAGCCTAACCAGAAAATAATTTTCTCCTCCCCTGTATACAGGATGTGTACACAACTCATAAACTATTCTCCAGTTCCTATAAACTGTACTATTTATTCAAGCTCTCAGTGAATTCTCAGCTGTGTACTGAACACAGCATGCCCAGAGTTATTACTTTTCATACTCCACCAAACCAAAACTGTTCTTTCTTTAATTAGGAAAAGGAGAAAACAAACCAAGTTCCTAAGCTGAGATACTGAAAGTACGTGAAAATAATTTAAGTGAGACTTTAAGGCTCTCATTTAAAGCCTTAAAAACAAGGGTTTATAAGAGGAATGCTGACAGGCCACATCTTTGGTATTATAATATAACCTGACGCCTAGATAAATGTTTCATGAATTAGGAAGTTGAAAAAGAATCTCAGTTCAGCTTTGTTCTCCAGATAAAAGTGAATTATATTTTTCTCGTCTATCAACACTTGCATTTTAAGTACTGCAGTTTCTAAACTCTTTTAAAAAATGGTATTTGACTAGACAGTGTGATACTTTCCCTTCTACTTGGTCCTGCAGGACTCATCAACTTCTAACTCAGAAGGAAATTTTAACCCAAACCAAAGAGGAGTGGGAAGTAACACACTCAGAGTTAACTCTGAAACATGTCTATAAAGGACCAAAGTAGGGCGGAGAGGAGAATTCATGTTAGATGCTGCTGCACAGTCTCCTTTAAGCCCTGCACACTGTTATGAAAATCTAAGAACTAAGGAAACTATGGGTCTGAAAAGACAGGCCAAAATAAAGCTGCTCGGGTCATTTTGGAGGTATGCTGTTTAAATGATGCATGCATCCTAAGAGGCTGGAAGACATGCCAAATCCACACTCCAGTCTTAAGGACTGGAGCGCAGCTTCCAGCCTCTTAAGATGTATGTGACATTTAAATAGCATACCTCCAAGGTGACCCGAAGTGGCTTTATTTTGGCCTGTCTCTTCAGGCCCTATATTGGCATAATTTCCATCTCTGGACTTTGCAGCTCTTATTTCCTTTAGCATTTAAAGAGCACCAGTGTGGTGTAGTGGTCTGAGCATTGGTCTATGCTCCTGGGTTCAAATCCCTGCTCCTGCTCATGGAAACCCACTGGGTGGCCTTGGGCAAGTCACACTCTCTCAGCCTCAGAGAATGGCAATGGCAAAGCCCCTCTAAAGAAACAGGCTAAGAGAACCCGATGATGGGGTTGTGGCATGTCAGAAATAACTTAAAGACACACAACACCAATAAGGGAAAATTTGGTCCATGTGACAAAGTACCCATCCTTAACAGAACCCCCCCCCCCCCATCTGTGATCAATTATCTCCTTCTTTTTGATTAAAAAAAGGCATCCATGCCCATTAGAGGATGTAGGGGACATTTTGAGGTTTAAAATAATCTGAGTGAGAGTTGCAGGCCTTTGAGGTTTAGTGAGGGAGTAATACTTGGTTGGCTGAAATTCAGTTTCACAAAACTCAAAGGCTTTATTCTAGCAACGAGCAGGGCCAAAGGCAATAAATTGGGTCCAAAAAGCCCTATTTAATATGATTTAGAAACTGTGTAGTGTTATTGGTATTGCATCTATTCATTTGCACAGAAACAACTACATCAGTATGAACAATTCTTTCTATGCTCCACTAGAGAAGTGGAATGACAGATAAAAGTTTGGACACTAGTCCAACTAAAACATCTTTAATAACAAGTGATCCAGAGCTGTCACTCATATCTTTCATAAAATGAAAAGCTTTCATAATCATTTGTCTATATTAAATATATTTCCCTTGGATCAAACATTGATGAGAAGGGAGACTGCAGTCAAGAAATCAGAAGACCAGGAATGGGAAGGGGAGTGATGAAAGAACTAGTCAAGTTCCTATTGCTTTAAAATGTTTAGAATTTGTTACATTAATGGGCTATAAATATTTATATCAATCAATCAATCAGCCAACCAACCGTTATTGCTCAAATAAATAAACCTTTCAGTATTCATTATATAGCACCATCAAAATCAGTGAATCTTTACCACGTCCAAGATGACACATTTCTCCCTCCAAAAAGTTACATCTAAAATGTGTCCAAGGGGGAATGACAGAAAAGCAACTCCTGTTGGACTCCTGTTCCCCAGTAAAACACACACACATATACACATTTGCCAACAAAACTAGAAAGAATGTAAATCATCGATAGGGCTTGTAATTTAGCTACTTTGGACTATTGGTTGATCTAACATTTATAGAGTTAAGTGCATGTATAACTATGATCTTTTCTTTCTTTGCACACATCTTGAAGAAAAACAAAAGTACTTTTCATTAACCTGATGCAACTTCCTCTCCACGGGTCCTTAGCATCCTCCAATGGTATCCTTAATGCATAAATTGCCATTTATTTATCTTGGTCTTAAAAGCACAGCAGGTCTAAGTAGCAAGTGAAAAGGAAACTGCTCAAAGGCAAAGACACATTTGATGCCTATCCTCTAAAGAGGAGCAAAATATAGGGCACTATGAATGGTTGTGAAAGTTGGACAGTAAAAAATGCTGATAGGAATGGAATCAATTCATTTGAAATATGGTTCCGGAGAAAAGTTTTGCAGATACCATGGCTTGACAAAAACAAACAAACAAATAAACATGAATAAATGGGTCCAAGAGCAAATCAGGTCCGAATTCCCCCTGGAAGCCAAGATAACTATGCTGAAACTCTTGTACTTTGAACATATCACAAGAAGACATGGCCCACTAGAAAAAAATAATAATGCTTGGTAAGTTTGAAGGCAGTAGGAAAAGAGGAAGGCTGCACTGTAGCTGGATAGACTCATTCAATGAAGCTACAGCCCTGAGTCTGCAAGAATTGAGCTGAGCTGTTGATGGTCTTCAAAGTAATGGTCTTCAAAGTTGACTTCATGGCAATTGACAACAATAACAAAGATAAACATATAGAGAAAGGAAATCTTCCTAGCTTTCTGCCAACAAATCTGGGGGCCTACTGAATTATTAACAGAAAGCTTATTATTATTAACAGGCTACACTCTGTTGTATGATGATGATTAAATCAATGTGTAGCCGGAATCTTATTTACAGCTAACTACATGATTCAGCCTATGATCCCAATGGTAGCTTCACAGGTTGAACACTGTCATCAATACCTTACTTTTGCATACATATTTAGGAATTAATAGAATCATAGAGTTGGAAGAGACCACAAGGGCCATCCAGTCCAACCCCCTGCCATTAATTACTAATAGTCTGGTACAGTCCTCCTTCAGGGGCTGGGGAACAGCACTGTCTCTCCAGTCCATCTAACCCTCCACAGCCTCTAAAGGAGTGCTAGACCCTCCAGCACAATGAGGACAGTAGAGACAAGAGGGGAAGCTAACAAACAACACTGGAGGCATGGCTTAGGGAGGGAAACAGCTACTAGGCAGCAGCAGTAGTGGTGGGTCTCACTAAAGTGAGAGAGTAGCAGTGACACCATAGCTAACACTTGTTAGCACTGCACACAGAGAGGTGAAGGTGAGCCTCTTTGCATACTCCCCTCACCTAGAAAACCCTATGATGAGACATACCAAGTGAGACACAGAGAGGATCAGATCACTAATAGGAAGAAATAAAGATGGCGAGACAAGTAGTAGACACACTCAGAAAGACAAATGCAATCTGAAACATCACCACACATAAAGCCCTGGTGGCGCAGTGGTTACATGCCTGTACTGCAGACACTCACTCAAAACCATAAGGTGGTGAGTTCAATACTAGCAAAAGGGCTCAAGCTCGACTCAGGCTTGCATCCTTCCGAGGTTGCTAAAATGAGTATCCAGATTGTTGGGGGCAAGTAGCTTACAGTTGTAAACAGCTTAGACACTCCTTAGGCAGTATGAAGTGGTATATAAATGTTGTTTGAGTGCTGTAATCCGCTTTGATTCCCCACTGGAAAAGGTGGAATAGAAATAAATCCCAGTATTGTTGTTGTTGTTGTTGTTATTATTATTATAAAATAGGGACCTGGAATGTGAGAAGCATGAGCCAAGGGAAGCTAGACATAGTAAAAATGAAAATGGAATGCATGAACATACCAGTACTGGGGGTGATTGAGTTAAAATAGACAGGCATGTGTCACTTCCATTCAGACAACTACAAAGCATTCTACTTAGGGCATGAAAAGACATAAAGAACTGGGGTAGCTTTCATACTAAGAGGAGATGTGGCAAAATCAGTCAAAGGATACAATGCAAAATCAGAGCGAAGCATCTCAATAAGGCTTCATGGAAAATCTACGAATATCACAATAATTTCAAGTATATGCACTTAACACAGAAGGAGAACCGCAAAAAATTGATAGAGTCTATGAGGGGGTACAGGAAGAAATTGACAACACACTAGAACAGGATGTCAAGCTGATCACAGGTGACTGGAATGCCCAAGTTGGAAACAAAGAATAAAAAAAAAACATTTGGCAGATTTGAATTAGGCAAAAGAAACAAATCAAGTGAGCATGTGACAGATTTTTGTGAAGCCAACAACCTATTCAAGTGCAAACACATTTTTCATACCATCAGAAAGAAGGCTATACCCATGGACATTACCAGATGGCCAACACAAAAACCAAATAGATTATATAATCGGGAGTTAAAGATGGTTAAGTTCTATACTGCTGGCCAAGACTATATAAGATGCTGACTGTGGGTCAGAATTTCAAAAGAAGATCAGCCATGTGCCTTATAGACTACAGCAAAGCCTTTGACTACATAGATCATGAGAGACTATGGAACGTCCTTAAAGAAATGGGAATGTCAACAAAGGAATAGTCCTGATGAAGAATATGTACTCAGGACAAGAGGATACTGTCAGAACAAAACACGGAGAAACAAAATGGTTCTCAATTTGCTAAGGGGTCAGAGAAGACTACATTTTATCACCCTACCTGTTCAACATATTCTAAGAAAAACAAGATTGGACATAGAAGAAGGAGGACTGAATACTAGCAGATAACCTCCCAGACCTGGAACAACTACTAAGAAAGATCAAGGAAGAAAGAATATTCAACCTAGACAATGAAGAAATTGAAATAATAAAAGAGTTCTCATACCTGGGATCAAACATTGATAGAAACGGGGACTGCAGCCAGGAAATCAAAAGAAGATTAAGAATGGGAAAGGTGGCTAAGAAAGAACAGGAAAAGATCCTAAAATACAAAGGTATACAAATTAGAACAAAAGTCAGATTCATACAAGCCACTGTATTCCATATTACCATGTATGGATGTGAGAGCTGGATAGTTAAGAAACAAGATAGGAAGAAAATCAGTGCATTTGAGATGTGGTGCTGGAGAAGAACTCTGAGGATCCCATGGACAGCCAAAAAGACAAGCAAATAGGTCCTAGAGCAGATCAAGCCAGAAATCTCCCTGGAGGCCAAGATGGCAAAACTTAGGCTGTCATACTTCAGACACATCATGAGAAGGCACAACTCACTGGAAAAAAAACAATAATGCTAGGAAAGGTGAGGGAAGTAGAACCTAGATGCTACATGGATGGACTCTATTAAGGAGGTCACAGATATGAATGTACAAGAACTAAGCAGAGTAGTAGAGGATAGGGGGTCTTGGAGATATCTCATCCACAGAGTTACCATGGGTTGAGATTGACTCAAAGGCATTTAACAACAACAACAACAACAAGTCTGGTACAATGCATGACATATTGCTGTGTCAAATTCATACAGTTCATTCAAAGCTGCTTTACTCAAATTTTTGATGTATGTAGGTCATGATCTGTGCCACAGTCAGCACCTGGGCTAGTTTTGGCAACAAGAATGGAGCTTCTCCATCATTTACTTCCAATTATATGCTCTCTCTGGTTTTTGTATTCACCATCTGGTGATGCCTATGTGTAGAATCTCCATTCTGGTTGTATGAAGAAGGTATTTGTGATTAATAGATTGTTGGCCTCACAAAATTCTATCACTTGCTCTCCTGCTTCTGTCCAAAACATGTGTAGCTATACCATTTTAGATGTTAAACAAATGGGACTGAAATTTTATATTATTGGTTTTTGCAGGCTGTTTGTGTTGTTTTGCTATGGGCCTCCTTGATTAACTAGTAAATGTCCAGTTACTATATTATGCACTTCCCAAACATATAAAACATGTGCTTAATGTGAATGTGAGAAATAACTTTCATGCCTCATGAATTCCTCTAGATATACCAAACCCTTAAAAATGGTGGATCAAACATTGGGTAAATCCAACTCAATGGGTGTACAGAGGACAGAATTTAGGCCTATGTAGAGAAGCCAGTGCGTCACAGTGGTCTGAGTATTAGACTACAACTTGGGAGACCAGGATTTGATTCCCAGGTTGGTCATGAAATAAGTCGCATGCCCTCAGCCTCAGGGGGAGGCAATGGCAAACTTCTTCTGAACAAATTTTTCAAAACAAAACAAAACAAAATACCAACCCTCATGATGGGTTTGCCTTAGGGTTGCCATAGGTTTGGAAATGACTTGAAGCTGCACAGCAGCAACAGCAGCAAATGTCAGAAAAACAACTACAGAAAAAAGCATTTCAAAAATACAGTTCACACATTGACAGGTCATTACAACAACACTATGTTCAACCACTGTTTGCAAAATAATCTCAATGATACAAGTTAAGGAACAGGGGTCTCATTAAGAAAAGCTAGCATTTTTATTAGATCATATAAATAACCAGGCTAGCCAGCAAATGGATCACAATTTGTACATTCTCTGTTTAATAAAAATCAGTTTAATATTCAAATGAATCCTAATCATTGTCCTTTTAAAAAATGTAAGTTTCCTTGTGGGGGCTCTAAATAGCCCTAAACAGATTCATCTGTCGTTATGTTTAATAGAATCACATTTGCTATAACATTTTTCCAGAGCTAACTGCATACAAAACAATTCAACTATGCATGTACTAAAGCTTTCAAAACTGATGTTGTGTCTACAAAGTAGCCATGAAGGTCAAAAAAGTGTTCAGTGTAGCATAAATCTAACTGAGATGTTATGTGTCCCTTTATCCATTTTTATATAGAGTACTAATTAAAAGCACATATCAATGCAAGCAAAACCTATGGGAACTTATTCTGATAAAATGTTCCATTGATCAGTATGGGGACAGATGGGTCTCCTGAACAGATAACTGACAATTAGAAATGGATTTCTGTTGGGGATCAATTCAGAGTTACTGAGGTCAAATCTACAATTACTGAAAAATCTGGGTTGTCCCTGGGTTTTCTAGATTCTCAGAGACTGGACTTTCTACACTATGACTAAGGACACTTAAGCAGATGCAGCTTAAGTGACCACACATTTTCCCATTCTAAGGTCACTTCATAGTACAATGGAGGCACACATTTCTGTTCATATCCCTGTAGCTGCGCTACTTTAAAAAAAAAAATCCTGTCCTTCAAGCATGTCAACATATGCAGTTCCACGGACAGAACTAAGTAGATTTACTGGTATGTGCACAAAAGCATTTAAATGCACTCCTTCCTCTGCCAGCAGTGCAAATCCGCTGGCCACATATTTGCTTATACAAATTTTTCTGGCAAATCCAGAGAAAACTGCAATCCTTATTTCTGCAGATTAAAGCCCTCAGGTGCCTCACAACCCTGTACCTACCCTTAATATGACAGAACATCATGTGGCCAGATTGTAGCCAATTCAATTTTTTAATCCCCCCCCCCCTCAATAGAGTAAGGAACCCCCTCAGTATCTCTTAAAGAGGAGACAATAGGATCCTTCTGAAATGTGCATTTGGCCAGTAAGAAACTTGGGGCCCTTTTTAAATAGAGGTTCTGGTCCAAGGTAGCAGAAGGATCTCAGAAAATGGTGATGGAAATCCTTCTTTGGGACTTTGGCCCACACCTTATGGATTGTCTTAGGACTCTGTTTTATGCCTCATGAATTTCAATACCGTCATGTAAGCATATGGAGAGCCCCCTGGAGGTATGGGATTGGTTGTTCTCAATATGCAGATATCAAGTTCTCTTTCTCTTTTTTCAACTAATATCAAGGAAAGAGTTTTTGACTAATGCTCCATCCTGAAAATGGCAGATTTGGCCATAGTGCTCTATTCCTGTTGAGTTACTGCAATGTGATCTACATGTGTGGCTTGGCATTAAGATATGTGCAGGAGCCCTCCCTCGGTATCCATGTTGGGAGCAATAGTTTTTCTCAGACTTTTCATTTTTGCAAACATATGTATATTAGCTATAGATTTTAGGATAGGGACAGATATCTGAAAAACAGTAGGAGTTTATACAATAAATTTCATCATAATCTATCTGGACTAATAGGAATGGTTATACATATTTATTTAAAACCAAGTCTTATTCAACTCTGTGGAAGTTACTGATAACAAAATATGTATAGAATCGTGTTGATTGCTTTATAAAACTGGTCTTCAGAAAGTTTACTTCAAGTAATCTTTTAAGTAATTAAAAGCAGCAATGGATACATTAAATATAGTTTTGGCATGCACGAGTCTTTCCTGTGTTCAGTCATATGTCTATTCCACCCCATGTGCTGCCATTTTTATGTTTTCAAAATAGGGGAGTCACATTTAATTTTCATAATATACACATTGTATATTCATCCTTTTAAAGTACAATACAATTGCTTCACAAAATTTGGAGAAAAAAGCTATAAGGAAAGCCTATAGCATCTTTGAGTAATCAAAATAGTAGTAGCAGTAGTACTTTTAGCATATTTTCATGGACTCCATCCACTTCATCAGATACATGATATGAAGCCTGTCTTGACTTATTCACCAACAGGTGGGGGATGGGAGTGGAATGTGCATTGTAACAGAAAAGCAAAGCAGTATGGTGATGGGGGACAAGTTCATTCTCAATGATGGTTGTAAAGGGTATAGTGGGACCCCAATATCTGTGGCCTTGTCATCTGCAGATTTAAGCATCCAAAGAGCCCCCTTTAATCCCAATAAACGTGCGTGCATGCAGCCGCATTGCCATTAAGGAAAATGGGATGTGAGACAAGTGCCATTGTCTCCAATGGTAGCATGGCCACATGCTTGCACTCCTACTGGAAACAATGGAATTTGAGGTCCCACTGATTTTGACATCTGCAGTGTGGCTCCAGAACAGATCCCCTGCAGATACTGAGGTCCCACTGTAGTTAAAGGAGAAAAAGTGGGAGACAGGTTTTCCCAAGATGAACAGGACCAATAATAGACCCGAACCTTTTCAATGGCTGTTCCCACCCTCTGGAACTCTCTTCCACGAGAGACCAGGCTGGCCCCTCGCTGTTTTCCTTTCTCCGGCAGGCAAATATGTTTTTATTCAAGTTGTCTATTAATATATAATTGTTGTCTGGGAGGTTTTTATATGGGGTGTGCGCTCTATTTATATTTTTAACTTTTGTACGTTTTATGTGATTTTAATTGTTTTTAGCACGATCATTTTAATTGTTCTAATTTTTATTGCAAAGTTTTAAAACTATTTTATCTGTGAGGTGCCTTGGGTCCCTTTCTGGAAGAAAAAGGCAGCATATAAATTAAATAAATAAATAAATAAATAAATAGTGTTGCAATAAAGTATGCATGAGACCCTTACTTAGTACCTGCAATCCCTACCACTCCACCCATTGGTATACAGATCAGCCCACTGCAGCCCCATTCCATGCACCTGATGAAGTGGTTCTGGAGTCCATGAAATCTTCTGTTTTAAATGTATTTTTCTCAGTCTCAAAGGTGCTTCTGGATTTCCTTATATCTTTTTTATGCAAAAAAAGAAAAATACTAAAATCCAGCGAAGTGTGTGTGCATCATTAAGAACAACTGGTTCCAATCAGAATATTAGTTCGAGAGGAGTGAGCCACATTGATTCACTTAAAAATATGAACTAAACAAACACACACTATTTCCAGGTTATGCTGATGCTTTATAAAATTTCCCAAGTTTCAGAACTGGGGGCAAACATGCATTCTAAACTCTATGAGTTGGAAAATGGGAAACAGATCACTCCTTCTTCCATCCCTGGAAGTGGATTTCTTCCTTTCAAAATACCACTGTTACATGCAGAAGCACGTAACATTTAGCCTGGCCTGTGAGGTACATATGGGAATTGGTTTTAGAACATCAGTGAGTTAACGATATTTTGCTTGAAAATAAAGCTGGGGCTGCGGTCCTACATAAGACAATCACACATTTTAAAAGCGGAGCATAATGATTCTTGTGTTCACGATATATAAATGGTTGTTGGGAATATTCTCCTCAGTGTCTGAACTCAAGTACAAAAAACAATAGTAGCTCTTTGTTGATTACCTTGACGAAGAAACTTGAAAAACATAGACAGGGAATTTCTATGAATGCAGCCAGTGAGCCATTCAAGTCCCATCTATTCTCCTTAGCTTTGCCTTTGAAACCTATTGTTTTTATGGTATACAGAATAATAGAATCATAGAGTTGAAAGAGACCTCAAGGGCCATCCAGTCCAATCCCTTTCTGTCATGCAGGAACTCACAATCAAAGCACCCCTAACAGGTGGCCATCCCGCCTCTGCTTAAAAACCTTCAAATTGGAAGAAAAAACAGTAAGTCTGGAAGAAAATTTTGAAAATGTAAAAGATTCCAATATGTGGCATACATCTCTCTGACAAGGGGAATGATCTTTTTCTTTGAGATCTGCAGGAGTCCTGGTGGTGCAGTGGTTAAATGCCTGTACTGCAGCCACTCACTCAAAATCATAAGGTTGCGAGTTCAATACTAGCCAGGGCTCAAGCTCGATTCAGGCTTGCATCCTTCCGAGTTTGTTGAAATGAGTACCCAGCTTGTTGGGGGCAATTAGCTTACAGTTGTAAACTGCTTAGAGGCTGCTTAGTTCAGTATGAAGTGGTATCTAAATGAAGCTGCTATTGCTATCTACCAGATATATGCCCCATATATGTGTAGTAATTTGAGGGAGATAGAATGGTCAGATGAACACCTATGGCACCTTCCTGGGCAAAGGTTAGGTCTCTATAACTGCCTCTTTAGGTCTTGAGTCTGGCCTATGATACAAAACCTCATATAAGTCTTGTGAGTTAATTGGGGGGATCTTGGCTTGGCATTTTGGATGTGGGCCAGCTGGGGTGAAACCCAACATTGCGTTGCCCTTGGGGCTCAGGTGTTTCGCCCATGGGAGGCTGGGGAAGTGGTTTAGGGGTTTACTGCTGCTCCAGCTGCTCGCACATTAGGTTGCTCCCCCATTTTTTGAAGAGCTCGAAGAAATAGTTAAATAGGTTAAGTTACTGTATATACTCGACTATAAGTCGACCTCATGTATAAATCGAGGACAAGTTTTGGGGCCAAAATTATGGATTTTTCTATGACCCGTAGATAAGTCGAGGGTAAAATTTAGGGGTATATAGGAAAGGATCTAAAGGATGAAGCAAAGCAAAACAATGTCAAATAACTTCCAAAACTCCATCAGACATAACTCTTTGTGCTTATTCTTGAGACTGGATGGATGAGAGAGTAAAGGGGGTCAGTGTTTCCATGACAGATTATACTCTTGCATTTCACCAGGGGATGATTCCTTCCTTTAAATAAGAGTTAAAATACAGTACTTACATTGACCCATAGATAAGTCAACTCAGGTTTTTTGGGTCAATTTTTGACCGAAATTTCTAGACTTATATATGAGTATATACAGTAAATAAAGTTGCCCATTTACAACCCAGTTCTCTGTGTCTGGTCTTGTTACTTCCCTAGTTAGTCAGCCACTTTTGAAAATTTGTCCTGCATCTTCACTTTCACAATAACCGAATAATTTCTGCACAAGTACAGAATGTAATATTCAGCTTGCCTAGAACAAGGAGCTAATAGATATTATCTGCTATATTATGTAATTATAACACAACCAGTAAATTACCTGCTGTGATATTTGCTCTTTCGCAGATATAACACATGATTCTTTCCACAAGAAGGTCACAGGTCAGATAATCAGGCATTGCATTGGCATTGCCAAATACGCAAACAAAATAGGGAAGTCAAATAACCCTCAAGATTATCTATTTCTTTTATTTTGAGTATACTTGAGTACACTCTTTCTTCTACCTGACTATAAATAATACTCCTATTAAAATTCTGCCTTGGACCAGAGGCAAGTCCATTAGTTTGGGAGCTAATTTTTACTGGCTCCGGAGATGTATGCATATTAAAAATGCAGCTTTTGTAATTGCCAGTCATCAACCACCTAGTCAATGCTTCTCTTGGAGTTCTTAATTATTTACTTCATTTGCATAGACATACCAATTTATGATTAACTGTTTAGTTATCAAGGGAAAATTTTTGTAATTTCTGTTTTGCATTTTATTTAGCTCTTTGGCATCCTTGGCAAATGGTCCGAGACTGTTTTAACCAGTATTGAATAACATTGAGCAATATATACTACCCACCCCGAGCTACTTATTTTTTATTTCTCCATATTTTGACAAGGATGCTATTCAGCTTTTAATCATAGCATGCTCAGCATGGGTCAAGAACCCAGGAAATCTCCAAATTTATCTGCCAACCTCTCATTGTCACCTGCAAACAACAGCACTTTCATGTACTGAAACAGTCCACTAATCCAACCTCTTTTTTCTCTCGCTTTATCTCATTATGAACACAGAACTATAGAGAGTTGCTAGGTAGTTTCTCAGTCAAATTCAGATAGTCCTGTTCAGGCAAAACACTGTGTGTGTGTATGTGCCTTCAAGTCACCAAGTGGATCTAGACGCAGGATTAAACAGTTTGAATATTAAATTGAAATTCTTAAGTCTTCTTTCTTTCCCAATTCATTAGACTCCAACTAGCAAAGAATATATAGAGGTGTGTGTGACTTATGGCAACCCAATGCATTTCATAGGGTTTTCTTGGGCAAGGAATATTCAGTAGTAGTTTTGCCAGTCCCTTCCTCTGAAATGTAGCATACAGCACCGGACACTTGATATTTGCTGGTGATCTCCCAACCAAGTATTTATCAGAGTTGACCCTGTTTAGCTTCAATGATCAGATAAGATCTGGTACCTTTCAGATATTAGACAACTAGATATGTATGTTAAGGTAAATTCAAGGAAATGCCATTTTCAGTAGCATCCCAAGTAATGTTTGCTTATATTCTCCTTCTTCACTGCTATTCCCTTCTCCTTTTGTGTTATGTCATTTTAGAATGTAAACTTGAGGGCAGGGAACTGTCACATTAGCAATCTATAAGCCACTCTGAGAGCCTTTGTGGTTGAAGAGCAGGGTACCAATGCTGTCAATAAATAAATAAGTACATAAGTAAATAAATCCATAGCAAGTGGTTGTCATAAGCTTCGAAGGGCATAAAAAGAAATCTCATCACACATGTCCTCTGACAACATAAATGTCAATGAAAGTAACGTAATGGGATCAGGTTAGTTAAAATGACCCCCAAATCTGTAAACTTTAAATTTAAGATTTCTGGAATTAGTTGTGTGAGTGTCCTAAACCAGTATCTTTTGGGCTGTGACAAAAGACAATTGATGGCTGCTAACATTGTTGTCATGTGGAAGTTAATATGACTTTTCAATGGATGCTAGGATAGCCCAAGAAAGCACAAATGAGTGAAGAGATAACTAACTTTTCTTCCGGATTAATAGAGAAGGAAAAAGTGAAGGAGGTATTGTTTGTTTGTAGCAGGGAATTACACTGTGGTCCAAAACACACTGCAGAAATAATCCACCTTGAGACCTCTTTAACTGCCCTGGCTCAGAGCTAGGGAATCCTGGGAACCGTCGTTTATTATGGCACCAGAATTCTCTGACAGAGAAGGCTAAATATCTCATAAAACTAGCTCCCAGAATTCCCTAGCACTGAATCAGGGCAGTTAAGGGAGTCTGTGTCTGGTCTTGTTATTTCCCTAGTTAGTCAGCCACTTTTGAAAATTTGTCCTGCATTTGTCCTGCATTATTTCTGCAGTATGTTTTGGACCTACGACAGAACTGGATCTAAAGACAGAAGCAGAAAATTGACGTGGTGTTCTGAACACAATCTCATGCCCCAATAGTTTTCTGGAAAATTGTGATGAATAGCAGAAATGTGAGTTTTATTGCTATGGATCATTGTCTGTATCTGAGCAAATAAACCGGAATGCCATAAATGTCTAGTAAACTACTTCTGAGGAAACAGAAGTGCTGGAGCCCTGAAACATTGTTCAGATGTGTGCCGCACATGCTTTAACAATAGTCACTATCTTCTTTGCTGTGCATCATGCAGCACTCCCTGGTTTATCCTACAGTTTTAACATGAGAAATAAATTGGCATTTAATGAAATGTGGTACACACAGGAGTATGTCTAGCTTCCAGGTTATAGACGAGTTGTGTTTTTACAGAGGGTGAGATTGATCTTACTCTCCTGAAGGAGCAATTGTTCCTAAGCAGAAGAATCCATTGTTATAACTTGCAGCCCCCTAGAAAGATTTCTCCATAGCTGTGTGTCATCCCAACAGAAAAAGACATCAATGCAGCATGAAAAAATAATTCCAAAGTCTTTTCCCCTTGCTTGTTAAAAAAGAGCTATCGCCTTCAACAACGATTTTCTTGGTCTATCATTGACATTCAGCTCCTGGCTTTAACAACAATGGAAGAGATTGATTTGTAAACCCCATTATCTTTGTGTTCCCTCCCCTTGGTATTATTTTATTATTATTATTATTAAACTTTATTTCTAGAGCGCTGTAATTATACTCAGCGCTGTACAAAATTGGTAAAATTTAAGAAATATAAAAGCCTGCCGGATGCGTACAGTCTAAAATAGTAACAATTAGATAAAATTACAGAGAGAGGAAAAACAAGTTAAAACATCAGGGTAAAAACAAATCACATCAAATGAAATCAAACAGCCAGATGGTAATCACAAGTTCCCTGAGAATGCTTCCCTAAACAATAAGGTTTTCAGCTCCACCTTAAAGCTGGTTAGGGAAGTGATGAGCCGAGCATGCAGAGGGAGAAGGTTCCAGGAATGAGGGGCAGCAAGAAAAAAGGGACGGATCCGGGAGGGGGCAGAGGACAACCTGGGTTGGGAGAGGAGACCTTGGTTACCAGAGCGGAGGGTACGGGTAGGGACATAGGGGGAGAGAAGATCAGCTAGATAAGGGGGGGCTAGCCCATGCAGGGCTTTGAAGGTGAGTAGCAAAAGTTTGTACCTAATGCGGAGAGGAAGAGGGAGCCAGTGAAGGGAGGACAAGAGAGGGGAGACATGATCATAGCGGCGAGCAAGTGAAATAATGCGTGCAGCTGAATGCTGAACAGAAATTAATGGGTGGAGGTGAGAGAGAGGAAGCCCAGCGAGGAGGAGATTACAGTAGTCTAGTCGTGAGACCACTAGGGCATGGACCAGTGTTTTTGCGGTAGATTCTGAGAGATATGGACGGATTTTGGCAATATTATGGAGAAAAAATCTACAGACCTTGGCTGTGGTCTGGATCTGGGGAATAAATGACAAAGAGGAGTCAAAAATGAAACCAAGGCTGCGGGCTTCCTGGAGTACTTGGTACTTGGTACTTCTCGGGACTTTCTACAGGAAAGAGACTGAAGAGTAAATGTGGACAGAGCAAAAGCATCTTGCCTGGCAGGAAGAAAATTGATTACCAATTCCCATCTCAGTCAGGGAGAACATCTCTGCAAAACTCAAATATCCCCAGGGATTTCTCCAGAAAGCCCCCAGCTGGAAGTCAAAGTAGATGAGGGAAGTACACCAGAGATCATACATCAATCATGGTTATATAATTTGTAATTAACAGTTCCTACACAAATAAATATAGTCCTTTCCTTTCTTTGAAAGTTTGCTCTATGCTGAGAACATTCCCCTGACTTATGAAGGACTTACAAAGGAAAGAATCAAGAAGCTAGGCTGGTTATACATGCAGAGGTACCTCAATGACATATTTGAACAAAAGGTGAGCCAATTTTAAAAAGTGCATTGCTGAGGCTGAGCCTTTTGTCTTAAACTAGTAATCAGCTAATTTAAAAACCTTGATAATTATATTTTAATAGCCAGAGTAATATGTGTTATGATTTGCTTTCATCCTCCAAAAATATTTGATCAAACATACAACTGAATGTGAGGAGAAGGAACCTGGGATAATGTCCTTCATAAAATCAATATGTCACTTCATATGGATTTACATAAATTTAAACCCAAATGTTTTAATAACCAAAGCATAAAAACAGAAGGTATGTATGCTTAGAAAGCTTGAACATATTTGGGTATACATTTGTGTCCTATGTAGATTGCATATTGAAATGATGTAGATCGGCCATTCCTTTATATCCTGAACTATCTGGAAAGAGTTTTTTTTTATATTTTTCAATCCAGGATTGCTTGAAGATTCCAAGAGGTGTGATGAAGGACACTTGAAAATATAAGAGGGTCATTCCTAAAAATATTATATGCATAGAGTAGAGTTGGAAAAGACCACAAAGGTGATTCAGTCAAACTCCCAGCCATGTGGGAATAAACAATGACACCCTTGATGGATGGCCGTCCACCCTGTTTAAAACCCTCCCAAGACTCAGCTTTTAGCATCTGAATACTCTTCCTAATGTTTATGTGGAATCTCTTTTCCTGTAATTTCCATGGCCTAGTAAAATGGTGTGTCTTACTGTATATAAAATTGCAAAAACAAGGTTTGCTTTTTGGAATTTTTAAAAAATATTTTCCAGCCATGGATGGTTGAATCCATAGATGCAGAATCACTGGATATGGAGGACTTGTATTAGTTTATTTCATTTTTTTTCTGCCTAGACATAGTATCTTACATTATCTCTTTTGAAATTTACTTTGTTTGTTTTTCCCAGTTTGGCACTCTGTTAAGGTCTTTTCGAATTCTGCTTCTGTCATCAGTTTCCATTTGGTATCATCTGCAGTTTGATAAGCATGCCTCCTATTTTAGAATTAAAGCCTTTTCTAAAGTTGTTGAATCTTTGTAAAGGTATAGAACTTCATGGTTCAGTGGGGGGGGGGGAAGAGGCCTAGCATTTTGGGGGTGGAAGCAATGCATTATATTGGCTGGGATATGAAAGTACCAAAATAGTAAAAATGATGGATTTGTTGGGATGCTTTTCTCCTGGTTGTTTCTTGTTTGTAACAAACAACAAAAAAGTGTACATTGCAAGTGGGTGAAATTTGGAGAAACTGTTTACAACACTTCTGGGGAAAACACAACAAAATGCCTATATTTTAGGAGTTGGACATAGTTTCAAAAGGTGACTTTCACAAATTAAAATTACAAATTAAAATCCTTGTGCATGAAGCACCGGGAAACCCTTTGAAAAGTTTCAGAGATCACCAATTAAAATGAACCAAGATTATTATTTGCTCAGAAGTGGAAAAATGCAGAGATTCCATCAGTCAAGGACTCCATTGTGAAGTTGAGTTTGTGAAATGGACAAATAATCTATTTTAATCAGAGAGAAAGAGTCAATAGACAGTTTTTTTAAAAAGAGGGGTTTTTTGGCAATTTTTATGTGAAAAAAGGTAAGAAGATGACATTTGCAGGCTTTGATAAATAGTTTTATTTCTTTATTAGAAAAGAAGCAGAAGTAGATACTAGCTAGTTTTATTGGGGGGGATTGAGGAAGGGAATTGAATTATTTATTTAAGCCATAGGTAAGGAATTGAGAAGTCAAATTTCAACATATTTTTGTGAGTGTCTTAGTTTAGTTTAGTGTTTAGTGTAATAGAAATAGTTAGGTTTTTAAAGGTGAATTGGGTTTTATGTTTTCTGACTACAACTTTCTGTACTTGACTTATAGCCCAAAGATGTTACTCTTCTAATGTCTGTCAAGAAGTAAAATCCTCATTGACCTCCTCCTTTACCACACTATATAGAATCCTTAATAATATTTTTATTAATATTACTCATACATCATAATTAACATATATCACTGAATGTCACAGTAATATTGTGACATAAATAGCAAAATTAAAATTATACCTTTGCATTACAATATCATATGCACAGCCTAAATGTAGTTACATTTACATAGTTTCATGGGGTTAAAATGAAAATGTGGTAAACGGTAAATGTTTGGGGAGCAGTGGTATCACTCCCCCTTAGAGTATCACTTGGTGTGGCCCACATACCCCCCTCCACTCTTGTGATGTGGTGTGATACAGTCCAACCCTAAAACAAATGACTAGGACTTAACTCTTCAAGGTTTTCTACCTCCAACAAAGGTAGAAGTCTTTCACTGGAAAATGGAAATGGATTTTTGCACCCATTTGACTACCAAAAGATTGACAGTTAGTTAACAGAAAGATAATTTTTCTCCACCTGTGATCTAATGGATAGATGGTCTAACAATACTTGCAACATTTGAAATAATGATGTATAGATGAAATTTACAAATGCACTTAGATTTGAACATTTGGTCAGCTTTTATAGAAACTTATGACTATTATGATAGGCCAGGATAGCACAGCGACACACTACCAGTGCACACGCCTTACCTTGCTGCACCACTGGTCCTACTGAGAAGCTTCTTATCCAGCATCAGTGCAGAAATGGGATGCTTGGCTGCACCCACATGACCAGCCCCCCAATTCTACATCAGACATGGTGATAGGGGACTTCTCAGTAGGAATGTAAATGAATGTAAATAAATAAGAGCACAAAAACCCATTTCCACACATTAATAGCTCATATTTAACTCATTCAAGTTGAAGAGCCCTCCCTCCTGAAGACATCATCTGGCCACCTAGAAGGGAGTGAAAGAGGCCTAGCAACACCATCCAGTCTGGCCTCAAGTTGAAGAGCCCTCCCTTCATGACAACACTAGGAGGGAGTGACAGGAGAGGCCAAACTCCATCGGGTCTAGATTAAGAAGCCGAGCCCTCCCTCCAGTCCCTCTGCCTTGGTCCAGGCCTCAGAGGGAGAGAAGAACTGCTGGACTTGATCCCCTTCCCCACCACCATTCCCTTCTCCTTTTGTGTCGTGTCTTTTAGATTGTAAGCCTGAGGGCAGGGAACCGTCTTAAAAAATAATAATTGTAAGCCGCTCTGATAGCCTTTAAGGCTGAAGAACGGGGTATAAATAAATAAATAAAATATCTACTCCCATTTGACACAGCACATCCATTTACTAATAACAGTACATTATAATATAATTCTGACAGTGCAACCGTTTATTAGCAATTCATTTAAAGTACATCAAAATACAGAGAAGCATGCAAACAGCTCAATAAAAATATCTCATACCAGGAGTACTAACATTTTAACCACCTCAAGCAAGCTATTTGGTAATTCAGATCAAGAGACATAACAAGAAAATCACCAACACCAAAAATAACAACAAAAAATAACTAGCAAAGTGTAACTACTCTTAGCAGCAGCCTCCAACCAAGCCAGTTCAACTAGGCCACAGCTAAAACATTCAGCTAGAAAATTTACTTTTGCTGAGGATGAGATCTTGATTATGGTCCCAAATCTCTGAGCAAAAGAAATAGGGGACATCAAAGCAAATCCAGCAGATGCTTGAATTGCATGAAAAAGCCAATGAATTAAATTAATCTCCTTTGAATGATTTTTTTTTTTTTTTTTTTTTTTAGCCTAAGTAAGGTTTAGCTTTTGGCCTAAGTAAATTGCTAGATCTAGGCACAATCAGTTCACGGAGTAAACAGAAAGGTCTTATATCCAGTAGCATTTGAAGGAATGAGAAGCAATGTGGTTCCAGTTCTTCAGAGTTGGTTTAGAAAGAAATGCAGAGGTATTGGTGTGTGAAATTATCACTGATAGATGATCCCATTAAATGAATTGGTTTCCCACCCAGTAATTAGGATAGAAGCCCCTTGTGATACATAGAACCAATTAATTTGCAACCCTCCCCACCCCTCAGGGATACACCTATTAAATTATGATCAAGATAATTCCTGTATAATCTACCGTTACTCTAAAATACTGTGGGGCTCACAGGATTCTTTGCAATCTGAAGGAGCAATACACATTTTCAAATTAAGTCCTTCAAAACTAGCTTTGGATCAATCCTGTGGTAGCTAGCTTCTTAATAAAGGTATACAATTCAAGCACATTTTGTGCTTTCAAATAAGGACCTTCGCAAATAGAAAAGCAAATGAGTAAAGTGAAAAGAGGTGCAGAGAAACAAAGAAACAAGCAATAAAACTACTGCCTGATGAGACTTTGTGAGAAACCAATGCATATGCTAAGCAGCAAACGCTAATGAAAATGGCAAAAAAGGGAAAGAAATTTTAAAAAATGACATAATTTACTTCATCAGTGGATATAGAAATATGTCCATTGTAATGTAGCCAGTACTACACTATCCTATAACAATAATCAGAAATAGACCAAACTGATGTGATTGGTTACTTCCATGTTAGATTTAATCTGTAGTTTTTAAAATTATCTTTTATTAAAATAACAAATAGAAAAACAAACAGAAATAAAAATGCAACATACATACATACATACCAGATCAACATCTATACAAACCTCCCATTGTTTGTTTGATTTCAAAGAACTTGATTTCCTTACTATTTTTTATTTCTGATTCTATATGCATTTTTATGTCTCTACACTAAAATAACTTAAGTGATATATCGTAAATCTTGCAAAACTTTAAGTCACATCTCCTAACCTATTGCACCTTTTACATATCCTGACAAAAGTCCACAACTGCATACCAATGTTTCTTTGTGACTTAACCAATATTAAATCATGTCGATGAACTTAAACAGCCATTCTTCTATTGCTGAAATGTTCGTTGTTTTCCAGTTTTGGTCCAGAAATATCCTGGCTGTATTCATCATATGCAAAAGTTACGTTTCTGTTCATCATTTTTCATTATCTTGTTGGTCATGTTGATTTAATCTGCATTTTAAGAACGTGTCCAAGATTCTGATTCCTACCCCAAAAATAAGTTTAGCACCATGGGGCAATTCCTTTAGAATCTGGACTAAAACTGAGAAAGGATTCACTACCTCATTGACACAGGAACCATCAGTCATCACAGATTCGGATACCGCAATGAGGGAAGGATTATACATATGAGAACCCTTTTGCTTGATTAGTTGGGCAATGTCTAAGAGAATGACACAATTTTCTGAAGCTCAGGAATAAGGTATAAGGTTAAAATAGAGGTGGGTACCATATGGCTGCATGAGGTGTTGCCTTGTTTTCAGCTCCCTGGCTTTCTCCTAAATTTGCCATCATGGCCACAGAAAACAAAAAAAGAGGGGGGCAGTATGGTAATTTCTCTTGACATGTAGGAAGTGTATGCATCTTGTTTTAGGCCAAATCAAGTTCCTAAAAACTGCACAGAAGAATGCTTGCTTTAAAAATAAGGAGCATGCTCTTCATGCATTTTGCTTTAAAGAGAAATGCTGGGACTTTTTTTGTTAATTTAAGCTGCCAGCACTGTGATAGCAAATAATCTGTCCAAACCTCATTTTAATTAAAAAAAAAATTAAATTCCTAGTGTGGATCAACTATATAAAATTGTTCAGGGTTTTTTAAGCATCAACCTAGTCAACAACAGGAGATTGCTTAGATAATGCAGTTATGTTATTTTAATCCAAATCTTTGTTTTTGTACTCAACGTATAAACAAAAGGTAATATGTAATGAAGATGGGTTGGGGGGGATAACACCAGTAATTTTGATTATATTTTATTGCACTGTTTTCAGTTTGGTCTCATTATCTGAAAGTCTACTAATTGTGTTTCTAATACTTTTGGACAAAAGATAAAATGACAGATAATTTTAAGTCAATTACAATGGAGAGATGAAAGTCTTTCCGGTGAATATGGCAGTATCGAGTACATGGATATGTTGTAGATAACTGGAAGAGAGCAGAGGAAGGGAAAGGAAATGAGCATGAAAGGAGTAGGGCCTATTATGCAGTCTTCTAGTGATATATCTACCCTGTTTCCCCGAAAATAAGACATCCCCAGAAAATAAGACCTAGTAGAGGTTTTGTTGAATTGCTAAATATAAGGCCTCCCCTGAAAGTAAGACCTAGCAAAGTTTTTGTATATAAATATATATACAGTATGTAATAAATGTTCTTTTTTTGTTCAAGAATAAATGTGAATTCTAGTTCATAGAAAAATAAGACATCCCCTGAAAATAAGACCTAGCACATCTTTGGGAGCAAAAATTATTATAAGACATTATCTTATTTTCGGGGAAATACAGTAGCAAGCTAAAGGATCACAAAAAGGTGGTGGTGGGTAACTAAGCCCAGCAGACACATGCACTGTTAGAGAGACAAGTCACCAACACAGGCCAGGGTGAGCCTTCGGGAGTTGCTAAGCATTCTAAGTCCTTCCACAGCCCAGCACTGCAATCCGGCTCTGCCAGGGACATTGTCACTGGGGTAACTGCCAGGGCCCATTGGGCAAGGAAGAGGCTCGTCAGAGGATGCTTTGCCCAGGGGCCCCTCAAACCTGAGAAAATTTTGGACACCTAGGTTATTGGGCATACACATCCCAAAAATGGGCAAGCCAGGGAATAATTTAACTGAATTTGAGGAATTCAGGACATGTAGAGAATACATTTTGGGATGCCCAAACTGCGCAGATTGAGAAAGTCAGGAGACCCCTTTTCTTGCAACCGACTAGCCCTCCAGTAGCACCCATTTTCCCAGGTCAGAAGGGTGGGCTGCTATCTGAGTTTTCCCTATACCAACTGAAATGTGATGAATAAACTAGTTCTAATCCCTGCAACACAATCTATCAATCAATCAGTGCCCATTTTGCAGAAGCAAGGCTGATATTGACTTGCTGAAGGCCACATAAATTCAATGTTGAGCTGAGATCTGAATACTGTCTCCTACATTCAGATCCTTTGGGTGACACTGATAAGTTTCCATGGTGATTAAAGTGACCCTAATTGTGGCCCAGAATAAAAAGAGGCAGAAAGGTAATATACAATGGTACAGGCACCAAAGCTTTATAATAACTGTGAATCAGGCTCTGGATATTTATTTACTTCTTAATTTAATAAATGTGCACACAGCAGCTTTTTCATAATGTGAAATATTGGTCCCCTTTATTCCAATGATATTTTTGTCCTGTTTCAGAGACTGGTTATTCACAATAAAAGAACGTGTCACAGGGACTGGGCTCTTAATCAGCTGAGTAAGAAGACTGGCATCTAAAGCACCCTCATTAGCAAAATATTCTTATGAATTTTCCATGCAGACAGAAATGCTGGACTTAATCCATATGATAAGTTAAAACAGAAATTATATACTATATATATACTGTATATATATAAAATCTATATTCTTGAAGGAGTGGGGATGAAAGGCAAGACAAATTATCCAAGCACTGTTTACCAGTACATATTTGCTGTAACTGAAATCTGCAGTCCAATGTGAAGGAACAGCCAGTTCTCGGTGGATCACCCAGCCAATGGCACCTTCTTGGCAGCTCCTTGTTCCTTCTGCGCCTTGTGCCAGTGCACGCCATGCTCTGAAACAATTAATTTCAAATAGGCCTGCAGCTAGCTATTGCCAGAGAATTGGGGGTTTGGGCCATCAAGCTCTATATAAAGCTTGGCATTGCTTTCAGTACAAAATGACTTTTTAGGCATACCATGATGAGGAATTCCACAAATCACGGTAGAATCTAAATCTCAATAGCTGGCAAGCAAGTAGATGAGTGTGCATGACAGAATACCGCTAGGACTGCCAACATTTGGACTTTATAAAAGTGCTATCTAGAACTTGGATAGGGCCAAACGTTAGAAGGCTTGAACAAGTCAAAGGGCAAAGCCTGGTGACCTAACAGACCTAAAATTACCTACATTCTGCTTTTCATTTTAAGGCCACCATATAAGGCAGGTTGGTTTTACATTTGTGCTCCAGTGCTAGTTGTGGATCCTGTGTAGGCAAGTGAGTACAAAAGGAATCTGTAGAGATGTTTCCACCAATTCTGTGTTCTGCTGACAACACCAACCTGCCTCCCCCATGCAAGTGGGCCCAAGCAGAGCAGCTCCAGAGGAAGCACAAACAGGCGCCCTGCAGTCTCTTACAAAGTAGCAGCAGGAAGTTCACTAAAGCTAAATCTAGCACTCTTTAACCTCACATGTATTAGCTGCCATAGCTATTGCAAGGAAGTCAAGTTTTATCAACAGCCACTTTCTTTACAATGTAATTGTCATTGTCAATACTTTTTTGCATCCTGTTTTGCTCCAATTTCCACCCTTCAAGCATGTACACTTTACTGAACTGCTCAGATTCCACTCCCTGCATCTGACAAGATGGTCCACAACCCACAATAGCTCATGCTATAATTAATTAGTGATATAGGTACTCCACAACACTTTATTGTTTTTACCCTGGCTCTTTGATGTACAAACAAAATAGGGGCTCAACAGATGGGCAGCTCCGTGCAGCCCGTCTTTACCCTGAGTCGGTGCTGCAGCAGCCACACACTGCAGCACCAATGTGCTACCAAAAAGAAGCTGTGTAGAGCGGCTTCTTTTTTGCAGGATCACAAACAGGAAAGAGTGCCGCCATGACGCCACTTCCTGACAGTGACGTCTGGATGGTTGGCAGCACGTGTGTCATCATGGTAGCCCCCATGTGGATGGGAGCTTGCCATGATGGCAGAGCTGTTCTGTATTAGGGTTCGGGAGTGTGCGATCACTTCATGCTCCCAAACCCTAATTTTGGCCCCAGGGCACCTTAAAGTGCCCATTTGTTCCAGCACAGTCACTGAGCTGAAAGGAGACACTGCCCATTATAAATAATATTCCAGTTTTTTGAAAAAAGAAAAAAAATCAGTTCATTAGTTTCACAGTCTGGCTGTTTCACACAAATAAATCTGCCAATTGCTGTGGAGATTGATCTAAACCAACCAAGCATCAGCTGGAGCCATTTCCCACCTGGGTGACTGGCAACCCTAACTACAATTCAAAAGGAAAACACAAGGAGAAGGCAGTAAATGTCCTATCTAGGTCAAACTGTCAGTTATATTGAATCATTTCAGCTTCAGGAGGACCTATGCCCAGCTTGAATATTAGTTGCCAAAGTTCTTGTCATGTATTTTTGGGGGGAGGGGGCCAGTCAAATGCAAGGCAAGATTTCAAAACTTTCTGAAATGCATGATTCTTCTCTCTGCCTCCCTCTTCCTGCCTGTTGTTCTTTCCTTGTCAAACTTTTATTCCATTTGTTTGCTTTTAACCCAAGAATGGGCAAGTTCTGCAGGTTTGGAGACTCCTGGAACCCAGGTGAAAAAAAGAAAAAGAAAAACTCCACCAAAAATATAAATAGGAAATGATTGGCCCTCCACTTCCACTCTTGTTAGAGATGGGACCCAGAAAGAAAGAAAGAAAGAAAGAAAGAAAGGAAAAGAAAAGAAAAAGATTGCCTTATTTTGAGCAAAACTGCAGTTCTTAAATGTTTCCAGGCTGGCAAAAAAATTCCAGGAATAGAAATCCACCCACGTGGGAGAAGGCCAAAAATCCCAAGGGCAGGAAAGCCCAAGAAGTAGGGTTTCTTTAGTGGGGTATGTGTGTGTTTGCTGGTTTTGTCTAATCTCAGGCTTCCTTCCAACCCTAGGAATGGGAATAGTATGTGGATCACATACAACTGCCAGGCCAAAGAATTTCCATCCCAGTGTCTTCAAAATTAGGCATAAATCTGATTCCTGGACATGCTTACCAAAGGATAGCACCACACTTACTACAGCAAACATCAAGAGTTGATTTACTGAAGCCTATTTAAGTGAGTGGATTTTTAAAAGATATTTCAGATTCTTAAACAAAATTGTTCAGCTTTATTTTCTGATTTGTGACTGGCTCAAAAATTCTTGACCCAAGTTGTAATAACAAATTTAAATCAACTATCCAGCCTATAACAATAAAAAAACATAGCAATCAAAAAGATTTTCATGTTTCTTGTGCACCACTGTAGCTCACATCTCTGTTTTAAGCCAAGGATAGGGATCCATCCACATTGATTCCTGAACTGGTAACTTCCAGATTAGGTTACTTCAGTGTGGCTGGATGAGTCTGAACCTGCAAAAAACAGTGCGTTTTCATCCTGACTGGTGTCACTGACCTGCAAGTATTCCTTGAATTGTAGGTTGTGGAAGAAGGCCTCTAGATCACCACAGAAGCATGCATGTGGTTTTGGAAGGGCAAAAGGACAACCCTTGTGACAGAACAGACTCCTCTGCTTGGCTTAGGGTGTGGTTTGATAGATTTACAATATTATTGTCTGGGTTCTTGGTGCTCCTGTTGTGTGCCATGGAGTCCCGTAGTAATGAAAAAAAAATCATTCTCCTTTTTCATCATGGTACAGAAGTGTGTCTTGTAGATGGTTTTCTTGTTCATAGAGAAATTATGTCCAGTGATGATTTGTGTAGAGGACTGGTTCCTTACATGTATTTCCGGATAGGAGAATTTTCTGTTGATCTTTTCTTTTCTTTTAAATGATTCAACTTAAATTGTCAAATCTGCAGCTCAAATTATTTTTATTGGTTTAAATTTTAAATTGTGCAAAGTGATTTTATTGTAGGCTGGCTTGAGATCTTACAGCACAGAGAGGATATAAAAACTTAAGAATTAAATAAGCCTGGACAACTCCCACATGTAGAAGGGCACCACTACATCTCATCAAGCCTGTTTTAATACCAAATGGCTGACATCCTGTTTATTAGGCCCAACCAAAGTAAACCTATTCAATCAATTCTTGAATGGAGGTTAAGTCATAGGTAAAGGCCACTGACTAAATGGGTCTACTCCAGTAAGACATAACAAGATAGAGGTGCTTCTCCCCACTTTATTATTGTCTCTACCATGATAGATCAAGCCTTTAATCACACTGTCAAATTCAAGTCACAACTACATCTCTGCGGCTTAACAGGAACCTTGAAAAATTATAAATTGGCATTGGGATGTTCTTAGAGACCCATTAAAGCACACATTCCAGGCCATTTTCCTTACAAACAATAATGCTGAGAAGTCAAATATTCTCATTTAGTTTCAGGCAACTGCTGAAGCAGAGCATTGGTGTTTACCCAACCTGGAAGCCATTTATAGTTACAAATGCAATATTATTCAATCCTAACGTCTACTGCTTAAGTAAAATGGAATTTCATCTAGATTACATATCCCTTTGGAATACGCCACTTTGCACACTTTCTTGTTCACAGATCATTGACATAATAGAAATGAAAATATTATGTGTTGATAGAAACAGCTTGATCAGAAAAACAAGCAGTTCTTTCTTTTAAGCTGGAACATAAATCCAGTAATTATCATATATATTCAAAGAATTCAAAGCTGCTGGTGTTTACTGTATTTCTGTTGTAGATATGAAAGTATAGTAGGTATCTGGCATAACTAGGTTTGTGAAAAGACAGGCACTGTGCTTTGAAATGCCACAGGAACTTGAAGCTTCCTTTTCATTCCTGGATTCAGCCCAAACAACAAATTTAAATACCTCTATGGTTTTGCTAACCCATTAGATTCCTGTGCTCACATTTCAAAATATCATGAGGTCTTCCCCATGCTCAACTGTGTGGTCATCTATTTAGGTATTGATAAATCTGTCCTTTTCATGTTCTATACTATTTGAAGTATTTTGAAGCACAAATTTATACTGTTCTATCTCCACATCTGTTAGCAACATTTTTGACATCCTTGTATAAAATTGATATAACTTCTTGTATGCACAAGAATATATTCCCCCTAATGTACTTTTTTGTGCACATTTTTTCAGTTCAAAAGACCTGAAGGACAAATACTCTAGTGTGGGAACTGAAGGATGATTGAATTTCAGTTTGTGCGTTAGTTATGAAGCATGAGAATTACATCAGTTTGTATAAAAATTGAAAGTAAATTAATTCTCCCAGCATCACTGTTCTGGATCCCTTGATGGCAAATTGCAGTTTCTCACTTGCTGACACTTATGCCTAGAACTCCTTCCTAGAATGTCCATTATACAACTTCTTTCTCTTCCCTTTCAAATTCTTTCTTGGAATCCTTTGGTAAATCCCATTTAATATTTAATCACTAGCTGAAACTATGCCTACTTGGCTCTTAATTTTGGAGAAAAGGAAGGGCATAAATAAAGTATTATAATGATAGTAATTGTAATAATAATAGAAGTAGTAATAATAAAAATAAAAATCTAAAGCTCAACTGAGAACTTGTTTAGCTTTCCCTCTTTCTTTCTTCCCACATTCTGTTCCTGGGTTGAATTTTAGGCTGCAATCTATTCAGAGTTGGACCTTTTCATTTTTTGTTATTAAACCCAGCCCTCTGTGTCCACGGATTCTTTATCTACAGATTCGAGCAACCACTGCTTGAAAATATTCAATTAAAAAAAATAAATTTCAAAAAAATCAAACCTTGATTTTGCCATTTTATATAAAGGACACTATTTACTATGCCATTATATTTAATGGGGTTTGAGCATCCACAGAGTTTGGTGTCCACAGGGATCAAATGCCAGTTGATATAAAATGCTATGTGAGAGCCAGCAAAGTGTAGTAGTTTGAATATTGGGTTAGGGCTCTGAAAGACCAAAATTTGAATCCCTACCAAGCTATGGAAACCACTGGGTGATCTTGGGCACATCACACTTTCTTATCCTCAGAGGAAGACAGAGGCAAATCTCCTCAAAACAATTCTTGCCAGGAAAGCCCCATGACAGATGTACCCGAGGCCAGCCATAAGCCAAAAATGACTTAAAGGTAGACAACAATAACAAAAATTCTATGTACACTGAGAATATTACATTAACAACAACTATATAGTAGAAGTAATACCACCACCAGCAGCAATTCTTCTTCCCATTTTATGCATGTGAAATTCACTGCTGTTAGAACTGTGTTGTTTTATGACTTTTTAAGAATGCATACACAAACCTGTATAGTCACAGAATTTGTGAGATATAATATAGAAGAGAAAATGAGGATTTTTTTAAATAAAAAAAGGTAAAAATGGTGGTGGTGGTGGAAACTGGAATCCTGAGGTGAAAACTTACAGTTGGGTCAAAATTTCTTCCAAACTTCTTGGATTTATGTGACATATCTATATACCAAATGAGCAGACCCAAATCCTTTCATCTGAAAGCAGGGGTAGACTATAGGTAAACCAGATGGACAGGAAACTGTCTGGGTGACTGCAGTATTTCTGACCTCTAGTTCTCTAACATAACAAGAGTAATTCTGCTGTCTCCAAACATATATACAAAATTATACTGCTGAAACAAATAAAATTTGGGTAACAAGGGAGACATTTGGGGGCTGCCTGTGAATTCCATTAGCTTTAGTCTGTATCAAAATTGTTTTGTTTTAAATGCTGTGTCTTTTGCTCCAGGTTATGGTTGGCAGACTTTAGGCTTTTAATAAAAACAAAGCAGATCCCACAAGCCATTGGCATGCCCACACATTCTAAAGAGCCATGCATTCTAAGAACTGTACTCTGAAGAGAATTTTAAACTATATTATTATCACAAGATGTTTGCAGGTGATTAAATGAAGAAAGAACTATTGTTTTCTTGTACACTTTAAAGATTTTCCAGTCTTCAAGAGTTTGGAAATACAGAGGAAATATTCTGCTAGGACTGGTAAGCAACTTCCACAGGTAAAGGAAGGATTGAAAGAGACATTGGAAGAGTTAATTTTGATTGAACTTTGTAAAACTGGATCTGTAATTGTGGCCGGTTGGGTTTCCAGGCCTAACACTGAAGTCACGTGTAGTAACTGGTCAATATATGATTGGATGTCTTTGTATGGAGAAAATGGATGTGTTTCACTTACAGTGACATCTGTTCCATTTTGAAGCTCATTGGGATTCTGGAGCTGACATGGAGGATTCACCATTATCGCTGTGAGAATCTGTCTTGGCCTCTTGGTAGGAAAGGTGGCTCCACCCATTCAGATAAATGAATTTTTTAAATACAGAATCCATACTTTTAGTTGGTGTAGAGGCAGGCACTCCAACAAAATTCAGTTTGAAGACTGGATCTTACAATGGAGTTGATATGGATTTGAGGCTTCCAGCAGAAGGTGCCACTTCCCGAGATATAGGCTGGGGCCTCCAGAGAGTGTTGTTGGAAGTTCAAAGAATCACCTCCTGTAATGCATATCCACAATCAAAGGTCCACATTGTACTAGTGAGGAGGTCCTCAAGGGCATACCAGAGGAAAGCCATGAGGTGGCAATCAGTATGGATCCCAGTAATGTCAGCCATAACCTCTTTCAGAGAAGAAGTATTAAACAGAAGATTCAAGGAATATGTCCATTGAAGTCAAAAGGTGACTGGGATGTCTATGATGTTTGCATTAAGGTGAACAAGACGAGAATCTGCATCTTGAAGATCTAGACCAAAACTACTCCAAGAACGGGATCTAAGGAGAGGAGAGGACCTTCTCTCCCATCTCAACATCAGAATAAGCTGCCAAAAATTGGACCTCATTATTGGAAGAAGAAAGAGTCATCTGTACCTTACTGAGAACTTACTGAGGTCTGGCTCCATGATATCTGCTGGAGGAAGTGGCATTACCTCATTTCAATTTTAGGCACCAATTTATGGACAGAAACCAAAGCTAAGGAGTGAGCCAGACACTCAGATTCAATGGTAGTCAGCTCTAAATCTGAGTGATGGGACTTGACTTTTTGGTGTTTCGTCTTCTTTTTTATAACCAGATAGACTTCCAGCTTTCCCAACTCTAACACAATTGAAGAGTGTGGTGTAACCACTAGAGGGAATGTAAATGTAAATGGAGGTATCCTGGATGTTTTCAATGCCAGAATAGAAGGAAGCTCTGCAGATTTAGTCAAATTCGAGGCCCCGGCCTGAATGGTCTCATTCACTTCAGAGACCTTTAGGTGGTAAAGCTGATTTTTCAAAGTCTGTCTTATTAAAAACATTGCTTGCAGGTCTCTACATTGTGAGATTCCCCCAAGCACAACAGGCAGCAAGAATGTCCCTTGGTTTGTTGGATTATACTGCCACACTGCACACACTTCTTAAAATGTTGACTTCAAGGCCATGAACAGTGAAGATATAGCCAAGGGCTTGAAAGTCTGTCAGATTCAAAATGTGGGAGTGGGGTGGGGTGGGAATGCTAAGAACAAGAAAATAAAGAAAATATGATGACAAACACACACAAAATAAAATAATTAATTAAAAATGAACACTGCAAAAACATAGAGAAGTTTCCTTGTACTGTTGACACTGAATCAGGACTTGAGGCAGAGAGCAGGAATGTTGATAGTACTGCAATTATCTGCTTTCTAGTTTCAAACTAGGAATCTCCAACATGAACCTCAAATGTGAAGTACACATTCAGCAGTATGTGGCTGGTTGGAGGGTAGGTGGAGTTGAGACCAAAACTGATGTACTTTAGTTATAGGAGTTCTCCAATCTACCATGTGCAAGTGCAGATCAGGCCCAGTTGTGTGAATTACAGAGTGGAAAGGGATTTGATTGGTATGCGTTATGTCGAGCCAGCCAAGGTAATACACATCTCTCCCACCCTGGTTCATCTCAAGGGAAAGTTTGGCTTAGATTAGCCATGAGAGGGAAACCGGGCAGAAAGGTCTGGCAAAAATTGTAGGCCTTTGGGTGGTACTTAAGACATAAATCAAAGAAGTAAGAGCAACAATCCTCAAAAGTCCCACAAAGGCTACCTACAAACTAACATTTTCATAAGATTCCTGACCCTGAAGTTCTAATTAAATTATTGATTGTGAAGTTGGCTGCTTTCCTGGCAATTTTTAATGTAACAATTAAAGCAAAGGTAAGTAACTAATGCTGGAAAGAAGATACTACAAATGCAATCTGGAAAAGGTCATTTTCAACATAAATCCCTCACTAGAAAGAATAAAGACCATCAACATTTAGAACTTGCATTGGGAGAACAAGTTAAGTCAATTGCTATTTGTACAGTACTTTACATTAATTTAACCATTTCAGTATAAATCAAACTACAAATAAAAATAGTAGTGCTATCATCTGCCTTCTATTTTCAACCTAGGACTCTCCAACATGAACCTCAAATGTGAAGTGCACATACAGTCACACAGAATAACATAAGGAAACAATACAACACAATTCAGCTGAGCTCAGGTGAAGGGAGGACTCCCATGGTGCTCAATATGACCCCATTTCCTCTATTATCCCTTTAGCCAATGCAAGTGCAGGGAGTTGCATCTGAAGCATAAGAGGCCTTTGTAAGGAATGGGATATTCTTACACACCTTCCATAATGCTATCCAACTCTCCAGATCTGTGAACATGTACTCCAGGCTAAGCATGTAATTTGTAAGGTATGTTAAACTTGTGCTTAATTAATTCACAAGATGGCAAACAAGAATCTGCTGTGCCCAATATTATCCACAAAAGTGAAAACCACAAATGTGGAGGGTCAACTGCATACTTTATTATTTATTTATTGGATTTATATTCTGCTTTTCTCCCAAAATGGGATTCAAGGTGGTATATGTTACCCGTGCCTAAATACCCTAAAAGCGTCACATCCTGTCTGATCTTAGGTGCTAAGCAGGGCATATCCCTAGTTAGTACTTGGATGGGAGACTACCAAATAATACCAGATGCTGTAGTCTATATTTTAGAGGAAGGGACTGGCAAAACCACCTTTGTATATCCCTTGCTTAATAAAATCCTATGAAATTAATGGGATTGCCATAAGTCAACAGATGATTTGAAGGCACTTGCATATACACATATATCATTATATGTTCTTTGCAAGTTGGAGTTAAATGAATTGGGAAAGAAAAAAAGACTTAAACATATCAATTTCATATTAGAACAGTTAAATTCTACATCTAGATCCAGTTGTTGGTCACACCCTGAATGGATCAGTGTGGAGGAAGAGGAAGAAGAGTAGGATTTCCGACCTTTTTCTCTGACCAGGGATTCAAGGCAGCTAACTAAAGTTAAAACAGATAGAGCCAAAAGTTTACATCACATAAAAGTTAAAATATAATGAAACCAACAGTAGAATCAAAGAAAGTAAAAAGCCTGCTCATTAAAAAAGAAACACTACCAAGGGTACATCTATATCTGGGCCCGTAAACCCAGAGTATTATGCTCTGGAGCTCCCCTGCATTGACACAATGGGCTGTTAGGTGATACCACATTATCTCTGTGGTCCAGATGGGCTGTTGGCTGATACCACATTATCTCTGTGGGCTCATCCCCTATGTATTGCTGCCACGACTATGCCATCACCAGCCAAGCAACTCCCTTCAAGAGTCTGGTCATCATCGCTGCTTCTACTGGGGTCAGAACGAGGAACCTGTGCAATTACTGCCAGGGAGACCTGTTTTGATCTCAACAGAAGTGACAGCTAGGCTTTTACAGGGAGAGGATGCAGCTGTCCCACAAGGAGGACAGGCCACCATGGATGATGTGATGTAGATATATGGACAGATGGATCACTCTGGAACCAGCCCGATCCAGCTGTTCTCATGTCCAACACACCCAGGTTCACTCGGAAGTAAACAGAATTTTCTGTTAAACTAGATTGTTTTAAAGAAGCACATTTGCTGCCTATATCATGGGGACTCATCACACCAGATATAAGGCTAGTCCAGGGTTTGGGGCCAGTGTAGACAAACCCCAAGACAAACAATACAGCCTACTGTTAAAGGCCCTTTCCCCTTGAGCAGTTTTCAAAGACCCATTAAAAGAAAAAGTCTTCATTTGAGTCCATAAGGATAGATTCCATGAAGAGAGTCAGGGCCTAAAGGGGTGGCATCATATTGCTCCTTTGAGGATTGGGGTCCAGCAACCACATGCTGTGGCTCCAATCTGGAGTTTTTCCAGCCCTTTTGGGGCGAGAAAAAGGGTGCCCTTGCCACCGCTGCAGCTTTTTGGCAGCACAGTGTGTGTAAACGCCATGCCGCCAAAATGCTATGAAGCTGCCACAAGTGTGGTCAGCCATGCAGCTTCCCAGTGGTGTGGAGGTGGCATCAGTGTGCGGCATCTAAACGCCGTGCTCAGATGTCACCACAAACCTGGAACTTACTGCCGTTTGTTTTGCCCCTCAGTCTAGCTTTTCTGGAAGGGAGTTCTAGAATCTGTGAATAGTCACCAAAAATGCCCATTCTCCTCTTCCCCCCCCCCCCGATGTATTTTTGCAGGTGGTAAGAGAGAAATAGAGAGGGGGGGGAGGGAGGGAGGGAGAAGGCCTCCCCTGTAGATCTTAAAAACCAGTGGCAGATTTTCCATTAAAACAGTTAGAACTTGATAAATCAACATTTATATAAATTTTGTTTACGCAGTGAGTCTACTCTAGCTGGAATACAAAACTAGACTCAGCTATTAATGTTTGCATCTACAAAAGGAGATGTTGATTTTAGGATGAAATTCTGTTTTTCTTGTAGGGTTCTAGTTTTTAATCAGTACATAACAAGGGGAAACCACAAACAGAACATAAGCATAAATCTCAAATGTTCAGAAATTAAAATCTGAATGAAAGAAATATGCACAAATAAACATGCAGCATAATCCTAAATAAATTTACGCAGAAGTAAGTCTCGCTAAATGTAATGTGATTCATTCCTGATAGTTTTTAGGATTACAACCATATTTCAAACTCCAATGAAATTAAATGTCTGGAGTAGCTTTACCATGTTTTTCTCATTGCAAAATACAGTTTTTCCAGCATATATTGGAGTTCTGTGAATACAGTGAAACTTCCATGTTATTTTCTGGAAGGCCACATGGCAGAAATAATGCACTAACATCACTTTAACTGCCATGGCACAATGCTATGGAATTCTGAGATTTGTAGTTTGTTGTGGCATCAGAGTTTTCTAATAGAAGGCTAAATATCTAACAAAACTACAAATCCCAGTATTTCATAGCATTGAGCCATGGCAGTTAAAACGGCATCAAACTGCATTATTTGTGCAATGCAGATTAGACACATGTTTCCCTGTCAAACTGGTAAGATACACAGTGCTTGAGCTTGCTTTTCTTCTAAAAGGGTAGAAATAAGAGCCAAAGGGATAGTCAAAGTAAGACCTTCTAAACAGTACTGGACTGTATGTCCCAGCATTCTTCACTATTACGTGGGTTGGCTAGGACTAATGAGAGTTACAGTTCAGAAACATCTGAATGAATCTACTTTGCTAATTTCTGTTGAAACAAATGCACGTTCATAATGGACATTTTATGCTCATGTTAGGGTTGACTAATTTGAATAATTCCAGTCCCTGCAATGCATGTAAAGGTTATATCATATGGCACGGGGAAAGACATACCTATTCCAATCTGCATGGGTGGCTTTTCACAGTGATTAGGATAGATATTCCAAAATGAAAGAGTGTCTGTCTTTTTCTGAATACTCCCAATTTGGTATGCTAGTATCTTGATGTGCCCTAAAATATGTGAAAATGTGAGATAAAATACCCCGTGACTTATTAAAAACTTTAATTTTACATTTTAATCTTTTCAGTAAGTTATGTAAATGTGGGTTCACAGAAGGAGCAAATGGGTACAATCTGGGTGCAGAAAGTGAAATGAAGATCTGGGTGAGAGTTCAAATACAGAATAATCTCAGATTAATTTAAATTTCTTTTGATTTCAACACGTCTACTCTAAGGATTAAGTCTGGATCCAACTCATTATAATCAGACCCATAAACACGTGCATACTATTGCGGGACACAGGAGTTAATCAGACGGAGTATGTCCACAGAGCACACTAAGGATGGAAAAAAATAACATTTGATATTTTTTGACAAATGGTTGACTGTTGAGAAACCTTGATGAGAAGAATTCTGAATTGACGAGAATATTTGTAGTTCAAGACTGACTCTGTGCAAAATTCATACATGGTATTTTTTCACTGAAAACAACAGCATTTTCTGTGCAGAAAATGCAGGTTTTGTTGTTTGTTTGTTTGCTTCATTTATATGCTGCCCTTCTTTCAGAAAGGGATCCAGAGTGGCTTGCAGATAAAAAAAAAACAGTTTAAAACTTTACAATGAAAAATTAGAATCATCTTGCCAAAACAATATAGATATACATACATTTTATTATTTTATTATAATTTAATAACTATGTATCTTGTAGAATCTTTGAGACTAACTGAAAGTTGGCAGCATGAGCTTTCATAGGCATGTCTTTGCTTACGAAATTACATTAAATATAAAAAGGTAAAAAAAACATAATTGGAACACACACCCCATATAAAATCCTCTCTTACAAAAATATATTTAAAGGCTTACTTGAACAAAAATGTCTTTGCTTCAACTGAAAGGAAAGCAGAGAGGGGGCCAGCTTAGCTTTCTGTGGAAGGAAGTCCCAGAGGATGGGAACAGCCACTGCGGAAGCCTGTGATGCTGGTGGGACCAAGCAAAAGCCTTCCCCTGAAGATTTTAAAGCCCTGGCAGGTTCACATGGAGAAATACAGCCTTTCAGATAGTCTGGACCTGGTCTCCATCCCTCAGACTATCAAAATCTGTTTCTGATGGTTTCCCTGCCCTCTGGAACACATATTGAGTCTGTCTGAGGAACTACGGGGTAAAGGGAAATTTCCCCTCAGTATTCTGCTGATGGAAACTATTCTATTAGTGGAATGAGATAATTACTTTCTACTTTTAGAAATCATGTTTTAGGAAGAAAGTTGAAATTACATATATTTGTCCTTGAAAGTGGGAGTTGGGAAGAATGGGAACATGATCACTAATATTTCAGTTAGTGGGATATTAAAAGATTAAAAGCACACACACACACACACACACTATGCTGCCATTGACGAAAGAGCAAGAGATAGCTTGATCTGCAGGAAATAACATTTTTGATCGGAGGATTTGCTTTATAACAGTAATCATAACAGCAGCTAGAAAAGTTGGTGTAGGAAGCTGTGGGATTTAAAAGTTCTTTGGATTTTAAAGAAAGGGTTGCACAAACATGATGGACTTTGTCTACATAATCCTAACAGTGCAAAGAGTTAGGCTTATAAAATGGCCTTTGGGTTACCAGTGGACTCTTAGAGGTATAGGGTTGATAATTGAATTGCTGCTGCAGATACCTGTGCTGTAGGCTTGATCTTTTTAATGAAAGATCAAAATGTATCTTGCCTTTCTTTGGTTTACTGACAATATTTGAACACATTCTTTAATGCCTCTGAAGGCTTTTCACGTTAACACTTGGGGAATTAGTGTCTCAGATCAATAAAATAATTTTAGACTCTGTCTGTTCACACTCCTTGTGTTAATAGCCATGTTGGTTCAGCACTAAATGGGAAACCTGTGTTTGGTAATCAGTTAAAAAAATATATCTGAAGAGGAGACAAATCCTAAACAAATCCTGTGCAAATTTACAGCACTAAATAAATAAATAAATAAATAATAAACAGAACTTTTCATATTGCACATCTTTCCTTTTATTTGAAACAAGGAAAGAGAGCGAACTTCACATAGCTGAATGAGTTTATCAAACATATTGACATTCAAATGCCTCTTTATACTGATCAAACATTTATATTATCCATCAAATTCTCCATTATACATTACTCAAGTTTTAAGGGACCAAGAAATTAATTTTGAAATTTGTGAAACGTATTCCATTAACTTTAATTTTGGAATGCCATTATTCATATTGATTTCAGACTGGACCTCATAAAGCAATTAACAGCACAACTCTAAATATGTCCGCCAAGAAGTATGTCTGCATTGCTATGCACACCACCTAGGTGTAAACCAACTGAGCAAAGTGGATTTACCTCTAAGTAAATATGTACAGAACTGTGTCATAAATCTCACTGAACTCAATGGATGCCATTTATATTCTACAGACATTATAGGGCCTAACTGACATAAATAGTATTCAGCACATTCAGGTTCAAGCCTCAAAGTGATTTTATGACTACTGGAATACTCATATGACATTCCCTGGTTTCTATCATAATGGTATATTCTCAAATTATGGCTACAGCCTCAAGCTACACAATTTATTATGCCTTTGTGATTCACAAGCAGGTGGCATTCAATTTATGCACAGCAAATATAGTTGCCATTATGTTTGACCTTGGTTTGCATCAAGTTTCGAAGGCAACTGTTTTACTTGCCGCAGCAGCAAATGATGCTTGTATCATTTTGCTCATTCACTGCCTGCATATTTGATATCTTTCCACAGAAGATTCAGCCCGGTGTCTCTGAAGCTGTGGTCCATATCCTGATAGACTGTTTTCAAGTTTTCTTCAAATAATTACTTTTACATCAGCTACCTATCATCTGCATCATATCCTTACCGCCCAGATGGCACCATTAGACTGCTCTGAGGGAACAACAAAGATAGAATTCTTGTTCAATCAGCTGAAGAAAGTGGCATGCTGAACGTATAATGTACTGGAGGCATTGGGGTGCTGTTGTTTCTTTCTCTTTTTTTTTAATATTCTCTGGAAAAAAAATTCAATTTGAACTGTGGTGTACAAGCTGCAGGAACATGAACAGCAACACAAACTTGTAGCTATCCTGTCTCAGCCTATATTCACATTTTTTTAGAGTGAGTGAAGGCAAGCAAAAGTGTGACACAAAGATTCACTTACTCAGTAAAGAGCAATTATGATATATTCCCTTCTAGGGTGAAACTTATTAGAGACAACAATGAGTTATGGATATTGTGCCATTTAAAGGAAAATAAATATCCCACGCTGAAATTATAAGTGCTTGTTGCTCAGTTTTTCTTCCTGGCTTTCTTTCAGCATTCATTTTTCACACACATACACACACACACACACACACACACACACATCCTGGTATTTAAGGAAAGTTACTGATAATGTTTATGAATCAATACAGACATCTCATATATAGGATAAATGTAGCCTTCACATTAAACAATACTTAAGGAAGATTATGTATGGTGTATCTATCCCAGCTTTGAATAGGCCAACAAATTCAAAGAAGAAACCATGCTTTGACTATGGTTTGGTACACTGTCTGAAATAACTACCTACAGATACAAACTGAGGGGCATCTACAGTGTAGAAATAATGTAGTTTGACACCACTTTAACTCCAATGGCTCCATCCTACAGAATCCTGGGATGTGTAGTTTTGTGTGGCACCAGCATGCTTTGGCAGAGAAAGCTAAAGTTCTTGTAAAACACTCTCCCAGTATTCTGCAGTATGGAGCTGCAGCACTTAAAGTGGTGCCAAACTGCATTATTTCTCCAGTGCAGATGCACCCTGGGATATAAGATGTGAAATTAATGATGCATGAATATGCATGCTTAAAGAAGCAAATGTAAAAACAGAAGCATCTCTAAACCATGAGAAAAGAAGAGGTAGCACTTAATACCAGCACTGTCATCTAGACTGCAATACAGCCCACTGCCAGGGAAGCAACAGAGAACTTGGCCTGGTCAAGATGTTCCAAACCATGGAAACTAGGAATATTAGGATATGGACTAGCCATGGCTACTGAAGAGCAATGGGGGGGGGGGGGGGTGAAGAGAGTGGATAGTGGGAAATGGCCAGATCATTCAAAAAGAAGGCACTTTGACAGGGACAACTTGTCTTCTTGGATACCTCTCAAATGAAAGAAGGTACACCAGTGACAGGTCCTGATGTTTGAAAGACCTCTATGGAGTTTAATCACCCTGAGCGTTTTTGCTATGCTCCCATTGCCCAAACATCACCAAAGAGTGACGGGAACCCTCTGGTGGTATCGCGTCTCGCGCTATTGAGAAGTGTAATGCTTCTGTTTTCGTCACAAAAGCGTTATTGTGATTGCAAGGAAAAGAGACCTTTTTATTAACAATTTAATCTGTTAATAAAAAGGGCCCTTTTCCTTGCAATTACAATTTAATTCTTTAATAAAAAGGGCCCTTTTCCTTGAAATTACGATAACACTTCCATGATGAAAACAGAAGTGTTACACTTCTCAACAGCGCAAGGTGCAATCCCACCAGAGGGCTCCCATCGCTCTTTGGTGACGTTTGGGTGACAGGAGCATAGCGGAAACCCTCTGGTGTGATAAACTCCTATGTTTTGTTTTTCATGATTATATGATGGCCTCAGAATCCGTGGGTTTGTTCCAAATAATTTCAGTCCCACTTACTTGGCTGGTCACATCTTACACCTTGTGTTGTGCTGGATGTGAAGACTGTAGAAATTAACACAATCTTTTCCTCATGAACATATCAGTATCTACAAAGTTTTAGACTCAGTGGACATCTTTACTTATACCCCAGGAGTCTTAGTGGATCCTGATGGCTCTCTGACGGCTCATGGAGATTTTCACTTCACTGTTGTGGGAGGTTATGTCAAATTCCTAGTTTCTCTGGAAACTGTTTTCTTAATCAGCATCATAATAAGAAGGCTTTCACTTTAAAGCAAATGGTTACGGTTGGAGATGTAACACCCAAAGGAGGGAGATTAGGACCACAGATCAATCCCTGCCACAATAACTCAAAACATGGGCATAATGATGGCTGCTTCTTCTACTTTAAATTCTACCTTTAAGTAAATAATGCAGCAGCATTGCTCTTTGACGCTGAATTGTAATGGCCCACTTTATTCAGGGTAGATTTTGAAAGGGAAGCAGGGATTGCAAATGCACCAATATTTAGAATTTGCTGAGGGAGTGATACATGTTTCAAATGCCCATCTGCGGCAGATACAGTCCCATTAACCGAACTGCTTTTAAATCAAAGATTCCCCCCCCCCCTTGCTTTAGGGTATCAAAAATACAGCACACCTCTTATTACTTTGAGATGGAACTTAACATTCAAGAAAAATGGATCAATAGCCACATGTTTTGAATTAGCAATAAGAATTGTTGACCAGGGCCAATTTCTTATTTAGGCAGGAGGTTGTAGCTCCAACCATGATGCTTTGCTTTAAACGGAAAGGGGTTTTCCCCCCTATTTGAAGCTGTGTCCCTTTTTTGTAATAGAGGAGGTAATAAGCAGGGGAAAAAAAACTTAAGTGCTTGATGGCTAGCGCCAATAACAATAAACAAACAAGCAGTCAACAGGAACAAAACAGCTTAGATTTGTTGCACAAAGCAGATTAACTCCTTGAAATCAGTTTGAGCTCCATTGAAAAAGGAGAGTGAGTTGATATACTGGCATTTAAGTCTGTCATTTAGGCGCTTATCACACAATGCTGTTGGATTATTATAGAGGTGGATTAATCCTTCTTTTGCCTCAGTCTTATGAGGTTGTGGCTATCCCAGTGTTATTGTGCGAATTTGACCTTTTTCATGCAGGAAATCATTTGTTAATGGTCCACTTTCCTGCTATAGTTCGGTAACCAGCCTGAGTGCAAATGTCTCATTCTGCTTCATTGTCAGAAGGATTGAACAGTGGGCACAGTGTGGGTGTGGTCCAGTTGTCCAACCCTTCAGGATTCTCAAGTATGGCCCTGTACACACCAGCCATTACGGCTGGCAAGGGGGCGGAGTTGGCATGTGGTGTCATGGCACTCCTCCGGTGCTGTGTCCATATGACGCAGCGCCAAAGGAGCGCTGTATAGCCGTGGCAATGCAGCCATGGCACCCTTTCCAGGGCATAAAGGGTGAGGTTTTGTGCCCTCGAAAGGCTGGATCAGAGCTATGGGGTGAGGTTGCCGCAGCCCCAATCCAGCTAGGAAAGGGGCAGCGGGACACCACCCTTTAGGGGCTGTATGTACAGCCCCTAAAACACCACCAGCAGAACCTCAGAATACCTCTGGGGCTCAGGAAGGGAGGACAAGACCTCTGAAGAGAATAGCTATGTTTCTAGGTCTGTTTTCCGTGTTCTCCACTGTTGAAAACCCCTTTTGGCATGCTTTGTTTTTGTTTGTTTGTTTGTTTCCATTTATAGTTCAGTAACTGTGCAATCCTGCCTTATCAACCTTTTGGAAGACACTATCCAGACACCTTTCCTACATGGTGATGTTTCCCAGAGATCTCTCCTCTACTTTCCTGTGGTATCACAGTGTTAGTACCACATTGTTATATTTTAAAATTTAATTTTAATTATTATTAATTACTTAAGGCAGTAGTGCAGTTGTGCTATGATGCCACATTGTAATTGGATTATTATGGCTTTAAAAAAATAGAGAAGACAATCATGATGCAGAAGGAAGTGCAAACAGCATTGTTGGTATTGAGGGATTTTTAGTGCAGAAAAGAAAAGAGTACAAGTTGTGTGCTGTACAACATCAGGCATTTTAAAATCTACACGAGTTTGGAGCAGGACAACTTGAAACAACTGACTGGTGCAATAAGGATTAGAAGGAAAAAAAAGAACCTAGTCCAAGAACAGGCAGTAGAAAAATCTCAAATTTTACCCTACAATTCCCTTTATACATCTTGCACATGAGTAAAAGGACCACATTGGGCCTTCAAGTTTCAGAAAGTGTCAGGACGAGAGACAAAAATAAATAAAGCAATTAATAAACGCATGACCAAAAAGGAAGCACGTAATTGATTTTATGGAAGCATGTCATTATCCCTGATAATGTACTTCAGGGAGACGCTGTAGAACCAATATCCATGATTTCAGTTATCCATAGCTAATAAAGATAAAAATAAAAAATAGGGATACATACCTTAAGAGTCATGCTTGAAAATGCTTGGCGAGATGTCTTCTCTAGGCCCTCCAAGACAACTCTATGAGCCCTGGTGGCGCAGTGGTTAAATGCCTGTACTGCAACCACTCACTCACAAACCATAAGGTTGCGGGTTCAATACCAGCAAAAGGGCTCACGTCCAACTCAGGCTTGCATCCTTCCAAGGTTGCTAAAATGAGTACCCCGATTGTTGGGGGCAATTAGCTTTCACTTTGTAAACTGCTTAGGGAGCTTCATTACGTCCCCTCTTCCCACCAGAAACAAACAGCAAGCCATCCTAGGGCTTGGCATTTGCTGGTTGGGAAGGTTTGGAGTCAGAGGGCAAGGGCAATAAGCCCCTTCATACCATCCAAAAAGGGACATATGCACCTGTAAGCTACATTTATGTGTGTACATGTCATCAGCAGAATGCTGACTACTGTCTCCGAAGTAATCTTCTGGTGCCTCAGCCAATGAAGACTAACACAGTGAAAGAAGACGAACAGAATTTACCTGTGATAAAACCAACTAAACACCCATTCTTATTTCACTTAGCTTTTAAAATGGTTTTTATTTTATGATGGAAGATATTTATGATGTATTATGTAATTTTCCAGGACTAAAAGTTATTTTAAAAGTACTTTTATAAAGGAAATGCATTTTATCATTATTTTAAATAAAAACTTCTACTTCAGATCACACGAACACATAATTCGTGCAAATATTTTACACAAACAAATTTGCAATATATTTGCAGAAAGTATATTTCAGATTCAAAAGTTTCTGTTATGAATCTTGGTGGGAACAATCCATAGTTTGTTATGATGTCTCACCTGAATTATTGCCCATCTTTATCTCTATTTATGGGGAAACCAACTTTAGGCATGGCACCTTATGCTCCTAATATGAGACATACTACTGTGCCAATCCAGACTACTGTTGAGGGTAACAGGCACTGAAGAGTGCGAGCAACATTGTTCTCATTGGATTTACTTTTTTCATTATTTATAATCACAATTGGAAAGAATACACTATCGCTATGGTTTTCAATAAGTCACTCTCACATAAAATAAGTGAAGGATATGACAGTTTAGCATTATGTAAGTGCTTACCTGGCCAGCCACAGGAAATGAAATATAACCATCAATTATGGCAACCAATTTTGTGGAAGGCACTAAAATTAGCATTTAAAAATAATGAACAGGTTTGGACAGGCTCTGTTCAAAACTAATATTTTTCTTGTAGCATACACAGTCATGGGCTAGAGTGATATCACCAGATACATGCACACTGGTAAAAACAGTGAACAACTTATAATAGCAGTAATTGGAGATAATAGTTCCTTTTAATATACCCAATGTTAAATTAACATATGTGAAAGAAATTTTATTTTTAAAAAATCCCAGGAATGCCAGAGGAATTTTATCTGAAAGCTAATAGCTTACCACCCCTGCTTAAAATACCTTAATGTTATTGCAGTGTAAACTTACGGATGGCTTGTTTGATGCCATTGTACAAACTGCAAAACAGGCCCAAAGTCTTATCCATGTGTGTTTGTGCCTGGCCCTTTCAGGGGAGTGAGCTCTTAGGGGGCCTGCTACAGCCTTTTTACTGTGATGATCACACTTGAGCTTCAGAGTTTCAGAAATCCATCTGAGTACATTTCAGTCTTTTGAATTACCCTTACACTGTTCTTTCCCCATCTCCATGGGATTTTGGGGGGTAAGCTGTCCTTTCTTCTCTGTCTCTTGTACCTTCCCCCCCTGCCCCAAACCCTGAAGACTGTGAAATGCTGCCAGTAACAAATAGCTCCAAAAATGCTCTTGAAATATGTTCTCTTCATCTTTTTCATGTGAATCATCAACCTTGCTAGTATTGAAAAAGGCAGATATGTAGAGTTTCATCGTACAGTTTCAAAGCTAGTGGGAACAAACCCCTATGGATTCCAGATAATGACACAAACAGTCACAAGTATTCTACTATGGCCAGGTGCAATTGCCTATATCCAAGTCCTTTCACCCCTCCCATGTAGAGCAGTGCTTCTGACACTATCTGATGTTTGAGGACTGGCAATTCTCTTTTTCCAATGTGCCAAGGACTGGCACTATATTCGTTCTCAGTGGGTACAACTGTTTCTTTTGGTCATGGAAAGTTGCTTCGTATTGGGGCTCTCCCAGGGACAATTACTTTGAGTAGAAATGATATAAAATACACAGAGGGATGCACTCTTGTGTCAAAAGCCTAGCAGCCATCTTAATTTGACTGTTTATCCAGCAGGTTTGAAACTCTGCTTTTCTCATATATTCAGTATTACTACTAGACAATAAGTGAAAGTGATCAGTGCCAGCCAAACAAATATTTATGTGGTATGATCTAGCATTGTATTGTATTGGTCAAGATGAAGTATTCAGCACTGAGAAATATTATATCTTGTGTAATACAATCATGTATAAGTGCTCACCCAAGCCCCAGCAATATCTAAATTCTTATAACATTTACACATTTCCTCATTTTGCTCCTACTTTCTCCTTAAAGTCAAGTATTGATCTCATTCACTTCATTGATCCATAACTACAACAAATTAAAATATTTCCCATCCAATGACCACAGTGCTTGACCACTCAGATCACAAAGCAGATAAGTTTGCTTACTGTTCTGGCATCCCAAAGAGAGAGGGTCTTGTCTGCAGAGCTGGTGAGAATGATGTTGGAGAAAGGAAGAAACTCAATGCTGTTTACTGAATCCTTATGGCCACGTAAGGTGTATCTGCATCTCTCACTGTCAAAGAATACAATGACATAACCTAAGAAACTGTTACTATAGAATAAATTAAGAACACGAAAAGGTAACATCGAGTACAATAAGTCACCCAACTATGACTTGACATCCACAGTATGTGTACAACACAAAATATATATTTCCAATCCTGTTTATATATATATATATATATATATAATGTTGTCTGATTATACCAGTAACACTGAACTGGGGAAACTAGTTCCACTTCTTTGATTTATATACTATTTCTTTTGTTTTATGTCCTTAGTAATTTGTTTATTCACATTCTACAATTGCAATTAAAATAAATGAATATATTTTAGAAATACCATATCTCATTATCCCTATAGCTCTTCTTTTAACAGCTATCAGCCTTTTCCTTTTCAAGGTTTTAGATTGCTTAGAAAGTTGTGAAAGGTTACAACCTTTTTTATTTGTTTATTAAATGAACATCTTACCTGTCTATTAAGAATGTTACTCAAGGCAACAACTTATCGTAGGGAACGCCTCTCCCCGTACAATCCCCCCGCACACTCCGGTCCTCTGGGAGAAACCTACTACAGCCTTTGAAAACAAGGCTGTTGTGGACCTCCCAGGGGACTTTCTCTGCTGCTGCTCCCAGGCTATGGAACGACCTGCCGGATAAGATGCGTCTTATTACATCCCTTGATAGCTTTAAAAAAGCCTTAAAGACGCATCTCTTCCGGCAGGCCTTCCCAGAAACACCTTAATTCCTGGCCTTGACACTGGTTCACGACATTGGGTCGCATTCTTTTACCAGCTCCCAGCACTTTATCTATGAAGTTTTCATCTACAGTGTCCACAGAATGACTAGCTGCCTTTTATGTTTTTTGATGTATGTTGTAATTGTTCTTGGATTTTAATCTGACATTGGTTTAATTTAATTTTAAGGGGTGGGAGGTGAGGCTGTTTTATTTTTTATCTTGATGTTTTTTAATCACTGTAACCCGCTCCGAGTGGTGACAGAGGAGCGGGATATAAATAAGGACAGGTTGCTTACCTGTAACAGTATTTCTTCGAGTGGTCATCTGCGAATACATACAAATGGGTTCTCTGCGCCTGCGCAGTCGAATTCGGAACTTTCTGGAATCACTGGGCAGAAAAGCGGCTTGCAACTTTTTGCAACTTTTTGGCGGTAGCCCCTCCCCTCCTCTATATAAGCCCTGTTCCCGCTCTTTTCCTCAGTTCCGAAATTTTTCCGCCGCAAGCGACGGAGGAGCAGAACAATGTTGAGCAGGACACTGAGGGGAGGAAGGGTGGGATTTGTATGTATTCGCAGATGACCACTCGAAGAAATACTGTTACAGGTAAGCAACCTGTCCTTCTTCTTCGTGGTCTCTGCGAATCATACAAATGGGTTAGACTAGCAAGCTTAGGTAAGCGGCGGAGGGAGTGTCATGACAACAGTTGTGAAGTGAACCAAAAAACTTTATTGATTCACAATAAAAACTGTCAAATTGAACCAACCCTTGTGTGATTCTTGTATGAATTATAGAAGAAAACAACAATAGTGCAATGCTGCTCACAGAGCAGAACACAACCCAAGTACTCAGAGAGCAAACTATATACATGGTGTATAAATGCAATCAGAACGACACCATAACACCCAATCCTGGATGCAAAGGAAATCAAGTAAAAAGGCAAACAGTGCAACAGTTAGTGCAATGTGTCATATGCAACAACAATGCAATGTAAAATCAACATGGCATAGTACACAACATGGCATAGTACAGAACTTGACATTAGTGTAAACCAGACAGTAGCACTGCTCTGCCAAAGGCTACATCGGTCCTTGCCCTGGTGTCCAACCGGTAATGTTTTATAAAAGTCATAGGTTGGGACCAGACAGCAGCCTTACAGACATCCTCCAGCGGAACCCCAGTCAAAAAAGCGGAGGATGTCGCTACCGCCCTAGTTGCATGTGCCCTGACCCTGGCTGGAAGAGTTCTACCCGACAGTTCATAACAGAGGTGGATGGTACCAGCCACCCATTTAGAAAACCTCTGAGCAGTCACAGGTAGTCCCTTCTTGGGCTCTGAGTAGCACTGGAACAGTCTGTCAGAGCGGCTCGAACCCGAAGTTCTGTCCAAATAGAAGGCCAAAGCCCTCCGAACGTCCAACAGGTGCAAACGACGTTCAGTGTCGGTGGTCGGGTTCGGGGCCAGGGTCGGGAGCACAATGTCTTGGCACATGTGGAAAGCAGACACTACCTTAGGCAAAAAGGTAATGTCGGTACGGAGGACCACCTTATCCTTGTGGAACCGAAGGAAAGGTTGGTCCCTCCGTAAGGCACAGAGCTCGCCAGCACGGCGGGCAGAGGTAATGGCTACCAGAAAGGCTGTTTTCCAAGTCAGCAGCCTCAGGTCAGTGGTAGCCATAGGTTCGAAGGGCTTGGTACCAAGACGGGACAAAACAACCTCGAGGCTCCACGCCGGTGCCGGTACCGAGGCCGGCGGATGGAGGTTGTTAAAGCCCTTCAAAAACCCCTTCACCAAGGGGTCCTTGAAAAAGGAAGGTTTCCCATCAAACTGGAAATGGGAACAAATAGCAGACAAATAACACTTGATGGAGTTAAGAAACAGCCCCGACTCCACCAGTGTCATCAGGAACTCCAGCACCGTCGGCGTCGACACCCTGGATGGAGACAGGCCTCTCGAATCCAGGAAGCGGAGGAATCTCTGCCACTTGCAGGAGTAGGACCTCTTGGTCGCAGGTTTGTGGGCCGCCAAGATCACACGCCTCACCGCCGCCGGAAGGTCCGCTAAGGCCGGAGACGCCATGCCACGAGCGGAAGGTCCTCGATGTCCGGATGACGAACTCGACCCTCCTGTAGAGTGAGCAGGTCCGGTCTGGGCTCGATCCTGAGGAACCGATTCCGCGACAGGTGAAGAAGGGACGGAAACCACGGCTGCCTGGGCCACCAAGGGGTGATCAGGATGGCGTCCGTCCGGTCTCTCGACATCTTGGAGACGACCCTCGTGATAAGCGGGAACGGAGGGAAGGCATACAGAAATTCCCCCGTCCAGCTGTGTAGAAAGGCATCCCCGAGCGAGCGTCGAGACCGATCCCGGGAGCAAAACTGGCTGCAGTGTGCGTTGGTCTCCGACGCGAAGAGGTCTGTCTGCGGGGTGCCCCATCTGGAGAAGAGGTCCGCGACCACGTCGGGGTGGAGAGTCCACTCGTGGCACTGCGAATCTGACCTGCTGAGCTGGTCCGCCAAGACGTTCTCCTCCCCGGGAAGATGCACTGCCTGCAGGAAGATGTTTCTCGGGATGCACCAGTGCCAAATCCGAAGAGTTATCTCCAGTAAAGTTGGAGATCTGGTTCCGCCCTGTTTGTTCAGGTAGTACATGACAGTGGTGTTGTCCGTCAGGAGCTGCACTACCCTTCCGCGAAGCTCGGATTCGAAAGCCTTCAAGGCCTTCTCGACAGCTAGCATCTCCAGGGCGTTGATGTGGAGATCTTGGTGACGCGCTTGCCACTTGTCCCTTATGGTGAGTCCCATTGTGTGGGCTCCCCAGCCGTCCATGGATGCGTCTGTGGTGAGGACCACCTGCGGGTCCGGAGGGACGAACGGCATGCCGGCGCAGACGTTCTGGGAGTCTAGCCACCAGGACAGGGAACGAGCGACGGGCCTCGGTACCGTGAGCCACTTGCTTGCAGGATCGGCCAACGGGTCGAAGACGGAGAGGAACCACGACTGTAGGGGCCGAAACCGGAGCCTGGACCACGGGGTGACGAAGGTGGTCGAGGCCATATGGCCCAGCGCTACCTGGACTTCTCGAGCCCGCACCCGTCTGTTGGCACAGCAATGCCGGACGGCCTTGGAAAGGGACAGGAAACGGTCCTCGGGCAGAGATGCGATGCAACTTTCTGAGTCGAGGATAGCCCCGATGAACTTGATCCTGGTGACGGGGGTCAAGTGGGACTTCTCGAGGTTCAGTACCAGGCTGAGAGACTGGAGCAGGGAGACGGTGAAGGAGATGTCCTGGCAAAGGGCCTCTTTGGAGTCTGCCGCGAAGAGCCAATCGTCTAGGTAGGGGAAGACTCTTGACCCTCGCTGGTGCAGATAGGCGACTACCAGAGCCATGCACTTGGTGAAGACTCTCGGCGCGGTGGCGAGACCGAAGGGCAGGACATTGTAGTGGTACATCTCCGTCCCGATGGCAAAGGAGAGGAACCGTCTGTGTCCCTGTCGAATGGAGACCTGGAAGTAGGCGTCTTTGAGGTCCAACGTCACAAACCAAAGTCCCTGCGACAACAATGGTAAAATGGAAGCAAGAGTTACCATCCGGAACTTCTTGTAAACCAAAAAACTGTTAAGGTCCCGAAGGTCCAGTATGGGACGGAGGCCTCCATCCGGTTTCGGTACCGTAAAGTATCTAGAAAAGAACGCCCGGTGGGCCAGGTCCGGATCCAGGGGGGAGATGGCCCCTTTGTCCAACAGAGTGCGTACTTCGTCGAGGAGGGAAGGTGAGGGATCCGTAGAAAGGAGGGCTCCCGTAGGCAGGAGTTCTTCGAACTCGAGGGCATATCCTTTGGATATAATAGTCAGCGCCCAGGAGTCGGTGGTGATTTGGGCCCAGATGTTATAGAAAGGCCTCAACAGATCCAAAAAGAAGGGACGAGAAGGGGAGACAACGGAGTACGCTGGAGACCTTCACTGTCCCTTCTTACCCGAATCAGGTCCGGGCTTCCTCGGAAGCGGTCTTCGGTAACGGGACTGAAGACGTCTCCCCGATGAAGATGAGGATGGAGAGGAGAACCTCTGCCTGGTGTCCTGGCGACGGTACTGCCTCTCCTGCTCAAATGGCCTCTGCGACTGTCCGAAGGATGGTCTGGCCCCGAAGCGCCTCCTGGAGAAGGCCTGCTGGGGAGCGGACATGCCGTGCTTCTTTGCGGCTGACTTCATGCGGTACTTGAAGTTCAGCCGCTCGTCGGTGTCCTTAGCAAAGAGCCCTTCGCCATCGAACAGCATGTCCTCTATAGTGGCCTTCGCCTGCGGGGTTAGATCAGAAGCCCGAAGCCAGGCATGTCTCCGGAGGGCCACACTGGAAGCCATGGACTTGGCCGAACAGTCCGCCGTGTGTCGAGCCGAGGTAATGAGAAGGCCTGCAACCGAGTGTACCTCCTCCCGGAGTTGGTTTGCAGCTGGAGCCTTCTCCTGAGGGAGGTCCGCCAACAGGGGTGACATCCTCTCCGCCAGGTATTGGATGTAGGCCCCCATGCAGGCATTATAGTTCGACACCCGCAGTCCCAGGGCTGAGGCCTCGAAGATCTTCTTCGAAATCCCGTCTATCTTCTTGCCCTCGCGGTCCGAAGGAGACGGGGAGGTCTTTGGGGTGAAGACCTTCTGTGACCCCTCGACAATTGCCGAATTCTGAGGCGGGTGTGAATGGAGCCACTCTGCCGATGATGGAGAGATCTTGTAAATGGAGTCGATCTTCCTCGAGGTCGACGGGGTGGATGCTGGATTCTGCCACGACCTCTTGGCGATCTTCTCCAAAGATGGCAGGAATGGGATGGCTGCCAATGTTGGTGCCGAGCCCTGAAATCGTTTCTCGACCGGGTCGAGGGCCTCCTCCTCGGACCGAGACACCTGGAGCTCCAAAGCATTCGCCATCTTGATGACGTGCTCCCCAAAGGTGTGCACGTTATCAGTAGGGGACACTGGACCTGGTTGGTAAAAGGCCTGTCGAACTGGCCCCTTTTCCTCGGTGTCGGTATCGATCGGAGATGGGACCGAGCCTTCGGTGTCGAACTCCACGTCCGAGTCGGAGCTGGGCTCTCCACAGAGTACTGCACTGGAAGGGGAGTAGGCCGTCTGAGTTGCTGCCTCTCCGCGAACGGCGTCCTCCCGCCTGAGGGTGGCCGATGTCAAAGCCTCGTCAACGACCTTCGACGGTGCAGAACCCTGGACCTCGTCGCCGACTCTGGCAGACACATCCAGCGGGCGCCAGCGCTTGCCTCGTGGTCTGTCAAGAGTAGAAGGGTCAACCGCCACAAAGTACTTGCCGGACTCGCTATCATAATAGTATTCCGGCTCGTCCTCGGTCTCGGCCATAGGGGTCGGCAACCTACGAGACCTCTGGCTCAGCTGTGGGGAGCGCTGAGCGGGCGTCAGGCTGCGCGGCACCGATGTCTCGCGACGGGCGGCCTGGGAGCGAGGCGACGCTTCTGTCGGTACGGAGGCGGTCGGTACGGAGGCGGACCTTTCGACAGAGGGAATTTCCGTGGCGGGAACATCCCTCGGTGTCGACGCACGTGGCAGCTCGGTTCCCACGTCGGAATCGGAGCGGGCCTTCTTCTGGAGGGTCTCACCCTCAGAGGAGCGCTTTTTCCGGAGGGATTCCCCCTCGGTAGAATGCTTCCTCTTGGCAGGGGCTTTAGAAGTGGATTCCTTCAGAGAGGAAGAGCCCTCTGCCACGCCCTGAGAAGGAGTTTTCACCTTCTTTCTCCGATTCTCATCCCTGTGGTCCTTGCCCTGCCTGGGCTTGTCCTTCTTGGAGGACTTAGACTTCTCACCCGTCTTCTTAGCCGATTTCTCGGCGGGGTGAGTCTCCACGTCCCGGGAGGACTTGGAGGGACCAACAGGGGAAACAACAGTCACCTTCTCCTGAGACATCTTGGAGGCCGGAACGGGTGCTTTAGAACCCGAAGCCGGAACCGAAGCCGAAGGCAGGATCTCCTGAGGGGCCAAAGCCCGATCGAGAAGGTAGGATTTCAGCCGAGAGGCACGGTTCTTCCTCGCCTGCGAAGTCAATGATCTGCAGAGGGCACAGCTCTGGGTGTCGTGGGCCTCGCCCAGGCAGATCAAGCACTTGGAGTGGGGGTCCGTGTGAGGGACCTTGGCCCCACAAACAGCGCAGTGCTTAAATGGAGCCGGAGACATCAAGTCCAAATCGGGATCCAAAATCGAAGTCAATCAAGCCGAGAGGTCAAACAATAGCCGAGTCACAGACGAGGGAGAGTAGTCGAGAAGCAAGCCGAAGATCGAGAAAACCAAGAGAGACAAGCCAAGCGATTCCACACTGTTCCTTTAGAGTAGCCTACGCGGCGGAAAAAAAGGAACTGAGGAAAAGAGCGGGAACAGGGCTTATATAGAGGAGGGGAGGGGCTACCGCCAAAAAGTTGCAAAAAGTTGCAAGCCGCTTTTCTGCCCAGTGATTCCAGAAAGTTCCGAATTCGACTGCGCAGGCGCAGAGAACCCATTTGTATGATTCGCAGAGACCACGAAGAAGAAACATCATTATTATTTTATTTAAGACAAAGAATCTAAGGATGGATGGATTAGTTTCATTCTGTTCTATGTCAATTGTATATGTGTTTGTTAGTCCATTCCCTCCCATATTTGGGGTGTGTGTGTGTGTGTATGTGTATAATGTGAAATATCACATTTAAATTGTGTATATTTCCCCTAAACTGTACACATTTCCTTAAACCTTTCCTGCTCACTGTATGTTCGTATCTGAGTTAAGAATTGAATTGCAAAAAATAAAAATAAAAATAAAAAATAGAAATGTGCAAAATCTAAATAATAAATGTATTCCAATCTGTGTCTTATGCCAGTAAGTGAGAATTAGATTGGTTTTCTTAAAATAAGGTTCAAATCCCTCAGCTTCCATAGAAGGTGCTTTCTAGCTCAGGACACTGTTTCCCAAAATGGTTGCTCTAATACTTTCAGTAAACCCACATGCAGAGAATAAAGGAAGCAATGGAGTCCACATACTTTCCAACTGTTCTGATTTAACAGATAAATCCTCCTGTCCTCCCACCTTTTCAGCTGCCCTTAAAATGCACCAGTTTCTGTCTCTTCCTTTCACTTTCCTCCATTATCCTTAACTTCCTTCCATTGCCAAATCTAGAATTCAAAGTGCAAAAGTAGTTTGCACTCAATCAACCCAACAGAGGAGAGGAAGGGCAGAGTCTTGCCCTTCCCAATAGGCTCAGACAAAAGCAAACTGTTACAGTCTCTCTCAGCTTGTCTCCCTAATAAATAACCTTTTCCAACTTGACCTCACTCTGATATTGCCTGGCCACTTGATGTCCTGGTTTCTATCTGTGAAATATTGGTGGAATGCACACACATGCTTTCCTTTGACCACTGTACACATGTTTATGACACGGTGGGTATGCACATACTCACATTTGACCACTGTATACATGCCTAACACAAGGACTCAGACCTACAATGACCACTAGTTACTTTTGTAAAAGCAAAACTCCAAACTCTAAAGGCTTGCATTTCTTTCTCTCTTTTCATCCCTCTCCCTTCCCTTTACATTTTGCAAGGAAGCAGACACACTATAAAGAGAAGCAGTGGTCAAGACTGCAGCCCCCTGCCATCTTTCCCCCCAAACAGTTTCTGAGCCCTGAACTAGCAAGGCTCAGTCTAGAGTCCTTGGAAACAAAACTGGCAGTTGGCAATTCCCTTGGTTGGCATTTCACTTCCTAGCATGCCAAAAATATGTTTAAAACAATAGGTATGAAAGGAGCTCAGCTGCTAGTCCTATGGAGATGTGTAGCGTTGGGCAAGAAGGGCCTGTTTTCTTAGACAATTATCATATCACACTTCAACAGCAATGTGTTTGTGAGAGGGGAGAAAGCCAGGCTGAGGATATATTCCTTCTGGGAAGAAGAAGAGCATATTGATTTATATGAGACAGCTCCCAATAGAGAAATTGAAAGCTGCATCTTCAGGGAAAGAGACAGCACAAGAAAGGAATATATATTATGAGTAACTCAGATAGGACGAAGGGAATTGCAGACAGGCAGTCTGCAAGACCAGACTTGTGAGAGATTAATTAGGTGTCAGAGCGGAGAGGCCCATTCAGAATCCCTTAGCAAGGTGAAAATGGACTTAAAGTGATGGACCACAACAGTGATGGGAAGGAAGGAAATGATTTGTATGCTTCCATCAGGAACATAAACACTTGGGCCTATTTCTGTTCTCTCACTCTTTGCAGCTTCTATATCAAAGTGATCAGCAAGCTCCCTTCCCTCCCTCCAGATTTAATTTACCATTCTGGTAACTCACTGACTGATATTGTTCAGAACCTCTGACTGCTACATAAAACAAACTCATCTTCTTCCAGCTGAGACATAATTTAAATGGAAGTGTGCAGTGATACTAAAAGCAACTGCTGAAAAGAAGGCAAAAGCCTGGCGATACTTTACAAAGAATAACATAAGATTTGAAGCATATATCTATCACCCACACGTTCTGGATACCCTTTCCTCCTTCTGCCTTTCCTCTTGGACAAAAGAACACTTCCATAGGAAAATGACATAATTTTGAACCCAGGAATATATGTGTAATTACATGATTTTTCTCTGATTCTAATGTAAATACAATTTCTCACACTTTATAGTTATCTAAAAAAGGATAAGTTCTGGAAGTGTCCTATTTGTGAATCTTGACAGTACCTTCAATATTACATTGCAATAAAATAGTTAATACAGTGTCTTTTTACTGTATTAGTTGTTGGAGATCCCTGCAAGATTTTTGGCAATAACTCTTGTTTACTATGTAACAGAAAACTTTTTTGCATGCTTCATTCATCCATATGCAACTAGAAAGAGATGATGAAACCACTGTCTTATATTTTCATGTGCCTTGTACAGAGACATATTTTGTACTGAAATATTAACTTGTTATTTAAATATCCGGATTGATTTGCAACCATCTATGCCTTTGAAATGCACATTGTTTAATTCATTAATTTATAATTAGGATTTAACAAGAGCAAGACATGAGATTTAACTTAGTGTCTGTGATCCTGTTCACCTTTTGGTATTAGAAATACTAAATGAGACTTTAGCTAATTACTTTAATGAAGGCTACGAAAGATAATATTTTACGCTGTTTGAACATATACCATGCACTGGAAATATAATGAATTTTTGCTTCTAGTGAAGATATTCTTGTATGAAATAAGAAAATAAAAAATGCACAAAAACCAATTAAAGATAGAATCATAGCATAATATTATGTAAAAGTGTTTCTACCAAACTACTAAGGAAGATCACATTTCCTATGGATAGACTCAATCTGCATAACTTGAGCAGGGCTGTTACAATAGGGTGACGTGAAGGTTTTCCATTTGTGGGTCACCATTGACAGCAGTTAACAATAAAAACTACTCAAAGTCTTAAATCTCAGAAAACATTGTGTTGCCCTCATTATACAGTCAAATTAATGTGGAAAGACAATGAAGTCAAAGCAAGTTAAATTAGCCATTGATTCCCACTGATTTAACCGGAAATAAATAATCTGATCTCTGCTGAAATCATATGCACAGTTCTTTGGAGTCAGTCCCATGAACTCAGGGGAACTTTCCACTGAACAGATGCATACTGAATTGTGCTATTAGTGCTGAGTGTAAATTTAAAACAACAACACCAACCCAAACTAGCTGTGCTCACCAATGTTTCTTAGCAATTAAAGTATCAGGATTACCAGAAAATATTTACACAATAAAAGACAAGGAAAGAGTTTAGATGTATTGTATATATGCGTGTATAAGTCTAGAAATTTTAGTAAAAAATTGACCCCCAAAATTGACTTATCCATACTTTAACTCTTTTTTTTTTTAAAGAACCATCTCTTGGTGAAAGGCAAGAACGTAACCTGCCCTGGAAGCACTGACCGCCCCCCCCCCCACTCTCTCATCCATCCAACCTTTAGTGTGAGCACAAAGAGTTATGCCTTGCTGGAATTTTGTAAGTTCTTTGGCATTGTTTTCCTTTGTTTTATCCTTTAGATTCTTTGTTACATGCCCCTAAGTTTTACCCTCAACTTGATATGACTTCATGCATCATATCAAAATCCCTAATTTTGCCCCCAAAACTTGCCCTCGACTTATACGTGAGGTTGACTTATAGTTGGGTATATATGGTAGTTGCTTTTTTAAATCATTCTGTGTTCTGAAGGATTTTTAAAAACTTTGTTTCTTCATATTTGTTTATCCTGAACAGATATTGATCAAGCATTTTATATAAGCATGGAAAAGAGCACTATGATCACATTGCCTGGCCCTATTTTCCCAACTAACTTCTTATATGACTACAGCAGAATGTATGTATCAGTGCATTTTATGCTATAAATGTATGGCCTAAGACATGAAGGGTAGAGGGGCTAATGTCTTTGCTATCCTTTATTATAGATATGTAAAGTCAAAGTCATTGTTATGTTTTCTTATACATATTTTGAAAATTGTCTCAAAATATACAGTGTATGTTTATCAGTAACACATGTATTAATTATAACAATGAAGTTGGATAGTACTGATTTTGACTAAGGAGACTAGGTTCAAGTCCTTTATAACATTTGAAGCAAAGCATGCTGTTGACTTGTATTTTGGTGAGGTATTCATCCTGGTCTGCCAGAGAGCTCTGGTGCCTCATCAAACTAAAAATCCCAGGATTCCATAGGATAGAATCATGTCAATTAAAGTGGTGTCAATCTGCTTTAATACTGCAGTGTGGCTGTGTCCAATATTGCAGCTTCCAACTAAAATTGTTCTTCATGAGCACAATTGTTTTATTCTAAGCAACTGATGATATGGAAAATTATGTCTCATATTTATATGATGATTACTATCGGTTTTTCATATAATGAGGTGATGATCCCCTTCTTTTCTAATCTTTAAATTAAAAATGCACATCTGTTTTATTCTGTTCAAAATCAAGCTGTACATTAATGTTAATGGAATTAATGTATCAATAAAATATTTTAAATCATAATTTCTCCCCTCTCCCCTCGTAAAATATGCCATCCAGGTACCTTGCCCCCCAAATTATATTTTTCTTGTATTCTTTAGGACTAATTGTTATGCTTTCAAAGTTCTCCATAAAATGATTTGCTATCTTTGAAGCTATGGGTTACCCCATGGCCACTCCCTTAATTTATCAATAATATTTTTGTTCAATTTTTTTAAAAAATGTTAATGCTATTTCTGCTAAGCAGAGTAAAAAATGTGTCGAGGGGTATCTGGTTTCCCCCTTATCCAAAGTGGATTGTATAATTTCTAGGGCTTCAGCTTGAGGTGGGCTGGTAAATAGTGCTCTTGCATCTATAGTGCCTAATATGTCCTTCTTCTCTGGCTTTTAAGGTGTTTGTTTATAAATTATGAAGGCAAGGGGTTTTCTATCTAATATCTTTCTCATCTTCCAGTTACCCTGCCAGCCTGTGGATCTTGGAGTGTGAGCCAGACCACACATAAAACCTCACCTTTTTCTCAACTAATGCCAGGTCCGTGAAAAATAAGACTGATATCATTTATGAGCTCGTCAAAGATGAGGGAGATGACCTGGCATGTTTCATTGACATTTGGCTGAGAGATGTTAGTGCTCCAACCTGGGCCCAAGCCCTCCCACTGGGTATTGTGTTAGTGAGCAGGTGAGGGAAAGGGGGCACGGGGGTAGCTGTGATCTATAAAGACTATCTTAACCTGAACAGATTACCTGTTAGGAAGCTGAATCACATTGAGTGTGTGTACCCGAGTCTGAAAACCAGGGATAGACTGGGGATTCTGTTAGTATACCGCCCACTCCACCGTCTAACAGACTCCCTGGCCGAGCTCACGGAACTGGTCTCAGAGGTGTTGTTGGAGTCACCCAAACTTTTGCTTCTGGGTGACTTCAGCATATCACTGGAGGCCAGTTTGTCAGGTGTAGCTCTGGAGTTTCCATGACAAACATGGGCCTATTCCAATTGGTTTCTGGACTGACGTATTCAGCAGATCATACCCTTCATGTGATTTTCAGCTCGGAACATATGGATCTGTGGGCAGAGGTAATCGATACCTCTACCTCTGAATTGTCATGGACAGATCACTATCTGGTCAGGGCTAGTATTACAGCCACAATTGACCCCTGAAGAGGTGGTGAATCTATTAAAATGGTCTGCCCTCAAAGGCTGATGAATCCTTTGAGATTCCAGGAGATGTTGGGGGGTACTGTGGCTGGCATCACCAATGGTCCTGTTCAATCCCTGGTCAACAAGTGGAATCAAAAATTGACCAGGGCTATTAACACGATTGCTCCCAAACACTCTCTCTGACCCATTACAAAACAGGTTCCCTGGTATACAGAGACCCTCAGAGAAGTGAGATGGGAAGGATGATGACTACAGCGCAGATGGCAGAAAACTCAACTTTTATATGATGAGTCACAATAAAGAGGACATCGTAGTTCCTATAAGGTGGCAATACGTCCAGTGAAGAAAACTTTCTTCTCTGCACCCATTGCGTCTGTGGATTCACATCCAGTTGAGCTGTTCAGAATAGTTAGAGGCTTAACTCAAGTACCCTCCCCTCTGAACCCACTATTGGAACTTTCAGTATCTCACTGTGATGCTTTTAACAACTATTTCACAGATAAAATCTCTCACATAAGAGCTGACTTAGATGCTGTCATTGGACAGAGGCCAACAACGAGGTGTCCAGCAACTCTGTGAGTGGGATTACACTGGATCAGTTTCAATTCATGAGTACTGCTGATGTGGACAAGGTGCTGTGGAAAGTAAAAAAGACAACCTGCTTTCTTGATCCCTGTCCCTCTTGGCTGATCGTCCAGGAAGGAGAAGCAATCAGATCAAAAATACAACAAATTATTAATGGATCTCTCAGGGAGGGAAATTTTCCATCCTGTTTAAAAGAAGCAGTAGTTAGACCACTGCTGAAAAGGCCCTCCCTGGATCCCCAGGACCTTAGTAACTACAGACCAGTCTCAAATCTTCATTTTTGGGGCAAGGTGACTGAGAACGCAGTTATCCTCCAACTCCAATCAGTCTTGGATGACACACACTTCCTTGACCCATTTCAAACCAGCTTCGGAGAAGGACATGGATTTGAAATTACCATAGTCACTTTAGTGGATGATCTTCGTTTCAACAACGACAGGGGGAGTGTGTCCTGTTGGTGCTTTTAGACCTCTCAGTGGCTTTTGATACTATTGACCATGGTATCCTTCTGGAGCACCTGGGAGGTTTGGGAATTGGAGGCATTGTGTTGCAGTGGTTCCGGTCATACCCCACAATCAGGTTCCAGATGGTGGTGCTTGGGGATAGTAGCTCCTCAAAAAAGGAGCTGTTTTTATTCATTAATTTTAAACCTGAATTATATATTTAACTATTATCCTATGTATTGTGATATAAATACTGCATAGAGATGCAGCTTAATATATGTACTTTGGGGCTTTCTAGATTGGCAGGAAAGTGTGACATGAAGTTGCCTTTTCCTTAATGCTTAGCAGCTGCACCGCAGCCTTTAGATGGAGCTGCGCTGTTCTGCAGTTTTTAAAAAAGAAGCTGGGAAAACCAGCACCTTTTTAAAGGCGCTTCTTCTCCCCTAAAACGCAAAAAAAAAAAAAAAAAAAAAAAAAAAAAAAAAAAAAAAGCATTTTCATGGCACACTTTCCCTTTTTCTCATCTAAAGGCTAGACTTTCATGCAGCCATGAACACACTTCTTTTTGCCAATCTAGAATAGGCCTTTATGTAAGGATTGTGTTTCAACTATGTTGTAACCCACCTTGAGCCATAAGGATTATTATCCAAAATATACAATATCTTGAATTTGACCTGAAATGAGAAGTCGAATGGCTGTTTCTCTTGTTCCTGATATGGAATAAAACTATTGTGCAAGTTCCAAGAGAGGCAAAAGTTTAAAAATGACCCAGGATAAGCCTGGGATAAGCCCCAGGGTAGACAAGGCATTGAGATTTTCCCATTCACTCACTTGGACAGAGTGGTTGTGGATGGATAAATAAAAGGGGTTTTCAGGCCTGTCATCATAAGCAGAGAAAAACGATCTGTTTTGTTTTGTGCTTTTTAAATAAACAAACAAGCAAACAAAAAACAAACCTCTAAGTATGATAAAAAAGAATACCCATAGTAGTAAAACAATTCAAGCTATATTACTTTCCCACACTACACTTAAATGCATGCTTCACTTTGTTTTGCTGTATGGCCAACACAAATGCATTTCCTCTATTCATATTCCAAAGGCATTTGTTGCAGAGGTGTCATAGATCAAGGACAGACCTGGTTGTTAATGAATATGAGAACTTGTAAATGTAGCTGCTGGTGAATTGAAAATCTTCTTAGCAAACTCGGAAAACAAGCACAACTATGAATGGTTCATGTTAGGGTTTAAAGTTCCTCTGACCATTTTTTAAATAAAAGGATCAGACGATTATTTTTACCCTCTGCCACAGTCACATTTTGACATGAAATAATATTTCCTAGAAGTTAAAGTACTGGCATGAATACGCTAAACAAGAAGACCTACCATGGTTAACTGTAATTCATTTTCTCTCATTGTCTTTTCAGTAAACAGAAACTAATAAGTGGTATATCCAAAACTCGAAATAACCTGTAGCCCATACAATTGAAGCACTATCCACACCACTAAAATTAAAGCACTATTCACACCACACAATTAAGGCACTATTATTCCCCTTTAACTTCCAAGATTCCTATGAAATCCTGGTATTTGTAGTTTGGTCAGAGGCATCAAAGGAAAATTCTCCACCTGAAGACTCCAAAGGCCTCTTCCTCAATGGACAATCCCAGGATTCCATGGGATGGAGCCTCAGCAGTAGAACTGGCATCATAGCATTACAATTATGTAGTGTGAACAGACCCCTGATCTGAAACAAGAATTTACCTAGCATGCTTGGAAGCAATATGGAGAATTATTTCCCTTAGATGATCTTGCATATGCATAAAGAATAATGTTTAACTTGTCTATTTTCAGTCCAATTAACACCAAATGTCCTTGATACCTGTTGTTGCTAATACAGAGTCCTGTGTTCTGGAGCATGTTCTCAACTCCAATGATTTTTCTTAACAGTATTATCCTCATGTAGTCCACCTACACCAAAAACCTTTTAGCACTTTGATACCACTTAAACTGTCATGGCTCCATCCTATGGAAACCTTAGATTTGTGAAGTGGATGAGATACCTAGAATTTTCTGCTACAGACTTCCAGCATATTCCCCTGACCTCCAGCATTACCTAGCCCTAGTAGTAGAACTATTAACACAGTTTAAATTCAAACTTGGGTCTTTGTTCATCACAGTTCACTTTCACAGCCACTGTACTGTACTGTACTGCCTAATTCTCTATTTTCAGGGGTATAAAATTTGTACGTTATATCATTTTCTGAATGCCAGAACAATGATATAAAACAGTCTACAAATAAAACAACCTGCTGTTTACACCATAACGGAAACCAATTGCTCACCTCAGGCAAAATCTCAATCAATCAGATGACATAGTTTTTTTGTGGGTTCTTCAGGCTATGTGGCCACGTTCTGGAAGAGTTTATTCCTGACATTTTGACACCATCTGTGGCTGACATTTCTCTGAAGACGCCAGCCACAGATGCTTGTGAAATGTCAGAAATAAACTCTTCTAGAACATGGCCACAAAGCCTGAAAAACCCACAGAAACCTATGGATGCCAGCCGTGAAAGCCTTCGACTTCAGATGAAAATCCTACAGCATTTCTTCAATACCTTGCAGCTAATCCAATACTTTACCTTTTATCTCAATTTGCTATCCAAACATGGTTCAATATTTTAAATTGATGAATGTGTGGCTAAGACATCCATCCAGTTTAGGTCTGCTGACCTCAGCAGGAAGCGTCTAAAAGAGTTTCAAAATTAGTGACAGCCAGCTGGAGCTCCTCTGAGGGCATTTTCAGCATATGGAAGATATATGGATCAAACTGCCACATTTAATAGTACAACTAATAGCACACTTAAATTCTTCAAATGTACAGGTGCACTTGCATCCACTAAGGAAGGCTAGAACGTCATTCTGATAGGGGTCCCAGCAACATCCTATTATTATTATTATTATTATTATTATTAGGCATGATTACCACAGATCAGTTTCAGATGAAAGTGAGAGCTTTCTCCACATAGCTTTCTGATTTAACTCAAACTGATCTGTGGTGATCATGGAGGAGGAGGAGGAGGAGGAGGAGGAGGAGGAGGAGGAGGAGGAGGAAAATGACCAAATGTAAAGACATTCAACTGGTTTGAGTATCTGACTATGACTCTGGGGAATAGGGTTTGAATCCCTGCTCAACCATGGAAACCCACTAGATGACCTCAGGCAAGTCACACCAGGAGTCCTCAATTTTGTGAGGATCCAAATTGTACATTAATGTCGTTGTTGTTATGTACCTTCAAGTCCAGTTCTGATTTATGGTGACCCTAAACCATAAGATGAACTATCACAGGATATATATATATATATATATATATATTGGGGGGGGGGGGGTTGCAAGATTCCTTCAGAAAGGGGTTAATGCAGTACCAGCATTTCATCATTGCATCACCAGGACTCCTTATTATATAGAAATGTATAGAAATGTAAATGCTATTGCTATTGTTATTGCTATTGCTCTCAGCCTCAGAGGAAGGCAAAGGCAAACCCCTTTCTGAAGGAATCTTGCAAAAATAAAACAAAACAAAAACACAATTGGCTCACCTTAGGGTCAACAGAAGTCAGAACTGGAATTGAAGATACACAACAACAAAGGCATTCATGTACTTAATTCACCAAATCTGGTCTAACTTTTCCTAGAGTTAGATTCACTTGCTAGACATATTACTTATACACAGAACTTTACAAGATTTTGTTCTCCTGTCTGCAAAAAAATGAAAAGGGATCTGTCCACTGAATTGGGATGATATTTAATGTTTCTGTTACTGACACATTCTTACTTTAATGGAATACATTCTTTCACTTCTTGATTACACTGATCACTTTCTTCAGCCTTTGAATGATGATGAGTATGTTTGCTAAAGAAAATGAATTGTTATACTGCACAGTGTATGAAAATAACCATATTATTCAGAGGGATGAAATAAAATATATGAAAGAGTCAGTGCAGTGGAGGCAAGAGTACTTTTGCTGCTCTTTTTGAAAGGTTTAGTAGTCATTCTGTTCTCCTGTCATGAACTGGTGATATCAGCCTTTCACCTCTGGTCTAGTACTTTTGCCAACTTCAGGAGGTATCAAGCACACAGGCTTAGAGGACATTACAGTTGACCCTTCACATCTGAGGTTTTGACTATTGCAGATTTGATTATTTGTGGTTTTGATTAATATGTTCTCTCTAGGACAGGATATGGAGTTGAGACAGCCATGGTTGCTCTGACCGACGACCTCCGCTTGAGTATCGACAGGGGTAGTGTGACCCTGCTGGTGCTCTTGGATCTCTCAGCGGCCTTTGACACTATAGATCATTCCATCCTTTTAGATCGACTGAGGGAACCTCTTCGATGGTTCTGATCCTTCCTCTCTGGAAGATCCCAAAGGGTGAGGCTCGGGGACAGTTGTTTGTCTAAAATCGAGCTTAATTGTGGTGTCCCTCAGGGCGCCATCTTGTCCCCGATGCTATTCAAAATTTATATGAAGCCGCTGGGTAAGATCATTCAGAGGCATGGAGCTCAGTGTCTTCAGTATGCTGATGACACTCAGGTATACCTCTCCATGACCAGATCATCGGCCCAGACCTCAGATGGCGTCTTCCCTCTCATTGACTGTCTTGCAGCGGTAATGGACTGGATGAGGGAAAACAAATTGAAGCTCAATCCAGATAAAATGGAGGTACTCACTGTCTCAGGAACGAAGCCAGGTTTGGGAATACAACTTCCAGTCCTCGATGGAGTCACACTCTCCTCAAAGGAAGTCTGGGGGTACTCCTCGACTCGTCACTTCACATGACAAGTCAGGTGAATGCGACGGTCAGGAGTGCCTGTTATCAGCTTCGGCTGATATACCAGATGTGCCCTTTCCTGGAAACGAGGGACCTAGAAACTGTGGTACATGCTCTGGTAACCTCTCGCCTGGACTACTGTAATGTACTCTACATGGGGCTACCCTTGTGCCTAACTCAGAAACTGCAGTTAGTCCAAAACATGGCAGCCAGGTTAATAACTGGAACATCCAGAAGAGAGCATTTAAAGCTCTCCACTGGCTGCCAATTAGTTTCTGGGTCCAGTACAAGGTGTTGGTTTTAACCTTTAAAGCCCTTCATGGCTTGGTCCATCCTATCTCCGGGACCGCCTCTCCCCATATGATCCCCCCCGCACACTCCGGTCCTCTGGGAGGAATCTGTTATAGCCCTTGAAGACCAGACTGACACAAACCTCCCAGAGGGCCTTTTCAGCCATAGCCCCCAAGCTATGGAATGACCTGCCGGATGAGATGCGTCTTATCACATCTGTTGACGGCTTTAGAAAAGCCTTAAAGACACATCTCTTCCGGCAGGCCTTCCCAGATAACATTTAATTTCCCGGCTCCATACCTACTGTTGACTCCTTCTCCTAGTTCCTCTTCCCCCCCCCCCTTCAAAATTGTTTCATACAGCTTTGGGCAGTTACTTTTATATGTTTTATTTGCACTGTGTTTTTAATTCTTAGCTATTTAATTCTAAGGGGTGGGTGAGGGGAATGAGATTGTTGTATTTTAACTTGTGCTGCTTTTAACTATGTTGTACCCCGCCCCGATTGCCAGTTCAGAGGGGCGGGCTATAAATAAATTATTATTATTATTATTAATCTCTAAATCCTTCAGTGCAATTCTGATGGAAGCTGACTATAGAGTTGTGCTGGAGAACTTAGACGTTTCTAGAGAAAACACTTATATAAGCATCTGTAGGTCTTCCAACACCTCTGGCAGATGTTGACCATAGAGTTGGACTGAAAGACCTGGAGATTCCTAAAGAATAGTGTTCTCTTAGGTTAAAAGAAGAGTGTTTTTTGTTTGTTGTTTTTCCACATTCACAGCGGTCCTTCACCCCAGCAAATGTGGAAGGACCTCTGTATTTACAATTTGGCAGTTCCTTGGCAGGCCTGGATAACATTGTTTGGGGTTGGGTCTGGTCCATGGGCCACAGTCAACCATCCCTGCTTGTGAAGTAAGATAAGAGGGTGAATTATATATCTCTTGGTAATCTAGGGTCACAAATGCTGCTGTTTTACTTTTCCTCAACCAGTATATTCTGGATACTGGATATTTGGTTCCCACAACAGCGATACAAGGGATTCTCACTTTACATTTTAGTTTAAGATAAACAGGTTTTGAATATATGGCATCAACAAACTATAATAACATATTTTATGGTTTTTATTTTTATAAAAATCTAATAGATGCTAAGATTTGTGATATATTTTGTCTGATAGTAGGGAAATCTTGCTGTCACAAAGTTTTGAACGAAAAGAGATTACCAGTAATGTGTCTGGGGCTGCCGATTCCATTTCCTGATCAGCATATTTCTAAGGCAGTGTTTTTGGTAGCTTGCATTATTATAATCCAAGTGTGCTAGACACAAAGGCTAGAAATAAAGTATTTCATTCTATTTTATTAGCAATTACCTTTGATTTCAGTTGATTAAGAAAAGCATTTTAAAACACAGGAATGTGTGAAATTCAAACTCTACAGCCCTAATGGAATTTAAAAGTGATGGGGTTCTTTAGATTTGTGCTGTTTATTCATATACTATTCATCAGAAGGTTCTAAGGTTAAGATAGTCTCTTCTAATATTATGTAGCTGAACCAGAGATACTTCACTTCGCCGTTGTAAATTAGCATGAAGGTATAATTATACAGCTTATTAATGGCTCTGTGTAATCTGCCTACTAGAAGCCCATTACATCTTAAGATGGCTAAATATTCATTATATTCCCTGCAGTATGTCAGGTTTATCCCTTTCTGCCTCCTCCACTAAACTAAACTCAGATGGCTCTCCTCTATACAATCAGCAAGTACTTCTGAAAACAATGCAAAATGGTTAAAATGCAATAAATATCAACACTTAACCATTTAAGTAGATAAAATGAATTTCAGGGTGTTTTAAAATTGCTTTTCTTCAGAGTTTAGTCATTTGTCCCAATAAAATAGATTTTGAGTGGGTGGCATTCTTCAGAAAAACAGCCAGCATGGTTTCAATGGATCTGTGAACTGGGAGATATATGATGAATAATGGATTTGCTGTGCTCTTCGACACAGTACCACAGCAAATACAATCTCATTCTGGTTGTTCTAATAAGCAACTGCTGAAGTGCAAAATAAAATGCTCACCAACTATCTAGCCCACCGTTGAAACAATTTTCATTCATTTTGTTTCCCCATAACTATTGCAGCAGGTGCACTGCAGGCAGTATGTCTGGCCATCTTCTCGTCCTTAAAAACAGCCTTAAAAAGGGGCTATAAGACTCAAATATAGACGAGTGGATTCCATTCTCTTCATCTACTTGTTATCCCAGAAAGAGATAATTTGTCCCAAACAAACATGCATGGATATAAATGTTGCTGTTTATGGTACTGGATGCAGTTAACTGATATACTAGTATGTTTTATGCTCGTGTGGTGTAGTGGTTTGAGCTTTGGACTTTGATTCTGAGAGAGCAGGGTTCAAATCACTACTCAGCCATGGAAACCCACTGAGTGACCTTGCCCATGTCACACCCTCTCCGCTTCAAAAAAAAAAAAGAAAAAAAAAGAGCGATGCCAAATCCTCTCTGAACGTATCTTTCAAGGAAAACCAGATGAGAGGGTTGCCTTAGGGTTGGCAGAAGTCAGAAACGACTTGAAGACACACAACAAAAATCACAAAGTTCTGATTTACTTTCAACAATCTGTTAAGTATTTAATGTCCAAAGTTATATTGTAGGGGTACTACTGTATATGTATTCTGGCTATCAGACTATTATGTTAAATTGTTAACTTTTTGGGAATGTTTTGAAATGTCAGTCCTGGAACAGCAATAAGCAGCCACAACTTCCAAATATTTTCATTGCTTCTGAGCTTAACATGTATGCACCTAAACTCTTTTCCTCATCTTTGCCTCCCCACTCACAATTAAGAAGTGCAGCCATTGGCAAAGTTCCCGTTTTGTCTAGAGAAGTCAGAGTTTCCAAGTTTGGTCCACAGCACCTCCAGTTTAAATTATCAGGTATCTAAAGAGCCCATGCCTGTTTGCATTAATGTTACCTTAATATTTGTTTGTCTAAGTCTCTTTAACCTTAAGAAATGATGGTTATTTTGTCCTTTTTGTTGTCTGTATCGTATATGATATGTGAAATGCAGGAATGATTGCAAGTAACCAAGGGAGGGAGAATGCATGGTTATTTAAGTAGCTGAAAGCATCTACTGTATATACTTGTGTATAAGTCGACCTCATGTATAAGTTGAGGGCAGATTTTGGACTTATCCAGACCCGTTGATAAGTCGAGGGTCAAACTCAGGGGAAGGTTCTAAACAGAGGGGAAAAACACACCACTTCATTCCCGCCTTTTCCCTTTCTGGACCTCTCCCACTATCACAGTTTGGGCATGCAAAATGTGGGCACAAACCTCCGATTTCCCTCCCTCACCCACAACCTTATCCAAAGCTGATGGCTTGCAAAAAAAAGGGGGGGGGACACAGACCTCCAATTTCCCTCACTTCCCCATAACTTTCCCCAGAACTGATGACCTGTAAAAAGGGGACACAGACCTCTCATTTCCCTCCCTTCCCCACAACTTTCCCCAAAGCCGATGGCTTGTAAAAAAGGGGACACAGGCCTCTGATTTCTCTCTTCTCTCCCCCTCCCTTCTCCACAGCTTTCACAAGGTTCACATACCTAGGATTTTTGAGCCCATTTTTGGGCTTAATTTTTTTGACTTAGAAACAATTATACCGGTATATGGTACTCTTGTAGCCTGGGCTTATTGCTCTCCTATGGTGAAGCCCAAAATTACCTCATTCGCTCTCATTTCTTGTAAGAAAAATGGGCTTATCAGAAATAGATTATAACAATTACCTTTAATGCCACTAACTTCAATGCCACTTACTGTACCTGAGAGTAAGCCAGTGAGACTTATTTCTGAATAGACATATTTTGGCAGGGAAGGAGATAGGTTTAGCTTTTTTCTCCAAACGATTATTTCCATGTTTACCAAATCCCTAAGTGAATTATGCAAACTGGTGCAGATTTTTACGCCTTTGAATCAACATTCAATTGCCTACACTCCTCTGAGCACATTCCTACCCATTCATATGTATGTATATTCTGCTGGCCAAATTCAGCTGTCAATCAACCTATGCACCTCCACTTGCACTGTCCCCGATTTCTGCTGGTGCCATACGATCTCTGCTTTAAATATGTTTTTGTTCAAAAATGTAGTATTTATCTTTTCTCTCAGAACAAAAAATACATAGCACCTTCATTGCTATTATTTCTCTTTTTCTCCCTGTCACCATCAATTTGAGATCCTGAAGCAGGGCTTTAATATGTAGATCTACCTTCTTCCAGATGGTGGACAAAAGGAGAGGAAACAATGGCCACCTGAAATATCTTCTAAGCCATGGGCCCGCAGAAGCAGTGGTGGAGGATGGTCATTGCTCCTCATCTGCCCAATCATAACTTGCTATGTTTTTCTGTGTGTGTGTGTTGGGAAAAAAATGAATATTTATTTCTCCCTGCTGCTTAGGCAAAGCAGTGTATCAGGAGATTTAATAAGGACAGAAAGAATTAACAACTGGGGGAGGGAAGGAGGGGAAGATGTCTGTTGCCTTTAGAAATGGGGTAAAGAAATAGTCATCTACCCATCCTCTGCCAAAATGCACTGCAATGTCAATAATCGGACATCCACATGCTCAATAATGTGCATTTCCCCATATACTACTGTAAGGGCACGTACCCACTATGATTTAAAGCAAATAGCTGATCAGGTTATATGATTGTCATTCCTACTTTGATTGATTTCTGTCATGATAAAGTGAGACAAATGTAAAAAACCAAGTTTTTCCAGACAATGGTTTTCTAGCGGTTCTTCCAGACACTGGTTTCCTAGTGTGTTCAACAAGTGGGAATGATGGTTCTGAATTACATCATTTTGGAGGGGAGGGACTAATGGCAGAGGAGTGTTTATCATTCCTCATCAGTTTTCAGTAGACCCATCATCCTCCCCCCCCCAGTGCTGCCTTTGTGCTTGTGGTGTGCATGGGCGCATGATTTTTTAAAAAATAAAATAAAATTGATAGATAATTCAGTTCACTAGTTTTGCAACTACTTGCCTCACTGATCGCAAGTAGTTGCAAAATCAATCAATTGAATCTTTTATCAATATATTTTAAAGATAGATAGATAGTTCCCAAGCTGGGCTGCCTGGGCTGCTGCTTATGTCACTGATGAAACAGAGATGATTGACAATGCATTTTGAAGCAGTGCAAACTAGCAGGGACGACAATCATGCCAAAAAAGAAGCAAGTATAAGGGATAATGAAAAGATCTGCTTTCATAGTGGGAACGCCAGACCTTTTGGAATCAATTTACCAACACAGAGTGAAGGCCAGTTTAAACGTAAGTGGGAATGAGCCCTAAAACTGTGATTCCCTTTTCTTTGGAGTGTGAGGACTTTTTCATTCCACCCTTTAAAATAGGATGAATACCTTTGAATCACATATGGCCAGATCATGTTCTACTTACATTCTACCAAGATAACTTTCACCATGTAGACTGTCCCATAATCTGTGACTCACTTATGTATAGAGTGAGTGAGAAGCAGAACAGGGGTGGGTTGGGGAAGAGAGGGAGAAGCGAAGAGGGAGAGGAATGGCAGGAGAAGAAGGTTAAGGAAAACTTTTCACTGAATTATTCAACAGTCTAGCACTGTGTAAGGAATAAGAACATCAAAGGAATACATTGCACCCCCAACCCAAATAATAATATATGGTATAAAGGAAACTAGAAAATGCAGTCAAAATGGATAAGGAAAGCTAAAGAGAATCCCATTTCCCCAATGTCTGAGAGATTGCCAACGACTACCAAGATGCCAGCCACAGTTGGTGGCGAAACATCAGGAATAAACTCTTCTAGAACATGACCACATAGTCTGAAAAACCCACAAAAAAACTATGGATGCTGGCCATGAAAGCCTTCGACTTCACAAACTGCCATACAGTCCAACAAAAGAAGGAAAGGGAACAAGTCTTCAGGTCTGAAAAGAATCTAGCTGCTTAGGGCCTCCTGCCAAGCATACAAATCACACATTCGCTCCTTCACCTTTCCCTTTCACTCTTCAAGGTAGGGCTCAACATTTCCTTTAAAATCCATGAGGCGGCAGGCAAATTAGAACAAGTCAACCGGCACACATTTATATTATATATTTCCTCCAATCGAATCCTGGAGCCCTCTTGTCATCTTCCAGAGAGGCACCACACACACACACACACACACACACACACCAGTAGGCTCGAATGACCTAAAATAACAAAGTGTATGAGTAAATGAAGAATCCATCAGGTGATTTATGGAGTTTAGCCACATTCGGAGAGGGGGTCAAAATGCAATATATCAAGAGGTGAACAAATTAATTTTACATTTTTCCCCCCACACAAACTTGCCCAGGTATTAATATTTTTTCATCAGAGACTCACATGCAAGTTCCTGTACAATGTAAGGAAAAGACCTAGATTAGGACTTTTTCTTTTAATGGCTTCCAGTCTTTTGAACTTACTCCCTATCTCTGTTACCCTATTCAAGCCTGCCTCCCGTTTCCAAAGGCCTTTAAGGATCTGTTGCTGGCACGTTATATAAATCTCTACTATGACTGCACAGTTCAAGTTTTGTGAACCAATTTCAAAGACAGTTCTGTTGAAAAGTGGTGTATGAATTATATTTTGACATAAACGTGTACCTCATGAAGAGGAGATCTGATCCATGAAAGGTTATGTTTTAATATGGCTGTAGGAGTTTAAGGTGCCACATAACTGTTTAATGTTCTACTCCAATAGAGAGAAATAAAATTCTCCCCACCCACATATCTAAGCATATGCACAGAAAATATTACCTCCCCAAAAGGTAACGTTTTCTTGTAAAGGAGCTTGTCGCCTGTTAAGAAACTGCTTTTCTATCATGTGTTCTCACTCAAGAGAAATAGCATTTGAATGACCCATCTTATATGGTCTCCAGAGTCTTTGTCAAGGAATCTGTTTTCCTTCCCAGTTCCATGGTCAGCCTCTATCCATGTGATTGACTCTACTAATATTATCCATATCACATGAAAGATAGGCCAAGAAAAGTAGCTCCTTAACAGATGGAGCATTGGTTCCAGATATTTTTAGGCTATAATCGAAAATAGCTCTAGCCAGCATAGATAATAGAGGAAGTTACCTATACAACTAGAAGGCTGCAGAATTCCCACTTCTAATTTTTACTAGAAAAATAAATATTTAATTTACTGTCTTCAAATAAACTATAAATGGAAAGATCTAGCCACTCCCCTTCACTCCTGTATTTAATTCTTCTTACAAACTTATTTTGTCTTCTGTCTAATTATGGTTTTCTTTTCATCGTTATATTTAAACTCTCATTCTCCTGTTCCATTTCAGCCAGGTTGAAGACTGAAAGTTTCGTGGAAGACAGCACTTTTCAAATATGTCTGAGATTTAGGCAACTGGCATCATGCAGAGCTCAAGGTCAGAATGTAACCGTTAGATAGATTGAATCTTTTCTCCCATTAGGTATAATGGGGCACATATAAACCAGGGTTGCATTAAATGGCTTGGCTTTGATGATTACATATGATTTTCTTTGAAAATCCTTGGTACAAAAAATTCTGTAGAGAAGGACCATGAATGGGAATTCTGACAGCCAGGTTACAAAAGCATTCAAAATGCAGCATATGGTTCCTTCTTCATTTGAGACAGTAGGAATCCAGATATAAGGAGGAAGAACAGTGTGAGTAGAAATTGTTTGCATGAGGCCAGAATGCATTCTTATAACAAATGACACCTGTCACCTTTTCAGAAAGCGTTCAGACCAATATATTATCACATAACTTTGTTACTGCTTCTGGAAGAACTTTCTTGTTTAATAGTTTGAGAACAGTTCTGGGACTCATGCTCATCTTCCAGCTAATCAAAGATTAGCATATACGGCTTTTTTAGGACGTACTTGTAAAGGAGCGAAGACATGAGTTTCAGCTATACTGGCAAAATATCGTTTGACAGCATACAGTTTTATGCAAAATTCTTCCTCTCTGAATTCTCAGTAGGGGAAAAAAAAGATCCATCTCTGAAGAATGCCTGGAGCTAAGAAAGCTAGAATTGAAATGAGAAGAATTGATAAATATGGGAGCATTCATTACAACAGTCTTTCCTTTCGATAGCAAATGACCAGCTCGTCTAATTTCAAACTGGAATACATTATAGTTTACAATGATTTCAGGATTTCCAGTAGCTGCCACTAACCATGTACAGCTTCTGAATATGAAATGGGTAGCTTTGTGCCATTCAGCTTCTATAAACAGTAAAGCTATTTGGGACTGCATTTCATTCAGCATTGTGTTACTTTGAATGAAACAGTATCACTGGAAGACACAACAAAAGGTGCGTACGTAAAATGTGACTTGACCAGTATTGACCAAGTATTGTTGTGATGATTAAAATACTTAATCTTAATGAACACTGTTGTCTGCACTGAATATATTACAAATCCTGGTACTCTGCAAATCTCTCTTTCTCTCTGCAATCACAATTTCAGTTTTGAATGCAGTGAATGATAAATGTTCTCTAAAGAAAGAAATCGAGGCAATGGGAATAGTAAAAATGTTCAAAAATCTGAATATGGTAGAAAAGACCATGATCTCAGCTAAATTCATTCAGTCACCCATAGAATTCTGTCTATTTGGAGTGCATAGTTGATGCATTTGGAGGAATAAGTGCAACAACTATGCATCCTGTATAGACAGTTATAGAAATTATTCTGATTTTTTTTTCGATTTAGAAAATATTTCCAATTAGTCTTCTAATGCTGTCGATTTGCTTCACCATGGAAGGCACTCTTCAGCTTTATGTCCCATACAGACAGGTTCTCTTTCAGTAAACCGAGAATATTTTCAACACTAAGTAATTAATACGTCAGACAGAGATTTAATGCTTTTTATTCATGTTAAATTTAACATTTTTTATTAAAAAGTATACCGTTCAGGGTCAAATATGTAAGTGTTAGATGTGTTTTATGACTGCAAACCTATGGGAAAAGTTTGGTTTGTTTTTTAAAAAACTGAATTGGATTGTAAAGATTGGGAAGTGGCAAAAGTGAAACATTTTAGTTTCCATACATCTGAATTGAGTGTTAAATACTTACATTTCTCATGTGTATTCCACTGTGAGAACGCACTGGTCTAGTTGACTGAGCAGTTAGGATATATTTTCTCTTTTCCCTGAAATGTCCCCTTCCTCTTCTGGAACACTTTTGCACCTTGTTACTCGGGACAGGAGTACAAAAACAAGGTATATGGGGAAATGCTCACACAACACATGCTACTTCTGCACTCTACCTATGAGAAAACTGCCAATATTACTCCTCCCATATTACTCCTCCCATTTTGCCTAGCTATGCAGACTGCAGTGATGTGGGATACCACATGCTGCTATATTATTATTTCTTCTTACCACTGCAAATCCAAAATTGGGGGATGTAAACCATTAAAAGGGCAAATAATGGTTTCCTTCTATAAAGGAATATTGACCACTGTAGAGACGCGTAGACCCACCAAACACTAAAGGTTTTTGGAGGGAAGCTTTTTTACACACACACACACACACACACACAAACACGAGAAATATTGGGGAAACAGATTATGGAATATTTAGTTTTAAAATGACAAGTAAAATGTTTAAAATATATGTTCCTATATTTACTGCCCCCAAATGATTTCTAAAATCTAGGAAGACTTTTATGTACACTTATGTACAGTATAAGAACATTGAATTCCTGGACTTGATTTCCTTTTTCCAGTTTTTCTTATGGAAATAAGTACATTATCCTTACTTGCAGAAACTAGAAGAAAAACTAATTTTGCTTTTTAACTGCTAATATTGATGAGTTCTACATGTCTGCTGGATTGCTTTGTTTTTTGTTTGGTGGGTTGGTTTTTGTTTGGTGGGTTGGTTTTGGCCTGATCCTCAAACTAACAAACCCAGAGAAGTTTCTTATAGTTCAGGACTCTGTACCCCCATGTGTAATTAAAAAAAAAAAAAAGATCAATTTGGAATAATATACTCAATAAATTGTGTTGTGGATATATTACATATGGCATTTCAAATGTATATATGATTAATTTTAGGTTCTCAAAGTAAGAATATGTCTTTCAATCTGTAAATATATGAAAAATTTAATTTTATTTAAAGGAGAAAACAGTGCCCCCCACCCCCACTCCTGGCATCAAAATTTCTGGAAATTTACATCTCTAGACACATGGAAAAAAAATCAATGGGAATGGGAAACTGGACCTAAAAGTGGGCTCATCCAGAGATAATGGTGAGAGAAGCCAGGGCCAGACATGGGCAGAGCCAGTAATAATATAAATATCCTGCTGAAAAGGACTAAGCAGTGCATTTCTGGGTGAGGGGACAAGTATAAAGTGCAGGGCTGCTGGAGAGTGGTGCTGGAGAGGAATGCCTACCAAAAGAAGTTCAGATATAAAGGACAGGGACAAGGTTGACTGGGAACAGCTTGGTGGGGGCCAAATGAAACTGCTTCAGAAAGGATAAGATCTGGTGTATGCCTGAATTTCTCAGCTCTGCAACCTAAATTCATATGCAGCCCATTCCCTATAGATGATTTGTAGCTTCCCGTGCAGCTGGGAGTGGATGAATCACTCTTATTTACAGTTTATGTAACTTTCACATTTGCTTACACATAAGTCTGTCCTGTCCCTAGGTTAATCTGTAGTTGTTTTTCTTTTTTAACAGGCACATATTTAAGCATGTACTTAAGTGCTGATTTTAAACATAATTTTGCTCAACATGTATATGGCCAAGCACTTTTTATTTCAAGATAAGCATTTTAAGCCATATTTCAATTTATATTTTGCTGTATATTTATATTTATAATGTACAGTAAATGTATATTTATAATATATATGCATATAATGTAGATTTAGTGTCATAACGTTCAGAGTTGCACAAAATCAGGTTAGATAGATATATTCCAGCCTACATAGTGTACAGGTAAGGCCAAATTCATACTAGAATTCCTCAAATCACCCCAAGAGAAACTTTAAATTGATAACCTACTATATAGTGCAAGCACTAAGAACTTGTGATTCTTTGAACTCCAGTGCTCATAAACTCTACCTGGTATGGCCAATGATAAGCAGCTATGGAAGTTGTTCAAAATACACCATGCTCACCAAACGTCTGCCTTTTGGCAGAAATGGGTTGTGGCATTCACCTGTGTACCATTAAAATGCTGAAAAGATAGTGTGAGTGGGGTGCGGCTCAGTGGGAGGAGAAAGGAAAGGCCCCAGTTTTTTAAAAAATAAAATTTCACATTTCAAAGAATACTTTTAATGTGTATATAAACACATCACATTTTATTAAATTTTCACTTTAAACACATGAAATATGTATATGTAAATACATTTAGGCTGTATGTATGATATTGTAATTTTAAAGTATAATTTTAATTGTGCTAGTGGTTTATGTCACAATTACCATTACATTCAGTGATATATAAGCATTGTGATTTATGAGTAATGTTAGTACAAAAAACACTACTAAGGATTCAGTATGGTGTGGTATAGGAGGAGGTCAGTGGGCGAGTGACACCATGAGTTACCGCACCAGGTGACACCAACACTAGTGATGCTACTGCATTATAGGTAGTACATTTGTTTTTGGACTCTCTTTTGGCACTGCCAAAATGCATGCTTCCACAGAAGTTGTAAAACACTTACAATATATTTAACTATACTCTACTTCTCAGCAGCATTTAATCACTTGACCTCACTTGCTTTGGGGCCTGAAGAAGTACGACAAGCTCCAGTCCATACCCTAAATATAAATGTAAAATGAAGATCCTGGAACGAGCTTGTTAATAATAACAAGTTATTTGTAATTAATGATCTCTCTCTCTCCCTTCCTCTCACTTTGCTTCTCTCTCTGTGCAATATGTCAGTGCAGCTAATTTACAGCATTATTACAAAGTAATATTACTTCTTTTGCACTGCGTCTGTAACTATTTTTGTAATTTTGGGGTGTGGCCTGACTAATTAGATGTCTTTTGCACCACTATTCATAAAGTGTGTGTGTGTGTGTGTATTGTAAATACCTATTTTTTTTAATAAAAAAGAAATTAAATGACACTTTTTAAATAAATAAATAAATAAAATCTGTGATGTTAACTACCATTTTAAGGGCCTGAAAAAGCAATAACTACCTCTTATAAACAACTCAAATTTTTGGAAAGTGCCAAACCAATATAGGACACAGTTAATTGAAAACAATTCCTCTTACTCATGGGCCCTTTGCACATTGTTTTTCTTCATCTGGCCTCCTTGCATGTATTCTTCCAACTTACTTGCCCCCTTGCAATCTTTCACAATTCATTTATTTTTTCAATGAAAAGCAATATATGCTAACATTCAACTCATCATAAGCAATGAAGGATGCTATACAGTGCCCTGTTTGCTGGGACCATCAAAATACTGATGTACAGTAGTTTGCTTCTCATGTCCTTATATCGTAACATTATATCACATCTTTGTTTAATAACATTTCAGCACCCCAAGCTAAATGCCAAGACTATTCAGAACTATCTCAAAAAGAACAAAACCAGAGATCTCATAAGCCAAATAAGATGGTCACAACCATTCTCTGTGACATGCATTTACGATCAGGGATCCTTAGCCACACATCCCTGAAATGCAGTTTGCATCTAGCTGCCATAATAACCATAATAACCCATCTTCCACATCTTTGTCTAATCCTTTTAAAACAAAGTAAACTGGAGAATATCTAGTGGTAATGAAATCAATATTACGTAGGAGTTATACAAAACAGTCTTTATATGTTGTCTATCGGTTTAACTGACTGAATGGGCTGTCGTGTTTGGAGAAGAAAGCAAGACATTCAACTGAGAACCAGTATATTGTAGTGGCTTAAGCATTAGGCTATGTCTCTGGAGACCAGAGTATGAATCTCCACTCAGCCATGGAAACCCACTGAGTGACCCTGGCCAAGTTACACTCTCTCAGTCTTAGAGGATGGCAATGGCAAACCCCTTCTGAATAAATCTTGCCAAGCAAATCCCATGATAGGTTCACCTTGCAGTCACCACAGGTTGGAAACGGCTTAAGAACACACAACAACAATTAAACATAGCACCAGTGGCTGATATAGAATTGAGAGATGGATCTGCTAGACAAGTCTCTTACCATATCCTATATCTGTTTGATTCTACAGCTCAATTGTATAACTATGATGCAAAAAATTTCTTACACTGAAAGTGTTAAAAGTGTCATTTTGCTTTATATTCAGTATGTATCGTTTGTGCTGCTGAACTAGATAACTGGAGGTCTTTGTCAGAAGTAAGTGGAGATTGATTTGCATTTCACATGTAATTCCTTCCATCTCTGAAGAAATTTATAATTGCAATTAATCTTGTCATAATGACTTTGACAGGCCTGGATTTATGGTCAAGGAAACCAATCCTCAGATTGTTTGCAGAGCTATTAATATGTGTAGCTATATATTTTCAATCTTTGTTACACTTATGAATAATAAAATGATAGTGACTGTTCCCGCCCTGCTTTTTGCCAAAGCTTTTTTCCCCTGCGGCTCTATTCTCCAAGGCTCTGGTTATTGCTAACTATGCCCTTGCCCCCATCCCCAAATTAAGAAGGTGAAATAAAGAAAACAGCTTTTCTTAAACTGCAGAAATAGTGCCATTTTCATCACAAGAGTCTGTGTGATCTATTTGCCAGCTAAAAAGCAACATGTTTGTGAGTGACACTGAAAACACAAATTGAAATTCGCCCATTCATTCTGTGATCAACGCGACAAATTAATTTATGCTCCTTCTAGTTCTGTGGTGGGAATGCTGTACAAAACAGTTTCAAAGATGAATCAGACGGTTACAGATGAGGTTAGGGTAGGTGGAATACATATAACTATGTTATTAATAAACTTAAAATTCTTGTACCCACCCTCTGCCAAAATATAGGCCTCCAAGGCAATTCAAAGAAATACTGTACTAAAAAAGCAAACATAGGAGCTATACAGACCAGCACTTTGTGCCGGCCTGTGCCCAGGGTGAGGGCTGAGTGTCTGCACGCTCCTAGGTCTTCAGCCACCTGTGGAGTGCCATTTTGGCGCTCACCCATTTACATGCCATGTGTCATGATGACACACCTCAGGCACAGCGCTCAAATGGTGCTTTGCAGAAGTGGCGTCATCATGGTGGGCCACAGCGCTTTATGATGCTTCTTCCAGGGAACTGCTTGAGGGTGGCTTCTTTATGCTCCCTGCAGGGAGCAGATTGGTGCCGCTGTGTGTGGTTACAGCAGCACCGATCCAGGGAGAAAATGGGTGACTGCATGCCACCCATCTGTATAGCTGCACAATATCTAATAATAAGAATGATAGACAAAAGACTGCAGCCACAACAAAGATGGAGGGAAGTTTAACTGACACTGAAAAATTCATAATGAAAGAGTGTGATGAACAAATAGCATTGGGGAAGATATTCCAAAATCTAGCTGCTAACACAGGAAGGATTCTGATTTTCACCCTCACTCCCCATTTGGATAGTTATATTCAAAGATTGGAGGCTTGGTTTTTTTCTCCCACAAACCATAAACAGAAACAGATGGTGGTTAAGTCACACCTCTAAACTTAGTATTCATATTTTCTCTCAAATGTATCTTGAACTGGCTCTTATGCACATTTTTTTTAAAAAAAGTTTTTGTTTTGCGGGTGATTCACTGAAGGACTTGGACTTGAGATAAATTTTCTGCACTGAAAGGTGTCAGAAAAATACTGAAAGAGAGAGAGGAAATGCTATTAGCGATTTTTATATGACTTAATATAAACCAATGTTACAATAAAATCTTTAAGCAGGTTTCTTAAATTCTATAACACAATTTAGAAATCAACCAACCAATCAATATATAGCAAGATGCAAAAATCAATAAAAAAATATGGAACATCTATAATCATTTTCAAGCACTGAACATCTGGGAAGAACAAGAACTCAGATTTTTATGAGGATCTCATTTACACTCTGCAAAGGGAAGCTGAGCTGCCTCCACAATCATTCCATCATCTCAGCTTTCCTACTTCCATGAGGCTGAATGGTTCTGAAGTCTTTCCAAAGGTATCAGGCTGGCTACCTCATCAGAAACTGGACTGGCCAGGTATGTCTGTGGGCATGGATAGGTAAGTTCCCTGCCTGGTCCACTGGGAAGCTTACAACTCTTTCCCCAATATAAGGCTTCATTTACCTTCTGGTTCTTATAGAAGAGAGACCAAAGAAGCAGCAGCTAAAGAAGGGATGATGGGAGAAGGAGTGGCAGTGTGATCAGTGTGGCACAGACTTATGGTGACAAAGAGTGGGAGAAATGAGCAGAACCAAGCAGCAAACATTGGCAGTGTCATTTGCCAAGAATAATAATTGAAGATCAGGAGATGCCAGTCAGCAATAAGCCTCTGACTTGTAGCTAACCCAGAGTGTTGCCACCATTGGGCAAGGACCACTGTGCTGTGGAACAATTTGATGTTTGCTTGGCAGGAAAAATAGCCCCTCCTAGGGCTACTAATCAAACTGAACCAACCACAAGGTGGGTCCAGGTTCTGTGGCATAATTTTTAATCAATGTGTCCAATGAACTGAAAATGGCTTCATTTCCAATTTTCAGCACTGACACATTGCTTAGTTACCACACTAAAACTACAATAAGATACCATCCAAAGAGTTGTGTGGCTAGCTCCATATTCCGAATGGTGCTTTTATCATATTTACCATTTTGCCATATTTAATTTAACATATTTATCACTATGAAGTGGATTTGTTGTTGTTGTTGTTTGCCATCAAGTTGACTTTGACTTTGGCAACCCTAAGAAGGATTTCACAGAAACCCACTGGGTGACCTTAGACAAGTCACACTCTCTCTGCCTCACAAGAGAGCAAAGGTAAACCCTCTCTGAACAACTCTTATCAAAGAAATCCCTTATTTTGATTTACTTAATATTCCTATGCCACAAGAATTAAACTATACGCTTTTCTTCTGTCTATATTACTGGACTTTGTCTCCCTAACATCTGATATGGCATCATATTTCTATGTGAGTACAGTTAGCTCTAACCCTGACTGGTTTCTCTTTAAAATGTTGCAATGCTAACATTTTATTTTCTCTATGTCTGTAGTGTGCAACTCAATTCTTTGTGGAAATCCTGCTTATACCATTATGGTTGAGCATAAGGGTCAACTCCTTCTGATTGCACTGCCTTTGTCTGAGATCTCATCAGACCACATCCTACATTGCTGGAATCCTTCTTCAGCATCCACTTATAGGGAAATGTTCTGTATGAAGTTGCATCTGGAGCTTTTTGATCATCAGATTCAACCCTTCCAAAAGTAAAACACAATCTTTAAATCAGCTATCTGCTGATGAGCTACTGAAACAATGAAGGCTTGGCAGCTCAAGGTGAAAGGAAACCAGCTCCTTTCTTGGTGCAATTTTACTTGCTTTCTTCCTTGAGAAAGGTGAATTGGAACTCTGAATACTATGTGAGGCAGAGTTGCAAAAACAAGAAAGTGAAAATTGGAAGTGCCGACGCTGTCAGACTGGGATTGTCAAAAGCAATGGTGAAGACATGGCAGAAGCTAAAAAGCACATTCCCTGTTGAGATCAGCTCAAGTCAGCAACGCTCGGTTCAGTACCTAGGACACTTCCTCTAGTGAATTTATGTCAGACAAAGTTACATCCACCACCATCTGGGTTTCTAATTATATTTTCAAAGTAATTTTATTGCCTGCGTTCGAGTAACAAGCTTTTGTACAAACAAACATAATGAAACATGCCCCCACAGAGAATAACAAGTATTATAAGCATTATTTATTTAGGTTTAAAATCCAGCTTAAAACTTTCTTCGAATTCCATTGCATAGATTGCCTGACTGATATTATTCAACAACAAAATCTTTGTACCTGCTCCACAGTTATTATCAGTTTTGGTGAAACCTCAGATGTTTCAGAGGGCTTGCCAGTTTAACCTCTCACAGAAATCAACAGAACTGTCCAGTCTTTTGGAACTGTCTTTTGTTTCCAATATGTTTTTTGGGTTGAGCAACTTGTAGTGTACTGTGGCTGACATGAATGGATACAGGTCAAGTATTGTCACTTTAATCACTATTAAAAAAACACTGGGGGAGCTCTAAAGACTCTGCTCCTGGATGTTTGTCATCATGCTGTCAAAAAGATAATCATTAACTGCACTAAAAAGTTCAAAAAAAGTAATGCTTTCTTTCGGGGGGGGGGGGGCTTCCCAACAACTTTTTTTTTTTTTTGGCAAGGGGTGGGTGTATTTTTTTAAAAAAAGGAAAAAAATGACTGTGAAATATTTTATTTTAGAATGAGGAATAAAATCTTCTAGGCAATATTTTTCAATATTGCAGGCAGACCTCCATTCTCCTAAAATGATTCATAAGCACACTTAAGACTTGCTATTGAAAACAAACTTTTCAGTGCTGTAGGAGACAGAACATTTTCAGGTGTATGTTCAGGTGCTTGTTCCAGGAAAGCAGCCTGGGATTCTGCCAAGGATATCCCTACATGTTAGCAAGGTGTGCTGTCTCTGATCATAGCTTAGAATTTCCAGAAAATTCACTTTCTCAGTTTTACTGCGTTTCTGATCTGAACATTTAATTTATTAATTTACTACATTTCTTTCTAGTCTTCCTCCAAGGAGCACATATGGCACACATTTTTCAACTCTATCCTTAAGAAATAAGTTAGGGTGAGAAACCACATAGTTAGATTAATACAATGCATTGTATGAGGGAATTCTATTGAAGACTTCCCAGAAACATTTTTTATCACTATGTTTGAAAGTGTAGGACTTATATCCATTCTGCACTGGCCATAACTCTGGACCTGTTCCAGAGCAGCATCGTGCTCCAAAATTAGCACCAGATTGGCCACGATGGCAGCCACACGTGACACGCACCAAGCCACACTTGTTGCAGAAGTGTAGCATTATTTGCCTGGGCCAGCTGGGCCAACACTGTATCAGCACAGCTGGCCCATTCTCTGTCTTCTGAGCTGCCTCTACTATTTCCATACCTGCAAGAGCTCTGTGGTCAGTCTGCCTGCTGTGCTGCAATATCTCCTGAGGATGGGCTTGCCCAAGTGACCAACGGGAAAAGAGGGCAGATGGCTGAGGTCTCTGATGGGTCCCTCTACCCTCTCTTCAAGTTGGTCACATGGGCAAGACAACACCCAAGAAAAGTGACAGTGCACCAAGCAGCCTGTCCATGGAGCTTCTGCAGGAACAGAAGTGGTGGCAGTGGTTCCAGGGATTGCTCTGGTTCCACTGCATTGCTCAATGTGGGGAAGGAGGTGGTGCAGCACCTGGCATGTGAACAGCTGCCTTGGCCCAATTCAGGCCCCACAAAACCCCATGCTCACCCCAGGGTTTTGTGAGGGGGGGATTTTGGGCAAGGTTGGGTTAGTCACCATGAGTCATGCAAACAGGGAGTGGCAACCTTGGGGTGAGGATGGGTATTTCTGCCCATGCATACAACCTATCAGCCAGTGGGAAGACATCATACCTATATCTAAAGAGCAATATGAGCTATTTGTCCTTTTCCTGGTATAATTCAGGGCCATATTTCTCATGTATAAAGCCACAGATGGCTTCTGACTTGGCTTTTGAAGCATCTGCTTTTTCTTCATCAAAAAGAATCCTCATCCAGCATAAAGTCAAATTAAGTTGCTTGGACTGGAGCAGAATCCAAAAAGGCTCCCTTTTTGCATGCCCATGTAAATAAATGAACACAAAATTAATTAATTAATTAAAACTACTGTAAAACCACTGTAAAACAGAAGTATAAAAATCCCCATATAGAACTCATTGTCAGCCCTGAAAAAAGTGAGATGAAGTTACTCGGGCATAGTACCCGGATTACTCAACCACCTAAAACACTGATGACAACAAAATATCAGGTGATTCAAGAAGTGACCAGAGAAGCAACAGGATGAAACTACACCTTTTTCTTTCATCGTTGGGATCCTAGCTAGTGAGGGAACTGGAGCAATCTTTTAATATGCATCCATCTTATATGTTCTTTTTAACTCATATTGTGTATTTTTATTTGGTTCATGTGTTTTTAATTGATGCTATGTGTTGTATTTTTACTCGCTGTTGTTCCCTGCCTTGATCCATTAGGAGAGGTGGTTAATAAATAAACAAACAGTTGTTATCATTATCATTAACATTATTATCTTGAACCACAGACTATGCATCCTTGAGTGCAGCCCTTCTCTGGATCCTTCTAGCATCTGAGCAGAAAAAGGGAATTGGAACAGTGGGAGAACCCATCCCCAACTGAAGCCCAAGGCAAATGTCTGTTACTTCTTGTGCTTGCAACAGTAAATCAAAAATAGATCTGAATTGAACTTTCCCAGAAGATGTTTAAGAAGAAAAGAAAAATCCTTAGATTCTCCTCCTTTTCTCTCTCACGCTGATGAAAGCCATTTCCTCTGCATATTCCCCACCAACCTTCGTGGCAGCTATTCTTCCCCTGGAATGATGCAATATCTGGGCCACTATGGAAGATGCAAATGATAGCTAGTCTGCTATCATTGTTACGTTTAACTTGCAGTGGCAGCAAACACAAAAACAGTTCATGGTAAAGGGGGGAAGGAAAGGAGGGAGGGAGGAAGGGAGGTAGGGGAAGCAAGCAAGCAGTGCTACTGATACTACTCGTTGTGGCTACCTCAACTGCCAAACCTTGGAGAAGTAGTATCCACAGTTTCTCCATCCACAAACTGCACAGAGAACTTTGACAAGACATACGTACAAGTATTCGTGAAAGTGCAATCTGTGTACAGATGTGCAAGTATTCAAATATGCAACTACCCACCAAATATTTAAAGTGGTATTGTGTAGCAACATCTTCTGCATTTGCAGGAGGAAACAAAAAAGCAAGACACGAGAAATGGGTTTTATAAAGACCACTTTTTTTTTTACTAAGAAAAACTGGGGGGAAAACCCTCCATCAACCCATATAACTATAGATACTGTTCACAAGTAAGCGAAACCCCTACGCAAGGTTTCCCTGGTCTAGTTGAGTGATGTTCCTATATCATTTTTCTTCCAGGCAATGCCTTTCATACTGTAGAAGGAAACCTTCCTACACTGTCATGGGAGAATGACAACTCTGCTTAATCATTCTCTCTGCTGAATAAGTGTTTACAAATCCCTTCGCAGAAGAGCTCACATGCAGGATCTGAAAGTGGAGATCCTATTGCCCTTCTAAAAATAAATGAGAATGATTGATCTGGGGAAGGTGAGTAACCCTAAATACAACTCTCATTATTAATCTTTTTTTCCAATTTCAGTTAAGATCCTAGGCACTGTCCCCCTACTCTCAATACAACCTGGGACAAAACAAAACAGCAAAGAACCGGACTTGAATGGTAACCACAGGCCACTTTGGATTAACTGCAGTATAACAGTCTTATCCTTCAACAGACCCCAAATTATTTCTCTTCAAATATAACACCAAAACTGGTGTGTATGAAAGTACCATCTCCTGCTAGAAGAGAGTAGGAAAGATTCTGCCTCACAACCAAGCTACCCAATGGAGGTAAACCACCTAAAGTTCTCTTGTTGTTTCTGTACATAGGATATTATTTTCAAAGGTTCGTATAGATGAGCATTGCTCTGATATGGAATGAACATAGAGGATCTGTTGTGAAACATTATTTATATAAATCCTAAACTATAAATCCTGAAGTACAATCTTGAATTGCATACTAAAAATGAAACATTAAATAATCTTCTGAGCCATGCTTATTTACACAAAGACTAGGCCTCTAAAAATAAGTGACATATGATATGATAGCTTCAGTACATTCCAATTCCACAATCAAATTAATGCTGTGAAGAATTTAATTATTTGTGGTGATGATTATATGACTAATAAGAAACACCAGCTATGAAAGTCTTTGTAAATATGAAGAGCATGGGCAAATATAGCGAGCAGTCTCAGTTTTTATTAATAAGAAAAAACAAGTTACTTAGTAGAGAGTGACTGGAATATATTTTATTATTCATCCACTATGAATTCCCATTAATAGTCTTGATTCTGAAAGCTAATGCACAAGTAGGTATAAATAAAGCATTTATAAATCCTCTGCTATGGGCTCCAGGCCAAGATAGTGTCTTAATTCTCCTACTCAAGTATACATTAGAAGTACATTTTGCGAAAGGTTAAAATGCCTTCTCTATGACCATAGAATTATTTATTTAATTTATTTCAAGGATTTATATCCTACCTTTCTCCCACAATGGGATTCAAGGCAGGCTACAATAATTTAAAATGCCAAAAATAATTTTAAAAGACAAACGTAAAAGTGTTAATTTACAAAATTTAAAAATTATTAAACATTATTAATATTAAAACATAAGTTAAAACAAAGTTAAAACCAGCACAGGTAGAAAGAAACATATGGAAGGTGCCAAATATATGCAGAATGATAATTAAGAAGTGGAAAAAGACTTCTGACCCTCCTGCACAAGGATTTCTTTTTTAAAAAATGAAGTTGGTTATTGTTTAGGTTGTGGGATCTTTTAAAACCACATTGAGAATTCTAATGTAAAGCACAGTATAAAAATGCCCAACAGACAATAGAGTATTTGTCTGTGTAGCACATCAGACTGGTTCCACAATGCTCAAAATACCTAGATCTAGAAAGTATATTTTCTCCTAGGACTGCATTTGTTTTAGTAATTTGTTCAGTTTCTGCATTCAATGGGTTGGCAAGGCAATACCTGGATAGGTGAATATTCCTGTGAACATTACTTCTGAATGGAAGGGGTGGAATATAAGCACAACACTTAACAAAGGAAACCTGGCAAAGGATGTGAACTGTGAGAAAACTGGGAAGGAAGAGAATAGATAGAAAGATCAGACATAGGTGACCTATGGATTACAGTATTCATCCATGGACCACGGCAAATTTAGTGGATTATACCATTAGTGGATTATAGTAAACCATTCTAAATCATAATGATCTTGGTGGATTTACAATGATATCTTGAACTCCAGTAACCTTGACAGTTTTCTTTATCCCACACCTCATGGGCTCATTTTTTTTTTTTTTTTTTTTGTTTCTCTTTTATTCATGAATTATGCATTTTTGGCTTTATCTGGAATATTTTGTTTGGTTCATATTATTAATAATATCATTCTCTAAAAATGATGTTTGGTTTTATGCTGAAGAGTTTATTTCAATGACCATTCTAATAATGAGTTATTTTTTAAGAAAACTGAATTGGTCCAAAAGGAGCATTGGTCCATAAATATTATGTGCAAGGTAGCTCTTACCATATGATATAATGTGGTATAATAAACTTTTGTTTTAGTTTATATTTATTGTTTTACACTCTGTCCGTAGGCTGTAATTAATATTTCATTCTGTTTTACTGGCTTTGTAAATGACTTCAAAGGCGCTAAATAAATTACTTTAATCACCCTAAATAAATTCAAAACATCTTTTACAGTTCTCTAGTCAACCTCAACTACTCTGTTTTGTCTAAAATTTACACCAGCCATTTTTATTTAAATATCAAGCATGAATTTACAGATGATCATAAATAATTACATACCTGTTCAGATCCCACACTTTGCTAGTTTTATCCATGGAGGCAGAAGCCACAAAATCTCCACATGAATGCCAGGAACAATCCCACGCTGCATAGCTGTGTCCTTCTAGGGTCAAAATACATCCTCCCTTTGTGAAGTCCCATATCCGAACTGTTGTATCTCCACTTGAAGTGGCCAGTTTTGTTCCACTGTTAAAAATAAAAGTTCCGGATTACACATCTGTATATCCTTAGCTTAAACCTAGTAGACTAAATGTGAATGCCTGTATTTTCCATCTTGTAAAACATTATAAATATTCATCTGTTTTATCCACTACATATGACTGCTTATAGCAGCTCATTCAATCACAAGATTTCTTGAAAATGTCTCAAAAATAATGTTAAAATAATTTTATCATTATTTTTGTGATATATTTAATAATAACAATAAAATATTTTTATTTATTAAATACCTCTAACCTGCACCCTATCAATTACTTTAAAAATTCAAACACTTTAAAAAATGTTGGCACTCTAAAACAACAACTCCAACAGACCAAAACCCATAAAGGGATAGCTGGACAACCAAGACATTATTCTTGAGTGGACAGCCAACTTTTCATTTGGTGCAGAAATAAGCGCAATGTTGGCACCAGTCATGCCTCAATTCCATACCTGGGGTGAAATTATAGTGCAAGAATATAACATATGCTATTGCATGCCTTGCAACCCTAAGAGAGGCCAAGTGTTCTTATCCCCATACTCTAACTAGAGGACTGTGACTGTGACAAAAGGGCTGCCTATGGTGACCCACTGAGTTAATAAGCAAGATGAATGGAGATAAAGACTAAGGACTTCCTGATTTACAATTCAGTTTCAGACACTTGTAGAGGGTGAGTCTCCCTTATCTAAGTGCTTGGGACTGAGAGTGTTTCAGATTTTGGATATTTTTGCATTTTGGAATATTTGTCAGCCACCCGCTCCTGCTTTGTGAACAAATGACCAGGAGTGTCCTCACTGCAACCACCTCAAAGGCAGAAGCAGACGCTATCCTGCATAGTAGTCAAGTCCTTTATATAAAATAAAATGGTGCATTATTTGTTAGCTGCAGAGAGAGGTGGTTGGAGATAACAACTCGGATTTTGGCTTGTCCATCACTGCAGAGACCTCCGTTGCAGCTCAGGTCATGCTTCCTGGGTCCTATCACCCACCAACTTCTGGTGCCACTTGCCTAACCACATTAGTCATAGTAAATTTGTAAGTTTCATTTATATACCAGTTTTTTTCAAATGCTGAAATTCTTTCACTCTTTCAAATGTGCAAGCAAAGTTAGGTCTTCTGTCTATTGGATCTAGTAATGAAGTATGAATCTTTTTGCAGTCAAAAGGACATGAAAAATCCACTTCAGTTGGGCATTCGTTAATTTCCAAGAAACAGATATAGGCCTTCATCTTCCACATTTACATGCCACCACTGTTGAGTTGCCTTGAATCAAAAGAGGCTTCCCTTGGAAGACACATCTAGTGGTTCTCCCTTAAGTGATATGCCTCAGTTCACCCACTCGTTGGTTGGGGAGCTTTGGTAAGTGCCATGATATAGGATGTTTCCAACTCCATTGCTGGAAAAAGGAACAGTGGTTCTTACCTGCCAGATGTTCTACAGGGACCAAAGGAAGATGCACATCCCCGAATATCAAGGAACTTTCCAAAATCCAATTTCTAAACGTGATTACTTTCTCCCAAAAAATATAGCTACCTTGACACAACTCCAAAACATATATTTTAAGGAAGCATTAGCAGTATTACATCTCCAACAATTTACTGATTTATAAAGCCCTTTCTTGAATAGATGCCATGGAAATCAATATACACAAAAGAGCCATTTCTGCTGTATAAGAAATAGTTGGAGATCTATAGCCATACTAGTTATAGATGTTAAAACCAATGGTCATTGATTAGTCAGAATAGGATATTCCAATTCTTTATCCCACTCTTGATGTAAATTTCACATGTCATATCACTTTATAGATAACATAAATTTATATATATAAATTGTTGGTTTGGATACTTGGTTGGTCTCAATTATTGTCTCTAATATTAAGGGATTCTTGGACGTACTTAAAGCTACAGGGACTAATCTGCATTGTAACAAATGTTTCAGTTGTAGATATTGCCATTTAGCTGATAAGGTAGTTTAAACTGCTGTTACAAAACTGAAAAAGGCAGAAAGATTTAAGATAACAATCCCATTAACAGTCCACATCTTCCATCAAAATAGTTCCTTACCAATTGTCAAATCTGGGTTACTCCATATGGTCAATTTGACATGAGCATTTGGGTCAAAATTGCAATCGACAAGATGATATTTGCCACACAAATAACTGCTGAAATTGTTGACAAAACAATGACTTTTAAAAAAATAAAATGAGAACAAAGTACTGTCCATTTAAACAGAGAGGCCAAAAATGAAGACTCCAAGGCTGATCATGATGGACAACTTACTTTTAGTGGATATGCAGTTATCTACAATTATCTGCAGCTGTTTCTAGAATTTCATTGTCAAAGCTATAAATATTTGTATAAAATTTCAAACATTGTAGATTCATATGTCAATGATGTATATAAATTATTGCTTTCATCTTTGATAGCTGCAATAACATTGTGTTGCTCTTGATCCATCAGGTGATGCACCATAATCTTGTTGGGATGTTCCCCATTTTTTCAGTGTGCTTGCCATAAATATGGCAAAGCTACTTCTGCCTATTGTGAGAGACTATTTATTATTCAATTCATATTTAATTTTTTGTCATTCTCTATAAAGTTATGCAGATGGAGAAACAGCTCATAGAGATATAAGCGGTTTCAGCTGTTTGTTCAATAATTCCTTAGACTGATACTCTTAGAGATCTGCATCTCTTCTCTCTGCCTTTTTTTCCAAAACAGTCCGCTTTTTTATTTTAGCTTTGCTCAGTTTAGAACCCTTAGAGAGCTTTCCTATCTCTAATGGAGTTCCTTATAATACTAATTTATTTTATTACATATAGCCCACTGTTATCAGTGCTCCCTAATCATAGTAGTTAACTGCTGCATGCATGCACACACTCTTAATCAGGGATTAGGATTCCTTCCTTCCTTCCTTCCTTCCTTCCTTCCTTCCTTCCTTTGCTTCCTTCCTTCTTTTCTGCCCTAAGGACCAAATTCTAATTTGGGGAGGGCCAGGAGAGCATATTAAGCATTGATGGGGCTAAAGGTGCAAGGCAAGGCTAAAGGAAAGCCAGCTTGGATCCTATATCAGGAGGAAGGTGCAGCATAACTCCAATAAATAAATAAATGGAAAGTGGAAAGAGCGAGGTATAATTCTTACTAATTTGGACATTTTCCAACCAAGCAAGGAAACCACAGCTGAGTTCTCAGATTTAAGGTTGCAAACTATACTTCCCATGGTTGTGAGCCAGAGTTCAGTTTCATGTAGCAGCTTCCCACACTGCAAACCAGAGCTTAATTCTACCTAACAGGTTCCTAACCATTAAACAACTTGTCATATCTTGCATCACTGATCAAAGATAATAGAAGAGAAAGCAGTTTTGCCTGATGGAGAAGTTGCTGCAAACTGACATACAGCAATATATATATATATATATCACAGTGCAGTTTTCAAACTATCTGATACAATGGACAAATTTCAATGTGCCAGGAACCAAGACTAATAGTTCTACCATACTACATATTCACAGTGTTTCCTGGAAACTCACCATGAATTGGCACTTACACTCAACCCCCATCTAGGCAGACATGGCGCTTTGTTGCAGAATACACACAGAACCAGACCTACATTTTATAACATTGTTACATGGAGAAATCTAAACAATGTCACTGACTTTCAGTCATCACCCATGAACATTTTTTGGAGAGAAAAACAGAAATATTTTCTAGCTATTCTTTCTTCTTTTCTTTCTTTCCCTTTGCAAAACAGGAGGGATGACAGCGATGCAAAAGTTTCAATTTATGTGAACATATGTTTTCTGGCTTTAGGTATTTGTACCTCTTAATATCATACTTACAAACACTCCCAAGGAGTATATGAAATCCAGAAGGATTCTAATTCAGATCAGAAAATACCCCTGATTAATTTGCTCAGTGCAAGATTTGTTCATCTGCTGAGATAAGGGTAAAATGGGTTGAATAAATGCGAGGTTGGGATTGAGCAGAACTGAGCTGTGCAAAGTAATACATTTTGAAAATTGTATTACTCCTCTCAAAGATTACTTCCCAACTTCTTGAGATTTTTCTGGTGCAAAACAAAACAAATAGATTTTCTGTCTCTATCAAAATGTGCACATTCTAAAGAATTCCTTTTGAAATAAAGAATTACTTTCCTTCACCAGAGGTAGCATTTCTGATGGAAGAAAATAACAATGCCAGAACAAAAAGCCTTCATATTTGCTATCCTTCTCAGCTTCAGACAGCAAATATAGCTGATAGCTATAGCCTCTAGCAAATTGTGTGCAGCCAGGGATATATTTGTTTTTCAGAATGGAGAACGCCAACATAAAAATATTAAACCTCTTAGGGAACCTGCCTTGCATTATGCTTAGAGGAGTTAAAATGGAAAGCTGTATCATGTTATCTCATTATCCTTTCCCCCCCCTAAATTTCCATTGAAGACTGAAGCAATTCCCTCTGCCTAGTCTTGCAACAAGCTGCCATTCACAACAAACCAACCACAGATGGCAAATTATGATGGCCTGATAATTTTGGCTATGAGAGCTTTCGAATAAGAAAGGGATATACAAAATCCGTCAACGGGAGAGATAATGCATAGTGTTCTAAAATTATCTGTATCTATCTATCTATCTATTGATCTACTTTTGTTTAAAACAACACTCTTCCCCTAGCATAATGATTTAACGGTTACAAACTCATCTATCAATCATTCACATGACTTTCAATCTCCTACCTCTTTAAAACCAGTTTTTAAAAAGAGCAACAGAGACATATGCTTAGAGTCCTATGACAACCTATGCCCAATATTCCAGGGCTACTGGGGAAAAGTCAAGAAAGTCTGGAAGTGAGGGTACGACACTATTCCTGAGTTTTTAATTATGTTGAAGGGAAATTTCTAGTATTAGTCTTTGTAAACAGCAGCAGGTAAGAGCAGGGAATGCAACTAACTTGAATATTTTGAGAACATAGTTAAATATTCTGAGCCTTTTTGGATTTATACGTTGAAGTAAACAGATGTGGTTGCTCATGACGCACATCACAAAAAATTAGGAATGGAAAGCATTTGATTTTTTAAAAAATCATTTTACAAAAATGGTTAAAAACGTCTTTGAGTGTCAGGAAATCCTGACAAGAAGAATCCTAGACTGATGAAAATCGTCACAGTTCAGGGCTTATCCTGCAATATATATATATATATATATATATCACATATTTTTTTCAGAGACCAGCATTTCCTCTGGGAAAAAAAATTGCTGTTTACTGCACACATACAAAAGCTATGTGCAAATTTTGCACAGAATAAGTTAGCAGCTACAGCACTGTCTGCCCAGGGTATAGCATTTTCCACACAGGAGATGCTCTTTCCTGTGTAGAAAATGCTGTTTCTGTGCAAAGTAGTACGTGTGTAAATTTTGTACTGAAAAAGTTCCAAATTGCAAATAGGCTTCAAAAACTGTGCACTTTTTGAAGAATTTATCATGGTGGGAAGAAAACTGCTAAAATTACTCCTTGCTTACTTTTAAAAACATTGAGAAGGACTGCATCCCTACAAAAGAAGCAATAACTATAACTATATATTCTCTCTATTCCTGAGACCAAGAAATGGCATATGTAGGAAGGTGCCCCAAATAAAGTCAGTATTGCAAGTTTGGAGAAAGGGAAGGGCTGTGGTAACTTACAATGTATATTGTGTAATTAAATAAATTATACAGAATGGGGAAGACACTGACAAGCTTTACTTTTAATAGCTAGGAATGACAAACACTAGCTCAGGGAATGTAGCTGAGCAATAGCGTCCTATTCAGTACTTTAAGTAGAAAATGTTATAAGCGTTAATCTGAACAAATAGATGAACAACTGATAGTTTTTTATTTGCATGATGCATGGTAAATTGCATAGTAATAGCTTGCTAGGGTTTCGGTTAAGAACTTTTCATCCTGACTTGTGTGCTTCTCTCATACCAGATCTTATGATTCTAGCTTTGGTGCCTGCATGTCAAATTGGTATGAATAACATTAAGTTTTTAGATGTGAGAAAATTTACAATCTGAATAGATGGGCAGGATTCTCATATACATTGAGACTTACAGTGGCGAGTTCAAGACCAGCAAAGGGCTGAAGCTCAACTCAGGCTTGCATCCTTCCGAGGTCGCTAAAATGAGTACCCAGATTGTTGGGGGGCAAATAGCTTACAATTGTAAACCGCTTAGACACTCCTTAGGGGTATGAAGCGGTATATAAATGAAGCTGTTTGTTTGTTTTACAGTGTAGTGTCTTAATTTATTGTTCCATGGATTACCCACATGACCAGAAAGAGAAGACATTCCTGCCTGCATGAATGTCTCTCCACACCACTTGAACTGAGAACAACTATGTGTTAGCAAAATGCAGGCTTATGACAAACATAGTAAAATATATAAATAAACAAATAAATGTTTCCCTGACCATGGAGGAGATACATAAATTCAACATAGACAATGAGGAAATTGAAAGAGTAAAAGAGTTCCCGTACCTTGGATCAAACATTGATCAGAACAGAGACAGCATCCAAAAAAATCAGAAGAAGACTAGGTATGGGGAAAGCAGCTACAAAAGAACTAGAAAAGATCCTAAGAAGATATACAATTGATCACTTTAAAGTTAAAATTGTACAAGGCATTGCACAATTGCCCCATCACCACCTATGGATGTGAGAGTTGGATACTGGGGGAAAAGAAACAGGTAAGAAGAAAATTTAAGATGTGGTGTTGGAGAAGAGTGCTGAGGATACTGTGGATGGCCAAGTACACCATCGGGTCCTAGAAAAGATCAAGCCTGAACTCTCCCTGGAAGTGAAAATTTTGAAACTAAAGCTGTTGTACTTTGGCTACATCATGAGAAGACATGACTCATTAGAAAAGACAATACTGCTAGGAAAGAGAGAGCAGAAGAAAGAGGAGGAGGCCTCATGCTAGATGGACTCAAATAGAGAAGCCATAGTCATGAATTTGCAGGAACATAGCAAAGCAGTGGAGGACAGAGGTTCTTGCAGATGTCTCATCCACAGGGTCACCATTAGGGTCAACTCGTGGGCTGTTAACAACTAACAGGAATGATTTTTAACACCTTGGTCTGATGAAGAAGCCAGTGGAGCTTTAAAAGCTTGCAGCATGTGTTTTGTGTGTTTTGGATGGTCCAATAAAGATATCACTGTTTTGTGGATTCTAGATGTTATTGCACCCTGGATTATATGGGCAATCAAGATTCATCCCAGTCATGGATCTGAGGTAGCTTAATTACCTGCTTTAGTAACAGCCTGATCAAATTGCTGTGGGACTGACTTTGAAGAGTCTTTGGAAACTGCAGCTGACATTATGCAAGGAGCAAACAACTTGTAGGCAATAAATGGCCTACGATGATGGTCTAAATTCAATTGTAAGTCCAGCTACAGTGGACCCACTGATCTAACTGTTGAATAGTAGGGTGCAGTAGCTTTACCCATGCTATGGAAATCCCTTCCAAGAGAGGGCCAGGATAGATGAGCTTCCTTGACAAGTAAAACATGTTTTAAAAAGAATATATATAAACAGGCTTTTAGACTGTCTCGTTCCTATGGATCTCTAATTCAACCACTATTTTAATTAGCAGTAATATGCTTTTAACTGGCTGTTGATGTTCATCTGCTGTAGTTTGTTATATTGCAATTATTATGTTAACTCTGATTGTTTACTATGCATTTTCTATGTTGCTCGATTATTATTTTTTTTGTTAGCAAATTTCAAAAGTGAACATAAAAAGATGTGATACAAATTGTTATCAATATATGTATTAAAAGCAGATACTAAGCTACAGATAGATTTGCAGGACAAATGACATTTACTATTTTATTTGGAACAGGAGGGGGGAATATTTTAATCAAATCTATCACCTACATATTGATTTTTCTTTCCCTGCTAGATCCTGCAGAACATTCATAAAGCACATGGCATTGAATCATTTGAGAAAAGATATGAGATTAGTTTTAGCAAAACGCTAGCTTCACCTCAAATTCTTGAATCCCACTGAAGTTCTTTGCACAAAATGGAATAGGAATGTAGCTGGATACCATCTCAAACCACCCTGCTTTTCAATGAATGTAATTAACTTTGGCCTAAAGTGAAACAAAATGATTTTATTTCCTTTTCTTCTACCACTTCAACCTCTATTCAGGAGCGAAGTGTTACTCTAGGAACTAGGAAGAAGCCCTGTGACTAATAAAAATAATGATTCTGAGGACAAAGTGCCTTGCAAGAGGCAAAGTGATTTATTATTCTTATACATTTGGTTTGAAAATTTTGGTATTGCAATTGTATAAATTAAATATTACTTTTAGCCATGCAAAATTGAGCAACCATTATACTTTGCTATTTGGAAATCATCAAGAGTTTTCAAGCTATTTTCCAGATACATCAAACTTCCTATTTGCTAAATGTTAAAATGGAATATTGATAGTGTCAGTCAATACACATCTGCTCAGAAGAAAGTCCAAGTATAATGAGTGAGTATTCTTCTTCTTCCCAGATAAATGATAATAGCAGACTCACATCCCACCCATCGAATTAAACAAAACAAAAATCAGAATAAGCTTCAGGAACAAGCTCTACAACCTCAGTTCATGTTGAATCTTCTCCAATATCATTTAATTTCATTTCATTCCTGGATCTGAAAGAAGTAATGCTTGTCCTTGGGCTATCTTGGAAACTTCAGGGCATATCCTATTAAGATTGCTTCTCAGACTGGCTCAACAAAGGTGGTGTCACACAATGAGTGAAGGAGCCCTTTACCTTTTAACATAAATTACTGACATCAAGCTGAGGGGCAATGCTTTATCATTGCTTTGATGAAACTGTGGGATGTCATAGAAATGCAGGGTAAATGGCGTGAACTGAAATGGTGAACTTCCACAGAAAGGGCACATAGGACCTTCTAACGCACTATCTCAATAAAAGTCAGCTAACTACACTGACACTAGACCTGGCTGATCTCAGGGACCCTTCTTCTGTACAGGGTCTACTTGACTGGATCCTGCCTACTGTCCAGAGCAAGAAACCAACTCACAGACCATGAAAGGCCTTCCAAAAGATCTAAGAAAAAGTTAAATGCTCTGAGTCTTCTGTGTTCAATGTCACAAGTTTTAAAATGGTGTAGAAGTTAGGTCACAAATCAAATGTAGGTTCTTATCAATATAGGTTGACATTATAGGGGAGAAAAGATCAATTTAAATATGATATATGAAATCCAGAGGCTGTTATTGGAATTAGCCAGCTAATAGATGTGCATAGAAATAAAGCCTTCCTTCTTTCTTCTATGTAAATAAGTTTAAGGCTCACAGCAGCTGGACTTTCAACAGCCTTCCTCCTATCCAGTCACTTATGGACAGAGCAGATGGGGGAAAAAAGTGGCTCAATCTTGCTTTTTCAGAAAGCATGTCGAAACTTTGCTGTCCACATGGCCCATTCCCAAAACAGGCCGATATGCACAGCTGGTGTCAAACTGTGTTGCTGGAGATATATATATATATATATATATATATATATAGTTGCCTCCCTACCATACATGTACACCGTCCCACAAATACACCGCCTGCAACCTCGCACACATCCACCCAGAAGCCATCCCATTCAGATGGCCGCCCCTTTCATTGGCCACACAATTGAATGTGCAATCTTCTGCGTGTCCAGGGTATTGATGCATCAGTGTGCAAGTGATAGATTGGCGAAGCACAATTATGGCACACCCTTCCATACATCTCCTTTTTACTCCTCTTAACCCCATGTCCCCCTGTTGGATTCTCTGATTTGTGTATGTTGTCATTTAAACCAGTAGAGTTGTCGCAGTTTCATTGTTTTGCTTTGCTGCAGCCTCACACTTGTGTTGGGGAGTTTATATGGAGGTGTGAAGATACACGTTTTCTGGCCTAAGCTGGAGTATCACAGCTACTTTTTTTCTCTGGTTTTTAGCCCAGGAGTGCAATGTCATTTCCTTTTCCACCCACTGTGGAAGCATGCATATAAATGCCCTGCTTTCAAAGTGACTGGATGCTGCTTTGATTTGCCTATTTGTTTCACCTCTTAGACTACTTTTTTATGAGTCTCCAACAGAGATGCAAATTTTGTGTGTGTGTGTGCAAAATCCACACATGTACTTCTATACAGAAAAATTTCCTGGAATACTTTGAGATGTGTAAATACTAGATTAAACTGCACAAATTCATCACCTCTGTGTTATTCTTCCAAACCATGTTTCCAAAGTGTTGGAAATCCAAGAAACAACTACTGGCAAATATTCTTCTCATCCCTACTTTCCAAACACGAGGAAGAATAGTTGCCAAGCACACAAAACTCATTTTGCAAAAAGCATTTGGAACATGCCATTTTCACAATAGATGTGAAAACAAAATAAAGCTGATATGTAAGAAAAATAGTTGAACTAGTTAGTCAAATGAATAGTATTACTCTATATGCCAAAGAAATCTCAGATAACTGAGCACTGATTCATACACACGCGCTTCTAGGATGCTGACGGTTGGAGGAGTCTGTAGAAAACAGAGGAGGAGAATAGAGGGTCACCAAGGAGGACAGTGCTGACTAGCTGTTGGACAGCATACTTTAGACTTTATCACATGAGGAGAGTAAATCGAAATTATAGTAGGATAATAGCATTTTTGGCTATTTGCCTCTCCTGATCCCACTTTCCATTTCAATCATTGCTTGAGAGCATCTTTTCTTTGATGGGGAAAAACACTTTTCTTTTTCATAGGATAAGTAGTATGACGGGTGCCTTTTCCTGACATTTCAGCAGTCACGTGGCATGAGTGGGTGTGATTTTCCTCTTCTGCCTCTCTCCTTTACTATTCCCAAGCAGGCAGGCATGCGTTGGGTAGGGCATGCCTGGGGAGGAAGTTGAGGTTAGCGAGATGGTGCAGAAGAGTAGATGTGAGACCACTGATCACAAAAGCAGCCGAATAGTGCAATTTCTGAGAAGTGTGATAGCAACTGTTGTTTCCATTTGCTTCAACAACACAATTGCAGTGACTCAATAGGCTGGTGTGATAAAATCCTAAACATGAACACCTCACATTGAAACATTGTTTTGCAGGTCCCATATGTTTCCAAAGATGCTTTATCTCTCAGTTCATGAGATCAACACAGCTACAAACCCAGATCTCTAGTAGCATAATGCCTTATGTAGGGCTATGAAATGAGCACCAAAGCTGTGCCTATCTTAATGAAAATTGCAAAATATCAATGAAATACATGAAATTTTACAATATTCCTAGCTATTTGGTGCAATCTTCAAACTGTTCAGAGATACTACCCCAAAGCAAGTTATTTAATTATTGTACCAGAATTATTGAGGGTATATAACCATATAGTTCTTCCATCAGAATATATTTCAGGTTCTTAGAAATTAAAGATACATACTGTGCCACTGAAAATATTAGACTTAACTGAACATGATATGAAATGAAGCCTCAAAGGCAAAGTGCCTTATAAAACAGAAGATGATAGCAGGACTTCTGAACTCACTGTTGTCTTCATATCAAACAAATTTTCCAAAAGCTCTGTGGAATAACAGCCACTTAAAACAGCAAGGGTCAAAACACACAAGTTAATGCCTTTTCTCAGCTTCAGTACAGATAAATGCATTTTATTTAACTAGAGCTTTAAAATGTTACTTTAGGCTGACTTTTAAAGAAGACTCTTGACTCTGACAAACTAATCTTGACTATTAAACCTCCTAAACTGCAAAAATATTTTCAGGGCAAATGATACACCAGGTTTATAATCTCTCATGTATAGTATACAGCGACAGGAAGGAAAGCTTATTAGGATTCTTTCTTCTATTACAATATTCTTCCTAGCAAATAATATCATCAGAAGTGCCTCATATTGAGACAAAACAGAATCCACCTTCGTACAGTCCATCCCCAGCTCTCCAAGCTTTTAGACGATAAAATTATTCCAGTCATATTGGAAGATGTCACAAGGGGATGGATGAACATGGGACCCTTTCCATGTAAAGTATGAGCTCTACAATTGTCTATATACAGTAAATCCAAAGTTATAACAAAGAAAGTTAACTGCAAAAATTCCACAAACCAGAATAAAGGTGTGGTCGGGGAAAGAGTTTGAGGAAGCAGGCACCGGATTAGGTAACTGATGGATGTTCAAATTGGATTCTGCTGGCAAATTGAGCAGCCTGAATAACCCTGAATCTAAGGTGGTGAATGGGATGGCCTTCATTACACTTGTCATGTGCAACTGAAGTGGCCACTAAGAATCAGACTACCTGACACTATTTATATATAAAAAAGTCTATATATATTTTTAAATCTGCTTGAAATTTTGAGTCCTTAGAACGTCCCCCCCCCCCTCACACACACACAGAGTTGACACTGATTTATGAAGGCATTATCACTGCCAAGAAGATTGATTCAGTGCTGCTGAGGAATCTGTTAAAACATAGTTAAAATTACTGTTTCAGTAGTTTATTGCAGAATTTGAGATTATCCAAAGAAGAACAGGGTGGATGGCAAGTCTATATCTTAATTATCCTTGATAAGTCAAAGTACTACAACTATTCTATACCTAAGATGGAAGTGTCCAAATCAAGAATATGTTTATCTATATTATTTATAACTTTTTATAAGACAGACCCTGACCAATCCAGATAATCTTAATCTAATCAGATTTGCTGTGTGACATATCACCAGACTATAGAAATTCAGTGGTAGGATAACCAGTTACACATATCTATAGTAACACTACCGGGAATTCACTCAACCAGAACAGGGAGTATGATATTCAAAATGCTCCCTGAGAATATATTAGTTATTTAATTTTAAGTGGTTATTATTAAATCCCCACCTTTCTACTGGTATTGGCCATGAAGACCACTTTGAAGGGAGGAAGTACCATGCCCAACCCCTAGTGTTTTTAATTAAAAGGAACCGCCTCTATATGAGACACTTGGGAAAACTGCGGGACCATTTTGACCTGAATGGATCAGTGATATGTTTCAGTATAAGGCATCATCAGATGTTTTTACGCAAAGATTTTAGAAAACAGAAAAATTTTGAAGTTAGCTTTGCTAAGGTTGTGTCTCCCTTATCCAAAACGTTTGGGACCAGAAGTGATTTCAGGTTTTGCTTTGAATTTTGGCGTACCTGTATTTGCATATATTTACATAATGAAATATCTTGCAGATGGGACCCAAGTCTAAATACAAAATTCATTTATGTTTCATAGCCTGAAGGTAATTGTATACATATTATTTTGAGTATTTTTGTGCAAGAAACAAAGTTTTTATACACCAAACTATTAGAGAACAAAAGTCTCCCTCTCTCAGCTACCCCTGAAAAAGTTTTGGTTTTAGTAATACTTCAGATTTCAGAATTCCAAATAAGGGACACTCCATCTATACAAATATCAGCATACATTCTGAATTCTCTTCTATTGAAGTTTTAGATATTGCCTTTAGTTCACAAGTCTTAGACTGATAATAGCTAACAATTACTGAATGTTTTCTTGGGCACTGTCTGTTTTTCACTATCAATATACAATTTCTTAAAATTTTGATTACTTCATAGTGGTTTGGCAGCAGTTCTATCCTAGTTTGAAATACTTGGGTTCGCAAAGAGCCAACAGTAAGATAGCCTGCTGCCATTCCATTGTGTCACCAGAAACCCATAATAATGAACATCACTGGATGATACATGAAAGAAAACATCAAGAATCTTCCGTTGTTGTTGTTATTGTTGTTGTTGTTACATTTATTTAAATCCCCCCTAAATTGTAACTGAAAGCAGCTCACAATTTACAAGAACAATACAAGTTTTTTTTTAAAAAAAGTGAACATTAAAACAGAATTAAACTATTTACTGAATTAAAAAAAATTACATCTCACGGTAAAATTCCAAAGAGCAAAGCTGTACCAGACATGAAGCTGTGTATCAGGCAGGCCATCCACAAAATATTTACATCTGAAATTTTATGGTACTGTTTACAAAACACTGAAATTCTTAACACAATGCTAAGAAAGAATTCAAAAATTAAAGAAGTCACAATAGACAGACAAGAATACAAATTATGTGATTTAGTGGTAGTATTGAAAGAACCAGTGCAATAGAATTAAAGGAATACAGCAAAGATTTTAGCCCTGAAGATAAAGATAAATCATTTATATTAACTACAAATATAAAAAATGAGGAAGAGGTGGAGTTAAGTGAGAAATCTGGTTTTATGATTAAAAGGAAAGTAACATATTTGGCTGTACTCGTATGTGTTGTGAAAAATAATTCAGATCAAAAACAATTATGATAAAATGTGGACAGGTATTTTGACAGATCTCAGGAACTGGAACCATTTGAAATTTTCTTTACTTGGCAGAATAGTGGCTGTGAACATGATTATATTGCCCAAATTGTTATTTTTATTTCAAACTTTACCAATTATAAAGAAGTGAAATAGTATTTTAAAAATGGCAAAAAAGATATCTCAAAATTCAACTGGGTGGGGATAAAACCCAGGGTAAAACAGAGAATACTCCAAGATGCTTAAACCAAGAGGAGAATTGGGTTTACCAGATTTCAAATTGTATTATCATGCAAGTTGTCTGGTTTGGCTAAAGGAATGGGTATCATTACAGCATAAATAACTATTAAGCTTAGAAGGGGGAGATCTGAGATTCAAGTGGCACAGTTATTTATGGCTTGATAAAGAAATGGTTCATAAACAATTTAATAACTATTATGTAAGAAAATCAATATTGAGAATTTGGAAAAGATACAAGCAAAGATGCTGTCCCAAATCCCCACAATGGATACCCTCATGATGACTACAGGAGAGAAAACATATTGTAAGGGATATGGATAAGATTCAAAAATGTGTTGACGTGGATAGGTAGAATTTGTAAAATTAAGCAACATAGGTAGTGGATAGGTAGTGGATAGGTAGAATTTGTAAAATTAAGCAACATAGGTAGTGGATAGGTAGTGGATAGGTAGAATTTGTAAAATTAAGCAACATGAAGAAACAATACTAGATGGCATACCCTGTCTCTGGCTTTTGTACAGACAATTTTTCTTTAACGAATATGAAACAGAATAAGAATCCATACGAGTAAAAGATAGTCAAAAAGAGTTATACAAAATTTGGGGATTCCTGTTTGACTTCTTGGCTATTGGCTTGTGGGGTCCCTCAGGGTTCAGTCCTGTCCCTATGCTTTTTCACATCTACATGAAACCCCTGAGAGAGGTTGTCTGGAGTTTGGAATAAGGTGACATCTGTATGCTGATGACACCCTAATTCCAAGGTCAGCCAAAAGAAAGATCCAGGAATAGGGATTCAGCCTTTGTTAGATGGGGTTATACTCCCCTTGAAAACTGAGGTTTGTAGTTTGGGGATCCGTCTGGATCCAGTGTTGAACCTGCCCGGGCTTTGGCGGTGACCAGGAGTGTGTTTGCACAGTTAAAGCTAGTGCATCAACTGCGCCTTTCCTGGAGAAGTCAGATCTGACCACAGTGATACATTCCTTGGTTACATCCCATTTGGATTACTGTAAAGCATTCTATCCCTGCTGCCCTTCTGGCAGTTCTTGTGTTGGCAGGCCTTTCCAAATTGATAAGATTTGGAAAGGCAGTGCTATTTAAATGTTAAGGTTTGTACCTATAACTTTTAACATGGTTTTATTGTTTTTTTAAAAAGTTGTACTGTTTTTAAATTGTATTGTTTTAAATCTGCTGTTAGCTGCTTTGAGTCCCTCTGTTAGGAGAAAGGCAGAAATAACACAGTGGTCCCCCAGTTTACGAATCCCCCGGCGAACGAAATCCCCGGGACCCGAAACCGGCGGGACCAAAAAACATCCCCCGGGATCTGAAGGATCCCCCGGGATGCGAAGGAGAAAAACCACGCGGCCCCTTTAAATCGGCCGCGCGGTCCGTCTCCTAATGCGGTCCCCCGGGAAACGAAGACTTCCGGGTTACGAAAGGTAATCCGGAACGGATTACATTCGTAACCCGGGGGACCACTGTATTGAAATGGGACACTGAAAAAGAAATAGTAAAAAGATTTGGGGCTCAGTGCTGGAAGTGTGGAATGGAGTAGGGTACCTTTCTTCATATATGGTGGGCCTGAGGGAAAGTTAATAAATTTTGGGAATCAATTCACAGAACAATAGAGAAAATATTAGATAAAAAGCTAAGAATGAAACCAGAAATGTATTTATTTAACCTCATAGAGAATGAGTTAGATAAGGAATTAAAGTATTAAGGAAATAAGGTAGATTTATATTCTACATGACCACTGCTACAAGACTATTAATTGCACAGATGTAGAGAAAAGGCACAATTACTTCGCTAGATGACTGGTTTCTGAAAATGTTAGACTGGCACAAATTGATAGGTTAACCTGTTTATTAAGAAATGGAAACATAATAAACTTTAAGAATGATTGGGGTTTAGTTATTAAATTTACAAGTAATACGGATTAAAGCAAGAAACTGGATTAAATTGGATTAAAGCAAGAAATTGTCCTGAGTACAAGTTATGCATAAGGACAATCAAATGTTGTGGCACACCCATGTCTGTAAGAGCAATCCATAGTTTTACATGAGCTACAGAATCAAGATCTTTGCTATAATCTATGAAGCATAGGCTGATTTTCTTTTGAGATTCATTGGTGTGCTCCATTAGCCAACATATGTTTGCAACATGATCTCTAGTGCCTGTTCCTTCCTTTAACCCAGCTTGGACCTCTGACATTTCTAATTCCACATATGGTAAAAAAATCTCTGTTGTAGAATTTTGAACATCATTTTGCTCGTATGGGGGATTAATGCAATGGTCCAGTGACTAGAGCAATCCCTGGTGTCCTTTTTCTTGTGGACTGGAGTGCATGTTGAGTGTTTTCAGTCTGTGGGCTATTGTTTTGAATTATATTTCAGTCTGTGGGCTATTGTTTTGAACATATAACTAAAATATGTTATATCTAAAGTAGATTCTGTCTCTTTAGACTGGAGCAGCTCTAGTGGCATGCCATCTGTTCCTGGTGATTTATTTCTCCCAAGTGTTCTGAGTGCAGTTTTCACTTTACATTCTAAAATTGTGGGCTCATTTTCAAATGGTTCTTCCTTGAATGAATCTGTCATCCTTCCATCTCTTTTATATAGTTCTCCAGAATATTTCTTCCATCATATTTTTATTTCTGTTTGGTCATACAATGTGTTTCCCTGGTGATTGTAAAGTATCCCCATTCTTGGGTAAAATTTCCCTTTGATTACTTGGTTCTTGCAGAAGAGGTCTCTTCTTCCTCTTTGGTTTTTGTTTTCTGTTTCTCTGCATTGATTCTTATAGTAGTTCTCTTTGTTCCTGTGTAGAGGTGGCTGAATAGCTGCATCCAGAATTCTGGTGCTATTTCGGTCACCTTTTACTTAACTACTTAACTATTTGAAGATTTCCATCTGTCATCTAGTAAGGCTTTTCTTTAATTTGGGCTACAGATAGTGTCTTTTTTGCCTTCCTCTCTGGCAATGTCCCTGAATTCAGTTTAGAGTTCTTATGGCTTTCAGTTAATTAGACGTATTAGTGCAAATCTATTTAAATTATCTCTAAATTCTACAGATGTTTTTCAGGTTGTCAAAATAGTTGTAAAATGTTGGTTTAGAGTTTTACTTTAGCTTTACTCTGATTTTTGATATTAGCAGTTAATGATCTGTGCCACAATCTGTTCCTGATCTTGTTTTTGCAGATAGAATGGAGCTTCCCATTTTCTGTTTACAATTATATAGTCTGTTTGATTTCTATATTAGCCATTGGGTAATGTTGAGGTTGCTTGAAGAATGTTTTTGCAATGAACAATCTATTGACCTCACAAAATTTATTCAGTCACTCTCCTACTTTATGTCTTGATCCTAGACCAAATTTTCCTACAGTCTTTGATACTGCTCTGTTTCCTACTTTTGCATTCTAATTGCCTGTGATTAACAAGATGTCCAGTTTGGGTGTGTGGTAAATTTCCTCTTTGAGGGTACTAGCACAGAATTTTTCCATTTCTTCTTCTTTTGCTTCTGTAGTTGGTGAATAACTTGGATAATGTTTATGTTGATGTGTTTTCCCTGGAGTTTTATTGATATTATATGATCGGCTTTTGCATTATATCCATTGACTGCTTTTGCTACATCTCTCCTTGCTATTAATGCCAGCCCATTTCATCTTAGATTTTCATTTTCTGAATAAAACACTGTATAATTATCTGATTCAAAATGTCCCATTCCTGTCCACTTAGCTTGCTCATCCCAAGTACTGAAATGTTTTATATGTTCCATTTCTTTTTTACTGTGTCTAGCTTCCCCTGATTCCTACTTCTTATTTTCCACGTCCCTACATATTGTGAAGCTTCACACTTTCCTTTCACTTTTAACATGTCAGCACCTGGATATCATTTCAATTTGAATTTAGTTGCATCATTAGGCACAATGCTACTTGCAGTTGTTCTCTGCTCTACCTCAGTCACTTGTTGAATGCCTTTCAACCTGGGACTCTCATCTTCTGGCACTCATTCTTGTTTCATTTTGGATTGACTCACCCTAACTTTAGAAAGTGTAGTGGGAGTCACATTCAGTAAACTCGGGGAAAATAAATCACCAGGAATAGATGGCATACCAATACAACTGCTTCATTCAACAAAGACACGATCTACTCTAGTCTGAAAAAAAAGCTGTCAACAAATATGGAAAATAAGCAATAGCTCACAGATGGGAAACACTGAATATACATTCCAATCCCAAAGAAAGGAGGCACCAAGGATTACATTAACCATGAGACCATTGCTTTAAATTACCATGCAAGCAAAGTGATGCTCAAAATTCTACAACAAAGACTTTTATCATACATGGAATGAGAAATATCAATGTCCAAGCTGGGTTCTGAAAAGAAAGAGGCACTGGAGTCATATTACAAACATATGTTGAATATTGCAGCACAACAAAGAAGTTCAAAAGAAAATCAGCCTGTGTTTTGTAGATTATACCAAATCCAATGATTGTATAGATCATAAAAAAACCTAGAGATTGCCCCATAGGGTTTTCAGGGTAAAATATATTCAAAAGGGGCTTATTGTGACTCTTTCTATGCAGTACTAACAAGTATTAGCTATGGTTCCTCTGTTATTGTCTCTGGGATATCCTCCACCAGTGTCATACCATACCCCCCCCCCCCAAGTACTGCCCAGTAGCTGTTTGGCACATTTAGTTTGATTGATCAACAAAAGCCTGTCTGATATGGGAAACCCAGCTAGCAGAACTGCTACCATCAGCATATCCTCTTGCCTCACAGATGAATGCAATCTTGCCACCACAGAAAGGAAATGCCATGGTATTTTGAGGCAAACATAGTTTCAATTATGTTCGAGAGTATGAAATATCTGCAAATGACCACATATTCTTATTTTCCTCCTTGCTTATTCAGGGAGATTCGCCAATGAGGAAATAAAAAGGAGAAGTCAGTAGAGATATTCAAATTGTTGTTAATGCATTTCCCTGAGAAAGGGTTTTCATCAGAAAATTCAATGAGAATGAAAAAAGGACATATTCTGGGAAGCTGTTCTTTTGCGTTGGCTAAACTAGATGACCTACAAGATCCACTCCAGCTATGGGTTATTAATCATATATGTGAGTTATAAATCAAATAAATATATAAATGAATTTTAATCTGGTCAGCCTCATCCACTTTAGGAAATGTGGTCATCACTTTCAGATATCAAGTCAGGACAATCAGAGCAGCAGCTTTCAATTTTAAAATAAATAAATAAATGAAATATAGAGCTGAATTTCATCAGCATACTGATTGAACTTCAGTCCAAAAGATCTCTGTTTGCAGTGCCAAGTCTTTAAAATGTTAACTATGATCTCCGGAAACTTCAGACTTCAACAATAAGAGAGCACATTCTCAATGACCACCTTGTGTGTACATCCTGGGGAAAAAAAAGGGATCAAATCCAATGGAAGGACACAAGGTTGGTGTATGTGTGCGTGTTCAAATTAAATATGCAAAGTATTAAAATAGTAATTGGAACAATATATTCCAAAGCAGAATATGAAATTTAGTGCACAGAATATAAGATCCTAAGCACGTACAGAAATAAAGAATTGGAAAGGAATATACTCTAGTAAAATAATGACATAGCAGCTGCTGATTTCCAGCCTTAATGATTTAAATCAAAACAAAAACTTAAAAGCAGCTCCCCTTGCTACACAGCAAGTCTGAGAAAATAAGACCCAGCTTCTTTTTGAAGCCTGACCACTTGTCACCTGAAATTCAACAAGAAAAAAAAGACATTCCCTCTTTCCAGCTGCTGTACCCTGCAGAGGACTGACTCTCTTTGAAGTTTTATTTTCTTTTATAAAGCTCAAGGCAGAATTCTAGTCTCAGAACTGCAACAGGGATCAGAATATAGACATCTGGTCTTCTTAAGTGCAGGGAACTAGTTTTGCTATTTCTTACAGTGGCAAATGAGCAAAGTATAAAACCCAGATTCACAGTGCATACCATGAGAGCAGGGCATATTTTCACACTGGGTTAATATTCAACAGCTCTTAGAGCAATACCAAGTCAAAATGTTATGTTCCAACTGTAAAAAAAAGTCAGACATGATACAGAAATATATTTTCATGGCATATTCTTAAATTCAGAAGGCCAAATTGTTGCTGAATAGTATGTCTCATGGTATTGCACGGTTACTTTATGCTTCTACCGGTGTTACCTTTGAAGATGGTACTGAAATGAGAACTATAGAACATTTGGCCTATATGTTCCTCTTCATAATAAATCCCAAGAGAGCATGTGATCATTCCCACACAATGATCCCACAACTTCCACTCCATTGACAAATTCTTCCCATCTGGACCATGAAACTATCCGGAGGATGAAATTGTTGGACCTTACATTTTTGGCAGAATTAGACAGGAATGAGTGCTGAAAGAACAACATATACTCCCAGGTCCTTAAGCTTTCTGCCCAGAATCTCTTGCAATATGCTGAAGGCTATATCTTGCAGTATCCTGTTGTATTCCCATGTGGATCAGAAGAAAGACGTAATTGCTGGTAGGATTCATATGTCTTGTCAACATTTCTGCTTCATCATAAATTTTTGCCCTTGAAGACATCACACCTCTTGAGCGATCCTTACAGAGCCATACACCACTGCCTATGTGCCTATGTTCCTCTCAATAGGAACCTAACAGAGTCTGAGAACTAGCAAGAGACCTTCCATTGACAGAAACCACTACTCAGCCACTTCAGTCATCTGTGACAGCTGTCCTATTCCTGCTCTTCATGAACAGTGAGGCAACAAATCTATACCAAGAGAGCTAATGTATTACATGATGACTCTATTTTACAGACTAGTGCAACTTTGAGGAATACAGTGGGCCCTTGATGTCCCGGACCCCCTGCAGAGATCAAAATCCATGGCTCCTCATTATATACAGTGGAGTAGTAAAATGGTACCCCTTAAATAAAATGGCAAAAATGTTTTTTTTAAAAAACAAAACAAAAAACCATATTGTCAAGCTGTGAATGGTTGTATGTGTGGGTGCAGACTTCATGGATATGGAAGCTGACTGTGCACTACATAATTATTCGCTGGAACTCTTTGAGAAAATTATGCATAAATCCTACTGCTTTATTACACTTCCAGCTGGAGTTTCTTAGGGTGGAATATCCTATTCATGCCCAAGAAATGAATAACAGCACACACACACACCACACACACAAATCTACACCACTGGTTGGCTAAACTCATTTGTGGTTTGTTCACATAGAATCTCTGTGTACCATAATGGATAATAATGATCTTAAACAGTGGTCCCCAAACTTTGCTCTTTAAGGAATTTTGGACTCCAGATCCCAGAATCCCAGACTATTGGCCAACATGGCCAAGGCTTCTGGGAGCTGAAGTCCAAAATCTCTTAAAGGGCACAGTTTGGGGACCACTGATCTAAAACAACTAAGAGTTTTGTGGCAACTTGAAAACTAAGGCCTCATACAGACAGGCCACAATAAAGCTGCTTTCGGTCACTTTGGAGGTATGCTGTTTAAATGAGTCTGGAAGCTGCGCCAAAGCTACATGCCAGTCCTTAGTACTGGAACATGGCTTTGGCGCAGCTTCCGGACCCTTAGGACGCATGCATCATTTAAACAGCATACCTCTAAAGTGACCCAAAGCAGCTTTATTTTGGCCTGTCTGTACGGGCCCTTAGTTTTATTTGGCACATGGACTTCAGCCCTCTTCACATATGCATACTGTATAAAGGGATGGAATGGAGTCCATGAAAGTATATGACATATCAAATTGTTTAAACTTTAATGTTTAAGGTGCGACATGAAACTTTCATTTTTAACAGCTATGCCACTAAAAACTGATATTCCAGGTTTTTCTCTCTAGAAGAAGAAGAATTTTTAAAAAAAAATAAAACCTATACAGTGCTGTGATAATGGGATCTTTCATTTGAAGGACTTAGTCTCTCATCCAGGTAATAACAAGAGCAGTGACATTACCAAATGGGTTCAGATTGCACCAGGTGACCCTAAAAGGGATGACTCCCCAAACATCTCCCTTTGGGCAGAAACAGGCTGTGGCATTCACTTGTGTCCATGTAAAATGCTAAAGAGATGGTGTGAGTGGGGTGAGACTCGGTGAGAGGAAAAAGGAGATGTCTCAGGGTTGTTTTTTGTTTCTTTTAAAAAAACTTTAAAAAAAAAACTATTTTAAAATTTCCTTTATAAACATGATCTTTTATCAAATTTTCATGTTTTTAATGTGAGGCAAATACAGCAGCAGTTCCTCCTGACAGATTATTTCAACACCATGCAGTGGAAGAATATTTATTCAAACTTGCTTATTTTAATTTTAATAACTGATTGGGAAAGATGGTCGCCTTTTGAAAATTGTGTGCTGCTGGTCAAAGACTAATGAGAAACACTTGGAGACTAAGACACTGGATGCCATGGAAACAAAAAGGTTTTATTATGCCTAACAGCTCTACAAGTGAATGTGTGTTCTAATTGTTTTCCTCCTCTATTCATTTCAGAAATGATTTTGATGTTCATAAGATTAGCAGGTACTACATCATTTTAAGCCATCTGATCATTTCAACATGCATGCATATATGTATCAATATCCAGGGATTACAACAAACATACTACAGTAACTAGAGGGTTGTAATAAACTGCCCAGTCCCATTAAGAGTCTCTAGGGTAAGGATGTAAAGACTACAGTTGACCCTCTGTCTCTTTAGATCCTTTATCCACAGATTCAACAACTTGAAAATAGTCAAAAACATATAAATTCCAAAAAGCAAACCTTGATTTTGCCCATTTCATATAAAGGACACCATTTCTCTACCGAAGTGTATTTAATAGGACTCGAGCACAGGGGGTCCTGCAACCAAACCTGAGAACCAAGGACCATGGTATCTGTAAATTTTCTTATTCTGAATGGGAAAAGGTGTCTGAAGTCAAGGCATCCCACTGGGAAAAAAAAACCTGTTAAGTGATATGAGATCTTTTAAAAATTATAAATAAAAAATAAAATAAAATAAATAATTCTTGAGTAAAACAATAGAACATAAGAGCTTTCCCACCCATTTTGGGACATTTGTGCCCAGACATTTTTAGCAGGAAAAGTTAAGGCTGTTTTGCAATAAAAATACTCTTTTGCAGAAAATGTTAGAATTAATTTAAATAAAAATATTTTCTACAGAACAGCATAAAGATTTAGCCTAGATTTTTTAAAAAAAAGTCCTACTATGAAAAGAGATCATCAAAAAATGTGCACTTCCCATTATTTCATTCAACGAGGTTAAAATGTTTGAATTTTTTCATTTTAACACACAAGGTTTACCCATGCACACATAGATATAATGGAATGCAGACAAAAAAAATTAAAATTTCAGGGGAAGGCTGAAATCTGTCATGCTAGTTTTTGGTATACACGGCTTTTTAAAATAATAATAAAGAATAATCAATTGTGACAGCTACCACATGCATTTTGAAACAGTCCAGTCCAGAATTAATTATGCCACCACAGTTGGAACCGTTTAAATATTTGCAGATAAGTTTAGATGATATGTGAAATTCAGTATTCCTTCCATCCTTGCCTCTTTACTCTAGTCCTCACATACCCACAAAACTCAAAGCTCTCGTCTCCATCAACAACAATTGATTGCTGTCAGTCTTTTTGCTGTGGATAAATTTCTCACCAACCCAGCTCTTCTCCTTCTGTTCTGCTACTTGCCTTAGAGTTCTGTTTCATCCATTTATTCTTTAACTTAGATTCTTACTCTTCATCTTCTGGTCTAGCCTTAAGTCCTATTGGAGACGCTTCCAATTAAACTGACCATCTTTTTCCCTCACAGACTACACTGTTCTCAAGAAGATGCATATGGGAGGGAGATGTCACAGGGCATGAGATGTTCACCCTCAGGAGAAGCTGAGATGCAAGATTGACTTGACTTTCTCCACCAATATATTCTGTTTGCCTTACAAGCAAGCAAGCACTAATTTGTCTATTCTAATGGCAGCTTTCCAGCGTCTTGGGAAGAATTCTCCCTCATCTGTTGGTTTTAGCTAGAGATGCTGGGAACTGAACATGAGATCTTCTTCAGCTAATGCTTCTGTGGAGTTGGGAAACATTTATCACAAGGCTCTAGAATCTCTTGAGCTGCAACAGGGTTCTGCCAGCACCAGACAATGGTTTGTCCTAAAAGGAAGACTCAAAGAAATATTCTGTAACAAGCTATCATTACAAATAAGAATCTCCTGGATAAAGTGGAAGTTTGCAGCAGTGGCAGATACTGTGTCATTCTGCCTTCTGTTTCAAGAGAGAAGAAACAAACCTCTTGTCAGTATGTCACTGATTCTCAGGATCTCCCTAAGCCATCAAAATCAATACCCCTCAAAAAACAGTCAGCAAATAAGAAGTAATTAGGAGGGAAGAAAGCCCGTAAATTATGAATTATGAAAGAAAACTGTTTCACACTCTGTCCTTAGTTCCCAAACTGTCCTAGTTTCTTTGATTGTTGAGAAAAAAGGCAGCATACTTTACTCGAGGTGGCTGGAGAGGGATACAAATGGGAGAAACAAAATAAACAATGGAGGAATAAATCAGATACAGTATTTATAAACTATTTAAAAATGTGACCAGTTTGTCCTTGTGATAAGCACAGATAGAATAAGCATGGTGATATCTCAAATGCTTATTACACTTGGTTAGATGGGCAAACATGTGGACAAAAGTTTGAAATGTACAAAATACTGAAAGCAATCAATCTTAAGTCAACATTGTGAAAGCCAAAGGAACATTTATCTACATGTTTGGAAATTCAATACAGAAAAAAAAGGGGGGGTCTATTCAGAATAGAAAGTCATCAGAGCAGGCCAGCTAGGAAAGACAAAGCAAACAAGCACTTTCCCAGAATGGATTATGTTGGTTCACAACCATTTTTACTAACCTTGGATGGAAGCAGCATCCAGAAAGCCAATCAGTATGCCCTTCACCTTTCATTATGATGTTCCCATTCGGGAAGGCCCACATTTTCCACAGTCGGTCATCACTTCCGGTAACAACAATGTCTTTTCTTGGATGTAAAGCCAAGCTGTGAGGAGCAAAAGGAGGGAATAGGAGTTAAGAAAGGGATTGTTTAAAATCAAGAAATTGAATCACAAGAGCCCATGTTGCTCAAAGATTTGTCCAGGTACTCACTTTATAAATTAAATTTCACAATAACCATTGCAGAGCTACATTTATAGAGCCAGTGTGGCATAGTGTCTGTTGTATTAGGATTGTGAGAGACCAAGATTTGGCTCCCCACTTAACTGGGTGGCCTTAGACATGTCACACTCTCTCAGCCTCAGACTCTAAACCCTCTCTAAATAAATCATGCCCTCCAATCCCAGTGCACTCAGCAACAACAAAAGTCACATTTGCAAAACACCTAAATTAAATTGATATTTTGCAAATACAGCAGAATCAATATATAGTTGGTTAAATCAACCATTAAGCAAAACTTTCTGCAAATGTCCACAAAGTACACCCACGTCATACACAGGCACACTATACACAGCTTTCAGCTTATAGTGAAAGTTGCACATCAGAAAAGGCAATGCTGTGTGCACCCATGGCATGCACCCGCAGTGTGTCATGTCACACCACATGCACAAGCCCCATTATTTTCAATTAGCCTTGAGAATTCATGGAATTTCCCTAAAGCATGGTGGGAGTGTGTGTGTCTGAATCAGATCCTCCATGTGAGGGAAGGGTGCACTGTATTTCAAAATACTAAACCTACCAGAACAGTTCTCAGCATCAGTATAATGTCAAAATATTATTTCCCAGAGATGTATTGCTTCCCTCAAACCCTCATAAATTCCTTTGGCATCTGTAAAGAATGAAAGGCACAGAGAGCAAACTGCCCCAATTTCCATAAAGCAAGCTTGTGCCAAGGTAAGAGGTATAGAACCACAGAAATAGAAGACCCCCCCCCCCAAAAAAAATCAAGCTCAACCTAGGACTGGAATCCACAAAGTATCGCTAAGAGGTGGCTATTCAAAATCTGTTTAAAAATATCCAACAATGGAGACTCCACTAACTTGCAAGGAAGTCTCTGATACTTAATAGCTCTTATCACATGAGAATTTTTCCTCGTGTTTAGCTGGAATCTCTTTTATTGCAATCTGAATTCATTGCTTCATGTCCTATCATGCGGAAACAAACTTGCTCCATCTTCTTCTTGGCAGCTTATCAGATATTTGAAGATGGCTATCATGTCACCTCTTAGTCTTCTCTTCTCCAAGCTGAATATACCGAGATCCTTTAACTCCTCCTTATAGGACCAGGACCCTGCTTTCACAGGCCAAATACAAAGTCATCCCCTCACCTTTTCCACAGTGACAAGTCCAGACAACACATGGGCCAATCTCTGGTTCTGGCGCAAATTGTCCAGACAATATCTGGCCAGTTTGGCTTTGAGCTCGCCATATACCATTCTTGAAAATTAAAAATAAATAAATCACATTTTGCTCTGGATCTTCTTGGAAGAACCAGGCATCACTGCATTGAGTCACTTGCTCTGAGGTCAGAACAGGGAGCCCAACCATGTGATCAATGCATGCCTGAAGGATGCATGACTTGCAGCAGCAACACATGCATGCAAACAGATGCCCAGTTTTTTTTCCAAATTAAAAAAAACAACTTAATTTTGTTATTTTCTGCTTTGACAAGGTCATCTGGAATCCTTGCCTTTTCCACTACTAGCTGTCCCTCCCGGTTCAGTGTCATCTGCAAATTTGATGAGGATGCTCTTTGTTCTTTCATCCAAATCATTTATAAAGATGTTGAACAACAAGTGTAGTATGAGGACAGAAGGTGGGTGGGTCCTGTGAAGCACATCCATCTCACTAATTTGTCTGAGTGGGGCAGCCTGGATTACTGGTTTTGGGCAGAACTCCTTGTGTGCTATTTTGTTTGTGGTTCATAATAATGGATCCTCTTCTAAATATCTTCAGCTTGGGCACATTAACTGTCTTTCATATGGCTCCACGGATGAATTATACTGGTCTAAATGCAATTCCTAGTCCTAATCAAGTAGAATAATTGAATTAAAGGGGTTTACATAACTGCTGATGTATCATTTAGCAGTTGAATCACAGGATTTACTCAAAGAACATTATTGGGATCTTATCGCACCTTTTAGACTGAGAGAAATAAACTGGTAGCATAAGCTTTTATGGACTAAGTCCACTGATTCACAATGAATGGATGCATATGATCAAGCAGACTTAGGTCATGAAAGCTCATGCTACCAACTTCTTTTTTTTCAAATAGTGTCAAAGGTGAAACAAGATCTCTTTCCGTATTGATCCAGACTAAAACTGCTATGACTTTTAACCTTACTGGGGACTAACATGATTTTCCTGCTGCATTTCTCTAGTCTTTCTTTCAAATGTTTAGGGTATTTAAATAAAACCTGCCACTTTTTTTCTGAAAGTACTTTTAAATAATTTTTAGCAAGTCTGGCTGATAAAAATAAAATGCACCATATATCAAAGAAAATAAGCGCTTGCCACTGGAATGTGATGCAGAATGTACAATTTCAAGGATACCTCCCCCCTAGTCTATTTTAATTACAGTGATTCTACAAAATGCTAATGCTACTCAAGAAACCATAAGTAAATACCATTTAATTAGCAACCAGGTTGGTGAGACAAGTATGGTTGGGCTGCCTTTTGGAAAAAGAAATCACATTTATTCCCCCAAAGAGTGCCACATGTGTAATATTAATTAGGTGCCCCTGCCATCCTCTTAGCAACTCAGTCTTGAAAAAAGGTTTGCCTCATCTTTGTTCATACGCTTTAATTATATTCAATACAAAAGACCTTGTAGATTCAAATGAATGCAAGTTAAGAGGCCACGCCATTTGTGATATCAGCTTTTCCACCTCCTTTAGCAGATGGACTGGATCTGAACAATGACAGAGACCAGTATATACATTTTATTTTATATCTTACAACCAAGTTAATAATCATTCATCTCACCTTAGACCATAATGATAAACACAGACATGTGCAAAAGTAAAGTTAAATAGATGTGCAATATATGGTAACAAATAATTTACACTCATCCCTCCATATTTGTGGCTTTGATATTTGCAGATTTGATTATTCACAGATTGGCTGACGAAAAGGCTTAATAAAAGTTTTATCTGTTAAACTTCCCATTGATTTCTAGTCTAGTTGGAACTAACAACTTGATTTAGGCCTTAATCCTTCTCTGTCCAGAAAGCTGAAGAGAAGCTCTTCCCACAACCCTTTCAATGGTGGAGGTACTCAAAGCTGCAAGATTATATTTGTTGCAACCTTATACACAGTTGCCACTGTGGTTGTTTCACAATTTGTAAATCTCGTAAATCATGGGTGGGTGACCCCTCTTAGAAACATTAAGTCCCAACTCAAAGAAGTCTGCCAGCTTCAATTTTGTCTGAATCCAATGACACCTCAATGGTTATTACCAAAATTAATCTGCTGATGCTTGAAATAGTTTCTAAAATTTCAGAATAGTCTGTTGGAATGTTGTCATATGAAGTAAAAGAGAGGGAAGGGGGCAAATAAATATCGTGAATTCTATAGATTACTTGATTTAGCCAGTAATTTCAATTGTCTACATTTACTTTCATTATATACATTTTCACTGGAGAGTGAAATAATAAAACTGTGTTCTGCAATAAAAGGAAAGGAACTGACCAACTTGGAATGTGTTGTTTTATCTGTAACATCAGCTGTCCTTAGATTTTGGAATTAACATTCATTGTTATTGTTAGCAATTTCTAGGTTTCTGTTGCACGGCAGCTTTTTCACAGATGGTTAGAATCACTGCTGCGTTCTGTAAGAATGTGACATGAAACTTGCCACTTGGCAAGTTCTGTTAAATTATTAAAGGCTTATATAAGTAGATATTTCTAAACTGATTTAAAAATACAATGTTAATCTGCCAGTTCACATTTCTAAATTAATATGAAAGATGAACGCATTGCCCTTTGCAAGGAAGGTTAGTTTCATGTCATTCATTTCCTCATTTTTGGGGGGGGGGGGGGTGGAATATAATTTCCAGTGTAATAATCTTGGAGATTGCAGGTTGACAAGGTAGACAAAGTTCAGCCCTCTAGCTATTGTTGAACTGTGGTTCCCAATACTTTTCAACAATGACTATGTTGGTAATGGCTGCTGAGAGTTATAGTGTATATGTGTCTCAGAGAGAGTGAGAGAGAGTTTATAGACATGTCCATTGTCAAACCTACCCAGGATGAAGGTATGCTAGTAACAGCATTACCTCTCCTCTGCTCTGTGTTAAGCCTGCTTTGGCTTTCACTAGACGCACCAAAATCACCATTTATGAATTTTATTGCAGCTTCAAATATCTGTGTATCTTTTAGAAGCTAATTTTGGTGGCAACATTATTGTAGTAGTGCTACTGAATTCAACAGGACTCACTTCTAGGTAAGCGTATATAGAATTGAGACCTAAATAATCTTTTTGTTTTCTTACATTTGGAGGCTTGACATTTCACAGATATGAAAACTATTGTTTAACTAGTGTATGATATTATAAAAATATTTCTTTTTAAGGTCAAAGAATTATAACTTCCTGACATTTACAGTTGTAATACATTTTATATTTCTAACGATGAGGTCACAGTCTTTTTAGCTGCCTCATAAATCATCTAAGAATTTGACACGTCCATTTTGCACGCATTGAGCAGGACTCTTGTATAGGGCACATACATATTTCTCCTTCATGCTGCTTTTTTTGGAGGGGGAGGGAAACCAGTGACACAACCCTTAAACTTGTCATTTAATGAACACATCTTCTTATAATGTCGGCTTCTTCATCACATTTTCATTTTGCTTATCTAAAATAAACAACAACCTTACATTCCACTCATTGCTAGTGTTCTAATCAGCTTTCAAGAAAATAAAAGCAAACAAAAAAAAAACACAATACAAATGTAAATCACATCAAAATTGCCAAAAAACAAATTATTATGTTGACTCCCATTTCCCACTATCCATTCTAGAAGATGGTTCTTTTCTTTTAGAACAACTGCACAGACACAGTAACCTCACCACCACCACTAACTCAGCCTTGGATATACAGCTGTGGAGGCCCAGCTGTATCTTTCTGTGGTCGTATTATGCACATCTGTTTAAACTTCCTATATAAAGAGACATTTTTACATGATTATCTAACAGATGAACCAAAATTCTACTATTATCCCATGCTTTTCTCTGCTCAGTCATCACTTGCTTAAAAATTATATTCCCTCTCCCACTCCCTTCCTCTCAAACTGGTATATATGACTATATCTTACAGTGAATATAAAAACAGCATACGGTATGTATGGTGCAATGTGTATGGAGAAATATATAGTGTAAGTCACAACTCTTCAGTTAACAGATAAGGATCTGTGAACTGAAGAGTAAAATGTAGGTGTTCCCTCCAAATAGAGATGTGAAAGGTTGGGGGGGGTGAATAGAAAAAAATTAGTTCTGGCCACATCCCCAACCACCACCACCCCTCCAAGAATACTGAACTTTGGAGAGAAAGCAAAGAGAATATTGTATACAATACTTCATCTTTGGTACAACTAAAATACTTCTAAACGCAGCAGCGTTTTAAAGATAATAATATTGCTATAGCCAATTATACTAGTACAAAGCCTTTTTGAATGACATGTTAAAGTAGTTTAAAAGTGGTGAATTAACTGATATATTTAATTTTCTCAAAGTAGTAAAGTTTATGGGAGAGGACACAAGAGAGAGCCTTCTGGGTGGCTGCTCCTGCCCTCTGGAATGCCCTTCCACCAGAAGCAAGGCTGGCCCCTTCCTTGCTTGCCTTTCATCAGCAAGCAAAAATGGCTTTATTCAGGCAGCTTTTTGATGTATAATCATGGGGGTGGTTGAGTGCTTGTTATATAGGTTGGGTATCATAGTTTTAGTGTGTTTTTAGTATCTGTAATTTTATATTGTTTTTAGATGATAGTTTTGTTTCATTGCAATATGTTTTTAGAATTTTTATTTGTGAACTGCCTCGGGTCCCTTTCAAGGAGAAAGGTGGGATAGAAATCAAATCAAATAAATATGTTTGCATTTCATGAAAAAAAAAAGTCTGTCATACATGGCATCTTGTAACACATTTTAATGTTGTTCTATGTACAACTCCCCCATCACCACCAAGATTCAAATGATTGTTCCAGTCTTTTTTCATTCCATCTATTACTGAGAACAGACACTGGTTCAGAAATGAAACAGTTAGATGAAGAGGAGATATAGTGCTGGCCACTATCAGCATATTAGTGACAGAAAACCTAAAATCTCTGGATGACCTCTCCCGATGGTTTCATGTGGATTTTAAACATCATGTGGAACTGAACTGAACAGAGGACTCTCTAAGCAAAACCGTCTTAATACAGCCCTCCAGGAAGTACTGAAGCCACTGTAACCAGTGTTGCCCTCCTAGAAAAGCAGCCCAGAGGAATACCACAGTCAATGGTATTGGAAGTCACTGAGAGGTCTAGCAGAACCAACATAGGCACACTCCCCAGTGTAGGTAATCTACCAAGGCAATCAAAGGTGTCTCCATTTCACAACCAGGCCTGGAGCCAGATTGAAACAGATCTAGATAATCTATTTCACTCAAAAACCCCTGGATCTGGTTTACTGTTGTTGTTAATTGCAGTTAAGTTGACTTCAACTTGTGGTGACCCCATGAATGAAAGACCTCCAACTGAACCCATCATTAACAGCCCTTCACAGGTCTTGCAGAGTCAGAGCTCAAGTTGTATTGATTGAGCTCATTCATCTGTATTGGAGTCTTCCTCTACTGACTTCCAACTTGCCAACCACTGTTAGGACACAGTAAATTGTTAGGACATTGACATACTGGAGCTTGTCTGGGGAGGGGGACTAAAATGGAAACCATGCCCTATGTTTAGCTTGGAGAAGAGAAGGTTAAGACATGATATGATAGCTCAACTATAAAACTGTCTTTACACTTTCTTCCTTGACTTTCTTCAGTAATCTGATAGGCCACATGTTCCAGGACCTTGCCCAGAAAAAAAAGAGGATACTGTAAGAAAGGGTCGTCATAAGTCAGAGGTGACTTGTAACTGTAATAACAAAACAAAATCAGATATTTAAGTGATATAAAGTTTCTGGAAAGAGCTATGTGTCACATGCTGTGTCACTAGAAAAAAATGATACAATATTGATATGCCATTAAATGTACACAGAATTCAAGACTGCTGTCATTTAGAGATTCAACAGTAATAGCTTTTAAGGCCCTTGAAGTATAATTATGGTGAACTGGAAGAAGAAAAGATTGCCCAGAAAAAATGTAACAATAATTAGGTAAAATATATGTAAAGGTCCAATTTTTTGCCATAGTTATTTATAAAACTGAACTAATCTAAGATGTGCCCCATTAGTCTTCCTACCATGAAAGCTTTTTATTTTATTTTTGTCTTAAGTTCTGCACTGCACTCTCCTACAATTACCATGCTAATGCTATTATATGACAAATGGACTGCATTTGCTTTTATTTAAAAATAAGGGAACTATTTTTTAAAAACATAAACAAAAGCCTTTGCTGCAGTACAGAAAGTACAAAACAAATGCTGAGATAAAGGGTTAGTGTTTAGTTTTAAACAACCTACTCTGATAAAATTATATCAAGAAACTACACGGAGATGTTAGTGAAGCTCCAGTTCACAAATGAGCTACAGGGATGCTCAGGCTCAATTGTGTGTAAGCAATGCACTTTAAAAAACCAAAAAACTTTTCCGTTTGTAGCCTTATCATTATGCTTTTGACTTTCATCTAAGCATGGTAGATTACAAATAATGAACACAAAATGTGTAGGCAGTCTCCCATCAAAGTCAAGCAACTGGAAGCAAAGTATAAAACTGTTTCTATACAGAAATGTCAGTATTGGACTCTAGTGTGAGAAGTCATTGTATTAACTTTCGTATCTAAAAGCAGAAACCAATGTCTAAATATAAATACATTTGCCACAGCTCAGTCACTTGAATATACAATCAGTATTCCTATGCTACATTATTTTCCAGACAGGTTTAATTGAATTTATTTTTATATTCAGCATCACAGCTTTTCTCGGATTATGACTCCCAGAATCTCCCCGTCAACATGGTTAATAGTTGTGGTCCAAAAACAAACAAACGAACAACTTTTCTAAGCTCTGAACTAACCAGAAAAACAAAAAAAGTGATGCATGTAGCCTAAGGCTATGGGAACAGCACCTGTTCATCCACATAGTTTCAGAATGTCTTATGTACAATCTTGGGAAATCATATCATCAGAGAGGTCACAATGAATTTACCTAAGTGCACTTTACTGAACTTTTGGCACTGACCAGATTAAATGGATGAATCTGAACGGCAGGTAACCTGAAATGCTATTGACTGCCTTCCCTGCTGCTTGACCAATGTCATTTAAACTTCCAGCCTCACCATCACTGTCAGAGCACAATAAGAGCTTTTGCCTGTTTGCTACCTAAACCAAGGAAATGACTCTGGCAGTCACACACTATAGATTCTTAATGCTGCTCTCATTTCACAAAATGATTTCCCAAAAGCTTTCAAAAACTATTTAGGAGAACTGTTAGATTGGTGATCACAAGCTCACATCATTTCAACATGGGCATACTGTGACTGTTCATATCTATCCGCAGATTCAGATGTTTGCTAACCAGAAGTCTGTTATGACCGAAACTCTCTCCATTGTCGGGGGCATTGTCGGGGGCATTTGCAACATCCCATCATGGAGGCTTCTAACTTGCTCCATCCCATAAACTCATAGAGATGGGATGTTGCAAATCCCTCCTACTCCTGAGAAATATCAGAACACTGATCTGACAGGGCTACATTTGCCCTCCCTGTGCATATATATATATTTGCTAAGGGTCCATTCAACCATGCATGTAACCTCACCATCATGTATTTAATCTCACTTTCATTTAGCTGTGCTGGCCACTCTCTTTACATTCAAGTCACCCCCAAATCAAAGGTTACTATTATAGGTGTAAGCGTATAGGTACCAGCTTTCTCTAGGCAAGGAATGAAAATGACCAAGGGAGAGACAAGGATGACTGGCATCAAACATGCATATGTGGGATTCAAATTTTGTTCCTCCACAGTTATTTTAGCTGTAAAGTTTTCAAAATAGCAGCTGCACAGGGAAGCTTCCCCTTCACTGCTGAAGGGATCACAAAAGGGTAGGAATTTGGGTTCAAAGGCAGTGCAGGTAAAAGAAATAATATTTCTTACAACTGCCTCACTGTAAAAAATTCCACTTGTTTGATGTTTCAGGTTAAAATGATAAAACATCTCAACATGCTGGGAACTAGGAGTTGTGTTAATGTCAGGTGCCATGAAAATGTTTTATTGAAGTTGCAGTCTTCCTTGTTCTCTGACTCTGTCTATTATACAGTTAGTATTTGACCTAATGCAAATGTAAACTTACTGTGTAAACTTACAGTGCTATATAAATAAAATTAATAATAATAATAATTAATAAATGGAAGAAGTTAATCCATTTATTAATAGTAGGGAAGGCTTGCCATATTCCATCCTTTCACATCAGCATCTAACATGCATATTATGCAAAGTATATTATGCATATTTTAAAAACTATTATTGTACTTATGTGTGGTATTTATTTGCATTCCAATTATACACATTTGGCACATAGATGATGGATTTTTTTCTATCACAATTTTCATCATTAGTACCATACAGAATGATTTCCAATTGGCAAGGGGGTCAGTCAAAGCTGTACAGTACTTTATAACCCTATCTGTTTATCTTTACACTGATAATATCATACCTAGAGTCAGCATGATGTAGTGGTTTGAGTGTTGGACTATGAATCTGGAGGCCAGAGTTTGAATCCCCACTTGGCCATGGAAACCCATTGGGTGATGTTGGGCAAGTCACAGACTCTGAGGCCCAGAAAACTATGTGTTAGGTTTACCTTAGGGCTGCCAGATCTGGAAACCATTTGAAGGCACACAGCAACACCAAGAATCATATATAAAGATTAGACTTGAGAGGAAGGAGGCATGGAAACTGGAATAAAGAACATCAACAATTTAAGATATGCAGATGGCAACATACTTCCAACAAGTAACCTGCACTGCCTTACAAGGCTAAAGACTTGCAGCCCCACTCAGTTATAAATAATAATAATAATAATAATAATAATAATAATAACAATAATAATATTTATTTATAACCCGCCCCTCTGAATGAACAATCCAGATATATATAGCAGTATTCTCCGATGTCCTCCTCCTGAGATCTTGATTGCAATACAAGCTGAATCTGGGGAGAGTAGTAGCCAGATAATTCAGCTTACAACTTTCATAGGGACTGAGGTGGCTTTTCCTCCTCTTCCTTTTCCTCCTCCTCCTACCATGATGTTCTTGGCCAGACAGAAGAGGAGTGTCACTGGTTTTCAGGTATATACTGTGTCTTTTCCTTTTCCCACTGGCAAAGTCAGCCTGGTTCTCCATCTGATGAACAGTCTTCAAAGGGTGTGGGTATCATGACACAAAAAGTGGGGAAACCCCAACTCTCATACAATGTAATTTCATTTATTTTATAATATTGTTGCATCAAACAAGTCAAGGAGAACAACAGACTCCACAGAACCTGAATTTACTCCTCTTTGTTCCACACCTCCTCCATGCCAACTGTTCCTTTGCTTTTTGGGGGGCAGCCTTTGCAAGGAGCTCCACAAAACAGACTTAAGCTTCTGGCAGAGTTGTAACACTGAGCAAGGAAAATGAGAATTGGCAGTTAGAGATGACAGGTCACAAATGTCAGACACAGGTCTGAGTTTTCACTCATTGGCTAAACACACTCAGTGGCACAGAGGGTCAGCCTTCTTTTTCAGAAAACAATTGCACAAAAGATGGACTGCATATTTTTGCACATAGACTGGAAAAAAATGAAAGATTCATATCTGGACCAGAGGATAATACAAACAGGCACCAAGTGGCATGTGAAGAAACCAGGTTAAATACAGTCTTCTTGGTGGTATGGCTACCCTAACTGGGGGGCCTTCTGGGGAAAGGAAGGAAGGAAGGACATTTTTCTCAGTGGTCCATTATCTGAACTCTCAGAAAATCTACTTAGAGAGCCCTTATGTATAGTTTGGGATGTGGTTCTGGGTCTGTAGGAAGGAGCAGTCCTCTTCTCCATATTTCAAACAAACATACGGTACTTTGTTCTGCAGAGTAATCTGTGAGTGAAATTCTGTACATGGAATGCCTGAATAATACCCATAATGATGCCTGTGTTGTTCTTTTTAAAGCACAAGGCTCCTATCACACCCCCCAACTCTTAGAAGCAAATCAGAATTTAAATTTTAGGAGATATATTTTTGAGTATGATCACAAGAAATACTCACTTGTGAGCATCTCATTACAGGACATACTGCCACACTCTGCCAAACCACTGGGACAGGATAGTTTGTCCAAGGTTTGATGGAGGATCAGAAAATATCTCTTCATAAATGTTGCATTCCATAAACTCTGCATTTTGTCAGCCTAGCTAAATTTGTCTCTAGAGATATGCGGATTTATCATCCTTTAACAACCAGCAGGATATCGACAGAGGACCTTATCTCCCATTGCTCACATACCTAGTTGTTAACTATCAAATGAAATACTTTTAAAAAGTGAAAAACATTAAAGAGGTACATTCAACACGAGTCCCAAAAGCTCTCTTCAGACAACTGATCAAGGGAGAACAATAGTTTCTCCTGGAGATGAAATGGGAATGGAACAGCAGTCGCCTTCCCTAGTTTTGCATCATTCATTCAAATCACAGAAGTATAATCTAACAACATCTGGAGGGCTGAATGTTTCCTACCACAATACATCATGAGAACTACTTTGTATACATGACCTCCAACTACATTGGCATGTCACATTGCACACTTGCTCTCACAGACATACAAGGCCTGTTTGCTATGATCTGATTCAGTTACACTGACAAGCAGAGAAAAACTCAGTAAAACTGGGGCTGCATCCACACTGCAGAATTAATGTAGTTTGATACCACATTAACTGCCATGGCTCCATGTTATGGAATTCTTGGGTCTGTAGTTTTGTGAGACATTTACCTGACTCTGTCAGAAATCTCTGGTGCCACAGCAAACTACAAACCCCAAGATTCCATAGGATGGAGCAATGGCAGTTAAAGTGGTGTCAAACTGCATTAATTCTGCAGTGTGGCAGCTGCCTGGAATACTGTTTGCAGCATATGTACCTCCCTCCTTATCCAGAAACCATGAATCATATTTGATTTACAACAGTGCTTGACATACTCTGATTGAAGAGAAAAAAATTGCAAATAATTCTCAAGATAACATTCACATTGTGTTGAAGCCACTATAGTGTAAAACTAGGACCAGGAAGATTCAAATTTCTGCTCTCTTATAAAAGGGGGGCAGTTAAAAGGGTGGGGAGGGCTTTGTAGAAAAAGCAAGATAATTAAATAATAGCAGTAATGGTATCAGCAGGAACAATAATATTGAAATTCAGATTCTGTGAATGCCTGTCCAGATATACTCCTCAATAAGTACAGTTCAATAACTTCCAGTTGCATATTCAGTTTCGCTCACCCTGCAAGACACCCCATTTTATCTCCCAGGAGAAAAAGTGGACTCCTCTGATTTCAAAACTCATTTGAGTACTCTCCAGTATAAAAAGGAAAAATAAAATAAAGGGAAAACATCGTGGGTTCCTACTTCTTTAGATTGATCCCAAGAGATAACAAAGACACCACTAATCCATTTTTTTGCTACTCAAGCATCTGACATTGTCAGTTTTAGATTACAGAGAGCTTTTATCTCTCATTTCTGCTTGAAGAGGTTCAGCACTATGAAACCTCTTTCTCAGGATACAAAAATACTGTCATTTCAAGCTGTCATTGTGCTCATGTAACTGCAGAAGGTTTTTTTGTTTTGTTTTTTTTAACCAGGATGCTCTTTTTAAACCACCTTTTGTTTGTATATGTAACACTGGTATTGTGGATGGTCCATAATATTTACAAGGCCAAGGAGCCTAGCAATATTTTACAAGAAATAAGACTGCATTGCACTTCAGAAAGGTGCATATATATTAAATATTACAATAATCATAAAACAAAATAGCGCTGAAATAAAACTCATTAACATTTGAAACTGCATTTCCTCTTCAAATCATAAAATGTCAAATGTGAATTCTTCTTCAGTCAGTTAACCATGCTTTTGTTTTGTTTCTAAACCAATGGAGAGCCATGATCATAAGGGAACTTGGTTAGCATTAACCATATTTTGTGTCAAAACAACATGACACTGACTTGATTGGCAGGGAGCAAAAAATAATTTGAATTAGTAGCCTAGGATACACAGGTCCAGCCATGTCAGATAGAATGGCAATGAGAGAGATGGGGTAAGAGTAGAGGTGCTAACTGGAAAAATGTAGAGATGTTCTCAGAGGCCTCAGCCTTTGCATGCAGAATTAGGTGCTCAGGATAGAGCTCCCTGCCCCCATGAGCAGGCCACTTGCTCATACCCTCTCTGTACCCATCTGCTAATCCTAGCCTTGGTCTCTGGGTTTAAGAAGAGTATACGGTGTAGTTTTCCAGGCTATGTGGCTGCGTTCTGGAAGATTTTCTTCCTGACGTTTCACCTGCATCTGTGGCTGGCATCTTCACAGGGTGGTAGCATGGAAATATGTGGGGATATATATACTTGTGTGATTGTTGGTTGGGAGGAACTGATTTACTACAACACAAGTACATATATATACCCACATACTTTTATGCTACCACCCACATAAGATGCCAGCCACAGATGCAAGCAAAATGTCAGGAATAAATTCTTCCAGAACACAGTCACATAGCATGAAAAACCTACAGAAAACAATGGACACTACCTATGAAAGCCTTTGACTCCACAATGTATACTGCACATTAGACTAGACAGGAGATGACAGTAGGATCAGCAATATCTGAGTTCATTCTTAATATCATTTATAATGCTTATATGATTCACATTTGATTCTTAATATAATTTACAATGCTTGTATGATTCAAATGTGTACTTAAATCCCATTGTTTCTTTCGTATTGGCCCAATTAAAGGCAGTTTCTTTGTAAATTAATTATGCTGGTACTCTGACTATTAAAATTACAATTATAAGGACAAGGCAAATTACTTCTTTCTCACCATTAGCACTGAATCACTTTCACTATAAACACTAACAAACACAATGTCATCAGTTGACTATGACTGTGTTCAATGGGGCATATTTTCAAGTAAGCGTTAGTTACTCCTGGAGAGATAAGCTACCATAAGTGAAAGCTAAGCTTTATCTTCTTGGTACAAGATTTTTTAATAAGTCTTCTGATGAATAATTCCTGATGAGACTCAACTACACTAGATTTTTTTTTTCCAATTTTGCCCGATTTTTTTGCAGGGAGCACTCACTCCCTTCTAGCCTAATCTTGTTGGAGAGTAGGTTGTGTTGAGTTCCCCTGTTCCAAGGTCAAAGCTAGTGATGATAACTCAATGCTGAGGATTTTAACTGTCTGCCTATGGTGAACATTTACTTCTGGGGATGAGTTGTCTTCTATTCACCCATCCCTATTGATTCTGTACTTGATTTGTCTATATTACACACCTCATGAAATAGTTGCCTGTTTGTGATGAAGAAGGGATGTGATTAGTATTTGCTACTGTTCATATCTGTGTGCACCCACCAAGTACAAGGAGAATAGCTACAACAGCCTTCATACTTCAAGATACTGTTGCTGGTGAAGGAAAATATGTGCTTGTGTCTTGCACAAGAAACAAAGTATTTTGTACAAAAACAAGCAAACAAATACTGCTTCCTACACAGAAAATCTATGTTTCTGTGGACAATTCAGGATAAATGCAAACAATAGTAAAAAGTGAAAATTGTGGGGAAAACCTGTGCAGAAACCATTGGATATATGCACAGCAGGGAGAACACTGCATATATTATTCATCCTTGCATGTGGGGACCAAATAAGCAAAATTTGGCATCCCCATAATCAAGCCAATCCTGAAAAATGCTGGACCTTTTGACATATATCTCTCTGTTCTCTCATCTATTGTATTCCCTACATTCCCTATTGTATTCCCTACCATTTTAACCATCCACAATACACTTTTCTGTCTGCTAGCTGCCTCTACCCTAATAACACTTCATCCCCATTTATTGATGTCTGTCTCTCTGCTTCCTTTCCTCTTTGCTGCTCCCTCATCTAGGGAATAAGTCATGCTCCATGATCTTTTACTTTACTTCTACAATCTCTCCAAATACTTACCTTTACTGAAACTTACATTTGCACCAACAATGTTGCCTGCCCTGTGGGGGCCTCTTGTTCTTCCACACATTTTTTCAATTAACATTTTCTGTTTTAATGGCTTTCTCCTTTCCAACTTCTACAATTCCAGCACTCATTCCACTGTTCTTCTTTGTTGTGTGCTTTCTAGTGATTTCCAACTTATGGTAATCCTAAAACAAACCTATCTCGGGGATTTCTTGACATGATAGGTCTGGCATAGTTCAGACAAGGGTTGCTTTTGCCTTCATATGGGGCTAAGAGAATGTGACTTGCTCAAGGTCACCCAAAGGGTTTTTGTGATTTAGTGGAAATTCAGCTTCAGAGCCATAGGAGATTATTGCACTACACTTTTAAGGGAAAACCAGATGAGCGGAAGGGGCAGCTTCAAGTTGCCCCTTCTGAAGATGGATTGGGCCTATGGCAACAACATGTCATGGCCCCACTTTGCCTTGAAGCCGCCCAAAAAAAGGAGTGGCGAAGATCCTCTCCTTTTTTGGCCAGCTTTTCCCAACCCGCCACGGTCTTCATGATGCTCTAGTGGTGTGCAGCATGTAAACGCCTTGCCACCAGAGCATCATGAAGTCACCCACATCTGGACACCAGGTGGCTTCAAGCTGTCCTTGGGCATGTGGTATCTAAATGCCATGCCCCAAAGCTGCTTGGAAGCCAGTTTTAGAGCCAGTCTGCTCCAGCTCTTAAAGTGTTGCTAGTGCACTCTAAATGCTTTGGTTCTCTCCTGTTGCATTCTGGAGTTTGTAGTTCCCTGAGGCGTAAGAGCTCTCTGGCTGAATATTCTGAATACCCCTCCTTAAACTGAAAATCCCAGAATTCAACAGGAGGCAGCCAGAACAGTTAAACTGGAATAGCAACACTTTAAGTGTGTAGTGCAATAATATCCATAGTCCAAGTCACTGCAACCTACTGGTTCATTTCACAGTTTATTTGGTAAATCTCTATTCCTCTTTGCATCTTCTGATTGCTGTTTTTTCTCTGAACCATCCCACTCTGTTTCAACCTTCATCTGAAACCTTTCTTCTTTTCTGACAACACACCCACATTGCTCTTTGATGATTTCTACATTCATGTTGATAATGCTTTGGATCTAGCTATATTTTCCTTTCTCTGGCTTCTCTAACACTTCATTCAGTTTGGGTTAACTGGAGCTTCTCTTTCCCTCTCTCAAAATTATCTCACCACTTCTGCTTCTTTCAGCCTTCTTTCAGTCTTCTTTCAGCCTTTCCCACCCATTTCACCCAATGTGTTTACTATTTTGCTGTTCTTTGTACTATTTTGTTCACAGACAGTTAGCCCCCTTGATCCCACCTTTAGTTCTGACTCCCATTTCCCCATAATCTCTCTCTCTCTTTAGATTACTTGCCTACCACATTCGAACATCTCATCTCATCTTCCTTTTAAAAGAAAAAGAAATCCCATGAGTCACCTTCCCGTTCAAACTACTTAGTCCAACCTCTCTATTCACCTATTCACTCCTAGAGCATGCTTCTTTTTCCTGCTCTCAAAACATTTTTCCAGCTCCACTCCAGACCTCCTTCAAGCTGCCCTCTGCCCCTTACACTCTAGTGAAATGACTTTTCAAAAACCACTAACAAGCTCCCCACTGCCAAATCTATAGATACCTATTCAGTCCACATTCTTCATGACCTTCAGTACAGTGGGTAATTCTCTTTTGCTAGACTCTCTCCGTTTTGGTTTTGATATTGTCTAGCCACCAATTCTTTCAATGTCACTTTGCTGCCTCTTATGTTGGACATGTTTTCCCTCCAAAAACTCTCTTCAAAGTCCCCCTAAGTACTGACACGAGGGGGTGCTGAAAAGTTCTCAGCCCACCCAAGCAGGGAATTACTAAGTGCCATGAAACGTACATGCTATTCCATATATTCACCCCAAGGTTCAGCACAATGAGCACATTGCTTCTCAAGTTTCTTTAACCCTTCTTCCCACAAAAAAATTCTGATGGCTGGTTACTGAAATACTGCTCTGCTGCTGCTATCAACTGGAATAATTCAAATTTCCTCCCTTTCAAACTCTTTTTTAAAGTTAGGAAACAAAAAATAGTCAGAGGAACAAGATTTGGTGAGTAGGGTGGATGGTCTTCAAAACATCCATCATTCTTCAAAACATCCATCATGTTGCCAGCCCTGTTAGCAGGTGCATTGTCCTGCAAAACACCTTTCTGCAGCTGCTGTTTTTCTTTCAACACATCCTTTAATCGACACAGCAAGTTCCAGTAGTATTCTGCATTAATTGTTTGGCCCTTCTGAAGATAGTCATCAAAATACCTTCCTTATCCTCCAAAACTGTGACCATGATCTTTCCTGCTAATCTTGAGTCTTGGATTTCTTTGACCCTGGATAGTCCAAGTGCTGCCACTGCAAGCACTGTTGTTTAGTCTCTGGATGATAACCATATTTCATCAGAAGTGATAACTCATTCAAAAAAAGGATCACTAGGTGACTCACAATGTTGTAAAATCAACTTGGAGGGATCCACTTGATATCATTTCTGGTTAGCATTCAAACATTCTGGCACCCACTTGACTGGCAGCTTCCGCATAGCCAAATGCTCATGAATGATAAAATGTGTTTCTAGGCTATCTCTACTATTTCAGAAATTGTTCTCTTCTTAGTTAAGATGGTATGAAGGGCATATCTTGCAGGCTGGTATGTCCTTCTGGCCATGCGGTAACTGGGAGTTTCTCAAAGATCAAAACAAGACCAGCATCCCCCTTTCATCTGCTGTGTATTCCTAAACACTCCTTTACCGCGCTCTCAGTCCTGGGAACTCCAGATCTTCTCTAGGTGTTGTAAAGTCCACAAAGCATCATCAATCCAAATCAAATTCCTCTCATCTCCCAAATATCAATACAAACTTTCCACTTCAGAAAACTTCTCAGGTTCTGTTGAGGGGCAATCAAGCTTTGGGTTTTCCCACAGAACCTCCATGGATTAGAGTTGGTTTAAAGGTAAAAATAAATCCCCCAAATGTAATCTTTTTGTAGCAGTCAACCTGCATGTATGGCGAATCAGTCCACTTGTAATGTGGTCTCCCTTTTTTCCTACTGCCTTCTACTTTACCAGGCATTATGCACTTTTCTAATGAGTCATGTTGGCTAACAATATGTCTTCATTATAAAAACACAGATCTTTGTTTATCTGTTTGCTTTCACTATGAAAATGGAACATTGGCTGTCAATGGTCCAAAATGTGTATAATACACACAATATACAGTGCATTGCTGCAAGAGCATCCAACTTCCCTCTTTTAAAAAGGTCTATGTTTTTGTTAGCAAAACAGGCAAAGAAACATTTCCCTCATTATTTTGAAAGAAGATAGAAAAATGAGGTACATGTTAATGTTGTTATACAAAAACATCTCTTAATCCAAAATACTAGTCCCCTTCCCTGTAGCAACAAAACAGATTGCTAATATCTTGTTCTTTCACATCAACTTCACAAGTAAACAACCTGCAAGACAAGCTTCCCTTTTATGTCCACAGGGTAAAACAGATAATCACAGAATAAGTCTTGTGAAGAATACTTATTTCACTTCTACATATTTTGTATACATACTGTATTCTGAAAACATGTTTCTAGAAATCCTGTATTTTGAACCACACTGATATCAACATAGAGCTACATTGGATTCAATTATGCAGATAAGCTGGTTCAAACTTGTAGAAATATCAAGATTGAAAAATTTAAATGTCTTCTTGTAGTTGCAACTACAGCTCTGTTAAAACAACTCTGTTAAAATGTATGAAAACCAAAGAGATAGATTATATTGGGGGGGGGGGTGCACTGCTGAATCTCACCCACTGTGAATAATGTGTTTTGTTACATTATTGTTGGTCTGTTCATGGAGGAATCTTTGACTTTTCCCTTTCTCTTACATCTTTCCAACCTCCTAACATACTTTTCTGAAAGGTGGCCACTACACTAAGATAATTTGAGACAATTCTCTCCCTGACCATCTTTTTTGCATTCATGGAAGTTCATCTGGATTATGTAACTTTTCAACTTATTCCTTCTGAATAACTGATAACTGGAAACTTATTCAAGCTCTTTGAATACAATAGATTAAGAGACCATCCCAGGCTTCTAGTACTGCACTGCATGAAAACTACAACTGTGCATTAGTAGATTGGGCTCAAGGCAGCCTGGGAGTTGTGGCCCACCAAACACATGAGGGGCGAACAAAATCCAGATATTAATTCCCAAGTAGAAGGTATAAAGCAGTGGTTCCCAAACTTTGGTTCTCTGGATGTTCTGGACTTCAGCTCCCAGAAGTCCCAGCCAGCTTGGCCAATAGGAATTCTGGAAGCTAAAGTCTAAAACAACTGGAGGACCAAAGTTTGGGAAGCACTGGTACGGTGCACACGTGTCATACATGGGCATGCCATACATGACTTTCAGTGTGTCAGAAGAGGCAATGGCACATGCACCTGTGTCACACACACTGCACTGGGTACACAAGCCCTATTGTTTTCAATGGGGCTCAAGCATACATGGTATTTCCCTTACGTGGGGGGGTGACGGTGTCCGGAACGGATACCCCGCATAAGGCAAGGGCCCACTGCATAAAGAATGGTGGCTCATTTTCAACATTTATTAAGGAATCAGCCTGTACATCTTGAATTAAGCAATGATCCCACCACTGTAACAAGTAAATTATAACCCAAAAGTATCTACATGCTGTTTCCTTCTACTCAGAAAACTGTTTATTCCCCCTTCCTTTCTAGCGACTCAAAAATTCCACTTCAGCTCTTCACTGTCTAATATTCTTGTTGGTATTATTGAATGCTGTTTTTAAATACTGCATCCAACTACTTTGGATTCCCAATCCTATATTTCGCGGAAGGCCAAATGCTAAGAATAGGATGGGGGAGGTGGTCATTTTAAAAACAGCCAGAGAGCAGGCTGAAATTCTTAACAATTGTTGTTGACTGAGGTGAAGTCAGTTTTGACTTATGGCAACTCTATGAATTAGACACCTACAAGTCACCCTATCATCAACAGCCCTGCTCAGATCTTGCAAATTCAGGGCCATGGCTTCCTTGATTGAACCCAATCATCTGTAATGGAATCTTTTTTCTTTTCCTACTGCCTTCCAACTTGCTAACCATTGTTAGAATATTACAAGCTGACGTATGTCCAGAGGTGGATGACTAAAAATGGTGAAATGTCTGGAAACCATGTCCTATGAGGCAAGGTTTAGGGAGCTGGGTATGTTTAGCCTGGAGAAGAGAAGGTAAAGAGGTGATATGATAGCCCTGTTTATATATTTGAAAGAAAACATTTGAAAGGATTTGAAGATGGACCAAGTTTGTTTTCTGCAGTTCCAGGGAACAGGACTTGGAGTAACAGATTTAAACAACAGGAAAAGATATAGCACCTCAGCATTAGGAAGAATATTCAGGCAGTAAGAGCTATTTGACAGTGAAATATGCTGCCTTGGAGTGTGATGGAGTCTCTCTGGAGGTTTTTAAACAGAGGCTGGATGGCCATCTGCCAGGGGTGCTTTGATTATGTATTCCTGCATGGAAGGGAGTTGGACTAAATGGCCCTTGATGTTTCTTCAAGTTCTTCTATGATTCTATGTCTTCTCATGATACATTCAAAGTATGACAATCTTAATTTAGTCATCTTCCAGGGAGAACTTAGTTCTGATTTGCTCTAGGGCCCATTTATTTGTTGTTTTGGCAGTCCTGGGTATCTGCTGAACTTTCCTCCAGCATCATATCTCAAATGATTTGATTCTCAGCTTTCTTCACTGTCCACCTTTCATAACCATAGAAATATGATGGCAGGGCCATTCTCACTTTGGTATTCAATTATATATCTTTACATGTCTGGAGCTTATCTAATTACTCCATATCTGCCTTCCAATCTGATTTAATGACTGAGCCAAGGTATGGAAAATCTTGTACTATTTTAATGTCTTCATTGTCTACTTTAAAGTTATATAAATAATCTATGGTCATTATTTTTGTTTCTTTTTAATGTTCAACTGTAAATCTGCCTTTGAAAGTTCTTCATTGACTTTCTTCAACAGCTGTTCTATGTCTTTGCTATTTTCTGTTAGAAATATGGAATTATTCTATTTGGACTACTCTAATCTGCTCTACATGGGGCTGGCTTTGAAGGGTGTTTGGATACTTCAGCTGATCCAAAGAGTTGCAGCCAAACTGCTACCTGGGCTAGGTTACAGAGACTATACTATGCCCCTGTTGAAACAGCCACATTGGCTGCCAGTTTGTTTCTGGACACAAATCAAAGTGTTGGTTATGACCTATCTAACCCTATATGGTCCAGGTTATAAGAGAGATCCTATCAACAGCACTGTTGCCATCAGCATAGCCTGTTGTCTAACAGAAGCAGACAATTCCACCATTACAGAAAGGTAGTGCTATGGTGGGTTAACAACAAGAGCAATAGCAATAGCAAGTACATTTCTATACCACTTACCGATGTACTAAGCGGTTTACAAAGTGTAAGCTAATTGCCGCCAACAAGTTGGGTATTCATTTTAGCAAACTGCAAAAGGATGCCAGGCTGAGTCAACCCAGAGCCCCTGGCTGGTACTGAACTCACAACCTTATGGTTTGAGAGTGAGTGGTTGCAGTACAGGCATTTAACCACTGACACTAAAATCTGTTCACCGAGATCAGTGATTAATTAATACCAAAAAGAAAGATGAAGACAATAACATTTTCCTTGAACAGACAGAGATATAGGTATATGATTTTAAATGTCTGCATCCATCCCATCCCAACATATATTAAGATATATATATATTTTTTAGGTTACAAATCTAAGGCCAAGGCAGAGCTGATCTGTGACACTGCATTCTCTAAAGATGGCCACCCCACACTTACACCAGTGCTCTACGATTCTAGGAAACTCCATTCTGCTTACAGAGCTGATAAACCAATAACAGTTTGGGAACCTCAAACCCATCCTCGTACACCCTTTCCATCACTGAGCATACACATACCAACATCTATTGTGAGAATGAGATACCATTCTTTTATTAATAGAACAAATGGGTACAAATTTTATTCTTTTCTCTGTCCATTATACAACAGAGTGAGAAGGAGGCAATTTTTGGCACATAACCAAAGACCCAGAAGTAATGTCATGTCACTGCTGAATTCTCTTTCAGTCAATTTTTGGCATGAGGAGGTGGACTTAGGTGGTCATGGGTGAAACAAAGGAGACCACTGTACCTTTAGTTATTTAGACTGATTTGTGATTATTTCTGAATGAAAAATCACCTGAAAAGATTTAAAGGGTAGGGTGGAATTTGCAAATGGGTCTGTGACCCTCATCCATAGTTTCCCCATCATATGAAACTATGGGACAATGTTTTGACAGATGGTACATATTTGAGGTGACAGTTATGTTCTTGCCGATTAAAAAAATAATCGGAGTTGTTTGTTTTTTTAAATCATACCTTCATGCCTGCATTCTAAGAGCCTTGGCTTTCTCGCCATGTTTGAAAGGAGAAATGGAAGTATATTTATTCATATTTTTTTTGTCCCCTATGTATGAAATCTCTGATGTAAAAGGAAATGAATTATTAGTTCCCTTGCAATCTCTTAAGCTGAGGGCTTCAGTCAAACATACAAAGAAATGCAGGGAGAGGGTGAATTCACTGAGGAAGCTCTATCTGAGAAAAAAACCTTTTATGTAGTGACCTCCTGTACTATCCTTTTAAAATCTCAAATAGGAGCCACAGCCATGTTTTTTTTTTTCCCTAGGTCAACAACCTTTTATTATTATTAAGCTTTAAATGGACCTTCTCATCTCATTCACATCAGAGATATTTTTTCAAGGCTCTGGGTTTCTAAATTACCATCCAACCCAGTCTTATTGAGATTTATTTGTGTCACCATTTTCTGACCATCAAACTACTGCAGGTTCTTTCATTTCCCTCATCTTCTTGTTAGCACCGTGAGTCTGTAGTTGTACTGACTTTTGATTATCCATGTCAAGCAGACAATATCTTATGGGGGGCAGGGGCATAAGGCTACAGAAAATAACTGGACTGAAAATAGCCAAAATAGTTTGATTCTCTAAATCAGTGGTTCACAACCTTTGGCCCTCCATATGTCAGATCCCTGGAGATACTGGAGCTTTCAGGAATTGAAAGGATCAAAAGTTAAGAATGATTACTCTAATTGGAGTGAAAGCAAAATAGGGAACATTAGTTGTTCCATATCACTGCCATAGAATTTGCAATGACAGGTTTTATATTCTTTGTCTTTACGCCCTCAAAAAATATGGATATATTAAAGGAACTTTTTTTTTTTTTTTTGCTAGTACAATCACCCCTTGTTTTTCATGGGGGATCCATTATGGATCCCCTTGCAAAAACAGAGTTTTGCTTATATTCAAGCCCCATTGGCTTGAATATAGGTGCAACCAGGTGCCACGGGTGCCCCCCCCCATTCTTTCTCCCTCCGTTTGTCCCTCGCGGATAAGCAAGGGATGCGAGTCTGAAGACTGTGAGAATGGAGGGAAGACTGTACTAGAGCAGAGAAATAAATATGATGTTTAGAATCACAATGATGACACTTCTTTCCATCTTGCCTTTCCATTCCAAAAATGGCTACAATACATAAAATAAAACAATGCAGAACCTGTTCCTGTGGAGAACATTGGTATACAGTTACATATATGAATGCTGCTTTGCTGACAAGCAACAAGCAGTGTCAGGGAGAAGTAGGGAAGTAAATTGCTTTCATAATTCTTCTTTTGCCTGAAGAAGGGTGGGAAATATAATTAATGTTCTCCCTGCATGAGAAGTGTTAAGATATGTCTTGTCCCTCACACAGGGCAGAGCTCACCCATTCCAATCAGAGAAGGAAACTTCATTTGAAATCTGATGATCTGGGTGTTTTTATTGCTTTATTGCTTCAGTGCATCTGCAAAGGTCTAGCAACACAGGAAGCTGTTATTTCATAGTATATTGCCAATGAGATGTTGAAACTGTGTGTTTTTTTCTGTTTTTACAGATTATTGGATTCAAATTTGTCAAACCTGAAACAAAACAAAAAATTCATACAGAGGTGAGGGAAGGTACCTTGTTATACTTTATGAGGAGGATTATAGTGAAGACAAACTGGGATCAGTTTTGCTGTTTCTATGCAGCTAGACCAACATGAAGATGCTCAGACTAAATTGCACACGTGCTGTTTAGCTGCAATGAAGCAATGAAGCAATAAAACATCCAGAACATTGTATTTCAAATGAGGTCCCCACCTATTCATTTGCAAATGAACTATGAAAATTCTTACACCTGGATGATCAGGTGGCAAATTTCTTGGCTTGAACATAGAAATTTAAAGAGGCTGAGAAATCAAAAATACATGTTGAGGGAACTGCAACGAATGATCATGATATCCCTAGGGAGAAATATAGTCCCACCTCTCATTTGTCCCCAAGGATGGAATAGAGAATGAAATTGTTAACTTCAAGTTAACGATTAAACAAAACTTTTAAATAACAAGACCTTATTCTTTAAATAATAATTTCCAGTCTTCAAGAGACACAAGATGAGGTTCTTTGTCTGCATGGAATAGTGTGTGATGCACAGACGCTGGAACTGTGTGTGTGTGTGTGTGTGTGTGTACATATCTGTATTATTTTGCTTCTCTTTTCCTTCCTTTCCCCACTAAACTTGGAAGCTTCTTATCAGCTTCACTGTAATTGTTAAAAGCAAAGAGAGAGAGAAGAAAAGACCTCTTTGCTTCTTCCAGTTTCACAGATATGAGCACTGTTTTCTTTTTCTTGACATTTTAAACACTTTAATAGGAGAGTAATATGGAAGCATTATCCTGTATCCCTTGGAAGAGATTTCTTCCTTATACAGAAAACGATTACGTACTATGCAGTTTCCATTTCAATCCACCCAATATAAATGGAGCATTTATCTAAAAACTAAGGTCAACATTTACAACACTTTGGGCACCATTCCTGTTTGTCAGCTCTAATTGTTTCCTCCAAGCTGCCAGTATTTCTGAAACATGCATCACCAAGCTTCAATTTAGTTTATTTTTTTTATTTTGCAGTGGAGGTTCTGGCAAAGTAATTTGCCCTAGGCAACAATAATTGTACAGTATAGCAACATTCGATATCCACGCAACAAAGAACATCAACAAAACACATGTATTACAATTGCAAGTCTCATTTGTTAATCTATGTGCTAATTGCTTCAGTGATAATTGTGTTCCTCATGAATGAATAACAACATATTTCCATCCCAATGGACATCATGCTATATGTATGTTCCAGATACAGGCTCAGGGAAATGTGATATTTTAAGGAGCAATCATTTCTCCCTGTTCAGGTCAGATGAATAGGTGGTAATCAACTTGCGTTCTCTCTGATGGATTGCCATCCATCAGTGGAATGAGTTTCTTTTTCCCCTGCAGCCATCAAATATCTGCTCTAGAAGTTTGGGGGATCCTCTAGAGTATAACTTGGTGAGGGTAGCTGCAGTGTTTAAGACAAAAAGGACATTTACATGTGCCGGGTTGGGTATCACCCAGCAACTTTGCAGCATACTGAGGACATACTTACTATAATCACACATACTCCTAAGTGGTATGCAGGGCTTATGTACGAGATACTCATATCTTTAAGATTAATGTTCTTTTATTAGGGGGCTACATATAGCAACTATGAAAAGTTAAAATATGGTGTTTAGGTAAATAATGCTGCTCTGCATGGGGCAGCTTTGTTATTGAGATCTATTAAATAAAACCATGGCTTATTTTCACTCAACCAACGGCTGTGATGTATTTTTCCTTTCTTCTCTCCAAAAGATTCTGAATAAAGTGCCATGTGAATACATGAAAATAACGGCCACTAATTCAATAGCTAAAATGCCTATTTCCATTGTTAGCAGAGATACTCTTATTTATTTTGTGATATTGGTGCTTTGGTAAAGTGGAAATACCTTTACGCTTTTGTTTCTCATCCAGCTTCACAAAAGTAATTTAAAATAAAAATTGCAGGAGCTAGGATCAAGTGAGAAACCAATTTCCTTATTCAATTTGTAACATTGAGAGCCCAGAAATACTTGTGCTAGAAATTGAAAGCTATTTCTATATTACTGATGCCAATGTATCAGCATCAAAAACAGCTGGAGCACCTGGAATGCTTTGGAGCAGGACTTAACGTAATCCAAAAGCATCATCTGCATTTGGTTTGTGGCGCATAATAAATATGCCCTTTCCTTGTTTTGCTGCACTGAACATGAAATCAATATTATGGTCTCTTCAGATATTCCCTATTCCGTTTAGGGTCCAACCCTCAAGAGAAGGGCCAGGTAGAGTGTTACAATCACAGAGGCTTCATTTCACCCAAATCCCTGCCAGGGTCTTACCAACAAATGTGGAGGTTCCAAATTTGAATCTGAACTTCTAAGTCAGGGGATCATTAATGACCTCTGGAGAAGATTTCCGATTCATCCTTTAATATCTAGGATAGGTTCCATAGAACCAGGAGCCTTAGGCTTCTAGTGTTCTGGATTCCAAATTGAATCCTGCTGCTTAGCCCTTTCTAGCTACCACATTTTTCAAAATTTACTGTGTTAGTTCTTTAGTAAAAAAAATATAAGGCAAACTGTAGAAGCTGTTACAACAGAGACCACTGTCACTATTCTAGCTTAATTTAGCATAATTTTAGCATACAAACTGTGAAAGCATTTGAACCTTAGAAAGGAATTGCAGCAGTTCCCCCAGAAAAGGCTGCTGGTTTTGCATCTTAGGAAAATATTCCAAAGAACTCAAGGTCAAAGTGTCAAGAATGCAGCACTTACAGTTTGCAGAGCATACATTTTATCTAGGATAAGAGTCTGTTCTTCCCAGAATACATTTCATAGGCATGGAAATCTTAATGGAATAAAAATAAGGGGAAATGAAAGGAAGATCTCTCTCCAGGAAAAGAGACATAAAATTGGGAAGTAAATATAGAAAGACTATTGCCTATATACAAATAACAGCTTATAAAAATGTTTCTTGTCAAGAAACACTAACAAAGAAAACAAAAGGGTGGTCAACAGACTAGAAATGTTCAATATACATCCCCATCCTCAAAAAAAGGAAACTCAAAAGGAGACATAAAAGAATGAAGGAATTACAGGACCATAGCATTAATTTCCCATGGAATCAAAATTATGCTTAAAATGTTAAAACATAGACTCCAGTTATAAATCCCAAAGGTGCAAACAGGGTTCAGTTAATGAAACACATCAAGGAATTCCAAAAGAAAATTAGCATGTGCTTCATACACTATACCAAAGCCGTTGACTGCATAAATCATAAGAAGGTATAGAACACTCTTAAAGGCATGGGAGTGCCAACATATCTGATAGTCTTGTCTATACTTAGGAGAAGAGGTCATTGTCAGAACAGCATATGAAGAAACAGAATGGTTCCCAGTTGGCAAATGGATCAAACAAGTCTGTATGTTATTACTGTACTTGTTCAGCTTGTATGCAGAAAACACAATAAAAGCCACGCATTAGCCTGACATAAGAAAAAAAGTCAGTGTCAGGGCCAGGCAGATCTCTAAGGGAAGGACATTTGACACCTGAGGAGGCACAGTAGAATCATAGAATCATAGAAATTTAGAGTTGGAAGAGACCACAAGGGCCATCCAGTCCAACCCCCTGCCGTGCAGGAACTCCCAATCAAAGCATACCCGACAGATGGCCATCCAGCCTCTGCTTAAAAACCTCCAAGGAAGGAGACTCCACCACCCTCCGAGGGAGTGTGTTCCACTGTCGAACAGCTCTTACTGTCAGGAAGTTCCTCCTAATGTTGAGGTGGAATCTTTTTTCCTGCAGTTTGCATCCATTGTTCCGAGTCCTGTTCTCTGGAGCAGCAGAAAACAAGCTTGCTCCCTCCTCAATGTGACATCCCTTCAAGTATTTAAAGAGGGCGATCATATCACCTCTTAACCTTCTCTTCTCCAGGCTAAACATCCCGAGCTCCCTAAGGCGTTCCTCATAGGGCATGGTTTCCAGACCCTTCACCATTTTAGTCGCCCTCTTTTGGACATGCTCCAGTTTCTCCACATCCTTTTTGAATTGTGGTGCCCAGAACTGGACACAGTATTCCAGGTGGGGCCTGACCAAAGCAGAATAGAGTGGCACTATTACTTCCCTTGATCTAGACACTATACTTCTATTGATGCAACCTAAAATTGCATTGGCCTTTTTAGCTGCTGCATCACACTGTTGACTCATGTTCAACTTGTGGTCTACTTGGACTCCTAGATCCCTTTCACATGTGGTCTCATTCAGCCAGGTGTCCCCCATCCTATATCTGTGCATTTCATTTTTCCGCCCTACATGTAGGACCTTACATTTCTCTGTGTTAAATTTCATTTTGTTAGCTTTGGCCCAGCTTTCTAGTCTATTCAGGTCATTTTGAATTTTGATCCTGTCCTTTGGGGTATTAGCTACTCCTCCCAATTTGGTGTCATCTGCAAATTTGATAACTAGGCTCTCAATACTGTCATCCAAGTCATTAATAAAGATGTTGAATAGCACTGGGCCCAGGACAGAACCCTGTGGGACCCCACTTGTCACTTCTTTCCAGGATGAAAAGGAACCATTGTTGAGCACCCTTTGGGTTCGGTCGGTCAACCAGTTACAAATCCATGTAACGGTTACCTTGTCTAGTCCACATTTTACAAGCTTGTTTGCAAGGATGTCATATGGAACCTTGTCAAATGCCTTACTGAAGTCAAGATATACTATATCCACAGCATTCCCTTCATCTACCAAGCTAGTAATTTTATCAAAAAAAGAGATCAGATTTGTCTGGCATGACTTGTTTCTCTGAAACCCATGTTGGCTTTTTGTGATTATGGAATTATCTTCCAGATATTCACAGACTCTCTGCTTAATGATCTGCTCCAGAATCTTTCCTGGTATTGATGTCAGACTAACCGGACGATAATTGTTGGGATCCTCTTTTTTCCCCTTTTTGAAGATGGGGACAACATTTGCCCTCCTCCAGTCTGCTGGGACTTCTCCTGTTCTCCAGGAGTTCTCAAAGATGATTGCCATTGGTTCCGATATTACATTTGCCAGTTCTTTTAATACCCTAGGATGTAGTTCATCTGGTCCTGGAGACTTATATTCATTTAGATTAACCAGGTATTCCTGTACTGTCTCTTTACTTATTCTGTGCTGAAATTCCCCCACTCTGTCCTCTGCCCCATCATCCTTAGGTTGGGCACCCTTTGCCTTTTCTGAGAAGACTGAAGCAAAGAAGGTGTTGAGCAATTCTGCCTTTTCTCTGTCTCCTGTGAGCATTTTGCCATCTTCTCCACGCAGTGGCCCAACTGTTTCCTTCTTCTTCCTTTTGCTGCGGACATATCCAAAAAAGCCCTTTTTATTGTTCTTAACATCTCTAGCAAGCCTGAGTTCATTTTGCGCTTTAGCTTTTCTGACTTTATCCCTACATATACTGGCTATTTGTTTGAATTCCTCTTTGGTGATTTCCCCATTTTTCCATTTTTTATACATGTTCCGTTTAAAACTTAGCTCAGTTGTAAGTTCCTTAGTCATCCATACCGGTTTCTTGAGACATCTCCCATTTTTCTTCCTCATTGGAACTGTCTGAAATTGTCCCTTTAGTATCTCCCTTTTGAGGAACTCCCATCCATCTTGAACTCCCTTCTCTTTTAGTATTCTTGACCATGGGATCACCCCCAGTATTTCTCTAAGTTTATTGAAATCAGCTTTCCTAAAGTCTAGAGTGCGTGTCTGACTATGCCTAGCTTCACCTTTCCACTGTATAACAAACTCCAGGACAACATGGTCACTTCCCCCTAAGGATCCCACCACTTGCACCCCATCAACTAGGTCTTCCCTGTTGGTTAAGATCAGATCCAAAATAGTTGATCCCCTTGTTGCCTCTTCCACCTTTTGGACAATGAAATTGTCTTCCAGGCAAGTGAGGAATTTTCTAGGCAAGTGAGAAAAGGCCCTCTTTCATGGCTTCACAAACTGAATTGCTCGCACTGGATCGTGGGAGGATGGTCCCTCCAGCAAACCTCACTTCTTGGAATGATATGTGAGGAGAGGTTGTCTTTCAAGTATCAAGGTATAAGACCATTTAAAATGTAGATGTTAACATTTGTCATTATTAACTGGCATCAAGTCAACTTCGACTTATGGTGACCTTATGAAGCAAAGAACTCCAAATCACCCTGTCCTCCACTGACTCAGAGCTGTGGCTTCTTTGACAGAGTTTCCATCTGGAATGAGGTCTTCCACTTTTCCTACTTCTTTCTACTTTGCCAAACATTGTGGTCTTTTCTACTGAGTCATGTCTTCACATGATATGGCCAAAGTCTCAGTTTAGTCCACTTGGCTTCTAAGGAAAGTTCAGGCTTGATTTGCTCCAACCTCCTTTTGTCTTTTTAACAGTCCACAGTATCTGCAGCACTCTTCCCAAGCACCACATCTCAAAAAACTTGCTTCACTGTCCTGCTTTCACAACTGATGTGGTATCGTATGGGATAAAATGAGAAACCTGTGCGGAAATATACTGCCAATAGAATGGAATGGGAAAATGTATGTGTGCCTCCCTGCCCTTTGCTATCATTCTTCAAGATATAGCTAGCAACCTTGCTATTGTCAGCCTGAAAAGAGATGCAGAGAAAGAAATGCAGAATGTAGGTGAGAGGAACAGAACTACAACGTCTAACTTGAAAACAAAATAGATAACAGGCACCAGAGTTTAGACAATGCCTGGTACAGCTTGGATGCTTTCCAGGGTTGTACCGAGTTCCTGAAACTCTTATTGACACCATAAGCCCTAAAACAAACCTCTCTGCCAAAAGGTACCCTCCTCAATTTGAGTTGCTAGCAATGCAGAATTACTATGTATGTGACCTGTTTAGTGTTCTTGCTCTGAAAATTTGACCTGCTAATTAATGACATTATGGCTACATCAAGATAGGATGCTGTGTGATTATCATATGAAAAAGTATGTACACATGAATGTCTGTTTCTTTACTTTGCGTCTGTCTTTTGAGTCATGAGACCACTGATACCTATTCACTGCAGCACATAAAATGACCAATTTTCCTTCCCCCTGTGTGGGCATTGGCTTAATTGCACCAAGAATACAAGCTTATGTATTTATAGATATCACAACCACGTATAGAAAAGGGAAAACAACGACCATCCTAACTTTAGTACTCAATCATATATCTTTACCCTTCAGGATCCTGTCTAGTTCCTCCACAGCCTGCCCTTCCAAGTCCTAATCTTCTGACTTGTTGGCTCTGATTAATGACTGAGTCAAAGAATGGAAAATCTTACCACTATGATTAATGACTGAGTTAAAGAATGGAAAATCTTTAACTATATCAATGTCTTCATCGCCTATTTTAAAGTTATGTACATCACCAGTAGTCAATAGAATCATAGAATTATAGAGTTGGAAGAGACTACAAAGGGCCATCAAGTTCAACCCCCTGCCATGCAGGAACTCTCAATCAAAGCACAGCCAACAGATGGACATCCAGCCTCTGTTTAAAGACCTCTAAGGAGGGAGACTCCACCACTCTCTGAGGAAATATGTTCCATTGTTGAACAGCCTTAGGAAGTTCCTCCTAATGTTGAGCTGGAATCTCTTTTCCTGCAGCTTGCATCCATTGTTCAGTGTTCCAGTCCCTGGAGCAGCAGAAAACAAGCTTGCTCCCTCCTCAATATGACATCCCTTCAAGTATTTAAACAGGGCTAACATATCGCCTCTTAACCTTCTCTTCTCCAGACTAAACATCCCCAGCTCCCTAAGGCGTTCCTCGTAGGGCATGGTTTCAAGACCCTTCACCATGCTAGTCGCCTTCCTTTGGACACACTCCAGTTTCTCCACATCTTTTTTGAATTGTGGTGCCCAGAACTGGACCCAGTATTCCAGGTGGGGCCTGATCAAAGCAGAATAGAGTGACACTATTGCTTCCCTTGATCATTTTTGTTGCTTTCTTAACATTCAACCAGAAACCTGAATTTGAACTTTCTGTTTTGACTTTCTTCAATAACCATTCCAAATCTTTGCTGTTTTCTGCAAGTAGTATGTTGTTATCTATATCTTATTTGTTGTAAAATTTGGGGCATGATTTTGATTGCATGGGAAATTAATGCATAAATCCTGTGATTACTGCAATCCATGGTGTGTCCCCTTTCTTGGGGATTAGAATGTATATTGAGTGTCCAATCTGTGGGCCATTCTTTTGTTTTCCATGTTGGTTAACATATTTGAGGAATAGAGTAGATTCTGTAGACTGAATCAGTAATATCCATATGCTATTTGTTCTGGTGACTTATTTCTTTCAAGTGTGCTGACTGCAGCTTCCACATCACTTTTTAAAAACTGGAGGTTTGTCTTCAAATTGCCCTTCTTTTATATAGTTCTTCTATGTATTGGTTCCACTGTCTTTTTACTTCTGCTTGGTCATGTACATGTTCCATTGTTGGTCATAGAGAATTCCCATTTTTGGTTAAAATTTCCATTTGATTTCTCGAATCTTATTGAAAGTGTCTCTTTTTTGTTCTTCCTTTTTCATTGCCAACTTCTGTTTATTTACACTACTATAATAGTTCTTTTCACCCCTGAGCATGAGTCCAAACAGTTGCAATTAGGGTTCTAGTTCTGTCACCTTTCACTTTGGCTTTGACTGCTTGAAGAGATTCATCTGACATCTATTGAAGTTTATCTTTCTTTTTGGTTACAGAATCAAATCAAACAAACAAACAGCTTCATTTATATACCGCTTCATACCCTTACGGAGTGTCTAAGCGGTTTACAATTGTAAGCTATTTGCCCCCCAACAATCTGGGTACTCATTTTAGCGACCTCGGAAGGATGCAAGCCTGAGTCGAGCTTCAGCCCTTTGCTGGTCTTGAACTCGCCACCTTATGGTTTTGAGTGAGTGGCTGCAGTACAGGCATTTAACCACTGCGCCACCAGCTAGTGTCTTTTTTCATTCCTCCCTGACAATGTCCCTGAGTTCAGTCCAGAGTTCATCTTATTCCTGGTAAATTAGGCTAAATAGTACAAATCTATGTTTCACCTTGTCTTTAAATTTTTAGGGATGTTTTTCTTGTTTATATATTTTAATTTTTAAAAAAGGCACCTTTAAAACCCAATAAAAATAAAAATTGCAGCTCAGAAAAATGACCAATCCCATTGGATGTTTTTCACACTTTAAAACAATCAACGAAAGAATGAAAAAACAGGCAGCAGGATGCCAAATGCTTCCCTCTGAGTTCAAAAAATAGAATGCTTTCTAAGGCAGTGTTGGCAGCAAACAAACCAAGGTGTAGGGATGTGTACCTTGAGGAAGATACACCAAACTCTCTGAAGCCAAGAAAGAAACACTCAGAGAACTTTTGCAATCCCTATCTCTACATACACATCCAAAGAGAAAAGTAAACAATCCTCCATGACTATAAGGTCTTATTGTTCTACACTTCTATCCAGGAGAAATCATCCAGTTATTCATCTATATGTACAAGGTAAGGAACTACAGATCCGTTGTAACTAAACTAATAAAGTCATACATGAAATAACTGTAAGTCTAGCTTACAAGTAGAATGCATCTAATGTTTTTCAATCCCTGTCCAACTTAGCATAGCCATTATCATATGATATCTTGAATTCCTTCCTATCTGTTTATATTATTCCTTTTTTAAAAAATTAACCCATATGTTTCCATCTGCATGGGGGCTTAAATAATCTTCTATTCTCTTGTTCAGCAATTTTCAACAAAATTATATCTGCAGATCAGAATGTGATGTCTGCAGAACAGAATAAGGCTCTTGAGTATACCACAAATTCAGAGGTACAATACAGAAAGATGATGGGCTGAAGTTTTCATTACTAATCTTTTAAGAAAAGATTATCATGTTGGAATAGACTGAAGAATCTAACATTCCCTTCACACAGTGGTCAATTAGTAACCTATAAGATGCTCAGGAGCAGGACATGACATTGATGGCACCCTCCATTTCACACTTTCCAGCTACTGATTTCCTCCCTCTGATATTAAAAAAGATATACAGCTATCCTGAGCAGGAGCTATTTATGGCCCAAAAGATATACAGCCATCCTGAGAAGGAGCCATTTATGGCCCAATTCTCATCTATTTTTTAAAGCCTTCAGATTCGCAACCTACACATGGTGGCAGTGAATTCCACAGATTCACTGTGTGCTCTGGTAAGTATTATCTGTCCTGAATCTCTCATCATTTAGCTTCAATGAACGAACAGAGGTTATAGTATTACAAGAAAGGGAGAAACTATCTCTCTAGCTATTTTCTTCACTCCATGTACTGTACTCCTAACCAGTGCAGAACAGCCCCATGCAGAACGTTTCCTCCCAGGACAGTTCCTCCCATCTTTTGATCATGTTGGTTGCCATTTTCTGCACCCTTTCCAGTTGTGCATTTTCTATATTTCTAGAAGCAGAGCCCAGAACTGGATACAGTATTTCAGATATGGTTGGTCCATGTCTGAGAGGTAAAATACACAGGTGGAAAGAAGTGGCCTCTGGCCGCTTTGGAGGCATGACGTTTACATGACACATGTCTCCAAAGCATCTCGAAGCTGTGCTGAGGTTGTGTTTAGTTCCTTTGGATCAGAGCAAAAAGGACCCAGGATAATTGGGCTCCTGGAAGCGCTGGTTGGCCAACTTTCGGAGTCAGTATGTGATCGGTGGGGTTTGGACCCACTTCCAGCTAGGTCAGACCCCAGCAACTGTTTTGCACCCATCTGCTTTGTGTGATATTAATGGTCTTATTTCTGAATCACCTTGTGATTATGTGCAAAGACACAAAGGTCAAAGATCCTTTTCTTGGCCAGTCACTGACAGCTGAGATCTCAATGTACATGAAAAGTTGGGATTTGTTTGTCCCATTATGCATCTTTCATACTTGTTTACACTGAATCTCATTTACCATTTAACTTTCCATTCTTCCAGTATAGAGAGATCTGTCTGGAGTAATTTGCAATCCTTTTTACCTCAATTTCTCACCTCGCCAATAACCGTCATTGGCAAACTTGGACACCTCACTACATAGTCAGTTACTTCTAACAACATAGTGTTCATGAACAAGTAAACAAAAAACAGCTGTATTCCATTACCAATCCTTAACAGACCCCACTGCTCACATCTCCCTATTGTGAGAACAGACTATTTATTCCTGCTTTCTGCTTCCCCTTCTTGAACTAGTTTTTGGTGTGTAACAGGACTTCACGTTTCATGACTGCTAAGCTTGCTCAGGAATCTTTGGTGAAACCTATTATTTGATGATATGGATTAAAATAAATTTCTTCACAAAAAAGTTTTCATGTTTTGTGATTTTTTTCCAATCCTTTCTCCATTAGAAGATAAGCAAAGAAAATTATTAGCTCAGATTGAAATTATTAAGGATATTTGTATTATTCACTTTTGAAACTATGCAAAATGACATTTCTGAGATGAATAAAATAACAATTCATGATATGGAAAAATTATATGATATGTGGTTTTCAGATTTACTCAGAGCATCAGCCAGTACTTTAAATGATTTCTTCTAAGATACTTTTCCTGACCAAATAATGGACCAGTCAAATTTCATAATTCCTAGGCTATAATTCCCAGAAGAAGATATCCTAAGATCTAAAGAATGAGGTATAGATCAAACAAGCTAAAACTTTGAATTACGCACAGTCAGACAATCTTGGACAAATTTAGGCTCATAAAAATGCAGCTGGTATCTGCACAATACATTTATTGAATTGGAATAGATTGGGGTGTTGTATTTCCAATCTTGAAAATATTTTAAATTATTAACAAAATTAATTTTATGGCCATTATCTTTGTTTGAAAAACGCATTCTGGTTCTCTTCAGATACACAGATTAAAAAAAAAGTTGGGGAGGGAGAGAGATCTAAATTACTGGTCCTATATGTTTCAATATATTTCTTAAACCCGTATCTCACATTACCGAATATATATTCAGGTGTTCTCTTTCTGTTAAATATAAAGGGAACTATAACAAAGTTTACTGGAAGCTACTTGTTAGCAATAAGAAATCGACAAGCTTTGGAATGGACTTCTATTTCATTTTCTGCACACATTATGGAAATATAAATCCAGGTGCTATAATTTAGAAAGCGAGAAGCTTTATATGAATTTGAGAGTTTTATTAGACTTTAGTAGAAGGTAAAATCACAAGAGAAAGTAATCAATGTGATAAACAAACTTCCAGGAGGTATTTGCACAGAAAAAAAATGTTCTGAACTTGCTAGGCCTCTTTCAAGTTTGAAATCAAGCATTTCAAAAACAAATTCTGGCCTTCTATTGATTTAGGGTTAGGGTTAGTGAACTCAATGCCATATGGAAGTATATGGGAGCAGTGCCTTTTTAACTTTGTTCTGTTACCAGTGCATCTCCATTTCCACCCACAATGCCTTCTTCAGAACAATGCTAAATTGTGGCACAGTATTACTGAAGGAGAATCTTGTGGGAAAATATTTTTACTTTAAAAAATGCAAACAAGCTACCTTCTGAAATCTGCAATTATTTTAGGCTTCCTTTCACACACACACACACACACACCTCCTCTCATCTCAGAACTTTTTGGTACTGCATTATTACAGACATAATCAGTGGAGGTTGGACTGAGGCTAATAGTGGTTTATCATGTGGTAAAAGTATTACTGGGTTAAGTTTGAATTTATTTATTTCTTCAGGAAAGAAACAATTATTCTTTTAAAAGTTGTCCATGCGCAGATATCACCAAGTACAATTGGCACTCCGTATCCATGGATTCTGCATTCACAGATTCACCCATCCACAGCTTGAAAATATTCCAAATCTTCCTCCTCCCCCACCCCCTTACATAAAGCAAACCTTAATTTCCTCATTTTGTATAAGGGACATCATTTTACTGCCTCACTGTATATAATGGGACTTGAACATGTATGGATTTTGGTATCCATGGGGACCCCTGGAACCAAATCCCAGTGGATACCAAAGGCCTACTGTACCAAAAAGGATCTATAGAAGCTCTGAACACACACTGTTTGGGGAAAAGGCAGCAATAGAGGTTTTTATGTAATTTAATGTTTAGTATGTCAAGAGTAGGCCTAATATATCCGATATCTTACTTTCAATCTTGTGAATCTCAGACCCTTCCCATCACTAAAATCTGAAGTAGTGCCCCATTCAAAATCTGCAGGAGAAGTTGGGGAAGAGAAAATGGAAACAAGGAGAATGATCACTGCTGAACCATAACTGAACCAGTAACCAAGTAACAGCAACAAAGCAGATATGATTGCAAGAGACTGAAAGTCAATATGCTATTTCTTCATATACAGATGATTCACAGTCAAAGCCAGGTGAAGATATGCTGGTTTAAAATGGCACTGATACCAAAAACGAGTTACAGGGAAATTAAAGGATGAGAAGAAGACAAAAACAACAGCAGCAGCAGCAGCAGCAGCGAGTTTTAATGGGAACCAAATGTATAAGTTGTAAGGCTTTGAAGAAATGGGCAACTAAGAATTCACAATCTTTCACTGTCTTTTTTCATCCAATTAAAAAAATGCACCTGCTAGTGAAGCATACAACAGGATTCTGATCAGATTCTTCATGCAGAATTTTTGTTTCTGGACTTGGCTTCTCAAGCAATTCAAATCCAGAAGGATCTATATATTTTTGTTCTGTTTTTCAGAAATATGAAGGAGACTGAGAATACCTCTTGTGCTATCTCCCTTTGAGGATGTGGCTCAAAGGGCAAGATCTAAAAGAGTTATTAGATGGCTGGAAGTCCAAGCAGTTACTGGAGAAAAGTCTGTTTCAATAAAAAGGTCTTCGTTGGTGGAATGAGAGCGGAGAATGGAATCTGACATGTTAGTGTAGGGTTAATTTATCATGTGCAAGCTCTCAGATGACTGGGTAGACCTTTTGCTCACATGACAAAAAGTAAGTGCCACTGGGAAACATGCCCCACATAAGTTTCACTTCAGTTTCTATATGTAATTTCATGATGTTATGTTCAGATGCCACTATGGAACTTGGATAACTTCTTCAACTGAATATTTTCTTCACAGACAGAGTAGTGAAGGATAAAAGTTTATATGCTTTCACACTGACATGTTACTCATGACCTGAGTAGGACCATGCCCCACACCAAGATTTGGTGGTGAGGTGCCCCTTCCTGCTCAAACTACAAGATGTTACTCCCAATACCCTAAAACTTGTATCTATGTATAGACAATAAATACATTTATCTCTTTTTGAAAGAGATAGTTGCTTTGCGCAAATCAGTTACACAAGTGACTGTGTCAGATAAAGAAACTAGAATGGTGGTGAAAGCCTGCAAAAGTTCATACTTCCCTAACATATTGTATAGAGGAGGTCATTTTGGCCAGGAAGCCAAATAATTAAAGGGGTTCTTTCATTTCTAAGGTTACCAATATCGTTGGGCTGTTGATGCATGAATGAACAAGGGAAATTAGATTGATGGCAACAGTTTTACAGGATCAAGAAATAATTCTGTTTGGTATTTGATACAGTCGGGCTCTGCTATCCATTGGGGTTTGGCTCCAGGATTCCCTCCTGATACTAAAATCATGGATGCCCATGTCTCATTAAATGCAGTGGCATAGTAAAATTGTGTCCCTTGAATAAAAGGACAAAAATCAAAGTTTGTTTTTGGATTTTATATATATAAAAGAGAATTTAGTGGGGAAATATCATCTATAGAGAATGAAAAATAAAAGGTTTATTGTTATTCTTGGGATAATGCACCATTACAAAAAATATAGAAGACTCTTTTTTTTTAGTTGATGTAAGGAATATATTGACTGTCTAGCCTGAGACCTAAAATCTAAGGTTCAAAAACTAAACATGCTAAGGACCTTTATTTCCTTACTGTAGAAAATTTAATGGATAATTATTACTGGATCTACTTTCATATAATCAATGCAAAATTATTATTTATTCCTGTGTGTGGGAAAAAAACAGCAGTTCTAACAGCACTATAACTCAAATCAGTTTTCTTTTTTCAGTGCAGTTTGTTATGAAATACTTTGCTAAATGCTGCATTCCCATTCAAAAAGTGTTAATCAAATCTAATAGAATTACTTGCTAAAAGACCAAAAAGCTCTATTGTAATGGACTGTATGTGTTCTTACAATCAGCAGATTGTGAAAGTAATTAAATACAAGTGGTGAATCTAGCACACAAGTCCCTTGTTATAAAGCAGATCACTTCTCATGATATGTAGATGAAGTTAGGAAGAGTCTTCCTGGTTCATAATTAGTTTTATTACTATGACTGAGTTTTAAAATAAAATAAAAGTGATACAAATATAACGGACAGAGAAAAGGTTGGAACAGTGGTTCCCATACTGTGTGTGTGTGGGGGGGGGGGGGGGAGAACCCAATGGTTATGGGAAAATTTGCTCAAGGGGGCACAAGATCTGGAGACTGTGACCCTCCATTCCTCTTTCTCTTCTTCCTCCTCTTCCTCTGCTTCCCAAACATTTTCTGATCCGGAGAGGGAAGAGAAAAGCAAGGAGGGCAATTGGAGCCTATGCCTGAGGGGGGAGGAGAAGGAAGAGAACGATTTTCTTATAAGGTGTTACAATATGAATATACATGAATGTGTGAATGAAAATATGCAAAACAAACAAACAAAATATTTTATTCATATACTACATCAAGTGCTGGGGGTGTCACCCAGCTGTAAAGGGAGTCACAAAGGTAAAAAGTTTGAGCACCACAGAGTTAGAGAACTGTACCTATGTGGGGAAACACAAAGGATTCCTTGATATCTGATGCAAAATTAAACCTAGGACTTTATGACACTACCACAAAGACGGGAGCATACTGATATGCTCCTGTCAATATCGCACAATAATGCCAAGATTTTCATACAGTACAATGTCACACCACATTGCAGTTAATGCATAATTATCCCATGAATAAAGAGGCATTCTAGTGCCACCTGTTGTACAATTATCCCATAAATAAAAAGCAGCTCTAGAATTCCTCTTTATTCACAGGATAATTGTGCAATAACTGCAACGCTGAGAGAAGACATGTGAAAATCTTAGCATTATTGTCAAATATTGACAGAAGCACATCCCTCTGATTCCTTCTTTTTTGGTAGCATGATAAAGTCCTTATTGCTCAGCTTGGTGGCAAGGGAGTGAAATATATCTGTGGGCAGTACCAATTTTACCAAATGGCTTACTTTAACAGCTGTTTGAACAGCCAGTGGTTTGCATGTCAGTTAAAGTAGTGTCATAAAGCCTAAATACAGGGCATAAACCATACCTACACACAAAAAACCTGACTGTGCTGTATTGGCTTTTTTTCATCAGCACTTCTGAAACGGCTGGATATTTTACAACACAGATGAGACATGGTATATGTGAGCAACTTGATATGGAATGAATGAATTAATTCTAACATAAGATTTTTTGGTGTTGTAAGAAGAAATATATATTGAGTATTAACAGGCATTACTAAGGGGGGGGGAGGAAGGAAAGAGAAAATATTACTCCATAAATATCAAAGTAGAGAATACTGTTAGGGATGTGGTGGCTCAGCAGTTAAGATGCTGACCCTGATGATCGCAAAGTTGGCAGATCAGCAGTTTGAGTCTCAAGTGCTGCAAGACGGAGTGAGCTCCCATCACTAGTCCCAGCTTCTTCCAACCTAGAAGCCTGAAAGAATGCCAAACTGCAAGTAGATCAATAGGTACTTCGGTGGGAAGGTAACAGTGTTCTGTGCAGACATGTTGGCCACATGACCACTGAATTATCTTTGACAACACTGGCTCCCTCAGCTTAGTAAAGAGATGAGCACCAACCCGCTACAGCCGGACATGACTAGACACACTTGTCAAAGGGGAAAACTTTACATTTTACCTTTTAAGAATGCTGCAGGATTCAACTTAGTGTAGTGGTTTCAATGTTGGACTAGGACTCTGGCAATCAGGATTCCCTGTTTGGCCAAAAAGACCCACTAGGAGATCTTGGGTGAGTCACTTTCTCAACCTTAGAGGAAGGTAATGACATATCACCCCTAACAAATCTTACCAAGAAAACTCAAGATAGGTTTGCGTTAGGGCCATTGTAAGTCAGAAGGCACACAATAACAAAAGAATACTGTATGAATTTGTCATTGTTGTTGCTGCTGCTGCTGCTGCTGTTGTGTAACTTCAAGTTGTTTCCAAGTTATGGCAAACCATAAAAGTGAACATATATCATGAGGTTTTCTGGCAAAATTTGCTCAGAGGGGGGTTGCTTTTGCTTTCCTCTGAGACTGAGAGAGTGACTTGCCTAAGGTCACCCAGTGGGTTTCTTTGGCTAAGCATGGATTTGATCCCTGGTCCCGAGAGTTGTAGTAAACTGCTCAGACCACTACACCACACTGGCTCTACTATATGATTTCATACTATTTCACTCTATGAAACAGTAATATACAATTACATTCCAAACCCTTTTTGGGGGGGGGGGGACAGAGAACATATACAAGAGTGGGTTATTGCTTATAAGCATTGCTTCTATGGACTGGTTCATATAGATAAAGATATTAAGAACACAGATAAGTTTCAATTTGAGTTGCTAAAATTCTCAAAATTTCACATTTACATTTCTCCAAAAATAAATAAAATAATGCATCCATAATGCACTTCTGTTCTAGTATTTTTATGCAGTTGAACAAGGTGGTTGAGCAAAGAAGCAGAGGCAAGAGAACAAGGAGGATGAAAGAAAACAAATACCATATTGGCATTGATCAAAGGGAGAGGTGTCATTTGTCTGCTGCGGATGGAGGAAGGAGAGAAGGGGAGGAAACTGGAATCTGCAAGTTTTGGTGTGGATGGAAGAGGTTTTCTCTGTTTGTTTAGGTGGGTAGTTAGCAACTAGTGTCTCCTTTCTTAATTTGGCAAGCCTGTTGTAGAGGGCACAGCTGTCTCTCTCTTCTCTGATGTGCCAGGTAAATCTGTTGGAGAAGGCCCAGCAGAAGAACACAGATTTAACCAGTTGCTCTCTGACTGTGTGCTCCCCTAAAGAGGAACTAGAGTTGGCTCTCTGTATCACTCTCTTCTGCATCCATGGATTTAACCATCCACAATTTGAAAATTTATCTATCTAAAAATCCAAAAAGCAAATCTTGATTTTGCTATTTTACACAAGGGACATTCCCTGTAACTGGACCTAAACAGCCACAGATTTTAGTATTCATTTGGAGAGGTCATGGAACTAACCCCAGCTCAATGGTATTATCTAATAGCAAGACAACTCAGCCCAGGCAAGCTTCCTTGGGCTCAGTAGTTGTTTCCTCTTCTGGTCCTTCTGGAGAGAACTGTACATTTCTCCAGCCTGGAAAAGGTGATAAGTGAAGTATAGTTGAAGTAAAATTGCTAACTTTGTGGCTCCTTCAGTGACATTATTGTGTTAGGTATCTGTGTTTAATCTATTCGAATGCAAATGATTTCTGGGTGGATTACAAGAAACAATCAAATATAATGTTATGCTATGCAAGGAGAAGCAGAGCAAAACATACATAGACAGTCACAATTTATATAAAATGCCTGGAAAAAAACAGAAGTTCTGGCACTGAATCGGTAAGAGCATAACCACCATGCAAACCTCCCTGGGGAGGACCACTCTGCATATGGGGCACCCTGTGAAGAGTGTGGGCACTACAAATTCTCTCATTCCTTCCCCAACTATGTCTTTCCCTTACCTTTATTCCTATGTTACTGCCTCTTGATCCAGTGCTCTTTTTTGAAATTCATTTGATCGTTCTTTTTTCCCCACATTTACAATTATTCTGTCATTTCTTCCTTCACCTTTTATGTCTACTCTCAGTACTTGCTCAAGTCTGCCCTTCCTTAACAAAAGTCTTAGCATCATTTATTCTGCTACCTTATTTTTACAGTTCTTTTTTAAAGTTCTTGATCACAAATGTTTCTCCTGATGTCTTACTTTCTACCAATTTGCTTCTTGATCCTTTCTTTCCCTTCCCCCTGCCTTGCCTTTCTACAATAACTTTGTCTGATCCAGCAGAATGCATCAATTAGGTAAGCATCCTATTTCTTCATACCTATTACGTGACCCTTATAATATCAATGTGCAAGCAAACTATTTTTTACTCTTCCTTGGACATGCCTCTTTTCACAAAAAAAATATGAGATTTGTCCCTTAGATAGTAAGAAAGATGTTAAAACCCAGTATCAGTTCCCATTACAACAGAACCTGCTACATGGAGACAGATGCTGTCTGTATATATATAGGTGTGAAATTTTGATTTGATTTCAACTCACAGAATTTTAGTTTGAGAAAATGCAGGCAGTAGAACAATGAAGGGTTCTGAAAAGGAGAATTTAAAGAAATACCAGAATATTCATTGGTTCCAAGGCTAAAATCTTGAGCACAAATGTCCATGCTTGAGAAAAGAAAGTAGAACTGTAGTTTTGCACACAACCAAATTTGGAAAGAACCCAATTTCTCTCATTTTAGAAGTCAAGTTGTTGGCAATATCTGGTAACCTGTAGTTCTAGCATACTTATCCTTGCCCTATATAAACCCACTTTCATATTATTTTAAATTCAAGTTGTTTCCAGTCTATGGCAACCCTAAGGAGGACCTATCATGGGGCTTTGTCGGTGAGATTTGTTCAGAGCAGTTTGCCTTTGCCTGTACAGTACCTTACTCTGAAGCTGAGAGAGTGTGACTAGTCCAAGGTCACCCAGTGGGTTTCCAATGCTGAGTGGGGATTCAAACACTAGTCTTCTGAGATAGTAATTTAGGAGATTATCACACCCAGAAATCCTGCCAGGATAGACTCGGGATTTAAAAGTAAAAAATGGGTGTTATCACACTTATCCATTCCCAGGCTGTATGCAGCCAGTACCCATCCCAAGCAGCCCAGCTGCAACAAAGGTCTAGGCTGTAGATGGGCTGCCTGAGATGGGTACAGGCTGTTTTTGACTTTTAAATGCCGCATCTGTCTTGGTAAGATTTCTGGGTGCAATAATCTCCTTACCAAAGGGGCATCTTTTGATGCATTTCACTTGTTTTGTTAAAAGAATAAAGCTGGTGTGTTATCTGAAAGAGGTTTGACCAGAGCCTTGTTGTTTCTATTATACATGTTTACTTTAAAATTGTCTATTTTGTTATATTTCATAAGACGCATTGCTTACAAACTATGTGAGGTAGAATGTTATTTATTCAGTTTTAAGTACATGCTCGATATTACATGCTTTTTAGCCCCTGTAACCTCTTCATATATGCAAAATTGTTGATTTTGGCTTAGCGTTGCAGCTGCCCATTCATTCTGTTTGAAACAGCAATGGAGATCTTTAGCATTTCTCTGACTTGAAATACAGTAGGAAGTTTTGCAGTGGTTTACAATTCCACTAGTGTAGAAGAGTTTAGTCCTGCTCAGAATATATTCAGGGAGAGAACTATCAATTTGAGGGCTGACAGTGTGTTCTTTGTGCCCGGCCAACATCTGTTGAGAAAAGGAGTGGAAACTGGGAGGTGAATTGTGATTTCCCCATGCACTGAGACGCACCATCAGAGCAACCAAGATCTTCAGGAAATCTCCCAGAGCTGAGGCCATGCCAAATGGGATGCCCTGGAGTGTAACTGTTTCCTCCCATGTATGAAACAAAGAATGTTGTGATGGAAATGCCTTGTGAGGATGCATAGTCTTCAAGGACATCTACTGAGAAGAGAAAGTCTGCCTTCTTGAAAACTTCACAAATCAGTCATAGAGGCTGGAATCCTGTTGGTACATCACACTGGTGTAATTATGCTGGCATAAACATAGGTGGCAGGATCACCTATGGGCACAGTAGCAGTAAGACTTTGAAGAAATGAGCAGCTAATGGGAAAGATTTAGATATTGGATAGCACTCAGACATCCCTTTAAAAAATCCTTTGTTACATGTAACAAAAATGCCAATTAGTAGGTTAAAAACATATTTAAGTGGCACAGAACTATCTTTCTAGGCTTTCTTTTCTGGCCCTGCTATCTACTGTCCAAAAGAATATATTTTAAGTACTAAATACTTTATTCAGGTATCATATAAAGTAGTCACAATCTATTTAAATAATTTCATAATTAATAACCTGAAGCATTTAAGTGCCCACTTTCTGTCAACAACTGGTATTTATTTTATTTCATTATTTTCCTCAGTGTGTTTACATCTTTGGTACAGATTCTGGACATGGATTTAATAAGCCCTGGCGAGGAAAGCCATAAACAGAGCGATTACATTTAAATAAAAAGATGACATTTTTATGTTCCTATAGGGAAGAAAATGGATATTTTATTTCATACAGAGAAGCCTAACATGGATGCTAACTGCATACCTCTTTATGACACACAGTTAAAGTATCAGAGCTTTTGATGCTCCCAGCTAGGAAGCTCTTTTATCATTCGGTAATGTCTTTTCTTTTATACATTGCCTTTGTGGGCCTCTGGCCTCTAGTTCTTTTTCTGCAGACTAAAGCAAGAAAGAGAAGGCATGACTGTCTGAGGAACAATCATTAGTCACAATGTAATGAGAAACTTCTTGAGAAAGCTACAGGAACAAAACAAAAAAACAAAAAAAAAATACAGGATTGTACTAAAAATCCATTCATTGAACAAGCACTTCATGGTCTACCTGCATTACATCTCCACAGTGTGTACAAAAAACAGAGATGACATGTTCTTCTCAGCAGTACAGCACAACAAAGAAAGACACAGGGAGGAATTCAAGTATATTTTGTTGAAACACTAAACACTGATGGTTAGCCATTCAGCAATATTGACTTTATTTTGGGTATTTGAATTGATACAGGTCATTGGTACACGGACTCAACACTCATAAAGTTAGACCAGCATTCTTGTAGTGCTGATTCACATCAGCAAGCAAGTATTTAGATTAATATATATATACTAAAACTGTAAATCTTCACTTATTTCATGCATGCATGCATGCAAAAAAAGAAGAATTTCAGGTGTTTCTCTCTGCTGGGTGAAATTATGAGAATTTTCTTAATGCTCGTTTTTCCCATTTAAGGACTTCTATACAAAGAATACATTCAGAGAGAGAGAAAATGTGTTTGTATAAAATGAACTGTTCCTGCACAAGCCCCATTGTTTCCTCACATAAGATCTTGAAACATGATGGGGAAAAAATATTGTGGCAGTTGAGTGGTTTCCCCCCGCCCCCCCAAAAAGAGTAGGATCCTTGACATTTTAAGAATTGCAAGTATCATTTACAACTCTGTTGCATATCAGTATCTTAAAGCAGCTTACAATTTCTTTTTTTTTTAAGTTAAAAACAGTACATGTTAGTAAATTAGGGTCTGATTAGCTTATGTATTCTCTAATACTATGGACATCGGCACCAATTTCACATAAATATTTTTTTTAAAAAAAAAATTATTAGAAGTCAAATGATGCACACTTTTCTTACTGATTCTTTTCCTACTGATTTAAAAGCCATGAGGGAATCTGGTCATTTGGACATATATATAACAACAGCAACAACAACAACAACAAAACTCCAAAAAACCAACAACACTGTAATTGTCCAAGTAATTTATGAAAAGTTTAGGGCATATATCAAAGGAAGATGTTGGCGGTTGTGTACCGCATGATGCCATAGTGTCCATTAATTTATAGAGATTCTGAAAGAGGGGGCTGAACATGAAGAATGACAACACAAATTTAAATTTTATCAGGGCACTTTCAAACTAGACTGGAAGGAGATGTTCTTTTTAACTGGAACAGTTGGAACATATGTACACTCACCTCAGTTTATTTACTGATCAAACCAAATTAAAATCAATAATGGAACACTAAATAGACAACCTGCCCAAGGCTTCTAATTGACACTGCTTTAAATAAAAGTGGGAAGGCCTAATTGATGGTGACTGATAGGGTTCTTCACTTGGTACCAGGGGGGAAGCTTTGTGTACACAAAGTCTACAGATTTAATATGGAATTTTGGAGAATAGGCCATAATTAGAAAGGAGAGATATTAATAATAAGAATATATTTTCCAGTCAATCAATATAACATATACAAATAAGATTAACTATACCAGTCCTCACTTTCATGCTCTTGTCATTCGCAGGTTGAGTAAGGCCTGAAACAGATGGCAAAAAGCACAAGCTTCAGGCCACATTGGGAGCATGGTGTTTATATGACACATGATCCCAAACTGCCCTGAAGGCATGCTAAGGCAACTTAAGGCCCAAACCCAGCCGAAAAAGGAGCAGAAGAAAATCGCTCCTGCTGGTGGTGTGCTCAGAATTGTGGTGCTGGGTCACCATGGTCCCGGAGCAATCACGGCTACTCCTTTTGCCCTGTCTGCATGATCTCTTAGAGAAACAATCCATTCTATATGTGACAGAGAAGAAATGCTGTTCTGGTGATGCAGTATTACTTGTCTTGTCTCAAAGGGTTCAGCATAATAGACTTCAATAACCTCATATAAAGGATTTTCAAATATAATTCAATACATCCAAACTTAAAACAAATCAGAAAAGTCCGCTTAGAAATAGAGGCATGTCTAAAAGGGACATAATATAATAGACTAGTGAACTCTACAGATGCATATTGGTCCAGGTACAGTTGGCCCCTCAGTATCCAGGTATTCTCCATCAATAGATTCCACTACATACAGTATGTGTGTGTGTGTGTATTTCCCAAAACCAAACCTTGATTTTGCCCTTTTATATAAGGGAAACCATTTTAGTAGGCCACTGTATATAATGGGACTTGAGCATCCATGGATTTTGGTATCCTGGGGGTGGGGGGGGGGGGAGAGTGTGTCCTGGAACTAAACTCCAGGGAATACCAAGGGCCTACTTTATGTACTGACAATTATTTACATATAAAACAAACAAACAAACAAACAGCTTCATTTATATACCGCTTCATATCCTTAAGGAGTGTCTAAGCGGTTTACAATTGTAAGCTATTTGCCCCCCAACAATCTGGGTACTCATTTTAGTGACCTCAGAAGGATGCAAGCCTGAGTCGAGCTTCAGCCCTTTGCTGGTCTTGAACTCGCCACCTTATGGTTTTGAGTGAGTGGCTGCAGTACAGGCATTTAACCACTGCGCCACCAGGGCTGTTACATATCCCCTCTGTGTGATCATGATACAAAATTCCTGCATCCAGACAGTACACCATGCTTCTGTGTTATTAGAACTATTCTTACTAATAGCTGGTCTTTTTCAAACCTTTCTCTTAAGCAGGATTAACCGTGATTGAACGAATGCTCAACTATGGGTTAGCATTTATGTTCACACCAGCAGTGATAAAAGCAGATTACACAAGTATTCCAGTGTCTAACTACCTTCCTTTTGCCTTTAGGGCACAGCTCAACATGCTGTCAATGAAAAGATTAAAATCTATATGGCTGAAGTCCGTGATAGTATGTGGTCCCAATGGTTTTTTAAGTAAAGCGAGAACAACCTCCTGATAGTACTTTCCATACTGCAGTTTGGTTGCTTGCCAATTTTAGATTACCACTAGATGTCTGGCAAAGTTGAACAATCGTCATTTATTCATGCATCTAAGCATTCTGTAATATTAAACTCTTTATAGGATATTTATATATATTTAATTGGTTGGGGTGGTTTCCACCTCTGCAAATCAACAAAGGTTGGCTATGCAACTATTATAAATTAAACCACATATTTTATGTAATTTCCATGCTATTCTGTTACTGTAGTTATTGTTTGTAAAATAGAGTACACTAAGATGAAGACAAAAAAGAGAATGAGCTTCCACATGCTGGTATTTTATATTTTTCAGTTCCCCATAAAGTTTTATGAACACACATCAGGGTTAAACTGTTCATTCTGCCATTCCGAAATGTACTGGGGAATACATATTCTCCACAATTACAATTGCCCCACACCCTCTTGGCTTTTAAGGGAAAAATTAAGATACAGATATTTAGTTGAATATGTTAAATTATTAGGACACTACAGTCCTACAGTGTTGGACAGTTCCAACACAAGATCACTCCAACATTTATGAACTCCTGGCAAGAGATTGTAAGTAGGTTGGAAATGAGGGAGAAGTCTCCATTTTCTAGCTTGTGTTCCCTTTTCCATCTACTGCAAGAAATGGAAGCAAAATCATTTAGACCAGTTCCAGGGTGAAGTAAATGGCTTTTGGATTCAACTGCTAGTTCCGACCAGAGCAGACCTACTGAATTAAGAGAACTGACACAAGTATTAACTTCCAAATTTCCATTGATTCAGTGGATCTATACTAGTTGGAACTAATGGCTAGATTTAGGTCAGTGTTCCCCCATATTGGAAGCATGGTCAAAGACTACAATCTAATTCCTTACTATGTCCATATGACTCCCTAATTCTCCACCTTTCTTTCCAAAAATGTCAACAAGTTAAGGGGTATGAATCTTACTATGTGAGGTAAGGGGTATACATCTTACTACATGAGCACAGAGAAGCTTTTAAGATCATTTCTCCTTCTCTGAGACTGAGATTCCAATCTTCTAAAATTATTATTATTATTATTATTATTATTATTCCAACCTGTCCTAGGGTCCCTTAGGAAGCTTTGTAAAGACCGTAAAATCACAGCCCTAGCGTATTAATATTTTACTGTTCTGTTTTATTGTTGTAGTTTCCATTTTATTAATAGCTTTGGTTGTTTTAGTATTTTTATTTTATTTCAGATTCACTGTGTACCTCCCCTCAAATCTTTTTAGCAAAAAATTTGGAATAGCATATGGACAATAAAGCAAGATAAACAAGTACATCTTCAGTCAGGGGATGCATTTGGACATAGCTCTACCTAACCAAGACAGATGGTTAACTATATTGTTACTTTTATTGTAATATTGATTCTTTTTTTTAGGTATCCACAATGGCTCTAGCTCAGAATTAGCTGATTCCTTTGGGCAAACTATTCCTTGTATTCATTCTGAAACTGCCTTAAGATCTATACTAGTTTATAACATTCATTGTAAGTTCTACTGTCCAGAATAGCTAACCTTACCTCACTTTGTTTTCAGAGTTTGCTTATTTACCTGAACTCATTTCAAATAAACCTTTTAATATATGATTTAGTTTAAGGTTCTCCCCTGCCCTGCTACTTCTATTCTAAATGGGCCACACCTTATAATACTAATTTGGTTCTCCAGATTACTTTATATAGTCAAGTATCAGGATTTTAATCCTCTTTCTTATTGTGAAATGGTAAGATTTCGGGTTAACTGCTATTAATCTTGTATCTTGCTATTTTTCCCTAACTAGGAATCAGGTTATACAGTTCCCCTCCTGCTATGAACAAATATATTGTTGTTATACACGTCCATTTTATGTTCATGTCTATTAATCTTTATGTCATTAATTTCATATATGTTAGTGAATGGCAGAAGCTAGTGGACGAAATGAAATGGCAAACAGTAAAACTAACATAACTTGACAAAACTTGTTCTCATCCAGATTAAATGTTTCTTTTTTTATGGTTCATTATCTTCCAGATCATGATCAAGGATGGGTAGAGTGCCATCCACAGACTCCATGCAGACCTTACACATGCCCCCTGGACCACCCTTCTTCTGCCAAAAAAAACGGTAAAGAAGATTGGGAATTCACATTTTATAGATACCGCAGTGCCCAAGAAATAGCATTATTAAAACTTTTTTTTTTTACAAACCCATTGCTGTTGTTTTCAAAACCAGAAGTGGATTTACACTTGTTTGTTTTGTTTTCTATTTTTGGGAGCCTATGGTCCCCAGGTTAAAAAATAAATAAATGGGAATGCATAACCCTGCCTTCACTCATTCAGAGTTCCCCACATTATAGGGATTATAACACTATCTCCAGACAGCATGATGATAGGAGCTTTCACTCAACACATCTGGAAAGCATTTAGTTAAGGAAACCTATTCTAATTTATTCCAAACAACCACATCAGGTATTGACACTAGATTAGACTAGTTATCTTGCTTTCTTTTACACCAAAATGTTTCCTCTAGTGCTGAATGGAAATCTCAACTGAACATAGGAAAGGGAGGCTAATATCACCTCTCTTATCCAGTCCAATCCATTTAATACAAACAGGAAAGGTAACTTCATCCAGATTCTTGGGTGGCAGTTCTTTTTTAACAAAGTATTCGGAAACAATACTAGTAGAGTAGGCTGCCATATGGAGGAGGGAGCAAGCTTGTTTTCTGCTGCTCCAGAGACTAGGACACGGAACAGTGGACATAAATTGCAGGAAAAGAGATTCCACCTCAACATTAGGAGGAACTTCCTGACAGTAAAGGCTGTTCGACAGTGGAACACACTCCCTCGGAGTGTGGTGGAATCTCCGTCCTTGGAGGTCTTTAAGCAGAGGCTGGATGGCCATCTGTCAAGGATTCTTTGACTGGGAGTTTCTGCATGGCAGGGGGTTGGACTGGATGGCCCTTGTGGTCTTTTCCAACTCTATGATTCTATGATCCTATGAGTATTCCTGCCAGAAAGAGACAATCAAAGACACTGCTCACAATCCTATAAAAGAAGGAGACTAGGTAGTCATTTAGTGAAATTCTAGTATTTTTACCCATTATTTCACAAACTTGTCTCCTTATTGTTTTCAAGGATGATTCACTTAAATTATTTACAGCAGATAATAATAAAAGTATTGTGGATCTCCTATCAGAACTTGCCAATTATTATAGATTTGCTACTTAAAAGGAATAATGAAATTTAAACTTCCTCTGAGACATAGCACTCAATATTTATATAATAATTCTGGATTTCAAAGAGGTTTATGTGGATCATCTTACTATAGTCCACATTACAATAATGTAAAGGTACAGCATTGTCAATCCTAAATGGTGGAGAAGGGGCTGAATCTGTAAGAAGGTCACCTAATGAGTTTAGGTCAGAGAGAGGGGATATCAGCTCTCCCTGGTTTTCTGTCCCATCAGTCTGCCACGATTCAATACAGTTGTGTTTGAGTAAAACATGACCACTTTTCTTTCATCCTTTCTTTTTGCCAGAAATGCTGAAATATGACTGATAGTGGAGCTGTGAATATCTGAAGGGCTGGGCTGAGATTTAGCAAATCCACCTCCTGAAGGTGGGGGTGGTAAATTATTGAGCATGCGTTTGGGGATTAATAAATGTAGCTCAGATTGTCCTGAGTAATATGCCCTCATCAAGCTAAAGGAAGAATTTGAAAATTAGGTGATAAATGAAACCTCAGTCGTTTAAGCTGTGAAGCTGATAAAAACAATCTGGTCAAATTTTGAAATGGCACTGGGGATCAGTTTCTCAAAATTTTGTGACTGCTCTGTCAGGAGCATTAAATCTTCATCTTTTGAAGCTCAAAAGACAAGGAAAGGTTATTGAAAGCTTGAGGAAGGACTGTAATCCAGAATCCAGCAATATCTAATGTAAACCTGGGACCAGTTCTAGTTGTAGACTAGACTGCAGAATTTGGTTTGTTTGTTTGATTGACTGATTGATTAAAAAAAAAAAAAGAATTCACCCATACTTGGCCTGTAATAATGACAGTGAACAAAGACTTGGTTTTTCTTAGTTTGGTGGAATAAATGAAAGAGAGTACACCTAATGGAAAGAAGCATAGGGGAACCAACGGATAGCACTTTGCCTCTAGGCCTCACAAATTTGGAGCTGCCATTGGGGGAAATGGTAAATGCTCTAATGCATTGTCTTTAACCAATCCATCTTTCTGATTATCCAGACAGGACTTGAGCAAAACCAGTGATTACTCACAGTGATTGTATCATTTATTCGCATTGCTTCCCATCATACAATGGGACTCTGCACAGTCTAAAGAAAGCTAAGTGCACTTATATCTCATTGAATCCATTATCTATTGCAGATGTTGATCTTTTTGTGACTTCTCAGTTGTCATTTTTGTTTTGTTTTGTACTTTCTGCTGCAAGGCTCCAAAAGTGCTACCAAATATTGCTCTCAATTGTCATGAAGATGTCTTCATTTGATGACAATTTTATTTATTTGTTTTATTCTTTATTTTAGTAATCCCAATTTTTACTGATTGTTTTTATAGCCATAGTATGCTGAGTAATTCTATCTGTTAACATGATTTGTATGTAATATATATTTTTAAGTGAGTCTGAACTTTTTAAAAGGCCAGTTGGGTGTAAACAATAAAAACTGGAGTTGGGTTCACTGAATTTAAGGATTTCCATTCAACTATTAGTACTATTAGGGTGTATATTATCACACAACACAAAAAATAAAAAGGATAAGTCCAATGCATAGAAAAGATTTTAATACCCATTAGTAAAGTGGATCATTTTCTACATGACTGAGTTGAAAACTGGTTATTAGAATGTGAATACAGGTTATGGCATGGAAGATTGGTGGGTCGAATGATAGAAATCCTGTTTTCTTTTCCATAGAATTGTAACTTGTAGTTTTATCTTTCCTCCTTTGAAATGGTGGGCATGAATATTTACTGTTTTATTCAAGACAGTTCTGGTTCATCTCATTAATAAGTTTGACTTTCTCTCATCCTCACAAAACTACAGAACTCTAGCTGCTAAACAGTAAGAAGAAATCCAATACGTAATTTTCTGTTCATTGTGTCTCCAAACAACACTCTGCATCACACCTGTCTTAAAGTCCATAAACTCAGTTAGGATTGCCACCAGCATTAAACATATATTGGGTTAATCTTCCTTTTTTTCTGGTACATGTCCACCAGTGGAATATGATAAACAAGTTCATAAAATGTTGCTTTTCCAAGTCCCGTCATGTAATAAATTTGCCACTCTTTGAAAACTTTAGATTTGTTATTTTATGAAAGGTAATGTAATTTTATCAGGCATAATAAAAACACTTGTTCAAGATTCTTTTGTGTATTAGAAAGTCTGAATGCACTGATCATATTATCACATTATCTCTATGACAATAAAGAAAAGAACAAAAATTATAAACATGTCAATTGAATTTGGAATCGCTACTGTCTGTGGTCTGCTCCAACATAAGGGAATAAATTATATTACTCTAGAAAAATAATTGTTTTCTGAATCTATTGCTTGAACTTCTTATCCCTCTATTGCTCAGTGAATGTCAATAGCATTCACTATAGCATTTACTCTGACATTGCAGAGCAAAAACTGATTTGTCCAAAAGTTTCTCTCCAAAGGGCAACTTATTTAGAAAGTGTGGACTTCTGTAGCTGGGATTTTGTCAAAACGACTCCTTAGATTCTGCTCTTCTGCCTACATGCTGTAATACTTAGCTGGCATGTATGACCAAACACACATTGTGGGTCATCTTTATAGGAGATCCATTAAAACCAAGCAAACTAGTCACAAGTAAATCAAGTCTCACTCAGTGGCATCACTAAGGTTGGTGTCACCTGCTGCAGTAACTCATGGCGTCAGCCCATTTCCCACTCCCCACCCGGACCTCTTCCTATACCAGACTATACATAATCCTTAGTAATTTGACAAAATTAGCAACTATAAAAACACAAGCAGCAACAAAAACAACAGTGCTTACTTGTAGCATGCCGATGAAACCACATGATTCGAAGCATCATCGTAACTGAGAACAGCCAGCCCTCCCTTTACGCGCAGGATCCTTTCTGGAAACCATCACCACCACCACCCATGTAAGAAGAAAACTGTGAATGCTCACATGTGCAAGTGGTGCGGCATGGCACATGAGCCATCCATTTAATTGTACTGCATCTTCAGTATAAGCTGAAAGCCACGTGAGGAAAGCCGGCATATGGCGTGGGCTGACTGTAATAATGACTGTAATAATCTCTGACTGGAGCGCAAGGGCATTAAATGGTTCCAAAAGTAAATTAACATAGAGTTTTAGTTTTGTAGGTATATTGATAGAGTACAAGCTGGGCTTACAAAAATGTTTTTATGGTTAACTAACTACAAGGGTTATTTTTATTTTTAAAAAATAAGAAATTTATGTTGAAACGCTACACAAAAAATTATAGACAGCTATTTTGCACTGATCCCAATGTACAGAACATGAATCTTTACATTTTAGAAATGATCAGATGTGTCTACTGAGTTCCAGTCTGCTCCAAAGACACAACAGTCCCAACAGTGACATGATAGCATTTTTGTGGATGCTTTAAAAATTCCAACACACTAACAGCATGCTGGAGATCAGAATCTACACCATTCTCTTTGTGTTACAAGGACACACAGACATGAAGACTCTGAAATTTAATCAATAGGAGGTAATTAACATTCTGCTTATTTCATGCAATTACAATGTGTCAAAACAGATGTGTCACTGCTTGCAGAAATTTTGTTGTCATAAGGGACACCCACTCTTTCTAATCTGCTAGATTATTTTATTTAAGCTTTTAGGAAGTACATCTCAGAACAGGAGCTGGTATAAGGTAGATCAGTATCTACTACTGTAACCATAGAATCATAGAGCTGGAAGATACCACAGGCCTCTGAAAACTGCGTATAGATTGTAACATGTGATGTTCAGACATAGAGGAATTTCCTCCACCAGTACAGGATGGAAAGCTGCTGTTGGACACAGCTTTGTAGACCAAACACTGAGTACAGCTGTAATATAGCCATTTTTTTAAAAAAAAAAAATCATAAACAGTACAGTTATTTGTAATAGGTCACAGTTTGGGGGCAAAGAGGTCTTAAGTCATATTCTCAAAGCAACCTGATGAGTAGGGTTGCCATTAAATTTTTTATCTAATTAGGAACATTTCAAGTTTGTTTGTTTGTTCATTATTTTCAATGACAACAATAGTTTCTAGGCTTGTAAGCAGAAGTTCCAAGTTTCCATTCCTATCAAACCTAGTTTGAAAAAAAAGTGACAAAAAGGTCATCAGTAATGTAACAAGAGAGTACCTTCTTCGTGCAGTAATAAATTGCTTTTTAGAGATTAATTGTAGTCTCCTGTTCCTTTCTTGATACAGAGGGAAAGGGAGAGGAAGGGTGCCAGGCAGTGGCTGCCATTCTGTGAAAGAGGCCTTCCTTCAGGGACCACCAATGCTGTGAAATTCTGGGAATTATAGTTTGCTGCGGGGCCCAGAGCGGAGCTCTGCTCCGCTCTGGGCCCCACAACAAACTACAATTCCCAGAATTTCACAGCATTGACCACAGAAATGGTGACCCCCAGTGGGCACTGCCCCCCGCCCCCCGCATCCAAGTAGCAACACCACTGGTCTCACTGAGTTCACCAGATTTCTAAACATGACTAAAGTCTAAACTGCACTGCAGAAATAATGCAGTTTGACACCACTTTAACTGCCATGGTTCAATATTATGGAATTCTTGGATTCTGTCATTTTGTGAAAAATTCAGCTTCCTCTCTGTGTGGTGCCACAACAAAATACAAATGCAAGGATTCCATAGAACTGAGCCATGACAACTGAAGCAGTCTCAAACTGCATTATTCCAAGAGTGTAGATGATACCTAATTCTGGATCCAACCCAAAGTCTTTAGCAATGTCCTTCCTCAATCCAAATTTTTGCCAGCTAAAGATAATGCATTATTGATCACAAACATCCGCTGCTGCTGCTGCTGCTTCTTCTTCTTCTTCTTCTTCTTCTTCTTCTTCTTCTTATTATTATTATTATTATATTCCGCCTTTCCCCAAAGGAATCAAGGCGGATTACAAAACAATAACAACAGAATACAGGAATAAAAATACAAAGTACAAACAGTAATGCATTATGCTATCCCTTTACACCCCCATTACTTAATAGTAAAACACAGTAACAGTTAAAGTAGTTACATAAAAATTAAAAAATACATAGCATAGCAAATAAAGCATAACACAGCATAATAATTGAAGGGACAACCCCCAACTCTCCCCCGACAGCAAAGTAACAATCAATACAATTACATACTTAAAATAGTTATACCAGTTATAAAACAAACAAACAAACAAAAAACCAGGGAATGGAGTAGAACCATCAGGTGCAAACGGGGCTAGGATTTAAGGCAGAGTTTAAGTGCGGGGCTGGTGGATGAGTGCTGGTCTCTAGGAGCCTTCAGGCCTCGGCTTCCCTTGCCTCCTTATGACCAACGGAAAAGCAAAAACAAAAAAGGAAGGGAAAGGAAGGGAGGGGGGGCAGAATTGTGATGGATAGGAAGGAAATAGCTGCCACATCATTTGTTGGCTCTGTAAAATATGCTTAATATTTAAATAGGGCTAGTGCAATTACACAAATTGTTACAGGGAATATTTAATGCTAAACATCACCCCTCCATTTCTTCTAGGGAAATCAAATTTTAAACAATGCTAGCAAACTAATCAGAAAAATGGCACAGAACTAACTCAGGAACACCAAAATACAACCAAAATCAATAAGGGAAAATGCTGCAGAAAGGTTCAGCAACTGTACAGTCCCTTCCTCCACCCCCAATATATTTTTGTTCTTTATCTGTTATAGTATTTATCCACCTGACAACTGAACTTTGTCCCATTGCATGTCTCATCTAGAGAGTGTTCACCTTCCTTAGCTTTCCAGAGAGCAAAAGTACCAAGAGCATTTCTTTGAAATGCAAGAAAATGCATTTGAAACCTCTTGAAAAAGCTGAAATTACTCATCAGCAGAAAAAGAAAAAAGGCAACCATGAAAATATAAAAGAACAATGGATACCTCAAAGAATTGTAAACACCATTAAAGCTACCTTTTTTCTGAAGTCAGAAAAGAGGAAACCGGGAATAAGGGTCTACTTAGAGGTCCAATGGTACCAATGCTGATGCCATTCAAAGATCAAGTGAAAACATCTCTTTTTATTAGAGCCCTCAATAGCCAATTTACACGTGTTATGAATTATATTATTTAATTTTTTTCAACATGGTTTTAAATTCTGTTCTTTTAAATTTTAAATTGTTTAATATCGTTTTAGCCTTCTAAATTTTTTCTTACTGTTTTCAACAATTCTGAACTGAATTTATTGTATACTGCCCTGAGAACCTCAGATATAGGGTGGAATATAAATATTTCATTAAATAAATACATATTCTATTAAATTGATTTTGCCTCAAGAAATATCAGCTTTTTAAACATACCCTACTGTAATCTATTGAGATATTGCTTTCAGATCAGGTATACCAATATCATAACTGGCAAACAATTTAATTGTTTGTATAACTGGCAAACAATTTTAAAATTTAAACTTTTTATTTAAAAAAATATAAAAATATTTAAATAAGCAATTCTGCTAAAAAGAGAAATTTAATGAAACAGTGGTAATAGTGAGCTAAAATGAAATATCACAAGAAGAGAGACATAATGTGAACAAGGTACATTTCTGAGAAATTGTGGATAAATAATTCTTTCCTATTAAGTCTCAAGAAGGGTTACTATTGGTAGTTACAAGCAGAACCACTGTTAACAGTGGAGCCTCTGAATGACAATATTTAAAAGGGACAGAGGTCACTGTAGCCATTTTCAGAACCATTTATTAATTAGATGTTCCATTAATATTTGACAGATGACTGAAGTAACTGACAGATCACTGAATAAATTCATGGCTTAATATGTACAGCTCCATTTAAATTTTCTTTAGACAAATCTCCAGGGATTTCCAGTTAATTAAATGCACTTTATTTTCACATATCCATGATTCTCATGGTTGACAGGCATGGCTTCTCTAATTTTTGTAGAGATCTCTTTAGATAGACAGACAGGCACACTCACAGGCACACCGTTTTTTATCACAAAGCAGAACGAGATACTTCTGTTACTCTGTTATGTCATGACTGGTCATATCATGCTGCTAGGTTAGGAGAATCACAGCTTTACCCAATTACAACCTTCATAAGAATTTAAAGATTCCCTACTCCAACCATGGCAATGTAAAAAAAATCTGCCGCTGGGGCCACATCTACAATGGCCATTTAACCAGGAGCCAGTCTGGAACATTATGCCCTGAACCAAACATGATGGTGACCATGAGCACCAGGCCAAATCCAGTGCAATGCTGTGTCACTGTGCACACAGACACCACATTGGCCCCTCTGACCTGTCCACCTTAGTGCCATTGTCTACAGGAGCCTAGACATCACTGTCACTTCTGCTGAAGTTAGAATGGGGTGCCCCATCATATGATCCAAAAGGAGTGGGTCTACCCTCTCCTTATTGATTGCACGGATGCCCCATTATGTCCTTAGCAAAAGCAACAGAGAAGCATGAAGCTGCTTGGCTGGGGAGGCAGTGGCGGGGGCAAAAAGGTTCCATCTCCTTCCCTGGATGGTTCATCACAGGGTACGGCACCACATTTGCTATCTTGATCAGGTCAAATTAGACTCAACCCAGCGGTCCAGACAGCCAAGAGAATCAGATTAAATCATGCATTCTCTTAAAATAGATTAACATCTTAAAACTACAGTTTTGCTGTGGATGTGGCTGTATATCATATGGACAGATCACACAGTGGTTAGGGGGAATCGAGTGTATTGCCTTAGTTTAGAAAAGCCCTGAGAGGTTGCTACTCAACGTTAAACCTCTCATAAAGGAAGAATCCTGGGATGTGGTGGCTCAAGTGCTTAAGACGATGACTCTGTTGATCGCAAGGCTAGCAGTTTGAGGCCTGAGTGCTGCAAGATGAGCTGAGCTCCCATCACTAGTCCCAGCTTCTGCCAACCTAGCAGTTTGAAAGCATGCAAATGCAAGCAGATAAATAGGTACCACCTATGTACCTAGCTACCTTTATTTATTTATTTATTTATTTATTTCCACCTTTCTCTTAATGAAGATAAAAATACAACTCCACCATTAAAAGGCACTTCTGCAACAGCCCATTAACTGTCAGCATTCTGCACACAGCATTTTGAACCTGTGAAAGTTTCCAAACAGTTTTCAGAGGGAGCTCCACATACAGTGTGTTACAAAAATCAAAAAAGCAGTAATCAAAGTATGTGCCTGTGTCCAAATCTAACAGCTCCAAGAAGAGGTGCAACGGGTGCACTACCTTTCAGTACTATATTTGAGGCACTAGCCTAAATTTAAACCCTATCACCACCTTCCCCCTTTACTTGTGTGTCATATCTTAAGTCTGAGGATGCAGAACTGTCAAATAAGTGATCGCTATAGCAAGTACATTTCTATACCGCTTATCAGTGCACTTAATACACCACAAAATATTTCTGATGCAAAAACATGGAGACTTCTTGAGAAACCCATCGTTCTCTGCCTGTGACCTCACTGGAATGGAGACATATTGGATTGCAAAGGGGGGGAGGATGTTGACATGCAAATGGACTTTAAATTTCCTGGACTTCGAAAATCTACATAATCTATTTCGCTTAGCATTGGGATCTGGAAAGACTTGCTATCATGTGCTCTTCACCATACCTAAGACCGGGATGCTGGACACTTTACCAAAATGATAGTGTTCACAGAGAGAAGGGTTTTACCCCCAGTAAAGACCATACCACATCCTCCTTTAGTGGGTCACAACCTTCCTTGTTGTAATGATACATTCATCATCCCCCTTACCCACTTTTTCAGTCCCTCTCTGACTGTTTTTATGAACCGGGAAGGGCATCTGACCAGTATGCATATGGTGTTTAACACCTCTCCAAGGCTTCTGTCCAAAGCCTTAGGTTACACAAATTGAAATACAGTCAGCCCTCCACATTTGTGAGTTTCAGATTTGTGGTTTCGACTATTCATGTCTTTGTAGCTGCTGCTTAACAAGGCCAGTCTCTTCTCACACCTTATCCTTCTTCCCAGTCAGCCAAAACCAATATTCCCCTGCTTTGCCAAACTTTGCATCCTCCTCATTTCCAAAGACCTTCCCTTTAAATCTGGTGTTTGCAGCCACCCTTGGAAGGATCCAAATTCTTTCCCCTCCTCTTCCCCTCCCTCTCTCCCAGTCAGACAAAAGCAACACTGTACCTTCCCTTTGTGGTGATGTTTGTGAGCATCAGATTCATTGTGGAAATACATTGAAAATGAGGAGAATAACAAAGTTTGTCAAAGTGGGGAAGATATAGTGTTGTTTTTGTCTGGCCAGGAAGGAAGGGGAGGAGAAGGAGAAGGTGATGGTGGTGGTGGTGGACCCTTGGCAGCCATTACTGCTAACATCAGATTGAAAGTGAAAGCAGTTTGGAAATGTGGGAGAGGTTATGTGTTTCAATGCTGCAAAGAGAGTTATGGGTGGTGCTCTTGGTGGGAGAGGACTCTTTATCTTTCATGTTGGGTGGGTGGTGGCTAACATAGTCATGGTTTTCCCACTTTCACAGGGTTCCTCACTCCCTAACCCCCACGAATGTGAAGGGGTGACTGTATATCCAATAACATAGGACAAAACATGTGCCAAAGTCACATCTCCTGGACTTTTATGAACTACAGCATCCAGTTCAGAGAAGATTTGAGCATTCTGTCAGCAAAGTGTCATACAAATTATTCATAGAAGACTGCTGAATGATCTGTGTTCTGGTTTTGCGGGGCAGAGTCTAGAAGGACCCAACTATTTGAGACATCTTTGGGTGCCATAAGGTTCATAAGATAGAGTTTACGCCATAACCTGTTACAATGCACCCCTGCCGTACGTGAGTGCACCAAATATGGCTTCAAGCCTACGTTGAAGCCGTATGGCAATGAAACAAATGGCACATGCACCCATGGTGTGCATGCTGTGCCACACCACGAGCACATGCTCCATTGTTTGCAATGGGGTGCGAACATACATGGAATTTCCATCACGCAGGGGGTCCACAACGGATCCCTGCATAAGGGAAGGGTCCATTGTATACTGATATTTATCAATCTACTGTCCACAAAACAGAAGGAATACTGGGATGTCTGGCATTCCCGGCCTTGTCCTTTCTTCTTCCCTTGGAGGTCTCGAAATGTTTGTCCTGTTAAGGCAAGGAGCATGGGAATTATAGTCATAGAAATGCAAAGCTGTATGTGAGAACCAAAGTCTGTAAATTTCCAGCACAAGGTGAGATAGTGTAGTGAGACATGTACACAACAACAACAGATGTGAGTATAGCCATAACACACACAGAATAGCAACACAAGTTCCGGAAAGGAAGGTCATGGAAAAGGTAAACAGCGACATCATTGAAAACATCACATGAGTGTTTAGGTCATAGTAAGAGGTTGGACTATAGTATGGGAAAGTGTGGAAATAACCAATAGTATTGATTGTACACACCCAGTGGGTGGTAACAAAAGTTGAACTATTTCAGTATTGTTCTGGTGAGCCATTGTTCTCTGCGCCGCAGCACTGCACCATCCTCCACATCATCAACAATGTGAACTAGAAGGTGAAGACCTGAACTTGTAACTAAGTTTTGTGCAGGAGGAGATGAGTATGTATATAGCTTGATTAGCATAGCCAGAGTGTGTTTAGCAAGAGCAAGAAATGTGTTGCAAAGATGTTTATTGTTTTACTATAGAGTTTGTATAATTCAAGTAGTCAATAAAGATAGTTTAGTGCACAGCTCGCGTGGTTTGTTGACTGCATGAAGGGGGAAGCAGCAACAGTGATTCCAGAAGTTCCAGAGCTGATGTTTTGTTCCTGAGCCGCTTCATGGGCAACTCTGCTACCTGCAACACATCACACCATTGATCAGTTCTGATCAGCCCAGTCTGAACAGATGGTGAGGACCTGAGCCTGGGTGAAGTGCATCACCTCCCATCATCCCCAACATGTCCTCATCTTTAAAACCACAATAATTTCCCAATCCATATATTTCTCTCATATATTGTGCATTATAGGCAATGACTATAACTCCCCAATCTTCCTTATCTTCTGTTAGCACTAGAGTCAGAACGTAAGAGTTTCACATTCCAGATGAATTTAAGGTGCATGTAGTCAGGAAGAAACACATTTATTTTTCATGGAAAGTAATCTCAGCTGGATATAGACAGCTCCGATATATTCAAAAAAATAAAATTGACAGAATATGGTAAAAGAGGTCTCCCTCCATCCCAAGACTAGTAATTCAAGAATACTAATGTACACTGAAATTTGTAAATCAACTCACACAACAGTATGCCTCTTTAAAGTATGCAATCATACATCAGGCAGAACATTACAGGCTTTTGCAGACTTCCAGAAACAAAATGAAACAAGAATTCATGAATAGATTTTGACACATTCAGTATCGATAAAGGCCGTAACATTTCTGTACGTCTTTCCTCATGGCTGGTGCTGACAGTTTGACAGACAGCCTGACAAAGGTACCATCCTACCTGTCAAAAGACTAACCACCTGACAACAAGGGAACCCAGTGCAGGTTATCAGATTCTTGACACAAACATATGAGGAAAGCTTCACACTGTCTTCACCTATATCTGGCATTAAAATTTCTTTGCTGTTCTCCCTCACAAAACTGAGGATCTGGGAGAAAAAAATATTCTCGTTATATGCCCATAATTTACTTATTTCTTGACAACATTTCAAAAATCACCCTTTAGTAAAGGTTCATAAAAAGAGAACAAAATAAAAATAAAACAAAACTAGCCTATTTTGAAACAGAATGCTAAATATACATTGTAAAAGCCTAAATAAAGCACTTCATTTTATCATCAATGCTTTGCTTTGCTTTGCTTAGGATTCATGTAAGATAAATGCATCATTTTAGAGAGCCTGTGTAGGGTAGTAATTTCAATGTTGGACTAAGTAGGATCCAAGGAGACTAGGGTTCAAATTCCCACTCAGCTATGGAAATCAGATGGTTAAGCTTGAGCAAGTCACATTAGCTCCACCTAAGAGAACCAGGGCAACCCTCCTCTGAACAAATTCTGGCAAGAAAACTACATGGAGTTTATCAAATGGGAGGAATTTCTCTTTATTTCAAATGGAGCCAATTGGAGCCAATTTGAATTCACGTGAATTCGCTAGTTTAGCGAATTTATGTGAATTCCAATTGCATTCAGAATGCATTCAGAATGACTTCCCATTACCCAAAAATGACTGCCCATTGCCCAAAATTGCATGAGATGCTTTAATACGAAATAACGTAAAACCCATGATTGCATTCAGAATTACTTCCCTTTTGCCCAAAATTGTGTGAGATACTTTAATACGCAATAATGTGAAACCCCATGATTGCATTCGGATTGCCATTAGATTACACTTCCAATTTCTGTTGTCTGCTAAACTCCCATGACAGGTTTATATTACTGTCACCGTAATTCACAACTGACATGAAGGCATACAAGAACAACACTTTAAATTCCCCAAAAGAACTCAGATTGGTGCCATCTCTTGCGTGAGTCCAGTAAACAGTCAAGATTGCAATGTTTTCCATGTCCTTTGGTCCCCAAAATCTGGATTGCCCTTTGGTACTGTTTTGTGTTTTTAAATCTAAGTTTTAAAACATGGTTCCAATTTATTCTACAATATTTTATATTTGTGCAATTCATGATGAGCTGAGAGGCAATAAACAAACATTCCTTGAGGTCACTGATGGAAGCAGGAAGATTAGCCTTTTCCTCCACCGCCTGAACCAAATTATTCCTTCCATGCCACTATGAAAAGCACAGAAGTAGTTATTGTGGTTGGTCCAGTTACTGAAGAAAATATGGTCATAGCAACAGGGGTGCCATGAAGCCATAAACAACAGACTTTTGGAAGCCTAAGGACAGCCTGTAGATTGTGCACAGACAATGTATAAATGATACTTCTTTGCTTCCAAAGTGTAGACATTATTTAAGTATTACCATTAATGAAACAGCAAGAAATGGTTTGTTAAGAAGCAAAAACAAAACAAAACAAAAAAAAACAGGAATCTAGTAAAACCAACCCTTGAAATATATTACATTTAATACTGCCTCAAATATTACACAGGGCATATTTAACGGCTACATAGAAAAAAGTTAGGGGTGAAAAGAATAGGTTTTATATGCAGAGTTGAGTCAACAAAACTGATCATATTGCAAGAGAATTGCACATCCATCAAATTAAAGAATGGAGACGATGGCCTCATCTGCACTGCAGAAATAATGCAGTTTTGATACTGCATCAGCTGCCTTGGCTTAATGCTATGGGACTCTGGGATGTGAGTTTTTTAGCCTTCTCTATTAGGGAGATCTGGTGCCACAACAAACTACAGATCCCAGAATTCCACAGGATTCCACTTGGTAGTTAAAACTGTGTCAAACTGCATTATTTCTGCAGTATAGATGGAACCTCAAATTAAAAGTGATGGGGGGGGAGGGTTGAAATTAAGGTTTTACATAGTATCAGACTTGGCATTAGAAGCCCTTGAGGCTTCTTGACTGTAGAAACTAAATGGGGAGATGCTAATGGCTGTTAGTCCTCACCCCAGTTTCCCACCTACTTACTTTGTAATAAAAGGACCAAAGGAAAAGGGCTGCAACACTTGAAAGATGTATCATCTCCAAATAAGACTGCTGCAGTTCTCTCATATTAGTCAAATCCTATGTAAGCCATCTTAATCATTGTGACAGATCTGGTCCCATTATATTTTGAACACTGTACAAAGAGAGCTAAAGAATTACTTTTTAAGAAAGAATGGCTGTATGTTCTCTCTTTAACAGACCTTCCTGGATGATGCATGTGTTCCCCCAGAAGGGTCTTTTTTTTGTGTGTGCAATATGACTTCAGTAAACTAGGAATGAAGTCACTCCTTAAAGTAATGAGAATGCTAAGTTACACACAAAAATATATACTCCGAATTCTGATAAAACTGAGAGGGAAACCAATTCAGGAAAAAAACTGGTATACTTGCTATTTGATCAGAGCTGATACATACATTTAGAGTAGCCAGATTCACAGTAAAGTTTACAATGAGTGTTGTCAGTAAGATTTTTAAAAATGGTCCACTAAATTTGGAGAAAAGTACAGCTTTAATTTAAAAATTAGACAAGTGTCTTATTTTACTTCTTTTATGAAGTTATTCTTCTTCAGTGTCTTAAACATGAAAAAAAACCATTTTAAGTGAGTTATAAAATGATTGCAAAAAGACTTAAGGGTAACTGACTTGGGTCCAAATCACACTACAGAAATAATCCAGTTTGAGATAGCTTTAACTGCCCTGGCTCCGTCCTAGGGAATCATAGCAATTGTACTTTTCTTGCAGCAACAGAGCTCTCTGAGAGAGAAGGCTAAATGTCTCACAAAACTAAAGTTCCCAGAATTCTCTAGCACTGAGCCAAAGCAGTTAAAGCGGTCTCAAACCAGATCATTTCTGCAGTGTGTTTTGGACCATTGTCCTCTCTATCCCACCCTACCCTGCCACCATGTAGGGGATGGCAAACAATAGTTTGTTTGCCATCACTTTATGTATTTTATCCCATACTTTCAGTGATCAAATCAGTGGGAATTCCACTGGAATTTATTATATCGTACTATACAACATCAATAAAATGTTTTCCTCTCTCGGTGAAATATATCATGTTCAACAGACAGCACAAGAAAATTAAGCTTTAAACATTTAAAGAAATATACAGAGAATAAACTTCTCCAATTATTGCTTTACGCATTTCTACATTTTTCCTGCACAATAACCATTAATAATCCTATCTTCAACCAACACAGCAAATCCAACATTAATTGCGTGAACAAAAAATTAAAACTCAGTATTACAAAAAACAAAACAAAACAAAAAAACCTCCACACATATAATTTTAAGTTGCAAACTAAATCATACTGGCATTCCTCAGTTAAGGAGTTACACTCCACTTTTTCTTGGGTCCTTACAATAATAATTACTACATGCACAGGTGAGCCCTTCAATTACTTTTAACAGAATTTAGCATGTTTAGCGGTCTTTTCAGAACTAAAAATTGTATGAAAATAAAATGTTCTGGTATCAATGCAAAAGATGCACATGTGGGCTAGGATCCACCTAAAGGTCAGTTGTCATTAACTATCCTTGTTTTTCCATTGGTTTAAATAGGATTTTTTCTAAGTCTGTGGGAACAGAAAGAAAAATAAAAAGCAAGGCCACACAAAAGGGCTCTAATTTCAAAGGTAAGAGATTGTCATAGCTTAGAAAGTTGTGTGTATGTGTGCATGTATATCTCCCAGGATGCCTCAACCAATCCACCCAAAGTCCAATTCACAACAGTTCAGTTCACAAAGCAAGCCTTCCTTATGAGCTCTGTTCTTAAACAATTTACTTGCAAATACATTGCAGCAGCAAGAGGAGCAAATTGGCTGGCATATCTGGCATGTATTATGGCAATGCTAAAACCAGTGGATTCTAGAAGGACAGTGGTGGAAAGTGAGGGGGTCAAGAGAAACTGCAGGGGAGTTTGTCCTTAAATACATACAGGAGAAAGAAATGAGATGCCATGCTAGTTGATGGGCAAGAATGAGGCACTGATTCAGAAAACATTTTCACCCTCTTGTGCCAGAGATTGGTATCATATTTGTGCCCACTGGATACAATTGTTCCTTTCTTTTTCAGAAACTCTCCAGCAGGGCCTAGAAGCAGATAGACTGGCATTGGTCAATTGGCCACCCCTTTAAGTAGCACTGATATAGACTATACTACCATAGTGTCAACAGGCTTTCGGGATTTATCCACAGCTATGGAAACAGGAAAAACTTACTGAAAGTTCTACACTAAGTAACTCATTTAGACTCTAATGCTGTGAGAAAAAACACTCTCTTGTTCTTTTTTCTTAGGTGGAAATCAGATGGAGGAAACATTCTTGTTTGTCGTTCTACGTGTTGTTAAAATTCTGTTTTGTGCTTTGTTTTTTTTAAAAAAAGACTCACTTTTCCTGACATTTTAACACCAAATTCAAGCACAAACAGAACTATTTTATTTGTACCTAAAGGCTGGGTTCTTTATACTTATGGAGTGCAGAAAATAGCTTTGTTTTTTTCAGAAGGCGAAGTTTGCAAGTTTCAGTTTTTTGTTTTTGTTTTTTACTTTGCATGGAAAGGGGAGCTCTGGATGTTTTTGCTAGATATTTTTTTTAAAAAACACAGTACCTTTTAAAAAAAAGAAGGCATGCCCAACCGAGTATCAAGAGCCAATACTAAGCAAAGAGATCTTGTCAGCCAATTCACTATAGCATAATGAAATCTGAATGTTTACTAACCGAATTGCCTACTCACCCTCCCCTTCTAAAATGTGGGGGTTTTATTGGGAGATATCTCATTTTTTAAAAAAACTAAATAGTTTGGATAGACCTTACTGAAAATTTCTGTACTTGTCGAACAAGAGAAAGTGTTTCCCCACTTCCAGGTATAGACTTTCATCAACTGTTGACAACTCCCCTCGGGATATAAAGCATAAAGCTGCAACCTCTCAGTAACCCTGGACCTATTCATCTCTGCGGGCCTTGGATTCTTCCAGGCAAGCCCTTTGTATCCACAGATTCTTTGTCCATGGATTCAAGCGTCCACAGCTTGGGAATTTTCTTTTTATAAGTTCCTTGGTTTTTCCATTTTATACAACATTTATAAATGTTGTTGCATTTAATGGTGTTTGAGTATCCATGGATTTTGGTACCCATGGGGGGGGGGTACTGCAGTAGCTTGAAGAGCATCCTTTCGCACCTCTTTGCAATTCTTGCCTCTTTGCTTATTTCCAGCTCTGCCTTCTAGAGTGCTCTGACTGCCTTCTCTGGTCCTGCCTTTTGGTTTGTCTCTCTGTCCTATTTGCTCTTTGATCTGGACTCCTGGGTCCTGACTTACTCCAGACTGCTGCACACAACCCAGCCCCGACATAACCTTCCACCATGTACTGCACCAATCCTAGAAATGCCAACTAGAAACGGTCATATCGGTGAATGGTTCTTGGGGATGAGAACTGGATAAAGAGGATATCTACCTCTTTCTGAAAAAGCAGGCATGTAATCTGGGAGGTACTACATATTTGTTCCTTGAGACTAGGTAGCTTCAGCAGCATGGAAGATTTCACTATAGGCTATCAGATTGGATATGGGACAGAGATTTTTAATCCTCAATAGATTGACAAACATAACATTCCATAATATTCCACCAAGATGAAGGTACATGTCTTCCCTTGCCTTTGAAAACCTGAATTTTTGCTGCAGCCATTCACTCCCAACTTGGTTTTTGCCTCCCTAGTGGACAGCAGGGAAGCAGAACACCAGAGATGCATGGTACTTTTCTGCCCCCATCCCCACACTTTCTAAAAATGTGGAGGGCAGGAACGTGTCTAGGGCTAATCAGAACATTATTTCTGCTACATTTTAAACACATCAATTTGCTCAGATTACAGCAGGGAGGAGGAGAGTGTGGGCTTCCAAATGGCACTGGATTGCAGTTCCTATAATCCCTACGTTGGTTAGGTCTGCTAGGAGTTGCAATCTAGCTCCTAGCAGACCTAGCTAGCATAGTTAATGGTTCACACATTCATCACCACTGACAAAAAAGACTTTTCTGCAGAAGTAGGAGTGCAATTAATTTTTTTAAAGTTCCCATGATAGCCTCACCAACTGACAGCTTTTGGATTTGCCTCAAGGCAATGGAAAAACTCACCCAGCATTTAACTCGCCCAGAGTTAAATGCTTCCCTTATACGTGGATATCAGAGTGCTCGTGTTTATTTATTAAAACATCAACATGGATTATTACTAAATCTTGTCTCAAGAGTATGTGCTTTCTAATGACTTTTAATCAAGAACAGATAGGCTGAAGAAGAGGAGCTGTTCACTTCCATTAGAAGCTCCCACCCACAACTTATATTTCTGATCCATCATCCCATCCTCTTTTCCATCTTCTCCTAAATAATTGGCAGAAAATCAACAGGCCTTCCCCTGCACCATTTTACTAGAGTAACCACATACATATTCAATTTCTCCAGCAGCAGAAAAGACCATTCACACACTCATCTGTACGTAGGATTGATGCCTCACCTGAATGGGTGTCAAAGAGGAAGCAAGGATAGCCTTTTGGCATGTGCAGAACCATGACAGATAGAGTGATATGTCCCTGCTTCTCTCTAAACATCATTTTCTTTCTAATTCTAACTTATCTAGTCTGTCTTTTCCATAGCAAAAGAAAATACTGTGGGCAAAAAACTAATTTATTGTGACTGACTTAGAATATTAACATGTGTGCTTGGTTTTTTGTATTCCACTATGTAATTAAAGGTGTATATTTTCAAGACCAATGTCTGTTCATTTGTCAGCCTCCTTAATGCAGACACAGTGTTCCTCTGCTTCTCCTGTTTTTGTTCCTTTTGCCTCTCCTCAGTTCCCAGGGAAGAAGTACTCAGCCATGCAAGAGCCTTACAGATAGGAAAGAAATGATATGTGGCATGAGAGATATGGCACATTTATGTAGGGGACAGAAACACATTGGGTTTCTGCTTAATTCAGTATACACTGTGTTTCATGGGTGTGTCATAAAAACTAAACCAATGTCTTGGTTTGGAATGCTGAACTGATCGAAGCCTTTAGGTATATATACTACCACATCAACCCAAAACCTAGGCTGGGAGAGAATCTTGGCCTTCTGGACTTTAGCTCCGATATTCCTGTGTCTGCAAAGTCAATGCTAAGGGATTATAGGATTTGTACCAGCATTCCCCACCCCAATACAAATGCTGCTAGACAGTAAGAAATGTAATAGAAACAAAGAAAAAACAAAGGCCCATTTTAGATTGGCAAAAAGAGGTGTGTTGAAGGCTGCATGAAAGCCCAGCCTTTAGATGAGAAAAAGGGAAAGTGTGCCATGAAAACACTATTTTGGCATTTTAAGGGAGAAGAAGTGCCTTTAAAAAGGAGCTGGCCCATTTTAGATTGGCAAAAAGAGGTGTGTTGATGGCTGCATGAAAGCCCAGCCTTTAGATGAGAAAAAGGGAAAGTGTGCCATGAAAACACTATTTTGGAGTTTTAAGGGAGAAGAAGCGCCTTTAAAAAGTAGTTCGATTTCCCCACTACTTTTTTAAAAAGGGCGCAACATTGCTATTGCATCTAAAGGCTAAGGTGTAGTTGCACGGTTAAATGGGGCTCTGTCTCTTTAAAGTGCACATTTAAAGGCAGCGATACAGGTGCAGATTATAATGGATCGTGGATTGGGAGCATGCGTGGTGTGGACTTCACTTCTAATTAAAACGCTCAATGCCCTGCAGGTGTAAAAGCTGGGGTTTATCCGCGAAGTTTTTTAAAGCTCCCAAATCCTAGCTCCACTCCTAATCTGAACCCTAGACATGCGCAGTAGGGACTCTGGGATGCCGTTACTGTTATTCTACTGTGGATAACATGTCAATTCATTCACAAAATAGAGGGGTTCATTCATGATGCACCAGTGCAACGGCACAGTTTAAAAAGGCGGAGGAAACGCAATGATAATTTGACGGATCCTCATAAGTATACATTTGTCCTGCGCAACTGCGCAGGTTTGCCAGCTGCCGGCTGTGAACTGCGCAATTGCGCAGTTCCCAGCCAGCAATGATAATTTGACTGTATGGTGTAACTGCGTTTGTGCAGTTCACAAATCTGCGCAGTTGCGCAGCACAAATGTATACTTATGAGCATCCGTCAAATTATCATTGTGGCTCCTCTGCCTTTTTAAACTGTGCCGTTGCACTGGTGCATCATGAATGAACCCCTTTATTTTATGAATGAATTGACATGTTATCCACAGTAGAATAACAGTAACGGCATCCCAGAGTCCCTACTGTGCATGTCTAGGGTTCGGATTAGGGGTGGAGCTAGGGTTTGGGAGCTTTAAAAAACTTCGCGGATAAACCCCAGCTTTTACACCTGCAGGGCATTGAGGAATTGCGCAGTTCGCAGCCGGCAAGGGAAAAAAATTTAAAGGTTCACCGCGGCTAAAAGCCGCGTTCATTGCCGCCCATGTAGCTGCTCCGCCTGTGTTTGTAGCGTTCTGACAGCTTCCAATGTAGCTGCTGAGCCACAGAAAAGACCTCAGATAAGTCGTTCCCACACCCCTCAGTCTAGCTGCCCTGTACCTTTTAAATGCACACCTGGGGCTTGCAGTCTAGCTGCTAAGCATTAAGGAAAGTGCAACTTCATGTCACACTTTCCTGCCAATCTAAAAAGCCCCAAAGTTTTTATACTGTTATTATAACAGTATAGAAACTACCTTGGCTTTACATTTGAATGCTTCATTTAGTTATGTGGGCTACAAAATTGTCCTAAGCAATTACTAAATCAGAGACTGTTTTACAGAGGAAGTCCTGTTAGTTTTCCACAGAAGAAAGTGTTCTGATTTCAGCTTTAGATTTGATCAGGAAAAATATTCAGATATTTAACCCCCATCTGAGGAAATAGACTGAAGTTTAAGAAAGCTCATGCTGCCAACTTCTTTATTTCAGTTAGCGGCAAAACAGGCTGGCAATAAAAGCTGGCTTCAGGGTAGTGTGGGGGCATGGTGTACACATGCCAGACACCCCAATGCCATCCCCAAGCTGGCATTTATACACGCCACGCTGCAGAAACAAGGGAAAGCCGCCGCTGCAATGGAAAGGGTGGCTTTTTTCCAGCCCAAAAGATTGGGTCCATGGCATTTAGTTACCACAGCCCTGATGCAGCGCACAGAGAAGCCATCTGTTTTGACCCCTATTCTCAAAGGTACTTCAAGATATCTTTACATACTGATTCTACAAACTAACATCACTATATCTTTGAATTTAACTTCAGAAGTTTAAGGATAAAGAATAGTGTTAAGTATATAACACTAACAGATGATCTAGAAAAATTACTAGGTTGAATCAGCTTCATGTTTTATCAGACAGCAATAGAAGCTACTGGTGTCATTTATTCCCGCCCCCCAACCTGGTAATATGGCAGCATGAACAAAAATGATGATGATTGATGATGATGATGATGATGATGATGATGATTTCCTTATTTTCCCCCAAATTTGGGACACAAAGCGGCTTACAAAAAAAATAAAAAGGAACATGCTAACAAAGAAATGAGTCTGTTTTCACAAACTGAGAAATAAAAATTAATAAAGATTCAAACTTGAGTTCTATTACACATGCACTTTGGGCTATACCAACATGTAATGTAGTCTGGACTTTCAGAACACCTATCAGGGCTTTCTTGCAAAGATAAGAATTTCCCCAATACTAGTTAGTTTTCAGAAGTGGTTGAAAACAATCTTCTCCCCCTTCCAAGCTTTTTGATCAACAGTTTGTTTTATTAAAGTGGAATAGTTGAAGATTTGTACCTACTGAATCTGACATTTGATTTATTTTGTTTATTTCTATGTTATACTTATTGATGAGGTACTATATCTTGTGTCTGTTCTGGGATCACTGTAAGAATCATGGAAAGAGAGAGAAAGTCCGAGTGTGTTCCAGGCAGCTTTCCTTAACTTGATGTTTTTGAACAGGCACAACTTTAAGGAGTAAATAATAATAATAAAACTTTTATTTATACCCTGCTTTTTGCCATAGCAATCAAAGTGGCTTACAAAATTTAAAACGATACAACAATATATATAAATCCTCCCCTTAAAAAGAAATTGAACAAATTACAATTAAAATTTTCATAACAATTAAAAATAACATTACAACAATTCCCATCAATAACATTGGCAGAGTTGTTGTCCTATGTGCCTATATGAGGGGTATTTGTGGCCGAGTGATTTATTCTGGGAAGGCCTGCCGAAAGAGATCCATCTTGATGGCTTTTTAAAACCCATCCAGGTTGGAAATTTTACAGATCTCGTCCGGCAGGCCATTCCATAAAGTGGGAGTGACCACAGAAAAATTCCTCTGGGAGGTCGCCACCAATCTGGTCTTCGCTGGTTGAAATAGGTTCCTCCCACAGGATCTGAGTGCATGGGGCAGATTATATGGAAGCAGGTGATCCCTTAGATAAGTTGGGCCCAAGTCATGTAGGGCTTTAAAGGTGATAACCAACACCTTGTACTGTGCCTGGAAACTAATAGGCAGCCAGTGGAGTGACCAGTATTGGTGTAATACGGTCACTCCTTGCTGTTCCTGTAATTAACCTGGCTGCCATGTTCTGTACCAACTGAAGTTTCTGAACTAAGCACAAGGGTAGCCCCATGTAGAGCGCATTGCAAAAATTGAGTCTTCAGGTTACCAGTGCATGTACTACAGTTTCGAGGTCCCCTGCTTCCAAGAAAGGGCGCAGCTGGTGTATCAGCTGAAGCTGATAACAGGCGCTCTTAACCGTCGCATTCACTTGATCTCTCATTTGATGCAATGAGTCAAGAAGCACCTCCAAACTGTAAACACAGTCCTTTGAGGAGAGCGTGAACCCCTCTAGGACTGGAGGTTGCAGCCCAATACCTGGTTTAGGGGCCCCTACTGTGAGTACCTCCATTTTGTCTGGATTCAACTTGAGCTTGTTTTCCCTCATCCAGTCCATTACTGCCCCAAGACACCGACTGAGGGGAGAGATGCCATCTGTCGTCGTCGCTGATGATTGAGACATGGAGAAATATATTTGGATGTCATCAGCATATTGATAACACCCCGCCCCATGTCTACGGATGATTTCTCCCAGCGGCTACGTGTAAATATTAAAAGGAAGGCCTCTTTTGACATTACTGAATAACTAATAAAGACCTCCTTGAACATGAAAGAGGGGATATAATGCCACAATAGGAGAAGAAATTGGTAGAATTGTACTTTACCACATCTATAGGTCCTATGCAGTGTTTTATAATTTCCCATCTCCCTTCTTATCTGATATAGGTTTATATCTTATGTATTTATGACCCATTGAGGAACATTCAATTAATTTTATATGTCAAAATGGAATTATAAGAGGATAAATGTGGTAGCAATACAAACATTCAGAAGAAACAGTCAGCTATTCAGAAATACAGTTTTTGTTACAGATTAAAACAAACTGCGTATCACTTTCTGTTCTTGAAGCAATTGCAGCTCAGGACCAAAAAAGGCACACAAGAAATCCAAAATCCATTGCCCGCTGTTTTCGTAACTCTACTTTAAGGGCTTTATGGGGGCAATGCTAAATGAGGGAGAAATTAATTCTCATTTATCCAGTGATTACTCATCTCATAGCCGAGTGGGAAGCCATTCCTTCTTTTCCACTCTGTGCAGTAATTTAGATGGGAAGAGTAAGGTTAAAAAAAATTTTGTACCAACATCAATGTACTAATAAAAACTTGTAGCTACAAAGGTTTATTAAGGTGTAAGTATTTAAAAATGAAGAGGTCAGATATTCCAGTCATAGATCTGCCATGTACTATATCGTCTGGACCTCAACAAATTTGGTAAAACTTCTCCTGTCCTTTGGGGTACTTGAACCTCCACATTCATTAGCATAAAACTTTTGAAAGTGAAAACATTTCAACCTACTCCTAAAGCTTGATTCACTGATTATAGACTAATTCCTGCCTGTGATGACTATAATTACCACAATGATGTTTCTTCACTAAATTATTTTTAAATTAAGGAAGACTTATTCTAGGCAATAATCATCTCATTATTATTTGAGCACAGAAGCAGTACAGCAGTTGACTATCACGGTAGAATTAAAATGCCAAAGTTTTCAACTTTCCTTTTAAAAACTACATATACCAAAAATGCTAATGCTATTCCTTCAATTAATTTTATTTTAAAGAAACATCTTGGGCTGGAAGTTTAAGGAATTACTCAAACTTCTCAAAATGGTCTAACAATTCTTTTTTTTTTTTAAAGATTAAAGGTTTACAAATTTCATTTGTCAGATGTAATGAAAAAAATGTTCACTTCTGGGAACATTACCAAAACTCAAGTAAAATGTGCACACTCATAAAAGCATCATCTTCTCTCTTCCCCTCTACAATACATAAAACATGTCTGCAAGGTCCCCATCACATCATGAATTTAATATTAGCAACCTTTGTGCATCTACCCCTTCTCCCACCTGTCAGTATAAGAAACCTTACCTTTACCAGAACTTGTCTACCCCATTATACAGTATGGCGTGAGACACATCCCAAACCATCCACCAAATACACAAGGGTAAGACTGTTTTCCCTTTTTAATTTAATTTTTCACCTGGTGCTCAGGAGGAGATCTCTTCCAATTCCCATCTCTCTTTCTCCAGTTCTTGAGCATGAAAGAGTATCCCATTTTCTAAAATGTTCAAAGAATTAATGCCAAGACCCACTACAGTTGCCCATCCCTGATCTAATCTCTATTCATCTTTTTTTCCTGCAATCCATTTATGGTTAGCAGGGTCAGAGAGAGTAATGATACAGATGGCCATTATTTTACAATTTGAGGAGATAAGGAAGAATGTGAAACAAGATTCATTATAAGCCAAAGAATGAGGATTATATATTCAACAGACTTTGGGTTATAATGTAGCTTGTTTCACAGTCTTCTTTTATTATATAAATTATTATAGTTCTTATATAAGTTAGTTTCTCCAATGACAACTCCCAGAGTTGTACTGGCTACACACTCACTAGGAGGGGTTTGCAATCCAAACAGTAACGTTTCCCGCCCCTTCCTGAGACTTGCTCTCTACTAACATGGAGGAATGCTTACAATTTTTTTTTTAACATTAACACTTGGCCATGCAATGTAAATTAACACAGAATTGCATACTGCTTCCTCAGCTTGACAAAGCTGTGCTTTTTTTCCCTATGATGTAAAATACTGTACATGATGCAAATTGTGGATCTCAATAGAATATAAATTTTAAAATAATTCTTTCCAATTTTTATCCTGAAATACAATCTTTAGTCACATGAGATTTATCATAAGAAGATCTCTAACAACGTAGCTTCAGTGTGTGTGTATAATCTTGACATTTGTGCAATTTTAAGACTGAGCCCGTCCAAACCTTTTTTAAACTCTATCTGTATACTATGAGCACAGTGGCCATGCAGTACCATCTGAGGGAATTCCACTCTCTAATGGTGAAAAAGGAAATAGACAACTGTGCTGGCACAATTCACTGTGAAATATTTTGACTCCTGGGAACATACTAGATGCAATAGGATTCTGAAATAAAAGAATACCTAAATCATATTGTCTCAGGAAACATAATTCCTGCTTGATGCAGATAATTTTAAGACTGTCTCTTAAAGTTGTTTCCGGCTTTCAATAAATATTTCAGATATCCAGGCCTTGTGGAAACTGCCAATGAACAAACTTACTGAAGGATCAAAAAAAATATTTTTAAAAAAATAGCTCTACTGTCTTTCATGATCCTACTATAGGTATTATCATAGTCATTTAAAACCACATCTTCCCTCCCACTTACATACTTGTCTCTCATTTGTTTACTTCTTTACTTAGTTTATTCTCAAACATAAAGACGAACAAAAACTGAAAGCTTTTTTCTCTGCTGGACTAGATGAAATATTATACACATATTTTCAATGACACTGACCGAACGCTGTTATCTTCCCACTGAGAAGTGGTACCTATTTATCTACTGGCATTTGCATGCTTTCGAACTGATGGTTGGCAGAAGCTGGCACTAATGACAGGAGCTCACCCCATCATGTAGACCCCAGCCCTCGAACTGCCAACCTGCCAATCTTGCAATAAACAGAGTCAGCATCTTAACCCATTGAGCATCTTGCCTGACATTACAAAATGTATGCAACTTGCTTGCTCTAAGTACAGAAGTTTAAGGACAGGGTTAGAGTTATTTGGTTCTGTGATGGGATATACAGTGCAACAGGTATTGCAGAGAAGTGGTGCTCTTAGCCACAGGTGGTGTGATAACACTATAGGGATAGCAGATATGACTCAAGCTTCCTCGAGGTCATTCTTATGGGAAAAATCTAGCTGTAAGAATAAAAATCAGTGGTATAGGAACTGAGATGGGCAAATATGTTTATTGGTATAGGAACTGAGATGGGCAAATATGTTTAATGAATACAGCCCACCATGAATTTGAAATTATGTGCAGCCTGATTAGACATTATTAATGCTTACTGCTTAGTTCTGACAACGAATGTCCCTGGTCTGGAACTATAGTTGCTCAATAAAGGTTTGGTGAGATTTTACTACTGAATCCTTAGTTTCTGAACTTGGTTCCTCCTGAGTTCGCCATAGAAATACCGTATATACTCGTGTATAAGTCGACCTCATGTATAAGTCGAGGTCAACTTTTGGGGCCAAAATTGGAGATTTTTGTATGACCCATGGATAAGTCAAGGGTAGGTTTAAGGGGGAAGCCCAGCTGGGGAGAGGCTCTGGGGCGATCAGCGTCTTTACATCTGGGCTCCCTCCTGAGGAGAAAGCCCAGCTAGAGAGATGCTGGGAACGGATCTGATCCCCTTTTGGATGCTAAGCAGGGTCACTCCTGGTCAGTCCTTGAATGGGAGACTGACAAGGAGTCTACTTGTCTGCCAGCCTGGCCCAGGGGTCTGGAGGAATCACTCTTTCAGAGGAAGGCAAGGGCCAACTCTCCCAGAAGAAATGGGCAAAGGAAACCCCCCCGACAGGAGAGAGGGAGGGAGGGGTAGATAGAGAGAGAGAGAGGGATAGCTAAATAAATGGTAAGTAGGGATGGATGGATGGCTGATTAGATGGAGAGAGGGATAGATAGAAGAAGTGATAGCTAGAGAGGGAAGAATAGAAAGAGATAGATAGATGGATAGATAGATAGATGATTGGATGGAGAATGGGATAGATAGAAGACAGGACAGGTAGGTAGGTAGATAGATAGAGGGATACCTAAATAGATAGATGGTAGGGATGAATGGATGGAGAGAGAGTGAGATAGATGGAGGGAGGGGAAGATAGAGAGAGAGAGAGAGAGAGAAACAGCTAAATGGATGGATGGATGGAGAGAGGGGGAATAGGCAAAAGAAGGATAGATAGGGAGGGAAGGATGGATGGATTGGAAGGGGGGCTTTGGAGGGCTTCGGAGGGAGCCAGGGACAGAGGCACTGCCTGCCTCCCATTTTCTGCCCAGAGGCTGCTGCTGGGCTGCCCCCCACCCCTTTTTCTCTTCTGCCCCCTCCCAAGGACCCCCCCTCTCTGGGCCCACAACAGATTCCAACTCCCAGAATTCCATGGCCTTTACCCAGAAAAGGGACAGGCCTTGTTCCCTGGGCCCCACAACAGACTCCCAACTCCCAGAATTCCATGGCCTTCACCCAGAAAAGGGTCAGGCCTTGTTCCCTGGGCCCCACAACAGACTCCCAACTCCCAGAATTCCATAGCCTTCACCCAGAAAGGAGTCAAAGTGGGTCCAAAGGGCCTGAGTGGATAAACAGAGCTCTCACCACGTGAGTCCCTCCACTCTCAGCTCCCTTTTTCCCTGCTACTGCCTGGTGGCTCCCTCCCTGCCGTCAGCCCCAAGCCAAGTCCTCCTCCGAGTGGTTGGGGAAGGGAGGGAGGGACCCAGGCCGGGCCAAGGACAAACAGCAGCAGCAGGGATGAAGAAGAAGAGGAGACTCAACGGGAGGGGTTTCTGAATGCAGCTGCCGCGCCTTCTCGCTGGCCGGTTTCCTCCTGCAAAGGAAGCATCCCGGCCAGGGAGAATGCTCTGCCTTTCCAGCCTAGGGTAGCCATAGACTACGTTGACCCGCCTATATGTCTACCCCAGGATTTTGGAGGGCATTTGGGGACAAAAATTTCTCGACTTATAGTCGATTATATACAGTATTTGCTGGGGTTAGGGACACAGCAATTTTGGGAAAACCAAATTTAAAAAAAACAAACCTATTCTTTTTACCTCTCTAGGAATCTTGATATCCTCCTGTGCAATTCTGTTCCCAACTCTGTACAGAGCAGACTGTACAATATTAAAGAGACTAAAGTTTGGAAATTTCAAGCTCTAAAGGGTGACCAGGTGGGGACCACAGAAGGCAGTGGGTCATTTAAAAAATCACCCCAAAACTAACAATCAGGATTACTTATTTTAAATATTAAAAAAGGAAAGATAGATATGCCCCACACAAATTGTCCTATACTGAAATTTAAAGTCTAATTACTTATAGGTAAGCCCCACTGAACTCTATAGGGCACATTTTGGGATCACATGCATAGAATTCCACTGCTCAAGATTCTTTTTCTTGAAATGAAAAACTTATATAAATATAAATATCATTTACTACTATATTTAATTGCTTTTCTAATTCAGCTTCCAACTTCTGTTCTTGTTTTGACTTCAGTCATGTTTGCCAAATTCAAAGCAAATGCCTTCAAAATTAATGAGTACGGCCATAGCTCAAGATTGATTGGACTTTTGAGAGGTTACATTGTTATTTTATCTTTACAGACATTATGATTAATGGTTCAAATTAGGCTTCAAAATAGCTATTCCCTTTTTAAACAGAAAAAAATTATCATAAAGTAGTTTGTTCAAGTATAAGACCCAACACTTAGGTATGTTAATGCAAGCCTAGTAAAGGTATTATCTCTACTGATAGTCTATTGTCATTTGGGTAATAAAATGAGCACCCAACTATGGCTAAATTATCTGTGACATTAAAAAGCAGCAAGATGCTGAAGAGACAATATATATTTTTAGCTCAGCACACATCATTAAGTCAAATAGCAACATTCTTCCACCTCTAGTATATCATATCAGAAGTCTGCATCTGGCAATATCTTCTTTCTCCTACTTTAAGAGTGCAGAATTATCAAATCCTTGGCAAGACATAGGAGTTTATCAGATGACGGAAATTAGAAGTATAATCTAATGGCAATCCAAACACAATCATGGGGTTTCACGTTATTGCATATTAAAGTATCTCATGCAATTTTGGGCAAAAGGGAAGTCATTCCGAACGCAATCATGGGTTTTACGTTATTTTGTATTAAAGCATCTCACACAATTTCGGGCAATGGGGGGGGGTCATTTTCGGGTAATGGGAAGTCATTCTGAATGCATTCTGAATGCAATTGGAATTCACGTAAATTCACTAAACTAGCGAATTCACGTCAATTTGAATAGGCTCCAATTGGCTCCATTCGAAATAAAGAGAAATTCCTCTCGTCTGATAAACTCCATAGAAAATGGGATAGGATGAATATTCAGATTGCACAATGGGGTACGGAAATGAGAACCTCACTACGTGGGTTGCAACAGAAACAATTCTAAAGGAGCTACTCAAGTTGCAGAACTTATCCCCCCAAAATATGTTCAATACCTTAGATAGCTCCTTGAAAACACATATAAAGAGCAAGAAAGATTTACTACCATACTAATATGTGAGGCACTAGCTGTCACAGAGCTATACCATGCACATTGGTTCAGTTCAGGCCATTTGAGTTTTACTCCTTGAAATCTTTGAAATTAGTAATAAAACTCACTTTCATCACTACTTCATCAAAACACAAACAAACATTGGTAATGGTTCCATTTTCGCTCCCCACTGCCCCAGTTTACAAAACGTGGGAAAATGACAGGAGAAGAGTGAAAAATCCTTCAAGTTCTGTGAAGATTCCTTGAAAGATTATTTGAGGTCAGATTTTTTTTTTTAGAGGGAATATTCAGAAAACCCAAATAAGTTAACTAGATGAGTACGGATGTTCAACCAAACCACTCCTCAACAGCACCTTGGAAGTCCTATGTTGGTGCTGCTGCCTGGCTTCTAGGTGGATTTGGGGATGGGATCTAATTGGAAGACATGGCTATGATGACAGAGCTCCATTGTCATAGTTACATTTCCTGATGCAGGATCTTAGCAAACATTTTATATAACAATACATCAAAACAATTTTACTGTTTAGAAGTATCCATCAGCATATGAACCATTTTTAAGCATCAAAAGTCAACATTTTGAAATATTGCCAATTTCTAATTCATGAAAACATTAATTTTTCTTCTGTAGCAACTGGCTGAGCTAAGAACAATCTTCATCAAATTTCTGGAATCAATGTCATCGCTGAATCACCTTCACCTGCAGCAGTATAATGCATCTAAGGAAGCAAGCTATAGTCTTTTGATGATTTTTTTTTAGTTTTTAATAAAAAATCAGAATAAAGCTTATGCTAAAATAAAATATTTAGCCTTTGAGATTAAAAAAAAAAACAACACTTCTTTTCATTCTGAAACACATTAACACATGCCCTCGGAGTGTGGTGGAATGTCCTCCTTTGGAGGTTTTTAAACAGAGGCTGGCTGTTTATCTGCTGAGGGTTTATTGATTATGTGTTCCTGCATAGCAGGGAGTTAGAGTGGATGGGCCTTGATGTCTCTTCCAGCTCTACGATCATATGATTGCGTGAAATCGATATCTCTCTGAAGATTCGCAAGGATAATTCAAAAATTTAGCTGTGTTAGTCTGTAGAATCATATGTCAAGAGATCTTGTAGCATCTTGAAGACTAACTGAAAGAAATAATTTAGCAGCATGAGCTTTTGTAGATTTACCTCTACTTCCTCAGATGTATTTGGTGAACTGGAAAGTCAGGGACAGACACATATATATGCCATTAGTGTGTGAGAATGTCCATTCAAATCCAAAAGCCTTCGTGTAGGAAAATGAAGTGGCAAGTCCAGTTTCAATTATGATTGTTGGTGGACATAGATGGAGGAAACTAGCCTGAGGTGAGGAGAATAGATTAGTGTGGAAAATAGAGAGCAATGTAATGAACAGGTTAAGGGCACTCCCATGGTGTCTTGGGAAGTCTTGGTAAAGTTTTCTTTCTGGTTAGCCTCTTATAGAAAGCAACAGGAATCTCATATTACTACAAGACAGGTATGAAAAGCTGGAACAATGTTTGAACAGGTCTACAGAGAGGAGGTAATACTTAGTGAAAGTTTTGGTCATTTGGGTATTCCTATTTCCAAAAAGTGACGTTCTTTCAAGGCACATGTCTAATCTGAATGTTACTGAATTTAATTTGCATTCACAATACAGTTAAGTATTGCAGAGGCTGGCAAAACAGTTCTTCTCAGGGGAAGATATGAAAGGACATGCATACGTTTATTCAAACCCTTCTGTAGCCTGTCTTTCATGTTCTTCTGAACTTCTAGAGAAATCTCAAACATGAAACAGAAGAACCTCATTAACATGCATGTCTCAGAATTTTTCTGCACTGGGACACAAATAGTACAGCAGGATTCCACTCAGCAACCTGCTGAAATTGAAAAAAATAGAGAAGGCATGGGCTTTTTCTCCTTCACCTCTCTGACTTACACCTGTGGTTAGTTACATCATGAGAATTAGATCTGCATTAAAATGCTGCCTTCTTGGTTTGTTCTCTTTTCTTTTCTCTACAGTAGAAACAAAAATATTTTGAGAAACCCACAGTGAACTGAAGGCAGAATTTTTACGCTAAAGTCTTTTATATTCCGTAGACACTGTATTTACATGGCTAGAAATCTTAGCCTTAAGCCAATACAGCATGAAAAGAAGGAAAGGTGACCTGGACCAGATAACACAGCAAATATTAGTCTATTTTATTTCTGTCAATAAAGGGTCTTGCAGATTTTAAAATCTTGCAGAATATTTTTACCTCAATAAGGAGTACCACTTCTCCTTTGAGAACCCACTCCTACAAATTCTGTCCGTGCATCAAGACTACTCCAAATTCAGCTCAAACTAATCAACCTTGTTTCATGCTTTTATTCTGCATTAATTCCTGTCTTGGTTTGCATGTATTTCTGCCTAATTCTGTAACAGCTTCATGATTATTGAACTCTACTTGCTTTTTAGAATGCTAGAGGTGGGCCTAGCCAAAAATGTATTTTGAGTACAGAATATAAATAACTAAAATATCTCAATGCTGGCTTTCACCAGGATTTTATAGGAGTGGGGAGGCAGAAGGGATAAAAGATTATCAGATTCATGGTGTGGCAATAACAAAATACAATATGCAGATTGATAATGAGTCTGGAAATCATGAATCAGGCTAATTGATGTTTGAGAACAATGCTGGATTGACAAATTAAACTAATAAGACATTGACATATCTAGAGGCCAACCAATATAGGAGAGCTGAACTTATGGGAAACAAAATAAATAATCAACAATAACCCACATTTATTGAAATTAGTGTTTTAATTGTATTAAAGCTGGATTCTAGGGATGTTTTTAGAGAGTTTTTAAGGAGTATTTCAATGTGTTTTTAAATATTTTGATCTCAGTACTATTCTCAATGGTTTTTATTTGTTAATTGCCTCAGCAGCCCTTGTTGGCTGGGAGGCAATACAGAAATATTTTTAAAAAATTAAATAAGTATGTTACTGTCTGGTAGCTATATTTTGTATCAAATGTATCTGGGGGGAGGGGGGACTCCTTTGTATTGCTCCTTGTTTGCCTAGTCAGTACCAGCTCATTCTGAACTCTAGTTTTCTTTATACTATTCCTGCAAACTTAGGCTATACTCCATCTGTACTCTCCATTGCTTATTTGCCCTTCCTTCCATTCTTCATACATACTTTTTTCTTTTCACTTCCTCTTGAAATTTGCATTTGTTTTTTCCTTCTTCCATGGTTCTGCTTTTGCAACTCCTTCAAGAACACCCATCCTTGTTGGGTGTCCTTTTCCTTTAGTATTTTTCCTTTAGGCATGGGATTCCACCAAGTATTTCCCTGAAGTTGTTAAAATTAGCTTTTCTGAAATCCAAGGTCTGTGTTTGACTATACTCTTCTTTGCCCTGTCTCACAATTATGAAATATGAATTATGAATAGGCTAAAGGAGAAAAAATAAGCTGAGGCTGAATTCTGGCAAGATGGAGGCTTTGTGGGTGAGTTGTAAGGATGGTAATTCTCCATTTTCCCCATCCTGACAGGTGTTGGGGAAAATCCTATTTCTCTAGCTATACTCTTATGAGGCACAGGATTCTCTCTCTCTCTCTCTCTCTCTCTCTCGATGATAGGAAGCTGTGCAGATTTCTCTGGAAACTGCAACACTTTCATTGAAAAGTGCATAGCTTTTGTAGCTGACATGTTTTCCCCCGCAACTTTCCTTCGCTTCCTCCCACCCTAGCCCCAGAGTTGCATAGAAATTGTCAGGTGTAAAAAGACTTCACAACTGTCAAACTAGCTGGAGGGGGGCTGGGGTGAGATGTGAAGTTGCCAGAATATTGGCAGCTCTTGTTTGAGAGCTGCAGCTTCTAGCCAGGATTTCTGTGAAGATGGGTTGGGTGGGGTTGGGAGTTGCAGAAGTTTGGCAGCTGACAATCTATTCTCTATTTTCCCCACAATTTCCTTCCGCCACAAGCACCAGTTCTGACCAGGGCTGTGAAAGCCAGTTGGAGGTGGCGATGGAGAAATCAGAAACTACATTGTTAGCTGCCAAACATTCACAACTCCCCCTCCCTCCCAATTTGACAACAGCTGAAATGTCTTTTCATAACCTTTCATCAGGAATGGGGCTTGGGTCATGGAAAATTGCAGGAAAAACATATTAGATCAAAACTAGCAACTTTCCTCTACAATTCCCTAACCTCAACACACTTGCCATGCAGAGACAGGGACATTCATGGAAATTGTACTAAAGGCTATCACTCTCAAATGAGAGCTTCATGGCTCAGATGGGGCCAAAAGAGGTAAAGTTGTGCTGGCAATGCTGCAGGAGCTGTGCCAAAGGGGAGCAGGGTAGTTCAGAAAATCTCCATCTAGGAAATTGGCAAATTCCAGTCCCATCCCTAGTGAGTGGTCTGCATGTTTGGAAAATTATCTATTCAGATGGAGCTGAACTATCTCTGATGTTCTCAGCGTAGGGACCCATCTTTGAAAATGGACAGCCAAGTGTCTTTCCGGTGGAGGGTAGGAATGCTTTTTATTAGCTTCAGCTGGAATGCCAGTTGCAACCATTTTCAGACACAGATTGTCTACAGTGGTCCAAGCACTGGCAAACTCAAGGCTTGACTACAGCATTGCACTCTATGTGTGGCTTCCCAGAAGGCTGATACAGAAGCTACAGCTGCTGCAGAAAGTTTCTGGCAGGCTTCTGAGTGGGGCAACTGGGAGCACCTAACACCTCTGCTAAAAGAATTGCACTGGCTACCAACCCATGTTTAAGGTTTACTATTCTTTAGAAGGCCTTAAACAATTTCAGACAGAGCTACCAAGAGATACTTTCTTCCTTAAACATCCATTTCATCTCTGGGGTCACCTGGAGAGGAGCACCTGGTGGTTCCACATGCTTTTAATGTCACTTTGAAGTTCTTCACTGCAAGAAAATCTATGCAATGTCACCTACTTTGTGGAATGCCCATCTTGGACATTCTCCATCTAGTCCTAGTTTCTAAAACATGTTAAAAACATACTTGATTAAACAAGACCTTACTGACTGGTCCAAACTGACACCTTTTTCTTGGACCTCAGGAAGAATGTATATTAAATTGTGCAGGGTATATACGATGCTTACATTGTACACCACTTGGAAATTTTCTAATAAAAGTGATATATAAATTCTAGTTAATATAATAAGTAAATAAATAACTACTATGGCACATAGCAAAATAGGAATAGATGCCCACATGGCAGCTCTGCATTTTTGCAGATACAACCATAACACCTGTAAACAATGTGAAATCAATGTAAATCAATTTTAAAGAATGTAAAAGATATTAAGGCCTGATACAGACAAGCAAAAAGGGGCGTGATGACAGCGGTGATATTAGGGCTCGGCATTGCACACCAAACAGATGCTGCCGAGCCCTAGGACGTATGGGTGGCGCCATTATAGCACCACCCCACCACATGGGGGCATCACAGATGCAACACTGCAACACAGTGTCCAATCCACTCTAAGCAGAAGCGGCTGTATCGCAGCCCTTATGACGTCACAAGAAGGATCCACTCTAGGGGGCTCCTTTTTTTGCTGCATAGTGGTGCAGTTCCGTTTGGTTGCTGCTGCACCACCCCGCAGCAAAGAAGGGCAGCTCCATACCGCCCTATTTGGGGCAGTCTGTCAAGCCTCTAAATCACTATTAACATATTAAATATTATTAGAACTAGTTCTTCTTTTTGGGATACTGGATACTCTCAGTGGCTAAATCAAAGCACAGGAATTCCATTGTTAACTTATTTTGTCAACATAAATCGCTGAAGTGACTTGCCTGAAAAGCTGGAGAGAGGAAAGAAACTAAAAAAGGGAAATGTATTAAGGAATTCTGCTCATCTTATATAACATTTAAAACGAACATCTAATCTGGTATCATCTATAGACTGGAGAATACAGAGCATAAGATCTGTGACAGTATCTGCCTACTTCCTGTCTTGTAACAAAGGCAAAAAGTTTAAGTTTCAGTCTGGGAAGACTGCCAAATGTTCTATTCAGAAATGTAAACAAAGAAATAGAGGCTGACTGGAGGTAACCCCACCAGTTTGTACATTGGATGACATTTGATGACGATTTGTGGAAAGATTGCTATAAGCACATTGATCACAAAATAAAGACCTCTAGTGTACCAGAACTAAAGATAAGATCTAGGGCTTCTGATTGGATAGCCAACACACTGAATGCATCAGGAGAGAATAAAAGAGCTAACTAGGAGCCCCTAAATCAGGCTGCTTTTTGGCATGCCTCCTGTGCTGGAAGAGAAGGCAATATAATCTTCCATATATGAAGTTCCTGATACCCCTGACATACCTACTGCCTTACAATGCTGATTTATGTTGACAAGACAGACATGTAGGTATAGTAAGGAGGGATATGTGCCTATGTGATTACATGTGTTGTTCAGAGTTAGCAAGGAAAAATAACCCTTCAGACTATATATTCAGTGAAGACTCTTTAGAGATATGTTGTTGATGATTATGTTAACTGCCTTCATGTCGATCTCGACCCATGGTGACCCTATGGATGAGACATCTCCAGGCCCCCCGTCCTCTACTGTTCTGGCCAGCTCCTGCAAACTCATATTCATGGTCTTCTTAATTAAGTTGATCCATCCAGCATGTGGCCTTCCTCTCTTTCTACTTCCCTCTACCCTTCCTAACATTATTGTCTTTTCCAGCAATTCACGCCTTCTCATGATGTGCCCAAAGTATGACAGTGTATTGACTTCTAGGAATATTTCTGGCTTGATCTGCTCTAGGACCCCTTTGTTTGTCCTTTTGGCTGTCCATGGAATCTTCAGCACTCTTCTCCAGCACCACATCTCAAATGAGTTTCTTTTCTTCTTATCTTCTTTCTTAACTCTCCAGCTCTCACATCCATACATGGTAATAGGGAATACAATGGCCTGCATGATTCTGACTTTTGTGCTGAGTTGTATGTTTTTGCAATTTAGGATTTTTTTTCTAGTTCTTTCATAGTCACCCTCCCTATTCTTTATCTTCTTCTGATTTCCTGGCTGCAATCCCCATTCCAATCTATGTTTGATCCCAGATATGAGAAATCTTTTACTATTTCTATTTCCTCATTGTCTAGTTTGAATGTGTGTTAAGTTCTCTGTGGTCAATATTTTTGGTTTATTTATGTTCAACAGTAAGCCTGACATTGCACTTTCTTTTATCTTCCTTAGTAGTTGTTCCAGGTCTGTGAAGTTCTCTGCTAGTATTATGGTGTCGTCAGCATAGATTGTTAATATTCCTTCCTCCTATTGCCACTCCTCCCTCTTCCATGTCCAAGCCTGATTTCCTTACAATATGTTCTGCATATAAGTTGAATAGGTAGGTTGATAGGATGCAGCCTTGTCTGACTTCTTTGCCAATTGAGAACCATTCTGTTTCTCCTTGTTCTGTCCTGACAGTAGCCTCTTGTCCTGAGTACAGATTCCTCATTAGGACTATCAAATGTGTTGGCACTCCCATGTCTTTAAAGGCATTCCATGGCCTTTCATGATCTATGCAATCAAAGGCTTTGCTATAGTCTATAAAGCACATGCTGATTTTCTTTTGGGACTCCCTGCTACATTCCATTAGCCATCGGATGTTTGCAGTGTGATCCCTGGTGCCTCTTCCTTTCCTGAACCCTGCTTGGACCACTAGGATTTCTCTCTCCATGTATGGTTGGAGTCTATGTTGCAGAATTTTGAGCATAATTTTGCTTGCATGGGAGATTAGTGCTATGGTTCTATAGTTGCTGCAATGCTGTGTCTCCTTTTTGTGGATGGGGATATATACTGATAGCTTACAACCTGTTGGCCATCATTTTGTTTTCCTTATCTGTTGACATATGTTGGTCAGCACTAGAGTTGACTCTGTCAATGTGGATTGCAACAGTTCTATTGGAATATCATCTGTTCCTGGAGTCTTGTTTTTTTGCCATTTCTTTTATTGCAGCTACCATCTCAGTTTTCAGAATTTGGGGTTCATCTTCATAAGGTTCTTCGTTCCATGTATGTTTCATGTTGCCATATTTTTATATAACTCTTCTGCGTATTGCATCCATTGTCTTTTTCTTCCTTCCTGGTCTTGAATTATGTTGTATTACCACAGAGCATCCCGGCCCTTAGTTTGAATTTTCCCTCGATTTCTCAAATCTTGTAGAATAGGTCTCTCGTTCTTCCCTTTTTGTTGTTGTATTCTATTTCTCTACATTTGTTGTTGCTGTTGTAATTTTCCTTACCTTTGTGCATTAGCCGTTGTACTGTTGCATTTGTGGTTCTTAGTTTATTCCAATCTCCTTTTTGTATCGTTTCTCTTCTTTCCTTTATCGTTGGTAGAGTTTTATCTGTCATCCATGGTTTCTTCACTTTCCTTTTGTCTGTTGGTAGTGTCTTTATGCATTCTTCTTTTATTATGTTCCTGGCTTCAGACCAAAGCTCTTCCGGTTCACAATCTATTATTCTTAGTACTGCAAACCTGTTCCTTATATTGTCAATTAATTCTGTGGAAATGTTGTTTAAATTGTATTTTGGTATATTTTTGTTTTCTTCTTGAGTTTTACTTTTATTTTTGAAATGAGCAGTTTGTGGTCTGTGCCAGTATCAGCACCTGGTCCAGTGTTGGCCATCAGCATGGAGTTTCGCCATCTTTTACTTCCAATTATGTAATCGATTTGGTTTTTGTATTGGCCATCTGGTGATGTCCATGTGTATAACCTTTTCTCTAGTTGTATGAAAAACGTGTTTGCAATGAATAGGTTGTTTGCTTCACAAAAATCTACCAGACACTCACCTGCTTCATACCTTTTGCCTAGTCCAAATCTGCCTACTGTTTTTGATTCCTCTTTACTTCCAACCTTTGCGTTCCAATCTCCAGTGATCAGATTGACATCCTGTGTTGTACTCCTTTGTAAAATCTATCAATTTCTTCTTGTCCAGTTGCAGTGGTTGGTGCATATATTTGAATTATGGTGATATTCATAGGTTTCCCATGGAGCCTTATTGAGATGGTTCAGTCTGATTTTGCATTGTATTCTCTGACTGCAACATCTTATCTGAGTATGAAAGCCACCCTGTTTCTTCTTGTCTTTTCCATTTTCACTATGTCTAGCTTCCCTTGGCTCATGCGTCTCACATTCCATGTCCCTATTTTATGTGTGGTGCTGCTTTGGATGGGGTTTGTCTTTCTGAGAGTGTTTACTGTGTGACACTTTTGATGACTCTTCATTGGGTTTTCTAGGTGGAGGTTACACAAATTAGCACTGTGCACCTCCCTGTGCGCAGTGTTAACAAGTGTTAGTTATGATGTCACTACTGTTCTTCACTTCAGTGACACCCACCACTATTGCTGCTGTCTAGTAGTTGTTTTCCTATGTTATTCTCCTCCCCCCCCCATTATTGTTGAATGGATCATTCCCTACTCTTCTCCTCTCTCCTTTTCCCTGCTCCCCTCCTCTAGAGACCAGCATTATATAACAGTGTGGGGCATGGCATACTTTTCCAAGGCCACCCAGTGGGTTTAATCGCTGAGCTAGGAATGGAGCCATGGACTCCAGAATCATAGTCCAGCACTCAAACTATTATGCCACACTGGACCTCCACTGGACCGTAGGTCAAGTTAATTTCTTTCTCAGTCTCGTTATTTATTGAAAGAAAAGAAAAGGCCACTTTCTTCAAATATTGCCACAAGATACTGTACATTTCTTCCTTGCTGTTAATCAACCCTTTTATGTAACCAAAAGAATGTATCCCTTTTATGAAAAACCAAATGCTCTGTGATTTGGACCCATCCTTTCAATACTCAAGGGCAAATGATAACAGCTGCAAACACTGCACAAAGCAGAAATATCAAAATAATGTGCTGCACAACCTGCACAACATATACTTTTAAAAAAACAACAAAGAAAATATATTTAAAGACCAGACAGACAGTATGGAACATAATCCATTCAAACAAAAGGCTTTAAGCACCGGCGGACCACTGTATGTAAAAGACTTATGGATGGAACATGTATTATAATCCAAATAACATCAGAGTTATGTGAAACATAATACAGAATGAATACTGTAAGTAATAAAGTAGAGTAGCATTAATAAGTGCAAAATGAAAAGCAATAATTTTATTAGTGAGAAAGACCTGCAACAACTGCAACAACTGAGACACTTATTTCAAAGCACAGTGGGTAGGATAAGAACTGTTTCCAGCTGCTAACTTCCCAGAAATCTTGACAGCTTTTATTGGCTGATGGGTAATTTTTCAATGAACTCAATAACCAAGAAAAAAGCTCCTGCCATTAAAAAAAGAAAATCTATTTTTGCCTTTCATGCCTCTTCTGCCTCTTGTGGCCTACTGTTTTGTACTCTACAGTGAAACTGGGAAGGCCTGGGGCTTCTGCTCTCTGTGACACTGCTACTGTTAAATTGACTACATGGCAGCAGTTAGCTAGTAGTAAGGAAATCTGCCGTCTCTTGTCAGTCATAGACCAATGCAGCACCTAAACATGTTGATTCAACAGTGCCTGGAAATAGCTGAATGCAAAAGAAGCTGAGTCAGCTGAAGAACTGAAACAGAAAACAAACAAAACATCCTTCAGGAAACTTACAGATAAGACCAGCATGATGGATTTATCAAAATGACTTCCAAAAGACTAGCGAATGGAGAAAATGTACCTCTAAAGCTGAGGGGACGATGCACAGAAAAAATCCTTATTCCCACTGTCCATATATGCCGAAACATACACACGTGCAACTTATAGAAATAGGAGTGAAGACAGGGATGAATACCCCATCCATGCACACATTAAAATTACATGTCTGGGATATGGAAGATACCCTTGCAGGTTCTCTCACTCCCTCCATTTTTCACATTTTATTACCTGATGACATCCTTCTCACACTTTCTTAAATTTCCTTCCAAAATTTGAATCATGTCTTCATTCCTGAACTTTACCCTAGCCTTATTTTTCATCAATATCACATGGGGTTAAAGTTGTCAGTTAGAATTACGTCAGCCATGAGACTCAAATTTTAAGGGTTCATTCTCATGTTTTAGGGCATCTGATAGCTTGATGACAAAAGTTGTGAGCATATACAACAGCTGTAAATCTTTAATTAAGAGTCTATTATGAGTTGGTAACTGAGGGAATCAGCCAAAACAAATGACATCTCCAGAAGTTTTGAAGCTGAAAGAATTTTACTAAAACAGAAAAGGGGGTGGAATGAATTGCCTTGTGTATAATTTAGGTTTTGGCACATGTTTGTTAATACATTGTAAAATATAGAATTCTAACTGCCTTGCTTTTATTCAAACCAAACACACAATATTATTGATGTTGTTGTTACTATTTATATAATATAATGCCATCAATGTACATGGAGCTTTACAAATAAAACAGCCAAAAACAGTGGGTCACACTAAAGGTGTACTATGTAATGTGTGTGTGTGCATACAAAAATAAACACAGAGGGAAACAATAATAAAACTATAAAAATATTTTATATAATATAACGTAGCACACACTGACAAATGCATATAACCAAAATATCCAATAATATAAAATGCTATTAAACTAAAATTCAAAAAGCTTTGGAAAAGAAGAAGAATTTTAATTGAGATTTAAGAACAATAAGTGAAGGAACAGTCCATGAATGTTCAGGGACGCAATTCCATTTACAAGAGTATGGAGAAGCGAATGAAAAAAGATGAAGCTAAAGATTCTGTTTACCTTTTTTGAATGAGACTCCTAGAGTTCCCAGAATACAGATCTTGAGCAAGCTGGTAAAAAGAAATAAGGATTGTGTGTACGGCTTTGAAAGTTAAAACAAGACATTTATACTGAATCCTAGAAGGAATGGGTAACTAATAGAGATATCAAAAGAGGGTTAACATGATCAAAATGACAGCCCAAGATCATCTCAACTGAACTGAAAAACAGAGGACTAAGGTGAGATAATGGAAGATGAGGCAAAAGAAAATTACAATAATCTAGGCAGCAAGACAAAACAATAAAGGGCCAAGAACAGAACCCTGTGGAGCCCCAACTGAAAGGAGAAAAGAAGAAGATACGCAACCTCCAACTACCACATTAAATGGCTGGCCTGAGAGATAAAATGTGAAGCAGCCGAGTACTGAATCAGTAAAACCTAGATAATGAAGTAAACCCAATAAAAGAACATGATCCACTTTGTCAAATGCTGCAAAGAAATCAAGGAGAAAAAGGACTGAATACACCTTTTGACTTGGCCTGAAGGAGATAATCTGTAATCTTTGTAAAAAAAACTGTGTCCATAGACAGCAAAGGGCAAAATCCAGATTGAAAATGATCCGTTACAGAAATATAAGAAAGTAAGCTGAGGCAACATACACAAACAGCATATTCCAAAATTTTCAAAAGGAAAAAGGCAACAGTGAAACAGGGTAATAATTAGAAAGAAAAAGCGGCTCAAGTGAATGCTTCTTAAAGAACTAGAGAAACAGTAGCATTGTTTAGATGCATAAATTCAGAAATGAGCCAGCAGTAAAGGACAGATTAATAATATGGAGAAGAGAAGGAAATGGACCTTATGAGTGCTACTGTGTCGGTCCCCATCTGTTATTCTGCCTGAACTGGATGAGACCTCTTGAGATCACCTTTTATCTAAAGAACTCACTGCCACCACCAAATGACTGAATCATCCCACTTTAGCAATGCATCAGGACATTGCTGGGGAATTTCACTGAGACCTTCCTTGCCGACTGTAGGGAAGAACTGGGCCAGGTTCTGATGGAGCTTGAAAATGGAGTCCAGGCTCCCAGCTATCAATAATAATAATAATAATAATAATAATATGATTTATTTCTATACCGCCCTTCCATAGATCAGGGCGGTGTACAGCATATAAAAAACAGTAGGACATAAAAACCATTAAAACAAGCCGGTAACAATAAAACAATAAAAGCAGTAAAACCAGTAAGACAATAAAATCACAATAAAATCACAATTCTCAATATAAGTGCTAGTGCATATGCAGCAGCAGAACAGTGGGCGGCATTACAACAGGCAGATAAATAAAAGTCCATTCAGCGGTAAGCCTGGTTAAATAAATAGGTCTTTAAGTCCTTTTTAAATTGAGCAAGGGAGGGGGACAAGCGGAGATCGATAGGTAGAGAGTTCCAGAGACAGGGGGCAGAGATGGAATATGCCCTCTTCGTCGTACTCGCCAATCTAGTCTCCGGAACTCTCAGTAACCGCTGACCAGATGACCTAAGTGTGCGGGGCGGATTGTATGGGGAGAGACGGTCCTTCAGGTACCCTGGACCCAAGCCATATAGGGCTTTATAGGTAATAACCAGCACTTTGTACTGAGCCCGGAAGCGAATCGGCAGCCAGTGAAGGTCTTTCAGAATTGGTGTTATATGGGCGGCCCTGGGAGCACCAGTGACCACCCGCGCTGCCATATTTTGGACCAGTTGTAGCTTCCGAGTGTGATACAAAGGCTGCCCCATGTAGAGCGCATTGCAGAAGTCCAACCGAGAGGTTACCAGAGCGTGTACTACGGTTTCAAGGTCCCTCCGGTCCAGGTAGGGACGCAGCTGGCGAATCAGCCGAAGCTGATAACAGGTGCTCCTGACCGTCGCGTCCACCTGAGAAGTCAGATGGAGCGACGAATCAAGGAGCACCCCCGACTGCGTACTGTGTCCTTCACGGGGAGTGTGACCCCGTTCAGGACAGGTGGAACCACCTCCATCCCTGGACCGGGAGAACCTATCGCCAGTACTTCCGTTTTCTCTGGATTCAGGCTGAGTCTGTTTTCCCTCATCCAGTCCATTACCGATTCCAGACAGGCCACGAGAGGAGCGACGCCATCCCTGGTCACTGCATCAGTCGGAGACATAGAGAAGACTATTTGGGTGTCATCAGCGTACTGATAACACCGCGCCCCATGCCTCCGGATGATCTCTCCCAGCGGTTTCATGTAAATGTTAAAGAGCATGGGGGACAGAATGGCTCCTTGAGGAACCCCAGATGTAAGGGCCCTCTTATTGGAGCAAACGTCCCCCAGCTGCACCATCTGGAACCTCCCAGAGAGGTAGGACCGGAACCACTGGAGCGCAGTGCCCCCAATTCCCACCTCTGCTAGGCGTTCCAGAAGGATACCATGGTCGATGGTATCGAAAGCCGCTGAGATGTCCAAGAGCACCAACAGGGACACGCTACCCCTGTCGATGCCCAGACGGAGATCATCGACCAGGGCGACCATGGCAGTCTCAACCCCATAGCCCGCCCGAAAACCGGTTTGAAATGGATCTAGAAAATCCGTTTCGTCCAAGATCGATTGAAGTTGGAATGCAACCGCCCTCTCGATCACCTTCCCCAGAAATGGCAGCAGCAAGACTGGCCGATAATTATTATGAACCAGGGGGTCGAGGGAGGGCTTTTTCAATAACGGTCTTACAATGGCCAATTTAAGATGGTCAGGAAATCAGAGATGTATTAATAATTTGGCGTAACAGCAAGGTTACCGCCGATCCCCCCTGGGCCACTAGCCACGAGGGGCAGGGATCGAGAGAGCAGGTTGTCTTCCGAACACTTCTAAGGATCTTGTCCACATCCTCGGTACCGACAGACTCAAACTGATCCAGTACAACAGAGTCCACGGAAGCTCTAGACGCCTCTATTCTGGGTTCTGCTTCAATTCTGGCGTCCAGACCTTCGTTTATCCGAGAGATTTTATCCGCGAAGAAGTTGTTAAATTGGTCACAGCAGGCCTTGGTTGGTTCAAGGATCTGGTTCGGGGCAGGAGGGAGCTGAGTTAGCTCCCTCACTACCCTGAACAGCTCTGCTGGACGCGACTCCGCGGATGCGATACGAGCAGCGAAGAACGAGTTCTTAGCTGCTTGTATCGCCTCTCCATAGTCCACCAAAAGGAGATCTAGGAGAGCCTTGTCGGATAAACGCTGATGTTTCCGCCAGGCGTGCTCTAGCCGTCACAGGACCCGCTTCCTTGCCCGGAGATCTTCCGTGTACCAGGGCTTCCTTTTGGAAGCAGGCCTGAGAGGGCGCTTGGGAGCGATACTGTGTATAGCCCTAGAGAGATCCGTATCCCAGGTGTTAACTAGGGCATCAACAGTGTCGCCGTCACTTCCAACCATAAACCCCTCTAGGGCTTCTTGGAACCTATCAGGTTCCATCAGCCTTCGAGGGTGGACCATTCTAATAGGTCCGCCACCCCCGGAGGGGATCTGGGTAGATGCCTTGATACTTGCCTCAACCAAGAAATGATCCGTCCATGACAGGGCAGAAGTGTTGGTGATTTCCGCCCACGGATTTTCCATGTCCGTACAGAAGACCAAATCGAGTGTATTCCCCCGCATCAAGGACTACAAATCCCATCTGATCTGTGGGTAAGATTACGAAAATGTACCCGTTGATGGTATTAAGATCCTTTGATTTCTTTTCCTTGAGAAGTTTATGACAGAGGGAAATTTTCTAAGGTTTCAGAGCTCTAATAATGTCCATTCAAGAGGGGGGTTGGCAATACCAAATTTGGAGCAATAACACAAATGCTATGAAGTGTAATTAGGGAAATTTGTTAAAGACAGTAATTTAAATGTTTGGGTACAGATTGAAACAAGTACCAAAAGTTACCATGGCAATATGTTTGAAGATAAAATATGGAAGCTAAGAGGAAAAACTAGACAGTGCATTCATCAGATAGCAGCTTAATATTTGATTTAAATATAAGAAGCTATTAGTTCTATTCTTTTCTCCTCTTTGTCCATTTTTAGATCACCAGTTCTTTACATGTAAAGATTAATATAATCAATTTAAATGGTAGAAAGAGAAAGGAATTTAAAAATTCAATGATTTATTTTAGGTGGGTAAGCCCATTCATTTAGATCAATTGAAATAAACACTGGATCCAGTGAACCCATCTTGGTGACAATTAATGCAAATCAATATACTTCAGACAAATATAATTAGGAAATCACGCTCCCCCCCCCAAGAGTATTAACTTTATTTGAATCAATATGTAATGACAGTTTGAATCAAACTAAAAGATAAACGACAAAGGACCATTTTAGATTGGCAAAAAGAGGTGTGTTGATGGCTGCATGAAAGCCCAGCCTTTAGATGAGAAAAAGGGAAAGTGTGCCATGAAAACACTATTTTGGAGTTTTAAGGGAGAAGAAGCGCCTTTAAAAAGTAGCTTGATTTCCCCACTACTTTTTTTAAAAGGGTGCAACATTGCTATTGCATCTAAAGGCTAAGGTGTAGTTGCATGGTTAAATGGGGCTCTGTCTCTTTAAAGCACCCATTTAAAGGCAGCGATACAGGTGCGGATCATAATGGATCGTGGGTTGGGAGCATGCGTGGTGTGGACTTCACTTCTAATTAAAACGCTCAATGCCCTGCAGGTGTAAAAGCTGGGGTTTAACCGCGAAGTTTTTTAAAGCTCCCAAACCCTAGCTCCACTCCTAATCCGAACCCTAGACATGCGCAGTAGGGACTCTGGGATGCCGTTGCTATTATTCTACTGTGGATAACATGTCAATTCATTCACAAAATAAAGGGGTTCATTCATGATGCACCAGTGCAACGGCACAGTTTAAAAAGGCGGAGGAAACGCAATGATAATTTGACGGATCCTCATAAGTATACATTTGTCCTGCGCAACTGCGCAGGTTTGCCGGCTGCCGGCTGCGAACTGCGCAATTGCGCAGTTCGCAGCCGGAAATGATAATTTGACTGTATGGTGTAACTGCGTTTGCGCAGTTTGAAAACCTGCGCAGTCTAGCTGCCCTGTACCTTTTAAATGCACACCTGGGGCTTGCAGTCTAGCTGCTGAGCATTAAGGTAAAGGCAACTTCATGTCACACTTTCCTGCCAATCTAAAAAGCCCCAAAGATATATCAGATAATTCAAGAAGCTAAATTTGGTAAAATAAAAAGATAAGTACTATGGGAAATTACTATGGGAGTCAGATTTGTGGATAAAAATTGAAGACAAACAATGGAATTCTATTTGGAAAACACCAGATTATAAATCAATCTTGGCACAAATGAGAGAAAATTCATTGAAAATAATCCACAAATATTACTATTATACACTTAAAGTACATAGGATCAATAATGACATGTCAAAACTATGTTGGAGAGGGTGTGGAGAAAAAAAGGGATTGGAACCCCATGTAGATAATGTGGCCAAGGGTCCAAGTTTTTAGGATAAGGTTCTTTCAAAGATAGGTCAAATATTACGGGGGGGGGGCAGTCTATTTTAGAGTAGGATTACTAATGATATCTCTATTTCAAAGGGAGGATAAGGATTTATTGCATAAAGACCTAATTTATCTTATGCATAGCAAGGCTACAAATTGTCAAAACAAGAGAAAATTGAGAATGTATCAATTAAGAAATGCTTAAACAGTATATGAACTATAGCCACATCAGAGAAGTTAACTTATAAACTAGGGCTAGCAGAAAGACATACAAAAGAATGTGCTGGGGGTATCACATGGAAGATATAAGTTACTTTTAAGTGTTAAAGTAAGGATGAATTTTAACCACTGAACAACCAAGTTAAATTCTGGATTAATAATTAGATAAATATGATCATAATATGTTAAGGAACAGAACAGAAATTGCAGATGTAAGAGTAGTATTTATATTGGGGGAAGGATGGGAAGGGCGTGGGTTGTTTCTAATGAAGAGGGAAGTGCTGTTTTACTGACATTGTACTATTGCTAAATATCATTAAAATTTATTTTTACAGCAATCTAAAAAGAAAAAAAAGAGAAAACATTATTCAATGACATATCTTTACACTTCAGAATCATGTCTAATTCCCTGATAGCTGCCCCTCCAAGGCTGAGGTAACTTTTAATTTTTTGACAGCAGTCTCCACTCCAATTAATGACATTTGGGTTGTCCACACAAACCAAATGGTCCAGTTTCCTCAGTCTCACATTGTCTAGTTTAGACGACACAAGCCTAAATGCCCAGGGTAGGACCAGGTCTAATCCTGCATGTTTAGACATGGATCTGGAAGATCTGGCCTGATCCCAGGGTAAATAGCCTTTACCCAAGGATAAAAAAAGACCTGGTTTTGGGCAGTTTCCTTGTAATTCCACTTTAAAACCACAGTCTTTATACCCTCCACTAGTGCTCCTTACCTTAATGCCTGGCGATCCATCTGAGAAACCACCAACACCCCCAGTCACTGTGTCTGACATGGAAATGGGGCACTTTGCGACATGGATGCAGCCAGGCACCCTGTTTCCATGTCAGATGTGGCGACTGGCGGCGGCGGGGGGGGGGCTTATCAGATGAATCACCAGATGTTAATGTAAGGAGTGGTGTGCCAGTCCCTGGGCCAGCATGGGGACAGGTGTCAGAACAGCTACCCATCTCTTCACTGACCTAGAGACAAAAGCACTGGGGCTTAGAACGATTACTGAAGAAAGTCAAGGAAAAAAGTGCAAAGGCAGATTTACACTTAAGAAAACAAGACATTAAGAAAACAAAAATAATCACCACGGATGATTTACATAACTTTAAAGGAGGCACTTGGTCCATGTGGGAAAACCCAAAAGTAGAGGCATTTCCTCTTAGGTAAACTAGGAGGCTTGCCTAGCTACAGAAGATTCTCCAATTCCCACAGAAGCTTCTATCGTCATTAGAACCATTTCAGCTTCATACCCTGGCTTTCTGAATGGAAACACTATAGAAAGATTTTGGCTTCTGATGAGCACTGTTCTAGTAATGTAATGTCTTCCAGTCAGGTCTTCCTTGATCTTCTTTATCGAGTCCTGCTCTTCTTGGTTTTTGTTTTTCTCATTTAGTCACAATTTCTCTATGTTCCACAACAAAATTGCAATCTTTAGTTCGGTCTTAGAAGCATGCCTATCCGTGCCAAAAAAAGCCCTCCCTGCACATATACTCAAACTAATGCCTGTGTATTGAAGTACATTCTACTATCATCACTGAGGCTTACTTTTGTGCAAATAAAACTTCAGTCTTAGCCTAGAAGCCAACTAAACCCTGACTACTTACAGGGTTGGGCTGTTAGTCATCTGTGGCACAGGGACAGCTTGAAATGTACATATTTATTTTAATTTGATGAAAATGTCACTGTTGGTTATCAGGAAGCAATTCTGCACTAGAGGCTACCAAGTAAATGTCTATTTATGTGTTAGACAGGAAGTTAGTCATCCAGTGAAAATAAACAGCCATGTCAGAAGCATATGAACAGATCCAGGACTAGCTAATTTAAATTATCTGCAATGATTTCAGTATGGCAAATTACATACTAGAATTTGTAGACATTTTGAATTATACTGGATGAGCTGTACTAGTTTGCAAATGCTTCCTCCTTTCTAATGCTTTAGGCTTTAAGCTTCCACATGATAAAATATGTTTCTTCAACCATGAGTTGTTGTTGTTGGTTCTGAAAAAACAAAACAAACTGAGGGCTGCAAAGAAACTGCATAAGTGCATTCGACTGCAGGTTTTTATCCTGCCCCTTTATCCTAGGAAAATTTGATTTCCACAACAATCAGTATCCTGGTAAAGAATATTTAAAAGAAAATGAACATCAAGCAGGTCTTTTAAACAAAGCTTCAGCTATCCAGCACTTCTGGGTTAACACAATTCATTTGTTTGGCATTTCTTATAGCAAATATCAATACAGAGCAGTCAAAATGTTATACTCCATGAATCAGACATCTGGCAGTCTTTTGCATCCTTATCCAGTCTTTTAACTTGGCATATCATTAAGAATGATTAATTTTGTGGCAAGAAGATGTATGAGAACTATTCTGTGCCTAACAATGAAGCATAATCAGAGAATATTCCACTTTTGCCCTTTTGCAAAATAGTATTTGATGAAGATCCTTTGCAAAAATTTGAACTACTCATGCCCTCAAGTTCAGAACATGCTGTGACAGTTGTCAAGGTTGCTTTGAGGCAGGCCTATATTTTAATTATTCAGCTTTGCTGTTTTAGATAATGCCATGGTTTTACAAATACAAAAATAGAACAGACAGACAAATGGTATTAATATGATAAAAATTTCAATAAATATAATTGGTATTACTTATTCGGAATTCTTACTCCAAATTATATTAGCACCACCTGTATTGGCACTGGTAACAAATGATATTATTCGAGTAAAGGGCAAAATTATAGCAAATTAACTTTTTTAAAAAATGTATCTTCACAATATCTCACAGTACTTTAAGTTATTAACAAAAGAATTTAGGCTGCAAAGTGTAAACATGAAGAAGCACAGAGCTCACTGTTCGTATTTCAGCAGCTTGGTCTACATTAGCATGTGGAATGGTTTCAAAACAAACACTGGATAACAAAGTGGGAGAATCTCAGTAAGAAAGTGCTATTGCTATTAAAGCAGCTGCACTATAAACACACTAGCAAATAAACCTCTCTAGGAAGGTAATACCAATCCTTCCAGCATACAAAGGGGAAAAACCAGTTATAAGTTGCCCAAGTAGTTTAACAATCTAGGTATGCTGGGTATCACCAAAGGGTCAAGTCGCTTGTTCTAGCACACTTTGTACATATATACAAATATGGGAGACAAAACACTGGCTAAGAGACTGGAAATGCTTAATATACATCTCCATCCACAAAAAAAGGGACACATGAGACTTCAGCAACTATAGGACCATAGCAATAATCTCACATGCAAAAAAAAAAATGCTCTAAATTATGCAACACAGACTCCAATCATATATGGAGAGAGATATACCAATGGTACAAGCAGGGTTCAGGAAAGGAAGAGGCACTAGGAACCACAATGAAAACATATGAGGGCTAATGGAGCACACGAGCGAATTTAAAAAGAAAATCAGCATGTGCTTTATAGACTACAGCAAAGGCTTTGACTGCATTGATCATGAAAAGCTATGGAACGCTCTCAAAGACACGGGAGTGCCAATATACTTGACAGTTCTATTGAGAAATCTATACTCGAAACAAGAGGCCACTGTCAGAACAGAATAAGGAGAAACAAGGAGCCACTGTCAGAACAGAATGGCTCTCGATAGGCAAAGGAGTCAGGCAAGGCTGCATCTTATCACATGAGCAGGGTCAGGAAAAGGAGGAGTGAAAATAGGAGGAAAGAACATCAACAATCTAAGATAATGCAGATGACACAATATCACTAGCAGAAAACATGGATGACTTGAAACAATTACTAAGGAAGGTCAAGGAAGAGAGTGAAAAGGCAAGGCTTGCTGTTGAACATAAAGAACACAAAAAATAATGATGAAGGAAGACCTACATAGATTTGAATTAGACAAAGAGGAAATTGAAATAGTTAAAGAATTCTTGTACCTGGGATCAAACATCATTCAGAACAGAGACTGCAGTCAAGAGTTAAGGAGGAAACTAGGAATGGGAAGGGCAGCCACAAAAGTGTTAGGGAAGTTCCTAAAAAGTAAAGATATACAACTGAGCACTCAAGTTAGAATCATCCAGGCCATGGTATTCTCAATTTCTATGTATGGCTGTGAGAGCTGGAAAATGAAAAAAAGTAGATAAAAAGAAAATGAACTCGTTTGAGATGTGGTGCTGGAGAAGAGTACTGAAGATACGATGGACAGCCAAAAAGACCAAAAAAAAAAGTGTCCTTGAACAAATCAAGCTGGAAAAGCCTCTGGAGGCCAAGATGATTAAATGGAGACTGTCATACTTTTGCCACATCATGAGATGGCAGAACCCATTGGAAAAGACAATACTGCAGGGAAAGACTGAGGGGAGAAGAGAGCAAAACCGCACACTAGATGGATAGACTCAATTAGGGAGGACACAGGCATGAGTCTGCAGGTAATGAATAGAGCAGTGTAGGACAGGGAGTCTTGGAGATGTCTCATTCACAGGGTCGCCATGAGTCAAAGTCAACTCAAGGGTAGTTAACAACAACAACAACAACAATAAATAAATAAATAAATAAATAAAATCCAAATGTGTTGCTAGGCTTATTAGATCAAGGAAAAGGCACAAAATGCAAGTTTCCGAAGCTCACTGGTCCTTCATCAAATATGTATTTGGGTTTTCTTGTATTTTGCTGCATGGGCAACACAGCTTTCCTTTTACACACACACACACAGAGAAATTTATAGTTTTTTGGGGAGCTTTCGGGCTATGTGGCCATGTTCTAGAAGAGTTCCTTTCTGATGTTTCACCAGCATCTGTGGCTGGCATGTTCAGAGCAGCCACAGATGCTGGAGAAATGTAGAAAGAAACTCTTCTAGAACATGGCCACATAGCCCGAAAGCTCCACAAAAAACTATGGATGCTGGCCATGAAAGCCTTCGACTCCACAGAGAAATTTATGTTTCTATCTAGCTATTTATTATTTATCACATATATATGGCTAAGGTTTTCACCTAACCCTGAATCAACACAGGATTCATTTTGGGGGACCCTGGAGGAATACCCAATTCTTTCTTCATACATACAGAGTGTTTGGTAACAGATCATGGGAGGTATGCTATCTCAAGGGCAACCCAGCCAGATACACAATGTGAGGAATGCTTTAGCACCAAAAGAAGCAGTCAGCTATCCTCCAGACCAGCTGAAATGGAACAATCATTAATGATTCTCCCAAGCAGTGCTAGGTACTACATCTAGTTTAGAATAATTTGTGGTCTCTTGAATTGTAATGGAATATGACTTGCAGAGATTGACATTTGATGATTATCTGCTTCCAGCTTGTCATTCACTAATGAAGCACAAAAACAAATAGATGAAATAATATCAATTAAGAGGGTTACAAAGCTTACCACAATATCATATTATAGAATAATTGAAGTTAAAATAACTTGCAATGCAATTTCAGCTATAAAGAAAGTAGCTGAGCCAGGATCTTTCAACAGTAAGAAAACACATCATTACATTCAGTGATGAAGCATTGCTTCTGCTTGGTTGTTTAGTACTTAATCCTGTATTCATTTTCCAGCCATAGCTCATAAAATATTCTTTCCCAGAAATACAAAGGATGCACAACTAATGTTGGCAAATTTCAAGGCTGCTTAAAGTACAGGCACTTCCACAATTTTACAGTACTAATTAGTATCATATTTCAAGCTTTTAGCCTTCATATTTTACACAGAACTGTTAGTTCAACAAGAAGAATTAGCCAACAATTCAGTGTTTTTCTGTAAGCCTTCTGCTGAAGATATAATACAAAAATAATACTTTCATCATTTTATAACAATGAGGAGCTTCTGTGGCATTTATTCTCATAATGAGAAATAAATGCCAGCTTCTATTGGCTCTTAAAAAGGTATTGTCTTTTTTAACTGTCTTTAAATATGAGTCACTCTGATTACATCCATAAACTTTCTCAAATTACTATTAAAAAGTACCCACAGTGTCAGGTCTGATCTATCTTTTTCTTTAACAGCTGCCTTTCCTCTTAAGTTAATTGACAGTAAACAGGCTTGTCTGTCTATCCATCTTTGTCTAACTTTTTTACGGCTGGATAAATCCAATCACTATTAAATCTGACAAAAGACAATGGTATTATTCATGAGAGCATCTACAGGATGTGACACTTTTCTTTACAAGCACCAAGTGAGGTCCCAATAAAACTATCATAGTTATAGTTAAAATGGCTTCAGAAATGTAAGGTGTTTACAGGAGAGTATGTTGAGTATTCTCATATTTGTTTTAATTCCCAACCCATCCAGATTGTACCTTAAAATGTAAACATAAATTTGTTTCTCGTTATCAACTGAAATGAGCTAGGTGTCCCAGCCTAGGATTTTCACTGCCCCGTCCCGGATTCATCTCTTTTCACTTGCTGCCCCTCACTCCTGGAACCTTCTTCCCCCACATGCGCACCTTATCACTTCTCTAACCTGTTTCAAAACTGAGTTAAAGACAATATTGTTTAGGGAAGCGTTCCCAGGCAAGTGCCCTTCTCTGCCCCAGGATGTTGCATCCTAATCATCTATTAAGAAGCCAAGCCGTCCCTCCAGTCCATCTGCCTTGGTCGAGGCCTCAGAGGGAGTGAAGAACTGCTGGATTTCATTCCCTTCCCCACCACCATTCTTCTGTCTCATGTCTCTTTAGATTGTAAGCATGAAGGCAGGGAACCATCTAATTAAATGATCGTATGTACAGTGCTATGTAAATTTACAGCGCTATATAAATAAAGGTTAATAATAATAATAATAATAATAATAATAATGATGATGATGTATCCAGTGAGTATCATGTTTTCATATAACAAATAACTGGTTTCCTTTCTCCAAAGTATGTCTGGGCCTACAGCACCCAGAGATTCTGTGTGTAGTACAGCCTTTGCTTTGCAGTACACCTAACCAAATGACTACTATGATTTTTTTTTAAAAGGAAGTGTTAAAGGAGACCTCTTCCCACCTGATAAGCTTGAGTAGAAGAGGAACCAGGGTGACACAGGGAGCTATGGGACAGAGAGAAAAAAGGAAGGCACTTCATGGGGCATATGGGGGAATGGAGAGAAGGCTACTGAAGGTCAAGATGGTGTAAGAGGGAGTATTCAAGATAATCAGTATCTGTTCTACATTCACAAATAGCAGCTTATCCAGGACCCCACAAACCTAGTAGAAACCCTGAATACCTCTAGTGTGATCAAGGGCTCTATGTTGTTTAACTAATCCCAGTACCGAGAAACATATGCTTAACTAAGATTGCAATACACAGTCAATTAATATTGATCAAACGAAAGCCTTTTAATTGACTAAAAAGCCTACCAAGATAACCAAGAAGATTTTTAAGTGTATTTTTATGCAAATTAACTTACAAATTACAAATAGGCAACACTGACTTTAAAAAGGCATTCATACAAGGATTGCCTCTTCTAAGAGGGTGGTAAGTATGGCATGTGAACATCTCACAACAAAAGAAGTTTGTATAGCACAGCAAAGCTCTCCAAAATGCCCTATATGGACAAAACACAGTACTGCTTTTACTCAGATGCAAATGTATTTAATTGTAAGTGACTGTTATCTTTTAATCTAGTCTCTTGCACGTTCTCCCATGTGATTTTTACAGCTGTAATGAAAAGTTAATCCTACCTAGTGTCTTTACTTCATATTTCTTTTCTATTGATAACTCTTTCATTTTCAGCTCTAGATTTGATCAGACTCTCTCACACACGTATCACAGTGTGCCTATGTGCACGTTCTCTCTGTCCCTATAATTCTATAAATTCTATAATCTGCTGTATCTGACAGGGAGGCTGGGGATAGATGTTGCCAGGTTGGAACCTATGGCCAAAGGTTCCAACCTATGTGTCTTCCGTTTTTTCTACATTCAGGGCCAAATCCAGCTCTGTGTATAACCCGGGAGACATGGTAGGGCTAATATCTTAGTCTGGTCAAATAATGTGTTTTGTTCTCAAGCCAGCTGTCATCCATTTATGCAACTCATATTTCTGTCTTAAACATATCCTTGAAATTCATTTTGTTGCTTTTGGCCCAACACTCCAATTTGTTAAGGTCATTTTGAATCCTGATTCTTTCCTGAGGGGTATTAGCTCCTTCTGGTAATATACGGCTCTCAGAAAATGTGATAAGCATGCCCTATATTCCAGTTGATTGAACATTTATTATATACACAAAAACTTTGGTTGGTCTTACTTTTGGGGGAGGCCTTATATTTAGCAATTCAGCAAAACCTTTACTAGGTCTTATTTTCCAGGGATGTCTTATTTTCGGGGAAACAAGGTACATGCAGGCTCGCACCCTGACATAGTACATGAATAAAAATATTTTGTTTATTTAGTGTATGTATTTTTATTCACACATTCATGTATACTCATATTTTAGCATTTTATAAGGGGGAAAAATCATTCAAATTAAATCAGTTTTATAAAAGAAAATTCCATATTTAACTCAATACATATGTACATTTTGTATGTAAAGAAATTTGGCAGGAGGAGGAGCAATCAGCATCCAAGTCCCAAGCCCCCCAAAGGTCCTGCCCCACCATTTGACAACCACTGTCCTATACCATTTATTGAAGCCACACCCCATCACTATAAAAGCAAATTTTCATCTTAGTTACAACGCAAAAGGAGTGAAGTTTTCCCTTGTGAAATGGCTTCCATAATCTAAAATGGAGATAAATGTCATGAATTGCAGCTTTATCTTTCTTTAGAATGGTGTTTTAGTAATTTAGTGCCACCACCACCCCTCCTCTCTTTCTCTCCCTTGGTATTTGGGTGTATGACTTCAAGCATTTTGGAGCAGACATACTTGATGGTACCTGCTGCAAAAGACATTTATTTCAGCCACATTCTGCTTTCTTTTTCCTTCATTGTTTACTTAGGGTTGGGCTGTGCTTTTTTTTTATATGTAGCTGCTGTATGGGTAGCCAGCTCCAGAGGCAGGACAAAGAGGTGTAAAAAAAGAGCCTCCTCCTTTATCTTTGATAAACTCAGGCAAGATATTTTAATCCAATTGCTAGCCCCAACTAGAGGCGACCTACTGAATCAATGGGATTTGTACAACTACCATGTGCCTGTTGACTGACTGGGAATGGCAGTTGGATTTAGGTTAGTGAGTGCTTTTCTCACACAGCCAGCAACCCTTCCTGCCCAACTGTTCATTTACTTCTTCTTCTTCTTCCCAGAGATCTGCTCCTTTGTTCACTGTTGTCTGCATTTTAAGTGTCTGAACCAGCCACTACAAATAATTACTGTACCATGAGGTTTTGGGATGTTTGCACAACTAACATGTAAACAGCAATACAGGAACTAGCTATCTCTTGTTTTAGGTACTATAAGATGCTCTACACAGGGTTGCCCTGATTACAAATTCAGAAATTTCAGCTTTTTCAAAATCTCGCTGATTTCTGGAGCTTGATACATTCACTGTTCCAGTTTTACTAACTACTGGCCAATATGAGGGCTCAGTTTAAACTGCTGAACATTACCTTTACTGATCAAATTAGTTCAGGGCCAGAATACTTAAGTAAAAGCAGCCTCTACAATGGATATGACCTCTAGGGGCATGTGTCCGTATCTTGTCTCTAATCAGTAAGTGGAGAGAAATGAGCTGTTCTTTGAATGCCGAGAATCAGCTGATGTATACAACTTGCGTATACAACTGTACTTTGGCTGTTAGATAGGAAATTTTTTAGTATTTGTTTATGTTCTGCCAATATGACACATATCTTTGGGCAGGGAAAGAGAAAATACAACTCTGTTACTGTGTTTGTTGCAGAACTCCTATGTGAAAACTTTGTCATGCATTCTCTCAAAGCCAAAACACTGTTAGTTCAGCAGACATATCAAAATCTGATTGATTTTGACTGTCCTAGATTGTGTTATTTGTCACACATACAAACATACACACACACACAGTCAACTTAGATATCCTCAGATGGAAAGGTATGGTATAAATTCACATTGACAAATAGTCAGACACATAGTAAAATACTTCTACTATTTCTTTTTTTATTCAACATCTGACTTGTTTCTAATAATGGTTGTGATCAAATGACTCATATGTGTATATGAGTAATCCAGACTTGCATTTAAAAATGACACCCATTTCCACCCCATACCTCTTTAACAACTGTTGCAATGGGTTGCTCTTTAAAGTAAAAAAGTTTGTTAAAAACTCACAGAATATATATGCAAGTTCTCAGGCCAACCTAAAGTGGTTTTTGGTTCCCAGCCTTAAGACTTAAAAATAACTTTGTATGTTAAGAGGGAAATACTGTGAGATTTCTTTTTACGCCTACTATTCTTTCTGATCATTTTTATTTTACTTCCAGCTTTTACTTACACAATAAAATTTCTATTGATGTCAGTTTTGTGGCCAATCATTCTGTATTTGTAGCCTTTAAAATTGAATAAAAGAAAAAATGGATGGAGCATTACTAAACTTACGCATTTTATTGTCCATAGTCAGTACTTCATGAATAGTGGATAAGAACAGTACATCTTTTCAAAAACAGCGCTGAAACATTTCAACTATCCCAATAGAACACTTAATAAACATTAGCGACGACCTACATTTTGATGGTTTATATTAAATTTCCTGTTAAAACAAGCATTATATTTATATTAAAAATCTATCAGATTGATAATAATGGGAAGCATATAGGCACTCTGTTCCAAGGAAAAGGGGGGAATAAAATCTGAAGCTTTTTAAAGCCACTTGTATGCCATTTTTATGTATTCAGTATGACACTTACTTTAAAACATTTTACTTTAAAAGTATGCATATTTCATGTTTGAAAATATTTTTTTAAACATATTTCTCCAACCAGTGTGCCCTTCATCTTCCAGATCATATCCATGATTTAAAGGGAGGGAGATTAACATTACTTTAAAATATATCTAAAATATATTATATTTTTAAAAAATCCCTGAGGTAAGATAGATCATTTTGCCAGCAGATTTCCTGATATGCATAATGACCTAAGCTACTTGAACAAATTCTTATGTTCAAGCACTGACGTTAAATTAGAAACTTCAGAAGGAACGATATCTATGCCAAGCATGATATCAGGATAGTACTACTATTGTAAAATGTAAAATGTTCATTCAGAAAACTGCCTTGACCTTTGTCTCGCCTAGCTGGTAGGGGTCAATCAAATTTAGCTTTCAGCTTTGCTGCTTATATTGGGGGAACCAGACTCCTGAAAACTCTTGCGGTGTCCTTTGAAACCTACAACTCAGGATCTGGGAAGAATAAGAAAGATCCATCACCTTGACAGAAAAACAAATTGATATAGATACCAGGATGGAGGCAGAAGATACTAAAGCTGTGAGAAACTCAGGATGATTGGGGCAAGGAAGAGAACGAAAGGAAGGGGATTCAAAATTCCTGCTGAAAATCCTTCAGATTAGTTGACATTTCCCAGGCTTCCTAGTGGCTTCCACTGATGTAATAAAAATAATGCAAATTAATAGATTTGACACAATTAATACAAGGTGTGGCCCTCCAGATAGTATCCAAATGCAAGTTTCATATGTTGTTGGACTACAGCTCCAAGTAGCCGTAGATAACATATCGAATGGTGAGAGAGGATCTACTGAATACCACTGGCTTATGTCTAATACAGTTTATACATCAGTGAGAAAATCCACTGTTGGATAAAACTCTCAGACGCAGGGAAAGGGAAGCAGGAAGCAATCTGAAACAGCTGGGAAGTGCAATGAGGGGAAAATGTCTTAGCCACTACAAAGATAATATCCAAAACTGAAATCCCAGGACCCAACATCTACCATTTCAATTGACAATCCCCATGGACAATCCTGACATTGATATTCAATTATATTTCTTCCATTAGACTCTAGTTCCTTCTTAACTGTCCATCCAAGTCCCAATTTTCTTCTGATTTCTTGACAAGTCTACATCTGAAACAAAGTATGGGAAATCTTGAACTATTTCAATGTCTTCATAATCCACTTTAAAAATAGGTTATGTAGATCATCTGTAGTCATTAATTTTTTCTTAATATTCAACTGCAAATTTGCTTTTGCATTTTCTTACTTGAGTTTCTTCAATCGTTGTTCCAGGTATTCGCTACTTTCTACTAGTAGTACAGTGCCATCTGCATATCTTCAATTGTTGATGTTCCTTCTTCCAATTTACACGCCTCCTTCCTCCAAATATAATATAGCTTTAAGTGCTTATTTAATTATTTCATTTCTATGATGTCTTTTTCCCAGAAAGGGACCCAAGGCAGCTCACAGAAAAAAATGTTTAAAAACTCTACAAGGAAAAATTTAAAACTTAAACAATCTATCTAAAAAACAGTATAAAATTACATAAAACATACAAAAGTGTTTTATGTATTTATTTATTTAAAAAAACATAACTAGAACACACTGTCTGTATAAAAGCCTCCTTGACACAATTATAAATTAAAACTCTGCTTGAATAAAAATGCCTTTGATTGCCAGCAAAAGGAAAGCAGGGAGTAGAGCAGACTAGCCTCTTATGGAAAGGCATTGGTGTATAAGTTAAATAGGGTGATAAAATGCAGCCTTGCCTGACACCCTTGCCACTTAGAAACCATTCTGTTTCTCCAATTCTCTCCTGATGGTAACCTCTTGTCCTAAGTACAATTATGCACCAGGATATTGAAAAGTTTCTTTAGGAGAGATCTATAGTTTTTCATAATCTACATAATCAATGGTTTTGCTATAATATATAAAGCACAGATGGATCTTCTTCTGAGATTTTGCATACTTCCCTCACAGTGTTCCTGACTTTGGTCCAGATTTCCTCTAGTGAATTAGGATTGATACTGCAAATCTATTTTTACATTATCTTTACATTGCAGAGGGCTGTTCCTCAGATTGTATTTTGGCATGATGATTGGTTTAGTGTTTCTCTTTAACATTATTATGAAACACACACACACACGACTTCATGATCTGTGCCGGAATCTACTTCTGGTCTTGTTTTGCAAAGAGAATGGAGCTTCTCCATCTTCTACTTCCAATTATGTAATCCATTTGATTTCTATATCAGCCATGAGATGACATCCATGTATATAGTCATCTCTTTGGTTTCCTGAAGAATATATTTTCAATGAACAATCAATTGGCCTACAAAATTCAGTCAGTCACTTCCTTCACTTCTTGATCCTAGGCCAAACAATTTGCTCTATTTCCTACTTGCTACTGTGCTCTGTTTCCTACTGCCTATGGGTTATCAAGCCTATGTTCTGGTGCGTGGTCAATTTTGTTCTGGGTTCCAGGAAAGAATCTTTCAATTTCTTCCTCTTCTATCTCTGTAGTTGGAGCATAAACTTGGAATATCGATGGGTTTTCCCTGAAGTCCTATTAAAATTATTTAGTCAGACTTTTCATTATGTCCTCTGACTGTTTTTGCTGCGTCTCTCTCATTGCCACCTAATTTTTTTTTTCATATTTTCATTTCCTGGATAAAGCGCTATGTAAATAACTGACTATTAATGTCCCATTCCTGTTTGCTTTTCTCACATGCCCTAAATATTGTAATTTTTATATTTTGCATTTCTTGTTTTATGTCTAGCTTCCTATGATTGATGTTTCTCACATTCCATGTTCCTATAATATGTGTTACACAGCTTTGAAATTTCACCTCTGAGCATATCAAGAACTGAGCATCCTTTTGGTTTGAGACCAGCTGCATCATTAGCCACAGCACTATTCCCATTTGTCCTCTGCTCTTCCCCAGTACCTAGTTGAGTGCCTTCTGACCTAGGAGTCTCATTTTCAGCACCATCTCTTGCTTCATTCTGGATCCTCTTATCATAGGACCTTATTAGATGGGAGGAATTTCTCTTTATTGCGAATGGAGACAATTAGACCCAATTTGAATTCACGTGATTTCGCTAGTTTAGCAAATTTACGTGAATTCCAATTGTGTTCAGAATGACTTCCCATTTCCCAAAAATGACCCCCATTGCCCAAAATTGCATGAGATGCTTTAATTCACAATAACGTAAAATCCATGATTGTGTTTGGAATGACTTCCCTTTTGCCCGAAATTGCGTGAGATACTTTAATTCGCAATAACGGGAAACCCCATGATTGCGTTCGGATTGCCGTTAGATTATACTTCCAATTTCCAACGTCTGATAAGGTTCTATAGTATTTCAATGGTAAAAGACATTCAGAAGTGATTTACCAGTTCCTCCTTATGCATAAAAAGAGTTAACATTGTCATTGCCTCTGAGAGATATTCCACCATTGTCACCTACAGCTACTGCTGCTGCCCAGTAGATGTTTAGCACATTTAGTGTGGATTCTCAGCAAAAGACTGTCTGACATGGGAGACCCTACCAGCAGGAGTGCTACCAGTATGGCCTCTTGTCTCATAGGAGCATGCAATCCCAGCATCACAGAAAAGTAGTGCCACGGTAGATGAATGTGCTTACTTGGACAGAAATCTGACTTTTGAGCAACCACATTTAAGATGGGACTGTGGAGTGATTTCTTGTTTGGGAGCATTTAATATGCAAAGACCTTACCCCCCCCCTTTTTTTTAAAAAAAAATCTATCCCATCTTTTCTTTGCCCCTCCCAACCATCCACTTTTATTTTTTGTTTGTATGCCATCATGGATTGTTTGTTGCCCAAATCATGCTAGTTACTTCACTTACAAAGCACACAACTTACCTACCGGCATGCTAGGTACTTTAGCTACAAACCTGCTCATTCCAATAATTCCACACCATGAAACATCATGCAAGTTTCAGTAGATTAACAGTGCATTCAGAAAATTAATTACACATTAATATAATGTCTAATTGATGTGATTATCTGCCTGGTGACATTTACAGAGACAGTTAGAAATGAATTTGTAAAAACAGTACCTTTTCATCTTGCTAGGTAACATTTTTACTGTCTTGAAGGACAGTAATAGTTCACATTGCAATGGCACTGCTAGCACTTGAGCTGATGATTTGTGGAACCAAATATATGCAGATATGAATATTTAAATGTTAATTTATAGAATTGTCAAGATTTTTTTAAAAAATTTCATAGAGGTTTATGGCTTGCCTACCTGAGATTCAGATGGATTAATAGATGAATATACCACCAAAAGAAAAAGCAATATGGTCTTAAAATATAAATATTCACATCATGACTCTTTTAATTGTGCCAAGTTAATTGAAACCCCACATTTTTTCAATGTCGACAAAGACCAAAAGTTCCACAGCATATAGTTCTAGAGTCTGGAACTATGCTTAGGCAACAACTACTTTAATTCCTCAACACTGCCTATACTGGTGATGGTTGATAGAAGTTGTAAGCAAACAGCATCTGAAAGATGGAAATTTCCAATTTTAGCAGTTACATACCCCCAACATACTGGAAATTTTTCATTGTTATAATTAAAGACAAGAATGAAGGAATTAGTTAGCTAATATCATAAAGCCTAGTGGAATTCAGACTCCCCGTCCCCTTTAAGGTGCTCCGACTTACTCCTTACAACCTGTAGCCTTTAAAATTGAAGGAGGTTTCAAAAATACTTTTAGTATGGCATCATTTAGTATGCCCATCATTTTTTCAGCATAGTTACAGGTATTCTCACGTGCTATGATTGCACACTTGCCTTTCAACATATTTGCACTGTATACAAATTGCTAGCCTGTACCAGAGTACAGTTATTCACATATGATAAAATGCACATGTGTAGATCTAGGAGTTTCTCATGTGCCTTAAATGTGTTGATAGATAATTGCATACTTTTACAATTAAGTATTTTACTGTGTGAAGTTATTTATTTCATTTCATTTATCTCTTCCGTTCCTCCAAAAATAGGCCCCAAGGTGTTTTAATAATTATTTTTAAAACAATAATCTTAAAAACTTTTAATTTACAGCACTTTGAAAAGCAGTTTAAACACAATAAAATGATAAAAATCCATCACACCCCAGTCAAAAGAATGTCCACAAAAGGTCTTCCCCTGCTAGAGAAAATAGAATCTCTGTTTCCGATATTAACTGTTTTTTTACAGAAAGCTGACCAATGGTCTGAATTTTATCTATCATCACTACTATATACAAAACAATTTTTGTCAAATTTCAGCAAACAAAAGTAACCTAATGTATTTATTATTGTCAGGAAAAAAAAATACTCCTCTTCTCCAACATCCCTAAAATTACATTTTACTCCATTGATAATTATTCAGATTCTGGGCAAGAATAATTATATATTCTAATTGATTTACAGTCAAAGGATAAAGCAGATGTTCTGCACTGAATTGGGGTTGTTAGCCTTTTGTCAAAAATTAGTATGAAAAAGGCAATTTGTTCTTAATTATAATTTTAAAAGCTATGAAATGTAATGTTGCGCCTGAGCCTGCTTAGCACATCACAGAACACATTTTATAGGAGTACAATCTCTTTTTCGCTCAGTAAGCCTTGAACCCTAATCAGACATGCTTACTGTTCCTTACATATCATAAAATTCCATCAACCTAACAAATATAGAACTAAATGCAATTCACTTTACTATGTTATTTAGAAGAGCTTTAAAACAAATACAAATTTTAGCAATATATCTAATGATGGTGCGTGATTATGTATGATCATACCAATTGCCAGAAACAACTTCATAGGTTATTATTTTAGACTGTAAGGCATGTTGTTGTGATTTTTGTTGTGATTCGCTAATATATATTGCATAATGACATAAGTAAACCAATTCTGTATTTTAAATCCGATTCCCAATAACATTTTATTTAAGACCTGCAAATCTGCAATACTGATGTCTTTCAATTTTTGAGGATTTCATTTTTCTGTAATTGAAACATTTTTGGTGAAAGGAACATCTAGGGATCCTTAGAAAAATCTTTTGCAGAACTGCTAAGACACTTAAAGCCTTAATATCAGTTTATGTTCTAATTATTAGAACCTAATACAAAATGGCCACATGGGGCCTTCAACAAAACTTTGCAATGTGATTGTTCTTATTCAAGATTTCAGCCATTCACCTATGCCTTTCTCCTGGATGTTCTCCATCTTCTGGTATTACAAAGATATCACACTATCAGTCAGAAGTCCATGCCACACCAGCTTAGTCAGCTCTCATTACATTGTTGTTTTTCTCCCTTCTTTTGGGATTTGTACTTCTGAAAACTATGGACTTATCTCAACCCTTCAGTGAACCCTTGTGTGCATGAATGAATTTTGGCTATCCTAACACGCATTTGGAATTATTACATCCAAGGTTCTGTTCTATTAATGGAAGGAGCAGCACAATGAATCTGTCTGAACAGTTTCAGTCTTGGACTATGACCCAGGAGATCAGAGTTTAACTCCCCGATTGGCCATGGAAACCCAATGGATGACATTGGGCAAGTCACACACTCTCAGTCCCAGAAAACTCCATGACAGAGTTGCCATAGGGTCACAATAATTCAGAAATGACTTGAAGGCACACAGCAACAACAGAACAACCACAATGAAGACTCTGCTGTTAACAATGTCTGCACTGGCTATTTTTAAAACCATTTGTCTGATTTTAGAACTATTTTTAAAGATGAGTTTGGACTGATTTAATTGGTTTTCCGTTATTTATTTAATGATGTAAAGATGTCTATTCAATTGTGCATCACTTCAGGGGCCCTGGTGAGTTGAGAGATGATAAATAAATGCTTTGAATGAATATATAAACAAACATATTTCCCTCCTTTCAGGAAGTCTCCAGCTTTGCACTCTAATCACTTGGCAGTTAGCTGAAATTTGAACCATTTTTGAAAATGCAGCAAATATAGTCATTGTTCTTTCTTTGAAATTAAAAGGGAGTTTTGCTATTTTCTTGTAAATTGCAGCCTTTTTTGAATTGCTCCATTCTAATTATATAAGAGAATACCACACAATACTGTTATGGCACTATTATTTCATTTTAACTGGTTTCTCTGCCTCCTGTGGTATTCTGGGGTTTGTAGTTTAGTGATGTGTAACAACCCTCTGGTTGAAAATTCTAAGTGCCTAAGTCCCTAAACTGCAAATCCCAAGATTCCACTGTAGCCAGCTGTAGCAGCTGAAGTGGAATAATATAACAGTATATAGTCCATAAATTACAAATTCCCTCTTCTGAACAATCATAAAAGGTACAAGAGCCCACTTCAGTTTTTAAGTCTGGCAGCCCTAGAGGATGCTGCTGGTTATTCTACCACCAACGCTCAGATATCTTGAGCTAGCATCCACTTTAATTTCTGATGTTGATCCTGTATACCTACTGAAAATACTTGGGGATGGAACTGAAGAAATAGGCTTTTTGTTCTCAATATTCTAAACAAATCCCTGCCTATAAAATTCCAATCAACATGCTGATGTCTTAATGCATTGCACTACAAATCCCTTCCCTGCACAGGAACTGGACTTTTGTGGGTTTGTACTCCTAAGCTTCTGGAGAGAAAGTGATAAGAGCAATACAGGTTGAGTTTCCCTTATCCAAAGTACTTGGGACCAGAAGCATTTTGGAATACTGGTATTTGCATATACGTACATAATGAGATATATTGGCGATGGAACCCAACTCTTAATACAAAATTCATTTCTTTCATATACAGCTTACAAAGCACAGGAAGGTAAAATTACATGATATTTTAAATAGTTTTGTTCATGAAACAAAGTTTGTTAAATGGGAACATCAAAAAACAAAGATGTCACTACCTCAGGCACCCATGAAACAAGCTTTGAGTTTTAGAATATTTCAGATTTTGGAATTCAAGCTAAGGGAGATGTAACCTGTACTTTTTTGCTAACTGAGGAAACAATATCAGAACTGGAAACAGGAAGACATTGGAGAGTATATTCTTATTTTTTTAGACATATTGGCAACATTAATTAGCATAGAACACAACCAGTGGCTTTTCCAAGCAGAGTGATGGCAATGGTAACATTTCTCTGTCCACCCAAAAATATCTAGTAATATTTTACTAGCGCCTTTAAATCCTGTTATTGAATAAAGGTGTGAAATTGGAATAAGTAGAATATTACTTTCCCAAACACTAATGTCTGATGCTTCATTTTAAAAGTGAAACTATACTGGCTTTGTACATCATTAACTGAAACACTAGTTTCTGACACACTTAGATAACCAGTAGTAGTTTAAAAGAAGATGTCATATTAAGCCTCTCATATAAATAGTATCTGATTTATATTAGCACCTCCTAATATAAACACTAAGTTTAAGAACAATCATTATACAGCTAACCTTGTCCATAGCTCAATGATCTGGAAGTACCTTCTATGGCTATAGCTTCCTTTTTAATACTGATGACCGTCACAGAACTATTACTGATTAAAGGGAATATTTTTGGAAGCAGTTTCATCCAAAGACATACTATCTATCTCATCTAACTATAAACTCTTTATTAAGGGAATTTACTACCTGGGACTTCGAAATTGCTGAATTAGTCTTTATTACCTAATGTACCCTGTTACACATTTAAAATGCATAATATTTCAAAAACAAAAGTCAGGGTATTTTCAGAAGTCTTGTTTTTAAAAGCTATTTAGTCTACAATGTACATTCTATTATCAATATTTCAAAAACTTTTTTTAAAAACTGGGTGGCTTGAAAGAAAGAAAAAAGGCTGTACACAAGTGAATCTGAGTACACTGGCAACAGATCCAAGCTTTCAGGGAATAAGCAAATGTTGCCTTTTATTGTTTGTTTCTATTGCTTTTTATTTTAGCATGTAGCTGAAATGCATTATATTAGATATTTGTAATTTGTGATTTTGTTTGCTTTATATAGATTATTAGCCAACCTGAGCTCCTGTGAAAGAGGACAGTATATTAAATAACTATCTTCATTATTCTTCCTTTGTCACAGGAAAGAGCCTATAGAAGGTTTAGAGAAGCATTCCATGACAGAGTAATGTTAGGTCAGTATAGTTCAGTAACCCTGTTACTGGCAGTTAAAGAACTTATTTAAGTTAGATCAATTTTGAAATATCTTTGTTGTCATCAGACCCCTTTTTCAATTTGGCTGTTATCTTTCTGAGGTATTATCAATACATTTTCATTTAAATATATATTCAATTAAAATTTCTGTTAAATTATCAAATGCTTTCTTCAAGGAGGTCTTTCGAAAGGACCTCATTTTCCTCAGATGGCACTTTTACCTGGATGATTATTATTTTTTCCATGCATTATTGCTTTTAAATGCCATTTTAAAACTTTTAATGTGTTCATTCAATTTTTTATATCTGTAATATTCTATTGATTAATTAACATTCTATTATATTCCACCTGTCCTAAGTAAATTCATGGAATCACCTTAACTCAACAGGTGACTTGAAAAACATAAATGCATGAATGAATGAACAAAAAGGAAATGCAGAATGTTACTTGAATGACTGTCATTTCCTTGCAAGTCTATCATGGAGGTAAGCTTCTTAACAGATTGTGGCCATGCCAGGCCAGTCTGCATGGGAAGTGGAGACATGTTACAAAAGAAGAAGGGATCGATGCTTGATATCTATCCCTTCTTCAGTCCACTCTGTTTCCCAGGATAAGTTGGAGAGCGCACCAACCGTTCCACAATCCCTTAATCTGCTCCTTTGTAATGTCAGGTTGGCCAAAGGTAAGACCCGCATCATCCACGATCTCCTTGTGGATGAACAGGCTGATCTGGCATGCTTTACTGAGACCTGGCTGGGAGATGCCAGTGCTGCCACGTGGGCACAAGCTCTCCCCAGCTGTCAGTAAGCAGATAAGGAAAAGTGGGGGGGGGGGGCAGTGTGGCCATAGTCCATAAGATCAACCTAACTTTGATCAGGAAACCTGTCCAGAAAACAGTCCATATCAAGTGCGTGTACCTTAGCCTGAAGACCAGGGACAGTTTGGGAATTCTGTTGGTTTTCCAGCCACCCCATTGCTTAACAGACTCCCTGACCGAGCTGACTCAGATGGTCTCTGAGTTGCTGTTGGGGTCCCCCAGACTTTTGGTCTTGGGTGACTTCAACATTCCTCTGGAGACCAGCCTTTCTGATATATCTGGAGCAGCTCGGGAGTTCATGGAATCCATGACAGCCATGAACCTATCCCAATTGGTCAACGGGCCCACCCATTGTGCAGGTCACACACTTGATGGGATTTTCAGTACGGAACAGGAGTATCCCTGGGCGGAGGTAATCAAAACCTCTGCACTGTCATGGATGGATCATTCCCTGATGAAGATGGAACTGAAAGCCACTTTCTGTCTCCCCAGGGGTGGCGAACCCATTAGAATGGTCCGCCGTTGAAGGCTAATGGATCCAACCGGTTTCCAGAAGGCCTTAGAGGGTCTAATGGTTGGTAACGCCGGTGATCCAGTCGAAAACTTGGTGAATACTTGGAACACTGACCTTCCCAAGGCTATTGACGCGATTGCCCCCGAGCGTCCTCTCCAGCCCACTCCCAACCACAAACTCTGGTTCACAGACGAACTCAGGGAGATGAAGCGGGTTGGACGACGACTAGAGTGCAAGTGGCGGAAAACTCGCCTCGTGTCCATCAGAACTCGCCATAGGCAGCACCTTCGCACCTATCGGGAGGCTTTGCATGCAGCGCGGAGATCCTTCGGCTCTGCACGCATTGCGTCTGCAGAGTCCCATTCAGCAGAGCTGTTCAGGGTGGTGGGGGAACTGACGCAGGTTTCTCCTGCGCCGAACACCCTACTTGACCCTACGACGGCCTGCTGCGACGCGTTTAACACCCACTTTGCAGATAAAGTCTCTTGGGTAAGAGACTACTTGGACGCCAATGTTCTGTCAGAATCCATTGGCAAGGTGTCCAGCAACTCCGTTGCTATCAGTTTACTGGATGAGTTTCAATCAGTGAGTACTGATGATGTGGACAAGCTCCTTGGTAGAACTCGGAAGACGACATGCTCCCTCGATCCATGTCCATCTTGGCTGGTCGTCCAGGGAGGGGACACATTGAGAACATTCCTTTGGGATGTGATCAATGCATCCCTCAGGGAGGGCACGGTTCCATCGTGTCTGAAGGAGGCAGCTGTCAAGCCTCTCCTGAAGAAACCTTCCCTTGATCCCCTGGAGAGGAACAACTACAGACCAGTGTCCTTGCTCCCATTTTTGAGCAAGGTGATTGAGAGAGCAGTCACCTCCCAACTCCAAGCTGTCTTGGATGAAACCAATTATCTCAATCCATTTCAAACTTGCTTCAGGACAGGACATGAAGTTGAGATTGCCATGGTTGCACTGGCTGACGACCTCCGCTTGAGCATTGACAGGGGCAGTGTGACCCTGCTGGTGCTCTTGGATCTCTCCGTGGCTTTTGATACTATAGACCACTCCATCCTCTTGGATCGGCTGAGGGAGGTAGGGATTGGAGGTACCACTCTCCGGTGGTTCCTGTCCTTCCTTTCTGGCAGATCCCAAAGGGTGAGGCTTGGGGACAGTTGCTCTTCCAAAACTGAGCTCAACTGTGGCGTCCCTCAGGGCACCATCCTGTCCCCAATGCTATTGAACATTTATATGAAGCCGCTGGGTGAGGTCATTCGGAGGCATGGAGCTCAGTGACTTCAGTACAGTGATGACACTCAGATATACCTCTCCATGTCCAGATCGTCGGCACAGACTTCAGATAGCGTCTCTCCTCTTAATTACTGCCTTGCGGCGGTAATGGATTGGATGAGGGAAAACAAATTCAAACTGAATCCAGACAAAACAGAGGTACTAACAGTCACAGGCCCAAAACCAGGCTTGGGAATAGAGTCTCCAGTCCTGGATGGAGTCACGCTCTCCTCTAAGGACTATGTTTGTAGTCTGGGAGTACTCCTAGATTTGTCGCTTCACATGACTTGTCAGGTGAATGCGACGGTCAGGAGTGCCTGTTATCAGCTTCGGCTGATACGCCAGCTGCGCCCTTTCCTGGACATGAGGGACCTGGAAACTGTGGTACATGCTCTGGTAACCTCATGCTTGGATTTCTGTAATGTGCTGTACATGGGGCTACCCTTGTGCTTAACCCAGAAATTTCAACTGGTCCAAAATATGGCAGTCAGGCTTGTAACTGGAACATCAAGGAGAGAGCACATAACACCGGTGCTCAAGGCTCTCCACTGGCTGCCGATTAGTTTCCGGGTGCAGTACAAGGTATTGGTTTTAACCTTTAAAGCCCTACATGGCTTGGGTCCATCTTATCTCAGGGACTGCTTCTCCCCGTATGAAACCCACCCACCCCCCCGCACACTTCGATCCTCTGGGAGGAACCTGCTACAGCCTGTGAAAACTAGGCTGTCGCAGACCTCCCAGAGGACTTTCTCCAAGCTTTGGAATGGTCTGCCAGATTAGTTGTGTCTTATAACATCTCTTGGTTGCTTTTAAAAAGCTCTGAAGATGCATCTCTTCCGGCAGGCCTTCCCTGAAATCTCTTAGATCCCGGCTCCGAAACAGAATCTATTAATTCAATCTGATCCCTTTCTTGGTGCTATCTCTTTCCTCAACTAAGAACCATCAAGGATGAATTATGCTTTGAATGTTGTTACTGTTATTGTTTTAAATTATTGTTAATTTAATCTATTTTTAAGGGGTGGGTGGCTGGGAATGGGTTGATGAAGTGTTTTAATCTTGTTGTACCCCGCTCCGATTGTGCTTCACAGAGGAGCGGGCTAGAAATAAAGATTATTATTATTATATTATTACGTCTTCAAGCCACTAGCTATTAGGAGTTATTCACTATAGCCTCCAAAGTGCTGCTGATTATTCTGTCTGGGCCAACTGGCAAGTGAGCTCCATCCACTTCTATTGGCCACTCCTGAACGGAGCACTTTCACATCTAACCTCAAATCCTTTCAGGAGCTTCACCTTCTATACTAGCTCAGTAATTTTTACAGCAGCAGCAGCAACAGCAGGAGCATTATTATTTACAGCAACAGCAGTGTTATTCACAAATTGCCAACTGATGGATGTGTCATGCATTTCCTTGGTAGGTGAATCTGAGAGTGGCTTTCATAAGACCACCACATTAATAGATTTGAGTCAGGGATTTCACTGATGAATCTCTTAGTCACTATGTTGCACAGGTCTTATAAGAGGAGCGATCATCCAGTCAAGACAATATGTATGAGTTTAAAGTGTTAAAGGCGTGTTGTTTTTTCAAAAAATACAGTCCTCCCTCCATTCTCGCGGTTTTGGAAACTGCGTTCCTTGCTTATGCGTGAGGGATGAATGGAGGGGGAAATAATGGTACGTGTACCTGAGGCGCACTCCTGTGCACTCCCACAGCCGTGTGTCTATATTCAAGCCAATGGGGCTTGAATATATGCAAAACTCAGTTTTTGTGGGGGTGTGGGTGGTTCCAGAACAGATCCCTCGTGAAAACAGGGGGTCAGCTGTAATGTTAAACTGACTTTGGCACAGTATATCACACAAAAACGTTAAGCAGTAACAAGTATCCTGCGTTAGTTTTAGAAGCCTTTTAAGGCATGTTGCCTTTATGAATTATATCTAGTACTATTCCATTTGCTCCAAAATTGATCTACATGTATTTCAGACCATAGACTTTCTTTGCCACAAGCTGATCTTTTGTCACACTACCACATAATCTACATTAATAAGAAATAAGCATATGACTGCATACTAGGAATGGCTTTCAGAGCAGAGGATGTTGTAAACAAGTATCACAGAGCCACCAGCCTCAGAACAAAAGAGAGGTGTTATGGGAGACCAGTGTTTACAACAGAGCTTCCACCATCTCAATGCACTCTTTTAATTTAATACCACTGAGTCATGATTGCTTTGTAGTTTGTGCTTGCAACTCCATTAATGGTTCTCATTTCAGTCTGCAGTGTACTAAAAACACTGTACTAATGGGAAGATGTCATTATATTTGTTATTTTTTAAAATTTCAAGCAGGCTCAGACTAACAATTAGAGGCCAAAAAAAATGTCATGGTGTTAATATAAAAAGTTGATAATGCGAAGACATACAAGGCAAGAGAGGATTATTATTTCACTGAATATTTGCTATTTGAGAGTAAAAATGTACATAAAAATAACTAGATTGACAGACAAATATTTCAAAAACCTCCTTTTTCTTCAGAAGGAAACTAATACATCTTTTATCTGTATATTTCTGAAAACAATGTAAATAAAATACTATTGTTGTAATTCTCTCTTGTGCAGTAAAATGTTGGAGTAAGACTTATATTTCTCCATACTGCTACATACAAAACATTCCTGTTACAAGACCAGCAAGCCATGGAGAAAGAAATGTTAATATGCATCCATGTTTAAAAGTATATACATATTTGCAAGCGTATACATCATGACAAAGGTGAGTATAAAGTAGTACACACACAAACACAAGATGATGTACAATGTGGAAAATAGGTACGTCAAGTGAAGAAAAAGATTTTGAGAACAGCTGGTTGGAGTAAATGCTACAAGTTTAATTTTATTACAGATACTTGGAATCTCACAGAAGGTACAAGCAAACTTCTAGTTTGCTAGCTTTTGATCACTTGTTCACATTGGATTAAAATAGAAAATGCATAGTGCACATATACACAAAACTGTCATGGTTCAGATCCTCCATAAAAGATATTGGCCTGTGCTCTTCCATATATGCAGTGCTGGATCGTGGCTTCCATGTTAGTGTACTAGTTAATGCTCTTCACACTTAAAGAAGCTATCCAAGCCAATCACCTTTTCCCTAAAACAGTTTCAACACCCAAAATACCTTATTTAAAATTTGGAGCAAAATCTGGAGTGTATTTACTACTTTGTTGTCATGGAACCTACCAGTTTCCAACGCTGCTGTATAGAACAGTATCTGTATATGCAGCATTCCACCATAAAAATCCGAACAAACACTCCTGAGTTAGTATGGCCTGGAATATATAGCCCTTGTTTGAGGATGAAGCCTTAAAATACTAACCCTAGATGTCATAATTTAAATACTGGAGGCTGTGACAGAAAACTGTGGTAGTGTTATAAAACATTTTGCCACTCCTGCTTCCCCCCACTGCCCAATGTCCAACAGAACAATTTATATTTATTTATTTTTATTATTATTTATTAAAGTATTTCTGTTCTATATACTATAAGGTTTTAGAAAAACATAACATTAAAACAATATAAAAAATTTAAAATGATTCCAGATTAAACACAGTACAAAAAACTCTAAAACAATTGAAGCTAGCATATATGCATAAGGATCAGGGTACAGGGGAATAATGGAAAGCCAAGTGATTGAATATCCTTTGTCAAAAGCTTATGAGGATTCTCATCTGTCAAACACTGTGTCAGTTGTTCACAGTTCAAACTTTGACTATAACATAACTTATTGTTACTGCTTAACACAAGAAATGCACTAGTAAGGAACAATCCATTAGTGCGACCATTTTGCACAAGTAGCTGATACATTTTAGGAAAAGCACCTGCTCTTTATGAGTTTGATTTCCATAAACACAATCAGTAGACATTTTACTTACTTGCTCTTACTGTCTAGGCCCATTTATTTTGAATAACTGCTCTCACGTATTCTTCAGAGAAAAGCACAAGGGGTCCAGTGGCGTCACTGTAGTTTGTGCCATCCAGTGTGGCAGGTGGACTGCCCAATGCTCCCAAACCTCCTTCCCTCTCCACCAGGACAGCTTCCCAACGGTCCAGACTACTGCTGAAGGAAACAGCACTATGCCCTCTGGAGAGACTATTTGGGGTTAGACATGTGTGCTTTGCAAGCAGCCTCACTGGACTCTGAAGGCACTGGGTACCTCCAATAGAAGCCCAGTAGAGGTTGCATGAGCAGCTGCACTGAACTCTGTACAGAAGTCGCTGCCCCTTTCTTGCTCGTCCAGTACCTCCACCAGTTCCTCTGAATGTACTGTCTTATTGGGTGCACACCCGTCTCTAGAGCGTCACCTGGTGCTGTCCACAACACCTGCATCCCCTAATGATACCTCTGTATGCGTCAAAAATAAAATTTCATTATGAACTCATCTCATTCCCCTCCACCAGCATCTTCCATATCCCACTCTTCTTCCCAAAGCAGATTTGGTGGGGACAGGGAGCAGGAAGCAGAACTGCCAACAGAACCCATTCCATTAAGAGAAGGACTTGACTGAATATAATCTCTTCACACTTGAACATAATCAACTGACGTTTTATATGGAACAGAATCACGTAGTGGTGCCTGCCAAGGTATTGCATGAGAGCCGGCAAACAATCTTCACTTTGAATCAAAACTGGCATTAGTTGGACGCTGATAGTTTGGAAAACTAACGCTTCCTCTAGGAATGACAGGTTTCTGTATATCTTCAGTTAAACAACTGTGTACTATGATATAATGTAGCTACATTTCCGCTTTATCAAAACCCCAGGAAGAGATCTTGGTACAGAGCTTGGCTTTCTTATAAGGTAAGAGCGCTCTCGTGAAAATATGCTGGTTACGTTCAGACTGTGAATCTATTATGTTACACACAAAAAAACTTTATTTGCTAAAGCTGCTAAAAGTGTTTGTGTTAGTTATTTGAAAGAAAGTGCTATAAACTGTACAGGAGATTCACTAATTTGATTTTTTGTTTTAATACAGCTGTATACATATTCTCTTCTGGATTTTATTGGGGTGTTTTTTGGATTTGTAATTACTTTTAGTCAAACACAATAAATAATTGCTTTATTTTCTAATAAGAAAATTATTAGAATATTAAAATGACTGCCATTTGTCATCTGCTTAATGGCTTACTTATCTTGCTCACCAGTATGGGCATGTATAAGCAAGTGCATAACAATAAATAAATAAATAATTTTCCCTCACCTCTCCTCAAGGCGGCATATAGCACGTTAAAATACAAAACACATAAACACACAATTTAAATACAATACTATGAAACCATTAAAATACACTCATAAGAGCACATGTACAAATTAAAAAGTTCATGACTTAAAATTGACTGGGTAGGCCTGCTGGGAGAGATATATGTCTTTAATACTGTTTTTAATGCAGTCAGCATTTTCAGCAGCTTTATCTCCTCTGGCAAGTTGTTCCACAGTCTAGTGGCCACGGATGAAAAATTCCCCTGGGAAACCTTTGCCAGTCTAGTCCTGGCCGGTTGGAGCACATATTTCCCAGAGTTTCTGAGTGTACAGGGCGGATTGTACAGGAGAAGGTGATCTCTTAGGTAACTTGGACCCAAAATATGTGAGGCTTTAAAGGTAATAACCAGCATTTTCTACTTAGCCCAGAAACTAACTGGCAGCCAATATCTCTAATATAGCTAAAGAGCATCATTTTTTGATGGTAGTGTCTTTCACATCAAGGATGTGAGAAAGTTCTTGGGAGTTAAACTGACTTGGTCATACAGCAGTCGGAAAAATGTAAGCATTGTCATAAAACAAATGTTCACAGTGTGCAACTGAGTTAGAGTGATAATACAGGCATATTTTTGCTCCCTCTGTGTAATCAAGCCCCTAGTGCTTTCCTCTTGCCTTTGTAGCACCTCTCACAACCAGTATCTGGAAGCATTCAATTTTGGTCTCAACAAAGCATCTACAACTAAGATATGCTTAAGCAAAAGAATGATGGTGCTGATTCAGAACAAAGTTAAAATGTAATCAGAAAACATGGCATTAGCCTCTTAAGTAAGTACCATTTAGATTTCATCTTATGTCATGAAACATTTATGGATAATCAGTTGACACAATCTATTTAGGGAATGAGAAGTGACATGTGATTTTGACACAATCTATTTAGGTAACGAGAAGTGACATGAATTAATATACTGATTCATTTGGTAAATTTTTTGCCTAGGTGTTAGGTTGTGAAGAAATTGTTTATGGGGCGAGGGGGAGGTGAAATGTGTTATTAGATTTCGGTTTAAACCAGGAATATAAAAGGTAGATTACTGTATGTCAGAGAAAGTTATAATGTTTAAAGGTCCATTTGACAGCCTCAGATTCAAACTGTGTCTTTTGTAGCTTATGGTAAAATTGAAAATAGAAGGAAGCGAAAGAATTTGCCTATGTGAAAGGATTCAAATTGATATCAACTGACTGGCTCTAAAGTGAAACATACCTTATCATCTATTACCATTTTTTTAATAGTGGTATTATGGAATTCTACTCATGAAGAATATGTCTCAATGGAGGTTTCTATCTTAAAAGAATATTAGACCATCATGTTCACGGCAGTAAGTGAGCTGCGAGCTGCTGCTGAAGAATGGAAAGCTGGCAAGCAATGATCAAGAAAGGAGGAGGAGGAGGAGGAGGAGGAGGAGGAGGAGGAGGAGGAGGAGGAGGAGGCAGCGACGGCAAAGCCTGAAGGAACCATAAGGGCCATGTAAACCAAAGTAAATCACTTCTGAAATATGTCCTGCCAACTTTAAAGAGCTTCAAAAATGTTCACCACTCTCCAAGTCAATCTATTCCATGTCAAACAGCTCTCACACCAAAAAGAAAGAAAGAAAGAAAGAAAGAAAGAAGAAGAAAAGAAAAGAAAGAAAAAGAAAAAGAAAAGGGTCTTCCTAATGGAGTCTCTTTAGAATAAGGGATTAGGTGGAATCTCTTTTCTTGTAATTTGGATCATATTAGTGGCAAAAGCTGAAGGCTGAGGATAGACTGCAATACAAGGTGATAATCATTTAAGAAAACAGCTAAAGAAGGTCTACACATTTGGAAACCATGGAGGTGTGGCCAGAGTATCAATGTATGGTGAAAACCAAGACAGAAGCAGATAGTAAACCGAAGAGCAAATCAAAGGAACAGTTTGTAAAGAAGTTGATTATATATCCCAAAAGAGCTGTCCTCCATGCCAGTATTTCTCAGGCCAGCTGATATGGGAAACCAGAATTTCCCTCCTCCCAAAACATGCCAGGAAATCAGTATCTTGTTTATGCTCATTTTAATTTCTTTCTTCAAAACTCTCTGCAGACGAACAATTTAAAAATCACAGTCTAGCCCTAGTGCAGAGACTACCACTTTGAATAGCAGTGACCTAAGTCCTCCTTAGCCAGTCAGTGAGTTAGGTAAGGGTAGAGCTTGCAGGTTAAGTAGATAAAGATGGGTCTTTCTCGAAACCAGTTCTGTTACAGAATCAGTTAATTACAAGCTTCACTAATATATTTAGTGATTATAAATGAGTGTTTTAAAACAAAGAAATATCAATACAAAGTACATTATGCCTATAAGAAATCATACATTAAAATGCTTATTTGTTTAAAATTATACAAATATAATTTGAAAATAAATGCATTATGAAACCTTTTCTGGTGTTTTTTTTTTTTAAACTGGTTTTAAATTATCAAAAGATAAAAAGGGAAAGGAAGGACAGGTTGGATACCTTTAACTGTGGACATCTGTGAACATATCTATGGGTCATTGTACTTGTGCAGACCATTCACAGAAACATCTAGCAATAAGCAATCTTTTGCTGGGTGCCCACATCCCTAATGTGCCCTAATGAGCTTCCAGTTCATTTCCCACCATTCTATTTCTGTCACAGCAGGTATCAGTAACTCAGATGAACTCCAATAGAATGTAGTAACAGGGCAGCAAAGAGGATTGCTTTAGTACCCAGAAAATGACTAAAAAAACTTGCTTACAGGATTTCTCTGTGATTCAGATATGTGGGAGATAAGTGATCTGCTCACCAAGTAGGATGGGATGTCATGCCAAGAGGGTAATTAGAGATATAATTCTTCACTAATTTAGAAGGAATTAATAATTTTAGCAATTCTTTTCCCACAATTGGCCAACTGAAATGCACAATATACTTGTTGCAAGCTTTCGAAGCTCCATGGGCTTCTTCATTAGGCAAGATGTTACAAACCAAACAGGAGGAAAAACACAATTGGAGATGTTAGTCAGATGCCTGCATGTTGTTTCAGTCCTTGGTAAAGATGGTATGCTGGGGATGATATCTTTTTTGGGCAGTCTCCTCCTCCTTCTGGTCATGCATCAATAGGGAGATTTTCAAAGTCCAGGAAATTTAAAGTCCATTTGCATCTCAACAGAGGTCTCTTTTGCAATCCAAAGGGAGAAGGGTGGCTCCAGTTCTCACCCACAACAGCAAGAAGGTTATTTTAAAGGCACTGGCAAGAAGTAGGTCAGACAACATACTTCAGAATCTCTTCTTCAGTTCTCCCCATTCGATAATATATTGGATGTTAGTGATGTTACTTTAGTAATGATGTGCACTGTATGATGATGCGGGAGGTTCTAAATAACCAAATGCCTTGATGGCTGCCAACATTTCAAGAGTATTGATACCTAGACATCTCTCACCTAGCAGCCATATTCATGGCTAAGAAGAAATTAACATGGGGTCTCCAGCCCACTAGGAATTTTACTCCTCTAGAAACTGATCATATCACTGTACCAGTTTAGGCAATCTGCCACAGGGCAACTCTGTTGGAGCGAGCAGCCAAATTTCTGTCCTCTAGAATCCACACGAATCACCCAAAATGCCAAAAAAATAAACAATAAACATGAAAAAAAACCCATCAGCAGAAGCCTACTTCTGGTTTTGAGATACAGTTTTGTTTTGTTTTGGGGTTTTTTAATGTTAAATAGCACAGTGGGGCAGTGCAGCCTGTTTAAAAAGTTAGTAGCTGTTTAGAGGCTTCCCAGGGAGGAGACAAATAATCTAGGGCAGTCTGGGAATGTTACTAGAGGAGCTGCACTTTGCATGCCTGTCACCAATGTACAGGTACTGTAGATCATTATTTGTATAATATGAAGCCATTGTGCCACCTATGCCACATATTTCATAAACACCTCATAACTGTAGATATACCAAAAGATATAAACTGCTATCATTTTTTCAGCCTGGGACAAACTAAATGAAATGAAATGAGAACATCATATAAAAATGTGAAAAATCTATATTTCAAATGTCTGTCACTGCAACTCAGTCCCCCAGGCATAACAATGGTAGACCTCAAATGACTATTATCATTGAGAACTTACCCTAACTTCCTTGGGAAAGTTATCACTCCAAAATAAGGAATTTACTTCTCACAGATTCCAACTTTCTTTGGTACTGTAAAATAACTTGAAAATAGCCTCTACATATGTGAGTGTGGGGTAACCCCTTGATAGCATCTTTGGCAAGTGGGGCAACTATATTTTCTCAAAGAGCCTGTGATGGAATTGAAGAACTGAATTTCTAAAATCAACTAGTGTGCTGAATTCAACAGAACAGCCTGCTGGATATTATAATAATTATGAAAGTGTCTATAAATCCAAAATTACAGATAGCTAATTTGCTAGAAACTACTATAATTTGTTGTCAAAAGAAAGTTATGCTGTAGAGTTGGCACTGCATATGGCAGAGAATGCCCTACAATTCATCAAGCGGCCAAACTGACCTTTATGAAATGATTCACCACCTCTAAAAACAGTATACAATTTCACTGACAAGAACCCTCAGAAAAAGAAGTCCTCCCCTGGAATGATGTCTTACATTGGCAGTGTGCTTGACACAAGAAAACTGCTTTCACAGGCTTGTTTCTGTTTAGTCTGTGAAGATTAATGGCGAATACTGTATTTTTTAGTCTTCACATGTTCAAGTTTCTCATCTGCATTTCATGCAGGCCTCAACTATACCACTTGCAGCAGGTGTGAAGCCATCTGATATCAGCCATGCAAGACATCTGAGGGAAACTGTTCCTGCAATAGTTAAGGTATTAACATTCACTAGATGTCCTGCAGTGTTTATTTATTTGCCCCCCTACAACTTGCTATTTTCTACCACCTTCGTATCATTAGTTCTTGTGTATGAGTGAGTGTGTGTGTTCTGTGTGTGTTAATTCCCCTATTATAAATAAATTAAATTTGGAACCTATTTCTGGAGATCTCTGGGTTCAGAACTGGTATACAAAAGCTTAAAATCTCAGCTTTAAGTCATTGAAGCCCTCTTGGTGCTTCCTCTTGAGCTAAATCGATTTTTCCACTGAATACAATTTGTGGGTGCCCTCCTAGGATCCTCTACAATTTAGGTAATAGGATATTTATCTAGATCTGTGCTGCAATGGTAACCTAGATCTCTGTAAATATAGTAGAGGTGTACTGCCACATTTCATTATATAAAAAGCAGTGACAGACTGGTCATGAAAAATAATGACCATCTCCTAAGTAATACTGAATGTATTGGACCACACAAGGAGAGATTTAATCTCTAGTGAGCTCCTGCTGCATGCTCTTGAGGACAGGAATAAGAGTATAAAACAATGGGGCCAAGAATATCTGAGCTGCTTGTGGTTCCAAAAGTGAATCTGTTGTAGACTGGAAAGAGAAACAGCAGACTTGGAGTTCATCCATAAACTACATTCCCTCAGCCATGGATTGAACAAGGATAATGGCTTCCTGGCTCACTACACACGTTTCAACACTAACTGACCCCATCTACACACTATCCTACACTCATCTATTCTCCCTACCTACAGGCTAGTTTCCAAAGCCAAACTGGTCTTGCCACTTTATATCCATACACAATGGCTAGTTCCCAATGTCTTTGTTCACTAACGACCATTGTTAACACTGGACTTGCTACTTCATTTCCATACACAAAGGATTTTGAATTTGAATTGACATTCTCACACACCAGTGGCATATATATGTCTTTCCCTGGTTTCCACTCCACCAAATGCATCTGAGGAAGTAAATCGAAATCTACTGAAAGCTCATGCTGCCAACTTCTTTCTTTCAGTTAGTCTCAAAGGTGCTATAAGATCTCTACATACTGATTCTACAGACTAACATGGTTAAATCTTTCAGTTCTGTTGTTGAAAGGTAAAAGTGAAACAATGAAGCTGCTCTGGAGGCTGTTGCCTGAGGGGAATCTGTGTTGCTGGAGCTGAACCATGGTTTGATAGGGAATGGCTAGTGCTTGATCACTGATAAGGTTTCTCCTCTTGTTTCTCCGGAGCCAAGCAACAGAGCCTTCCAGAGAATGGTGTTTGCCTATTCTCGTCCTCCTTTTGTTATTGTTATTTCTTTGATTCCTGGTTAGTGGCTTTCGCCATTTTTGACAGATGATCAATTAATCTGCCTGAAATTATGAAAATTTCCATGTTTGTTAGTTTCAATAATCTCAGTGCATTGGCTGTTGCCATCTCAGGTCTCAATACAAGTACTCTAGTTAACGGTGGGAGTAAAATGGTGAGGACTAGATTGTGAAATGTACCTAGTTCAGAGCTATTCACTCAATGATAGAAGGAGGTAGTCTTGAAGAGATTATGCCTGCTGAGACCATGTAAAGGCAACTATTTTTGGTGGCCATCATTTGCAGTTCCCTCCCACTGAAGAACTGTAAATTGGAAGAATCTACAGTGGTGTAACTGAGATGTGAAGGGTTGGTAAGTGAGTAGAGTTTAGGTATCAGCTGTGTTTTGTTGTTGTTGTAAATTTTATTTGTTTTTGTTTTTTGCCTGAACACACATTTCTGACCATTTGCAGTATTTTCCCTCTGCAAACTATATACTCCTTGAAAAGCCCTTTAGGCTATTCACTTGTGAATGGAAAGGGAGAAGATCCTCTCACATCCTCAGTGGAGATAGGAGACATCAAAGTGAGAAATGCTACAAATAAAAACAAGAAGGGAGGGAGGAGAAGAAAATAAAGACGACAAAAGAAAACCCCATGTTCACTTATGCTCACAACTCCAAAGAGCAAGTTCTTAAATGCTGTTGCTGCTACTGACTGGATGGGGGGAAAGCAGGAAGACATCAGCAAGAGCCACATTACCGCATGTACATAGCAGTGGTACAGTGGCTACTATAAATGAATGAATGAATGAATGAATCACTGTGCCCCAGAAATTCCCAAGAGCAGAGAGTACAGCTGCAGTGCAAACCATACATAACCACAAGAACTACAAAAAAAGAAATGATGATAGCAACAAGATGGAACAAGAAAGTTTTAAAATACAAAGTATAAATCTCTCTTAAGTTACTTGTCCTCAACAAAGAGACCTTCTAAACTTTGGGAATTGGTGGTATGAGCTCATCTTCAGTGATGGAGTAGAAGCACTGAGATCTATCCATTCCCTTCCTGCATAGTTGAGGTACAGCAACAGGGTAGTATTAATGACACTACTTTACAGCCACGGAGATGGTGTATTAAATTAGCTACCGGTATCAAATTCAGCTATAATCCTGTTATCTGGCTTTTCTTTACTGGTATTAGAGTCAGTAAGATACCACAGCCCAAAAACCCACAAAAATCTACACCATATTTAGTTCAAATATATAGCCATGTTAGTCTACATCAATATGTGAAGGGGTACTGTAACCCCTTTGAGCCTGAGAAAAAGAAAAAAGTTGGTAGCATACATTTTTGTATACTTTGGACTAAACTCTACCAAAGCTTATGCTACTAATATCTTTCTTTCTCTCTGTTAGTCTCAAAAGGGATATACGGTAATACACCTTTGCTAAAATACCCCTTGGCATATCATATTTAGTTGTCATTGAACTGTCTATATCTGACTTTAAATATTTTTTCTACAAATTTTAAAGATAAAATGTATGAGATATTAGTAATCCAATGTTTAAGAAGAATTTGTTATTAAAATGCATGGATGTGCCCTTTTAAAATCCACATATCCCAGTCGAACAGACGTGGAATTTTTTTACCAAGTGCACTATAAAATTCCTCGAATTCTATGCTAGAATTGATTTGTTATTAAAATCTTAATTACACACTATAAGAGATATGTGGCTAATCCAGGTTTCTATCATGCCTCTTCCTGTTAACTGCCACAAAAAAAGTGTTATGTCATCATATTCAGACTTTCCTTGTCTTAACCTATGAAAAGCAATAGTCAACTAATTGGAACAGAGGTAGAGAAAAGCTAAAGACAATGTCATTACAATGGGTCCTTGTTATTCACTGGGGTTTGGTTCCAGGATGCCCCATGGATAACAAAATCTATGGATGCTCAAGTCCCATTAAATATAATGACATAGTAGAATGGTGTCCCTTATATAAAATGGAAAATGTATACTTATTTTTTGGAATATTTTCAAGTTGTGGATGCTTGGATAAAAAATCCGTGGATAAGAAGGGCCGACTGTACACCTGTTTTTCTTCACTAAACTTTATTTCAGGGGGTTTATAAAAAAATACAGTTGACAACAGCCATGCATGTCTCATAACTGCACTGGCCCACAGTAATTTGCTTAGACAACTTTTCCATATTTGGATGAGTAATGCAATCTATTGTATCTCTTGAAAAAGTTAGATAATTAACATGTATGAAGAAGTGCTATCATACTGGTGTCCTTGGTGGGTTTTGCTTTTCATGCACTAATTAATAATATTTTAGCTCAAATTGAAAGAAAGTTAGTTTTTTAACATTACTAGAAGTCCTCAAGTGGTTTTGATTGTTTATCTTGGATTGGCTCTTCAGGATTAACAATGGGGAAGAGAGGTCTCAGTGGGCCACATTAATAAACAGAATCAAGTAGTGTACAAAATCAAAGACAGCCTCAACCATTTTTATAGAAACCCACTGAAGTAAAAACAAAGAAAAAGAAAACAAAGGAAAGAGAAAAAGAAAGCTCTTTGAAGCATTAAAGGACCTTGTAGGACCTTCAGGATATTTTAGACAAACTCTACAGCTTGAATTGGGTGGATGCCAACCCAGAAAAAAAATCATAAGCTATCACCAGTGAAGGGTCTTATGGGTGTCTGGAATTTATAATTTTGAAATATGGCTTATCCAGGGGATGTACTGTTTCTGAATCAGGCATGAAATTCAGTCCTTCTGCTGACCTCTTGTGTTTAGCTAGATTCATAACACATAGGGCTATTCAACATGCATAAAATAAAGATAAAATGTTTGGTTGCAACCTTGAAGTTCACCAGTATATTGTGTGGGGCCTGAAACAGTCAAATAATGCCAGCTGAGATATACCACCTTATGCTTTGTCCCAAAGAATGCTCCATAAGAATAAAGCAGAGATTACTGGGTACAGTATCAGAATCATAGAAACAGGAGAGATGACAATATACAGGGCACAACTCCATTCCTGCACAATGGAATCTTGACATAGTTACATATTTTAGGTAGTATGTTAAGATCATTTTGTAGAAGTATATCTTCTCTAAGTAAAATACAAAAAAACATCAGACTTAATACACATGCAGAGTTCATTGAGAAGCTGCTGAGATGTACAAACCTAATTATAACCTCACTTAAACGCTGCATTGAACAGAATGGTCTTCAAGGTTCGCTAGAGCACATGTACAAAAGGGACTGAGATATAAGGCAAATGGGGGGAAAGTTCAATGAATATAGGCTATGATTAAGAGGTAGGCCTAATCACAAATTCCATTATAATTATACAGAGAGTCTACCACCTTGTTTACTGTTGCACCTTGATCACAGTGATTCAGATCCATAGAGGTGTTGTTAAACAGCCTGAGAAGGGTATACATAAAGAGGCTCCTAATTCTACCCAAGGAGATGAGAAAACGTTGACAGTTATGTCCCAGGAAAGATTAAACTACAAACAAATTCTGCTGCTAAGTGATTAAAATCATTGAGATGGATGGCTGAGCCAGGCACAAGATGCCCTCCATGCATTGACTGTGAAGTTCAATGTATAATCCAGGAAATGTATAAAATAATATGTGTTTAATAGCTGAAATGAAATGCATGCTGACATTGGCAACAATACAAAAATAAGATGATTTAGCAATCCTGGTCTCAGAGGGAACATGAATAATTGCAATATTCTGTGAATAAAAATGATATCAATTTCTCTGAACTCCATTTAAAAAAAAAAACGAACCAGCAGACTCCATCTTGGCAGACTGGCACAATTTAAAGTAAAGTGCATAAAATGTTCTGCTGTAAGGAAAGGGGTTACATCAAATGGATAACAGATTAATCACACTGCCAATGTAGCAAGAAAAAGCACTGGTTAACCTCTTTAAACAGACAGCAAACTATTAAATTAAGTTCTACAAATTTGAGGTCATGACATGGGAAACCTGACTGTTAACAAATGGAATGACATTTCTACATATTTACTATTTGTTTATCATAGAGAAAGGTTTTTAAAATCAATTTATGGATGTTTACTTTGAGGTAGATGCAATCACTTGCTATATTATTATTTTAAAGGATCTTACAATTAGCAAAACAAACAAATAAATAATAAAACAATTAGCACCTCAGTAAGGTCTCTTTTCCCATACTGGTCTTTACAAACCGCGTTTAATCAGACCAGCTGGCTTAACTGGTGAGTTTTATCTTCATTTTAAGCCATACATAGGTTATAGAGAACACAGATCACAGAGAAAATAGCAAAGTCCCTAAATTAGCCTAAGAACACCAAGTTCACAAAAATTTCCCAGCCAGCTACAAAAGAATCCTGCAGCGCTTCAACTATAACACTTGAAATTGTTGCATACCAGATCAAGACGATTAGCTCATTTCTTCAAACACTTTCTTCTTTGATTTGCAGTGGCTCTCTATGGCAGATTTCCTCATTCCAACAACCTACAGAGGTTTTGGGTTACATATTCCATCATCCCCATTAGCAGTCAACCAAGCTTCTTCTTCTTATTATTATTATTATTAATTTATATAGCGCTGGAAATTTGCACAGTGCTGTACATACAATCTTATATTTAGACGGTTCCCTGCCCTCAGGCTTACAGTCTAAAAGAGACAACACAAAAGAAAAAGGGGAAGGTGGTGGGAAAGGGGGTGAGGTACAGTGGTTCTTCTCTCCCTCTGGGGCCTGGACCAAGGCAGATGGACTGGAGGAAGGGCACGGCTTCTTAATACATAGTTAAAAGGAGGCATCCTGGGGCAGATGGCACAATCCTGGGAACGCTTCCCTAAACAATATAGTCTTTAACTGTCCGGGAAAGCTGCCAACACGTGGCTGATAAAGGAGTCTTTAATAAACACAATAAAATGGAAACAAAATACCAGTAATTGCTGGCCGTCGTCAAATACAAAGTCCGCAAGGCAAAAGGCAAATTCAATGAGTGTTCCAAGGTCGAGGGTTATCACAGACAGAGATTCCAAAGCCGTTCCAAAGGTCGCAGGTAATGAATAGTCTGAAGTCAAGCCGAGAGTCAAGAGCTTTCGCCGGGAAACCAAGATAAGCTTTGACAAAAGTTTGTCTTCCCTGATCTCTTATATAGGCCCCAGCTCCTCCCCTCACAGCTGTTTTAACTTGGCTTTCTCTAACAATCTCCGAGAGCGTCTCAGCCCCTCCCGATCTGCTCTCCTTTGAGTAAAGGAAGGGATTTCTGTCTCTTGCTCCTGTGTCTCTTCCAGGCCTGCAACCTCTGCTGTGGAAAGGCTTTCCTCTGAGGAGACCCCAGGCTGCTGAGGTAGGGGCTGTGCCTCCCTGTGTCCCATAGAACTAGGTCCAGGTTCACCCAAGTCTCCAGGATCTAGCAGCACCATGCTAGGACCTGACCCAGCATACTCTTCCTCAGAATCCTCCATGTCCTCCACCTGGCTGTCCCTGACATTAACTTAATTTTGAAACTGGTTAGAGAAGTGATGAGGCGTGCATGTGGGAGAAGAAAGTTCCAGTAGTGAGGTGCAGCAAGTGAGAAAGGACGAATCCGGGACAGGGCAATGGAAATCCTCGGCTGGGACAGGAGACCTTGACTACCAGAACGGAGGGGAAGAGAAGGAGTGTGAGAAGAAAGAAATTCAGACAAGTAAAGAGGGGCCAGTTTGTGGAGGGCATAGGCATTATAATCCTACACGACTGGAGAGGGCCAGTTTGAGGATGGCTAGCTTTACACAAAGGCATCCAATTTAGGGAACCTCACTGACATAACCAAGACTTGCCCATATATTTATGGTGTCTGAACCATCTCTGCCAACCCATCTAGCTGTCAGCAGACCCATTCATACCCCGATTCCAAAGCAAACAACAAACTCTGTACAGCTGGTCAGTAACTTAATGCTTTCTTTAAAAAACAAAACAAAATAAACAAACAAAAACTTTTATTTGAAGACCCAACTAAAACATAACATTAAAAACAGAATGTATTTTGTACTTACTAAACAGGATACAATTTGTTTTTAAGGAATCTTCCAATTAGATAGATAAATAAATAATAAAACAACTAGCTCCCTCAGTAAACTATCTTCTCCCATACTGGTCTTTCCAAATCCTTAAGCTTATATATACCATGATAAGGCATCAATAAGAAGTAATATAATAAGGAAAGAGAAAATAATAATAATAATAATAATAATAATAGGGTAGATAATAACAATAACAAGAAGTAAATTCTTAGAAAGTACAGCTATGCACAGGAAGTAGAGAGGACGTCATTAATGTGTATGTTGTTGTATATTTTTTTATTTAGTGTCAGTTGTATATTTGTTGTTTGAATAGAAGATTATAATACATACAAAATCCATAATAGGCTACAGCAGAAGAATCCCCCTTACTGGGACAGTCCATAAAAGTATATCCATAAATCACATTATATCTGTATCAGCAACTTTATAAAGATCCCGATACATCAGCAAAGTTTGCAGCTGAAGATGCTCCACTGCCCAGGAATGTCCCCTGTACCAGAAAGATAAACTATTCTTGTCCTGAATATCAATAAACCTAGACATATTTTTAATCCATGCTTAGAACAACAAATGCTGTAGGGATATGCCATGTTGTGTGATGAATATAGACTTAATTTCACTTTCTATTTATCCATTGATTTATCCCATATTTTTAAAACAAGTAACATAAAAGTACTGTGGCAGGTCTATCATCTACCTCATACTTTTTAAAAAATCTGCCAATCAATTTGACAGAGGTATTTGCTATTCATATTGTTTTATTAGGATTCATATGGACAAAACTTTGAACCAATTTGGAAAGTTGTGGAGCAATCTCATTTTGTTTCCTCACAGCTTTCCCATTAGGTGAGAATATATCCATTTGTAATGCACAAATCTATATTTCTCTAACATAATGCAGATGTTTATCAAGTTTCCATCACTATTTACTATTTCCACCTACCATGCATGTCCAAGCCCACCAAGCTACTGTTCCCTCAGCTTTGAAATCCACCATAGAATATAAATTCCACCATAAAAATGACAGGGACCTGAAAGAGGAAGGATTTATGTGATGGCACAGATGACCATTCGAAGAACCACAGCTATGGATAAATAAACTTTTCTATTTTTTTGTGGTCCTCTATGCCTCACACAAATCAGTGACTATGAAGTTTACCAAAGGTCATGGATCCAAACAACCCATTCAAAAATGGCATCTGCTCTGAAACTGTAGTCAAGTCTGTAATGTTGGATGAAAGTGGATGGCCAGAACCACATAGCAGCTTTGCATAATTAAAGTAGAGGGATGCCATGAAGGAGAACAGCCAAAGATGATACAATTCTAATGGAATGTACCCATACACCTTCAGGAACTGGGGTTTCAGCCATTTTGCAGGACAGCTTGATGGTCTGGATAATCCATTTTGTAAATCTCTGGGAAAATATCTGCTGACCCTTTTGTGTTCCTCCATAGCAAATAAATGGTCTATTGGAGAGCTTAAGCAAGAAGGTTTAACATAAAAAGCAATGCACATCAAAAAGAATGCAGGAATTTCTCCAAGGGTGTAGACAGTTGAGGGTAATATATAGGAAAAACAGTATCCTGATTGAGATGGAATTGTGATACTATTTTCAGCAAGAAAGAACTATCAGGTCCCAACACCCCTTGTCACAATGGAATACAAGGAATTATTCATCTGAACATAGAGCTGTCAACTCAGATGCTCGCCTTGCTGAAATTATGGCCATCAAAAGTGAAAATAATCTGATACCATGAAAGCCAAGGGCTCAAACAGCTTATAAGAGAGCTGTGAGAGGAACAAAGACGCCAACGAAGGTAGAGTTAGTACAGTCAGTGCTGGATACAGGTCAGCTAGTCCCTTAAGGAACTTCTTGATGAATGAGTTCAAAAGCAATGTGGCCGATGTAGGCACTGATGGTTGGTAAGCCACTATGGCAGCCGAGTACAGATAGTACTTGTTCCTGATAGTCCCAGCTCCTGAAGATGCAGAAGAAAATGTAGCATAGTTGAGATTGTATAGGAAGGCTCTGGCCTAGATGTTGCAAAGTAACAGAACTGTTTATACTTATATTCATATGATTGTAGATTTTTTTTTCTTGTAGCAAACAGAAGAGCGAGTAATCTGGGTGACATTAACATAAAATTCTCCAGGCTGTCAGATGAAGCATTTTGAGGCCTGGGTAGAGTACTCCTCCTTGAAAATGTAAAATCAGGTGTGGCCACTGTAGAAAAGTTATGTACTGGCCCTAGGGGAGATGTAGCAGAGGAGCAAATTATGGTTGTCTCAGCTAGATTTGCACAATGAGATTTGTGTTCACTCTGCCCCTGAACAACTTCCCAACCACCCTTGCTGTCACAGGGAAGGGGGGGGGGGGAATGCATACAGCAATGGGCCTGACCATCTACATAGGAATGTGTCCCTCAGCGATCCATAAGCTTTACTTGCCCTAGAGCAGATCTGACAACATTTCATATTGTTTGGCAAAGCAAATAGATCTAGAAGAAGTGTAGCTCATTCAGCAGTCACTAGATCAAAAGCATCAAAAGATGTCACTAGATCAAAAGGGGCCTACTCATGTGAAAGAACTTGCCCACAACTCAGCAAATCTGCTAGCACAGATTTGTTCCATCTCCAAAAAGATCGTGGCCAGATCTAGAAATGTGGCTGAACATGCACCTCATGGTTTGTTCACATACACTCAATGGTGATATTGTCTGTGTAACTTTAACAACTTTGCCTTGGATCTTTCTTAAAAATTCTCTAAATGCCTTGATTACTACCAGAAAATCCAGAACATTTATATGGAGAGCTGAGTCTTGATGTGTCCATTGCTACTGAACCATCATGCCCTCTCAATGTCAACCTGTCACTGAAGCATCTGTCATAACCATGATGGGTCAGGCATTTTGGAGAGCAGGTTGTGGGACCTCATCCAACTAATCGGCAAGAGACTAATGCGGATGGGAAATGGACTGAAGCTTCTTAGAAACCAACACTATGGAGTTCTGAAGTTTAGGCAAGCGGAGCCAGGTAAATGACAGACTTAAGTCATAGTAATCTTTGAATAATATGAGTGGAGCATGACAGAAAAAGAAGCAGCAAGTTCACATTCATCATGAGAATGGTGACACATCCAGTAGGTAGATAAGCTTGACTGAAGTAAGAGTTCAAAGTTGTTATGATGAAATCTATTATATGTGGTAGGTCCAGAATATTCATTTTCATGTTGAGGCTGAGATCTTGGAAGAGACACAAAGTCAGCTGGATGTCCCCAAATAGTCTTATCAGGAAGGATGACACCAGAAGCCAATCACTGAGGTATGGATAAATTTGTACTCCTGGAGTTCGTAATTAAAAATTCAACATTGCCATACATTTGGCAAACACATTCGGGGCAGATAACAAGCCAAAAGGAAGAAGAACAGATTGCTTATCTGTAACTGTGGTTCTCTGAGTGGTCATCTGTCCCCTCACACAATAGGGTTTTGCGCCTGTGCAGAGACTCCATTCAAAGAATTCAAAGCTGAGCTGATTGGTGGGTAGCCCCACCCACTCTCCGTACTGAGCATGCCCAACCCCACCAGTCTAGCTCTATCTTCAGTTCAAGTCCACTACAAGAATTACAGGGACCTGACTGAGGGGAGATAGGGTGGGTTTGTGTTTGGGCACAGATGACCGCTCGGAGAAGAGAAGAGGCCCACAGGATGTCTTGTGGAGTTGATTTGTTGGTTGACAAGCAGGAGTGCTTCCTCATAAAAATCCAGGGCTGCAAACCTTTGGTCATCTGGAAGACTGGGGATGAAGTCTGCCATCCTGCCTCACAGGAACTTAGGTAGGCTGCCATGCATATTACCTATCTTGGCAGAGAGAGCTGCTGAGGAATAAAAGCAATGGCCAAAGATGTCGAGTCATCTGCCATCTTTGTCAATGGGGCACAATGGGTCTTTCCTGAAGACTTAGAAGTGGATTCAACAACCAGTTAATAAGGCATAGGGTGGGTTAAAAGGAATGGGGCTGTGTCAGGCTGAAACCTGTAAAGACTCTCCAGATGCTTGGAGGCAAGTGGAACTGAGGATGGTTTATTCCAGGAAATGTTCATGATCTCCAACAAAAAAATCCAAAAAGGAAAGGACAGCAGGTGTAATTGCCTTAGAGTCAATGACCTGAAAAACTGGGTCTCAAGCTGGTTTAGGGGCCGCATCAATTAGGAGGTCCAGGTCCATGGCCATTCTTGTTACCACATCAGAGAAAAGTTGGACATCCTTGGGTGGGGGAATGAGATCCTGTATCCTTGACTTCTTGAGATGGTTCAATAACAGGAGAAGGCACGGTGGGTGAGGCCTCAGTAGCCTAGTTGTATGTACAGCACTGTGTAAATTTACAGCACTATAAAAATAAAATTAATAATAATAATAATAGTTGGATTCCTCAGTAGACTGCTGGGGGGGGAGGAGTGGTGGAAGCCATAGCTTGAGTTGTTACCACTGTAGGGATCAAAGAGGAAGCAGGAAGCTAGTAGTGTAGATATAGCAGTACTGCTGTGCTGGAAACCAAGGACGGAGGGTGTGCAAGCATAACTGTGGTGCACCGTGGCGGAGATGGCATGCTTGCAGCTCTTTCCTCTCAGCATAAGAATGGGGAGAAAGGAGTGGAGGGTCTAAGAATCTAATCTGATCTAGAATCCCAGTATTGAAGCAGTGAGCATAAACAGGACTAAGAGCATGGTTGGTACCGAGATGGAGAGTATGATAGCTCCCTATAGTGATACCAGTCCCAGTACGATGGCGAGTAGGACCTGGAAGAGAATGGACATTCTTACTAATAATCCTTGGTCCAATAGCAGTCTATATACGAGGCAGGAGAGCCACAATAATAGAGCCTGGAGGAGGAGGCAGAAACATCAGCCTGATCCTGGAGCAGAGTTGGAGAGCCGTGGGATCTAACTGGAGACATGACTTGAGACTGAGGGGATGAAGGCGAAAAAGTTAGCCTCTTACAGTCTAAGATTTGTGACAGTACCAATGAAGTCACAGATGGTAGAGGAAACATTGGTGATATTGGAGATGGCTAAGATAGGTCTGCCATCAGCAGTGATGATATAAAAACCACAGAGACAGTGGCTGGTGGAGGCCCTCCCAGTATCGAGTCACAAGGGGGACCGAAATGGGAGGCAAAGCACTTGGTGCCAAGGTGTTCTGTAGCAATGCCTCAGCACCCGGATCAGGCAAGGGAAGCTTAGATAAATGCTTCTGTTTTGGTTTGTCCGCCTCAGAATCTCCTCCGGGTGCCGCAGGTCTCTTCTTCCCTTTATGGGACTGTGGCTTTTCTTGAGATACCAATGGGACCTCTTGCAAAAATGAAGCTGAGACAGTAGATGGCACCACTGAATCAGAACTTATTGTAGATGATACCGAGGTTGTCAGGACCGAGAGGGACAATGTTAGGGCCACTGATATTGAGGGGATCGGTACTGAATATGCTGTAAAAATGAGAGAAGAATCTATCTTCCTAGAAAGCTTCAGGATCCCCAATAACTTCAAGATAGTGATTCATCCAAATGGATCCAAAATAGAGTAGGATTACTCTGCAACTGACAAGGAATGCTCCCAGCAAAACGTTTGAGGCACAGGGATATGTAATGGAGCATTTGTGAAGTAAAAGAGCAACAGATGGAACAACATGCGGCAATATGGCCTTCACCAAGGCCAAAAAGACACTTTGAGTAGCCATCAGTCAGTGCAACTTTCCTATTGGATGAAATACACAACTTGAAGGGAGAGATAGAGGCCATAAGAGGCCAGAACAGGGCTCCCAGTAGAGCAAAAAAGAAGAAAAATCAGCCCTCACTGTTCTCCTCATTGGGAAAACTTGAGAGATAAGAACTAAAAAGAATAAAAATTGAAGAACAAGAATTACAAATGAAAGTCTTCAGGGAGCAGAGAAAAATTGAATTCAGCGTTTCTTGTGGCAGACAAATGAGAACTGAAGGTGGAGCCATATTGGTGGGGTTGTGGTACTGTGTGGGACCTGGAGAAGAAGCCATCTCTTTTGCATCGACTGGGAATATTCTCCACAGCATCTTTTCAAAGCAAGGTGATAGTCTCTTCCAGTAGAGGTTCCAATGGGGAATTACAATATAATACACCAGTGGGTGGAGTATTTGAAAACTCCATGGCGTAACCCAGATGGACAATGGTAAGAACTCAGGAGTCTGTGACAACGTTTTGTCATGTGGAATAATGGTAGTATAAACTGGATGCCCAAAATGGAAGCAAGCCTAGGCTGTTAAAATGGAAAGATTGGCTATGGCAACTGGATGGCCCTTGTGGTCTCTTCCAACTCTGTGGTTCTATGATTCTAACCAGTGCTGACCCTGAACAGCTTCCAAGATCAGATGCCATCTGATGCCTTTAGAATATTTACCCCTCCCCCTTTCCCTAGTAGTAATATTTGAGCTCTGATAGGATGCTGGCATGGAGACATCCACACATGCTGTCCCCAACTACAAGGGAAAGCTGTGAGGTAGCTTTTCCATCTTGCTTATCAAGTCCTGGCATTCCATGAATTCACATTTGGGAGAAAAGCAATCCTTGAGTATATATCAGTCTATATTAGTATGTATTATAGTATACAGTATATCAATGTATTTACACAGTGGGAAAAGAACCATGCATGTAGTTTTGGATTCTGTTTAATCATTGCAACTATCCTGGCAGCAAATAACCTGGAGGAAACTGTGGTTTCTATGCTGCAGCCCATTACCTTTCATGATTAAAAATATTGAAATCACAAATGTCCATACCTTGTAGAGGCTTTGACCTGGGTGAGACTTCCTTGTTCATTTCAAGTGCCATATCCAACATAGTTTAGAGATGAAAAGCCTCATGTATCAGGACAGGCTGTGATTAAATGTTTAATTTACAAATAATATTTGATTTGCAAGTAAATGGTATGTTGCAAACACACTAGCAACACTACACTGGTACTACAGAATAAGACTTCTTTTGTATTAAGGTCAGTTTAAAATTACTTCACATGTCTTAAAAACATGTTTCTCTAAAACATGGGTGGTAATCCACTATGATGCAGTGACTGAACTCTCAGGCTTTAATGGAAGAGATCAAAGTTCTCTGTTCAAATCTCTATTCAGCTCTCTCTGAAATCAAATATCTGCTATGTTGGCCATCAGAGGACTTTAGACCTGTCAAATGGTTTGAGGAAATATGAAATATGGTGCCCTTACTTTCTTGGAAGAAGGATGGAAAATATGGTACAAAAATAATACTTGCTGCTTAAGGATTATTCCTACCTGTAATGCCAGGTGTAGCAGCAGATGTACAGGTAACTAGTGGGTGCATAATTTCTTATGTCCCACCCTCTAAACAAACATCTCAGGTTGATTTAGAATAAAATCAATGTAACAAAATTAAAACAGTATAAATAAGGAAAATAATTTTAAAAGGCTAAAACAGATATTTTAAAAATCACAATTTAAAAAACAGAATTAAAAGGTTAAAATAGATTGAATGAATTAAATCCATATTGAAATATGGATTTTGAATGATGTTTCACTCATCTGTTTAGCTGCTACATTTTACACCAGCTGCAATTTCTGAGTCGTCTGCAAGAACAGCCCTGGGTAAAGTGCACTGTAGTAATCTAATTGGGAAGTCAGCAGTTCATTGCTCCCCAATGAAATTTTCCTTCAGTCACTCAAATTCCAGCATTGCAAAGGCAGAGACCTTGAAAATCATTCATATCTAAAGCTCATGTCTGCTATGCTTCTTCCCTTAATCACTCTGCCTGTCCCCTTTCTTTACATGTCTAAATGCTCAATGGAGGTTTCAAGTCACTGAAATGCTACAAATTTGGGGACTGAAAAAAAAAATCATTACAGGAAGGAGAATGCTTATGGGGAGGTGAGGGATGTCCTCTTTTGGCCTCTCCCAATAGTTACACACCTGGGTCATAGCAGTTTTGGTGAAAGTGGATAATGTCTTCCAAATTTATTGAAACTGCTAAAGCTAATAGAGTTTCACATGGAAGTATTCAGCTGGGGAAAACTAGCTTAACATGCTCAAGTAACAAGAAAAAAATGTATTAGCCCTTTACAGAGAAAACTTGTCTAAAAGTTTTAGAAAATGCTCTCCAGATAAAAGACTCATTACAGGTGGGGCGGGAGGCCAGAAATAGTTTTGTTTTTTTTAACCACTATTAGTGGATGCCATTTCCCTCCCTATACAATGTCATATTGAGGGAAACTGTTGTTAAAACAAAATGGCAGTGACCACTGAAAAATAGTGTTCCTTTTTCATCCCACAATCCCACCCAGAATGACACTGTAAATGTAAGTCTTTAGTTACAATGTAACAACAATATAAGTCTTCTCTGCATGTTTCCTCCAAAAAGGAATAGAGGACAGGATAAAATGAACTATGCACAATGAGAAAGCTTCCTCCCCCTACCAAATTTTGGGGTACTATTCAGGGACATCGCAAGAATAGATCTCCAGCTACCTTTGAATATTACCCACACTTTGGACTGTATTCACCATATAATGGAGCATTTGGTTGCCTTGTGAATTAATTCCTAGTCCTGGTTGAATGTCTTCTCACAAAATGGAATCCATATCTACTTGATGTGAAGCAAGGAATAAGAAATGTGAGAGTAACACTCATTTCCAATCCGGTGATTTGCAAAGAAGAGTTAGTGTGATAAGTGGCTTATAAATCTGAGAACTAACTAAACTATGAGGAACCCATTTTTTAAAATGAGCTAAATTTGGAAGGGTAAATGAGAACAGCTCATTTATAATATAATTTTTAAACACAATCCAAGAAAAGAAAGAATGTATGATCCCTATGCTGTTGATTTCACATACTGATGCTGTCAAGGGGGAAATGGTGCTGGGAAGAGGGAACTAAACTTAGATCTCTCTTTTTTTCCCTCCCCCAAAGCTTGAAATTTCTCTGGAAATTGGAAATGGGATCCTCTGAGACTTTAGCTGGCCTTTGTCCTTTCAGCTGAACACAGGCAGGGGGGATCCCCAAACCATCTCTTCCTTCGGGTATGGAAGTGAATGGTCCTGGTCTCAGGGAAGGCTTCTCTTGCTTTACGGTGCTGCCAATCCTCATCTGCAAGTGCACATATCCAGCTCTCCAACAGCAGAGCTCCAAAATATGTACAAATCTGTCATTGTTTCTGGGATTGCTCCAGGGCCCTAAACACCTTAATTCGGCCTTGCTTGCCACTCTTTACATATTCACAAACTTCCACTGAGACAGACTCTGCCTCTGGCAATTTGTAAATCTGTAAACAAAAGAGATGAAATAAAAAGAAATCAAACAGCATTAAGCACCCATTCCTCTTAGAAACTGAAATGACAGCAAAAACAAAAACAGACTGATAGAAAACTACTGCAGGGAAGGCCTGGTTTGATTTTGCAGTGCATAAACAGCTGTAATTCACTCTGCTCTCAGCCCTTCATAGAACTCTATCAACACATATTGTGCTTTGTCTTATGGGAAAAGTTCCCTGTCCTTGGTGCATCTCTGTTAAACTTTCTCTGTCAGAACAACTTCAGAGTATTTCACACTCCTCCTTGCACATTAAACTGAATGCTTACTTTTCGGTTTAAGCCTTTATGCCAGTCTTAAATACTGGAAAATATTCGCATGATTAGCATAAAATAGGATATTCCCACAGAACTTCTGCATGTTACTAGAAGAAAATTAGAAAAAGAAATAAAAACCATACCAACAACGAGGGCATACAGTACTATACAAAGGCAGAGTCGTATTAGTCTGAATCAGTATGTAAAGGGATCTTGTAGTACCTTTGAGACTAAGGGGTTGAACAGACCACCTCAAAAGGATGGATTGGGGCTGCCCTGGCTCCACTTGGCCCGGCACAGCTGCCACCACATGCCGTGGATCCAATCCACCCTGGAGCTGGCCCAAATAGTAGCAGGAAAGATCCACTCCTATTTGGGCCAGTCTTAGGCAGCCTGGACACAACCCCAGGGTGGCTGCTGTGGCACGTGGCATCCTGAAGCCATCCATGTCTAGCCATTCAGGTCGGCTGTGGGTATGGTGGTAAGGAGACAAGTTCAATTTTAATGATGTTCAATGGTCATTGGGAAACAAAGGCAAGAAGAAAGATGTTGCCTAAACCCAAGGTCGGTAGCTGTTTGAGATTGGAAAACTGTCTGTAACCAAGTAAAGGACTGCCACCAAGAGCCCTTGTGAGTGGAGGACTACTGTCCAGAAGAGGCTATAGTTCAATGATAATATGTCTGAGTAGACTCAGCTCAAAAATGTGTGTGACCACTAGTAGGATTCTGCCCTTTCCTATCTTTGGTCTGTTCTGTAATAGCTTAGTCCTGGGTACAAGTCTTGTTTATTTTGCTTTTCACTTCATTTGGTGGCTACTGTAACCTGAGGAATGACTGCTGCAATCCCTTAAATTTGGTATCCCTGTTTTGTGGGTTTGAGCAGATGCAACAGTATCAGAGGACTTAGTTGTAAACTATGGATTTGGTGGTAAACATAGGATATACAGCAGGGCATGATCTCCCAATCATAACTGATGCATAGGCTGATATAAGAGCAGCCAATCCCTCAAGTAAAATGGAATGTAAAAATCTGTAATACACACATGCATAATCTTAAAAACACAAAATTTAAGTAACGACATGAATAAACAGAACACACTGCAAGAAATATCCGTTCTTCTTCTACACTAGCCAGACATTTTAAAAAGTAATTACATCATTAGTTTTTTGTGGAGCTTTCGGGCTATGTGGCCATGTTCTAGAAGAGTTCCTTTCTGACGTTTTGCCAGCTTCTGTGGCTGGCATCTTCAGAGAATGATCATTCTCTGAAGATGCCAGCCACAGATGCTGGCGAAACGTCAGAAAAGAACTCTTCTAGAACATGGCCACATAGCCTGAAAGCTTCACAAAAAACTATGGATGCCGGCCATGAAAGTCTTCGACTCCACAACTGCATCATTATTTTCCACAATAAAACTACAAATGAAGACAGCCACCTTCATGAACTGCAGAAGCAGCATGCCAAAGAATAGTAGTGGGGAACAACAGCAAGAGAAGCCTAATTCCTTCAAGGTATGTTTGTGGGAATGGAATAGTCATCAGTTTGACTGGCATGGAATGCAGAATTATGGAAAAAATCAGTTTTTGGTATAATCTTGCATGACTCTTATGTTCTTCACAAAATACTGTATATGAAACCAAAACATGCAAAAGTTTTGCTTAATAGGTTTAGCTAAAAATATCAATACAAATAATGGCATAACAGAAACTTTCAAGACTGAGTTGTAGGAGGGTTGTTTATTAATTTTGCAGACTATTTGGGGCAAAACAGATTGCCCGTTTGCATCGACTTGGGGGTGGCTTCAGAGTGTGGGGTTTAAATGCTGCACGCTCTGATGCTGCCCCCAAGCCGTCATCACATCACCTGCCCAACCACACGGCAGGCAGATTTGTAATGCTTTGGCAGTGCTACATTTATACGACACATGCTGGAGTGCTGCAAAGCCATAGCAGTGGTGGAAAAGCTAGCTTTTGGATGCAAAAAGGAGTGGCATTTTGCCACTTCTTTTTATGTCGGCAAAAAGCTGGGTTGGGGACATGGTGTGTGGTTGCTATGGCCCCAACCCAGCATTCAGAGGGGCGGCATCAAGTCACCATCTGCTTCAGCCCTCTATTAATTCAACGCATCCCGCTTTAAGTGCCCAACTTGCATAATAAAGTTCTAATGAATCTATAAACATTTCATAAAATATCTCTGACATACAGGTTTAAGGCAGCATTTTAAAAACTGTATGGGTATTTCTACAAGTGGCAGGTTTTTTCACCTATACAATTAACAATTACCCATTTTGCATAGCAGATTTTTGCAGATGACTCAAGACATTCTTCTCATTTTCTTTCCTAGTATACTAAGACAGTTCAAGCCATAATTCTGGCAAACCCAGGGGAGATTATTTTGAAGTCTTAAGAATGACATCCTGAAGATGATAAACTAGAAAAGAATTCTACTGGGAAATACTTAGCAGGTGCAATGTGCTCAAGAAAATTAGTTTCAGCCTTCCAAGCCATAAACCCAAAGGAATCTGATTTCCTTCCAAACAGGTTGTGTCTTTTTCCCCAATCATTTTTAAAGTTTATATGTCTATTTTTGAAAATATCATTTATTTTCTAGTAACTGCAGAAACATCTGGTCAATCTGTGGGTGCAAACAAAATGAACTACATAGTCTGCTATTTCTATGCAACAACAAAGAAGCAGAAGTGGATGTTGAGTTAAAATATTGTGTGGAATCAAAAAGAGAGATGTGCATGCATGAACCGGAGCCTTGGTCACTGTTTCTTCACAAGATTTTCCCACAGTGAAAGAGACATGATTGCTTTTAAAATTCAACAGCAATTGGAACAGCAATGGGAAGCTCTTGCAAAGAAAAATGAAAACAAAGTTTCCCTTCATCCAACATCCTGTATACAGTTGTATATATTACATATATACAAAGTGATACACAAATAAATCACAGTTCAAGAAAGAACATAGCTCACAGGCTGATGAGCATTTGGCAGGCGGGAATGACAAAAGTAATGAAGTTGTCAATAGAGAAGGTAAGATGATAGAAACCTATTCATTGGAGGAGACATTTGATATTAATGCAACTGAAGGTCTCTTGCAACTAAAACTTACAATCCACATTAGACACTGACTGGTAACCAATGCAAAATGGAAATGACCTTGCCCACCATCTAGTCCAAAGCAAAAATATTTGTGAAAGAGCAATATTTTTAAATGACAAATTTTAAAATATGTTTGCAGCAAACTTTGTTATTGCTGCTAACTGCTCTTGAGTCAACTCATGGTGACCCTGTGGGTGAGACATATCCAAGGCCCCTTGTCATCCACTTCTCTGCTCAGCTCTTGCAGCCCCAGGCCTGTGGTCTCTTTGAGTCTAACAATCCAGCATGTGGTCTTCCTCTCTTTCTACTCGCCTTTAACTTTCCTAGCACCATCTTTTCCAATGATTCATGCCTTCTCATGATGTGGTCAAAGTATGAGAGCCTCAATTTAGTCACCTTGGCTTCCACAGAGAGTTTGAGCTTGATCTGTTCTTCTTGGCTATCCACATATCCTCAGCATTCTTCCCCAGCACCACATCTCAAATGAGTTTATTTTCTTTCTATCGACTTTCTTCAGTCCAGCTCTCACATCCATACAATAGGAAATACAATGGCTTGGATGATTTTAACTTTAGTGCTCAGTTGTATCTCTTTACACTTTTAAGATCTTATGTAGTACTTTCATCACTGCCATTCCAATTCCTAGTCTCCTTCTGATTTCTTGATTGCATTCATCGTTCTGATCAATATTTGATCCAAGGTATGGGAACTCTTTATTTCATTTTTTTTTTCATTATCTAGGATGAATTCTTGTAGATCTTCCTTGGCCATTATTTTCATTTTCTTTATATTCAACATTACCGGTAAGTCTAGCTTGGCACTTTGCTTCACGTCTTTGTCTCCCTAGGGAGACTAGAATGCCCCTCTCATCGAAGTCCTTCCATCAGCATCCGAATATATTTTTATTCAGGCATGCTTTTAGAACTGGAGGTTTTAACAAAGAATTGTAAATGCTGTATTGTTTTAAACTGTATTGTTTAGTTTTGAAATCTTTTTAGATTGTACATTTTTCAAATGGCTAATTCAGATTTAATGTTGAGCTTTTGTATGATTTTAATTGGAATCTTTTAATGTGTAAGTCATCTTCCCCAGTCTTGGGGAAAAGATGTGATATAAACAAAGTTAAAAGTACTGTAATACCAAAACCCCAATTCTAAAAAATTAATTTTAAACTTTTGCAGTTTGTTTGTCACTTTTGGACATATATGAAGCTAGTTAGCTTCATTCTATGTACAAAGGTGGTGCTAAACCACCTCTGTCCGGCCAGAGAGAGGAGAAGGAGAGGAGCTGCTTGGCAGCCATTTTGGGACCGTGTGCTTGAGACCGTGTGCTTGTGGCTGAAGGGGAGGAGCTTCTGTGAGTCACATCTGTGAGTCACAAGGGGGCGGAGCTAGCAGACTAGCTTCCTATACCACCTTCCAGAGCCTTCCAGAACAGTCCGGCCAGAGAGAGGAGAAGGAGAGGAGCTGCTTGGCAGCCATTTTGGGACCGTGTGCTTGAGACCGTGTGCTTGTTGCTGAAGGGGAGGAGCTTCTGTGAGTCACATCTGTGAGTCACAAGGGGGCGGAGCTAGCAGACTAGCTTTATATACCACCTTCCACCTTTTAGTTTTCTTTAACTGAACAACTCTGCTCAAGTGGCATTAGGTTAGAATCAGATATTGAAACAGAACCTTCCCTTTAAGTGTAAGATAGCAGCCAGTACTTACCTTTAAAGAAGTATTCCCAGTAGATTGACTGTTATATTTATTACTAAAGACTTTGCAGTATGGACAACGAGGGATCTGCCACAGTCACCTGCAACTCTTGTGGGATGTTTCTCTTCTTGCCTACAGTAGTGGAGAACTTCACATGCACCAAGTGCAAGTTGGTAGCACTCTTGGAGGAGAAAGTGCAGCAGCTGGAGTCCAGAGTAGCTACACTTCAGCAGATTAGGGAACAAGAGGATTTCCTGGACACAATAGAACTAACCATCTTGGATGAGTACCATGCAGAGGAAGATGCTAGGGTGGAAGAGGTCACTTGCCAAACAGAGGAGGCAGACAGCTGGAGGAATGTCACAAAGAGTAGTAAACCAAGAAGGAATTGTTCGGGGAGCTTGCAGCTAGAGAATCGATTCGAAGCTCTTTCCCTTATCAAGGAGGATGAAGAAGAGCAGCATGGACAGACTTCAGGGACAGAGCAAGGGAGCCTGAGAGTCCCACCCGAGGGAACAGTCGCTGCTAAGCCTCGGAGGAGGCGTGTGGTCGTAGTGGGGGACTCCTTGCTGAGGGGTACAGAAGCAGTGATTTGTAGGCCTGACAAGATGTCTCGAGAGGTGTGCTGTCTTCCAGGTGCAAAGATCCGGGATGTGACAGAGAGGCTGACAAGACTGGTCAAGCCTACTGACCAATACCCCTTCCTTTTGGTCCACGTGGGAACTAATGATACTGCAAGACACAGCATTCAGAACATCAAAAGGGATTACGAGGCGCTTGGTAGGAAGCTGAAAGGAATGGATGTACAGGTTGTCATCTCGTCTCTTCTGCCAGTTGAAGGGCATGGTCCAGGAAGGGAGAGGAAAATAGCAGAGGTGAACAACTGGCTTCGCAGATGGTGCCGCCGAGAAGGATTTGGATTCTTGGATCATGGGCTGCGGTTCCATGAGGAGGGACTTCTTGCAACAGACGGGTTGCATCTCACGCCAGTTGGAAGAAATGTTTTTGCCAACAGTCTCAAGAACTTGATCAGGAGAGCTTTAAACTGAGTTCCGAGGGGAAGGGAGACAATATTAAGGAACGCAAAAGGGATGGCGTAAATAGTCAAACTGACATAGAGGAAACAAGGCAAACAGTGCAAGGACCCAACAGTGGGAGGCAAAAAAACTTGCACAGGCAGCAAGTAAAAGGGAACCATGGTCTGCGATGTCTCTACACTAATGCACAGAGCATGGGAAATAAGCAAGATGAACTCGAACTCCTAGTACAACAAGGCAAATATGATATAATAGGCATCACTGAAACCTGGTGGGATGAGTCTCATGATTGGAATGTGGAAATAGAGGGGTATAACCTTATTAAGAGAAATAGGCCAAACAGGAAAGGAGGAGGAATAGCACTATATGTCAGAGATATTTACACCAGTGAAGAGATCCTGGACATCAATCATGGAAGCCAGGTGGAGAGCATCTGGATAAGAATTAAAGGGGAGGGAAACAACAAGGGTGTTACGGTGGGAGTCTACTACAGACCCCCAAGTCAGACTGAGGAATTGGATGATATCTTTCTAGAACAGATGACCACACAGTCAGAAAAGAGAGATGTAGTAGTGATAGGCGACTTCAACTATCCTGATATTTGCTGGAAGTCTAACTCAGCAAAATCCTCAAGGTCTAGCAAATTCCTCACTTGCCTGGAAGACAATTTCATGGTCCAAAAGGTGGAAGAGGCAACAAGGGGGTCAGCTATTTTAGATCTGATCCTAACCAACAAGGAGGACTTGGTTAATGGGGTGCAAGTGGTGGGATCATTAGGTGGGAGTGACCATGTTCTCCTGGAGTTTGTAATACAGTGGAAAGGAGAAGCCAGGCAGAGTCAGACACGCATCCTAGACTTTAGGAGAGCGGATTTCAGTAAACTTAGAGAAGTATTGAGGGCGATTCCATGGTCAGAAATACTAAAAGATAAAGGAGTTCAGGACGGATGGGACTTTCTCAAAAGGGAGATACTGAAGGCACAATTTCAAACAGTTCCAGTGAGAAAGAAAAACGGGAGGTGTCTCAAGAAACCAGGATAGATGACTAAGGAACTTTCAACCGAGCTAAGTTTGAAACGGAACATGTATAAGAAATGGAAAAAGGTGGAAATCACGAAAAAGGAATTCAAAGAAATAGCAGGCATGTGTAGGGGTAAAGTCAGAAAAGCTAAAGCGCAGAATGAACTCAGGCTTGCTAGAGAGGTTAAGAACAATAAAAAGGGCTTTTTTGGATATGTCCGCAGCAAGAGGAAGAAGAAGGAAACGGTAGGGCCACTGCGTGGAGAAGATGGCAAAATGCTAACAGGGGACAGAGAAAAGGCAGAATTACTCAACACCTTCTTTGCCTCAGTCTTCTCAGAAAAGGCAAAGGGTGCTCAACCTGAGGATAATGGAGCAGAGAACAGAATTGGGGAATTTCAGCACAGAATAAGTAAAGAGATAGTAGAGGAACACCTTGTTAATCTAAATGAATTTAAGTCTCCGGGACCAGATGAACTCCATCCAAGGGTATTAAAAGAACTGGCAAAAGTAATATCAGAGCCATTGGCAATCATATTTGAAAACTCCTGGAGAACAGGAGAGATCCCAGCAGACTGGCGAAGGGCAAACGTTGTCCCCATCTTCAAAAAGGGGAAAAAAGAGGATCCCAACAATTATCGTCCAGTTAGTCTGACATCGGTTCTAGGAAAGATTCTGGAGCAGATCATTAAACAGAGAGTCTGTGAACATCTAGATGGTAATGCCATAATCACAAAAACTCAACACGGGTTTCAGAGAAACAAGTCATGCCAGACAAATCTAATCTCTTTCTTTGATAAAATTACCAGCTTGGTAGATGAAGGGAATGCTGTGGATATAGTATATCTTGATTTCAGTAAGGCCTTTGACAAGGTTCCCCATGACATTCTTGCAAACAAGCTTGTAAAATGTGGGCTAGACAAAGGAACTGTTAAATGGATCTGTAATTGGTTGAATGGCCGAACCCAAAGGGTGCTCAACAATGGCTCCTTTTCATCCTGGAGAGAAGTGACCAGTGGGGTCCCACAGGGCTCTGTCCTCGGCCCAGTGCTATTCAACATCTTTATCAATGACCTGGATGACAGAATTGGGAGCATACTTATCAAATTTGCAGATGACACCAAATTAGGGGGAATAGCTAATACCCCAGAGGACAGGATCAAGATTCAAAATGACCTGAATAGACTAGAAAGCTGGGCCAAAGCTAACAAAATGAAATTCAATACAGAGAAATGTAAGGTATTGCACTTAGGGCGGAAAAATAAAATGCACAGATATAGGATGGGTGACACCTGGCTGAATGAAACTACGTGTGAAAGGGATCTAGGAGTCCAAGTAGACCACAAGTTGAACATGAGTCAACAGTGTGATGCGGCAGCTAAAAAGGCCAATGCTATTTTGGGCTGCATTAATAGAAGTATAGTGTCTAGATCAAGAGAAGTAATAGTGCCACTGTATTCTGCTTTGGTCAGGCCCCACCTAGAATATTGTGTCCAGTTCTGGGCGCCACAATTCAGAAAGGACATTGAGAAACTGGAGTGTGTCCAAAGGAGGGCGACAAAAATGGTGAAGGGTCTGGAAACCATGCCCTATGAGGAACGACTTAGGGAGCTGGGGATGTTTAGCCTGGAGAAAAGAAGGTTAAGAGGTGATATGATAGCCCTGTTTAAATATTTGAAAGGATGTCATATTGAGGAGGGAGCAAGCTTGTTTTCTGCTGCTCCAGAGAACAGGACCCGGAACAATGGATGCAAGATACAGGAAAAGAGATTCCACCTGAACATTAGGAAGAACTTCCTGACAGTAAGGGCTGTTCGACAGTGGAACGCACTTCCTCGGAAGGTGATAGAGTCTCCTTCCTTGGAGGTCTTTAAACAGAGGCTGGATGGCCATCTGTCAGGGGTGCTTTGATTTGGATTTCCTGCATAGCAGGGGGTTGGACTGGATGGCCCTAGTGGTCTCTTCCAACTCTATGATTCTATGATTCTATGATTCTATGATTCTAAACAGTTATTGGTTCAATCCACTTTCCAAAATCTGAGTGTAAGGAACTATAGACCATTGACCATTCACCCTATTGACCAGATCTTGCTCCATCTTTTTCCTGTTTCCAAATTTTCCAAACCAAACTTCGAAAAGACAGAAATTTCTGCATGGTTCAGAGGTGATACCAAAAACAGAGCAATCTTTCAGTGACCAGACATTAGGGAAAAAATGGAAAGTTTAAGGAAACTTATCATAGAATCATAGAATCACAGAGTTGGAAGAGACCACAAGGGCCATCCAGTCCAACCCCCTGCCATGCAACTTGAGAAATGATTTGCCAAGTGTGTTGAACTTTAAGATGAATATGTGGAACAGCAAGTAATTTTCATGCCTCTGGATCATTACCTTCTTGGTCAGGATGAAAACTTTTCAGCATTCCTTCCTATTTTATGTCAAAGGTTAATCCCAGCCAGAACAGACTGGTATCACAACAGATAAAGCACCTGAATCATCATTCATGGAATTCTTATTTGAGTCTGCATCTAACAAAGAATGATTGCACATTCTGGGGACCCAGCCAAAGACAGACAACAATCTGACCAAGAGATGAGCACTTCAAAAAACAAAGATGAACAGAAGAGTCCTTGACACAAACTTTGCCCTGGTCTGAAAGAGCTCTCTCATGCATTCTGAGCATGTGGAACAGCAACTTTAGATGCATGAGAGCACTCAGGATCCATGATCACAGGAACAATCACCTAACTTTAACAGGCAAATTGCCAATAAATGAACAAAAGAAAAGGCTTCTTTAAATATTTAAAACTGTTTTGTGAAGAAGATCACCATGGGGGGGAGGGGCAGTGCACTAATCTACTGTCTGCATACTTCTGAATATATGATGTGTTTATATTATAGAAAGTAGGATATTGTTATGTATGTTCATGTATTATGGGCATGAAATAATTTGTATTCTGAATATGAAATAAGGTAAGGTGAATATGAAATAATATGCACAGTGAGTAAAAATTATGAAATAAGGTAAGATGCCTGTTGGGAGGAAGAGAGAGCATGAAAATGGTGGAAGTTAATGGCTGAGCATTTGAATAGGGGTTTTTAAAGACTGGTGTGAATGACAGTCAGAGATATTGAATCAGTTGGAGTCCAGGAGTTAGAGTTGATTAGGGAAGAGTTAAAATGAGACAGCAGTCAGAACAGTCAGGGGTCAGATAATTAGAGTAGAAAGTAAAATCTGTAAAAGGAAAGAAGGTTAATTAGAATAAATGTTTAAGCATGTAACAGTTGGAACTAACCTAAAATATTGTATGTTATCTAAATATATTTGAATGACAAGCAATAGTGAATAGTTTCATTATCATTTTCTGATAAATAAATTTTCTTTATAAACACATGTTTTTGGCAATTATTACACTGAGTTTCAGTTATTGATGCAGTCAGGCACAGTGGTATCTATGGTGGCAGAAGATTAGATAATTGGAAAAGGCTTATCAAAAGTAGTGACCGCATCAGAGCATGCTCCACTTAGAAACAAGCAAAAAGATGTAACATCCGTGTAGACAGAAGCCTAGTTGGTCTGGAACCAATGATGTATTATCCATGTTTCACTTCTATGTTATTTCATTGTAAATAAGAAGTCATGAAACACCACAGTCTTCATGACGAGCCTCCTAATAGTGGGTGCCAAGCTGGCATGAAGTGATATACACATGCAACACACATAGCCACTAAAAGATAGTATTTTACATAAGTGCTTCTCAGGCTTTCCAGTGTGCCAGGGACCAGCACCATATTATTTCCCATTGGCTACAACTGCTTGCTGCAAGCAAATTTGAGCAGTTAAGGACAGCATCAATAAAGATGCAAGTGTTAAAAGTAATCAATTTCATCTCCTTGCTAATATATCTGATTTTTAATTACAAATAGAGTAAGAGATTCAGAAAAGGGAGCTCAATTTGACAATACTAAGATGATTAGTTTTATGCCTTGCAGCAAAAAAACAAAACAAAACAAAACAAAAACAAGATACAGTAGAGTCTCGATAGTTGGATAACTGAAAATGTTGGTTAATCCGGAAGGTCCAAGAAAAGCCTTCAAATCACTATGAACTGCAAATGTATTGAAGTTTTATTGCAATAACCGTAAAAGTAAATGTAAAGAAATCACCGATAAACATTGTGATGTACAGTATAAACAGTTGAGTCCTCTGAAAATTTAAAGAAATCACAGAAAAAATTAAAGAAATCACAGCAGCTACGAAGTTGGATAATCCGGAATGTTGGATAACTGAAGGTTGGATAGAGACTCTACTGCATATTACAGAGGTTTATAAAATGTATGCATTATGTGAAGGGGAAGATATTTCCTTTTCCAAGATCATCCAATGAAATTATCTGGCAGTAGATTTAAGGGCAGACCCTTTCTAGGATTCACTGCTACAGTATGGAGTGATGACAATTAGTTTGGACAGCTTTCAGTGAGACAAAGGGGTGAAACAGATTGCCCCAAACAGATCACCCCTTCAAACTACCCCCTCTGAAGCCGCACTGCGACCACAGCAACCGCATCCCACAGCCCCAACCTGTCTTTTCGCTAGCCAAAAAAGGAGCAGCAAAGAGCCAGTCCTTTTTTGGGTGAGCAAAAAGCCAGCTTTCCCACCCTGATGAGGCCAGAGCTGACTTTAAGCACTTTGGCAGTGTGCAGCATATAAACACCATGTCGCCGGAGTGTCTGGAAGCTAAATGGTTAGGCGGCTTCTGGGCGGCTTGTATGTATGTCCTTTTAAATTGATGTGTAAGTTTATTAATGTGTTTTAAGTGATATGGTGTGCCTGTTAATTGTTGTTGTTCACCACATAGATCCATGGGGAGAGGCAGGTAAGAAATTATTATTATTATTATTATTATTTCTACTAAATGCCAGTTACTGGGAGACAAAGAATGATGACAGGTTGTTACATGAATGCTCTACGGTGGGCTCTAAGAAAGAACTAATTGGCTGCTGTGACCAACTGTACACAGGTTTGGGGTGTCCCTCACCTGTGTCAAGAGATTTTACAACAGGGAAGAGGATGCTCTGGCAGTGCAAGCCTGTGCTAGGAGAAAAAGGGACATGAGAACTGAAGGATCTTTCCCCAACTAGTTGGAAGCCAACCTCCGGAGATACGCCCAGGCCTTTCCCACCAAAAAGTATCTACAAGGGTGAATGGTGGGGTGTTTGGGGTTTCTGTTGGTGTCTGGGGCATGGAGCAGCCTCGTTGGAGGAGGCAGTGTGGGAGGCCTCCAAGAAAATGCAGTGGATGCCCTAAAAGGTACCAGCAGTAGACCAGGGCAGAAAGGGCTAGCACGAGCACTGCAGACTCCAAAGATGTGGAAGTGAGCGTACCAAGTGGTCATTTTTAAAGTTGGGTAAAAGGCACTTGTTGTAGCTAATAAACCATCCTGGGGCAGACAAGGGCACACACCTGAGAACGCTTACCTAAACAATAAGTCTTTAACTCAATTTTGAAAATGTGGGGGAAGAAGATTCCAGGAGTGAGGGGCAGCAATTGAGAAGGGACGAATCCAAGACGGGGCAGTGGAGATCCTAGGCTGGGACAGGAGACCTTGACTACCAGAACAGAAGGAGTGTGAGGAGAAAGAAGTTCAGACAAGTATGGAGGGGTCAGTCCATGGAGGGCTTTGAATGTCAACAACAAAAGCTTGCACTGAAAGCGGAAGGGGAAGGGGAGCCAGTGAAGGGAGGATAAGAGGGGAGAAACATGGTCAAAGCGGCAAGCAGATGTGATAATATGTGCAGCTGAGTTCTGGACAAAGATTAAAGGATGGAGGAGAGAGAAAGAATGCCCTGTCAGAAGAAAGGGCATGGACCAGAGTCTTGGCAGTAGGGGATGAGAGGAATGGATGGATTTTAGCAATGTTGTAAAGAGAGAATCTACAGGCCTTGGCGGTGGCCTGGATCTGGGGAATAAATGACAAAGAATCAAAAATGAAACCAAGACTGCAGGCTTGCTGAACTGGTTGAATAGAATTGTCCTTAACAGAAACAGAAAAGGAGTATTGGTTAGGTGGAAAGACAAGAAGCTCTGTCTTAGACATGTTGAGCTTCAAGCGACGATTCCGCATCCACTGAGAGATAGTAGTCAGACAAGGTGAAACTTGCTGTTCAAGCCCCGGCGAAAGGTCAGGGGTGGAAAGATACAGCTGAGTGTCATCGGCATACAGATGATAGGAGAAACCAAAAGAACTGATGAGTTTACCAAGGAACAGTGTGTATAGAGAAAACAAAAGGGAACCCAAGACAGAGCCCTAGGGAATGTCAACAAATAAGGGAACAGAGGAGGAAGTCTGACTACCCAGGACCACTGCAAAAGATCTATCTGACAAGTAAGATTTAAAACAGTCGAGAACAGTCAGAGAACCCAAGGTCCGAGAGTATATCAACCAGGAAACAGTGATCCACGGTGTTGAAGACCACAGACAAATCAAGAAGAATGAGAATAGAGTAGAGGCCATTTGCCTTGGCCCGCAAGAGATCATTTGAGAACTGGGTGAGGGTTGTCTATGTAGAGTGTCGTGGGCGGACACCAGATTGAAATAGGTCCAGGATGGAGTTGGCTTCAAGAAACTCAGGACATATAGAGAATAAACTACCCGTTCCAGAACCTTAGAAAGAAAAGGAAGAAGAGAGATAGGATGATAGCTAGACAAAGAAGAAGAGTCAAGAGGGGGTTTCTTCAGAGTTGGGGAAAAGAGAGTGTGCTTAAAGTCTGAAGGGAAGGAACCCACAGAGAGAGAGGGATTAAAGATATAGAGGAGCGAGGGCAGAAAAGAAGGGCTATAGAGATTAGAAGATGGGAGGGAATAGGATCAAGAGAACAAGTTGTAGGTTTGAAAGAGTTTAGCAGCATAGAGAGTTCATCCAGAGAAACAGGTGGAAACATAGAGACTTTATTAGGAGATTAGTGGTAGGGGGCACTTTGTAAAATCTCAGTGGGGAACAACAGTTTTTCAAGAAAGTAAACCAAGAAAATGAGGCAGCTACTAAGGTTAGTTTTCAGATGTCTAAAGAAATTGCTGCAACTGGGAACTCTTTTATTGATGGTGATTCATGCTGAATGCAGCTTCTGACTTATATCCCAATTAAAAAGTGTTTTTGAAAATATGCAAATCAAGTGAACAAGTGTGTGACTGAAAGGTTAGGAATAACCTTTGAAAACTTAGTGGTCATTTGCACTGATGGCACTCCATCTATGTGCAGGAAAAACCTTGGTGCTGTAATGCTTGTTGTTGTTGTTGTGGGCCCATTTTAGATTGGCAAAAAGAGGTGTGTTGAAGGCTGCATGAAAGCCCAGCCTTTAGATGAGAAAAAGAGAAAGTGTGCCATGAAAACACTATTTTGGCATTTTAAGGGAGAAGAAGTGCTTTAAAAAGGAGCTGGCCCATTTTACATTGGCAAAAAGAGGTGTGTTGATGGCTGCATGAAAGCCCAGCCTTTAGATGAGAAAAAGGGAAAGTGTGCCATGAAAAAACTATTTTGGAGTTTTAAGGGAGAAGAAGTGCCTTTAAAAAGTAGTTTGATTTCCCCACTACTTTTTTTAAAAAGGCGCAACATTGCTATTGCATCTAAAGGCTAAGGTGTAGTTGCACGGTTAAATGGGGCTCTGTCTCTTTAAAGCGCCAATTTAAAGGCAGCGATACAGGTGCGGATCATAATGGATCGTGGATTGGGAGCATGCGTGGTGTGGACTTCACTTCTAATTAAAACGCTCAATGCCCTGCAGGTGTAAAAGCTGGGGTTTATCTGCGAAGTTTTTTAAAGCTCCCAAATCCTAGGTCCACTCCTAATCCGAACCCTAGACATGCGCAGTAGGGACTCTGGGATGCCGTTACTGTTATTCTACTGTGGATAATATGTCAATTCATTCACAAAATAAAGGGGTTCATTCATGATGCACCAGTGCAACGGCACAGTTTAAAAAGGCGGAGGAAACGCAATGATAATTTGACGGATCCTCATAAGTATACATTTGTCCTGCGTAACTGCGCAGGTTTGCCGGCTGCCGGCTGCGAACTGCGCAATTGCGCAGTTCCCAGCGAGCAATGATAATTTGACTGTATGGTGTAATTGCGTTTGCGCAGCTCGCAAACCTGCGCAGTTTCACAGCACAAATGTATACTTATGAGGATCCGTCAAATTCTCTGAGGATCCCTCAGAGAAGTCGTTCCCACACCCCTCAGTCTAGCTGCCCTGTACTTTTTAAATGCACACCTGGGGCTTGCAGTCTAGCTGCTAAGCATTAAGGAAAGTGCAACTTCATGTCACACTTTCCTGCCAATCTAAAAAGCCCCGTTATATTTTATTAACTCTTGTTGAATGATTTGCTGGCAAAAAAACAAAGTATCATTGCATCAGCAAGTGTTATGAAAGAAAAAGTTTTGAATTTCAACCATGTAATTCAGTGGTACTTTCAGTTGTAAAATATATTTATTCAAGGTCATTTTGAGCATTTCTTGAAGAGGTTGGTGTCACATGCAACGATGTACTCTATCACACAGAAGTTTGTTGGTTGAGCTATGGAAGAGTATTGCAACATTTTGTTGCTCCCAAGGAAAAAAATAATTCAATTCTTAGAGAATGACTGGCAAAATTTCCAGCTCCAAAGTTGTCGCACAATGAAGTATGGAATAATGACCTGTATTTTTTTTATGTGACATCACTGGAAATGAATTGAATTTATAGCTTCAAGGGAAAAGTCAACTTATTTTTTCAAATTATTGCTGCAGTAAAGGCTTTCAAAATGAAACTGAGACTGTTCAAAAGCCAACTGCCAAAAGGAGAAAATGTGCCACTTTACTAAGTATATGAAACATATTCTACTGTGTAAACATGCCAAGTTATGGGAGAAATATTCAAACGACATTGAACTTTTGATCCAGAAGTTTGACAGAAGACTGACCCTACCCCAAAGATGACATTAAATTTAAGTTAATTGAAAATCCTTTCTCTGTAGATCCACAGGAACTCCCCATACATTTACAGCTAGAGTTTACTGAACTTCAGTGCTCAATAATTTATCAAAATAAACACAGAGAAACTTCATTCAATACTTTGATAAAAATTTGGATAAGGGAAAGTTTAAAAATCTGCTAGATGGTGTTTTACAGGTTTTCAGCATAGTTGAGAGTACCTACATATGTGAACAAACCTTCTCCATTATGAACATGAATAAAAACAAGCAATTATCAACTCTAACCAATGAAGCCTTGAAAGATATTTTGAAAACATCAATTTCAAGCACGATTCTGGAGTACGATAAACTGACTAGTGACAAGAAGTGTAATACATCCCATTAACTAAATATAAACAGTAAGAAAACCTGAGAAATGAATTAAAACTTGTACCTCTTAGCAAAGTAATTTTTTTAACATTAATGGGATTTCATGATATATTCATGAAATCATACAATCTTAAATGTAATTAATTGATATTATTGTATATACTCATGGAGAAGCCTAGAAATTTATGTCAAAAAAATTGACCCAAAAAATTAGTCGACTTATCCTTGGTTCAATAAAGTATTGTACTTTAACTCTTATTTAAAAACAAACAGGAGCTATTCCCCTAGTGAAAGGCAAAAGTGTTATCTGTCCTGGAAGCAGTGACCTCCCTTTCTTCACTTATCCATCCAGCCTTTAATGCGAGCACAAACAGTTATGTCTGCTGGAATTTTGTAAGTTCTTTCACATTGTTTTCCTTTGCTTCATCCTTTAGATATTTTATTACATGCCCCTAAGTTTTACCTTCAGCTTATCCAAGGGTCATATCAAAATCCATAATCTTGGGCCCAAAACTTGCCCTTGACTTATACACGAGGCCGACTTATGGTCGAGTATATACGGTAATTGAAATTTCCCTTTTTAATAATACAGTTTATTTGCAAAACAGTTTAAGCTTTAATTATACCTTTACTTGGAAAGTGAGCTGCTAAAAGCCAATGTGCACCCAGAAGACGTTTAACCTATTTTAATTTTGAACCCTACTTACTGCCAAGTTGTTCGGATGTGGACTAAATCACCCTCCAAGCTGATCCACCAGGGCTCTTCTTATGATTTAGATTATTATGGTAAAATGTTGCCAATATTTGTTTTACACAAAAAAGAAACATTTCAGTAAAATATCATGTCCATACACCTTTAGATTCTAGCTCCAAAGTGGTTTACATAAATGTTTTCAAAATGACTACAAGAAAAATTATATACACTATTAATGATTAGCAACAGGGGTGCGTGCTTCCAAAGTTTCTGGGGAAATCTTATTTTGAATCCAGTAACTTATAATGATCTGACATAAAACCGAAACACTGCCTTTTCTAGTAGTTTGTCATGAATATTCAATATGAAGTACACAGGAAAGTAGAACATTAAAGTAAAGTATAGAAGGAAGAGACTTTAAACTCCTACATTCCATTTGGATAGAAATTTTGATAAAACGATCAGAAGAGAAAGAAATTTCCGTTTTGTCTTTAAAAAGCACACATTACACTGTTGTCCAGGGAGTTACTAAAAATGGAGTGAAAGAAATGTGCTGTTTAGTTTTTGATTGCAAGAGGTAACAACACAATCCCATATTATTAAGTCACTCCAGGCAAATATATACATGTTTCAGCTGTCTTCTAAGATGAAAATACATTGATATATTCATAGAGTTGCAAAGAATGATCCTGTGAATTCAAAATGCAATTATACATTCCTACCATGCTGCTAGCAACACAGCTTCTTGAAGATTTGTAGATCCTTCTGATCTGTGAAAAGGGTATTTGGTGGAGGACATATTTCCATCTTACTGTTTTGCTGAACAGTAAAGTGCAAATCATATGACAGCTTCTTTATTGAAAATATGCCATTTCTTGAATAAAGCTTTTATTTATCTTTGTAACAAAATCTCAGCAATCAAGGTTTTAAGGCAATCTAAAACAATAGATAAATAATTTAAGTTTTCGTGACCTGATTCAACTCCAAAATCCCCAAAGGCTGAGGTACAGATTATAAATCCAAGTTTCAATGACTGCAAATGTGCCCCATTCACCAAACAGCATAAGTGATGCAGTCAGAGCTGCAGAAGAATTGAAATAGGAAAGGAAGTTCCCCCGTCAACCCCACAACTCAAAAAAACAAGCACGTTTGTTTGTGCCTTTAGAATTTCAGTTGAAGCACTAACTTAACTGTGGTCATGGTTAAGTCCAACAAGATAAGGAGCGTATCTAACAGTGCATCTCTATCTCCTTTTAACATTCAGCATCTTCAACAGCAACATCTCTGTTCACTTGCTAGACTACTGGTAGCCTATAATTACTCTGTGATAGTTGTAATCACTGCTTACTGATAGTCTGCAATTAACCCTATGCACATTAGAGAGAAGTGAAACATGTGCATAACATTTCAATTAATATTTCAAGTGACTCAATAAATATATCATCAGTTTTCTGTTGAGTTATAATAAAAAAATATAATAAAATTTTTATTTATATCCCACCCCTCTGAGAATAATCGGGATGGCTAACAACATTAAGTTATAACACAGTGCTGGTGTTAATTCATTATTTCAGTCATTCATTACTGTCCTATGGAACTTTACAATTAGAATCAGCAATGGGGAATAACTGTGGAGGAAATGGGGGGGGGGGATATACTGATGCACCAAACTAAAACAAATTTTCAAAACTTCAATTGTCATTGGTGGTAATGAGTAAAACTTTGTTACTGCTGACTTATTTTCCTGATTTAGAGTTCTCTGCCTTAAGAACTGCGTTTAAATAGTTTGTGGGTGGCTCTGGAAGAGGAAAAAAAGTGCTAACATCCATGGATTTTGCTCTTTGCAACGGCTCTCATGGTAAATATCCTATTTGAATACTGAGAAAATTCAAAGAGTACACTATTCTAATGGGAAATGGATTGTCTAACCAAGCACCAGCCTCCTTATCTTTTCGTTAAGGTACACTATCCTCTGCAAATGAAGTACAAGCAAAGAAAATATTAAGACACAAATATTTTAGTGGAGCTCAGGCCCACTGCAGCATTAAAAGGAGGAGGGGGGAGGAGGACATTTGAAATTAATTCATTTTTGTTTTAGCAAGCACTTTCATAGATATAAATCACTCTGTACTGTGCTACTTAAATTGCAAGGGGTCCCAAGAGGGCATTCATTTATTAGATTCAATGGGGGAAATTACTTTATCCCAACTGGGAGCAGTGAGAGGGCTGATAGCAGAGATCTTAGCCTATGTTTAACAGTTCCCTACACAGGTTTCCAGAAGCAAGTCAAAATGTTAGTTTTGTTTATAAACAATAAGGGGAAACTTTCACTCAGAGACATACACCCTCACATGCACACAAGCACCGATGATGTAAAAGCCAGGGGCTTGATAGCGATTCAGAGGGTAGGGCAATACATACCAAATTCAGAGGCCAGGCTCTTCAATGAGGGGAGTTTGCCAAGGGGATTGGACCCAAACAGTTAGTGGAAGTGGGGTGGCTAGCGATACTGAGGAGTCCAAATTAAATCTGAAAGAGTGTCTGCCTGGTTTCAAATAAGACTGACTAGAATTGCCCAAACAATCATTTATATAGTGTAAAACATGACTTGAGGCAGATATTCAGGTATTTTTGAATGGATTTTTACAAGAGGAGGAAAGGTCAGAGGGATGGAAATAACTGGACAATAAATGCAAGCATCCTAAACAAAGAGATGACACCCCAAGATGGCAATGATTTCCAACTTTTTGAGAAATGCCAGATGCATCTGCCCCATCACAGAGCACCCAATAATAAAAGGATCAATATAATTTTCAAAGAATGCATGTTTCTGCCTACCTGCCCTTAGGGCTTCCTTTCTAAATCTCAGATATCTGTATGGGCAGATTGTTTCCTCGCACTGGGGTGCCTTTCTGGGGCTACATGATTAGGCATGCCTTTTAATATGGATGTTGTTATCACAGAGTGATAACGGGTGATGCAAAGATAGTGACAACTGTATCTGACGAAGTAGGCTTATATCCACAAAAGCTCATGCTAAAATAAAAACCAATTAGTCTTATAGATGCAGCTGTATTTCCCTCTTCCCCTTCCCCTTCCTTCCTCTTTCTGCTGCAAGAGACTAAGAGACCTTCTTTGAAGTCCACTGCAGGATATTCTTGATAGTTGAAGGCTCAGTGCTGGTTTCTGGTCAGAGGGAGAAAGGGTTAGAGAGGAAATTCAGTAGAATTAAGTTAGGATTTTCCAGTGTTCTTCAGAAGAAACCTCAGTGATTCTTTGTATTAAATGTATGGTAATAAGATAAACACCTTGCTTCAAGACGAAAAGAGATGTTTTGAAGAACTACTTCAAGAAAAGGCTTTGTGACTTTACCCCTCGGGGTGGCGCTAGCAACAGTGCCTATGATTAAACCCAACATTAAAATCTTGGGTTTAAGCCCCAATTATTAGGGATGGGACACTTCTGAATCCTGTTACAATCTTGACAACTTTTCAGTGCCAACCAGAAACGGAAACCAAAAATAATTCTCTCTGCCTCTCTATGTGTCTCTTTGTACATCTTCTTTTCCTTATTTCTCATAAGAGTAAAACAGACAGTAGGTTGGAGTCACCTCTGGACGCTCCAGCTGTAACTGTCCTGTGATTGGTTGGGGACCATGGTGACCACACAGATCTCTCTGAAAGTGTGACACCGCCATGTTCCTAAGCAGGCTACCGCCAAGGAGCATATTTTTGGCAGTCCTTTTGCCAGCAGCCTCAGAGCAGCTTTTGGCCATGTTGGGGGCCCGAAGCTGCGGGAAGCACCTCTTTTGGCCCATCTGTTTTGGGCCTTAGAGAAAAAAGACAAAAATAGAAACCGCACTACACCGATATAACTGCCCTCCTTTCCTTCTTTTCCTGATCCCATTTGATTTGCCCTCATGGCCATGAACACCTCTTCAGTAGCACCCTCCATTGCCCACTTCTACCTAGTTTTCTTGTTCCAATGACTGGAATGTAATCCAATGTTCTCTGGCTACTAAGTGTGCCCAGTTCCTCACTGCGTGGAGTGGGGAGGCAATTCCACAAACTACCGGTTACTTCCCTCTTTTATGCAGTTAGTGCCATTTTGGCACACAAGTACTGGCATTCATCCCTGAACTGTACAAATCAAATGAATGACTGCCCAATATTACTGGCATATCATACAGATACTAGTGCAATACCATAGCAAATCACTGCTAGCAAGGGTTTGATATTATTTATGAAAAAAGTAGAAGGTTCAAAATCATATCAATAATAGTGGTTATTCAAAAAAAAAAAAAAAAAGAAAATCAAGATTTCCATGACCTACTTCAAGAAGTAGCACCCAGAAACAAAATTAATACCAACTTCATAATTTCTCTGGTTGTTATTCTGCTTATCATTTCCTTTCACCTGGTCAATGAAACTCAATAAGTGATAATGACCTGCATTATTTGAAATGGACTGTTCAGTTTGTACATTGTAAGTAGATAGGAAGACTTCACAAAGTAATTTAAGCAAGACAACAAGAAAAGGGGATAAATGCTGCCGTTTGTCTCATACTCATAATTCAGTATTGCCTCATACTTACATTTCAGTATTTTTCCTTCTAATATCCATTGGATTCAATAGCTAAAACTGGAATAAATGACATAAATATCATCAAGCCATTAACATGGGATATAAATACATCACAGCTGGTGGTGAGAAATGATCCTGATAACTTTACAGATTACACTACAGGTACTAGACATTACACTTTAGTTTCAAATGAAGACTTCTTGGGAAATGACCATTGTTGAAACACTTTTTATTGCTATACCCTCCACCCTGGTGCTACTAAAAAAGAAAAAGAAAAAGCTTTTCTTGTCATTTTGGGTCTTTTGATTACCATGCATAATTAATCTCCAGGTTATACGCTCTCTTGTGTATATGCTCTCTCTCTTACACTTGAATTTTACAAAGATTTTTCAGTCACCATATTTGTGCATATCTGCCTATTCTGTCAGGATGTCCTTTTTGCCTCCCAATGCCTGATTATAATAATATTGCTCAGCATTTTTACCTTCTTAATCCCACAAACTTGCATATAAATATCTACCTATTCAGGTAAGAATAGGCATCTGATGGAGTAGGCTACATATAAGACTTGTTAATCTTTAAGATGCCTCATGATTCTTTGTTGGTTTTCCTGCCAAAACACTACCCACACGGTAATATAGTGTGTCCATGTCATAAGCGGGCACACCATATGTGGCTTTCAGTTTACACTGAAACCGCGTGCCAGAAGAGGCAATGCCATGCACACCGCATGCATGAGCCCCATTGTTTTCAATGTGGCTTGAACACACAAGGTATTTCCCTTACATGGGGGGGGGGGGTCCGGAACACATCCCCCACATAAGGGAAGTGGCCACAAAGCTATGGAAAAGCAGCATATCACTAAACACACCTTAATATAAACGTTTGCTATGCCTGAGAACTTTCTGTCTAAGTCTCGTTATTATTATTATTTTTAGTGTAAATGTAGTAAGCACCCGATAAGACCATTCTTGAATACTGCTGTGTAATTTATTATGGTCTTATGGAGAACTATAATGAAGATACCCTATATGCCATAACATGTGAAAAGAATCTAGAAATCAATCATCGTTCTGCTTGTAAAATATGTCTTATAATATAAAATGATTTCATATACAGGTCTTGAGAAAAATAACCTGAAAAATTCTATTAGGAATTTTTTTAATGTAGTTCAATGTTATTTTAGTGTCACAAATGACACGTAGCTCACTGCTCCTTCCTCAACCATCATAAACTGCCTAATGGCATGACGAAAGGGCCTATATATTATTTTAATGTCCATCAGTAATTGACAGTTCACTCACCCTGAATGAATGCTGGTAATCAACACCATTTTCAGAAGAAGGAACTATGCATCTTTCAAGAGATTGCATAAGGAAAAGAAGAATATAATGGTGTATTCATGAATGTGGTAAATAAAGAAGGCAGAATAAAAATGTCACACGGAAAACTCTGACATTTCATTTTCAGCATTTTGAACAGGAATCTCACTCAGCTACTTATTTAGGTATGTCTACATTTATATTTTCCTTACTGCAAAAGTATATAAACTATCAAGATACAGCATTTGCTTTCTAATGCTATAATACTCCTTAGGTTTTAAAGGTGGTATGTGAGAAGCAACACAGTTAAAACGAAAGAACCTTGTGGAGTTGTGGGAGAGAGTCAGCCAGAGTATGGACAGTAGATGCATTAGTCCAAGTAGGACAACAGTTATTCCATTATATTTTTAAAGAAAAATAGAGGAGACTTTTTAATTTTAGAATAGGAACATGCATTGTTTTAAAAACTAACAGATGTGACTGACTCTCCAGAAAAGTGGCAATCTTCTACCCAATCATACCTACCCTATTCTGGATAGACTTTATTAATAACCTAATAATAATATATCTCAAAGGAAGTTATTTTTTTCTCTTGCTAATGAAGTTGAAATTGCATTTTCTGGATTTTACAATTCTTTGCCTCCCAATGCCCACATTGCCAAGAAAGAGCAGCCTCTGCCTGTTCTGACATACCGCCAGACAATCATAACTGTTAACAACATAAAAAAAGATATGTAAGTCTATGAGTCTATTATCAATTTCTTCTGTATAGTTTTTAATACCTTTGCCTGAGGAGGAAGCCAGCAGAGTTTCAAAAGCTTGCATGATGACTATTCTGTATTTTTGGTTGCCCCAATAAAGACATTGCTGTTTTGTGGATTTTGGATGTTGCTGTATTTTAATGATAATACTCAATGATGCTTGGTATCTTAGACCATGGTACAACAGTTAAATGGGATGTCATTAAAGTACACAATAATAAAATGACTCCACTCCTTCTGACACAGACATATAGGAGATAACATGAGAAGCTGTTTGATTTCATTTCTGCTACACTCTGTTTTAGGCCTTGTGTCTTTTAATATCTATATGAATCCAATAGGAGAATCCAATGTGGACACTCAGCAATAGTTCTCTTTATCATCTGAATCAGATGAGGTTGGGAAAGTGTCAAACCAATGCCTGGATCCTGCAATGTTTTGAATAAGGATCAATAAACTGAAGATGAATCCTGACAAACTGGCTCCACTGTTTGATATCCTGGTCAAAGAGCTGCTGTTCAACCTATTCTGGACAGAACTGCATGTTCCCTGAAAATCAGGTTTGCATCTTGAATATGCCCAAACAATAGGGGTTGGGGAAATGGCCAACCTACATCTCACCCCCCCCCTTTTTTTGGCAGCCCACCAAACTGCAAACTCCCCAGAGTACCCCCAAGCCCTAAGACATCCCAGTCCAAAACATCTGGGTAAAAGAAGACCTCCCATAGACCAAAAATCAGCCATACAATGATATTGCCTAACATTCAGTACCATTTCAGGATATTAAAACATGTGCATGACAAAGTGAAATCTTTAGGTGTAGGCAAAATCTTTTTAACTTAACTTATTAGACTTAATCAATAGATTGAATCAAAAAGGGGAGACTTTAGTGCTATTCCATGAGGAAAATCAGGACAGAGTGCGATCTGATCTCTCTCCGTATTCTCCACTTGCCCATTCATCTGATAAACCTGTTCCAGAGGACTGAGAAACCCTACAGTCCTCAGGTTCAGGAAAGGAGATTGGCACTGCAGGACCAAAGCAACACTGGATTTAAGCCAATACATATGTTTTTAATGATAACAACAGATAGCAACAACAACAGGGCCTTGCAGTTATACACAGAACAACAGGCATTTATAGTTATTATAAGGAAATCTCTGATTATCCTGTAACAAGTAACCTTGGAAGGGAGGCCATAGCTACAAAGGAAGCTTGGAGTGGAAAACCTTTAAATAATCCTTTTCTAATGCATTAAAAAGAAGAGCATGCTTGGGCTTTGCCAGCTATACCTTTGGACCAGAATACCTAATGAATCACCTCTATGATTAGAAAGACCTTCAGACATGATGTTTTACTCAACATGTGTAGTCTGTTTTGTTTGTTTGTTTGTTTGTTTGTTTAATAACAAAATGCAACAATGTTATTCCAGATCCCAGACCACAAAATAATGAAGGTATAGAATTCAAACTGAATAAAAGTAAACTAAAACTGAATAGATGCACCCACATCACCTCCTTTCAAAGAAAATAGATGTACCAAAATAGATACAATAAAAAGTATAGAATAACCTCAAAGCATAGTTTTTTTGTAGTTTTTTCGGGCGATGTGACCATGTTCTAGAAGTTTCTTCCTTTGCAACCTCTAAGCAAATGGACTTCACCTAGTACCTGTGACTTTGGACCTTATCACACCGACTTTTAACCCGACTGCTCCCTAACAGGACACAGTCAGGTTGCAGGATGCAGTCGGGAATTATCGCATGGAAAATGCTGCCAATGCTGCTGGGTGACTGCTTCCTGGTTGACTTACAGGCTCCCAGCTATGCACAGCTAGCTGATTTATGAACACATTTGCAAATCGGACAGCTGAGCATGGCTGGGAGTTGGGATTCAGCCAGGATGCAATTGCCCAGAGGTTGGCAGCATTTTTTATGCGATAGTTCCTGACTGCACCCCACAACTCAATTCTATCACCTTGGGGAGCAGTCAGGTTAAAAGTCGTTGCGATAAGCTACTTTGTTGTAAATAAGGTTGCGAGTTCAATACCAGCAAAAGGGCTCAAGCTTGACTCAGGATTCCATCCTTCCGAGGTCGCTAAAATGAGTACCCAGATTGTTGGAGGCAAGTAGCTTACAGTTGTAAACCACTTAGACACTGCTTAGGCGGCATGAAGCAGTATATAAATGAAGCTGTTTGTTTGTTTGTTTGCAATAACTGCAAAAAGAAACTTGGCTGCATTTTGTGCAATTGTTCAGTTATCTGCAACTAATAATGAAACTCCCTTGTTACCAAAAAACAACAACAAACAGCAAATAAAATGAGCAGTCAGTCCTCTGTAGAAAATACAACACACAAGAATGTGACATAGTATTTCAATTACATCATTTTCATATTGGCAAACTCTCAAGTGCCATGGCAAACCTGTAAATCAGCCCTCCATGATTGCTAACGGCAAAGAATTCAGCCTGGTCATGGAAAAAACCTACTCTATGGTGCGAACCAGACTGTCCCTTTGTACTAGCTTCCAGGTGCCTTCAGAACTTGGCATTTTGCTCTGAAGCTACCCTGAAGCTGGCATCATGCCGCCCGTTCAAACGTGGACCGACTTCACGGCACTCCGACAACGTGGTGTTTACACAGTGCACACCTCAGGAGTGCCATAAACCTAAAGTAACATGGGAAAAGCCAGGTTTTGCCTGCTCAAAAAGGAGTGGCAATTTATCACTTCTTTTTGGGCCAGCAAAAGGTCAGATTGGGGCCACGTTATGTGCTTCCCGTGGCCCCAATTCACCTTTCACAGGGGTGGCCTCAAGCCGCCCATTCAGGGCCATCTGTTTCACTCCTATATTTGGGTATTTTTTATGTTGCCAGCCTTGCAGGCTGAAGACTAGCCTTAGACTACAAACCAAGCCATATGTTCCACGTGACAGGATTTTTGGACGTTTACATCTAATTTTGTTTATATTCTTTTTCCTGACCAACTGGAAGCAGCTGATATTCTGAACAGCCAAATGAATTTACTTTATTATGGACAAATTTCAGCTGTGAACAAACATAATTATCAATTAAAATCAAGGAATAAGCATGATCAATGAGAGAGGATAGTTTGTGTTCATCTTTTGTTGAGGTTATCCTGACTAAAGAATCAGCTTGTTGTGCAAAAAGGCAGCAAATGCAAGAAGTATTATGCCAGCCAAGAATGAGAGAAAGCCTCAGGTGGCAGCAGGGAAATTAGTATTTAATTACCCAAGGTTTGTCCTTTATTGATTAAATTATAAGGCACTGTCCCTATGGGAAGTGCAGATACACACATAAGCCTTTCACTCTACCAGTTCATCATTTTAGCCAGACAACCCACAAAGGAACCTATAAAATGGCCAATCCACATTTTTGGCCCAGACTCAAAGTATTCTTATTGCAAGATATCTTGCCCAGAATATATCACCTTATAGGCACCCATCATGAAACCATTTGTTATGCACACCTGTATCAGACACCTCCTAGATGCACAGCTTTTGTAATATCCTCTAGTTTAGCTTTAACTCAAGTTGCCAGAAATCTCCCTAATGTTCCCTTTTATTCTCCAGAATGAGGTGAGGGCTTTCAGTACATTGCTTTCCCTGGTGTGAACTGCACAGAAGTTTGAGATATGTAAGTAAGTCTTTTCAGCTGAAGCACAAAGATCAGGGAATGTATTTTACTGTAAGATATTAAGTCAAAATATTCAACTGGAAATTTTTGTTTCAGACACTTATTATATTGTTTGATGTGCTTTCCTAGTTTCATGGTGTTTTCAGTTTGTTTTCGTTCTGGAGCTGTCAGTATGATAAAATTCCTTGTCTCCTTAGTGTGGATTGATTGGATGATTCATCTCTTTGTTTATTATGACTGTAAGCAGCTCTATGCAACTTGTGGTTGCAAATGCACTATATACATAATTTAACAGACAAAATGGGGGGCAGCCATTTATCTTGCTGTCCCTCTCTTGGAGTGATTAAAGAACAACATGGGGATCTGAGCTCTAAAGTTGGCACTTGATTCCACACAGGTCAGTATTAATTCCAAGTGCTAAAATCTTTCCTTCATATGCCACTGATTCTGGCACCACTGAAAGAATTTGCAAATAAGAAGAAAAGGCAAGGGCAGAGCAACAGGAAAACTGCACTCATCTCACTGGCCAAAAACCAGCTTGGTCAATAAAAAAAAAAAATCAGATACAACTACTTTCTTACTCCATAACCAAAAGATATTCCCTTTTCATTGCAAAGGATCCAGAGGAGATGCATATTTCCCACTTATCCATCTTCTACTCAGTTGACTGGAAGGATGGACACCTTCTCACCATTTAAAGGACAAAAGAAAGAAAAATTGGTCTCAAATGATGGACTTCCTTAAATGTTGTTTCCCACTCCCTATATAATATCATTAGTGGTTATGATTTGCATTACAAAGCATGAAGATGACATCACTATGATTAAGTGACTAAGAATTAGTAGGGAGTTGATTACTCTAATAATTAGTTTAAAAAATATAGACATTTAAAAAATTTCCTACCAGCTCACTGCCAGATCATGTACTTTCAAGGTATTGCTCAGCCTATAAACTCCAGATTTCAGTGGACGCAAACATTCTCTTGCACGGGCAAGGTAAGGATTGACTTGAATATCCTCAGGAAATTCTGAATCCTGGATTTAAAAAACATATACATAATTAATTCTCAGTTGTTACAACCATTTTAAAACATATTATAGTCATAAATTTACCAAGCATTCCCACCTTCATGTTGCCCTCTACAGAATGTTCAATATTCCATTCAGTATAAATGATGGGTATTAAGATACTACATCATCTCCAGAAGTTTCCAGGACTCCTCCATAAAATCAGCTCAAATACAGCTTTCCCTCTGAAATCCAAAATTCCAGTGAGTGTTCTCAAGGATAATTTCTGTTCACACAGAGCACTGGTGAAATCCCAACATTGGTTTTCAGAACCACAACAGTGCCCCAGGTTCATTTACAACATTGACTGCTTTTGAACTACAAAATAATGCAGGTTGTCACTGGTTTAACTGCAATGGTTCGATGCTCTGGAATTCTGGGATCTGTAATTTTGAGATGTTGAGCCTTCTCTGTCAGAGAGCTCTGGTGCCACAATGAACTCAAAATCCCAGGATTCCATAGCAAGGAGCCATGGCTGTTAAAGCAGTTTCAAACTGCATTATTTCTGAAGGGTGGATACAGCCACAGACATACAGTGTCTTTGGGAAATGTCAGTGCTGTAGTGGCTATAGGAAGACTCTCTAGGCATTAGTTTACAACAGGAGAGTATTTTGAAGAGCACATTTATCCCATTTCCAATAGAAGGCAGCCACCCATACCAAACTACGCAAGGGGAGCATAAAAAAGGTGTATAATGTAGTCTCTGCTGATACAGTCTGCTTAGACTGTACCCTGTATAACATATAGCCGGCAAATGACAAAAGAGAAAAAAAATCTGGTCACTCTAGAAAAGCCTGTTTTGTTCTTCTAATTGGTGCACAGCTGAAAACACAATTGCTGTACATCTTTCTGCTCTTAAAGCTTTTCAGAATAATTGGATTCCATCTCTGGAGCTACATAAGAAGTACAGTAAGTCCTGTCCTGACCATACTTCCCATGCCATGATATATATAACTACCAAATAAGTGCAGCTGCACATGGACACAATGAGGGGAATATTTGAAGACCTAAATTGCTTGAGGCCATGATTTATTTTTATTGTGCATCTTTTTATTACTTTATTTTATTCTTCTAAATCCAACTGCTCAATCCAATGAGAGGGCACCCACTGACTCAATGGGATTTAGGTAGATACCCTACCGTTCAGCAGCTAAATCAATGGATCTAATCCTATTGGTACTAGCACCTGGATATTGGACACTGTATTTTGTTCTTTTCATTTTTTAACAAGATTTTTTGACAAGACCAGGGGTTTTTTTATCATTGAGGTAAATAAATAAATTGGAGTCAGATTTCAGGAAGGATTACTTCTTTCTGTAGACAACCAACCTCTCTTCATTCACCAGGTTGTCCTGTCAAATGAATTGAGGTGTCTACCAGAAAGAGTGTCTGTTGGATGGTGATGCCACATTAAAGGAATGGCCTCAGAAAATTGACTTACTTGGAGCATATGTCAGATTCCTTTCAGTGTCAGGTGAAGACAATTTTATATTCCTATGACATACAGGGAATCACTTGTTTCAGCTGTTAGAATTATTTTTTCCACCCCTTGAAAGATTTTAATGCTGACCTTGCACTGATCCTATGATATGTTGGTTTTCACACTGATTTCTGCATTAGTTTTTGATATTAAGTGGGTTGTTTTAGTTTATATGATAGTATTTTACTGGTTTAAATATTCTGTGAAAAACCCAGAGGATGATTACCTGTTTGGCACAAAGATAACATAAACATATATTTTGGCGACTGCAGGCAGTGGCTGTGAATAAAACACCTACATAGGACCAAAAGAAACTTTGGTCAGAAACTTGAAGACTCCATTCTTGGGCAAATGTTTCAGGACACTAACTCACTTGACTCACATATTCAATAAATCACATTATACTGAAAGCTAGTTGAATAGAGGTGCACTTAAGTCCTTTTTGTGGACTTGACCAAACATTAGTGCCTCACCAAAGCATTCTTGACAACAAAATTACAGTGCAAATAAATCCTTCAATTGGAACATGTGTATTTCTAGGAATGCATGGGTATATAGTACTGTGCAAATATTTCCTATTATAAGCAACTATCGGATGTACTCCAATACTACATTTTAAGAATAGCTTAAATGTATAAAGTACTTCCTAATCACAAATGAACAAGGAAATTATTCCTTGAAAGACCCAAGATAGCATGCAACCAAACTGATGATTCTCTGTACGTATCAACAAGCCCATATCATAGGATTGGTAACAGAGCCATTAGCAACAAGTTTCATCACAACTGCAAGCAGAATAATTTGAAAGAAATAGTTTGTGTTACATAATAAGACTTACATATTCAGTTAAGTATTACATGACCTTGGATTTCATTGATGAGTGTGGTCTCAAATACTTTCTAAAGATTAGTCAGCAGGAAAGATGTAATAATCAGCTTTAATTATTAAGGCTAAATGATCTTTATTAAAAACAGACTGTCATTTACAAATGTCAGTAGAGTATTTGACCTCATACAGTGTTCTTTAAGAAATAATAAGTTATTAACATGCTCATTATCTTCTTTATATGATTTAAAAATTCCATATTCAATTGAAGTTTGTAAAATTATCAATCTATATGGCTGCTGATGGTTTCATTAAAAAGATTAAAGCATATACATTGTCTTTTCAAATTATCATCATCTCTGGAAATTAAGAACAGGAAAAGATCTCAGTATTTGAATCACTAACTATACGTAACAAAGAAATATTAGTATTAATATCTTTGTTATGTACAGATAGTGATTCAAATACTGATTGAAGTGCTTATTTTTTTAAACCTAGCATTGCAGTTGATCTGTTTGGTTAAGATCAAGAGACAGGCGGAGATCAATAACATTCTAGATATGGGATATGAAGAAGGAAACACTTATTTTCCTTATAATACTCACTCGAATAGATGTCTACAGTTGTCAGAAAACATAAAACCCTTTGATTTAAAACACAGTGCTAATGGCAGAAAATAACTGGGATATCTCTAGCTCACAGACCTAAATTAGTGTCCACCTCATTTTAATTTTCCTACTTATTGATAGATCTTTCCCCTGCCATCTCCTTTCAGCCCTGCTTTCTGATTCATACACTAAAACTATAACCTAGATATCTGGCACATGAATCAATTCAAATTAGCTTTACCTCTTCCCTCCCCCCAAACCTTTTTAGCACTATCTTCTAGATACACATTATTCAAGGGTACCCCAACTGTTGAGCCCAAATGTTTAGGCTTTTTTCCCTCATATTCATTCTTCTCTCCATCCCTGAAAAAAAAATACTCCACATGGGAGCAATCTCCAACCTTGGTTATCCTGGATCACAGCTGCAACTTAAATTTTAATGTACATTGTGAAGTGTAGACACATTTGTTGTTCGACGTAATGACAGGGTTACCATATTTTCAAGAGCAAAAAAGAGACTGACTACTTCAAACCAACTTTCATTTCAAATGCGTTTAAAAACAGAAATTTTCACTTTGGAAAAGGGGACACATCTGGGGAAAGGAGGATACATGTATATGGTCACTTGACATTATGAGGAACAGTTGTATTGTAGCAAGTTTTGACTCCTGCTTTTCTGTTCCATTCCTATCCTGTGCCATAGCTACAAGGAAAAGATATGAAACTTCTATTTCTATTTTTGAATAACCATAGTTTATTCATTCTAAACCTGTATTTTGCTCAGCTTCAACAATGGTGAAGAACAACTAGTTTCATGTATTATGGTTTAAAATGGGTAAAGTTAATCACAATTTGCTCAGGTCTAGCGGTGACCACAGTTGATCTAAAACAGAAGCATAAACGTCCATACTACTCCTTGCAATCTTACTGGAAGAAAAAAAAATTGCATATTTCAACTCACAATTTAATACTGAAGACAGCCAAAGTAGCTTAAAAACTAAGTCCCCATGTCTGGTATATTCTATAAGTTCCAGGTCTCTTTTCTGGCAAGAGATACAGTGGTGGGTGACATTGATTAATATTTATCATGGTCCATCATGCTTTTTTTCAAAGTTTACTTCCTAAATTCGCTCTAGAAAACTTCTATACCTACAAGTCAGTTAATGAAAAACAAATGGCCAGGAACTAACAGGTATTGCTGGCGACAGAATGGCCTCTCTTAACACTTTGTTCCTTTTGGGACAAACATTCCCCACCAACAATTAAACATTTTATTACATTAATCTAGATTTCCACTCTTAAATATTATCATCTTGAAGTATCTGTTTTGATGGATATTTCAGATTAACATAAATTACAATTCCTCTTTCTTTCTGTTAAAGTTGAAAAGTGTCTTCTCAATTTTCAAAATTCTTTCATCTTTCTGATGAATATGAATGTCCTGCAAACAAATTATGTGTTAACTTCTGTAAGTGATGAAATACCTATCTTCTTTCGCATGATTCCTTAATACCCTGCACATTCCAAGATAATGTTTTCATAGCCCATCATTCTGCTTTATCTGTTGCTGAAGTCAGATCCATTTCATCTTGGGCCTCAAATTTTACCTTCTAAACCAGCCATAGCCTTTCCTTCTTCAAAGGTCTTGTTTTCATCTCTTGGTATTCATCTAGATTGTCTGCATAATTCTTCAAAAATCATTAGTCTTTTCAACTTTGTTCAATCTGAGCCTTCTCCATCTGAAGCAGAGGGTACCCCTTTCTGGTTTCTCTTATCTGAAAGGTATGTTTTTCAGTTTCAATTTGTCCGTCAAGAAGGTATATTATCTTCTCTTTTTTCAAAATGTTTTGGGGGAAATGGCTTTGAGAAGAATTCCTTATCATCAGTCTTAAACTTGCTAATTTGGAGTACTTGTTTGCTTTTCTTGTTTGTTTTCTAATCAAATAAACCATCACATTCCTAAGTAGCTGCCTCTGTCCAGCCACAAAGGAATCCAACTTGCACACTTTATTTATATCCCAACTAAAAACTTTAGGTGGTATATCCAAATAGTTTGATAATATGTCAGTCATTATGGTCTCCATTCTGTTGCTTGGGTAGTCCTCTTACCTTTATAAATTTCTCTCTGTCCTTCAAATCCACAAGAATTATCTTATTGAGGAACTCCTCCTTTTCCTTTTTCATCTTATCTTTAATCTTATCCAACTTCTCTGTTTCCCTCTAAACCTTATAGCTTTTGATTCACTTCATTTTCTCTGCCATTTTTTTTTCCAAAGAATTTCCTTTATCCTTTACATCAGAAGAAAATCCCCTTTGCATCTGTTTAAATTCTTCTACCTGTTGAACTAATGGATCAACTGGCCTATTGACCAGTCTTCTTGAAATCTTTTCACCTTTGCTTGCATTTCCACATTTACTTGCATTTTTGGAATTCACTCTCCATTACACCTTCCTCTCCTTTTTACACTTAAAGGAGCTTGGCACCATTATAGTTAAGTGGCTTACTACAGCTCTGTGCAGTAACTGGTTCTTTCACTACCCAGAATCACCTTTCATTCACTTCAAATTGCAAAGAATCATATCTATGATTCCATGTCCTGTTATATGATAGGTATATCCATGTAGATGTGAATATACTAAAAACAATAAAAGATTACATACAGAAAACTGTAGTTTAGCTGCCAGTTCTGAACATTCCTCACTTTTGAAATGTTATACTTTTATACCATTGTTTGAAAACTCAGTTCCAGATGGCCTCATCCCAAGCCCACTCCCCTGGACTACAACCATAGAGCTCTCTATCAGAGATTCTAAATACCTCCCCAAAGAAACAAATCACACAGCTCCTTTAGAATACAGTGGTCCCCCGGGTTACGAAATTAATTCGTTCCGGCACCTTTTTCGTAAGCCGAAAATTTCGTAACCCGGGGCCTATTTCCCATAGGAAATAGGTAATCCGTTCTGAGGCCTTCGGTGGGGGCCTCCTGGCTGAGGAAAGGAAGGTCCGATCCGGCGGATCGGGCCTTCTATTCGTCAGCCGCGGGGGCCTCCTGGCTGGGGAAGGGAAGGTCCGATCCGGCGGATCGGGCCTTCCTTTCCTCAGCCGCGGAGGCCCAGCCTGGCTGGGGAAGGGAAGGTTCCCTTCCCCAGCCAGGCTGGGCTTCCGGGCCTGACGCGAAAGGGAGGCCCGATCTGCAGGATCGGGCCTTCCTTTCGTTAGGCGCGGAGGCCCAGCCTGGCTTCCCCAGCCAGGCTGGGCCTCCGGGCCTGACGCGAAAGGGAGGCCCGATTCCCAGGATCGGGCCTTCCTTTCGTTAGGCGCTGAGGCTCAGCCTGGCTTCCCCAGCCAGGCTGGGCCTCCGCACCTGACGCGAAAGGGAGGCCCGATCCGCGGGATCGGGCCTTCCTTTCGTTAGGCGCGGAGGCCCAGCCTGGCTTCCCCAGCCAGGCTTGGTGTCCGCGCCTGACGCGAAAGGGAAGCCCGATCCGCGGGATCGGGCCTTCCTTTCGTTAGGCGCGGAGGCCCAGCCTGGCTTCCCCAGCCAGGCTAGGCCTCCGCGCCTGACGCGAAAGGGAGGCCCGATCCGCGGGATCGGGCCTTCCTTTCGTTAGGCGCGGAGGCCCAGCCTGGCTTCCCCAGCCAGGCTGGGCCTCCGCACCTGACGCGAAAGGAAGGCCGGGCCTTTCGCGTCAGGCGCGGAGGCCTAGCCGGGCTGGGGAAGCCAGGCTGGGCCTCCATGCCTAACGAAAGGAAGGCCCGATCCGGCGGATCGGGCCTCCCTTTCGCGTCAGGCGCGGAGGCCCAGCCTGGCTGGGGAAGCCAGGCTGGGCCTCCGCGCCTAACGAAAGGAAGGCCCGATCCGGCGGATCGGGCCTTCCTTTCGGTAGTCCGTCCCTTGTCCCCCGAAGCCTGGCCTCGGAGGAAAAGGGATGGGAGTCTGTCCCTTTTCCTCCGAAGCCTGGTCTCGGAGGAAAAGGGACGTCCCTTTTCTTCGGATCCCGGGGGATCCTTCGGATCCCGGGGGATAATTTTTGGTCCCGCCGGTTTCGGATCCCGGGGTTTTCTTTACCTGGGAGATTCGTATCCCGGGGGACCACTGTAGAAGCATGAGGCTAAAATAGTATCCAGCTGCCATTATTGTGTAGTGTAAATTCACTCTGTGTTTCAGTAACACGTCTGAACTGATCTAGAGAACTGAATCTAATGTTAACATGCAAAGAGTGACCATTGGCTGAAGCACCTGGCCTAGAAAAGGATTACACCAGAACTGCAGTGACTGCAGTCTCAAATGGGCCACTGGCAGCAGATTTAATCTGCTCCTGAAAGGTCCAGCTTTTGCCCCATAAACCCAGTCTTGGCATGACTTCCAGACATATTAGTGGCATTTGTTTAGCAGCCGGAAGCTACTTTATTTGGGCTTTATGTTTCAGGCCCATCTGACACTTTGTAGGAGAATTGCTATAGAACCTATTAAAACACTGGCAGAGTTCTTCCATTAGTATTTACACAAGATTTTGGGGAATGGCAAAAAGAGACACCCTCTTTCCTTTCATGATCCTACACCTCTAGAGAAGTAGGTGGGGGAGACCTTGAAAAGTTCAGTGAATAATAATAATAATAATAATAATATTTATTTCTAGCCCGCCCAAACACAAAGAATCCGGGTGGCTTACAACAATAAAATACACTGAAGTTACCATAAAATCAAACCCTAAACCTCCCCAGCCCCTATTCCCAGTACAAAAAAAGAATTAAACAGTAATAGTATAAAAACATTACAAGCATTAAAAACATTAAAAACATTAAAGACATTACTCAAAGAGAAAGAAAGAAGCGGGGAAGGATTGGCGGATATGGGGGGAGAATACCGTTATCTTTTCAAGGACCAAATAGGAAAGATCTAAAAAAAAATTCCGGCTTTTATTTCTTTATTTAGCTTCAGTTTTAGTAGACCAATACAATGTTTTCTATTTTGACTGGTTTTCTCATATTCAACCGTCTTCAATGAAAAGCATGTAGATATTGCTTCAGAGCTATCTCTTGCTAAAGTAAATATGCACACACAAATGTATTTACGCACATCAAGTAAGCAATGCAGGGAAACCCTATGACAGACCTTGTTGAATCAGAGACATCTTATTGTAAACCTTTTACTTCTTATAATACAAAAAATAAAAACTTATTTTTATCCCACCCCTCTGTGTAACACAACTGGGGCGGCTTACAACAATTAAAACATACATTCCCACATTCCAACCCCCCCCCTTAAAATACAATTAAACAGTTTGCAATTAAAACATAGCATAAAATACAACTTAAAATAATGGACAAACAGTAACTACTGCCAAGTCAGGGTATAACAATTGGGGTTTATTTTAGTGGCTGGGGATCTAGTTAGGAAAGGCATGCCTTTTTTAAAGCTGTTTAAGGTGGTAATGGACGAATCTCTTCCAGCAGGCCATTCTATAATCTGAGAGCGGTTGCTGAAAAGGTCCTCTGGGCAGTAGCAGATGACCTAGTTTTTATAGGTTGCAGCAGATTCCTCCCAGAGGACCTGAGAGTGCAAGGTGGATTATATGGAAGGAGGCAGTCCCAGAGATAGGTTGGACCCAAGACATTTAGGGCTTTAAAGGTGGTAACCAACACCTTGTACTGGGCCTGGAAACTAATAGGCAGCCAGTGAAGCGATCTTAAAAACGGTGTTGGTCTATTCTAGTTGTACCTGAGACCAACCTGGCTGCCATGTTTTGTAGTAACTGAAGTTTCCGAATCAAGCATGAGTGTAGCCCCATGCAGAGTGCATTACAGAAATCAAGATGGGAGGCTAACAGTGCGTGCACCACAGTTTCAAGTTCCCTAACTTCCAGGAAAGGGTGCAGCTGGCATATCAGTTGAAGCTGGTAACAGGCACTCCTGATCATTGCATTTACCTGATTAGTCATCAAGAGCAACAGATCTAGGAGCACCCCCAGACTGCAAACACAGTCCTTTGAGGAGAGTGTGACCCCATCCAGGACTGGAGGTTGTATCCCTATACCTAGGTTCATAAGTACCTCCGTTTTGTCTGGATTCAGTTTCAATCTGTTTTCTCTCATCTAGTCCATTACTGCTTTAAGACAATCACTGAGAGGGGAGACACCATCTGAAGTCTTGTACCACACACTGTAATGCAACATGATTTAAACATGGCCAGTTATTTTATAAGCATCTGAAATGCTGGAGAAGTTAGAAGCTATTGCTGGAAAAAGAGAACAATAAAATCTTTATTATATACTACGTCTTGCTTAGCTTGCTAATAAAACTCATAAAAATCACCCACAAAGGTTGCTCCTGCATAAATCTCCCTTATTTCAGCTTTATAACCCTGACGGATTTTTCTTTCTTTTTAAAATAAACTTACAGATAATGTGCAATAGATAGTAATGGTTAGATTAATTATTTTTAAAAAAACCAATGCAGAACTGATATAACTTCATAGACTATGTTCATTCAACTGTTCATACAAACATGAGTAATAATGCCAATAGTAAACTGAAATCTGAAACTCCTCCCAACACAGGTCTCAGGTTTAAATGTCTCTTAAAGGAAGTTAAACTTTCTTTATCAGGCAGTTATAATGCAAATAAGAAAAAGGTACCAGTGTATAACTGATACAACTGTTACTTTTCTGCTCGGTAGTAATTTCCTGATCCACATGAGCAAAACTAGACAACATATTTCAAAACCTCATGCAGTAAAAAGTATTTTAAAGTCTAAAAGGAAATATTGTCAACCTTTACAAATTGTGATTTTCTTTTATTATAGCAGTTGAAGTCTTTTTATAACTAGTCAGTCAAATGGCAGATTCTGAAAAAAAGAGCAATACCAGATACCTTACTGCTTGTAAAAAAAATCATACTTTTGACCATAAAGTGTATATAATATGCAGCACGCTGTTTTATAATGGTCTTCAGATCATTAGCATCATTACTGTTTTATTGGTCTGCCATTACATGCCTAGCTGCTCATGCCTAAGACACATTTAAGTCAGTGGGACTAGCCTGAACAATAGCCAAATTGTGAACGTTTAAACAAATCAATGCACAGGCTCCATTCAGATGCAGGAGCTCTAATGTGTAGATAACACTTCCATAGGTACCTGGGCTTTCACGTTCATCACAGTCTCAAAAACACTCCTGTATGTGTAACTTTTCATGAAATTGTAAGGAACAAAGTAACCAATTCATACAGAGTTTTGGATTGCAAGTTTAATGTTAACTTTTTGACATAGTTATGTAAAGGTGAGTAAATGTCAATGCGCCAAGACAAAGTTGCAAAATGAATGTGGGCTAGGGGAATCAATAAATATTGTTCTAACATATCATTCTGTACACGCACAGTATTACTTAATGTAAGTATGTTCGGCTTGACATGAATTAGAACTATAGGCTCAGTTCAGTTGACCATAGGCATAGTCTCCAAAGCATAAGTGATTCTAATAGATATATGAGAGTTCTGCTTCTCATATGCCTGCAAATGTTCCCCAATTACACAAGCATCACATAAGATCATTGCAGACAAAGAATGCACCTCTCATATCCCGATTATGCACCCTTCTTACTCCAGGATAGAAAATTAGCTTGGATCTATAATAATCTGCCACATATGTGTGGACAGCCCTTTGCAAACTACATATCATGTAGAGCTCATGGGTTCTATTCATGCTGACTGGGTCTGCTGTAGCCAGCATTTCTTTTCAGTTTTCTTCAATTAAACTCCTGCACTCCTGTCTATCCCTGGCTTCACCATAATCATCTGAAAAAGTGGACTAAAGTCTATGAAACCTCATGCTACAAATTTTTTTTTCCTTTTTTCAGTTAATCTCAAAGGTGCTACAAAATCTCTATACATATTAATTCTACTGACAAACACAGCTATATATTTAAATGCTACATGCTGAGTGAGTTATGCACTTGAGGGGGAGGCAAAGAGGATTTGCTATGCCTAAGAGCATGCTGACTCCATGTAGACAAAGCAACTTTAGTATACAAACTCAAGCATATCTTTTCATATGCATTCACATAAATATCATATGTCTAGATAAGTGGAGTCTTGGTTTAATGGATGTTTTAAAATCTCCTGCTCTTCCCAGCCAAATCAAAAACATTGAAATAATCATTTTAAACCTTTCACCAGTATGTTTTAAATAATGGAGATCTTTGGGCACACTGATTTTTAATACATGAGCATTGGTTGGGCTGGAGAAGGGAGAAGTTTTAAATATTTCCCCAGAGTTCTACTTTTTAAGTGAGATTGTTTTTGGGCACACTAAGGACTGCCAACACCATAATATTTAGCAGAAAGCCTCCAAGACCTGGAACAACTACTAAGAAAGATCAAAGAAGAAAGTGCAAAAGCAGCCTTACTGTTGAATATAAAGAAAGCAAAAATAATGACCACAGAGAACTTACATTAATTCAAACTAGACAATGAGAAAATAGAAATAGTAAAAGACTTCTCATATCTAGGATCAAATATTGACAGAAATGGGGACCAAACCAAGAAATCAGAAGAAGAATAAAAATGGGGAGGGCAGCTATGAAAGAACTAGAAAAGATCCTAAAATGCAAAGATATACAATTCAGTGCAAAAGTTAGAATCATACAAGCCATTGTATTCCCCATTACAACCTATGGATGTGAGAGCTGGATAGTTAAAAAAGAAGATAGGAAGAAAATCAATTCATTCAAGATGTGGTGCTGGAGAAGAGTGCGGAGGATCTCATGGACAGTCAAAAAGACAAATGGGTCCTAGAGCAGATCAAGCCAGAAATCTCCCTGGAAGCCAGGATGACAAAACTTTGATTGGTGTACTTTGGACACATCATGAGAAGACATGAATCACTGGAAAAAACAATAATGCTAGGTAAGGTAGAGGGAAGTAGAGAGAGAGGAAGACCACATGTTAGGTGGATGGACATGAATATGAGTGTGCAGGAGTTGGGCAGAGCAGTAGAGGGGTCTTGGAGGTGTCTCATCAGCAGGGTCGCCATGGGTCAAGATCAATGCGAAGGAAGTTAACAACAAAAAAGGACTGTAATAGGGCACATAAAAGAATTTCAGAAGATCAGCCTGCACTTTATTCATTATAGCAAAGCCTCTGGCTGTGCAGAGCATGAAAAACTATGGAATGCCCTAACAAACTGGAAGTGCCACAATTTGGGAATGGCAGAAATTGAAGTACAGCATAACCTACACTCAGGACAAGAGACTACTGTTAAAACAGAATATGGAGAAACAGAATGGTTTCCAATTGTCAAAGGAGTCAGACAAGGCTGCATTTAATCACACTAACTTCTTTAAGTTATTCACACAACATAATTTATGGAAAGCGGGATTATAATCAGACACAGGAGACATGAAACCTGGAGAAAGAAACAGCAAAGGTAATAGTAACAGAAAATATCAAAGACTTGGCACTACTCCTACAAAAGTTAACAAAAAATGAACCATTATTAAGAAACCAAAAATAGTGAAAACAGAAAATCTATTAAAAGCTAAACTGTGTGAAGAAGACATTGAAACTGTTAAAAGGTGCAGTACCCGATTGTGTGATGCACAGACACCACAAAGAAGAACATGAATTACTGAAAAATATTATCATGCTCTATTATTATTATTATTATTATTATTATTTCTAGTCCGCCCCTCTGAACAAGCAATCGGTGCGGATTACAACAAGGATTAAAACAATATCAAGTAAAATATCCCATCTTTTCCCTTACCACCACCCCTTAAAAAGAGATTAAATCACAATTGAATTAAAACAGTAACTAGCTAAAATAGTAATAAAAACAAGATTAGAGAAAAACGGACCCAGCCAAGGTTATGTAGAAGTTGAAACAGAGAAGGAAGGCTGGGAGAAAAGGCCACTCTAAAGCCTAGATTTGGAGCTGGGGGATGTTTACATTCTCTGGGAAGGCCTGCCGGAAGAGATGTGTCTTTAGGGCTTTTTTAAAGCCTTCTAAACATGAAATAAGACGCATCTCACCCGGCAGGTCATTCCACAACCTGGGGGCAACAGCCGAAAAGGCCCTCTGGGAGGTCTGCACTAATCTGGTCTTCATGGGTTGCAGCAAGTTCCTCCCAGAGGACCGAAGTGTGCAGGGGGGTTCGTATGGGAAGAGGCGGTCCCTTAGATAAGATGGACCCAAGCCATGTCGGGCTTTAAAGGTTAAAACCAACACCTTGTACTGTGCCCGAAAACTGGTCGGCAGCCAGTGGAGAGCTTTAAGCACAGGAGTGATGTGCTCTCTTCTAGATGTTCCAGTGAGAAGTCTGGCTGCCATATTTTGGACCAGTTGTAGTTTAAGGGTTAGGGACAAGGGTAGCCCCATGTAGAGTGTGTTACAGTAGTCCAAACGTGAGATTACCAGTGCGTGTATCACAGTTTCCAGATCCCTCATCTCCAGGAAAGGGTGCAGCTGGTGTATCAGTCGAAGCTGATAGCAGACACTCCTAACCATCGCACTCATCTGACTTGTCATGTGAAGCGACGGGTCAAGGAGTACCCCCAGACTGCGAACAGAGTCCTTTGGGGAGAGTGTGACTCCGTCCAGGACTGGAAGTTGTATTCACAGGCCTGGTTTCGGGCCTGTGACTGTGAGAACCTCCGTTTTGACTGGATTGAGCTTCAATCGGTTTTTCCTCATCCAATCCATTACGGCCACAAGGCAGTCATTGAGAGGGGAGACGCCATCAGAGGTCTGAGCAGACGATCTGGTCACGGAGAAGTATATCTGGGTGTCATCAGCATACTGGTGACACTGAGCTCCGTGCCTCCGGATGACCTCACCCAACGGCTTCATATAGATGTTAAATAACATCGGGGACAGAATGGCGCCCTGGGGGACGCCACAGCTAAGCTCGATCTTAGAGGAGCAACTGTCCCCCAGTCTCACCCTTTGAGATCTGCCAGAGAGGAAAGGTCGGAACCATCGGAGTGCGGTGCCACCGAGCCCCAACTCTCTCAGCCAATCCAAAAGGATGGAGTGATCGATAGTGTCAAAAGCCGCGGAGAGATCCAAGAGCACCAACAGGGTCACACTACTCCTGTCGATGCTCAAGCGGAGATCGTCAGTCCGAGCAACCATGGCAGTCTCCACTCCATATCCTGCCCTGAACCCGGTCTGGAACGGATCGAGATAAACGGTTTCATCCAAGACAGCTTGGAGTTGGGAGGCGACGGCTCTCTCAATCACCTTGCTGAGAAAAGGCAGCAAGGAAACTGGTCTGTAGTTGTTTCTGTCCAGGGGATCAAGGGAAGGCTTCTTCAGGAGGGGCCTAACGGCCGCCTCCTTCAGACATGATGGAACACCGCCTTCCCTGAGAGATGCATTGATCACCTCCCGAAGGAATGTTCTCAATGCGTCTCCTCCGTGGACGACCAGCCAGGATGGACCTGGATTGAGGGAGCAAGTCGTCTTCCTCACACATCCAAGGAGCTTGTCCACATCATCGGTACTCACCAATTGGAACTCATTCAGTAAACTGACAGCAACGGAGTTACTGGATACCTCACTCATGGACACTGGACAATGACTGGCGTCCAAGTCGGCTCTTATCCGAGAGATTTTATCTGCAAAGTGGATGTTAAACACCTCACAGCAGGCTGCTGTAGGCTCTAGTAGGGGGTTTGGCGCAGGGGGAACCTGCGTCAACTCCTCCACCACCTTAAACAGCTCTGCTGGGCGGGGCTCTGCAGACGCAATGCGTGCAGAGCAGCGGGATCTCCGCTCTGCACGCAAAGCCTCTCCATAGATGCAAAGATGCAGTCTATAGAGAGTTCTGTCAGATAAGAGGCGAGTCCTCCGCCATTTGCACTCTAGTCGTTGTCCAGCCCACTTCATCTCCCTGAGCTCTTCTGTGTACCAGGGTTTCCAGTTAGGAGCAGGCTGGAAAGGACGCTCGGGGGTGATCATGTTGATGGCTCTGGCAACGTCGGTGTTCCAGGTATCAACCAGAGCCTCAGCAGAATCACCGGCATTCCCAACCAACAAACCCTCTAGGGCCTTCTGGAAACCAATAGGTTCCATTAGCCTTCGAGGGCGGAACATTTGAATGGGTCCGCCACCCCCGGGGGGACGAAAAATGGCTTTTAGTTCCGTCTTGATCAGGAAATGATCCGTCCATGACAGCATGGAGGTCTTTGTTACCTCCGTCCACGGATACTCCTGTTCCGTACAAAAAAACCCATTGAGAGTATGACCCGTGCAATGGGTAGGCCCGTTGACCAATTGGGATAGGTTCATGGCTATCATGGATTCCATGAACTCCCGGGCTGCTCCAGATAGATCGGAAGGGCTGGTCTCGAGAGGAATGTTGAAGTCACCCAAGACAAGAAGTCTGGGCGACTCCAACAGCAACTCAGAGACCAGCTGAGTCAGCTCGGCTAGGGAGTCTGTTAGGCAACGGGGTGACCTGTATACTAACAGAATCCCCAGACTATCCCTGGTCTTCAGGCTCAGGTACATACATTCGATGTGGGCAGTTTTCTGGACAGGTTTCCTGGTCAAGGTCAGGTTGGTTCTATGAACTATAGCCACACCGCCCCCCCCCCCGGTCCACTTTCCCTTATCTGCTCGCTGACCGTGTAACTGGCCGGGAGAGACTGTGCCCACGTGGCAGCACTGGTATCTCCCAGCCAGGTCTCGGTAAAGCGTGCCAGGTCTGATGATAAATAATAATAAATCTGATGGCAGTCAGAAAAGAGGAAGACAATACAACAGATGGTTGACTTAGGCCCAAAATGCATGGGCCAAATGAAGCGGCTTCCAGCCGCTTTGGGGGTATGGTGTTCAGATGATGAACACCCCTAAAGTAACCAGAAGCCACTATGGCATCATTATCCAGTCCTTTGGACCAGTTCAAAAAGAAGCTGGAATAATCCGGCTCTTGGAAGCGGCCAGCTTGGGACCATGGCAGAGGGCTGCTTCAGAAGTGAGCTGTGTAGTCCCAAGTGCAACCACAGCCAGAGTGACCTCTGGCTGCTCCTGGCAGGTCATCTTCTTCACCCCTTATTCAAGGAAGCCACCACCCTGAGTTTGCAAAACCTGTTAATAGTAGTGTTTCTTGGAAGTCTTTCCATCATAGGGTTGCCATACACTGACACTGACAAATAAGAAATAACAAAATCTAAAAGTAGACAGTTGCTTATTTCCTGTGCTACTATGATGATTTACTGAGATGCCATTTGGACCAAGGTATGGGATTGACAGCTTATTTTAGTAAAACCACTAACCTTCTGAGAGGAAAACAAAACAAGCAGCAGGCTGATACAGAAGACTCAATGCAGACAGAAAATCAATTTGCCAGAGATGGAGGGAGAAACACCCTATAATAGGTTGATTCCTCTCACCCCTCTAGTAGGCAGGAAATATTTTATCACACAGGAGGAATTTCTCTCAATTTCAAATGGAGCCAATTCGAATTCACGTAAATTCACTAGTTTAGCGAATTTACCTGAATTCTAATTGCATTCGGAATGCATTCAGAATTACTTCCCATTCCCGAATATGACCCCCCATTGCCCGAAATTGCATGAAATACTCTAATAACACAATTACGTGAAACCCATGATTGTGTTTGGAATGACTTCCCATTGCCCGAAATTGTGTGAGATACACTCATACGCAATTACGTGAAACCCCATGTTTGCTTTTGGATTGCCATTGCATTATACCCCCAAATTCCGTCATATGACAGAGGAAGCCTCCACCAGTGGGAGCAACCCCCAACATCCCACAGTCTAGTCTCTGCCTCGATTCAGTGTAGGCTATGTTTTTCCTTTTTCCATTGGTTCCTTTGCTTTATCTTAAAAACTTTATTTTATTCTAATTTTAATATATTATAATATTAATAATAATATTTATTTGTATCCCGCCTCTCCCTATATTGAATCAAAATATAAAAATTCCAATTCTCCATCTCCCACCCACCCTACAACAACACCAAAATAACAATTCCCAGTAAAAATTCCCACTTAGCCTGTGGGAACAACTAGACAATAGCAGCTAGGCAATAGGAGAGCCCAATTACAAGGAGGTCAACCTGAGAAGGCCCGCCAGAAAACATCCTTCTTTATCGCCTTGTTAAAGGCCTCCAAAGATTTAATATGACAGATCTCCTCCAGCATACTGTTTTCTCCTACCCTGGCCTCTGCTTATAAAAACATCATTATTTAGCTTTTTTTCTGTCCTTTTGTCTTTCTAACCTTTATAGATAGCATAACCAAGCAAGTTTATAGTCAAGGTCTATTTGTCCTATGTTGCCATACTGTGTGTGTCTTGAACCTTCCCCAGAATACCTTCTCCAGAATGGGATGTATTTGTCCTTCAGCAAAGTCCCTCCTGGGTTGGTCATGACAAAGCCAGCAAAGATGGACAGAACTTTCATTTGGCTGGTAACAACGAAGGAATCAGGACTTCAGGTTTGCTACACATTTCCACGCAAAATGAACCACTTTCATTGAACACGGAAGATACAGAATCATCCAAGTGAATAAGATACCATGGCAGGCCTTTTATCTAGAGAGACAGGTACTCTACAAGACCTTGTTTACCAAGAGAATCAGCAAAATAGAACATAGGAAGGCTCCAATTAAAATGACGTCCTGCTCAAAGAAGAGGTGCAACTTGTTGGGGTGGTTTTACAGCCTGAGATTATTTAGCACTGAACGGGACATATTACAGTTTCAGCACAGATGAAATCTCCAAAGAGCCAACAATATTCTAGTGAAATTCTGCAACCCCAACTACCATAACTTTTATAAAAACCAAAGGATCCATCCAGGTTCCAAATGAAAATGCATGAAAGTGAAACAAGATTTGCCCTAAGACTAAAGGAATTTTCTGCACTGAGGATGGATAGCCAAGTGAAAAGAGTTATCTTTTAAATCTATAATTACAGCAAACCAATCTTCCCAGTATACTAGGTGGAGGGGTTTTATCCTGTTTGGAGATGATGAAGTAGCAGGAATAAAATCCTGCTCTGTTCCATCAATAGAAGCATTTCTACTGTTCTCTTTCAGAGTAATTTGTCAATCTATTCTCATCTAAAGATAGAGCTATAACAGTAGAGATCAAAAAAGCTTCAGGGCAGAGTATCAAAGTTTACCCAGCAACCATACCAAATTATGGAGAGAGTCCACTGGTCAGTGGTTATAGAAGACCCAATTACAAGAAATGACTTTGTACATGTGAATAAGAAAATTAAAAGACTGTTCTGTCATATAACAACCAAACAATTTTACTTTCTCTATAAAATGTTTACTCTATTTACACAGTAGTAGAATTCAAAAGATATAGCCATATTAGTCTGCAGAATCAGTATGGTATATAGAGTGATCTTACAGCCCCTTTGAGACTAACTAAAGAAGTTGGCAGCTTGAGCTTTCATAGACTTAAGTCTACTTCTACCGATGCATTCAACTTAACTCTTTGAAAGCTCATGCTGCCCACTTCTTTCTTTAGTTAGTCTCAAAGGTGCTACAAGATCTAATTACACAGAAAGAAATGTCCAGGAATCTGGCCGATGTGTGCTATTATTGGTTCACATACTGACAGGCTCTGTATGCCTTCTGAGAAGACTGCGAAGCAGCCAGACAATTCAGATATCAGAGATGTTTGCTCAGGAATCTCCAGGAAAATTGGCAATTGCCACACCAATGTTAAAAAAATAATAATCCAGGAGCCAAGAGGTCTCCATCAAAGAAGTATAAACAAATCAGCATCAGGACCTCAGAGGCCCAGATAGACACCAGAGCCAGGTAAGACTGTTTCTGCTTATTAAAGGTAGATATCAAAGGCAAAAACAGCTATGAAAGAAGACAGACTGTAGCAAGCAATTGCCAGTCTGCCTAGTGCAAACTTAATCACGCAACTGCTGCCTGCAATACTGACTCCTAAGACTAGTTTTCCCAACCTAGCAACCTTACCAAAGCTCCTTGCTTACAGCAGATAAAACTAATGAATCTTTGTCAACTTGAAAAGGAATCAATTGGATTTTTTAAATCACACATTAGAGATGTCATTTTTTCTTTAAGTTGATTCAAGAACGCAATTTGTCATTGTAGAAATTTTCTACCTGTTACAAGATAACTTTTGAAATCTACACAGTTTTTGAAGACAGTTTACAGTTTGAGACTTACTCGCTACAAAATCTGCAGCATAATTTTCTGTGCAGAAAATGCTGCTGCCTGTGCAAAACAAGAAATCCCACACTACTAAGATTCTCATCAGTATCCCAAATAACAGAACAATAAAACGAAACTAACAAAACTCCTTGTACACTTACAAAATTATATTACAAACTTATATGTTTCAAACAATCCAAAAAAGTCACGTAATAATACATTCAAACCAATTGCTGTTTTAAATTCTTGAAAAAGTCTTTCACATATACAGTTGATATGTGATCTGTGGGAGGATTCTATATATTCCAAAGATCATATGGGGACAGCAAATTTGGAATCATTCAACCGTTTTGCAGGTCTTCTTCAGTCTTTAATCTGTTGCAACTCCTCATGTTTTATTCTTTTAATAACTACCTGTTTTAATATTGTAATAATTTAATTCCTTTTTAATGTACTTTTTCCTATGTTTTTATTTGTACTGTTTTTTAATGTTGTGAAACCGCTCTGAGTGCCAGTTCTGGGAAAAGAGCAGGATACAAATATATTTATTTATTTATTTATTATTTACAAAAAAATCCTCTCAATTAGCTCAAGATAATACCATATCTCCTTAAATTATGTATACCAATTGACAAAATTACTATTTAACAATTCACTTACCAACAGTTTTCAATGCAAGAAGCAAGTATCTTTTTTACCAATATATTTCTTTCTTCTATAAACAAATTCTCTTTGTTGCAACTCATTAAATTATGATTAAACAGAAATTATATATAATACATATATACATATATCTTACCACAACATACAAATCCACAGGTATTTTCTCTTTTCCACAAATGTATATTTTTTTTTAGTTCTAACCTGTGCCCTCTGAGTCCTGCGATGGCTTTTTGTATGCTGCTACAGGTTTAATGAGATGGTTAGGCACAGGAGCAATATTGATTAACTTCAGTTAAAACCCCATGGCAATTGGTTAAATGAAACACTCTTAAAGACAGCTGTGCATTTAAACCTTTAGGTATTAGGCTACCCAGTAGGTGGCTTGCTTTATTTATTTTATTTATTTATTTATAGCATTTATACCCCGCTCTTCAGCCCTAAAGGCTCTCAGAGAAGCTTACAAATAGTTCAGACGTTCCCTGCCCTCAGGCTTACAATCAAGTGCTTCCTTTTGTAAAAGCATAGTATTTTTGTCCTGACATGGGTTTAAATGTAGTACCTCCAAAGCACAAATATGAAAGCACTAGACCCATGATTGTGAGTATAATAATGGTCATATAAATGTGTGCCCCTACATGTATTTCTAATTTTTCTCATATGCTCCAAAATACACACTTTCAGAGGGCGACTGACCTGGCCTATGTAAATCTTTGGTATGAACAGATGATATAAACAACATCTGGTGTCTGACAAGTAGAAAAACCTCTCAGTTTGTATCCTCTCTGTATGTTGGGGGGGGGGGGGGTGTGTGAATAAATTCCTTGATGTTTCAACTACATTTACAAACTGAACAGTGACCACACTGAAAATGACCACATAGTGCTGAGGATATCCTGGGTTTTAAACAAGTGAAACATACCAATTGATCTTTCAGATTGGGAGTTCTAGTGTAGCCTATTAATGGAGGTTGTCTACAACCCTCAATGTGCTTCAAAATGTGCCAATGTTTGAAAATAATACTTTTCATGTGACTGGCTAAGGGACAAAAGTAACACTACTAATAGTTCCATTTTCAGGTTTTTAATTTTTAGGTGTCAAAAGTGAGACCCTGTCTATTTGTCTTGCTCTTTTTAAAGAAATATTCAAAATATGTTCAGGATACTGTCTTTCATAGAGGTTAGTCAAAAATCTAGGTGCCTCATCATCAAAGTTTTGCGAAGAGCTGCAATTCCTCTCCAACCTTAATAATAAAGAAAAAACCCTAAGGGCAAATTTGCTTTTAATTTATGTACATGGCAACTAAAATAATGTAAGAGTGTATTTTTATCTGTTGCTTTCTTGCAATTAGCTAAAGTCAACTGGTATTTGAAACTAGTGTTATGACTTAACACATAGCTGTAAAATTCAGCAAGCCTGGTGATGTTGTATAGTGGGCTCTCTGTATCTGTGGACTTGCCATCTGTAGGTTTAAGCATCCGCAAACGGCAAGCCCACACTGTGAAGGAGAAGGAAGAGGAGGGAGGAGGTGGGAGGGAGCCATGGAGGAGGAGGAGGAAGCTGAAGAAGAGAAAGTAACAGGCAGGAAGAGGTGTATGGAAGCCACAGAGGAGGAGGAGGAGGAAGGAATAGGCAGGAGGAGGCAGGAGGAATCTGTGGTGGCGGCGGCAGTGGAGAAGGCCCTTTGCTGCTCATCATCAGGGTGAAAGCCGGGAGGGAGGATGCATGCATGAGGTGGTCTGTCATTGTCCCCAGTGGTCACGCAGCCGCATGGCCGCACCACCATTGAAGACAATGGGACTTGAGCATCCACAGCTTTTGGTATCTGCATAGAGGTACAGAACAGATCCCCCACAGATACCAAGGGCCCACTGTACAGATGTACACTGTACTCTCTGCTAAAGAGAATACTGTCTTAGGGCCGGTACAGATCGGCATGAAAAGCCATCTTACAGCCGGCTTGGGGGCATGGCGTATGGATGATGCACACCCCATGATGCTCAAAAGCCAAGCATGGGGTTTAGACGCCTCATGTCGCAGGAGCACTGCAAAGCCATGGCAGCGTGGGGAAAGCTGGCTTTTTGCTAGTGCAAAAAGGAGCGGCAATTTGCAACTTCTTTTTGGGCCAGCAAAAAGGCAGATTGGAGCTGCGGCATGCAGTTGCCATGGCTCCAATTTGGCTTTCTCAGGGGCAGCATCAAGCCACCCCTTTGTGTGGGTCTGTTCCATCCCGTAGATAGCTAAAGCTATTAAACGTTGTATCAAATTAAGCCTGTTAACTTATGAATGAATACTAAATAAAAAGTTGCATCCTACTGTCCTGTGTCATAAATTTTCTGAAAATCATGTGTTCAAGACAACCTTAAGGGGGCATACTTATCTGAACTGCCAATTAGACTGTACTGGTATTTACAACCTTAGAAGCCCAGATGGGCATAAAGGGGGACTATAGGGAACTCTGATTAGATATATATGAATATATCAAGAACAGAACTTTCAGTTTTCTATATGAAAATAGGATGAAGGCTTCACATCTATTTCAAAACATCTCTGCTTTCCTGAAGATGGTGTCTTCTTTCATTGCTCTTTTTCCTATTAAACATTGTGTCATGGAAAAAACTTTGCATTGGCAATTGGAATTATCTGTGCCTCTAAATCTATGGCCTTTGAGATCATCCTTAAACACTGTCATGATACAATAGAAGAATTCCCGTCTTGGCCAGCCAAAACTTTCTTTATATGTTAGAGAAGTAAACAATATTTTTTAAAAAATTAGAAAATATTTAAAAGGTGTTTCGTGAGTTCTGAGAAATACAAACATTAGGAAAAACATACTGATGGTAAGATTGTTCAACAGCAGAACAGGCTGCCATGAAGGATAGTGGACTCTCCTTCACGGGAGTTTTTTAAATGGGATTTGCCTGGCTTACTCTCAGAAATGTTTTAGATGTGGATTCCTGCACTGACAACAGGTGAATTAAATCGCCTTTGAACCCCTTCTATCTCTTACAAGTCTAATGTCATAGAACCACTGTGGGAGGGTTTCAATATAAAAAACAAATACCAAAAGAAACTTGTCTTAAAACAGGGGAGGGAAACAAAACCTTTGCTGAATATAAAAAGTTTAAAAGGAAGAGAAGAAATGTTATATAGAAAACATGACAGATATGTATATAAAAATAACTGAGGGGCAAAACAGACCACCTGTCTGTGCCAGCTTGGGGATGCCATCAGAGCACAGTGTTCATGCCACATGCCCAACAATAAGAGGGTGGCAGCTTTGTGTTTACATGCCACAGCCTACAGGAGTGCCACAAGACTGGCACGGCACTGAAAAGGCCAGTTTTTTGACAGCTTAAAAAGAAGCAGGACTTTGCTGTTCCTTTTCGTGCCAGCAAAAAGCCATGTTGGGGCTGTGGCGTGTGGTTCCCGGGGCTTCAACCCAGTGTTCAAAGGGGTGGCATCAAGCCACTTCAGGGTTGTCTGTTTTGGCCCAAAAAACTCTTATTGTGAATTCCCTTGGAAATCTTTGAACAGATAGATGTGTGTGTGTAATGATACACATAAATTTAGAAATGTGGTTATTTTAAAGTCACAGGCCAGGAAATGGGGAAGGTGGTTGAGGCAATGGGACAGAACCTTCCTTGCTTCCCAAATCAGTATGATGAGACCAAAAAAAAACCCAAAAAGGATGGTTGCTGTGGCCAGGGCTAACTAATAAAGAAGAGGAAAATACTGTTTTGTAGATGCAGCAAGTGACTTGATTACTTTGCTTGGGAAGCAATCGCTTGCAGTGGTAGGAGTAGCAAAACAGAGTTAACGTGCTGCAAGAAGGGGGAAACAGAAATAAGGCTGATTGTAAAGATGAACAATAAGCTTCTGCTATATCTGCCATTCTAGAATATTGATATTCATAAGCCATGTCTTTAAGTTCAGCACCCCTATTTGGAACCTTAAAACCACTTTCATGCTGAAATGTGCTTCCAGGAATATGATTTGTACTTATATTCCTTCTAGAGTTTCTGGAAACCTTTCACAAAAGTTTTGATTGTAATATCAGAGAATGTGGGTGTACTCATTTGTGTTCTACAGCATGCGTGGATCCATTTCCTTGAGCAGAAAAGCATACAGCAATAGGTCAGCGGCTGAAGAATAAAATCAGTTTATTACTACCTGGGCTCTGTACAACAAAATGTAATGCCATATGCTTCTGTGGCTATCCTAAGTGCAAACTGTTATTCAACAGTTGCGATTCACTCTAAAATCTCTAGACAGGAGCATACATTATTTATGAGTACTACAACAGATGGTACAGTGAGGTGAGAATGAATTGTACTCTAAAAAAAGTGATACAAACTTACTCAAAAAAAAAATTGTTCTTGTGTTGCACTCATAATGATTCTTAAGTTGCGGCCCTGACACAATAAGACTCCTTTTTGTTACCTGTAGTCTTTCTAAATTAATGTAAAATGAAAGACACCTGTAACCTACCCTAGTTTGCTTCACTCTCAATTAAAATGAGAAAACACAAAAAGAAGACTTTTGAAGATACTGGTTTAAAACATAGTGCTAAACTGTCCAGCTTAGGAATCTGTATTGGGCAATGATTCAGTAAACAGAGTCAATTAAACTCTACCTGAACTGATAGAATGTGGAGTCCAACCTGGTAGGGTTTTTTTTCTGTCGGGAGACTTCAGTATTCTACAAATTATATATCCAATTTATCTCAATTGCAAATACTTGACCACAGATATCAAGAGGTATTCACTGGCTTGAATTGTCTTTGGAACTATAATCCATGACCATTTATGTAAAAGCTCCACCTCTAAATAGCATACTCATTAATTTTGTGAATACACAACAACATATCTATTTCTTTATATGAACACACACCCTGCACACTGAGGCCAGTCTGAATGGCAGAGTCCTGAAATTAATTTGTGTCTTCCTGTTGTGCAACTGACACTGAGTCGGGCTGTCTTGGATGAGAGGAACAAAGTCTTAGGGTAAAAGGAGGACATCAGAACCCAGGGGAGAAGAAACAAAGAGAAAATTGTATAAAAATCAGAGGCTTAAAAGAATTAGAGAATGAAAACCTATATGAATACTTATCCTTGATATTAGCAAATTATGTGGGAATAGAGGTAGATCAATTCCAATTAGAAATCAACAAAATGTATAGAATTAACTCGAAAATAGCAAAACAAAAAAGGTTGCCTAGAGACATAGTGATATATTTCACTAGAAAAAAGATTAGAGACGAAATTATTCAACTTAATTATGAACAAAAATTGGAAGTCGATGGAAAAGAATTAATTATATACAAAGACATCCCACTAAGAATTCTGAAAAAACGAAATGACTACATACCCCTGACAACCCTCCTAAATCAGAATGACATGATGTACAGATGGGAAAGATTAGAAGGAATATCCTTCAAGTACAAAGGCGAATTTTATAAAATCAATTCGATTATGAAGATGAATGACTTTTTGAAGAAAAACAGGAAAGATTTGGAAACGAGGAAGAAAGTCTTACAAGGAAGGGAAGAAAACCACAAAAAGAGCAAGAAATCAGAAACACTTACAGAAGATAATCAAGAGAGTGCAGAGGAAGATCAAGGAGAGGAAGATCAAGGAGAAGATAAACCAGAGGGAGCAGAAGAAAAAGATTCAGAGGAAGAAAATCAAGAAGAGAATCTAGAAGAACAGGAGAAAGATAATATAATAACGGACTAGATAAAAGAGGATTTAAAGTGTGTATATTAAATAAACATGAGAAAAATAAAAATAATGTCGTGGAATGTTAGAGGTATGAATTCACCTCAAAAAAGAAAAAAGGTCTTTCATTACCTAAGCAAAAAGAATTTAGATATAATCTGCTTACAAGAAACCCACATTAAAGACAAAGATAAGAGGCTGTTAATATATAAAAAGCTAGGTAATGAATTTGTGTCATCAGGAAAGAAAAAAACAAAAGGAGTGGTGTTATACATTAATAATAGATACGATGCAAAACTACTGTTCAGTGATACAGAAGGTTACTATTTAGGAGTAGAAGTTAAATTACATTCTAAAAAATATTTAGTTGTAGGCGTTTACGCTCCTATAGAAAAGAAAGATGGTTTTTTTAAAAGACTGAATAAGGAAATGGAAGGGTTTACATACGAAAGAACATTTTGTATGGGAGATTGGAATGGAGTTATATCCCTGGAAATTGATAGGAAATCAAATAAGAAAATTAAAAAAACACAAGGGAAGTTACCAAAGGCTTTTGATGATTTAGTAGAATCACAATTACTTATAGATGTCTGGAGATATAAATACAAAGAAGCAAGAGAGTATACTTTTTTTTCTGAAAGACACAAATCGTTATCAAGAATAGATATGATATTCGCGTCTAAATCCTTGTGTAAAGAAATTATAGACATGCAGCATGAACCCAGAACAATCTCAGATCACAGTCCTATAATTGTATCATTAAAAGGAAGACCCAGTCAATATTCCTGGAAGATAAATGAGGAATTATTGCAGAAAAAGGAAATAATAGAGAAAGGAAAGAACATTTTGAAACTATACTTTGAAGAAAACTTAAATAAGAATGTTAACGTTGTAACTGTGTGGGAAGCTTCTAAGGCTGTCATTAGAGGATTCTTTATACAACAAAATTGTATACTATATAGAAAAAAGAAAGAAAAGCTAGAAAATTTGTATAAGAATTTAGAGAACAAAGAGAAGGAACTACATAACGAACCAACAAATAAAGAAATTCTATCTAAAATAAAAATAATTAAAAAACAAATTGAGATGGAAGAAGAAAGAGAAATTCAGAATAAGATAAGAGAGTACAAACAAAAATATTTTGATCAAGCAAACAAACCAGGAAAATGGCTCGCAAATAAAGTTAGGAAAAGAAGAGAAAGGAATACAATAACAGAAATAAGAGCAGGTTCAGAACGAGTGACAAACCAAAATAAAATGAAACAAATTTTTTTGGAATTCTATAGGAAACTGTATAAAAAAAGTTTAATTTCAAAAAATAAAATTAAAACATTTCTAGAGAAAGCACAATTAAAGCCATTATCAGAAGAAGAAAAGAACATACTAAATGGCCCCATTGCTGTTGCGGAAGTGGTAGAGGCAATAAAGAATAGCAAAAATGGAAAGTCACCGGGCCCAGACGGCTTTACTGCACTATATTATAAGACTTTTGAAGAACAAATAACAATACCTCTTAAAACAGTTTTAAATAGTATAAAAGACAATCACTTCCCAGAAACATGGAAGCAGGCAAACATCACTTTGATTGTTAAAGAAGGTAGACAAGCAGATGATGTTAAAAATTATCGTCCAATATCTTTGTTGAACACAGACTATAAGTTTTTTGCCACAATCCTAGCCGAAAGGCTAAAAAAAGTACTGAAAAGTTGGGTACATATAGACCAAGCCGGCTTTTTACCAAACAGACAGCTGAGAAATAATATAAGGAATGTATTAAACATAATAGAATACTTTGAAAGGAACAACCACAAAAAATTAGCCTTAATATTCGCTGATCTTGAGAAGGCCTTTGACAATATCAGCTGGGACACTCTTTTCATGACACTAAAAGAAATAGGTATCGAAGGAAGATATTATCAATGGATAACAGCTATTTACAAAGATCAAAGAGCAAAACTAATAATTAATCAAGAAAAAACCGAAGAATTCATAATAGCTAAGGGAACAAGACAAGGATGCCCCCTATCCCCTCTTTTGTTTATCCTCGTATTAGAAACTTTAAACAATAGAATAAGATTAGAAAAGGAAATTACTGGTGTAAAAATAAGAAAAAACGAATATAAATTAAGAGCGTTTGCGGATGATGTTGTTTTTGTACTAGAAGATCCGGAGGCAAGTGTAAAAAAACTAATAGAAGTGTTGACAGAATTTGAAGAGGCCTCAGGCCTAAAAGTAAATAAGTTCAAAACTAAAATCATAACAAAGAATTTAGAGAAAAAAGAAGAGAGGTTGTTGGAAAAAGTAAGCGGCTTCAAGATTGAAAAAAAAGTGAAATATTTGGGAATAATCTTGACTAATAGAAATTCTGAATTATTTCATAACAATTACGAACCTTTATGGAATACAATCAAAAAGAACCTAGAGAGTTGGAGTAAATTTCAATTTTCCATGTTAGGCAAGATATCATTGATACAAATGAACATTCTTCCCAAATTTTTATTTCTATTCCAAAATTTACCAATCCTACAAAATGAAAAACCTTTAAAGAAGTGGCAAAAAGAAATAATAAGATTTGTCTGGGGAGGAAAAAGAGCGAGGATAAAAGAAAAGATACTATGTGATGGGAAAACTAGAGGGGGGCTAGGCTTGCCAAATTTAAAGCTATACTATGCAGCATGCTGTCTTACATGGATAAGTGAATGGATGTTATTGGAGGATGAACAAATATTAGATTTAGAGGGTGATAACTTAAGATATGGATGGCACGCTTATTTGTTATACGGCAAAGATAAGATTCACAAGGAAAGTACAAATCATTATGTCAGAAAATCACTTTTAATGATATGGAATAAATATAAAAAAAGAATTTGTCCTGAAATCCCTAGCTGGTGCTCCCCACATGAGGCCTTTTTCAGGAGAGAAGGTATCAAAACAAAAAAATGGCTGAGATATGGAGATATAACTAAAGTAGTACAAGGAGAAGTAATGTTTAAAGAACAACAGAAATTAGAGGAAGCTAACATTGACTGTCATTGGTACCTATACAGGCAGATGAAAGAAAGATTCAAAATAGATAAGAAATTGATAGGAATACAAAAAACCAAGAATAAATGGGACGCAATATTAGATAAGGGTAAAGGAAAAATGATTGCAAGGTGTTATAAATTACTATTGGACTGGTTTACAGAGGAAGAAGTGGTACGGGAGAGTATGATAAAATGGGCACAGAACATAGGACACAATATTGAGTATTCGCAATGGGAAAAATGTTGGGGGAAAAGAATGAAATACACGATGAATCAGAATATGAAAGAAAACATGTACAAAATGATATACAGATGGCATTTGCCACCCGTAAGAATTGAACATATATATAAAAATGTCAAACCTAATTGTTGGAGATGCAATTCAGTAACAGATACATTTTTTCATATGTGGTGGACTTGCCCTAAGATTAAAAAGTATTGGTTAGAGATATACGAAATTGTAACAAAAGAACTGAATATAACTGTGACTTTTTGCCCAGAAACTTTTTTATTAGGAATAATAGGCCACAAACTAGAAAAAGAACATGGTAAAATAATCTTCAATTTGTTAACATGTGCAAGAATTATATTGGCAAAAAATTGGAAAAGTCAAGAGATCCCCGCAACAGAACAATGGATATTGAAAATATATGAAGTTATGGAGTTAGACATAATGTCATCTTGGAGAAAGGAAGCAACGGAAGAGCAAGCTAAAGAAGAATGGAGCACAGTAGCAGACTTTCTTAAGAAACGATGGAAGGAAAATTGAATCAAAAGGGAATTTCTTTTTTTTCTTCTTCTTCTTCTTTATTTGTGATGTGAGAAAGACATGAGTGTATTTGTGAAATTCCTGTGAGAGATAAAATTGTTTACTTGGGTATTAGATATAAAAACGGTAAGAAAAGGAAAAAATACTAATTTAAATAACGATGAAATAACAAAAATCTCGTTTGGTAAAGATTGGAATTAGTATAGATATTAATTAAAGATATGAAGATCAAATAATAGTAATTAGGTTGAAGGTGACAAAGATAAGGAAGGAATGATGTGATACATGTTAATATGTTATATGTTGTATGACAAAGTGTGTGTAAATGATTTGTGTTAAGATATTTTGTGGTTTATGAGTGATTTTTGTTCTTTTTGTCTGTTTACAAATAAGTTAAACTGTATATGTGTATAAAAATCATAATTTAAAAAAAAAGGAACTATAATCCATGACCATTTATGTAAAAGCTCCACCTCTAAATAGCATACTCATTAATTTTGTGAATACACAACAACATATCTATTTCTTTATATGAACACACACTCTGCACACTGAGGCCAGTCTGAATGGCAGAGTCCTGAAATTAATTTGTGTCTTCCTGTTGTGCAACTGACACTGAGTCGGGCTGTCTTGGATGAGAGGAACAAAGTCTTAGGGTAAAAGGAGGACATCAGAACCCAGGGGAGAAGACCTGGAGGCAGGAGGGCCAGATCTTCAGCTGGGGAAAATTGTGAGATGAACCACTGGGAAAACTATAATATTATAGAGAAGAATCTACCACTATATTCTTCTCTATAATATTATAGTTTTCTCAGTGGTTCACCTCCCTTAGGTATTGTAAACCTCCTGCGCATTTTGTTTCTCTGTTGGAAAATTGTGAGACGGCAGGGCCTGTGTTGGGAGAACTTAAAGAGGGCAAGGAGGACAAGGGGAGGTGAAGTGTGTATGAAGAGGAGGGAGAGGCGGATGTGGAAAGAGAGAATGAAGAACGATCACACCTTGAGAGAGGAGGGTGGTCAGCATACCTATAACATTGGGTAAGACCTCAACTGGTAAGCTGGAGTCTGGCAGCATTAAAGTCCCCTTGGAAGAGGGATTCTTGTTTTTGACTTTTAGTTTGTCATGTCCATCATTTCACTTAAATGGACTACATTTTGTCCTACATTTTATCTCCTACATTTTATCTCCTACATTTTGTGGTAGAGAATTATGGCAACCCTACCATAAAGGGAATGTTCTGGGAATGCACGCTTTCATCCACATCCTCACGTACGTACATATATGATCTCCAAGTTATCTAGTCCAGCTCTTTTCCCAGATAGAGAAAAAGTCTGAGAAAACAAGATGCATCTGGTAGACAGAAGATGCTACCTAGTTGGGTCGGATTGTGATCTTTAACAGTCTGCCTTCCACAACAGGGAGGCTGAAGAAAATACTGTAATCTAGCTGGCTTCTTTGCCCAAGCAAAGACATGGCAATAAGTAGTTTGGAAACCTTGTAGCTATTTAACAACAGTCCATTACCTGTGATTGCAAGGACAACAAAGAAAATATAAACCATTCTCACTAAGCTAAAACTGACAACCAGCTTGCCTTAAAAGAAATGGAAATATCTGACGGTGCTACTAAATTGATAAAATAATAAAGGACTTTAAATTCACTCAGCATTTAAGAACTGAAGACTTCCACTAAGAATGTAGCAAAGCGTTAGTCCTGTTTCAAGGACAAAATGTACACAAGAGAAATATTTATGCAAACAGGTAAAGGACTGGAATGATGTGACTGAATTTTTAAAAATATCAGAACAGGAGGATTTTATCCATTTGTTTATTTGTTCTCTTTACTTCTTAACCTGAAGAAACCTGGGGAAATTGCTCTCAATAGATTTAAATCACAGGAGACAGTCTCAATTTCTCCTCTATTACTTCATGGCTACAATTTGTTTACAGGTGCTGCAGAAATGTTTTATGGGTCTGTAAAATGTTTTCTTTTGCAGACAAGAAGAAAAAGCAAACTTGCAAAAACTAAACTTCTCATCCTCAAGAAATCATAATTTCATCAGGCTGGTCTCCTTTATATAGTGCAGGTGTAAACAAATTGTTACTCTCACAACAATGCACCATAAAACAATTTTTGAAACAGAAAATCTCCAGCATATTTGCATTCTGTGACTAGAGCAGGTTTTGTAATTTTTAAGTATTGCAAAAACATGGAAAACTACTGAAGAGAAATCAATGGTACGAGTTTCCACACCTGAAACTGTTTGGCCACCTGGTCCTGTAGCAGACCAGGACTCACTTTTTTTTTCCACTAAGAAAGCAAACAGATGCAGCCGTGGCAACATCAATCCTGCTGTCCCAATCCTAACAAATGCTTCTCATGTAACAACTGTACCATGTTGTCCATGTTTGTCCTGCTTAGCCAGTCCACCTCTATGTTCAAGATAACTTGGATGTGTTCAGTCTCCAGGAGCGAAGATTAGCTGCTGACCAGTTTAACAGTAATGTCCTCTCTGCCACCAAAGACTGCAACCTTGACCTCCCCCACCTGTTTATGTGGGCTTATGGGGTTATGTTGTCTGTTCTCACCAGACTGGTGAAAGAAATTGTCCTGCTTACCTCTACTGAGGGCAGCACAACAGGGGAATATGCAAAGGGGTAGTCCAGAGTCCAGTCCAAGGGTCACACAAGACCAGTCAGTCAGTCACAACAAAGGACAGAGGCAAGAGCATAGTCACAAGGCAAATCCAGAGATCAGATAACTTGAATGCAAGAGCAAGGAATACAGGAACAACACAGCTGCAAGACTTGTTGTTGGCTGCAAAGAATCTTTGCAGCTGGAGGTCTTTTAAGAGGCCTCTGCTTCTCTCAGCTGAAACCTATTAGCTCTCCTCTTGGCTCCTACCCTGGAAGACCTCATCAAAGACTCCTTGGCCTGCCTTCTCTCCACAGGTCCTAGCACCTGAAGCCAAGAGTCCATAGAGTCTGTTTCTCCCTCTGCAGCTTCCTGAGCCTGCTCTGGGACTGCTAATCCAGACAGCCCCAGATCTGCCTCTGTATCAGCCTGTCTCAGCCTCCTCCATTTCTTCAGAGTCTGAGTCCTCTGACTATGCCTCTAAGGTTGTACTGAAGATGATCTCATCATTTTTGTGCAATATTCTTGTGCTGATGAGAAAATAAGGCCCTATGTCATGGAACACTGTCCAGAGTGGAGCCTTGTAGATGTGCCAGGGACACAATTATTTTTGTTGGTTTGAAGAAATTCCGTGAGCCTCAGTCTTATCTCTGTTCTTGCTTTTCCTGGAGGGAAAGAGGCTATGCCATGTGCAGTACCTATTCTCGCATCTATGTATTGGACTGTTGTCCAATTAACTCTTTTCCTTGTTGTCTCTCTATAACTGTGGGCTGTTCTACATTCAAGAGTCAGATGGAAATCTCTGGATAACTTCTTTCAGCAGGCAGACTGAATCAGAAGAAGCTGACAGGCATATGTGTGCCACTGACATTATAATCATTTTATTAAACATTCTGGAGGATGAGAACAGGCCAAATAGGTATTGCCTCTGTGAGAAGTGAATCAATACATGTAATAAGGCCTTGGTGGTGTTGGTAAGACCAGGTCTTCAAAAATTGTCCTGAATATTTCCATTCTAAATTTTGTTTTCTTGATATTTTGCTCTAGTCTCTTTAGGTCAGGTATTGACTTCTACTGGTTATTTCTTTGGGGCCCAATGAAGACAGAGAAATAGCTTGAGAATTCTTCTAAGGAATGTTCTGGCTCTATCACTTCTACGTGGACTAGATGATTCATGGCTTGTTGGATCAAGGAGTACTTCTTTGGACTGTGTGACTTTAGGAAGGCAATGTAAAAACTTGCAGGCAATTTTGTGAAATACATAAGGAAATAGTGGGTTATAGTGTTCAGAACTCAGGTTTGACATGGAATGGGACCAAGCTTCATTGATATCTGGGGGTCTCTCCCACACACAAGATTCTGTGATATCATGCTTACTGATGTTCACCTTTAGCTTATTTCTTCCTTGTGAATGTGGCCTGCTTTAAGCCTTGATTATTTTTCTGCCTGGATTGGTAGCATACCAGCCCAGTGAGGTTGTAAACTGTAGTATCTGCATTTGGAGGAAGAACAGACGAGGAGGAGGAAGAGGAAGGTGTTTTCCTCTTTTTCAGAGGCGGAAGCTAAGGCTTTTTCTTTTTTTTTTAACCATAATTTCCAAAACGAAAGTTCTAGAGAGCTGACAAGAGTTTGGTTCCCTCAAATTGTGCTTTGCTCTGGAGTCAGTTTGTCAAAGCTTGATCCATTTCTGTCTGTCTACTAGAACTGTGTCGGTCTGTGTCTGGAACACAGCTGCATAGACTCCAGGCCAACATCTCCTGTAAAGGTACTCATTTTCAGAAATTCATTTAATTCCTGTTTAATTTGGTGTTGGCTTGCAATAGTTCAGTCCAGATCTCCTTTGACTAGCTAAGGGGAACTTATACTATAATAGAAGCAGCTGATTATGTTCAAATGGTTAAAGACAGCACTTTGTAGGACTACTATCACTCTGACTATGAACTTCCATCCTTCTAAGCTTTATGGTGTCCTCACTATCGCTAGATGTTATAGGACAAAAACAGAGGCATTCGTTAGTGGAACCTGCCAATGAGTCATATTAGATTTAAGAAATGGGTCATGCCTGCATTTTTCAATTTTTTTTGTTTGCTTCTGCTCTATATAAACCTTGGAAGCCCATCTCTCATCAGCCTTCCTTAGGTGGGCTGCAACACAGTCCAGGTACCTCATTTTGAAAGCCATAGGGAACCAGGTTACCATCCATAGGATGATAGCCTATGGTAGTCTGGGTAGAATTAGTTGCTTAGGGCCAAATTCTACCATTAATGATGCTGGATCCCATAAGAAAAAGGACTGGGACACTTCTCTGCTACGTACCTTCTGCTATATTAGTTACCACCAATAGAACTTATAACAGAAAGGTGTGTCCATTATTGATTCCATACAAAGTCTTGGGAAGACCAGCAGATGTGATCCCGAGGCTGGCCACTGCTGCACTCCAAAACGTACTGCCAGCAAGGAGCAGATATTCCCCATTTCTTTTGCAGCCAGCTTTGGGACATGTCAGACAGCCTCGGCATGGCTTCTGAATGATCTGGGTGCATGTGTCATCTCCATGCCACACCCCCAGATCAGTCCAAAGACAGCGCTTTTTGCCCATTTGTTTTGGGCCAAAGTCAACTCAAAGGCAGTAAACAATATATTGCATAAACTGTAACACATCTTATATTAAATCATAAAGCCATCATGTTTATTTGAGAAAATAAAATAAATTTAAAATATATATTTTTTAAAAAAATTAAAAATTATTTAATAAATTTGGACTTTCATCTTAGTAGTCAAGGAATTAGCTATAACAGATTACAACTGCATCTGTTTGAGGAATTTTACAACTCTAGTAGGCTTTGGTGTAATACAGGCATTCAAATGGTTACCTTAAGCAAGTCCTAACTGCATTGATTACTTATAAGTATACATCTCCTAGCTTTACCAGAATCAACATTTTAGGGTGGAATTGTCAGGACTTATCAGGAACTTTCCTCTGGAAATCTACATATATGTAGTCTTTACAAGCAATGGAGGTCTGCCTAAGTAGCCTAATTACATGGAACTGACTTAGACCAACTGTAACAAAGGGTCCTTCTAGGGGAAATTTTCATTAGTTCAATTATAAGCAATGCTTTTGGAATCATTTTCCACTTTTTATAAAGAGGTTGCCAGAATAGAGGAATGCAGGCAGAACTCTTTGAATGCATTGTATTTTATTAAAGGGAAAAAATACATTCACACATTTTCACACTTGCAAGCACACACACATTCACACAGGTGAGCTATGGAATGATAGGACAGGCTTCACTTAAGGTTGCTCCTTTCAAGATGCAATCTCAAGGCTGGAATTGGGACTCAGCTGCTTATTGGAGGGCAGCATGAGTTGGAACCAGGTTGAAATTCAGGGAGATGTGGGGGTTCCCAGCACTTCATACTAGCTCCTTCCTTCTTCTTCTAACAAAGAAAAAGTTAGGATCTTTTATAGGATCAGGCAAAGATTGTCTATCATATATTAAAGGCCAAAGATAGGGTTTCAAAGATGGGGAATAGAGTTGTAAATTAGCCCTCTTCAGCTTCCAGTCTTCTGGAAGTGTAAATTCTTCCCTATTGCAGTTCCCAAACTATCTGATTGATCTCTATTTCAAAGCTCACTTTTGGGTCCATGGCAGCATGGCAACTTGGCTACCTGACCAGGTGTGATAAGCGTCATGGCTGCTTGCAGTCAGAGTACATTCAGGGACATGGGAAGTGAACACTTGTGCGTAAGACAATTTTGATAGCATTTCTTGTAGCACCACTCAGTGCCTCAGTTATCTAATCAGAGGTTTATATTTTATCTTTTTGTTTTGTTCCACCCTAATTTTAGAGTACACCTTCTCAAATGTCTCTAATGTACTAACTCTCAGGGTGACCTGGGGTCATTCTTATGCTAAGGGAACATCTAGCAGTTTTTTTTCCAGACTTACTTCAAATCTAAATAGGCATTTTCTTTTCTTTTATTACAAGACAGAAAACGGGCAGACACTATCAGGAATCTTGGGTTCTATATTCTATCATCTATAGGATTTACCATGCTACCAGTATATGTTCTTATTCAATGATATATAAATAATAATAATAATAATAATATGATTTATTTCTATACCGCCCTTCCATAGATCAGGGCGGTGTACAGCAAGTAAAACAATAAAAACAATGACATAAAAACAGTTAAAAAGCCAAATACAATAAAACAATAAAAGTATAAAATCACAATTCTCAATTACAGGTGCAAGTGCAAATAGGCAGCAAAGCGAAACAGTGGGCAGCATTACAACAGGCTAATACATAAAAAGTCCATTCAGCGGTATGCCTGGTTAAATAAATAGGTCTTTAGATCCTTTTTGAATTGTGCAAGGGAGGGGGACAAGCGGAGATCAATAGGTAGAGAGTTCCAGAGACCGGGGGCAGAGATGGAAAAAGCCCTCTTCGTCGTGGTCACTAGTCTGGTCTCCGGAACTCTCAATAACCGCTGTCCAGAAGATCTAAGTGTGCGGGGCGGATTATATGGGAAGAGACGGTCCTTCAAGTACCCTGGGCCCAAGCCATATAGGGCTTTATAGGTAATAACCAGCACTTTGTACTGAGCCCGGAAGCGAATCGGCAGCCAATGTAGATCTTTTAGTATTGGTGTTATATGGGCGGCCCTGGGAGCGCCAGTGACCACCCGCGCTGCCATATTTTGTACCAGTTGTAGCTTCCGAGTATGATACAAAGGCTGCCCCATGTAGAGTGCATTGCAGAAGTCCAACCGAGAGGTTACTAGAGCATGTACTACGGTTTCAAGGTCCCCCCGGTCCAGGTAGGGACGCAGCTGGCGAATCAGCCGAAGCTGATAACAGGTGCTCCTGACCGTCGCATCCACCTGAGAAGTCAGATGGAGCGACGAATCGAGGAGCACCCCCAGACTGCGTACTGTGTCCTTCACGGGGAGCGTGACCCCATTCAGGACGGGTGGAACCACCTCCATCCCTGGACCGGGAGAGCCTATCACCAGCACTTCCGTTTTCTCTGGATTCAGGCTGAGTCTGTTTTCCCTCATCCAGTCCATTACCGATTCCAGACAGGCCACAAGAGGAGCGATGCCATCCCTGGTCACTGCATCAGTCGGAGACATAGAGAAGACTATTTGGGTGTCATCAGCGTACTGATAACACCGCGCCCCATGCCTCCGGATGATCTCTCCCAGCGGTTTCATGTAAATGTTAAAGAGCATGGGGGACAGAATGGCTCCTTGAGGGACCCCAGAAGTGAGGGCCCTCTTATCGGAGCACACGTCCCCCAGCTGCACCATCTGGAACCTCCCAGAGAGGTAGGACCGGAACCACTGGAGCGCAGTGCCCCGGATTCCCACCTCTGCCAGGCGTTCCAGAAGGATACCATGGTCGATGGTATCGAAAGCCGCTGAGATGTCCAAGAGCACCAACAGGGACACGCTACCCCTGTCGATGCCCAGACGGAGATCATCGACCAGGGCGACCATGGCAGTCTCAACCCTGTAGCCCGCCCGAAAACCGGTTTGAAATGGATCTAGAAAATCCATTTCGTCCAAGATCGATTGAAGTTGGAGTGCAACCGCCCTCTCGATCACCTTCCCCAGAAATGGCAGCAGCGAGACTGGCCGATAATTATTATGAACCAGGGGGTCGAGGGAGGGCTTTTTCAATAGCGGTCTTACTATGGCCAATTTTAGATGGTCAGGAAATTGTCCCTCCCTCAGAAATGTATTAATGATTTGGCGTAACAGCAAGGTTACTGCCGGTCCCCCCTGGGCCACTAGCCACGAGGGGCAGGGATCGTGAGAGCAGGTTGTCTTCCGAACACTTCTAAGGATCTTGTCCACATCCTCGGTACCGACAGACTCAAACTGATCCAGTACAACAGAGTCCACGGAAGCTCTAGACGCCTCTATTCTGGGTTCTGCTTCAACTCTGGCGTCCAGACCTTCGTTTATCCGAGAGATTTTATCCGCGAAGAAGTTGTTAAATTGGTCACAGCAGGCCTTGGTTGGTTCAAGGATCTGGTTCGGGGCAGGGGGGAGCTGAGTTAGCTCCCTCACTACCCTGAACAACTCTGCTGGACGCGACTCCGCGGACGCGATACGAGCAGCAAAGAACGAGTTCTTAGCTGCTTGTATCGCCTCTCCATAGTCCTCCAAATGAAGGTCTAGGAGAGCCTTGTCGGATAAACGCTGGTGTTTCCACCAGGCATACTCTAGCCGTCGCAGGACCCGCTTCCTTGCCCGGAGATCTTCCGTGTACCAGGGCTTCCTTTTGGAAGCGGGCCTGAGAGGGCACTTGGGAGCGATACTGTGTATAGCCCTGGAGAGATCAGTATCCCAGGTGTTAACTAGGGCATCAACAGTGTCGCCGTCACTTCCAACCATAAACCCCTCTAGGGCTTCTTGGAACCTATCAGGTTCCATCAGCCTTCGAGGGTGGACCATTCTAATGGGTCCGCCACCCCCGGAGGGGATCTGGGTAGATGCCTTGATACTTGCCTCAACCAAGAAATGATCCGTCCATGACAGGGAGGAAATGTTGGTAATTTCCGCCCACGGATTTTCCATGTCCGAACAGAAGACCAAATTGAGTGTATTCCCCGCACAATGCGTTGGACCCAGAACCAACTGAGACAGGCCCATGGCTGCCATGGTATCCATGAATTCCCGAGCCGCACCAGATGGAACATTGTTGACCGCGAAGGGGATGTTGAAGTCTCCCAGGACTAGAAGCCTGGGGGACTCCAACATCAGCTCCGAGACCAACTGTGTCAGCTCGTTAAGGGAGTCTGTTAGCGCACGGGGTGGCCGGTAGACCAACAGAATCCCTAGACTGTCTCTAGCCTTCAGGGTCAGGTAAATACACTCGATATAGGTGGTCTGACGGAGATGGTTCCTGGTTAGAGACAGGGTGTTTTTATGCACCAAGGCAACACCCCCCCCCCCGCCCACCTAACCTGCTCTGGTCCTTCACCGAGTACCCGGAAGGGAGGACCTGAGCCCACACAGCATCCGCCTCAGGCCCGAGCCAGGTCTCGGTTATGCAAGCCAGGTCACAATTATTATCCTCGATTAGGTCATGTATGATGTGGGATTTGTTCTTAATGGACCTGGCATTGCACAGGAGCAGAGACAGGGTTTGTGGTACGGCTGGAGTGACCCTCAGGCCCCGTTGGTTAGGAGAAGGACTGGAAGGAGAGATAGATATTAAGCATCGATCTCGCCTTCCCCTGCAACGCCAGTCCTTTCTCCTACCGTCATACTTCCCGTTGCCCCACACAACTTGGATAGGAGCCCCGCTTGTGATGGGACAGTTATCCTCTCCCTCCTCAAGTAGAACTCGCTCTCCTTCCTTATTAAAATTCTCCATCCCCTCCACAGTAAAACAAGGTGATAGAGGGGAGGATGAAGGAAAGAGGTGCTACAGTCAATACAATAACCGGCCAAGTTCATCGTTGCTAAATGGAAAAAAAAAAAGCCTGTCCGCCGCTGGCCTCGACGTGGAGCTGGGGTGGGTGGTGGCTGGGGGTTGGGCCGCGGAGGCCTTTCCCCCTCCCCGTGCTCTGCTGGTGCTGCTCCGCCTCACAGCTGATCTCCCGGGCCGACTTTTAAGGCCTCTGTGCTGCCGCTGGCCTCGGCGTGGGACTGGGGTGGGTGGTGGCTGGGGGTTGGGCCGCGGAGGCCTTTCCCCCTCCCCGTGCTCTGCTGGTGCTGCTCCGCCTCACAGCTGATCTCCCGGGCCGACTTTTAAGGCCTCTGTGCTGCCGCTGGCCTCGGCGTGGGACTGGGGTGGGTGGTGGCTGGGGGTTGGGCCGCGGAGGCCTTTCCCCCTTCCCGTGCTCTGCTGGTGCTGCTCCGCCTCACAGCTGATCTCCCGGGCCGACTTTTAAGGCCTCTGTGTTGCCGCTGGCCTCGGCGTGGAGCTGGGGTGGGTGGTGGCTGGGGGTTGGGCCGCGGAGGCCTTTCCCCCTCCCTGTGCTCTGCTGGTGCTGCTCCGCCTCACAGCTGATCTCCCGGGCCGACTTTTAAGGCCTCTGTGTTGCCGCTGGCCTCGGCGTGGAGCTGGGGTGGGTGGTGGCTGGGGGTTGGGCCGTGGAGGCCTTTCCCCCTCCCCGTGCTCTGCTGGTGCTGCTCCGCCTGTTTTAATAGCATATGTACAAGCTCAGAAATGCCAACTAAAATTCATTTGGCCTGTAACACAGGTAACATGGCTCAGTCCTTCTGGTCAGAACTAGCAAATCTGTCCTTTGTGCCCTAAGCTGAAAGAAAGGAACTTGAGTCCTCTGACATGCCCATACTATTTTCTTCTCTCAGAAATGTTAACAGTCACTGAGAGGCCACTGAGAGTGATTGAAAAGTGAAGAAAGGAATGACAAATGATATGGACAGCAATTGTTGATGTGAGGAGATAGCTGGAAAAAAAGTTGTAGCTGCAGACGTGAGAAACAGCAAGTGAACGAAAACTGAAATAGGTCAGGACTCCAAACCAAGAGCAATGAGATGTGTCTTGTTTGTAACAGTGGCGGCAAGCATACTAATTATGAAGGCTTTCCTCATCTCAAGGGAAGGCTTAGGAAGATTCTACTGGTTTGGTTACCTGCCAGAGCAAATGGGAGGCCAACCCATCAGACTTCCATCTCATAGACTATGGATGACAGCCACCCTCTAAAATAAGCCAAAGACCTCTGCAGATGTGCAAGAAAAGCTATCATGTGCAGATATTCATCTGCAGTATCATCTGCAAAGGGAAAGAGAAACTATCATGGCCAAATACGACAAGCAGACAAAACTGTTCTCACAGATACCATGTGCACCACCTCTTCTATCTGTAAATAAGGGACATGTTCTGCACATGAACACCAACACAAACATGCTCAATGCCCAGCCCAGGCAGTTCAGCTTTTAGATATGATGCGGAGAAATGATACCAGCACAACAAAATAAATGTAGATATTGTTGCAGTAGAGTAAAGGGAGCCCTCCCTTTGACTCTGTGTCATTAATCAGATGGTAGGGAGGCTCTGCCTGACAGGCACAATGACAGGCTGTCTTTGCCCTGATGACCTTATCCAACAGCTTCAGACAGATGTCAAAAAGGGTAAGGGGTATAAGGGAACTTTCCAAGATACCATTGCTCAAAAATTATGGAGCCAAAGAGAAATTCCACAATAGTACTTTCTGAAACAAATTCTGTATGTAAGAGCAGAATCATAATATCATGAAAGACTTTACTATATTTGTATTCATCCTGTCTCTCAAAATAGCATTCAAAACAGCCAATATCATCAAAATAAGCAACGAAACCATTAAATCACAAATTAAACTATAGCTCCATTAAAATCAATACTCGACGAAACACCTTTAAAATGCCAATTTCAAAAGATGTGACTCCAAACCCTTCTCAAAAGTTGCAAGAATGGGAACTGAATCATGTTTGGTCTTATGAAAAGCCATTGAGAGCAAGGAGAATCAACATGGTAACACTTTCAGTCCTTCTCCCAATAGAGGTCCAAGGCTATTTCAGCATCTAACCTAGACCAAAACAGTAGAATTCAAAGACATAATCATGTTAAACTGGAAAATCAGTATGCAAAGGGGTCTTGTACTTTTGAGATTAACTGAAAGAAACACAACATAAGCTTTCATAGACTTTCTTCTACTTCCTCAGATGGATAAATTGGAGTAGAGGGTCCAGGGACAGACCTATATAAGCAGTGTGTGAGAGAGAATGGCAACAGAAATGCAAAACTTTGTGGGTATGGAGATCAGGTGACAAGTTCATTTTTAACAATTGGGAGACAAAGTCAGGAGGAAGGATGTTGCCTAAAACCAAGATGAATGGATGACCATATGAATGAGTGTTGGAATGTAGTGTGGGAACCAGAGAGGAGATATGAAGAACTAGCCAAGAGAGCCCTCATGAGTCTGGATGGTTACCCAATGGTATGATATGTATACTGTGCCAGGAAATCACTCTCACTGTTCAATCCATTGTTGATGGAGTGGAGTTTGAGGATACATTCCAGTTCTGCTATTTCTCTTTCCACTTTTCCTTTATTGTTTGTCAAGGACTGCTGTTCTGAGGTTTGAGACAGAATGTCCACAAAGACTGAAGCATTGGTTTTTGTGTATTCCCATTCCTAATGTCTGATTTATATCCATTTATCCTCTGACACAGAGACTGGCCTGTTTGCCCAATGTAGAGTACTGAAAGGCACTGTTGACAGAGGATGGCATATGTCACATTAGAGGATGAGCAAGTGAAAGAAAGTGAACTGTTTGAGGTTGGGAGGCCTTACACCTGTCTCCACATCTGTGTTATGTGTCATCTTGTAAGTAAGTAGCTGTTTGAAGTTGGGAAGCTATCTGTTGGCAAGTAAAGGCCAACCACCAAGAGTCCTTGAGAGGGCAGCATTATTGTTCAAAATAAGTCATAGTTCATTGATGTTATATCTGAGTGGTCTCAATTGGTAGCTGTATGGGACCACTAGTGGGGTTCTGTCTTTTTCTTTCTTCAGTCTGTCCTGTAATAGATTAGTCCTGGGTACAAATCTTGCCTTGTTTGGTTTTTTGTTGTTGTTGTTGTTTGTTTGCTTGCTTGTTTGTTTTTGTTTTTACCTCATATGATAAATGTTTGTTGTAATTCCATTAATCTGGCACACCTGTCCTGTGAGTCTGAGAAGATGTGGTTGTATCAGAGGGTTTGACTGTAGTCTATGGATCTGGTAGTGTGTTCAGGATGGGAACTGGAGGTATGTAAGTACCTCTAGCTGGCAGTATAGTGTGGTGCTTAGATTTGTAGCTGTACAGTGGTTTTCAGAAAGTGGACTTGTTCTGTTGATAGTTTCAGACTGAGATGGATGATGGAGTGCAAGTTGTTGAAAGTCTGATCAAATGTCATGAGTGATTCCTCTCCATAAGTCCAAGTTATGAAGATATCATCAATGTATCTCAGAGGAAGGTTTCTGGGTGCAGGAAATAAGGAAACAATGTTCTAGGGCAACCCTGGTGGTGCAATGGTTAAATGCCAGTACTGTAGCCACTCACAGCCACAAGCTTGTGAGTTCAATTCCAGTCAGGGGCTCCAGGGTCAACTCAGGCTTGCATCCTCCCAAGGTCACTAAAATTAGTACCCAGCTTGTTGGGGACAATGTGCATACACATTGTAAACTGCTTTTAGAGACTGCTTAGTTCAGTATGAATCAGTATAGAAATGTAGCTGCTGATGCTAGGACAAGAAAGAAGGTGGCATTTGTTACAATTTATTGGGTCCAGCAAAGATTTCTTAAGAAATGTCTCCCAATTACCTTTGGAAGGTGCCTGGGGCTTTTTCCTTCCTCTGTGATGCAGTTACATACACACTTCTTTTCATCTCAGTGTAAGAAACCAGTATCTCCAAGGGTTGAGAACACTGCCAATTGCGGACACAACTCCAAGTACCTAATCAACATCTTCAGGCAGCAACAATTGAAACTGATCTGACAAAATTATACTAGAAAGTATGTTTACTAAGATCAGTGATGACATCCAGGTCAATTAGAATATGAGAAGATTTTATTTTATGAAGTATACTATTGTCCAGCATAAGCCATTGGAAATTTGGAAATTAAAAGTATGTCCCAAATCATGGCAAATTAGTATAAAGAGTTAACAGTGAAGTATAATAACCAGCAAAGGAAAGAAAATTCTTTTCCCCTGACAAATAGCAAACAAGCCAGCAGATGACTGTAGAGTGGACTAAATCCAATTAATTACCAATTCATAAACTAGCTAACATGTAGAATTGGTGCTTTTTTTTAGAGATCATAGCTTCAGCATCATCTGAAAACAAGAGTATATTTTATCCTCCCAAAAGTCAAGCTCAATGAGTAAAAAGACAATGTAAATAACACTAGGTATTAGAAAAAGCAGCATGCAAGTCCAATTTACTTGTGCTAGATTAGAGTGATTTGACACCATGAAACAATAAATGCTAATGCTGATTTTACTTCTTTGGGATATGTTTACATATTCAGAGCTTTGTTTAAATATTGTTTAAAAGATTTAGGAGGCAAAATCCATAATTCAGGAAAGAACCATTAATTTCTAAAATAAATATTGCTATAAATCAACACCTGAGCTCTTTTTGGCTACATTTTATTTGTCCAAGTCCTTATTTGGTATTTCAATAACATTTTTAGAAAGAAAGAAAGAAAGCGAGCAAAAAAAAAAAAAAGAATCTTTAATAACTTACACCAAAGTCAATTAGAAAATTAGAAAAGGTAATTATTATCAACAATTTGATATAAAAGAGCCCACAAATTGAGCCTGAATATCCTAACTATCATGAAGAATTTGCTCAAAAAAGTATGCCACCTCTAAAATTGTTGAGCTAGATAGAACGCCACTCCAACTCCAGTTTCGAATTGAAGCACCAGTGAAAGCTAATCATGAACAGTCAGTTCTGCAACCCACTGTTTGAGCAACTCAGTGCTGGAGCATGTTGTGCTTACATAATTCAATGGGATGTAGCAACTACCTTAGGAAACATCTGAGAAAAAGGATATGTGTAGAAAGGAGTGGGGAGAAGAGGGAAGTGCAGAGGGTATGGAGAAGCCAAAGGTAATCACGAAGTAGGGTTAGGAAAACTTTTAATCAATTATTCAAGCATGTACAGTAGTATGGTGTGACCAACAGTAACCTACAGGACTGGTAAGGGGCTAATTTATATGCCACCTTTCTCATGGAGTAGGAACCAAGGTGGCTCACAAAAAGAATCAATTAAAACCCAACAAAAGAAATTTTAAAAACAATTTAAAATCATATATTAAAACAGTATACAGTTGCCCCTCCTTTTTCACAGGGGATCCATTCCAGGCCCCCTCACAAAAATGGAGTTTGACACCCCGTTGGCTTGAATATAGGTGTGGGCATGTGGGGGTGTGCAGGCATGCGCCACAGGCACATGCCCCATGCATTCCCCCTCTGTTCGTCCCTCATGCATAAGCGAGGGACATGAGTCGGAACACTGTGAGAATGGAGAGAGGACTATAAACTCATTTAAAGGGCACTAAAAAGTTTTAAAATGATACACATATACACACCCAATAAAAATCCTCCCTGTGAACAATTATACATTAAAGGTATGAAAGCAAAGAGGTCTTTACTCACTGGTGAAATGAGAACAGGGAAGGGAGCCATGGAATGGAATTCCAGAAGGCAGAAGCAGCCACTGAGAAGGCTCCCTCCCATGTCTTCGGCAAGTCTGTGGTGGAGTCAGGGCTAAGAGAAAGTCCTTCCGTTGGGACCTTAAAACTCTGGCAGTTTCATATAGGCAAATACAGTCCTTCAGATAGCTTGGACCTAAGCCAAGTATGGCTTTATAAGTCATGTCCAGCATGTTGAATTGTGCCTGGAAACTAACCAATAGCCAGTGAAACTGTTTTAACAAGTTTCCCTGTAACTGCCTTGGTTACCATTCCGACCACAGCATTTTGGACCCACTGAAGTTTCTGAACTTACTACTGGCCTGACCTGATGCTGTACAGAGAAGCCAAGCAGACAAAACTGGGATAGATTAACCTCTCCCTTCTCCCCCCCCCCCTGGTTCACCCATTCAAATTTCTGTAATGCAGGTCAAGCTTGCATGCTCATCCAGGATGATCAACAATGTTTCTCCATTCACCAAATGTGCATTGAGCAGCAGCATTTTCAGCCCATAATGTTGGCGTTATTGCAATATACTCCAAATCATCATCATAATCATATACCTTATTGTATATTATATAATTGCAAAGAAACTTCAATAGTTAAAGTTTGGGCATTTTGAGCCTGCTAATAAAAGACAGATTTATAAATTGAGAAAAGAGTGAGAAACTCTCTACGCTGCTAAATTCTTCCAAAACTACAACTTGTCCTCTTGATCCTATCCCCTCCCATCTTCTAATCTCTATAACCCCTTCTTTTCTGCCCTCGCTCCTCTATATCTTTAATCTCTCTCTCTCTCTTCAGGTTCCTTCCCTTTGGATTTCAAACATGCTCTCGTTTCCCCAATTCTGAAGAAACCCTCTCTCGACCCCTCTTCTTTGTCTAGCTATCGTCCGATCTGTCTTCTGCCTTTCCTCTCTAAGGTTCTGGAATGGGTAGTTTATTCTCGCTGTCTTGAGTTTCTTGAAGCCAACTCCATCCTGGACCCTTTTCAGTCTGGTTTCCGCCCACGGCATTCTACAGAGACGGCCCTCACCAAGATATCAAATGATCTCTTGCAGGCCAAGGCGAATGGACTCTACTCTATTCTCATTCTTCTAGATTTGTCTGCAGCCTTTGACATCGTGGACCACTGTCTCTTGCTTGACTTACTTTCCGACCTTGCTGCCCCTCACTCCTGGAACCGTCTTCGCCCACATGTGTGCCTCATCACTTCTCTAACCAGATTCAAAATTAAGTTAAAGACTATATTGTTTAGGGAAGCATTCCCAGGATTGTGCCATCTGCCCCAGGATGCCTCCTTCTAACTATGTATTAAGAAGCCGTGCCCTTCCTCTAGTCCATCTGCCTTGGTCCTGACCCCAGAGGGAGAGAAGAACCACTGGATCTCATTCCCCTCTTCCTTTTGTGTTGTCTCTTTTAGACTGTAAGCCTGAGGGCAGGGATCCGTCTAATTTAAGACTGTATGTACAGCACTGTGTAAATTTACAGCACTATACAAATAAAATTAATAATAAGAATAACAATAACGATGTCCTCTTTTACCATTATTCTTCATTTTGCATTAGAGATTCTATTAAGAGCAATATGTAATGGGGAAAAATTAAAGGTTTGAAAGTAATGAAAGATTTGGTAAAACTGAGGATATTTGTTGATGATGTTATGATAGTCCTGGAAAATCCATTGGAATCAGATGTACCTTTGTTGGAGATATTGAAGTGCTATGGATATGTTTTATTATTTAAAATCAATACAGATCTGTCCATGCATATACATTTGTACAGGCATACATCCCCTTCACTTAGCTGGAAGAGTTGTGGCTGATGCATGTAGAAGGGTTGTGCAGGACTAGTTCTAATGCATTTTTTTCAACTAAGGGTTATCATTACTGCTGAGACAAACAACAAAGAAGGAACATATCCTCATAATCTATCAAATATAAAATAATCATTAGCAAAAGCCAACTCCCACTCACTCCAAAAAGAGAGCATTAATCATTCAACATTCTTATTCAGTTTTGTAATACCAAAGTATTACTCCCTTCATAAGCTCTTGTTGTGAAATAAAGGAAACATTGCAGCCAACTACCTCAGTGATTCTGGTTTTTGCTACAAAACAATGAAGGTCACCAGTCCGATACTAGTCTTTAAGAGAACCTTGATGTCTGCAAGTTCTTCGGGGTATAGATTAAAGAGTGACCCTTAAGAGATTAGGTGTTTTACCCTATCTGGTAAGCATGTTTGAGTTGTGCTTTTATCTAAACACTTCAGACATATGTGAATGCCTTCCATAAGGATACAGTGGTCCCCCGGTTTACAAATACCCCGGCCTACGAAAACCCTGGTCTATGAAAGAGCTGGGGCCAGAAAAACGGCCCCGGTTTACAGAAAAAAACCCGGTTTAAGAAAAGAAAGCAGCGGGAAATTCAAATGGTGCAGGGGCTGGTTTAAGGGGCCCCGGTTTACGAACTTTTCAGTTTAAGAAAGGGGTGCTGGAACAAATTAATTTCGTAAACCGGGGGACCACTGTATTATGAAAAGTTCACAATCACTGGTTGATTGCCAGGCTGAAAAGTGCAGAAATAAGACCATCATGTAGGAAAATAACTTGACCTCTTCTGAACATTTGTATCATCCACTAGAGTCATTCTGTCAAATTTCTCAGCAAAATAGATTGAACACAATTATTATTAAACATACACTTGTAACTTCAAAGATTACAGGTTTCCAATTTCAGTCTCAGTTTAGAGTGTATGTTTCATCCTGCACCCTACTATTAAGAAGGCCATTATAATACAATTCAAATACCTTCAGAGTTATCTCTTTGTGCTTTTGGACATTTTAAGCTACAGGGGTTCTTCCCATCACAGTATAATAGCTGAAGTTGCAAAATCTAATGCCAAAAGTATCAACAAAGACCATGTATTTAACAAATGGGCTTGCTAAAATACAGTCTCGAAAGTGCTGTATGTTGCCAAATAGTGAGACAAACAAGGTATAAATGCTTCTGAGACTTGCGTGTAAATGCAATGTCCAAATTTTACAGAGGGAGAGTCTAGGACCTAGATTTCCCACTGCTTCAGAATTTAGATTTTTATCAACTACTGGAAGCTGAAGGAATCCAATTATATGATTAAATTGCTCATTTTAGTAGTACACATTTTTTCAGTCAGTTAAACCATTCAACGTTTGGTTTGGTTTCCATTAACTGTCATCAGTTTTTGTTCTGGTTAAGGCCAATCAAGTGTTAGCCAACAGAACATATTTAAATATTTTAAACATATGGTGAAAAGTAATTTTGGGAAGAAAGCTCCCATTAAGAATTTCTTTCCCCTTTAATTCCAGTGTGTTTTTATTGCTATCTTATTAGTTCTATCCCACATGCCTTCCTGGCATAAAGCAAGCATCACACACACTCTTAACCCCAAAATTCTACTTAAATATTCCAAAAGTTAATAAAAGATTTTCCTCCAGTTCTTACTTTTTCTTTCTCCACTGCTACAATCTTTTAGGTTCTGTCAATTGATCTTACCAAGGTAAGAGGGTATGAAAAACCTGTCGCTGTTTATTTGCCTAAACCACACCTATAACACTGTGCCTCTTTTCACCATGAAGTTGGAAAATTTATTCCTACCAGCTGAAGCCAAGAAACTTGCCCCAGTATCAAATCTCTATACATTCTATTTCCTGCATGCAAGAAGTTTTAAAATAAACTGTTACCCCTGGAAAGCAATCAGCTGTTTTAACTGGCAGGGAAATTTATTTATTTTATTTATTTAAAATTGTAATTTGCTTTTAAGAGTTGAGCCCTCACATGAGAGACATCTTGTGATTCCTTGCATCCTGAATTCTTCAATACAGTCTTTAACTGAGTTGTGATCTGACCTTGTTGATTACTAAAGTCTAAAGAAAAAATATCTCTTAGCATTTTGGCAATGGGAAGGAAAGTGTTCCTTTTAAAGACTGCTCAGTGGCTGGCCTGTGTCAAGTTGGCATGACTATGCTAATAAACATATTTATTAGCCAGCACAAAAAACATGTGAAACCTAGCCACTGCTGGTAGAAAAATAAGCTGGACATCTGTTTCAACTAAACATCCTGTTTCTTTGCTACCAATGGTAGCTAGGCTTCATGTTTCTTTTGTGGGTGTTAAATATTTGTTTATCGGCAGAATCATGTTACCATACATACTTTGTCCATTGAATTACCAAATCATGTCTAAAATGCTGAAGTCCCGAATTTTAGTTTAAATAAACATCAATTACCAGAGTTCAATGAGATAAGGAAGAAGCAAAAGTTGTATTATCAGAAAAAAAAAAACATCATGTGGAGCAAATAGTGTGGTGTTTTTGAGCTTCTTGCTCACTCCAGAACATTTGGAGTTCAAGAATCTCTAATGCATGAGAAACATAAAAAGTATTCACTACATTGGACCAAGTGGCATGATGAACAGTTCTTCTGATCTATGGCATTTAAGCACGGTTAACATCTCCCAGTTTCTCCAGACACTGACAACCTTTCTTATTGCCTCCCCTAGCATCCCAATTACCTCTTTCATGTATCTGCTCCACATCTGCATCTACCTTTAAAATGCATCAGCACACTTTCGAGTTTCCAGACTGCCTGTCTCTCCTTAAGACAGAAAATGGAGCCAATGTTTCCCAGCTGAAATAGTCTCAAACTCCAGAGCCAGTTTAAATCTGCATAGCCCCAATGCTCCCTAATAGCCTCAGACTGACCTCAGGAATAGAAGATGTTCAGCAAAAAAAAATCAGATTCCTATAGTAAGTACTGTTATAGCCAATCCTAGTGATGTTTGATGTTACACAAATGACAGAACATTAGGCCAAATTCTAGAAAACACTGAGTAGATGAGAATATTCATACCTTGGGAAATCTCTTGCCTATATGCTTCGTTGGATCTTTGGCCGGATCATATGGATTAACTCCAGTATGTACTTTTTGTTCCTTGGCTTCTCTGAGAGCTCTCTGGGAAGGTCCTTCTAATTTATCCTCTCTTTCACACCTATGACCTGCTGTAAAATAAAAAAAGTTTTTCAGCTCTCACTTTTCCATTGAAAGACAATATATTTAATTTTTATTATTTAAAAATCATGTGTTTGATTCACATAATTTCATACACACATACACACACACATATATTTCAGTTAACCTCTTACTTAAGTAGTAAGACCTGCACTTGGATCCCAACAGAGATAGGGGGCATGAATACTTATTACTAAAATCTTCTAAGCATTCATGACAGCTAATACTGATAATCCCTAACCAAGATGGCACTAAAGATGTAGATGTGGAAACTACAAATTTGAATCACTAGTATATGTAGACTGAAAAACCAAAGAAAATAAAAATACACATTGTTTTTTTTCTTTATTTAGAAGATATATATCTTACCTTTCAAATGAATGATTCTCAAAATGACTTCCAACAGATTTTAATAACACCAACACACAAACCAAAAACCCTCAGAACCTAGCATCATCCTGTGCACAGATAAAACCAAAAGTGTTTCCCTTCCACTTTACAAGCCTAGTGCAACAAACTGCCATCAGAAAACATGAAGAAATGTATGTATTTGTTTAACATAAATCATGAGAGAAGGTACACTCACAACTGAAAGGCTGACCAAAGTGCTATAGTGAACAGTCATTTGAGAAGCATTAAGCCTTCTAGGGAGAACTACCCTGTTTCCCCGAAAATAAGACATCCCCATAAAATAAGACCTAGTAGAGGTTTTGCTGAATTGCTAAATATAAGGCATCCTCCAAAAGTAAGACCTAGCAAAGTTTTTGTATATAAATATATATACAGTATATAATAAATGTTCATTTTTTTGGTTCAACAATAAATGTGAATTCTCCTTCATGGAAAAATAAGACATCCTCTGAAAATAAGTCCTAGCGCATGTTTGGGTGTAAAAATTAATATAAAACACTGTCTTATTTTCGGGGAAAGATGGTAACAAACTTTCACAGGTAAAATGGCTTATGTCAGCCATAGGGGAGTGCATGACAACTACTCAAAATTCTAAATGTGCTTCCTGGCTGCAAAAGCATGAAGAACACTTTGTTATGGTCATCCTGACTATATGTGTTTTCGGGACTACACAAAAGTTTTATTGTTTAAATACGGCAGACCCTTCCCATCTTTGTGTATGAATTTTGAGATTCGTGTATGTGCAGCTTTATATGTGAAGGCCTCCAGCCAAACATGAACCCTTTGTGGGTTTGGTTATATACACCCCAAGGAAGGAAAAAACGTGGGAGTTCAAACTCATATTAGTCTATGGAGGGTGGGGGGTGCATGCCTACGTCAGTGCACGGGACAAACCACTATTGACTAATATGGGGCAGGGCAATCCCCATGAGCTCCAATCTGCTGATGACATGCCTGCCAATACGTCAAACTCAATGGTGTTTTTTCCCCCCCACAGAAATTATTATCATGGCCAACGGACTAAACAAACTGAATATTTTAATCATTTAAAAGTAAAGCCAGTCTAAATAAGAAAAAAAATCAACTTAAAAACATTCTTTTTGAATGAAAATCTTCTGCTGCAAAGGAAAGGAAGGCACACTAAAATGAAACACAGTACTTCCAATCAGGGGGCCAGCCATTGAAGAACTTCTGTTTGCATAAAATCAACTGGGACATTTAAAAGAATTGCAAGCAATTGAAGCTTTCTGTATAACATACTTGACTAATTTATTTGAAAGGATACATATGAAAAGAACAATTCCTTACACAAGATACTGGTCTTATAAATACTTTACAAGCCAAGCGTTTCAACAGCTGTAACAAATATAATGTCCTAGAATATTTCCCTAAACATTACACATTGCAGAAATGTATTATTTGTTTGGAAGCTCCACTCACAGTAGATGTCACCACTAGCAGCTACACTGCTCAGGGGACATTGTGTTTGTTTGTGCTTTTGAAATTAAACATGCTTACAAACTGTTGCAGAACTACGAAAGCCCAGTGGTATAAAAAGGGAGCTGCTGTTTGAACACAGCCCATGTCCTACAGAATTATTGTGATGACACAGTATAGGACTACATGAACTCATATTTTGAGACTTCCTGTTCTAGTTGTCTTTCAGATGAAGGACAGACTCTCAGATTCAAAACTAATGCCTTTCCAAGTTTATTTATGCAATGGTATTCCAACTAAAACTATATTGTGAGCACTTTTCGGATTAGACCTGAGTTTTGTCCATTCAGATGCATAACAGAACAGGCATAGTTCGCTACTCCTATCTCTTAAACTGAGAATCCTTGCTCAGCTAATTCTAGTTTCTGTCTGAGGTAACTTTTATCAACTTCTCGTCACCAAAGTTTCCAACTAATGATAACTGTTAAACTAGCCTGGCCAGGTTAACACTCGCACTCCACTTAAACATTTCCAAGTATGGGAGTTTCCAGATATTTATGTAAGAACTGAACAGGAACTTTTAGTACTTTTTAGGATATTTAATATAAGTATTTATAGATATATATCTATACAGTCTTTTATGGTATTAACACAAGACATAGCAATGCCTGAGCACTTCAGCTTTGTTATATTCCCTAACATTACATGTAAGGCATAATTCCATTCCATTCCATTATATTGAATGCATGATGATGATGATGTTGATGATGATAAGTATCCCACTTTCCCCAAAAAACTGGAACTCAAAGCAGCTTACAGTCTGAAAACACAGTTCAATTAAAAACTTACAAAAGTGACAATTAAAATTGAATTAAACTGTTACAGTATTAAAAAAAGATAATTTGCTTAAAATAGAAATTCTAAAAGCACTTTAAAAGCCATGCACTATTATACATTACTGAATGGAACATCTAGCAGTCTGAAACCTAAACCTCTTTTAGTGCTACAATACAAAAAGACAGCAAATACTGTTACAGATTGCATGCTCTGTATTCTACAGCCTATAGGTGCTGCCAGATTACATACCATATTTTAAGGTTATATTAGCGGCCAAGAAGTAACAAATGAATATGCCTGTCCTATGACCATAGTACAGTATACTTATTTGCATATAGGCAAGAAATATTTTTACTGACATTTACCAAGACTTTTTTTTTCTCTCTTGGTTTAACTGTTGCTCAGATGATGGACATCTAGACCACCACTATGGAATGAAAAGTAAACAAAGCTAAGCCATATCAGAAGAATGAGTTGCTTCCCTCAACCCCAATACTTTTATTTTGTTACAACCTGTTATGGAAGAATTTAGCAGTCACCACTCTGTGGAAAAGTATAATTCATGAAATCAAATTGGTAATGTATTATCCTATGCTACACCAGTCATGTTCACCATTCCATACATCATTTCTCCTTCACACCACTTACCTTTTACAGGTACTTAGAGATAAATTGTAAGTGAGCAGTATCCATCCTTCAAGGATTTTGTTGTTAAAGTGAATTAAGCAAAATACACTTTTTTTCCTGAAAACTGAGTAGCAGTATTGAGTCATACCAATGTTACAAAGGGGAGTAGTCATGGTGTATAAACCTATCTGGAAAAGATGAACTGACCTTGGACCATCCCAAGCTTTGCTGAAACAAACTCTCTTCCAGCTCTGGGTTTTGTTTTGTTTTTAATATTATTTGGGACCTCCCTTGCTCTGGTCCAAATTTCTGCACTATAGGTGAATCAACTGGATGATTCAGTTTCCCCACTGAACCAGAACTACCCCCCAGGATATGTTGTTGATGTAATTTATTGATTTTAATCTGTTATATTGTTATATTGAATTGTATTGTATTGTATTTAGCTATGTTGTAATCCCACCTCGATCCGCAGGGAGAGGTGGGAGATATAAATCAATTTTTATTATTTATTATTATTATTATGATCTCTCATAGCTACTCCCTCAGCCTGACCCATCTCTCTTCCCTTTTTGGCTCTTCTGCCAGCATATCAGCAGAGATGTTCTTCATCTAGATCAATCTGATAGCAGGTCTCTGAGATCCTCCAGCAAAACAGTCTTATCCTGACTCTGTACAGTCAGTGCATTTTATTAAAAACATATAGGGGCTTTCTAGATTGGCAGGAAAGTGTGACATGAAGTTGCCTTTTCCTTAATGCTTAGCAGCTGCACCACAACCTTTAGATGGAGCTGCACTGTTCCGCAGTTTTTAAAAAAGAAGCTGGGAAAACCAGCACCTTTTTAAAGGCGCTTCTTCTCCCCTAAAATGCAAAAAAAGCGTTTTCATGGCACACTTTCCCTTTTTCTCATCTAAAGGCTAGAGTTTCATGGAGCCATGAACACACTTCTTTTTGCCAATCTAGAAAGCCCCATAAACTGCACTCCCTTTTCTAAATGGCTTTTAGCTAAAACGTCACCCAAACTAAGTCGGAGAAAGACAAAAATATCTATAATGTTCCTCAAGGGACTTACAATCAGACTGTAACATCCATCAGAGTTTGGGAAATGGAGAGAGAAAGCAGCAATTTGCAATCTGAATGGAGAAAAGGAAATATAGTTTACACTGAACTGGTGACATGGGTCTAATTGCAAGTTACAGCCCACATGACTAAATACCTCCTGTGAGAAGTAATTGCTTTTATTCTGAAAATCATCAAGACAGGGACAATACCAGGCTACAACTCTTCGCCCTGACACAACAGTTTCCTAGGCAGTGGTAGCATGTCTGAAATGACACATCCAGACCCTCGGTGATCACTACCACTGTTACTGTGGAATCATTACCTCAAGAACAAGCTATTGTTGTGTACCTTCAAATCATTTGCAACATATGGCGACCCTACAGCAAACCTATCAAAGGGTTTTCTTGGCAAGATTTGTTCAGAGTAGGCTTGCCCTTGCCTTCCTCTGAGGCCGAAAGAGTGTGCCTTGCCCGAGGTATTTCAGTGGGTTTCCATAGCCAGGCAGGGATTGGAACCCTGGTCTTCAGAGTCATAGTCCAACATTCAAAGCACTACACTACGATGGCTCTCTAAAACACAAGTTAAACCCACTAGAATTAAAAGCGAATAACTATAATTTAAATTGGCACTGTTGTTTATTCTCTAGGGATATAATTTTTATATAAAGCTAAACACAAAACCGATCTAGTCATCACACAATTGTAACCTGCTCTGAAACAAGTTTACCTGAAAGGAAGTCATAGTGAACTCAATGAGACTTCCTTAAAACATGCTCAGAACTGTAGCTTAATCACATTCCACAGCAGTTAGTATTTATTTTTATAGCATGTCATTTCTATTAGACTACTGGAAGATGAGTAAAATTAGAGTAAACCAGTAGACAGGCTGGAGGACTCATAAAATAAAAATATCTATGCTGCATTGCCAAAGTTGCAAATATATTTCATAAAACTACTCAAAGGAAAAGAAATGTGCATAATCTAGATCCATATAACTTGACAAATGATATGATTTGCTACCAGCCCATTTTCCAGACAACCAAAAGCAGTAAACCTAGCGAAGCAATACAGACTACATTTCGTTTTCCTATTTTGATTTTTCTGTCTCCATCCAAACATACAAATACACACTTAACATTTGAGCTAATGCTCCCAGTTGCTGAATTTTGAATTTTATCTCCCTCAAAAAGATGTGTACATTTCAGTATCAAGAGATTCACATTTTGCTTAATATAATTCACTCATGTCATTAAATTCTATAACATCATGTTTTAGCAACGGAAAAACTCTATACAGTTTGGCCTGTGCATAGAGTTATCCCCTACAGAGAATAATAGTGTTCTATAACACAACCTACTTCCCTTATCAACACAGTCAACCAGGCCATTAAAGTGAATGCAAGGTCTGGAAACATCTCTTATATCTATATTCATTTTTCTGCCTTTCATTCGGCCAAGAAGCATACAAGAGGCACATGGGCCACCATTTCCTTACAACAGCCTTGTATGGCACCCATGTACATATATGTAGAAGGATAAAGGGTTCTGCAATTCCTCCAAGAATGGCCACCATGTCAATTGGTTAGTCTATCTGCTTTATCACACTATGGGGCAGACAGGATTTAAACGAGAGTTAAACAGGAAATGCCCTATGTTTATCACATATTAACTCTCATTTAAATCTTGTTTGCTCCCTAGTGTGTTAAAGCCAACGTCATACGCATGATGAGACCATCTCATCCCAAGAAACATCTTTCCACTCATAGTATCTGCCACATAACTCTGAACCCTATCATACTAGAAACATATCAGCCAGTATCAGCCAACATCCCTTTCTGAGGCATGATTCTATAGTGTGTAGCATCTGCTTGGAAACTTCAGTAAGTCCAAAATGCTATGGCCAGAGTACAGCTGAGCTGGTTACAGGAACCACAAAACTCCTTTTCTGAAAGAGCTTCACTTGCTTCCAGTTCATTTTCAAGAACAAATCAAAGTGCTGGTTATGTCCTATGGAGCCCTATAAGGCTTGGGTTTATCTGAAAATAAACCATTTCCCTTTAGGAACCTGTCTGAGTCATAAATTCTTGAGGGAGAGCTTTTTTTTGTTCTTCTTACTACTATCATAGGCCTGTCTGGTGAGGACATGTGAGAGGGTCTTCTCAGTGGCTATCCCCAGCTGTGGAACCCCTCTCCAAAGGAGACTGGGATCCACAACATACTACCGAAATAGTTCAGTTTGAGACAGCTTTAACTGCCCAGGCTCAGTGCTAGGAAATTATAAGAATTGTAGTTTATTATAGCACCAGAGCTCTCTGACAGAGAAGAATGTCTCACAAAACTACAGCTCCTAGAATTCCCTAGCATTGAGCCAGGACAATTCAATCAGTCTCAAACTGGATTATTTCTGCAGTGTGTTTTGGACCCAGGGTGCCATTCCTGCTCTTTTTATTTAAACAGGCATTAGATGATAATGGGATGAGTGTACTGTACTTTGCCCTTTTTGGTTATGTTTTAATGACTTCTGGCTGTATTGAATTAGTGACATTATAATGATAGGGTTGTGGGTTGTGGGGTTTTTTTAACTTTTGTGTCATCAGACTTTTAGTTATATCTTTTTAAAGCTTACTGTAAGCCACTTTGAGTTCTACATCAGTAGAAAGCCAGGATATGAACTGAATAAACAAACACACTCAAAATAATCATTCATGAAATAATCTCTCAATTTAACATGTAGGAAGGGAACTTAATTATATAAGTATTTGCATAATATTTGAGACCCAAACATTTTCCTCAAAGTTTTGACTTTCTGAAAAAAGGAAAATATGTACCTCTAGTCACAGGAATGTGAATGTTGCTTCCAGACTCTAAACTCTGTAAGGTTGCCTGCAAGCCTGTAATCTGTAAAATGAATGAAAATGACAGAGATAATTTTGCTTTACTCAGAAAATTAAACATTAAGTATACAATATATAAATATGGTAATAATCTTAAGGAAAAAACCAGTACTAACACAGATTTAAAACTTGCAAGAACTCCTTGCATACATTCAGCCAGGGCAGTAAAAGAGGGGAGGGGAGGAGGGTCTTTTCCATCTCTTTGCATAGCAAGGTAGGAAATATCATTTATTTCCCACTCTCCTTCAGGTCTTGACCAAATCGAGAAACAAGATCACAGTGGATCTTGAAAAGCTCAGGTCTACTTATTGGTTTGAGCATCTAAGATCACATCCACATGGCAGAAACAATCCGGTTTAAAACCACTTTAAGTGTCATGGCTCAATGCTATGAATTTCTGAGAATTCCATAACATTCTGAGAATTCCAAAACAGACTACAATTCCCAGAATTCCATAACACTGAGCCATGGCAGTTAACGTGGTTGTTAAACTGGATTGTTGCAGTGTGGGAGCAGCTGAAGAGATCTATCCTTGTTGAATAAAAGTAGCTTTTGCACGGCTCTTCTCTTAACTGCACAGCAGCTGTGTCTAACTGTGGGGAAAAGTGCATATATCTGGTCATATTCTTTCCAACACTGGGAGAATAGCCACTTCTGTCTCAAAGTGAGGTTACTCTTGTTTCAACAAAATATCAACCAAAACCTGCTCTGTAGAACTGTGTATATAGTGGTGACATATGTAAATGTTAAGACATACAAAATCACCAAGAGTTGTAACTATGCAATTTACAGTGAGACCTTTACCTCAAACTAGTTCTAACAAAATGAAGGGTGAATCTATCTTCTATATTTGAAACAATATTTTGTATCTACTCAATTATATTATAATTGGGATTAGGTAATTGAATATTTTAAGTTTAGGAAACAGAAGTGAACATTCATTTAATCAAGACTTTTTTGAGGTGCAAGTCTTACTGGAATGAAAGGAGGTGGAAAATAGTGACACCTGAAAGAATTTGCAAGCTGGCAGCAATATCAAGATTTACTGATATGAAAAAGAGAAACAATATGCCATAGACAATGATTTCACCTGTAGTATAACTATATTGGGCCCTTGGAATCCATTGTAGTTTGGTTCCAGGACCCCTGTAAAAACCAAAATCCATGGATGCTCAAGTCCTATTAAAGCAATATTTAAAATAATAATAATAAAAATAAAAATAATAATAACAACAACAACAACAACAACAACGACAATGTAAAGCCATGGATGGTTCAATCCATGGATGTAAAATCTCTAGATACAGAGCTCCAACTGTACTATATGTTGAGGTGATAGGACCACAATTTGTCCTATTGGCTGCCGTTGATACCAGTAACAGGGAGAAATTTTAAAACATGTATTTTGTAATAACCCACAATATGGATGATCATGATGAATTAAGTGTTGCTGGACCTTGGGGATGCCATGGGTAAAAGAGAAGCTTTATATAGGCACAGAAATGATTAATCCTTTATTTTAAACTAGATGACAATCCTGATTTAAAAAGCCTTCCCACAAAATCTCCATTTATATGAAACAATTATGGCCTGGCAGAGAGAATGCTGCACTTTGAAATAAGGATTCTCCCTAAAAATCACCCTCAGGTCACATCACCATTATACTTTAAATTATATAACACAACTTCTTATAAGTGAAGAGAACTGTGTGCACCTGGGTCCCAAGAGTGACAAATTAATACTTCTAAGATTAAACATACTTCATATTTTTGGTTTAAGTTTGAGTTCATTTTTATTACTCATAACTCTAAGTCATACCAACAGGGAACATACATTAAGAACAGAAGATAAACCAATTAAAATAAATAAAAGTTATTAATAAAATCCAAATGATCAAATGTAACCAAATGATAAAATTCTATACTACCTTTATTTCATTTATAGTTCAACTACAATTTTTAAGACCGGCACATGAAACTTTGTTGTCATTAAGTGCCATCAAGTAAGCTTCAACTTAGGTGACCCTATGTATGGGAGACTTACAAGTACCCTGCTGTCAGCAATCCTGTTCGTATCTTGCAAACTCAGGGTTATGGCTCCCTTGATTGAGTACTTATATATGAACAAATTGTTGGACTCACAAAATTCAATTATTCACTCTCCTGTTTATCTCCTTGAACCTTGATTCCAACAATATTTGTTTCAGCTTTATTCTTTTGTGTTCCAGTCACCTATGATTATGAACAGATCCTGTTCTGATGTGTGATTACAAACCAACCTGTCAAGTACAGAATCTTTTAATTTCTTCCTCTTATGTCTGTTGGAGCATAAACTTGGAATATGGTTATATTGATGGGTTTTCCTGGAATCTTTTTGATATTCTTCAGTCAGAATTTGCATTATATCCCTTGGCTGCTTTTGCTACATCTCTCCTCACTATGAATGTTCACACCAAGCATTGCAATGTTTATATGTTTCATTTCTTGTTTTACAATGTCTAGCCTCCTATGGTTGATCCTTCTTACATCCCACGTACCTATAATATGTGTTCTGCAGCTTCTGAGTTGTTGGTTTTTTTTCCACTTCTGAACATGTCAGCAGCTGAATGTTATTTTGGTTCAAGTTTAATTATGTTATGGCATGCTTACACATACTTGCCCTCTGCTCTTTTAGAGGTTGAGTTGAGTTCTAGTTGAGTGCTTTCCATTCTAGGAATCTCATCTTCCAGCACAATCCCCTGTTTCGTTTTGTATTGTTTCATGATAGGATTTTTATGTATCAGAACATTCACTAGGGATTTACCAGTGCTTCTTTCTGCACAGTACTATTAAATGTTAACTTTGGTACCATAGCCATGGTCTCTGAGAGATCCTCCACCAGCGTCACCTCCTACTGTTGCAGCTGTCCAGTAGTTGTTTGGCTCTTTTAGTCTAGATGCTCAGCAAAAGCCTATCTGATGTGGAAGACCATCCTCACAGGTTCATGCAATCCCATGCCACCAGCAACATAGCTTCTTGCCTCACATAAGCATACAATCCCACCACCACAGAAAGGTAGTGACATGGTAGGCACTTAATTGAATAATGAAATTTAATTGAATAATTATAATGAAGTAACTAAAATCATCAGAGATTTTCAAATATGTCTCAATAGAAAGCAATTAAAGTTTTACCTGCCCAACAGCTCTATCTCGTTCCAAACTTGTAAGCATTTTTTCTCTTAGTAGATTCTCATATTTTTCCTTCAGCTGCCTTAACATTGGTTCATAAGACGCATAATGTGCTTTTAGCCTATACACAATAAAGAAATAGTGGGAAATTATGGATCATCATAGTGAATGCTGAATCCCTGACTTAGACTCAAAGGAAAATGGAAATCGCACTGTATTTCCCTCAAGCAGCTTTGTAGCTTCTAGAAGAGATCTGTGATTAACCACAACCAATCATTTTGTTTCACTTCATCAATAAGCAAAAAAAAAAAACACCCTGTGCTAGGTGTCTGATTCTTCCACTCTTTAACAAAAGGCAGATTTATGCTCCAAATTCCCCCTATCCCTCAGTGGGCAATACCTGATACTATAGCCAGAGTGGTGGACAAGGACGCCTTTAAATGAATTTCCATTACTAATTTAAAGTAAGTTGTAAATAGAAGCAATTTCAGGCATAAAATGGCCATCATATATTCACAGGAACACTTTCTTCTGGGCTTTATTTTAAGTCGGCTGTTCTTTTTGGCTGACTTTCTCTATAGCCTCAGCCTCAGATTCCAAGAGACACAATTACCTGCAGCCAGCTGTTCTGGAATCCTGAACAAAGAACTCTTACTTTCTGAAAGATTGCCAGATAGAGCTTTCTATGCCTTTAGAGGATCAGTGACTCCTTCTCACTAACTTTCCATCTCATAATGTTAACCCTCTCCTGACCCAATCAACTTGTATATTTTTAATGCAGGACAAATAAGACAGTACAGGAGAATATGTGGAGATAAGTCCTCCAGTCCTGGATGGGGTCACACTTCCCCTAAAGGACTGTGTTCGTAGCCTGGGGGTACTCTTGGACTTGTCGCTCCGTCTGTCATCTCAGGTTGATGCGACAGCCAGGAGCGCCTGCTATCAGCTTCAGCTGATACACCAGCTGCGACCCTTCCGGAAGGAGAAAACCTAGAAACGGTTGTACATTCGCTGGTAATCTCTCGTCTCGATTTCTGCAATACGCTCTACATGGGGCAACCCTCATGCAATGTTCAGAAGCTGCAATTGGTTCAAAACATGACAGCCAGATTAGTTACAGGGAGTTCTAAATTTGATTCTATTACACCTATTTTAGAATTCCTACACTGGCTGCCTGTTAGCTTCCAGGCACAGTATAAGGTGTTGGTTATTACCTATAAAGCCCTGCATGGCTTGGGTCCAGCATACTTGAGGGAATGCCTCCTTCCATACAGTCTTTCCTGCACATTCGGGTCCTTTGGGAGGAACCTACTGCAGCCAAAGAAAACCAGGCTGGTGGCGACCTCCCAGAGGACCTTTTCTGTTGCCGCTCCAAAAATACAGAATGACCTGCCGGAGGAGATCCGCCATATAACATCATTGGAGGTCTTCAAGAAGGGAATAAAGACGGATTTCTTCCAGCAGGCCTTCCCTAACTCAGACTTTTTAACAGTCCATCTGTCTCACTGCCCCAATTGGATTTTTTCTAATTTTATTGTGAATTCAAATTTAATGTTTTTAACATTACTAATTTTGATTACTGTATTATGTTTTTTATGCTGTAACACATTGTTATTTTTGTATTGTGTTTTTTTAACTGTTCCCCATTTGCTGTTAAAAATAAATAAATATATTTATTATCATTATTATCATTATTATATTATTATTATTCATCACAGAACTACCATATATACTCATCTATAGGTTGACCTCATGTATAAGTCAAGGACAGGTTTGGGGGCCAGAATTATGGATTTAGATATGACCTATGGATACATCAAGGGTAAAATTTAGGAACATGTAACGAAGGATCTAAAGAATGAAGCAAAGGAAAATGATGCCATAGAACTTACAAAATTCCAGCACGCATAACTGTTTGTGCTCACCCTAAAGGCTGGATGGATGAGAGAGTAGAGGGGGGTAGGTGCTTCCAAGACAGATTATTTTCTTGCCTTTTACCAGAGGATGGATCTTTTTTAAAAAAAATAAAACTTAAAATACAGTATTTATATTGACCTGTCAATAAGTTGACTCAGGACCATATTTGTAACTGCTTACCTTTTAATGTCATTAATGAGCCTGTTCTTTTCCTGGACCACTCGCTTGTGGTGCATTCGATGGAAGTCACGTTCTTTCTGCACTTTTAGTAGTGCTTCTTTAGCTTTGCTGCAAGAAATAAAAAGTAGTTATAGCTCCTTCAATTGATTTCTGATCTTCTTTGAGGGAAAAGGGCATCTAGCATGAGGATTCACAGTACCAGGCCAAGTAGGCAGAATTCAACTGAAAACTGAACCAAGGAATGGTTCAACTTCTCATTTCCTACCTTCAAGATAGAGACAGGATCCATGTAAGGTCCTCCATTTCTGTTCTAACAGATATAACTTTTTTTATAAAAGTGAACAAAAGCAGTACGAGAGTAGCTAGGATTCCAGCTGAGCAGACAACCCTCTCTGCTGCCTCCCTTCAAATGACAGATTTCTCATTCCATATATAGTAGGAGTCTTTGCTGAAGAACTTTGAGAATCACTTTGCTTGTGTGGGAACTTAGTGCAACGGTCCTGTAGTTATTGCAGTCTTTTGTGTCTCCCTTTTTGTGGTTGGGAATGTATACTAATCACTTTCAATCCGTGGGCCACTACTTTGTTTTCCATATTTGTTGGCAGATTTTAGTTATAACTGGGTTCTGTCTCTGTGGACTGTAGTAGTTCTATTGGTATGTCATCTGTTCCTGGTGATTTATTCTTCCCAATTGCTTTGAGTGCAGCTTTCACTTCACTTTCCAAGATTTTTTGTTCATATTTATAAGTTTATTCTTCCCATGTGTCATTGAGATTTATTTAATTCTTTGGTATATTGTAACCATATTATTATTATTATTATTATTATTATTATTATTTCATCATAGTAAATTATTCCTTTTCTGATCATAGCATCCCCAACCCCTCAAGCCCACCGGTGTAAATTCCTCTTCGAATTCCCAAATCTTATTGAAGAGGCTTCTGGTCCCTCCTTTTTTGATATCATCTTCTGTTTCTCTGCATCGATTGTTCTAATAATCTGTATCCTTGTCCTTGTGCATTAATTGTTGGACAGCAGTATTCATGGTTGTGTTCCTGTTTCCCTTTTCCTTTGGTTCTCATGCTTCTTTAACAACGTGAAGTATTTTTGTCCACAATCCATTGTTTCTTCCCCTTCTTTTTGGCCACAGATATCATCTTTCTTTATTACTGTTTGACTATGGCTCTGACTTCTGCCCATAGTTCTTCTGGTTCATAGTTCTTTCCAGTCAACTAGACTTAACAGCACAAATCTGTTTCTCACACTTTCTTTAAATTCTGTTAGAATGTTCTTCAGATTTTGAATTTTTCTTCATCTTTATTCTAATTCTGGAGATTAGTAGTTTGTGGTCTGTGCTGCAGTCTACATCTGGTCTTGTTTTTAGCACAAGAATTGAGCTTCTCCATCTTCTGTCACCTCTTATGTAAGCTATTTGGTTTTTGTGTTGACCATTCATTGATATTCATGTGTACAATCTCCTCTCCAGTTATATGAAGAAGTATTTGCAATGAATAGATTGTTGGCCTCACAAAATTCTATCAGTCACTCTCGTCTCCTGCTTCGTTTCTTGAACTAAACCCAATTCTCTCTGCTATCTTTGATTCTGCTCTGTTTCATACTTTGGCATTCCAGTTGCCTATGATTGCCAAGCAGTCCTGTTTTGGTATGTTGTCAGTTTCTTACTGGACTCTGCCCTAGAAATTTTCTTTTTTATCCTAGGTCCATGGCCGGTGCATATACCTGGATAATGGTGACATTTATTGGCTTTTCCTGAAACGTTATTGAAGTGATTCAGTCAGACTTCACATATTATCTTTTGACTGATTTTGCTACATCTTTCCTCACTATTAATGGTATTCTATTCTTTCTCCTCTTCATTTCCTAAGTAGAACCCTATGTCCCATTCCTATCCATTTTAGCTCACTCATTTCTAATATTGCTATGTTTATACATTGCATTTCCTTTTTTACTTTGTCTAATTTCTCTTAACTCATGCTTCTCACGTTCCATATACCTATAACATGTGTAGCACAGTTTTGGACTTTCTTTCCATTCTTAAATGGAATGTGTGATTTGCTGTCCTATTTTATCTTTATCTTTTATCTTAAATGTGTGATTTTCTATCCTATTTTGTTCTGTTGTGCTCTTGACCACATCTCTATTTGTATTTACCCTCTGTTCTGCCCTTTTACCTCTCTGTTTGTGTGCAGTCTCTGTCTCTTGTTCTGTTTTGGATTGTCTCATCCTGCTGTTTTCTTGGTGAGAGGTTATCACAGGTAGGTTCATCTTGGCAGTATTTGCATGGGTTAGCTATGGTGTCACTGGTGCAGTGTCTGAAAGATCCTCCTTCAGTGTAACCCACCACACTGCTGCTGTCCAGTAGTTGTTTTCCACCCACCTTAGAATTCATTCCAGATCCTCTCCAGCCCTCCTCACTTTCTTGCCTTCAAAGTCTCCTCCCTTCAGGTTCATCCTCTTCATTGCCTGACTCCCTTAGACCCTCTAGGTCACATTGGCCTCTGGTGGTGACAGTGGCAAGGTGTCCCTCTCCTGTTGCTGCAGTCTCCCCCTACTGTTGCTGTCCGCCTTCTTCAGACCCTCTGCACTGTGGATGCTGGGGGCAATGGAGATCCAGCTGCTCCCCTGTCTTTTCGCTGGTCACTTCTCTCAGACCTTCTGGCTGCAGTGGTCTCCAGGGACAGCAAGGATACAGCCGCCTCCATCTCAGCCCTCAGACCATGGTGGTCTTTGGCTTTAGGAGATGCTCTTTTCCCTCACTGCAGAACGGAAGGCATGTTCCAATGAGAAGTAGCAGGACTCAGATGCCCAGTGCCATTTCCACAGCCATCTCTGTTTCCTTCCACTTCCTTCTCTTCACAGCAGCAGCAGCTTTCTCATGATGCTCAGGCATTCTTACTCCATGACCTCCATTATAATAACATAATAATATAATTAGTCCAGTCATTGGAGGTGATATGGAAACTTCTAGAAACTGACCTGTTGTTTCAAATCAACTCTGCCACAAAGGTTCAGAATCCAAAAAGGGCATATCAATGGGATTACCAGAGTGGGAGGGTAAACAGGTTCATCACTCATCTGCTCGTTCAGAGAGGGAAGCAATAGCTGCCACACAGCCTTAAGGGAGGAACAGTGACTAATCTGGAACTCTGTTTAAGATAGATTCCTGTGCCTTTCCCTATTCAAAGCCTCCTTCCTATGTACAACAGTGGACATGTAGAGAAAAACAGAGTCCATTATAGTACAAGGAACATAACCAAGTTCATGCTGTCAGGAACAGAGCTACTGTAGCTTTCATTGGACATGTAACCTTTCAATCTCTCAGGAATTCATAATTATGATAGTAGTACAAAAACTGGAGGTGGGGAAAGTAACAGAGAAGACTAGAAATTCAGGCAGATATTGTGTCCATGAGGTCTGCAGGTAAACTCAGTTCCCAAGAGAATTGTGACAGCACAGAGCAGAATTACAGAGAACTATGACAACCTATATATAAAAGTAGAATAACATCCAAAATCCACAAAACCTTTATTGGGCTAACCAAAAAGCACAAAATACATTATGCAAGCTTTCGAAACTTCACTGGCTTCTTTATCAGGCAAAAGTGTTAAAAATAATACAGGAAAAAGACAAATATGACAAGAAGAATTATGACAGCAATTTACGTCTCTACTGGAAAGCAAACATTAGCATAATCTGCACATCTGATTGCTGAAGAACATGTCCCTGAGGAAACCCAAGTGTGAGACAGGAAAATCTATTAACCATAGGTTAAAATCTATTAATCAAATCTTGTCATGGAAAATCCATTATGATTTATCAATAGTAATAACAATGTAAATGTTGAATTTTGTGCTCTGCATTTTGGAAATCAATTCTGCTTATGTGTTTTGTCAGCCAAACAAAACAAAGATAAGGAAAAGTGGTATTTGAGTTCTAATAGAGTAGCTGCTCTATATGTGAATATTTATTTATTTATAGTAGAGTATTTCTGTATCGCTTTCCAGTCCACAAGAGCTCCCAAGGTAAACAGGAATGCTTCCAAGTAGCTACATCCTACAGCTGGGTAGATATAGTAACAAAGGCAATACTTTATATGAATAGCAGGAAACCCGGACATGCAGCCTAACTTGACATTTTTGGTTTCCCATCAGCTGTGACCAGATAATCGTGTCTGCAACAGCTATAAATGCTGTCAGACCACAAAGGTCAGGGACCAGTCCACTGGACTGAGCAGAAAATACTGTCTTCTAAATGGGATGTAACCTAGAGAATGGTGAAAACACTTGCAGTTTGCTATTACTCTGAGAGAAATGCTATTTCACAGATAGAAGTGTGCTCTGAAACAACCCCCTCTTCTTGCCTTCTGAGTTTTAAGAATTATTGAACAGGGGGGAAACACCTCTCCAACCCAACAATTTCCATTGCTGCTTCTCCCTTGCTAGTAGCAGGGAACCACCATCTTGGACGCAAGACTACTGGTAGTTAGTAGAGGCTTCTGCCTCTCAAAAAGCATCAGTTTCTTTTTCATTCATTACATTTCTTAACCCTTGATCCCAAACCTCTGAAGATGCTTGGGGTACCTCTACAGTATGTTTCTTGTTCAGGCAACCTACCACAGAGAAGCTCCTCTTGCCAAAAACAAAACAAAACAAAAACTTTTCATCTATTTGTTAGGAACCAGGCATACTTCATCCTCCTAAAAGGAGTTACTGTGACTCCATATTTCATCCGCTTTGCCACAAAAATGAAAAGAGTACAGACATTTGTTCATTCCTGACCCTCAGTCCACTCCAATACAGTCAACAGGAAAGATATCCAAAGCTCTGATCTAGGGAAGCAAGTCTCTGCTCCAAATCTGAAATGAAGCAAATTGTCAGCTCAAAGCACAAAACAAACCACTATCTGAAACAGTTTCAGAAGCCTTTGTTTTCTGTACTTAAATATGCCTAGAAACCACTGGGCTTAGTGCAAAGCACTGCTGGCAAGATAATGCATGGACAAATTAACTTCCTTATTCACACACATAGCTATTATTCTTTGTCCTGGATTTTTAGAATATACATTGTCACTAAGTTATCTGACACAAATATTGTGCAGACATTTCTATCCTTGTCCCTTGCACTGGGATTGATTTGAGGTTGTTCAAAATCCTGCTTAATGTGTGCTTGCTCCTGGCTTGCTCTCAAACATCAGAAGGACAACCAAACTCCATGCAATAAAAATACATTCCCAAAGAAATATTAGACTGAGAGCTGATGGGCTCAGAACACAACTACTGTCTAGTGCATACACACACACACACCATGATGTTTTGGGTTGAGCCCTGGCAAGTTCATTTTCTTCCAGGAATGAACATAGAGACAGATGCAACAATCACTTTTCGAGGCCAAATTCATCTCTAAGGGATAGCTTACTGCTGACTCTTTTTAGACAGTGGCTTTCCTCCTTGCATATAAAATAATAATTCATATAAAACATGAATTATTTCATATTTCATAACATTTTCTAATGCATGCACACTGAAAAGCAAATTATGCTACCAATTTCCCTAATCTTACAGAGTTTACATTCGTATTTCATACGTACTGTATATTCTTATTAGATTATTAAATTACAGTTGTAAACTGCTTAGGAGGTATGAAGCTATATATAAATGAAGTTGTTTGTTTTTGTTTATATAATTCTTAAAAGATGCAGTGTGGACATCTCACATTTCAACAATACAGAATTTAAAATACAGGTAACTTGAAATCAATACAATATGCTGCAATTTGACACTTATGATATGTTCTCTTGTACACAGCTGTTTGTATTGTTCTCTGTATTTTGGTGGGGTACAAATGGTTTACAGAATCTTTGGAAATACAAGCATCAAATATCTGGCTAAAATAACATTGCATCTATTCCCCAGCCTACAAATTCACACCCATGTTTTCAAGCAGTAGTAGTTTCTTCCCCCATTAACTTCAGTACTGAAGTATTTCTCTTCAGTACTGTTTACATGTCCGCTATAGTTGGGAATACACTACTGTATTGCTCATGTTCTGGTCTATAACTGTAATAAAGATGAACTGAACTGAACACTATTGCTCATTACACCTACCTCAGTTCTTTGCTTAGTTGATATTCCATGTGCACTTTTATAGAGTAAGAAAAATATTTTACCCAATTTTCACTCCAAAGGAAGATCCAAAGGAAGATCAGTTACTCTATTTATTTACAAAATTAGTTAGCAGAAAACCATTTGCATAAAAAATTAGAAAATCCCTCAGAAGCATGAACTGAATTTCATTTTGCCCTTTGTTTTCTGAACCCTATTTGAGCACTTCTGTTTGTGGACTGGACACACAAACTGAGATGAGGCTAGAGCAGTGATTCTTAGCCTTTTGGTCCCCCTACTGTTTTGGGCTTCAGCACACAGAATCCCTGACTACTGGCTCTTCTAGCAGAGGCTTCTTGGAGTGGAAGTCCAAAACATCTGGAGCACCAAAGGATAAGAACAACCTATCTAGAAGATTGTGTAACAATTTGATATGCCCCACATCCTTGCTGTCATCTAGTCCCTGACATGCGATTCATTATTTCCATAAATTTTAACTGTTGTGTTTTAACCTCTTGTTGCAACCCGCCCCGATTGCTTGCTCAGAGGGGCGGGCTAGAAACAAAAATTATTATTATTATTATTATTATTATTATTATTATTATTATTCTATCCAGTTGGCACTTCATTATAACATATTATGTGGACACCATTCAGTCAAACACAAGCATCCCATTGACCTCAATTAACTGCTTGGAGTCCTTGCAGTTAAAGCTAACTATAAATTGTGCAAATGGCTAAGTCTCAGAGAGATTAACATAAGAAATTAAAAAGACTTCGTTTTCTTAATTTGGCAAGATCTAGCCCCAAGTGAAAAACAGAAGACCCATTAACAACAGTAACAACATACTTGGCTGCAAATTTATAGCTCTCCGTTTCCTTCCTTAAATATTTGTTTTCCCTCTCCAGCTGTTGATTGCAGGTGTATGCATCTGGAACAAATCCAATGTCTTTGGGTTCAAGCATACCTCTCTGCATCAGTTCGTACCTGAAATTAAATAAATGAAAACTTTTCTTCATACATTTAGAAGATTCATAGATGGAATCTTGTACCCACAGTGCAGCAACAAGTGTTTCCTGTGACTGTGGGCCACTCTAAACAGCCAATATTAGATATCCTGCTACTAAACAGAAATGCCAAACAAATAGGACCCCCACAAGTTGCAATCAGCGCATTTCTTTCCTAGAAAGTTATTGAAACATATTTTTTACTTTTGAGGGCTTGGGGTTAGGGAAGAGCACTGGTGCAAAAGGTATCACAATTAAACCAAGTTTGCAGTGCACATCTCTTATGCGGAGTAAAAAAAACCTATTGTTGTATTAAGACCCAGTTTTGTTGGGAAGAAAGCTCATGCAATAAATATGGTCTGGGTACTTCCACATTGTATTTTGAAAGATGCAGTGGATAAATTATATCTAATAAAGCAGAAATTAGCAGAAAACATATGGTGGTCTACTAGAGCACCATGGTCCATTTGTACAGATCATCAAAAACCTACCGGTTTGTTTCTAACAATTATTGGTACCGTAAAAATGTGTTAAACTAGACAGTCTTTGATCCTAAGCAGCAAGGTGTTTTTTTACACATTCTAAAGTGAAAATACATAAGCAGGATCACTAACTACGACTAAAGTTATACCTTGTCTATTAAAAGATGTATTATCTATTAAAAGCAAAAGTAAGGATTTTTGCTTTGAAAATGTCAGACATGTCAACAGGCTTAAAAAAAAAAAAAGTAGACCATGTTTCAATGACATAAAGGTAACATTAAGTTGAGGAAACTCAAGGCACTGAGGTAGAGACAGAGATAATCCAATAACGCTGGAAGAGAATGTGAGTAAGCCAGGTCTCAGCTGGCAGTTACCCAAAAGGGTGGAAAGGAAAAGAAGGGACAGCAAAACTGTGAGAATTGGCGGGGGGGGGGGAATACAATCTGAAGAAAAAGAGGGATGTCAAGACTAGGCTGAAGGCTATGCAGAGCAACAGGAGGCTCAAGGAGGCCTTTAGGGCAATGCATTGGAGTTGGGGAACAAAATAAAATGAGGGGATCTGTTTGTGTGTTTTCGGTGTAATGGATGATGGTGCAAGAGTTGTTTATGTATGGAGAAGTGAGGCTGAAAAGGAAAACAAAATTAGTGACTACAATGGCTAGATCTTGTGTGCAGGCAATGTTGAGTGAGAGAATTTTGTAGAGGAGGGGAGATCTTGGGGGCTCAAAGGGCTGTGTTTTGTTTTGACACTCTGTTAAGCATTCAGTTGTTGGGCAAACTCCATATCTTGTAGCCTCCTCTGTATGATTTTCTGTGAAATGGATTTCTGTTGAGGAAAAGAAATATTGGGTTCAAAGATATAGATTTGTGTTTTGTGACTCAGACAACATCTTTGCCTTAAAAGATTAAATAGTAGGAGGGAATGTTCCTCTTAATGTTACGAAAGTGAGAAACATACTACAGTACTGCTAACAACTTGGACCATGAAGCTTTGCAGTTCTGGTTGCAAGCACAGATTTTAAAGACACATCAAGAATTAGAGCAATTATGATTAATTTGGACATTATATTCCTACTTCCTTATTTTATGAGGCATAAGCCAATATAGTATACCCTTAACTCTGGTCTTAAACCTCTCCAATCATTCTCTCCAATCATCAAACTGTACTTTAGTTTCTCTCCATCTTTGTAGGCAAAATTGGATGGAAAAAGGCAGAGGGATATTTCAAAATACCATTTCAGACCTTTTATGTTGTGAGACATCCTTCCCTTCCTCAGGCCAACTTACTGGCAACTGGTTTCTCCCACTCTCTCCCTTCACATCCACAAGCACACTTTCACATTAGAACGGAAGGAAAAAAAACAGGAGTTGTGTACTAAGTCTGAAGACTGATGGTGGGGGAGGGAATATGTACAAAGGGCAGCTATTAAATGGAGAAAGAAAAAGAAAAAAATCTGCAGCGATATTTGAGAGAGAGAAGACCATGCTTCCTGGCCTTTTCAACACTAGTTTTGAAAACAGATGCTTGCTGGGCTTGCCACAGAAGTAGCAGCATTGTTTAATTTTTAGAAAGAGACCCACAAAGGCTCAGGAGCTTATATGAACTAATACCATCTGTGCTATTAGCCCTTCCATTTAATTCTCAGGGAGGGAGAGGCTGCCACTTGCTGGGTACAAAGGTAAAGGTATTCTGCATGTGTGCAGAGGCATTTTGATTGTATTCTTGATGCCTAGTAGCCTAACAACAGATGTTCGCTGTGTGCAGCAGCAAGTAAATGAGCCACTATGCCAGTATGTTTGAAGTTTTGAGTGACACAGAACTAGTGACAACTAAAATGACTCACACAGGATATGTTTAGGCCCAAAACAGCATAAGGCTAAACCTAGTGAAGACTACAAGTGTGCAGTATTTCTGCACGCAGAAGAGCTGACATTTTTTTTTCAAAGTCTCTACAGGATTCTATGCGAACTGCATTTCTTAACACTATGGGTTTTAGAGCCATAGAAAAAAAGGCATATAGCTTCATGACAGAAAATAACCAAGGTTGCAGAACATTCAACATCTAACATGTTAGATGTAACCTAGTGAGCTATTTTCTGAGCTATTGACATTTTTCATTTTAAAAAGGAAAGGAAGGAGAGGAAAGGAATTCTAAAAAAATATACTAGAAAGCTTTTCTTGAAAAACTGGGGAAAGTTTTGCTTTACAGACCTATGTTGGGATTCTGATGTTTAGATGATTCTTTCATTTAGCATATCCTTGAGTAACTTTGCACAGGCTAAAAGCTAAAACTTAATCCACATAAGGCATAAATATTATGGTTTGGGAAATAGTGGGCCTGGTTGGTGATGCACAACCGGCTCTAGATGGGATGGCAAGGATAATAATGCCTCAATATAAAGCATATTGTCACAGTTGTGGAAGTAGATGAAATGTAATAGGATCCAGAAAGATGTGAATTGTGACCCTTGCCCTAAAATTTCAGAGAGCAGGGTAAATCTTTACAGTGATCAGTTAGTATTGAAGTGTGAAAGCAATAAATCTGGTTATCAAAAGTCAGCTTCCCACGTTCAAAATTCTCTGAGATGATTCTTCTTTTTGTATATGAAGTAGTGAGGAATCTTGTATTAATATACAGAGTGTGTCATGAAGCCACTGTCTTTGTTCATACCTCTGCTAATGAATTAGAATTTGTGGATAAAAAAACCATTCAGCTGTTTCTCTTTCTAGTCATCCTACGTAATTTCCTGGTTCAAGGACCATAACCTATAAATCACTTACTGTGTTGAGGAATGCTGAAATGTTTTGCAACCCGTTTGGGGATACTGACATTTCCAATTTTAAATACAGTCAGCCCTCCATATCCATGGGTTTTTTTATCCATGGATTCAAGCATCCACTGTATGAAAATATTTTTAAAATGTATAAATTCAAAAAAGCAAAGCTTGATTTTGCCATTTTATGTAAGGGGCACCATTTTACTATGCCATTGTATTTAATGGGACTTGAGCATCTATGGATTTTGGTATCCATAGGGAGTCCTGGACCCAAACCTGAGTGGGTACCAAGGGCCCACTGTGTGTGTCCATTAATCCTCTCATATAAATTGTCTAATGTAGAGAGTAGAGGGGCATTGCTGGCATTTGTTGTTAACTGCCCTTGAGTCGATCTCGACTCATGGCAACCCTGCTGATGAGACATCTCCAAGACTCTCTATCTTCCACTGCTATGCTCAGCTCCTGGAAACTCATACTCATGATCTCTTTAACAGTCCATCCATACTGCATGCAGCCTTCCTCTCTTTCTACTTCCTTCTACCTTTCCTAGCATTACTGTTTTTCCTTTCCTGAACCCCGCTTGGACCTCTTAGATTTCTCTCTCCAGGTATGGTTGGAGTCTGTGTTGTAGGATTTTGAGCATAAGTTTGCTTGCATGGGATATTAGTGCTATTTATTTATTTCCAAGATTTATATCCTGCCTTTCTCCCGCAGTGCTATGGTTCTATAGTTGCTGCAATCTTTTGTGTCTCCTTTCTTTGAGATGGGGATGTATATGGATCATTTCCAGCATCCGATGGCATATATTACATTGGATATAGAGCAAGTAAATGTACCTCTGATGTTGTGACTGATGTTATTGGCCCAACCTAATATTGTTCCAAGAGCAGATGTCTGAACTGAGTTGGCATCTGAGCCTGTGGCAGGGTCTTGTTCCTATATTACCATGCAGGCCATGCATCCTGTTGCAAGTGGACAAGTTATCTGCTGATTGGAGTATCCACAGCTTGCAATGCCCCATATTATTCAATAGAGGGTGAATGCTCATGGAAATGTTGACGCAGATGTGTGTACGTTACTGCCCATTGAATAATATGGGGCTTGAACCACCTCATTTTTCCCATTGGGAGGGCAGAAACAGACCCCTTCAGACAGGAAGGATCCACTATAGTTGTTTAAGATCTGAAGGTTGTCTGTAAGCCAATAAAGGCGTACCTCCCAGGGCTTGTGAAAGGGCTGTGTTATTTTCCAGAACTGGTTGTAGCTCATTGATAATGCATTTGAGTGGTCTCCACTGGGGACTACAGGTGACCATTAGGGAGTGTTCTGTCATTTTGTGGTTTGTTTTATAGTAAGTGGTGCCTGGGTATTAATCATGCCTTGTCAATTTGTTTCTTCACCTCCTTAAGTGGGTACTGTAGTTTGAGGAAAGCCTCTTGTAAATCCAGAGTTCTGAATCTATCATGTGGGTCAGAGTAGAACCAATTGTATAGGAAGTCTTGGGTGTAAACAATATATTTGGTATTGTGTTCTGGGTGGAAACTGGAAGCATGTAACTATGTTAAGCAACCAGTGGGTTTTCTATAGAGAATGGTGCTTAGATGTCCATTGTGCAGTTGCACAGTGGTGTCAAGAAAATGCATTTATTCTATAGATTCTTTCGAATGTCTACCTGCATAAATAGATTTCTGCAAACAAAGAAGAAGTGACTTAATGCAATACTTTGTCAGTGAGTGCTATAAATAAAAAAATATGTAATAATGTTATATTTCAGCTGAAACATTTATCTGAAAGCAAAACGGTTATTTTTTATATCCAAAGAAACATAGAAATCTCAAGCTGTGGTATAAATACATCAATTATCATGCCTAATTTAATTAAAGATTACTTCTCAAACAGGCTTTCATATCTAAGAGGGTCATTTAATAAATGAGCTGAGCACTTATAGGTGTAAATGAATCAACTTTCTCAGCATTAATTATTTTCTCATTTCAAATCTCATTAGAGTTTGATCACACCATGGATCAGCTGTATATTAGCCAGAAAAAGATACTTGTACAAAGAGAAATTTGCTAAATATAATTTGCTTTCACTTATTAATGATGCCAATTAAGAATTTAAAACCAATTTTAAAACATTTATAAAATACAGTTTAGGACATTCGCTCACGAACAACTCACAAACCATTAAACATGGTGCTTTAACATTGCAAACACTAATCCAGAAAACATTTGTTCCTTATGTATACTTTCAGATGTAAGAAAAGAATCCAGAAAACTGACTTGTCACATCATTTCATGAACATTGCCTTTATAAAAGGATCATAGTTCTCCAATAACGACAAAGATCAAGATAAAAATAATGACAAAGATCAAGATAAAAGTGTGCAATTTTTACTATAACTCATGTTGCCATGGCTACACCAGTGTCTGCTACAGTAAACAAGTGAAATATGAATAACAGATGTGTTTTTTTAAATACTTAAAAAACATGACATGAGTAATGTGTGGACTTATTACAGTAAAAATTGATATGTACTAAGATAGCCTGGGCAAACTTGTAAATTGTGCAACAGCCCTTTGTTGTTAACTGCCCTCGAGTCGATCTCAACTCATGGCACCCCTATGGATGAGACATCTCCAAGACCCTCTGTCCTCCACTGCTCTGCTTAATTCCTGCAACCCCATAAAATCCGCAACCTCCTTAATACAGTCCATCCATCTGGCATGTGGCTTTCCTCTCTATTTCCCTCTACCTTTTCCAGCATTATTGTCTTTTCCAATGAGTCCTTCCTTCTCATGATGTGTCCAAAGTACGATAGCCTCATCTTGGCTTCCAGGAAAGTTTCCAGCTTGATCTGCTCTAGGATCCATTTGTTTGGCTGTCCATGGGATCCTCAGCATTCTTCTCCAGCACCACATCTTAAATGAATGGATTTTCTTCCTATCTTCTTTCTTACCTGTCCAGCTCTCACATCCATACATGGTAATAGGGAATACGATGGCTTGTATGATTCCAAATTTTGTGCTCAGTGGTATATATCTGCATTTTAGAATTTTTTTCTAGTTCTTTCATAGGCACCCTCCCCCTTCTTAATCTTTTTCTGATTTTGTGACTGCAGTCCCCATTTCTATCAATGTTTGATCCCAGGTATGGGAATTCTTTTACTATTTCTATTTCTTCATTGTCTAAGTTGAACTTGTGAAGGTCCTCGGTGGCAAATTGTTTTTGTTTTCTTTACGTTCAACAATAGGCCTGCCTTTGTACTTTCTTCTTTGATCTTCCTTAGTGGGTGTTCCAGGTCTGTGAAGTTTGCTTCTAGTACTATGGTATCATATGCATATCTTAGATTGTTGATATTCCTTCCTCCTATTTTCACTCCTCCTTCTTTTGTATCCAAGCCTGCTCTTCTTATAATATGTTCTACATACAAGCCGAATAGATAGGGTGAAAGGATACAGCCTTGTCTGACCCCTTTGCCAATTGGGAACCATTCTGTTTCTTCGTGTTCTGTTCTGGCAGTACCCTCTTGTCCTGAATTTAGATTCCTCATCAGGACTGTCAGATGTGTTGGCACTCCCATGTCTTTAAGAGCATTCCATAGCCTTCCATGATCTATGCAATCAAAGGCTTTGCTACAAAAAGTACATGCTGATTTTTCTTTTGGAATTCCCTGGTGCACTCTATTAGCTATCTTATGTTTGCAGTGTGGTTTCTAGTGCCTCTTCCTGGGACTTTTTGGGCTGAAGGAAGGAAGAAAGGCTTTTTATATAATTAACTTCCAAGACATGTCCCTACTATAGGTTCTTGGAACTGTCTTTTGAAAATGAAGCAGCCAGACTGGTGTCAGATGTGCATTTTAGAGAACATGTAACACCACTCCTGCAAGAACTGTACTGGCTTCCAATTTGTTTCCAAGCTCAAATCAAGGCACTGTGTTGACCTACAAAGCAGGAAACAGGATACCTGAAAGACTACCTCCTCCCACATGAGCCTGCCAGAAATTTGAGGTCTTCAGAAGAGGCCTTATTGCATGTCCCAATATCTTGTGATATTAGATTGGTTGTTACACATAACAGGACTTTCTCCATGCCAGTGCCTTGACTGTGGAACTTCGTACACAAGGAGGTCAGGCTGGCCCCATCTCTTTTACGCTTCAGACAGGCAGTCAAAGCAGTGCTGCTCTGCATGGCAGTCAGTATTTGAAATTGCTGTTTTAATTATTACAGAACTGAATTCGAGGATTGCTTTTAGGAGACTTTAAAGAATACTTTAGTAAGTTTTAAAATGCTTTTGTCTTTGTATTGTTTTAACTGGTTTTCATTTGTTCATCTCCTCGGGAGCTCTTGTGGGCCGGGAAGCAATATAAAAATACTTTTCATCATCGTCGTCGTCGTCGTCATCATCATCATCATTGAAATATTTGTGGAGTCCATGCAGGAAAAAAAAAATCACCCACTGAATGGCTTTGCAGCCAATGTTTGGTTGTTTCTGACAAACCCACAGAAAGGGATTCTGTTTTTAAATCTATTCTAACAAAGTTCTAACAGGATTTGAGACTAAAATTTAATCATGATACATCAAAGCTTATGTCCCAGAACAATCTGCACATATTAATGTGGAAATCATGTAAGATATTCTTCACTGAATTACTGAGTAGCTATATCCCCAAGGAACTGGCTTATTTACTTGAAGAAAATGCCTACTAGTAATGAAAATGGATTAAAACCCAGCCGCACGACACCCAAAATAAAGATGGCACTACATTCAACATCAGGGGGAAAATAAACAAACACCAGAATCCTTTGTCCACAAAAGCAAAGGATCAGATTCACCAGGGCACTACTACCTCATAGGCACAATTATGTAGAATTTGTAGTCCCCATTCCTAAACTCTGCAACATCTGATTTCAGTTGAAGCAATTCAGTAAATTCGCCTTGCCCTCTGCTCCCTCTCTCCACTTCTTCCAATTTTAGCCCATTTTCTATTTATTGATCTATATAAATGTGCCAATTACAAAGGATGTAAGCAAAGGGACTTTTATTGAATCTGACACCACTTCATTATGTGCACGCTACTTGAATGAGGAGCCTCACACTAGAGAGGTCTGAGCAGATCATTACCTTTGCTTATAACTTTTATGGTAAAAAAGGTACTTTATCTGAGCATCCACACACCTAGAGCGGGCAACTACAAAGACAGCAGAGTCACATTTTGATGCATCTGAAGTGATGTAATGTGGCCATTTTGGCTGATTTTCAGCCTTCTTTTGTTTGGGGAGGTGTCTTTTGCAGGTGTTTGGGTTCTTAGGTGTGAGGAGGGTAAGCCACCATATTGGATGGATTTGAGGTGCATTTTGGGGAGCCTGAGAGATTGGACAGCTCACACCTTGTGCACCACAGCCATGGAATATAACAAAAGCTGTATTTCTCTATGATACTGATGTTAACTGAAGAGGAGTATGGAACTAAGGCTAAGCTAGGCTAAAAAAGACATGGGAAGCAGATATGAACACTCAAACTAATGTGACCTAACAGGAATACTTATGGACAGAATCTCTAAAAACAAACCAAAGATACGTAATATAAAGAAATGTCATTTGAAGTGCTTTACAGGTAGCACCTTACCCTAGTAAAGATTTATCATCTAATTGATTCCTGAATTGTACATTAATGTTGATGGGGCAACCTCCTCTACATGCACATCCTCCTAGATCTACAGGTTCAATGTACAGTAGTGTCCATCTCTCCGAGTCAGATAATTTTCAAATAATAAAAACAATCAACCAAACTCAATGTTAAATTTATTTGAAGGGAGAATAAGAATTACCAACATTAAAAGTCAGTTAAGTAACAAAATAGTGATGTTAAAAATTGCTACACAATGAGATCCAAGCTTTCTGAAAAGCTTATGCATCCTTTCATTACATCTTTTATGAAAGTTTAATTTCTCATTGCCCTTCATATCTATAAAATGTAAAAGTAGCTATATCTGAGAGCATAGAGCTATGCTCACACAGAAAAAAAACCCTGTCTCTATTACAAAACAAAAAACATTTCTGAATTATCAGAGCCAAAATATATTTGAGAAAAGGTTTACCATTCAGTTTGAAAACAGTCCAGTGTTCTGTTCATGCCCATTCTTATTAGAAAATTACAGAGGAAGTCATCTACAACTTCAGGTGTTTCAGAAAGGGAATGCTTAGTAATCTGGCCTGATCGCTGAGCCTAGAAAGAAAATCCACTATTAGAAATATAAAGAATCTGTATGCCTCATAATTGCTTTTCAAAAAACAATAGCACACTTTTTAGTCATCAGCTACTTGGATTCTTTACTACATAAATTACAGTGTGATAAACAGAAATATAGCATTTTTTTTTCTCATGGCCTTGCATCATACAGCAACTTAATGGGAACTGTAATGAATTTCTCCAGGTTTTGGTTCATGCACAGGAAACACTTTGGGCTCATTAAGATAATAAAGTTTGTGTACCATCAACAGCACGTGAGACTTTGTTTCCTTTATCTGGTTCATGCAACCCAAATTGCCCTAAAGTCAGCAAGTGTAGTGGATTAATACAATATTTCCCAACTTCTTGGATATTTGATCCTAAATGTTTTTAAACTGTTTAAAATTAGTGCTGTTTAACAGGATAGCTTACTTGCTTTTTAAACTTTTTTAAATTATAAATATTGTTTTTAGTTATATTTTGTCTGAATCTGTATTATGAGATGCCTTGGATCCCATATTGGCAGAAAGATTAAATCTAAAAAAACAGATAGATAGATAGATAGATAGATAGATTATTCCATCCATCTTTACCTAGAAAATAAGAATCCCACTAATTAGGGCTATTATTTATTTATTTATTTTTAGATCAATGAACAGGTAAAATCTGAGCCCACTCCAGTTCTAATATGCAACTAGCTTCACTCAACAACAGACTATGGGTGGTATTTGTGTTGCTATAGCTGCATTTAATCATACATCCAGGAGTTTCAGTAAATTCAGCCTAGCAGCATGATATGAGTGTACTTGTGCATCCACATCAACTATACATGCATATTTCTATAGGCAGATTCTACTTTGAGATATATATGTATACAATGAAACACTACCAATGGCAAAATTAGTCAAAGAAATTAATACAAAACTTCCAAAAATGCCATGTTCTTGCCAGTTTCCTTCTGGACCCTTCCTCCTGGACTGCCAGGAGAAGAATGGAGGACAAGTGAGGGAGGAGGCCCTTTAACATCTGGCTCCCTCCAGCCCCGGACCATCTCAGCCAGGGTTGGCCCATAAAAGCCTTGGGCAATATTAACAGTATTATCTTGTAGTTAAATTTTAGTCTCCCCCTTTTTTAGGATGTTAAAATGTAATCTCTTAATTTTAATTTTTAATTTGCAACATGTTATGCTGCATTTGTTGTATTACTTCATTGTTTATTGCATCTGCTTTGTTAATTTTTGAATAGGGGGTTGGAATTGTTTTTTTTTTAAATAATTATTGATTGAATGTAAATTCTGTATTATTATTTTTTGCTGTTATTGTATTGTTTTGTTGTTATTGAATTTTTTTATTTTATTATGTATTGCTACGTTATATTTGCTTATTATTTCATGTTTATTGTTATTGCCTATATTATTCCCACTATTGTAAGCTGCCCGAATTCCCTGTGATTGGACGGGGTATAAATAAATCCTATTATTATTATTATTATTATCATCATCATCATCATCATCATCATCTATTTCCAAATGTGGGATTTGGTTTGGTTCAATTATGCAACTATATCTAGGCTATGTGCTTTATTCTGATGAATCATGAGGAAATGTGATCTATGTCAATCTAAAAATTTAACTCAGATAACTTACTTGTTCTCTCAATTTTAAATAAATCCTGCATGTGACAAAAAGTAAGTTAGAGTACATTATGCATTGTAAAACCACAAAAAAATAAGACAGCCACATATATTTAAGAACAAGGTGTTTACCATAATTTGGGCGTCAATGGCCTGTTCTTGCATAGTGTGCAGAGCTTTTGCCAAATCTTCATCACCTTCTTGAATGCTGAAGTCATTATCTGCTGGTACCTAAGATACAATTATAAATAAATATGAGTACTATGAGCACAGGAAAACAGTTTCAGACTGAATAACTGTATAATCTATTGCCATAATTCAGCAATCAGAAAACTGAGGTGAATAGGCATAACTTCGTAGTAGAGCACTGGCTCAGTGCTAAGGAAACCTGGAACTGGATTTTATTGTGGCACCAGAGCTCTCTGATGGAGAAGGCTAAATGTCCCACAAAACTACAGTTCCCAGAATTTCCTAGCACTGAGTCAGGGCAGTTAAAGTAGTCTCAAATTGGATTATTTCTGCAGTGTGTTTTGGACCTAAATCTAAAGAAATCTAAACCTAAATCTAAAGAAGGAACTTAACTAGCAGATCTGCCTGATACTGTGAGAGCTACTGCCTCCCTTGGAAGCCAATGGTGGCCTGTGTTAGATGGAGCAGTGGTCTGAAAGTGTGTGGCAACGCCTTGTATTTTGGTCCCCCTAGCCAAAAAATCTCCCTCATGCATTTCGGTTAATGAAACCACTCACAAATGCATGAGGAGAGGCATGCTGAGCAAATTTTTTGCAAGTACTAAGTTTGAATCCCTAGAAAGAGTTGTCTGTTCCTGCACCAAAAGTTCACAGGATGGGGACACCAAGACCCAAAGAAGAAGAGTGAGAAAAAGGGAGGGAGGGAGGGAGGAAGAGGGAGAAGGTGGTAGCAGAAAGAAAAAGAGGAAGAAAGTTGACATTTGACCCTGGTGGTCCTACATGCTATTGGGATACAGGTCAAGACAGATCAGACTGACAGTGTGTGTTCTTGAACAGTAAAAAGATTCCCTTACTCCTGGCCTTATATCGTCCATCCATTAAAATTAATTTGGAAACCCTATGTGCAAAAGTGGATCCAAACAAAAAGTATGACTACAGAAGATATACATAAATTCATCCTAGATAACAAGGCTATTTAAATAGTTAATGATTTCCAGTACTTTGGATCAAGCACAGATCAGAATGGAGAGGGAAATTTAAAAGAATTCTTTAAAAATTCTAGGAATGGGAAGGGCAGCTATGAAAGAACTAGACAAAATCCTAAAGTGCAAAGATATACAACTAAGGACTAAAGTCAGGATCTTCCAAGCCATGGCATTCCTTACCATCATGTACAGATGTGAGCTGGAGAGAAAGAAAATCAGTTCATTTGAGATGTGATGCTGGAGAAGACCGTGGAAGTTACTGCGGATGGCCAAAAAGACTAAAAACAAAGAGGGGGGGGTTGTATTGGAGCACATCAAGCCTGAACTCTTCATGGAAGCCAAGACGATCAAATTGTGGCTGTTGCACTATGGCCACATCATGAGAAGGCACACAATTCATTAGAAAAGCTAATAATGCTAGTAAAGGTAGAGTAGAAAGAGAGAAAGACTGCATGCCAGATGGATAGACTCAATCAGAGAGGTAGGACCTAAGCAGAGCAGTGGAAGACAGGGGATTATGGAGATCTTTCATCCATGGGATGGCCATGAATCAGGGTCAACTCATTGGCAGTTAATAACAAACAAACAAACAAACGGCTCAGGATATTCAGCTGTATCATTTCCACTTACATGAATACATGTACCTTAAAAGTGGGAATAGCTACATTGTCTGAAAGCAAATATTTATTTTTACTGATGGTGCTAAAGATAATCAGTCTTATATATAAAACTCCATATACTGTACTTTGTAATGCAAAGCTAGGCCTGCAACCATAAAAATGTCATTTAGGTGCTGTTGCAGTTAGATAAATTCTAACAGATCGAGTAGCCAGCACTGTCTCAGAACATCTTAAATGAATGCATATAACTGAGCTGGCAGTTACACAGTATTTAAAATTTTATTATGTAATACTTTTATGTTTAAAATTACGATTGTCTCAATATAATATTTTGCAATGTTTTTAGATACCAAGCCTACAAGGGTTGCAAATGAAAACATTACAAAATTAGTCATCCTAGCAAAGGCACGTCAACTGGGATCAAAAAATCAGAGAGCACATTCACTTATCCACATCTGAATTTAGTTGAGAATGCATGTTTATAAGCATTTTGTATTTAATGGACATTAAAATTGCTATACGGAGATAGTCCTTCTCCAATAGCAGGCAGAGGAGTCCATCCAAACAGAGGGAGATCCCAGTATTACAAGCATCCTACCTGTAGCTGCAAAATGTTCTCCCATGTGTTCCTCTCATGTTGTAGAGGAGAAAAAGGAGGCATGCCTGAAGAAGCTGTGGATCTACAGAGATCAAAGCCTGCCTATATCCCCAGCACACCCTTGAAATGGGCTGGAGACAGAGGGAATACCAGCACTGGAGTCAGACTAGTTTATCCGTTTTGATTGAGATTTCTATTTTTTAAAGCCAGCTGTAAAGGGCAAAAGAAGAAAGGAAAGGAATGCACTCCCTTCTAACCATCCAGCCTAGTTACTTTGCCTCTGTTTTGATGTCTTTATCTCCCACTGGATTGCTCTGTCTGTTTCTTACCTCTTCATACTGATAGTCATCTTCAGAGCTTTCTGTTACTGTAACCTCTGCATGCTCAGTTAAGTCTAAAACAGCAAATCATATTGGTTTCAAACATGACTTCACAGCACAGTTAATTTTCTTTTAAAATGTATATTCCACATTTTCCACTCTCAAAGTGACACTAAACAGCACCCACTCTGCAATTCTTTGTATAATAAACTCTGTAGCATTTTGTCAGTGTGACGTTTGACTGTCTATATACAGAACAGTGAATGCCACAGCTGTGTGGATACAAAATTTACCTCTGATATTTAAAAAACACCATTTAGGGAATCTTTTCTCTGCTTTCATTGAAAAATTCAGATAACTTTATTTCCCACAAATTCTCAATTGGAATGTATTTGTTTACCACAGGCTCCCAGAGTGTTATAATGCCTTTTCATAGATAGATGTAAATTATTTTACATAAGGTACATGCCAACAGATTTGTTAATTCCACCTAAAATCCTAGTTAATGAATATGGGAGGGGCCAGTTATGCCAATAATAGCACTTCATCCACACCGCAGAGATAATTCAGTTTGAAACCACTTTAACTGCCATGGCTCAAGGCTGTGGAATTCTAGGAATCTCACAAAACTGCAGTTCCCAGAAATCCATACCTGAGAGCCATGGCAGTTAAAGTGGTGTCAAACTGGATTATCTCTGTAGTGTGGATGCAGCCCTAGTGTTGGCATTACTGGCCCCTCCCTGGTCTACCAACTAGGATTGTGCTTTCGATTGGAATTAAGAAATGCGTTGGCATATACCTTATGTAAAATAATTTTCATCTATCTATGAAAAAACATTATAACACTCTAGAAGCCCATGGTACACAAATGCTGAGAACCGATTCCAATTGAGAATTTGTTGGAAATAAATGATTATGATTATGATTATGATTACATGCTCTATAGCAAAGCATTTGACTGCATAGATCACAAGAAGCTATGGATGGCTCTTAAAGAAATGGGAATGCCACTACATTTGATAGTCCTGATGAGAAATCTGTATTTAGGACGTGAGGCAACTGTTAAAACAGAATATGGACAAACAGAATGGTTCCCAATTGGCAATTTAAATTACAATCGTGATTACTCATTAAATGTCATCACATACAAAAAAAAAAATCACTGAAATCTGCCATTCTTTTTATATTTGCAATATGAGCCAATAAACGAAGAATAGAATTACACCTGCAACTGTATATGAGTTCAGAAGCATTCTTTTCGGTATAAGCAAATTCAGAATTAGACTGTAAAGAAATGTTTGTGTGTCTCAAGTATGTAAGGAAGCATGAAAGGAAGATACTGCAATTACAGAGTTACAGAAAAATAATTCTGCATTTCAGTCAGTTTTCTCACAGTCCATTTTTCCACACAAGCCCTCTCCATCTTCAGAATGTCTTAATATGGGCAATGTACATATGTACATGCATGTACAACTAATTATTCATAGGTTAAATTTGTGGGCAAGAGGCCAATTTCCAAGCTGCGAGTGAGCAATCTGTGCATATGATGAACTACAAATTACCTCCCTGCTTCCCATATACCTCTGTGATGAAAACCTCAAAGCTCCCCACCCTACCTGAGTGAATGGGATTCAGAGGTAGAAAGCTATGTATGCAGAGGTACATAATAGTCCTACATTCACATTTGGAAAAGCCATGAATTTGTCTGCCACCTTTTAAAGCCATCCCAGGCTGTAGCTGCACTGCAGAAATCATGCAGTTTGACTGTCAGGGCTCCACATTATGGACTCCTGGGATTTGCAGTTTGTTGTTGTCACCAGAGGTCTCTGACAGAGAAGGCTAACTGTCTCACAAAATTACAATTCCCAGAATTCCATAGCGTGAAGCCATGGCAGTTAAAGTGGTGACAAACTGAATTATTACTGTAGTGTGGTTGTAGCCAACATGTGTGGCCATTACTACTCCTCATCACTACAGTTCCAGATAATTTAAATGTCAAAGACTGCAGTGAATACAAACACGAGGCATGCAGCACTAGAACCAATTCTGCTAAATTTGCCTTTGCCTTTCTTTGCAATTGCATGGTAAAGCAATATATAATATTTTATGATAATGAACACTCTGCCTTGATACCTTCCTCCCAAATACTTCTTTCCTTGGAGAAGCTAATTTGGCACACAATCAAAGACAGTCAACCAGAGATGCCAGCCGTTTCTAATGCAAATTGACAGTCCTATAGATAAATGTTTAAGCATCTGGTTTATGTAAAAAGAAATATGAGTTAAAGGCACAGAGCGCGTGTCAATACTCTTAATCACTCAGATTCTAAGAGTTACCTTTTTATGGCATCTTCCCTCATCCGCCATCCCTTCCTGAAGAGAAATGAGCATTCGTTTCCTAAGGCTCAAATCAGGGCTAGCAAATCCAAAGCGTGCAAGCTCAAGTGTGGAGCCTGTGGCCACAATGGCAGAGCCTGGTTGCACTTCATTAAAACATGTCAAACTGATCTCAACCCACTCCATCTGACTGATATTTAATGCCACGTTCCATGTGTTCCCAAAATATTTATGATGTCTCCTTTAGCATTTACTTGAGTTATGACCTCACTTACACAAAGAGAAATATATTGCACTGGAAGGGTATGACAGAACATGGATGATGAAAGTGGTTTAAATTTTACTAGGAAAAGCAGGGGCTCCGTGAAAAAAGCCCACCTTGTTTCAGTATTTCCCTATCCCTGAAATTAATCTCATTCTCCCGAGACAAAGGAGATTATAACAAGGGGAGAAAGGGGGAAGGAAAAGGCAAAATGCCGGGATAATCACGCGATTGTGCGGCAGATTTTCAGACAATGTTGCGCTCAATCGAGACTTCTCCTGGGAATAACCAGCGATGCTTAAGCAACAAACCATTCATGGGGAATTCCCACAAATGGATTCTCAAAACATGATTGAAACACGATTGGCAGTGTCCGAAAGCTAAACGCGTTTCATTCATGCTATTGGGGGGAACAATGTGGGATCTTTAAAATTTAAAGGGACCACAGGAAGCTACCCGGATCTTTAAACTTTAAAGTTTAAAGAATCTGGGAAAAAAGCCGGGATCTTTAGACTTTAAAGGGACTTTTGAGACACAGCAGGTTTACAACACATGTAGCACATTTTAAAGAGGAACTGTAATAAACAAGCAACCCAGGAACTTTAAACTTCAAAGGGAATGCGGGAGGCAAGGACATATGCACAAAACGATCAATGCCAGTGTACTAATGATTCATTCATGGGTATGTGTGAAAAGCAATCACGCTATTCTTTGGCTTTTAAGTTTCTAAATCGTGTGAAAGCAAGTGTGAAACTATTGAGTGCCATATTGAGTGTCATAATTACTGCTGAATTGGGCCTGTTGTGATAATCTCCCCAAAAGACCAAAGCAGTAAACTCAGTGGCCTAGTAAACTGGTAAGGCAGAAAGAGAACATCATAGATATCTGAATCAGCAAAAACTTTTTACAGTATCATGCATGCTTCCTTCAGGAACTGTGCTGTCTGTGAACTACTCCAAAGCACTCAATTTACAGACCAAGTATCATGAGCATAATGCAGAAGCACCTTCACTTCTTTGCAGTAAACTATTTGTCTTTTTGAATACCAAAGATATTTCCCAATCTAAGGTATAGATTAAATGGCATTTGTATTACATCTTGCTTTAATATACAAATAAGCAACAGACAGAGATTCTATAATGGCTGAGGTGTACATTAATTTAAAAACTATAAAAAGATGCACTATCCCTCTTGCATTTTATCCTTTATCCTGAGATTTGACTCCTAGGTTACCTCAGTACTGCAGAAATAATCCAGTTTAACTGCCATGACTCCATGCCATGGAATCCTTGGAATTCTAGATTTGTGGGACGTTTAGCCTTCCCTGTCGGACAGCTCTGGTGCCCTACCAAACTACAACTCCCAGAATTCTACAGCATGGAGCCATGGCAGTTAAAGCGATGTCAAACCTAATTATTTTTGCAGTGCAGACACAGCCCTAGAAGACTAAGAAGTTGGCTGTGAAGCCCGTGGGTCAAAAACACCCTGAAAGCTGACAAATGTGGTGGTCAATTTAGGTTTTGGAAACAAGATAAAATGAAATGGTGATAAAATCACTCTTCTTTGATAATACTTAAATCAGAATTCTGCTCACAAACCAATGCCTCACGTGTCTCAGTCATTCCCTCTCTTCACTAGACCAGCAGCAGCAAGATAAAATGATAATACTGCCAACCTATGCATATCCTACTTCATCATCAGTGACTTACCTCTGAGTAAAGATACACTGGATTAGGCTGTAAGGTTCCAACCTGATGTCTACTGATCCTGATTCAAGCCCCACGTAACTTACTTCTGAGTAATCATGTACTGTGTTGGGCTCCAGACCACTGCAAAATGCAAGTACACTCGTCCCCCGGGTTACGAAGGTAATCCATTCCGGGATTACCTTCGTAACCCGGAAGTCGTTCGCAACCCGGGGGACCGCTTTCGCGGACGGACCGCGCAGCCATTTAAAGGGGTCGCGCGGTATTTTTTCCGCTTTTTTTCTTCGGATCCCGGGGGATCCTTCGGATCCCGGGGGATACAATGGCGGTCCCGACGCCTTCGGATCCCGGGGTTTTCGTAACCCGGGGGATTCGTAAGGCGGGGGACCACTGTATGAAGGTTTCCAAAAGTTTTAATGATCATCTTTTTTAAAAAAATTGACATAAAGTTTGTTTTGATTTGCAGTTGTTAACTTATCTCTATGTAGTCACTATCTAGATTTATACATTTTGTAAGCTGCTCTGATAGCCTTTAAGAGCTGAAGAGCAGGGTATAAATTATTATTATTATTCCCAGAATATCTTGACCCTCCCAAATACCTGATATAAGTATAAGACTGTAGAAGTCTGCAGATTGCGCCTGACAAGGATTTTACACTTTAGTCATTTCTGCCAGAGCCAGTCAGAAAAATAAAGGATGCAATGAGTTGATTTTCTCAGCAATGTGCACTTAGGGACCAATGATGACACTGACAAAATTTCATCAATATACCATAATAACTTCCAGGTGATAATTATTACTTTTGATACCCCCTTGTAAGGCACAATCTGCAGACTTCTACAAAATTGGGTATTTGGAGGGTCAAGAAACACTGGGGAAAATGTATAAATCTAGATAGTGACTACATAGAGATCAGTTAACAACTACAAATCATAACAAACTTTCTGTCAATTTTTTTAAAAAGGTGATCATTAAAACTTTTGGACACCCCCCGTAGCTGCAATGGAAACTCCTGCCCCTTTTCACCTCATCTTATAAAGAAATACTGTATATACTCATGTATACGTCTAGAAATTTAGGTCAAAAAATTGACCCCAAAAAACCTGAGTCGACTTATCCACGGGTCAATGTAAGTACTGTATCTTAACTCTTATTTCAAAGAAGGATCCATCCTCTGATGAAAAGCAAAAGTATAATCTGTCCTGGAAGCACTGGCCCCCTTTACTCTCTCATCCATCCAGTCTTAAGAATAAGCAAAAAGAGGTATGTCTGATGGACTTTTGGAAGTTATTTGACATTGTTTTGCTTTGTTTCATCCTTTAGATCCTTTCCTATATGCCCCTAAATTTTACCCTCGACTTATCCACGGGGTCATAGCAAAATCCATAATTTTTGCCCCAAAACTTGCCCTCGACTTATACATGAGGTCGACTTATAGTCGAGTATATATGGGTAATCCTGAAACTAGTGTGAGGGAAGGGGCTGAGTAACAGTCTTATGAGTCACAGTTTTAGAAAACTGACCAACAATGTAATCTTATGCATATCTACTCAAAAGTACATCCCACTGAGTTTGGTAGGGCTTACTCCCAGACAAGTGTGGCTACATTTCTTGCATTTTTCAGTAAGGCTTGGTGTAAATGGATGGGTGCACACACGCACTTTTGTCATCTGCCAACTTATGGTGTCCCCATGAATTTTACTCAACTATCCTCATTCATATTCTTTTATAGTATAACTACTGTACATAAAATAGCAAGGATGTTTACTCCCAGACCAAAAAAAGAACACCACTTATCTATGAAAAGAATTACAAAATGTTCTGAGACTTTTTCAAAACGAATATAGTAAAGGGGAAAGGGTATGCAAAATGTTTGCCAACATGACCACTGTGTATATACACTCTGATGGTGGAAATGTTACAAACGTTTCAAACTTTACAAGTAAGCCAGTAAATATAAAGAGATGGGAAAAATGGGGAAAATTTTAGATTAAAAGTTGTTAGTTTTTAATCTTTATATATTTAACAGCATGTTGTTGTTGTTGTTGTTGTGTGCCTTCAAGTTGTTTTCAGCTTATGGCAACCCTAATGTGAACCTATCACAGGGTTCTCCTGGCTAGTTCCTTCAGAGGGAGTTTGTTCTTGCCATCCTCTTAGGCTGAGAGAGTGTGCCTTGGTCAAAGTCATCAGAGTTTATCAGATGGGAGGAATTTCTCTTTATTTCGAATGGAGCCAATTGGAGCCAATTCGAATTCACGTTCGGAATGATTTCAGAATGACTTCCCATTTCCCGAAAATGACCCCCCCATTGCCCAAATTTGTGTGAGATGCTTTAATACGAAATAACATAAAACCCATGATTGCGTTCGGAATGACTTCCCATTGCCCGAAATTGCGTGAGATACTTTAATTCGCAATAACGTGAAACCCCATGATTGCGTTCGGATTGCCATTGGATTATACTTCCGATTTCCGTCGTCTGATAAGGTCCATCCAGTGGTTTTCAATGCTTGAGTGGGGATTTTAACCCCGATTTCCAGAGTCACATCCAATGCTCAAACCACTACACTGCACTGGTTCTTGTGGGTTTAATAGCATGAGTGGGCCTCATTTTTTCCCTTTCTTTAAAAAAGTAAAATCTTCCATACCCTTTTACATTCAACAAGTACTTCGTCTGAGTTACACTAGTTCTCTTAGGTGAAACAACCATACTTTCTTATAGTCAAAGTGTATGACGCTGTTTTTATAAGATACATATGGCACAAGCCTAGGAAAGCCAACTAAGCAGCAGTATCTCTAACCCGTGTGAGACATATTTCCAAGTAAATGGGAATATGCAAACCACATTTAATATATCCACAAATATTATCTATGTCTGTACATCCAGGACAAGCAGTGTGGCATAATGGTTTGAGTGTTGGACTATGACTCTGGAAAGCATTTCCCACTCAGCCATGAAACCCACTGGGGTGACCTTGGGCAAGTCACACTCTCTCAGCCTCAGGGGAAGGCAACGGCAAACCTCCTCTGAACAAATCTTGCTCAGAAAACCGCACGACCGGTTTACCTTAGGGTCACCAGAAATCAGAAATGACTTGAAGGCACACAACGACAAGAAGTACATCCATCTCCCCAAATGGTTCCCCTTTTCAGATTAAGATGATACAGGAAGCAACATGGTTTGAGAATTGGTTTAGGACTCTGGGAGACAAAGGTTTGGAAATTTGGAAAGGGAGAGTCAAAGCAAAACACTAGATCAGGTCATGGGCATTTTTGTGGGTGTTTTTCACCCCAATTTTTAATTGTAAGCCACTCCGATAGCCTTTTTAAGGCTGAAGGGCGGGGGTATAAATACTCAAGTAAATAAATAAATATTATTATTATTATATATATAATAGGGAGACGTCTAATTAAAAATAATCATTGTAAGCCGCTCCGATAACCTTTTAAGGGTGAAGGGCGGGGGTATAAATACTCAAATAAATAAATAAATAAATAAATAAAAAATAATATGCATTATATACTATGTATATAATAATACTATGTCTTTATATATAAATATATATAAAAATATTATATATATATATATATATATTCATGTAAGCCGCCTTGAGTGCTGCTGCAGCAGAAAGGCGGGGTATAAAAATAAAATTTATTTATATTATTATTATTATTATTATTATTATTGGCTGCTGCGTCACACCCCCCCCCCCCCAAAAAAAAAAAAAGGCAAGGATACGGTGGAGGCAGAAAGTGCCCTCCGTGGTGGTGGTCATGCTGGGAACCTCCTCCATCATGCTGGCAGCAGTGCCAGTTGCAGTTGCAGGTTGCAGCTGCCTTGGCCTCCTCCTCTAGCCTAGGCCTACTACTAGGCCGCGTCCTCTGGTTGCCAGGGGCAACGCCAAGGCCTCCCTGGGCCTGCTCCTCCTCCTCCTCCTCCTCCTCTCTGCCTTAATGCTTATAGTATACTGCTGTATTGTATGTAGGCCATTTCTAGGAAATGGGAATAAGCCATTTTGTGGTGGAAGCAAAGAAACAATCCATTATATATATATATATATATATATATATATATATTATATATTTATATATATATATATATATATATATATAATATTCCACTCCCAGCATGCTCCCTCCCTCCTTCTTCCCAAAGAAAGATCCAAAAACACACACACACACATACACTGCAGAATACATAATTAATCCAGTTTGAGACCACTTTATCATTAAATGCCCTGGGCTTCATGCTAGTTATAGGGAAATCCTGGGAGCTGTAGTTTGTTGTGACATCTGGCAGAAGAGAAGGCTCACCAAAACTACACTTCCCAGAATTCCATAGCAGCATTAAGCCCACTTGAAGCAGCCTGGGAGTGGATTAGTGTGTTTTGGGGACCAAAAGGTTTATAATAATAATAAAAAGTCCCTTTTTTGGGGGGATAGAAAGTTGGTACAACAGGCTGGGAGAGAGGTTTAGGAGGACTCCTCCTCCTTTGCCAATTTTATGTCCTCCATTTTTTCTGCTTTCACTCCAGGAGGAGCTCCAAAAGGTCCTCCTCCATCACTAAGGAGCCCATTGAGGAGATTCCAAAAGGTCCTCCATTTTGAGCATCACTAAGAGGCCCATGGAGTACAGTGTGACCAGACATGGTCCTCCTTTTTTCCAGTTTATGTCCTCCATTCCCACCTTCTTATCTCTAGGAGGAATGCCAAAAGGCCCTTCATCACTAAGGAGCCCAAAGGTGACATGGGTGACAAGGTGTCCTCCTTTTGCAGGACCTGCCCTCCATTTCAACCTTCTCTCCAGGAGGACTTTCAAAATGTCCTCCATTTGGATCATCACTAAAGAGACCCAGGGTGACCACACTTGGTCCTCCTTTTCCAGTTTATGTCCTCCATTACAACTTTCTGTCCAGGAGGACTTCCAAATGGTCCTCCATTTGGAGCATCACTAAGAGGCCCATTGAGCTCAGGGTAACAAGGCATCCTCCTTTTTCCAGTTTATGTCCTCCATTTCAACCTTCTGACCAGGAGGGATTCCAAAAGGTCCTCCATTTGGAGCATCACTGGGAAGCTCATCGAGTACAGGGTGATGAGATGTCCTCCTTTTGCAGGACCTGCCCTCCATTTCTGCTTTCTGTCCAGGAGGAATTCCAAAAGGTCCTCCATTTCGAGCATCAATAAGAATAGCAACGACATTTCTTTTTATTGATTGATTTTTTTTAATAAAATATAGAATAGCAAGTACATTTCTATACCATCTTGAGTCTCTATATTGGGAGAAAGGAGGGATATAAGAAAACAAAATAATAATAACAACAACAACAACACTTATTGATGTACTAAGCGGTTAACAAAGTGTAAGCTGATTTCCCCAACAAGCTGGGTACCACTGAGTACAGAGTGACAAGGTGTCCTCCTTTTGCAGGACCTGCCCTCCATTTCAACCTTCTGTCCAAGAGGAATCCCAAAATGTCCATTTCGAGCATCACTAAGAGACCCATTGAGCACAAGATGACCAGACATGGTCCTCCTTTTCTATGATCTGTCCTCCAGGTCTCCCTTCTGTCTAGGAGGAATTCCAAAATGCCCTCCGTTTGGAGCATCACTAACAATAGCGAGTACATTTCTATGCCGCTTACCGATATACTAAGCAGTTTACAAAGGATAAGCTATTTGCCCCCCAATAAGCAGCGCAGAGTGACAAGGCGTCCTCCTTTTCAAGGACCTGCCCTCCATTCTGCCTTCTGTCCAAGAGGAATTCCCAAATCTCCATTTGGACCATCACTAAGGACCTTATCAGACGTTGGAAATTGGAAGTGTAATCCAATGGCAATCTGAACACAATCATGGGGTTTCACGTTATTGCGTATTAAAGCATCTCATGCAATTTCGGGCAAAAGGGAAGTCATTCCGAACGCAATCATGGGTTTTACGTTATTGTGAATTAAAGCATCTCAGGCAATTTCGGGCAAGAGGGTCATTTTCGGGTAATGGGAAATAATTCTGAACGCATTCCGAACGTAATTGGAATTCACGTGAATTTGCTAAACTAGCGAATTCATGTGAATTCGAATTGTCTCCATTCGCAATAAACAGAAATTCCTCCCATCTGATAAAGTCCTAAGAAGCATGAATTTATTATATGAGTCTCTTTTTTATTTTATTTTGAGATTTCCTCCATTGTTTCTTGAATGTCCTACATGTTGCGGTGCCTTGTCCTCCTTTGTGGTGAGGGCATCTGGTCACCTTGGTCTGGGGGAAGAATTCTGATGAGTTCTTTCCCCTGATAAACTATCATAAAGGAATCAAGTAAAAAAATTGAGACTACCTGGGAAAAATGCATTTCCACCATAAATTCTGGTGTACTGCAATTCACTTCGTGAGATGCTATTGGTTTCCCTTATATCTTTCAGTACTGAAGCAAACCAGGAGGCATCTCTTTGGAGTTTGTCAGATGACAGAAATTGGAAGTATAATTCAATGGCAATCCAAACACAATTATGGAGTTTCACGTTATTGCGAATTAAAGTATCTCACACAATTTCGGGCAAGAGGGAAGTCATTCTGAATGCAATCATGGGTTTCATGTAATTGTGTATTAAAGCATCTCACGTAATTTCGGACGATGGGGGTCATTTTCAGGTAATGGGAAGTCATTCTAAACGCATTCCAAACACAAATGGAATTCATGTAAATTCGCTAAACTAGCAAATTCACGTGAATTCGAATTGGCTCCAGTTGGCTCCATTCGAAATAAAGAGGAATTCTTCCCATCTGATAAACTCCTTTGAATCCCCTTTGAATAATCCGTTTATCTGGATAGGACTTGGATGGGGAGACCACCGACGAATACCAGGCCAGTAGGGCTAGTTCTGAGTATTCCTTGCCTTAAAAAAAAAATCCTATGAAATCCATGGGGTCATCATAAGTCAACAGGTGACTTGAAGGCCCACATACAAACTAGGGGTATATCTATACTGCAGAAATAATCCAGGTTGACACTGGTTTAACTGCCATGGTTCAGTGCTATGAAATTCTGGGAACTATACTTTGTTGTGGCACAAGAGCTACCTGACCGAGAAGGTTAAGTGTCTCACAGAACTACAGTTCCCAGGATTCCATAGCATTGAGCCATGGCGGTTAGAGCGGTATCAACCTGGATTATTTTTGCAGGGCAGATGCAGCCCTAGTGTGTGTGTCTTTAAGTCACTTTTCAATCTACGGCAGCCCCATGAGTTTCATAGGGTTTTCTTAGGCAAGGAATCCTCAGAGGAGGTTTTGCCAGTTCCTTCCTCTGAAATATAACCTACAGTACCTGGTATTCATTGGAGGTCTCCTACTCGAGTACTAACCAGAAAACAAATTATCAGGGTATTCAAAGAGATGCCTCCCTTTCTGCTTCAGCATTGAAAGATATAACGGAAATCAATAGCATTTGGTGAAGTGGATTTACAGCAGAAATTGCTTTTTCTCAGATAGGCTCAAAATTGTTCCTGTTTTATTAAGGGAGAAGATCTGATTAAAATTCTTCTCCCAGGCATAATAGTTTTCTGCATAAAGCGTCTTTTAAATCTAATGAAGGAGCATTTACTTATGTTAATTTCCATTTGTTGTCCACTTGTGATATAAACGATTTATCACTTCAGGTGGGTTGCAGAGGTCTGGTGGGATAAACCAGACATATATCAGTGATAGGATAACAAAAGTACACCCAAGTGAAAATAATTACTTTAAACGCTCTAGAAAGGGTCATTTCCTAAGGCTTATAAAACTTGTTCTCATCTAGACTTTTTAAAATTTAGCCATAGTTTAGCCACGGTTAGATGTCATTTATTTGTCAGATAGGTCACATTTATCTGACCATCACGCAGTCTCCACTTAAGGAGGAGGGCAGAGGAGGAAACATAATCCTGATGCAGAATTAACTTCTTTCTGGGTTTGAAAGTGGCAAGTTCAAAATATCTGGAAACAAATGCACCTGCAGTCATCTCTGCTGAAATATGAAAACAGGCTCTGAAAGCTACAATTAGAAAAGAAACTATCACAAAAGGGAAGGCAAGAAAACTGGGAGAGTGAAGCTTCAGTTACGACCTATTTTGAAGACTGTTGGGAAATCTCTGATACTGCACTATAAAACAAGGACGTAAGAATACTCCTTATAAAAAGTGAGCCAATGATCCATCTAGTTTAGTATCATTTATACTGACTAGCAGCATCTCCCCAGATTTCACGTATGTAGAACTCTTTCCCAGGTCTAGCTGGAATTAAATTATATTGGAATTGAATTGGAACTCTTTGCATTTATAGTTATGCTGTCCACTGACATGTGATACCTTCCTTCAATATTTATTTATTTACGTACTGGTGTCCTGTCTTTTCCTAGAATGGGCCCTAAGGTGATTTACAAGAAAGTTAAAACAGGCTACAGCTAAAAAGCTGATGATACAAAACGTTTAAATCAACTGAATAAACTATCATGCAAAAACAACCACTAATTCAAAACACAGCCAGTGTAGTATATTGGTTTGCTAGTTGGACTAGGACTCCAGGAAAAATAGGTTTCAAATCCCCATCCCATTGGAAAAGTCACACACTCTCCTCCTCAGAAGAAGAAGAAGGCAATAGGAAACCTCCTCTGAACAAATCTTGCCATGAAAACCCTGCAATAAGATTGCTTTAAGGTTGCCATAAGTCAGAAGTGACTTGAAAGCACACAGCAAGAAATTTGCAAGGAAGCATAAAATAATTTTAAGCAGCATCCTGTGTTTCACAGCCTGGCAGAAACCACCAAAAATGCTCTATCCCATGGCCTAACCAAGTATGCATGCGATGGTGGTGTGAGAGAAAGGCCTCCTCCAAAATCTCAGATAATTCTGGTAGACTCATATAGGGAGATGATACTCTAGATCTGAGCTTTGTCGGATTTTATAGGTCATAATCAACATGTCGAATTGTGCCCACCAACCCCCGGGTAGCTCTCTGCAGACATCAGATATTTCTTATTCAGTGCAAGTGTCATCAGACTTTTTATTTTTCTTCCTCCCCTCCTTTTTAATCAGTTATCTTCTCTTCAATGGCAACAGACACCTATATTCTCTGTGTCCAGAACAGGAGCTCTGCACACTTCTCGAAGCTGTGTCCACCACCATCCTGTCCCAACGTTATTATTCCCAATTTTGTGAATATATGTGTGTTGTATCCATCTGCACAATAAATAGAAGCTATGTTTAAAATTCTGGAAAAAAATACTGTACATGTTTTTAAAAAATGTTCACAGAAGCCGTTTGCTAAGATAGTTTGCTGTTTCTGCTGATTCCTCCTCCTCCTCTTCCTTTTCTTCTCCTCCTCCTTCTCTTTCTCCTTCTCCTTCTCATCATCCCACTTTTCTCCCATAATTGGGATACAAGGTGGCGTACAGTATTTTTAAAAGAATATAGCTAAAACCATACAAAAAGTGAACATGAAAATGGATTAAAACCATCCACAATATGAAAACCATTTAGTCCTACACTTACAAAGATAAAATGCAATTAAAAAGATAAAAGCAATTTGAAACAGTTCAGTTTGAAACAATACAGTACTCTCAGCCTGTTCTTTAAAAAACCTTCTGTTTTAAAAGCTTGTCAGAATAAAAAGGTCTGCCTGCTTATCTCTAGTTTGAAAAATTCACAAGCTCAAGTGAATTCAGTTGAACTGTGAGTGTGAACACGTCTGACTTGAATATTATTTATTTATTTAAAAAAAAAATAAGAACAAAATTTGGCACCCAGTCTTAGAGATACAGTGTAGCATCAGAGTAATGCCACGTTTCCTGACACTACAGCAGTTGCTAGGATCAGGGCAGGAATCGGTTTAAGACTAAATACATCAGCTGGAATAATTTGTTCACTGGACTGGATATAAGGCCTATTAAAGAAAGCAATTGAACAAATACAATATGCGACTAGTACCAACGTATTTCTATCATGAGGGTATAGAAATTGAATATATGCAAAGAAGCTATTGCTGTTACAAATCTGATTGAAATCTAAGAAGCAATTTGCTTGTAACATCCAATTGATTATAATTCGTGTGGGCAGATGAAACCATGCGGGGGCTTCTGTTTCTGATGAAATCTGCTCTATGGTACAGTATATTGATACTGCAGACTTAAATATCAGCCTCAGCTTTGAGATTTATTAAATAGCGGGGAAAAAACTGAAAGTGAAAATATTAAAATATTAAAACTGAGAATATTAAATCAGAGTTTATTGTTGCCTGTAACAGAACCGCTGTAGTTTGCAGTTGTACTTCTGCCAATAGGCTATTTACATAAATTGGACATATGGTGGCAGGCCAGGTACTGTAATACTCATTATACACAAAGTTCTCAATTCTGTCACCAGAATCCGGATGTCAGGAATTATGTCTGGAAAAGGTGAGTGAGCCATTGCCAAACAGAACAGAGAGAACAAAGACTACATTGACTACATGATCTGGATAATTATAAGACAATTCTACATGTCACACATATGTTTCACATGTGCGACCATTTCTTCACTGTCACCTTAAAAAAAAAAAGTTAAGGTATTGTATATACTCAACTATAAGTCGACCTCATGTATAAGTAAAGGACAAGTTTGGGGGCCAAAATTATGGATTTTGATATGACACGTGGATAAATCGAGGGTAAAATTTAGGAGCATATAGCAAAGGATTTAAAGGATGAAGCAAAGCAAAACAATGTCAAAGAACTTACAAACTTCCAGCAGACATAACTCCTTGTGCTCACTCTTAAGGCTAGATGGATGAGAGGGGGATTGGTGCTTCCAGGACAGATTATACTCTTCCTTTTCACCAGGGGATGGTTCCTTCTTTTAAATAAGAGTTAAGATACAGTACTTAGTTTGACCTGTGGATAACTTGACTCAGGTTTTGGGGGGTCAGTTTTTGACCCAAATTTCTAGACTTATATATGAGTATATATTTTCATAAACTAGTTCTGCCTCTGGATCCATTGTCTTAAATTTAAGAAAATAATATCAAGAATATAGTTGGGATCAAACTCCATTTTAAATGTCAGCTGAGGAAATTCAGTTTAGGAGCTGAAAAATGACCAATCTTTTCCTCCATTGCCATAGTGTAAAAACAACACTACTCCCAATGTGGCTACTTGACGCTGGAGAGAAGTTGATATGTGCTGAGTTCTACAAAGAGCAAGGGTCTGCAAGACATTTGCAAAAGGTCATTGGAGGGGCCTTCACTAGTTGCAAATGATGTGTGCATATACAACATAATCAAGGACGAAAGTCTCCTAAGTACCTGTCCCCGCACTAGAATCAAAAACTGCAGTGATAATAAATTAAATAATGACCCATGTGATGCTCTGTCATGATATCCAAAATGAGCTCCCTGAGAAAAACATTCACTCTTCCTCCTTGTAAATGGGGGAAGGGGTAAATGACAACAACCCATTCGGAGCAGCATATCTCCTCATATACTTCACTTTATGACTCAGAGTTCAGAAGTACCTCATTATAAAGTAATGAGTTCTTACAATGAATACCTTTCCCACTAACCAAAAAAAAAAAAAATTGAATAGAGAGAAAATAAATTTACATTTTAAAAGTCTAACTATGAGATCATCAAGAAGCAGGGGAAGGCTCTAGAAGTATTGACAATTACCAGTTTAGCAAGTTAAAAGTAGACTTATGAAAACTGGTTATAATAGGGTTTGTTTTTTTTAATTTTCAAAAAATATGCTCATGTGCAGATTTGTATAAAATTAATTGGGCCTCAAAGGCTTTGATAAGCAACTGCAATTTTCCCTGGCAATGGAATGATGGCAATGTTGCCATCAATCAGGACTGAAATTAAAAATATGCCACACACTTGCTGACATACATATATGATTTCTTAAGTGGATCGATAGCATTTCTAATCCCCATTTAGTCAGAGAGGGCTTTGTTTGAAATTAATAATACTGAACTGAAATCCTTCTTACATTGCTCAGCATATACTTATTTAAATTTTTGTTTAATTATTTACATTTTTACCCCCATTTTTCTCCAGTTACCCATCTTAAGGATAGTAATGGCTTAAAGGCACCAGCTACTTTCCATCGAAACACTTTTTTTCAGATTTTCAAGTTCGCCATGTCTGCCTACAACTGTAAAAACAACAACACTGTAACATACTATTGACTCTTTCTAGCCAAAAATACACTTGAAATGGTTTATAGGGCATACAAAATGATCTCTGATAGTATAATGCTGTAAAGTTTTGGGGATACAGACACATCCCCATTTTTTCTTCTATCTTTCCAAGTGCTTCTCTCTCTCACTCACTCTCTCTCTCTCTCAGTCTTGTATCTCCTTTTTCAGATTCTTCATCCCCATCCTTGTTGTCCCTGCATTCTTATACTTCTATCCTTCTCTTGTGTCCTGTATTCCCTCCTTTTTGTATCACCACTCCTTCTCTTCTCTCTCGCTTTTAGGTTTTCTCTCTTTGGTCAATATGTCTACCCTCTGTTTTGTCTTTTCTCTCTTTTCCTAGTGTTTCTTCATTTCCTTGCGTTTCCTTCATCCTCTCTGTGATTTCCTCTATCTTTCTATCTTTCTCGATATGTCTCTCTTCATCCATTCCTCCTCCTCCCCTCTCATCTCATGGTTGTGTTGCTCTTCCGTCTTCTTCATATTTTCTACAACTGCCTTCCTTTTCTCTTGAGCCTCTGCACCTTGAAACAGTGTACCAGGAACTTCAGCTTTCTGCTCTATTGCCTCGCCTCCCATTCTTTGGTACCTGTTATGATTTTCTTAGTAGAAGGAAGAAACATTCCCAAGCTTTGGGTTTCCCTAGTTTTCTGAAACTTGCTGAAAGTTTCTCTCCCAATGGCTTCGGCTTTAGTATTTGTCAGGCTGTTACATATAATCCATATGGATGGGTTTTATTCCATGTCCTGGTGTTTTTATGAGCAAGTGTGGTTACTTTAGCTACTTGGAATCATAACTAAGCAAGGTGGAGAACTGTTCATTATTTAGTCATTTTCTAAATGGAACATATAAATGCTGAGAGCCTGAACTGGTATTTACACAGAGTATTTGCATCCATCACTTCATATTACATTTAAAGGAGCAGGGCCACCTTTACTGTAGAAATCTATTATTCTGCAAGTCATGCTGAGGTGGTGCAGAGCATAGTCGAGTTACATTTTTTTACTACAACTCCCAAAGTCCCTTGGTAAGCAATGCCAGTAATCCCAGAACCGCAGCAGTTTTGAAGCTATAATCAAATTGGGATGTACTGGTAGACATCTGGGTGATTTGCTGGAGATGGGCAAGGATTTCAAGATTCCCAGCTGTTTAACAAAATATAAAGCCCATCTAGTGGGGCATTTGAAAAGGCTAGTTGTGCAGCCACACTGTAGAAATAATGCAGTTTGACACCACTTTAAGTCCTGTAGCTCTATTCTGTAGAATATTGGTATATATATATATATAGGTCATCTTTCACAAAGAGAGCTGGTGCCTCACAAAACTACAAATTGCAAAACCCATAGCAGTTTAAGTGATGTCAAACTGTGTTCTTTCTACAGTGTAGATGCATTCCCAGCAGCTGCTCCCATGCTGTGGAATTCCCTCTCATAGGAGGCTAAGCTGCTCTCCTCTCCTTTCACCAGCAGGTAAGGATGATTTTTATTTAAACTGCCATTTGGAGATTACCAGGCATTCAGAAACTTTTTTATGAGGCGCATGTACTGCATTCTTTTTGTCTCAAATTATTTTATGCCATCTTAAATTTGAACAAGTTGACGAATTTAATTGTCTTTTTAGCTTCTGCATTATCAGATTTTTAATTATAGCTGGTTTTTAATTTTGCTATAAGCCTCCTTGGGTCTCCTATCAGGAGAAAAATGAAATATAAATTAAATAAACCAACCAGCAAATGACAAGAGAGCCAAATTACACTCCTGCCCCAATCGTAGTGCTGAAATGCTTCTCAAAACAAACTGCTGGGCTTGGAATATTTCATTTTTATCTATACCTTCCTTCCTTCCTTCCTTCCTTCCTTCCTTCTTTCTTCCTTCCTTTCTTTCTTTCTTTCTTTCTTCCGGCTCCAGCCAAAGGATGTCAGGGTTCTACTATCCCACAAATCTGTAGTCTGCGCATTACTGCTATAATAAATCAAACAGGACCAGTTTAAAAGGACTCTAAAATCCAGATCTTTGATTTCTGTTGTTAATTGCTCTCAAGTCAGTTTTGACTTATGGTGACTGTATAAATGCCAGTCCTCCAAGAAACTCATATAAACCGCTTTGTAACCTGCATTAAAATTGGGAAGTTCATACTGGTGCCAGTTTTTTCACTAGGGAATCCGGATCTTGCACATCTAATACGGTGCAAATCCCCCTAAACCTGGGCTTTCCGAAAGCGGGGTATTTACCATTTCTTTTCGGAAAAAACGGTTCAACCGAATGTGAACATGATCAGGTCAAGTTCGGGGGGTGGGGTAAAGGCCAGGGGGTGGAACATGCCTCCTCTCCCTGCAACCACTGGCTTTAATTCGGTGCTGTCTAATAGTTTTTGCAGCAGGAGTGCTTCATCGGGAACATCTGTATTTTTTTTATTATTTTTACAATTTGACAGCTTATGTGCATTCTGCAGGCTCTTTAAATGGGCGGGGGAAACTCCAATCCATATATGGATAGTTGGCTTCCATATATGGATTGGGGTTCCCTCTCCCTTTGTTTAAAGAGTCCCATTCATATTGAGCATTTAAACAAGGGGAGAGGGAACTCCAATCCATATATGGAAGCCAATTATCCATATATGGATTGGGGGTTCCCCCTCCTGTTTAAAGAGCCCCATGTAGAATGCACATAAGCTGTCAAATTGTAAAAATAATAATAATAAAAATACAGAAGTGCCCGATGAAGCACTCCTTGTGCTGAGAAAAATGGAGCAGGAGGAGGAGCGGAAAGGATCCCCACAAGCCGCACCACTCCCAGCCCTATGTTCCATGCACATAATCTGTCAAATGTAAAAAAGTATTTTAAAAAAGTGAACCGCCGGATGGAGCACTCGCACAGCCAATGGCTGCATCAGACGTCATGATGACATCATTTGATTGACAACTAGGAGGCTCCATCTTGAATCGTTACTTTTGCATGTATGAACTTCAGCGTGGTAAAATGCACCGGGAAGCATCGATAGGGGCAAAGGATAGTATGAACTTCTTTCCGGAGAGATTCGGGTAATGGCATGCACAATCTGATCTGGATCTAACCAGGGCAAATGAGCTAGTATGAATGGGGCCTCTTAACAGCCCTGTTAAGATTTTGCAAACTCAGGGCCATGGCTTTTTTCATTGGGTCTATCTATTTATAATACATTCTTCCTCTTTCCTACTGCCTCCCACTTTCCTATGTATTGTCTCATTTTCTAGTAGTATCACCAGAAAAGCCACATTGACTCCATTTCTATTGAATCTGGAGTTTATCATACAACGGAATTTGGGGGTATAATGCAATGGCAACCCGCACGCAATCATGAGGTTTCACGTTATTGCGTATGAGAGTATCTCACGCAATTTTGGGCAATGGGGGGGGGGTCATTCCGAACACAATCATGGGGTTTCACGTAACTGCGTATTAGAGTATCTCACACAATTTCGGGCAATGGGGGGTCATTTTCGGGCAATGGGAAGTCATTCTGAATGCATTCCGAACGCAATTAGAATTCACGTAAATTCGCTAAATTAGCTAATTTACGTGAATTTGAACTGGCTCCATTCGAAATTGGGAGAAATTCCTTCCATGTGATAAATTCCTCTCTCTCCCAAGAGTATTTGAAATTATCTACCTGCGCATGTACTTTTGTACTGTCCGTTTTACATGGATATTCATTACCAGTTGATCATCCCTTTCTTATCTAAATTTCCAGAAGACTCTGATGGTTTTTATTTACACAATTTGCTGGATATTCAAAACAAAACAATTTTACTAAAAGTGGCAAAGTTTTGTTACATAATGTGTAAGTTGCATCCACAAATGGTAGCCAATAAGCTTTGATGTTAGAGATCAATTGTATAAATTTACTGTTTGTTCTATTGATTGTATTTATCGGCTGATGGCCAGAAATAAAGTGTCTACTTATGTTCTAGAAACATGGCAGATGTTTGATAAATGACCTTCATTTATTTAAATCAGCTAAAATGGCAATGTCTATGGTGGAAAACGTGAAGGTCAGCATATCAAGTGATACTGTACTAGGGCCAAAGTTTAGGAAGCAAAAGCCAGTGGACAAGTTGGGTCTGGAGAAGGTAAACAGAAAAGTGGGCACCAGGACCAAATCTTTATAGATCCACATGAGGCTGAGGCAGCTGATAGACTTTGCAATATAACCAAGATGGTACTTCTGTGTAACATTTCAATGTGTTTTGCCTTTGTGGTGCAGAAAAGAAGAAGCTGGGACATGACTGTCTCAGTTGGAGAGCCCACTGTTTTCCAGTAACATTATTTTTAAAAAGAAAAAAAAGAGGCTCTTTTCAAGAAGCAAGGTGTTAACAAAATGTTTGTATTTCTAGAAGATACTTTACATTTGTAATCCAGGCTTCCTCCCATGCTTACCTTCCTTTGATCATCATGAAAATTGGCAGTGCTATAATTAAAGAATCAGTAGTGTCGTATTGGGCTTCCTCAACAAAATGCAAGCCTTGTGATTTCTTTCCACGGCCCATGTCTGAAAATGCTAAGTAACAATCTAAACAGCTTAAAGGAAGAGCAATTATTTGTCTGCTAACAGTGCATGCCATTCTGACTTGTGGACTGATTAAAAAGAAGTGCATGCTAGAACATTAGCTGCAACAATGAATCATCCTTAGGCAGATTTTGCAAACTCTTCAGCCTAATGCAGTTGTGTCAGCAAGCCACCAGGTTTTCCCAGGCATTTTCATCTTTTGTAAGCAATACCAACACAGCATGCAGGATGAATAAGTGGATAAAACAGCAAATATGGTTACAGGCCTTCATTTGTATGTTGCAAGCATACTTCATACACAGCAAAAAACCTCTGCGTAGGCATAAATGTCATGAATGAAGCTCTCCTGATTCATAAGAGGATACGTCCTTTATTTTTGTTTTATATACCTTCGAGTTGACTGTGACCTATGGCAACTGTATCATAGGGTACTGCTAGGCAAAGTATTCCCCATCCTCTACCAGTGCATTTCATTTTTGTGGTCCAAATGTAGAATTTTACATTTGTCTCTGTTGAATTTCATTTTATTTATTGCAGCTCAGTTTTCCAGTTTATCAAGGTCCTTTTGAATCCTGCTTCTGTAGTCTAATGTGTTAGCTACCCCTCTCAGTTTTGTATCCTCTGCAAATCTGATAAGGATTCCTTCCATCTCATCTTCTAAACCAGTGATTCCCAAACTTTGTTTTTCCAGGTGTTTTGAACTTCAGCGTCCAGAAACCCCAGCCAGTTTGGACAACAGTCAGAAATTCTGGGAGCTGAAGTCCAAAACATCTGGAAGACAAAAGTTTGGGAACCACTAATTGAAATCATTGATAAAAATATTTACGTATTTTGGCCCCAGATCATAACCCTGCAGCACTCCACTAGAGACCTCCTTCCATTTAGAAGCACATCTCCCAATGACAACTCTTTGAGTATGGTTTTCCAACCAGTTATGGATCCAGCTCATGCTGCTTCCATTTAGTCAATATCTAATCTGATTTTCCAACCAATTATGGATCCATCTCATGGTGTTTCCATCTAGACCATATCTAGTCAATTTGTTAACCAAAATATCACGAGGCACCTTATCAAATGCTTTGCTGAAATCTAAATAAATGACACCTGCAGCATTCCCGCCATGTACTAAAGTAACAACTAGATAACAAAAAGATATAAGTTAGTTGGCAGGAACTTTTGGCTGTTTTGAAGAGAGGAACAATGTTTGCTCACTTCCTTCCTTTATCATTGAAAATAATTGTTTTGTGGATGAAATATATACACTTACAAATGCTAAACTAAAGTAGGGAGGGCATTTAATTCCAACATCCTCAAACAGACATTTTCATACATACATAGCCTCAACAAGGGCATAAGATTTTTTTATGGGATTTTGAACCAAAACTATGCCAGTGGCTAATATATAATAGAACTACAGGTCAATGGCTAATATTCCCTTCCTTAGTGAGGTGTTCAGATAGATGACAGCAAATCAGATCTAGTCCAGATGAAATGGATTATCTAGTTCTCTTTCAGGAGGGGTTAGGTGCCGAATTGATGGGTTGCCCACTGAGAAAGATGAAAGAAGGTGAATCTCTTGATCATTTTAACTTCTGTTGATACTCATCATCTATACTCTCCTTCGAGAGAGGCTGAACTGTGTCCTGTGTGAGTAGTGCAGTTTTGCAGTTGTTCTGGGCTGTAGAGCTGGTGTTGCGGGATTTTCTTTTGTTTCTTAGCATTTTATAGTGTTGTGCTTTATTGTTTATTTTTTTTATTATATATGTCTGAAGTTCCTCCCTGATGGTGGATGGGGCCTGATAAATAAACATGATGATGATGATGATGATGATGATGATGATGATGATGATAGATTCCATCCTATTTCCTGATGCTGTTCAATGTTACACAAAACTGTCATTGGGAGATTTAGAATATAGTGTCAACAGTATGTAAATAATATACAGATCTCTCTCTTTTTTTTACCAAACCTAGGTAAAGCATTGAAAGTACTTAAACAGTTCTACAAAACAGTCAGATTTAGCTTTGGAGCTGAGTGATTCTGACTGGCTGGAATCATACATAGAAGAACTTCTTTGTTAAAAGAAATTATGCCCAACCAGCAGCGGATGGGGGACAGTGGCAGGGACCAGGATTGACGAAAAGACAGAGGACAGGCAGTTTTAATGGACATGTTTGCATCCCCAAAGTAGTGATTTTTTTACAGTTAAAAGTGATCTGCAGTTTTGAAACATGTCTGCCACCAGGTCTGTTGTGTGCTTGTTTTATTGCAGCCCCATAGGTAGGACGTCAAGATTTATTTCCCAGCATCAATCCTTCATGACAAAATAAGCAGAGGCTATATCTCATACATAGGTTTGAGTCATAGGTCCATGAAAAAAAATATTGTTGGCTGACTTCCAGCGTGGAAAATGGCCAGCTGACAACTTGTCCACAGAAGCTTTGTGGAGAGAACAATGGCAATGGTGAATTGGGCACAGGTCTGGAGATAGAGTCTGGCCTGTACTCTTCCCTCTTGGTAAGGGGAAATGAAGAGACTGCCCACAAAGACGAGTAAACCCCATGGAGGGCCCAGTGGCCATGTTAGTCAACCAGGACCAAAACAGGGAGATCAAGGGACAAAGTCATCAACTCTGCTGCCATTGCAAGCCTGGCTGGACGCTAAGCTGCCACCAGATTTCTTTTCCATGCCTATTCTTATTAATACTGTATCTAATAGCTGAAACTGAGAGCTATTTGCCTTTTGGAGCTATTTGCCTTTTGGAATTCCATGAGAAACTATGAGGAAGACTTTAAAAAAAAGCATTTGTATTAAACATACAAGAATAATAAACAATAACTGAACAAACACAATTAAACTATGAACCAAAAATAAACATACACTACTTACTTCCCTCCAACTGATGAATGTGTGTGTATGTATATGTATTCATTTGTATTCATATATGTATATGTATTCATATATACAGTACTTTCATATATATATATATATATATATATGCCTCTACAATATACCAATTTGGTTTATTTTACATAACCTAAAACTGATTCATATCCCCAATGTGACTGCAAATATATAATAAAGAACTCCCAGTCTTTCTTTAAATTACTGAAAGATGTTTCTTTGATCAACCTTGCCAGTTTATCCATTTCAGCAAGTTCAATCGTTTTCATTAGCCAATTCTCTCGTGTTGGGAGACTTCTGAAGTGATGTGCTCTTTTGGCTTTCCCGGGACTAAACTTAAAAAGTCTTTTAAAATTACCTTTAAAAGTGAAAAAATAAATGAAACCTATGTAAAAAAAATACAGGGGATGAGATGAAGAGAATAATTTTTAGATTTAGATTTAGAAATTTGAATGCAACCCTTCAAGGAGGGATGGAAGTGTCCTGGAAGGAGATCTGGGAGGAAACTGATGCAAGACTTTCTTTGGAAACACAGTGCAGATTCTAACTTGACAGGTGACAGCATTGAAGACAGAGAGAATGAAATAGGAGATCCTGCGAAGCCTATTGGATTTCCAAAAAAGGATGAAGATATTCTAGGATGAATCCTTCAGCTAGAAACAAGATGAAGGAGGCCAAAAAGAGATTTTGAAAGATTCTGCCAGGGGAAGTCTTGGGGGCATTGTGGAAAATTCAGAGGAGAAGAAATACATTTAATATGAAGGGGATGATGAAATGGGAGACTTTCTGGGAGGGAACTCTAGTAAAGGAGATAAAACAAAGATAAAAAGGGTAAAAGATTTGTTTTTTTTTTCCCCTGGGGAGATTTCTCACCTGCCGATTACATGTGGGGTCCAGAATGATGCCCAAAGTGTGTGGCTTCGGGGTCCTGGTTAGATATAAAGGGTGAAATTTAAATGGATAAAACTGACAAAATAAGAATTGATTATTTTGATTTAAGATTTTAATATAAGCTTTGTAAGAAGGACACTATCCTATCCTAAAGGAATTGACTGATAAAACAAAATAGGCAGATTCACAGTCATTTGAGGGGGGAAAGAATGTAAGTAAAAGGATGATTTATAGCTATTGGAACATAAATGCTGGTGTAGGAGGCATAGAAAATTACAGGCTATCTTTTGTTTGCATTGCAGAGACAGATATAACTGTTGACAAGATGGACTGTTATTAAATAAGAGAATGAAGATGATCATCATAGTTGGTATAGGTAAGAAGCAAAGTACTGCAGTTTCATATTAGCTCAGATTAGCATGGGGCTAAAAATAGTTATTAATTAATGGAAGGTTACGAAGAAAATTTACTAATAATTTTTGAAGAATGCATAGAAATGTTTTTGATTTTCTATAGGACATGTATTTTAGGATTAAATGAATAATTATTAACAATTATATTGTATAGAAAGTTGATATTGTATAAGTTTATTATATTAGAGAAGCATTGAGGACTTATATATAGAATGCTATAGGTTTATTATCACTGTGGAAAGGCTGGGTGTCACTTTTATATATTTTCTCCACCCCACCTCCTTCTTATTCTTAATTTTTCTTTTCTCTTTGTCTGTTGTTTTTCTTTTTTCTTTTTGTAGTCTTAGTGTTCTGTTTTTTATATATCTGAAATTTTAATAAAACTTATTTTTAAAAGAGGAAAAAACACTGTGCCATTGATAAGAGAATACCATAAAAATTCTGTGTCCAAATCTCACTTAAAATTCCATGTATTCAAAACCTTTTGGGAATAAATACAGCTGTTTGCTAACAATAATATTACTCCCCTGTAACTTTTGAAAGGTGATTCTGCTATGTTTGAAATGTCGTTTCATTTGCATCCTCATTTGCTGTGTTTGTTGTGTGCCTTCAAATTATGTCCGAGGTATGGTGACCCTAAGGCAAACCTATCATGGGGTTTTCTTGGCAAGATCTGTTCAGAGGTGGCTTGTCATGGTCACCCAGTGGGCTTCATGGTTGAACTGGGAATCGAACCCTGGTCTCCAGAGTCATCGTTCAACACTCGAACCATGATATCACACTCGTTCTACTGCACCCTTACTACTTTCCCCTAGAAGTTACTATTTTCAAATAACTGAACTGCATGTAACTTGCTGCTTCCAAACTCTGTTTCTTCTTACTTAATTTAAAACAAATCGGAAACCATTATTGAATTAGGCAATTTTTTTTGTCATTCAGTGTTTCATTGATAACCCTATACTTACAGAATTTTAGACATACATAAAACCTTCCTCAGAGAACTGACCCCAGGAGCAATCTCTCCTGATTTCTAACCGAATCTGGCTATGTAGGTGTACTAAATGGGTATCCCTCTTTACAATAATGAAACCACCTTCTCTTTCTTCCAAAATGGCTATAAACCAACCCTAGCTGCCTGGCTAGTTTCTGTGACAATCATAACATGATTTCATCCTTGCTGCCTCAAACAGTTTTTAATGTTCAATTTTTTATATATATAAGATGGCTCCCCCCCCCCCATCTTTTAATAGCAGAATAATGTTTAACTGGATGAGCATGCCAGATGCTTTGGGGAAATTATTAAGTTTAGGATATGCCTGAAGAATGAGGATGAGGAGGAAAATAGGGCTGGTTTAAAGCTAGGTATGTTTTTTTTATTAGAGGAGCAAAGGCATCGAGAACCAGAGCTTTCTCTACAGTAGATAAAGAGAGGAACAACCCACAGTATTTCCTGCGGGTTAGTGTTTAAATATGCGCCCTTGGGGGAAAAGATGCAATGCCTCCCTTGCTATCTCTCCCCTGAAGCTCACCCCATATTTCTCATTGCCTCCAGTCAATGCAGGGAGAAGAGGATTCAGGTAGATTAATTTAGGTACTATTATGGGTAGTATGTGGATTCGGATCGAACACTGGTGCCAGAAGGTTGAACCTTCATCACTGTGGCAGATTGGATTGTTAATCATGCAACTATGTGCTGAATGGCAATGGCTGAAGCACACATCTTAAGCATGGCTTTGGTGACTGTGTTACAAATCAGTTTTCGGAGAAGAGCTATAAATTAGCCCAGATCCCCAATGTTTCTTCTTTATCTGGTGCTCAGTGTGAGGAATTCAATTTGCAGAGCCATATTCACATAAAACCTGCCTAAACAGGTGATATTTTGTTGGCATCACTCTTGCTCCATCTTGCCCCACCCCCCAGCCATCCGTTGTCATTCATGGGGGGGGGGGGAGGGGACGACCATGAATGGTCATTTTATTTTTTAAAATGGTTTTTGCGCAGTTCTGGAGCTCTGCAGCCTCAAGATTTTTTTAAAAAAATGTTAAATGTTAAATCAGAGTTGCAGAGTTGAAATTGTGTGACAAAAGTTGAAAAAAAATAAAAAAAAATAGAGAAAGGCATGCCAGGGAGGGAGGGAAGGTGGAGTTAAACAACAGGGGAAGTGAGCGTGATGGGAGCAATAGCCCCCCGTTGCATGAAAGACAAAGTGTGATGATGGCTGCAATAACAGCAATATGCCATTTTATTTTATTTATTTTTTACTTTTATTGCATGGCAGGAGGTTGGACTGGATGGCCCTCTTCCAACTCTGTGATTCTATGCAGCACGAAAGTGGCTGCTGTGATAAAGCCCTTGGATCAACCTTTGGTCAGAACAGAGACTGAGTTCAAAAAATAAAGAGGACTAGGAATGGGAAGAGCAGTTAGGAAAGAACTGGGCAAGATCCTAAAGTGTAAGGATATATAACTGAACACTAAAGTTAGAATTATCTGAGCAATTATATTCATTATATTCCCATCAACATGTATAGATGCGAGAGCTGGCCATTGAAGAAAACTGATAGAGGGAAAATCAATTCATTTGAGATGTGGTGCTGGAGAAGAGTGCTGAGGGTTCCCTTTTGACAGTCAAAAAGGCAAACAAATGGGTCCTTGAAATCTCTCTGGGAGCAAGATGCTGAAACTGAAGCTGAAACAGTGATGCAGGTTCAACCTTTTGGCCATAGGATGAGAAGGCAATTATTACTGGGAAAGACAATAGTGCTGGGAAAGGTAGAAGTAGCAGAAAAAGAGGAACACCACACTCCAAATGGCTGGACATTGTTGTCTTTATAAATGCTTTCTATGTTACTATTAAAGTTTGCGGTGGCTATATGTGTGTGTGTGTCACATAACATGTAGAATATTGTTTTTCAGATTCCTGTTTCCAATTGGAATGACAATAGTGACATCTGCTGTTACAGAAAGAAACTGTTAAACTAGCTTAAGATGTTTAAAATGATATGTTTATAGTACTCTGTTTTAATAACTGTTGTAATCTGCTTTGATTCCCTACCCGGAAAAGGCGGAATAGAAATAAATCCTATTATTGTTGTTGTTGTTGTTGTTGTTGTTGTTGTATTAAATCTTGTTGCCTTGTATGCACTGGTTTAGGACAGTGGTTGCAGTAATATATATGTATTATTTGCACTGTCTAAAAAGCTTGGAGCAAATAATAGTATGGCAGCCCACTAAGTAAAGATTACTAGAGAAATTTCTTAAAACGAATCACAAACCCACAGAATCCAATATAGCCTCCTCTCACCAGCCACACAAATATGTCTGGAAAGTGTATTATTAAGGGTAGAAGTTGTGCTAATAAATCTGTGTGTCTAACAGCAATACTAAAACAAAAATTATAAGGTAAAATCTATACAAAACATCTTGTAAATGCTATATTGTAATTATACAATATATTCTACAGAATTACTATATAGCTCTATATAATATTGTTGCACCCAGCAGCCTTAAATAGCATTGCCAATATAGAGGGACGATGGGAGCTGCTGTGCTATCACATCTGGAAGGGCGCATGAGTCTAACCCTGCTCAAGGTGCAAATTTAGGATTGCTAAAAACTGTCCACTAGATGGCAACAAGTATTAAGAATGATGCCAAGCTTTGCATGCACAATATTTTGTTCAGTCCTATTATTTCCAGTTAAAAGGACCAGGCTGGGAAAAATTTTCTGTGCAATACATGCAGAAGTTGCTTTCTTGAAACTATCGACAGTTGATATCTTTCTCCTCTCCAAAGCTAAATTACACATTTTAAAAAAAACAACAACCCTGCATAAATCCCCATGTACAGTTGCCTCTCTGTTTTTGGACTTCCCCTGAAAAAATGGGAAATCACTGATATTGACTCCAGTGGTGGTGCATTCCTACATGCACCATTGCATGCGCACTTCAGCTGCACACCCCATTGTGTTGCCCTTCGTTTGCCTCTCGCATATTTCCAAGGGATGCGGACTCCAAGTCCACGAAAATGGAGGGGCGACTGTATTTCTCTAGCCTTAAGCATCAAATATCCCTGAGAATAGTTTTTGTAGAGAAAGTTAACTTTACAGATAAGTTTGAATGCAGGTTTTTACCTTTTCGGCAAGGCTGGAGTTTGACATGTGGCAGAGAATAACCATTTTAAAAATTTGAACTACCCTTCATGGCACCCAGTCAGTTAAACACCCTTAGGAAATCACATTAAAAATAACATTAAAACATAATAAGTGAACACAGAAAAGCACAACAGCACATAAATCAATAGATCAAATGAAGCAGTTTTAAAAAAAGACCTTCCAATAAAATCAACATTAAAACAATGGCAGAAGTAAAACAGTTGCAACTCCATATTCATTCAGGAGCTAACTAGAATAAAAAAAGTATTTTGATTTTGCCTAAAGACTAACTAAGAGCCTGAACACACTAGTAGTAAGCGCCGGCTTGGGGGTTTTGTGAGGGCATGGCATTTAGATGACGCACACCCCAATGATGCCCCAAGCTGGTGTCACGCCACCTGCCCAACCAGATGGCGGGCAGCATTGCAACACTGTGGCAGAACGGCAAAGAAGAGCCACTACCGCAGCAAAACGGGTGGCTTTTTTCTGCCCCCCCCCCAAAAGGAGTGGCATTTTTCATTGGGGGGGGGGACTGGAAAAGTGTTGGATCGGGGCTGCAGTGTGCAGTTGCTGCAGCCCCAATCTGGTGTTCAAAGGGGCAGCATAACACTGCAGAAACTCTGTTTTGTCCCAAGGAGGACAGCAAATGTATTTTCCTGCAGAGAGTGTTTTAGAAGGATGATTTTGCTTTTTGGAGAGGGCTAAATTCTTCTTCCTTTTGTTATTTCCTTGTACCTGGCGTGTTCCTTAATCCAGCCTTGTTCAAATGACATTGACACTGAACTTGTTAGGACTCTACCTGCCCATTCGCTCTGAACGAAACCTCTCTCAGCTGTTTCCAAGGCACTCACTCACAATCTACTGCTAAGTGCAGATCAAAATATTTCATGAGGGGATGTTGAAATTGAACACTGCTTTGTCTTTCTTCAATCTTTTACACAATTTATTATTGCAAGACATTGAGGGATGGGGGAGACTATGCATGACACAACTTTTGGATGTGTAAAAATGGCACCACTGAGAAGACATGATAGTGGCAGTTTATGCCAGTATGTAGTGTACATTGCAGAAGGCCCCCATCCTTTGACTTTTTCACACTTGGGTTACAACCTGGAATCGAAATGAACTTTATTGATTACCACTTAACGTACTTGAAATTGTCAACGTTATAAAGTGCAAATTATTTTTATTGTGAAAAATCAAAGGGGTGTGTGAATACTTCTGCAAGGCACTGTATACCAAGACTAGCCTTCAGCTGTTATTTATTTGTTTGTTTTATATGCCGCCCTTCTCCAAAACTGGACCCAAGGCAGCTCACAAAAGATGCTTAAAAACAACAACAATAAAGTACAACTTTAAAGCACTTTTAAAACACCACATTAATGTGACAAGTAAAAAATGTAAAATCCTTTAAAATACTAAGTTAAAAATATAAAACCATTAAAGACATACTAAAGCAAACTAGCAAATGCTAGTGAAAGTAAGTCTCGCTTAAGTCTTTGTGTGCAAGTGCTATGCCGTTTCTTGTCTTCTAGCCTTCATGACTGACTAGAGTTTCTGCCTTATGGACTGTGGCCTCTGTAAACTCTTTGGTATGACTCCTGCTAGGCATTTTATTGTGCTACTGATCATTTTAAAAAAGATTTTGTGAGGTCTCAAAACAGCCGAAAGCTTGGACATAGTATGAAATGATATGACTCACTGGAAAAAAAACCAACATTAATGGTTTTTAAAGTGGAAGGCAGTAGGGAAAGAGGTGATGGACTATAGGTGGATTGACTCAAAGAAGCCTCAGCCATAACTTACAAGATCTGGGCAGGGCAGGTGATGGCTGTGACTCTTGGAGGTCTCTCATCCTTGCTTTAAATTAAAGTCAGCCTCACAGCAAGTAACTACAGCAGTAACTGAAAAGAGACAGATATACCATAGGAAAATGGAGAAAAATTACTTGATAATGATGCCATGTAGATCTCCCAGATAAGAGTAGTATGTTCAGAGCAAAGACCTAATGTGGAAATATCCTTCTGTGATTTCATCAGGCATTGCTCATGCTCTAGAGATACAAACCTGCCTTAAAATCAACAATAGCAAATGTATCTGAGATTCTCGGGAACCTGAATTTTTCATACAGATCAAGTCACAAAGATATCCATGTTATGTGTGGGTATTTTGTTTTGTACTTTCCAGTTGCTTCAAATTTACGGAGACCGTATCACAGGGTTTTCTTGACAAGATTGGTTCAGAGGTGTTTTGCCATTGCCTTCCTCTTAGACTGCTGAGAGAATGTGACTTGCCTTTGCGATTCGTAATGTGGCCTTGCTAGCTTCTATGAGTTCAAGTCACTCCAAGAGAAAGAATGGTTATTGCAAAGCAATACTATAGAGGTTCCAATGCATTCTTCCTCCCTCTGCTCCCCTCCATTCTGATTGCATTGTATGAGGCAGTGAACCTCTTTAAAGGGGATGTGCAAAACTGCAGTGTATGAATGAATGCCAAGGTTTTCAGCAAAGAGTGGTTTTACTGCCAACAGACCTTTTTTTAAAAAAAAATCCCTGTCATTTATATTAATAAGACTGGGTGTTATTGCATGTCAGGAGTTATTGTGATTTATACAGTATTCCTCGCCCAGCGCATAATAAAATCTACTTGGCTCTCAAGTCCAATAACTAACATATGATAGTAGCTTTATCTTCAATATTTAACATGACCAGAAACTTTCTATCATCTTTGATGACATTTTGCAACAGCATTTTTCTTTCACCCATATTTTAGACTGTTTGAAATATATTTGTAAAAGGTCACAGAGGAAACATGCAAAATAAAAATTTTCACTAGCTTATCCATGAAAATGTTGGCAGGTACTAACATTTAAAGAGAATTAGTTAAAAGAACACACCAAACCAACAGTATTCCTTGTTCAGTTTCAAAATCTGTATTCTTACATGCAAGAATTCCCATATTTAATAAAAGTGTCAGATAAAACATTTTAAAAAGCATTTTACTATAGTATTGTTGTTTTTAAGTGGTAATGATTCTTAAACTACGTTGCAAATCCTAAATGGTCTACTTTGCAGTTTTTTCCTGATGATTTCAGGAGTTGCAATGAAAATAACAGAGGGAATTCTGGAAAACGTTTCTCATATGGGTTGATACTGAATTAAAAACTTATTACAAATTCATTAGATAGGGCTTGACTTTCAGTGCTCTCTATTGTACCTTCCACAACCCATGATGATCAATTGCAGTGCTGGCCATTCAGGACTATTTTAAAGATTACTGAGATACAACATTAACAATATAATCTTACTGATAACTTTTAAGTAGTAAGTGACAAGTATAGTTAAATCAAATGGGACTTACTCTTAGTTCAAATAAAATGTACATGATTACATCTTGACTGTTTTAAAGACACCAGATATTCCAGTAGGTATACTGTTGGTGATGAGTTGCATCTTTCACAATTAGCTTCATACCTTTCAGGGACCAAGTGCCCAAACTAAAGGCGTTCCGGCACTAGGTGTTACCAAAACACCAAGATTCCAGTTTCTTCTTCCCCCTTACACTCCCTCACCTACCCAGGCAAAGGAAGTCTCTTCCTTCCAGGATCACTAATATTGCAGTTCCTTCCTACCCCTCCCCACTCCTCCAATAAGGCAGGTAGAGGAAATCCAGTCTAGTCAGCTTTCCTTGCTTCTCAAAAGGAAAAATATTCTCAAAAGGAATCACTCAAAAGGTGATTCCTCTCTGTCGTTTATTCCCCAGATTCAGGCCACCGCCAAGGCCTGTAGATTCTCTCTCTACAACATTGATAAAATCCGTCCTTTCCTCTCAGCCTCCACTGCCAAAACTCTGGTCCATGCCCTGGTGGTCTCGCGACTAGATTATTGTAACCCTCTTCTGACAGGGCTTCCTCTCTCTCACCTCCATCCTTTAATCTCTGTCCAGAACTCAGCTGCACGTATTATCACATCTGCTCACCGCTTTGACCATGTTTCTCCTCTTTTATCCTCCCTTCACTGGCTCCCCTTCCCCTTCCGCATCCAGTACAAGATTTTGTTACTGACTTTCAAAGCCCTCCACGGACTAGCCCCTCTTTATTTGTCTGACCTTCTTTCTCCTCACACTCCTTCTCGTACCCTCCGTTCTGGTAGTCAAGGTCTCCTGTCCCAGCCGAGGATTTCCACTGCCCCGTCCCAGATTCATCCCTTCTCACTTGCTGCCCCTCACTCCTGGAACCTTCTTCCCCCTCACATATATGCCTCATCACTTCTCTAATCAGGTTCAAAAGTAAGTTAAAGACTATATTGTTTAGGGAAGCATTCCCAGGACTGTGCCATCTGCCCCAGGATGCCTCCTTTTAACTATGTATTAAGAAGCTGTGCTCTCCCTCCAGTCCATCTGCCTTGGTAATGGCCCCAGAGGGAAAGAAGTACCACTGGACCTCATCTCCTTCCCACCAAATTCCCCTCTTCCTTTTGTGTTGTCTCTTTTAGACTGTAAGCCTGAGGGCAGGGATCCGTCTAATTTACGATTGTATGTACAGCACTGTGTAAATTTACAGTGCTATATAAATAATAAAATAATAATAATGGTAAAGGTAGTTCCTTGACATGAATGTCTGGTTGTAACCAACTGTAGGGGGTGGTGCTCAGCTCTGTTTCTAAGCTGAAGAGCCAGTGTTGTCTGAGGACTACTCTGGTGGTCATGTGGCCAGAATGCTTGCACAGAACACTGTTACCTTCCCATTGAAAAGTGATACCTATTTATCAAGAACAAGGAAACAACCTGACCTCTTTAGAAATGGAGTTCCAGATATATATTGTTTATTTTTGTATTTTTGTGTGTGACTATATCTCACCTTTCTCCCAAAGTGGGACCCATATGGCTTATTATATAACATAATTGACCCATTCAGAATGGACTTTTAGGTCTGATATTGGCCCTCCTCCATGGACCTGTATGGAGAGTGAGGGGTATAATATGACTCTCTTCAGTATCTGTCCCTTTCTGTTGACTATATTCTGATTTCTATTGTTTATTATTTTATAACATACAATTATTATACAGGCTGTAATGAATCCCTTTGCAGGTCTTCAGTGTATTCCCATTGTGTTACTTCAAATCATTTCTGACTTCTTGTTGACTGCCTTCAAGTTGATTTTGACCTATGATGACCCTTGAATGAGAGACCCCCAAGTCACCCTATCTTCAGCCACCTTGCTCATGTCTTGCAGACTCATGGTTGTGGCTTTCTTGATTGAATTGATCCATCTGTTATGTGCCCTTCCTCTTTTTGTATTGGCTTCCACTTGCCCAAATGTTATAATGTTTTCTAGTGAGCCCTTTCTTCTCATGATATGGCCAAAGTATGGCAACCTCAACTTAGTCATCTTGGCTTCTAGGGAGAGTCCCGACTTGGTTTGCTCTAGGATCCATCCAGTTTTGTTAGCAGTCCAAGGTATTTGCAGAACTGTTTTCCAGCACCACATTTCAACTGACTTGATCTTCTTTCTATCAGCGTTTTTCAATGTCCAGCTTTCACAACCATACATAGAGATTGGGAATACTCGTGTGTGAGCCATCCTAATTCAGTGATATATTTTAACACTTCAGGGTCTTGTCTAGTTCCTTCATAGCTGCCCCTACAAGTCCAGTTGAGCCCATGTATGGAAAATGTTGAACTATTTCAATGACTTCATGGTCTGCTTTAAAGTCATGTAGATCAGCTGTGATCATTGTTTTTGGTTTTTTTTAATGTTCAGCTGCAAACCTGACTTTGTGCATTGTACCTTGACCTTTAATAATCTTTCCATAGCTCTCATATTTTCTGCTAGTATTAAAGTGTCATCTGCATATCTTAGATCCGAGATTCCCAAACTTTGGTCCTCCAGGTATTTTGTACTTCAGCTCCCATAAGCCTCAGCCAGTTTGGCCAGAAGTCAGGAATTCTGAGAGCTGAAGTCCAAGACATCTGGAGAACCAAAGTTTGGGAACCAACGTCTTACATCGTTGATGTTCCTTCCTCCAATTTTCACACCTTGCTTGTCCAAGTTCAATCCTGCTTAGACCCCTGCCAATTGGAAGCCATTCAGTGTCTCCATATTCTGCCCTAATAGTAGCGTCTTGTTCTGAGTAAAGGTTCTGACGTATGGAGACCCTATGGGGAATCTATCATGGAGTTTCCTTGGCAGAATTTGTTAAGAGGGGGTTTGCCCTTGCCTTCCTTTGAGGCTGAGAGAGTGTAACTTGTCCAAGATCATCTAGTAGGTTTCTATGGCCAAGTGAGGATTTGAAACCTAGTCTGCCAGTGTCCTAGTCCAACACTCAAACCACTGTGCCACATTGGCTCTTTCTCTTGGATAACTGAGTCAATACTGTACCTCAGTATTAAAACCTCCTGATTGTGAATGGAGGGGAAGAAAGGATGTAGTTAGAACTCTTACAAATCTCAGATCAAGATTTTTTTGCTCCTGATTTCCTACCCAATCTTTATATATAATTATTGCTGTATTTGTGCTAGATGAATGCCCACTAACTGAAGCAAATCACTCCTTTATAATGTTTAACAAAAAGGCATTTGTAGAGTAAGAGAAGTGTTTGTTTTGCTGGGTCTAGAAAGAAGAGAGAGTGACCAAATGAATGGAAGAAATGACCAACTGAACAGTGAACAACTGAATTGTAAGATGAGATCCTGTGTTTTGTGCCAGCTTTCTCCAGTGAGATAGTTCCAGATGTGCTAACTCCCATCATTTCCCAGCAACAATCCTATTAGGAGCTTTGTAGTTCACAAGGGAGGGAGGAAATTCCAGAATGGAGGAAGCCAACTTAAAAGGATGAGAAGAGCCCTTTTGTAAGAGCCAGTAACAAAATGTGCTCCCTTAAGGTCAACAGCGACAGCCTCCACACCATTCTCTGTTAACCCCATAGACTGGCCCACACTAGCACTTTGATCTATGAGCTGATTAACAATAACTTAATTAATTAAATGAATACAATTATTAATGTTTATACTAGCAAAGTAATTTTCCAATTTCTAATGCTTAACATTATTGAATTCATTCTCAAACATTCCAAGAGCTGAGGCAAGCAACATATAACTGCAATTGTCAGTAGCTATTGATAGCTGTATCCTCCCCCAATTTATCTAACCCTCTTTCATATCTGTCCAAGTTGATGGCCATCACAACATCATTGCACATCACTTGGCCAGTCCTCTAGAAGTGTGTGAAAATTGATTTGTCAGTTGAAATCAGTTGAAGTGAGAAGGATTTGGGGTATCTCCAGTCCCCAAAAAGTAGATCTGACTTCCAGATATACATCCAGAAAGAAAGAAAGAAAGAAAGAAAGAAAGGAGAACAAAACACTACAAGTTATTCAGAAACTCTTCATGAAGACAGAACAAGTTTGTTTCTGCAGTTCCAGAGGATAGGACCTGGAATAATGGATACAAACTATAGGAAAAGAGATTCCACCTAAACATTAGAGAGAACGTCCTGATAGTAAGAGCTATTTGACAGTGGAACACACTCCCTTGGAGAGTGGTGAAGTCTCCTTCTTTGGGCGCTTTAAACAGAGGCTGGATTGCCATCTGTTGGGGGTGCTTTCATTGTGTATTCCTGCATGGCAGAAGGGGATTAGATTGGATGGCCCTTGAAGTCTCTTCCAACTCTATGGTTCTGTGATTCAATGGCACAAAAGGCAACGTTTTATGAAAACTAAGCTTCACTATCATACAGGCTTACATCCCTTCATACCACTGTCTGTGACATTTGAAGGAGCCAAGAAGGAAAAGGCATGCCACAGAATCAGTGCATAAGAAACAGAAAAATAATCGTTCACTCATGCCTCCATAGGCCCAAAAAAGGCAACATGAAGCAGCAAGCATTGCAAAGGAGTGGGGGGGGGGGGGAGGGAATCCAAAACAGGAACACGCAAAGGATTTTAACAAGTATTTGGACAAGGAGTGTCAGTGGCACAGTAAAACAAAGGAGTTGCCAAGTGTTCCCATAACAACATGATTTCCAATGCAAATTAAGTGTATGTATAGCTTGATTTAAAGCACAGGAAAAAATGTATTTCTTTTTTAAAATGAAGATAAAAATTCTAACCATAAATTTCCAGGTTTAAAGACACTTAATTTTGGGAGGGGACACAGAACCTTTGAAGTGTGTAAGATATATGCGGATGGGTTGGGTATGGAATGGAATGCATGAGAGCGAAAGTATCCTGACTAGTGGAACAGGTTGGGTGAAAAAAAAGAGACAGGAATATTTTTTGGCTATAGTATCCGTTATGCTGAATATCATAATCCTGAAAAAGCAATAGCGCACAAAAGGAGAGAATACATGTGGCTGGACAGAATGGCATTATGATATCTACTGTATGCAAGTTAAAGGGTCTACTTAAAATTGGTGTCAGATACTCCAGATCATTTTTTTAATCTTTCAGATGAAATGCCAATTCTGTTTTAATTCTGAGTGGGCTAAATCCAACTGTCACTCCCAATTAGAGTAGACACATTGAATCAATAGGAATTTGGCAAATCTCAGGGTGACCAGACGTCCTCCTTTCCCAGGACATGTCCTACATTTTAGCCTTTTGTCCAGGAGGAATTCCAGAATGTCCTCCATTTTGAGCATGGCTAAGAAGCATGAATTGATATTTATAGGAGTGTTTTTGGTTTTATTTTGTAATGTCCTACATTTTTCTTGAATGGTTTCTTGCCATGCCTTGTCTTCCTTTGCAGTTATGACATCAGATCACCCTGGGTAAATCCACATTTATGTAATTTTCATTGATTCAGCTGATCCATTCCAGTTGGGACTGACAATTGGACTTAGTAAATCCAACTCCAAAATGTCCAAAAGACTAATGGATAAGACTAGAACACCTTGTGGCACATTGCAAAACAGGCCTTTTTTCATGGAATTACACCAAACCAGAAAGAATGCTTAAACACACACACACATATTGTTTTCATTCTTCCTTTGAGTATCTTCAGATGTTAATAGCATGTGCATAAATAGAAAGAATTTCTCCTTCCTGTTACTAATATCCAAAATGGATGTTTACACATCTCCTCCAAGAGTAGACATATCCTAATAAATATATTCTAAATCCAAAAGCTTCTGCTTTGAATAAATGATACACATACAGGAAGTGTTATATTTTAATTCTTCTTGGCTTTATAAATGTGGCTAATGCCCAAGCTACTCTAATTTCAGATAAAGGGAAGAAGCACAGAGATCCTTAGTGCTGCCAAGGCTCAACGATAATTCCTAACTGGGAAGGTATATATACTCACCTAATTCCCTGGCTTCAGTTGTTTTTTCACAAAGGAAAAAGAAGAAAGGAATAAAGAAACTTGCTAAAGAAGCCCTAGGAATTTCAGGGGCAGGCAGGAGAGAACTTTGATTAATTTCCTTGCACCCACAAGGAGACACTATCTGGCTTTGTATTTTCCCCGTGTGGTGGTTACATTGGGATAGGACACACTCATTCACACACACAATTGGGCACTGTATATAAATAGCCTAAAAAAATCAGATCCCATGTGATCTTGGAAGCTAAGCAGGGCCAGCTCTGGTTAGTACCTGGATAGAAGACCACAAATGAATACCGAGTGCTGTAGATTATATTCGAGATGAAGGAACTGGCAAAACAACCTCTATTCTTTGCATAAGAAACCCTTATGGAATTCATGGGGTTACCATAAGACAATGGGCAACTTGAAGGCACATGCACTCATATATAGTAAAGTAATATTCAAGAGTGCATCAGATACATTGGATTCTAAAGTGTAAACCGTCTGTATCCACTGTTAGAATATTCACCTTTACCTACAGCTGTATGATCCACTGCTCCATACAGTGTAGGCCACACTTGGTTGGTTGTCTTAAAGGTTATGCATTGAGTGGGTGTCGGCTACAAGGACCCTAGAAAACTGTCTCCCATCTGTATACTGAGCGGCCGGGGGATCCAAGAAATGATTCAGAGGCAGAAGTTTCCAATTAAAGTATATTTTTATTAAAAGGAGAAAATCACACAGCAATTCACTATCACACATTCATTCATTCAAGGCTCAGGGGTTAGCTTGGAAAAGGTTTGAGGGTGAAACTATGGGTGATACTTACTATAGACTATATAGGAGCCTGCACTGCAGCCACTCAGTCAAAACCATAAGTTGCGAGTTCAATACCAGCAAAAGAGCTCAAGCTTGACTCAGGCTTGCATCCTTCTGAGGTCGATAAAATGAGTACCCAGATTGTTGGGGGCAAGTAGCTTACAGTTGTAAACCGCTTAGACACTGCTTAGGCGGTATGACATGGTACATAAATGAAGCTTTTATAGATAGATAGATAGATAGATAGATGGGGCTTGCTTCCGGAGTCCAATTGAGTGAAGTAGAGTGAGACACAGCCATTGCAAGAGCATTGGTTGAACGGAAGTGCCAGAACTGGACTAGAGATCACAGTGACATAGAGTCCCCCATGAAATCCAAACTAGCACACTGAGGGGAGTTTTCCAGGGGTTTTTAAGGGCTAAAACTAGCCACAGGACAAAGGTGTTGGATTGCCTGGGGTGGGATAATCTGGTCTGACACTATCCAAGGGAAATGGGAAAGGAGTTAAGTCGATAGCTGGCTCATCAGGTGAGACATCTAGACAATCATCACCCATTCTTCTGATTATGGAGGTGATGGTGATCCCATTAGCAACTCCCAAACTACTTGTTGGGCTAGTCCAAGGGGTTTTGTTCCCAAATGGTCCCATGAGGCTGACCCCACCTAGGTGTAGTGAGTACCTGTACATGTCCCATGGCTTTGGGGATTATGGCAGACTGCAGGGCAGGTCCATCTGGGGTCATGTGGAGTACCACACACACACACACACAATTCAGGAAAAAATGCACTTTTGCTAACAATACCAATATACAACTCATACCTTTGAGCATGCTGTTTTCCTACCGCAGTCTCTTAAGTCACTGTTAATCTACTTTTACTTCTAGGTCTGGGAATAGCCATATAGCCCAGATGGGTTGCAGTGTGGAGTATACTGGCTTCGGGGGCTGCATTGGGACCAGCTGAGGGTCACATGTAGTTTCAGGGCTACAGGTTTTACAACCCTAATATATATATATATTGTTGTTGCTGCTGCTGCTGTTGCGTGCCTTTAGGTCATTTCCACCATATGGCATCCCTAAGGCAAACCTATTGTGGAGTTTTCTTGACAAATGTCTTCAGGGGAGGGGGGGGAGGTTGCCATTGCCATCCTCTGAAGTGGAGCGTGTGTCTTCCCCAAGGTCACCCAGTGGGCTTACATGGTCAAGCCAGGATTTGAACTGTGGTCTCCAAGCTCACAGTTCAATGCTCAGTCCACTACACCACTTGAAAAAGAAAGAATATTGCTTATGCGTGTAATCCATTCATATGGGTGTGGAACTATCAAAAACATGGTTACTACTTGCTCTGCTGCAATAATCAGAGAGAGGACATTTGTTGTAGTGCCCTGCTTTTCCTAGAAATAACCAGCATCCAGAAGACAAAAAGGACATAGGCTAAGACAGTTGCTTCACAGAGAAACTGAAAGCTGCTCCTGATTGGCCCAAGGTTTGGAGATTTTCACAGGAATTATAGCTGTAGTTAGCAAGTTTGTTACTGATATTCATACAATGTTATTTCTGTATGAGCATTTCTGGTATTAGAAACGACTTTAATTTTTTTAAAAAAAAATTAAAACAAAACTTTTATGGTATGAAATTCTGGGAACTGTAGTTTTTAAAAAAATAATTTGTATTTAATTTTCATTTCCACTAAAACCATTCATAAAACATATCACATATAGAATGAATGCATATCACGTACTGCATACCTCATACAACCTACAACATTGCTAACAAACAATAACAAGAAAAAAGCCCTACACCCTCATTAGACAACCTACCCCACATTTACTCACAACACTTTCCATTCATCCCCCTTCCTTTGATATGATTATCTTCTTCCTTTGAGCCTATACTACTTTACAATTTGGATTTTCCTTAAACTCTTACACACTTCTCTTTCTTTTAATCTCTATTACTCCCCTAGTTTTAAACCTTCTTTTGATGATAAACCTTTTTCATTATTATTATTATTATTATTATTAATTATCTTCCATTAACTTATTTTTCATTTCAATGTTTTACAACTAAATCTGGGAACTATAGTTTTGTGAGAAATTTAGCCTTCTCTGTCACAGAGCTCTGATGCCACAATAAACTACAATTGCCAGAATTCGACAGCATTCAGCCGTAGCAGTTCAAGTGGTGTCAAACTGGATTATTTCTGCAGTGCGGATGACGCTTTGGATCCTTAACTAATGATATAGTTCCCTTTATTTCTATTCTGTAAAATAGATTCTGTTATGAAAAGTTGTCTGTCTATTAGTTATCAAAGAGAAATTGTGCACACATTGCAGGACCAAACAACACAATACGTCGTAGATGCACACACACTCACTAAATAGGCTCATCATCTGCCCATCTTTCTTCCATGCTACAAATATTAGAAATTAATTTAAATAGCGCTCATGTATGTGCACAGAGTAATTAAGTAAAGGGAGGCACGTGGTTGACTAATCTTGCCACCCGAGGTAAAGCTGAAATGAAGATGACTATCAAATTGAATAATTCCTTCATTAGCAAAGCTCAGGGACTACCCCTGCTATTGTAGGGAAAGCAATTATTGTGTGTGAGTGCTTCTATATCATACGTTCAATTGTTCCACAAGGGAAGGCAATATTAAGATAGGAGGAAAGTATAGACAACTACACTGTACAGATTTAAATCACATTTACTTAGATTCATAAAAGGCCTCCATAAAGCTGTTTTGCTTTGTTATTGTGAAAATTGCAGGTCTCATGGAAAACTATGTTCAAAGAAATAATAATTCAAGAAGCTTCTGTATGTCCCCCCCCCCCCCCCCACCACCTCCCAATATGGGAATAATTCCATACTGGAATTAGGAATTTAGGATTGAAAAGAGGGCTGTAAACCTTGCGTTGTTTTAAACTACATTGTTTATTGTTTTTAAACTCTTTAGTTTATTTCAGTTTTAAAGAGGCTTTCTGTATTCTAATATTTTAAATGTGCAAGCTGCCTTATCTTTGGGAAAAGGCAGGATATAAATGATGATGATCATGATGATGATCATCATGATGATGATGAATCCAATAACATCAAAAATCCACCAAACAGTGATACCTTTATTGGACCAACCAAAATGTACAGTATACATGTTGCAAGCTTTCAACGCTCCACTGGCTTCTTCATCAGGCAAGGTGTTAAAAACCATACAGGAGAAAAACATTGAAGATGTTCGTCATAAGTCTGCATTTTGCTATTTCTGTTCTCAGTTCAGATGGTATGGAGGGGTATCTGTTGGCACCTCCTCCTTCTGGCCATGTAGCACCTGGAAGTTTGTCAAAGTCCAGGAAATTTTACAGCTATTTTGCAACACAAAAATATACTTTCTTTGCAATCCAGTATGTCGCCAACCTTTATGAGGCCACAGGCCCCTTTGTAGGCAGAACACATTGAATTTCTCAAGAAGTCTTCATAATTTTTCATCAGCAAAACCTTAGGTGGTGTTGCGATAAAACATGCCAATGCAGTATCAATTTTATATATAAAAAAGGTTCACCTTTGTTGGAGGTAGAAACCTCAAATAGTAAGGTTCCAGTCCATTGACTTTCTCTTTAGGATTCCCCTGCTATGCAGCTATAATGCGGTATCTTGAAATCCAGAAAACATCCAGAGGTAGCCGTGTTGGCCATATGTTATTGGACTTGCTATATGGCCAACACAGCTATGCCTGAATGTTTTCTGGATTATAATGATGGCTTAGGAGACAAGCTCCCATATATGACAGTTGTGGTGGAGGTCTCATTATCATCTCTACTGTGCTTCTGTTTATTTTACCATTAAATGTTACAGTTCAGCTCTTTACGTTCCCTAAACCTTGTAGTTCTTCTGTGGAGAAAAATAAAAATCCCTTAAACTTGGAAAAATCAATTTAAAGTGTCATGTTTTAAACTTTTAAATTGTATGATTGTATTTTGAACATGACATTTATACTTTGTAATGTTTTTGTATTGTTTTTAATTTGTACCGTTTTAAACTGGTCGGTAGCTGCCTTGAGTACCTGTTTTGGGAGAAACAGGAAAATAACAACAACAGCAACAACAACATTAACAATAGTAAAATCTGTTTTTATTTCGGTTACACAAAAAAAGATAAAATTGGACAAAGAAGAAGAAGGCAAAGAGTTAAACAAAAACAAAAAAAGAGGAAAAACAAATAAAAAAAGAAAATTACTCATAAAAAATATGGGCCCTTGTTATCCGCTGGGGTTTGGTTCCAGGACCCTCCATGGATAACACAGTCAGTGTATGCTTAAGTTCCATTAAATACAATGGCACAACAAAATGGTGTCCCATAAATAAAATGGAAAATCAAGGTTTGCCATTTGGAATTTATACTTTTTGGGAATATTTTCAAGCTATGTATGCTCAAATCCATGGATAAAAAAATCAGTGGAAAAGGAGAGCCAACTGTAACAAAGATAACAAGATATCCATTTCCCGCCCCCCCCCCAACTGTTTTAAATTGTCTTTTATATTAATATGTTTTAGATTGCAAATTGTTTAATTCTATATTAATGGGGGGAGGGTTGGGGGGTATATGATATGTATATTTTTAATTGTTGTAAGCTGCCCTGGTTGCCTGAGTACAGAGAGGCAGGATTCCCCCTTTTAATATTTTTATATTATTTTAATAATAAAATAATAAATTTTATTATTTTATTATTGTTATTAAGAGCAACAGCAGCTGCAAAAGACCCCTCAGAGGCATCTGCAGTCTATCCCAGCCCAGGACCAACATGCTCCTGTTCTTGATTCATTAATCTCCCTGCGTTTCCCCCTTATTTTTCACAGGACAGCAACCACCAAACTTCAGTACCCACTCCGTACATAAGAACACTGTCATGGGGAAAGGAAAGAAGTTACATGGATGTTTGAGACTTGGCACCCACTTTTCACAAGAGTTATTATACATAGAAACCTTTGTGTTTCAAAGCTGATCATACCTGATAAGAAGATTTAAGAGTTAACTTTGCTGCAATGTTACTTAAACATTTTAAACATATGATTCTTGATTAGGATATTCTGTAGAACTAAAACAAGGGGGGAAATCATAAACAGATTTTCTGTTCTATTCGAGAAATGGCATAAATACTGTTTGCGGCAGGTTTTTTTGGGACCCTGGAAACAAGTTCTTTTTGTGTTTATCCTTCCAAAAAAAGGCTGCTTGCTTGATTTGTTTCTTAAAGGCAAAAAAGATACATCACATATGTGTTACATTTAATTGATGTTACTGTAAAATACATATTTGTTTGCATTTCTAATTGGGGAAGCACAGATGGCACAGACGTCTGTTAAAATCACATTATCTTTAAAATTCCTGTTAATATTACACTGATGCATAGCTGTTAAATACCTGTGCAGCTCACAAAAAGCCAAATTTTAATTTAATTGGAGTCAAATATGCTTCCTGGAAAGAAAAGAAATCTTTATCTAAACTGGTTTACGTATACAACCCAGTGTGGTATGGTGGTTGCTGATCTTGTGAAACAGTTCATGACAAGACCGTTGTCCAAATTGGAAGTACAGTCGGCCCTCCACATTTGCGGCTTTGACTTTTGCAGATTTGACTGTCTGCGGATTTGATTAATATACTCTCTAGGAAGTTGAAGATAGAGTTGTTCATGAGGACCTAGAGATGACTAGAGGATACTAGGGAAAACATTTCTCTAACCATTTGTCAGTTCTCCAGTGTGATTCTGTGTTCAACATCTGCCAGATGTTGCCAGATGTTGACCATAGAGTTGTGCTGGAGAATCTAAAAATTGCTAGAGAGGTGTTCTCTCGGGTTAGAAAAAGTGTGTTTTTTTAATTTGCGGGTTTTCCACATTCACAGGGTTTTTGCGATCCTAACCCCAATGAATGTGGAGGGCCTAATGTGTTTGAGTAGATTCATAATAGGACTATGTACTTCCATGCATCAGCAGAGGCCATGGCAAGGAAACCAGGTTTTATATCAAGAGTGTTAAAGAGTTAGTCAGAAATTTAACTTAATGAGTTCAGATCTGCAGAGCCATACAAACTGCATCCGAGAATATTGAAGGAACTTGATGATAAGCTCGCAAAACCACTTGCCATCAGTTTTTGAGAAATCTTGGAGAATGGGTGAAGTGCCAGAGGACTGGAGATAAACAAACATTGTCCCTTTTTAAAAATAAAAATGAAAATAAAATCATACCAGAAAAAAAGATCCAGGAAAATACATGCCTGTCAGCCTGAGCTCTATACCAGGAAAATATTGGAACAGATTATAAGGAGTGCATCTGCAAGAATCTTGATGACAATGCAGTGATTATTAGTAGAAACCAGTATGGGTTTGTCAAGAACAAACTAACCTTATATCTTTTTTTAAAAATCAGGCCACTAGTTTAATAGATAGATTTTAGCAAATCATTTTATTAGATCCCTTTTGACATTTTGATTAGCTAAAACTACTAAAAATGGACTAAGTGGAAATGCCATCAAATGGATCTATAATGAGCTGGAAAACCAAACTACCGATTGACTAGGTGTAACCACCATGAGATGGATCTGACTATTCTGCAATGGTCCAGTCTCATTTGCAATACGGTGTTTAGTTCTGAGTGTCTCATTTCAAGAAGGATATAGTCAAGTTGGAGTGAGTACAGAGAAGGGCAATGAAAATGATAACAGGTATGGAGAACAAAACGTACAAGGAGAGGTTGAGGGAGCTGAGCATGCTCAGCTTGATGGGCGACATGATTGCCCTCTCTAAATATTTCAAGGATTTTCACAGAAAGGATGATGCATTCGTGTTCCTTTTTGTCTCAAAGGGAAGAACTAGGTCTTATATTTTCAAGTTATATAAGTGGAGATTTTCATTGAAATTTAGGAGAGTGATCTGGCAATGGAACTAATTGCCCAGAAGGATGTTGAGGTTTCCTTCTCTAGATGTCTTCAAAAAGAGGTTGGACAGCTGGACATCCTGCAATGGGCAAGGCTTGAAGCAAGTGATAAATAGTATTGCTCACATCTCCAAACACTTAGAATAGTTTTTATCTCTTCTCAGTGCTTTGAATGTTTTAAAGTTTAATAATAGGTGTGTATGTATCTATTCACCCATATAAGAATTCATATAGTCCCTTAAAGTTTGGACAGCAATGCCACTCCATTTCAGGCACATTTTCTTACATCTTTTATAAGTCACATTTCCCAAAGCAATGTATGTTGCCTCTTTTCAGCATCTTCAATCACACTTTCTCTCTCTCTCTTTAAAAAAACTGTTGAGGTTTTCATTAGCAGTTACAAAATAATCAATGATGACTGTGAGACACTTATGTATACATCATACCATTAATGTTTAAAGTACAAATAAGCAAAATCAAAACAGACAATGTACAAAAATAAGTGACAGTGGGTGTTGAGTAGGTGGAAATGTTTTATTTTGTTGACATGTGCTACTAGATTATGGATTTCAGATGCTAAAGACAGAGTTATATTTCATGGGCCTCTTAACTGAAAGATTTTGAAGGTTTGAAATTAGACGAGAAAAAGCACAAGAGGCCTAGAAAATACCCTTGATTGGGGATCCTTTGTCCATTGTGATGACATCTTATATTGTATATTTTGAACTGCCCCTTTGTTTAGTGAACCTCATTTGAAAGGTGACTTAGTGGTCCAGCAGCTTTCCAGGAGAAATAATTCACCTTTGAGCGGGGGAGGCAGAAAAGGAGCAGTTTAGGAAGTTGGAAAGGAATGAGGACTTCAAAGACATCCTTGGGGAGACATGTGGCCCCAGGGCTATCCTTTGCCCATCCCTGTTCTAGTTCAGCATCCTCTTTGCCAGACTAGCCATATGCCAGGTGCATATGAAAAGGCTTGAGATGTCTCCTTCCTCCTAAAGAGAGGCACCTCAGTTGGTCCATGGGGTTTCTCACTTTAGAATTACAAAAACAAAGAGGTTTGTGTGGGAGATCATTTTGAAATAGATAAAATTTCAAAGGCCAGCCTAATGTTCCTTTTATGTAGGGGGATCTTGCAGCATCTTTGAGACTAACTATGTAGATGTTATAATATAAGCTTTCATAGACTTGGTCTCAGATGCGTGGAGTGAAATGATGCCCAGGAAGTACTTTTATAATTAGACTGTATCAATACCTATGGGAAAGCAAAATGTCTGGATATGGTGACAAGTTCAGCTTTAATTATGGTCATGGTCATTCAGGGACAAAGGCAGGAGGAAAGATGTTGTCTATGGACCGGGTGAGTGAATGTCTATATGAAATGGTGGGAGGGTTTTTTGGAATGTGGTGTAGGAAGACTGGGAATCAGAAAGGAGATATATTAACATATTATAACATTGGACACTATTAGCCAGTTTAACATATCTCCTTTCTGGTTCCCAGTCCTCCCACACAATATTCCAAAATTCCTCTCATGGTAATTCCCCCATCCTGGCCATAAGCAACATCTTCCCTCCTGCCTTTGTCCCTGGGATGATCTTTAGTCCTTCACCAACCATTAGTTAAAACTGAACTTGTCACCTCATCACCATACCCACAAGTTCGCTAGTTACAATCTGATTATACAGATCCTTCCTGGATATGATTTCACTCCATTCATCTGAGGAAGTAGACCAAGTCTACGAAAGCTAGCACTACAACTTCTTCTACTACGGGGTTGTCTGCACTGGCCAAATAAAGCAGCTTCTAACTGCTTTGAAGTCAGGGTGTTTAAACAACGCACGAGGCAAAACCGGGTGGAAAGCAAAATGAAGCTGCACTTTGGGGCTAAAAACTGGGGCAAAAAGAAGCTAGGATACTACAACTCAAGGCAGAAAATGTGCTTCATCACACTGGCATATAAACAGCCCGGTGCCAGCATGGGACTGCAGCGAAACAAAAACCCGATCACCAATAATGCAATGAGTGTAATTGCAACATACACAAACCAGTCAATTCAACCGGGGGGGGGGGGGGATGGAGTGAATGTTTGTGTGAAGAGGGCATGTCGGGGGGCCTCCAAGGTTGTGCTTTGCCAATGTATTGCCCAGCACACTGATGCACTGATACACGTTACAGGCGGTGCATCACACATATGACTGTAAGGCTGGTCATACAGGTGTGTGTCCAGTGGAATGGCATCTGGGCAGGAAGACGGAGGTCATTGGAGATCGCAAGCAGTGTGTTTGTGCAATGGTGTGCATGCATGTGGGGAGGTAACAACACCAAAAAACCACGTTTGACGCTGCATGGTGCGGACAACCTGTGAGTGTTTTGCCTGCCTTGAAAGTGGACTGTGTTGACAGAGATTCACTTTCATAAAACCCAGGATTGAGCCCGCTTTTTCCTGCCCACTGCTCCAGCCCATAGTGAGTCTCAAAGGTGCTACATGTTCTCTTTGCATACTGCATACTGATATTTAGGAGTAACAGGTGTATGTCTCCAAATTCATCCTTTTATGTCAGTTTCAGTGAACTGATCTGCAGTTTTATACATTTTACTAAGGGGCTCGACAGAAGGGCAGTTCTGTACCGCCCGTCTTTGCCCCTCATCATTGCCACAGCCACTAAATGGCATGACAACAATGCACTGCTGGAAAGAAGCAGCTGAGAGTGGCTTCTTTTTTGAGGTGTCATAAGCACCGTGCAGCAGCGCTGTGACACCCCTTCCAGCAAGTAACATGTGCACGCTGCGCAGCGTGTGCGTCATCATGGGGCCACTCATGTGGATGGCGGCAAGCCATGATGGTGGAGTCCTCGTGGGCTCAGGCTGCTGGGCATGTAAATGCCCAGCTTCATCTAGCCCTATTTCACTGGGAGGATGCTGCTAATTGCCCGTCTGTACAGGGCCTCATTTTAACAAAAATCTCCCTTTCTGTAATTTTCACCTATTTCTTTGCTTTTTGCCTCCGCAGCTCATGATGATCAATTGATTCCAGTTCTGTTTCTGAGAGCCTTTTAAATATTGGAAACCATTATCTGAATGATTCTAATTAATCTTCTAAAACAAGTTCAGTTCCCTTAGCTTTGCCTCTAGGAGCTGTCCCCTAGCAGATCCCCTGTGACTTCTTGTCAACAGTTGTCAGCATTCATCCTGAACTGTGGTAGCATTCTGTTGGAAAATCATTGCATTCTCTCTCCCCCTCCTCAGATAGATAGGATTTTCCCTGAATGCACACTCCACTGTGTTCCCTCTTTATTTAAAGCATGCCATTTGGTCCCACCAAATCACAAGGGCAATAAGTACCTTTGTAAATTGGTAAATAAATCATTTGATTCAGCTAACTTCCTTTAGGAGGTTCTCTCTCACATACACAAAAGATTCTCCTGCTATCCTCCAGTCTCCCATCTCCCTACTCTATCACCTTTCTTCTGAAAGATGGTGAGATAAAAAGTTCTTATTTTACCTGAACTATTCATTAGATGGTTTAGGATGTAACCTCTGTGCATATGTAGATTTAAGCCATTAGTAAAGTTTTGTTTTTTAAACTTCAAGTTATTTGTGTTGTCTTTGGAGTTTATCATGTCTGAATGCAATAATGGGATTCCACGTTTTTGCGAATGAGTGTATCTCATGCAATTTCGGGCAATGGGAAGTCATTCCGAATGCAATCATGGGGTTTCACGTAATTGCGTATTAGAGTATCTCACGCAATTTCAGGCCTTAAGAAACTTGAATTCCCTAAATATTCATCCTGAACTATTCCAAAGGATGTCCTAGCAGATCTTTGCCAATCCCCTGTGACTTCTTGTCAATAGTTGTCAGCATTCATCCTGAACTAGTCCAAAGGATGTCCTGGCAGGCTGGAACAAAGGAGCAACATTACTGTCCCATTAAGAATCAAGAGTTACAGATAGCTTTTGCAAGGCCTCTCTCTCTCTCTCTCTCTCTCTCTCTCTCTCTCTGATAGATGTGTTGTAACTTAAGGTCTCCTTTGGCTAAATAAGGAGCACATTATTGTTTTAGATAATAGATTATTGGCTTTTATTTTTTGGCTAGTTTACTTTTTAAAAAAAATCTCATTAGTGAAGCTGATTTTTCAACTTTGCAGAAAGAAAAGCTATTTGTCAGCCTTTTATTTATTTATTTATTTATTTATTTTTTAGGTGGGACTAGAGAAGGACTGGTCACACAGGTTTAAAGGGCTGTCATAGACTTTGTATATATCAAAGGAAAGAAATCCATTTGTGCCTCGTATGTATGTGTGTATTTTTATGCACCAAACCTAGACAGCTGTGAGGAAAGCTTATTGTTTATTGCTTATCTCCATAGGGCACCCGGGTAGTGTCAGAAGTACATGTTCTAAGCTCATTGAGAACCTCATGTTTATAAACTAGGCTATATATCTAACAAACAAACAATGATCCTTCACGAGCAGCCTTGCTGGGTGATGCCTACCTGGTTCATATCCTGATTCCTCATATTTGCCAAGAAGCAGGATAGGAGAACAGTTTTTTTGTTGTTGTGCTTTCAAAGTCATTTCCAGCTTATGGCAATCCTAAGGCCATGGGGTTTTCTTGGCAAGTTTCTTAAGAGAGGGTTTGCCATTGCCATCTTCTGGGGCTGAGAGTGAGTGACTTGCCCAGTAGGTTTCCTTGGCTGAGCTGGAATTTGAAACCTGGTCTTCCAGAGACATAGTCCAAAACTGAAACCACTAAACTATGCCAACCCTAGGAGAACAAATAGCTCTCTGCATATACCTCTGATGTTGGAGGCAGCACAAAGCCATCATAACTAACAACCATTAATAGTCTTCTCCTCCCAGCAAGTTCTTTTCTGCCACACTGTAATTTGCAGCCAAGTCTATCCATGGGAGGCCTGATTCTATCAATGTCCTTGACCTTCTGAGTGCCATTTCCTTGTGATCCTTGTCTTGGGATAGGCTCCATCTAGTTTGACATTTGCATTCCCAATGCCTAGCTAAACAATCTCCATCTTTACTTTATGTTTGTGCCACTTACAGCCATGCTTCATTAGTCATACATTTTGTAATTTGGTTACCACCACTGGGTGGCAACAGTGGCCTGTTCTGGGGCTACGATCCATTCAGCTGGCATATGCTTATGCCTGTACTGAGTAAACTCTCTTCTTCATTGCTGTGCTGTCTTCTAGATGATAAGATGTATTTTCCCTTTCTTCCTCAGTCATCTCCAACTTGTGGTATCAGCAGGCAGGGCCAGGATCAGGCATAATCTGCTCGCATCACAGAGCTTGCCTTGCCCTTTCCTTTTAGGCAGATGGGGTCCACATGGAGAAAGCAAGGCCATGAGCAATCATTATTGTGGCAAGAACATGGGCCAAGATATTGCTTGGCCACATGTGTAGCATCCTGATTTCCATCTGTGAAATGTTGGAGGGTGGGGACAACAACAATGGAGTTGTGATACAACTATGGAGAACCACAGGAGCCAACAATAGACATGGAGCAGGTGAGGGAGATGGGGAGAGGAGAAGAGAGGAAAGGAGAGGCGCAATAGACAGATAACACGGCTATACAGTGGACCCTCCTCATTCACTGGGGTTAAGGGAAAAGAACCCTAGTCAAAGTGGAAAAACCTGCAAATAAAAAAAATATATTATTTTTTAACCTGAGAGAACACCTCTCTAGGAATGTCTAGGTCTTCCAGCTCAATTCGATGGTCAAGATCTACTAGACGTTGACCATAGAATCATGCTGGAGAACCTACAAATACTTCGAGAATTTTTCTGAAGATGCCAGCCACAGATGCTGGCGAAACGTCAGGAAGAAACTCTTCTAGAACATGGCCACATAGCCTGAAAAACCCCACAAAAATTTAGAGAAGTGTTTTCTCTAGTAATCTCTAAATCCTCCAGCATAAATCTATGGTCAGTTTCCAGTAGATTTGCACTGAAGGACCTAGGCATTCTTAGAGAAAACATATTCATCAAATCTGCAACGCAAATGTCAAAGCAACAAATGTGGAGAGCTGACTGTACTAGAGACTCATGCTAGCTGGAATACTTTGGATGATGCTGGTGATTATTATTATTATTATTATTTTACAAAAAGGCTTTATAAAATTTAATTGTGCCTTTTCTGCCTTTCTCCACTCTGCCCAAAGGAATGAACTCTGCGTGTGTGCATGGGAAGGGAGACTCCATCTTCTGAGAGTGGCTGCTGCTCCAAACAGTGGCACAGGGCATGTCCTTGGATGGGCTGGCTGATGTGAGCTGTGTGGGCATGGGATGAGCTGTGTGGGCATTGTTTGGGGAGGGGTGGTGGTGGTGAAGAAAGGGATTTAGTGATTGACTGCTTCTAAACCCCCCCCCCCCGGACCCAGCATCTCTTTGCAGTGCCTGTGGCAACTGTATGGTCTGCTGTGTTGTGCCTATGCAGCTAAATAGGTGTGAGTAGTTCAAGGAAGGTTTCCCATTCAGAATTATGATGACCAGAGATGGGAGAAATCAGAGAATACTATATTTGCCTCTATTTTTTTTTCAGTGACACAGTAATCTAGAAAGTTACTTTGACTACAGTAGCAAAAGCCATGATAATCAGCATGGCATAGTGGTTTGAGCATTGCACTACAACTCTGGAGACCATGGTTTGATTCTCACTCAGCCATGAAAACCACTGGGTAACCTTTGGCAAGTCACATGCTCTCAGCCTCAGATCATTCTCTGAACAAATCTTGCCAAGGAAACCCTGTGCCATAAGTCGGAAACAACTTGAAGACACACAATAACAGTAACAAACAACAACATGCACTTGATCAGAGTAATGAATAATGCAACTACTTTTTAAAAAAGTAACATTCCAAACTCTGGCTATATTCTCATTATTAGATTAGAAACAGGAAGATATTTTACTTAGTGAGTCAAATTTCTAGTTTTAGAGTGTGCAATTCAACACTGAGCACTTTTTGAGCCTTATAAATCAGTTGCTTTGGAGATGTGTCCTCCATTAGAGGGTTGGATAGACATGAATTTCTTGTCTTATATCTCCTCTCTATCTCTTTTTCTGTATACATTCATTTCAGTGCTCCACATCCATTCATCAGAAATAGAAATAATTTCCTCCTGCTTAACATTGTTGCCGGCAAATTAGCACATTGCAATAATGTATTTATTTAGTCACTTACAATATTTTTAGGCGGCAAGGTGGCTTACAGCGAAAACAAACAATAAAATTTAATAGTGAAGCAAATGACTTTTAAAAAAAACCTTAGAAGTGCAAAATAGGCAACAACACTTTGAGATGTAAATCTGCCAGCTCAGAATAATTACCACAAACCACAGCAATAAATCAGTGGCATGTCCAATAACATCAGCTAACACCAGTTAAAACTTATTTGAAACAAATGAGTTTTCAAAGCCCTTTGTGAATGCCAGGCCTGGCGCTATGCCCCCCCACCCTAGGTGCATGGTCAGTTTTAACAGAGTTTTAGAACAGAGTTTTAAATTAAGTTTCTGTTAGTGGTGCAGAAACAGCATGTAATGCTATTTACATAAATATAATACAACATATATCTGAATATAATTACCCTATATATATATATATATATATATATGAAATTCAGATACAAAAGTTATTGTTTCTTATAATTGTGTGTGCCTTCAAGTTGCCTGATTTATGGTAATCCCGTGAATTTCTTAGGAGTTTTTAGGCAAGGAATATTCAAGAGGAGGTTCTGCCTATTCCTTCCTCTGAAATATAGGCTACAGGACCTGATATTCATTAGTGGCTTCCTATCCAAGTACTAACCAGGTCTGATCCTGTTTAGCTTCCAAGATCAAACAGGATCTGGTGTCTTCAGGGTTGTTTTTAATTTTACCTCACCCTATATGATAGGATCTCAGGACAATTAGAGAACTGAATGTACAAATAAATGTGATTAGTTAGCCAATTGCCAACAGATTGACAAAGTAAAGTTCATTACAACAATACAATAACATCAACAAATTACATTACAGGATACTTAACCAGCATCAGCTCCTTTTACATATCAGTAATAGGAATAAAAACGTTGTCATCCTCCTTTTCTTCTCTCCTCCACAATCATGGTCTATTGTATGGCAGAGAGACAGCATGGTGTAGTGGTCTGAGCATTGGACTGTGACTCTGGAGATCAGGGTTCGAATCCCTGCTCGACCATGGAAATCCACTGTGTGACCTTGGGCAAGTCATATTCTCTCAGCCTTGGACGAAGGCAAAGGCAAATCCCTTCTGAACAAATCTTGCCAAGAACTCCGTGATAGGAACTTGTTTTAACTTGTGTTAGTTTAATCCTGTTTTAAGGGGTGGGGGTGGGTATGTGTTGTATAGATAGTAATATTTTTAACTGTATATGCTTTTAAATGCTGTACCCCGCCCCGATTGCTCACTCAGAGGGGCGGGTTAGAAATAAATATTATTATTATTATTATTATTATTATTATCATTAACTTGAAGGCACAAAACAACAACAGCACAACATCATATGACACACACTCCGGCCCTTCTTAACTGACTCAACAACCATTAGAAAACTCACCAGATTAAATGTCACTCTGTAAATCTGGTTTGCCAAGAAGAACACTAGTATACCCTGTGCAGAGGACTGGGGAGTGCACATGGTGTAGTGGTTTCAGCGTTGAAATAATACTCTGAAATCAAGGTTTAAATCCCTACTCAGCCATGGAAATCCACTGGGTGACCTTGGGCAAGTAACATCTTCTCTGCCTCAGAGGAAGGCAATGGCAAACCCATTTCAAATAAAGTTGCTAAGAAAACACCATGAAAACACCCTTTGGGTTGCCTTAAGTCACAAGTTACTTGAAGGCACATAACATGAAAAACACATCTTGTTCACTCCAGCCACTTTTGCCTCCCAACCACTATGCAATAAATTTCTGTCTGTGGCTTTTGTGCAGACAGCATTGTACCGGTGTGTGTTCCAAGGTTTCCACAGCTGGCTGCCTATACTGGTACCAGAATCCCTCGAAGCAGATCCCTCTGAATCTACCTATTATAACTTCAGAGGGCAAACTGTTCATTCTTGCCACAGTAATTCTTCTCCTGCACTTTGGATGCATTTCTTTGGTTATATATACAATATAAAAGCACTACTAATATTCAGAACTGGGGTGACAATTAAAATCAATGTAAACAATTTTTGAACAATTGAGTATTTATAACCAATAAATTGCAACAATTATTTCATCCAATATCTTGCCACAGTATCTCTGTCTCTGTACCTGTAGCCAAAATGGGTTATTTATGCAAGGTGGTTTGAGTGTTGGATTACGACTCTGGACAGCAGGGTTCGGTTCCCTGTTCAGCCATGAAACCCACTGGGTGACCTTGGGAAAGTCACCTTCTCTCAGCCGCAAGGAAAGCATTGGTAAACCTCCTCTGAACAAATCTTGCCAAGAAAATGCCATGATAGGTTCACCATAAGTTGGAAATGACTTGAAGACATACAACAATGGGTCATGGTTTTGCACAGCTGTTGTACAGGAGGAATCATGCCATGCATACAATGGGAAGGATTTTTCAAAGCTTTTACTATAGAAGACATACACACACACACTCCACTGCATAGGTGGTCTAACACTGGACAGGTCAATAGCAAATTCACGGCACTGTCTTGCCTTTCCATTTGTCAGTTTATGGTTTGAGATGCATAAGTGACTTGACTGTACAGAGTATTATAAGCAATGAAACTTGTAAAATGCAATGATGGTACAGGAAAATGGGCATTTGCTCCCAAGTGGCAGTATTCCTCTTTCTGGAACCCACTGGCCTTTAGATCCTAGTGCCCTATACCAAGTATTCAGAGGAAATAAGGTTAATGTTTGGTGGGTTGTACCTTGCTCCTTCTTGAAAGCACTACGACTAAGGCATTTTCATTGTTATTTTCCTCTGGCAAATACATTTGATTCCCCTTGGTTTCATATACTTAATTCTTGTTTCTGAAATCTGTTGTTGTTGTTTCTGTGTCTTTGAGTTGCTTCTGATTTATGACGACCCTAAGGCAACCCTATCTACAGGACTTTAAAAAGCTCAGCTTTAATTCACTTGTCCTCTAACATGTCAGAATTTCAGAACTTAAGCATTTGGAGATGAGAAGGTACTGGGTGTCCAATCCACTTTTCCTAATACATGCTGTAGACTCATGCAACATATCCTCTTTATTTGTCCTCCCTGGTGTTCTGTTCTCTTAGCTTCAAGCTTCTTTTCCCCTTATGATGGTATGAAGATTAGCAGGGTAGTAGTGAATAAAATCTAGGAAGCTGTACTTTTGCTCTGAGACTTAGGCTGAATATCTGCAAACTAATTAGACAAATGGATAGTTTCTTAGCTCTGATGACAGTGCAGGAACTTTACAGAAGCTGGGCAGGTCACCAAAAAACAGGTTTCATGGCTACAGTGAAAGAGATCAGGTGCTTAAAGGCACTAACAGAAATAATGAAACCTTGTTGTTGGCAGTCCAAGGTAACTGGCAGAATAATATTAAGGTAATAATTATTAGACATCATAATTGACTTTGTGCTGTTAACTGCCTAAAAAGCAATGAATAGGATGAAGATTACAAATTGACTCTTCCGCTATGCCAATACTAAACTTTCATATAAATTTTTGAGAAGTTGTGGTGGTGGTGTGCCCTTCTCTCTTAGTGGGCAGGAAGTTGTCTCCATCAAGGCAAGAATTCGGGAAAGAACTCCAATGTCCCAGTCAGTAGATGATCAAGAGAGAGAGAGGGAATTGTATGAGGCTTACTACAATTTGAAATAAGTGAGTGAAGTAATACACACCACCATCTAGCGTGCTTTCTTCACTACCCTACTTGCTTGAGGTTATAAAGTTCAGAGCCTAAAATTATCAAACTGCATCTCATGCATTTCTTTGACAAATTCCAGATGGGTGGCTCAGTGGTTAAGACGCTGACTCAAGATTGACAGCTTGAGGTCCAAGTGCTGCGTGACAAAGTGAGCTCTTGTCACTAATCCCACCTTCTACCAACTTAGCAGTTCAAAAACATGAAAAAAGGGCAAGTGGATAAATAGGTACCACTGCAGTGGAAAGTTAATAGTGTTCAATGCAGTCATTCTGGCCACATGACCAATGGAGTCATCTTCCGTCAATGCTGGCTCTTTGACTTAGTAAAGGAGATGGGCACCATTCCTTACAGTTGGTCATGACCAGACAACTTTGTCAAGGGAAATCCTTTACCTTTAACAACTATTATAGTCTAATGGATAAAAATAACAAATCATCAGTCTTAAGAACCAGTGGGTCATTTCCAAGGTGAGCATTTTAGGATTTAATCAGTTGCATGAAATGTTATTCCCAGATGGCAGATTTGAGATCTATCACATTTATTTTGTGCCATTTGGTTTCACTACTTATCATTCATTTCCCATGTATTCCTTCACTTTTTCTCTTTGTGTATATCTTTCAATAAATCATCTGCCAAGTAAAACTGAACAGTCAACAGCTTTTTATTAAACATTTGTACCAGACAATGTTATATTTCATTTGGAGAAAATGTATAATTTTCATACCTGCACACTATTGTAATGCTAATCTAACTACTACAGCTGTTTGCTTGGTGACAATTTATTAATGCAGCTAACATGATGTCTTAAACTCCAGCCACTACTATTCAATTAATGTAACCATGATCAAGCTGTTTAGTAAAGTTTCCCTACATTCTCTTTGCTATTAACTTCAAAAAAAACCAGGCTGTGCCTTCTTGTGACATTAAATGAAGTTAGAGGAAGGCTTTCCCCCTGAAGCACTATTGCAACAAATATTATGGACAAACTTTGTAGATATTAGATTTTACACCATAGATAATGAAGTTTTATCAACTCTCTTTTATTACAGCTATCTAAAAATGTATCATGTAATAGGATCATAAACATTTAATGAAACTCAATGCTGTTCTGAATTTTTTAAATGATTTTTTTTTTGGGTAGACAAGTGGATCACAAGTTTTTTTAAAAGTGAAATTCAAGAAACTCAATATTCCTCCAAGCCCCACAGTGCATACATAGTTACTTGGTAGGGATGTGGCATGATTCATTCCTTTTCATTTATCTTCTATTTTTTAAATTGGTTCTTTGCAAACAGTAAATTTATGCTCTTATTGGTTTGTGAGGAAGTTAATATGCAAAACTTGAGATACACTTCCTTTGCAGAACATAAGTTGGAGGCTGAATATGGCGGTGTTATATGCTTTCCTCAGGGCATAGTAGGGGTGTGGCATCTGCATGACCCATGCCCCGACACTGCCCTGATACTGCAGTCATGCCATGCACCCGACCACACAGCTGGCGGCATCACAGTGCTCTGTTGGTGCTGACGCAGTGCCAAAAGGAGTGCTTCAAATTGCTGCCAACATGGCAAAGGTACCTTTTCCCTAGCATGAAAAGGAGCGGCATTTTGCCATTCCTTTTAGCACTGGGGAAAGGCTAGATCAGGGCCACGGCATGTAGTTGCTGCGGCCCCAATCTGGCGCTGAAAGGGGCAATGGCAGGCTGCTCCAAAGGGCGGTGTGTTTAACCCCTCTCTCTATCAAGTTTAACAAGTATTCATAAATTCATTTCCACCATGCTTTTATCTGCATAACACTCAGGTTGAATCAGACTTCAATCTAATAAAGTAGGTGTCAGAGGAACTCTTAAAGCAGAGGCCATTCAGGTTCTCTTCTTTGAGAAGAACAGGATTAAACACCTTACATGCCCTATTGAATGGATGTGGGTCAGGTGTAGTCATTATATAGTATAGCTGACTCAGTATTGAGCCACACCATTAGTCCATTTAGCCAAGATGTGTCAACTCTGACTCTCCATGGAAGCACTGGCACAAGTCTTTCCTTAGGCCAGCTGGAAATCCTAAACACTTTCTGGTGGACTTCCATTTGAGTGCTAACCAGACTGAACCCTGCTCAATTTGTGAAAGCAGATAAGAATGAGTGTGTTTAGGAGGAGATTATGGTCACAGTCCTGTGGGAATGAATGTGCTGAAGTGTCAGATCAACATGATGTATAGGGTAGCTTAACCAGACACAAAGGAAAACAAGATACACTCACAAAGGGTAGAAGAGAAGATCTCAGCAGATGTGTTTTCCCCCCTCTCACCCCTGAAAGGCAGTCTGTCTTTGATGAAATTCTTTGTTTTTGTTAATTGAATTTAATATACACCTAGCCTTTCTCTCAGCATGGGATTCAAAGCCGCTTACAAACTTTCAAACAAAAGTTTTATTAAAAATTTATTTTGCAAAAGTTATAAAACAATTACATAAGAATTATGTAGACCACTGTTCTACATAGCATATAAGCCCCGAGAGTTTCATTCTGCCCTGTCATTTGCTCTGCTCATAGACTGACCTGGTTATACATGCCGCTGAATGCAGGGGAAGTATCCTTAGATGGTAGGTCACACTGGAGCTGTGGAGGTCAGTGTTGAGTCACCCACAGACTTCTGTTTCAGTTCCTTCATCTCTATCCAAAAGCATCCTGAGAAGCAGTCTCTGTCAGAGAACCACCATAAGCCAGGTTTCAGAATAGTAGGGCAAAAGGATCAATGGTTTGATTTGGTACAAGGCAACTGCACACCTTCAAGAAGTGCAACATCTACATAACCCAGGTTGACTTCAAAAACTCTATTCACATGATTTGTTCTTGTCAGTAGAGGGGCTGGGCAGCAGGACCCCATTTGTTCTGCCCCAAGTGTCATCCAGCTCCCACTATTAAGTGTGTTCAGTGCAATGTCTGCAGTCAGGGAGGGGAAGTACTCACAGCATCTCCTGTGTGGCACAATTTTTGAACCCTCCATCATTGGAGCTCTAAATCACATGAGGATCCTCCATGAGCTACAGCAAGTAGTCCAGTCTCAATGTTAGGGTGGTACAGATTGGGAGGACCAGTGCAAATAGGGACAAAATATGTTAGGGACAAATCAAATTCTGTTAAGGATTTCTACAATGTTACTGTCCTAGAGTACCCTTCCCAGAAGACTATGCCAGGTTCTGGAAGTGTAGTCCAATATAATGAATCTAAAATCCCCAGAATTCCTACAGGATTCCTACCAACTACAGCTCCCCGAATTCCATAGCATGGAGCCATGGCAGTTAAAGTGGTGCCAAAATGTATCCACAATTTCCTCTGTGTGGATACAGGACTTAGAAGCAGGGTGGCTGAGGCTGCTACATATGTAGAATTAAAGCAGTTTGACACCACTTTATTTCTTATGGCTTTGTTCTATGGAATCCTGGAATTTGTAGTTTGCTATGGCGCCAGAGTTCTCTGAGAGAGAAAGCTAACTATCTCACAGAACAACGTATCCCAGAATAATATGTAGCACTGAACCAGTGTCAAGCTGCATTAATTCAGCAGTGTAGATGCAACCACAGTTGTACTTTTTCAAAAGCTTCTTTCAAAAATATTCCAAACGTTAGATTATTATATGTTTGTATAAACATTTTAACCTGATTCAGAGCTGGCGCTTGGAATTTCCTGCTCATATGGTTTCGAGATACTTTAAACACACACATACAGACAGACAAACACTCAAAAAACTATTTACACATCATTACATTTCTTTTCTTTTCTATTGTTCTTAATTTTGAATGAAATTTCTAACTGTAGTATTGGCTGCAAAATACATTAAAATTAAAGGAGAAAAACATGATTTTTTTTTTGTACACTTAAAATTTTCCTGTTTAAAAATTAGTGTCTTACACATTATCTACTAAATGTAGTGATAAGAAACAAATTTAAAAGGACTAAATTAAACACAGAGAAGAGAGAGAGAGAGAGAGAGAGAGAAAACAATGGTCGACATTTTTGCCAAGCTTTAATGTAACAAAAATCAGTACAAGTTTCGATATTGTAATGATCCCTCCCCCCCCCCCCGTCTTACAAAATATATTTGATTTCACTGTTATAAAAATATAATTCAATAAAACTAGGGAGCTGGGGGTTAGGTCGGGTTAGGACATCTATGATAAAGTTTAGGACAAATGTCAGATTACAGGAAAGCAAATGTAAACAGAGACAAGTGGCAGATTGATTGACTAGCAGTTACGTGTATGTATATCCCATTATGTCTCCATCAATGGGAAAATCTGAATGCATGTTAAAATCTCTCCCAGTGACATTAATAGATATACAGTAAAAGTCTTTAACTTGAGTGGAATTTGCCCACTGTGTGCTCACCGCATGAAATTGCAGAGGATTTTAACAGAACTATGCAGCTGCAGGACGTCCAATCCAACAGAATCAGCTCCTGCCTGTTTAGTTTAAATTTAATCAAGCTTCAGGATGAGTTCAGGAAACTTCAGAATGATTCCCTCCTTCTCACAAATGTATGTGTATATTAATCGTATATGTGTTGTTGATGTACATACTTCAGAAGCACTATTTCCCAGCATTTAAAAACCATTTTTATTAAACATATGGACAAACATAAACAAACCTTATATGTTCAACTAAAACAATAACAATAACAATAAATAACAAGAGTAACAAAAACCAATCTACTTATACTACCAAACAAAAACAAACATACACTAGTACCTTTCCCACTGATGGATATATACCCCTATTATTGTACTTCCTTATATGTAGTAACATATTTATGCCTTTACAAAGCCTAATGGGAAACTGTCTCATATCCCCCATTGGATTGTGTGTGTGTGTGTGTGTGTGTGTGTGTCTGACAACCAATTCCCAATCTTTCTTAAATCTATTCAAAGATTTCTCTTTGATTAGCATTGTCAATTTATCCATTTCAGCAGATTCACTTGTCTCCATCATTGAGTCTCCTCCTGTTGGAATATCAGTGTCTTTCCATTTCTGAGCTGTAATCATATATTCTGATACCTTTACATATTTCTTCTCAATTTTATCTGTCAGCATTCCAAGTTTTTAAAAAAGTATCTGATTTCAACTCTATCTTAACTTTAAAAATATTCTCTAACCTTAAATCATCATCATCATCATCATCATCATCATCATCATGTTTATTTATAACCCGCTCCTCTAATAGAATACTCAGAGCAGGGTACAGCAAATTAAAAAATACAAGAATAAAACAGCAGTCAAATCCCTTCCCAACCTCCCCCCCCCCTTAAGACTAGATTAAATCAAAACTAGTTAAAACTGACATCAGTTAAAAATTTTTAAAATAATAAAAATAAAGTGCAGTTGATGGGCAGTACACGTGCAATCCCCAGTGGGTGAGATCAGAAGGTTTGAACAGAGGGACAGCTAGAGTTAATCCCCCGATGCCATTTACATTTTCATTTGCATTATTAGGGTCGGGGGTTGGACTCAAATGAATTTGAGTCCAATATTTCTCTCTTTTACTGTAGGTCCACCACATATAAAAAAAGACCCTCTCTTCTGTTTACATTTCCAATATTTATTTGAACTATTCTTACACATTTCTGATAATTTCTCTGGTGTTAAATACCATCTATACATCTCTCTTAAATTATAATTCAAAGTACTTTTCAAATTCTTGGTCCACGTTATTTCCCATTGGTCTATTTGAATTGGGGAAGCAATATTTTGAGCCCATTACACCATACAATCCTTCATCTGTTCCCCTTCTGTTTCAAATCTCAACAATAATTTTGACATTTTAGCAACTGCTTTTTTCATCTTGTACTATTTTAATACTTACCCTTGGTTTCTTTCCATGCCAGTTAAAGAAGATACATCCTTCTGCCACAGTTTAAATGGAACATCATTTGATAAAATAGAAACATAATGAAATATTGAAATAAAAACAACATTTAAATCAAGACATTCATCTTAATTGTATATATCCTACCTAACTGACAAATTTAACTTTTTCCATTTCTGCAAATCATTTTTTATTTAATTCCAAACTTTTACATAACTATCTTTAAATAAATTTGAACCTCCCCCCCCCCCCAAAAAAAAAATAACTAGCTTTTTCACAAACGGAAATCCCTGTTTGTCATGTAATAGCTTCTGTTCCATCTTAGTCAAGTTTTTTAAATTCCCAACATTTTAACACAGGAAAACAGGAAAATGCTGATTTTACAAGGTAACTATGATGGTAAGCAAGACTGGCATCTTGATCCATCAAAGAGTTGGTGAAATATTAAGTTGAGACATACCACTACATTTAACTGCAAAAGTACTAGAACTGTTCAAAATCGTCCAGTTCAGTGATGAAAACTCTGAACAATTGCAAAATATGGATTCTTCCTCAATTTTAGTGTATATCAGCAACCACTAAACGGAAGTCCAGGCTACTAGTTGTGCAGAATCCAGGAGTGAAGGAGGAATTTTCCAGCCTTGCTTCATCCACCACCATTTCCGCACTGACTGTGTGTATGAACAGATGTGTGAGCAGGCATGAGCAAAACACTTATAAGAAAATACAAGAGGATCTTAAACTGCTTGAATAGTGGACTGTGGTTCAGGTGCGCTTCAACATTTTGGAGCACTAGCCACCCTGAGCATATTCATTGGGGATGGAGAAAATCTGCACTTGTTAATTTATTCATTGGTTAATACATTTCAATTCTTTCTTTCTTTCTTTCTTTCTCTTTCTATCTATCTATCATCTATCTATCTATCTTTCTTTCTTTTAGAAAATTCTAAAGTGGTTTACACTGTAAAATGCCTTATGCTGCAGGGCCAATGGGGATCTCCCAGTATATGTTGGCAATGCCTGCTGCATTGAATTTGTACAAGCTCATTATATCTTCTCCTGTACCTAATATCTTTCCTACCATGTATTACATTGCTACAACATTTGTGTAGCAATCAAACTCTAAAGAATTGCTCTTCCCCACTATGGTGAAACTCCATATAATTATACAGTGTTCTCTTATGAGTGTTGCACCATGTTCACAAGCTGTACATATGGGAGCAAATATTGCTGTATTGAAAGAGCAGGATAAGGGTGGGGGGAAATCCCCTTAATTTATGAACTGGATATCCCTGGTGCTTTCCCTTCTCAATTTTGGCATTGCCTCTTTCTCCAAGGTCAGTACATAAATCTGGATTGTGGGCAAGGGCCATAGCAGACTGGCAGCACTTGTTTGAAAAACATAAGGTCCTAGGTTCACTCCCTGGTCGCTCCAGCTAAAGCTGCAAAATTCTTATGGAGAGCCAACACTAGTCAAGTTAGCCAATATTGTACAGTATACAGTTGACCCTCCACATTTGTGGCTTTGACTTTTGCAGATTTGATTATTTTTTTATTTTATTTACAGTATTTATACCCCGCCCTTCAGCCCTAAAGGCTCTCAGAGCGGCTTACAATTGTATTTTTAATTAGATGGTTCCCTGCCCTCAGGCTTACAATCTAAAAAGACATGACACAAAAGGAGAAGGGAATGGTGGTAGGAAAGGGGATCAAGTCCAGCAGTTCTTCTCTCCCTCTGAGGCCTGAACCAAGGCAGATGGACAGCAGGGAGGGCTCTTCTTAACCGAGGCCAGGCCCAATGGCGTTAGGCCTGTCCTTTCACCCCCTCCAAGCCAGAAGATGACAGTTGGCAAGGAGGGAGGGCTCTTCTTCTTCTTCTGGCCTGATGGTTTTGTGGTTTTGATTAATACATTCTCTCTAGGAATCTTTAGGTCCTCCATCATAACCCTGCCAGAAATTGACCATAGAGTTGTGCTGGAGAATGTAGAAATTTCTAGAGAAAACACTTCTCTAGGCATTTGTAGGTTCTCCAGCATGATTCTATGATCAAATTCTGGCAGACGTTAACCACAGAGTTGCACTGGAGGACCTGTAGGGCAAAAAGGATAGCATTTGTTTGTTTGTCTGCATTTTTCCCACATTCACTGGAGAGATCACAGTATAAACAATACTATATGATGTGAGATAAGGCAGCATCCGTTGCTCCTCTAACTTGAAGTCTCTGCCAGTGTGGTTCTGTTACCTACCTGGCAAACTGAAATATTTAGGGACATTTTCTGACCTATCTGTTCTTTTAAATCGACATTTTATGAGCCCATCGGAGCTCTCAATTTGTCTAGTGAGGCCCTTCCCCCTGTCCCATCACATTCCCAGGCTCATTTGGTGGGAAGAAGGGAAAGGGCCTTCTTTGTGGCTGCTCCCATACTTTGATTCCCTCTCTAGGGAGACCAGAATGGCCTCACCCTTGTTCTCCTGTCTGCAAGTTAAGACACTTTTATGCCCTCAACCTTTAGGAAACTGACTGGGGAAGACTTCTAGCGATGTGTGGTGCTGTTTTTATGTTTTGGATGTTGTTGGTGTTTTAAACTAGGAATTTTAATATTTAATGTTTTTAACTTTTTAAATTGTTTAATTTTTGTGTGAATGTTTTAATGTTCTTTTATTAGCCTTAGTTTTAATCTGTATTGCTTTTGAATATATTGCTAGCAGCCTTGAGTCTCATTATTAAGAGAAAAGTGGAGTAAAAAGGAATACGGTAATAATGCATACATATTATGTGTGGTGTGTGCCTTCGGGTTGTTTCTGACTTTATCAAACCCTATCATGGGGTTTTCTTGACATGTTTCTTCAGAGGGGATTTGCCATTGCCATCCTCTGAGGCTGAGAGAGTGTGACTTGCCCAGGGTCGCCCAATGGGAATCCATGGCCAAGCAGGGATGTACATAGAAGAAAAGGTTGCTAGAGAGATAAGCACTACAATCCCCTCTCATGATGACGGGAACAGGATTTGGAGGTGACATAAGAAATGCAAGGACGGCAACAACAAGGAAGGACTCCATTCTGTGTTGGGAGGGTGAAGCCTTCCCACAAGAACATTTCTGTCATTTTGTGTGTGGGTGGAGGGGTGTGAGCAACATACCTAGGGTGGTAGATAGCGTGATTTTGTACTTTCATAGTTGAATTTTGCAAATTGTGGTCGACTTCCAGTTGATGGGACTTCTTTGATAAAGTCTTGAGTTCTGTGATCATGCCCAGCTATGTTCTTGCTTTAACCATGAGATTGCCAACGTCAAGGGGCGTCATAGTGCCAGCCCCACAATGACATGGCTTTACCTTTTCCAGACTGTCATATTTACGGCAGAACCAGTCATCAAGGTTTGATAGAACGTCCTGGACTTAGTATCGATAATCCACCCTGTTTCATATGTTCTGATTATCAGTAAGACTGAAGCAGAAGTTATATAACAAAAAAAACAAGGAACTTCTTTAAACACATCTGCAGGCAACTCCTAACCGTCTCTTTCCCTTTAGTTCAGAGTCTCTGCTGGAGCATGTGCTGAGTCATTCCTGGTAGCTGTTCCCTTACTCTGTTCCAGGTTTCTCTTCCTGCTTGCTGTCTTAACCTTCCCACTTTGTCCCACATATATTGATACACATCCCGAGGCTACATCTTCACTGCAGAAATACTCCGGATTGGCACAACTTTAACTGCCATGGCTCCATGCTATGGAATTCTAGTAACTGTAGTTTGTTGTGGCAGTCAGGACAAAGCTAAAATCCCCAGAATTCCTATAGAATTCCTACAAAGTAAAGCTCCCAGAATTCCATAGCATGGAGCGATGGCAGTTAAAGTGGTGCCAAAATGTATCCACAATTTATGCTGTGTGGATACAGGACTTAGACGCAGGGTGGCTGAGGCTGCTACATACTGTAGAATTAAAGCAGTTTGACACCACTTTACCTTTTATGGCTTTGTTCTATGGAATCCTGGAATTTGTAGTTTGCTGTGGCACCGGAGTTCTCTGAGAGAGAAAGCTAACTATCCCACAGAACAACATATCCCAGAATAATATGTAGCACTGAACCAGTGTCAAGCTGCATTAATTCAGCAGTGTAGATGCAACCACAGTTGTACGTTTTCAAAAGCTTCTTTCGAAAATATAGTCCTAAAATCTCTGTTGAAACCATTCTGAGAGTGATGTATAGCACTGGTTCTAATGTGGTGGAAGTGGCAGGATCTCACCCTCCATGTGCCAGGGATTGCCACTGTATTTGTGCCCACTGACTCCAACCATTTCGTCCTGGAAACTTCCCATGGACCAGCAGCCAATAACTTGCAGATTGTTTATGTTCCATGAAGCACTACTTTGAATAGCACTGATATATAGACTGCCAGCAAAATTTAATTTTTTGGACTACATCTCCCAGTTTACCCCAGCCACTAGGATCACTGATCATGTCGACTGGAGAGTAGTGGGAGTTTTAGGACAAATAAATACAGTGGGTCCTTGTTACCCACTGGGGTTTGGTTCCAGAACCCCCTGTGGATAACAAAATCCATGGATGCTCAAGTCCCATTATATACTGTGGGATAGTAAAATGGTGTCCCTTATATAAAGTTGTGAAATCAAGGTTCGCTTTTTGGAATGTATGTATTTTTGAAATATCTGCAAGCTGAGGATACTTGAATCTGTGGATAAAAAAAATCCATGGATATGGAGGGCTGACTGTAACTTTTCCAAGCTCAGTGTATTGTCAGGATTCTATAGAGAACCACACTATTCATTTATATTCTTCTGATGGAGAAATAAGTGTAATTCCAAATATTTGGGTGCACCACTTCCAATGTGTGTGTGTGTGTGGGGGGGCATCAATAAAGTAAAGGAGGAAGTGATTATTTTATTACAAAAGGATTGCACAAAATTTACAGCCCCGGGGTCCACATCTCAGATCTATTCGTGTAATGCACACCTTTACATTCATGCACCCACAAAAGGCATTAATATCCATTTGGATATTTTCATACCAAGCATACAAAGCACAGTTCTGTTCTATGCAAATCTGCTCAGAAGTAAGTTAAAATGCAATAGTTTGCGGGCATGCAAAGCACAGCTTTAAAATACAAGCCCACCATTACCATACCTTTTTCTTGGCAGCTAGTTTATATACCCTGCTCTTTAAATACTGTTCAGATGTTTAAATAAGTTTAAAGATCAGGGTATTTAAAGTTTAAATGCCTTTAAACCATTCTTAGCTCTGATAGTCAATGAGAGATAAGACCAGATTTTCTGGCTTAGCATTGAAAAGTGGCACCTCCTCATTCCCCCAGCTAGTAACCCCTATCTGGATCACCACTCCAAGTTAATTGTAGGGAATAGTGAGCAGGGGGACAACAGGACACAATCCAGGGTTGTATGGGGGGGGGGAGGTCACAAGTTGGATGTTCTATACTACTGATCTACAAGTACAGTGTATCCATAAATGCTCGGGTTGCAACCATTTTGAGAAAGCATATCGGTGAAACAACTAAGGAGTTTATCAGACGGGAGGAATTTCTCTCTATTTCTAATGGAGACAATTCGAATTCATGTAAATTCGGTAGTTTAGCGAATTTACATGAATTCTAATTGTGTTCGGAATACGTTCAGAATGACTTCCCATTGCCTGAAAATGACTTCCCATTGCCCGACATTGCGTGAGGTACTCTAATAGGCAATAACATAAAACCCATTACTGCATTCAGAATGACTTCCCTTTTGCCCAAAATTGCGTGAGATACATTCATACACAATAACGTGAAACCCCATAATTGCATTCAGATTGACATTGGATTATACTTCCAATTAGGAACACCTATATTTGCATACACAGTCAGTCCTTCATATTCATGGGGGATCTGTTCTGGACTCTCACAAATGGGAAAAAATGTGGGACCTCAAGTCGTGTTGTTCCCAGTAGCAGCATGGCTTGTATCCACATGGCATCATTTAATTGTCTCATGTAAGTACAGTACATGCAATTCATGGACTGAACAAATTCTGTCAGCAAAACTCACAAATCATGGATATGAGAAAAAAGCAAAGATGGAAACCTATACTATAATAAGTTGCACAAGAATCCTCTGCTCTTGCTTTTATCTGAAAAAAATAATAATAATCTGCATTACCAGAATGCAGATTATTGTGACAACCATCTATCCACCTCCCTCCTTTTCTCCCATTTTTTCTCTTCCTCTTTATCACTCTCACTTCTCCCTTTCTTTCCTACTGTCCACCCTTCCCTCACTCTTTGTCAATCTCCTTCCACCAGACAACAGGCTGGGGGGAAAAAACACTTCTGTTATCTATCCTAGTCATACAGAACACTTTAAATTATGGAAAAATGTTTTTGTTTTTATTGTTGATAACTGCCATCAAGTCAATTTCGATCTGCAAAGTCATACCCGTGATCTCTTTAACAGAGTCCATTCAGCAAGCATGTGGCCTTCCTCTCTTTCTACTTCCCTCCACCTTTCCTAGCATTATTGTTTTTTTCCAATGAGTTGTGCCGTCTCATGACATGTCCAAGTATAACAACCTAAATTTTGCCACCTTGTCTTCCAGGGAGATTTCTACCTTGGTCTGCTCTAGGACACATTTGTTTGTCTTTTTGGCCAACCATGGAATCCGCAGCACTCTTCTCCAGCACCACATCTTGGGGCTTTACAGACCACCCAAAAGGGGCGGTCTGTAAGCACCCACAGAAGCACCGGACTTGGGCCAGGGCTGCCTCACTGGTAGTCCTTGTGACCCCAATCCACCACTTCTCCAGGCCATGGAGAAGCGGCAAATTGCTGCTTCTCCGCAGCCTGCGGTGAGGTTCAGTGGGTGCCCTGGATGTCCACTGCACCCTGCCATGGCCGGTGCTCTCGAGGGGAGAAAGGGGCCTCCGCTGCAGCCCCTTTCCCCTCAACCCCCTTGGCACGGCCACGTGAAGGCCGTGCCAAGAACGCAAGGACCAAGAAGGAGCTCCGTTTGGAGCTCCTTCTTGCCCCGTAGAAAGGGTGCCATAGGCGACCTCCTGTGGTGTGATGATGTCAGGCATGCACCATGCCATCTAAACACGGCACGCGCCATGATGTCATCGCAGCGTGTACGTATGGACAGCGCATTGTAAAGATAGCGCCGTCCATACGTGCTAGGGCTGAGCGTGCAGTTGCTGCGTGCTCCCCAGCCCTAATCATGGTGTGGGGATGGCCCTGTTGGATTGGCTGTACCACGCCCTTGAATGGAATTATTTTCTTCCTATCTTCTTTCTTAACTGTCCAGCTCTTGCAGCCATACATGGTAATAAGGAAAACAATGGCTTGTACGATTCTAAATTTTGTGCTCAGTTGTATATCTTTGCATTTTAGTCTCTTTTCTAGTTCTTTCACAGCCAAACTCCTCATTCTTAAGCTTCTTCTGATTTCCTGGCTGCAGTCCGTGTTCCTATCAACATTTGATCCCAGGTATCTTTTACCTCTTTTACCATTTCTATTTCTTCATTGCCTAGGTTGAATTTATGTAGCTTCTCCATGGTCATCATTTTAATTTTCTTTATGTTCAACAGTAAGACTACCTTTGCACTTTCTTCCTTGATCTTCCCTAATAGTTGTTCCAGATCTAGAAGGCTTTCTGCTAAAATTATGATGTTGCCTGTATATCTTAGATTGTTGATATTCCTTTGTCTTATTTTCATCCCTCCTCCTTCTGTGTCCAAGTCTGCTTTTCTTACAATATGTTCTGCATGCAAGTTGAACAGGTAGGGTGAAAGGATGCAATCTTGTCTGACTTCTTTGCCAATTGGAAACTATTCTTTTTCTCCATGTTCTGTTCTGACAGTGGCCTTTTGTCCTAAGTACAGATTCCTCATCTGGATTATAGATGTGTTGGCACTCCCATGTCTTTAAAAGTGTTCCATAGCCTTTCACGATCTATGCAATCAAAGAATTTGCTACTATAAAGCACATGCTGGTTTTCTTCTGGAATTCCTTGATGTGCTCCATTAGCCCTCACATATTTGCAATGTGGTCCCTAGTATCTCTTCCTTTCCTGAACCCTTATTGGACCTCTGGAATTTCTCTCTCCATGTATAGTTGGAGTCTATGTTGCAGAATTCTGAGCATGATTTTGCTTGTGTGGGAGATTAGTTTATGGTCCTACAGCTGCTGGAGTCTTTTGTGTCTCCTTTTTTCTGGGTGGGGATGTATATTGATAATTTTCAATCTGTTTGCCATCATTTTGTTTTTCATATCTGTTGACATATGTTAGGTAGCACTATAGTTGATTCTGTTGATGTGGATTGCAGCAGTTTGCTTGGAATATCATCTATTCCTGGTGATTTGCTTTTTTCCCCCTTTCCCTTATTGCAGCTTCCACCTCACTTTTTAGAATTTGCATTTCATCTTCATATGGCTCTTGGTTCCATGTGTCCAAACATGACAATTTGGCAGAAAGGCAGATGTATATTGACTTAATAACATATTGCTGATACCCTCTACCATGTTTGCCAATTTCATATGAAAAATTCAGCATTATGTAAATATAGCAAATGACTAGTAGTTCTTGCATGATCAAACAAGGGATAAAGGAAAATTAGCAAGGCAAGATATGACAGATGAAATCATTTTTAAAGGAATTCAGTTTTGTGTAGAAACAGAGTTGTAGATAAGGCCATATAATAAACAGTTTTTATCAATATAAAAAATATGAATCAGGTGGAAAAGAGACCACAATATGTAAAGGCAATACCAATATAATCTTATGTTGCAGCACTTAAATACAAACATTTCTCATGCAGAAATGTATTTTGACTGTGAATAGCAAGACATTTATGTTCATTTCTCCTCACTTTTTACCTGATTTTTCATCCTGCAGTCAGAGCATACCATTAGCATCACGAGGAGTAGTAAACTCATGTCCAGCCTAACAACCCAAGCAATGCAAGATATTGACTGGGAAAGCCAGTGAGGTGGCATGCTTTCTCATATGGATCTGGTTTTAGTAGTGCCATGACTGCTGTTTTTACATCTGTAGTGGATCAGTTTCTAATATTACTTTATATACCTAGCTTACAGTTGACTTCAGCTTAGTGAATATTAGTTCCTTTGATAGGAATCTTTAAGATTCCACCACCTTCCCAGGCATGTTTGGTCTAATGTCTAAGTGGGTTTTCTCTGTGGCTGCTCCCAGACTCTGGAACTCCCTAGAACGGGAGGTTAAGATGGCTGGTTTGAGCTTTGGACTACCACTGGGGACTAGGGTTTTAATCCCTGCTCAGTCATGGCAATCTGCTGCATGCCTCTGGACAGGTCACACCCTCTCAGCCTCAGAAGAAGGCAGAGGCAAAAAACAAACAAAACAAAACAAAACAAAAAACCTCTGAACAAATCTAGCCAAGAAAACCCTGTGATAGGTTCACTTTAGAGTCACCATAAGTCAGAAATAACTTGAAGTGACATAACAACAAATGTTCTTATTCTTTGTGTTAAATTGCTATTTAAAATGTTTTTAATTTTGTTAGTTTAATCCTATATTAATCATAACCTTATTTTTTAACTTTGTTTGTAATTCTTTCTGCTTTGTAAGCCACCTTGAGTCCAATGTGAGGAAAAGGCAGATATAATGCAAATGAATGGACAAAGCTGGCATGTATAACATTTAAGAAATCACACAATGTCAATGAGAAATGCTTAATAATTTTTTTCTTATTCATTTTCTGACATGAGGTCCTCTGAATAAGGCTTACCAGGCTTTTATCTGTTACAGCTAAGGTCTCTGTCTGTGTGCCTACAGCAACTTTGTTGTTCAGTCTGTGGCTGCGTCAAGGACCTTATCTCCTTTGACCATAAGCACATGCCTTTCAGGGCTGGCCCAACACATTTTGCTGCCTGGGGCACAGCAACAAGGGTGTTCTCCTATCAGCCCAAGTCAAAATGCAAAGTCCCCCAGGAAGCCTAGTTATTTTGGCATATGATGCAACATATACTGTGAGCACCTTTTCCCAACCAAGCAATCACAATTTATTGCCTGAAGCAGCGGTCTCCCTCTGCCTATTGGTGCAGCTGAACTTGATACCTTGTTTGCAGCAGCATATAAGTCGAAGATTGATCCCTGTAACTCTAACAACACTTGTGAGAAATCTGGGATACAGTTTGTAAATCATATATATTTGCAAGGGTTACTCCACGGTGATCTTTGCTGCCCTGCATGTGAACCCATAGAGATCCCAGTTTAACTTACTACTTAATAAAAAAGGCCTGTTTCTCAATGCGTGTCTGGACTGTAGTGACTTGAAAAAATATTCACCCTGCTTTGACTTTTCTACACTCTCCATACATACATATATTTATTTTGGTCAATGACCAGTAAAATGTGAGTAAAATAGGACAGATAAAATACAATGCGATACATTAAAATACAATATTAACTGTAGAGTTCCAACCTGGAACTGGAATGGACGTAACTGGAATTGTTACCACATCCATATAAGATACTCAACACTGCAAGATAGCAACCTATTTTTATTGTGGCCCCAATGTTAAGTCAACAATAGCAAATTGGTATGTCAAATGGGAAGTTATACTGACTCATTTTTGAAGTAGGGCTGCAGCAAAGGTTACCGAGCTCATGTAGGAAAAGTGCCTGTTAAAGATAAGTTATGTGCTTCCATTCACTTTGGCTTGCAGATTCCCAAAGGGTGGGATGAGTATATCTCACTGTCGATATATTAGGATAAACAAGCTAAGGAGAGCAGAAGGCTTCAGGCTTTGTACTTTTGTGCTCTTAAGTAGAACCTCAATCAGGACCAGGGACTTCCAGTATCTCTGCAGGCTCAGATCTGCTCTATATGTAAACCAAGAGTCAGGTATTGCCTCAATGGCTTGGGATAACAGGAAAGTTAGCAGCCTGTGGAATCCAAAGGTCAAACAGGTCCTTTCTGCATACAGAAGGTGTTTTGTTAATGTAGCCTGCATGAAATTCATGCATCAGAAAGTGAAACTAAATCTAAAGATATTATTCCACATGCATGATAAGAAACATGACAATTGCCCGGAATTCTTAGAATCTGTGCTTGTGCAGATGTTAACAGAACAGCATTACTTGTTACCTTTTTTCTTCTGCAAGTTTTTGGGAGCCCACAAATGTGCTGAACAACATTCAGATCAATAGGCTTCAGTAATCTTAACCCTTTGTTGGACTGTATTTAATCTGCCATGTCTCCAAAGAGCTTGAAATAATACTGTGTTATACATAAACCTTAACACTCTCTTTTCAATACCTTCTGCCCCCAAACCCCAGAACACACAGCTGCTTTGGTGTATTGTAAACAATAGTGCACAGTTTATTTTAATGTATTAGCTTTTACCCTTTCTCCCAAGTATTAGGACAGTGTAGTATATACCCCGTGGCAAGGCCATGAAACCTGTTGTACCCAAATGAGAAGCATTCACACAGAAAAGGAGAGGTTTCAGGACAAAAGAAAGAGTTTTCAGCTTGACGAATACCAAGGCTTACAGAAGTACACCTTCAACTCATTCTTTAGAGAACTTAATACAGGCATATCTCAGTTAACTAAGGGGCTCGACAGACTGTTCCTTTGGAGCAGCATACTGCTGGGTCTTTCAGCACCGAATCGTGTGGTTGCCGTGGCCCTGATCTGGCACTTTACCAGTGCTAAAAGGAATGGCAAAATGTTGCTCTTTTTAGCACTAGCAAAAAGGCACCCTTGCTGTAGTGGTGGTGGTGACCTTTCAGCACTCCTTTGGCACAGCGTGTCCAAACACTGTGTCTATGGAACAAGGTGATGTGTCCGCCAAGCAGGGGTGTGTGTGGTGTCATGCTGGCATGGGGCCAGCATGGGGCTGGAGTGGGACCAGCATGGGGCGGCTGATGTGTGTATGCCATTGCCCCACGCCACCCTCACACTGGTATATAATGCTGGACTGTTAAGCCCCAAAGTTTCTGACAAGGAAGTTTCATTTTACAAAGGCTTTTTATGCCTGCCTGGGCTTTCTTTTCTTACCCTTGGTTTAGCTGGATGTTTTGTAGCAACATCAGCATTGAGACAGTGGTAAAAGAGGGCTAGAGAAACAAAGTCTTTTGGTGCTGGCTTGAAGGAATACATCTCTTAACAATACAGTAAAGCTTGAGCTGGGAGAATGTGGAATTCTACTTTAGCTGATCCTACTGCTGCAGTGTATGCCTGCCTACAATAAGCAAGGTAAACAACACCTGTCTCCAGATTCCCTTACTGAGCATGTGAGACTAGTAAAACAGAGAGAAAAGGGGCAAGCAGATTAGCTTACCTTACCAGCTTCCTCCGTATGTGTGGGTTTTTTTAAAAATGATATATCTATACTTTTGGCCACCAAAATGATAAAGAAATTTGAAGCTCATGAAAGAAACTTGGTTGCATTTTGGAACAAGCCTGAAGGTGGTTTCCTCTAGAAAGTTCAAAACATGTCTGCTTACTTATGTGTGAGGCTAACCTGGCCTGGTTGTTTCATTTCACATGTGTATATTGTTACTTTTAAATACTGTACAACTTTTGCTGAAACAAGTTCAGATGCACTTCTTTTGTGTGTATGTGTGCGTGTGTGTGTGGTGTAGGAATCTATCCCAAGAGATTCTCAGGAACATATCTATTTCATTGACCCAGGTATATCTGTACTAGTGGCAATGAAGTCATCACTTCCAGTGTAGTGAAGACTGTGTGAGCTCGGTGGCCAGTAAATGCTGACTGACCGTTGTATTTGGTCACACAACAAAGTGGACAAAGTGGAGGAGACTAGCAGGTTGGAATGTGATCTGCTGAAGGAAGGCATGGCAGGATGGTTAGCTGGCTGAAACCCGGCAGGGAAGCAGATACCTTCCAGCAGATGTTGCAGGTCACATTTGACAGAAGACAAAACTTGAATGACTACAATATCCAAAAAGTAGTCAGTAAAAAACAACAGCAACCCTCTGATATAAAACAAACAGCTTTGTCTAAATAATGTAGAAGGCTTTGTTTTAATTAGAGATTTCAGTCTCCCCTTGCCCGGAAAGAAGGAGTCCCCAAACTAAGGAATATAGCCATTGATCTTCATACTGCTGTGCCTGCTTGTGGTGTCTGGTGGTGGTGAGACATCATTAAGAAACTGACCTCTGCCAATACTGATATGTGGCAATGGCACACAGGCTAAGTTGTGATATCACCATTTAGTCAGAAGAAGTTCTATGAGTGAGCTATGAAATGCAGTTCACTAACAGTAGAAACTATTAACTGCAATCTAATATTTAGCATAGCTTTCACAGGGCATCATTATTTTTCTAGACTACGGCCCAGTACAGACTGGCCCAAAGAGCCGGCCTGGGGTCAAAACTAGGGTTTGGGAGACTGGAGCGACTGCACGCTCCTGAATCCTAGTACATAATGGTGTCTCCATCATGGCAGCCTCCCATCCACACGGAGGCCGCCATCATGATGCAAGTGTGGCGCAGCATCTGAACATTATGGTACTGCGCTTGTGTCATCAACAGGTGACAGTGCACCAATGGCACACTCATGGCATCTGCTGCGTGCAACAAAAGGAACCTGTATTTAACAGAGGGAGGACATGTGGAGCAAAAACAGGTGCCTCCAGCCTGCCCTTTCAGGGTGGTCTGTCGAGCCCCTAGGACATCTGAGTAAAGATCCCAGTGGACTAGGGCCAAACTAGATATGATAGTACCTTTCTTCACAGTACATTATAAACGACATAAGCAAAAAGCCCAATTCTGACTGGGATTTTAGGCTGCTGCCACGCTGCAGAAATAGAACAGCTTGACACCACTTTAACTTATATGTGTCAATGGTATGGAATCCTTGGATTTGTAGTCTGTTGTGGCACCGGAGTTATCTGTCAGGGAAGGCTAAATAGCTCACAAAACTACAAATCCCAGAATTCCATTGCATTGACTGCTTTATTTCTGCAGTGTGGCAGCAGTCATAATTGAGGTGGAATGTTTAAAGCCCTCTTCCTCTTGGTGCCACAGTCCTAGGCCAGCTTCTATCTTCCATTACTGATATTTATCTTTTGGAAACCACAAGTCACAGAAGATGTAATGGCACGAATAACAATACATCTACTTTGACCTTTAGAGATACTACGAGCTGGGGAACTTTTAACTGAACCACTCCGTTTAACATCTGTTGTAAGCTTTTGAACCAAGCAGGTTCATGACATGTAAGTGTCCAGAATTTAAAACTGGATTTTTAAAAAATTGTTTTGTGTCCAAAGTTGGTTGTCCTCAGAATAAAGAAAATCTGGAGAAGACATTTAATCTGACTGTACTGAACTTAACTGTGTCTAGCAACAAAACAAGACATTGGTTGCATTTCACCTTTTCTAGACACCATGCCACAACCTTTATTCTTCTCTTTATTGGTTATTTATCAATCTTCTTCTAAACAAGATACTTATTATCCCCCCGCCCCCTGAAGTGGATGAAAACTGTCTTTCCCTCAGTGTTAACTGAAGCTTGGTGAAGAAAGAACTATTCTTCCAGAACTATAAAGTAACCTATGACACATTAAGAATAAGTTTCACTATCTGATGCAAACTCATAACAAAAGATATGAACTACTTATCTGCGGAGCCACAGCAAATGAACCCAGCAGTTCACTATGAAAATTAACATGCAGATTTAAAAGGATGTGGTCCAATATCTTTAATAGCTCTTTTGACTTGAATAATCTCTTTTTGCTAATAAATGTCCCTTTTTAATGAACTACCTTTACTTATGACTAATCGGGGCCAACATCTTCTCATTTGTGGAATATATTATGGATGCCCCAAAGTCAGCATGATGGGAGGGGAAGGGGTCATAGGGGAAGCAGTTATTGTTACTGTCATTCCATCTAAGGTTTTAAAATTTAATAAAGTTATTTTTAAAAGGACAAAGAGACATTTTCTTGCTTGCATTTGAAACATCTGGTAAAGAGGCACTAATGGCCCTTTCTCATTTGACACATTTTTGGAGGGACAAGTTTAGATGCCTTAGAGCCCTACAGTAGCATTTACCAGGCTTGGTGACACCTGGGGCAGGAGGAGGCTGCCAAGGGGTGGGGTCATGGCAGTCACCTGCTAAACCCCCCCCCCCCACTGCTCTCCTCTTGTGGCTTTGTTGCCAGTCTGGCTCCCTCCCGAGGAAGAGATCTAGACTAGCGACAAAGCCACAAGGGGCATGCTCATCCCTCTGCTGCAGAGGGAGGAGGATCCCAGCAACCTGATTGTTGTTTTACTCTGTACTTTTTAACTTTGCTGTACCCCGCTCCGATTACTTTGCTAGAGGAGCAGGTTATAAATAAACATTATTATTATTATCATCATCATCCTCCTGTGGGATGTCACCTGGTGTAGTCTGCAACCCCTGCACCTGCCCAGTGACATTACTGGAGCCCATACGGCTCAGATCCAGGCTATCTGAAGGATGGTATCTTCCCATATGAGCCTGCCTAAACTCTATGATCTCTGAGGGATGTACTTCTCTCAATCCCACTCCCAATCCCACAAGTATGTTTGGGACAGGGACTTCTCTGTGGCTGCTCCCATAGTCTGGAACTCCCTCCCTAGTGAGGCTCGACTGGCTTCCTCCTTGCTGCCCTTTTGTCATTAGGTGAAGATGTATGTATTCCAGCAGGAATTTAGGAACTGATTGGTTGGTATAAGGGATTTTCTGTTTTAATACTGTACTGTTTTTAATCTACTGTATATACTCATGTATAAGTCTAGAAATTTAGGTCAAAAATTGACCCAAAGAACCTGAATCAACTTATCCACGGGTCAGTGTTAGTACTGCATCTTAACTCTTATTTAAAAGAAGGAACCATCCCCTGGTGAAAAGCAAGAGTATAATCTGTCCTGGAAGCACTGGCCCGCTTTACTCTCTCATCCATCCAGTCTTAAGAATAAGCACAAAGAGGTATGTCTGATGGACTTTTGGAAGTTATTTGACATTGTTTTGCTTTGCTTCATCCTTTAGATCCTTTCTTATATGCCCCTAAATTTTACCCTCGACTTATCCACAGGTCATAGCAAAATCCATAATTTTGGCCTCAAAACTTGCCCTCAACTTATACATGAGGTCGACTTATATTCGAGTATATATGGTATGCTTTTAAATTAATACTTTACATTAGTTTAATTTGATAGACAGTTTAATATTATTTTACTCTCTACTTTTGGTATATTTTAGCTGTACAGACAGGCAGTTAAATGTTATTTTGAGTTGAGCTTTTTGTATGTTCACAGTGCTGTTTTTAGCAATATGCTGGTCTTATTTATATTTGTTTTTATTCCATAAGATACTCTTGAGAAAGGGGGGGAGGTATAAATAAACTGGTTGATTGATAGATTGAGTAGTTACCATTTGCATTCACGGGGAGATACATAGGCTTTTTAAGACTTTCATAATGGTAGAACTGTCTGAGCAAAGAAAAAAAACAAATCAATATGATCTATTGGCTACAGCGTGGATTTCAAGTTATGATATTGAAGGTAATGTTGATTTCACCCCCGTTCTTCATTTGAAAAAAAGGAAAGATGTTGATGGTTTACTGTGAAGGTTTAATTTTGAGAACAAATCTAGCTTCCAGCATAACCCTTTCTAGCTTGGACTCTTCTGATGGTCCATGACCTGCCTTTAAGGGTTTTTGGTTTACAATTTGTCATTACTATAACCTTATGTCCCACAGGACCACTGTTTATAGCCCAGAAGTGGAACACAATGGGGAGGATCCCCTTCCAGTCTGTTTCTAAAACTGGCCATTAGGAGACAAACTGGAACTGGCTGGTTGGCTCTCAAGTTAGGGCTGGTCAGACTGCCATCCAGCCACTGTCAGGATGTACGTTCATCTTCGTGCTTCTGCCATGACATTGCAATTGGACTTCTACAGTAAACAAGGACCCGTATCTTTAACAAAAAGCACACACACACAAAAAGCTGAGTTGTGTTGTCACAACCTGCATAGTCAAAGCATTTGTGCATTGACAGTAGCACAATGGTGGCCCCATGCCTGGTGTTACCCGGTGTGGGGTAACTGCCAGAGGTGATGGTGGTGACCAAAAGATGGTGGTGCCCTTCTTCAGTACAGCAGTGACTTCTTCCTCAGGAAGAGGTCGCTACCACAATGAAGACTGGAGGGCATGCTCACCCCTTTGCCACTGCTGCAGCTCCTCCTTCTGCTGCTGCAGCAAAGCTGAAAGGGCTCAGTGGCCCCTTCTTACTCCAGAGTAAGAAGAGGGCCCGTCTGGGTGTTACTTCTCTTCTCGGGTGTCACCCAGTGCAGGCTGCACCTCCCATGCCCCCTTAGTAATGCCAACATTTCTGTAACATGTTTGAGGGCTTTGGTTTTACAGTTGGAAGCATATAGAGAAGAATAATTAAGTTTTTACTGAAAGCTCTGCTTTTTCTAGAACTGAGAGAAGTGGGATTTGATTTAATTTCTCTCACTGAGAGACTACTGGGTACTTAGAGTATCTTTTAAAAATCTCCCTTCTTTACCTAGCTTGGAAAAGTTACTTTTTGAACACATGGGTAGTGGCCATACTGGTTATGGGCCTGGGCATTTTAGCAAAATAATAACTTTTCCAAACTTTTCTTATTTACAGGTATGAAAGCTGAATATTGGTGGAAGACTGGTGACAGCAGCAGTGCCAGGTTTCTCCCACTTGGACAGCACTCTACTTTCACACCACAAAGTGCTATCTGTTGTCACACACAGCTGAAGTGTCATCTGTCATCAAAATGTCATCAACTATGAAGTATCACCTTTTGTCAAAACTGAACCTAACAAAACTTCAGTTCATTCCAAATCATTCTTTGGCACGTTAGGTCGTTACATGAAGTATAAAAGTTAACCGCAAGACATTTGATTAAAAATGTTTGTTTGCAAGTCAAACTTTAGTGTCCCAATGAAGGGGGTTTTGAAATTTCCTGTGCAGCTTCTCCCTCCATGGGCATTTAGAGGGAACCTCCCTTTTGCAGTCAGTAATAGCACAGCACTGGACGAAATAATTTTTGAGGTTTTAGAAATATCCAGCCAGTGGGACACACCACAGTTAGGAGGTCCTCAGTCATCATCTTTTCAAACAGTTCTGCTCATATGAGCTTGATCCGTTTGCTCTGCACAGAACTCTGCAAGCGAGGGGACCTCCTTATTCTCTTGGTTAAGAGGGGAGCTCATTGTGTGTCAGTGGGAAATCTCAATTAAAGTAGAGAAACTTTTCATCTCATCGAACAAAATGAAATCTTATGCTGTGACTAAAAGGTTAAACTGACAATGAACACTTCACCCTAGTGGGTTCCCCCCCCCCCCCAGCCCATCTCATATGTTTCCAGACAGTCCACAGTTTTAATGAAAATAGTAGCTTATAGTAATGGAAAACTATTATTGCTATCTATAGCATCCTCTTAAAAATTAATAGGACAGGTCCAGCAAATATTCAGAGGCTCATTATTTTCTTTATAAGTCTTTTTATTGATATTGCTGCATATAAACATAAAAAGGAATACTTCATAAAGAGTGTGTAATGTAGGGGAAAAGAGGGAATAATGCATAGATTAACGCTTACAGAGCTTTACAGTGACCAGTGCAAAGAATAAAGTGCAGCTACTCTGGCAACGCAGGTCAAGGACAAAGTTGAGGTTTTCTGTTTTTCTAAAGAATTCCCTGCGGAACTCTCCTGTTCTAAGAGGTCTTCATCAAAAGCACACCCCCTCACTGTCTTTGGAAATAGGTAGCACTTTATTCTTTGCAATGGAAACTGCAGCCTAGTTGTGAAATGCTCCTCCTAGCAACCTGCACAAAGCCCTTGCATGTGACCTGCTCCTTAGGGCCAAACAAGAAAGATGATATCAAAGCTGGTGGATGCATTAGATGCTACTTGCTTATCAATACACAAAGATGGATCCAAAAGCACACCCAACTGTGAACCTGTTTCTTTAACATGAGAACAACCCCATTCAGTGAAGAATGAACATCTACATCAGACAGGCTCTGCACCACTAGCAGTGCTTTTCATTTATCTGGATTAAGTGTCAATTTGTTAAAAGATTCTGGCCTTCAGCTACTTGTTTCAATACCCAAATTGGGCTGGTGGATAGCAGTGGAGGCTGCAGGGAGTGTGGATCACATCGAATGACACCCCAGAAGAGGGGTGACACCTGATCGGACCCTTATGGTTCACCACGGTGGCGGAGGCTTCCTCGCAACAAGACCTCTGCAACTGCAGCAAAGGAGAAGGCTGAGCACCCCTCTGCTGGCTTGCAACTGTAGCAAGAGCTTTATTAGAAGGAGACTTCCAACACTGTGGCCAAAAGAAGGGGTCCGAGTGCATGCTTTTGGCCACTGCTCTCCGGCAGCCCCCCGCCCACACCAGTTGACTCCAGGGAATGACACTGGTGGGTAGACTGAAATAAATATAGAGAAATCATATTCTCCAAATGTGTCTCATGTTAGGTCAACTGCTTAAGCAAAGTAGCTATTTGCAACTTCCTGGTGGGAACCATACTCATCAGGGTTTTGCAACGGCTTTTTCGGGAGAAACACAATAATTTCCTTCCTCAAGGAAGCTGAGGACACCTTGTTCTCTCTGCCTTTCTTGGAGCTATCTTCTTTGTGATAACGAAGATGTTACCGGCAAGATTAGTCAAACAGTAGTAGGCTTCACTTGTCCAGGTCTCTTATCCATACTCACAGGCTGTATTGTTGTTGCCATCATCTTTATAATACTCTGCCTTTTCTCCCAAATTTGAAACTCACATAAATAATGTTGACTACACAGTATTAAAGGAGTGTCAAGGATTAATGCTGATTCTAAAGTGCATCTAATACTGGTTCTAAACTATTATAGAAGCAGGTATTATATGTGTGGTTTTTATCTAACACTAGAATACCAACCATTGCATTCAAATTACAGTACAAGCAAAAAGATTTCATCTAAACATTAGGAAGAACCTTTTTGACTGTAAGAGCTGCTTGATAGTGGAGCAGACTTCCTTGGAGATGGTGAACTCTGTTTCTTTCGATGTCTTTAAAATAGAGGTTAGGTGGCCATCTTTTGCAAGTGCTTTAGTTGTGTATTTCTGTATGGCAGGGGGTTGGATTAGAGGGTCCTTTCGGTCCCCCCCCCCCCAAATTCTATGATTCTATGCTCCTATCCTTAGCATATTCAGCAAATGTGTTACAATGGGCTGTTGAGAGTTCCTCATATTGATGGCTTGAAAATATATTTTTTTAAAAAGATGCATGCACAGCACTGGTTTTTAAAATTATTTTTTATCACCATCAATACTATTAGGCCTGATGTTAGCATGGGTTTGGCACTATTCAGCTTGAATTTTCCTTTGCCTGCTTTCAAGGTGTAATTTCCAAATGCTTCATTCCCCAGTGGTCTTCAGACACCACCAGCTCCTTATCAGTGGCGTCCCACACAGGGGTGTCACCCAGTGAGGCGGGCAGAACTTTTGGGGTGGTGCCAAAAGGGCAAACTCTCACCTCCCTGCCTGGTGTGGCAGAGAGGAAGGGGTGCCCTGGGCCTCTCTTTTCCTGCCTGGTGTGGCTTTACATGCAAGTAAATCTGGGCCAGGTAGGGAGGAAGGGTGCCCTTGGCCTCTCCCTCCACATTGCAGGGAGGTGTGTGGGGGGCCACCCAGGCAGATGTCATGTCATCCCTCTTCTGGGGTGTCACCCAGGGTGATCCGCACCTCCTGCACCCCTTAGTGATGCCACTCCTTATTCATGTAAACATATGGACATGCAAGCTATAAACTGTGGTAAAGACAGGGTTAATTCAAGTCTACAGGGTTAATTCAAAACTTTCCATTGCATTTTAATATAATCCTGTTTCTGATCATTGTATATTTGAAACCTGTCACAATTTCTGCTGTTCTTGTTCATGTTATTAAGCGAAAAATGTGTTAATTATTATGAAATCATACCTCAAGTTTCCAGTTTTTAACAGGGCAGTAGTATACAATTTAAATTTGGACACATCATCATCATCATATTTATATTCCACCCTTCTCTCAAGATTGGGACTTAGGGCATCTTACAATATTAAAAAAACCCCAGTACAAATGGCTTCTCTCATTTTCTTTTAAGTGTAGTAGATTCCAAATCTGAAATCTCGTAAGTGATCTGCTTTCACGTACTAATTACATGTGATGCATACAATCAGATAAAAATACTGTTAAGTACCAACTGTCAAATGTTAAACAGTGTTACCTAAAGCCATAAAAATGTCAAGTATGAGATATGAATGGTTTTTAAATTAGGGAAAGGGAAAACTTGGTTTGTGTTTGTTTTGTTTTATGTGTTTTGGTTTTTTTGGAAATTTATTGAGCTTTCTCATTATGAAGAACTCATGGAAAATAGCCTGCTAGCAACTGCTGTTCTTTCTTTCTTTCTTTCTTTCTTTCTTTCTTTCTACAATGCACAGCCAACGGGGCAACATTTTTTAGATTACAGTCAAAGATGGGCCCAACAGTCCTCCAAGTAAACTGGGTATGCATCCCTCAGGATCCTTGACAGAGAAAAAGAGAGGAGATGAAGATGCAAAGTGGTGTTTTATCAAATATGTCATATTAAAAAGTGTTCTGTGTAGGGACACCAGAATTGTTTTTAAGGTAGGTGGGTGGGTTCAACATTGGCAAGCGGCTCGTTTTTAATTTTGAATACTTACAGATGTTTTGACAACAGAATGAAAACACAATGTGTGTGTATGTGTGCCTTCAAGTTGCTTGTTGCAACCACATGAATTTCACAGGGTTTTCTTAGGCAAGGACTACTCAGAGGTAGTTTTGACAGTTCCTTCCTCTGAAATAGAGCCTATCGCAACTGGTATTCATTGGCACTCTCCCATCCACATACTAACCAGACTTGACCTTCCTTAGCATCCAAGATCTGATGGGATTTGATGCCTTCAGGACAGTTAGGCTTTCTCAATATTTTATTCTTATTTATGTCAGCTACGAAACACTGTGGTCAGAGATCAAATGTTGAAGTTGATTATCATTGGTTGTCAATGCAGGCATCGAATATATGATAGATCTCTGAGCACTCAGAGAATGGCATAATTTGGAAATGAAAAAAATTGAACAGAATTTCTTGAGAGCAAATTAATTTCAATATTAATTGAGATTCATGGACGATGTCTTTTTTCCGACTCCAAGTAACTAAATTAAATTCCGTATCTCATCTGCATCACATGCCTAGCTATACTTAACTTGTAGGAAATCCCATTGATTTCAGAGATGACAGCTTCCACAAGGGTGCTTAAAATTGTTGTTGTGGCATCAGACCCTTGTAAATCAGTATACTTTTAACAGACCCGTGGAAAAGAAACAATAAACTTTCTCAAAGTCATCTCCAAGTGATGCAGTGGGCTGTTTCCCAATTAAATTTATTCTAGTTGATAAATCACTTGAATTTGTGTTGTTTAATCTATTAGTTACATTTATATATACAAAAAACTGTATACATTAAAACAAAAAGAAGCACAGAAGAATAAAGTGATCTCAACCAATTTTCATAAGGTTACAATAACAGGCATGAACTTAGAAGTAACATTGTATCCTAGGAGTTTATCAGACGACAGAAATTGGAAGTATAATTCAATGGCAATCCGAACGCAATCATGGGGTTTCATGTTATTGCATATTAAAGTATCTCACACAATTTCAGGCAAAAGGGAAGTCATTCTGAACGCAATCATGGGTTTTACGTTATTGCGTATTAAAGCATCTCATGCAATTTCGGGCAATGGGGGGGGGGGTCATTTTCAGGTAATGGGAAGTCATTCTGAACGCATTCCAAATGCAATTAGAATTCACGTAAATTCGCTAAACTAGTGAATTCACGTGAATTCGAATTGGCTTCAATTGGCTCCATTCGAAATAAAGAGAAATTCCTCCCGTCTGATAAACTCCCTAGTAAGAAAACTTGGGAAATGCATTTTAAAAGCAATGCTTGGCATTTACCATTCTTATATGTACTTGAATTATTATTCCCTCCATGTCTGTTATCGTATTAATTGATTAAAAAATTAATTCTAACCAATTAAAACTGACATATCTAACCAATCAAATCAATTAATAGTTGCAGCTCTTACAAGAGTCTTTGCTTCTAAAAGGAAAGCAGGTTTGCAGTCTTGTGCATGCTTTATTGTTCTTGTGTGCCTTCAAGTCGTATCTGACTTATGGTGACCTAAGGTGAATCTATCGTGAGGTTTTCTTGGCAAGATTTGTTCAGAGGTTGTTTTTTTGGCTTTGCCTTCCTCTGAGGCTGAGAGAGTGTGACTTGCCCAAGGTCATCCACTAAGCTTCCATGGCTGAATGAGGATTTGAACCCTGGTCTCCCTGTGTTCAACACTCCAACCCCTACACCATGCTGACTCTCTGTGCATGCTCACTTGCTGGGGAATAAGCCCCATCAAACTCAATGGACCTTATTTCTGAATAATCATCTATGGCTTTATGGTTTCCACCAAGGAATCTCATGAAGTGAGGTCTTCTGAGGAAATGCAGAATGCCCCCCAATCTGTCACCAAACCCTGCATGGGTTCTGAAGTAGCCAAGAAGGCAGTGTCTTGGTCCATCTGGCCCACTGGTGATGCTTCAGACCTTAGTAGTAGTAGTAATATTTATTTCTTACTCACCTCTCTCAATGGATCAAGCTGGGGAACAACAACAATTAACAGACACAACACATCATTTAAAAGACACTAAGTAAAACACACATCAATTTATGCAATCATCATCACACATCAATTTATGCCCTTGCCAGGAGGTAATTCCAAGAACCAAGGTGACCCAGGTAAGAATTCCCTGGATTTCCCACCCAATACAACACAACACAAATTCTTGATCTGTGCCCCCTACCCAAAAAAATTAACTTGTGAAAAATATTGTGTGGTGTGTGTGTGTGGAGTGCTTGTCTCAAAGGTCTCTGAGCAAGAAAAACAGTCTGTGGAGGCTTTTGAGACTAGCTGAAAGAGGAAAGTTGGCTGCATGAGCTTTGGGTAGAACTGAGTCCCTGCACTTTCCCCTCTACTCCCTGCATTTGAGGAAGTAGGCTCAAGTCCAGGAAATCTTAAGTCTAGGAAAGCTCCTGCTCCCAGCTTCTTTCTTTCAGTTTTCTCAAAAGTGCTACAAGATCTTTTTGCATACTGATTTTCCATACTAACACGGGCGATGGATTTGAATTCTACCAGCAAGAAAAAGAGGGAAGAAAAACTCAAACACCCCCTAAACTTCTCTCTATCTCTCTCTTTCTGTTGTAGAATTCAAAGATATAGCTGTGTTAGTCTGTAGAATCAGTATGTAGAGGGATCTTGCAACACCCTTGAGAGAATCTGAAAGAAAGAAGTTGGCAGCATGAGCTTTCCTAGGGGCCAATCACACTACAGAATAAATCGGTTTGGAACCAGTTTATTTCTGTGACGTTCACACTCTCCCCAACCTCAGTCTATGGGGGGAGCTGAAAAGCCCACTTAAACCAGTGTATTTATTTATTTATTTATGGTATTTATACCCTGCTCTTCAGCCCTAAAGACTATCAAAGTGGCTTACAATTATTATTTTTAAATAGACGGTTCCCTGCCCTCAGGCTTACAATCTAAAAAGACACAAGGCAACAGACCCCTTAGCGATTCCTTTTTAAAGAGGCACAGCAAACCACATCTTTGGTAGTGTGAATATGCTACCAAATCGATTTGGATCACACTACACCGTTCCCATAAATGGCGGTGCCTCCATTTTAAACTGAGATTGTGGCAAACGTGCACGGCAACAAGGTTAAAATGGCATGGAGAGATTTGATCCTGGTAAACATAGTGGTAACACTGAACCAATTCTGAATTGGTTCTGGATTGGGATGGAGATGCAAATCTCTTCGTTCAAAAAAAGGAAGTGTGAATGAGTGCCTAGACTTAAGTCTACTTCCTCAGATGCATTTGGTTTGATGCATCTGCGGAAGTAGACTTAAGTCTATGCAAGCACATGCTGCCATCCTCTTCCAGTTAGCATCAAAGGTGCTACAAGATCTCTCTACAGTATATACTTTCTCTTTCTGTGTGTGTGTGTGCGCGTGCAGTTTTCCATCCTGCAAGGAGGGAAGGATTTTTAGGAAATTCAAAGAAATTCTTGATCTGCTCCCACTCATTAACTTGCAAAAAATATAGTAGGGGGGAAAAGAAGAGCACTTCCAAACTTTAATTGAGCAAGCATGCTTTCAGGGTGTGTGTGTGTTAGGGATCGAGCCTGGCATAGTGGTTGTGGACTTGGACTATATCTCTGGAGACCAGGGTTCCATTCCCAGCCCTGAGGGTGACCTTGGGCAAGTCACACACTCTCAGCCTCAGGCAACGGCAAAACCCTCTCTGAAGAATCTTGCCAAGAAAACCCCATGATAGCCTTAGGGTTGCCACAAGTTGGAAATGACTTGAAGGGACACAATAGCAACAACATGTTTGTGTATGCAGGGTGACCAGAGGTCCTCCTTATCCTGGATCCATTGTCCATTTCAACCTCCTGTCCAGGATCAACAACATACGGTACTCCATTTGGAGCCTGACTAAGAAGCATGAATGTACACTTCTATGAGTCTTTCTATGAAAGTACTCTTCCATGAGTGCTTTTCTTTGGTAAGGTCCAACATCTTTTGTCTGCAACGTTCTCCATTTTGGAGTTGGTGGTGTGAGGAGACCTCTGGTGACCCCATGTATCCAGCAAGGAGGGAAGAAGAAAGGAGCAAAATGTGAAGTGGCCAGCATCCATAGTTTTTTGTGGGTTTTTTGGGCTATGTGGCTGTGTTCCGGAAGAGTTTGTTTCTGACAGTTCACCAGCAGCTGTGGCTGGCATCTTTGGAGAATGCTGGCATGGAAGAGAGTAGGGTATTTATATGTGTGACCCTTGGTTGAGAGGAAGTGATTTACATGTTAATCTCTGCATTGGTGAATGGCAAGACCTCAGGGTGGGAGGAATATGCGAGAAGGCTTTGTGTTTATTTAAAGATGTAGCATCTTAGTCTGTAGAATCTTGCAATACCTTTGAGACTAGTGGGTCTCAAAGGTGCTACCAGACCTTTCTGCATTGTGTTTATGCATCTGAGAAAGTAGTATCTGAGTAATGTATTTGGAGGAAGTAAACATAAGTCATGAAAACTCCTGCTGCCAATTTCTTTCTTCCAGTGAGTCTCAAAGGGGCTGCAAGATCTCTCTACAGATTGATTCCACAGACTAACATGGCTATATCTTTGAATAATAATAATAACAATATGTATCAGAAGAAGTAGACTGAAGCCTAGGAAAGCTCCTGCTGCCAACTTCTTTCTTCCAGTGAGTCTCAAAGGGGCTGCAAGAGCTCTCTACAGAGTGATTCTACAGACTAACACAGCTATATCTTTGAATAATAATTAATAATAATAATAATAATAATAATATGGAAGTGAGGAAGTAGATTGAATGTTATGAAAGCTCATGCTTCCACCTTCTTTCTTTCAGTGAGTCTCAAAAGTACTACAAGATCTCTCTATGTACTGATTCTACAGAGAAACATGGCTATCTCTTTGAATAATAATAACAATATGCATCTGAATAAGTGGAGTGAAGTCTAGGAAAGCTCATGCTACCAATTTCTTTCTTCCAATAAGTCTCAAAGGGGCTACAAGAGCTCTCTACATGCTGATTCTGCAGACTAACATAGCTATATCTAATAATAATAATATAATGATATGCAGCTGAGGAAGTGGACTGTAGAGTATGAAAGCTCCTGCTGCCAACTTCTTCCTTCCAGTGAGACTCAAAGGGGCTGCAAGAGCTCTCTACAGACTGATTCCACAGACTGACATGGCTATATCTCTGAATAATAATAATAATAATATGCATCTGAGGAAGCAGACTGAAGCCTATGTCCACTTCTTTCTTCCAGTGAGTCTCAAAAGGGGCTACAAGAGCTCTCCATTGTTTGCTGGGAGAACCCCCCCCCCCTTGACCCTGAAGGGGGTAGTGGTTTTCATCATTACTTGTTACTTCATTATTTTCTTTCTTTCTTTCTTTGATGATGATGATCATCATTATCATTTTCCTTCACAGGGGGCTGAAGAGTTTTGCTTCTGGGGTCCTTCAGGCAGCCCAAACTTTTTTTTTTTCCTCCCAGAGTAACCACCAAAGTAAATACAGTATATAACTCCATCTCCTTATACATTGGAGAGCCTTTGGCTCTGAGAAGGAGAGAGTGGCTGCTGCACACTGCTGGCTGCAAACAAGTGCCTCTGTCTCTCTCTCTGGTCTGCTCTCTGTACAGCAGCAGCATCAGAGAGGAATACTTGTCCTGCAATCGATTGCCGAGTCCTCTGAGCAAAAGAGAGAAGGCAGAGAAAGAGAGAGAGAGAGAGAAAGAGAGAGGCAGCAATGTTGTGTCCAGCTGGCCTTAAAATAGTTGCATTCTCTGGGAGAAAGATGCAATCCTTATGAGAAGCAAGGGCTCCTAGTCCTGTGCACCAGGCTCTGGCTCAGTGCTGGGGAAATGCATGCTCTTGCTTCTTCCCCAATGTGTGTTTCTTCTGAGTTGTTTTTTCCTCCTGCTGCTGCTGCTGCATCGGTTTCTCTGGGTTTGACCAGTATTGTCCCAGGCTAACCCTGCTCTCTCTCTCTCTCTCTCTCTAGTGCTCTCTCTCTCTTTCTCTCTGAAGATGGAGGAAGTAAAAAAACAGGATTATATTATGCCCTTAGCTACTGACTGACTGGAGCCACCCCAGACCCTGCCTCTGCTTTGGAGAAGAAGAAGGAGAAGAAGAAAAAGGAAACCCTCTGCAGCTTTAAGGTTTTATTTTTTAGGGAGGGCAGGGAGGAGAACAACAACAGCAACAACAACAAGAAGAAGGAGACGATTGGGAAATAATAATAGTAATAATAATAATAATGATAGGAACAACAGCAGCAACAAGAAGAAGGAGGAGATGAGTAAGAAATCATGGTCATAATAATAGGAACCAGCAACAAGAAGAAGGAGGAGAAGATTAAGAAATAATAATAATAATAGGAACAACAGCAACAAGAAGGAGGAGCAGGGGATTAAGAAATAATAGTAATAATATTAATAGGAAGAACAGCAACAACAAGAAGGAGAGGATTAAGAAATAATAAAAGCAGCAGCAAGGAGAAGGAGGAGGAGCCAATTAACAACAACAACAATAATAACAGCAACAACAACAACAACAACAGCAGCAAAGAGTCAATTAATAATAGCAACAACAACAACAAGAAGGAGCCAATTAATAATAGCAACAAGAAGAAGGAGCCAATTAATAATAGTAATAGCAAGAAGAAGGAGCCAATTAATAATAACAAGAATAGCAACAAGAAGAAGGAGCCAATTAAGAAATAATAATATAATAATAGGAAGAACAACAGCAGCAGCAACAAGAAGGAGTCAATTGAGAAATAATAATAATAATAATAGGAACAACAACAGCCAATTAATAATAATAATAATACTGTAATAATAATAATTAAAAGCAACAATAACATCAGCAACAACAACAACAAGAAGAAGGAGCCAATTAATAATAATAGTATAAAAAGAGCACCCCAAAGAGGCTCATTAGCAAAACAAACAGAGACCAGGGGGTGAGGATGGCACTGGTGGGCACCATGCCCTGCTGCTGCTGCTGCTGCTGAGGTAAATCTTGTTGTTGTGTACAGTGTGAGGGGGTTTTCTTGCTTGACAGATAGACTGGGGAGGAGGAGGAGGAAGGAAAGGGGCATGGAGGGTTGTGTGTCTCTTCTCTTTCTCTGTGTATGTGTGTATTTGTTGTGTGTTTTGTAAAGAGGGAGGAGGAGGAGGCTCAGTGTCAGGGGTCCATTCAAGAGCCTCTCCTCCTCCTGCCCCAAGACCCAGAAAAAACCACCAGCCCCCCAAACCCAACCCAAAGGACTTGTTGCTTCTGGATTCCTTTTGGGGGAAGGTGAAGAAGAAGGAGGAGGCGAGGAGGGGCCTCTCTCTTTCTCTCTCTTTCTGCTCAACAAAACCATTCCTCCCAGACAGAGCCAAGGAAAGCCAAGGGATACTCTCTAGCTAATATGTTGCTGCTCAGGGATAAGATCTCTCTCTCTCTCTCTCTGTTTCCCTCTGAAGACTAACAGAAGATTTTCTGGCATGATACACACACACACACTATATATATATATATCCCAGTCTTTTAACACCCACACATGCATAGATGTGCCTATATATGTGTGTGTGTGTATGTGTGTATATATATATATATATATATATATAGTATAGGCATCTATCTATACCTATCTAACTATATATATTTCCATAGCATATACTATACACACACACACACACATATATGCTCATAGGCACTTATCTGTGTATATGCATAGGCATATTAGGAATCTATCTATCTATCTATACATATACATAGGCATACACACACACACACACATATGCTCATAGGCATCTAGCTATACCTATCTATGCATAGGCATATACTCATAGGCATCTATTTATACATATATATAGGCATATATATATATACATATACATACATGTGTGTGTGTGTGTATAGGCATCTATTTATACATATACATACATATACATATAGATATGCCCATAGGCATCTATTTATACATATATCTATATATAGATATATATATGCCCATAGGCATCTATTTATACATATACATAGGCATGTGTGTGTGTGTGTGTTCATAGGTATCTATCTATCTATCTATCCTTATACATAGGAATATACTCTGTGGGTGTGTGTATATGTATATGTCTGTGTGTGGGGGTTAAAAGATGGGGTCTTACATTCCTTAGCAATGGGAAGAAAGGGATAGAGGAGCTAGAGACCCACACCAAAAGCAGGTGAAATGGATCTCTCTCTCTCTCTCTCTTTTGCCCAGGGCCAGAAAAGCCAAGTCTAGAGAAGTTGGCCTTGGTTCCTTCCCCCCTCCTCCTCCTCCTCCAAGCCCCCCCACCCCACTCTTCCTCCATCCCCTTTTTCTTTCCTCCAAGATCTCTCCCCCCTTCCCTCTCTCCTTCTCTCTGTCTCTCTCTCTCTCTGATTCTTAAGGAACCGGTGGATCAAGTTTTCCCCTCTGGTTAATCGCCTTGCTGCTTGTCGCTTTGGCTGACCTCCCTCTCCCTCTCTCCCTCCCTTTTTGTGCTTCATCTTTTCTTTCCTGAAAAAGGACGTGCCATTCCCATCCAGACTGTCCTGAAAACCCTGAAGGCAGAGAGAGAGAGAGAGAGAGAGAGAGAGAGAGAGAGAGAAGGGGGGGATCTTCAATCAACAACAAGAGCTTGAAGCAAAAGAGAAAAAGAGAAGAGAAAGCAGCCTTTCCTCCCTTCCTGCTTTGTTTTTTCCCCCCCTGATCCCTTTGCTGCTCTCCATGATGATGACCTACCTGTAAGTTTTCTTCCTCTTCCCCTTGAACTCTGTCTGGAGGAGGAGGAGGAGGCAGGGAGGGAGGGAAGGAGGGAGGGAAGGAGGGGGAAAGAAAAGAAGAAGAGGAAGGAGAGGAGGAAGAAAAAGAAGAAGAGGGGGCTGGCTCCTTTCAAAAGGCCTCCCCATCTTGCTCTAGTCCCCCAGTGCACCATAACTCTGCCTCTTCCTTTTTGGCTGGGAAGGAGAGGTTAGGAAGCTGCCATCAGGAGCTGGAAATGGTGAACAAACTTTTTTATTTGGAGCATGCAACTTTCTTTTTCTTTCTCTCTCTCTCTCTCTTTCCTCTCCCTGTGTCTTTCTTTTCCTTTCCCTTCCATCTCATTGGCTGGGATAATATTCTCTTTCCTTCATTTCTTTGGCCAACTTCATTTCTTTCTAGTCTCTACCCTCCCTTCTTCCTTCCCTGTGTGTTACCTGCAGAAGGAGGAAAGACAATTTTGGGGGGGGGGGGGGGGAGAATTGCACTTCTTGCCCCAACACTGAGATGTCAAGGTCTGTTCTTCTTCTGAAAGCCATGGAAACATCAGTCTTTGATGGCAGCTTTGCCCATTGAAATCTAAGAGAGTATCTGGGGAATTTGATCTGTAGGATGCCAGAAAGAGAGAGAGAGAGAGAGAGAGAGGAACAGAGAGAAAAGTATTTAATATATATATATGTATGTATTTCAAGGAGGGGGATGAGGTGAAGGGAAGTGGTTTAGGAGACAAGAAATGAAGCTGCCTGTTTTCCAGTAAGTAATGGAGAAATTCCAGGAGCTGGGGCTAAATATACTTGGCGATCAATACAGAAATGGCTCATTGTGAATAATTTAACTGCTTTGGTGGAGCGAGAGTTTTTGAAACTTAGAGGCAAAAGGGAGCTGGGGCTTGGGAGGAAAAATGGAAAGTCTTCTTTCGCCACGGTTTGCCTCCCTTCAAAAAAAAAAATTTCCACTGAAAATCATAAGGGTGGCGATGGCTGAGCTTTTCGTTTTTCTTTTAATTTTCATGATCAAGTGGTAAGGCCAGTGGGCGTCATCTAATACAGATACTTGGGTTTCTGGAAAGTAATAGCTGGCTCCTGGTTACCAAAGTGCTTGGGAGAAACTTTGGAGGCTGTGACAAAGCGTGCGGTCGAGCAATATTTTAGGAACAGATCTTGGGATAAGTGAGAATGACGGGGCTCCTTGTGTCAAAGACCTGCAGCCACTCTGCTGAAGAAGTCCCAATTTCACTTTTTTCAAGTGTCAGTTGGAAACACTGCAGGGCAATGGTGATAGCAGGAAATCCACACTACTTACAGCTCAGTCCAAAAAGTTCCTACTTGACAGTTAAGACTTCCTGTTGTACTTTGTAGCAAGCGTGTTTAGAAGTGCAGCCTTAGCGTGATTCGGAAAACTGATTATTAATGTGGCATCACCGTCTTGGTTGAAACACACCAGAACCAGCACTTTTTTGTTAAGTTTGTTTTAAGCAACAAAGAAACTGTTCACCCATGTCCTCTGTTGTGCCTGCTGACTTTCCCTCTTCTTCAGCACAGGTTTGCTTCTGGGATGTAAACTTACCTTTACTTTCCTGTCTGAGGTCTTTAGAAAGATTGCAAGCAGAGGTTCTTGTGCTGTTCAAACACCGGTTAAAGCAGCAGCTCCAAAAATAATGAGGGTGGTGGAGGTGATAGTGATGAGGAACCCCGATCTTTAATGGTTGACAGGCGGAGGGCATCTTTTGACAGTGTCATTTTTTGCTTTCCAGCACTGCACTTTGACTATGGAAGCGGAGGCTACTGATGGATACATGCCATGTAAGTATTTGTCTTATTTTGCTTTTTTGACTTTCTGGGAGGTGAAACAATGACAAATTTTCTTTCTTCTTGCTGAATTAAGACCGAATGAGTTTGTTTGCTTCTCATACTAAATGCTGCCAGTGTAATGAAACAATATGTGCAGGGGAGAAACAGAACAGGGTATCCTGTATGGAACTGGAACTTGTGTGGAATGCGACTTTTCTGTGCTTGCATTCTGTATGTTTTTCTGCTCTGCTGTGGGATAATTTTATAAACGATACATTGCGTGGTAAAGTAAGTGGCTGAGCACGAAACCAAAGGGAAGTATGTATGGAGCTATTCTTGCCTTGCCTTGTCCCAGAAAAAACAACCTGAAAACAGTTCTGGTCATGCTGATCAAGCCAAGAGATAGATCTTCTGGCTGTTTCTTGTGAGATCATTGTCAATATATTTTACATTTCTGGAATGTTCATATTTACTTTTGCCACAGCAAGGACCCCCTCCTAAGCAGTGGGATAATCTAATAAAGTTGTGGGAATTGCGTTTTCAAATATCTCCCCACCTTACCCCCTGGGCAATCCCTTGTCTTTACTTGAGCAGAAACAATTGTTTTGCTACACAAAAATTGATGGAAATGTGTCTTTTATGGAACAGGTGACCATGAACATTCGCCCGAAAGGGAGCACTCCAATATGGCAATTGACCTCACCTCAAGCACACCTAATGGGCAGCATACCTCACCAAGTCACATGACAAGCAGTAAGTCACTTTTAAAGCCTCTTGTCTAGCAGGTACATTGATCTTGTCTGATCTGTGCCATTTGCAAATACACAAACAGTGGGACAGGACAGAATTGCTCTTATTCCTGCCTGATGTCTTACTTAAATCTGAACTTGAACGCTAATCTGAGTTATCCCAAAGTTGTTTATGGGTGCTGGTATTTAGCTGCACCAGGTAGGAAAACAACAACAACAATGCTAGATTTTGTTAGTACTTGTTGTGGTTTCTTTTGTGACTGAAATAGGTGTTAGGCAGGACTCAAAAGATAAAACAAAGACAGAGAGAATGTAGTCCAGAGTAATGTAAAGTTACATTTGGTGGGCTGAATGGCTACAGAAAGTTTTATTGCTGTCCTCTGATTCTTCAGCTTCTTTCCTACAACCTCAGAAATATATTTGCATGGCTTTTTCATTGTTATATGTTAACACTGCTTTAAACTTAAACACACAATGTAAATGTCTGCTAGCTGTAACTTCATTAGATTAATTTTTTTAATGGAAAGATTATAGGGTTTTTCACTGTTGGTTGGAATATTTAATATTCGTCTAACATCTACAACTGAAAACCTTGAATTTACAACTTTCTCTTTCTATAAGCTTACTTTATCTGGATATGCATTTGCATGAATTCCTGTAAATTGAATTTTTATTTTTGCAAATAATACACTGCTAGAAACATGAAGGTGTGAGAATGAACTTTTTGTAGCAATAAAGCATGATGTTCATATCGGTCCTGACTGAGAGGAAGGTGTTACAGCCAGTCGTTTCCCCTGTCCTCCAGCAAATTATGAGTAAAACACAGATTTTATGGGCCTTTAAAATTGAAGGTTATTATGAAATATCCAATTACTATATACATATTGCTAAAGAGTACGATAGCTAGTATTCCAGACTGAACTTTATATGGCAGTTTCATAATTCACCGCATTTAAACAATTCCAAACCTGTGGAATTGGGAGTCAGATATACCATACATTTTATTGAGTTATAAAACTTTACTATTCAACTCTTTCATTTAAAAAAATTCCTTTTGTATTTATGAGTAGAAAGGAAAGTCATTTTTTTATCATTTAGAAAAGAACCCCTGCCTCAGATAATTTTTGAGATAAAATGAGTTTATGACAATCAAGTGAATGTTTTCCCCATTTGAAATATCTAGATTTATCATGCTAGTTATTAACAGTAATTAGCAGGTGTTGTACATTTTAGCAGATAGGCTAAATTCAAAATAGATACGTATACTGATGCAATTTTTTTAAAAAAAGAAATGTGAGTTTTATGGATAACAATTTGTGCTTTTCTAGATATGCATTCTGTGCATATCCTAGTGCCCCTGACTTGTGCTGTGAATACAGATGCAACTTTTCTGCCTTTGGAATCCCAAGCTAGCTCATTTTTAGACCAGAGCAAGCTTATATTTAGACCTATTCTGGATTGCTGATCCAAGAATCCTCCACTTTTGGCTGGACAATTCTGGGAGTTATACTTCAAAAAATCCAAAACAAAATTTTTTCCAAGCTCGGATTTAGAGTTCGGATTTCAAAGACATGGGAGGGAAGTGGTCTGCAAGAAGGACTATTGGCGCGAAGTGGCCTTGAGATTATTTTCTGTTAGCCAAATAGCTTTCTGTCAGAAAAATGCACTTCCACTTTCTGTGGGTGGAGTTACTAAAGCTTGACGGAACAGCCACGTCTATATCTTTTCTGGCAACAACTTGTACCCTGTTCTGATGAAAAGTGTTTTAGAGTGTGTATATGTGGGTGAGACAGGTTGTGTGAGCATGGAGGCGCACCACATAGGTAGCATCAAAGTGAGTTGGTATGGCTTCCCGTTTGATTTTAATTAACTTGCCGGTTATTTATTTTATGCAAATTCTTAAAGTCTGTGCTGCATTGAAACACATTTTGAGTTGTTTAACTGACTGAAAGAAGATTTCCTGTGTACAGTGCTTTAGCTATTTATTTTTGGCCACCCCTGGCAAGATGTGAAACTCCCATATGCCGAGTCAGATCGTTGATTGATCCAACCTGAAATCTACCCTGAGATTGTCTCACCAGGCAACATATTTTTAAGGCTTCTGGCATGGGATCGTCCCAATCCTGCTTCTTTGGATCCTCTGGAGAAGTTGATGACTGAATTTGGACTGGATCCTCATACGTGCAGAATAGGGGCTCTGCAGCTTAGCTAGGACCCATTGCCATAAGTGCTCACCTTATTGGTCCAAAACACACTGCAGAAATAATCCAGTTTGAGACTGCTTTAACTGCCCTGGCTTAGTGCTAGGAAATTCTGGGAATTGTAGTTAGTTCTGGCACCAGAGCTCTCTTACAGAGAAGGCTAAATGTCTCACAGAACTACGGTTCCTAGAATTACCTAATGTTGAGCCAGGACAATTAAATCAGTCTCAAACTGGATTATTTCTACAGTATGTTTTGGACCACTGTTACTGTGGATACTTTTTCTCCCTGTCCCTCCCATAAACTCTCCTTGCCAGTGAGTCTGCAAGTATATTCAGCCCTTTATGTGAAAGAAGGAGTCCACAGAGCTCTGCCTTGCATATTTATTATCTCCATATTGATTCAGAAATTGAGCAGTCAATTATTTGGAATTGTATCCTATCTTTTCTGGGAAACCTCTGGCGTCTAAATATGTATAACAATATTGAGAGCTAGAAGACAGGATGCTTGCTAAATGAATTCTGATGCTAAAGACACCAAATAAGAGTACAACCTTGCTGCAACTGAGGTCTGGATGACAGACAGTAGTGTGCTCTTTGCAGATATGATGTTAAAACTGTTTCAAGCATTCAGATCAGCATCGTTCGACTGATCCCATATAGCTGTGGGACCCATGGAATTGGGCCTGTGAACTGCACAGCACTTTTCTTGAATGTGACATAATTGGATTTTGTGTTTCCTTGATTTCTTACTTTTTAGGAACTTAAACTTGTGCTAAGAGGTTAGATAGGAGGCTAAGATTGGATTATGCTGGTATGTTGCAGCAAATATTTGGTATTTAATTTTAAAAAAATAACTTAAAAAGAAGATGAAGTGGTAAAGAAATTATTTTTGATACACTCCCAAATGTTAAATAGCAACAATGCTCCTTTGCTTTTCCAGGAGAAGTATGCTCGACGAATTTACAATGAGTTTCTTTTACTTAGTTCATATTAGCACGATATCTCTTGTCTTAGTCTGAGTGCATTTGTATCCAGTTTAAACAAGGAAGGAGCCCATAACAGGCAATTTTCTTGGCTTTTTTTATGTACTGTAAACAGAGTGTGTACCAGAAGGGAGAGAGAAACAACTGCTTTCGAAACAAACCATTCTCACCCAACTGTAGTAAAATTACATGCTTGGGAGGGAGGGATTTTTCATATTTATTAGCCCGTGGCGATTCTGAGTGAGTAAGACTTGGCTAAAGTACTAATGTTTTCAGGTTTGCTTCCAAAAGGTTGCAGGTCAAATATTTTTGGCAGGTTTCACAGATGTCAGGTTCATCTTTTCACTGCCACATTTATAATTACATCTCACATACTTAGATTATAGATCTAAGCCACGATCTCCTCTTTTATAATGAAAGGTGTACTACCTGCCGCACGAGAGTGTCTCGGCTAAGTAATAATTTTATGCCTATTCGGCAGTATGTTTCTCCCTTGATTCTTTTTTTTTTAATTGTGTGTGCTTTGGTGAATGATTAATCTGAGTATCATCTTAAAATGTTGTAAGTGGACACTGAAAACAAAGAGAAATACTGAACAGGCACTTTTGCCCAGCTTCATTTAAATACTGAATGAACCTCTAGTGGTTTTAATGGAACTAGAGTTGCATCCATTGCACTTGTTGAAATGGTTACAATGTCTTTTGTGAGATGTGAGTAGCATCAAGGAATGGCTTTAAGAGTTGCTGTTATCCTTGGTAGGTTGGCTTGTGGTAATGTCTAAAGGAGTGTAGAGCACAGTCTCAGTTTTTGTGGGGAATTGGCCATGCATGAGGACCAGGAAAAAAGCCAGATGTCTATTGAACAGTCCCTCTCTAGGCCTTTGGCTAGTGTGACTGTATCGCTGACTTGGCCTGACCATGGCAGTAGAAACTTCAGTGTTTTCCTCCGTATGCAGCCAAAAAGGAAAGATGAAACTTTTGTTCAGTCTTATAACTGCAGGATGTAGCAGTGTGCCCCTCACATACTCCAAGGTGCTACATACAACAGGCATTAAGTTGTAGTTGCCTTCTAGCCCTTCTCTGCTACTTAAACATTCACAAAGATTGGACAGACGTAGCATATTGACAGAGCCCATTGGAGCATTTCTGTGCAGTGCTGCTTTAATGGGGGGCTGCTATTTGTTGGCTTACAGTGTTCTGCCTCTACCAACTGTACCAACAAGTTGATTTTTTTAGGATGATCTTTGGTGGTTTGGATTACATGTGTTGTGTGTTGTGTTAAGTAACAAGTTTATCCCATCCTAACTGCCAGGGACAGAAATCTATTTGAACAGCAGATAGATCCTCCTGTGAAGTTGGCAGGGACTGGCACCTAAAGGGAGATTGAGTTGACAGAATGATGCTAACTCTTATGAATGCAGATAAAATTTTGCTTTTAGCCAATTAGTTTCTATTGTTGTGATGGTGGGGAGAAAGATTATTTCTGAGTTACACAAGATGTACTACAAGTGTAGTGTTCCTGGTTCTAGGAGCCTCCGGAAGACACTTCAGTTGTGGTCAGAATACTATATTTACTGATGATAATTTTTAATGGAAACACATAAAAAGCTTTTACAGCATCTTTTTTTAAAAATAGTATTTTAGTGGAAGCATAATGTTGACAGTGTCTGTTTTAGTTCATCCTCGCTAGGAGATGGTAATGATATCTCTGTAGCATTTTCTCTTTACATACTTATATGGAAGCTAATGTATAGTTCTGATATAGCAGGAACAAGAAAATCAACTAGATTAAAAATATAGTAAAAACACAGAACCTATGTTTTATGTCAAAATAGGGTTTGAGAAAGATTAAATATGAAATGATTATGCTGTCCTGCTTAGAGATGTAAATCTTCACTTACTTCATTCTTGCGCGTGAGAATGAAAATTTTTGAAAGCTTTCTCCTTGCTGGATGAGATTACAAAAGTTTTGAAAACCTTTTTATGTGACTTTTTGTATTTCTGGACTCCCTCCACCAAATGTTTAATATGCATAAAACATTTTTGCTGGAATACTATCTACTTTTGGTGTGAAAAAATTATATATTTTAAACAAAACACCTTTTTTTGAAGAAATGAAAATTTCACAAAGCCAATCCTAAAATGCAAAAAAGATATTCTGAAATGTGCAAAAACTCTTGTAGCACGTAGTGACATTTTGAGACACCTTTTCACAACAAAAGTCAAGGTAAAGGAAATTTGCAAATATTCTTTATGCTGCATAAAGATTTGGTTGCTAAACTAGCAATCTGTATAGATTTTGCAAACAATGAGTAGAATTTATCATATCGTACAGAATAACCAAGAGCTAAGGAAACAAGTGCAGTTTATTGTAATGGCTTAGTTGTGTGTCATTGGAAGCCAGGAAAACTATTCTCTGTCCCTCACACTGACAGATTTTGTTTTGTTTTATTTAGTTTGGAAAAGAAAACCTTCTCCAAATTAGTGTGACTTTGACGTTGGCTTTCGTCTCAATATTTTGAAGTTAGTCTCGGTGGTTGCTTATGACAGCTAGAGCTCTTTGTTACAGTTCTTGGATCCCTTTTTGATACATTGGCCTCAAGGAAGTGACAAGTGTAGGGTCTGTACTGTACAACATCAGCCTGCAAGTGGAGGCTTGCATGCTTGAATGTTTTTCTGTTAAAATTCCTATACACAGAAAACTCTGGCTACAGTGCCAGATAACAGTGCCAGTCCATTATACACTTTTTTTTCCTAAGATGTAGGACAGGATATTTCCCCTTCATTCTCCATACAAAAGTCATCAGATTGGCAGCAGAATCTTACCTTAACATTTGCCAGCAAACTGCATCCTCCACTACATGTAAGGACAACAAGCTGCCTTAGCTGGAGCAGAGCAGAATGAGCAACACTGTTATCAAACACCTTACTCCTCCTTCCTAACCTCACAGTGTCTACCTTCTCCCATAGGGCAGGACCAATCCTACTAACATACTTCCCACCCCCTGAAAATTCAATTGTGTGAACTGTGACCTATAGTGTGAAGTGGTATTGTTCAGATGCAAGCTGACTTCTTCAGCCAGAATTAGGCCATTGCTTCAACTATAACTTGGGCTAGATTAGGAATGGGCAACATCAAGTGGATGGGATGCCTGCATTTGTCCCCCAAACATCATGGGGACCATACCTTTTGCACTGTAAAAATTGAATTCTGGCCATATAGCAACAAGTGGGTCTGCACTTCCACTGTCAAACAAGGCCTCTATTTCCTGCAGCCTGGTTTTAAAGCACTTTGCTGAAACTTGCTGTAAATTTCAACAACTCTGTTGTAACAAATCTGTTTTCCAGATCTGTTATGCAGCTTCTCATGTGCTGCATGCTCATCTTAAATTTTATTAAATATTATTAAATATTTTTTGGCATCTCTCTTTTTTTCTCTTTCTTAGTTCTCAGCTTCTGGTTGCAAACATCAGTTGTAAGCTTCTATTTTGAAACGTACTATGGTTTCACTCCTTTTTGTGATGAAATACTCTATGTGTTGACTGAAATATTAAAATGCCAGGTTGATGTTAGTGGTTGAGCAAAATATAAAATATCTATTATGGAATAAGTATTTTTGAAGACGATTGTTGTCTCAATTGAGTCAAAGGGAGTCAAACAAACCTGCTGTGATGTGAGAACATTTTTTTTTAAAAAAACATTATTTAGTTTATTAAGGTATAGGAAGTGGTATTGTATCTGTCCATTCCAAAGAAGACTTGCAAACAAATATTTTAAACATTTTCTGTTGTGCTGCCTACCTACTGGGCAAATAGGGGAAACATATTTAGTGCACATCTTTCTTTTGACTTCTTTTTTCCAAGCATTGAACTCTGGTTTATTAGCATCTTACAGACACATTATTGTGCAAAGATACAGTTACTCTGAAATATTAGGGTATTTTGGGAACCAATCTCTATAATAACAGATTCAGGCACTTGTAGCTGAGAGAGCTGGAGCCAAAACAAAACAGAGATATACAAATATACAAATGCTGAGTTTTAGAAAAAGTACCTTTTGGACTACAACTTCCAAAATACCCAGCTATTTGACCTTGCTCGCTGGGGAATTCTAGGAGCTGGGGTCCAAAAAGTAAAATTTCCTATTTCTGATTTACATTTAGACCATATTTTTAGACTACAGCCAGAATCCCACCTCTGACAGCTTGGACATTGCCCATGATGGGTTGATTGTAATCCAAAAAGTAGGTAATTTTCCAGAGCTGAGAAGTCCAACAAAACCAAAAACAAACCAAAAAACTTTCACACAAATGTCTTTCCAAAAGCTGGGTACTGAAGACTGTTCAATAGCCATGGAATGTGGACTGTCATGAAAAAAAATTAAAAAAAATTGTAAAAGGTTAAGTTAGTGGAATTAAATGGAGCATTCTGTCAGAAGCCATGTCTGGCTTGAACAAAACCACTTCACCCTGCCAGGATGTGGGGATACACTTGCAGCATTTTGCACAAACAGAGCCAAATGGAAATGACAGGGACAGGAAGCATAATCTGCAGTTCCCCAGATCAGGTTCTCAGACAATAGCTGCAACAGAGCTCTCCAGTTTAACTCCAGCCCTGGCCTAAACACTCAGCATCCCATCTGATCTTGGAAGCTAACCAGGGACTGCCCTGGTTAGTACTTGAATGGAAGACCAGCAAGGAATGCTACGTGCTGTAAGCTACATTTTAGAGGAAACAACTGAGTATTCCTTGCTTAAGAATGCCTTATGAAATTCATGGGGTAGTCATAAGTCGAGAGGCAACCTGAAGGCACACACAGAGGCTCTTACTTCTCTGCTACAAGTCTCATAGTCTGCGGGTTCTCAGCCTATCAGCTCATTCACTGGGGAAAACATCCATAGTCATTGAGGATTACATCTGTTGAAAGCTGCTGGGATAGTCTAAATGCCCAGCAATACAACTAATAGGAGAAATGTATTTCACCTTAAATTGTAGTTTTGGAGCTTCAAATGCAGAGCTTCTAAAGAACAGGGAAGGGAAACAATAAGGGTATTGTGAATTAGTTTATCAGTACCGTTCCTGGTTTCCAAAAGCTCGCTTATGAATTGCAGATGTCACTTGGAAAGGGCATTTAAAAAGACCATTTAAAATGGCTCCATGTGATGCCTCTGCCCTGATAGCAAGACATATAGTACCTCCCTATAATGATGATCTTCATACCTGTGCTTATGCTGCAGTGGTGTGGAAAAAATAGTCTTATGTGCGTTGTGCTAATCACTTACGTGTCTGATACGAAATGCTGACACGGAGCAATTTGAAGTAACATCTATATGGTGGTTGTAATCTGGCCTTCAGTGGGCTCTTAGCCTTCATGAAGCAATTCCCAGGTGCTTTTTAAGCACTTTCTTTACCAATGTGAAGTTTTCTTTAAAAAGAGAAAAGGGCTAAGGCCCTTAAAATGCCAATTGGAAAAATGTGATGTTTCTCCAAACTGAGTCAGATCAGAGGGTGGCATCAATTTCCTGAGAACTCACAAGGAGGTCCTTCCCAAATGTGCTACCTAAGATCTGTTTAATACAGTGGTTTTTAATATTTTTGGAGTCATGGAGAATCTGAAGAAAGCTATGAGAATTTGGGGAACTGTATAATTATGTGAGATATGCATAAATATATGTGTGCAATTAATTTTATTACACTGGAAATTGATTTGTTTCCCATGAGCTAGTCTGGTATGAAAAACAACAACAACAACCAACAGTTACAAGGAACACTTGAAATTACTAGCGTTTTGTTTTGTTTTTTAACTTTTAACATTCTCCATAACAATTCTCTAAGTCAAAATTCTCCAATTCAAAATAACCAGAGTGGACATCAAAGAAAAAAAAATGCACCAAGTGAAGTCCATCCATTCACTTTTTAGTGATCAGTGAAGCCCAAGTGAAGAACCTTTGTTCTAACTGGACATTTTAGTGCTTGTATTCTTCAACACCGTACTTAGAAATGTTAATTTTTAGACCACGCTTCCTGGAACCTCCCAGCAACTATGCCCAGTGACCATGATGATGGAAGATTCTGGAAAGCGTAGTCCCAAAAAGTGGCATTTGTCAGATCTAGCTCTGCGGCTGAGCTTTGTGGCTCCTCCCTGTAAATGGACTTATCTTTCATTTCTTGGCCAGCGATCCTTGTGGATATGCAAACTAAACAGAGTCCTATGGATACTTCTAAAGTGTGAGTTCATTGACTGTTAAACCACTCCCCTCTCTCCCTGAAGGTTATAGTGAGGGTGGAGTGGAATCGCTGGTTAATCTTCTGCAGTACTATTATATTCACATTAATGGCTTTTGAAGGGGGGAGATTGCCTTGTAATAAAGTACAAGCTGTCACACCCTCCTGCTCTGCATCTACTGTATGTGTAACCTTCATCCTGTCAGTTCCACGCACACCCTGTGAAATCACTCAAGAGGAATAGGAGGTAGGGATCTGTTCATTCATCCTTTTGAGTAGCTGGCATTGCCATTTTTGAACAAAATTCATTTCAGTGGGGACAGCCGCATTCGTTCTCAGTGTGTCTACACTACGCTACACTACACTGAGGAGAAAAGTGCCTGAAGTGAATAGGGATGTAATCCTTGGCTATTTTTTTCTGGATGGAAACAAGGGATGTTAGCAGTTTTCTTTCTGCTGTGATAATGTCTTTGAGACTGTACGGTTTTCAAAGACTTTTAGCAGTTCAGGATCTGTTTTATGCAAAGTTTGCAGTTTCTGTGCAGAAAACAGCATTTTTAAAAATTTGTATAAAATAAATAAATACATGCTGTAGTCTGGGCTTATCATTGTGTTGTTTTTGTGTGCCTTCAAGTCATTTCTTATTTATCGCAATCCTAAGGTGAACCTATTGTAGGCTGTTATTGGCAAAATTTGTTCAAAGGAGGTGGAAAAGAGCATACAGAAATATTACAGAAAATGCTGTTTTCTGTGCATTTCTGTCCCAAAAATGTTCACAAAAATATCTGCACAGAATAAGACATGAATTGCAGAGATTCTCAAATACACATCCATGGGTACAGCAAAGTACAATTACATCCAAAATCCACAAAACACCCTTTCTACAAAATCCACCTCTCTTTTGGCCATGTGGGTTCTGGGAGGCAAAGAGTTGTAAATTCCAGAAAATAAAATGTATACTCTGTTATTTTAAATTTTCGTTTTGTGTTGTTAATGGAATTTGGCCCACGTGGCCAAAAAGGAGAAGGGGCCTCTGCCTGCAGGGATATCTCTCCGTAGCATCTTATCATTGTACATGGTCATTTTATTCTTTCTCCTGTATGATTTTTTACACCTTTGCCTGATGGAGAAGCCAGTGGAGGTTCAAAAGCTTGCAACATGTATTTTGTGTGTTTTGGCTAGCCCAATAAAAGTACTTTGCAAAGATTCTTGGAAAAGGCCTTAAGAGATTGTCCTAGGAAAATGAGGGTTATGGAAGAAGAAAAAAAGTTGCTAAAGGTTGTCACATCATTTCCCTTCTGGGGATTTTTAAAAGGTATTCTGGAGGTAATACAGATTTAAAGTAAAGGACTGTTAATATTTTCACTACCACATTGTCATCATTTGCTCTGTTGCTTTGTTATTTGGTTTAATTATTAAGATTATCTTGGCATTCATATTGGTTTAATAACTACCTTTTGAAGAGCTTCTTCATTTACCAAGTGTGCTAAAATCTTTGCCATTTTTATTAGGTAACCTGAGGATCCATTTGGGCATGCAACAAACTAGGCATTAAAAGTAAGATATAATAGAAAAAAATTTAAATAATCAACCAAGTTGGTCAGTGTGAAGAGCTCTGATTGTGTAGGTATGTATTAATAAACTGGTTTATCAGCTGATAAAGCTTGAATTCATTTCATATCATCTGAACCTTAGCACAGATACATTTTTGATCTACTGAAAGAAATGTAAAATTATTTATCAATGCAATCCTAGACATGCCTACTTGAAAATAACTCCCATGGAGTTTTTTTCCCCTTAAAAAAGAAAACAAAACTTTTTCCTACTGCAAATACTTTTTTTAAAAAAAAACTTTATTGCAATAATTCCAGAAGTATATTTTGCCCCCAAATTTCCAACTATCATTATGTCACTTAATAAGGTAAACAGTTTTCTGATAAATTTAGCAGTAAAATAAATAAATAAATAAATAAAAAATAAAATTTGCAGCCTGATAATAAAGTGGAACAGCTCTGGTAATTTCAGGCTTTCACCTATGGTTTGTGCAGGCATTCCTACACATCACCATGGATGCAGCTGTACAGGGAGAAGAATGTCTGAATCGCAACAACTGGGCAAATTTCCTGTAAGTGAGGAGATTGCACCTATTTCTTATTTATCTATTTGTTTATAGCATTGTGCCTGGCTTTATAGCGAGGAAGGTTCTCAGAGTAACTTACATGACATTTTAAAAGATGAAATGAACCTTGTTGTCAGGTTTACAGTCAAAACAAAAGGAAAAAGAGGTGGGGAGAGAAAAGAAAACATGGAAATGCGGGCACAAGTTCTTAAGCTTATGATGTTCCTCAGGCTGGTAGATAGACTGCCAGATGGTGGTTGATGTAAAAGCAAAGTTGTATGGTCCATGCTTCTCAGCGGTTCTGTGGAAAGTTGACCCCTTGGTGTGTTTTTAGTATGTGAAATCTGAACCATCATTTTTCTACCTGACGGTGTGTATGCATGTGCCTTCAAGTCACCTGTCAACTGATGGTAACCCAATGAATGTCATAGGGTTTTCTTAGGTAAAGAATACTCGGAGGTGGTTTTGCTAGTTCTTTACTCTGAAAAAGAATGCAACCCCCATATCTGCAGGGTTTACATGTCCATACTTAAAGTAAAATACATATGATAGTCAAATACCATAAAGGCCCCAAATCATGTCTGAATCAACAGAGTCAACTTTGGGTAGTACTTGGATGGGAGATTGCTGCTGTAGGCCATACGATATACAGTAAATAGTGACAATTGTGAATAATAATAATAATAATAATAATAATCCCTATATTTTCAGTTGAAATTAGACCATAGAGTCTTGAATAGAAAGCATATTTTTCCACACACAGGAACCATTACCATAGATATGGGGGGTTGTACTGGTTATACCGTATAGCCTTCAACAACTGTTATTCATTGGCAATCTCCCATCCAAGTACTACCAAAGGTTGACACTGCTTAGCTTCCAAGATCAGACAGGATTTGGGTCTCTTATGGTATTTGACTATCCTATGTATTTTGCAGTACAACACACAATACATTCCTGTTAGCACTCGGTGTGTTTCTGTGAGTATGAGACACAAATAGTTTGAGATATTGTTATATAGGTGTCATTTTAACACTGAAGTATATTCTGGTGTGTGTGAGTGAGAGAGAGAAATATTTCACAGATTTTCTCCTCTTTTCCTTGTATGTTAAGACAAGACTGCTTACAAGATTCGTACATGCTGGTGGTTTTTCCAGAATGGATTTACTAAATTTCTTTCCTCTCCCTTTAAATTAGCCTCTAAAGGGCACGGCTTCTCATTTGGTTAACACACAGTTAGCTGGAACTGCCTTCCTTGGAGGATCATTACACCAGACATGACTCATCCATTGGCATTTGACATGATTCCACTTAATTTGCATACTGTAATTGTATAGCTATGCTGTAAAACTTGTTTGAGACTATTTCTTCCCTCACAACATAAGTTTGTCAAATTTCATTACTGGGTGTAATGCCTGTTAAATACAGCTTACTAGTAATAGATGTGAAATTATATAGCATATGAACCGGTGTGTGTGTGTGTGTGTGAGCGTGTGTGCATGAGCCGATATAAAGATAACTATACAGTTGTTTCTTTTTGAGTAGGTCATAATTCTAGGTAAGTTTGGGAAATTTCTAATCAGATACTAGCCTGAGTAAAGTGGGAGACTGTGAGGGTTTTCTAGGCAATTTAATACATTTATTTGAAAACATAAAAACAGATGCAATTTGAAATCTTCAGTTCAGATGTTTATTTATTTAATTCTTTGTTGATTCATTTATATCTTCACTCTTGGAGGGTGTCCCATACTAAAAGGCATTTCAGCAAATAAATAAAACTACCATATTCCACATCAGGGGGAAAAAAAAGATATTAACATATATGTAATATGCATTTAACATATTTGTACATTGTTTTTCTGCCCATGGGATCCAACAAAACAGTAAAATAAATAATCTAAAACAACAAATTATACAACAAAATAAAAGCAAAAAGACAACCTTCTTTAAAGCAAACAAAAAAGGAATCTTGAAGACCCTGAAAGACATGACCTGACTGCATATTTTACCTTCCATCTAAACTTCAGTACCTTGGATTTTGCTACAGAAAAGGCCCTGTGTTGTGTGGTACCACCCACTCATGGTAGTTGTTTCTAAAACAGGAGTTTTGGTGTAAATAGAAAAATGTAGCCAACATCACCACTGCCATATCTTGCCACCTGTTCTTTTGTTTTAAATGAGGTTGATCAGACGGGGGCATTAAGCCAAGCCATGCTGTACTCCTGGCCTGTTTTGCATTTGCAAATAGCTGGATTTCATTTTAAAACACACATACAGCCAAACAACCAAATTTCAGACTTTGGCCAAATCCTAAACACCATTATCTGGGAATAAGTCCCATTGATCATAACGGGATTTATTTTTTAGCAGAATGAATAGGATTCTGTGGCATGATTGCAGTTCTTGGCCCACTCTCACAGCTCATCCTTACCCAAGTTGTTCAAGTGCACTCCCTGTACCACTGTTTGGAGCAGCCTTTCCTCCCTCCACTCTCTCTCACACACATTGACTCCTTTCTCTTTGTGGCAGCAACAGCATTAGTTTTTTTTCATTTGGTAGAATGGAGGCTGTGAAAATTCAGGATAACTGAAGGTTTTTTTTAATTTGTTTGTTTGCTTAATAATAGTTTAACTATTCTGAGTCCCAAATGTTATCATTGTTTCCATTGCTCAGAATGAGTAACAAGTAGTAATGAAGGTAGGCACACACTTCATTATATTACACTGAAAAGTACTAAATGACAGCTCTGGTTATTATGGCAAAAAGTAACTAGTTACCAAACTGACTCATCAGAAGTCATACCTTACTTCCAAGCTGTGTTCCACGTGATTACCATGTAGAGAAAATGCCAGCTTTATTTGCAATCATGAATTGTCAATAAGAGGGCAATTCCCCGTTTGTTGCATGCTGTGCAACTTTCCAACTGGAAAGGTGACCAACAGCCAGAGAAGGGAGGGGAATCATGTTGTTATTTCAAATAATAGATATAGTAAGGCTTTCTAGATTGGCAAAGAGAAGCGTGTTCATGGCTGCATGAAACTCTAGCCTCTAGATGAGAAAAAGGGAAAGTGTGCCATGAAAACGCTTTTTTTGCGTTTTAGGGGAGAAGAAGCGCCTTTAAAAAGGTGCTGGTTTTCCCAGCTTCTTTTTTAAAAACTGCAGAACAGCGCAGCTCCATCTAAAGGCTGTGGTGCAGCTGCTAAGCATTAAGGAAAAGGCAACTTCATGTCACACTTTCCTGCCCATCTAGAAAGCCCCAGAGGCCTCCTTTCTAGGGTGGGGGAGATTATTTGAAGGTTTTTTCCCCAAGAACCCTTCCTCCTTTTTCTAAATTGGGAACTCTGTACCAGGCTAAATGAGGTTGTAGGCTAGATGTTTCTTTCTCTTTTAATAGGGTGATAGGATCGACATCTGTGTGTCATTTTTGAAACTGTACGCATGTTACTGCACAAGTGGAGGGAAGCTCTCTGTTTAATTTTTGAAACATTTGTTCAAAAATACAGCAAAATGTATGAAGTACTGCTTTCCAAAGTGATGTCAAGTGATACTCTAAATGGATACCTATGTCATCCATGACACTGTGTTTCACACAGTACATATGTAAATATGGATGCAGTGTTTGAGAGGAAGATATGGAATCCTGTCAGTGAAAAAAATGATGTGGGAAATTATCTAGATCTTTGCAAAAAAACTTTACCTTTATTGGCATTGTAAGGGAGGAAGGGACAAAGACACTTATCTGAATTTACCACTAAAATGCTGCAACCACAGTTACTATGGCCTGATCTAGATTGGCAAAAAGAAGTGTGTTCATGGCTGCATGAAAGTCTAGCCTTTAGATGAGAAAAAGGGAAAGTGTGCCATGAAAATGCTTTTTTTGCGTTTTAGGGGAGAAGAAGCGCCTTTAGAAAGGTGCTGGTTTTCCCAGCTTCTTTTTTAAAAACTGAGGAACAGCGCAGCTCCATCTAAAGGCTGCGGTGCAGCTGCGCCGTTAAAGGGGCCACTGTATCTTTAAAGCGCCCATTTAAAGGCAGCGATACAGGTGCAGAGCATAATGGATCCTGAGTTGGGAGCATGCGTGGTGTGGAGTTCACTTCTAATTAAAACGCCCTGCAGGTGTAAAAGCTGGGGTTTAACTGCACAGTTTTTTAAAGCTCCCAAACCCTAGCTCCACCCCTAATCCAAACCCTAGACATGTGCAGTAGGGACTCTGGGATGCTGTAACTGTTATTCTACTGCGCATAACATGTCAATTCATTCACAAAATAAAGGAGTTCATTCATGATGCACCAGTGCAACTGTACAGTTTTAAAAAGCAGAGAAACCGCAATGATAATTTGACAGATCCTCATAACTGTATAATTGTCTGTATGGTGTACCTGTGCAGCTGCGCAGTTTGCAGCTGGCAAGGAAAAAAAAAAATTAAAGGTTCAGCGCGGCTAAAAGCTGCATTCATTGCCGATGGTGCAGCTGCTCCCCTGTGTTTGCAGCATTCTGACAGCTTCCAATGTAGCTGCTGAGCCACAGAAAAGACCTCAGATAAGTCGTTCCCACACCCCTCAGTCTAGCTGCCCTGTACCTTTTAAATGCACACCTGGGGCTTGCAGTGTAGCTGCTAAGTATTAAGGAAAAGGCAACTTTATGTCACACTTTCCTGCCAATCTAGAAAGCCCCTATGTCTCCAGAAAGCATACTCTGAGAAAATATGGTGGCAAATTACTATATATTTCTAGAAGTAGTGATTTACTAGATCTTTTTAAAAAAAATCCCAATGGTGAAATTCAACAAGCTCAAATATTGGTCTAATACCTCTCAGAACAATCAAATCTGGGCAAGTTTGTATTCACTGACTCTCTTGCAACACTTTTAAAACATGTTGGCAACTGAATTCACAATGAACAAGTTAAACCTTTGCTGGCCCTCAAGGTACTAATGTATTCCTTGATAGCGTGCTGGTGGGAATGTATAGTTTCTTTGCCATTGCATCTTTGCCACAGCATAAACCTTAACATGATCTCTAGCCACATCTAATTTGTTCTGATACCCCCACCATTGCACTATTTGTCCCTGTTGCTTTATTACATGCAAATCCCTGGAAAACCATAGAGATTTTACAGAATCTTTTGAGAAAACCAATCTTCAAACACTCAGGAGAGAGACAAAAAACAAGCCTTTCTAACCATCTAAGAGAGAGTGATTTTTTCAGTTGTGGGGTGGGGACATTTGGACAACATCAAGGTGTTAATTCTGTTCTGTGGTTGTTTGTACTGTGGACTAGAAACTATTTGTCCCATCAAATAAACTCTCATGAATAGCAAGTTGTTAGATGTACTTTCTAGACAGTATAGAAGGCAAAATGTGTCTAAATGTCACTAGAAATGAATAGCCCAGCTAACAAACAATTTAGAGATAATAAAGTTATACCCACTGTGCTATTACAGATTGAGACTCCCTTATCTGAATTCCAAAATCCCAAATACCCCCAACACAAAAACCTTTTTCATGAACAGCTGAGTTATACCTTTGCTTTCTGATGGTTGAGTGTACACAGACATTGTTTCATGCACAAAATAATTAAATAGGTTGTATACAATTACCTCCAGGCTGTGTGTGTAAGACGTATATGAAGCATAAATAAATTTTGTATATAGATTGGGCCCCATCTCTAAGATAAGACATCCTCTGAAAATAAGACCTAGTAGAGGTTTTGCTGAATTGCTAAATATAAGGCCTCCCCCGAAAGTAGGACCTAGCAAAGTTTTTGTTTGGAAGCATGCCCATTTTTTTTTTTTTGTTCAACAATAAATGTGAATTCTTCTTCAAGAAAAAATAAACACATCCCCTGAAAATAAGACCTAGTGCATCTTTGGGAGCAAAAATTAATATAAGACACTGGCTTATTTTTGGGGAAACACGGTATGAATATTGAATACAGGTGTCCCAAATTCAAACCTTCCCCCCAATCCAAAAGACTTCTTGTCCCAAACATTTCAGAAGAGGGAGACTCAACATGTAATCTGATTTCATTCTAAATATGTGATCACATGCAAGATGGTCTCTCAGCATGGGTGGCTTCTCTTTCTGGATTAAGGCCTTATTAAAGTGTGCCCTTCTGTTTGGTCAGCTTCAGAGGATAATGCTATAATTTAGCTTTATTGTTCAGTAACATAACTCATCTTGAATCTAAAATTGGAAGTGTCCTTATATCACCACCTACTAGTGATGTTGTTTTGCATAGGTGGGCAAGAATGCTTTTCAGATTGTTCTAGTTCTATGCTGTGTATTGGGTTTTCTGGTATATTCCTTTATCCTCTCTTGAAAATAGCAAGATAAAACAATATTGATAAACTACTAGTTTGACAAACCTTGTTAAAGTGATGAATGATATGGAGAGCGTTTGGCATATCAGAGCTAAGCAATTTATTTGCTGTTTTTTGTTTGCTGCCCTGTAAAACATACATGGTTTAACATACTTCAGAAAATTGTTTTATTTAAACAGAGCATATAAGTGAAGTTCATGAGCCCTTGACAACATCCAGTATCAATTTTTCAGTTCTTGAGACATACAGAAAGTTAGATAAAATAGTTAAGAATGTAAGGTATATAAAGCTATATTCATTTGCCTGGTAATGAAGTCCACTGAACTCAGTGGGGTTTCTTCTGAGTGGATATGTCTCATGGCTAATATTGGTTATAATGTTACATCAGTGCAAGATTGAATGTGATGTTTCACAATAGCCAACCCTATTCAGAGAGAAGGAGAGAGAGAGAGAGAGAGAGAGAGAGGAAAGAACCTATAATAGCTTGACTTGCATGTTTTTTGTATTCAAAATTTTTACTAAGAAATCCAAGTGCACATAAAAATATACAAAACTATAACAATTTGCATTTCTGTACATGTACACTTTGCTCTTCATCTTCATCTGGGCTTAACAGTATATTTTTGTAGTTGTGGAAATAGGAAGGGGGTTGTTTAAAAACATTTTGGGGGGTCACAATATAAATTTTGTAGTGTCCTTGGATCCCATTTTGGGAGATATAAGTGCAATAAATAAATAAATAAAATGACCTTTCTTTTAATTTTTTAAATTAAACCCAGACCTTTGAATACATAAAATAACATTTAAAAAAACCATAATCCCCAATATAAAATACAAAAACAAAATAATCATTACATATGTGAGTTCCCACACAAACTATATTAAATTATTAAACTAAACTATATTAAAACTTCCTAAACTCTGTTTACGGAGTAGACCTTGCAGCTGCCAGTTTTTTCTTTCTTATGACTTCTAGAGCTACTATTCTGTCCTTATTTGCTTTTCCACATCTTTCCTCCTACATCCACATCATTACTCTTGTCATTTTATCAAAGGTTCTAATGTTGTCATGTAGATCATTCATAGACTGAGCATTTGCTAATGTATAAATTAAGCAAATTTAGATATTTTTGTATTGGCTTGTATATAATGCATGATGTATGTGGGGTTTGGGTTGCAGGATATGTACTGCCTGGTTCTGATTAGCCTGGCATCAGGGTGTTTACATCACATCTCTTCAATACACCTTTGATAAGCAAGACTGCCTGCTGTGCAGATTGCCTAACTGGTATACAAATGTCAACACTGATAAATATCTACTGCAGAGAATTTGTGTGGGAGTAATAATTCAGTAATAAAATAGGTCAAATTAATTTCATTGCTTAAGGGGATCTCTTACAATAACTATTTTGTAACACTATCTTTGACAGTTAGCTCCGTGTTACACAGTAGGTAGAGCTAGGATAATGTGTTATATTTCCAGTTGTAAATGAGCTGCTATAACAAGGTGCCTATTGGCTGATGGTCTGAATTGTGCCTTTTTTTTGTGATAATGTCCCAAGGGGCTCTTCATATTTTCATGCCTGCCATGTTGCCATGAACTACTGGATATAGAAAGTCAAATTTCTTAGTATTACTGCAGAATGGTAAGAAAACAGGAGGCCCCAGCTCACTAAATAGCATCCAGTAGCCAAAAGCACAGCAAAGGTGTGAGATGTCTTCCCTGATCTTATATTTCTTTTACTTCCACAGTCTCTGTGGCTTCTGACTCTTTCCATAGTCAAGATGGACAGATTAAAACAAAATAATTCATTCTTAAAAGAAAAAAAAGAGCAAAAGGACTAATTTTTGAGTTGAATCAAACCACGACATTGTGCTGCTATATATTTAACTCCGTTCCAAACACAGTTCCTTAAGGGGGAGGTTAGAGTGTTAAGAGAACACAGTTTAGGATGAAAGACAATTACATTATTCTTTGCCAATCTTAATTATATCATTTAATTGCGCACATTATTTTAACATAACTGTGGTTACTATGCTACTGGATTCAGTGCATTTTTGAATTTTTTTAACATTAAAATACTGGTAATAAAAGACTGCTTTCTTTATTATTACCATGGCATAACTTTTGCTTCCCTGCTTGGGCACCCGAGAGTGTGCCCTCCCTTAATAGAAAACAAGGCCACTTTCCCCTGACTTTCAGAGCCCACAATCTAGAATGCAACTTATTCCATTCTGTAAGGACCCATGAGAGTCTGTCCTCCAACGTTAATTGAACAGCAGTGTAATGGACATCAAAATTATACAGTTAGAGTATCAGTTCATATCTGTCAAGTAGAGTGCCTCCATAAGGTGCTACCTCTGTTTGTGTGGAACAATAAGAATCTGCATCATAAAATTGTGATCTATGTATCTTAAATACAGCCATTCGAGAGATTGTGGCACACTGGAAAGTCCCCTGGTTGCTTATACATAGAGGGTGCCTGGATTTGAAAGGTGGAAATCGTGCCTTTTCAGAGATCAGGCAAAATATGGGTATATCAAGAGGCTATGGAAACAATGATGTATTGGGGAAAGAGTAGCATCTCTTTATGATGCTCTGTCTTCATTTTGTTTTGATGTTATGTGCCTTCATTTCCAGTTTATGGCAACCCTAAGACAAACCTATCTAGCATGCATCTTGGCAAGATCTATTCAGAGCAGCTTTGCCATTGTCTTCTTTTGAGACTGAGGGAGTGTGACTTGGCCAAGATCACCCAGTGGGTTTACATGGCTGAGCAGAAATTCAAAGCCAGGTCTCTAGGAATCCTATTCCAACACTCAAATCATACACCTTGCAAAGGATAAAAATAATAATGCAAATTTATTTCCACATGACCTTGCTATAGACCAGTTGAAGGGAGAAAAATAAATAAAAGTATGAAAGATACTTCCAGTAGCTCTCACATTTGTTGGACAGAATAGGCCATGATATTAGATATTTTCCAAAAAGTGAACATGTACTTTGAGAGTAGGCTGGGGGAACAAACAAAAAAATGTAATCTAAATCTATCCAATACGTGGGGACTAATTATAAAACCAGATAGAGAAGTCCTTCCAGAAAAAAAAGTGCTGTGGGAAATCCCCAGAGTAAGGAAGCTCCAGAAATGTGGAGTAATTATCAATAATGAATTGACCTGTATGACCTTGTGAACTGATTCAGGCAACACAACAAACCAGATAATACTGGGAAGTCTAGCTTGCAACAGAATTCTACTCCTCTTTGGTGTGTTTATTGTGTTGTCTGAAAACAGGTCCTTTTTTCTTCTCTGATAGTTTCCCTCGCAGCAAATCAGAAGACTCTCTTTAAAAACAAACCCTTGGCAAGATTTGTTCAGAGGAGGTTTGACATTGCCTTCTCCTGAGGCTGAGAGCATGTGACTTGCCCAATGACACCCAGTGGGTTTTATGGCTGAGCTTGAAATCAAACTCTGCTCTCCAGAGTCATAGTCCAGCTCTCAAACTACTATACCATGTTGACTCTCATGATGGCATAAAAACCAAACAAAGAACAACAAATTCAGTTTTTAGAAACTTATAAGCCCAGGAGAAGGAAAGTCTTTTCCTGGCACTGAAAAAGCTACACTGTCAAAGCCTGGGGTGCCTCTTAGTTAGGGGTGGCTGGGGGAGTAGTGAACCTGTCTTGCTTTTAGCAATAGCACCTTCATTTATATACGCTTCATACTGCACTAACCTGTCTCTAAGAAGTTTACAACTGTAAGCTAATTGCCCCCAACAAGCCAGGTACTCATTTTAACGACCTTGGAAGGATGCAAGGCTGAGTTGACCCTGGGCCCCTGGCTAATATTGAACTCACAACCTTGTGGTTTGTGAGTGAATGGCTGCAGTACTGGTATTTAACCACTGCATCACATGGTGATGTATAGCTGCTGTGGGTTCTTGTACGTGAACCGATGATGTTGCTGAACACTGTCCCCTCCAGAAATTTAGCACTGGGAGTACTCACATAAAACCCAGAAAAAAATGTATATCGAAGCCTGCTATAAAATATAGAGAGTGGATTTGCCATGCCACACAGCAGCGGATGTACCAGCTTGCCCCGCAATGTCATTTGCCTGTTTGCTAAACCCAGTCCAACAAAAGAACATTTCCTGCTGATATCTTTCAGCTGCTGCACATGCATTTTCCCCTCTTGGCTGCTGCTGGCTTTTCTGCATGCAGCATGACCCTAAAAACATCCTAAAGCCCTAAAGATTTTTGTCATAATCTCTTGTTTTGCACTGGTTTCCCCAAGCTAAGCAGGGCACAACTATTGGTCAGTCAACAGGGCATTCTTGGGCGACCTGCTCATCCAATTCTGGTCCTGCTTCTCTATGTTTCTGTTGGTGCCCTTGGTCAATGGATTCAGTCCTTTTTCTTTCTTTTTTTTTTTTTTTTTGATTCTGATCCATTCTGTGTAGTGTGTCATTCTCTTTGAAAACAGAGCAGTGACAGAGCAGTGGCTATAAGGAAGAGAGGGTGAAAAGGGTTTTTTTAAAAAAATGAATACTGTAATCATATTAAAAATATTGAATGATCATGTTAAAACTGAAAAAGCTACAGTGCCAAAGCCTGGGTGTCTCTTAGTTGGGAACACCAATCATCAGGAGTGATTTCTTCTTAGGAAATGGGTGGCTGGGGGAGTAGTGAATCCTTTTCTTGGATTTAGCAATAGCAATAGCAGCTTCATTTATATACCCCTTCGAATAGTTTTTATAAGGCAGTTAATGGTACATTTTTTAAAAAAAAATACAAATAAAACAGAACAAACTCCAATAAAATTAGTTTCTACAACAGACAGTTAATTCTCAGAGCCCTGGGAAAACAGGAAGGTTTTGACCTGTCACTGGATGGAGAACAGAAAGGGGGCCAACCTGCCTTCCTGTGGGAGGAAATGTGCACAGCCTGGGAGCAGCTGCCGAAAAGCCTTTCTCCTGTGTCCTTACCAAACTGGTGACAGTGGTAGGACAGAGAGAAAGTCCCCTAAACAGAGTATTATTAGCATGTTTTCAGCGTGATTTCACATCACTTTGTAATTTCTTCTTGAAAGAAAGTTTTATTACGTTTTCTGTCTATTCTAAGCATTTGTATGTATATTTTCACATGTGTGATTCAGTTTTTTCTAATCTCACCTTTAATGGGGTGGACATCACTGCAACTGAATTCTATGCATTTGACATGCTTATACACAGAGTAAAGAAATGCTACCTTTTTTCTGTACTGATTCCCTCCCCAGTTTGTTTCATTAGGGAAGCACTGCAAAATGCTGGCTTTGTGAGACAGGAAGAAAAATCTCTCTCTATCCACTTTTTCCATAGTTGCCATAATTGGTTGACACCCTTAATTTTAATGGTTAAATAACCCTTAAGTCACTTGCTTATGTAGAGATTAATTAAAATGTGATAACTATTACTTAATGTGTTTATTATCTGTTTCTTGGAGGAGGGGGTTGCTGTCTTCTATGGGAGTGAATGAATGAAGATGCTGGGCAATTAAATTAAAACCGTGCTGTATTTCTTCAATTTTACACATATCGTGCAGAAACAGAACTTAGTAGGTGGTGAGGCAACACTAGATGGCAAAACATCAACTACAAATATGCAATAATTGGTGCAGTTAATTCTCTTTCTAAAAATTTCACCCAGTTTCTTTCTCTTAATGTAAATTCATTGCAAAGACATATGTTTCATCTTTTACCATTAACAGTGCATATTTTAAAACATGGTTGGGACAGGAGAAACAGAAAATGGAGTCATTTCCCAGCATGTAGTAATAAAGCTTCCCTCCCTCCGTTCACTCAGGATGCACAACACGCTGAAAGAGGTTTGTAATTATGATTCCAAGATTGATGCTTTTGGTGGGAGTGTAAATTTTGTCCAGGAGTAATCCATTAAGAAATCAATAATCATTGTATCCAGGCAGTTATTCTTCCTCAGTGTGTTTGAGCACCAAAGGTTTGGGTTTTTCTTTTTTCTTTTTCTGAATTCCTAGTCACTGTCTTTGACTATGGTTGGAAAAAAGATTAGGACAATGATGGTTTAATTTCAAAATTATTAATTCATTAATTGATTAAAAGTCTTCATTAAGAGCACAATAAGTGGTTCCTTGAAAATGATTATAATTAAGAATGGCAGTTAATACAATACAGATTGAAGTAATAATGGTCCAAAACACACTGCAGAAATAATCTAGTTTCAGACCACTTTGACTGTCCTGGCTCAGGACTAGGACAGAGCTCTCTGACAGAGAAGGCTAAATGTTTCTCAAAAATACAGTTCTCAAAATTCTCTAACATTGAGCCAGGGCAGTTAAAATGGTCTCAAAAACTGGATTATTTCTGTAGTGTGTTTTGGACCATTGTCTTCTTTTTTTTTTAAAGTCTAATATTAATTATGAAATGAATTCCAGAAATATAGGGCCAGTACTGAAAAAGCCCAGTCGAGTGCCTGTTCGTCTACAATCTATATATTATATATAACAGAGCAGGATTTCTAATAGTGATTTTAGAACTTGGTCAACCTCAAATGTGAGGAAGTGGTCCTTTTGAGGGCCTGTTGCCAAAGCCTTTCCAACTTTGTCAGCTAAAAGTATGTTTTTAAATTGAGCACAGGAGAAAAGAGGGAGTCACTACTTACAGGTATTAAATGAGCACATAACTTTCAACATTTCACAGATGAAAACTGGGACACATGTGGTCAAGCAACATCGGAGTGTGGTAGAGGTTACTAGTGAGGAAGAATATAGGGAGAGGCTGCAGCGGATTTCTTTTGCCTGTGTTTATTGGAAAGTGCAAGACCCTGCGCCGCTCTATCCTCTCCCTCCTACTGAGTTAATTCAGTACAACTACTTTTGCACTTTGAACTCGGTTGGCAGCAACTGAAGTAAGATGAGCACAAAGGGGGAAAGTGGGAGGAGAACACAAAAACTGGGACATTTTAAAAGCATCCAAAAATACAGGATGACAGAGGTTTAATCCAGACTGTCCCTGCCAAGTTGGCACAGTTGAAGGGTTTGTGAGCAGAATTCATTTTTCTGACTCCCCCCCCCCAAAGTTTGTTTGGGGCTGCGTCTGTATGAATTATAATTTCAAAACTGTCTTCAAAAGCAGCTCTCATAGAACTCATCACAATAATCCAGCCACTGAGAGGAAATTGATGCCGTTCTTTTCAGGGTGTCAGATGAATGAGTGTTCCCAAACTGAGCACCTTATTGTTCAGGATCAGGAGGAATGCACCACTGTCCAAGACATGTTGCACAGTTCTCTCACCATCAGAAGATTTCCCACCCCACAAAAATCTCCAACTGGTCTTGAATTAGCTTCAGAATGTTTGCCCCCATCAGTACTAAAACTATTTCCAGAATGTCCACCATCTTTTTGGGATTAGATTCTAATCTAATCATTACATCATGGAAATGAGAGGTGAAGGCTTCACCAAGACATTTTGTTGCCTGAGACAGTGAGGCTGATGGTATTTCCCACCCCACCAAAAATAAGGTGCATACTGCCTAAAGACCTCAATTCTGGTGTTTGAGGCAGCATATCTGACAAGGGCCTCTTCCTCTCCCTTATAGTAAGAACACAATAATAATTAAGTAATTTTAAAAATGCTGTACTTTGATGATACCCAAAATCTGCTGCCTGAGGCAGCTGCTTCATACTGCTTATTCTATTCTAAGTCTAATGAATACATTCACTACAGTCTTCTCCATCATCTTATTTCTGCAGTATTTATTCTAGAAGGATGCCTTCTGAGCACTGGTGTGCCCCACAGAAGTGTCTTCAAAGCTGTACTTCTTGCTTGTTCTCTATGTAACCCCTTTTGTCTGCTACCTTGATGTTCTTTACAAGCACAGGAAATACCACTAGGGTTCATGGTAGTGAAAACAAGCAAAAAGACCCACCCCATCCTTCAAACAATTGTGCAGTTAGATTGATCAATGCGGATTTATTATTTGGAAATAATTTTCAGATAGTTTTCATTAAGGTACATCCCTTTCTCTCAGTGTCAACACCACTACCAGCCCACTTCAACTGTAGAAGCATTAATAATACTTGGCATTTCTATAAAACATTTCAGGAATTCAAAGCATTTCACATTCATTATTTCCTTACCTGTGAGTTTGTCTAGCAGAATTTCCTTATTTTGCAGATCGAAGGTGCTGAAACCTACTGAAAGAGCAGTTAGTTAATTCATGAGAGTTTATGGGGAGGACAAGGAGGACTTCCTTTGTCACAGACCATCATTATCACTAACACCCAATTATCACATTTTTTGTTATTTTTACTTCTAAAAAGTGTTTTCTTTTTAAAAATCTTTTTCCTTCTGTCAATTCCTTTGTTTTGCAAAAGGCAAACCTAAGATAAAAGATTTATTTTTTAAGCCAATATATTGTCTCCATAACCCCCCCCCCATCCTATTTATCCTTCCCAGTTGGTTCTGAGCCTTTGGTTCAGGTTGCAGGGGGTGAAACTAATTTTGTGTAAAATTAAAGATTTTGTTATTGCACAGATTTTTATATGTACTTATGAAAGGAGGTAATTATAGACTCATTTACCTTATGGCCCATTTGATTATTTTGATGGGAAAAATAATCTAGACTGGACTGTTAAATCTGTTGGGGGGGAGGGAGAAGGAAATTTATATGGATCCTTACAAAGAATTGACCAGAAATCTATTAATGATTTAATGAAAGGGTATGCAGTCAGCTGCAAGGTATTTAATGCAAAATATTTTAACAGTCTTCACAGGGCTGCAGAATAAGTAAGTAAACATTTATCCACATGTCAAGTTTGCAGTATTTGGTATGCTATTTGTTTTTTTCTAGGGATATGCTCTATCTGGAAAAATTAATCAGATGGGCATGTCTGGGAAAATTCTGACATAATTTTAGCCTTTCAGTGGTATGTCATTTGTGGTTTGAAGAAGAATCTCCAACTCAAAAGATCCTAGTTTATTGTGCTAGTTTGTTATAGACTTTATAGTTTCAGAGTTTCCTGTTTCAGAGGTAATGAGGAACTGCCAGTTCCTTCCTCTGAAATATGGCTACAGCACCTGATATTCCTTTGGTGGTTTACTGTCCAAGTACTAACCATGGCTAACCCTGCTTAGCTTCCAAGTTGAGTCTGGATCAGGTACCTTTAGGGTATTTGGGCCAGCTACATGTGTAAAGAACCTTGGATTATTGTTGATCATAAATTGAACATCAGCCACCAGTGTAATGCTATAGCCTAGAAGACAGATACGGTTTTAACCAGCATTAATACAACCATAGTTTCCAAGTTAAGGGAAATGATAATCCCACTGTATTCTTCATTGGACAGCCTTCATCTAGACTACTTCTGGGCACCTCATTTTAAGAAGGATATAGCCTAAATTTCTGTCTGACTTGGAAGCTAAGCAGCATCAGCTCTGGTTAGCACTTGGGTGGGAGACCACCATGAGTCCCAGGTGCTTCAAGCTGTATTTCAGAGGAAGGAACTGAAGACATCACCTCTCGGTATTCCTTGCCTAAGAAAACCCTATGAAATTCATAGGGTCAGCATAAATTGGAGCAGCTTCAGAGAAGGGCAACAAGGATTACAAGAGGTATGGAGAGCAAAACATAAGATGAAAGGTTGAAGGAGCTGGGCATGTCCATCTTTATCTCTTACCTTTACTAAGACACTGCCAACATGCCTAATTGCTAACTAGGCATCCTGAAATGGGCACATATTTAATCAAGAAGTGTTTGATCTTGTACTAAAGCTCTTTGGAGATGCTAATTGTCTCTAGGAATGAACGTGGAATGGCCAGAAACATGTCCACTGATTCCATCCCTTCTCTTGCTGCATTCAAGCCGTATTTGGAAAGAGAGCTGAATGTGATCCATACCTCTGTAACAGACGTTGTGCATGCCCCCACCCCTACAGAAATGATTTAGGAATCAGGAATATCAAGGACAGAACCACCATGCACAACCCCTAATCCTCTCTTGCTATGTGTTAATTTCTGCATTAATTGAATGACCACATAGGACATAGTTAAAAATAGAATCAATGAATGAAATAAAAATAGTAATATGAAGGCTTGAATCTCCCCCTCCCCCAATTTCTTTGGCTTTACACACACAGCCAAGACACCTGTCTGCTTCATCCTGGTTTTTGCATCTGTTAAGACTTCTGAAATAATCAGTTTAGATTTCAGCTGCTGATTAGTGCTTGCTTCTAACCAAATGGAGAAGCAGTCTAAGAATGGAAACAACCAATTTAACCACCACAATAGAATAGGTGGAATTTTAGCTGAAAACAACAGATTTTTAAAGGCCCCATCTTAGTCCAGTAGCTGTAAAGAAGAGGATTTGTGTCTGTGCGGCCTGTTTTTAATTCTGCCCCATTTCAAAATTTCTTGAAACAGTTAGTGGCATACCTTCAGGATGAGGGTGAAGTCAATATCAATAGATATTCCTCATATAGTTAAGAACATTTCGTTAGTGCCATTGAATTTATGTATGTCTGGTAACAGAAATTGGTGATATGACTCCAGAACTATGCTGCACAACTTGCCACACAAAATATAACACATTTACCCTTTAAAATATCTTCTTTTGTTTTCTATTTTATTTTTATGTGAATGGAAACTTGTGCAGGCAGCTGATTTTTGTAAAAAAAAAAGTGTCAAGTTTTCATAGCTTTGAGGCTTTCTGAACAATGTAAAAGCAATATCAACTGTTGCCAATGAGAACAGACTTAAGGCATGTCTGCACAGGCCAAATGAACAGGTCCCCCCCCCCCCCGCCACAACTTGTCTTCATGATGCAAGGCCATAGCCCTGATTTTATTGCGGATTGGCTTCACATAACTGTCTTCACAGACAGTTCTGCATTCAGTCTGGGCCATCCCTGTCTTAAGCCACATCTGGGGCACTCTGGAGCAATGCTGGGCACCAGTTTACACACATGTCCTGCTGTGCTGCCACTATCACAGCTGGTGTGATTCGCTCCTTCTCAGGCCACAAAGAGGCACCCAGCTATGTGCTCAATGCTGGGCACTTTGGTAAATGCAATATTTTTTTAATGCAGGGATACCCTGAGACCTGAAGATTCTTTCAAGGGTTCCTCCAGGGTGTGAAAGTTAAAATAGGCTGACTGACTAGAGCCATTGGAGGTAGAATTGTCTATATATTCAGGAACAATAATAATTTGGTTGGCCATTTGGACAAACTGGTAATCTGTGGTTTGATGGCAAATCGGGATCAGAAGTTCGTACTGCAGGGTACGTAAAAGAGGTGTGTGAACCATAGGCTTTTTCTTATACAGTGGTCCCCCGGGTTACGAAGGTAATCCGTTCCGGATTACCTTTTGTAACCCGGAAATGCTCATATCCCGGGGGACTGCTTTAGCGGACGGACCGCACGGCCGATTTAAAGGGGCCGCACGGTTTTTCTGTTTCATTCCCTGGGGGATCCTTCGGATCCCGGGGGAATTTTTGCGGTCCCGCCGGTTTCGGCCCCCGGGGATTTCGTTCCCTGGGGGATTCGTAACCCGGGGGACCACTGTGTTATCCAATGTATTAGCATTAGTTCTGAGTGTCTGTAGCGTTTCAAAAAAACTCCCATATGCAAAGGTTGGGGAGCCTTTGATACTTGCATGATGTCTTTATGTCCATTGCATGCTGCATTCATTGAATCTCTTTCCACACCATATTATTATATAGCTTTGTCAGCACACCCTGCCTGGCAAACAAAATGAATACATAAATTCTCCGTGCGCTCATCAGAAAGGTAGATGCTAAAGCATACAGCAAACTTAACTGTTATGGTTGTGTCTGTGTGGCCTTTGTTTACTTACTTTCTTCTTTTATTATGAGAAAAGAATTTGAATTTCCCTGGCACATGGTTTGGGAGCCAGGCAATCTTCTGTATCATTATGGTTAAATGAGGCAGACAATTAAATGAAAACATATATCTGAAATTTGTGTTTTGAGTGTGCATGCATTTATGCATGTGTATTGTAAATTAAATCTCAGGTGTTTTGGCTCAAATGGGGTTTGGAATAATAATAAATGAGTCCATTAACTCTAAAACTCCATGGATGTTTTCAAAGCACATTATTAATCCTGTTACAAGTAAGATGATTTGTATGTGCAACTTCCACACAGGGCTGTTTTTGAAAATATCTCCTTAAGTGTCAAAAAATTTTAAGGCTCATGGTCACATTTCCACCTGATTCTGTTTTATTTCTAACTCATTTCCCTTGTGCTTTAGTTCAGTGCTGGAATTTCGAATCAGCATTAGTTTGAATGATCGGTGCATCTTTTGAGCTATAATTCTAAGGAAAATATGATCAAATGGTGGAGAAACTCAAAAACTTTTACAGGATGTTGGTTTACAATAAATTATGTACATTTTTAAACTGAATCCTAGATAGGAATAAATACTATTGAATACTCCTGGACAACTAATGAAACATGCACCGAACTACAGACTACACTGTTAACTTAATCCATTCCCATGGCCTATCCCCTCCCTACAAGCCTAGCTGAGATTATTTGTTAGATATAAATTTTCAGAGGAAGCATCAAGTAAAAAGCTAGGTGATTAAAATGTGGCGATGAACTATAGATCTGTAGCCCTGAATGAATTTAGTACTGTAAATGAAACCTCATTGGTTTATGACATTGATGCCCATCATTTTAAATGCCAGAAATGAATGGTCTGTTATGAATATATAGACTTTCTCAAAATATATAAATTTTCTCATGGCATTATTGTAAGAACTTGAAAAGAATCTCATTTGGAACCTGGGCACATAAAGGATTTGGAAACTGTGATGGAAAAATATGGTAGAGCCATGGTGTTCCGCAGCATGTTTTTTCCCCAAGGAGGAAAACAATATGAAAACATCATATGGATGTGCATGGATCAGAGTGTTATCAACAAATGTGTGAGCAGAGGAATAGGATTATTTTGGAGAAGGTTTATGGAAGTATTTCTCTCCCCCCCCCCAAAAAAAATCTTCATCATTTTTGTTTTTGTTTTGTTTTGTTTTTTTGTGGTACCCCTACCCATTCCTTGAAAAATCATAGGTCCAGGGCTGTGAAAGAAGCAAAATGGTTGCAACAAAGAAAGATATTGCTGATGCTGCTTGCTGTATCGTCAAAACAAACACAGACACTTAGAAATAGCAAAGGACGTTACTTATTGTTACTTATTGATTCCTTTGGAGAGAAAATTCCCCTTAATAACAAAACAAAGGAAGTAGTTTAAAATTGGGGACATAATGTCTTCAAATATGCCCTACATGTTTGTTACTTCCAAAAAGTAAAGATAAAACGTAGTTAGGAAAAATTACTTAATATATAGGAAAAAAGTAACTGTGTGGGTTAGTCCCAACTAATATAGACCCATTGAAAAAAATTATTGAATGACAAGACAACTTATTTAAATATCATTAAATCAATGTGTCCACTCTAGTCAGTAGAATTTATGCCTATGTTATCAGTGGGCCCTTGGCATCCACTGGAATTTGTTTCCAGAACCCCCGTGGATACCAGTCTGTGGATACTCAAGTCCCATTATATACAGTGCCATTGTAATATGATGTCCCTTATATAAAATGGTAAAAGCAAGGTTTGCTTTTTGGAATTTATATTTGTAAAAACAATATTTTGAAGCCATGGGTGGTAGAATCCATGGATAAAGAATCTGTGGAAACGGAGGCTGACTATAGTTTGCGAAGGGGCACTTCTGTGCCTTGAAAGGTAAAGGTAGTCCCTTGACATGAATGTCTGGTCATAGCCGATAGTAGGGGGTGGTGCTCATCTCTGTTACTAAGCCAAAGAGCCAGTTTTGTCTGAGGACTAGTCTGATGGTCTTGTGGCCAGCATGACCTCACCGAATGTTGTTACCTTTCCACCAAAGTGGTACTTGTTTATCTACCTGCATTTGCATGCCTTCTAACGGCTAGGTTGGCAGAATCTGGGACTAGTGATGGGAGCTCACCCCATCATGTGGCACTCAGGTCTCAAACTGCCACTCTTCTGTTCTTCCTATTGTCAGAACTGGTGTCTTAACCACTAAGCCACCACATCCTGCATGCCTTTATTATCCCCCAAATAATGTGATCTCGATAATGTGTTTATTTGTTATGTGCTAACTTCTGGCCTCTGAAAAGAAGCTGTTATTGGCACAGCTAAAGTTAAGCTCCACACCAAGTGATTTAATTATTGTTCCCAACATTTGATCATCTGGGATGACAACCTAGTTCTTCAGCTGCAAGTCCCAGCATACCTCACTATTGGCTATGCTTTTTTTAAAATCACAACAACATAACCAATATATTTTAAGGCCTTATTCGCATCATGCTAATTAGGAGCTGTGGCTGAAAATTTCTTTTCTGCGGTAAAAATGACTCAAATCCATACCATCAGTTAGATTAAACCATTCTCAAAAAAATTCATTTGCTCAGTAATTGTGTGGCTTTTGGTCTCAGGTCTTACTCTCCAAGAAAGTCTGATTTACATTTGGAAACTGTTAGGCTTGTTTGCAAAGATAAAACTGACTTTTAACTGACTTTATATACCTGAGGAAATTTTCTTTTCTGAGGTAGAAGTGACTCAAATCCATACCGCCAGTTGGACTAAACCAGTATCAACATTTGTTCATTTCATTAGTAATTGGGTAGATTTTGGTCTCAGGTCTTCCTTTCCAAGAAAGTTTGAATGGTGTTTGCCAAGAAAAAAAAAACTGACTTTATATAATTGAAGAAACATCTACCCCCTGCTCTGTGGTCCTCCTTCTCCACATTCCCTTCTTACTGGGATCTTTTTGGGGTGGCAGCTTTGCTTTCTTTTTGGTGTAAGAGAAGAAACTTTCTTGTTCAGGCTATTAATGCCCTTTTAATGTGCTTTTACATACTGTCAGCTGTTATTTTATCTGTTGGCCTCATGTTTTATTAGTGATTTTATATACACTTCTCCCTCCACATTTTCAGCTTTGACTTTTGTGGATTTGATTCTTCTTCTTTATGTCCTTTCTGGGGTGTCATATACCAGGGAGGTAACAATTATAAATTTAAACACGATGTTTATTGGGGATAGATTTCCAACTGATGACATTTTCCTCCTCTGTAAAGTGAGAGGACCATGTAGACAGCAGAATGATGATGTGGGCATGTATCACACTGGAAGATGGGCAGGTGGTGGCCTCTTCAGAGACGTGTCCTGCAATAGTGCTGCCTGAGTGGGGATCAACCAGCTTCTGGATTTGTTGGAGGGTCCGGTCTCTTTTCTCTCTGTGTATGCATTGTTTGGCCTGTTGATGCAGAGGAGACCCTCTTTTAGATCAGGGGACTGTCTGTAAGTAGGGGCTACTACTTAAGCCTTTTTTTTTTAGTATAAAAGAATAAATGGACAGAAATTTGACATTAACAACAGTAAAATCCAGAAATTAGTTAGAAAACATCTCCCCATCTCAAGACACTCCACCACTAACCTGAAAGTTGCCATTCTTTAACAAAAGAACATGTAATCAGAAACTGCTAATTAAAACCTATCAATACATTTGATTTTATCCATATGTGCTTGGATAGAAATATAAACACTGCAGTGGTTAATTAGTGTTTTGGTAGGTTTTAAAAGTATGAATACAAAGGAAAGAAAAAGAAAAGAATGGGAGAGAGAGAGACAGAGGAAGGAAGGAAGGAAGGAAGGAAGGGAAAAAAACATAGGATACGAGCAATAGCTATGCATATCCACTGATATAAAATGACCAGATTTCCAAAAAGATTTTTTAAAAATTGATATCTCTAAAATACATGTCTGTGGACAGTGAAAGTAGTCAAATCTTCTGACTATTGAATGATAGGTGGTGAATATTTATCTTTCTAACTTTATGTACAGGTCTTTTCTTTGCATCTGATCACCCTGCAGGATTAACTTTCAAAATGCATGGTGCCCAAAAATGAGACCTATAGAGTGTGGGCTAACTTGGTGTATTTGTACTGGCTAATATACGGTAATAGAAGATGGCTAAAGCCTACGGAACAATAAGATCATAGTAAAAGAATCCATTAAAATGGTTATAACATAATTAGCTATGAGGTCATTCTTTTTTCCTTTAGTTTCTTTACAGTTTTCTTATCTTTTTATTCCTTTATAATTATTGTAAGGAAGTTCTCTGGAAAAGTGAATAAAAGAGCATCTGGATGATTTAAGAAGACAGATATTTGCATGGGTAGAGTGAAATTTTCAGTAATTTAAAAAGGGAGGAAAGCTAGAGTTTGATGCAAAAGGTTTAAAGGTTTGGGCTTTTAAATAAACTTGTGTGAACAGTTGTGGGTTGAAGTTATTAACAAAGGTTTGGTAGCTTGTAGTGTTGCTGACATTCTGCTCTGTGGGTGTATAGATGCTTCCATGCACAGCATGCATGGGAGAACAGACCTGTGTGAGTCATTAGCAGAATAACAGAATATGGGAAGTTACTTTCTAAAATAGTTAATTTCTGTTACTCACTGTATGGTTTTAACAGTAGTGCATTGCTGTTAATAAACACTAAAAATGACTTGTTACGTTTCCATTACATTTTTTGTTAATTTTTGTTACTTTTGGGGGAAGAAGAATAGTAAGCTTGATAATAGAATGAGCTCTGTTCAAAGTGCCTTCTAACAGCACCTTTAAAAATCTTTAAAAAGTAACTTTTACAATTTATTTCCACTTGCTCATATTCCTTTTGTGATGTAACACTTTTATGCACTTAATGCAAAGAAGAGAATACATTACATTTTATGCACTTAATGCAAAGAAGGTAATACATTACAAAGTGACTAAGGCCCTGTACACACCGCCAGGATGTGACGTCCTGGTGGCGAATTCAGGGCAAAAAAGGGCTGGGTGCCCACATTGCCGTGACATCATAGCTGCGACAAACCGCCCACACAGTGGACGTCACAGCTGCACAGCGGCGCTGCAGCACACAGATGGCGCTGTGCATTTGTGATGTCGTAAGGGCTGTGACGTAGCCCTTTTGACGTCACAAAAAGGAGCTGCACTAGGCAGCAAATAAGACAGCAAATAAGGGTGTCTGCAGACCGCCTTTTTCAGGCGGTCTGTACAGCCCCTATGTTATTTTAATTACTTCCAAGCCCTAGTTTACAGAAGTTTGCATGCATATGTGCTGCAAATTTCTCTGCAACAAATCTGTTTGAAATGTACGGACAGGAACTAGATTAATTTTTTCTGTTTTTTTTTACTCTTCCAACAGGTTTGAGAAGCTTATTAGGATTGAGGGCAGCTTAGAATCAAGAGACAATATCTGCAATGGTGTCACATACTTTAAGACACCATATAAGTGGCTTATATTTGGGGCAAAGTGTGTATATATAAAATTATTATTATATCTTGTGAAAGTACCCAAGTATAAAGAATGTGTGTTCCAACATGCTTAGCTGGTAGGCTAGCTTCTAGAATCTGTGCTTCTGATCTTACAGAGAAGTGTATTTTCAGCTTTCTTGTTTCTGGTTTCCTAGACATCAGATAAAGAAGATCTGAATTATCCCTGAGTTACGTGACCCATTTCAGATAACTTTCTGTTGCTATGTTTATCATAGAGATGCAAATAGGGTTGGGATTTTCTTTTTCAGTACCTCACTTTCTGCTGGAGTTTGGAGTGTACAAATATTAAGGGTGTACATCTTACTTTGTGACGAAGAATGGAAAGGTACCGTAGCTGAAGTCTGCATGATATTTCTTTTAAGAAGAAAGTAAATAATATACAAAGGTTGGAAAGATAAGATATTAGGGGTGGGGATCCTGGCTTCTTGGCTTTTTACCAGTGTATAAAGTACCATCCAACTGTCCCAATGTGGCAGGGGTGGGCTCAATTAATCCTCTGTAGTTACAGTTGTTTAGCTGCTTTTAAAAATCTCATTTTTTCCTGTCTTCCTTCCCATTTCCCCATTTGCCCCCAGTTTACTTCATTTGCTGCAGACTTACTAAAAAGGACTATTACATAATATTTAGTGAACTAAATTGCAAACAGTTCAAAAGCTCAGATGATAGAGTGAAAAATATTATATTACCATGGTGCATTCCTTTGGTGTGTTGGTTTGAGCAGTGGACTATGATTCTGGTGACCAGGCTTCAAATTCTTACTCAGCCAAGTAAACCCACTGAGCCACACTTTCTCAGCCTCAAAGCAAGACTGTACTGTGAACAGAGACCTGTGATAGATCCACCTTAGCGTCACCATAAGTTGGAAATGACTTCAAAGCACACAATAAGAACAATCCCTTTGACATATCTGAACCCTATTTAGTCATATATTGATTTAGTTGGCATCAAAATATACTTGGTTTAAATATATTTTGTATTATATTTTAAGGATATTAAGGAGCTGAATATGATTTTCCAGTTAATATACAAGAGCAAATTCTAGTTAGTTAAAGATTTATTCAGATTTTTAAAGACTCATACTTGGCTTAAGTAAAAAATCACTTGGCTCTGTACTGAAAACTTTAAAGGGCAATATCTCCTGTTCTGAATAATTTTTGACATGTTTCATACTAACAATGATTTGGGGATACAGGATGATATTTCATTGCACATCTTTGGATAAAATTCTATAAAGCCCATTTAACATATTTTAGTGAGATGAGTACATCATACAAAGATGAACTATAGAGTGAGAAACCATTAGTTTTGTGAGATTCTTCCAGCTATGCCCTTTAGGTTAATTTTAGACTGCTAGAAAATGTGGAAAAACGAGATAATTCAACTGCAGAGAAGGATGTGAAAGAGGGAAAAGGTGAGGAAAGTGCTTCCTCCTCCTGTATAATGAAAACAAGATAATACCTCTAGTCCAGAGCGTATGAATTCTTGGAGATCTGAAGTTCTGTATAAGGGACTTAGCAAGGGTGTTCAGGATTGAGTTGGGTTTGTTTGTGCAGATTTCTTTATGAGTTTGAAGCCTAGTCATATCAGAATAATACTGAACATAGTTCTTGATTAGATCATTTACCAAGCAGGTAAACAAACAAACTAGAAAGTTTTCAATTAACTAGAGGTTCCTTTTTGTCTCAAGTGGGAAACTATGATTGTTAGCTTAGAACAATCCAGTATATGGAACTATGGTTTGATGTTTGTTTAATACCCTTGCCTTTTTCCAAAGCTAATAACCATGGTTATGCAGTTCAGATGAAATGTAATTGAAGGATATTTATTAAGCCAAATGTTCCATTGGCATCTCAGTTTATTGTGTTGAGATCTGATTGACCAGTCTCCCCCTGTGTCTTTTGCTTGTTCATCAAAATGATGAGAAAACCCAGAGTGGTGAATTGACCAATGCAGTTTTGTATACTGATATGTCAAACCAAGTGTAATATAAATCTTAATGAAATCGGATTGATCATTACAATTGCTACCATAAGAGAGCCAAGAATGTCCACGAGGAGCACTGGGTGCTACGTTAATTTATCATCTGCTGTGAAATTAAGGTGACTGACAGTTACTGTCAGCCAAGAAATTGTTTAAAGAAGATCAGTGAGACAAATAAAAATATCAAGTCTTCATGACAGCTAGAATTGATTGGAGTTGCTGGCTAAGACTGCCCAGCCCTTGTATTATGCAAACAGTTAGATTAATCTATGCTTAGTACACATGCTCTTAGTTCACAGAACCATGAATGAAGAAAATCCATTGGCTTTCTATAAATGGGTGTGGATGTATGAGAGTATGATCTGTTTCCTACCTTTCTCTCTCTAACTCTCTTTCCCTCCTTCTCTCGTTCCCTTTGCTCCTTCCCCTCTTTCTTGTGAAATTATTTTCTTTTTTGACTGTGGAAACTAATAGTTTCTAAAAGGACATAAACTCCCTTTGAATGTATCCATTCTTACACGTGAAGACCTGGGTAACTGGTTTGGAATTTGGTTGTGGTCTTGTTATGTGTGACGAAATGCTAAAGTAGACTTCTGAGCAGGGGTAAAAGCTGTATCCTACACCACCTTTTCCGCAAGTGGTACATTTCTTGAAAGTGGCACAACCAACCACATTACCACGCTACACACTTATAGTGCTGCTGTTCCACTTTAACTACTCTGGCTGTCTCTTGTTGCATTCTGAGCTTTGTAGTTCAGTGAGCCCTAAGTGAGCACTAAAAGAGTGTAGTGTGGTAATCTACCAAGAGACTTTATAAGAATCATGATCTAATTCCTGCATAAGCTTCTGCCGCTTTAACACTCCTCCTTCCCATCTCAGAATCAAGTACTGTACTGCTTGTGACCCATGTCAACTAATATGAGTGTTATGTTAAACACAGCATTTTAAGACTGTGTTGCTCGGTCCTGCACCTAGGGTGCCATGTAAAATTAGTCTATATCATAGCCACATAGGAAGCAGCCCTTTCAGACCCTTTGCAGGATTTCAGGCAGGATTCTTATCTAGGTCTCCTGGAGATCCCAAAAGCCTTCCATCCAACCACTAACCAGGATTGGTTGTGCTTAACTTCCAAAAATCAAATGAGAGCATGTACATTCAGTGTGATTCGGTGTTTTAAGAATATTTGCTTAATATAAAGATTTCCTCTCTCTCATATAGATACACACACATACATATACACACATACTCTTCCGTTCGTTGCCTTATGTGAGTTCCACGTGATTCCAGGGTACAGTATGTGTATTTAAAAACAATCCAATCTGTTAGTGTTTATATTTTCAAAGAGGAGCAGTCATTGCATCTTTTTCTTAGCATGCCTGGTTGCTACTGAGTTTTGGGGTGGTGATGGTGGTGGTATCATGAAATTTCACACTAACCATTCCCTTTTACAAGCTGTAAAGTAGTTTCCCCATGCCTTACAATATGTTTTTCCCTTGTAACACTCCCCTATTGATTTGATATTCACCCCTGAAACGTATATACTAATGGTATCATTCAAAACATTGTTTTTGCTGTCTCTGTATAGAGGTACCCACTTATCAAATCTCTAATTTTAAAAGTGTCTTTGCCCACACAGTAGTTTCCCTTACTCCCAGCACTTTCCCACTATTGTTCACCAACTGTTTACAGTCACAATGCCATAAGCAGCCCAATTTTACTTAACATTTCAGTAGTGTTTAATGGGAAAGAGATGAAATAATATATGGAATTCCCTACAAAGGCTTTTAAAACACCTGTGTATCTCTCTATCTCTGTTTCTCTCTTCTCTGTTTTCCCTCCAGACAGCCCTCCCCATGGAAATAGGGAAAACAAAATGACTTGTTTTCACTATAGAGGAATAGAGAAGCATCTGGCCTTCTCAGGCTAACTTTTCCTACTTTCACTAGTCTACAATTGTTGTTGTTGTTGTTGTTGTTGTTGTTGTTGTGTGTCTTCTAGTAATTTCCATCTTATGACAATGCTAAGGTGAACCTATCATAGGGTTTTCTTGGCAAGGTTTGTTCCATGAGGATTTGCGCATGTGACTTGCCCAAGGTCTCCAGTGGGTTTCTATGGCCAAGCTGGGAATCAAACCCAAGGCACTAGAGTCTGAGTCCAACATTCAAAGCACTCTGCCACTCTGGCTTTCTAAATATGCTAGAATATAAGATATTAAAATGCATCCCTTTTGCCTTCTCATGCCCACCACTGGGCACATCAGAAAGTTACAGCTGAATTCATGCATACGCATCTCACCACCTCCCAGGACTCATTACCCTGTATTTATTCCAGTGGTAACTATTATGGCCCGTCATCACAATTTGTGAACCACCAAGTCAAATGCAGCCTAACAGCCACATAGCATGCCTGGCGGGTGCTTGGCAATTTGCAAAGTCATTTTGCTTTTGTAGGCCTGGGCAAGCAACTAAAGCAGGTTTACTCAGTTTCCACTATACTTGCAAGTACATTGTATGTTTAACCAGTTGTGGACCTAACAATTGTGTATGGACATCTGAGGCTGCAGCATAGCATGTATGAATCTCCCTACTCTCTCAAATGAGAGATTTCTGGGATCCCCCTGTTTTTTGCGGGCGGGGGGGGGGGGGAAGAATGAAGTAATATTTGTTTAAAAAATAGTGGGATTTTATGCTTACTTATCACTTTAGAACTGCTTTCTCTGAAGTGGTGGGTGTTTCATTTTGGTATGTTGGTTGATATAATTGATCTCCATGTTTTAGTTTAAAATATCACTATTTTCTGATATTGGCTTGTCAAATAATCTTATACATGGAATGACAGTAGCAGCAATTATTTAAATATAATTATTTTGTTTTACCACAGTGGTAAAATCATTACTGCTTCTGATCACTTAACTACTTTGGTTGTGTACAATATAGGACTTTTTTCTATGTTATCTATTCCTGTTTACAATGTAACTGAACTACAGTATTGAGTAATGGAAATAACTAGTTCTGATCCAGAGGAGCCGTTAATGCATGCAAGAGAAAGTGAAATAATTGTCTGTCTGTCTGTATGTTTGTGTTTGTTGAGGGCAAGGGAGGCATACACATGCATGTTCAGATGTAAAACACACATGCATTTTTACTTCTCCTTTTGCAAGATGACTTAATTCCCCAATGTACAGGCAGTTGGATCTGAGAGCTGCTGCTGCTGCAAGTACAATAATCTCAAGGGCTTGTACCCATCTGGTGCGTGTGGTTTGGAGACCATGATCATTATTTGTATTTTCTTCTTCTCGCCTGTCATAGTGATCACACTCCCCAACACATGGTGTCATTGAAGCTTCAGGTAATTTAGAGCTGAAATTTATCAGTTGCTGTAAAGATAAAGTGGTAGAACATTGCCTCTCAAGAATCACAGTGACAATCACAACTCAAATACAGCCCAAGATATAGAGACTGGTTTGAAAAGGAGGTTGAACTTGTCCTGTTTAGACTAATCCAGCACAGCTTGGGACCTTTTCCACTGCTGACCAGCTGTGTATTAAGTTGACATCCTCCAAATTGTGTAGATCTGGTTTGTGTAAACGTTTAGTCTCTACAGATGTCTTAGCACGATTACTTTTATTGTATGATATTGCCAAGGGACATCCTATTATTGGTATGATGGTCATGGATTCATTTCATCCTTGATGGAGGAGCATGTTGGCTTGAAGATTAACCATCCATTTGATAGTTTGAACGATTATGTACGCTTTTGAATAATTATGAAGTGGTATGCATTTTAGTTTTTCCAAGCAATCATGTCTTTAATCCTATGCTTTATTTTTTAAATTGAAGAATATGCTTTTCTTTCCCAGAATATAAATAAAACCTTGATGTCTCTGTATCTGGGTTTTCTAATAGAAGAATGTGCATTGACAGAAACTGAGTATAAGAGAACCTTGCAAATAAAACCTGTGGTGATGCCTTGGACTATGTGATAGCTCTTATTATCTTATAAAAAGTCTTATTATACAGGCTGAAATTCCTGGAAGGAGTGGAAAACAACTGATCCATTGTTTCTATTTCCATGATCCTATCTGGGACCATGAAGTCTTCCTGTACTAGCCAAATTTTGCCAGATGATCCCAGTAGTAGCATGGAGTTAAAGAAAATAACGCTAAAATCTGGAAAGCTGGAAAAGCTGCTAAGTAAGCAGCAGCAGAACTGGCCTATCCTGAGGCAAACTAGTTTCAACCAGGAAAATGGTGAAGAAATTTTAAGAAACTCTGTGCACATCACCTCAGGCAAATGGAGTATTCTGTTTCCTAGTGACATTTTTCCTAACAGCTACATTCTTGGAGGAAAAAATAACCTTTTTATCTCTTAGGCTAAATTCTGTTCTCTTAAGACAAGTAAGATTAGGAAAAAATGCAATAGAAATTGAGCAGTATTTCATCTCTGTGTCATTTTAAGTAGACAAACAGATGCTTCATATTTAGGAGAGTCTGTTTAGGCATTTGGAAATTGTATTTCCCCTCCATAGATATGTTACTGAGTTCCTGAACAGGACTTATCACTCTGAAGGTTCTGGGCTTGGGCACCTGACATCACCAGTTTGAAAAGAGATGTCAGAAAGCAATGCTGGGAAAAGCTTGAGACCTCAGGGAATCACTGTCAGAATAGAAAACAGATGAACTCCTTGTCTGGTTTGGTGTAAGATAACTTTATATTATATTACAGACTGACAGGAAAGTAATTTCTTCCTTACCATCAACAAAGAACTTGGGCAATCTAGATTCTTTTTGGACATCAGCTCCCAGACTTAACCAACATGGCCAATGAAAAGGGAGTTTGGGAGTTGCCATCCAAATCATCTGGAGAGCCAAAGGGACATCACCGCTACTTTATACTCAAAAAAGTCACCTGGAGGGCCAAAGAGTACTCACCCCTACTCTATTCTCAAAACACGGGAGGGTGGCATTCATTGATCTTGGTTCATCTATGTAAAGGGATATTGTAGTACATTTGAGACTAACTGAGAAAGAAGTTGGTAGCATATGCTTTTGTAGACTTAAATCTACTTCATGGAATGCATGGAGTGACATGCTTAGGAACAGATCTTTATAGTCATGAATGAACTGCATGTATGTATGAATGGCAATAGAAGTGCAAAACTTGTGGGTATGGTGATGAGGTGTTGAGTTCAATTGGGGGACAAAGGCAAGAGCAAAGATGATGACTAAAGCCAAGCTGAGTAAGATAACCATATGAATGGTGGAGGGAATAATTAGAATGTGGTCTGATGCTGCAGGGGACCAGAAAGGAGTTATGATAAACTGGCCAAGAGATGTCTTATAGAATCATAGAGTTGGAGGAGACCACCAGGGCCATCCAGTCCAATCCCTTGCCAGATCAGAAATACACAATAAAAGCACTCCTGACAGAAGTGTTGTCAATTGTTCTGTTACATTGCAGATTTTTGCCCCAAGAAGACTGCACACTTCTTGAGACATCTTGTCATGTCTGAAAACTATTGATTCTGTACCCCTCAGCAGGGAATCTGCTATCACTACCACCCGCCTTCTCCAAGGATTGGCAAAGGCCATTCCATCTACTTATCCTTCCAAGGTCCTGTGCACATTCTCTGAGGACTGACACTGCTGCTCTTTTTGCTGCTCCTTATCATCACTGGTGGCGAGAGCTTTGAATTGATTCTGTAGCACCAAATGCATAGAATGGTCCCTATTCTAATTCTGCATGCATGTCACATTCCTCCAGTCATCTGTCTCCTGTGTATGGGAATTGGCCTCTTCCACAGTGACATCTTCTATGTGACCTCCAACCAGTAGAGACTGCTCTGCTCTGTCCTAGCATACCTTCTGCTATCTGATATACTGAAGAGCGCACCATCAGGTTGCTGGATCTTCTCTTCCTAGAAGATAACCAATTTACACTTGATGCAGGTGTAGCTAACACAAACATGCCACAGCTGTTGCAGGCAAATGCAGCAGATTCCTCACTATCAATACTGAGTAATCTGAGAAGGCAGTAGAACAAAACTCCAGGCCTCTCTCACTAAACACTCACATGGAACACCCCTGATAGCCTTAGTCTGGTCTGGGGTTGCAGCTATATAGTTGATGGACTGGAGTTTATGGATATATTCCAGTTCTGCTGTTTCTCATTCCCATTTCCCATTGTAAGGTGCAAGATAGAATGCCCAGGAAAGTTAAAGTGTTCTGCAACTTGCTTTTATGTATTTCCATTCCTAATGCCAGACTTATGTCCATTTATCCTCTGGTGCATAATCTGGCCTGTTTGTCAAATGTGAAATGCTGAAGGGTTTTTACAGTGGATCCTCCATATCGGCAGACTAACAGTCTGTGGATTTGACCACCTGAAGATTGTAACATGCCATATTTTTCAGTGGTGGCACATGCACGTAGATGCACTGATCCATCTGCACGAACATCACTACTGTCATTGAATAATATGGGACAGACATCCATGTTTTTTTGTCATTTGTAGGGGTCCTAGAGCTGAACTTCTGCAGATAGAAAGTGTCCACTGTAGTTCGGTGAGGTGTTTTACTTATGAGCTGTATGTGACCACTAGTCAATTTCTGCCATTTCCTGTCTTTAGTCTACTCTGTAATGAATTAGACCAATCACAATGTCATGTCATCACCATAACCACAACCTTTGTATTTCTGTTGCTATGTCTTTGAATGTGAACATCTTGATTCATCTATTTGTATGTTTCCCTTCATAAAATACTGAAAGAGTGAGGTGGGGATGGAGAAGGAAAAGATAGCAGCACCAGAAACAAGTAGGATGCAAAAGACAGAATTGTAAAATGCTCCCTAAAGGAATTTTGGAGTTTGCTGTTCAGAAGTAGGCTTGTAAAGAATATTAGCATATTTTCTTGCCCTCAAAAACAACGGCAAAGCTTACAAGTTTGGTAGATAGTCAACAGCTACAGGATTTTAGGAGTTTCAGGACTATTGTATATACTCATTTATATACAGAAATTTAGGTAAAAAATTGACCCAAAAAACCTGAGTCGACTTATCCACGGGTCAATGTAAGTACTGCATCTTAACTCTTATTTAAAAGAAGGAACCATCCCCTGGTGAAAAGCAAGAGTATAATTTATCCTGGAAGCACTGGCCCCCTTTACTCTCTCATCCATCCAGTCTTAAGAATAAGCACAAAGAGGTGTGTCTGATGGACTTATGGAAGTTATGTGACATGGTTTTGCTTTGCTTCATGCTTTAGATCCTTTCCTATATGCCCCTAAATTTTACCCTCGACTTAGCAAAATCCATAATTTTGGCCCCAAAACTTGCCCTCAACTTATACATGAGGTTGGTTTATAGTCGAGTATATACAGGTATCTTCTGAAAAAAATTATTTGCAGAAAAAAATTAAATCCCTTTGCTTTTTGTGTTAAAAATGACCTCAATTTTTCATTAACCTCTTCCCATAACATTTTCAGTCGAAAACAGTGTATTTGCGCATATATATATATATATATATATATATTTGCAAAAAAAAAAAAATGAACCATGATATAGCAACAAAAATGCTGAATTTTTTTGTAGTCTCCAGTGGGGAGAAGTTGGGAATTATTTGTTCCTGCATGCAAGAATGAAATAAGTAAAGGTTCACATTTCTGTTCAGATATCCAGAACTACACTGTATGATGTGCTAAATGTTGAGCCTGTTCATCTCTTGAATGCAAAAGCACCATTTCCCCCTACAGTAACCTTTTATTTGGGATATCAGATTTAGCTACTTGAGACCTTGTGTGGTTTTATGCATGTGTGTTTTATGTATACACATGCTTTCGCTGCTCATGGTTGTGGAGTTCTATTTTGCCAATAAATAAATGACAGCTGTTAGGGAAAATCTTCAGCATTCCAGTAGAAAGATTCTGTAATGACATGTTCCACTCTTATGGCCCTCAGCTATATTTCTCTGCAGCTTTGCTCTTGCTTATTTTGCTATGCCATTTCCCTCTTATTGTGCCAATCCTTTTAAAAAAAGATGCAAAAATGTACATGTTGAGGGAACATGCGCAAACATTAATATATGATTTGTGTGTAGCATGTCCTGTATGTAGTTCTTTGCTCCTTTGATTGGCCACATTGAAAGGAGAAAAATAAGACAAGATTTTAAAAATTATTTCCTTTTTCAGGAATTCAGTAACTTTGGGGCTTTCTAGATTGGCAAAAAGAAGTGTGTTCATGGCTGCATGAAACTCTAGCCTTTAGATGAGAAAAAGGGAAAGTGTGCCATGAAAACGCTTTTTTTGTGTTTTAGAGGAGAAGAAGCGCCTTTAAAAAGGTGCTGGTTTTCCCAGCTTCTTTTTTAAAAACTGCAGAACAGCGCAGCTCCATCTAAAGGCTGTGGTGCAACTGCTAAGCATTAAGGAAAAGGCAACTTCATGTCACACTTTCCTGCCAATCTAGAAAGCCCCTTTGTCACAAGGTAGCGACTGAAGCCTGGTTTCATCTGTTGCTTAAGTGTGTTGTCTCCCTCAAACATTGGAAAAGTTATTTTTGTTTAAGTTAAATTTTGAACATGAAAGTTGAACAAAAAAAAATCATACACAGAACCTACCCCCATTTCTCAAATATTAAATGTGATGATATAAAAATTAATTGTTGATTCCTGAACTCATAACTTGGATTTCTTAAGACAGAAAACTGCGTCTGCATTCTACATTTTTCCTATAAGCATTTAAAAATGCTTTCCTATAAGCATTTTAAATACCTACGGCAATTTAAATTTCTAACCCAGACATTTAATTTTAAAATGATTATAGAGCCATTAAAATATAGTATGTGTTGCACATCAGAATTATGTGAAATCGAAGGCTTTCATGGTTTTTTATGGGTTTTTCGGGCTATGTGGCCATCTTCAGAGATGCCAGCCACAGATGGCCACATAGAACATGGCCACATAGCCTGGCAAACCCACAAAAACATCAGAATTAATTCAGTGGAGTTGAATGGCCCAAATCCACTTTTGTTCTTGGCTAATACGAACAGGATATATTAGTCATCTCTGTTTTTTTCAGTGAGCCTACACTAGTTGAGATGCTAATTGAATTTGGTTTTATGATTCCCATACATTTCAGTTTTAAGCAGTTTTGCATATGAGAATAATAAAATATGTTTCCTCAAGTGCCAGATAGGTCCACTAACCTTAGTAGCATCCCTTCTTCTATTTAGTTCAAGCACTTGCTACCAAGAAACAGGACGTTCCTCTGCTCTCTCATATGTTGCATGTCTAATGACTTTATAGTGTTATTCCTTGTCCTTGCAGAATAATTTATAAATATTTCTGGTAAATCAGTAAGTAATGCTATATAGTGCTCCCATACATTCTCTTGCCAGCGATCTCTCTTCAAGGCATAACTATCTCTAACAAATAAACCCTCGAACAATTAAGAGAAAAATACATTGACTTGAGCTTGTGTTTGCAGGGCATTCAAAACTAGATTTTATGTTTCACAGCAGGTAACGGTGGCCATAATTTTAGAACATGGGCTTCCTTTGTCCTCTTACTTATGTACAGGTAACATATTTTTCCATCATTATTTTCATTGGACTTTCCTAAGGCCAATCAAATTGGCTAGAGATTCCTATATCAAGTCTCGTGTTATATTAAGGCCTAATCAACCTTCAGTCAGATCTAAAACTTTTGCCTAGTACAGGGATAGGAAAAATGTGGCCTCTAAAACCATTTTGCAGACTGCAAGGTCCTGGCGGCTCAAAACTGGGGTGGAATTTCATCCCTAAAAGACCAACAGTGGACCCTAAGAGGTAGATACAATGAACAACATTCCTTGTACAAGTTTTTGGCTGCAGTTGCAAGATAGCCGTTGTTCTTCAAAGTTTACTGCATGTGGCCATAGTCCCCGTAATTCTTTGTCTCTGATCTTTACAAGCTATTTTATATAGAGGTTGTTGGGTTGTTTCTCTGCTCTTTCAGGAAATTATATGCCCATCTTTCCTCTCTTCTCTTTACACCTTTATTACTTTGCATTCCAACTGTCTGCTAGGCTTTCCCCCTCTGTGCTCCCCATCTCTTACCTACCACTCCTTCTGATGGTACCCCAAGGTTTGTTACCTTCTACTTCTCCATGCCTCCTCACTTCTTCGCTATTTCTCTTCACCCTGTACAGCAGTCTCTACATTCCTAACTTTATATACCGTGTGTCTCTACTTTACCCATTTTCTTCCTGTCTATTAATCCCCTCTCAGATTTTCTCTTTTCATAATTCACAATATGCATGCTTTCCTGTACCCTAATGTGTCCCTTCTGTTTTTCTTTATCCCCATTTTTGGCTTTGGTGAGCTGAAATTGGGGAAAGGGGAATATTTGCTTCAGGCAACTAAATGTCTTAGGCCACCCCTATGTAATTTTATATACCTCTACCATCTGTCTCCATCCAACCCACCCACCCACCCACCCACCCAAGGGAACATTCTGAAATACTATATTTCCTCCTCATAGGGGAGTTGCTTCAGTTTCTTGATCATTTTATTTAACCTTTTCTGCACCTTTTCAAGCTCTACAATATCCCTTAAAAAAAAATGTATCGTGAACATAAAAGAACAGTTCATATTATTCCAAGTGCAGCTCATATGGATTTGTATAAGGGCAGTATGGTATCAGAGTTTCATTTTCATTTTCTAATGAACATGGAATTTGCTTCTTTTTCTTTTCAACAGCCACATGTTGAGGTTGGCCTTTACATTGAGCTATCGGAGTGTGGTAGAGTCTCCATCCTTGGAGGTCTTTAAGCAGAGGCTGGATAGCCATCTGTCGGGGATGCTTTGACTGGGAGTTCCTGCATGGCAGGGGGTTGGACTGGATGGCCCTTGTGGTCTCTTCCAACTCTATGATTCTATGATTCTATGATTCTATGATCCATTTCTAGATCAGTATCTTCCATCTATGTGAAGTTGGACTTTTTGCCAAAATAGTACTTGCCTATACTGAGGACCTCATCACACGTGTTTTAAACTGCAATTTTAGGAAGATAATGACAGTTATGGCAGTACCTGTTATATGGCATCATCTCTGATGTGTGCCTGCTGTGCCTCATTGTTAGAGGGCATATTTTAATTGATGGGGAAACCCATCAATAACTGTCCAACCATGCTGCCACCTGATTACTCCACAGGTGTGATATTGGTAGTCTGCAGTAGTCCCAATATTGGGCAGTCACATGGTGTCAATCTCCTTCCCCCCTCCTTTGGTATTCCCAGGCAAACTCTTTTCTTCTCCCCCCAGTCCAATCTTCCCCCACTTTTCTCCTTTTTCATCTTTTTATTTTTCTAAATCATATAACTCTGGAATTGCATTACGAATAAAAATAAAACATTCAAAAAGGCATGTTGCATAGGCCATAGGGTAGAGAGGCAGTGTTAAGGGGGAATGAGGATGAGAGCTCAAGGGTCATTGATGGTAGAAAACATGAAACAGTATGTTTTAATAACACGATTGTGGCAATACTGATTCAATACTGAGGCTCATGTGATAAAGTCCTGGATCCCATTTGTCGTTATATTGCCCATTTTCCTAGTTTGAAGAGACCATTTTGCATGTCTTCACACTGCTTTTATTCAACCACCCTAACTATTCCAATGTGATTAGAAATCATGGATATCTCTTGACTCACCCCTAACTTCAGATCAGCTGTGAACAGGTTCAGAAGCATCAGTCTCAGTACAGAGCTGTGACGAAACCCATGACTCACATTCGTTTACAATGAGAATGAACCATTTATTGCTGCTTTCTATTTTTTCTTCTTCAACCAGTTCCCACACTATAAGAGGTTGTCTCCTCTTATCCTGTTATTGCTTAGTTTACTCCGTAGTCTTTGGTGTGGGACTGTATTAAAAGCCTTGTGGAAGTCCCAGTAGATAATTTTTCTCCATATGCTTATTAACACTTGGTTTGTGAGACAGGAGTTACCTTTGCAGAAAACATATTGACCTTTTTTTTTTTTTTAAGTAGTGCTTATCTTTCTATATGCTTGACAATTCATTCTTAATAATATTTCACACCAGTTTACCTGGAATTGATTTAAGACATTTTGGACATTAGACATGAATCTTACTGTGTCAAAGAATAATCTTAGGCATATGTTATACATTTTGTGTAACCATCTGGATATGGTGCTTCATTTGTTTATAATTGCTCAGAAGTTTAGGACTTACTTTCTCAACTATACTGTATGCTTCACCTTTTCACTGCATGGAAAACATTAGCTGTGTATGTGTATTTTCCCTGAATGTTCATTGGTGAAAACAGATGAAAAGAATTTATTCAGCTTCTCTGCAAACTCTCCTTATCCTTCCCCAGAACTCCTTTAATTTAATTGTTATCCATTCATCCAACTGCCATCCTGGATGGCTTCCTGCTTCAAATGTATTTAGACAATTATTAGTTGTTGGCATTGATGGCAAGCAATACATTCTCAAAATCTTTTTTTTTTTTTTGCATTCTTAATTTTTTGCTTTCTTTCCTTTAAACACAATCTTTTCTTTTCTTTTTGGTTGGCTTCCTTAAGTTGGTAAAATAAGCTTTTGTAGACCAAATCTACGACTACTGTGGCATCTGATGAAAAAAACTTATGCTACCAACTTCTTTATCTCAATTTCAAAGGTGTTACAAGACCCCTTTTGCTTCCTTCAAGCAGGTCTTTCTTTATTAAGTTTATTCAGTTCACCTCATTTGAGCAAGATTTCTAATTTCTGAAGCAAGTATTATATATACTTGTGTATAGGTCTAGAAATTTTAGTAAAAAAAAAAAGTGACCCCAAAAACCTGGGTCAACTTATTCATGGGTCAGTGTAAGTATTGTACCTTAACTCTTATTTAGAAAATGATGAACCATCTCTTTCTCTGAGCAGAGTGTTGAAAGACTAGAGCTTAGTCTGTCTCAGAAGAACCTAAAAGCACTGTTACCTTCAACTGTTATCTAGACTACTTCACCTCTTGTGCCTCAGATAACCAATAAACTGCCATTTCATATTTAGTTCTTCATGTTGTGCAAGATCCATGAAGGTACTTCTTGTGGACAGGATCCCAAGAACTCATTCTGTCTGTCCACAGAGGACTGGAGCTTTGTTCTCATTTGATAATGTGCTCATATTATATAGGAATCTGCCATCAAAAATGCATTTTTGAAGTATCCTTTCAAATGCAGTTCATGATATGCCATAGGACAGTCTTGTGTTCAGTGTGAGCAAATTAACCCCAACTAGGTATGTCCATTTCAGTGGGGCATCTTTGTCAGTCACTGCTCATGCTGGCTAACAAGACAGGAAAAAATGGTGCTAGTTATCCAAATCCACGTCCTACCCATTAAAGGTAGGGAATGAATTCACCTATATATTTCCAGAGTAGAGTGGCAGTGGCACACTACACCCCACTGACAGCATCTAGTCCTGAAACAGAGTACATAACCATATGAACGAGTATCAGAATGTAGTGTTTCCAGTACTCATTCATATGGTTATGTACTCTCCTTGGCTGTATGCAACAGCTGTCTTCCTGTCTTTGTCTGGACCGTAGTTAAAAGTGTACTTGTCACCTCATCTCCATCCGCACAAGATTTTGAATTTGAATTGACATTCTCACACAGAAATGGCTTATATAGGTCTATATCAGGATTCTTCTCTCGAAACCTTCATCTGGGCTGAAGTCTATAAAAGCCATCTTCTTTCTTTCAGTTAGTCTTGAAAGTGCGGCAAGATCCCTTTGAAAAGCAGTCAAAGTCATTGTACCTGTCTAGCTGCAAGACTTTTCATGCCACACAATTATAGCATGATTATTCCATTTCGACTGCCATGACTACCTCCTATGGGAACCCTCCTATGGCTTGGTGGTTTGGTCAGAGGCACCAGAAAAAGATTCTCTTGCTGAGGATTCCAGAGGCCCTGCTGGAAACAGCAAGTTCCAGGGTTCCATGGGATGTTGTCATGGAAGTTAAAGTGGAATAATTGTGAAAGAATTGTGTAGTGTGAAATTGCTCCATGGCAGGGATCGTAGTGCTATAACTGAAAAAAAGCATTTGGTTCAGGGCTGTGCATTTTGCTGTTGCCCAGGCACCAACACTGGCACTTCTGATTTCTGTCTGAAATGTACAGGCTCTGAGTTATTTTAATCACTGCTATAGTTTGGTCAAATAAGTTAGCACAGCATTAGAATTTTGTTCTATAGGCTAGGTATATAAGTGTTTTATACTTTTTTTGAAAAAAAGAAAAAAATCTTCTGCTAAGCATACAAACCTAGTGAGGACATAATTGCTGCTAGGCATATTATCTTTAAAGAACAGCAAAAGAGATGAATGGCAAATATTCTGTATGAGCAATTCAGAAATATTTACTGTATGGCTTTGCCTTTGTTTGCCTTTCTTGTACGTTAAAGATGCCATTGTGAGAAAAGAAACATGTGAGCAAAAAGCTGTTGGTTTGAACACTATGTCAGAGAATAACCAGAAACTGCAAGTAGCTACACAGATGTATAAATTTAATGAGATACGACAATGCCATTTATTTATGCTAAGAACTGTGACACACATGGAACTGAAGTAAAGTTTGCATTCTGAACTATTTTATAATTTTTCGTATTGCCATCTGTCACTGCAGGCACAGCAATGTGAGTGTAAGCCTGAAATTTGTAGGCAGAAACAATTCTTTATAATCATCATTTCTTTACATATTCTTAAAGTATGATAGCTGATGGAGTACAAGGCCTAGTTCAACCATGTACAGCCATCCAGGCTATAAAGCAGAAGTATAATTTAAAATTAATGTTGGCTGTGTTGTATTCTGCTGCTGATTTTATAAAATGATGCCAAACTGCTTCAGATTGTGCAGTTCTTAGTATAACTGCTCTCAAAATGCTTCCAAGTCGTGGCTTCAGCTTCTTGCTGTCTCCCAGAATTGTTTCCCTTGCATGCACTCCCTCATGGTTACTACTGTCCTTAGCTTGAAGTGCAAAATTTCTTGCACCTTGTTCAGGTTTACTGTGAACAAAACAAAGACAGGTTGACTTTTGATCTACTGATATCCCAAGGCTGGGGACAGGTACAATGTCAAAGATAACATCAGGGTCAAGGACACAGTATACTTGATGTTTCCTCAGAAAGTGAGAGGCAAAGAGGTCATGGGAAATGGAAAATAGTTTTGGAAGGATCATAATCATGCTGACCTGACCACTCTAATCTATTTATGTATTTTAAAAAGATTCTCATGTGACAAGTCACACCAAACCAGGGGTACACATTCAAATATTCATGTAGCAGTGCCCTTAAAAAGAATGTAGTGTGCATTCTAGTTTGGGCTGGGCCCCATATTGCCACTTGCTTCAGATCTATGCATGTTTCCTGACTGATCAAGAGATAACCACAAAGAAGCCTGTTTGTGTGCATATTTCTCCCTAGCTGGAAGAAAATATATATTAGGAAGGTGCACAGGATTTGGTTGAAACTCAAATTCTAAGCCAAACTGGCTTAAAATTATGGTGACTGTGAATGGGAAACCTCTAAGAGGCCTGTCATTAACATTGTGTCATTAACACAACTTGGTTCAGACCTTGCAGACTCAGGAGTGGTGCTTCCTTGATTGCCTTAACACCCCCCCCCCACCACCCACACACACCTTAAATATAATGGCAGCTCTAGCACAAAAATTTCTGTACTTATCACCTGAAATTTGGCAGATTTTATTTTCTCAGAAGGGGCAATTGGGCCCACACATCTTTTCCCAGTTTTGCCAAGAAATAGTTGCACTAGCAGCCAGTGAGATGAAGCCAGAGTGACAAAGAGATGGCCAAGCTTAACCTTTATAAAGTAGCACTCCAAGATGGCTAGCAGCATTTCACTGGAGTGTTAACTCTTATGTCGGTTCAAAACACTGAAGTTACCAGCCAAAGAAGACCTACTGATAATTACATGCTGAATACCCAAGTATTCCTGATAATCACTGCTGACTCTCCCTGCTGGCTCTGTCCCTAACTTGCACAGACTCACTCTATCTCCAAACCTCTACCAGCTGCCAATATTTTGCAATGAAAAGTTGGCAACCAAACTAACAGCCAGACAGATGTCATCTTCCCATCAGACAGTTACAATGCAAATCCCAGACACCTTTCAGCTGGTTCTGTTTATTATTGTTGTACCTCATATTTATACTAAGGCTGTCAACTGGTTTCAAGAATATTTAGCCTTTATTTTTAATCCAGAGATAGTGGCATGATCTGGGCCCAGGTGTGTGTGTATCAGAGTGATTAACAAACAGAATTGTATAAATAACTGAGCGAAATAAATTAAGTCCTGTTCATTAGCCATTTAACATATCAGTCCAATGTACTGTCCCTGTTTTATCCATCCCTCCTTGTCCAATGTGAGTATTCATGCTTCTTAACAGAGAAGACTTAGAGAGATCTTCACAAGCAAAATTCATTCAAGATTTGTTAGGTAGGGGCATCACAAATTTGCCGTGCATTCAGGAGTTAACCTGTTCTGAAAAATCATCGTCAGTACCACTTGATGCTAGTTTCCTAGAAGGAGGCTGTAGTAAACCACCACAGAGTTCAGACCAATTTCAAATATGTGATATTTTGGCAATGGAGATTGCAATGAGTACTCTAAAGCAGCCCTAAGGTTTCTTGGATGAAACTTGGAAGCTGCTGACCAATATTAATCTGGATTCAGACCCAGTTTTGGAACAGAATTTGCTTTTTAAGCAGTAGTAGATGATCTTCCTCTGGGATTCAAGAGGATCATTCCTGGGCTTTCAACACAGATAATATTTAGATGCTTCTGGTTTGGTGCAGTAGAAGCACACTTCGTTGACTAACTGCTGATAGCCATGGAACAATGGGTGATGATTCCTGCTTTACCCATCAGATTTATTCTTTGAGAAACTGCAAATTCAGCCTCATCCCTCAAAGCTTTTGGCAACTACACACAGCTGCTAGGAATTTTTGGAGTAGAAGGTAGTCAAGTAAATTCTAATTTTCATTTATTTCAAAGAAACAGTTGTACACTTGAATGAAAATCTGAGGTTGCCGTCCCATTAAAAAACTACCCTGTTCTTGTGAGGTTTTTGGCCCAAAACATAAGACTAGGAAGCAAATCTGTGTGGTATTGCAGATGTGACTTCTTGTGATGTCACAAAGGCAAGTCAGGTAAACTTTTGTGTGTGGAACTGGAACTGCCAGCTGATGAATAATGTCACAGAGATAAATTAGACTGGGAAGAGGTGGTGGTGACTAGAGACATTTTATCTCTCCATTGCTTTCCTATTGAAAGACAATCTACCTGAAAAATGCAGTTTGACCTTGAAGAGGTCATTTACTGTACCCACTTGGTTGAATTTCCCCTACTGAGAGATTAGTCTGGTCATTCCATTATATAGTATCTATTAGCAAAGAGAGAGAAAAAAAGTGATTTTGGGTAGCTCAGTATCTTCAAAAATGAAAGTGATTTTTAACTGTTATATACCAGTTGACTATAATTCACTGAGTGAAAAATATTTATACCAAGGTAAACAGATAAACTCTGATCAGGTCAAATATATGTGTGTAGACCACAGTGGGTGAAGACACTATTTTGCACTACCAACTTCCAAAAATCTACCAGTTAGAATAAGAAGTGGCCATGCTTACTGGGTAATTCTTGGAGTTGTAATCCAAAAACATTAATTTTTCCAAATTATTATATAGATTTGAACTATATCTGTAGATATAGCATTGTTTATCATTCACGGAGAAAAATACAAAGCTGGATGTGTTTCGGACACACGTGTTTCATTTTCTTCTCTGATGTAGATTCAGTCTGTGGCCTAGGGGTTAATCATTATCTTAAAGCCCCAACTGCTTAATATTGCAAAGAAAACTAACCAAGTAGACATGCAAAAAACAAAAAAAGTATTTAAAACAGCCCATGCACCATTAATAATGCTAAAGTCCAACCAATTAAGCCTGTGCTGAAATCTCCTGTATTAACATCATTTGGTCTTAAAGGACTTTTTGTTGACTGCATCCCCCCCCCCCCCAAATTGTATTCATAGTTATGTAAATATATGTGTGAATGAAGCAATGCTAAGATGGATGGAATTACCTAACTAACAGACTTCTTATAAATTGCTGACAAGATCCCTGCTGTAGCAGCATTCCCCTCCTTGGAGATGTGTATTTCTTTCATTAACTCCCAGTTGGAGAAGAAATCTCCACACAGCAACAAGCTCTCCTGGCAGGTTCCTGGTGATGGTAAGGGGTGAAAAGAGAGAGGATGGAAAAGTTTCACAGTGTGCATACTTAGGGGGACCAGGACTAGTGTAGGGTGTGTGTGAGGCCTAGCATCTCCTCTATTAGCAAATTGGGAATCTTATAAAAAACTGCATTTGAGCAATCTGCTTGGATGGAAGATTGGACTATCAGTGCTGACTTCTGTTTTGCTGTTTTTCCTAAGTGGATTCTAGCCAGAGTTCCAAAGGGAACATTCATTATCAGAAATAAGATGCTGCTAATAAATCTTCTCAGGTGGGTCTAAAATCTTTTCAGTTTTCGACCTACTGGCTATTGTTATGCTTCACTCCAGTGGATGGCATCTAAGACTGTTTGGTGTGTCTGAAAAGCAAACTGTATTATTTCAGAAAGAAGGGAAGGAAACTAGGAAAGAAAGCACAATTTCTTTTTGGTTTGGTTTGCAAATTTCCCATTACACATTTGTAGCAACAAGTTTTTGTTTGTTTAGTTAAATAATTTTTGCATACTCTGGACAAAGATGGATAAGCCTTTAAGGTCTGAAGAACCCTTTTTTACCTGTGTATCTTACTAATGTTCCCTACATTAGGGAGCTCTAGTGGTGCAGTGGTTAAGTGCTGGTACTGCAGCCACCCACTCACAAACCACAAGGTTGTGAGTTCCATATCAGCCAGGGGCTCAAGCTTGACTCAGGCTTGCATCCTTCTGAGGTCACTAAAATGAGTACCCAGCTTGTCGGGGGAAATTAGCTTACACATTGTAAACTGCTTAGGGAGTACTTAAGTGCACTGATAAGCAGTATAGAAATGTACTTGCTATTGCTATGTTGACAGGGAAAAGGGTTGCAGTAATGGTTGTAGACCAAAAGACATCATCCTCCAGATATTGTTTGATTAAATCTCTCAGCGGCCTTAGCCAGCATAGCCAATGGTAATGGGTGATGGGAATTGTATTTTGGCAACAACTGTAGAGCCATGTGATTTCCAGCCTTGGTTTAGTTCCAATACTTGGAAGAAAGTTCAATATTTGGTTATGCCATAGATTTTCCACCAGAGAGGGGGCCCAACATGCATGCATGTGGTCCCAGATTCAGTCATTGGTACTTCCCAATGAAAGGGAATTATGGTATAGCCAGGCTGGCCTCAAGAACTAGGGGTGGCCCAAAAGAAGATTCCCTCAGCCTGTTGCATATACAGAAGTGGCCTGGACAGTGAAATGTGCTTTATTGCAGCACTATGTGGCGAAACAGATGGGCAGGGAAAAGTGGCTTGAAGCTCTTTTTTCTGAAGCCATATTGAAACCCCATCAACCGCACGACCGGCTCCCAAGGCAGCTGGAGTGCTCATGTCATGACTACATGACATGGCTTCAAGCCAGGAAGAAGTGAAAGGAGGGAGTGAAAGGACAGGCCAAACTCCATAGGGCCTGTCCTGGATTAAGAAGCAGAGCCCTCCCTCCATGCCATCTGCCTTGGTCCGGGTGTCGGAGGGAGAGAAAAACTTTTGGACCTGATCCCCTTTCCCTCCACCATTCCCTTCTCCTTTTGTGTCGTGTCTTCTTAGAATGTAAGCCTAAGGGCAGGGAATCGTCTAGTTGAAATAATGATTGTAAGCCGCTCTGATAGCTTTTAGAGCTGAATAGCGGGGTATAAATAAATAAAATAAAATAAGCAGAAAAAGGCTGCTTCTTTTTGAAATGGCTTTTCTCTGCATAAGGCGCTTAGAGGGCACTTTCCTGCTGGCTTCAAGGCATGTGTCATCTAAACACCACACCTTCAAGTCAGCCTAAAAGTGCCTCTTTTTGCCTTCTGTTTAGCCGCTATGACTTGAGTCTTAGCCCAACATGATTGGAAAATATTATCCTACACACTTGAGGCAGTAGGCTAATTTAGAGGGGCAGGACAGATTGTGTGACACACACACAATACAGTCCTTCAACAAAGAGTGATGGAAAGGGGTTTAGGAGGAACAGCTGGTGGTGAGCAAGTTACCACTCCCCCCCCCCCACAAAAATCTGCTGTTCTTCCATATGGAAGGGCTGGCTCTGTGGTGAGCCATTGCCTGTCAGACAAGATAGTATGGAATGAGATGGTTGAACAATCTTACTCATTGTAAGGCAGCCTCTTATGTCTCTGTGCAGCCAAGGAGGGCATTCACAAAATTGCTTTATTGGAATTTGAACTGATTCCTTGACTTTTTTAAATCTGGGAAATTTGGGAGAGTGGTGGTGGTTCATTAGCTTTTGTGATGATGATGATGATGATGATGATGATGATGATGATTAAGCTTTATTTATATAGCGCTGTAAGTTTACACAGCACTGTACATACAATCATTCGAATTAGACAGTTCCCTGCCCTCAGCTTACAATCTAAAAGACACGACACAAAAGGAGAAGGGATTGGTGGTGGTGAATGGTGGAAGAGGATCAGGTCCAGCATTTCTTCTCTCCCTCTGAGGCCTGGACCAAGGCAGATAGATTGGAGGGAGGGCTATACTTAATCGAGGCCAGGCCTGCTGCCTAGATGGGGTTGGCCTGCCTTTTCTTTCAGTCCCTCCCAGGTTGGATGGAGTTCTTGGTGGGGGGGGGGGAGCTCTTCTTCTTCAAGCAAGGCCTGGATCGCAAATGATTGCCTTCACTGTTTTAATTGTGGAGTAACTACAGTGTTTGGAACTACCGTACACTAAAGCTGAGTTTTTGTCTCCAGAGCCAAGTTCATTGCCAGTGATCACAGTGGCTTTACTTAAGCTGGAGATGTCCACTAGTGTGCTCCTTCTACTCAGGAGCAGCAGACAACACTGTCTTAAAAATAGTACTGTACATATATTATTTTATCACAAGCTCAAATAGTTGGAATAGCATTTAACTGGTTTTACTGTGGGGTCCCAGGTCCTACAGAATCACTTTATGGCATGCTTATGGGAGTGAGCATGCTGTGTGTTCCTCTCTGCAAATTTTTACTCTTCTTTCCTGATAGATTTACCATCATAGCAGGCAGTGGTGTCATTGTGCCGGCGTGGGGGATGCAGGCCACACCATATGCCACCTCAGAGGAGAGGTGACACAAATAGGGCCCTCCACCTATTCCACCCCTCATGGATTTGTTGCCAGCCTAGCTCTGTTCCCAGAAAGGGAGCTGAGGTGTCAGTAAGTTGGGTGGGGTGTGAATTTGCCCGTTGTGGTGGGGCTGAAGTGACAGCAAAGGCCGCAGGTGAGGAAGGCAATGAAAGGGGAGGGCAGGGCAGGTGTCTGCTGCTACTGTTGTCCCCGTTGGCAGCCCCCCCTCAGCACAAGGTGTCCCCAAGTCTGGTGTCACCACGAATAGCAGATCAGGTAGTTTTCAGGTTACATATGTTGCAGGAAAGTCTCCTCTACCATTTCTATAATCTGACTGTAACACTAACACAATAGTACTCCTGTTGGATGTTCTCATGGCTAATAGGTTACATGGTGTGTGTGTGGAAAATGTAATCTTCTCAGTATGCTTCCTCTCTTTTAATTTGCAGCAAACTCCATAAAGCTAGAAATGCAAAGTGATGATGAGGATTCTGACAGGAAGCCCCCGAGGCGGGAAGACAGAATCAGGGGTCATGATGAAGGGAGCAGCTTGGAAGAGCCTCTCACGGAAAACCATGAGATGCTGGAGAACAGAAAAATGCAGGAGCTGTCAGGCGAGGGAGGAATCCGGCTTCCGAATGGTAAACTGAAATGTGACGTCTGTGGCATGGTTTGCATTGGGCCCAATGTGCTTATGGTGCATAAAAGGAGTCACACTGGTAAGCAGCTGAAAGAAAACGTGATGACTGCCTTTGGCATCTGATGTTGATATTACCTGACATCTGTTCTCTTGCCTGTCTTGATTCGCCAGTGATAATAAAGTGTAGCAAGGAATATCTTTTCCTTTCAAAATACATCCGTCTGTTGGGTAATTATGAAGAACACTGAAAAGCATAGATTTTGATCCTTATTCATTTGGCTGTATGAAGCCATTTGCAAAATCATTATTTTCCTGTCAAGAGTCCTTCATTGTTAAGGGACATCCTAAAATGGATCTCATAAAACTTGGCTAAAATCAGGATAGCCGTCACCTTGCAGGACATACAGAAAAGTCTAATGTGTTTTTCACACAGGATGATTCCTGTGCAGAAACTAAATTAAAACTGCATTTGTGGGTTGTTTTTCAGACGATGTTTGCATGAAAGAGAAATAATATGAAAATAACCCAAATGCAAAGTTGTCAAAACCAGCTCCTTTTTATTTTCTCTAAATTTCAAAAGTACAAAGGAGCTTTCCATTCAGATTATTTTCACGTTATTTCTCTTTCACACCAACACATCTGACAAACAACAACCAGATATTAAAATCCTGTTTCTGCATAGGTTTTTATCAATTTGCCCTCCATGTGATTAATTCCTTAGCCCTATCAGGAAGGCTATGTCCAACATAGCCTATTCACTATAATAACAACTTTTAGCCTCCATGCACAGTTTAGCTTCCATGTACATGCAGGAAATGTAGTGGATGGTTTGCAGATAGGCTGCAATGAAAAATTATGAAATCAGAAGTCTGGTTCATTGTTCTTCTTTAACTAAAACTATACTCACATCTGCAAAAGAAACTTGACAATGCTAATAGCAGCGAAGCCAAAAACAAAGCTGTACATTGCTAACCAGAAAACCTCAATGCTTGGAAAAGTTACTGTTTGATTACTCTCCCAAAAGTACTTCTTCAAGCCCTGTTTTTGTTTGGCCCTATCCTTTCCTCCAGTCTGTCCATTTCTTAAGGACAGATCATGGCTAATCATGGGGGTTTTTTTTGTTTTTTTTTAAAAATTGATTTTATTAAGTTTAAAATATATATACATACATACATGACCCAAATGAATATTATGTCTCAAGCATTGTATAGTAACATAAAAAGTGAATACGAAAAAAGAAAAGAAAAGAAAAGAAGAGAAGAGAAAAAAATAAAAAAATCATGGTTTGATTAAATGGATCCTTGGTGTGATCCTGCAGGATTCTTTTAAAGTTTTTGCATTGTTAAAAAAGGGTGTTTAGAGTCTTTTAAAATGAGTGAATGCTGATGACTTCCCCGCCCCCAGTTAATTGATTAAAATAACTAGTTTAGTTTGTTTCAATCATATTTGTGTGTCTCAGGAGCAATAATTCTGTTTTAAGTGAAACGTACATGGAAGGATGTTCTAGTCATGTTGATGAAATATATTTACAGACAGGTGTGTTTATCATTACAGCCTTCATTAATAGTTTAATAAATATTCATAAATAATATTAATAAAAATAAAAATATTCAAAATAAACAGTGAGGATATTCATTCCACCTCAAAGAGGTCAAAATATGCAAAGTGTAAGTTTCATAGTAGCATTTGCCCATGATTGAATCTAGGTATGGAGGATAGCTAAGGTGTGGAGCAACTGATTCAGCTACTTTGTTTAGGATGACATTTTAATTTTTTTTAAACAAACTAATCTGAAAGCCAGTTATTTAATTTTTTAAAAATAACACGTCCAGGTGACAGTAGGGCCTAAGTATTTGGGTATGGAGTCATATTAAGTCCAGCTTCCTGCCTTAATTCAGAAGGATAAAAGTGAAACCACTCCCAAACTTTAAGACAAAGTGCATGTGTAGATAGTGGTGCAAATGAGGAAGACTCACAGCTTGGTGTTGGAATATGTATTTAACACCTAGAGATCTTAAGTGTAGTTTCTGGAATCTCCAGTTAGAAAGGTTGTCGTGTAGTATGGCTTCTTGAGACATGGGGACCTTCTGCTGTTTAAAGAAAAGCTGTATTGACAGTATAAAACAGATTCATATGTAAAAGAGGAGGAGCTGAACGGAGAGCAGCCGTGCTTGGAAAGGTTTCCATTTTGGAGTAAACTCCTCTAATCTGGGAGTTGTAACTTCCCCAACTTCTGCATAGTAATGGTTTAAAGTAATTGTACCTGAATGTACCATGGCTATAAATCTCAGACATTCACTTTGTGTTAAGTTACTGCAGGGTAAATATAGAGATAATTTGGACATTTTACACTTTAGGCACTTCAGTATTTTTCTTCAAAAGTAGCATTGTGTCCAAAAAAAGATAGAGATTACATAAGGCACTGCCCTTGTTAGAGCCATTAGAGTTCCTATATTGAGGAATAGCACTTGTTCCCTCTGTGCAAAAAGGCAGTGATGGCATCCGCTATTCAGATGTTCTCAACCATGTAGAAATGATTTCTCTTTTGATGTGTTGCTTTGTTCCCTGCTTTGCTGACCTCTGACATTACATAGCTATTTTATTATATGGAACTTTCTTTTTGTGGGGGAAAAGACATTTCCCAACGCATGTTTAGGCTTCTACTTTAATTTCAGAGATGGCTGTTTCAAATTCTATAGCATAAAAGATTGTTCAGTATGGGCTGTTCAAAGTGGTATTTCTTACAGGGCTGTTGTAAGGATTCCTGAGATACAGCATATACATGCAACAAAAGGAAGTGGTAGAGTTTTGAGATGACAGGACAGAGTATAGCACATCAGATTATATTCTGGAATTATAGACAGACAGACACACACACACACGTATATATATATATATTAACAAAATTACCTTTACATGAAAACCTCCTGCAGGTAGGGAGTAAAAGGCACAAGAGAGAGTAGTATAGACTATAAACTTTCTCCATGATTTGTTAGGGTTTATGTACGGTTTTTAAATCTAGTAAAACATGCAAAAATTGTACCCCACTCCCACCTGCAATCTAAAATGGTACAAGCCCTGCCTCCCTCCCTCCTAAGAATTTTATCTCACAAACTGAGATAATGTGAATGAAGTAGAGTTGCCAGAGTGAAAACCAGACAGGTATGCTGTACCTTTAACAGTTGTGTAAAGGAGGGAGTTTCATCAGGAATTGCTTGTTGTGCGACCAGGTAAGCTCTGTCTAAATAAATGTTTTCTGAACTGTGCATGCATAGATGTAATTAAGGCTGAACTTCAGAGCCAAAGTCCAAGACCTCACAGCCCTTGCTAAGGACCAGCAGCAAGTGAGGGGCAGAGAAAACAATTGCAAAATTAGGGTTGCCAGAATGAAAGCTGGAGATGGAGTATGATACCTTTAATAGTTGTGCTTGTCGCACGACCAGGAAACAAGTGACACCTGCGGAAGAGCAGGGCAGCTGTGCATCTGCAGGGTTACAGATGCTCATTTTATCATTAAAAATAATAATAAAAATAAGTCATCCTTTCGTACAGGGAAATAGAGCTGATTCCCAAGTAAATGTGTTTGAAATAAGGGAAGCAGATACAAACTCACTTTTATGTTACTATAATTAAAGTATTTAAGGGAATGAAAAATATGAACTTCCACATGTTGAGTTTTGTTCTTGAGACGTGAAGGCCTGGGGAAAAGTGGAAAATAATCAGAAGAATCCATCTCCATCCCAAGCCTTTCTTCTCTAGGAAATTTCCATCCCCCCCCCCCCCCCAGTAATTGTCTGTTCCTAAAATGGATCCACTATAGTTGGCACTAAGGAGATTTTCACATTCCCTGTCCCTATCCCTGTCCCACTCTTCCCATGCAATTGTACAAAGATTATCATATGATGTGAGGGTGATCTGGCTGCAACATCTGTCACCCCATTGATTGCCAGGGTTGATTTGGCTGATCTGACTGGCTAGGCAGGTGTCCCCTCCTGCCCTCACCGCTCCATGTGCATCCCTCCCGAAACTGCATGCTCGGTGGAAGAGGACGACCATCCCAAATAGAAGGAGTGTACCATTCTTCAGCCAAGGGTATCATATGATGTCATCATTATTGCATGACACATTGTTATTGTGTGGTCGTAATAATTTTTTCAGATGACATCGCACTTATCCCATCATTCTCCTACCCCTGAAGTGGCATGCCCCCTTCAGTTCGTATTAGCAGAAACTTACGTTAATACAATGACGAGGCCACTGACGGGACAAGGACTGGATAAGTGCGGACACAGTAAAGATGGGAGCGATCCCTCCTTACCCTGTGTATAATCTCCCAACAGCTGGATTTAGATCAGGGTCTCATATTACCTAGTTACATCACTTGGAATGTAACACTTCTCCTACCCCCAAAATCCCTTTGCAATGCAGTCCACCAAAAATGTTTACTACTCCGCCTGCCACATACCTCTTTAGTCACTTGTGGGAGACTGAACAATCAAGCAAGCAAGAGAGAGAGCCACTTTATTCAAACTTCCCTGCCTGATCTCCTGGAGGGAGTTCTTACTTGTGATGATGTAACAGGTGCAAAGTAAGCAGATAAGTAGGCAGTAATTGAGGCTGTGAAATATAATTAGCTAGCCAGCTCTCTCTGGAATGACATCAACATGCTCCATGAATTACTTCTCAGCCTTTTGTGAACGTGCATGCTTTGTTCTGCACAACTTCACTGCCAAAAGGTATAAAATAGTTTTGTTACAGAGGGATCAGTTGGTGCAACTGATTTTTTGTGTAGTATTTTAATGTAGTATTTTATTAAAACAATTGAATTGATTAAATCAATGCCTTCTCAGAACATATCTATTATAATAATGAGCTTCCAGAATTCTGCAGAGGAGGCAGGGATATAGGCACTAAAGAGTGAGGCCTAGGAGAACTTGAAGTCAAGCCGCCTTCCTAGATCAGGCAGAGAAAAATTTTGGGTTACTCAGCCTGGCTGTAGGTGGAGGACAGGGCTGCTGAGAGAAGTTCTGGGCCAGAGGCAAGATACAGCATAACCTTTCCCCCCTCAAATTTAGTAATAGAATGTATAGCTATTCTCAGGGTTAAGACATCCCAATCTGATCTCTCAAGGCCTGGGACCTCCAGAGGTTTGGGGACTTTTATACCCTCCCATGCTCTTTAGCCCTGGGAAATGTGAAAACAATATGTATGGAGCAAATAGCAGCCTGTAGTTCTCCCTCCACAATTTATTTCCCTTCAAACTGATATTTGACATGGCCCTTCGGAGACCCTGATAGGGTCACACCAGTGCATTTCAGTCTGCCTGAAGTAGGGGACCAGAAAATACACCCCCCCCCCACACACACACACAACAGTGTCCAGGCATCAGTATTGTGTTTATACCCAGGCAAATAGTCTCAGGTAACAGTGCTGGATCAAGGAGTAGCCCAAGTAAAATGCCTACTTTTTCATAAGTATAGCAGTCCCATGTAGGATAGTTTGCTAACTCAGTTCCCAGAACCATCTACTTCCAGGACCTCGATCTTTAAAAAAAAATATTAAGAATTTTGAAATACTTTAAGAATTACAAATATTAAATTGAAGAAAAAGAAAAAGAAAGAAAAGATAAAAGAGAAGGAAGAGGAAGGAAAAAGTGACTTCCAGTTTTCTTTCCTTTCTCTCTAAAAGGTACAACATATTTACTTTTTTTTTGGTAGCTTATTCTTACTAATTATCAACACCAAAAGCTACAAAGTCATTTTTTTTCATTAAAAAAGTATATAAGTGGTTTCCAGTCATTGAGAAATATCACTGATGACTCTTCCTTAATCAAACCAGACATTTTGTCCATTTCTACTAATCTGCCAGATTAATGATAGTTTCAGAGTAGTGTTGAATTCTTCCATCTTTGCACATACAACAATCTTGCTGCCATGCTCATATACTGAAGTAGGTAGTAATCTTCCATGGCTCTTTTCCATTTGTGCATCCATCAAGCCTCAAATAAAAACTTCCACGTTTAGTTTAATATTAACCTTTAAAATCCTCTGCATTAATGTGTGTACCGCTGACCTGCCATATCCACAGATTCTTTATCTAAAAATTCAGTCATCCACAGCTTGAAAATATTGTTTTAAATTATAAATTTCAAAAAGCAAACCAGGATTTTGCCATTTTATATAAGGGCCACCATTTTACTACACAATTGTATTTAATGGCACTTAAACATCCACGGATTTTGGTATCCATGGGAGGTCCTACCTCCAAATCCTAGTGGATACCAAGGGCCCAGTGTATTTGAATCCAGTTTTTTAAAGAACTTTTTCACATGTCCACCACACATATCTATCTTCTTGATATTGACTTTTATTAGTTACTCCAGATACTGGCTCACGTCAGCAGAGTCTTACCTGACTCATGTAACAAAGACATCCCTCTTCCTGTGGCATATCTTAGGCTGTCAGCACTAGATACTAGGACTGATATGGAAATGTAAAATTTCAATGATGTCCAAAGGGTAGAAAGAAGGACACCCTTAGTTAGACTGAGAGACATTGAAATAGCAGTAGTAGGTTCTGTTACTGCTAACTAGGTTAATTGCATGTTGAGTATCCCTTATCCAGAATTCCAAAATCTGAAATACTCCAAAATCCAAAATTGTCCACAGGGGTGGTTTGTTTCATGTACAAAATTAGTTAAAATATTATGTATGAAATAACTTTCAGGCTATGTTTATATGAAACATAAATGAAATTCATGTTTAGACATAGGTCCCATCTCCAAGATATCTCATTATGTATATTATAATATTCCAGAACCTGAAAAAATCCATAAAACTTCTGGTTCCAAGCATTTTGGTTAAGGGAGACTCAACCTGTATAACTTCTTATTTCAGCTTGATAATCTATGCACTTTGCCTTGACCTTCTGTTGCCTTTAGGAGGCCACTGTTTTATTGCAAATAAACAGAGCTATGTTTGGAGTGAAAGGGAGCATGGAGCTCCAACTCTGGGAACCTGAAGATCATCTCTGATCTCACAGTCTTTTTTTGTCAGTAGGTCTAGAATTTCTCAATATGTGGCTACCTGGCCACCCACTTAGTCACAGGTATTTCCCTTGCCATCACCATTACCATCACCATCATCACCATGTCCTCCTCGACCATGGTTATGTCTATTTAATTAAGTTCTACTTGTCAATTTGAACCTTAGTCCCATAGGATTTTTATGTCACCATTTTCAACAATATTTTCAGGCTTGTGCTCCCACCAGTTCTTTGTGGATAAAAATCATGTTTTTGTATAAACACCAATGTATGATTGATTCCATCAACCTATTTTTATTTAGTTTATGTGATCTTGCTGAACAAACTGATAATGAGTTTAAAAGTTCCAGGTTCTTTTTTTTTTTTACATAGATAAAGTTTCCTATCCTTAGTTACCCCCCCCCCCCACACACAATTTTTTTTTTTACTTCATGTTGTTTATTTGAACTGCCAGTTTTTAGCCACAAATATAAATCCTTCAGTTTCTTTCTAGGCAAAAGGCAACTGATATCTGTCTGAGGAGCATGCATAATTGCTGGATCTTTGATCTGTTTTGATTTTTAAGATCTATATCTACAATTTAGCTTTAACTTTCAAGAATCATAGAGTTGGAAGAGACCACAAGTGCCATCCAGTTCAACCTCCTGCCATGCAGGAACTCTAAATCAAAGCATTCCTGACAGATGGCCATCCAGCCTCTGCTTAGAGACCTCTAAGGAAGGAGACTCCACTACACTCCGAGGGAGTGTGTTCCACTGTCGAACAGCCCTTACTGTCAGGAATTAAATCTGCTGTTTATTTTAAATTAGTCATGGTTCTGAGACAATAATGAAGGCTAACCTACAATGAACTACACCTTGAAAATCCTAAATTACTTCAGTGTTAGCTTATCCCAGCCACTTAACTACTTGAAATGCAAAACGTAGTAAGTAAATTAACAGAGTAATTGCATTCTTTTCTTTCCATAATCTTAACTTTGTGACATTGTAAAATAGCAGGTGGAGAAGGTTCCTATTCCATGGCAGTAGATTATCTTTCTTGAAAGCAGTTTAAGGGTGTATATCTCAGGTGATTTTTTTCCTGCATGTACGAAGAACAGTCTGTGATGTGGCCATGAGAATGGCAATGGAAGTGCTATTTTATTGTGTTGGCTCTCTTCTATTTTGCTTGAGATGCAGTAACAAAAATTAAACTCTAGGCCCACCAGAGATGCCAACTTTCAGCAGTGTCTGAAGTATTTTTTCCTCAACAGTAGCTACGGTAGTAGTAGCAGAGTGCAGAAGCACCAGCTCAGTTTTCAGTATTTGGCAATGTACTGACCACACTTGAATACATCACAGAAACATTTTATTTCTTCCATGTCCTTGGAGGCTCTTTATTTCTAGTGGTTGCAACATATACAAGATATTTACAAACACTCCTCTTGACTCTCATCAACTTACTTCTGCTGTATTCGAACAAACCACCAATACTCTTCAACCAACACATCAACCTTTCCACTCCATCCAACCCACTCTCAACAGCCCACACATGCATTGGGTCTTAGTGCAGTTCTATAGAACATATTAACTAAGAGTTGTCACCTGGTGCTACATACCTAACAATATACATTTCCTGTTGTAAGCCTTTGCATAATTTCAAGTGCCATACAAAAATATTTTTATGCCTATCTTAAAGGATCATTGCTTCCAACATACTGTTCAGTGGATGTATATAGAAGTGTGGGAAATTTCCCAAGCAACCAAAAATGGGTTCTTGTTCAGAGTGCTTGTTGTCAGTGAAGTTTCAGCCACCTGCACAAAATGCTCCATATTTGTATATACATTATGCAATGATGTCTTGGAAGATGTTCCTCTAGATTTTCCTTGGAATTTAAAGGTCATATGAACCCTGCATAGGTAATCAGATCTTGGGCCTCTGTAGCCTTTTCTGTTGAATGGTGGTTCTTCAGGTCTTCAGTAGATGCCCTGTTACCTGAAGAACTTTCAGCTGGAGCTGGCAAGGATGGAACCTGTGGCTTTTAACATGCAAAGCATGTGCATTACCACTCAGGAATGGTTTGTTTTCAACTTTCAGAACTGTCATTACATTTAATTTTAGAAGCCTCTGATTGCTGAACAATTGGATGGATGATTTGATTACCAAATGCTGAAGAATGAAAAGTAAGATTTCTCGTGCGACTCAGGTTGAGTTCTCTCTACCACCACAGTTAACGGAACTCTTACTGTTAAATGTGATGTTGTGTGCTTTGAGGAAAAAGTACTCTGCTTCAACTTTCAATAGAATAAATTTCTATCTTTGTCAGCCATGTGTTCCTGAATGATTGTCTCCATTATGTTCTCCTTTGTAGGTGAGCGTCCCTTTCACTGTAACCAGTGTGGAGCATCCTTCACACAAAAGGGGAATCTACTGAGGCACATCAAATTACACTCTGGGGAGAAACCGTTCAAATGTCCCTTCTGTAGCTATGCTTGCCGAAGAAGGGATGCCCTCACAGGACACCTCAGGACCCACTCTGGTGAGTCTGTATTCCCTTTCATATCTGATAATGTTGAAGCTATGGAATCTGCATTTAATCGCAGTCTTCTTGTGAAATGTGGAGACATTCAAAGTAGGCTCTGTTAGGTGTTATGATGCTTAAATTTAGGTTACAGCTTTCAACTGTTCCTCAGATAGCTGTGATGGAGAATCAAACAATTGTTGATCACTGTTGTTGTACATTTTTCTGTTCATTTTCTGTACCTTTAAATAATAACTCTGAAGTATTAAGTTATTCTTAACAATGTAATTATTTTGAGTAAAGAAATTTCTATTATGGATAGGAGTGGAAGATTTGTATGTTTTTGAGAACTGAAAAGGTTTTTAAAGATTACTTTCTAGCTGTGGAAAGTCATAAACCAGTCCCCAGCTGTTAAACCCCAAAGATCTGTTTCCTGCTGATAAGATAGACAATAGAGTGAAGAAGGGCCTCTACCACATTTAGGCTGGATGCTCCACTTTCATTTTTCAGATCACTCCTTTACTGATAATGCTGAACATCAGTTTTTAAGATAAGAATTGCAGTTCCTTTCTCTGTAGGAAAAAAGTTATCGAGCTACGCAGGAAGAAATAAATCTTCTAAGGAACAGACTGCTCAGGTGCAGGTGATGATCCTAGTCTACAGGGGATACCATCATTGTAAAAAACAAAAGAAAAACAAAACAGTTGGCCTGCATTGGTTTTTGATCTTGATCTTTCAACCTAATGTGGCACAGAAATTTTTTCTTGTAAGAAGTTGAGCAACAAATGAATGCTATCCAATTCCTTGATTAAACTTAACCTTTAGTGATGTCTTTTGCTAAATTTCACATCTGATCTTTTGATTAGATGTCAGAATAGGTTCTACTTTCATTGTGAAAAACTACTTTCCTACCACGATGGTTAAAAAAAAATTCTTCAGCTTCAAGTTACTCAAAGTAGGTCCTTCTCATGTTTGTGCACAATTTTCTGAATGTTGAACACAGTGCCAACTCTAGCATTTTAGGATGAATGGAATATTGATGAACCACCAACTGATTTCTGGTGGGTGACTAAGTGCCTGGGGGTGCCTGCTATTCTTTCAGGCTACAATTTCTGCATTGAGTAAATTTTGGACTTATTGAGGAAGTTACTTCTTGTTAGAGTACCTACTCCTGATCAATGAGCAGAGACTGTTTATTTGTTTAATTGTAATAGATTTTATATGTACAGCACTGTGTAAACCTACAGTGCTATATAAATAAAGGTTAATAATAATAATAATACCAAATATGCAGTTTTATTGGTGGACCATAGGATTCTACTTTTTTTAAAAAGAGGGGATGCAAGACTGAAGTTAGGTCTCATCTGTGTTGATAAAAGTTATTATATTCTGTCGTGTTAAAAAGTGCTAATATTGGTAGCACATATCAGGAGTGACTAACTCATTTGTTCTTACTAATTGATTAATTTATAGCAAGTTGGTAACAGTGGCCCTGTACACACTGCCAGGATGTGACATCCTGGTGGTGATTTTAGGGCAAGATAGGGCTGGGCACCCAAATGCATGACGTCGCAGCTGCATCACAGCTGCAATGGACCGCCCACACAGCGGACATCCCAGCGGCGCAGCTGTGCCACAGCGCCCAGACAGCGCTGCACAGAAGTGACATTGTAAGGGATGCAGCACAGCCCTTATGACATCACAAAAAGGAGCTGCTCTAAGGCAGCTCCTTTTTTGGTGCACAGTGGTGCAGCTCTGTCTGGTTGCTGCTGCACCAATGCGCGGCAAAGAAGGGTGTCTGCAGACTGCAGACAGCCCCTATGTTTCTTTCAATAAGTAAAGGTGCAGTGTGCAGGGAAAAAAAAGCATTGGAAGTTTTATATACAGGAAACCACAGAAATGTCACAAATGGGGGCAAATAAAGTAGAAGTAATTAGTGGATATCTAGAATAAAGATATCCATCTTCATGTTCTTCATCTTTGCAGGCAAGAATAAATAATTCCTGCAGTTTTCCCCTGCTGAATTAAAATGGAAAGAAGTACAATTTTTTGTGGAGAAATATGATTCTTGTGCAAAATTACATGTGCTTGTGTTTTTTTAAACCAAAAACATGTTTTCTATGGAAAAATACAAATGTTTTTTTCCTTGTGCAGAAATAATTTCCCCCCCTGTATTCTGTGAATAAAACACACTTCTGTATAGGAAAACCAGGTGTGTTTCTTCTGAAATGAATACTTGTTTACACAAATTGTAAATAATCTTGCAGTAGCTGTTAGTCTTCCTTACGAAGTTTCTTTTACAAATAATATTTCCATCTAAAATTCCTATTAATTGCTTAGAGCACAGTAAACACTTATGGGAGACTGGGAAAAATGTAGTTATAAAGCAATTTGGTTTTTAACGCAAAATGCAAAGCTAATAGTGGGAGCTAAATGTGGTAAGAAAAGGCAGGATTTGCCCACCAAATGCACAGCCCAGAAAATATTTAGATTTACTGTATTGTCTTCTCCTTCCAAATTCTTCCCTAAATCCTGGAAACAAATCCCAATAATGAAAGATCATATTTAGCATTAGCATTTTTAATATAGTGCCATCACTGTGCATGGTGCTTTCTAAGTAAAAAACAAAACAAAGCATGCTAACAATCACATGACTCAAAAGGAAAAAGTGATGGCAGTGTGGGAAAGGATTCAGTCCAGCAGATACGCACTGCTTCTTTTCTCCCTTGAGGCCAAGACAGTGGCAGTTGGGATGGATGGGAGGCCTTTCATCTGTTTCTGGGCATAGACATAGTGGAGCTAAACTTATCTCTTCTTCTCTGTTTCTGCAGTTATATCACATTGTTTTCAGGCTGCATTTGTTCGCTACACCTTCAGATTTACTTGTATCCTAAGTAATTTGATGTGCACAGAGAATGTGTTGGCTCTGTGCAATAGCCTAGGCTGTGATCCTGATAAACTGAGGTTCTCAGTGGAAATCAAATGTACACTTATTTCTTGATCCTGAAACTACTGTGAACCTTGGTGGCCATTAACTGCATTCCTATCTTTTCTTGTATAAAAAGTGACATGCAGTTTTGTCCTGCGAGCTTCCCATTTTTTAAACTCAATTTCAACCCTCTGGCCATTTCCCCATTTGTTTCCTTAATCAAAATAGGCCGTTCTCTATTCCCTACTTCTCCTTCCAGACTAACTGCACAATGTTCTCCTTCCAAATAACTGCACAACAGGAAGTGTGGGTTTGCACACATTTTGCGTAATTGTGCTATGCTGATTTCTGGCAAGGCTCCCTCTGCCCTGTGTGCATAACAGAGGAAGAGATTTATATCTTCTTAACTAAATGTTGAGCTGTGGTTTCCATGTAAGATGGACATGAGAAGTATACGCAGATGTTTGGGGCTAGCCTGTTAACAGTGGGTGATAAAAATACAAACAGATGAGGGGAAAAACTTGGAAACATCAAAAAAGGCACCTTTCCTTGATACACAGAAACATTATTTAAGCTTTGTTGGAAGAAAAGCAAAATTCATTGACTGTTTCTGTATATGGGCCCTTTGAGATCATGAATTTTATCCCATGATGTTTTCATCAGTTACCTACAAGAGTATACTTTCCTTCCCTTGTGGGAAGATTATAATTCCTTAAGTCATTTCAATATGATTTCTCTACTTGCCAGAAGAGAGACAATCATTCCAGGAGAATAGACAGGATCGCTCTAGAGAGGATCTACTTTGACATTTTCTTTTTTTATCTTTTCTGTCAGGGCTCTTCATGGTATGGGAATATGACTATCAAAACTCACTGGTTTTTATCAATTGAGGCAGCTCTATGAATTTTCTCTCAAGTCCTAAGTCATTTTTGTAGTAATCAAGGTGATTTGAGCTTCAGTCAGTTAAAAAAAATGCCACTGGCCATCTTCACAAAAAAACAGATGGGTCAGTCAGTTTGGAATATGTGCATTCATAAGTCTATTCTCTCTCCTTTCTGCATTAGTCTACAAATTTTAGAACAAGGGGAAGGATCCAAGTTTTTAAAAATCTCACAGTATGTATAGTTGCCCCTCAATTTCACAAACTTGGAGTCTGCATTTCTTGCCCATTTGTGGGCAGCAAATGGAGGGGGACAAAATGGGGTTTGCGCCCACGAGTATGTGCCACCATTCAAGCCAATGGGGCTTGAATACTGGCGATTTCCCATTTTTTTTGCGTGTGTGTGTGTGCCCGGAAGGATCCCCACAAAAAACGGAGGAGCGACTGTACTAAGATACAGTTTTCCAGCACATACGCATTTACAAATTTCATTTATTTGTTTATTTATTTACAGTATTTCTATATTACCTCCCAGCCCACAAGGACTCTGAAGGGTCGGACAAATAAAATGGTACAAAGACTTATTAAAAAGGATTTTAATGTGTTTTTAATTTTAAAAAGTTTTAAACAGTCTAAAAAATGCTAAACTATCATTTTCAAACAATTAAAACAGCCGTTTCATACATTAAACGTCAAGTGAAACAGCATTGTTGTTGCCCAATGGAAACTAAAAATAGATAAGCATGCATTTGTAAACCATTTTTATCCTTAAGTAATTATTCTGATTTCCATTTTGGGACACATTTTGATTAAAGAACTGTATCACAATCTTGAGAGAAGTGTGAAATATAAGTAATTACATTCGAATCTGCACATTAGTCCAGCAGGTTTAATCAAAATTAGGAAAAGGTACTTTGAGGTGACTACAACTTCCAGAACACCCAGTCAGCATGAGAGACATTTTGTGAGTTATAGTCCAAAAAAGTAATTTGCCCATACTGTGCACAAGGCCACACCTGTAGCAACCTTTTCCATTCCGTTCTTTGTCTATAAAACAAATTTATGTCTCAACAATTTTTCAAAGACGCTGAAGATGGCTCACAACAGTAAATTAAGAGAACTGTAATAAAAGGGATTACTAAAAGCAGCTGAATACAAAAACCACAAAGCAGCTGTTAAGATAATTGAGGCATCTCCATTTAAACCAGAGCCTGCCCTGTTCACCAGGTGATTTTGCTCAAAAGTCAGCTGGAAAACTGAACAGGCTCACAGGTTCAGTAACTAGTCAATGTCAAGGAGACAGCCAGGCATAGATGTAGCTAGGTTCATCAGGTACAAAGAAGGGCAGGTGTTTGTAGCCATAAGAGAGAGGACTGGGATAGGCTTGAGGCCTTTCTTCAGAGAAAGTTTGAAAACACCTGAACCAGAGGAGTACCTTTCAGGGGGTCAGAGAGATATGAACTTTGGGAACTCTGCAGCTAAGTAGTGGCAAATATGTTACCCTGAAGCACAATACAAAAAGCTCACATACCAGCTGTATGTGTGTGTGTGTGGGGGGGGGCAGGTGTGGGAGCTCTCCAAGAAACCATTTCCAGGCACATGTCCACACTGTGCTTTCTTCCACACTGTTGCAGGTTTCCTCCTTCACCAGTTAGTATTATGTTCTGGGGACACTGCAGCGGGGTTTAGTTTGCTTTGGATCAAATGGTGCTGGAGATTTGGCTGCTTTTTTGCTCTCTTTCCAACTTTTACAAGTTTTAAAAGTCTTTTTTTTAACCTGTTGTACATCACATTGGGGGTCCTTCTAGGAGGAAAGATTGCTATAGCGGCAAAGAGACCCTTGAAAAAAGTAGCTAATGCCACATCAACTTCCTAAAAAACAGCAACAATTCCTCTTGGCAGCAGATTTATGCCTCAGTTCTAACTAGTTCCAGTTAGCACTTGCTGGTTTTTTGTTTGTTTGTTTGTTTTTTGTTTTTGCCAAATTCTAATAGAGTGTCTGGTTCCAAACTACTTCTTTACCTATGTAAATGCTCCAGCTCTGAGAGATTTTGCCACCCAAAAGTTGGAATAGATACTTAAAAATGCTAATTATTCATTCATATTGATAAAAATGGCTATAAATCTAACAATACAAAATGCCATTTATACCTAATATACCTCCTCTACCCACAAGTCCTACCACTACAAATATGTTGTTGTGTGCCTTCAAGTCCTTTCTGGATTATAGCAACCCTAAGCAACTCTACCACGGGGGGTTCTTGGCGTAATTTGTTCAGAGGGGGCTTGCCCTTACTTTTCTCTGAGGCTGAGAGAGTGTGATTTATCCAGTTGCTGCGCAGTGGGTATCCATGACCAAGCAGTGATTTATTCCCAGGCTTTCCAGTGTTCTAGTCCAGCATTCAAACCCCTGTACCACATTGGCTATTCCAAACAAATACACCCCTCCTTAATGATGCCAGCAAATGCACTTGTACAGCAAAATCCAATATTTTCTTCTGATAGGAATATTTTCCCCAAGTAATGTGAGGAATCCAAGCAAGCTATATAGAGGACTGGTTATCAGGAGTATTGATTGCATTGATCCCTTTTGCAGAATTTACAGGAATAGAATGAATTCTGTAAAAAAATAAATAAATCATATTTCTATAGTTAAAACAAAAACAAAACAAACAGCTTCATTTATATACCGCTTCATACCCTTAAGGAGTGTCTAAGCGGTTTACAATTGTAAGCTATTTGCCCCCCAACAATCTGGGTACTCATTTTAGTGCCCTCGGAAGGATGCAAGCCTGAGTCGAGCTTCAGCCCTTTGCTGGTCTTGAACTCATCACCTTATGGTTTTGAGTGAGTGGCTGCAGTACAGGCATTTAACCACTGCGCCACCAGTTAGGCTTTCTTACATTTTCCTATGTATCCTAATAAGTGGGTGCAAAACATTTGTCTTTGTTTTAAAAATGTTCATACTAATTACTAATGGTAGTAGCTCAGTGTACAGCCAGTGTGGTGTAGTGGACTGCATAGTGTTGCACAATGGAGCTCAACAAACCGTGCCAAAAGGATGGACTAGAGCCACCCATTTTTGCTCCCAAGGGGAGGCCGCAGGAGCCAAACAGTGTGGCCTCCCTCCGCCCCAGTACATGATGGCATCCCATATTTCTACATCATTCAGTCCTATGCTAAAGCTGTGAGTTGGCACAGTAAACCATAATAAAGATTTCCTGAAGCATATAGCTAGATCAGCCCAAGATACATTGGTGCCTGAGGCAAAAGACAAGATGCCAATGGTCTGTCAGTAAACTTGAGTTCGACATTGATAGTTGGATACAGTCCTCAGGCACAATGGAGACAGCAGACTAATTTGAAGGGCCTCACAGACATTGTGCCATGCAGCTTCTCTGTCCTTCAAGGAAAGTGAACAGCCAGGAAATCCTGGAAGAACAACCAGGGGTTTGCTACTGCTGTGCCCCATCCATGCTTGCTACCTGAGCTGATCACTGTGTGATAGTTAGGTGAACCCAATGTCTATGTTTTGGTATTTCTGGCTTCACTGCTCATAGAAACTAAGTTATGGGACATAAGGGTATGAATATCTTGCTCGGTGCATTGTTCCCACTTTTAAAAAGAGCTAAGCAAATACACGGCACACAGTTTTCTCTTAGTGTTCCTTCTCCTTCCTCCTATTCCCTTTGTCCTGCCCAAGAGCTGAGCCTGTGGGACTGGCATGCATGGAACTCAGTGGTGGTGTAGCAAGGCTCCATGCCAGCTCCATTACTCATTCTTTATCCTGTGATTTCTCCCTTGTCTGCCTTCTCCACACCCTCTGGGTTTTTTCCCCCCAATTGATCCGTGCAGGGGAGTCAGAAAAACCTGCTTGTCCACAAACCTGTTCCTTCTTGCCAAGCATTGGTCCTGGTTCTTGTAGATGCTAGGAATAGATTAACCAAATAATATGTCATGTAGAGCTTGTGGGCATATCCAGTGTACGCTATGAAGATATGTATTTTATTACAGGCACAGCAAATGTCCTTTGCCGCTTAATAAACAGAACTGTGATTTATGTATTTTTTTTTTCATAGCCAGTGTATTTCATCTACACTTATTTCATTTATTAAAAAGTGGACTGACCCAATACCATTCCCTGCTAATGCACACCCATTGAAATGAATGGGGCTTGTGAGTCACCATTTATATACATCCCATTGATTTCAGTGGGTGTACTGCAGTTGAGATTAAAGTTGGAGTGAACTCAGTAATTGTATCCCACAGAGGTTTAAAGCTTTAAAACACATGCAACATTAGAAAGAATTTAAAATGTTTTAAAATCACCTGAAGTGTGGTCTCAAGATAAAATATATAAAATAGCAGTATAAAACAGATGTTTAAATCATTGAGTCAGAAGGCTGATATCTAATTTGATGATGTGAAGATACTAGGTGGGCCTTCTTCAGGAAAGCATTCCTAAACTAGGACTCTGCAACGGATGGTGTTCTCATCTTTCTTATCACCCCCTCTCCCACTTTGGTAATGCAGTTCTCTTTATTTAGCAACTATAATATTGTAGATTTCAATAATACTGCTCTGAACTATGGTATCCATCTGAGATATCTGAAGGTAGAAAAAATGGAAACAAAAGCATTTCTAGGATATCTGTAATCTTGGGGAGCCACGTTTGCATGTCATGTGTTTACTATTATTTATTTCGTTTTAAAATGTGCATGTTCAGTCCTACAACACAGGATCTCTGGGCAGTGCATAAGTCAAATAAATTTAAACAGTTTAAAACAATTTAAAATTTAGAATGAGAAAAACAATTAACATAGAGTAAAGACATATTAAACAATCTCACAAGTTAAAACAGGTTCAAAAAGTTTAAGTGGTGTGAAATCATGTCCATTTACATTCTGGAAGAAATATCGTAGGCCCCAAAGGCTTTAATAAAAGGTATTCTGTAACTGGGGTGCTGCAGCAGAGAAGATTCTCTGCCATATATCACAGGAGACAGAAGAGGGTCCATCTGGCTGACGTTAATCCATAAACAGGCATATATTGCAAGAGATGCTACTTCAAGTAGTTGAGGTGCCAAACTGTTTAGGGCTTTGAATAATAAAGATAAATGACATATTTTCTTACTTGCAATACAAGAACTCAGGATCACTCAGTGGGCAGACACCAACGGTTCACTGTACATGGAAGAAAGAAATATTTGCCCAAAATGGAACTCCAGATTTTGAAACATTTCTGAAAACCATTTACAGAGGCCAAACAGCAAAGGAATTATCTTGCCTTTAGAAGGTTTGGAAGAGGAATTAAGGAATAATAGTGTTGAAGTCAATGGCTTTCATAGTAGGCATCCATAGTTTTTTGAGGGGTTTTGGGGCCATGTTCTAGAAGAGTTTATGTTCTAGAAGAGCCAACATCTGTGGCTAGCATCTTCAGAAGATGTCAGGAATAAACGTCTAGAACATGGCCACATAGCCCAAAAAACCTCAAAAAACTAATAATGGTGTTGCATCTCAAATAACTGTTTTTGTTACTTTGATAATTATGGGGTGTAGGTACTTATAGCTTCACTGCTGAGGCGCAGGCCAGCAGCAAGTAGCATTCTGATTTTTTGGTAGTAACTAAGTGTAACCATTTCTGCTAATTTTGAATAACAAGAAAGTGAAGAGTGTGTATGTATGTATATGTGTACTCACGCACCTGACTGCCCTTTTACCTGGATCTTAGAACTGCAGCCATAGCTTTTCAAAAGTAGGTTTCTATGCTCTGGGGCTTCATATTGTTTGGGCAGGCATCCTGGAAATACTGAGCTGGCTTCCCCCAGTTGGAAAGAGGAGGCAGAAATGGGTGGATCTCTGACATACCATCTTAACAGAGAACAACTGCAACCACATCTTGACAAAATGTAAGCCTGTGACTCCAATGTCATCATTCTTTCTTCTTTTTCTTATCTGATAAAGAAGCCAGTGGAGCGTCATAATTTATTTTGTGCATTTTGATTGGCCCAGCATAGGTACTGCTCTTCTTTGGATTTTGGATGTAATTGTACTTTGCTGTAGGGCCAATAGGGCTACCATTAGATGTTTTATGACCCTTACATCACTGAATTCTTAATTTGAGGATGACCTCTCGCCTCCATTGCCTTTCACAAAGCCATAGGCCTTTGGTCGAGGTTCACTGATAATAACAGCTTTCTCATCTTTTTGCTTAGCAATATCCCGAGTTTGTAACTTTGATTTCCACATCTAGCACTTTCTCATGGCATGGAGATAGATATGAGAAGGCAGTTTTATACTCTCAAGGAAAATGCAAGTTCAAGCAAACATTTTGGCAGGATGCCCCAGATGGAGGAAGATTTGTGTTCAGATTGTGGCCCTCAAGCCCTTGGCAAATTGCCCACATTTTCCTTGATGTTCAGGGAAAGGGGGGAAAACACCTTGCATTGACATATGGAAAAGAGATGATGCAATCAAAAGCACCTGCAGATAGTGGCAGGCCTGCTCATCTTTTGCAATTTGCTGTGTAGAGATACAGTTGGCTCTCATTATCCATGGATTTTTTTATCCATGGATTCAAGCATCCACAGCTTGAAAATATTGTGTGTATATCTTTGATTTTGCTATTTTATATAAGGGACGCCATTGTACTATGCTGTTATATTTAATGGGACTTGAGCATCCAGGTATCCACGGGGCGTCCTGAAATCATATGTCAGCAGATATCAAGGGCGCGCTATATTATGGATACTAGAGAATCTTAGCTTCAGTGCCATTTCCAGGCTTTGAGAAGCCTGCTTTCCCCAGCGTATCCCCTGTTGGGCAGCACTGGTTGACTCCTCCCTTTGTTTGTCTCCATTGAACCCACCCTCCCATTGATCTGGTAGGTTGCAAATAAAAGTCATATTCACAGAGAGGGGGGCAAGCAGCCATTACTATTGTCTACTCTAGGCAGGCCGGCGGTGGCAGTGGTTGCTCTTCATCACTACTTATCTGTTCAATCCTGTTGAGTGATGGGAGAGTGATGACAACAGTGTGGACAGGACCCTGGAGTTACCGTGATGGTGCCCCATTCCAGACCATTGAGCACTTGGCATCTGCCGTGGATGCCAACCCAAATGATATTTATCTGATGTGGTTGTTGCTCAGCATGTTACTTCTAGCCAAATATATGGATGCATTTGAAAATGAGCCATTAGGATCTTCCCCACGCTTTTAGGGCTTTGGCTTCTGTTGGTGGGACAAATGCGGAGAAGCAGAATTCGTACTTTGCACGTTTGTCCATGTACCAACATGCCTACTAGCCTTATTTAGGATCTGTAAATTATACACAGCCAGCCCGTGTGTGTAGAATGAGAGAGGGGAGACTTGTAAATGTTAATTTATCTATTCAGAGGCCATTTTCCCATAGTGAAGTGCTCCATGCAGTCCCTAGCTCAGATCCCAGAAATGGGGGTTGCAGTTCAAAACATATTTGCTGCAGTAATGCAAAACTGGACAAGACGGACTAAATGGAGGCCTGATAAAAAGGGGCTACGTTGAGTGCAAGATATAGTGAAACCATTTAGTGGTCCTTTTTCTATAATAGTAATATGATCAGGACTTAATGCTTTATTTTTGTATTATCTTAAATTCCTCTGTTAGATCCTTTAAAAAGTTTTGTGACCTTTGGTCTGGTTTTTATCATAACTTTGTGTTGGTTGCATTTGTATAACTTTAGTGTCTGAATTCCTTCAGTCATTAGGTTTCACAACTGAATATAATTACAGAAGCCACACAGACAAACCTATGATCTTTTAAGGAATGGCAGGAAATTCCCCCAGAAGAATTGGGAAGGGTAATATGCCCAACAGGAATTGCTGCATTTCATACTGATGAATGTAAACTTATTGTTGAACAAGCAAAGGTTCTTCATTCAACCTATAAATAATCCCTCCCACTCATCTTTGCGACATTTTAAAGATCTCATCCATGGTCTTGTGAGAATTTTCCAGTTTCCTTCATATTGGATCTAACTCTCCTTGTTTAAGATATAGGAAAAATGTTCTGGAGTGAGGAGGAATAATCACTAATTATAAAATAGCCCATCACACAATCTTCTTTGTGTGAGGGACGCAACAAAATATATTTTCCCTGTCTGTCTGTCTGTCTGTCTGTGCTTCTGAATACTATCTCTCTTTTAATGAAACTTTAGGGTCATAAGGAAACAAACAGGCATACAGAGTTCCTTTAATGCACCTCCATGTTTACAGTCCCCACAGAAGTTGTTTTGGAATAACCCACAACTCCAGGCTTTTAGCAGGACCATGTTCCTTTGATTTATTTATTTATTTATAGCACCTGGAGTCCCAGGGGCGAGTCGGTGGAATGTAGGATATAAAATGCAACAAAGAAAGAAAGAAAAAACCTAGTTGTGGGCTTGTATTGTTCTCCCACCCATGTCTTGGAGATAGGGAAACAAATACTGAAACAAAAGTGCACTGAAAAAAGTTCTGCCCTTTGCAGAGTCTAGCTTTAGTTCACCTTCAAAGGTTAAAATTAAAAGCACATGTGGCCATATCAATATAGAAAGGGTTTCCACACATAGTTTAAGATACTAGCCTGCCAGTAGAATTTTTCAGGAGCGGAACATTTTGCCAGGACTGCTCTGTGGCCAATTTCTTGATGGGTCTGCTGTCCCATAGGTTAATGTGGCATGGAATGTACTATCTAACGGAGCTGGGGAGAGTTGTATGAAAAGGGAAGGTGATCTTCCAAAAGAGAAGACAGAAATATCTTTTGGGAGCTATACCAATACTCAAAGGGTTTTTATCTGTGTGTGTGTGTTGAAGATTTACCGAAGTTCTGGAAAAGGCTAAAGGAAAGAGTTGCAGCCATTCTGAGATAAGTTACAGTTAAAAGGTAGAGGAGAGCATTTGAAGGAGCTCCTCTTCCACTAACGTCTGGCCTGGCCACAGTGTTCTTCAACACCACATCAGTAGTTTTTATGCTTTCCACCATTTTCAGACAATTGAGACGCAAGACATGGGCTGCATCTACACTGGTTGAATTAATGTGTTTTGACACCACTTTGATGCCATGGCTCAATGCTATGGAATTCAGGGATTTGTGGTTTTGTGAGATATTTAGCCTTCCCTGTAAGAGAGCTCTGGGGCTACAACAAACTACAAATCTTAGGGCCCCATAGGATGGAGCCATGCCAGTCAGATTGGTGTCAAAGTGCATTAATTCTGCAGTGTGACAACAGTCTGAGCCTTTTCTTTTGCAACAACATCATGCAGAACTTCAATTCTACATTTAGCTCCCTGTTATTTAAGTTTCAAGTCATCAACTGGGCTTTCTGTTTCAATTAAAGAAGGGATGGACAAGTGTGGAAGGCTAAGATAGATCTTGGAGGGCTGTGACTATACCCTCTAAAAAGAAAAGAATTTTTTTTGGTCCCCAAATGCACAGTGGGATTTATTTTATGAAACCTGGTGGCCTGAACCATGGAATCAATAGGGTTTACTCACCATTCAGCACTTGACTCAATGGATTTACTCTAGCAGAAGCTAGCAATTATCTTCAGGGTTGTATTTCAGTTTTTTTAAAAAATCTGGAGGCAATGTCAGGGGGTAAAAGTGTATTACAGTGTAATATCTTTGACTATTACTATGCAGGTAAAATGGCTCATCCCCCATGCTCTTTAGTGTCTTATGTGAAGCTCCTGGGTGAGGAGTTAGGAGTTTTGTACTCTACCTTTCCTTGTTGTCAGATTCAACTGGAGCTGTGCAGATACAGGACAAGAGCTTGAATGCTGTAATGGACTGGATGAAGGCCAAGAGTGTCCCACTGGTGGGAGTAATACACTGTGGAAGATGGTTGCCAGGTGAAATAAGGATTATAACAACACCTGCTAGAAATCCCTTTTGCATCTAACTATTGAAGGGACTGGAATCCTGTCCTTTATTTCATCTGGCAACCCTTCTCTGAAACAAGTCACAGGAAAAAGAGGGTCCTCTCTGCTATGGCATCTTGGTTATAGAAACACACACACACCGCTTTGGAAACCTAGTTGGCACAGATGCTGGCCTCATTCTGGCACCAAGTGAAAACTTGGCTTTTTTTAAAATGAAAGCCTTTAAAACCTAATAGATGTCATCCAACTCTGAATATGTGCTTGGATTTAAATTTGTTTTAACTTGTTAAATTGTTTAATAAGCTTTAAGTCACGTTTAATTATCCTTTGTTTTTCAAATGTGTTGAATTATTGAAGCTGAATTTATTTCCTGCCCTGAGACTCCATGATATAGAGTGGAGTATGAATATTTTAATAAATACATAAATGTCATTTGGCCAAGATACCCATGTCAGAGCTCTTCAAAATGGTGGTCTCTGTGTCTGTTGTCAAGGTGGTGTCCCATAAAAATTACATTGCAGCCAAAAATTAAAAAAAAAAATACTGGATAGGCATGCATCAAGACATTACAAATAAGGCTTATTTGTGAAAGTTTCCTCAAGGAAATAAGGAATGGGGGGGGGGGGGAATTACACATCGTTTGTGAGGGGTTTCTTCACCCTCAGGAGGAGAATAGTGGTAACCATCCCATGGTGGCCTGATGTTGCAATGCATGCATTTGCTTTTTGTTGTTGTTGTGGTGGTGTGCCTTCAAGTCATTTCCGACTTATGGTGATCCTAAGGTGAACCTATCATGGGGTCTTCTTGGCAAGATTTCTTCAAAGGAGGTTTGCTGTTGCCTTCCTCTGAGGCTGAGAGAATGTGATTTGCCCAAGGTCACCCAGTGGGTTTCATGGCTGAGCAGAGATTTGAACCCTGGTCTCCAGAGTCATAGTCTAACACTCAAACCACTATGCCACAGCGCATTTACTCTTAAGATCCCCTTAAATGCTGCCAATCTCGGAGCATGTGGTTTGTGCTTTGGGGTGAAACCAAATGGAGATTTTTATGCTAGATGGATTGTTTTGCTATTGAGAGGCACATAACAGCCACCATCACATGAGTGTTTTAACAAACCAGGGTACAATTTTTTTGACAAACAAAAAAATTATTTGCCTAGGCTCATGTAGATTATCATGAAGTTAATGTTAATAGTGTAAATAATCAATAAGTGTTAATTTCAGATCTTCCACAATGCAGTGATCAAAATGAATATTCTAATTTCAGTCTTACTATAATCACTGCTGTTTCCAATTGTTCTGAATTAATACTTTGAACTTGTAAGTTATTTTGTTTGGTTTTAGTCAGGTCTCCTTACTTATTAGTATCTTCTTACACTAAAAGGAACAGAATTAAATGCTATTGTGTCCCTTCTTTATTTCTAATAGTGAAGAAATTATTGGGATTAGAGGGTGATGATACATAGGAAGCATTTTTAAAAAAAATTGGCTATGTACCAAGGAAATTGAGACATTATCCTAAAAATGTAGTGTGCATATCGATATTCTACACCGATTTACTTAATTGTAATTAATTAGCATGTTATGAAATTTGACTTTACAACAATGGAAAATAGAAAAATATTTTTGACATACAGTACATTTGCGTAAGTAAAATAAGGATCCCAAGAATTTTTATTCTGTAATAGATTCTGGACGATAAATAAAATTGATAATATTATAAAGAGAAAGTATCTGGTTTTCAAGGATAGTTTGTCTTTACTAAACTGAAACAACAACAACAGGAGGAGGAGGAGGAGGAGGAGGAGGAGGAGGAGGAGGAGGAAAAGTAGTAGTAGTAGTAGTAGTAGTATCCTGCTTTCCCGATAAAATTAGGACTCAACATGACTCACAATGTAAAAGAATAATGCAGGTGGCCCTCCTTATCCACAGATTTTTATACACAGATTCAAGCATACACAGCTTGAAAATATTCCAAAAAAGTATAAATTCCAAATAGCAAATATATCCGGAACACCATTTTGCTCTGCCATTATATTTAATGGGACTTGAGCATCCACAGATTTTGTTATCCACGGGGGATCCTGGAACCAAGCCCCAGCAGATAACAAGGTCCCACTGAACAATCAAAAGCATACAAAAGGTTACATTAAAATAGAATTAGAAAAACAAACAAAAAGAACACATTAAAACATCATCATAGGATTTTCCTGCTCAACTGTGCGTCATTCACATTGAGTAGGACTGTGGCAACTGACACAGAGGGGGAACCAAAGCAAATAAAAACATTTCTTTATTTCTGTTGACGGGCAGAAGCAGCCATATCGCTTGCTAAACTTTGCTGCTGATATATATGCATGTATATGTGCAAAGGAGCTCATAGATGGTGATGATAACATGGCACCTGCCAGCAATCTAAAACAGTATCAGAGTTCCATGTCTAAAGTAAACCTCACTGAGTAGTTCAGGATGTGGTACTGGAGCTGCTTTTCAGTTGAAAAGAGTCACAGCGAACAACTGCTCCAGTTATGCATGACACATACAACTGTTACACACACACACCAAAAAACAAAACAAAACCCAGACCTGATGAAGGAGTTTTAATCCAAACCTGCATTATGGTCCCAGGGGAGTCATAAGATTGTTATTACAGTTTAAATCCCTCCAAGTGCCCTGTACCACCACTTTTCTGACAAAAAAGAATAGCCACTTCTAAAAGTATCCAGGGGTCATTTCAACTTTTAAATAGGCTACAGAGCTCCTTTCCATTGTCTACCGTTAACAAAATACATATTTTCCAAAACTCGAAGTGAATGTTGGGCCACATTTTGTTTTGTAATGCCCAGCTGAAGTGTTGTAATGCCCCAGCTGAAGAGGTGCTGCAGGCTGAGTTGCTGAAAAATGATGCCTGTAGTGTGGTCCTACTTATGGGCGTTTGTGGCACAAATAAGCAGTTGCGGCAGGAGTTCAAAAAGTCCCTCCAGATGCCTGTTCTCAAGGCACTCCATGACTGGGAAAGCACTGTGGGCATTTGCCCCACTGTTCCAATTTCTACTGCCTCATAAATACTTTGGTTGGGGCACTGCCAGGCTGCAGATGTTGTTGGGAGGGCAGGTATTGTCGTAACTGTCATGATAGACTTTCATCATTGCAGTTAGTTATGAGGACAATGCAGGATCTCACAGCCTCGACAGACCGGCAATGAAGGCTGGCATTGAGGCAGAGTGGGGACGTGGTCTCTGCATGACACATGCCCCTACTCTGCCCCCATGCTGGCATGATGCCACGCGCCCCACCGCATAGAATATGGCATCACAGGGGTGCATCCAGATGGTACAGTGCCAAGGGAGTGCTGAAAACCTGTGGCGCTGGTGGCTATGGTGCCCTTTCCAGGGATGCAAAAAGGAGCGATTCAGCGCTGAAAGGGGCAGCAGCAGGGGCAGTCATAATCTGTTCTATAAGAAGCTGTTTCAGAATACATCCATTTGCTTTAAAAAAAATATATCTGATTGAGTAGAGATTCAGGCTGCTGCCCCACTGCAGAAATTAATGCAGTTTGACACTACTTTAACTGTCATGGCTCAATACTGTGGAATCCTGGGATTTGTAGTTTAGTGTGGCACTGGAGCTCTCTGACAGAAAAGGCTAAATATCTTACAAATGTACAAATCTCAAAATTCCACAGCATTGAGCCATGACAGTTAAAGCAGTGTCAAACTATTAATTTTGCAGTGTGGCAGCAGCCTGACACTATCACTGCAGCAACTGCTACAGAGAGGAACCCATTCTGATACATGTTTATACAAAAGGATGTATTCATGTCACTCAATTACAAAATGGTCAAACTCTAATAATAATAATAATAATAATAAGAAGAAGAAGAAGAAGAATAAGAAGAAGAAGAAGAAGATGATGATGCCTCTGTACTAGAGGCAATATTCCATTCACAACATTCCATTTTTATGCAAACAATGTATTTTGTCCAAAACATATGTAGTCTTTTTGCACAATACAGTCTTTTTGCACACACAAAACTTTTGTGAAATTTTTGCAAACAAACCTCTTGAACTAAATAAATAAATAAGCAAAGTTCTCATAATCTTGCCCCCTTGAGAGAAAACATTTGAAAAATATCATTCTCCCATGCACATTTGAACTAAGTAGAGATTTATATCCCTGAGAGGAACTATGGTAGCAACTTCCACATTTTATGCAGACATTGCTGATCTAGGGACTCTAAAGCAGAGGGGACATTTTGCTTTCTATTGCATCTCAAAATAATGTTATTCTTCTCCTTCATTTCTTCATTCTTCTTTCACCCTTGATTTGTACCTATGCCCTCAGTCTGCCAATTTCTTTCATTCCTTCCTCCTGCAATAGATATTGGCTTGGCAGGGGTTCTGGGGACAGTTGGAAGTTCCTGCTCCACAGTATGGGAAATACTCTGTTCAGATAAAAATGAGAATTTACAATAGGGAAATATATAACTTGTGGTGGGGGCTGGTGGACTTGTGTGCCTTCAAGTCATTTCTGACTTAAGGTGACCCTAAAGTGAACCTATCATGGGTTTTCTTGAGGCTGAGAGTGTGTGACTTGCCCAAAGACACCCAGTAGCCAAGCAGGGATATGATCCCTGGTCTCCAGAGTAATAGTTCAGTGCTCAAATTGCTACACAGTGCTGGCATACTAGTTGTTGGTCTAGTGCCTTTAAAAGTTAAGTGAAATAAATACGGACTGTTGTACAAGTTAGCTTTCCCCTAAATTAAATACCATTGAGTTCAGTGGAAGGAATAGTGAGAAGTACATTCAGCTGAATTTGTCTGGATCAAACCTGAAGTCTATGGCCAGTAAGACAAAGGGGAATTTGGGACAAGTCTTCCTCAATGCTGTAGTGAATTGAGGAACTGTCTAGCTTCCGATGATGTTGAAAGCAGAGAGATTGTAATTTCTTTAGTATGTTGCATGGTTACGAAACAAAAGAGACTTTCACAATCAATCATTAGGAGCTACAGACTAGAATTACTTTGGAAAAAAAGGAAAGTCCCAAATTTGATTCCCAAATTTTGGCCCTCCATATCCTTTTTAGTGTTTTAGACTTCAGCTTCCAGAGGTCCAAGCCAGCTGTTGACCAGTGGATCAGGGATTCTCGGAGCTGAAGTCCAAAACACCTGAGTTTGAGAAGCATTGGCGTAGTACACTTCTACATGGGTTGCACAGCAATTGTAAATGGATGAAAAACAGATTTCATCATGGGTGACACTGGAAGAAGAAACATGCCTCTTGTAATGGTAGAATTTGATTTCTTAGGATGCGAATACACTCCAACTGTTCTTCACAGGGGAGAGGATCCTTATTTTTTTGATGCCATCCCTGACAAATCTCTTTTTTCACATTATCCCTGTTTCTCCTTTGGGGGAGAATTAGAATATTTAAAAAAAAATAAAAATAATTCTAAAAGGCTAGAACATCAGCTAAAAGGCCTACTTTACACATGCCATGGCATTTGAGAGCCTTAAGGAAGAGATATGTGTATCACATCTGGAGTATTTATGCACGTCCCACTCCCATTCTACTCTGAAGTGAGCAGGAAAGGAAATGTGAGCAGAAGCTGTTTTTTCTTTCTTTCTTTCTTTTAAAGAAGCCAAAAGGATGAAGGGATTTGTTCCTTATGCTTTCTATTTCTCTTGGACATTGCCCTCGGGTTCATATGTACTTTCAAAGGTTCTTTCTTTTTCAGAATTTTCCCACTGGAATCAGGATAGTCAAGCTTCAAGCTCTCCTCCGCACTTCCACCTTCTCTTCTTTCTTCTCTTCTCTTCTCTGTTCTTTCTATCTGACTGTTTGCTTAGTGCAACTTTATGAGTCAATTTGCACATGGTGAATATCAGATTTGCATCTACAGCTTCACCAAAGATCTGTGGAATGAATGGAGATCCAGTTTGTGATGAAGCATGCCTTTATCTTCTTGTGAATCATAAAAAACAATTTTTTGACAGCCAGGACATCCGTAGTATCTCAGTGTAGTTTGAATATGGGATTATGGTGATTGCAAAATAACTTTTCCTGATTGACCAACACACTTACAGAAGACAAATTGAGGGAGGAGTTTTTTGCCATTATTTCAGGGAAACAAAAATACAGTTAGTTTTGAGGGAGCATAGAAGACTACACGTCATTATGTAGTGTGACAAAAAAGCTCCTTCCTCTCCTTCCACCTTATCTGCAGTGGGAAGAAGCTATCCAGCCATCTAGGCATATGTGGCTGCTTATCTTGGTAGAAGGACAAGTGTCCCTACAGAGAGAATTATAACATTTTCTTAGAATAAGCTGGCCTTTTTGCTTAGAATCATAGAATCACAGAGTTGGAAGAGACCACAAGGGCCATCCAGTCCAACCCCCCGCCATGCAGGAACTCCCAATCAGAGCATACCCGACAAAGCCATCCAGCCTCTGCTTAAAAGCCTCCAAGGAAGGAGACTCCACCATTCTCCGAGGGAGCGTGTTCCATTGTCAAACAGCCCTTACTGTCAGGAAGTTCTTCCTAATGTCGAGGTGGAATCTCTTTTCCTGGAGCTTGCTAGTTGACTAGCTAGCCAATATACTGCCTCCCTCCCCTGCCCCACACACACATGGAAGGAGAGAATAGGAGGACCATAATACATTTTCAAAACTGCACTGTAAGTTTTTTTTCCTAAAGCATACCCTTCTCTTTCTACCAAATACATTTCCCTTCACACCTATAATAGTGGAAAGCTATTTACTCATCACCCCCATTTGATTGTTCAGTCCAGTTCACTGAATTCAGTAGAAGTCCTAGGAGCTTATCACACACACTTTTACCTCCCTTCTGGGCACGGGCAGAGAATATGCATGGCCGAGTGAAAACACTGTTTATTGCATACTAAACTGTCAGCAAGGCATCCCCATGCCATCACCGACCCTAACCTGTCCCTGAGCCAGGCCGAAGGGCATGAAGTTTGCTCAGCCATAAAGCTTTCTTGCTCAGAATTCACATGCCTTGCCCGGTTGAGGGATGGGTTATGGTCGGCGATGGCATGGGGATGCCTTGCCAACAGTTTAGCATGTGATAAACTCTGTTTTCCCTTGGCCATGTGCATTTCCTGCCTGTGCCCAGAATGGAGACAAAAGTGTGTGCGATAAGCTCCCTAGTGTGGAACATACAAATAGAATTACTCTTTTTTATAAATGAACTGTGAGGATTTTTTTTTTAATTGAGTGAGGTTTGGGGTCCACCAGTGCCATAAACCAACATAAAGGCTGTGAGTGGAGAGACTACAAACAAAGAACTCAGAGGGAATGCTAATCCGTCACTGACCACATTAAGATGTTAAACAATCATCATTCCTGTTCACATGGAGCACATTCCCATGCTGTTCACCAATGTTGATGTGTTATCAGCACTGCTATACCACACCTTGTGTAGTTCACTTAATAAGTGAATCTTTATTCCTGTCTTCCTTTTATTTTATAAAATCATTTGGATGTTATGATTTTGGCCTTTATCAAACAAATATTTGCTTAGGTTGTTTCTGTCCCTTGCTTTGTTAAGCCAGTTGTCCCTAATCCAGAGAGTCTCCTGGAGACCTTGCCTGATGTTGTCTTGGACTATCTCATGACTGTTTATGCAAAGGATGTAAGACTACATTTCCTCTTAGTTGCACAGAAACCTTTCTTGACTATTCTGTGTCCACCTGCACTGGGTATTTTTGCAGCTGTTATTTTCATGGTGTGGGTGAGTGTGTGATAGGAAAGTCGTAGAATAAGTTAGAGAAAAGGGAAATGAGCAAAGGTTAGAGGATGGAATAACATTTGTAGGTGTTTTCCTATTCTATTTTTGTAACAACAAGATGCTATTGGCAAACATGCTGCTGTATCATTTTAACACAAAACCACTGTTATTTCCATAGTGGGTAAACCTCACAAATGTAACTACTGTGGACGGAGTTACAAGCAACGCAGTTCTTTGGAGGAACACAAGGAACGCTGTCACAACTACCTTCAGAATGTCAGTATAGAAGCTACTGGGCAAGTCATGAGTCACCATGGTGAGTGAAAGACGCAGTCTGAATGGCTTGGTCTCCTTTTCTTCTTGTTCTTCATTTTTCTTCCTTTTGTTTCTTCAAATCTACAAAAAGAAAAGTGAAATGAGGTTTGAATAATATACAGAAATACATTATTACACTTGTGATGTTTCAAACATGAAACATAAATTCAAGCTCAAAATTATATTTACAAGTTCAGAAATTTATAAGCATCTTTTTATTTCATCGTCACATGCAAGAATTAATAATATCAGAAGCTTTTGCCCCATTGGGCAAGATTACCAGAGTTTTTGCTTATTTTTGATTTTTTTTCACATCTGTACTGTTTGTTTTTAAAAAAACATTTATGTAAAAAAATTTTTTTTGCAAAAATAGAGCTTTTTTTGTGAAAAACAAGTGCCCCCAAAAGTTCCAAAGTGCAAAAATATATTGTGGCAAATGTCCATTTTCTCAATGGAGTATCTTGATATGTTGTGCCACTTTTTCGTGTTTCGAATGAGAAACACTGTATCCTTTACATCACTAAAAGAAAACAGTTCCAGAAAGGAAAAAAAGAAAGAGTGTATTTGCATTTTTCCCTAATTCAGCTCTTTGCATAGGACCAGAGTATTACAGGAACAACATGGAGCGTCTCTCAGCTGGGAAAAAAAAAACCCTGCTGTGTTCATTTTTTTTTTTAAGTGAACAGGCAGCCAATAGACACTGGAATTATGCTCATTGATGCCCTTGGGCTTTGGATCAGGATGATTGAAAGTAGTTAACATGTTTTTAATTAATGGGACATATTGAGGCATGTCACACATATTTCATGTGCCATAAAAAGTTAAATTGGACAATAGTCAATCTTGCTTGGTGCTGGGGGATGTGGGATAGTAGAACAAATTTCCTTGAATTATATAAGTGTTGCTAGCCTATGTTGGACTGGCAAATATAGTTGCTACAGCCTGCTGTGCAATGCAGTTAGAGTTATGAACAGAAGACCATGAATGGAAACACTCAAGAGTTCCATTCACACATAATGGCAAGCCATGGTTAGATGAAAAGGAGAGCATGCATAGAGTTATGAGCTCACACTTCCCTTATGTGTTCTCCCTCCCTCTGTTTCTTGTCTTTTGCTAACTGTAGTTTATATGAGGTCCAAAGTGACAAACAGAGGTTACTCCTTCTTACAGAGTGGAACCATATTTCTCATTGTAGTTTCAAGTTGTATGGTTTCAAGTCATAGCTTGGAGGCAAGGCACTAATTGAGATTTGTTACTTCGGATTACATGGCAGTAATCAGCATTTAAAAAAACAAAGGAACAAAAGGAAAACCAGCACATGAGAGGTAGCAGAACGTGCTTCAAGAGTTGCTCCCAATTGCCAAACCATATTTTGGTGTTATGTTTAAAATGAGCCATTACAGTAAGTGTTTCGAAGTAGCACACTACCCATTTTACCTACTGGTCCTATTGAGTGGTTCAGCACTACTGTATTGTGGGGCAACTTGAAGGTGGGAACTGTACCCCGAAGAAAAAGGAACTGCATCTTGATTAGAAAATTGCATGGCCCATGAGTGAGTGAGTCAAATCATTATGAGTAAGTTTACATCGCCTACTGAGGCCTCTGGAACCAGAATTCAGAACCTTCCATCACTGCATTGATTTAACTCTTCATATCTGAAGAGTATCTGCTTCTATGCTTTGTGTGTGTGTGTGTGTGTGTGTGTGTTTGGCTGTTCAACAATAGGTTTTTAGGGATATGGAAATATTTCTGGTCTGTTTTGGGCTTTATATTGTTGTGGGCAGCTGTTGGTGACGCACTTCACATTTCCATGCCACCATAGTTTATGTCTTCTTTCTAAAGGTTAATTTTTATTTTGGAACTGTGTGGAAAGATTTGAGTTACCAGTCATTATTCAGACAGACTGTTAACGCTCATGCCTTAGAATGTGCACCAGGCTTCCATGTGAGCCAGGTTGAAGTGTGAGATGCTCACTGAAGGCCTTGTTGCATGTCCTATCACTACCGTAGTCAGGTTTGTGGGTATGCAAGACATGGCTTTCTCTATAATTCTTTCCCAAGGGAAATTGGCCCCTCCCAGTAGAAGAATTTTCACTCATCACCAAATGTTAACAATTTACATTGGCTGGTTACCCCAGTTAGGGGGGGAAAAAACAATAGTTTTTAAACTCTTCTAACTTGATTTTATTGTATGCCACCATACTAAATTGTAGGTCTAGTTCTGTCTAAATTCTGCAACAAAATCATAGCTCTGCAAGACTAAAATATCCTATGCTAGTGCTTAAATAAATGTAGGCCAGCATACATCCTGATAAGAATGTCCCTGAATTTCAAAAGCCTGATTTACACTGATACTCACCAGTCACAAACTTATTTTATGTTGATGCCTTAGTAAATACCCTTCATTTCCAGACATTATTGACTGCCATGCCTAATTTTACATTTTAAATAGTTTATATTTATCTGACTTTAGCTGATAAATGATAGAATATATTTTTGGTATTTCAGAATTATTGTTATTCCTATTTATTATCTTAAATTGATTTTAAAGCTGCCCCGAGATCTTCAGATGATATATGTATGTATGTATGTGTATATATTTGTATGTATATGTACTGTATATACTCATGTATAAGTCTAGAAATTTAGGTCAAAAAACTGACCCAAAAAACCTGAGTCGACTTATCCACGGGTCAATGCAAGTACTGTATCTTAACTCTTATTTAAAAGAAGGATCCATCCCCTGGTGAAAAGCAAGAGTATAATCTGTCCTGGAAGCACTGACCCCCTTTACTCTCTCATCCATCCAGTCTTAAGAATAAGCACAAAGAGTTATGTCTGATGGAATTTTGGAAGTTATTTGACATTGTTTTGCTTTGCTTCATCCTTTAGATCCTTTCCTATATGCCCCTAAATTTTACCCTCGACTTATCCACGGGTCATAGCAAAATCCATAATTTTGGCCCCAAAACTTGCCCTCGACTTATACATGAGGTCGACTTATAGTCGAGTATATAAGGGGGTGTATGTATATATATATATATATATATATATATCTGAACTTAAATGGCTTGAGGTAAACATGCAGGGAGAAATCTTAGCCGTCAGAGGAAAAAAATGTCTTAGCTTACTTCTGAGAAGTAGGGGAAAGTAAAAAGTAGCAGGGAAATTCTTACATTCCTCTTTATGACCCCCCTGTTTAGGGCATTTAACAGGTCAGCTATAGTGATGGTGATTTTTTTCTGTTGGTCTTTTATTCTATTGCCTTTTGAACTTTTTATGAATTTCCACAATAAATCCTTGTATGTTCAGTTGAACGTTACCCAGTAAGTTGATTTAAACTGAAAATGTAAGGCATACGATTCACACCTGGTCAAGTGGGAGTAAGTGACATAGAACATCTGGAGGACTGGCTTGTAAAGCATTTATTAATAACAGAATTGCTCTTAAACTTTGAATTAGTTTGATTTAAATCTCACACCGTCAGAAGGAAACAAAGAGGGATACTTGTTGACCATCACTTGTGTATCTGCATTTTACAGCCATTTTGAAAATAAAGATGGATTATGTTTGTATGGTGGTGGTGGTGGTTTTTAATTGTGCCTTCATGCTTTCAGTTCGTTTGCTCTACTGGCAATTGGATGACAGTCTTAAATGAAGAATCACTGTGTTTATCTCAGCATGAGTATCCTGTACAAATAATAAAAACAAAACAGGTTTACTGAGTTTTAAGATTTAACACTTCTACAAATAGATAAACAGAATACACTGTTAGTTGCAAGGTTTCCATGAGCCAGAGCTTTTTCTGGAAAGAAGAAACATTCCTTTTCTAAGTTTATCCTGAATCAATTTATTATATTCAGTACAGATTATTTGTAAAACATGTAATCAGGATGGTCAAATTTAAAGAGCAGTTGTTGTGTGTTAGGACCCCAGTAGTTGAAGGTTGTTTTATCCAATTTTTTGACACTGTTTCATTCAGAGTCCTGACATGTATATAAGACTATATAAGTCCAGATCGCTGGCAATCAATGAAGACTTCTCTGGAAAGACTTCACCTGGAATACTGTGTTGAGTTCTGGGCGCCACAATTCAAGAAGGTAGTTGACAAGCTGGAGCATGTCCAGAGGAGGTCAACCAAAATGGTGAAAGGTCTGGAAACCATGCCCTGTGAGGCATGGTTGAGCTTAGGGAGCTGGGTATGTTTAGCCAGGAAAAGAGAAGGATAAGATATGATAGCCATGTTTAAATATTAAAAAGGATGCCATATTGAAGAAGGAGCAGCTCCAGAGATGGGGGGGGGGGCAAAGCATACAGCCCAGAAGGAACGGCCTCCAGTAGTGATTGCTCTGGGATTGCAGCAGCCATACGGCCTGCTCCCAAAGTGGGCTGCCGCCACAGTTCCAAACGGGCCACTTGCAGGAGCGGAATAAATCTGCTCCTTTTGCTGTCAGCGTTGGAGCGGCCTCCAGCATGTCTAAATGCCATGCCCCCAAAGTAGCTTGGAACTGCTTTATTTGCTCTTTCTGTTGAAGGCCTAGGTCATGGACCAGTGGACTCACACCACATAAACATTAGGAAGAACTTCCTGACAGTAATAGCTCTTGGGCATTGGAATATGCTCCTTTGATGTGTGGTAGTAGTAGTAGTAGTAGTAGTAAGATTTTATTCGGTCATTGACCAGTAGAAAAGTAATCAATATAATAATTACATAGTTTAAAATATAAACTATACAGATAAAAAACAATATCACATCAGTATTAAATCATCTATACAGCATTGTCGCTACCATTTGTCAACTGAGGACGCAAGTTACACACAATTCGAAGTGTGGTAGAGTCTCCACCTTTGAAGGTTTTTAAACAGAGGCTGGATTGACATCTGTCTCGAGTGCTATGATTGCGTATCCCTGCATGGCAGGAGGTGGGTCTGGATGGCCTTTATGTTCTCTTTCAACTCTGTGATGCTATGATTCTGTGTACTGTTTGTGATTCAAAAGTCTCAAAATATTGATGCCATGCAAACAAACCATTCTTTTCTGTTTTTTAAAAAAGAAAAAAAGTTTTGTTTTGTTTTGTTATGTTATGTTTTGTTTAAAAGCAGTATTAGCACCTTTTATAGACCGAAAGTCACTTTCTTACTTTAGGAAAACAACATGTACTATGTTTAACTTGGCTTGGCATAAAAGTATCATGTTTGATATATTAAGGATATAGCTTATTGAAGAAATAATTTCAAATATTTTTCAAAATATTATTGTTACAGATGTAGCTACACTGTCCTGAACTATAAAGACTACCTGAACTATAAGGAACCTCTTTTCTTTTGCCAATTTATGAGGAGCAAGAAAAAACAATCAAACAAGAAACACAGACACACACACACACACATTAAAAACAAGACACCATCAACATTAGTAAAATGAAGAAAATTAATTTTGTCTCTACTAATCCTCCATAGACCAAGAAGACATAAAGCAGTTCTCAGAAAAAGAAGTCAGAAAAAGAAACAAACACCAGGAATTACTATGTAATGAGACAGTGTACATAATCTTATATAAATATTTACCTGTTACATAGTAAAAATAACAGGGCGGGGGGGTACCTCAAATATTTTATTTATTGTTATAGAAATGTTTCATAATCTATTTTTTCTGTTGTTTCAGAAAAAAAATGCCAAGAAAATATCCCCATTTTTCTGTCTCTCTCCCACCCACCCCCCCAGACTTCATATCCTTGTATTATACTTGGAATATATTCATAGGCAAAAGAGATGTCTCTAAATTGAATGTTGTATGAAATTAAATTTCTACTGCCTGTAATCTCAAATGTTAGGTGGATGTTTTACAGATATTTAGTGATGCAAAGAATACCAAGACATTCTGTTATTAATTCTTGGGTTTAGTACCAAGGCCTGGGTCAACTTCAGTCAGGTTCATAGCATTTGTCTGAATTTTGGCCTCTCATTTTTTTGCATAGGAGTTGGGAGCATATGAGAAGAGCATTGGATAAAGGCAATTCAGTTATGCCTAAGAAATCTTCCCCACAGTTGACCCCACAGCCAGTTGCAAGCTTAGGCAAAACATAAGCTTCATGAAGATGACAGGCCTAACATATAAAGAATTGTTGCACAGTAACTGTAGCTTCAAAACAGAAATGCACAGAAGAACATGAAGACCCCTCCCTTCCTCGTTGCTTCCTTCCCTTCCAACTGTGGGATCCATCTGTGGGTTTATAGTCTTAGGCATACCGCACGTAGTTGAAGCAGGCTCAGCTATAATCCTTAGAAATTCTTTTTTAAAATATCATCATCATCATCACCATCATCATTATCACCGATCATAACTGTAGTCATACCAGGTAACATTTTGTACTACTCCCAGATGGCTTGAGTAACACCAAGACATGAAATATGTAAACATTGCAGTGCTTGGGGTAAGAGAGTTGACAAGAATGGGATATTTTCAGCTAGCTAAAACACACATTGTTTTAGTCAGGAATTGAATATCTAAGAAGAAATGGGGTGGCAGTAATAGTGAGGAGAGATGTAGTAAAAGCAGCCAAAGGATATACAGTCGCCCCTTCTAATGCACAGATCTGAGATCCGCACCCTTGAATATACACAGAGGGGTGACTTCCGCTTTTGCAAATGGCTTGCGTGCCTGTGCCGTGCACACAGGGGTGAACTCCATTCAAGCCTATGGGGCTTGAATAAACGCAAGCCTCCATTTTCATGAGGGGGGCTGAAACGGATCCCCTATAAAAAAAAAGAGCCAACTGTAATGCAAAGTCTGAATTAAAAATATAAATAAAGCTTCAGGAGGAAAAATATCAATATAGCCAAAACCCAAGTTTATGCTCCATCTATACAGGCAGAATAAGAAGAAATTAAAAAAAACTCTAAGCTGGAGTCCAGGAGGAAATTTATTCCACACCAAAATAGGTCTTCTTGTTAATCATAAGCAATTAGAGTGAAAAAGTAGAAAACAGAGCAGTACGAAAGATTGTAGGAAAATTTGGCCTAAGATCAAAATATTGAAGCTGAAGAGTGACAGGAGAGAAGCAGGAGAGAGAATTTTGTAAGGCCAACAGTTTGTTCATTGGAAACACGATCTTCAAGCAACTCAAGAGGTGACTGTATACATGAACGTCTCCTAAAGGCCAATATAGAAATAGATTACAAGACTGGAAGCAGAAAACAGAGAAGCTCCATTCTCTCTGCAAAAAAACAAGATCAGGGAAGATTGTGGCACAGTCCATAAATTAGTAATATAAACATTTAGTGTGAGCTAAAGAAGAAAACCTGACCAACCATTGTGCCACAATACATCCTGAAGAATGTAAAGACAATCCCTGTGGAATGTAAAGATAATATAAAAAAACAGATTTGCACTATTTGCACTATTATTGAGTGCCAGAACAACTCTCATTTGAAGCCAGGGACATTGTCAGGGAGCCATGCAAAAAGTCACCCTCTGTAGCCCAAAAGAAAGAGATGCCTAAGTGAAAAGAAGCCTTTTTGGTAATGATTTCCTAATATTCAGAGAATCTTATTCAGGGCATTCTACAAACAATAGAGAGTTTTCTTTGAATTGATTGTATTCTCTGTGTGGGTATGTGCCTTCAAATCATCTACGGTGACTTTATGACTTCCATAGGGTTTTCTTAGGCAAGGAATACTCAAAGGTGGTTCTATCCATTCCTTCATTTGAAATACAGCCTACAGCACCTGGTAGTATTTGGCAGTCTCCCATTCAAGTACTAACTGGAGCTGGCCCTGCTTAGCTTCCAAGTTCAGACAGGAGGTGTGCCTTGAGTGTTCTAAGGCTTTTATGTAAGAGTTTTTCTTATAGAAAAGGCTAAAAACACTAAAGGCACACATCCTGTCTGATCATGGAAGCTAAGCTGGGTCAGCTCTGATTAGTACTTGGATGGGCCAAAGAACCAAAAAGATTATGCTAAAATCTTTATGAAAAAGTGCTTTTTAAACAATAGATTTGAAGGAAGTGTTGTATTTAACAGTGGTAGAGGAGATAATTCCAGGCATCAAGCAAGAGAGAAGATGGGGAATTGTTAAAGAGAACAGGAGACATGGGGGTGGGAGTCGGGTGGGAGGGTTAGCTGATTGTTTTTACCTCTAGAAAACTGCTTGTCAGTCAGTCAGTTTAAAAAAAAAATGGGAAGAGGCGAGAGTTTAGGATTTGTTCCCATCGTCTCTCAGAGACAGTTCTGACTAGGACTAAATGAAGATTTCATTAAGTAATTTAAACTCCTGGAGGGCATGTAAATTAGGATGATTTATTACAGTGTCTTTCTAGAAACCTATTTCTTTGTGTGCCAAGTTTCTTTTTTTAAATAATCATAATCATAGTGCTGCTGCCATACAATTAGCTCAAGGATATCCTTGGCTGAACATGTTTAGTAAAAGCTACTTTCTATGAATTGCAACCACACAGATGCTACAGAATATTCAGAAATTTTGCCATAAATGCAATAAAATACAAACTATAGAAGCTACATTTGCAACCTTCCCTGAGTCCCAATTTCAGGGAAAAGGTGGGATCTAATGAAATACCACCACCACCACCAATCATTGTACTCTATACATCTTTGTATCAAGTTTGTAATACTCATAAATGTTGGTGAATTGAGAGGGCAATACTAGGGAGTCCAGTTCAGTTCTAGTCCAAGTGCTCACATTTAACAGCTCTAGCTTGTCAACTTCAATAGGATGAAAATGGATTAAATGTTTGGCATTTAGATATTGAATGGACTGAATGCAAAATATTCCACGGGCTAATTTTTAAAGCCCAAATTAGATGTTAACACGGTAACAAACAATATTAGATAGATAGCTAGATCAGCAGTTCTTAACCTTTTATTTACAGACCACCATTATATATAGTTACCGGTAGATACCATGGACCACATAGATTTAATTCAAGGTTTACAACCAGGGAGGCTGTCCTTATCCTAAACCAATGTCGGTCATCAGTAATGTATTGGATGATAACAAACAAATTGAAACTTAATTCAGACAATACAGAGGTGCTCTTGGTTAGCTGGAAGACATCAGGGAATAAGAATTCAGCCTGTGGTAGATAAGTTTACACTTCCTCTGAAGACACGGGTTCACAGTTTGGGTGTACTCCTGGAATCAGCTTTGAACCTGGAGGCCCAGGCTTCTCTGGTTTCCCAGAGTACTTTTGCACATTTAATGCCTGTGTTCCAACTGCACCCGTTCCTTGAGATGCCAGACCTCGAGATGCCATGGTGGCATATGCTTTAATCACATCCTGTTTGGACTAAGGTAACACGCTCTATTTGGGGCTCTCTTCGAGGAGTGTTCAGAAACTTGAACTGTCCAAAGAGCTGCAGCCAGACTGTTAATTTATGCAGGTTAGAGAGACCACACAATGCCCCTATTGAAGCTCCACTGGTTGCCAGTTTGTTTCTGGACACAATTCAAAGTGCTGGTTATGATCTATAAAGTCCCATATGGCTCATGTCTAAGCTACTGGCAACCCACATCTCCCTGTATGAGTTAGCCTGGGCTCTAAAATCATTAGGAGAGACCCTTCTCTCAGACCTACCACCATCGCAACCACAGTTGGTGGATCCATCACTTCAGATGTCAGCTCAGATAGATGTGACGGCCAGGAGTGCTTGTTATCAGCTTCGGCTGATACACCAGTGTCCCTTCCTGTGGCCTGGGGACTTGAAAACTGTGGTACATGCACTCGTAACCTCACGACTTGACTTCCGTAATGCGCTCTACATGGCGCTACTCTTGTGACTAGTCTGGAAACCTCAGTTAGTTCAAAACATGGCAGCTAGATTAGTCACAGGGAGATCGAGAGGTGACCCTTTAACACCGATTTTAAAACCTCTTCAGTGGCTGCCTATTACTTTTCAGGTACAGTACAAAGTGTTGGTGATGACCATTAAGGCTCATGGGTCCAGCCTATCTGTGGAATTACCTTCTTCCATATAATCTGCCCTATGCACTTAGGTCCTCTGAAAAAAAGTGTTGCAGCCAACAAAGACCAGGCTGCCCACGGTTACCCAGACGGCCTTTACATCTATTGCTCCCAAATTAGGGAATGGTGTTCCTGAGGAGATCTGACGTATTACCAACCTTGACAGCTTTTTTAAAAGCTATCAAGATGGATCTCCTCTGACAGGCCTTCCCGGAATATTTGACTTAGTCGTGCCACTGATATGGACCACCCTATTGACTATCACATTGACTGTCCTATTTTTGCCTTAGCAATTATTTTAATGATGTTAATTGTGTTTTATTATAGTTATTGTTATGTTGTACTTATTGATGCTCATTTGGGGTTAAGGAGGGAAGGGGGTTGTGGGATTTTATTATTTTGTATTGTATGAATTTTACTGATGTAAGCCACCTCAATCTTGTTATTATTATTATTAGATAGATAGATACTGTGGGAGCTGCCAGTTATAGCACAACAAAAGGGCAGGAGAGGAGTCTAGTAACCTTGTCTCCTCCAGCCATTTCCCTGTTCAAAAATTTCCCTTCCAACCCTACTTTCTGTCTGTGGAAAAAAAGATACAAAAAGTGGGGCAGGAAAGGTGTTTGAAGTGACTCTAAGTTAGCTATCCCATTTGCTTCGTTCTGCTGCCCCCTCCCCAAACTTGGGCCACTATGTATATTGTGCATCTTGGAGCAGAAAGATGGCTGTGTTGCTGTCATTGCTTGCAGTCTTCTGCTGCTAGATGCCTTACAACCTCTTAACATATCATGCATGAGCAGAGTTCACATAGCCATGCCTTTTAGCCCTTTGGTGGCTTCATCAGTCATTTGACTGTAGCTGCAAAATCAGCCTGTAGGAGGGTGTGTGTATATTTGAAGTTGCTTACAGGTTGTAATAGCTGGTTGGTGGGCTCTGATCAGCATGATAGGTTACCCCCTGTGTCCTAAGTAGAGAACAAATATGAATCTGGCAACAGGTCTGGTTATTTCAGATGTCTGCTAACTGCCTTAGAGATTGTACACTGGCTCTTTCCAGGAATGTTAATCAGCACATACCATATTTCTTAACATGGTCTGGGTGGGTGTGGGAAGTCTCTTAGGCATTATCATGATAAAGGCAAGCATGTTATTAGAACTGTGTTGTTGTTTTTAGCCTGTAGTTGGAAGAATAAACAGGCAAATACCCAGGAAAAGACAAATGAAAAAAAAATCCAGCACCTTCAGTTGTAGCCTGTTTTATTTTCCTAGTCATCTGTTCCAGCATTTGTGCTTTGTAAGGCTCTTGTTTGCACCTTACACAACAGATACACAAATTTGTCATCATAGTGTGCATTCAGTCCTGACTGAATTGTTTTCAGACATTGAGCTTGTATATGCTACCAAGACCCAAGGGAGAATATTAATTTGACACAGGTAGGGCCTAGTTGTGGCTGCTTCACCCAAGATGCCCATCTTGCAGGAATGGGTGATGTAGAATAAAGGAACACTGTACCCGCCAGGCAAAGAAACATCTTTTGATATGCTGAGTAGTATGGGTCTTGGCGTGAGAACAACTTTGAGACATAGGCATGTTTCTCTGTTGGTATTTGTGCAATGTTGGCTGCTACATTATATGATTTTCCCAAAGAAACAGAATTCTTGGAGCGAACAAGGAAAAATGAATGATTTTCATTGCTTCAGTGTGTGTGTGTTTATGAAGGACGTTAACTGCCGAGGGTTCCTGTGAGAAAGAGAAAGACAGCAATCAAATCTGATTAATGAATAAATAATAAATGTGGCATGAGTGAACCTGTGTCGAAGAGAGATTTATGTCTTTTCAGTTGAATGTCTGTAGAGTGTTTTTACCTGTGAAATTATAGACGTGGAGGGCTCTCTACATTCAATTGGGAACAGTGGTTTTCCAGATTTCCGATCATGCTAAAAGCATCTTCCAAACTTTCCAGCTGACCATGCATACAGCCCATACAAGCATTTGAAAGAATGCACATGGATATACGTGTAGCTTTCACACTCTGATCATGTCCCTGGCCATTCATTTACTCTGGATAGTGTTATAAACATGGGCATTTCCATTTTTTTATTGTGGAAGAAAAGTTTATTCGCCTCCATCTCTCTCTCTCTCTCTCTCTCTCTCTCTCTCTCTCTCTTTCTCTCTCTCTCCCTCCCTCCTTTCACTTTCCTAACTTTTCACTTCCTCTCTCTATCAACCCTCACCCACATCATGCTTTGGTTAGAATTGTTCTTTTTTATCATTTTAAACTGTTCCATAGAATTTCGTACTGAGGTGTTCTAGGGTTCACAGTCCTCTCTTCCTCAGAATAGAGAGGAGCCACACAGCAACTTTAGAGCAATGTTGTGTGTAGTGGAAGAGATGGCACCATTTGGAAAACAAAAAATTAAAAGCAACTGCCATTCTAATAGGGAAGGCTGTTTTATTTTTACATTAAGGAGGAGTGTTTAATGGTTTTTGTCTCTGATAATAAGGACAGCACTTGGTTTTTAAAGTTACCATTATGCATGATTAGCATGGACTTTTCCTCTGTTTGATTCATGGGTAGAATACCCTGGAAATAGTCTTGCTAAAACCATGCAGATTATTCTGTAGAAGCCACTTAGAGTGCAATCCTAACTCACAAAAATGGCTGAGGGCCAGCTGAGCTGACAGTGGGCCAACCAAAGCTGTGGTGAATGCAAACCTTTCTTAGTGTAAAGATGCTGGAAATTACTTATGACTATCATGGCTCTAGCCCAACTTTGTGCAAGCATAGTAACGGTTTCTTTGGCCTGGGAGAGGTTTGAATCTGGCACAGCTTGGCTCCTCTCTCATTTTGCCTCTTCTCCTTCTCCCCCCCCCCCACCCCCACCTCTGTTTCTTGGCTCCTGGCTATCTGATCTCAGCCAGCAGAGCAGTTGTACTGCCAGATTCCTCTGCTGGCTGATCTCTGACATCAGACAGCAGAAGGTGGGTATGCTGGCATAAGGACAGCTGGCGTAGAGGCCTCTGTCTCTTTGCAATTCCCCATTGCCAGTGCATCTTTGATTTAGAATTGCACTGTTATATATGGTTAGTTAATTCAGCAACTCATGGAGATGTTGTTCACGTATTATTAGCTTTCTAACATTCTTCAATTTTTATCTTTCTCCAACTACTGATGTCAGAGAATGTGGATTGCTTACTACTTCTCCCTGCCCAGTGCATAGGTTTTACCAGCCAAAGATGGAGAGCATCACTGAATGACTCTCAAAAAAAATTCTGGTGCTTTTATAGCCACTCGTTGACTACGTTTGCAAACCTCACTATGCTGACCATTTCATTTCTTTATCCAATTGATGTTGGAAGTGTAGGTAGATCTATCTGATTTGGCTTTTTGGTTTTATGTAGTACCTACTATGGAAGATTGTAAGGAGCAAGAACCTGGGATGGACAACAATGTTACTCTGGTGCCTTTTGAAAGACCTGCTGTTATAGAGAAGCTGACAAGCAACATGGGAAAGCGTAAAAGCTCCACCCCACAGAAGTTTGTGGGTAAGCTTCAGATGAGCACTTTTGTTGTTTGTAGTAAAAAGGGTAGCTTATTGTTAAATCCTAAACTCTTACATGTTCTCACATCAGAGTGGCATGCAAAAGGGAGGGGGAGCTGGGACGGGAGGAAATGTGGGAGGGCTAGATGAAAGTGTGGTCACTACAGTTCATCATGACCTGCAGTGCAACATCCAGTGAGTGCAGAAAAAATGAGGGGAAACTTTTTAAATAGTATAGCAATTTATCCCCTCTGGTTATAGACAAGTTTGATTATCTGAGGGCAAGAAATTGTAATAAATGGGTCAGAGCTTCACAGGTAAAAGAGGAAATGTTTTCTTTTTGTACTTAAAAAAAAATTGTAGTCCATATTTAATAAAGGGTAATTCTCTAGCCTTTGTTGTATAGCAGAAGACTGTTCAAAAGAGATGCATGTGTATGTGCCTCCAAGTCACCTGTCAGCTTACTTTGACCCCATACACACTTTTGAAAGAATATTGGCTGTTTAGTTCTTCCTGCATAGAATGCTGTTTTCTCATTCTTCCCTCAATCTATGATTGGTATCAAATGGGCTAGTTAGTCCTTTACGTGTGTCCATTCATTTTAGTTTCAGGTACTAAAAGATCTAAGGCTGCTGATGGCCTCTGTGTGTGTGTGTGTGGAGAGAGACAGCTTACAAGTTAATTTTTTGGACTATACTGTAGTTCCCAAAATTTCCCAGGCAGCATGGACCCTTTTTAACCGAGCAATCATAGGAATTACCGTTCCAAAAAAGTTACTTGCTCATGTTCTATTACATTTGTGGAAGTAAAGAAACCTAACCAGATGTGCTGAGTGCAGGGAGCTGTGTTATTGGAAGCTGGTAGAGAAAAGCTAGCAAATATAGAGGAGTCAGTGGAAAGCTAGTACATTTCTAAAGTTTAGTTTGTCTGAAACAGGAAGCAATTCAAGTAACTGTTGGATCGGTCACACACTTAAAATAATTGAAGCTTGTTTGTTTGTTTATCGTTTAAATATTTCTCTCTTTGGAGATCTCAGGGAACAGAACAGATACAGTTAAGAAAAGCAACTTGAAACAATAATAAAACAAGATATGCAAAGGTATCTTGTAGCACCATTGAGACTAACTGAAAGAAAGAAGCTGGTAGCATGAGCTTTCAGAGACTTGAGCCTACTTCCTCAGATGTTCAGCATAAAACCAAAGAGCAAACAAACAAGCCAAATAAAATAAAGGAAGAAGCAGATTCCCTGCCCTAAAAATACAGAGATAGAAAACATGTTTCCCGCTTAAGAAGAAGACAACAGAAATTGTCTAGAAGTATGGTTTCAAGATAAACAAAATATAGTTAAGTAAAACAGTACCGGTACGCTTTAAAATCCAACAAAATAAGGGAGAGCATTGGGTGTTGGCAGGAGGGGACATTGCAGCAAACCTCTGGTATTAGACAGCTTCAATTTCAGGAACTATTGCAAAAGTCTCTTCGGTTTTGGTATTTTTAGCTTGTGAAATATCAGCAAAAGGGTCTATTAGAGTCTGGGCTTTATGCAGGACTCATTATCCAAAGCCACCCACCCAGTGATGAGATGATCTAGGAGTCTGGGACTTTTCCCATTAATTCTGAGCTTAGCTGGGATCCTTAAACTAGTTTGAGAGTGGACAATATACTGTTGTGTAATTCAGAGTATTTGTTAAGGTGGGGAATTAATTGAATGGGCAATTAAGGCATATTAATTTTACAGAACACCTGCTCCTGGTGGCATATTGTTTATGATACATGGAATGTATTGTGCATAATGTGTCTTTCTGGATGGAATTCAGTGTGTTCAAAAACACACACACACACAAGTAGCTACCAAACGGTGAAAAAGGCAGCACGGCTTCTTACTGATATGGAGGGAAGAGAGGTAGCAGGGTGACAATTCAATGATAAGAATCATGGAGCTGCTCCGGGCTCCCAGGGGAAGGAAAAAGAGAGTGCATTCTATGTGTGAGTGTGTGCTTATTTCTTCCCCCCTCAAAACCAAGACCAACTGCTTCTTCATCATCTGAATTTACTCCCTTCCCTCCCCATTAGTAAGCACCTCCAGGGGTTTGACTGCAGGGCCAGAGCAAGGGAGAATGTGTGGAGCCAACCTGCTTGTATTGGTCTGTTGATATGTCTGGACATCAATGCCTGCATTTTGAACTCTCCCTTTAGGGATGTGGCGATGGGGATCGTCATAAGTGCTTGCACTTGTGTTGCTACATCACTGCACCCCGCTCCATTGAACATGAACACATCATAACCAATTCTTGTATTATATTTATTTGTTCATTTTAAAAATCCATATGTTGCCTTCTGATGTGTTTTGAAATGATAACATACATAGTGAAATAAATAATAAAACACTGGCAGGATGAAAATGCAGCAGATGAAAGCAGGCAGAAACAGCAGAGAGGAATGGCATGTGTGGCCCCCTTTGGAGGATTCTAGAGCTCCAGAGGGCCCCCTTTGGAAGAAAAACAAAATATAAATTAAATAAAATTACAAAACAGAGTTAAATCAGCATGTTTATCTGAATTTGAACTAACAGTGGCCAAGGCTACTTTGCTTTCTATGTAGTTGCTATGCTCATGTTTGGTCTTTGTCTCTCCTTCTTCCTTTTTTCAGTATTACTGGGCTGAAAATGCACTTGCACGCACATACACCCCCCCCCCAATGATTTACTTTGTGGAGCATTTCCCATGTGACAATTGTTTGGAAGAGAGATTGAGCACAAACATGCAAGCTAAGTAGCCTTTATTGAAAGGGATTGCAATTGCCCACTCAGCACCAAATGCAGTGTTCTTGGCTAAAGGTTCTACCTTACTCATAGTGTGAAATAAACATTGAAATCTAAAATATACTCACTGGTATGTAAATGATATAAGATAGAAAGTGAATCCATACTGGTGAAGGATCTGGAAACCGTGCCGTATGAGAGACTTAGGAAGCTGGCTATGTTTAGCCTGGAGAAGAGAAGGTTAAGATGTGATACAATAGCCTTGTTTAAATATCTGAAAGGGTGTCATATTGAGTCTGGAGCAAACTTGTTTTCTGCTGCTCCAGGGAATAGGACCCAGGGCAATGGATGCAAACTACTAGAATAGTGATTCCATCTCAACATTAGCAAGAACCTCCTAAGAGCTGTTTGACAGTGGAACACACTCCGTCGGAGGGTAGTGGAGTCTCCTTCTTCAGAGGTTTTTAAACAGAGGCTGGATGGCCATCTGTCAGGGGTGCTATGATTGTGTGTCCCTGCATGGCAGGGGGTTAAACGGGATAGTTCTTGTGGTGTCTTCCAACTTTATGATTCTATGACAATCTCATGTAATAAATGATTATATGAGAATGGCTGTTGACCTTTCCATTTCATTGTATTTACCAAACACTTACTCTCCTTAGGAAGGTATTGCTTGAGACAGATGTTGGGTTCAGATTTTAGACTTACATTTGTGCACAGTTTTTGCTAGTCCATTTCTCAAGTGCTCACTTGAACCTGGGGTCACAGAAGCAACAGCAGTTCAGGCTCATCCTTCTATTATCAAGGAAGTGTGTGGGGGGGGGGAAAGCACCACGGAACCAGAAGGACAAAAAATCATAATGTACTTCCTCCTCAGATCAGATGTAATCCAATTTGCCAAGCATCAAATCTGGTGTGTGGGAACAAATATAGCATACATTGTGGCCCTAGCATTTTGGTGACACAAGAAAGAGCAAACGTATTACAGTTCTTGCACTATCAAGATAATTAAGTACTTGATTGAAGATTAAGTATTTCAAAACAATTTTATTGTATCCTTGCAGTAATCCTGAAGTATTGCATCCATCTTACATCACTGCATCCATTTTACAGATGGGAAATTGAGGATGACAGATTGTACACCACTCAATGACACTTTGCGTGTGTATATGGAGGGAGGGAATACCCAAATTAAAGCCCATTCAGCAGAGCAGAAGACTCTGGAACAACCTAGTTGTCATTTATAAAGGTTGCTACAAATTGCAAACATCACAATATTTCCAAAATGCCATTTCCCAGAAGAAATGTAACACCTCCCGGCCCTGAAATGCATTTTTGAGCTTCTCCATCTCTCTTTCCAGCATTACTTCACCCTTATACAGCTAAGGTTTCCAGATTGGAACTTCTGTCGCTGTTTTTATTTTATTTTTATATGCTCATTTATTGATTTTAATGTTGTTGTGATTTAATCCTATTTTAAGGAGGGGAAGTTGGGTGATGGGAGAGTATATTTTAATTGTATTGTTTTTTAACCTTGTTGTAACCCGCCCCGATTGCTCGTTCAGAGGGGTGGGCTAGAAATAAATTATTATTATTATTATTATTATTATTATTATTATTAGGTCTGTGAATTATCCATTCTTTTAATATGTTTACCTTACCTTATATTGAATGTATTTATACATTATACTCTGTTTTCCTTGATTATATTATTAATCCTCAGAAAACCAATAGAGATATACCTTTCCTCCTTTACAGTAGGAGCAACAAAGCTGAAAAATAAAGAGGTTCCCTGGTCTCATAAGCTGGACACAAATACTTCAGATTGTTTTAAATTCAACTCAAGTATGATGAGCTAGCAAACAATGCAGTCCATCTGGAGTTGTAGAAGAAGGTGTCATGGTTTGGCATAGATGTGGCTAGAAGTCTGTGTCTTCCTTATCTGTAGCTTGATCTCAGGTGGTATTACGCACTGAGCAATTTCAATGCTATGGGTGAAGTTTCAGAACCATGCCATGCTCCTAAGGCAGGAAAAAGTTGGAACAAACTGTCCAAAGCCAGGTATTGGATAAACCTAAATGGAGTAAACAGTGTTCACTCTTTTCAAAAATGCAAGTTATCCTGGAAATCTTCCTGTGCAGTGAACTTGTATGTGCGAGTGCATGTGCTCAAGTAAAATTCTTTTGATAACTATGTTAAAATCAGCCACAGTTTTAGCAACATATATCTCTTCATTGATACAATCTTTACACTTTTTTTTCCATTTTAGAAGAGCGGCAGAGAACTAAAGGTAGAGAACTAAAACAAAAGTCTCCATTACAGTATTTCATCAGCTCTTCTGTGCCAGCATGTGTCTGTCCAAAACAAACAAACAAACAAACAAACACCCAATGGTGCAGTTAGGTAATGGTAGACTCTAGATTTAATTACCTTCCGCGCCACCCTCTAATATTTATATAGCAATATATGTTATTTTACAGAATACGGTAAGCCAAGCCTGTTATGTTTAGGGTCTCTCCAGCCACAATCCCCAAATCTTGATCTTTCTGTTCCAAGGACTTGCCCTAATATCCTGAAGGTGTGTGGCTATAGAGTAAGAATATTAGAGGATTTCCCCCCCCCTCCCTGAAATTTTCCTTCATCCCTCAAATTTCTAGCATTTAAGTAACTTGAGTCCCTATTTTGGGAGAAAGATGTAATATAAGTAAATAAAGTAGTAATAATAATAATAATAATAATAATAATTTAAAGTTTCAGTTGAACATTTAGAAGTGCATTTGACTCTTGGAATCTGCTGGGGTTTGGTTCCAGAACCCCCCATAAATACTAACGTCAGTGGATTTTCAAGTCCCATTATACACGGTGGCATATTAAAGTGGTGTCTGTTATATCAAATGGCAAAATCAAGGTTTGCTTTTGGGAATTTATATCTTTTTGGAATATTTTTAAGCCTGGACAGTTGATTCTATGGATAAAGAATCCATGGATATGGAGGGCCAGCTGTACATGCTAGGAATCCAAAGAAAAGGGGCAGGCAAAGTTACCAAGGAAATGCAAACATAACAAAGAGGAGAGTTCTAGTTGGGATACATTTTTAATGCATCATTCTCTGCAGTGCTGGAAATTTGGGGATGGGCAGAATTCTTATTTGGGGAGGGATAATGTCCTCATTTTACCTGGCTACACCTTTGCTTCTGAGGTCCCTTGTGAATATTGGTTCTGTTGAAGGGCACCGATGTGACTGTGAGGGGCCACTTCATGTCAGAGCAGAAGAGGGAAGTTAAAAGGAAGGTGTTTCCTAGGTGGCATCCCATGATGTGGTTAACTGTATTGTAGGCAGCTTACTTTAGTTAAAGAACATGAAATGATATTTTGTGTAGTAGTATACAAAGAGATAGCTGTTGTGATGCAAGACTACCCTTAAACCTAACTGTGAAGAAGACATTTCTACCATGAATGTTCATGGACATGGTCCACTTTGTTTATCATACATCTTTTTTTTTTACTTGTCAGTATACTTTATTCTCTTTCCTTCTCTCTTAATCCTTTCTCAACCCTTCCCTTTAATATCTTTTCTTTCTCCTTTTCTCTCACTGTTCATCCTTTCTTTTCCCTACCTTTATACTGTTTCTCCTTCTCTTCTTTCCTTTTCCTTTTTATCGTCTACTTTTCACTTTGTATCCGTTTCTCCCTCACTTCCGTTCCTTCTTTTTAACCCTCTCACGTTCTTACAACCTTATCTTATTCAGCCTTCTTACTTCTTCTCTCTTCTTCTTTCACTTTCTCTATACCTTCTCTCACACGCTTTACCCTTTCCCTCTTTTCTCTTTTCCCTCTCCTCCTTCCATCTTTTTCCTTTCCTCCCCTATTTCTCTTTATGTCACTTCTTATATCTTCTTCAACAACAATTCCCCTTTGACATAATAATATAAAATCTGCTTTGTTTAAAGTGCTTTTTATTTTCTTCTCCCCCACCCGCCGGTTACCTGACTTCCTACCCTTGGTATTAGTCATTTATGCTATTTCTGTAAGTGAACCTATGCACTTGAAGAATGGGGCTGAGTCCACAAAAGCTTGTGCCAGAAATTTCTGCTTTCAAGGTGTGCTACTTGAATATTCCAGTCACTATTGCAAGATAAAATATGAAAGTTGAGTTGCCTCTCAACTTTTGTGGGAGCTGGATCACAGGATTGCTGTGAAAATGGAAAAAACATCAATACAAGATGCTAATGTCTTTTACCATTGAAAACACTTCTCTGGGCCTTTATATGTCTTCCAGTGTGATTCTGTGGCCAATTGCTAGCAGAAGGTGGCCATAGGATTGCACTCAAGGATCTAGAATGCTTACCGAGAACATATTTCTTCATAGTGTTTACTTCAGCAGTGGAGCACAGTAATCCATAGATAATCAAATCTGCAAATGCTTAACCTGCAGATGTGGAGGGGAAACTGTATACAACTTCGACTATAGCTAGAATTTCTTGGTGGTAACATCTCTGGCATTTCAATAAAAAATGCTGTTCACAGAACTGCTAAAATACTACTATACTACGGTTAGAGATAAAATGGAAATTTGTCAGTTTCCCAACTGGCGCCAAGTTTGGTTTTTCCAGGGCCTCAAGAAACTTATTTTTGCTTGGAGAATGTTGGTGCTGTTCTACACTGAGATAAGATAGCTATATATATCAGAAATCCCTAATTAAATAATGTCACATTTTCTTGATTTTAGGTTGCTTCATTGCTAATTTTCACTTTGAATCTTGTACTCCAGGTTGGACCCCGGACTTGAAAAATATGTATGCATGTGTCAAAGTTTGGTGTGTGCCTTCTAGAGTGCTTGAAATAGCATTTCCTAATCCATAGTACAGGAGTTTTGTAACGATTGGTATAGATATCTAGCTATGGTATCTAAATGAAATATATATTTATATAAAATAAATAATATATAATAAATATTTATATTCTGTCGTCTGTATTTGTTAATGTAAAGTGAAAATTAGTTCTTATTGAATGTGAACAAAAGCAGGTGGAAATGTTGGATGCATTACTTACCTTGTGGAACCATTAAATTTGTTTATGAACGGTGAAGTCAGAAAATGGAACACTATGAATTACTAAGGGTTAAATCAAAGTGAAATACATTGGAATTCATTTTTTATGCTTCCATATTCTGATTCCACATCTGCTAATTTATTAAATGTCCCACTGAAATACACAGTCCTGTAAACACTGAAGTAAGCCCCATTAAACTCGATGAGACTTGTGTCTGAATGTGCATATATGAGATGGTGACAAGAGACAGGGCTTACTTGGTGGCTGCTCCCAGGCTCTAGAATTCTCTCCCTTGAAAGCTGGATGGCCCCATCCCTGCTCTTCTTTTGGCAGCAGATAAAAACATTTTTGATATGTCAGGCTTTTTCAAACTGATGAGGGTTGGGCTTTTAAAATTTTGTGCAGTTCAGATGTCAAGGTTTGTATATAGTTTATAATACATTTTAGTATTTTAACGCGTACTATTTTTAACTTTTTAAACTTTATATTTTATTTTTATTGCTGTTATGCTGGTGCTACATAGGGCATTTTCTTGCTTTTTTAAAAAAAACAAAATATCCCATCTATGTTTTCTTTCTCTGTATGTGATTTTCTTTTTCTTTTCACTGTTCTGTTCATGTAGGAGAGAAGCTCATGAGATATGGTTATCCAGATATTCATTTTGATGCGAACTTACCCTATGAGAGAGATGCTGAACTGATGCAGTCTCACATGATGGACCAAGCGATCAACAATGCAATCTCTTACCTTGGGGCAGAAGGACTTCACCCACTGATGCAGCACACACCAAGCACAATTGCTGATGTGGCCCCTGTCATAAGCTCAGCTTATGCTCAGGTCTACAACTCTAGCAGGATAGAAAGGCCGATGAGCAGAGAAACTACTGACAGCAATGAAAACAACATGGACGGCCCTATTTCCCTTATCAGACCAAAGAGTCAACCCCAGGAAAGAGAGGCTTCTCCCAGCAATAGCTGCCTGGATTCCTCTGACTCAGAGAGCAGTCATGAAGACCACCAGTCCTTCCAAGGAAACCCTGCCTTAAATCCCAAAAGGAAGCAAAGCCCTGCTTACATGAAGGATGACTCCAAGGCTTTGGATGTCACTAAAGCATCTCAGGGCTCATTAAAGGATATCTACAAGGTCTTCAATGGAGAAGGAGAGCAGATAAGGGCCTTTAAGTGTGAGCACTGTCGGGTTCTTTTCCTAGACCATGTCATGTACACCATCCACATGGGATGTCATGGCTACCGGGACCCATTAGAATGCAACATTTGTGGCTACCGCAGCCAGGACCGTTATGAATTCTCCTCACACATTGTTCGAGGGGAGCATACGTTCCATTAGGCCTTCACTTCCAAAGGGGACTCTGAAGTAGAAAAGCAAACAAAACACTGCACATGAAGAAATACTGCACTTACAATCCCACTTTTCCTCAGACATTGACACACCTTTTGTCATTGCTATTGCTGTTGTTCTTATTTCTATTTTTTTTAAAAGAAATGTTATTTTTGTTGCTAACTTTATTCTGTGTATCCACTCTCACTTGGCACCAGTGGTGAGGTGGGAAGGAAGGAAAGGAAGGGACCAGAGAATAGTTTTGTTTAGCTTTTGGGGTTTTTTTGTTTTGGTTTTTTGTTCTTATCGTCATTGTCTTTGAGTTTTGCTCTGAAAACTGGTGTTAACTTTTTAGTGGGAACTGAAAGGCAGTCCGTTTCTGTCTCAATATTTTTTCCATACACTTTGTAATACTGCAGGTACTACTAAACTCCACTAGATGTTCTAACATCTAAAAGCAAATTGTCAGCTTTTGACAGGTTAATGATTTCAGGTAGATACATTTCAGAGAAAAGCCCTTTCAAATATGTAGATAAATTTTGGGTAACAGTCTGTTGGGTTGAATTTATTATTTTGCTAAATTATCCAGTTGGGGAGGGGAGGCGCAGTGGTGAGGGAGGTCTCATATAAATGCTAACCCATATTCTGTAGTTGTAGGAGCAGAAGCAAATAACAATATTCACTCTGAATTTACTTCTAGAGGTGAGCTACCTTCCTCGGGACTATGTTGTTTTTCTGCAATATAAATGTGTATGTGTAACACTGAATCATATAACAGAAGCTTGATTTTACATATGAATTGACATCTTCAGGACATTGGAAGTCCTACAGTCTTATTTTTTACTTATTCTAACATGCACTTTTTTAAAAGAAAAGAAAAAAACTGCTGGACTACTGGTATCAACTTCTGGCATAAATATTGATTTCCCATTTTTATACAGGCACTCAGCCTTAATTAGTTGGGCCCTATGTACAAAGAGAAACTTTTTCAAGTCTAGTTGTTGGTTGGGGGAAATTACCATTGGTCTCTAAGCATACTTACTCAGAAGTAAGCTGCATTTAGTACTATAGGCGTTTACTCCTTAGTAAGTGTGCTTACTTTAGAAATACAGAGAATTGATGTAACAAATTCTGCTGCTTTAGAATATCAGATATACTAATCACAAATGAATTTTAATTGTGAACGCTTTTTAAAATTATTTTCTGCAGTGTTAACCACTTAGCAGCCATCTAAATTGAGGCTTAGAATTAAGAGAGCACTAGAGGTTGGTCTCCTGCAAGTTCAGTCTTTGGATTTGCTTATGTAATCCTGAGCTTACTACAGTTATTGATGATCCAAGGATGTTATTCTGAATCAACAGTTCTGGTTTACATACGCAGGAATTTCCAAGGAATGTAAGAGCTACTTTGCACATGCCACTTTTTCTGGAAAAGTTGATGTGGGGAGAGGGGGGAAAGGTCGCAAATAGTTTATTTTGTCCCATGTACACTTTTGCAGCTACAATGTGTAGTAGCTTCAAAATACGTATGTGTATAGTAAGACAGACAGTTGTTTTATGCACAGTAGTGTATGCAGGGAGAAATGATTTCTCCAAACTATTGAGGAAAAGTGTCGTGTCTGAAGCAGGCTTTAGTTCTTGTGCATGCACACATGCACCATGTTTGCAATACTGGGTCATAGTCTCAGGTTACTCTTCCTGGAGTTTATAATCATTGGGGAATTCTGCCTGTAGTTGCTTACCAGAGATAATGACTTCTTATTGTTTACATGATCACTTACTCCAAAATGAAACAGAACTGAGCAAAGAGCCCTGAATTATCCAGAGGTTTAGTTTCTTGACTGACAACTCTCTTCAGCTTCCAGTTAATCCCTTGATCGTATTAGCAAATGAAAGATTAAAGTGCATTAAGAGGTTACAGATTTTGAGGTTGTGGTTGTGTAAACAAGCCCTCTGTTGACTGTATACATTAGGGGAGCTAAGGATCTAGAGTCAGAACTTCAAATTTTATTTTTTAAAAAAGTATTTGCTTAGTGATATCAGTGGCTACCTCACATTTTTCTACATCCTTTGTTGCTTTCCTAGTTTTGGTGTAGAGATCTTTGCATATCTTGTTGCAGAACTGCAGACAGAGTAGATAACGCATGCATGCTATTGATGTGGCCAAGTTCTAAGATTGTTTCTTAACTCTTGAGAAAATTAGTGACAGTGTTTGGTTTAACATCTATTCATTATCCCACCCAGAATAAATACGTGTACATCAATTCCTTGGGGTCTAATTGTATGTGAAAAACAAACTTTTTTACACCCTCTGAGTAAAAAGATAGGCTGGACAAACAACTATCCTGGATATTTACCTGATGTCTCTATAACAGCCACGCCTTCCCAATAGCAAATCCAACAACTTCTCTCCCTTGAACTGCATGTGGAAGTAGCTTCGAATCTCAGCAAAAGAGGGTTTAGACCAATCTGACTAAAATCTAAATGTGTGACTTCAGTAAGTATTTTTACTCATTACATAAGTCATTGCTGCAGACGTACTTGCTGTCCATTTGCTCATGCCATCTTTTTGTTAACGTTTTCAAACCTGCAGAAGTGGTAGGTTGGAAATGAGTGGCTTTAATCTGAAATGTTGTTCAGATGTCTTCATCTGAGATAATATATGTTTGAAAGAGACAATACATGGAAACCAGATTATTCTACAGCTATTTGCCATCATTTGATGGGCTCATGGAGAAATTACTAAAGGCTTAATTCATACACTAATCTACAATGCAATTCAAACTAGCTTAGTGATGTAAAGTACGGATTTCATGGAAGGGCAGTTCTACTCATATTTGCATGCCAGGGATAGTTAGTTGTATCCAGCTATGTCTGTCTATAGCAAAACAGACACTGCTAGTGTAACAGATTCTCTGCCTACCTGTAGGACCTCTAACTCTGTAGGCCTCCCCAATTCCAGAGAACAATTGAGGGATGTGGAGGAGTACAAGGGGATGGCAAGAAAGGAAAGCCCTGCTGTGTAAAGGTGAAGCCACTTGTTGACATTGGATTTTACTCATTGTCCTCATTGTTTGCCCAATCATAAATTCCAAATTGTGGGAACAAATTCTCTGATCTGAATATATCCTCAATCGTTTTTCCAAATTACCTTTCTATAAACTAAAATGTCCCAAATGGCTCTTCCTGCTATTTCAGATGTTTTTAAAAACTTTCAGGTAGGTAAGGTTCCCACAGGGAAAGAGCCATTGGTGTGTGCACCTGGCTCTCCAAATTCATCTTACAGCAGCTCTCTCACTTAAATCCCAACGAAGCTGGTTGGGTGGGTTGGTTGATCTTTCTTTCTTTCTTTCTTTCTTTCTTTCTTTCGCTTTGGAGAGCAGGGCTCTAAAAAAGGGTTTTGATGTCTGAGAGGTCACCATCTTGGAGGGGGGAGATACATGAAACACCCATGTGCTACTTTGAAGTCAGGCTGTTATAATCTTCACCATCAAAGTTTCTGTCTCTTGGTAGGAAACTAGTAGGACAAACTAGTAGGAGAAAGGTCTTGCCCTACTAGTTTGCCGATATGCCATTTCTTTCTGTGCTTCTGTTGTTCTGGAATTGAAAGGGCTTTCCATAATGATAATATCCTTTCCATGCTTATAACAACTCCAATTCTTTCATGGCTGAAGGGAGTTATGAAAAAGCTGTTTACAGCTACTACTATTACAAAAAGGAGAAAATGTGCCCAAATTGTACCAGCCACACTGTCCCATTTCATTGTGTCATAAATTCCTGGGCTGTTTCTGGAAGAACCCTAAGAGCAGAAGGCTGGACAAGGCAAAACTATCCTCTGGAGAAAAAGCAGTATTTCTGGCATTGTTCTTCTTGGTTTAGGAACCTGTGAAATATTTTATTGTCTTTGTAAGGTTATAAGAACAACAAGGCTATATTCTAGAGCAGTGGTTTCCAGCCGTTGGTCCTCCAGGTGTTTTTTGACTTTTAACTCCCAGAAGCCCCTGCCACCTTGGCTAGTGGTCAGTAATTCTGAAGTCCAAAACATTTGGAGGACCCAATTTTGAGAACCACTGCACAAGTATTCTTCACTGAGCTGCAGTTTTCTCATGTCTTCTGTGAGAAAGGGTGCCCAATGCATTGAGGCGACCCACTGAAAAAAATTGCCATGAGATTTTTCTCCCTTCTACAAGAACAAAAAACTCAGCAAGCCCTCCCCATGTTTTTTTTATTATTTTTAATTTCAACCCTCCCCCCGATTATAATTTTGCACACAGGTTGAAGTTTGTGAAAAAGAGTCTTTTTTGTAATGTTTGCTTAATATTTGCTTTTGTGCAGTTTTGGGAAAGATGTCCTAAATTACACAGAATTGATGAAAAGTGCACAAAAACTCATAATCTCCCACAGCAGTGAGAAAACCTTAGTAATTTTTCATTCTCATGTGTAAGCAAAGATTGAAATCTTATAAGATGAAATTCTTACAAGCTTCCATTTGAAGCTTCTTGATATTATGTTGATACTAGTTTAGCCAGCTCAATTCAGCCAGTTACAAGCTCAGTTCGGTCCTACTTTCCCCTATCCTTTTGAGATGGGATCAGTTTAGAATTACAAAATGATAGGCTTATTAAGTACAAAAGGACCTGACACATTGTTTGTATAGTAAAATGCATATTACCAGATTCTATACTGGCAGGGGACTAGGTATCAGAAAAAGTTTGGGATCTTCACAAATTTTCTGGGGTTTTGTTTTTGCTTTGGTTTAGTTTGGTTTTTTGAGGGGGGGGCAATTCATTATGAAATCTACAGATTGTATGGGGGATATTTAGGGTTGCCAGATATCCATCATTATCAGGGATGTCCATTATTTAAGTCGAGAAAACTTGTCCCTTATAGGTCTAGAGGCTTATATGGGATGTTACCTAGTAAAGGGATGAAAAGCATTTATATAGATTGAACAGGGTTTTTTTTGCTGGAGCCCTTGACAAAGACAGAAATGTGTGCATCATATAATTTATTAATGTGGACCAATACATTAATTTTACAGACAAATAGATGGCTAAGGTAACTGAAATCAATACTTTCATTTGGTATTTAGGTAGTGCACAAACTTGTTAATATCTACCTCTTGACTGTCAACCCCTACATGTTGTGAATTTCTTCTGTCCTTGATTGCTTTTTTTGAAAACATGGCAATACTAGGCATATTTCTAAGTACTATATAAATTGGATGTTTGCTGAACATCATAAATGCCTAACTGATTCATACCTGTAAACTTCTGCTGAAAAAATGTGTGCCCAAAATTAACCAGATCATAAATTATCTGTTCTATTTAAAGTATTATTTTGATCATTTTGAAGAAATAGAAACACCTCTCCCCCCCCAAAAGTATTTAATAATATGCTTTCTAGAGAACTTGCACTATAAGGATGCTCAATATTACACATAAGATTATTATAGTAAAATTAGTTAGAACAGTGTGAAGTATTATTGCGAGACCAGTAGTTTAAGCTGGTACATTTGAACCCTGCTTTCTTTGTCCTGTTTTAAGGCTGCAGTCCTTAAAACATATCAGAATAGCTTTGGCAAAGAGTCAGTGAGCTCAGTGGTTTTACCAGCTGTTGAAACTTGTGAGCATATATAAAGTGAAATCTCCTATCTTGATCAAAGTAATAGTGAAATTAAAAAGTGCAAAAGAAAAGTTTGAATGTGCAATGAAATGTCATTAGTCTGTGATGTCAGCAAAATAATTCAATCAGTCAATTAATTTATTACAGTCATAGACCAGCAGAAAAGGAAAGATAACAATTTTTACCATGAGGCAACATAATTCAAATAGGTCATTTTTGCCATTTATTCGGTCTTTAGCTTCACTAATGAAGAATATTTGACATTTTTCATAGTTGGCCTTAATTTTACTAGCTGGAATTCAGATGTCATTCATTTTAGTAGTTATGTCTTAGAGGGAAGGGAAATATTGAAGTTGTTCAGAATATCTTACTTACAAATAAAGAATGGTTCTTTTATTAATAATTGGGGCATATTTTTTTACGATGAATTTTTTTAAAAAAACTCAATTTGAAGAAACGGAAATGTTTCTTTCATTTTTGGGGGTTTAGCTCAATTTTAATTTAGCTCTTTGAACATCATTTTGTTAAAACTCTTGAGCAAGCATTATATCTGAATGAAATCTTCCAGTTGGCACCAGTCAGATCATACCCGTTGCTTGAAAACTTTGAACATATACAGAGCTATCAAAAAAAGGTTTTGTACTTTGTTCATGTTCATTAAGTTTTATTTGGATTTTTGCAGCAGATTGGAAATATGCAATACAGCAGTGGCTTTTGCAGTGCTATGTGACCTCACAAAATCCATGGATTCTCAACTGGGAAGGGATGTTTCAGGAATACATACATTTTTTGGATGTATACTGGATGCCCAGCCTGTTGAGCCTCACAGTTGCCTTTGTTCAGCTGAAATTGTGATCTTGGACATACTCAGTGGCTGCAAGGGGAAATAGGCAGTGGTGTTCATGCTGCCTTCAAAAAAGCTTGTCTACGCTCCATGGTCCTGTACTCAGGAACCCTCCAATAAACCCAAGGTTTACTTGCTGGAACATTGTCTTTCAAAACCATTTCCTGGGAGCTTCCCATTGGCCTTAAACATGTCTAAAAGAGACCGTTGTTTGAACTGAATCCCTGACTCCCAGAAAAGAAAGAAAATGGATAGCTTCATATAAGCTTCAAAGTTACTAAAGTACAAAGGAGCCTGTCTTTTTCTGTTCTGAGCATTTTATTCCAAATGTTACAGAAGATGGAGATTAAAATTAAAATTCTTTACTGTCAGCTTCCTGGGAGAATATATATTGCTTTCAGTAAGAATTTAAAACTTACCATTTTCAAAATCAATAAACTCAAAGTTCAGTTGTCAGAAATAATCAGGGAGCGGATTTAGAAATCAGTTTTTTGGTACTATTTTGTTTTTTCAGTATAAATTCTCTTAATTCACCCATAAAACTAAGTTAAGGACTTTAGGTGTCTTAAGCCCCTACAGAAGGGATTCTGAAGGCCCCATTCCCACCACAGTGCCTCTAGAATGGCCAAACAGTAAATACTATGAGAAGATGATGCTGGTAAAGGAAATTGAGCTTGGAAAAATTTCTTTTTGGGCCACAATTTTCATAATCTCCCACCCAGTTTTGCCCCTTGTCATGCTGCTTGGGGGATGCTGGGGGCTGTAGCAACTTTTCCAGTCCCTGTTATTGATATATTCTGGATGTGCATGTGGACCTGTCCTGGCATTTATAGGAAAAACCTTTGTTTCCCCAATGCTGAAAAACAAATCCCCAAAACTAAGCATGAATACACACATACACACTCTTCAGACTTTTCTGTTTAGAAGTCGGTATATCATTTTAAAAACTGGAGGCATGATCCAGCAAATCTAAGTTCTTTGAAATCTGAAGTACTGCTGATTTCCATGAGAGATTGCTAGGCATATGGCAGAACGCTCTTATGAGTTACAAGGACTGGATTATGGCTTGTGTATTTCAAGCATGTCTCAACTTGACAGTGCACAGTAGAAGTAGATGTTTATGTCTGATCCTGCAGCCAGAGAAAAGTTTGATTAGTTTTGTAATAATAATAATATGCTAAAACTGTGAGCAGAGGTTTGATGTTTTCACATTGTGACCATACTAACGCTTTATGTCACATGTTGGAGTTGGGGCTTTCTTATTTGATTTCGGGGCCTCTTCATGTCCTGTTTTCCAGGCTACTTTGCAGTTTCACATTAGGTTCAATCTTGTTTCCCATAGCTGTTGGCTACATTTTTTTTACATTTTAATTTGTTGTTGTCTGTTGATTGGCTGTACAGTCTGTTTACATATTTTTGTACTTGAGTATAGTTTTGTATTTAAAAAAGCAGTTGATCTGATATAATATAAATATAAATGTGTGTGTGTGTGTGTATATAGTCTTTGTAACACTTTCAGACTAGGGTACTTAATGATGACAGAGCTATGGAATTGTAATACTGTATTTGCCTTGCTTTATGTTGATTTTTATTTTCTGGTTGTACTTTTTTATTTTCCTAAAAGAGTGTCCTTTTATGGCAGACTGGAAATTTGAATGCAAAATGTGCTTAGAAAGATTTAAACTTTTTAAAAGACACAATTTTTCCCTAGTGGAACAGAATATGGTTTTGCTACTGTTCTGTCTCACCCTGCCCCATTTATGCTTGACATTCATTCTTGAACCTTAATTTTAAGCCATGCTTCTTGCAGGCTCGGAGCCATTTATCCATATTGTTTCGTCTAAAAGCGGGAAAAATCTCATTAGACTAAGAGTTCCATTCATGTGCAATACTTTCTCTGAAAGTTTTATAGTTCATTAAATACATCATATACCGAAGCAAACTGTTGACCAGAGAAATCAAACCACGTGGCCAGTTTTCAACACAGTGATTTCTAAAACTTGCTGCTGTCAGGGATTCCTCCCCTTTTCATTTCTTGTAGGAAGGATCCCTTGCACCTCTTCTGTGGAACCCCTAGCACATTGGAGAGAATTCTGGGGCACATCCTAAGGCAGAGAGCAGAAAAAGTTGCTTTTTTAAGGTCACAACTGCAAGCGATCTTGGCTTCTGAAGCTGTGGTAAAAAAAGAGCAACTTTCCCAAACTCTTTCCTAAGGTGTCTATCTGTTCTTCTGAGCACTGGCTAAGCTTGATACCATTTCCTCTCTTGAACTAAGACTGTGCCCAAGGAGGTAGCCCATTCTGCCCTAGCCAGGGAAGACCGGTACGATGGTACACTGTTTTTTCAAGGCTACACTAGTCTGCTGCTTCTGGCAGGGGGCTCTGGAACTATAAGCCTGTTTTTATTCTATAGTTTTGTTCTGAACCAGATGGGGTGCCATCTTTTAAACAACAAAGGCCCAAAAGTTGTACGGCTGCATTTGCCCTAGTCTTTGTATTCGCTGCTGTGATAGGTAGGGGCAGTGGCAGGGATCCAACCCCTTTCCTTCTTAATGCTGTTCTCTGTAGGTGTGCCTTCGATCAGTGTAGCCTCACTGGGTTATTCATTAAGGTCAGGCATGGTGGTTTGAGGATTAGATAACTCTGGAGAACAGGATTTGAGTTCTGCTCAGCCATGAAATCCACTGGGTGACCCTGTGCATGTTACACTCTCTCAGCCTCAGAGGATGATAATGGCAAACCCCTTCTGAATGAAACTTGCACAGAAAACCTCTTAGGGTCACCATAATTTAGAAAGGAAACGAAGGCATACAATAACAACAACAATGGTTGTTTCCTCCTTTGTTTGATTTTAGAGGTTCCTCCTCTCTTGGAGTAAAGCACTTAACATTTTTAACACCCAATCCCCAAATCCAAATTCCCTGAACCAAAGTCTATACAGTCCCACTGAAAAAAATTCCTTTGGATCAGACCCCGAGCTGTCTGTGTAGACATTTTTGTCAGTGAGATGTGTGTCAGCAGGAAGAAGCATGGGGCGGGCATTTCCTCATTAAGAAGAGCTAGTTGTGAATTTTCCTTGCCTTATCAGTTGAGATAGGGCTTATTTTATATATCATCCTTATTTATACATCTTATCTATCTCTAGTGTACATTTATATCTATTTCCCCAAAAAATGGAATCGCTGTGCTGTAAATATGTATTTAGGTACAGAATAAAAACATTTGTGAAATTTCTTTGGGAAGCTGTTACTGAGCACAGAAGCCACATCTTGGGGGTTAATGGTTTCAATGTGAGCGTGGGGGCAGGAGGGCAGAGGTGAGGTTGTGTATCTATGTCCAAATCAGCAGAAATTAACTTTTTGTTAAGCACTTGCCAAAAGAAAACTAGAGTTTAAGAAACTATTTTAAAAAAAATTAAAGAAGCAAAGCACATTAGAATAGGAGTTTTCTAACAGATTTTCTGACTGTCTAGGACAAATTGAATGTCTGTGCTCAACTTGTACTCCTCTGTACTCCACAGAGCCCCACTTACATGAGTGAGTTTGCTTCTGAAGGAAGGTCTATAAATAAGTGGCAGCAAGTCAGGTAAATCAACCTTTGTGGTCACACCAACCCAGTAATACCTTCTGTATCAGTAGGGTGATGAATCCACCCGGGGGGGGGGGGTCAGTTTTAACTTTAAAGGGTCTATTCAAGTGCTGAACCTGTTTTGGGGATATGGTTCAGCAGCTTGGAAAGCTCCATCTAAGTGCAGATGAATTCCTGGACCAGATTCACCACCTCACTGAGATGGAAAACAGCCATCACTACTGCATTGACTGCTTTGTGCTTCTTAGTTTGTAGACACACTAGAAGGACTTGAGAGGTAGTTTCAGGCTGAAGTCCCAAACACACCCAGTAGGGAGTAAGGCCCTCAACAGGTGGAGTCCCATGAGCCTTACTCAGGGAATCCAGCAGGACCTACTTCTCAACAAGCATGCTGATGGTTGCCCTTTGCCTTCTGTTTGTCGTTTCTGGTATCTACTGAGAAGGGACAGCAGGAATCAGTCCTGTCATTTTTGAGGAGAAATCTCCTGCTGTTCTTTATGCAAACTGTCACTGCAAAGTCCTACCAAAGGCATCTCTGTGGCAGAGGGAGTCTTGCTTGCCAGAGTCACTTGCTCGTAGCAAGCTGGTGAGTGAGTTTGTGGTTGCCTGTTTTAGAAGATGTCTGCTGCCACACGTTGTGAATAAACACATGAGAACAAACTTCATGCCTCTGATGCTTCAAGGACATGTAGGATTTGTATGCTTAAGGATTAAGGGGTTACTTGGAGTTGGAGTAAAAGGGGGAAATGCACCCATATGTTCATATTTTATCCACATGAACAAGTTTGTATATTTTATCAACATGAACAAAAAAAAAAAAAGCATATTCTTGGAATAAGCACTCAGATTTCTTTGCTCTGATTTCAGAGTACATTTCTGTATGCTTTAGTGGCAGAAACCTTCAGGAAGCAGATATATTATAGCCTGTGGCCTGTGTGCCCTACCCATTATGGTTTCTGGTCTTCTTCCAACCAAGCTGAATGTTGTGTCACCTTTGCTGATCAGTTCCGAACACTGTGGTGGCTACAAGTTAATGTGATTGTGTGAAACTGTCCCCGCTCACTCTCCCTCCCCGACTGGAATATTTACATCAATTTTATTTATTTTTTGTAATTTATTTTTTTCATCCCACATTTGGTTTTCCTTGACAGAATATTTAGAGAGACTTGATGGGGAAGAGGGGGAAGCAAAATATAAATATGTCAGTTTGGGATATTTACAAGTGGATGTGAATGGTATTCCATAGTTTTCAAGTGTGCTTATATTAAGGCTGAATTCGGCATGTAACATATAGCCAAGGGGGGATAAAATAGTTAAAGGTGACTTCTACAGGATTTGAAAGGGCTTTGGGTCAGGTCTATAAAGTCACTTTGAGTACAGTCTTTACAAAAGCGATAAAAAGGGTGTTCAGAATTGGACTTCTTATTGGACAGATGGAACAATTGTTCCAGTGTTGGAAGAGATTTAAAAAAAATCCTTTCTTGTCAGTCTTATGGGGTGGGGTTGTATATTGTTGCTTTGGCCACAAAAGGAATTCACCATAGTTTTAAAGCTGGTCATAATGGAAAAGACGCCTCTAGGTAAGAGAGACGTAGGCCCAGTTTGTACTTATCACATACTTATTCCACATACACCTTGGAACCTACTGATCTAAACCAGTTTGGGAAACATTCTTAGAAAATATCTGGAAAAGCTAAATACAAATGGACTGCTCTAGAATAAAGTACACCAGGGTTGATACTGAAGTCAATATACAACTGCAGTGTATCTTAGTTACTCAGACTGGGCATATTTTCTCTTTCCTTACATACATACAAATGATTCAGTACATGTATGTGTGCACTGTATATGGATATGAATGCTGAAAATTCATGAGAGAATGGGTCTGCGTCTATGAAAGCTGCAGAAACTTTGTAATACTTTGTGAAAATGATTATATTATGGACGTTTGTACTGTGCACAGCTACTGGAATTAAATGTAGGGAATCTCAGGAACAAGCATAACATTTGTCCAAGACTTATTTCTCAAATGTGTATGTGCAGTTTTTAATTCTGTATACTATTTAATATTTTACCAATAAAAATAAACTTCTCATATGAAAACATTTGTTATCGAACGTTCATTCTGTCACTGATGGTATGTCTCTTTCAACCAGCAGTCGGGGAATGTGAACAACTGTTTGCCTAAATATGATGGACTGTGATGACAACGAGTTGACATGTGTTGAAGGGTGTGCAGTACCACATCCAGATGGCTGGATGGGTTGGAGGTGGCACAATTTGGTCTCCAGGAGGTATATCTTCAGTTGACCATCTTAACCTGGAAGAGGAGAGATGCTGAGTATTCAAACTGAGAAATCTCTCTTGATCTTCTTGGGTGATCTGTTTTAAGGTATAATAGCAACCTTGGTGGGTTCTTTGAGGGGAGAGAACATGATCACCTTCTTGACTGGATGTTATGGGGTAACACAGAGCTTATTTGAGGGTGTAGGGGAGCGTACTTTCCAGGGGGCACATCTCTGTTTTGAACTTGAGAATAAGCAGCAGTGGGCACTCTGGAAGACCACAGTGTACAAAAATCCATTTCAGCTTTAATGCTGAGAGCTACTGATGAAGTATTACAAAGCCAAAACAATAGAAGGACCCAAGTAGTCCTGGTGCCAAAACCACACTTCAACAATTGGAATGAATCTAGAAACTCTGTTTAATGCAAGACTATCCCGGAGCAGCCACCTTTTAAAGCACAAGAATGGAATGTTGATATAACTCATCAGTCATAAAGCCTTCAGAGAACAGGTTTTTTCCTCTCTGAGCAGGAGTCAAGTCAGGGCACTTTTAAAAGCAGCGGCAGAGAAAGTATGGCCCTGGAGCCACTTGCAGCCTCCAGGGCTGATGTGCTTCCTTGTGATCACTTCAAACTCCCTGGACTAATCTTTTTTTTCTTCTTCTTTTTTAATTTTGGGTGGTCCATATGCCCTCCCTCTTCCTGGATAGACAGAAAACTGGCCCCTGATCCCACAGTAGTTGCCTACTCTTGTCTTAAGGAAAGTGGGACCCAGGAAAACATTTCTCAACTCCTGGGCCAAGCCAAGCCAAGCCAAGTCCTCCCTTGCTTGATGCCATGAGCCAATAGTGGGAAGGAAAAACATGAACTGGGCCATGCATCTGCAAGTACTCTGCTTTGGATCCAGTCTTGGATAGTAATAAATATAATAATTATAGTACTCTGTCCTCTGCAACTTAAAGTGGTATGTGTTTGTGTATGTGTGCACCTTCAAGCTGTCATAAATTTCATAGAACTGTCTTAGGCAAGGAGTACTCAGTGGTGGTTGGGCCATTTCCTTCCTCAGAAAGAGGAAGCAGATCAAGGGAAGTAATAGTGGCACTCTATTCCGTTTTGGGCAGACCTCATCTGGAATATTGTGTCTAGGAAGGAGCAAGCTTGTTTTCTGCTGCTCCAGAGACTAGGACAGAGACAGAGCAATGGATGCAAACTACAGGAAAAGAAATCCCACCTCAACATTAGGAAGAACCTCCTGACAGCAATTGCTGTTTGACACTGGAATATGCTGCCTTGGGAGGTGGTGGAGTCTCCTCCTTTGGAGGTTTTTAAACAGACGCTGGATTGGTGTTTGTCAGGGGTGCTTTCCTTGTGTCTTCCTACATGGCAGGGGGTCGGACTGGATGGGCCTTGTGGTCTCTTCCAACTCTGATTCTAAGATATCTAAGAAGAACTTGTAAACTGAAAAGCCAATTGAACAGTGGTGACTGGTGGTTTCCATGAAAGTGGGGTGGTGAATCAACTATGCATTTCAGCCTAAACTTTAAAGGAACTATCAGAACTGCTGAAACATATCCCCCAGATAACGCTCAGCATGTTGGATGGCGCCTTCCATTTGAGTTAAAGCCCAGAGTGTTTATCAACCGAGGCTTTACATGAGAGGAGAGACAAATGGGGGCATTTTAAAAGAAGCTGAAAAATGGGATGGCAGTGGGAATGCCTCTGCCAAACTGGGGCAGTTAGAAATTAGGAAATTAGACAGGGAAATGCAGCATATTTTAAAAGATGAATGACAACTTCTGGAGATTGCCAACAAAGAAATGCTTGGGCCATAAAAAGGATGGCCCAGAGTGTCTGGGCAGGTCAATGGCTATGAAGCTCTTTACAGCGGACCCTTGGCATCTGCTGGGGTTTGGTGCCAGGACTATCTATGGATACCAAAATCCGTGGATGCTCAAGTCCCAGCAAATACAACAGTATAGTAAAAAGGTGTCCCTTATATATAATGGCAAAATCAAGATAGCTTTTTTGGAATTTATACATTTTCAAAATATTTTCAAGCAATGGATGCTTGAATCTATGGATAACAATTCTGTGGGTATGAAGGGATGACTGTATTTGGGATTTGTGTGACCCCAGTAACATGCCTCGCCCACCCACCCCGACCTACATGGCTAGGGTAGGCTCCCTGTTTCAGAAGTTAGCTTTCCAAATTTTGGAGTATGATGGGGAAGCAACCAGTGTGGGATGATGATGAGGATGATGATGATGATGATGATGATGATGATGATGATTTTTATTATACCACCTTTCCAAAAAAGATCAAAGTGGTTTACAAAGTTAAAGAAGAACACAAAAAATACATAAACTATTTACAAAGCAAATAAATAAAATACCTAAACAGTGCATAACATATACAAACTAAAATTCCATCCCCCATCCCTTAACTAAAATACAAACATCATTAAACATTAAACAAAATGACATAAACAATTGCAAATTCATTAGATATTTAAAACAGATAGAGGGAAGATGACTGTCCCAGCCTGTCTTCCCCCCAATGCACTGATCTGTCTCAGAAAGTATAACATAGAAAGTAGAACTCAAGAAATGCAACCAAAAATTCATTGCTACAGCTGTTCAAATGGATTATCTAATAATCTTTGGTAATTCATTTCCAGTTTGTTAATGAGAACCATACTGCCCCATAGCAAGTGCCGTCATAATCACATTCTGCATTTAATCGATAGCTAAATATGAACTGGGGAATTGATATGTAGTGCAGAACCTGATGCTATCTCTCTCTCTCTCTCTAAGAATGTGGGGAAACTGGGAGCAGAGCCTTTCCAGGCCTATCAGGAAGCAGTTTTGGAATGAAGAACCTTACACAATCTTTCTTTTGGTTATTTGCCACATGTTCTTTCTCTCAGCATTAGCCTATAGAGAAGCAAAATTTTCCAATCTCCTGCTTATCAAGATGGAAACATGGCTAGGCCTGTTCTTCTAGATAAAATATTTTGGCTTCCAACTTGTCTAAAAGCTTATCTTTCATCCTAACGGCATTAACCCTAAACCTTTTTCCTGGTCAACAGGGTTTCTGTTTTTCTGTGGGACCATAAGGAACTGTGTGTGGGGGGATAGAATGGTAAGGAAATATGGGCTTTGTTAGAACCAGAAACCCTTTTTTAGTCTATGAAAGAAGCATATTTACTTATAACATTGCACAGTGTCTATAAAGCAGAAATTTAAACAGAAAAAAGCCTAATATCAGAACAGATAATATCCATCTAGCGATTTGATGGGGAAGACCATTCTAAAATCTGCTATAAAGTAGCATGGATATCTTGGGGAAAATATGTGGTTTACTTCACCATAAGATACAGAATATTCATAAAAGTACAACAAAATGTCATTTAAATTCTCCCTTCACCCTTTCTTTATCCCTGTTTTAGGACAACTTAAACATCTTAATCTGTAAGTAAAGCCTTAATTGATTATGGTTCAAATAAACTTTGATCCTTAATAAAATTGGTTGTAGACATTCTTTTGGAGATAATGCCACCAGCACAGCTCATATGATACCACATTCCCCACTTTCATACTGAATGACTTTTTATAAAACAAAAAATGTGGCTTACAGTACTTGAACCAAAAGTGTAGTATTTCTAGCTTTCCCCAGTCCTACATGAAACTAAAAAGTTAATTGAAATGGATGAAAACATAAAGCACCTTGCAGCACCTTAAGGATTCACTTATCTGTTATGGCACAGGTTTTTGTCAAGGATGACTCTACCAGGAGGTTGCCTCTAGTAGCAGGGGTGGCAAATTCAGGGCTCTCTACCCTCATCCTTGGAGCAAACCTGTTCTCTGGTTGGATGCCACTGACATCTCCAGAGCCACCTGGCGGTTCAGTTCCTAGCTTTCTGTATGTGTCTGCTCAGGCTCTTTGGGAGAGGCCCTTCTCTTAGTCCCACCACCCTCTCAGGTTGCCTTGACAGGAATGCAGAAAAGGGCTTTCTTGGTGGTTGCTCCCAAGCTTTGGAAGGCCAGGATGGGTCCTTCCTTGTTGCCATTGCGTTGGCGAGTCACAACATTTCTGTTCCAACAGGCTTTCAAGGAATTGACTATGATGTCTCTTGCACTATCTGCTCATTTTTATCCTTTGGCTTTTAATTGAATTTTTAAAAGGATTTTTATGCTAGGTCTCACTTAATTGATTTTTAAAAATATTTTCCCTTCCCTTCCCTTCCTGTTTTTTTAATTGTGTATTTATTTCACTTTGTGTAAGATGCCATGTGCCCTAAAGGGTAGAATATACATTTGATGGTGATGATCATGCCAAGAGGTCCTAACTGTCAAGGCACTACAGGAGATGTGATCTAGAAAACCCCCTGTGCCATGGATAAATGGGATGGAAATTAAGAAAACAGGTACTTGACCCCTTGAGACATACCTATCAGAATAATTACAGAACAGGTGGTTTCTCACCTCGTGGTGACACTTCCCTGAAAAATTTGATAATGGGAACCCACTCTTAGCAGTGGACAACGCGGCATTAAGGCAAAGCAATAGCCACACAATTAGTGCCAATTCATTTCTCTAGAAATTATGTGTTTCCTCTGTACTGAACCTCTGGCAGACAGGTCATGTTGGATACATGGCCCAGTAAATTATGAGTTCACGTGAGGTTAATACACAGCCATCCAGAATAAAATCATTGGTCCTGATGCAGCCTAAGTTTTCCAATTTTTTTTATTTATTTTTTTAAGCAGAAAATGATTATACATATTTTTTTCCCTAGTTGTAGCTGGCTAACTGGAAAATCAGTCACAGAATAAAACCCTGATACAATCTCTGGATTGTGACAATTACACTCCCTTGTTTGAAGGTTGAAGGGAAGCAGGTAGGGAATAGCTTTGCTATTTGTATACTGCTTTTACTGCTTGCATACTACTTCTAGTAAACAAAGATGTCCGGTCATTATAATGTGGAGGGTGAGGGTTTACTGTTGCCCAGATATACTGGACAGTATTTCAGGAATGCTTCTGTTTGGAAGAGTCTCTGTTGGTGAGACAGGTGAAGCAGATGTCATTCTGCCCACTTCCCTACTTAGAGTTTTATAAACTCTTGAAAGCTGTCGTGATGCTGTGACTATCTTTTCATGCCTTCAGACCACATGAAACTCTGACATGTGAGGAAAAGATTAAATGTTGATAAAAGTGTGAAGAAATGAGTATTATCAGACAGATATTGGGGAAATAGGCTGGAAACGATGGAGCAACTGCATGCACTATATGCCCTGCTTGGATAAGATTAGGAGAGTTCCTTGTTTCAGTTGATGTTGATTATCAGTACAAGCAAAGATATATTGCTGAAATATTTTTGCAAGCTCGAAGCCTGTGAGAGTTCTTATCTCTGTGGCCAAGGCAAGAAAACTCCAAACCACAACTAATAAAATGTGAAATGCTTTCTTTTACTCCAGACGTGGGGAGGGAAAAAAGAAAAGAACAGAAATTGAAAACAAAATAGACCCCCCTAAAAGAGTTGAATGCTGAGAAAGAAACAAGAATTTTGTGTATGTGTTATTTAATTTATATGCAGCCTTTCCACAAAAAACGACATTCAAGGCAATAAAGCAGAGAATAAACCAACATCTTGACTAAAACATAACATGACAACAAAACAATTTAAAACATAGGCTGCACCTGCACAATAGAATTAATCCAGTTTGACACCACTTTCACTGCCATGGCTCAACGCTATGGAATCCGGGGATTTGTACTTCGTTGTGGCACCAGAGCTCCCTGTCTAAATATCTCACAAAACTAAAAATCCCACAATTCCATTGCATTGAGCCATGGCACTTATAATGGTGTCAAACTGGATTATTTCTACAGTGTGGATGCAGCCACGGATCAGTTAAAATGCAATATAAAACAAAGTGGTGTCACTCATGGAGTGTGGTGGTGCAGAGTGCACCAGGTGGCACCCGGGAAGATAGGTGACACCCAGTTGGGCCCTCCCCATGCTGGTGGGGGGTGAGGATCACCACAGTGGGTGCCTCCACTGCATCCGTCTGGACCTTACTGCTGTGGAACCACTTCTCCCCAGGAGAATAACGCCATGGTAGTGAAGGAGAGGGCTAAGCGCAGCCCTTTGAACCTCACTGCCATGATGCTGCTCACTTCCTGAGGAGAAAAATGCTATGGCAGCAAAGGAGCGGGCCAAGTCCAGGCTGCTGGACCTCACTGCCACAGAGCCACTCTCCTCATGAGGACAGCAGCCCACATCAGGAGCAGAAGCAACCGCAGAGAAGGGGCAAACATGCAGTTGCCTCAGAAAGCCCCCTTCTACCTCACCTGGGGCCCTGCACCCTGCTCGCAAAACCTGCTCCTTGCACTGGATGACACTGAGGGCAGGGATGCCACTGACTGCTGCCTTCACAACTAGGTTCTGCCCCTAACATAGGTATATACATTAAGGGAAATGGTGGGACCAGATATAATTGCTTCATCAAGTCAACACTTCTCTTCACACCATCCATCTGAGGTACTACTGGGCAGCTGGAGCTGTGTTGCTTTGACCTGTTTCTTCTGTGGCTGCTTGCCACCTCACATCCACCTGGAAAGCTTTGGAAGGCGGGTTATCATCATCATCATCATCATCATCATCATCGTCGTCGTTGTTGTTGTCATTGTTGTTGTTGTTGTTATAGGGATACCACCAAATGTCACTTGTTCAGGGCCTTTTCAAAGTTGCCCCTTGTTGCATAGTAGCATGAAAGTGGGGAGATTTGGAAAACACAGAGAAGGGTTACCTCCACGTTCTAAACCAATTCAAGGCGTAACAGACCTTTGGAATCCTGGGAGAGAATGATGCCAGAGATTAAAGATTGAAAGCCCTGTGCAACCTGCAAGCCAACATTAGAAGATATCGCACTTTCTGCAGAGGTGCTATGAAGAGAAATGTCACAAAGGCAAGGAAGTTCATTGGTCAAGGATGGGTATAGAAAGTGTGAGCTCAGATTTCTTCCTCTTTGTCTTTCAAAGTATTCAAACTGGATTACATCACACCATAACCTCCATCTGTTCTGATTTGGTAGGGATACTAGTGATTAATCCTCTCTTGCCCCATTTTTTTCAGCTGCTTTAACATGTCACAGTTCTTCTTTCCTCCTCCCACTTTCTTCCTTGGTCCTTGCTTACTTCAGTTGCTGCAAACTGGGTTCACATTGCAAAAGTCATTTGCACTCAGTTAACTCAGCAGCAGGGAGAGGAGAGGAGAGGAGAGCCTGGGATCCTGCCTTTCCCAGGAGGCTCAGGCAAAAGCAAATGGATGCAGCCTCCCCTAGCTTACCTGTTCCTTCTCTTAATATCTTTTGCCATCTTGATCATACTCATACTCTGATGTTACTTGGTCATACATATCCAGTTGTGAAATGCTGGAGGGCATGCCATACATATAAGAGCCAGCATGGTGTAGGGGTTTGAGCATTGGACTATGACCTGGAGCCCAGGATTTGATTCCACATCCAGCCATGGAAATCTACTGGGTAAACTTGGGTAAGTCACATACTCTCAGCCCCAGAAAACCCCATGTTAGAGTTGCCATAAGTCAAAAACAACTTGGAAGGCACACAACAACAACAACAAAATGCCATACATATATCTCAACTTTTTTCACTTCTGGGCTGTACAGATCAGTGTCATATGCTGGCCTCAGGGCAGAGTGGGGACGTGGCATCCACACAACACACACCCTGATGCAGCCCTGACGACGCCATCATGCCATGCGCCCAACCACACGGTGGGTGGTTACATGGCACTCTTTTCTCACTGCATCCAGATGATGCAGTGCCAAAATGAGCGCCAGACATTGCCTCCACAGTGGCAAAGGCACTTGTTCCGTGACGCAAAAAGGAACCACCTTTTGAGACTACTTTTTGTGCTATTTAGTGCCAGATTGGGGCTGCGGCATGTAGCTGCTGTGACCATGATCCAGCACTGAAAAGAGGGACAGCAGGCCACTCCAAAGGGGTGATCTGTTTAGCCTCTCAATCCCTAAATGTGTTTTTAAAACTTGAATTTGGTCACAGATCAGAAGTCCTTACACTGACTCTTCGCACTATGGTGTCTTAAATATTCATAGTTTTATTTTATAAATAGAACACATAAATAGAACACATCAAACAGGGGTTAGGGAAACATAGCAGGAGCCTGTAATGGGCTTGAAAACATTTGGTTGTGCTAACTATTAGGGCTCTGTGCCCATGCACCCTCCCCAATCCAAATGGGGACCTGGTTTTGGGGTTCAAATTGGTTCCTTTCCTTCTGCAGAGTGAGCTAATCTGGAGTCCTGATTCAAGTCACTGTTTGGGAATCTGGATCACTGCTCATACTATTCACATCTACTGGGAAACCTAAAGTGGTGATAATTTTTCTGTTTCTCCATAGACCTGGAAGAAAGATAGAGGCGTGGAATGCTATTCTCACTGCACAATTATAGAACAATTATCCCACTTTAGCTGTCATGGTTTTGTCCTATGAGATCCTAGAATCTACAGTTTAGGGAGGGACAATTTGGAATTCCCAGCCATGGAGCTCTAGTGCTCCACCAGACTTCAGACTCCAGGATTCTATAGGATGGAACCCTGGTAATTAAAGTGGAATAATAGTACTAGAACTTGTATTGTGAATGGTCTGGTGGTAGAGGTGAGTAACTCTGGATGTGTATGCAGGAGTTTCAGAATTCCATTTTTTAACCCGTTGTTTTGAAAAATACCAAGAAAGAAACTGCTGACATTGACTCTCCAGTCTTGCCAATTCATGTTCTGGTGCTGTTTCTCCTGGTCTATTTTGGCCACATCCTAGAGCTTCAAGAGCATCTCCAAGTGCCTTCAAAAATGTGGTGGTGGTGGTGGTGGTGGTGATCTGCTGAAACAGAAATCACACCACATTAGTTAGGAAGGAAGGCAGAAGTGTTAGGTGGAATGGCATGAGTCTTATGATGAGGAAAGGAATGATACACACACACATTCCTTTACTAAATGTTTGTAAAAACAATTCCTCCCTCCAAATCTGGGACTGAGGAAGCCCTGGACTAGGAAGCTGGACTGGCTAAAAGGATGGAGCTTATGTCATAATTGTGTCTTTGCTCACAGAGACAGACAGATGCAGGAGGAGGACAACTAGATGGATAGTATCTTGGGGGAGAGGGGTTGGTTTTGTTTTTTAATGTAATTATTAAAATATCACACACATATTTTGGTCCCAAATGGGAAAGCAAAATCCAGCATTTGGAAGCCAGGCTGGTAGCAGATGGCGTCAAGAGGATGTAACTTGTACTAGGAGTGCTTTTGCTCCTAGATAGGAGGCGAACTTGGTTGGTAGCTTGTTTCTTTGTGTGTGTTATTCTTCAGTGCCTTCAAGTTGATTTTGATTTATGAAGATTCTCTCTTAGTTTTTCCTGGAAATATTTATTCAGATGTGTTTTGCCACTACCTTTCTCTAAGGCAGAGAGATTGTCACTTGCCCACTGGGTTTACGGCTGAGTGGGAATTCAAACCCTGGTGTCCCAGGACTCTTTCAGACGTGGGAAATTGGAAGTATAATCCAAGGGCAATCCAAACGCAATCATGGGGTTTCACATTATTGCGAATTAGAGCTTTTCACGCAATTTCGGGCAAAAGGGAAGTCACTCCGAATGCAATCATAGGTTTCACGTTATTGCGAATTAAAGCTTCTCATGCAATTTTGGGCAAGGAGGGGTCATTTTAAGGTAATGGGAAGTCATTCCGAACGCCTTCCAAATGCAATGGGGATTCACGTAAATTCGCTAAACAAGCGAATTCATGTGAATTTGCATTGGCTGCATTCGAAGTTGGGAGAAATTCCTCCAGTGCGAAAGAGTCCCCAGAGTCCTAGTCTAATACTCAAAGCACTACAGCATCACAATTCTAGTATAAAGCGGGAAGGCAAATTAGACATCTGGAAACCAGGCTAGCAGTGGGCAAAGTTCGGCATTTCATTTGATCTGGAGTTGTAGATTCCTTGTTTTGCTTTTGTTTCTTTAAATTAAATATTCTTTGTTGTGTTGATACAGTGATTGAATATTTTGTTTATTTTTTAATTCTTTCAGCTGTCCAGAAAACACGCGTTATTAGATAGCCTACTGGTAGATTAATGTGAGTAATATTAATAAATAAATAGCTGATGTTCCATCCAGAGAATCAGAGATCACTATAAATACATAAGCTCAAGCTGTGGTTTTGATGCCAAAGTGAGTTAGTACCAGTCAGAAAAATAAAAAGGAATAAAAGTACTTATAGCCTTAAATGGCTGCTTTTAAAATTGAGGACTCTGCATTCTGTGACAAGGAAAACTCTCAGGTTTATTCCCTGGTGTGTCCAGGTAGAGTTAGGAAAGACTATTGCCTGAAACTCAGGAGAACATATAGTAGAAAAAAAGTAGCTGGATTACTCAAAGTAGCCTCTTCTGTCCCTGTTATAATCTTCCTTGAAGCACTGTTAGATTCAGGTTTGGGGTCAGGGGCAAAGGGCAAAGAGATTTATTGTTTATTTAATGTATTTATTTGATTTACGTCCTGCTTCTCTCCTCGGGCTGGAATGCAATTTCTCTCATTTTGATTGTGGAAAGGGCATTGAATGAAACAGTTAAAAATCCTCACCCAGAGCACCATCTCCCCCACCTTCAGTGCAACTGGGAAAGACTGGTAATGAATCAAGCCAGATCAAGCAAACCCGAAGTTATGCTTAGTACGAGTCTGAATAAAGCCACTGTCATAACAATGGAACAAAGCATTGGCCCCTGTTGCACAGTAGTTATTTGTAAAGACTGTTCCACAGTACTGTTGTTGTTATTGTTTATTTTCTTAAAAGTAATAACTAAGTAGGGCAGGGCAAAATCCCACTTTTTTTTATTATCTGTTTCTTTCATCTCATGATCTGCAAGGTCAAGGACTTGACATTGAGGTTCAGGTGGCAGCTAGTCAAACAGGGTCTCTCTTGCCCTCTGGCTATATGACTGGCCCACTTTAGGAATTCCTGATAATTGTTGGGTTTTTTTGAGCAATGCACCTGCACTTTCTCACAGAATATGCCTAGTAGCAAAAGGCTAATAGCCTCCATGCTCCCAATGCCTAGGAATGTAGTCTGGTTATGTAAAATATGATATATCACCCATCTGTTTATTACTCTCAATTTGTTTGTGATTCATATTTTGCATGTATAAATGCTTGCTTGATCCCTGGCAGAAGGATCGTGCTCATTAAAGGGAGAAATTAATAGCATCGCCTGCAGCAATGCAGGGATAAGCCGAGTGCAGGGCAAGTTAACACAAACAGCTCAATCAAAGACATCCCATTTTTGGCATGTGGCATCCTGATGGTTCTTGTTCTCAACCCATTCCCTATCAAAACTACAAGCTGTGCCTGTCAGATTGTAAGTCTATGCTGGATTGAAACCAGTTTCCTCAAAATGTCAGCATGTAGAAATAGCGCTTCTCAGAGCCAGCATGGTGTCGAAGTTTGAGAGCTGGGCTATGACTCTGGAGATCAGGGTTTGATTCCCAGCTCAGCCATGAAACCCATTGGGCGATCTTGAGCAATTCACACTCTCTCAGCCTCAGGAGAAGCAAAAGCAATAGCAAGTACATTTCTATACCACTTATAAGTGAATTCCTCTCCATTGAGGCCCCCTTGTCGTGGGGGAGAGGCTTGTGTACCCTAATGAAGCTGTGGGCTATGCTGGCGGTGGCATAAGCAGCCACCAATAGGGCCTCTCATGCTAGACAGGTCACAAGCAAGAGCGTCAAAGGGCAGAATGGGCTCTTTAGCCTTATGGCAACCATCCTAGGAGAAGGAAAACTCCAATCCCAAACCCGGGCAGATGGTGCTCGTTTAACCCTGTAAGGTAAACCATCTAAGAGAAGGAAACTCTAATCAAACCTACGACCTGAGGATCTCGCTGCCACTGTCCTCCCTAAGTGGTTTACAATGTGTAAACTAATTGTCCCCAACAAGCTGGATACTCATTTTAGTGACCTTGGAAGAATGCCAAGCTGAGTCGACCCTGAGCACCTGGCTGGTATTGAACTCACAAACCAGTGGTGAATGAGTGAGTGATTGGCTGCAGTACAGGAATTTAACCACTGCTCCACCAGGGCAATGGCAAACCTCCTCTAAACCAATCTTGCCAAGAAACCCCATGATATATTCACCTTAGGGTTGCCATAAGTCTAAAACAGTGTGAAGGCACACAATAGCAGCAGTAACAACAGCAGCAGCAAAATTAGAATGCTCAGGGTCAGAGCAAGGCATTTGGCCACCTGAGGTAAAGGACAAGAGAACTCCTCTCCCATTTCAAATTGAACTGACTTGGCAGCTGAATCTCACTTCACCACATCGACAACTGGATATGTCCTCAACTACAACTGTGGCAGTGGCCTAGTTTGTGTGTGTGAGAGAGAGATCAGGAGAGGTTGTGTGGTTGGCACAATGTTATTTCTGCCAATTGGGAGAAAGAGCCACAAAATCTTGGAGGAACTATAACGGCGTATAACCCCATTACCTTGCAGGTTTTTGCCTTGCTTTTCCACTGCAGGTAACACATCAGGCAGTGCTGCAGTATCATGACTCTACTGTTGATCTAAAGTCCTGTTGTATTGCTTAAATTAAGTATTTTCAACTCATTAGAAAGGGATTCCAGCTTTCAACATTGTTGAAGCTAGTAGCTCCCATGTCAATGGGATGATGAATCCATGCTGGGATTTAGCTACCTTCACAGGAGCTATCTGACGTGTTCAAACAGCGAAAAGTTCCTTTAAAGCCTGGATTCATCACCCCTCTGGCATGAGACCACTAGCCACCACTTTTCCTACATCATTGTGATATTATTTATTCCTCCCCTTTCCTCCTAGTGTAAGTCCTCCTATGATCTCCAGGAACTTCTTAGCAAATGTAAGCTGTAAAAAATCTTTTAATTTTCTGATCCCAATAACTGCCAACTTAACTAACTAACTAACTAACTATCTAAAGGAGTATGACTTTTCAGGATTGAGCAAAACTACTTGCACCACGCACTTCTCATATCTAGGCCGGAATCTCTTCCAACTCTATTTTGTTTCTGCTTCTCAAGGTGATGCCACTATGTTAAAAGATGAGGAAAACCTGCCTGTTCACTTTTTGTAACCCCAGAGGAAGGCCCAGATGAAACATGGGGCAATTTATTGTTTTGGCATTCAGCGCTGTACATCTGTAAAAGAAATACAGTCCAGACAGGTGTGGCACTTTCTTACTTAATAACCTGAGGTTGGAGAGTTCATGTCTTCCATGGAAAGGGCAAAACACATGGAAGCTAGTCTGTGGAGGAGACAGGCATAGAAAACTTTGCTCGATTGTATTTTTTGGTAGGTTAACATTGAAATGTGGGTTGCTGTCGTAACTCTGAAACACCACATCAGCTTTAAATTAAGATGAGGTCGCTGTGCTGGATTTTTCTTTAGTGATATTGGTGTCACCCATGGTGAACCCAAAACATTTTGCTGCCTGTGGCAAATGACAAGATGACACCCCCCTCTATTCTGCTATCCAACTTTATCTGAGCCAGAATCCCTTAAATCTAGTCTTATCCAGTCACTGCTAGAAACAGTGAGTTAGTTTTTGGTAATGACCTTTCCAAGCCCTAACACAATGTGCAAGATCACCTCTCCCATGTTTTCTGCACCTATAAAAGGAATCCACTTTTCTATGCCAGCCTTGAGAAACAATCTCTCTTCTCTCCTACAACTTCTCTCATGAAATATTATACAGTGGTCCCTTGATATTCACTGGGGTTTGGTTCCAAAACTTGTCATGGATACCAAAATCCATGGATGCTCAAATCCCATTAAATAAATTGTGTCACTTATCTAAAATGCTAAAATCAAGGCTTGCTTTTTGGAGTTTATGTATTTAATGAATATTTTCAAGCCATGGATGGCCGACTATGTGGATAAGGAATCCATGGATACATAAGGCCAACTATATAGTGTTCCTACCTGTTCTCTTTAGGGAGAATAAGTAAGATAATATCTATTATATCAGTATGTGAACCTTGTACAGAGTGATTCCCAACAGTCATTATATAAACTATTTACAGGTGTTTTACCTGTGAATTCATTCAAACTTCAAGCATGCATGTACAACCTTCTGTTTCTTGCTCCTTGAAGAAAAATTGCAGCTAAGGCTCCATCTACGATAGCAGTGGAATGAAATGGGACATGGTTTGGGAGAATGGACTGTATTACTTCATATTCCAAAATGAGATGCAGTTTGTGAAGGTCTGATTACTGTGCCCTTTCTGTCATCTGAGAGACCAGTTTTCAAGCATTTTGCCCATAATAATAATTTCCTGTTAAATCTTAAAGGAGCTTGCAAATAACAGGCCACATTGTGCATATCTGGTCCATTAGCTAGGGATGTGAATCCATGCTTAATTTATTTGTGGTGTTGCTGCTGTGTGCTTTCAATTCAATTCTGATTTACTGGTGACCCTGTGATAGGATCTCCCTATCATATGGTTTTCTTGACAAGGTTCCTTCAGAGGAGCTTTTCCATTACCTTCCTCTGAGGCAGAGAGAGAGAGAGAGAGATTTGTGGAAGGTCATTCAGTGGGTTTCCATAAAAATTTATAGAAAACTAATTATGTGCAAAACAACATTTATATGCAGAAAACAGTTTTGTATACAAAAATACATTTTTGTGAATAATATTGTATTTTTCAGGGGGGAAAAACTGAGGGTTTTTTTGTTTGTTTGTTTTTCCTTTTATTTTTGCCAATAGCTCTTGAAATGGGAAAGGACAGCTGACTATTTTATACAGTGGAGCAGGTTGATGTATCAATATGCCCTTTCTTGTTGAGTAAGAGAAAAAGTACAAGTATGTCTAACATTCCTATCACTGTCCAGGAGTCTTAGGTGCCTAGAAAGCGGATAGATTTCATTGAATAGCAAAGTCTTTGGGAATGAACAAAGTCACTTTCTGTCAATGAGTAGCCACCATTTGATATAAGCAAAGATAAAAGGAAAGACTTTGAGTGCAATGGTGTGGCTTTCAAGCATAGTGAAGCCCCCCACATTTCCCAAATTAGAATCCAGCACTGTTTTAGTCATGTGGACTCAACCGCCTCTTAATCTACATGAAGCCTTCCTGCAAAGTGAAGCCAGGTGGACAGAGAGGAAGCATATGACTCTGCAAATCATGCCTTGCTATTCTTGCAAAGGCAAACCACAAGCTGTCATTTAAATCATACAAATTTGAATTAAAGCATAATGGGTCTTTTTGTTTTGGGGTTATTAGACTTGCAGATTGAGATTGAGGATGCACATGTTAAACCATGTCCCTACATTATGGCAGCACATCATGTTTACACTGCGTGTGTGCTTTAAATTATAAGCTGCCTTGGGAGACCTGATGGGTGGGGTATTAAATATGTTAGATAAATAAAGAAATTGTCATGGAATTGTGTTTCCAAGTGAATTAGAATAAACATTACATGAAAACAGTATGCAAAGGGATCTTGTAGCACCTTTGAGACTCACTGTGTGAAAGAAGTTGTAGCATAACCTTTCGTAGACTTGGTTTACTTCCTTAGATGCATCTGATGAAATAGATTGGGTCTATGAAAGCTTATGCTAGAGACTTCTTTCTCTGTTAGTCTCAAAGGTGTTACAAGATCCTTTGCATACAGTTATTTATAATTGTTTTAATAAAGCATAGCTTTTTTTGTTTTGCTTTGTTATTCTCAATCATTTATAAAGGAGGACCCACTTCTTCAGAGACAGTTCTTCCAAGAATGTAGGAAGCTGCCTCATACAAGGCCAAACTGTTTCTCCATCCACTATAACACTGTCTACCATACTTTCCAAATCCTGAAACAGGGACCTGTCTCCCAATTGATCTTTTAAGATGGAGATGTCAGGGACTCAACTGGGAGCTTGCTGCATGAAAAGCATCCACTGTACCAGTAAGGTATGGTCCATCCACATGTCTACTTCCTTCAGCTCTTCAAGTTGTGAGCCTTCAAATCTTTTCTGACTCATGGTGACCCTAAGGCACAGCTGTCATGGGGTTTTCTTAGCAACATTTATTAAGAACATAAGCCTTTGCCTTCCTCTGAGGCTCAGAAAATGTGACTTACCCAAGGTAACTGAACAGGTTTCCACAGACAAGCAGGGATTTCAAACCTGGTCTCTAGTCCACTGCTCAAACCACTATACTATCCTCAGTCTCTAACATATCTTACACACAATGTCAGTATAGATTGTAATTCTATGGTCCTTCAGAGGAAGTCCCAGAGGACATAGAATACATTGCTTCTCCCCCTCTGAAGATAGAAGGATGGAGAAGTCTACCTCCAGACACGTTCAAAACTCCTATGATATTGGCTTTCTAACCTCAAAGCTTTGGTAGTGGAAAAGGAAAAATGGGATGGACTTGAAACTGCATTGGGGAGCTGTCAGTGGTGAGCTGAGATGAAAGAAAAGGGAAATGGAGGAAGCATGGTGTGTGGGAAAAGGAAAAAAAAGGATCACATTAGACAAGAAACACGGAGGGATGGATAGGATCAGAAAGAAGAGAAAGACAAACCAGCAAGGTCATGCAAAAAGATGCATGAAGAAATGGGAAAATGAAAACCTGATTGGAAAAATAGTGGAGATGAGAGGAAGACGACTTTCAGAGGGCACCAGAGAAGGATAGTGAAAAAATACATGTAAAAAACAAGAATGAATGGAAATGAAGAAGGATTAAAGATTATCAGTCTCTGTTTCTTGGAAAGATTCGTGAGAATTGTTCTTGTGAATTGCTGTTGATGGAGTAGTGAATTGTAGAGTGGTTATTTTTGATGGATTGATATGGCTTATAATTTTATATTCATAAATAGTTTGTTTTTGTTTCCTGCATCTCTCTCCCCTGCTCTCATTTCTTTTTAACCGCACTCAATCTCTGTCACTGGGTAAGTGGGTGAGAAAGGGTTGTTTTTTCTTCCTCCAGAATTCACTTTTATTCTCCCTCAAGTTCAAAACAGGGATGGGTGGGAGGGGAGAGCTAAATTACATATGGGATTTTTCACTGGCATTGCTGTAGTGTAACATAAATGTAAATACCATGTTAAAATCAATGTAATTGAAACTAATATCTTCTTTCTAGCATAAATGCAAGGCAGTGGGACCATGGTATCTACTGAGGTTTGGTTCCAGAACCTCCCTGGATACCAAAATCTGTGGAAGTTCAAGTCCCATTATTTGTAATGGGATAGTATAATAGTGTCCCTTATATAAAACAGAAAAATCAAGCTTTGCTTTTCAGATTTATATTATATTTGAGGAGGTGGGATTATTGTAATTTCAAGCTGTGGATGCTTGGATCCGTGGATGCAGAATCTGTGGATATGGACAACCCATATTGGGTTTTTTCCCCCGTATAAACAGACTGAGATCCAAAATGAAAGAGACTAAGTATAACTTTACACTCACTGAGTTCTTGGGTGATTATGCATTAGTGAACTGTGACACTGCACAACTGGATGTGCAATTGAAAGTAAAATGTACATTGCAATGCACACAATGACACTGCATGTGCAATGCTGTTTCGACTATCTTCAGCCAAACACAGATTTCTGTCTTGGACAAAAATGTCCAAACAATTATGTGGGGGAGCTTACACGTGTGATTTACTAAGAGGATGCCAGCCATAACACAATGCAGGGGTGGACAAAATGTTGTCCACATGATGCATGCTTTCCTTGGATCTGGAAATGTGACCCCTGAAGTGCCCTAGATCTTTTAATTTAAAAAAAAAATCTGGGTAATTTTTGGCTCTACAAAGCCCCACAAAACAGCTAAAATGAAATGAATTGATTTTGCCATCACCAAGAGCCCACATTCCTTAAACACCTCTTAGAACCCACCATCCCCATTGGCTTACAGTTAGATGAAATTGGAACTGGAAGTGATATTGAGCTTGAATCTGGAAGCATGACTGTAGGTGTGAAATTGTTGAAATGGAAGAAAAATACAAAAACTGTTCTCCCCCCTCCCCCCAACCTTGCTCCCAGAGCAGTTGTGGCCTGGTGGCCTGGAAATCTGATTTCTGATGAAATTGATGGGCTTTGGGGCCTAGAGGGAAAGTAAAAGAGAGAGACACCCAAACTCAGCTTGAGCTGAAGTTGCTTCCTTTCTTATCTCCGTATTTCTGTACTGCATTTCTGCTGCAATGAGAGCCTGGAGACTCCTTGGCTGTGGTGGCATGTACTACATGCAGCGGCGCCTGGTGACTTCCATGTCAGTGGGATGGCGAATCTGATCTAGGTTTCAGTTTGAATTTTAAAAGGTTCAACACCTTAGACAGTGCCCGTAATGTCCAGACTAAAAGATAGTGTTCATCACCGCACTGACACACAGATCAGCTGCTAGGGTGTATGTGTCACAATCTGTATGTGTTGCCATGGCAATTAAGGTGGAATAACAGCATTATAATTAGTATGAAAGATACCAGGCTTGAGTCCTAAGTGGACAGGGCTTAGGGCTCAATTTCCCTCTATCAGTATATAACTTTGCCAATCACCATCTACAATGTTTATTATAAAGTTCATTATAGTATTCATCATTATAATTAATTAACCCCAGAAAAAAATATTCCATACTATTATTCATACTACAATTCCTCCTCCTTTCATGATCTCTGACTTCCTACCCACATGTGAAAGACCTTCAGGGACAACCAACCAAGGCATTCCTCAGCATGGTCTGATGAAGTGAAAAAGAATCATAGAGTTGGAAGAGACCACAAGGGCCATCCAGTCCAACCTCCTGCCATGCAAGAACACAATATCAAAGAACCCACAACAGATGGCCATCCAGCCTCTGTTTAGAAGCCTCCAAAGAAGGAGACTCCACCACTCTCTGAAGGAGTGTGTCGAACAGCTCTTACTGTTGGAAACATCCTTCCTAATGTTGAGGTGCAATCTTTGAGAAGTCTGCATCCTGACTCTACCCTCAGTTTTCCTGTTGTCAATCTGGATTAACTAAATGCCAAGGCCAGATTTGGTTGCGGGTTTGCTAGTTCTTGAGCTAGTTCTAAGAACAAAGAGGTCTTTCCTTTCCTTTAAACTGAGAATATTCCTTTCTCAATGAGCTGTTACATATGTTTGCACTGAATGAACTTGTTAGGCATACCTTTCCTCTGGAGCTCTTATTTTGCAGTGGCACGCGTCACATATATGTTCTGTGGGAAGTGATTTATTCTTCTATTTTATTTTATATTGTCGGTTTATCTCTAGCATTCCCTTCCCCCTATCAGCCTTGAATTTTTGTCATTTTGTCCTGGAATGGGTTTTAACTCTGTTCACCTCTGTTTGGCAACAGAGGTAAAGGCCATAAATATTTGGTCACCTTAGTCACTGTATTTCTTCTGTTTCATGGACAAACGAGGACAAAATATTTCTCACAAAATGCCTGTGGCATTCAGGTCTTGACTGAAGGTGAGGAACTAAAAGCCCTATTCAGGCCAAGAAAATAACTCCTGGAAATATGGAGAACTAAATCAAAAGGCCTTCTTTCACATCTCCACCAGATATGCCTCCAAATGTTTCAGAACTGAAAGAAAGAAGTTCCTCAAAGATCTGCAAACTCAAGCTCCAATGATGATGACTACAAGATCAGTGGGATGGTGAATCCAATCCACATTTTAGTTTAAAGATGATGTCTTCTGGATTAAGTTGCCAGTCAATTACTGAAATCAAACACTGATTTAGAATTTGGAGATCTTCCTTGGATTTAGAAGAAAAGGAGAGAGAGCTGGTGACACTGCAAATAAAAACTTCCAGATAACATATCCTAGTAATTTAATGTATATATTCAATAGTATGGGATAGTGGTTATGGAACCCTGTGGTACACTGCATGCCAATGATAATTGCATTAAAGCAGGAGTCCCCTAGCATCACTTTCTGAAATGGCCTCTCCAAGAAAGATTGGAGACACTATACTTTCAAGTCCCAATCTGGATGGATGTCTTAAGATGGCATCATGGTCTATAGCAGTGGTCCTCAAACTGTGCCCTTTAAGAAGTTTTGGACTTCAGCTCCCAGAAGACTCAGCCATGTTGGCCAATAGTCTGGGATTCTTGGAGTTGAAGTCCAAAATCCTTTAAAGAGCACAGTTTGGAGACCACTGGCTTATAGTATCAGAAATCAGAAATATCACAGAGCCTACCATGCCTTCCATGTAATGAAGAATGCCCTATTTTGGGTTGGTTAACTTTCCCAAGATACAGGAAGGTTTCTCCTTGGCAAGGTTCAGTGTTCTTCCTTCCAATTCATTAGCTTGAAGATATGACACAACCCCATTGTACAACTGATGCTGCCTCTGTAATTATTTTGAAGATGAATCTCTCTTACATGTATTCTTTCATTGTCATTACTATCAAGGGGTGAGGAAAGACCTAATATTTCAAGTTATTCAGCTCGTCCTAGGACACCCTCCTGAGTCTATACATCTATTTACCTCTTAGGTTCCAATAAGATGTTTACAGAGCAAGGAGCTAAGTTTTTAAATTAGATAGTTTGTACTAGATCATCGATGACAGAACAATGTTTACTATATTTATTGCATAACTGAATTCTTAAGCTGTTTGAATAATTAGACATTTTATGATATATTGTATCCTTTTTTAAAAAAAACCAAATCACCCCTTGATGATTAAGCAATCATCACAGTTTTGCGAGTGCAAAATAATTTTTTAAAATGTGGTAATTTTAGAAATACAACACATCACCACCCCATAAAAGCCTCTTTGCAACTAATTATTCATTCGTTGTTTGAATAAAAGGTTCTTTGTCTGTTAGCAAAAAGAGAGCAAGTGGCCAGCCAGCCTAGGCTTCTAGGGAAAGGAATCCCACAGCTGGGAACCTCCATCAAGCGGAAATCAATAAAAACTTGGTAAGACAACACTTACATAAGTCCTATGGAATCAGTGGATTTACTCTAATTGGACTAATAACTGGATTTAAGCCTAGATTGGAGACTACAAAACAAAAACCATTAAAAGTCACCTTATCTTTGGGGCATAGGTTGAGAACACTGTAGGACTATAACTACTGCCTTAAAGCAATGTACAGGTGGTTGTTCTTGCTGTTGTTGTCTGCATTCAAGTTGTTTCTGCAACCCTAGGGTGATCCTATCATGGGTTTTGTTTTTGGCAAGATTTGTTCAGAGGCGGTTTGCCATTGCCTTCCTCTGAGGCTGAGAGCATGTGGCTTGCCCAAGTTCATCCAGTGGGTTTCATAGCCAAGCTTGAAATCAAATCCTGGTCTCTAGAATTGTAGTCCAGCACTCAAACCATTACACCACATATATTACCAAATCCAATTGCTGCAAAACTTCAGTAAAACATCTTGAACTGAGGTGCTAGCACAATACATTTTCCCAGAAAGCAGGTCTTCTAAGAAATCCAGTACAAAACATCAGACTGTATTTTTTTTACCTCTGCTTTTCAAATAAATCCCCCAAATCTCTTTAACCCAGCCTGGTTGGTAGTTTCCAACAGTAACACGTGCTTATTCACAGATCGACAGAGATTTTTAAAAAATCATCTGTAAATCCAATTTTCTGCTCGAAATCGTAACAGAGAAATCCTGCAAATGGTACAGGATCCTCCCCAGCCTCCTTGTCCCTGCCCTTCTTTCTTTAGGGCCCCATGTTCCACTTCTGTTTTGTGTGTGTTTTTTTTCTTCCGGCTAAGGAGAATGGGCCTGCGGTACCTTCCCTGCCTGTCAGCAATGCTCTTTAAACTTTGCAAAGGAATCAGGAGTTGATTGATTTGCGCCACTCCCTTCTCCTCCAGGGGCTGAGAATGCTGCTTAATCTGTGTTCGCAGTCTTTGCTGGCTCACTCAACAGGAAATATGGGCAGGAACACTGAGTTCTGGTTTCCCGTGTCTCAGCCTAAAGGAATAAAACCAGGATACCTGGTTTGTCCAATTCACTTGCTCTACTACTAGGAAGATGACCCCCTTTCTCATTTTTTTCTCATGTCTTTGCAGAGCCATGGCTGAGATCGAGAGCTTATGGTTTCTACCTCCTGGCGAAAGAAAGTTTGTCTTCATTCACTTATGAAATTTTGCCTGGAGCCATTTCCCACTACATAGTTAGAGCATCATGATTCTCCATAGTGGAGAGCAGTTTCCACTATTCCATGACTGCATTCTGTGAAATCCTTAGAAGATTAAGGGGCCTTTAAATTTCTCAGCCAAGGAACTCCTCTGGTGCCTCTAACTACACTGCAAATCCCTGGATGCAGCCCTTGCAATTAAAGTGGAATCACGGAGCTATGCCTGTTGTGTGAAAGGGCCTCTTATGAGAGGGAAGCCAATAGTCCTCCATCTTAATGAATGGGTTTAGTCCTTTTCATCTCATGTCAGTCACTGATCACACTTCAGAAGTTGAGATGGGAGGATATTATCCCTGAACATAAGGAAATCCATTTTATTGGGCCAAACTGGCAACCACTTCAGAGCTTGTAAATGCCACATTTTGGACTACAACTTCCATGATCCACCAGCCAGCATACCTCCTGTGATGACTGCTATGCCTCTCCTACTTATGGAGTTACTGCCTTAAACAAGAAAACCTTATTTTCTTCCCTCTCCCCTTTCAGGCACAAATGCTAGTGGCTGGTGAAACCTGGAACATGTAGACCAAAAAACTAACTTTCCCAGCAATTTCTCCTTAGAGCTGGGGTGAATACAATGCAGCCCCTCAGATGTTGTTACACTACAACTAAGCCCTTGCTATTGGCTTTCCTGGTTAGGGTTAATGGTACCTACAGCCCAACTGCAGCTGGAATTTGCCAACTTCTGCTCTAGACCTAAAATTCTGTAATGTTGTAAAATATAAACATGTGTTCTCGCAGATGGTCTAGATGACACCCCCCTAATTCCTGATCTCTGGCTGGTGTTCATTGCAGCTGTGCTGCAAAACATCTGGAAGGTGCCATGTTCATGGTCCCAGGTCTCTTTCAACATACAGCAGCCCTCTCAGGTTTTTCCAAGCCCCGCGATTCCTTTAACAGGAGATGTCAAAGACTTACCATGGGACCCACTGCATCTAAAATGTTCTGTCACTGAGCTGAGGCCCCATGGATCATGACCCAAAGAGTTTATAGAACCAGTGATTTTAAATTTCCCATCAGGAGGGGGCAAGGAGGATGGTAAAGGGCAATGAATGGATGAATGGCCAACTAGCAGTTATACAACAAGAGCTTTCTGTGGGGATGAACAAGAAAATTCTGTGAAGAGGAAGGCCTGGGATGGATTAGCGATTTTTGCTGATGGGCCTCTCCAGTCTTGTTTTCACCTCACCTGATCTGACTGTTCTGTGCCTTTCCTTGCTAGGGGCATGCAGGAGCAGTTAACATCTCGTTCACCTTTCATGTGACCCTTCCATCGCCACACCTTAGTTGGGTGACGATAACAAAAACAGAGCTGAGAATTCCCAAAAGGGCGAGGTCCAGTTAATCCTTTCAGAACAACACCAACCTGATACTTCATGGGTGGGTCTCTGGTAGTTTCAGAGTGAATTAACGTCTCCTATTCTCTTCCTTATCCACTTCTCTGACTGTCTTTCTTTTCCCTCCCTTCCTTCTATTTTATTAAGGCAGTCATCTGTCCCATTCTCCTGTGATGACTGCTATGCCTCTCCTACTTATGGAGTTACTGCCTTAAACAAGCAAACATGTTTTCCCCACCCTCTTATTTTCTTCCCTCTCCCCTTTCAGGCACAAATGCTAGTCGATGGAATGCAGCGAAGTGGTTTATGTATTGCTTTACATAATTATTAATGATACTTTAATACTGCCCCATAACCAAGATTCTCTGGTTATGAATATAGGTTCTCATATTGGCTGATTCATATCTCATTGAGAGCCAATTCCATGTCACTGAATCTCACACTTCTTGGGCAAACTCGGTAGGGAAAAAGTACAATGTGTGTCAGACAGCTAACATTGCTAAAGGCCAGATGATCCTTTACAAATATGTTTGAACTCTGGTGCTCTATTGGATGTTCACTCATGTAGGTTTGTGGTACTAAAGTAAGGCTTTTGCGTGAGAGAAATGTCAGAGCTAGGAACACCAGCTTATTACCATTAGTTGCACTCTGGGGGGAGTAACTTGCTACTTGTTATTATTACTTTATGAATGATATGCTACGAATACTTTACTTTCTCATTAATTTTATTTCTTTAACAAAAAATGTTAGAAATGTTTTTTTTAGAAAATTGTCCCCAAGTAACATTTTAGTAGTATTGAGCAAACCTTGGTTGTTACAGTAAAAATTAACAACTTTGCAGATTTTTTTTTCCTTCACAAAAATAACATCATTGGCTGAAATCCAATGGCAAGTCCCAACTAAAGTAGACCCATTGAATTAATGGAACTTACCTAAGTGCTGACTTTTGGAGTTGCCATTGAGTTGGTGGGTTCCTCCTGGTTGGGACTAGCAATTTGATTGTAGAAAAAGGATGGGAATCATGTGGACCTCCAGATGTTGCACTGCAACTTCCAGAATTCCTCACCATTGGCTATTCTGGCAAGGGCTGCTGTCAGTGCTTCTTAGATTTGGTTTGATTAATGAACTTAACAGTTTGAATCAACGATAGTCTCAGTTCTAAATCAGCTTTATAGGCAAATCTTCCTGCTCCAGTTTTAGAGCATGAAAATGTTTGTGAAGGATGACTCTTTTATGTCAGCCCTCTGTATCCAAGGATTTCTTATCCACGGATTGAACCACCCACAGCTTGAAAATATTAAAAAATAATAATAAGCAAACCTTGATTTTGCCATTTTATATAAGAGACACCATTTTACCATGCCATTGTATTTCATGGGACTTGCCTATCCATGGATTTTAGAATGCACAAGAGGTCCTGGAGCCAAACGCCAGTGAACACCAAGGGTCTACTGTACTTACTAAAGCACAATCCATGCTGCTGATCTGTGAAACATATTCCCAGTTAAATGCACATAGGATTTTAGCCTTTGCTAATTTGAAACCTGAATGTCAGAGGAAACAATCCCCATTCTCAGCCAGATGACCCTTGTCAGTCTGGTGAGAAAAGCCCAGAACTGTGTTTCAGCTTATGTGGTTAATCTACCAAAGTTCAGGATCAGCACCCAGGCTCACCCAGAGTAAAAACCCATCTAGCAATTAAATTGAGAATTTGAGAACACAACAGTGAGGCTCAAGTTCAACCCAATAAGCTTCATGCTTCACAGGTAAGTTGTCTTTCTTGAGGCTGCCACCATATAGCTGGGTAATTCTGCCTTGCAGCAGATTTCAAAAGGGTAACCATGTGAGTCTGCATGTTGCAACAAACCAACAAAGTCAGCATGAACACCAGTCCTCAGATTAATATAGTTTATACTTAAAGCAGGGTGGGCAACTGCACAGTGGTGGTGGCCATTCATACCATACCCTTCTGTTGCACTGTACCATTGCATTTTGATGTTCTGGCAGCTATTTTGGCCAATTTGGAGCTTTTGGGTGGGGGTGATTGAGAGTGAATTAAACTACCACATTAGCCTTTTGTTTGGATTGTTTGGAGCCACTATGAAAGAACTAGACAAGATCCTAAAGAGTAAAGATATACGATAGAGCACTATAGTTAGAACAGTCCAAGACCCTGTATTCCCGATCACCATGTATGGATGTGAGAGCTGCATAGTGAAGAAAGCAGGTAGAAAGGAAATAAACTCATTTGAGTGGTGGTGGTGGAGAAGAGAGCTAAGGATGCCATGGACAGCCAAAAAGACATATAAATGATTCCTTGAGCAGATTATGCCTGAACTCTCTTGGGAAGACAAGATGATCAGATTGAAGCTGTTGCACTTTGGCAACATCATGAGAAGGCATGGCTCACTAGAATGCACAAAAATGCTAGGAAATAATGCTATAGGATAGTAGAAAGAGAGGAAGACTGCATGCTAGTTGGATGGATTCAATCAGAGAAGTTACAGAAATAAAGTCGCAGGACCTAAGCAGAGCAGTGGAGCATAGGGGATCTTGGAAATGTGTCATTCACAAGGAGTCAGGATAAATCTGAGGGCAGTTGACAACAACAACATGGCAATGTGAAGATTCTTTCATAGTCGAGCTAAGAGAAAGCAAGCCTACCTTGCAAACGTGTCCCAGCCATGGACTTCCTGGTTGAAATGGAAGCTAGCAAAACTTTATTTTTCTGATGTGCTTTGGTTTGTTAAACCAAAAGAAAGAAGAAAGAAAGGGCAATACTCAGTTGTTTCAAGAGGTGCTACCGTGATTTTTTAAAAGTTGATTATTGAGTAGGATAAGACCTACTGCCTTTTTGCTTATACATGTTAGGCTTTTCTGGATATCAAGAGGGAAGACCATGCTTTCCAGTAGTTTTATAATAGTACTTTGGGCAGTGTCATAATATCCAGAATCCACCCAGCAGTGAAGGCCAGGGAAACCGATTTTTTAAAGCAGAAGTTTGCAAATAGTTCAAGAAGAAAAGAAACCTCTCACACAGTTGAGGTTTCCCAGGTTAATGCCACATTAAGCACTCTTCTGGGTTCTTTGTCATGACCTTCTCCTTCACTGCTGACGTGTCCGTAGCACCTCCCATTGCAAAAGAAGGCATTTCTTTCCAGCTTATGGGGTTATAAATGCAACCACAAAGAAATTGGGTGTGCATAGTCACAAGTGTGCATGTATAAGCTCATGGGCATGCAGTCTCACTGTAGCAAAGGACAGGCATGGTGTGTACTATTGGCTTGAGGAAAACCAACAAGAATGTCGCCTGTGCAGATAACTACCAACTCAGTTGGGACAAAAAGGTCTGAAATAGGCAGAAGCAAAACCCTAGAGTTATGGAAAAGTTCTCTATTGAAATAAGCATCATTTGCCATTTCTCTGGCATTCAACCTACATGGCACAGTTATCACTTTGAATCATTTCTCTTTTAAAAAAAAATCATAAAAATCAGTTTACCCTACTTTTATTTTATTAAAATGTCACTGTAGGTAGCATACTGAGGGGAAAATATATTTTTGAAAGTATTTATAAGAACTAAGATCAGGGAAATATGTAAAATTTGGAAAATGTGTTTCAGAAACAATGCAGGCAGATTTCAGCATTTCCAGCTACCCAGTCTGCAACCATGAACACATTTATCTAGGAGGATGTCCCACTGAATTCAGTGGGCCTTACTTCTGAGTAGACAAAGATGCTAAAAGTCACATCTGCTGGCTTTTGACTAATGAGTTGCAGTCTAACTTAAGATTGATTGCTCTATTGACATTATGACACGTGGTTTCAAAAGCAGTTATTCTTTTTGAATAAATAAGTGGTAGCAAGTATGGCAGTAGTAAGACATGGATGGGTAGAAACAGAGAAAGGATGGAAATGTCTACATATTGCAGATTTAGAACAGTTCTATGCATGTTTAATTGCAGTTTCTCTCTAAAGTCCTACGTAGTGTTTTGGTTATTACTTAAAATTCTCTTTTAATGATGTCCACCTCTTTCCAAACTTCAGTTCCAGGTCTCTCAAGGGGGAAAAAATGCCAGTTCAGCAATGTCCAGTGGTGACCAGTATCTTCCAAGTCAGTAGGGTGATGAGTTCCTGCTGGTATCTAGTTAAAACTGTAAAGGTGCAGAAACCTATCCCCCAAATTTTGTTGTTGCATGCTTTCAAGTCTTTTGTGATTTATGGTGACCCTAAAGTGCACCTTTCACGGGATTTTCCTAGCAAGTTCCTCTGAGCCTGAGAGAGTATGACTTGCCCAAGGTGGATTTCATGGCTCAGTAACAATTCAAATCCCTGTCTCCAGAGCCATAGTGCAAAACTCAGACTACTATGGTACACTGCCTTTTCTGATATTCATATCAAGGCATAAGCCAAAGATCCTTTTAGTTCATCCCACACTCCTTAAATTGAATGTCCTATATTTGAACTTTTGTCAAGTATCTGCCTATTTTCTTTAAGGGAGGACTACCAATGAAGGACATTACACAACCAACCGTTCACTCTATTCCTGGGTGGCTGTTAAAATTAAGGAGTCCATTCTAATATTTACCCTAAATCTAGTTGCTCCTTGTTGCTCCTGGCCAGATCTTTGAAACACCTAAAGTAGTTAAGTTGCTATAACTGGTCTAAAACAATCTGTGTTGTGTGTCCCCCTCCCTTCCAATTTAGCTGTTCGTCCAAATATGAGAAAACAAAACACAAGCTGAAACAAGATGATACCTGAATCCAGGAAAGTCACCCTGCTTCTCTCCTCATTGTGTTTATACTGTAATTACAGGTAGGTTACAAAGGAACTGGAGCATGGCATCCCTGACTGATGTTCACATTCAAAAACTGGGAACGTGAAAGCCACATTGTTGCATGTAGCCATTGGCACAGTTCTGAGTCAAAATTGTCATCTCTAGCCGCAGAGGAGCTGAGAAAAGGAGGCTTCATTTCCTCCTATGAATATGTCACTTAGCAGGCCCACATGTACAACTGCCAAATGCCATCAGAGATAAGGACACTGATCAAAGGATGGTTATTTTTTTTTCCTTGTTGAACATATTGCCACTCTCAGAGAAGCAATTTTTCGTCTTTCAGCAATGGGAAAGGCTCCATCCGGCTTGACAAGGTTAGGTGTCTCAGGTATAACACTGATGGCAATTAGGTGCATTTTAATACTGACCACTGGAATTGGGCAGTGGCAACTCAGAGGTCGTGGCTGAAATCCAGTGGCCAGTCCCAGCTACCGCTGACCTGACAAATCAATAGCTGAATGGTAAATTGACAATTCTATAAACCTGGCTGATTTGATGAGTTGAATCTAGTCAGAACTAGCAAATGATTAACGGCTCTTTCATTACGTATAGCAATACAATTACGTATAGCAATACAATATCACTTTAACTACTGTGACTGCCGCTTGTGGAATCCTCCTGGAGTTTGCAGCTTGGTACAAGGCTCCAGATGAGTTTCTAAGAGCCCCTATTGTATTTGATTTATTTAATTTCTATCCTGCCTTAATAGCCTGTCTTTCTCTCAGTATGGCTCTCTTAACTACATATCCCAGGATTCCATGCTGATGCCTGTCCATTGGAAAATTTAAAAGCACTAACCACTGGGTCTGCTACACCAGACCTTCATGGAACCCCTTATCCATTCCCTTCCCTTATCTATTGCAGCAAACATAACAGTAGAAATTGTCCCCACACCAGGTGAGGCAAGGAGCATAAGGATGAACATATTGGGAGTGGTATATGAGAGCCAGCATTGCTTAGTGGTTTGAGCATTGGACTATGACTCTAGAGAACAGAGTGTGAATCCCTGTTCAGCTATGAAACCCATTGGGTGAACGTGGGCAAGTCACATTCAGCCTCAGGGTTTGGCAATGGCAACCCCCCTCTGAAGAAACTTGCTAAGAATACCCTGTGATAGGGTTGCCTTAGGGCCCCATAAGTTGGAAATTACTTGAAGGCACACAACAGCAGTAACAATGAAGTGTCTTCTCTCACTAATTCAAAAATTTGAAAGCAAAGCCAAGGGCATCTCTGAGCTCAAAGCAGGCAGTGGCTGCACTTGCCACCATTGGAGGTAGGGCTGTCTTTCTAGCAATACTATCTAGGACTTGCATGTTTTGCATCCCTCAGATTCCATCAAAGACTGGCAACTGATGGTTTCCATGCGACTGGGGTGGTGAATCTACTCTACCAAATCTATCAAAATAGGTTCAGAACCTTGGATATCACCTTTAAAGATGAGGCAAAAATTCAGAGTGGATTCACCACCCAACTCCTGACAGATCCACCAGCTGCCATTGACTCAAAATTATGCCTTCAAATGCCTTGGGGCCCATGTTCTGGATTTGCACCCCATTATTTGATGGGATGACACAGGAACATTATGGTGATGGCTACCGGGAAAATAATAATAATAATAATAATAATAATAATAATACAGGAGCTCAAGGTGGCTTGCAAATCTAAAGCAGTACACGTTAAAACACTATAAAATGGGCAAAATACAAGTTTAAAAACAATTAGACAATTCAAACAATTAAAAACATTACATTATTAAAATTTTAAGTTTAAAACTCCTCAAAACAAAAACAAAACCTCATCATAAAATGAGCAAGTAGAGAGATAAGCAATGAAACCTGCTTTGAAAGCGGGGAAAGGGGCAGGAATTCCCACAGATAGAGTGAGAGAGTGGCCTTTGAAACATTAGAACTCTTGGAAGCCTTTTGCAGTTTTTACAAATGAACTTTTAAAAAAATGAATAAAAAAACGCAACACAAAAGCAACGCTCTCTACCATAGAATTCATTAAGCTGTACCAGTCAATGTCCATAGTTACAAAGGTGATTCAAGTTCATTCCAACATCTCTTCAAAGCAAGCGTGCAGGCTAGTAATCCATTTTGAATAAAGTAAACTTGGAGTATATCGGGAGCTCAGTTCCACCACAAATGCCATATTCCATGACATGAAACTCTGAAATCACAAGAACAGAGGAACTCAAGTTATTTTAAAAGTAACTAAAGTGGAATTCAACCTTTTAAAAGTACTTCACCAGAATATAGGTGCTGCCTCAGTGGTGATATATATGGTACTGATATATAATGAAGATCAACAAATGTGAGGAAGACTCTTTTCTATCTGCAGCTGAATCAATTGTGCTTTGTTAGTGAGAGGACAGCTCAGTAGAGCCCCAGGTTTGTACCTGGCAATAAAGCTCAGTGTCATGAGTGAAATTTATCTTTAAAAAACCCATGCCAGTGTTAGTGGTAGCCTAAATTACCTTTGGTATTAAGACTGGGAACTCACATGAAAATCTTTGGCCAAAATGATGGTTATGATCATGCTGTGAATATTGCTTAGAGCCTCATTTTGAAGGGAAAAGGCAGAATTTCCATGGTTAAAAAGTTTATGCTTTATAGAAGATGGCAGAAAAAAATGAACTAACTTCCCAAAGGAAACTTTTTATGGCCCCATTTCCCCCTTGGTAGATGATGTATAGCACACGAGCTTGGCAAAATTTTGAAAGGAAAAGGGTTAACCAAATGAATTTCTTACAAGACAGGGTCATTTTTTTTTATTTGAACTAGCCAATGCATTAAAAACAGTTCTTTCTGACTCTTTCCCTCCCCCTCATTGCCTGCTTTTAAAATTTAGTTTCATTATGTTTACAGAGATGTGGGGCTTTGTTGCAATTAAAAGATTCCAGTGTGGCAGCCCAACGCACCAGTAGAGCAGGATTCCAGCTTTCCATGGTAACAGTCGCATGTTTAGCCAATCCCACCCAGACAACCTTAATCCTACCTTTGTGGTCACCCTGAAAAAGCTTCCAGCTCTGTTATCAGATGCAATCTTCCTTAGGTAAATATTTACTAGAATCGGCTTAGGTTTTTCTTGGGGCGGGAGCGAGGGAAAGGTTTGTTCTATTCCAAGCCCTTGTCTCCATGGACTGGCAAGATTAATAACTTCTATACAGTAGATTTTCACGGTGTCCAATTTATATGTATCCTCACTTCCTGGTTGAAAGCTGATTAACATTGGGGGGGGGGGGGCAAATTGTCCCCACAATGACAGTCTAGTTTTAATGCTATGTTCACGCTATGATAACTGGGGAAATGAGGAACCCCGGGAAGTCTCTCTCTTTCTGAAGATTATCCCACTGGAGTCATCCCGTCCTTGTCCTATTCCTGTCCCATCCTTCTCATGTGATCGCAGGAAGGACTTTCAGACAACGTTGTGCGGATCCCATAGTTAAACCATTCAAAAAGTGTGATTGACCATGATCACACAAAAGACTTTCAGATGATGTTGTGCAGATCCCATCATTAATCCCTTATCCAAGTGACATTGGCTGGCATTTTGCATTAACAAAGGTTCACATTATGGCAATGGCACTTTAATGATGGGTTAATGGTGGGATCAGCGCTATGATTTGAAAGCCTTTCGTGCTATAGCAGTCAGGGATGGGTTAATGATGGAATAAGGACGAGAGAGTGATCTTCTCCCTATCCCATCTGTGTGTGATAATCTCATCTCTCTCTTTGCCTTCCTTCCTTCCTTCCTTCCTTCCTTCGGTAATGGTATAGGTTAAGTTCAGAAACCACATTCCCAGCAAAGTTCCTGGCCAGTCAAGAGCAGGATGGGTGGAATGCCCTTTGGGGGAGTTGAGCTGAAACACTTCAGCCAAGGATCCTCATCAATTCACTCACTGCCCCATGATCCAAACCTGACTTGGAAGGAAAGAATGGTTGCTTTGCTGTGGAGGGATGGCTTTAGGTCTCACTGCACTCCCTCCTTCTAATGTTTTGGTTTAGGGCCCAATCCAAATGTGAGTCTCTGCATACAACAGGTTCACACAACATTGAACCAAGGCCCCTGAATGATCAGGGAACTATAGAAAAATTGCTTGGTGTGCAGCTTTGTGCGGGTTGGGGACAAAATCTTTTTTTAAAAAAGGTAGCAGCATATATTTATTTTGTTAGCCATTTGCTTGTTGTTAACAGCCCTCAAATCAAACCCAGCTCATGATGACCCCGTGAATGAGACATCTCCAGGACAGTGGGGCAGTGCCCCTCCCCCCAATTGAGTCCAGCTATCTGGCGTGTAGTCTTCCTCTTTTTCTAGTACCTTCTACCTTCCCTAGCATTGTTGTCTTTTCTGATGATTCATGATTTTCATGATGTGGCCAAAGTACAACAGCCTCAATTTGATTATCTTGGCTTCCAGAGAGACATGAGACTTGATGTATTCTAGGACCTATTTGTTTGTCTTTTTGGCTGTCCACGGTATCCTCAGCACTCTTCTCCAGCACCACATCTCAGATGAGGTTTTTTTTTTAATTTGTTTTTTTTTCACTGTCCTGTTCTCATATCCATACATGGTAGTGGGGAATAAAATGACTTGGACGATTCTGACTTTAGTTCTCTGTTGTATATCTTTGCACTTTAGGATCTTTTCTAGTTCTTTTATAGCTGCCCTTCCCATTCCTAGTCTTCTTCTGATTTCTTGACTGCAGGTTCCATTCTGATCAATATTTGATCCAAGATACAGGAAATCTTTGACTATTTCAATTTCCTCATTCTCTAGGTTGAATTGTGTAGATCTTCCATTTCATTTGCTATTGCATTTCTATTTAGTTCTGTATCATTAACTGTCAGGGTGGTGGACAAGTAAAGTCAATATTAACCTAACTAAAATGAATAAAAATAATTTGAATAGACTAAAATATGTTAATTGAGCTGACATGCTTAAAACAGGTTAAGAAGGCTAAAACAAATGTATAAATATTCAAGTGAATTGGTTAGATTGTTTGAACTTGGCACATAAATAACACCAGCTTCGGCACTGTTTAGGCTTCTAAGAGAGAAGCCTTTAATACCAATAGGGGTGCCACAGCTAAGAAGGCCTTCTCCCACATCCTCACATAGTGTGCTGACCTCACAGGAGAGGGCTTCCCAGAAGACCTAAATTCTTGACCAGGCTTATGTAGGGAAGTTATGTGTGTGAGGGTTGGTCTCAAAAATACCAAACGGTGCTTTAAAACTGATGGTTGTGGTGATGGTGGGATGTCTACCTAGGAACTGAGATCCTGTATAAACCAGCGAAAAGTGTCAGCCTGTGGGTGGTGCGAGGACTGAGTGTTCTCACGCTCGAAGCCCTACCGATGCTGGCAGGGTGTCATTGTGGCGCAAACTGGTCTACATGGTGTGCGCCATGATGATAAACCTCTGGCACAGTGCCCAAACAGCACAGTGCTGAAGGAGCATCACCATGGCACACCACCATGCCTATGATGCCCCTTCCAGGGAGCAAGAAGAAGCCTCTTTTTGCTCCCTTCAGAGGCTGCAGCCCCAATTCAGGGCACAAAGGGTTCAGCTGCCTGTCTGTACAGCTCCAATGTTTTCAATAGAAGACAGGCTATGCTGACTTTCTTTAGCACTCCATATCCCCACTGGATTTGTAGCAACCTTACAGTGGGTGAGAAAACTTGGAAAAAAATTTGTCTAGAGAGCCAACAGAGCAAGCCTTATAGGCAAGGTCCTTATGTTACAGGTAGATCTGGCTGCTGGATTTTGAAACAGTTGCAGATTCAAAATAGCCTTTGTGAGTAGCCCATGAAGAGATTATTCACATTAGCCATAGGTGAAGAGAAGACTTCCTACCCTGAAAATAAGTCAGTCTCCTTATGAGTGAACATCAAAAACTAAGGGGTGTTCTTTCTTGCTAACCTGTCCTGTTCTCCAAGTAAAGAGTAACTTTTCTGGGATGAAGTTTGGTGTAAGCAGGGTCTAGCCATACTTGTAGCCCCCCCCCCCCGCCACCGCCAGCATTCTTAGAAACCTTCAGCAGATGTTTCCAGTATATTCATGTAGAAGTATCTTCTGTTTACATTGTCCACAGTAGAAAATTTCAGAGGCCAAAGGTAATGGAGCATGATTCCTCCAATATGATCCCAGACAGGAAAAGATCCTGCAGCATCAGTACACTATGGCATCTTCTGAACATTTTGAAAGAAGCACAGGGGAAGGAGCATCAAAGAACAGAAAGCTTCTGGAGCTTGCTGCCACTAGTGCCATTGTTGGTGCCTGCTAGCACACTGCAGCCCCCAAGATTAGCATACCCATCCAAATTCCTTGATGACCATTACAAGATACTCACATAAATTGTGCAGGGCTACTCAGTTCTCCACTGTCTTCTGAGCTTAACCTTAGAGGGAAGAGTCAAAGAAGAAGGGAGTATCTATTGAAAAGCCACTATCCCTTGCTCCAAAAGACTTCTCAGGGTTTAGGATTCTTAGTGCCAACCCACAAGGGCCAACAACCACAGGAGCCATTGAAAGGCTCGTTTGAGCAGGTGGGGCCAACAATGAGATCTGAGGAGACCTGCGCATCATACTGTAGAAAAACCAACATGCGAGGAGAGAAAACTCTAACCAGATCCATCCCTCCAATTCTGTACAGGGAACCTTCACACCAACTATAGCACTATGATCATTCTAGTATAGCTGCTGTGGTGGGCTTCTAGGGCATATGAAATACTTCTAGAGTTTGTATAGTTTGGTCAGATTCCAAAGGCCTCTCCCTCAATGTACAATCCCAGAATTCCACAGGAGGCAGCCATGCCAATTAAACTAAGACTGCAATGCTATAACTGGTGGCACAGTGTTTAAATGCCTGTACTACAGCCACTCACTAACCAACAACAAGGTTGTGAGTTCAGTACCAGCCAAGGGCTAAGGGTCGACTCAGCTTGGTATCCTTCTAAGGTTGCTAAAATCAGTACCCAGCTTGTTGGGGGTAAGTAGCTCACACTTTGTAAACCACTTAGGTAGTGCTTAAGTGCACTGATAAGCAAGATAGGAATGTACTTGCTATTGCTTCCTAACGCTATAACTATGTTGTGTGAAAGGACCCCAGAGTTTGATAGACTCTGCCTAACTTCAGCACAACCCGACATGCCCAGATGACTCTGTCATATCTACTATGAGTTTGTGGTTCTGCCATGCCTGGCGTTGTGCTGCCTTACTTGATCTGTCATTGTCATACCAGCAAGTGTTTCTGCTGTATTCAGATTCCTTTGTAAACCTTGAGTCGTGATGTGGCGGGACACTGTGAACACCCACTTATTGCTGTAATCCAGTGGAGAGATAACCAGAGCATGCATGGCAGCATTTAAAAGCACGAGAGCTTAAATAAAATGTTTGCAACAGGATCAGAAGTCAATACTGGATTAAGAAGAGTTCTCCCTGTATCACCAAAGTCAAAGTCATAAATCTAGCATTTGATTTTAAATTTGATTGAGAACTATGTGCAAAGAGTGGTGATGCATGAGGAATTCCATATTTGCGAAGATGTGAAACACTTTGAGCTGCATCTTTGGGACAAATGTATGGGCAAGAACCTGTTTATCCATTAGCTTTGTACTTGTTGAATATTCTGGAACAGTTTGCAGCTCAAAGGATGCATAGAAATATCTCTTGCAATTCAATTTGGAGGGGGGAAATAGTGTATTAAAATATGTATCATGAATATAAATTTGCCTCTGTTTAATATATTACATGAACATTCATATTCTAATGCATTTTAATTTGAATTTTAATGTATTTTTAAAATTAAAAAAAAACCCAACATCCAGATTACTATAGACATAACAGAGAAGATTTACAGGTAAGGGCATGCAAAAGTAGCAAGAACCCAAAATTCCTTATTTATGCCATCCATAACAAAGAGGTAGAAAGAGCAACAAGTATTCTTGTATCAGGAAACATTTATATGCAATTTTAAACAATACATCTGGGGAACAGCACGGAGAGAAAAGTGGAATTTATGATCAGAGATTATAGGTTTGTGGCTATGTGTTCAGCTAACGACAGAATATGTTGTATTGTTACTCAAGAGCAAGGATTTTTTTTTAAAAATGTTGCCTTGGTGTTGCTTTATATGATACAAGATAGTGTGAACTTGACAAATTGTTTCTGAAAGGGCCTTACAGGTCATATGGGAGGCAGCAAGTGCAAGGAAGACAGAAACAAGTGTTTGCATCTGGAATTGTTGGCAGGGGAGAGAGGGCCCAGTGAATGCAAAAGGAGGCAAGGTCAGCTGCAGGAAAAGGTGGCATGCCACCGAGGTGGAGCTGAATTCCAGTGAGCCAAAGGAATGACACAGAGATCAGGGTTCGAAAAGGTCCACATAACAGGCAAATAATATTTTGAAAACATGTGTGTGTGTTTAATGTTGCCTCTTGGTTTCCTCTGTTCCGGCATGTAGATTGCTCTCACAGTAATGAATTTTGTGGCAACCCCTATCCAGAAACAACATCTCTGATTTTTGGGGGGTGGAGTTGGGGCAGGGGTTGTAGGCAATAGTCCACCAGACTTTGAGTGAAAGGTTCTCTGCAAAAAAAATGTGCAGTATATTTTGGCAGAGCAGAAGAGAAGAATCCCAATATTGAGTTTTATACTGGTTGGTGTGAATTTTGTAGTATAGTTTTTGTCCACGTTGTACTCCAGGATGGTTCAGAATGGCTGGAAGAAGTCTGCCTGTATTTTGATACTATTTGTGAGTTCATTCCTGAAAATGTACAGGGCAGTGCAAAATTATTGTTCTTGAGATTTCACTGCAAATAAAATAACAAAATAAAAATCATTGCCCTGAGGTTTGGTCTCACACCTGCAAATTCTCCTTTTATTTTGCTGTCAGAAACTAATCAAACTATGAAATTATAGCACTTCGATGGTGATGGTGACATCCTATGGAATCCTGGGATTTTGATGGACATCGAACTTTGTGCTGGAGAACTCCAATATTTGGGGGAATAGGTTAGAGCTCTGTAAGTGGTAATTCTCAGTACTTTTTGTCATTTTAATCTATGTTGTTTTATAGTTATTATTTTAATTTAAATTGTATTAATTTGTCATTATTGTTTTTAGAATGTATGCCTCCTTCAGGTTTTTATTTATTTATTTTAATTAATCTGATTATTTACAGTGCTTTATAAATAAAGTTGTTTAATAATAATAATAAACACCAATATGAACAAGAAAACCCCAGAATTCTGTATGATGGAGTTGTGGCTGTACAAATGATATCAAACTGCTCTAACTGTCCAGTGTGGATATCCCTTGTTTTTGATTGTTGCAAAACATTTTGTTGTTTGCCATCACTTTGACTTCTGCAAATGGCAATCCTATGAATGAGAAACCTCTGAAAGCCTACTTCATCAACTGCTCTGCTTGTGTCTTGCAAACTCAGGACTATTGAAAACATCACTGAGGTGTCATCACTGGAGCTAAACATCAGCTGCTTTCTTGTTTCATGCCATCAGCATTACTCACCATGGCTTGCAACAGTATTGGAGTTCCATTTTCCCTCTTTGTAAAGTAGGTGGAGAGTCAGTTGCACATCTTCAGAGTGAATGTGGTAGAGTAGACAAAGTTGGTTTGAGATTGGGGAGTGCCAGTTTCAAATCACTGCTCAGCCACAAAATATGCCAGGCGAAGTTGTGATGATTCCCTCCCCCCCAAGCCAAAACTACCTCACATGATTATTGAGTGGATAAAAGGGCTTGGCTTAATGTGGGCTTAATGAGGAGAATTGGTGGGATAAAAGAAATTTTAAAGGGGTGGATTATTTTGGTTAGTGCAATAGGATATATCTGTCTTGGTGTTTATTCTGTAGCCTTCCTGGTTGTGAAAACATATTCGGTGCACACACTGGAGTCACAGCATATGGTTAGGTCAAGATCATTGTCTACAAAAAGCACAGGCAACCTGTGGGCCTTCAGATGTCATTGGACTTCAGTTCCCATCACCACACTTGGGGATTTGGAGGGCCACAGCTGCTCTTCCATGATCTACACATCTTGTCTGCATCACACCCTTCCATAGGAACTTCTGTCTGGTCAGAGTAGCTGTTAAAACATAAATCTGGTTTATGGAGATAACTTTAATTGTCAAAACCACTTAGGTTTTACAATAAACAGGTTGACACACACACACACACACGGCCCAAATCTATGCCAATAGCTGTGACTGGTTTCAAAGTCTCTGCATTTGTAGGCCTCCTGTTGCTGGCTACAGCAGAAAGCTGGAGGAAGGTGCACTTGTCTGCACTGAGCCAGCCTTGCTGGATGGTGGCCAAAAGCTCTGCGATACAGCAGCGCAGCATATTAAAGAGCAGAGAAAAGCAGGTCTCCTTGAAAGAACGAGAAGATGAGTCATATCCTATGAATCCATATAAAAAGTGAATGCACTGGCAATTACCAGGGTGTGAATTGTTTCTTCTTAATTAGCTGACAGCTCTGGCAGCTCTTTGATTTGTGTCCTGAAGCTGTCTATCTCCCAACATGAAAGTTAATTCTATAATTAATTTCATATCAATAGTAACCTTTTAAAACACTTATGTGCGGTTAATGAGTTAATGGGCTTTGCACTGAAAACAATACAGGAATTTCTTAGGCGGAATAGCTTTGCTAGAGAACATCAAAACTTGCTTCAAAGCTTTGTGTCTCATCCCGCAAAGAGCGTTCTGTGACTGTTTCCAAATTTGCAATCGCAAGGCACATCGTCAGCATGTGTTTCCCATTCTTTACCCCTACTCCTTTTGACCTTCCTCCCACTGACATATTGATATAAAACACACCAATCCTGATCCATGGGGTGCCTTCAGCAACAGTGGGTATGCATATTTAGTTGGGCCTTTTTACCTGCTGGGCTTTGGTCCCAGGACCTCCCGTGGATAAGAAAATCCATGGATGCTCAAGTCCCATTAAACAATGCAATGGCATTGCAAAATAGTGTCCCTTATATAAAATGGCAAAATCAAGGGTTGCTATTTGGAATTTATACTTTTTAAAAAATATTTTCAAGCCATGGATGCTTGAATCCATGGATTAAAAATCTGTGGATAAGGAGGGCCAACTGTATTTATTGAATTCTTTTCTAATTAGCCACTTTGATGCTCCAGCTTTCTTCTACTGAGTTCAAGACAGTATACACTTCTTTTCCCTACTTTATCCTCAGGACAACCTTGTGAGGTAGATAGGGATGCAGAGAATCTCTGTTTTAATTTAATTACATGTCTTCAAATTTCTTCCTCCTGTCCTACCCTTTGTTTGCAAGATATGGTTCTTTCTCCCCCCCAAATGCAAATATATACACATTTTCTGTACGCATTTTGTGTAATGCACACATTTATTCACATGCTGTACATTTATTTCAGTGACTAAACTATGCCAATGCATGTTTTTTCAGTTCTGTGTATTTTTAGTCGTTCACAATTTTAAAACTTCAAATGTGTAGTGAGCTTTGAAGGTGTGTGAATTTCGGAGGCAAGGGATGGAATCCCGTGGGTGATATGCATACACATGAGTCAGGTTTATGTGCACAAATAAGTCTTCTTTTGATTGGAAGTGCCCTGGACACTGTCCAATACCTCTCCCTGGTTGCTCTCAAACTCTGGGAAGGGAGGAGCAGTATACTTCGAAAGAGATTTACCCTTGCTTCCTTCTTAGGCTGAGAGAATGGGACTTGCCCAAGGTCACCCAGTGATTTCTATAGCTGGACAGACTGCAGCCATTCACTGGCAGAGGAAGGGTTAGGGTGATTCAAATGACCAAGAACCCTTTTTGGGGATAGAATTCAGCAGGTGGGACATCTCTTTTAAAGTTTAGAGTAAAATTTGAAATGGATACAGTATCCCACTGACACGGAAACCCCCAAGTGCCATGTGTCAAAGCTGCAATAGACCAAATGTCCATTTAAATGAAAAATCCTGTTGGTGACATACACAGGAGTCATAGAATAATAGAGTCATAGAGTTGGAAGAGACTGCGAGGGCCATCCAGTCCAACCCCATTCTGCCATGCAGGAACTCACAATCACACCATCCCTGATAGATGGCCATCCAGCTTCTGTTTAAAAACTGCCAAAGAAAGAGACTCCACTACATTCCAAGAAAGTGCATTCCACTGTCAAACAGCTCTTACTGTTAGGAAATTTCTCCTAATGTTGAGGTGGAATCTCTTTTCTTATAGTTTGAATCCATTGTTCCGTGTCCTGTTCTCTGGAGCAGCAGAAAACAAACTTATTCCATCCTCAATGTGACATCCATTCAAATACTTAAAAAGGGCTGTCATATCACCTCTTAACTTTCTCTTCTCCAGGCTAAACATACCTAGCTCTTTAAGGAGTTTATCGCATGTATTTTTCAAGCCCAGCCAGGCACAGGATGGGACCGGGCTGGAATGGGTAAAAACAGATTTTACCGCATGCAAAATTGCTGCTTTAGAAGCTTTCCATAGTACCAAAATTGGCTTCCAGAGCACTGCTAGAGGATGGGTGATGGTCGGGTGGCAGCACAGTAGCAATTTTGTGTGCGGTAAAATTCGTTTTTACCCTTTCCAGCCTGATCCTGTCCTGTGCCTGGGTTGGCCTGAAAAATGCATGTGATAAACTCCTAAGTCTCTCTTCATAGGTCATGGCTTCCAGACCTTTCACTATTTTGGTCACCTTTCTCTGGACATGCTTCAGCTTGTCAACATCTCTTTTGAATTGTGGTGCCCAGAACTGAACACATTGTACGTTTAGAAAGAAGAGTCATTAAAAAAAAAAAGATTGCATATGTCTTTTTACAGTCATTGTAGATAAAGGTATTTGCCACCTATCTGTGCAACAATGCCCCATATTCTTTCCTTACCATTTTTCAGGTAGGGTGCCCTCCCTAGCCATTTAGTGGCCAGGTAACATCTAGCCGTGTTTGTGCAGGCAGACACATGAAGAGCAGGCATTCTCCCAGACCTCCCAAACATCTTTCAATGTCATCTTCCTACATTTGCCTACAGAGGAACAGCCAAATGATGCCTGGTCACCCCCATTCTCCCATGGGAAGGAGTGTCCTGGATTCAGAACTAAGGGGAAAGCCTGAGGATAGAGTGTAGTGATGCCTGTTAAGGCTTTGAGCTCCAGCAGTGTGACTTAGGATAACACCTCTATGTATATACTCAGAAGATTATATTAAGCTTAGTGTGAAAATATTGACACGGTCCAGAAATGCATGGGTTTTTATAATAATGTACACGAGGAAGAGGGCACTGTGAGACAGGTTTGTCCAACCAATGTTCCAGGTAGCTGACACACCAGCCTGTGGGCATTTTGTCAACCATTGGGTCAATGCATCATGAAAGAATTAGGAGTGACTCAATGTGTGTTTAGTGCTCTTGGAATTTTCCGCATAAAAGAGTCTGTAGAATGGGAATAAGTACACATGATCTTTTGTGATGGGGAGAAAAGGTCATCCCAAAATGACTTTTCTCTTCCGTATGGTGACACTTGTTTGTGAATGCTCCTCCTTATGGCCAAACCCATGTTTACATAACCATCACCTGCAAAACAAGGGGAACTGAAAATTATCCTTTTTTGTAGTTAAATATAAATCTCTCTCTGTGGGGACACCCTCAATGGCTCGATCCCTACATACCAGAAACGGACTCTTCCACCCTGATAAGCAATTTCATGGTGCTGTCTATTAAGTAGCAAGAGAATGTGTAAGGCCATATCCTTGTTTCCACCGTCCCCTTCAACAGTCCTGTGGAGATGTGACAAAGCTTGATCCTGTGCATTTTCCAGAAGTGTTGTGAGATTTTCTTGTATAGGCTGCCTTTTAAAAAACAGGGAGTAATTAATGTTCAACCAGGATTTTATATCACAGGCAAGGATCCGATAACCCAATGTCAAAGTGAACCATACCATGAACAGCTTGATAGTTTCACTGTTGTTGCAGAGAAGGTGCACAAGCCTTCTCTGTACAAGCAGAGTACCACCAATGGCAGAAGTAGTGGAATGTGGTAGCGCAGTGGCAGGTAAAAGCACTAGTGGTGGGGCTATCCACTGCACCCACTCACCACCAACCAGAGGAGGAGACAACCACCCAGTATATACCTCTAGCCAGAAGCTGCCTCTTTCTATACTGGCCTATCCATTGGCTCATTCCTTGGGGTTCCCAGAACCAAGGCACTGCAAGGGGAGCGGTTTAGGAATTGCCCTGTGCTTTTCCAGGAACAGCAGCATTGGGGTGGTGTTCCACTCCTTTGGTACCTAATAGGATCTAGGCCATAGTATTTCATATTAGATACCTTTTTATATGGGAGCCAGTGTGGTGTAGTAGTTTTGAGTGTTGGACACGCACTCCAGAAGGCTAGGATTCAAATCCCTGTTCAGCCATGGAAACAAGTGGGTGACCTTGAGCAAGTCCCGGAATGGATGCAGGCTACAGGAAAAGAGATTCCACTAAACATTGGGAAGAAGTTCCTGACTGTAAGTGTTGTTCGGCAGTGGAATACACTCCTTCAGAGGCTGGTGGAGTCTCCTTCTTTGGAGGTCTTTAAAAAGAGGCTGGATAGCCATCTGTAAGGGGTGTTTTCATTGTGCGTTGGATGGCCCTTGTGATCTCTTCCAACTCTGTGATTCTATGATTGTAAGTCATACTGTCTCAGCCATAGAGGAATGTAAGGGCAAACCTCCTTTGAATAAACCTGGCCAAGAAATCCCAATGGTGAGGTCACCATAGTCAGAATTAAAGTTGGGACTTCCACATGTGTATGTGTACCTTAGGTCATGCAGGGGTGCTTTTTCAGGCACTACAGGATTGACTTCTGTCATTTCCTTGCAGCGCCCAAAGCCCCACTTCCAACTTACTTTAAAGCCTGTAAGCCACTGTATACAGGCCTTTTGTGCTTCGAAAGTAACAAACAGGATTGGCAAAGTATCTGACAATCTCCAGTCCCAAGCTGAACATACAATAGATACAGAATTCTGAGAATTCTAGAGGAACCCCATGGATCTCAGCACTGATGGCATTGTGATGGCATTGTTGCATGGTTGGCTATGGGATGGTTGGCTAGACATTTTCTGATCCTACCTGCTCACTTCAAAGCAGGGAATACTTGTATAAGGCAGAACTTTAAAGTAGGTCAGGAGGTAGTATATGGGTCGGCGTAGTTTAAGGTCTGGATGCAGATATTTACTCTGTAGTGAGGGGCATGTTTAATTGAGGTCCCTAAGTCAGGATTGAGTTGAAGACACATAAAAAAAAACCAGCTACTATTATTGAATCGACCCAATATCCACCCCTGGGGAGTGTAGGTTTAAGAAAGGATGGGGTGGGAGAAATATATTCACCAGAGAGCTTCCTCAGGAAACAATGATAGGATGATCTCACAGTGACTCTTTTCTGTCAACTTGACAAGTCATTCTTCAGTATAAAAAACTACTTCCTGACACTAAGATCATAACTGTAAATGTGGTGAAGAAGAAAGGTGTTCTTCTTAAAACAGTACTGACTACTCTTCAACGTGATGTGAAGCTCCCATATGACAGAGGTGGTAAACTGAACCCAAATGTCCATACTGCAAGCATTTTTTTTTTAAAAAATGATGTTCTTTGGCCAATGTTTCAAAAGATGATTGCTTCCCCAAAAGTGCAAATTGATGAGACAAGAAAAGGTGGGCAGGGACCATGGCAGGTGTGTTCATGCCCAAACAACCTGTAACCATCAGAAACAGAAATGTATTGACCTGAAATCTTGAGACTTTTGTTGTTTGTATCAGTGGCAGCATTGATCCTTTATAAGAATTGGAAAACTCTTACTTTAATTTTTGATTATTTTTTCAGTTGCTACCATTATTACATCTTGGTTTCTCCCAATCAACTTTGTTTTGGCTATATTTGGAAACTTTTTTAATGAAATGAAGAAGGGGGGGGAAAGCTTTGAATAAAAACCCCTATAATTATAAGAAGTGCAAAACTGACCATAAATTTGGTGTTTAAGATCTGAGACTATTTCTTACCTCTCCCAAGGACCTTTTCTTGGCAACTTCCCAGAAAGAAGATTTTATCATCTCTTGGAGCAGTTTGTTCCATTCCTCATCTTGTTTTGATGGTTAGGAGTTTGCTCTGATTCCATGCTAGATAATTTCCTGAGTGTATTTACTTGATATTTAACAGTTTGAATACAATCTGGCCAAAGTTAAGCATTTTCAAGGCCTACCTCTGCTGAAGCCAATAAGGTTTTTAAGTGCTTAACTTTGTCTACATAGTGCCCTTTATGCATTTTGTTTTATTTTTGTGATTATTTACTATTTTCAGAACACCTTTCTGTTAGCATTTCATCCAAAACACCGATCTCTATTTTTTCTTCTCCCTATGTAGAAAGTGATGCTTAAACAATTGGTTCACACAATCTGTAAAAACAATATATCCTGCCAACAAGTCATTCAGTGTATCTGTGACAATCTGTATATAGTTGTGTGCGTATATGTGTCTTCAAATAGCCTGCTGACTGCAAATTTTATAGGATTTTTTAAGGCAAGGAATACTCAGATGTATTTTCTTCTGAAATATATCTTATAGCACCTAGAATTTATTGGTGGCCTCCATCCAAGTACTAACCAGGGTTGACCCTGCACAGCTTCCAAGGTCAGGCAGGATGTGGTACCTTTAGGGTATTTAGGCATGTATATAGAAGGATCAGAGTGTTTATAGTCTATGCCTGTTTCATATGTGTTTACCTCATGGTGAACTTGTTCAATTTTAATTTCGTAGCAATCTATAGCTTGTACAAATAATGTTGCTGTGCAGTGGCTCAGGAAAGGTTAGGGTGTCCATGAAACATCTGCTTATGGTTTCACTGATGTTGTTTTTACTTTCTTTAAAAAAATCAAATGTTTTATTAGAGGAGGAAATTTGAATTACGATTAAAATGAAACTCCAGTATGTAGCTGTCTGGAGGCTTTAAATATATTTTAAAGGTGTCATTGAACTGTAATGTCAGCAGGTGGTGCTGCACTTAGGACACAATTGTGCCTCTCAGATATATTTAAAAGCAGGATAAAAGTGTCTTGCCACTCTTCACTGCTTTTTGCCTCTTGGTTCTGTTTTTTTCCTCCTCCCTCTTCAGCTCACTCCCTCTTGTCAGAATTATCATCACCCTTTCGCCTATCCCGTTTTTCCATCCCATATTGTCTGGTTAGTCCCAGGTTGTGTAAGAATCATCACATTCCTCATGTCTCAACTTCCCAATGTATTTTCTCATATGATACTTTCATCTTGAAAATTCCATTACCAACTAGACAATGATGACAGAAAGGATTTACACGTTTCTAAAAGCAGATCTTCTAACTACACAAAGTCTCCTCCATTAAAAGAAAAAGTCAAAACAAACACAAAGCACACTTTGTTCCTTACTTATATCTTGTATCTGTGACAGTTCCTCTGCAAGAACTCGTAGTTCTTTTCTACTAGACAGAAGCAATTCACTTGTGAATTCAAAGACATAGCCGTGTTAGTCTGGAAAATCAGTGTGTACCTTGTAGCACCTTTGAGACTAACTGAAAGAAAGAGGTTGGTAGCATGAGCTTTTGTAGACTTGGGTCTGTTTCCACAGATACTTCTTAAAGTATGCTGTCAAATATAAATGTGCATTAGGATCATTACTACAATATTGGTTAAATAATGCCTTAGAAAACAGAAGTCTTAGACCTACCTAAAGTAGATTCATTAAATCAATTGAGCATACAAAAGTGTTGACTTACCACATTCTCAGTGTATTTTGGTTACATTTAAACATCTGCTAATTTGGTGTATAGAAATTGTGTTCATAGTCCTAGTTTTTAAAAGGTTTTTACTCTCATATAATCCTCCCATACACTTTCTGGGGGATGCTTATTTCAACCTGCTGATGTTACAGACAAAACTAGACTGGCAATAGTCACCTGGAGGACTTTTTCATTGTCTGCCTTTAGACTGTGCAATGATCTGTTAGGAGAAATTTGACAGCTGAATATTTTGTCTGAATTTTAAAAAGTATTAAAAACCTATGTCAGGCCTACCCAGCCAATTTTAAACTATGAAGTTTAAATTTTATGTTAAATTTTAATGTGTCCTATGTTTATTTATTATAAGCTATGTGTTTAAATGTTTTTATGTGTTTTAATCTGTGTTGTATCTCTCATTGAGCCATGAAGAGAGGCAGGTAGAAAATAAAATGATGATGATGATGATGATGATGATGATGATGTAGTAGTAGTAGTAGTAGTAGCGAGATTAAAGATAAATGACTAGGGCTCTTTCACACTACACAATGATAACACTGGGGTCCTGTAGTTTGGTCAGAGGCATTATCTGGCTGAAGAGTCCAAAACCCCAACAGCAACCCTAAACTACAACTCCCAGAATTCTATAGGATGTTGCCATGGTGGTTAAAGTGACATAACAGTGCTATGATTCTGAAATGTGAAAGAGTCCTGGGTAACAAGGAGAAAACTAGGGGCAGAATTTTCCCTGTTATACTAGTGTATGTACAGGGTATAATGTAGCACTAAAATCAGAATTGCCCAAGCTATTGTATTCCCCATTACCAAGTATGGATGTGAGAGCTGAACAGTAAAGAAAGTGGGTAAGAGGAAAATCAACTCATCTAAGATGTGGTGCTGGAGAAAATTACTGAGGATACTGCAGACTGCTAAAAAGAAAAAGGAAAAAAGGGTCCTTCGGATCCTTGAACAATTCAAACCTGAACTCTTCTGGAAGCCAAGATGATGAAACAGAGGCTGTTGTACTTTGACCATATCATGTGAAGGCATGATTCATTAGAAAAGGCAATAATGCTAGGAAAGGTAGAAGGTAGTAAAAAGAGAAGAAGGCCACATGCCAGTGGATAGATTCAATCACAGAGGTCACTGGCCTGAATTTGCAGGACCTCAGCAGAGTAGTGGAGGATAGGTGGTCTTGGAGATGTCTCATACACATGGACACCATGAGGTGGGAGTGTTTGTAGGAGCGGAGCAATGAGGTATACAGTACTTCCTTGAGCAATGCCTTTGCCCTGGGTGTGCAAAGGCACTCAAAGGCTACAGGGCATGATGGTGGATATTTATACTCTGCCAGTGAGTCATTCAGAGCTTGATCTAGAAGCTAGAGAATATATTTTTCCAATTCAGATGATTTTATAGACCAGTCATATGCACATGAGACATTTAATAAAGTTTCCAGTGTGGCCCATGTTGATAATTAAGGGGCTGTACAGATGAGAAGAAAGGGGCAACCAGAGGCTGCCCCTTTCCCCCCCAGATCATTGTTGTGGTAACCACACAGGCGCAGCAATAATCCACTCCAAAAAGGAGCTACAAAAAGCAGCTCCTTTCCGTGCCACTGCCAAGGCGCCATTAGCACCCTGCAGTGGTGTGGTGACATCTATTATGTGCCATTCTGTTTGGATGTGGTGCACAAGACACATCATCAGCATGCGTCATATGAACATGCACACGCCAAAATGGTGCCAGGAGAGCATGGAGCTCTCCCAAACCCTAATTTCAGTCTGTACCGGGCCTAAGTTTGGTTTTCCTGACCTTGAGCTATTTAGAATTAGTAAAAATAAGCTCCTTGGTGTAGAAATTGCCCAGTAGGGTGGCCCTGAAGATGTTTTTGGTATGGGCCAACCAGATTAACCAATGGTTACAAATGATGAGAGTTGCAGTCTAACACATCTGGAGGTTCACAAGTTGCCCATTTCTGCTGCAAGATATTCCTTGCCTGCACCTATCTAGCACAATGTTAGAATACATGCTTTGCATGCAGAAAGTCCAGATTCAACACTGGGCATCACTAGGAAGACTTGGGAAAGACTCTTGAACATTGGAGAGCCACTCCTAGTCTTTGTAGGCAGTACTGGGAGAGATGGACCATTGATCTTACTCAGTAAAAGGCAACTTCCTGTACGCTAAGAAAACTGACTTTAGCTGTTTTGTTCATTGTATTTTCCATACACCAAGGGTGGGAATAATATGTCCATGTGCCCTCTGTAGTCCCACAGGACAATTTTATAAGCCAGAAAACCTCCCAGATTCTTCCAGTTACTCCCATAATTTAAAATAAATTAGTCAAAAAATAAGAATGATTTTTAGGTTATCCTGTTATATGCTGGAAAGTGTCGAGAATAGCAATTCTCCTTTAAGAAAAAGGGCTGCCATTTCCAGGATTTTAAAGTGAGGTGGCTAATGGGATCCATGACAAATGAGGTAACCAAGTTGTTCACTTATATCCACAAAAGAGGTTCAGCACCTTGGATAGTTCCTTTAATGTTTGGGATAAAAAGTGGAATGATTTAACTCCCCACTAACATAGAAACTACTAGTCATCCAAGCATTTTCAGAGCTTTTCTTCAGGCAAAATGACGAATCCACAAGAGGGTAACTTAAACTGACAAACACAAGCTTCTTTAACTTGCAGTTAAACTACTTTATAATTAGTCACTTTACTGCAATTAATTGCTCATCTTTTCCAATTAACTCTGCTGTTCATGGGGCTTGTTCAGCCCTAAGTGCAACACTGAACCCATTAATGTAAATACATAAGTGGAAAATAGTTTTGCTTGGCACAGTGGAATTGGAACCCTGATCGTTCTTGTAAAGGGGAATTATGCAATTTATGGTGGCAGCTGCAAGTTTATGGAAATGTCCCCTGCACACCTGCTATACAAACATAACTTAGAACCGGGGTTAAAAATGAGTTATCTTGGGTGCTGAGATTACTGGGCTGCCTTTTGTAACCTCAGGCCTTAAGACATTGAATCTGCATCCTGACAGTCACTCACCTGAGAGGAAGCCCTAGTGGACTCCATAGGATGTTCTTCTCTGTACACATGCGTACACAGTTGGATGATGCTTGCCTGCATATTAGTATTGTGTTTTGCATTCACAAAAGTGTATGTGTCCCCCCCCCTTGCTGAAAATACAGATTTCTATTTGCCTCTCTGAAAGATCTTCTGAGGGCCTTCCATAAATGACATGACACGACACGACATGACATGACAATGACATGACAATGACACCAGGTTTGCTTTGGTGCAGTTTAAAAGAAGCTGCAGCCAATTGTATTGTACCAGGATATCTGTCATCAATAGTAATCATTTTGCCATGTCATGTTGTGCATGTTGAAATCAAGGGTTAAAAAGGTACCCGTCTGTACAACAGACAAGGAAATATTAAGTATATGGGCTTGAAGTTTATGTCTGGGCTTAGGGCAAGCCTAATCAAAATATAGATAAGCCTGAGCTTATCTCAGGAAAAAGTACAACTTCCAAAAAAAATCTAAAATCATACAGAGGTGGAATCACAGAGGACAGGAAAATGTGTAGCTTACAAATATGGTACTGGGAACTACTATGTAAGGGTGGTGGGAAGCACTGCAGATCTCTCTTTTCTGGCACTTTTGGGAATCATTGAATTTATTCCATAATTGATACAGATAAACAAATATATATATGATGAATTACAGCAGTTTGAGGTTTGTCTCTTCATAGACTGAAACAAAATGCTGCTGGGTTATTGCAGTCCACAGAAGAGGGAGAACACTTTATTTAGAATGCTCTTATTGAATACTAGTCCAACTGATATTTACCCTCTGTAACAATGTGTAATAGGTAAAGGTAAAGGTATACCCTGTTGACAAGGTTGTCAAGTCAACCATAGGAGGTAGTGCTCATCTCCATTACTAAGCCAAAGAGCCAGCATTGTCAGAGACTACTCTGTGATCTTGTGGCTAGCATGATTCCACAGAACGCTGTTTAACGTCCCACCAGAGTGGTACCTATTTATCTATTTGCATTTGAATGCTTTTGAACTGCTCAATTGGTAGAATCTGAGACTAGTGACAGGAACTGACCCCATCATGTGGCACTTGGGCCTCAAACTGCCAACCTGCTGATCTTGCAATCAACAGAGTTGGCATCTTAACCACTTGAACCACCACATCCCCTGTAACAATATGTAATAGTTATACAGAATTAATGCAATGTATTGGAAATGCTGAAATGGTACCAAACATTGAAATGCATGTAAATGCCTGTATGAGAATTCGTCAGCAAAGGATATGTGATTTTTAAACAGACGCTGGATAGCCGTCTGTTGGGGGTGTTTGATTGTATATTCCTGTATGGCAGGGGGTTGGACTGGATGGCCCTTGGGGTATCTTTTAACTTTATGATTCTATGATTCTATGACCACTGTGATGTACTATATGTTCTTTACAAGCAGAAGATAATGTATTACTAGAAATACTGTGTGTCTTATAAAATGAAATGTCTACAGTCCATGTAGTGTCTATGAAACTATATGGGAGAGGAGTAACCTTCACAAGAAGTATGTAACTGCATAAACTTATTGTTTTATGTTATAAATATGCAAAAGCTTATAAAGGCACATACTGTATATACTCATGTATAAGTCTAAATATTTTAGTCAAAAAATTGACCCCAAAAAATTAAGTCGACTTATGTACGGGTCAGTGTAAATACTGTATTTTAACTCTTATTAAAAATGAACTATGCCCTGCTGAAAGGCAAGACTGAAATCTGTCCTGGAAGCACTGACCTTCCTCTGCTCTCTTATCCATTCAGGCTTTAGTGTGAGCACAAACAGTTATGCCTGCTGGAATTGTGTAAATTCTTTGGCATTGTTTTCCTTGTTCCATCCTTTGTTACATGCCCCTAAGTTTTACCCTCGACCTATCCATGGGTCATATCAAAATCCATAATTTTGGCCCCAAAACTAGCCCTCGACTTATACATGAGGTCGACTTATAGTCAAGTATATACGGTAATTGAGAACAGATGAATGGATAGATAGATAGATAGATGATAGACTGTTGTTTATGACCTTGAGAGTTGTAAATTTTAAGGGACTCAAGCTAGATACAGATTGAGAAGCATAAGGCAATGAACCTGGAGTAGTTCAGTAGTTCATACTACTTCATAGAAGAGCCTGAGAAAATTACGTTTTTGGATTACAGCTTCCAGAATCTGCTAATGGCCTTGCCAGTGATTATTCAATGAAAAATCAGGTGATTAATCAGATGACAGAAGAGAACTTATTGCTTCAGATGGAAAGCTAACTAGACATGGCAGCAGTATGTTTGTGAGCAAAATGAATTAAAGTAAGCACCAGCTTTAGGAACCTGGGGAAACAGTGAAGTATGGAAGTACTTTAATTCTTCTCTTTGTGCTTCAGGTTCCTATACATACTGGGAAAATTAGCTCTTATAAATATTGTCACAAACTGCTGTAAGGTAGAGAATTCCGCACTTTCTAACTGCTGTGTGACATTCTGCCAGCGTTTTCACATTAAACCTGTCCTGAGGGCTATTGAAAGGCTCCTCCATTGTGTCCCTCCAGAGAAGATAATACATTGTGTAAAGATGTAGGAGAGAGCCTTCTCTGTTGTGGCACCTCACTTGTCAAATATCTTTCCCTTGGAGGCCTGATGGGTGTCAACATTGGTGGCGCAGTGGTTAAATGCCTGTACTGCAGCCACTCACTCAAAACCATAAGGTGGTGAGTTCAAGACCAGCAAAGGGCTGAAGCTCGACTCAGGCTTGCATCCTTCTGAGGTCGCTAAAATGAGTACCCAGATTGTTGGAGGGCAAATAGCTTACAATTGTAAACCGCTTAGACACTCCTTAAGGGTATGAAGCGGTATATAAATGAAGCTGTTTGTTTGTTTGTTTTGCATGTTTTTAATGGGGTGTGTGGGTTTAATTATTTCCTCCAGTTTGTACATATGCATTTCTTTTTTTTTTTCTCTTTTTAAAAAATCATTTTGTTTAACATAACCACAGTATATATCATTACCATGGGCAAACAAAACAAAATGAAGCAAAACAACAAGACCACAAAACAGCAAACTACATAAAAAAACAGACACAACTGATGGTTATATCCCCTGTTGTCACACTTCCTTTACACGATAATATACCTATGACTCTACTAAATTCAAACTCAGTTAATTTTACAAAACCTAAAACTGATAAATGATCTCATTGAGACTGCAAAAACATAATAACCAGTTCCCGGTTTTTCTAAAAATGGGTCAAAGATTTCTTCTTGATTAACATTGTAGAGGAGTCTTGGTGGCGTAGTGGTTAAATGCCTGTACTGCAGCCACTCACAAACCACAAGGTTGTGAGTTCAATTCCAGCCAGGGGCTCAGGGGCGACTCAGGCTTGCATTCTTCCAAGGTCACTAAAATAAATACCCCATTTGTTGATGACAATTAGCTTACACATTGTAAATTGCTTAGGGACTGTTTAAGTACACTGATAAATAGTTTAGAAATGTTCTTGCTATTGCTATAAATTTGTTCATTTCAGCAAATTAAACTATCTTCATCAGCCAATCTTCTTGTGTTGGAATAACAGCTTCCTTCCATCTTTGGGCATAGGTGATTCTCGCAGCTGTAACCATACATTGTAAAGTCCTTCCACATGCATGGTTTTAGCATTTTAACTTGTTTTAATTTTTTTCATAGTTTAGTATGGTTTTAGACTTTAAATTATATTTTGTTGTTTCATATTTTAAAAGGAAACATGTGTACATATGTTTATCTACTTTTTCTATGGGCCCCACACTGCAGATTGGTTAGGGGAGAAAGAACTAATCCAGGAAGAGAGGCTGCAGGAGAAGCTTCAAGATTGCCACCATGTAAACAATTGGTCCTCTCAGAGAGGGAGAGCAAAAAGTGACACAACCTTTTCCTTCAGGTCTGCAGGATATTGTTGCAGTGGTGGTGAAGCAGGATTATCATTCAGGAAAGCAACCTTTTCCAACCTCACATCTTTTAGGTGAACTGGAGTGCAACTCCTATCACTCCCAGCCTTCACAGGTTGTGCTCAATGCTATGAGAAAGGCATTGTGCTGGTGAAATCTGGTTTTGGTTATACAAACCCCCCCCCCCCCGCCCCCGAATGGTCTCATCTTGATTTTTTCCAAGAGTCCTTATAACTCTCTCCAGTCATGACTCATTATTGTCAGCATACTTATATGGCATTTTCTGACCATATAATATGTCCAAAGTAGCTTATAAAACAATACACAAGTCAACTGGCCAACTTGTCACTACCATGTACATTTGTAAATCTGTCAGGAATCCCTGCTCTTCTTCCCTGGAGCCTCAGAAAGGACTCTCATGTTGACCCTCAGATATGTATGTATCTCTTAAAAATCAATTGGCATGGATCTGGAAAATCTGATTTGATCAACATGCCCAGGTACAGGTGTTTGTACACACATGCTGTGCACATGGAGCACATTTGTTACATCAGTGTTTATGTGTGGAGTTGCTCTGATTCTTGTGTATGTATGTGCCTTCAGGTCACCTGTTGACTTATGGTGACTCCATGAATTTCATACGGTTTTCTTAGGCAAGGAAAATCAGAGGTGGTTTTGCCAGTTCCTTCTTCTGAAATACAGTCTATCTATGGCACCTAGTATTTATTGGCAGTCTCCCAGAGCTGACCTTGCTTAGCTTCCAAAATGAGACAGGATCTAAATTCTTTAGGGTATTTAGATACTCTGATATGGCTACAAAATAAACTCAGCCTCTTCCTTCCCACCCCATTTCTGCAATGTCTTGCCAGATGAACAGATGAAACTTTTTTGTGACGCTTCCATTGACCTTACAGAGGTATCACACTAATATGAATTTTGATTTTTTCCCCTGGCTAATGGGGTGACCGTCGCTTTGTGTGTGACTTGAGGAAGGCCAGATTTAGCTGCTCAGCAGTGACATACTACATGGGAGGAAGAATATTTTATATCTTTTAAAGCTGTAATTTTATTCCCTGAGAGCTCATTCCCATCAGCTAAAGCTACTCGATTTTTGGTCCTATGTTTATTTGTTTAAAAAAATTACTCCAGAATCCAAAATTATTAATCACTCAGTAATACAGAAATTTCTAATTCTTCCCTGTTTTCCACCAATAACAAAAGCATGATTCAGACATTTCTAAATAAAGAGCTGGATTTTATAATTTTTAAATTTGGAGAATAAAACTTCCTTGCCCTTTTCACTCTTAGCCATCAATTGTAGATAAAATCTGGAAACATAATATGACCTTCTAGAACAAGGGTAAGAATTGTGTCTCCAGACATTACTGGAGTGCAGCTCTCATGATCCCTCACCATGCTTGTTAGGCGCTGATGGGAGCTGCAGTACAACAACACTTGGAGGGCTTTGTGGTCCCAATCCTTGCAATAGACCCTTACCTGACTGTCTGCAAACCTCTGTCTCTTTTTCCATTCCATCTGAAGGCTGTGGAAAGACAGGCACAATGGGTTCGTCAACAAGGTAAACATGAGACGTGACCTGACAACCCTCTTTGCTTATCTGAAGGGGTGTAACATAGAAAAGTGCTACTCAAAGTGGTGATCACTCTACCTGTGATGGTTCCTGAGCCATTAGCTGCTGGATCCTAGAAGAATCAATAATAGCTAATAATAGTGGTCTCCGATATGTCTGAAATACATAATTGCTGGTCACCCATATCAGATAGCATGAAAAGTACTGATGTAGAAGATGACATGAGCTAGTTTTCTGCTTCTTCAGAGACTAAAATGTTTAGTCCCCATTTTAGAAGGAAAGCGAGGAATAATAATAATAATAATAATAATAGAACCAACTGGTTCAAATTGAAGGGGGGGGGGGGAAGAGGGAGAGAGAAAGAGAGAGACTCCACCTGAACATTAGGAACAACTTTTCTGTAAGACTTGCTCAATGGTCGAATGGACTACCTTGGAGGGTGGTCTTTAAACAGAGGTTGGATAACTCTTTTTCAGGAGCGCTTTAGTTTTGTATTTCTGTAGAGAAGGGTGCAGGGGTGGCCCTTGTGGTCCCTTCTAGCACTGTCATTCTATGATGCTATGATGTCAGCTCCTCCTCCCATTTTGTAACATTTCTAAAATGTTAAATGTGAATTTTGGTTAGCTGGAGAGATGAACATTTTTATAGAATGTTGCATTTTGAAACTGCAGCTCTCAGAATCCTTCCAATGACATGGCCAGTGACTATACAGCCATACTACATATGGATTCTGGAAGGAGTAGTCCAATGAGGAATTTTTCTGCACTCAAAGTCTTTGTGACCAGGTAAAGTTTTCCTATACTATGGATTTTAGAGATTTTCAGGAGATAATCTGGATAATACCATGGTGTTCTCAATCATACAGTGCCACGTTCTGTCTTATGAGCTCATTCTTCCACTGTGACTAAAGTATTTAAATGCAATCTTGGATCCCTAAAGCTGAACATAAAATATTGATACGAAGAGACTATACACTTCATACATTACGGCTTCTAAACGATTTTAGCAGTAGGTAGGAAAGTGTAATTTTCCAACAGTAATATTTCAATTTGTTCTTATTATATATCCTTGTATTAGATTTTCAGGAAACAATAACAATTATAGCAGAACATGGAATGAGCTTCTTCTTTAAGTGAATTATTACCTTGTTCAGCTTAATATTGCTGTAGCAATTAGACATATTCAAACTCTCCAATGCAGTCTCAGTGGTGAGACAGAGAACTGTTTCTGTAGCCTTGCACTCAAGCCATGTAACTGATGATCAGTAAGCTGATAAGTGAACTTCTCATCATAGGTCAGACCTGGTGAGTTGCTGGCTAAATGAGGTAAACAGATAGACTAGCTTTTGACCCCGTATCCACCGATACCAGGATGAACACTGATACCGGGATGAATTTCTTCACTGCCAGCCCATCTGTCAGGTAGAGAGCCAAGTCTGGCTGGCATTCCATATTGCAGTGACATATTTATAACCTAGAATTATGGGTCCATAACTACTCTGTATTTAGTAAGACTATGTAGTCTTACTGTAGGACTATGTAAACATGGCCCACAAGCTCACCTTAACAGCCAGAAGCCAGATCAAGGGGAAGGCGGTCTGCTCATTTGCCAATCAGAGTGAATGGAAATAAGGAGTGCAACTTAGCAAGGGATTAGCTGTATTTCTTTTTCAGTGTAATCAAAACCTTTTAGTTACTTTTGTGGTTATCGGGCATGGAGCAACAACTGAATCATTGCATGGTTCACACCTTGTCTTGTGCTGTGACTTGTGCTCTGTTATGGGTAATGATGCACTAAATGTTATGATCACATTTGTACCCCAGACCCACAGCTTGTAATGGTCAGACGTGTTCCCAAAGTAACTAAACTGTAACTATTGCATGTACTTTTGAGCAATGATGATGAGAATTGCTTTTGAAAAATGTAACCACAATGTTAACTAAAAACTTGGGACAGTCTTGTAACAATAACTGCAACTAGAATGAATTCTCATTTCATTTCATATCCTCTTCTCTCCTATCAGTATTCTCTTCCATAAGACATGGTTTTCTTGGCAGAAGACCTCTATGCAGCTATGCTGCCTCAAATGTATCAGTATACCCACAAAGACAGATTTCCAAATTCACATCCCTTTCTCTTTTCACCAGAAGAAGTTCAAACTTTCTTGTTCAAGAAGGGAAGGGAAGTGCCCCCGCACTGTACTTGGCAGGGACCACTGTTCCTTCCCATATCACTTGCTCAGTACATGCCCCAACATCAACATCCTCACCCCACTCCCCATACAGTGCTAGCCTATACCTCTGGTGCTATGAAAAATGCTCCTGTGTTGGCATCCCCACTTGTTTGCCAGAGCAGCATAAAGTGGCTATGGAAATGACAGATGTACGTATGTTTCCCACCCACCTATACAGAGCCCAGTTCTTTATAGAATTGGCTTTACCATTACTATAATGCCTCTTTCCAAAGAGTTCTTGGGTCCAAGGTACTGTGGGACAGATAACCAAGAAAATCACCTGTGCTGTGCGGTCAGGTATTAATGAAGCAATGAAATAATTCTGGAAGTGGCTTGGAGGTGTATGGCTGCCTCATTCTCTTCTGCTGCTAGCTCTAGTGGCAGGTGATGGTGTCACCCCTAATTTCATCATCATCATCATCATCATCATCATCATCATCATCATTGCAGAAGGGAAATTTGAAGAGCAGTCTGTAGTGACAGCTCTTCAAAACAGCACATGCCCTCCTGGAGTTACAGGGGCAGAGACTGGTGTGTTTGCATTCTCCCACCTGGCATGACTGCTTCCCCAAGCTTTCTCACAGGGCCAACCCTGGCTCCTACATACCTCAGAACCCAAAATTCATCTTTCTTTTAAAATAATCACAAAGGCACAATGAAGCAACGATGTTATACAAATACAAGAATCTGCAACACAACAGGAAGACTCTCATGCCAAGGCTGCAATTCTATTCACTCTTACTTGGGTACTAAGGGCTCTAACAGACAGGCCAAAATAAAGCTGCTTCAGGTCACTTTGGAGGTATGCCGTTTAAATGACACATGCATCTTAAGAATCCAGAAGCTGTGCCAAACTGTGCTCCAGCATACCTCCAGAGTGACCCGAAGCAGTTTTATTTTGGCCTGTCTGTTCAGGCGCTAAGTCCTGCTCAAAGCAATGGGAGTCATTTCCCAATACATATGGGAGGGATTGTGATCCTTTCAAATACACATGGAAAGGAAGTGCATTAAACTTGGCAGTACAGAGGAAAAATAGACCTTTCGCACCTTGTACAATTTGTTATAAGAAGAAACAGCTCAACTTGAGAACTCACACAGGGTGCTACAGAGAAATCAGGCTCACACAAAACATGTTCAAATGTGAATGACCAAAATACACATAATGGGAAAAAGAGAGAGAGAGAGAGAGAGAGAGAGATGATCTATTCATTGGGGGAAATGCATACATTAGGCAAAATACATTAATAAATGCACACGTTAGGAAAAATCACCAATATTCTATATTGGCTATTTGACTACATATGTGCAACTAAGTAATGTATCCTGGCCCGAACCCCCTAAATCTACCTTAAGAGTCAGCAGCTGAACTGGGGAAAAGGGGTTTGTTCAGCTGCCAATCAGGTAACAAGAAGGAGGATGTTTCCAAACCTCTCCCACCTGAGATCTGCAGTGTGACAAAGTACTGAAACAGGGATCTTGTTTATGATTGTCACAGCTTTCCTCAATGTGGGAGAGGTTTGAAAACCTCCTTCACCATACACCCCAGTGGGCAACTGAACTCCTTTGCCTAACTCAGGTGATGGCTGCTAAAGTGGGCTTGGAGGAAGGGCATTTACATAGCTACAGCCAGCCCTCCATATCCACAGATTCTGCATCCATGGATTAAACCATCCACAGCTTTCAAATATTTTTAAAAATCCAAAAAACAAACCTTGTTTTTTGCCATTTTATATTTGTTGTTGCTCTTGTGTGCCTTCAAGTTGTTTCCACATTATGGGGACTTTACAGTGAACCTCTATAAGGGACATCATTTGACTATATCATTGTATATAATGGGTGTTGAGCATCCATGGATTTTGGTATCCACAGAGGAGCTTCTGACCAAACTCCAGTGAATACTAATGGCCCATGCTACATTGTCTTACTCAATATGGAACAGTTACAGATCTGTAACTCTAGTTTATAAATCTGTTAAATCTGATATTGAATATATTAATATGTGCTCTAATTTGCTTTTGAAACTGCCCCCCCCCAAAACAAACAAACAAACAAACCGAAGTCCCACAATGTGAAAGAAGGATGGGAAGAAAATGTAGGTGGGGTTGTAAGGCATGCAACAAATTTGAGGCACAGAGATTTTCACATCCCTACGTCCAAAGCACTCTTTGCTTCTCTCTGCCTCAGCTTCTCTCTGGCTGCTTGTTTCATGATTGTTTGCTTTCCAGTCCTGGCATGTTTGATCGGAGGTCAGATCCATTTAATTCAATGGGATTTTCTGGTATGTTTAGTTGGAAAAAAAAAAAGTTCTGGCAGTTGTGATTGCATGAGATATATTTTCCCCGAACAAGCAAAACTAGTCTGTTTACTTTCTGGAAATTTTTACAAGCTTTGATCTTTAGTCAAAGGAAGGAGAGCTGAAAGTGGGAAATGGCAACTATGTGAAAGCTCTGTTCCTTGGTAACCACCCCACCCCAAAGACCCCTAAATAACTTTCAGCTCCACTGACAGAAGTGGCCCTTCCCTGAGCAGCTGGAAGAGGATTGGAGAGTCACAAGTGTGAGGAAATATTTCATCGTTTGATCCAGATACCCACCCACTGCCATTCCCAAGCCAGGTATTCCTTTTGGGTCAGGAACATCTGAAAACCTCTCAAGGGCTTGATACTTCTCTGTTCTGCACTGAATAGCTCTCTCGCACGCTTTCTCTCCTCTCAGTCCGGTAGAACAGGAGCAAGCAACTTCTTTACTACTGAGGGTCAAGTGAAAAAAAGCAGGGGGTGCAGGATAACATGTGACTGAAACCATAAGCCAAGCAGTTATAGGCTAGAGCAGTGATTCTCAGACTATCTGACATGGGGAACTGGTAATATTATTTTTATGCAATGAACCAGGAAGTGGCACCATGTTCGCACCCTTTGGCTAAAACTGATTATTTCCTTGAAATGTGCCAGGGACTGGCACTCAATGGCTTAGGGACCAGTTTTGGTCCAGGGGTGCTACTTTGAGTAGCATTGTGCTAGAACATGCCAAACTAAAAGGATGCCCTTTATATTATCTGAAATGCGTACAACCTTTGTCTTCTTACAAGTCCAACACAGCTAATAGTCTAGGAACAATAAATAGCAGTATTGAAAACATGAGAATAAACAATAACCCACAATGAAAAAGCCTGATAAGCCACAGAACAGATAATCATAAAAAGTATGCTTGTTAAAAAGCAATGCACAAAAATGGCAGTGGACAAAGTTGGAAGCTCCACATCTGAATAGAAGATTACAAGCAAAGCCAATGCGGTGTGCCTGTTTTGTGAGATCTCTGTGAGAAATAATGAAATGGCCTTAGAGCTCAGAACTTTCCAAGTGTGTTTGGAAAGCTTATGCTGTCTGAAGCTGCCTTTAACATTTCACTTGCAAGGGGATGCATTTATTTCATGAAATCCACTCCTATATAATGAGGATTAGAAACATCTACTTTTCGGGGCTGGAGTTTGTGTATACTAGATAAAAGCTCTGAATGATCTGAAGTTTTCTGGTTTCTCCAAGGGAAGAAAGAAAGGTTTCTATCCTGGCTGGTTGCACTTGCACAATCATTTTCCCACATGTTGATCCAGATGCAGTTTTTTATATATATATATCACTGAGAACTGAACGATTCTTATTTAGTTTCACAATATGCTTCAGCGACATGAAATGATAACAGGGCTAGTGCCACTTTGACATAATGAGTTTAGAATTAATATTTATTTTATTTACCACAGTGTATTAAACATGCTCATAAGTATTTTTCCCCCCCTGCCCATCAGAGCCCCAGAGCAATGTGCAGCAGGAGTTGTGAAAACCATAGTGTCTTTTAGGTCCATCTATTTATGGCTCTTTCCCATAAGTTTGTTCAGTCATGACATGATAATTTAAAACTAAACTTTATTTGGAAATCACTCTGCTGATGATTAAGTAAGACATGATCAAAGGTTTGCCTGTAGTATTTGATTTGGGATGACTGTTTCACATATTTGATGCTTTCTTCCTCAACTGAGGAGCTTGAATGTTTGAATTCCCTCTGTCTGGCATGTAAAATTCTAATTGCCTTTTTAGCACTAAAAATGAAACAAAAAAGGCAAATTGTTCTTGTTTAAGAGGGAAAATTCCTTTCCGAAAATCAAAATAGTCCCAAATGTCATAATGATAGTTATGTTGATTATAATGTGTCAAGTGCACTGAACCATTAATCAGAAATATTAAACAATCACAACAATGTGAGACCAATGTGATGTTAGCTAACATGAAACCTCTGAATTTAGGGTAGAAAATCTAGTTTCACTCAAGGTGTATAGTTAAGGGGGGGGGGAAGAAACTTTGTGTATAGCTGACTGAATATTATTTAAAATTACAGCATCATGACATTTAACACCAAAGAAAATTTATTTGCAGCCATTCTCATATTCTTGGAGATGTGATCATAATAAAACAGGCTTAATTCATTTGTAGCAGAAATGACTTAAAATCCAGCAGTTCCAAATCATAATATTAAATAAGACAGAACAGATGCGGGCGATTTAAGAACCACACAACTCAGTCATTATAATTTTATGTTGCCTTCAAGACTGAAGCAGCATAACATTTATTACTCGCAGCAATCATTTAATAGCACAACACTGGGGGGATCCAAAAACATGGAGACTGATTTCATGAGAACTAAGTCAAGCTGGGTAAAATTCAAATTAAGTTTAAATTTAAATATTTTACATCTAGGTTGATGAAGGTTGATGAAAAATGTACAAGAGGTTATTTGTACAGTGGGCCCTTGGTATCTGCTGGGGTTTGGTTCCAGGACCATCCATGCATACCAAAATCCATGGATACCCAAGTGGCATACTAAAATGGTATCCCTTGTATAAAATGGAGAAAAAAAAGGTTTGCTTTTGGGAGAGTTTAGATATTAATATTTCCAAGTAGTGATTCTCGAATCCATGGATAAGGAATCTATGGATAATGTACTAACATTTTTTTCACTATTAGCATGATACATTTAAACACAAATGAATATGTGCTGAGAGTTCATAAATTCATAGCTCAGCAAATCATTGGGACACATTAACTGAATAAAAAACATTAATTTTCTAATGTCTTACTGCTCTAATGAGAATTCCATGTATATGTATTCTCCAATATACCTTTATATTTTGGAGGAAAAGTGAAGGATGCAACATCCTCTGAATCTGGATCACAGAATGCACCATTCACCTGCCAATTGCTCCTGAAGGTACTCTTTACTACAAATACCATCTTTGAGACAGATTTCAGGTGATTTTTGGCATGGAACTGGTGCAAAGCTCTGATCTGAATTGCAACGCCTCCTGGCTGTTTTTTCTCCACTATAAAATGGTCCCCATTGTGGCTACACACCTTTGGCCACGTGTAGGGATGTAACTCCTTGACTATTATTCAAATGCAAGGACAAAAAAATTATTTTAGTTTTCTCCTTGCTGTGGGAGAACATGACTATTTCTCTACACTATTCTCTATGTATTTGATAATTAAGAAGTGTTACAGGGGGTGTTCTGTGCAGAAAAATATGTAAGATTTTTTTGGTGGAAAAATACATCTTCTGTATAGAAAACTGTCATATTCGGCAGAAGAAACCCCTTCGGCTTTACAACTTTCAGATAAAACTGCAAAATCTTGCTGCTCTATTATTCTGCTAGGAAATTACAAGAAACTAATAACAGAAAATATTTTTCTTCTCCTAACCACATGGAAATTTCTATGGAAACTCACATGTGTGCATGTGTAATGCAGGTTTTTCCCAGAGGTATCAGGAACACCTGTTTCCAAACTGGGGAGAGCATTCAGACTATCCTTCAAGTGCATAGGTATTTATGTCAATGCTACTCACCAAATCTACCTCTTAAACCAGGCAGTGCTCCAACTGAAGGATTTTCTAAGGGGCTGCAAGTTAAGCCAATGCTCAGGTCCTGCCAGTTCAGGGCTGTGGCCTCCTTGACTGAGTCCAACTATCTGGCATGTGGTCTTCCTCTCATCTTTCTGCCCTCCGTCTTTCTTAGCATTATTGTCTTTTTGGTGAATCCTGCCTTCTCATGATATGGCCAAAGTACAACAACCTCAGTTTAGTCATCCTGGTTTCCAGAGAGAGTTCAGGCTTGATCTGTTCTAGGACTGCTTTATTTGTATACTTAGCAGCCCATGGTATCCTCATCACTCTACTCCAGCACTACATCTCAAATGAGTTGATTTTCTTCCTATCAGATTTCTTCGCTGTCCAGGTCTCACATCTATAGATGGTGAAGGGATGTTAGAAATTAACAGATGTCACAAGAGAGAAATGGCTTGGTTAATATACTAACCCATAGCCTAAGAGTGGGAAATTTGTGGCACTCTGGTTGGTGTAGGACTTCAACTATCATCAATCATAACATTGCCAGTGGTCAGGTTTGATGTATATTGTTGTTCAGTAACATCTGGAAGGCCATAGATTACCCATTCTGGCTCTTCACATACTTTTAAGATAGACAGAGAAAGCCAGGGGTTGGGAAAATTTTCCTGTGCCAAATAAGAATTAGAAGGAAACACTGGAAGTGACTAGACAGGGAACTGAAGACTATAGGTATAATGAAAAGCTTGTGTGCTATTAAAACTGGTAAGCCATAGTCATCTGAAGAAGTAGGCTCAAGTTTTATTTCAGTTAGTCTCAAAAGTGTTACAAAATTCCTTTGCATAGCAGTGGGAAGAGTTAAAGGACAAAAGAAATAGGAAGAGAGAATTATCAGTTATAATTACATGGCTTTAAAGAAAGGGGGAGTCCATTGGACTTCACTTCCTGGTCGGTTACAGATAGTTGGAAAAATACTGTGGGCACAGGCTATCCTCTGGCCTCCCAGTTTTTAGTTAGGAATTCAGAAATGGAGAAAAAGCCTTAAGCCCCTTAGGCACCATTGCGTACCATTGAGCAATACTGATCCAAGTGTTTGGAGAACATATGCCCCTCCACTGTAGAAACTCCCTCTAATAAACAACAACACTTTAATCCCCCATTTAAATACTAGAAGTGCCATGCCACATGCCTTATGGGTAATGGAGGTAATTCAACAATGCCCCTGCCCATTTTAGGCTCAGGAAAAGCTTCTTTTTCCATTCTAGTTGTAAGCCAGGGGTTAAGGGTTGAGGGGCTCATAAAGATCTTTATAGGGCCAAGTGTGTTACATGGGCTGCCCTCCCCTATTTTAGCAATGGCAGAAGCAATTATTCTTCTGTTTCTGCACTATGAGACATTATTTTTGGTCCTGCTCACCATCCATGTGTGTGGCTCTGCTACTTCTTCCAGACCACCATGGATTCTTAACTAAAGGTGTCCTATTAGTTCTACCCCAGTGAAATTACAAACTCCAAACTGCATTTATACAGGGAGACAGCATGGCTCATTCCCAGTTGCAGTATAACCTGATTTCTGGTTTGGTTTGGCTCTGAGTCGGTAATCGATTTCAAAAGGTCCCTTGTTTCCACTATGAAATGGGATCTTTTCATTATGCCAGTGGAATCACTTTTTTTTGGCATGATTGCCATCCCCATTAGTTTGCACCAATTCAAAATAAATGTCAATCATCACAGCAGGATTACTATCACAGCGACTATCAGCCCAGGCTCTGGGTGGGGAGGAAGGCAGGGACCCAGTAAGAGGCGGAATGCAGAAGGAGGAGGACAGGGGACCCAGGAGGGTAGGAGGAGGACCCAGGAAGGGGGATGGGGGGCCCAGAAAGGCAGGAGGAGGAGGGGGGACTCAAGAAGGCAGCATGAGGACGGGGGACCCAGGAAGGCAGGAGGAGGAGGATGGGGGACCCAGGAAGACAGGAGGAGGAGGAGGATGGGGGACCCAGGAAGGCAGGAGGAGGAGGAGGAGGATGGGGGACCCAGGAAGGCAGGAGGAGGAGGAGGATGGGGGACCCAGGAAGGCAGGAGGAGGAGGATGGGGGAACCCGGAAGTAGGAAGGGGGAGGATGGGGAACACAGCATTTTTTTTGTAAATAAAATTAATCAATGAAACAATAAATTGGTTTAGCAACCACTTGCCTTTGCAAGTAGTTGCAAAACCAATCTATCAATTAATCGATTAATTTTATTTACCAAAAAGAATAAGCGAGCACCATCACACCAACAAATGAAAAGGCAGCACTGGGTGTGTGACATGTCCAAAAAATGGGGAGGGATGGTAAACACCCCTCTGCCATTCCTCCCTCCCCTCCAGAATGAATCAATTCTGATCTGTCATTCCCACTTACTGAACTTGCTTCAGAATCAATTCTTTTCAAAAGGACTGCTTAGAAACTACTCTCTAGAAACATCAGTTTTTTTGTGTTTGCCTCACTTTATCAGGACAAGAATCTATCACATTGTGACAGGAAGCAGTTTCAAATGGGAACGAGGGTCATTTAAATTGATCAACAATTCGAGTTTTTTCATAGTGGGAACACACCCTGTGTCTGACCTCCCTCATAACACTCTTTTAGGGTTTTTTTTAAAGTATGAGTATTATTGGGTGAATTTGGGGCCTACAAAAATCCTATTTCACATGCCTTTACTATGTCTGTGACACAGACCTCTATTAATAACATTATCCCCATGGAAGCTTCTTTTGGAAATCCTGCTGTCTGGACAGGTTCATAACAAGACTGGTTCATAATCTATCTTTCTTTCTTTCTTTCTTTCTTTCTTTCTTTCTTTCTTTCAACAGCTAATCAACCTTGGGAGATAATTCCTTAAGCATTAGCTAGTTCTCTGGATCTTTATTTTTTCTAACTAAAATGAAACCCACCTTTGTGTGGCTTCAAGCTGTATGCTAAGTGAAGAGAATCTACAGAAGTGTTCATATTAGATATGCATACTGTTGACTGCAGAAGGTAAGGATCTCATTAAATCCCAGAGGTAGATCCATATTACTTCTGATAGCAAAAAACAGCAAGTGGTCTTGCAGTACCTTGCAACAGACTAAGGTTTTAGACGAGACAATTATTCTGGGACTGCCCTACACTGTTGCCTTCATTCTCATGTCACATAGAAAGGAGATTATCTTCAGCTTGTATACAGGGAACAAAACCTCTTTGACCTGGTTTTTGACAGTGTATTGGGGAAGTGCTGATTTGTTATATCAGGCAGAGTAAGGAAGAGGTGGAAGTGAAAACACACTGGAGTTAATTCGAGAAATGGGGTGGCAGAATTGCCAAGGATGCTATGACAAAGAAGATGTGATGATCCTGGCAAAACAGTATTAGGGAAGAGAGAGAAAGCAGCAAATGATTCACCCCACCCCTTATCAAGTGATACCACGAAGAATAAAGATAGTAATCCCTCTTATATCTGCAGCTGACATATCAACAAGTGGATTGCTCAAGAACCTCTCTGTGGGATCTAGGTGGATCCACATTTCCATTTACCTTGTCCTTCTAATTTTAGAATCCCTTCCTGGGTCTGGTAATCAAATGGTACAGGTGGATATGTTTAATAGTGGCTCAGTATATTAGCACTTGGCCTAATTCCCTAAGCCAGAAATAAAATATATCCAGGGGTAAATAACAAAAAAGTAAAAATTTATTGTGTAACACACAAGGGAAACATTCGGCCTCAGGTTAGATCCATATGCAATAGAATATAACACTCTACAGTATTTAAAACAAAGAAATACTTTTGCTGGACTTATTCCACACTCTCAGGTTCCATCAAACAGAAAACCCTATCGTTATCTTATCCATGCTTAACTCTAACCATTTCTCTATTCCTAACTGGCCTTATCTGTAACTGTCCCTTTCAAGATCTAATCCAGTTCTATCTTCCTTCGTCCCTATCTCTATCTGGATGTATATGACAGTTCAACAGACAAATTGCTGGTTTTATACTTCCTCCCTATAGCTTGCCCCATAGCATCCCACAAGTTGTGACTGGCTGGCTGTTCTTGGGCAATGGAGGTTAATAATGTCACCTTTTAAAATAAATATCATCAAATCGCACCATGTAGAACACAAATAATAGTCCCCCTTACATTACAATAGTCTCTAGCACATCAATGTGTGGATTGCACAAGATCACCTCCATCTGGAATTATCCAAAGACAAGAAGGCGCCTGTTTTACTCAATTCATCTGGACTGTTTTATCTAAGGAGATTTTTTTTTCTGTAGGGAAAGCTGCAATAAATGTATTAGTCTTATGAGTGCAGTGCCACCTGTTATGAGTATCCAGTTGATGCACTGAGCTTCCTTCCAAAAACATTTGTTTCAAGTTCATAAGACTTTTCCTGCCAAAACTTTCTCATAAGAATTTTGCTGTAGTAATTCTGGGGATGCTTTATTTGAATGCAATGCAGAAGAGAACATCACCCAAACAACCTAAGGTCTTCATATCTCTCCTCCCATGTGCTGTCTTTAAAATGGCCTTTCCTCATCCACTTCCAGAATGATATGCCTCACCATTTTAGGAATGTTAATGGCATGTAGTAATGCAGTAGATAGTGTTTTTCCTAGGTAGATGGCAACCTTGAATAGGCCTGCCACCATCTCCAACTATACAAGTTAACAATTTCCTTTTGATGGAAGCAGTTACCCAGTTTTGACTTGGCATAATAGCACTTTGCCTTTATATAATATTTCTTATGGCAAATTGCAGCTTCATTAGGTCAAAAGTTACAATGTACTACAGTGCACTAGCAATCTTTAAGGCAAGTCATACATTTAATAACTAACCAACTAACTACATAACTTTTACATAGGATCAAAGCTCTCAAAACTAACGAATTGGTAGCTTATTTGGGAACACAATCCAAGTCGTGTATTCAGTTGAATGTCTTATATCTGACAGCTGCAAGAGCCATCAGAATAGCTATAAAGGGGCAGTAATGCAAACAATAAAATAAAAAGAGTTTTATTGCACAAGGAAAAAAGCAATTTAAAATGTTCAAGGGGATGTAAGATGCAAAGCACAATATGACTTTCACTGGAGTGTGTTTCCATTCAGCTAGGAGCCTCACTGTTCTACCAACTTGAATGAGCCCAATCTTTCCCAGCCTGCAAGGAACAGGATGGTATTAGATGAAATGTCAACTCCAATGAAATACCTGTCTATGGCTCCAGATCTGAAATGGCTGGTTTCACATCTCCAAAATGTTGTATTACTTTATAGTTAGCAGGTGCTGAATCTGCACCTATAATGTGCTAATGGCTAGTTTACACTCACACATTTGACTGCTTTTTTTAAAAAAAGCAGTTCTCAGGACTCTTTCAAAAGTGTAGCACCGGTAGAGTTGGGAAAGAGAACACTGATAAATGCTGAAAATAATAAAGGCAAAGAAGCAGATATGTAAAGTTAACAGACGGGAACACAATCCTTTGGATAATATGACTCCTGAGCATTACAAAACTGGCCCAAGCATTTACAAGATTAATGAGATATTTTAAGACTAAGATAGATAGTTGTGATGATTCTTGATCTGATGGATCAGGGCTGGCTGCAGAATGTCACCTGGTGATTGTTCTACCTAGTCCATTTACTTGGCATCGGACTGAAATTTATCTTTTAGAAAGGAATCCTATTTTGACCTAATTATTTTCACATATTAACGAATGTTCAGGCCCAGTGGGGACCAGTTTATGTTTACATAGCTTGATACTCTGTCTAAAACAAGGCTCCAGGACTGTATACACTATCTAATTGCTTATTGATTCATACTTTCTCAAAACAGGAGACTTTTTCTAATGAAATATTTGTAATTACTAACCAACTGTTCAAGAATCACAACTCTTAACATCAATGAAATGGAATGATGTGGATCTGCCACCAAAATCCAGCTAAGGTAAGGAGCTCTGAACCCAGAACTTGCTAAAAAAAATTTCATGGATAATAACTCCCATGATTCCCTAGGCAGCACCATCAATATCTGGCTAGGGTATTCTGGGAGTTGTCAACTAAAACGTAATTTTCCCAAGCTGTTCTTGAGTCTGACCACAGAACTTCCTGACTTCAACTTACATGCCTGCTGTGCAGCTAAACCCTTGACTTGAAGTTGACTGTTTTAAAATATATATATAAAAATGCTGTCAAAGCAGCAAGGGACTGAAGGGGGAGTGGGATATTGCTGGAAAGTTGATAGCTCTCATCTGAAAAATGAAACCTCTTGCCAGAATTTCAATTAAACATGTAGCATCACCATAAGGGGAAAATTACAACCAAGCCCTCATGAGCCTGGCTAAAATTTCTTTCAGCTTGGTTGGGAGCCCTGGTGGTGCAGTGATTAAATGCCTGTATTGCAGCCACTTACTCAAAACCATAAGGTTGCGAGTTCAAGACCAGGCTCAAGCTTGACTCAGGCTTGCATCCTTTCGAGGTCGTTAAAATGAGTACCCAGATTGTTGGGGGCAAGTAGCTTACAGTTGTAAACTGCTTAGACACTCCTTAGGTGGTATATAAATGAAGCTGTTTGTTTTGATGGTGGGAATGTTAGTTTGTCAGAACCTGGACGGCACAGAACCTCTGGATGCACAGCAACGATATTATCCTTCAGTTCCTCTGGGGGACTTCCAAGAGGTCCCAAAGGATGCCTGTCACTATGCGATGTGCCTTCACCAGCAAGTTGAGGGGATGAAGAGGAGACCTGTCATACTTTACCAGCATAGAACTTTACAATATGTCTCCTGATTAGGGGTGGGAAGGTAATATATCTCCTGATTAGGGATGGGATCCCAAATCGGGTTGAATCTGAAATTTCTGACCCCTCCAGGAATTGGTGAAAATAGACAAAAAATAACCCATGATGTTCATGCCGTTTTTCCCAGACATCCCCCCCCCCCCCGGCCAGTCCAAAGTTGCACAGCTTTCATTGAAAAATGCTCAGCTTTTCCATCTGACTTCCGCTGCATAGTGTTTTTCGGCAATGTTCCCTCCCTTCTTTTTTCTTAGCCCAAAAGTTGCACAGAAATTGTTAGCTGTGAAAAGATGTTACAGCTGTCAAATTGGCTGGGAATGGGAATCCGGGGAGAGGAGGGAATTTTGCTGGAAAGGTGCAGCCTGTAGCCTGGAGTTCTGTGAAAGGTTTGGAGGGGATGGGTAGAGTGGTGGAGGGAAGCTGTAGCTGTTTGGCAGCTGATGATGTAGTTTCTGTTTTTTTCCCCTCAGCTTTCCTTCCTCCAAGCTCCAGTCCTGACAAGAGGATGGGAAAAAAGATGTTTCAGCTGTCAAAGTGGGGGAAAAGTCTAGAAATGCTGGAACACTATTTCTCATTAAAGATGAGAACATGTATGAGTGTTTAATTTAATCTCTAGAGCATTTGCGGGCGATGGTAACACTTTGGTTTGTGTGGAACTTTCCTTCCTTAGGTGTCTGGATTGGCCAGTTTAAAAGGGTGGACATGGAAAGCCTTGTCTACAGTAGGAGCTAGGCATAGAGCAGGAGTCTAGTTTAAGCAGCCTCATCATGATTAAGGTGAAAATGGAAACAACTGGAGACAATGGCTGAGAGCTGATATTGCCCAACATACTATAAGAGTTTTGCAGATGGAACCCTGACATCGTTCCCAGCTCAAAAGCCCAATAAATATCATTTTTTCTACAATAGCCTCCTTCACAGTCATTCCATGGCTGGTGGGAAAAAGTAGCAGGATAGGAGTAACATCTGGCTATGTCCCATAGCCAGATACAGACCAATGACAGCTTCCAGGGAGATCTGCTGAAGACCTAGCCAGTTAAAAACAGCCATACAGGAGAAGAGGCTATGATAGAAAAACTATGAATCCTTGGGATCATTTGGTTGCTGCAAAGAGTGGGCAAGCATACCAACCTCCATTACAACAACATCAACAACAAAAAGACATATGTGTGCATAAGATCAATTTACACTTGTGAATGTCTCTATAAGGTGCTAGTTCATGGATGCTAATAGGTCATTCATAGTCACACTGACTCTGTGCTCCTCAGTAAAAGAAAACAACACAAAAAACACAATGAAGCAGTGATCCAACAAAAATAAACATAAAGCAGGATTCCATGAGCATTTACTCCATTTGACAAAATTTGGGCAGCTTGGCCAGTTTCTGCACTGTCTGTACGTGATGTATGTGCTGGTCACAACTGATTTTCAGTTTGTGGTTCATTGTTCCATTTACATCTTTGAAGACATAACCAACTCCTATCAAGGTGGCAAGTGCATTTTCATGCTGAGAAATGTAGATAGATATCTATGTATTCTAGCAAAACTAGGACATACTTCAGGAAGGAGAAAGATGCTGCATTTGTTCTGGTAGGTATTACATGGGTGCCTTGAGACAGAAAAAAATAAACACTAAGACACAAAGGCACACACACACACACAAACACACAAACAATCTGCTGCAAAGTGTAGGGATTCTCCATTCTCTCTTTATCAGTACATTACAAGGTGTGGGTATTAGATTCAATGTGGTAGTGGAATGTGTGGATTAAATGTAACATAAAAAAACTAAGAGAAGGGCAGAAAGTGATAACACTTACATGTGCCAACATGTGGCTTTTAAAGAGAAGTTTCTTTTCTCCGCTAGCAGCTGCATTAAAAAAAAATGTTATCTGGGAGAAGGCATCACCATTAGAGTTTTATTGTTCAGAGCATCATCTCCAAATAGGACCCCAGATCTCTTGAGAGATTATGGTGGGAACCTGCCAAGATCTAGAGATGAACTGGAAAATCTGTATTTCCCTTGATCCCATGGTAATAGGCATGAATTGGTCTGGTAAATTAATCTCTATTTCAAAAAGAGGTCTCAGCCAGCCAGTCTGGGGATAATCTTTGCCTTGCACTCTCAAAAGCAGCTTCTAGTCAGAGTCAGTAATACCAGGTTAGACAAACCAATGATCTGATGTGGAGTAAGGCAATGCTCACATAGGTGACAAACAACAAGGAAGCCTGTGTCTGGAGCAGCAGCGAAGACGTTTTGCTACCACTGCAAGTTTCTTCTCAGTAAGATGAGACTGCATCATGAAGATTCTCCAGTTTTCACAGGACATTTTGTCTCAACATAAGACCAAGGGGGTCATTCACACTCACCAAAAACAAACAAACAAACAAACAAAAAACCACACACAAAAAACAAAACAAAACAAAACTTTTTAAAGTCAAATAGATGTGGGATCACAGAATTGATTTGAACTGAAATGAAGTTCACACTACATTTTCCATGACTGAATGCCTCCATGTCCATTTAACACAGTTCACATACGCACTTATTTTTGCACCCCAATAAAATTGATTCTCAACTTTGGCCATGGTTGATCTATCCCAGGTCTTTTTTTTTTTAATGTCAATCATATGATGTCCATGGGTGTGTTTCAGGTGACGCAAGCACTCGGAAGAGTGGCTATGCACATCAGCTGTCGCGATGTTCATGGGCCTCTCTGTGTGTCTGTTTTCGTGTGTGTGTGTGTGTGTAAGATGCACACACTCCTCCTCCTCCCCACTTTCCCTTCATGCCTGGGAATGGGCAGATGATTTTTATTTCTATGGGAGCAACAGCTGATCTAGTCAGAAACACACACACACCTTCTTTCCCACTTTCCCGCTGTGCCTCAGAATGGGCTGGTAGAAGCAGACGATTTTTATTTCTATGGAACCAACAGCTGATCCAGTAAGAAACACACAACACACCTTCCTCCCAACTTTCCCTAGGCCAGCATGCATGCACATGTGCACGCGCACACGCACGCACGCACACTCCCAACTGACTCTTCAACCCATTTCAAGACGCAATGCCAACTGTGCATCCCAGGGGAGAATCCCCCATGACACCCACAGATCCGTGCATTCCAAGGGGAGAATCGCTGCCTATGACACCCATGGATCCATGCATCCCAGGGATTCTCCCATGACACCCACAGATCCATACATCTCAGGGGAGAATCCCCTTTGATACCCATGGATCCATGCATCCCAGGGGAGAATCCCTCATGGTACCCATGGATCTATGCATGCCAGAGGGATTTCCCACCACGGGACTTATGACTCCCTCCCGTGAACTTTATAGGCTGACAGATTTATTATGGCCTAAACAGTGGCTCAGTGTTTAGGATGTTGACAACTGCAAGATCAGTAGGTTGGCAGTTCAAGGCCTAGCATATTGGGATGGTGTTTGCTCCTGTCACTGGTCCCAGCTTCTGTCAACCCAGCATTTTGAAACCATGTAAAAATGCAAGTAGATAAATAGATATCACTTTGGTGGGAAGGTAACAGCATTCTGTGCAGTCATGCTGGCCACATCACCACAGACTTGTCTTTGACAATGCTGGTTCTTTAGCTTAGTAATAGAGATGAGCACTGCCTCCTATAGTTGATTATAACTCAGCTCTGGTGGCGCAGTGGTTAAATGCCTGTACTGCAGCCACTCACTCAAAACCATAAGGTGGCGAGTTCAAGACCAGCAAAGGGCTGAAGCTCGACTCAGGCTTGCATCCTTCTGAGGTCGCTAAAATGAGTACCCAGATTGTTGGGGGGGGGCAAATAGCTTACAATTGTAAACCGCTTAGACACTCCTTAAGGGTATGAAGCGGTATATAAATGAAGCTGTTTTGTTTTGTTTTATGACTTGACAAATCTGGTCAAAGGGGAAACCTTTACCTTTACTTTTAAGCTTTCATCAAGAGACACAGTGTAGTGTAGCTGTGTTGAGTGCAGGATTACAGCTCCTGGAGTTCACCAATAGAGACTCACTAGGTGATCTGGTACAAGTCATACTCTCTTGGTCTTAGGGGAAAGGCAACAGGAAACTTCCTCTGAATATACAGTGGGGCCTCAAAATACGCTGGGGTTGGGGCACAGGGCCACTGTGAAAGTGGAGAAACAACAAATAAATAAATCAATATTTGTTTTACCTAAGAGAATGCCTCACTAGGAACCTCTAGGTCCTCCAGAACAACTCTATGGTCAACTTATGACAAATGCCTACAGAAGTATTCTCTAGGAATCCCTAGGTCTGCCAGCACAACTGTATGATCAACATCTGGTTGACATTGACCATAGAGTTGTGCTGGATGACCTAAAGATTTCTAGAGAATATATATAATTTAAATCAGTGAATAATCATGTCTACAAAGTCAAAGCCTCAAATGTGGAGGACTGATTGTATCTTGCCAAGAAAACCTTAGGAGTGTGTTGCCATGAGTCAGAGTTTACCTGAAAGCACATTAAAATAATTGTATCTGATAAAAAGGGTGCATGGTCAATGAAAATTGACACCATAACAAATATTTTTCATCTACCATAGGATTTGTTTTTATGAAGACAAAATGTAAATTTCTGAATTTTATCATTCTCACTGTGGCAGATTGTTCATCCCAAGAGAAGCAAGAGGGCTACAGACCTGAACCACTGAATGGCGCATACACAGTGGCATCACTAGGGTTGGTATCTCCCTAGTGCAGTGATTCATGCTCCAGGATGCTTGGCACACACCCAGCCACTCACTAGCATCATCTCTGCTGTGATGGTGAGGGGAGGGGAGTGTTCCTGCTGTCTGGCAGCCTCTTCCTGATCTGGCAGGGCTACTGGCCAGTGAAAAAGGGAGTCACCAACCCTTTTGGTCTGACCTCAGCCCCACCAGATCTAGAAGGTAGTTCCTTTCCACCAGTAGCTGATGTTTCTTGTGCACCAATACTTGTCCCCTCTTTCCCCCTCACCATTCTTCTGGAACTTTCCACCACCCCAGTGTGTGTGTGAGTACAGCCCACTTTAGGAATCACTGCTCTAGATGGAGAATTAAAAACAATATCATCCTTGGAACTTTATCACCGTGGCAGCTTTTGCACCAAGATGGTGACTTTGGGCAAGTCATATTCTCTAACCCTCAGAGGATGGCAAAGGCAACCCCCCTCTGAAGAATCGTGCCAAGAAAATCCGGTGACAGGCTTGCTTTAGGATTGCCATAAGTTGAAACGACTAGAAGGCACACAACAACAACAACAACAACAACAACAACAACAACAAATACTGTAAGACGCTTTGATTGCTACGGCAAAAAGCGGGGTACAAATAAAAGTTTTATTTTATTATTATTTATAACAACGACAGATCTGAAGCCTTTAAAAGGCCAAACCTCTTTGAAGAATTGACTTGAATCTACAACAACAACATTTCAGACAGAAAAGGGGAACTTAACTGATAGTCACCAAAGAGGCTAATAGCAGAGGCAATTCAAATCCATATTCACTGTCAAGTCTCATGCTCATTTATTTATAAAGCAGTAGAGCTGAGAATAGCTATTTTTGAGGCCATCACCTTCCAGTAGTGTGTTAAAATGTTACAAGAACCATGCATTGCACACCAGCCTCCTAATCTGTGGTTCTTCGGCAAACTGAATATGCACCTGCTGCCTTCTCATCAGATAGCCTTTCAGACCATGGAGTGTCTATTTATGTTCTTTGAATATGTTCATGTTCTGGGCTTGGTGAAAAGGAAAGGCATTTGCATTTGATGCCAGATCTGTGAGGACTGAGTGAGGTGGTTTTATACCATCATTCTTCGTTTTAAACATCTCAGCAGTCTTTGAGTTGGAAAAAACATCCTTGTTGTTGAATTCTGTTTGACGTAGCAACTGTTGTATGTTTATATTCCTAATGACTAGTTGGCATGTTGATCTGTGTGAGAGCCAGTGTGGTCAAGTGGTTTGAATCTTGGACTAGGATTCTGGGAGTCCAGGGTTCAAATCTCTGCTTGGTCATGGAAACCCACTGGGTAACCTTGGGCAAGTCAGGAGTCTCCCAACCTCAGAGGAAAGCCCTCTGAGCAAATCCTGCCAAGAAAACCCCATGCACAGAGGCTTGAGTGTTGAACTATGATTTTGGAGATCAGGGTCTGAAACCTTGCTGAGCCATGAAACATAGGTGGCCTTGGTTAAGTCACACTCTCTCGGCCTCAGAGGATGGCAATGGCACCCCCCCCTGAAAAAACATGCCAAGAAAACCCTGAGATAGGCTCGCCATTGGGTTTGCCAAAAGATGTAAATACTTGAAGACACACAAGAACAACAACAACAACAAAGTTTGTCTTAAGGACTCTGTACATTGGAAACAACTTGAAGGAGCAGAACAAAACTACGATATTAATAGGTAAGATTTTAGCCATAGATTATCTTCATGGTGAAGAGAAGGTTAAGAGGTGATATGATAGCCCTGTTTAAATATTTGAAGGGATGTCATATTGAGGAGGGAGCAAGCTTGTTTTCTGCTGCTCCAGAGACTAGAACGCGGAACAATGGATGCAAACTGCAGGAAAAGAGATTCTACCTCAACATTAGGAGGAACTTCCTGACAGTAAGGGCTGTTCGACAGTGGAACACACTCCCTCGGAGCGTAGTGGAGTCTCCTTCCTTGGAGGTCTTTAAGCAGAGGCTGGATGGCCATCTGTCAGGGATGCTTTGACTTGGGGTTGGACTGGATGGCCCTTGTGGTCTCTTCCAACTCTATGATTCTATGATTCTATGTGATTTCCTGTTTGTTTGCTTTTCCACACCAGCCCTCTTCCTGTATCACTCAAACCTGCAGTCATTTTCTCTACACTGTCTCCACTGTTAGACCATGTATTTGATTATAATCTAGTATTGTAAATAAAACTACTTTCACAAATCTTTCAAAGACATCTAAGCTTCTGTCCTGTTCTCTGCTGGATTGGGGCAGGGAAGGGTGGGACCAGTTGTTCAGTTTCTGCCTTGCCACTTGTATTACTTTGCTTGAGAGAATGGCTACTGTCTCTTGCATTTCCCAAAAAGTTCTTCTTGGAGGCACATGTTTGTGTGTCCAGTTTACTGCACTAAAGTGCATTTTTGATAATTTTTATTTAGGTGTGGGAAAGGGATTGCACTTTAGAATCTGAAATGGCAAAACAATATTTCAGAAATACTGGTGTTTCAAAAGGAAATTTACAGTACAAGAAATATGACACACTTGCTCCCTCTTGTGGAAAAAGAAGTCTGGAAAAAAAAATCTTCCGCATTCACTGATTTGACAAACATTAATAGAAAAATATTTCTCCTTGTATCCCAAAAGATTTGCTTCAAAATTGTGAGCATTTTTTTAAAAAACGGGTATCTTTTAACTCAATTTGTAAACAGAAGTAAATCATGGCATATTTATGTTTTAAACATGAGAAATAAAATGCATTTTAAAATGAAGCTGGGGATTCACAAGCTCTGTGCAGATGGTCACATTATTATAAGATTGAGCAAACAAAGTGCCCTGCATTCCAAAGTGGGTGTCCTGTTAACAGGTGGTGAAATGGAAGGAAGGGCAGGAAAGCATAGGCGGCAAGGGATCCCCAAATTCTTAAACAGTTTTGAGCAGGAGGTGGTGGGGGAGAACATTCTCAGATAATTTCATAAAATTTTCCGGAAATGTTTAGTTCCACTATAGAAAGCATTGCAGTCTCACAAAAAGATTGAAGGAAGGGGAAAGTAAGTGAACCAGTACTTTAATACAGTGCATTAAAATAAACCAGGGAGGATCAGAGCCTTCCCAATGTTTTTCTATCCCACATTTTTTTCTGTGTGGCTCTGATTTAACTTTGATAATTTCAATCGTTAATTCTGGACTTGGTTAGCTCTAGATTAAAGTTCTCTTTTTTCCCCTTACAAGTTACCACTGTACACCATATCAAATGTGCAGTATTTAAAAACACCAAACAAAAACTTCCAGAAGTGTGACTAGATTTGTCTCTTTTGCAGCAAAGGTAGGATGGCATTTTGCAATACTTTAAGTACTGTCATAAAACCCTGTGTACATTCAGTGTTAGTTTTTAAGGTGCTAACATTCCAAATAAAACAGGGAAAAATATGCATGAGACTGTACAATTCTCTTATGAAGGTAAATAGGTGTAGCAGGTTATCAGTGTACAAAAACACATAATACTTGCAATCTCTCTTCTTCTTTCTTTCTCTCTTCCCACCACAGATAAGGAGAATGAGAGTGGGGGTACATTAGTAGCTTATAAAGCAAGACTACTTTTACAGAGTTCTTCTGAAATATTGAGATGGGCACTTGCACATTCTATGTGTTTTTTAAAAAATTAAACAACTTGGCTCCCATATGTCCTGGTACTGGGGAAAAATAGGCCTTTTAAAACACCTTCTCAATAGTGACTGCTATTTTGACACGCTCTCCCCTTTGCATGCAATTGCAGGCTCAATTGCAAGGTCTAATTATTGCAAAATTTTAGACTTTTCAAAGCTCCTTTTTCATTAGGTTTTAATGCTGAAAGCCATACTGTTTATGCACTTCTGAGAATGCCTTCTTTGGAATGATTTGTTCCCGTTAGGAAGATATTATTTAATGTGTCAGGTAATCGTTCAATAGGAACGTCAGCACCAATAGCCAAGTATCTGGTTCACTAAATGAGATTATTGCTTTGTGTCACAATATGTTCTGGCTACTTCAGGAAAGTGTCTGGAGAGGTGTATGGCATTCTTCAAGTGAGTGGTAGCCGATCATTTGTCAGCCAAATGGTGACAAGCCCTCTCTTTTTTAATTAGTCAACTTGCACAGCAACAGAGAGAAGGTGCGTGAATAACTGAGCATAAAGGGAACAACACCACACAAGATCAGCGGTGCGGAAGGAAATTATCAGCCTAATGAGCCATGAAATGATGCATTCCTGTTGCATGGGACATTAATGGCAGCCCCCATTAGACTCTGTCATGGTTGACAGCACTTTCTCAGGACAGGCCAGGAAAGTAACAGGAAAGGATTTCAACTTTACATAGGTTCCTGTTATCACACTGTTAAAGGGAGACTTTTGCATGGATTTTAGCAGCATGCTGAAAATGAATGCTGAATCCAGGTTTTACAGAGGGATTTTTGAGTCCAGGCAGGAATATCACTGAGGATGTCTGTGTGTTTACACCAGATGACACCCTAAGCAAGGGGTAACACCACTGCTCCCTATTCATCTGACACAGACTGTGGTGTTTGCCTGCATCCCTTTCAAATACTAGAGCTCAGCAGAAGAGATGGTGTGGGTGGGGTGAGGTTCAGTGGGAGGAGAAAGGAGAGTCCTCGGGTTTTCTTTAACATTTTTAAAAATTTAAAAATAATTTATTAAATTTTTAAAATATATATTTTAAAAAATTCTTTACAAAACATCACATCTTATCAAATTTTCGCTTTAACCACATGAAACTATGTATGATGAGTTCAGTATCTGGGGAGTAAGATGTCCTCGGTAATAATGCTGTGTAATGGCTGTTGCTTTCTCAGCCACTTGCCTCCTCATCTCACAGATGTAGAAGATGGTCCAGCTACCCCTCTTTTAATCTCTGATTTCAAAAGCAGAAATGGGAAATTGGCTCTGAAGCAGAACTTGCCCTAATAGGAGGATTACAAGGAGGCACTAGCAAAATGGTAGGAGATTCAAGGAAGATTTTTTTTTAAAAAATACTTCATTGCATTGGTCACAGTGCAAGTGTGGGATGCCCTGCCAAAAGATGTAGTAATGGCTGCCAACTTGGACAGCTTTAAAAAAGAAATTAACATAAAACTGGGTGTACAGTTAGTGTTCATGTCCTTCTGGTGGGTTCCCCAAAGGCAACTAGTTGGCCACCATGTGAATGCTGTGCAAGACCAGCCCCTTGGTTGATCCATGAGGGCAATTTTTGTCTTCCCATGTTCCCAGTGGGTGAGGCAAGCTGTGGCAGGGGAAGGAACAAAGTGTGATTCAGTTGCCCATCTGCTACACATAGTTCCTTTGATGTGTTTCCTTAGTGCTGCCAGGCAGGTCCAAAAGAAATGGAAGAGAATGGGTGGCACTTTCTTTTCTTTTCTTTTCCTTTCCTTTCTTTCTTTTTTTTTTCAGGTGAACTTTCTGAGATTGTCCCAGCTGCCTTTTCATTTTTGCTGTGGTCTTCCAAGGAATTTTTCCATAACAGGAAGCAGGAGGTTGACATTTGTGGAGTAAAGACCTATCCCTGCCTTGGATCTCCTAAGGCTGTCTGCTGCCCCAGGGCACATCTGGTAGTGAATTCCACTGATGAAACAGAAGCTGTGTTATAAATTTATGTTATCTACTGGCCTACAAGTCTTCCTAAACAGTTTGCGCGTTGCACTAAAACTTTCATTGCTAAACAGATCACAGGCAAAACTGTCCTAAAAGACAATGTACATGCATTTCACGTTATTGCGAATTAATTCTTCTCACGCAAATTCGGGCAAAAGGGAAGTCACTCCGAATGCAATCATGGGTTTAACGTTATTGCGAATTTAAGCTTCTCACGTGATTTTGGGCAAGGGGGGTTATTTTCGGGTAATGGGAAGTAATTCCGAATGCCTTCCGAACGGAGCAGGGGTTCAGGTAAATTTGCTAAACAAGCGAATTTACATGAATCCGCATTGGCTCCATTCGGAATTGGGAGAAATTCCTCCCGTTTGAAAGAGTCCTTTGTGAGATTAACAGGTGATGCCTCCGGTATCTTCTCTTACCATTTTTCAGTTTGGGAGATTTGATGTGGGACATTATCACAAGCAACTTTTAAACTGCAATTATATATAAAAGGGAGGGGGGATAAAAAGGGAATGTAAAGGGGAAGTAAACAAATAAGCAAACAACTCCCACCAATAGGAAAATGAAACCTCTAATCCACTTCTTAATCCTGCTCCAGCCTCCTTCCCCTTCTCATATCTCTTCCTGCCCTTCTCTAACTTAAGTCTTCTGCTTTCTTTTCTTTTCTTTTCTTTTCTTTTCTTTTTCTACTGTGTTTTACTGTTTGTTTCTGTATAGTGTATCTGTACATACTCAGCCCATTGCTGTATTCCATCAATTAACTGTTGAATGCATGTTTGTTTTTTTAAAAATATACTTTACTTTCTGTAACGTTGTTGTTGTTGTTGTTGTTGTTGTTGTTGTGTCTTCAAATTGTTTCTGAATTTTGGTGACCCTAAGGCAAATATATCATGGGGTTTTCTTGGCAAGTTTCTTTAGAGGGGGTTTGCCATGGCCATCCTCAAAGGTGGAAAGAGTGTGACTTACTCAAACTTACCCATATGGGCTAAATTGGGATTTGAACCCTCGTCTTCAGAGTCATAGTCCAATATTCAAACTACTACACCACAATGGATCTCTTTTCTGTAACTATGAATTTTCAATAACATTTATAATTAATTTTTAAAACGCACTTATAGTTGTAAAATGGCACCTTTGACAATACTTATCACATGACATCAGCTCCAACCTAGTGCTGCTGTACCTGCCAAGTGTGGTTAGAGGGTCACTTTTCATTGATGGGGAAATCTGTCAATAGTTCCCAATTCCGGGGCAGTTCCAGTACTCCTAATGTGCAAAATGTCAGGCAATTGCAAGATTGGCAGCGGTGTCACAGTCTCTGCCTCCTCTCCCCCTGCTCTGCTCCCCTTCACTATTCCCTTTATTTATATATATATATATTTATTGCCTCTCTTTCCTTTCTTTCTTTTTAGCATTAGCAGTACTTCAGTAAAAAAAAAAAGGGGGGGGAGGGGGAAAGAAAATTAAATTAAAAAAAAATAAAGGTATGCTGGGTAGGGCATAGAACTGGGGTTAAGGGAGATTCTGGAAGAGAGCACAATGGAGGCAACAGCCCCAGTCATGAAATGGAAAGCCTTGCTGCTCATAAACAGGTATGTTTCTGTTTTTGTTAACTAGCACAACTGAGATGAGAACAGGGCTCCATGTGGTAGTGTCTTTAGCATCAGTACCAATTCAACTGTGGTTAGTAATGGGTCACACAAAGCGTATTTTGCTTCCAGCCCAGATGAAGCCAGGGCTTGGGTGGAACTACCTGAATAAAGTGATTCATTTCATGTCTGTTCTGGAAATCTGAAATACTTGTATTCTGTGACAATGGATATCATGGGGATCTCAATGACCCACCTTCACATGCTTCAAGGCACCAGCATTAATCTTTGTATCTGTTGTGACCCTGGATTCACACGGAGAAAAACGAATGGTTCAGTGACAGCAATCAAAAGGCCTTGGGAGATTCTGCCACCAAAGGGCCATCAAATCCCCATTGTGGGAGCCTCCCAGAGGCTCTCAAAGACTTTTTCTTTGAAGAGGGAGAAGCACAGCATTGGTTTTGGCATCATTTTTATTTCTGTCTGTTTCTTCTTTTTTTCACCCCTTCATATTTTGAACAGCCCAGAGCCTTTCAGATAGTGTGGTGATTCAAATACAAATAAATAGAGAATAAAATTTATTTATGGTAAGGTATTTGTTTGACTTTACCTCAGCTTTCTGCCAAGGAGGAATTAACTTTTTGTTTTAATAACCTCTGTTCTATCCAGGTTAGCTGTCTGAATGATGTGGGTGTTGATTTCCTATCCATCCCTTTCCCAACTCTTTTTTATTGTTCAGATGCTGATTGTTTTGATGGGGTTTAGTGGTTTGAGAGTTGGACTAAGACAGAGAGAGACTAGGGTTTGGATCCCCATTTGGCCATGGAAACTTACTGGGTGACCTTGGGCAAGTCACACTCTCTCAGCCTCAGAGGAAGACAAAGGCATATCCCCTCTGAACACATCTTGCAAAGCAAACTGTGTAATAGGGTCAGCATAAGCCAGAAATGACTTGAAGGCACACAGCTACAAATAGTGTACCTGTGTGAAAGACAAGGGACATTTGATTAAAATAAAAACTTTGTAGGCTCACTTACCTGGCCTAGAAAAAAAATTAATCTATTTTTATTTCTGTGTTTAAGGTATTTTAATCAAAAGTATTTTTTAAAAAGCAAAGGGGGGGGGGGTGATTATATGACAGTGTTCATTGTCAAGCTAATTTCGTGTATTCTCTTTGTGTTCCTTTTAATCTTCAAGCAAGCATATGCTCCGCTCTGGCATAATGGAAAGCAATCCCCAAACCAGATATGTGAGGGATCCTAGTAAGTTCCTTAATTAAGTTTTGAGGCAGAACATAAGTCAAGGGCAGCCAACTCTTTCCTCTCCATTTCCCCCCAATCCTAACTCATCCAGCCTGCATTGACTCAAGGTCTACAGCAGTGTGCCTGGAAAGGAAAATAATGAATTTTCAGCATTTGCAATAAATGGATCATTAGATGGCCACTGTGTAACTTCGAGGAGGGAAGTAGACCAGAAAATTGGATTTCCTTGGATTCTTTGCCAACCTTTCCTTAAAAGAATGCTCCATGATTACTTAGTCATAGCAGATTATTTGGTTGTATCATTACCAACTACATCTAAAGTGCAAAGGCCTTTGACGTGTTCCTTTGGTGGGCAGCTTTATTTTTAGATTTAATTTCAAATATGAGTGTAGCCTTTGTCCTTTCAGAAAAGTTTTACAATTTTCTGCACCAGCTGTGAATCTATATGACCTTTGCAACACTCATCTTTGGAGGAGGGATATAACCATGTTAACATTGATCTTTCTACTGCAAATGGAATACAGCTTCTTTTTTTCCTCATGGCCCTGGCTGTGCTTTTGAGTACAGTTTACATATCTGAAAAGCCATCTTTCCTTTTCTGTGCACTGTAGAGTTCTGCAAGTGTTTTTTATTATTATTATTATTATTATTATTATTATTATTTTACTACACAGACAGCAAACATATGTGTCTGTCTGTCTTTGTATGTGTGTGTGAAAAACATTTGGAGAATCAAAGAACTGGAGATGATGGGGGTGAGCTGTTTGGCAAACCCCAGCTCATGGTGCTATTTCTACTCTCATCAGGGTTTATTCTAAACACACACACATACACACAAAACACCATGTACAGGATGCCAGAAGGCTGGTACCAAGGAGATTCTTCTCCCTGATCAGGTGAACACTATGTGTTATATAGCACAACCATGTTGCAGGACATCATAGATAATGGCAGGGTCAGCCTCACCAAGACATTGATGGATGATAATACTGGCACTGTTTCTGAAGTGTGATTATGTTGTGAACAGAGGTGATAGCATTTCTTCCATAGTGAAGGTCATTACAGAATCTGGAGATGAAAACCAATACTTTTGATTTGCCAGTCAACTTTATAGCCATGGTGCAAAAGGAGTGTGGGACGCAGCTGAGAATGCTTGCGGCAACATGTCCAAAGCAGCTTGGCATATCTCCATGCATGTATCCTTCTTGGCCACAGATGGAGCACTCATTTAGTCAATCCCAACAATATACTATCAAGAAAAGGTTAGAAAGACTGAAAGGTAACAGTAGTCTTTGATTGTCTATTTATCTTTTTTATCACCCCCTTTTTTAAAAAAAATAAAAATAACTAACTGTTCCTGATTAAAGTTCATATTGCCATCGGCACAAAAACCTATTTCCTACTGGATATTTTATTTTCCTGTGGCACAAAATGTGTTGAGCTACAAATTAGAAGAGAGCCAGAATAGTGTAGTGATCTGAGCATTAGACTATGAAGATTTTCATACCAGGCAGAAGCACTGGTAAATTGTCCCTCAAATGTTGAGGAAGCATGCACGTGTGAACGCCTGGTGTGCTTCCTCATCATCATGGAATCGTCAGCTCCTTCTAGCATCACTGAATTGTTCCAGGAGAGGGCATTTCCTCTGAATGGAAACTTTGCATTCAGAGGAAATTCCCTCTCCTGGAATGATTCAGTAATGCTAGAGGGAGTCGACAATTCCATGACGATGAGGAAGTGTGCCGGGCGTTTGAGGGACAATTTACCAGCACTTCTGCCTGGTATGAAAATCTTCTAAGACCCTGGGTTTGATTCCCCGTTCAGCCATAGAAACCCTCTGAGTGATCTTGAGCAAGCCACACAGTCTCAGCTCCAGAATATCACAGGATAGGTTTGAGATGAGCCAGAAATCACGTAAAGGTACACAGCAGCAACAAAAGACACACTAGAATAGTACCTGGGCCCCATATAGCAAAGGAGGAAGAGAAGCAGCTTATAGGCTACAGATGACCCCAAAGTCCTTCCATGTATCCCCCAGGCCCTTCCCACACTCTCACATCTCCAAATTGTTAAAGTTTTTAAAAATATAAGATGATAATTATGTGCCCAAAAGCTATGCAATTCTCTTATAAAACAAAGGAGTTTATCACATTGGCTTTGCTCCTGCGATAGATGCAGGATGTAACTTTAAGAAGACAGATCTTATCACATTTCCCCATCATTGGGGAGTCTGCAGCCTGTTTGCAACCTAGGCTTCTCCAGACTCATTTAACGCCTTTTCAAGAATGGGATTTTCCTGTTCTTGAAAAAATGTGGTAGAAGCCCAGATTGTAAACAGCACTGGGGAAATGCAATAAGATCCACCTTCTTAAAATTACATCTCACATCTATCATGGGAGCAAAACCAATGTGATAAACTCCAAACTCCCTTACCACACTTCATTTGTTTGTTTTTTTAAAAGCCATTCCAGAAAGTCAGAAGTGATTGGGAAATCACAAAAAGAGGTAGAGGTAACTAAGGGTGTCTTAGGTGGTGATGAAAATGGCAGAGACCTCTGGTGGATGTTGCTTATAGATTTGTTGTTGTTTTATATAGTACTGTCAAGGTACATGGTGCTATACAATGATTAAAAATAATAAAACAGACAGACAGCCCTACCAAAGATGTACAATCTACTTGCAGTCCAACAACCTGGACAATTTGGCCAACCTACTCTGAAACAAGTTTTACCTTTTCTCACTCCTAATTCAAGATTCTTTGGTTTTGATCCCCTCCAGAACAAAACTGCTACAATGTCTCCAAATTATATGCGCAAAATGATTGGTGTGTTTTAAAGTAGCCAACGGCTCAGAATTATCAGCTTGAATGTTATTCACTAGTAACAAAATCACATTTTCTTCTGAGAATTATCTACTTTGGATACTGGCCTAAATACTACCAAAAACCATTCTCTATAGTGGATCAGGCCCTTATTCAACGTGTTTTCTTCAGCTGTTGTCTAATAAAAGGTAAAGTATAACTGAGGTACTTCTTAACTACATAAAGTAATTGTTTCTTTTCAGATCATTTCATATAATTAAGCAATAATTCCTCCTGACACAAACATTAGTGGGAGAAAAATAGATCACAGATTGATTTAGAAATATTGAACCAGGGTTGAAATCCATTTTCTCAGCTCACAGGCTGCAACAAGGGATATATATATATATATATATATATATATATGGAAAGTACTTTATTAGAACACTTAATAATGTCTTAGTGTTATAGTACATCAATATGTTCATAATATGGTCTTTGCCTAGAGACAAAACAACATTTATTTGTGGAGAAAGTGCCCTAAAATGTATGAAAAGCTTCAGACTTTCATAGAGAGTAAAGTTTGGAAGAAGATGGAAATCTAATTTTCGTTAATAAAAGGACATGGAAGATTAATCTACATCATGTATAATCTATTCAAAAATACATTTATGTAGTTTGAAAGAGGGATTCCCTTATACTTATTTTTACAATCCAAGTGTATTTTGTTAATAATTTTTGTACTATCCTTTTTATATGCAGAAATATCCTCTACATGTTTACTTAAAATTAAGGCTCCCTGAGTTTATTCCCTGCACCATTAAGCATGCATGGATTTGCAGCCTTGATCTGCATGCTGCCTGCCTCTCATTGCTCACCAACTACTCACCAGCCCCACACTCCCTTGGAAACAGAACAGCCGAACAGAAAATACCGAAAGGATACACCAGTAATTTTCACCTTAGAGGACAAAAGGGTATGGGCAGAAGACAGTGGACAACCTTGTGTGGATTCCTGAGATTGCATTCATGTCTTCATACATAACTTTTACAAAGAATGCTGTATTAGGTGGACCTCAATGTGGGCAAAGCTGTTTCTATGCTCTCAGGATAAAGGGCAAACCCAAGACCACTAAGCACAGGTCAACGAGACATTTACATTTAAAGATCCTGAGCATGCACCTCTGCGTTAGGGATGTGAAAGAAATTCAATGAACCATGATGCTAGAAAATAAAAGTAAGGCACATGTTACTGAACATTCCTTTCTTCCCAGAACCCCATTAACTCTCTGATTACTATTCCTCTAGAAAATTAAGACCTACATCCAAGTGTCAGTGCGATATAGAGTAGATCTGTTAAATCAGTGCAACTTTTACATAAGTGTTGAATAATTGCATACACATTGATTCAGTGGGTCTATTCTAAGTAACGACTGAATTGAACTGAGAGAATGGCAGGAGCCATAATAGAAATGAAATATAGTAACAGGAATATAATTAAGAATGCAAGATAACCCTGGTTACTCCAACCTGAGTACAGTTGGCTCTTTGTATTAATCTATCTGAAGTACCCACAACAATAGGTAGAAAATAATGGCTTGCTAAAATGGATCACCAGCAGCAGAAATCTTTGATGGCAAATATTATCTGATGTGTAAAACTGAGTCATACCTGGTATTTGAGTAAGGTTGATTTTTCAGTACAGGTCAGCATTTGAACATCTCTTACAGCTAACTTGTAGTTTTGAACTAATGGTATTCATTCATCAGACTCATTCTGAGACACTCCCTTGAACAGGTTTCCTGTTCCCTGTCCTATTAGTTTATATATTGCTGTTTGCTTGTATATTTATGAACTGTTTTTAAATTGTCTTTTATATTAATATGTTTTAGATTACAAATTGTTTAATTCTATTTTAATTGGGGGAGGGTTGGGGGAATGTGATATGTATCATATGTACATCAAACATATATAAAAACATGAATCATATGTACATCAAACATATATTAAAAAACATACATATTACAAAATCAACATACATACTACATACACTCATACAAACCACATACTACATATAATCTGATATATATTTGACAGATTTCACAACAAACATTACTATTTCTATATTGCTATTATCCTATCCTATGTATCCTATGTGATTAAATCCAACATCGAATTATTTCCTACTCCATTATAACAACCAAACATCACTTACACTACTATAACACATCCAATACAACATTCAATTACTTTCTGGTATTATCACATCTCATCTTGTTATCATTTTCTCTACTTGTTTTCATTTTCTATTATTCATAACACATCATTCATGATATGTATATTTTAATTGTTGTAAGCTGCCCTGGTTGCCTGATGATGATGATGATGATGATGATGATGAGGTGTCAACCCTCCTACAAACAGTTGAATTTGAGATAAAGAGATCAAATGTGAGTACTGCAATTTAGAATTGGTAGATTAAGGTAGATTACCACCTCAAAAACTGAACTGGGAAGTGTAATTTTGGTTACATTTCCAATATTTTTCTTAAGGTCTACTTAATAATGAGCAGATATGCCTCCTTTAGCTTTTTCAATTGTAGAAATTAAATTAGTGAATGAATTGTGGAGTATGTGCCAGGGCTAAAGATGCTATGAATGGAGGAAATTCTGACCCTGAGTTCTGCTGTGGTTTGATTGCAGCACCACCAGTTTCAATACATAATATTTATATACTGCATTCTGTAAACTTTTACTATTTTACATTACTAGCTTGCTTGTGACATACCAATACTGCATAGTACAGTTTAATACATACAGGAAGGCCAGATCTCAGCCATCTATGTTTCTCAGTCAATATTTATTATTTCATTCCACTTGAGAAATAGATTTTCACCATTGACAGGGACTGAACTTCCCATCTCTGGACCTGTGCTATTTGGACTGTAAGACAGAATGAAGTAGTTTGTAACAATGAAATCTCAATAAATTTAAGTGGAACAGTGACACCTAGTGTCTGAGGCATCATGTAATGATCTGTGACTCAGGCATTGTTTAAAATGCTAATCTAAACTGGATGATAAACTTGATAAAGTGTTTTATGACATACAAACCATGTGGGTTTTGTCCACATCAAATTATCAGAATGCTGTCATGTTGTATTATATTTATTTGAGACAGTTGTGAAGGAAATAGAGAACTGATGGCTGTAGAACAAAACTTACAGGTTGCATGGATCTGCCTCTTACAAACTCTGATCCTATGTAGATTTCCTTGCAAGTACAGTGCACCCTTAGTATCTGCTAGAGTTTGGTTCCAGAAGCCCCCATTGATATCAAAACTCATGGATGCTCAGGTCTCATAAAATACAATGGTGTAGTAAAATGGTATCCCTTATATAAAATGGCAAAATCAAGGTTTGGTTTTTGCAATATATATATATATATATATATATATATAAATATTTTCATGCTGTGGATGGTTGAATCTATGGATAAGGAATTTGTGGATATGAAGGGCTGACTGTAAGTCCTATTGAGCTCTGTAGGCCTCCCTCTTAAGGAAGTACACAGAGGTGTGCAACCAAAGAATGATAATTCTTTCATTCCTTACACTGGAAAATGGTCAAATTGGAAGTTATTTCAATGGTCTTCGTTGGGATGACTGGTGGCTTTTGTATCAGGAGTTATCCAAAGTTTTGAACCTTATCCTCCAAATAGCTTCAGTTCTTTGGATCGCTCCTTTAAGCTCAGAGTCACCTATGTTAAGTGCTATTTGCTAAATGCCATCATTTTTTGCAAAGATTTTGGCACCTGCTGCAAGTCATATGGTGGACTACATTTTTATATATATATATATATATATATATATATATATATATATATTATGCCTTTCAGATCTGTAGGGTTTTACAGTGGCATCCTATGGAATGTAAGATCATTTCCCAAGGGCTAAAATTATGTCACACTTTTCATTGGGACTGTACTATAGTCAGTGGAACTGTTGTTCTGACTTTTATGTAAGAAAGTCTGTAGTGGTTATATGAAATTAATAGCCTAGAAGGATGCTTTATAATGAGCACTCTTATCTCATTGACTGAAAGTATGCTAAAGTTTGCCAAACCGTTCCTTGTGAGTCTGGCTTATGAAGTCCAAACAGTCTGCATATTCTCCAGCAAATTAGTCAGTGGAAACACTAGTTACATATTAAATAAAGCATTTGGATTTAATAAAAGCAGTAGGAGGGATTCAAACAATTTAGCATGGAATATAATTTGACAGTCACACCTGAATGTATTTTGTGGCTACATTCCTTTACACATCCTTTTAGGTGTCTTTTATTTAAATAATAATAATATCCCTGCCTTACAAATACTACTCTAAATGGGACATATACAGAAACACATAAGTTTCCAGAGTGGAGACAAAGGCAAAAATTAATGCCCATTAAGTTAAGTCGTTTGCATTCTTGCTTTAATGTTTAACCCGATTTAATGTAGGACTAAACTTAAATATAAGGTTTCATACTTTTACTTCAGCTTCAGCCAGCCCACAAGTACACATATGCTTGTGCTTGTTTTTGTGGAGGTTATTGCATGGATCTTTTCTGAATGTGAGCCTGTATGTTTACAATCAGGTGGTAATTGACATGTTTTCTAGTGGGTCATGTGTTCTCATGATGTGACCAAAGTATAACAGTCTCAATTTAGTCTTCTAAATTGGCTTCTAGGGAAAGTTCAGATCTGTTGTGCTCTTGTACCCATTCATTTGTCTTTTTAGCTGTCCATGGTATCTGCTAACTTTTCTCCATCACTGCATCTCAAATGAATTGATTTTTTTTCCTGTCATATTCCTTCACCACCCAGCTCTCACAATCATACATAGTGATAGGAAATATGTTGTCATGAACTACCCTCACTTTAGTATTCAGTTGTATATATATGCACTTTAGGATCTCGTCTAGCTTTTTCATAGCTGCCCTTCCTAGTCGTAGTCTTCTGATTTTTCGACTGCAGTTTCCGTTCTGGTCAATGAGCACATCTAAGAGCATGTAATAAAATGAATCTGGGAAACTATGTGGAACTATGGGTGTTTAGCATTATAAGATGGCAGTAAAACTATCCAGCATTAGAAACACCAGGGGTTGTGTATCTTTGCTTGAAGTCTTCTAATACCTTTAAAGCCTTACATGGCTTGGGCCCAGGTTACTTGCAGGAACGCCTCTCCCTACATAATCCACCCCCCACTCTCAGAACAACTGGGACGAATCTATTACAATTACAAAAGACCAGATTGGTAACAACCTCCCAGAGGTCCTTCTTTGCTGCCACCCCAAAACTATGGAATGGCCTTCTGGAAGAGATCCATCTTATTACCACCTTAGATGCCTTTAAGAAGGCAGTCAAGACAGATCTCTTCTGGCAGGCCTCCCCACTTTGATCCCTATGATGGGTCCCCCATCCCCTTTAGATGGTCCACTCCATTTGATTAGAATTTATTAGAATTTTAACAGCAAATTTTATTAATTAAAGATGAGGAGGGTTTGGAGATTTGTTTAATTATTATTGTTTTACTGTATCCTATCTTTATTCTATTGTATTTTGTCCTTGTTGTAATCCTGCCTCAATCCCCAGGGAGAGGCGGGAAAATATAAATTATTATTATTATTAATGTTCACAGTACTTTATTAATCTTTTTGGTGCTGGCCCCTTCAGATCAATTTACGATCTGTCTGGCACCTTTGGACTGTTCTTGGGCCATGCTCTTCAACCGCTCTCCTTACAGTATTCCTGACTATTAACTGACTTAGCTTTCCTCAGCCATGGCTCAGGCACCCCTGATTCCAGTCAACTGGATCCCACCATACCAGATTGGTACTTAAATGCAGGACAGGACTCTGTGCCAGAAAACTCATGTTTGGAAGTGCACATAAACCAAATGGAACCAGGAAAACTGTTTTTGCTCAAGCAAGGTCCTAGCCTAAAGTGAAAGATATTATAGCCCTTTCTGTTGCCACATGAAGCAGCCACACACAGTTTAGAAAATCATGGCAACTCCCAAAACTGACTCCCTGACTATTTAATCTATCTGTACTTCTTCATCTCAAGTAGTTGACCTGGCTGTTAAATCAGTAAGCTGCCAAGACAGCTGCTTAGGATAATTACAGAGCATGTGTTCCTGAGTCTTGTTTCAATACCATTAAGTCCATAATCTATTCTAATGGTATGGGTAACAACCATTTGGATTTTTCCCATTGAAATGAGGATGCTGATGGGATTAGAATGCAGAAAAATGGTTGCTCTGCATCTGAAATTTGGCAAATGGGCATTCTGTTCAGATGCCAGATTTCTTGTAAAATGTGATGAATATCCACTTGCTTAGCTGGATTTTAATAGAGGAGAAATTAAATGAACATGAGATGTACAATATGATCTTTTGTAAAGATTGACAAAAAAAAATCTGCACAGATGCTTGGAAGACAACTAGCGGGTCAGAGCTGTGTGGTGTGATCACAATCATACATAGAAGCAGATGGAACAGCACCCAGAATAATGGGTCAACACTGCCAAATTTGGCCTGAACAAGGAGGATTTGCCCTTAGGTGAGCTGGAGCAGGAATATTACTTTTTCCCATCACAGTTTGCTCCTCCTGCTGCTGCATCCTCCTCCTCTTCATCTTTTGATACTTTTAAATTCTCACTGCCTTTAAATAGGTATCATGGGGCCACCATCTCTACCTGGGCAGCAGAGATGTATCTCTCATCAGAAAGATTTAATCTTTGCATGTTGTCATTTTGGATCTTTCTGTGCAAATGTTTTATGATTATTACATTGCACCTATCACCATCTTTTCCCTCTTAGGATCTCTCTTAATTACATCTAGCATAATTTTTAAAAAGTTATTAGCAGTTCCAGTTAAATTTGTTTAAAGGTACAAGAAGTGCTCAGCAATTCATCTGCAGTTTGGCAAGCCCCTTCCTAAGGAACTATTGTGCCTCCCTGTTTCATCTGATCTGGAAAAGAGAAAGGAAAAAGTTTGTGCCTTTTACATTTCAAATTATATTCAATAGTGGGGGTGCAAAAGGTGTTCTCAGCATAATCCTCCATATGTATTTATGCCCAGATTAAGTTCCCGAAAAGAAGTCTCATAAATAAAGAATATTGTGGTTGTTCTTTCTTTGGGACAGTGGGAGGAGTGATAGACAATGTGAATATCAGAGATTATTCTCCACAACCCAGAATCACACCAGCATTTTCTAAACACAGGATATATGGGAAGGAATTATGTGAGGTCATTGAGTTTATACATATTTCATGTCCTCTGGCATTTCTAAATTCTGTTTTAGTACCAAACTATGAAAGAGATGTGGCCAGGGTTGCTTGGTTATTGATCTCACTCTTTATTTTTAATTTTGTCTTGCTGAACAGCCTAGTTTAATTAATATTTTGTTCTTTGTTTGTTTTTGTTCATTTGGAAATGTGAACCTGTGTGTGTTTTAGGTAATAAAGCCACTTTTCCTACCCAACTCCAGTTGTGCCCATTTAGGGCTCATTCCCACTGCAGTTTGCTTCGCAGCAGGATTCGGGGCAAATGACGGTCATTCCCATTTGAACCGGCTTCCCATCCTTATTGAATCGATTGCAGGAGGAAGGAAGCGGGGTAACCACCAATAACCTGGCGTTACTTGAGAGCAGTTTTTTGGTGATTCTTTTGCCTGGAATCGATCCTTAAGTGAGTCAAATATGTGGGAACGCCTGGAGTCGCAGCATCCAGGAGGGGAGGGTCAAAGGGCAGAGGGGTGTTTATCATCCCTCCTCAGTTGATGATAGATCCACCATCCCCTCCCCCCATCAGTGTTACCTTTGTACTTGGGGTTAAGTTGTCCTCCATTTCTCCCTTCCCAGGATGCCAAAGCAGTCCTGGTTGCTCTCCCTCTCAGTGCTCCCAGAAGTTCCCTGTTTGCCTTCCCTTTGCCAGAGTCCTCCGTTTCTCTCCCTCCCTGCTCCCAAAATTCCCGTTTCCTTCTTTCCCTGCTCCCAGAATTCCCCCCTTTCTCTCTTCCTTCCCAGGTCTTCTTCCCCCTCCTCCATCCCCAACTTGGGGGCTTCTCCCTAGTCTCTCCCTCTAGTCTCTCCTCCAGTCCTGCTGACACCCGGAGGAGTCTTGTTTGTAGTGGGAATGAGGGACCTTTTGGGATCGATTTCTGACCCGCAGCCAAGCTGGATCAGAAATCGAATCATTCCTCCAATGGGAATGAGCCCTTATTGTTGTTGTTATAACTTAGATTTTTCTGGGACTATTTTGAATTAGAAAAGAATCCCAGGATTGCTACCTGCCTTCACAATAGGCATAAATTTGGCCACGTTAAATAATAATCTAGGATTAGCAGTCTGCTGCAAGCAAAACCAAACTGTCTTGCTCAGCAGAAAACAACAGTAATAACAGAAGAAATCTCAAAGATGTCAGACAGGGCAAAGACTAACAGGGAAGGAAGGTGACAGCAGTAGCTTTTCTCTCTGATACACATACCAAATCTTAGGACTTTATCACACAGGGACTATTGGAAGTATAAACGGTGATTATCTTGTGAAAACTGTGCATTCTCAATTAAAACTTTCACACAACGTCATGATTAAAGCATCATTATCCCAGGAATATCCCGTGAAAATCATGCAATCTTGATAAAGGTTTTCACACGACGTCGCAATGAAAAGCAATTAAAGCGCCATTATTCCAGGAATAACCAGGCAATAAACAGCAACAAATCAGAGACAGGAAAATCTTGTGAATTTTTTGTTTTTGTTGTTGTTTATTGCATGGTTATTGCCTGGTTTTTCCTGAGATAATGGCTCTTTTATCATTTTGTGTGTGAAAATGTTAATTGTGTTTGAATTGTGAATGTGCAATTTTCACAGGATAATCCCCATTTAAACTACCAATTACCCCCCGTGTGATAAAGTCCTTAGTCAGACAGCTCTGAAGAAGATGGGTAGGGAGAGTGTGAGGTCATGTGGGAAGTTTCCAAAACCAGCCAAGATCAGTAGGTGTCTTAAGTGAGATTGTTGGAAGAATCTCACTTCTTGGATAGCTTGTCATAATAAATGAAGCATGATCTCATAAATCCTCCTTCTACGCAGCATCATTAAATCTCATCAATTTGCTCACAGAATAAAAACTAATAAGCACTTTCTCTTCAAATGCATTGTCATAATTTATAATTTAAATTTATCTTAGTTAGATTTTAACAGACTTAAACTGACTGATGTTCTAAGGGTACTGTGCCAGGACAAAAGTAGTATGAAATATACAGTTTTGTCAACTATGCAGTATGTAGTACAAAGCAGTATTGCCAAGACTGTGCAACCTTTAACAACAGATTTTGTTTTTTGTAAAACAGAAAATGTTACACATGCCTAGGACAAAGACCACCGGAGTTATCTTTCTGAAACTGGGTTGGGTTAAATCTCTATTTAGATATTATGCCTCCAAATTTTATGTGGCTTTGTGTGTGTGTGTGTTTGTGTATAAAAGTAATAAACATTTTTGGTCTTCCAATGCAAGCTAACAGGAAGGAACTGGTGATTTGGATTTCCAAATCTCAATTCAGATTTTCCGTCCAGCTAGGAAAAGGTCTGGATCAATCTAATTATTATCCTATTCTAGTACGTACCAGGACCAGATCAGAAATGAATGAGCCACACTAACTGTTCAAGGGCAGAGAACCTCCCCTTCTTTAAGTATACATTTCTGCCCCATATGGCAGCCATTTCGGCCTCACTTCTGGGCATTGCAATCTATTAAAGAAGCCCAATATCCCTCATGGTTACTGTGATCCATTTCTTTGTCATAGCTTTTGTTCATTTAGCAGGGATTTGAACGCGAGTATCCCATAATCAACATTCACACCAGTCCACCACACTGGCTCTTTAATTCAAGATGACAAGGGCACAATAACCCTTATCTCTGGCCATACGTTCCCCTCCAGCTCTCTCAGAAATGAACTAGTAACTATAGTCCCTTCCCTAGCATTTTTCCATCTCCTGGGCCAAAGCAACAATTCATAAGAGCTGTGGATGCACAGCATCTTAAGAAACAGGTTGTCTATGACTCGTTCTGTTGCCAGGTTTTCAAAATAACAACAAGGGACTGTTGAAATTCATGACTATTCACAAGTTTGTATTCTGTCCAAATGAATATTCATTTTAATTGGCCTGGCTATGTATTTCGCTGAAAATTTAACAGATTGTCCACATCCAAACATGACATGATGAGCACACATGTCTTTATGAATGACCCACGCCCAAAAATAAAGGGATGGTTTTAGTATCTATATAAAAGAGAAAGCTGGCTAAATGTCCAGTCAGGGACATCTCTCATCATAAGGGATGTCTATAAGCCCTGTAAAGGACCAGCTTTCTGGCTCCTCACATAAGGGGTGCTCCTTATAATAAGGGGCACCCATAAACCAGCATTAAGAGGTATGGAGGATATTGCCAAGAGGAAGAGGCCCATTGTAATGCCCCAAAGGCTGAAAGTGCCTCATGGCTGCACAATGGAGACATGGAGACCTTTGTGATGTGCAATGGAATCCTGCCAAATCCCTACACTTGCATCTCCAACCAGTACTGGCTGGTCCAGTGTCTTGGCTGCAGCATCTCCCTTACTTTGGTTACAAACAGAGAGGATACTATGCTGTATAGGCTTTGTTCTCTTGTTCTTCACAAAATCCTTGTCCTCCTGATCAGCCATTATTTCTGGAACCCAGTTTTCCTTTTCATTTGGGACCTCCTGCAAGGTGTTCTGGCATGGAGAAGGTTGCGTCGGTGGTGCCATTTAGCCTTCTGTGAGGTTTTACCCTCGTTTTGGCCCATCAGAGAATGGGTGAGTTCCTTCACTTCTTTAAGTGACCTTGCATGTAAAGAGATCTTGTAGCACCTTTGAGACTAACTTGAAAGACGTTGGCATCATGAACTTTCCTAGATTTAGGAAAGGCTTATAAAGGGCTTTAAAAGGCTTATAGAGTTACTTTAAAGACAACTGAGGACTGAGATAAGAAAATTGAATAGAGCATGAGTACTTGCCAGCCGATGCACTACATGTATCCCACAAGGATCTCCATTTGCCCAGCCAGCGTCATCACCAAGTCCTGCTCTCCCTTCCACAAGAATAGGAAATATTTCATCTCCAGTCAACTAGGGAGCAGAAATAATGAGTTTTTACTATCCTTAATGCCAAGATGTTGTCATATGGCTGTTGTAAGATTGAAGAACAAACCACCAGAACCACCCCACCACCTATTCCATGACTTGTTTCATGACTGGGCATTTCCCTCATTTTCTTCTTTATTTTTTGTAGGGTCATCGAAGAAGAGCTAATAGGGAGCAGGAAATTGCAGAAGGTAATGATCCAACTGGCCCCAAAAGGCTTGGGGGCATATTCAGCAGATTTTGCCCTCTCCCAGGCCATTTTAGCCCCCAAAGAGTCTTTTCCCCCCCTATGGCCAAAAGTGAACCAGATTATAATGTCCATTCATGTTAAAGAAAGAGAGCTCTCTTGGACATAAATTGGCTGGAGGAGAGAAAAGGGCAAACCTACAATTCCCCCTCCCCATGTTGGGGGTATTTTTGGAGGAATAATTTATATTTGGGGGAATATTTTGCTTTCTTTCAGAAAGGCAGCTCAAAACCCATTTCCAGTAAAAGCCAACAACAACCAGTTATTCAATTGCCAGCAACAGTTTCAAACCATTGTAAAAGAGACAGTTTTTAGTTAAAAGTTCAGTGGAATGAAAAATGGCGCCGCCCGACTCAGCGGGCCGGCGCTGTTGCCGCGCGCGGGAAGCGCCATGCGGGCCTCCCGCTGCGCGGTCTTCCCGGCAGCCATTGCGGGGGGCGGGCTCCCCCGTGATTGGCTGGCCGGGAGATTAGCGCGGGAACGCAGCCCGCCTTTTCTGGGACGGACTACATGTCCCAGAATGCAAGGCGGGCGAGGCGGGCGGCCTGATTGGCTCCCGGCGGCCCGCCTCTCGCCCTCATTGGCCTGGCAAAATGAGGGGCGGGGCTGCTGTGACGTGGCAGCCCCTGATTGGCCCTTGGACTTATATATTCAGGCTGCGGGCGCAGAGGAACGCCATTGCGATTTTCGGCTCTGAGGTGAGCAGAGCCGAGCGGGTGGGCTCCGGGAGTTGGGCCCAAATTGTAGTTGGAGGCCATTTCTCCCTGCCCGGGCAGGCAGCCTGGGGTCAGGGTGGCCTTTTTTCAGCGCCACACGAGGCTGTGGGCGCTTAGGGTGGCCTTCCGCCCCCTCCCTTATCCCCCTCGCGGTTGTGAATATCCGCGGTTGCGGGGGTTTTTTGGGGGTTTGCAGGCTGTGTGGGGGCTCGCCCCTCCCCCTCCTTTTTTTGTTTGGTTCCCCTCGCTGGACATTAGGCTGAGGCAATTTTGGGGGCTCAATTTTTGGAGTGAGGGTTTCTTCACCTACTTTTTATTTTGTGTGGCTTGAATTTAGGGCGGTGATCGCGGCTGCGGCCCTGCTGAGCCCGCCCTTCGTTGATCCTGGGGTTAAGTTTTGGTGTGGGAGCAATTCCTTAGCCTCCTGCTGACTGCTTCGTTTTGGCTCGTTCGGGGGGGCAGTGATCGCGGCTGCGGCCCTGCTGAGCCTGCCTCCGGAGCCTTTTTTATTGGGGGAGCGGTGATCGCGGATTCGTCCCTGCTGAGCCCGCTCTCTTCTTTTATTGACTTGGTCTAGAAGTCTAGTTTTTTGCTCCAGGTTTCCCTGTTTCGTTGGGCCGCGATGCCTTCGAAGGCGAAGAATGCTAATAAGCAGAGGTCGGCCCAGACGGCTCGCGCCGGACGCAATTCTTCATCTCGTGGTCGAATTGCTTCGGAAGCCTCGGCTCGTCGTATTGAGGAGCCTGGAGACCTGGTGGCGTCGGGCGCTTCAACCGGTACACATGCTTCGTTCAGCGACGGGTCTTCTTCCCAGACGTCGGCGGTCATTTCACAAAAGATGGCGGCGGAGTTGGCTCGGTCGTTCTCTGATATTATTTCCAAGGCGCTAGCAGCGAGTGGTTCTTCGACTGTGGCTGGAGTGGCTTCGTCGTCGTCCGGTGGGTCTGCTCAAGCTTCGGTCGGGATCGTGGATGCGGTGCAGGCGTCCGGCTCCGCTTCTGGGACTCAGGCTCGAGAGGTGGCTGTTCGGCTGTCAGATTCGAGTTCCAGCTCGTCTTCCAGCTCTAGTTCATCGTCAGATTCGTCTAGTTCGGATGATGAAGTGTTGGTGGCAGCTTCGGCAGCGGATTCGACAAGGAAGAAGCGTAAACATAAGAAGAAATCAAAGAAGAAGAGGAAGAAGTCTAGGCGCTCTTCCTCGCGGGCACCTGGGGCTGTGGTGGGGCAGGAGGGTACGTCATCGGGCGCCCCTGAGGGTCGGGACGGATACTGGCTTGAGCATGCCTGGGCTCCCGGTTTACCTCTGTGGGCCATCAGAAGGAGGGCTTGGAGGCCCGGTCTGCAAGGGGTTTGGGTCGACGCTCAGGCCTCTTCCATCCCGGTTTCTTCTCCGGGAGACCGCCCTCCGGGCTCCCACCTCTCCAAGAAAGTTCGGAAGCTCATTTTGCGGGGGTGTTATGTGGATGTCTTCACTCTTCTCCAGCCGAAAGGGCAGGAGGCTTGGGCCGTAACGTCTCCAAAGCGGGCCAAGAGGCACCCCAAAGTTCCTCCTGCTGAGCCTAATTTCTCTAATTGGCTGGAGGGCTATACTGTGTTCAAGGCTGTCATTTCCATGGCTTTCCCTGAGAGGGCCTGGCATCTCGATTGCCATTTACTGCATGTCCTGCGGGCCAGATCCGTAGCTGGTGAGGCAGCGGCCATTGCGTATGACGCAGCTTTCCGGCAGCAGGCTTCCCTTAGCTCCCGTGAGAGGTGGGACCAACTTCACAGTGAGATTTGGCTTTTAGAAGTAGGCCCATTAGCTAAGTCCAAGGGTGCCTTCAAGGCATCTGGCAAGCGGGATCGTAGGCTCGCCTGCTGGGATTTCAATGCGGGTCGGTGCACGCGGGCACATTGTAGATACGAGCATTGCTGTGAATTGTGCAGGGGTACTCACCCCAAGACCTCCTGTTCTCGCAATAGTTCTCAGCCCTTTCGACAGGGGCGCCCTGCCCATGCGGCAGCCGGCAAACGTGACGGGGCCCCTGCCTCTGATGCCGGTGGGTCAGGGAGCCAAAAATGAGGTGCCTTCAATTCCTCATCAGTTGTTCTCGTTGGCTCGGTCGCCCGTTAAGGTGGGAGCCCTCTTACCTCTTCTGGAGGTTTATCCTAACAAGGAAGCTGCTCGTATGTTGGCCGATGGGTTTTCTGCCGGTTTTCGTATCCCTGTGGTGGCCTCCCCCCCCCCTTCGGTGGCAAAAAACTTGAAATCGGCCCGTGATATGCCTGACATCCTCCTCAGCAAGATTAATAAAGAAATCGAGGCTGGGCGGATTGAAGGGCCTTTCAGTTCCCCTCCAATCGTTGACCTGCATGTTTCTCCGCTGGGGGTGGTTCCCAAAAAGTCACCTGGGGAATATCGGCTCATTCACCACCTGTCTCACCCTCCTGGGGCCTCGGTGAATGATGCTATTCCCGAGGAGTTATGTTCAGTGAAATATGCTTCGTTTGACCATGCGGTCCGTTTGGTTCGCTCCTGTGAAAAAGGGGCGTTAATGGCCAAATGTGATATTCAATCGGCCTTCAGATTGTTACCGGTTCACCCTGATGATTTTCGTTTGCTAGGTTTCAAAGTTGGGGATGGGTGGTATTTTGATAAGGCCATGCCAATGGGGTGCTCTTTTAGTTGTGCAGCGTTTGAGACCTTTAGCACGTTTCTGGAATGGGAGGTCAAACGGCGTGCATGCTCCCCGTTGGTGACACATTATTTGGATGATTTCCTGTTTGTTGGGAGGGCTGGCACCGATGAGTGTATGAAACTCTTAGACACTTTTTCTGCACTGGCCCGAGAGATTGGGGTCCCATTAGCCAAAGAAAAAACTGAGGGTCCTGCTTCATCTCTCACCTTCTTGGGCATCCATCTGGACTCTGTCCGTGGCACCTCATCCTTGCCCCAGGCAAAATTGTTAGTGTTAAGGGCCCTTTTAGCGGAATTTCTGGTTGCCAAAAAAGCTACGTTGAAGCAAGTTCAATCCCTAATTGGGCACCTTAATTTCGCTTGTCGTGTGGTGGCGCCTGGACGGGCCTTTTGCTTTAGGCTGGCCAGAGCGACAGTTGGCACTCGCCTTCCCCATCATCGGGTTAGGATCTCCAGGGGTGTTAAGGATGATCTCAGGGTCTGGGAATCCTTTCTTACCAATTTCAACGGTGTTGCCATTTGGCAGAAGTCCTGGCAGTTGGGTGACCGTTTTCAAGTGCATTCTGATGCAGCCGGGAGCATTGGTTTTGGGATTTATTTTCAAGGCCATTGGTGCGCGCAACGGTGGCCACAGGAGTGGGCTCGGGGAAATGTGTTGAGGGACCTGACTTTCCTGGAATTATTTCCAATTGTGGCTTCCATTCGCATTTGGCGGGAGGATTTTGCCAACAAAAAGATCACGTTTTGGTGCGATAACCAGGCGGTTGTCAACGTGGTAAACAGTATGTCTTCCTCCTCTGAGAGAGTTATGCTTTTAGTTAGGAGAATGGTACTCGATTGTTTAATTAATAACATTTCTTTTTCCGCCCGGTTCGTACCTGGACTCGAAAATAACATCGCTGATGCTCTCTCTCGCTTCCAGGAGGAACGATTCCGTCGTTTGGCTCCGGAAGCGGACCCCTCCCCTGTTCAGTTTCCTCTGGACTTGTGGGACCTTGGACCTCTATCATTATGAAGGGCATTTTGGCTTCTATTGCTCCTTCCACTCAGAAGGCCTATACGAGGGTTTTTCCTAAGCTTTCTGCTTATTTTCGAGTTTGCAATATTCCGGCTCATTGGCCCGTCCAGTCCCCTACTGTCCTCGGCTTCATGGCCTGGTTATATTCTAATGGGTCCTCCCCTCGGGCCATTTCTGTTTTGCTGGCGGGCTTATCGTTCTTTTCTAAAGCTTCTGGTCTAGGTGACCCTTGTGCCTCCTTCCAAGTCAGGCGGACTCTGGAGGGTTGGAGGCGATCCCAGGGTCCGTCGTTGGATGCTAGACGTCCCATCACGTTGCCGCTGCTCGAGCAGCTTTTTGCTGCCTTACCTGTGATTTGCTCTTCCCAATATGAGGCCGGTTTGTTTCGGGCTGCTTTCGTTACTGCCTTTTTCGGGGCCCTGAGGTTGGGGGAGCTCGTTCCTAACTCTGCCAACGATACCTCCGAGCGTTCTCTTCAGGTTGGGGATGTTTCTTTCACTACGAGTTCTGTTTCATTATTGGTTCGGAGGTCCAAATGCGACCAATTGGGGAAGGGGTCCATTATTACATTGAACCGCTTTAAGGGATCGCTGGTGTGCCCTGTCCGTACCTTGCACGCCTTCATGGAGGTTCGCCCGGTTGGTTCTGGTTCCTTGTTCTGCCACTCTAATGGAGTTCCAGTTACGCGTTACCAACTGGTGGCAGTGTTGCGTTTGGCCCTCAGGCATTTGGGTCTGCCAGCGAAAGACTTTGGGGGACATTCCTTCCGGATTGGGGCAGCTACTTCGGCTGCTCAAAGCGGACTGGCTTCTGACTCTATAAAACATTTGGGACGCTGGAAATCCAGGGCTTTTCTGGGTTATATCCGCCCGGACCGGGACCTGGCTGAGGGTCATTGAGGGTATTGTTGATCTGTTGGTTTGTGCTGAGCCTGAATGCGTTTGATAGGGTTGGCGGCAGGCGGTTCGTTCCTCACCGTCTGTTTGGCGGCAGCATAGGCCTGGATCTGGGGTTAGGGGTTTCCAGGGCTCGATGGCTCTGGATCGGGAGTCTTCGTGACCCGGGTGTATGGAGCGTGCTGATGTGGCCAGTGCGGGGGCTACAGTCAGTTGACACCCGGTGACTAGAGTGCCTTGCAAATCGGTGGGTGGAGCACAGTTGCCCGACTGTGCTTTAGGGCGGGGCTTGGCACCTACGTCATCCCGATGCTTGGATATAAGCAACCATTCATTAGCCAACGGGGGTTTGGCTGATGCCCAGATTCAGACCTTATGCTTTGGGCCAACCCTATTGTTCATGTTGGAATTAATAAAGTTGTGGCCATGTTCACTCCAAACTTGTGTAGACGTGTTTTTTATGGCAGCTGACCTGCGAGGCAACTGTGTTTGTCATGGGAGCCAGGTATCACCTCCTGAATTGGCTTCAAAATGTATTCTTTTGCAGGCAGTGGGCTACAACTCCCAGGATGCTCCATCCAGCACAATGGCTGTGGCAATGGAGTCTGGATGTAGTAGTCTGAAATAAAGAGACTCTTTCCTCCTAGATTCTTCCTCCTGGGGTGGGTGTTTCCAGCTGTGGTTGCCACAACAGACAAGGCCCAAAGGAAGCAACCTCTGAAAGAAAGGAGAGCTTCTATAATGGATCTAGGGGCTTGGACAAAAGTGGTGCAGGACAGTTCAGGAGTTGTCCTGAACACATGTCTTGTGTCTGTGCAGGCATTCTGAGTAGACAAATCAGATGGATATCTATTTCATGTCCATGCACATGAGCAACTCTGCTCCTGCAACTTTGAAGTCAGCACAGCTCTTCTGCATTGGTAAAAATGTCAAACTGCTTCCATAGAGGAATTTATGCATGAGTAAAGTGCTCACAGGAGCTTGCCAGTGTTGATTCCAAAAGCTTGGAAAATTACTTTTTTGGATCACAACTTCGACTGATGGGCAAGAGGGCCCTAGAGAGGTTTCCTCAGTAGCAAAGACATACCCTCTAAGTTCTCCAACTTTTCAGGAACCCATCTTTTCAGTAACTTTTAACATGTCCTGGTTTCTCTCTTCTCTCATTTTCCACCTTTGCCCTTGTTGTTGTTACCTGCCATCAACTAACTTTCCAATGTTTTGTGGCCCTATGAATGAGGGATAACCAAGTCATCCTGTCATCAACAGCCTTGCTGAGGTCTTGCAAACTCAGGCTAGCTATGTCTTCCTTGGTTGAGTCTATCCCCATGGAATGTGGTCTTCCTCTTTACCCGCTGTCTTTCAGCTTACCAAGTATTATTATCTATTCTAGTAAGCCATGCCTTCTCATATTATGGCCAAAGTATGACAGCCTCAGTTATTCAGCTTGTTGCTGTGCTTGGTAACTGCCCTCAAGTCAACTCCAGCTCATGGAGACCCAGTGGATGAGATATCTCCAAGACCCCCCTATCTCCAAGACCCCCTATCCTCCACTGCTCTGCTTAGGTCTTGCAGATTCAGATGCGTGACACACACAAACACACATCTTTTCCCCATTTCTTCCAGAGAACTATGCAGGACAGAAAATGGCTGAAACATGACCACAGAGCAGATGGACAGACTGTGACTCAGAGTCTGCCTTTCTTCAGCCCAAATATAAAGGAGTGCCTGAATGCCCATCTGAGGCATAAGATTGCAGGACACAAGTGGGGGCTTCCAGGACGTGTTCAACAATCGCTGAGGGCATTTCTGCCTCCAAGACCACATTCCCAACCTGAAGTCAGTCAATCACAGCATCTCTTCTACTGTCATCAGTGCAAGTCCTTCCAAGTGGTTACTGTTGGTTTCTGGCCTAAGGAAAACCAAACAAAATCCTTAAGAGAAGCCAAGCTCAAGAAGAGGGCTCCAGAGAAACATGGAACGAAACCTAACCATGAAGGAAAATCAGCAAGGACGTCGCTCCTAGCTGTTGATGGAACAGCTTCCTCTAGTAAAAAAGCAAGGCTGCCTTTCCTCACGGATGAGGCTTCAAATCATCTGGAGTTCCACATCCAGCAAAAGAAAATTCAGGATGCATGGGGCCTACCCTCCAGAGTGATCCAATCCCTGCATGTCTTTTGCCCATTTTTCCATAAGTCACAAAAATATACAGGAGAGAGCATAGCTAAGAAATGCCTGAAGGAAAGAGAAGGAGTGCAGATCATGACTCCAAATCTCTCGTTCCTAAGATTTGATACACAGGAGCACCTGAATGCCCACCTGGGGCATATGATTGCAGAGCACAGATGGGGTCCCCCAGACTGGGTTCAGCAGTCCCTGAAAGCATTTCTCCTTCCGAAAGAAACACTCTTGTAGATGATCAGGAAACAACTTCTACCTATTCTGACCTGACGCTGCCATTCCTCACAGGTGAGGTCCAGAATTATCTGGAGTTGTACATTCAGCACAAAAAGATCCATCATGCTTGGGGCCTGCCTGCTGCTGTGTTAAGGTCTCTGCATGCTTTTGCCCCTTTCCCCTCTGACTCACAGAATCACCCTCCAGTTTGGCGAGGAAATATTATTACCCATAAAGGTTCTGAGGAAATGGAGGAAGAAGACAAAGGAAAGGACCAAGAAGAACAGATTCATTGCCATCAAGCTTCCATGGTGTTAGATGCTTCATTTCAATTGTATACAGAAAAAGAATGGAACTCCAGCTCAGAGGAAGTGCTGACAGTGATGACTTACAGGGATTTTATGAAACAGGCTGGGACAGTGCAAAGCCTTCTTGGCTAGACACTGGAAAGGCCTGCTGCTGTCCTGGCTCAAAAGTCCAGCAAGTCACACGAAACCCAGGGGTGAGAGGCAGCTGGGAATCTGGGAGAGGAGTGTGCAGACTAAGGGTGCCACAGAATATGGTACCTTCTGTGAAGAGAACTGGGCAAAGACCACCTGAGATTCCACCCATCTCTTTGTCTGTTTCCGGATCCAAGAAATCCAGATCTAAATCAAAAGACATCAGGGAAATGGAGCAGTCCCGTGTAACATCTACCTGTTCCTTTTCCTGTCATTTGTCTGCTTCTAGGAGGGAATCAGTTTCTTGTTTGCGACCAGACGCAGAGCAACTGTGCTGGTGGCAGCAGAGAGAGGAAGTCAAGGGAAAAGCCAAGTGGAATACAAGCTCCTATTCTCTGCAATCAGAGCATCTTAGCAGCCAGAATTCTTCTTCACCTCCGGCAGAAAGCATGAAGGACATTTCCCTGCCAGAGCAGGAAGCACCCTGGCCATACCCCAGTAGGCCCTTTCAAGATCAACTGTACACAACTTTCATCTACCAGAAACATATGAATGTTGTCCTATGGCCATCTCTTCATGTTGAGTCTCATTCTTCCAATGAGGACATTGTAAGTAGGAACTATTGGCGGGCATGGAAAGAGAAGTGTGCAAAACCACACAGCCAGCTGCACAGGAGAGGGAGCAGGCTCTGCTGGGGTATTGAGAGGGCAAAGGAATTGCCACACCAAACTCTGCGAGGCAAAACCATTGCATCTGTTGCAGCATGCCCAGCATCTTCAATAGGCAGAGAGCTAGAAAAATGGTCCTCTGAGTCCATCGCCGAGCAAAACCATTATTTGAAGACCTCCCCTGTCCTGAAAGGAAATGAGGACTTCATCATGGGGCAACTGGTCCAGGAAGGCATACAAGCTTCGGGCCAAGGTAAGGAGACCTGATCTGAAGACACTGGAAATATTAAACAGTGCCATCAAGAGGCCTCAGCTTCAGCTGATAATCAAAACTTTGTGGACCTAGAATGTGATGTCTTTCAAATTCACCCAGCACTGTGTTGCATGCCACATGCAGATGAAAACAAAGAGAGAGGAGGAGAGGATGATGGTAACTTCTCCCTTGATGAAAAGCTGCTGAACCATTCCTCTGCAGGGGAATCATGTAGGTTCAACATATGATTCAAAAGAACCCTTCCTCCATGCCAACTGTCAACATCCGGCTTGGGAGGGAGTGAAGAAGCAGGCCCAGCTCCATCAGGCCTTGCCTGAAGAAAAGAACCCTCCCGGAATCTGGGGGTGAAAGCATCTGGAACATTCTTGGGTAGGAAGGAAGAAGGCTTATGCCCTCAGTTGAAGAGCAGTAGACGAGAAAATCTCCCTAATTGGAGGAATAATTGAGAGGAAATTAAATCTGCAAGATGGATACAATATCTGGAAGAAGAGCTATGAAGTGCCACATCTGGGGGTGAAAGCATTTGGAACATGCTTGGGTAGGAAGGAGGAAGGCTTATGTGGAGGTGTTCATTTCCTAGGTGATGGAAAAGCAGTAGATGAGAAAGTCTCCTTAAGTCAAACTTTCTACGCAGCTGACTTGCATTACACACTTCAGAAGTGGGAGTAACCTGTATGAGCTGCTCCTAGATACATCATAAATCAGTCCATTGGGACTGGCCTCAAGTTGAAGCGCCCTCTCCCCATGGCAACACCATCTGGCCTAGGAGGGAATGAAAGGACAGGCCAGACTCCATTGGGCCTGTCCTAGATCATGAAGCAGAGCCCTCCCTCCAGTCCATCTGCCTTGGTCCAGGCCTCAGAGGGAGAGAAGAACTGCTGGACCTGATCCCCTTCCCCACCACCATTCCCTTCTCCTTTTGTGTCGTGTCTTCTTAGATTATAAGTCTGAGATCAGGGAACCGTATAATTAAAATAATAATTGTAAGCTGCTCTGATAGCCTTTAGGGCTGAAGAGCAAGGTATAAATAAATAAATATTATTATATTATTATTATTAATATGTGGGCAGTGGCTTTCAAATGCACCATATTCCATATACTGGCTCCTGACCCTTCTTGCATTCAACTCTTTTTCTGAAGACACTTGCCAAGAAAACTCTGTGATAGGGTAGTCCTAAATCAGAAAGGATTTGAAGGCACACAACAATAACAACAACAACAACAGATGCACCTCTGGTTTTAACGAAGATGACTCTTGCAAATCTGCCTTGATGTAGGCAGTAGGGAAGTCCAAGACTGCAATAAATTTCTTCAGAAAGGGGGTTGCTGTTGCCATTGCCATTCTCTGAGGCTGAGAGACGGCAACTTGCCCAAGTTCACCCAGTGGGTTTCCATGGCTGAAAGGGGGACAACAGAGTGACCAGATGTGTCTTCACCACAGAAAGGAGAACAAAGCATTGCAAAATGTAAGCCATTCAGGAAAAATGGAGGACATGACCAAATAAAAGGTAAAAACACTCCTAGAAATGTAAATTCCTGCTTCCTATTCCTGCTCAAAATTGAGGATATTTTGGAACTCCTCCTGGACAGAAGGCTTTAAACGGAGAATGTGTCCTAGAAAAGGAGGAGACCGGGTCACCCTGGACCAGATGCCATACCCGCAAAGGAGGACAAAGCACCATAAAATGTAGGCCATTCAAGAAAAATGGGAGGACATGGCCACATAAAAGCTAAAAACACTCCTAGAAATTTAAATCCATGCTTCTTGGTCATGCTCAAAATGGAGGACATTTTGGAATGCCTGCTGGACAGAAGACCAAAATGTAGGACATGTCCTGAAAAGGAGGACCTCTGGTCACCTTGCTTAACTTTGCTCAAAATAGAGGACAATTTGGAATGCCTCCTGGACAGAAAGTTGAAATGGAGGATGTGTCCTGGAAAAGGAGGACCTCTGGTCACCTTGCAATTCCTCCTGGACAGAAAATAAAAGCTAAGAACACTCCTAGGAATGTAAATTAATGCTTCTTTAGTCCTGCTCAAAATGGGGTCTTATTGAAATCCCTCCTGAACAGAAAATAAAAGCTGAAAACACTGATGTAAATATAAATATATGCTCCTTAGTCCTGCTCAAAATGGAAACTATTTTGGAATTCCTCCTGGACAGAAGAAGGCAGAAATGGAGGACATGTCCTGGGAAAGGAGGAAACGTCTGGCTACTCTGATCAAAGGGTTTTCTTGGCAAGATTTCTTCAGAGGTGGCTGAGGCTGAGAGAGTGTGACTTGCCCAAGGTCACCCAATTGGGCTTCTATGGCTGAAAGAGGGACACAGTGGCCAGGTGTGTCCTCATCACACAAAAGAGGACAAGGGGCCACAAAACATAACAAAGAACAAATTCTCACCCTTCCTTCCCCAGCCTCCCCCCCTAAAAAAAACTACCTCAATCACTATTTAATTATTGATTTGGTTATTATTCTGATTTAGAGTCCCAGAGACCAGAGTTCAAATCCCAGTTTAGCCATGGAATCCCACTTGGGGGGGGGGGGCTGACCTTGGGGTCAAGTCATACTCTCAGCCTCAGGAGAAGGCAATGGCAAACCCACCTCTGAGCCAAGAAAACCCCATTACAGGGCAGCTATTACGACTCTTTCAAACGGGAGGAATTTCTCCCAATTCTGAATGGAGCCAATGCGGATTCATGTAAATTCGCTTGTTTAGCGAATTTACCTGAACTCCTGCTCCGTTCGGAAGGCATTTGGAATTACTTCCCATTACCCGAAAATAACCCCCCCCCTTGCCTGAAATCGCGTGAGAAGCTTAAATTCGCAATAACATTAAACCCATGATTGCATTTGGAGTGACTTCCCTTTTGCCCGAATTTGCGTGAGAAGAATTAATTCGCAATAACGTGAAACCCCAGGATTGCGTTTGGATTGCCCTTGGATTATACTTCCAATTTCCCACGTCTGAAAGAGTCCTTAGTCAGCAACAACCTGAAGGCACACAACAACAACATTTGATTGTTAAATTGAGGAGGTGGGGGTTTTGTAAAAAAAAGGGGGAGGCGGGGGAGAGAAGCACAGGAGGAAGCTTAAGACTTTTTCCTTAAGTCACAAAAATATACAGGAGAGAGCATTGCTAAGACATGCCTGAAGGAAAGAGGAAGAATGCAGATCATGACTCTAAGTCTCTCTTTCCTAAGATCTCATAGGAGTTTATCACATGAAGGGAATTGGAAGTATAATCCAATGCAATCATGGGGTTTCGCGTGATTGCGTGAAAGCTGATCACACACATTTTCAGGCAAAGGGAAGTCCTTCCGAACGCAATCATGGAGTTTCGCATGATTGCATGAGAAACTATCACACTCAATTTCAGGCAGTTCTGAACACAATGCTGTGTCAATACACAATCAAATAAATTCACTGAACTAGTGAATTTACTCAATTCCGAACTGGCCTCACTTCCATTTTTTTTTCGGAATTGACAGAAATTCCTCCCATGTGATAAACTCCATAGATTTAAGCCACAAGGATGAGCTACCAGCTTCTTTCTTTCAGTTAGTCTGAAAGGTGCTACAAGATCCCTTTGCACACTGAGTTTGCAGACTAACGCAGCATACACAGGAGCACCCGAGTGCCCACCTGGGGCATATGATTGCAGAGCACAGATGGGGGCTCCCAGACTGCGTTCAGCAGTCCCTGAAGGCATTTCTCCCTCTGAAAGCAACAACCACTTTTGTAGCTTATCAAGAGGAATATGAAGCTGAGGCAATGGAGGAAGAAGCCAAGCTTAAGAAGAATGCACACAAGAAGTCAGGAAGGAAACTGTACAATGAAGAAGCAGGAGGAAGGACTTCGCTCCTAGCTGTTGATGGAACAGTTTCCTCTACTGACTGATGTTCTAAGGGGATAGTGCCTGGACAAAAGCAGTATGAAATGTACGGTATTGTCAACTATGAAGTACACAGTACGAAGCAGTATTGCTAAGACCGTGCAGTCAACAACAGCTTTTAACAACAGATTCTGTTTTCTGAAAACCATAAAATGTTACATGTGCCTAGCACAAAGACCACTGAAGTTATCTTTCTGAAACTGGGTTGGGTTAATCCCCTTTTTAGAGTTTATCATGCCTCAAAATTTTATGTGGCTGTGTGTGTGCATGTGTGTATAAAAGTCATAAACATTTTTGGTCTCCCAGTGCAAGCTTACAGGGAGAAACTGGTGATCTGGATTTCCAAATCTCAATTCAGATTCACTGTTCAGTTTGGAAAAGGTCTGGATCAATCTAGTTACTATTCTATTCTAGTACCTACCAGTCCTAGATCAGAAATGAATGAGCCACACTAACAGTTCAAGGGCAGAGAACTCCCCCTTCTTTAAGTATACATTTCTGCCCCATATGGCAGCCATTAGGGCATCACTTCTGGGCATTGCAACCTATTAAAGAGGCCCAATATCACTCATAGTTACTGTGATCTATTTCTTTGTTATAGCTTTTGTTCATTTAGCGCTCTGTTCCAGAATAAAAGGGGAATAAACTGCCTGCTTTCTTGTTGTTGCTCTGTAAAACCTGGTTTCTGCATTGAAGCTCTTTGTTATATTTAAAAGTTCAAAGATTGTTCCAGCTTCACATCTTGCAGGACACCGGCTATGGGGCTGTTAGCTTGTCTCTCTCAAATTCTTGGCCCAGCTGTTCTTTACTGGAGCCCATTCTTGTTTCACGCTGCTTCAGCTTCACCTCCAATTGTAGAGACTGTTGCGTTGTCATAGATGCCTTCTAAAAACAAGTGACCCTGAAGGAGCATCTTCTCTTGCAATAAATAACAGAACAAATGAGACTGCCACAGAGGTGGTTGACACTAGTAAGTTAATATAGTACCCCGGTGGATAGCACACATTCAAGGGCAAGTCCAATGTGAATGGTCCATTAGTTAAGCCATGACCTGGGATGTTCATTGCAACCTCCACCTACTTGGTTGGTTGTCAGTTGTCAATGGCAGCCTTACCAGTCCACCATCTTCACTGACACGGATATCTGCTGAAAGAAAACAAAGCAAAACATGTTTGTTAACAGCTAAGTTTTAAAAGATAAATGATAACTGAAAGATCATATAGCAAAGAGTATGGCAGAAGAGAGACCCAGCTAAGCAGTTGTTGTTTTTCCAGAGATCACACATTCTAATGCTTCCAGTGGCTTACACAAATTCTCAAGTACCTTAATTGTTCCCAGGTCCCATGGCATTCAGAAAGACAGAATGCCAAGGGCACAATGTGCAGGTGCAAACTTCTGATGACAATGGGCTGCAACTGATTGGCACAAATCTCTCATGAATCCATAGCAGCAGCTGTTCCTAATCTCCTTGCAGAACTCTGTGCCAGCCTCCTGTCCCAAATTACCCATCAAGTCAATGCCTATGATCACCATGTAATTAAAGCAGATGAGTGTCAAGAGATTACAGAAATGATACCAATAATTTTGGAGCTGCTTGTGTTTGTGGAAGAAGAATGGAGGCTGTATCCAATGCAAACAGCAACTAGGGCCAATTGATAGAACTACAAGATTGCCAAACGTTAGGTTTTCAGTGGCATTAGAGAGAAGCTTTGAAACGTAAATTGGTTTCTAGATTCTGGTAACTGGCAGGAGAGAAAGCGATGATGTTTTGTGTGTGTCCGTGTACGAATTTGTTTTGTTCCTTATTATTTTCCTAAGCTTTTAGGACTATGAATCCCAAGCATTTCACCAAAGGAATACACCATTAGTCAGTCCTACCTGTTTTCTAGATGAATGACTGGAAAATGAGCCTTGTATAAAATTATGCAACATAACGTCCCAACCTACCATTATTGGTGATGAACAATAATGAACATCATCAAGACACCTATGACTCTCTGTGATCAACTGCTGAGGTTAACCTAAATGTAATAGTCAGCTGCTGACACTGAGAGAGAACAAAAGGAAGAACTGGAGAGGGAAATGTTTATATCTTGGGATATTGTGAGCTAGTCTTGGAAGCAGTGAACAGTTATGTCAGTAGCATGCAGACTTCTAACCAGGGATGGTCCAAAATATTTTACTGCCCAAGTTGAAGGACAAGATGACCATATTATTCCCACTGTCTTTGTATATAACCTTTGAAAATATGTTGAATTATATGATTAGAAAGAGCTCAAATGAAGCAAAAAGGAGAAGCGTATGAGTAGTTTACAGATAATGGTTATTTCCAACTAGAGTTGACCCACTGAATCAGATGAATTTACATGAGAGTTGACTGGTCAAGTTCACCTTAATTGCAAAGGTCTGCTTTAGTTGGGAATAACAATGGATTGCAGCCACTGACATCTCAGAAAATGAGGAATATATATATATATATATAGAGAGAGAGAGAGAGAGAGAGATTGAGAGAGAGAGAGAGAAGAGTATAGACAAAGGCAACAATAGCATGCTAATGAAACCAATAAATAAGAATATCTAACTGTTTCAAAAATTGTTAAAATTATACATACAATTCTAAAGGAGTGGGAGGGTTGCAAGGTGTGATACTTCCTTTCATGCCAATTAATTAAATCAACTAAAATACCCTCTTATAAATAATACCTGGAATTATACTCCTTTTTGTTACTCTTATGTATAGCTTCACACAAGAGCTTGGATCTTTGGTTCCCATAAGTTGTCTCACTGGATGCACCCAAGAGTAGAAGGGGAATACAGTTGTTTCTGCTGGTCCTGCTGGGAACTGTACCAGCCAAAAGTCTGTGCCAGACGATTGAGCAGCTCTCTAGAACAGGATGGAAGGTGATTGTGAAGGCGTCAGGAAGAACGGGGATTCAAAACATTTGCAAAGCAACCTTTCTTTCTTTTCCACCCATTGGAGTCTTGACAACAACAAAAAATATTTTCCGTTTGCAGAAGTCATCCTTCTATTCATGGAAAGCAACATTCATTTCAATGGAGGTTGAAGAGCAAAACCTTTTGACAGGTTGTGTTAAAAAAATATCCAAGGGATGTTTATTTAATTCGATACCTGCCAATTTACAGGAAGCTTTGTATGTGAAATGGTACTGTATTCCCCATTTATAACCGTTATAAGGCCAGGAGGCAGCAAACCAAATGTCATGATTAATACAGTCAATTACCATACCTTCATAGTTCATAGCACTGAAAGGAAACCTACCCACTGAATCATTGTAGCAGCTGCAAAACATGGTTATTAGAATTAAAATACGCATGCTATATGAAAGATTGGTTTAAACTAGGTTTCAGAAATATATATGCTTCTTCTGAAGTGTCAGTATTCAATGGGTCTACAGAGAAGGATTGATTTCTCTTACTGAAGCACATCAAACATTAGTTACAATTCAAAATGATGTTGTAGCACCTTTGAGACTAAATGAATGAAGAAGTTGTAGTGAAAGACTTCCATAGACCTTTATATATGGATATTCCAGACTAACATGGTTATGACTCTGAATTCGTTACAATAGTTTTAGTTTGTTAAGAAAGCATGACTCAATGGAAAGGAAAATCTCTTTAAGGAAACCAATAACTGGGAAAGTATAAAATCAAAACAAAAAATTTACAAATTTGGATGCAATCCCTGCCAACGTCATGCCATTAAGAAGTGGCAGCTGGTGGTTTCCATGTAAGTGAATCCTCTCTGGATCTTAGTTTGAATTGTAAATGAGCTAGCCTTAAAGGAGCTTATCTAAATCGAAAATGGGGGTAGATAGATAGATAGATAGATAGATAGATAGATAGAGGTTTTGTGATCATTAGCATTTTCATTTATGTGATAAGATTTTGACAATATATGATAACAGGTGATCAGACAGAGAAAAAAAGAGTGTGAAGGAAAAAATAAATCAATAAAATCTATATTTTAAAAATGAGCTAGCCAAGGTGCTGAACCTTATTCCCAAAATAGGTTCACTAACTTAGAGGATTTCTTTAAAGTTTAGATCAGTGGTTGTTTAGATCAATGGTTCCCAGACTTTGGTACTCCATGTATTTTGGGTTTCAACTCCCAGAAAACAGTCATGCTAGCCAACACTCAGAAATTTTGTGAGCTGAAGTCCAAAATATCTGGAAGACAAAGATTGGGAAATACTGGTTTGAGCTAAAACCCAGAGTAGACTCACTGCCCCACTGATATGGAAAGCAGCAGGTGCCACTGACCTTAAGCCCTGTTTGGTCACGATCCCACAACCACGTGTGTTTATTTTGAATTTACCTAAATTAGGAGGCAAAGGCTTGCAAAGATTCATATATTTTTAAAACATGCACAATTAAATTGTGACTACTACCTCTCAGTGATATCTGGATGATTGAACATCAAAAGTGTAGAAAATGGGCAAAAGAATGGCAAATTGGTATGGAAATAGGGAAAAACAAATCCGAGTGAAACCAAATTTGGCAACTCATTCAACTCTAACTTCACAGCTCTACTCTTGTTCGGGCTCCTGACATAAGAGGAGACCGTTTGTGTTCCACATAGAGCTAAAGAAATAGTGATGATGGATCCTAAGTGATCCACTTGGCTGCAATGAGCTTTCCAACCAATCAAAGGAATTGTTTCCTCACTTTATGTTTCCTCAGTTTGCCCTCAGTAATGTTTTAAGTACGTGTTAACTATGTATCTATTGAACACAATGAGTAAGTCCTAAACATGTAGAAGATGTGATACTCTAGGAGAAGCACTCTTGGTGAATTTAACAGATTTGAAATAAGGAAAACATGTAGGGACCTGGGAAAAAGTTGAGGAGAGGGACTGAAAGCATTACCAGTCAATGGATTTAAGAATGTTTCATGCTCTCAGGCAAGAATGATTACTACTTTTCTTCTCATTGACAAATGTGAAAAATTGCACAGTTTTTAAACAACAGTTGTAGTGTGAGAATTATTTTATGCACAGACCACATACCAGATGGTTCGATGTATGTTGTTACATGCCCTCAAGTTAATCATGATTTATGGTGACCATGTAGATGAGACATTACCAAGATCCCCTATCCTCTACCACTCTGCTAGGTTCCTATAGGCTCAGGCCCATGGCTGCACCGATTTAATTGAACCATCAGGAATGTGGTCTTCTTCTCTTACTATATTCTCCACCTTTACTAGCATCATTGGGGCTTTCTAGATTGGCAGGAAAGTGTGACATGAAGTTGCCTTTTCCTCAATGCTTAGCAGCTGCACCACAGCCTTTAGATGGAGCTGTGCTGTTCTGCAGTTTTTTAAAAAGAAGCTGGGAAAACCAACACCTTTTTAAAGGTGCTTCTTCTCCCCTAAAACGCAAAAAAAGTGTTCTCATGGCACACTTTCCATGTTTCTCATCTAAAGGTTAGACTTTCATGCAGCCATGAACACACTTCTTTTTGCCAATCTAGATCAGGCCTTAGTCTTTTCTAATGATTACTTTTTTCTCATGTGGCCAAAGTATGACAACCTTCATTTAGACATTCTGCCTTCCAGGGAGAGTTTGGCTTAATCTGTTCTAGAAACCATTTGCTTGTCTTCCTGACCATCCACAGTATTCTTAGCACTCATCACCAGCATAAAAACTCAAATGAATTGATTTTCTTTCTATAAGTTTTCTTTACTGTCCAGGTCTCAGATCCATACATGCTGATGGGGAAGACAGTGGGTTGAACAATCCTCACTTTGGTGTCCAGAGTTACATCTTTACACGTCAGGATCCTGTCCAGTTTCTTCATAGCTGCCCTTCACATTCTTATTCTTCTAATTTCTTGGCTGTAGTCTCCATTTTGATCCATATTTGATCCAAGATATTAGAATTCCTTGACTATTTCAATTTCCCCATTATCTAGGATGAATTTTATGTACATGGGTTTTTGTGTGCCTAAAATGCCTTTTCAATATAGAAAATGTTCCTTCATGAAAAACAGCATTTTCTGTGCAGAAAAAATGTTGTTTCCTATGCAGAAAATCTCATTTTCTATGGAGGAAAGTGAAATTTTCCGGTGGTGGTTGTATTTGTGGAATGCATGCATTTCTCTCTCAGAATAAGTCCCAAATTTTGAAGACTCTTGCCTGTTTAGGTTTCTCTTCATCATGGTTTCCCAGCATACAAGAAACCCATTTTGCAGCCATTTGAGCGGATATTGTCAAATATTATTTTCATTCCTAATGAACATTCAGCAGAGACTTGGCGATAACTGTGTAGTCACAACACTGGGGAATCCTAAATATTTCGAACATAAGAAACTTCTAAATTATTATAAAAAATAGTTGTTATTGTTACTGGGTGTGGCATGATTGGAACTCATTGTCTTGGCATATATAGCACCCAATAATATATACAGAGAGAAATAAATCTTATAGCACCTTTGAGATTAATGGAAAGAAAGAAATTGGCAGCATGAGCTTTCATAGACTTCAGTCTACTTCCTCAGATGCATCCTCCAAATGCATCTGAGATAGTAGACTGAAGTCTGTGAAAGCTCATGCTGCCAATTTCTTTCTTTCAGTTAGTCTCAAAGGTGTTACAAGATCTCTCTACATACTAATTCCACAGACTAACATGGCTATATCTTTGAATTCTATCTATCTATCTATCTATCTATCTATCTATCATCTATCTATGGGATTCATTCCAAGAAAATGTGAGGAAATCAAGGACAACTATTACTCAGTTTTGACATTCAGATCAGTTCTTTGTTATAATATATATCTTTCCCACTAATTCCTTCAATTCTGCATTGATCTCTCACCATACACGGCTAATCAAATGCTACTATAACAAAATCATTGTCATGGTAATTTGAAATGCAACCGTGATAGAATAAATGTTTATTACATTTATTAAAAATCCAGTGCTCTTATATCATAATACAATGAAGGTGGTGGTCATCTAGGAAAACCCTTGGGTCAATATTAGCTCTTTCTTCTTGTTCTAAACCTAACAAAAAATATTATTTATTTATTTATTTATTTTTTATGCCATCTTTCTCCCAGAAAGGAACTCAAGGAAAATGCATAGATCATAAACTAAAGCAGTGGTTCCCAAAATTCAGTCTTCCAGGTGTTTTGTACTTCAGCTCCCAAAACACTTCTGGTGAAGCTGGCTTCTAGGAGTTGAGATCCAAAACACCTGAAGGATCAAGGTCTGGGAGTAACAAAGGGTGAGCAATAAATCTCCTATTATGAAACATATACTTTTGAAATTGTCTATAACACAGCCTTTCTTGCCTATAATACAACCTTCCTATTTACACATAAACAGGAAATGCACAAAGGAAATCAGTTCAAAACTGAGCAAATGGAATCACCTCAGTCATTTTTTCCAGTAAGGCACTAGCAGTATACTTAAAGATCTCTTGGCCAAGATCACAGCACAAATCGGCTGGTCTCAAATTCTCAACCTGTGTTTCTCAATATAATTTCATTGATCACATATATCTAACTGGCTTACTTTCCTCTTTTGTTTTCCCCACGTAAGTTAACTCTCTCTCTCTCTCTCTCTCTCTCTCTCTCTCTCATCTTTCCCCCCCTAAAAGTCAATTTCTGGGCTATACATGCCATGTGGAGATTAAAAAGATTTGCAAACCCAAAACAAAATAGGAACAACAAACCCACTATGCATCACTGTGGCAATCACGTTATCCTCTGATATATGCCATTCTTTGTAAACCATGCTGCCCCTCAGCACTCTATATTGGAAAAACAGTCCAGTTTCCATGCCAGGGGATAAATGGACATAAATTGGACATTATGAATAGGAATATGCAAAAACCAGTTCCTGAACACTTCAGTCTTTCTGGACACTTCAACCAGGATCTAGAATAGCAAGATTGCAAGATTGGCAGGTTGGCAGTTTGAGACCTGGGCGCCGCATGATGGGGTGAGTTCCCATCACTAGTCCCAGCTTCTGCCAGTCTAGCAGTTTGAAAGCATGCAAATGCTTTCTAGAACAACAACAACAACAACAACAAACTGTCAAAGGGAGAGTGTCCAAATTAATCTGTTTCTTTTTCCAGTCTAGTCCATTGACAGTAGGTTGAACAGAAATAGTAAGTTGAACAAAGACAATGATTTCCTTGCAAGCTACATGTATTATAATACTAGTTAACATCCCAGCCACAAGCAGTATGTCATGTACAATCCACAACATCTCTTTCCAGATCCTGAGCCAGTATCATACAATATTCCAAGAACTCCCTATATTATTCATATATTTATCTATTCATCTTTAGGCAAAATCTTTTCTCCCATCTTTGTCTCCGTCCTAACTACCATTTAAGACGGATTCATCCTCAATTATTTTCGTAGTGCAGGTAGTTAAAATCCCATCATCATATCCACAGGTTTTGCATTTCTATTACTATTCATACAACTCCTGCCCATTCATTGGAATAAAGGTCTGTCCATAGACACATCACTCCATGTATCTGATAAAATAGATCCAGTCTATGGATGCTTATTCTATAAATTTCTTTCTCTTCATCTCAAAGGTGCTATAGTATGCGTATTCATTATTTGTCAAACTTGGCATTTGTTTTTTAATTTGAACAGGACACCATGTGCAATTGTTGATGCTTAATATATCAAGTTTAATGGTATAATCCGGGGCTGCCCTTTGTAACCTTTGTAATATCACCAGATCCTGTCTCCGTTGTCATCAGAAAATGGCACCCCTAAATCCCCAGTTTTTCTGGTGAAGTCTCAGGGCCTGGGTTACCCCAGAATTGGCAATCCTAGTGTTATTTTTTGTTCAGTGGTAAGTTCTGTGACTTTCCCCGATCAAACGTATATCGAATATCAATTATCTGTAAAGCTGAGTAATAAGAAGAGCCTTATGCTTTCATACATTGCTTTATAATTTGTGATTATTTTCTTTAGCATACAACCCACTAGAGGCCACTAGTGTATTACATTAGAAATGTAGAATTACCAGCTGAGCAGCATCTTCCTTATCCATTGCATTACACCAACATAGGGACCAATTCATCTACAGCAATGAAATGCTACAAGCAGAGTCCTTTGTTAAAAATAGAGCAAAATTGCTGATGTTGTTTTTTAAGGTCGACAACATTCAACAATGATTTCACACAAATTCTCTTCTTGTTTTGTTACAGTAAGTAGATAGAAAGAACACTCTCCTCAGCAGAAAGCCTTCAGCGACAGCCACACTAAGAGCTAAAGAATGAAAGTTAAAAGCAATTTTCAGGAAATTAGTGTCTGGAAGCTGTATCGAGTGTTTTACACAACAACTGTGAGGGAGAGTGTATTTATTAGGCACTTTAATGTAGCCTTTAATCTGTCAGTCAGAGGTATGAAGGCACTATATTATAGGCAAAGAGAGTACATAGCCAGTTCTCTCCTATTGTGGTATCTTGACTCACTTTAGAGTAATAAAAGAGGTAAAACTCTTATAGAGAAAACAGTGCAATACACAAAACCTTTAGCTGCACAAACTTATGGGTATGAAAAGAATTTACATGAAGTTTGGTTGATGCAAGACGTCTTATTTGCTATAGGTATGCACCTGGGTTCCTCCTTGTCAAAAGTCCCCCAAACAAGACTACTGATGAAGGACTCCACAAATTTCAAAAGGGAGGAGAGAAAAGAATGGTGGAAATGTGGGTGGGAAATGGCATAAATGGGGTTGTTGGACTGAGAAAGTTAAAGCTGAAAAGGGTTACAATGAAATTAGAGAAATTATTAATAGGATATTCTACATTATGGGTGCTGGGTACTAATTCACTTGGTCATAGGGAGGATGGAGAGGAGGGGTGTGTGAAAAGTTTGTGGTGTAATAATGATAATATTTAGTACAGTTTGGTTATATATGTTGTATTATGGACCATTATATGGACCATAATATTTTAAAAAATGCACTATAGACAGGCCAGGGAAAGATTAGTATAGCACCTTGACACCTATTAAGTACTAGACGTAAGCTTTCCATGAGGAGAAATCTACGTAGCCACTGTCCATGCACTTCAGTAATGGATAGTTGGATTTGCAAAGGCAAAAACTGCAGTTTTCTATAAGACAGCTTAACCATTTAAAAAATGTAGTTCTTGTACAGCAGATTTTTTGGGGGGTGGGGATGTGCTATCATCAAATAAGCTTAGTGACAGCTGCCTGGTCCTCAGTGAAAAAACAACAGCATCTGGAAAGGTGGTAATTTGTAAATATATGCTGAGAAAGGGCAGGCAGAATTCTTAACAACCATGAAACCTCAAAATTCTGTCATTCGAGGTTACCTTCTTCATATCCAGAGATCTTGGAAATACCTATCCTCAGAAGCCTAACATTTGCACCTTAGAAATTTTACTGCTTTTATCAGAAGTTTCACAATGTTTCTCAGATTTTTGCTTGACTAGTCTTTTGCTTGACTAGTCTCATTTATTTTTTAATTTCAATGTTGTCCTTAAGCACACCAAAAAATGTTGCTCAGTCTACTGGAACTAGTTTTCCTTCCTTTGAAAGTAGGTAAAGTTATTGCCCCTTGACAAGGTTGTGTCGTGACCGACCATACAGGGCGATGCTCATCTCTGTTACTAAGCCAAAGAGCCAGTCTTGGCAGAGACTATTGTCTCATCATGTGGCCATCTTCCCACTGGAGTGGTACCTGTTTATCTACTTGTATTTGCATGCTTTCGAACTGCTAGACTGGCAGAAGCTGGGACTAGTGATGGGAACTCACCCCATCATGCGGCACCTGGGTCTCAAACTGCCAACCTGCCAGTCTTGCAGTCAACAGAGTCAGCATCCTAACTACTTGAGCCACCACATCCCTCAAATGATTGCAGTTCCTCAAATGACTATTATGACTAAGAACAGCTGAATTTGCCTCAAACTGATCTGTGGTCATAATTTTGGATTTGCAGTTCTAGTCTAGGCTTGCCTTTACCAAAAATCCTTCTCCCATGCAGAATGAAACATTGTTTCACCACCGTGAAAGAATGAAGAGCTATCCAACAGTCCAAACAACTGTTGGCTATGTAGTTTCAAAGAATCCAGGGAGTCCTTTATGTATCATTCGTTAAATTAAGCTGCCCTCTTTATGTGATAAACAAGAAAATCCATTGCAATAGCTATGTGCGAAAGGGTTTTTCACATAAAATACACTTGCAGGACAGTAGATATCATGCAAACTTTGCTCATTTATAAACCTGAATCAATTGTTGTATATATTGACTGCACTGAAATATTGCTTTTTCAAGCCTCTAAATTGTGAGTTGGATTAGATGTGAGAGATGAGCTCAAATGTTTCCTGCCACTTCCACATTATCATAGAATCCCTTTTTTTCTTCCAAGCCAACCAAACCCATCAAATTGCCTTGTCCAAATCTAGAAATGGTAGCTTCAATAATTCTTCCAAACAAGGATTGCAAACCATAATTCCATCCTAGTTTGCAGTCCTGGTTTGATGGGATTGTTCAAATCATACTTTAATAGCTTAGGTTTTATGACAAATTGTAATTTGAGGAAATCAGGGGATCTTTTATAAAAGTCCCCATGTCAAGAGAGAAAGGAAGAGGATGCAGGAGGGAAGGTTTAAGATTACCGGAGCTTCCCTAGTCCTGCAAATTGTGGGAATATGGTGCCAGGACTTGGCCATGAAGACTTCCTTCTGATATGTAAAAAAAAACCCCACAATAACAACCACAATAAGCCAAATATTTACTGAGGAGCAGTGTGGTGTCGTGGTTTGTGTTGGACTAGGAGTCTGGGAGATCAGGGTTTGAATATCTGTCCAACCATGGAAACCTGCAGGGTATCTTTAGCCACCAGACAGTGTTTCAAGAGTTGCATGTGCATGTTGCATGTTGAGACGTCACATATTGAGACGTTGATGTAATGGGTTATACAGTAGCAACAGCATTGCCGGGACATAGTGATCTCAGATATAGGTGCTGAAATAATAACAGAAGGGAGCTTGAATAAAAAATTTTCAAAGTCATTCTGGGATAGAATCTAGCTGTAACAAAATGAAGGCACAAAAAATAGGAAAATTCTCTCAATGCCCTAAGATTTTCTGGTGCCAGGGGCAGGCACAAGACTAATGACCCTCACTACCTCACCCTCACAGAGCTTCCAGAGGTCTAGTGGTACGTTCTGCATCTAGGGTGTGCTGCCTGAAATGTTCCATCTGTTTAAAGGAAAGTACATTGGCTATGCCATTGTTCATCCTCATCACATGGAGCACCATGAACAAAATCCTATACTGCTAAGGTTGTAGGATAAAATAGCTAACTAAATACATAATCTACTTAGACTGAGAAGACAAATACTTGATTACATCTACTGTGGCTACACCAAAAATGAAACTCCTCTGTCCAAATATAGGATGGTACCAAAATGGGAAAAATTCCAAAAAGATAAGGGCAGACATAATGTCACCAAAACTTATGCCTAAGACCAAATCTCAGAACATGGCCCCATACAGACAGGCCAAAATAAAGCTGCTTTGGGTCACTTTGTAGGTATGCTGTTTAAATGATGCATGGGTCCTAAGAGTCTGGAACCTGTCCCAAAGCCACTTTCCAGTCTAATGACTGGAGCGTGGCTTTGGTGCGGCTGCCAGACTCTTAGGACCCATGAATAATTTAAACAGCATACCTCCAAAGTGACCCAAAGCAGCTTTATTTTGGCCTGTCTGTACGGGCCCATATATTCCGAAAATAAGTTCTAAATCCAAATATTAAGATTCAAACCCAAATGGCAATGCATTCCTGCATGGCAAGGGGTTGGACTGGATGGTCCAACCCCTATAATTCTATGATTCTATACAACCCACAGCATCTGATACCACCTGAAGGACATCCTAAAACTTCAGCTCCTCCTGCCAAAAGGAAGCATTATTAAAACCATGAAGAAACAACTGCCAAAATCAAATCTTCTTTAATCCTCAGTGTGATCCTGATCCTATAGTATGGCTGCTGTCCCCCAAAAGAATACAAAGGAATTGTCTCCCTGAAGCAGCTATACCACACAAGAAATTTAAATGACAAATGAGCTTCTGAAATTCATGGAGCATAGTCCTCTCCTTCTGCCTTCACACACTCAACATTGAGGAATTGTGCACCACAACCTTTAATCAGGTCTCCTTCCTCTAGGGCCCAGCAAATTCAACTTCACAGTGTTGCAGTTTTGGAACTGTCTTGCCCTTTGGCGGGGGGGGGGGGCCTAAACTGCTGGGTTTTGGTCCATTTTAACATGCTGTTGAAGGCATTATGTCTCACCTAAATAACCTAAGGCACCAGATCCCATCTGATCTGGGCAGCTAAGCATGGTGAAATCTGGTACTTCAATGGAGGTCCACCAATGAATAACAGGTGCTATAGGTTCGATATTTCAGAGGAAAAAAACTGGTACAACCACCTCTGAGTATTCCTTGCCTAAGAAAACATTATGAAATTTATAGGGTAACCATACAATGACAGTGACTTAAAGGCACACATGCACAAGTGTTATATGGAGTTGCCATGATGAAAATATGTATTCTGTTAATAGAATAGGGAATTTCAGTAGGTTTGCCTTGTTGCCTGGATGCATTCCTTCATCTACACAACCATTAAAGGTACAGAAGTCCTGTCCAGTTTTCACTCCGGCATCCCTCATTACCAGTCAGTCTTTTATTTAAATCATCAGCATTATCCTGGGCAACACCAGGTAAATTTCTTAGCATTTAATAAGCTGCTCATAAAACATTAACAGTGCCTTGCAATCTTCTGAGTCAACAAACTTTTACAGGAGTAGTGAATTCATGGCTGTATAAAAACTGGGCAGTGAACCTATGCCTGGGTTCTATAACTTTTGACAACAGGTAAAAATGGCTCACATGACTCAATGTTACCATATAGCAAACAGTTCCTTCCATAAACAAATCTAGCACATTAGGGTGAAAGGTTCCTGCCTAGCTTTCCCTTTGGCATCCTGGTTTTTGATATGCAGGGATGTTGTAGAAAAATTCCATTATGTCAGCCCAAATCTGAAGTCTAAAGTGTTGTGACCCAAGCACCAGTGCCACCACTCTGAGAAATTGAGCAAATTTGGAAATTGCATCAAATTTGGGAAAAGGGCAGCAAACACCTCAGAGAAAAGGATCGAGATTCAAAATACTGTAATCTATACAGAGTAGAAAACTGGATGAAAGATAGGTGACATCAACAGTATAATGCAGTGGCCACGAAAACCAACACAATTTTAGGTTTTATCAACAGGAGTATAGTGTCCAGATTAAGGGAAGTATTAGTCCCACTCTGTTCTGCTTTGGTCAGACCTCATCTGGAATACTGTGTCCAATTCTGGGCACCACAAGGCTTGGCTACCAGTCCTGAAGGACAGCCAGGTCAAGACTCAACGAATGCAAATGAGCAACAGCCTAAGGCCAGGGGATTCCCAGCAGACAATGAGCACCAGTTAGCAGACATTAATCCTTGTTTGCATATCCTCCCACCCTGACGACTGCCATTAGCAACAAAACAATACATTTGCAAATTACTCCTTCCTTCCCAGGGTCACACAGGATATATATATACATACACACACAATCCTTTTCCAGGCTATCTTTCTCTGAAGATGCCAGCCACAGATGCTGGTGAAACGTCAGAAAGGAACTCTTCTAGAACATGGCCACGTAGCCCGAAAGCTCCACAAAAAAGTCTGGGCACCACAGTTAAGGATATTGATGAGCTGGGATGTGTCCAGAGAAGGGCAACCAAAATGATCAAACGTCTAAAAGCCAAGCTTTTGGAAGAATGACTAAGGGAACTGGGTATGTTTAGCTTGGAGAACAGAAGAGTGAGAGGTGAAATGACAGCCATCTTTAAATATTTGAATGTACATAAGATGGAGGAAGCTTTATTTTCTGCTGCTCCAGCAATTAGGGGGATTCAAATTACAAGAGGAGAGACTTCATCTTAGCATTGGGAAGAACCTCTTGACTGTAAAAGCTGTTTGGCCGTGGAAAAGACTACCTCAGAGTGTGGTGGACTCTCCAGTTTTGGAAGTCTTTAAACAGGAGTCAGGAAGGCATCTTTTGGGAGTGCATGAGTTGTGTATTCCACCTCTAAGGGGCAATACAGACCAGCTACCAACAGACATGTATACTCTCTACTTTATGTGTTCTCTGCTGTCTCTTTGAGGATGTCCCCTTGGGGATGGTTTTTTATAAATAGTTTTTAACTTGCCTCAGCTTCTGACTGGCCCCATTGGGGTGTAAACAGATTGGACAGTGGGGCTATAATTTCTAGACAGCTATGCCTGTGAAAAAATCTTGAGATAAATTTTCTGAAGGGAATTTATCCTTCTTTAAATGAGCCACATGGTTTCCAGATCACACTAGGCTTATAAGATCCCACAGGCACAGTCTAGCAAACATAAACATTGGAGTTGGGAACAATCATTATTGCACAGCTCTTCAAAAGTATGATGGTGCAGCTTATTTCGCAGCTTCTGTCTCCCTCATGCTGTCCTCCATAATCCCACGTCCTTGCCCCCAATCCCATCCCAGCATGACTTTTGGTCTGTATTCATTTTTTATTTTTTAATGTAATTTTGCAATAATTGTAAAGAAATTGAAAAAAGAAAAGAAAAGCAGCCTACTTGGCAATAGCGAGGAGGAGGGGAAAGAGGGGAGAGAAGAAGAAACACATCCACTTGCACTATGTTGCTGCCTGCATATTGGAACTGCTTCAGGTGGGATTTATCACACTCTTTCAACAGTGGAAAACCAACATGATTGGGGGGCATTGACAGGTTTTGCCCATCAATGAAAAGGAGCACTTCAGCAGCAGATGGACCATAGACTACCTACTGGACAGATACACCGTCATATGATAAGGTACGGCCACAGACATTGCTATCCTCCTCTAATTCCTTTTCTCAAGCCTAGTGTGATAAAGTCCTGAGTGACTATTAGTGTTAGCTAGCAGAACATTTCCATCTGAAACTCCGGAGTATTCCTACCTTTTTGGACTGGGCCAGCTCCTACACTGCCTGGTGCATTGATCTCAAATCTGCAGCAGCATAGCACTTCCATTGCCACTGTAAGAAAAAAGGGAAGGTAGTCATGTTATGATTAACTCTTTCTTAATCTGTGGTTTATTTTTTAGACTAGTACATCTATGTATGGGTTGCATACATGAGACTGCAGATGGGGCTTATCATTTTTTGGTTGTTTTCATCTACCTTTGAGTTGACCTCAACTCATGGTGACCTTGTGAATGAGATGTCTCCAAGCCCCCCTATCCTCTACCTCTCTGTAGGCTCAGGCCCATGGTCTCTCTAATTGAGTCTATCCTTCTGGCATAATTTTTTTTTTAACCTGAGTGCTTTTGACTGCTAACTGACCATGGCAGAAGGCGTTTAAATGGGTACTGCTATCACTGCTATATTTGAACTGCCTTGTCATCTGTTTTAATGTAAGGTTTTGTATATGATGATGAATTTAGTTGTTTTTTACATCTGTATTATGCATGGTTTTAAGTGTACTTTGGTTTAACTTACATAGGAAGCCACCTTGGGTTCCATAATGGGAAAAAGGTGCAAGTTATAAATTAAATAATTAAATAAATAAATATCACATGCTTCCCCATATCCTATTCCTATATTCCAAATTTCTGCAGTTAAACTAGTATGCCAGGATTGGAGTTACAAGGCTAGGCTAGAGTCCTGGTTCCCATGTTCAAGAAGTTTCTTTTTCACTTCTTTTTTTTTAATGGAGCAACATTTAGTCATGTGAGCCACCCACCCACTCTTGATCCAGCCCAAACACAATGCTAGTAACTCAGTGAGAATCTGCGATGTGCTTGAACTCAAGTGCACACTTTCTTCAGAATGAAGACATCTGGTCTGTACAACTTTAGACTGCAGGTGGTGATGCAAAGTTTTCCCCACAAGCTAATTTTCCCTTTGCATAGGGCAATGATCCAAAGACAACAATAATCAAACACCAAAAGTTGCTAAGGAGCAGAGCAGAAGTCCTGCACTGGATCCTCATTGGATCTACATGCAGGGCAAGGAAAGGAGAAATAGCAGTGTCAGATTTCTGTGGAAAGATGAGTCAGGTGAGACTATGTAGGTGGTGAACTGGTGTCTGGATGTAGTAATGGGATCATTGGCCTTTCAGAGGCCAGAAAGCAATAACTCTGACTTTTAATTCTGGCAAGATATAAGCCATGTCATTATGTATTTCAGCCTGTTGAAGACAGGAACATGTATTCTGTAAAGGAGTAGAACCATAGCTTGGAAGCAGTTCTCTTGATCCTAATTTTGTGACTTGATGCCCAGTTAGCCTTGGTGTCTCAGATTACTTTCAAGCATCTCCTTCTAATTTGGAAGCTTTTACTGTTTTTTGTTGTTGTTGTTGTTGTTGTTGTTCTGTTCTTTTTTTGTTGCTGTTTTGTTTTTAAAACCAACTTTTTTTTTTCACTGTAGTGGCTCATGTTTCAATAAATTCCCATTTGGAATGCTGTAATGTGTTACATATGGAGCTTCCCTTGAAGAGAAGCTGGAAGCTTCAGGTAGTACAAAATGTGGTAGCCAAGATGATAACCGGAACAGCCGAGGGATATTATACCAATTCTGAAAGAGATGCTCTGGTTGTCTGTTTGCTTCCAAGATGAATTCCTGATGCTGGTGTTTGCCTTGAATGCCCTGAATGGCTTGGGGCCCAACTATTTAAATGGGCATCTCTTCCTTTATCTGACTGCCTGTGCTTTAAGGCAATTGGGGAGGCTTTTCTCTAAGCACCAATGGCATGCTATGGGGCAATGGGACAGACCCTTCACTGTAGTGGCAGGCTATGGAATACCCTCTGTGTAGAGGGGCAACTTGCACTGGTAGTGCATTTGTTATCATGCCAGGTTAAAACCTACTGAAGAGCATGGCCATTTGGAAATGGTTTATATTACCTTCTTTGATGCAAGCAGTCCATTTCATTTATTCCCTGCCTTTTATTGCTGTAATAATTTTCAAAAAACTTATTTATTGTTTTATTGTATTCAGATCTGCTCCACCAATTTGTATACTGCTCTGGTACTGTAAGAGGTGGGGTGGCATGTTGTTGTGTCCCTTCAAGTTATTTTTGATTCATGGTGATCCAAAGGCAATCCTATCAGCATGTTTTCTTGGCAATATTTATTCTCAGGGGTTTTTGCCATTGACTTCTTCTGGGCCTGAGAGAGTGCGACTTGCCAAATGTCATTCACTGGGTTTCCATGGCTGAGAGGGATTTGAAATCTGTTCTCTAGAGTCCTATTCCAATGCTTATACCACTACACCATGCTGGCTCCCTAGGGTGGTATACAGTATTTAAAATAATTTGTGTATGGCAGGAAGAGCCCCAGAGTTATGAACTACAAAGGTGTGCCTTTTTTTGTCAAATGATGGGATGGAACACCAATCTTTTAATATTCTGATAAATTACCATAAATGGGTGAGGCATTCCTGAAATCCATGGTGTGATTTATATTGTCATCAAAGAAGCCAGACATTTATTTTAGGTCATTAGGAAAATTATGTTTTTAATCATTTACTGTAATTAATATAAATAGTGCTGGGTATGCGGTATCTGTGTTGTGTTAATACCCACATTAACTATGTTGTGATTGCCTGTATCCTGAAACTGGGAAGCATTAAATTAATACTAATTAGTGTCAATTAATAATGGAACACAAATGATAACTATGTCAACAAATACAAACTGAAGCTTATCTGGAAGTCTAGGTCTAGTTTCACAGAATGAGTCACTGAGGTTCTATTTTCATTAAAATTTTAACAAATCATGTCTTAATTAGCACAGATTCCTTGCTCTTATTCATGTGCTTCTGGTATTTCTCTTGTAATTTACGGAAGACATCAGCACGTGAAATGGATACCATTCAATTTGCAGCCTAAAAACGTAACCTAATATTACAAAAACACTAAAGTGTTACTAAAAAGTTTAAATTGCCACATTGCACACAAATGACTTGTTATAGTCTGAATTTACGAATGTTTACAATGTCTGACAGCTAAAATGTGTATTCCAGGTTGTGTATTCCACTATTTCAATAGGTACTACTCTTAGTCACCTGCATAAGGGTTCAATGTGCAGAGAGGTATGAGCATGCATGCACACATATGCATACATGTGAAAAACAATCTATATTTTGTTGCATATATTTTTTATAAAGAAGGTAAAGATGTTGCCTCGCAATTTATGTTTTACAATTTGCAGAAATAATATGAGTGGATGGCTGGTTTTCACTCAAAGAGCTGCTATATTTCTTAGTAAGGTTTTTGATCCGCCCCTCCATCCTTGAAAATCACATTCCCATGCTATGTGACAAACTGCTTTCAAAAGTTCTCAGCTTTTCCATATTGGATTGCCAAATAACCCTGATGGAAGGGTGTAAACTGCTGTTTGAGAAACATAAACCCAACCCTGTCTTTGCTCTAGATTTTAGCTCACATCTCTCTTTGTTTGTCCATGGAAGAGGTGTTGTCTGTTCAGACAAGAGGAAGCAAAAGATCAGCAGAGGAAAGCAAAACCAATGGAATGCTGCTAAATAAAGGGGAAAAAATCCATGGTGCACATAGCTTAGGACACTTAACTTGTTCGTTTTTTTTAAAATGAAAGTTATAGCTTCCTTAGTTACATTTCTTCAAAGTTCATAAATATTTCTGTCTTGCTCAATACAGAGGGCATTTCACTTTCCATAAAACTCTACCAAGATTCTGTTATTAAAAAAAGAGAAAAAGGGGGGTGGGGGGAGATTTATGGCCAAGCCAAAGCTGTTCGGGCACATAGTCATTTCCCCCAATCCATTGACTCAGTACATCTAAATGGCCTTTCATAGTATCCTGTAGTTCAGATTAAATTGTTTATTAGAATTTTTGTGCATTATTAAAAAAGAAAGGAAATTGTAGCCCTTTATTTTAAAGATTGCAGTAATAAAATTTTAGATGATTCAAATTTATCAAGTGTATTGTATAAGGCAGTAACTGCTGCTATTTCTTTTTAATACTGCTAAGAGATTCACTGAATTTTTGCATCTGGCTTGCAGTCATAAATAAGCAGGCTGTTTACAAGATGTTGCAATGCAAGAGGGGAAGGAGAATACATTCCACATATACATACATTTAAAAAAAATAATAATAATCCAGCCAGTTGCTTCACCTGTTATGGAAGTCTTTAAATAGGACTTAAACCCAAACCTAACAAAAGGGTAATAAAGTGACCAGTATGAATACATTTAAATTTAGTTTTATGCTTTTGATATTTGCCTCTATAAAAACAAAGAGTAAACACACTGGCTGAGACTCAGAGATGCCAAAATATTCTGTGCATGTCATTCCTTCTGTGACAACAATTCATCTCTGAAGACAATTGTACATGTTTCATTTAAAATATAAATGCCTAGTGAGTTCATTTGCATGTATCATGTTACACAAATAAGTTAAGTTACAGGAGATGAAATTGGTGTTGGTTATGTGCCTTCTTGACATGTGTTTATAGGTTGTTAAATGTATGTTTTCTGTCTGTTGTCACCACCAAATTTCAAAAGGTGAAATTTTGACAAGGCAGATTGGTCAGTTCATTCTTTAGACAAAAACACTGGTGGGAGTTTCAAAAGGCAGTGCAGCAAACTTGATAAGACTAAGAGAATTTGATTTTTTTTAAAAAAAACCCCTAAGCCACATTATGAATGATGTCACTCAGAGGTCAAAGATAGCTTTTCCAATCTGAATTGGACCCATTTCTGTGCATGCCATCAGTGATGCAAGAGGAGATTTCCTAGTTGTAAAATGTTTTGCTCCTGCGGACAGCCAGAATTACACAAATACGGATTTGCACAAATAATGTTCAGGGACAAGGTGTAAAAATTAAGTCTGGTGATAGCTGGTGGCTCCCATGTCATTGATATTGTCAGCCTACTTCAGGTTTTATTTCAGACTGTAAAGGAGTTGTCTAAGACGTTGAAATCCAGCCCTAAAATAGATTCAGAACCTTGGACAGCTTCCTTAAGGTTCAGCCTAAAATGTGGACCAAATTCGCAGCTCCACTTATGTGGAAACCACTGTGTGAATTCCTGTGAGTATAAGCTGTCCTTCCTCATGAAATGGAAAACTCAAGATTTTTTGGATCCCTTTGCCACAGCCGGCAAAACCAACCCTGTGTTCACATGATATTCCAGATGATTGTGGCCTGTACTGTTGCTGGAAATGTGACTGTAAAGCAGTACATTTCTAAGTGCCATAATGATGGTTTTGGTGTGCACACAGAATTCCTGTTTCTATCAAATGGGACTCCTGAATAACATGTGAGTGTGATAATATATGGCTCAAAGTTAAAACATATTGATTGTGTCTCACACTTTCGGCATAGCAGTGGAATTTATTTATGCAATAGATGTTATTTCTCCAGTGGTAAGATACAAATTCCAGCAAATGTTCATGTAAAGTGTTTCTCATGAAAAGAATCCCCCCCCCCCGCTTCCTTATCCCTTGTGACTTACTCAGAAGGAAGAGGGACTTTGCAATAGCCTGAAGGTACAGCCTGCTGTTTGGTCAAACTGAAATAGTCAGTTTATGGTGGTGGGGGTGGGACAGCATGGGCGGGAAAGGTCAGTGATGGCAAAGAAGCTGTAAGGAGGTGCTTGTTATCTGCTGGCAGTGCTTGTTAAAAATGAAATTGTAAGCATTAATTTTTCCGCCTGAAAAATACAGTGCTGCAAGGCAGGAGCTGCTGTGAATATCTATATATATAGATATAGATAGTATGCTGGTTTGTTTTTAGAAGATTTTGGGATCTCATTTCCGCACACATATGCTTGTATTTTATGGCCATACTTCGACAACCACTGAACCTAACTTATGTCAAGAATGTAGTACTATCCCCTATTTGCTCAAGAGAACAGGACTTAAATGACACTTTACATCCAGTTAAGCAGGTAAGGGACTGCAACCTAAATGAAGTTGTTGCTTTATCTAGCCAAATGGCAGACACCATGTTGCTCTCCAGATGATGTTTGGATTGCAAGTCCTAGCATCCCTAGTCAGCATAGCCAATGGTGAAGCATACTAGAAGTGATCATCCAATGAAATCCACAGGGCCACATGACAATCACCACTGATCTAACCCACAGTTTTCTACTCTGACTGGGCAGCAGATGTCAAGCTTTGAATTTCCTATTGAAGATGTCAAGTAGTACAGGCCCTGCAATAATTAGAGAGATGTGGCCACCTCAAATAGCACCTCAAATCAAATAGTCTTTAGGATTGTTATTGTTAACTGCCATCAAGTCTTTTTGGCTTATGGTGACCCCATGAATGGGAGATTTCCAAGTCACCCTATAATCAATAGCCTTGCTAAGGTCTTGCAGAGATGTGGCTTCCTTGAATGAGTATCTATCTGGAATGTGATCTTTTCTTACTGCCATCTTTCTTACTAATTATTTCCCATTTTTGCATTCAATTCTCCTGTGATTAACAAGAAGTCCTGTTCTGGTGTGTGATCAATTTCCTACTTGATTCCGGCATAGAATCTTTCAATTTCTTTTCCTTCTGCCTCTGTAATTGGAGCATAAACTTGGGTTAAGATTATATTGATGGGTTTTCCTCGAAGTCTTATTGGCATGATTAGGTGAGACTTTGCATTATTTTTTTGACTGCTTTTGCTACATCTCTCCTCACTATTAATGTCACCCCATTAAAGCACAGTGTAATTGTCTGACTCAAATGTCCCATTCCTGCCCACTTTAACTCCCTCCCTTCATGTGCCAGAATGTTTATAGGTTCTACCTCTTGTCCTTATAAATTCACCAACTGCTTTTGTTTGCTGGAGTACAGAGTTGTATACATTACACAAAATTACTGAGTCCCCCATACTGGCCTTATGCATAAGGTGTGGTGTAGGAAGCTCTTGCATTGCCATGTTGAAGTAAAATTCAACTCGCACTCCAGTCAGTTTCTGTACATCATCTGGATGGATTCGTCTTCATCTTAAATAGAAAAAATGTTTTGATTTGTATTCAAGGCCAAGGATTGAAACTGGGACTATCCATGTAATACAGATGTTGTACAGTGAGATCTCTCTCTCTCTCATTCTGTCTCTCTTACAGCGAGAGAGAGAGGGGGAGGGCTAGCTCACACTACACTCCTATAGTGCTATATTCCATGTTAACTGCTATGGCAACAATGTGTGAAATTCTGGGGTTTGTAGTTTGGTAAGGCTTAAGAGCTCCCTGGCTAGGATTTCTAAATGAAACTCCCCAAACTGCAAAACTCAGGATTCTATAGTATTTTGTCATGCCAGTTAAAATGGGAGACAGTGCTACAACACTAGATTTCACTTTCGCTACCACAGTATCTGTGGAATCCTGTGACTGGTGGTTGAGGGAGCAGCCTTTAAATTCCTCAGCCAGAGCATCCTCCTCTGCTGCCTAAATATCTAAGGAATTCATAGAAGGCAGCCATGGCAGTTAAAGTGGAATAGCTGCACTATAATTGTCTAGGGCGCAAGAGTCCAATTATTATATTTGTTTGCATTTGTGGTTTTGATATTTCATGACTCGAGAATTAAGAAGTTTTGGGAGGACTGGGAAGATAGTCTTTGCTTTTTGTTGTTGTTGTTAGAAGAGGAATAACTTGTAGAGTTATGTGGCCACTGCTGCATTTTCATGGGGAAGAAATTCCTCTTCAAACTGCTGCAAAGCTGGCAACAAATTTAAAAAAGGAAGATCACAGGTGATCCCACGGGATTCACAGAGAAGAACACAAAGTTCTTGCTCTTGATAACTCTGTTTTAAACTTGATAGCAGGCCTGCTTGCCATTTTAACAACAAAGGGTGATTTGTTCCCACAAGTCCAATTCAAAATGACAGAGCCAGGGTAAACTTTCACACAGCTCCTCTTCCTCCCCCTCCACCCCTCCAGCCACATGTCAAAAATAAACAGATGACTGTACACAGACTTTACACAACAAGTGGCCGTAACTGGTATGAAAGGGATATATTTTGTAAGACTCCATTGAATGTTCTCACTCTTAGTAGGGCATTCAGACTAGTATAAATCAACACAGTGGTGTTATAATTCTAAGCAATTCTACTTGGAGTAGCCAAAATTGAATTCATGCGTCAAATAAATCATTGTTTTTAGCTGTCACTGGAAAAGCTATTTAAAGAAATATAAAGGGGGCTGCAGTGTTTAGTTAATACATCGTATAAATCAATATAAAACCTTTTGATCTCTGATTAATTGAATGTGTGTGTGTGTGTATACTGACTTTTAAATATCAGTAAATATAAAACTGCAGAGGACAAGTTCTCTGGAAAAGGCATCCCATCATCCTTCTTGGTCAGGAAACAATGCCTCTACTGAGGCTGATGGTTTCTGTGAAACAGTATGCATCATCTAAAACCACAGCTTGGAAAAGTTATTATTTTAGCCCTGTTGTGGTTGATGGAGGACCCTGCTCTGTTTTCAGTGCTAGGCCGGCTGAGCCATCACACAGTATAAAGCAACTTCTTACATTTCTAAGGGCCTGTATGCATGGGCCAAAAGGCCCATGCTACCCCTAGCCTTGTGTTGTCTTATATGAATGACATGGGTCATTAGCCCCATGTCTGTATGCTGACATGTCGGTATGCCAACTAGGTGGTTCTGGACCAACCCCAGCCCGAGGGGGGGTTAACCCATGATTTATATACCTGCTGTTTGCTGGTGGATTTCCTTGAAATTCTGTGGCAACAACTGGCAAACCTCATGGTCCTGCATACCCCATACTTGCCTCTGCCACCATGCCTTCTCAGAAGACCTCCATGGAGGCCTGTGACATCAGATGGGGGCACTTGGTGGGAAGGTGTAGCCAGGCACCCTGTTTTCACTCTTATGGGCTGTAGTGAGGTCTTCTGAGATGACATGATGGCAGAGGCAGGTATGGGGTAAGTGGTGGTAGTGGGTCCCTGGCACAGTGGCAGGTGGGTGGGTGGTCAGGCATGTAAACACTCACCCATTGCACCAGCCCAGAGACTGACTTGGGTTAGAATCAGGGTCGGGATAACATGGGTTTGGTCTGTGCTATTCTCACCATCTGCTTAGGCCCTTTCTTTAGGAACCTTAGTGGAATCAATTGGAAAGTTAACCTCTTTGGGTTTTACAATTAGATATCATCCAAACATTATACTATCGGGCTATAAATTAAAAACAGTACTGCCTCACCTGGAAGAAAATAAAGACATTTATAAAATAATCAGCCTTGAGTATACTTCTGGAATGAAATGAGTTATTTGAGGAATTCAGGCTGCAATCATATCAATAATTTCCTGGGAATAATGTTAGAGGACTTGATTTTGAGTACTGTAGGATTTGACCATTCAAATTTAATTTGAATTTCCAAACCAGACATCTTTTTGTTTAGTGTTCTGAATAAAGCACATGGGCAATTGTGTTCAATCCACAGGTGGGGAAATGGGGCAGAAAATTAGCAGCTTTCTATAGATTCAGTTCAGACTATCTATTCTAAATTTTCCATTTAAGGATTTATTGCACAGATAATTCCATATTTGTAACTTCCCTTTGAAATATGAAAAATTTTCTATGTTCAGGGCAAAGTACACCCTTTAATTAAATATAATTAATCCATTCTCTCACACAATAATGTGATCGTTCTGTAGTAATAATTACTTGGCTTGAGATATTTGTAACTGCCTGAAGCTGCAACCAGTTAAGCTGGAGTTTCTAAGGTTTATTTATTTCAATGGATAATTTCTATTGAAGTCAGTTAGACTAAACCCATTTTAATTAGGAATGTGGGGAACTCCCGTAAGAAATTCCAGTAGTCTTTCTCTCAGTTCTTTTTGCTTCACTGGAAATCACTCAGATTTTTTTCACCCAAGCATGAATTTCAAAGCTTTATACTGTACAGGATCTTCATTTTAGGTGCTGTTACAGCCCTTATCCAGGACTGGTTCTAGCAAGATGCCCCCAGCGGACCTCCTTCAAAAGGACCTTTCCCATCGCACTGGAAAAAGCTATCTACTTGCTATAGAGAACAAAACACTATACCCTGACTTGTTAGTTCATTTCAGGATAAGAATTCCTTCAATGGGTTCCTAATGCTCTGGTGGTCATTTTTTGTTCCACAACAATGAATCAACAAGGAGGCTAACAACAAACAACAATGAAGCCAGTGTTGATATCAGAGGAATTGGTGCAAATTAATTAATTGGTGAATAGATTACTTCACAATCCACTTGTAGTCGCATTTTGTTCTGGCCACTTGTGTTATGATATCATCTCAAAGCCCAGCAAATGCAGCTGATGCCAACACAGTCCTTATTGTATGTATCAGTTAAAGAAAAATGGAGTTGGCAAAAAATTGAGCCAACAAGGAGGATAGTTTCTTGCATTTTCTGACATGGATATCTATCTATACTAATTTTCTTTCATCACTCCCATCAAACTCTTTCATCACTCCCATTAAACTCTAAATTAGCTAGTTCTCTACCAATAGAAATGTTTCCTTTATAAAACATCCTATAGCTTACTGTGTTTTACTTATTGAAAACATTCGTATAACACCAAACAGAGCCTGGGAAAGTTAATATTTTAGAGTACAGTTCTCAAACATCAGCACCTCAACCAGCATGGTGAGTGCATAAAATGGCTAAAGTATTCCCAAAGCTGTAGTACAAAAAGGTAACTTTTCCAAGCACTTCTGTCAGGATTTCTTTATGATTTGCAAAAGCTAAAAACAACAACAACAACAACCACAAAACAGTTTTTAAAGTAGTGGTATGTCATAAGTACAGAAGGAGCAAGTAAAAACCACAGTTAAAAGAGTTGGAAAAAAATACCAAGAGGTTTCTTATATCTGGCTGAATTTTTAAAAGATGGTATTCAATGCCTTAAACAATACAGCTGGTAATATCTGGAGTTTCCTAGAGATGTCCCAGCACTTCCAAAACAGGCTTCTCTCTATCCTAAACTCATCTCTGATGGCATAGAAGGGAATTACCATTTCCTGAAGATCGTAACTTGCTGGATGTAAGAACCATATTGCACACTTCATGCCAGTAACATCACTGGGTCTCTCTCTCTCTCTCTCTCTCTCTCTCTCTGTGTGTGTGTGTGTGTGGAGGGGTGTGAGCCGCACCTCAGAAGGAGGGTGACACCACACGAAAGGAGGTGACATCCGGTCAGCACCTCACCCACTACAGGTGCTGGTTTGGCCTGCATGAAAACTCCTTAGGCCTGTGCTGGCATTCTTGAAGCCTCTGCAGGAGCTCCTGGGCATGTGTGGGCACCCTTTGCAGGTGCCATTCTGGACCATGGGGGTGCCATTCCGGGCCACTCAGGAGCTTCTGGGCCTGTGTGGGCACTGCTATGGGCTGCACAGGGGCTCCTGGGGCCATGTGGGTGCTGTTCTGGGCTGCACAGGAGCTGCTGGGACCGCACAGGTGCTGGTCTGGGCTTCATGGACCTTTCTCCAGCCCATGAGGGAACTCCTGTGGAGCCCCCCCCCACAAACTCCATCAGAAGTCTGGGACCAGAGGTCCCACTCTACAGATGTCCCTCCCCCTGCATCGGGTGACACCCAGTGTGGGAACACCACTGCTTCATCCTACTCTCCTCTGGTTCAGAAGCAACATTTGCACCATTCCAGTCTGTAATACCTCAGAAAGCATTTAAAATGTGTATTTTTCATTTCATGAATTGCCCTGCTCCCTTTGTCATTGCTTTTTTCATAAATGTCTGAATATGGCTTTTATTGATGAAGACCATGTACTGCTTTTGTCATAAAGCCCTGAATATAGCTATCTTGTCAAAGACCATGTACTGCTTTCGTCATAAAGCCCTGACTATGGCTGTCTTGCTGAAAATAATGCAGTGTAACAAACATCTTATTGATGGAATAACTAGGTATGCCCACCCACATTCATCCCTGTTGCAGACACGGCATAAAAAACTCTCTGCACAGAAAGTTCCTTGCCAATTAGAATATAATTTTCCCCAATTTGCACACATGGTATGGTCAGAATTATTTTAAACAGTTTTAACTGATTCTAAATTGTCTGTTTCTAACTGATAAATGATTTAATATATATTTATTTTTTTAAATTGTTTAAAATTGTTTTAAATAATCTTTTAAAATTGTTATTGTTATTTATTTTTTTTAAAACTGACTATATTGTAAACCTTTCTAAAACCTTCCAATATAGAGTGGAATATATGTGAGTTGGTAAATAAACAAACTAAATATTAATATTGTGTCCCATCAAGACCATATTGATAAATTATTAATGACTTTCTGGATTCCAGAGGATGCATTTCCAGGGGATTTTCTTTGGAATGTGATGTACAGTACCTACCTACCCAAACTCCTTCCCAGCTGTTTCCATCAGCATGCATGTGAAATTTGGAGATGCTATCTTGCAAAGCATATCAACAGTGACATTTTGTAGTTGCACATTTTGGTTACACTCCAGGTTCACATCACTGCACTAAATTGCTTACCCAAAATCACATGAACCAAAGTCAAATTGTTTTAATTGGATTCACCTTCCTTTTATTGTGGATCCAATGGCTGTATTGCATACTGTATTACCATATCACTCCGTTTTGGAATGATCCTTTGCAACTGTCTTTTGATCTCACTATCTTGAATAATTGGGTATTACTTGAAAATGTGGTTTATTCACTCTTCTTCATGCCGGTCTCTAGGTCAGTTTGGGAATCTCTGTTTTTGACATTTCATTGTGAAAAAATTATTCACGTCTATTCTTCATTTTCGCATTTGTATCTTTATAAACGGATGAAGATCATTTTCTAAATCTTATCATGTTGAACACTCTGCTCAAGCTGGCCAATCTCAAGCTCAATATTTGTTAAGTTAGAAAAACACAGAAATGCCAAACAACCGGGGGGGGGGGATCCCTCTGATGGAGTTTCAGGCATGAGACCGCTGGATAAGGTTCATTAAATGCTTTATGAGGATGCTTTCATAGCTGATGTACATGCATATTATCATCATCTGGCATAGGAGGGAGTGAAAGGAGAGGCCTAGCAAGTGCAATACCAATCGGGCCTGGCTCAAGTGGAAGAGCCCTCCCTCCATGAAAACACCATCTGGCCTAGGAGGGAGTGAAAGGAGAGGCCTAGCAACACCATCGGACCTGGCCTCAAGTAGAAGAGCCCTCCTTCCTGACAACACCATCTGCCCTAGAAGGGAGTGAAAGGACAGGCCAAGCTCCATTGGGCCTGCCCTTGATCATGAAGCAGAGCCCTCCCTCCATGCCATCTGCCTTGGTATGGGCATCAGAGGGAGAGAAGAGCTACTGGGCCTGTTCCCCTTCCCCACCACCATTCCCTTCTCCTTTTGTGTCGTGTCTTTTTAGATTGTAAACCTGAGGTCAGGGAACCATCTAATTAAAAATAATAATTGTAAGCCGCTCTGATAGCCTTTAGGGCTGAAGGGCAGGGTATAATATAATAATAATAATAATAATAATAATAATAATTCCATATGCATGCATATTATCATCCTACCATGTGGGCACTGCAGATTGGTCCCATATGCAAGACTACAAGTGTGCCTGGTCTGCCTTAATACTGACCATGCATACTTTAAATCTGATCTGGTGCTTGATTATATAACTTCACAGTAACAGCCCAAGACATTGTCAGATGTGCTAGTCTACACTTAATATTGCAGTCATAAAGTGATGGGAATTCAGCCCTTAGTTAATATGTTTTTCTTCAGAATAAAGACAACTTTGGACAATGTTTGTCATTATTGGAACAGACCTACTGAAATCAATCGAACTTGATTAAGTTGTGATTAGTGAATCCTATTCCTATCGATGATTCTACTCTCATTGGGACTAATATTGGATTTAGCCCTTGTCTGTTTGTTGCTTCTTTATTTGTTTTTAGTGCTGTCTGTGTATTTGACAATTGAACTTTTCCCTGATATAGGAAGAAACAATTTATGGTAAGTCTTCTATATGCAATCTTAACAGATAGATTGTATTTCCCTGTATTTCCCTGTATTTCCACCACCCCCAGTAGCTAGAGTCTGCCATGTCCTTTCTTCATCGCCTTCCATGCAACTCTTCTGTTTGGTTTTAAGACTGCTAATCTGTGAGTACTGAATTGTGTCAGTTACAGAAACCTCTCTTAGCTTGACAGCCTGAAGAGGCATCACAATTCCAGGACAGGCCAAGCAGTGAGATTATTTAGCCTATTATTCTTCCTGTTTAAATTTTATTAATTGCTCTTAGTATTCTAATATGTAAACATATTGACATATTTTTGGCTGATTTATTTAATTTTATTGTAAAATCTGTTATTTTATTGACTGAACCATCCAACAACATTTGGTACTGTGGTGGTAAATTAGCATTTCAAATAAACAGATAAATTTATACTGTTGGAACAGATGATTTATCTTCTGGTTAGCCAGTACTGCTGGGCTACATTCAGTAGATACCAGTGGTGATGACCTGTAACCTAAGGGGTAGTATGTAGGTCATTCTGCCATAAGATTTTCTTGGAAAGATGAAATGCTCTCCCTGCCTGTTTGCTTGAGGGTATTGAGAGCTAGTGGTAACATGGTAGCAATTGAAAAATATCTCCCCTGACTGAATTTCTATTATTGTTAATTGGGTTGTGCTCTCAGTCACAAGTTCATCTGGTTTGCCAACATGAACAGAATACATCTTCAGTTGTTAAAAAATAAAAAATAAAAAATCCCGTTGAGGCTAACATTTCACAAGGGGGTTATCTCCAGATACTTGAAACAGCAATTCATAACAATCAAATAGTGCTGATTTCCCAATTCACACAGGTGAATACCAGCCTTTCCTAAAGAAATGTAAGGGTGCCGTGATTAAAGGTTCTCTCCACTATTCTCTCCACTTGCTGTCTCGGTTGCAGGAAACACTTTGTTCTTTGCTAGTGGCAATGTCAGGCTACTGTATTTGGATTGCTCACGGCATTTAGTTAGACTCCAATGTCTTTGGTAGGTAAGTTTGGGATTTCTTTCCTTCTAGATTATACACCAAGTTTCTCATTCATCCTCAGATATACTGTACTTCTTAGTACAGCTAAGCATGCACACAGATGTCTGTGTGCATGCACTAATGCACACACAAACATGTATTGTGGCTGATTGCAAGTTTAGACTTGTTCTACCCTGAAAAGAAAAAGATTTCAGATAATAAAGTGAAAGGGTTAGTAATTGGAACTACAATTGATTCAAAAGCCATACAAAACCAGAAATATGTAGGTTGAATGTCAGATTCGGGCAATGATGGCAAACCTTTTAGGGACAGAGTGCCCAAACTCAAAGGCATTCCACAGTGGGTGGAACTTCTGGGAGGGGTAGGACCTCTGCCCTTTGGGGGTGGGACTTCCACCTTCTTTGGGTGGGATTTCTGGGGGTGGGATTTCCCCAGAGACAGCTAAAAGCCTGGGATAGTAGGGGTAAGAGAAGGAACAGATGTTTACCTGTTCCTCCTCTTCCTCTGCCTTCTCATCTCTCTGCTTGCTCTTCAAAATGGTTTTGCGCGACAGAGAGGACACACGTGCCATATGTTCACCACCATGGGACTAGGGGGAGAAAAGTTAAGTACGTGTAGGTGTGTGTTTGTTTTTCTGTCTGTTTTCAGAGCTTTTCAATATCTTTGTTAATATTGAAACAGTCATGGTTCCCACCCCTATCTCTTGAACTAAGGGACTGAGCATTCTTCTCAACTAATTCTGGGTTCCACCTGGAGTCACCTTTAACATCTTCTGGTCACTTAACTTATGATAGTGTTTAAACACAAGACAGGTTACATAACAATCCACTTAAATATTTTTCAGGTCTTGGAGTTCCAGGATATTTATATGGGAATGAACAGACTCTTTTGTTGTCATTTATATCTATTTATTATAAATATTCATATAGATGGTTATACTTTCCCCTCTGGAAGAAACACAGGCATGGCAACATCTGTGCACTTCAACTTTGTTATTGTCATGCCCCCCCCCCCTGTGTTTTCCAAGGAAGATGAAGAAGACTGAACACAGCTGAAGCAGATGCCTAGTAGCCAGCCTGGTGGCCAGCCTAGTCTTCCTCCAGTTCAACAAGAAGAGGAACTGATAGAAAGACCACACCCCTGAGCCTCCAACAGATGTGACAGCTCTGGTGTCTGGAACAAACTCTTCTCTGCTAATGAAGCAAAAATATGCCAACAAATATGGAAAACAAAATGATAGCCAACAGACTGAAAATGATCAATATACATTTCAACACAGAGAAAAGAAGACACAAGGCTACAGCAACTATTCTAAGATAGAATCCATAGGTTTTACCAGTTTATATGCCCTTTCTTAATGTTATATAAACGGGTCAAGGAGTTGCTAACTGATATTTGTTTGGTATTTAACAACAGAATAATTAGAAGAATGGCCATGTGCACAAAGATCTGTTTTACCGATCATACCCTGCCCCCAAAGATAATTTAGGAGATAGGCTATGTTTAAAAATAATAATAAAAAAAATGACCAAAATCAGGCATATACCAACCAAATGAAAGTGAGCAAGTAAACATGTAATGACTGGGAAAACAATGTTATTCATATGAAACAATATTTTAAATAACGGAAAACTGTACATTATGCCTCGTTTTAACTGTATTCTAACTTATACTGGAAAGCTACCTTGGCACCTATTTTAGGAGAAAGTAGCATATAAGTAGAAAGAAAGAAAGAAAAAGAAAGAGGGAGGAAGGGAGGGAGGGATCACATATCTTGATTTTTGAACAATTAAATATTAAATATATTAAATATGTGCTTTTGAATGTGTGATCTGTCTTAATAGAAAAACATGGAGAACTGTTTTCTATACCTGTGGTGTACAGCTAAGAATACCTTTCCATACATGTAATTTCTTAAAATGTCATTTTCAAGCCTTCTGACCAGAGTCTCGTCAGATGTTCTATTACATGCTATCTGAAGTCAAGTCTTAATCCCACAGATTCTTAACAAGGCAAAGAAAATGGCATTGTTCACTGCACTAGAAGCCTTCAGTCATGGCCCACCCATCTGTAAGACTGACTGAGCCTCTTGGTGGTGGATTGGGAGGGGGCAGATGTCCATTGTTTTACTCATTGGGCTGTCTCACCATGCATCTTTACCTGGGAGAGTAGAGGAAGATATTATTGATAATCGTGGATCTGTTAGTTGTACTGCTGCACTTGCAGAACAAGTTACCTAATTGATGTAAAGAACGAGAGGAATCTATTCTAAAGTCTAAATATACCATTTCTGGATTCTGAGCGACGACCCAGCTAAAAGGGTGCTATGGCCATTATCATAGACAGATTCCAATGTAATATGTTGGGGGGGGGGGGAAGCTGACAATGTGGAATCCCAACTTTATTGTCCTGGTTGAAAGTTTTAGCACATCACTGTGTCCTTTATCATTAATTAATGTTCAGTTTGATGTGTCTATAGTCCTCAAAATCCCTTGCTTCAAAAATCTATACAAGTAAAATTTGAGTCTTTCATGAACGTACAGCTGCAAAACCTGAAGAAACCCTGTATTCATTATGAGATCTATCCCATGTTTAAAAGAGTGTGGAACAGCAGTACTCCAAACAAGGACAAGTATGCGGTGCATTGTCATTGCCTTCACTGTCAGACAAGCTTTCATAAAGATATGAGTTAGCAATTTTGAAGCAAGTGTTAACATGGTGTTAATTAAATCTGAAGATAGAATGAAACTGAGAAGCCCTTAAAAGGGACTAGAGGCTATGGAGAAATACAACAAAGGAGACACAACATTTGAAGCTCAAGTTGAAGGTAACATACAGTTCAGCCCACATAAACTGCAGATATATAGAAATCATGTAATTAAAATTCAGAGATTTTGAATTGGGTTCAACATAATATAATACACCATTCTCATGATCAGATATCTATTAGAACATCAGAACGCATACATAACCAGTGTTTCAAGAGCTACACACTTTGAAGATTCAGTTTTTGAAAAACGCACCCTCATGACCTGTGCTTCATCCTACTTCGCTAAGTGGACATCCTGAAGTTATAGCATGCTCTCACCCCTGGAACAGAAATATATACAGTGAAAGATATATATTGAAAAGAAAGAGGTGCTTCTGGCATATAAAAAAGCCTGCCAACATCATTCTCGACATTACAACGAGGTTTCTCTCAAATGAGGGTTCTTTAATCTTTGTTACTAAACTATTTACAAAGATTACAGAGAGTATAAGACGTCTGTCTTAGAGACTCATCAACAAGTTGTTTTACCAACCTTCCAACCATAACCAACCAGCTCTGAGGCAGTTACTCTAACACCAACTGTCTCACTCTGACTCAGTGACAGTTGACCGTTGGCAATTGGCAGTTGCATCAGCCTTTCCATGATGCACTGCTTCAACAATGCAGACTCATGTATCTGCCACTGGAACTGTTCTTTAGCTCCACCTAGTGGCCACATTCATGTAATTTTATCAGACCTGTTTCAACATGGTCCTGGCAGAAAGGATCAGCTCAGTCATTTTTTTTTTTTATGGTGTTCCAGAAAAGTATGCTTAAATAGGCATGCTACAGAATGAGATGGTGTGCCCCCAACAATAGTTTTCAAGTTCCAGTCTTTCCCACTCAACTGTTTGCAGTTTCATTTGTGTAGATTGATCTCAATTTTTAAACTTTGCAAGTAGGCGCTGGGAGTAAAGAGAAGCTGTAGATAAATAGATAGAATCCAAAATTAAATTTATAGATGATAATCCTCCTCAGTTATACAGGGATTCCTGTGATGATAGTACCTAGTTGTATAGAAACTGAGTGGCTGTGAGCAAAGGCTGCATTCCCATCATACAGTGAATATATAGTTGGATAGAAGGTAACACATTCTCCTTCCCCTTTGCAATAAAGTCCAGGAATGGCTTTGTTTTGTTCTGTCGCAAGTAAGGTGGGCATACAACATGTCTGCCTGCATAGGCAGGTATTGTATCTAAGCTGAATGCTTATCTCTTAAGATTCCACTTTTCTCTTTGACTCCTTTAATAAGAGGCCTTTCAGAATTCATCTAACCTGGGATCGACAGCTATGGCAAGTCCAGAAGCCAATTTTCTGTCCTGGAGACCTCTGGGGTCCATACAGATGGCCAAAAATGCAAAGAAACATGGCCCCCAAACCAGAAAAAGCCACATTTGAGAAATGAGTAGTGCTTGATGTTAAATGGGGTCTGTATGTGAGTGTGCAATCTACTGTAGAGGTAGATTGCAACAAGATATATATATTTAAAGGAGTGGACTAGAGAAAGGGTGGCCAATGAAGTTTAGAGGAGTTAAGGGCTGCAGAAACAGCTAAAGGAGGCTGTATGTGCCTCCAGGCCCACATTTTGTACATCCCTTATGTTGCACAACACCCTATTCCCAACACTGACCAGTCACCTATCTCCAGGTAGTCCAAAAACGGGAATCCCTCTACGTTACTTTTTCTAACAATGTCATTTCTTGGACGTATAATGCTTTTGAACATGGATATTCCATATAAACCATGTTGGCTCATAGGAGCTGATAGCCTGTCTCCCCCTGTGCATGTTATACTATCCTTCCCACTCCAAACTTAAATGCTGATTGCCATTGTAACAGTGTTTAGTAAATGGTAAGATATAATGAAGAAAAAAACCCCAGACTATTTTGTTTCCCTCCTTAACTGGAATACAGTGTTCCTGAGAAACCCAAGGGCTAGTTTATACTTTGCAGACAAAAAGTGATAAGGGACCTGAGTGTCCTACTGGATTGACCTGGTCAAACAGCACTCCTTTTCCACAGTGAAGGAGGACATGATAGTAAAAGCCCTTTCCCCTGTGGATGACAAAAAATGCAGATGATTGTGTCCTCTGTTAGTAAATGGTGGTAATATGTGCACAGACACCTCATTGCATGTGTGTTCGTGTCAGCATTTTAAGTACAGGATATGACAATCTGTGGTTGCTCAAAACTGTGGATACAGAGCCCATGGGTTAGGAGGGTCCAATGAGAGAGGAAGGAAGCTTCTCTCTATTTTGTCCACATTTAAAGATAGCATCATATACACCTAAAGTAATCCAGTGAATTTCCATGGCAGAGCATGGATTTGAACCCTAGTCTCCAGAGTTTCAAACCACTTTTGTTAACTGGGCCTTAATATCCCAATGGCATCAGATCCCATGTGATCTTGAAAGCAAAGAAGGTAAGGCCTGATTAGTACTTGGATGGTGGCCACCTCAAAATACCAAATGGCATGGGTTATATTTCAGAAGAAGACAATGGCAAACTATGAGTATTCCTTGTCTAAGAAACCCCTTTGAAATTCATGGCTCCAGCATGAGTTGACAGGTGACTTGAAGGCATGTACACATAGACATAGATCATTTTGTTATAATTAACTACGTCTTTAAAAAAATGGGAAATGCTTGTTTTGTACATGCAAAATATGTTTTTCTCTCGCGTGAGAGGGAGGGTCATTCAGACATGAAGTTCCTCAGCCTGAAGTACTAGAGTCGAGGGGCAGCTTTATCACTTTACTCACTGGTTTTTAAACCAGCTCCCAGAAGTGAAGCTATAAAGCTGGAGTTTATGTGAAGCGTGACAAGAAGCAAGTATAGGGAGTTAAAAAGAAGGATATTGTTCTCGTGCTTATGTCTGGCCAGTTTATGTAAAAGAAAATAGGAATCATGCCTAGTCTCCTGCTTGAAAAACAACCACTGCAGGCACAATTAGCATTTCAGTTAATTCACTCTGGTAGGAAAAAGTTAAGGTGGCTTTTGGCTTCCTCTTTAGTTTCACATCCAGTGAAGCAACACAGTCTGGAAAACTGTAAACAAAAAGATAAAGACCTCGAATGACACATTACTAAGTAAGCCAATGGCACAAAAAGGTCCAGGCACACTTGTTTTTCGCATCCCTTTCTGTCTGAGAACACAAAGCTCCCTTGGGCTGGCATAATTACCGCTTTACCACCACTGATGTATGTCGAGCTGTCATAGGGCAACGCAATGCAGGGTGCTAAGTGTAGGAAAAATCTCATTCTTTACAACTACTTTTCTGCAAAGTTTGGTTAATTCTTTACAGCTAAAACTTTGGTACTTCTGAGAGAGGGAAAATAAATAGAAAGAACAGTAATCCTGCTTGAAATACAGCCTTGACTTTGGAATTTAAAACACAAGACCGCCTCAAACCTAATTGGAAAAGAAACGATAAAACCAAAATGGGAGGCATACAAAGGAAGCGACCTGCTCAGTTCTTGATGGAGCCTTGTTTCATGAAGTATCCTCTGTGTCGGGTGAGAAAAAACATTGTAAGAAATAGCCATGGACTCCTTAAAAAGATGAAAGCAAGGCAACGTTTTTAAATGCAAACAAAATGTTAAAACAGAGAGGCCCCTTTCTCGAAGTACTAATAGCTGATGACTTGCAGTTGGCCAGCATAAGTGGACACTAGGCAGTGCTCATTGCATTATGGGACCAGTCCTGTGATGTGAACTTTAAATGAGCTATCCAAGGTGCTGGAACACTATGGGGGATATGATTCAGTCCCTTGGACAGCTCCTCTTAAATTTGGAATGAAACCTTGCCCCCATCACACAACACAGTTATAGTACTAGGATCTCACTTCAGCTTCCATGGCTCCCTCCTGTGGAATCCTTCTGGAGTCTGGAAGTTTGATCAGAGACAAACGTACAAAATAGGAGGATTCTCTGGCTGAGGATCCCATGGCCCCTTCATCCCAGGAAAAGTCTATGGGATGCAACCGTGGCACTGAAAGTAGGATTACAATGCTGTTCTTGGGTGGTTTTTATAAGCCTCTGAAGGGGATGCGCTGCCTTACAGGCATGGAAGCTGCCAGCCACCACTGTAAAGGATCAGTGGAGAACTGCCATCCCAGGAGGAAGGCTGTAGTTTCTTACATTGCAGTCTATTTGCAACTTTCCTCACAGCTTTTTTTTTTTAAAACAATAACTTTACCATCCGCACCAGGCGTAGGGGGGATACGGAGGGCAGTTTGGCAGACACTTATTTCAATGGTGTTTATTTGCTTTAATGGCTTTATTATTTAATTTGCTTGTGGTTTTAATACATTTATTGTTTATTTTTACAGACGTTGTTAAACACTTTCAGTGTGTTTGTGTGTGTCTGCGTGCGAGAGAGAGAAGGCTGGACAAAACGCAATAAACAAAAACTTAATGTGCTTGTGAATTGTTCCTCGGTGAGTGCTTGAGACGATTTACAATAAAAACAAATGCAGCCTTTCCAAACAAGGCCAATAAAATGCCTTCAGAGAAATAAACTGCTATCCCCAATGAAAAGTGATTTCCCTTGGTTTAACCTCTGCGTCCTTGCAAGCACGCTTAGGACTGTCTTCCGAGGAAATGCCCGCATATATCTCCACTCCATTAGAATGATGTCCAACTAGGCTTTAGGTTGCAGTTGACGCAGCCCTCTGCAAGACATCACTCATCGTTGCAACCATTGGTGCAGGTCACCTGACTCTATTCTGGGTCAGCTAGGATACATTTTCTAGCAAACAGTAAGCTTACTGTGGCAGGCCTTTGCAATAGCTTGTCTTATTCCTCCCCTGACCTTGAAGGCCCCATGCTATCAACACCATTCTTCATGCAAGCATGCGCTAGTTGTAGTGTTAATTAGTTTGTAGAAAGGCTGAAGTCAAAGAAGACTCAGAATTGCCCGCTCACATATTTGTATTCTATGTTAGATAACTCTCAATAGCCCCCATAAACAATTACAGGCAAAAAAAGAAAAAAGAAAAAGGAATAAAAAAGCTCTGTTCCATCGGAAAGAGGCAGAAAAAACAAACCGATTTTAATTAGAGGCCTAGTGTACTGCCCAAAACAATTTACTGTAATGTGCAAGCATTTGCTGTTTTGCTTTGATGGATTTATTTCTGATCTTCACATTATACGGTTGTACCGGACACATTTGAAAGGAACCAGCCAAGAAACAGTATGCCACATGCCCTTCAATGTATAGAATATGTTCAGAAGATTTATGAACCACATAATCGGTTGAAATCTCAGCTTAAAGAAAATCATGAAGAAAGGAGAAGGAAGGATTGTTTATTTCTTCAAGTTTGACCCAAAATATTGCATCACTTTTCCTTTCAGAGCTCTTTAAGAGACATTTTCTGGGTGATATAAGGGGTATATATATGTATGTATTCTCCCTCTTGTTCAGTTTTGCAGTGCAAGATGGAATCTGTTTATATGCATAATTTTATTAATACTAAATTTTATTAATTTTATTAATACTAAAAGCACTTCAGTTTTCTTCTTTTTTCTCCACAATTGTTTCCAGCCATCCTATCTTTCCCATCCACATTAATCCCTTTAACATGAGATATACATGCTTGTCTCTTGCCATACAATTTCCTTCCAACAAATTTCATTCCCCCTGAAGACACATCCCCCCTGCAGACACATCCCTCCTTATGAAATTCAACATAAAGCATGAAAAATCAAAGAAGCTGATAAAAAGTACACCAGTCTGCCCTTATTACATTCATCTGAAGAATTCATGTACACAGAAATTTGCCCCAGTCCAAGTTTTGAGATTGCTGGGAAGCCTGGTGGACAGCAATGAACATCAAGGGGCTGAGTATTTCTCTTTGGATGTTACCCCACTGCAGTGCTTTGCTGTCTGCTAAGCTGCTGCCCTTGAGACAATGCTGGAAAAAAGAGAGCCACAGAAAACTGTGAGTACATGTGGAGCTTGAAGGAAGATTCAAGGAAGATAAAAAAATTCAGAAAAGAAAAAGGGAAGAGTCCTAGGTAGAAACCGCAAAGAAGGCTAAGGCTGATGTCTGTGAGATGTATGACCACCAATTAGCGTTTGAATGGCAACTGTGGGGGACTCCATGTTCCTTTGGTGGAATGGAAATATATTTGGCCTTGCTACTGTGTTAGGCTTTATTCTCTCTCTTGTTCAGTTTTGCAGTGCTGGATGGAATCTATTTATTTGCATAATTTTATTAATACTAAAAGCACTTTAATTTTGGTTTGGAGCCCCTTAGCTCTACCCGCTACACTCTATTTTCTTCTATTCTTTATCTTCCACTTACCACCTTTTTTTTCTCAACTAATTTTTCTTTCTTCAATTTCAAGTGTTCATTCAGCCTTTCCTTCTCTTCCCTCTCCTACTGGCACGTACCAGGCAGTAGAAATTGTCCCGCTTTGTAGAGAAAGAGAGAGAACTGTCTGTAGAGTTCTACACCTTGCAGAGGAAAATAGTAGAGTCCTTGGGGAGAAATGAAGCACCATGGCCTGCCTCGCTGTCTTTAGAGTAGAGAAGAGCAGCTTAAGATGTGTCTGCAGGTTATAGACAGATACAAGGAAACAATGTGGCCCTTCAGAGTAGAGTCTCCGCAAGAGTAGGAAGCCTTGAGTTTTGGTTTAAATGCTTCCTGGTGGGTTTAGAGGGCCTTAATTTTTATTGCTATGTATTTCATCTGTCTGGTGAACCTTGTCTGTTTTTGATTCCAGGTACACATGGACGTGTTTATATGTATGTGCCCATATCCAGAGGCATGGAGAAAATGGATGAGAATTCCTGCTCTGTACTGCGTGCTATTTTCTTTTCATTGATGAAATGGTGGCTCTTCATATTTTATAACTATCTTTTTACCTGTTTTAGTAGGTGAGTTTGTACGTGTGATTGCGATACAAGGAAGGAAGGTGGAAGCAGGAATGGGATTGGGTTAACCATCCCCTTTCAGAGTAACTTGCCCTTTGGGTTGCAATCTATCTTATATTAACCTATCCTTAGGTTAAAGGTAAATCTATCTTATATTAACCTATCCTTAGGTTAAAGGTAAAGGTAAAGGTAAAGGTTTCCCCTTTGACACAACTGTCTAATTGTGCCCAACTGCAGGAGGCAGTGCTCATCTCTGTTACTAAGCCGAGGGAGCTAGCATTGTGAAAGACAACTCTGTGATCGTGTGGCCACCATGACTGCACAAAACTCTGTTACTTTCCCACTGAAATAGTACCTATCTATCTACCTGTATATTTACGTACATGCTTCCGAACTGCCAGATTGGCAGAAGCTGGGACTAGTGACAGGAGCTCACTCTATCACGTGGTTCTTGGGTCTCCAATTACAGATCTGTTGACCTGGTGACTGGCAGAGTTGGTGCCTAAACCACTAAGCCACCACATCCCTGGATTAGGGCTATTGAAATTAATGATTCTTATTTCTTAGTAAACATATATAGGGATTTTTAAATATGTAGCTGTGTACTCTTCTGGCATAGAAGGAACATAACAGTGCCTTTAAGACGAAATGGTTTTTATTTATCATGAACCTTTATGGATATAAACCCACTTCTTCAGATGCAGTAGAGAGTGATATTGAGGCCTCAGGCTATAAAGCATATTTATACAGTTGTGGGAGTAGGATTGACTATTGCGAGATTATCGCACTGCCTTACCTCTGAGCTTTGGCACAGGCTGAAACTTTGTAAAGCTTTTTAAAAATGGGTGTTATCACACACCTCTGTGCCCAGTCTGGAGGTACCAATCTTGGCATACTGTATTCGATCTGTACTTCTCTGGCACTTTTTGAAAGAATGGGACTTTCTTCCTATTCTTTTTCTTTTCTTTTTTTTTTTAATAAAGCAACTATGACTATAAGGGCAGTTAGGTAATTTCAGATGCCTCGTGCAGGATTCTAAACTTTGCAGAATCCATATTCCTGGGAAAGCTGTGCCTGTTGAATATCTGTAGCTATTTAAATAGCAATAGCAAGTACATAGCATTCCTTAAATGGTTTACAATATGTAAGCCAATTGCCCCCATCAAGCTGGGTACTCATTTTACCGACCTATGAAAGGATGGAAGACTGAGTGGACCTTGGAGCCTTCCTCTAGGATCGAACTTACAATGTTGTGGCTGCAGTATCAGCATTTAACCACTGCACCACCAGGGCTTCCTAAATTGTCCTGTTGTGGGAAGGGAGAAAGACAAAGGACTCTTTCACACGGGAGGAATTTCTCCCAAACTTCGAATGGAGCCAATGCGAATTCCTGTAAATTCGCTTGTTTAGCGAATTTACGGGAATCCCCATTGCATTCGGAGTAACGTTCCATTTCCCGAAAATGACCCCCCTTTGCCCGAAATTGCATGCGAAGCTTTAATTCGCAATAACGTCAAACCCATGATTGCATTCGAATTGACTTCCCTTTTGCCCGAAATTGCGTGTGAAGCTTTAATTCGCAATAACGTGAAACCCATGATTGCGTTCGAATTGACCCTAGATTATACTTCCAATTCCTGACGTCTGAAAGAGTCCAAAGAGTGGGCTGTGAGAAAGTGATGGGGATTTTTTGGCGGGGGAGGGAGAGAGTAGGAGTTAAGAAGGAATTTCCTAACCAAGCAAAATTGCTACAGGCTGAAATAGAGAAAAACCAGGAAGCAAGAAAAAAGGGGGAGAGGAATAGGACTCAGCAGAGATAACAGAGAGTGGCAGCATGGAGTAATAGTCTGAACATCAGACTATGGAGAGTAGCAGATGGGGGGAAAGGATGGGAGAGAATCGAGACGCTCCAGTCCTTATTGCGTGATTGTGTGAAGATTATCAGATGATGTCCTGCGACATCGCACTCATTCCATCCTTATCCCATCAATGAAGTGCAATGGCCCTGTCACCTTTTATTCACAGGATGAGCACAATGTCATCTGATAGTCGTTCGGCAATCATGCAATAAGGATGGGAATATCCTGATTCTCTCCCATCCTTTTCCCCAGTCTAATCATCTCCAATGACTCTGGAGATTGGGTTTCTGTTCCCCACTTGCCATGGAAACCCACTGGATGACCTTGGGTAAGTTACAGACTCACAGCCCCAGAAAACCCAATGATAAGTTTGCCTTTGTTGATGTTGGTTAGTTGCCCTCGAGCTGACCTGGACTCATGGTGACTGTGGATTGGACATCTCCAAGACTCTCTTTTCTCTGCTCAGGTCCTGCAGGCTCAGGCCCGTGGTCTCCCTGAGTCTACCATCTGATGTGAGGTCTTCCTCTCTTTTAACTCCTTTCCACTTTTCCTAGCATCATTGCTTTTCTAATGAGTCTTTCCTTCTCATGGTGTGGCCAAAGTACGTCAACCTCAATTTAGTCATCCTGGCTTCTAGGGAGAGTTTCCCTTGATCTAGAAACTATACTTCTGTTGATGCAGCCTAAAATTGCATTGGCTTTTTTAGCTGCCGCATCACACTGTTGACCCATAAGCTGAACATGAGTCAACAGTGTGATGCGGCAGCTAAAAAGGCCAATGCAATTTTAGGCTGCATCAATAGAAGTATAGTTTCTAGATCAAGGGAAGTTATAGTGCCACTCTATTCTGCTTTGGTCAGGCCCCACCTGGAATACTGTGTCCAGTTCTGGGCACCACAATTCAAAAAAGATGTGGAGAAACTGGAGCATGTCCAAAGGAGGGCAACTAAGATGGTGAAGGGTCTGGAAACCATGCACTATGAGGAGTGACTTAGGGAGCTGGGGATGTTTAGCCTGGAGAAGAGAAGGTTAAGAGGTGATATGATAGCCCTGTTTAAATATTTGAAGGGATGTCTTATTGAGGAGGGAGCAAGCTTGTTTTCTGCTGCTGCAGAGACTAGAACGCGGAACAATGGATGCAAACTGCAGGAAAAGAGATTCCACCTCAACATTAGGAGGAACTTCCTGACAGTAAGGGCTGTTCGACAGTGGAACACACTCCCTCGGAGTGTAGTGGAGTCTCCTTCCTTAGGGGTCTTTAAGCAGAGGCTGGATGGCCATCTGTCAGGGATGCTTTGACTTGGAGTTCCTGCATGGCAGGGGGTTGGACTGGATGGCCCTTGTGGTCTCTTCCAGCTCTATGATTCTATGATTCTATGAGAGTTTGGGCTTGATCTGTTCTAGGAGCCATTTGTTTGTTTTCCTGGCCATCCATGGTATTCTCAGCGCTCTTCTCCGGCACATCTCAAATAATTTGTTTTTCTTTGTATTGGCTTTCTTTACTGTCCAGCTCTTACATCCATACATAGGGATGAGAAATAGTATCCAGTGCTATGTCTTTGCACTTTAGGATGCTTTCTCATTCTTTCATCACTGCCCTTCCCAATCCAAGCCTTCTGATTTCTTGACTGCAGTCTCCACTCTGATCAATATTTGATCCAAAACCTGGGAATTTGACTATTTCTATTTTGTTGGTGTCCAGGATGAATTCATGCAGTTCTTCCATGGTCATTATTTTTCTGGGCCCCACAACAAACTACAATTCCCAGAATTTCACAGCATTGAGCCATGGCAATTAAACCGGTTTATTTCTCCAGTGTGAACACACAACGTGTCCTCCATTCCAACCTTCTGTCTGGGAGGGATCCCAAAATGCCCTCCATTTGGAGCATCACTGAGGAGTCCATTGAGATACAGGGTGACCAGATGTCCTCCTTTCCCAGGACGTGTCCTCCATTCCAACCTTCTGTCCGGGAGGAGTGCCGAGTCGTCATCGTCGCGGCGCTGAGCCTGGAGGGTTAGTTAGGAGCAGGGTTCGAATCCTGCTGCGGCCGGGTTTAAAATGAAACAAACCCCCCCCCCCCCGCTGAGAGACCTCCCCAGCCTCCTGAGGGCGATTTAAAAAAAGAAAACAACGCGACAGAACCACCTTGGAGGAAGAAAATGGCCAAGAAACTAATCAGGAATAGAATCGAAACGTTTTAAAATTATTTTTTCTTTTGTAGCCCGCCTCTCCGTCGGGATCGAGGCGGCTTACAAAACACACAATCCCATCCGACGGCGCCGCTGAAAGACTCCAATAACAAATAAAGGGATCTCGTCAAATATGAACGCAAAAGGGGGGTGGGTCCTTCTTTCTCCTCGCTGCTGCTAGCAGAGAGAGGCAGCAGGTGTTTCCCGGGGATAAATTGGGGGAAGGAGGGGAGGGGGGAAAGGGGGCGGGGCTTAAGGAGGGAGGGGCGGGGCCAAGCTAGAGAGGCCCCTCCCTTTCTGTGTTGGGTTTTTGGAAGAAGAGGACAGAGGAGGAGGAGGAGGAGGAGGCGGGAAAGGCAGCGACAACGCTGCTGGCTCGGCTGGTCCCTCTCTGTGGGTCTGTCTCTGGGAGTCTCTAGCGAGGAGGCTTGCCTTCTTTGCTCCAGTCCCAGAAGAAGGCGAAGGAAGAAGAAGAAGGAGCCCGGAAAGAAAAAGACCTATAAAGGGAAGGGAGAAGGACTGAGGAAAAAAGAGAGAGAGAGACTGAGGGGAAGAATATCGAAGGAAGGGAGGAAGAGAAAGAGAGAGAGAGAGAGGAAGACTGAGGAGAAGGAAGGAAGGAAGGAAGGAAAAGAAAGAGAGAGACTGAGGGGAAGAATATAGAAGGAAGGGAGAAGGACTGAGGAGAAGGAGAAAGGAAGGGAAGAAAGAAGAGAGAGGAAGACTGAGGGGAAGGAGAAGGGAGGAAGAGAAAGAAAGGAAAACTGAGCAGAAGGAGAAGGAAGGGAGGAAGAGAGAAGGAGTGAGGAGAAGGAGAAAGGAAGGAAGAGAGAGAGAGAAAGACTGAGTGGAAGGTGAAGGAAGGAAAGAAGAGAGAAAGAGAGAGAGGAAGACTGAGGAGAAGAAGGAAGGAAAAGAGAGAGAGAAAAGAGACTGAGGTGAAGGAAGGAAGGAAAGAAGAGAGGGAGACCGAGAGGGGAAGGCGAAGGTGGGAGGTTTTGGGGCGTCCCTTGGAACTGTGTGCCTGGCACCAACTTTTTTTTTGGGGGGGGGGGAGTTGTATCTCAGGAGGAGGAGGAGGCTGCTGAGAAGGCCCCCCCCCCCCGGAAAAGTCTGGGGGGACGGAAGACTGCTTCTTCTTCTTCTCTGGGGCTTCAGGGGAAGGAGCCACCCGAAAGGCGGCCGGGAGAGAAGAAGAGGATGATGCCGCCTCCGCTGCCTCCGCCTCTGCCGCTGCGTCCCGGACTATGTGACTGCTGAGGAGCCCCAGAGAGGAGGGATCGGTGCCTCTCCTGCTGCTGCTGCTGCTGGTGTTGGTGTTGGTCCTGCTTCTTCTCCTTCCCGGTCCCGGGGATCCTTCCAAGATGAAGCCCGGCCCGGCGCTGCTTCCTTGGTGGACCTCTTGCTGCTGCTGCTGCTGCTTCCTGGCCGCCTTCGCCTTCGCCTTGGGGACCTCCAGCCTGGCCGCCGGGCAGTCAGGTGGGCAACCCTGGAAAGGTTTTGTTGTCTCCCTTTTCAAAGATGGGGAGAAGTTGGGCTTCGCTTGTGGCTTGCTCCTGACTCTCGGATGCTCTCGTCCCTTTTTTGGGGGGAAAAAGGGGGGATTGTTCGGATCCCGAAGGGGCGATGGTTTGGCAACGGAAAAGCGGGGTCTAAATCAAGATTATTGTGATGATGATGATGGATGATGATGATGATGGTTGGGCTTAGCTATGATCCTGTGATCCTGCGAAGGGGAGATCTCCCCGCCGCTTGGAAGTTGTTCGGGGACTTGGTGGGAAGAGAGACCCGACAGAGGAGCCCCGATCCGGCCTTTTTGGGGAAAAGCCCTCCCTGGATCTCCCCCCTTCAGGAGAGCGGAGCTTGAATCCCGCCGTCCTCTTTTGCAAAAGCAGGGCTTAACTTCGGACGGAGCTCCAACGCCAAGGCATTTGATTGGGGTTCAGTTCGCAGGATCAGCTTGCGAAGGGATCTTGCCTGAGACTAACGGGAAGGAAGGAAGGAAGGAACTGGGAGAATGAGCTTTCCTAGACCTGAGCATTGATGGCATCAGTTGGACTTGGGCTCCCATGGCAGGAGCTTTCCTCCAGACTTGAGCCCACTTCCCGAAAGGCAGCTCTGCCAAAGCCTCCTTTCTTTTGAGGCAGTGAAGCCCTTCAGTTAGAATCATATAGAGTTAGAAGAGACCCAAGGAAGGCCATCCAGTCCAACCCCCTGCCATGCAGGAACTCCAAGTCAAAGCATCCCCGACAGATGGCCATCCAGCCTCTGCTTAAAGACCCCTAAGGAAGGAGACTCCACTACACTCTGAGGGAGTGTGTTCCACTGTCGAACAGCCCTTACTGTCAGGAAGTTCCTCCTAATGTTGAGGTGGAATCTCTTTTCCTGGAGCTTGCATCCCTTGTTATGCAACGGTTGCTGCTGCTCCTCTCTGCCAGAGCCAGGTCCGATTGCAAAAAGGGGGCTTTCCTACCCCATTCACCCCTCTCTGCCAGGGGTCTGTAAGGCTCGCTTCGTGCCTCCCTTCCTGTGATGGATAACCGTCCAAACAGAGATTGTGAGAGAGAAGGAGAAAGAGATCCAAGTGGTACCCGATCCCTCTCCGGAGCCTCTAGGACCAGCCAGGAGAGAGAGAGAGAGAGAGAGGAGGAATCTGGGGAGAAGGAGGAGCCCCCCAAATCAGCCTTGGTTTGGGGGTGGCTTTCCATCGGGAGACGTTGGGGCCCCTTTCCCTGGCCAGCCGTGGAGCAGGGTACGCTCCCAACCTGAGCCAAGGTTGCCCCTGTAGTAGCTCTTCATGGGGCTTTCAAGGGGAACAGGAGAGGCTGAGGATTGAACTGAGCTTCATTTCTATACTGCTTCATACTGAACTATGCAGTCTCTAAGCGGTTTACAACTGTAAGCCAATTGGCCCCAACAAGCTGGGGACTCACTTTAGCCACCTCGGAAGGGTGCAAGCCTGAGTTGAGCTGGAGCCCCTGGCTGGGATTGAACTCAAAACCTTATAAGACTCCTTTCATTTTGCAACGAGTCCCCCCCCCCCCCCCTTATTCGCCAAATTAACCCAGCTGTTTGCAGAAAGCAGGGCTTTCCAAGAAGGCATCCCCCTTCTCTGGAGCCTTGTCCTCCGCCTTCTCCTCCTCGGTTGACTGTTGTTGGGTGGCTCCAGAGAAGGCAGCAGAAGGTTGCCCTCCTGAGCTTCGGAGTCCTTCGGCTTGGCTTCTTGGTTTTACCCTTCCTCCTTTGCCTCCCTTGCTTTGGGGTTTGGGAGGGAGGATTTCTCAGAAAGAGGGAGGTTGAATGTGACCTTCTTCCTCAATCTTTCCCTCTCTCTCTCTCACCTGGGTGCAGAGAAGTTTAGGAATGAACCAGCAGCACCTGTTCACACTCTCCTTTCTGCCCTCCTTCCTTCTCTCTCCTTTGGTGAAATTGCCTCTCTCCACACATAATGCAAGCGCCGACTTCTGAAGTTTCAGTGGCCACTGGCGGGATTCCCTAGCCCACCCCTTGTTTTTCCGTTTGAGATCTTAAGGGGAGATAAAGGGTAAAAGATGTCTAGATGAGGGTGGGCAAATCCTCTGTGGCAAGTGGGGTCCAGCTTTGTGTGTGCTATCTTCAGAGAAAGGGGTGGGAGAATAGGCCTGGAAGGGTTTGGTTCTGCTTTGGTTCTGTTTCACTGGGCCATTTCCAGGGCCCCCAACAGATGCCTCTTTGTGTTGAATCGAAACCGAGCGAGTTCAACTGGAGACGTGTGTTTTGTATGCATGCGCACACACACAAAAGGCAGGATGAAAATATAAACGAGAGGTGGGCTTTTGATTTGAGGTATATAATCCGCAGAAGGTAGGAACACACGATAAAGGAAGGTTGAAATGTATGTGAAAAAGTTTAGGACCAACATACGGATTTAGGTCTTGTAGTAAAGCATTTTTTTTAATTTTGCATATAAATCAACCAGCTTTTGTCCATAAGATGTTGTGACATTATGCAATTATAAGTTAAAGCTGTAAGTAGGTAATAAAAATAAGGAGATGAACGATCTATAAGATTATAAAAAGAGGGAATATCGGCACTCAGGAAGATTTATGTCTAAGATATGTGACTATATGTATGTGTGTGTATGTCTGCTTGTATGTATGTTTTCTATATGTTTTTTTAAATATAATAAACATTACTAAAATAATTTAAAAAGGCAGGGCAGGATGAAGCTACCATAGGAAAGAGGGCTGACGGAGACTTCTGTGTCACTCCAAAGCTTTGCCCATGCCTTCTCCGAAAGGACCAAGAAAAAGCAGACTCGTACCCAAGGGATCTTCTCGGTGCAAAGGCCAAAGCCTAGACACCTGGCTGAAACTACTTGTGTCCTTATATACAATCCTCTCTTTCATGGCATCTGAGAGTTGAAGTCCTTCCCTGGTGCCTTTCTTGCCCAGGGCCCAAAGAGCCACAATGCAAACTGTGTCTCTGTGTGTGTGTTTGTGTGTGTGTCTGTAATAGTGAACCTCCTGGTAGATCTACTCAACAAGGTTTCTTTTCTCTCTCTCTCTCTCCTTCCTTCTTCTTGCTCACTTCCCTTCAGCCAGTGGCAGTTTGGAGGAGTTTGTTTTGGTCCAAATGAGAAATTAAGTGTGGATAAGTAAACCGAGCTGCCAGAGGGCGACAAGATGTTGAGCGAATTGCTTTTAGATGAAACAAATTAAGGAAACGAGGGGAGACAATCTGCTCCTTGCGTTATTAGACACGGCTTGGAGTTGGAGGAAGGGGGGGCTAGGGCCGTATTTTTTGAAATGCTAATTTCTTACGAAGTCAGGGGGATGCACCTTATTTACTGCTCTGTGTGAACAGCATGGGAAACCAGCTCTCCTTTTTGTTTTTGTTGCCGTAAAAAAAAAACAAATCGAGGAAGCAAATTTTGTTTTGTGTTTATTCCCCTGAAGAAAACAAGCGTTCTCCCTGTGATTTTTGTGTTCTTTCTCACTTGATGAATGTATCAATGTATCGACTGGATCAATGCATCAACAGCCTCGTGTGCTTTCCGCTTTGTTTTGAACGGAAGATCTTTCTGGGGGACGTTTTAGGATTACCATCCTGGTTCGGGAAACGTAGAAGACGAATCATTGAATGTGAACAGTCATTGGGTCGTTGTCAGGCCCGACAGCATTATAAAAGCAAAATCCATGACGAAAAGCTTGCCCACCAGCATCAGGATCTTCTAAATGAGTGAAGTGGGGCCATATAAGGTGTCACTTCACCCGGTTTCTGAGATTAAATAAATGCAATCGCATATTAGATCGTGGGGGATACCCTTACAACTGTGAACTTTGCAGTGCAGTCTATTAAACACGATTGGCATTGGGCTGTATTTAATCGGCAGCAATTCTTTCGGTTTAGCTAAATTGGTGCATGGGATCGTGCTGCCTGTTGTTCGCATGTCACATCACACTTCCCTGGACTTTTTCCACAGCGCTTCCCTCTTAGATTAACCTCATCACCAAAAGACTCTTTATATATGTGATCGCTTCGTATGCTGAGAATATTGGGTCAAGCATTTCACACACAGTTATGTTGCATGGTTTCATTTGGATCTCTGCCTAAGGCATATGGGCAAGCCGTCCCCCCCTTTAGATTTTAAGGTGTCTCCCAATATTGTTGAGTAAACCCAGATAAACTAGAAGTCCGACTGCATGGGAGCCAAAAGACGGATAAGAATATTGGAACGGCGAAGAAGAAAACACAGCCCGAGCAAAAGGACTATTTACCTTTAAGGCAACTAATGCTGGGAATAAGGGGCTGTATTGCTTTCATTCCATTTTTTTTTAAAGGAATGTCCATCTTGTTGTTTGCTTGTCAACCTTGCGAGCCTTGATTGTATTTGGTGCATTATGCCCAACCACAACGTTTATATTTTTATTGGGATCTATTGCCTTTCCCAAGTGGGGCTAATCACTGTTTAAGCTTGGCTTAGTTCAAGCTGAATGTGAGAAATATAAATCTCAGTAGACAAGGGTGTGAAAAACAGTTTGGCAAATGCTAGCCTTTTGATTTAGAAACACGGTGGTTTGTGGTTCTGTTCTTCTACCACCGAGCTTCCTCGCCCTCTGGAAGAGAAAGAAAGAGAGAGCGGAAAAACATGTCCTTTCTTAAAATCATTGTTTTAGGAAAAATATTTCAGGCTGGTATTGTTTTCCTCTTTAAAATTCTATTAGATTGTTTTCTTTCCTTTTGTGGATTTTATTGTTGCTCTTTGTCTATTTTTAAGTTACTGGTTCTCTTGTATTTCCTCCTGCTAACGTTTTTTCCATTGGTAATTCCAGGTTATTAATAATTCTACTTATTTTTGCAGAAGCCTTTCTTCTCGGTTAGCCACAGTTGAAATATCATTTCGTATTCCTTCTGTTTCCCCCCACCCTTTGTTCTCTTCTCGCCAACTAGTCTTCCTTCCCTTATTGACTCTATATTTCTGTTCTGCTCTGTTCGTCTTTAGCCCCTTTCCCTCTATATATTATTCTTACCATCCTGGCATTGCCCCAGTCTAGACCCAATTAAACCAAGAATCTGGAGCACTGTAGTCCTAAGTATGTTTACTCAGAAGTAAAACCCATGGTCAAATTACTCTCTAGGTAATGAATCAGGCAACATGTTTCAATTTTAAAAGCTTTTGAGAAGCCATTTTTCCCCACTGCTTAGACTGGAATACCCAGTCCCAATGTGTTGATGCCATATTGCCTTCTGGTTTCACATTGATAGTCCCACTGAAATTTTCTTAATTCCTACAGTTCAACTGGATTCTGGATTACTGCCTGAGCCACTTTCTGTTTACCTCCCTCTGATCAATCTGATACGGCTGGCTGAGCGGGCAGTCATCAAGATTTTCCGATGTCCAGATTATTTATTCCTGCAAGAAAATAAAATGGCATCGGTCCAGGGTCAGGTGCGTTTTAAAAGCGCTGGTTTTCAAGGTTGAGTTGGTCTTTACAGGGATGCATATGGACCTCTGGGGTGCTCTTTTTTATACTCCCTCCTGAATCAAGAAGGAAGAAATACACTTTTTTAAAAAAAGTATGAAGGCATGGAAAGTGAACTGTTTTAATTGTAAACACTAGCCGATCCACTCTTGACCATTAGGTGTATTCTCTGAGGAGTTTACTGTGTCAAGCTCGATTCGGCAGCCTGCCTTGCTCTGCATGGCTTATGGTGAAGCCTTCCATATCTCAGCAAGAATTTAGTGGAGTGCATACAGAATGGGTGGCTCCTAGCTTTGGGGCCCTGTCCACCACACTGAAATAAAGGCCATCCGCGCATCTCCCTCCAATGTCAGAGAGCCTACTGTAGGATCTGTTTATGACAAAATATGGCCAGTGCCTGCTGGCATTTTTGAAGGAGCTGGATTTAAAGTGTGTGGCTTTGACCTCCAAATGGCTGGAACTATCTGGCAGACGGACACAAATAGAACCACCTGCCTATCTACTCCCAGGTACTTGGTTACCACAGGGGTTTCTGACCCATGGGGTCTTGTCAGGAGAAGAAACTGTTACTTATCCAAGGTAAATATCTAACAGGGTAACAGTACTACTGAAAGAAAAGGTGACTACTTCAGTGGCTAAGACTGTATGGTTTTGATTTGCCACCTTTAAACTCAGGGATGGGGTAAAATGGGGGTCAGTTGTGGAACGGGCAGGAACTTTTTTACCCCTTACCCAATAGCCCAATGTGTGATTGACAATGCAAAGAGTCAGGTAGAATCACAGTTTACAAATGCTAACTAATGCTGTTAGCAATTAAATTTTCTAAGTTTGGGATCTGATATTCTTTAACCATGATCCACTGGGAACTTCTCCTGTTGTAAGCCCCATTGAAATAAACAGCAGTGCTGCAAGAATTTGGAGACCACTGGTAAGGAGAGTGTGCTTGGTTAACCTTGGGCCAGTCATTCTCACTCAGGCTAATGTACTTCATACTGCCCACTGCCACTGTAATGATAAAGGAGATAGCAGAGAGCCATGCAGGTTGCCTTGGACTCCTTGGAAGAATGGGATGATATAAATGCAACGAATAAATATTTGCTAGTAAGCTGTCTATTAATGCCTAACATCTGTCTGTGGGATATAGTGATTAGAGTGCTAGAATGAGAGATCCCGATTCTTGTCCCTACTGAGTCACCTTAGGCCAAACTTAGTCTGAGCCTAGCCTCCTTTCCAGGGCTTTTGTGAAGCTGAAGAGAGGGTGAAAGGAGCGGGAGGCATTCATATGTAAAGCTGGGTTTGTGTGAGAGAGAGCTATTTATTTGTTTACTGGATTTATATCTTGCCTTTCTCCCAGGATGGAATTAAAGGAGGCAGTGACTGTGACTTATGGAGGGAAGGTGAGATATAAATGTACTTATACAATATTGTTGTCTGCCAATATGTGGGCATTAGAGAGCTGATATGGCACGGTCACACTGACCACTTGTAAAGTCCTAACCTGGAAGGAGGATTTTCTCAGTTGATCCAGGCTTTTGTTTAGTATTGAAAAATGCACCACAAGGGAGATTAGTTTCTATGAGAAAAAATTCAAGACTAGTTAACTGTATCATTCTGCTTTAGTAACTTAACAAGAAAGTGGGGGTGGGGTTTGTGACAAATTCTTTTTCCTCTCTGTGCCTAGGGATAGGTCTAAACTTCTCTTCATCTAATTTATTTCAAACTGGAATTCTGAATTACTTGGGATTTTCTCCTTCAAACGGAATGCTCTAGAAATTCACTGTTCTGTTTTTGTCAGTTCCTTTCTGCCTTAACCTCTGCCTAAATTTTCATGTGATCCCACTGACACAAATCTTGATTTACTTTTGTGCACCTTTCCACGAACTTTCCTTGGGGCACCTTTTCACCAATGTACACACGAAACACTGCAAAGCAAAATTGATTCAAGTGTACATGGGGTTGCATCAAGATGCATTTCATGAGATGTTTTACCAGTGGTAAATTTGTATATCAAGTAAAATACTAAAAAAAGAGAGAAAGAAGCTACTTTGTGTAGTCACCTGTGGAATCGCATCAATATTGCTTTATCAGTGACACGGAAAGGAAGAATGAAAGAAACCAGTGAATGGAAGTAAAAGATGTGGCAAACTGCAATTCTAGAATTCATCTACAGTTTCTTCTCATAAAACTGGAAGTCAGGAGGTATAGAATCACAAGGAAGAGCAACATGGGGAACAATGAAATAATGCCATGGAATGGTGGAAGTCGTCTGTATGCACGCATATTATCACTGTGTGAGTAGTGCTGCTTTTATTAGCTCTGAATGATCAGAATATGGTAACTGTGGACCATTTCCTAAAAAGTAGACCATAGCAGACACTATGGTGTTACAAAGTAAGTTCACAGCCAAAGCAATGCCTTCTGTCCTTACTCCGAATGGGAAAATATTTTTGCCCCTGTTGCTCAGGCCCACCCCCTCAAAAAAACTGCCCCAAAGACAGGATAAATATTTTAAAAATTGCCCCCTTCCTCTGCTTTGGCTGAGCTTTATCCTCATTTTAAATACAAGCACTGCAGAATTGTTAAATAATTAAAGCAGATTTAACTCTGCACAGTTCGAAGTATCCAGCTGCTCTGTCAAACTGATTGTGGTTAATTTTATTTTTGTGCTTTGTTCTTTCGCAGCAATGTGCCTGCTTAGTCTGACATATTGTTTGGGCTCTGTTTTTTTCCAGAAGATGTTTTCTTCATGAGCTTTTGTCAAGGGGATGTATCGCCTCTCAGCCTAAGAAAGTTTCTTAAGTGCAGTTGATGTTCCTCATCTGCCTCAAGTTCAAACTACTTTTGTATTAAATTCATAAACAGTTATGTTTGCCTTCAGAGAATATAGGCATCATCTGAATGCAGTTTTATAAAATATTTAGACTTGCTTCTGAGCTGTTACAGAGACATGGACATACTAGCTAGATTTCTACTCTGTTAGAAATGGACATTTGAATCTGTAGATAGGCATATTTCTTTTTGTTGTCATTGTTGTGCGCTTGTTGTTGTGTACCTTGAAGTCATTCAGACTTATGGTGATTATAAGGTGAATCTATCATTGGATTTTCTTAGCAAGATTTGTTCAGAGGAGGTTTGATTGAGGCTGAGAGCCTGTGACTTGCCCAAGGTCACCCAGTGGGTTTCAAGCCGATAAGGAATCGAACCCTGTTCTCCAGAGTCATATTTCTTTGGGATCTTTTTTTTTTTAAATCACTCTTTAATGCTGTTTAATCCAAGAGGGAATATTGGCTAGGTAAACACTTGTCAGATGTAGACTATACACAGGTAGTGATTCTTTAGAAAGTGATGAAAACTCTTGCATGTTGCCCAGTCTTTTTGCCTTGTCACAGGTCAGATCTGATAACCAGATGCTAATTGAAGGAATGAAGGGTCCAGTCCAAAGGAGGTTAAGCATGCTTCAGTCCCATTGAAGCAAGTGGGAATAAAGCACGAACTGCCCTTTGCGTTTTGTCCTCTGGTCATCAAGCTATATATAGTTTGGCTTGGCAAGGGGAGGAGATCATTTGGAACTCATGTTTCAAGTCTTTAGAGTGGAGCTGTAAAGAAAATATAGTAACTGGTGAGTCAGACATTTCCCTGTCTGCCCTGCACAAAATTCTGCAGGGCAGAGATCGAATAAGCCAAAACAAAAGATGTTGCATTAGTAAGAAGTAACTGATTTCTAAAACGACAAGTGGGGCTTGCAAGAAAATATTGTAGTTTGTCATTCCATTCCAGAACGGTCTTGAAGAGAAGCCTTGTCCCATTTGCACCATGGGGGAGGAAGAGGAGAGGGGAAGGGAGCAACTTCTTTTCTTCCTTCCCTAACCTCAAGGCCTTTGCCTACTGTGCTAGACAGTTGACAGTTCAGGTTTGGGAGTACCTTCTGAACCTAAATATGAACTTTTTATTGCCATCTTAAAGGAGAGAAAGAATATACAAGGGGAGGAGAGGATGCTGGTGCTGCCTTCTCCATTCTCACCATCCTCACATGGAGAGTGATTATGCGGAGAGAAAAGCCTCATATGTATTTGGAGAAGGGACAGGAAGATTATTGGGAAATATTGGATGAAATGGTCAAAAGATATGCTTCTCAAGTGTAAAAAATTAAAATAAAATAAAGCTCAAGAAGGGGAACAATGGAGAGATGAGTATCTTCACAGTTCAGGCCTTATTCTGTTCAAAACTTGAACAAGATAGCAACATTTTCTGCATAGGAAATGGCATTTTCTGAGCAGACCTCCCATTTCTGTTGAGAAATTAAAAAAAATGTTTCTTGCATAGAAAGTGTTATTTTCTGTACAAAAAAATTAACCAAGTGCAAATTTTGAGCAGAATAAGCCGTCACCTGTAAATAGCACTCAAAAGTGGCTGTTTTCAGAGAGTCTCTCTCAGCAAAAAGAAAATTGCTAATATTGCTTTTTGTTTCTTTCAAGGGGAAAATTAGTTAGGGATTAATATTGCTCGGATGAGGGTAGAGGTGATGGGCTGAAGACAGCTGGAACATTAAAATACAGTTTTCCAAGCCGTGGATAAGGGTGTGGGTCTAAAGCAACATTTGTTGTTTTGTTGCCTTTTTTAACCTAAAACATTCCTCTACAACATGGAGAAGGTTTTTAAAATCCCCTGTTTAAATCTCATGCACCCCCCCCCCCCCAGTTACAACTGGGATACTTAGGGGCTCAAGGAGTTTTATTATCTTTGCCCCAGATCTCTCTTTTCTGTTTGTTTCCCATTTGTCAACTTAAATCTCTTTCACACTTTTACTCATGTCTGTATCCTATGGAAACCTGGGATGTACAGTTTGGCAAGGCACTAAACCTCTCTGGTAGAGACTCCAAGTACCTCCTGAAACTACAAATCCAAAGATGCCATAGGAAGGAGTCATGCCAGTTACAGTGGTATCAAAGTGCATTCTGAGTCATTATCTTAATTTATACTCAATTTATAACACTCCTGCCACTTTTTGGAGGCAGGTTAGGCCCTTCTAAACTGTTGGTGGGGGGAAGAACCCCAAAACATTCAAATAAAAGTTGTTGTTCTTTAAAAGATGACAGAAACTGGCAAAATATTACTTGCAGTTGGCCAAAATGACACCTAAAACAGGGAACTGGGGGTCTCTGGAGCTCTGGAGGAGCCAAAATGGTTGCATGTGGGTCTGGAGGATAGTGCTGGGGCTAAGTGGGCAGAACCAGAACCCAAAGCAAGCAAATGCCACTCCTGTCTATACTTCTACATACCAAGGCAGCTGCTTGAGTACAGTATGCTTAGTTACTCCTTTATTTTTGAGTGGTCCCATGATTTTTTTTCTGAATGGATAGGTATTTGGTCATTTGAATACCCTATTAGATGAAGTTACAGATTAAATGGAAACATGTTTATATTCTTCATTATCACTTTTGACTTTCAGGATGGTATATGATACGTTATCCCAATTCAAATACAATAATTAAAAACAATTAGTAAAATCCATTACACTTGTCCCTCCACATTCACTGAGGTTTGGGGCACAGGTGTTACGCTAAACCGAAATCTTCTGAATTTTGGTGTGTATGCTTCCCCTATGGCCCCAAACGCAAGCTGTACTCTGGGCAGCCGTGATCCCCAAAGTGGGGGCACGTCCACACTACCCCATATGCACATCAAACCGAATAGTTTGGGAGTTGCAAATGAGAAACTTTAACACCTCCAAAGTCATTGAAGCAGGATGTTTTTCTGGACAAGGCCGATAAGACCGATTTACAGTGTAATTCTCAACCCGGACATTGCTAGACCAAGAAATCTTTTACGGTGTAGATTTGATTTCCTTTGATGTAGGACAAACACCTTTGTCTTCAGGCTTGTTTTTCCTATAAGAGATCCCCCAAATCCTTAATCAGTGGGCTAGTTGGAAGGCACAGGGACATTCTGTCGCTCTGAACTCTGACCATTTCCGGTACGTCCGTTCTCCCTCTGCCCTCTGAATGGCTGTATCCAGTGCTATACCCGTCACAATTGGATCCGGAGTCAAGTCTTGTGTAAGTATCGCCATTAGTTCAGCCTCCAGCTATTCCAAGCTAACTCCTGATTTCCTTACTCCTGGCATGTACACGTGAGTGAATGTGGATTGTTGTGTGATTTCCCCCTTAATAAAAGAAATACTTCATTCAGAGAATTCTGCCTCTGCAATATTCCTTTGATCTCTTTTCTCTCAGTATATATAAGGTCTCGAGGGTCCTTGTAGCCAACCAATAAATTGAGCTAAGTCAAATTCACCTCGAGAGATCCTTGGCTACACAGAACCTCCGTGAATGTGGAAAAAACACAAATAACATAAACACTATGTTTTTACCTGAGAGAACCAGAAATCCCTAGGTCCTCCAGTGCAACTCTGTGGTCAACATCTGCCAGACATTGACCATAGAATTGTGCTGGAGGAGCTATAAATGCCTAGTGGAGTGTCCTCTCTAGGAATCTCTAGGTCCTTCAGTGTGACTTTTGGTCAAAGTTGACCATAGGGTAGTATTGGAGGACCTAGATGTTCCTAGAGAGAACGTATTAATAAAATCCATGAATAATCAAATTTGCAAAAGTCAAAGCTGCAAAGGAGGAGAGGCTAGTGGAAAATATGCTAAGGTAAGCAAGGTTGTTGTTTGGGTTCTTTTTACCTGATGCAGAAAAGAGTACACAGTTGATAGCAGACATGTTTGTCTAGGGAGACTGGTCTATAGAGCGAATGATTCTCTTTGTGATGCTATGGGCATTGGAAACAATGTTCTGTCTCTCCAGATTTGAGAAGGCTCAATCGGCCCTGGTCATGTCTGTTTTTCTGATTCTTCTAACCATAACATTCCTGCTTGGACAGTGTGATCTGATATTCTGTTGCTTTTCGATCTAGCTACTTCTGTGACTGGAAGAAAATGTACTGAATATATTGAAACAATTAGGGCTTCAGAGGGCAATGAGTACATATAAGCTCCATTTTGTAATCTCTCATTTTGTGTGGGCAAACTGGATATAAATGAGAAATAGATTTATTTATTTATTTTTTAAAAGTCCCATCAGTGTATCTGTAGCTGCACAACTATTATAGGAATTGATCTAGGAACTCTCTGATTGGGTGTCCAAGTCAACATCCTTCTGTAAAATGGTCAAAAACCAGCCTTACACCAACTCTGCAGTGGCAGTGTGATAAAACAGTGAGATGGTTCATTGCTCTTGCTTCCTTTCCCCTATCTGCTACAGTAACCAAAGCTAGCTCTAGGGTTTTTTCCCCACCCTCCAGAGTAGGTTTTTGCAGTCTATGGGAGTCTGCAGCAGGGAGGGAAGCAGTTCTTTCAGAAGATAGAATTTGTTAGATTTAGACTAAGAGCTCTTCACAGTTTGAGGGAGATGAAAGTGTCTAAGCAATGTCCAGAGAAGCAATTCCAGGGGACAGAGTTGGTATTAAGCAGTGCTTCCACTGTTCTCGGGTTCAATTCTCAGCATAGCTTCCCTTTCCCTATTTTAAAAGTTTAAATACATTTTAAATACACAGTTATTTTCTGCTTTTAGATATAGTTTATAGTGTTATTTACAATATGAAAACACCCCTCCAATCAATCAAATCTAACCAAGAAATAACAGCAGCTCCTGACTTTCTGAATTTCTCATAACTCTTAACTGTGTAAACCAAAACCAGATCTAATAAAAAATGTCTTGTAGCCTTTTTGAAAACTAAAGACTAACAGTAGTAGCAGCAGCAAGCATTTTATGCAAATTAAATTCATGTGATTTTCAAAATTTTGACACAATATTTCCATTCCATTCCGTTTAAGTTACAGAGTAAAAACTTGATCCTCATCAGATGTAGATGCACTTGTCTAGGAGACAATTTCTTCAGAAAATATTTGCCAGATCTCTTTGTATAGCAAGTGATCAAATGTTTATGGCTTACATTACTCCCTTCCCTGTATAAAACAAGCACCTGATAACTGAAGGCTCTGCGACTTGACCAAATCTTGACAAAGAGTTAATTGTCCAGTAAGAAGTTTGTTGTTGCTTAGGGACCAGTATTCACACTGTCAGCTTATATTTGCCTTATGCAAACAGAATATGGCACCGGCTATTAATGTACTTGCACTGAATGCCATAAGTGGAGTAAGAATTCAAGAAGCAGACTTTTTTTATTATTATGAAGGATTTAATTCAGGGGCTTTGGGTATTTGAAGTAAACCTTTGGAGTTTAAAACAAACCTTTCATTAGAAAGCCCAAGAGGTACACATTTTGAAAGTTTGTAGTTACAAACAGGAGGCAGATTGAACTTCTTAGAAAAGAATTGGTGTGAGTCAGCCAACACTGAAACCAGGGAATAGGAATCATAGTTCCCTCCAGACTACAACCCAGCATGCCCAGCCAGTAGAGCCCATGACATGGAATGCTGGGGATTACAATTCCTCTGGAAGACCATACCATCTCACCTTTGATTTAAAGTCAATGGCCTAAATCCAATTATTAGTCCCAACCACTGAATCAATGGGAATTTAGTAAGTCAATACATATTGATTCAAAATGGTCGCTGCTTTCCTGCCTCAGTCCCCCTCCCCAAGAAAGAGGTCTGGGGAGGGCAGGAAATGTCTAAGAACCCCTTTAGAGTGGGAGGAGGTGTCCCTGCTCATAGGAAACAAACAATTGTTTTACTTGAGGTCTCCAGGCAGAGAGAAGAATCAGCATAAGCAGTCCTGGAGAAGGGGGGTGGAAGAAGAATTTTGTACATGAGCAAAAATGAAAGCCAAGGCACGCATCTCCACCTGCTACCAGGATTGAGTGTTCAGTATAGGTGTTTGTATATGTTTTGTATTTGTGCATATCAAAAAGCCCAGAGCAAAGAGAGGGGACTAGCGAGAGAGAGCCATTGTCCTTGGGGCCATTATGCTGTTTGGAGAAGGGTAGAGAGCAGAGAGGCAGGGGTGTAACTCAAAAGCAGTGGTTTATTTTTTGGAGAAAAATTGATATTGTCCTGAAATCCTGGGGAATGGGATTCTATTAATCTAGGGACCTAATCAGACGGGAGGAATTCCTCTTTATTGAGAATGGTGCCAACTGGAGCCAATTCGAATTCACGTGAATTCGCTAGTTTAGCGAATTTACATGAATTCCAATTGCGTTCAGAATGCATTCAGAATGTCTTCCCATTACCCGAAAATGAGCCCCCATTGCCCAAAATTGCATGAGATGCTTTAATACAAAGTAACGTAAAACCCATGATTGCGTTCGGAATGACTTCCCTTTTGCCCGAAATTGAGCGAGATCCTTTAATTCACAATAATGTGAAACCCCATGATTGCGTTCGGATTGCCATAAGATTATACCTCCAATTTCTGACATCTGATAAGGTCCTAGGTGTCTGTATGTGGACAGTGTGTGTATTTTACAGAGGGAACATCATGGATGACACTGCTGAGATTGGACTGATTCGAATAACTTTGTGTGTGCTTTATTTATAAAAGTCTTGTGAAAATGATTATTTTCGAGAGAAATCACAACTTTAATATGTCCCCATGTCTCATCCCCCTTCATTGAACTAGGACAGCTTGGAGGACTAAAAAAGATACCTATACTAAACACATATAGATGAAAAACACATGAAAGGTTTCTTGTTAAAATCTAATTAAGTTATCTGTAAATTCCAAACAATTTTAAAATGCATATTTTTTAAAAATATAAAGACATAAAAGAAGTTGTTCATCTGCGTGTCTGTGTGTCTGTGTTTTTAAACATAAACAAAGGGGCCCGATTCACTGGAAATAATTTTTCTGCTGCTGATCTGGTTGCTGCTGTGGGTTAGGTCTTATGCTTTCCTTTTGTTCTGTTTTACCTGGCATGTTGCTGGCATGTCCCTTGTCTCCTTTCTGCCCTGCCACTGCTCCCGGCTATGCATAGCATTCTTTGATATGCTCAAAAAACATCTGGCAAGAAGACTCATTTGTGGAAAGCTCTCACTCCTTTATAGAGCCATTAATATGCATAAAAGCAGAGCTGTTGACATGGCCAACCATAATGGTTTGTTTGGATTTTTTTTTTCATCGTGCCCACTGTGTAAATATGTTTAAAGCTGGATAAACAGATATTAAAGTTTGAAGTAGACAGCACTGTTTAGCTGCTCAACTAGCTACAAATCTGGAAGGGCAATACCTCTTCAGTGGAGTGTGTATTTGCCTTACACGTGGACTTAAATGAGCTTAGGAGGATTCAGCTGACGTAATGCGTGAATATTGCCTTGCAGCCAGTGTAATAATCTGAATTGCACCAGTAACCTTGAATCCAGATTTTTTCTCAGTAGAATAGAAGAGAGTTTTGAAAGTTTCACAGCACTTCTTTGGGGCTAATTCTTTATGCAACATTATCTCTCTCTCTCTCTCTCTCTATATATATATATATATAGAGAGAGAGAGAGAGAGAGAGAGTGAGTGCATATATACTCATGGAGCTGGAAGATCACTCAGAGGCCACCTATCTTTGACCCCCTTTGGGTCTCTCCTGGCAGAAAGGCAGCATGCAAAATAAATAAATGAATAAATAACCTCTACTGATGTAAGAAATCAATGGAGGGACCTTATCCAGGCATGCGAGACTCTAGCCTAATTTCCTTATATTCCGAATACACTGCATTGTCACTACATTAGGGGCAAAGGGACTCATATAGGTAGGCATTGCATCACACTATACAGCCTTGCCTCTTTGTCCATTTAAATCAGGGAGGGGTGGGGGGAGATTAAGGGTGTACGTGAGGACATGAAAGTTGCAACCTAACAGGAAAACATATAAAATGAGAGTGAGCAATTTGTAGCCTTTTTAGGTGTCGCTAGGCTGCAGCTCTGATTATATCTCACTATTGACTAACCTGGCTAGGGTTGCTGGGAGCTACAGTCCAACAACATCTGGAGGGCCGCAGATCACAAACCCTTGCCACAGAATGTAAGGGGTTAACATCTGGGCAGTGGAGAAAGGGACTGGGCACTTGTGCTGATGTTCTAAATCAGTACGGTTTATGCGTCTTGTTGGGGGAATGGAATCACGGCTGGTTGACCCATCCCCGAGACATTCCAGCAGGCACCTGATAACACAGGCTTGTATGTGCACATGCTCACCCATATAATGTATCTGCATAGGTTGCTTCTTCTAGATTTGTAGAATATAGAGCAGGGTGGGGAAAAGTGCAGCCTAGGGATCATATGTGGTCTCTGGGGTCCCTTTATGTGGCTCCAGAACCTCCCTTGAAATTCCCGAAGCCCTCTAAAGTCCTCAGATACTCCAGTTTTTAAAATCTGGGGTAACCTCTGGGGAGACTTGCGGTCATAGAAATGGTGCTAAGCATTGCATTTTGGATGACAACTACAAAAAATACTCTGTCAAACTCTACGACACCCCCCCCCCACACACACACAGATACATTTTGCTTCTAGGGAGCCTCCTTTTGCATCTGGAGAAATCTGGCTCATGTTCTGATGCACGCTGTCAATTTATAATGATCTAGCAATTCTTTAGCCCATCTTCCCGAAAATCCAGCCCATCTGCCTCTCTATCCATCTATCCTGATTACGTGGCAGACACTGGGCACTAGCTTTCCAAATACAGCATTGTTAAAGACAGATGGATATGTTTGGTATGTTTTCTATAGTGCTGCTTTCCCCACTTGTCTTTCAAAATGTTAATTATAAGTACATGACAATCTTCACCAATTTTCTGACATTTACTATAATGTACCACATATTTTTTTAAAACTTAATATCTCAATAAAAGTACAACATGGCTGGTCTAATAATAGCCTCATTTGCAAGAGATGAATGTATATTAAAAAATTAACTATCCAAGTAATGAAAGAAGATGGTCCAAAATGCTGAACAAATGATTCCAAAATGAAGCATGTGTGTATGTAAGTTAATACAAAGATGTCTGCAGATCACTTTACGTTAAGCTCTAGTTTACTACAGTTTTATGTTTGGAGAATGAACAGGCAGACATATTATAGTGTGACAAATTAGCTATCTAATGAGGCTAGGGGCAGCTCCACTTTAATGGGTCCCAGAGCAAAATGCACTCACACACTACTTCCTCACCCCATCAGTGAGCTCTTCAGACTGGGTCTTGATAGAGGGTCCAGAGAGGGCAGGTAATGGAACTGATATTGATAGTAAGAAGGATGAATTACAATCTACTAGCACCTTGTGGACGTTGAGCAGAATGACTCCAATGACAAATTGGGACTTAACACAGTTACCAGTTCTTTTGATTTCTGATCTGGACATTTCACTGGCACTGGCACTGGCCCAGTCTTATACGTGCAAAGCGTTGCTATACCAATGAGCCACAGTTTTCTTCTTTTCAGGCTACAGTTCCCATACTGTAACCCAAATTGTTGTTGAGAAAAAGTGATATTTCTGTACTTTGCAATAATCAATGGATTCTGTGGTCTGCATGCATGTGTGAACATTGACTTCATTGTAGGGCTCTCTAGATTGGCAGGAAAGTGTGACATGAAGTTGCCTTTTCCTTAATGCTTAGCAGCTGCACCGCAGCCTTTAGATGCAGCTGCGCTGTTTCGCCGTTTTTAAAAAAGAAGCTGGGAAAAGCATAACCTTTTTAAAGGCGCTTCTTCTCCCCTAAAACGCAAAAAAAGCGTTTTCATGGCACACTTTCCCTTTTTCTCATCTAAAGGCTACACTTTCATGCAGCCATGAACACACCTCTTTTTGCCAATCAAGATCAGGCCACTGTATTTCAGACTGGGAGATCTTTAAAAACTTAGCCTGTTTGCATGATGAGGTCTGCAGGAGAAAAGATAGATTCTGGGACCTGTGGTCAAAAAGATTTTTTAAAAAATAACCTTTCCAAAATATTGCCAAACCATTTTTTCTTGTTGCTTTCTTTTCCTCTTCAGCGTGTGCACCCCTCATAGAATGAAAGATTGATAGTTTCTTGCTAAGGGACTTCCAGAAACTTGTAGCTGGCCCTGCACCAGAAGAACCCATTTTTATTAAAACTTGTAAAGCAACATGCTGTCTGATAGTACAGTACTATAAACTAATATTATAATCAATAGCTAGATATTACCACCCTTTCCTCAGAAGAGTTACATTTTTCTTAAGTCTTCTTTTTGGTAGCCATCCCCATGGGAAGCTTGCCATTTTTGATCCACCTTGTCAAATTAAAAAGTTGATATTACCGTTCACTGCTTTAGACTGAAAAAAACATATTAAAAATGTAATCAGTGAAGCAATGTTCACTGCAGATAAAGGTTTCTTGAAAATCCCCAGAGTCCAGGATTATTTTTATGCCTTGTATACAGAGGACAAAATAAAGGCCACTTTTATTTTGAGAGAGAATTTTTTGTGTGTGTGTTGAGCACAAATGCCAATAAAGTAACGCTTGTTTTCTCGTCGCTAGCATCCCATTTTGTGCAACTGTTGTCCCTTGTGATGCATTTAATGCTCTAAAAACGTACCTGCCACTGACTTAGGGGCTCAAATTATTGGTCGGTGGAGGCTCTTTTCTTTTGTGGTTATTAACAAAGTGTAGAGGATGAAAAGAGACTGTTGAGCAAATCCCTGCAGCTGCACATGATGACAAAATAACATATGTGGCTGCTTAACTTCTTGAAAGATACGTTTTATTATTCTTCCTGCGCATACTGTAAATTATTGTTGGCTGAATTAGCACTCCATGAGCAAGAGAAATTGATACACAAACAGGCTGGCGTGCAGCTAATTTTGTTTAGTAAATTGAGATCTGATACCTGCTATTTCACGCCCAACGCAAGCGCAGGCAGTCGCTTGTTGCAAACATTATGCATATGAAATACTTACAGGATGAATTCTGGCAACCACCGGCAGACCTGAAACAAGTTCAGGGGAGTTAGCAGCCTAACAGAGTTAACATTCTATTTGGAAGAACAATAGTTATTTTATATTCACAAAGCTTGCTCAAATGCCTTCTGTCACTTGTCAGCTCTGAGGAAAACAGGCCTTTTTAGCAGGTAACCACTGCTCATTTTAAAGGTTTCTGTGCTCTAAAACAGATGGTCATACTGGCCCATGTATAGCTCACAAGTCCCTTCTATGTGGGCAACAACCCACCCCGAAAATACAATTTTTTCCCCCCTGAGGCTACCAGGAATGGCAGTTTTGGTCAGAAACAGACCCTCTCCCAACCTCCCCTGCAGAAGCTGAAAAATGGCTCTTGAAGTAGACTAGAAGCCACTTCTTGGAGCATGGGGAGTGGGGGGATGCTGGTTTAAGCCAAAGCTGTGGCCCGCAGAGGCTCTCAGAGGTTGAAGACTGTCCCATAGTCCTTCCTAAGCTGCCCATCCTTAACACATTGATCATAAATTCCACCACTGCACAACCACAGTGGCATAAAACAGAGAAGGGGAATGTCTGCCTGGAGGTATAATCCAGACCACAAGGACTTGGAATCCACTTGTCAGGCTCTTTCTGCCTGGCAATCCCCTCTCTCTGGCTGTACTGCCATTAGTCTCTTCTGTTTCAAATAACTCTTCTTTCTGTTCTGTTCTTACTATCATTTTTATGCCCTTGCTCCATATTTCTGGGGGTCTTTGGAAGTCTTCACTTTGCTTTGGGGCATCTTGTGATTTTTCCAGAGCTCTGTGGTGCCATTTGGGTCATTACCTTAAATTCATATTTTGACTCCACTTGCCCATTGCCTCTCTTACTTCGTCTTTAACCCTGCCTACCCTGGGATTGTAACCTCAGAGCCCTTGGCTAGATAAGAATTTGATATTTGAGCTGAAAAAGATTTTCCATCCCTAGTGCAGGAATATTCTGGAAAGGAAGTTTCATTCCTAACCCCATCTATGGCAATATCGATTTTTGGCCTTCCCTTCCAATTAAACACATGGGATAATCAAACTATGATGCAGATTTTGTAGGCTGGGACCTCGTCATTAGGAACCATTTTCCTTCTTCTGAAATATGGCCTGTTTCCCTTTGTATGTGCGCCTGAGTCTTACATCGCTTTTGAATCAATAAGAGGGATGTTGATCTCTTGATAGGTTGATTAGCTTTCAAAATGTTTGAGCACCACAAAAAAGATCAAAAGCCCATTTTCATAATTAAGACCTCACAATTATGGAATGAGGTAATTGTGCATATAATTGTATGCACAGCCAGTCATTTCACTAACTGTCCCTTTGCAGGGAATATTACCCTGCCTTGCAAAGTGTTTGAAATATGGTGCAAAATAGTTTTTGTTGGACGAGGGAGCATACAGCAAAACTAGAGGCTTAAATTAGAGAAGAAACGAAGAAATTCTGGTTGCTCGACCGAACTACATACCACTCTTCTTGATATGGTATTAGTCATGACTAATCCTCTCATTCATTGCAGTATGATTCTCTGGGCTGAACCCTTTTGTCTGGTTACAGTAGCCTTAAATTTGCCTGCAAGGAACACCTGACTTCACCTGGAGACTGCCTAAGAATTTATTAATGGTGTTTCTGCATAATCCAAAATGACTCATAAGAAACTTTCCAAAATGCTCAAACCTTTACTAATACAACATGAAGACTTCTGATCTTCAAAAGACAGTTAGCTGTCCATTGTAGGAAAAGGTGAAATGAGTAAGATCTTTTATCAGATGCAGTGTTAAGGCTTTTGCATTCTTAAGTATATCAAGATAGAAATGCTGTGGTTGGTTCTGCCATGCTGAATCTCTTGATATCAGCAAGATTGCATTTACTGCTAAGTAGTAAAAAAAAAATTGGACTTATTATTTGTGTAGGCCAGATTCTGATCATACCTTTTGAAGGCACAGGTGGTCTCTGCCAAGTTGTACTAGTATTGCTCATGCAATTGTAACTTCAGAAATATAAAACATACAATCTCTTTCTAATAGACAATGTGTGAAGTCAGGACACATTCCAGAATTTTGTTCTTCAAATGCTTTTTTAAGACAGATGTAGTTCATAGAGCTATGTGTGCTTCTCATGTGACTTTTGTGTCTGACTGACTCTCAGCTAGGGATACAAATATTAACTCATTTCATTCTTGCAGACAAGAACTAATATTTTCAAATATTTTCTCTCTTTAAGCGAGATTACAAGCTATATTGTGCATTTTTCATTTTTTAAAAAACTTTGGAATAGTTTTGTGAAAAAAGATTTCTGCAAAAAACTTGCTTTAATTAAACAAGTTTTTCTGAACAAACCTTTAAATTTTTGCCAATATATTTGCAAAATTAGTTGCAGAACATAAAAAAAAATCTGATAGTGGCCAACTATTTTCTCAAGAAGCATCACAAGGTTTTCAGACTTTCTTGCTTATCAAGGGCAAAACAAATCTGTGAATATTCTTTGCATCCTACTTACAGAAGAGCATTACTGTCTGTATGCCATAATAATTCAAAAAGTGCCCGTTAGATCAGAAATTTACGTCAGACAGAAAATCCATACATTTTAAAGTTATAAATTATTTGCATGGATAAATATACGTAAATATGAGCTCATGTGCAGTAGGAATATGAATTGTCCTTAATTTACTTTAACATAACTCATTGCAATAGTTAAACCTAATGTAATGTTGCATGCTCTGTCTCCTTTTAAAAATACTATTTCTCTAAATAAGATTAACTCAAAGCTGTAGAAAAGGATCCATTTCGGTCTCTGGAATCATTTGTGCCATGAATAAATACCATGAATTAGGCAGAACCCTGAATCAAGATTCCATATTAGGTGATAGTAACATTGGATTGGCTTGGTCCTAGACTTGCATACTTGGATTTGTCTAATTTCTGCATAGGATAGGTTGCTCCCAGAGCTTTGAAGTAACAAGTTATAAGGAATGACTTAACCTATATTATGTTGAAAGGGGATAGTGAGGTCATAACAAAGTTAATTTTGTGAAATAACATGATGGCTGATGGCTTTCTTGTTCTTCTAATGGAACAAGTAAATTATGGTAGTAGTATTGGTGACATTTAGGGGATCTTTCTTTTTTTTACTTGGATTTTTGTAGGAAAAGGGTATTGTGTTATTGAGTTAGAGTAAGAAATGGTGACCTGTGCTTTTCTTTGAGGTCTAATGTGTCTGATGGCTCATTGGATTTTTGTTCTTTTCACATTAGCCGGAAATGCATGGGCCAAATAAAGCGACTTCCAGATGCTTTGGGGACGTGGTGTTTAGATGATTCATGTCCCCAAAGTGATGGGAAGCTGATCTGAGGCAGCTTGCTTTGGAAGTGGGCCATGAGGTTGCCATAGTCTTGGTGTAATTGGGGCCGGAGCTGCTAAAGGCCGCTCCTTCTGGGCTGTGTGCTTCAGCCCACCGTCTTTCTTCAATGCACACATCCAGGCCCTATTCCCCCTTGCTGCTTGGATATACTTTTTTAATAATCCTGAGCAATTAGGCATCATTTAGTTCCTATGACATTGTCTGGATTTATCATTCTTTGGCTTAATTTTCTTCCAAAACTAGTCTACTCAGTTATCTTACCATAATTGGAATTGTCCCCTTTCAGATACTCTGCTTATAACTGAAAACCAGCTCCATTTCAAATTAGCTGGGAGTGAGAAAAGGGCTCAGAATGATTATTTCACTGTTTACACCAAATGTGGAAAGATCAGATAGGTTATGTGGGCACTGCTACCACATATGTAACAAAACCACTGTGAATGGTTCTAAAAATATGGTAGTTTAGGCTTATAGAACTACATGCCACAACACTAAAATTAAACTTCTAAGTTAGGTTTCATAGATAAGGGAGGGTTACCGTTCCCAAAATAGGGAAAACATGTAACTAATGCTCAGATAAGCTCTTTGTAATTTATACACTCCGACACTATACCGTGGTGACTGACATTTATGCATGGGCTTGACTAGAGACAAGATGAACAAGACTATGATGTTTATAAAGCGAATGATGTTTACATTAGGGAATAAACTGACACATATCAAATAACAGATTACGACTGCTCAAATGTACTTGAATTAGGTATTGGTTACCATCATTCCTAATAGGTAAGCAAGACTCCTCCTGCCAATAACTTCGTCCTCAGACTAGATTTCCCTAAAGTCAAACATATCCTGTTGATTGACGTTTGAACAGGCAGACGTTTCTCCTTTCAGCATAAGACTCAAACCAAACATCAGAACTGTGGCTATTTCAGAACAGTTCATAAGTAACTGTTTCGGACTCCACAGTACTCTAGATAGCACAGCAACTGGTTAAGCTGGCTGTGGGTTCTTGGTTGTAACCTGAAAAGTATCCCCCCCCCCCAGGCTCTGTGGGTTTTTCCCCTTTGGCAAAAAGCTGGGGCAGATGCTGTTGATGTCTGTGACTGACTTTGGCAAGGTCACAGTGGACAGTGACAGACAACCATCGATTCACAGCTGTCTTTCAGAGGGCAATAAAATGCATATTTTGGGGTCAGGAATCAAAGTTATGTTTCCCATATATCTTTTCAAAATAGTCAAACACATGATCAAACCAATTTCAAAGCAGACCATTAGTTTTATTTAGGAGGAAAACTGCATTCTTAACCCCTCCCCGCCACCCCGCCCCAAAAAGACAGGGTCAGTGAATGCTGCAAAAAGACTTGGAGATAACTCTAAATTGTCCATTTATAACAATACAGAGTTGCTGAGGGTGAATAGATTTTAAAGAACTCCACAGTTTTATTCTGTATGAATTCCACCACAATTTCCTAATCATCAACCAAGGAATTATTCTTCCAAGCATTCGTATGCATTGAAAAACATTGTTTTTCCTCATTCACACTCACACATACACTCTCTCACACACATATAAGAAAAAAGATGTTTAGTAGATCAAGTAGTACGTTAGTTCAAACTATATTATTTCTGTACCCTAAAAAAGGAGCCATAGTAGTTGAGATTTAGTGCATAAATCAAAATTCTTATGGAATTTACAGGTTATAGGAGTGTAAAAACCAAATGTATAAATATATGGAGTTTTGCCGGTTCTGAGCAATAAGTAATAAGGTACATTTCTTTGCACTGAGTATGGATTATATATTCCTATATATTTTCACTGCATGCCAAACAAAACACGATCACAGTATTTTATCAGCATGCGGTGCAGTGGAAAGTGGAATCCACATATATGAAATAATATCTGGACCTTTTACTTAAAATGAGGAACTGATATAAGTGAATGAATTGACCAACTGCAGCATGCTGAAATTTATGGTAGTCTTGTACCCTAATTCATTGAGGAAGGCCATTGGTCTAGATATTTTTTGCTTTGGAATTACTTGGAACTGCTTAAGATTAAAATGTTCTTTAAATAAACTTGTAAAATTGAAGGTGTTGAAAGTGAGTGCATAACTGTTACTGAGTCTCAAAATTTGAATGAAATTTTATCTTGGTTTTAGAACGCTTTCAGAAATGAATGAGTGGTTAGTTTTTTCCACAACAAGTGCACATTATATTTTGTCTTGAAATATGCCCTAAAATCTTCTGCTACGCACATGGAGCATGGCTGTGGCCCAGGTCTCAGGTTCAAAATCAGGCATTTCTGAGCAATGCTGGGGATGAGTCCTATTTGAAAACTTGGAGATTTACTATCCATCATATGTGGATCAGGATGAGCTGTAAAGTTTTGTGTCTTACAGGGTAAAAGGCAGCTTCCTATAGGAAATATTCCTGCATATTTTATCTGCAGATGCGTAAGTAATTCCCTGAAGCAATAATTTGTGAAACCCTTTTCCTGTTAGTGGAGCTTGTCTTCTTTATAACTTCCAGAATCCCACATCTAGCATAGCCACTACCCCCCTCAATCCCTAAAGGCAAAAATGAGTAACTGATGTAGGTTCATATCATTAGAAATTTCTAGAAGTGACAAAATGTTAGTCTGTTTCAGAAAAATAATAGCCAATCCTATGTCATCTTAAAGACCAACCAATTTGCTTACGAAATAAGCTCTTCTGGGCACTGTCAACTTAATCTTTTCAGGTTCTGCAAGTGGTTTTCCCTGCTAGGATGAGCAGACATCTCACAGAAATCACATAATTGTATGCAGGAGTGCAGATACCTTTTCTTAGCTCAGGGTTTTGAAATATGCTACCTTTCAATGAGGAACCACCTTCATTTATGCCAATATTTTATCTAATGCCTTTTGACCTGCCATCCATCATGAGATTCCAGAGAGAGAAAATATTAATGCTTGCACACTAGTGTGGAAATTAAATATGTCAACAAAAATTCATAGCTACCTCTGAGGGCCATATTCTGAAAGACTTCTAAATGTACTTTTAGTGACTTTGACAGTAATTCACTTGCCAGAAGAATAAAATGGACAGACCCATGAGAGGCGAGATGTCCTTTACGGTGACATTGTTGCAACGTTCCACAACATTTGTTGAATATTTGATGATATTTAATGTTTTTAATAAAATTTAACTCTAAAATCAGGTAAAATTTTTTTGTGAGCAATGGTATATATTGATTGTCAGTAAATAATTATATTATATATGCTGTAAATCTGGTGGGATATTAGTGCTTGAACTCTGCCCTTGTACCAGTTGCCCAAGGAAGTCAGTTCATACAACACTTATTCTGTCTTTAGTTGATATTACAACGTATGCAGGATGCATCAGGTCACCTACTAACTTCTAGTGCGCTAATATGAATGCTGTATAAATAGCAGAACCGTGGCATTTTGTGGACTGAATTTGTGTGTGGTGGTGAGAAATGATGGAGGGTAGGATCCCATCTAGCACTCAGTCCATGAACTACTTTTTCCATAGAACCATGGCATTTTGAAACCTTTATGCAGTGAAAATAGGCGCTGTTGTGGTGAAGCAAGGCATAGGATAGAACAGAAATTCTCCTTTACACTTTTGTGTCCAGAATAACCTAAAGACCAGCCTCAGGTGTAGAGTCGGTTGAGGGTCTGAGGACACTAAACCTCTTGGGGGTAGGTTGATGCCAATGGGCAATTCTTCACAGATCCAAACGCTCCCTACGTATTTGATTTATGACATGTATGAAAGGGCTGAATAACAAAAAGTGTTTGAGAAGCTTGCAATGAAAGTTAAAATAAATAAAACCATAAAATGTAATGCACTGTAAAACAGGTACCTATATGGAATTTTCTGCTCAAAAGGTTTCCTTGTTAGCTTCAATGCACGATGCTGATGCGTATGCAGATTCCATGTGTAAACAGCACAGTTCTCTTGTGAAATACTACGAACTGCAGGCTTCGGATATGGGGAGATGTGGCTCTGTTTCGGAAATTACACAAAATTCTGAAATGTGTTCAAGTGTGTATGTACAACATATTATATCACTTTTCACGTAAAAAAAATCAAAGTGGTTTACACATTTATAGCATAAAAAACAAACAAACAAACAATAAAACCAGGTTAAAAAAAACAACACAAAAAACGAAACCGTAAAATACATTACAAAATAAGTAAGTGTAAGTGATCCAATTGGTGGTTTGGGAAATGGCTGTGCAAACAACTATTTGTTCAGCTGACAACAGGAATATCCTACATTGGGAAGTCACCTTATTTATTTTTTTAAAATTATGTTTATCAACAAAAAACATTTAGAATAACACGTAACAACAACACATGATTTACAAAACATATCATAGATGATAAAACATACATATAAAACAAGACATACATTTACTTTCTGCCTGACGGTTTACTCTTAATACATAAAATCTGTCTAATTTCATTTTGATTTCTTATTGCTTGATTCTATTAAAAATGTTGTTTTACCTATACTCATTATGACATAAACATATATAAGTTTGAAAATTTTATATACATATTGCTGTATTACACATACCTCTGCATACACACATACACATACACTTATATTTCGCACAATGTTTCTTTTCATAAATGAAAGTTTCTTTCTTTTGATAAAAATTAAGTCATTATTCTCTGAAATCCATAAGGAAGCTACTTCTCAGTTTCAATGAAAAGATTGGTTTCTGTTAAATTCATCCTTTGTTGTTTATGTAGGTTAGGTTCAGGTAGTAAGAGGCAGAACCTACTTCGGCCCGGTGTATGTGAGGGGCAGAAGAGTGGGTGATCCTCTGTTAGGTCCAGTCCACATTGCAGAAATAATCCAGTTTGAGATCGCGTTAACTGCCCTGGGTCAATGCAAGGGAATTCTGGAAACTGTAGTTTTGTGACACATTTAGACTTCTCTATAAGATTTCTGCTGCCACAATTCCCAGGATTCCCTTGCACTGAGCCAGGGTAGTTAAAGTGGGGTTAAACTGGATTATTGCTGCAGTGTGGATTGGAATTTAGGGTCTGGTGCTCTGTCTTTTCCATGAATTGAGATGGAAGGTTTTGCATTTTCTCCTTAGTTCACATTCTTTATTTTGGACTGCTCTTTTATATTTAATAATCTGAATGTGATATTAAAATATGCACTAGAATTAGACTTTGTTGTATGAATTGTGATCATTTTAATGCCTTGATGGCCCAAATTGTTTATAGGGATGTCTCTTAGCTTTCCCGAGCAGTAATTTACAGCAGACAGGTGGTATAAAAATGTAATATAAAAATAACAATTGTAAGAGAAGTACACTGTAGTTAAAGATGTGCAGCACAAAAGCAGATCCAGTCATGATTATTATAGACATTTATTTTTCTCAGCATGTGTGAGCCTGAGCAACAAACATGCAAACAATGTGTGTTACTTGTATATTTAGCTCCATGCATCAGAACAGAGGACACAAAGCAGAAAAGCTGATTCCATTGCATTCATACAATCTATTCCTTAACTAAATTATGTTAAAGAGGTTTTATAAGTCTCTTTTCCATTTTATGGGAAACTATGAATAATATCTCTGTGACTTATACTCTGTGAAGCACAGTGATAGCCCTTTATGTAGACTAAATCATAAAAGAATAAATAACATTCATATGAACTACCAGGATTGCTCGGCACGTTATGAATGTTGCCAGATGGCAGTTTAGCAGAGCTTGTTCGGTGGGTATTTTCACATCCCAGAGTTTTTCTGTAGGGCTGTAAAAGACCAGTCTGGATTCTGGTAGACCATGACATGGAAATGGTGTGCAATGATCAGGCCCTAGGAATGATCCATATGGTGACATGATGTATATTTGTACAGTATGTATCTCTTTCATGTTTAAACCTGCTTCTAATTCATTAACATTGGCAAACTGTCCTCTTCGTGATAGTCGAGGTGCATTTTAGCATTCATAGTCTAAGTCAGGGCTATGGCCCTCCAGATGTTGCTCAGCTGCAAGTGCCATTGGCAATGCTGGCAGGGGATGCTGGAAGCTGAAGTCCAGCAACATCTAGAAGGCCTATCCTGGAACCACCTACACTTGCCACGTGCAAAGAAGACGCAAGCCAGAAAGTGCCAATTTAAAATCTTGGAAGCTCTTCTAATGGAATTCAAAGAAACCTGGAGGACACCTTAGGCAAGAAATCAGAATTCGCTGCCTGTTTTGCAGGCACTTGGAAATAAGGACAGAAAGGTGTACTGGATGTTAGACAAAACAAGAAGGAAGAAGGAAATCTTGAGAATCTTCCTTTTTTTTCTTTATTCATGGGGTTGCCATATTACTGGGTTAATCAGATTTTATCTGTCTTCTAGGCATGCTATCCCATGCTTGCTTGTCCCATTCACTGGGCAAGATTCCAAGCTTTCCTGAAAAGACGAAAGTCTGTAGCTCTTGTAGGACTGGCATGGGGGGCAGGGGGGAAAGTGCAGTCACTCCCATGACCAATTGTTTTGTGAGAATGTATGAGCCGCTGAATATATTTAGCGAATGAGCAAAGTATTACAGCAGAGTTACAGCCAGGTTAGAATTTTAGACATGAACTATTATCTCTGATTTCTAACTTCCACTTCCCTGGATCAATATTACAATTCTAGCAGAGGTTGGTTTTGTAGAATTCCTTAGAAAGGTTGCATAGAAAACAATGAAGCCTTTGGAATGAAGATGTGAGTGGGTAAATGGAACTGAGTAGGTTAAAACCTGCAATACAAAGGGGCTTTCTAGATTGGCAGGAAAGTGTGACATGAAGTTGCCTTTTCCTTAATGCTTAGCAGCTGCACCACAGGCTTTAGATGGAGCTGTGCTGTTCCGCAGTTTTTAAAAAAGAAGCTGGGAAAACCAGCACATTTTTAAAGGCTCTTCTTCTCCCCTAAAACGCAAAAAAAGCACGTTTTCATGGCACACTTTCCCTTTTTCTCATCTAAAGGCTAGAGTTTCATGCAGCCATGAACACACTTCTTTTTGCCAATCTAGATCAGGCCAATGATTAGCACTTAATCTTCGATGGTATCTATTATTTTTAAATGTAACAACAACAACAACAACAACAATTTTATTTTAACCCCACCTCTTTGACATTATCGATGCTGCAATAATGCTTCTGAACATTCAGGAAAAAAATATCAAGTGAAAACATGTCAAAAACAACCCTCACACTTCCTAGACAGCATTATTTTTTGATCCTGAGTGGCTCTGAGGGCTGCAAAAACTGTACTAGAGAGGGTCACATGCAGCCCACAGGCCACACTTTGCCCACCTCTGTTTTAAGACATTAATTTAAAACTCATATATATATATATATATATCATAAGCAGAAGCATATCTGTTTCACATTATTCTTCCTTGACCAGTTAAGGCTGAAGGTCTTTGCCTGCTAGCAAAAGAGAGCAGACAGTGGGCCACCAAAGAAGTCAACTGAGTTTCACAGACTTAGAGCAACCATCAAGAAGTCTCTATTCTGTGTCCTTCCCAGACATGCCTGAGAGGCTGATGGGACAGAGAGAATGCCCTTCCCTGGCCTTTCAGATAGTTTGCACATGCACATTTATTTATTTATTCAATTATCTATCTAAATTAAAAACAAACAAATAAAGCTGTATAGGAAGCGTTTGAATTGAGCCCAGAAACAGATGGGCAGCTGGTGAAGCTATAACCTTGGATGGATTTCAGAGGATGAAATATGGCAACCCAGTTTGTTCATTTCTGCTCCTCTCTCTGGTATCCATTTCCCCCTGCTCCTCCCTTTCCTGGCTCTGAAGAAGACCTATCTGCCAAACATAAAGAGAAGCAGAAGGAAAAGTGTGGAACAAGTAAATTGTCCACAAGTTGCTTATTTTTCCCAGTGTGACCTTAGTATCCTTTCCAGGCTTTCTCTAATGGGGTGCATCATGTAGGATGTCAGATAAAAAATACACTGGCTAGCCAAGATGAGGGATAATTATCTTCCACACCCCCCCCCCCAAACTCAAGATATTCATTTTATCCACTTGTCCTTGGAATCCATACAAATGAGATGTTTCGTACAGGATTACAGCAGTTCAGGGATGTCTCCAGTAGATGCACGTTGTCAGGACTGAGATGCCAGCATTCACACAGTGCAATTGGAGCATAAAGTAATTCAAATTTTGAGCAGGCTGATGCCTTATTTGCCTGTAAAGTCAAACAAAATCACTTCTTCCTTTTTGCCATGGTTGCCCCTCCTTTCACCTCATACCATCCATTCTCATAAGAACGACCATGAAACTCCAGCACACCTCTCCTCCCTTTCCCCATCTGCTTATTAACTACAAAATAGATGTGAGAACCAACCTTAGCCATTGTCTCATGGCTATCTGTTCTGTCATCCAGTATTAGTACCTCACAATATGTTGCAAGCAAGCAAAGCTGTCTACTACTTCAGGGAAAAGTGGTCCCTGTTACCCATGGCAGGCAAGCAGAAAGACTCAGCTCCTGACTTGGGCAGATTAATTCTCAGGGTTCATCTCAGCAAAACCATATTTGAAGATACTGGCCGTGGTGATTTGCTTCTGCAGAGGATATATCCCCTATTTTTACTAAACTCATCCCTCCACATTTGCAGCTTTGACTTTTGTGAATTTGATTATTCATGGATTTTATTAACTCTAGGAATACCTAGGCTCTCCAATGCAACTCTATGGTCATCTTTAACCAAAAGTCACGCTGAAGGACCTAGAGATTCCTAGAGAGAACACTCCACTTGGCATTTGTAGGTCCTCCAGTGCAGTTCTATGGTCAATGTCTGGCAGATGTTGACCAGAGAGTTGCACTGGAGGACCTAGAGATTCATGGAGAGGTGTTCTCCCAGGAAAAAACATAGTGTTTTTTGTTATTTGTGGGTCTTTTCACATTCATGGGGTCCTGTGCCCCTAACCCCAGTGAATGTGGAGAGGTGAGTGTATATAGATAGGGGGGATGAACATCCCTTCCACAATGTTTCTATGGTCAAAGAGGCTAACTGTGACTGAACAACATCATTTGTATCTCTAGTGACTGTTTTCATTAAAAGGTTTCCCATTCATTTTGATGGAAAAATGATTTCTGCCTTCCAGATTTTGTTTTGTTTTGGCTAGAGGTAGTTAATTTTATGTATCATCATCATCATCATCATCATCATCATCATCATCATCTCCTCCTCCTCCTCTTCTTCTTAAACACCCCCCCCCCCCCCATGTAGAGATTTTCATAAATTTCTATAAACGCACTGTAGTTTGCTTTACCAGCAGGAGGTTGCTGAAAATGAGCTGATGCAGTTTAGTTGTCAGGAGCACATTTTTTTTAAAAAAGTATTCTTTGCATTTCAAGTAAGTGAGAAGAAGCTAGAGAATATATTTGGGGGGCTACTGTGTCGCTGATATGTAATAAATAGTGCTGCAACAAGAAGTGACAGACTCATTCACCTTGCATTCATGCAGAAATAAAGAAGCTTTTTTTCCTGTGCCACGAAGAGGAAGAAAAAAGAAACTTGAAAAAATAAAGAAGAGTTGACCTTGGCTCAAAGTTTTATCTGGGCTAATGCGTCTACCATCCAGAGACTGAAGTTTTCATTGGCTTTGAACTATAACAGACATATATTACTCTAAGTCATTCAGCAGAAGGCTTCCATCTTGTTCATAAGGCTGGTAGTAGTGGCTGGTAATGTGGTTTGTTTTTTTTAAGCTCCCCAGATCTAGAAGAAACAAAATAACTGTACTTGGTGTATTCAGCAGGTTTGAAGAAATTGTGTAAAGTTAGTTATTTCTCACAAAACCTTTGGTCTCAAAAATGCCCTAAGCAAATGCTTTTCTAGTTATCCTAGGGGTTGGTTGATGGTGATGGTGGTGGTGATTAATTTATACTCTGCCTTTTCCCTGGCTTCCAAGAGATTAAAACAAATACAGCCTGGATAGTTCTACTGCGAGGCAGAGAGTTCTCCCTTTGCATTGGGTAGTATCTTTGTGCTGCCTTTTTAGTAGAGACCTCTTTGAACCATGCTAATCCAAATAATGCTTACCCAGCAGTTTAAACACATGTAAAAGTGCAAATAGATACATAGGTACTACTTCAGTAGGAAAGTAGCAGTGTTCTGTGCAACCATGCTGACCACATGACCGCAGTCATTTTTGACAATGTTGGCTCTTCAGCTTAGTAACAGAGAAGAACACCACTCCCTACAGTCGGACACGACCTGGCAATCATGTCAAAGGGCAAATCTTTACCTTTTACCTTTTATCCAAAAATATTAACAGGTTTTCTTAAAATAGCTCTGCTTAATATGTAGTCCTAGGGATGGATGGAGGGAAGCCTGGATCTATGCTGCTCTTGTTTATATACTCACTTTGGCTGGTGGTCCACTTTGTATGGTCACAGGCATGGTAGAAGACATATGTCCTTCCATAGGACTAGACATGTCATGTCATGTCATATGTAAATTTCAAGGGGTAGGCCAACTTTCCACATTTCCCCCTCTTACTATCTCTTGTGAAGTGGTGTTAAAGGGAGCCATTTGAAGTAAAAAGGTATATGCTGCACATCATTTTTTTCCAATGGTAAATGTGTCACCCAGCCTATATATGCTCCTGCAAGCAACCAGTTCCAGAGCAAAATGTTTTATGTTGCAACAACTTATTGTCACCATTAATGTAAAAGTAAGATAGTGCTGCACAAAAACCACTTTGATATTCAGCCAGCATGATAAATGTGAAGGGTGAGGATCTCCTTTTGCTGTTTAACTGCTGTTTAATCCAGTGGTGACTGAAGTATATATGGGTTAACCCATGGATGGGCTAAATGAACTATTTAACTAGTGTGTGTAAATGTATGTGTATGTATGTAAAAGTGATGAGCTGGGAGGAGGAAACCAGGTTCTGTTCCTCGTTGTCCACTAGAAAAAAGTAAAGAGTTCAACACTTTAGGATGAGCGTAGTGTGCTGGTAAACCTTCTCTCTCCTTATAGTGACCCCAGTATTGTGAAGTGAAATGTGGCATAAAATTTAAAAAATAAATAAAAATTAAAAACAGGATAAAATAATAGGAAAATGGACAGCAGGAGTATTTTTGAGGAGTGTTTAGGCTTTGCTGATGAGCGAATTGGAAGGAAGTTAATTCTGGCAATGTTATCTTTTCTGTTACACATCCTTCATTCACCTCTTGGAGGCCTCAGTTCTGTTTTTCATAACAGTAGCTGTAAATATTCCAATAATAGACCAGCATTTGCTGAAAGTATCTGTTGGGTCACAATGACTAAACTCTGTCATTGCTTTTGCCTGAGAAAGACAAATGCCAGCTGTCATATTGCCTTAGCATCAGGTTACGCTGAAACGTAGCGCTTAGTTTATTTTTAGTAGTTATGTGTGTAGATTTCTTTTGGTGTGGGTTTTGTCTGCTACTAAGTGTACTCCAAGTAATGTAAAAAATTCAGGATAACTGCTGTCACATTCAAAATTCATTTTCATATCTTTAGAGTTTAGGACATAAAGATAAGGATAGTTCAGCTTGTCTTTGGGTAGTAATAGATAATTATTAGTGGGTGATGTTTGATAATATTCCTCGCTCACTTGGCTGGACATCAGTGACCAAGCTACTCTGGTGTGAAAAGAGCTTAGCTAACTGTAGTTTGCCAGTCTGTGTGGAATTATTTCTTACTGGCCACTATTTGAAATCCACAGCCATTACAATCAAGTTGTAGATTTGATGTAGTCCCACTACATACCGAAGTATGCTATATGTTATAACATAGTTATACAGAACTCTTTATACAGCTACTTTCAGTTATACAGAACTTTGGTACTTTTTTTTCTTGAAGTGATTACGATAAAATCCATGCTTTCATATACTTTATACCAGCACCCCTTAAAATTAATGCATCTTTTCTGTACTGCATCTTTTAAGTGTAAATACAGCAGTCATTTAAGATAGTCCATCAACTTAGGGAAAAAAAATAGCCTGATCTTCCTTTCCTATACCAGTAAGAAAAGCAAGAGGGAAACAGCTCTCTCTAGTTTGTAAAGCTACAAGTACGAGGGGGTGTCCAAAAGTTTTAATAGATCACTTTTTAAACAAATTGACAGAAAGTTTGTTTTGATTTGTAGTTGTTAACTTATCTCTATGTAACTATCTAGATTTATACATTTATCCCAGCATATCTTGACTCTCTGAATACCTGATATTGTAGAAGCCTGCAGATTGCACCTGATGAGGATTTTACACTTTAGTCACTTCTGGCACAGCCAGTCACAAAAATAAAGGACACAATGAGCTGATTTTTTCAGCAACGTGCACTTAGGGACCAGTGATGACACTGACAAAATTTCATCAGTATGCCATAATAACCTCCGGGTGATAATTATTACTTTACGATACCTCTTGTAAGGTGCAATCTGCAGACTTCTACAATATCAGGTATTCGGAGGGTCAAGATATACTGGGAAAAATGTATAAATCTAGATAGTGACTACGTAGACATAAGTTAACAAGTACGAATCAAAACAAACTTTCTGTCAGTTTTTAAAAAAGCTGATCAATAAAACTTTTGGATACCCCCTCGTACAGTTCCACTCCACGCATCATTGCTAGTTAAGCTGAGTCATGTGGGGCATCTCTGTCTTGATAAACAGTTAAACAGTTAACCTTCATGCAAGCTGCAGTTCCAATCTTTCTTAGAATGTTTTTTTAAAACCAGGTCTGTTCTTTTCATATAAAAGGTGTATAAACTGTGGCTTTTGGAATTATGGGTGAGATTATTCATTTATAACTGTGATCCTGTGCACACTTACATGTGAGTAAACCCCGTTGAATACAACGTAAACATGCACATTTGAACTGTTCTCAAACTATGGATAGGAATCAAATTCCTTCCTTCCTTCCTTCCTTCCTTCCTTCCTTCCCTCCCTCCTTTTTTCCTTCCCTCCCTTTACACAGCATATAAATCTGTGTTAAATATAGAGGAGACTAATATTAGCCACAGAAGAAGAAACTTTGTTCAGCCTTCCTCCCCTATAGAGTTGGGGTAGTATGAGAGTTTTATTCCAAAAGCACAAAGAATGACTCCTGTCAGTTTTGCTTAGAAACTTTTTTTTAAAAAAATGTCATTTCACTTAGTTCTTATCCCACTTCTATGAAGCAGCCAGTTCATTATTTCAATTTGAGTATACCATCTTCTAAAATACTTTCCTTTTCCTCGGTAGGGGTTCTGCAGAGATGGTCTAGGCATCCCAGTTCCTATTGATCACTTGGAGAGAGATGCTTGAAAGAGCTGGCTGTGGCATTCCAAATTCAGTTACATTTCCAAATTTAAAGTTAGCCCCTAACCCCTGAGCAAGTACTTTAGGAACAGAAGGTGCAAGAGGAAGCCTTGTAAGGACAACAAAGTTAGAAACAGGGAGAAAGGCTGGTTTAAAAATGGACCTCATCATTTTAAATACCAGCCCTACATTGCATTGATTTTCTTGATTGCTCTTAACTTCATTTAGGGAGAGTAAGGTTTGCATTACATATTGTTATAATAGTGCTACCGGTAGTTTTCTTCTCTTTCTAGGTGATTTCCCTACTACTCAGTATTAATTTCAGTTTAATGTTTGGCTTTGTTGATACATGTCTAAGGCTGCATCCACATTGCAGGAATAATCCAGGGATTTATAGTTTGGTCAGACACTGGGGCTCTTGCTGAGAATTCAGAGTACCCCATTCTAAATTGCAAATCCAGCTGAGAGTGGTGTAAATCACATACATCACATTACTGTTGTCTAAATGGGACATAACTTTGGCTGCATCCACACTGCAGAAATAATCCAGTTTGACACCACTTTGACTGCCATGGCTCAGTGCTATGGAATTCTGGGAACGGTACTTCCTTGTGGCACCGGAGCACTCTGACAGATAAGGCTAAGTGTATCACACAGCTACAATTAAAGTGGTGTCAAACTGGATTATTTCTGCAGGGTGGATGCAGCCAAAGTTATGTCCCATTTAGACTACTGTAACGTGCTTTATGTGATTTACACCACTCTTAGCTGATAGAAGTCACTCCACATTTCAGAGATAATTTGTGCTTCTAGTGATAAAAATGGATCAGTGAGACACCCACCCTCACAACCTTGGACCTTTTCATACTACACAGTCATAGCATTATGATTCCCCTATAACTGCCATAGCTGCATCCTGTGTAATCCTGGGATTTATAGTTTGGTCAGAGACATTAGTGGGGCTCTTGCTCAGAATTCAAAGTACTCCATTCTAAACTGCAAATCCAAGCCTTCCATAAGATATTGCAATGGCAGTTAACACAGGATCTATAATGGTGTAACAGTGTAGTGTGAAAGGTCTTCCCAGAGTGAGAGTGGATCTGTGGTCAGCAAAGAGTAAACAGCTGTGTACATTGCCCACACAGCAGGAGGAGCTGTGGTCTTGCTTGGACCAAGTTTCATGACCTTATCACATTATTTAAATAACCCAGCTTACCTGTTCCGAACTGAAGCTGGGTCAAATCACAAGGATTTTGCCACTGAAGCTGTTGGGTGAGTCCAGCCCAGCTGCAGCCCGGGTACCAGGTGTGTTTCGGGATCCTCGTTTCAAAACCGGGAGCTTTCCAACTTCAAAATTTACTGCCAAAGTGTGCCAGGGACCCGGGCTTCAGTGGCAAAATTCCTGCGATAGGACATAGCTGCAGTCCAAATTACACATCAGTTTGGAAGAGGTAAGGTTATCTAAGTGATGCGATAAGGTCCTTCTGTTTAGCTTCCTCATGGAAGCTAAAGATGTACAGAATGTGAAACAACCTTATATAAGATTTGCTACTGAAACACAAATTGCTGTTTATTGATATGATGCACTTTGCAGGCAGGGGCTTTGTTTTTGTCCATGCCCTAACTAAATTTCCAGTGTTCAGTAGTTCAATGTTGTGTATTAATTAATGCTCAACTAGTGTTTCAACAGGATTATAATGGAACAGTGGAAGCGTTTCAGAAAGTCATACAGCCAGCACTTGAATTCATTATGACTAAAACAGGTATGATGAATACAAAACAAATGCAAAACGATGTGACACTCATAATCCAAATATTACTGATGTCATTAACCATTGCAAACTCATTTCTCAGTATGTTTCGGTGAACGTACGATTTAACATCTGAAAATAGACTTTATGCCCAAGTGTGTATTTCTCTCTCATATTGACAGTTTTTACACATGGAAACAACTTAATTGCCTATCTGTCTCTTTCACAATAATGAGATGTACAAGCAAGAAGAAGTTGTAAAGCTGATGTAAATATAAACGGCTCATAATGGAAATTTGGCAACTCTGGTTGTCTTATAAAAGTGACAAGTAATTAATAAGGAAGGGCTTTGATTTAATGCCTGCAATATACAAAGGCAGCAAAAGAAGGGGAAATTACTGAAAATATTCTTGTATGTCAACATAAATACCACTTTTACTCAAAATTCTTACCTTGATTTCTGAGTCAATTTCTGTCATACCAAAGTCATTGTTGGTTTTCATCGGAGTGATTTTAGTCATGTTTTACATAAAGATGATTTTATGAAATTACGCCCTGCTTGCAGTAAGCACTGTACTTATTTTCAGTATCCCGGTGAAAATAGTTCGTAGTTACCCAGTGGTAAACTACAGCCTCTAATCCATGGATGGGAATCCTGTGACCCTCCAGCAGCTGCTGGACAGCAACTCCCAGCATTCCTCATGAATGGCGGTGTTGGATAGGGCTGCTAGAAGTTGCTGTTTAACAATCTCTGGATCACCTGATGATTCTCACCTTTACTGCAGCCTATTCTAATTTCCTAGAGAGTTAAGATGCAGGAAGTCATAGCTCAGAGATGCTGTATAATAGAACTGGCAAGGTACATGGCTTGGATTGCTTCGTTGAGGCATCTGGAGCTATTTACCCACCTGGCACCACTGGACACCCATTATACAACTTGGACTGGCTCCAGATCATATAAAATAGCCTTTGTGGGTAAACGAGAGTATTTTTATGCTACTAAACCACGTGAATCTCAGAGTTTTTGTCACCCCACCCCAACCAGCCATCACTGGCCTCCTTCCCACTTATCACACTCATACCTATAGTGATTCCATTCTCATGTAAATGGGAGATAGTCTTGCTGCTGATGAAGATAACTCTGTGTGTGAGTGTGTGTGTGTTCTTTTAGGAAAATTCAATACTGTTTCCAGTTTCAAGGATGGCCAGAGATTGAAAATACCCCTTTCTGAAAAGCCATCAAGTTTCTTCTCCACAGTGTTGTCATTACTCCAGAAATGACCAAGGAGTAGCCTCCTTCCTTTTTGTTTGATTCTCAGCCCTGTTTTGGCATAAATGGGGAGTGCATGCCATGCAAAGTCTTCAGATATTAAAGGAAACCTGGAAATTTCAAGAATGCTACACAAATTACTTTCCCTCCCTCTGCACATTGATAGACTCCTGTCTGTGCATAGCCTGTACGCATGCAACATGTTGAAGTCAGGGACCGAACAACAGTACAAAGTATTGTGCCCTGCTCCACAAATTCACTCCTCACACTGTGAGACTGTCCAAAATAGCTCTTGGTACTGCCCGTTCAGGGCCTGTGGCACTTACAGCTCTCACTGCTGTGGCCCTGCTAGTTGGGAAAACAGCTGCATTTACTTAGAGACAAACAGCCTTGTATGCGCAATAGGAAAATGCAGTATTCCTAAATTAGAGAAATTGTCTTAAAGCAACGCAAGTGGATTATTTGCAACAAAGGAGTATAATATAACATATTCAGGCTGCAATTATAGACCTACTTATCAGAGAGTAAGCTTCATTTAATTTGCTGTTGCTTAATTGAATAGACATATATAATTATTGTATGGTTACTTTGCGACTAAGTTGATCTGTACAAAAGCTGGGACCATTTGTGTGCCTTCAAGTTGTTTGTGACATATTGTGAAGGTGGGGTTTTCTTGGCAAAATTTGTTCAGAAGGTTTTTTTCCCCATTGCCTTCCTCTGAGGCTGAGAGAGTGTGACTTGCCCACGGTCAACCAGGGGGTTTCCATGGCTGAGCAGGGATTTGAACCCTGGTTTCCAGAGTCCTAGTCCAATGCTTAAATCGCACTACCACTCCGGCCCTCTGAGCATATGGCTACTCAAAAAGAACTTCCAAGCATTTTAAAGAGTTTACAATACCATTAATGCATACCAGGATGAAATGGTAGGTTTCATTATCCAGTACAAGCAAAAACAGATTTTTTTTTCAAACCACCTGCAGCTTTCTCTTCATCAAAATTTTGCTCCATGGGTTTCTCCATGGATTTAGTGTGTTGCAAGAGGGAGTGGGTTTGCTGACTGTAGTAGGGGCAGTGGCAACCAATTGGAGTTCCACATTGGAAAAATGCCTGTCTTTATTCCACAAGGGCAGGTGCGTGGGTTGTTTTATGTCTTTGATTTACACCCCATCGTTCTTCAAGAACTAACTTAAGGCAGCTCACAATGAAATGAAAACAGATGCAGCTGAAAATAAATCAAAGAGGTACAGATTTTAAAGAATCCAAATTATTATAATGTTTTAGCACAAAGGTAAGGAAACCATAATATTAAAACACTTCTTGGACTAAACAGGAATCTAGAAACACACAATGACAATTTAACTTTGTTTTAAAAGCACTGATCAGTCAAAAGACCCCTTTTCAATCATAATTTCATTGTGAGCACCCTGCCAGAATAAATACATTTAAAAAAAGGTGTTTACCACAGAAGGACAACAGCAAGTCTGAGCTCCTCAGCCTGGGTGCAGCCACCAAGAAGGCCCTTTTTCTTTGTTCCAGAAGAGAAGCAACATTTTTGTGGGTGGCAATTTAACAGCTAAAACATTTATTCTAATAAAAACCTTTGTAGGGCAGTCCCCCACCCTACCTGCCTTGTTAGATGCCTGTAGTGAAAATCCAGTGGCTTAGAAGGTATGGAGTAAATTTAGGGTGGAAACTGTGGGACTTAAGGCAGGAAAAACTCTGGAGTACTTTGGAGATGAAAAGGATATCTCCTCATAGCCGGGTGACCAGATGTCCTCTTTTTCCAGGACACGTCCTCCATTTCAATCTTCTGTCCAGGAGGAATTCCCAAATGTCCTTCATTCTAAGCTTGACTAAAAATCATGAATTTATCCTTATATCTTTTTAGCTTTTATATGGTAATATCCTACATTTTTCTTGAATGCCCTCCATGATATGGTGCCTTGTCCTACTTTGTGGGTATGACTTTTGATTTCAAACCTCTGGTCACCCTGCCTCATAGGAGTAAAATATCCACTCAGAGTGTTACTTTCCATTACCACCTGATGATCAGCTTACAAACAGGTGCGTATTGTATCTGGGAGGGATCCTTACTTTCGGTGGTAGGGTAGTCTGTTGAAGCTCCTGTTCAGCCCAGGTTTCATAGTGTCAATTTGTAAATTACATAACTTTATACAGCTGTGCAATCCCATCCCATTTTACATTTCTTTGGAAATAAACAGTAGCTTGTTGCAGATAAGCTGTAACAGCTGCTCACTTGCCAGAAATGTGAAACTGCTCTTTGGCTCACGGTGGTAATGGTGTGACCTTATGTATACTTCACCTCCTTCTGCCAGGCAAATTTAGATTCCAGCATGCATAGGTATGTACTACTCAAAACCATTTTCTTCGGAGTACTTTCAAGTAAGTTGAGTCGCACAGAAATAAGCACTTTGGGAGCAATAGTGTAATCTATCCATTTAAATGATTTTGAAGGTGCTTCCTTTCACTTAAGTGGATCAGCACCCCAAAATCTTGTCAAATTCTTTCTAAGAAGCTTCAGTATTGTTTGTAATGGTGTCTAGTAAATTACTTCCATAGGAAATAGACATTTTTTTAAAGGTAAACTATGGTCTTTTATTTTTAGCCTTTTCTGTGTTTACAGAACACTATTCAATTATGATCTGGCCATTGATTTTAAGCATATAGAAGTCATGATTCTTCTGATTTGTTTGGTGTTCTGGAAGGGCTTGCAGCTGGGCTATCACTAATGAAGTATAATGTTAGTGCAGCTCCATTGGCTTTCCATAATTATATCTGTTTATTTTAGGTATCAGCTCACCTTTACCCCCACTCCCCCATTTTCAGTTAACACAAACCAAACTTTTAGTCAGTTATTGGCATGCAGGCATCTGGCCAGTCCAACAAAATCAAGCAGTTGGTAGAAAAGAGCGTTCTACTTCCATTGTCACTAATCCTTCCATCATAATGTTTGTTTAGATGTAATGTCAGATATATGGCCATGTTGTCAGTATCTGGTAAGTGACCATGAAAACATGAGTGCACCTTATATTTGTGTATGACTTTTTTTTGGTCCTTAAGGAGGTTGGTGTTCTTTTCCACTTTCTGCAATGACCAGACTCCCCCTCAGGAATCACAGTTTTGCTTGATCATTCCCCTCAATGGCCATTCCATGACTGGTAGAGAGCTCAGGGATTGGCGAAGCCCCTGGTTGTGTCCCCATAACCAGAAACAGAAAGATTATAATATGTGATCTGTCTGCATATGACTATGGGGCATAGCCAGACACTTCTTCAGTCCCAATGTCTATCAGTCGTGGAATGGCTATGAGAGGAGGGATAATGCAGCAAAACTTTATTTTGCTGGTGAATGTGGCACCGTAGTGTAGTTCCTTCTGCAGAACTTTTGTGCAATGCTGAACAATGTTAGATTTTGACCAGTGAGTATTGGACATGATGAGTTCCTCAAGAAAAGAAAATGTAGTTATAAGCTCCCCTGTCCCACATATATCTATGTCAATTATTTGTGGCACCTTGGTGGAGTTTGTACCAAGATGGTCTGCCTGCATCTGGGCGAGTAAGATCTCAGATATCAAATATGAATCCAACATGAAACACTAGCATGTCAAGGAGAAGGCTGTTCCCCAGCACTACTCGGAAAAATTGCTTTGGGACTCCAGATCCCAGTATCTTGTGGTGGTAATGCTACTAGGGATTCTGGGGAATGGAGTCCCTAGTGTAACTTTTCCAGCGCCTTCTTATTTGTTTGGTTGGAGGTACAGCCAGTCATGTGAGCCCCCACCATTTCTCACAGGGACCTGACACGGGTTGGCTACCTCAGTGAGAAAACGGCTCATGACTGAATGTCATCCATTCTCTCCTATTTTATAAATGCCTTCTTGCTTAGTTGCCAGCAAGTGATTCTTGGTTGCCACAGGCAACCAAGCAAGTGTTTACAAGCTTAAGCTGAATGTGAGAATGAATTATTTGCATTCCTGCCCTTGGAGTTGTGCATGTTGTGCTTGGATCTCGCTCATTTCAAAGCAACATACATACTTAATGTTCTGTGGCTTGTATTCTGAGGTGTAACTTGAGATGGTTTGGAAACATTTGCTACTATCCTTCTGAGGACTTCGTAAATTAATTTTAATTTTTTAATTCATGATTGTTTAATTGATATTTTATTATAGTAAGGTTGGGAGGAAGGGAATTAATGGGATGTATTTTAATTGTATGTTGTCTTTTATATGTGCTTTAACTGATGTAAGCCACCTTGATCCTGCGGGAGAGGCGGCATATAAATAAAATTGTTGTTGTTGTTCTTGTTGTTGTTGTAGTAACAAGTTCTTTCATACAGCCCCCAACATGTGTGAGGAAATACACATACAACAGGGTGCTCTGTGTGTGTTTTCCAGTCCAGGCCTGTCACTTTGACTGTACTTTTCCACATATTGGGGGCATAAACAGCATCAAAAGGAGACTCTAAACAATATTCATACAGAGATGAAAATGTATGCGTCCTTTATAATGACAACAACAACCACTTAGAAAGCACTAGGCATGGTGCAAATCCTCATGTTGGTTCAAATATGCAGGGGTCCATTTCCACAAGAGACCAGGTGGTGTGGTAGAACTTGGGGTGCAGGTCCAAATCTACACTTGGCAATGAAGCTCCAGTATATGGCTTTGGGTTTCTCTCCGACTCTCTCATTAAGTAGCCAAAGGATTGATGTGAGGATAAAAGGGTAAAAAGATGTTGGGTAAGACTACCTTGAGCGCCTTGTAAGAAATTGAGGAGAAGAGTTGTGAGATTGTTGTTTTTTTTAAAGAAGCAAAATAAAGTACACAAAGTCCTTGATATCCATGGGCTTAGTAAAATGGTTTCTCTTATATAAAATGGAAAATCAAGATTTGCTTTTTGGATTTTTTTTAATGTTTTCAAGGTGTGGATTGTTGAATCTATCAATGCGGGGTCTGTGGATATAGTGGTGTGACTGTAAAATAAATACTATGTAGTTGCACATCTGTATCATGTATTTTGTTCTATCTCTTCCTTGACAACGAAATGATGATAGCAGTAATTTATATATGAATAGGAAATATGTATGAATAGGTAATACATGTAAATAGGAAAGGCTTATTCAAATGACTGTTTTTTTTATAAAATACTGCATAAATTATATTATTGTATTGTTTTATATAAATATACTATATACATAGTAAATTGGAAAGGCCTAGGCAAATATGAATGTATTTTATTAAATATGTGTTTGTGTATCCACAATAAAATAATGGATACACACGCACATATTTTACAAAATGCTATCATATTTGGCTGGGCCTTTCGTGTTTACATTTCTGTTAAGGGGAGAAAAGACCCCCCCTCCCGAATGTTAACTTCCAAACACCCCAATTTTACACTTCTTAAAAGCTAGGTCCCCTGGATTTTGAGAACACCTGCTTTGAAGCAACCGAGAAGGTCCCTTTTGACAGTGCCGCCAAAGGTCACATAGCCTCATCTTTTCTACAACATGACACAGCGTGACAGAACAAAGTATTTATCTTGTGTTCCTGTCAGTTTTGTTCTGGGAGCTCTAAAATGATGAAATACTACGGACTATGCTACCATTTGTTTTATAGAGAGACTTGGGCTGATTTGTTTAAAGTGTCACCAGCACCCTGTAAATATTTCCTTTGTTATAGTTGGAAAATGTCACCTGCAGGGAAAAAAAAAGTCAAAGAGAGAAGGGTTGTATCAAAACAAGGAGCTTTGTCTCCCCTATCCACCCTGCCAAAAAATACACAGAGACACATACATTAGGGTAAGGTAAGAGTAAGCTGTTGCAATGAACTGCATTTCTCTCAGCTGCCACCTGGGTGTGCGTTTGTGATTGAAGTGCCAGTGGGAGCGTGATAACTTGGAACAGCATCCTTTCTCGATCACATCAATGACGTTTCACTCTTGATGGGATTAAAGTAGCCGTCCATTATTTTAGTGAGTCACACACATGAAGCCTTGCCGTCTTCATGATACCTTCTCATGATATAGTTCACCTGCAACATACATACTGATGCCTAGGCCAAAATAATGCATCTCCAAAAAGAACCAACAATGTTTTAGACAACGAATGTGCCTATAGAGTTAAAGTTAAATGTGCCTATAGAGTTAAAGCCTTGAAAGCCCTTCATAGTAATCTGATGATGTTAGAATAATGGAAATGGTTGTGGATCATTCTGATTTAATTCTGCACCTATCAACTCCCAGTTCAGAATCCTAAACCTTTAAAGTGTGATGTTGTCACACACTATTAGCAGCTGTTGTCACTTTGACAAAAATACCTGAACAGATTTACTGTCTATAATATGCTCTGCAAGATAATTGTATAGTGCGCTGGTGCAAGAAATGAAATACATGCCTCCAGTCACGTCCATGGAACACAGAATACCATCCAATGCGGAAACATGACATTATAAGGTACCATTTTTAAAATGTCCTTCAGGGAGCTAATGGAGCATTGGCGATCAGGGTTTGAATCTCCACACAGCCATGGAAGCCCACTAGACAACAAGTCACACTCTCTCAACCTCATGGAAAGTCAAAGGCAAACCTCCTCTGCACAAATCTTGCAAAAAAAAAAAAAAAAAATCCCCAGGATAGGTTCACTTTAGGGTTGCCATAATTTGGAAACAGTTTGAAAGTACATAATATTTCCCCTCGAACATTTGTGTCATTTTCTAGTTAAGATGGCATTTCTAGCCTGCATGGTTTTGGCAGGGAAAAGTTTCTAAGAAGGCTCTCACATTTTGCAAAAGGCTGGATTTTCTTAATTCAGCATAATTTCTGTCCCCTGTTCAAGTTGGTTTGTTTTTCTTTGACTCAGAAACCTTCATCTGTGTATATCTCTGCAGAATCTTGAAATTCAACAAAGCTGGCATATAGCAGGATCAAGCAAAGGGAGTCATTTTAATCCCTAGGGTTCTATCATCTTTTGCTTATCCTCCCCATTCCATTAGTAATACACACTTGCCTTTTTGCTGGAATGTGTACTGCTTTGCTAGTATATTTGCACATGTCTGGTTGCATGTTACTGTAAATATCGATTCTGAGTCCCTGGTTACAGACAACTCACTGTCAAGATTCGGCAAAAAAGCTGTATCAGGCAAGAAAATAAAGTACAGTATAGAGGTTCTGTGGCTATCACATAACAACCAGAACACAATAAGACATGCTTGTTCCTTGTTCTTTTCTTGGTTACTCTTGCAAACCTACAAATGGCAGGTGTATTGCATATTTTAATGTTGGTTTGTTTTACAACTATGTTACAGTTTTAATTAGCCACATTACACGGTTTGCTTAAGCACTAGACTTGCTTTAATGTACTGTTAGATGATTTTTATCCCATCGTTTCAATGCATGTATTTTTTTAATGGGAAGATATTCTTATTTTGTTTGTGTGGATGAGTTCGTGCACACCAGTGGATGGGGGAGGACATTTTGTAGTAGTTGGAAAGTTTTTTTTAAAAGATCCTAAAATTAATATTTGTGATAAGAAATGGTTAAGTAGGAATACATTGTACTTTAGCAGCAATTCAAATAGAATATCTTCCAGCTTGAAATCTTGAGAGATGATCATGTGTCAAGAAAATATGTTGGCTTTGGGCACTACACCAAATTTTCATGAGTTCTAACATATAATGGTCCTTTCAGAATTTATGGGCTCAGCCACAGTTTTATTATTATTATTATTATTATTATAGTTGTTGTTGTTGTTATTATTATTATTATTATTATTATTCCACCTCTTCAATAAGACTGAGGCAGCTTACATCAATAAAAATCCTATAGTAAAATAAAATAAATCCCAATATCCCCTTCCTCTTTAAAACAATTCCATGATACAACAAACTATAATATATACAGCTAAAATCATTAAAACAGTAGCAACAAGAATAGGATATTGTTGATGTATGCTCTATACCAGTGACTCCCAAACTTTGGTCCTCTAGATGTTTTGGACTTCAGCTCCCAGAATTCCTGACTGTTGGCTAGGATGGCTGGGGCTTCTGGGAGTTGAAGTCCAAAACCCCTGGAAGACCAAAGTTTGGGAATCACTGCTCTATACAGACAGCACTTCCCCTTACATCATGGGAGCAACTGTTTCCCTCTTACAACTGTGGCAGTAAACCTAATCCATCATTGGCAGTCTAAGAATAGTACAAATATAGTAGTGCAGTGGTGGGGTCTGCAGAATGTGCGGCCCTCCAGATCTTGTTGGAGTCTAACTCCCATAATCCCATTAACTTCTAAAGAAATGGGTTGCTGTCAATGCTGCTTTTCCATCGTTTTCAAATTTCACAATACCCACTGTTGTTTATCTCTGGAAGACTTAAATTCTTGTAGGTTGCATCTACAGTGTTCATTAGTGAAAAATACCTGTGGTTTTTTGTTTTTAAAAAATCAATTAAATTTTAATGTATTTTGGGAAACATTTTTTTCTTTACTGGGAAACGCCACTGTAGGTGATAACATGTTTTTTAAACACACAGAGAGACAGAGAGTCTGCCTACCTTCCTATATAAATAAAGGCCACCTGAAACTACAGGATAGCACCTGCTCCTTTTGGTAAGCTCCAGGCAAAAAAAGCCAACCCTATAATTCATTTAATAGACTTGCAATACGGTATACAGTAGGTAGTATAGAAAATCATCATGCCTGAAATGCTTGCGAGCCATTTCTACCAGTCAGATTTGACTGTAAGGAGCAGGATGGACCCTGGTCAGCTTCCTGTATTTCTTTGGATCATATCCATACACAGAAATATTAGTGTTTATGCTGAACATGGATGGATTCAAACAAATGCCTTTTTACTACAAAGCCACATTGCAGAAGTGGCAGAAATTGCCAAGGATCTCAGTATAGGGATTTATTTGGCATACTTAGATGCAGGCTAAGAGATGACCTCTTAGTATGAGAAGTCCACAGCCATCCCTGGAACTAAACTCTTCCAGTTTAGTTGGCTGAAATTGCCATTGTTCCCTTGGTTTATGATATCAGCTGCATGAATAATAACGATCCGCATATTCCCTGAGAACTGTCTTTTCACCAGTTACGTTCTGTGTTAATATTTCAGCCTGTCTAATTTAGCAGACAGATTGCTGACCACCCTGGTGCATGCGGCTGGGGCTTCTCCCTGGGCCAAATGATTATCCAGTTTTCAATTTGCTGGGCCTGCCAATTATCTGGAGAGGTTTTACTAATTATGCAGACATCAGAAGAGTTAGGTAACCAGCCTGGAGGGAGGAGACCCACAATTGCTTGGGTGAATCCTTATTATTACTGAAACCTATAAAGGCCAATCGGGAACAAAGAGCCATATGATGAGAGATGAGAGTGTGAAAGGGAGAGATGGAGAGACAAGATGCTATTGGGATAATTTACCTGAAGTGTTGGCCATCTTTCCCCTGGCAAGACCAAACCGCCAATGGCCCTGAAATGCCAGATTGGCAGCCTGTAGCGTGGACACTCATGCATCACTGAGGAAAATATATGATATCTAGAATGAACTCTGTTTTGGCAGCCACCAGTCAACTGTCTTCAATTATACACTGATGGATGGGGGCAGCTTTAAAAGAAATTGGCAAGCTTTATTGGTCTTCTGTTCAAATTTAAGATGAAAGACTTAAAATAGGCACATTTTCTGTTACTTGAGCTAATTTCGTTGGTGTGTGAGAATTGGTGTTTTTGGAGTTACCCAGAGCTGGGCATCCAGGAAAAACTTTGGAATAGCCCACAATGGCTCATCTAGTCCACCCTTGTACTTCACCAAGACCTGATAAGCTCTGTTATATTTCCTCTTCAGGCCTTCTTGGCAAAAATGTGAAGAGTCTAGGAGGAGTGAATGGGGCTACAGAATGCACCCTCCATGCCCATACATGGATACCTCTTTCGAATGGGCTCGTGCATAGTGCCAGAAAAGGAAGTTGCCCTCAGGGCTACATTCTGGCTCATTGTGCCAGAAAAGGAAGTTGCCATCAGGGCTACATTTGCTCCAAAGTTTATAAACTACCATTTAAGACAAGGGCAGGAAAAGTGTTGGGGGGATAGTGTGTCTGTGTAGCACCAGTGTAGTGGCTTGAATGTTGGAGTAAGACTCTGGAGACCAGGGTTCAATTCCCAGCTTGGCCATGAAACCCACCAGGTGACATTGGGAAAGTCACACCTTCACACCCTCAGGAGAAGGCAATGACAAACCTCCTCTGAACAAATCTTGCCAAGGAAACCCCATGATAGGTAGGTCTTAAGGTCACCGTATGTCAGAAACAACTTGAAAGTACACAACACACACACATTCCAGAATGCTTCCAAATTAATTCTAGGGGTTTGGGAGGGCATTTATAAGATTTTTTGGATGCCCCCAGGACTTCTAGGAGTCAAAAACAATTCAGGCAAAATTTTTCAAAAAAACTTTTTTGGCCCAAATATGTCTGATAGTGGGCATGGGATGCATTTCCACCATATTTATTTACTTTTACCATCAGTATGACAAATCACACAACATATTCAGCCAAACAATACAAATATTAAACCCAAAATGCAGCTATATGCATACAACTTGCATAAAGTACCTTTAACAAACCTAAAATGATGAAGCCCAAAATAATCACTAATGTGACTGCAGACCACCTGCTTTAAGCTTTCAACCAGATTTTCAGGTCCCTTGGGCCAATTTTGGCCCAGGTGAAGCCCTTTCTTTCTTTCTTCCTTCCTTCCTTCCTTCCTTCCTTCCTTTCTTTCTTTTGAAAAGGAAGTGAACAGGAAAGGATTTCTGCTCACTTCTTATTGTTAAAGAAAGGTGTCTCCCAGGCCTAAAATGGTCCAGGTTGCCACACCATGTTTGCCTCATGGTAGTCACTATGGTGAAGCAACACTAAAAATAAATAAGACCTCTGGCATAGCCTCATGTTTGCAAGATGCACATTTAGGAAACCATTGGAAGGTAAAATGGTTTCAGGACCCCCCCCCCCAAATATGTTGATAATGCCTCTATAAACCCTAGAATGTGTATGGGAAACAAAACAATTTTTAATTTTGTGCCACAACAGCCCGCACGTTCTCTACCTATCTGCAACAAAAAAAATTCTGTGTTTTGCATTGCTAAAGGGGTAAGAAATGGCTCCCCAGAAATCTTTACTTCCAATTCATTCTGCTGATAACATATAAAGCATTCAGTTTTTGAATTCCATAGGTTTTTAAAAAGTGTTAACTAAGTGATCAAATTTCCCAAAGGCAAAAGAAACTGGGGGAAAAAAAATCAAGTATTTACAACTTTCATTTCCCCTCCTTTTATTTTAAATGTCAAGAGCTGTAAATAAACTGCTCAAAGCAATTATTGCTTGAATGATAACCTTAACCAGTAAATAAAATGTACTGTATAATCTTGCTCATTTCCAGCCATCTGGCTCTAGGTCTCCCTAATTGACTTAGAACATGAGTACAATGTCGGCATCCGCAGCATGCATTGTTCTGCTTGACTGCAATTCCCAAGCAGCCAATATCATACATAAATATGAGTCTTGCATCACAATCATGTCCACTGGGTAGATGGGACAAATTGTCCCAGATGCTGGACAGGAAAATTCAACAACAAACTACTAGGTCTTGCAGCTGCTATGGATTCCTTCCTTGCAAGGAGTGTCACTGTTTGGTGAGGGAGAGAGATCAGACCAAGGAACCACAAATATGAAGATTCTCTCATGGTTCAAGACACTTTCTTGGCTGGGGTTTGGGTTTCTCACAATGTAATTATTGCAGAATTCAAACAGCGTGAAATCTGTAGACAAGAGTATTGTTACTTGGCTTAAAACATGTCTAGTTAAAATTATTTGGTATAATTTGGAGGCATGTGGTATAATATCACAATGACCCATTCAAAAAAAAAATCAGTTTAAGGGCTTACATTTTTTCCCCTTTCCTGCTGAGCAATATTCTCATTCTCATATGGTGAACCTTCCTAAGGCTAATGATGTAGTCTCAGATACAGCAATAAATAGGAACTAATATAGATCTATAAATAATCAGCAAAGATTATAAATGTTGATATAGACTTTATTTTATGAACTTGATGAAGTGCAGAGCCATAATGAAGCAACAGCAGCAGCAACACATTTCATTAACATCCACCCTTCCCTGCCTCCAAAACAAGCCTTTACCCTCTTTCAACAGTTTTCATTCACCTTGGGCTGCATCTGTACTGCAGAAATAATGCATTTTGACATCACTTTAACTACAATGGCTAAATGTGATAGAATCCTGGGATTTGTAGCTTTTTGGGGCACCAGCATACTCTGACAGATAAGGTTAAATATCTCACAAAAAACAAATCCCAGCACTTAGTAGCATTGAACCATGGTAGTTAAAGTGGTGTCAAAATGGATCATTTCTGCAGTGCAGATGCAGCCCAGTGATAGTGTAAAGAAATGGTCACTGCAGTCCAGTGGATGGCAATCAGCTTGGGGGGAATGCATTCCTGGGGCTGAGGCTACTATGCCAGTTCTCTCTTGCATTGGGGTGTGACATAAATACAAATTATATTTTAAAAAGCAGGAGAACAATATGGAAAAACATATGGAGAACCAATCTCCCACAGAAAACATTGTGACGTGTTTGGGGAAGGGTATTCCATAGGGATGCAAAGAACACTTACAAATATTCTTGTCCCCAATGAAGAAGGGCATCTTAAAAGATAGCATTTTTCCCCTTCACTTCAGGATATTTGAGGGGAGGGGAATAACTCCCAGTTTTTTGCATTCTCTGCCAACATTCTTGCACAGAAAACAGCATCTTTTTGCTCAAAAATGTTGCCTTTTGCACAAACTGATTCCTCTTAAGAGGTCCCAGAATGCACAGATTAATTGAAAAATGCCACCAGAACTCTCATATTTCAGCCTCCAGGGAGGAAAGGTTTGAAATTATTTCAATTACTTAATTGTCATGAGAAAAAAAAATAAAGTAAACAAAGATTTGTTTACTCTGTTTCTCAATGCAAGTGACTACCAACCTAGTGCCATTGGCACATAATGTGTATACCCTCTCCTCAGTCCAAGCAACAGTCCCTAGGGAGACCTAAAAAAACTGCAACAAAGTGTGAAAATTGGCAGCATTTTTATACCCCCAGAAATGGTAACTTTTACAACAAAAATTGCACCACATACTAATTTGGGGCCACACTAGTTTGAGATCCTGCATACCATCTGCAGTGTTATAAAACAATTCTGATCTCAGACTGGCATCATAGTTTTAAAAAATAGCCTGGATATAACATTTACAACCAGTTGCCAGTTTTCTACTCACTATTACCTATAAATCCTTTGTGTTGTACAGACTGAATAGCATAATGTCGGGCCTATAAAAGATGGAAATACGCAAGAGACAAATATCCTCAGAGTCCAGGAAGGGAAAAAAAGCGTTCGTGTTTCCTTCGGAATAATGACAGAGGTGCTGCACCGCTTCCCTTTGCTTGCCATTGTTTAGGACAGTGATTCCAAACTCTTGTTATCCAGATTTTTGGACTTCATTTCCCAGAAGCCCCAGGTATCTTGGCCAAGGATCTGAGATTCTGGGAGATGAAGTCCAAAAAAGCCAGAGTTCGGGAATTAATGAATTTTAGGCCATGTTCATTTTATTTTTTTTTTCTTCCTGTAAACAGTACTCTAATGGCAAAATGGCCTGAAGCAGATGGGTGGCAAGGAGCGGTTTCTGGATGTGATTGGCCCAGAATTGTGGCGAATGCATGGCCCACTCTCAAAGCAGGCTGCTGACATGGTCCCAAATTGGCAGCTGGCAGGAGCAGATTAAATCCGTGCCTAAAGGCTGGCTTTTGCTGGCTTGGTGCAGCCTTGGTACAGCTTCCAGACACATTGGGAATGTGCGTCATTTGAATGCTACCCCCATCAGTGGCCAAAAGCCGCTTTATTTGGCCCAAAGTCCCTAAGCCGGGCTGCCCTTCTCTCATTCTTTTCTATGGTGGGGGCTGTCCTGTGGCTGAGAAAAAAAAAAAAGGCAAGCAGAGACAAAGGGGGAATAGGAGGAAAGCTGGCATATGCCAAAGCCTAAAGTTTTGACCACAGAGTCAGAGGTGGGCAGGTGCCTGGGGTTGAGAAGCAGGGGGTTAAATTGCATTGCATCAACAATTGAGAATCCTACCCCCCCCCCCCATGAAATTTTCCTTCAGTCCCTAAATTTCTGGCATTGCAGTAAAACTTGAGCCGAGATTTTAGAAATATTGTTTAGGAATCCAAAGGAAAAAAGAAGGCAGGCAAAGTTACCAAGGCAATGTGAGCACAGCAAATATAAAGAGTTTTAGAAGTGAACATTTTTGATGTCTCACAGTCAACAACACTAGAAATTTCAGGACAGAAAAAAAGTTCATTAAGTGGAGTGGGTGGGTAGGGGGATTTCTTATTTGTGAAGGGCAATGCTGTCATTTTAACTCCTGTATCTGGTGGGAGCCATATGAGGACCTTGGAAGGCTACCTACCCTCACCCTGCAAACCCCCCACCACCACCATGCATGGACTTAAAAAAAAATCAGTATTCCCTTTCATCTTTGGGGGATATGATTGGCCATTTGGCACCATTTTGTGCCACTACTCACATGACTTGCACCTGTACCACTTTTTATCGAAATCAGATATATGTTCAGTGTCCAATAAAAGGCCCATAGAAGAATAAAAGGCCTGGAAATGGTGCAAAATGTTTATACCTCAGAGGCGTCAGGGCATACTATTAAGCATCTTTTTAAACCAAAAAAAAAAAAAAATTAGGGAGTTTAGAAGGTGACAGGAATCCATGGGGTTCCCTCAAAATGAATTCATGGGCCACATATAGGCTGAGTGACACTCTTTGCCCATTCATGTGTAAGAAAGACAACCTGGCCTTTGTACTTTGTGGTTGGGTCTCCAAGCTCATGCAGGTCCCTACCTACCTTCAGTTCAGTCTCCTGGCTGTGGAACCATTGGTCTCCTGGCTGTGGCTGGATCCCGAAGAAACAGAACAGGAGACAATGAGGAGTGATGGAAGGGGATGAGCTGATAGAATGAAGGTAGCAGTAAAACTACTTTTGATATTTTGTCTTTTGATATTTGTATCTGCTGGAAAAGTAATTAAGTGATTTCCTGATCCATTAAGTGATTCGTAATGCACAGTTGGCCCATTTTAACTGTGTATTACGAAGCCGAACCCATCCTCTAGTCCATCTGCATTGGTCCAGGCCTCAGAGGGAGAGAAGAATCACCGGACCTGATACCCTTCCCCATCACCTTTCCCTTCTCCTCTTGTGTCATGTCTTTTAGATTGTAAGCCTGAGGGCAGGGAACCGTCTAATTATAAGTTTATATGTACAGCACTGTGTAAACCTACAGTGCTATATAAATAAAGGTTAATAATAATCCACATGGAAGCATGCTGTGCTTAAAGTTTTTGGGTTAGTTATATTGTGTAGACCTCTGTGCTTAACCTCTGTTGAGGTGGAATGTCTACTAATGTGCTGGACATCATTCATATATCCTCAATAGTTCCTTGACTACTAAACACATCCCTTCCATTGGCCTTCTCCACATGTAAGACCACAGCCTGGAAAGAGAGTGTGCTGGATAACAAGTGCCAAAAGGATCCCATGGCCAGCATGGAATATCTGAGCGTCTGTCTGTGTGAGTGCTGGGTGAATATCGTGGGGCCTGCGTATCATATGTGTTCCTCAAATACAGTGGAGGTTTTACGATCAGTGTCATGGTTACCCCTATCTTGTATTCCAAAAATATATTTTAAAATATACCGTAGGTGCTTACATATTTTCTGCTGTCCCTTTCCAGAGTGATTAGAGTTCACGACTTACTTTAGGTTTGGCATGTAAGTATTCAGATTATCTGGATTCCTTGGCAGCTAAGAGATTCTACATAAAATAGGTGGTGCTCAACGGCGTTTAATGCAAATTTCTCTGCTCCCTGTCTAGAGATACAGTGCAATTCTATAGCAAATGTAAGACTGAAATTTTAAAGCATATGCATTATGGTGGCTGCTTCAACAAAGCTCCACAAGGACCCCACTTTTGAGCATTTAGATACTTTTATCTCTTTTAAATCTCTCTCTTTTGCATAAGCTCACACATTCAAACACAGATTGAGCCATGCACACACATCCTTTCCTAGACTACTTCATTCCTGTCTTTAAAAGGGACACATTTTATGGCAGGATTTATTTAATGAGGCAAATACTTTGGCTGGCCAATTTCTAGAGTCCACATTTTTTGCTTAGTTTATTAAATTTGATTATGCTGTTTGGATAGGGTGAGCTGTCCAAGCATTTATGCTTATGTACAGATGGCTTCTAGAAGATAAAAGCCCCAATTAAATGTTAACTACCCACATTTTGGGGGAGTTGTTGGCTTAGCTGTTGCTAAGGCAAACATTAATCTGAAAGTTTTAGATTTATTAAATAAAATGATTTTCAGGGTTGAATCGAACTATATGTTTCCAATAGCGGAAGGCTCTTTGATCCACCAAAGGCTCCTGTCATGGGAAAAAGTGATAAGTGAAATAATAAATAATAATAAAACTTTTATTTATATCCTACTTTTCCCCTGGACAATCAAAGTTGTGCACAAGTTAAAATAACAAACAATATATATCTAGTATACTCCCCCAAAAGGAATTAAACAAATTAGAATTAAAATACATAAAAACCTTAAAAAGATAAAACATTTCATACATAAAACAGTAGACAGAAACAACGTATATGGAGGTAGAGTGGCCGAGTGCTTTGTTTTGGGAAGGCTGGAATTGGTTTTAAAAAGTTGGTTGTAAAAAATCCCCGCTTTTCCTCTGTAGCCCTCCCCAGGTCACTTCTCAATCTCTTACAAAAGATTCCACAGTTCTCCTGAGATATATATTTGAGAAAGGCATATGGGTTGCAGAGGGAGGGAGTAACCAACCCAAATATCTTCTTTCTCTTTTTCTTTCAGCTCATGGAAGACTTTGGAGGGCCCTTTTGGTGCTTCCTCCCTGGTTCTGAGATTCCCTTTTGAAGAAGACTAGTTTATTCAGCCCTCTGCTATTTTTCCAGCAGCAGACAGACCTTTTTGTTCAGGCAGATCTTGAAATTTAATCAAGGTTGCTGCAGAAACAGTTCAACTGTGCAGACATTCTTATTCCTTTTTATTGAGATGTTTAATCTGCCTTTTTTTGTTTGTTTGAAATCTGTTTGATTTTATTTGAATCTTATTTATTTGGGTGCCAATCTTGGGGACAGAAACATGAAGCATTCATTAATCTGTATCTATTTATGAATGAGGGTGAATCCACTCTACAGAAATAAAACACTTTGACCCCATTTTAACTGCCATGACTCTATCCTATAGAATCCTGGGAGATTTAGTTTGATGAGGCACCAAAGAGATCAGACTGAATATCTCTCAAACTACAAATCCCAGGATTCTACACAATGAAGCTACGGCAGTTAACGTGGTGTCAAACTGCTTTATTTCTGCAGTGTGGAAAAGCTGCAGATCTATTGACTCAAACCTTCCATCACCTTAAAATCTGATAGAATAGATAGTAGATTTTTTTTATTAAAAGAAAACTCATTTTTTTTCTGATCCAATAGATAGTTAAAATCTGATAGACAGTTCTTTTTTTTAAAAAAAAATACTGTATTTACTTTATTTACTAAATTCATACACTGTGTACTGGCAAATCAATCAATAAAATAACAGCCAAAACAATAATTCAGCTAAATTCAACAATAAAATATTTGTCACTGTAAATGTACCAACAAATTAGATGAGCTCATGTCCTTTACAGAAACGAGAGAGCTGTCATTTCTGTTCTCTTTGTGTATTTCATACAGAAAGAAACCATCACTATACCCACATTTTTGTTCATGTTTAAAGCTTAATTGGCTTCAGATATTTGGAATACAATGTTTCTAAGGGAGTTCAAACAATAGATCTGAGCCTTGAATGACATAGTTTCTACCCGCACCAGGTATATTTTGAGTATCTTAGGATGTTATAGCAACTTTCATTGGAAAAAGAGGTTATACCAACTTTAGCTGTTGAAAGGAAATATGAGTGAATCGCCCGTACAGTTTGAAAATTGATGCTTAATAGTGGGGTCCACAAAGGTTTCCTCAGAAGCAGCACCCATGGAGTTCAATGGGACTTATTTCCATGATTGAAGGATTACAGTACAAGATGTGTCTCTTGCCTGTGGAGAATGGTGTGAACTGTTCCCATATAGGATCTCTATTATATGGGTCTTCATTTTGACATTGCTGAAGAATGATGAAAAAGGGAAGCACATGGGATTTGTACTTCTTGTTGGCGAGTGAATTTATTGCAGCCAAAATTATTTTTTGCATAGCATAGACTGAATATTGATTTAGATTTAGCAGATTTAAAGCAAGGGTGGGCAACTTATAGAATGAGTGGCCTTCTGGGATCCCAGCATCCCTCATTATTATCTAGAATGGGTAGGGCTGATGGGAGTTTCAATGGGGGTGAGGCACAAGTTGTCCTCTGTCGCCTTGAAGGTAGTATCGCCAAACCTTCCAAAGTTAGTCAAATAAAATTGGACACAGTGGAGGCTTCTGAAATCCCAGAGGCAAAGAGCTCTTCCTTAAGTTTTCCTGCTTATTAATGTTACACAGCTACAATTCCTAATCATGTTCCACTTTGGGGTCCTAATTTCCTTATTATGTTTTAAAACAGGAATCATATTCACAGAATTCAAATTCTAATGTCACCGCCAGTTTGAGAACAACATCTTGAGTTCTGTTGTGCAATGGGATTTTGTTACAGGATTATCCAAATTATTAACTAGGTAATAATACCTCAGTAGAACTGTTACTGGGCATGACTTCTTTAACTGAAAATTTGGTATCAGAGGCAGACATAACATTGAAAGAATGGGGGTTAAGGTCCTACTCCATTACAAAAAAGGAGAGAGATCAGTTCAACATGTTTCTGCAAACACTTTCTTTCACACACCAGAACACTGCCGATGCCGTCGGAAGTTCCCATTTTGTTCCTGATCCGTCCCACAGGAGACGATTTTCAAGAACTGGCTCCTGTGGGATGGATTGGGAATGGAACGGTAACTTCCAGCGGCATCAGTGGCATTCTGGTGTGTGATAAAATGGGTGTTTTCTCCCTTCTGTTCCCATCCTGCCCCCTTTCGTTCCATGCTGGGGGCGTACCAAAGGGCTGTGTGATAAGCTCCTAGATTACAGATGGCAGTTATGTGAATTTTGTTGCTGTTTTTTTAATGTGCCTTCAAGTTGACTCCAACTTATGTTAATGCAATCATAGAGATTTCTTGGTCAGATTTATTATTCAGAGGAGGTTTACCACTGCTTTCTCCTGAGGCTGAAGTAGCGTGACTTGCCCATTGGGATCCCAAGTCTGAGCAGGGATTTTAACCCTTGTCTCAGAGAGCTCTAGTGCAACATGCAAACACGGCATCATGCTGGCTCCCCATGTTAATTTTGCATGCATATAATCAGAAACATACAACGGGCACGTTTATTAAGTAATTTTACACATGTAATTTATTTCCTCATGAATTTCATCAGGTATAAACCAGCTCCTACCGGTAGTATTCAGTGGAAAGATCAAACATCCAAATGGATCGTGAAAATGTTCTTGAAATATCACTGTCATCTTTTCTTTCTCTACCCAATGCACAGTAAAGAAAGAGCTCTTTCAATGGGAATCCTTGAATCTTTCAGTAGAAGCTCATTATAGGCGGGTCAAGGGTTATATGAGGTGCCAAAGAATTGCAAGAAGACACTTCAATCTAGGGAGGAAAATATACATATCGTTTTTTTAATGCTTTGGGAAGAGTCTCTAGTATTTAGAATGAATCTCAAAAGCTTTATTTATGGCACACATTACAACAGGTGTAATTTATATCATTGATGGGAAATGTCCATCTCAGTTGTGTTAAAATTGCAAGGCAACCCACTGAATACAAAGAACATCAGAAACCTATTGCAGGTACTTCTGTGAAAATAAAACAATTTGCTTTCCACGTCCCGCCAATCTCTGCCTTTATAGTTGCTCACATTTAATAAGCATATTTTCTTTATTTAGGTAAGTTCCACCATGGTTAGGAATAAGGGAATAGTGCTTCCTTTCTAAACTACCTTTTTATTTTGCAGCCAGAAATAAAACTGAGCTGTAGTAAGCAATGGGCTAGAGCAACTTTATTTCACAGGCCAGTGAATCAATACCCTTCTTTGCCCATTTCGTATCTTCTCCTAATAAAATCAATTGTACCATGCACTATTCGCTATGATAGAAATTCTTGCTTTATTCTGAGCTTTTCTTTGCTGTGTGGCTTTCATTGCTTGCTTCAGCCCATGGTTTATAGTGTCTAAACAACTGGAGTACATATCAGTTTATGTGTAAACTCTTTGTTGTTGCTGGACACTGGCTTTCTGAATAGCTGTTGAAAACTGAAATTTGCCCAATGCTGAATAGCAGTAGTCAAATGCAAATGACAAAACTCTGCTTTTCTACTAAATTAAAATCTACAATCAGTCCTCTACATTCACCAGACAGGACCCTAGCAAAACTTGAAAAACTGTGTATAGCTCTAGACCACCATCCCCAACCATAATTTACTGCATCAGCAAAACAAATTTTTTGCCATTGAAAACAAGGTGCATGGGAAGAAGGACCTTGTTCAAAAGTAAAATTGCATAGGACCTGGGGGAATTGTGATTCTATTTTAAAACCAGACACATTCTCCTTGTGTCCCTTGTTTATAAAGCAATTTTCTGTGGCTGTGCTTCTGATTTAACAGTGTGTTGGCCAACTTGACAGCAGTAAGTGGGGCAGTGGGGGTAAAACTGGGCAAGGAGCCCCAGCCAGCCCAAGAAGTAAATCTGTTTGCCAGTCCTTGGTCTAAAGAAAAGGATTGGTTTCGGAAGAGTTCTTCTCTATTGATTTCTTTCTACTTGCCAGGGAATGGGTAGAAGGGAGGAGGAAGCACCTGATTATTTAGTCATTGGTCCAAGCTTCATGGTTGCTTTTAAGTAGAGGGTGGTTGTGTGTATGAGTTATTACATGTTACAATGCAATTAAAAAGATAAAAAGCTCTTAAAACAGTTAATTTAAAGCAATGCAGCACTTGTCCCCAGCTTCTTCTTTAAAAATGTTCAGTTCGGTGGGACTGAGAGAAGGGCCTCTGCTCATGATCTCAGTGCTCATGCAGGAAGATACAGTCCACCAAATAGCCTTGACCTGAGCCATATAGGGCTTTACAGGTCGTACCCAGCATTTTGAATTGTGCCTGGGAACAAAGTGGCAGCCAGTGGAGCTGTTGCAACAGGGATGTAGTATGGTCTCTGTAACCTGTCACTGCTAACAGTAGTTTAGGTTTAGATATGCTATGTATTCATGTCATTTCTTGTTTGTTGGTCTTGGACCCACCCTTTTGGTATCAGTCAGAGTTTGTTTGTTTGTCCTTGATTTTATAGTCTGCAGCCTTTTCTCTCTTCCATCTCTGGAGAGAACATGTTACAGAGCCTATTGCCATGAGATGTTATATAGCATTTAGTTTTAGAACATAAATTGACTTCATACATTTTAACCAAAGACGATTATAGTCCAAAATGCATGGGTCAAAAGAAGTGGCTTCTGGTCACTTTGATGGCATGGTTTCAGAAGCCACTCTGGTGCTGCAATCTGGTCTTTTGAATCAGATCAAAAAGTAATGGAAAAAAAAATCCAGTTCCTGGTGGTGGCCAGCTTGGGACCAAAGTGGTAGCCCAGGGCCTTGTAGTTGCCATTCTTGGTGCGTCGTCTATTTCACCCCTGAGTCTGCTATATTTATATCTAGACTCTATGTGTGGTGTGGTGCGGTGGCAGTATGTGACTGGTTGTTCCTCACCTTCGGCTTGAAAAAGCTGATTATTCTGCTTGGGAGCTATATTATTACCTCTCATATTCCCCAGAAATATTTTACCACTCTACAAGGCCCCCACCCTGGAATTTCTGCCCAGAGAGTGAAACCAGTTAGGGAAGATTTTGTCTAACTGATGGTGCAAAGGAGACCAAGAACATAATACTATTGTGTCAACGTAATCCTTTGGCAATCATGTAAGTGCCAGTCTTCTGCATAAAAATGATGATTCTACTCAATGTCTTGGTGCCAAAAGTACACATTCATTACAGGGAGAACAAATAATGATATGAGTTGGTGAAACTCCTTCTGGGATTGCCGCTAAAAGTAAGCAGGCCTACATCTGAGTGCTTGAAGTTGCTTTTCTCTCCGTTCCCCCTCCCTTCCCCAAAACGGCAAGGAAGAGAGACGAAGAATCATCATCTGGTTCCTGTCCTCAAAGCAGAACTTGCACACTGAATAGCTGAGTGACAAGCAATCTGGCCTATCCATATGACCATATTGTTTGCTTCTCCTAATTAGCCTGGTCCTCACTGTGCTGATGAGGAAACAGATGCATTGAGCAGCAAATTACCTTCATCTCGCCTCGGAACAAAAAAGACACTGCACTTAATTGACTCATTTGATCTCCGGCAATTCAGCGCAAGTAAAGTGGAAATATTTAAAAGTGGCACTTCACTTTGGAAGAGTAAAAGGAAGAACCTTACTTTATTGACACGCGATGTGAGAGTGTTGCATGCCAGAAAGCTGATCTGGAACTCCCAAGTTTCAACTCAATGCTCCAGTTTATCTGCCATCCAATTGACTGCTGCAAAAATAGTGTTTATTCTGGGCACTTTTGGGAATGAGTAGGGACACAGTAGTATCACTATTATTGGTGATAGTTGTCTCCATGTTCTGAGGACTTAGCAATCCTTCTGTCAATGAGCAGCACTAGTGTTCCAGTTTATGGCGATGGCCCCTCATTTCTTTATGTCCTTTGCTACTTCTCTTTAGATTTGCTTGTTTTTTCTTTTCTTTTTTTTTCTTTCTGTGTTCCATTTGAAAATTGTATTTGCTATGGAAATAGACACCAGTCTAAAATTTTTTAACTCAGTTAAAGGGTAGCACTATTTACTATACTTTTTTCAAAGAATGCCTATACTCATTGCATCAAAGTTAAGGCAGATGAAACACAAAACGAGTTGGATGTCTTTTCTTTTTCTTTTCTCCCCCTCCCCTTTTCTTCTTTTTTGACTATGTGCGATATAGAAAAAGGGATTTGCAGGAACTGATGTGTTTGCTTTAGTTGTAGTAACTATGCCAGTTTCTCTCTACCTCTGCTTTGACCTACATTTGCTTTATTTTATTTAAGCCACCTTTCTCCCAGAATAGGACCCAAGGTGGCTCCCAAGGAAAGTCAATTTAAAAATTCCGTTAACAATATAAAATAATTTAAAACATACAAAAGTGTATAAAAATAAATAAAATACACATTTAAATCAGAAGCTCCCCTGCTTACCCATTAAATGCCTGTCTAAACAAAAGGAAAAGGTCTTTGCCTGCTGGTGAAAGAAAAGCCAGGAAGGGGCCAGCCTGATTTCCTGCAGAAGGGAGTTCATAGGAAAGAGCAAATCACAGCTTTAAGTTACCAACTGTTTCCAAGCTGAATATCATTTCATCTATCATGACTTGAGTTGCTGGGTCAAGGCTATCCAGACTCTGAAACTTCAGGGCCAGAACCCGAGACTTAGGGAGTGGTGATATGACAGCATTGGCCCCTGTGATGTTACTGAATTGATGTTGCAAGGAGCAGCACCTGATGATGTCATTAAGAATGATGCATTACGTACTAACTGCAGCTGCTGAAAGTATGCAGCTCAGATAAAAAAACACACACACCATGTTTAGCAGTTGAGGAAACAGTATACACACACTTTTGAAGGCAGTCATCTTGCCCTGAAATTCCTTCCCCTTGCCTGCAGAGTGGAGACTCGGAGCCAGGCCCTGAGATCTGGCCACCATAATTATATCCTCAAGGAGGTCAATAAATACAGTTGTCCCTCTTGATCCATGGAAGGATTCTGCACCCGCAGATTCAACCAGCCACAGTTGGAAAATATTCACACCCAAAACTATCCAAAAAGTAAACCTTGATTTTGCCATTTGATATAAGGGGTGCCATTTTGCTACACCATTGTATGTAATGGGACTTGAGTATCCACAGATGGTGGCATCTATAGAGGGTCCTGGAACCAAACCCCACTGGCTCCAGGTTTCAGTGGGTTCTTAGTGAAGTTTTTTCTCCATCACCTTCCTCAGTGCCTACCTACTACTGTGTATTAATACGATGTTAGAAATGGTTATTCTTAAGGGGACATTTTACTTTTCCTTCAGTATCTTCAAGTTTCTAATGGAACACATCCCAAAGCTATATTTTGTCTGGCTCACCAGGGCATTGTTGGAAATATAAAATGGTAGATCATTGACTACGGCTGCCTAGTACAGGTGGATGAGGGTAGAAATGGAAACAGGCTGACATGCTACAAAGCAATTTACATGTGAAAACATAATTGACATACTGTACAGTAAGTATGTGGCAAATGTCCACTAGTAGCTACAGTGTGACACTGTACTATAAGATGCTCTACACATGAATATGTAAACAATTGAAATCATTCTGTTTATTTTGTTTCCGATATTTGATGGAACAAAAATTTGTGTCCCATTTATTATAGCACCAAGACAATTCATGCATAGAATATCGAGGTTTTGCTTTTTGTTGTTGTTTTGCTTTCTGTTTAATATGAAAAAGGATGAAAAAAAAATAACCTGCCTGACATATTGAAAATCATATTGACACAACGCACAGCCTTGGGATGTTTATAGCACTGAAATGTATCTTGGAAGATGATAAAATGTTTTGGATTATTCATTAATTTCCTTATATTTTATAATGAAATATACTCAGGCAATTGGTAGTTTTTCATCTGTCTCATTTGTCTCTTCAGGCTCTTCCAACACCTGCGTGTGTTATGAACCTCTGTTTGAAAATGTCCCTTTGCTTTTCGATTTTATTTTCCTCAGCCTCATGTGCACTTTCTTTGAATGTGTTCCAGACTCTGTTTGTAGCTTTTTTAAAAAAGGGTTTCTGGAGACCCGAAAATCATATGCTTTATAAGTTCAATGGGTAAAACAGAGAAACTGAGTCTCCCTTTCCCATGTCATTGGTAGCACTGAATGCTTCATACAGTCAAATTCCTGAAATAATTTCCTTGCAAAAGAATCTTAAAATTTACTTCAGCTCATGCTTTAATTCCCCATATGTATTATGTCTTTACTCCACCTTTCGCTCAGGAGGGCAGAGTAGTATACACAGTCTTCTGTTTTATTGTTACGACAACCCTATGATGTAGTTTACATCAATAACCTGTGACTGGTTGTTGTGACTGGTCCAAGCTCAGCTAGTGAGCTTCATGACTGGGTGGATTTCAATCCAAGGGCCCTTTCACACTACACTGTTATAGTGATGTGATTTCCCTTTAACACTCATGGCTCCATCCTATGGGATTTTCCTGGGGTTTGTATAGTCTGGTCAGTGGCACAGAGGAGGATTCTCTGGCCGAGGTTTCCAAAGGCCCCTACTGCAATAGACAATCCCAGGATTCTATAGGAATGCAGCTGTGACAGTTAAAGCAGGATCATAGTGCTATAACTGTAGAGTCTGAAAAGCCTCCAAAGTCCAATCCAGGATTCTGTGTTCTATACCATACAAGCCATTCCACTGACTTTATGCAATATTCAGCCAATCTAGGCATGTATTAAACATGTACTCTTCCTGTTCTTCCTTCTCCTTGCTATTTACACAATAGTTTTAAATTATTTCAAAGCACCCCACATTTCTCAACCCCTTTCTGTGGAATTACACCTTTTCTCTTCTCTGAATCTATTTTGAAAGGAAGACACATTTTGAATCAGGGACACATTGTTGGGGTCTCTTAGTCATTATGTTACACTAACTTTTACCAAAGACCCCCTTCTTCAAAAATCTTTTCTTTGAGGCAAACCCCACAGATTCATGTTGACTTTTTCTGTAGGCAATATGTAAGTGGTATTTCTAATCTTCAGTACAATGTGTGGTGTGACTGCCTGTTCACAAATCACAAATCCGTCCTCTGGAGGAAAAAAAATGGGAGCTGCCAGAATTAGCAGGGCTATTTTGACTGCACTCTGAATTATACATGACGAGTCTGACAGGTTAAGAAGACTGTTCTATTGAAAGAGAATACATATTAATGATTTTAGATGCATACGGGCTACTGGTTGTTCAAACAGATTGATTGAAATGCATTATTATGCTAGGTAGGGTGGACTTTCTTCACGGGAAAGTACTTGTTTCACCTTCACATTAGCAACTTCTAAATCATATGTCACGTAACAGTGCACAAACACTGCTCAATCCATTCCGGGTGTTAAATCATCAAGTAGCTTTACGCCTGCGATTATTATTCTTCAGATGTCCATACCTGACAAATTGATTGTTGCCTATATTAATCTTGATTTGCTAATGGCTACCAACAAATAGGAAGTAGGAATAACCAACTCCTTGCTTCCCACATCCATTCTTTGGAAGGGGAAGCTAGAATGATTGCTAGAAATGTTCAGTATGAAAATACGCTGGCACATAACAGTTCCACGTATGAACACCGTAGTGTAACTAATACAGACAACCATTTTTACCTATGTTCTCTCTGGCTCTGGGCAGTGTACTTTCCATGAAAAGGAAAATATTGGATGCATGAAATCATGCATAAGCAAGTAGAGTTCATGACAAAGTTCCCTACATTCAAATGAAAGCAGCGGACAGCATATTTGGTGGTATCTCTGAAAGCACAACTAAAGGGAAAAATGAATTGCTGAAAATAAAATCATAGAATCATAGAATCACATGGACTGAGGCTACATTGTGCACGAGTAAGAAGTTGATTTACATCTGAAGTTCCTAGAAGGAAGACACCTAAGAATTTCCATTGACATTCAAGGAGTTGGGAAAAAAAGTAAATTGCACATCACCACTTTTATTGGATACAAGAATCCAGATAAAAGTACCTGCCACAAAATGGAATCCTTTTGCTAATATTGTACCTTATTTCAAGGATAAGCACAATTATTCACAAGAAAAAAGATGGGATATAAATCAAATCAAATCAATCAATCAATCAAATAAATAAAAATAATAAAACAAATAATCACTGAGAACCCTTGAGCCTGAGCTGAAACTGTAGCTCCTGTTATGTGCGAAGCTATATTGAAAACCAACAAACCCATATTTGCAAACGCAAAAAAAAATGTCACTTGTATAACTGCTGACCATGCAGCTGGATCCAGACTGCACCCATCGTCCACTGTTTAGTCACCTTTGAGCCCTAAATCCTAGTATAAAAGACCAGTGGGAGAACTGCTGCAGTCACTTAGCAAAACAAGCAGGGAATTGTCATTGCCACATACTTTGTACTGCATTATTTTGTTAGGAGTCACAAGCTAAATTTGCAGCAGTTCTGAATATATGCTGGCATATGAATCCAGCAGCAGCAACAACAGTAACACGCATTACAAAAAACACCCCAAACAGCTAACCCCTGGAGCTCAACACAGCTTTTGAAAATTTATTCTGTCCATCGCTGAGATTTCACGTTCCAACAGTATTGGTCAGAACCCATACAACAGGATCTATGTGGTAGATAGTTTAATTTCTGTTATAAAGCTGCCTCTGAGTTGTATCTGTGTAAGAATGCATATATTTATGTGGGAATGCCAGTCTTTTCCTCATATGAATTCACTCCCCCTGCTCTATAAATATTGCATGCTGCAAAAGACGAAAGATATGCCAGATAACTGTACTTGTTCTGGGAACTGAATCGAGTCCTCTTTATTTCTTTCACCAAATATTATGTACTCAGCCATACAAGAAAAGGCTACTACAAGGCTCCCCTTGATTGTTGCCTTTGAGACAACACCTCTAGACCTAGTTCTCCTTGAGAAGGGAAACTTATGCCTGGGCTATACCACTTCATGGCAGATGGAGGCTCACATATTGGGTAATGGTTTTTGAAGTAAACAGTATTCTTGTATGAAAAAGCTTCATCTCTCACAATGATTTTTTGTGTCTTATATGAACAAAGGAGGCTGCAGTCCTGTAACCAGTTATCTTGGTGTATTGATCCTCCAACTGTCCTGATTTGACAGAGAGAGAATCTTTTAAAGTTACTTTTAAAATGTTCCAAATTTTCTTTCTCCCCCTCCTCCCACTTAGTTTACTTTCATTGGTGAAAACTGAGTTCAAGGTACAAAAACAGTTAACTTTACAGCAGTGAGAGGAAAGGAGGTTGTGGAATCTTACCCTTCCTAGTAGGCTCAGGCAAAAATAAACTGCTGGAGCCTCTCCTAGGTTGTGTGTTCTTGCGAATAATACCTGTTGCCATCTTTACTGGATTCTGGTTGCTGTTTGGCTACACGTGCCCCAGTTATTCTCTGAGAAATTTTCTAGGGTATGAGAGTAAACTGCATTGATAATAGCATTATTATTTTGTTTTTAAACTTATCTATTTTAAATATCTAATGAATTTGCAATTGTTTATGTAATTTTGTTTAATGTTTAATGATGGAAGTATTTTAGTTAAGGGATGGGGGATGAAATTTTAGCTTGTATACGTTATGCACTGTTTAGGTATTTTATTTATTTGCTTTGTAAATTGTTTATATAACTTGTTCTTATATAACTTTGTAAACCGCTTTGAACTTTTTTGGAAAGACAGCATGTAAATAAATTATTATTATTATTATTATTATTATTATTATTATTACCATGTTTCCCCGAAAATAAGTCAGTGTCTTATATTAATTTTTGCTCCAAAAGATGTGCTAGGTCTTATTTTTAGGGGATGTCTTATTTTTCCATGAAGAAGAATTCACATTTATTGTTGAACAAAAAAATGAACATTTATTATATACGGTATATATATTTATATACAAAAAACTTTGCTAGGTCTTACTTTTGGGGAAGGCCTTATATTTAGCAATTCAGCAAAACCTCTACTAGGCCTTATTTTCTGAGGATGTCTTATTTTCGGGGAAACAGGGTATTAGTAGTAGTAGTAGTACAAATTTTTCTGTAAACATAGCACTGCAATGTTAGATCATATGCAAATACCTATGGGATACGTCCATTAATGCCAGGTAACTTCTACTGTGTTTTCACAATTTAATGTTGAGGGGGGAAATGTGCAACAACCATCATACATCACAAAACACTTAGTTTCATGGTTCCAGTAATCAACATAAAAGTAAACAGACAATCTCTTTTTCTCCCTTCTCCTTATCCCATAGCAAACAGTTAAAAATAAAGGGACTCAACAGGTAGCATATTTATGACAAAGCATCCTGAAGCGCAATTTTCTCAATCATAATGTATAAACAAAAGAAGGAGGTTAAGTAGCTGCTTAATAATGTAACAAAATCATGGAGGGAGAAAAAACCCTGTAAAAAGCGATTAGTTTGAATATAATAATTAAACATTTCAAAACATTGCTAAGAGGATTGGTTTTGAGGAACAGGAGTTGAATGGTTATTAGTTTCAGACTTCAAGGGGTTCCTGATAGTACCTCATGCATACCTAATCCTTTGAGCATCGCTCCAGTTAGATTGAGGAGTTGTTTCGGTATTCTGCTGCCTTAGGTGTTGACGGCTGATAGACAAGTATTTATGTGCCTGCTACACCACTGGGTCATAACAAAGATGGAAATTAATTGTTTTTCCTCAGATGAGCTTTGAATCTCAATTGCCCTCACTTTCCCCCTTTTCCCCTCCTTCGATATTTAGTCAAGGCAATTGAGTTTAAATGTATAATTTCACTATGTCTTTGCATGTACCATTGACAAGACTGTAATTCTGTAAGGGAGAATAGGCCTCAATTAATCACCTTTGAACTGAGCAGCGCAGTTCATTGAACCAAACTGGTTGGGGAAAGCCACAAAATAATTAGCTTTCGTCTTGTAAGCTGTCACTAAACAGGAATTGTAATACATTTTTTTTTATTTCTGGATATTTTATTGCATAATATTGCATAGTAAAATAATAATTAGCTTGGAAAACAGGCATTGAAGCTGCAATTCTTTAGCCAAGATTCTAGAAGTAAAACACAATATTTAAATGGGAACAGTGTCTAAGAAGACACAAATAAGAATGCACAGTGACACTGCATATGATATGTGGTTGTCAGTAGATCTTGTGTTGGAAAAGTGATATTGCCAAAAAAAAAAAAAAATTCGGGTTGATTATGAGGTCAAACTTTCAATGCAGATATTACAGTTATAAGACATATCCAAGCAGCAGTTCTTTGAAACTTTATTGATTATAAAGCTATTTTTTTTTCAGAATGCAGAGTCCTTACCTAAACCACCAAGAGAGTTTTATACTTGAACAGGGATTGGAACTGGATTTTTTTTTTTTTAGTAGTCTCCACTGAAAAACCGAATTCACCCCAAAAGTCAAGGGTAGCTATGAAACCAAATGTTTTATCTCACAAAATTTTGTCGGAAAATGAGATGCATGTGTTCCTCTTGGCAAAAGCTCCAGCATGGATTGTGGAGCAACATTTTGAAGTTATATGTTCCTAGGGCACACCTAAATAGTCCTGCCTGGCCTCTTTTGCATGTGCTCAGTTTGCAACACGTAAAATTGGGTTAGGGCCTTGAAAAATCATTTCACGGATGAAAAGCTAGGACCTTGAAATTGTCTGTTGGCCGTTAGCATTAACACAGCAGATTTATCAGGTAGTTATACACATTCCCTGGTCATGGTCTTGCATCATTATGGTCAGATTTGTTTTATATCTGTTTAGGTTACTATAGCTATTTCATCTATACCAATAATCATAGTGGAAATTACTGTATATAATAACATGTAAGCTATCCCCTCATTATTATTATTATTATTATTGGTAATACCAGTATTACAAGTGGGGTTAATATCCTTCCCCTGTCAGCAGGTGAAAATGCCTCTGTTTTTTTGTTTTGTTTTTTGTTTTGCTTCATATGAACCTGAAGAACATATGAAGTCATGAGCACATGCGAAAATTAGAGGAAGGGATGTCAACAATTTAAGATAGGCAGATGACACTATACTATTGTTGTTGTTAACTGCCCTCACATCAATCTTGACTCATGGTGATCATGTGGATGACACATCTCCAAGACTCCCTATCCTCCACAGCTATGTTGAGGTCCTGCAGACTCAAACTCGTGTCTTCCCTAATTGAGTCCATCCATCTGATGTGCGGTCTTCCTCACTTTCTTCTACCCTCAGCCTTTCCAAGTATTATTGTCTTGTTAAGGAGTTATGCTTTCTCACGATGTGACCTAAGTACAACAGCTTCAGTTTAATCATTGTGGCTACTAGGGGTATTTCAAGCTTGACTTCTTCAAGGACCTATTTGTTTGTCTTTTTGGCTGTCCACAGTACCTTCAACACTCTTCTCCAGCACCACATTGCAAATGAGTTGATTTTCTTTTTATCCACTTTTTTCAATGTCCAGCTCTCACATCCATACATAGTGATTGGGAATATCATGGCTGGACAATTCTCCCTTTAGTGCTCAGTTGTATATCTTTACTCTTTAGTATCTTCTCTAGTTCTTTCATGGCTGTCCTTCCCATTCTGCATGTTTTCCAAGTCTTCTTCTTATTGCTTGACAGCAGTTTCTGTTCTGAACTGTGTTTGATCCCAGGTACTAGAAATCTTTCAACTATTTCAGTTTCATCATTGTCAAATTTGAAGTTGTGTAGGTCCTCTGTGGGCATTATCTTTGTTTTCTTTATGTTCAGCAACCAGCCTGCCTTTGAAATTTCTTCCTTGACCTTCTTTAGTAATTGCTCCAAGTCCTCGACATTTTCCACTAGTATTGTTGTGCCATCCGTGTATCTTAGATGTTCCTTCCGCCTATTACTCCTCCTTTTTCTAAGTCTAACTCTGGTCTTTGACACCATCCTACTAGCAGAAATGCAAAGATTTGGGATAGTTACTGAAGAAATTCAAAGAAGAAAATTCAAAAGCAAGTTTACAGCTGAGCATTAAGAACACAAAAATATTGTCCACAGATTATTTACCTAAGTTTAGACAGTGAAGGTACTGAGATAGTCAAAGATTTCATATACCTTGGATCAGGCATTAATCAAAATTGAGACTGTAGTCAAGAAATCAAAAGACTAGGACTTGGAAAGGGACCTTTGAATGAGCTATACAAGATCCTCAAGTGCAAAGATATATAATTTAATACCAAAGCAACGATTGTCAAAGCCATTGTATTTCCATTTTCTATGTATTCTTATGAAAGTGAAGAAAGCTGATAGGAAGAGAAACAATTCATATGAAATGTGTTGCTGGAGAAGAGTTATATGGATACCATGGAGTGCTCAAAAGGCAGGTGTCCTAGAGCAAGTCAGACTTGAACTTTCCCTGGAAGGCAAGATCATGAAACTGAGACTGTTGTACTTTAGACATATCACAAGAAGATATGACTCCCTAGAAAAGGCAATAATGTTTGGCAAGGTGAAAGGCAGTAGGAAAAGAGGAAGACTACACTGCAGATTGAACAACAACAACGACGACAACAACAACAACAACAACAATAACAATAATAATATTTTATTTATAACCCGCCCCTCTGAAAGAGAGCTAGGGGGGATGTGGGGATGTGGTGTTTAGATGATGCATGTCCCAACACTGTCCCCAAGCTGGCATCACACCACCCACCTGACCAGACAGCAGCAGCATTGCAGCACTCCAGCGGCACAACATTTGTATATCACCTGTCACAGGAGCACAAAAAAGCCAGTCCCATGGTAGAAAACCCACACTATTTCCACCCCCAAAGGAGTGGAAATAGGGCCAGAAAAATGCCCATTTGGGACTGCGGTGTTCCATTGCCACTACCTCAATATGGCGGTCAAAGGGGTAGCTTCAAGCTGTCCCTTTAGGCCCATCTGTACTGGCCCTCAGTTATGGAAGTCGCAGCCCTGAATTTGCAAGACTTGAGTGGGGCTCTTGATGACAGGGTAACTTGGAAGTCTCTCTTTCGTAGGGTTGCCATAAGTCAAATTTGACATGATGATAGTTAATAACAACAAACGTAACTTCTAGTTGATATTTGAACAGGCATACGGTTAAAAAAAAATGAGGCATTTAGGAGGTAAGAGAGTTTTTCTGCATGGACATGCACGCTGGAAGGACTTCTGGCACAGTTTTTGTATGAAAATCATCATCAATTCATGCCAAATATTGGGGTGTTGAAGGGGTTTGTGGGCGTTAAGGATCTAAAAACTAGATTCAGGGAAGACCTCAAAACTGGAATCTGGGTCTACTTACAACTCCCAGGGCGTTCCTCTGCCACCTGTATAATATGGCCTTTCCCTCTTCCTTTTATTATCATACATATATGGCTACTATATGCTGTTTTCTCATGTAGGGATTTCCTTTTCTGCTTGAAGGTTTTAAATGGTCATAGTGATTACCAAATTAGGGATGTGAAAGACTCTTTTTCTTGAATCTAACTGCATCAAAATAGTGAGACTGCACCATGTGCAAATCCCAACTGCCTTGAGAGTGTTGGCTCCCATGCGAGAATGAGATGCCAAAGGATTGCCTTGATCATGTTTCCCATTATTTACACAAATTATAAAATAATTAGTGAAAAATACCTGATTGCATAAAGTAAGAATATGCTTGCTTTCTTAGAAAGCAATGTTGGGATGTTTCTGTGGGTTATTTCCAGGAATCATTGTATGCATTTAACGCCATACAACTTCACAGCCAGTAAGGCAGCAGTTATCATAGCTTCAGATGTAACACTGTTTTTGTTGAATATATATATACACACACAGCCCAGTCTATAAACATAAGATTTTTTTTTCTCCAAGGAAAACAAAACTAAATTTAGTAAAATAGATATCTCGTAATATTTCTCCCCACCCCAAAAACTGCATGAGGGTAAATCTAATCAGGAATTGCACCAGGGCTAAATTGGTAGGTGGTGTTTAATTCCACATTTTCAAAATATGGGTTGAAAGCACAGATTTCAGCAGGACAGCACATTAAATTTTTCCTGGCAAAATACATGAAGTAGAATTGGGGAAAACGTGTGTGAAAATAGGAGGGAAGGAGCTTGTATGTCCAAGGGCACTATAATGTGGCATCATGTCTATCTGGAAGTGGAAACCACTCAGTTTCTCAGTACTTTGGCAATTTATAACAGTAACTGTTTAAGTCTGACTCCTACTCATTTAACTGGGTTAAAGCTACAGTTCACAGTAGGCTTGGTGGATGTCTAATATGCCATTATATCTGAACCCATTCATTCAATGATATATGCAGTCCATGTCTTCAGTGCCTTTATCAGTGTGATATCTGATTTGACAGCCTCGTTTTAATAGAAGTACAGTCTTAGCCACCCAATTCAACCCAGAAGCATTAGTGAGCTTTGCCAAGCAGTTCACAGGACAGGACATAGGAATATTAGAGACACAATGAGGATCCATATCTGCCACACAGAATAATAATAAGATAAATGTCCACTTAGCAAGGAATGTTCAGTCCAATTGAAAGAGACTCCATTGTTGTCAGGTGAAAGACTTCTATTGACATCAGCTTTGGGTTTGATCCAAAAGGCACAAAATTCAATCCTTGTTCAAGAACGTGTCCAAGTTCAGTCTCTGTCAGCCTGCTACAAAGCTCTACAGGCATGCTGATGTGAACACAGACCTCCCGACTGCACCATTTTCCCTGTTTGCTGCAACATCAGGCAGCTCCACAGTGAATGCAGAAAGCCTCGAACAGGCATGATTTGGACCTGCTCTTTCCATGCACATTCCTATGTGCAGAGTGTGCTTGCGATCCGGGACAAATCTAAATTTAATCCATCAAAAACTGGTGTTGAGCCGTTTTAGAAAGAAACAGTCTATTTCAGTGAAATGCTGGCGGTGTAATGCAAATCATGTTTCCTCGTGGCATATGAAGTTCAGTGCTTTTTAGTTAGATATGTTACAACATATGAATTTTGTTTTAGATTTTTTAATTTTTATTATTATTTTTTGCTATTTGTAGAGACACACATTCTTTTAAATTGTACTTCTATGATGTGGACTTCAACTGAGGGTCAGTACTGTTGGATCCTGCATGATTTTTATTTTTTCCATAAAGACTTATATGCCTAGGTTAGAAAGATAAGCAGACATTATTCAGTTGTCAGAAGATCTTACTGCTTTAAATATTTTTATTGTATCCCAATGTATGGTGATCTGAAAACAACCCTCTCCTAGGTTTTTCTTGGCAGTATCTATTTAGCAGACCTTTGCTTTTACTTTCTTCTAAGGGTGAGAGAGTGTGACGTGCCCAAAGTAACCCACTGAGTTCCCATGGTGGAGCAGGGACTTGAATCCTGGATTTTTAGGCTCGATCTAGACGTGCACTAAAGAGTGCCATTAGGGCTCTTTAGTGTGCGAATAGGGTTCGGGAGGGCGTAGCGTTTAGTCCCTCCCGAACCCTAGCGCATATGGATGCCGCCATTTTTAAATGATGGTGTCCATACGGACGCGCCATGATGGCGTTATGATGCGCGCAGCGTTTAGAAGCTCTACGCATGTCATGATGCCATTGCACGCCCTTTCCACGGCACAAAAAGGAGCCCCAAAATGGAGCTCCTTTTTGCTTCCGGGTCTTTGCCACAGCCTTTAAACGGCCTCCGAATGCGGGGAAGCGGCAGTTTGCCGCTTCCCCATGGCCTCTGGAAGCAGCGGGATGGAGCCTTGGGGCTGCCAGTGCGGCAGCCTTGGCCCCATCTTGCCGCTACTTGGGGAAAGCCCCATAGTGTCCTAGTCCAACTCTCAAACCACTATACTACTCTGAACTTCACTTTAGATGTGCATAAATCTTTGGAACATAATTCAACCTTTGGACTAAAACTTCCAGACTCCCTGAACCAGTCTGGACAGTGACTGGGTTGATGATATTTCCAAACTAAAGTAACTTTCTTAAGCTCTTGTATCAAAGATCAGTAAATCTGGGCCTCTCAGTTTCAAATGCCTAGTAGGCAACAAGACAGTTCAGAGAATGTGTGTTTTGCATATTTCTATTTCATTTCATGCACGTACGATAACACATGTTCATGGCCGACTGCTGTATATAGCAGTGTTTAGATTTTGCAGTTTCACAGCAACGTAGTACAAGATATTTTTTTATTTATGAGCCACTGAGGAAGTAAATCGCTTTCATCACCAGACAACCAGGCACTCAGCTGGAGACTTTCAAAAGCCCAAAGTCACCAAAGACAGCTGTCTTACCATGCAACATTTTTTTTACCCCAATAATTGATGAACTGGAGTCTTTTCAGTACTGTGTTCACATTCTCTTTTCTCTAATCATGGGAGAAGTTGCATATTGTAATGTAACATCCACTCACACATACAATGAGCAGTTGAATTACTACACTCTGTGTTCTGTTCATACATATAGTCTTCTATCTAGGGGCCCTTTCACAACGCTTAGTTATAGCACTATGATTTCACTTAAATTACCATGGCTGCATCTTATGGAATCTTGGAACTGATAGTTTGGTGAGGCACTAGAACAGTGATCCCCAAACTGTGCCCTTTAAGAGATTTTGGACTTCAGCTCCCAGAAGCTTCAGCCATGTTGGCGAATAGTCTGGGATTCTGGGAGCTGAAGCCCTAATTCCATTAAATGGCAGTTTGGGTTAAATAATAAATACCTCAACCAAACTGCAAATCCCAGGATTTTATAGGTGCCCTGGCAGTTGAAGTGCTATAACTGAGTCGTGTGAAAGAGTTCTAGGTTAAAGTTCAGCATTGGAGGCAAAAGTTGGCAGTCAGCTGTTCCAGCTGGCAGATGCTTGTGATTTCACAAAACATATGACTGACCCTTTTTTGGAATAAGTTCCTTCAGCTTTATTTTAAATAATAACACTAAAATCATGTTTTAACAGATCTTGGAAAAGCTGCCTTTTAGACTACAGCTCCCAGAATCTCCTAGCCAGCATGGCCACCAAAAAGCTGGAAGTTGTAATCCAGAAAGTATATTTTCTGAACTTGGTGTTAACCCTCATCACACTAGCTAAACTTGCTCATAATCAGTCATTATATTTTAAGACAGGTGGCAGTGCACAGGCTGCCCTGTTTGGAAACAAAAATGGGAACTGGGGAATAACCATTGTGTACCCAAAACTAATCCAAGCTGGCAAGCATGGGCAATAAGAGATAATCCATTATAACCTGTAGATTATATGGCAGTGATGACAAACCTTTTAGGGGCTGAGTGCCCAAACTAAAATGTTTTCCAGCATCAGTGTTACCCAGCACTGGATATTACCTGGTTCTGCTCCCCAGGGGTGGGTCTTCCACCCTCTGGGGGTGGGACTTCTGGGGTGGGACATCTTCCCCCCTTCACCCTCCTGGGACCTCAGTTGCCTCTCCAGAGACAGCTGAAGGCCTGGGGTGACAAGGGGGGAAAGAAGAGGAAGAGGTGCACACCTCTTTCTCCTTCTCCCACGTGCTGGGGAAATGGCTTTGTGTGCCATTTAGGGCAGGTATGCCATAGGTTTGCCATCATGGTTATATGGTTACATTTGGTTCCCTTCACTGTCTCTAACTAGCACTCCCCCCCCCCAGCTGTGCTTTGCACAAGAAAGAACTCTCCCATGGTGTAAGGGCTCTCTTCCCTCCCTCCCTCTCTCTGAAGTTTTTTTTTTAATTATTTGTCTAAAATCTTCCAGGTCACTTAGCCTTTTTTTTTTCAGAGTCACAGCCATTGCACTAGATTCTTGGAAGTGTTAGGGAGACAACATGTCCTCTTGATCCTTGCCCATCGTGGCTGATCACCCAGGGAGAGGATGGAATGAAAATACTATTGCAATGTATAAATAATGCATCCCTCAGGGAGGGGGTAGTTCCATCAAAATTAAAGCAGGAGATAGTTAAGCCGCCCTAAAAAAAAAAACCCTCCCTAGATCCCCTGGTGAGAAGTAATTATAGACTGGTCTCCCTTATACCATTCTTGGGCAAAGTGATCAAGAGGTCAGTTGCCTTGGATGAAGCCCATTATCTGGACCCATTTTAAATCAGCTTCAGGGTGGGATACAGAGTTGAGACTGCCATGGTCGCCTTGGTCGACGATCTCCATCTGGCCATCGACAAGGGAAGTGTGACCCTGTTGGTGCTCTTGGACATCTCAGTGGCCTTCAATACTGTTGACCACGGTATCCTTCTGGAACGCCTGGGAGAATTAGGTATTGGGGGCACTGCGCTCCAGTGGCTCAGATCCTATCTTTCAGGCAGGTTCCAGATGGTGTCGCTTGGGGACAGTTACTTGTCCAAGAGGGAACTCAAATCGAGTGTACCTCAAGGTGCGATTCTGTCTCCAATGCGGTTTAACATTTACATGAAGCCCCTGGGAGAGATCATCCAGAGACAAGGGGCGCGGTGTTATCAGTACGCTGATGACACCCAAATTTATTTCTCTATGTCTCTGACTGTAGCAGTGACCAAGGATGGCATCTCCCCTCTGCATGCCGGCTTTGGGTCAGTAATGGGCTGGATGAGGGAAAACAAACTCAAGTTGAATCCAGAGAAAACGGAGAATCTCGCGATAGGAACCCTAAGTCCGGAGATGGAAATTAGTCCTGGACGAGGTCACACTTCCCCTAAAGGATGAAGTTCGCAGTTTGGGAGTACTCCTGGATTCATCTCTGCAGTTGTCATCTCAAGTAGATGCAATGGCCAGGAGTGCTTTGGTACCAGCCAACTGCATCCCTACCTGGACCAAAAGGACCTTGAAGCAGTAGTATACGTGCTGGTAATCTCTTGCTTAGATTTCTGCAATGTACTCTACATGGGGCTACCTTTGTACCAAGTTCGGAAGCTTCAGTTGGTTCAAAATGCGGCAACCAGATGTTGATCACTAAAACACCTAGATCGGACCATATAACACCTTTCCTAAAATCTCTCCATTGGCTGCTGATTAGCTTCCGGGTGCAGTATAAAGTGTTGGTTATTACCTTTAAAGCCCTACGTGGCTTGGGCCTGAGTTACTTGGGGGAATGCCACTCCCTATACAATCCGCCCCGCACTCTCAGAACTTCAGAAGAGAACTTATTGGAGCACTCCAAAACCAGGCTAATATCAACCTCTAATAGAACATTCACTGCTGTGACCCCCGGACTTTGGTATAGCTTTCCAGAAGAGATCCATCTTATTGCCACTCTAGGTGCCTTTAAGAAGGTACTTAAGATGGATCTCTTCTGGCGGGCGTATCCATCTGACCTCTTATAAAGTTCTTCAGAAAACATTCCACTCCTAACCTGATTGTATGAAAGCAGGCAAGTGTAAAGCTATTTTAATTTATTTATATAATAGTGATGTATTTTATTGATTGTAATTTGTGTATTGGTATTGTTGTGATCCCGCCTCAATCTGTAGGGAGAGGCAGGAATTATAAATAAGAATAAGAATAACAAAAAAGCTACTCTGTTTTCCTTGCACGATTACTTCCCTGTTTCTTTTAGAGTAATTAACGCAGCTCTGTGGATGAAACTGTCAAGCAGTATAACTGCTAATATCTATTGGCAGTCAACTGCGACAGAGATTCTTTTTTAAATTATCAAGAGAGTAGTCAAAATGAATTGTTACAAGTGGCATGACAGTTTTTTTGTATATTCACTTTGTTTGGTGGGCACCGAACTGCATGTTTGTGCCATCTAGGCTTGCATCAAGTAAAAACCACTCTTGCTTGTGAAAGATCAGTATGTGTAGTACTGGCAAAAGCAAGTGGTAGTTGACAGTGTGATTGTTTTGAAAAATGAAGCAAGCAATCTCTATAAACTCTTCCAGCTCTTATACTTATAAATGCCCTGCCACCCAGCTCTTATGCTGGGTGGCAGGGCATTTAACCCCTACCCCGAGGTCTGTGGGGACTGTACACTGAACCACCCTGTGGCACCCTGTGCAAAATCTGCTGCACCTCTGGATTTGGGCAGAGAGGTGATCAAAGCATATTTTTTTGCCAGGGAAAAAAGCACATGGGAAGGTATGACTTCTTTTTGACAAGGATTGTGCTTTCAGAACCACCAGTAAGCTGTGCAGGTTTTAGGGGGAAACAACCCACTGTTTTATGCCGGAATAAAAATACTGATTTTGCTGCTGCCCATTTTGGGTGGTGTGATAGCAAAACCAATTAAATGAGCCCTAAGCCCCCAACAAACCCTTATTCCATTTAATCAATCAATCAATCAATCAATGAGAAGGCTCAGCACAACAACATGTGTATGTGAGTTCTATTGCAATCTAAATGCAGCAGACAGTGTTTTGCCTTTCTCTGGTCAATGTTGATCTGGCTAACCTTGTTTTCTGCAAGGAGGAAAAATCTTTTCTGTAACACACTCTCTCTCTGTTCACTAAAGGGACAGTACAATTAATGATGTACTGATTCCCTCTGAAAATATCTTTCTGCATATTCTAAGGAAAGTTCAAATCCTCTTTATTCTTAACAGTATCATCTCAATCTGTTTTATTTAAAGAGACACAAGGACGTTCAGTGGAACCTGTGCTGAGCCTTCCGAAAAAGGTCCTAGGTGGTGCAAGGGCTGAATCCAGTCCTCATACCCATGTTTCAGTTTTTCCAGGGAAGAGATTCTTCAGTGCTTGACCAAAGACAGCCAAGGCAGCCCAATAAGAGATGAAATGAGATCCATGAAGCTGTTATTGACAGTTAGAGGCTTCCATGAAAGTGGCGTGATAAAACTCCTCCAGCGGTAGCATGAACTTTTAAAGGAACTATCCAAGGTGCTGAAATGTATCTCCCAAATAGGAACAAATAGGTACCTTGATAGATCTTTTAAATTCTGAATGAAAAACCAGATTGAATTAACTGCCCTCCTCACATGGGAGCCACCAGCTACCACAGTAAGGTGCTAAATTCATATTTTGCTTTGGGGCAGGAATGCCTGTACTTTTCAGATCTTTTTGTCTACAGCTTCTATGTGCTCCAGCCACTGTGAACAGTGCACAGAATGCGCACAGATTGATTTACAGGCATTTCCAGTTTTTAAAAAAATGTCTCCGGCAACAGGACTGGGAATGCCTGGTACGGGACCTTCTAAAGTTGAGGCCAAATTAATTTTATTGATCTTTCCCAAATGACTTTGTGTTGCTTTGATATATCTGTTGTTGTTATGGCTCTTGTTCTCTCTTGTATTGTTTCCAGTTTATATTTATGTCAAGGGAAATTTGTTGAAGACCAGGCTGTAAATGCTTTGGAGAAAAACATGGAAGAGATTAGGCAGTACTAGTTAGTTGAACAAATAGCTCTGTCTCAGGGTAAGGCAGTTTCATATATATGTGTGTGTGTGTGTGTGTGTGTGTGTGTGTGTATCTTGTGTACTTTCCACAAATGCAGGAAATGAAAGAGGGGACACTGAAATTTAGTTTTAGAAGAGAGACTACATACACTGGATTGTCTTTGAAGGGAGAGATACTCCAAAAAAGATATAATTAAGAAAGACCCAGAAACCTGTATGTTGCTGGAGAGTGACTGAAGCCATTTCTAATGAATCCACTCTGCCACCTTTGGGCTCCCTCACTTCACATTTGCTCTCTTGCCTTTTGTGACAATTCACCTGATGCCCTTCTCCGAAATAAGCACAGTGTTAATAAAGCACAATGAGATTTATATATAGCAAGCTGTTTTCTTGGTTCTATAATGTATCTGGAGAGAACAATAATCAGGTGAAGGCATAATTTAGTTTTAATTAATCAATGCTGGATGATTGTTCCTGCTTTGTCATTAATTTAGGTGACCCCTTTTCTTTGCAATATTTTTTTATTAGTCTTATGGGTACAGGTGTGCACCCTTGAAAATTTAATCTGTCTTTCAGTCAGGAATGGAGCAGCCTGTTTTTCAGCAACGCTGGTTTTTGTCTCCCCATTCCTAGAGGCTTTCAAAATACAATGTATCAGAACCTGGCAGTTTATCTAGAAATTTAGTTTTATTCTCCCTTGCTCCCCCATCCCCATAACCCTAAAGAAAATATTTCAAGTGCTCATGATCCTGGAGAAACATTTCAACAATTCCATTTAAAAACTCAGGAAGAAACAAAATGTTTTAGAAGTGTGTGTACATGTGTGTAGGTGGTGGTCCAGATTTGATTCTGGAAGAGTTCCTGTTGGCCCTTCCCATTCTCACAGATTTTTGAAGGCATATTCTAACAACCTTAATATGTCCCCTAAGTCCTTATCCTGCTTCACATTTGTTTTCTTGCCATCTGTGAGACACCCAGCCTCTTCATGTTCAATAAAATCAGCAAATGCTGCAAAACAAAAGAAGTCTCTCACTTATTCCCAGTTGGCACCACATCCTGTCTAATCCTGGAAGCTAACCAGGATCAGCCCTAGTTAGTACTTGGAAGAGAGACCACCAAGGAATACCAGGTGCTGTAGGCTGAGAAAAGAACTGGCAAAACCACCTCTGAGTATTCCTTGTCTAAGAAAACCCTGCGAAAAAAAATTATGGAGTTGTCATAAGTCGGCAGGCAAATTGAAGGCACACACATACATGGTTCTTGTTTACGTTTATTCAGTGGTGATTTCCACTGGGTTCAATGTAGCTTACACCCAAATAAGCATTCTGTTAGTGAGTTTCCTTTTCAGACACATGTTTAGGCTTAGACAAGTTTGAACATTCATATTAGAGCTTTTTAACCCTTGGTGTTAATATGTCTTTAGTAAAGTTGTATCAGTAACTCATACTTGAGCCAGTTTGATTTCGGGGGGGGGGGGGGGATTGTTCATATCAGAATAAAAGAACATACTATGACCACTATTTTGGGAATTGCTTCTTAGTGAGAGGTGCTTGGTTGCAAAGATTATATGAATTCTGTAGAAAATTAATTAGCTCAAAGGCAATGGGCAATCCAATGTATATCAGACATAAAAGACTATGCGGCAGACTGGGACACACAGAAGCTAGTTCGAGAAATAGCTGGATTGAGAGCTGATTTTCTTGGAGTGCTTGGCTTCTCCTTAATGGCTTTGGTTATGACACCTGGGAAGTAACTGAGTTGGAACTGAGAGAATCTAGAATTTAAATCTTCTATGGGAGACAGGAAAGAGGAAGAAGGGGTGAGGGTCAGGAGAGAGAGAGGAGAAAAGAGCTCTCTGGTGGTTTTGGCATAGGCAAAATGCAATGGTTAGGATTCTGGAGGTGGGAACTATGACCAAAGGGGATATAGAGCAATTGGGCTGAGTTCTACACACACATACACACTAGTTTCTGGTAGCACCCTCATGTGCTTATCCCGAACCTTTGTTCTCCTATAGTTGGTCTTTTTTTTCTCATTTCCATAGGTGCTTCCAAGCTTCTGTTCTTTCTTTCCTTCATGGAGAGCTGTCAACAGCTACTAGCCAGAATGTCCATATGTTATCTCTAGAACCAGGAGCAGAGTTCTCTGTATGTATGTACAAGTGATAGTGGAGTGCAAGGTGGAGGATGCTGTTACATTCATGTCTTCTTGTGGGCTGATGGGTCATGTGTGAAGAAATTTAGATTTATCTTTGATGTATATCAAGGATCTTCTTAGGTTTACCGTCGACATGGGATCTCAAGGCAGTGTTATCACAGAGTACTGAGGTAGGACTATTCCATGCTTTTTGACCAATGAACTTGCCAGCAATGCGCAGGATTTCTCAAACAGTAGCAGCACTTGTGGATCCATTTTTAATGGAATGGCCAGGATCCAGATTAGTTCCATAAGTCTAAGAGAGTTTTGGCTTTATATTTCTCAAATAGCAGCTCCCCTGGCAATACCAATGTAGAAAGCTACTTTTGAAATAAAGGAGGCTTATGATGTAACCGGGAGAGGGGGGGAGGTTCTACTGTTGAAATAAAATGACATGTAAAATCCCACCAAACATTGCCAAGTGCTTGAGAGTACCTGAAGCAGTTGTTTGGATACTGTCCAATGCCATTATTATAGCCGCGGAATACTCCAAGTATTTCAAGCACAGTGAATTGAAACATGTACCCACAAGAGCTCTGGTCTCAAGAGGAGTGCCAGATTTATAGGCACAGGTTGCTTCGTTCACAAAATTGTTTTGAGGTGTCTTTCTAGGCCTCTAACCAGAAAGTAAGTTTGACACGTGAGTTCAGATTTTCAGCACTAGATTGCAGAAAATGAGAAAGGAGTGCTTGGCTCATGCAGATCCTTGAATGCATTGTTCCGCTCATAGGCAAAACAGTGGTATATTCATCACAAGAATCCTCTGATGTGGCTCAAATTGAGGGAGCCCCATGGCAACTTCTCAGACATTCCAAGAAGAAAGTGGAAGCATCCTTGTATGCTGCTAATGCTCTTGTTTTCATACCAGTGATGACTTATTTTGCACTGCCCTTACATGTAGGAATATTTAGTAATTAATTGAAAATTGGGTCTCACATTGGTCTGACTTGTATTTCTCTTAAAAATAAAACCTGGAAATGCAGATACACCTGAGAAAATAAGTGCTCCTCCAAGTCATTTGGAATAATTGGGAAAGTAGGGAGAGGCAGGAAATATAAATAATAATAATAATAATGACAACAACAATAATATAAAGTGGCACTAACTTTCAAATCAGTGAGTCAGCATTGTTTAGGGCTTTGTAAAATATCAGGAAGTGTGTGTGTGTATAAAATTGTCTGCCTTCTTTCTGTGTTTTTAACTATCATGCTAAAAAGGACAGGGCTCCTATTGGGAGATATTATAGCATCTTTCCTTTCTAAAAACATACATGGTAGATCCAAGTTGCTGACAAGGAAGGGATTGTGTTGTATTTAGCCAATGGGAAGGGCCAGAAGATCATGACCTGGAAAGGTGATAGATCATAGAATTGGAGTTGTGGTGGACCTGCCCAAAAATAGAGAACATCTGGCAGACATTAATTGAGAGCACAGTTATCACAATAAAGGCTATAATCACTGCTAACATAGTCACCACTTTCCTTGCATTTCCTTTTCACCCTTTATGATGGCATTTTCTTAGCCCTACTCAGGTCTGGTCACCTCCTCCAACATTGCAGGGTTACTATTTACCATAGTTTTCTCCTCATCCACCCAGCCTTTAGGAGGAGCACAAACAGTTATGCCTGCTGGAATTTTGTACCGTCGTGGAGTCAAGCACCCACAGTTTGAAAATATGTTTAAAATTTATAAATTCCAAAAAGCAAACCTTTATTTTGCCATTTTGTAAGGGACAAATATGCCATACTATGCCATAGTATATAATGGGATTTGAGTATCCATGGATTTTATTTTCCATGGGGAGTCCTGGAATCAAACCCCAGTGGATACCAAGAGTCCACTGTATGTTCTTTGGCATTGCATTGCTTTCCTTTGCTTTGGCTTTTCCATCCTTTGTTACATGCCCCTATGTTTTACTCTCATATTTCCCATGGGTCATATCAAAATCCATAATTTTGGCCCACAAACATCCCTCAACTTATACATGAGGTCAACTAATAGTCAAGAATATAAAGGAGTCAGTTGTTATGTCCAGTTACACCCTGTGGCCTTCAGCCTTCTAGATCCACTAATGTGCTCCCTTACACCCTCATATGCCTGGACTGGTTTTGAATTAGCGTATCTAAATGATGCCACTTTTGTATTTTCCTTATAACCCTGTTCTCAATCCCGTTGTTGTTGTTGGTGGTGGTGGTGGTGGTGGTGAATCTTTTGTGACAACTCATTAATGTCCATGCCCTTCTGTAATTACCATGTTTCCCCAAAAATAAGACAGTGTCTTATATTAATTTTTGCTCCAAAAGATGTGCTAGGTCTTATTTTAGAGGTTGTCTTATTTTTCCATGAAGAAGAATTCACATTTATTGTTGAATCAAAAAAAAAAAAAAAAAAAAAAAGAAAGAAAAAAGAAGAAAAGAATATTTATTATATACTGTATATATATTTATATACAAAAACTTGGCTAGGTCTTACTTTCAGGGGAGGCCTTATATTTAGCAATTCAGCCAAACTTCTACTAGGTCTTATTTTATGGGGATGTCTTATTTTCGGGGAAACAGTGTTATGTGGAGCTGCTTTTGGCAACTGCTTGGAAACATCAGTGATCCAAAACGCTGTCGGCAGGGCTGTTGACTGGGGCTGGCTACAGGAATGATGATATTTCCCTGATGAAACCGGAAAGTCCCATCTCTTTCTAGGCAAAATTCAGAGTGCTGGTTTTGAACTTTAAACCCCCGACACAGCTTAGGTCCAGACTGCCTGGAAAACCATATCTTCCTACCCAAACCAGCTTGAGCTTTAAGGTCCACAGAGGAGGGTTTTTGCTCAGTCCCACCACTCTCGCAGGGACATTTGTTAGGGGTCAGGAGTGAGCTTTTTCCAAATTTTGTTATTTAATTCATTAAAAGCTTTTATAAGTCAATGATCTGAAAAACTACTAACAAAGGTTAAAAGAAAAAGTGAGAAAGAAATTATATCATTTGTGGAAGATATGTGTGTATAAGGTATATAAGCAGAATAGTAAATATAATAATGTAGGCAAATACATGTCAACATGATTTGATTGGGTGTGAATATTTGCATATATCTTAAGAAAATAACATCAGATGTAATAGAATATAGAAATAGTGAAGGATAAGAATATGGAAACAATTAATAGAATTGAAAGGGTTTACCTGTATAAGGATTTAGAAATAAGTTCTTTTATTCTTTGGTGAAAAATTCAACAAACAAGATGTATATTCAATAGTATGAAAGCTTTCATAAAGCAAATGTGAAATGTATGGTTTTTAAAATCAATAAAGATCATTTAAAAAATTAAGAAGCATTGTAAGCACCCTGAATCACATGTCTGGAGAAAGACAGGATATACTTTCATTCATTCATTCATTCATATACTTTCATTCATTCATTCAGTCAATCTTAATCTCATATAACTACCTCATATTCTTCTCCTTTCTGAATGTCTTCCTCCTTTCTCTGCCATTCACTTTGTATTAAATTTTAGATTACATGCTTCTAAAGGGAGGTGCTCTTGAACTCAGTACACCTCTGTTAGCATTGTATAAACAAAAACAAAAACCAGTACTATTTTTATCCTGTCTGATATGAAATATTGCATGATCACAATTACCACAATATGTTGTGGAAAATACTAGCTACTGGATAGCATTATCTATACCAACATTATAGCAGAATAAATTACATGAATATGCCTTCACATTAAAACAATCAATTACATTTGAAGAAAAAGAAAAAAGGAGACAAAAGGAAAAAAGGGAAGGAACTGATATAATAGATTTACAGTATTCTGAAAATTGGATCACAGTATTGATTATTAACCTCATGTATCAACAAATGGACTTTTAAATATTTAATTTGCCATTAAAATCTTGAAGGTGCATTTAAGTGTGTGTGTGTGTGCTCTGTTGACATACTGTTGTAAACTGGCTCCTAAGGATGTTTGCTAAAAGGTAATATCTAAATTTGTTAAATCATAAATGAATGAAATAAATATGACACATCACAGATTTTTAGTGAATTTAAGGAAGAAGCATGATCTCACCATTTTCCTCTCTCATAAGGCCTTGGACTGTACTTATCTTCCATCTACACTATAACCGTACCGTTTTCATAGACCTTTATGTTCCACTTGTAGCTTCCCTTAAAAACAAATACAAAATTAGGGCTGTGAAAAGAAATTACAGATTCCCCTCAGCTATATTTCTGCTGTCAGAAATCTGAAATAAAAAGGAGAGATGAACCTTGCTGATCAGACAGAGTGACTAATTTGCAAGTCAGCAAGAAGTTGTATTATTCTAACAATTATCATGTTTGATGGATTAAAGATCACACCAGGATATCAGTTGCCTTGGGAGTTTATTTACAATTTCTGAATTCCCGAAGACAGTGAATCTATGTCATGATGTTTATGGTAAAATACTCTAGTAAACGTGTAATTTTATAATGCATTAAAATTTCTGCCTTATTTTTTTTGGCCAAATTTCATAAGACTTTCTTGCCATTCTTAATCTTAATAGCCTCATTCAGTTCAAGGACTATAAGGCAAACTTACTTTTAGAACTCATTGTTTTCCATAAACTGAAATATATCAAATGGATTTCCCAGCATAATACAGTGGGCCCTTGTTATCTGTTGGGGTTTGGTTCCAGGACTTTCCGTAGAGAACCAAATATGTGGAAGCTCAAGTCCCGTTAAATATAAAGGGACAACAAAATGGTGTCCCATATATAAAATGCAAAATCAAGGTTTGCTATTTGGAATTTATACTTTTGGGGAATATTTTCAATAAGTGGATAAAAAATCCGTGTATAAGGAGGGCCAACTGTATGTTGCAATAATGGATTAAAAATTAGTAAACTCGGGGGGGGGGGATGGAGTAGATTCCTTCAATCTGAATATGTCCCTAAATTATCATAATTTAAAGCAGCCAAAAAAGAACACAAGAAGACTCTTGACCTACTCAGATATAAATTTATATTGTGGTGTGAACAAAGTTTCCACGTGGTTTTGAAAGTGAAGAAATGGACTGGTGAAGTGAGACGGGAGAGTGACATTTGTATGCACACAGATGTAAATGCACAACTGCACATGTCTGGGGTTTCAAATTCGATTTCAAAATTGAGTTAACTAACTTGATAACCAACTATGAAATAACAAGACTTAGCATAAGCAAAATGGTTGAATAAGGGCCACTTTTTAAAACTTATATCCTATTGAACTGAATTTTGACCTAGGGATAAGCAAAGCAGAGGAGAGCAACCTGGTGCAGCACCAGCCTTTAACCTGTTTGCCCACCCTTTCCTTAGGAGAAACACCAGACCCTGGGGGCAATCCCAAAACCACTGGTTACTGTCCAGACAGTTGTTGTTGTTAACTGCTCTCAAGTCACCCTCAAATCTCGGTGACCCTATGAATGAGACATCTCCAAGACTCCTTGACTTCCACTGGTTTGCTTACGTTTTGCAGGCTCATTCCAGTGGCCTTCCTAATTGAGTCTATCCATCTGGCATGCAGTCTTCCTCTCTTTCTGCTTCCCTTAACCTTTCTCAGCATTGTTGTCTTTTCTATTGAGTTGTACCTTCTCATTATGTTGTCAGACGGTCACAATTTGACCATTGTGGAGACAACAGGCAGATTAAAACATTGGCAGTGGCCAATGGGAGCAAAGCCAGGAAAAGGTGGGGGCTGCTCCCAGGAGTGTGTATATAAGAGGGAGGAGCAGGTTTAAAAGTGGTTGATGTTTAGTGTGCCTTGAGAGGTGAAGAGCCCTTTTTACACTGTGGAACGGGTGCAATTTGCGCCCTCCCACTGCGCAAAGACATCATCATGTGCGCAGTGCATCTAACAGCTGTGCACATGATGACGCTTTGAAAGTGCGTCTGCATGCATGCCGCCATTTTAAAATGGCGGTATCCATAAGCTTTAAGCCTAGGGAGGGTGTAAAAGCTACGCCCTCCCTAACCCTAAAGGCGCTCTTTTGAGCCCTTAAAATGCTGCTTTGTGCCAATCTAGATTGGCCCAAAGTGACCAGCTTAGCCCTCACTGCACTGAAGGCCAGTGGGTGGGTAATAGCACAAAAAGCAAAAAGGACATTCAAAGGGGGTGCAAGGCCTTTAATAACCTCTGACCCTCCCCTTCATGTGACCAGTGTTTGGATTGGTCTTTGTCTTCTCTCCTTCCCTCCTTTGCTTTTTCATTAGTCTTTGGAGCCTACCGCACATCCCCCAGGGTCGTTGCAGGGGCAGAAAAAAAGGGAGTGGGATGGGAACAGAATGGGGGCTAATGTGCATTTTATTGCATGCCAGAACACCTTTTATGCTGCCGGAAGTTCCCATTCCATTCCTGATTCATCCCAGAGGAAGCGATTTTCAGGAACTGTTCAGAAGCATTCCTGAAAAATCACCTCCTCTGAAACAGAACAGTAATGGAATGGGAACTTCTGGCAGTATCGGCGGCGTTCCAGCATGTGTCAAATGCATGATAGCCCCCGTTCTGTTCCCATCCCACTCCCTTTTGTTCTGCGCCAGGAGTGTCCCCAGGGGCTGTGCGGTAAACTAATTTCTTTCCCTTGCTTCTTGTGCTGATTCAACCTTTCACTCTACATGTACTTGTCCCCTCATCTTACCAAGCAACAAGAAGCTTTTTCTCTTTCCCCTTCCCCATCTGCCTTTCTTTCAGCCTTGCAACTGTTTGAAGTGTTTGGGGACCCTTCAAATGTATGGACCAGTTGAAACTGCCTAAAAGCCTTCTGGAGAAATGTAACCTCTGCTAACTAGGGATGATCAGGGATATCTGCCATCTAATGGGAAAACTTACCCCCCCCCAAAAGAACTGTGATTTACTTGTAATAATATAAATTCTTTAGCTAACTCGCAGGTGAAAAGCCTTCCTTCTTTTAAGATCTCCAGTGTATCTGAATTGATGAATGTGTCTACTAGCAAAGTGCCCCTTGGGAATAGACTATACATGCTGTTATGTATCAGGACACCATGCATTACGTTTCCATCTCTGATGAACTGTTCTCACAGCCCCTACTGTTTACAATACATACTCATTCTGGAGCTGGAGAGAGTGGATGTAGTACACATATTCATGCCTTGAATGCTTCCACTGGAAGCTATTCAAGAGGCCAGCAGCAAACTGGAGAATGCCTCACAAGAAGTAGACTTATGTAGGTGTTAATGATGACTCTTTAATTTGAGTCATGCAGGCTGCGCAGCAAATTGGAGTAAAGTTTATTCTATAATGCTGCCTGTTTTTTACACATATGGAGCCTACAAATATAACAGATTAAAGATTTATGAAACAGTATTTACATTGATCTGCAGATAAGTCGACCTATTTTTTTTGGATCATTTTTTTTCCTAAAATGGATAGACTTATACATGAGCATATACAGTACCTTATTCTTCAGTACAGTCTGTACTTTAATGGATTAATAATATTTCTTCCTGATATTACATCAAGAAAAAACTATTATGGTTTGTCTTCCTCAACTACTAGTCCATGGTCTGAATTCTCCCTGGGTAGCACTAGAAGGTGAGAGTTCTAATAGTAGTGCCAGGTATCAGAGGAAATCTATAGTAAAGACTCTGCATGGGCAACTCATAGTTTGGAGTATCTCCTTCTGTCCTTAGACCTAGATGGATAAAACATTCTTCTCAAGCAGAGCAAGAACATCCTTCTTGATACATTTTCTTAGAGTGAGACTGTAGGGGTTGATCATTGTCAGCATGAACCGTGAGGACTGAAACTCAAAACACTTTTGAACACATTTTTTGTGACATTTTGGTTAGTCCTAATAAAGATATTTCCTAGCAGTGGATTTTGAAACATATTTTCTCTTTGTGTGTATTGGATAGTACTATATTTAGCAATTTAAGGGAAAATATGCCACCAAAGGAATATAATTTGCTTTCTCTTGAAATGAGGCTTTGCATTTTGTGTGGTTTATTCCTTTCAGACAGTAGATAGTACTACACAGTTTGTCTTCCGTTGGCTTTTTTAAAAACAACAATAGAGCATCCCTAAATTAAATTCTTGAAGAAGGCAACAATTTTTTCTACACTGAAAGACAGTATTCAGAAATTGCACCATTTTCAAAGAATATTTGCATTTCAGGACATATTCTGTGAAAAATTCATATGCTTTTTGTTTTGTTTTATTTTTTGTTTTGCACAGAAAACAGCATTTTCTCTCAGGAAGCATACGTTTCTGTGCAGAAAATACTGTTTTCTGTGGGGAAAAAGAAAGCAAAAGGACCCATGTGTACTTTTGTGCAGAACTGCAAAGATTGGCCAAAAGGAGTGGCTTCTGGCTGCTTCAGGGGAATGATGTGCAGATGATGCACACCCCCCAACGTGGGCCGAAGCTGCTCCATGACCACCTAATATGCGTAAAGCCACCAGCAAAAGGAGCAGTGAAAATCTGCTCCTTCCTGGCAGTCTGTTTGGTATTATGGCAATGGCCCACTTTAAGAGCAGGTTGTGTGGGTGGAGCGGCCAGAGGCCCCTTCTTCATGCCTGTCTGCTTCACTCCAATTCCTTCGGCCCAGGATTATTCCCACCATGGTTTTCCAATATTTAAAAATACGTTTTTGAACAATACATTTTTTACAATTATTTTTGCATATTCTTTTTGTTCCTATGTTTATCAATCTGCAGCTTCACTACTATAAGAATGGTCATGTTTCTTTTTTGCTTGTGCATCTAGCCAGGAATTTGTGGATTTTTCCTAAGAAATGTATCAGATCAAGGAAACAGCCTGATTCTATGCATTTTGAAATAGGAATCAGAGATGGTTCCCCCCCCCCCCCCGAATCCTTATCATGCTTTTATAACTACAACACCTTCTATTGACTTACTAACTTAGTCTTCAGATTCCATTTTGAACTAGGCTGAAACAGCGGACCGCAGGGCTAAAAATCTGGCCTCACTTTTGAACTTTACAGTTTTGTCATATCCTCTGTAAAGGGTTATCAGGTGAAATTAGAAACACTGTATCTTTAATGGTTGTGTAAAAGAGGGAATTTAAACAGCTGTTGCTTGCACAAAACCTGGAAATTCCCTCTTCTGTATAACCATCAAACGAACAGAAACCCTGTCCTTTATTTCATCTGGCAACTCCATCCCATATCATGTTGCCTGATTAACTGATTATCATGTAGTGTCAGAGTATATGAAATCTTGAACACTTTTTTGTGGTATTTTAGTTGGTTCCAGTAAAGATTCTGTCAAACTGTGAATTTTGGATTATTATATTTTTGGCCTCATTGATCAACATAAGATATCAATGGTTTGAACGTATTTCTTATTTTTCAGTCAAGTAGACCCACTGAATCAATGAAACTTACAGTACTGTTGACTTACTAACTTCCTATTCATTCAACAGACCTTCTCTACTTAGAATTAAAAACGGAATTTAGATCAGTGAGTGGAAGCAAGTTGACTACTGAGGAAAAACGGGGGAGATTGGAAGAAACTGGAACTGCCACTGAAATTAACACAATAATGGAATTCCTTGCAATTATTCTAGTTGGGGGGGGGGGGGGGAGAAGCCGTGAATAGAGATGTAACTTGTAAAGGAGGAGGGCAATCTAAACATTTCCCCAAACCCTAAACCAACAACAAATGTCTGATACAAGAATATGTGATTCTGCTAAATGGCCTGCTTTTGTCTTCCTGAAATAGTCTTACTCCTTGGGAACCTTTAAAAGTCAAGAGCATATGCAAAGTCTTTATGATTTACAGACCCTTTCCTAACTTTGAAGATTTCATCCTACAATTCATTCTTGGCATACCTTTCTAGCCCAGCCAGTGACCTCCACATCAGAATGAAAGATATTAACAGGACTCAGTTCAAGAAGGGGGGAGCTAGAAATGCAAAGGAGGTGCTGAGAAGAAAGGGACTCTTGTTCTTTAATGGTTATGTTTAACTCTTTTTCTTTTGTTGCATTCAGCCTGTTCACCATGACATATAAATCTGGCTGGGTTTATTCATACAAATAGCATCACTCCGTGGCATCTAGACAGAAATGAATGGAATGCAAGTCCGGAATAACTTTACACTGCAGTATTCCCTATTTGTGCAACCATCGGCTTAAATCCAAGTGTCACCCAAAAGGTTTTTGGACGTCACTTTGGTTACAGTCATCACAAACCTTGGACAGCAGTCACAAAAAACATATCATTATGGACAGGCGTGCCTTGTTTGATTACGAACCAAAAAATGCTGGACTTTACTCAATGTTTAATTATATCTCTTCTTATTTTGCTGCGGTTAGGTATTTCTAAACTGTGCCCCTGCTCTGTAACATTTCAGGATTTTTTTTATAGCTTCACCTTAGCATTGATATAGATACTCAATAATATAAAGAAGTAAGACTTCCTAGGCATAAGTGGGAAAAGGTCCCTCTCATAACATTGCACTTTTTCTATAACAGAGGCTAGGATGCTATTTTGATCATGTTATTTTTAGATAGAGCTGGAAGCTTTAATTGATTAGTATGTTAAAGCAAGAATGGGCAAGCTTAAGGGGTACCCCAAGGATTTATCACAGGCTGCAACTCCTCAAAATGCTTACACAGGGACAGACACAGACACACACACATTTTTTTTTTCAAAAGCAGAAGTTACCACAATGTGAGTTTAAATATGTATTTGAAAACAATAACTCCACACCAAATCACGGCCTTACATCTTGCTTCAGAAGAGAACCAGCATTCCTGGAGGCTTAAGCCTTGATCCATGTGGAGAGCTGGGTAAGAAATATTGTTATTGCTATGTGGTGGTGGTGGTAGTGGTTGTTGGGATGTCAGTTTCTACTCTTGGCTCCCAATCCCTTGAGCTGGCCCAGGAATGGCATGTGGGAGCATTAAAATTGCTGGGGAGGGGGCACATGTAGCCCATGGGCTATTTGATTCCCACCTCATTTTATAAGCTTTTATTGTTCTGGGCATAAGCTAACACACACACATGCTCCATAACACCCTGGAAGATGGAGTGTTTGAGAGTTATGCCACTAACTATGGTGCATAGAGATGCCAATTGGATTCTTCTCATCTTCCCATCTTTTGAACTCTACCAGTGTCAGCTGCACACTGTCACTGGAGAGGGGGGGGGGGGGAGGTCCACTTATGTGAAGGAGGTTTGGATTTCCTTATGTTTCAAACCACATCTCAGTATGCCCTAGAAATATGCAGCCAGTCCTACACATTTTCAGCTTTTATCTTTGTGGATATGGTTATTCACAGATTTGATTAATATGTTCTCTAGGAATCTGTAGGACCTTATATGCAACTCTAATGGAGATTGACCATAGAGTCACACTGAGGACCTAGAGATTCCTAGAGAGAGAGAGAGAGAGAGAGAGAAACTTTTCCTGTAGGACCTCCGGTGCTATTCTATGGTCACTTTCCAGCAGATCTTGACCGTAGAGTTATGCCGGAGGATCTAGAGATTTCTAAATAGGTGTTCTCTCAAGTTAAAAAGTTTTTTTTTTAATTTGCTTTTTTTCTGCTTTCATGGGGCTCCTGCACCCCTAACTGTATAGAACATGGAGAGCCCACTGTTTCCATAATTCACTAATGGTGCATAAAGAGTTACTTTAAAAAGTATATACAATCGACTCTCTGTGTTTCACAGATTCTGTATCCACAGAGTCAACCATCCATGTCTTGAAAATATGTTAATACATATAAATGTAAATTCCAAAAAGCAAGCCTTGATTCTGCCATTTTATATAAGGGACATTATTTCACTACACCATTCTGTTTAATGGGATTTGAGCATCCACAGATTTTGGTATCTACATGGGAACCTGGAACCAAACCCCAGCAGATAGCAAGGGCCTACTGCATTAGAAAAGTTTTGATGGGTTGAGATACTAAATATGCCCAGGAAAAACATTCTTCCATTTCATTCAAAACAGAATATTAGAAAGTATAACAACAACAGCAACAACAACAAACAATGGGAATAACAACAAACTAAATATATAATACAGTTAAAAACATATCCATAAAACTGTTAAACAAACATATACAATTGCTATGTATTAAAAACACTAAGCACAAACTTAAAATTCATAATTTAAAAACCATCTGGAAAAGCCTGCCAAAAGAGACTGGTCTTTAGTGCTGTTTAAACCCGGACTGTCAAATCTCTTCCAGCAGGCCATTCCATTTGTAAACCAAGGGTGGGGAGAGTATTGGCCACAAACTGCATGTAGCTGTAACACCCCATTTTAAGGCCTCTGAAGCCCACCAGAAACCACAAAACCCCCTGACACCCAATTTTTTAAACAAAAAACTCACCAAATGTTTAGCCTCCAAACAATTAAATACTATCCCCAAAACATGGCAGTTAATGGCTTCTTGCTCCCTGCAATGCTCAGAACCCCAACTCCTTAAAAAATGGCAAAAAAGGAAATTTATAAGACTGAGAATTATAAGTAAAGTGACATCACTTCCAGTCAAGTCCACAGGAGGGTTTGCAGGGGGAATGTTCCTTGCCTCTTTTACAGTTGCCCACTCTTGCTTTGAGCCAAAGCTTTGCTTGTACTTATTTAATGAAGACTGGCCAAATAAATTTCACCCTTGCGCATCATGACTGAAACATCTGATGTAGAAAATATATTTAGACACTGTGCAAACAGTCATATTACCTGTATTTCCATGTGATTCCAAACCAGATATGTGTTTCTGTATATCTGAGACAGATATGTTTCAGATGTTTCCATCTGAAAAGCTTAGAAGAGTACATGCTTACGCTTTCTATGGGGCTAAACAGACAGGCAAAAAGAGGTGCTTTCAGGCTGGCTTGAAGGTGTGGCATTTAGATGACACATGCCTTGAAGCCAGCAGGAAAGTGCTCTTTAGGCACCTGATGCAGAGAAAAGATGTTTCAAAAAGAAGCAGCTTTTTTTGGTTCTTCCTGGCTTAAAACCATGTCATGTGGTCATGACATGAGCACTCCAGCTGCCTTGTGAGCCAGCGGTTTCATTAACACATGGAAGAATGAATAATTTTTACAACTATTCTTATACTGACCAAATCTATGGGGGTTCTGGCATATTTTTAAAACCCTTTCACACTTTGCAAGCATACCTTCATATTTTTGAGTATTTTTTGTGCAAAAAAAGCACTTGACGCTATATTTTGCTTGCGTTAACATCTTCAAATATTTGTCTGCAAATTCTGGGTATATTTAAATCTGTAGCCCTTCTCTTTTTGGTTACACTTTTAATAGTGTAAAATGTACAGGAAAAGTTTTTGCACAAAGGACAAAAAGGGTGTCACAGTGTGACAAAACTTATGGGGGTGTCCTGATATGTTGAGATATGCTTCCTTGCTGAGGACAAGAACATTTTCTAGAGTTCTTTACATCCCTACTCACTATATCTCTACTTACCTAAACTATCTCTCCTGAAGCCAACGAGTATAACGCAGACAAGAACAACTAACATTATAGAGTGAAGCAGTGGGTTGGGTAGAGTCTTTTTAAAAGCCATGAATAGTCAGTTCGACATCCTTGAATTCTGGGCTTTCATTGCTCATTATTTTGGCTCCCTGGCTTCTCCTAGGCTGCCACACAGAATGTAAATGCTTACTGTTTATGTGCAAACACAGGCTGCTGCTGGGAAAGCATGAAAGCGAGAAAGTTTGTATTTTTTAATGGATTATAAAGAGGAGCTAAGATTTGTGTTCTCCACCATAGGACATTATACACTGGGCAGACTGATGAGCTTATGTGTAGCACTTGGCACAATATTTTGCTTGTGTTAAGTTCTTCAGAACTTTGGCCGCAAATTCTCTGTATATGTATATTTGCAACCCTGTTCATTCCAGTTGGCCCTGAACCACCTGAGTCTTCTCATGGTGAGGGAAGAAAGGAGAGGGAGAAAGAGAAATCCACCAAGGTCTTGTTTAATGCTAGCTTTCTGTCTTCCATCCAGCTGGAAGAAAGAAACTATTACTGCTCTTCTTTGATGGCATTCTTGTGTAGTGGGTTTTTGCCATTCTCTTTAATGGGAACTAACAAAAACATTTCATGAGCAATTTTAAACTTATTTGAGTGGCAGAAGTGACATCCTTCTTAACTATAAAGAAAACTGATAGCAAGGAGCTTACAGAAAAAAATTGCTATTGTGAGCTGCCTTGGGTCCCATATTGGGAGAAGATTGGGACATAAATTAATTAAATAAAAAATAAATAAACTTCTAACATATACAAGTGTTCTGGAATCAAAAATGTTTTCCATTACCTAAGTCAATTTATCTAGCATTTAATGGGCAGCATTTATTAAGGAGGAGGAATAAATCATTAGAGATTGAATCTGGCATCTTCTGTAGGATTTTGCTGAAATTTTTGCTGTGAAAAAGGATGGGGTTGGATGGATGCCCAATGTATTTCCCAAATCTGCCAAATGTTTACTTTGTCAAGACAGTTTGGAGCATCTTCACAAATCTACCGAATGTTATATCAATGTGATTTTAAAGAATAAAAAACACAGAAACAAATACATCATTAAGAGTCCAGTGGGAAAGAAATAACACTGTGGGATAATGTCATTAGTGGCAAAGCTAATTTAGAGGACTGTTCAGGAGACATTGCCATCACCCTCAACTTGCTTTGTTCTCCTGCAGTGATACTCCTGGAATGTACTGAAAGCCCTTTAAATGTGTCAAGCCACTTCCATGAAACCTTTTCAGGCGAATGACATTATTTTCCATTCCTCATGAATGGGGGCAGATGTCTCTTCTCTCTCTCTCTCTCTTTTTTGGTGGGGAGCAGTTGGATTAGCTAATCATCAAGCAAGACCTCTGTTTTGACATGCCGTTGGGTGACAGCAAGCCAGTGACTACCACCCTGCTGACAGATGTTCTGCTCCAGGGGTGACCAACTAAGAGGGACACATTGGCCTTTTAGGAGAACTTGAAAGCTGCATCCCTGATGATAGTCCTGCCACCGTGCCCTCTAAGAGTGGGGGAAGGATATTTTCGGCACATTTTTGGCCATTCCTAGGAAGTTTTAGGCCTAGGAAAGGCCTCTTTTTTAACAATTGGAAATGAGTTAGGGGTCCTTTGGCCCACATGCTGCTTGTGACCACATTTTGCCCACTCTTGCTCTACACAGAGTCCCACTGACCAGGGGCTATCCTGGGACAACAAGTTGTCTATATCCTCCATGTAATTGTAATTTTGTCGCAGCAGCCCTTAGAGGGGCTCAAACAATCTGTTTCTTGACTTGATCTAATGACAACAGACATCAACATTCTCCAGATCTCTAAAGTATACTGTTATAAAATACTAGCATATTTACTTTTTAAATCTAGTAGTATGCAAGAATGTGTATTTACTGTGTAAGTTAAACCTAATACCTTAAGGGTTTTTATTTTTTTAAAAATCCCACCAATACCTTGAACATGTGAAGGATTTTTTTCCCCAAAGTTAATATATATATAATCTGAGCAGTAATTATACTTTATTGGATTTTATATTATAAATGTCTCACCGTTGTCTTTACACAATGTAATCAAAGAAGCCTAACATATGAAGACAGTGTTTCATTAGGTTCACAGATGTTGCCAGGAGTTCATCAAGGCTGTTCTCACATTGCAGACAGTGGCTCTTGGTGAATCACTTGATGGGGAAAAAAAGAGGGGAGGGGGTAGCTGCCTACTAAAATGAATGGTCCCTTGGTGAGTCAGGCACATACGGTCTAAACGTGGGTCTCTTGGAGAAAAATGTATTGACTATTTCTGCTTCCACGGGTGTTTAATGAACTCGGATGCACAGCATGAAAATAGAACTCAATAACATGCAATGATGGCTTCTTTTAGAGGGAGAGAAAAACCTTAATTGGATTCTTATCAGATAATCTCTCAATGAGGCAGCATTGCTCCTAATTACTGTTATTGGTGACATTTGGATTTATTGAAGTCTAATGCCTCCTTTGGGTAAAAAAAAGAAGAAGCTATTTACCCCTACAAATGGGAAGGGGGGGGGATACGTTATTTAACACTCAATGGGGCACTGTCAGATAGAATAGCAGTGTACCTATTAAAATTTTAGCGCCAGATTATGATTCACAGTCAGAGCACAGGAGCAGCAAGACCCAAGCAGCAATTATTAATTAATCTGGAGCTAAAAGTGCAAAGGGGAGAGCACAGAAGAGAGTCAGAGCCATAGCATAAGGACCTTAAAGGGAAAAAGGTTTGCTCTGAATTTCATGTTTTAAAACAGATAATATTGTAATAGGATACCAGTTTAGTATTTCAGCCAATAAGTGTACAGTTTATTTATTTTCTAACAGTCAGTCTTCAATTGAATGCATAGACAATTTTTCTTTACCCGCGCTAAGCAACGGCCCTGAATTAGGACAATTCCTAGAACATAACATTCCCTATCCATGAAGTAACTTGGTTCTTAGTATTATACAGAGTTTGTCTTAATTTTCAGGAAGTACTTTCCAACCATAAGACAAAGTCAGTGATTCCACATGCACCATTAAGCAGAATGTGAGACAGCCTTCCTTCATGAAAGCTTCCTACTTGGAAGTAACATATGATTTGACACAGAATTGCCTTGTTATGCTTATGAACCCAGCTGTCACTAAAAGGGGTTAAAACAGACTGTGTAAATTTCACCAGAATTACTAGTGGAGCTGCTTGGATACCCAAACAGATCTGAACACCCAAACCAACCAAATCAGGTTTGAACAAGCAGGAATCATATGGAAGCAGCTTGCTTATATACTTCTCAGAGCTATTATTCTCTCTCTCTCTTTCTCTCTCTCTCTCTCTCTTTCCCTGTCTCTGCATTCTTCTATGAAGTCACTTCCAGTTGGCTGTTCCTGTAATCTGTCCACCCTCTTGGGCGATTCAAACAAACTGTTCTGCATATGTGTCATTTTTGGTCTCCTGTCCTCTAACCCTGCTCACTGACAGACTTCTTCCCAGCAATGATGGCTTCACTGTTAGGGGGACAGTGATACACTATGGGTATTAGTGTGAACTTTCAAAGATAGTTTTTTGGGTTTTTTTGGGCTATGTGGCCATGTTCTAGAAGAGTTTATTCCTGCAATTTGCCAGCATCTGTGGCAGGCATCTTCAGAGAATGCTGGCATGGAAGAGAGTTGGGTCTGTCTATCTATCTATCTATCTATCTATCTATCTCTATCTCTATTAATATCTACACTGCGTGACCGTGGGTAGGGAGGAGTGATCATGCCAAGAACAAACTCTTCTAGAACATGGTCACATAGCCCGACTCCAACCCCCCCCCCCCAAAAAAAAACCCATGAATGCCTTTGACTTCACAACTTTCAAAGACTTATCCAAGTTGTCAAAGCTATTTGGCAGATACAGTTCAGCTCCTTTGTTGCTGGTATTAACACCCAGTGATTTATTGTCCCACAGACATTGAAGCCATCAGCTCCTACTGCACCTTAGAACTTGGAAAGGCTATTTTATCAGATGAGAATCATAATGGTTATATTGGCAGCAGAAATCTGGAAGTCCAAAAAAGTAACATTTCCGAGCTCTGCAGTTGTCCCTGACATTTTTTTTCATTTGACCATAATACCTAAGTGTTTTCAGCATGTGAAGATGTATGCCTGAAGAGCTCCTACACTCAAGGAAAAGCCATAATTTGGCAACAACCTTTTTTGTTGAGCAAATGAAAAATGTACATACAGAGGTCTTTTTCTCACCAACATCCCAAAGACATTAATCAGAGGAGTGGAAGCAGTGTGCAGGTCCAGCAGGAGGCAGAATTAACCCACACAGCCCCAAGAACTCTCCAACACATTTACTGGACTCTGAAAAACTCCTTCTGTGTCATTCTCCATTCTGCTCCCCTAATTCTGTTTCTGTGTTCTACAAACATTGATATATGTGCCTTAACACCAGTTTGCTATGTTTGGAAAACCAGACTAATAAATATACCTGGGGACTTCAAAAGAAGAAAACTTCGGGTGAGGTGGATAGCTAGTTTTCTCTTTGAGCATTATAGACAAATCCTTTTGGGATTCAGGGGCTCTTCTTCCTTGAAAACTAAGGTCTGACAAAGTTCGTAGCGTTCCATAAAAAGACTTGGTAAGGAGTCAGCGCTGAGAACCAAGCTTGAAAACATACTTTTTTGAACTATGGTTCTGAAATCTCTCCCTGTCCCCACAGTTATTCTTCATAATCTGGGTTGATGTATAGTAAATGTTATATGGACAACTTGTTCTCTTGTGTTTTTAAACACACACACATAAGCATACACCTGTCACAGTAGATTTCTGTTTGATCATACAAAAGGTGGCAGAAAGAGAAATCTTTCCCTTTCTCTTGCCTGACTCTTATTTTAACTATTTTTGTATATTATTTATTACTTGTAACATTTTTTTTTGTATATGTGTTCATTTTGGAAAGCTGCCTTGGCTTCTTGTTTTTGTTAGAAGAAGAGGTAAAATGACAATAGTGATGTAGGTTATGGTTGTTTTTACAACACTGTTTGTGGGCTGGAGTGGGAAGGATACCACGTGTGTCCTAGGTGTCATGAGCAGAGCTTGGGGAAATTTTCAAAAGGAGCTAGTAAACCATTTCACAGGACCCTCATTTCACTTTATTAGGTGGCCAAGGCTCACCAAATGCAAGCTTTACATTTATTTGTCTAAAAATCAGCCACCACTTGCAAGCACATTGTGTGTGTGTGTCTTACTTCTGAAGAGACTTGAATAGTTTGCACTGTGAATCTTGACTGCTTAGTTCCACAGTTCAGTTTGGTCAGATTCTGGAGTGTGTGGTGTATGAAATCTTTTCAGAACCTATTAGAGTCTCCTGCTCACTGAGGAGTAGGTTAGTGTAACATCTTTGCCCAGTGCTGTGGCTTTTCCTGGCACACTCCTTCAGAAATTCTGTCTGATTTATTCAAAAATGTCCTCCCCTCATCCCCAATTTATGAACCTGCCTCTTCCCTTCCAGCTGGGATGCACCTGCCTTTCTTTCTTCATCATGGAGCCAATGCTATTCAAAACTGACTTCTTAAAAATCCTTATTGCCTAAAAGGAAACAATAGCTAGAATTAATAATTTATTACAGAAAGCTTGCAACAAGTTTTTGTCCATGCATATTTTATTAAAAACATTGTCACTGATGCATGTTTACACTTCTTTGTAAATAAAACATTAGCTTTATTCTTATTTTTGAATGTGTTAATGTGGCTGTGAGTGGATGTATTACTATAAATAGAAACGAGACAAATGTTTGACATAAAGGGCACTTTTGCGTGCCATGGCACTGCATGTCATCTGCACAGCTCACTCAGTGTGTTGGCTATGATAATATAGTTGTTGTGGGATGGGACAAGAGAGACAAATAGACTGCAAGTGTGTGTGGTACACTCAATACACAGTTGGTGAATTGCCCGAAACAAGAAAAAAGAATGTGATCTTCACAGCGTTAAACAGCAGAGCTCTGTACGGCTCAGAGATTTGCAGTATCACTTTGCAGATGTTGAAATAAATTGTATTTTCTGATCTACTTTACCCTATTAGGCTTAGAGTGACTCCTTCCCATTACTTGTTTTATCATCAAGGAGTGTCAATGAAAGCAACCTCTGACTTTTTAAAAATCATAAAAGATCAAAAGCATGGGAAACACATAAGCCCTTTGGAACAATAAAATAAAATGATTTTTTTTTTAAAAAAAATGCACACAGTCGCTGAACCTTGAACTGCTAACTTGACCCCCACCTTTCATACCTTCAGTGTTCCATTTACAAAGATGCTTATGTGAAATTTGTTAAGTGTGATCATCCAAATCTTATTTTAACTATGAACCTTTATTAGATGCACTATTGTCAGCAATCTTCTCCAGCACCACATCTCAAATGAGTTTAATTTTTTTGTGGTTTGTGGTTGATGCACATCTATATACAAAAATTTCCTATGATTTGCCTATACTCCATTTTTTAAAAGGTATGGATCATATTGTCAGAAGCCTTTGTACATTTTTGTGGATGTGTATAGGCTGGTGTTCAGACATGAGGGTAGTGGGGTGTTTTACCTTGTCATGGTTAGAAACTTTTGTTCTCAGACTTGATTGGAAAGAGAAACAAATAGTTTGGATAGAGTCTTGTGTTACATAAACATAAACAAAGGTGGCAGTATTCAGTCTTTTGAGTTCTTCTCCACAGTTGGGGGTTTCATCATGCTGAAAGTTAGACATCATGGAGCTTATTATGGAATACAAACAAGTCCGGCATTAGAGAGGTCATGAATAGCTGAGAATTTCTTCTTCCAGTACAAAATCCCTGCTGTGTTGACATGTGGAGACTATGGAAACTGTGCTTATATGGATATTTTTGCCTGGCATAAAATCTTAATCCTTTGATAATGTTTGTAACAGTCTGTGAAAGGGTGTGGAATTGTGTGCAACAGGAAAGTGTTAGGTGAAGAAGGAGCACATTTCTTCCTTTGCTGAGGGCATTGGGGTGACACTTCCTCATGCCAAAGCACAGAAGGGAATTAGAGGGTTATTCACACACACAAAGAAAATAACCCAGGATGAATTCAGGACAAATCTTGGTTGTTCACACACATCCGAAATGTACTTGATTAAGTTGGGGGGGGGCTGCCCAAAAAACCACTTGCCCTATAATAATTGATATTGTCCCTTTTCCTGAGTTTTTATGAAAGATTCTCATTGTTGGCTGTGTGGAAAATGATGTGAATAGACCTGAATTGACTTAAAACTCTCCATGCCTTTAACTAGCTTCAAATGTATTTGCATCATCGGCAGCCTATCTGGTCGAGAAAGTGCCACCCATGCTCCAGTGGAACAGCCCCTTCTGAGAGAAAAGAGGAAAGAGAGAGGAAAAGGGGGGGGGAAGAGATGCTGTCCCCCCCCCCCATGTCTGGCTGATGGGTGCTGATGGGTGCAGAGACAAGAAAAGGGTACCCACATGTGTGAGCAACCAAACTCACAGAGATGCGGAGTGATGTGGTTCCTGGAAAGATGGGGTTCCATGGTGTGACTAATAAATGTGGAACATGCGAGTGAGGTTATTTGCATCATTCTGGTAAAAATCAATCAATAAATATGTGAATGAGGCCGAGGATTGAGGATAACAGAAGGACTTCATAAACCCTCAGTGAGTCCCTGCAGCCAAATCTAATTAGCTGTATGGTGTCATAATATCATGTTAAATACATGAAATATAATTGGGCTACACAGGGTCTATTCAATTAGAAAGTGTCCCCTCTTCCCACCCATGGTTGCAGGTCAGCCTCAATATGCATGAAAGAATGGTAGAAAGTATTAATTTTGTTGCACAACCATCCACCACTATGGCAGCTTTGTCTACAAAGATTTACCTTCACAAAATTCGATACAGTGCTGGCGATAACATGTTTTTCATTCAGGCAGTCTGTATGAGACCACTGGGAATGATGGGGCGGAGGTGCCTGGTTGTGCAAATAAGCTCAGTTAATTTGGCACCAAACAGGAATGGTTCTAATAGTTCTACCTTGGTTCTGAAAGAGTGTTCAAGGTGGTTTGCAAAAGCTAAAATGAGCAATATCAACTTCTGTAATACACCTAGTTAAAAACCAATAGCCCCACATCATCAAAACATAAACTGTCTCTCACAAGGCATGCTGAATTAGATATTCCATGGTGTTAAAAAAAAAGCATGAGCAATATGAGCATGGCATCTGAAATGTAACTGCAGCAGCAAGTAGCATACTGTTTGATAATATGAACCAGTAACGTATGCAATGGTTTTTGAGACTATGTTGAGAAAATGTCTATGTTACATGAGGCCACTGTGAGGTAAAGTAGAAATATTCGTGAAAAGGACAGGTGACCACATCCTTAACTGCAGGTATTGCAGCTCTAGTTGCTGAGTAGATGGCATCCTCTCACAGCAGAGTAGAATCCTCTTGAGACAAGAATATTGTCTGTCTAGCGTCCTGTTTGCGATATATTAAAAACCTAGTGATATAGCCAGCAATTGAGGAAGGGCCGGCTGTTGTATCACACACCGCTGTATATCATTCCTATGATTTTATGGCTGTCTCTTCTTATCTCCCACACACCCTGTCATTTAGCTTTGAACAAGTGGCAGGTAGAGAAGAAACAGATACTCTGCTCAGGTAAATGGCATTGCAACACGGTAATTTCACACTCAGCATGCCTTGTTAGAGACACAGCCGAGTGCTGGTCCCTTCAGTGTTTTATGCTGCAAAATTTGAATAAATGAAGCATAAAGTTTTAGTGAGTTTTCTGTATCATTTTTAAAACATATTGCTCTAGGAAGTGCTAAGCAAATACTGGCATAGAGGAAAATCACCTGTGCGCTTCTTGTGGTTTTGTGGCATTTAAAACCAAACAAGTTAAGCGAGGCAAACAATGATACTGAAAAAGGGCCATAGTATACATGATGTTATTCACACTTTTAGAAAGGCATGCTAAGCTTGACCACTTTAATTTTGGAGACAAAGCAGCTGTAGGCTCTCTATCCAGAATGAACTGCCAGTCTGGATTGAGGTTTTTATCAGATTTCTTCTGAAAAAAATCACCCTTCCTAGCTTATGTTTGGCTCCTAAGGTGCGTGCGATCTGTGTGAATCTGTTTATAATGTAGGAAGGAATATATATCCAACACCTGCAAGCATATTATACATTGCAAAGCAGTAAAAGGGGGTATAATTTATAGCACGTAATGCTTCATTATGTTGTAGGAGTAATAAATATCTTATTAGAATATTGAAAGAAGATATTTTGAAAGAAAACAGACCTCCTCCTCCTCCTCCCCTCCTCCTCTTCCTAAGACAAAATCAATCTTATTACTTCAAATGAAATGGTGTTAATCAGGAAATAAACATACATGACACTTGTCTGTATTTATGAAGCATAAATGTGGCCCCTTTTAGCAATGGAAATAATACTGCCATAATAACTGTGTTGCATAGGAATGGACAAAGGAGCAGTTACAAAAGTGAATGTTGTCAGCTTCCTTAGCTGATGGACATGCCTAATGCCTGCAATATGCCTACAAGGACTCTTTCACTCATGTGTATTCATAGTATCCAAACATGAAGACCTACCCATCTCTCTTCCATAGCCAGCAACTGAAGTTTCCAAACTTGGTACAGAGGCAGCCCAATGTACAATGCATAGCAAAAGTCCAGCCTCGAAGTTACCAGTGCATCCACTATCTTGTTTAGATCCTCCATCTTAGGTAGGAGTGCAGCTGGTGTATCAGACAAAGCTGATAGTAGGCACTCCTAGCCACTGCATCTGTCTGAGCTGTCATTTGGAGCAACAGATCCAGAAGCACCCTCAAGCTGAAAGCACAGTCTTTCGAGAGGAGGTTGACACACCTGGTTGACACACCTCCTATAAGATGCACCCACACATGTATCTCTTCCATATTGTGAAAGAACATGCATACCACAGCACATGCATTGTTCTTTGCAAAAGTTGCCATTAGTTCAAAACATAGCAGCAAGATTGATTACTGAGACATCTAGGAGTGAACATATTACACTAATGTTAAAAATCACTCCACTGGCTGCCAATTAGTTTCTAGACAAGGTACAAAGTTTTGGTTATTACCTTTAAAGCACCACATGGTTTAGGTCCAGGTTACGTACAGGATCACCTCTCCCCTTATAATTCTCTCCACTTAGGTCCTCTGGTGGATGTTTAGTCCAGTCAGCCAAGACTAGGTTGGCAACTGTCAGAGGACTTTTCTTCTACCACCCCTAGATTTTGGGATGACCCACCAGAAGAGATTCGATAACTGAATACACTGTCTGAATTTAAAAGAGCGTTAAAGACCAGTCTCTTCCGGAAGGTTTATGCAGATGATTTTTAAATTTTGTATTTTAAATGATGTATTTAAAATATGGATTGTTTTAATATGTGTACATCTTGTCTTTTTAAACTGAGGCATGTTGTAATGATGTCTTTTTAACTGCTGTTGTGGGTTTGTTAGTTGTTGTTGTTCCCCACCTTGATCTGTAGGAAGAGGCGGGTAAGAAATATTCACCACTACTACCACCACCATGACAACAATAATAATAAAGTAATAACATTTATCGTGTGTTCTTCACCATGCCAAAAATAGAAGCAGCAAGAGGTTGTAGTCCTCTTCATAAGTAAGCATTTTGTCTTGTAGTTTTCACTGTAGCTCTTCCCTATCAGGAGGGCATGTCTGTCACTTCCTGTTACAAGAATTCAAAAAGGGAAGGGACAACACTTGATGGATATTTATTTTTGGAATGTGCCAATATATAAATGTCCACTTGCGGTGATTCAAATTTACAGAAACAAAGCGTTTCTTCAAAATTTTAAAACCCTGGAAGTGACAGACATTCATGGTATAGCCTTCTTATTGTTGTTGATAGAATACCTACAGCTCACCAATAAATGTAGAACTAGCAAATGGTGCATAGACAGGATTCCTTTAAGAGTTGACAGCATGACAGATTTCAGTTAAATTATCCTGAATATGCACTCCTTTTAAAGAATATAAACAGTTCTCCTTGGCTCAGCTTTTTTTTTTTTTTTTTGGCTGAATATTAGGAACCACCAGCAGCTGACAATCCATGGACTCGAAGTGTCCGCAGATCACCTCGGCCCATTATTGTCAGTGGCAGGACATGCCAATGTAAGTGTGCACAGCACATGTTGCCACCCATTGACTATAATGGGTTGGGGGAGCAGAACTTTGAACCTCTGTGGATAAAAAAGTGTGCTGTATGTGTATACCTTTGGTGTGAGATTATGCAAGCAATCAAGGCACAGTAGATTTTTATGAAAGCCAGAATTTCTTGTAAATATTTTCTCGTCCTTCCTATCAGTGTCAGTGGCTGAAAGCCTATGTAAGACTCATTTGGGTACATGTTCTCTGCAACCAGTATTACCTTTGCTGTGTTCCAACACATATACATCCAGCGTTTGGGCACAAGTGGTGTACTTTGTGCCTGTGGACTAATAGCCTTTTTAAAATGTCATACTGACTCTGTGGAAAACCTGTACAAACGAATGTTCTTCAGTGTCCTCAGCATGGCTTTGGTCACATTGATATGGGCTTTACGAAACACTGGAGCAGGAAACTCATTAACTTGTGAATGAGCTGTCCAAGCTCTCTTTCCTAGCGCTGTGCTGGAATCAATCCTGGGTCTTAAGTCAATACCATCATGATTCCCCAGAGTTCCAGCCCTCTGTTGGAGGCAATTCACGCATCGATACCAATTGCTCAGGGCACAAAAGAAAGTGGGCAGCAGCCACAGCAGAAAGTTTGGAATACTTTTGCAGTAACATTTTCAGATGTTACTGGTTAAAAGTTATGAGTACATCTTGTTGCTGATGTCTTCCTTTACAGGAAAAAAATGGGTATTCCTCTTCAGCCTTACTTGGTAAAGATCATCATCATCATCATCATCATCATCATCATCATCACAGTTTCTAATGTACATTCCCACATTAATGTCTCAAATTACCCAAAAGATCCTTTCTAATCTTGGAAGCTAAGAGGGATAGCCCTGATTCGTACTTGGATGGGAGACTGCCAACAAATAGCAGGTGCTGTAAGCTATATTTCAGAGGAAGGAACTGGGAGAATTACTAATATTTATTGCCTAAGAAAATCCTGTGAAACTCATTGTGTTACCATAGGTCAATAGGCAATTTGGAGGCGTGCGCACGCACGCGCGCGCGCGCACACACACACACATTCTCATACTACTTTTGAAAGATATAAAAACACTAATTCCCTTACTTTAAAATATTTGAGAATATAAGCTAGGAAAAATATATTGTTTCCAAGAAAAGCAAAGCAAAGAAAAGAAAGTAAAACTAAGGAAAGGTTCTGTAACTCTGTAAGTAGCCAAAAATTGCAAGTATATGTGTTGCTCTTGTTACATTATTTTCTGACATCTTTAACATATGAAAAAGAATTTTTACTTTTTAGTAAGCAATTGCTGAGGGAAAGTCTGCTGAGATTTCATAGAGCACATTCCACCCATTCCATCACCATGCTGGTCTCTTTAAGTAGCATTTTGTGAAATCATGTCATTTTTACATCTATTTTATCTTTCATTTCTTCTGTGGGCCAAAAGGAGGAGGTGAAGCTGGAGTAGTTTTGGGGCAGGATAACCTTTAAATCTCAAATAATACATAAGGACTCAATCCTTTCTGCAGGCTTTATTGACATTATTTGATGAGAATTACATTGGTCGCTTAATTTTGCTGTTAGTACAAACAATGTTGTGTTTTTCCTCCTAAAGTCCTTTTCGCCCTACAGGGGGAGAAAATATGAGATAAAATCTTATCAAAGCTACAGTGAACATTATTTGGAGCAAAAAAAACTGAAGCAAATCCAGCTTATCATTAGAAGTTTAGCTTCAGTAATGCTAGGAAGGCCCAAGCATGGATTTTTATCTTCTGCATTAGCAGAAACTTGCAAATGCTGCAAGAAGCCTGTTTTCTGTAGTCATTGGTTAATATCCCCATTAATTGCTGTTGACAAACACTGAAGATTAGCTTGAGGTGATATTCTTATCAATTCCAGAGTTCTATTGACAACAGCGCAAAAAGGCTGGCAAAATGCACTATCCTGGTCAGTTGGCTGGGGGAGGGGGGAACCCTTGTCTCAGCAGGGATAGGATGTAGCTGCCAGCACTGTGCAGTGAGAATATACAATCCATTTTCATCCAGAAAAGCATAAGACATGTCTTGCGGTTTGCACTGGAAGGTGTTCAAGTGCTTTTCCTTATTCCAATATTCAAACTATAAGAAGACTAGTGTGTGGGGAGCCAATGTGGTTTAGTGGTTTGAGTGTTCAATGAGAACATTGGTGACCATCCTACCCTCCACCAATTCAAGCAGTATCTGACTCTGGTAGACACGTTTCACAGGGTACAGACTAAGGTGGTGTCCACGTGGGCCAGAATACTCTGGGAGTGGCCCAAAAGCTTCCCCAATTTCCCCCTATTACCCAGTCACTCTGAAGCAATGGTGGGTGGCAGTCTGCCACCTGCTAACATTGGCACAAGTTGCTCTCTTTGAGGCTGAAAACAAGGCACCCAGTACTGATCACAAGGCTGGGTGCCTAATTTGGACCTCAGGAGTGACATACATGGTGGTAGACAACACAGCAGGACACATTGTAGGCAGCTCCAGAGAGCCCTGGATATTGTGGGAAGATCTGGAACAAAAAGTGACTGTAACAGTCATGGCTCAGTCCTATGGAATCCTGGGATTTATTGTTTTGTGAAGGTACTTAGAATTCTCGGCTAGAGAGCTTCAGTGCTAGGAATCAGCAGGAATGAGCTAGAGTTGCCTACCAGCGAAAAGTATCTCAGCCACACTACAAATCCTAGGTTTCCAAATAGTGGAGGAAAGGCAATTAAAGTGGTAAGAAATTATAGTCTGTCCTCCACATTTGGGGCACAGGAGCAGTAGCACCATTGCAGACTGCTCCAGATGACACTCAAGAAGGGGGGGGGTGACACCTAGTCAGCCCCCCCTACACCATCCCCATGCCCAAACACCATCACTGCATGCACAGCTCCATATCCCTCGTGCACTCCATCCCCCACTTGCAGTCCCATCCTTTTCCTGATGAGGAAAAGGACAGAACTGTACATGGGGAATGGAGTGCACACAGGACGTGAAGCAACACATGGGGGCGCGGAGCAGCATGCGAGGTGATGGAGCAGCACACATGGAGGATGGACACCCCATGCAGGAATGCCACTGACTCCAGGTCCCTTCCTTTTCTGGCATGGGAGAGGGAGTGCACACCATTTTTGGCACAGGAGGTGGAAGCGTCACCAATAGAAACCACACTCACTGAAAGCCCTGCTACCGGAAGCTCCCGACATCCTGCTCCTGGAAGTTCTGCCCCCTGCTAGCCACATTGGGTGACACTTGGTGCAGGAACACCACTGCACAGGACCCCATGAGATATGTCCAGGAAGGTGAAAGGGAGGGGATAAGAGATATTGCTACTGCTGCCATAGTTCTTGGAGACTGTTTTTGTGCTCAGTTCCTGGAAGTTCTTCAGGGTTCTCCACTTGCCCTTCCTCCTTGCCTCTCTCCTCTGCAGCTGGATACACTTGGATGACTAGTGGATAAAACAGATGTTGGCTCACCTGACAAGAAGGTGGCAGTGAAGAGGAGGCAGAGGCCAGCTGGGGATGCTGTCCAGTGAGGCATGATCTAACAGTGGTGGTGGCAACAGCAACAGAGGGGTCTCAGGAGCATTTCCTGTGTCCTGGTCCAGTTGTTCCCCTATCTGCTCACACTCTGTCCTTAAGCAAACTCACAAATAATCAGATCCATGATAATTAAACCAGGGAGTGTGGAGGGTTGACTGTATTATTATTACAGGATGTACATTTTAAAATGCTGCCTCAAGAAAATTTGTGAATTTTTCATTCAAAATATTTCTGGAAAGCAGGATATGTTAGTCTCCTTTGGGCAGCAGTAGATGAACTGTTGTCTCAGTGGTTCAGTATGTCTTTTCAAAATGCTGGCTCTAGACAGTTGGGGGTGGGTGTGAAACTCTGCTTCAGGCAACAAAATCTGCCTAGCACAGTGGAAGGAAATGAAAGGCATTTCAGTAAGACCATCTAAATCCCTCACAAATATTTTATAAATGTGTAAATGTAGTTCAAGTCAAACTTCTTTTTAAAACACTGTGTGAGTGCATGGTTGATTGTTAGAGGATTCAGAGCAATATTACACTCGTCTTACCAGAAAACTGTAGAATGAGCAACACTGTAGCTTGTCCAGCACATTTCAAGGAAAATAGCAGTTTAATTCCATGTCGTGCCGTGTCGTGTCTTGCTGGACCTTCTCTGAACTAACCAAAGAAGCCATAAAAAAGAAGCAGAAGTCTCAGGACCTTCTCTCAATCTGATGCTCCCCTTGTAATGGCATCTCTTCTTCACAGAAAAGGAACAGGTCCTTTCTGGAAAAAGAACTGAAAGGGTAGCTGTGTGAACAGCACACTATTGTGTACGCGCTTCAAAGGCAGGAAGCTGAGAGGACTTGATGTGAGCCTTAATCTCCTCATTCAGCTTGGCCCATCCTGCCATCCTTCCAGCACCTCCTTCATTTCAACATGACAGATAAATAGGTGTGAGTAGGAGGATGGGGCCCAGCGTAGGAAGGTAGGTGGTTTTCATGGAAAGGGCTGGCAGGGTGTGAAGTGAAGGAAAGGTCTGTTTCAGCATTCAGCATTCTTGATCACTTTGCATTCATGTCAGCATGACAAATGCAGGCTCCTTCATAGCGTATTCTCTTGGTGGTTACATTGGGCTAATGCAGTAGTGGGTAGATGGCAGGAAACACAAAGAAAAGTATTATACGAGTGTAAGTTTGTGGAATGGGCTTTTTGTGTTTATGCAGAGTTTGAAATAAAGGCAGTAAAAGGGATAAATAGGTTCTTTGTAACACGGAGGGGGGTGTCATATACAGATGTGCTCAGAATGTTATGTCAGCAGTTATCTTGTGATTTATTTTAAAACCTGTATGGGTTTTAAGGCATATTTTTAAAAGATGGGGGTATTTTATACAAGTAGGAGATACTGGAGGACACACTGTAGTTGTAGCTAGTTTGGAATATTTGTAGGAATGTTAAACCAGAATAATCAAGGAAGTTGCTTGATCTCTCTATCTGTTTCCAGTACCAAAGTAATATTATGCACTGTTGCTAGCCATTCAAAACCATATGATAACCATTTAAAATAAAACATATTCTAAGGAAATTAAGTGGTTTGCTCAGAGAAATTATCTGTGGGGGAATTAAGTCAAAATTGTACTGTGGCGATTACTTTTGGGGAGGAAAATGGGGAAGAGTAATCAAAGTTAATGTATTGCCTTTGCCAATGTATTTTGAGAACTCTTTCCGGGGCTGAATCGCCTTCATTTCTTTTGACAAAGGAGAGTGGTCAAGTTTGATTTCTCTTTGAAACGACGAAACCAGAATCAGCTCAGAAGAAGAGCTATAAAGGTGGACAGATGGTTGACAATTTTTCTACCACCTGCATTTGGTACTTTCTGTTCCTTTGTCAAAAGGCTTTCTTTCTTTCTTTCTTTCTTTCTTTCTTTCTGGAAACCAGCCCAAATGATGTATGGTGAAGCTTCCCTATAAACCTCCCAGCTTATGTGTCCATAATGGTAAATGAACCTGCTCAAAATGCTTGAAGGTGAAATTGCATGCTACAGTGCAGTCTCGTGTAATATCATATTTGTGTTGTGGCTAATGTTATACACAACTGCTATAGAATGCATATCATGTAGGGATGGGCAGATTTCACAAGAATTTTTTTTGTGGACTTCCTTTGTTCTACGGTATGCCAGTTCCATGTGGATATTTTTATGGGAAAAATAATATGCATTTTTATGCATATTTTCTCAAATTCAAGAACACATTACTTAGGTTGTAGCCTCATTGAATGTTTTTGTGATTTTTAGAAATGTATTCAGGGTACACTTGATTCAAATGTTCGCATGTTGGTAAATTTGTTTATTAACCCAGAACAGAATGAATTTCTGATTGCAAATTACATCAGTAACTTTGTTTTGCCAGGGAGATAGCAGATCAGGTTTTAAAACGCATTTAAAAATGTTGTCTCACCCATACATAGTAGTTTGTCATTTTGCTAAGGTGGACAATTGCCATCAAGCGCAGAAGTTCTCTTACACATGAAGTCCATGTCTTGATGCCATTGAGAGAGATCACTTATACTTGGAAGCACCAGGGACTAAACGCTGACAAAGAATTTGGATTACCTGTGAGCTTTATCTCCTTTCCCCACTCCGGTAAATTTTAAAATGGATCAATCTAGCTCATATTCCTATCGAAAAGCTTTGCTTTCTATTTCTTCTTCTTTTGGCCCTGAGCTCCTTTTCTGCCACACTATTCCACCATCCTGCTCTATCACAGGAGTTACAAAAGGTTACGCTCACCTTTGAATCTCTTTCGGAGGACCACTTCAGGCATGATGTCTTAACCAGCTAATTTTGATGCAGTGATCTATTCGCACTTCTGGCTGCCTTATCAAAATGCAGTGTGTGAATTATTGGCACATGGACTTTGCTTGCAGTCAAGAATGTATGCCCTCTGAGGTGAACTCTGGAGTGCCAGTGAATCTGACTCCGGGAAGTATCTATGGGTATTGGTGATTCACACATTATGATTTTGAGAAGGCAATCCACGATGCCGTTTTTGCTGCCTGAAGAGAATTTTGTTCTCCAAGGATGATAACATAGCAGACTACTGCCAATTCATACTATATTATTCTGACAAATACCTTTCGGGGAAATGTGGCAGCATGTTAATAATGCTACCAGTGCTCCTGATACATTCCTCCTAGAAATGAATCTTCAAAGCTTTTTTTCCATTAAAAAAAAAAACCCACAACACCCCGTGGCTTTCTGGAACCAGAATAAATGACATTTTATCCTACTTGTTTCCAAATATTCAAGTCGTGTGTAGATAATAACTACATCAGACACCCAATACTTGACAGAATCGGAATGGATCAGGAGCAAACTTTTATTTTCAAGAATAAAGTTGCTTTCCCCCCCCCAGAACTTGACAGAATAACTGTTTCAGATTACAACCACCAGACTGGGCATGCAAGTTGGGGAATTCTGGGAGTTGTAGTTCAAAAAGTAACTTTCCCAGGTTCTGTATATATCCAAGCAAATGCTGAAGAAGATTATGATCTACACTGTGACAAAGCAACCTACTCAGTTTTCCATGGTCCAGCTTGAGATCAGTCAGTGTATTTCCTGCACGATACCCATGGAGGAAAAAAAAAGTTGGAAATAGTACTGTAAATTTTGCTTGTCATGCATCATAAGAAACTATTTAGAATTGTTAATATGCAAAATACGCACTGTGCAGAACTGAAATGAGGGGATGTGATATGGACACAAGCATATATTTGGAGTGTTAACATTTCCTTTAAACACCTTATCTTAGATATGGCAGTGACTGGGGAATGAAGTGATATAACGTGATTTAATATTATAGCAGTGGTTTATGGTTTTAAGGCATCTTTTAAGTTACGAATGGGAATTTTACCACTGCCATGCAAGGAGAACATCTAGTATAATGTTGTCCCACTCGCCAAATTGCAAACATTAAATTCTCCTGGTTTTCAAGGTTTTTTAAAAAATTATTTCTTCAAATGGTATAAAATGAGAATAAAATGTTTTATGCCCTTTTGCTAATAGGATGATAAAGCTGTCACTTTAGATATGTTATGAATTACCTACTTATATATAGGCAATCAAAACTGATGCCACTTCATGTCACTAGTTATTATTATGTACTTCAGTAGCTGTTTGAACTTTATGGGAAAGTTCTGAAATGAATCTTGGTCTTAATAATGAAATTCTATCCTGCCATGCCTAGAGCTTTTCTCTTTCATCATATCGGTGTGTAACTGTTGGAAAAAACCAAGTGCTCAGGTTTAAAACTGGTGTCATTTACTTCTTTTTTTTCTTCTGTAAAAGTACTGAAGTGACAGAGTTCATCATAACAAATTTGTTTTTTAAAACTTTAATGAGATTACATAAAGAAAAATACAATTAATTTATTTCCTATTACAAATTTGTAATGGAAAAAATTAGATAAATTAGGATAAACAGTCCCCTTGTAGAATCCGAATTTGAATCAACTGTGATACAAAGGGGAGAAGTAGCCCAGGTCTTGAGCCACATGGTTTTCCTTTGAGATCAGAATTGTGGAACCTGTTATCGGGCAATATACACCTGAGTTTTAGGCCCTTGAAAATGAAGGGATTTCCCTCCATCTTTGCAGTGACCAGTTTTCATAATACAGGGCCAATTCCCCAATTTGAATGACTATCTGCATGAGGTAAAGCCACTTCCACACTGACTCTCTCTATACTTCTCTCCCTTCAAGCCATAAAAAAAAACCTTACCTTTTGCATCATGTTTAGCAGGGAAGCCCAGAGCACTCTGTAGCAATGCTGGGCAGCTGTCTACATATGTATCACTATTGTACTGCCCCATGCCACCACTGCTGGCATTAGCTGCCTCCTCTGAGAAAGCACAATGAAGTGCCCAGCCATGTGACTGGCACTTGGTGCAAGTCTTTTGTAAGCCTATTGAGTTTTGCCTACTCAAGATGAAGCCACCCCCAAACACTTAGTATTACAACTTTGATTCCATCCATGCTATCCAGTTATAGCTCTGTGATTCCTTTTTAAATGCCATGGATCTTAAATACCCCAGAAAACTAGAAATCCCAGATCTGCAAAGAGGGCAACAGTGGCAGGTCACTTAAATTCATAGTGCTATAATAATGTAGTGTGGAAGAGCACCAGGATCGCTCATAACAATACATTTTTTCAGAGGTAATCCACTTGCTCTCCCCAGCTACTGTGGGAATGTCAGCTAGCTCAAAGGGAACAAGAAACTCCAAGGAATTTATGGCAGATGGTGGCATAGCCCATGCTCATCTAAAGGACGCAGGGCTCCACTGCACCATTGGTTAAATGAGTGCAGAACGGTTTGCACTAATGTAGCCACTCTGTAAAATCAAGTAAGAAATTTTCTGCTACTTTGCCAATTAGAACCCTGAAGCATATTTTTACTCTTTCTTATGCATACAAAAGCCAGTGTGTTTGGCTCCATAATGATCAGAACATCTCAACCCTTTTCCATCCAGAGAGATCACAACATGGTGGTAGAGCACGGGTGTCACATGTGGAAAGTCCTATGCTGAATCCATGGCACGTCCAGTTGAAAGAATCAGGTGGGAAATACCTTTGAGAGCGCTCTTAGACAGCCACTGCAGTTCAGAGTAGACAAAAGCAAACAAAATGTTTTTTTAATTTCAGTTTCACTCTTATTTTTCATAGCTTTTGCACAGCATAGCCATGATGTATTCAAGTCTTTTACTCCAAGTCTTAAGTTTCAAGGTTCTACGTTCAAGTCTTGAGTCAAGTATCAAATCCTTGCAAGATACTTTGAAGTCAGGTCTCAAATCTGGGAGCTAACTTTTAATAGGAAAAAAAAAGGAAGTGGGATGCAATTCTCAGAGGGAAACAGCATATAAGTGAAGCAATGGGTTTGAGGTGAGAGTTGAGGTCTGCTTGGCCATCTGTCCCATTTGCACATCAGAGGAGTGTTCTACAGTTTTTCAAAAGCTTTAGAAGGATCCTTCCACCTCAGGTCTGTTGCCAAATGCATTTGCTGTTCCCCTCTGAAAAATGCAATCACACTTTGGGGGTGAAACTCGCCTGCTACTCAAAAATGAATGATGCCATCAAGTCAGTTGCTAAAAATATACAAGTCATGAGTCGAGTGAGTTTTTGAGCCATTTATTGCCAAGTTGATTCCATGCTGATTCACTGAAGTGATTTGAGTCCAACTTGAGTCTGAATCAATTGACCCAAGTCTACATCATTTTATCATAGTGTTTAAACATGTTGTGCTTTTAGCTATGGTTTCATGGAACAGAGCAGACCTGCTTGTTTTTCTGAATTAGATAACTGAAGGCTAACTTACTTCTTTTGAAAAAACTGTATCGGGTTTGAAAGTTCCGTTCTCAACTCTTCTCCAGATATGACTTCATTTTGCATGACATAAAAAAGAACCATATGTTTCCATTTAGCGTAACCCTAATATCCCAGGGTATTTATTTTTAATAGTAAAAGTCTAAGGATCAATATGAGGCAAATCACTGGTTCTTTCATATGCAAAGTGGCCTTACAGCACTGAGAGAACAAGTGGAACCTACTACTTTTTAATAATACAGAAAGGAAAAACTGCATGGAAGCAGCTAATTTAAACGGTATGGTGTACGGGCTCTTAAAGACATACAGTTATATCCAGAATCTGCCAATAATAATAATAATAATAATAATAATAATAATAATAATGTTTTATTTATACCCTGCTTTTCAGCCAAGGTTATCAGAGCAGCTTACAATTTGTTAAACAAACAAGCTTCATTTATGTACCACTTCATACTGCCTAAGCAGTGTCTAAGCGGTTTACAACTGTAAGCTAATTTGCTCCCAACACGCTGGGTACTCATTTTAGTGACCTCAGAAGGATGCAAGCCTGAGTCAAGCTTGAGCCCTTTTGCTGGTCTTGAACTCACAACCTTATGATTTTGAGTGAGAGGCTGCAGTACAGGCATTTAACCACTGTGCCACCAAGATTAACTGAAGGAATCACACTGACAGAATGGAGAACATAGCTATTGGTTGGTTTGTATTCCTCTAGTTCAATGTTGGGGGAGTTACAGAAGGAAGGGGGAATCGGCAGAGAAAGCATTATGAGCAGACGTCTGTTCAGGAAATGCTACAGCCCAGGCAAAACAATGCTGGATCCAGTTGAATGCATGCAGTCTAATTTTACTGACCATTTTATATGGGTAAACTTTGAGGATTGCAGGGGTGCTTGTTCTTGAGAAGCAAGGACTGGAGTAGCTGCAGGAATTCTATAAATAGACCAACTCACTTTTTTTCCCCTTGCTTTTCCACTGCATGTTCATGAATTACCTCCCCAAAGTCAATTTCTGTTTGAAGTTCATATGGAATAGACAAAACCGGTAGGTGGTTTATCTGTGTGAGGTTTTTAAATAAGTAATGAACAATATTTATCAGTTGCCCTGTAACCAGAGTTCTGTGGGATATAAACAATTTAACATCCAAATCCAATAACAACACCAGTTAACTAGCTTCAAATCCTGTTAATAAGTGAACAGCCCTATAAAAGTAGAGATAAACACTGCAGTAATAATAACAGATCTGCAAAATATGTTCATAATTTTAAATCTATAATCTATCTTGAATAGCAAATGTTAAGATGTTAATGTAATTTTTTTTTAATTGAAAAATGCCTGGAAGATTTTTTTACTTAAAAAGGTCGTAAAGTAGTTGCCAGTGTATGGAAGGGATACCAATGAAAAGGAAAGGACCTTCCCCTGGTAGCCACTTGCATAGATGTTGCTCATAGCACTCATGGGCTTCCTGCACTGCAGAAATACTTTGGGGAGGTAATTCATGAACATGCAGTGGAAAAGCAAGGGGAAAAAAAGTGAGTTGGTCTATTTATAGAATTCCTGCAGCTACTCCAGTCCTTGCTTCTCAAGACACCACTTTAACTGCCATGGCTCAAGGCTATTGGAATTCTGGGAATTGTGGTTTGCTGTGGTTCCAGAGCTCTCTTACATAGAAGCTCAGTATGTCACAAACGTACAAATCACAGAATTGCATAGAACTGAGCAGTGGCAATTGAAATGGTGTAAAACTGCATTATTTTTGCAGTGCAGATTAGACCCAGCCCTACTTCCTCAGATGCGTCTGAGTTAGTCTTTGGGAATACTAGTTGCAGAAAGTGCCTGTCAAACAGAGAGGCACAGGCCATTCAAATGCTACTTGAACAGCACAGTTATGCTCTTGGCTCTCAGGAAGGGCTTTGCTTGTTTGGAATATTTCTGGTCCTTCTCCAATCCTGCTTTTGGCTGGCAGCAGCAAATTGCACAAGATCTAGCCAACAGATGCACAGACACCGGGAAATCAGTTTCCATAAATATCCCCAAGCATGAGTTGCAGGGGATAAAAATGTAATTAACAAAACAAACAAATGCACAAAGTTTGATGCATGCTTCTTTAGATATGTCTCCCCAAACTGTGATGAAGGAATCACTACAAAAAGAGAGACAGCTACATCCTTGGTGCCATAATAGTTAGCTTGTGCTTTTCTGAAACTGAGCTGAGCTGAACTGAGCCAACTGGTGGCACTACTTGGATGAGCATGTAGCTTGAACTCTCAGAATGGTGCAATCCCAATTTAAAAAAAGAAAACGAAATAGCTAGAGGTGGGGGAATGTTAAAAGTCAGAGTATACTTTCCAGGAAATAAACCTTTGAAAGGATGTAAACTCTTTCAAATGATGTAAACCTTAGTAAACCTGATGAGATATGTGTTCTCTCAATGGGACTTTAGAAATTTCTTTTAAGTCATAAGCGGTTGTATAGATTACATAATTTATTGGAAAAATGACCTTAGCAAAGCTTAATTTATAAGAGGAAGCAGTAAGGATTAGCCCCCTCGAAAAGGAGTGCAGTGATACTACAATACTGCAGGGGAGGAATGGGCCTTCATTTATAGGTATATGCTTAAGCCTCCACAAAGGAGAGAGGCAATGGTTGATTTCTTCTCAGAGTTAAAGCAGAACCTGTGAACAGCTGCACTTATGTTAACAATAGACAGTTAAAGAAAAGTAATCCTTTTAAAAGAATCTTAATCCATTTAGAGGGAAAAAATCATAAAGTTATTTTCTTGTGTCAGTTGCTATTAATAATGTGTCAATTTTTGATCTTTAAAAAAAATCAATAAAAATGACTGAAAATTGACCCCGTTACTCCCATAACAAATGAAGTAAATAAAATATTGATAATTTCTCAAACAGTTGACGTTCTTGACATTTAATAATTAAAATTATGCATTGTAAGATGGTTGTTGAACTTTTTAATTAATTAATTCCAAGCTCTGATGTCAACCACTGCTTGCATGAACCTGCACTCAGAAAACAGCACCATAAAAGTAGAGGGAACGCTACATGAAGAACCCATTGGGTTTTTAAGCCAGGCCACATAGCTTGGATTGGACATATAGATCCAGTTTTGTCATGCATGGTTCCATGGTTGGGCTGGGATTGCATTTGGATAAAGGCTTGGATTTGTCTGTATTCTGTCATAAATGTTCCCACGTGATTGCAATGGCACATAAAAAATCACTCCACAGCAGTCATCTGTATCAGAAATCACATGACCAGTTCCACACCATGTGGTGCAATAAGCTGATGAGAAACTTCATGTATCAACGCACACCAATAATTGTGAGAATAGGCCCTGCAATGCAACCATGTTTTTAGAAAGATTAAGCAGAACATTAGGCTGCTTGTGAAGGCCTATATCTGTATATCTTTCCTTGTAAATGTGGGAAAAGATTTTTATTTAAGCATTCACTTAAATTCTCACTTAAATTAGGACATGAACATGTTTATTTAAATCTGCCAGTCTTATTTAGCTTTGAACAATTTGTTTTTCTTCAGGAACAAACATGCAGGTTTCTGACTGAGAAACACATTATTTGAAGGTTTCCACCCTCTGCGTTATGCATAATTTCTGTTTCAGCATCATGTAAGCATGACAAAAATCATTAGGTTAGACCCAGAGCAACTCAGACAATAAAATGCATTAGCCAAAACATTTGAATCAGTATCCAGGCTTCTTGTCTTTCTTAGCGCAGTCAATATGTAATGAAGGCTAGGTTAGTCTTATGGTAGCACAACAATATTTTCCCCTTTATTGTTGGCCAGTGCTGCTTTTTGGCTGGTACAACTGATCTTCTTGGTGAAATGCAATTTTCTGTCAGCTATCTTGACTTTAGTAAAGTAATCAGCATTAAAAATACATTATAGAAGCCTTAATGCCAGTGTAGAGGTTGAGAACTAATACAACTGAAGTCTTGCGACAATTTAATGACTCAAGAAATGGATTGTGTGAGATATGGTTTTTCAGATTAGAACACCCTTGTTCAAGATTTTCAAACATGAGATCCACCTTTAATGGTCACTTTCAGTATGGGATCCACTTTTAGTTTTTAATCCTTAATATCCATCTACTTGCATTTCTCTTTAAGGCAAACCAGTGTAAGAGAGGATTTGCTGTACCTCAGTTTTAATAGTAGGGTTTCTGACTTCTCATGATGCTGGATAAATCCTTATCCATGGATTTTCAATAAATGGATTCAAGTATCCACGTCTTGAAAATATTCCAAAAAAGTATAAATTCCAAATAGCAAACCTTGACTTTCCATTTTATATAAGGGAGACCATTTTGCTCTGACATTATATTTAATGGGACTTGAGCATCCATGGATTTTGTTATCCATGGGGGATCCTGGAACCAAACCCCAGCGGATAACAAGGTCCCACTGTACAGTACACAGAATACAGGTTGTCTCCAGTTCAAATCTCAATGTTTCTATGGTGTCACTGGGTGGCCTTAGCCAAACTACAAGCTCAGCCCCAGCCTCCCATTTCCAAAATATATGTGCATAATCATTATGATGTATCTTACAAGACTGTTGTAAGGATCACTAAGTATCATTGTAAACTTTACACACATACACACACACACACACACACACACACACAGAGAGAGAAATATTTATGAAGATGCTGCAGCTTGTAATTGAGAATCAAGCCCTTGAATCTATTTCCAAAGACAACCTGAGAAGATGGGATATAATAAAAAATGAATACTGATCAAGCACAGAATGCTTTTCTTTCCCCGCATATCCGGGTCAGCTTGTTTTAGAACTGCATCTAGAAAGTATAGGACAAGAATTACATCCAGCCTGATGCCCGAGAACTTAAAGTAACAACTAGGAGAACAGCTTATCCTGACAACAACATTATCAACTGCAAAAAAGAAGGTACAATTTCCCCTGTAGATTGTTAATCAGAGAAACTGGGTCAAACAATGCCTTGAGTTACACCTGTGGTAGACCTTTGTAATCAGTAGGTAGCTGACTGCAAATGTTAACACTGATGAGGAATATTCTAATCTCCTCTACACTTTATGACACATGGTGGCATTAAATTTGTGCTTGGCAAAGAAATAGTTTCCTTCCATGTACAGAGATTTTGTAGAATCCCAGTCCCCTCCAGCATTCTCTATCCTAATTAAAATAACATTCAAATACTTTGAGAAGTGTTAGGTTCTGTTTATAAAGTCACTACATTTTTCTTAATTTTTTTTCCTAAAGCAACATCAATAACGCCTGTCTTTTGAGGGAGGCAGTATTTTCTGGTGATGGTCTCCAGAATCCATAATGCTTCTTTAGAGAATGCTATGCTTATTAGCCTGGCCTTACCCCTTCTCCAATTGGGAACTATTCTGTGTCTCTATATTCTATATGGAGCATCTTTTCCTAAATATGGATTTCAGGACTATCAAGCTAAGTGGCAGTCCCATTTGTTTGAGGGCATTCCATATCTTTTTGTGATCAAAGTCAAAGACTTTGCTGTAGTTTGTAAAACACATGCGGCTCCCCCCTCAAATTCTTTTGTGCGTTAACCACTGTATGTTTGCTATGTGGTCGCTAATGCCTCTTCCCTTCCTGAAACCTACTTGCACTGCTAAGATTTCTCTCACCATATATGATTGGGGTCTATGCTGCAGAATTCTGAGCACCATTTTGCTTGTGTGCGAAAGTAATGCTATAGACCTTGCTGGAGTCTTTTGTCTCTCCATTTTTGTGGGTAGGGATGCATATTGATCATTTAATTTTGTTTTACCATATTTGTTCAACTTGTATGCAGAAAATATAATACTAAGAGCAGGTTTAAACTCAGAAGGAGGAGGCGTGAAGATAGGAGAAAAAAACAGCAACCATCTAAGATATGCAGATAACACCGTAATACTGCCAGAAAACATCATAGGCTTGAAACAACAGGGCAAAGTAGATGGCCCAAATGGAGTGGCCAGAGGCTGCTCCAGACTTGATCACTCCAAGATTGCAGTGATTGGATGGCTCACTCTCAAATCAGGCCACCGCCACAGTCCTGATCAGGCTGCCAGCAGCAGCAGCAGCTTTTTACCGCTCCCTTTTCCACCAGCTTCAGGCTGCCTTAGCTAGTCTCAGAGCAGCTTCTAGGCCACTTCAGGGGTGTGCGTCATCTAAACATCATGCCCCCAAAGTTGCCAGAAGCCTCCTTATTTGACCTCTCAATTTCAGGCAAATTACTAAGGAAATCTGGAGAAAAAGGCAGGCTTACTCCTGAACATAAAGAAAACAAAAATAATGCCAAGGTAGGAAATACACAAATGAGGAAAGTTAAAGATTTCCCATACTTTGGATCAAAGATGAATCAGAATGGAGACTGCAGTCAAGAAATCAGAAGGAGACCACATATGAGAAGGGCAGCTATGAAAGATCTGGATAAGATCCTAAAGTTATATAACTGAGGTCTAAAATTAGAATTGCCCAAGTCATTGTATTTCTCATCATCGAGAACAGGACAACAAAGAAAGCAGATAGGAAAGAAAAATCAAGTCAGTTGAGTTGTGGTGCTGGAAAGGGGTACTGAGGATACTCTGAATGGCTAAAAAGAAAATAAATGGGTCCTAGAACAGAAACAAGCCTGAACTCTCCCAGGAGGCCAAGATAATGAAACTGAATTTGTCATATTTGGACCACATCATGAGGAGCATGACTCTTTAGGAAAGACAATAATGCTAGGGAAAATGGAGGGCATTCAAAAGAGGGGAAGACCGCATGCTAGATGGATAGACTTAATCAGGGAGGACAAGGAGCTGAGCCTGCTGGACCTGAGCAGAGCAGGGAAGGACAGGGGGGCTTGGAGAAGACTTATCCACAAGATCCCATGAGTTAAGTTTGAACTGAGGGCAGTTAATAACAACAAACAACAATGCTTAATAGACCTACTGTGACAAACATAAAGTTGCATCTGCAGTGGAAAATACTCCAAAGAACCTGGGCAAGTGTCTTGTAGTGGCAAACCACACATGCAACAACAAGATGAAATGTGAGTGGTTGGACAATGGTCACACAGCAAAGTATCTCAGCAAAGTAACTCAAAGCTCTTTGCACAAGCAGAAGAAGAGCAGTGGTGGTATCAGGAGGAGGCTGCATGCTTCCTTCTGGAAGCCAGCTCTGAGCACCTGTTTCTTCAGCTTTGATGAGTCCTTGTAATGAAGGCACTGTGGGACAGATGGTTTTGGGGAAAATGGATTTTCAGATAACATCCCTCATAATTTCTTGATTGCAAAGATCCCTCAGTTGTAAGTATCAAAGAAATAGGTGGGTCAGAACCCAGGTGTTTCAACCCCCACACATCTTTTCCTCAGTGTTACTGTACATATTGATGCCTTCTAATCCCAACCTCTATATTATAGGACTGACAGAGTGTGTGTGATCCTGGCTACTATCTCCAGAAAGAACAGTTCTGACTTCTCACACATTCTGTTCACGGTCATTTCTCTGCTTCCCAATTAGCCAACTTTGGTGGGCTGACCTTCGGAGAAAACTGCTCTCTCCCACACCCTTTCCTTTCCTACCTCTTCTTTGAATATGGAAGTTGTTGCTCCCCAGTTACCTTGCATGCCAACAGATCCCATCCTCCATCTGCAGAATAAAGAGATACAGAGAAATGTGTGGGCCAGTAGGGAAGGGAATGTGGGTCTAATTTTGGGTAATTTCATTCTCAAATAAATGGATAATTTTAGTACTTTTCTCCCCACTGTGTGAAAACTACTCAGATTTTGAAGACTACTGACAGTTGAAGATATATTTCTTAACCAAAAATTAATTAATTGAAATTAATTAAAATTATGCATGGTATTTTCCCACAGAAGACAGTATTGTTTGGATAGGAAACAGCATTTCAGACTCAGAAAGTAATAATTCTGCACAGAAAACTGCTGTTTTCTGTGATTTCTCTCTCTCCACCCATTCTCAATATATTTATCACCTTTTGAATTTTGCAAAAAATAAACCCCAAACTGTGAAAATTCTTATCAGTCCCAGAGCCTCCTCATCATGATTTCCTTGCAGTCAAGAAACCTCATTTTTAACCATTTCCTGAATGCTCTCAAATATCCTTTCAGTTCCCAGAGGAGAGCCTACACACGCCACACACACATCCACTTGCACACCTTTCTTTTACATGCATCTTGAAAGGGATATGTGAGAAAAAGCAGGGAGAAGAGAGGAAAGGTAAATGGATAGCCTGGAATGTTTATTAGGGGACAACGTTTGTCCCAGTTGTTGTCAGCATTCACTTGTTATTCTTGATAATTAAAAACCTATTTTAAGAGAACAATAGCAGTGAGACTAGGCAAAGAGTAAACAATGTAACACTTTGTGTTTTTTTTATTCTGGCATTTCTTTTTTAAAAGTCATTTAGATGTTTTTAAGAAGAGATTTATGACATGTATGTTTTACCATCCTGATTTCATAAAATGCTGTGACAAGCACTCATATTTCATTTAATTGATGCAGAATAAAGCTAAAAGATAGTGGAATGCACTTATGGTCAAATAAAAAATTAAGCATTTACAAGAGCTTTTGAAGCTTTGATTTGAAGATTTTTTGTTTTTGTTTTTTGGGTTTTTTATTTTTCTTAATTTTTTGTTATCAGCAAGGAATACTGATTATCAAGTGATTAAGTTTTAGGGGATTATCACACAGAGGCATGTACATGGGCGAAGTGTCGCAGAACTGTTTCAGAAGCATGGGGGTGGGATTGTCCATCATGCTTCTAAAATGTAATTGAGGCTTCCTGCTTTCTTTCCATCAATGAAGTGTTTGTGGATAAGCCATTTTTTGAATAATGGGATATCCTGTTATTCAAAAAATGGCTTCTCCTGGCTTCTCCAGGAATGCTTCATCGACGGAAGGAAAGCGGGAAGCCTCAATTACGTTTTATACGTTTGACGGATGATCCCACCTTCACTCTTCTGAAACAGTTCTGCAACATTTTGCCCATGTTTCACCCATTTAAGTGCCTCTGTGTGATAATCTTGTTAGAAACTGCCATTTAATACAATGATATATTTCAGGATTTTATACAGAACAGGATTTCCTCCCCTTGAATGGTCCTTAAAATAATAGTAGGTATATTATCCTAGAACTATAATTCCTTTCTTCGGTTGAACATATATTTTCATGAAACTCATTGGACATTTAAGGGCACTGCACTCTTCATCTCATTGACATGGATGCCACCAGCTGCCATTGTTAAGAGGATGGGACAAAATACATTTGTAACTCCTGCTGACACTTTTGGCTCCTGAAATGGAGAAGGGACTCTCCTATCCTTTTACCACGACATTAGGACTCTTGGGCTTAACTCATGCTTTATTCCCCCCCGTCCCCGGAAAGTCCTCAGGTATCTTCTCAAGGAGTACCACAAACACACCTACCTATTCCAGGATCCAACTGGTTACATCCACTCACGGGTGATGCTATGGGAGCTTTTCTAGGAAGAGATAAGACTTCCATGTTCAGGATCTTGTCTAGAAAAGGATGAGTTGACCCAGCAGCATTGAATCTCTACCTACAGAGAGAGTCAAGCTCAAATAAGTATAACAACCTTGCAGTCTTTCTGAAACCAAAGAGTTAAACATTGCAGGCAACCTTCCCTAGCTCTCAAATATATATGAGAGCCTTTGATGGGAGGAGGGGACACCTCCCTCACATTGGGAAAGGACCATTTCTTCAGTTCCATTTCTTTGCTCTTTATCCTAGCAGTAGGACTTTGCTAAGAGGAATTAAATTAATCAAACAGCTAGGTAAATATTTGGAAGAGCAACTCATCTTATGCAGCGGTCATTTTGCTACTTCAGGATTAATTTGTAAATTTGTTCTTTGGGACTCATTTGTCAAATAATTCTAACGCTGAAAGATTCAAGGTCATGAAGCAGCAGTAGTTTAAACAGAAGGGGATGGATAGTGAGGAGGAAGCAGGAATTCAATCAGCTCAGGGATTCTTAAACTTTATACTTTTATTAGCCTTTGTAACTTAGAGAGGGGGGAAAATATACTTGAATTTCCCCAATGCTAATTAAGATGTAATAGAGACAGGGAGCTGCTAATGCTTATTTTCAGGACAGATTCATAAACTAATGCTGGTATGAAATTATTTGGATTACTTCAAAAACAACATAAATAGAAGTAGTTTCTAGAACTATGCCTGCTGGATGGAAGATATGAGTCCCATTTCTCATAGTTTATATTATTCCCGGTGTCATGGACTGCCCTGGGCCTGACGTAGAGGCACAGTCAGAGGCCTCAGACTCTGAGGAAATGGAAGAGGCTGAGACAAGGGCAGATCTGGGGCTGCTTGGATCAGCAGTCCCAGAGCAGGCTCAGGACACTGCTGAGGGAGAAAGAGACTCAATGGACTCTAGGCTGCAGGTGCTAGGACCTGTGGAGAGAAGGCAGGCCAAGGAGTCCTTGAGGAGGTCTTCCAGGCTAGAAGCCAAGAGGAGAGCTAATAGGTTTCAGCTGAGAGAAGCAAAGGCCTTTTAAAAGACCTCCAGCTGCAGAGGTTCTTTGCACCAACAACAAGTTTTGCAGGCTTGCTGTTTGTTCCTGTATTCCTTGCACTTGGATTCAAGTTATCTGATTTCTGGACTTGCCTTGTTGTGACTACACTCTTGCCTCTGTCCTTTGCTGTGACTGACTGACTGGTCTTGTGTGACCCTTGAACTGGACTCTGGACTACTTTGCCTATTCCTCTGCTGTGATGCCCTCAGTAAAGGTAAGCAGGACACCCACAATAAATACTCATGGACTAATGGAATATGATCGAGGATACACATTGTGTGAGAGTGGGATGGGGGGGGGCTTTTGTTTTGTAGTGGTGGCTGGAACTGACTGCCTTCTTTGATCTTCGGGGAGTTCTACTCCTAAATACAGTATATCCAGTTCTGCTTTTCTGCAAAGATAAATGAGTTACTTGGTGTATTTTTTAAAAAAATAGAATTTGCTGGCATTTTACTGTAGGGAGTTCATGAAGACAGTTGACAGGGCTCAATAAGTCATTAGTCTAGCTCTGGAGCTTTGATGGTGAAGAGGAATATCTATTTGCAAACAGAGATCAATACATTTGCCCCTCTATTTTTGCGGATTTGAAGTCTGCGTCCCTCACACATTCGCAGGTGGCAAACTGAGGGGGACAAAATGAGGCACACACCACCATTCAATCCAATGGGGCTTGAATATAGGCAAATTTCCATTTTCGCAAGAGGGTCTGGAATAGATCCCCCATGAAAACAGAGGGGCAACTGTAGTTTTTCTATGGTAGAATGCACTTTGAAGTCCCAGTACAAACTTTCAACCACCTTCTTTAGGTCTGCACATGTGCAAGAGAGTCAGTGAGTTATCAAATAATTGCATGATTACTTGTATTAATAGCTTTGACATTTAACCACAGTATAAACATCTACTCCCACTTTATTTTTCAAAGCAAAAGTTATTGGAAACGGATGCAGTGGTTTGAATCTACTAGACTGGGACATTTCTCTTGGAAGACATTTAGTTTTTAACATAAATACTTGAAGGCTTACATTTCAAATGTTGACTTTCGTATAACCTTTATGAATATAAATATGTACTCATAAATTCAGTGCAAAGTGGTGAAATGAAAGTGAAAGGTCCACTGTATTCTTAATGAGAAAAGGAAAATGGGAGGCAAGTAAATGACCCAGTTCTCCTTTAGCTGAAAGTCTCCCATTATTTTACGTCCAATTTCCAGATTTATCTCAAAACCCACAGGGTAAAATTCATATGAAAGACCATTGTGTGGCAAGATCAACATTCAGTTTAGGCTATATGACAAAACTTTCAGAGATGGCATAGCATGAATAATAACAATAATAAATTGTCAGTGTTTCTTTTAGTGTAGAGCTCGTCTTCCTACTGTTCAGTGATATGGTGATAAACTATGAAATTCTGATACTCATAGTGACAGTTTTCCTAAGCAAATGTCCAAAACTTCAGGCAATTATCTGTTTATGTGCAATATGTTTTTCATAGGTCTGTGGCGAAGCTAATGAGTCTTAATTGCCCATCAAGACCAGTTACCCTAAAATACTTTCCATTACAACATGGACAACACACAAATATATCGTTCAGAGAAAATCTCTCAACTAACTACTGTAAGGATTGCAGTTAGGTTGAAGGGAAATGGGGAGATGAAACAAGAAACAGGAAAGAAAGATGGTTGTGGCACAGACTATTAGATATTGGAATAAGGACATGAAATACTTTATGTGTTGATTGTCTTCTTGTTTTGTTTTGTATTGGGCTGCAAGACTGAAATTTGTGCATTTTTACACCTTTTCTCTATAGATTTGTGCATTTCATATAATTTCCATATATTTTCCCCATTAACTAAATCATGTTTCTGCACATTTTTTAAAGCGTGCATTTTATATTTGCATTTTATAGATAAAGATGCTTACATTTTAAAGAAGATGCATTGTTACATGCATACACACTCCTTGGAAAGTGCCCTCGGAACCCTTCACTTGTGTGAATGTTCAAGATGAGGTGCACATTTTCTTGCAAGAAGGCGTGAAAGGTACAAAAACACCACTTTCACTGAGAGTGTCAAGTCTGATGAAATTTGAGATTCAGAGAAACTCAGTGTAATTGAAACACAGATTTTTTTTCCACACCCCAGCCAGATATTAAAGGTAGCACATAGCTACCAACACAGTCAATAAAAATGAACACCTCTACTTTAGAGAGTTTGATTACATCTCACTAGTTCTTTTGTATTGTTTTGGAAACGTTGGATGTGATTTTTGTGAGGATTGCTCCCTTGCTTTTTTATAACAGTTCCAAAGAGGAAATGCTGGGCTGAATCTTTTAACAGTTTCTTTCCTCCGTCCATTCCACAGTATAAGTAGCTAAGAAATGGAATCTAGGCTTTTACTTACTCTAGAATCCATATATATATATATATATATATATATGAAGTTTATAGAAGGAAATCTAAGTTTGGTGTTGCTGCATCAGTCCTCATATTATCTGGCAAGTTTAATACTCTTTTCTTACATGGGGGAAATCTCAATAATTATTTTTCAATCCAAATAATATTTCAGTCCAGGTAATATAATCTTTTATCTCCAAAACAGTCTAAGAAGTCATTGGAGAGGAATATTTTAAAATAGGTTTTGACACTTTTCTCCTTGAAGTGATTAAAGCCAGCTTTTGTTTAGACTAAGAAACACCATTAAATCTTTCATTTCTACCTAACTTTCTGTGAGGAAACCTGAGTGACTCTCTGGTGTATTTTGCTTTGTCGTTTCAGGATAGCAACATCATCTGTCATTTCTTCAGGAAAAAAAAATAACAATTGTAGATGGCTTGGGTAACATATCAGAATATGATTAATATTGCCAGAAGCAATGTCTAAAAGCGACAGTTCTTATTTTGAACATATATGTTGCCTTTGAAAATGTCACTGTATAATGCTGGAAATGCTGGTGATTGAACTTTGGACATAAATGAATACTCAACATAGATATATTTGAGGAATGTTTAAGAAAGTTCAAAATAATGCCTTGCTGAATAAAAACCAAAGTCATTATTATCGGTAGAATTACAGTTGATCAATAACGTAAGGCTTTCATCAGAGAGTAAATGTATAAATAATTGTTTGCTAAATAACTTTTCTGTATTACTGTCCAAGAATCTCTAGACTCACAGAATCAAAAACAGTGTCATAGATATGTATGTCAGGTTGTAAGCAAATCAATTTTGGCACGTTTACATATTTTATATGTGATCTTTACATTCATAGGAGATACTTCAACATATAGAGTTGTCCCTCCCAATTTACAGTCTTGCCATTCGCATTCCTCGGTCTTTCACAGATGGGAAGCCGAAAGGAACATAAAGGTGTGTGTGTCCGGGAGCGCACCACTATTGTAAACAATGGGGCTTCAATATTGGTGATTTTCTCAATTCACACATGGGCAGGGGGGTCCAGAACATATCCCTTGTGAATCGAAAGGGACAACTGTACTTAGATGCACTTGCACCTTAATGTGATGAACAGAGTTGAAGGAACTCTAGTTTTTTTCTGGACTATTGCTTTTCCTTCCTTCCTTCCTTCCTTCCTTCCTTCCTTCCTTCCTTTCATTTTTTTACTGCTATAGCTTTTCCAGTGAGCTAAAATGGTGTTAGAAATATATATTTTGTATCTGACTTTAAATTAGTAATATTTATGTTTCCTGGAAGACTACCATTGTGAACTTGCTAAACTGTTATAATTTAACAGTTATATTAGATTATTTTTTTCCTTTAAAAAAAACTTCAACTAAATTTCACTGATAATTCTTTAATTCTGTCCCTTTGTGTCATTGGACATGTTTTATATTTTATTTCCCAGCATTACCAGCTTTAAGACGTTTGGACTTAAACAGATTTTATGTCACCCATAGCAGAAATAGCAATACCTATTTATAACTCAATTTTATGCTCCATAACCTATCAGTCTGAATGACACCCAGTCAGTAAGTCAGCATGGATCTTTTGCTTAATGACCCACAAATAGCTATTATTTTTTAAAGTCATTCACTCCAGAATTTCTTTAAAAACAATTTATATGAATGTGTAATTACAGCTAATTAAATGAAATAGTTCAGATTTTATATTTGATAGACCTTTTTCCCCCCAAGGTTACGTAAATATGTATTTTATATTAGGTCCACAAGGATTCCACAAGGAATGTGTTTTCCTATTTGGGCATATATTTGCAGTACTGTGGGTCTATATTAATGGCCCCAATAGTTGGAAATTTATGCATTTAATTAGTATATTGGCAAATGGCTGTGAGGAAAGAGATGCCTTTGAAATGCATCAGTGACTCAAGGTGATTCTAGGAAGTGATTTTAATAGACCCTTGCAAATTTTCATCATTCCCAAAAAGGACATGTGAGAAACTCACTCCTCCTCCAATTTCCCATTTTTCAGTCTCTCACCCTTGAATGCACTTGTTATGTGCTGAGTGTCTTAGATATTTAGTTGTTACTAGTAATATTGTATTATTATATAGTTATATATATAAGCTGATTTTTCTTTAAGGAGTTAACTGTGGGGTATACAAGCCTTTGTGTTTATCTCCTCAACTAATCTGTGAGGTGCGGTAGGCTGTAAGACAATAAGCGGCTCGACAAACCACCCCGAAAGGGCAGACTGGAGCTGCCCATTTTTACTCCTGACAGAGGCCACAGCAGCCAAACAGCCAGGCCTCTGTCAGGACTAAAAAGCCATGAGTGCACCATTGGTGTACTGTCACGTCGATGATGGAAGCGCGGTGCAATGACGTGCGGATGCTGTGCCACACTTGTTTCATCATGGTGGCCCCTGTGTGGATGGGAGGCTGCCATGATGGTGGTGCTGTTATGGACTAGGGTTCAGGAGAGTGTGGTTGCTTCGCTCTCCTGAACCCTAGTTTTGGCCACAGACCACTGCAAACCGGCGGTCTGTGCTGGGCCTAACTCATCAAGGGTCACCCAATTAGGGTTGTATCTGGACTAGGCATTTAAATTTGGGTCTCCCTGAGTGGATAGTCTTTATTTCCATTTCATTTTATTAACTGAGAGGCTATCAAATCAAATACAACACTAGCAGAACAACAACAACAACAAAAACCAAAAATGAAAGGAATGTAATTATTAGTTTTATACTTACAAGTATTAATAACTAAGATACTGAAAGATATTAAGGATGTTTTTCCTAAATGATATATTGCATTTCCAGTTCCAGTTCCTTGGTTTTTTATCTGTATGTTGTGTCACCTGTTACCTCTTATGTCTTACCATAGGAGATAGGGAAGTTAATAGACAGCATTAGATGTGTTTAGTTAATCTTTAGTAAGCTTCAATAGTCTAGTAGAAGGGATGAAAGTTGAGTGTTACATTTATGATAAATTCCCATTCAGATATAAATTAACTTCCTGTGCTAAAAGAAGGAGTTACCAGAATGGGGTTGAAAAATGCCATCTTTGCTTGTGTATGGTAGGTGTGTATGTGTGTGTGCATACGTGCATCAACCCACATTGTCTGTTGATTTATGGTCAGTTTCTTAACCCCAGCCCTTATATGTTTTCAGCTTTAGAGGGAAGAAATTTTGAAAAACCCAATTCTCAGTCATTCCCTTGTTTCCCTTGCTTTCTCTTTCTTTCTCCTTTATAATCTCATGTTTTGGTCTTCCCTTTCTGAAAATTTCCAGATTTTATAGACAAAAAGTCTGATTTCAGTAATAGGGAAAGCTTTATTATTTTTAGAGATAGGGGTTCTGAGATGCAATCCTTAAATACCCTTAACATATTTCATTCCACGAAACTACTCTTGAGTAAGATCCAAAAAACCTGAATTGGTTTATGCACAGGTCAATTAACTCTTATTTTAAAAAAGAACTATCTCCTGGTGAAAGACCTATCTCCTGGTGAAAGACAAGAATATAATCTGTCCAGGAAGCACTGACCACTGCCCCACACTCTCTCATCCAGTCAGCCTTTAGGGTGAGCACAAACAGTTAATGTCTGCTGGAATTTATGAAGTTCTTTGGCATTGTTTTCCTTTGCCTCATCCTTTACATCCCTTGTCACGTGCCCCTAAGTTTTAGCTACATCTTATCCAAGGATCAAATCAAAATCAATAATTATGGCCCCATAACCTTCCCTCAATTTTTACATGAGGATTTATAGTCGAGTGGTAACAAGTCTGGGTTTAAGTTAATGCTCCAATTCCAACTAAAGTTCAATCATTTTAATTTAAAAAATTAATTTGCAACCCTTTTTGTTAAAACATCTCAACTTTAATCAATGCATCAATTAGTTTTAACAAGTTCCTTTCTGTTACAGCCATAGAGGTTACTTCTTGCCAGAGTCAAAATGAAATCTTTATTACTAGTGCTTCTGGTTTTCTGCTATAATTGAGCTCTCTAGACTTTCTTTTGTGTAGCTGCCCTCAGTTTGTAGTTGTAATTTTTAAAAATGTCATGTTCTTCAACTTGAGGTATCATTTTTATTAGTTAGCTCAGCAGTTTTGTCCAATTATCAGTAAAATCAGTGTCACTTTAAATACTGATAGAATCATGGAAGGCTACAAATTCATTTTTCTACCATCATCAACCATTCGGGGATGTACTGTTTGGTTAGGATTACCCCACTCAACCCTCCCAACAGAATTTGATAGATTTCTTTGCTTTACACTGTATATCTCTGTCAGTTTGCTCTGAGGGCCATTTGCTCTGTATTCCCATCATCATCCCCACCTTCATCTTATTCATTGATATCCTACCCTGTTCCCGGTAAAGAGTGTCAAGACAGTTTATAACGCATAGTCAGCCTCTATATCCATGGATTCTGCATCTATGGATCCAACCATCCATGGCTTGAACATATTTTAACAAGTGAATAAAATTTCTAAAAAAGCAAATCTTGACTTTGCCTTTTAATATAAGGGATAGCATTTTACTTTACCATTGTATAAAATAGGATGTGAGCATACATAGATTTTGTATCTATGTGTGTGTTTGTTTGTGTGTCAAGGAAACAAACCCAGAGGATACCAAGGTCCTGATGTATTTAAAACATTGCAGATTAAAAACTATGCAAAAACTTCAATATAAGTATAAATAAACAAAAGCTATATAAAAGTTAATTAAACAATGTATAAAGCGAAAAACATTAAAATCAACTTAAATCTATATAAACAGCACAAAACAGCACAGCATATACTCAAAGCCCATCCTATCCAGTTTCTAGAAGCCTGATGGCTAGTTACAAGAACACACTCTTCTTGCCCAATTCCCAGTATAGGTCATTCACCAATACAATTTACAGCTCTCTCTCTGAATATGCCAAGTTTTAATGGTTCTCAATGGCTGCATACTGCTGAAAATGATGCTTTTAAAATATCTGCTAGATCATAAACTGTGGTTAAGTGAAAATTACATGGAGGAATTTCTCCACCTTTTTTTCAGTACTTACCTGAAGCCATTCAAAGCTTTTCTGACATGTTAACTAAGAAGGAATCTCCAAAATTGCTTTGACTTTTTCTTTAACTTAAATCCACTAAAGAAGGAGAAGATTTCATTCCAGTTCATTTTTGGAAGAACTTTTCAAAGTTTGCTAATTTCTCTTACGGGGGAAGGAAAAAAGGTTTTGTTTTTTGAAGGTGGAGAAAGAAGAGGGAATGTGGTAAAAGTTGGCAGATTAATCCATCCAGGGCTTTGAGTACTTTTAAATAGGTGGGTTTGAATTTCAACCATGTTAGCACTGAATTAGGATGTCACCTCATTTTTTTTTCTGATGCTGTTCTTTAGCACTAATACAGCAGTTAAAATACCATCATTTCCATGCTGAAAATAGATATGGAATTTGGCCAGTATAAAGTATGAAATATTTCATTCCATTTCACTTTTGAAGAACTGACTAATATTCACAAGTACTTTAAATATCTTACTTTAAATATCCAGGGGCTGTAAAAACCTTTTCTTTATTACCCCCATATGTTCTGTTTTTTTTTTTTTTAAATCACAATTTGTAATCACTTCAGGTAAACTACAAAAATTTGCTTTGAATACTCTGGGTGTGAAATATTTGTGATGACTGGAATGACGGTGCTAAATCCAATGTTGTATTGAAATCCATAACATAATATTTTTGGCTTCCCCACTTCCATGCATATCTCTGTGCTACCCAAAAACAAACCAAGGAAGGTTTCCCATTCCTTGAGAACCACTTGGAAGTTGAAAATTGCCTACTATGGAAGAGTAATTGCTGCACAGATCAGGCCCCAATAAACACAAGAAACTGGCTGGAGGAAAAAAAGGCCACAACTTTATTGACTGTTCCACATAGCATGAACAACAAAACCATAGGATTGGCCCAAAGCATAAGGTCTGGATCTGGACATCAGCAACACCCCAGTTCATTGATGTATGGTTGCTTGCAGCCGCAAGCATTGGGATGACATAGGTGCCAAGCTCTGCCCTGTTGCACAGTTAGGCAACTGCGCTGCTTCAGATTGAATTGCGAGGCATCCTAGTCACTGGGTGTTAATCGACTGTGGCCTCCGCAGTGGCCACAGCGAGCTGCTCCTTACCCAGGTTACAAGGACTCTTGATCCAGTACCAGAAGGCCCTGGAAACCCCTACCCCAGATCCAGGCCTATGCTGCCGCTCAACGAAAGTTGTGACAATCAACTTCCAAAGCAGGGAGGGAGGGTGGGAGAGTGAAACTGGCAATGGTGCCAACGTGCGCCTTGCCAGGCCTTAAATAGGCCCACCATCCAATGAGGGGTCGGTAAGGACAGAGGCACCAACCTCCCTGAGCCCTCTACCAATCAGATGGCACCTCAGGGGCTGACTTGGCCAATCGAGCGGGCTCCAGTTCCCGCTCGTCCTGGCGGCCAATTAGCGATGAGCCCGCTATCACGCTGGCTGCCGGGACTCCAGCCTGCAGCATAGGAAGGGAGAGGTCTTCCCATGTACGGCGATAGCACCAGCCTGTTTAATCAGGCAGTGCCATTTGCCGCACAGGTAAGGCCCCAATAAACACAAACTGGCTGGAGGAAAAAAGGCCACAACTTTATTGACTGTTCCACCTAGCATGAACAACAAAACCATAGGGTTGGTCCAAAGCATAAGGTCTGGATCTGGACATCAGCAACACCCCGGTTGGTTGATATACAGTTGCTTGCAGCCACAAGCATCGGGATGACTTAGATGCCAAGCTCCGCCCTGTTGTGCAGTTAGGCAACTGCACTGCTTCAAATCGAATTGCGAGGCATCCTAGTCACCGGGTGTTAATCGACTGTGGCCCCTGCAATGGCCACAGTGAACTGCTGGGTCACGAGGACTCCTGATCCAGTATCAGGGGGCACTGGAAACCCCTACCCCAGATCCAGGCCTATGCTACCACCACACAGGCTGATCTGAAAGATTGCCTGCCGCCAACCCTACGACAGAAAAACCCATATCAACATTAACAGGATTGGCCCGGGCAAAAGTCCAATTCAGGGTGCACATAGCCAGCAAATGCCCTGGACTTCCATCGGCCAGTCCGCTTGCTGATGTCAGCAGAGAGTCCAGCATGGGCCGTGGATGTAGCCTCTCCAATGCGGAATGAATGTCCCCTGAATTCCCCGTGAGGGAGGCCTAGGGCCCTAAGGGCCAGCCTCAATACAGCAACCACTTGGAAGTGTGTGACAGGAGATCCATCAGAATGACAAAATAGGGATCCCTGGCATGCTGGTTGGTGCCTGATAAACCTTTTCAAAGTCTGGAAAGGGCATAGATGTGAGTCCTTGAGGCGCCCCAGAGTAATCAATGAGCCACGTCCCAATTGGTCACATTTTGATCTGTGAATTGTCAAACACAAAGAGGTAACGTTGAACAAGACATCATTGATGCACAGGTACCTTTTTGAGTAATCAGACTTTGAAGATGGTACTAATTCCTCCACCCTCAGGGCCCCTAAAAATGCCGTCACAAACACCGCCTGAAAGAGTTCATCCTCATAGGGGAGGAACAGATGCTAGGGAGCTGAGAGATGATCTTCTCTAGCAGGGTAAAACAGATGGGCCGTCTTGTGTCTTTCATCCACATGTGTGTGCGTCTCCAACCTTCAAGGGTATGACGCACTTGGAAAGTAGCACATGGATCGCTCAGGCCAGAGGCCTTTGCAAAGAACGAAATGCTTGCCAGGTGGACTGATATGGAGCATGGGGAGACCCCAGCAGATTTTAGCCACGCCATGAAGCGTAGAACAGTTGCCGAGATGTTGTGAGACGCGCAAATCACTGCAAAAAGAGGCAAATTTGGAAAAAAACTAGTATAGCCCCTGAGAGTGAAGGGAGCCACAGAGGACAAAATGTCATGTGTCACTGTGGTATTCCAATCTTCCAGAGTTCTTTTGGAAACAGCACCAGAAGAGGGTCTGCCTCTGGAGCCAGCTGTCTGAACCTGTCTTCTTGGAATCGAGAAAGAGCATCAGCTAAATTATTTTGCAAACTAGGGACAAACCGAGCTGAGAAAGAAATGTTGTACATTAAACAGGTGAGAACCAACTGCTGCACTAACACCATGACTCTTTCTGATTTGGAAGACAACTGCTTGATTATCACACCAAAACAGTACATGATTGTTAAGCGAAACTGGCAATGGCACCTTGCTGGGCCTTAAATAGGCCCAGCATCCAATGAGAGCTCAGTAAGGCCTCCCCAAGCCCTCCACCAATCAGATGGCACGCCGGGGCCGACGTGGCCAATCGAGTGGGCTCCAGTTCCCGCTCGTCCCAGTGGCCAATTAGCGACGAGCCCACGCTCGCACTGGCCGCCGTGACTCTCCAGCCCGCAGAACAGGAAGGGAGAGGCCTTCTTGCGCGCAGCAACAGCGCCGGCCTGTTTAATCGGATGGTGCCATTTTCCCCTTCCCTTTTGTGTTAGACTCCACCATTTTATCAGCAGAAGTCCACCACTGGATGTTGTGCATAAATAAATTTCTCTTTTCCTTTTTTAAGAAGCGAAAAGCACTTTTAATACTCTCCATTTTCTTGCTGTGATTATTATTTAATTATTATTTAATACTGCCCATTTACTTGCTGTGAATAGGATAACACAGAAGAAATTTAGAACAATTGCAGCATAATACTGATATGATGACCTAGAACTATTCCATTTCAGTCATTCTGACATGAATTTGCTGCATACATTTACCTTATGATGGGTTTGGAATTATTGCCTTTTCTTACAGTTATCTATCTCTTCCTGATTGATACTGTCCAGATGTCCCATATCCTTGTTTGCATTATCTGTTTAAAATTGACTGCAGGTGGAAATGAATATTGTAATTACAATTGTGTCTGCAGAACTGATTGTAATTTTGTTTTTAAATACCTTTGTGATGCACTGAGCCCTTTGGAGAAATAGTGATTGTAACAACCCCACAAACTCCTTCCATTGCACTATAGGAGGAGGAAAAAGGTAGAAAGAAGAGAGGAAAAAGATTTATTCCATCATTACATATTTAGCTGCAGTAGTTAAGCATCATAGTGGAATCTGAACTCCAAGAAATGTTAGCAAGGTATTTGCAAGTGAGCAAGTAGGGCAAAACACTGCAACCTTTTGGCCATTTTACAATCAAGTTAACTGAGATACTTTCCCCCCTTCCTCCTCCATCCAACTCCTTCAACTGCATTGCTGGGAGAGAGAAGGAGAGAGTGAGAAAGAAATAAAAGGGGTTAAGTGAAGAGGGTAACTTGGTGCCTTGGGTGTAAGCCCCTGGAAGCAATCCGAGCCACTTTCAGGGCAGCCCACTTGTCTTAAGTCATTGCTGTGAGTGCTGGAGAAGAATTTTGATGAGGTGTTAACAATAACATTGTAACTCACCCTGTCTGCAAATCACATTCATAAAGTGCCTAGATAGGGTCACAAGCGCTGGCACTCATTTTTTATGTTTCGCTTTAGGGGATAGAAAAGCTGCTTCTCTGCTTTTTAAGGAGGTGGTTGCCACTGGGGCTGGACAATCCTGCTTGTTGTAAATTATTAGGTTTGGAAAGAATGTCTCCCGTCTGAGCTTAAGGTGAGACTACAAGGGAAAAGAAATAGCCTTCCTCCTCTCCACCTCAAAAAAGTAGTGGCAGCAAAACATCTCATAATATAGCTTCACTTCAGTTGCAGAAAACCTTTCCTAAAAAAGTTCAGTGGGTTTTTTAAAGGATGTTCAAGCACATAAACTTTATAGTATCTAAAGAACTGATTTGCAGGATTCTTGATAGTAATGCCCTGGAAGGAAATATCCATAACTGGAGAGAAGAGGGGGGAAATGGTTACCAAATCATCCAGATTGAAACATCCCAGATTTTGTTCTTGTTCTAATTTTATACTGGGTTAAAATAAACTGACCTGGGGAGCTGGTGTAAAAAAAAAAATTCTGATGGTATGATGAGCTGACAGAAAATATCCAGGTGAAATAAAACATGTATGAATAGCCAAAATGAAATTAGAAAGAACAGGAACAAAATCTGAGACTTTCTTGTCTTTTCAGTCAGTCTGGATGCTTCCTGAACTCTGATGATAGCATTCAAATTTGAACTGCTTTCTCATTTTCCCACATGGGCAGAAGGAGTCAATATTCATTCAGGGTGTGTCAACCTAAGTCAGAGTAACTTTGCTTCTGTTTTTCAAGCGTCAGAGGACTTCAGAGACCCAAGAAGTGTTGAATTAAAGCATTGTGTGTGAATTAGTGAGAAGCTGTTGAAAGGTGTGATCTAGTTAACATTTCCTGGTTGGAAAGATAATCACGTGTTATCTGTCACCAGATTATACAATCTGCATTGTGTTTTATCCAGTGAGCTAATATTTTGAAAAAATATTTTCAAGCTGTGGAATAAAAATTGATGGATATTGGCGGGGGGGGGGGGCTGATGATACTTCAGTGGGAAAATATGTGCTTTCCCAGATTCAGCTCCATCACCCACAGTTAATCAGACCAAAGAAAGCAGGACTTCAAAGGTTTGCTTAGTTGCTGCTAGATGGAGTAAAGGATAATCAGCTGTATAGACTAGTGACATCTCCTGGTATAAGCTATTGTCATACAGTTATATAAATATGTATGGGTAATGGTTGAGCAACACTTCATAACAGACAAAAAGAGAATGTCAACTGTCACTATTAGAACTGCTGTGCATATTAATGAAATATCTAAAAATGCATTGCATGCCAGATACATCGTTGAAGGCACATCGTAAAACTATTAAAACATAGTGGATTGACTATAAAAGCAAATTATTTTTAAAATCTATCATTGAAATGAAAAGGCAAACAGTGCCCACCACACACTACAGCAAACAGGCCTGCTTAAAATCCAAAAACTTCTCTGAAGCAAAGCACCCTTTTCTTGCAGGTGGGAGAGCATCAAAGATGGAGCTAGCCTGGCCTCCCTTGACATGGCATTCCCAAGGTTGCTTGAAAAGTGTGAGGAGATTTTTTTTCCCAAACAGCCAGAGCCGCTGCCCAGGTATCTCATTGGACTTGTCTCCTGGCTGACAAGGAAGAGCTCTTCTAGAATCTGGGCACTTTGAATCTGGGCTCCTCTTTATGCAGCCTCAGTTGTACTCCATCACCTGGCTGGATAGGGATGGCAAAGCAAACCTCAGGCTGAGGCTGCTATTTTGTTGATCCTCACTTAGTTAACAACAGTCATGATCTATATATGCCCTGAGTGTGTGGCTTTTAAAACAGGCAGTAAAATCTTTCTTGAAGTAACAACACTGGAGAGGATGGGGAGACTTTGATTCTGTGTAAGCTAGGCTCTTCAACATCACGAACTGATGGGGTTAGCCACGTACCCCTAGAAGTTGTCTTATTGGTTTTAGATTTTGTACAAGTTCTTGAAATAAGGAAATCCAGCACGCGGCTTTGATCACTAACAGATGACAGCAACAGTTAGCCCTTTTTTTTTTTGCAACAGTAAGGTTCACATAGATTAACCTTTGCATTTGAAATGTTGAATAGCAATTGAGCGTGTGCCTTGAGTGGAAGCAGTATTTATAATAAAAAATTCAAGTAGTGGTTTAAAATATTTTTAAAAAGCGACGTAATATGAGAGATGGATTGTGAGAGTCAAAATGATGCAATATTTAAGAACCTTATACATATTCAAAGCATTTGCTTGCATAACTATCTAGGATGTCTCCTTTGGGGAGTTCTTTTAAAATCTAATGATATTTTATACAAATAATGCCATTACTTGTATACATAAGCGTTGTCCAGGCAACTGTAATGACTACTCAGGTGCAGAAAAATATTAATATTTTAACCCACTAGATTAGTATGTATGATGTACTTGTTTGGTTTGCCTTAAAGCCATATCCAACAGAAAGAAACTATCATTCTTTTCATGCTAAGGAGAAAAAAGACATCTTTCTATGACCACTGCAGGACCATTCTCTGTTGGTATCTGATAGTCAGATATGGGTGCCTGCCAACTCTGCTGCCTCAAGGCTGGGTTTGAAAAACTGTGTCAGTGTTGGATGGGGATTATTATAGCCAGGAGCTACCGAACCTCTGGGCATTAGATTTCTCATAATTCAGTGCCGAGGCAAATAAACTGGAGCAAGGATTTTCCAGGCTCCTTCCTAGCAATGCCATCTGCCCTAGCTGCATCAGGCTTTGTTGGAGATAACTTCTTGTTCGTGTTGTTGTGTGCCTTCAAGTCATTTCTGACATCTCATAACCCTAAAGTGAATCTATCATGAGGTTTTCTTGGCCAACTTTGTTTGGATGGAGGCGGCCGGGGGGGGGGTTGCCTTAGTCTTCCTCTCAGGCTGAGAGAGTGTGACTTGGCCAAGGTCACCCAGGCGGTTTCCGTGGTTCAATGGGAATTGTCTTATCCTTATCATTATTTATGTCCTGCCTTTCCACATCAGTGCCAAGACTCGGGCTTGCATCCTTGAAGAGAAGAATATCAATCACCCACAAGGAGTGTTAAAGATGTGCTCCTTCTCTGAATTTCTGGATTTTTAACTTCAGAATTACCTGGTGTCCCCCCCCCCCCCCCAAAATAGCACCAATGAAAAAGTAATTCTCTATTTTTAAACACTATGCTAGGACCTCTGCGTGTGTATGTTTGTGCACAACTACACCTACTGTGTTTCCCTGAAAATAAGAGAGTGTCTTATATTAATTTTTGCTCCCAAAGAGGCACTAGGTCTTATTTTCAGGGGATGTCTTATTTTTCCATGAAGAATTCACATTTATTGTTATACAATAAATAAATAAATAAAAATGGACATGCTTCCAAACAAAATTTTTGCTAGGTCTTACTTTTGCGGGAGGCCTTATATTTAGCAAATTTAGCAAAACCTCTACTAGGTCTTATTTTCAGGGGATGTCTTATTTTAGGGGAAACAAGGGTATGTGGACACATGTGCTTTATTGTAGCATTCAGTGTATTGACAAAACTCGACTGCCTCCAGTCAGTCTTTATGTGGTGGCGTGCAAAACTGGATTCAAATTCTCTGACTGGAGCCTTTTGCTGATAGGCAGAGCATATATGCATCACAGTCAACTACTGTGCTAAGAAGGATTTCGATAGAACTGGGGACAGGTCTGCCATGAGCCTCACAGAGGCAACCATCTCAGGTGACAAAGCATTAAGGCACAGCTATTTTGCTGTTCTCCCATTGTCCTGACCCTCAGCAGCATCCTTGCTGCTCTTGGAGACCAGCTACTCATCTGTGCAGCTCCTTAGAGCTGGAATTACCTGACTGAGAGACCACTTGCCCTCTCCCACCCAGGTGACATCAGTAGCCAGCTGTGCATAGAGGTGGCTGCTTCCTAAATGGGTCCTTAGAACCAGCCTCCATGGGAGGAGAAAAAAGGGCAACCACCTGCATTATAATTCAGGTTATTTTCCAAGTCACCTCTTCCCAAAGAGACAGACAATCAGGAAGCAGCTATCTTGGTGCGGTAGGTCTGCTTGCTGATAGCCGACCTTCAAGGACTGCGGTTGTGGTTTCCACCTTCTTTGTCCTGGAGGTCATTTTGCCAAGCCATGTCCCCATCTTCCTCTTCCTGGACAGGCTGAGGAGGTTGCCCTGGTGGGACAGTGGTTAAGTGCCGATACTGCAGCTACAGCGTTGTGACTTCGATCCCAGGCCTCCAAGCTTGACTTAGCCTTCCATCCAAGGTACTCATAGGTCAGTAAAATGAATACCCAGCTTGTTGGGGGCAATTGGCTTACAGATTGTAAACTGCTTAGAGAATGCTGAATTTACTATTAAGTGGTATAGAAATGGAAATGCTGTTGCTCAGGCATCTAGTGGTAAGGAGCTGACAGCAACCATATTTTGTTCTCCAGAAGCCAGGTGCCATCATCACATCTCCTCCTGCTCCCTCTCCTTCTCTCTGTCTTTTCAACTCTTCCCATTAATGGACACCTTGGGCTGCCCAAGGCTGCACCTTGCCCAGCAGAAATAATGCAGTTTGACATTACTTTAACTGCCATGGCACCATTTTATGGATTTCTGGGATCTGTAATTTTCTGAGATGTTTACCCTTTCCCTGTCAGAGTGCTCTGGTTCCACAGCAAACTACAAATCCCAGAATTCCATAGCATTGAGTCATGGCTGTTAAAGTGGTGTCAAACTGCCTTATTTCTGTAGTACAGGTGGTGTCCTTGTTAGAACCATATATCCACTAACCTTTCCAAAGGGATGTTAGAGTGGTCAGTTTTTAGGGAGGTTATTACAACTTGTTTTCCTTACATGCCTTGTTGGCATTTTAAACCCACATCTGTTTAACAGAATACCTTCTCTTCTTCATCCTACTGTTTATGAAGCTTTAATTATTTAAAATTATAGGAACTTGTTTAAAGTTATTGGAACGAGTTTTAAACTTTAGGTCACCATGAGGGCCTTTTTGGCCCAAAGGCAATTGAGGATATATAAGTAAATGAAAACTATCATGCCAGTCTCCTGGTTGTAGTATACAAATCAATGCAATGCTGGGGGGTAGGGGTGGCAACCACCCAGATCTTTCCATAAAACTCTTATTTGGGACTTCAAAGCTTGTCCATTGTTACGTCTGTGGTGATTGATCTGAAATGACTATCACTTTGCTGTACCTATAATGTATCAGTTCATGGACCAACTGCTTGTTGTAAGTGAAACTCAGCTGCTTAATTATTGTGCCATAAACATAATTATTGCAAAGTATCTGCATGCCTTAAAAAGACATATGGCTATTTTCTAGTTGCCAAGTTGTGAGTTTGCTGATTGGAATGAATAATTGGTATGGAGAATCATCTGAGGGGAATCTATATGTATAATCACCATGTGTCCTCATGGCTCATTGATAATTCCTGGTAGAATTAAAGACAAAGGCAAAAAATATAATTACCTTGAATGGAGCTGGATAACACCCTGTCATTAAACTTCAGTATATATTGCTGCAATTCACTATATAAATATTATCTGATACAGCACTGAACTTGGTGACCTGACTTCCCCCCCCCCAGTCCTCTTGTCTTCAAAAATCTGTTCAATATGCATTGGTATTCATAATAATATATAATAATATGATTTATTTATATTCCGCCTTTTCCTTGCGGAATCAAGGCGGATTACAAAACAAGGGAATCAGAAATACAAAATACAACCACCATCAATACATCACAGCAGATGTTCACACACACATGCATGCACACCACACAGGTACACACATATATATGCAAACTATGTTCCTCCATAATATTTTTTAAAAATGTGTCTGTATTTGAATTATTAATTTTGGCTTTATGGCATCTTCACAAGTGTGTACATGGTAATCTTGTTTTCGCAAGCTCATGACAGTAGTCAAGAACTGTGAAACAGTTATTTGACCCGCACTTCAAGGTACCTGGGAATTCCCTCCTACTTCCCATACAGAAAAAAAAACCTGCATAGCTTTTCTAGAAAAGTATCCCCAGAAAACTGCAGTTTTCCAGAAACTATGCAGCTCTCCCTGAAAACTGTGCAGCTTTTGATATAGAGGGGATTGTTTTCATGCATCCACTGTGTGTTTTATGTGAGACTGGGTTTTTTTTATGGCAATTTGCTGTGTAGGAAACAATGTTACATAACAAAAATGTTGCACAAAATCAGCATTTTTGCACACCAAAAGTGGCTGAAATTCTAGTCAGAACATTTTTCTTTTCTTGATGCATAACGCTTGTGTTGTGCAACGTTCAAACTGACAAGGGCTGCAGCTTGGAATGCTTCACCACGTTGTTTGCATACAATTTGCAGGAAGTTTCAATGTGCCATTTCTCTTTCTGCCTAAGTTTCTCAAGGTGTCTGGAACTCAAAATTTGACCTCAGTTAGGAAATTGACAAATTTCTGTTCCATCCCCAGTACATGCTAGCTATTCCTTGTGGCTAGCTCAGAACTGGCCAGTAAAACAACATCTGTCCTTGTCATGTCTGTAAAAAATCTGCATTGATATTATTGTGTTTACTGCATAAAAATTAGCCACCCAGTTAGTCATTTTCTGTTTTCAACTTCTTATTCAACATAAAATTATTTAAAATATTTTGGAAGCCGTATTTTGTAGTGGCTTCAGATTTTGTTTTCAGATTCATTGGTTTCAGATGGCTTCCTAGGGATTAGCTTCAGTTAAATTGTTGCATATACATGCCATTCTTGATTATATATTACAGTTTAACAAGCTGTGATAAATGGCTAAAGAAATTTACATCAAGGTATTGATAGCGGCAATACATAGTAACAACCAAGCTTAGATGGGTTTTGACTAAACAATGAGTTGTTTTTTTCTTCCTGATTGCTTTAAGGATTCATAAAGAAGAAACAAGAAATTATCTTACAAAGTTTGTGTGTGTGTATTTATTCTTCCTTGACTCCATACTACAATGATCAGGAGAAGTAATTAATAAAACTGGCAGATTATTAGGGTTTTTTAATGCAATTTATTTCATTTTTGAACTAATTGGCTAGCTAATTAACATTTCACAATAAAATACTGCAGTATCTTCAACGGGACATAAAAAGGAGGAAGGGGGTAAGAAGTTTGTCAGCTCTTCAACTGGTTTTCATTTTAGCACGAGCTTTTGTGGATTAGGGCTTCTTCATTAGGGTAGTTCATTTAATTTTGGATAAGAGCCAGGCTTCGAATATGAATGAATAAATCTTTATTAAAGTCACAGACCGGCACCAACTTGAAATATGAACTCATGTATTAATATCCCTCTGGATTATCTTAACTGACAATAGAACGGAAAAGTAGGCCTGTGATTCTACCATTGTCACTTTTCTTCTCCTGTATGATTTTTAACATCTATGCCTGATGATGAAGCCAGTGATGCTTCAAACATTCACATGATGTATTTTGTTTGTTTTGGTTGACTCATAAAGTTATCACTCTTCTCTGGATTCCAAATAATGTGTTACTCTTCATGGGGATTGTGGGGATCATTACTCAGTATAGATATTAAAGTGGGATTGTTATTATTAGGATGACAAATTTATCTTCAAAAGTAGTTCTCTTCCTTCTGGAGTAGGGGGGAGAAGGGAGAAACCTGGAAAGAGAAGAGCTAGACAAGCCTGAGCAGAGACAACCAAGCACAGCCTTTGCAATGGTATCGGGGGAAAATATTAAACCAAATAACTAGAAATAGGGTCAGTGACAGATAGGAATGGGTTAAATCTGAAGAGCAAGAGTTAGAGATAGGGCCAGTTAAGAATCAAGAAACTGATAATATATGTGAAGTGAAGATTTTCAGGGAAAAGTGTTACCTTGTTTTTAACGGAAATGTTACATCATAGTGTGTATGGAGCAAGTGCAGATTAGGTATTTAACCTTCTTGTTATACAATACATTTTGACTGGTTTTATTTTTTGAGTGATAGGAGCTGGAAAAAAATACTTTGATTTCCTAGAATCATAGTATCATAGTATCATAGAGTTGGAAGAGACCCCAAGGAGGGCCATCCAGTCCAACCCCCTGCCATGAAGGAACTCCCAGTCAAAGCATCCCTGACAGATGGCCATCCAGTCTTTGCTTAGAGACCTCTAAGGAAGGAGACTCCACTACACTCCGAGGGAGTGTGTTCCACTGTCGAACAGCCCTTACTGTCAGGAAGTTCCTCCTAATGTTGAGGTGGAATCTCTTTTCCTGCAGCTTGCATCCATTGTTCCGTGTTCTAGTCTCTGCAGCAGCAGAAAACAAGCTTGCTCCCTCCTCAATATGACATCCCTTCAAATATTTAAACAAAGCGATCATATCACCTCTTAACCTTCACACAGCTACTAGTTTGTTGCCTCCTTCTGCTGTTTCTGTTGTCCTTTTGTCTATTTCATTTGTCTGTGAGTTATTGTTGCCCTTTAAGGAATATATACTGGACATGATGACCAAAAAAAAGAAAAAAAGAAAGAAAAAGAAAAAAAGCTAGCCAGTCAGATTAAGCTATGTACTTCCACTTTCTTCTTTGACTTTAAGTATTTGTTCCAAGATTTTTTTATTTTCTACTAGTAGTCTGTTCTTTCCTTCAATTTTCATATGTTCTTCCCCAGAATCTAAATCAGCTTTGCGTATGATAGCTGCAGCTTAAAACTAAACAAATAGGGTGATAAAATGCAACCTTTCCTAATCCCCTTGCCATCCTGTTTCTCCATATACTGACCATCTATGAATGCTTCTTCAGGACTTCATGGGTGAAGGTGAAAGATGCTGTTTTATTCATTCTAGCATGGCTCATTTGCTACTAGAAGGAAATATATTTATTTTCTTTGACTGCTCTAAACTGTTTTTTTTTTTTTATACCCTTGGTGAAATAAGGTGTTTTTAAAGTAATGCTGTGAAGGAGAGAATGCTGTAACGGTGAATTCTTAATCTTAAATTTGTCCTAAAGGATTTTTTTTTAAAAAAATTAAACTACTTTGAAAAGAAGTGTTAGCAACCATGTACCTACAACACATTTTGACTAGAAAATGCATACATAAGTGGAATGATTTATCTGAATTCTAAAATTCACTCCAGCAATTAAAAAATATTTTCAAAAAAGAAACACAAAACATATCTCTGCACCAGATCACAAGTTTAATTTTTGAAAACGATGGTAGTCTAGAAAGTGTTTAACCACACAGCTGATAGTTCAATAGTATAAGGAGTGTGGATTGAGCAATTCTCTATTTTATATTTTTGTAATTTTATTATATATGCAAGGATAGCCATGTTGGCTATGCTGCAAGATACAGCAAAATAAATAAAAAAATCATTGCAGTGAAACTGTTTTTAGTTCAACCCAAAGGCACAATATGAATTATTTGTAATGTTGTTTTGAATCCCATTTTGGGAGAAAGGTGGGATACAAATTTAATAAATAAAAAAAATGAAATAACATATATCACTAAAGTGTAAAATCCTTGTAAGGTGCAATCTGCAGACTTCTACAATAATGATATTCGGAGGGCCGAGAAATGCTGGGAAAAATGTGTCAACCTGGATGGTGATTACATAGAGATAAATTAACAACTTCAAATCCAGACAAACTTCTGTCAATTTTTTTAAATGTGATAATTAAAACTTTAGGATACCCTCTCATATATTTGCTAACCCACTTTTGACTCCTGTAGCACTTTATTTTAAATTGCTCTATGCTATAAGTAGTCATGTTAATCTGCTTTAAACAGAAATTTTAAATGTAAAAATGAAATTTAAAAATATATTCTTGCATTGTTTGGGAATATAGTTCCCAAATTATGGGACTGTAAATTACATTAATTTAGGAAAAATGTAATTAGAGAGGAAATTGCCAAAGAAGTACAATAGTATAGAATGAGAAATATATTACATCCATATAATGTTAAATAAAGGGACAAAACAGAGGATGGATAAGGTATTTTTCTAAAACAAGGTGGCCCTGTTTTCTTATACACTTAAAAGGATGCAACTGTTTGTAGCAGCTACAATTTGTAATCCAAAACTACAAATTAATTGATCCAAATAGATTGCTGAAGCCTTAAATCTTTGTATTAGATATAAGGCTGTATTTTTTTTCTTAGTTGCAATGTAGAATTTTTTGTTTTTATAAATTATTTAAGAAGACTTTTTCAGCAGCTACACGAACATGAAATGCATTTATGAAAGTTGAAAATTCACATGTAATCTCTTGGACACAGTGCCTGACAGAAAGGTAGCTGAAAGGTGGACATATATATCAATCTGGAGCTTCCTCCTGTGAGGAGAGCAAAAGCTCAGCTTCATTAAAGTCAAATATATCCTTATTAAAGACTGCTCTTTTCCTATCAGCTTCTTTACACAGAGCCGTTTGACCGTATTATAGCTGTTGTCACAGGTTCTATATCATGAAAGAAACAGCAAGGTTTTCTTTACACATACCTTTCGAGAATATTGAAATGATTGTAACGCATATGGGGAGCCATTATTTTTAATGCCAGCCTTGGCATTTTGCTTTGTTCTCCAGCACAGAACAGGTGTAAGTTGCCATCTCTGAGAGCTTGTGTAAAGAATTGCTCCATTTGAATAAAACATCGGCAGACAGGCGAATGTCCCCAGTAAGTCTGACTTTAATCTGTACAGCAGTTTAAAAGTTCAGCTTTGAGGTTTGATAACTCTAACTCCCTAAAGCAACAGCTGAGCTCCTTCCCCAACACTGGATTAAAAGCCAATGTGAGTCAGAGTCTCACAATTTAAGGATCTCTCCCTTTTTGCCTTCTGTTTGAGAAGGAGATGGTGAACGGAGGGTTTTCTGGCAGGCACAAAATACGAAGCAGACATGAAAGGTAGAGAGCAGTGTTGCCGGCGTTGATTGAGAGTCTGCTCACAGCTCTGTCTGCCACCACGAGGGCTAGCAGCCCTGGCCTTTCCTCGGTTTTGCCTTCTGAGAAAGCTGCCTGGAATTCCTTCCTCCCTGTAAAACGGCAACACATTTAATTTCCTGTAATAAACCGCCAAATGATGTGCTGCGGAGCCAGCCTGCCTTTATAATATTTTAAGGAAAATACATATGAAAGCTGGGAATAAATTTATTGGAAGGAAATTCTGTCGTTATTTATATTATATCCCCCCTCTCCCTTGGTTTTAATTTTCTTTGAAAAGCCCTTTCAAACTAGGTCTAGGTTTCCCCAGGGGGGGGGGGGCGGTGTTGATGAAAATTATTTGTGTTACTTTATTTATTTCAAAGTGAATATTTCTGAATATTTTCCTCTCTTTTAAGAATCTGTCTGATGGTTTAAGAAGCACCCTAAATGGGTGGAGATGGTGATGGTGATGATGACAGCAATGATGGATGCAGTCAGTTACTATGCAGTCTTCACTGCGTTTGAGAGTATCAGGCTGGAGTCATTGTGAGGAAGGCTGCTTTGAACATCAGTGCAAAAGGAGAGAATTTGGTAAAGGAGTGGGAAGAGGGACAAGTTTGCAGAGAGACCAGAAGCTGATAGTGGGAGATGTCTTGGAATAACCATGGAACTCTCATGAGAAGAGGTCAGGCTGTTCATAAGGGAAAGCAAATATGCGCCTAATCATTTACAAAGGAAAAGGGAGGAAGTGAGCATGATCTGTGAGCCATTGCTGAAAGAGAGAGACTGAGGATGAGGAAAAACAATCTGCAATTCTGACATGGATGGAAAGGAAAACTGGAGAAGAGGATGTACTCACCAACACTTTTCATCTTCAGCTGATGTTGTTACAGCAAATATTCCTGCAAATTTGAAAGAAAAATGACAGGTGCTAGTTCGTCCACAACCTACTCATGGATGTACCAGTTCATACAATCCATCTTAAATGGAGGATGAGGAAAGGAGGCCCAAATGTCTTCCAACAAACATCCATACGTGAAGAATATCCACCTGAATTCATAGTAGGGATGGAAATAACATTCAAAAATAGTTTTAAAATGGTGTTTCTCACATGTTTGTAAATCTTGATGAGTAGATTCCTGGACTTATGAGAATCTTCACAGTTTGGAATTTATTCTGTGCAAAATTTGCACACAGATTTTTGTGTGTGTTTGTAAGCTGAGAACATTTTTCTGCACAGGAAACAACAAAACAAAACAAGATGTCGTTCTGGTATAAATCCTAAACTTCAAATAGTCTTTACCAACTGTGCAGTTTTTGAAGACTTTCTTATATACTGTTAGGAATATACTCATTGTTTCCTTCAAGAATTAATATAGTGAGGAAGTGCATCACTGGTTGACAGGTCTGTCTTGGGCTCATTTCTGTTTGAGAGTTCCCATCTTGTCTCCCTGTGAAGGAAGCTATGCAATGAAGCTATCCTTTGAGTATCTGTGTTGTCTCTTTGTTGTTATTGCCATGGGATGACCAAAGCTCCATGATGGTTAATAGATACCTCTGGTTTGGTAAGGAGCCAGCACGGGATAGGAGTGTGAGTATTGGACCATGACTATGGTAAACAGGGTTCAAATCCCCACTGAGCTGTGGAAACCCATGGCATGATCATGGTCATGTCACACACTCTCAGCTCAGAGGAATGCAAAGGCAAACTCCCTCTTAACAGATCTTTCAAAGAAAACCCCACAATAGGTTATGACCACCTTATATGTAAAACATATAAAATATGAAACCCTAGAATGTCCTAACCTATAGTAGTCCTGATTGGCTAATCGGGACCAGGGGAGGGTTATTTGAGTTGTTTGAACTAATCATTTTTAGCTGCCTTGGTTTTTAATTTGTTGTGACCCATCTTTGGAACCATCACACACAAACACACAGAGCTGTTGATATAAATCTGATATATTTTCTTTCCTGTTGACTTCAAACTTTTAGTAACCCTCCATCTCTTCATCTGAATCGAGTCCAATACTTCAGTTAGTGTTTGCATTTCTCTGTTTTCTCTGTCTTCTTTTGTTTTGCCTTCAGTACGTGTGTTTAGACTAGAAAGTTTTCCTTTCTTCTTTTAGCCTCTCGATGTAATGGTGATTGTAATGATTATCTGTTTAGCTCTTTTCTTATTGTTATGCACTACAGCTATTCTGTGGTATGGGAATGGAAGGAGTTGCCCGCTCATGGACTTGCTTTTGACAGCCTAATGAGAATATATTTACTCTAGGCCATTGTCATACTTAATTCCTTCATGGGACAGAACATTACTTATCTCTCAGTCATCTGGGCTTCTTGTGCTATTATTTCCTTCAGGCTCAGTAAATTAGCATAGGAAACCGGCCTACCACCTCTCCTGAGTCTGCTGCTCTTCCTCCCAGTTTGTTTGGTCCTTAGATTTCTAGCACAGCCATTCTGGATGCAAATATTGTAGTTATAGTGATGATGGAACCAGAACTCCCTTTGGTATAATGTTTACAGAAATCATTCTTGAACTTTTTATGTTTTCATGAAAACCTTGAAACCCTCAGAAGTTTGCTGCAGGAGGGCAGGATCTTATTTTAAAGTGCCGTGCCTGTTCATGTGTGATTCCAAGGCCTATCATTGCTTTATGTGATTGTGTGCCTTGGGACAGTGCTTCCCAAGCTTTCTGATGTGAGGGAATGGAACCCTTCTTTTTTCCAGTGTTCCAGGGACTAATATTATATTTGTGCCTGTGAAAAGAGAAATCCCACACAACCACAGCTGAGGGAATGTTGTGAGGGTGGGACATTGGGGGAGAAAAGACACAAAGCTGAACTTTGGCCTGGTACAAATGGGCAAGAAGCTGTGTGCCAGCACCAATTCTAGGTTCTGGAGCATGCAGCAACCGCCTGCACCAGAACCCTACTATGTAACAGCGGTGCCATCATGGTGGTCTCTTGTGCACATGGGGGCAGCCATGATGACAACGACGCCATTCAGCGACCACATGCTTCTGACAGGAAGTGACATCATGGCGATGCCCTTTCCTGTTTCTGGTGCTGCAAAAAAGAAGCTGATCTAGGTGGCTTCTTTTTTTGCAGCGCATCACTGCTACACCATTTGGTGGCTGCGGCAACGATGCGGAGCAAAGACAGGCAGCATGGAGTTGCCCATCTTTCGAGCCCCTGTGTCTCTGACAGAAGGCAGATAGCAGAGAGATGGCATAGTCAGCTGGCGGTGGGGGGACTCGAAAGGGATTTGGGGAGCAGTGAATTATTAAATGGCACAGGGCTAAAAGTGTGGTCTAATTGTGTATTAATAGCTCTGGATGGCTGTTCCTGTTAAGGTTTGAACCTGGCCATGCTCACCACAATGAACCCAACGAACAACACATCCACTGGCCCATAGAGGCCCAAGTACTCAATCCTGGGAGGGATCATGATGGGGCAAGGGGAGTGACGGGAGCCCAAGGACTTAGAACTGAGGGATAGCCTGGAAGGCCCCTCAATTTCCTTTGGCTACAGGTCTGTCTTTCTTTCTGGAAACTTGCCAGGGCCTGCAGCTGATGACTAGTGGACTGCTGGCACTGTCTTAGAACACATTGCTTTGCATGGAAAGATAGTAGTAGTGGACAAGATGCCATGCAGAGAAGCTTTTCTGGCAGCTACCGATCTTTTTTTAATGAGGAAGCCTGGCTAAGTTTGCAAGGAATCTGAGAGTCATTGAGAACAAAGTCTGAAACTCATTTGTTTATACAGAGTAGTACTTAACTCCTTGGTATGTCAAGACAGCTGGAGAAGAGCATGTCCTCTTTGTATCCTGCACCAAACCCAAGATATTGGCAGTAAAAAGATGTAAGATCTTTGCATTATTTTCTTGGATAACATTTCTGGAAATGTACTGAAGGTTGTCTTTGGAGGCAGATGGAAACAATTGCTGAACAATCTGCCAGTGCCTCAGGAGTCGAACCATACACTGTATGGAATTGGTAACATTTTATAAGTCACTTGTTGCAGGTGTTATTGTAGATCATGGTCACCACTGTGTTTTACTTGTGTCCTGGCTTTTACCATGTTTCCCAGCAATAATGTTTCACCTTGACTTGATATTGGGCTGGATTATGGAAACTATACTTTTCCTGATCAGTTTAAAGAGCCTCAAAATAGTATGAATGCAATCTAGATTTCTTTTGTACTTCTAGAAAGACTAAAAAAAAGTGGCTTTAAGACATGCTATGTGTCAAACTGAGAATTCCCATTCTTCCACTTTCATTATCAATTTATATCTATCTACCTGTTCTATATGTGTGATATCTGGGGAGTATATACTACTCCTTGTGTTTCTGGAAATTGCCTAGTGCATTGCTGCCACTGCCAAACAAATGATTAATGATGATAATTTTGATTTTGAATGGGTTCATTTATCTATCTAAACCTTTCACACTGTGATTGCCTTATACAGAAGACAGAAAGTGAGATTCTGTTCTCTTTTTGATCTACACATGGCTTTCTATTATTTTAAAACTACTCAGCACTCAACGACTGAATTCAATCTGTGCATAGCCTCATCTACGTGAAGATAGCTTATCTGGAACAAAGCCTTATCCTGAACGGTAGTGTAGATTTACAGAATCATTTTTAACTAATAATATGTTTGGAAACAATAAAATGAAGAAGCCTGAAAAGGAGCACATAAAACCTTTAAAAGGCCATTTATAACACAGAATTGTTTTCAAATCAGTAATGAAATCTGTAGAGAGCCAGTATGGTATAGTGGTTTGGCCTATGGCTCCAGGAGACTGGAGTTTGAATCTCTGCTCAACCATAGAAATCCACTGGATGACCTTGGGCAAGTAACACTGTCCTCAGTCTTGGAGGGAGGCAATGACAAACCTCCTCGGAAAAAAAATCAACCTAAGAAAACCTTAGGATGAGATGAGTGCACATACCACACATAGAGACCGCTTGCTTTTTAATCTCTGTGTTGTCACTATTTATGACTTAGATGCTCTTCAGTGCACAAATAAAACACAATTTAAAAAGAGAAGTGACTGTTCTGCCCAAAGACCCGTGACGTCAGTGACACTGGTACCAGTTATTGACAGCAATAGGAGTGAGTGGGATTCATGCTGTGTGGACAGCAGAATTTCTACTTGTGGTTGCACAAAGTAACCCCTAATTGTTAGGGTAATGAAAAAAAGAAGACAAAGTATGCATGGGAGGGGAATTCCTGTTTTAGTCAACAGAAAAAATGTATACAAAATGCATGTGTTATTAAAATCAATAACAGAAAGTACACATTTTGTGGACAATGCAGCAAAATGTGCATCAATTTCCAACGCAGGAAGGGAAGAAATGCCTTACAACTTAATATGGAGCTGGGACGGAAGATGAATGCCAATGAGATACTGAGAAATCCAATGAAAACAAAATTGAGAGGTTTTTCACATCCCTACACACAGACCCTGAAAAAGAGAAAGAGGCCAGAATCACACCCTTTCTCCTTGGAGGGAAGGGGGACAGTGGAAGGGCTGGGAAAGCATTATAAAAACTATATACTATGTAAGAGGAGTTTGGTAGTTAGCTCCAAGTTTGTTAGTAAATGATTAAAATATGGAATGTATTGTGTGAAATGTATAAATTGTGGTACAATAAAGAGTGTTATTAAAAATAAAAGGTTCTTTTTTAAAAACAAAATGTCTCTCATATACAGGCAGAATTTAGAGACATAGCTATGTTAGTCTGGCATATCAGTACCGTGTTTCCCCGAAAATAAGACAGTGTCTTATGTTAATTTTTGCTCCCAAGGATGCACTAGGTCTTACATTCAGGGGATGTTTTATTTTTTTCATGAAGAAGAATTCACATTTATTTTTGAGCAAAAAAACAAAAACAAAAAACAGGCATGCTTCTAAACAAAAACTTTGCTTTGTCTTACTTTTGGGGGAGGCCTTATATTTAGATATTCAGCAAAACCTGGACTACAGTGGTCCCCCGCCTTACGAATCCCCCGGGTTGCAAAAACCCCGGGATCCGAAAGGCGGCGGACCGGCTTCTTATCCCTCGGGATACGAAATATCCCCCGGGATACGAAGGGAAAAAAAGCCACGCGGCCCCTTTAAATGGCCGCGCGGTCCGTCTGAAATAGCAGTCCCCCAGGAAACGAATACTTCCGCGTTACGAAAGGTAATCCGGAACGGATTACCTTCGTAACCCGGGGGACCACTGTACATCTTATTTTCAGAGGATGTCTAATTTTAGGGGAAACAGGATATGCAAAGGGATCTTATAACATTTTTAAGACTAACTGTGCAAAACAAGCATAAGCTTTCAACATCCGAGGAAGTAGGGTGAGTCTATGAAAGCTTGTGCTACAACTTCATTCACACAGTTAGCCTCAAAGATGCTACAAGTTCTTTCAACTGGAGAAAATTACTTATAAAAACAGTATACATTAACAATTACACAAAAAATCCCATGTTTCTTAGCAAACATTTTATACAAAGAAGTGTGCATTATACATATACAGTATGTATATATATGGGGAGTGAGAGTTGTCAGCATTAGATAAAATTCACAAACTGAGGAGGAAATGGAAGAGCATGAATACAGCAGATATATTAATTATCTTCATGCATATACTAAGTTATACAAAGGAAAGCCGGTTTGTGTAGTTGCAGAGTTTTCCTCCCTCTACAGCATGTTTCCTGACTGTTTCAGAGAGGGATATAAAAACATAGTTTGATCCTGATTTGTCTGGAATAACTGTTAGAACAAACTACAATTTCTTGTAACCATACATATCTATCAGGAAACAGATTTGTTCAAAGCAGTGACCTGAAGTTTTACATATGGTGATGGTTTTGTTGTTGTTTGTTTATTAATTGAAGGCATTTTAAGATTATTAATTTAATGATAATTATAATGTATTTAGTATATATCTATCCCTGATCCAATAAATAAGAGAGAAAGTCAAATTTCTTGCCTGCTCACCCATAATGGTAAACCATGGTTTAGTTTATACCTCTGACCCATTAGTCCCCACATCATTAAGATTGTTTGAAGAGAGAGAATAGGGCTTTGATTTATGTTTGCTAATTCCACCCTTGCTAGTTCCATATGTCCCGCATACCTGCCCCTACACTGTTGGGGACATGTGTCAAAATTGAGTGTTTTAGCTAATGGGGAAAATTGGCTTGAGTCAGCAACTTCCATGTTGCAGACATGCCAGGAATTAATGGAGGTGGTGTCAGGGAATGGGACAGTAAGAAAGGGATCCTGACAGCGTGGACTCTTTCAAAGTTGTCTTATCAGACGTTGGAAATTGGAAGTATAATCTAATGGCAATCCGAACGCAATCATGGGGTTTCACGTTATTGCGAATTAAAGTATCTCACACAATTTTGGGCAAAAGAAGTCATTCCAAACGCAATCATGGGTTTTACATTATTGCGAATTAAAGCATCTCATGCAATTTCGGGCAATGGGGGGGGGGTCATTTTCAGGTAATGGGAAGTCATTCTGAACGCATTCCGAACACAATTGGAATTCACGTAAATTCGCTAAACTACTGAATTCACGTGAATTCGAATTGGCTCCAATTGGCTCCATTCACAATAAAGAGAAATTCCTCCTGTCTGATAAGGTCCTTAATTACATCGGACTAACAACTAAAGTTGTTCTAGTACAGGATAGGTATAATATGCAAAGTGATCTTGCAGCATCTTCTGAGATTGAGAGACAGAAGTAGGTAGCATAAGCTTTTGTACAGTCAAATTCATCAGGTACAACTAAATAGATGTAGGTCTAATCTGCATAGCAGAAATAATGCAGTTTGACACCACTTTAACTACCATGGCTCAATGCTACAGAATTCAGGGATTTGTAGTTTCATGAGATATTTAGCCTTCTCTCTCAGAGAACTCTGGTGCCACAATAAATTGCAAATCCCAGAATTCCATAGGCAGCTTAAGCAATGTCACAGTCCATTATTTCTGCAGTTCAGATTAGACCTCAGTCTTTTACTACCAACTTCTTTCTCTCAATCTCAAAGGTGCTACAAGATGCCTTTGCGCACTGATCCAGACTAACACCAGCATGGATACAGTTACTTTGTGGATATTATTTACAGCCTGGGTACAGCTGCTGCTGTGTGAAATTGTACTGAGTGGCCTGCTGTGATGTTTCACCAGGCATTCCCTTGGCTATCTGCATGTTCTCAACATACACCTCTGATAGTCAGTGTAGTTATGATGGCCAGGATACAAGGACCCATATCTTGTCTGTGCAGTAGCGATGTGTATACAGTACTGTGCTAATGATTAATGGGTGTGCCCATGATGTTCCCTCTTCCCTCCTCACACACAAAACAGCTTTTCAGCAGATTCCTTATCAGCTATCAAGGGAGTGTTTACAGCAGCTAAAACTCTTAAGCATCTTGTCTCGGAGACTGATGGGGATAATTAAGCTAGGGTTTCCCAGGCTTCTGTGCCGCTTCATCTCATTGGGAGGAAATGGTGAAGAAAGGCAATGGGAAACATTAAAAATCCATATTTAGCCATTATGGCATATTCTTTTTGTCTGTTTTGTTTTATTTACACTGCTAGGTACTGATACCCAGCTGCCAGATATAAACTCTTGGGCTGAAAGGTATCTCTTCTTGGCAACAATGGGCTTTTCTCCCCCCCTCCCGCCTTTTCTTACACATTTAAAAAGTCAGTCATTATATACAATAATCTAATCACAATAAAAATCCATGGGTTCCGATTGATGAAATGGCAGGGAAAGACTCCAGCATAATTTGCGCTAAAAGGGGAAACGCGAGGAATTGATTTGTCTTCCATTTGAGTTGTTTACTACTCTGGACGTGGCGAAGAAATGTAAATTCCTCAGGTTTTAACAAGGAAAACAGATGCAGAGATCATGGCCAGTAATCACTGTTCCGGTGGAGTGAGTTTTTCTCAAGCTGCTGTGAAATTGTGCAGGAAACGATGATGGTGTTACGCAAGGTCCCTTATCCTGCTAAATGAGTATCCTGGGGAGTTGTTCTAGATCTGTGTACAAGACATTCCCTCCTTCCTCCCTACCCCTTTATCCACCTCAGTAGCATTCACAGTTTCCCTACAGGCAGCCCTGTACGGGATCTTAGAGGAATCTGATACATCTGGAGGGTTATCCTGACTAAGCTGGTAGGAAAATTTCCATTGGCAAAAGGGACGGGAAAGTATGGGTTATTCCTAGTCTCATAACCTTTGCTTCATCAGCTCTGCCATGCTCAGCTAACAGTGAAAATGTCTGCTTCTCCTCAATGATCTTCCCCATCCCCCCTGCCTAAATTTTGATCACAGGAGATGGTCCTTTGCTTATGGCACCCGTTAAAGGACCATTTACTTTGTAATGTTCCATGAACACTGTTGGCATTATATCAATAAAATAAATTTTTGTTTTGTCTTGCACATGTTTTTTTTGCTTCCTGTGTCCTCTTGTCTTACATGCAGTGATGCCTGTCTGGAATCAGAAACTACAGTTTTATTTATGTTTGTTGCATTGTTAATGCACTCTTGGAATAGTCCACACATCTATAAATACAGAAGTGGAACAAATACTTTTTGATAGGATCGTATAATAGAGCCATAATGAGTGAAGGCCTTCTATAATTCTTTTGGCATAGTCATCTTGAGAAGTCATCATGCAAATGGTACAGTCCTCCTCAGATTTCATAGACAGCAGTCCCCTGGAGAGAGAGAAAATTGTTTGGTGTAGTATAAAATAGTGATGAAAATATGTTGTACTCTTTCAGAGTAGTAGCTGGGTCCCATTGTACATGGTACAAAAAACATCTGAAAGTTGCTCATGTGGACCTAAGGGAGAATGTAAAAGGGTTACTCTTCATCCTCAAAACAAAACTATTAATGATGTTGCCTGTAGACTTTTAGTATGCATAGCTTGGCATACTTCCATTGATAAAAATGAATATCTAGTCATCAAAAGGGCCTCATTTTTCAGTGTTGAAAACTTCAGTTTAAAAATGGTTTGAAGAAGACCACAGGAAACAATTTCTTTTTAGACGCATGAAAGGCATTTACTTAAATATTCATTTTGAACATCATCCCCAAAATTATTCACCCACGCTTGAGGATAAGCAAACATCCTTAAAAAAAGCAACACTCAAAATCATGTTTAAATTAAAATTTGTTTTATGCAGAACTGTAAGTGATGCCTATTCCAAAAGTTTGTGTGTGTGTGTGTGTGTGTGTGTATGAGATAGAAAACAATGGCACCTCTTCAAGGTGTTTGCCTAGGTCCAAAACACATTGCAGAAATAACTGCCCTGTCTTAGTGCTAGGGAATCCTGGGAAATGTACTTTATTGTTTTGCACCAGCGCTCTCTGACAGAGAAGGCTAAATGTCTCATAAAACTACAGTTGCCAGAATTCCCTAGCATTGATCCATGGCAGTTAAAGTTGTCCCAAACTGGATTATTTCTGCAGTGTGTTGTGGACCTTAGTTTCTCTGCCCGGTTCAATTGTGCATTTGGTAAGTGTGCATTTTAATAGCTATGAAATCAACCAGGCAGTGTATATTTTACTTAGACAGTATTTGACTCTCATGTCCTATACTTCTTGTACTATTGTCTTTAGTTTATTAATTTGCATCTCTAGTATGCCTCATCACATAAAATTAAAACTGTAGGCAGGGAGACCTCCCTTCACACACCTGTGTGACCAATAATGAAAGGAGCTGCTGTGGTTTTAACCTGAGGTGAATTTGGAGTGGGTCTACACTGTTCTTTAAACTATTTGAAATGGATAGTATTGCAGAATTAAATCTGATCAGAAGATCTGAATCTTTTAATTTAGATCTTAATCAAGATCAAAGGTTTTTCTCTCATTGCAAGTGTTCACAGTTCTCCTAGCAAGAGGATGCTATCGTCATTTACTGCTATTGTGAATGGTCACTGTCCCTATCTTATCTTTGAATTTTGCTTAGACATGTCTGTGTTGCCTGACTGCTTCCATCATTTTCCCCCTCCCCTTTTCTGTGTATATATATCTGCCAAGGGAGGATAATTCTTTAAATATTGAACTGGTTTCTAGCCCACAATAGATGAGCCTTCAATAAAGATCTTAGTCTTTAAGTTTTTTGTGTTGTTAACTGCTGACTAGTGACCCCATGAATGAAAGACCATCAAGTTACCCCAGAAGCTTTGCTCAAGCCCTGCAGATTCAGAGATGTGACTTCCTTGGTTGAGTCTATCCATCTTTAAGAGTCTATCCTCTTTCCCCACTGCCTTCCACCTTATCAAGCATAATCGTCTTTTCTAGTAGATCATGTCTTCTCATAATATGTCCAAAGTATGTCAGTCTTAGATAGTCATCTTTTTTTCTAAGGAAATTTCAGGTTTAATTTTCTTTAGGACCCACTGATTTGTTTCTTTAGCAGTCCAGCACATCAGTAGAAGTCTTCTCCAGCACGGCATTTCAAATTAGTTGATTTTCCTCCTATCTGCTTTCTTCACTGTCCACCTTTCACACCTACACCTTGAGATGGCAAATAAGATGGCATGGACCGTGCTAACTGTAGTCTAGTTCCTTCACACTTCCAATTCCTAATCTTTCTTCTGATTTCTTGACTGCATTCTCCATTATGATTAATGACTGAACCAAGATATGGAGAATCTTTATTTCAATGTCTTTATTTTTTTTTAAAAAAATATTTTAATGAAACTCAGAAAAAATTAGGTACTTAAAACATACAACTAACTTCAAAGAAGAAAGAAAAACTGAGAAATAAAATCCAGAAAAAAAAAATACAAATAGCAGTGGTTTCCTTTTCCTATGCATTTTTCTATACAGTGGTCCCCCGGGTTGCGAAAGTAATCCATTCCGGGATCACTTTCGTAACCCGGAAGTATTTGCTACCCGGGGGACCGCTTTTTTTGCTGCACAGCGTGCCGGAGCGCGCTGTTTTAAAGGGCCCGGGTGGCTTTTTTTTTTGCAACCCGGGGATTTTTTCGGAGACCGGGGCCGTTTTTCCGGCCCCGGCTCCTTCGGATCCCGGGGATTACGGATCCCGGGGGATTCGTAACCCGGTGGTCCACTGTAGTTGAAATGATACATTAACTTCCAACTAAAACTAACATAAACAACTTCATAAACAATTTTTTCTTGATCATTGACAAAACTCGATTTCTTCTTTTTCTATAAAGCCAGACGCCTAAATATGGATGGAGCATTTAGCTTTGGCAAACATGAAGAGGTCATATGCCAGCAGCAGGCAGGCCCACAGGCTAAGCCATATCCACTGATGGCATGTGGCATATGGATGTATTTGCCCATTGGGCACTTAAACCATTGGGCAATAGGCTGAGTTTTCTAGGAAACTGCTCCACTAAATTTGTCTCTGGTCAGAGATGATGCAAGATACAGTCCACGTGACATGCGCTAAACAGTGGAGGACCAAAAGTAAGAACAAATATCTATACTCTAACCCTTTTATCTGCAGACAGCAAGTGTGAGTTGTAACTAAAGCATTGGACTTAATTCTCATTAAGTCAACTTGCTGTCGTTCAAGGGTTATTAATAGTATTAAATGAAGAGAGAGAGAGGGAAGAAACCAGATATACCACTGTGAGCTTTTTGAATTAAAAATATCATTAAAAGTGAAGCAGAATGAATTTTGAGGCAAACAGAGGTGGTTTCAATGAATTGTCATAGGAATAATGCTTTAATTATGGCTGAATCTGTGAACTCTCTGTATTGAAAAACGTTTCAGTGTGAAATACTAGCAGGGAATGTGAATGAAAGCTGATTATCTTTCACAGATCTTTCACATTTGTAACTTTATATGGACTTTCACCTCTCTCTCTCTCATTGTAATATGCAGTATGATGTGGTGCATTTGTTTTTGCTGTCTCTTTGGAGAAAGCCAAATATTTTTGAGTAATTTTGAGGTTCAAAGCAGACCCAGTGTTAACCTCATCTTTAGATCTTGTGCTTGGAATCCTCCACCCCTTTTATTAGATAACTGGGCTCAGCTTGGGAGTACAGAATGCTCATATACTTCAGGCACTATTCTGCCATAGAAAAATCATCCCTGAAGTTGCTGTTTGGTGTGGAATAACATCTAAATGGAAAATTGGACCAGTGGGGAAAACGTTTAACCCCCTCAGCCTTAATCTTGATTGGAACCCAGAATTGCTACCATTATTTTTTATTAAGGAGGAGAAACTGAAGGTATAACATTTAAAGAGGTGGTTTAATGTTGCATCTCGTTTGAGCTATATAATCTCTGTACTAAGAAAAATAGAGTAGACAAGATATCCTTGAGTCAAACTGCTTGTGCAACCGACCACAGAGTGAGTAGCTTGGCTTTGTTGCTACATCCTCTATAAGATACGGAGACCATGTTGGCATGCAGAAATCTTTTTGTTGTAATGGTGTTTGCCGCATGCACCATAGAAGAATAACTATCCATGTCTTCCATGTGGGGTAGAATTTGTTGTTGCAGTTTATAGAATTCAACCTTCATTGTTCCTCTTAGCATTTGGTTACAAAGCTGTTTTACTTCACATTATGTTTACCTGTTCTAAGTAAATATTCCCCAATGAGGTTGTTGAAGAAAAAAACCTATGTCTTAGACATCATAAAGCATGATTTAATGCAACCAACATTTTGGTGGTTAAAATGAGAGAGGATGATGATAATAGTTTTTTGTGGAGCTTTCGGGCTATGTGGCCATGTTCTGGAAGAGTTCTTTTCTGATTTTTCGCCAGCATCTGTGGCTGGCATCTTCAGAGAATGATAGACTGGAAAAGAATTGGATATATATATCCTGTGTGACCCTGGGAAGGAAGGAGTAATTTGCAAATGTATTGTTCTGTTGCTAATGGCAGTCCTCAGGGTGGGAGGATAGCAACAGAACAATACATTTGCAAATTACTCCTTCCTTCCCAGGGTCACACAGGATATATATATCCAATCCTTTGCCAGTCTATCATTCTCTGAAGATGCCAGCCACAGATGCTGGTGAAACGTAAGAAAGGAACTCTTCCAGAACATGGCTACATAGCCTGAAAGCTCCACAAAAAACTATGGATGCTGGCCATAAAAGCCTTCAACTCCACAATGATAATGATGATGATTTCAGATTTGTTCCCCTTCCTGTACTAAAGGTTCATGAATGGCTACAGGAATTAGTGGGAACACATCAGTAAAGGCAGTTTTATACTGCCTAACGGCTACATTCTTATATCTGCTTGAATTAAAAGAGGTCTTTCACCATCTGGTAAAAGCCAAATTAAAACATTTTTGTAATTTTTGAAAGGAATTTTGTATCTGGGAAGTAGCTGCCAGTGTAGACAATTACTTGATTTTATGCCATTTGCAGAGAGACTTTGAAAGACCAGGTTTCAGATCTCAACTGGGCCACTGAAACACACTGGGTAACCTTGTGGAAATGTTATATTTTTTATTAAAATCCCCGGACTCTCCATGCTGGCTAGAGGATTCTGTGAATTGTAATTTAAAAATACCTTTTCCAAACTTTGGTATTTTAAAGTATGAATGGACAGTTTTCAACTTGATGGAAGCTCATCCAGAATTTTAACGACCAATCATTTACCTATTTGATAATATTACACTATACAGGAGAGCCTAGGATTAGGATATTGGGAGACAAGGATTAAAACTCTTGCCTTTTCATGAAAACCCACTAGGTGACCTTGGATAAGTCACCTTTTCTAAGCCTCAGCAGAAGGCAATGCACCCTCCCTCCGCCACTGAACGAATCTTGCCCAGAAAACCCCCTGATAGGTTCACCTTAGGGTCAGAGTAAGTCAGAAAATACTTGAAATCACAAAACAACAATAATAAGATAAGGATTCCTTTCCTCCTTACCTCTTTCTACCACTCATCCTCCATGGATGCGTGTGAGTTTTGAGTGACTGCTTATTTATGGTATTAACGCGTGCTTCAAAAGGACTGAAGACTGAACCACTCTCTGTGAGCTTGCACCAGTCACCAAAGGGTCATGTTTTATAAGACACTCCACTTAAAGTCTATTAGTCAGGATTTCAAAAAGTTATGTAGCAAATTGGGGAAATGCCAGTCCACCTTTCTTTACAGACCACAGATATGGGAGATATTGGGGGGGGGGGGGTTCAGTGAAGGTTTGAGGGCGCAGATGGACAGCAGGAGCCTTTGATTCCTGGTCCCTGGAATTGAACAGAAGTTGGAGAATGGGGTGATCTGTAGTCTTGCTGCCTCTTGTCATGTCGCAGAGACCATAGATGGTCAAGCAGCCCGATCATGCATTGCAACAGTGCATCTCCCTCGAGATCTTATTTTGATTTGCACTGGTATTAACTAACTTTTATGCACATATAATACTGTAATGGTACTTGCACTGCAGATGGAAAGAACATTCAGATACTCAAGGGGGGAAATGAGAAAGGGGCTTTTTGAGTGTCTGAAAACTCCAATGAAGAGAAGTCTTCTCAAGTTCTTTCTTGGTCTTGACTCTTCAGTACATCTCTACTGTAGCAATAAGTGCAATAATTTCCCTGGAAGCAATAACATAGTCTAGCACAAGATGAGGTTGGGAGTGAAATGTAAGAACATCTGTGTCTGGTAATAGCATAATGCAAGGGAAAAGGGCCCTGTGTTAAGAGACTACATAGAGAGTCTGTGCCCTATACTCAGTGATTTTCTCAACAAACCACTTCAAGGTACTTTCAGTTCAAATGGCATGTGCTATATATACACAGACTGTTCTATTATTATTTTTCCTAGCCATGTTGTTCTGGCAGCTTTTTCTTCTTGGCTGCATTAGCAAGATGCTAGAAATAAATGGAAATATATAAGTGATATAATAAACTACAAAGTCACATAGTTTTGGACTAGTCAGAATAGAACAGGCCCAGATGTTCTGGAAAATTCATATAGAAGAGACCTTCACACATATATTTGGAAAAATACCCTTACTGATTCCCCTTCACACCACAAGAGGAAAATGCAAAGCCAACTGAAGTCCATCTTTTCCAGGTGTGATCTACACATTTTTCCAGGTGGGAAATAATTTAAACCATGTTTAAATAATGAAACCAGCCAATGAAGGCAAGCACAGGTTGAAACCTAGCTCAGAAATAGGAAGTGCTCTTTTTCCTCGCCAGCCCAACCCCAGTTGTTTTCTTTTTACTTCTCTGTTTGTCACCTCTCTTATGATCCTCACATATTTCTGATCTGGAAAATTCCAACTCTGTAGCATTTTGATTTCCAGGCAAAACTCCTGAATTGATTTTCAAGCACAATTCCCCATTGCTCACTAGAAAAAGAGAAAGAAGAAGAAGAAGAAAAAGAAGAGATCTCTCAAAGCCATTCCTATATGTGAAAATGGTTAAACATGAAATAAGGAGATAGAATGAGAATAAGAATGAAAATGAGAGAGAGAGAGAATTGCCAATTTTTTCAATACGAAAATTATATACTCTTGCATGTTTATATTAGGACTTAGACTGGCAAAAAAGACAGGAGCATAGTGATATGCTCCTGTCAATATCGTGTAATAATGCTAAGACTTTTGTGTGATGTTGTGGTTATCGTGCGATTGTCCCACAAATAAAGAGGCGTCCTAGCACCACTTTTTGTTCATGGGAAAATCCCATGAATAAAAGGTGCTGCTAAAATGCCTCTTTTTTCATGGGATAATCACACGATAACCGCAATATTGCTCAAAATGAATTTTTACCCATCCGTAAAAGGCAATGTCTGTTTACACAGAGAAACAGGTTTCCATCAAATAAAACTCCTGGGTGTTGCGTGTCTTCAAGTCTTTACTGACTTATGGTGACCTTAAGTTGAACCTGTCAAGGATTTTCTTGGCAAGATTTGTTCAGAGGTAGTTTGCCTTTGCCCTCAGATATCCCTTGAATAGCTTTCTCAATACCGTAATTGAAGTGCGATTGCCAGGGTGTGAAAACTAATCGTGCTTCAGTTGCGGCATTGGGGAAGCAATCCAGGCATTTTCAAGTGGCAGCACCAGCCGGGGATCTTTTAAGGTTGAAGTGGTTGTGGGCAGCAGCCGGGGTATTCAAACTTTAAAGGTAACCAGCCCAGGATGTTTCCATGAAGCGGCTACACTGGGGATATTGAAACTTTAAATTGCTCCAGCCAGTGATCTTTACATTTGACATCAGCTTAGGGCAGCAGCTAGGGATATTTAAAATGTAAAGGGCTGCAGGAAGCAGCCCCAGAAATTTAAAATCTATATTGTGCATGCACACATTGTACAACTCAAATGTGATAACGAATCATTCCACAATATGTGTGGAAACAACTGGGCAATTCTTTGGGTTTTACCTTATGTTTTTGCACTAGAGCGAAAATATTGAGTACTATCATGCTATTGTTCCTTTTTCTTTCCATTACCATGATTATTGCTGGATTGGCCCTGGTGTGATAATCTTCTTCCTCTGAGACAGAGAGGGTAACTTGCTCAAGTTCACACAGCTTCTTCTCCTTGAACTGCTGGCTGAATCCCACAGCTTCCAAATTACTTCTTCCAAATTATGACCCCTAATTTGAGGGCAGAAACTGTATGGAAAAAGGTGCAAGGCCAGAAATGTTGGTGTTACACAGTGGCTCTGTACATATTTGCAGTGAAACCGATTGCTTCAAACACAAGGTCAAAAACAGAATTTCACATTCTGATCGTTGTCACTTGGACGCTTCAAAAAGAACGTGCTTCTGTTTTTTTATTATTTAAAAAATAGTTTCACATATAAGTATTCTAACCCAACTCCAATTTTTTTAAAAATAATAATGTCTAAGTCTTACTGTAAAATTATATTTAAATGGGAGTTGTATTAAGTTGCTCAAAAAAACCCTGAACTTCTAAACATTTTAAATTGAAGTAAGAAGTAATACTATAATTGCTGGGCAGCAAACCTTTTGGTAGTATTGGTGTATTAAATCTATATATTACATGGATTTTATCAGAAGCCATGGACAGAGTTTATTAAGAAGTAGATACTTGGTAAAATATAACAGAGAAAGTGCTCTCAAGGAACCGGAAAGTCTTATTCTCCCTCTTATTGAAATCAAGGACCTGTCCAGAAATTTAATTATACAAACTATATTTCTCAAGTAATTTAACTTCAAAATTATTACCAGAGCAGCTTTTCCTGGTATTTTGGAAACGAGTGGAGATTGCAGCCCTGTTTTGAAATGTAGCCATGGTTACTTGGCTCAAATCTCGCAGGAAAGGCTTGCTACTAATCCACCCAGCAGGTAGAAAATGATAAAGTCTATTAATCACTTGGAGTGGCTCCAGAACCTGGAAGAAATAAAAGTTGTCAAAAAAAAGGGTACTGTTAATAAACAAACACAGACACAAGCAGCCACAGTTCAGGCTACTAAACTTATGTGTATGCTACACACCGAATCACCTCTTGCAATATTGCGATCATTTAATTTTTTAATTTTAATTTTTAAAATCTATGTTGCACAGGATGTGAGGAATTGGCAAGTGACTGAAGTGGACGTTTCAAAAAACAAGACACCCTAATCTAACACTGGTTAATAAATATTATTGTTTGTGACTGAAGGTGTGGCCCTTTCAGCAATCTGTCCCTTATGTGAATTAAACCCAGTTCACTTTTGAAAAACAAGAAAACTTGCTTTATGGTATTTTAATGAATTCAATCCTCATACCTTCATTGACTGGAAGCTTCTCCATATTCTTGTTTAAATCTGCACCTTGTTTTCCAGATAAACATTCTTTTATTAGATGAAAAGGTCAAATTCCTTATTATTTGGCTTGGAAGTATGGCCCAAAAAGCAAAGTCTGTGACTGATTCATACACACACAACAAAATCCCTTTTATTAGCATGGTAGACAAAAGGATTAGGGGAAAAAAAATATTGTGACTGGAACCAATCAAGAGAGCAGAATGCAAGTGTAACAGTTTTTGATGGTGTGAAGGGTAAAATGTCTCTGAGTTATACCAATTGAATATCGCCAGTTTACGCAGCTGCCTGGTGTAAGTGGTCTGCTGAGAGCCATAAAGGCATTTTTTCCTGCTACTGTTCTTATTTGAAATCACATCTGCCAGGAAAGTGGTGCCAAAAAGCTAATGCAAAATGAGACTGATCGCTACTTGATTGTGTTGTGAAGAGCAAGAGGGCACTGAGGGAACAAGGAATAACAAACTGTAGCTCTACAGTAAAGATTAATGGGACCACGAGGAGGAGGAGAGGAAGAGGTAGTGAGAGTGGTAGAGGTAGTAGATGAATCCAGTTTAAAGCACTCAGCTTGTCTATCTGTGATGGAAAGGTGAGGACAGATAAGATGTCCACTGAATTCCCTCCCTTGAAGGTCACTGGGAAGACCTCTACAAATTGTTTAGGCACAAGCTATGTGACTAACAAAACATCCCTTAACTAAAATGGGGGACACTGTGCTGATAATGTGCAAGCTGACTTGGATCATAAGGCCAAATCTCAACTTGGTACATAAGATGGTACGGTCCAGGGGATGCAGTATCATGTGATTTTCTTGTTTCAAAGTTCAGGAGATATAAAGCTTCTCATCTGGTTATAACAGAACAACTTTATGTCCATTTCATTATGACGACCACTCTACACGTTTGGTATACTATAGGTATTCCTTTACTCTCTCCGTGAATTTTAGTTCTCTCCAAACAGCAAACTGTTTCGCTGTTAGTGGGCAACATATACAGCATAAAGTTAATAGATATTTCCCACAGAATATGCGACAGCCCGGTTACTTCCTTAAAACTTGTTCATTGAGTCAATTAAAATCACAAATACAACTAATGACCTTCTTTGGGTTTAAAATGATTTTGCAAACTAAGTAGTGGTAGTGAGTGTGAATTTGCGTGAGAGGTGTTTTGTACTTTGTGTGCAGACTTTGCAGCAATAGCTCAGCGCTTAGACTTGGAGTTTCTGCTCACACCATTTCAGGTTAATTAATAAAAAACCATAGCTCTGGGGGGTGCCCTCAGAAGTGTATGATTGACTAACCACTAAGCCATATTTCAAAAGCCCTTTGAAAAGTTCACTGCTTTCACAGAAGTTGTTTGTGTTGTTTTGATGCAAGTCACTTCCTCTAAATTGTATGCCGTCACATTATTAACCAGAGCTTAATAAAAAGCCTTCCCTAATTAAGTAAACTGGGACAATGCTGAGAACACTTGGGCCTTTAAACTGTTTTGAAGCCAATGGACTATTTTCAGCACTTTTACTAATATCCTCCCATTACACCTCAGTCAGAGAACTGCTTTCTACAGCTGGGTGGTCGTGATGAAAGACTAAAATGATAAAGAAATATTATATGTCTTTCAGAATAATGCCATTTTTTTCCTAATTGAGTAGTATGGCTTTTAACTGACCTAGGCAGAGGAATCGGAAAACTTTTTCTTGTGTGTCAAAAAGTCTGAAGCAGGAGACATGCAAGGAGTCATCTAAAACTAGAAACTGTAAATGTATTTGCTTTCTGCTGTTATTCAGAAGTGTCAAAAGAAGGGCTAAAGTTTAACCTTTATAATAAACAGGGAGTCCTGAGTATTTGTTCATTCATATTTAGAATTTGTTCAGATTTAGAGCCATGGTAAACACAAGGCAAAAGACAGGGCTACATTCAACTTTTACTGAGAATTAGCTACAGTTTGAATAGATAGTGAAAGGCTGGATGGAGAAAGAAGTTGGGTTGGAAAGAATAATCAAAGATGGAATAGGGATGGAAAAAAATATGTTTTTGAGTGTCAATAAAAATAAAATAAAAATAAACCCTGATGAGAAGAATAGTGGACTAACAAGTCTTGGTACTTCAGGTCTTATTCTGCACAAAATTCACATTGGGTTGTTTTGCACAAAGAATGACATTCTCTGTGCAGAAAATAAGGTTTTATACAGAAATATTAGAAATGGCTGTTTCTTCAGTAGAGAATACTGCAGTCTGGGAGTTGTTCTGTGCAAAAAGCACATATGTTTAAAATATTATTTCTTATACAAAACTATCACATGCAAATTGAATATGGATTTGCAAATAGTCCCCAGAAACTGTGGTTTTGAAAGATTTTCTTGCAGTGAGTCCATCCATCTTGCATGCGGCCTTCCTCTTTTTCTACTTCCCTCTACCTTTCCTAGCATTACTATTTTTTCCAGTGATTCATGCCTTCTCATGATGTGCCCAAAGTACGATAACCTGAGTTTTGTCATCCTGGCTTCTAGGGCGATTTCTGGCTTGATCTGCTCCAGGACCCATTTGTTGGTCTTTTTGGCTGTTTGTGGAATGCTTAGCACTCTTCTCCAGCACCACATTTTGAATGATTTTCCTCCTTTCCTCCTTCTTAACTGTCCAGCTCGCAGATCCATACATGGCAATAGGAAATGCAATGGCTTGTATGATTGTAACTTTTGTACTCAGCTGTATATCCTTGCATTGTAGGATCTTCTCTAGTTCTTTCATAGCTGTCCATCCCATTTTTAATCTTCTCCTGATTTTCTTACAATATGTTCTACATACAAGTTGAAGAGATAGGGTGAAAGGATACAGCCTTGTCTGTCTCCTTTGCCAATTGGAAAGCATCCTGTGTTTCTCCATGTTCTGTTTTGACAGTAGCCTCTTGTCCTGAGTACAGATTCCTCATCAAGACTATCAGAAACATCTTTTTCCACACAGAGGAAAAGATCCTAAGCATCTGTAGGTGGAAAAAGCTGTCCGGGAAGCCACTTTTTAAAAAGTAAACCTGGCAAGAAGGAAAAGGCTTAAGCAGCCCACCCCCTTCTTTCACCAGCTGCTCCTCTGTTAATGAGTGTAGCATCTGAAGGTGCTTTTCAGCTTTAGAACATGGGTGGGAAACTGTTTATGAACATCCTATGCAACACCTTCTTTTAACCTTTCATTCTTTCTAGAAATAGATTTTGTTTCATGCTCTGGTTCATTGTGTTGGTGGTTGGAAAATTAATTTTTAAATTAATCTTTGTTTACCATCACTTGTCTGATCAGTTTTCAACCAACTCTTTCAGTTTCCCTTCCTCCAGGGAGTCTAAAAATTGATACACTGTGGAATGCTCTCACTACTGTGGTTTGGCATTTGCACTGTCTAGAACATCTGCTGTAACAGATTAGCAACTATACTGTTCAAAATGAGAGTGGGACAAAAATGATAATTAATGTATGCCTAAAGCTTCACTGCTGTGATGGATTATTATTGTATACCTCATATTTGTGCCATCATCTTGGAACGAGAGGTGATAATAGGGTGCAGTCCTAGCTAAACTTGGAATGTGCCATATTCCAAAATTGGAATATGGACTGAGGACCTCTTAAAGTAGTATCTGAATGGTGTTATTAGCACAGGGATGCATATTCTTGAGATCCATTGCTTCTTTAAAAGTCATACTATTGGGGGCAGGATAGTCCCTTAAATCTGCCTTTTTTCACGGCAACCACTTTTACTCCACTGTTCTCCTTCAGATACATCCCTCTTCCTGATTCACTTGTTTTTGAGTAAGTCCAAACAACAAGGGAACATGTGGATAAAGTTGAATTTGATACGATAACACTAACAATGGTGTCCTTCTGTACTATCTGTCAAGGTTGGTTATTGGCTATTTTGATTCTGACAATTTTCAGTTAAAGTTTTAATGAAATTTCCCCATTTTACTTAATTTTTTTTAAACAAAGTGGCAATCACTAATTTTTAAAGCATGACAAATGTGAACAGAACCGTTCATTTTGCTGTATGTACAGTACAGAGCAGTTAGGACAATAACTTAATGTATTCTTTCACTTAGAGTTAGCAACATGATGTCATGATGTAGCAAAATCTGAGTGACTCTTATCTCCATGTGTCACCATTGTGGCTACATAAACAAAAACAAACAAACAGCTTCATTTATATACCACTTCATATCATTTAAGCGGTTTACAACTGTAAGTTAATTTGCCCCAAGAATCTGAGTACTCATTTTAGTGACCTCAGAAGGATGCAAGACTGAGTCAAGCTTGAGCCCTTTTGCTGGTATTGAACTCACAACCTTATGGTTTTGAGTGAGTGGCTGCAGTACAGGCATTTAACTAGATTAAGCAACTGATAAGGTACTGCCAAGATAAACAGGTGCCAAATAAAATTATGAATAAGTGATAGCAAATGGAGAAAGGGATACTTTTAGAAAATGTTAGGGAAGCTCAGGTTGTGCCACACACATGCACACACAGAGAGAGTATTCAACTTTGGGGAAAATCTAGTTTTTAGAGGCATTTCTTATTTGTAGTTCTACAGCAACTAGGGATTTACGTTGAAAGAAGATGGTGCTCATCTTGTTTAATAGCTGTGTGTTTAAGGGACTTTCAAGGAAATTTCACCAGATAGCAGCTTTTCTTATTCCGGTATGAGAAGCATCACCTGTCAAGATTACCTCTCTGCACAACTCTTAAAGGCAGAAGAAGAGTGCTCTCCTGTGAGATAACAAATCTGCTGGTCAGATAAAGAGTTCATAGATCATGTTCTTCCACTCAGTCAACCCCACCAAGATGATATCTCCTGTACATCCCAAACTCTCCCAAGCTTTAAATACAATAATAAGGGAAGGAGAAGCTTACACAGGACAGATGGGGACCTACATGGGGCAAATTATGTCAATAGGCTGCAAGTCTCTACCCGAGATAAAAAAGTGTTAAATTTGTTCTAAATATTAGTGTAAAATACCATAATAAATATATCATTGATATGTTCACTCCCCCCAAACACACACACACACACACTTCATCAAGATTCATAAGTCCTGAATCTCTGGAGCGACCAGTTTGGAGACTTGGGGAGAGAGAAAAATGGGTTGTTATGTTTGTAGTCAGCTTAAATAAAAGAGAGATTGTTTGGTTTTTTTAAAGTCCATCGTGTGCACCTGCAAACTTTAGCATGCATCACGTGGGACTCATAGAACTGTATTTACAAGGATGAAGCATGAGGTAGCAACTTTGTGATTTTGTCTCATTGACAGACTAAGCCATCCATAGGAAATATTAAATGCTGCCTTTGACTTTGCGAAGAAATATGGATCATCCATACTGGCATTGCATAGAGCAGGAGTGGGAAACTGTGGTGGGCCTAGAACCACTGTTCTACTTCCAAGGGCTGCAGAGACTGCCAAAATGACAAAAACTGAAATCAACCAACATAGTAGATGATGATGATACAGAAGTGGCTATAAAAGTCTGCTTTTGGTTTTTAAATGTCACACAGTATTTGGGGGGGGGGGGGAAATAAACATGTTTAAAAAGGTTGTCACTCCTTCCAGGAGAGGCAATTTATCATGGGTCAAAGCCTCAAATCTGCCTCTAATTTTAGAAAACCTGTATTTGAAATTTTAATTTATCTTGTTGTTTAATCTCTATTTTATTGCTCTTGGGCATGTTGTAATCCACCTTGATTCCTTCGGGAAAAGGTGAAATATAAATAAATTGCATCATCATCATCATCATTGTTGGGCTCTTCCAAATTAGTTCAGAGTAGTGAGAGTTCTTGTAACAGAGTTCTTTGCTTATTATCTGTTTGCGGCTCTTTTGTGCCACTTCTGGATCCACACAGCCTTTCCAACCTTTTTAAAAATAGTTTTTTTCTTTTTAATTCCTATAAAAGGTAGTGGCAGTAGATGAGAGGAAAGCTGTATGACATTATAAGCAACCTAGCCAATCATCATTCAGCTCTCATGACACTGTAGACAACATGGCCAACCTTCTTTTCAGATACATCTCTTCAAATACTTTGCTCACTATTTGCTTTGGATGTCCAGCCCCAGTGTGGTCATGTCCCCATGTTCTAAAAATCTTAATATAAACTGTAAGGGAAATTTGTGCCCCCAGCCTCCACAACGAGAAGGAGGAATGAGCAAGGACTCCCAGTATAAACCACCAGGATAGAACCTGTTGTTTTATATTGTTTTGTTGCAATATATTGTTGCAGTGTATAAAATAACACATTTTGAAACAATACAACTTTGCTTTAAAGAAACAACAATAGACAACAGCAACATTTACTTTATCTCGAAGACCCCTGGAGGTTACAAAAGGAAACCTGTGCTTTATAATAGAAATAGCCCTCTAGTTTCTGGCACTAGAAAGTAGTTTACTGAAAGTTTTTTTCCACCGGGAGCAAAAATAGCTAAGAAATCAGACACTCATCTTACAGTGCTCCTGATCTGTGCCTTCCCAGTTGAGGAGGGAGCAGCGTGGGCTGTCACAGGTTTCACACTCTGTCAGGTTGGTACTCGTAGTTGCCAAGCACACTGGTAAGCCTTTCAACATCCCCATGTGGCCACCTGGCAAGATGTGTACACTGTCTCTCTTCCATGGTGATTGTAGTTTAACGGGTGTTATATCCTGTGGAATCCTGGGATTTGTGGAGGGTCCTTTGAAATCCTCAGCCAGAGAATCCTCCTCTGATGCCTCTGAACAAACTACAAGCCTCATGAAGATCCCATAGGAGGCAGCCAGAGTGGATAAAGTGGAATCACACTGTGCAGTATGAAATTGCTGTCTTCACTGCTGGCCTTCAATCTTCCATCTCCTCCCTCCTCCCTTTATAGTCTCTTCTCCAGTTCTTCTGGCATTGCTGCCTGCACACTTTCTCTGCAAATGGGCTTGTGTTCTGTCCTGCTGCTTTTCTAGGCGAATAAGCCATTTTCCAAGTTCCCCAAAGTCAAGTCAAGGGCCACCCAGCTACAGCATATGATCACAACAAACATTGAAAATAGTATGAAGAAGTAATTATTTTGGTCAGAAATGAAAAGAAAGAGTGAAAAGGCCCTTACAACTTAACTTCCTCATCTTGGATATTCAGGGACAAATGGTGCAATAACTTCTCCCGTCCTGAATTTCTGGTTGGATGAAATAGTTATCACTTTCCAGCATCTTATCATGGGAGGGCAATTATATTACAAGTAGGCAACCTTACCAAGTGATCACTTGCTACTTAATGAGTTCTTTTGCAAGTGGATGTGAACCATATAAACCCAACTGCCTAAAGTCCGTGACCAGTCTCTCCCTTTCTATAACTTGCTATGATGTACTTACTGTCTAATGTGGGATTGTCAAGGATGTTGCTGTCTTAAAACAATGCTTTTTGTTCCAAGTAGCACCGAGAAAGGGCAGCGTTTTGGCTATGTAAACCACAGCAGCAGCAGAGGGGAAGGTCTGTTCAATCCACTGAATAGCTCTTCTGTTTTAAGGGAGAGCCTACCAAGTTTTACAAAGTGGATTTGTTCCCACATCGGGAGGACCATTAACTTAAAGTCATTTTTGTTTTTAAAACAAGACATACATTCATTATTTGAAGTAATTTACTGGCAGGCATATAAAAAGTTCTTTACATTTCTGATGTGGGAGCACTGAAAGTAGATAAACAAGGAATGGAATGAAAAAGCATTTTTTGTTGTTGTTCTGGTCTTATTTATATTATACTCTAAATATGACCTGCTTCATCCAGGGCCTACTCAAAAAATTTTATTACCGTGGTCAGTATTTTTTAAAACTATTTTTTCTCATCAAGGTTTACAGGGACGGTGTGGATCCCTCCACTCTTTCTGTGTTTTTTTCTACTATGTATGATGCATTTGTTGCTTAAAGCTGAATGTGCCTAATTTGGTATATGGAATAGATTCACACAGAGAGAATAAATAAAATATCGAGGATGACCAGAGTATAACAACAGTTAAGTGCTTTAGTGGGGAAAAACACGTTCAGAATTGGTAAAATGTTGTTTCACAAAAGCAGAGTAACATTTTCTTTTTTTATGGAAAACACTGAAGATTCGGAAGAGGCTAGCTAGCATATTGCAGGCAGTTTGTTAAATTGCAAAGCATTATATTTATGAACATCCACTCCAGTAAGGCAGGCTGAATATCAGTTTTAGCGAGAAATGCCATTCTTTGCTAATTTTCACCTCAACGGAAGCAATGAGCCATATCAGCAATTTTTTTTTCCTACTGTGAGAAAGTCTTTGAAACCTGCACAGTTACTGAAGTCTATTTGCAATTTGGGACTTTTTTCCCTGTGCAAAACCCACACATGGTTGTGCAGCAATTTCTGCTCAGAACACAATAAATTTCAGTATAAATATTATTTTATGCACATAAAGTGCTATTTTCTTCTCATAAAATGCTGTTTTCTTGGCAAAACCACCACTTCTGAATTTTATGTACAACTAGTCCCAAACTGCAAAGATTGTAGGCGCCTTGGTGGCACAATGGTTCAATTCCAGTACTACAGCCACAACATTGTGAGTTCAATTCCAGAGGGCTCTAGATTAACTTAGTCTTCCATCCTTTTGTAAGGTTGGTAAAATGAATACCCAGCTTGTTGGGAACAATTGGTTAGGGAATGCTGAGTTCACTATTAAGTGGTATAGAAATTTAAAAGCTATCGTTATGCTATTATCAGTAGTCCAGGATTATTCTCATCAGGATTTTCCAGAACACAAATGAACTATGTTTTTAAAACATTTCCTAACTATTTTCTAATATTCTTTTCAACCCTAGCTTCAGCTGGGCCTATTCACACTACAGAAATATAGTATTATGATCCCATTTTTGTTGCTATGGCTACATCATGTGGAATCCTGGGATGGACAGTGGAATCCTGGCCAACTGCAATCCTCCTCTGAGGTATTACCACAGCCTGCATACCCAGAATTATTTTGAGGTAGAAATATTTTGTTACATTTTATTATAATAGCAGAGGCCATAGGCTTTCTACTTTCCCTAGCATCGTTGCCTTTTCTAATTATTCTTTCCTTATCACGGTAGGCCCAAAGTACAACAACCTCAATTTAGCCATCTTAACTTCTGGGGAGGATTTGGGTGTAATCTGTTCCAGGACACATTTGTCATCCAGCACTCTTCTCAAGCACCACATCTCAAATGAGTTTTTTTTTTTTAAATTTCTTTACTGTCCAGCTCTCACTTCTGTACATGGTGAATAAAAAAGTTTGGATGATCCTAACTTTAGTATTCAGTGTTAATGTCTTTGAACTTTAGGATCTTGTCTAGTTCTTCCATAGCTGCCCTTACCAGTCCCAGCCTTCTTCTGATTTCTCGATTGCAGCTTCCACTCTGATCAATATTTGACCCAAGGTCTGGAGATTCTTTGAATATTTCTATTGTATCAATATATAGGATGAATTCACGTGGTTATTCCATGGTCATTATTTTTGTTTTATTGATATTCAGCATTAAGGCTACCTTAGATCTTTTTTCTTTGAGTGACTTTAGTAAATTGTTCCAGGTCTTTTTTGTTTTCTGCTAGTAGTATGGTGTCATCTGCATGTCTTAGACTGTTAATGTTTCTTATTCCAATCTTCACTTCCCCTGTCTCTGAATTTAAGCCTGCTCTGGGTATGATATTTTCTGCATACGAACAAATAGACTGATAAAATGCATTGTTATCTGACTCCTTTGTCAATTGGGAACCAGTCTGTTTCTCTGTATTCAGTTCTGACTGCAGCCTCTTGGGCCCAAAGCATACAGGCCAAAAGAAACAGCTTCCATCCACTTTGGAGGCATGACATATGCTCTCAAAGCAGCTGGAAGCTATTCCAAACCTGCCAAAGCTGACCTTAAGCCACCACAAATAGGAGGCAATTAAATCAAGCACCTGACTGTGATTGTGGCCTGCTTTGGAAGCAGGCTGTGCAGATGCTGTGGTCCTGGTGTGATTGTGGCCATGGTGGCCTCCAGCTGCTCCAGGCAGGTTGTCTACTTCATCTCTTGTCCTGAGTACAGGTTATGCATCAAGAGAATCAGGCGTAATGGCACTCCCATTGTCATGGACTGACTTAGAGGCACAGTCAGAAGACTCAGACCCTGAAGACATGGATGAGGCTGAGACAGGGACAGATCTGGGGTTGCCTGCAGTCCCAGAGGAGGCTCAGGAAGCTGCAGAGGGAGAAACAGACTCTATGGAATTTAGGTTGCAGGTGCTAGGACCTGTGGAGCAAAGACAAGTCAAGGAGTCTTTGAGGCATTCTTCCAGGCTTGCAGCCAAGAGGAGAGCTAATAGGTTTCAGCTGAGAGAAGCACAGGCCTCTTAAAAGACCTCCAGCTGCAAAGATTCTTTGCAGTCTTGTTTTTGTGTTCCTTGCTCTTTGATTTATGACTCTGGTTATCTGACCTCTGGACTTGCCTTGTGACTATGCTCTCGCCTCTGCCCTTTGCTGTGACCGACTTCCTGGTATTTTGTGACTGTTGGACTGGACTATGAACTATTCCTTTGTATACTCCTCTGCTGTGCTGTCCTCAGTAGAGGTAAGCAGGACACCCATTCCTCTAAGAGCAAGCCATGATCTATACAGTCAAATGCTTTGCTGTACAATCAAGTGCATGCTGATTTTTCTGTTGGAGTTCTGTTGTGTGTTTCATTAGCCATTATATGTTTTCAATGTGACCCCCTAGTGCCTCTTTCTTTCCTCAGACTGGCTTTCACCACTGGGCTCTCTCACTCCATGTATGGTAGTACTCTATGCTGTAGAATTTTGAGCATTATTTTGCTTATTCTCCCATAGTTTTCCTTTAAGTAAGTCCCCCGCCCGCCTGCCCGCCTGCCCACCCACCCACCGATCCACCCAAATATTATCTGGCTTTTTTATGAGCTGACTAGGTGGCTATTTATTGAAAACTACCAACTGTGACTATGAGAGTGGGGAGAACAATTTTATGTATAGGCCAATTTAAGTTATACTGATTAATGCAGAAATTGGATGGAATAGAATTATGAATGCAAACCATTAGAAGTATCCTGGACCAGCAATAAATGATTCTTCTGTTTCCATACATATGCATTGACTGGGCATATGTATGGGGGCCAGGGGGAGGCTATGATCTCTTTAGTTCTATTCAAGGTTTTGAAACTTTAACAGCTACAGGGGGACTAATATTTTCAATATACTACTGAGACTGTTTGTAGTTCAGTTATAGAGTTTCAATTATTTTAGAGTGAGCTGTGAAGTGCAATCTGTCCAATACTTTCAATAGATTTTGTGTCAACATTATGTGGAACAATAACTTGACTGATACCACCTTTGTGGCCCTGGTAAATTGAAATAATAAAGTTAGCTACTGAATAAATGAACAACAACCCTCCCCACAAATCGAGAAATGCTTTTTGTACAAAATGTTACCAACATAGATATTACAATGTGGTGTAAATCTTGGGGTTACTTCACCCATTTTACATTCTGGGAAATATATGTGTTATACATTTAAAGAGGTGCATTTTGGGTGTCATATGTAACTTGGTCCTAAGCTATCTTATAGCCACTGGGTCCAGCTCTCTGCAGGTCTGTGAAACTCTTGCAACTGAATACAGAGATAAACTTCATTGCATCTTCAATGCTGAAATTCACCCATGCTTTGAGAACTCATGTGTACATTTTACTAGAAGGCAAACTGAACTGGAGAAGTGCTCTGACTGTGCCCATATAATGTTTACAATCAATCTTTATTATGGTTGATCAGTTGTAAATGTCAAAATAGTTTGTCCCACTTGGATAGTTAATCTTTTAAGTGTTGCTCACTGCAATTTTCATCACAGTCTGGTTGATATCTCAACATAGGGAATTGATGCAATGATTGCTTCACAATTTGCACTTTGTCCTTTGCTTTGGGCTAACATTGTATTGCATCCAAGGGGCTTTCTTAAAAGTTTTCATCACAGACTGAAGATAAGATGGGAGGGAGAGTTAAGGTTTTGCTTCTTTGAAGTCGTAGAAAGTGAAGTGAAGCTTTCACTAACTTTTTGCAGAGGAGAAAGAAGCAGGTCCCACTGCAAATGAACCTAAGATTCCCCGATGAAAAACAACAATACAGCTTAAAATGCATGGGATGGCTTGCAAATGATTTCATTAAAGACATTTTTAATTGCACCTTTGGGCTATTTCTTCTCGTTTACTACAGCTTGATTATGTGTCCCCCAAAGAGGATTCTGCTTCAAAAGTTTAAAAGCACTGTAGGAACAAATGACTCTGAAACATCTCAGGTTTTAAAGTAAATTTTCTTATAAATTTCCTCATATAAGATTCCACCTCGACATTCCTGACAGTAAGAGCTGTTCAACAATATGCTGCCTCGCAGTGTGGTAGAGTCTCCTTGTTTGGAGATTTTTAAACAGAGACTGGTTAGCCATCCATCAGGGGTGTTTTGATTGTGACTTCCTGCATGGCAGGGGGTTGGACTGGATGGCCTTTGAGGTCTCTTTCAGCTCTATGATTCTAAGATTTTCATAGTTTTAAAAAATGTATCTGGACATTTTATTAGGAGACTGGTCATATTGCTGATCAGGATAACTGGTAATGAAGCATAGTAATTTCCTGTCGTTTGGTATAGTAACAGTATAGTTGAACTCACTCACACTATTTTCCGTGATATTACTTTGTACTTATTCTCAGCCTGAGGAAAAACTTGAAGTTTTCATAATAGGTAATGGATAATCTCCACTAAGAGAAACATTTTTTTCAGGGGGGGGGGGGGGGAGAATCACTTTTCCTTTTGTTGATATTTGAACTTTTTGAATTTTATAAAATACTGACATGAAAGTGTTAATGATGCTAACATACTAAAGTATAATGTACTAACATTTTATTCAGTAAGGTGCTAAAATGCGTCATTCTCATAAAAGCCAAACTTGAGAGTCCTGTTCTAAAATGGTCTAATGATGACTGTCCAAATGACTGGCAAAACACTATTCTATTGTTATTATACTGATAAGGGGAAATGGCAAAATATTAAGGTCCTGATGAATGACATTGTGGCTTTCATTTCACATCCTTGATACGCTTCCATTAGGGAAAGCAAATCATCCTGCAATTACAGCTGTAATGACTAAGTACAGAGTTATAAACTTTGTCCCAGTGCAGCAGCATATCAGCCACAAAACAGTGCCACAATGTTCTCCATCATGAACCCCAGAAATATCTGTTCTCTATTGTGAATTTCATTTTTCCACCCTAAGTGCAGTACCTTACATTTCTTCCTGTTGAATTTCATTTTGTTAGCTTTGCCCCAGCTTTTTAGACTACTCAGGTCATTTTGAATTTTGATCCTATCTTCTGGAGTATGAGCTACTCCTCTTAATTTGGTGCCATCTGCAAATTTGACAATTGATTTGATAAAAGGGCAATAGCTTCTCCTTGTGCCCAGCTATGTAACAGCAGTTAGAGAGGACCAGGGTGTAGCTCCATCCACCCCGCCACCAGCTATTTATTGGCTGTATAGATGTCTAGAGCCAGCATGGTGTAGTGGTTTGAGCATTGGACTAGGATGCCAGAAACCAGGGTTCAATTTCCGCCTAAGCTGAAAAACCATCGGGTGACCTTGGACAAGTCACATGCTCTCAGCCTCAGAGGAAGACAATGGCAGATCTCCTCTGAACAAATCTTGCCAAGAAAAAAAAAAACATGGCAGGGTCTTAGGGTCACCATAAGTCAGAAACAACTTGAAAACACGCAACATACAATAAACACATAGATGCATCTGGGCACTGTACAACTGCCATTGCATGTTGCAGGAAGCAGGAGCAACCATCTCCATCTGGCCCTTCAGCAGGAGGACACTAGTGGACCTTCATGATCTGCCAGGATTGCTGCCCTTGCCTATCTTTGTCTTTGCACCTGAAACACCCTTCCACCTCAAATAGAAGAGAGAGAGCAGCATAAGGCAAGCAGAGTCTACTTCCTATTTAGTCTATCTTCCTCTTTGATTTTAATTTCACAGTGACCCTGTCATGGGTTTAGCTGCAGGGTATGTGTGTGAAATGAGAATCTTCCTATCGGAATTCTCCCTCCTCCCATTTAATTCGTATTTCTGTTTCAGAGAGTGAGACATTGAAAGTGATTTGCAAATATAACAACAACAACAACAACAACAACAACAAAATGTATTTCTTTCCCACTTATCTTCAATGCTCGAGGTGGGGTACAACATATTAAAATTCAAAACGCAATTAAAAGCATAAACACCCAGTTAAAATACAAGACGCTTAAATCATTAAAATACACTCATAGAACACATATACAGTTTATATATGATTTAAAATTCACTAGGTAGGCCTGCCAGAAGAGAGACATCTTTAATGCTGTCAGCATTTTCACCTGTCATAGCTCTTCCAGCAGGTCATTCCACAGACTGGGGGCAGCAGACAAATAGGTCTTATGGGAAACCATTGCCAGTCTGGGCCTGGCTGGTTGGAGCAAACATTTCCCAGAGAACCTGAGTGTACAGGGTGGATTGTATGGGAGAAGGCAATCCTGTAGGTCACCTGGAGCCAAACCATGTAGGGCTTTAAAGGTAATAACTAGCACTTTGTCCTTTGCCTGGAAACTAATTGGCAGCCAGTGGAGCATTTTTAAGATCAGTGTGATGTGGACACTTCTGGATGTATCTGTAATCAGTCTGACTGCCATATTCTGAACCAAATGGAGCTTCTGGGCAAAGGTAGCCCAATGTACAGTGCATTGCAGAAGTCCAGCTTTGAGGTTACAGTGTGCGTACACCCAGCTTTCGGTCATCTAGTTTTAGGATGGGGCACAGTTGGCATATCAGCCAAAGAACTATTGACTGCCACATCTGTCTGAGCTGACATTAGAAGACACAGATCCATCAGCACTCTCAAACTGTGAACACAGTCTTTCAAGGAGGAATGTGACCCTTCCAGATCTGATTGACACTCCTCCAGACTCAGATTAGAAGCCTTGATAGTAAGCACCTCTGTCTTGTCTGAATTGTTTCAATTTGTTTTCCTTTGCCTTCCTAGAACTCTTTGCTGTCTTTCGACTTCCTGTTTCTAAACACTCCAATGAAGGTCTGGGTTTCTTTAGTGCTAGAAACCTGGGAACTGAAATAATTTGGGGGGGGGGGGGGAGGGGGCAGAATCCATATTTCGGAATCAATGCCTTCATTTTGCCACTCCCGTAACTACACTCCCAAAGGTCACTGAGTGGGCTTTAGGGGAAGATTGCAATTTGAACTACAGTCTTTGTGAACCTAGCTTCGCAACGGTCACTCCTTCACACAGACTCTGTATTGTGGCTGTGCATTTTTTCTTGTCCTTCTACTAGTTGTGCCTGTAGTAATGGCAGTAGTAACAGGATCCCCCCCTCCCGTATGCATGTGTTTATGTTTGTAGTCCCTTTCCCCCATGATCATTCTTTGGAGTAGGTAGGAGTGGGTTCAAAAGCCTGAGGTCTATTTGTCTGCATTTTACAAGACAGCAAAAGGGAAGAAGGAAGGAGAAAAACCCTCTATCCCTGAAATCATCATTAAGTGTTAGAAACAGTTGATCATGTCAGTTTTCTAAAGAAAGACGATGGTTGAAGATTACCTATAGTAGAGAGAAATGCAAGGGACTGGAGAGCATGGCATGGCAGAGGAGAGCGCAAAGGCATTTGACATTGATAACCGCTGGCTGCCTATTCGCTTCCGGGCTCAGTACAAAGGGCTGGTTATCACCTATAAAGCCCTAAATGGCTTGGGCCCAGAGTACCTGAAGGACCGTCTCTCCCCATATAATCCGTCCCGCACACTCAGATCTACTGGGCAACAGCTACTCAGAGTTCCAGAGGCGAAATTATCAATAACCACAAAGAGAGCGTTTTCCACCTCGGCCCCTAGCCTCTGGAACTCGTTGCCCACTGAGCTCCGTCTCACCGCCTCCCTTGCTTCATTTAAAAGGGGTCTCAAAACTCACTTGTTTGAACAAGCATACCCCTGATACCTTCCCCTCATTGTGACCCCCCCTCCCCCTACTTACTCAAGGCCCTGACACGCTGCTATTGTAATTGTCATATTGTTATATTGTTTTTAATACTGTTTTATCCATTTTAGTATGTTCATTTCTTATGTTGTACACTGCCCTGATCGTAGGAAGGGTGGTATATAAATAAAGTTTTATTATTATTATTATTATTATTTTCAGGAGATTCTAACATAACGGCTTGGAGTGAGTGTATGGAAACCATTCAGGTGATAGGGAGCATTTTGGTACATATGAGGCAAATGAAATCCTGCTGTACTTTGGGAATTTATTTTTTCCATCTCACCATTTTAATGTTTAGGGCATTTTTCAGCTTCTATGGCCATGCTGGCTAGAGGATTCTATGAGTTAAGATTCCAAAGAGTTCAGTGTCTCACAAAGTACAGATTTTTTTCAACAGATAAACCTAACTGAAGATAAAAATGAAAGAGAAATCCTTCCAAATAAAATTTTTGTAATGGGTTCTATTTTAATTCATATTAATTAAATCCAAATGGGGCTCTTTTGTATTAATTCTTTTAAAATTTTGGATGAAACAAACATACATTCTTAATTAAAAGCCGAAAGCTCACTTCGGCACTATTGCACTGGAGGAAAAGGATTAGCTGTTGCCTCTCATGTACTTCCACATGTACTTCAAATAATGTTTAATATGGCAGGGAGATATATAAAATGAAACAAATTAATACAACTGTATTAATAAAGTCAATAATTTAGAGCAAACAATATTAAAAAAATAATAAAAATGCAGTATTTATTCTCAGGTTTATCCTGCAAACATGCATCAGGTACTTTTACTGTTGTCAAAATGTGCATTGCATGAATTTTCTTCCACATTTCTTCCACATTGATTACTGCCCACTCTGATTATTCTTGTTATTGTCACTGTTGGTTGTTCAATAAAAAAAGAGAAAGAGGGTAAAATGGGAAATAGAACTCATGTAATGTGTTGTCTCAGAGGGAGAATGTTAGGACTTAAGTATAACCCTGAAAACAGCTCCAGAAAAGCACTGTAAAACAACTGTATGTTGTTCAATTAATTAAACAGATACCTCACAGTGGCCTCACTTTTGTTCTTTAACTATTCAGTGATATCAAAGTACCATCACTCATACCCGTGATAAGGATAAATATAAAGATGCACATTCAGTACTAAGGGGAAAGAAAAATTGACTGACTAGCCCGGAACAGAATATTGTTGCAAGAAATGCCATGAACTGCAACATGCCCAGTCACACTGGGAATGTGGTTTGCAAGTTCCTCCCTATGATATGAATGTTTTTTTAAAAAAATATTCTTCTCCATTTACCAGTTCATAGACATGTCTTTAGACTAAGGCTTGGCTGTGTGAGTAAAGGACTTCTCACATTTGTCAGCTGCCAAAGAAGGAGATGGCATTGGCTTATTTAGATGATTTTTGAAAATTGTTTTTAAAAAACATTTACCACTGCTTCAGCTGCAATCAGTACTACATAGGACAGTAGTAGTGTTCTCAACATCCTTGAACATCCATGTGGTGTCATGAGATGACATCTTTCCCAAGGGCATTTTTTTTGTACAAAGGAAAAAGATCTTCTGGGAACCATTCTCGGACATGGCATAGCATTGCCCCCCACTGGGAAATTCTCAAGGATCAGTAACGTCACTGGAGGATGCAGGGGATGCGGACTGCACTGGGTGACACCCCAGAAGAGGGATGACATCAGATCGGCTGCTTCTTCCCATGCGGGTGCCCAGGTGCTGCTTGAGGCTGCAGGCCCCTAGAAACCCCACTGGAAGCCTGGGGCTGGAAGCTCTGCCCCTGGGAGCCCTGCCCCCACACTACAGGATTCCTGCCTTTTGTTATACAGCACTCATGACTAGAAATAGAGGCAAAGCTTCTTTTTTTAACAGTTCGGAGAAGGAGTAACTGCACAACCTCTTCCTGCTTCATATATGTATAATCAGGACCACCTAAAAATGTAAGATATTTCAATCATATATATGTACACCTTTGAAGATCTCACAGAAATCTTGGGAGGCATTTTTGCCCTCCCCATTGAAAAAGAACCCTCAATGGAATATTTCATCTGGCACCCATTTGGTTGGGTGTTTGGTTGTTGGGGCTAAGTGTGTATAACATAGAAAAAGTTGTGGGAAAAATTGTTCATGTAATATTCTGGACATCTGTGCCCTATGGATATACTGGGAAAAGCATTTCCAGAAAGTCTGCTTAGAATGTATTTATTGTGAACCATATGTCTCTTGTTTCCTAATGATGCCTTGGGGAATGTCTACAGGGACCAATTACACCAGTTTCCTCTCACCCTTGACCTGTCTACATGATGCTGGGCCAAATCTCTAGCATGGAATATCTTCACAAGGGAAGGCCAGTTCTGCTCTCAATGCAATCTCCTCCTAAATCAGATTTTTAAAAAATTCAACTTTGGATCACAATTTTTAAGGAAAAACCAGGACACTCCAGAGCAATACCGAAGAGAAAATGATGGTGGTATGATGGTCTAAAGGTGTGTTCTGTTGCATTGGGTACTTCATGGTTTGTTTGTTTTTTTATTTCTGATAAAATAATAGGAATGTTTGGGAAGTATGCTTGCTTTCACTAGTATTTCTGCTTTCTTGGACCCTGTTGTTGCATATTTAAGACACTTATCTACAAATGTGTGTCATCATCATCATCATCACCATCATCACAACTTTGCATTGGTATGGTTTTCCCAGAATTATTTTTTCACATCAGCCGTACAAGTTTATAATTATCCTTTCTCAGAACTGCAGAACAAGTGTTAGTGTCAATTATCGTTTAATAGTTGAATTAATTAATTAAACCCCCCTCCCCGCCCACAATGTTATCTCGTAAAATCCTTTGCAAACCTGTGGCAGGGCAGCTTAGAGAGTCAATATGACAGAAGGGCTTAAGCCATCATTGAAAACTAGACATTCAGCCCTCTCAGAGAAAAACCTGGGAGCTGGGAGCTTATCAGAAACAGCTGTCTTGTTCATGGTTCTTTACTCTTTACTTTTCTTTAGACTTCCCATGATCCTGCATGAAGTGTAGCCCTGAATATGGCATATGATTATTTAGGAAGATTTATTATCCAGATAATATAGATGATACAAGAGTAGTTGTACCACCTGGTGAAAAGGGTAGGAGAGAAACAGATTGTGTTCTATGGTTAGGAAATTCCTTTCCATTCCCTACATTTCTGTCCAATCAGAATGCATTTATAGATTTTTAAAAATCAAATATAGAGGAGAAACAGCTATGTATTCTGAAAAATCTTACCATAGAGATACCTCAGTTAGCTGTCAGTTTGCAGGGATTTTTTGGCAAGGGAGTGAATCCATATGGCATGTGAATGGATTTGTACTCATGCAGATCTGATTCAAGTCTCTGCTTAGCCATGAAGCTCAAAAGAGGGTCGTAGGCAGGCCAGTGTTTAGACTAACTTATCTAAGGAAGTTAGATAAGGGTTGGATGTAAATATGATAACTTATAAATGGACACATACAAAAAAACCCCTCACAGTCCTGCTCTTTGTTCTCATACTTTATCATTTGGAGGCTGAGCCAACAGAGAAAATCTCTATCAGATTTTGTTTTATAAAAAAGCCCCATCCCTGGCAGCATTATAGGGGTTACCACAAAGTGTTCACTGTGTGATTTTGTAGTTAGTTCTGATTACCAAGGATCATCCATGTGCTCTGTATAAGAAACATTGAGTTCATTCATCAAGAAGTAAATAGTTCACTGCCCAGTAAAGATATGTTCCATATATGAGCCTTGGTTGACTGGAAACAGTAAAGATGGAATAAAGTAGGGACAAATGGTCAGTAAAATAGCAGCAAATGAAAGAAGGAAGTGCGAACAGTAGCAGAAAACCCTGAAAAAAAATTAAGGGATTGCTTAGAGTCTGTTTAGTGAACGTAAAATGATTACTTGGAGTGTATGAACCAGGGTTTGTCACTTTATCTTATCTGTCTTATCTTATTTTATGGCTTTTTAGCCTTATTTCCAAAGTGCTATGGCTTCACTGCAACTGAAGAATATCCTTAGAATAGTCCATAATTCATGTAATGGATCATTTGAACAGCCATGGTAATGAAAGCACATGCACTTCAGGTCAAAGTTTCTAGGGCTAAAATCTGATACAATGGAGGAGCTACATATTTTTGTAATATTTCTCAAGCACATTATTCCGTTTTTACCTATAGGTATTGGTATGTTTCTTCTTTCTTGAAGGAAGCAGAAAGTAATTTTAATAATTTTCTCCCTGCAGTTAAAAAGTCTTCAGAACCCAGAAAATAGAAGCAGCATTTCATGCAGAGAAAATAGTATTTTGTATGCAGAAAATAATATTCGACACATAAATATTATTTCTTGTGCAGATAATATTGTTTTCTATCCAAACCAACCCTTTATAAATTTTGCACAGAACAATTTCTCTATTACAGAATTTTCTATGCAAGAAACAACATTTTCTATGTATGAAATATTAATATTTTGGAGCAAATGTGTTTTTTGGATACAAAATATTGTATTCTGTGCAACCATGTGAGAAATATGTCCAGAGTAAGTCAGAGGCTGTGAAGATTCTCATAAACTCAGGATTCTCTTTGGTAGGGTTCCTAACACTCAAGAAATGTATTTTTTAACCATTTTGAGAAAACATTTTTGCATCTTCTTTCTACCCATAGTCTATAGTTGGCTTGTAACAAAATACAACACTATGCTACAATATAGTTTTCTGGATATCTCGGAACCATCTTGGATCAGATTATAACAAAAAGATTATTTGCAAGGAAGCTGTTTTAAATGGTCTCTGCTGTTTTACCATTATGTTGCAGCCTATACAATCTTAGTATGAGCTACTGTCTTATTTCTAGTCAAGGATATGACTGGAAATAATGCCTAAGCAATAATCAGGGGAAAAAATACTTATCAGCTTTTGATGGCTGTTTGCACTAGGACATCATCATTTTGAGAAAAGAAGTTCTGAGGAGAGAGAGGCCGAAAACAAATTGGCCAAAAGGACCATGCTGGGACCACACCAGTGCTTTTTGCACCGGAGCCAAAACAAATTGGCCAAAAGGACCATGCTGGGACCACACCAGTGCTCTTTGCACCGGAGCCACAACAACTCCTGGCCCTGATTTGGACTGCTGCCCTGGTCCTAAACTGTGTTGGGGAAGGAGCAGATTCTTCCTGTTCCTTTTTGGCCTGGTTCTTTGGTGATGGCGTGGTATCAGCACAGTTTCCAGCTGCATTTGGGGACATGAGTCATCTAAATACTACATCCCAAATGCGTCCGGAAACTGCGTCATTTGGCCCATCTGTTTCGGACGTAATTGTATGTGCTGTCTTTGTACTTTATATCAGTAACTGTGTATGGACCTTGGTACAGACTGCAAGCCCACAAACAACATTGTCTTTTTAAAGGTAAAAATTATATGATGCCCAATAGGACTTGATATATACAGTGGGTCCTTGATATCTGCTGGGTTTTGGTTCCAGGACCCTCTGTGGATACCAAAATCCATGGATGTTGAAGTTCCATTAAATACAGTGGAGAGTTAAATGGTGACCCTTGTATAAAATGGCAAAATCAAGGCTTGCTTTTTGGAATTTATATTTTTTTTTGAATATTTTAAAACTGAGAATGCTTGGATCCATGGATAAAGAATCCATGGATACAGAGGGCTGATTGTAATAGGTTTTTATCAAATCCACTACTGAGTAAGCATGAGGAGAGGGTATGCTATAGCACCATTCATAGTTAAGAATGTGTGAGGAATCCAAATTTAGTCTTGGGTTTGATGGCCTTCTCTTGGTCCATAACTCATGGACTCAGGGATGGGCAGAGGCAGGGGAAAATTTCAGTCCTGTAGGCTGTATCCGCATGTTCAATGTGGGCCAGAAGTGGAGTGATGTTGCCCCAACCGTAGCTGTATAAGCATTTTTGGCCATTTTTAAGCACAGGGAGATGCTTCTGGGGGCTGTTGAATTAAAGTGCAGCATCTGTGGGTAATGTTGGTGTGTTCTGGGCCATTTTTAGGCAAAAAATCACCCCCAAATTGGCCTAGAAAACATTTAATTGGGAGAGTTTGATCAGTCTCTAAGGGCCCCCACAAAAGAGGATTTGCACATGGTCCTTAGGCTGCACCTTCACCTCCCTAATATAGGCAAGGCAAAATTGTGTGTACTCTAGAATCCTACGATAGACTGATGATATAGATGTAAAAAAAAGTGTACACAGACAAAGCAAAAATAAATACAGTATGAGAAAAATTAAATTGCATCTTTGTCATTAAAACAGGACATGTTTTGTGCTCCTCCCTCATATTTCCCTCAAACATTTCCAACCCAACAATGATACCCAACAATGGTACTGGACAGGGATCAGAGGACATCTCCTGGTGTGGACTTTACGGTTGTGCATGTATAATATATTTAAGAATCTTAATTTGTATAATATGCACTGTGAATGGGGATTCACAGTCCATACTATACAAATTAGGATTCTTGGCATGATATAGTTATGAACTGAAGCAAGAGTCAGGTGCTTAATTTAGGAAGCCACCTGTAAGTTCCTGTGTTTCACCGGAACCATGTTGTAATTCAGAATATGCGTCCAAAAGCAAAGGTGTTTGCAAGTGTGAAGGCCTTCTGCTCTAGCTTTGTCATTTGGAAGAAATTGCCCATTAAATATGAAAGAGCTACAGTAAGTTTCCTGGCCTGTAAAGATTTACTCTTGGACTACTGAGCAACCTACAGATCTCACATTTTGAGCATCAACCTTTCCCACTGTCTTGGTTTATGCATTTAATATGCAGTGTGACATCTCCGTTTTGAATGCAGTGAGAATAATAAAGGCAGTTCCAGGGTTCTGTGTCCAAGCATCTCTGTTCCTGAGCTCCTTTCTGTAGCACCAATAATAATAATCCACTACTCACAATTGAATGTAGTTCTGATTTCTCAGATGCTTGAGTGATCATTTTCTTTTGTAATTGAGTTCCCTGTAGAATTCCTTTGCTCTGATCACCCACTCAGAAAACTAAGCATATTAATTTGAAAAACTGCAGGAGCATGTGGCCATATAATGGTGGTGGAGTAATTGTAAGGAAATCATTTACAACAGACTTATTTTCATCTAATAAAGCCTTCAGTGATGGTTCAGTTGCATGCTGTGAATGTGTTAAAGGAACTGAATGTTTGTGTGTGTGTGCGATAAGTTGAATCTGATAAAAGCCAGTACATTTTGCAGTAGGTTTCACAACACATGTATATTGTTCTTTTTAAAGTGTAAGTTAATTTTTTTATGTTTTTCAAGTGGTGAATGATAGCTGAGATCAAATTGAGAATTTTAATCTGTGGACGTATTATGTGTTGGGCAAATGCACATATTTACACTACACATATATACACCGGTCTAAACAGTTACAATCCTTCCAAGGATTCCAAATTCTGGAACTATTTAGATTGCTGCTGCTTTTAATCTGATCTGACTATTTGTTTGGTCTTGTTTTGTTTTGCTACTGAAATTTTCTTCTCCATGCTCACCATATTGTCCACTTGGGAGGGGTGTGTAATACTGAGAAAACGTGGCTTGGTCAAGGCAAAACAGGATAGCGTTTTGAGCAGATACATTCAATTGCTTTCTGAATCAATAAAAATTTTGTCATCACTTGAACCAGTGGGTCTTCTGTATCCAGCCGGGGTGAGGAGTTGGCCCATATTGATCATTGTCTCTTCAAAAGTTCTACAGGTGAGAGCAAGACTGTTTAGTGGTGACTCAGAAAGGAGAGATGTAGTAGTGATGAGGGACTTCAACTATCCGGATATTTGCTGGATGTCAAACTCAGCCAAATCCTCAAGGTCTAGCAAATTCCTCACTTGCCTGGAAGACAATTTCATTGTCCAAAAGGTGGAAGAAGCAACAAGGGGATCAGCCATCTTAGATCTTATCTTAACCAACAGGGAAGACCTAGTTGATGGGGTGCAAGTGGTGGGATCCTTAGGTGGAAGTGACCATGTCCTCCTGGAGTTTGCTATACAGTGGAAAGATGAAGCTAGGCATAGTCAGACACGAATTCTAGACTTTAGGAGAGCTGATTTCAATAAACTTAGAGAAATACTGGGGGTGATCCCATGATCAAGAATACTAAAAGAGAAGGGAGTTCAAGATGGATGGGAGTTCCTCAAAAGGGAGATACTGAAAGCACAATTTCAGACAGTCCCAATGAGGAAGAAAAATGGGAGATGTCTCAAGAAACCGGTATGGATGACTAAGGAACTTACAACTGAGCTAAGTTTTAAATGGAACATGTATAAAAAATGGAAAAATGGGGAAATCACCAAAGAGGAATTCAAACAAATAGCCAGCACATGTAGGGTTAAAGTCAGAAAAGCTAAAGCGAAAAATGAACTCAGGCTTGCTAGAGAGGTTAGGAACAATAAAAAGGGCTTTTTTGGATATGTCTGCAGCAAAAGGAAGAAGAAGGAAATGGTAGGACCACTGCGTGCAGAAGATGGCAAAATACTAAAAATACTAACAGGGGACAGAGAAAAGGCAGAATTACTCAGAATTGCTTCAGTCTTCTCAGAAAAGGCAAAAGGTGCTCAACTTGAGGACAGTGAAGAAGGGGACAGAGTGGGGGAATTTCAGCACAGAATAAGTAAAGAGACAGTACAGGAATACCTGGTTACTCTAAATGAATACAAATCTCCAGGACCAGATGAACTACATCCAAGGGTATTAAAAGAACTGGCAAAGGTGATATCGGAGCCATTGGCAATAATCTTTGAGAACTCCTGGAGAACAGGAGAAGTCCCAGCAGACTGGAGGAGGGCAAACGTTGTCCCCATCTTCAAAAAGGGAAAAAAAGAGGATCCCAACAATTATCGTCCAGTTAGTCTGACATCAATACCGGGAAAGATTCTAGAGCAGATAATTAAGCAGAGAGTCTGTGAACATTTAGAAGCCAATGCCATAATCACAAAAAGCCAACATGGGTTTCAGAGAAACAAGTCATGCCAAACGAACCTGATCTCTTTTTTTGATAAAATTACCAGCTTGGTAGATGAAGGGAATGCTGTGGATATAGTTTACCTCGATTTCAGTAAGGCCTTTGACAAGGTTCCCCATGACATTCTTGCAAATAAGCTTGCAAAATGTGGGATAGACAAGTTAACTGTTACATGGATTTGTAATTGGTTGAGTGGCCGAACTCAAAGGGTGCTCAACAATGGCTCCTTTTCATCCTGGAGAGAAGTGACCAGTGGGGTCCCACAGGGTTCTGTCCTGGGCCCAGTGCTGTTCAACATCTTTATTAATGATTTGGATGACAGAATTGGGAGCATACTTACCAAATTTGCAGATGACACTAAACTAGGAGGAGTAGCTAATGCCCCAGAGGACAGGATCAAAATTCAAAATGACCTGAATAGACTAGAAAGATGGGCCAATGCTAACAAGATGAAATTCAACACAGAGAAATGTAAGGTTCTGCACTTAGGGAGGAAAAATGAAATGCACAGATATAAAATGGGGGACACCTGGCTGAATGAGACCACATGGGAAAGGGATCTAGGAGTCCAAGTAGACCATAAGCTGAACATGAGTCAACAGTGCGATGCGGCAGCTAAAAAGGCCAATGCAATTTTAGGCTGCCTCAATAGAAGCATAGTGTCTAGATCAAGGGAAGTAATAGTGCCACTCTATTCTGCTTTGGTCAGGCCCCACCTGGAATACTGTGTCCAGTTCTGGGCACCACAATTCAAAAAGGATGTGGAGAAACTGGAGCAGGTCCAAAGGAGGGCAACTAAGATGGTGAAGGGACTGGAAACCATGCCCTATGAGGAACGCCTTAGGGAACTGGGAATGTTCAGCCTGGAGAAGAGAAGGTTAAGAGGTGATATGATAGCCCTGTTTAAATATTTGAAGGGATGTCATATTGAGGAGGGAGAAAGCTTGTTTGCTGCTGCTGCAGAGACTAGGATGCGGAATAATGGATATAAATTGCAGGAAAAGAGATTCCACCTCAACATTAGGAGGAACTTCCTGACAGTAAGGGCTGTTCCACAGTGGAACACACTCCCTCGGAGCGTAGTGGAGTCTCCTTCCTTGGAGGTCTTTAAGCAGAGGCTGGATGGTCATCTGTCAGGGATGCTTTGATTTGGAGGTCCTGCATGGCAGGGGGTTGGACTAGATGGCCCTTGTGGTCTCTTCCAACTCTATGATTCTATGATTCTATGATTCTATGACTCTTAAGGTGTTAGAGCAGGTAGTTAATACTGTAACAATGTTTACCCCCGTTCATTCATTGCTTATAGTGAAAGGAGATAGCCATTCTGGGATGTCATTTCACCCCAGAATGGTCTTGGATAATACTATGCTAAAGCATACTATACTATGCTTTTGTGAGGCATTTAGCCTTCTCTGTCAGAGAGCTCTAGTACCACAATAAACTACAATTCCTAGAATTCCATTGCACTGAGCCATGGCAGTTAAAGTGGTATCACACTTCTGCAGTGTGGCAGCAGCCTATATATAACTCCAATGAGCTCACAATAATCTCTTGCCATGGCACTATTACTGCAGACTGTTGGGAGATCCATGGCCTGTATTGCACAGAAAAGCTATCTAGGGCTTTCTAGATTGTCAGGAAAGTGTGACATGAAGTTGCCTTTTCCTTAATGCTTAGCAGCTGCACCACAGCCTTTAGATGGAGCTGCTCTGTTCCACAGTTTTTAAAAAAGAAGCTGGGAAAACCAGCACCTTTTTAAAGGCGCTTCTTCTCCCCTAAAACGCAAAAAAAAAAAAAAAAAAAAAAGCGTTTTCATGGCACACTTTCCCTTTTTCTCATCTAAAGGCTAGAGTTTCATGCAGCCATGAACACACTTCTTTTTGCCAATCTAGAAAGCCCCAATGAGCCCAGAACAGCTGCCTTCTTTCCCAACTACATCTCATTGCCACAATGCTTTCCCTACATGATCCTGTTGGAGACACACTGTCTAGCTTTTCCCCGCTTAGTTTTGGTGTCTGGATTTCCAGACTGATCTAAAGCACATTGAACTGTGCTGTTCTGGAACTGAGCTACGCCAATTCAATATGCCTGGGGTCTAAATCTGCTTTATTTACTTTGTTATTCAGGATTTGTCCTAAGCTTTATTTTCTATCCATCACTGATGTGTGCTTTTGGGGAAAAAAATGAAGCAAAATAACGTCTTGAAACATTATGTGTTTACCGGTCATTTTAAACCACAAGCCAGCATGTTTGTTGGTCTGGCAAGTACAGAAGTGGCATAAAACTGATCTTAAGTTTGAGCAGCTATAATTTAGGTCTACAAATTATGAGGGGCACATTTTCTATATAAATTATATATAAATTTCTGTATAAATTTGTAGTCTGTTCAAGGTTGTTGGTGAAGGCTCTATGGAGCATTTTGCATTAGTTCTACATGCATCTCTGAGCTATTGTTGATCAAGATGCATTAGTACTCATCAAGCCTACATGCTGATATGACAAGACCCAGTTCAGCAGAGGCAAAAAGAGCAGGAAGGTTATAGCAGTGAGAAACAGGCATCAGTGCCCCAGAGAAATACTGAAACAAGAGCTTTTGGCACTGTTAAATCAGGCACAAGCTTCAACCTGTTGGCATGCATAGGCATAACCTGTCCTCAAATACCCTGTCCTCTACAACAGGCTAGCTATCACTCTCTTTAATTCAGGCAGTGAGGTTAAAGCCAAAGGATAGAATAATCTCTGTAAAGATATAAATAAATAACTACAAGGAAATGCATTCTGGGCATCTCGACATAACCTTGGTGTTAACATTTACGCATGATAGGCTGGCTTAATGTGATATTATAACGAAAGGCTGAATTTTTGAAGCCTTTCCCCTTTTTCTGCGCCTCTCTGTGAAGTCAGTTTTAGTTTTCTCATAAAAAAGCTCTTGTTTCCATTTCAGCAATCAAAAATATCCTTGGAGAGGAGGAGGTGGGAGGAAAGAGAGGGAGGAAGGGTTTGAGTGTGTGATGTGCAGGTGTATGTACACACACACACACACATTACATTTTTAAAAATCAAATTAAACATTATATTCTATTGGGCATGTTCCTGCCATATTTATATATATTAAAAAAATACTAGGATTCCTTGGTACCTGTGCATTTTGGTTTGCTTTTTTTCTATTGATAGCAATATCTGTGGCTACATGATAAGGTAATCTCTATAACTGAACCTTTTAAAAAAACCAGAAAGTATTTTCCATACCAAAAGGTATTGTTTTCCCATGAATTGGTCCTTTAATGTTTTGTGCCTATGTGATGGAAGGAGGGTTAAAATAGAAATTAGTAACATATAATCACTAAAAAACATTAAAAAAACCAGCTAGGTTCAAAATGGTCCAAAGTTTATTTCACTGATATTGAGGGACTTATTCTAAACTCTCTTTGGAAACTGAGTATCAGTGGAAGAAACTGCATTTAGATCTGAGCCGAGAGGCTTTTCAGTACTCCTGCCTCTTGCAATGCCTGGTGATGACAGCTGCGATGTCCACCAAGCTGTGCTCACTTGTCTTGGCAGGCTCCACTCACATATTTTGGTCGGTTGTCAAAATATGCTACAGCTTAGGAGTTGGAAAAATGACTAACACAATATGCCTCTCCCTGTTCACTGCAAACATAAACCGATGCGCCACAGATAACACTGGACATAATGGAGGAAAACGAAGTCCTAATATAGTTGTGACGTGGGCCAAAATTTTCATTGTTTTTTTCTTTAATGATCCTAAGATGAGAAGGCTCTGAATTTGATTGGAGCAGGAGCAGGGGAAGTAAGAGATTTAATCTTTTATTTGTAGGCTATTAATTCCTGGAGGAGAGAGAAAAATTGAGATCCTGTCAACAATTGCCCCTCAAACTGTTTTCCCCATAGGGTACAAATATACAGAGCTACATATCCCTCCCAACCCAGTGAGAAAACAGTGAAGAATTATCTGGAAGAGAAAGGGCTAGGCACCTTCTCACCCTCCCAGTGCAAAGTTGAAGTCCAGAATGGCTGTGTTAAGCAATAGGCTGTCAAATGCACTGTCTTGTCTCCTGCTTCTCATGCGATACTGCTCAGATGGCTAGTCACCAATGCAACTGAAGTTATTTTTTACTACAAGATGTGTCACAGCATCCTTTCTTCCTTCATGTTTTGTTTCATCAGTCTCTCTTTCCAGACCTGAAAACTTCTCTATGCATTTTCACACTAGAGGTAATGGCTTTTGACTTTTCTTCTCTGAAGACTGATGAGGCCACTTAAACAATGGTTGGATTATTTTGTTACGGCTCTTGCAGACATATGAAATCACCTTATGTTGATCCAAATCACCTTGCCCTCTCTGCTTGGCTTCAGAATGGAACAGCTGCTATTAGTCAAAGGTCTTTCCTGTTGGAAGTGTAGAACAACACCAGCACAGAAAACTAAGTGCCTAGAGGGGGCAGTAGTAGCACAGATAGAGGATACTAAATAAATACTAATAAATACTAATAAATATTAGACTGTCCCTTTCTGCTTACCTTGTCTGATGTGATCTTCCTTCTGTGGTGACTACTTTCAGGCATGACTTTACTTTCATGGTTTTCTGCCAAATCTTCTTTCACTGTCAACCATTTTTCTAGCTGCTGTTTTTTTTTTTTTTTTAAATCTCTAGAAGAGCTTCCTATAATAGATCCCATTTAAAAAACACGACCATCTGAAAAGAGTTTGTGCTTATTCCAACCATCAGTTTCCTATGCATATCCCACATTTTTAGTTGATTCTTCCTGAGAAGATTAAAAGGGTTATAGCTGAGCTTTCTTGCATACTGACCATGTTCTGTACCACAAGGCTATGGCCCAGCTTGGAGGCCAAAGCTGACTTTTGCCAGTTTAAAGGTGAAGTAGCTCTTGCAAGAGAAACCTAGAGTTTGATTTATAATCCCCAGATACCTACATTAAATATATCTGCTCTCTCTTTGTGGGCACACATATTTTAATATCTTTGCCTCAAAACCTTTTCTAAAAAATAAATCTTGCTCTTCACACTTAAAATTGTGGTGTATCTGACTAAAAATTACTAGGTGATGAAAGGATTTTTCACCAAATAGATAAGTCCATTGATCATGGATTTGCTGTCTATGTCCACTGGGTAAAATCCGTCTTTTGTTCGGTGTCTGCTTAGAAGCTTTATTGTGCCCTTGCTAGTTTGGTGTTGATTTGTACATTTATCATTCAACTTACTGGGTTTCTCTGCAACCAATGCATGTTATTAATAATCCCAGAGGACCTGGGTCAGAAGTTGAATGTCTATTTTCCCCTCCACTGAAATTCAGGAAGAAGTGTCAAGGCATGTGAGAAGCCAGGCCTGATTTTCAACATATGTCATTCAAAGTATATTGCATGTGTTGACACAAAAGGATGCCTTTATCTTTTTTTTATTTTATGGGGAAAAAGAGAGAGAGAGAGAGAGAGAGAGAGGTAGACTGATAAATCAGAAAGTGTCTCTTCTGTTTGAAGCTCAATAGTCTATGAGTTCTGTTCTTCTGGAAAGTTGTAGCTGATTTTAAAATAAGGTACAAATAGCTCCCAAAGGTCTCAGTCTTTGGCATTATTTGAAACAGTGTTATCACCATGGAGAAATGTCATTCACTAAGCTCCAAAGGTAGGGATCTTTTTTTCTAGACCAACAGAAATGATACACTTTCAATGGCTTAGAATTCTTTTAACAGTTTTCTTCTGAGAGAGTTTGAAGCTCCTTGAGGAATTTAAATGGTTGTAGTTGTGATGCAAAATGGGATTGACCCACACTTCTTGGATTAATATGAAGACTGGAAAGTAGCTACCCACCAGATTTCACACCTCTTGTAACATGATGAAACTCCTGGCAGTTTGAGCAGATCAAATATACATTTATATATATATGTTTAAGGGAAAATACATGTCTAAATATATTACATAAATGCATATGTCAAAATAATATACCGTTCTTTATAATTGTTAATTCTGTCATTTAATTATATTTAGTTCTGTCATTTGAGGGTTTTCTTAACAAATTAATGCAAAAATTGAATGGAATTGAAATTTAAAACGATTGGGTTTTTTTTAAAAACGAAACAGTCTGGAAATAATCATATCAATCATATTTGTCATGTCTCTTTTTGAAGCCTACCTATCGAACACTTCATGTTTTTCTTTGCATTCTCCACTTCAATGGAAAAGCTAAACTCTTTCTGTACACAGCAATTCCTGAACTGTGTAGTGTAAGAGAATCCTAGATGTACCTCACCTTAAAAGAAGGCTTCTGTGAGCCTAATGTACCAATCTTTATAGACAAAGTTGCTTGCTGATCCTGCTCATTGATACAGAGGCTGGAAGACAGTTTCTGTATGCTTTGGTATTGTGTGGATGCACAGCCATGCTGAGTGGTCACTATTAGACCAGCTGAGGAAATTACAGTCCCGGAAATGAAGGTCTCACTTCATGAAGACAAGCCGGGTCTAATAGAATTACCCAGAGTGGGATGAGGTGAAAAAAGCAGAAGGACTTTTAGTTTGGAGCGAGGAAATTTAAGCAGGTTAGGGATTACTGCGGTGTGCTTGCTTTCACATCCCTATAATACCTCCTCAATCACAGACATGGAAATAAGGAGATTATTTAAAAAAAAAACAAACCTCACTATATATATCACCAGTGATCTCTCCTTCAGAAGAAAACTCACCTTATAAAATGCTTCCTCCAATTTCCCACTGTTCACTGTGTGTGCAGGCATGCAAAATAAATGTTTCAGATGCTGAGCATGATATATATGTAAAGAGATCCTCAACTGTGCATCAGCTGTAACACAATAAATGTCTGGTGGTAGTTTCAGTGACTAAATGCTTCTGTATTCAGAATAATTCCTTCCCTCTAGGAGACCTGACATAACTAGCTCAGTTTCCCTGGTATCCTATATTTCTGTCTGAAGAAAAGTATCCTCATAGTGGAGGTGGTGCTGGCAGCATGAAGATGTGTTGATTTACTAAATCCCCACCTACCGCCTGACCTGGCATAGCCCAGACCCAAGGTTTGCTGCTTTGGGGAAAACAAAACTGTGACTGAAATGTAGGACGTCATATGCTTGATTTTAGGGAAGGTGACAATGTCTTAAGTTGCAGCTGGTAGGCAAGAAGAGGACATTGACAATGTGATCAAAACAGTCACAACTGCTATTTGCTTCTTAAAATTATCAAGGAATAAACAAGGATCCACTAGAAATGCATTATGGTGGTGGGCATTATTATATATACTGTAACTGAGCCAAAAATACTGGCCATATCAAGAGTAACCCCCGTGCTCACGTCATACTGATACTTGAGCTTACCTGCCCAGAATGAAGCTTCAGGCTTCATTACATAATCCAGGTGACAGGAGGTCAGTATTTTTCAGCACCTTCATAGGTCAGCTGGATGATGTCTACAGTTGGCCCTCCTTATCCATGGATTTTTTTATACACAGATTCAAGCGTACACGGCTTTAAAAAAATATACATTCCAAATAGCAAACCTTGATTTTGCCAATGTGTATAAGGGAAGCCATTTTGCTATGCCATTGTATTTAATGGGACTTGAACATCCACAGGTTTTGTTATCCACGGGGAGTCCTGGAATCAAACCCGAGCGGATAACAAGGGCCCACTGTACATCGCCTCACTATATGGCTGCCAATTACAAGCACCTCCCCGCAATCCTGGGAGAAAAGGACTGGGCACTATTTATCCCCGTGCTAACATTAGGAACGGTGTATATTTTCAAATATGATCCTTAGTTAAACAGAGAGACATACCTTTTCTTTCCTTCCTGCCACAGGAAAAGCTTGACTCCTTCCTCCTTGTACAGTTGGTTACTGTGAGGGCTGCAATTTCTCTTACAAAGAATACATTACATCTCTCTGGAGAGGTATGCAGCTTGCTCACAGCAGTGGTGTATGTGTGTGTGTGTGTGTCCTTGCCTCATGTCATGTAGGTTGTGCTCCAAATCTTGCCAACCACATTTCATTGTGGGTCTTCCTGACCCGTGTGAGATTTTGATGCCACTTTACCTTCTGAGGCTGGATTGGGAACACATAGCCAACATTGTAAGAATAAGAATAGAGAGGAAAAGAACATTGAAAACTGGAAAATGTTAATGGTAAACACACAACATATTTCCTGAATGTTGAGGTGCCCTGACAAGGAGAAACCTGGACTGACATGATTTTTTCAAGTTTGAGATTAATTCTGTGCACAATTTGTATGTGGTATTTTTGTGTGGAAAAGAGCACTTTCTGCACAGAAAATGTTTCTTTACATAAATATTACTTGCTATCTAGAAAATGCTGTCTCCTCTGCTGCTTTCTGTTTTTTTTAAAAAAAATCCACGTGTAAATTTTTCAAAGGATAATTCCCCAACTGCTCAGGAATACATATAAATATCAATGATCATATTAATTTATACACCACTCCCAACCACTGCCAACAAACAAAATTGGGACTGATAATGGCACTTTGCTATAAGAAGACAATACTAGGACAGAACTGTGGTTTCTCCTCAAAAGTACCATGTAAAAAGCTTGTGGAGACTACATCCTACACTGTGAATAGTCGTTGAAAGCTGTAGCGTTTGAAGCCCTTTTCACAGCAGGAAGAAAATTACTCATTTCTTGCTTTGGGAATGAAATTAGTAGAGGATTTCCTGGCTACCCAAGAGGCAGTGAGATAATGCTACCTCTCCCAGCCCCAGCCACCTCCCCAGGTCTTGGCAGCCATTCACCACGGAGTTCAAACTGGAGTTGTAAAGCAGAATTGTGCAGTTCTTTGGAGGGTGTAAAGAAAAGCCAAATGTTTGTCCATACTTCTGTTTCATTTATATTCTTTCTCCTCTGCTTTGTTTCCGTCGACTTTCACAGCAGCTTACAGTGCCTCCAGCAAGTAGCTTTTGGTATGGTTGGCAGGGCACTTGTATAGATTAGCTTTTGGTGTTATGCACCTCTCAGTTTCCTATTGGCAGTGTGCATAGAAATCAGTGCCACATACACGCTTCTTGTTGGCCTGCGGCCTCCTCTGATCCACATGGGCTCGCTGGCTTCCAGCTTCAAGTTCACAGTTCGTTTACACACAATTGCCTAGAGAAACAGACAGCCCTGATTATTTTTATTCTCTTTGAAAAGTCTCTCATTTAGCATTGGCCTGGCATCTCATGGTGTGGAAAACATTTATTTGGGGTTTCTTGCCTTGAAGTGCATACGACACGGCAGAGAGCTGTAATAAGGGACACAGGCTGCATCTGCACTGCAAAAATAATGCGGTTTGATAACACTTTGTCATGACTCAGTTTTATGGAATCCTGGGTTTGTGGTTTGTTATATTCCTCTGACAGGGAAGGCTAAATATCTCACAATAATACTACAACTCTAGAATTACAGAGCATTGAGCCATGCCTGTTAAGGTGTTACCAAACTGCATTATTTCTTCAATGCAGATGCAGCCACTGTGAAGACAGAGGAGTAAATTGTACAGAATTTGGCACCTTTTTGGTAAAGAGAAATCGAAAGATCGTACAAAAGACGGATCATTTTTAGAATTGCCATTTCTGTCTGAAATTTTATTTTGAATTTGCTTGCTTGCTTGCTTGGTTTTGGCAAAGAGGGCTACAGTTAATTGAGGAATGGTCAAAAATGTCAGGCCAGGAACCATTGCCAATATCTAGAAGGAATGGACAGCTAGACAAGTAAGACAGAGGGGTTTGTTCCCCTGAGTCTGCTACAAGTGCTACCTGTGCTTTTTCAACCATGTCCTGTGACAGCCAGAAAGCTTGCTCTTTTATTTTAAATGACAGCTTAGATTCTCCAGCATACAAATGCATTTGGTGGATGTCACATTCCCAGAGGAATGACCTTCTCATTTGGAAATGTGGGAGCTTCATTGTCTCACATTTCTTCTTCTATTTCTCGATGTGGTCATCTTATTTTTTTACCATTGAATGTGTTTGCCATGTTGTGATATATTTATGTCCAGGAGAACACTGTATATGTTGTTTAAATAATTTTTGCAAAGGTTAGAACATTCTTAATTGTTTCCCCTACATTTCTAAATAGGAAGGAAGATGTTTTCTAATTACTTTCACAACTAACTAAGCTATCCGTAAGACAGAAAGAGATCCTCCAGCCATAAGCAACCTCAAATCTTCCTTTCTCTCTTTTTTTTTAAACCAAGAAAATAAATTAGCTTAGATCTCTCAACTAACGTGGATACATTAATTAATGTATCCCGCACCACCATTGTACAATTAGAAATATTGCCAGTGTCCAAATGCATGGTTCTTACATCTGTTAGGAATGAAAAGGAACAAAAGAATTAATGCTGATGGTAATTTAGACTGGCATACCAAGAAAGACAGAGAATGGCAGAATGATCCCTTGGCAACAAAAATGAGGCCAGAGATCATAACTGAGAACCGGGGATAATAAATGATGGGAACTTTTCTACCCTTCTCTGTTCTTTCTTAAATTTATGCCATGACCTGATGAGTTGTGCTGATTAGCACTGTGCATATTCTTTTTTTTCTTTTTCCTTTTTAAAAAGAAGCAATGTATTCTTTTTGAGAAATTTTTCGAAGGAAGTTTTTCAAACATTTGTCACCTCTTATGGAGGCGGGGGGTGGTTGGGTTAGTTCTAATACCAGCCACTTGTATAGTTTTTAAAAAGCATATATCCATAGAGTCATTTCAATTGTTCCCAGATAGCATCCAGTATAAGCTTTAAAAACAAATGTGTGTGTATGTGGTCGGTTGTATGTGAGGACATCTGTAGTGGGCATTATAAAGCCAGCCAGTTTCTCTGAAAGGCTTGGCCTTGCCGTATCTTCAGATTTAATGGGATTGCTGAAACCTTTGTTCACTTCATGTAAAGGTATGAATCTCATGCATATAGTGAAAATGTATCTATATGTAAGATCAAGTGTATATTGCCGTACATAATATTAATGGCTAGTAGTCTCAACAGGTTTATTTCACACTCAGGATTAGGCAGGCAACAAGCCTCTGAACATAGCCACTGGGGAATGGCAGTGGTTCTGCTTGTGGGCTTCACATTGGCATATGACTGACTGCTGTGAGAAGCTGGATGTTGGACTAAAGACACCTTTGATCTGATTCAGCAGAGCTGCTCTTCTTTTCTTATGATCTTGTACCTGTATATCCCTACCCTCAGGTCAGCATTTACCCTTTAAAAATCCAAGTACATCCTCTATCAGAATACCTCTCCTTCCAGTATTTTTATTTAGTTGTTTCTCCTCTTTCTCCCAACATTGATTTGCAAGCCACTTCATCCTTGGTTTTGAGGCAAGGGGAATGGGCAAACTCAACACCATGTTTCTTCCTTTGGTTGTTCTATAGACCAGGAAAGAATGACACCAAGATGGTGCCTAGGCTTTTCTGAGCAACTCTGGAACAGGTTAAGGATACCCATCTTACCTTTCTGATATAATGTCTACTCAGTGCTCCACATCTTCTCATAGAGCTGATACTATCCTGGCACCAGATTCCACTCCATTTTCATTAACGATAACTTCCTCCAAACTGTGGAAGAGAAGACTATTTAGAATCTCTCTGTTGTTTTTGTTGTGTGCCTTCAAGTCATTTCTGATTTATGGTGATCCTAAGATGAACTTACCATGAGGTTTTCTGGGGTTGAGAATGTGTGACTCAATAAGGTGGGTTACCATGGCTTGATACCAAAGTCATAGTTCACTCCTCAAACCACTACACTATACTGGCTCTCTGTACAGTAAGGTATACAGTCTGCCCTCCTTATTGGTGGACTTGCCATCCACAGATTTAATCATCCATGGACACCAAGCCTCTGTTTTTGTTAATGGTGCCACACCACCATCAAAATGAATGGGATTTAAGCATGTGTGGATTTTTGTATCTGCGGGACGGGGTGGGGGGAGGTCCAGAACAGATCCCCCCCATGAATACAGAGGTCCAACTGTATTATCTATTCTCTGTACAATAAGCTATACTGTCTATTCTATATTGTCTATGCAAAATCTAGACAATATAAGAGAACTACATTATTATTTTTTCATTAACTGTTCTATTACATGTATTTGAGTAAATAGTTGCAGGAAATACTTGGAGAAACCTGGGACCCTCTGCACATTTTGTGGAGTATTCAGCTTCTAGCACTTCTCCCTCTGGCAGGCTTGTGCTCTGTTAGACTGGCTTTACAGACAGAATTAATCACTGGCTTGGAACATGAAATCATTATTGCTGTATTTGTATTGGCAGAACTTTAATATTTAAACCCTTCTGTCAATTTGTGGAACCTTTGAGGGGAAAAAATATGGTGTGAGCACAAGGTGAGCACAACATGCTAACTTGCTAACTTATATTTTCTTCTCTTTGTCATTCTTCATTATTTAAAGATAAATTTAATGATAAATACTTACAAATCTTTTTTTTTCTTTTCTCTCTCTCTCACTCTAAAATGGTAACTCCTCTTTGAGAAATGAGCCTCAAGCCAGGTTCACCAGCTTTTCTTGTTCTGAATGCTGATGTTTCTGTATCCCTAAGTTCTCTAGCTAAAAGGAAGGCTTTTTCAAATTTTTCTATTTTAACAGGCTAACCATAAATCCTGAAAATAAAGCTCATTTCCTTCTGTGAGTTACACTGCTGCTTATTAAGACAAAGTTTGAGTAAATTTTATACCATTCCTAGCTTCACTTTAAAGGATATAATGAAGTCTGAACATCTGTCTCATACATTTAAATAGACGTAAAGTGCACGGACACTTTATGACCTGCCTTCTTTCATCTTGTGTGAATTTGGCGATAGTGACGGGACTGTCTTGAGTTCTCTATCGTAAGCTGTGAGCCTGCAAGTATGGATACTTCAGAAGGGTTATTAATGTTAGCAGCATCTCAGTCTCATGTTTGACTGCATTGCCAACTCGGATTCCAATTTGGGCAGAATCCACACAAAGTAGAAAACGTGGCCTATAATTGAAAGTAGTCTTACTTGCATGCTTGGAATCAGGTACAAACTACTGCATGCTGATTAAACAGAGGTCCTAGAAATCAATACACCTGATGTTATTATCTGGGTTAAGCAAAAGGGACAGAATCTGTTGGACATATTAAAAGCTTGGAGCAGAAGGGACTCTTACTCAACCCAACTGTATCCTCTACTGGGAGGGAGAATGAACAATTGAGGAGTTGTGCAGGAGCTGGCTGAGATCATAGGTCAGACCGTAGCTTCACCCGCACATCTCCAAGTTATCTCTCTCCCTGTCAGCTATCAAGCTCCCAAAGGTGCTGGAAATTCTTGCCAGTGAAGAGGGGAGGGATTCAGACCATAAAGTAGAAGCAGGCTTAGCTGAGGGGGAGGAATGAGGGTGTCTTCCCAGATGGAATGCATCTTCCTTTTCATTTCCCTGGGCGGGTAGAGCAGCCACGGTTGGATTGTCTCCCCCTCCATTCACTTTTCACTGGTAAGCAGCAACAGAAGTTCTGTCCAGGGCATGACAGAGGGGGGAGTTTGGGGATGGAGCATAAAAGCAAGAGAATAGCCCCCTGCACCCCATCTAAAAAGGGCCATGCTTGAATGTAAGCAGCACTTACATGCACACATTCCACTAACAGGATGGTCACCCCTGCCTCTCAAGCCCTAGAGAACTGACTTCAGCATCATAATGCTGTCTCGTGCACACATCATTTTCCGCCCTTGGCACGGCAGGAGAGTTCTGGGCTGGAGGCACCCCATACATAGCTGCAAAGGAGGAAAATGGAAGAGAATGGACTGTTGTAATTGTTTACAGGGACTTGATTCCCAAGAACAAAGTAAAGAGATCTGACTTGGCTTAATTGACATACTTACCTGTCATAGCAACTAAATATTTCTCCAGATCCAACAGTATTGGAGCTTCCCAAATTAATCCCTGAAACTTGCCAACTTAGGATCTGTTGGACTCATAGGAACAGTGACAGACTTGGGGCCCACTCACCCTACAGTATTATTGCACCAGACTACAAATCCCAGGATTACAAAAGACATGGTCATGGTAGTTAAAGCTCACTCCATCTTCCTAAACATGTATCATTCAAGAAAATGAACGCAAACACTGAAAGAGACCAGACTCAAACCTACAAAAGGCATCTGCGACTACAGTCCTTTACTCCCTTACCTCATAGTCGATTAACATGTATAGAATTGCACTTCTTAACATTTTTGAATGGCACCATAGTGACTTTGCAAAAAACCTAGTCAGGACAATAGGGAGAAGGCAACAACAGTAGTTAGTGGATTTTCATACTGACAGATACCTCTTGTGAACATCTTTAAAGCTGGCTGGCATCGAGGACAATACTTTGTAATTAGCAATGTTCAGAATGCTGGCATTTGTACAAAGGCAAATGTGAACTGACCAGCCAATATCCAAGTGTCATTATTAAGCTTTCTCTTCATTGTAAGTAGCTTTGGGGTGGGTCACAAACTGCAATAAGTTGCAATGAGATTTTATTTTATGTTACTTTATTGTTCCTCAAGGGACTATTTTACTGCTAAACTACACTGGTATATCTTTTAAATATTTAGCAGAAGGTCATATTTGTTCTATGCAGCTTTGGGTTTTGTGGTTGAGACAGAGGAGTTTTCCTCATGTCATTTTCCTCTTCCTCTTCTCCACAGCACCTTTGACCTTCTGTTGTGATCATCATTGTGTATATGTGCATACATTACAGCGTTACAGTTGTCGGTTTTGTAAAGCAAGCTGTGCTCTGGTGATGAAATCTGCCTGAAGCATCACCTATCTTATGAATTTTCTTTTTCTTTCTTTCTTTTTCTAATTAGTTTACTTCATTTTACAGCCTAGGAGGGGAAAAGACTAGCAATGATTAAAGATGTTGTGCTGGGGTATTTTGTATTTCTCATTTCTCCTTATCAATAACTCCCCACAAGGTTGTGGCAATATGTCCACCCGATGAAAAATTAATAGCCACAGGCTCCTTGTTACTGGGAGAACCTTATGATGTCCTGACAAGGGAGCTGCATCCAAACTACTTTGCATTAAAATTGCTAGGCACTCTTACTGGTCTGGGAGGTTATTTTACCCCAGTGTTGATCAAGAAGGAAATGAATTATGGCATTTCCATCACCAATTTAAAGAGTGACGAGCTTTTTTTTTTTTTTTAAAAAAAAAAATAAGGTGTCTTTACATGATATTAGCAGTTCTAATGATAAGGAATGAGATAACAGTGTTCATGGCATATATGTTCACTAGTGTGAAAACTGGAGAGCACTCTTTTAATGAGCATTTAGAAGAGGGTGGCTTGTTACACAACCAGGTAACAAACAATAGTGGCTCAAATTCTTTTTCTACACAACCTTTAAAGAGGCAGGGTCCTTTTCTAGTTTCATTCCGTTAACCCTAATCCATATGGGAAGAAACATAGGGAGTTACCACTAATGTTTATCTTTTTTTTTTTCCAGGTGAGATGATTTATATTTAAAATGTGTAGTATGCAACAGATATGTACAGATAATAAATAAAATAGAATAAAAATCTGAAATAGTGCAGCACATAATAGTTTCTGATAAATCCTAACCCTATCAGAAAATGGGGTGAAAGTTATAATTTAATACGACTTTAAAATATCCTTTGTGTAATGTTTAATGGATAAGGCAGTACAATTGCATGCTCAGGAAAGGGGCCAATTTCATTTGCACCGTTGTGATTTGGAAGCAGTGTAACTGCAGTTGACATTAACTGGGAGTCATTATTTACCAGTTCTGTACAGTACTGAGGTACAAATGTGTTAAGAAATAGTGAAGGAAGGAGTGAGACGGCAAGTTACTGTTACACGTGACAATTCAGGTTTGGCGATGTGACTGAAACATAATAAACTCCGCCCTTTTTCAACTTTTACATCTTCCCCCAGCCAACCATAGCTTTATGCTTGAATCCCATGTTGCAAAACAGAAAGAGACATAATAAGAGCTCTTTGCTCAATGTGAATTGCTTAGTTTTCAATATGGTGTACTGGTTTGAGTGCAGGACTAGGACATGGAATGACCAGGGTTTGAGTCCACACACATGGAAACCAACTGGCTGGACCTTGGGCAAGTCAATCTGCCTCATCTGAAGAGGAAGACAATGGCAAACCTCCTCTAAATAGATTTATGATGGGATTGTCATACTCCAGAGCTGACATGAAGGCACATAACAACAACAAATTTCTGTTCCTCTATAGTTTTTGAGGTTTTGGGGGGCCAGGAAGCTGTATTCTATAAGAGTTTATTCCTGATGTTTCACCAGTGGCTCTGGCTGGCATCTTCAGATAATTCTGGCTGAGCGCAGCATTTGCTGGATTTACTTGGTCTGTTTGTAGACCATTTGGAGGTTGGGTTTCCTCACCAAGAAGGACAGGAGAGACCCTGAAGATTTTCACACTTACCTGAATCACTGGTAAATCATTTCCCAAAGTGTTCCTTAATTGTCATGGAAATGGATCTGGCTGCAGCATTTGTTCAATGTTCAAAGAAAAGCAGGAAAGGAGGCAGATTTCTATGAACGCGAACTTAGTGTTAAGAGGGGGAGAATCTGCCTCCTTCCCTGCTTTTCTTTGAATGTTTAACAAATGTTGCAGCCAGATCCGTTTCCAATACGCTTAAGGAACACTTCCAGGCTTCACACACAGAGGCTTTTTGCTCTTTCAGCCACCTTCGGAGGACATTTGGGGAATGATTTACCAGTGATTCAGGTAAATGAGAAAATCTTCCCTCTCATGGCCGCAGATGTTTACCACATACCATGCACCTGCAGACAAGTCAACATAGGGACAACCAAACACAGTGTTCAAACATGAATCAAGGAATACAAGAGACACTGAAGACCAGTGTCAGCCAGAAAAATCAGCAGTGGCACAACATGTTATAAACCATCCTGGGCATAAAATGTTGTTTGAAAACACTGAAATTCTGGGCCATGCCAACAACTATCAGGTCAGAATGCACAAGGAAGCCATTGAAATCCATAAACACCTGGACCATTTCATCAGCAAAAAATAAACCCTCAAAGTAAACAAAGTTTGGCTACTGGTCCTGAAAAACACCAAAATCAAGACTCAACAAATGCTAATGAAAACCACCCAGGGTGAGGGGGGTTTCCCAGCCGACAACGGGTCACTAATTCAATAGACACCCTGAGGCCTTGCCATTCAACAATATAAAAATACACAGGTTAACATGCAAATTGCTTCTTCTCAACCAACAGTATATATACCCCACTCTCTTCCATGCCAGCATTCTCTGAAGATGCCAGCCACAACTGCTGCCAAAACATCAGGAATAAACTCTTCTAGAACAGGGCCTCATAACCTGAAAAACCCACAACTATGGATGCCAGCTGTGAAAGCCTTCGACTTCTGTTGCTCTGTTGGTTCCATTATTCTTCTGTTGAGAGAAGATTAGCATGATCCTACGTCTATGTTGTAGTCCACATATTTGAACGATTGTGTTTAAAAACAGAATACATACAGATATAGCAGAGACCAATGAGCCATTGAAAGGAAGGACTATCATGACTCCTGCTCCTTTTCCCCTTATTCCCTCTCCTTAATGCTATTTTGGAAGAAACACAAACTATTTTTGCAACATGTAAACCTGGTAATCCTTTAAGAGCCACATACACTAATGTGCATGATAGCCTGGATCATTTAATGCATGTTACTGATCTGTTGCAACTTTGTATGAATATGTGCCAGTTTATTAGTAGCACTGTCATAATGCCTATAAAATCATTGTATGATTACTTATTTGTGCAAACACACTGAGATTATGTGGCAACTGGGCCCTTCAGAAGATTTAGAAAAAGACCACATCCATAAAGCACTATATTTAAGACTATGAAAGAAATGACATCTTTCACTCCATTTGAGTAATGGGCTGAGTAGAAGTGATCCATCCTGGCGTAGCTTTAGACTATGACTTTGGAGACCAGGATTTGACTCCCTTCTCAGCCATGGCAACCCACTGAGTGACCTTGGGCAAGTCACACTCTCTCAGCTTCAGAGGAAAACAAAGGCAAACCCTCTATGAATACATTTTGCAAAGAAAATCCCTCGATATTGTTACCATAAATCGGAAATGGCTTGAAGGCTACAGAACAATAAAGTTTTAATCCAACTAATTTAATCAAATAATAATTTAGCAGACTACAAACACTTGTACCTCAGTAAGCTTTTATGATGTGTGATGTGCCTTTTTAAAGAGTTAAAGTTAGTAAAACAGTTAGCAGATTATTCCCTGACTTTGAGGATAAAAGGCTGTAGTGTAGTTTTCACTTGGGTTGTAAGCCTGAATCTGGAGTGAGTTTGGTTGATTTACCCTTATCAGGAATTCCAGAATCTTAAAACCATTTTTTTTCATGGGTAGCTGAGATAGTAACACCTTTGCTTTACAATAGTTTTGTGTACACAAACACAAAAATAAAATTCAAAACACTCTCTGGCCTCAAGCATTTCAATAAGGGAGACTCAACCTGTACCACTTTACTTTTAAAGAAGCAGTTTGCGTATCTGAATAGTATTCCTTACAAAACAGTTTTATAGAGATATAATCGACAAGTTCAGGTAAATGGTTAGCCTAGAAGCCTTTTTCCTAACATCTTCTGCCTGGAATAGAGAGCTTGGGAAAGTTACTATTTTAGACTACAGCTCCGTGATCCTGAGTTATAAGGATTCAGGATCCACTCCTTCTCATCCTCCTGCTCTAAATGGAGTATCTCTGAATTATGACAGCTAAATCTGTAAACTCAAATGGAATAGTAAAGACATTGTCTTTATCACTTCAGTGAGGCCATAGGCATTTTTTGCTGTAATGATGAAGAGGAAGAGAATAAAGAAGATACTGTGTGTGGGCATGGGAGTGTGTATATAGGGATAGTTTTATCAACATGGATGTTGTAAATGTGTGAATAATAAGACATAATTTATCATTCTTGGCAGTTGGAGCTGTCTTGATACATATAGTCAACCTGCCAAGAAAGTGTAACCATTTGTGTGAGTTCTCTCTTCCAACATGAATATGAGATAATAAGTATTTATAATAAGTAATAATAAGCACTAGTACAAAATATGGCAGCCAGGCTTTTCAGTGGAACACCTAGGAGAGAACACATTACACCTGTGCTTAAAGCTCTCCAATGGCTGCCAGTTAGTTTCCAGGCACAGTACAAGGTGTTGGTTTTAACCTTTAAATCTCTACATGGCTTGGGTCCATCTTACCTTAGGGACCACCTCTTCCCATATGAACCCCCCCCCCACACGCTTCGGTCCTCTGGGAGGAACCTATTACAGCCTATGAAGACCAGGTTGGTGCAGACCTCCCAGAGGGCCTTTTCTGCTTCTGCTTCTGGAATGACCTGCCGGACGAGATACGTCTCATTACATCACTAGACTGTTTCAAAACAGCTCTAAAGACGTATCTCTTCTGGCAGGCCTTCCCAGAAACTACATGATTCACCCGGCTTCTAAAATCTCCCAGCCAATTCCCTGCCCTCCTTCCCTCCATACTTTGTTCTACCCATGCTGTGGCCAGCAATGTGGTTTTATTTGTGTAATATGATGGTTCTATTTTATTGTTAGAAATTTAATTTTAAACCCAGCTAATTTAACCTTATTTTAAGGGGTGGGAGGTTGGGAATGGGATTATTGAATTATTTTAATGTAACTGTTTTTTAACTTTGTTGTACTCCGCCTCGATTGTCCTTACAGAGGGGCGGGTAAGAAATAAACATTATTATTATTATTATTATTATTATTAGTTTGAAAAAGCTTTTTAAATCATTTTAATTTAATTTTATTCTTTAAACTGGAGGCTGAATTGTTTTAATCCTGCAAATAGTTTAATTCTGTTTTAATGTTAACCTTTTGTATGTTTAAGTGCATCATTCTTTTAAATTGTGAGCAGCTTTAGTTCCAATTTGGGGGGGGGGGAGCACTATTATTATTATTATTATTAATAATAATAATTTATGGGGGGAAATCTGCATAAAACTACTATCATTCCCTTTGAGGCAAAACACACAAGGCAAACACAGAGGGGCTACCTGATTGATGGAATATCCCCCTGCAAACAGCTTGTCCAACATTTCTGTTTTGTAAAAGTCCCTGTAGCAAGGCAGCAGCCATCCTAGTTTATACAAAATTGCTATCTCAATTTGTACAAAAATCACTCTTTAAAAAAAAAAAAAACTCTTGTTGAGAGCACTAGAAAATATTTCTGCTTTGTGCAAGTAAAGCCAAAAAAATAGGATTTTGACAAGTGATGATTACATTGCTAGTATATTGTACTGTCATTGTTCTACGAAGTAACTTAGATCATTGTTCTTGAAAGGTATCCAAGGAATGGGTTGGAATAAAAATAAGCCCGAGATACAATACTCAGCCAACGCACCACTTGACACAGAAAGTAGACATGCATATGTCACAAAATACTCAAGCAAACAGCATTCACTGTCTTATAAAGCTCTTCTTAAAGAGGTATCTTTACAAGGCACCCCATTACTAAACTCATATTCTGATGTTTTGTGCAGTACAGGCAAGGGCATCATGAGGGAGTGCGGAGTGTGTGAACCACACCGGGTGACACCCCTGAGAAGGATTCTCACCTGGTTGCCCTCCACCCCCTTTGGAGTTTGTCACTAGCCACCCAGCTCAACATATTTCAAAACACATTTTATTCAAAATTAGTATTATAAGACAATGATATTTTGGCTGAGTGCACATTGTATACCAGGCTCAGGGTGGAGGGTGACCATGGAGCCTGACTGCTAACTCAGTCAGTTGGCTTTTAGGGATGATCCTTCTTTACATTTTCCTGCTGATCCATCCATCAGTCATGCCATGTGCTCAATTCTTCTGTCTGCATTAAGGGTGAGAAGAGATTTAACTGTACTCAGGCAGCTTGATAAACAGCACTGTTTTCACAATTCCCAAGACTGAAAATGAGCACCTTGTCTGGGTCATACCTTTGCTAGGCTTATAGGGTGCTTCCAAGACATAAAGTACACTCAAAATAATATGCTTTTTTTTTTTTTTTTTTAAAGTGCATTTCAGTCGAAGGAACTTGCAAAACCACCTCTGAGTATTCCTTGACTAAGAAAACCTTATGAAATGTATGGTTTGCCATAGGTCAACAGGCTAGTTGAAGACATATACATACACATAAGCAGCTAAAATATACAGCAACATGTTTGAACCAATGGCAGAAAGTTGCACCAGTTAGTTGAATTGTGCAAAACAAAATTGTACAGACCAAGAAAATGTGTAAGAAAATGTGCACAAATGTAAATATGAGCCACCACCTGATAGGAAAATTAAGAGGGGTAGGAAGAAAGTGCAGGTGGAATTGATAGAAATGAAACAAAATAAAGACTGAGAGATTTTCACATTCCCACTGTTCATACTTGAAAAAGGTTGCAATATTGTACAAAGCATAAAAATAGCTTCTCGTTGGGTGCTTCCAGATGGGCAGCTCCTGGAGCTATCAAATAATTGCTCTTCTGCTGTGAGCAAAAAGTGGAACTGAATCAGACTTTCAGACATACTGTGTTTTGTCCACCTTCCCCATGCAGTGTGTTCCATCCACACTAGCTGCACGACAGCCATGTGGGTAAGAAGATAGACTGGACCTTAGAAGCCATTAAACACTGCTCTTTTTTTTTAAATTAATTTGTGCTGCAATGTGATTTTGCAGTTGTTGTGAAACATAAAAACAGTTTTAAAATGAGTGTCTTTTCATAGGATTATAACTGAGAGGATCATATTAGTAAAACAGAGGTAAGCTGAAAGGTAGTTTTTTCCCCCAAAGTGCTACACTGCTCATCTGTTAGCAAATGTTCCAGATTGAGACTATGGAATAGAAGAAAGGGTTTGTAATGCTTTGCCTTCACAGTGGCCAAGATCTGTATGTCCCCTCTCATAATTATTTTCCCATATCGAATGTTGTTGTTGTTGTTGTTGCTGTTGTGTGCCTTCGAAGATATTTCCAGTTCATAACAACACTAAGGTGAACCTATCTTTGAGTCTTCTTGCAAGAATTGTTCAGGGAGGGTTTGACATTGCCTTTCCCTGAGGCTGAAAGAGAGTGATTCATTCAGGGTCACCAACTACATTTCCATGGTTGCATGGGGATTCAGACTCTGGTCTCCTGGAAATTAGTCCAACACTCAGACCACTACAGTGCACTGGATCTCTTGCCTTATGGTGTAGGTTCATAAGGATTCTGGATTAGTCGGAAACTGTCCATTACTGCAAAATTCCACAGCTTGGAAATATTATTTTTAGACTACAATTCCAGGATTCCCTAGGCACCATGGAAGTCTGGAAGTATAATCAAAAAGTAACATTTCCAAACTCTAGAAAAAGCCTGTAGACAACAACAATATAGTGTTTTCTGTAGGTTTTCCTGGCCACGTTCTGGAAGAATTTATTCCTAACATTTCGCCTGCATATGTGGCTGGCATTTTCAGAGGCTGGCACCCTCTGGAGATGCCAGCCACAGATTGCAGGTGATATGTCAGGAATAAATGCTTCCAGAACATAACCACATAGCCCAAAAACTCCACAGAAAACTATGGAGGCTGGCCATGAAAGCCTTTGATTTCACAATAATATAGTGATTCATTTCATTAATAATGATAATATAATTGATTTATAGCCTGCCTTTTCCCCAGGGAATCAAGGTGGGTAACGAAATAACAATAAAATACAAAGTATAGTAAAATATACAATAAAATTCTTCCAGAACATGGACACACAAATCAGACTGCAGAAATATTTAAATATTATTTTGAGAGCATAGAAAACCAGCATTAGCATACCTTATAAACTCATACATAAGTCAGCCTCATGTACAAGTCAAAAGCAGGTTGGGAGCCAAAATTATGATCCACATGAGAGTAAAACTTGGGATCATGCAGCGAATGATGGAAAAGATGAGGTAAAGGAAAATGATGTCAAAGAACTTAGAAAATCCCAGCAGGCATAACTGTTTCTGCTCACCCTAAAGGCTGGACAGATGAGGAGCGAACTGCGATAAATGGTAGCTGTGAGATGTGTGGGGGAGGCAACCAAGCAGAGGTGTGACTACGAAAGCACACATGTGTCAAAAAGACTGTAAAGACAAGGGCTACGATGCAGTATTAACTCTTCTCAATAAAGGATCCACCCCCTTCTCTTTGTTGAGTGATAAAAGTCAAGATCTTAGTCCATCTGTGGAGAACCTAAAAGAAGCACTGATCTCCTCTACTCTTGCCCCTGCCTTTTGAAGGGAAGTATCAAAGAACCGCCACCAGCCTTTTGCCACCCAGGCATTCCAAAAGACTAAGTGTGTTGCTGCTGTGGAGAGAGTAGAGGTGTTCAGTGCTTTTTTTTTTTTTTTGGTACTCCCAGGATGGATGAAGCTCTCACCTTCCACCACTCTACTCAGAGAAGGATATAGTCCCTTTTCTGAGAAAAGTTAAGGTGCAGTACTTACATTGCCCCATGGGTAAGTCCATCCAGGTTTTTTTGGGTCAAAATTTTGACTACAATTTCTAGACTTATAGGTCAGGAGCAAGGCATGTGCATTCATTCACCCCAAATGTGTTGTCCAAAATAATCAGCCTAGTGCTAACCTAGGTGATAATAACCTTCATGGCAGACCACAGATGTTTGGGAAGATGCAGAATCCTTCCATCACATGATCTTCCACCTACACTTAGAATTGGTACCACAGAAATAAGAGGTTTAATGCCTGAGAACTAGATATATATGTTGGCATATAGTGTCTATAGGATTCTGAATTCTCAGATATGTCTGTAGCATGTTCCAGTAGTCAGATGGTCAGCTGACATCCTGTTTTTTCAGTACTTCTGTTCATTCCCCTGTAAAATGAATGAGGAGGGTGAACTGTCACTCTTTTTTTAAAAAAGGTATCTGAAGCAAATGTTTTTGTAGAACAATTTTCATTCAAATGCAACTATTGATAGCCACAGGAATCTGAACTTTGCATAGATAGGAACATTCAGAAATGGAACAAACATCACATTTAATATTAATGCATAATTTTGTTCAGGTACGGGACTGTTTGTACCATTCATGTTAGTCATGACATAGGTGTTTAATAAATATTGAATAAAATCGGGGAAAAAAATGTGAATCTGATGAAGTTTGCAGGCAATTAGAACAATTTATTTCACTATTAACTTGACAGGCTCTAAATGGAAATCAGCTATGGATGAAAATGCAGTTTTATTGCTTTGTATTCAGACTGCTGTGTAATTAAATAATGAAATAGAAAGGCATCCATGACTGCTTTTTCTAACAAGGCAACCATCCATCACATAATCTTCTGCTGTGTAGAGGGAGGGGGGAGGAGAGAAAATGAGAGAGAATGTGAGAGAAGGTGTTTTTATATTACAACTCTACAGTATTTCCTTTCTGAATAAGAATGTATGCAGATGTTGTATTGAAAATGCCAGTTGGAGTGTTCCCTTGTCTTTGCCCCCTTTAAGCACTAGAATCATCCACCCAGACAAAGAGACAGTTACACGTATGCATGAGGCAATTAAAGGGTCATTTTATTAACTATTTGACAGAATGGTTCTCAAGCATTTGATGTAGTATATGAATAAAAATATTTTGTTTAATGTATTTTGGTTCACACATTCATGTATATTTATATTTTAATATCTTATAAGGAAATAGGGCTGCTCTACTACCCCGTCCTTCTCCCAGCACCCTTCTTGCTTTTCTCTTCCTCACCAGGACAGAAAAGGTTTGGGAAGTGGAGGAAGAATAGGGAGAGGAGGAGGGATCAGGGCCTTTAAATCTTGCACCCTCCCTTGAGTAATGTCTGCACACACCCATTGAGGGTCCCACACCACAACTGGAAACCATCGATTCAACCTGAATTGGCATCGATGCTGCAACCAGTGCCAGCTTTGTAGGCCTTAAGAGATGTGTATATGACCTAAAGGCCTACGTAGGCCACCAACCACTACAGAAGAGCCTAAACAAAATGTGTATCTAAAATTGTGGCAACAACAAAGCAATGTCTCAACTGCATCCAAGTTCCTGGAGGCCCTGGACCTCGAGCAGCATCAGCCTCAGGAGAGAGCCCATGTTCTGTCACCTGAAAAGAGCACAGCTTCCAATAGCAAAAATTCTGCTCTGCCATTTGGGGACACACAATTGTGCTAGGCTTCACAACAGCCGAATGCAAAAGGGGAGGCAAGAGGTTCAGAGCTCATTTAAAACCCTCTTGGTTTGATTCCATCATCCAATATTGTGATGCTTAATGTCATGACACTTTTATGAAGCCCAATGGCACCCTCCTCTGCAGTCACCACTGTGGGTGACTCCAGAGGAGGGTGCCAGATAATATGTGAAACAATGTCTTTCACCATGTGCCACTTCCCTCCCAGACCATAGTGTCGTCTTTTTAAAAATCCCACCTTGAGGGGAACGTGCTTGTGCAGATCATTTTCACATTGTTCATGGATCAGCAGAAGACCAAGGATGGTGCAAGTTTTGTTGTTGTTGTTGTTGTTGTTGTTGTTGTTGCTGAAGCCATGACATTGAAATCTCACAGCAAGAGTGATGCTGAGGAGTGGGTAACTATGGGAAATAAGTATAGCCATGAACTGCATCTGCACTAAAGAAATAATGCAGTTTTACCAAACTTTAACAGCTGTGGCTCAGTACTATGGGATCCTCTGATTTGTACTGTGTTGTGGCACAAAAGATCTGACAGAGGCTAAATATTTTATAAAACTACAAATCCCAGGATTCCATAGCACTGAACCATGGCAGTTAAACATTGTCAGACTGCATTATTTCTGCAGTGCGGATAAAGCCTTTATCTCTGAAATCAAGCCTTCAAAACTTCTCTGACATGCATTTCTCTGGTCTTTGTTTTACTAATGCAGGCAAGTCTTTTGCCCATGTATTCAAAAACTGGAGTGACTGAAACTTTCTCTTCACAGAAAAAAGCTACTTTATCCGCCATTTCACACATTATACTTTACTTAGACGGAAGTAAAGCCTGCATAGATTCTGCCAGCCTATGAATAATAATACCTTCATGGTACGTTCATTGAAAATTCTCCATGGGTGTTTCTACCTATGCCAACTGCCAAAGCTAATATTAGATAACTTAGAGGGAGCTCATTTTTGTTTTCTTTTAAATCCCTTAAGATTAGGTAGTTATTTCAATCTCTGGACTCATTTGGAATACCTTAATTCACCACACACTGCCCGTGTTCATTGGAAATGTCTGTGTCTAACAACCTATTGAAAAATTCCTGATTATTTAAAAAAAAAAACCCCACTATGGTATGATTACTGATATATATTCTGACTGAAAGAAAAAAAAATTAATAAGGAAGTACTTATAAAAAGACGCAATTTTCATGTTTATTCAATAGGGGTCTCGAGGCACATTTTATCACTGCAGTGATTATAGTGATGTTTACTAGCTATCAAAATCAGAGCTATTTCATTTTGACTCTTCATTCATATTCAGATGTGTGGTGTTTTTCACCACCAGTCTTAATTATCATGTAGAGCAGATCCATAATTCCTAACTTGAAATGTATGGCAACTTGAGTGTGACCCATGGCTATAAATGTTTCAGGTCTTGTGGGTGATATGGTACCAGTATGTTGATCATCAAACTGCTGACCCTTGTAATACAAGTAAAGTATTCAGCCAGGTAAATACAGAAAATTATAACCGCCTCATCACAGGGGCTGTATTTGTTTCTGCTCATGTTTATATATGAAATATGGGAATCAAAAACAAAACAAGAAATCTACTAATCATAAAACTCGTTCATTTAAAATGTTCTGATACCTGATTTCAAGAAGAAAGTTTTCTCAAAATAGTCTTTTCTGAAGGATATTGAATCTAATTGACTATGTGGGTCATTCAGATGCCTTTTTTTAGTGGGATGATGTGAATAAGCCAGCTCATGCATCCCACATTTTTTATTCACACAATTTTTTTTTCATCACAACCACATCTCTTCACATCTCTCCATGTTCTGTTGCTCAGACATGCTTGCCAGACCTGCACCTCACCCTCAAGGCTGTCAATGACCCCTGGGAGAAATTGTCCCCAACTGGGCGTCTCAAGGTGGTAGCAGTAGCGGTGGTAACACTCCTGCTGCTCCCTGGAGCCTCTGGCTGCCAAAAGATGATGAAGTCAGGGGGAAAATTGGACAAAGAGAATCCTCCTCTCCCCTCATCTGAGGGGGAAGATGCATCCACGCATGCGGGACTCAGTCCCAGCATTGTTATTCACACTGCTGATAATGCAAATCTTTTGGGAGTAAAAACTCAGGGGAAAAAACCCCAATAATGATTAACCCGGGTTAAGTGGGTTTTTAGGCAGCCCTTCCCCTAAAACAAAACAAAACAAAACCTGAATTGGGTGCATTTTGGATACATGTGAACAACAAAGATTCCATTCATCCCAGATTATTTCCACCATCTAAACAGTCTCTATGGAGATTATCACATAGGGGAGCAAAGCAGTCTTATCCCATCCTTCACTCGTGGTATTTGCGTGATCAGGGGAAAGCTTGTCAAATCCCTGCATGCTTGACTCATTCTTCTCCCATCCGTAAACAATAATGGGCCTGTCATTTGGTATTAATGGGAGTTTCTGTTAATACAAAATGACAGGTCCATTACTCTTTATGGATGGGAGAAGAATGGGATAAGCACATGGGGTTGTGATAATCTTCCCCTTGATCACGTGAATACCACAGGTTAAAGATGGAAGCAATCTGCTTTGTTCCCATCTGATAATCTCCTATGTCTCCCCAGTATACAGTATCCCTTGAAAAAAAAAGGGGGGGGGATTTGGTTCCCCCAATCTTTCTAAAACTTAATTTTATTAGTTAATATCTTTCGACTTTTGAGATTTTTGATGGTAATACATCAGCCATATTTTTAAAAACAGAAAAGAAAAGAAAGTGATTTTATTGCTACTAAACCTGTGCTTTGCATCCCAATAGACTGCACAGAACAGGCATAGTTCACTAAAGAAAACTGGTAAAAGCCATACTCAATAGCAGAATAATGTTTTTAGCAATGTGTCACCTTCAATTTAGATTGAAATTTCTTTCTTTTATTTTGGAGTGTAGTGGAGTCTCCTTCCTTGGAGGTCTTTAAGCAGAGACTGGACGATCATCTGGTTCTTCCTGTATTTTCTGTAAAATCTTACATTTTATTTGCTTTTGCTAGACTGTGATTTCTCCTCCCCCACATAAAGATCTGGCAGGTGACAGCACAGAATATCAGAGTCCTGTCAGCCAGTTCTTTAGACCAAAGACAAATGCCATGTCCCTTGACCTCTCCCTTCATACCATTGCTGTCCTGCCCCTCATTCCTTCCAGCCCTTTCTCCCGCTTCCAGACTGTTCCTGGCTTGAAGGATCCCTACTTTTGATGAATAGTGGAACATTCTACAACAGTTCCCAAGCTTCGAGATACACACACAACACGGAAACTTCATGGATCCTACCATCTTTCTTTTCCCATGTTATAACTGCCTGGTCTAATTCATCTTGCAGATCAATAGCAGAAAACACACAGCAGCTGTTTTGGTGTAGCATTTTGCCTGCTGCACGGAACGTATCATTCATTTATAGGAGCAGTCATTGATGGTTTTACAAATGAGAACTCCCTCTAGCTTTGACGGTTTATGCACTGTTGATCAATTTTATTTCACGGGATGTCAGAAGTATATCCAAAGTGAACAGTGTGGCCAATATTTAAGTGAGAGCCTTGTAATTTTGATCCTTATACAAGCCAGCTTGAGCCTTTAGATCTGCAGGGAGAGCTTTTTCTCAGTCACACAAACTTTGCAGATATGGTTGGTGGGTGGGGGGAACACTTTCTCTGTGGCTGCTCCCCTGATGTGGAACTCCCTTCTAGGGAAGGTCTGGTTGGCTTCCTCCTCCTTCTTTTTCCACTGTCATCTGGAGACATTTTTACTTAGGCAGCCCTGTGAAATTTAACTATGGAGCAGTAGTATGCACGGAATGTTGTATTTTTTAAAAAATAGAGTGTTGATGCAACCTAGAATCACATTGGCTTTTAAATTGCCACACCACATTGTTCACTCATATTCACATTATGGCTTACTAGGACTCCTAGATTCACATGTACTGTTGTCAAGGCAAGTGTCACCCATCTTATATCTGAAGTTGTTAGCCATAGGCCTCCATTTTGCTTTACCTCTTCTTAGGGGTTGTACAAACAGCCCTGAAGGGGCGGCCTCCAGCTGCCCCTTTTTCAGTCAGATCGGGACCATGGCAACTGTATGCCACAGCCCCGATCTGGCCTTTCCAAGGCACAAAAAGGAGCCGCAAAAAGCCTCCTTTTTGTGCCTTGGAAAAGGCATGATAGCTGCAGCTATATGGTGCTTCTTCAGCACTGTGTTGTTCAGATGTAGCTCTGGAGGAGCACCGTGACTCCACACACCATTTGGTGCAGCGTGTGGCATCATGGCACCCTGGAGTGGAGTCAGGGCATGTGTCTTGTAGATGCTACACCCTGACTCCAACCCCAGGCTGACCCAAAATGCCAGTCTGCACAGGGCCTTAGTTAACATGGTATGGAGGGGCATATTTTGGCAGCTGTAGGGACAGACTGGGGGAGTGACCTTCCACTTGTAGCAACCTGCTTGTGTAGTCCTCATACTTATTTGGGGGTGTTGCTTCTACACTATATAAGCGTTGGGGATCAATCTTCAGTCTGTTTCACCATGTGTGTTTGTGCACTCTAGCCAGCTATGGAGAACCTGAATGCTGCCTGGGGGTATTGTGGATGCCACAAAGAGCAAATGGGTCCCACCAGTCGGTCAAATTTGTCACACTGAAAATCTCAGCCAATGAAGAATACAACAGTTGGCTGGGACAGTCCCAATTAATCCTCTGTCGTCCCACTTTTTCAACTGCTTTAAATATCCCAGTTTCTCTCTCCTCCTTCTCCTTTCCTCCTTTGTAATTGGTTTACAAACATTGCTGCAAACTGAATTCAAAGTGCAAAAGTAGCTTCATATATTGCTTTTGTGAAAGGAAATGAAGCATTTAAATAATTTGCTAGACCTGAAGGCCATGTGACTTCCCTGTTTCTTGGCTCAGTCTGACATTAATGCTTTGAGCATGGATATCTATTTGAGAAAGCCTATGCATTAACATGTCAAGGAATGTGTGCATAGATCTTTGTGATATACATTCTTGGTTATTTCATACACTCATGCAATGTTGAATAATTACCACACTCTGAGAAAGCAAATGTTTTGTGCTATATTCTCCCCATATTTAAACATCTCAAAATGTTCTGGGGATATTACTTTGTTTGGAAGATTTTAACTGTATATCTTTTACATGTACCCCGCCACAATTGCTTGCTCAGAGGGGCGGGTAAGAAATAATAATAATTAATAATAATAATAATAATAAATACAGCAGCTAGTTGCATCCTCTGAGACCTTCCATGGGTTCTCAGGAGGTCCCAAAGGCTGACACAGCCATTGCACAATGCAGGTCACATGGAGAAAGGCTTCTCATTGGCTTCATGGTTTCTCATAAAGGCCAAGGCTTTGGCTGGAATTCTCTTCACTAGGGTTTCCCAATTGGTGAGGAACACCCTTTTCATGTTTTTCTTTTTGAAAAGTATATGAAGAGTCATAGAATCATAGAATCATAGAATCATAGAGTTGGAAGAGACCACAAGGGCCATCCAGTCCAACCCCCTGCCATGCAGGAACTCCAAGTCAAAGCATCCCCGACAGATGGCCATCCAGCCTCTGCTTAAAGACCCCTAAGGAAGGAGACTCCACTACACTCTGAGGGAGTGTGTTCCACTGTCGAACAGCCCTTACTGTCAGGAAGTTCCTCCTAATGTTGAGGTGGAATCTCTTTTCCTGCAGTTTGCATCCATTGTTCCGCGTTCTAGTCTCTGCAGCAGCAGAAAACAAGCTTGCTCCCTCCTCAATATGACATCCCTTCAAATATTTAAACAGGGCTATCATATCACCTCTTAACCTTCTCTTCTCCAGGCTAAACATTCCCAGCTCCCTAAGGCGTTCTTCATAGGGCAAGGTTTCCAGACCCTTCACCATCTTAGTTGCCCTCCTTTGGACATGCTCCAGTTTCTCCACATCTTTTTTGAATTGTGGTGCCCAGAACTGGACACAGTATTCCAGGTGGGGCCTGACCAAAGCAGAATAGAGTGGCACTATAACTTCCCTTGATCTAGAAACTATACTTCTATTGATGCAGCCTAAAATTGCATTGGCTTTTTTAGCTGCCGCATCACACTGTTGACTCATGTTCAGCTTATGGTCTACTTGGACTCCTAGATCCCTTTCACATGTGGTCTCATTCAGCCAGGTGTCCCCCATCCTATATCTGTGCATTTCATTTTTCCGCCCTAAGTGCAGAACCTTACATTTCTCCGCATTGAATTTCATTTTGTTAGCACTGGCCCAGCTTTCTAGTCTATTCAGGTCATTTTGAATTTTGATCCTGTCCTCTGGGGTATTAGCTACTCCTCCCAGTTTAGTGTCATCTGCAAATTTGATAAGTATGCCCCCAATTCTGTCATCCAAATCGTTAATAAAGATGTTGAATAGCACTGGGCCCAGGACAGAGTCATTCCATCCCTAATAGATTTATGGATCTCTAGACATCCACATCCAGTTTGGAATCCTCTTCATGTAGCATGGTAGTGTTTGCACATTTTCTAGTGAGGCAATGGTGGCAAGGAAAAGCAGACAGAATCTGCCAGCTGCAAGCAACCTATTTCTCCAGGGACTGCTTTCTTTCATGGCCACTATGCCTACCGTATGTACTGGCATAGTTACACTGATGTGCTACTCCAAGAAGAGTCTGGCCCTAGTGTGAGGGCACTAGGGGCAAGCTGGGTTAAGCTATGCAATTTTGCAGGGCAGGGCAAGCAGTGATGACAGAATGCTTCCAAAGATTTTATCAGTGCCACAGAGTGGTACTGAAAAATCTGTAAATGGGGAAACATCACAGAGTACCTTTTTGAGAAATAGCATAACTGCTGCTGCTAGTGCTGTGTTTTTTTTTTAAATAATTCAGTTCCTGTTGGATTTGTTTTCTGAAAGAGGAATGGAGAACAAAAGGTGTAGTGATAGTATTTCTTTTTTAAAAAAAATCTGATTCAGTTCTCCAGCAATTTGTCGATGAAGTAGTTTAAATGGGAATTGTGGGGAGAAAGTAGCATTTGAGAAAATGTAATATATATTTGTTGGCACAATGAATAACAAATAAGATATATTCACAGAAGAGCTTCTCAGCACAAGGGCAGAATGTTAGATGTAATTTGCTTATTGACAAACTATCCAGCAATAGTGCAGCAGACCAGCAAACATGACAAAAGTAATGAATCTTTTCCTTTTTAAAGTGATTATATTTGAACAGTTCAGATTAACCTGTGGTTTGTGCCTATTGCTTGGGTGAACTAATCTGCTCATGTAATGACTCTTCACAACTTGGCCTCAGTCGATCAGTTCCAAGAATCACATATTGCATGTGCATGCATTGGTTGGAACTGGCTCAGTCAGCTCCCACTGGCTGTATGTTTAGGAACCGGAGGCATGAGTAATAGAAAAGTAAGAGGAAAAACATGAGCCCTTAACCAAACCAGACTCCCTAAACAGATGGCATACTGGTGTATCAGATATGAGGACTGGAAGATCTGTGGGAGAGATCTGGTTAGATAAAGAGCCCCTGAAACTAGGCCACTGTTATTTATTAGCCACAGCTCAGTGTCTGCAGACAGAATGGGAACATGCTGAGGCACTTTTCAGAATGCTTAGCATTTATCTGTTCATCTTATGAAAGGGTGCATAGTAGAGAATTAATAAGTGTTTGGTCCTATCAATGTTATTTTCAGCCAGTATTCTAAGTATAGATTGAAGAGGATGGCTAAATGTGGTCCCTAACATGAGCCTTATTCTCAGTGAGTAAGGGCCAGTACAGATGGTTACTTTGTGCCAGCATGGGCCCGAAAGTAGGGCTAGGTAGGGCTTAGCATTTACATGCTACAAGCCTTACTATCAGTGCCCGTGTGCCATCTTGGCATGCACCCATCCATATGGGGTGCACCATGATGACGCATGGGTGATAGAGCACCCAAACCACTCTGATCAGAAGGGGCATAACCATGGCACATGAGCGCACCTGTGGCACCTCTTCAAAGAACTGCCTAGAGCAGCTTCTTTTTAGGGAGCATGACACCGACCAGAGGCAAAAATGGACGGCTTTTAGCCAACCATCTGTATAGCCCCTAAGTAAACATTCATCTGCACTTTTACCAATTATAGATAAGAGGGAGATTAAAAAATTGCCTGCATGCAGAAAGCTAAGCATGCCAGGGAGGAACCTGCATTGCTTTTCCCTGGCATACTGACTTGCCTTTCACAGCGATTTTTAATTCTTAATTTTTGCATTTCCATGAGTGTTCAGTTGTGGAAATCCTTTTTTAGCCTGCTGTACTACAGCCTGGAAATAGATAAACTACTTTAGGGATTATTAAACCAGAAGGGAAGTTTAGGCAATGTGCTATCAATAACACTGTAATCTTTGGCAATTGTTGTATACTTGTCTTACCATAGTATGGTGGACCATGAACTTCATTTTGTATTATCAAGGCCAGATACCTGTTTGGATGTGGAAACTCAATAAGCAAACTGTTCTTAATTGATTTAGTGTAAGAAAACCAGAATACAGGGAGATTTTCTTTCTTTTTCCTAGCCCTTTCTGTTGGTATCCAGCTGTCATTGTACACCCCTTTCTCCATTCTTCATTGGTTTTCTGATGCTGAAGCACCAGAAGATAATATGGTTATAGTGTTTCACTCCTAAATTCTGAAGTGATTATATTACTTTAGGTTGTCTTTGGGGAGATGTTCTCCTATATTCTTAAAGTGCTGCTATGATCAAGGATGAAGGTTGCAAGTATTAAAATGTCAGTAGATGTTTTTGAATGGGAATTCTTTTTTTAAATGAGGAGAGATGAAGTGGTTCATACTTGTAGTTAGTTAATGTCGAAGTTGCATAGCTAAGTCTGGAATACAAATGCAACCCAGAATGTTTCCTCTTGTAAGTGAAGCATGCATCAGAGCTAATTAATATTCAACAGGACTGCATAATGCAATCCAACCCTGAATGCGAAGAGGCTGTTGAAATAAAAACTGGGGGATTGGGGTTTGTTTTGTGGTATTGTTACAGGGAATTGTGGATTCTCAGGACATTTTCAGACATTGAACTGAAAATAACATGGGAAGAAGAGATCTATTTACACATTGCTCTCCAGTGTACGGATGTGTGAGCTTCTATTAATTGTCTCCTTTTCCTGTTTGGGGAAATAACAACATAGAATATTGAGAAGTGCATTATGAACAGTTTATTTTATCAAACTCTAATAGGGTTGCCAGTTCAAGACTGCCTTAGGCCCTCAGATTTCTACACTGAAACCTGAGAGCAATGAACAACTCCTGATGATGTCAATAGGTGCATTAGATACCAAAGTCAGTTGCTCACAGCTTGTGATTCAAGGAGAAAAAGAGCACTTCAGATTGAAAGAGAGAGAGAGAGTGCACATATTTTCCTGTTTAGAAGTTCAAGCAAAGGTCTTAGCTAAATGGGATGGTTCCTAGATCAAGGTGAAATTGAGGTTGAGATTATTGGGGAATTAAGTAGATAAGTGTAAGAACATCTACTCTAGCCTGCTTACTTCTAGCGAGAAGGTAGATGCTGAGCATAGTAGAGGGTGAGCCTGCAAGGTAAGTCAATTGTGTGCCTAAACAGATGGCCAGGATACCATGGGCCAAACCAGTGATATCCTGCCCCTGATTCCAACCCAGGTCAGTTGCTGGGCTAACATAGTGATGTGTGGGTGTTTCATGCCCACCTACACTTGCATCATGGACCTGCTGCCACTTCACGCCCCTCTCTGCTGCTACTATCACTTCTTTTCTAAAGGTCCTATTGCAGCTCAAAATGGCAGAAATGGGGTGCCTGGCTATGTCCACATGGCCAGATAACCCCTTCCAATATCTAGGGCCACATAAGCAGAAGCCTTCAGAGAAGAGGCAATGGAGGTGGCAGGTAAGGGACATTTGGGACATTCAATCTGCCAGCTGTTGCTGCAGAGTTTCCTGAAAACTGAGTAGCAAACAACTGGTCTTTTTGGACTGGATTAAGGCCCGATTGGTCTGGAACTGCTAGAACTGCTGGATTAGCATCTGGAATACCCAATCCTGACTTGGTACTAATAATCTGAGTCATCCAGAGTGGATGATGCCAGACCGGGGAAACACGGGGCCTCAATGCATAGATCCTCCTGAAGTGTCTTTGCATATTAATTGTGCCGTGCAAATTGTAGCAAGATGCTACTCTACTAGATGAGATGGCAACTTGCACACATCTCTTTTTTTCTTTTCTGAAGTGGAGCCCACCAACATTAAAGAATTTGTATTCTTCTCCCCCATTGGAGATAACCTGTGAAAATTGGAGAATCGAGACCAGGCCCTGGAATCTGGCATCTTTGAGTTATATGTTATGAGACATTAAGTTTAATTCCTGTTTCTCTGTATCTTCTTTGTCAAAGGCCTTGCCACAGAATGCCTTATCAGAACTATCTGCTTTCCCATGGGACAAGTACTATAAGACATAAAGTGAAATAACGTAAAACCATGTGCAGGAAATCATTTTAGTAGACCAATGGGATCATTTTTCCCCTTGGGATTTTCTTGCTCTGAATCCAAAGCCAGCAACAAATATCATGGAAGGGAACATCCTCATTGCTCTTGGAATCCCCCCTGCAGCTTTTCTGCTTTGCTGAAAGCAACAGAGTTCTAAAATTGACTAGAACCATTCAAAATCAGTTTTGGGTCTAATCAGTTTTGCTCTCACAGAAAACGTTCTTGAAATGCTGTAGAGAAGAAAAATATATTAAAAAATGAAATTATATCCTGGAATCGTGGGAGATTGCTGTCTGAAAGCAGGCAGCCATTTATTATTTTTCTTCTTCCTCCTCCTCCTGAAAAGGTTCACAGTACACAATAAATAATGAATAGTTATTTATTTATTTTTCCTTCATTTCTATCCTGCCTTTCTCCAGTAATGGGACTCAAGTTGACTTACATCATATTTTTAGAATATATGGATTTAAAACTATACAAAACATCAGTAAAAGTATAAATACAATAGTTATTTAAAAGACAGTGGAATAATCTATCAAGTTAGAAACATAAAAATTCATCAAAAGACTGTATGTACGTACATCATAAAACAGCACAGCACACCATTATATGTCCATCCCAGTCAGTTTCTAAAAGCCTGATGGCTTTAAGAATATTTTAACCTGCTAACTGAAAGCAAGGAAGGACGTAATCGCCCTACATTTAACCTGCTTGGAGTAGATATAGGAAGTGTTAGGTAACACTAGCTAGTAACTGTGGCCACTGTTTTTCCCCTCAAAGAGAAGAACATAACTGCCCATGAAATCAGCATATATATTTATTTAAAGCAATGCATCGGATTTTTGGATTTTTCTCAACTTCGAGCACCTTTGAGACTAAGTAAGCAAGAGAAATAATTTGTATCATAAGCTTTTGTAGACTGGGGCTGCCTCCACACTGCAGAATTAATGCAGTTTTTCCCCATTTTTTTAAAATAAGGGGCACCATTTTGCTATGCTATTATATCTCTTGAGACTTGGACATCCATGGATTTTGCTATCCACAGCAGGTCCTGGAACCAGCAGATATTGAGTATCTGCTGTATTGTAATGTTACACTATCGCTCCTGTGTTTCTGACAACTTTTTGTCTATACAAAACTTGTAAGCATGTGCTGGGACAGGAATGTTGACAATATTCTTAGTGCTCTTTCTTACAATATCCTTTCTTACAATATCATTCCCAAATCTGTATCTGATCCTAAAGTCCAGAAATGTATATTATAGTATGTTTGTCGATCAAGCAAATTTTCAGCTACTTTTCTACACATTTTCCATCAGAATGTTTCTGAAAGGGATCTCTTACATAGGCCAGTTGCATACGTAAGGGTGGATTTTTCAGTTTTACTGAACATGTCAACTGGAAGGGAACTTTGATTTTGTAGGCATGTTGAATCTATGAACTTCATTCTGTTGCTTTATTCAGAATCATGTAGGCCATCTCATTTATTAAAGTATGAATTTCTGCTAATGTATATATTTTTCTAGCTTCCTATTATTGAATAAATTATAAAGTATATTTGCACATATATTTTAAAATTTATTCACACTTTTAGTCCTGTGCTTTTTTTCAAATGGACACATGGGTTTGTGCACATTCTTCTTCACCAAAATGCATTGTAAACCTTGGAAAACTATGGCTTTCTGAGGCAAGACACACTTCCTCTGACTACAACAGTTGAAAAATGTGTATCTTCGTATGAAAATATAAATCCAAGAAAAGAAATGTCCTTTCCTTCCTTGATTCACCCCTTTATATTTTCCTGTCTAGTTTGTTTCTGAAGAGTTTGCACTATAATTAATATTCATATATACCATGAATATAGCACATATTTCTATAAAGAATTTGCACAATACATTTTTATATGGGTGCATACATTCTCAGTTTAAAATGTTGCAACAGTTAGACATAAATAAGTGAATTTCAGATTTTGATATTTGTATTAATTGCATTCTCTTGCATAATTGTTCATACTCTTCTTGTATTTGCCCCCCTCCCCCCACCGAGTCTCCACATTTGTTCATTAATATTGTACAGCTTTGTTCTTGTTGAGGCAGTAAATTTGTGTCTAGATTGTACCAGACACAAACTAAATCTTGGGATAATCCTGCAGGCAAAACATCTCTTTCCTTCTCCAAACACAAACGTTGTGTTGACACTCCTAGACATTTTGGGGACTTTTCGTATGGAGGAGTCGTTCATCATGTAATCCTAGTGTAGTATACTGGTACTGTATAGTTGCCATTATCAAATGGCACAGTGTTTTGGTGCCCATCAGTTCCTTTCAAGTTTCCAAGACTGAGTCATGATGCTTATAATAATGGTACTTCCAAATGTCATTCTCAAGGGCCTTGAAGTCAGGCAGGCATAGGGGACATTAAATATATGAGACTTTAAATTGACAGCCCACAAGGCCTGCTCATGATTTATAGCTTGATCAGGGGACACATGTTCATGCTCTGCCAACAAAGCTGGCTGTATTTTTCAACCCACAGATGGTACATTAGGCTGGACAGATGGCTTCCTCTGTACTGACACATCCCCAAACCATCTACCTGACACCATAGGTGACCCTGTGTACTGAGTAACTTGGGAAGGTTCTCACTCATTACTTGCTTGGGATGTAAATGATTTCATTTCCACATGTAAGAACAAATAATTTATAGAGTTTTCTCTGTGAAAATTCAGTGCAATTTTCAAGCACTATTCCTACTTTGGGACTTCCTTGGAGAAAATGCATTGGTGCAAAAATACACAGGGATTTCCTGCAAACACAATATATTTTGGGGGACATAAAATTTGTGTTTTGTATTACTCAAACACTTCCACTTTTCTTAGTACATCTAGTAAGATGTACTGAAGGGAGGACATTTTATTATGCTTGTGAAAAATAAACCCCGTAGCTCTCTTTGGACAAGGTATTCAAACTATAATGGGACATGAATTGGCAGTATCATTAAACTAACATACATACTCATGTCCTACATACAAGAATGTGAATGTGAGGAGAAGGCATCTTTCAGTCACTGCCATATCCTTTACTTGGCCTTTTTACCCAGACTAAATAGATGGGAAGTTGAGAAAAATTGCCTTAATACAAGTTCATTTTCTCGTGCCAAGAACCATCTTCCATTGCCTCCTATCCATTTGGTTTCTCCATTGGTAGTTGCCATATTGATAGAGCCCACTAAATCTATTACAAGAAGAGCCTAGCACTAAAAAGGAGATCCTTTTAAAAAAAAACTTTTCCAAATATTTCAGACTTTCACTACTGAGGAAAATCCAACCAATAAATCTGTAGTTTCTCCTGAAATTTTTATTGTAACATTAAACCATGATTCTGTACATCTTAGGTAGGGATGGGCATGCCCACATCAGACTGGCTTGGGGATTTTATGAGATTTCTGAGATAAAATACAGGCCCAGAGTTTTTTTAAAAAAGTCATTCACCACCCTGAGAGCTGGGATAGATGTAGTTTTGTCTCACGATACTACTCTGGTTATTTAGGGTTTGTCTACACTAAGGAGAAATACTGGACTCACCCAGGTCCTGGTGCCATCTGTCCAAATGATGGATGGCAACATCTGCAGCAAACCTGCTGTTTTAAGATGTTTATCTGGCTGAAGAGAACCCATGATTTACTCTGGGGTTTCCAGGAAGCTCTGGAGTGAACCTGGTTTGTTGGCCAGCGGGATAATGAGGTGTTATCCAGTGACCCATCTGGACATGATTTTCCCGTCATATCAATCCAAGGCAGCTCAAGATCATAATACTTTAACTTAAGGTGGCCAGGGTAGACATGCCCTCTGTCCCTGTTTCCTTTCTTTATTATCAGCAACGATAACATGAAATGATGAAAAGGGTGGGGTTTTTCCCTTCCAGTACTTTTCGTCACTCTTGTTCATGTCGAATAACAAGCTGTCCACCACTATGGGAGCTGTCATCTTTTCAACACTTTCTACAGTTACTAATGGGAAGACACCCTCTCCTCTCTTCAGAGCTGTTTGTTGCCACTACTGACATTCCTCCCAAACCATCAAAGATGTAAGTGAAATGAATTTGTGGGGTGTCTGGGAAAGTAGAGTGGCAGGGATAACGTACGGAACAGAGGAAGGTGTCAGAGGGGATAAGGATGAATGCTGAGGATACTTTTTCTACTTAGGTTTAGATACAAGAAAAAGTTGCGGTTGTAAAACCCAACTCTCATGTTCAGGTGGATTTTATGTGCACACACAGTTCTGTTCTGGGCAAAGGAAAAGAAAAGAAAAGTGGAAACCAGTCCATGCAGTTGTAATTCTGAATGTGGTTATTTCCATACAATATTGGAGTTGAGAAAAGCGGCCTGTCTTCTTCCCCCCCTAAACATATATCATTCTGTACTATTTCATGCAGATTGCCCAGCGATGTAACATAGAATTGTTTCTCTGAACATGTAGTTGTCAAAAGCCTGCCTACCTAGATGTAGACTTGCATTTTTGGAGTCAAAATATGGTTCCAGATGCCCCAAACATCTCAATACCATTGCTCATTATTGGTTTTCATTTTCAAGGTTGCTTTTTTTTTCTTTTTTTTGCCAGTTCAGATTTAAATCTTGCATATTCTTTCAAAATGCATATCCCCATCCTAACGTTGCTCAAGGAACATCTCACATCTCGTAATTAGTAAATTGCTCACCTGGTTAAATTATAGTTGCCAAATAAAAATTATAACTTGACAGAAAAATGAATACTCTATAAGTGGTAGTGCCGTGTGATAATAATAAAAGCCAGGTTATATGTCATCCCAATTTCTAAAGACTATGATTTTAACACTGCCAAGCACAAAACATCCTTTGAAAGTGTCTTTTCTATTGATAGATTTTGGGGAGAAAATGTAACTCAGCAATCTGAAAAATGAGAGATGAAATTATAGCCTTACAGTTCCACAAGTAATCCAGAACTACGAAAAACAAAGTTCTTCCTTTGGAATATTCTATTGCAAATATATTTTGAATTTCAGAATTATGTATTAGCAATAAAGCTGATTATTTCCACCTTGCGTGATGGTTGTGATCTAGAAAAGTTTTTTTTATAAGCACTTTTTGTGAGTATCTGTAACCTGTGGTCATGGAAGGCCTGCTGGCATTTAGTGTGGTTTTATTTACATGTAAGGAACAGAATGTTACATCATTCTGTATGAGCCATTATAGGACTCCCTGCATGCTGCCCAGTGTACTACATCATGACTAGAGTGCTTATTTTAAGATGATGCCCTCCCATGTTTCTTTTGGATCCACCCCAAATACACATTCATCCTCAGGATACTTACATTCCATCTACTAGGAAGTAGGTATGTAAAAGATGTATTCATAATTGACCTCATCCTCAACAAGAAAGGGTGTCTTACCTCCTCCTTTTTAATATGATCAGTCACTGCCAGATTGTTCACACTTTAAGAAAATTTGCTTCAACCAAAAGAGCAGTATATTCTTGAAAATACAGTTTTCTGAATTCAAACTATTTTTTGCTTGTGGACACTCTTTTTAAGGCAGATAAAAATTTCACAAGAAGTTATGAAGTGTAAAAAATATCATTCTAAAAATGCACAAAGACTTGCAAAATTCCTCATTCTGGTATATGGCAATAAAATAAATGAAGATTCACATTCCTTCTTCAAAACGAATTAATCAGTGTTGTGAAACAGCTAAACCATTAAACTCTCTTACCAAGCCTTTGAAAAAAAAATCTTATCTGGATCCACACCCTATAGTGGGAGGCTTTCAAGACTATTTCCTCAATACCCCTTTTGGTGGCGAAGGAGGAATTCTCATCACTGAAAACATCCCACACCAAAGAACAAGCGCCACAAGGAGTGCATTGTCTGAGGCTGTTTCCCACACTTTTTATGTCCAAGAGTAAAAGGAAATTATTCTGAGGTTTCCTTACAAAGTGCTCTGGCCATTCGTGTGTTAAAAGAGAGTGCATTCTCCCTCCTGGCACCCAGTCGAGCACTGTGAATGTCAATTAATGAAGATATTATTGAATTTAACAATTTTTGTGAATAGCAACAACAGTGATGACAGATTCAACAGCAGTAATGATAGTGGTAATCCACACTGTTAGTGAGTGCATCTTCATTAACACTGCTGTGAAAAAGAGAAAATGGCCAGTTAGATTTCAGAAAGCCATACAATATATTTCAATATTTGCAAACGATAAAGCTGTTATACACTGTTGAACTCTGGAGACTGCTAGGTTTTATTGTTTGGGAGATGGGAGGAGAAAGAACCTGGAGGAATTGGCCTTGAACTTCAAGGCACTAAAGTCAGACAAAGGAACAACCTAGGGACCTAAAAAATAAAATAAAAAATAATCGAAAGTGTATTGTATGATAAATTTAATACAGTTAATACTAGTTACTGAAGAATCAATTTGAGTGTAATTTATTTGTAATGCATTTAATAACAATTAACATTTTAGCTAATAAAAAAAAATGACACTGGAGGACTTGGCCAACCTGAAAACCTGAAAAGGCTTCTGTGGGGGTCTCACTGCATTTACACAACCCTGATTCAAATAGTCTGGCTAGCAGTACAAGAACTGTGGTCTGTTTTAAGCTGTGATGTAGCGACACTTTAGCAGCAATTTGCCAATGATTTGGCCTGTTAATGGCCAACTGAAATAGCTATTGAGCAACTTGTTTAAAAAGGATGGAGTTTCTGGGCCATCGGGTGGGGGAGTACTTTTGAAGTGAAACTTGAAACACTTATTGATTGTTTCCAAGAGTTGCAGAAAATTTCCTTTTCACTGTAGACAGATTTAAGAAGCAATGTGACATTATATGCCCAGCCCAACAAAAGGTCAAGCTTGTAAATAACATCCCCAGGAGTAAATAAAGTGAAAACACTTTCCTGAAAGACCACCTTGTCCCTGTGTTCTGTTGGCATCACTAGGATTGGCTCAGACTATTATCTTATTGTTTTCCAGCCTTCAACAGAGAGAGGAGAAAAAAAAAAACAAGAGGGAAAAAACAAGAGGGAGGGAAAGAGAGAGTCTAGCTTTTATGTATGTCTTCAGATTATAGATATGGGGCAGTCATATTTTTTTGAATTATCCTCTACATTTAGCAAACTATTACCGTACATCCAAGAGAAAAATGTAATGTATGCCTTATCCTATTCTAGTTTTCTTTATCGGGAAGCTTTTTGATGTGGCCATACTTTTTTTTAATGACAACAGACAAGCATACATATATGGTTTGTACATCATTGACTCATTCTAAAGCTGCTCTATTTGGGATCTCATTTAGAATCATTTTACATGCTACTTTCCCTCTCTAGCTATAGTTTTCTTCTGCTTTACAAGGAATCCATTCTAGAATGGCAATGCAAACTCAGTTATTAATGTGGCCCAATTTGACCATTTCACCAATCATTTTATTTAGGTTTCCTATTTAAACAGATCAATACTGTACCAGGTTTTTTCCCACAGTTAATGACCAATGCCGTCATTTTGTCATATTCCATAATATTTTTCAAAGTATGTGTTCAAATAACAGAGTTGCATTGTTGCTTATTGTGTACAGAATGTCATGTACAGTTTTGGAAAAGTTAGCAAACTTCAGCAGCTGGCTCTTTGTCGAAATCATTCTCTATAATTTTCTCAAGCCCTCAAATCTGCAGTGCCCAAAATATTTCTTACGAAATGGGCCTTATGCTAGCTTCTGTAAATAAAGACGGGTTTTGCGCTTATGTGTCACAATCTAATAGGTACATAGTGTCTGCTTAATGGGATTTACATTCATTCAAACAAAATTAGCTTTGTAAAAGACAGTGCAACATGCTGTAATGTAAATAGGACTGACGGCAAAATTAAATGTTTGTGGAAACAGGGCAGCAGATCTATCAAGAGCTAATTAGACTGAGAGTTCAGAGGCATGCTTGGGACTAAGTAGAATGAACAAAGAAAGAGAGGGAGCAAGAAGGAAAGAGAAGAAGGGTGTCTTTGTGTAAGGATGAAAAGAAGCCATGAAGACAGATATTTAAATTAGAAGGTCTGACAGGCCTGTCCCAAGAGATGGGTTTATAATCTTAGCTGAACCTGTTGATTAAAATAAGTTGAGCAGCAACTTTGATAACCTTCTTTTAAGTGTCAGCAATCCCTTTTTGTAGCAATTTGCTAGCTAGCAGCATTGTCATTTGATATAATTTGCATCACATTGTAACAATCCTCTTTTCTCCTCCCCCCCCCTCCCATTCTTTAGTTTGAAACTTGTCTTTCTGGTGATTGGTTAGAGCTTTAAAACAAGGGAAGTGTTTCAGACATGTATGCTGTCTCAGATTTGAAAGAAGGGACCAGGGAAAAATAAAATACACAGATTTACCACTTAATGCAACAATATCCAAAATCAACAAATGAGCGATACTTTTTTTTTTTTTTTGACCAATTGAAATGTGCAAAATGCATCATGCAAGTGTTCAAAGCTGCACTGGCTTCTTCACCAGGCCAAAGATGTTTTGAAGAAAGGTGATGATGTTAGAGTCACAGGCATACATTTTGAATCAGGTGTTGTTTCTGTTATACTTTAATTGCTTTGGTGGGATTTACAGTTTGTTGGTTTTGAGAGTGGGGTAGCTGGAAGTGACATGTCCTACTTCTCCTGAGTCCTTGTGGGAACGTGGCTGTGTTCCTGCTCCAGCTGAGCCCGGTCCCCTCCTTCTGCTACTTGGTTCCTCCCATCCACTAGCAGGAATGTCAACTCTGGAACCCAACTTGGCCAGGGCTCCTTTGCCCTCACAAGGGTCACCCCTGCTTGACTCTACTCCAACATTTCTCTCTCTTCCTCTTCTTGGGCTCATCTCTTACATACCGAATTGTGCTTTCATTTTCATGCCATCCCCTGACCATTAGTTGGGCAGAAGGACAGATTGTCTGGTGATGGGAGAAGGTGTACCGTCTATTGACCTCAGGTATACAGAGCATTTTAAGCAGCCTCCAGGTATACAGAGAGCATTTCTCACAAACTTGGCTCCTGTCTGGAAGGATGTGGAAGCCAATGCAATCACTTCCTCCACAAGAGAAGTCATATTTGTTTCTGGCCTTATCCTACAATTTCTGGCCCTTGACTGATTCTCAATCAAGGCTGATGTCTGTACAGAATTCTAGAGGTTTCTCCTCTAATACATAGTCACCTTGATTGAACCACTAATGCACAACTGTCACATGAGACAACTGTGGGAAGCTATGTATCTGTGCAGTGTATAACAACAGCCTTAAGAGAGCACAGCCTTTAATTCCAGTAGGACCCCCCCCCCCAAAAAAAAAGAAAGAAAGAAAGAAAGAAAGAAAGAAAGAAAATGGGACAGACAACTGCTATTTACACAGAAGTCCTTGTGAGATGTCAGTGATATCTGCCATACAGAAGATGAAGACATTTTTAAGTGTTGGCCCTTGTGGTTTGGGTTGAGAACTACTTTTATCATTTGTCTCAGGCTAGCAATGTTCAGTTCCTTATCTCTTAATCCAATTACCTGAATTTATATTCAGACCACAACCCACAGAGATGGACAGGAATTCTGTTTCGGTTATTTTTTATAAGAGTTTACCAAAGTCTGGAAAAGTCTTCATGTTGAGAAAAAGGAAAAGTTAGATTAAAAAAAAAAAAAAAGAGAAAAGAAAAAAAATTGGAAAGATTTGTCCCATGGAGTTTAAGGCTTTGGGAGCTGAACTCTTACATTTGAGTTCCTGTGGATACAACTATGTGGGCAGGGAATTAGGGTTACCTTTGTCTGAGAGACATTTCATTTTTAACACCTATAATACAGGATGTTGCAGCTGGGTGCTATCCATGCTGTGTGTCTGTTGTCAACTGTGGTCAAAGTCAACTTTGACTTATGGTGCCGCTATGAATAAAAGACCTCCAAGCCACCCAATCATCAACAGCCCTGCTCAGGTCTTGCAGGTGCTGTGTTTAGCACGACCTGTTGAATTTGGCAAATTAGGGAGTGGTGGTTTTGTTGTTGTTGTTGTTGTTTTATTTTTTGCTTTTGTTTCAATTCTAAAAAAAAATACCAAAATATGCAGATTGCCAGTTTTGAAGGGAAAGAACTTGAGGCTTAAAGCTTCAGGAGAAAGCCTGAGGAAAATGTGAGGGGAAAATTTAAGGACAAAACAAAACTGTCAGATTTCCCCATCCCTGCTGCTGTTCTGTTGGTGTTGTGTTTGAACTGTAGATCATTGCAGATATGCAGATTCCTGGAGGTTTCAGACTGCACCTTTTTCCCTGCACTCCCTTGTAGATTGACAATTCACAGCAGCTCTTGATGTGCATTGATTAAATACCATCTTGACACCTGCTTTGACATCTGCTTCTTATCTTCTGTTTCTGAATTGCCTGCATGCTAGCAAGAGATTTGAGGAACACTTCTTTCAGTCTGTGGTCAGCCTCCTCTGGTTCATTTATTGATCCTCCTCACCTCCTTCCATGTTTTGCCAACTTACTCTATCATTACCATCTCTTCTGGTTCAGGGCTATGCAGACCACTCCAAAGGGGCGGCTTCTAGCCTCTCCCTTTTCACCCAGATTGGGGCTGTGGCAATCGCATGCCATGGCCCTGATCTGTCATTTCCAGGGTGTGAAAAGGAGCCACAAAAAGCAGCTCCTTTTTGCACCCTGGAAAGGGCGTGATAGCCATGGAGCCACTGCTATGTGGCACTCCTTTGGTGCTGTGTCATCCAGACACAACACCAAAGGAGTGCCATGGCACCACACTCCATGTGGAGCAGCGTGCGACGTCATGGTGCCATGGGGGCAGAGCTGGGGTGTGCATCATGGAGATGCCTCACCCTGACTCTGACCCCCAACCAGCCCAAAGTGCCAGTCTAAAGAGCCCTGTCGATATGAATGAGCCCTAATGTTCGAGGAATCCATCACAAAGGTTCTGGCTTGATGCAGTTTCTTCAGAGATAATGTTGTTTGGATCAATGTGGTTGAAATACAAGCACTTCTACTACCATTGACTCCACCATATTTGACTGCTTGTCTCTAGGCAGTTCATCTCCTATGGCTCATGCAGATTCAGTAGTAGGTACTGAATCTGAGTTCATTCATTAAGTCCTGCTAATTTCAATAGAAGAGTTGAACATCTTTATCCAGTCTTGGTGTATGGATGCACTAGGCTCTTTACTTTTTACTGACATTTGTTTTAATTCAGACTAATTCAAGGCACTGAATTATCTATCCAAGGGTGTCTTGTATCCAGAGGAAGAAAGCTCCTTGGCTGGCATCCTGTTAGTCAGTTATGTAAGTTTAGAAACATTATTGTTTCTTAGTCACATTTACAGTCCTGGCACTAACAGTGTAAGGTGGGTTTCATGGGCTAGTTCAGGAGATTGAGAATAACTAGATACTGTAGCTAAGCCTCTGATGCAAGACTTCAGCCCATGTGTTTTTCTCTGCAGAATAATTCCTTTGCAATACAGTGGGCTCTTCATCAATGGGTTCAGTTGCTGCGCAGGTCAGTCCCCCCAATAAACACAGAAAACTGGTTGGAGGAAAAAAGGCCACAACTTTATTAACTGTTGCATATAGCCATAACAACAAAAAATCATAGGGTTGGCCCAAAGCATTAGGTCTGGATCTGGACATCAGCAACACCCTGGTTGGTTGATGTACGCTTGGTAGCAGGTGCAAACATTGGGATGACATAGGTGCCAAGCTCCACCCTGTTGCGCAGTTAGACAACTGTGCTGCTTCACATCGAATTGCAAGACATCCTAGTCACTGGGTATTAATCAACTGTGGCCCCCGCAATGGCCACAGCAAATCGCTCCTTACCCGGGTCATGAGGACTCCCAATTCAGTGCCAGCGGACCCTGGAAACCCCAACCCCAGATCCAGGCCTATGCTGCACCCAGAACAGAAGTTGTGACAATCAACTCCCAAGACAGGGAGGGAGGGTGGGAAAATGGAACTGGCAATGGCGCTGACTCACACCTTACAGGGCCTTAAATAGGCCTAACAGCCAATGAGGGCTCAGGAAGGACGGAGGCACTGCCCTCCCCGAGCTCTCCACCAATAGGAGGGCATGCCATACTCTGCTGTGGCCAATCAGGCGGGTACCTTTCCCACTCCTCCTAGTGGCCAATCAGCGTCGAGCCCGTGCTTGCACCAGCCTCCGGGGTGCTCAAACCTGGCGCATGGGAAGGGGAGAGGACATCCTGCACGCGGCAACAGCACCGGCAAGTTAATTCAGGTGGCGCCATTTCTAGATGTCCCTCTACATATAGCAAAAATAGCAGATGGTTGTGCCCCCATATTATTCAATGGTTGTGATGTACATGTGGATGTGCCTGTGTGTCTGTCTGCACATTCCACCATTAAATAATATGGGGCATAGTGATCTGCAGGTGGTCAAATTTGTGGGTTGCCAGTCTGCCAATATAAAAGGTCATTATACTAGAAGAATATTGTACACAATTCTCAATTTCCTGTTTCTTGGGGAACTTTTTTCGTTTTGTTTTCCTTTTTAGTCATCAGAAAGAATAATTACAAATATTCTAAATGGGAATGACGGTTTTTGTGTAAAGGGCCTGTCTTACCAATGGCATCCCCAGAAATCAATCAATGTTTACTTTTCATACCAGTTGTACGAATTCTCAAGAAAAGACTAAGATGGTGAAGAAATCTACATTTTAAATGTGAACATAAATGATATTTTCTGAACAGAAAGAGAAATACAGTTACACTTTGATATGCAAACTTTCCCTATTTTTCAAGTCTAGTTTTCCATTGAAATTATGCATATGAAATACAGATGGGCATATGCTCACAAAATTATATATATATATATTTATGAAAATAACAAAAGATGCTTAGTGGAAACTCAGGGTAAAATTGTGTATAATAGTCGAGCATTTGCACAAATATGCATTGGTTTTTTTTTCTCTTTTTTTTAATGGGGACTTTTATAAATATCAGAAACCACATAGCTTCCTTTTATTGCAATGGCTAGATGACAGGTTACTCATTTGTGTTGTTGTCTTAATCTCTAGCCTAGTCTTGGAAACTTCTTGCTCTTCAGTTGTTCGCATAAAAATGCAAAGGTGGTGCTTGGTATCAGTTAGATGCAGAGGTAAATTGGCATATTTTAGGAAGGCTTAATGGAGAAAGCATTCCAAAGGTCAGAGCTAAAATGATGTGCATTCAGAAGAGGACTTGGAAGTAGAAGGTGGACAGCTTTGTACCAGGCATTCCCAAATTGTCACTGTAGTCTCTGTATCACCCTGCATGAAGGGGAAATTGGAAGCTTTTATGTTTTGTCTGAGCCTGAATGATGCACATTTCAGGAACAATTTTATGGTAGTTTTAGATTCATAGATCCTGACTGAACAGTGGAAAATAGAGTAAGGATTGGGGAGCTCACATTTTAACTTTTCATTGTCTCAAGTGAAATGGAGGGGGGGACGGTTGTTAGAAATTAACCAGATATTTATTTGCTTCCATAACTCGCCAAAGATTGTTGTGCAGAAATAGCAGATCCTACATTACCCATTAGTACCACTGAAGTGAGGGCAACCTCCTTTGATGCCAATATCACTTGAGAGCCAAACAACATTTGGCACAGGAGTTAAGTTCCTCTATTTATTTATTTTTTCAAAACTCAAAAGCATCCATGGGGTGATCCACATTTGTTGGTGGAGTAGGCTTAGTCTTAGTGCCAAAATCCTCTTCTAGAAAGTTGATATAGGAAGTTTTCAAATGAATGAATGAATGAGTAAAATGACACTGCATTATAAGGAGTCTGGCTTTAGTCCATCTAGCCAATGTATGCCTACTCTTACAGACTGGCTCTTCAGGGTCTTAGGTGGAGAAGTGGGAGTGTTACCATCAGCTTAGATTGTTCTTTGAAAAAAGAACAGACAAACAGCTTCATTTATATACCACTTCATACTGTCTAAGGAGTGTCTAAGCAGTTTACAACTGTAAGCTACTTGCCCCCAACAATCTGGGTACTCATTTTAGCAACCTCGGAAGGATGCAAGTCTGAGTCAAGCTTGGGCCCTTTTGCTGGTCTTGAACTCGCAACCTTATGGTTTTGAGTGAGTGGCTGCAGTACAGGCATTTAACCACTGCGCCACCAGGGCTCCTTATTGAAGCTCCTAGCTGAACAACACCCTGAATCATTTACTTTGTTAAAATCTTTCTACATGAAAGGTGTTTCCCACCATTTCTATGTGATTTTGTCCTCTATAAGGAGACATCCATGATTTGGAGCATGTGGTTTTCTTTGGATCTTGGAAACAAAACAAAACTACATAGCAGGAGAAATTAAGAGCTAGCAGTAAGATCACAGTGACCTGAATGGCTGGCCAAGTCACAAGCTAATTCCTTTCCTACATAAGGAATATTGTCTGAGGTACAGAAGTCTGAATCAACCGGTGAAACAACCTTGTGTGTCCCTGATCTTGTAAACAAGCCCTTGGTCCAGTGGTCCCTCAGCATCTTTCAATATCATTTTTCATCTGCCCCCATCTCATGTAACATTCCTGTGTTTTCCCCCATGTGATAGATAACCCTGTCTTATCAAGGTCAGTCAGAAAGGGCCTTTTTACATATCTCATAAATTTTAGCCAGGTGCCACTGATGTGAGATTAATGTAATGGCAGTATAGCAAGCACTCAGGCTTGTCTTAATTATGCTAAGGTTGCCGGTTCACCGTTTCTCTTCATCTGTCTCTCGCTTTAGGGAACACTAAACACTCTGTCATTAGATTGTCGGTTCCACAACATTGGCCATTTGCATTTACAAAGTCATCAGCTGGCTTATGATCTAGCTTTGCTAAGAAATTAAAGAAATAGTACAAACAAAATTAAAGCCAAATAGGGGAGACTTTCACATCATGCGAACTGCTGATTCTTGTGTGTACAAGAGGATCACTCAGAGGGGACAGTTTGTTTCAAGGCAATACCCACCTAATTTCTTGGTATCTTGGTACAGCTGCTGTGCTTCAGTTCTGAAAGGTTATAAAATAATGATTATGAATTCTGGCCTGAGGTCCTTCCATTGAGGAATGCCCAGTCCTTTACAGTACATCTTTCTACTAGATTAAGAAAGCAGAATCAAGGTGAAGACAAATGTAACTTTTATAGAGTGAGGAGGTCAATAGATACGAAATGTACTTTTACTCTCCAGGATTCAAGACTAGGGGATGAGGGAATACTCCTAACACTTGCTGTAAAGGTAAATTGCGCTTAAAGGCTGGTTAGCTGGCAAATGTGAAGTCCCCATCATATTTTCCTCTAATTTTCATAGAAAAGTTTTTTTAAATCAATTTCTTTTCTAAAAATATAGTTAAAAAGCAGACAAAAATGCTAGCAGTCCTTTAAAACCCAGAAATCCAAAATCCATTTCAATGGCCTTTTGAAACATTTGATGGCAGACAGGCAAATGTAAACAGTCTTTACATTTCTAGCGTTGCCACCTAGGAAGTGTGCAGGAAGCTGTTCACCTGTATGTTTCTGTGTTCAAGTTCACTCAGAATATTCTCAGATTTCCAACCATGATTTAGACACTGGGGATATGTTGACTGTTTCAGGATCTATCTTACCTCATAGGTTCATTTAATCATGGTTTATCATCATGCCCACATAATGCTAAACTTTAGTTATTGCTGACATAGATTGCTGGAAACCATGTTTTGCAAATGAATTGCAAACCATGTTTCATAACATTCAGTTATCCAGTCTACCCCATCATAACAAGCCAGGGTTGTTCCAGGAAGAACCTGTCTTGTGTGTGACAAACCATGCATTAATGCATGCTGGCTGATCATTACCACCAGGGCAGCTGAATAGTTCTTGTCTGGTTTATCCATAGGCTGTTCATTGTAGCATCCAAACCCTGCTGTTTTGGCTTTGCTCTCCAAGCAGATCAGAGGGGGAAAACCTCACTTTAAACTTGGATTGTTTCTCTGTTTTGTTGGGGGTGAAAAAAAATTCTGCCAGATTCACATTCTGTGTTGTTGTTGTTTTTCCAGCTAATTCCACTGCAAATGAGAGTGATCAAGCAGCAGGCACTAGAACATTAGTGCATCCCTTCAATCCAGAATTCTGACTCATCATAACAGCTAGACATGTCCACTCTTAGGGGAATGTTGACACAGGGCAGATTTTATGAATGCTTTCTGTTCAGTTCACTGGGTTCATAACACATATCACCACCTATGCAAGGATTACAGAGTTTTGCTTTACTGTGTATAATGATGGCACTGATGCAAGTGCTAGCCATACATTTCAGTGATTCTAGGTTAATAACATTGATGTATTGCTCATACCGTGAAGCAGCAGGGGAGGGCATACAACCATCTCTTTTAGGGGTTGTTGTTGTACCTTCAATATAACGCTGGTGACCCACTCCTAGGGTTATTTGTGTCAAGGTTTACTTAGAAAATCTGATTGCCTTCTTCTAAGGCTGAGAAAACATGAGGTCACCCAAGGTCACCAGTAGGTGGTCAATTCCTGGATCCTGGTCTCCTAGAGCCCTAGTACAATTCTCAAACCATAACATTGTGCTGCTTCTTTCTCTAGGGGTGGGACTCCACTACCACATAATGTGTGCATAAGTTTTTGAAAATCAGATATTTTCCCTCTTTACAGTATTTCTATTGAAAGTGAAGGAGGCAACTACACCACCTCTGTGTTACTATGTCTGTTTTGTTCTGCTCTTCATTGTGCCTGCAGTGGCTTCGTGAAGGATGGCAGAATGGCAGGCCCTGTCTGCCAACCAATGCTGCTCCTGAAAAATGCAACAGGCCTCTGGTCTTTCCCAAGTCTGCTAACAAAGACAAATGGCATGAAGAAGGGGGAAGTAGAATAATTGAATGCTGGGTGGTACTTTACACAGAGCTGCTGGATTATTATAGGAGTTGTGTGCTTGTAATTAGGGCCAGAATTATTCCACCCAGTTATGCAAAATTTGTGTGTGTGTGTGTGAGAGAGAGAGAGAGAGAGAGAGAGAAAACTGTTAATGGCTCGATTTCAGAAAGGAGAAAAGAAAAATACCAGAATCTACTGTTGAGACAAAAAAATATTGAAATACTTTAATGCTAAGGATGCTTTTTAAAAAGTTGTTCTATATTTATCAAGCACTCAGTGAAGTGAATGAGAAGATTAACAGTGAAACGGAATGCATATGGTTGACCCATCTGTCTGTTTTGTACCCTTTCCACACCAGTGGGAGTGGGTGGGTGTGTTAGGTTTGCTTATATAAACAACATACTGTACTGAAGTACCATCTATAGTTCTGAACACCACATGTGTTGACATATACACACATATTTCCCATGGAATAATAGAGTTCACCTGGTCAAGGTTGTAATATGGCTGCAAAGTGTGCTGGCTGCAGCTGGGACAGGTATACAGCAGGAAGTTCCCCTGAAGTCAGTACAGTATAGCACCAAATGACCATGTGATCAGGGATTTCTACAGGAACCCCAACTTTAGGTGGACACTGTCCATAACTGTATCTGCATTTAAAGGGAAGAGTATTTCTATATTATTTTGTGTAATTTACCAAATTTAGAAAGTTTAGTGGATACACTGGGTAAAGAAGTACATATGCTTTACTCCATATCCTTTCCCCCACTTGGGCACGTGAATATGTTTAGCAAATTTCAGGAGGTGCTTCAAGGACACTTTCTCAAGATGACTGCTTATACTACAGGTTATTGCAGGACTGTCAAAAGTCTAAATCCGCTTCTTCATTTTTCTTTATTTGATGTAGTTATTTTCATTCCTTTTTGGAAAGGGTCTCATTATGTGCCGTCTAATCCAGCATCAAGTGCATTCATACTTGAGCAAAACATCTATGGGGGATACAGAGCAATTGAAGATGAGACTTTGAATATGCCACTGCTATGCCTCATTCCCCGAGTTTGACATGGGCCTTATATGATGTCACCCTTCACGGATAATTAGGGAATTGACCTTCACTTTATTTCCTTCTCACATGGGAAACATGTCAAAAGTTTTCTTCCCGATTGAGTGACAGTATGAGAATGTTTGCACTTTAGTTCTTTCTTTGTGAAAATTCCACATAGATGGTGGTGGTGATTGTGTACAAAATACGGTTTTTTGTTTATTTCCTTTTACAGAAACAACATTTTTGTTGTTGTTTGATGTTTTGTTGTGTGCCTTCAAGTCAGCTATGATATATGGTGACCCTATCATAAAATTTTCATGGCAAGATTTGTTTAGAAGGTTGAAATTGCCTTCCTTTTAGGGGTGTGACTCACCAAAAACAAACACCCCATTTTTATACAAGAGTGAAAAATGTTGTGACATGGATTATTTATTTATTTATTTTGCTTTTGTACAAGAGTGAAAAATCTTGTGACATGGATTTTTTTCCTGTTGGACTAGCTTGAGGCATTAAGATCCTTTCATTACAGAGGATGAGAAAATTTGTAAATGTTCTTTAGGTGGTTTTTCTATAATTCCTCCACATTTTATTTCCTGAAGAAAATCCATTAGAGAATGGAAAAATCAAATTGATACCCAGTGCATGCTATTGGTAGCATGAGGAGGTCTCTATCAGAAATTATCTGAGTGTCCTGGGATGTGTGACCTGGGTCTTGAACGCCCTTCCTGTTTCCCAACAACAGGGGCTGATGTCCAAAGTCCTGCTTTGGACACATCCAAGACATGGTGTGTGCCCAGTATAACCCTGAATGCAATTCTTCTCTTTAACTGTGATTGGGTTTCAATAGGATTTACTATTGTATAGGCTTGAAATTTGTCAAGCATGCTCCAAAAACAACAAAACAAAACAAAACCTGCTTTCGATTCTTCCTTTCTTTACAACAGCTGTTTGAAGACTCCAAACCTCATTGGGCATGAAGCACTTGTCATGTAGCTCTTTGATTTGCGACCATTAAATAGATTGAATTTGACAATTTGATCTTTAAAATAAGATTTGACTTTGCAGATGTGGAAAGAGCTCTTTAAACATGACAGGGCTTGTGCTGTGACTACCTGCAATGTTTATTTTTCAGTTTCGTCTCAAAGTATGACAACTATTTATCTTGTGTTGATCATATTGTGACTTAATAAAAAATGATGCTGTAAATAAAATGTGTTGCCAAGGTGAGAGCATTTAAAGGCACCTTTAAATGTTTAATGGAGAGAGCTGTGGTGCAGAATAAAGCTATCTGAAGAGTTCGTTACATACTTCCTTCCTTACATACTTACAATGTGGCTCCTCAGAGTGAAAATTAGAGCTGAGTATAGAGACTGGGGCATGAGTGGCACCTTGAATGGGCTGCTGCACACTGTTTCATGCCAAGGGACACATCCCAATCTAGGAAAGCTGGGGTGCATTCCGGTGGTGCTAAGTCCAACTGCAAAGTGGGAAGCATAAAAAGTGAAAAAGCAGTGGTACATGAGGCTGGTTGTTCCCACATAAGAAGCACCGCCATATGGGATGGCCCACTCTTTTTAAAGAGCAGCTGTTAAAACCATAAATGTTTGCATGTGTACCATTTCCTCCTTCCTGCCCATGAAGCAGGAAGAGGTAGAAGTGTGGGAGGGTTGAAACATACTGAGTCTAGGAGCACAGGCAATTTTCCCAACCCCCCTCCCCTTCCGTAGTGTCTTGGCTTCAGCAGGCATTCAATACAACAGCCATTTTCCAGTCCTTGTATCAGCCTCTTCTCTCTCGGCAGCAGCATACAAGCAGGGCCACTAGCAGTCACTAAACCAGACTAGCTCTGTCACTGGAAAGCAAAGTTGCACACAAATGTGTGTGCTTGAACACTATGAGGGTATGAGTAAGCAGTGCTCATTTTTTCTCCAAGAAGAGGAATTATCACAGTTCAAGGATGCATCTCAAGGAAGCAATAATTCACTTCCACTACTGTGCCACTATACCTCAAGGACAGTTGCCAATCAGAAAAAACAGACTGGATCCCAAATTCTAAGCCAGCAGCACAATTCAAATATAGACCCAAATCAACTTGAACTGCCCTTATCTGCCACTCAAAACTCAGTCCCACTTGAACTGCCCTTATCTGCCATACAAAACAATCCTGCATATATTCCATATTCTGTGCAGGCCCTTCCAATAAAAACACCATCTGAAAACATACCCTAGGACAGGGACTCAAGGAAAACTATTGCTTTGCAGTTTTCTCAAAAACTAGTGCTTTGCAGCCCAGATTTAAAGGTCTATGCAAGACTTTCTACCTCTACTTTCAGATAGCAACCCTAAAACTCACACACACATTTACTATGATTTCTTAAGCACAAATCCCACTTATGTCTCTTTGCAGTGTCCCCTGGTACAGAAAAGTCACTAAAGTGCCCCCCTTGTACCTTAGCAGCAGGAAAAGCAAGGGGCAAGGGTTCTACAGAAAAAAAGAGCTTCAAAGAAGAATGAAGAGATTTGGAGAAGGTCAAAGACCACTGCAGAAGAAAGGCAGAAATACAGCAATGCAGGGAAAAGACTGAGATGCCAAGATGCTTTCTTTAAGGCAGATGACATTGCAGGCTTGATGATATGTTGGTAGGAAAGGATGGTGGTGGTGGTGGTGGTGAAACAGTCAACAGGTGTAGTTGAGGACAAGGGTTGTGATCAACTAGGAAGTTGGTGGGGCTAGGAATTGTGGAGACTGTTGGGCAAGATCTGGCCTGAGGACCAGAAGTTACCTACTGTTGTAATGCAGACATAAAGGATCTCCATTTAGAGAGAAAGGCATAACAAAGTGCACTGTATTTGGCATTAAACTTTAGTCATTCTGTGGAAAGGAAGGCTACACTGGCTTCTTAATCTGCTCCATATACAACTGCACATGCAGGACTGCAGCCATTTTGGTTGGCTTGTTTTCCCTTAAATAGATCTTGATCTTTCTTTCCATCTGTTTGTCTGGAGTACAGGTTGAGTTTGCCTTATCTAAAAGGGATGAGATCAGAAGTGTTTTGGATTTCAGAGTTGTTTGTTTGTTTGGATCTTGGAATAATTGTATATACATAATGAAATACCTGGGAGAAGAGACCCAAGTCTAAAAATGAAATTCATTTTCATTTTGTTTGCACCTTATAGTTTGAAGTTAATTTTATACATAACAGTTTAATATTTTTTGTATGAAATAAGGTCTGTGTACACTGAACCATTAGAATGCAAAGGTGTCAGCCACCTAACTTAGCCATCCATTACAAAAAGTTTGGATTTTGGAATTCTAGATAAGGGAGCCATAACCTGGAGAATTAAATCTACATACAACCCGTATCTTGTTCTATCTGCCCCATTGCTAGAAGAACTGACATCTTTAATACCCTCCCCCCCCCACAAATTCCTTCTTATAGTAACATAGCTGAGAGAAGAGAGGATTAGGAAATATTGGAAGTAATTTAAGTTTAGTAGCTGGAAGCGAAAGGTCTTTCTAGTAACCTTCCTGAAGCAAATTAATCTGGCCCTTTTGGTGACAGGATACTTTGCTGAATGGACCATTAGGAACAATCAAATTGAATCAGATTATCTTTTTATTCTGCCTCCTGCTGCTCTTTTTATAATGTTTCTGTAAAGAAAATGGAGTATAGCCCTGGTCCCTTCCTCTCAGACTCTATTACACAAGGTGTCTAAAGAATTGCCTTCAGGAAATGATTTCTAGATGTTCCCGTCTTTGGTGATAAGGTGACTACTAAGGGCAGGGCATTTTCTGTTCCCTGCTTTTGGAATACCCTTGCTGACAATGGCTTTACCAGGTGACCACTGTCCTGTTCTCCCAAGCATTTGGTATGTAGTTATGGAATAGCATGCATAGTAGTTTAAATGTTGGATCCTTTCCAGTCTGGTTTTCGCCCACGGCACTCCACAGAAACAGCCCTCACTAAGATCTCGAATGATCTTTTGCGGGCCAAGGCAAATGGCCTTTATTCTATCCTTGTTCTTCTTGATCTGTCCGCTGCCTTCGACACCGTGGATCATTCTCTCCTGATAGACTTACTCTCTGACATTGGTTTCTCGGGCCTTGTTCTCGACTGGTTTGCATCCTACTTGTCAGATAGATCTTTTTCAGTGGTCTTGGGTGGTCAGACCTCGTCTTCTGTCCCTTTATCCGTTGGAGTTCCTCAGGGCTCTGTTTTGGGTCCCCTATTGTTTTCCCTATACACACTCTCCCTTGGCAAACTAATCAGTTCCTTTGGTTTTTCCTACCATTTGTACGCTGATGACACCCAGCTGTACCTTTCGACTCCTAACCTTTCGCCGGAACTAGAACAGCAAATGTCATCTTGTTTAACAGCTGTCTCCTACTGGATGCATCATCGGCGTCTGAAGCTAAATATGTCTAAGACCGAGCTTCTGGTTTTCCCGCCCAAGCCCACCCTTCACTACTCCTTTTCCATTTCTGTCAATAACATCTCTATTCAGCCAGTCCAGGAAGCCCGCAGCCTTGGTTTCATTTTTGACTCCTCTTTGTCATTTATTCCCCAGATCCAGACCACAGCCAAGGTCTGTAGATTTTTTCTCTATAATATTGCCAAAATCCGTCCATATCTCTCAGAATCTACCGCAAAAACACTGGTCCATGCCCTAGTGGTCTCACGACTAGACTACTGTAATCTCCTCCTCGCTGGGCTTCCTCTCTCTCACCTCCACCCATTAATTTCTGTTCAGCATTCAGCTGCACGCATTATTTCACTTGCTCGCCGCTATGATCATGTCTCCCCTCTCTTGTCCTCCCTTCACTGGCTCCCTCTTCCTCTCCGCATTAGGTACAAACTTTTGCTACTCACCTTCAAAGCCCTGCATGGGCTAGCCCCCCCCTTATCTAGCTGATCTTCTCTCCCCCTATGTCCCTACCCGTACCCTCCGCTCTGGTAACCAAGGTCTCCTCTCCCAACCCAGGTTGTCCTCTGCCCCCTCCCGGATCCGTCCCTTTTTTCTTGCTGCCCCTCATTCCTGGAACCTTCTCCCTCTGCATGCTCGGCTCATCACTTCCCTAACCAGCTTTAAGGTGGAGCTGAAAACCTTATTGTTTAGGGAAGCATTCTCAGGGAACTTGTGATTACCATCTGGCTGTTTGATTTCATTTGATGTGATTTGTTTTTACCCTGATGTTTTAACTTGTTTTTCCTCTCTCTGTAATTTTATCTAATTGTTACTATTTTAGACTGTACGCATCCGGCAGGCTTTTATATTTCTTAAATTTTACCAATTTTGTACAGCGCTGAGTATAATTACAGCGCTCTAGAAATAAAGTTTAATAATAATAATAATAATAATAATAATAATTATGACTCTGGAGAGTAGGGTTCAATTTCACGCTCAGCCATGAAAGCCACTGGGTGACTTGGTCACGTTACATGCTCTTGGCGTCAGGGGAAGGCAATGAAAAACCTCCTCTGAGCAAATCTTGCCAAGGAAACCCTTGATAGGTTTGCCACAAATTATTCAGTCGAGTTTCCTGTATTTGGGGGTCAGCACATCTGGAGTGCAATGGATGAGCCTCACCCTGGGAAAACCACCTTCGTGATCATGGTGTCTCTCCTGCCAGATAAGTCAGAAATGACTTGAAGTCATACAACAACTACTACAATTATGGAACTGTCTAACTCTTTCAGTGCGTTCCTCTCATTATGTGCTGATGTAGTATCACTTATGTTGTTGATATTAGTTTGATTTAATCATTCTTGTTTTGACCTTAATATTTGTCAGCTATTATGGCTTCTGAGCAAGTACATACATAAAATCAATAGATAGGCAGGCCGATAGAGAAAACTAGAGTGAGAGGCCAAGATCTGATGCATGAACAGCCAGGGTTGGTTTAAGACCTGTTCAGAGTCTAGGTTATGCAAGGGTTAAGAAACTCCATAGCATTACCAAAGCCTTCTGTGTACTACTTTAACATAATTTATTATAATACCACCCTTAAAAAACAACATGGGCCTCATAATCTAAAACCCTGGGCTGTGGCATACTTATAAAGCGTTTGTTTTTGTTTGCCTCCAAGTCATTTCCAACTTATCGTGATCCTAAAGCAAACCTATCATGGTGGCTAATGTGCCAGACATTGTCCAGTGTCCTGGCAAGATTTGTTCAGAACTCCTCTGAGGCTGAGAGGTCACCCAATGGATTTCCATGGCTGAGTGGGGATTCAAACCCTGGTGTCCTGTTTGTATGGGCCAAAATGCTTGCCCCCCCCACCAGATTCTGGCAGCATCATGCTCAGATAATACATGGTCCAAACCCCAGTTCTGGCGCAAACAAGCTCTGACACAGTCACCACCAGTACTCATGTATAAAACCCTTAAAACAAATTTAAAAACCATGCCTCTCACCCTGGATCCTCCATTCCCACTCCAGCTCTGAGGCCAGGATACTCTGGGCTGCCTCCAGAGTATTCTGGCCAGTGCAGAGAAGACCCTAGTCCAACACTCAAACCGCTACAACAAAAGTGAAGGAGGTAAAGTAAAGTATGTGAATCACACACACAAGTGGTGGTATTGTAGAAACCACCTTCGTGATTATGGTGTCTCCCCTGCCAGATAAGTCAGAAATGAGGCAGCCAGCTGAGGATTGGAAAAATTATTTTGTACTATGACTTACAGAACCCACCAGTATTGTAGTCCAAAGAGTAAATGTGATGGGTAGCAGAACTTTCTTCCTTCTACAAACCTATTTTATTACTTCTCTGCGATGATGAGGGCAGAGAAAAAGCTGGCTTCCTTTGAAATTAAAATTTCCTCTGGATTTCAGAAAGGCAACTGAGCAGACTGGGTGATAGGGTTCTGTTGTCACTCAGTCACTCATTTGCTCTCGTGTGTGTAAGTCTTTAGTAGGGAAAGAGCTGCTTTTTCTTTTCAGAACAAGTCTTATCTCTCTACCACCCATGAGCACCTAAGATAATATTGACCTCTTTAGCTTTTCCTGCATATTTCCCCTGCTATGTCCCCCTTATGAAAAGCAAGTGGGAGAAGCATCAAGCAGGCATCTCCTGTGGGAGAAAAAAAATCATGCCCTTCTGTCTTCTGCCGTTCAACCTCAAATGAAAGGAATGCTTAAAGCTTAAAAAGGCAGATGGAGTGAAAATGGGGAGGAGGCAGTATCTGAGTCACTCAGAGGCACAAATTACAATTTTGGAGGAAGGTGGTGGTCTCTTCTCAAAAAAAAAAAAAAAAAAAAGATAGGATTTTCAAATGAAAAATTACGATTGCAGAACAAGTACCAGAAAGTCTGCTTGGACTGATTAGCCTATGACTGCTTGAGTGCTACTGCAGTGGTTACTGTAACACAGCATGAAAAAGAGAAATTTCAGTTCGGTAGAGGCTGCATGGTTCACTTTTCTCAATATGGAGGAATGAACACCATGGTGAGTTTATTTCATTGATTTTTTTTAACATTTAAATACATTGGCAACTTGGGAGGTGCTAGTAGTCCCTGAGGTTATAGTCTGTTTATAGTATAGTTTAAATCATAACTTTTGCATTAACATTTATAATATTATAGGTTGTTCAGAGTGTTTTCCTTATCTTGCTATCTTATAAACCCCTTATAAACAACTCTGTAAAATATGTCAGTATTATTAGCCCCATATTGCAGATGGAAAGCTGAGGCCTAACCCTACCTTCCCAGGCCATGGCAGAGGTAGGAGCCAAACTAGAGCTTTCCTAAACATCTAGTCTTTGCATTTGGAAAAAAAATGTAGTCCCCCCCTCCCCTCCCCAGATTAACTCAGCAAATGGTATACTGGTATTTCCCTGATTTGTTTCCCTTATGTTTTCTCTCCTGGTCTTCACTGTTTCACTTGGGAAGTGTCCGTGGAAACCATTGAGATGGATTTCCTTTGTTCCTACCTACTGTGCCAATGTGGAGTACTTGTCGAGGTGTTGGTTTAGGATTTGGGAAATCCAGTAGTCCTCACTCAGCCATGAGAGATCACCAGGTGACCCTGAAGCAGTCAACTTTTCTCAACCTGCTTTACCCCACAGGGCTGGTGTGATAAAATAGATTGGAGGAGAGCTATGTTTGCCCCCTCACTGGAGGTGAGGTGGGTTATAAATATAGTTGACATGCCCAATTTCACAGTAGATTCAGGCATTTATAAATTGCTCCATATGAGCAATCTCATAATTCACGGGGGGATATAATTATTTGAAGTATTGACCATTATTTGAAGTTACCACCATCCATTCAAGTCAAGAGGGAAACTAGCAATATTCTCTCGTGCTCATTCAAATCATCACTGGGACATGGGAGTCTGTTTGGTTTATCAGAGGTTCACATACATTAAAGTATGATCCATATTTTCACTGGCTTCATCTTTACTTTCTTTGATCTGCCCGTCCCTGGGCCACAGACCAGAAGCCTACTGGCTGAACCATCTGTCAGTTTTCAATTCATTGACCTCTGAATAAGCCAGCTGAATTATGTTTTATTTTCTTTAGTGCCACACGTTGCTCTTTAAAGAAAAAGGCATGATTTGAAGAAAAGACATTTAGTTCTATTCCTTCCAAAAACAAAAGGCAAATATCAACGCATAGCTGACCAGCAGTCAATGTCAAGACAAATCTCTCTGCATATAGCATGTCTAAGCCATATTTCTTCCACTGACATGATGGATGTCTAACTCTTTAAAAAAGTGTTTGGTGCTGTGAAACATATTATTATTGTCTGCATTTGAGAAAACTAGAGATTTACCATGGACCAATTTTGAACTTTTCACCAATGGGACTGTCTATTTCTCCCCCCCCCCCACTCCTGTGTCATGTTTGCATATACAATGGGAGAGGGTTAAATCTCTTAAAGGGTGTTTTAAAGAATCGCCATTTAAATCAAGTGTTGAGAACTTGTGTGAGCTGAGTTCCCATAATCTCTTATGATTGTGCATATTGGATGAGGTCCAACGAGATTTGGAATGGTGATGGAAAGAATATTCGACACTGTTTCCTATCAGAAAAAAAAGGGCTTCCAATGTTTAGGAAACTCCATGCAAAGAAGAATAAAGTAGTGAGAATTTTTCAATTTTCACACAGAATTTTTTCATTCTCAATTTTTTCACAAAAATATTATGTGCAAGAATAAAAGGTGATTCGAAAAAATGGTTCAAAAGTAAAGCTGTTCTTACTTGGTTTTCCACCATTCTTTTAAAATCCCTGTACATGTAGGTTCTTTGCATGGCATTTTTCAGGATATGTGAATACCAGAACAGAAGTATGAAGCAATATTTGTTTTCTCTGTAGTGGGGAGATAATTGTGGAAATTATTCATCCTCACCCACAGGAATAGATGACTATTTACATCTCCCATCTTCAGTAATACTTCCATGTAAGGCTGCCATGCATCCAGATTGTGTATTTCTCCAGATTGTGTATTCATGTATCCAGATTGTCTGTTGTTTCGGAATTTAGTTCAGTTCCTTGGGTAGCTCCTTTAGAGTCTGAAAGAAAACCCAGATTGGGTTCACTGTGTTCCTGATATGGGAACAGCCAGTCACTACTGATCTGGAGAACCATAAGGTTGCCCAGAAGTTGCCCATCTCTTATTGAAATGCTAACCATGTGTTACTCTATGCAAAGAGCATTTATAAGTAACTGTCTTAATAACAAGACAGACCATTGGTTCAGTACTTCCTACAGCAACTTTCCATAGTTCAGGGCAGGAATCTTTGCCTGATCTACTGAGAGATACTGAGGACTGAACCCAGCCAAGCAGGTGCTGTACTACTGAGCTATGGCCCTTCCTCATTATTCTGTTAATTAGGCCACTTTTTCTTTCCTGTTTTGACATTTGTGTTGGGATTAATGTGACTGGCAGTACAATCCAATAAACAAGAAATTTGGAAATGAAGTCTGCATGCCTTCCTCTTAGTCTCAGCAAATGGATTTGAAAGCCCCAGCCTGGCTGTGCATCAGCTGGATTCCATTGTTTTGGGGACAGATAATAATAATAATAAAAAGGAATTGCTCATGGCTGTAAATTAAGTGTTTTGTTGAGCTTGCACGTGTTCTGTTAAACAGCAATATAATCTTGTTAAAAAAAAGAAGCCTGAGTGTAGATGAGCACAGTGGGCTGAAAGATCAATGGATTGTTATAAGAGAAACACCATGTGTCCCATCAGAGCCCACTGAGGCATTGGAACCCAGGACCAATTGGATATGAATAGTCCGTTGGCTCACTCCATTAAATATCCATTGACATCAAGTTCTATTGACATCAGAGGACCCAATCAGCAATCCACCTGGTAATGAAATGTGTGCCTGGCCGGTGCCAGTATCAGGCTCCAGTGGGCCCATTGGCTATGCCTAGTACAAGTTCTGATCAACCAGACTCTTTGGTGGAAGTTTGCTGCTGCTGCTGCTGTGTACCTTCAAGTCATTTCCCACTTATGGTGATCCTAAGTGAACCTATCACTGGGTTGTCTTGTGATTTATGTAGATGAGGTTTTGCCTTTGCCTACATGACTCAATGTAATTCTGAATGTTTGGGAAGGTTTAGAAGGCTGCAGGAGAGCAGAACTAAATGGAGGGTCACGGGCACTAACTTTGGAAGCATTAGAAAACCCATCATTTGAAGGAAAGGGCTTCTGACCACCCTTAGTCAATAGAGTTTGTGCATGGTTCTGATTTTAGCAAAAGTGGTTGCTCTTTGCATAAGCAGAACAATGCATGACATGGCACTCGTGTACCTGGATTAAATTATCAAGTAATTTATTCTGTATCATAGAATATTCCCCTCACCGTGTGTTGTGAACTATTAAATCAGACTGCATTATATATGTCATCTTTTTGGTATTATTATTATTATTATTATTATTTTTAAAAAAAATTATCGGTATTTTGCTTTAAAAAATAAAAAAGAAATCGAGTGTGGTTTACCTAAAGCATTTGATTATTTTCCTGTACCCCACCGTTTTCTTTCTGATTTCAAGACCATTTCAGTGTATCAAATAAGATTATCAAAAACCTGGTTTACACCACAGGATGTTTCCGAAGAACCTGCTGCTATGATATGTAGAGATATGGTCCAGCAGAATAGCATAATTTGCTGATCTAGCCTTAGTCCTTCCCCCATATTCTCTGCCCTGCCAGTTTATTTATTTTTCTTTTCCACAAAGAGATCAAGTTGGGTACATTGTCCTTTTTCTGATTTTATCCTCACAACCACCATGTAAGTAGGTGAGGATAGGGGGAAAAAGGTCAGTATTACCCACTGAACTTCATGGCTTACTTGACATTCAGTGAGAACTTGTGCTGGATCTCCCATCCTAGTCCTGTACCATACAGTAACATAGTTCAATTAAAAAAAATCACTAAATATATTCCAAGTTTTGCTATAGTTCAGTTAGGAGGTGTGGAAGCATTAAATAAATTTTCCATGTTTTGAGCACTTGAATTATATAAAACACTCCAAAACATAACCCATATTTAAAGACCTGTTCTGTTTCTGTAATGTAGTATGGAATACTCTATACTATCTTGTATATACAGAATTCTATATGTGCGAAGATATTGGCTTATCAGTAAATGATTTCTTAGCTATCATGGCTGTGGAGCCATATATGAGTAGGTGTTATGTGTATTTGCTGAAGGCTTGGAAACCTGTCAAAAGATTTCTACTACTGAAAGGCAGTACTAGAGTCGCGAGTTCTGCACTGCGGCCTTGACAAGCCTCCAGCATTATTCAGTCATCACTGAAGTATGTTTTGTCAACAAACAAAGGAGGGAGCAAATTGTCACTGCCCTTTCTGTTACCATCAATATGTGAATGAAACCCAACACTATTACTCCTTTCCATCACTAACCAAGGAAGTGTTTTAGTTCTAAAGTGCTTCTCATCAGTAATGGTCTGAATGAGGGCAAAGAAATTGAAAATTAATCCAAGCAAGACAGAGGTGCTCCTTGTCAGTCAAAAGACATATCAGGGAATAGAGATTCAGCCTGTGGTGGATAGGCTAATATTACCCCTGAAGATGGCAAGTTTGCAACTTGGTAGTGCTGGATTCACCTCTGATCCTGGAAGCCAAGGACCTCAAGCAGTTGGTGCAAAAGGAGTGCCCTGATCACTGCTGAACCACAGTGACCACAATCCCAACCTGGGCTGCTGCCATGGACCCGAACCAGATTACCAAAAAGGAGCAGTAAATCTCCTGCTCCTTTTTGTCCCTGTTCTTCTGGGTTGAGGCGAGCTCATCATTTCAGAAAACACTGGGTAGCTTGTTTGTAGCTATATATGAGAATAAAATTCATTCCTTTCTTGTAACAGATGTAGATGAAATTTCTAGAGAGACTTGCTTGGGGGTGTATGGTTGTCCTATAGTAGAGGGATCCTGCTAAAATACTTTAAGATTCATTGATCTCCATGTTTCTATTGGAACAAGGCATTTAAATAACATCAATATCTTATGAGTACATTAATATTTTATGAGTATCTATCAATTATAGAATAATTATTTTAATTATCATGAGGTTTCTCGGGTTAAAAAATGGACCATTGGAGGAAAGAGGTAGTAAATTAAACTTTCAAGTGGATCTCTTCACTTCCAATTTTATTCTTCAAATCTTGTTGGGGGGGGGGGGGAGAGAAAAACCAAAGAAAAACAATATCATGGCTTTCTCAAATACTATTGCGTTCAGAGAAATAGGTTCACATACACAATAATGTCACAGCAGTGCACTGTATAACATTTAATCAAATGTGATATTTGCTGACTGGATATCATTTTTTTCCTTGGGTCTCTCTTTTATTTTTGTTTTGAACCTGTAACAAAAAGTTAATTCCCACTTTCACCATGGACTGCAAAAATATCAAAATGTAAAACAAAAGCTTTTTGCTTATTGAATCTCCAGAAGGAGAGAAAGAAGAAAGATACCTCTCACACTGGAAATGCAGTTGGTTTTTTAAAAAAAATCCCTGCCTGTCTCTCTGCTTTATTTGACTAGTGTCCTGATTTCAGGTGGACAAGTCCCAATACCAAAAACAAGCCATCAAAAACCAGCACCAATAAAGCTGTGCACAGCAAGCAAACAGATCAAGCAGGAAGAATCCAAAGTCAGGAGCCAGGAAGATTACAAAATCCAAAAGTCCTGCAGGAGAGTCAGGAAAACCAAGTAAAGGCCAAGCCAAAGCCAAAGTCCAATAGCAGTCCAGGATCAAACACCAACAAAACAGCCAAGACAGGAGTCTAGCACTCTCAGAAAAAGAAATGGATAGAAATATTAACATTAATACCAGCAACGTCACAGCAAAAATAGACTCTTAATTTTCCTAAGCAGGGCTCTTGAGCATTTTATGGTTGGTTGCTTTGAACAACTTCCCACAACAGTGTCCTACAACTGTTTTTCATTATGAATATAGTCTAGCTCCTTTATCACACCAGGGAGCAAACAGGATTTAAACGAGAGTTAAATGAGAGTTAAACAGGAAATGTCTTGTAACAAACAAAGGGCATTTCCTGTTCAACTATCATTTAACTCTTGTTTAAATCCTGTTTGCCCCCTAGTATAATAAAGCAGTAGGCAGTTTACACAGAGAGAGAGACAGAAATAGGCAGAGACGGAGTGTCAGCCAATATCAGAAGTCTGCCCTATGCTTCTGTTTTGTAACAAGTAGTTGGTTCTATTTTCAAATGCATCTTCTAAACTGAGAGAATAAAGCGTAATGCTATATCTGACATCCCGTCTTTTGGTATTAGGAGAGAAATATTCATGGAAAAATGTGAAGTTTCCACTAAATCTGTATGAAGACAATTTTTCAGTATGAACTGAGCTATACCTTTAACTAAGGTATTAAAAGTTCCAGAACTAAAAACTGAACTGGCATAGAATCAGCAAAAAGCCCATAATTGTAAAATCATTAAAAGAAACATTGAATTAGTACTATATGACGGTGGTAACAATGACCATTTGGAGTGCGTACTCTGAGAATTACCAGGGACATAAATCTTTACTTGTTTCATTCTCACATGCAAGAATGAAGAATTTCAAAAATTTCTCTCTCGTGAGCAGCATGAGCATTTCTCTGCATTCTTTCATGATTATTTTAGCATTTGGGAATAGGGTGAATTTATTTGTGCAAAAAAATATTTAAAAAAAAACATTTTCAGGGAAATTATTATTGCAAAAAAAATTTTTTTTGGAAAAAATTATTCCTTTGTGCCAAAAAAGTATCTAGTGCAAAATGGTGTTTTTTGTTTTTGTTTTTTTGTTTTTTTGGCAAAAGAAATCTTGCAGAAATTGACTTTTTTCATTTTTAAGATGGACGTCTCAATGTGTCAAGCCACAATTTCCCAACAAAGATGAGAATATTTACCACTTCCATGGCACCATCACTATCTTTGTCAATGCCAAAAAAAGGCTGCATGTGCACTGTAGAAATAATCCAGTTTGATACCTCTTTAGCTGGCATGGCCCAAGACCATGGAATTCTGGGAATGATCGTTTGTTGTGGCAGCAAAGCAAAGCTCTGAGAGGTCCTGCTGAGAGGAGAGCAAAGCTCTGGTGCTGCAACAAACCACAGTACCCAGAATTCTGTAGCCATGAGCAATGGCAGTTAAAGTGGTGTCAAACTGGATTATTTCTTCAGTGTGGATGCAACCTAAGACAACAGTTGATACAGGAGATGGGAGAACAGAATTGAACTGTAGAGCTGCATAATTGTACAACCATGAATACATGAATTCATGTACATATGAAGTTGCCCTACATTGGCTCCATCCTTGGAAGACCTCAGTTGTTGGGACTGAAGTTTTCTTGTTGCAAGAATATTCCAGGTGTTTGCTATATAAAGAATAGTTTGGCTCTAAATTCACATAGGGTGTGAAGCCTAGATAATGTATATCACAATGAATTTGACCCTGGGTGGACATTGAATACTCCATACAGCACTTTCATACGCTGTTGAAGGTGCTGGGAAGAAGCACTGGACATGGTGAGATTCTGTAAAGTCAACATAAAAAACAAATACTTAACATTAAGATCAGCTGTAGTCCTTGGCTTTATTGAAGATACTAATGCTTCTAAATTAAAAACTGAGGCATTGCAGAGTTTTTCCACCCATCGTTTGCAACACAACAAGAAAACTGAATGTGGTGTGAAGCATAGGCTAGACCTCGGATTTAAAGGCAATTTATAGCTCCAATGACTTGTAAGATAAAATAGTGTGTTGAGTTTATTTCATTCCTATCATGGCTAGGAATGGGTGAACGAGTACAAAGAATATATAACCCAATTCAACCTGCCTGAAACTTTGCTCAGAATTCTAACTTAACCCTGTGGAAAGGTCCTTAAAGCTTTTAAAAAAAACCTCACCACAAAGTTCACAGAAAGGAAATTTGTCTGAGAAGAATTGTTGATACTACTCACAGGAATGGGCTTACAATTCTTATAATTTTCACTGACTTCATCTATAGGAATAAATCATAAATTTATTCATTCATTCACTCATTCAATTTACTGTATACACTCATTTATACATTTAGAAATTTTAGTCAAAAAATTGACTCAAAAAACCCTAAGTCAATTTACCTACTGGTCAATGTAAGTACTATACTTTAACTCTTATAAAAGAATGAAAACATCCCCAGGTGAAAGCCAAGAGTGCAATCTGTCTTGGAAGCACTGACCCCCTTCTATTCTCTCATCCATCAAGGCTTTAGTGTGAGCACAAACAGTTTTGCCAACTGGAATTTTGTAATTTCTTTGCCATCATTTTTTTGGTTCATCCTTTAGATCCTTTGTTATATGCCCCTATGTTTCACCCTCGACTTATCCACTGGTCATATCAATATCCATAATTTGGGCCCCAAAACCTGCCCTCAACTTATACATGAGGTCATAGCTGAGTCTATATGGTATATGTCACCCCAAAAGTGAGACTCAAGGCAGCTCACAGAAGTAATCAGTTAAAACGCAACAATAATATGTGAAAATGATTAGTATTAGCACATTTACTTAATATAAAATTATTTTGAAAGCATACAATCCCCCCAAAAATGTACAAACCCCAATAATAAACCACTCTGTGATTACATATCAGAAGCTTGTTTAAACAAAAATGTCTTTGGCTGCCAGTGTGAGGAGAGCAGGTAGACGATCAGCCTATCTTCCCATAGAAAGGAGTCCTAGAAGGTGGGAGCAGCCATTGAGAAGGTTCTCTCTTATGTCCTCACTAAGTGACCTTGTGATGGAGGTGGGACTGAGAAAAAAGCCTTCTCCTGTAGATATTGGTATAGGGAGATATTGTCTTTCTGATAATCTGGACCTAATCCATGCCAGTCTATCGCTGACCACAGATATTGGTTCAGTACGAAGACAGCTTCCTAGGAATCATATGTAAAGTAAAGATGGAGTTGTGCAAACTTTACGGCACTCTATAAATAAATAAATAATAGTTGGATTTCATCATCTAGCCAAACCTCATAACTCTGGATGACCTCTCCCGGCAGTTCTATGTAGATGTTAAACACTAAGGAGAACAACACTGAGTTGTGAGAGATCCCAGATGCCAAAGGCCAGGTTGTGAAACAGGAATTTCCCATCATTGCTTTCTGAATTTGCCCCTCCAGGAAAGACTAGAACCACTGCAGAAAAGTGCTCCTAGATCCTATCCCAGAGAGGTGATGCATAAGGATACCATGGTCAATGGTATTGAAAGCATTGAGGTCCAGCAGAACCAACAGGAACATGCTCCTTTTGTCCAGTCCCCTGTGCAGGTCAGTATCAATGGGGAAAAGGTTTTCTCCATCCCATAACCAGGCCTGCTGGCAGATTGAAATGGATCCAGATTATCTGTCTCATTCCTTGGAGCTAGAAATCCACTACTGCTCCAAAACCTTGCCCCAGGAATGGGACTGGCTGATAATTATCCAGAATGGTGGGATCCAGAAAGAATGCTCCTCCATATTGAATAAACACTACCCGTCCTGCTTGCAGAAAGTTACTACGTCAGAGGGCAGTTTAGATTATACTTTTTCTTTTCAAGGGACTGACACTTGATCAATGCAGTAAACAAGTATACCATATTATTGCTTTCACCGAATAGTCCAGCCACTGGGATCCAACCTTTATTAAGGTTTATGTGTAACCTATCACTTCCATTTTTTTTATTGTATATGTGTTATCACAAGATTTGTTATTACTTCTGACGTTTTTGAATAGAGGTGCATTTTGAAGCTGGGGACTGGTCAAACATTTGATTTTCAAGGAAATGCTCCTAAATTTTCATGAGGGTATTTGTAACATATTGCAAAGATCTGGCTGACACAGATCCTTGCTTGATCCTAGAACAGTTGTTTGTATTTTTTAAAATTACTCAATAAATGGTAGTGGACCAATTACTATTTATTTCTCTTTTTATACGATAGTACTAATTGCAGAACTGGAGTAGTGGTATTAAATTCTCAGTGTTCTTTGTTGTTTGTTTGTTATTAAGTATCATGCTAAAGAAGGAAAATAAATTAACCAGCTTGCCAGTCACTTGTATATTATTTCCCTCTGCTGCTAAATAAAGAAAATTGTGATTTTTATGAAGAATTAGTGTCTCACAAGATATTCTGAGTTACTACTGTTTGGACTAGAATATTGCTACCCTGAGGGGTTTAGCTCAAATTGTTGATTCCTCAGAAGAGCAGATTGAGCCAGCAAAATTTGGCAGAGGAGAACAGGTGGGGAGAAAGAAAACAGCACAGCAAGAAAGAGTAAATTGTTTATTGCTGCTTAAGAAATTGCATTTTAAAGAGAGAGAGAGAGAGAGAGAGAAAGGTTTTTGTCTTCATGCTGCAATCTGGGGGTAGACAGTCTGTTTTGTGTGTGCGTTTTGGCCTAATCTGTACAGCGCTGATCTAGTTTATTTTATGAGCAGATCCGTGTGAATTCCAGCCTCCAGGCCTCCTGAGCAGCCGCTCAGTAAATACAATAAGCAGCAGTTCTTCTTGCCTGGAGAGGTGGTTATGAATTTTTTATTGCTGATTTTCTGACATGCTATGGCAGCAGAGTTTTTGGTTTTTGTTTTGAAAATCTTTCAAGCAACCAAGGTTCATTTCAAAGGGGTGTTGCTAGTGCAACATGCGAATACTGCTTATATGGCTAAGTGTTTTCCTTCAGGATGTACAGTTTTTCAGGTGGGCCAGCCAAACTCACTCATGAAGAAGGCCTGCTGACATTGTCTGTGACAGGCCAACATATACATTTGTTATAGGTGATCAGTGGGTGTCAAATCCATTTCTGTGATCGGTGGTGGACATATTGCTGCAAAGATAGGAAAACAATTGGTGAGAATCAAGTGCAGCAAACCCTTTTCTTAGGAGTTTATCAGAAGGGCAGGATTTCTCTTTATTGCGAATGGAGCCAACTGGAGCCAATTTGAATCCACGTGAATTTGCTAGTTTAGTGAATTTATGTGAATTCCAATTGTGTTCAGAATGCATTCAGAATGACTTCCCATTACCCAAAATTGCGTGAGATGCTTTAATACACAATAACGTAAAACCCATGATTGCATTCGGAATGGCTTCCCTTTTGCCCGAAATTGCATGAGATACTTTAATACAGAATAACGTGAAACTCCATGATTGCGTTCGGATTGCCATTAGATTATACTTCCAATTTCCGTTGTCTGATAAAGTCAATAGGAAAGCACTTTGTGTTCCATTGTTAAGCTAGGGAATGATTCCACACAAGCCACTTCTGTTTTTGTCTCGAAATGGAAATGGATAATGAACATGAACAGTGTATTCTGAAAAATGAATGTGATGCAGATTACATAACTGTATACAGTTCTGACACAGATCCAATATGGTAACATTCTACTAATTTCATTCTCAAAGGAAGGAATGAGTAACTTTAGAAATTTAATCAGCATAACAGTCACATGTAGGGTTTTTTTGGTTTTGTTTTGTTTGTTTTTTGCACAGAAAACAGCATTTTCTACATGAAAAACTATGTTTCCTGTACAGAAAATGCTATAATTGGTGGTTTATTCTGTGCAAAGTTTACATGTGAGATATCGGGGGGGGGGGGGGGAATACTGTTTTCTGGCACAAAAATACTATGTGTAAATTTTGCACAGGATAAGTCCTAAGATGTGAATATTCTCATTATTCTCATTAGTTCTGGGTTCTCAGAAAACATGGGTTTTGACCCATTTTTTTTTCAAATATTTTAAAATATTCTTTTCATCCCTACATCATGGATATGTTTGTTTGTTTGTTTGGAACTGCTAACACACAAGTTAATATTGCACAGTGGCTAAGGCTTCAGTCTCACAGGAGAGACAATGGTTGTTTTTGAAGGACTCATTTGTCAAAAAATAATCAAAATCACAAGGCAGCATACAATTATCTCTTGGTTTTTAAATAGCTAAATCCAGTCTGATATTTGATGATAAAACTGTATTCCATCAATGCAAACGCTCTGTTGCTGTAACAGAACAAAAGTAGCTTCGATGGGGCATCATTGACTAATACCAAATTCAGTATGGAAGGGAACACTGTCCGTAAAACCCATTTCCTGCACTTAGGTGAAAGCACCATACATTCGCTGATTCCCTTTGCTCCATAACAATAACCTACTGTCATAAACAAGCAAAACTACATACAGGCATTGGCCACTATTAAAATTGGGTAACAGACCATAACACCCATAAATGAGTTCTTGCAATATTAACAATAAACAAGGCATTTGGACAGGTGCTTTTAATTTTGCCAAGGGAATAAGGGCTGCGGAACGAGGACCCAAAGGTTTTTTTTTAATCAGGAAGTCATACAAACTTGATGGAAAGTTTATAACTATTAGCACACATGTTATTGTGAAGATATGTCTGTATACTGCAAAGAGAAGACACAAAATACTGTAACTAGCTACCAAGTGGATTTCCCCATTCAGCACAGGCACAGTGGGAAATGGGAGAGCAATGAATTATGTCTCCCCTAGCTGCATTTCTGACACAGCATAAATAAATCTCACAGAATGTAAATGCATTAAATTCTTTACATATTTGATGGCTCTGTTCTTAGACTAGAACTATGCTAAGTATTCAATAATGTTGATATTCACTTTAACATTATCATATTTGGGATACCTGAACTAATTATAAGAAGAGTATGTACATCGAACTTTGTTTCTCAATACTGCTTTCAGCTGCATTTTGTTTGGAAGAGCCATGCAATTCTTCTAAAGGTGACCATGACATAGGGTTATGTGGAGGCATCACATGATCGACAAAACCACGGGTCATCTTGAGGACAGAAATGCCTTTCATTGCAACCAGCAATCTAGGTGAAAATAGCATTTTGCACTTACCAAGACTTGTTATGGAAAAATGTACATCTCTCCTTGAGCATTTGCACATTTGTAAGATTTACAGGACAGCCAGCATTGTGTAGTTGTGTAGTTGTAGTTGTGTACTCTGGAGACTAGGGTTTGAATCCGTGCTCAGGCATGGAAACCAACTGGATGATCTTGGACAAGTCATAATCTCTCAACCTCAGAGAATGGCAAGGGCAAACCCCTTTGAAGAAACATGCCAAGAAAAAACCCATGATAGGTTCACCTTAGGATTGTCATAAGTCAGAAATGACTTCAAGGCACATAGCAACAATAAACAACAAGGTTTACAGGTTATTTCCAAAAGAATGCTGCTGCTGTTGTTACCATACTTCTACACAATTTTGTCCGGTTTTAGATAAACTCTGTGAATGTGATAATCCGCCTCCCCAGGCTGTATGCCTGGGAGGTGAGTTTACTGGGCCATTTGAATAGAGGCCAGTAAACTGATTGGCTGGTGTTTCCTGCCAGCTTCGGGGAACCGTTAGGGATAGGTCTTAGGCTATTTAATCCTGTGCCACCCTTCCTTCCCCCTCTTTGGAGGTTTGTTGTCCCACCCGCCTCGACTTCAGTGTGGCTTTGTTGGTTGCTTCGGGGCCAGGTAGGAATTTTTATCCCTTTTCCAAAGGTTTTTCGCCTACCTCACACTGTTGCTCTTGGCACTGGGAAATTTGGCTCGGGTGTGGAATTAAATAGGCGGTCACTGGTGGTTGGGGGGGAATACTAGGACTCAGGTGAACACCTATGGCACCCAACTGGGGTGAAGGTTAGGTCTCTTGAACTTTCTTCTTAGATCATTTGAGTAAGGAGAGAGGAAAGGAGGTCTGCCTTGGGGCTCACCTGTGATATAATCCTCAGTCAAGTATCATGAGTTGGCTATGGATGTGTGTAAGAAAACATGATCTGTAAAGCTTGGGTAGTGGGCGTTTCAGATGCGAGCTGGCCGGGGAGCAACCCAGGATTATCCTCAGAGCTCAGGTGTTTTGCCCAGGGGAAGCTTAGGAGGAGGTCTGAGGAATAGACCACCTGCCTTGGCTGCTCTTGCACTAGGTTGCCCCCGCACTAGGTTGCCCCCCTCTTGCAAGTATTCAAAAGACAGTTAAATAGTTAATCCTTTCAATAAAGTGACCCTATTTCAATCCACGTCTTGTGTCTGGTCTCATTGTTTCAAATTGGGCAGTAAACTGTGAGAGGAAAATGAATTAAAATTGAAGAAAACACAAGTCCCGCAACTCTGTATGAAACAAGGATGGGAAGAAAATGCATGCAGCATTTAGAGAAACTCAGCAAAAGTGAGATCAATGGATTATCACACCCCATATAATTCACTATAGGCAGTCAGTTTAAGAGGCAAATACATTGAGAAATTACTCCATGTAGCATGCCTGAGCAAAGGCCATACTGGAACCCTTTTCCATGATATGAAACCACTTTGAAGGATTTCTTTTCCACGTGCCCCTTCCATATCTCATTATATGTCATGGTATGACATATGCCATGACACATATTGTGAATGACGTCATAAAGTGATCAGCCAATGAAGTTGTCCAGAGCACAGGATGCCACACATACTGTGGAATCATGGTAATTCAGAACAACATTATCAAATCCTATTAGACTAACTGAAGGGTTGTAAGAGTGGGTAATACCCTGGAAGATCTTCACCTTTTCTCATCAAAACAGTGCCAGAAATAAAGTAGAAAAACAGAGAGACATCCCGCCCCCTTTCTTTTTCTATCTCATACAATTTAATCTTTTGCAAAAGACTGGGTCAGATGTCAATCATTATAGTCTTGCGCAAGCTGCTTTTAAATGAAGAACTAATCCAATTAATTGGTGCTCTTATAACAATGTAATTTGCTGCTATGTTCTTTGCCACAGTGATCTTATTAACACGAATTACCCTTTACTTTGAGTTTAACTTCTTTTTTCACTAGAACTACTATGTGCTCGTGTGCAGTTGGATCTCAGTTGATTTATTTTGTTTGTACCTATATCATGTGTAGAACGGGAAATAAGCTCCTATCATAAATAAAGGAGAGAAGCATTTAAATTTAAAAAAGAAGTCAGAACTGAAACCGGTGTGTCACAGCAAGCAAGGCAGAGGCTATTAGAGCCTTGGACAGGGTACGACAAAAGAAAAACCATTGTTTCAGCAAAATGCAAAGGAATTCTGAAAGCTGCCCTTGTCTGGGCTCTTTCTAATTTAATAAGCTTTTTTCCCCCTTGAAACTGTCCCATCCTTATTGGACTAATTTCTTACCATAATATATGAGAAGCCATGGCCTGGAGAATGGGAGAGCAATATTTCTCTTAGAAATATCAGATCTTTGGTTACTTTAAGAAAGAAAAAATGCTCCACATTTGTGAAATTGACAGATTCATGTCAACTATATACGCTGGAGCCTCACTATCTGTGGGCTTGCCATCTGTGGATGTAGCAACATGTATGGGTGGCAAGCCCCGTTGCCCTCAATGGTGGCATATGTACATACCCACACTAGTGGCCACACAAATGTCATGCCACCATTAGGGACAATGGGACTTGAACCCCCCCCCCTTTTTTTTGTATCAAGAGGGGTGTCTGGAATAAATCCCCTATGGATACGAAGGTCCAACTGTACGTGAAAATGGAGTCAGGAAAGATTACCACACTACAGCCCTATTCAACTGTTTATTTTATATGCAAGCAGAAGGCGAAGGGAACTCAAACTCTAGCCCTACTTTCTCCTTTTCCATGCTGCTGGGAAAGGTATGAAGAGGAACCATGAATTTACTCATGTAATTGTGGTTAGAGGGCTCATTGTTAGCCCCAGCAATGCTTCCTAGGCTTCCCTTCTTAGGAAAGACACCACTTTGAAAAGTGCTGTTCTGAAGCTTTGCTTTATTTGGATCTCTGGTTACATGGAATTCTTTGATGGCATTCAGCTCAGTGTGGTTACAGCTTATGTGAAGATCCTCCCTATGAACACAATAAGGGAAGGAGAGAGCAGACGTGGAATGGCTGCAACATGTGCCCTGCTGGCTGCATCTAGTTGTGCATGGAAATAATGCTCACATAGGGTTGCTAAGTGATTATGCTAATATTTAAACTACATCCACCTTAACATAGGGAAAATAAAAGCCTCTAACTTTATTTAGGTACATATCCCAAGATGAAATCAAAATTAATCTGGTGTCTCTGTTTTTTCTGAGAGGTATGCTCTTAACCCAGCTTGCTTTCCAATTTCATGGACTCACCAATTATCTCAGGATAGCAGACAAGGCCCATGAAAAATAAAGGCATCCTTGTTGGGTATATGGGGGGGGGGGGGGGAATCCCAGTGTACTATTTTATTTGGCTTAGTGCCAACCATATGTGTGCAAATTTTTGGAGTTTCAGACTATCACCTAATTAAATAAGATGTTATAAAAGAAAAGTGAGGGAGGGTATGAACTGCAATTTAACCCATCTGGAGGGTACCAAGAAGGCTGCCAATGCAGGCTCATACTTTATGATGAGGGTGACTACTCTGATTCTTCTGAATTGCCCTGTTTGCTGTTAAATAATGTGTGTGGGGTGCTTACAAGAGAACATTAATGTTGCTTCATGGCTAAAAGTAGTTTTCCCCCCTCCCTTTTGATGGCTGGTCAGCAGAGCAGAAAAGCCCTTGCAGTGTGCTTAAACTGGGGAAGAAAATCAGAGCTGTGAGCTTAACAGGACAGAACTCTGTGACACCAAGAAAGGTCAATTGTTTTGCTTTAGGAAATCTGACAAAGAACAACTAACAGTGCTTTCTGGTTTTAATAGTTTGTAACAGAAGTTGCGAACTCAGCCATCACATTTTTCCAGTATTTAATCCAAATGAAATGGAACCTTGTTGGACATCTCCTGAACTTTTAAATGCTTAGAACAGTGGCAAACTATTAACAACAGAAAATAAGTACATCCTCTAAATAGAGGATGTTCATGTCTGAACTATGGGATTTCTCCCCTTCTGCCTGGAAATAAATCATAGAACAATAAGATTTTTTTGGGGGGGGGGACTTCTTCCTTGACTGTCAAAGAATGCTGTGTATTTTTTTTTTAAAAAAAATATAGCACTTATATTATTTACTTTTTTATATGTACTGAGCATGGTGCTGTTTCATTTTAGAGCACTTACATTTGAATTTACAAGCCTCTCTTTCCCTACTCATCATTTTAATTGCTTCTATTTTCACCGTATCATTCTCAGGAAAATAAAAGCTGAGCTGTAAGAGTACTTGATCCATTGCCAAGAAAGTTGAGACATAGTCAGGTATACAAGACACGGTTACTGTTGCCAGTACATTGGACCTGGATGTCAGTGTTTCCTGTTTAAGCTGTTGATCTTATTCTTTCTGCCAGTGAAGGCCCCACAGCCTTAGAAAAGCCTCTCAAGTAGAGTCAAGAGAATAACAAGGACAGATGTGCCAAATACTTACTCCTGAATATTTTTGAAGTAAATATGATACTTTCAAGGAAATTAAATTTGGGGTGGTGGATGACTTACTTTTAATTTTTGGGAAAACTATTCGTGCCTGTTTTCAGATGTTGATTCCCACCTTCAGTGATGCTTAGGCCATTGCTGCCAGCTTTACTTCATACTTCCATGAGTGGAATGCAACCAGTCTGGGACTGTACAGTCATCATCATGATAACTTAGCACAACATACATTTGGCCGCAGTGTTTTTAATCTGAATTGGTGCCAATGGGGTGCATCTTCAAGCCAACTGGGATAATATTCCATGTTAGGCTGAACCCCAGTTGGGCCTTTTGTGCTACATGATTGTAACACTATGGTTCCATTTTAACTGTCATGACAACATCCTGGAAATCCTGGGATTTGTATTTTAGGAATAGACATTTAAAATTCTCACCCTTAAAGATCTTGTGCCACTGACCAAACTGCAAGCCACAACATACTATGGCCATTCAAGTGGAATAAGAGGGTTATAATTGTTCAGTTTGCAAGGGCCCTTTGTGACATTGCTGAAGAATAATACAGCAAAAACTAGCTATACCAACTCAGAAAGAACAACGTGTTCCATTTTCCCCTTTCTCAGTGCCCACCTTCACAGTCCCTAATGCAAGGGCCTATAAAAAGCAGTGGAAGAGAGCCTATGAAAACTTTGAAACAGAGTTTTTATCATTTTTAGCTCCATTCTAATCAAGTATACACAAATTAATGCTCACAAGTGGAAACCAATGTGTTTCACGTGATATCATTTATTTACATTTGGGAATGACCAGACCAGACCACAATGTACCAGGCAGAATATATCAGAGTTATAATTCTGTGACTGAGAAAAGACTGCCAAGTTATGAGATAAGGCAGCCTTTCACAGCTTGTTGACTCCAGATATTTATTTATTTTAGAGTATTTATACACCATCCTTCAACCACAAAAGCTCTCAAGCCACTTAAAATTGTTAACTTACACACTCTCTCCTCAAGCTTAAAATTATTTATATTGATACTTATATTCATATTTATATGGCCTTTAGCTGCCATCAGCTCCAACCAGCAACAACCAATGGCCAGAGATGTTGGAAGTTTAAAACATCTAGAGAACAGGTGGTTGGGGAAAGCCATATTAAAGTGAAGGAGATGTATATTGGACACTGGCACACATATTTGGCTTCAATATGAAGTGTGTGTTTTTTAAAAAATAAAATTAAATAAAATTAAAATAAAGGTATCATATCATAACAAATAATTCTTTAAAAGGCATACAGATATTTCTAGCATAAGGTTTGGAGGACACTTTTATTTCATCAGATGCAACAATTTCTTGTGATTTCTGTTATTTAATAGTCATTGGTACTAAATACACACAACCCAGTACAATTTTCTAAACATGCTTCTAGGTTCTGCCAAGTGAGCCAAATTCACAGAAGGTGGTTCAAAGACATGATTCTGTCCAACCATAACATTCATGCCTTTTGCATCTTGTTTTAGAAAACTGGAGAACTGGGGCATCTTAACTGTGGTCTGGCACCAAATAATTTTAGACAGCCAAGCATGTTGTATGTGTGAACATGTGTCAGAGTGTCAAAGAACTCCCAAATGCCTCACACATAGAAAATAAAGGAGAATGGGGCCTTTTCTCACTATCTGAAAATATATTTTATCTAATTGAGTGTAAAATTTCCTAGCAGCCGGCTTAGGATTTTGAGTTCCTTAATTACTTGTTAGACTGCCGTCACAAAAGTCTTAATTCCATATTGTATGCTTCCGTGTTTAAATACCTGCGAGAAAGAGAGCCATGTCTGTAATAGATTCTTTGGCATTGATAAATGAATCAGGGGAGAGAGACTTAAAAATAACGTGGCAGATTGGGGTGTGGAGTTAAACTTTCTAGGAAGAAACAAGAGAGAGAGCTCTCAGCACACCATCTGGATGAGCGGATGAGAGGTGGCGAGTTTCATATGAGCAGAGACAGGGAAAGGGAGGGAGCGGGGAAGATCCCCCCCCCCCCAGTTGTCACTTATAAGAACTGACACTTCGATGTTTCAGGGTACCATCTTCCCTGTCTAAATATTTATTTCTTTTGCTGTGCTCAGCCTAATGCAATCAGACTACAGTGTGGAATGTTGCCATAGCCTTTCAGGTCTAGATTTGTCTCGCTGTAGCAAGCGCTCCTGCCTTGGTAGGCTCTTTCTGCACGTGATAAGGGGACGTCTCTGCACAAGCAATGGATTATGGCAAAGGCTTGCATCTCGCTGAGGGTCGCCTGGGAAATGGATGGCATGCTAGAGGGCTGCTGCTAGCTAATTCAGATATTTTAATTGCATGTAATTAACATCATTTGCATATCATTTTCTTGGACATGGTAGATGCCAAACTATGCTTGGCAGCAGTGTTGCACTTATTCAGCTGTATTCCAATTAAACAAAACAAAACCTTGCTGTACTCAAAGGTAGGAAATCTCTTGAATACACATGTAAGACATTGCTAGGTTTAGTGGGGTATCATGAGATTCTCTGAAATAAATCCATTTATTTCTTACCAGCATATTACCGTGATACTTTGAACTTGATTGTTACTATTGTCTTTCTTTTTGCTTATTTCTAGCACAGATACTTAGATACTATGACAAATGTTATAATGTATATGTAGCATTTTAATATATATTTATATTATTGGTTAGATATTAACTGGATTTGGTAGTATAAGACACCCCCCTCCATTCCACTGTGGTGACTTCTAAACATTCTAGACTTCTATTCCTATCATTTTTTATCGTTGATCATGTACGTTGGGATTGATGAGAGGTATAGTCCAAAATATCTGCAATATAGATTGTATTGTAGTGATTCCAAATAGGAAAGCCAGGAGCTAGCTGTGGCTTGCTGTGGCACTGTAGAAGGCAGCTGTCAGATTCAAGAACAATGCAGGCCAGTGAGACAGAAGACTTCAGAGCTTATTGCACACACATTTAACCTGACTTCACCCTAACAGGATGCAGGCAGGACATGGGATGCAGGCAGGAATTATTACATGCAATTCACCACCAATTCCACCAGTGAGTACAGCCTGGATGCATCCCGGCTCCCAAGTGTGCTTTGGCAGCCATTTTTCCAATAAGGAAGGTTTCTGACTTGGAAAAGAGGCTGCCGAAGTGCGCCTGGGAGCCGGGATGCATCCAGGCTGTATTCGGCCAGCAGAATCAGCGGCAAATTACACGTGATAATTCCTGACTGCATCCTGAGTCCCAGCTGCATCCTATTAGAGTGCAGTAGGGTTAAATGTGTGGGCGATAAACTCCTTCAAGTTCCCGGTATGATATTGACATTAACCAGGCAAAGAGAAAGTTCCACTGACTGGTGTGCCCTGTGAGGCCAGAAGGATTCAAGAATCCTTCAGCAGTAGTATTTTGAGTCCACTCTTTCACAACACACTTTCACGAACACTTGACCCCTGTTCATGTTGTAGTCAGTTCACACAAGTGGATCCGGTAAACCATAATCTCAGCTTCCAGGTTTACACCTATTTACCTGGGAAGAGGCCCCACTGAACTCATCTTGCTGCCTATATGAACATATGTTCAATTTAAACTGGAGAGCAGCAGGAAACATATAAAAACACTGTAAAACAAGACGATGCACTTTCTTTAAATGTGAGGTACATAATCTATTTAACCATTTAAAATCCCATTGGATTTAGTGAGCAGCTCACACAGGCTATTAGAAGTGATATAGCTGAAATGTACCTCTGCTACATCACCGAGAGCTAGATCCATGATGCAATGAAATAGTCCTCTGTCACTGTGTTAAAGAACAACACATTTATTATGTCACAAGCTTTTATAGGCTGAAGTCTGAATTGCCAGCTGCAGCAAAGGATGTGCTGGATTACACATATATGATGAGGAAAGAGGGGAATTGTAAGCCACGAGTTCAGAGAGAAATGAAATGTAAAAAAGTGCAAATGGGTGATAATTACCCTCTTTATAGTGGCGATTCTCACACATCTTTGTGTCCCTCTGCTTCATGCCAGCAAAGGCTAGAGCTATAAACAGTTTAGGAGTGCCCTTATATTTTATGAGAGATTTGATCCCAGCTGGCAGACAGTAAGCTGTCAGCATACTATTTAATGGGGAGGTTCACAACTTGGCAGCAGGCAGGCTGTACTGAATTATGTCATAGCAAACAGCACAAAGGCTGTAAATAAAGAGAGAGGGGTTAGAAAAATTAAATCGATCCATATCCCATGAATCTGTGAATCTTAATCTGTTTGAGTCCAGTTAACTTTGCCTTCCTTTTGGGGAAAAAAATGGGACGACAGTATTAAAACAGTGGTGAACACAAAGCATACTCTAGGGCAGTGATTCCCAAACGTCCAATGTGAAAACAGTCTGGAATTCTGGGATCATGAAGTCCAAAACATTTGGAAGACAAACATTTGGGAATTACTACTCTAGAGTATTCAAGCTCAAGCTGCAAAATCAGTATGTTTCCTTCTCTGTGTGCATGTATGAATGAATGTGTGAGAGAGATACTGAATGGAAGTGGGAAGATTCTTTTTGGGATTTTAAAAAAGTTCTGGTATTCATGTGACTGATCCCAAAAACACCACAACTGAGCTTGAGGATGACTTTTTTATTATAGCTAGTGTCATTAAAGTGTTATATTGTGGGCGGAGCAAGCTTGTTTACTGCTGCTCCAGAGAATAGGACATGGAACAGTGGATGCAAGCTATGGGAAAAGAGATTCCACTTCAACATTAGGAGGAACTCGCTGACAGTAAGGGCTGTTTGACAGTGGAACACACTTCCTCAGAGTGTGGTGGAATCTCCTTCTTTGGAGGTTTTTAAACAGAGGCTGGGTGGCCATCCATCTGGATTGTTTTGATTCTGTATTTCTGCACAGCAGGGGGTTGGATTGGATGGCCCTTGTGGCCTCTTCCAGCTCTATGAATCTATGATTCTGTGATGCTGTGACACACATTAACTTCTAGACTCAATTATAAAACTGTTTTCTGTCACTAAAGCCACATTCAATTAACTAGATTAGGTAAGTTTAAAAGGGATTTTGTTAATGTCAGTGCAAATGTACACACACCTATCTAACAGTAAGTGCCACAGGATATAGAGGGACTTGTTTGTGAGTAAACATTTTTCAGCTTCAAGCTACTTAAAGCCTAGAGTAAATAAACATTTAATAGTGTAATAAAATATAAATGTCCACCAAAAATAAACTTAACTTTATTGATTAAAAACCTGACTGAATTAATGCCATCCGAATGATGTTCGCTTCACTCTGTCTGCATATTTGACCCTTCAAATTGATTTCTTTACATGGATTAAATCTTTCTGCATTTTATTCCTTGTAATCATTGCCCATGATGATGATGATGATGATGATTTTACTTTATTGTGGCCTAGCCACCAAGGAACTATACAAAATATTAAAGTGTATTATGCTTATGGGCTGTTTTAGAAGGACAGTTGGAGAAACATTAAGTATTCTACACTATTTGAGATGTGGGTAAAAGGAAAGGGAAAAGTGATTTGGAAGCAGTGCGGATAATCTCGGATGATTTACTAACATCTTTAATTTTAAAGCTGTGATTTATCTTGAGCCAAACAAGGTCATGGGGTTGTGCCTGATGGTTTGGGGTTCAGTGGATGAGTGGAAAGTTGGGAAAGGGGAAAGAGTAATTCTTAAACTGGCAGGTACATACCCTCTGGCTGTCCTGATTTAGCATCTTCAGTCCCAGTTAATCCTTTTTGTCATCTGACTTTTCAGTTGCTTTTAAAATGTCCCAGTTTCTCTCTCCTCCCATCTCCCACCTCTGTTCTCCACTTACTTCAAAATCTAAATGGAAGGCTTCCTAGAAGCAAAAGGATGGCCCACCGTAAGCCCCCAGGAAAATGTAATGATTGTCTCATAATCTGACAGAGTGTTTTTGATTGTTGCCCAAGTTGCAAGGGCCAATTTCATGTTGATATTCCAAATAGGGAATTTTTATGGCTGTGTGTTCACAGACAGGAAAACCTGGCTTACCGTGGGGGCTTCCAGATTTGTGGGGAGGAAGAGCAGTTCATACAATCAGCGCTCACAACAGGCCAATATTGGCAGCAGTGTCTGCACACGTTGCTCTGTTAATGTGTACTTGTACAGTCAGTTTGCATCAATTCACTGTACTGATAGCATTGTTGTGTTCATTGTTGTGCTACCCCCAATGTTCCTCCCCACTACCCCCACACTAGCGCACACAGTCCTCATGCCCAGGGAATTCTCCAGAGTTTATGGCCTTAATTCAGAGTACAAGAGCACAGAGAATCACCCTTGAGCATGGATTAGATCTGCATTCTGCCCATTTTGGTTCTGTGTTGGTCAGTGTTGGAACGAGATGAGAATACTTCTTTTCCTCCATAAGGACACTACCTTAGAAATAAAACGTGACATTTCCATAAGTCATCATGATTTTTAAAGGCTAGAAAACAGAAAAATGCTGGGAAGGACTAATCACTGCTATTAAATTTCCTGAAGGGATTTTTTTTAAAGGTGAAAAAAATAGAGAGAATTCTCTGAGATCCTACTGGTAAGATTACTGAAGCTATAAAATAATTGGAATAGGGAAATGGAAGCCCAAGGGACCCCTTTCTTATTAGGTATAGACCCAGGCAGTGGTTGGGCACATTAAATAATATATCATTAAAAATCTTCAAAATGTAACAAAAAAGGCTGGAATATATAAAAATATAAATTAGACAATAGATTTTTATCCCTAGTGTTGCACCAGTAATTCACCAATAAATCGGTAACAGTAACAATAAAGTATATCGATGGGAAAAAAATGAAAACAGGTGGCTATCAGGTTGAAATATCTTGTCTGTGCAATCAAATACATAAAGTGAAACTAAACTACCAAATGAACAGTTGAAAATTACTGACATTTAGACAAGTTGGGAGACACTGCTGCATGTTGATGTGTTTTGGAGGAGGACTCATGTTTACTACATTCAGAGAAAGGGAATTCCAAAAACCAGAGAGGCAACTAAAAACAATCCTGTGCTTGTCTTGGCAGTTAATAGTCAGTTTGGTACACAGAAAGGACCATCAACAGTCTGTTTTCCCCAAAAGATGAGGAAATGGCAGGGGCTACTTTATTTTAAAACATCACTACTAAAAGAATGGAAATAGTTTGCTCATAACAAATTCAAACAATCCACATTAGGACTAGGAATGGAGTGAACATTCAATATGTAATTAGCCACGGATCGCCAAGTCTCAAACATCGATTGTCACTGTGCAGCTGAGTTTGATATGCTGCTAATTTAACTATGTTAGATAACTCTCAGTCTTCTCTCAGTCACTCCATTTATTCCATTTTCCAATCCTTTGATGTTGCTTTCCTGGACTTTGCCTACGTCAATCTGGTGACAACTAGCAAATGTTGAAAAGCATTCCCTGTAGGTTTCAAGGGCCACCAGAGAGGATAAATCAGTCCTTTTTGTAGAAGAGTACTAACACCGAGGCTGAGTGAATGTTACTTTTTCAAATACAACTTCCACAATCCCCAAGCCAGCATGGTCATGGTATGTGAGTTGTTTGATAAAGCACGTTCCAAAGCTCAACTAACTTCCAGAGGTTTTGCAATTGTTTTGCAGCTTCCTAGGGAGACAAAACCCTGTAGCTTTAAAAATATGTTTGCCAACCAGATTTCTAACTAATTTTAGCTTTTCACTTGTTTAGCTTTCTGCTGTTTTCATCATCCTACACACACATGCAGGATGACTGCCTAAAATGGACATGGATCTCTATTAAGGTTTAATGAACAATACAACAAAATGTCAATTATGATTTGCTTGGCCTGTCTTCAGTTGGGGCAGAGTTAAGGATGGGGGAATTTTGCCCTTGGAGATGAAGGAGGATTCCTGGTCAGCTGTCTTGCACAAACAGCTTAGAGGTGGTGGCTATACTAGTTTAAGCAAGTCATGCCTCCTCCCAAGTGCTCCCATCAGTGAAGGAAGTCTACTCACACCTAGTCTCAGGCAAGGCAGAGTTAGGCAGCAGTCACCACCAGTGTGACGGCGCAGCAAGCGCCTTCTGCATTTAAAACTTTGAATTTAGAGGTTTGCATTTGTGAAATGCTGTAGCCTAATTAGTTTGTAAAGAGTTTGAGTTCCAAAATCCCTTTTTTGTACTGTTTTGATGTGTTTTGTAACTTGTTAAAGGTTGGATTGCATTTATTGGTTCTTGGCACCTGCCAATTATTGTTTATGTGTAACAATGCAAGCTTGCTCCTCCCCTTTTTCTGGGGACCTGGAAAGGGGAAACCATCTTTCCTCTCATTCAACTACCAGAGATTCTACAGAGTGGACCTGTTGGAGGGTGTGCTAGCCAAGCCTTGGTCAAGCTATCTTCCAGTATGTAATTCTTCAGTCCTTGAAGTTCGCACAGCATACTCAGCATTACGCATGGTTGAGTGACGCTGAGGAGCTTCAGGCGCCCTCTAACAGCCAGTTGACAACAGAGGAAGGTTCCCTGCCTTCATATAGGTCATCTGGCTGGGACTTTGAGCATCCTTGCCTCAAAGTTAAAGAGAGAGAGAGAGACTTTGGTGAGCCATCTGGCTGAGTTCTCAGGACCACAGTTACTAAGGACTCTAAAGTAAGCTTTCTGTTTGTTTGTTTAATAAAGAGAAGAAACCCTGTTTGCTAAAGTAGCTGTTCAGTTTGGTTCTTGGGAAACCCAAATTCTCTAAAGGAGGGCAAGAAGCAATCCCCCAGGTAGAGAATCACCACGTCCACATTCTTTTGAAACCATATAGCCCGGGCGTGACGGCACAACCAGAGTGCCTGATTGAGAAAGTGTCATTCACATTCCTACATTAGCTAGAAGGAGAGAGCTTTCCCATCTACTCTGCAGTGATTCATGCTTAGAATAGCATGCCTTGGGTTTCTCTGGCCTGATGACTTTCCCATCAGCTCAACAGGGTTACAACTGGCAGATTCTGCATCCATTCAGGAGACAGAAATACATAGGGCTCAAATAGAAGGCCAGAAGGGGCGGCTTATGAAGGTGGATTGGGGCCACAGCAACCACATGTCATGGCCTCAATCTACCTCAAAGCCAGGTGAAAAAGGAGTGACAAAGAGCCACTTTTGTTTTCAGGGGGCAAAAAAGCTGGCTTTGTGGCCATGCTGAAGCCGGAAGCTGGCTTCATGATGCTCCAGCGGCGTATCATATGTAAATGCCATGCTGCCAGAGCATCATGAAGCCACTCCCATGTAAATGGCTGGGCAGCTTCCAAGTGGCTTGGGAGCATGTGGCATATAAACACTGCACTCCCAAACCACCCAGAAGGTGATGCAAAAGGGCCATCTGTTTTGATCCCATAGTGAACTGGGGGAATGAGTTTAAGATTACAAAATACTGGTCCAAAGGGAAAATTATGGAGGTTCTTTTCACACATTTAGATGTCTGGGCAGGGAAGTGCAAAGACCAATTTAATTGGAAGAAGCAAGCGACACAATCTCCTAGCTCTCATCATAGTATGATACATTGCACTAAGTTCAAAAAAACTTCCACTGTCTAGGAATGTTGCTGATAATTGCAAAGAAATTAATTAATCTGTACCTCAGAGTTTTGTCCAGAATTGAAGTGGACCATGAGAAAACAGGAATCTTGTCATTGTCCTTATTTTAGGTATACCACACACTTTAACACATTGGATAGCAGATTAGCACATTCTTCATTCAAGCACCCATCTGAACGGACTTTGAATTCTCGATGCTATCAGGAACCTGAAATCTGAAGTTTGCGACTGCCTCTCCAGGATAACCAGGGGAAGGTTTTCATTCTTAGGAAAGAGAACAAGACACCAGGGAAGACTACCAAATTAGATATTTTCTACCACAGGCAGCAGTTCAAGCTGGTATGTCTTTGTAGCCAAAAGCACATTCTCTTTCTTCCTCTTTTTCTCCTCCTCCTGGAGAAAAGAGTGATAATAAGGAACAATAATTATGATAACAAATGACATTATTTTGAAAATGCATAGGAAAAAGGACATTATTTTGAAAATGCATAGGAAAGAGGACAATCATCCTCTGGAAAGAGTTAGGAATATCTCAATATCCTCTAGTGAAGCAACCAAATACCTCTTTCCAAATTCCTCTAGGCTCTGCACCCTTATCTGACAGCTGCCACCTTCATTTTCTTAGGTTGTGTATGCCAACATCTCACACCCTGAGTTCTCTGCAGCCTATGCATCTTGCCCTTTAATCTCTGGTTGAGAGGAAGAAAGCCACCCAATGTCTGTTCCTCAACATACACACACTATTTATTGATTGACAGTGGAATTTCAAGTCGCAGTGTTTCATTACACAAATATTTATATCAGGTTACAATGCTATTGATCCCCCCCTTGCCATTCTATATAAATGCATATTTATTTACTGCCCAGTACCTCTCATGATATTTGGGTCTTGTTGGGTGGAGGACTTCACTCTTGCCCCATGTCTAGGGGAAGGCTGGATTGATAGGGGAAGGTTGGCATTTGGGGTTTGTATGCAGGATGGAAAGGTTTTCTTCACCCAAACTTCCCAGGCAGGAATGAAAGTTATGTCACTATCCACATCACTGGATGCTATTTAGCCCATTGGAGTGGGAGAATCCACTCACTCCATTTTTGTTTCTGGCTCATACCACAAATAGTCATCATACCTGGTCATCCATGTTCCTAGGCCATGATTCCACATACAAAAAATTTCACACCAGAATCTGGTTTCTGGAAAGATTGGATGTTCTTTGGAAAGCATTTTTCTAGCCTTGTTACCTGATGATGGAAAAGCTGTTAAGAGTATCAATACTTTCTGATTACAAAGCTTAATGACATCTCTTGCGCACCCACACTCCACCCTGGCCATGTTCCTTCCTCTGAGCATAGCTGCCATTGTGATAGCATCTTGGTAGAGATGGATTTTTCCCAACAGCAATATACACTGCTTGTGAGCTGTTCTAACTGTAATGAAAACTATTTTTGGGAAGTAACTTTGTTCTTGAATGTGCAATGAAGACGAATTAGCTTTACAAAAGATATATTCCTTCTCTGTAGAAACTGCTGGAACCATTGCTGTAGAATAAACAATACAATCAATTTGTCCATTTTTGGTAGTATATCTAATGTTGGATGGACCGATGAGATCCGGATTCCAGTCAGTTGTAGTTACAAAACTTATTTGGGTGACTTTGCCTCTAGTAGCTTGAGGGAAGTGTGCAAAAGCACCTGGTATCTTGTCCTAGTTTTGGAGGGTTGTGAGAAAGGCAGAGATTGCTTCACAAAAGCATCTATTTGGTGGAAATGTAAATGGATCTCTTTACTGTCAGATAACATTTTCCATTTCAGTCTGTTCTTAATTTTCACATTTGCCATCTCAGAAGCAGGGTCCAAACTTAGATGGATGTCTGATATAATAAAGTTCTAGGAAAGAGTCATATTTTCCCCAGTTCTGTTCATTTGACTAATTGATTTGTGATCCCATTTCCATTGATGCTATAATTGGTGTTTCATTGATTCTTCTGTAGGTTCTCATGCTGGGTTTTTAGGACATATTTTTTTTCTTTCTTTCCTTTTTTGTGGGAGGTAAGGTAATATGACATATCCACCAAGGATACATTACAAACTGTAAATGTTTCACAGTGTGTTAGAACTAGTAACGCAGAGATGTAGCCATCAGAAGGAAAGTATTAGAAATGAAGCACGTCCAGAAGGGATTATTTCTGCTTTTTCATTAGGAAAAATAATCTCCATTTAAAAGTTAGTAACTAATGTGCCCCATGACCGCACATTCATCTGTACACATAATAATGTGGTTTATCATTAATACCCAAGATTTCTCACTTACATTATAATCCAATCAGCAGCAAATCTTCCTTCTTAAATGCAAGGGATTCAGCCAATTTCAATAGCACACATACTGTCTCTTGCTATTTTGCACTGAGACAGGTCAGCTGTATGTTGGCAAGTTTAATCTTTCAGAGCCTGACAATAGTTTATAGTGGTTCAGCCTGACAACGGAGTAGAAATTATCTGTTGGGAGGATTAAAATGTCTTCCTTTCAACTGTAAGAAGAGATACATGAGGGAGGTAGTATTGAGGAAAGGAGCTGGCACAGTCTGTGGACAGGGGCTGCACCTAGGATAGGGCTAGGCAACTCTGGCCCCCAAGATGTTTTTGGACTGTATCTCCCATAATCCTTCACATTGACTTCACTGGCTAGGTGGTGGCTGTGGGCCAAATACCAATACATAAATGACCTATCTCTATGACACAGAGATGGATAAGCTCTTTGAAGCCTGCTGTGGATTAACCTGGAAAGTATCTGAGGTCTCCCCTCCATGTAGCAGGAAGATCATCTTAGGTATTTATTTATTTTTTCCTGATCTGATCTGAGACGTCAGAAAAATGGATAGTCTATTTGCCTGCAGGATATTTTCCTAGACAAAACTGGAATCAAAGCGGCACCATTAAGTTGTGCGGTGGTGGGGATAGTCCAAACAGAAGCCTAGTTCAATTGGGAGAGTGAATTCTAATCAGTTGGTGATGGATCTCCTCCCCAGCCCTTCCATTATTATTTTTTTAAATACTGGTTCAAAAGTGGCCCTCCATGGTCTCCTAGGGGACTAATGCAGAAGAAGAAGAAGATTGGGGAGATTTTTTGCTACTGACTCTCATGCTACAGGATCCAAGATCAATTGTGAGCGAATCAAAGCCCTTGTCTTTTTAGCAGACCATTGGCTATCACAAAAGGTAGGACAGTACATGTGATAACAGGGATTTTCAGTTTTATACTCTGTAACTTCAGTACTCAAGAGTATTATTGCAGATTTTATATATGATAAGAGTACTTCAATTGGACCCTCCAAAAGGGAGCCAGTGTGGCGTAGTGTTTTGAGTTCTGGACTACAATACGGGAAACCAGATTCAATTCCCTACTTGCTCATAAAACCCCATGGGTGACCTTGGGCAAGTCATACTCTCTCAGTCTCAGAGGAGGGCAATAGTATACTTCCTTTGAACAAATCTTGCCAATGATAGGTTCACCTTAGTTGTCACCATAAGTTGGAAGCAATTTGAAGGCACACAACAACAGCACCTTCCACCAACATTACTATTTATTCATTATTTTCCACCTTTCCCCTCAATACTGAGACTAAAGACAAGCATGATAAAGTCACCAAGTCAGAAATGACTTAAAGGTACACAGCAGCAAGAACATCGAAGTTTCTGAAAATATTGGTAAAGGATAATGGCTATCTAAATTAGAAACTAGATGGCTAACTTTTTTTCTGGCAATACCTGTAGTTATGACAAGTGAGGAATGGATGAAGAAAGGCCCTATATCTTTTGACGAGGTGTGTGCACACAATTGTGTGTTTTAGTTACCGAGATGCACTGTGGTATAGCTTCTCCATGTGCTGCTTGTTGTTGTGACAACTAGGAACAACATAGGAGTTTCAGTCCCTCATGTAAGACAGTCCCAATTAATCATAGAATCATAGAATCATAGAGTTGGAAGAGACCACAAGGGCCATCCAGTCCAACCCCCTGCCATGCAGGAACTCTCCATCAAAGCATCCCCGACAGATGGCCATCCAGCCTCTGCTTAAAGACCTCTGAGGAAGGAGGCTCCACCACTCTCTGAGGGAGTGTGTTCCACTTGAACAGCCCTCACTGTCAGGAAGTTCCTCCTAATGTTGAGGTGGAATCTCTTTTCCTGCAATTTGTATCCATTTTCCGCGTCCTAGTCTCTGGAGCAGCAGAAAACAAGCTTGCTCCCTCCTCTGGACTTCCAGTTTTTAAAACATCCTAGTTTTTCCCCTTTTGCCCACACTAGGATGTTTCTAGGTCATGTGAATCCTAGCCTTCATTTATGAAATTAGGAAGGGCATGGACTACAGCTCTAGAGACTAGAGCCTGAATCCTGGCTCAGCCATGAAACCCCACTGAAGAAACTTGTCAAGAAAGCTTGCCTGTGGTAGGTGCGCCATAGAGTTATCATAAATTGCAAACAACTTCAAGGCACACAATGCTAACAATAATGCTCTCCACCAACATTACTGTTTATTCATTCATATCCCACCTTTTCCTCAATACAGGGCATAAAGACATATTGCAGAAATTAAAACAAATACAATTGAGATAAATTTAAAAACCCTTTCCTATGTTCACACCAAATGTGGCTGAGAAGGTGGCAAGCCGAGAAAAAGGACTGCCTCAAAGATTTTGGGGCCAAGGCGGACTCTCATTGGAAGTATAGTGCTTAACATTTTTTGTAAGAGTAAATTGTAGCTATTATATAGAAGAAGTGTTGTGAGGCTGTTTCTAAGGTAGGCATGAAGCCTTCGTCTCCCCTCTCTTTGAAACCATGTCTCAAACCATAATCAATTTACCAGCAGTCTGGCTGCATGAAAGGGCATTGTCCTTTTCTATTTTCTGTTCCCTGACCACTCTACAATATGAACTTGATCTTTACCAAAAATGTTTGCCTGCTTACAATTGTCAGTGTCATTTACAAAGATTGATAGACGTAGACATGTATGTAGATAATCTTGATTGAGAAAACACAAACAACACAGTAATATGGGTGTTTTTTTTTTTTTTTTTTTACAGTGTCTACTTATTTAAAGTAAGAATGAGGAATTCATGAGAATATCTGTAATATCCTATTGCTGGGTACTGGAGAAATATGTCTTGTTGTCACTTGACTGTGGGCTTATGAGTAGGCATCCCCCCCCCCCATATTAGCATGTGCTGGTAGAGGGAGGTATATTTCAAATTCACCACGAGGTTAATCTTAAAATCTCAAACCTCCAAATCACAGGTCCTTCCTGAGTACATAGTCAATTGTCTTGCAGTCCCACAATGTTCATCTCCTTTGTGCAGGAGGGGAAAAATCCCTTATTATGGATTTGCATCTTATTCGAGCCATGAGCTATTCATCAATGCCACCTTTCATTACTCTTCTTTAAAGAGCAGCATGCCTGCCACAGGGGCTGCTTCTCACTCCATTCAGTACTGGGCTTTAATTGTTCCCTTAGAGCCAATTGCCAAGGCCCTAGCAGGACTGCAAGCAAGATTTAATATCCTAATTCCTTTTTCTTTTCTTTTTCTTTTTTAAACAGCCTAATGTTTTGGTCTCTCCCCCCCCCCCCTTTTTCTGTCCATTTCTGCAGAGCTAACAATACAAGATAATTGTTTCAGTTTTATTTATGTCTACAACCTTGGCTTTATCATTTTTACTGCTGGCAACAAATGCCACTGTGACCTTGTTTCCTTCCAATGCCAGCTATTTTCCAGTTAGCCAGTCCCTTGACCCAAGTAAAAAATGTTGTTGCTTCATCATTATTATGAGATTCTGGTTTAGTGTATTGACAGAGCATTAACCCAATGCTGGATCACACATTTTTGCCTTGAAAAGGCCTTTGTCATCCAATTTCCAACGGATAATGGCCAAAGGACATTATGAGGAAAAGCAGCCTGGGTGTGCCTGAAAAACCATTCACTCCTAAAGTCATCATTTTCTGTTGCAGAATAGGTCAGTCTGGATCAGACTGCCAGGAATTTTATGTAGCGGTCTTAAAAGCTCCCAGATGTTAAGACTGACACCTTTCCTCCTAAATTGACTAGATATCAGATAACTGCTGTTCTGTAGCCAGAAGAATAAGCCAGAAAACACTGAGGCTTGACCTAGCATTTATTTTTAGCAAATGTTATTTTTAGCTAACTTTCATATTCCCCACAGCATGCAACTTTTCTTGTTTCTTGGGATTTTTTCATTGTCAAAACAAAAACATCAACTTTATTGTATGGTTATGGTTGTTGTTGTTGTTCAAGGCATTTTTGGTTGTCTTTTGACCCACAATGATCCCCAAAGGACTGCATAATCCATAAAAAACCTTTAAAATTTTATATTAATAATATTAATATATATATTAAAATTTGTCTATAAGAACAACTATCATGAAAGGTTTAAGTACCATCTTCACTACTCTGGTTGTTAGCTGTATATTATATTACACAGTGTATAACAACCATGGAATAATTAGGATTTAGAACACCATTTTGCAGATGTTAACCGGAGAATTTCCACAAATTGTTATATTAGATTTTGATGCATAGGCCAACATCTGATGTTCTGCAGTGCCCAAAGCTAACCACAAGTAACCAATTTCCCTTTAACACAGTTGTCTGTGTTACCTTGACTCCAATTCGGAAAGGTTTCCTAGCCCTCCAGGGCTGAGGGTGTGTGGGGTGTGTGGGCTATAGAGAAGTGGGGACTTGAGGTCTGTGGCACCACCTTGTTGGATACTTGCCATGCTGCAGATACATTTCTAAATCAGAGGTGATAATCAGGTGACCATTCAGATGCTGCTGGACTGCAGCTCCCAGCACTCTTCACCATTGGGTTTGCAGCCTATAATTGTTAAGAGCCATAGTCCAACAGTGTCTCGAGGGCTACATGGATTATATTCTTGACACACATGTAAGACTTTATCACATGACGGAGCTAACAAATTGAATAATAGTATCTTTGGCCACTACTGTCACATGACATTGTGTTTTTTCCGTTTCAATTTTTGCTAGAGCACACCTTTTATTGATTGGGAAAACCCATCAATAGCTCCCAATATCACTAGTTTTCTATAAGACAGGTAGTGTGATGTGTGCCTTCTGCTGCAGTTCCAATATTTTATCAGTCATGGGGAGTAAGTAGGTGTGATTCTCCTCCTCTTTCCGTCCCTCCCCCTCTCCCCCTCAATACGCCCAAGCAGGAACATATCCGCTGGGTAGGACATGCATGCGGAGGAAGGCGGGGTTAGTAAGGCAGTGCGGAAGAGTGAACGCAAGACCATTGATCACCAAAGAAACATAACAGCACAATTGCTGAGAAATCTGATAGAGGAGATGGTTTTCAAATTGATATGTTCCTGTTTGCCTCAACAACCCAATTGCAGCAACTTAATAGGCTGGCATAATAAAGTCCATAGTGTCTAATACATAAATACTATCTTATCCATTGGAACTTGTATTGTATATTGTATTCTATGGGAGGCTTTCACCAGCTGCTGTCATTGGCTAAACTATTTATAGTGTTATCCTGTGCATGTCTACTCAGAAGTAAGTCCTCTGCTCAATGAGGCTTGTTCTCCACTAAGAGTGGTTATAATTCTAACTTTAACGTCTACTTTTTACAATATCTCCCTCTACAAATTAAGTTACTTAGAAAGAAAGGAGTATAAATAGCAAAAGTCTTGTGCTCAAGAGTTTTTGTTGCTGTTGTTGTTTTTTTGCTATTGTGCATAATGTTAAAGAAAGGTTAACATTTTCTGATTCCTGGTTTGTTTTTAAATCAAAAAGGCAGCTTTCAAAATCAGAAAATTGTCATTTTGCTATGAAAAGCAGTTTTCACTGACACAATTGGTAGTTGACTCGCTCTAATTTTCCATTCTAACTTATGTAAGATTATAGGTTATGTGCTGAAATCTGTGTGGCAATTTTCTCCCATGTGCTGCTTAAAATTTTGGGAATTATCCCAGTGGTTGCATCTATGTATAGTTCAAAGTAAAATGTAGAATATCCCCCCCCCCCGGCATTCAAAATAGGCTAGTTTGCATTTGCATTTTCCTTTTGATTACATTAACAATTTAAGATATTTTTTATTAGTTGAGAAGCCAAGAACAACTAAGCTTCATTTCAAATAGTTATTTGAAGTTAAAGGAACTGCACACACTACATTTCAACATCTTAATGCTTTTCCCCCTGTTTTATGTTTCTGTGGCTGTCTTACACAAGGCACTTTGACCAAAGCAGTGTGGATAGTTCAGTGACCCAAAGGTGCTCTGAGTCTATAATCCTAAAACCCTGACAAGGAGTATAAGCTTCTCTGAAGTCAGTTGGACTTACATCTGAATAAACATCGATACAGTAGGACAGAGGACAAGATTTGGATTCCTTAACCAACAGTCACCGGGCTGTATGGTCCACTGTTTTTGACACTGGAGTGAATTTAAAGGGCTGTTTCTAATACAGCAGGAACATTATCTACTCAAAATATAAAAAGTAAAAACAACAACATGTCAATGGGTTTTATGCAAATCCTTGAGTAGCTCTTTGGAGCTCAGCCCGTAATGCAGATTAGTGCAACTGAGGTCACAATCCAGCCCACTTTAATTGTAGCCGCTGCCTTCAATTACATACTTAACTGTGGCAAGACTGAATTGAGTGTGCTGATTGTTAATTCATTTATGCACAGACATTCTGCTTTTGGAATTTATGTTGCTAGAAGAAACGTAGGCTAATGTATAGCGTTTGTACAGTTTATACATGTGGATTAAATACACACATCTTCCAACATTTCATTGATAAAAACCAGGATGCGTGTGGCCATGCAATCAAGATGGAAAAGAGGAAAACACACAATCTAATAAAGGTTGCAGCAACTTGCGTTTTCCTGTGTCTACTGGGAAGGGCAAGTTTTTCCCCTTCTTCTCCCTACTTCTGAGTTAATGGAGTGGCAACTACTTTCTCAGTTTGAATTTGTTTCTCAGAAAGCTGAGACGAAAGTGGGAGTAGGATGGAGAACCTGGAATCGTTTTAAAGGAGCTGAAAAATTGGAATGACACTCTTGCCAAATTGGGACAGTTGGAGGGTACGGATATGTGTATCTTCCAAAGGTCCTGCTCAGTCCCTGTTTCCTGACATCTGCCACTGATATTTGACCACAGGTCCTATACTTCGTCAACACAAACGAATGCTTTGTGTGTCTTTAGCCAAACAGCAAATACAAAGCTTCCTCTCTGGCAGTGAAGGCTACAGGGAAAGACCATTTCCAGACTGAATTCCTGGGCCATGAAGTCCATCTCCATGGGGAGTGCAAGCCCTGAGACCAACTTGAGGCAGGGAGAGTCCTTCCAAAATGAATTGCATTGCAACCTATTCCAAAGAAATGCATGATTGCTTCATGTTTAGGAAGCATTAGCCACCCAGCATTGGGACTGAAAGTTCTCCACACACACAATATTGTTGTGTTTTTGTTGTTTGGCATTGGCATTTCAAATTTTAGCCTAGTCAGTGTAAGACTTGGGCCTGTACCTTCTATACTTCCCCTTCAATTTGTACCCAGAGGATACAGAATGATTGAAGGAGGATCTGCAGTGTATTTAATTACTATATGGGACCATGGAAAAGATGCAGAACAGATGGCAAAAGGTGTATATAACATGCATGGAATAAAACTTATTTTTTCAAATGTTTGCTGAAGGAGAAAAATAGCTGCTAGGACCTTGAGGCCTGGACTTTTGAACTGCACATTATATATCAACATTGTCTCATTTCAGCCTGCTATTAGAAAGTAGGCAGAGATCAGATAATGGGGTATAATTGCTAGGCCAAAACATCTACCCTTTTTCTACAAGCAGCAATGTTCCCAGTACCACACTGTGGTATGCAGATTTCATTTTCACTCCATGTAAGTAGTTGAAGAGTCAACACGTGGACATTTCAGAATATTTTTAATAAGAACAGGAACAACTGCACATCATATTTTCCTTATTTGGCAGCACTCAGGAAAATTTGTATACACAAAGCTAATGGGGAAAATTAACATATCCATCTGCTTTTGGATCCAATTTCTGTGAGAATAAATTATACAGGGAAATACAATACTTGCAACCTCGACAACTATTTATATTTTAGCTTACATTTCAGGAAATATTTTTTCCTAACAAAAGTCTGCTTTAATTTTGCTGTGTCAAAATCTCAACATCCTATTTGAAGTCTGTCTTCAGACACTAGTATCTCAGAACTTTTCTTCACTATTCTGACACACAATCCTAACACATCTGAGCCTGGAGATGTTTGTTTGTTTGTTTGTTTGTTTATGGGCCACAACTTCCAGAATGCTGAAGCCAGTATGGCCAATGGGGATGGGGTCTGGCAACTGTGGTCAAAAATAGTTTCTAAGCATATTTCCCTTCCCCTTGGGAATTCGCTACAGTGCCCTTCATTTTGAAGTGTGGGATCTCCTGTTGTTCAGGAAAAGGCAACTGTTTTGCTGAGTCAGTGGTCTTCCACATGGTTATTTGGCCTCCTTTTCCAGCGCACCTTCACTGCAGCAACCAGATGAAGCAGTGAAGATGTGGCGGAAAAAAGAGCCTGAAAAAGCAGCTCCTTTTTGCATCACATGCGTGATGCAAAAAAAAAAAAAAAAAAAAAAAAAGGCAAAAGCACCATAGGTTGCCCTATGATGTCGCAGCTTCATTTGGCTGCTGTGCAGCTGCGACGTCATTGCTCCGCATGCCATGTGTATGACGCTGCGGAGCCAGAATGCCCTCGTCATGTGTTAGGGTTGTGCAGCGTCTTTTGCCTCTGCTCCCGGGCAACCGTAACACATGACGGGGGTGCCCTAAAGTGCCTGTCTGGTTGGAGTTGTGCAGAAGCTTTGTGATATGCCGTTAATGCACTCCCCTTGAGAAATGGGAGGATCAGACCATCATGTATCTGTCTTCACTAACATGAGTCCCAATTTAGGAGAAAAGGTGGGGTAAAAACAAAGATAACAACAGCAACAGTGATGTGATGACAAAGCTTGGTCATCTGGTGGTGAAGAAGAATGCTTACCCCTAGCCTTTCAAGAATGCCCCTAGTACCAATACTTAGACCATCATATTGTAGCATCTTTATTCTGAGGAGTATTTCATCCATGATTTCGAATGGAACAGCAGCAGGACTGCTGAGGCCACTTAGCTGCAAAATGTGATAGAAGTCAGTGTGTGAGATATTAAATAATTAATATCAGTAAGCCAGGCCATGGAGGGAAGTGATGTAAAATTTGACTTCTCTTGGTCACCAATATTCTCTCCATCAGCCCTGCAGGGAAAGAATGGTCCTAAAAAAAAAGAAGAAAAGAAAAGAAAAGAAAGAAAGAAAGAAAGAAAGGGAAGGGGGAATTCCACACATTTCTGTGGAATTCAGTAAAAAGGAGCAGAGCTGAAGTATACAGTTACACAGTGCAAATAAGTAACGTAATTTTGTCCATGAAAAAGTGAGGAAGGAAAACATAATGGTATTTACTGTAACTTTAGACTAATGCTGATGGTCTTTGTCCCAATGAAGGGAGTCCTATGCATGCACTCATGGTTTTGTTCTGATAGATGGTTGAACCATTGCAAATGGCCAGATTGTATGGTTTACCCATACACTCTTGGCAGCAAACATTCACTATCCAAGCTGGATTAAGATGAGTAGTTATCATTATAGTTGATTTTTTTTAAAAAAAGTAATGGTTTCCTTTTCCAATTTTCAGAAGTAGTAAGCATAGTTACCTTTTAGTTTCTTAAAAACAAAACAAAAACATGCATGTTAACAGCCAGGAGTACAAAACACACTTTCCTTCTTGCTCCTGCACACATAACACTGCATGACTTATAGAATAAGACAGCTCTTGGACCATGTAATATTTCTACTATTTTAGAGGGCACACTCTGGGCAATATAAATTCAACAAAAACATTACAATTCTACCGTGAAAAGAGGAAGGTTATGTCCGATTGAATTATAATTCTAGTTAAATACAGTTATTTTTTCATTATTGTGGAAAGGAGTACATTACTTCTAAGTTCTGAATTTTCTACTTGTAGAAAACAGGTATGTCAGGAAGAAATCAACTTTGCTGGTATGTACCTTTTCTATATTGAGACAACTTTTATGTTGTAAATTAAATCCCCAGGAATCCCCCCCATCCCAAGATGCAGTCTGAGATCATACAAGCCAGACACAGCTAACTACTTATCAGCTGTGACACTGGCTCAGCAATGTTCATTTAAAATCACCTGAGTCTGCTGAGAGGATCAGCCTCTCTGGGAAAGCTTTCAAATTTCTAACCCACTGGATATAGTCACAGAGATCAACGGAAGCCTTAAAAGTCTATACCGGATATAGTAAACTGTGAAAAGAGTAGGGCATTAGCACACATAATTTATTAGTAATTTGGAACCCAAATGATTTATCTGGTTTGTGTGTGATTTTCCTCAGAAAAGGACCATGCTATCTGGGGTATTCTGGGAGTTGTAGTCCAGAAAAGTATCTTTTCCAAGTTCTGCTTACATTGAATCAGTCCATTGAGTCCTCAAGCTCCAAGGAGAACCAATGTCAGCACCAAGAATATCCCAGCAGCTGGAATGTTAGTGGCCCCATGGAGAGGATCAAACTGAACTCCTCTTTTCTGGTGTTCCAGTGCACATCATTCAAATTTCCTCCATTTTTCTGCAGTGCACCTAATGTTACACTACTCCAGAGCATGGCTTTATGCAGTGTCATTGTGCTCCCAAGAGTGTGGATATGCCTACCCCTTATCATTGTCAGGAGATCAGGTGAGGCTAATGTAGAAGGGGCCCATTGGAGACCACTATCCTTAAACCTAGGACTTTATCGCATGAACTTTTAAAACCATTTTGGGGATGGGACTCGCAGGGGTGTGTATGAATGTATTTTACTGGACACACAATCATCCACAAAAAGGTCCCATTCCAGTACCCATCCCTGTCCAGTGCTGAGAAGTGTTAAATGTTCTGGTTGGAAGACTTCTGTCCAGACAAAATGGTGCCCGCCGGCACTGAACAGGGACTGCTTGGGTACAGGAGCCAAAATGGGACCTTTTTGTGGACACTTGCGTGTGCGGTAAAATCCGTTCACGCTCACCCCCATGAGTCCTGTCCCCATCCCAAAAATGGTTTTAAAAGTGCATGTGATAAAGTCCCTAGAATCACCAAAGCTATGGTGGCTCAAATATCTGTCAGTTCATTTTCATTGTGTTTCTGAGTGTCCTACCCACTCTCTCCTCCTATCCAAATTCTGAGCTATTTTCCCTCATTAAAATGAAAAATACTTCATATTTGGGTGTGCACTTCTTATCTGTACACATTTTCTGTGCATTTTCTCCACTGACTAAAGGACATTTATTTTCAAAGATATGGTTTGTTTATGTATCTTTAGATATGCAGTGCGGCTACTTGAGTATAACATGGGGGCAGAATAGAATTTTATTCCCACTATTTTTTCATGATCATCAGAGACTAAAAGATACTTGTGTAGACACATTAATAGGCTCAGACGTCTCCAGCTGGATAAATACAAAACACATCATGTGTGAATTCCTTTGCATTCTGTTCTACTGCTTGAGATCAAATGAGGTGTGTGGGAAGATTTTGCCTGTGAAGCCTCTCTCCCATTGAAATGTGAATCTTTGCCATGTAAAATCATATGAGGCAGGCCCTTCTATTGATCTTGCCACTCTCACAGCCACATCTAGTGGGATCAGCCCACGTCTAATGGGACCAGCCTTCTTTGTGGCTGCACCCAGGCCGTACAGTTGCTCTCCATCTGCTTTATCACACTAGGGGGCAAACAGGATTTAAATGAGAGATAAACATAGGGCATTTCCTGTTTAACTCTCGTTTAACTCTTGTTTAGATCCTGTTTGCCCCCTAGTGTGATAAAGCAGCATGAGGGGCTTGAGGGGCTCTCTCTCTGGTGCCTTTCCATGGACAGGGAAAGACATTTAAAAAAATATGGACAGGTCTTTGCGAATAGATGGTTTACAAGGAAATGGCTTTTTAATAGCATAGTCTACTGTTTATTAGTGTGTGCTGGCCAGTTTTTTTTTTATAACTCAATTGTTTTGAATGTTTTGTTTTTCTTTTCTTTTAACTGAGCTATGCTTTTATCTATTTGTTGTTGTTGTTGTTGTTGTGTGCCTTTAAGTCATTTCTGATTTATGGTGACCCTAACATGAGCCAATCATGGAGGTTTCTTGGCAAGATTTATTCACAGTGGGTTTGCCTTTGCTTCCTCTGAGGTTGAGACTATGACTTACTCAAGATTTCCATGGGTCAGCAGGGATTCAGTCCTTTGTCTTTGGAGTCACGGTACATTAATGCATCATTAGTGCATAAGCCCTGTTCTCACAGCAACCGTGCTTGTTAAAGAAAATGGAATTATAGCTATTTGTAAACAACCATGATCACACATCTTTTCAGTCACACAACTGGGATGTTTTCTGCCATTGTGCTCTCTTCTTGGCTCCCCTTTAATGCTACCTCCCTGATTTATGCCCTACTCAGGATGCTTTGGGTGTTTTTAAAATGTTGTTTTAATTTTCACTTTTTCACACAGTTCTGGAGCTCTGCTACTGCAGTGTAAGGTTTTGTTTTTGTATTTAAAGAAAGAAAAGAAATAGCAAATAAAGTAAAATAAAGGCAATCGGGCTGTTTGGAATTAGTGGGGGGAGGACGAGAGGGAGGATGAGACACACACCATATGACTACCAGCATTACAAAGTTGCACACTTGGGCTCTAGTGGGACTGTAGCTCATTGATGGATTTCCTCCATTAATGAAAAGGGATACCCTAAAAACACTTCAGGGACACTGCAACTATAAGTCGGAGGCATCATCGTATCATTAAAGCTGGTTTTTTTCCTAGCTTTAATCACAGTTTAAAAGCTGTGTGTGATAAAGTCCATAGTTCAGTGCCAAAACCGCTACATCATGTTTTCTCTCTGCTTTTATCTGTTCATGTTTTAATTTTTGTAAACTTCCTTGAGTCTCTATACAGGGGGGAGTATGGTTTGTTTGTTTTTAAAATCTATTTATTTATTCATCCATTCATTTAAAATATTAATGTCCCATGCCATATCTAAAATTCCAAGGGAAGTGAACAATAAAATCAACTTGACCAATTTAAGGCAGTTAAAAAAAATAAACAGGCTGAAACCAAACTATTTAACAAGTTAAAAGAAGACAGTTTATAGTCTGTTGAAACAGTTTAAAATATTTTAATACCATGCATATCTGTTGATTTGTGTACAATTAATTAAGGCTCAAAGGCATTCGTAAAAATCCACGGTTTTCACATGCCACTGGAGTTTTAGAAGTACTGGTACCAATCGGGCCTCTAAGGGTGTATTCAGCAACAACAAGGAAAGCCGGTGTGAGTAGAGGGGGAGACTAGTGAGACTAGGATGAGTTGTGGAAACAATATCCTTTGTTTTAACTCAGATGGTGAGCTGCCATCAGTACCATATTGTGAGAAAGGCAAAAAGAAATAAAATTAGTAAGTAACTGATGAATTCAAACTTTTTCTCAGCCATTAACTCACTGGAACATTTGCCTCATGACATGGGGCCTTTGGGCAAACATTCTAATCTCCTTCTATTAAACTAAAATATTCCATGCAGTGAGGTTGACATGAATTTGAGGATTAAATGAGCCAGACCCTATTGGTCTAGCTATCACAGTATTGTCTTCTCTCAGTTGTGTGTCCCTCAAGGTGGCGGAGGGGGGGGGGAGAGAAGATAGCCTGGCTAGCTAGGATCATGTTGGGAAATGGGGAATTAAATCTAGGTTGTTTGGGATGAGAAGCAGATGCTCCACTGTTAGGCAACAGCCCATGTGTGTCAATACTTCTGCAAATGCTTTGGATGAAGGGTGGGTCAGCAGTGCATTTATTTATTTTTTGGAGTTATATCCCATCTTCTCCCATAATGGGATTTGGCCTGTATGTATGTATATATTCAATAACTTGAAGTTCCATAATTTTATCAGTATGGGTAATCCCTCAGCTGATGAAAAGTGGAACTACATTATGGCATCACCATAACTTGGGAAGATCTTTTAGCCATGATGGCTGGAGAAACTTGGGAGTTGTAGTCCAAAAAAGGAACATGGCCATCACTGTGTTGGAAGTTGCTATGGCTAATTCATCACTTGACAGATATTGTTCTGGTAACAAGTGTGCATAAGTTTATATACACTGGTATGAATTATAATGGAGCAAAATTGTTCAACTGATTGAGGATTATGTCAAGGAGAATAATTACTACCTTACGAGGACAGAAAGTTACTTATACAAATCTATTATCTGCTAAGGTCCCTGATAATAAAGACTGACCAAGACATGCAAACTGAGGGAAAAGATATATGGCAAAACTGAGACTCATCATGATTAACGTACATGGGTTGTGTGTGTAAATCCATATACAGTGGTATTCTAACAGCCTTTCCTTAAAAGAAATGACATGAAAACTTAACAACACACAATACTAGAGCAAGCCTTTTTTATTAACTGAGTTGAACTTTAAAAATTATGTTATGACCAAAAATCAATAAAGAGAAACTGATTTAAGTTCATCCAAGTGTGAAGGGGGTTTATTACCAGTGCTACATCACTCTAATGATGTACTCTTAAAAATTTGTTTTTGTGATATATTACATCCATTATTGCTAAAAGGATAAAACTGCAAAGCAATACTGGACATTAATAAATCAATTTAAAGAAGGGGAGGAAAAAGGGCAGATAGCCAGGGAGCACCAAGTTTCCAATTGTGGATTTTAAATGTTCTGCAATTGCATAATGTGATGCAAACTAAGCTCTCATCTACCCTTCAAATGTCTAATGCGGTTTTCCATTCCCTCCAACATGTCACAGAGGAAAACCAGGACATGTGTGACTAAGCAATGTCAGAGTGTAGTCAAGACTATTATTAATGAGGGGGAAAAAGCCAGGCTAGGAGAGGCTACAGCAGTTTGCTTTACCTGAGCCTACAGGGAAGGCCAAGATACCACCCTCTCCTTTCTTCAGCCCTGAAAGTTAACTGTGTGCAAACTATTTTTGCACAGTGAACTTTGTTTGAAGCTGAAACCAACGAAGAGGGGGAAAGTAGAAAGAGGAGAGAGAAACTTGAACATTTTAAAATCGGCTAGAAAAATGGGATGACGAGAGAGGATTCGTCAAGACTGTCCTTACCTTATTGGGATAATTGGAGGATTTTTTTTTTTCAGTCAGCAACCTATTTGTTTGGAGAACTAGGATCCAGTTTGGTACCTTGTAATTAGAGTGTGCTATTGCAAAAATTCCTCTGTAGCAAAACGCTTAGGGCTGTTTCTGCTGAGCAGCAACAAATAAGTTAAAATGGGGGATAAATGAAACAAATATTCTAGAAGCCTAGACAGACATGAGAACAGGGAGATGGTATTTTTGGATTTAAAAAGAAAGGAAAGAAAAACAAAAAGAATGAACAAACAAATGAAGGAAAAGATCTGCGAACCTGGAGTAGAAGAAGTGTGGGGAAAGGAGAGAGCGAGGGAAAGCAAAGAGGAAAGTAAAGCGTAGTATGGAAAAGATCAAGTAGCCCCTCAACACATGCACACATCTGCTCAATTACTGGATTCCTTTTTTTTCTTTTAAGGGAGCAGTTTTCTCAATCTTGTACTTAGTCAGGTTTGTCATAACTGGATGATAGTATCCCAATTTACTTCAGCAATCCCCCTCTACACACAGTCACACACTGTACATGTTCTGGTGGTAATCCTCAACAATCTTAGGTATACAATTTTGACTATACTAGGAGATACACTGTAAGGGCTGAATCCAGTGCTCATCCCAATTAGAGGTAGACCCATTGAAATAAATGAGACTTGTTAGTCATCACTCACATGAGACTATTTGACTTCAGTGGATCTACTCCAGTTGGGACTAACACTGGATTTATTCCTAATAACCCAAAGTAAGTAATCAAAGTGTATGAGTGTGTTGTTGGGGGGGGGGCAGATTCAGTTCGATATCAGACTACCCAAGTAAATAATAGGTAACTGAGAGTGGAGTGATAGCTATGCAGAGTGAACAGACCAACTTCTACAGAGTATGGAACAACAGTTCTAACTAAGCAGCTCCAACAAATTCCTTGTCCAAGCAGGGGTGTTATTGATCTTGAGCAACAACTTCTTTGACTACATATCCACCAAAATTGACTCATTTATCTTCTGAATAAATATTTTCCATTTCAGTTGTCCTGAACACGAATGGGCCTTGTAGTGCAGATTGAATGTGTCTGATCCAAGTGGCATCAGCTGACAATGTAACTCCCCATTCCCTAGTGTATTTTAGTTTCACGTGTAGTAACATATTACTAATTAGAATCATAGAATCATAGAGTTGGAAGAGACCCCAAAGGCCATCCAGTCCAACCCCTGACATAAAGGAACTCAAAATCAAAGCATCCCTGACAGATGGCCATCCAGCCTCTGTTTAAAGACCGCTAAAGAAGGAGACTCCACCACCCTCTGAAGGAGTGTGTTCCACTATCAAGAAGTTCCTCCTATTATTTACATAATAGTGAAGCACTATGTTTTACCTTTTAAGGGAAGGCTTTAATGTGAACTTCTCTTACTATTATCCCTTTCTTACAAAATCTTTTGGAAGATTTGTTTTTCCCTGAGATGCCTGCATAAAGGACGTACTTCTCTTACCAAATTTAATTTCTCATTAATTTGAGTATAGTTACCTTCCAGTTCATCTTAATGGATGGCATTACCACCAGACTCCCCTTAGTGAGGCACACCACACTTCCATTCCTTCATCTAAATTAGTTAAAATGCAGGAGTCAGCATAAGATAAATACTTCCCCACACACATGCAGAGAGAGTGAGAGTGTGTGTGTGTTTATGGTGCTCTGATTGCTTCACTGTGCTATTGTAGTGGTGTGTTGACTACGCAACTAATTTTGAAATATAAATGTGGTGATACATTTTTTTACTCTTGTATATACCAAAGGTTTTCCAGTAATACTCTCCTCTCTCTGAGTAGTTGCAAGTGAGTGAAACTAAACAGACTGGTCACTGGTACATTTAGGAGTGAGCATATCACGACAATATTAAAATCACTCCGTTGGCTGCCAGTTAGCTTCTGGGCAAAGGACTACTTGTTGCCGATTATCTTTAAAGCCCTACATGGTCCCATGTAAGTTATCCCCTGTATAATTCACCCTGGCCATATGAGGGTCATCTGAGGGGCATTTAATTCAACGGGCCAGGACCAGATTGGCAACTGTCACCCAGAGGACCTTTTTGTCAGCTGCCCCTAGCCATGGTGTTGTGGTCCACATAGAAAGAGATTTGACAGCTAACATGGTGTCTGAATTTGAAACAATATTAAAGATCTATCTCTTTCAGCAGACTCACTCAGTAGATTTAAAACTAGTAATTTTAAAATGATATATTTTTAATTTTATCTCCGGATGATTTTAGTCTTTCCTATGTTTTTGCGTTTTAAACTATATTATTATTATTATTATTATTATTATTATTATTCCAGTTTTATTTCAGATATCAATAGCATTTTATAAACAACAAAATTGAGCGTCAAGTTAATAATTGTATTTTCTTTACTCTAAAGGCAAACCAGTTGATAAATGAAGCAGATTGCACTCTGCCTCCATGTCCTCCTGCAGCTGGCTAAATGGCAGCCAAAAGCAACTTCTAAAATAAGGAATGGAATTCTATTGAAATTCTGCTCTTCTTTTTCCCAGTTGAATAGGAAATTTCCTGCCCCTTAAACAACATTGGCAATGTTAGTTTAAAAAACCAACAACGCTAGTTACCTTACTCATTGCACTGATCGCCCAAGAAGTCATTACTTGTTATTGTTAACAGTTGTCCAGAAAAGTAACTAACAAGTTACCGTTGAGTTCAACCATTGGGAAAATAGAAGAAAATGCTCTCTGGTTCCTCTAAGTGTCAATTTCAGATATTGGGAATTATGAAGGGAAAAAGCATGTCTGTGTGTATATGCACACACATGTATATGAACATATACATGCATATATATTTCAATGACATACTTCTACCTCTACTTGATGTTGATCAATGTGAGTCAGCATGTAGACCCAGTAATAACGGACTTCAGAAAATATTAGTTGTCATCCTGCTGAAAAGTAATGGCCATTACAGGTTAAAAAGTAATTCAGTGCAGCATAAGACTTCAAAAAAGTGACTGATTAATTGAGTAAGCAAGTTAATTGAGTAAGTAAGTAAACAAGTTACTTCCTCTCTCTAATCCAGACCTTTTGGTTAAAATCTGCCACTTCAACACAGAACTTGATACCTGCAATGTGAACTTTTGGAAGAATAAGTAAGATGGTGACTGGTAATTTTGTCGTGCCTCTCATGTAGCAGGTCACATTTACATGCTACCTTTTTATCAAGTGGGAAAAGCTAAAATGTCTCAGGACATTTTGAGCAATTTTAAGAATTTGTTAAGGTTTCCTGTTAAAGCAATTAAACTGTGGGAAAAATTAAACATTTTGAGAATAATTAAACTATTTTCTCACACTGTTGTATGTATACTCCCCCCCAAAAAACAACACCCCCCTCTCTGTTTTGCATCCATAATGAAAAGGTACCTTTCCAAACTGAGATCTGCTATATTATTTCTGTCTCACTCGGCTATATTTGTACCTTAGCCTGGAGTGGTAATTTTCCAGATATTGTTACCTTTGGCATGATTGTGTCTTCAATTATCAAATTATAGTGAAAAGAGTTGGTTGGCCTCTGGTTTCTCAAACTGGCAAAGCAGCATTTTGAAAGGGAGATAATATGTAAGAGCAATGCTGGAGAACTAGTTTCTTTCTCCTGTATTCTCCCAGGGATATTTTAATATCCTGCTTAGTGAGGTCTTCATCTGTTGCAAAGGATAAAGCAATACAGTTCATTGATTTTTATGGGTTTCTAAGGTAATATGACACAAGCTGTATTTGATTAATTTTTCTCTTTATTATCAACCAATCAACTGATATTAGGCAATTAAATATTTTGACAACTGAAGGCAGAAATATGAGGTGACCTTTTTTCTTTCCTTAATATTTAATAATTGCAATAAGAACAGTTGTGTGCTATCTTAGGAATGAAAGTCATGACCTTGATAACAAACATAACTTTTTGTGGTTGCTGTTGTGAACCTTTGGGTTGCCAGTTGCTGAGAATAATCGGATTGTTTATGCAGCAAACATTGCAAGCCCACTATTTCAGAATGCATGAAAGTCTTTTTTAAAAGAACACTTCCACAGTGTTGTGGCCCACATACTGAAAATTCTGAAACCAGATTTTTAAAATAGCAAATCTAGTAAAACAGCTTAGGAAATCCATACAAGATATGATTAGGAAAGGCAACATTTTTACTTAAGAAGAAACATAACATAGGTGCTTTAAAGTCTCCTGCAGCAGACATAGCAAAACAAACAACACATTTTACCATTTCACTATCAAATTTGCTATCAACCTGAGTTTTTAAAATATTCTTGGGACTTAGTGGAGCTAAACAGACAGGCAAATAGAGGCACTTTCTGGCTGGCTTGACAGAGTGGCATTTAGATGACACAAGCCTTGAAGCCAGCAGAAAAGTGCCCTTACGAAGAGAAAAGCCATTTCGAAAATAAGCAGCTTTTCCCCACTTCTTCCTGGCTTGAAGCCATGTCATGTGGTTATGACATGAGGACTCCAGCTGCTTTGGGAGCTGGTAGTGTGGTTGGTGGGGTTTCAGTGTGGCTTCAGAAAAGGCAGCTTCAAGCCACTTTTTCCTGCCCATCTGTTTCGACCCATTATTTCCTTATTGAGGGAGCACGCCAGATGACTGTATATTTATCCTCATTCTATATCTTAGAGCCATACTGGGCTGGGAATCATATGGTCCTCCAGATACTGTTGTACTGCAACTCCTAGCAGTACTCATCGATGGCTAGGCTGATGCTAGCTGGTGTAGATAAAAGTGCTGAAGATATCTTAGGGATTAGTATTAGAAGCAGAATTTCAGGTAAGTGATGTAACATATCTTTCGCTCTTGCTTCCCACTTATCACTTTCTGACAGATGAGACCAGCAGTTCTGGATGCTTGAAAATTTGCAATAACACTCCAGATCTTTTTATTTTTCCAGAGTTGGAAAAACTCCTACTTTCCATCTGTCCTGATTTGGCAAGGACAGTCTCAATTAATTCCCTGTCATCCCACGTGTGTAGATGCTTTTGAAACGTCCCATTTTGCCGTCTCCTCCTCCCACTTTCCCCCTTTAATCCTCAGCTTGCTTCAGTTGTTATAAATGGAGCCAAAGTGCAAAAATTGTTTGTACTCAATAAATTAGCAGAGAAGAAGAGAGAGGTGGGCATGAGATCTTGCCATTCCAGTAGGCAAACATAAATGGTTGCATGCTTTCCTAGCTTGTCTCTTCTTTCTCATTGATAACTTTTGCCATCTTGACCATACTCTGATGTTGCTTGGCCACATGTGCCTTGGATTTAATCTGTAAAATGTTGGCGGGTTTGGAAGCTGTAATGGAATATTGGCACATTTATAAAGAATTAATTCCCACCCACCTGTCTTCATTGTCATTAGGATGGTTGTTTCCAGTGTAATTTTGTTTACACAGATTGATTTAAGATAATGCCACTTGTCTGCATTATTGTCCAAGAACAAATATAGGAATTGATACTGTGCACTTCATGAAAAGGAATAATTGGCAATTTGACGTTATTCTTACTTTATTTAGACCGCTGCCCCATTGCAGAATAATGTGGTTTGACACTGTTTTAAATGTTATAGCTCCCTCCTGTGGCATCCTGGGATTTGTAGTTTGTTGTTATACCACAGCTGTCTAACAGAGATGGCTAAATATCTTCCAGAATTCCATGGCATTGAGCAATGAGAGTTAAAGCAGTGTCAAACAGCATTATTTCTGTAGTGTAGATGCAGCCCTGAGTAGCTGAGGTACAGCTAGAGTGAGTATTCTGTTTCATTCACCATCCTTGTATGGAAATAAGATGATAAAAGTATATTCATCTATAATTCTCAAAGTTTTTGTTTAAAAAATTCACATTTTAGAAATATTTTTCATGTATATTGGCAAATGCTCACGCCCCGCTTGAAGCTTATGGTGCTGTCTGTTGATCAGTTCCAACAGGGAAGATATCAGCACACATACAATGAAAGTGGTAAAGTGAATCCGTATAAAACATACATTTGAGTTTTTACTTAAGTAAAAGAATAACATATGTGTGGCTTTTTAAAAAAAATCTCCCACTGAGGACAAAATTGCACAAGCGTTTTAGAGTACTTTAACGACTACTTGGGAATCTTCCTCTACTTAAGTTGAAGTGCATTACCATCAGTCGCAATTTATCATTTCCCCACTTTAACTGTCACAAAGTCTGGGAAATAACTACTCTCATAGACCTACCTTTCCAAATGCTGCCATATTGCTGCTGTTCTGTAGATATCCTCTGAATCTGCTCCATCATTATTTACGTCATAGTGCCAGAGATCACCTCTCTCCAATATCCGTTGAAAGTGATAAGTGTTCCAGTTTTTGGTAGTTTCACTGGTGACCTCAGGCTCTTTCACACTACTTAATTATGATGCTACAATTCTCCTTTAACTGATATGTTTCTGTCCTATGGCGTCTTGGGATTGGCAGTTTACGGAGTGCCCTTTGGAACCGTCAGCTGGAGAATCCTCCTCTCTTGCCTCTGACCAAACTGCCAAACCCTAAAATGATCCCACAGGATGCAGCCATGGCAATTAAAGTGGGATCTTTGTGCTCTATGTAATGTGGACGGTCTTCTCCTACTATTGCCTGGGCTTTGAAAAAGTTATATTTTTGGACTGTAACTTCCAGGATCCCTCTATCCAGCATAACTCGCTTATTCTGGAGGTAACAATAAGCAAGTAACTTCTCGAAGCTCAGCTTTTAAAAGCTCTGCTTTTAAAAAATTAAAAGCTCTGCTTTTAAAAAATTAAATTATTGCTGTATAGATCTTCCAAAAGGGGGGGGGGCAAGGGGAGAAGGGATTTCACCATTGTTGGTGAAATGACAAAGAATGAAATATATCTTAGGTGTGCATAATTAAATTTATTTGGAGATAAGCATTACTGTCTGAAAGAATTAGAGATTTGATGTGGCTTTTCTAGGCTGCAATTAGATGTACACTCTTTTTAACTTTAGAGAAAAAAATAAGTATGTTGAATGCGATAGACAAATTGCATGATTATAATCAGTGAGCTTTGCTTTACTGCTCATGCTGTCATGAAATTGTAAAGAATGCATGAGAGTCATTGTGATATAGTGCGTTTGGACTTAATACTTCAGAGACCAGGATTTGAATCCATGCTCAAGCATGAAAAACCACTGGGTGGCCTTAATCAAGTCACTTTCTCATTCTCAGAGGAAGGAAATAGTAAACCTCCTCTAAAACCCTATACATTGTACACACCATACATTGGAGCTGACTTGAAGACATGTAAAGTACAACTGGAAACAGTGAAATTTACAGTGATGCCCATAGAGTAGAATGTCTTGGCAAAATGCTTCAGACGTCACTTAAGGTATAGAAAACATTGTCTTTGTGGTAAATATCAGTCATTCTGTGCTTTGAAACAGGCTTGCAGGAGCATTGTTTTCAGTGAAAGGGGGGGGGGGAACCCTGCACAATCCTAAGGTTATTCTTATTTCAATGATGCTCTCGTACCTTTCCAGGTTGCCATATGTCCCTTTTTAAAGTGTCTTTTAAAAATCTTGATCAATTGGTAAGGACATAAATTGTTAATTGCAGATTTATAATTTTATTAGCATTTATGCTGCAAATACAAGAGTCATCCCAAACCCAAATTTAATGTACCCTTAGAGCCATTTTTATTAGCTTTATCATTCTATGCGCTGTGCACTTACTGGAAAAGCTAATATATTTTCTCTGAGGGGGAAAAAGGTGTTTTTAGATCCAGAATGTGCAAATTTAAAGATTTGGATTTCTTCTCCCTTATTAAGCATGCAAATTGTTTTACAACGATCCTTCTCTTTCTCATTGTGTGCAGACATAAATGGACAGGAGAACAGACTTGACAGTGAGGTTAAAATCACATTAAAGTGGCAGCTATCACATGACAATAAGTATGTCTAAAAATTGTTAACATGGATTATTATTTATGAATGGTTGTGAGGTTTCCTGGATGAGACTAGAGTCAGTACCCCTGTTGCATTTTTCAGATTCAGTTTAAGCCAAGGCAAAGATGCCTTTTTCAATACTTGCTAGATACAGGCATGTCAAGAGGACTGAAGTACAGGAGATGAACTAGGGCCTCAGAGGCTCAGCTTGTGTTTTTATTAATTGCCTTTGAGTCAATCCTAACTCCTAGCAAGCCTGTGGATGAGAATTTCCGATGCTCCCTGTCCTCCACTGATATGCTTAGGTCATGCAAATTCATACTTGTGACCTCCTTAATAGAGTCTATCCATCTAGCATGCAATCTTCCTCTCTTTCTACATCCCTCCATTATTGCCTTTTGCTTTGAGCATGCTTTCTCATGATGCGGCCAAAGTACAACAGCCTCAAGTTAATAATGTTGGCTTCCAGGGACATTTCAGCCTTGATCTGCTGTAGGACCCATTTGTTTGTCTTTTTGGTTGTGCGCGGCAGTTGCTGTACTCTTCTCTAGCAACACATCTAAAATGAATTTATTTTCTTCTTACCACTTTATTCACTGTCTATCTTTCACACCCATACGTAATTATGGGGATGCCATGGCTTGTACAATTTTAACTTTCATTCTCAGTTTTATGTCTTTACATTACAAAATCTTGTCTAGTTCTTTCATAGCTGCCCTTCCAATTCCTAGTTATCTTCTGATTTCTTGGCTGTAGTCCGGTGTTTGATCCAAGATGCAGGAACTCTTACTATTTCAATTTCCTCATTGTCTGGGTTGAATTGGTATGGATCCTCTGTGGTCATTATTTTTGTTTTCTTATGTTAAGCAATAATCTTGACTTTGCACTTTCTTCCTTAATAGTTGTTCCAGGTCTGCAGTGGTTTCTGCTAATAGTATGGTGTCATTTGTATATATTAGATAGTTGATATTTTTTCCTCCTATCTTCACTTCTTCTGTGTCCAAGCCACTTCTTTGTATATTTTCAGCTTGTGTACCGCAAGGCATTTCTGTCCAGAGAAAGATACTATTGTACCAGCCAAGAAAACCTGATATCTCCATATTGCCCTAATCTTTGCTTCTTACTTCCCTTCCAACCTGCCATCTCTCAGTTTTCTTTGCTCATCTCCATAAATTAGTGGAACACAAGATTTACAACATTGCACCAACCTAAATCCTTCACTGGTCTGGCTCATAACTTCCCGGTGCAACTTCACTCCCCCGACTTGCTTTCTAGTCTACTTTGTCTTCTTCCATTCCATATCACTTCATCTTTAACCTTGGATATGAGGATCTTCAATAGTCACGGACATGTGACATTGAGCAATACCACTACAGTTATGGTTAACACCATGATAATCCCATGTAGATGATTGTTATTAAGGCATGCATAATTCCTTTATGCCTAATAATATATAGATTTTCAGTCCGGCTATCATAAGAATGCCCATACTACTGCTTCCATGGGAGGGGGGGGGAGCCTCTGAATTTACTAAGAAGGTCACTAAGGGAATGAAAGAAGTTTAAGAAATGATGCATGGCATGAATAGTGTGGATAAAGAAAGATGTTTTCTAGCCCCACTTCATTTTTTAATCCCACAAGGTTAAAATTTGGAGTTGTCTAATAAAACAGCTCAAAAGACAAAGTACTTTGCATAACTAAATTATGGAATCCAGTGTAGTTTGGAGGCAAACCGTAACCGTGGACATTTATGGAAGACAGACCATGATCTAATTCCAGATCTCTACATTAGAGCCGTTCATTGAGAAGGAGTGTAATGAGGCAGTGTGTTACAATGGCTAAATATCAAGTGAGAGGCACAGACGCTGACTGTCTGTCATTATCTCTCAGCCCAGCCTCTCTCACAGGGCTGCTCTGTGAATAAATTGGAAGTGAGGGGGAAACTTACGTTCACTGCTTTGAGCACCATGTAGGGATGGTGTAAGTATTTCCAGCCTTTGCCATTTGCATTCCTGTATAGTAATAGGAAGCATTATTCCTCCCCTGGTGCAGTGGTGTCACCAGGCTTGGTGACACCTGGTCTGGAGAGGTAGGCTGCTGGGGGAGGAGTCAGTGGTGGCCTGTCTCACCCTTTCCTCCCACTGTCTTCCTCACTTGCTGGTCTTGCTGCCACCTCAGCTCCCTCCCTGGGGAGAGAACCAGGCTGACAATGAAGCAACAAGGGACACACTTCCCTCTCTGCTGCAGCAGGACGAGTGTCCCACTGGGCATCATCCCTCCTCTGGGGTGTCGCTGGGTATGGTTTGCACTCCTTGCACCTGCCCGGTGACTGCACTGATGTGTGTGTGTGTGAGTGGGGGGGGGGGTTGCATTCAACTCTTCATCCATTTTAGGAATTAGCTGCTCAGGGCCAGCTTCTCTGGCTCATGCCTTTCACAGTAAACAAGCTTCTAATAGTTTGAGCTGATCAATGATGGTAACTGTAGTAATAAAATTGCCCAGAAATGTTTCTTGGCCTCAAGGTGATGGGAAACGTTGCTACCTTTAGAAACCAGTGCAGACGTTTCCTTTCCTCACCCACATTTATGATGAGATTGTATTCCAGGACATGATTGTAAGGATTCCTCTGGTGTTCACTTTATGGCAAGTTTGATGCAGGTCTGCCGGATCAAAAAAGCAGTGGTGGTGGTGAGGAAGGTCATCTGATGGGAACTAGTATGATCACTGATTACAATCAGGTTATCTGACCTCCCGGAAGGCTACTCTGACATGCCCAGTCATTTGAGAACAACTGTCCCTGTGTGCTGCTACCGGAGTGAAAACAGCTCTGATAGCAATACTGGAAGAGTTGACTGATGAATGTCAGGAAAATCTAATGACACTTGGGAAATGAAAGGAACAAGTCTTATTCTCCTTTCCTGTTTTCTGCTTTACTTTTGGAAGATCTTCTGTTCAATGGACACTTCTCACACAAGTTGGTTTATAATCTAATTAACTTAGTGTCTGATGAAGTCTTTTGATTCTTTGCTCAAAAAAAGCAGCAGCAGCAGCAGTTTTAGGTTTATGATACAATATAATCAGTTCTCCGTTGACTGTGGACTTGCCATACAAAAGGAACCCCAGAGTCCCGTTTAGTCCCAAATCAAATATAATCATATTAACTGATAATGGGGAATAAAATACCCATACAGGTCCAGTATGGAACAAAGTTCTAATCTGTTCCTAATCTTTGAGCCCACAGGCTCATTGGGTAGGCTTTAGCAATGGAAGCTGAGAGACCACCTGTAAAGTGAGGGTTATTGTTGCTCGCCATGTATAGATGGGTGAATAACAAATATATTGTTGTGCCTGAACCAATTAAAATTTTCAACACTTTTTAAAAAATATCATTGCTTATTTTGGCAAACTGTGAATATACTGAGGGATCAATAGAACTTGGCATCTCTTTGCCATATGGTCAAGATTTTAGAAATGTAGTTTCCCCTTTAAATCCATTTTTGAAGAGTTGAAGCATGCCTTGTGTTTGTGAGGATGCAGGGTGAAATATTTGCTAAGAGGAGATTCTGAGAAAACAGCAAGGGAAAAGATACTTTGGAAGAACTGTTTGCAGCTTGCCTCATTTCTTTATATATTTCCAACAGCAAACAAATGTATCATTTCATTTGGATACAGACTGCTCTGCCCAAAGCAGCATTACAGGAACCAAACACTGAGCCAGCTGGTAGAGTGGCTCTATTTATATTCCCAGCAGGTCCTCCTGCTTTCTCCAAATTTTGCACAGTTACACTGTAGACAGATCAATACTGGGTTTTGCTGTCAACCAAAGGAGGGGACACCTCCTGGTACTTCCTGTCTTTAAACAACTAAAGTTGTTTTGTATTTCCTAAACGATATTGATCCATGGGACTAATGATAGGTTGCATAAGCACTTTCTTTGTGCTCTCCTTTGGACAAGATGCCTTGGAAAATTACAATTAGCTGTACTGAGAATGCTTGAAACCTATTGTACTTCATAAACCCGCTGCTGCTGCCAGGCTCCAGCTATGTGCAAAATAAAGCAAGGGAAACACATTCCTGCCCTCCTGGGTGGAGGACTGGATGTACTAATGGAGTGGCAATGAGGAGGGCTAGTGTATGGGTATATGTGCGTGTCTTTGGGATGCTGCGCACCCACTGCTCAGCTCATTTGTTCAACTGTCTTGCGTGCTATCTGAATGAGCTCTGTGGGTTTGTCTTCACATTTTGAGATGAAAATGCCAGAGGGAGATAAATTTGGAATGCCATCATCCAGGTACTTAGGACAGAGCTGGATGTTCTATGTTGAGAAACGTTTCCTTGTGCGGAAAGGAAATTCATTATAAATATCTGAATTTTTTGGAATATGGAATTAGAGCCTTCAGATCTTTTATGGCACAGATGACTAAGTAATTCTAAGCAAAACCTCTAGGAACATATGCAGTACCTTTTTATGTCATTGGTCTAACGTCTTGTCCAATATTGATTTTTGTGGGCTTGCAGTTGCTTCATAGGGTTTCTGATTTCTATCCTTGCCCCCAAACCAGCTGTCTTAAATCTTTTTAGTTGATGGGCTTAAGGACTGAGATTGGAGAATTCTTACAGAGAGGTATATGTCTATCCCTGAATTACAGCAGTCCCTCAACTAGACTAAAGTCTACAAAAGCGCATGCTGCCAATTTTTTTCTTTCAGTTAGTCTCAAAGGTGCTACAACACCTCTCTACATACCATCAGCACAACAGTTTCTTTTCAACCATTTATCTCCTAGATGCATTCCTCTGTCTATGATTTCATCCCCAGATTTCATATTGCTATCATGGTTGTCTTTTGTAGTACTTACTTTATTGGTTTAAGGGCTGTATCCACCATCAGGACACTTCATAAATCTGAGGAAACACAGAAGGGACAAATGAACACAGATTTGAAGGTCCTGTGAACTTTGCTTTTTTAGATAAGAAAATGGTTAACATTCATCGTTCTTAAATCATCTGGGTAATATGATAGGCTTAGCCTTGCCAGACCTCAGGGCACTAGCTCACAGAACGTTTACAGCATGTTCAGGAATAGAGGAGGTGGAAATCTTAGGTAGTATAAAAGGCTGGGAGCCCATCTCTACCCGTTTCTGGATATTAAGAGTAGGAAAAGATTTTTAGATGTTATCACAGTCAATTGTGTGGAAGACTTTGACTGCTAAGGGGGCCAATTAAGGGTCACTTTTCATATTTATCTTATTGCATTCTAGATTTCCATTATCGCATGTTTACTTAATTTTGTGTTTTAACATTTTATGTGCATTTTAAAGGAATGTTTCCCTTTTGGTACGTTCTAAGATGCAGTTGTAATGTATTTTAAATGGCTTTGACATGGTCCGTTGACTAATTCATATAAAGGAAGATGATTGCACATATGAAAGCCACAGATTTCCAATATGTGTAAACATACATATTATATAGTGCAAAACAAACCGTTCTCCTAAACTTATATAACAAGAAGGTTTGTATGGAATATCCCAGAATCCTAAAATGAATTAGAACATGCCTGTCTCGTTCATTTTCATGGAACCCCAGTAGAGTCAGTTCTGAATAGAAGTAGCTGGATAAAACACTACGTTTTCAACAACTGGACACTGGAAAATTAGTCCTACTTAGGGGGTCAAAGGGCCTACTCATTGAAAAAGCCCTAGTATCCCTAAAGGGCATGTGGTTGGGAAATTCAGGGAGCTATATTTTTTTTCAAAGTTTGGGATCAGTGTGGTGTGTAAAAGATTGCTGCCACTTGTTCATAGTTCAAGCCAAATGAAAATGTCTGTATTCTGTATTTCAGCGTGAAATACATTCTAGACTATGGTTATTTGATTTCAGTGAGCCTTAAAACACAGCAAGAGTGGCTTTCCTTGTAACATGATGCATTTTATAATGGAGATTGACCCAGTCACTTCATTTTTGTGGCAGTACATAGTAGTACGTTACCTGGCAGACAAACCTATTTTAGTCAGAAGCCTGGGACATGCTCCCTGAACCAAGTTACATTAGCTACAAATGTGAGAGCTTCTTTATGAGTGTCACCTCTTGGTCTCTTGGGGCAAGCTGTTTGCATCTTTTGTCCCCTCAGGGCTCGAGTTTCACAATTGCATTAAGTGTCAACTTCTGGAGCAAAATCTTACTGTTCCAGTCACATACATTTACACATCGAAGGGACAAAGGGGAGGGATGTATTGTGAGGCTCGTCTCCCCCTCCCCCAGTGGATGGCTAGCCTAGCTGAGAGTCACTGCCTTTAGAAGTAAAGGCACCTTGACATATTTTTGTTCCCCTTGAAAAGCTGAGGTATTCAGAATCATATCAAATGCTCAGATGTAGAAAACTCTGAACAGGCAACTCATAAAACTATTGTTCAATCTCATGAACATGTCATTTGATATAGACATTGCCCAATAGCTTAATGTTGTCATTGTAGAACTAAAAGAAGTTGCAAGGCTATTTCATACCTTTGTGTTTATTTCCATTGCTATTTCCCCCCCTTCTGGGCTACTCACAATGTATACTCAATATGCTTATCTGTACATTTGGATGTGTTTTTTTCCCTACAGTGATACATTATTTACAATTCTTGGATTGTTATCACACATTGTTGTTGCATATTGCATGCACAGTTGGCCTAATGCAAATGGTCCCCTGTTCAAAAGGACATGCTGGTGTAGAACATTATTGAATCAACTGGGTAAAATTGTGTGCATGGTAAAGTTGTTGTTTGTTCAAACAACATCTGCTATAATAAATAGATATTTGTTGTTTTGCAAATAAAGCTCTACCAATAACCATGGCTTCCCTAGCCATTGCTTTGAAAGAAATTGCAAGTATGTTCACGGTTTTAATTTCAGACTTCTAAAATTGACTTTTGTTCACCTGACAATGTCTTATGCCACTAATCTAGAACTATATAGACATCCTCTGAACCACATCTCCTTTCACGCTTTTGCGGAAGTATTCATGTTCCTTTGGGTTTTCCACATTTTGTTGTGATACTGGAAGTGAAATGGATATAGTCAGCTTGATGTACCCAAACTATTCAATATTGCTGAGGTTCAAAATATTTTTGTGTGTGCACTAGCATATATTATCATTCAACCTCATCATAGCTTTGCAGCTGGTGTTCCATATCTACAGATTTTGCATCCATGGGTTCAACCAACCACGGACTAAAAAAAATTCACCAAGAGCAAGCCTTGATTTTGGTATTTTATATAAGGGAGGCCATTTTACAACACCTTTGTATATAATGAGACGAGCATCCGTGGATTTGGGCATTCACAAGGGCTCCTGGAACCAAACCCCAGCAAATGCCAAGGGCCCAATGTAGTTCCTTTAATGTTAATTTCATGGCTTGGAACAGATAGGCAGGAAAAAGGCTTGAACCTGCCTTTTCTGGAAGTGGGTCAAAACCCTGCTGTCTGCACCAGCCGCTCCCAAGGTGGCCTGAATGTGCATGGCCCAACTGCACAGTGTGGTGTCAAGCTGAATGACTAGGTAATTTTTTATTTTTATTTTTATTTATTTGTATATGATTGCATATGGTACAGAGCATCAGAGCATCTCTGTGCCCAGTAAAGCACTGGAAATACACAATCGTGCCCCCTTCACCCCATATCCCCTCTTGGATTGTCTAGTTTGTGTATATTGTAAGAGCAAAGGCTTATGTGTTGGGTGGAATAGATTTTTTAAAATTTCTTTTTCCTGTAAGGGCCTTCCTGCATGAAAATAATATCTCTCCAGAAATTCCAAGGTGGATGTAGAAGCAGGTAATCTCATTGGCTTGCTTTCTTTTCTTTTTCATCATTGTATCAGAATAGTGAAGGAGGCAGCCAGCTTTTAATGCTATCAATTACAGCAAAGTATTATCTAAATATTCAGAGCGGCTCTGTTGTGTGCTTTTGCCAGTGCAATATAGATTGTGTCACCTTAGATACATTTCTCATGACTTTTCTGCTGAGTGTTATAGGCAACTGTGGCCTTGCTTGCATTAGCCTCAGGGCAGATTGTTATGTGATTCACCTGAAAACAAGATATGATTGCAATTTTTGACAGGGAGACTAATGTCTGTTTTATTGTTATGTATTGAAATTTGATTTGGTGTAAGGCAAGAGAGCTTTTTATTAAAAATAAAAGGAATAACTTCGAAAATGTATGAGGGAATTGTGCAGGGCCTTTATGAAAGCATTTGTGCTTTTTTACAGCTTGTTTGGCAGAAATCCCCACCATAATTTGGAAAGTATTGGTCCTCTTGGTTCAAGTTCAAAGCAAAACAAAACAGCAAAATAGAACTGTTTTTCTACACGACTGTGACATGTGCCCTTCAATATGTAAACGAGACAGTATTTCTACAGGCAGAGGACAACCAACATGACTTATGCTGATACTTGGTAGTAGGGTTTAAATTAGCACTTGCTTTCTAGAAGAAAGTTCATAGAGAAGGCCTTCTCCTTAAATCAGTAGTTTCTCAAACCATGAAGTGAGGGTTGTTGTTGTTTTTTTTTAAAAAAAGCTCATGGTCAGTTGTCAGACAAATAGTCAGTTTAAATGTAATATTTCTACCCTCCATCCATGAATTCATAAGTGGGAATGAACACTGCACCCACATCCTACACTTTCCATATCACATTGGTGTGGAAGTCTTGGTTATTTTTAAGAATCCACGTTGATTTGAAAACAGGGAATTATGACTTAGTATTGGTTACTCCTTACTTAGGGGTAACTCCAATATTTTACTGGTGTTTTCTTTTCCATTAAGATAACCTTCTTTCCTTCCTCCCCATTGTCATCTACACTGCCCAAAACTCATCCCCCAAAGGTTTCCTCATTGTCCAGACCTGGTTTTGGGAGTGCATGGTGGGATGCGGTGGGCAGGAGGTTAGCACTCTTTTGATTCCACTTGATTCTGCTAATGAAACTCCACTGTTGGATCTCGCCTTTAATAAGCTGTAATCCTTTTACACTATATATAGAAGTATAGATTTTTGTTGGACTCTAGTTTTTCAGAGTCTGATCTTCAAAGCTAAGCAGGGTCAGCCCTGGTTAGTATTTGGATGGGAGGTTGCCACTGAATACCAGATGCTGTAGGCTATATTTCGGACGAAGCAACTGACAAAAACACTTTTGAGTATATCTTGCCTAAGAAAACATTATGAAATTCATGGGGTCACCATAAGTGAACAGGCAACATGAAGACATGTTTGCGAACACAAACACATATACACACAAAGACACCTCAGAGGAGAATTCTCTGGATGAGGATTCTAAAGGACCCCCTATTGCCATTCCCAGAATTCAACAGGTTGCAAACATGGCAATTCAAGCAGAATTATAATTCCAATTGTGTATTGTGCACAGGACTCTGGGCATTAACCAAAGTTCTCAATTTGGAAGTAAAAACGAACACAGAATTCTAGTAAAACAACTATGATTTGTATGTTATAGCCAGTATATAATATGGGGATGGGTGGTGCTTAAATCAGATGCTCATGCATGGCTTTTAAGATGCAGGATGTATGCTGTAAATTGTGAGGCTATTTCTATTATGCTTTCATTCTGTTCACTCAAATCTTTTTCTTCTTGTTTCCTTTCAAAGCGTCTTCTGAGTCCAATTAGTGGGAAATGCATCTTCAGACTTTTTAAATACATTGTTTTTATTTCTTTTTAAAAAATGAAAGCATATTGTATAGGCACTTATTTCTTTATATATATATTTTAAAGAATTGTCACATTCTAGTTTGACCAAAGAACCCAATGACAACACACACATTGATTGGAATAAAAAACTGGTTTCTAACTATTTTCTAAACACATTGTAATTTAAATGTGGTACGTGATAGCACTCTGAGATCAAGTTTGGTTATTTGGTTATTATTATTATTATTTCCCGCCTCTCCCAATGGATCGAGGCGGGATTACAGCAAATTAAATTGTTGATCTCTCCCTCTTCAGTTTGCATTCACAATTTTTTAATGGTATCATTGTTCTTCTTGTATTATAATAACTAAGAATTCAGTTGCCTCCACTGTGTCTATTAGGCACACCCCTTTCTTTTATACCATTGGGTTCTATTGCTGTTCTTCCCTCTCTAAGCCACTCTTTGTACCTACCAAGTAAAAAAGGGGCAAGAAGCCATTTTCCATTAAATAATGCAAACACATCTCAAATGTTGTAGTACATGTACTGGGCAGAGCTCAAAAGATTGTTATTTCAGTAAACATCTCCATGTTGATGATTCATAAACATTTGAAAGAGGTGTGGGCCTTCCTCTCTTCTCTCTTTATTTAAGGGATGTCCAAGTTACTTGCCATTTCTGAGTAAGGAGTTTATTGCATGCAAAAACAAAGTGACTTACCCCTGCTGGGATACAGTCACTTATGGGATGCAATTTGGAATTATTACATGAAAAATGCTGCTGCTGAGTGACTGTATCACGGCTGCATCCAGGCTCCCAGCTGCACTCAACCATGTTTGCAAATTGGCTAGCTGAGTGTGGCTGGAAGCCTGAATGCAGCCAGGATGCAGTCTCCTGGTGGCATCGGCGACATTTTTTGTGCTATAATTTCACATTGTATCCTGTAAGCAACTGTAGCCCAGCAGGGTCACTTTATTTTTGCATGTGATAAACTTATTAGTCTGTATCTGTTAAGAGTTCCCTAGAGTTCACCAGCTTGGCTACGTGTGCTCCAAATTCATGGGCAATGGAATTATCTGAACAGGCAGGCAACATTTGGCTTCAGAAATTTTATGTATAAGAATGTCAGAATGTTTGACATGGAGAAATAGCAATAGCAATAGCAAATACATTTCTATACCACTTAGTGAACTAACCACTCCCTAGGTGGTTTGCAATGTGTAAGCCAATTGCCAACAAGCTGGGTACTCATTTTAGTGACATACGGAAGGATGCAAGGCAGAGTGGACCTTGGAGCCCCTGGGACTGAATACACAACTTTGTGGCTTTAACCACAATGGAGCATCAGATTAATTTTAGAAAACATAACTAACTGTTTTATCCCACTAGGGGGCAAACAGGCTTTAAACAAGAGTTAAACGAGAGTTAAACAGGAAATGTCCTATGACAAACATAGGGCATTTCCTGTTTAACTCTCGTTTAACTCTCGTTTAAATCCTGTTCGCTCCCTAGTGTGAAAAAGCAGTAAGAGACAGCCGTATAGACATACATTGGTAAAGAATTAAACATATTACACAGCACTATATCATACTCATCTGTTGAGGAATTCTAGATATCTAAACAAGCATTCTTGAAGAAAACCATATAATTCCACAGGGATCCCTTCACATTCTTATACATCAAAACAGGCATTTGTTACATAGGGATTTCACTACTATTTGTTGTCTGAAACCTTAAGTTATTCAGCATTACCAAATTGACATTTATCTTAGGAACATCTTAGTGACCAGTTGTTAGAAACAACCATATCTCCACTGTTGAAAGATGTTGGGAGATCACTTGCCTTTTCTAGTCTTCTGTTGGTTTATGTAGTATCTCAAGCTCCTCCTTATCTACCCATGCAGCTTTCACTGTGACTGTAAAGTGATCTTCTGTTATCAGCACATTAGATACAAGTATTACTGGTCTTGTCCAGTGAGATAAGACTTATATTAGTCCATTTGTTCAAGGTCACACATTGTTCAATTGCAAATTAGATTTTCCTGGTCATTTGACAGACCACCAATCAGATACATCACTGTAACTTTTCACTAATTCAGGCTACCTGCTAACAGGACTGCAAGGCTAAATTCCAGCTGGTAAGCTTTCTGTTCTGTCTGAGACTTACAGAAGTTTTCCTTATTGTTAACAGTTAGGAGGCTGGAAGCCCAGAACCAGCTTAAGTAAACACTATTAGATTTAGGAAGATACAAGTCACAGAGTATAATTATTGCCAATCTTTCTTCCAATATACAGGCTCCAGGATTTACATTTTGCAAAATAAATCCCAAATTACAACATCCAGCCTATAACAGTTTGTACTGTTTGTACAAACTGTGGTTAATTAGAACTAGAAGGAAAAGGAACCAACAACGCACAACTTTCATTGGTGGCAGCTGTTTGAGCATTGGTGCCACATAAAGTATGGCTCCTGGCATTAGACAAGCCACTTACTGCCAGATGAAAACCCTGCTCCCAAACCTATCTGCTTGGGAAACTGGGAAATAGCAGAAAATTGGGACTTCACTTGGGTTGCAGGACGCTCTGCAAACATCCTCATCTGCCTGGGCTGAAGCCTGCTCCATTTAACTCCCAAAATCTCCAAATGGGAAAGTGGACATCTAGGCCTCTTCTCCCACCATAATGATGGATCCAAGTGGATCAGTCTTTGGACTCAAACATAAAGCTACCCACACCCTAAAGATAACAAATAACCTTTGGCAGAACCTGACTGGGAGGGTAGGTGGGGAAAGCTGGCACAGCTGGGCCACATTTTTATCCTCCCCTGAAGTGAAACCTTGCTAGGCACTGGTCTACCTGGGATGTTCTAGCACCCAGTGCCATAAAGAGAGGCCCCCCTTTTTGGTAAATCTTTCCTTAAATTCAGTGACAATTAAACTGAATTAATTGAATGCAATTTCAGTTTGTTTGTATTTTCCGAGCTAATGATGCTCTGGAGACAATATGCTTTCTGCCCTTTCTGGCTCGCTTGGAGACTTCATGGAACCATATGCTCAACCAGCCTGTCCTTATGTACGGGGAAAAGCATTGGGATTTTTGGTTGTTGTTTTTTAAACCTACAATTTACAGCAAGGAACCATCTTCAAGATGAAAATATTATCATACTTGTGTGGGGAAACACTTCTAAATTCATTTTCTTGCCTAAAAGATTTGGGAGGAGTGGGGTGGAGAGGAAAAGGGTTTAATTGCCTTAACTGGAGTCTGCATTTTGTAATAAGAACATTTTTACTCTAGTTTAGAATCTGATTCTTCTCCTTGCCCACTGTTAGTGCAGAATATGTAAATTATACTAGTGTTTGCGATACCATAATGCGGATGAGAACGATTGTGCAGGATACATGAGGTTTGGGTGTTTTCCCTTTCTGTGGTTATGAATACTCAGCCCAAGCAGTGAAAGATGTGAATGGAATATGAAGCTTTCCTGATCAACATGACAGCTCTGTATTAATTTCCACATCAGCAGGGTACTCAGAGCTGGCCAGTTTACTTCTGTGGCAGCCCCTATAAAATCCAAAGGGAATTTAAGCTTTTTCTCACACCCTAAGAATTCCCTGTTTAGTCTGACGTTCAAAAGAACCCCTATTGAGGAAAAAATATTGAACATGGAAGTCAAAATGATTGAAATAGTGAGGATTGTTTTTGGAACTGAACAAGTAAAACTTTAACAGCACAACAGGATTCTGGACTTCATATAAAGTGTTTCTAAAAGTGTTAGACTTCAAAAGGAATTAATTGTGGAAAAACAACATATGGAAATGCAGCATTGTTCAGTATTACCACCATTGTTTTGATACTGAATTGCTTCCCCTAATGAATCCATGGGTGAACATTCCTTGGCATATAGATTGTAGTGAATGAAATGTGGAACCTACCTCTCATGATGCCCTAGATCTTTAACCCAATTAAGTTTTAATCCCTCCTCTCCATACCCTTCAGCTGTGCCATTGACCATATCCCAATTTTCTGTTATTTTTGCCTAGACCTGTTGAAGCCATCTTAACTGCCATACTGTGTTTCCCCAAAAATAAGACATCTGCAGAAAATAAGACCTAGTAGAGGTTATGCTGAATTGCTAAATATAAGGCCTCCCTTGAAAGTAAGACCTAGCAAAGCTTTCTGCCTCCAACCCCAATGTTCCCTTCTGCAGCCCACCAGTCGCTTGCTGCCATCCCCAGAGAGAGAGAGAAAGCGAACTAAAGATGAGGCAAACAGTAGCAAGAAGCAGGGAGAGAGAGAGAGAGACAGCTGCTTTGAAAAGATGCAAAGGGTGCCTGGATGGCACACGCACACGGCTGGCAAAATCCCTGGGCACCACTCAAGCTCCTGCTTCTCCTCCTTTCTCTTCCTGCACCAAACACAGAGGTGCCCAGAGGAGAGAAAAGGAGGGAATCAGAGGTGCCAAAAGGGTGAGAAAAGGAGGGAATCGGAGGTGCCAAAAAAGAAAGAAAAGGAGGAAGGAAAGAATCGGAAGTTCCAGGGAAGGAGGGAAAAAAATGGAGACATCCCCTGAAAATAAGACCTAGAGCCTCTTTGGGAGCAAAAATAATATAAGACACTGTCTTATTTTCAGGGAAACACGGTAGCTGAAAATTTATCCTATTTACCCAAAACACCTGGATTTCTGCCAGGATGAGGATATTGTGTTTCCTCCTTAAGGGTGTTTCCTCCAAAGGGATTTCACTGGGTACAGTTCCTTTTTAAAGCTCTTTGACCAACAGCTTTTTATTTGTAAAGGTGGTTCACAGCAATCATGACAATAAAACAATAATCAATAAAATGTAAAATACAAATGGCATAGGTATCAACAATTTTGTAGATACACCTTAGTTTCCTATTTATTCATTCATTTATTTTGGTAGGGTTAACCAACTGAGCTGAGGGTGCAGTCCTGCTGGCACAGGGACTTGTTAAACTGATGGTAGACCATCAAAGGCTTTCGTGGCCAGCATTCATAGTTTTTTGTGGGGTTTTGGGGGGGCTATGTGGCATCTTCAGAGATGCCAGCCACAGATGCTGGTGAAATGTCAGGAATAAACTCTTCTAGAATATGACCCCATAGCCCAAAAAACAAACCAAAACCAAACCCCAAAACTAATGACACTAGACCATTTGAAGCTACAGTGGATCCAACCCTCTGCTCAGGCTAGGGCTGCTGGAGATTATTTATGACTAACCTTGTCATGACCTAATTTTTTTCCTTTACTCTGATGTCCACCTCAGTTTTTTTTTTCCTTCCCTACCCATACAGTTTGATTTGCCAGCACAACTCGGAGAGGACTTGGGGGAAAAAAAAGATATTTGTGCCACAAAAAGGCCTAATTCAAACCCCATAATGCCAGTGCATCTTTGAGTTAGAAAAGCACTATGAGATGGCATCCTTCTTGCCATGGTGGTAAAGATTTTTCTTACCAGTACCCATAACACTTCAATAGTGTATCAATCAGCTTTTTTACCTACCTATTTTTTTTTAGAAAAAAAAATAAACCTTATGCATAAAGGAAACCAGATATGAGGGAGAAGAATTCTAGCCCAGTCTCCTATATCTGATTATAATTTTCTGTGTGTAGAGTTACCTTCTCCATGGGGATAGCATTCCACCTTGCATTCCCACCTCTAAAAAAAGTCTTAAATGGATGAACTCAGATAGTGCAAAGTAGGCCTCATGATGTAGTTCACTGTAAAAGCCGAAGAAGTGCTCAGTCTCCTGTTTTTGGAGTCTCGGGGAAGACTCAAGAATGATTTTAAGTTTTAATTGGAAATTGAATCCCTTCGCTCTTAAAATTCTGTTTTTCACCATAACACTCTTCCCTAGCTCATTAAATCATTAAATGAATTTAGCAGGTATTAGTTTTGAGCTTTATTAATTGTGACTTGTTTTTCATTATGAGATAATTGTCAGTCACGAAACATAAATGCTGCGTATCTGACTGGTGGCAAAAGTTTCCAAGAGAAAGGCGGAGGAAAGGGGCAGAGAAGGTCAGTTCCATCAGAAACTTCTCTCGGAGTAACTCTGCTATACATATTTAAACATTCCAGAAGGGTAACCTATTTTTCTCTACCAGATATTTGTTTAAAGGACTCTATGGAGGATAGGAAAAAGCCAGGAAATGATAGAAAAATATATACTGTAATCTTTCTGTGCTATATCATGCTGTCATCTTGGAATAACATGGTTTGGACTGTGACTGATAAGATGATAGAAAAGGCCTCCGTATTCTGGAGATGATTTCTAACTCACTTCAAAATCAATTTAGCTAAACCAGTGTTAAAATATATTTAATACAATAGGACTTGCAAGCAGCACATGGCACCTTTCCAGCATGTTTCAGTGGACATAACAGGAAGCTGGAAAGAGAACTTGGTAGATGAAGGGTTTAATGCCTGGACTGGCATTGAGGTTGGCATGCCAAAGCAAACTATAGGAGTAAGGCTGATTCTACATATAACAACTAGTCCACAAAGGCAAAAAAAGTTCAAGAACTTATAAGTTAAAGGAGAGAGAATGATGGTATTCAGAGTAGTATTCCTTAACACTTCCCTCTTTTGTTTTCTGCTCAAAATTTCCCCATCTTTCCAGTTACCTTTTCGCCAGACTGGAAAAAAGATGCTATTTTCCTCCTCTCCTATTAAAAAGATCACATCAGTAGTATGATTTTCCCTTCCCTGGTGTTTTATCTGTTTCTTTGTTTTTAAATGGGCTAAAGGAACAAAATATAACCTTACAGTGATTGTTGACTGTGTTGTTTTATAGCCTCTGATATAGACAAACTTCAATTTCACCCTTAGGAAGTTCCTAATATAAATGGGTAAGATCAGTAAATCAGATGGAACTGTTAATGGAGGGCTTGGGTAAGGGATGGTAGGTTGGAGCAGTTCAAAAAACATAATACTGTACAGTCACTTACCAAAAAAACACCAAAGTGGTGTTTTGTAGACAGCTAATAGTCCCTAAGTCACTGTTTGCCAATCCCTGGTGAGTTTCCAGGAAAGGAAGGAAGAAAATTGTAGCTACTGGGCACACATAGGATGCCCATCCCTAGTGCTTTGGAACAAAATCATTGTTGTTCCCCCTTCAGATAACCTTAATAATACTGAGATAAAGAACAAAAATGATCCTGGAGATGCAAAATAGGGAGACTGAGTCCCTATTTTGGAGTCTCAGCTTTGAACTTTCCTAATCTTGTTGAACTTACAAGCCCTTGAAATAAAATTAGTCTGGAACATGGAAATGGAAAGTGGAAATACACCTGCACTGAAGCGTGTATAGCTTGTTTGGTTTTTTCACACATCCATAGCAAAACTCAGCACAAGAAAGTAAGGGGCTGTGCATACAGACAGCGGGACGCCTCCCCTTTTTGCCCCGGATGGAGGGCGCAGCAACCGCATGCTGCAGCCTTTTCAGGAAGCAAAAGGGGCTTCTTTTTCATTCTCTGGAAGGGGCGTCATAGCCATGATGGGGTGGCATGATGATGCCCGTTCTGTGCTGCGCTGCATGCGAGTTGTGCCATGATGTCACACGCCATCTAGAAGGGTGTGCAGCATCATGGCATGACGGGGGCGGGGTCATGGTATCCGGCACAAATCATGGACAGTTGTGTTCTAGATTCTGACCATGTTGCTTTCATCTTTTGCTTTTGCTTTTGCTTTTGCTTCTGCATCTCACCTTTGCTTAACCATTTGAACAGATTCATCAGCTAGCCAATGAGTCTTTCCCCCCCTCCCCACCTGCAGATAGGGTCTTTTTGCATTCTTTCCTGATGATATCTCTGGTTTCACCCTGGAATTGTTTTGGTTCTCAGTCATGGTTCTTAAATTTAGAACTGCAAGCCTGTTCTTTACATGTCTTTAAATTCTACAGGGATATTCTTTTGATTATATTTTGGATTTTTGGTTGATTTTGAGTTCCACTAGTTAGTGTTTGTATTGTTCTTGACATTAACAGTTCATGGTCTGTGTCACAATCTGTTTCTTGTCTTGTTTTTGCAGAGACAGTGAAGGTTCTCCATTTCTTGTTTCCAATTATGTAGTCTATTTGATTTTTATTGGCCATCTGTTGACCAATATTTATTGGCCATAGGTCATCTGATCTATGTTCACAGTTGTCTGTTTGATCACTTGAAAATGGTGCTTGTGGTGAATGAACTGCTAACCTCACAAAATTCAATACATCACTCTCCTGTTTTATCATGATCTTAGGGCAAATTATTAACCTATGTTTGGTTATACTCTGTTTCTTACTTTTGAATTGCATATGATTATCAATGCGTCCTATTTTGACACGTGATGATTTTCCTGGACCCTTGCATAGAGTCTTTCAATTTCTTTGTCTCCTGCTTCTATAGTTGAAACATAAACTCCCATCTGTTTCCAGATTACCCAAAACAAATGTCTTGTTTAATGAACAAATGAACCCTTAAAGCACTTGATGGCCCCTAGGACAAGAATGTCTCAGGAACCACCTCCCTTGATATGAGCAGGAACATTTATTTAATCCCACTTCTAAGAGGCCTTTCTGGATCTTTCCTTTATTAGATGTATAACAGTTGGAGGGTAGGTGTAGAGTTTTATCACCGAGAATTTGAAACAGCCACATTAAAGGATACATCAGATTTTCCATTTTTAATGAGCATTAAAAGAAAGTTTATTCTATGTGGCTTGTCCAGGATTCTGTTTCAATTACAGAAAACCAGTGAAGAGATGCTAGAAGCATATAAGTAGAACACTGGCTGACATTATTTTTTGAATATTTTATGCTGTGGACAATATTAAACACAACAAAGGTCACATGGATGATTTGCAAAGGAAGGGAAAGTCTGGGGATATTATCTTCATTTTTTCCCTTTCTCTATATGATGTTGCCAGAGCAGTTACTGTGAAATCATAGCACTATAACTGTGCAGTGTGAAATGGCCCAAGGTCTGAGAAGAGAATTGTACATCACTTGCTATACCAAACAATAAGATGGAAATAAGAACTCTGATGGTAACTAATTTTTCCTTTTCCAGTGAACATCTAATTTGACTTCTGAAATGTCACAACAGATAAATAAAATAAATAAAAATAAAATATAGGGGAGAGAATTATTTGGCAAAGTGACATTTCTTTTAGATGTTAGTTTGGTTACAAGAAACCATAATTCATGTGTCTTGTTTGACAGACCTTTCAGTCGTATCAGTTTTGTCCCTAAGAAGTAGCTTTAACTTTTAAAAATGTCATGGGATTTGAGATACTATCCTTTGCAATCTGATACACACACACACATACATATTTTCTTCCAATTCATGGGAAATGACTTCTGAAGTTTCCTGCAGGGGCTGGGCCCAGATTTGATTTCCTTGCAGCTAGTGAAGCCTGTAATTACACATAGTGAAATAGTCCCTGTATGAAGTAAATATAAAAGAAATGTTAATATAGTTGGAAATTCTTACCTAGGCCCATTCCATTCTACACGTCATTAACCTCACCACTCATAAGCTATGTCTACGGCCACTAGCTAAAACTGAAGACAAAAATCCTTGTGTAGAGGATATTGCTGCTGGCATCTGCAGTCTCATCTTTATTGTGTACCTTCAAGTTGTTTAGTCATTTGTATGCCTTCAAGTCAATGGGAAAAACCTATGATGAGGTTTTGCTGGCAAGATTTGTTCAGAGAGTGTTTGCTTTTGCCTTCCTCTGAGGGCGAGAGAGTGTGATTTGACCAAGGTCACCCAGTGGGTTTTCCATTGCTAAACAGTTACTTGTACTCTGGTGTTGAGTCACAGTCCAACATGCTAACCACCACATGTTACACTTTATCACTGAACAATGTAAGGTTTTGTCTAAATAAGATTGAATAAAACTCTGTGAAATCATATAATATCTGAGTGTATAACACAAACATAGTTTACCATTACCCAATAGGTTGGAAGACAAACTGGACGGTGATAGTATAGTTGTCTACATTGCACCCCACAATGAGCCAACAGAGAGAGAGAGAGAGACTCCACATTTGCTTGTAAACCAGGTTGCAATGAACCTTAGGCTCCTGTCCTCTCTGACACATTTACCTTTGCCTGTGAAGGGATAAAAAGTGAAGTTTCTATTTAACATTTATAGCAAAACACACGTGAGAAACAGACATTTCACTCCACTTGCTTCTGAAGGGTCATGGATACACAGGTCTTAGTGATCTTGATTACAATAATCTGGGCTAGTGATATCACTCGGCAAATGAAGGCATTTGGCAAGTGAGGTGTCTGGTGAGAGCTAACCTCTAACTTTATCATTCAGGCCAATTAAAACTGGGACCTTCACACAGACCTTTTGTTCAGTCATGTTCTCCTACTACTTATTTGGCATGTTAGAGCACTTTCCCATTCATTTAAAAAGTACACATTCCTTTAAGCAAGGGGGAAGTGAAAACAGACAGAGTAAATTACATTGTTCAAAGTCCTTCCATCCATTCCATAAAGCAAATTGCCTCCAATCCCCAAGGAAGCACAAGCCTACATAATATCGCCAACATCCCTCTGGAAATTTTCCTTCCCATAAAACAAAGTGCTCTTTATAGTCTTAACAATATAAGATCCTTGGGACAAACATCTTGCAATGATTTAGTTATTTCATAAACCAGTTAGCACACTTCTGGCATTCATGTTTATTCCTCGTCTCTTTTCAACAGTGCCAAAGTGCAATTTGTGTACGGATAGAAATGCAATTAACACGTTGGTATATGCAAAGGGATCGGGCAATTCAAAACAAGATTATCTTGCTGTTCCTGTAAAATGCAAGGCTCTCACAGTCTTCAGCATGCTTCCTTGCCATTTCTCTACTCTCATTTGCTTTCCCCTTGATATGCTTGCTATACTGAATTCTAGTAGATATTTGTTAAATAGTTTACAATCCTTCATTAATTGCAGATACATAGACCAAATTCAACGGTGGACCCTTGTACTCAGAGCTATGAACTTTCGTTTTTCCTCCTCTTTCTGTAGCCCACAAAAATGCCATACCCTGCTTCAGAGGTTTTCTCAGACCTCCAGATCAGGTTTGGAGAAGGAGCTGCAGGAGCCAGAATGTTCTAGCAGAATTACACCACTGGAATCTGGCCTTTGACACATTGTGTAGGCTATGGAGGAATTGGGAAAATTTTGCCCTAAAACATTTTGGACTACAGATAGCACAAATACCATTAACTAAGTTGACTGGGGGGTTGGGGAATAAATCCAGTGTAAAAGATCTTTTAACACTGCATTTCAGTGGAGTTTATCACATGGGACGTATCCTGTGCAAAAACTAAACTAAATCTCAGATGTTTGGGGTTTACCCGAACAGAAAGTGGGGAAAAAAAAAAAACCCTGCATTTGCGGGATATTTTTCAGGTGACATTTGTGTGAAAGAGAAATAACACAAAAATTACCTGAACGCAATGTCATCAAAACCAGCTTCTTTTTTCTTTCACTAAATTCCGAAAATACAGAGGAGCTTTCCGCTTGGATTATTTTTGCGTTATTTCTCTTTCACACCAACACATCTGACAAACAACACCCAGATTTTAAAATCCCGTTTCTGCGTGGGATTTTACCAATTCACTCTCTGTGTGATAAACTCCAATGAAAGATATCATCATGTGCCAAATGAATTCTTAAACTAGGTTTAAGGTCTCAGAGCCATCCCGAGCTCAGAGTTAGTCTGCTCCCAGAAACAGTAACTTATCTATCTACCATCCATCTATCCATCTTTGTATCTATTGATCCATGTATCTATCCATTGTATCCATCCCGAGCCATCTTACCCATCTTATATATCCTATTGATCCAATCTATAAAATGTGCTTCTCATGTATTATATCTCAGCCTTATACTTTACTGAGTTTTGGCTGTGTGTTGTGCTCTCTTTGGGCTGGACCTGTGACTTCAGTGTTGTCAAATGCAGTTAATGATAGTGTAACCAATTCCATTGACAGTTTGCTTTCCTATTAGATTGAATTTTGTAAATACTGCTTTTTGTGAAGTTTGTTTATCTTCACAGTTATCTATGAATAAATAAAGCAGTCTTATGATCCCCAAGAGAATACATTATATGCTTCAATAATTGGTGCGTTATTTTCGTGACAGATGCTGCATTTCTTCTTCTAAAAGAGAGCAACATCTCTGAACAGTAAAACCATTTTTTCACTTATCCTGCATAATTGTTAGTATACTTTTCTTTCAAAAGCATCTGTTTGACAAAACCTAATTGTGAAGTAAGCAAGCTTTCATTCTTTCTTCTTTCTTCATTCTTCTCTCTATCTTTTTTTCCCCCTCTTTCTCTCTTTCTTTTATTGAAGTTGCATTGTAAAATGTTTCTTAAAGTTGCAAAGCTGTACTGGATCCAGATTCACAAATTTACTCATCCTTGATGAGAAGAGGTGTTTTGACACATCTTGAACAAATGAGAGAAAAAAGATGTCCAGACTAGAAACAGGTTTTATCATGCATTTACGTACTCAATCTGCATATGCTAAGGGCAGTTTTACACATTATTTCTTCTGTGAGCCATCTTAGTATAGTGGTTTAAATGTCAGATTACAAAGCTCGAGATCAGAGTTTGATTCACCACTTGGCCATGGAAATCCATTGGGTGACTTTCGACAACTCACACACTCTCAGCCCCAGAAAACCGCATGATACTGTCCCTATAAGTCAGAAACTACTTGAAGAACAACAGCATCTACTATTACAACAATAACATGTATCATTTCCATGTCTGTTATTTGTGTGCAGTCATAGATGACAAAAGTTCCATGTTTTTGTTCCATATTCATTCAATTAAGTAAGCATGCTTTTATTGTATGCAAGAACTGAGTAGCGTTTTTCTTTGAAGATGCCAGCCACAGATGCTGGAGAAACATCAGGAACAAACTCTTCTATAACATAGGCACATAGCCCCTAAACTCACAAAAAACCTACTGGGTAGCATTGTCAACTTGTTTTTCTTGCTCCCTATTGCTTTTAACTTACAACACCTGACATATATTTAACTATCTGGAACAAAGAATATATTACTAGAAAAGGTCTGCCAGTGAGGGATGCTGTAAAAATAAATATAGGAGCCATACTATAAAGAAAGTTGGCTACAGAGAACCTCAAAGGCAAAAGATATAAAGTGGGTTAAGGAACAGATTTTTGTAGGGAATGAGTGTGGAGGCAGACCAGAAGAGAAACTTGAAATGATGTGCTTTGATAAAGCAAGGGTGGGGATGGAGGACTGCAGAAGGAAAGATGGTATTAAATGTGGACTCTGACAAAACAACCGTATCAGTGCAAGATAATTGTTGATCATACACAGGATGCAAGGGACAACTAGTTGCTGAATGAACAATATTTCTGCTTATGTCTCCAAAGAAGGCATGCTGTTTAGGCACAGGCTAACATCACTTTAGGGTCAGGCTACAGTTACACTATAAAAATAATGCAGTTTGACACCACTTTCACTGCCATGTCTCCATCCTACAGAATGGAGGTATTTGTAATTTTGTGAGGCACCAACACTCTTTGTCAGGACCTTGCAAAACTACAAATTCCAGGATTTCATACGATGGAACTACAGCACATTAAGTGGCCTCAAACTGTATTATTTGTACAATGTAGGTGCACCCTCAAACTACACATGGAATTCCACGAGTCGTTCAGCCAGCCAGAGTATTTTGAGAAATTGCTCAACTTTTTTCCTATTCTTTTGAAAATTATCTCTCAAAACTTAAAAAACAAAAAACAAAAACCCTTCAGTGGGCAATAAACTTCATGGATAGATCATATTCTTTCTCTTATCTCCATGTTGTGAGGAAATGATTGTCCAAGGAATGCCTGAAAAGTATTAGGTAGTCTTTCCTTAGCTGTTCCTCTCTCCCCATGTGCTGACTTCCAAGGGATGCAATGAATAAGAACATTGCTAAGTGTAAATGTACATTATGGATGCTGGTTTTCCATATGTAGGGATGCAAAGTAGGAATGTAGAAATACATATTTTCTCATCTTTGACCCAAATTGGTGTTCCTACACATGAAAAAAAGGTCAGCTCATTAGATTTTCCACCCACTTTTTTTGTTTGCATGAACAAAGTTTTTATTAAGAAGTTCCAAAAAAAAGGGGGGGGGGTTCATTCTTGCCTGTGTGAAAACAATATGCAAAGTTTTCCATCCTTGATGTTAAGCCAAAGTAGCAACTAGAGTATCTCAATTTGCCAAATATTTTAGAACTGTAACATAACTGTGGCAGGCATCAGAAAGAGCAAAGACTGGTCACAAAAAAGACAATTAACAGCAAAAGAAAATTATAAAGGTAGGGTTTGCATTCTTGTTTGACTTCAGGAGAAATGCCATGATCTTGACTATGTTTTAAAAAATCAACATAAGGTGAAGGGTAAGAAAGCTATTGAGAGCCAACATGGAGTAGGGATTTGAGTGTTGGACTATGACTGCAGACCAGGATTCAAATCCCTGCTTGGGCTTGGAAACCTTTTGACAAGACAGTATCTCAGCCTTGGGCTCAGGCAAAGGCTAACCCCCTCTGAACAAATCTTGTCAAGAAAACCTTGTAATAGGTTTGTCTTAAGGTTTCCATACATCAGAAATGACTTGAAGGCATACAACAACAAGAAGAAGGGTGGTATCTAACTAAGGTGGATATATACTGAGCAAAGAGACAAAACCAATCTCTTTTGCTTTTTACAAAAGGAGGCCAAAAGTCAAGCCAAACAAGAAATAGGCAGTAGATGTGTCACAGAATGAAGTTGTTGTTATTATTGTTATTTTATTTATATAGCACTGTAAATTTACACAGTGCTGTACATACAATTTTATATTTAGATGGATCCCTGCCCTCAGGCTTACAATCTTGCATGTAAATAGATACTGAATCTTACAAAAGTCAGTTTATATAGGTGTAAACCACTCATGACTGAATGGATTTGGGGTTCTTTTGTGATCTCGATAGCTTTGAAGCTTACTTGCCGAGTTCTCTTGCATTGCTTGATTTTCTGTGCTGGTGTTGTTAAAAAGAAAGAGGTGTACATAGATACATACTCTCTTCTATCAGTTTTGTTTTTTGCCACATTTACTTTTCCCATCTTCCATTTATGAAAAATTATTAGGAAAATGTGTATTAAAAAATGAATCAAATGCAACTTTCAGCCATCTGCATCGGACCAATTCAACAGGTACAGCTATTCTCACTATGGAGAAGATCATGTTGTCCTCCCTGTCTTGTTGTTAAAGATGAGGGGTTAAATATGTTGTTGTTAAAGATGGGGGAAAGTGGAAACCCTAATTCAGCAATACACTCATGGTTGTAGACCAGCTTTGAAGAACTAACCATTCATATCAAAACTTTCTCTTATGAACTAGCAAAACTATTGGATTCATTCATTTTAAGTCAAGATCTGTTTATCCTGCTTATGAAGTCTGGAAAGTTTTTAAGTTTTTGGAAAATGCTCTTATTAAATATCAAAACCTAAATTCTTATTCTTTGCTAATACAAATAAACATGAAGACAAGACCAGGCCAAGAATCTGATGAAATCAATATTAATCCCTCCATCTCATCCTGAAAACCTATGATACAGTGAATGTGTTAAATGCCAAGGTGCCAACAAGGACTGGTTGACTTTCCTCCTCTGTTTGGAATGCAAGAGACTTTTTGTTAAGGTTGTCCAGTGCAACCCAGATGAAACCAGCCTGGGAAATAGCAATATTGCAGATATAATTGCAGAAGTCACATGTACCTACACCTTCAAGTTGACCTTAAAAAAAAAAAAACTTAGTATGGTTGCTGAACAGGGGATAATGGAATCACATGCTTAGGCTATCATTACATAAATTGTTTTCCTTGTATGCAGATGCATGCTATTTCAACACTGTGGGGATTTCTAGGACTTTTTGTTGTTATCCATTTATTAGAAATGTATAGATTTTAAATAAGAAATAAAAATGCACCTCACTTCTTCTTTAAAAGGATACCCAGGAGTACCATGTAGATTAATTCTAAAAATAGGTAATTCTATCATTTCAGCTGAGCATATATCTTTGCCATTCTAGGCATGGATTGGCAATGTACAAAATATTCCCTTGAAGCCAAAAATGCTTCACAGCTGCAGAATGCTGCCCAGATTGCCCTAAACTATGCAACGGGTTTGCATTTTCTTTGCTCTCTTTTGTTTCTTTAAAACCAAACAAAACAAAGACCTACCCTCGGAGATTTTCCTAGGGTTCAGCAGCTGAGTTGCTGAAATGAAACAGTTCTTGATCACTGATGCGTCTTGTGCTGACCTCCCCTGGTTCAATGTGAAGCAGAGACGGACAGACAGACAGACCCAAGTTGTATTTTTCAGTCTACTGCATGTATCTTTGGACACTGTGTGACCCTTTTGTCTCTGCAAACAAAAGGCAGTGACAGGATAAATTAGCAGTGCCGTGGCTGACATACACTACGGGACATGTGCTTTGGAAGAACCTCACTTGCTCGGCTTTTAACAAAATTGCCACCTTCTCCTTGCTGCCCACCCCCAAAAAAATCTCCCCTGAGCAGCTTTTACAGACATGTTTCACTCTAATTCTTTGCTCTACCTGCAGTGTTCAATCAGTATGAATGCAGCAGGAGTCTATCTAATAGCAGGCCTTCACTGAGACAGGCAGTTAATGGGAACAGTAGCAAGCCCTGAGGTATGTTTATACAGTCAGTCTCGCTTCCTCTACTCCAGTGATATATTAACTACTTCAGAAGTTTCCCAGCTGTTTCAGGGGATAAATAATGGCAACGGGAACCCATATTTAACCTTCACTATACAGACTGCATACTTTGTAGTTGTCATCTTGTATCTCTTTGGCTCATCTGGAAAGGGCTGTTGAGCTTGCTTACTGTTCAGCCTCATTGTTTTCCTTTCTTGAATGGCCCAGGAAGGTCTTTGTAGGCACTGCAGCTCAGTCACTTACACTTACGCATGTCACACAAAACTTATTTTCTGCTGTATATGAAAGGAAGCTGCAGGCCTCAGAAACACAACCAAGTAAAACTCTTCCCAGGATGTCGGTTGCCTACGGTTATTTAAAGAGGGATTTTTTTCATACAATATTCCAGGGCACAGCAGCCCAAGGAGAGCAAAAGTGTTGAATCTCCTCTGTGTAAAATATTAAATGAGCGCAGACAAGGTAGAGAGAAACAAATGACAGCTGGCATAAAAGCACATTCACATGGGAAGAGCAGAATTGCATTTTTAGTCATGGCCACAATAGATCCAAGGAAGGTTATTCTCAACACTGGAAATATTGCTTCCCTTGGGCATTGTGTCCACTGTTTCAAATGCAGTACGATGACAATACTATATAATGGCTTTAAAATTATTTTAAGCTGCTTAGAGTGCACAAGCCCATCAAGTTAAGCAGGGTGTAAATAAGTGATAAAAATTAAAATTGCAGTACTCTGCAGAGTTGCCAGCCTGAATGCACCAGATCCTGTCTGATCTTGGAGGCTAAGCAGGGTCAGCTCTGGTTAGTATTTGGAGGAATGAGCACCAATGAATGCCAGGTGCTGTTGGCTGTATTTTGGAGGAAGGTACTGAGTATTTTTTTTGCCTAAGAAAACCTTATGAAATCTGTGGGGTCACCATAAACTTTGCAGTCCAGAGTCTACTTGCAATTTTAAGCTCAAAGTGTTTTCTTGTGATAATAAATGACAAAATCGACTATTGGTCTAACAGAGAGAGATTGAGAGAGAGAGAATCTGTGCAAGATTTCAAGAACTTTAGCACTTATCAATAGCAAAGATATTAGAAAAAAAAATTTTGGGGAGGGAGTATGACTTATTTTTTAAAAGTTACCCTGTCTGTCACCGTCTCATTTGGCACTGTGTGTCTGGACACCTGTCTCCTCTGCACACATGCTTTCATATAAAGATTAGAAATAGTGGGTTGCAAGTAACTAGTTGCCATCAATGAAGAGTGTTCTATATATATGTTGTTTTTGTTTTGCTTTTTGTTTTTGTAATGAAGGCTTAAGAAGTTTCTTAACAGTTTCCAATGACAGTCCCACATATCATGCATTGCAACAATCCAAATAAGCTGTAATCAAGACAAGTGTCTCCATAGACAGATCTGCTAATGGTTTCCTGTAAATGTCAGACAGCATGGGGAACAAAAATGAACCATCAAAGACCCCGCAGACCAAAGACATCAAACAGGAATCTACCAGGAGTACTCTCTGAGTGCATTCTTCCAAGAAAGACTGGAACCACTATAGAACAGTGTCCCCAAGTCCTATCCCAGGGAGGTGACCTAGAAGCGTACCATGGCAAATAATTTCAAATGCCAGTGAGGAATCCAGCAGAACCAACAGGGTCTGTCCTGTCCAAGGCCTGGCATAGGTCAACTACCAAGGCTACCAAAGCTATTTCTGGTGCCTCCAGCTTTGTTGTTCCAGGACTATGAACTTGGGCAGCGTGACAAAGATGCAAGGGTTTTGTGAAACTACAAAACCCTTTTACAAGGCTTGCGGCATAAGCACTTTCAGAATGATATACGTTAGAGACCCTGATTGGTATGGCACCTTTATATGCAGCAATGTAGAAGGCAGTTGCGTAAGGAATCTTGTATTTCTCAATTTGCTGTCTTTCTTGCCAGTTTTAGTAAGCAATTTAGTTAGTAAATTGCCCTTTCAGTGCCACACAATCTGTGATCTCTAATGTCTTTTAAAATAAATTCAATTTTAATTTTCCCCGGGCTACTTTTCTACTATGCTCATGCTACTTTGGTTAAACCTCGTCAGACTGGTAGATGAAATTAGGGTGCTTTTTACAATAAGGGAATTGTTAAGTTTCTGTTGGTGTGGTGAGATGTTTGATGGTGGCAGACTGTAATTTAGGAGCATTGGAGATCTTCCATGGGAGACAGCTGTGGGTGTAGTCAAGAGGCTGGGGAAACCTTCTTCTGTTACACCATTGATTTATAACCAATATGCAACAGGACCAAAATGGGTCCCAGCTTGAAATCTTCTTAATTTCCTTAACTGCTGCCAAGAGACAAAAAGCTTGACTATTTTGCCTCGAGCATTACAGTTGTATATATTATTTGCTAATTACTACAATGGAAAATAGTACTGCTCTCAGAGTAGCCACATGAAAAATGGTATCAAAACCTTGATAAATCCTTTAAATATTTCTGGAAACCTTTAATCATCTCAGTTTTCTTCAGTGCCCATCAGAAACAGAAGATGATCAATGGTAGCAGAAGATGGTGGATTGACAGTTGCTGGCAGTGTGTTATATGTAGAAGCTCCTAGAAACTACCAAGGCTTCAGAGCTGCCTTACACATTGTGCAGGCAGCTTCTTCGAACTCATGTTAGCAGTTCTCACAGTTCAGCTTGCCTCTAGTTTGCTACCTGCAAAATCTCTGTCAGTGATTTGTGCATGTAGGCCATTGGTTACCATAGTGGAATGATTCTGCGGGTTCATACACAAGAAATAAACTGCTCTATCAAACAGGTACCGCATGATAATAGTTTAATTTGCATGCACACACATCCACTGCACCATACTGTGAGAAGTCACACTATATATGGCAAGATATTCAGCAATGTTGCTGCTTTAGAGTAACTACTGAAAAAAAGAGAGATTATTCTAAAATACTGTCTTCTAATACAGAAAAAAAATTGTCATCTTTGGGGTACACTAGACTTGAAGCAATAGAATAATTTGATGACACAGACTATATTTACTAATTAGCTGTAAATGAAATGCCTCCCTGCAGAAATTTAAAAGTCTGATTTCCTCTGACCCGGACAAGTTGATGTTGCTAAAGAGCCTTCAAAGAGAATGAGAGATGAAACTGGCATGACTGAACATTTTGAAAATGCATATAAGTGACTAGGACTTTTGAAATGGAAGCACTAAGAACCAAATTCAACTTCAAGGGGTCACAAGTCGACCCCACACTTGCTTGCATAGAGCAAGAGACTGCATTGACTCTGGCAACACTTTTAACACTTTTTCAGTCTTCATTTTGGGTATGTCAGGTCTTCCTCCCCTCTTTGGCAGCGTGAAGTGGTTGCCTAAGGCAGCAGGTCTTGGTTATCATGAAAGGACAGGAGATTGTTTCTTTGTTCTTATTTTGCACTGCCAGCTTTCGGAAAAGGTGTGTGATTCCTCCTGCCTTGTGTTTCAAAATAACTTGTACTTTGATGAGTGCAACTGCTATTCCACCTCAACAAAATGTCTTAGGCCAGTCCTGGGGATGTCAGAGATCTCTAGCACATATATCCACAATCAATACTTAAAAGTGGAACTCCTGTAATCTTAGGTCAGGCTATTATACAAATGTGGAACCATTGTGCTGAGCTTAACACATAGGTAGCCTTTGCTGTTTTGTGACCACCTGCAGTATAGGTGACTTGTATCTCTAATCTGTTGTGGATGTGTTGATCATTCGACCTTCAGATATTTAAGACTAACATGTGGCTTCTCAGCCTTCTCTTCTCCAGGCTAAAAATGCCTAGTCCTCTCAGTTGTTCTTCATAAAGCTTAGTTTACAGACCTTTGATCATCTTAGTTGCCCTTCTCTCGATATGTTTCAGCTTGCTCACATGCTTTAACAGTGGTGCCTAGACCTGGACACAATATTCCAGATAAGGTCTAACAAAAGCACAGTAGAGTGACACTGCTACTTCCCTTGATATGAACACTATAATCCTGTTGATGCAGCCCAGGATTGTGGTGGATTTTGTGGCATCTCCATCACAAAGTTTATTCATGTTTAGATTGTGGTCTACTAAGATTGCTAGATCCTTTTTACATGCCCTGCTTTCAGGCCAAGTTATCGCTCATCCTATATTTGTGCATTCCATTTTTTTCTGGTTAGATGTATCATTTTATATTTATCCCTGTTGAAATTCTCTCTTTTTAAAGGTTTTGTCTATTCTCTCCAATCTGTCAAGGTCATTTTGAATTCTGTCCCTGTCTTCTGGAGAGTTTGCTACCCTTCCTACCCCCCCCTCCCCTCCACAAATTTGGTGTCATCTGTAAATTGCTCTTGAGTTCCTTTTTCCGAAGCAGTAGTTTGATGTTTCAACAGTAACTAAATTTAAATGACACTAATAATATAAGCAACAGAGAAAAACCAGCGTTGATAGGTAATTATGGTATTTCCAGGAGATGGACTCCCAATTTCTGTGTCTGACAAAAGTGATTGACAAGAAATTTTGGAAGTCTTACCAATTGCAGCAGGTCTTGTATACAGTGTTAGCAGTCTAAAGTGGGAAAGGGAATGGTCCATCAAAATGAACTAATAATAATTGTCAAGAGAATTAAATGAAGAAGCCACATTCATAGGACTACGTTCTCTCAGTGTTAGGCAGTGTAAGATGCTATATTTCTCCTGGGTAGTTCTTAAATTGGAAACGACTTAAATGCACACAACAATAAGAATAAAATCCAAGGAGGCAAAAGATCTTTCACAGGACTTCTGATTTATATTTGTTGTGGCAGCCACTTAAAACCCAGTGTAATATAATTCTGAACACATGGGGGCAGCTCCAAGAGGAAGCTTAACCACAAGAGAACAGCTGGGGAAGGTAGTTACAATATGGTATTATTTTCAATGTCAAAATGACTGACTGTGGGAATTGTTCCTTCGCTGTAACTTTCCGACTGGAATATATGGGTAGAGACTCTGCTAATTGTATCATTTTACTTTATTTGACCAATATCCTGTCTTTTCTCTCAAGAAACGCAGGTATCGGTTAAAAAATGATCAACAAAAAACAAAAAGAAAGCATGAATACTCAAACCCAATCAAATATTATAGCCTTGAAACACTGTTTATGATTTAAAATATTTTTTTTTAAAAAAAAAAACATAATGGCCAAGGGGGGATTTAAGTCGATTAAAAGCCAATCAGTTTTCAAAAACCAAATGGAGTGGGAAGGAGTCTGAAAAACTGGGAGTAGCCACAGAGAAGGTCGACTTCTGTTTCCCCACCAAACGTGCTAGTGAGGGTGATGGGACTGAGAAAAGGGCTTCCCATGAAGATGCCAGGAACTGGGCAGACCTTTGTAGGACATAGTTGTTGTTTGGATAGCCTCCAGTTTTCCATGCAGAGCCAATTCAGTCTTCTTGCAAGTGCTCTGGCTGGAAATTCCGTTGGTGATGAGAAGATAGCAGTTTCCTTTTTGCTCTGGGGAATTAAAAGAGAATGGATAATTGGGGTCTGGGGTTGCACATTTTTGCAAGATGCAAGAACAGTCTCTTCCCCCACAAGGAGCCTTTCAGCAGTAAAGGATTGAGGTACAGGGATAGGGAATAGGCCTCTGAGGATGCGTATCACAGGGTGCACATTCTCTATTCTTTCCTTTTCCCAAAGAAAACTTTCAGTGGCTGAAACTGCCTGGGGTGAGGGCAGGGGAAGATTAGTCTCAGAGAACAGCATAATCCAAGCCTAATTTCTCCTGAAACATATTGAGGGAGGGCTTGTCATTAGCCACCCACCCCTTAATTATTAGTTTTATGTTGTTAGTTTTCTGCAATTGCAAGGGTGCCTTGTTAAACAGATAAATGGGGAAGTACTTATGTGAGACAGGAGAGAGGAGAGAGCAGATGGCAAAAAATACAAAAAGGGTAAATAAGGCCATACAAGAGGGGTATGGAAGATATACAAAAGGGCCGTGAAGGTGAAAAGGAGATACTTTAAACTTAATGCAAGGTTTTGGAATGGTGGCACTCAGCTTTACTATGCGATTGCATATATAATTCCAAGATGTTAGCGAAAATTCTCTGTGAGCCAGCACAAAAGTACTGTACAAGGTCTTTTGATGCTACTTGACTAATATCACTTTTATTCTAATGGCATTCCTTTCTTGTACTTCCTCTGAAGCGGTTTTAAAATATTGTATGCAAAAATGAAAAAAGGGAGAGGGGGAAGGCAGAAAAGGGAGGGCAGTCCTCGCAGGTGAACGGGCTACGCTGATAGTAAAATGAACTGCTAAGGTGACAGTAACACAAGGAAAGAAGATAAAGATTTGATTTATCTGATGTAATTGGGCTGCAATTCATTTTTTCATTCTTATCTAGCACTTCACATACTGCTGGCTGCAACTGTAGCTAATGCTTCTTGAAGGTGATGGAAAGCTTTATGAGAATCTTAGTACAGGCTTTAAACTAGAAAGAGATGGAACAACCAGACCCTTGACATGAGGTCTTAGCACTATCAGTCATCACTCCGCACACTTTCTTCAAAACAGAAGCAAGGCACCCTGTGTGTGGTTACTACCTGTACATGGAAAGTGACATGTCTCAAGAGCAGAACTCCCTGTTTGCATGGAGACACTGGCAAATCAAGGACCTTCCTCACTTGGAGAGTTTCCATGGCCACAGAGACCATTCCTCTTCAGACATTTTCCTCATGAGGTGACACTGCAGAACACCCGAAGAGTATTTATTTCTTCAGGTTTTCTAATTGGAAAATCCAGAATCCTAGGCCTATGCTCAGACCACTACACCACACTGTGGTATTCTTACCACAATAAAGTTTATCTCAAGATCCAGTGACCATTAAGGCTGAGATTCCAACTTGGATCTTCTCAGAATCCCATATTGTAATTCCTGGGAAGAAATCAGATGGGCTAACCAAGGAAAGCAATATCTAAATCAGGAACATGTTACATGGCTGATACTCCTGGCTAGCCTTTATGCACAACAGCTTTGTAGTGTACTGTGTTCTGTTTTAGTTCTGCCAGGAATGGATCAGGAAGGATGTGGTAGTCTGAGAAAGGAGTGAAATAGGCACCATAGGTGGCCTCTTTTAATATTTGCAAAAGTACCAGTTAAGTTAGGAATGGGAATTGCACAGGTTGTGGGAAATGTACAGTATTACCACCCTATATGGGGATAAAGGCAAGAGATGATGATGATGATGATGATGATGATGATGATGATGATGACAATAATATCTGCCAGTTTCCTCCATGCTCCCCTGCCGCCAAATGGCTGCTTCAGTTTGCTACTGATCTTGACAACCATCAAGGCCCGTCTGAGGTCCACCCCCTCCCCACATTGTTTTCTTGCTTGCCCACCTAATAAAGCTGCCTTCTTAACCGTCAAAGAAGGTGCTTGCTCGCTTACTCTCCTTTTTCCATGTGCTGATAAAACACAACAGCCAGAAATGGTCAGGCCTGCCATTTAAAGTGCTGCGGCTGCTCAAGAAATAAACGGCAGGCTGTTTTCTGGTCTTCTGGGTGTTCAAATGCAGGCAAGGGAAGATTTGGGAAATTGCCTGTGATTGACACAGGAAGTTTCCTAGTTATCCTTCCCTTCTTCTGGAGACCCACAAGAATCAGGAGGCAGCTGGCTTTTTGCTGCTGGAACAGCCCTGATGTTTTAATAGTCAGGCAGGTGGAGCAGGAGGGGAGTGACTGAGAAAAAGGTTAGTTTCTTTGCCTGCTGTCACTGCTGCTGGCAGTCGCAGGAGCATCAGGAGCATCATTTTATTGGAAGGCAGGTGGGCGGACAGGTGGGGGAGAGCAGGAGGATAAGCAATCTCTCCTACTCCTCTTTGGTCACTAATGTTAGCTTTACAAGGCAGGCAGGCAGGTAGGAGTGGTGCAGGGGGAGTCTCCTACAGCCCTCGATGATGGCTGTGACTAAAGCAAAGGCCTAGTTCAGATCCTTATTGAATGGCATTCTCATTCTCCTATGTGGACCCTCATAATCAAACACTTAGTCAATTTTAATTTTGTCTTGCTTTGAGCTTTGAATTCAAGAATGTGCTCTTCTGCCAAGTCCACATGACTGTGAATGGTTCCTGGTGATCCTTCAGGAAGCCTTCTTGCTCAATAGAGCTGCATATTATCTCTTTAAGCCTGGCTTTTCAGTACAAAAGAGGAGCATTCGTATTCAAAGCATGCACAGTGTAACAGATAACTAGTGATTTACTGTCATTTTGCATGCCATGTGATTTAGTGATTTATTGCTACTAGATTAAGTACTTAGTTAAACCATTGATACTGTTACCAGGGCATGATGTATGAACGCTATCTCAACAAATTACACAGTTTATTCTAGGTGCAGCTTTACTTTTCAAAAAAAAAAATCTGTCATTTTATCACAAAGATACTATTAAAGCAAATAATGGACTTTAAAAGGGTTAAGCCTAGCCTGATGGAAAGATGGTTCCCTTGTTCTTCCCTTGACTGTGTTTATATACAGTTTTTCAGTAATGCTTTGTTTAAATTCTATTGAATTTCTATCTGTATATGATTCTGGGGACACAGAATATAGGAGACTACCTTGTACTAGGCCAAGGTTATTTGTCCATATAATTTGGAATTATCTAATTATCTAGATAATAAGATTCTTTACTGACTTGGACCAGTCCCCAAGGTCTAAGACAGATAGTTTTTCATGTCACCAGGTAGCAAAGACTAACCTGGAACCATCTGTATGTAAAGCATGAGCTCCACCACTGCTCTGTGGTCCCTCCCCACTTCTACTAATGGGGACTTCACAATTGCCACAGTGATCTGACAAGTTTTCTTCCCATCACAGATATTTTAGTTACACTGGCATGAACAGTTATCCCAAATTTACCATGTATCTGATTCCATCAAGTTTACTTTATATTCAGAATAAATAAATAAATAAATAAAGCAAGTTACATTGGCAACTTGATGCACAGACTCAGCTAGTGGCTTCCATGTCAGTGACGGCCGCCATTTAAAGGAGCTGCCCAAGGTGTTGGACCCTATTCCCCAAATAGGTTCATCATATTTCAAAGCTCAGATTAAAACCTGGGTGGATTCCCTGCCCTTCTGATATGGGAACCATTCTCTGTCAGTTCATGTATTCTTCTGCAGCAAGTTGGGCACACAGGAAATGTACCATTTTATGAAAGTTAAGTTGTAAGGATGAGATGTGCTCTGAACTGTTGAATTTTTAAGCCTGAATAGATCATTCTTTCAATGTCATTACCTAGGTCTTATATTCCTATATAAAACATCAGTTCTAAAATGAGCATTGTGTGCTCTTGAAAAAAACAAAGAAAGTACAGTGCTCCTGCTTTGCAAGAACAGCTTCACCTCAGGTCTACTGCTGTGACTTCGGAAAGAAGAAAAAACAAATATATTGATAACATTAGTTAATATTTCATGAATGTTTGAGCTCACGAAGTCAAACTCAGATAAAGAAGTATTTCAGTTTGGCAACTCTGTTGGTGGTCAATATTTTAAGCTAGAAACTACTGCAAAATCTCACTTTTTAAAAGGTGGAGTATAGCTCTGGGAGACAAGGGGCAAGATGTAGGAGAAAGGTGAAGGAAAAAGGAATTAGTATTGGATTACATTTGCTTGGTATGCATGACTTTTTTTTTCAAAGGAAGGGGTAGAGTTTTCATTTCTCTTGGCCTTAATCTTCTCACCATGGGGTGAGAAGGAAAGTCTCCGGGCAAGAGCATTGTCTTGGAAATAATTTCTGTGTGTATACCTTTTCCACATTACTTAGACATGGCATTTCTTACTCTGTTTAACAGTGGTTGGTACTTAAATTTATCATGCTTAATGACATGAACAGCAGTTGCCCCTCTGAACATCACTGGGGCTCACCTCCGCCATGACATAACAAAGGGTCATTGTTGCATTTTAGGTTTTGGATCTGAAATCTCTGGCTCTGGGATAGCCAAACTTCATACATCCCTGCTTTAGGTAGATAAAGATTCAAGCGAGGGTTTTACCTGGATGGGTGAATTTTGTGTTTGCTTGCCTGTGTGTTTAAATCAAAGCAAAATTTCTGATCCTTCCAAACATTTCCTGCAAACATTGTGTTTGGCAGAATACATAAAGTATTCATTGACTATGAGAAAGCTATTCCACCTTCACTTCGAGGGATACTGATTTAATAAGCCATGGGAGACTGACTCTTCAAGAGCCAACAGCAGCAGAGATGAGTGACTGGCATTGCAGGGCTGCCTCAGCTCTCAATAACAATAATGGTAAACAATGAACAAGAGATTAAAAGATTCAGGCGTTCTACTAATATCACTATGAAGAGATATAAAAGTCAGTGATGCTACAAAACAAGGAATAGAAAGGGAAAGGGTTTTTTTTTTCCCCTTCTGAAAACCTGTCATAAAAATCCAGGTAAATGGCAGTGGCAAACTCCTTCTGAAGAAACTTGCCAAGAAAACCCCATTATTATTATTATTATTATTAATAAAATTTTATTTCTAAACTGCCACTCTGCAGAGCAATCGGGGTGGTGTACAGCAGAAATTAAAACAAACAACAGTTAAAACATTCCATTAAATATTAAGGGGTTGCCTTAGGGCATCTACAAGTTGGAAATGACTTTAAGGCACACAGCAAAGAATATGGTGCAGGGAAAAACAAGTAATATTTGCTATTTGTGAAGGAGCAGCCCAAGACATTTTGTTTCCTGAAGCAGAGGTTAAAACAATTTCACATTGGGAGACTGACAGCTGAATTTTGTGAAAGGGCAACACTTGTCATCACACTAGAGGACACCAAAGTATGGAAAGAGGTAAAGTACAACGTGGCTGGGAAACATCTTATTGCAGCTCCACCAGTTCTGCCATAGCTTCCTCGTGTTGCCTTGTGGAGGGGCCAGTTCCATCTCTGTAAGACAAAAATAAATCACTGTCCAGAAAATTCATGGGTAGGATGGATTTTTTGAAACAGTTAATGACTTGATTAGGAGTTTCTTCAGAAGGACATGAAAATAAGGAAAGAACCACTAAAACTGCCATTTGGCGTAAAGTGAACATTAAAGAAGAGTGATAGCTGGGTTACTGTCAACTACAAAAATGTTATTCTGTGAATCATGTCCTGTCAAGCAAGCATAAAAGTTAAAGTAAGGGGAAGAATTTTGTTCTGGCAGTGAAGCATTTTATACAGAGTTTTGATCAGGCAAGGATTCTGTATAGTTGTGTAGATTTTCATAATTGCTTACATTTAAAATGCCATCTATATTTGAATATGGCAAGTCTGATTTTTAAGTGTTGGCCTAGAGGGTTGGGGCTGAAAATCCCCATATAGACGAACTTAATTCCAGAACTATTGTGAGAAGTTGTGAGGGCTAACACAAAATGTAAATGGAATTAGCATATTTTTAAAGATTTTTTGTAGTGCAAACATAGGAGTCTTCCTCTTTGTTGCAATATCTCTGTCATCATGTTTGGTGTCCATTGCCATTCATCTCTTCCACCTTCTTCCTTTTAGTGCCTCCCATGGCTGAACTGTGTAGCACGGTCATGCCTCCTCCTATATATGTTGTGTTCTTTCTGCAATCTCTCTCAAATCCTTCCGCCTCTGTGCCCACTATTCTATCTCCAGTATACTCTATGGCCCCCTCTCCTTCAGCATAGGAACTTATCAGATGTCGGAAATTGGAAGTATAATCCAATGGCAACCCGAACGCAATCATGGGGTTTCACGTTATTACGAATTAAAGTATCTCACACAATTTCGGGCAAAAGGGAAGTCATTCCGAATGCAATCATGGGTTTTAATTGCGAATTAAAGCATCTCATGCAATTTTGGGCAATGGAGGGGTCATTTTCGGGTAATGGGAAGTCATTCTGAATGCATTCCGAACGCAATAGGAATTCACCTGAATTCGAATTGGCTCCATTCACAATAAAGAGAAATTCCTCCTGTCTGATAAGGTCCATACAATCTGTTGCTTTTTTCTCTCAAATGTTGTACCACACCAAAGATTTCTTTTTCCTTCTTTCCCTCCCTCATTCCTGTTCTTTTCTGTCCTAGCTATCATAACTTGCCACTTCCAGGAACAATGTAACCAATGAAACATCACCAGCATATCACACTATTGCAAAGAAAATTACTTAACTTCTGACTTTTTTAAAAAACTAAATATGTTATTAATAATAATTCATATTAATAAACAGCTTCCTATGTTCCTCACCTAGCTGTCGGCCCTGAAAGGAACATTCCTCTTATAATTGCCTCCTATATGTAAGCGATACAACCTAGATACAGGAAAGTTGACAATTTTAATGAAAATGCTGTCCTGCCCTTCATCCTGGGGAAGAATACTTTGGAGATTCTTGAATCAACTGTGGATTTGTTTTGGCTAAAGGGCCATGCTATAACAAGAATGGGGTCCAGTTGACAATATGTTTGTATTGTTGTGCATTCTGTTTTCCATTGCTAACTCTATTTTTGAGCATTCTGAATCAGAATAAAACAAGGCAATCTTACCCAGATGTGATTACAACAATATTTTGAAAAAGTAACAAAAGCATTGTAAACCGTTTTTCGACAGTGCTAGGCAACCCTGATAGTGAGAAACTTGGACTGATAATAATAATAATTATTATTTTGTGCCAAATTCACACATAGATATTTTTTTTTTCTGAGTGTGTAGAAAACAGCATTTTCTTCACAGGAAATGGAATGCTGTTCCTCTGCAGAAAATCCTGCTTTCCATGCAAAAAGTATTCAAATTTTGTGCAGAATAAACCCCTAACTATCTAATTTTCTGCTTAGGAAAGATTTTTGTGTGCGTGTGTATGCAAAAAATACTAATAAAAGCTGTTTCCTGTGCAAAAATAACGTGCGCACATTTTGCACACTGTCTCAAATTGTGAATAGTCATCAAAAACTGTACATTTTTTTGAATATTTTCTTATAGCATGAAGAAAATTGCGAAAATAACTCATTGGTTCCTTCAAGAATGAAATTAGCAAAGAATTTCATCCCTTGATGTGTAAGGACTTACTGCTCTTACTTTTACTATGGATTCCCCACCCATTCTCCCTTGCTATTGCATTTTTAATAGAGGTGAGAGGCAGGAAAACAACAGGTGGGTTGAAATCGCTCTGAATATGTAAGGAGAAATCAGCTCTAAGGAAGTAAGCCTTGAAGGCAATTTCTCTCTCAGAAAACAATTTTCCCCTCAGCCTTCAATAATTCTTATTCCTTCCTTCCTATTATTGGAGGTTAAAATAATGTTATACCTGCACTAAACTAGCTCTGGCATTCTCTTGCTCTTAGGAGACGGAAAGAGGAGAAATTGAGCTACTCATGTGTGTTGTCAGTTTCACTTCAGATCCAGACAGTAAAAGGTGAAAATTAAACCCACCCATCATTGATCATGGGTAAAGCACATGAGTCAAAGGAGATAGATGCAAAGAGCCCAAAGGTTGCCAGAATTCCCTACCACTTCACAAAAACATGTGCCCATTAATATTCAGTGAATATTGCATTTCATATATATATATATATATATATATATATATCTAGAAATTTTAGTAAAAAAATTGACACCAAAAACGAGAGTCAACTTATCCACTGGTCAATTTTTTAACTCTTATTTTAAAAAGGAACCATGCCCTGGTGACAAGATCATAATCTGTCCTGGAAGCATTGACACACACACATACACCCCTCTATTCTTTCATCCATCCAGCCTTTAGGATGAGCACAGACAGTTATGCTGGAATTTTGTAAGTTGTTAATAGCATTCTTTTCCTAGCTTCATCCTTTAGATCCTTTGTCACATGTCCCTAAGTTTTACCCTCGACTTATACAAGGGTCATATCAAAATCCATAATTTTGGCTCCAAAACCTACTCTCGACTTATAAATGAGGTCGACCTATTGTCAAGTACATAAGGCAATCCTGAATTTCCCTTGAATGTAAGAAATCCTAGATTCAGGCAGCTGAATCATGGGCAGGTTTACTTTCTAATAAACATACACAGGAGTAAAGACTCACTGCCGGACCACAGGTCCTCCAAAGCAGTAGTTTAATGTTTTTACTTGTGGTAAGTGAATCAAGCTACTAAGCCTCGTAATCCCCCCCCCATTTTTAATACAGTGGTCCCCCGGGGTACGAAAACCCCAGGATCCGAAAGAGCCGGGGCCAGAAAAACGGCCCCGGTTTAAAAAACAACAACCCAGGTTAAGAAAGAAAAGCGGCGCAAAATTCAAATCGCTCCAAGTCTTTTCCTATACTTACAGTGGTCCCCCGGTTTGCGAATGTTTTCGGGTTACGAAAGGGGTGCTGGAACGGATTACTTTCGTAACCCGGGGGACCACTGTGTATATATATATATATATATATATATACACACACACACACACACACACACACTGAATGCACTAGTTGGGGTGCAGTTGAGTGGGTATGATTGCTACAGCTATTCATTGTTGAATAATAATCAGATTTAAGACATTGCCTGCAGCTTTGGGAGGCAACACCTCTCGGATGGAAACACAAACACACAGTGAGGCACACTCTTTTTCTTAAGAAGCAAACTCTGTTAAAAGTTACAGCGTGCTTGCATTAACCTCACTTACCAATCATTTTTATGTCCCTGACAGCGCAGAGGCCTAAGCACTCTTCTTGATACTTTATTTGTGGAAGTGTCATCTGGACTATTAGCATGCCCTCTACCTATATTTTAAAAAGACAAATTGCATTTGACTGGGATGACAGTAATTATGGGAGAGAGGTTCTAGCTGAGACCCCCCTGCTGGCCGACTCAGCCAGTAAACCATCTGTGACTGACAGGAGTTTCTACTGTTTTAGACAATTGGAATTTCATAAAACTGTCTTCCTCTTCCCCACCCCACGCCTTTACCAATATATCAGGAACAGAAAATGACTTGAACATATTACAGCCAGAATCACCGTGTGGCAACAAGAATCACCTACCATGAAGACTAGCAGGCCTTCAGAGAAAACTCAGCTTGCGATGACAGGGTTCTGATAAAGCAACATAACGTGCCCCATCCCCCAGGCATCAGTGTATCAGACACACACCCTGCCACCTTCATATAATTAAGAAAGAAAAGAAAACATGTAGGATATGCTTTCGAGGTATTTGGCTTAATATTATTAACATGCTGCAGGGAGTGATAATCGCAAAAGTGGTGCCAAGTGCATTCCTGTGACATTGGCATCATTTCAATAATTTTACAGTATATTTGAATTGTGGTGGCACTCATCCGCTCATTTTCCATTAACTTTGCCTAGAAAATTTCTTGCATCTGCACACGGAAGCCAAGTGTCATGCTTCTCCTTCATGCTCAGAAACATTGCCTGAATCGCAATGATGATCCGGGTAATTGTTATTAATTAAACCATTCTTATTAGCCCATGTTTTAGTTGTAACAACGTGCAAGTGAACGCATGCAGGCACTCTGTCTTTTTCATTAGGACGAAGGGCAAAGAAATGAGCCCAGTTCCTTGAGAGTTCACTGGGTCCTCAGGAGATTTCCATTGTCTCACCGAGTCGCCAGTCTCTTGTGACCTGATTATGATTATTATGATTATTTAAAGGCAAGCCAGAGGTTGGCAGGTCACACATTGCTGCATGGGCTCATTATTGTCAAATTAGATTCAGTGACTTTCATTGCTGTTTGCTAGAAGAGTAGCTTTAAGGACCTTTTACAGCGGGTAAATTCACACACGGTGCTACTTGCCATCAGCTGGTTTGCACAGACTTTGACATCTCTCTAATAAATGCAGGAATGTTTAGTCACAAGACTTGACACAACTAAACAAAATGGAACGGGACACATTCCATACAGGTAGTGCATGCAATAATGACTCTTTCAACCTCTTCTCTCTCTCTCTCTCTGTCTCACACACACACACATACACACAAACAAACACAGAGAGTCAAAGGTAGACAAAATGGACCCTTGCATCTTTCAGTGTATTCATATCATTAAAGACCTCATCTTTTGCTTCTTACTGCTTGTACACACTGTTTTTTACTTCTTGCTAGAGCAGCATGTAATTTCTACAAAGCATGATAGTTAGGTGAATTTACCAGGCAGAAGCAGAAACAGATTAGCAGGTAACTGCAGTCCACTTCCAGTTTTGGCAAGATCAACTAATGAGAGGCAATGTTTTCCGTTAGCTAGATAGTTGAAGTACACCAAAGAAAACCAAGTTGAAATTCCGGCTCCTCTGCTGGTCCACGTTGTAATCCCAAACGTGGGACTAGAAGCATAACGCATACTTGCAGATTTTGTCAACCTTTGAGATAAAGGAGATATCAATAAATTGGAACATTGCATTGGAGAAATGGTTTTCTAATTTTTCCTTTTTTTTTTTTTTTTTTTTTTGCATTTCAGTTCTTTTTGTAAGGAAAAAACCCTACAATTTTGGGCAAAAATTAATGTGTTTTGCTCAAATGGATTTTCAAAAAACAAAGCTAAACCTCAAAACAGAATTTTAAAAAGATCTTGCCGAGCATGGAAAAATTGTTTTGGAATCACTGAATTACTGTTTTTGAAACAAAATTATTGTGAAAACAGAATAATTGAAGACTACACCTAGAGACTAAGCACCATGGAAATTCCTAGTAATCAGTTTCAAGCAAATATGTCTGGAATTCAACTACATGTTTTTGAAATTTTGCAGGAGGACGAGGAGAAGAAGTAAAATATTTTACAGTCTGATTAAATGCTAGACCCATTGCATTTAACAATCCTGCAGTTCCCATTGTTTGAAAAAATCCCCAAAAGGCAGGTGAGGAGGTGAGGAGGAAAGGTGATCAAGTTAAGAGTGTCATGGATGAGCTAGTACTGGTTGATTTGTTTGCTAAAAATGTCATTTCTTTCATTTTTGTGTTAAGCTGAAGAGACACAGTAATTACAAATGTAGTCAATGCAGACAGTGTTAAATAGGCCTCAGGTTTTACTTTGTCAGGAAATAAATGTCAGCTTTTAGAGCTATGGGTACCCTTCACTTGAATTAGTCATATGAAGTTAGAGTTTCATGGGCTTGTCTTTAAAATACAGCATAACTGACCTGCAGCAAGGTTGTTCAATAGTCCAGCTTGGCTCGGTTCCAATACTTCTTAATATTGTCCTTGACTTTATTATACTGCTGCCCTTGACTAATTTATAAGGCATATTTTGGTCACCTGCTTAACACCCTGTCAGGTTTCCTACTATTTCAAGAACGACAGGGGCCCCTGGAAGAAAATAAAACCCACATTGTTAAAAAAGGAAATGGAATTTCTCATACCCTTGAATATTTTTTCCCATAGTGGGTGGGGAGGGAGGGTGGAGGCAACAAAAGCATGCTCCTTGCTCCGTTTGGTTTGGTGACATTGAATTACAAAGGTCAGTCGACCAGTTTTCTATTGTCAAACGGTGCTTTATGAACCGTTTTTTGGAAGAGGTGACTCCTTAAAGAATTCTTATATGGTTAGTGACCTTAAACTATGGATGGTGATGGGGACTGGCAAGCTGAATAAACTGAATTTGGGATATCCTGATTTTTATAGCGTGGAAGTGTTACCCTTCACCATATTAGGATATCTTCTAATATTCTGAATGCCAGAGGCTTCATACAAACTTCCACAGTACTGTTGACTTGAAAAACCCCTACTGATTACATGCAGCTGGCTCCTCTGTTCATTGAAAGGTTTACTACTCAGCAAGGTTCAGGTAGTACTAAGCATATTTCTCCCCAAGGAGATGGAACTATCTACACAACACAGAAAGTGGCTTCCATACTGCAACAAGATAATCTGCAGAACCTCAGCTTGTCAGCTTTCATAAAATCAAACCACTTTCCTGTCCTCATGTTTTTGAACATACACCTTGTATGTGGCTAAAGGTTTAGAAATGATGAATTCCAAATGGACAGCCAATAGAGCTGGTGCTCTTACTGCACATTTCCCCTGCTCCCAGTATTTTTTCCTGCTGCTGTATGGCCCTGAATTGTCTTCCTGTCATTCTTAAAGAGAGTTGTTACATCAAAAGTTGCTACTCTAACCAGACATGGTGAGGGGAATCAGATTATTAACAGAACTGTTACCTTGTCATTTCTTATGCCATTTAACTGGATCTTCCAGATATTTTGAAACTGTTACATTTTGAGGTTAGGGATCAGGGCTAGTTATTGGGAAAGAAGCTAACTGGCAAATAATGCTTTTCTTTCTCCTTGTTTCTTATAGTTATTAGCACTGAAAGAAAGGCTTAGGAGTTTATGACTCTGTTTTAGGTGAAGAAATATATAAATCAAATAAGGCAAGTTATAAATGTGAGCATAAAAGAGCAGGGAAATGACATAAGGAGCAGTGCTAGGTTTGATGTCTCCTTTCAATCAAATAAGAGGACTGACTGGCTGATGTTGATCGCTTAATTGCTGTTCCTCTACTTTGGTAATAATAATATGGAAACAAATTGCAACCATTGCCTTTTGAGGCAAGCTTGGCCATTGGGGGAATAGATTGCTAAAATACTGGCCTTTGGTCTTGCCAAGAGGGTGGATGTTACTAGTTACAAATAGCCTACTACCCATAATTAATTCGTTTCTACAAGTCATAACTAAATTACATTGTGGCTGTGACTTAACAGGTAGTAGCATCATTCTCACCTACTGTAACTTTTGGGTTATTTTTTTATCCTCATTAGCCAAGATCCTAAATAATAAATAATAATAATAATAAGTAGAAGTCCTAGTAGTAGTAGTAGTTTTATTTCTAACCCGCCCCTCTGCTCAGCAACCGGGGCGGCGTACAACAGATTTAAAACAGGTACAGTTAAAAACACTCCCTCAACCCAATCTCTAACCCAACCACCCCTTAAAACTAAATTAAACTAATATAGAGTTAAAGTAAGACAAGCCGAAAACAATTCAGCTACATTAAGCTGGAACGTTCTACTGATGCAGTTCCATGTCCTCCCCTACCACCATCATTAGTGTCCAGCTCCAGGAGCCACTGCAGCTATTCCTTAATGGTTGGAGGGGAGAGAGGGGAAAGAATTCAAAGGACGAAGATGTAGAAGATCTGTGCTTGGGTGCGAGGAATGAGGGTGCACTCCCAGTATACTTTCATTTCCCTTCACCTCAGAATAGAGACAAGCTCCTTCTTCTTCCTGTGAATTATGAAGCAGAAGGCCTAACAGGTGTGCTGGGTGTTGGACAAGGTGCAACAGGTAAGGAAATGGCCTTCTGCACCCTGCCCCCACCCCAAAAGCTAAAAACTATTCTAACCCACTACAGTACTAGCATTCTATCCATTGCATACACTCCAACATTTTGCAGGTGAAAAATGGGACACATGTGACCAAGTAACATCAGAGAGTGATTCAAATGGCAACTGTTGTTAATGAAGGAAAACACACAAGCTAGAAATGGCTAAAACTACTATTGCACTTTGAACTCAGGGGCTGAATACTGTCCCCTTTTGTCCCAGATGGAGGCCAAGGCAGCTATATGCAACAGCGTCCGGAGCGAGAAAAAAGAAATCCTGAAAAGGGGCTTCTTTTTATGTCCAGGAAAGGGCGCCATAGGAGCACTGGCATGCCATGATGATGCCCATTCCATGCTGCACTATTTTGGCACCATTTGGGCACGCGCCATGTGGCACGCACCATGTGGACAGGTGCATGCCAAAAAGGCATCTGGGTTGCACGGTAAGGGCTTTGAAAGTGTGGGTGCTCAGCCCTCAGGCCCAGCCCATCAGTTTGCAGCAATAGATATAAGCTGAGAACAAAGACATAAAGTGAGAGGAGGAAAGAGAAACTGGGACATTTTAGAAGCAGCTGAATAAAGAGATGGCAAAGGATCAATCAGGACTGTCCCTGCAAAACTGGGGACATTTTGGGGTGTGACATTGTGTGGATATTGCCCCTCTAAATGATGGATAAGGAATGACATTCCAACCCTCCCTTTCCTAATCCTCTTCTCACTGCCAGACCAGTTACACCGGCAAGAGGTTCTCTTTGGGCTTCCTCTTCATTTTCATAAATTTAGATGAAAAGTGCTACTTAACAGGCTTTTAATTTCTTTTCTTTTCTTTTTTTAAAATCTTTTGTTTTAAAATAAGGGCTGGTGTCATCACAAGCAGACAATATCCTATAGTAATTTAATTTAATCTCAGTTAAACCTGTGGGAATTGGCAAAAGTATCATCTTCTGCTGAGTCTCCCAACACGCTGGAGGAGCTTTGGAGAAATATTAGTATTGGTTAATTTTAATTTCATTCTTGTTCAGTGGAATATAGAGGGTTTTTTGAAGCCCTAAAGGGGATCTTTTATGCTTAAGCACTTGGTTCATTTTTCTATGGGGTGGGATGATTTACTGTGTGGCTTTAGCTCCTCAAATGTTTGTCGTGATTTTTTAAAACTAATTTTCCAACCCAGCAATGGAGTGGAGGTGGAATATTGGGGCGTGGTTCTCTTTAATTAGGCCATTATTCAGTCTAATTACCCACAACAGATATGTGTACCTTTTCATTATGTGACCTATGGATTATGTGGCAATTACTAACTGACTCTGGGAGAAGATTATTATGTAATTTGTGGATCTCAGGGTAACACTTTAATTTTACAGCACGAATAACCACAGAGTTATCCTCTGACTGCATCGTAATTGTAGTGCAATCAGATGGTGAATAATTGCACTTAATTATATTGATCTGTGCCTGGTGAAATAACAGACTGATCACTACCACTCCATACTACCTCCACTGGACTTGTCTCTTTTGCACAAGGTTGGAGTATGGAATAATAATAATAATAATAATAATAATAATAATAATAATAATGTTTCCTGGTCATTAAGCAAATGCATTTTTAAAACTCAGTTGGAGAGACAGGCTCTGCTATTGTGACCTATTGAGACTGGTGCCAAATCTGACACTTGTCTAAAAGGGACCAGGCCTGATATTAGACAAAGGAATGGGCACAAATTTCGGCATGTCTGAGTCCTCTTAATTAAATCACATTTAAAGCAAGTAAATGTCTGCAGCATTCAAGCACCCCTTTGGAAAGTGTCCGTCTTCCACTCCCCCCCCCCTGCCGCCCACCCTGCTGTTCACAGGCAAAAAAAAGAGCCAAACCCCAAAGGAGAGCTTTAGTGTTGCTGGTGTTGCTATGGATTTCTATGCCTCTCTACCAAAAGCGATGTGTTGTGCAAGTTAAGCAGACACTTGGTCCTCCAGGAGAGTGCCAGCTTTTACAAAAGAGTGAGGGAAGAAAAATCCTTCATGCTTTGAAGCTAGGAGCATAATTGAGGAAAGACCACAAGTGGTTTGGTCCCAGCATTGCAACAGATGTTGCAGAAGTGCCTCAGTGAATTAATTTTTTCCCCCTTTCTCTACACAGTGACAAAAGGACTGGTTTTGTTTGTGACTATTCATTAAGATGTTTGTTGTATCTACTTTCTATTTCCCCTCTTCTTACTACTTCTTAAAGTTATTATCACAAGAGAGGAAGGGGCTTTCTATCCATAGCTTTGTTCACAAATGGAGAGGCAGAGAGGAAGGAGGACAAAATAAAATAAATCCAGGGATGCAACCTAATCGGTTTACAGAAAAATGGTTAGATGTAGGACTAGCTCTATTATCAAGCAGAGTGAGGCAGCCATCCATTTTAGGCAGCAGATTCTTCATGTCATGAAAGAGTAGTAAATCATTACTTTATATACTTAATTGTAATCTTAATTTTACTGTTGGGGAAGGGGAGAAGCACGTGGGGGGTTTTCTGATCCTTGTGCCCACAGAACTTAGTTAGCTTTGGGCTTTGTTACTTGCCGCTGTCTTCACAGTTAAGATACCTTGATCTGACCATGATGGCATGCAAAGGAGGATTAGGCTTCTGCAGAACAGTAAAACTGGGTGGCTGGATTTTATCATGCAAGGGATAGCAGGGACAACAATGTTTGAAATACTCTCTCCTGTGTAGCTAGAAGCACAAGAGACCATCCCTCCTTTTGCATGTAAGTACATCATCATCTGTTGCTCCAATCCATGCTTTCTCCTGTTGACCTTGTTGCTGACTGCTCATTTGATGCTTGGCTTCAACATTACACTGGTTTCCAGGAGCAAAGAAAAGAATGAAGTTCAGAGAAACTACTTTCAGAGACAGAGTCAATTGGGTAATAGTTCTAAATCCTCTCCTGCAACTTCCTAGCAATTGGAAAACAGCTTCATTCTTTCCAGACCCAAGGAAGTGGCCAAAGGAAGTGTAACGGTTTGATGGCAACATTTCTTAAAAGGGCAGTGTCGCATGGCATGTTGGCCAGACTGCACCCTTGAAGCAGGCCTTGGCATGATTCTTCGTACGGCTGCACCCAGTACTGTACTTACTGTAAATGCAGTTGAACTTTCTGTTGAAGAGTAGGGAGGATATCTTGCTTTGAGATTAAAGGTTATTCAGAAAATGAGTAAGAGAAGTTAAAAAAAATGGGCCAACTGATCAAGTCCTCGCTTCATACCTGCACTGAATCATATGCTTAATGAGTGTTACTTCTCTGAGTAAAGAGATACTTCTTTGTTAAATATCAGTGGCTAATGGAATTCTGAATTCTACCAGCACCTCATGATCTGCACAAGAGAGAGTGTCTACTATTGCTATTATCTGTTTGTTAGATTCATATCACATCCTTCTCCCATGACTGGGAATAATAAATTAAACAGATTTTTTTTTTTTTTAAAAAAAAGTAAATTAGCATACTATTTAAACAGAAACTGAGTTGAAATGTTTAAAACAGTATATTATTATTATTATTATTATTATTATCATCATCATCGTCATCATCACCATCACCATCATCATTAACATTATTATCTATTTCAGGTAGTTGTTGAAGTCCTGTAGGGAGAGAAAACTCTTTGCTTTGTTGTAGAAATAAGTCATGGTTATCCCCCCACCCCTACCCCCAAAATAAAACCTGCAGTGTGGAACCCAGAAAGAACCATTATCAATATATCAAGACTGTTGGTTGAGTGTTCAGGATATAGAGCATTTCCCTCCCACTGATAGTACAGCAATTTGTGCAAAATGGTTTTTTTAGTGAGCATCTTTTCCCTTAGTGAAGCAAAGACCACACATAGAGAAAGAGCAAACATGGAAACATGATTGATCAAAATGACACAAAGTATCCATCCAATGCTTCTAATTTTAAAAACCCCATGTCTCAAGGCTGCAGCTAATACAATTTGCATTGTCCCAAATGCAAAAACTATCTTGTGGCTGACAGAAAATACCTGGTCATCTCACAAGCATGGAGAATCACTTTGCATTTTCGTATTCTCACCCAAGAATGGGAGAAGTTATTATTTATTTCCCTTATTAAGGTGCAAAACAGATGGGCGAACACACGCCATAGCTCCAATCCATTATGGTGCCAAAAGAGTGGCAAAGATTGGGGTGGAACAGATGGCCCTTTAAAGCTTGGAAGTGCGGTGTTTATATGCTGCATGCTCCATACTCCCATGCTGCCTTGAAGCTTCCTGGAAATTGAGAGGATGCCCAGATGTGGCACTGCATACTGCCTGATGGGCCTGAAACCACTGTATGGCTACGGCAGGGCAGGAAAAGCCACCTTTTCCCAAACCAGAAAAAGGAGCAGGTCTTTGCTGCTCCTTTTTTGGCTAGTTTCAAGGCAGATCAGGGTCATGGCTTGGTTTGCCACAGCCCCAATCCATCTTTGAAAAGAGCAACTTTAAGCCACACTTTCTGCCCATGTGTTTCACCCTATCTGCTCCTTTTTCAGCCAGGGAAAAGGCAGCTTTTCCCACCCCGCCAGAGTCTCATGGCAGCTTCATGATGACCAGCAGTGTGTGGTGTATAAATGCTGCACTACCAGAGTGCCTTGAAGCTGCCTACATCTGGGGAGCTGCCCGACTTCTGGGTGGCTTCACGGTGGCTTCTGGGCGGTATGAGAACTTGCAGCTTATAAATGCTGTGCTCCCAGGCTGCTCACACAGTGGCTTTTAAGGGCTGGCTAATCCGGCCCTAAGGTAAGGAAAACTAGTTGCAGGTATTATTTTGTACATTTGATTACTTGTATTTCAACTGGTATTTGTATTTGTGTTCTGGGTATAAGGTGTAGAACCTGTGGTTTTATTTATTTGTTTAAATATACTCTTACACCTTTCCAACAAAGACTACTAGATGCAGTTTAGAAAACTCCACACAATCCAATTAAATATCATTTAAAAGCAACCACGAGTTAGTATTTTAATTAATAGCTTAGAGCTACAATTTGGCAGCAATTCACCAAAACAGTAGTTAGGATCTAATGTTAGAATCCAAAAGGCTTGGGTCTGGAAGGGGTGTCTGGTTTTGGCATTAGTCAAACCACTATGTAAGAAAATTTTATGGCAGTGTTACAGCTAAAGTAAAATTTGAATTTAACAGCAGTTCACTGAAGCTGCTCTGGAAATACCCCCCAATATTTTAATTTCCCTATTTTGAGGGAGAAAATACTCTTAGGAATTTTCTTTCACACCAACCCCGACTTTTTATTTTTTTATTTTATTTAAGGTATTTATACCCCGCTCTTCAGCCTTAATGGCTATCAGAGCAGCTTAACCAGGGAATCTATGAAAAGAGGGAAAAGTGGACTGAAGCTTTGGGGAGTGTGTCTCAGATTGGTTTTGAGAAGTCTCCTTTCCCAATCTCAAGCTAGCCCTCCCCAGCTTCACCCCCTGATGGAGATATGGCTTAATAAGGGGCAGGGGAGAGTAGTTTTTATTTCTGCTGCTACTAGTTTAACAGAGGTCTTGTCACCACCTGTTTTAGGTAATACGAAACATTTTGTCCTTACCGGGGATTCACCATTACTTATTTGGTCACCACTAGCCTGGTTGCTTTCTCGCATGCAGTGGGTCTCTCATCTCCTCAAATATTCTGTTCACATCCTTATTCTGCATGGATGGAAAATTAGCCATTATAATTGGACAAGAAGGGGGCCAAAGTAATACCCACTGGATGTCCATCATCAATGGCATCCAAGTTGTCATTGGTACCAGCAGTTTTACCTCTCTGAACAAAGATAGGTTTAGCTCTCTGAACAAAGAGGAGCTTACTTCTAAGTAAACATTTGTAGGATTGTTGTTTTTACATGTTCATATAAACAGTCCAACTGCAGTGCCCTTGAGTGTTCCCTTGAGTTCTTCAAACAAAACACACCTCTTTTTTTTTTAAGAAGAAAACAAATGTAAATAAGATAATCTTCAATACAACCCCGCATAAAAGACACCTGACATCACCATCCTTCTGTGGGTCATGTTCTCTCCACTATTAGGGTGGCTTATACCATTTTTCAGTTCCTACGCAAGTAGATCCAGATTCACAGCAAGACCGCAAGGAAGGCCAGATGATAACACAGATGGCAGATGACAAATCTGGCAAGGTTTGACGAGTGGAAATTGCTTGCTCTAATTGCTTGTCAAGTCCAGTACCTATGTTAGAGTTAAGGACTTAAGCTCAAGGCAAAAACAACACTGGTCCAAAATAAGGGAAAGGCTGGTGGAGATGAGAAGCAGGGAGTGGAGGACAGCTTGTTTATCCCCAGCCTAACATAGAAAGGTGATTTCGGCGAAGCCTGAAGAGGTTGTAGCTACTTCCACACATGATGTAGACCCTGCAGCATATTTTCACAGTGATGCAGCAGTTAAACCTAACAGCACGTTTACAGATGGGCTATAATGCAGAAAACAATTTGGACACCAAGAAAGAAACCTGCTATATGGCCCAATGTATTTAACATTTTATTGCTAATACCATGGAATTTAACATATCTGTTCCATTTTCAGTCATAGAGTAGAATATGACACACAGGTCTCACAACATTCAGACTAAATATATTACAAGATGTAAGCAATGGTGTAGAGAATAGTTCTGAAATGGTTGTTCTTTACTAAGAAGCATTTCCTAATGCTTCCTGATATCACTGCTTCTAATGTTGCGGAAATATCCATTAGTTTCCTGTATCAAAATAACTTTCAATAAATATTTGTGCTATAAAGCAGGCATCACTGGCATAACATTCCCTTTATGTTCACTATTACTGCTGTGGTCAATCTGAGGACTGGAAACACAGTCTCAATGTTACTGAATTTCTCCATATCCAATCTGAACTCTCATCCTGTTTCATTTTAAGTTATGATCATTTCCTTTTCTGCTCGAAACTTCATATGCAGATTCTCTAAGCATTTTCTATATGTCTCCCTTTTTCCTAATGTATACAAGTTTTTATTAAATAAAGTCTGCGTTTTTTGCATATCTTTAAAATTCACACATTTTTAGTCCAACATTTTTCCCATTCTTTTAAAATACACGCATGATTTTATTCATGCCAAATGCACTACAAATGTCAAAATGGTGTGATTCTGTGGCAGAAGATCCTTTTGACTTGGGAGGTACAAAAATGGATAATTTTGGCAGGAACCTTGAAAGCACCAAAATTAGTTGCTATTTTTCAGTCAATTGTTCATCTCCATATTGGTAAGAGTGCATCATGTCTGTAGCTGTTCCCCTTTAATGAAAAGGACACCTCTTCTCTTGTGTGGTGTCACTGCAGTTTAACTCTAGGCAAATGCTGATACTGGAAAAGCAAAAGAATTGGTCCCTTCTTGGAGATCTTTGGTGGAATTCAAAGGCAAAGCCCAGTATTTACACATCATCAACACAGACAATTAGATTCTAGATCCTAATAAGTTATTTGCTGGTTTAAAAGTTAGGTTAATTCTGTATTATGGCAATTATGGCCAACTGCATGGGCACCAAGGTCTCCTGTCTACCCAAGCCACCCTGAAAGCTGCATCTGCTTTGGGCACATGTGTCCTGAGAGAAACAGTTTGCTCACTCCCTTCTGTAATGTAACATGCTTCAGAAGAGGGCCCTGCGGATATTGCTGAATTCTCATAAACTCCAGCCAGAATGGACAAGGGTGTGGCATGCTGGGAGTTGCAGTCTCAGAGCATCTGGAGAGCCACACATCTCCCAACCTCACTGTAAATCCCATAAAATATAGAATTTTTCCAGAGTCCAAAGCATAAAAATATTTTTCTATTTGAGAAAAACAACAACAACATTAAGGCTGATAAAATTTCAGATTTTCTTTTTTGAAACGAGAGAACAGACTTTGGAATGAGAGAGGAGAATCAGAGAAGAACTTGGGGGGAAAAAAACAGAAAAAAGTCTAACTGGGAGAGTGACCTTGCATAAAATGTCACAAGATAAAAGGCAGTTATAGAGAATGTGGTGCTTTGCTTCAAAGTTGCAAATCTGATACAGCACAGAGGGGGAGACATCACAGGATTTCAAAGATACATAAAATGTTAAGGAAGGCTGTGAGTTGATAGTGAACGTGGTTGCCTGTAGCATAGGGCTGGGAATCAAGGCCCTTCAGATATTGTTGGACTACAGCTCCCAGCAGTTTTCACCATTGTCTGTGCTGACTAGGACTGGTGGGAGTTACAGTCCAGCAGTATCTGGAAGGCTTCATGGTTCCTACCCATGCTATAGCATATTTATTCTCTTCCCAAAATTTCTGCTCTGGTGACGCAATGAATATACTGCTTTTTATTTTTTACACATTCATCAAAACCAGATTCACGTGTTAAATTAGGCTATTATTATGGATAATCTCAGGTGAAATTCAGAGAAACAGGTGAACTGATTTTATGAAATCCAGCTGTGACAGCGGTAACCAAGGGAGTTCTACCATCCTTCCTTGATTGTGCAAATTGCTGCCATGTTATATTGTCAGTTTCTAAGTGGCATATATTATTGCTCACATTAACAGGCCATTTCCATGAGCTGGAAAGGAGAAAATAAGCTGCTGATTTGAAGACATCATACTGAGGGATGTGGTGAAGCAGAAGCAAACCTCACATGACTTTAAATAACGGGCAAGGCATGGGTAAAAAGGCAAGGCATGGGCAAAAGGGCAAATGTAGCACTGACGTGTGATATGTTTTTCCTCTGAAAAGGCAGCTGGAGCTGTGCAGCTAGTCTAAAGACAGTCTCCTTTCTGTTAAGAAGATATCTGTGTTCTGATCAAGAAAAATGTCCCATTTGTTTAAGCCTCAAGTGAGTTTGGGCTCACAGGTGTTTTCCTTGCTCTTAGGCAGCATCAGCTTTTGAGTAATTGATTCACAGATAAAATGTTGTTGTTGTGTGATTTCAAGTTGACTCTGACTTACAGTGACTGTCTCTCAGGGTTTTCTTTGCCAGGCTGACTGAGAGGAGGTTTGTCTTTGCCTTTGTCAGAATTTGGCACATTCTATCATAAGATTGTTGCTGTAGTTATTGTAATATATAGTATGTTTAATGTTTTAAAGATATAAAAGAGTTGTATGGATGTGACAGGTTTATTGAGAAATGATGAGAGTAATGGGAGGTATAGTACTAGTAGAAATAATTGGTGATGGCTCAAACAAATGCTTATGGTTTCACATAGAAACTTGTATGCAGATGTTTGGAGGAGGAAACTTTTCTAAGTTTGTTGGTGGGGAACAGAAAGGAGAGATAAGAACAGGCTGGTACTAGGAATGAGTGAGAGGGGCATGGAAGAAAAAGTTGGTATATTTCGATTAGTAAGCAAATTAAGATGAAGTCCATGAAAACCTACAGTGGGACATTGTTAATTTTATGCCAGTGTTGTTGGATGATGACACTTCTGTCTGCAGATGTCTTCTTGTTAACACTTATGCATTTCTGAAATAAAGCTTTACTGTTTACAACACAGAAGACTTGTTTACTGAACACTGGGGACAAAGGCAAATCTTGACAGTCCTCTGAGACTGAGAAGGTATGACCTGCCCAAAGCTACTCGACCCATTTTTGGGCTTTCTTGGAAATATTTCTTTAGACGAATTGTGTCCTTGCCTTCCTCTGAGCCTGGGAAAATGAATTGACCAAGGTCACCCAATGGCTCTCCATCACTGAGTGGTGATTTGACTCTTTGTCTCCTGGAGTTATAGCCCAACACTCAAACCGCGACACCAACTGGTTCTTTAAAGTGGCTGCTTTAAGATTGTGATGTTGTGAACCAAGCTGCTGCCATCTTTCTAAAAGGGACAATTTGTGAGGTTTTAGCTTAAGAGTACGGAAGGTAGCAATGAAATGTGTGTGATTTTGACACATTCTCCCAAGATTACTGAGCATGTGTGTGTTTCACTTGTACAAGCCAATCAATGTAAGTTAATAAAGTCTCATAGGAAAACAGTTACTAACACATAACAGTTGTGTACGAAAGAGGTTTCTGTGTTTAGTTGATACAGGAGAGTGCATTTTCAGTTCTCGTTTCATAAATGGACTTCTGAAATCAATGGGCCTTTGTCTTCTGAGCAATGCTTTGTGTACATACCGCCTGATTGTCAAATCGATTGTCAAATGAAAGTCGTGCTACGCTCAGGCAAGACCTCATGTAGAGAAACACAAATTATAATCTTTTTCTGAACGTCTGTTAAACAGGATTTTGTTTTCTTTTCTGTCTTAAAAAGACTTTCTCGCACACACGTGCACACACACACACTCACAAACATACACACAATACAGACCAGCTCAAGTAATTTAAAGAGAAAGTTTCGGTTTTGATCTGTTGAGGACAGTACGACAGTTGATCATTGTATGCGTAGTTGCTTCAAGTAAAGCTGTAAACAAACAGAAAGTCTTGGCACAAGAAAAGCATGTTACTGAAATGAATAGCAATTATTAAAAATTTGAAACAAAAAAGTGCCATTCACATTAATGATATCTTGATAAATATTTTAGAATCCATTTATCTTTGTCTCCTCTTTTTGCCTTTCTTTCTTTCTTTCTTTCTTTCTTGTGCATAATAGAATTGAAAATGTATGATTTATGATAATAATCAAAGAGTAAAATAATTTAAACAAGGAACAATGTACTTGCTGTTTATAAGGCATCAAAGCAGCACTTCTGAAATCAGATCTATTAGGTAGCCTGGAAAGCTTGAAGTTGGGTGCAAGGCATAGGTACAGCTCCAACAAATCCTATCAATCTAGATTTAAATGCCTAACTATAGAATAAAGAGAGAAAACATGCTACCTTGGCTTTTCAAAAGAGTTACAGACTCATCCCTGGGCTATCTCTCTCTGGAGAAAGACTGGTTCACGGATACTCCTAGCACTCAGAATGCCAACAAAGTATAAGGTCTCAAATATTTCATTCTGCATGACTGTATCAGAATACACTCTGTATTCTGAATGTATCATCTGTCACAAAAATGTGAGCTTCAAAAGCTGGGTAAGATTTCTCATGTTCAGACTTCACTGACTGTCATTTCACTTTCTGGTCATGATGCACTTTGAGCTAGAAGTATTTTGCCAAATTACTCAGCTGAAACATAAGTATTCCCTTAGTTGTTATCAGGATGTTTGGCAAACATTAAAAACACTACTGTCTCTTAATTTTTCTGATGTGCATTCACGAAGTTTGGGCAGTAATGGTAATACTAAGTTATTGTATAGCTTTTCCCAGTTGTTTAGAGCACTTCATGTACTTTATCTCAAGCTTGTGCAGGTGAAATGGGAGGCTTGCAAAGTTGCTGAACAAAACTCATCCCAAGCGTGAAAAAATATCCAGGAAGGACAATGAAAGAAGAGCTCTTAGCACTGTCTTCCCCAGATGCGTATTTATTAATACTAGCCACAAAAACATTCAAAATAGAGCTCAGAAAAGTTACTTTTAATTTATATCTCTGAGTTTCTCAGGCAGTTTCATTCTCCCCCCCCCCCCCGCCTTCCCTGCTGGATGAATTTACAAAGGTTTTCTGCAATTCTTGGTGATTTTCCATTGCCCCCATGAATGAGACTGAAGAGTTTAGTGCACAGCTTAAAAAAGTGATTTACTGCTGCCGAATGTAATTCTAAATCAGGATGTATCCTGATTATCACACATGTTTTGTCACCGGCACCACCGGCCGTGTGAATCCTGGGTAACTTCCAGCTAGAATCTAAGCTCAGCGGGCTAATTTGCAAAGCCATGAGCTTCCCAGTTTTGAAAAGAGGACGGCTGAGCTCGGATTCTAGCTGGAAGTTACCCAGGATTCATCTAGTGAGTGCCGTCAGCGGCAAAATGGGTGCAATAATATCAAGATACATCCTGAACTAGAATTGAATTCAGCAGTAGTAAGTCACTTTTTTTTAGCTGTGTGCTGAACTCCAGAGACTACCATTGAATCTCTCTCTCATCTCTCTTTCTTTCTGCCTAGTTTTTTAAAATTCTCTGCTACACAAAAAGGCATTTTTGTTCCTTTTCTCAAAAATGGAGATTCTTGGTCTTTTTACACAAACCTTGAAAGCGAAGCAAGATGCTTTTTTGTAGGGCCAAAAGACATCTGATCATGTTGTAGGAAAATGTGTGAAACTTGGAGCGGTAGTTTTGCACAGAACCTTAATGATTCTGACCTCCAGTAGGGATTCTGACATGATTCTCAAGTGAAGCCAGAACTCCTTTGTAATTATAAATAGGACCTGTGTTTTTCTAGCACTGCAGGGGTCACTCTTACATACTTAGTTATTTCTTCCAGATTGTCCCCTCTAGAAAGAAAACAATACTGTCAAATTTTCTGATTATAACCTCACATATTAATTAGAGAAGAGCCCTTTTGCTTTATCTGGCAGTTCAAATCCCTCACTAGAGAACTATTGGATTTTTTCCCCATATCTGGATTGTATGCTTTCTGGGAAGGGAACTTGTCAGTAAATAAATATTTTTTCCCAATGTTTTTTTTGTGTTTTTTTTTGTTGTTGTTTTTTGACATTTTACTCCAAAGTGTTGTGAGTTTCAGACAGAAAACAGACTTCATTTCTCCAGGTCATTAATTTGCTGCAACTTTGTTTGAGTGGAGTAGTATTGTGGTTTGAGTGTTGAAATACAATGTGAGGAGACCAGGGTTTGAGTCCCCACTTAGTTGTGGAAATGCACTGAGTGAGTCTGAGCAAGTCACACCCTCCCTCAACTTGAGAGGAAATAATAAATAAATAAATAAAATTTATTTATACCCCACCCCTTTGAGATCAATCCAGGTGGCTTACACGATAAAATGCCATTACATCAATAAACAAACTGCATGCCTTCCCCCTTAAAAAGATATTAAATCAGTTACAATTTAAAACCAGCAATTAAAACTATATCAATACAACAACAATAAGCAGAGCAGGATAGTGCAGTATACTCCTGGGAAACCACAGGGAATCCTTAACTAGGGTTCCTGAGGCTGGGATTATTTATCCGCAATATACTACTGGGAAGGCCTGCCGGAAAAGATCCATCTTGACAGCCTTTTTAAAGCTGTCCAAAAATGTCAGTTTATTAGGATCTCATCTGGCAGGCCATTCTGCAATTTGGGGTCGACAACAGAAAAAGCCCTGTGGGAAGTAGCTGAAAGCCTAGATATTTGAGGCTGTAGCAAATTTCTCCCAGAGGACCGGAGAGCGTGGGGAGGATTATAGGGGAGGAGGCGGTCCCTGAGATAGCCTGGACCCAAGCCATTTAGGGCTTTAAAGGTGATGACCAACACCTTGTACTGGGCCCGGAAACTGATAGGCAGCCAGTGGAGGGATCTTAGTACTGGAGTAATATAGTCCCTCCTGGATGTTCCTGACAATAGTCTGGCCACCATGTTCTGTACTAGATGTAATTTCTGAACCAAGCACAAAGGTATCCCCATGTAGAGCACATTACAGAAGTCTAGATGAGAGGTTACCAGTGTGTCAACAACAGTCTTGAGATCCCTTACTTCCAGAAAAGGGCGCAGCTGGCGTATCAGCCGAAGCTGATAACAGGCACTCCTGACTGTCGCATTTACCTGATTAGTCATCAGGAGGGATGAGTCAAGGAGTACCTCCAGACTGTGAACACAGTCACTGGGGGAGAGTGTGACCCTGTCCAGGACTGGAGGTTGCAGTCCAATTGTTGGTTTCGGGGCTGCTACCGTGAGCACTTCTATCTTGTCTGGATTCAGCTTCAATCTGTTTTTCCTCATCCAGCCCATTACTGCTCGAAGACATTCATTGAGAGAGGAGACACCATCAGAATTTGAGGCCGATGAACAAGACATGGAGAAATAGATTTGGGTGTCATCAGCATACTGATAGCACCCAGCCCCATAACTCCGAATAATCTCACCCAGTCGCTTCATATAGACGTTAAATAACATCGGGAACAGAATAGCACCTTGTGGAACGCCACAGGTGAGTTCTCTTTTGCTCAAATGGCTGTCCCGAGCAGCACCCTCTGGGACCTGCCCGAGAGGAAGGGCCGGAACCACTGCAGTGCAGTGCCTCCGATACCCAACCCCCTCAGATGGTCCAAGAGGATGTATCAATTGTATCAAAAGCTGCTGAGAGGTCTTAAAGTACCAACAGGGTCACACTACCCCTGTTGATGCTCAGACGCAGATCATCAGTCAAGGCAACCATAGAAATCATAGAAATCATAGAATCATGGCAGTCTCAACCCCAAGGCCTGTCCTAAAGCCCGTTTGAAATGGGTCCAGATAATTGGTTTCATCCAAGACAGCTTGGAGTTGAAGAGCAACTGCCCTCTCGATCACCTTTCTTAAGAATGGTAATAAAGAGACTGGCCTATAATTTTGCATGTCCAGGGGGTCCAGGGAAGGACATGATGGAATATGGCCTTACCTGAAGGACGCATTGATGATTTCTGTGAGGAACTTCATCAGTGTATCCCACCCTCCCGGACGGCCAGCCATGATGGGCAGGGGTCGAGAGGGCAAGTTGTTTTCCTCATGCTACCAAGGCGCTTGTCCACATCATCAGCACTCACAGATTGAAGCTGATCCATGATAACTTCATCGATGGAGGCACTGGACACCTCATTTATGGTTTCTGTTACTGGCATCTAAGTCAGCTCTTATCTGAGAGATTTTATCTGCAAAGTAGTTGTTAAACGCATCACAGCAGGCCGTTGTCGGGTTAAGTAAGGGTTTTGGTGCAGGAGGTACCTGCGTCCTCTCCCTTACCATCCTGAACAGCTCTGCTGGGCAGGACTCTGTGGACACAATATGTGCAGAAGGGAAGGATCTTTTTGCTGCACATATTGCCTCCTGATAGGACCAAAAAAAGATCCTATGGTGAGTTCTATCAGCTAAGAGCTGAGTCTTCCGGCATTTGCGCTCTAGTCGTTGTCCAAACTGCTTCATTTTCCTAAGCTCTGGTGTAAACCATGGCCTACGATTCGAGGGCAGACCATTCTAATAGGCCCACCACCCCCAGCAGGGTGGATGCAGACTCTAAGTTCTGTCTTTACCAGGAGGTGGTCCGTCCATGACCTCCGCCCACAGATACTCCTGTTCCGTACTAAAAATGTTTGTCATGGTCTCCATGAACTCCTGAGCCGCACCTGTAAAACTGGTCTCAGACGGAATGTTGAAGTCTCCCAAGACTAATAGTCTGGGGGACTCCAACAACAGCTCTGAGACCAGCTGTGTCAGCTCGGTTAGGGAGTCTGCTAGGCAACGGGGTGGTCAATAGACTAGCAGAATCCCCAAACTATCCCTGGTCCTCAATGGCAAATGTCCACTGAAAATATATTGCAAACAAAACAAATACACCAAAACCTAGTATAGGGTGACCATAAGTTGTAAAGGACTTGAAGGCACAAAACAACAACTTAAGTGATTCCCAAAATAAGTGGTAAAATGAACTTCTGAATGAATTATTGGTCTTCTTTGAAAAGGGGATTTCTCTCCTCTAGTTATTCTGCTAGTATCCATAATTATGATACTCTACAGTCTGTGGCAAAGGAAAGAGCATTCCTGAATTTCCACAAAGCATCTCAAAACAGATCCTGGTGAAAACATAAAGGCACAATAATCACCCCCCCCCCCCTTTAAAAAAAAAACAGCTTTGTAATAGAGAAGAAATAAAACAGTCAATATTGAGGAAATTTTGAATTGAAATTTCCCTTTCCAATTCAGTACAGGACTGAATTGTTTTCCAAAAGAAAAAGTATTTCTGTAAACATATTCATCTGCTTACCTTTCTCAAGATTTCAGTGAGAACCTGCACATGTATGCCCTAGCAACATCAGATTGTTATCAATAAATGTAAATAATAAATTTTTAAAAGATGACAAAAGTTATTAATGAGAAAAAACCCACATGCTAGGAAAGGGTGTAGTAGTTTGTTTTTGTCTGCATCTATTGGGAAGGACAAGACTCTGCGCAGCCCTCTCTTCTCACCTCTGGTGGGTTAACTGAGTTCAGACAACTTCAGTACTTTGAACTCAGTTGGCAGCAACTGAAGTAAGCAAAGTGGGGAAAGTGGGAGGAGGAAATAGAAACTCGGACATTTTAAAAGCAGCTGAGGGGTCATTCACACGTCTTTTTTTACGGGAATATTGCAAATAACATCACTAATACATTCTGGATTTGTTATTCACAACATGGAACTGCATTTTTCCGGGAACCACATGGCTCTACATCTCTGCACGTTCAATTGTTCACATGTGTGGACATCCTTCCCTTGTCCCCACATCCACCGGCACTCTCAACCATACAGAGACTCTTCCTCCTGCACACTCAATGGGGTTGGCATCCCTTGTTCTCTTCCTGCTTTCCCTCTCTTTTTCCCTCTTTTCTCCCCAGCAGTTCTGCTGGGGAAGAGCCAGCACTTTCTTGACTGTGTGGGCTGTCAATGATGTGAATGCATTTAAAACCCATTAAAGGCATGGAGAGTTTTATCCCAAGTGTATTAGTGTCTATTTGCATAATTGTTCACACAGTCAACAATGCAAATAGTTTGTAAAAACTCAGGGAAAAGGTTGATATCGGGTATCCAGGGGTAAGTGGGGTTTTTTGGCAGTGCCCCCCCCCCAACTTAATTGAGTGCATTCGGGATGTGAATATTGAAGATTTAACCCAGACTCATCCTGGATTATTTTCATAGTGTGAATAACCCCTAACTTGCCAGAGGATTAACTCGGTATCCCTGTTAAATTGAAACAATTAGGTATGTAGTTTCGGCTTTGGGGGCACACGGCCAGCTGCCTTATGTTTTTTTAAAGGTGTGAAAGCGATGCATGAATTCCTGGACTATCTTCTGTACAGCAGGTATCGAGTTAACTATGCTTTTGGTAGGAAATTCCTAAACAACAAGATGCTGAGCTGATATGTACATTTAGCTTTACATGTCCTATTCTGTGTAAAACACCTATTTAAGCATTTAGCAGCTGATACTTTCACTGTGTTCTCCAGACTGTTGTAGTTTCCATGATGTTGAGGGTGTATGCTGAATTATAAGTGGGTGAAATCCACCTTGGGATTTTCAGGCAAAGATGCCCATGTTAGTTCTGTGCCCCCTCAAGGTATGACTTCAGCCACAGAATAAAGAAAGAAAAAAAAATCTATCTCTCCTCGCCTCCCGACTCTTCTGATGCTGTGCATCCTATTTATTTGATTAGAGTGCAGAATCTTTGTAAGAGATTACAGTTCCCAAACCAAAACTTTTTGTGGTGTAGTTTTTTCCTAACTGTAGATTGCAGTGCAATTTCTTTTGCTTTGTTGGAGTTGCCAGCAGGGGTGGGTATCTTTTCTCCCACAGTCCCTCTGTTCTTCTGATGCAAAGTAGTGATGGTGTTGATGCTTAAGAATATCTAGCTTGCAAATGTGGCAGCACAAATTTGCTTGGCTCACAAGACAGGAATGTAGTTTGAATCCAGCTCCCCTGCCCCTTAAAATGGCCTTCCACTTGCAAATTAAATCCAAAGAATGGTTCCTGGGGTGCCTCTTTTGTGCCTGGTCAGTCCTGTGTGTGTGAGAGAAGGCAGGTTGTTCATAATATCAATCTGAACTGTACAAAAACAAAACGGGTGAGACTTCACTGAACTACGTGACTGCTCTGTCCTGCCAGGACCATGCCTTGACATTTACTGGGACTGAGTTTAGGCTACATCTGAAAGAAGCTGGGTGGAAAATGTCAGAGCTCCTCTGAAGCATGTAGGTTTCCCACATGGCTTCTGCAAATGCTGCTGCTGCTAGCATCTCCTCACTCTGTGTTAGGAGTGGCAGGGTCAGGATGTGCAAGAACCTGCAAACCTTATTCTTTGTTCGTATTTAGCATCCAATGGTGCTTGTATTTGGATATCCACATCCATTTTCAGTCCGAGGAACATCACCAGCTTTGGAGTAATTTATATTTAAAAAAGTTCACATCTGCTCTTTTTGCCATTCAATTTTTGTTTATTTTGTTTTATTTTGTTTTCAGAAAGGCTACAGTCATTGTCCTAGTTACTGTTTGGATGGGACACCACCAATAAATACCATGTAATGTAGGCTCTATTTCAGAGGAAGCAACTGACAAAACCACCTCTGAATATTTCTTGCCTAAGAAAACCCTATAAAATTTACAGGGTTACCATAAGTCAAAATGTGACTTAAAGGCACACACCCACACACACACCGGACACAGAGATATAGTTGCTGTGCAGCATAGTAATAGGAGAAAGTTTTCCTGGCAGATCAGGGAGGGACATTTTCTTGTTCCAGATGTCCCTCTTTTTGTGCCATTGAAAGCAAGCAAAAATACTTAGAGAAAGAGTGTAGACTATATGGTTTTCCTCAGGGGGAATAAACCCTACAGCAATGGATTTTGAAACTTCCTTGATCTTCCATTCTGAAATTATTCAGAAGAATGTGTCTTCCATTTGTAGGGATGTATTCATACTGACATTTAATTTAAGTTGGTCTCTATAAAAACATATTGCATGGTACCTTTGGTTTCCTGGCTAGCTGAGTGATGTATAGCTGCAGGACATTGAGTTTGAGATTATATACATTTTTTATTCATAAAGCCTCCTCATTTGTCAACTACTATGATAAATTGGAGTTCCAGTAACTGCTGCACTTCTACATTTTCAATGAAGGCTACAGCTTGTTACAATTCCACTGTAGTATATATGCTGCTTTCAAAATCCTAGTGTAGATACTATTTTCTGCAGAGAGTATTCAAGCAGATCACAAAAGTGAAAATCCTTATTCTTGTTCAAAATCCCAGCCCACTTACTCCAGTCTCGAAAATGTGGGTATATAATCTCTAACGCAATGTCCTGCAGAAGAAGGTTTTAATCATTCATTTATTTATTAATTTATTATGATACTATCTGGCTGAATTACTGATAGTGAGGAAAGTGAGAAATCAACTTTGGGCATGCCTTTCTTTTTTATATATGTGCAAATGAACTTGTTGGTCAGAGATAATATTTGTATCTAGTGACCTCTTTCTTTAGGAACAAAACAAGTCTTTAAAAAGTATGTGCTGTGGGAGTCAAATAAACTGTGCATACAAGGCCTGTTCATGGATTCTGGCTTCTACAGTGGGTCCTTGGTATCCACTGGGGTTTGGTTCCAGAACCCATTGTGGATACCAAAATTTGTAGATGCTCATATGCCATTATGTACAATGACATAGCAAAATGGTGTCTCTTATGTAAACTGGCAAAATTAAGGTTTGCTTTTAATGGTTTTGTTTGTTTGTTTGTTTTAGTATTTTCAAAATGTGGATGGTGGAATCTGTGGACAAAGAAACCGTGGATATGGAGGGCTTGACTGTATATGATATTTCTATGCTATTTTATCAATTTTTTTGCTTCATTCCATTTTTCATTATTGTTGTTATTGCAGTTTGTGCTGGCACTGAGAACAAGCTGAGCTCACTGTCTGATCTGGAGCAACAGTATCGTGCACTACGCAAGTACTATGAGAACTGTGAGGTAGTAATGGGCAACTTAGAAATCACCAGCATTGAACATAATCGAGATCTTTCTTTTCTTCGGGTAAGTGGTATTTCTCTTCCTTTAAAATATATGTGAGCAGACATTTGCTGTTGTACTGACATACTGATGCACAGAGATTTTTAGGTAGGTGCGTTAGAGCTTGTCTGTTGTTGGAACCAAATCTGGCCCTGAAAGATGCCAGATTGTCTTGACTAAGATAGTTTAGAAACTGGTATGGAGGAACCAGGAGAGTACTTGGCTGACCACAACTCATTCCCAGCTCGTAGCAGTTTTCCAGGAAAACGAGTTTCTGACTATATTGTACAGGCTTATATGTGTATATGTGTATAAGCCCCCTGTCATATTTTCTATCAACTTCAAGCTTACAGTGCTTGTTTTTCATAGCAGACGCCTCTGCTGTTCCTTTTGCTTGTAGTCTGCTAAATAAAGGGCTGACTGAAATATTATTTGAGGAGGCTGATAAACCTGAAGAAACCAGAGCAGCAGGTGGCAAATACACAGAATCTCTCTGTGTTCTTTTTTTGTAGTAACAGTTAGTAAAGATTTCACGTATGTGTTTATTTTTACCTGAGACTGCCCCCACACAGATGTCTAGGCGGAAAATAGCAGCTCTAGTTAATGTGATAAATTATAGCCATTAAAATGGAAAACAAAACAGAGAAAAAGACGTTTTCAGAGGGAGGGGGGGAAAGAAATAAAAGGTGGCATGTTTATGCTAATAACTTGACATTCATTAGCTTGAGGATGCTACTTATTTCATTCTTTAAAAACATTTTAATAACCTGACAAAGGTAGCAGATGGGATATAACCAAGAACCAAACTACTTGTCACTTTTAACATGCAAAATTCTGAAATTATGGCTGTTCTTTCTGAAGTTTCCATTCTTATGATAGTGCATGCCTTCTTTTGACATGAAATGGTTTTCAAATGTGCTACTTCTCCTTTAGTATCCACTGGAATGTGTATTTCAGTTTACAGCACCAGTAGAAATGAAGGCCAGAAAGAATAGGAAGATGAAAGTAAAGAATGGGAAAATATGCATTCAGATCAGTTTCGTTGGGAAATGAGGACTAAAGGGTAGCTGATGGGTTCCATGTTAATGTGTGAATTTCCTCCAGGGCTTAGTCGAAATTTTAAAAGGAACCATCTATGGTCCTAAACCCTACCGCAAAATGTGTTCAGTCTCTTGGGTAGCTCCTTTAAAGTTGTACTAAAACCTGGAGTGGATCGATATAGAAACAAGTAGTTGCTAGCGATGCAGGAAAAGGGCATGCATGGGGGGGGGGGGGAACAGGTTTTGAGGAGGGACTAAAAGGAAAAGAGAAAGGAGGTGTTATGTAAATACTCTGTAAGGAGCACAAACGACAGTGACATATATTGCTAGGTCATTAATATTGTCAGTTTATTAATATGCTTACTTCAGATTTCCTGAGTACTAAGAATTATTGCACAAACATAGCATTTACTTGGGTTTGGTTTCATTTGAGAAAAGATCTCTGGAGGCTCATGGCATTTTGTAAGATTTGGAATTATTTAGAATTACTGTATTTACTATTTGTATAGCACTTTGGCAATCGCTTAGCGCATGAGCCAAATACTTGGTCTCATTCTTGCATTTAAATCTGGGGTGAGAATTCTGTAGCCCTGGAGACACTGTTGAACTTTCCGAAGCCCTGCCAGTGAGGAGGAATGCTGGGAGTTGCAATCCAACAATATCCAGAGGGCCACTCAGTTCCCAATCCTTTTTTATGGTTCTCCACATATAAGCCCCAGTTCATGTTCTGCAAGGTAGAAGACATGAAAGGAGCAGCCTTTGCCTCTCTTGGGAAGGAGTTTCCAGCTTGGGAGTGAACATAGCAATAGCAATAGCAAGTACATTTCTATACCACTTATCAATGCATTTATGCATTCCTTAAACTGGTCCCGTCAGCCGTCTACCAGCAGCTGTTTCTGAACACTACCCAGAAATCAGCTCCACATAGAGTAGTCCAAATACGATGCATCCATGGCATCAAATATTTGCAAGATCCTATTACCAGACTGTCTTCCTGGTTGCTACTGAATACACATTTCTCAATTCAAGTCTGTATCGGGGATCAAAGCTATTTCCAAAGATCTATAGTTGTTGTTTTTATTATTGAATCAAACTATTCTTGATTCCATCAGAGCAGAGCCTTTAATATAGTTACAGGCAAGAGACACTTCAAACCCTGAAGCATTAGAGTACAATTGTCTTAAAATAATAAATAAATGTTCAGTTCTATTCAAGAGCAAACCAGACAGCTTCAGACACTACAGCTATATGCAATGCTTAACCTCATGCAAGATGGCAGCCAGTGTGTTAGCTTGCTACAATTTTAGACTACTTACTGAATGCTTAAGTCAAACATTTATACCTAGTAAGGCATGTGAGGTATTTAGAACTGATATGCTGCTGAATTTATAAAATGAAATATGAAAAGCAAAGCTTTCAAAATCAATTTTCAAATTCAAAACTTCTGTCATGAGATGATGATGAGGATGAGGATGATTTACATTTATTTGTATAGTGCTGCGGGCTTCATATAGCCGTTTACAAAGGAGAGAAAACAACAATCCAAAATAGAAACAAAAGCCTGCCTGCAGAGCACAATCTAAAACCACAAATGAGATAATAACATTAATAAAATATTACTATAACAAAGTTAAAACAATACTTTAAAAACATAAATTAATACAAATAATATGGTCATAAAATCAAGACGAAAGTTGGAAGGCTTCCCTGAATCCCTGAATAGAATAGTCTTTAATTTAGACTAAAAATAGTCTAAAGAGGTGGTGTTTAATTCTAACAATGGCTAGCTCATAAAAAAGAACATTTATCTCCATGTTTAGCTGCTTATCAGATGGTCAACATATGATCTGCTTTGACATCTAAATCAAAGTATTTGGGCCTAATGAAAGTTAATGTATATGTTTTGATCCGCACATTAAGCCACTTTTAACTATTAGCGTGTCTCAGGAAAAAATGGCAGGGCCAAATCTTCTTGAATCTCACCTGTATTCCTGTGTGACCAAAGCTGTCTATTTTGAATATAATTTGCAGATTATATCTGAATGGTGAAATATCAATCATATTGTCATGTTCTTTTGTATTGCAAATAATCTGAACAGTTCAACATGGCAGAACTGATCAACACTGAAATACTACCCACACCTTTTCTACTTTTAGACTGGGGTGCACATTCTAGTTTTGTATTCTTTTGTGTGCTAACATTATATTGTTTAAATAAGAATGGTTGGTTCTTTACATTAAAAAAATAATCTGATTGTTTTATGTCAATTCATTCTCTGAAGTTAAACATAGACTCTCTTTCTGTCTATTCCCTGCATTAAACTGTTCAGCTTCCTATTCTTTTTTCAGCCTACTCTGGTCATGTTTCCAGATCACATAATCTCTCTGTGGTTAAAATATTCTAATACCATGGCTTTTCTGCAGCCTCAGACTGCATTCATTTTATCAGCTGTGTTTAAAATGTGCTGTTTAATCCTCTGTCAAGTAAAAAAGAATGACCAAACCAATCCAGTATGGGGATGAGAAATACCCTAAGAACGGGAGACAAATAACTGGTGGAAGTTTTTACGTTTTTATTTATTTCCTGCCTTCCTCCCAAATGGGACTCAACAGTGGCTAAGCATTGTGGCTTTGCAATTTTTTTTTTCAAAAGGCTTTTATTGAGCCCTTCCTCTTCAAGTAAAACAACACAGTTATACATTAGGCATTAGGGTCAGTAATATCCCATAGGGTAAAGTATCCACACAACAACAACTACAATTTCCCTGCCTCTCCCCATTTATCAAGTTGGGGAACACAACAAATTTTTCTTTTCCTACCCATTGGTTGGTCCTACCCAGATGGTGTTGCTCTTTTTAGGGAAAAACAAGATTATTATTATTATTATTATTGTTGTTGTTGTTGTTGCCTGTCCCACCAAAAGATTGACCAAATTCCTGATCCTTCCACTCTACCGTCACTTGCCCTCCTTCGTTTCCTTCCTCTATTTTAACCTAGTCCACACTGTTATTTGGAGGAAGGTCAAGCAATTCGTAATGGTGAATTTAAAGAGACACTATATTTTTATCTAAAAAAACATCTAGCAGGAGCCATGTTGGCCATATAGCAAATCCAATAACATCCAAACAATGATACCTTTATTGGGACAACCAAAATGCACAATTACATGTTGCAAGCTTTCAAAGTAAAATTGGCTTATCTGTTAGCTTTGTTATGTTTACAAGAGTGACCTTTGAGTGAAGTTAGTAGCAATGTAGCTTTGCTATTCTGTATTGGGATTAAACAAATACAGTGGTTTTACGGCTGTTGCAGAAGAGAAACTTTGAACTGGCAATAAGTAATAGGAGTAAATCACTTTTGTTGAATTGGTCAGAAGAATCAAGTGTGATTTAGATGTTCCATAAGTAACATAATTGGTCATTGTCCTTTTTAAAGGACAATTAGATAAGTACTGAGGTACCAACTGCTGGAATAATCTCAGTTTTTCACATGCGGTGGTGCTGGCTTTGGGATGAAGATATTTTGAACCACACTTGTATATGTAGGGGAGATTTTTTTTAATTGTAGTGGAAACCATGTTAAATATTTTATAAGCTCAGCACTGCAGCACCAAAAATAGAGGTGAATGAATATATTTATTTGGATGAGAAAGACCACTGGATAATTCCTGCTTAGAGTTGTTGAAGGACTGGCATTTGGTAGGGTGTTCCATGTATCCAAGTCACAATATTCTAGTGAGAGTAACACAGGCAGAATAAACCTCATGGTTTTCCAATAGATGAGAAATTAAATCCTTTTCAAGTATATTTTTCAAGATAAGGTTAATAGATAACAGAAAAATATTATATTTAACCTTCCAGTTTCACATTTCTGTGTGTTTCTCTTCAAATTCTTTAAAGGTATTCATTCTGTTTTTCTCCCCTCTGGCAAAAAGAATACAAGCTTTTAGGAATTATTCATTTGATTTGTAACAACCCCTTGCAATGACAGGATCTTAAAATAGTATACTTTCACATGCAGCTTGAGTGACCCAACTGCAGTGCTCAAAATGAGTCTTGTGGCTGTGACCTGACATGAGAGATAATGCATGGGCTTATTTTGAGTTGGAAACAATGCAGGATCATAGGTATACAGGCTGACTTGGCTTGTAAGGAGTTGTATCAGAACTTTTCATGGAAAAGTTTTTGATGTGTTGTATAGCTGGCTATAGCTTCAGGGAGAAGACATATAAATGTTGAACAACTTTTTTTTGTCCCAGGGCCCCATGCAGTGAAATGTGGTTGGGCAGTGTGCTGTCCTCTTTCCTCACCAGTAGCAGGTTCAAGGTATCTCCGTCCTTCCTGAGCCCTCATTGGCTGTTGGGCCTATTTAAGGCTGTGTAAGGCGCGCGTCGGCGCCATTGCCAGTTCTGCTCTGGGGGTCAGCAGATTAGAGGCTTTGCTGCCTATTTCGCCACACAGTAGGGGGCGGGGCTTTGGGTCTGACGGCCTTCCTCGCTACCAAGTAGGTGGGTCATTTTGTTGGTGAGGACATCCTTGCCACCTCCCCACTTCTTGGCAACAATCACCCGCTCCCTCAGGTTTGTTGCTAAGGGACTGGTAGACAGGGTTCATGTTTTTTTGAGAAGGCCTTTTTGTTTTGTTTTGTCCTCCTTTTTAGTCTTAATAATTAATAATTGTTGTACCTGTGGCCTTGGCCCCTTCTGATCACACATCCGGTGTTTGGAATTTTGGCTTCAAACTGTTTTTTCAACTGCACCGTGCTGCCAGCTTCAACCCTGCTGGGCACATGCCTTTGTGACTGCAAATGTTCTTCGGCACGGTGCTTGCGGCTTCGGCCCTGCTGGGCACATGCTCTCTACTTGGTTGGTGATTATTGCACTGCTGATTTTACGTGGTGCACGTGGCTTTGGCCCTGCTGGGCACGTGATTTGTAACCAGTGCTTGTGACTTGACAACGGCGAACTGTAATCTACTTGGTGCTCGCGGCTTCGGCCCTGCTGGGCATGCGTTTCCCTTCACCTTTGAGCAGATTTGCGATACTTTTTTCTTGTTGACCACAATCATGATCTTAGTGTTGTCAGACCAACTGATTTCAACATGCCACCAAAATCAAGGAAGTCAAGTGGTGCTTCACAAGCTACCAGTTCTTTGCGAAAACAAATTGCAGGTCCTGGGAAGAGCTAGCTCCAGGGACTAGGACATGCCCAGCGCGTACGTCTGCCCGTAGACAGGGGAGTTTGACAGTCGTGGTGGATCCTGTGACGACAGTCATGGTCCAGGCCCATCCTCCCACATTGAAGGCGTCTTCGATCATTAGTCAAGAGATGGCTCCAGAACTGACACGGTTCTTCTCAGAAATCATCGCTAAGGCCATGGCAGCCTCCCAAGTATCGATATCTGCTGGTGTTGCAATGTCTGGATCTGGATCCCGGCAAGGCGATAGGGAACGACAGTTGGCAGGTGATGTCCCCAGCCTGGGACCCAGCTCTTCAGCTTCGACCTCCGTTGCTCGGGTGGATGTCTCCAGCTCAAGTTCTTCATCCAGCTCTAGCTCTACATCTTCGAGTTCGGAGGACGACGAGCTTATTACGGGAACCTCTGTGACTGGTGGCAAAAGGAAGAAGTGCAAGAGAAAAAAGAGTAAATGGAACAGGACTGCATCTGAGTCTCGTTTGGGACATGCTGGGGAGGGGGGTGTTTCACAGGTTGTGCCTACAGGTAGAGAAGGTTTCTGGGTGGATCATGCTTTGGTCCCTGGGTTACCCCGTTGGGCTATCCGGTGCCGGTCCTGGCATCCTAGCCTCCAAGGTGTGTGGGTGGACCCACGGGCCTTGGACATCCCTCCCTTGGCTCCTGGTGAGCGTCCTCCTGGATCTCACCTTTCAAAAAAGGTGCAAAATCAAATTTTAACGAGTTGTTTCACTGACATTTTCACACTATTGCAACCAAAAAGGGCATGATGCCCTTGCTGTTACATCCACCAAACAGGCCAAAAAACACCCTAAGGTAATAATAATAATAATAATAATAAGAAGAAGAATATTTATTTCTATTCTGCCCCTCTGAACAAGCAATCGGGGCGGAGTACAGCAGAGGTTAAAACAATATCAAGTTAAAATACCCCTTCCTTACCCTTACCACCCTCCCTTAAAAAAGAATTAAATCACAGTAGAGCTAAAACATAATAGATTAAAATAGCAACACTCAATAGTAGGGAGTGGACCCAGCTTAGGTTGTATGGGGAAAAATGCAGGAAAAGATTTAAAAAGCCCTTAAAACCTAGGTATGGAGCTGGGGATATTCACATTCTCTGGGAAGGCTTGCCGGAAGAGATGCGTCTTTAGGGCTCTTTTAAAGCCTTCTAAAGATGTAATGAGACGCATCTCGTCCGGCAGGTCATTCCACAACTTGGGGGCGACAGCCAAAAAAGCCCTCTGGGAGGTCTGTACCAGCTTGGTCTTTATGGGTTGAAGCAGGTTCCTCCCAGAGGACCGGAGTGTGCGGGGGGGTTCATATGGGAGGAGGCGGTCCCTTAGATAAGATGGGCCCAAGCCATGACGGGCTTTAAAGGTTAAAACCAACACCTTGTACTGTGCCCGGAAACTGATCGGCAGCCAGTGGAGGGCTTTTAGCACAGGAGTGATATGCTCTCTTCTGGATGTTCCAGCCAGAAGCCTGGCTGCCATATTTTGGACCATTTGTAGTTTCCGGGTTAGGCACAAGGGTAGCCCCATGTAGAGTGCATTGCAGTAGTCCAAATGTGAGGTTACCAGCGCGTGTATCACAGTTTCCAGATCCCTCCTCTCCAGGAAAGGGCGCAGCTGGCGTATCAGCCGAAGCAGAGCATACGTTCTCCAATTGGCTCGAAGGGTTCACTATCTACAGGGCTGTTATCCCAATGGCATTCCTCGAGAGAGCTTGTCACTTGGATTGCCACATGCTTCACATTCTTAGAGCCAGAGCTGTAGCTGGTGAGGCAGCTGCTATCGCCTATGATGCAGCCTTTTGTCTGCCGGCTTCTCAGAGCTCTAGAGAGCACTGGGATCTTACTCACAACGAAATTTGGTTTCTTGAGGTGGGCCCTCTGACCAGGTCCAAAGGGGCCACCAGACTGGATGGTAAGAGGGAGCGTAAGTTGGTCTGCTGGAAATTTAATGTGGGAAGGTGCTCAAGGTCTCACTGCAGATATGACCACATCTGTGAACTTGTTGCTGATGTCCAGATCCAGACCTTATGCTTTGGGCCAACCCTATGGTTTTTTGTTGTTCTGCATGTGGGGAACAGTTAATAAAGTTGTGGCCTTTTTTCCTCCATCCAGTTTTCTGTGTTTATTGGGGGGGGGGGCTGACCTGCGCGGCAAATGCACTGTGTAGGGAAAAAGCTGGCTTAAGTCTCACTTCAACAAAAAACAATCTAGTATATAAAAGATCCAAAGCTCTAGTGGCAAATGCACTTAAATTGAAAATGGATTTATTAGGTTGTAAAGCCAAGTGTACAGCTTCCTTCGGGACTTGATGGTGAGGTATTAAGATTTGGCTTCAATGATGAGTGTAATGAATTTTAAAGGCTGGTCACAACCTTAATTAGGAATCCAAAAATAACATTTCACGGTATATATTGATGGACTTTGCTCAGGGGAATCAGAGGGGTCATTAAGGCTTGTTTATGCAGATCCTCCTCCTTGCTGTCTATTTCCTTTCCCTTCGGGGAACAAAGCTCATATCTTCTGAACAGGAGGGAATGCAGAGGCATGCTATATGATAAGACATCCATGGGGTGGTCACCATAACTGAATAGAATAATGTTAGGTTCTGCCTTGAGTCATTTCTGTTACTGTTCTTTTTTCCCTTTTTCTTTCTTTTTCTTTTTTACCTTCTTTAAGCCAAGTTCTCCCCTTGTAGTAGCCGAAAGTGAAACTTAACAAAATTGGTGTTCAAAGGATTGAATAATGTTGCATTGTAATGCATTGATTTAGTGTCTTGGATCAATGAGTTTAAAAGCTGAAAGAAACAGAAGATAAAGCCTTTAATTGTAAGCCATCAGGGGGCAGCGGGGGTGGCGGAGACTGGAAGCTTAGTGAACTGGTTTTCCTAAACCGGATCAATTTTAAAGGTTTCCACTGTGGATGCCTGCAGGCAGGCTTTGAAAGTTCAGAGAATCCAACATAAATGTTTATACTGCAACATTTAACAATATTACTAGTAGGCCCCTCTGCAATCTGATAGTAACATTAAGCTCACTTGCTAATTAGAGGCTTATTTGTGGAGAACTGTGAAACCTATTGTAAGTAACAACAAGGACTGCAGATTGAGGAAGGCAGCTGGTCATATTCTGTTACAAAGGAAACTGGACCTTGAATGATTCTTTTAGAATATCTACCACAAAACACATTGTTTCATTTTCAGCTCTGATGTCAAGGATGTAAAACAGCACAATTTTTTTTTAAAAAAAAATGTCCTCCTTTACATTTAAATTGGGACTGATACCCTATTTTAATTAAATATAATCCTTCAACAATTAAAAGGTTGAAGTATTAATCTGTTGTGCAACTTCTTACTTTTAATATGTGGGTGATAACTGACAGCAAGTGTGAAGACTAAATTAGCTTCACAGTAACTGTGGCTGCATCTGCACTGCAGAAATAATCCATGCCATGGCTCCATCCTATGGAATCCTGGGATTTGTAGTTTATTGTGGCACTCTAACAGAGAAGGCTAAATGTTTCACAAAACTACAATTCACAGAATTCCATAGCATTGAGACATGGCAGTTAATGTGGTGTCAAACTGTTTCTCTTCCAAGGTGACCATGGGCTAGTCACTCTTTCCCTGTCTGCCATACCTCACAGGATTCTTGTGATGACAAAATGAGTAAAAGAGGTAGTATTCTACCTGCTGAAGTGATTTGGAATTCTGCAGCTAGGCAGATAGGGTTTGAGCCTTGTTAGCATCATGGCTCTTTTTCTACTACCTTCTATCTTTCCTACAGTTATTGTCTTTTCTAATTATGATGTGGCCAAAGTACAATAGGCTCAGTTTAATAATTCTGGTTTCCAGGGAGAGTTCAGTCATGATCTGTTCAAGGACCCATTTGTTTGTCTTTTGGGCCATCCAGCTATCCTCATCTCTCTTCTCCAGCACCACATCTCAAATGAGTTGATTTTCTTTCTGGCAACTTTCTTTACTGTCTAGCTGTCACATCCATACATAATGATGAAGAATACAGTGGCTTGGACAATTCTGACAATATATTCAGTTATGTATCTTTACACTTTAGGATCTTGCCTCGTACTTTTATGGCTGCCCTTCCCATTCCTAGTCTTAATATTTTTGACTGCAGTTTCCTTACTTATCAAAGCTTGAACTAAGATATGGGAATCTTTTAACTATTCTTATTTCCTCATTATCTAGGCTGAATTAATGTAGATCCACAATGCCATTATTTTTATTTTCTTTATGTTCAGCAGCAAGCCTGCTTTTTCACTTTCTTCCTTGACCATTCTTAGTAGTTGTTCCAAGTCTATGATGTTTTCTGATAGTAGTATGTTGTCTCCCACATATCTTAGATTGTTGATGTTCCTTCCTCTTATCTTCACTCCTCTTTCTTCTGAATCTAAACCTGCTCTTCAGATTAAATTTTCCATGTATAAGTTAAACAGGTAGGGAGATAGAATGCAGCCTTGTCTGACCCTTTTGCCATGTGGGAATCATTCTGTTTTTCCATATGTTTCTCCAGTGGCGTTGAAAGAGTTAATCTGTAGTTAGAAAAAAATTGTGTGCATGTGTATGTAGATATATGAAGTCTAGAAATGTAACAAGGGGGGAACCTTTTCTTGTTAACATACTGCTTGCACAGTTCTCATAGTCATTGACAGAGAGATAGGCCACATCTGTGTACTTCAGTTTTCTTTGTTCAGTTCTATCCAGTTTATCATTGGCTGCAAATAGACGTTGATCTCTATGACCAAAAGGGATGGTATGCTTTTCTGCTATAGACTACCTACTGCAACAATTACTATTAAACTCTTCTAGAACATGGCCACATAGCCTGAAAACCCCACCAAAAAAAAAAAAAAACTATCAAAAAAGCTTATTTTAGCACTGCAAAGTGTGTCTGTTTTCAACACTCAGTGGTGTTTTGGGGAGGCCTGGAATTAGATCAGTTCCATCTCAGAATCCCTCACTGGGAAAACAAGGTATATTCTCGTAGCTAACAAATAAATTAGTTCCACATCACTTCTTGCCTTGTAATGGTGTATGGGTTTACAGCTACATGCATCTTACTTGGGAATAGCTCCATTGGACCCAAAAGGTTTTTCTGTGTGAAAATGTGTAAGACTGCACCATCAGATCGAAGTCAAGCTCACTGACCTTTAAAGCCCTAAATGGCTTGGGTCTAACCTACCTTTGGGACAGCCTCCTTCCATACTATCCACCCCACACATTCAGGTCCCCTGGGAGGAACTTATTGTAGCCTATAAAAACTAGGTGGACTGCAACCACCCAGAGGACCTTTTCGTCAATCACTCCCGGATTATGGAATGGCCTGCCAGAGGCGATCTGTGACAGCTTAAAAAAAACCCTGTCAAGATAGATCTCTACCAACAGGCCTTTCAAAAACACAGCCACCAATCTGAACTCGCCACCCCTCTGAATCCATTATAGTCCATTTGCTTGATCATTTATTTTAATGTATGATTTTAAATTGTTAGTTAATTGATGTTTTAGGGGAGGCAGGGATATTGAGATATGGGATTTTGTATGAAATTTTTAACTTGTAAGCCACCTCAATTGTCATTGACAGAAAGCCAGGATATAAACAAAGTTTTATTATTTATTTATTATCTGGGAGTGACCCCAAAATGAATGTGATGGAATTTTCTTCTGGGTGAACATGCATAGGAAAGGCAATATAAGTATTATGTTTAAAACTGGTGCAGAGTACAAAATATTGCTGAAAAGACCATAAGTCACTTCTGTGCTTTGATGGAGTGAAGGCTATGATGTGACAGTTGTCTTTTTCTTTAAAAAAAATGCTGACATCCATACCTGGTTGTTTTTCTGAAAATGCTGATATCTGTAATTGAGGCCAGGCTAAGGTCCATCCATTTTAACAAACCATTAGCTGGAAAGAGCCATCCTGTCAATTAGATCTATTGCTGGATGTCAGTTTAGCCTGAGGTTACAACAACGTTGCCCTGGCACTAGGTAATGACTGTGAGTGTTGATACACAGTCCCTTGTCAGCCATTCACTTCAACCTAGAAATAATAATCAGATCTGCACACAGCCTCAGCTTTTATACTGCAGATTATCTCCTCATTTGTTTCATTACTTATAGGGGCAACTGGGATCTTCTCTCCTTCTCTCTCTCTCTCTCTCTCTCTTTCTTTTTAAAGGTTTGGAACAATTTATATCCTGTCCCAGTAAGTTCCCAGTTGAATTCAGTTTTTCACCAAAGTTAAAACAGTTTGATATACAGTATAGGGGAACATAACCATGTCTTTGAAAACTCTTGGAAATCAAACAATGTCTTTCATGTATACTATAAAACAAGAGATTTTGATTACAAAATGGAACATGAAGTGTGCTGAAGAATGTTTGATGTCAGGATGGGGGACTTTTTCTCTCCTCTTGTGGGATTGGACTGCTGAGAATATTCACTGTTCAGAACTTTTTCGGTGCAAAGTTCATGGAGCTCACCTGTGCAGAAAATACTATTTCAGTACGCAAATTACAATGATTGTAGTTGTTGCCATTTTCTCCATAGTAAATGCTGTTTCTGTGCAGAGAAGGTTGTTTTCTGTTCAGAAACTGTGAATGTCATGGAGGCTATATGCTGAACTACAAATGGCCTTTGAAAATTGCACAGTTTTCAAAGATTTTCTCACAGAGGTATGAAAATGCTAATAGTGTTTGCTGGTTCCTTCAAGAATGAAATTAATGGATTACATCCCTGCATGCCAGCCACATGCTCATAGTGGGCATAGTGGGCATAGTTTCCCACTCTTTCTTTCCATCATCTCATCCTCTCTGGTCCAGTTCCCTTCCCTGTAGAAGAAGTCTAATTTCAATCTTAGGTTTTGTGGCCTTGGCACTTCCTGGTAGATGCAGTTTCTGTTCTACAAGTGTGGATGATAGACAGCATCTGAAAAATGTACATATTTGAAATCCATAAAAAATGGCGTTCTTTTAGATGTAATGAAAACACTGCCAAAGCATGTTTTACTCAGTGGGAGGAAATCATTTCATCTATGCATACAGATTACATGTTATTGGTTTGTGCCTTCAAGTCATTTCCAACTTATTGGGATTCCAAGGCAAAACTGTCACAAGATTTTCTTGGCAAGTGCCTTTGCCGTCCTCTGTGGCTGAGAGACTGTAACTTGGCCAAGGTCAGCCAGTGGGTTTCCATGACAGAGTGGGGATTGAATTTCTAGTTTCCAGAGTTGTGGTCAACACTCAAACCACTACACCATGCTGGCTGTCTACGTTTGCATACACATTTATACTTGAAAACAATAGATGGAAGATCAAAACAAAACAAAACTTCCCAATGAAACTGGGCATGGGCCAACTTCAGGAAATAAAAAAGAGATGTTGAATTGATGCATGTTTTACATCTCTAGTCCTCTCCATGTCCTCTTCCAAACAATTATTTTTTGAATTTCTACAAATTACATATGCATCAGCAGAGAATGAGGTCGCTGTTACTTTTCATGATGGTAATATATTCTACAAGGTATATGATGAAGTTCTTAGTTGATGTGCAGACATAGTCAAATACAAGGCATCTGAAAACTATTTAGTGTTTTACAGTGGGACTTCGGTATCCACAGACTTGCCATCCATGGATTTGAGAAAGCCCTTGCTTTCCCCAATGGTGGCAAGTACACACAGTCATTCCACCATTGGGGACAATGTGACTGAAGTCCTCCTTCCTTACTCCCCCTCCCTCACCCTCCGAGGCTTCTGCCTTGAGCTTGGCTTTGGGGTGGTTCAGAGATGGAGACTGGAGCCCTCTTGGCCAACTCTGGGTCTGGGAGCCCAACACAAAGCCTAACGCCCAGGGCAGAACCTCCAGGCTCTAAGACGCAAGCCCTGGTGCTGGCTCTGGCTCCCTCAAACCAACGGGGCTCCAGCCTCTGCCCCTGAAGCCAAGCCTAGGGCAGAGGCCTCAGAGGGTGAGGGAGGGAGGGAGGGAGGGAGGAAGGAAGGAAGGAAGGAAGGAAGGAAGGAAATATCAATCCCATTGTCCCCAATGGCAGCACAGATGCATGGCCGCACCACCATTGGTGTAAATGGGACTTGAGCATCTGCAGAATTTGGTACCCGTGGTACCCACAGATGCCGAGAGCCAACTGTACTACATCCTCAAGGAAGATTATCATCATCATCATCATCATTCTTTGTTTATATAGCTCTGTAAATTCACACAGTGCTGAACATACAATCTTTTAATTAGACAGTTCCCTGTCCTCAGACTTACAATCTAAAAAGACACAACACAAAATGAGAAGGGAAAGGTGGTGGGGAAGAGTGTGAGATGCAAGATACAGTAATAGCAGAGAGAAGATGTACCAAGCTAGCACCACCAGGAGCCAAATTATTCAGGCTTCTTTTTGCTCTGGTCCTTTGGACCAGGGTGTGACATCATGGGCCAAAGTGGTTTCCAGCCACTTTGGAGGCATATGCAGTTTGAATGCAATGCTCCCAATAGTGGCTGGAAGCTGCTTTATTTGGCCTGTGTGCTCCAAGTCACACTCTCAGTTCCTCCTTTCCCCTTGCTATCAACTTTCTTCATTTGAGGAATCTCAGTTAGCTTGCTAAATCCTTGTTGTTGTTGCATATTCAGTTCAGCAGCAATCAAGTGGATCCTACCACAGCTTCTGCCCACTGCTGGTAGAATGTAAGGAAAAAGTATATGTATGTATATATATATATATATATATATATTAAAAAAACCTTGTAAATTGCAGCATTCTGAGTGATAGGGAAAATGTGGCATTGTTACATTGCATTGAACCCTGCATTGGGCACTTTGTGTATGCACAGAAAATGGATACATTATTTTTTTGGACTACAACGTGCAGAATCCCAGCCAACATGGGTTGTAGTAATAGTGGGGATATGAAGAGATTTTAATGTTATCCATACCATTCTGTTACTCTTTTGCAGGCCTATTTATGCCAGAAAAATTTGATGACACTGGTTCCTCATGCAATTAATCAGTTGTAAAAACAGTTTTATTTGACTTTATAAAAGTATAATGACAAAAATAGGAAAAATAAAGATGAAAATGAAAAAAAATGGGAGAATACATAGAATGTAGAAATCAGCTTGGTTTATACATTAATATAAGTTGAACAGATTATAAAAATATGTTTCCTTAAAAGTTGCCATCTGTAAAATACACATTCATGCACAGGCTCAGCAGTAAGATCATCTTACCATTGAATGAGGGTGAATGTTTGTCTTTCCAGCCTTGGACAATGGGCCTTCTAGTAACAATAAAAGCAGTGAATCAATTCAAATTGCATACCTTCATTAAGTAGGTCAATTTCAGCAGTCTGACTGATAGAGAGAAAAAAAGCAACGATGATGGTCACTATTGGCCAGATGTTGTTTCTTCACTTCCATACTTGAAAAATTGTGGTCCATAGCTACATCCACATACAGACAAATAGCCACATTAGGGAGTGTTGCATTGTTCAGATAGTGGAGTCTACTTATGCGAACAACAGAGAGAGACTGCAGGGTTCTGTCGAAAGACTAGGAGATATATGATGACAGGACCACACAGAGCCTTGAAAACACTGTCAGTAGTTGTGTAAGACAATGCATTTTGAATGATGCAGCTTACTTTCGGAATTGCAAGAAAGGGCATACATTCTGAAATATTCTCTCTACACTTCAGTCAAAAGCAAAAGAGCCTTGCTGCTTTCTCTATTTTGATCTTGCTGAGAGTCTAGTGGGGGCTTTGATTAGTAGACTCAGTTCTGAAATATTATTCAATCAATCAATCAATTGAAATATTATTTAGAATTACAATTGCTTGACATATAGTATCTACATTTTTTGAAGTTCTCTTTTTCTTGTGACTTCCAAGTAAAGAAGACAAAAAAAAATCCTTTGTTGAGACTATTGACCTTATTAATTATTCTCCTCTTCGTGCATAGGGCTATGTAATAGTTTTCAGTACAGCCCCAGCCCTTCTCCCTTCCTCTAACTCCTCTCAGTTTTGTCGTCTGCTCTTTGTCAGTGTATAAGTGCCTTTTCATAAAGAGTGAACGAACTTCTGCTAGACCTAATATAGGTTGACTCTCCCTTATCCAAAATACATGGGACTGGAAGTGTTTGGGATTTCACCTTTTTATTATTGTTATGGAATATTTCCATATACATCACATGGAGATGGGACTCCAAATCTAAACATGAAATTAATTTATGTTTCATATATACTTTCTACATGTAGGCTGAAGGAAATTTTATCAACAACATTTTAATCAACAATATTTTAAATGGTTTTTTTTAAACTTAAAACAACCATTAGACATAAATTTAAGATTCCAAAACAAAATACTGATTTTATTTTGCATGATGTTGCCTTTTATACTAGAGATTTTCAAAGCAGTTTAGCTTGTAAATGTTAGCCACTTTTATTGAGACTATGGCTGAAATTTCCTCCTCTCAACAATCTTTTCTCGATATAATAAAAAAGGAAAACGACAGAAGAGAAGATTCAGGGGAGTTACAGATATGCCCCCTCCAGTTTTTTCTAGCAATAGGACCAATCTCAGTATCATTAGATTCTAGCAGGCAGTGGAAATTTTCTGTAAATTGTTGTATGGGTTTAATTGGAGGCCTTGAATACCATGGAGACAGGTTTTGTAACCTGTTCATGCTCTTCAGCTTTCAAAAATAGTTAAACCCTAGCAATCATAAAGGGAAGTCTTAACTGCTTAGAATGATGTGGGATTAGAATTCTGTAGGAAGCCATTCATTGTTCATTTCTGCTGGTATCATTTTTGGAAGAGAAATCAGTGTGTGTGTGTGGGGGGGGGTAGCCCAGTAAATTTAAACATTTAGTCCTACATCATATTACCGTATATACTTGTGAAAAAATCAACCTCATTTATAAATCACAGGAAGGTTTTAAGGCCAAAATGATGGATTTTGATATGACCCACGGATTAGTCGAGGGTAAAACCTAGGGTCATATAACAGAGGATGTAAAGGAGGAAACACCACTTTCCTGGTGCTGGAAGAGAAGGTTTTAACATCAGATTGTGAAGGGAAAGAGGTGGGGATGAATGAGGTGTTTGGAGGGAAGAGATGGTTTTACATTGGACTGAGGAGGGAAGGAAGTGGAGTTAATTGGGGTGTTTGGTGAGGAGAGTGATCTGGAGAAGAATGAGGAGGTTTTAATAACAGATTGGGAATGACATAATAATCACCTCTTTTACACATATGCGTGCATACACACACATACACATATCTGCCTGGGCAGCTCTTTCAGAAATCAGTGCCTAAGGTTTGCCTAAGGTTTGATTACCCATTCAACAGTTCATTCAGTGGGTCTGCTTTAGCTGGATTCAATAATAGGACTGAGGACTTAGATTTAAAAGTGTAGCTGCTTTCAGAAAACGTGGAAGTGCAAATCACATAATAAAAGGCAAGTGGCATAACAGAATGCACAACACATACCTTCTTGATGAAAATCAAATGACATAATAAAAGTCACAACATAAATTGGAATCTAAAGTCCTCATATCAAATTTTGAAACAGCTTCCAGTTGTCAAAGTCTAGGCTAGTGACTGAGACACTAATGTGGTAGGAGGGTCACAGTTAAGGGCTGGAATTGTATTTTGGTCTTAGCAAGGTTATCTGGATAGTGGTAGTAATGTTTGTAGATCAGTAGATTCATTCATTCATTTCCTGAATATTTCCCCAGTTTAGGCCTCAAGGTGGATTTCATTACTGAAAACATTCTAGTTTTCTTTTTCTTTCTTTTCTTCCTTTCTTTATAAACTGGCAAGATCTGAAGAAACTGAATTTTAGATGTTTAATCCTGTGTCAAGCAATGCTGCATTCTAACTCCACTCCTGTTCAACTTTTACATCATGGTGGGTCATCTCGACAACACAAATTTCCATTATCTGAAGCTAGAGGGAAGGCATATTTCTCTCTGATTTATGCAGATGATGCAGCAGTAATTTCAAGAACATCTATTGGTCTAAAAAGAGCACTAAAAAACTAACATAGTATTGCACAGAGGATCAGCTAGAACTTAACTGCCAAAAACTAAAGTCATGGCATTTGCTAAAGAAACAAAACTGGTCACAAGATTGAATAGGTATCCTGCTTCAAATATCTGGGGGTAATCTTTCATGCTACTGGTTGTAGGAAAGTGTATGGGTCCTATGCTGCCAATAACACACAGAGGAGCTCAACAACCATCCTCAAGTTTCTCATGACAAGAGAAGATCATTATATCCTGGCATCACTCAAACTCTTTGAAGCTAAACCAGTTGCACAATTACTTTATGGATCCCAGCTGGGACCCCTCCCCAACTTTGCACCATTAGGACATGTGCAATCTAAATTTCTAGAATCAGCATTCCAAACTCCAAAGCATGTCTCTAATGCAATTCTGAGACTGAAGTCAGGCTTTATGAAAATGGAGGCCAGAGTGTGGGTGACCATACTCAGCTACTGGCTAAGATTATCCTTCTTTCCCATTGGCCTTGCTTCACTTACCCAGACTGGTTAATTTCAGTCTACTTGGAAAGAGATGGTGATGTCTAAAATTTCTTCACTGCGTTTCTGTCCAGATCTTTTGATCAGCATGGGATATGAAAAGGCTAAAGGAACCATCAAACAACGAGGGATAGATACAGTGACAGCTAGACCTAGTTAGCACCCCAACTTTTATTGTTAGTCACTCCAACAGATATTTGGCATCAGCTGTGGCGTATTTAGCAAAACCTGAAGTTCCTAAACACCAGAGAGTCTTTACTTTGGCACAATGCCATGTTTTCCCCTCAGCTGTTCTTGAGGGCTGATATAAGAAGATCCCCCTGTCTGATAGACTATGCCCCCTGTGAGTCTGCCCAAATAGAGATAACAGAGCATGTATTACTCCGATGCTCATACTACAGGGACATCCACCTCAGCCTTATCTCACCTCTATTATATAAACATTAAGGACATACCAGTCAACTTTACACTTCTTTGCTGCTTTTGGATACCAATCTGGATATAACATATAATGCCAAATTCTGTTCAGCTGCAGTTAAAAACCATCAGGCAATGATCCGTGCAGTAGGCTGGTATTATTCTTCCCCTGCCACACTAGATTTTTAAAAGATATTTAAATACTGTTTTTACCTTGTTTTTACCATTGCCCTCTTCCCCTTTTCACCTGTGCTGGTCTATGACCATAATAAAGATGAATTGAGCTGAAGTGATATATTTAATCTCTACTTTCAAATGCAGATGATTGGGTAGAAAGGCATGTGTGATGTAGAGGATCTTATTTATGTTCTTTTGATACCCTTGCTTTGTGATTCTTTAAAATCTCTTCAGCAATTGTGTTCAGTTATGGTTGCAAGAATAAAAAATAGGAGAGGGCTCCTGTCACTGTAATAGTTGTGCAGAAGAGGAAATTTTAGTAGATGCTTGTCATGCAGCCACACCTGTTAAAAAGCCACACTTGATGAAAACTACTATTCTACACAACTATCAAAGTAACAGAAGCTTTCTCTGACAACCAGTATGTCCAGTAGATGCTTACAGAGGCTCTTTAATCTGATGAGTGCAGAGGAGACTGCTAGGACATTCTCAGTACCACTGGCTTCTTCCTATGATAGTATAATGTTTGTCACTTAAAAAACAAAAAACAAAAAACAGCCATCAAATTGTGAAATTAAAGACTTTCATGGCTGGCACCCATAGTTTTTTTGTGGGTTTTTCAGGCTATGTGGCCGTGTTCTGGAAGAATTTATTCCTGATGTTTCACCTGCATCTTTGGCTGGCATCTTCAGGGAATGGTGGCATAGAAATGTGTGGGGTATATATGCTGTGTGATGCTTGGCTGGGAGGAAGTGATTTACATGTTATTTTGTGTGTTGGTCTGTTTGTGAATGGCAAGGTGTCAGGATGGGAGGCTATGAGAGGAGGATTTGTGTCTATTTCATTAGTGATCCATTGCCTGCTGGGAAACCCCTTGGCCCTGGGTGAAGTTCATTTGCATGTGCTGTGTCTTGATTTTGGTGTTTTTCAGGACTGGTAGCCAAACTTTGTTTACTTTCAGCATTTCTTCTTTCCTGTTGAAGTTGTTGAGATGTTTCTGGATTTCAATGGCTTCTCTGTTCATACTGACCTGATAGTTGTTGGCATGGTCCAGAATTTCAGTGTTTTCACATACCATTTTATGCCCAGGTTGGTTTATAACATGTTCTGCTACTGCTGATTTTTCTGGCCCAGTCTTGATTTGTGTTTGAACACTGCATTTGGTGGTTCCTATGTAGACTTATTTACAGCTGCACAGTATGTGGTAAACTTCTACAACCATGAGAGGGTCTCTCCTGCCATTTGCTGGATTTCCTTGGTCAATCTGTAGATCATTTGGAGGTTGTGTTTCCTCAACAGTTTCCCTATTTTGTCTGTGACTCTTTTCATGTATAATAAAATATATTCCCTTTGGGTGGTTGTTTTTCTTCACTCCTGTGGTTTTTTCTGGGTCTGGCCGCTCTTCTAATGTCTGAGCTACAGTAACCATTAGCCTGTAGAACCCAGTTTAGGTGCTTCAGTTCATCTTCCAGGAAGTGGGATTCACAGATCCTTTTTTTTCCTGGTCTACTAATGTTTTTATTGTGCTTCTTTTTTGTCATGGGTGATGGTTGGGGTTCTTGTGTAGGTATCTGTCCATGTGTGTAGGTTTTCTGTATACCATGTGGTCCAATCATGGGTTTGGTTTTGGGATGACCAGGACATCCAAGAATGGCAATGTTCCTTCCTTTTCTTGTTCCATTGTGAATTAGATGTCCAGGTGGATGTTGTTCAGATGGTTCAAGAACATGGTCAGATCTTCTTTGTGGCTCCGGATAGTGAAAGTGTCATCCACATATTGGAACCATGTTGTGGGCTTTTTTGATGCTGTTTCCAGGGCTTGCTTTTCAAAGTGTTCCATGTAAAGGTTTGCTATCAAGGGACCAGAGGGCTTCCCATGGCTACCCCATCTCTCTGCTTGTAAAATCCATTGTCCCACTGGAGGTAGCTTGTGGTGAGGCAATATTCAAACAGGGCTGTGATGTCTTCTGGAAAAATTTATTGGATGAGTGCCATAGTGTCCATTATGGGAACTGTGGTGAATAGGGACATCGCGTTAAAGCTGATTCAAACCAAAAACCACCAAACAGTGATACCTTTGTTGGCCAACCAAAATGCACAACATACTTGTTGCAAACTTTTGAAGCTTCAGTTGCTTCTTCATCAGGCAGGATGTTCCAAACCAAACAGGATGGGAAAAAGTTGAGATGTTAGTAAGATGCCTGCATTTCCTCCCCCCCCCCCCCCGAGTTAAGATAGTATGAAGAGGGTAAATTTTGCAGGCTGACTCCTCCTCCTTCTGTCATTTGCATATCAACAGAACTCTTCTCTTGCAATCCAGTCTGTCTCCATTCAGGCCTGGATTTTTGAAGAAGCCTCCATGTTTTTGCATCAGGAGTAATTTCATAGGTGTAAAGGTAAAACATGCTAATCTAGATTAGTCTGCCTCTAGGTTTGAGTTCAAGGTTGTTGATTTTTTTTTTCTATGAAGTTTGCTGAGTCCTTGATGTCATGGGGCTTTGCCTTATATGGGTTTATAATCGTGTGGCCAGAAACTTGGCCAAGTCATATGTGGGGGATCCAGTAGCACTCACTATGGGTTGAAGTGGAATGGAATCAGATTCTTTTAAAACCGTAAACAAAACAAGTGAATAGGTGGGAGATAAGCATTCTTTTTGTCATTTGTTTCGTGGTGCAAGCCTCTTCTCTCAAAATATATTGTGTTATTGTTGTGTGCCTTCATGTCATTTTCAATTTGTGGTGACCCCAAGGTGAACCCCTCATGGGGTTTTCTTGGCTAGATTTGTTCAGGGGTGGTTTGCCTTCCTCTGAGGTTGAGAGTGTGACTTGGCCAGGATCACACAATGGGTTTTCATGGCTGAGCAGGGAATCTGCTCTCCAGATTCATAGTCCAATGCTCAAACTGCCACACCATGCTGGCTCTCAAAATATGTTGTATCTGTGGGCTTCTGAAAAGGAGGGTAAAAACCCCTCATCACTCAAGAATTCAATCTATAGTGTCTGTTGGCTTCCTCTTTTGTTTTTATTATCTGCCATGTTGTACTTCAGGTGATCAGATAAACATAACCCTTCAAATAGATAATGGAAAGGCATGCAAAAGGGACTCATATCATCATCATAGGAATATGTCCCACCTGCAGGACACATTCATCTTTAAGTGCCCTGAATGCTACGTGAATAACCCTGAAGGATGCTGAGTCGCAAACATCAACTGGAATTACTGGCACTTAACTTGTCTCAGCATCAGACCACTTAACAGCAAAATGCTGAGCAGTGGAGGGAAATAATTTCAAATAAAGTAATCTTTGGCTTCCAACACAAATGCATCAGGTCCACCTGCACTCTCAGTCAGAAGTCTTGTTATTTCCATTTATTTAAAGAGCTTTGAAAATAGTTTGCACATTTTTTCCAGATTTCAGTATAAAACAAGAAAACATATTTTTATTAGGCTGATTTACCTAGCTGCCTTAAGAAAAGGTAATCTCTCACCAAGAATAGTTTTCTGTTGGGAACTGATTGTTTTAACTTCTTGTTCCACTACTGACCTTCAAAGGATGACCTTTCCTTATACCTGCAAACATGTGCCACAGCTGGTTAACCAATAAAACTGGTTAAGCAATAAAAACAACAATGCTACTTACACTGGTAGGGTTACAAATAACTTTAAAATGTATAATGAAGACATCATGTCGCTAAAGATTTCCTATACCTTAATAGGAAGACTGATATATCTTATCCGTCATTCATCAAAAAGAGGATTGTTACCACAAATATGTAAGTTCCTAAAGAGTCTCAGCATGCGATAGTTGCTATACCCAACAAAAAGATCCTGGAGTGTAAAGTGCAAACTACATTGTTTAAATAACCGGCATAGCATAGTGGTTGAGTGCTGCATTAGGAGCCCTGTGGAGTATTTTAAAGATAATTTGCAGCTCCTGAAGGCTTTTCTCTTTCTTTCTCTCTCTCTCTCTTTCTGTCTCTCTATAAGTAATTAACAGAACTAAAATATATAAAATGAGCAAAACATTTCAGTTTCTGATTTTTTCAGTTACTAAATTGGAAACTGAGCTTGCTCGAAGGTGGCACTCTGTTTAGAACACTCTTCAGCATTCTTCAGTGGATGATGGGGACTTAGTCTTAGGTCTATGAATCCAGAAATTCACCATTTTTCCAGAATTATTCACAGCTCTCCTTCCCCATTCCTAAGTAAATTATTGTTTAAATACCAAATGGGTGGGAGTTTCATTATTTCATTACTCCTATTATTCCTAATTAGTTGTCAAAAAGGAAACTTCTGCTTCAGCACAGGAGGACTACTTTTCTTGGTGGTTGCTGAAGTAGATACATTTTTTTTACTGCCTCGAGGCACATGCAGTAAAAGAAGAGGCTGAGATCCCATTGTATATTATACTAGTTCCCACTTCTTCCAATGGAATTGGTGGTCCTAGCCTCTCCTTCTTGCAGTCTCCCTGGGCATCCTAAAAAGCTACTCTGGAGCACTGGGAGTCCCTCTAGAACAGCTTTTTGATGTCTCAGAATGATCCAAAGGGTGAGGAAGTGGGTAGGAAGAAAGATCCAGTTCCTCTGGTGGTGAAGTAAACCATTGGCTGGACTAAAAGCGTATCTATAGTCTTGTTTCAGGACATTGGGTTTTCATAGATAAATCTGCTTGCATTACTGTGAAGGAGTGTGTTTAAGCCTCGACATGAGAAGCTTGCTAAATTAAGAGGTCTCTTGTAGAACTTTAAAGAGGCTATTATGATTTAGGAGTTGTTTAGCAATTGCTTAACATGCACTTGACTTTTATTTAATAGATGGCTTTGTTTGCATTTATTTTTAATTGAAATAAAAAGCTTATTTTTGCTCTCGTGCTGTGTTTACTTAAAGCTGCAGCCAACACAAGTCTTGCAGAGTGCACTATTCCAACTTCCTCCACTGGATTTTGTTTCTGTGTGTTCTAACTCAGTGACAGTTTTGGCTGAACTCTGTGACAGCCACTGTCTGCACACCTACCACCCTCTCTTTTCTTTCTTTCTTAACTATAGACTTATAGAAATGTGTGTCCAGGCTTTATCAACATAACCTTCCGTAGGAAGTCTTTGAAACCCTGGTTGTAAAAAACTCACCAAGAACTCATGAATGTCAGAAGCATTTTATGTGTTTTGGGTCTCCTTTAGTACTATTGACAGATAAAAGGTGGGAGAACATAGTTGTAAAATGGAAGAAATAGCATCTAAGGGTAGCTTTGTGCTAATAGAGAGTGATGGTTTTAGCCCTGGCCAGAAAAGAACAAGGTATCAAACGTAAAACACACCCAAGGTAAAATGATGTTTGCTATAATGGCATGGACAGGCGTTTCAGTTCTGTACACTGAATCATGCTGGTTTTTGTGTTGTACCCCCCTACCCCAACAAACAAGAATAATTGAGCAATGATTTCTAGTAACTCTTCGGTAAAGAAGTCCTCAGCGTTTCCTCTTTCTCCAAATGAGAGGTAACCTAAAGGCCAATTTTCCCAAGACAATTGCTTGCAAGATTTAAAAGGTTTTCTATTTGACACATTCCAGCAATTGGAGAGTTGTTTTTCTGTATGAAACCACAATTACAAACTGTACTTTCTTGTGTGTTCTGACTGTCTCTACCCTTGTTAAGCACTAGACGCTTTGCTCTGTAATTTAACAAAAAGATGCAGTAGGTGTATCTGGTTGTGTCTTTTACTGATCTAAACAGAGGGTTTCTGAGAGTAGAAAGGGGAGGGACATTTTTCCTGACTGCATCTGGCCTAAAGCATCCTTCATCCCCTGGGTCAGGGGATTGTTTCAAAAAATATGGGAAGGAAACACTCGAGGACAAGGGAATTATTTGTAGTGCTTCACATTTATCTTGCTTAGGAGAGTTTCTGCTTTATCAAAGAAACTAATATTTGTTGAGTGATACAGCTGGATATAACTCAGTAAAGTAATTGTTAAAACTGCAGGGGCTGAAAGAGACAACCCACAGTAGGATGTATAACAAGGCATCCAATTTGGACCTAAACATTATTCAACAAGGCTCAGGGTTTGTTTATTTTGTTGGGACACTGGCATTATTATGTCATAATAGATAGCAGTACAAATTGAGTCATCTTTATCCTAGATATTTGGGACCAGAGTAGTTTTGAGGGTTTTTTTTGAACAACTGCACATATACAATGAGCTATCTTGAAGATGGGATCCACGTCTAAACATGAAATACATTTCTGTTTTGTTTGCATCTTATAAACATAGCCTGAAGGTAATTATATAGATAGTATTTTAAATGATTTTGTGCATGAAGCAAAATTTGTATACACTGGACCATCAGAAAGTAAAGGTATCACTAGCTCAGCCACCCATGTATTTCGGATTTTGGAATTGCAGTTAAGGGATGTTCAACATGTAATATACAACAATATCACTTTTAAAAGCTGCCATGTTGCCTGTTAATGCTTTTATTCAGTTGGGCTTTCACACAGATATAAGCATATCTGGGTGGCAAATAAAATCCAAATAGGCCAGTTATGGTCTACGGGTTAGTTAAAAATCTTATCAACACTGACCATAGAGACTTCAGTGAAACCTGTTTGGTAATGCTGGTTGACAAGATGTTTGACAAAGTAGTAATAAGGTACAGTTAAAAATCATGACATGCAGGGCTGATGATCAGGTAGCAGCTATTAACAATTGTGTGTCCTCATTAAATACCAAACAAAAGTATTGTTTTGAATTTACTTAGATACAAGCATCTCTGTAAAATTAACATTGTCCACATAGTTAGATTACATGATACAGTCACTCCATTCCTATCTTTCAGGCAGATTCCAGATGGTCACACTTCCCCTAAAGGACAAAGTCCACAGTTTGGGAGTAGTCCTGGATCCATCTCTACAGTTGTTAACTCAAGTAGATGTGATGGAGTGCTTGGTACCAACTTTGGTTGATATGCCAACTGTGTCCCTACCTGGACCAAAAGGACCTTGAAGCAGTGGTACATGCACTGGAAATCTCTCGTTTAGATGTCTGTAATGCACTCTGCTTGGGGCTATCCTTGTATCAAGTTCGGAAGCTTCAATTGGTTCAAAATGCTGCAGCCAGATTGGTCACCAATACACCTAGATCGACCATGTAACACCAGTGTTGAAATTTATTCACTGGCTGCCTATTAGCTTCCGGGCTCAGTACAAGGTGTTGGTTATTACCTTTAAAGCCCTACATGGCTTGGGCCTGAGTTATTTGCGGGAACGCCTCTCCCTACATAATCTGCCCCACACACCCAGAACACCTAGAAAGAATTTGTTAGACCACTATAACACCAGGTTAATAGCAACTTCACATACTGCTTTTTCACACTAGGGGGCAAACAGGATTTAAGCGAGGGTTAAACGAGAGTTAAATAGGAAATACCCTATGTTTATCACAGGATATTTCCTGTTTCACTCTTGTTTAACTCTCGTTTAAATCCTATTTGCCCCCTAGTGTGATAAAGCAGATAGAGCATTCACAGCTGCAGCCCCTAGACTGCGGAACAGTCTACCGGAAGCTTATTACCATCTTGGATGCCTTAAAATGGATCTCTTCTGGCGGGTATATCCATCTGAAACTGTATAATATTATGATATTTGCTCCACCCTTGATGATGATTATAGGAATATTGATAATTGGATATTTAAAGGAACTAATAGGAATGCTGTAAATCAGTATTAGTGTTTTATAGTTTATATTGTTGTATTAGTTTGTATTTTTAATGATGTAATCCTGCTTCAATCCTTGGGAGAAGCTGGAAATCATCATCATCATCATCATCATCATCATCATCATCATCATCATTCTGCTTTTATGAAGGGCATGCACCCCAAAATATAGGATTTTTTGGCATCTTTTATTCAGTCTGTATTCAGAAAAACCTGGGGATACTCTTTCTAATAAGGAACACCTGGTAACCCTACAAGGTTTATCATCTATTGCTTGATTTGGATTAAAAACATGACTTAGAAGGTTGTACTTTATAGAAGCAGCAGCTTGGAAGTTGAGAACTATATATGCACAATCATGGTTAAAAATTTAAATTTGTAGTGCCTCTGTTTCACATTTTTTAAATGTGAATATTAAAATTAGTTAGTATTGGCTTCATATACATCAGGTCACACTTTATGTACTTTTTGGATGCATTTAGAATGATTAAAGGTTTTTCAATGACATAAAGTTTTATACAAAACTGCTGCATTTGTACTGCTAAATAGTTTTGTTCAAGAGAACTGTTAAAAAGATTTGTGATGCAGGAATTGTGAAAAATATTTCCCACGAGTAAGCAACTCCATGGTAACTCAGGTGTGTGACATGGAATGCTAAGCCCTGGCACTAATCAACATTAAATGGATAGAGATTCATTGGAAAAAAAAAGTAAAGCAAGTTTGCATAAAAATCAGTTAAAACAGGCACACATTCTTAATGCAAGGAATTACAAAACACAGTGGTGAATATTAATACAGCATTTTTTCATATTAAGGGAATATTTCATTATTCTCCTAAAACTCTTGGCTTGTATTTATTTAAAATTTATTTAAAATTGTTTCATTAAAAAAGGGAATGCCTGCCTCACTTTCATACTAAATAATATTACTGGAATCTAGGGGTTCTTTACGATTGATCAAATGGGCCCTTTCCTGGTGTACTCAGTGATGAAGATTAGCTTCCATAGCAGAACAGCATAAAGATGCCCATCTGCTGATCTTTATATTACCCTCATTTTACTCTTGCCTCCTTACTGAATGACCATACTTATACCTCACCTGCCTAAGGCCACTTTCCTTTCTCTAGATGGACTACCTGTTCAGACAACACTTGGAAACTCTGGAATGTCATTTTACAAACTTGCTCCAGTGGACCAAATGTGATTCTCACTGCCTTCCTTACTATAGTTTATTTACAGTATCTCCTGTTTGTGAATGTAATTGCTGTGCTGGTATTTGCTTGAGGAGTTTTATGGACCTCTCTGTTTCTCTAGTACCCTGAAATGTTGGTGTTTTTAAGCCATTTTCATATTTCTAGAGTACTATCTGTACATTTGTGGTGCATTTTTCCTTTGGGTTTTTGATTACAGAATTTCTTTCCCCAGTTTGTTGTACCTTTCAGTTCAAGTATTTTACTGACAATGTTTAATTTGCTAATTCATATATGAATGAAACAGTTCATTCATGGAATAAAAAAAGGTATCCTACTGCAATTGTTTGATGACACCATGCTTCTTTTTGCTCTTGTTTTAATTGCTACCCATGTATATAGGGACTAGGAGTGAGCCAGAACAGCCATTCATCTGGGAACATTTGGGACATTTCAAAGACCCCCAACTTTGTCCTGTAATAGTTTTAGGGGACTTATCTTGATAGTGGAGGCACCTTCCTGCCTGCCTGCCTGCCTTCACTTTTCTAAATGTTCAAAGGTTATCAGCTGCTCCAGTACCATCACAGTGAAGGAGATTATCACATGGCCATTCTTGTCCGAACCATGCATGGGATGGAATCAGGCTCAAACAGGGAAGAACAAGTGCTATCACACAGTAAATTGCTGTTGCTCTGCAACTCAACCATCAGCCATCCCACAGGTGCACTCCGCTGGCCGATTTTGGTGGTATAGAAGCTTTCCACATCACCAGAATTGGCCAGCAGGGTGTGCCTGGGGGGTGGGCAATGGTCGGGTGGCAGTGCAACAGCAATTTACTGTGCTGTAACAGTCATTCTTCCCTGTTTCAGCCTGATCCCATCCCGTGCACAGCTTGGACAAAAATGGCTGTGCGATAATCTCTAATGATGGAACAAATATTCCCAACATCCTGCTTGAAGCTCTTCCTCTCCTGCAGATAGTGCAAGTTACTTATGCCAGCTACCATTCCACCCATTTGGGGATTCACCTCAAAATGCCCTGCCTCATAAAATCAGCCAGGTCCCAAAACAGGGGAAATATAGACCATTCCATATGATAGAACTCCCTTCACTGAGTGCACGTGTATGTGTGTAGACACATTGCAGAAGGCTGAATTAAATGGAAAAACTCCTCTATTTAAAAAAAGTTGAGAAGAGAGGGATATTAGCTAGTTGAATGTGTGATGAAATAATGTTTAACTCTGTGCTAGACCCTTCCCCTCATAATGTGTTTGATGTACTTCCAGAAGAAACAAATAAACACAAAATTCATATATGAATAGTGATTTGAAAGTACCAAGAGTTAACCTCTTATTTCTGTCTCCTACCCCTATGTCAATGGTGCAACTAGAAACACACAGAAAATGTTGTGCTTGCTAGAATCTGTAAAAAGGCAAAAAGGAAGGCAAAGCAGAAGGGCCTGGGTACCTTTGTCATCGATCTTGGCGAAAGAACAATTTATAAACTAGACCCCATTGCGTCCATACACCAGACTTGGAGATTTAAACCAGGGAGTCTGCCAGTTGGACCCACAGAATTCTCCATGCATCCCAAGCTTGTTTCGTTATTCCTTTGAGGCCCAGGATGGCTGTGTGCTTTCTCTATTTTCCCTGCTTGTTTCCATACCTTGGGGATCTATTCTGTAATGTTAGGCAGGCTCTGTTCTTTGCAAAACTACATGACAAATTTGGACATTTTTTATGTTGAAGAAGTGCAAATGCTAAAAAACTTAAAAATTTGAATATCATGGAAATCATCGTTAAATGCTGCTGTTTCATTGTATAATTATGTGCAATTAGCATTGATAGTGTTACGTTCCCTGCTGGAGTCTTATCTTTTAGATTTACAAGAGGACATGGAAGAATATTTTTCTCATTACTGTCATAATGTGTTAATTGAACTGGGTCTGCTTTCTCACATTGACTTGCTCCTGCTGTATAAGAATAATTTATTTAAGTACAAATAGTTTCTTTGTTGCCATATTTAAATGAAGCCTGGAGCGGATGTAATGGATGTGGGAAAATGTATAGTCCATTAAAACTGCTTCCATGATGTGCCATCAGTGAAAGCATTTTTGGGCATAGGAAGCAAGATTAAGATAAATCTTGCTGTGGTAACTGTTAAAATACTTTGTCTGGCCTGTAGCCGAAGAGATGAACTAGAGGTACTTTAGGAAGCCCTGAAACATGTAAAAACAAAACAAAATAACAGTGCAAGTCTTTCCCTACAAGCAAAATTGAACATTTTCTATCATTAAAATATGCATTTAACTTGTAACCAGAAACTGACGCAGGACTGGTTGTTATATTTCTTTCAAGGGTAGCAATTACTTGTTTATTTAATTCAGGGGTGTAAAATTTTTGGCCCTCCAGATGTTGCTGTGTTGCAGTTCCCAGCATCATTCACTTTGGAGTGATGGGGGCTGCAGTCTAACAACATTTGGAGACTCCGTATCTGATTTAGCATATTTTTTTGCTTTTCCAGGAGTTTGAGGCAATGTATTTGGGTTATATTGCCCAAATGATGTAGAGGAACGTTCAGTTATAGGATGGTTGCCCCAATCAATTTGCAATGCAGAATGATATGCAATATGTAACATACAACCCCCAGTGACACTCTGCTTTTATAGTTTTCAACTTAGTAAGGCCATTATGAACAGCCAATAGTGTCCCCTGAATGAGTAAAATATCAACAGGATGCCAGCAATTATTTTAATCATTTCAGTAATATTTAGATTGAATGTAGTTTGAGAGAAGCTACTAGCCCAAATTACTTCTCTGAAAAATCACAAATTTGATCTGTCATATACAAATGCAGATTTTTTTTTTCTTTTCTAATTTATCTGATATCTTCTCCTTCTCATATTGGCCTGCAACATATTTGGTTTTCCCTGTAGCCTAGTTTGGGCTTAGGCTCTCTCCTTGATTCTCTTCTGGATCCATTAGCTTTTATGTATGAGAGCCATAGGGCAGCAATGTCTTGGATGTAGGAAAGGGTCAAAATAAATAAGTTCCCATGTAACAAGGCTGGAGAAGAGTTCTCCTTGAGATACACGAGCTACTTCTAACAGAAATGTTTTCATGGATCAATGATCTGATGCAATATAGGGCAGATTCATATTCTTCCTGCCTCCCCTCCTTCCTCCTCCTCCTTTTCTTCATTGTTTTCTGATTTCTTGACTACAGTCCCCATTATTTTATTTTGTCTGTCTGTTGATTTAGTAAGAAATTGGATTAGCAGTTCATGGTCTGTACCAGAAGACCCTTCTGGTGTTCTCAGTCTTCTACTTCAGTTATATAGTCTATTAGAGTACAGTTGTTTCTTTGGTTGCCTGATTAATGTGTTTACAGTTAGCCAACTGTTGGGATCACAAAATTCAATAAGCCATTCTCCTGCTTGATTTTTTAACCCTAGGCCAAATTTTCTTCAATGTTTGATTCTGCTCCAATTTCCTATTTTTGTGTTGCAATTCGCTGCAATTATCAACATGTCCTGTTTTGGTGTACGATCAGTTTCCTCTTGGACCCCCATGTATAATTTTGATTTCTTCCTCATTTGCCTCAATGGTGGGAACATAAATCTGGACCACAGTTAATTTGATAAGCTATCCCTAGAATGTTATAGATGTTTTTAGTCAGATTTTGCATTATATCCCCTAATTGCTTTTTCTACATCTCACCTCATTATTACTGGTGTGTCTGCCAATTGCTGTTGTTCCCTGCCTTAATCCAAGGAGACAGACTGGTAAGAAATCATCATTATCATCTTCATGGTGTTGTTGTTAGATGCTTTTGAGCTGATCTCAACTCATGGTGTCCCTGTGATTGAGAAATCTCCAAGCCCTGCTCAGTTCCTGCAGGGTCAGGCTCATGGTCTTCCTGGTTGAGTCAATCCATATAGTATGTGGTCTTCCTTTCTCTTTCTACTTCTCTCCTCCTTCCCCAGCATCATTATCTTTTCTCATTATGTGTCCAAAGTATGACAGCCTTAATTTAGTCATCTTGGCTTCCAGGGAGAGTTTTGTCTTGATCTGTTTAGGACCCACTTGTTGCTCTTTTTTGGCTGTACATGGTATCCTCAGCACTGTTGTCCAGCACCACATCTCAAATGAATTAATTTTCTTCCTATCTGCTATTTTCATCACGTGGCTTTCGGTGCAAGCTGAAAGACACATAAGCATGCCCGCATATGATGTGGGCACACTCTATTTTAGTATTTTAACATTGTGTGGTGTTGTGTTTTATTATCCATTTTTCATTATATATGTTTGATGTTCCACTCTTTGGTAGAAAGGGTATTATAAATAAGCATCATCATTATTACTGTTAACATTATTTATTGGAACATAACAATTGGATCCTCTGTTATTCTCACAATACATATTGCTCAAATGATGAGCCTATGAAATTTGGCTAGGTGCAAGCCGCGAATTTATAGTCTGAAAAGTCATTGTAGTATGTGACAAAATGTTAATGATGGCAAAATGAGAAGTGGGAAGCAGAGTAGCTTCAGCAGAAGTGAAAAGGTGTAAATTCACATTTCATAATATCCACAATAATTTATAAAAGCAAGAGATGGACAGCCCTCCCATACTCATCAATTTGGACTAGGCTAATTTCCCCCCTCAGATATCATTTTCTGTTTTTCTGTGTTTTCTGTGCAAAATCCAATTTGTTTGCACAAACTATTCCAAAATACCTTACATATTTCAAAACAGTTCAAAGTATGTCCAGTTTCTCAGTGAAGTGTTTGGATGTGTCAAGGCACCTTTTCTCATTGGTGACAATAAAATCTATGCATATTCTTTATGTTCATAGTTGGAGGAGAAATTGAATTTTTTAAAAATCCCAATCACAACCTCATATTGAGAGAACCTCATATTGAGAGTGGATGATTGGAAAGGAGCTACTAAAAATAACTAGGGGGCTAAATAGACAGGCAAAAAGGTGCTTTCAGGCTGACTTGAAGGTGTGGTGTTTAGATGACTCATGCCTTGAAGCCAACAGGAAAATGCCCTCTAGATACCTTATGCAGAGAAAAGCCATTTGAAAAAGAAGCACCTTTTCCCCTGCTTCTTCCTGGTTTGAAGCCACATCATGGGGTCATGACATGAGCACTCCTGGTGCCTTGGGAGCTGGTGGTATGGTTGGTGGGGTTTCAATGTGGCTTTAAAAAAGCCACATTTTCCTGCCCATCTGTTTTGCCCCTAAGATTGTCAGAATGCACCTGTAGCAGGCTTCTGTATCTTTAATGACATTAAAGGTTCTTGTAACTTTAATGACTGTGAAGAAGAGGAACTTCAAAAAGTGTTGCCTGCCATACAATCAGGAAACTATCAACACCTTCTGAAATTCCCTCTTGTACACAATCCTAAAATGTGCATGCACACAAGTAGACACATGAGTTGTTTTTCAAAAGTCCATGTTACTTTGTACCAACAGACAGATGATGTTGGGAGGCAAGGTCCGCAGCATGGCAACAGTCCTACTTTAATGCATGAGTTACCTTCTTGTTATGTGCCTGTAAGTCATCTCTGACTTATCACTAACCTATGACAGGATTTTCTTTGAAAGATTTATTCAGAAGAGATTTGCTGTGAGCTTCTTTTATGGCTGAGAGTTGCCTAAGTTCAACCACTGAGTTTTCATGGCTGAGCAGAAATTTGAACCCTGGTCTTGGAGTTGTAGTCTAAAATTCAAAGCACTACACCACAGTGGCTCTCTCTGAGTTACCTACATGCATATAATCCATGAAGGAAGCTGTTTTTTGCCAAGATTGTGGGGTTGAAAGAGCTTAAAAGAGAGATTTGTACAATCCCCTTGATTTGGGGGCTGTTTTCTTTCTGGACCTTTTGCTTAAGTCCAGTGCTCCTCTTTCCCCATCTCTAGCTGTTGGTGGGAGAAAATATTTTCAGAGAAATGCCTTTAGAGATTTTTTAAAGGAAAGACCTCCTAAGCTAATCAGGGACTCTAATCTAAATTAAAAAGGGCAAGAAGCAGTTTGGTTTTTTTAAAAAGAGGGTGGTCATTTCTGACTTTTCTATTGTAATTCCAAAATGTGCAACATCACTAGCAAAAACATCCCAAATCACCAGTGAGGGGTAAGATGAAGAGGGATCTGAAGAAGACAAAGGCAGAGAAGGTGGAGAGGCCGTGTCAACTTTTGACCCGCATTACTTCTCACTCTCTTTGCTCAGGTGAAATGTTATCTCTGATATTAATTAGCCACGTATTTCCCAAATGCTTGCTGTGTCCAAGGTGTGTCATTCTCAATGCTAATGAGAGAAAACTTTCATGGCAGTTCTCTCCAGGTGACCCAGTCCTACTGCAAAATGCTAAGGGCCATTGAACAAAAATGTAAAATGTATAATTAATGCAATAATTGTATAATTTTATTCCCCTTTTCATCAAAGTTGCTGTACGCAGCACATGTATTAAATTATTACTACACTGCCATATCCCCAAACACCAGATGAATGCGAGCAAGGAAGACCTCAGTAGGCTACCCCCAGTTAAACATTTTCTTTGCAAAATAAATACGGCCTGTCATATGAATAAGAATGAGATTAACTAAAGCCATTAATTAGGATGACTTTTTAAAAGGGGAAACAGTACATGGAATAATTCACCACGTATAATCTAAATGTATAGCATGTTAATGCGCAGCACTGTCAAATAATTTTCATTTTTTTCATTGTTGTTTTACTCTTTGTTGTTAAGGGTGCTTTGCTGCTGAAGAAAGGCACTTCTTTTGGCTGGTTATTTCCTTTTTGCTTATTTTATTGATTAAACATGAACAGCAGGGCCTTTCCCTCTCTCATCCATACCCTTTTAAGAAGATGCAGTGGTGGACAATGTTCTGTGGCTTTCTTGAGGTCGCCTATTCCCAGAAATTCATTTGAGATGCTGAGATTCTACCTTGATTTGGGAGTAGAAATCTGCCTATTGGGGATAATGTGAGAACTGTCAGGTCAGGTTTCCACTGCCATACTGGACAGACTGAGGGCAAGGAAGATGAGAAATGAATACTAGAAGCATAAATAACTGAAGTCATAGAAGATCTCATCTCAGAACACAAATCTGACACAAACCTATAAAAACCCATAACTCCCACCATTGAAGCTTTTACAGGTATCCTATAGATAAAAAAAGAATCACATGCTATACAAAGTCTTTTCCCCTTCCTTTTTCTCCTAGTTTAGAGAATGCCTAGTGCTTTACTTAAGGTTCCATACTTCCCATGCTATATACTCTAAATCAGAGTGACATGGTATTGAGCATCATATGCAGATACTGATAACTGCCAGTGAGGTTTTGGGGAGGTTTCTGTTTTTAACATGTTAACAGTTGTACTGTCGTCTTGCACCATGATAAAAATTGCCTCTTTGTGATTAAGAATAATCTGCTGTGGCTATAGCCTTACTTCCCTGGATGAATGAAGAAAGGATGAGGAGTACATATGTATTGTATGCCTGTCTATAGAGATACAGGCCATATAGAGATGTATAGTTAAGGGAGGGCCAGTTTCCAAGATCAGTTTATTCCTAAAGGCAAATTTGAAATTCATCACTGAATTCATCAGAGTTGTTGAAGACTGAACATCTAATGAGATTATTGCACACGTTTCTCTCCAGAGCTCAGCATAGGCTGGGCACAGGCATAAACTGCTTTAAAATTGATGTTTTTGCACAACTCCATGCCCAGCTCGGAGGCATCGTGTACCCAATCCAAACTTTGCAAAGAACAGGACTTTCCCTTTCTTTGCAAGGTCCTGGAGAAGTCCGGATCAGGTATGCAGTGCCTCCGAGCTGGGCATGCAGCAGTGCAAAAACATCCATTTTTAAGCAGTTTATGCTTATGCCCAGCCCATGCCCAGCTCAGGAGAAAAATGTGTACAATAATCTCCTAAAACTGAAATTTAAAGCTGCAAAAATCAAGTTGGACTGAGCCTGGCTAATGTACAAGATAATCATCTAATATACAACAACCTGTCTAATATTCAAGATATCTATGAAACAGGTGAACTGCCATGTCGTGGAGAAATCCCTTATGAAGTTTGGTGTTGTTGTTAGCTGCCCTTAATTTGACTTTGACTCATGAGAACCCTATGAATGAGACATATCCAAGCCTCCCTGTCATTCACTGCTCTGCTCATTTTCTGCAGACCCATGCCCGTGTCCTCCCTGAATCTAGCCATATGGTGTGTGGTCTACCTCTTTTTCTTTTCCCCTCTACCTTTCCCAGCATTGTTATCTTTTCCAGTGAGTCATGCCTTCTCAAGATGTGGACAAAGTACGGCAGCCTCAATTTAATCTGTTTGGCCTCCAGGAATATTTCTGGACTGATTCACTCGAGAATCCATTTACTTGACTTTCCTGCTATCCACAGCATCCTCAGCTTTCTTCTCCAACACCACATCTTAAATGAGCTGTTTTTCTTTTTATATGCTTTTTTCACTGTCCAGCTTTCACATCCATACATAGTGACTGGGAATACTAGAGCTTGGATGATTCAAACTTTGGTGTGCCGTTGTATATCTTTACTCTTGAGGATCTTCTCTAGCTCTATCATGGTTGCCTTTCCCATTTCTAGTCTTCTTCTGAACTATTGACTTCAGTATCCATTCTATGTGATATTTGATCCAGGTACAAGAAATCTTTGACTATTTCAATTTCTTCATTGTCTAATTTGAATTTATGTAGCCCCTCTGTGGTCATTATTTTTTGTTTTCCTTCTGTTCAGCAGCTGCCCGTTTTTGCACTTTCTTCCTTGACCTTCCTTGGTAATTGTCCCAAGACATTGATGTTTTATGCTATTAATATTGTGCCCTAATGCTGCACATTTTAGATTGTTGACGTTCCTTCCTCCTATCTTTACTCTTCCTTCTTCTGAGTATAGCCCTGTTCTTCATATGATATTTTCTTCATATAAGTTGAACAGGTATAAGTTGATAATAGCCTTGCCTGACTCCTTTGCCTATTGGGAACCATTCATTTTCTCCATATTCTCTTCTGACAATTGCCTCTTGTCTTGAGTATAGAATTCTCAGCAGAACTATCAAGTACATTGGCAATCCTGTGTCTCTGAGAGCATTCCATAGCTTTTTATGATCAATGCAGTCAGAGGCTTTGCTACAGTCTATAAAGCACATGTTGGTTTTCTTTCCAAATTCCTTGTTGTACTCCATTAGCCATTGTATGTTTGCAGTGTAGTGCCTCTTCCTTTACAGAACCCCGCTTGGCACTTTGGGATTTCTCTCTTCATATGTGGCTGGGGTCTGTGTTGCAGTATTTTGAGCATAATTTTACTTGCATGGGAGATTAGTGCTATGATCTTATAGTTGCTACAGTCTCTCAGGTCCCCTTTTTGTGGATGGGGATGTATATTTAGCATTTCAAGTCTCTTGGCCAGTGTTTTGATTCCCCTATTTGTTGGCATATTTTAGTTGATGCTAGAATTGATTCTCTGTGTGGATAGCAACAGTTCTATTAGTATATCATCTGATCATGGTGATTTATTTTTCCCCAATTTCTCTTACTGTTATTTCCTCCTTGCTTACTAGAATTTGGGGTTCCTCTTCATATGAATCTTCATTCCATGTGTCCCTCATATTTTCATCTCTTTATATAATTCTTCTGTGCACTGCATCCAGTGTTTTTTTTAAATGTCTTCTTAGTCTTGTAGTATGTTTGTGTTCTTATCATATAACATTCCCACTTTGGGTTTGAACTTCCCTTATTTTTGCTTATCTTGCTGAAGAGATTTCTTGTTTTTTCCTCTTTTTTTGTTATTTTCTTGCTATTTCTTTCTATTGCTGTTATAATATTCTTCTTTATCCTTGAGCACTAGTCTTTGGACAGTTGCATTCATGGTTCTGATTTTGCTCCTATCTCCCTTTTCTTTTGCTTTCCTTCTTTTTCTAATTGCTTTCATATATTATCCATTGTGTCTTCTTTCTTCTTGGCCTCAGTGTCTTGCTGTATTCTTCCTTAATAGAATCCCTGACGTCCGACCATAATTCCTCAGGTTCATGGTCAATTACGCTTTATAGCACAAACCTGTTTTTTATGTTGTCCTTGAATTCTGCTGATAAGTTGTTTAGATCATATTATGACTGTTTTTGCTTTCTTCTTCAGCTTTACTCTGACGTTTGATACCAGGAGTTTATAATCCAATCCACACTGTGCACCCGGTCTAGTTTTAGCTGAAAGAATAGAGCTTCTCCATCTTCTGTTTCCAATTATAGAGACTGTCTGATTCTTGTGTTGTCTTGTGATAGGTTCACAATCTAAAGGCCCAGAAACAATAAACTAGCAGAGGATAATTTTATTGCTAATTATTCCACATGCCTCCGAAAGGTAGAATGTCATGGGCATGAATCTACAAAACCTAAACAGAGCAGAGGGTCTTGGAGATGTCTCATCCACAGGGTCACCATGAATCAAGGTTGACTTGAGGGCAGCTAACAACAGCAACAAAAGAAATGGAATAAAGTATGAAAGTGAAGTTGGAAAGCCATACAAAATGTAACTTAGAAATAAATAATTGCTTCAGTTCAGCACTTTTCCCTAAAGCTTGAGTGAATTTGCTTAAACATCAGTTTTAATATTTATTTACTTTATTTTTGTCCCAGCATCTTAATTTCTCTTCCTTGTCCTGGTATTCCTGCTAGTCTTCCATGCTCTTGCAATGCTGATTTTTCTCTCTTTCAAATGAATATGCTACAAATTAATTGCTGTTTGATTACCATGTAATTACATTGTGACTCATGACAGTTTAAACAAAGCATCATATCTACATCTTACCAGCAAGATAAATGTTTGACTGATATCTTTACAAAACGGTAAATATATCACAGCTCATAGGCTATTCTAAAATCTGCTAATTTCCTTTTCCCTTGCCTTCTGCGGTGTTCTTTCAAGGAGGGGTTAATCTTCTACACTACCATCCCTTTATCCTTGACTGAGACTGAATCACATTTAACTCGGTGTCCTTATGAGTGTGGCTGTCCTATAATTCAAAGCTGCCAATTAGCTTTGGCATGGTCACTAACAATCGATGCTAATTAATGTTTAATGTGACCTATTGCAAATCACCTGGCCATTTGGGTGGGTGCTCATGTCCACTAAAAGGGTGAAAGGAGAAGCTGTGAAACCTTCAGGTTTTTGTGCATGAGGGGGATAACAGAAAGCTAAGTTTGGAGCTGATGGACAGAGTTCCTAAATGATTTATTAAAAATCAGCAGTTTTAGACTTATGAGTTGATGTTTTCACTTTGTGATTCATGTGTTGGTGAATCTACTTATTCCTGCATATGGATGGCCATTACTGCCCACTCATAACTACTCAGCCTCTAAATTAGTAAATGAGCAGATGGATATGAAACACACCATAAGTCTCCAGTGCTCTTTTTTCCCCAAAATGGAATCGAACCTGTCCAGTTTACCCTAGGGATCTCTGCAAGTGGGAGAGGTGTGTTGTATTAACTTAGAAGAAGTGAAGTGAAAATTGGAACTGGGTGTCAGTCTGAAAGCTAAGAACAAATTTGGCCAGGGTGATTGAAAGAGGTTATTGGGTGAACAACCACGACTCTTAAAGCAGAATTCTCTTTGAGCATTGCTGCTTTGTTTCCACAATTACCCCATGGCAAAGATGAAATTTTAGTATTTGGCACAACAACTCTTGAACCACATATTTTAAAAGCAAATTTTTTTGCCATTAAGGCTCTGAAGGTTAAGCGTTTGTCCTGATCATAATCAGGAGCCATGAGGCATGATTGACCACTATGGCTTAGTCAGCTGATAGATTTAGGGCTTCAGGACCTTGGATAGCTTCAACAGAACTTGCCCTAACAAGATCTGGAAGTCTTCTGAGCTCCTCTTGGGCCAGAATACCCTTCCTTATCTCCCTTTTTGTTCTACAGTCTATTTAAGGGTTACATTCAGCACTCCACCACCCCTCAGTTACACTTTTGGGTACTGTCTGGACTGACAGGAAGACAGTGGAGACACTGTTGCAGAAGGAGTCACTTCCTCAAGAAAATCTGCTCTCAAGGCAGTCTGACAGTTCCAGGTCATGAATCTCTGGGGCAAGGGGCTGTTGGCTGACAAGTTCAGACCTATGCCAGAGCCTAGATCTATGAAAAAAGTGGGAAAAGCTGTGTTAGCAGCATTTAGGAATAGGTGGGATTTTTTTTCCAGTTTGTCCTTTGAAAAGAACTTACCAAAATTTGCAAATTTCTTCATAAATGGGATGGGAGGAACTTGATTTTAAAAAAAAAGTAAAAGAAAGTAAAATTGGTGCATTTATCTATCTGGAGAAGGAATTTGAGCACTTAGGGGCTATGCTGACTGCCCTTGAAGGGGTGGCCTGCTGCTGCCTCCATCTTCACCAGATAGGGGCCATGGCAACCTCATGCAACAGCCCCGATATGGCCTTTAATTTTTGCACTCTGGAAAGGGCACCATAGCTGCCAGCACCACAGCTTTACGATGCACCATGGCTCAGTGCTATGAAATTATGGGAATTGTACTTTTTTTTGTGAGACATTTAACCTTCTCTGTCAGAGAGCTCTGGTGTCACAACTAACTTCAGTTCCTAGAATTCAACAGCACTGAGCCATGGCAGTTAAAGTGGTGTCAACCTGGATTATTGCTGCAGCACGAATGCAGCCATAGAGGAATGTAGAGTACTTATGAAGACTCTCTGGATTTTATGTAGAAAAAGGTGAGATATTTATGGATTATTTTGACAGATAAAAATGTTCTGAAATCATTTTGAAAGAATTTGGAAAGAAATTAAGCAAGATAGACAGAGATGGAACATTTTGAAGATGTTGGTGGTGGGGAAGATTTCAATGATTAACATGAATGTATTTCCCAAAATGATGTTCTTTTTCCACATTTTACTGATCTTGAAAAAAAAATCTGTTTTTAGAGTAGAAGAAAGCTATAATGAAATGCATGTGGCAAGGTAAAAAAATGCTAGCATTTCAATGTTTTGTTTTAATTTTATGTACAAGATACACACAATCCTATTTAGTACAAAAGGCAGAAATCTTACTGTTCTGCAACAGCAAAAACATAACCTTTGTCAACTTGTTGAATCTAGATGAGTAGTGAGTTTCATCTGCAATTCTGACCTGGACATTATGTCATGTTATCTCTCTTCCTCACTGCAACCAGTTCTCTGCATCTTCTTTCTAGAAGTTTAGACAAATGTGTCCAATTAGACTTGAAGCACATACTGTAGCCTACAGTGAAGCATTCATTAGAAATTAAAAGAACCAATGTGCCTGAGGAACATTGCTCTCATTGTAGGAACCTTACAAGCTTTCAGCAGAAAATCATCTTAGATCAATAGATCAGGAATGGTGTATGTCAGTACTGGACCAAGATGAGGGACAAATGAAAAATCAGAAACAAAAGTTTCACTTGCTTGATTGTTTCTATAATCACTTTTCCTTTGACAACTTGATTTGTTTATACAATCAAGCAGTAAATTACAGTTCAAACTAATTTCCAGGTTTGGACATAGGCACTGTCCTTTTTCTTTTGGGATATATAACACAAGGATATATTCATTATTTTATATTGATTAGTAGGGAGAGTTTGTAATTTATAGTTTGTAAATTCCAAGACCCTGAATGACAGTAAGCAAGGGGAAATGGTAGAGTGTTTGCCAGCACTGCTAAGTAACCCAGAGGAATAGAAAATTTATCCTGAAGTGTAAAGATATACAACTGAATATGTTGTTTCTCCATGCCATCATCTTTCCATTTTCTATGTTTGGCTATAAGAGCTGGACAGTGAAGAATGCTGATAGGAAGAAAATCAACTCTCCTCAAAAGCCATACTCCGGAAGAGTTCTGTGGATACCATTGACTGCCAAAAAGACAAATCAATTAGTCAATTTTTTTGCAAATGGCAAAAAATGTGGACAGTCATGCACTATATTTAATGGCAGCAAATATGTCAGCACATCTGTATGTACATGTCACCATTGAATTATATGGAGTGTGATGATCCACCAGTGGTTAAATCAATGGATTGCCAGCTGAAGAGTCCACTGTACTGTCTTTTATGGGTATGATGTAAAAATACCATAACCAAGACCAAGCCCTTACAAAGGCTTACAAACACATGTGGGACATCCCAGTCCTAGGCAATATCATAGGCCTACGAGGACCATCTACTTACCTTTATTAACAGGGTGGTTCCACATGCTGCATAACAAATTTAAAGTAATGTATGACCACTGATGAAGACGCTTCCTTCGAAATTTGTTTGGTCTTGGTTATGGTATTTTTATATGTCATGAGCCATATGTGTTATCCCATGTAATTCAGTCTCAGTGGTGTCTCTTTTAACTGTATTTACATTCCCTTTTTTCTATATTATGAGACACAGGAGAATTGTTACTTGTGTGATGTGCAGTCTTTTGTCTCAGTTTTGGTATTTTTACTTGTCATGAACAAACTGTATTATCCCTTGTAATTTAGCCCCAGATGTGTCTCTTCCAATTGTATCATTTTTTCCCATGTAATAAGACACAGGGGAGTTGTTACTTGTGTGATTTGCAGTTTACCTAGGACAGCACTGACTGGCTCACTAGCCAGTTTGTGTTTTTTAACACTTAAGTAAATACATTGTTTGTCTACTATATCACTGTGTGTTTTTAACATTCATTCCCCCTAAACTTTTTGTTCTCCCAACTATTTAAATGTTACTATAAAGAAAGGATTAGGCCTAAATACCCTAACGGCACCAGATCCTGTCTGATCTTGGAAACTAAGCAGGGTCAGCCCTGATTAAAATATTTGGATGGAAGACTACCAATGAATACCAAGTACTGTAGTCTATATTAGGAAAGAACTGGAAAAACCACCTCTGAGTATTCTTTGCCTAGGAAAACCCTATGAAATTAATGGGGTCACCATAAGTTAACAGGCAACTTAAAAGCACTTGCATACACAAACTAAGGAGATGACTTTTTCAGTGGTAGTGTGCTGGTTATGGTTTGCCATTCTCTTAGCTTCCTTCTATATCTGTGTTACAGTATTTTTGATTTAGAATACAGACACTTTCAATTTCCCAGACTGTCTATTTATTACATTTCTGTCCCACCATTACACTAAATGTGGCATTGAAGATGGCTATCAATATGACTGAAAACAAATAAAGCATTTAGTTATGTACTGTCCTTCAGTTTTTTAAAAAGATGTGTTCAGTCTTCCTTTGTTGACCATTATATTTAGCTATTATATTATAGTAGCATCTTTTTTTAAAAAAATCCAAACAAACATCTTTTCACTATGTTTTATTATATTCATATGGCTTTAAGCTTTATTTTATGATTCACCCAGATAGCTTTGTTATTGAGTGATACAGAAATGTGATAAATAATAAATAGAAGTAAGTTAATGAGAGTTGTAGTGTTTATTCCATGATAACTTATTATCTAAACAAGCAATTTAGAGTGTGGTCAGCTATCAATGGACAGTTCTAAATACCAAACAGTTGCTAAAGTACCAGTGAATACAAGGGAGATCGAGATAATCTGCCAATTTGCACAAAAATTGTGGAAATAATCTGAGTTTTGGATGAATGACCATTAGTTTTAATGCAATTCTTTACTTAAGAAGCTCCTCTGTCATCTGCAGAAAGCTTTGCAGTGTCTTTCAAATAATGTTTCTCTTTGTTCTCATGATAAAGAAGGATTTCTGTTCAAGTTAATTCTTCTTTACCCACACACCTCTCTCCCTCCCTCTCCCTCTCTCTCTCTCTGACTTTCTTTCCAGGCTCCCATCAATTTCAGTAGGTAGGGCTTCATAGTATAAAGTAAGCAGGAGATCTTTTAGGGAGTGGGTGGTTACATTAATCACATATGAAATATACATAAGTGGAGAACGTAAAGGAAGTACAGGAGCCTCAAACTTCAATTCAGCTGGAAGCATTCATGGTTGTGATTAAAGAACAGAGATGTCAAAAATGCAAAGGGACTATAAAATTACGCTGTACATCTGATGAGAAGAAGGCTGAAGGCTCTGTTAGCGCCCACCCCCAAATACTGAGTAACATAATAGATTAACATAAACATCTGGTTGTGCAATATTTGGGCTTTCATGCATACAGGGCATGATTGAGTCCAAGTAAACCACCAGTTAGGGCCAGTGTGGTGTAGTGGTTTGAGATGTGGACTAAGATTATAGGGACTCTAGGGTCTGCATCCCCACTTAGCCATGGAATTCCACTGTGTGACCTTGAGGAAAAAAACACACTCCGTCTGCCCTAGGAGTAGGTTAGTGGAACACCACCTCTGAAAAAAAAAATCTTGCTGACAAAACCCTATGATGGAATCACCTTGAAGCTATATAACATCAACAAAGCATTATCTGAAGCACATCTTCTTGGGACCGGAAGTGTTTTGGATTTTGTTTTGGTTTGGTTTTGTATTTGCATATACGTACATAATGAGATATATTGGAGTGAAAGGAATTATGATTACTGAGAACATTAGTACAACAAACATGACTAAGGAGTCTGTATGATGTGGGATATGAGGAGGTCAATGGAGAGTGACACCATGAGATACCGCACCAGGTGACACCAAACCTAGTGACACCACTGATTAGGAAATTAATTATCAGTTCTGGAAGGAGCTGCATTGCCCTGAAATGAGCTAGTTTGCATTTTGGGGTTGTTCTTGGCTCCATGACTGTCACTGGAGACCCAGGTGGCTTCTATGGCTATTGTAATTTAACCATATAATTTTAATTGTGCTAGTTGTTTATGTCATAACTATTTCCATTACATTCAGTGATGTATGTGAATTATATATAACATGACTACAAAAAACATTATAAGGATTCTGTATAGTGTGATATGGGAAGAGGAGGTCAGTGGGGCGTTACTGCACTGGGTGACACCAGCCTTAGTGATGCCACTGACCTGGAGTCCTTTCATGTATATTGTATACAGTTATAGCACCATGATCACACATTAACAATGGCAACAACCTATGGAGTCCTAGGATAGGCACTTTAGAGGTGGGCATTTAGAATTCCCGGGTAGGTATCTTCTCTGGTGCTCCTCTTCAAGCTACAGTGGAACCATAGTGCTATAATTCTGTAGTATGAAAAGCACCCATGTGTACTTAACACATGCATATTTTCTCTAGTGACCAACTTGGGCCATAGCAGACTGTTGAGAGGTGAAAGTCACAAATTGTGCACGATTGTCCATTGCATCAGCTTTCTTTGTGATATTGTAATCTCCTCAAGTTGAAGATTCCATGGTCTTTTATACTTTGATGTTATATCATTCTCGACAACAAGACTGGTGATGCTTCTGCTCAGTCAATGGCAAGGCAAAAATCTTTGCACCCTATTTTCTGCCACTGACAGGTAGCTTTTTAGTAGTCGTTTATAATTCATAGAATGCAGCGGCATTGAGTTCCAACTTTGGGTATTATTATCCTGACTAGAGAATGTTTCCTTAGGCTGCCTCAAAGGTAGGGATCTCTCTATTAGCTCAGATCTTCCATGTCATGTTTCATATAAGAGACCATTCATATGAAACATCAGCTTTTGTTAAAAACTCTCTTCATGAGCTTCCTTTCTGTAAGCCTGGTGGTCGTTTTTTTGTTTTTCAATCAGAAGGCTCCGTTGTAGGTACTTAGCAAAATCTCTGAGTCCTTACTAATCTATGTGCTTGTTATTTTCACATTTGTTCGTTCCTGGGTAGTTCAAGGATTGTTCATCTTAGATAAATCAAGCCTCTTAAAAACATGTTTTAACCATTGTTAACACAAACCACAGCACTCCACATTCATACACCGTAATCATATCATGATATAAGTAATTGTGTATAGACAAGGACTGAAGTGCTACATTGAATAAATAAGTTGCATTGTTACTTAAGTTCACAGCACAGTAATGAAGAAACTATAACAAATGGCATATCTTAACTGTGTCTCAACTCTATTTTTTGATTCAATATGTATCTGAGTTTCATTGCAATGCCTAACTATGGCACAAACCACTGTGTATTAAATTTTCTGTTAAACATTTCAAAGAAGGTAGCTGTTACTACCTGTTTTCTGCAGTTATTGTAAGAAGAATGCTAGGTTAGACGAAAGGTATATCTGGGTTCAGTTCCCACAGTGCAAAGCTTGGAAAGCTACCTTTAAGAAAAATGAATATAACCATGCAGTGAAGTCACCCTGTAATTCAGTAGTGATAGGACAGTGCTCTGGCATTATTCTACCACTGTTCAGTGATGGATAGCTTCTGTGGATTAATATATTAATTCTTAGAAAGTATTTTTCCAAACTCTGCCACTGTGGGCAAACAAGATGATAATGAGACAGTCTGTAACCATGGTATAATGGAAATATAAGTTTATTATCATACAGTCTTTAAGCTTCTGCTTCAGAAACCAGTATAGAAATTTGATCAGTTCAGTACCAATCTATCCATTATGCTCTCCTGAAAGCAGTATGTAAGCTAAAATGCTGTTATCCTTCAGTAAGTGCATTTTTACAAATTTTGCAATGAGGTTTAGTCAAAACATATGTAGAAACATGCTTATGTTTGGGGTGACCTCACATCTCAGTGGAAGAAGTATTATAAACATGGATTAAATTAGGGCAAAAACACTTGCAAAAATGCCCATGTCAAATGCAAATTAGGAGAAATGTACATGAGAATACACACACATCAGAAAATGATATTAAACTTTGGAAAAATGAGAAACTAATATAAACCAAAAGTGTCAGGTCTGTCCATCTCTGTTTGGGTATGTGCTGTGAGACAGAATGTAACGTTGCAAACAAATAAATTAATACAGTGTTCAACCAAAGATAAAAGAAGAGCCACTTAGTGTATAAATTGATGTTGCAAATGTGCAGATGTCCATGTGAAATATTGGACTACATGCAGGTGGGCAAGTTATAGCTGACATGCTATATGTGCTCAAGTACACTGTTTGCTGGCACAATGAATTTGGGAAGAGCTCTCATTGTTACATGTGGCATCAGGTGGAAACTGAGATAATCTGGTCTAGATTGCCATTGGCATTTTATGACATCTGAAAGCACCTTCTGTGAACAAATTAAGGCAGCATGTGATGTTATCATTGCTGGTTCTCCAAACTCATTTGCTGCACAGTCTAGAAGATATTTAAGTGGTGGAGGTATGGAGCTGTACATTGAATGATGAGGTAGAAAAGAAATATTGAGCAGCTGCCTCCTTCGCTAAATCCATCTATCCACAAGCATACTAGAGATTAGAAGAAGAATGAATCCTTTTCTTGTGAATATTGGCCTGGTTTAAACATACTGCCCTGATCTTGATTTTGACCTTGCCTGCGATAAAATTAAAAAATAATAATGAAGACGTGAAAAATGAAATACAAGCACTGTCAGCTCACCCATTCTGCTGCTGAATTGTAATATTTAGTACAAAATGAAACTAATCTTGTCCTTTCTGTATTAATGAGTTTTCCTAGAAACAAATTTGTCCTGTGAAAGTACAGCACAATTTGGTCAACAGACTTCTTTGACTTGACATACATTAGCGTGTCTAAAGATATCATCCTCTGCACAATTTATTACTACATCAGTAACCTCATAAAATGAACAATGGAGAATATGTTGCTTTCCTTGCATTTCTAGCTCGTGAAAGTCTTTTTTTGGTAAAGTATTTATCTTGTATTAAGCAGCCTAATTAAGAATTAGCATCCAGTGGCCAAATTACACACAACAGGCAGCTCCATGATTCTGCTTTGATGATTCTTCTTTTTTAAAAAGAGAAAACAACAAATTGCTTCAGGAATGGAGGATGAGTGAGTGAAAGGAAATCAGAGGCCTTTTCACAGTATACAATTATAGTTCTGTAATTATAATCACCCTAGCGCAATGATTCTTCTTTAACAGCCATGGCTGCACTCTATAGAATACTAGTGGACAATTTCTTAACTAGAAGGGGAAAAACCCCCTGGGTTTTATTTAATAGGGAAAGGAAAGAAGGGTGGAAGCAAAAGGAACATCCCACTTGGGTATACAATTTTAGGACAATGACCAAACAGATGTTTATGGAATCTATTACTGAGTTATCCACAGGTGAATGATAAGGTCTCAGACTTGTCCCTGGCCTCAAAGTCCTGGGCTGGGTGGCATAGTCTTGGGCTGCAGGCCTCAGTCTTGGTCCCTCCTTTGGCTTGAATCATTGCTGGAAGATCATTGGCTTGAAGATCATTGCATAAAATGGAATAATTCTCTTGCATCACCTTCTGTGGATACTTTTTGTTTCACCAATTTGTCTTGATGTAATCGATGCATGCCACCTAAAAAGAAATGAATGGGACTTCTTTGAGGCCTATCTGGCTTTAGTCTGGGAACTGTCCTATCTTGTGTGTGTGATGTGTGCCTTCAGATCATTTCCAAGGGAAATGAAAATATCTGTTACAATCTTATTCAGTTTCTCTGAAGCCTACTTGCACTTTCTTTGCTTCATATTAGGTTGTGAGATATTAGGGTCCCCCCCCCTCTGCATTGAACTTTGCAGGTATTTTAACACATTACCCCCAAATACACTCATTTATTTTTTTCAGTTAACATAATCAGCACTACTCCTTCCCTGATTAAAGACATTTGGGCACATTTTCTCAAATTGTTCACATTTTAAAATAAGCGCATTGCTCATTTTATTTCTCTGAAACTTCCTTGCAAATGTATGAATATTTGAGGTGAGATGTTCATTTTCTTGCAACAAAGGTTATGAAGTCTAAAACACTACTTATTCAAGACTGTCAAGTCCCCCCCCCCAAAAAAATATTCCAGAGAGCACAAGGATCAAGATCTAGATGTAACTCTATGCATATTCATATCTTGTAAGAATTTCCACCACCTTCACAGGTATGCTTGATCTGGGCATGGGAGAGGGCCTTCTTTCCCCCATGAGACTAGGTTAGACTTCCTTCTGCTCTCTTTCCACTTGCAAGCAAAGGGCTTTGCCTCTTAACTCACTGCAGCAGAAAGATCTTACTCTTCATTTATTTTATCAAAAGGTTTATTGGAAAGAAAAAGTATTGCCCACCATTATTATTATTTTTTTGTAAAATATTCTCTTTAAACACACTGAAAAAATGCAGGGTTTATATGTGAATTTTATTTTTCAGTTATGGTCACAAACTTTGACCACAACAACAACAAAAAAAACCCTCCCTTCATTTACATCTTGAGCAACTCTAGCTATTTTTTAAAAAAAAAATTTAAATTTTTTTTTAAAAAAATTCTACTCAGAAATCAAGATTCTGAGAAGACTGATTTTTATGTCCTTTCCACCCTCACATACAGTCATTCATTGAGCTTTCCAAGTAAGTTGTCATTAGGTATAAGGAGTGCTTTGAAAATGGGGGACAGAAAGAGAAGTTCCAGTCCCTGGGAAGAATACACATCTCCCAGCATTAGATATTTTCTTTCCATTCCTTACTTAGTTTCTAGCAAAAAGTGGTGCTACTATCATAGCCTGGAGTAGTGAGTACTTTGATGTTCATTTGTTTTTGTTTTTTTTAAAGATTTTAAAATATATTTCCTATCCCCAAACATAAGCCACCGTCTATCAAAATTCCTTTCCCCTTCAAAAGGATTGATCTTCAAAAGAACTGCTTGCAGTCCACTCCCAAATGTGGAGATATTTGTCTAGATCAAAATTTCCAACCCGGCACTATCCCCAGTCCATCTTTTTCATAGCTGTTCACAGTTGTTCATTCTTTCTCAAGAGATCCCACTCAATCAGCCATCAAAAATTGGAGGCGACAGCATCACAAGTCTGTGTACCTGTGAAGCAATTGCATATGTGTGTGGTAAAAAATGTATGCGTTTCTTGGTTTTCTTCTGAAACAGAGTGGTAAAGTGTGAGAGACATGTATCTTCTGCTCGCACTTAGACCAAAAACAGTTTAAAGGTTAGACTGGCAATCTGACAAGGCACCACTTAAGGGACACTTCCATGGTAAAACTTACTGTATGAAATCCATTTCTACCTTATTTACAGACTGAAAGCATCCCAAGTTGGTTCTGTTTGATTAGTGATTAGATGGAACATCCTATAGCCTGCTAGTGTTTCTCCCCCTTAAAAACAAAACAAAACAAAAAGAAGAATTGAGTGGTTTGATATTGTTTTATTACATATATATTTATTTATTATAGGAGAATGATTTTATAATTCATATGATATTTGAAGAGCCCTGGATGCACTCTATTCGCATAATAAAAACATGATCTCATCAAGAATGATGGTACATTTGGGATCATGGAGAATACTCTTCTTCACTGTTGTATAGTTGATGCATAGGTAATGACAGAGTTTGAAGGACATTAATAGAAGAGGTACCAACAAGACTGGACAAGCAGTGTCCACGCAAAATTTATCAAATATATCTGCTGTCGTGTAAATATGCTGGTAGACCAATAGCAACCAGTGGCTCCTAAGTACTGAAATTGCTTTCCAGTTTGAAATGACAGCTGTAGGTCATTGCCTGGTTCCAAACCCTCATTTCCATTGTGCCAAAGGAAATGTCTAGTCCTGAAGCAATTGCAACTATAAAGAGATTACTGTCTAGGGGGTAGTTCAAGACCTTCACCAATGAGGGGTTGAGTGAAGGAAACACATTCATTGATGATACCCTTCCTTACAAGGTACAAACATTTAAACAGAACATTGTTTAAACAAAGCATCAGATAGCCACTTTTAAAAATGACAGTGGATTCTTTGCAATCGTGTGCAATTAGTGAAAGACAAGAAGTGGAAACACTGTAGAAGGCTTTCATCATGACAACCAAGGGTCTCTTCCAGCACTATATGATGACAGACCTCTTTTGTCTAGATAAAAAAAGATTTGGCCTCCTTGAACATCCAGAAGAATTTTATTTACTCCTCCTGCATGTTTTATCTTGATGGTGTTGCCATAATTCAAATGTTAAAACAACTACAATAACCTTTCATGAGTATATATCACTGGTGTATTTTATACCTGTCTAGACAATTACAATATGCAATACCACCTAGTTTTACTGGGGGAATTCCTATTTTGAAAACACTGCAAGAAGAAAAATGTGGGAAAGGATATGAATATGTATAGAAGCATCTGCCTCATGGATGGAAACTGGCAGATCTTCTGAGAAGCACAACAGGATTAAATTGTCCCCATCCCATCATGTGCCACTGTCAAAACATCTCAATAATAAAGGCAAAAAAAAAAAATCATGAATATTGGAGGACTGAGGATTCCTTGTATCATTCACTCACAAAGAAACAGTCATTTGCATGAATCTATGTGCCCTGGTTGCCTTACATGAGAAATGTTCAGATGGTTGATACGGATGTTCAGATAATGAGGCATCTTTTACACATGGGTTGGAACCAGGGAATGACCTATGGCTTGTATTTGAAACTGGAAAATAATTCCAGCACTTTGGAGCCCAAGATATGGTCTAGGACCACAGAAGGATCAGGCCTTACTCTAATAAGATGATGTACTTCTTTCTGGATTCTCTAGGGCCAACTATAATTGAATATTGCAAACAGAATTGCATGTCAAATTTCAATGCATGTTTTTAATAATATTGCAACATATTGTGTATTAAATTGACATATGCATTGGTTGTTTTGTTTTTCTTTTAAGTCCTTTCTGAATCTATCACAGGGTTTTCTTGGCAAAATTTGTCCAGAAGGGGTTTGCTTTTGTGTTCCTTTGAGGCTGAGAGAGTGTGATTTCTATGGCTGAGGGGGGAATTTGAACTTTGGTCTCCAGAGCTGTATTCCAGGATTTGATTGTAAGGATGTTTCTCCCTTAGCTGCTCAATATTATTGCAACATTCAAAGCCCTGAAAGAAATGCAATATAGTATTTATATTACACAGAATTCACCCTTTGGTTTTCTCATCAATACACAACTGAAATACAACTAGTTTAAAATTTAAACAGCCTGCTTCATAGTCCTGGAAATGGCACCTCCAGCCATTTTTCCTTCCCTTTAGGAATTCAGCCAGCCGATACAGTCCCATCAATCCTTAGGGTTTTGTCACTGAAACCAATAACTCTTAGGGGTTACAATGAAAGTGTGAAAAGCTTTGTATATTGTGGTGAGAAAACTGCTTGGTTTATTTGGACCATATTGGTTTAATGGATGCAATACCAAAAGTATCCTTAGCATTAAGCTTCACTCCTTAAGATGTTTTCTCCAGCATGACTAAACAAGCACCAGCACTAATGCAGCTAAAACGAGAAAGATGCCTTTTGCAGGATATATATATATATATATATATATATATAGCATGGAGTTAATTCTCATCTACAAGGGCAAATTGAAGAAGCAGTCTGGAGTAGTTAATTGTACATCCAAGCATTCGGTTATTAAACCAGAGAGAGGACTGTCATTTCAGTCTTCCTAGTCAGTTAGTGAGTTAACTAGGGATGGAGCTTGCAAGGTAATTGGATAAAGGTTTCTTAGGGAAAACAACCAGCTTTCTAATCTGGTGTATTTATTAAAAGATGCAATATTTAGTGACTTTAAGTGACTGTCTTAAATCATTTTAATAATACATATGGTTAACGGTATTAAAGCATAATTTGTAAATGAATTGATGTTTCCCTGGTTTAAACTACGGAGCCTCTGTAGTACTTTGTTGCATGTCTAAACATAGCTTCTAAAAGATGAAGAAAGTAAGGAACACATTATATAGTCACAGTGATAGTGAAATAAGGGGATTTTAAAGTGAAGGTAGGTAAGCATTTTCTCCAGTCAGTTTCCTAGTCCTTAGTGAGAGGGAGGTAATGGCTGGGTGAGGGTTGAGATTTGATCCTTACACTATCAGGGGTTAAATTGTGGGGTTCCACAAAGTGGTTGCAAATAGAGGGGTTCCAGTTCTCAGTAAATTCTTATGTACATCTGGGTTGCAGGTATATGTCACCCCTTTTTGTAGACTCCCGCTCACACCAATGCTCAAAAACAATTCAAAAGTAAAATTGCTTTAAAATGTACTCCAGGTGGAGTCGAAGACTTTCATGGCCGACATCCATAGTTTTTTGTGGGGCTTCCGGGCTATGTGGTCATGTTCTAGAAGAGTTCCTTTCTGACGTTTCACCAGCATCTGTGGCTCGCATATTCACAGAAGATGCCAGCCACAGATGCTGGTGAAACGTCAGAAAGGAACTCTTCTAGAACATGACCACATAGCCCGAAAGCCCCACAAAAAACTACTCCATGTGGATATGGGCCAATTTTGCCTCCCCCCCATGCAACCTGGACCCCCAAACCCAGAATTTGACTTTCAAGTCACTTCCTGTTGTGAAAAGGCCTCTTCAAATGTCAAGAAAGATCCAAAAACATTGTGAAGACATGACACCCCCCCCCCCCCAAATTATAGAGGTCATTGGATGTAAAGAATTTAACTGTGCAGTTTTTAAAATATGCTCTGTGAATGAAAAGCAGCCACCCTTCAAAGACAAACAAACCCCCTATTTCTACACTTTTTTTGGGGGGAGGGGGTTTCCCTTCCCACAGCAACAGCTTGTCTTCTGAAACCTTTTTCTTACTGCTCCAGTTGTGAGCAGAAAAGGAGATGCATTTTTTCGCTATGGCTCTTCATATTCCTGATTAAAGGCTGATTGTTTCCACTTGAACTAGACTCAGAGTCTATAAATTGATGTGCCCCTCTTTGGAGCATCAGCAGTTTCCTGACCTTTGCATATAATCTTCATGAACATAGTGTGACATGAGCCACAGTGAATACATATGTAATGGGTGGAATTGCTTTTGTGGCAGTGGAGTTCACAAGGAAATTGCTGGCTGACAATTTGTCAGGGAACTATTTAATAGGGTAGCGTGGGCACTCAAATATATTGCTGCAAAAGATGAGTTATGTGATTTAAAAATGCAGTGTATTGAAGATAAGTACACAGTACCATCATTTCACATACTGCAGTTCATGTGATCTAGGTCCTCCTTGTGTCTATAGTTAATTGCATTATTTGTACTTGTTATGCCTGGATTCAATCAGGCACATTATTTTAGATGTTACTTTTCCAGGTTTCTTCTGCAATAAGAGTGGAATGTGAACTGTGTGGCCTTCTAGATATTGTACCTCTACTCCCACCACTGGGGCAGTCCAACAAAAGAGGGATTCACAATTTCCACTGCTATTCTATAGGCATACCAATGCCTTCCTGTGAATATATGGCATCAAGTTTCCCTGTAGAGAGTCACACTATTGGCTGTCAAACCTCTCCTTGTACTCTGCAATCTCTAGTACCAGCTATCCCCTCTCCACAACCTAGCTAAATACCAAATGTGGGTCACACTGTGCGAACTAATTTTGGAGAGCTAAGTGTGAGTGTGGGACATGGTGGCTTTGAGGTTAAGAGACTGATTTCAAGGATTGCAAGGTTGCCAGGTTGAGGCCTAAGCACCACATGTTGAAGTGATCTCCCATCACTAGTCCAAGCTTCTGCCAACCTAGCAGTTTGAAAGCATGTAAAAGTACAAGTAGATAGACAGATACCAATTCAGTGAGAAGGTAGCAGTGCTTTGTTTAGTCATTCTGGCCCCATTACCACAGAGTCATCTTTGACAATGCTGGCTCCCTTGGCTTTGTAACGGAGATGAGCATCACCCCCTACAGTTGGACACAACTAGACAAAATTGTCAAAGGAGAAACCTTTACCTTTAAGTGTGAGTATAAAGTTTTTGACCTTCGCACACCTTCATGGGTCTATTGCACCCTCTGCACAGTGAGAAAACATAAAGAAGCTTTTTGGTGGGGAGATGGTTGGCAGTCACAGATTAACTTTACTGGTAGCAGAGGTGTATTTTCTTCCAATAATGTACATTTACATATTGAAAAGTAGTACAATCCTTTTCAGCCATGTGAGGCTATCTTTTCTGTAGCCTCTTAACCTGTCTTGGATTTCTTAATATACCATGGGACTCATGCTGTGAGATGTCATTGCTTCTGTGAGTATTCCAGGAATTTCAAATGGACCAAGAGGCTGTGGAGAGCAAAGCCTCATTAATCTATGGTTGGTCAGAGAAAGACGGTGTTTTCAGAAAGGCTTAAAACAAGAAATAAACATATGTTAACTCATAACGTTAGTAAAGCAAGTGGCAGCCTCTCCTCTAAACATTTCACTGAAATTAGCTTATCCTTCAATGCCTGTTTGAGTGATGGATTAGGACCCCAGGCCAGGAGATCAGGGTTCAAATCCCTGCTTGGTCATGGGAACCCACTGGATGACCTTGGGAAAGTCATAACTGAGAGGAAGGTAGCGGCATATCTTTTCAGAGTAAATATTAGCAAGAAACCTGTATGGCAGGTTTGTTGTAAGCTAGAATTGACTTAAAAATACATAACAAATTGCTTGATGAACCACCATGGAATAATGAGACCAGATAAAGAAGATGGGTTAATCAAGTGCCACTTTTTTGACCTAATTAGTTACATTTGTACATTTTGAAAGATAATATAGGGGAAAGACCTAGTGCAGGATCAGCTGGGGCCAGGTGTCACCCCCCCCCCCAGCCTTCCCTTGGAGCACTCTGCTTGGGGCACTCTGCCTCCGTGGGGCACTCTGCTTGGCTGGACTGCCCTGGCCATGCTTCTGATGGAAGGCAGACCCAGGAATTCCCACCCAAGCTGTATAACTTTAGAAGTGGGGGTAAAACTCCAGGTCCACCTCCAGGAGTCTTTCCCTACCTCGGAGCCATGTGAACCCCAGCAAGGTGGTTCCAGAGCTCTACCTACACCACAGTGGGGTGCCCCAGTGTACGCCAATCTCTTACGTTCTCCTCACTATCCGCCATGGACAAGGGGCAGGCATCTGCCTAGTCACTTTCCTTCACCCGGCTTGCCAATATAACTCTCACACCTATATGCAGCTCTTCAAGGAATACAGAATTACCCTCATGCTGTCTGCCTGGTAGAGCTCCTTATGGCGGAACATGATTCCCGGATGTGGGATAAAAAATGGCTTTACACATTGTGTGGTTCACTTTCCTTCATGCTAAGGCAATAGCCCATGGTCACAGATGACAGGGGTTGGGAACTGAACAAAATTCCAGAGAACTACATGTTTCTCTGATATTTTACTTCTCAAGAAGTCATATTAGAAAAGGCTGTATATTTTATTTTAAGAGACATTTGTGGAAAGTGACAAGTTCTGCAGAATGGTACACAGGGTTTTAAGAGATTCAAGAGAATACAGGTAGGAAACCTTCAGTTCTTCAAATGTAAATGCTTATAATACCTTTCTGTTGAGCCTGCAAGGTGGAACTGATGGAAGTGATTAGCCAAAGACATCTGGCGTCACAAAAGTCTGCAACAGATGGGACCAGTAGGGTTCTTCTTAGTGCACTTGCAATATGGAAACCCATGCAAACAGGTAACTGGCATTGCTTTTGCTGTATTTATGAAGAGCATGTCGGTGTGAAGAGGGAAAAAAAGGTATCTTATGCTTAGTCCAGATCAGAGTAATAAAAGGGTTATTATGCCAGAAAATAATCTGAGGAAATATCTTTAAATTGCTTCGAAAAGTGTATTCTGGAATTGAAAAACAATGGCTAAACATTATCAGACATATAATCAAAACGGAATAATCACAGTGATAACAGAACTCAGATCTATGCTGCCCACTGTTGTTTCAATGACATACAACTTTATTTATTTATGGTTATAGGCTATTGACTGTATGGAATCTTGACCTAATTTGCAGCGTCTATCCATATTCCAAAAATAATGATTTATTTGAAACAATGTCTATTTTTATTTTTATTTTTACATAACAGGCTTATACAATACAGGCCTACCTCAGTTGACAAAGTCAGTACAAAGCTCAGTTTTATGCTTCCCAGTCACTTTTCTTACTCATCCTTTTTCTAGCTAGATTTTTAGCAACATCAACATTGGGAGGAGGATTAAGGACAGCTGGAGAAAACCCAGGATTTTCATTGTCAGTTTGTATCACTCTGCCTGAAGTAAACAATGCAGTAAATGAATTCTAAACTAGGAAAGAGTGAGATTCTACTCTGACCAATCTTACTGCAACTGTAACAGGCAAGGTAAACTGCAGCTGCCTCCAGAATCCCTTATTGATCATGCCTCACCAGCTATACCTAATATGTTTTTAAAAAACAACAACATTATAGATCTATACATTTAGCAAAATAAAAACTAAAAAAAATTTGGAAATTATAAATACAGTGGAGGCTTGTGAAAGAAAAAGTAATCTCTGGTTGTATTTGGGAAGAAGCCTTCAAGTGGAATGGTTTTGTTTGCAAGGTTACTTTCCTGTGTGCATATTGTCAGGTTCAGAGAAATACTTAGCTGAAACTTGCTGAACTGCTCTTCTTTTTTGTGGTTTAGCAACCTGTCCTTGTTCTTTTCTGGTTATGTCTGCCCTTGTGACCAAATTTTCTGTTAAAAAAGGAATGCCCAGGAAGACATCTACTTCATTAAACAGATGCACACCTATATATAATATAATGTAGTAGAATATAATCAGTCTGGAGCAATGAGTACAAATGAAAAGGTTTCCATTGTTTCTTGACTTAGTCCTGTGATATGGGTTATTGGCATTTTAAATAAAGATTTTAAACTGTTTAATTTTTCCTTATTTTTCCCTATTTGTATTATTTTTTAAAAAAAAATACACCTGTTTTGTCTTGGCTGATAGGGCTGAGGGATCGTGTAGGTTAAAAATCCTTTTCAACCATCATTTCTTCCTTCTTTGCAAACTATTTCCTTTATTAAATACAATAGCTGTTTTTGAAAGAAAAAATAAAAATACTTGAATAAAATCAAAGACTTCATAAAAAACGATGGAGGAAAAAGCCTTTAAAGCAAATCATAGAGGAAGCAGAGATAATGAAGCTTAGGAACCAACCTCTTGGCGAAGAGGAACAAGAGCAGTGGAATAATTTAATTGCTCATCAGCTAATTATATGGTATTATAATGTTAATGTGTCTTCATCATGACAATGTAATAGGTATAGATCGAGGCATATGAAAAAGAAAGTGTGGATGCCATAATTATAAGTAAGCACAGAGCTGTTAGAATAATTATAATGCTTCATCGGGTAATTAACATATTGTTCAACTTGAGATGGGGAACAAAGAGTGAAGAAGTTAAATATTGAAGGACATGCCTTTGACACGCAAGAGATGTCTCTTAACTGCTTGTAAGAAGGGACGATATTCTGTAATGATGCTTTTTTAAAATTTTAAAAAAAAAGTAGTATAACTTAGTGTGCTCTGTACAACTGAGGCAGTTTTATGGTTCCTAAGCACATTCTGAATTATCCACTATTCTGAATGTTAAGTGTATTACAGATTAAGCAAAGTTAAACATAGCCCCCCCCCCCCAAGAGCAAGTTTCCCAGCCCTCCAATGAAGCAGAATGCCCAGGAACAAATAAATCACTTCCTCCACGTTCTGTGTGAGTTTTGGGGACTTCTTATGTACTGAATATCTTTGAAGATGCCAGAAACTTCCAGATATAGTCCTCATGCCTTCCAGGTTCTCTGGTATACCCAGAGAACTTCAGAGGAAGAATGAGACAGTGCAGAGCAAATATTGTGGCTGTTGGGTTCAGCCAAAATTTGAGTCCCTAAAAATAAGCAAAATCTATTTTTCTGATTTTTATACTCTCTCTCTCTCTCTCTCTCTCTGTGTCACATACACACACACACACACACACACACACACAATGGGCCCTTGGTATCTGCTGGGGTTTGGTTCCAGGACCGCCCCCATGGATACCAAAATCTGTGGGCAAGGGAATACAGTGGCATGATAAAATGATATCCCTTATATAAAATGGTAAAATCAAGATTTGATTTTGTTTACATTATTTATTCATATTTTCAAGCTGTGGATGGTTGAATCCATGTCCATGGATACAGAAAAACAACTGTTCAAGATTAAAGAAATACACATTTTATTTACTTGCAAACAATTTACAGTTTGCCCTCCATATCCATAGATTCTGCACTCACAGACTCAACCAACCATGGTTCTAAAATAAACACACACACACAAATTCCCAAATGCAAAGCTTTATTTTTGCTGTTTTGTATAAGGGATACCATTTTACTATGCCATTATGTATGATGGGGCTTGAGCATCCATGGATTTTGGTATCCAGTGGATATCAAGGATATCGGATCATTGAGGCACATACCCATGAGCCAATATGTACACAGACTAATTGAAAATATAGAAGTACAGGTTATCTTCTTACACCTGACTTTTGAGATCAGAAAAGGAGTTGAAGCAACAGAACAGAACTTTGGACATTTCCTCCTGGAGTGAATGAGGCAGGGATGGAAGACTGGAGTAAAATAAAACAAAATCCAAAATCCATAACAAACCCATAACTAGGATTTAGCAACCCAGTCTAGATTCAGATGGTGACTGGAAGCATGGCTTCTAGCTGCATTCAGGGATTGTGTTATCTGAATGCCATGCCTGAACGCAGCTGAAATCTGCATCATGTGGCTTGTGTGATTTGGGCCTCACTCAAGTACAGGTTTATAAATGCAATATTTGATTTTGGCTGGTCAGGAACATTTTGGCTCTGATTGCTATTTTGTCTGCCTCTTCGTTTAACTTGGATTATAGGCTCAGTCTCCCTTACCCAGAATTCCAAAATACTCCAAAAACCACATGGGCGGCTGAGATAGTGACACCTTTACTTTCTGATGGTTTAATGTACACAAACTTTGGTTCATGCACATAATTATTTAAAATATTGGATAATATTACCTTCACGCTATGTAGATAAGGTGTGTATGAACTATAAATGAATTTTGTGTTTAGACTTGGGTTCCATCTGCAAGAAATCTCGTTATGTACATATATGCAAATATTTCTAAATCCAAAATAGTAGTAGTAGTAGTAGTAGTAGTAGTAATACAAAATCCAAAGTATTTTGGATAAAGGATACTCAACCTGTGTTGATAATTTTGGAACTGAACTGATGCATGAGGATTTGTATCTCTACTTTCTCCCCAGCTTACTAAATACATACACATGTATATGCAGACATTTATAATACTGTAGTTTCAATTCTATGCTAAAAAGATTGGGGGAAACTACAGGCAAGGCCTCGTGGCCTAAGACTCAAACCCAAATGTAGGGATACAATTCTTTGCTCGTTTTGTTCTTAAAGGAAGCAATGCAAAATCTGAGCAATTTTCTTCCTGCTGTAAAAAAAAGTCTTTAAAATTTGTAGTTTTTGAAGGTTATTCACAGTGGAGTTAGTATTTTATTGCTTTGCGTGATATGTTTTCACAGAAGACAATATTTAAGCACAGATAACAGTTTCTGTGCAGAATTTTTTTTTTTTATCTGCACAGAAAACCCCACCCATGGTTGACTTTTGTTCTAAGTCCAGAGCTATGAAGTCCATAGCTGTAAGTCCAGGATTATCTTTGTCAGACTTACACAACACTGAAGAAACACTTTTTATACCATTTTAAATTATATTTTTGAATATGCTTTCCATCTCTACTGAAACATGTTCTTAAGCCATTTTCATCACCATAGACACTAGTAGGACTTCACTGTCTTTTGTCTGTTAGGTGTCAGTGGAGAATTGTTTGGCCTTTAGTAAATGAGTGATAAAGGGAGTTAATAAGTGGAATGCCTTTAATATATAGAGGAAGCATCAGAATTAATAAAGGACATTTATTCAAGTAACCTGCTGTACAAAAAGAATTACACTAAAAAGCCTCTGTGTTTACAATTTGTTTGATCTGAGAAGCAACTATTGTTTTCCAAATACAGTTCTCTCATGGCATAGGAAAATGAAACAATTGATTGGAGTGTCCTCATTTTGCACCTTTCCCCCTTACTTTTGGGTGTCTGGATGGTTTTTGGTTTTAATATTCATATTTACTATCTTGCACATATTTTGCATAAATTGCCTCCATTGTATTTCTGTGAATGCTACAGTACAGAATATGCAAATGTCATTATTTCACTAGGTCTATTCTTTTAGATATTATTTTATATCAAATTCAGTGCAGGGGGAAAAAGGCCCTTCATAGCCCAAAGAAAATGTATCTTTTTTTTTTTTTTTTGGGTGGGTTTTTCAAGCCATGTGGCCATGTTCTAGAAGAGTTTATTCCTTACGTTTCACCAGCATCTGTGGCTGATATTTTCATAAACTTTTCTAGAACATGGCCACATAGCCCGAAAAACCCACAAAAAACTATGGATGCCAGCCATAAAGTCTTCGACTTCACAAAACCTATAGTATTAAGACTGTTAATATTAAATAGTAGGACATGGTTTCTTTGTCTCCAAAATATAGTTTACTCTTACATCTGAGTATTGAATTTTGATTTGAGTAGCATTATAAGCTTTTAAAAAGTTCTTCTAACTGCTTTATCACACTAGGGGGTAAACAGAATTTAAATAAGAGTTAAACGAGAGTTAAACAGAAAATGCCCTATGTTTATAACAGGACATTTCCTGTTTAACTCTTGTTTAACTCTTGTTTAAATCCTGTTTGCCCCCTAGTGTGAAAAAGCAGTAAGTTTACAACTCAAAGTCCAAAAGCTGGATTTTAAATTAGTTGAAAACTGGATCATTGGCTGAATTGTGCATATGATGAACATTATGTTAGCTGACAGATACAGAATGTTTTCCTACCTTCAGTGCTGCTGGTAGTAGTGCTCTCCTCCTCCTCCTCCTTCCTCTTCTCTTTTTTTGTAATCCCACCTTTCTCTCAAAATTGGAAGTCAAAGTTTACAATTCAGGAAACTAAACATTACAAAAGAATTACACTTTTCATACTATTAAAACAATTTAAACATACACTTAAAAAGATAAAAAAATTAAAAGATTAAAACAATTTAAACACTTCAATTCAAAATAATACAGCATCCTTAGCCAATTATTTGGTGCTGCCCCCTGTAAAATTAGCTGCCTTTTCTAAATCTTATTGGATATGAAGACAAACTGTCTGCAACATCGTCATCTGATTCTGCTGATTTGGCTGACTACGGGAGCTACCTTCTTGCAGCCTCACTGTTCAGTTTCCAGCCCTCCTGAAACTGTACACTTGATGGAAGAAGATGACCACCCCAGATAGAAATGTACCACTCTTCAGTCACAGATATCCAAAACTCTCATTGTTGACCAACCACAAAATAATGAGACCAGACACAATATTGGGGGTTGAACAGGGGTCATCTTTAACCTAAAACCTAGTTAAATATTTGAGGCCTGGGGATGAGCAAAAACAGTGGGGAGGAACCTGGTGTAGGTTTAGCTGAGGCACAGCTATCCTTGGGTTCCTTATCACAGAAATCAGGCAAAAGAGGTGTATGAGGGGGCAGTGGTATCCTAAATAACCTCCCTCTTAACCCTACACATGATCTTGCTTGGCCCATAAGGCCAAGTTCAAAGCCACTTGGTTTCCTCTCATCAAGGCCAATATATCACTCCTTTCCCCAAAGCACCATTCAATGCTCAGCTAAGAGACTGAGTGCTGCTATTCATTCCTTCTCCTGTGCTGCATTAAGTATTACTCATTCCTTCTCTCTTTCTTCAAGTCCTTTCTTAAGCATGATAATTTTTGGAGACACCACAATTTCCAGCCAGTTGTCTCATTTCATATAATCATAGCAACTATTTTACTGAGCTTTGCTCTCCCTCCCCCCCCCCACTGATTTTTTTTTTCTCTTGCTAGTTTTATCACACTTTAGTGTTTTGTTCTAGTCTATGTCCATTGAATGGTTGGTACTTGAATAGCAACAAAACAATAGTAAGTGAAGATAGGTGAGTTCTCCTGGATCACTGCCCTTGAGTAGGTCACTTACTTGTTAGGTTCAGCACCAGCTCAGGATTCATTGAAGGGGAAGACATTTTTGCTTTCTTAAAATGAGATCTGGATTTAGAGATGGTGTGAGAGATCCAACACATATCCAAAGCAAAGGGATCACACAGAGGGAAATTCTAGTTGTCTGCTGTTCATGCACCATCACTAATCTTGCTTGGATTACATAGATTGGAAAGGCAATGGTACATCTGAATACAAAGGACATGAGTAAATCCTACTTGGTTGGCTGAAGGGGTGGAGTTTGGATCCAGAGGGCTGAAGAGATGCCCTGCAGGAATTGTTGGCGTACACTTAATTTAAATTGTTAATCTTTTGCATGTAGATCAGTAGCTTTCTAATTATGTGTTAAGTCCAGCTAAGAGGGTTGTTCCAGTGGGTTGGATTTTGACACTGATGCTGTCATCCAAACATTTTGGATCAGATCTACACTGGCAGTGACAACCAGGATGCTGTCTTTGATATCACTGTTGTGCTGGAGAAGAATTCTTGGAACCGTGGATTGCAAAAAAGACTAATAAATGGGTTCCAGAGCAAATCAGGTCTGAACTCTCCATAGAAGCCAAGATGATTAAACTGAGGTGGTTGTATTTTCACTATATCATGAAAAGAAGGGACTTGCTAGAAAAGGCAATAATCCTTGGTAAAGTTGAGACCAATAGGAAAAGAGGATGTCTATATACCAGATACATAGGTTCAGTTAGAGAAGCTATAGCCATGAATCTGCGAGACCTGAGCAGGATGGTTGAAGATAGGGTGACTTGAAGGTCTCTCATTCATAAGATTACTATGGGCCAAACTCGATTTGAAGACAGTGAACAAGAACAAATCTTCCTCCTTATCAAAGTCATCTGAAATGGGTATTTCTTGGAAGAGGGAAGGAAAAAAAAGATAAGAATTATCACCCATAGTTGTACAGTTCCTCTATCTGAAGGTATCTTTTATTTGTCAGTGAAGAGAATTTAGATCCAAATTCATGATAGTCAGATTAAAACATAATCAAGAACTCTTCTTATATAATATGTGTGTGTGTGAGAGAGTTGTGTTCCTTCAAGTGGTTTCTGACTTATGGTGACCCTAAGGTGAACCTGTCATGAGATTTTCTTGGCAAGATTTGTTCAAAGAGTGTTTGCCATTGCTGGACTTTGAGGCTGAGATAATTAATAATAATAATAATAATAATAATTTTTAGCCCGCCCCTCTAAAAAAAGCACAGTTAAAATGTCCAATCCCATTCCCACCTCCCACCTTAAAAAGATTAAACCAGCAATAAGTTAAAACATAATACAAATAACAGACAATCAACAATAACAAGCTAAAGTTCCTTGAGCTGTACAGGATGATGCAAACTAGGAACTAGCGAAAGGTTTGGAGCTAGGTGATATTAAGCATTTTCCAGGAAGGCTTGCCGGAAGAGATGCGTTTTCAAGGCTTTCTTAAAGCTATCAATGGATGGAATAAGACGCATCTCACCTGGCAGATCATTCTAAAGTTTGGGGGTGACTGCTGAGAAGGCCCTCTGGGAGGTCTGCGTCAGCCTAGTCTTCCTGGGCTGTAACAGACTCCTCCCAGAGGATCAAAGCGTGAGGGGGGTTTCATACAGGAAGAGGCGGTCCCTTAGATAGGATGGACCTGAGCCATGTAGGGCTTTATAGGTTAAAACCAACACCTTGTACTGCGCCTGGAAACTGATCGGCAGCCAGTGGAGAGATTTTAGCACAGGTGTCATGTGCTCTCTCCTAGATGTACCTGTAATAAGTCTGGCTGCCATGTTCTGAACCAATTGTAGTTTCCGAGTTAAGCGCAAGGGTAGCCCATGTAGAGCGCATTACAGAAGTCCAATCATGAGGTTACCAGTGCGTGTATCACAGTTTCCCGATCCCTCATCTCCAGGAAAGGGTGCAGCTGGTGCATCAGACGAAGCTGGTAGCAGGCACTCCTGACCGTCGCATTCACCTGACTAGTCATGCGAAACGACGAGTCCAGGAGAACCCCCAAGCTGCAAACACAGTCCTTAGAGGACAGTGTGACTCCATCAAGAACTGGAGATTGTATTCCCAAAGCCGGTTTCGGGCCTGTGATTGTGAGTACCTCTGTTTTGTTTGGATTGAGTTTCAATTTGTTTTCCCTCATCCAATCCATTACTGCCGCAAGGCAGCAGTTCAGAGGAGAGACGCCATCTGAGGTCTGAGCAGACGATCTTGTCCTGGAGAGATATATCTGAGTGTCATCAGCGTACTGAAGACACTGATCTCAATGCCTCCATGTATGCGCCTCAAACAGCTAACCATGATCTTTAAATGCAAACTTTAAAAAATTAGTTAGTAAATTATTGACGTGGCTCAAAGAGAAACTGTAAAAATTGAATTTATATTTTTTTTAACGGGGTTAAAAAAACTCTTCAAGGATTGTTTTTCATCTGGATAAGGAATCCTCTCCAAGGCTGCTGTAAGAGGAACAGTTTGTCATATTGTATATTTTATGTACACTACTGCTATCCCCGTTAACATGTTGCATTTTTGTAGGCTCTGTGTATAATTTAGAATCCTGGAAAATCATGGTTCTAATTTGATCAGAGAGTCTACATCAGATATTGGGAAAAGGTACTTTTTTGGACCAAATCTCCAGATTATATTCCCCACTGGCATGTTCAATAGTCATCTAGGCTCTAGAAAATAACTTTTTGAAACTATGGTGTACATGGACACTGAAGTTCGCCTCACTAAATAGGGAGGATGAAGAATATGGTGGTGCTAGTGGGAACTAGAAGGTGCATATCCCCATCTTTTGTTTTCTGTGTTCTCTGAACACCCGAGTAGAGCAGGTTGTTTTACTGATTGACAACTGCTAGGGATAGTTGAGCATACAGAATATTTTCACACCAGTGCTTACTGTGGAGTAAGCGCTAGCAAAACATCAGGGAAGCGTGTGTGTGTGTGTGTGAAAGCCTGACATGCTTCTGAAACATTAGGAAATTGTCCCCTCGCCTCTAGCATCCTTGCATTGTTGGTGAAGCAGAAATTTCCTAAGAACTGAACCTTTGCTAGAGGTGAGGGGATGATTCCATGATGTTTCAGAAGCACATCAGGCTTTCACACATGCACACTTCCCTGACATTTCACCAGTGTTATACCAGCGCTTGCCCCATGGTAAGCGCTGGTGTAAAAAATCTTCATTGTTTGTTTGGCTTTGCTAGGCAGATTAACTTGCCATGTCCATCCCCTTGAGAGTTCATCTTCATCAGAAAATGAAGCTGACTTACTAATGGAAGGCTCACAGGAGATGCCTGAAAGCCAACTAAGTCCTCCCCCTGTTCAGTAGGTCAGGTTGGGTTCAGAGCCAGAAGAGGAGCTATAGGAGAGCCCTCTGCCCCATCTCAAACGCAGAGGCTCCAGGCATCTTGCCCAGATCTTTCCCTGCAGACAAAGTGAGAGGCTGCCATCAAAGTGATGGGAAGAGTACAGCTATGGAGTCCCCTCCTCAAATATTGCTTGGGATCTGGGCATTGGCTGAACATACTGCCAATAAACGGCAATTACAAACACCAGCTATATCACAGATAACAGCTTCAATCTTCTCTGCAACATCTCTGCATATGAAAATGTGTCTAATAACTTAATGATCTCTGGACTGTTTCATTAACTGGGTTACTGCTATGTTCTGAAATCCTGACTCTGATTTACGAGTAGCTCTTGCTCCTGATGATGGTTACTGACTTTTGGCTTTTGAATGACAATAGCTTATAGATCCTAGATCTCTGAACCTTGTTTGAAGTTAAGACAGGGATTTATTCACCCAGAATTGACAAGATTCCAATTTTTATTCTCATTTATTAAAAAGCCCACCCAAATTGAGCATTTAATGACTATTTAGGGTTAAAAGTAAAACAAATATGTTTACTATAGGATCTCTAGGTTTTTGTTGTTGTGTTCCTTCAAGACATTTCCAACTTATGGCAAACCTAAGGTTGGGGTTTTCTTAGCAAGATTTGTTCAGAGGAGATTTGTCATTGCTGTCCCCTGAGAGCAAGGGAGGGTGACTTAGTGCCCAAGGTCACCCAGTGTGTTTCATGATCAAGCTGGGACTCGAACTCTGGTCTACAGAGTCATAGTCCAACACTCAGCAACATCACACTGGTTCAGTATTTAAGAGTACATCCTTTCAGAATGTCTATTATTGAATAAATTCTTACAAAGACAAGCCATATTTGCATTCACTTCTAATAAAAAGAAGAGAAATGGGAGGGAGTGGACTTAGGAAGGAGCCCATGTGATGTTGATGCTGATTGGAAATAGACTGATCTGTGGCCCAGTTCTTAAAGGGGTAATGTTTGTGATCGGATGATAGCACTTCAGCTGCTTACAGGGCTCTCTGTACAAGATAGCATTAAAATGGAAAGATTATTGCTCAACCTTTTCCCTGACACGGCGTAACCTATTCCTTTGTATAAAGGAAGTATTCAGTCACATGGCCTTCCCACCTGCGGTCTAAAGTGCTCCAGCCGAAACAGAGGTTGACTGCCTGGGGGAGAACTGGGCCTTGAAGAACACGGGCCTGTGGTTGCTGAAGAGAGCAGAGCTTTCTCTTTTGTACTTAGGTTTATGCCTGCAAGCAACCATGAATGCTAGTAGAATTCAGTGTATTAAAAATATTGGAATCATCGACTCCTACACACAGCTGCCAGGCACCTCAAAAGATGCTGGGGGTGACAACTTTTTTTCATTGTGTCTTTTGCAGAGCTTAGAAAGTTGTTATTGAATTTATATCCTGCCTTTCCTCCAAATGGGATTCAAGGTGGTTTACAATAATTTAAAAAGATACCATGCAAACACTGACATACAAAGGTTAAAAAGGAAGTTAATGTTACTGTTATTTAAAATATACAAGGAAACAGGCTAGCAAACTACTTCTATAGAAAATTGGTTAATGAAACTCCTTAAGATGGCCAATTTAAATAATTTGACAATGCTGCTGAGAGATAAGCCACTAAACAGATGTAAAGAGGAGTGGGAAAAATTAATAAGCTTTTGAGGAAAAAAGATGGGGTTCCTGGTCATTTTTTATGTTTCGATAATAAATTTGCTCTAGGCAAAGACATGTAATTTTATTTTTTCTTCCAAGATATAATAATATATTAAAGTTCACTATTATGCCAGATTATATATTTATTTATTGGTGCAATCATGTCCACTTCCATAAATATTTAAAGATGTTATCTGATTATAAAAAGTTAAATTGTCACATATAGATAAAGAGATAGATAGGATGTTTATTGAAATATATTGTCTAAGTGCATACATCTTTGTTGAATTCAGTAACCAGGTGAAACAATCATAAGAAACATTATACGAGAAATATGCTGGATACAATGGAGATAGCAGGGAAGGAGAAATAAAGGTTCATAAATAACTGACACGGAGATGGAAGGAAGTTGAGAAAAAATTCTTATAATACGGAACATAGCAATTAAATTAACAGATGTACATTGTAAATATTAAGTATCTGTGTACTGAAAATTCATTATTTTTGATTTTGCATTTTATCTATATATGTGTTGTTAATTATGTTGATATTATTTGCTTGTTTTTATTATTAGATTTTAAAAGATTCACTACTAATAAAATCATTTTTGAAAAAATGCTAGAAAACAGCTAAAACACTTATTTAAAGTAATTAGGGAGATTTGTCATTATAGTGCCCCTCAAACCATTATGAGATATAATAATAATTATTTTTTTTTAAAAAAACTATCTGATGATTATTTCTCAAAAGTAACATAGATTCATAGAATCATAGAATCATAGAGTTGGAAGAGACCACAAGGGCCATCTAGTCCAACCCCCTGCCATGCAGGACCTCCAAATCAAAGCATCTCTGACAGATGACCATCCAGCCTCTGTTTAAAGACCTCCAAGGAAGGAGATTCCACTACGCTCCGAGGGAGTGTGTTCCACTGTCGAACAGCCCTTACTGTCAGGAAGTTCCTCCTAATGTTGAGGTGGAATCTCTTTTCCTGCAGTTTATATCCATTATTCCGCGTCCTAGTCTCTGGAGCAGCAGAAAACAAGCTTGCTCCCTCCTCAATATGACATCCCTTCAAATATTTAAACAGGGCTATCATATCACCTCTTAACCTTCTCTTCTCCAGGCTGAACATCCCCAGTTCCCTAAGGCATTCCTCATAGGGCATGGTTTCCAGTCCCTTCACCATCTTAGTTGCCCTCCATTGGACCTGCTCCAGTTTCTCCACATCCTTTATAGTTACCTTTTTAAAAGCATCTGAATTCTATAAGCCACTGTGGTACAAAAGACATATCACCTCAACACCTACATTGCAGCATGAGGCAGGAACATGTGGTATATCATGGGCCTGCTGTTAAATAAGCTGGTATTTCTCCTCCAACATTTCATGAGGCTTTACTATAAAAGAAATTTAAAAGTTACTTACACAATAGGAAGAGTGAAGCTATTTCTTGTCAAATTACAGTTCCAGTGTAACTCAGTTATGCGATAATTATTGGAAAAATAAATTTGCTGGGACTTAACTATTGACATGTAACTAATTATTTCAAGAGAAATTAATTGTTATGGGCTTTTGTAGCAGCCTAATGAGTTGATATTAGCAAATATCTTTCTCCATGCTTCACCCGCTGATTTCTGTAGATGAATGCACCTGGGAAAATTTTGTTTTGGTTAGTTGGTGGCCATAAAGACAATCTCTTTCTACTATAATCTAAAGATAATATAAAGAATTAATTTTTTGTCTTCACTGTACTTATTAAAGAAACAAAAGCTTGTGTAAGGTAATCAATAGGTTCTTCCTCAGATCCAAGATTCCATGCACAGAGAAGGTGTAAAATTAAGTATAATACAATCTGGAGTTCTGCCTATGTAGACAATTCATTAGATGCTGGCCTGAGGCTTTAACTGCTTAAGAATTGCCTATGCATTGAACAGTGAATAACAGCTAGTCTAAAACTTATGATAATTAGTAAAACTTCTCTAACATTTATGCAGAGCACACAAATCAAAGAAGTGTACTTTATAGCTTTCCAGAAAAACCCACCTAAGGAACATGATAACATAGATATTTTTGTGGTAAATGGGCTGAAGAATAATATACAGGACCCTTATAAGTTTATCGCAAGGGACTTGGAGAATGGGAACAAAGTGGAACAAAAGGGAACGGAACAGAAAGGGGGGGGGGAATGTTTGTTATCACATGGGAGAATGCCACCAATGCCTCTGGGAGTCCCAAATCCATTCCCCAACCATGTCACAGGAGCTGATTTTGAAGAACAATTCTGAACAGTTCTTCAAAATCAGTTGCTGTGGGATGGATGGGGAACAGATTGGGGGCTCCCAGCAGCATCAGAGGCATTCTCCTGTGTGATAACGTATGTTTTCCCCTTTTCCATTCCTTTCTGTTTCCTTCCGTTTCACTCCGTTCCCATTCTCCAAGTCCCGTGCACTAAATTTATTCATCTGGTGCATCAATGTAACCCTATGCATACCTACTCAGACATATAGCCAATAGAGCTTAATGGGACTTATGCCTTGAGGTAGTATAATGAATTTTACAATTTGGGGTGCAGATAGTGAATCACATTTCTCTCTCTCTCTCTCCTCTTTGGCTTTAATTGTAACCAACTTTCACTTGAAAGATGACTGGTAACAGATTTGCTTTACCTTCTTTCTGTTTTCCCAGAGCTAACAACCAACACCAGCAGCACAAGTATTCCTAATATCTGGGGTGCAAGATGGCATGGCCAGCCCCCCCCCCCCCCAAATCACACACACACACACACATTATCACCATTCTGTCAGCAAGGATGGGCAGACTCTGGGAGACCTGGTTGGCCTGATTCTGAGAGGTCCGTCCTTAGAGCCAGGCATTGTGGATGGCGGTGCCTTTGAGAACTTGTATTTTGATGGTTTTGCTGCATTGTCATAGCAAGAAAGCAACTGGTGCATCCCACTGTTCTGGACAGTGACAAGTAATTCTTCCTAGAGGAGCAGCAGGGTTTTCCTGGGGGTGGTAGTGGTAATGATAGTGATAAATTTGCCTGAGCCATGTGGCATACATGCCATCCCCTGTCAATTTGCCTTGGCAGTTCACCTTCCATTTGAATTCTGTGAATGCAGTAGATCCTTTTTAATTTTTCACTGGTCTTGCATGTTTGGAAAACAGCTTTAGCTTACAGTATTATTTGTAGAATTCCCTAATTATAGGGGGGAAATGCTTACAAAGTATCTCTGTGATAGCAAATGCTTTCAGTTGATGATATTAAAATCCTTCCCACCCCCCTTTTAAAAATGCACCTGGTCAGAGATGCTGCTAGAATAAATCCATTTGCCTCTGTTGATGTAGAAGTAGAGGGAAACTGTCTGTACAAAACCCAATGAGGAAGGTCTGGTCTCCAGTTTTAGGCAGCCATACATGAAACTGCCTGCAGGACCTCATTTGTCACAAAAACGCCAGTCTTAGCAATTTTCATCAGACAGCATGGAAATTAATTAGTCCAATTTTATGGAAATTATCTCATTATAAGTAACTTCAGCTGGCCTATTCATGAAGTGCTTTTTTTAAAAAAAGAGCTTTGTGAATGGATGCCAACCCCACCCCTGTGGCTTCCTCTATTCTGTGAGAAATTGAAGCATTAACAGGTGTGCCATTGGGGAGGGATGGAACATTCCCCACACACGATGGGGCTGAGCGCAAATCTTGGATGTGATTTTCCATTCAAAATTAAATAGCAAAAAGGAATTATGTTAAGCTGCATCTTTTCCCTGATGATATTAACCACAGTAATACATTCTCATTTTCCATTTTCCACTCAATTATCCAGACACTTGTTTGTTTCCTTTGCCTAGTGATCACACTTGTGACAGTGACTGGGATAAAAATAAAAATTGTGGCATCCCTTGATAGTTGGCCATTAGACTCCAGACAAGGATTTGTCTGAGACAGATAACTTTTCAGGAGTTTTCTTACCACAGTTAACCCATGGGGTTAATGGGACAACAAATTGCTGTCACTGATTTCGTATTTTCAACACTGTTGTTGGTGGTGGTTTCTGTTTCAGCGGAAGCACTAAATACTCTTCAGGTTTCAGTTGAACTCTTAAAGATGCCAAAATAGATCTGCCACTTTGGATAACTCCTTTAAGATTTAGAGTAAGGCCTATAGTGCAGTGGCTCTCAAACTTTGGTCCTCCAGATGTTTTGGACTTCAGCTCCAACAATTCTTGACTGTTGACCAAGATGGCTGGGGTTTTGGGGAGCTAAAGACCATCTGGAGAACCAGAGTTTGAGAAGCACTGATGCAGTGGATTTACTATCACTGAAAGCTTCCCATAGATTTACAATCTTTTGGACATGCAAAGACTTGGGTGGGATAATCCATTCATCATCCCATATCCACAAACAGAGATATTTGAAGAAAGGCTGGAAAACATTTTTCTTGAGCATCTGTAACCCTGTCAAGAAAGCAGATTGATGACAATCTTCTGCACAAAAATTTCAACTCTCTCTCTCTCTCTCTGTCTCTCTGAAGCAACATTTTATGTGGAGTAAGTATTTTCTGTGCAGTAATCCTGCCTTCTGCACAATGATACAGCAACTAAAAAGGCAATGTGATTCTAGCCTGCATCAATAGGAGTATAATGTCTATCCTGTATTGGCTGGAATACTGTGTCCAGTTCTGGGTAGCGCAATTCAAGAAGGATATTGACAAGCTAGAGCGTGTCCTGGGAGGACAACCAAAATGATGAAAGATCTGGAAGCCTGTCCTGTGGATTGTGAGCTGGGTATCTTGAGCCTGGAGAAGATAGCAATGGTTCAATATTTTAAAGGATGTCATATTGAAGAAAGTGCAAGTTATTTTCTGCTGGTCCAGAGACCAGGGCATGGAGAAATGGAGTCAAACTACAGAAACATAGATACCATTAGGAGGAACCTCTAGATGGTTTACACTGTTTGACAGTGGAAAACACTGCCTCAGAGAGTGGTGGAGTCCCCTTCTTTGGAGGTTTTTAAGCATAGGCTGGATGGTAATCTGTCAGGAGTGTTTTGATTGTGAGTTCCTGCATGGTAGGTTGGACTGGATGGCCCTTATGGTCTCTTTCAAAGCTATGTTCCTATGATTCCATGGCCCTGTTTGGTCCCTATTTTTCCACTGGTACTTTCCACATGTAATTGGTTCATAAGCAATACACGGATATGTTGCATTGGAGGTTAGAATGTGAAGATGAATGAATTTGCTAAAGAAAAGATGCCATTGTCCAGAAAAGGCTTTGTTACTCTTATACAAATTGTATTTTGCTTCTCTGGAGGAGTCTGGGATCCTGCCTTCTGTAAAATAGAGCAGATGATATACTGATATTTTTGTGTCTATTAATGTATGAATGTGTACAACATCATCCAAAATTTAGCAGGTCTTGTTTCTAGGCATTCTTCTATTTGGACCACTACACATGTGCCATTTAAAAAAATTAAAATGGTAGAAAAAACATGTTTCTCAACTGGTGAGAAACCTGAAAAGGAGAATCCTGGACTGACACTCTGGTAAGGATTCTGTGCAAAGCTCCCTGATAAACACTTGTTCTGTGCAAAATTCACAGTCTTTGCGCATTGAGCAACATTTTCTGATACAGAAAATGCATTTTCCCTGTGCAAAAAGTCCATGTGTGAATATTTGTAGAATAAGCCAAAATGCCAAAAACTGCAGTTTTCAAAGATATGTTCCCAGGTGAAAAAAAATTACTAAAATCATTCATGAACAATATTAGTGAAGACTTACATCTTCAGATCGTACACTCTAACAGTGGAGACATTTGCTCCTGTTTACTTTTAACCAGAGCACTGTGGCCTCCAAAGAGTTAATTTGACTAGTGGATAAAAATACAAAGTATCTTGTAATACAAAAAATGTAACACCTCTTCCTCTTTCCTTCCTACCGGTCCATCTGAACTACACAGCTTCTCAAATTCAGTGGATTTTATTATCTTCACAGCCTCCCTAGGAGGGGAGTGATATGTTAGCTATTGTGTAGGAAGAGAACTGAGGAGTAGGAAGGGATTGAATAGCTGGTCCCAAATTTGCACAGGATGCTCACAGTCTTTGTAGGTGGTGAAGCATCTCAAGAATTCCTCCACTTTCTGCCAGACCTATAAAATTGTTTTCGTACTGAAATAGGAAGAGGCAGCTAATCTGTGACTCATTTGTTTCAGAATCCAACACTTTAGATGTGTTTTCTATTTGCAATTAAAACAGAAGGCACAGATTGCCTAGGCATAAGGTCCTTTCAAATGTTCCGAAACATCATTTCTCCCAAATATTTGTGAGAGCATTTGTGGAAAGTTATCCTCTCTTTACAAGAGTATTTAGTACACAGGCCAAATGAGATGGCAGAAAGATGAAAATGACAGAGAAAGACTGTACAAATGTGTTATATTAATATGTTGCATTAAATCTGGTTGCTTTTTTTCCTGCAGTGTGGTAGGTTTGAGAAGCAAGTAGATACAAGAAGGCTGGGGTCCTATGCACATTTGCATCTGAGAATGTTTAGTTGAGACTGGAGAACATTATTTCTGAGTAAACATGCTTAGGATTATACTATACATGCTGAGTGTTGTAGGAGGAAAGGGAACTCTGTGAAAAGGGCACTTTCTTAACTGTACTGCAGAGTAAAATTTATCCTGAGCAGTTTTAATTAGGAAGCACTGAACACCTTCCCCAAATAAAGAGTTACCTTGAGTTATGCTGGGTACCATGTCGTGTATTACTGTCATTTTTAAAAAAAACAAAACAAAACAAAATACCCACACTAAGATCAGTTTACTGTGAGCAAGTGTAAACATTTGAATTGCTATCACAAAAGAAATAATGAATATATTTATACTGAGTAGGTGCAGTGACAAAAGTGGTCATTTGACTATTTTACTGCCAGCAAGCTTTGCAATACGCATTGGATCACAGCGCATTTAATTCTTTAACGCATTTCCAGCAGTTAAGCACTGGTTAGGTAAATTAAGACGAAAATTGAGCTATGCTCAAGAGCAAACATACAACATATCTGCTTATTAGTCTGAATGATGTGAAAAAATGTCTTAGTGTCAGTTTTGGTTCCTTACCCTGAATCCCAACAGCACTTTTTTCCTCTCCCCATTTCATAGTAGGTTGCCAGATTTGTGTTTATGTATTCATTTTTCCTAATTGTAGGTTTTATTTGCGCAATTTAAGTTGATTCTGTTACATGAGCTGGCTAGGGGAGGTCTATCCATCAGTTCTGCCACTCTCAGAGGCATGGCTGGTATGGGCACAAGAAAGGGACTTCTTGGTGGCTTTTCCCAGGTTCCCTCTCCCCTGTCTAGCCATGTTATTCTCAACAAAAAGAGATTCACATTATATAATTGAAGCATACATCAGTGTTGCCTCACCAGGTTCCCTTTGATTCACTGGGTTTTCTCTAGTTGAGAGTGATTAGATTTAGGCTAATATATGTTTAAAAACATGTGCCCATTTTTAGTTGGAAACTATAAGGGATGTAAATCCTGACCTAACTTTTCATCATATAGTAGATGGGAAACCTTCACACACACACACACACACACACACGTTTGGTCTTTGAAAAATTGTGTACATCCCCCCCCCACACACACACACACTATACTGTGATGACAATTTGCTATGGATTTTATCACATGAAGGGAAAGCAGGGGAAAAGTTGGGGTTTAAACTAATATTATCCTGTGAAAATCATACAATCACGGTGAAGATTTTTACACACATTGCATTTAAAAAGACTTATCCAGGCAATAGCCAGGTAATAACAAGCAACAAATCATTCACGAAATTTCTCAGTGAATAATTTGTTGCTGGTTATTACTTGGTTATTGCTGGGATGAGTCCTCTTTAATCGTGACATCGTGTGAAAATCTTCACCATGATCACACAATTTTCATGGGATAATGTCTGTTTATTTTGTTTATTATATTTATTATTATATTATTATGTTTGAACCCCCACTTCTCCTCGATTTTCCCCATGTGATAAAGTCTTATGTTGCACAAATTGTCATAAGTGATATCATTGCATTAGTTGCTTCTGCCTTTATGATGAGTCTGTCTGCTGTATTTTGATTGTGTTGTGTGTGGACTTAGCTTTACAAAGGAGGAAACACCCTATTTGTGTGCAGATGCAAATTATATTTTCTGCAAATGCAAAAACCATGGTGCACACACACACACACACACACACACACACACTCCCAAAATGCAACACCACCATTTGGCATCATGCTCTTGGGCCATAGCCATCTTCTGTTGAGTGTGTTGGCGAATCCATGAAAACCTGTCTCACCATGGCAAGGCAACCAGATTTGACTAGAACCTTGGCAAAACAGATTTCACCACATCCCTGTATGCAGTGCAGACTGCGTACGTTCATTTCATAAACCGTCCAAGCCCATTTCATCACACTAAGTGTCCTGCAAATAATTACTTTTTACCAAGTGCATTTTCACCAGGCTTTTAAACTCATGGGCTGAAGACCTAGAAATTAATCTAAAGAAATTAAACAAATGATGTGCTCAGTAAAAAGGGTTATAATGGATTCACCAACACTGATTGTACTGTGCCTTGATGTGGCTGTTTCCATCTTCTAGTTTCAACCAGTCCTGCAAGCCCTAGCCTGTGCACCCCTGGCATGGCATGCATGTGTTATTTCAGTGATTCAAAAATGCACCTGCTGTGCACTGATGCAATGTGTGCTTCTTTTGAGGAATCCTAATTAAAACAATTATCAAAGTTCTATTGCTTTGGCTTGATACAAATTGGAACCGACTGGTTGTTTGTCAGACGATGGAGGGGAAGATTTATTTGCTGTTGTCTCGTTTTGTTTTGTTTTGTTTTTCAGCCTTGTGCTAGCCACAGGCATCCCATGGCTATCAGTCCCCTGGACTTTGCTAAACTGCTACCATATGTTTTCTTCAGTAATTAGGTATCTTCCTTGTTTAAAGATAAGAAAGTAAATGAGGAAATAAAGGGGGAGGCAGTGGGTTAGAATGACCTCTGCTTACACTTTTTTCCTATGCCTGCTTATTATTGTGGCTGGTAAGGGGGGAAGCATGATTCTTCTCTAAGAAGCTTCTACACTTTCTCATGATGGTTGCCAAAGTGGTCACTATCCATATTATAGAAATGACTCCCTGGTTGTTAAAAATAAACAGACCCTAAGTGAGGAATGGCCTATTCTCATGAGGGAGAAAAATGAAGAAACTGAGGAAAGGTGGTAGATGTTTTGCTCGTGTTGAACCATCTAAGAAGCTTTTGTCATTGTTAATTGTCCTTGAGTTAACTTTGATTCATGGCAACCCCAGGCTGAGATATCTCCAAGACCCCCTGTCCTCAATCTCTCTGCTCAGGTCCTGCAGGTCCAGTCCCAGGCCCATGTCCTCCCTGATCAAGTCTATCCACCTGGCATGTGGTTTTCCTTTCTTTCTGTTGCCTTCCACATTCCATAGCATCATTGCCTTTTCTAATGATTCATTTTTTCTCACAATGTGGCCAATGTATGACTGCCTCAATTTCGTCATCATGGCTTCCAGGGATAGTTCAGCCTTGATCTGTTCTTGAACCCATTTGTTTGTTGTTTTTGGATGTCCATGGTATCTTCAGCATTCTTCTCCAGCACCACATCTCAAATGAGTTGATTTTCTTTCAGTTTTCTTCACTCTCCACTTCTCACATCCATACATGGTGATGGGGAATACAATGGTTTGGATGATCCTAACTTTAGTGTTCAGACTTATGTCTTTACATTTTATGATCCTATCCAGTTCTTTCATAGTTGTCCTCAGTCCTAGTCTTCTCCTGATTTCGGGATTGCGGTTTCTGTTCTGATCAATATTGATCCAGAGTATGGGAATTCTTTTAAGTAATTCATTTTTTTCATAGTCTAGGGTGAATTCTTATAGATCTTTGGTCATCATCATCATCATCATCATCATCATCATCATCATCTTTTTTAATGTTCAGCATTAAGCCTACCTTGGCACTTTCCTTCTTAACTTCCTTCAGTAAATGTTTCAGGTATTTTTTTATTTCAGCTAGTAGTATTGTGTGGTCTGCATATATTAGGTTGTTAATGTTCCTTTCTCCTGTTGTCACCCCTTCTGTCTCTGAGTTTAAACCTGTGTGTGATATTTTCTGCATACGTGTAGAATAAATAGAGTGGCAGACAACCTCAGGTTCCAAAACCTGAAGAATAGCAATCCCACTACGACCAAACTGTGTCTTGGTGCCTTCCATTTTTTATTCTCTAAGAAATTATGGTATGCAAGCTGGAATAGATGTGAGCAGTTTTATCTGCAAAATATAAAATAAACTTAACATTGCTTAAAAATAATAATATGCAAGTTGCTCATGGGCTGCCAACACATCACTATCATTTTATAACTGAGATTTACCAGACTTTGTGCAAGTAATAGGCAAATGTATGGATGTTTTAATTATTATTTTAATTTTTGCATGCCTCCTGCACCTTGTGAGATGTGAGGAGTATCAAAAGATAGGACCTGGATGATCTTGCGTTCAGATGTTAGCTTATCTATAGGCTCACTGGGCAGTCTTTTATTTATTTACTCACCAACTTTCATCCCCAAAATGCCCCCAGTGTGGTTTACAAACATATATTTTCAAGCAACAAAACAATCAATAGAAAAATCCATAAAAACAAACAGAAAAAAACCCAGAGAGTCAGCAACAGTCTCTACAAATAAAAAGACATCAAAGCAATGTAACATTACTGAGAATGCAAAATTTCTTAGTAATACAGGGAACCACCAGTGCAGGCAGAAGAAGTCCATTGTTCTCCATTATTTTCACAGACTATGGGGTTCCACGGGTTGAGCTCAGTAAGTGGAGCAGTCTTTTTTAAAAAAATTGCTTTTATTAACATTTTTCAAACTTACATACATATAAACATGGGAAAGAAAAAAGAAAAAAAGAAAGAAAGAAAGAAAGAAAGAAAGAAGAAGAAGAAGAAGAAGAAGAGAAGAAGAAATAGATTATACCTTCAAATATATCTGCCCTTAGATATAAATTCAAATCAAAAGCTATTGCAGAAATAAACATATCTTCCTGGTATACCTTAATTATAACATCAACTGACTTTCCATTAGATTTTCCATTTTGAATTTTGTAGGTTTTGCTTTCCATCTGTATTTACTTGACTAGTGCGCATACTTAATATCACAATTTTTTAATTCCTTTCCATTTATTTTCATATTCTTATATTGTTTTTCTGGATAGGTACGGATCCATGTTCTGTAATTCATATACCCTTAGCTTCCAATCTTCTATAGTGGGGATTGTAGTGGACTTCCAGAGTTTAGCCAAAACCATGCGGGCTGCCGAGATCATATATAAAATCACACTTATTTGGTTTGAGGATAGTTTAGTGTATATCATATCAACTATATTTAATAGGAATAGTTCTAGGAAAAGTCACATTTAATTTTAATACTTTTTAAATTTCTTTATGTATATTTTGCCACCAACTGTGGTACATAGTACCCATTTTCCCTTTACACTTCCAGCATTTATGGTCAAACTGTTTGTTCATCTTCGAACGCCTTGACAGGGTTATTACATTTGGAGAATTTTTAATTCTCCATGTACATTCCCACATTTCCAGGGTTATTGTCTTCTTATGTTCTGCATCCATCTAACCATATACTCTTTGACTGATTCATTCTTTAGTTCAATGTTTAGTAGAAGTTTATAAGGTTTTTTTGTAAATCCTTTTTCCCCACCCAACAAAATTTGATCGAAGATATTCCTATCAATTTCTATTCCAGTCGTTTGTAGGTCTATATTAAATCTTTTTTAAATTTGTAGATAGTGAAGCCAATCAATTTTGTATGCCTTTTTGTTCCAACTGTTCTTTAGATGTGATTTCCACTATCCCTCTTGCATTTGTCATTAGATCTTCATATTTGATCCAATCTGTATTTATAGGATAATCTTCTTTGTAAAAGGCTTCCTGAGGTGAGGTCCACTTGGGAATTTTTGAATATAGGAAATCTTTCCAGTATTTCCAGATCCTAAATAAAGTTTTTCTAATAAAATGGGAGGAAATTTCTTTGTTCATATGTGGGGGATTATAACATAAGTGGAGCAGTCTACTGGCTTCTGTAGACCAGCTGCACTTCTGATGTCAGACATATGGCAGCTCTGCTGATGGCCCAGTGGACTCTGCAGGGTGGTCTTTGAAATCCCTTTTAAATGTAATTTGTTATTTATTTAAATATTTGTATTACCAAGTAAATGATCACTCTGTTGTGAAGTGAAGGGGAAGAATTTGAATTGCTTCTTCTATTCTTTGAGAAATGACAGAATGTATACACAGGCCAGAGGCTGGAAAAGTTCCTTTTTTGGACTATCACTCCCAAAGTCCTCCAGCCAGCATGGGCCAATAGACATGCTGGGGTGGGTGGTGGTGGTGGTCTAGGAGCTGTAGTTGAAAAAAAATCTTGCATCACCTTTGAGGCTCTGTCAGAAGAACTGGATTGATCATCCTGGCTGGAAGACTCTGTGAGGACTAGTCCAAAACTTTTATACTGTTACATTTTTAATTCTTCTATTGTAAAGTCTTTTAAAATGTTTTATTTGTGAATAAAAAAAAATTGAGTCCCTTTCTGGGAGAAAGGCAGCATAAAAAATGAAATTAATAAATAAACAGAAATAAAAAGTAACTTTTCCAGGCTTTACCAAAGTGACTGGAGCTGACCTAATTTTCTTATTTTGCTGTTCTGCTTCATTGGTTCCTGTTTGAGTGGGCAGAGTAACTTGCAGTGGGGAAGTAACTCAAAGATTTACTTAAAAAGGAGAAGATCTTGATCAATATAGAATGATGCCAGAGCAACGTACCTGTATTGCTTTGAATGAATCTCATTTCCTATGGCCTGAGAATCAAGAGGGGGTGCTTTGTGGGGCACTCTTCTTAATCTTCTTCAAACATGGTTTTCTTCAGAATTGTTTTATAAATTATAAATCCATCACAAGGTCTAACAATGATAAGAAGATGGGGCATCAGTGTTTAAAATAAATAAATAAAGAGGCGAGGCTGCTGTTTTAAGGGTATACTTTATGCACCTAAAAGAAATCATAAAAATAATTTAAGGATAGTTCTGAATCTTTCAGTTAGGATTCTGGATGGAACATTTTTGTTTTAGAACTGATGGTTCATTTTTTTCCTTCTCTAGTATGAACATTTCTCCACAGTCATAAATGACTATGTCCAAAGTCCTTTTTCATTCAGTTGCTTAAAAAAAAATCTTATTTCCTTTTATTTATAGTTAGTTTTGTCTGGTTATTGCATACCCATTTCCCAGTACTTATCAGAGCTTTTCCTATGCCAAATCTCTTTCCATCTGATTATCTGAAGGCGCCCCTGATGTGATACTGATGAAAAATAGGCAGGGGGCATACAAATTGAAAAATGAACATTACGACTAAACAAAAATATTTGATAATGTGACATGTGAATGGAATATTTAGCACAGTGCATGCATTTATGTTAATTTCCCTTATAACATTAAGAAGACACCAAGTTAAATATTAAGGAGTTACAAAGATAATTTTGCCTCAGGGTCACTGTATAAATCAGGAATTCCCTGACTCTGATCCTCTGAATAACTGAGGCTTCAGTTTTCAGAATCTTCGACTGCATGCCAAACTGACTGGAGCTTCTGGGAGCTGAAATCCAAAACACCTGGAGTACCAAAGTTTGGGAACCACTGGCATACATGGATGGTGCATAATCCACAGAACATGCTGAGCAACCAGATGCATGTGTTGCATTTTATTTATTGTTTAATACATTCAACTACCTTGAATATCTGTGCCACTCTGAGAAATCCAGGGAAATCCATATATACCATGAGACATTCAAACATACCATGAGCGGGGGTGGTTTATGTCTTGGACCATACAGGGCTTTGTAGTGTACTGATGCTTTGAAAAGTCAGTCCCAAATATGATTTTTGAGAATGAGGAAAAATCAAGACTGGGTCTGCCTCGACCTTCAAACCACCTCTTCCCTACCCTCATCTCTATTTTCCTGTCATGGGTCCTCTAGTGGCCCCACCCTTCTTACCCCAGTTTAACTTGTCTATTGGCTTCCATGTGGCAACAAAACCATGCTGTTTGAAATCATTGAAATTTTGGACCATGCCAACAACTACCATGTCAGAATGCAAAGGGAGGCCATTGAAATCCATAAAGACCTGGACAATTTTAACAGGAAAGAGGAAACCCTGAGAGTAAACAAGGCTTGGCTCCCAGTCCTGAAGGACAGCAAGGCCAAGACTCAATCTATGCAAATGAAAAACAATCTAAGGCCAGGGGATTCCCGCAGAGAATGAACACCAGTTAGCAGACATTAATCCTTGTTTGCATATCCTCCCACCCTGAGGACTGCCATTAGCAACAGAACAATACATCTGCAAATCACTCCTTCCTTCCCAGGGTCACACAGGATATATATCTCCAATCCTTTCCCAGGCTATCATTCTTTGAAGATGCCAGCCACAGATGCTGGCAAAACGTCAGAAAGGAACTCTTCTAGAACATGGCCACATAGCCCGAAAGCTCCAAAATAAACTATGGATGCCAGCCATGAAAGCCTTTGACTCCACATTGTTTGCAGAAGCTTCCAAATCTGCCTCCTCTATCGATATGGTCCTGGACCTTCATGTCCACCTTCTCCCTCTGGCATCCTACCAACCCACTTCTCCCTCCACCAACCTGGCAAATGCCTGTGCCCTTGGGCCATAGGCATGTTGAAGAGCCAGACTGGCTAACTGTCCTAGAGCACCTTCCCACCAAGAGTCTCTTCCATGCTCATGACCCAAACTGGCACTCTGAGGTTGCCCCCTTCAATGCTGCCATCTACCCTTCCATCTCCAAGAGTAGAATTAGGACATCTCTCCTCTCCTTGTCTGCATCTGCCTTTTCTAGCTTCCTTCTTCCACATTCCTCCTAGTCCGCCTCTTCCTCTCCTTTAACCCTTTGGCCTCCAGCTTCCTGCATCTCACGTCCCTATATGTACTTTCTTCCTCTTCTGATCCCAGCCCCTCTTCCCCTCCAAGACCAAAAGGAGAATCTCTGTGCTCTCTGTCAGTGGCGTCACCTCCTCGTGTCCCCCAAACCTTGGTGGCATGAAGGGTCACCCCAACGGTCTCCCTGTGACCGGTCACACCTCCCCATGTCAAATTTTACTTTGGGAGGTGAACACAGAATGAAAATCATTTGGCAGTTTTGATGTCTAGGATTAAAAACATTGCAAATATCCTTTATGTCTCTTCAGTCCATTGACAGTCTAAACAGCTTCTGAACGTGGAATGGTGCTGGTAATAGGGATCATCTTGGCCTTTACTTCAGGCTCTTTAGTGCACAGGCCATGCTCTGATCTGGATCCCCAGTAGATAGGACATCTCCTCTTGTATTAATTTCTGGGCCCATTTCCAGCCTCAATTTCTTTCTTTCTTTCTAATTAATAATGTCTTAAGTGGTTTGAGATCAAGACATTTGATGAACCACCTCCTCACATATGAATCTTACCCATCACCTGGGTCATCTTTGAGGCCATTCTGTTGCCCTGGTGTACAGTTGCTAAGGATACTGGGCAGAATTTTTCCATGAGTATCACCAAGACTGTGGAATTCCCTTCCCTCATGCAGTTAAATTGTGCCCTTCATAGTTATCACTTAGACTGTGTGTATGTGCTCCCTGCTGTTAGCCTTTAAAACATCTATCAATTTTCTGTGATTGTATTTGAAGGTTGCTCAGACTGGGAATTACTCTCTGTTAAATATGTATTAAATATTGTTTTTACATGTATATTTAATTTGTAATAAGCTGCTTTGAGGGCTTTTTCTGGAACCAAAAGGTAGAATAAAAAAGAAGTTTTTGTGTGTGTTTAAATAAATAAGCTGTTCTAAAAGATTGTCACATGTCAATCTAATGTCATCTTATTTCTAAGCCCTGGAGTAATATGACTGATTGACAGATTTGAGACAGTGAGGCCAAAGCCACTGTTTGCTCTTACTGGCATTGTTCCAGATGTTAGGTTGCATTACCTTGCTCACCCGGAATGTACTTTCTGCACTTACATGGCTATTTTTATGTTTTCCTTCTCCAGTTCTCTGTATCTCTTTGTTCTTCAAATCTGAGAGTGGCAAGGAAGTGACTCCCATTTCAGGTCAGGGAGTGCTATGAACAATTCTTGCTGAATGGCTGACTCTGATCCCTCTAGACAATCATAACGCATTTGGATTCCCCCCCCCCCCCCGAATTCTATAGAAAATGTTCTTTTGTTAGACTCATGTCTTTCCAAACTGCTCAGAGATCTTTCCAACTGATAAATGTAGCACATTCACAGTTTGAAACAATCAGCTACTAATTGAAAAAGCATACCAGCTAGCACATGGGTGAAGTTGCAGAGAAGTGAGATCTTCTGACAAAGGGTGCTGGAGGTTTACTTTACCTGGAAAGTCTTTTAAGAATTGACATTGACGTGCTGCTGGGCTAGATTTAAAAATATCCACAGAAAGCAGGAGATTTGAGCGCTCAGTCAAGATAATTTAGGTAAAGTGAACGGAGTTGCCATACAACTGAAAACTGTATTGTCTTAATTACATCTTGAATATAAATCCATGGAAATCAAGCAGTTTCAGGCTACGTTCAAGAAAGGTTTACATGCTAAATGGGGATTCTATCCCTACTTTCCAAATTGCCATATCTCGAGACCTAGCTCATTTTGCTTTTTAAAATGTAAAGGAACTTCAAAACCAGAGGGAGGGGGCAGCCGGGAGGAAAATAACTGACCTGAAATGAATCCAATGAGCTTACTGGGTATCCAGAACTCAAGCTAGAGAACACCTCATTATTCTCTTTAGGATTCTCTCCACCTCCATGGTTGTCTTTAGAATTCCAAAAATAATGCATCCATCAATTAAAACGTGTTTTATTCCACCTATTAGTGTTTCTTTTCAAAGCAAACTGAAATAAACACTTGTATTATTACAAAAAAAATGAAGAGGCAAGGGCAGTGAATCTTTCAGAAGAGGAAGAGGGGAGGAAGTATACCCAATCACATTTTAAAAAGTGTTTTGGTGATATATGGTCTCTAATGGCTGCTCTGGTCAAGACAAACCTAATCAAGTGAGACCTTCTAGCAAGGTCCAAGTCAAATGTCAGGCCGGGCACAGATCATGTCCTTGGAGTAAACGGTAGCAGCTGTTCATTTATGTAGCTGGATTGTTTGGCTGAGCAGACATTCCCCGGAGAGTAATGTAGCCACTTGTATTCTTCATGTTTTTCTAGAAATTTGAAGACACAGAATGTGTTTCTGTGCCAGAGAAACTAGTAAGCCACCTTTCATGCTAATTTTTAAAGGGATATTTGATAATATACTAACAATAAGCAAATTTTGAGGGGTCCCCTGTTATTATACTCCATGCACCAAAGCCACCTTATCATCTCTAGAGGACCATATCTGTTAACTTTTTTTGAGTCTAGTTTTTTATAAATGTTGCTTAACTGGATGGTATGTAACAAAGGAAATCAGATTTGTGGTTTGTCTGTTGTTGCAACTATATTGTAAACGGATGTGGAAATAATTTCCTTTAAGAAGTATTTTTCTTCTTTTCAGAGTTGTGGCAACTTTGTGATTACAAATGAAAATTATTCTGAAAGTCATATTCTGATAATTCCAAAACAAAATGCTTCTTACTAAGCACCTTTTGGAGTTTTCTAACTCAATATGTTTTAGATCTGAAATTTTGTTGCCCACTGGCTTCCACAGTTTTCTTTTTCTTTAATTCAGGCATAGAGAACCATGGTTCTCATATGGGAATCTGTCAAAATCTACATGTCAGCAGTAGGCAATGGCCAAACGTGGGCCAACCCAAGCTTTGGATGTCATATTTAAGAACTAATTGATCAATATCAATCCTTATAAAGTGGAAAATTAATTCATTAGCCCAGGACTAATAAGTGAAATTGTTTTATTAGCAACCATTGATTAACTTATTATTTAATGTTTAATATGGGATTATATATGGGATTTACAGATAATGGTATGGGGTTGTCAACATTGACCCTAGGACCACATTTTACAATTGGCACAGTGAAAAGTGTTCTTTTTGTTCTTTTAAAGTTGCCTTCCCACAGCCTGCATTTATTTTCTAGATGGCCTATGAAGTTCATAATTTGATTCCCTATTAACTTTGGAAGTCCAACAGGCCTGTAAACTGGGAAAAGGTTGAGAAAAGGTATCCTAATTCAATTAATTTTGTCCCTGCTCCACATCTTTCCTCTTCTGTTCTATTCCTTTCCCATCCTCACTATCACTATCCTCACTATATCCTTCCAAATATCTTATTTATTAAAAATTAATAACAATGGGATAATGCAGCCCACTAGATGTTGCTGAACTGCAACTTCCAGCAACATTCCTCAACATTAGCTATGCTGGGAGTTGTAGTTCAACCACAGTTGGAAGGTCACATGATTATCACCCCATGGGTTTAATTTTGGGAAGGAATGGTGTGTTCATTTCAGATAGAGGGTACTGATTCACTGCAAGCTCATAAATATGTGGCTAGCTCCAAAGTTGACTGCAAGAATCAAGGATGGAGAATTTTAAATCAGAAATGTTTTAAGTTTCTCTGAGCCCATGCAGGGTGGGGTGGGGGAGATCAGTGTTAATCAGGAAATTTAATGAGTTAACACACTTTGGAAGGAAAGTCTAGCAACTTAATAATTTAACAAATGACTTAACTAGTTATTTCCAAATTCTGAGGCTGAGGCTCCAGGGGGCTAGAAAGCATGCCTGGATCCACTTGAAAATGGACTGACAGCATATGGCCCTTGGGCCACAGATTCTTCATATCTCCTTTTGCTGCATACAAATTCAGGTGGCTGGTTAGTGGAAGCACTGAATTATACCTAGTCTCTCTGCATGCAAAACGATGCTTGCTGAAACATAAAGGTGTGTGTGTTTGCGGAAACACAACATTTCATTCTCATCTTAGCAGGCCGAACCAGTATGGCAAGAAGGCTTTCAAAGTGATGCTGTTCTGGGGAAAAGAAACAAAAGAAAAGAAGGAAGAGGTGGTGTTGTGATGGAAATTTGAAGTTATGGGATGTGTTGTTGTCTGGAAGAAAAGGCCAAAGAACTGAAAATTTGAAAGTTTTTTAAAAAAAGTCAGGGGAACACTTTTATCTGTTATTGTATTTAGGATGAAGCATAATGACAACCAACTCAGAAAGGAATAGGGCCATAAGTACAGTAGAAATGAGTCAACCAACAAGAAAAAGTCCTATGTGATACTTTTAAAAAGGATTAATAAGAGGAAATGGGATACTATCAGTCACTCCCCCTTCTCTCTGTGTGTGTGTGTGTGCATGTGTGGTGTGCACCTTCCAAGTCATTTCAGACTTATGGTGACATTAAGGGAAACCTATCATGAGATTTTCTTGGCTAGTTTCTTCCAAGGAGGTTTGCCTTTGAGGCTGAGAGAATGTGACTTGCCCAGGTCACCCAGTGGGTTTACATGGCAGAGCTGGTATTGAAACCTGGTCTCCAGACTCCTAGTCCAACACCTAAACCACTACACCATGTTGGTTCTCCCTCTTATACATGTTTGTGTCATGCCACTTTGTTATTTTATAAGAGAAAACCCAAATAGAATATGGCCCAGCCACGTGTAAAATCAAAGTAAAACTTTAATATTCTAAGTATTTACTTTCCTAGAAAAACACGTAGGTTAAAACACACACACACACACACACACACACAGAGATTACCTTTGGAAAAGTTAATATGAATACTCTTACCATGCTTTGTGAATTCTATTGCGTGAAGAAACATCTTGCCACAAGAACCGGTAAGTTAGCAAAGCTTATGGGGCATTTTGGAGAAGTACGCACAAAACATATATTTGAAAACATGAACAGTCAAAAATATGCACCATTGAGAAAAATATGCAAAACACACCTTAGTCAGTGATGGAGATTAGTACGTTAGGTAGATGTATCAAAAAATGTGGACCTTGGGGAAAATTCCTTTAAAATGCATATGAACTTCAACAAAAAGGACAGTCTTGCATCCTGATACAAAACAAGTACAGCAAGAAAGTGGAGATGTGATTCAGAGAAATGCAATGAAGTCAAGACTGATTTTCACACCCCTAACAGTAGCCGTTAAAAGCAGCTACTTTGGTTTTTTGTGTGTGCTTTTCTGGATGTTGTAGACTGCAATTCCCATCCATCCATGCCAGCATAGCTAGTGTGTAGGCCTGATAAGAGGATAACAGAATAAGAGAAGTGGCTGCGAATTCTAGTGGGCATGCAGTTCACTACATTAGGTTCCTGCCCCTTAGGCTTCCTACTGACCTTTGTAAATATCCTTGAAGAACTGTGGAACTGTACTGTGTTCACTGAGGCTGGGCTGTGAAGCTGTTCTAATTCTAAAGGCTCTTTGTAGAACTCTTGTTTTCATTATCTGAACTGTTTGAGAATATGTTTCCATAATTGAAATGAGTGGAACTGTGAATTTTTCTCTCCTGAGACTAGTTTGGACATTATTTTCTATTTTTCAAAGCATCAAGAACTTTCCACTTGAGTGGAATCCGTTTTGGATGCATTTGTTAATACTGCAGTCAACCAAGGATGATAGAGGTCACTTTAAGGATCAACAAGAGATTTCTTTAGTCTAACTTCAATATCTTTATCTTGCGGTGCCATAGACTATTGAATATATATATATATATATATATATATATATGGATTTTTAAATAAAATATGCATAAATATAATATATTTATATTAAACTTGGCTATGTTGGAAAGGGTATTTTGATGTGGCTATTTTGAGGCAGAGAAATAGTTTATTTGTAGGAGTTGACAAATGACTCAAGCAGTATGACAGGTACCCAGGCTAGCATCTTTTGAAAAAGAATTTGTTGTGTTAGGTCAGGGAGAAGGTCTGGTATGTGTTGCAGCCTAGTATCAATATAATGTGGTTGCATTTTGTTTTAGCCTGTAGACCTTTATAAAGTTTGTTCTGCAAGTGCCTAGTTCAAGTCCCTCCCTAATGAAATTTATATTATCTAGGCAAGAATTACAGGAGAGTGGAGCTTTAGCTAATAGGGAGATGGCAGAAAATGGAGGGGAAGAGGTCCAATCTATTGTTGTTTGGGGACAGATTTCAGAAGAAATTAGGACCAAAAAGGAATGAACAAATACTAAAATACAAAGATATAACACTGAACATTAAAGTTAGGATTGTCCGAACTATTTTAATCCACATCACCATATACCGCTATGAGATTTGGACAGAGAAGAAAGGGTGTTGTTGGTGGCTGCTGGTGGTAATGGTCTTTCTGAATTTTACAGAATTGTAATTCTAACAATATGAACTAAGAAAATTTCAATGAGATTTCTTCCAAGAGGCAGTAACATGGGAGAAAACCAATTTAGCATGGATAGGGCCTAGAGGTAAAGGTAAGGGTAGTTCTTTGACATGAATGTCTAATTGTGTCCAACTGTAGGGGATAGTGCTCAACTCCATTACTAAGCCAAGGAGCCAGCGTTGTCCAAAGATGAATCCAGTGGTCATGTGGCCAGCATGACTTCACTGAATGCTATTAACTTCCCACCGAAGTGGTACCTGTTTATCTATTTGCACTTGCATGCTTCTGAACTGCTAGGTTGGCAGAAGCTGGAACTAGTGATAGGAGCTCAGCCTATCATGCAGCACTTGGGCTTTGAACTGCCAGCTGTCTGATCTTCCAATACTCAGAACTGACGTTTCAACCACTAAGCCACTGCATCCCATTGGATAGGGCTGAGTGAGTAATAAAAAGGGACAGTTTGAGAATGTGCTCACCTCAATGGAGTTCTTCCTTTCTCCATTAGCATTTACAAAATAATAGACTTCTACTGCAGATAGTTCCCTCTCCCCCAATATCAGAAGCATGGGATGGGGTCTGTTGGGCTTGAGGTGGTCCAAGCAGTCCCAATACTCTTTCCACACAATCTTGATACACGGTGAGTTTCCCTTATTCAAAATGCAATGCTTGGGACCAGAAGTGTTTTGAATTTTGGATTTTCTCTTGATCTTAGAATATATATGCATTCACAGTGAGATATCTTGGAGATAGGGCCCAAGTCTAAACATGAAATTCATTTATATTTACACATGTGGCCCGAAGGTAGTTTTATACTTAATATTTTTAAAATAATTTTGTGCATGAAACAAAGTTTGTGAACCATCAGAAAGCATGGGCACCACTGTATCAGCCACCAGTGTTGACTATTTTGGATTTTGGAATTCCAGATAAGAGAGACTCATCCTATAAAAATATGACCTCACTTGTAACATCCAAATGTATCTTATACTTTTTCTATTTCAAAACAGCTGAATGGAGGCTTTGGAGTGCTTGTTCTAGTTATGTTTACTCCTTTGCAGATTGCTGAATAGAAATCTTGGTTATCTGGGAGAAGTGTCCATATTGATAACAACATATGACTTGTTTTAATGTCCCTGTCTGATGAATAATAAGAATTTAAAAAATCCATTAGTTTTCTCTAATCCCAATGATGGCCTCCTAAATGCATTACTTTCAAGAGAGAAGGCGAATTGCTCTTGTACCTGTCATGAGATGGTCTTAATAATTCTGGCTGGAAGCAATTTTTATTTATTTCCCTGAAGGTTTTAATAGATGCCTTCTGTTATAACTTGGAACATTCCACTCCTTCATCTTGTCAAAGCTTATTCGTTCTTATGTCAGCTCACTGGTGATGCTATTCAACTGGGTTCAGCATGCAGGAGGCAAAATCAAAACATTTTGTATTTTCTACTCTTTTGCTTTATCAAGCTAGTTGAGTTATTGTTCCATATAGAGCAATTATCTGGAACAGTGGGGGTGAATATAATTAGAAACTTTCAAGAATTGTTAGATGATTCTTGGGGCCCAGGTGATGTAGTGGTTTGAGTGTTGGACCAGGACTCCAGGGGACCAGACTCTGAATCCCTGTTAAGCCATAGAATAGAATAATAGAATCATAAGAAAAGGCCTCATGGGCCATGAAGTCCAAACCCCTGCTCACTCCAAAAACACATCCAGCAGGTAGATCTCTTGCCTCTTTTTTGAAGACATCCAGAGTAGGAGAGGCCACCACTTCTCAAAAGAATTGGGTTCATCCTGCTTTTACTGTCAAAAAGTTCTTCCTAATGTTAAATCGAAATCTGCACTCTTGAAACTTCAAACCATTAGACTTGGCCTTACCTGCTGGAGTAAGACCAACACCTTCCTCTTTGTGACAGCCCTTAAAGTCTTTAAAGAGTGCAATGTCACCCCTCAGTCTTCTCTTTACCAAGCTGAAGACACTCAGTTCCTTCAACCTTCATCATTTTTGTTCTCCATATCTCTTAGCATCCTTGTTTGTCCTTCTCTGAAACTGCTCCAACTTGCTTACATTTGTTGTGCACCTTCAAGTCATTTCCAGGTTATGGCAACCTTAAGGCAAACCTATCATGGGGTTTTACTTAGAAAGATTTACTCAGGAAGTATTTGCTTTTGTCTGCTTATACAGACAAGAAAGCTATGTTCTTCTTAAAATCTGGCACCCAGAACGGAGCTAGTACTCCAGAAGAGGCCTAACCATCACTTCCTATAGTGGGACTATTACCTTGTGATTCTATTAATGCAGGTTAAAATAGCATTTGCTTTCTTTGCTGTAAAATCACTCTGCTGTCTCATGTTCAGTTTGTGATCAACAATAATCTCAAGGGCCTTTTTGTATGTCGTAGTGCTGAACCATGTCATAGTGATTAAGATCTTCTGGGGAGGTCCTGCTCTCGCTGCCGCCAGCCTCGCAATTGCGGCTGGCAGGGACAAGAAACAGGGCCTTCTTGACAGTGGCCCCCCGCCTGGGGAATGCACTTCTGAGTGAGATACGATCAACTCCATCCATCCTGGCCTTTAGGAAGAAAGTAAAATCATGGTTGTGGGACCAGGCTTTTGCACATTAATGTAATGCAGCACTTCACTGAGACTGGCTAATGTTGATGGTCATAAGAATATGGATTATCGCTTTGGGATATGGAAGGATCATATATTGAGATCTTAAACTGTTTGATTGTTAATTATTGTTGATTGTGCTTGTTTTAACTTTGCTGTATTTATGTTTTAAATTGTATACTGCCAGCATCTAATGATTGCTTTGTAAACTGCTCTGAGTCCCCCCTCAGGTTAGAAATACTGTAAATAAATAAATAAATAGTGCTGAACCAAGCGCTGAGCTTTAGCTTTCTTTATACTAGTCATGTAGGCTACACATCTTTATTCTTCCTTGGTGGTTTGTCCTTCTTTCCGTTCTCTATTCATACTCGTTTTTCTTCTCACTTCCTCCTTGAGTTTGTTGTGCAGCCACATTAGATTTTTCAGATATAGAAATGCATGGGATGGTCTCAGGCCAGTCACACACCACAGCCTTGGAACAAATCTTGACCAAAAACCCTATGGCAGAGTTGTCATGGATTATAGTTGACTTGAAGGCATGCACCTGAAATCCAGTGAGATGTTGCTTAATGTGTCTGTATCTGGTTTCATTTACTTTCACTTGGTTTTACTTGTAAGTGCATCATTTTCTACATTGATTTGTGGTTTTTCTAAAGTCTTCTAAAAATGTGTATGTTTATGCATTTATTTAATTAATCTCAGTCCTACCATTCCAGTAGTATAGGGCCCAAGGTAGCTAACCACTGGAGTGAGCCCAGAACTGGCCAGGTTGCTAACAACAAAGGGGGGGGGGCAGGTTTCCTCCAAGCAATGATATTGGCTTCCTTTGAGAGATGCCAGTTCTGTGACTGATGCCTCTTTAGCATGGGTGAGCACTGAGCCAAATGGGGGCTGACTACAAACTTTACTGGTCAGTCTGTAATTCCATTTACCTGCAGGTGAGATAGGTACCTTGTTGCAATTACATTTTTAACAACAGGCAAAAGGCAGATGCAGACTTATCCATGATGTACATTAATCTGGGAGTCCACTCAATATGTCTGTGTGTAGATCATACATATATGATTGAAATACGATGGTTGAAATTGTTGTCTTAACAAGTCCTGGTTTCTCGTGATAAAAATGGATCTGGGTAAACTACTCTTGGTTCCCCTGCTCCTGTTTCTCTGGTGTAGCTATCTCTGTGCTGCTTTTTCTATGAACTTCAATGTGCTCACAAACTTCATGACATATTTGAAAATACCAGCAGAGATATAAAATAATTAAGAACAGCTATTAGGGGAAATTAAAAAAAAAGCATTGTGACACTTCTGAAAAGAATCTCCTAGCTTCTGTTATCTGCTCTTTCCAGTGCAGAAGAGCTGTAGCAGTAAAGGCCCTTCTAATGTTCTAGCCTGTCAGATGTGAAATAAAAACAGGACCTTACCTTAATACCGTATCCTATTTGTTAGCTCAAAGAAGCCATTGTGTTGTGATCAGAGCTTGCAAAACAACTTTAACCTAAGTAATTAATTCCAATTCCAATACCTGAGCAATTAGTTTCTAATTCTACTCTCCAAAAACAGCCGTTTTACTTTTCTGCTTCTTATGAAGAAATAGAATTGTTATTTTAAAGTAATTTTTAAAGAAAAGCCGAGCACTACAAGCCACTGAATTGAGATACAAAGCACACCCTCCTGTTCCCCTCAGCACTTAAAGCAGAACACAAGGCAGCAGAATAAGACTGAGAACCATGTGATATTTTACCTCTACCATTTAGTGAAGCTACAAGTATCATATGTAAAAGTAACTTTAGGACTTTGTCAGACTTGAGGAATTTCTCAATGGAGCCAATTCGAATCCACACAAATTTGCTAGTTTAGCGAATTTATGTGAATTCCAATTGCATTCGGAATGCGTTCAGCATGACCCAATTAGCCAAAAATGATTGCCCATTGCCTGAAACGCTTTAATTCACAATAACGTAAAACCCATGATTGCGTTTGGAATGACTTCCCTTTTGCCCAAAATTGCATGAGATAGACTCATACGCAATAACGTGAAACTCCATGATTGCGTTCGGATTGCAATTAGATTATACTTCCAATTTCCGTCATCTGATAAACTCCTTTAGAAATTATAGTTAAATGAGTAAAGTTATCCCTTATGACGTTCAAGCCATAAAATAGCACAATTAAGTCTTTACTGTTTGAAAAGGAAATCAATTAATTCTTATTTATAACTAGGTATGTCTGAACTTTGTTTGGGATAGTGGTGGTAAATTCTAGATGGTGATGTTTACTTCAATTGTTTTTTGTTTGTTTCTTTGTTTGTTACTATCTTGGGAAGGTGACACAATTTGAGAATAGCAGCTCAGGGGAAAACGTTATGCTCACCTAGGTAGAGCTGCATAACTAAGAGCAAAAATGACGTGCTGTTTCAAAAACCTACATTATTATTATTAGAAAGAGAAGAAACTCACATTATTAGAAAAAGTCAAGTGTTGTCACCAGATGGGAGCCTATCTAAACATTTGCAGCTATGAAACTTCAGAGATACACAAAGCAGTAATGTGAATTTACTTTTAGACTTTGCAGGCAATTTCAGATATATATTGTCTCCATTTAAATTCAAAAGAGTGCAGGGGTTTTCCATTAAAAAACAGTTAGGAACATTGTATTTATTCACAACCTCCAGGTTACAATTACTTCTTTTAAAAATCTGTGTTCCAATCAGTTTATATAATCATAGAATGCTGTTAAAATGGCTGACGATTTCCACTTGGCAATTGGAAGAGAAAACAAGGAAACTGAGAAGTGTGCATCAGTGATCATATAAACATTGGATCACAACCTACCCAAGTTATTTTATTATGGTGGTGTAGACTTCAAACTCTAGGCAAAAAAGAAGCAATATTGCAGGAAGTGAAGCATGTTTTTAAAATGATAATGTGCTCATTACACTTTTTTACACTTACATGGATGTGTCTCACTTATGACATTACTTAGCTTCCATGGTTGTATGCAATGTGAGACCTAGAACAGGCCTTTAGCCTCTCTGATATAAATTAAGGATCAGAACTTGAAAATAATGAACAAAGAATTAGTTCAATCTAAAGATTATTACCGTTAACACCTTATGGTTTGAATCCAGGTTACTGGACTTTCTACCATACAATCCGCCCTGGTCCTCTGGGACATGTATGCTCTAAATGGCCAGGACTACACTGGCAATGGTTTCCCAGAGGACCTTTTAGTCTGTTGTCCCCAGACTGTGGGATGACTTGTTGGAAAAGATACAGCAACTGGAAACGCTGATGTCTTTTAAAACAATATTAAGGGCACATCTCTTCCGGCAAACCTACTCAGTCAATTTTAAATTGTGACATTTTGATTTGTATATTTTAAAGAATGTATTCATATGAGTGTACTTTAATGGCTCTATGTTTTGTTTTTCAACATATTGTACATCCCTCAAGGCTTGAGAAGAGGAAGGAAAGAAATAATAATAATAATAATAATAATAATAATAATAATTTATTATTACCATCCCAGTAGAAGGGATAACACTGTTAGGAGAAGCATCTTGTACTTAGAGGCCTTTTACCTAGCCCTCGTGCTTTCTGAATAATTATTTTATTACTTCTGAATCCTGGACTTGCATTGGCTCCCTGGCTAGCTTTGTGTGTGGGAGTGTTCTTCTTGGCACTGTATTCCTTGTTGGGCCAGGTTCGTGCTTTTTAGCCCAGACTGCTGAGTGGAAAGGACTTTCTTTCTCTGAACAGTCCATGCTGCTTCAGAAGAAAATCCCCATCCCACCCACACTTATTAAAACATTATTAAAATATATGGGGCACTTTGGTTAGCAAAAGGCATTTTATTGCACTGTTGATGATAGAATTACTAGAATTCCAACCACTCTGTTTATGCATACATTTTTCCATATACTCAGGGCATTATTACAAGGCTAGCCCAAGCAGTTTGTTGCCGAAAGCAAATCATAGAATCAAAGACTCATAGAAGGGCCATCCAGTCCAAACCCCCTGTCATGCAGGAACTCTCAATCAAAGCATCACCAACAGATAGTCATCCAGCCTCTGCTTAAAAACTTCTAAGGAAGGAGACTCCGCCACACTCTGAGGGAGTGTGTTCCACTGTCGAACAGCCCTTACTGTCAGAAAGTTCCTCCTAATGTTGAGGTGGAATCTCTTTTCCTGCAGTTTGCATCCATTGTTCTGGGTCCTAGTCTCTGGAGCAGCAGAAAACAAGCTTGCTCCCTCCTCAATATGACATCCCTTCAGATATTTAAACAGGGCTATCATATCACCTCTTAACCTTCTCTTCTCCAGGCTAAACATTCCCAGCTCCCTAAGTCGTTCCTCATAGGGCATGGTTTCCAGACCCTTCACCATTTTAGTTGCCCTCCTGTGGACACACTCCAGTTTCTCCACATCCTTTTTGAATTGTGGTGCCCAGAACTGGACACAGTATTCCAGGTGGGGCCTGGCCAAAGCAGAATAGGGTGATGCTATATGGGCCTCACTCACCAACCCCATATGCATTGAACTAGCAGGGGAAACCTGGCTGGACTGGTAAATGAAGCTTTCTTCAATAGTACCAGCATGATAGGGTCTCCCACCACACCTGAGGGCCAGCAGATTATTTTAGATTGTGGAGGACATATGTGGTTTGCACAGCTCTGTCTTCCAGGAGAGAGAGATGCAGCAGCAGCTTAAAAAGCCAATGCAATTCTAGACTGTGCCAATATTAGTATTGTCTCTAGATAGAGGGAAGTAATAATACCACTCTATTCTGCTTTGATCAGAACTCACCTGGAATATTCTGTCCTGTTCTCTCAAGAGGGAGATTGACGAGTTCAAGTGATTCCAGGGGAGGGTGACCAAAATAGTGAAGAGTCTGATAACCATGGCCTATGAAGAAGACCTATGAAGAAAGCTGGGTATTTTTCGCCCAGAGAAGAGAAGGTTAATGGGTGATATGATAGCCCTGTTTAAATATTTGAAGGGATGTCATATTGAGGGCGGAGCAAACTTGTTTTCTACAGCTCCAGAGACTAGGACACAAAGCAATGGATTCAAACAACAGGAAAAAAGATTCCACCAAAACATCACAGGGAACTTCTTGAGAGTAAGAGTTCTTAGACAGTGGAATATGCTACTTCTGAGTTTTGTGGAGTCTCCTTCTTTGGACGTTTATAAATAGAGATTGGATGGGCATCTGTCAGGAGTATTTGATTGTATCTTCCTACATGGCAGAGAGTTCGACTGGATGGCCCTTGTGCTCTCTTCCAACTTTATATTCTATTATTCTGTGAGGGGCATGGCTAATAGCTCAAAAGGAAGAGCATGAGGAGGATGGCAATTGCTGTTCAGTCCTGCAGGTAACACTACTTAAGCTGGTTATCTCACTCTGCGAGAGCTAACCTTGCCATCCCCCAGAATAGAGCCTCGGATGGGCCCATAAACATCAGCAGGAACCTTTCAGGGATGATAGAGGCCAAAAAAGAATCAGGAGTCAGGGTAGGGTCTATGGAGACATCATATAAGAAGCAATGTTGCACTATTTTGTATGTAAGCCAGTACAACTCTTCTAATGTAAAGTCAGTCAAACATGGAAAGAGTCATGAAGACAAGACTTAGTTCTTCCCTAGCACTTCTTTTCTTTCTTTTACAAAAGCTAACACCAGTTAAAGGTGTAGCTAGACTTGTAAATGAGGACATGCGGCAGGGCATCAACAGCTGATTTTGGTTTCTCCAGGAGCTTATCTGAAGAAACATTCTTCATTGGAAAAGGACATGGTAAAAGCTAATACTGTCATTTACAACAGTTGATGGAATGCTGAAGACATTATTAAGCCAGACAGTATAAGCGGTGGGAGGTGTTAGTTGTCTATGGATTTAATCCCACTCATTTGCTTGTTCTGCAGCATTCTGTTATTGAGTAATTTGGAGCTAATGTGTCATATTGGTAATCAATGAGGTGTTTTTCAACATAACAGTAGAGTAGCAGTGATTTATTTCTGCAAAGAGGAAAAATAAAACAAATTCTTTGGCTACCGAGACTAAACATCCATAAACATAAATAGCAAGAGAACATTAAACAGCATTTTGTGTTGTGTAGATAGGAAAGGGCTCTGTCCTCTGGAGACATTTTATTTGTCCCCAAATATTTCATTTCAACACATTTTTACAAGACAGTTTAAGATGAACATTTTGCATTTTTCAAGCCAAATTTTCCAGATGGAAATTGAATGATTTAAAACTTACAAACAACTTGATTTTGCCTCTTCATGCACTGTAGACAGACTCCTGGGATACTACCACTCACAGACAGTCGGAGTAAAGAAGCAGATTTTTCTTTATTGCAATATTATGGCCAGAATCTCTTGTGGGTTGCCAATGATAAGGTATGGTGTAGTGAACACTTGTGAAAGTGAAGTAAACTACAATACACTTGTGAAAGTGAAGATAAACTAATGTTTCAGCCTTTGGGCTAAAACATTACAAGTCCAATAAACCATGACCTTTCTAACTCAGTTTTACAAGGACACATTGGCTGGATGGATACCTGCTTGCACCCACCACTAAGCATACTGAAATTACAAATTTTTGCAAGTATTAGATTTCATATGACAAAACAACAAAGTGGGCTCCCTTTATTGAGAAAATACTTTTCATATCTCAAATAAGTGCAAAAGACAAAGTATTTAATCAGTGATGAAGTTCTTCAAGACTTTACCTAGCTATTGAGGTGCTACTCCTACTACTGAATTTCTGAGTTTCTGTGAAGTCTGTGGGGTCTGCTGTGGATGCAACATGGACATTAAAAACTTTTAAGCTACCCCTGCATCTGGATTTCACATGTTTTCAACAGAAGCCTCCTCCTCCTTAATCTACCATCATTGTTGTTATCATCATCATTTCTATCCTGCCTTTCCCTCAAGGTGGCTTACAATTAAAATAAGTAAAATATAGGTAAAAACATACAAAAGATCCACAATAACATAGAGTTAAATTATTAGCATTGTTAAAGCAAATTGAGATATACAATAAAAGTAATGAAAATGTGAAAAACAGTACAATTAAGACAGTACAGCACTCCCTTAAAAACTCGTTCTTTAAAAATCTTTTCAAAAGATGCAGTCACCGTTTGTATTTTGTAAAAGCTGGAAGAAGAAAGTTCTGAATCCCACCACCATTACCCAATCAGGTACAAGAAGGCTTCAGAAGTTTCACATTATGGGATATGTAGTTCTCTTCTTCCCAATAGTTTTTGATCTTCTGGATGATGTACGAATGGTTTTGAGCCTTTATAAAAATCTATGCCCTTCTGAATTGGAATGAGACACTGATGGGTTTACATTGCCCCAACTCCGCACTGCCATTAATTAATGAAAATAGTAGAAATTATAAACTATATATGTGTTATCTTCTACACATATTTTTTATTTTATTGATTTTTTTTCTCTAGATGAAGAAACTTGCTAGAGTCACACTACAATGATCTCATTTGAATAGCTCACCAAACATGATAGAATAACTTGTATTTGAGAGACTCCCATTTTTCTCTCTGTAGCTCCCATGTGAATTTTGTTTCTTAAAGTATGATAGTGTATTGTTTACTCAAAAGTAAATTTCAAACTAAGATCACGTGAAACTTTTAACTCTGTACTGTCTATACAGACTGCAGTGATTCTCCAGGATTTTCAATGAAAGTTGTTCCCAGCCATACCCGGAAGGACCAGAGACCAACCCTTTTTTGACATTCAAGACTTCTAGTCTGTCTTTGAGCTGTGGCCTTTTTCTCATTGAGTTCAGTAGGGCTTACCCTTTGCTAAAGTGGGCTTGAAGTTTCTGTTTAGTTATTTATTCATAGCATTTGCATGCCATCCCATAACATAAAAGTTCTCTGGGCAGCTTAGAATATTTATAAAAGCATAATATAAAGAAATAGCATAAGTAAAATAAGGGGCAAAATACACATTAAAAACAGAAAAGCAAAAGCAATTTAATGGCAATAAGAGCAAAACTCACAGTAAAATATGAGTGAAAAGAAAAGCCTTTGGGTAGTTCAAAAAAAGATTACGAAATTATGCTTTTAGTGAATGCGCCCAAATCTTTTCCTATGTTGTCTGTAAAAGTCTGGGCAATGGAATACAATTTGTATAAGTGCTCTGAGTTTTGGGCTATATGCCAAACAGAAATAAGAGATTTACACAACTGATAATTAAAATTTCACTGTTCAGACTACTATTGCTGTGTTTGGGTTGTTGCCCTTGAAATTCAGGAAACTCTGTTGGTTATGCTTGTAGGAAAAGATACCCCCAGTAAATGTGAATTTTACCTTATGAATGCATCTACGCCTGGTTATGCAAAAAAAAAAAAAAAAAAAAACCTCTTTCGGATAAAATGAAAATGACAGTAACAGCCGCTGGTTTACCCAAAATCAGTTTGCTCAATTAATTTAGTTAAAGCAGTGCAAAATCGATGTCTGACCACACTTAAATCTATTTGCATTTGGCCTGTATTGATTCACTAAGACCTTAAGCCTGAAAAGATTTACTACTTGCTAAATTTCATGCCCTGAGTAGCCTTATTGATTTTCATAGTGGGCAAAATCTTGCATTTTGTGGCAGAAGTACACTTGTGTCAATGCATCATTGTCTGAAATGAGAACAAATTATTGAAATGGGAGATTGAATGATGTCTTGGCAGTGTTGGAACAGTATTTGACTAAATCAGAAACGGGCATGGGAGAAGACCTAGTTCACTTCTCTGTAGGTACTCTGAATTCATTACAACTTGAGTAAATTTCTTCAGGGAAAGTTCTACTGGGTTTTCCACTGATTTTGGTTTCCTTTGCAGGATCTGTGTGGTTGTGCTAAATTCCTAAAATTCCTTTCCTATGTAATGCTACTTCTGTCTCTCCTGTCTACAGTTTGGAAGGGAAAAAAAAGATATGTTTTATTTTGTTAGGCACTTGGAAGAGAAGAGTTAATATAACAGTACATTCTGAGTCTTTGTAAGTTGTGTGCATGTACTTTTTAGTCTCCTGTTGACTTCAGTTGAATTTCATAGGCTTTTCTTGGGCAAAAAAATACTTAGGTTTGTTCTTGCTTTATTGTGAAGTATAGCCTACAGCACCTGGTATTCCTTGGTGGTCCCCCATCCATGTACTAACCAGTATTCACCCTCCTTAGCCTCTAAGATCAGACATAGCTTTTTTTAAAAAAAAAAAGCAAGAGGGAAACTCCTAAGGCACAGTGAAGTTAAGCCTTAGAGCGTCTATTGATTTCAATGGATGAGATGAAGCACAGGCTTAATTTTCTACAGATGTTAAAAAAGACTTGAAAAAAAAATCCAATTTGAGAGGAACTGGATCAGTAGCTCAAAATTTTTTTTTTTTTAAATTTTACCACATTACATTTATTCCAGGTCTTGGTACACTCTGTCAGTTGTCTTGCAAAAACAAATTTTAAAAGAAAAATTAGTTACAAATGTTTGTAAAAAAGCGTTTATTTATTTGTTGTGTTTACACATCTTCTGCTATGGACTCCTAGGATTAGAAGTTTATTGTGGCACCGGAACTCTCTGAAAGGACACTAAATATCTCACAAAATTACAAATCCCAGAATTTCATAGCATTGAGCTCTGACAGTTACAGCAATGTCAAACTGCACTAATTCTGCAGTGTAGCTATAGCTCCAGTCCTCCAGTTCAAGTTATTAAGGCTTGTAGGATCCATAAGGAGATGCAGGCGGGAGAGGGAATGAATTGCCTCTTCCCACTTGCTTTCGTGGAAAGTGTTTCCACAAGAGCACTGACTGCCATGTCGGACATCAGCTGAGATGAATGGTTATTGGCAATTGCCTCTTCATACTTGCTTTCATGGAAAGTGTTTCCACAAGTGTGCCGACTACCATGTCAGACATCAGCTGAGATTAATGGTTATTGGCAATTACTTTTAAATTATGATTGCTGGGAAGAAAATAATAATTTCAACATGCACCCATTCTTCCATTTCTTTCCTTCCTTCTTCCCTCTTTTTTCTTTTCCTTCTTTCTTTTTCTTTTTGCAGTTAATACCCATTAATACTCTTTATCAAAATCCTTCATGGCTGTTGAATGGAAGTTAGGTAACTAAACAGCAAAAACTGGCAAGAGACAAAAGTACGCATAGCAGATCATTGAACAAGTGACTAGAATACCAAGGCATGTTAAACATGTGCAGTTATGCACAGGGAGAGGAAGCTGCCTCTGCAGACATCTGGTCAAGGAAATTTTTTGCTGTTTTACATCTTCTGCCTAAGGGCATGAATTAAGAGACAGCGAGTGACAGCTGGAAGAAAAAAAAAATACTGATGTTCATGGCTTTAAATATTAATCGCTATTAATTGTTTCATCACAAAATCAATTAGTACTGTACTACCAGTCATTTTAATTATGAAAATCAATAAAATGCAATGATTTAGAGACACAGCACAAAAAATGTGGTGAAATTCCAAAATTCCTCAAGGGCATTTGCTAAATAAAAACTAAAGTACTTCAGGAATGAACGGGTGAAGAAGCCATTTTATCTCGCCCCCCTCGCCCCAATGAAGTGTGGGGTTGAATAAAATTTAAAAAGAAGAGAATGAATGAATGAATGAAACATAGCAAAGTGTATCAACTTAAGAAGTGCTGATAGATGAAACCAGAAGTGGAACCAGTAGTTCAGCACCAAGTGGTGATTCCCAGAGGCCCATAAGTTGAAGCTGAGGATAGCAACAGGTCCTACTTATTGCCTGCTCTTTTGCAAATACAGGTAGTATTGTTTTATTGAGGTATACTGCTGAAATCGAGGCAATTCTTTGAAAGCTGATGGTCTGCATCACATTTGGGGCAATTGTTTCACTTACACATGAGCAATTACGCATTTTCCTATATCTTGTCTGTGTTTGCTGTATTTCCCTATATCTTGTCTGCATTTGCACCCAAATCAATTCAGGTCTGATGACTAAATTTTATTCCTCTTTAACTGATTCTCTGGTAATTTCTGGAATTTTCTTATACAAGGCTGGCAAATGCACACCAGAACAAATGGCTTTCCAGAATGCTTCGTGCAAATAGTATGATTTATTTTATGTAAATATTTTAAAACATTCCAATTATTCTAAAGCTTACAAATATACTAAATATTATCATGGGTTGAACAGATATATGTTAAATGCTTATATTATATTGTTTGAAAAAGGTTCTTCTGTCTTCTCATTGATCCTCCAATCAACCTCTGGATTCTCCTGCATTTTCATTCTGTGATCATAATCAACATATTTTCAATATGTGAGGTGCATGCCTAATAAATGGTGCATCACAAAGATGCACTTACTAGAAATTTGTTGCAAAGTCATCTTTTAACACCTTTGAGACTAATTGAGCAAAATACATCGTAGCATAAGTTTCATAGACTTGTACAATAACATCTCAAATATACAAACCCTTTATTGAGCCAACCAAAATGCACAAAATATATGTTGCAAGCTTTTGAAGCTCCTCTGGCTTCTTCATCAGGCAAAGATGTTTGAAATCATTCTTCTTGTTGTGTGCCTTAAAGTTGTTTCCATAGATGACCCTATCATGGGGTTTTCTTGGTTTGTTTCTTCACAGGGGGTTTGCCAGTGCCATCGTCTGAGTCTGAGAGAGTGTGACTTGTCCAAGGCCACCCAGAGTTTTTTTTTATTTTATTTATTAGAGTATTTATACCCCGCCCTTCAGCCTTAAGGGCTATCAGAGCGGCTTACAATAATTATTTTAATTAGACGGTTCCCTGCCCTCAGGCTTACAATCTAAAAAGACATGACACAAAAGGAGAAGGGAATGGTGGAGGGGAAGGGGATCAGGTCCAAAACTTAATCTCTCCCTCTGATGCCTGGACCAAGGCAGATGGACTGGAGGGAGGGCTCTTCTTTCTTAGTCCAGGCCCAATGGAGGTGGCAGGCCTTTCTCTCCCTCTGAAGATGTTGATGGCAAAGGGAGGGTTGACAGAGCTGAGCCAGGATTCAAACCCTGGTCTCCAGTCAGAGTCCAGTGTCCAAACCACTATGCCATGTCTGCATAAAGGAGAAAGAGCTTTATGATATTTATGACATTAGTCACAGGCAACCCTGCATTTTGTGGTAGATATTCTCAGTTCAGGTGGTATAGAGAGGCATTCGTGTACTCAGGCCCCTCCACCCTCTGACCACATGGGTACTCGAGGAAATGAAATTTGCATTCCATTAGAAACACAAAAAGATGCTTTTCTTGAGAGTCAAGTTATTTCTATCCTTTGTAAAGTTGCAAACCCTTTGTTAGGCAGAAAATGCTGAATTTCTAAAGAATCCTCCATGCATTTTGTATTAGGAAACATTTTTTAGGTCCGGTTTTGGTAATACATGCCAAATGTAGTCCTTTTTAAAAAAATCCCCTTTGTTGGAGATGGAAACCTCAAATGGTAATAATAATAATAATAATAATAATAATTTATATTTCCCGCCTCTCCTTCTAGATCGAGGCGGGATTCCAATCAATAAAAATACATACAATGTAAACCTATACAGTATAAAAACATCCTATACAATAAAAACAAAGTAAAAAGTAGAAAACAAGAACAACTTAACAAATAAACAATTTCAACAAAGAACATCTGTATCTGTCATCAATACGGTCTCTGGTCCATCACGGTCAACACAAGAGGTCAGATGGATAGGCTCGCCGGAAGAGATCCGTCTTTAGTGCTTTTTTGAAAGCCTCTAAGGTAGAAATGTGACGGATCTCTTCCGGTAAATCGTTCCATAATTTAGGAGCGATTACGGAGAATGCTCTATTCGAGGTTGATGTCAATCTCGTATTCTTTCCTTCTAGTAACATTTTACCCGAAGTTCTAAGGGTGCGGGATGGATTGTATAGGAGGAGGCGTTCCTTCAGGTAACTCGGGCCCAAGCCATGTAGGGCTTTATAGGTAATAACCAACACTTTGGCACTCTCTTTAGGTTTCCCCTTGTACATTTTTGTTTGTGCAGATATCACTGTTTTGTGGATTTTGAATGTTATTGTACTTTGCTACATGACCAACCCAGCTACCCCGGATATATTTTCTGGGTATAAGAAAGCTTTCTCTTGCTCCTGCTGCTTTCAGAAGCTCATTTGACGAGGGCATAGAAGAAAGCCTTCTCGGTGGCTTGGTAACTTTCTTATTCAAGCAGGCTTTTAATGCATAATTGCTTCCAGAGAGCATTTTAACATGGGGAGATGCTTTATTTTAACTTCTGTGTTCATTTTAAATATTACACAGTCAGCCCTCCATAACCATGAATTCCATATCCACCATTCAACCATTCAGAGCTTAAAATATTTTAAAAATATCTAATTCCAAAAAGCAAACTTTGATTTTGCCATTGTATATAGGAGGCACCATTTCACTACACCACTATATTTAATGTAATGGGAATTGAGTATCCACAGATTTTGGTATCCACAGGGGAGGGGAGTGTCCTGGAACTAAATCTCTGGGGGTAGAAAGGGCCCACCATACTGTGCATAATCTATTGTTTGAATTTTATTTTAATTATTTTTAAAATGTAATTGTTTGGGTTTTTGCTGATTCGGTGACTCTCCTTGGGTCCCTCTCCAGGAGAAAGGCAGCATATAAATGATATGAAATGAAATAAATTAATAAATAATAAAGTAGAACTTGTATAGGCTTTGTGGGGCGAAGGATTCTGGAAATTTATTTACTGCTCAGACTGCAGTCCATGGCACCACCACCGCCAACATTGATTTTCTTCTGAGTTTGGCTTAGATTGTAAAAAGCTAGTGTGCAGTAATTTTAGTATTTAATTATTTTTAAAGGAAAGAAAATATGCAGTTTAGGTTAATTTGCTAGAAGCAAAACAAAAAAGAAATATTATGTCATGGCAGTTTTACTAATATTTATTGAAACCAATATCCTCTTTAAAAATTCTATTATTGTATAATCAGGGCCCCTGAAGCAGCAGCATAGACAAAAACACGTTGTAAACAATGGCATTGGGTGTATGTAAGTAGATATTTAGAAATGCATAGTGGCAGGGACACGAGGGGTGAGGAAACTGTATTTGACTAAAATGATTTGTATCTTTCTTCTGCAAAAGAACAGATTGTCCCTTCTGTACAGCAACCTCTCATATCTCCGACTGTGTAGACAAGCAAATTTGACGAGTGGCAGGCTTATTCCGAAGACATATGTAATTTTAGTGGCAGTTTACCCCTCTTGGTCTTTTACAATTTCCCCGTCATCATCCATCCTGAAGTGATTGTTCACCGCAAGTGGGAAATCTTCTAGTGTGCTATTATTGGGGACAGACAATATTTTCTCATTTTATTATTACATTTAACCTTTGTTTTGCCTTCTAAGAGTTCCAGGCAACACACATAGCTTCCCCCTTGTCCAGTTTTGTCCTCACAACTACCCTGTTGGGTTGGTCAGGCCAAGGCCACCTCCTGAACAAGCTACCAACGTCTTTCTTTTAGTTAGTCTCAAAGGTGCAACAAGATCCCTTTCCATACTGATTTTCCAGACTAACACAGCTATATCTTTGAAGATCTGCTCACAAACATTGTGAGGGTTCTGAGTGGGGTTTTGGACATGGTCTTCCCAGTCCTCAAGTCCAAAGCCCAAACATCTTTATTATACTCCCCTCCCCTATTCTGGGTCTCTTGTAAGATTGAGGTGCAAAATTGGACTTGAAAGCTTCTATTCTGATTGCGTGACAGGCTCTCCCAACCTTTCTCTTTCATTATATCCTCCAGGTTAGTCAATGGTGGGGCATTTACTCTATTTCTCTCTCTCGTTGCTTGCAGAGAAGATTATCACACTAAGTCTGAATCGTCTTTGGATCGTTGGGGAAGCACACGTGTATGAATGCTTGGTATGCTTCCCCAGTGTCATGGAATTGTCAGCTCCCTCTAGCATCATGGAATCATTCAGGGGCAGTGAATTTCCTCTTAACACAAAGTTTCTGTTAAGAGGAAATTCACTCTCCCTGAATGATTCCATGACACTAGAGGGAGCTGACAATTCCATGATGCTGGAGAAGCACGCCAGGCATTCATACGCGTGCGGTTCCCAAAAATCCAGGGATGATTCACTGACAGTAAGACTTAGTGTGATAGTCTTCAGAAACACCTTTTCCACCTGTTTAAACAAAGACATCAAATTTAGATCAATCTAAATTAGGGAGTTTATCAGAAAGGAGGAATTTCTCTTTAATTCAAATGGAGCCAATTGGAGCCAATTTGAATTCACGTGAATTCGCTAGTTTAGTGAATTTACGTGAATTCCAATTGCATTCGGAATGCGTTCAGAATTACTTCCCATTACCTGAAAATGACCCCCATTGCCTGAAATTGCGTGAGATGCTTTAATTTGCAATAACGTAAAACCCATGATTGCATTTGGAATGACTTCCCTTTTGCCCGAAATTGTGTGAGATACACTCATACGCAATAATGTGAAAGCCCATGATTGCGTTCGGATTGCCATTAGATTATACTTCCAATTTCTGTCATCTGATAAACTCCTAGGTTCCTCTACCATCATTGTGGCCCTTATCCCCATTAATCATCCATCTGATTTAAACTCTTTTCTTTCTTTCTTTCTTTCTTTCTTTCTTGGTGAGGGGGGAATAATAAAAATGTTGACAAAGTGTTGTGCTAGCGCTTTAATTTGTTCATTGGATCCTGTACATATTGTTGACATGTTCTACCCCACCAAGCATCATAATACAATATAATAAGGATAGAACGGTGAATTTTTATCAATAGAGCATGAGATAAAAAGCTTGTTTTTTCCCCTGCAGTCTCTAACTAACTTTCAAGGGACTGTGAAAATCTGGAATATTTCATACTTTTAATGGTCATTCTACAAAGAGAGAGCAAAACAAACAGGGCCCTCAATCTCAGTTCTTAGAGTAAATCAGCTTTCAGCAGGCTAAAAGGCTTTCACATTGGCCAGTTATAATGCTGTGATTCTTTTTTAACTATCATAGCAATGTCCTGTGAATCCAGGGAATGTTCATTGAGGGAGCGTGCCTCTGACCAACACTTCAGTCCCATGATTCCCCAGGAAAGGCAGCCATGGATATTAAAGTGAGACCATTGTGGTATAGTTACATAGTGTGAAAGGGCCCTAGCTTTGCCCATGAATTTATTATTCACTCAATACAGTAGTGGCTTCAATTGGCACATCACATTAATTAAAGTGATAACTTTTGCATAATTATTTTGAGATACCTGAACATTTAGAAAGAAACTAAAGAAGTGGAATCTCATACCCCAAACAATGTGGGAATTGTTAAATGTTGGCAGTAACTTGGTATAGATACAGTGATGTGGAGCATTGCAACAGCTTGGAGGATATGTTCTGATTGTGTGAGTTTCCATAACAGACCCATTTGCACACAGATTTGATTGATAAGCTAAGCTAACCTATGTAAGTTTATAGAAGAAAAATCTCCATTGCTCAGAAGAGCCTCCAGTTCACCAGAGATGTTGGGGATAGTAGTGATTGCAAGTGGCCCTTGGAAGGAAGAGGTCACATTCCTTTTGTGACATTTGTTAAGCTTAACTTATTTTAGAAGTCAAAATAATTATTTCCAGTACACAGCAGGGATGGGCCAATTTCTGTGATGGTTTAGCTCGGTTTTTTATGAAATATATTTCGGCCTATTACTGCATCCATTTGCATTTTTTAAAAGGCCAGAGAAATAATTGTACACATGTATATTCTGCAGTTTTTCTAATATTTCTGTACATATTTCTTCCCATTAGGTGCCTTATTTTCACTAACATATACATTTCTGAACACATTTTTAATTGGAGAAATGCATGACTCTCCAGTCAGGCTTATATCAACTTCATGTTTCATGTTCTAATACCTCCCTGATTCAACTTCTTTTTAAACTCTTCCCACTTCCTTTATGTTTCTTGCTTTGTACGCAGAGCGGTATGCTGTCAACCTGATGATGGAGCAAGGGGCCAGGTCTCTTCCTCCATCACTGAGTATTTGTGAGGTTATGGCTGACAGGAGCTGGCCTGGTCTGGCAGGAGAAGTTGTGAGGAAGTTGTGGACCAGATTTAGCCCATGGACCTACTAGGAAATATGATAGATAGTAGGTGATCTCTAAAGAAGAATTCCCAGATTGGCAAGGCAGAAAGTGAAGGAAGAAAGAAAAATTGAGCAACAGCCAGTGCTACATCCATTAACCCACAATGTCTAGCAGAGAAAAGAAACAAGCTTAGTATTGTTTATAAAATATCTAAAAGAACATTGTTTTTTGTGGAGCTTTCGGGCTATGTGGCCATGTTCTAGAAGAGTTCCTTTCTGATGTTTTGCCAGCATCTGTGGCTGGCATCTTCAGAGAATGAAGATGCCAGCCACAGATTCTGGCAAAACGTCAGAAAGGAACTCTTCTAGAACCATGGCCATATAGCCTGAAAGCTCCACAAAAAAACTATGGATGCCGGCCATAAAAGCCTTCGACTCTACATTTAAAAGCAACTTTACTTGTAAACAGTTGTGCTAAATCCTAAGAAGAGAGAGAGAAGACAAAGAAAATGGCAGCAAGTTAGACTAATGCAGGAAGGGAGTGTGGGTGGGAAAAAACTAATGATAAGTAAGATGTCATAGATATATGCTCTAGGCAAACATCTGCCTAGAGCATATATTTATGATAACTACCTGTTTGTTAGGGAGCAACATGCCAACAAGCAATTAGTAAGTATAGATATGCAAAGGCTGTCAACTCTTAACAAGCCCAGAGACATCCTCCTGCCAGACTGAAAGAGATTTGGTAAGGAAATGGCACTGAGAGTGCCATCTCAGTGATTTCCTCATAACCTTCTTACACAGAAACTGTTTTCTGCCAGTTTTTTTCCATCGCCAAAGCAGAAATAAGACCAGCAAACCTCTTCAAACCCCCTCATTTTCCAAAAAATGGTAGAATTCTGGACTTGATAGTCTCCACACTTTGTCCAGCATATTAATAATTGTATGGTAGTATTTTTTCTTTCTCTTGAGCATATATCTACTGTGCAAAATAATTATTAGTGTTCTTATTTTTTTCTCTCCCCTAGCTTCTCCACCCTACCCCAGCCTGGCTTCCTTTATTTACTCTAGGCGCATAGCTGATGGCATTGTGTTCAGCCCACAACTGGCTCTGGTATCTCCTCTTTACTTTCATTTTGCATTCTGCCAGGCCTGGGAAAAGTATGATACCATAGTTGCCCAACAACCTACTTGGCAGCCCCAATATCCTCTGGGGCTCCAGAAAATGAATCATGTAGCAGGAAGCTTTCTACCCTAGAGATGCAGCCAAGTGTGTGAGCCCTGGAGTGCATTGCTCTCTAGATGGGCCATCCTTGGCAATCGATAACAGTGTTCTTCAAAACACCTTGTGGAGTATCTTCAGTCTGGTGGCTTATTTTTCTCTTCCAACTGTCTTGCAGGAATAATTTTGGAACTCTCTCCCTCATTTTGTCATTAGACAAAGATGGTCATCTTCAGAGCCAGAATTCATAAAGAAATTTCTAATGAGAGAGGGAAGAAGTTTGAACCTAATTATTTTCTATGCAGAAAGAAAAAAACCCTTTATGATTTGTAAAGATCTCTTTGTGAAAATGATCATTTAGCATCTGCCATCTGGCATGATGCATGTGAGGGAAAGTGGAGTTTTTATAGTTGCAAGCAATTTTCTTGGAAAGCTTTTGTTCACATTCTATAAGAAGTCGTGATTTTGCTGATTTCTAACACCAGTTTTCTACATTTAGGCCATTATAGCCTCTATTTTTTGTAGCCTAGTTTGAGCTCTTAAAGAAGTAACCAATCTGAATTTTGTCATAAATGATTTTCAGAATATAGGTTGTCTTTGCAACTGTATGGAAAGTTAGCCTGCAAGCCGAAGATGGTGGCGTGGAGGTTTGAAACTAATATTTCTAGAGCTTCAGGGCTAATAGTCACTAGTGATTCTATGAAGTATTAATTTGCTAGCAAAAAATTTCACTTGACTTCATTAGTTGAGGTCTTAGTCTTTACCACTCAGATAAAGATAGTTGATTCAAAATTGGAATCTTTGCAAAAGACAGAAGCAAAGTCTAGCATATACATATTAGTATATACATAGACTAAACTGAATCCTAGGCAGACTTCCTAGGAGTAAGTTCATTGAACTCAATCGGCATTATTTAAGGTTGGATGTTCATAATGCTATTCACTATGGATACTGTGCATCCTTTTTTGAGAATAAATCCCATTGAGTTCTAAAAGACTCCTAGTATTTTGTCACAAGTTGGTTTTAAACTGCTCTTAATATTCAAAAATAGTGTCTTTGGCTTACTTACTGCATGACACCATCTTCATCTCATTGGTGCTTTGCCACCCAAGTGTGGTCACAACACATCTTTTCATTGGTAAGAAAACCTGTCAATAAAACCCCAAATGGGTGACTGTCCCATTAATCACCAGGTGCAAAAATTTCTTCATGTGGCAGGATTGGGCAGTCATATGGTGTCAATGTCCCTTCCTTCCCCCTGTCCCCATCTCCTCCTCACTATTCAGATGCAGGCCTCTCTCTCTCTCTCTCTCTCTCTCTCTCTCTCTCTCTCAACTTTCTTTACTTTTCTTAAAAATATCATATTAGCATACCCAAAATAAATGTTTAAAAACTTGAAGGCATTTTGGATTGAGCTCAGGGCAGGGATGTAGGTTTAGAGAGGAGTGTGGGAGAGTGCAGAAGAGACCATGAAGTCCCATTTGCACTATTGCAAGGTTATTTGAGAATGAATGCTTCAAAACTGCTATGTATCTGGTTCCTCTTACTAGAACATTTGCACTGAGCTCCTGTTATAATGACAAAACTACCAAACAGTAGAAGTAACACAATTTTGCAAGGCTTCCACTTAACAGCCAAATCTAGGGGCAGGGATTCCTTGGGATACAGAAAATAAAGTACCAAGATCACTGAAACATATGCCACAGGCAGAACTAGTTTGCAAATAATGTCTAACATAGAGCTAACTACTCTAAATTATGGAGATCTAAAAGAAAACCAAAAGCCTGACTGGAACCTGTCCTAGTCTATATATATTTTATATATACTTGTAACACGGGATTTTTTTTAGTGCTTCCATTTTCATGTTGTTTGTAGCTAAAAGCCATTTTGATCCAGTAAATGAATTGTAGCAAATGTTCTACATGCCCCATTTTTAATTTCCAATCTAAAAAAGTAATAAAACAACAACAACAACAACAACAACAACAAACAAATACAAATGTAAATGCCTGAGAAAAATCACACTTTGAAAAGTGGCATTGGCCAATTAACAGTATATCACAAAGATTTTGCTTTGCATTTTTAATACTCATAACGTGTGTCCCAAATTACATGATTTGCATTATAAACCAGAGCAGCCCCTATGGTGCGGCTACAACCCCGCAGTGGATTAACAAAGCTTTTCTAGTTTCAAACAGAATACATATTTATTTGCCCAAGTGTTGTCCGTTGTGACTGTCATAATAATTTCCTTCTTCTGGTCAGTTATAAAACATTGGCATCTTTTAGAATTAGGCTCTCAAAGGCATTGACACATAATTTAGAAGTAAGAAGTGAGCCACTTTTTCAAAGTGGGTTTTAAACTATAGTAAATGTTGTTACTCTTCTCTTTGGCCTAGGTTTCTTTCTGGTGAAAAGCTGACACAATGTTTGCACAATAAATATTGTTACTAGATTTCATCTGCAAATAGCCATTAGATTGGGACTGGAAAATTCTAATTATTTCAAGTACAATATCTAATTTACTGGCTCCCAACTACTATGTATACAATCGTGTATACAGTTATGCTTTTCAGCCATAAAATCCATCAGCTCCTCCTTTTGTGCTCTCCTAGCCCTCACCTGGATCCAAAGGACTCCCCAGGAGAAAATGAACCTTTCACAGAGGTTAGAAATGCAGTTTCTTTGGACTATTAGCCGGGCTGGGATGGGCAATTCTGGGAGTTGTAATCCAAAATTACAGAGCATTTCTAAGCTCTCTCTTTTCTATCTGACAACTCACTCATTGGGGGTAGCTGTGGCTGGGTTGGCTCTTCCACACTATCTGTATTCTACACTTACTCTGGAAAGCTCAGAACAGCTTTTTGCCCACCTATTCATCCTGTCAGGCTCTTTCTGGTTCATCGTGAGAAATAAGGACTTGCCTGCTACCGCCTTGGAAACCAAAGAGCTGAGATAAAGCTTAAACTTTCCCTCCAGATCCAGCTCTTTAGGTCAGAGATGGAAATAATGAGTCCCTCCAGATGTTATAGGTCCAGTCTGACCTCTGGAAAACCACTCCTGCCACCTGTGTAGGTGCTACTACACACCAGAGGCCCTTTCACACTGCTCAGTTATAGCACTAGGATTTCACTTTTAACTCTCATGGCGGCACCCTATGCAGTTTACCTAGGATTTGGTACTTTAATCAGAGGCACCAAAAGAGGATTCAAAGGACCAGTCCACAAACTGGGCAAAATATGTATGACCAATAGCTTAGTTGAGTACAGTGCATCTGCTGTAGTAACAGCAGTAGGGATAGAAAGAATATCCAAAATATTGGGGAAAAATTTGTTTTGTTTTTTTAACCATGTTTTTAAGCGGTTGAGAAATCCTGACAAAAAGGATCCTGGGCTAGTGAGAATTTTTGTAGTTCAATGTAGTTCTATGCAAAATTCACACATGATTGTATTGTGCAGAAAACAGCATTTTCTGTAGAGGAAACAGCACTTTCCATTTGGAAAATAACATTTCAGTGCAGCACTATTAATTGCTGTGCAGAAAATGTTTTCTGCACAGAAAAAATGTTGTAGTTGGGAACTTGATCTGTGTAAAATTCAGACATGGTGATTTGCATAGAAAACAGCATATTATGTGAAGAAAAGTAGCATTTTTCACACAGGAATTACTAATTTTGCATTGAAATATTATTTTTCATGCAGAAAATGCTATTTTCTGTCCAAAGTAACAGGGTGAACATTTTGTGCAGAATAAGTTGTGGATCATGAATACTCTTACTTTCTCCTTTTCTTTGTCCTAAGCACTGTGAATACACCCAAAAAACATGGAATGGGGGTTTCAAGAACAGAAAGGCAAAATGTGGAGAGCTGCTGGAGGATGGAATAAGATAATACCAGCACAAAAAAGAAACAAATCCCAGAGTTATCAAAAGAGTTTATCACACTAGCAAGATCCTGTGGGAAAATGGGATTTAAATGAGAGTTAAATTAGAGAAAACCCGGAAATGCCTGAAGTTTATCACATGATGTCACTGTTAACGTGAAATAACATGAAGTGAAACAAAAGTTAAACTGAAGGAAAATGGCAGCTTTTTACTTTCAGGAAATTCCCAAAATTTGGTATGATAAACTTCATGAATTTGCCAGTTCTGTTTAAATTCAAATTTAATTCAACTCTTGTTTAAATCCCATTTTACTGCGGGATCTCACTAGTGTGATAAAGCTCAAAAACAACTTTATAGCAACATGGCATTTAGTTCAGTGAGGCTTACTGCCTAGTGGGTACAGAAGTGTAGCTTCTGTTGTAACTGTAGCACAATAAATATGGGCTTGCCTCGTGGATTTTGAGACTCTAGCTCTTTTTGCAGGCAACAGAAGTTTTCAGTGTTGCACATTCCTCTGTGTACAGGCAGTTTCCTGAATGTTGGAAGAATTTCTCACACTGAAAACTGTGTATGTGGGGGAAATAGTTTGTGCTTTTTTGAGCTGTAAAGTTGCCAGGCATATTGTTAGGAAAACTGCGTTTGAATCATCCCATGGTGACTTGCTGTTTGAGGGATAATTTGACTCCCATGAGAGCTGAAATACGACTACCTGAAATTCAGCCCACTACATTAAAATTTGAGGGGATAGAAGCCCATCTTCACATTAGGCTTTTACTCTATGCAGAAAGTGGGAAAAGCTCCCTAAGGATCCAATTTCCTCTCTCTCCATTCAGTTTTTAACCACAGAACTCCACAAAAGCTGGGAAACATGGTAGTTCAGCTTCCTTCACAATTGGTGGAAAACATGGAAATCTAGCCTTCTTCACTCCTCCATAACTCCAGTCCCCAGAATGATATGGGAGGAGGGGGAGCCAAAAACTGGTCCAAATAATGAAATTGGAAGTGATGTGACATCATTTCCACTCATCAGAAAAGTGTGGAAATGAACTGCTGGTGGTGTGCAGGGATGAAAATTAGCCTCAGCACAGTTACTCGCCTTGAATATAAAGATATAGCATAATAAACCCATGTTAAATAAACATAAACAATCCATTCAATTGGGTTGTCTGGGCAGTTAGATCCGCCAGGAAATTTTTGGAGACCAATCCTAGTATTTAATGTTATTTATATTCACCTTTTACATGGCATTTGTGCTGTTTTTATGTAGAATATTGATGATCTTTGGTATATTGTGAGAACAATGCTCTCGCCTTCTGAATGTGTAGTGATATTAAACTGAGATATTTTTAAATGAGATACTTAATATAACTGTAACGTGAAGTAAAATGTCAACATTGAGCATATAAACCTAGCAGCTCTACAGCTGAAAAAAAGTTTTAACTGTGCCTGCACTTAATGGTGTACGGTAAAGCCCAAATTCATAGCCATAAAAATGATAATGTGGTTGGAGGCATTTACACTACCGTTATTGTGCACTGATCACTATTTACAGTGTTCTCTTTCTTTTCTTTTATGCACATGCAACCAATATTCATAGCTGTTGTTACTGACCCCCTTTTTTTCACTCATGAATAGAAGTTCCTTTTCTTCAGGTTTTCAATAGTCATGGGGGAAAGTGGCTTATACATCAAAAAGAAATGTTCACTAGTCTTGTGTGCAGTACTTAAGGGGAATGGTGAAGCAATTTATAGAATAATCCCAGTGAGAATCACATCAGTAAGCATGGAATATACAAAATACATCTAAGTATCAAATATTCTCAGTCTTTAAGACCACAGTCCTATGTGCAGTCCCTTGTGGGGAGGGAAGGCCCCATTGATCACCCCATAAATATGTACAAGAGCAGATTGTCCGTCACAAGTTCTTAGCTTTTTATTTCTCCTACCAGCTGTCTAATACTATAGAATCTTCTGTGTCCCTGCTGTGTATTTCATGGTCTCTCTGTGTATTTCATGGTCTCTCATTTCACCTTGACAGTGGCTTGATTCTGTTATCCATTTTAGTATTACCCATGGATCATGAGACTTGAATGAGTGAACTATGCCAGAGGGAATTCTTACACCCAAATCTGAAGAATTTTCCAGAAAGGGGAATCAATTAAGTGACACTGAATGCTGTTAATAACTGAAAAAAACTCTCTGAGGTGTGCCAGTTTCCCAAGAGGAGTTAATAAATGGCTTGTAATGAAATACACCATATCCACAAATTATGAGGGATAGATGTTAGATGATCTTTATGAATGTAAAATACCTCTCTCATTAATCCTCCTTCACTGGAAATTAAAGAGGGTTTTTCTTTTTCCTTTTGATTACTATGGCTGTGAAATAAGGGGTTGAAATGGAAGTTATATTTATAACAACTCCTCAAAGTGACTAAAAATGTTGGATAAGTTGTATATAAGGTAGTTGCACAGTGGCATCTCTGGGGACTGTATCATACATTATAAGAAGCAACGCGTTTTCCTGTTTTGAGCCACAGCCTCTCAGCTTTGGCTTAACTGCAAAGAAGGCAACACTTCAGAATGCATAAGGCAGATTTATGTGGCTGTCCAAGGAGACAGGCAAACAAGGAAAACATCCTTTCGTGCACAAAACTAGAAGTTGGAATAGTCTAGCCTGTTCTCCAACATGCTAGTTTTCTACATGTGGGAAAGTACTGTCAAGCAGAATCATTCAGCCATGTGACTCTGCTTTGCTGCAGTCTGAACTGGTACATCCAGCAACCTCCACTACTATGGCATTCCACCACCACCACCCAGGGGTTTTGCCACATGAAGTTCATGTATGGATCTCTGAGCACAAGAAAGATAATTTAATGAGGTTCCTGGTACACGTTCCAACATATTAGCATACATGTGGGTGTTCCGTCTGAACTGCAGAGAATAAACATGCTCAACATATATGAGGAATGGCATAGTCCATCTTTTCCTACAAGTGTATCTGAAAGGACAGCTGGGAAAAGCTATGTCAAAGAAGGAAGGAAAGACATTGGCTAGTCCTAAAGTGAAAATTTCCACCCTTATATAGAAATAATAGTGGAACAGAACAAGGAAGTATTGCAGAGTAGAGGTGTGAATTGCAAATTGCCTCCTCCAAGGTCACTTTTGTAACACCCTCTCACACCCCCTCTCTAAGACTTTTGCTAACTACTGCTTGGGTAGAAATGTCACATTTTCATCCCATTCCCATTTTAGACCCAAAATACTACTTAACAGGAACTCAGTATCACCATCCAAAGGGTTGCTTACTATGCTAAGAGTATAAAATCCTATCCCATGCTCTAGGAGGAGTGAACAACTGCAGAGACCCGGGGGGTGGGGCAGCTTCCCATATCCGATCTCCCTATGGGGTGGAATTCCAAGACATGGGCCAAATCACTTGTGTTCCTTCTATTTTCTCTTTAAAAATGGCAATCAAGTGTCATGACACTTCCTGGAGCCATTTGGAAGGAGAGATGGAAGGTGAATCATATTTAATGAGGATGGGGGGTTTTCTGGGGAGGGATTGAACAGTTGGCGAAGAGCTTCTGTATGTTTTCATACATTAGAGAGGTTCAATATGATTTAAGGCAATTATTGCCTGAAAATCACAATTATTTTATTTTTAAATGATGATAATCCAAGCAGTCTATGTATACAAGCAAAGTGGAGTGGCAGTTCTATACTCTTGAGCCTCTTGGCTGGATGACACCAAAAGGAGGAATAGATAACGGTAGTAATTGGTGTCTCAGTGGTGCATTTTGAGGTGTTGGCTTTTGTTGTGTGGAGGGGAGGATAGACTCCTTTTTCAGGGACCCAAATGTCTTGGATCAGTACTGCAAGGTGTTCTCGTATTCCTTATCTTACAATTTTAAAAAGCAAGAGAGAAAATGACAAGATAGTAGACCTAGTATCAGAAAATGAAATAAACTACATAGAGACTGTTTAGATGAGCAGAAAGTATAATATACCATTTTATATATTTATATATTTATTTTTAAAGGTATATGTATAGCCTCATTTTCCTTTATTAAACTCTAACCTCCACATATAGCTCTCCTGTTCCCCATGTTATCCTTACAGAAGCCCTGTGACATAGGTCAAACTGAGTGACAGAGATTTGCCAAAAGTCACCTAGTGAGATTCATAGCTCTGTGGCAGGGACCAAGTATCAATCAAGTTTGTCTAAGAGGTGGAAAATAGTAACTGCTCAGAGAATTAATGTGTTCTGGGCTAGCTGGTGAAATCTAACCCCCTAAAGGTTCACTCCATTTACATGTTTTCAGTGACTGGACTAAAAAATGTATTCACAATTATCTACCCATCCTATAGTGCCTTGGCTGTTTTGCACAGGACTCAGGACATTTGGGGGTCAATATATCAAAATGTGTAATATCCACAGTGATGTCTAGAATGGCATTCTCTATTTCTTTTCTAGGACTGTAGAACAGAAGGGCCAAAAAGTCATTGGGTGTATCACTATCTGATCTATAAGAATGGCAGTGATTGTGGAGGAAAAGGTTACTGGTAGCAGAAGTAACAGAACAAAACAAAGCACACAGGGATGGTGTATGCCATGATACAGAGGTATCATGAAGAAAGAGGAAACAGTGTTGTCTTGTGAACTAGATACAAAGCAAATGGAAGGCTCTGCACTACCAGTAAGAGGACACTGAGATGGTGGGGAAAGTCTTATACTGATATGAACAAAACCTCCTGGGGATCCAGAAAGATAATGATACAAATGCTCTGCATTTATTAATGAATCAGCAATGAATCACTCCAAAAGAATTGTCTGAATTGATATTAATGTAGTTGCAGAAGCTCTTAGGTTCATTCCAATATATTAAGTAATCTGTGGTCTGGTACGTACCTTCGTGCACGCTCTTGAACCCTAGTCTGTATGGACACCATGATCATGGTGGCCTCTTATCCACACAGGGGCTGCCATGATGATGACAGCACCATGCAGCATCTGGACATCACTGGCAGAAAGTGGCGTCATGGCGGCACCCCTTCCTGTTTGCAATGCTGCATAAAAGAAACTTCTCTAAGCAGCTTCTTTTTGGCTGTGTGTCTGTGCTGCAGCATGCAGATGCTGCAGCACAGATGCAGGGCAAAAGTGGGTGGCATGGAACCACCCATCTGTACTGTCCCTGTGTTTTTAAATAGCCCTTGGTCAATGGAAAGGTCCTCTGTTTCAGTACTTTAATGGTGCTTTCTTGTAGAAGGGAGTTCCTGCTGGCATCTTGGTATTTAAGCCCAATGCAGTGGTGGGTATCACCATTTATCCTTTGTTATGGAACACTATCACCCCTTTCCATCTCTGTCAGCAGAGCCTGCCAAGACAGTAATAATTCAATGCACAAGACACTGAAGGATATCAGCTCCCAAACTGCTGTGGTTGAGACACTTTGTCATCAGGAGCTTTCAACACGGTAAATAAGTTGATTAAGGGAGGAGATTTGTCATGTCAGTGTATGTGTGTGGTGCAATCCTAGAAAGCACTCTAACTTCTTCACAGCTCCTTTTCTCTGAATGCACATCCTCTCACAAGGAACCGGACAACGTGCCCGCACTTTAATATATTATTTCCGACAATACTAAACCACTAACCACATATATATGTCACAGGGCACTTGCAATAGCCAGAGTTTTATTACAGTTCTTTTTATATAACAATTTGCAGTTAATGGTTGAAACAATAACTGTCAAGAGTTAACAAAACAACTCATGGTAACATTTTAAATTTTTCTGAAATATGTTTAAATGTGATTATTTGGAGTGCAAAAAGTTTATTTTTGGACTACAGCTCCCAGGATCCCCATCCAAATTGTGAGAACTGTAGTTCAAAAATAAAATAAAATAAAATTTTCCAAGCTCTGGTCTCTCTGTGTTACTAAATTAAGCCAAGTGATGAATATAATTAGCATAGATTTAAAAATGAGGGTTCAACAACTACATGCAGAGCTAAAATATTGGTGATTACAGTGGAGAGCATTAGTATCTGTGTTGTAATTGCTCCAAAGAGGTTGGGCTGCCAGAGAAGACCCAGAAACTAGCTGGGACAAACTCCCACTCCTTATGCACAGAGGAGATATAAATTGCAGCCCGAGAGAGCTCTTTCAAACATTTCTGTTAAATAAAACTTGAATGTTTGTTTAGAAAACAGAATCTGGGTGTATAAACCGTAGTCACTCAGATTCCAAACTTGTGTAATTTAGAAAGGAGTCCCACATCAGATGGAAGTATTCTGGATAAGCAAGAACGAATTATTCTTTGATATGTTTTGCAGGCTTCCCCATGAAAATGATTTTTGGTTAAGGAAGGGATTAGATCAGAACATCTAATTGTTTAGGTGGCTGCATTTTCTGATTTCACTTGTGAGTTCAGTTAAATGCCTTGTTGAGGAGTATCACAACCAAATATGGCAATAGCAATTAGTTAATACACATATAATAAAATACTATTTGAAAGGGGGATGGTATAAGAACAGTTAAATCAGAGCTTCAGGATCCCTTAGGGGCCAAAACATCTCCTTCACAATAAAGTGACTAAAATATTATGTCTGGATATCCCCCCCCCCATTAAAACAAACAAACAAACAAACAAATATTTTCTGCCTTCCTATATGAGATGGTGATGATGATGATGATGATGATGATGATGATGATTAAACAAAATTTCTGTGTTGGAAAAGACACAGGAGTGCATCTTTCAAGCAGAATGATCAATTGGCAAAGGAGAAGCTGAACAACAACCAGTATCCTACCCACCCTCAAACACATACAAGGTGTAGCAAAGAAAAGCTTAATCCTTTTTGCAAAGCATATAAAAATAACTTTCTTTATAATTTTTGTTTGTAATTAAATAATATGGGCTAACTGAGGTGAGAGGGAGGTGGAGGAAAAGAGCCTGGCTTCCTGGGAGAAAGCAAGAGCAACTCCCAATACTTTTGCCAAGAGGAGAGGGAAGTAACTGCCAGAGGAATATCTGTAAAACCCCTCCTTTAAATTCAACTTTAATAGTCTGCTTGAAATGCTGAACCTCTTTGGTCCAAAACACGCCACAAAAATAATCTACTTTGAGACCACTTTAACTTCCCTGGTTCAGTGCTAGGGAATTCTAGTAACTGTAGTTTTGTGAGACATTTAGCCACCTCTTGTCAGAGATCTCTGGCACCACAATAAACTACAATTTCCAGGATTCCCTAGCCCTGAGCCAGGGCAGTTAAAGCAGTCTCAAACTGGATTATTTCTGCAGTATGAACCCTATTCCTGGGAATTATGGAAGCAACTTTTTTTTTTAACTTTTGAGAGTTCTTGAATAGAGCTTATAAATTGTATTATATTAGATGTTTCACTGATTCAGAATGAGATAGGAGGATTTTTTCTATCCCTAACTGATTTTCTTTTCCTAATCAAAAGATGGATTACGTAGTAGTTTGTGTATCAGTAGCCCACAGGGAAAAGCAGTGGTGAGTGATCAGGTACAAATATAGTCTCTCTTTTCAAAAAAAAAAAAAAAAAAAAAAAAAAGGGGGGGGGAGAAGATTAGGAAACTACAGACCCCCCTCAGCCTGAGCTCAATAACAGGAAACATATTAGAATAGATTATGCAGGAGTTGTCTGTAAGTACCTTAATGACAGTGCAGTGATCAGTAGAAGCCAGCAAGAACAAATCCTGCCAAATTAATCTTGCATCTTTTTTTTTGAATAGGTCACTAGTTTAGTAGATAGTGGGAATGTTGTGGGTGGCGTTGTCTGGATTTCAGCAAAGCATTTTGACAATGTTCCTCATAATATTTTGATTACCAAACTAATTAAAAGTGGAATAGATTACAACAATCTCAAATAGATACATAACTGGTTTGCAAACTGCACTCAGAGAATCATAATCAGTAGATGCACTTCAAATTGGAAGGAGGCCTCAAGTGGAGTGGCTCAGGGTGCTATCCTAGGGCCATTACTCTTCAACATTTTTATCATTGACTTAGGTGACAGATTGGAGGGAATCATTATCAGGTTTGCCCATGACATGAAATTGGGAGGATGTGTCTAACACATTGGAAGATAGTAAAATAATTCAAAAGGATCTAGATAAACTAGAAAACTGGGAAGAAATTAATAAAATTAAATTCTTTAGAATTAAATTGAAAATTGTGCATTTAGGCCACAAAGACCAAAAACAGAGATATGGGATGTGTGGATATAGCGCTTAGCAGTACTACATACAAAGAGCACATTGAGATTATTGTAATCGTAAATTGAATATAAGACAGCAGCATGATGCTACAGCAAAGTAGGGGAGTGGTATTTCAGCATGTCTTAAGGGGAACAGGAGACTCCACCACTCTCCAAGAGAGTGTGTTCCACTGTCGAACAGCCCTTACTGTCAGGAAGTTCCTCCTAATGTTGAAGTGGAATCTCTTTTCCTGTAGCTTGCGTCCATTGTTCCGGGTCCTATTCTCTGGAGCAGCAGCAAACAAGCTTGCTGCATCATCAATTTGTCTCCCCTTCAAATACTTAAACAGGGCTATCATTTCACATCTTATCCTTCTCTTCTCTAGGCTAAACACATCCAGCTCCCTTAGTCCCTTCTCATAAAGCTTGGTTTCCAGAACCTTCACAGTTTTGGTTGCCCTCGTGTTCTGATCAGGCCTTAGCCTGTTCAGAACTGGGTATCTCTTTTAAAGAAGTACATAGAAAAGTTGGAGAAGGTTAAGAGAAGGGCAACAAGGATAATAAGAGGTAATATATATATATATAGAGAAAAAACATATGAAGAAAGTCTGAAAAGCTTGATATGTTCATCTTGGTTAGAATGGAAGACTGAGGGGTGACTTGAGTGCACTCTTGAAATACCTCAAAGATGTCAAGAGAGAGGCGGAGGCAAGCCTGTTCTCTGCTTCCCAGACCAGGCTTAATGGTTTAATGTTACAGGGGAAAAGCTTGAGATTGAACATTTGAAGTGAGCACTAGTGTGAAATTCTTCACAGCAAGAGCAAGTCAGCAATGGAACTAACTGCCTCAAGAGGTTGTGGGGTCTCCTCCTCTGGACATCTTCAAAAAGAGGCTGAACAGATACCTGTTGAGATGCTTTAGCTGGAGATCCTGCATTGATCTTGATGACCCATGAGACCCCTTCGGATTCTTATGTTTCTATGATTCTATTCCTATTTTTGATTGCCAAATGAGGTAGGGATGATGGGATTTGTAGCTGTATATATGTGACTGACATCAGCTTGCTTTTCCTAGATCTAAACCTGTTTCTTCACTTGTTTAACACTCCTTTGTGCCAGTCCAACAGACAGCCTTAAAACATAACTATGATTTAGCAGTTTTGGTAACAAATGATTATTTCTAGCAATGATTCCTCACTCTGGTCTGCTGTTTAATCACAAACTGTAGTTTCTCAATTCAGTTTTCTTCAGATACCAGCAGTCTAAATCATCCCTAATTAAATTCCCTGAATGAGAGTTTGATGGAATATTTCAAATATATGAGATTATAACAGAACTTTTAGTTGGAAACTCTAGTGAAATATTTAAATATTTTGCTGGAAGGCATGTGCATTTCACCTACTGTACTAGCTGAACTTATTCCAATCACCAGTTGCTAGTCAGTATTTCAGTCTTTCATTATGGGTCATTTGGCTTTCGCCACAGCAGCTGCATCATTCTACCTGAATCAAAGCAACCTTTTCCCAAGATTTTGAAGCTGCTGGATTTCCACAGTTTGACCAAGCTTTACAAGTAACATATTGAATTATGGTTTAGGTTTTTAGATACCTAGTCAGCACCCAAATGTAATTTCTGAAAATATGTTCTGTGAAAAAAAGGTGAATATAATTCACTGTATGGCATCCAGTTAGTGACTTATGCATGTGTAAGTCATGCTACACATGAAAGGCCAAAAAGTCACCATAGCACAAGAGACATATTCAGATGATCATGGTGAATGTGGAGTGGTACAGACAGTGTGTTTCTGCGTGCCTTGCCTTTGCAAGTTGCAGTTGCACACTTGTGCGTTGTATGTTGTGGTTGCATATTGAACATTGTTTATTCCTATATTGATCATCTTAGTTGTTCGCCATATATTGTGCATTTCACATTGTGAAATGGTACCTAGTCATTGACACGTGTTTCTCAATTTTGCTATTCATCGTGGAGTGCTCATGTAGCATATCTCCATGTTTGGGCATTTATGTTGAGGAGAATGTTGGCTTAAAGCCATCGCTTTCCTAAAACATGAAATGTTGGAATTCAAATTCCAAATGTTGAAATAGGAAATTTGCACCCAAATAATTTAATTACAGATATTTCTGTTCTTGGAGGTTCAACTATGATATTTTGTAGAGAATTCCCATATTCCACAGAATTTAAGCAGTTATTTTGTAAAACACCCCCCCCCCCCAAACACACATACATTTTGGCACATTATTATGTATTATTTGTTTCAACTACTTGTTAACCGAGTTAAATGATTCAGCCCCTAAAACTCAATAATCCATAGGTGCAAATGGCACAGGGGATGCACTTATACCATGCACAGACTATTCTATTGCTCAAAATGCTATTAATGTACATAAATTCTTCTGATGTTTTGCCCAAGGGAGAACCTCGAAATACATTTGGCAGTGGTGTTATGAAGAAACTGGTTCATGCCAGTGGCTTCATCTGGCACAGTGTGTTATCAGTTCAAATTTACTGTTGTCTATAATCCAAGAAATTGTCTTTTCCACTTATGTTTAGCTGGGATAACTTTATCTGGACATTCCCAGAAATCAATTGTATGCGTTTTGCATGCATATGATGTACTCCTTCACTGAACTGTGGTCAGAAAGCAGTGGACATATGCGGTAGTTATGCATTGGCATTTCCCACTATGTCTTTCTCAGCCTTCTTCATTCATTAAAATAAGCACACACAAGCAGACAGGGAAAGGGGGGGGGGGATTTCTTACTGTTGTACCTCCAAAATTATTAATGTCAAAGCACATCCTATATGTCGTCTGCCTAGATGTAATTAATTCTAGATTCATTTTCCTAGAACGAAATCACCTGAAGTGAGGAATAAGGCTCTTTACTCAAGATATCCTGCAGTTAAAAATTGATGCCTTGCCAACTAAGATAAGAAATGTGAACCATTTTCAATTCCATGAAAGAACGTGGCAAGAAGCTAATTAATTAAGACTATCGGGAGTTCCTTTGAAGCAGCTTGTGATTAAACACAAGGATTTATTGTGGAACAATTAGGTAAATTTGGCCTCAGGTATCTTCCCTCTGCTCCCTAGGGAGCCAGTGATGAAATTCAGGTTTAGAGTTATACTTTATTACAGATTTATCTGTTTTAATTGATTCAGCATTAGTTATAAGTCTCAGCCAGAATAGCAAAGGCAAAGGACATATTATGTTAATTTGTCGACTTCCCATGAGTTAACTTTTTCTTCAGCTGAAAGAAAGAAACATAGTTTGCCTATGTATTTCATTTGAGTGGAAGGGAAATGGGATAAGGAAGATGAACGGCAATAGCCTTCATTATCTCAATTATCTTAGTGTCCTGGTTGAATCTTAAACACAGCATCCTCAAACAGGAACAGATGATATAATAAGGGCTCGAGAGTGAAAAGAATGTGAGTGTTGTTTTTTAATTGTAGAGATGGACCATCCAGTTGAGAGAGGCTTGTGGAGCTAGAAAGATGGGATTTTGCATTCACACATCTTTGTTTGTACTCAGTAGTTGGGAGCCAGTGAACCCAGTCCCATCCTAATGGGATCATTTTCTCAGCTAAAAGAATGTCAAGAGGTTCAGCAACAAATTACAAAGGCTCTGCGATGAACTATTGATTTGCATTTGTTTCTCTTGAGAAACAAAGTTACAAGATCTTCAGAAAAACATTGGGAAATACTGATAACCCATCTGCATTGCATTTGGGGTCTCCATGTCTTCATATTTCATGACTAGAGCAGGTATGTTGTCAAGAGGTCCTGGTGACTTCTTTTGGAAACTAGGTCGGGTTCCCAGGAGAAAAGGACAGATAAATATTGCCCTCCTTAAAACCCCATCAAACTTCATTATCCAGTTTCCATATTCCCATCTGGGTAATCTCTGAATGCTGTGTCTGTGTGAATTGCTGTTTTGTGTGTGTGTGTGTGTGTGTGATTGCACTCTGCATTGTTCTAAATAAAACCCTCTTAATTCACCCAAACCTGAAGTTATTAATGGTATGCATAGGTCCCAATGACCCTAAAGGTAATGCAGCCTCTTGCAAAGCTAATCTCCCCAACATTTAAAGTAATTCTGACATACGTGGGGGGACCTTTGCATTCCCCACCTTTCTTTGGATAACAAGATACCACTTATCACACAAACTCTCAGTTTCAGTTATCTAAGATATTGCACCTGCTGGTCAACACTGGCCACAAGTTTCCTTAATAATAATTTCCCTGTTTTGAACTTGCTTGGGGCAATTCTGGATGGTTTTCAGGGTTTTGATTAGTGCTAGAGATAGATTTGGCTAACAACTGGCTGTTATGCTTTCAAAGGGAGAGTGACCTGGATCTTTCCCTGGATCCAGCTTTGATCATGGATGCTCGGTTCTCTCAGGAATGCCTTTGGCTAACTTTATTAGGACCTAATAAAGGACCTGCCTGGAGAAAATAAGCCTGTATTTACAATACAGAATCACAGTGCTATTATTCCACGTTAAATGTCATAGTTCTGTCCTTATGAATCATGGAGGGGCATTTTGAATTCTCATCCAAAGCACTCAGGTACCTCAACAGACTAACAGTCCCAGGATTCCATAGAATGGATCCATGGCAATTAAAGTAGAATAATAGTGCTGTAATTGTAGTGTGAATGGACCCCAGGTCCCAGTGATTCAGATGGGAGCCACTTCTATATTGGATTACTGTAGTATGCTTCATGAGGGTGGTCATGCTGCTTCCAGGGAGCTGTTGATATTAAAACAATATTTTAGCATTGCTACTGGTTAGGAGTATATTTCACTACCTGAACACCTAGCTTTAGCAAAATAAATTCAAGAAGGTACAAATCTCCAAACAGAAGAAAAACACTTCAAAGGTAGCCCCACATTGAGGGCATTATAGTAATCTAAAGAGGATGTAACTAAGGCATGTGTTGCCATGGCCAGATCTGATGTTTCAAGGAATGGGTACAGCTGCAACACAAATTTTAACTCCAATGCACTCCTAGCCACTGCTGAAATCTATGCTTCCAGGCACAGAGTTGAATCCAGTAGCCCAACCAAGCTGTGAACCTGGGGTGTGTAACTCCATGTTGCACAGACTGAACCTTTGTTCCCTGAGATCTGCCCTTTGACTGACTAGGAGCATCCATCATTTTTGGATTAAGTTGCAATTTTTTTCACCCTCATCCAGTCTATTAGTGATGGCAGGCACAGGTTTAGGATCTTTCTTGGCTTTGGGTGGAAAGGAGTAATAGAGTTAGTTGGCACAAAGCCTTCAAACTCTGGACAACGTCTACCAGTGGTTTCATGTATAGTTGTCCCTTTGCATCCATGGGGAATCTGATCCCGCCCCCACCCCCACCCCCACCCCATGGATAACAAAGAATGCAGGACCTCATGTCTCATTGTTGCCTATGGCAGCGAGATGTACCTGTGGCTACTAGCACAGCCAAACACACACGCCTCCATTGAAAACAATGGTGTTTGCCATCCGCAGAGGCTCAAAGATGTAGATGGCAAACCATCTGTAGATGGATAAGAAGAGCCCACTATATATACTAAATAGGGTGGGGGATAGAATACAATAGAACATGCAGCACTGTTCTTATATGGATAAAATGAAACCACAACTTTATTGACAACAGTTGCATAGCATTGGCATGACATGAGATCTGGATCCACTGACTGAGCAACACAACTGTTATTCAAATAGTTCGTTTTTATGCTACACCATTGCAGTAGTGATAGAGTCCAAGCTGACTATAACATGCATTATGTACAACTTAGCAAAGAAACAAAATGAGGGTGGGTGGGAAGGCATCCAGAACTGGGTTAACTGGAGAACAAAAGGCATCCTAAATAAATAACTCCCAGGCACACTGGAGAGAAGGCTTTTGCCTCTTTCCTACCACTGGAAGCCCCACTTGAACCTGCCTCCTGTTTGGGTAATCTTTTGCCAAAACCTGTGTGATATACAAGGGCTTCCGGACCAAAGAAGGATATGAACTGGGGTGGGGAGAAAAATGGCAGCTCCCACTGCTTTCGTGCCTCCTGCAGAGCTGCAAAGCTACCTCCTGGTAAGTAAGGAGTATTCCTTTGGTTCACACACTCCTTCACTTTTGCTCCTCCTGTAAAGCCAATAGAAGGAATTCAGAAGGTTAAATTCCTACGTTGGCTTAGCCACAGTTTGTTACCAACTATGCCTAATGTTAATGGTCACATATTTAGAACAAACAAACAGCTTCATTTATATACCACTTCATACCACCTAAGGAGTGTCTAAGTGGTTTACAGCTGTAAGCTACTTGCCCCCAACAATCTGGATACTCATTTTAATGACCTCGGAAGGATGCAAGCCTGAGTCAAATTTGAGCCCTTTTACTGGTCTTGAACTCGCAACCTTAGGGTTTTGAGTGAGTGGCTGCAGTACAGGCATTTAGCCACTGCACCACCAGTCAGTTCATGATTTCAGGTTGACTTACTCTTGAACAAACACAGAATGCTAACTTACCATTTATCGGAGACATAACCATATTAGTGTATAATGTTTCATAGGAATCTTGTAACACTTTTGAGACTAACTGTTCAAAAGAAATTGTAGCATAAGCATTCATAGACTTGATCTGCTTCCCCAGTTGTATGAAGTGAACTGATGCGCAGGAAAGACTTTTATAATTAAACTATGAATACCTGTGGAAATGCAAAAAGTTTGAATATGGTGATGTGATGACAAGTTTAAATATAAAAGTCTTTCATGGGCATCAGTTCACTTCATGCATCTGAGGAAGTAGGCCAGTAGTACAAGTAGTTTGTGCTATTACTTTTGCACAATTGCCTTAAAGGTGTAACAAGATTCTTTTGCATACCATTTATCAGTTTGAACTGAATTACAAACTGTAAATAAATAAAAGTGGAAATTTCTCAACACCTTTTTAGGCCATGGCAGGATGGTGGTATTGGTGATAAAATCATGAACCTGAGGCCTTGCCTTGCTCCAGTTCATGCACACTGTGCTAAACTTGACTGAGCATGATAAATGAACATGATAATGGTCAATGCTAGGTAAAAATAAACTGTTAAGTTTTATGGGGCAGGGGGAGAAATGATTGGATGCACACACAAACCCATTATTATTCTACACAGTTTCATCAGCTGAACTTCGTAATCCATCTTTTGGGATGATCTCCACTACAGATGTTTTCCTTCAAATACTATGGTATTGTTCAGCTGTGCTTTTAAAGGCATAAGGGTTTCTAGCATCAAGCTGCAGTTTACAAGAGGAGCTGCTTACAGTAAAGAATGGCTCAGTTGTGAGTGCAATTAATTTGAAAATGTAACATCCAAACTTAGGAGTTAGGTATCTCCTCCCCGAATAGTTTGTCCTAATGTTGTCACAGCGGGAGTAAACTTTATTAATGACCTTAGAAGTAAAAGATCAAATAAGTGACCCATGATGAAGAAGTGCTACCTCTCAGGAAGTATAGGACATTGGCCATGATGTGTGCACTGGAATGCATGGCATCATTATTCAAGCCAGTATCTTTTTTATAAGCCTCATACAGAGCCTTACCCGAAGGCTGCCTCTGACTTAAAAGAATGAGGTCTGTAAATTGAAACACAGTCATTTACCACAGCACTGTGCACTGTCTGAGAATTTAGGGGTTGGGGTGGGGGACAACATCACATGTCTGGTGGAGTTAAAAACAAAACTGAATTATTGACAGAGTTTAACCTACCATTTGTTTTCTAGAATTTTAAAATCTGAGGCATTTTCCAACCAAAGCTAAGCATTTCCCTACTTGCAGTCCTTCACACACTTAGGGCATAATCCCCAGTGAACTTACATGGGTGTACTTAGCCATTTCTGTGCACATATGAAGAGAGTTGTACTTCTCCTCTGAGTAAACATGCGTAGGTGCTATGCCAGTGTACACAACAGAATTAGGGTGGCCTGGACTTCACTTTTGATGGTTTTGGATTTTAACATGTTAGCCCTTCTCTTTTTTAGGTAAGCAAGCATAAATGGTGCCATGAAAGAATTAACAAACAACCAGATCAGGGATCTATCCATCCCAAAGATTTTTAGCAGCCCTGCCATCATGACAGTGAATGCTGAACTTAACATATTGACCCTATGGATCCATCCAGGTTCATGGGATGAGAGAAAGGAATGCCCTGCTTGTGATGTACAGCTTGCAAAATCTAGCCCCAAGGCATCTCCTGGTGATGAGGACCTTAATTATGCACATGCGACGCTCATTAAAGTCAGCTGGGGGTTGTGGCTGTGCATCCAGGAGCACAAATTGTTCCATACTTTTCAGCAGTTTAATTTAGTATTCAGTATTCATGGCCTGCAGGCCAAGTGAGGATAAGAAAATATTGTAACAGATACTGGCAATGTGGGAAGCAAAACTATTCTGTAGAAAGGTCAACCATCCATCCATGAAAACACCATTAAGCAAAGGGAAACAGTGCAAATAGGCAGTGTTGCAGCTGGAAGTCAGAGTTTAATGTGAGTGAGAATTCCCTCCTGCTAGTCAAAAGGTAAAAGACAAACTGTATCAAACAGTTGGGGGGAAGCAACTGACGGCCCTGTACTGAAATTTTTCCAAATGTCTATTCTCCTATGACATCTCCCATGGTCTTTGACCTCAATATGTATTGCTGAATCTTTGTGCATCCCAGATATGACATCCTCCTTAACAAACCACTAGTATACCCCCTACACATATGTTTTAGGATAGTACTCGACCCTCTTTGTAGATTGTCATGAGCCATATTTATCAGTTCTCTAGACAAATCTATTTACTTAAACTGTTAATAACATTAATAGTCCCCTTCTAAAGCGTTTTGGTGTAGGATTATTGCCTTGTTGGGGTTTTCTGCAAAAATGAGACTAGATATCCTGTATCACAAATAGTGCATATGACTCTGTTAAAATAAGAAAATCTGTTATTTCCCAGTTAAAAACTTGACCTCCAAAAGCTCCCTCAACTCAAGATGACTTGATTTAAAAAAGAAATGAAAAAAGAAAACATGCTATGTCTCTATGTGTTGCGGAGAGTACATCTGTGAGTATTGCTGTCTGAATTTAGTCTGCCTCCTGTTGCTGCTATTACTATTTTTGATTTTCCTGGTTATGAATCCTGCCCTTTGCCCACATTGACCAGGAGGCATCTTACACAGTTCCCAGTCCCATTTTATTCTCAAAACAAACCCTGGAAATGGATTAGACAGAGAGACTCCAATTAGCCCAAGACTGAATCTGGTAAAAAACTTTGATCTGGTAAAAATCTGAGGAGGAAGGAATAGAAAACCTTTCAAAGTACCAGTAGTTGTCATTTTAATCTGTTTTCATTGTTCACTTGTCCTTTATGTAGAAAAATGGGTTATCCTCCCTGCCATTGAAGGAACTGGCTCCCATGCTCACACCATTCATCAGCGATGTGTTGGAATGGTTGGTGCCGGCATGACCGATGAACACACATTGAGCTCTTCTCTGTGAGGAGGAACCCCAACTAAATGAAACCCTCCTTTCATGGAACAGATCTCTCTGTTTGTATCTATATGTATATGCCACCCCACTAGCAGAGGTGGACAATGACATGAGGGCCATGGCCAATTTCCCACCGGCACCTCATGGACTGCCTCCTTGGCAAGCTAAAATACATTTGGTTTGTTTCCTGACAGCATTATGAAAGGGACTCCAACTGGTGGAGTTCTAGGTGCATGAGTGTGTTTGCATGTTTTAGATGAAATTTGCCCCAAATCATGCCGATTTAAAAAAAAAACACACACACACATGGGGATCTGGCCATAAAACTGGGATTCAGCTGCCGCATGACATAGGAGCTTTCTAGGCCCATTTTAGATTGGCAGAAAGAGGTGTGATGAAGGCTGCATGAAAGCCCAGCCTTTAGATGAGAAAAAGGGAAAGTGTGCCATGAAAACGCCATTTTGGCGCTTTAAGGGAGAAGAAGCGCCTTTAAAAAGGTGCTTGATTTCCCTACTCTTTTTTAAAAAAGTGAGCTATAGCGCAAGTGCATCTAAAGGCTAAGGTGTAGTTGCGCAGTTAAATGGGGCTCTGTCTCTTTAAATCGCCCATTTAAAGGCACCGATAGAGGTGCGGATTATAATGGATCGTGGGTTGGGAGCATGCATGGTGTGGAGTTCACTTCTAATTAAAACGCTCAATGCCCTGCAGGTGTAAAAGCTGGGGTTTATCTGCGAAGTTTTTTAAAGCTCCCAAACCCTAGCTCCAGCCCTAATCGGAACCCTAGACATGCGCAGTAGGGACTCTGGGATGCCGTTACTGTTATTCTACTGTGGATAACATGTCAATTCATTCACAAAATAAGGGGGTTCTTTCATGATGCACCATTGCAATGGCACAGTTTAAAAAGGCGGAGGAAACGCAGTGATAAACTGCTGAACTTTTAATTTTTTTTCCCTTGCCGGCTGCAAATTGTGCAATTGCGCAGTTCCCAGAAGGCAATGATAATGTGCTGTATTGTGTACCTGTGCAATTGCGCATTTGCGCAATTCACAGCCGGCAAGGGAAAAATTTTTTTACAGCGCGGCTAAAAGCCGCATTCATTGCCGCCCATGTAGCTGCTCCACCTGTGTTTGTAGCGTTCTGACAGCTTCCCATGTAGCTGCTGAGCCACAGAAAATACCTCAGATAAGTCGTTCCCACACCCCTCAGTCTAGCTGCCCTGTACTTTTTAAATGCACACCTGGGGCTTGCAGTCTAGCTGCTAAGCATTAAGGAAAGGGCAACTTCATGTCACACTTTCCTGCCAATCTAAAGAAAAACCCTAGATTGGCAAAAAGAAGTGTGTTCATGGCTGCATGAAACTCTAGCCTTTAGATGAGAAAAAGGGAAAGTGTGCCATGAAAACGCTTTTTTTTTTTTTTTTTTTGCATTTTAGGGGAGAAGAAGCGCCTTTAAAAAGGTGCTGGTTTTCCCAGCTTCTTTTTTAAAAACTGCAGAACAGTGCAGCTCCATCTAAAGGCTGTGGTGCAGCTGCTAAACATTAAGGAAAAGGCAACTTCATGTCACCCTTTCCTGCCAATCTAGAAAGCCCCATAGTTTCCCCATATCTGCTTAACACTATGGACCAATCACAGAGGGTGGGTGCATGGTAGCCTGTATTGTCACTAGTGTGGAGCATGGTTGCTGATCCACTGTGGGTGGGGTTAATATACATCACCCAGCATGCCTGCTCCCTTTGCCTTTCAGGAGTCTGTGTAAAATCAACAGAAGTAATGCAAAACCACATCAAAGTGTATTCTTCAGTTTTGTAAATGTTTGTAGTTAAAGCAGAATGAAGGAGGTGTGGGAGAGATCAGAGAGCAAACTTCAGTACAATTTGTAAAAAGGTGAACAACTGCAGCAAGTTGGGCAGTCACATGTGTGAAGCCTTTGAATTCCTATGGAACTTGCAATTCCAAAAATGCAAAGAAAACCTAAAAACTGGTTTGAAAAACTTTTTGTGTCAAATACTCTGTTTGTGTGCTGGGGTGGGGGTGCATTTCAACCTTTTCCAAAGGCAAATTGTTCATCCTGAGGTTTTCTAGGGATAGTTCTTCACCCTTTTTTGGATTTGCCACAATAAGGGGATGATTCTCAGAGTAAGAGGTCACAAAAGCAGGCTTGGGAAAGGGTTTATGTAGGAGTTTATCAGACAGGAGGAATTTCTCTTTATTTCGAATGCAGCTAATTGGAGCTAATTCTAATTCAAGTGAATTTGCTAGTTTAGCAAATTTACCTGAATTCCAATTGCATTCGGAATGCATTCAGAATGACTTCCCATTACTCGAAAATGACTTCCCATTCCCATAATACACAATAACATAAAACCCATGATTGCGTTCAGAATGACTTCCCTTTTGCCCAAAATTGCGTGAGATACTTTAATATGCAATAACGTGAAACCCCATGGTTGCATTCAGATTGCCATTGGATTATACTTCCAATTCCATTGTCTGATAAACTCCCTAGACTCAGGAATACAGTTTTCTCATCATCCCTGTAATAAAGGGTTAAAAATAGAGGCAGATATTCACCCCAGACTAAGCAGGAATCTTTTTATAGAACTTTTGTTATAACCCAACAGTTATTTTTACTTACACTGAACATTTTCCTTAGTATACCTGATCTAAAATTACAGCTCATGCATTCTTAGACTGTCCCCCTGGGGCTGACAAGAAGACTACTGTGATAATGCACCACTCACTCCTGGACTAGACATTGGGAAAATAAAGAAAGCACCTTCTTCCCCCTTTCTCCTATTTTCCATGATCTGTGTCCTGAAAGTCTGTCATTGTATTCAAACTCCACTGAAGCTTGTACTGTATATCTGGGAAACTACTGGTGCTCAGAAAGGCTTAAGATCACAATTTCATGAACATTGATGTTACAGAAGGATATTCCATAAGGAGTGGGAGGGGGATCACATAGTTTTAAAGATATTTTTGGATGAATTTAGATTTGTTAGAACAACATTTCTACTTTGCCTAGAGTATTTTCATGTGCATACTCAAACATAACATCAGGAACTCAACACATACATCACTGATTAAACAACAAAGATATATTGAAGACAACATAGTTATAATTTCTGGCTGTGTTTACATATAATTAAACCCTACTGGGTTCAAAAAGACTCCAGCAAATATATGTTTTGAATAGTGCTTCCTGATGGACCAGGCTACACATTACATGCAAATCCATGTAAGCACCACAGCCCTCAACTGCCATTATTTATTTCACATGAAAAGCAGTGTTTTGAGCTTGTCAGCTTGAATCACAGACTTTCCCAAGTATCCTTTTCTCCTTGAAATTGCTGTTTGCAGAAACTGAAAGCTCTTGAGCTGTAGTTTCTAGATGCATATTTACTGGGCGAAAGGACTGATTTTGGGGGGAAGAGGATACGTATATCGATCATGCTGTTGTTAATTGTTGCAGGAGTTATATGTTTAGTATACAGATGTAAATAATTGCCAGTTTTGTCCTCAAATACTGTAGATGCAGGACAAAAAGAGTATTTTTCAACAGTATTTGTCCCATCTTTGAATGCGCTGTGCAAGAAGCAGTACTTTCTGCACAGGATACCCAGTTTCTTTAGAGAAAATGTGTTTTCTGCATGAAAAACATGTTTTTTTTTTCCTCTTCAGAGTAAATCCTTCTTAACACTTCCAGACATTTTTAATATTGGTATAAAACTACATAGAGATGTGGGTGTTATTCTTCTTGATATGATTTCTCAACTGTTGAGAAACTCATTTTTCCATCTGGAAATGAATGCATCACTAGTTTAGTATAACATTGTGACTGAACAATGTAGTCACATTGCTGTACTGGGAGGCTGGCAAACACTTTCAAAATCGAGTGATAAGTTTGAAATTGAGCCAAAAATTGATCACAGTTCTCCTTTGGTGTCTTAACCACAAAGCTTATCCTTTCTTAATCAGTTTTTGGAAATCCCTGTGGAGCTTGTGAGAAACTTCTGCTTCTCTAATTGCCCATTGATTTGTTTTTCTAAACAGAAGGCAAGGTTTGCTCTGTTCCTCGTCTCCATTTCATTTTGCTGTTGACAAAGAAGAATTAAAGATCATAAGGCAAAACACCTTTGTTTGCTCCTTGTCAACATTGTTTTGGTAACAGTACTTAGGAGGCATTGATTTCATTTAACATGTTAGAGTTTTAAAGTTTTTCTTTGATAAAGCTTCTGTAAAACTCCTTTGCATCAGTGAAAACAAGACAGAGCTAGGTTTCAAGATTTGGAAATGTTTGTGTCCTTGTTTGTAGGAGGATTTTAATATTTCAGGGAGGTGAAAACAGGGATGTAATTTTTCACAAAGACTATGTCCATACTGCAGAAATAATCCAGTTTGATACCACTTCAGTTGCCATGGTGCAATGTTATGGAATTCTGGGAATTGTAGTTTTGTGAGACATTTAACCTTCACTGCCAGAAAGATCTGGTGCTACAATAAATTGCATTTCCCAGAATTCTATAGCATTGAGGCATGGCAATTAAAATGGTATTGAAACTCAATTATTTCTGAAGTGTGGTTACAGTCGAAATTTCTTTTTGAAGGTAATTTTCTTCCCACTATGAGAAAGTCTTCAAAAACTACACAGTTTTCAAAGACTATTCACAATGTGGGACTTATTCAGCAAAACATAACAAAACTACAACCTGGCTGTTTTGCAAAGAAATAAAAATTTACTGTTAAGGAAATAGTGTTTTCTATGAAGGAAACAATATTTCAATGCAGAAATATTCATTCATATACAGAAAAAGCTGTATTCTTCACAGAATGTGCCATTTTCTGTGCAAATCAAAGAAATACAAATTTTATATAGAACAAATCTTGATTATAGCTTTTGTCTACACATTGTTGTTGTTAGCTGCCCTTGAGTTGACTTCGACTCATGGTGACCCTGTGGATGACACATCTCCAAGAATCCCTGTCCTCCACTGCCCTGCCCAGATCCTGCAAGCCCTTGCCCACAACCCCCCTGATTGAGTCTATCCATCTGGTTTGTGGTCTTCCTTTCTTCTACCATCTACCTTTCCTAGAATTACTGTTTTTTTCTAGTGATCCGTGCCTTCTCATTATGTGTCCAAAGTACAATAGTCTCAACTTGATCATCTTTGCTTCCGACAAGAGCCCTGGTCTGATCTGTTCAAGACCATTTGTTTGTCTTCTTGGCTGTCCCTGGTATCCTAAGTACTCTTCTCCAGCACCACATTTCGAATGAGTTGATTTTCTTTTTGTCTCCTTCCTTCACTATCCAGCACTCACATCCATACATGGTAATTGGGAATACAGTGGTCTAAGGATTCTGACTTTAATGCTCAGTTGTATGTCTTTGCTCTTCAGTATCCTTTCTAGTTCTTTCATAGCTGCTTTGACTGGGAGTTCCTGCATGGCAGGGTGTTGGACTGGATGGCCCTTGTGGTGTCTTCCAACTCTATGATTCTATGATTCTACGTATATCAAGAGTTTCCCGTCTGTTGCCCACTGTTTTGTTTTCCTTATGTGTCTGCATAGAGAACATTTTCTGCCCATTAATTAATTTTTTCCACTCAGATATTATTTTCTATACAGAAAGTGCTATTTTATGTGCAGAAAACATTATAATTGGAGATTTTTCTGCCCAAAAGTAGCACATGATTGATTTGCATACAAAACAACATTTTCTGTTCAGAAAACACCTTTTTTCTGCACAGGAATTAATGTTTCTCCATTGAAATATGTGTTTGCTGCACTGAAAATGCTGTTTTCTGTGCAAAGCAACCACATATGAATTTTATATAAAATAAGTCCTGAACTGTAAAGATTTTCATCAGTCCAGAATTAATCTCAGCAGGGTTATTCAGCACTCAAAAATATGTTTTCCAATTATTATTTTTTTCAATATTTTTGAATATTCTTTCCATCCCAATTTTTTTTAAAAAAAATACCTGAAGTTATCTGGGGCAAGCTGATCAGGTAGACAAATTCTAATATGAATGATCAAGTCTTTCAACCTTAATTTCTGACAAAGAGAATTGTTCCAGCCCATATTTATTCCATTCCATTTTCATATCAGTATGCCAATTATTTTATTGCTTTATTATTTTCATTTAGTGTGCAAAAGTATACATTTATATGAAACTGTTTTCCCTTTTAAAAAGCTGCTTTATGGCAGGGGAGAAGAACATATTTTACAACAGTTCCCACTTGATTTTTTTTTAAGTGTATGTTCTAGTGAAAAAAATGTAGCACCCTCTTGGTTTTCAGGTCTGTGGAGGAAAGGCTGTGGAAGACCTGAATGGACATATCAGATGGATTAAAATAGGGGCCGGGGGGGGGGTATTTCATTGGCCTCCCATGGGACCCTTAATGGGTTACACCCCACTACTGCACTTTTGTATCTGTGCTTTACTTTTTTTTATTTTTTGGAAAAGGTTCTTCTGTCTCCTTAATTGTTATGGGAAACAATTCCACCATGTATCAAAGAAATCCACCAGAAATGTGATGTTTGTTCCTCGTCCTAGTGGGAAAGGTGAAGTGCTTAGTAGTCATCTTTGCCATAAGGGATGATGGTGATGGACATGATATAGCGGCGATGCATGAAGGAACAGGAAATTAGAGAAATGAATGTATCTCCCATCCTAAATAAATAAATAAGCTGCATTTTTTCCTCTCATTAGTGAGGCTACTTGGGTAAAGGTAATACCTGAGAATGGATGGCATTATATCAAAACACTCAACACAGCTGCCAGTATGGAGATGAGAATAGGAAGCAGACACTGGCAGGCTCACTGAACATGGTATGCCAAATTCCAGGGGAGACCAATTCTATGTCAAAAGTCTGATTGACATATTTGTAAGGCTTTTCCCATATCACACTGTGGCTTCACGGAAAGGAATATAACTCATCCTCATCTGTTCTCCTTTTATCTATGGCCAGAAAGATAATTAGGAAGAAATAGTGTGGTCTAAATTATAAAATACTAAACCAATGTACCTTTCTTGCATACAAAGGCCATATATTTGTTTGAGTATATGTAACATATGAATATATATATATATATATATCCTGCCCCCAACGTATGCATTAAGCTGACTTATAGCTGAATATATATAGTATATACCAGCTGAATTAGCTGCCACTTACAACATGAAACACCAAATACTATAGCAGTTAAATAGGTTGATTCATCAAGAAAATGATGGTTCACATTTGTATTTCACTTCCTGGAGGGGGGGGGATGTGAATCCCTTATAAATCATGCATTAAATAATTGGCTTGTTACAAGATTTTATTTTTCAGAACCCCAATGCTTTAAAAGGAAATGCAGGCTTTTCTATGCTTGTTATGGGAATTGGTGAATAGGCAGTTTGTTTATTATCAATGTTTTGACTTGATGGTATTGTGAAAAATGTTAGGCAGAAATATAGCTTTAAAGAATCCTGTTGTCAGTGCATCAGCAGAACAGAAAAGTCTCAGCGTAGTTTGCACTGCCAATACATTTTCACGGCCAAATTTAACAAGGAAGTAGATGAACAGATACTAGGATAAAAGTGGCGCACTCTGAATTGCTTTGCTTCACAGTCTCCATCAAGGCGGCCACTATGTAATTACAGCGAAATCTTGGCAAAGACTTTCAAAGCCCAAGTAATGTAATAGAGGATTTAGTATCAGATACATAGTGAGCGCTTGCACCCCTTGTTCATCACAGTTTTCAGATTTGCTTGAAATCACATAAAAATGCAAGCAAAGCTCTGCTGCTTTTCTCAGCAACTGATCAGATATTCCCACAAAGTCCACAAGTGGTCAGGAGGGCAAGAGTCTTCAGTATGAAAAATAACTCTGAACATGTTGGTTCTGTTTAGCCATTCTGTCAGCAGTGGACAAATCTCTGCTCCATTCATATGTTTAATATTATGTTAAACCAGGGTGGGCAACTCTAGGATACACTGCACTCTGACTGGCTTTGGAATAGAAATTTCCATGCTGAAAAAAAGGAAACCTTTCCAAGATTAGTAGACCAGATCAAATTTGCTACAATTTTCTACCAGTATTCAAATGTCCAAAAGAGTCGTGGGGGGAAAAAAAAATCTGTGGATCAAAACATACAGAAGACTCTTGTTTTAAGGGGAAAAAATGGATTTCCTGTGCAGAAAACACTTTTCTCAGAAATGTATTTTTTGAGTAGAAATACTTTGGGACATATGAATACAGGGATAATACCTTGTTTCCCCCGAAAATAAGACATCCTCAGAAAATAAGACCTAGTAGAGGTTTTGCTGAATTGCTAAATATAAGGCATTCCCCCAAAAGTAAGACCTAGCCATGTTTTTGTATATAAATATATATGCAGCATATAATAAATGTTCATTTTTTTTGTTCAACAATAAATGTGAATTCTTCTTCATAGAAAAATAAGACATCCCCGGAAAATAAGACCTAGCGCATCTTTGGGAGCAAAAAATAATATAAGACACTGTCTTATTTTCGGGGAAACACGGTATGTGCTGCCTCCCATAATAGCCTTCAATCACGTCTTTGAAGAAATCTCATCTTGGAAGATAGGTTACAAATTCCTTTGTCAGCGTGTTCCTCTATAAATGGCTAAACATGAGTGAAAGTACACATGGGATGTAATTGTTCTCGTGAATTCTGAAACAAATCCATGTGTAAATACTCTTTGAAACAATCTGCTTTGCTGAACCACTCATTCTGAACTAGAGCCGTTAGCTCTGCCCAGAATTCTGCCCTGAGTCACCATCACAGCTACACCTTGAGAAGGCTAGTTTCCAAAACCAAACTGGACTTGCTACTTCATTTCCATATTCAAAGGATTTTGAATTTGAATTGACATTCTCACATACCAATGGCATATATATGTCTGTCACTGGTTTCCACTTCACTAGATGCATCTGAAGAAGTAGACTGAAGTCTATGAAAGCTCACGCTGCCAACTTCTTTCTTTCAGTTAGTCTCAAAGGTGCTACAAGATCTCTCTACATACAGATTCTACAGACTAACACAACTGTATCTATGAATTCTCCCAATGAGCCTTTTCATGTGCTCCTGAGGGAGGCGAGCTAACTAGAATGAGAAAGTGAATAGACTATGTAATGGACATCATCTTGGTGCAAGCTCACTTTTGTTAGTTGCCCGTGTAGCTGAAATAATGGCCTGCCAATACTATACATGTGTAGCATCCAAGTGTTGGATGAATGCTAGTGGCTAGACTTTGTTGACATGCCTGCCTTCTTTGTCCTTCACTCTAATAGCCATGTACTTGCCTGTAACTAGTAAAAAGAAGCAAAGGATAGCTCATTCTGTTCTTTGTTTGCTATTGTTTGAGAAGTGTATGCAGGCAAGCAAAAGAGGAATCCACAGGGGAATGGCTCAGCTTGAGGTAGACAAGGACATTTCTGACACACTGCAATGTACATAAGACTTGGAGAGCTGAGGAACAGTAGTACATCTAGTGCCAAAGGATCCCAATTTGAGAACTGACATAGGCCGATCTAAATGGCTAATTGATTGTTGTTGAAGTGAACACCAATCCTCAGTGAGCTGAATCTTCCTGACAATGTTTGTGAACTCACAATGTTTGTGAAGCTAGCTCTTTTTAAATTGGAAATTGTAACAATAAGTGTGATGTAATGTTTCTGTCCATCTACATTCCTTATACCTTATACCTTCTATTCTGTCTAATGAAGTATATAGAGCCCAGCTGTATCATTCTTTCTTGATTCCTCCATAAGGGATTTTAGCCTGAAAATCATTTGCCACATCTGTTTTGAATATTTTGTATTGTTAATATCCTTCATTTTTTTTCCATAGGGGAGTTATACATTTCCAGTTGTTTTTGAAGTGCTCCATAGGTGTCAAGCAGATAGGCCAAAAGGCTGAAAAAGACCAGAGGCTGCTCCCACCCCAATTGCTACGGGACTGTGGCAACTTTACATGCCTGGTCCCAATCTGGGTTGTTGCCACAGTCCTAAACCAGGCAACAAAGAGGAGCATCCCCCCCCCACTCCTTTTTGGCTCAGTTCTTCCAGGTTGGGGCTAGCTTGGCATTTCTTCCACATATGAAAGAAGATTCCTTTATATTTTATAATAGTTCTCCCTCAAATCTTGCTCCTCATGAATTTCAAATTTTGGTTCCATACTTTGGACCCTTGCTCCAGTGGTGGAGGCCTGTATTCTGTGCCCATGCTGATCCATACTGTCCTTTACTGTCTTTTCCTCCATTTCAAAGGTCATTAACAATTTATAGAATTTTACAATTATTTGCTTCCAAATTAGGGCAACGTATCTAATCCACTCTCAGTTTCTTCTAATTTTATATCTTTCTTGAAATGTTCCATTAATTGGCAGTGAATGAACCAGTGACACATAATGCCTTTTTGGTAAAGTTCTTGTTTGTTGATTTTTATTTGATATTTGCTAACATTCTTCTTCAATAATTCTTTATAAGTGAGCCAATTGCTTTTGTGCAGATTTTCTTTTTTATGGTATGGCTCATGGAGTTCATAATGGTATTTTGGGGTAAGACATTTTTAATATCTTAACCATATTCTCTATAAAGATTTTTCTGATGTAGTGTTTCACAAATTCTTTATTGGGTTGGACTTTGTTGTAGCACAGGAAAGTGTGCCATCCAAAATGTAGGTTGAATCTTTCTAGCTGTAGAAGTTTCTTATTTTCCAGCAATAGCCAATCCTTCATGCAGCATACATGATAATACATATTAAGATTTGTCAGTCTGAGGCATATTATTTATTTTCCTGTCCTGTTGGGCTTTTCATTTCATTCTTTGCTTTTTCCTGAACCAAATAAATTTGGACAGCTCCTTTACCCATTGCTTAATTGGTTTCTCATTTATAATTATAGGGAAGTTCTGAAATAAATATATATAATAACTTAGGGAGTACATTCATCTGGATTACTGAAATTCTTCCTTATAAAGAAAGTTTAAATACTGTCCATTTATTTATATCTTCTTTAATTTTATTCTATACTTTATAGTTCTGATTTTTTTTTTTGTAATCTTTAAAGTATTTCACCTTTTTTCTGTTTTGAAGTCTGATATTTCTGATAATTCTTCTGTTCTGGTGAGTTTCTTTGTTAGAATTTTTTTTCTTTGTTTACTTTAAATCCTTTGATTTCTCCAAATTCCTCTAAGATTTCTAGTAATCTTCTTATAATTTAGTTTGGATCATTTAAAAATATAACAACATCATCTTCATGCCTTCAGTTTATATGAATGACCTTGAATTTCCAATCCATTAACTAGTGCGTATCTTCTTATTTTCCTGTTTATTACTTCTAGTACAATTTTTAAAAAAAGTAAGATGAGAGCGGACATCATTGTCATGTTCCTTTATCATGCAGGGTTTGGGTTTATTTTCTCTGTTTATTAAGATTTGGGTATTTTTCGCTTCATAAGTTCTGCCGATCCAATTCAGATAATTCTCTCCCAAATTCAGAGTCCTATAAAAATAACTTGATAATATGAACTGGGAATTTATGAAGGACTTCATCAACTCCCAGCTCATATTATCCTTCATCAGTTCCCAGTTTATATCATCAAGTTGTTTTTATAGGACACTGATCTCATTTTTTAGTTCTATCTTTCTTGGATTTTCTTTTAGCTCTTACTCTTTTTCTTTGATTTCTTCATTATCTTTTCCTCTTTCTCTCTTCTTCTCCCCCCCCCCCACTTTTTATCTCCTGATGGATAAAGATCCCTCTTATTACAGATTTTCTTATTTCTCAGACTATGACCATTGGTGTACCTTTGTTTGTATTTTCATGAAAATAGTGTCTTAACTCATTTTTAATTTTTCCAATTAGTTCCTTGGTAGAAAGTCATTTAACTTCTGATGTTGTGCGTAATATTATTAGGATCTGTAATATTGCTCCCTGAGTAAGATGTGGTCACAAAGCTTGAATCAGGTTTGTGGTAGGAATTAGGTCCTGCTTGGCCATGGGAACCAACTGTGTAACCTTGGGCCAGTCACACATGTTCACACACAGTCACACAGCCTCAGAGGAAGGCAAAGGCAAACACTCCTCTCAACAAATCTTGCTATTAAAACCCCATGATAGGTTTGCCTTAGGGTAGTCATGAGTTAGAAATGATTTGAAGGTACACAAGAACAACAGATGGCTTACCTATAACAGATTTGGTAGTATGATCTGGCTGGAAGTAAAGGCAAGCAAGTATGTGTAGTGGGCTTGTGATATTGTGTGGTGTTTAGATGCCCACTGTGTATCTCTATAGGGCTGCCAATTGCCGCACAGGTCAGGCCCCCCCAATAAATACAGAAACCTGGTTGGAGGAAAAAAGTCCACAACTTTATTAACTGTTCCACACATGCAGAACAACACAAAACCATAGGGTTGGCCCAAAGCATAAGGTCTGGATCTGGCCATCAGCAACACCCTGGTTGGTTGATGTACCCTTGGTAGCAGGGGCAAACATCGGGATGACGTAGGTGCCAAGCTCCACCCTGTTGTGCAGTTAGGCACCTGCGCTGCTTCACATCGAATTGCGAGACATCCTAGTCACCGGGTATTAATCGACTGTGGCCCCCGCAATGGCCACAGCGAACTGCTCCTTACCCGGGTCATGAGGACTCCCGATCCAGTGCCAGCGGGCCCTGGAAACCCCTACCCCAGAACCAGGCCTATGCTGCCACCCAGAACAGAAGTTGTGACAATCAACTCCCAAAACAGGGAGGGAGGGTGGGAGAGCAGAACTGGCAATGGTGCCGACGCTCACCTTACACGGCCTTAAATAGGCCCAACAGCCAATGAGGGCTCAGGAATGATGGAGGCACCACCCTCTCCGAGCTCTCCACCAATAGGAGGGCACGCCATACCCTGCTGTGGCCAATCAGACAGGTTCCTTTCCTGCTCCTCCCGGTGGCCAATCAGCATCGAGCCCATGCTCGCACCGGCCACTGGGGCGCCCAAGCCTGGCGCATGGGAAGGGGAGAGGCCTTCCTTCACGCGGCAACAGCACCGGCCCGTTAATTCGGGTGGCGCCATTTGCCGCGCAGGTCAGGCCCCCCCCAATAAATACAGAAACCTGGTTGGAGGAAAAAAGGCCACAACTTTATTAACTGTTCCACACATGCAGAACAACACAAAACCATAGGGTTGGCCCAAAGCATAAGGTCTGGATCTGGCCATCAGCAACACCCTGGTTGGTTGATGTACCCTTGGTAGCAGGGGCAAACATCGGGATGACGTAGGTGCCAAGCTCCACCCTGTTGCGCAGTTAGGCACCTGCGCTGCTTCACATCAAATTGCGAGACATCCTAGTCACCGGGTATTAATCGACTGTGGCCCCCACAATGGCCACAGCGAACCGCTCCTTACCTGGGTCATGAGGACTCCCGATCCAGTGCCAGCAGGCCCTGGAAACCCCTACCCCAGATCCAGGCCTATGCTGCCGCCACACAGGCAGGTCTGAAAGAACGCCTGCCGCCAACCCTAAGAACCGAAAAAAACTCTTCACAAATAACATTAATAGCATCAGCTTGAGCAAGAGTCCAAATCGGGGTTCTCATACCCCGCAAACACCCTAGACTTCCATCGACCAATTTACTTGGTGACATCAGTAGAGAGTCCAGCACAGGCTGTAGATGTGGCTGCTCCAATGCGGAATGAATGGCCCCCAAATTCAACCAAAAGAAGACCCATCGCCTGAAGGGCCAGCTTTAACACAGCAACAAATTGAAAGCGTGTGACAGGTGAGCCATCAGCATGACAAAATAGGGATCCCCAACATGCAGGCCGGTGCCTAATAAACCTTTTTAGAACCCAAACAGGACAGAGGTGCGAGTCTTTTAGGCGCCCCAATGTGATCGATGAGGCTCAGCCCAGTTGATCACATTTTGACCTGAGAACTGTCAAACATACAGCATCAACATTGAACAAAACATCAGTGATGCACAAGTATCTTTTTGAGGAATAGGTCTTCGAAGACAGGACCAGCTCCCCTACCCTCAGGGCCCCAAATGGCGGGAAGCTGGGAAACAATATCCTGAAGCAGTGTAAGAACAGATAGGGTGCCTGGCATCGTTTTTGTCCATATGCATGCATCTCCAACCCTCCAGAGTGCAACGCACTTGGAAACAAGCACATGGATCAACCAGGCTGGAGGCTTTTGCAAAGAACGAAATACCTGCAAGGTGAACAGAAATAGAGCGCGGGGAAACCCCACTATACTTTAACCACGCCATGAAGCATAAAACAGTTGTCAAATCCATAGGCCAAAGTGCCGGAATGCCTAGGGCACCCCCAAAAGGAGGACAATTTAGAAAAAAACGTATTATAGGCCCTGAGAGTGGAGGGGGCCACCGAAGACAAAATGCCCTGGGTCACATTGGAAGTCCAGTCTTCCAGAGGAACTCTGGAAATGGCATGGGAAGGGGGTCTGCCTTTGGAGCCAGCCGTTGAAACCTGTCCTCCTAGGGCTGCCAATTCTGTCTATATGAATGTCAGTGCAACAGATCTGATTCATACCATATGTATTATTGTACATATACCTTATTGTACCCCTTTCAATTTTATAATGTAATTCCTGGCTAAAATGTGCACACAAACACGTGTGCACACATACACCCCACCCCCCCAAAAAACCATACATTTAAAATGCTTATTACATCTTAAAATATAAAAAAGTACATGTTTAGCTGAAACATATTTAACAGTCATGTTTTCAGACAATAATTGAAATATGTTTTTAAATGCATATTTGCATATTTATTTTTGTAAAGAGTTTTGTTTTTTTTAAAAACCAGTCATTACTAAGGAAGTGTGACTGAGCAGCCTTGTGGACAAACACATGCAAAATTATATTGGAATATTATTGGAATATGTATTGGAAATGGACTAAACTGTTGATCCACAGGTGAAATACACATTGCCATGAAAAGCAATTCTGCTGGGAAATAGATTTTTGTTGTGCACCTTCAAATCATTTCCAACTTATGATGACCCTAAGATAAACCTATCACAGTGTTTTCTTGGCAAGATTTGTTTAGACAGCACTTCCCCAAGGTCATATAGTGGGTTTCCATGGCTGAGTGGGGCTTTTAGTGTTTGCATCCAAAGTCCAATACTAAAACCACTTAACCATGCTGGCTCTCAGAAAATAAGTTAGCCTGCTTTAATTGTAGATGACTCATTCCTGCTTCTGGGTCTTGGCATAATATTGTCAATCACACATATAAAGACTCCAAATATTTCCATGCATGCTCAATTTCATGAGTTATATAGTCTGGAAGTTGCTCTATGAGCCATACACATCAAGAGGGTTCTCCTACAGATCTGACAGTCTGCTAGATCAACACTCAGTTCACTGCATGTTAACAAATTCCTCTTTGATCTGCAAAGTTTCTTTGATATTAGGCTTTTTGCTGTATTCACATAGTTGGAGAGGTACTGTACGTATATATTATCCATATATACATTAGGTTTTTGCTTAATGCACTTCAACAATGGCCTTATGAATATAATACATTTTACTTGTGGTCAAGGACTGCTTTCTTATTCATTAAATTGGAAAAGAAACCTGTGATGCATGTCACCAGTGGTCTTCCAGGGTTATGGGCGAGGTGGACCAAATCTCATGGCTTGTTCCTCTAGTGTTTTACTTCTTTCATGGGTACTGTACCCATGATCTGTTTCCTATGGCCATCAATAGCTATGATAGCATAGGTTTTGTAGGGATAGTTCACCAACAGGATTCAAACTATTATGCCCAATAAATACTATATATAATGCCTCAATGTTCAGGTTTGTCTCCTAGTTCCTTTTGCTTCTTTAGTACTGCTGATATTAACCTGGCAAGAATGTTAGGAGTTCATGAGTTTTTGAGTCTCCCAAAATCAGGGCTATTAGGTTCTACTGGATAGGGTCCAAACAGATCTCAAAGGATGAGACTTTATGGCTAGAATGCAGAACTGATTTTTTTTTTTTTGGGGGGGGGGTGTCTTCTTTTATGGCCTTTATCCTTACTGTTCTTCTCTTTGAAGTGGAAGGGGAAGATATTCTTCCTGTAACATTCAAAATTGAAAGATGTAGACCTGCCGGCTTTTGTGACTCAAACAGGAACACTTGTTTGCCCTTCATCAACCCTGCCTGCCAAAGGAGCCAGTGTACTTCAAAAAGCTAGAGTAATTTTTGCACCCTCTGGTTGGCCCTTTGAAGGCATCATTACTGTCTATTTTGGACTTTGCTTGGTGGTCATCACGTCTAATCCTGCTTGTTGGTTTGTGGATCTCAACTATGGTTTGTCATTAAAATATCTTCACATTCTGGATGAATCCTACTTTGTTTTGTTGCTCTTCTTCTCACTCTCTGCCTGGTAATGGTAACATAGAGGAGGAGGAGCTGAAAAATAAAGCTGCTTACATAGTCTATTACTGTGAACATAAACCTGCCCTTCAGAACCTTTCCATTCTAGGTTCCTACTTTTACAGCAGCAGTGCTATGGATTTTTACAAAAAAAGGATAATGGCATGAGTGTGTGAGAATATATATATATATATATATATATATTCAGTTTTTTCAAATTCTAGAATGGAAAGAACATTAGAGCTGGTTTTTTTTTTTTTTAAATGGCCAGATTTTCTCCTTGAGACCCAAGGCTTAAAGTGTTTACCTCTTCAAAAGCTGGCTTTAAATCTAGGTACATTGAGCTAGTGTGGTGTAGTGATTTGACCATTGGACTAATACTCTGGAGAGCAGGGTTTGAATCATTGCTTGACCACGGAAACCCACTGAGAGACTTGGCCAACTTCACCTCTGAACAAATTGTGCCAAGAGAACCCCATGGTAGGTTGACTTTAGGGTCACCATAAGTTAGAAATTACTTGAAGGCACACAACAGCAAAAACAAATTAAATGATGCTAACGTTGAATTAGTGCTGCCACCTTCTCCTGCCCTTTTTTCTCATTGCAACAAGATGCATGACAGAGGGAAAACATGGTTCTCTCTGCCATAGAAATAGCTATGCCTATTGAATTTCAACTATACTTATAAGTGAAAAAATAATTTTGGTTTGTCTTTGAACAATTTATCAAAAATAGCAAATCACATATTTGCAAGGGAGCATACTGGGAAGTTAAAAATATATGTTGGAGAAAGAAAGAAAAAAAAACGGTCAGATTTCTCCATTATTTATTAACTCATAGGCAATTTTACCCATCCAACAAACAATGGTTATATGTTAAAAGTACACCTTTGCTTTCAGTAAATTATCCCAACAACTTAAAAGCAGTAAATGCATTGTGTGGTAGAAAAGCCTCTCGATTATCACCGAGTCAATTTCCACTAAGCTCTATATATGCAAAGCTCCTAAAGGCCCAAATTATTGCTATTAGATGGTTTCTAGAAGCGGTGAGGTGTGTGATGCTATCTTGGGGATTGGTCTCAGGTGATGCTGACTATTCAAGTTGCTTCAGGAGATTGCTAGTGGAGGAGAGTTCTTTTGTGGGCCTCATATTTTGGGGTGCTCTTTCCCATTCTATTTGGAAGGCTGGCAGAGGAAAGTCCTTTTGCAGGCCTCTTATTTTGAGGTGCTCCTTCCCATTTTAAAGCAGTCTCCTGAGACTGATTGGTAGAATCACCTTGTAGGGGGCTTGATAGGGTCATGCTGGACAAACAGCATTGTGTTCTTTGGAGTTTATCGTATGACGGAATTTGGAGGTATAATGCAATGGCAATCCGAACGCAATCATAGGGTTTCACGTTATTGCGAATGAGTGTATCTTTCCGAATGTAATCATGGGGTTCCACGTAATTGCGTATTAGAGTATCTCATGCAATTTCGGGCAATGGGGGGGGTCATTTTCGGAAAATGGGAAGTCATTCTGAATGCATTCCGAATGCAATCAGATTTCACATAAATTTGCTAAACAAGCGAATTCACGTAATTGTGAATTGACTCCATTCGCAATTAAGAGAAATTCCTCCCATGTGATAAACTCCTTTGTGTATTACTCCAGGGTAACCCCTTGGGGCTGGTGATGACTGACTCTTCCAGGTTGTGGAAGATACTAAGTCAGCATCCATTTATTTCTTTATAGTATTTATGTATCTTATCTCATCTCATTACCCCCTTTCTCCCAGTGATGTAGAAAAAATAAAAACACTGTTGAGAAAAGAGCTTTAGGTTTGGGTGGTTGCCAAATGACAGGCTGCTGAAGAGGCAACTTTCAATTTGTGGATGTTGTACCATTTTATATATAAAAAAAATCACATTGTTTTTAATTCAATATAATTGGATTGTGTTTTCATATCATCCTGTCCTTAATTATATTTCAACAGTCGCTTCTGTTTAATCTTCACTTGTCTTTAATTTTGTTGTGCTTCCCCTTGAATCCTGGTTTTATGACTGAGGCAACAAATTGTTATTGCCGTTGTGACCCTATCATGGCCTTTTCTTAGCAAGATTTATTTAGAGGGTGTTTGCCTTTGCCATCCTGGATCTGTACCCTGGTCTCTAGCGTCATAGTCCAATACTCGAACCACTACACTATCCTGGCTCCTGAGGCTGCAAATACAATCAATTGATCAGTCAATTGATCAGTCTGTCAATCAGCTGCCAAGCCTCCTGTTGATGAACTCTTATAACATCTCCCAGTCATTTTAAAAGACTTATGAACAAACATTAGCAACACTGTTAAAATCCTTGGCATGTGCATCAACAGATATTTTCCAGTTAGAAGGATGTTTCTTTGGAAGAGTTAGGAGGAAAGAGTTAACAAATAAACCCACAAGTTTTCATGAAGGTCAGAGAGTTGTTAAAAATGTGACTTGGTTGTGGCCATGCCAAGAGCAATGTAAGATCATTGAGAAAGAGAATGCTTATTGTCCCTGCCCTTTTTCTTCAGTGCTCTGGTCAATGGTAAAAGAACTGGTGATGATGCCTTGCCAAAATTTGTGAGCCACTAAGAACTTCAGAACAGCAGTCAGGGATCTGCAGGGGGACAAAAATTCAGCATTAAACAAAACAAAATTGAGTATCTCTGAAAGCTTGTTCAAGAAACCATGATTAAAAAAACCTGTAGGTTAATATTGTGTCTGAATTAAGTCAATGCACACGAAACACTTCCAGCACTTGCATAACACTAAATTTAAGTTTTTATTATCTTGAATATTTGTTCTGTTTTTCTCTCCAGAGACTGTTGCCTTCTAGTGCATAGGAAGGTGGGCTAGCAAAAATCTTGCAGGTTAGGAGCGTTGGTGGAATTATTAAGAAGGTCTCTCTCGCTCTCTCTCTCTCTCAAATGCCAGCCATCTGGGTGTCAAGGATACTCATAAAATTTTCTTTCTGCTTGCCTTTGGTATACACTCAGGAATTATTCTTTGAAGATCTGGCAAACCTTTTGCTATACTTCATGACTGACTTCAAAGAGAGACATGGTGATGCTCCCCAGACCTGTTTTTCAAAAATCATCATCGAACTGCATCCATCACAAAGCAAAAGGATCAGTTTGTTATGTTTGTAGATGTAGACACAGCTGCTCTGAAAAGAAGCTAAGCCAGTATTGTCTAAAGTAAAGATCCATCCACTCATAATCTCCCTCCCCACCAACCCTCTGTCTCTTCTCACTTTCTCAGTCTGGTGCAGATACAGGCTTTTTGGCTAGAGGAAAAACATTGGAAACTACTGAGCTAACAGATGGTTGAACATCTCTCTTATGTAGCCTCATTCAAGTACAAGCCAAGGCTCACTCTGACAGGAGGAGGCAGAAGTTGCTTCCAACTGCATCTGCAGCTCAGAGATTTAGCACAACCTGTATATTTTCTCTAAAGTGTAAATAGGTGGAACTTTGTCTTAAAGAGCACAAGTTATTGGTCACAGACCTTTTCTTTGAATTAAGCTTTTTGAAACCAGGGTGGCTCATAGTTGACAAACTCTTAACTTCAGAGGTCAGCTCATTAACTTGTCCTGGCAACAGAACTTGGAGGAGAGGCAAATTGGCTTCTCATTTCTACATCTGGAGAGTTGGAAGGGAAGAAGGTCCTGTTCATTTTTTCCCATTGCTTTCTAGATGCAGGTGGGGGAAAACAACTATAGATGCAATGAGATGCTTCCCCTTTCTGACGTACAAATAAAATCCGTTGCAATATAACACAAGTGGGCAACTGCATGGGGGCGGGGGAACTAATTTCCCACCACTCCACCTCTTTACACTAAGCCCCAATACCTGAAGGTATGCTGTTTAAATGACACACACACATCTTAAGGGTCAGAAGCTGTGCCAAAGCTGTGCTCCAGTCCTTAGGACTAGAGTGTAGCTTTGGTGCGGCTGCCAGCCTCTTGCGATATATGCAGCATTTAAACAGCATACGTCCAAAGTGACTCGCAGCGGCTTTTTTTTTTTTTTTTTTTTTTTTTTGGCCTATCTGTTTGAGCCCTTTCCTATTTTTCTCCCCTCTCTGAGAAATTATTTAAAATTAGTGCAGTTTTCAAGGATAATCACTATGTGGTGTTTGCTAAAAAGGTTGGGGAGGTTGCACAGGAAACAGTATATTTTGTGCAGAAATGTTCTTTTCTATGCCAAAATGTTCTTTTCTGCTCAGGAAACTTGGTTTCCACTCAGAAAATGATGTTTTCCTCACAAAAAGCCACTTGAATTTTTCACAAAACAAATAAACAAATAAACAGCTTCATTTATATACCACTTCATACCACCTAAGCAGTGTCTAAGCGGTTTACAACTGTAAAAAACAGACATGGGAGAAAATAAACTGACAGGCTTTCTCATCCTGGCCCTTTGACTGCTTGACTCTTCAGAGCCTGAGTTTGCATCCTTCTGTATTCTACCATATTTTTAATACTGAATTAAGGTTAGCACTTTTTTCTCTCTGGAAGTTCATTTAAATAGCTTGTACTAGGTAGGTACAACATAGTTATTTCCAAGCTGGGAATAGTTATACTTGCTGCATTTAGTCAGTGCAGATGGTTGAGTATTTCATTCATTTTGATTTTGAAAAGAACCTACTGCATTTATATATATTTCCATAAACTGAATGGATAGAGCTTGAGAACTTTAAAAAACAAACAAACCACAATTGAAGGTAGGATAGAATAGAATTTGCAGATTAATTAATTCCTAGCTTTAAAGGCATAGCATTTTAAAATATTTTTAGTTGCACATGCTTGCTGCAGATCTTATCTAAAAGTGTCTCCTCTGTGTCTGCTGCCTGTGGCATGTGTTTTGTGCTATGAAAGTTCCATCTAGAAATAAACCTATTAAGGTTTAAGAGAGTAATACAGTACCAGCCTGTAACTGATGTGCTAGAATCCCATGGTATCTCTATAATGCATTATATATAGGAATATCTCCTTTGAGGGTCTGTTCCATGTCCACCTCTCCCATTTTAAGTGTACTGGATGGCAATATGGAACAGATTCTTCTCTGTGATGAGAGAACGCTTTTCCTGGGAAAAATTACACAAATCTTTCCTACTTATCTTTTGGCTACTATGTCCCCCACAGTCCTCTCAAAGAAAGCTCTAGGAATGGTTTGAAATGCTTTCATAAAGAGATTGCTGTTGGCCACAATTTTGTAAACTTGTCCTCCGCTTAAATGAATTATCCACATATTATATTCATTTTTAGCATGCTTGGAGTTTTTAACCTGAAAATTTGAATAGAAGTAGATTAATAAGCAAATACATTGTGCTTTTGTGTCTTGCAGTCTATCCGAGAAGTCACAGGCTACGTCTTGGTAGCTTTAAATCAGTTTGAGTACCTTCCTCTGGAGAACCTGCGCATTATTCGCGGAACTAAACTCTATGAGGATCGTTCTGCCTTGGCCATTTTCCTTAACTACAAAAAGGATGGGAGCTTTGGACTCAGAAGACTTGGACTGAAGAATTTGACTGGTAAGACTACCACTTAAACATAGATACATATAAAAAAATTTCAATCCTACCTGGTGAGAAGAAAATGTACAAAGATGTATCTGAGTACTTCAGTCTATATAAAAAAAAAACATTCAGTAGAGTTGCAGTATTTTTCTTCAAAGGTACCTGCACCTTGAAAGGTAGAATGGACAGGTAACAGTCTGATATATGAAGAACTTATGTTTTGATTTGGTTTGATTTGGTTTGTAAGAAAGGTACCAAATACCTTAATTTTTGCTGGTCCTAGGCCATAAACAGCTGTGATATCAATACAGCTTTCATTTGAGTGAACAGCTTGGTATATTGCTCGACTGTAGGGTTGAGCAAGATAAGGGGTGGGGGGCAGGGGGCCCCATGATCATGCTGTTCCAATGTGTCTCTGTGAGCATCAATGCACCATATGGACATTTGGTTGGTCATGTGGGATGTCCAATGGGCTGTCTACTGGGTGAGACAAGGTAGGTGCTAATGGAGCATCTGTGCACTCATGTGCATATGTTTGTGTCAGAATAGGAAAAAAAAATTATGGCATTCTGAAGCATGGCTTATAGCTGTAATTGTTTCATTATGGTCGGTCCATTCTCACACTAGGAAGGGGTGTTTATTGGTTGTCTGCCCATTGTGGGAGCTAGTGGTGTGGTCAGTGCATTTTCCTTGTGACTTAGGGGATCCTGAGGGTGAGCTGGCTTTTCCCTTCTGATTAGTTTTGGCCTCAAGGTTTTGCCAGTTCCTTGCTCTGAAATATATAGTCTACAGAACCTATTTGCTGATGCTCTCCCATCCAAGTACTAGCCAGGGCTGACCCTGCTTAGCTTCCAAGATCAGATGAGATCTACCTTACAAAGCATCAGTGTCTTTTCTAGTGAGTCATGGCTTCTGGTGATGTGTCAAAACTTTGGCAGTTTCAGTTTAGTCATCTTGGCTTCTAGGGAAAGTTCAGGCTTGGTTTGTTCTAGGACTCATTTAATGTAAATACCTTAACAAGTAGAATCAATCAATTAGAAATCATTTGACTAATAAGTCAAAAATAATTCAGTCAGAATATTAGTATTTTAATATTATTTGCATTTATTATTATAACTTATTAAAATACGGGTACAGAGGTGTATTAAAAGTGACAATCTCCACTTATTCTCATACAGGAGGGAATGAATCTTCTAGAGTGGTCCTTGTTGCAAAATCTACATGCCTAAAAAATGCATGAATGTTTTATCCATATGTGACCTTCTGTAGCTTTAATCTCTCAATTGTGTGACTAACTACTGAATAATGATTTAACCAAATGTGTGTGTGAGCGCGCGCGTATAGCCTTGCAGACTTAAGCTCAGTTCAGTCGGAGTCAATGGGCCTCTAGTGACATTATTCATTGTGTCCTGAAAGCAGTTTCTCCAGCATTTTGTAACTGATCGTAAGAGCAAAACACCCCATCTGTATCATTCCCCTTGTTCGTTCTAGATAAATGGTTTCAGGAGAAATGTTGCTGGATCTGTCTTGAATAAAAGGCATTTTGTCCTCTTTCAGCCAAAACAAAGAGACTGTCATGCATGTGAGAACTCCTCCTTATTTTGGTCAAGCCTGATGGCAGATATACATCATGCCATTTAGCCTCAATGGTGGGGCAAAGTGAGAATGTATGTAATTCATTAATGTCATATTCATTTAAAAGGTGCCCTGCCCTTTCTTACAAGTGAGGAAGAGTGTTGTAACAGAGATCTCTTCTTGTGAATGATCTGTGTGAAAATAAGCAGTGCTATTTGGTTATTTTCTTAAATGTTGTAGGCCTCAGGAAGCAATATTTTGAAATGTTTCTCCTTAGAATTCCAAATACCAGCAAATAATTAGACTTGGAACAAAGTGCCCACTCCTGTTTCTAAGCCTTAGTCTCAGTCTAGAAGGCTGGAAGGAGACATGTTCTCCTATTTGGGGAGCTGTGCTTTCAAAATTCTTAAATATTACTGGATTGAGACATATTTGTAATGATCACCAGCGACAATGTTTCTCCTCTCCATGTTTTTAAAGCAGTAGGGTAGTATGGGAATCCATGTTGTTGTTGCCGTTTTCAACAGTGCCTCTGAGGGGATGCTATATTGCAACGTAGAACCATATTGAGTTGATAGCCCTGTTTAAATATTTGAAGGGATGTCATATTGAGTAGGGTGCAAACTTGTTTTCAGCTGCTCTAGAGAACAGGACCAGGAACAATGGATGCAAGCTACAGGAATAGAGATTCCACCTCAACATTAGGAGGAACTTCCTGACACTAAGGGCTGTTCAACAGTGGAAAACACTTCCTCAGAGAGTGGTGGAGTCCCCTTCCTTGGAGGTCTTTAAGCAGAGGCTGGATGGTCATCTGTAGGGTATGCTTTGATGGAGAGTTCCTACATGGCAAAGGGTTGGACTGGATGGCCCTTGTGGTCTCTTCTAACTTTATGATTCTATGATTCTTTGTAATTGTAATGTCTTGACAAAGGCCAGCATAGCATTGGAAGATAACATGATCCTGGACATTACTAGAAGCACCAATTCCATTTTCTTGTGGTACAAAACAGTTGTATTTAAACCAGAGAGAGAGAGAGAGAGAGAGAGAGAGAGAGAGAGAGAGAAAGAGAGAGAGAGAACTTTTGGCTTAAAAGTTGTGAATCCCTTGTCTTTAAAATGGAATATTACATCAGCCAACCAAAGATTTATCTCTCTGTGTGTGTGTGTGTGTGCACTCATGCATGTAGAAGGTGGGGGCTACAACTTATTTCTTAGCCACTGGTTGATCCTGCTGCTCAGTGAGTTAGGCAACTGTTCTTTTTCTCTACATTCCTCAGTGTACAATAATGTCCTTACCCTTGCTTGTATACCATCCAAATGCCTTGATAAGGTTTGTGTATTACTTATCAGTGGCATCATCCCCTGTGCCCTCCTCCCAGTGTGTCCTATTAAAATTAATTGACTGCAGTGCTTAGTGGATTGTGCCTGTGGAACTCAATAGCTATAAATTTTCCAGTGTGACAACATAATGCAGGTCAGTGTAGTAGACCATCTAGATGTAGTGGCAAAGCTACATTTCAAGAACCATTATTTTGGACAGCCATTTTCCGTCAGCTTTTTTTTTTTTTTTTTTTTTTTTTGCCCAAGAAAGATGTACAGAGCTCACATGCCAGGCAATATTATTTGGTCTATAGATTTAATGGTCAGGAGATTGTTTTGCACTTCAAATACGAAGTCAATGGTGGCATTTGTTAACAAAATTTTGCATTGTTTTTTCTGATTATACATACATGCCTTTTATACAGTTCTCTCCCAACAGGGAATGAGATGGAAAAGGCAATGAATGTCACGCCAGGACACCGTGGTAAAGCTGGACACATGTGGTGCACAGTGGGCTTACATCTTGTCTCTGCTAGCCATCGCACATGCTACTTCTGCTTCTGCAAACTTTGTAAAATGATGCCACAGGAGACTTGAAGTGTGGAGCAAATGCACTTGACTTAAAAATACCCAACTTTTTTCTAAAATTGCCCTAGATTCTCTTCAAGTGTTTTCAAAACCTGTTTTTTTCTATGCATGGGTGGGCCATGGTCCAAGCCATGCAGGACCTCCTGCCACGATATTTTTAAAGGGGGACACCTCCCTGCTCAGTCCAGAAGTCTTCCTTGCTTCTATTCAAACACTCATGGGACACTTTGGCTCCTACCATCACAAAGTGTTTTGTTGATCTAACATGTCTTCATAGCATATATTCTTGTATTCTGAGGTGCTTACAATAGCAAAAAATAACATCAAACATACAACTGTAACCAAATGTGTTTCACAAATATAAAGAAACCATGGAAAGATGACTTGGATTGACAAGCATCTTCAGTTTGGGACTTATACTATGCAAAAAATTTCATGTGGTTCTTTCACACAGAAAACCATTTTTTTGCACAGACAATGTAGCTGTGGTTTTATCCTATGCAAAATTTTAACATTAATATTTGCAAAAATTACTTCCTGCATAGAAAATGTCATTTCTTATGCAAAAGTACTAAATATGAATTTTGTGCAAAGTCAGTCTTAAACTGTGAATACTCTTTGAAAACTGCATAGTTTTCAAAAAACTTTTTTTTGCAGTGAGGAGAAAAATTGCTAACATTACTAAAATCACTCATTGCTTCCTTCCAGCCAAGGTAGGTACATAATCATCATTAGTTTGTGTTCCAATGGTAGGTAGTTAGAATGTTTGGATTTATTTTTTTGTAGCCCAGTGTTTGCAAGAACAGCCTTCATTGTAAACATCTAACCAAGAGATAGGCAACCCGAGGTTATTTGCATCTTGATGAATGTTGGCTGCTGTGATTCTGCGATTGTAAAATAGCTGGAAAGGAAAGAAGTGGGGGTATTGTTGACATTTTTTTTACATGTTTCTGAGAGGAATTTGGAAGCAGAAGGATTAGTTTGAAGAAATGCCTTGATTTTTCACTACTAAAGCAAGGCACACCACCTTCTTATCTAATTGTGTTAGGCATGTTGTTTTTGAAGGATTAAAGCGGTGCTATATCATTGCAGAGGGTGGCTGTAATATTATCAGTCACATGCTCTTGACTCTGTCATCCTCTGCATCAGTGTGTTCGGCTTAAGCTCAGGTCTTGTTCTCTGCTCAGTCAGACCTGAAAAAGAAAGACTGTGCCAGTAATAATATAAACCGGCAGGTGTTTTCCACTTCAGCTTCTAAGAAACTACAGAACTGAAACTTTGGGTATTTAGATAACGTGTGCCTTCCACCTCCAATAAACATAACTTTCTCTTCTCAGATGCAATCATTTGCAAATAAGCCAGTCCTACATCCAAGAAATGTCATGGTAGACATGTGGCTAAACTATCTTGTTCTGCCTTCATCACTCTCCCACCTCAGTCCTGTTACTCCAGTCACAACACAGCAGATAGTGACTGACATCTAGTCAACACATCTAGTCAAGTCCAACATTGTACAGCACAACACCTTTAAGGGCATGATATAAGTAAGACAGATAACTGAAAACAAGATTTGTGGCAGGAATTGTCTGAATGGGGCAGGAGGTGTGTGTGTATTGTTGTTGTTGTTGTTGTTGTTGTTGTTATTAACCTTTATTTATATTGCTCTGTAAATTTACACAGTGCTGTATATACAATCTTATAATTAGATGGTTCCCTGCCCTCAGGCTTACAGTCTAAAAGAGACAACACAAAAGGAAGAGGGGAAGGTGACGGGAAAGGGGTGAGGTCCGGTGGTTCTTCTCTCCCTCTGGGGACAGAACCAAGGCAGATGGACTGGAGGGAGGGCACAACTTCTTAATACGTAGTTAAAAGGAGACATCCCTGGGGCAGATGGCACAATCCTGGGAACAGGATTGTATGTATGTATATGTGTGAGTGTGTGTGTTTGTGTGTGTGTGTATATATGCTCTTGCCATGGTGAAAATGGGACACTATTTAAGTTTCACCTCAGAAAGCAAAATATCTGGAACTAGTCCAGAGTAGGCTGATCCAAAAGCAAAAGTCATATCAGCAGAAGAAACAGCTGGAGAACTTCTAAAAGTGTCATAGAAGACACTTTATTATTAAAAAATAGGACAGGCTAGTTCACAATCATGAATAACATATGACCAAAACAAAACATAAATTCAAACAAAATGAAATTTAAATACAGTTTAAAACTGTATTCATCAAATATTGATGAACAAATTGGGGCCAATTTCCAGTTGACTTTTAACACAGCATAATCACATTCCAGCCTACAGTTGCCATTACTTTGAGCTTTCCCAATTTGCCAATTAATTCTCCATCCATTAACCAAAAAGCGAGTCTGCTTGTGGAACAATTGCCTGCAGATGCATCTTCTGAAAAAGTGCTACTGCTTGCACAACTATTTTTACACAAACATATTGTCCCAACAAGATTTCAGAGAAATCTGAAAATCAGAGAAAAGTCAGAGAAAATAAAACAATTCAGTAAATAGTCTCTTCCTCAGCAAGCAGTCAGTTTCTGATGTCTCCATGAATAAAATGGTCCTTGCCTGCTGGCAACTGCACACAACACGGGGAAAGTCACCAAGAATGTCCTTTCATGTGACTGCACCAAACATTTATCTCAGGGTGATGGCCTTCCCTGAAAATCTCACTGCTCAGAAACATAGCTTGTAACAAAACTATATAGAGACCATAACCAATTCTTCAAATTGTGCCTGCAAACAAACTGGTTGCCAATGAAGCTGTCATACATTACTGCTATATGTAAAAAGAGAGACAACAGCTTGATTTTATGTCTTTAGTTTCTCATTTCATATGTCTAAAAGTATTTGAGCAATTATGTTTTCTAAAGGTCTCCTTGATATTTGAGAGAAATGTGAAGGCATGGCCTCATCTAATGTTATTTCAAATCTCTGCAAGTACAATTATTTTTAGACCACACACACACAGATGTGTCCCATTTGTGCAATTACAGCGGCAGTACTATGGGTTTACTTACCTGAGAATATACTCCAGTCACTATAACAAGGCTTACATCTGAGAAAGTATGCAAAGGACTGTGCTCTGTAGTTTCTCTTTTACCAATATAAATGAGTGATAAAATATGGACACCGCATAGCACCTGAAGCATTTATTACTGGTGTGTTTCAATAAACAAAATTGTGGTTTAGCTGTCTTATATTATGACTGAAAGAAGGGAGGGTCAGTAAAGTAGTGAAGACAAAAAAACAAAACAACAACAACAAAAAAACCCATAAAAAAACATAAACTAAACTAAAGCAACTAAAGCAAAATTTGCTTAAATCTATATTGATTCATTGAGATTCTTGAAGTGAGCACTGTTTTTCCTTTCAGCCCAGAACAGTGTTTGAAATAACATATCTTTTCCTCCTCCCTGTTTTGCATTTTGTTTGCTTATTAGTTTTTTTAAAGCTGCAACAAATAACAACAGTGACACTTCCCAGTTTTGGTATATCAATAACATAAAGCATGATATTTTGTGAATGTTTAGATCGGTGTTGATCTGAACAAAAGGGATTGCTGGCAACAAAATGCATTACCAAGGAAAGTGTTCTTCTTTCACCCATGATATCCTGCCATCTCTGATTTTCCATCTCTTCTCCCAACTGTTATTCTGGGTTCTGTAGCCACCATGCACACACTGTTGTTGTTGTTTCACCATAATTGTATACTTGGTGCTTCCCCTCTGGATTAACACTCCAAGGAAACAAATAATGCCAATATAGAGACTACAGAACTAGGCAAGAAACCTGGGAAAGAATGTGTTTACAGCACCTACAGCTGCCATGTTCCTATCCTATGGTGTCCTGGCATTTGTAGTTTGGTGATGGACTTAGAATTCTGTGCTAAAGAACTCCAGTACTGCAGCTAAGAGGAATGTGCCAGAGATCTCTAGCTGCAAATATTGAGTTCACATCCAGCCAGCCAGTTGCACAATAGGGTGACAAAGTCCCTTTTAATTCTAACAGTAGTTGGTTGTCTTTCAGTGGGAACATCCTACCACCTGTAGTGATAGCTCTGATATCAATTCAGACACAAAATTTGCATTTTGTAGCTCTGAACTGACAATGTAAACCTCGGGCTACTGTCAGATTGCAGAATGAATGTAGTCTGACACCACTTTAATTGCCATAGCACTCATGGCTCAGTGTTATGTAATCCTGGGATTTGGAGTTTTCTGTGGCCCCAAAGGTTTCTGAAAGTGCAAGCTAAATATCCCACAAAATTAAACATCCCCTTATTCCATAGCAGTGAACCATGGCACTTAAAGTGGCATCAAACTGCCTTAATTCTGAAGTGTAGCTTCTGCTTCAGAGATCAGCTCAATGGATTATGACCAAATTGAATTTTCTTTTCATTTATTGCCTTTAATTCTGGAAAGCTAAATATCTGAAGCTAGGAATCCTTCAATCTAGACCAACAAGAATTGTCTGGCATTTCAAAATACCCTTCTAAACAGGTTTTGTTGATATGCTCTGGAAGTACACTTTGTACAGCTTTAGGAAATTGTAGGATGCAATTTTTGTATCTCTTTCTCTGAGCAAGAATATTTGACGGCTGGGGGGATAGGTAGCGGTCTCACACATGTTTAAAGGAGTAAACAATAGATTGTACTGTAAAATTCTAACTGCAAAGTAATGGAATAATTTCTCCTCTTTGTATGAAGCCTGTTATTGCTACAAAATGTTAATGCTGTGTACAGATTGTGACACAAAGTGGCAATGTTCTCACATCTGTCTGAACCACAGGTTTGGCTTTCTCAACAATAGTGTGCTAGTACACATAACTAATTCACTACCACTTCACACGTGCCCTTTATGAGAATGGATAAATGAACCAGAAAGGAATAACTTAGTGTAATGTTCAAACTTGGGATCATATTTTAGTATGTTCCAAGAAGCTATAAAGGCAAGATTTCTGATGCACTATATTTGGCTTATGATTCTGGATTGTTTGGAGGGAACTAAACTATTATCCTAGATCTGTAGGAAGATATCTTGTCCTGATTTGTTTAGTTGCTTGCATGAAGGAAGGAGCCAAACAGGAACAATGACCTGTGCATTTGTTAGAACAGGATTTCTAAGTTGCTGCTGTGTAAATGTGTTCACTGAGTGCCATGCCAAAGTGTGATTATTTCATGAAAGGAATAAAGCTGCATCCTTCAGCTATGTGTATTTGAGAGAGTATGAATATCTTTTCCAGGAGTTTGGAGGCTAAAATCCAATGTGATATTTTAGTAATGAACAGTGAAATTTTGGATTCTTAGCTGAATGAGTGATAGCCCTCTCCCCCCCCTTAATATTGCAAACTGCTTTTCAAATTTCATTCATTTTCAAAGTATCTTCACTTTGTGGCCTAAGGAGAGTCTGAATCAATTTCCCAACACTTTGGATCTGAAATTGTGTCTACTAGGGGACTGTAGGGAACCGTGTTTCACTAATGGTTACTTGTAAATCCACCAACAGATTGCTTTGCTTTGTTTTGAGGTTGTTGTCATTGTTTTAAACATTATGGGTTATTCTAAAGGAGATGTTATACACAATCACAAGTAACTTTCTACTGACAGCATTTTTTTCCTTGTTTGAGCAGAAACTAGTACTCTAGTTGCAGAGTACAAGTTTAGTTGGAAGTGGAGAAGAAGGTTATTAAGCATCGGCCTTCTAGAGTATTTTTCTAGACAACATATCTCCACTCATACTGTTTTCCCACTAGGGACCTTATCAGACGTTGGAAATTGGAAGTATAATCTAATGGCAATCCGAACACAATCATGGGGTTATTATAGCAAAATAAAGTATTGCACGCAATTTCAGGCAAAAGGGAAGTCATTCTGAATGCAATCATGGGTTTTACATTATTGTGAATTAAAGCATCTCATGCAATTTCAGGCAATGGGGGGTCATTTTCGGGTAATGGGAAGTCATTCTGAAGGCATTCTGAACACAATTGGAATTCACGTAAATTTGCTAAACTAGCGAATTCATGTGAATTTGAATTGGCTCCAATTGGCTCCATTCACAATAAAGAGAAATTCCTCCCATCTGATAAGGTCCTAGCTGGGCAGGGCAAGCCATACATTTACCAATGGGAATAGAAAAATATTCTCTGATTATCCAGGAGAGGGTAGGGAGAGAGAGAGAGAGATTTTGCCACAAAGTGACATTATTCCAACCTAATTTAAGGGATAGTGAAATATTGTGGGCAGAGGGACAGCTTGCTTCTGACTGGAGAGACTTGGAGAGGGAGCTGATTATTTTCTAGCAAGAGTTAGCTAAGACTGGGGCAAAGCCTTGTTACTCTCTGAGAATGTGTTATTAGCTGTACAGCCTGTGTTTATCTGTGAGGTCTATTTTGTTTTTGTTTTTTGCCATCTATATGCTCTGCTTCTATAATAGTTAAGGATACCACAAACTATCAGTTTAACTGTCCAGTTCTCTCTTAACTATAGGAAACTAAATCCTATTACACTACAGCTGAAACATCTCAGTGCTTGGAAAATTGCAAGTAAAAATAAAAAGTAACTGGCAAGAAGAAAAGGCATACACACAGAGTGAGATGGAGAGAGAGAGAGAGAGAGAGAGAGAGAATCTGTGTGCGAGAGAGAGAGACTGTGAATCAATTGATCCCTCTTGCCAAGTTTCAGTTCATGAAGAATTTGTTGAAGTGTTCATAAAAAACTACTTTTGACACATGGGCATGCCAAACTGATAATAAAGTTACTCAGCCCTCTCTGCTGGTGAAAAGTGAGTTATGAAATTCAGAATACAAGAAGTACTGGCCATAATTCTCTTACTTGTGAACAAACCCGAGACTTTAGACTACTGGTAAGAAAGAGCTAAACAGCAGCAAACAGATTCTTGCTGAGAACTGTAGCGGCTGTGATTTAAAGGTGAGATGTGCAGTACAATCAGCAAGATTGTTTCAGCAATAGTTGTTTCAGTCCTGTTTGAGGGCCCTTTCACACCTCACAGTGATAGCAGTTTGATACCCCTTAAATTATCATGACTACATCCTGTACAATCCTGGGATTGGCAGTTTAATCAGAGGCACCAAAAGGAGCTCCCTGCCTGGGATTGTAAAGTATCCATTCCCCCAACTGCCAGTCATAGGATTCCACAGAATGCAGCCAAGACTGTTCAAGTGGGATGATATTGCAGCAATTGTCTGGTGTGAAAAGCCACAGATGCTGGGGAAATGTCAGGAATAAACTCTTTGGCCCACATAGCCCAAAAAACCCACAAAAATCTATGGATTCCAGCCATGAAAGTGGGAAATTATGTTTGTATCTATTTTTCTGTCTTTACTATCATATCATCACTATCATATGTTCACAGCATTCAACAGTTAAAAATTAAAAAATGTAATTAAATTAGAAATAAAATTAAGGGCAGTTAATAACATAAACATTACAAAATGCAAACATGCCACCAGTTATGGAAGTCGCATGCAAACATGCCACCAGTTATGGAAGTCCCATCCCTGCTAAACAATTAGTTCTCAAATGCTGGTTGAAACAAAAATGTCTTCCTTTACTATGGACATATAGCAAGGAGGGTGCCAGTCTAGTCTCTCTAGGAAAGTAGTTCAAGGTCTTGGGGGACACCACGGAGAAGGTCCTTTCCCATGCTTCTACCACATGTGTCTGAGAGTGGAGTAGAATAGGGAAATAAGTATCCCCAGAAGATTTCAAAACAAGGGTAGGCTTATATAGGAGAATCTGGGGGACATTCAGACTACCATATAAACCGGTTTGTAACCCGAATTAAAATCAAGAAGTTCATACTGGCACTGGTTTTTTCATGAGGGAATCTGGATCTTGCACACCCGTTGCAGCGCAAATCCCCCTAAACCTGGGTTTTCCGAAAGTGGGGTATTTACCATTTTTTTTCCTCTGAAAAAATGGTTCAATCGAATGTGAACTTGGCTCCAATCATGATTGGGTCAAGGCCAGGGGGTTGAACATGCCTCCTCTTCCTGCAACCACCGGCTTTGATCCAGTGCTGTCTTTTTTGCAGCAGGAGTGCTTTATCGGGCACTTCTGAATTTTTAAATTATTTTTACAATTTGACAGATTATGCACATTCTATATGGGGCTCTTTAAACTGGAGGAGGAGAGAGGCCCATTAATATTGAGCATTTAAACGAAGGGAGAGGGAACCCCAATCCATATATGGAAGCCAACCGTGTAGAATTCGCATAATCTGTCAAATTGTAAAAATAATAATAAAAAATATTCAGAAGTGCCCAATGAAGCACTCCTGGTGCTGAGAAAAATGGAGGAGGAAGAGGAAGAGGAGGAGGAGGGGAAGGGATCCCCACAATCCACACTGCTCCCAGCCCTATCCTCCATGTGCATATTCTATCAAATTTTAAAAAGTATTTTAAAAAAGAGAAGCGCGGATGGAGCACTCGCGCAGCCAATGGCTGCATCAGACGTCACCATGACATCATGTGACTGACAACTAGGAGGCTCCATCTTAAATTGTTACTTTTGCATGTATGAACTTTAGTGGGGTAAAATGCACCGGGAAGCATCGATCGGGGCAAAGGGTAGTATGAACCTCTTTCCGGAGAGATTCGGTAATGGCATGCATGATCTGATCCAGATCTAACCAGGGCAAATGGGCTAGTATGAATGGGGCCATGGTCTTGAAGATAACCCAGAACTGAGCCATATAGGCTTTATAGGTCATAACTGGCACTTTTAATTCTATCCTTAAAACAGACTGGCAGCCAATGGAGTGGTTGCAACAAGGGACATGTGTGTTCCTTATAATAAGCCCCAGTTAACAATCTGGCTCCAGCTCTTTAGACCAGCTGAAGTTTTGAAACACTCTTCAAAATCATCCACATGTAAAGTGCATTAGAGTAATTGAAAAACGATGTAATTAAGGCATGTCACACTGTGGTCAGATCTGATATCACAAGGAATAGGAGTGCTTGACACACAAGCCTTAACTCTGTGAATAGTTTCCAGGCCACTATCAAAATCTGGGTTTCCAGATTGACTCCAGGAATTCACTCAAGGTGTCTACCTGCATCTTAAGAAAGAGTGTAATCCCATCCAACACTGGCTGAATCCCTGTTTGCTAATCTGCTCTCTGGCTGACCAGAAGTCCCCCAGGACCACATAGAAAACAGAAATTATTTTGAGCAAAGGGCACAATATTCTGCTCTTGGTTTGGCCCTCTAGGAAGTTACAGAGCCACTGCAAAACAATGCCTACAGTTCTCATCCCAGCAAAACAGCCCAGGATGATACCACAGTGATCACTGGTACTGAAAGCTGCTGAGAATGTCCAGCAGAATCAAGAGGAAGACACTTATACTGTCATTTACCAAAGTGACCAAAATTGTTTTTATCTCATAACCAGGCCTGAAACCAGATTGAAATTGATCTAGATATTTTGTATCCAGAAACTTTTGGACCTGGGAGGCCACCACATGCTGTAGTACTTTGCTCAAATATGTAATATTGGAAACTGCCCAGTAAGTGTTCAGTATGTTGGGATCCAGGGAGGGCTTTTCAACAGTGATCTTACTATTTCCTCATTTAGAGATGATGAAATTTTACCTTGTGTTAGTGATGGTGGAATTCAAAGTCAGAGCCATACTACCTTGGAATATCATCATGCAAAGGGATCTTGTAGCACCTTTGAGACGAACTGAGCAAAAGCTGTTGAAGCATAACCTTTCATAGAGTTGTTCTCCATGTATCTGAAGAAGCAGGCCAAGTTGATGAAAGCTTATGCAACAACAATTTTTGCTTAGTCTCAAAGGTGCTAAATGATCCCTTTGCATATTGTTTACTCAGTCAACAGTCCCCTTCTGGCCTTTTTACATGTGGGGTGGCTGTCATCTCCCCAAGTATGCTTCCCACATCCCTGGGCTGTACAAATAGAAAAGTATCCTTATCACTGGAGAAGCATGGACCAAAGTTACTGGATAAGTATAATGAGTAATTATAGCATCCAAGTCAAAACAGATCTGAGCAATTTTACCTAAAAGTACTGGACAAGGGGCTTATACTGAGCTCTCAAATATTCTGGAATTTCTTCTTGTGGGCCAGCTGTAAAAAAACCTCCACACCACTTGAAATAGCTCTGCTGGTCAGGTGGTCTATCTATCTAATCTTTCACCTCCCAAGACATACGAGAGGGTATCCAAAAGTTTTAATGATTACCTTTTTAAAAAGTTGACTGAAAGTTTGTTTTGATTTGTAGTTGTTAATTTATCTCTATGTAGCCACTATCTAGATTTATACATTTCTCCCAGCGTATCTTGACCCTCCAAATACCTGATATTGTAGAAGTCTGCAGATTGCGCCTTATGAGGGGGTATCGTAAAGTAATAAATATCACCTGGAAGTTATTATGGCATATTGATGAAATTTTGTCAATGTCATCATTGATCCCTAAGTGCATGTTGCTGAGAAAATCAGCTGATTGCGTTCTTTATTTTTGTGACTGGCTCTGCCAGAAGTGACTAAAGTGTAAAATCCTCATCAGGCACAATCTGCAGGCTTCTACAATATCAGATATTTGGAAGATCAAGATACGCTGGGAAAAATGTATAAATCTAGATAGTGACTACATAGAGATAAGTTAACAACTACAAATCAAAACAAACTTTCTGTCAATTTTTAAAAAAGGTGATCATTAAAACTTTTGGATACCCCCTCGTAGAAATCTAGTCAGCTGGAAATCAGAAATGTTTCCTAAACTTCTCCCCAGCGGGCTAGATTTCAGTGCCTAGGAGAGTTGTGAGGGAGCCTTCAACATCTGTCATCCTGACTACTAAATGCCTCTTGGTTGTAAGGAAACTGAAAACTAGTACAAGAGAATTACCTAGTCATTCAGAGATTGGGTTTTTTTTTTTTACTCCTGCCTGCCAATCACTCTAACATTGACTGAGCAGTATACATAACTAAACCCAGGAAAGCCTGAAGATAAAGTGGGAGAGGTGACACTTATACCTTCAAACATCAGAGCTGAAACAGTCATAGTGAATGACTGCATTTTTTAAAAAAATTCTTTTCCACGTGTCTCAAATGCTCTGTCACCTTGATGCATTGTGAAAAAAGAAAGGTCATTTATCTTCTCTCTGTGTGTGCCTGTCTCTCTATCTGCCTACTTCCTATATTTTTTCTTCCCATCGGAAGAAGAGAGACACCTCTGAAGATGGAGCCAAGTGTGCCTTTACCTTGAGGCATTACACTTTATTCATATATCAAGGATTTCACTAGTTGGGGAGACCCTCAAATTACCTCATCTGCAAACATTTTACCACTCCATCTACTGCTTACAAATTATTTGTGTTAAAGTTTAATGTATCTGAGAGCTGTCAATGGATAGTAGATATTTCAGCAAGTTACTTCCAGACAGAGAAGCAGTGTGTCAAAATCCTCATGTAGCCTGTGAATTTTCAGTAGTAAATGGGGTGCTCATGTTTAGTGTGGCTGTATCCTCTTTTTGTTTGTTTGTTCACAGTATAAGCACAGAATCTCCATCAACTCTGTCATTATGAATATATTAAGAAGATAGGCTAAGACAGACAAGAAGTAAGCTAGAGAAGAACCTGTTCAAGTGGTAAATGAAAACAGACAGCAGAGAGAAAGGATGGATGCCTAAATCCAAGTCTTAGTCCCAACTATAATTGGTTTATGAAATCAATGGTACTTACCTAAGTACTGACTCAGTATTGAATCAGTGGATCTACTCTACTTGAGATTACGAATTAGATTGAGTTACAATGTGTGTGTATATTGCACAAGCATGACTTACAATATGGAAATGTTTCAAATATTACTTCACTTGATTGTACCTTAGAAAGACAATTATCCTTAAAAGTACTGTGATGTGACTAGTAGGATTCAGTGGTGTCACTAGAGTTGGTGTTATCTGGTGCAATAACTCATGTCACCCCCCTCCATTGACCTCTTCCCATATCACAGCATACAGAATCCTTTGTCATGTTTTTTGTACTAATGTTTCTTATAAATCACAAGTTCCATATGTCACTGAATGTAATGGCAATAGTGAATCTCATAAACAACTAGCAAAATCAAAATTACAATATCATATGCACAGCTCTAAATGTATTTACAGGTAAATAGTTTCATGAGGTTAAGGTGAAAATTTTGTAGAACGTGATTTCTTTTTTACAAAAATTTTAAAAGAATATTTTTAAAAAATAAAAATGTATTTTTTTAAAAAATGAGGCCTCTCCTTTCTCTTCTCACTGAGCCTCATCACTACTCAACCATCTCTTCAGAATTTTAAAGAGACTGGTGCATACCACAGCCCATTTCTACCATAAAGATAGATGTTTGGTGAGCAATGGTGTCACCCCCCCCTTAGGTTTCACTTGGTGCAGCTCACAAAAACACACGCCACCACCACACACCCTAGTAATGTCCCTGTAGGACTTGCTGTATTAAGCAGGATATTATCTGTTGTTGTATGCCTTCAAATAATTTCTGACTTATGGTGACTCTAAGGTGACCCTATCATGTGGTTTTCTTGGTAAGTTTCTTCAGAGAGGGTTTGCCATTGCCATTCTCTGAGGCTGAGACAGTATGACTTGCCCAAGGTCACCCAGTGGGTTTCTATAGTCAAGCAAGAATTCAAACCCTGGTCTCCAGAGTCTAATGTTCAAACCACTCCATTATGCTAGCTGTCAGAGAAATTATCTACAGGTTTTAAAATATAATATATGTCTCTTAAGCCTCATTCACACGAGGAGATAAACTGATTTTTGCACTGGATCATTTCGAATAGATGGAGCAATTCAACACCGAATAGGTGTTCAGACTATTGCTTGCCATGATTGAAGCTGTCTGCATTAAAGTTCACATTTAAATTTGTAACCAATTGAAAATGGCAATCAGAGCAGGCACCCAGAAGGGAGGGGCAATGGGCAGAGGGTGAGCAGAGGGATAGAACATACCCATCCCAAAGGTCTTGCAAAACCACAATTTTCCCCCCTTTCAGCACTTGTGGTTCCATGGGGCTCTTTGGGATTTCAAATTTCCCATGCTGTCAAAGTGGTCCCTTTAAATCACAATGTAGCTGTTTTTCACTTCTGCCGCTGAATTAGTTCCCTTTGCCTTGTGCACTAGAGGTCAGGGAAATTCGGGGGGGGGGGGCTGGGCGTTGTGGCTTTTTTTAAAAAATGACAGCTTCTGCACATTGTCGTATTTGCATTGGTTTATGGGGAGAGTCAAGGGTGCCATGGGGGACTACACCCTGGCATGCATAGATACATGGATGCCATGCAGCAATTCTTCCGTGCATGCTAGGGTCTAATCCCCCACGGCACCCATGAATCCATGCATGCCAGAGTGTAACCCCTTCCCATGGTACCCATGAATCTATGCATGTCAGGGTGTAATCCGCCATGGCACCCATGACTTCCCCCCATGAACCCAGGCTAATGTGACAGTGCACAGAAGCTGTCAAAGTTTTTTCAAAACAAAACAAAACAAAACACGCCAGACCATCTCCCCCAGGAACCCCCTCTTCCCCAACTTCTGGCCCACAGAGCAAAGGGAACCAATTTACTGGCAGAAGTGGAAAAAAGTGCACGGTGATTTAAAGGGACCACTCTGGCAGTGCAAGAAATTTGAAATCACAAAGAGCCCCATGGAACTGCGAGCGCTGAGAGGGGACAAATGGCAGTTTGGCAAGACCTTTGGGATGGGTATGGTCCACCCCTCTGTCCATCCTCTGTCCATTGCACCTCCTAAACATGATCAGCAGCACATTCAGTTTCAGATTCAAAAGAACCAGATCAGGTGGGTTTGTGCCGATTAATCCTGATTAATCCCAAACACACTTGCAAGTGCAATCGACTCAAATGTGAACGAGGCACCTATAACCCTGTTTGCAAACTGGGTTAAAATGTAATGTGAATGAGGCCTTGGTGAAGATGCCCAAGATGCTATGTACAATGTGTAACCCCCCCCAAAATCTATCTACATCCATTTCGAATCTACAAATCTGCCGTCCTGACCAAAAAAATTAGAATGAGCAGTGACTAGTTATTTTAATTCAGAACATAACAGAATAATTTATTTCTTCCCTGCCTCTTCCCAAGGATCAAGGCAGGGTACAAGATGTTGAAATGCAAAACACAATTAAAAACACACAAACCAACAGGTAAACCCATTTGTAATAGAAATACCACCAGATGCAAGAATGGCAAATAAATAAATAAATAATGTGGAGACCTCTGGGTTTATAGCCATAACACTTCATGACTTTACACTAGGGAATAAAAAAAACACCATCCATCCATTTTGGAATTTTCCATCCCATGTATTTTCTAACTACTGCCTTGTTTGGAGCTTACTTTTTTTAGAGCAGCTGAAGAAGGCAGGAACCAAAACTGTGTATGTGTTTGTGTGCCTGTGTATAGTAAGTGATGGACTGCATTCCTCTGGGATCACTACAGAGTTGTCTGAAATGCTATTTGATGATTTAAAAATGTCTTTCTCTTTCTTTCTCTCTATAAGATGACCAGAGTTTAGAATGAATAGTCTTTGAAAACTGATTGCAAGACAAGTGCCTATTTCTATAAATGTGAACACACTGGGCAGCTATCTTCACTACCTGCCAGAGTGCTTACTGATATTTGCAAAAAAATGTTTTCTCTGTCTCATTTGTAGATACGTATTCCAGGGGTCAACAGCAATTTTTTTTTCCATAGTAAATTACTTTATTGGCTAAGAGTGATAGAGATGGGCAGAAGAGCCAACAGGTTGGCGATTTCCTTGTCTTTCTGTGTCTCTGATACGAGGAACCTTTACTGTGTCACAGGGAATGTGCCTGCAGGCTGGGGCTGAGTGAACAAAGGTGTCACATTGGGAGAACATGCTTCAGGCCTTTTTATTTGATGTCCGGAAAGTGCTCTAGGGGCTGTCTCCTCTGAAGCTCTTTTTTCCCCCTTCAGTATGTTAAAACACATATGCATTCATTTCCTTCTAAATGTGAAAGTAAGATCTTGTCTGCCCAGCTAACCGTCAGGTGGGGAAATGGGGACTGCTTCTATGGCTTTTCATGGAACTGTCTGCTGCTTCTGTTAGTTAGAATTTCCATTGCTCCATATTGTTGTAGTTCTAGTTGTTGTTGTTATTGTTTTTCAGAATTGCACATTTTCCTGGCCAGAAGAAAGAATGAATCTATAGCTTTACTCTAGTGGAAGGTTTAGGGGAAAGAAACATGCTGGTGGATCTGTGAGTGTAAAAGATTTATTGGCTGGAGTTGTGTAGATTCAGTGACCTGCATTAGAGCCAGGGCCACACTGAGAGACACTGGGAGACACTGAGACACTGCACTGAAGGCTGAGAGGCAGTTTCCTGTCTCTGGTTTTTGATGATGACAATATCAGTGGAATTCTGGTCCAGTTTCCAGGTGATGGAGATACTGGCTGCATCCCCAGTGCAGAAATAATCCAGTTTGACTGCACTTTAACTGCCATGGCTCAATGCTATGGGATACTGGGATACATTTATATAGTTTTGTGATATTTTAGCCTTCTCTCTGGAAGAGAGCTCTGATGACACAAAAAATTAAAAATCCCAGAATTCCATAGCATTGAGCTATGTTAGTTAAAGTGCTGTCAAACTGGATTATTTCTGCAGTGGGGATGCAACCATTGTCTCTCATCTTGCCTGATATGGCCAACACAATGGCTTTGAAGAGATAACAGGACATTGTGGGGACTGGGTTGGATGAAAGACAACTAGGCAAGGGAAGAATTACATGAAAAATTCCTGAATGCCTGGAAACCGAGCCAGGGAGAGTAAGATAGAAAGCCCAGTATATAATCCCCTTCCCACCATCTGAATAGAAGCTTGAGAATCCTGCCACATTTACCAAAATGACTGCAGCATGCAAACGCAGAAACGGACAGTGGGCACAACATTTGGCATGCTGATTTTCTTTCAAACATGTTTTCTAGACCTTACAAATGCAGAGTTCAATATGTTTGAGTAATATGTGCCTCGTAAATCTCAGAATCCAGAAGAGGGCAGAGTTCATCAGGAAAGGTTTCAGGTCCCTATATTGGTGGCTGTCCCTCCCCAAAAGGAAGAGAAAGGGAATACATAAATACCCTTTAACATTACATAGATGAAAACAGGGACACATAAGGTCAAGCAATATCCAAGAGTAGTCAAGGTGGCAGAAGTTATTAAAGAGGAAGAACAAACAAGCTGGAAGAAGCTGTAGCAGTTTGCTTTCATCTGAGCCTATTGGGAAGGGCAAGACTCTGGCCTCTCTTCTTCTCTCCTCTCCCTCCTGCTGAATTAACTTGAGTGCAAACTACTTTGGCAATGTGAGCTGACTTTGCAACAGTTGAAGTAAGCTAAGGACAAAGGAATAAAGTGAGAAGAGGAAGGAGAAACTGGGACATTGTAAAAACAGATGAATAAATGGGATGAGAAAGGAGTAACTGAGATTTTCCTTGACAAACTGGGGCATTTTAACAGCATGTAAATGTATAAATCATGAGATTAGAGATGTAATTTGTCACTAATCTTCTTGAAGGAATCAAAAAGTCATTTTAGCAATTTTCTTATTGCTGAGAGAAAGTTCCTGAAAACTGCATGTCATTCATAGTTTAAGACTGTATAAATAATTGAGTTTGTTTTGCACAGTAAACAGCATTTTCTGTCCAAAAATAGGTTGCAGATTCTGCACAGAATATAAATGTGCAGAAAAGCACTGTTTTCTGCACAAAAGCACCATGTGTGAATTTTGCATAGATTGAGTTTTGAACTGCAAAGATTCTCATCGATTCAGGATTCTTCCCACCAGGGTTTCTCAAGATTTGAGAAATGCATTTTCTGAATATTTTCAAACATTCTCCTCATCTCTGTACAGGATTCAGCTCTTTCGAAATACAGAATTTGAATTGCCTTGGCATTGCTGATAAATGAAAGATTCACAATGTTTCCACAATATAATAGGAAATGGTAATAAAGGTCTCAGGGTTAAATAAATAATCCCCTATGTGGGATGAAACTCATAATAACAAATATACAAATTATCAAGGAAAGAACAACACGGGAATAAGGAAAAGTAAAAAAAAAAGGCTTGTGCAGTTTTCTTTAAATGATTGTGTAAAAAAACTCAGTGACAAATGGGTATCTTTTGCCTGGATATCTGGGTTCTTCTGCACCATCTCTAATTTGTGAATCTGAAGTAGCAGGAATAGAGGAGAAAACTTTTGCTCTAACACATTGAGAAATGACTGCCCAGTACTTCAAATATCGGACAGTTATTTATTAGGCGTGAGGGGAGGGAGAAAGTATTTCGGTGTACGTTTTAATGCAAATGAACCCAATTTAACATGTTTTAATCAATATACAAAACATAGGTCAGTTGCTCTTTGCAATTTGAGGTTCTCCACATTTTGCAGTGTTCTCTACACAAAGAATATGTACAAGAATACGTATAAAGCAGAAAATTGCTCATAAAAATGCATATATCTGTGAAGATAACATTTATTATAATAACTTTATAATAACTTAATTATAGAAGATAAATTGCTTGCAAACATTTCTGTATTCAGCAAAAATGCATGCATTAGGAGAGATGTATACCAAAAAGTATGGAACTGTTTTGGGGAAAAAAATTGAAGTACAGAACAAACTGAACTCAAGAGTAAAACAATTCTTAGAAATTGAGAAAAACTGAAAATGACAGATTCTTCCAAGGATTGCAGTTCCTATGTTCTTGTCCTATATCCAATAACACTTTTTGTTGCTCAATTCTTCAGAAAATGTTTAGTTTCTCCATTTTTGTTTGGGGAAAGGTTGTTCTTGGCTGATGCATTTGCACTTGTTCTTGGCTATATTTAAGATTTCTGGGGTTTTTATTTCTTGGTCTTTCTTTAAATCATTACATTTCTTGTCATGTCCCATCCTATTGTTGGTATTGTCATATTTAATGGTGTTTTTTTTTTTTTTAACAGTGTTCTGAAATAATATGCTCTCTTTGAAAGAACACATAGCTTTTTGTTCTCTGGTCTGTGCCATTGAATGTATTTGTTAGATCCACACAAAGCTAAATCATTCAAGAAGGCATCTGTTGCCTCCTCCAGTATGTTTTTGTTTGTGTAATGTTTATTTAGTGTTTGCAGAAAATCTTATCTTAGTGGAATGAAGGTTTATAAAAGATGACAGCAAGCATAAATTGCCTTATGTCATATGCTGCCAATAAAATTATTTTGTTAAATGTCACATTGTTATGTTCTGGTATATAGCATGGTCAAATCAATGACCAAAAGTCAGATATATGAAAATAACAAATCAAGAAATAGCCAGGGACCATGGGATTATGTAATTGTAAGGCCATGAAATCCACTGCCTGCTCATGGTCTAATATCAGTTTAACATGAATGAATACTTTGAAGGGAAAAAAGAAGTACAGAGCACAGGAACAGTTCAAAGGAAAGTGCTGTGAAAGCCTGTCAAGGAGAAAGATGCATTGATGAGAATCTGTTCAGTTCAGGACTTATTCTATGCAAACTTGCACCTTTTGTGCAACAGCCACAAGCATTTTCTGTACAGGAGACAGCATTTCAGTTTGTGTGCCCGGTTGTGTGCCCGGTTTATAAAACATTGTTTTCTGTGCAGAGATAGTACAGTGGGCCCTCGGTATCCATGGGGGATCGCCCCCCCCCCCAGATACCTTTTGCGCCACAGAAAGGCAAGATCAGGTCCACAGCATGAAGTTGCCATGGCCCCAATCTGATGCTCAGTCTCAATTACTTCTTCTGACACTCTGACCTTAGCTCTTTCTTGAAAGCTGCCTCTGATCCTTCACTCTGGAAATATAGATTTTCTCCACCTGTTTTCTTGAGTGATTTCAAACTTGCTTTGCCACCCACTTCATCTTCTCTTGGTAGTCTAAAGTTGGACTTCAGGCTTCTCCCAGCCTCTTCTAACTTCTCCCTCATCACTTTGCTGGTTCTCAGCAACTGCCTCCTGACAGTCTGTCCCAAATAAAATGGATCAATTGTTTATGTACTCTGGAACCAGAAAGCACCAGCCAGTCAGATTCTAAGAAGCTAAAATCCCATTATTTTTAAATGAAAGCTCCAACAGAGGTCATAGAATCTCCACCTTATCACCAGCAAACTTTACCGATTTGGATCTCTTCAGTTACTATATAACAAAGAAATATTTCCAATACAGTCATTTCCAGGATAAGCTATGAAATGGTCGGTTAACTTGTGTTTTGTCAGCCTGACCTTTAAACGTAACTGCCTTTGGTCTAGAGTCCTCAGCGGAAGAAACATTTTTTTCTTACATTTTACCACTCCATTTCAAAGCAAAACCTAGGGATACATACCATGTTTTGTTTTTTTGAACCACACATATAAGTGGTTTCTTGCCAGGAACTTTTCACAGCTGGCAAACACAAAACATAGGAATAAATATATAAATAAATAACATTGTTATTTACACCTGCTTTTCTGCTACATGAGCAATCAAAGTGGCTTACATGATTTAAAAGACAGTCAATATACACTACAGTAAGCCCTCCTTATCCACAGATTTTTTATACACTGATTCAAGCATACAGAGCTTGAAAATATCCAGAAAAAGCATAAATTCCAAATAGCAAACCTTGATTTTCCATTTTATACAAGATACATCATTTTGATATGCTATTGAATTGAATGGGACTTGAGCATCCACAGATTTTGTTATCCACGGGGGGTGGGGGTGGGGTCCTGGAACCAAACCCCTGTGTATAACAAGGGCTCACTGTACATACAGTCTGTACAGTACTATATCTAAACACCCCCTCCCTTGAAAAGGATTAAACACATTACAATTTAAAATCAGATGTTAAAATACTGATAATAACAATCTACCGGGAAATAGTAACATGGTATTTAAAGTGGGGAGAAATCATTAGCCGATTGTTCTATTCAGAGAAGGCCTACTGGAAGTGATCCATCTTAACAGTTTTTTAAAAGCTGTCTAGGCTGGATATTTGACAGATCTCCTCCAGCAAGGCATTCCACAATCTGGGAGTGGCAGCAGAGAATGTTCTCTAGAAGTTTGCAGCTAGTTTGGTCTTCATAGGTTGCAATAAATTCCTCCCAAAGGACCTGAGGGTGTGGGATGGATTATATGTAAGTAGGCCATCTCTTAGATAGGTTGGACCCAGGCCATGTAAGGCTTTAAAGATAATAACCAACATGCAGCCAGTGAAGTGACTTTAAAATAGGTGTTATCCGGTCACTCGTAGATTTTCTGGTGGCCAACCTGGCTGCCATGTTTTGTACTAATTGGGAGTTTCCGGACTAGGAACAAGGGTAGCCCCATGTAGAGTTCATTGCAGAAATCGAGTCATGAGGTTACCAGCGGATGTACTGTAGTTTCAATAACAAGCAAGTAGTTTAAGATTAGCAGAGTAGAATACCAATGGACATGAAAAGATGCATTAGAGATGAGACTGTATATCTCTGGAGTTTTATAAAAAAACAGCAGTACATCTGAGGAGGAATCTAAGGAGGATATTGGATGAGATTTTGAGCTGTCAAGGCTTATTTCTGTATCTAGGGTGTTGGCTAAAAAAAAAAAAGGAAAAGAAAGATTTGTACTGACATTTGGTTAGAAATCAAAAATGTTTAGCTGGGAGTAGCACAAAGTCTGGTATTTAGTTAACAACAAGCAATCATGTAGAGAAAGTTGCTAGTGTCAGCCAATGAAAATAGCAGTAATTCAGATGTCTTCTTAGGAGTCTACCAGCCTGACCTTTAAACATTACAACCATCTTTGGTTTAGGTCTCCCATGACAGAAACATTTTCACTTACATTTTACTGGTCCATTTCAAATCAAAACTTAGCAACACATATAGTTATATTTTTACCACACTTATATACAGTTACCACACAAGGCATGACAGCATTTGCCTTTGATTGATTGTATTAACTTTTCTCAACCTACCCTCTGGAGAGAGTTAATGAAATCAATCAAAGGAAAATGCTGTCATAGTTTGGAAACTAGGAAAGCTTGCTCTTGGAGAATTGTGAAAGCTTACAAATCTGAAAAGAAAGGGAAGCTTTTCAAATCCAGGTCAGATTTCCTGCTAGAAAAAATGTCAGACATGAAGTTTTTTTATTTAATTAAAAAAAAAGAAAAAGAAATTAAGGACATTTGCAGAATTTAGAGGGTATCCATGTCCTGCCTGCAGCTATGATCTATGCATCCACAGATCTCTGTCCCTTTCTAATGCTCTGCTATAGACAGAAGCAGTAAAGGTGATGGGTTGATACATGTTGAAAAGTACACTCAGCTATAGGCTTGCATGCCAAATTAGGAAAATCCATGGTTTCATATAATTCTTTTGCAAGTTAGTTGTTCTGATGTTTAAGACATGTATCAGACTTTGAATCAGAGTTTGATCAGAGTTTGAAAAATAGAATCATAGAATCATAGGAATTTATCACATGGGGAGGAATTTCTCCCAATTTCGAATGGAGCCAATTCGAATTCATGTAAATTTGCTAGTTTAACAGTAAAGGTGCTAAACAGAATTTACGTGAGTTCTAGTTGCATTCGGATTGCATTCAGAGTGACTTCCCATTCCCCGAAAATGACCCTCCATTGCCTGAAATTGCGTGAGATAAGTTATCACGCAATAACGTGAAACCCTATGATTGCGTTCAGATTGCCTTTGGAGTATACCCCCAAATTCCCTTGTGTGATAAACTCCATAGAATCATAGATTTGGAAGAGACCACAAGGCCATCCAGTCCAACCCCCTGCCATGCAGGAACTCCCAATCAAAGCATCCCTGACAGATGGCAATCCAGCCTCTTGTTAAAAGACCTCCAAGGAAGAAGATACCACCACCCTCCAAGGGAGTGTGTTCCACTTTCTAACAGCCCTTACTGTCAGGAAGTTTCTCCTAATGTTGAAGTGGAATCTCTTTTCCTGGAGCAGCAGAAAACAAGTTTGCTCCCTCCTAAATATGACATCCCTTCAAATATTTAAACAAGGCTATCATATCACCTCTTAACCTTCTCTTCTCCAGGCTAAACACCCCCAGCTCCCTAATTCTGTTGCCCTCCCTGGGCACAATACTGGTCTAAAGCAAATGGAATACTAAAATGTTGAAATATATTGGATAATACAGGCAAGTTTGTTATTGTTGTTAGTTGCCATAGAGTCAACTTCAGCTCATGGCAACAACTTGAATGAGACATCTCCATAGCCCCCTGTTTTCGACCTCTCTGCTCAAGTGCTGCAGGTTCAGGCTCATGACCTCCCTGATTGGATTTACAAACAAGTAGCAATAAATAAATAAATAAATAAATATAGATAAAGTAAGAATTCTATTGGGAATCCTGTGGTAATCCTTCTTTAAATTAAACTCTCCTAGAAAATAATGGGCATATGCACATGTTCTCCATTCCATTTCATTATGCTTCCATGGGCTTATGGTCTCTTCCCTGTGTTGTGCTCTGCTTGGCTCTCAGTTTAAGTTGGGGGATTCATACACTTGCAGTTTGAGGTAGTTCTCTATTTGTGTCTTTTTATACTTGTAGCTTACTGATGGACAGATTTGCTTCTCGTATATCACAGTGATGAATCTTTATGCAATCATTTTGCATGCTGGCTTTGTCAAGGTTCACATCTCATGCACATTCCCTGAAATATTGTAGAGATGAAAACTTACGTACGTGTGGCCAAACAACACCAGAGTGATGTCAAGATGAGGAAGAACAGGCAATCTAGGAAAGGCCACACTTTTTGTTGAGTGTACAGGGAAGGAAAAGATTTTGCCCTTCCTCACTTCTCTCTCCCACCCACTCCAGTTAATTAAATGTAAATTACTTTTGTACTTTGAATTCAATTTTCAGAAATAGAGGTAAGCTGGTAGCAAAGGGGGAAAGTGGGAGGAGGAGAGAGAAACTGGGATATTTTTTAAAAAGCTGAAAAGGTAGGACAGCAGAGGATTCATCAGGATTGTCCCTGCCAAATCAGGACAGTTTGAGGATACTGAATTAGCAATCTGAATTAGCAATCTGAATTAGCAATCTGTAAGGAAGATATTACCGAGTTCATATAAAGTGAACATTGCTGTCATTAGTGCATGAACAACTCTCTTGCACATCACTGCTACACCTGGTAAGTCAGATCAAGTAAATCAGTACCTCCATATCCAACGAGAACATCTAATGCAGGAGTACTATAACTATTCCTAGGAAATGTGGTTTTATTTTTACTTTTAATACAATAGCAGGAAAGAAATTTGCCAAGATGTCTTTGGCATTCTTTGCCCATTAGCTAGAAAAAGCTGGAAGAGAAATTGAATCCCTTACTTTTGCCAGAGAGCAGCACCAGCACTCAGTCTAGTTTTCCAGTTTATCAGATGCACATATTATCCACTCATAAGAAATTATCCATAATACAGACTATTTCATATTACAATGTGGCATAATGCTCTTGAAGCTATTCTCATTTCTGGCAGTACTGTGCATGCATTATGTTAATTTGCCCCCATAAATGTCATATTAACACATTATTCCTGCTGGGTTTTGCTTTGGGTAATACTAGCTTGTCACTGGGCCGCTGTAACAGCTGGTCTCCATAGAAGCCTTGAGCATGCATTTGCAAAGAATTGAGCTCTACACAGACACTTGTCTTTTCCAAAAGAAGCCTCAGGAGCTAACAGCAGAACATCTTCCATGCATAGCATATTCTCTGTCTGCTAGTGTGTCCCTGGTTGTCACAGTATATGTAGTGCACATTTTGTAGCATGCCTTTGTTACGTATCACCTTGCTTTGGCGGCTATTCTGAAATCAGGTGACAAACATGCCAAGAAAGTCTCTGGAACGGCATCCAACATAGATTCAGGTCTAAAGCGTGCATTATCTGCACAGATAAAATCTTAACATCTTACAGTGCCCTTTCACTATAGGTCTGCTTCATTTTTTAGATTATCCATTCAGATAGACAAAGGTTTACCCACACATATCAGCAACAAATATGTCAGTACTTATGCTGCTTCATAGAGAGACATGTGACTAACAGCTTTATCACACTAGGGGCAAAACAGAATTTAAATGAGAGTTAAACGAGAATTAAACAGGAAATGTCCTATGATAAACTCTCGTTTAAATCCTGTTTGCCCTGTAGTGTGATAAAGCAGTAAGATCTGGGATTGTGGTCATGCTTTCCATGTTTGAAAAATCCGAGATCTGCTTTGCGAGGTTGTGCTATGTGATGCATTTCAAATATGGGCATATTTCAGTTGATGAAGCCTCTGAGGTTCTTTTTACCAAGGCATTGGTTACAAATGGCTAAAATAGGGCTCCATCCCTCTCTCCCTACTTAGGGGAAGAGAAAAGGTTAGCAGTAAGGTCAATTCACTCACCAGACTTGGAGTTGTAGAGATGAATCCCCATCTGCAGTGAAAGACTGAACCCAAGTCTTTAGGTTTACTGGATCTAAAACATACATGTACGAGCACAGTCCGAAAAGGATATAGAGGTTGGAGGTGTTTGTAGAGGATTCATCTCCCAATTTAGTAGGGTATAGTTTAATGCTTTGTGTCAGGTTTTTAGTGATTTGACCTGAATTCTTCAACAGAACTTAGATTTCTATAGTGAGATGCTGTGTGAGGCAGATCCAGTCTGCAAAAACTTATGCCACAAACTTCTTTCTCTCAGGGGATATTCAGATGGTGGAAATGTAGAATATGGGTTCAATCTGTGTTGGTCACATGAGGTTTGAGTGCATCCGATTAAGTTTGGGGGGCTGCCAAAAAACCCCAGAAAATCCAGGATAATCAATTTTGCCCCCCCCCCGAGTTTTCCTTAAAGATTCACACTGTCAGCTATGTGAAAAACTGATACAGATAGACCTGGGATAAAGCAAGATAAAACTCTACATGTCTTGAATGTGTTTCGAATACATCCACATCATTGATTCCATCTTTATTCACAGTGCTGACATGTGTGAACAAAAGTTGCAGAGAAGAAAACAGATGCGGTTCTGAAAAAAAAAGTAAACAACAAATTGGTAACATGTGAGTGAGCGTATTTGCATAGTCCTGTTGTAAAAGAAAACATGCGAATAACCCCTCAGTTAGTCTATCCAAGATCCCTATGTGTATAATTAAAACCATTTGTCTGTTTTTCTGTCTGCTGTGGTGGAAATAGCCACATGCTTGATCACAGAGTCACTAAACTGTATGGTCTGATCAGATCAAAATGAAGACAGTAGTAGGCATTTGGAAGCATTCCATATTTCTGGATATTTTGTTCTGGAATGCAAATTTATTAATCAATTGGGACCATATTTGATATTTACACTTATACTGACACCAAACATTGTTGTGCAAGCCCAAGATGCCCTGGTGACTTTCTAACTCTTAAGTAGATTTTAAAGGCATGCAACTTTCAAAAAGTTTAAACATCAAAGAGTCTCTTTCATCTCCTCTCGTAAGTCATTACCTTTACTGATCCAGTATGACAGTTTTTAGTCACTGTGGTATTCATTAGGCACTTAAGACAACACTTTCATTTCAGGAACCATATTATACTTTATGAGTTACAAAATAATCCTGATCTGTGAAGCAAGCAATTCATTAAGCAATGACGTGGTAATGAATGATAAAGTATAATTACTATTTTTAAGCAGTAAACCTTTGGACACTGGATTAATTGGCACAAACCCAGGTATTCATAGAGCCTTGTGTTAATTCCATATTATGTCAATACTTTTTTTCAAATCCAGACCTGATGACTCCTAGTGAATATGCATGCATATTTCACAAACAAAACATCCATGCATATTTCAGAAATAGGTTTGCCCTTTTTAAAAAGTACTCCCTTTCATTTTTTTTTTAAGTTGGAAATCCATATGGTATTCATTTCTTCAGAGTAAATGCAGTATGTTGCCACAAGCATTGCCCTCGCCTACAATGACTGTCTAGTAACCTTGTCATATAACTAAATCTAACTCTAGAAGCTTTGTCTGCACTCTGAATAGGCTTTATTTGATCTTGACCAGTTTGATGGGCTACATAATTCCAATGAATAAAACAGCAGGCAAAGAGGGAAGATGTTGCCAATAGCCAGAGTAGAAAAGTTTATCAAAAGTGATATTTGAGGGATTGGTAGAAAGTGATGGGTGTGTGTGTGTGTGTGTGTGCTCCTGAAGTGTCTTTTTTATGTATAACCAAGTTCCATTTAGAAAAGTTGGTGCATCCCTATTGACGACAGTGCTCATAAACACAGATAACTGAATAACATCAAAAGCTCATTAAAAACCCAGGCCTATTCCAGTCAAATAGGAAGTGCCAGACAAGTCACTGTGCTCCCTGCTGATTACACAGTCTGTTGTATGTTCAGCAATATCACAATTTTTCATACAGGTGTGCAACATAATTGTAATTCTCTTATCTCCCCACAGCCCACTTTTGGTTTACTCCCACCTTGCTTTGGCTCACTTCTTTGAAAACAAAAGCATAAGCTTATGCAGAAAGAAATGTCATCCTGACATTTTAATTAACACTGCCATCCAAGGGAGTACATGATGACTACAGGAAAGTGTTGTATCCTGGAATATGGAATTTGTATTCCTTGGCAAGAGGGGCACGACAAGGACCAGTTCTATTGTCACAGAAATAATTAAAGAGGCTTATGAACCAGATTGACATGCATATAGTGGTAGTTTCTCTATCATAACTCTGACAGTGCAGGGCTTTCTGTGGAATAAAACAAGAAAATGCTGAAAGAAGAACTGAAAACTCTATTGTGTTTGACTGAATGCGATGCTGGATTTGTGATATGATTTTTCAACCCTTCTTTACCAGTTTCCACAAACGTAAGCCTTCTGAACTACTACAATATATGAACTGAGTGCCGTATTCTTAATTCCATTTATTTACACAAGATCTACACTTTAAAAAAAAATCATTGCTCTCATTTCATTTGAATTTAAGGTATTTAAACAGGCTCACTTCATATGCCAACTCCTATCTGTACCAGAGTCTCCCACTGTAAAGGGATCCAGATATGTTACAAATACCTCTTTCTTGGTTTTGTTTTTTGTTTTGTCTTGTTTTGTTTTTAACTTTTTAAATTCTAGGAAATTCATATGCTGCAATGGAAAAAGCTGATGGATTCAATTTTGTAAATTTTGTATTAGTAATTTTTGTAAAAGTTTGAAAGAAAATAATTCCCCCTCTTTCCGCTGGTCAAATTCAGAGATACAGTTATTCCCAGAATGGAGAGTGTACCTGCTTGCCATTAAATATATTAAAGATGAGTAGTATATTAAGAAAAATAAGGGACAACCCTAATAGAATATTACTATGGTTGAATACATGTTCAACATTCAGATCCAAACTTTCAAAAAACTTGGGCCTGAATTAGATGACAGTCAGTTTTGCTCTTTCCTATGTCCAGTTTTTTTTTTTAAGTGTGTTCCATCCTGAATATGAAGAAATATGTGAATTTGGGTAAGCTCTTGTTGAAAAAGAACTGAAACAAAACTCTCACTCATTTTTACATGTAAGGATCCTTTCACAGCATCATGGCAATCCCAATGATAATGGTAGTGATGCCATTTCCTGTATCTAGTACAAGTGTGGTGCATCCTCTTTTGAGGAAGTTCCAAACATTAAAAAACCCAAAACAATTAACTCTGATTTGTGCTAACCATAGTTTAGAAGCTAAACAATGCTGAGTTTTTAAATTTACAGCTAAGTCATGGCTTACTGCAGTTTGTTTTCTTGTTTCTGTTAACTCATTATTCCAATCTGCAGGTACTGTGGTGAGTGAAGGAAGAAGAATCACTACAAGTACAGCTCATAGAACAGGCATCACAGTAAACGATGTTTGGTAAACGTTTTGGTTAATGGAGCAGTCACACAGTTTGATGGTCCAAACTATGCTAAACCTTCCCTATTCATAATCATGATATGGAGCTTAGTGCAGGTACCATCTATTATTATGAGTGGAAAGCACTTGGCCTAATTGTTGATGGCATTAATTTTTTTTAGTAAATATGTAAGAGTAATACCACCAGTTGTTGACATTATATTTTTTGTATGGTTAAATAGATTTACACCACATTTTCCAGAACATCTAGCATCAATGTTACATTAAATTGCCTCTTTTTCATAGGCATAGGGTTCTTTTGTTGAGTTCCAGAAGGTTTTTTTTAAAAACTACTATTTACATAAGTGTTACTTCTGTCTTGGAATCAGCGGCTATATTTGTTTAATATCTGATGTAAAAACAAGGGTGTATTTGCATAGCAAAATTGAACTGGGCCAATATTCTTGTTACAGATATTCACATTTTCCATGTTCAATTTCCAGTTAAGTGAATTTTTTCATGGATATGCATTGTGATTGGCCATATAGTGGTAGCACTGTTTAGTGAGTACAATAATAGAACAGTGAGAGCAAAGCAAGAGTATGCTGAAAAAGAAATAGCTTTCATAAAACACAGGTGAAGGGGAGAGCACATTGAGTCCACTATTATTCTCCTGATTCATGTCCCAATACAATACTCATAACAGGTATCTGCAGTATATACATTTACCTCCCTATTCTGTTTTTAAAACACTAATGTGAAAGACATCAATAGTGCTTCTTTGAAGTGTGAAATACAACTCATGAGATGGCATGTTATATGTTGGCGATAAGCAAAACTGACACAAGTTTAGAACTTGGCTTCATATGTCACATTTGTCCATGTAAGCAAACACTAGTTATTTAGGCAAGATGCTTTTGTTTAGATCTGGAGAAGCTTCATGCATTGATTTCAGCAGTGCTTATAATGCACAGGATCATTCACAGGGAAGTCACAGCACCTTTACTCACAAAGTCAGGTTTCTGATTATCTCCTTTGTACATCAGTGTTTCTCAAATTTTGGTCTTCCAGGTCTTTTGGACTTCAGCTCCCAGAAGCCCCAGAAGTCCATTTGGGTCAACAGGAATTCTGGGAGCTGAAGTCCAAAACATCTGGAGGCATAAAGTTTGGGAAACACTGTTCTACATCATTGAAGCATGTCATATGAACAAGGGCAGCATGGTCTGATCAGTCTGAAAATTCGTGCAATACAAATGAGACAGTATAGTGCTTATGTTCCTGTTCTAAAGGAATTTCACCCTTTGAATAGGCAAGACATTCCTTGCATGGGATTACTATAAAAGAGTCACTTAAGCCTTTCTTCTAATCCATTTTTGAAACAATTCAGCTGTATCAAGCATTCCTCCATTTGAAACCATTCTTCCAGCTATTTAGCTGATTTGGTTCTCCATCTTACTTCCTTTTCTACTATAACATACGCACACCAACTGACGTTCCTGTTCCTACTCTTGACACACTAACACACAAGAAGGAATCTAAAGTTAGAATATGCAAATCAATCAATATCATATGCATAGTATTCATTCTTATGTCCATCCTGTTCCTTTTTAAAATCTGCCTTTTTTTAAAAAAAAATTGTGCAATATTTGCACTTAATTTTCACTGAAGTGCTGTTTCTCACCTTCAAAACATTTCTAAACCATTTTTGTTTCATAACAGAAACTTGAGAAATTTTACTTCTTTTGTTGTTTCAAGAATTTGGGGAGCATAAAATCTCAACAGATAGTTACAATTGATCTGTATGTTGCTATGGACCGCAGTGGACTTGGTCAGTTTGCATTAAAATACACAACAGTAAAATTTCCTATGCAGCATGCATAGTCTATCTGATTTCATGCTCAACCACCCATCAACCCCAGCTGCTATGGGAAATGGTCAAGAATGATGTGAGTTTTAGTCCTACAAGTCCTAGAGGACCATAGGTTTTACAATTTATTTCCAGTCTATGTTCTAAAAATAGAAATATTTCAAAATAATGTGCACTTTAAAAAAAAATAGTTGAAGGAGCAATAGTGGCTCCATTTCTCAGAATTAGAAAGAGGCAGCAAATATATTGATATAACTTTATTTTTTTAACTAGAAAGGTGAGAGATCCTTTCCCTTTGTACCACTTTTAAAAAATCAATTCATTTAAAAGCAGACGAACATTGTCCATCTGCAGGAATCCAGTTGGAGACCACATTAACTGCCTTGTTCAGTGCTAGGAAATCCTGTGAATTTTAGTTTATTGTGCCACCATAGCTCTCTGACATACTTCTTTTCACACTAGAGGGAAAACGGGATTTAAATGAGAATTAAACTAGAGAAAACCAGGAAATGCCTCATGTTTATCATACAACATTTCCTGATTTTCTCTAGTTTAACTCTTGTTTAAATCCTGTTTGCCTCCTTGTGTGATAAAGGAGATAGAAGGCGAAGTGTCTCCCAAAACTACAGTTTCCAGAATTCCTAGCATTGAAACAGGGTAGTTAAAGCAGTCTCAAACTGGATTATTTCTGCAATGTGTTTTGGACCCATGTCAACTAATTGTAACTTGGTTCTTTCTTTTGCTTTTTGATGTGAGGTTATTAATTTTTTTTACAGCAGTGGCCACTAAACAATCTTGAGAGTTACTTTCTGGTGGAATATATGACAACCCCATACTTTACAGTTTTACCTTTTAAACTTTATTTTTCTCTGCCTTGTAAACTATTTTGAGCTGAATCTGTCCCCCCCCCCCCAATTTCAAATTATGTCAGTCATCACTACATATCCTGAACATCTTAAATTGTGGGCCAATGAGTGGAAAATTATGAGCGAGTACCTTCAAGTAGCCAGTCGACTCATGACGACCCCATGAATTTCATAGGGTTTTCTTAGGCAAGAAATACTCAGCAATGGTTTTTGCCAATTCTTTCCTCTGAAAAATTATCTACAGCACCCGGTAATTGTTGGCAGTTTCCCATCCAAGTTCCTACTAGGCCTCACCCTGCTTAGCCTCTTTGGGGAGTGTACATGCTGTCATAAGCTCTTTTACTAGGACTGTATGACACATGGAAATAGCTTTAAATTGTCTCTCCATCATGGCTGCTTTGTGGAGTGACTTGTTTTGTGTTTAATTGGTTTACGATGTGGATTGAGTCACACTGAATGGCATTCTTCCATATTATCATGGGCACAAGATAGGCAGATAATATCATGCAGAAAAGCTACCTGTGATGAAAATTTCATGGAAAGTTTGTACATCCAGTGTATTTCATCCTGTGAAACAACAGTCAAACAGAGAGAATTTCCAGCTTTCCCAGATCAGCCCTACAATTAGGCTGAGGGAGGGGGCTACATATTTTGAATGCCACAACAGGGCAACAAATGATCAATTATTTCTCTTGTTTTTTTAAATATATATATATATATATATATATATTATATTTTTGGTTTGTATCCTGCCTTGATAGCCTTGTTCAAATATTTGAAGGGATGTCATATTGAGGAGGAAGCAAGCTTGTTTTCTGCTGCTGCAGAGACTAGAATGTGGAACAATGGATGCAAACTGCAGGAAAAGAGATTCCACCTCAACATTAGGAGGAACTTCCTGACAGTAAGGGCTGTTCGACAGTGGAACACACTCCCTCAGAGTGTAGTGGAGTCTCCGTCCTTGGAAGTCTTTAAGCAGAGGCTGGATGGCCATCTGTCGGGGATGCTTTGACTGGGTGTTCCTGCATGGCAGGCGGTTGGACTGGATGGCCCTTGTGGTCTCTTCCAACTCTATGATTCTATGATTCTTTCTCCCAAAATGGGACTCAAGGCAGCTTATAAGTTAAAACAAAATGGCTATAAAAATGAGATGCAAAAGTTTTAAAAGCCTTCAATACTCAAATTAAACAATTTCATTAAGACATTAATATACAGCAATCAAAAGCCCATGAAATACTTTCTACATATATAAATAGCACGCCCATTTTATTACCAGAGACAAGGAAAGGTACTTTACTTATGGAAGTGTCCATCTGCATTGCTTCATTGGAGTCATATATGATGCACCTTGACATGGGATGGGGAAGATGCAGGAGCACCGTTTGCTGTTCTGTCTTATGCAACAACAACAACAACAAAAGCACACACAAAAAAAGTCCTGGAACAGCATTGAAATGTCCATGTGGCAGCCATAATGTATGACTGACCTAGTCTTTTATTACCAAACATGTTTTCTGTTGCAATGCTAGCCAATCCAGCCTCCCCACTGCACTTGTTCTTCTGTTGATTCATAGCAGCCAAGAAAATGCCAGTCTCCTGTTGTCAAAAAGCAAAGACATATGTCAGCTCCCTGAAATTTCCCCATGAAGAATTTTGAAAGGGGGGGGGTAAATTTAGTATAATCTCACAAGGATGCTGTTGAATCTGGTGTGTTGGCTTCTGGGGGTAGATACAATATGTTAGCAATAAATAGTGAATGCAGAAATATGAATGTTTTGAGAGCAGACAGATTGCAGTGTCTCAGAGGGCATTTTCAGGGTGCGGTGGCTGCTCATTCTTTGAATGTATTTTCCAAAAGTTGGGATTCATTCAAACTTGAAATAAGGCATCAGTTTAATCATAGCACTGTGCGATTAGTTGTCAGATGGGATCATCAAAGAAGCTATGGATTCCATCATTATATATTTTTTAAATTTCCTTTGTAAATTTAAAGATATGCTTTGGCTACATTCCAGTTAAGCAGAGATGTTTGTGCTATTTCATGTTACATGCTTTTTAAATTAATACATATGCTTCATCCTTAAAATCTGCCATCTGGTGAAATGGTAAAGGGCACCAGTTTAGCACTGAAAGAATACTGTGTTTAATCTGGTTGATTTCAAGAGAGAATGAGAAAGAAAGGAAGTAGATTGAGAGAAAGAGAAGTTGCAGCTTTCACCTTCCTGAACTGGAAGCCTGAAAGGTCATTGTAGTGTATTCTCTGTTCAAACATTCAAATTTATGGAGACCTAAGTGTAGCGTAGCTACTTCAGGATCATCTCAGACTCTGAGCTTTCTGAACTGAAACCTAGGGGTAGCCACTTGGGATATGATTAAGCATTGTGCGTTAAATATCAATGACACAGTGGAGGGTGAATGTTTGGGATGGAAGGAAGAAATAAAATATAGATTTTTTCCCATGAGAGTCTTTCCAAGTTGCAGTGATAGACTGATTAAGCCTTGGAATTTGTAGCAAACTGCTCCAGTTTAGCTAAACTAGAGATTTGCACTTGCCTGGAGCTGAACCCACTACAACTGGACAATTTGGACCTTTGTGACTCCCCTGGAAGTGACCCACAAAACCTATCGGCTCAAGACCAGGGTCTGAGATCTGGCAGCCATACTAGTGTGGTACTTGGAAACCAGGTACTAGTCCCCATTTCTAGAATCATAGAATCATAGAGTTGGAGGAGACTACAAGGGCCATCCAATCCAACACTCTGCCATGCAGGAACTCACAATCAAAACACCCCCCACAGATGGCCATCCAGTCTCTGTTTAAAGACCTCCAAAGAAGGAGACTTCGCCACTATCTGAGGGAGTGTTTCCACTTTCGAATAGCTCTTACTGTCAGGAAGTTCCTCTTTGGGTTTGGCTAGTCAACCAAATACAAATCCACCTAACAGTCCCATTAACACTAAGCTAGCAAAACACTAGCATTTCACTAGCTTGCTGAAACTAACTGAGCCAGCCACTTACAGTACTTTCAGTGTAGTCTACCTCATAGAGTTGTTGTAGGCTTGAAGTGGGGAGGACAGTCATTTGCATCTGCCTGGCATGCATGGAAGGAAAGGTATGATATATGCATGCCAAAGAAATAAACACTATAAAAATAAATGGGGAACCCATTTTTAAAAGTCTGCTTAAATGCCAACAAACTTTCTTTCCCACTAACCATTCCTCTTGCCACAATCCAGCTAATCCATACACTTTTTCTAACTCTGCTTTGACATGTAGTGCGAAGAATGGAGCCACTAGTGAGGGTACATTTGGCCCTGCAGCATCCAGTTGCAGACCCCTGCCATATATACTTAAAATGTCATCCTATCATCTGCTGGTGCATGTTGCATTTTGGCTAAGATCAAGTGCATTTTTCTTCTCTTTAAAAATGTTTCTGCTGTCAGTAGCTCTAGCTTAAAATTACACATATGCACACATTTGTGTATGTGTTTGTACATATAACTTGAAATTGTATGTGGTCTTCTATTAACAAAATATGTCTTGTGTTATACAAATAGAAATGTAATGAGTTCTCTTAATTTTCTTATCCTTGATTTTTAAAAAGGTATATCTTGAGACAATGACATCGAGACACCATGTAGAAAATTTCCAGCCCCAATAGGATTTTCCACTTTGGGATTTTTTTTTTTTTTTGCCCTCCCCCCAAAAAATATTTGAACAAAAAAAAATGTTTCTGCGCAAAAACCTTATTTTCTGCACAAAAACATGTTTATATGCCAAAAGTAATGTTTTGGAAGAGAAAACTGTCCGTTGCACAAAATATACAATTTTATGAGCAAAACAATTTTTTTGTACAAATCAATTTTCACCCCCCCCCCCAAAAGGTCCTAGAGTGTTTTTACAACAAGAAGAAAAAATCAGAAAAAAACATGAAACTCCCATAATCCTAGCAAGGAAAACACATTTCAAAACTTTCATTATTATGTGTGAGATTTAAAGATTTGAATCTAAATGTGGAAATAATTATGTAGACTTGTACGTAAAATAAATAAATAAAATGCACGGAATATTTATAAGTGGTTCTTATCAAGATTTCACTCTGAATTTCAGAGCTCTAATGATATTTCCAGAACTTCAGAATTATATCAGTAGCTGACTGTTCTTCCCTTTTTTGATGGGTTTTATTTAGAATGCAATATGTGTTTGTGACTGATGAATTTTTAAAAGTATTTTTTTTTTAAAAAAAAAAAAACAAAACCACAAAACAGTGTGCTATTTCAGTTCATATCTTGCTTTCTTTTTTTTTCCCCTAGAAGGTTACTGAGGCCTACTGGCACATACAGACCATTGAATAAATCATAGGAAAGAAAGGAATACTGATATGATAGCAGGATAGCATTGGGATTTCTCCTCTCTCTGTGTGTTGTCATATAATTAGTGTATAAGTCTGCACTGCTGTGAACCAGGAACCTGTATTGGGTGGGTGTGTTAGTTGCACTAAGCTACACATGTGCCAATTCAGAAATTAATTTTAGACATCCGTCCAATTAAAAAGAAAACCAGCAGAGCAGAATGTGTGACAGAGTGATTCCGAAGCAGGATAATGGAATGGTGAATATTTACTCATCCCTAGTAAATACCAAACACAGTGGACATTGGGAAGGGAATGTGAAACAGCCATTGTGGGCTATTTTAAATATGACACCAGCTGTTGACTCTGTGCTTCTAAAGTGTCCTGAAATAGCTCCGTATAATTTGATGGCATGTGCTGGATGTGAAGACATGGTTTCTTGTTCCATAAGTTCTCCTTGTGCCAGAACAATATATATAATGTGGAGATCACTCCAAGGGCACTTGATGTGTTTTCTTTTCTGTGGCATTCCAGTTGCTGTTAGCCGTGTGAGCAGAGCAACATGTCCTGGAAGGAATGTAAATGGTGAAATAGCTTAGCTATGTGTGCTAAGCTTAGGAGAAGCAGGAAGACTGATCCCTGTTGGTGTCACAATGAGAGTGATGTGGGAAATCTGGACCCATTTTACATTGCACAGTTATAGTGCTATGACTCCACTCCATCTGTCATGGCAACATCTTATGGAATCCTGAGACTGACCGATGAGGAAGAATTTCAATTGCAGACACAAGAATTCCATAAATTACATCTAGGAAAATTACAGAGATGCATCCAGAGGACTCATAGCTCTATAGCTGTAGTGTGGAACTGGAGACGAACAAGTGATTTATATCAATCTTTCAGCCTTGTACACTCAGGTGTACACTTAGAAATAATCACCTCACACACAAAGTTAGAAATGGCTTGCCCTGACTCTAAATGGCAATAATTTACTTTCTGTTGCCCTCTTATTAAAACAGAGCAGCTCGGTTCCCATGTTAAGAGGGAATAAATTCTTGTCAACAATCAGACTTGTCACTAGAACAATTGAAATCTTTGTGGAGACAGGTAGAAAAAGCTTAAAGCTGTTGCTTCTTTGAAAAGTGGTGTCAAAATCCAGGCACAACAGAGATGGCAAAGACATTTGTGTGATTGAAGAGTGTTGACAAATGTATCCATTCTATGCTGGCACTTCCCGGCACTCCTTGTGAAGCAAAGTGTCCCTTGCTTGAGAAATCTGCACATTTGTGAGGCTGGAGGTATATTTTTTGGGGGGAAGTAAAATGGATAGAAAACCATGCATGAACTTTAAAAGTGTGAATGTCAAAAAAAGTGTACCTTTGGAGAAACAGTTTTGCCACCTGGAAAAGTAAATCAAAAATATGTATGTGCATGTACAAGCACTTATGCATGCATACAGACAGAAACACAGACTTAGAGAAGACGGTGTGCAGAAATGCGTACATGAAAGGAAGTTGTGAACAAATAGATATATATTAGGTTAGGTGCATGGAACATGTGCTTTTCCAGATGCTGGAATACAACTCCCATCTATGCAATGTAGCCATTAATGTGCGGCAATGGGAGCTGTAGTTTAATAATATATGGAAGGACATAAGTTCCCTGTCACTGTATTAGGGGTAGGTGCTTCCAGATAAATAAATAAATAAATAAATAAATAATAAGCTGTATTAGGGAGTATTTTGTTAAAAGTGAGCACATATTACATACTGAATATGTGAACATTTTCTTTTCTAAAACAAACAAAAAAACAACAACCCTGCAATATACATAGGAATGGGATTTCGGGAACATTACAAAACTCAGTGTTATCAAAAGCAACAGATCCATCTGTAATTGTGACATGTGCCACTCCACAGTCTACAATTCATGCAGAAGGCAAGGCAAGACTTTCTTTTGTGTAAGAACCAATCATTTCAAGAGATATAAGGGTACCTGGCTGGTATAAACCAAGCCCAGAGCTCTACATACAAAAAACATATTGCAGAAGAATATTGGTAATCCTGTGAATATATTATTGTTTCCACTGCCTTTAGTGATTTTAGAAATTGAGCTCCTGAATACAGAAACAGGACTGCTGGTGTTTGTATTGTTGGCTTCTGAAATATATAAAACATCTTTAATTTCTGCTAGTCTGAGCTAGCTGTCAAATATGGTATAGGCATACTGACATAAACCTGCACTTTTAGCAAGCCTATGTGCTTATTTGTGCATGTCCATCTCTCTCAATTCCTGTGCTCAGTTGGAGATTTTTCCAACTGTGATTTTTGTAGTCAGTGATGGCTACCATGTAAATTTACCTATACTCTTTCAGCCAGTGATGGTGCATAAAAAAGCCTGGGATTTGATCTGACAACTGACCCTGAATCATTAATTTCACAAAACTGCCAAAGTGTCAGGAAAGAGCCTGGCACAATGAGATCAAAAGCGAACTCTTGATTTGCTTCAGTAATGACATACAGTCAGCCCTCCATATCCACTGATATTTTACCCATAAATTCAAGCATACATGGCTTGAAAATATTTTTAAAATATGTAAATTTCAAAAAGCAAACCTTGATTTTGCCATTTTATATAAGGGACACCTTTTACCGTGCCATTGTATTTAATGGGACTTGAGCATATGTGGATTTTTTAACTTAAATTGTCATTGTGTTTACAATATTCATAGAAGCAAGAAAGTGATACATGCTATCTGACATTAGTATAATTTTCTTGTTAATTTTCAAGAGAGCTCTGGGACAATTTTTTTTTTTAAATCAAATAAGTCTGTTTGGTTTTTTTTCCGCTCAAGGAGGCTTACACTTCAATTATTCTCTTCTGACATGTTTCAATGGGAACTGAGATTTAAAACCTCCATTACAAAAATGTATGAAATGTAAATCCAAGCGGCCATGACTGACATTCTTTTTAAAAGCAATCACAAATTACATTTCTGTTAGAATGACAGTAGATTAGTTCCTTCCTTCACCATGTCTAGACTTTAATTCAATGAAACCTGAAATCTTACAGATTTAAGAATCTGTTGTAGGTCTACAATAGGTAATCTCTTAATATGTTTAATTTTTCAATTAAGAACCGCTATAAGGGTATCTGGATTCAATGAGTGATAGATTACAAAAAACACCCTATATTTAATACTTTGCACTTAATACTGAGAATGGTAAGCATTATCCTGAGTCCTGTATCGCACAGGGGAGAAGGCCTCTTATAAAATAATCCCTGCTTGCTATAAAACACATGGACTTCATCTAAAAGCAACCATAGGAAAGGACATGTTTCCACTAGAGCTAATCTTTTTATTTATGTAAATGTATTCAATTTAATCAATTAACATATTTGTGTGTGTGTGTGTTTCTTACTGGTGTACTGTGACTAATTTTGGATATATTGATTGAGGCTGATCTCCTCCTCCATACTTTGGAATTCAGTTTTCCTTATTACTTAGTTGCCACATGTTGGATTTCTTGGGAAATTGTTTGATTTTCTGTTTTAAATTAGTCTAATTTTAGAGTATTGTCACCTGACAAGCAGAAGAGTACTGAAAGTGCTGCAAAGTTACCTTCAAGAGGGCTAAAGTAAGCTGAGTTAAGACATAGTTCTACAATGTATCTGAAATCACAGTTGTTATGCAGGACCTAGCTGGTCATTACTCCAACACAACTAGTTTTGAAGTCTAGCAACCTTTGAAAGACCAGATTCCTTCCTTTCCCCAGAGTGTATAAAAAGCCCTCTTTGTTTGCTCTCTCAGTTTGCACCTGTGGGGGTCCTCATGCAGATGGGCAGAGTTTGGAAAAATTACTTTTTTTTACTATACTATAATTCCCAGAATCCTTGTCAGTAGCAGCGTTGGCTGGGGGGCATCAAGGATAAGTTGTCCAAAGAAGCAACATAGTCTGGTTGTATGGTGTGGAGAGTCTTGGCCAAGGGATACAGACTCAGAGCAATCTTATGTGACCTGAAGCTGAAACTGAAGTGGAGTAGATCTGGCCCATGCTATACAGATTTTAGAAATGATGTATAATGGGAAGTAAATATATGAACACATTGCCTTAAATAGTTTATTTATCATTCCAAAAGATAATATTCCACAATCTACTTTTTCCATCAGGGGAAAGGGGCTTTGGAAAAGTGACCCTTAAAAAAAGAAATGAAAACTTTCTGCTCCCACTCCAGGCTTTCATATCATTAGCTATGGCTACTGAGAACTGCAGTCCAGCAACAACTGGAGAGTGGTACAGATTTCAACTCCACTATATTCTAAATGTAGAATAATAATAATAATAATAATAATTTCTTACCAGCCCCTCTGAGCAAAGAATCGGGGTGGGGTACAACATGTTAAAACATATACAGTTAAAATCCTCCAAACATACCCACCTCCCTCCCCTTAAAACAGTATTAAATTAATCATGATTCAAACAATCAAGATTTAAAATACATATTCATTCAAAATCCCATGTAGGCGGCCAGATGGGGGCAGGGGGGTCATCAGACGGTGGAAAATTAGTTACTATCCAGGAAGGCCTGCCGAAAGAGATGCGTCTTAGTCGCTTTTTTGAAGCCTTCCAAGGTTGTAATAAGACACATCTCATCCGGCAGGTTGTTCCACAGCCTGGGAGCAATAGCAGAAAAGGCCCTCTGGGAGATCTGTGCCAACCTAGTTTTCTGAAGTTGTAATGGGTTCCTCCCAGAGGACCAGAGTGTACGAGGGGGCTCATGTGGGAAGAGGCGGTCTCTAAGATAAGTTGGACCCAAGCCATGTAGGGCTTTAAAAGTCAAAGTCAACACCTTGTACTGTGCCTGGAAACTGATTGGCAGCCAGTGGAGAGATTTAAGCACTAGTGTTATATGCTCTCTCCTCGATGTTCCAGTGACTAGCCTGGCTGCCATGTTTTGAATCAGTTGAAGTTTCAGGGTTAGGCACAAGGGTAGCCCCATGTAGAGTGCGTTACAGTAATCCAGACGTGAGGTGACCAGCGCATGTACCACAGCCTCCAGGTCCTTCATCTACAGGAGAGGGCGCAGCTGGCGGATCAGCTGAAGCTGATAACAAGCACTTCTGACCAATGCATTCACCTGACATGTCACGTGAAGCGATGAGTCTAGAAGTGCCCCCAGAATGTGAACAGAGTCCTGTGAGGAGAATCTGACTCCATCCAGGACTGGAAGATGTATTCCCAGACCTGGTTTTGGGCCAGTGACTGTCAGTACCTCCATTTTGTCAGGATTTAGCCTCAATCTATTTTCCCATATCCAATCCATTACCACTGAGAGACAGTCTTTGAGAGGAGAGACACCATCTGAGGTCTGGGCAGATGATCTGGTCATGGAGAAGTATATCTGAGTGTCATCAGCGTACTGATGACACTGAGCTCCATGCCTCCGAATGATCTCACCCAGCAGCTTCATATAAATATTAAATTGCATCGGAGACAGTTGGCCCTCCTTAGCCACAGATTCTTTATACACGGCTTGAAAATATTCCAAATAAGTATAAATTCCAAATAGCAAACTTTGATTTTCATTTTATATAATGGACACCATTTTGTAGTGCCATTATATATAATGGGACTTGAGCATCCATAGATTTTGTTATCCACCAGGGAGTCTTGGAACCAAACCCCAGAGGATAACAAGGACCCACTGTATCTGCATGTGCATCTTCTGCTGATAGAAAGGGTTTTTGTGGTCTGAAGGGGAGACTTTTCTGATTCATCTTTCCCTTTGCAGTCCCTTAGTCTGCTACAAAGTGTGGGGTCCTCTGGAACAGCATAGGAAGGCCAGAATTTGCAAAATCATTTTCTTTTCATGGAGGCATCTACTGAAACCAAGAGACTTCCATAGACAGAGACTCACAATTGGAAATAACCCCTAAAGTCAAAAACAGAGTAGGGGAAAGCCAGCTCTGGAACCCTGCATATAGCACTCATTTTGCTGGGTCCAAGGGGAGGAGACCTACTATAGGATCACATCACAGTGCTGCAATGTTGAGTGTAAGGGGGCAAAGCCACATGATTTATTATGCTCTGATCATCCCCTCCACTTCCTTGTGGGATCTGGTAATGGGCCCACCCAGCCACACTTTGTGGAGTGTAAGCATTGCTGGTTGCTTTTGGGCTGGATAGGAACTCCCCCCCCCCCTTTTCTGTGGGTTTTTGCCTACCGTACACTGTATCTTAGGAAACTGGCAATTGGCTTGGTGGATCTGCAAACAGGTGGTTACATCTCAGGGAGTGGTGCAGAAAAGAATGATTATGGTAAACACATCTGGCATCAATTTTGGTGAAGGAAAGGCTTCTGGAGATGTCTCTTCAGGTCATAGGATAATGGTGGTGGTGGGAAAAGAGACCATTCTTAGGGTTGTGCCCCCATATTAAGTCATATGACCTGAGGGAGGAATTCCCAGGGTTTGCCTTCCATTAGGGCTGGCCAGGTATTTTGGGGTCTCCTTGGGGCTCTGATGTTAACCCAGGGAAAGCTGAAGAAGGGTCTGGTGAAGACCTACTGACCAGTTTGTACAGAGCTTTAAAGTAGTTGAATAGTTTCATAGGTCTGTAAAGTGGCCCTTTTTCGTGTTCTTGTATCTGGTGTCTTTATTCCAATTGTGAGTCAGCAAATAAATTACTTATAGTGATACCTACTTTTTACACCTTTACTCTGTTCTGAAATCTGCTTTTATACACACGTAGACGCCTCCAACTGGTCCAATTTGGCATAAGCAGTATTTATTTTATTTAAAGTACTTATTAATCCTCTGCTGTCCCATTTTTCCAGTTGCTTTTAAAATGTCCCTGCTTCTCTTTTCTTCTCTCACTTCCTTTCCTTTTCTTCAGTTTGCTTAAATTAGTGCAAACAATTGAATACAATTGCCAAGGGCAAAAGGAGTTTGTGCTCAATTAACTCAACAGGAGGGAGAAGAGAGGAGAGGAAGGTATAGCATCTTGCCTTCCCAGTAGGCTCAGGCAAAAGCAAACTACTGCAACCTCTCCTAGCTTGTGTATTCCTCCTCACTGACAATTTTTACATCCTGATCATTCTCTGACATTGGCTACACATGCCCCATTTTTCATCTGAGAAATGTTTGAAGGTATGATATCCTAAAGTTAGGCAAAAATCAATACAAGAACAAGAGAGAGGCAGAGGGAATTCTATAGAAATAGAGACTTGACAAAACACACGTTCTCCTATTGCTTTAATACATCATAATGCCACTTCAGCACTTCTGGGAGCAGGATACAATGGTTCATTTAGTAGGACTGAACCTCTTTTTTGTCTTCGAGAGGATTTGTGGGATATTCAAACAAAAGAAAAGTTGTGGGGAAAACGGTGGCTGTTATTTCAGGGTGGAGTGGGTGAGGGGGTGGAAAGAGTACTTCAACACAAGCGAACCTGGTGAGTTTCTTCTTTATCCCTACAAAAGTAACTTACATGTTTTTGCCATTGTTTTGTGTACCCGACTGGGTAGGAGAAAACCTGCTTGGCTGATGTAATTGAAACATGAGAGGGATTTTGAAAACACATCAGCTGGAGGCACCTCTTCAAAATGCTTAAGCAAATTGTTTTTGTCAGATGTAAAATAACAGCATGCATTCCCACTTAGAATGTGTAGACGTTCGGAAGTAATCTATCACGTCTCTAGTGGGATAGATCATGCATTGATCTTCGGGTGAGGGAGATCTCCTAATTCCTGAGTGCTGCGGGCACAAACAAGAAATGAAATGAGTGGATTAAACATGTCATCCCATTGAAAGTCATTATATATTCTGTTTATGCAAGGAGGGTTTAGCAATTGCTAATGTTGCTTTAGATATGGCAAGAGAAGGAGGGGTGAAACCATACATCACAAACCTGCTGCCTCTAGTAGGACCCAAAATATTATTTCCTTCATCAGATCTCTGTAAATAATACAACCATCCATCTTTCAAGGAACAAGAAGGTGACCTACAGGACTGCATTTTTTAAAATTACAATGACATTGTATCATTGGAAAGCCATACAAATCTGTGGAAATATGCACTGATCATATATTCAAAATATGCTGATAGAATAAGTAAAACTAGGCCTTTGTCACCTGTCACCAAACAAGTCAAGTATAGGAGTATAAATCCTTTCTTTGACACCTGTGAGACTGGGAGTTATTTCCTGCAAACAGAATTCTTGCATTTGAGGTTAGTTTTGCACAAATGTCTTGAATTGTGCAAAACTACAACAGCTGCTGCACAGTTTCCTGGACTTTTATAAATTAGGAACATTAGATGGATTGTTTGCATGTTTTTCATTAACCAGGCAGTCCTTCTGTGTTCACTTTGTGTGTTTATATTGTTTCACAAATGGAAAAGACAGCAATTTTGCAGAGTTTATGTATAAACTATAGAAACAATGACTCACAAAGCTCACTATGCTTGTAGTTTTGTTCTTACATTGAAGAAGAGAACTGTCATGGATGTTGGGGATGTCCTGAAAGATTGTCTCATCATACTAAGACAAACCCTCCTGTCAAGAATGAGAAATTTTGCAAATATTCATTATACCCCTCATCAGATGCTGGCCTTCCTGGTATTCTAAAGATGGATGAATCTGTCCATTTTAGTTTCTCTTTGTTTCTACACATATGCACACACATATATGGATTTTTAACATATATATATTTTTTTGCTGTATAGATTTTTGTACAAAGCTTTCACTTATGACAAACATTTCCATCCACTGTTCCACAATGTCTGTGTTTTTGTAAGTAACTTTGTTCAGCGAAATACAATGTGAAGTCCAGGAAAATACAAACTGAGTGACAGTTTGGTTCTATTTTGCATGTTGATTTGGGGATTTAATATTTGGTGAGCTCCTTTCACTGGGAGAATCTGAAAACATTTCTTCACTGCTATAAGGCATCCCCTTGCACACACATACACTTGTATTACCAAGTGAGCAGCTACAAGATGTTGTCTCTGTATCTGTGAGGTACTACACTGTGGGCTTGATGTGATACACCTGTTTTAAATTGTGCTGTTTAAATAGTATGTAGGGGGTCATGACAATAATGTGGGATGGTATCATACATGTTGGATCCATCAGTGGTGGGGTTATTTATCTAAATAGGAAGAAACTGGATAGAGTTTTCTTATCACACCTGATTAAAATGGTAACCATTGGATCTACCTATTGTATGATTGATAGTCCTTTAGTGTTTTATATAGGTCAAAAGTTTCCATTCCAATGTTCTCTGTCTGTTATTGTTGTTACTATCATCGTTCTCATTTTAATTTCTGCTGCTACTCCAGACTCAGTGGCATGTGTCTTATTTGTCTCTTATACATCATTTGGTGCTTTTCAGTTTGCTGATAATAGTTTTTTCAAAAGTGATTTCAAACATGAAGTTTACACACACAGTGCATACATCAGTAATATATAATGCCAAAATAAACCAAACTTCTTCACACCAATGCTGCATCAAACTTTAAGCCATGCGGAAATGATGGCTGTGTTCTAAAATGAGCTGTGCCAGTATAAATGGCACATTTAAAAACTTTGTTTTCATTCATGCTTGTATAAGAATCAAGAAATTGCCTGCATCACTTCCTATTTAACCCTTTTTACACATTTCAGAAGTGAGTTCCACTTTTTCAGAATTTTTCTGTTAAGTATAGATTTCAAATATCTGCCAGGAGATAGCAAAAGCATGCAAAATGAGAAAACAAGTGTTCTTTTGATAAGCCTACAAGAGTTCAGGGAAGATTCTCTTCCCAAATCAGCTGGTATTTGAAGTTATAATGCCTCAGGCCATGAAGGTTTGAGTAACTAACTATGGGTGGCTTTTGTTTCTTTGTTTGCATACCTTCTCTTGTACCTTGTAAAAATTAGAATATTAAATGTGCTGATTTTCAGAGGGCTATCTGAGCTAGCTTCATGTATTGGTTTGAGTGCTGGATTATGACTCTGGAGACCAGGGTTTGAATCCTCTCTCAGCCATGGAAACCCACTGAGTGACCTTTGGAAAGTCACACTCTTTCAACCTCAGAGAGGGAGAGGCAAACCCTCTGAACAAATCATGCCGTGAAAACCCCATGCCTTACAGTTGTCATAGGTCAGAAACGACTCAAAAAAAACCAACCATTTTGTAACACTTGAATGACAGATTAATTTATTATAGTGTCTGTTTTTGTAGCCTGAATGCTCTTTTATGAAATAGAGTAATTTATGCTCAGCTGTAGATATATGATACGTAATTAGTGTTTAGGGGTGATGGCTAGTGGCTCTAGGATCATTTGGGTGCTAAATGTGCTCTGGATTTTTTTGAATTCTACCCCCTCATAAGGCCAGCAGCTTGGATTACTCTATTAAAATTCCAACTAAAACCCCAAAGAGATTCAGCACCCCACTGACAGCAGAACTACCCAGCAGCTGCTATCAGGGGGAGAGAAAACAACAGGGTTAGAGGAAATGAGATGCAGAAAGTACAGTGACAATTCACAGCAGTCATTCACAGGACAAATATCTTGGCACTGGATACATTTATTAATATGTAGTGCAATTAAAACACACACACACACACACACACCAACACACAAAAGACCCACTCTGACCCCAGTTTCAGCTGAATGCAATATAACTGAACTTCTTGATGACTGCACTTCAGCATTTTCTCATTTTAGTAAACTTTTGCAATTCTTTTCCTCAAGAACCGGCACTTTAAGGTCACTTGACGAGTGTCCTGGGAGGCTGAAATGCTCCTCTCCTGTATTCTTTACACAGTCAGCTCTGTGTACATTGTAAAAATATACGCCCAAGAATTCAGTGGGAAATGGACATGCTTTGCATGATAAGGAATGCCTGAGTCAATTGATGCATGTAGAAAGCAAATGCAGAACTTTGAAAGTTATATCTGAAAAAGAATTGGTTACAGTTCTAGCTTCATGGCCCCCAAAACAACCTTGGCTTGAAAATAAATTATTATTATTATTATTATTATTAGTAGTAGTAGTAGTAGTAGTAGTAGTATAAATGCAACTATGATAATCAGACTGATATTAATTATGGAAATGGGTAAGTAAAATTGCTTCTTTATTTCTTCCCTCATTCTTGTGCTTACATTTTGTAAGCAGAGATTTTTGTCTGTTAGTTGTGATATAATTTGTCTCATGGACAAATCAATGAACAGTATATATTAATGATGGCAAAAAAGCTGTTTCATCTTATGTCCTGTAGGTATGTCTTGCCTTTTGTTGCTGTTATAGTGTCGATTGTGCATTTTAGATAAATGTGAATTTGATATAGTAAGCATTTTTAAAGATTCTGTCACTTCAAAAAGTCTTTGGAATCTACTAATAAAATTAATAATATATAATACAAAGCATAAAACTTTGGGCAGCGACTATTGTCATCAGGTCAAGAGCCCAAGACTGGGAAGTCTATTTATACCTGTTGGTGCTCTTGGATCTCTCTGCGGCTTTTGATACAATAGATCACTCCATCCTTTTAGATTGCCTGAGAGAGTTGGGGATCGGTGGCACCGCGCTTTGGTGGTTCCATTCCTTCCTTTCCGGCAGATCTCAAAGGGTGAGACTCAGGGACAGCTGCTCTTCCAAAATCGAGATCAGTTGTGGCGTCCCACAGGGCGCGATTCTGTCCCCGATGTTATTCAACATTTATATGAAGCTGCTGGGTGAGATCATTCGGAGGCATGGAGCACAGTGTCATCAGTACGCTGATGACACTCAGATTTATTTCTCCATGACCAGATCGTCTGCTCAGACCTCCGATGGCGTCTCCCCTCTCAATGACTGTCTTGCAGCGGTAATGGATTGGATGAGGAAAAACCAATTGAAGCTTAATCCAGACAAAACGGAGGTGCTCACAGTCACAGGCCCGAAACCAGGTTTGGGAATACAACTTCCAGTCCTGGATGGAGTCACACTCTCCTCAAAGGACTCTGTTTGCAGTCTGGGGGTACTCCTTGATCTGTCGCTTCACATGACAAGTCAGGTGAATGCGACGGTCAGGAGCGCTTGTTACCAGCTTCGGCTGATACGCCAGCTGCGCCCTTTCCTGGAGAGGAGGGATCTGGAAACTGTGATACATGCGCTGGTAACCTCACGTTTGGACTACTGCAATGCACTCTACTTGGGGCTACCCTTGTGCCTAACCCGGAAACTACAACTGGTCCAAAATATGGCAGCCAGGCTTTTGGCTGGAGCATCTAGGAGAGAGCATATCACCCAGTGCTAAAAGCTATCCACTGGCTGCCGATTAGTTTCCGGGCACAGTACAAGGTGTTGGTTTTAACCTTTAAAGCACTTCATGGCTTGGGTCCATCTTATCTAAGGGACCGCCTCTCCCCATACGAACCCCCCAGCACACTTCAGTCCTCTGGGAGGAACCTACTACAGCCTATGAAGACCAGACTGGTGCAGACCTCTCAGAGGGCTTTTTCGGCTGTCGCCCCCAAGTTGTGGAATGACCTGCAGGATGAGATGCGCCTCATTCCATCTTTAGAAGGCTTCAAAAGAGCCCTAAAGACGCATCTCTTCCAGCAGGCCTTCCCAGAGGAAATTAACACCCCCAGGTCCACATCTAGGCCTTAAGGGTCTCTTAGGCCCTTTCCCTGCACTTTATCCCCATACAACCTAAGCCTGGGTCCACTCCCTGCTATTGTATATTGCTATTTTAATTATTTATGCTTTTAACTTTATTATGATTTAATGCGCTTTTAAGGGAGGGTGGTAAGGGTAAGGAAGGGGTATTTTAGTCTGTCATTGTTTTTAATTCTGTTGTACTCCGCCCCGATTGCTTGTTTAGAGGGGCGAATTAGAAATAAATATTATTATTAATATTATTATTGGCAAATTTTATGGCAAAACCTGGCCAAAACTTTGAACTGCAAAGATACAAGAAAACATTGCATTCTTAGAGCAAAACAGTTTGCAGTCTTTTCCAGAAAGGCTAACTTTGTTTCAAGCACAACATAAAATTGAACATATAACCTTTCCACTGTATCCTAAATGCAGTCAAAAAATTATTATTTGATTTTTCTTCTTAAACAGAGAAGTCTTTACTGACTGGGAAGACTCTCTTTATGAGAAGTGAGTAGAGATTGCCCTTTAAAAAGTCTGCCTTTTTTACTCACCTTGTTGAACTCAATGACACTTGTTTTAGAGTAGATGTGTAAATGGCTGAGTTGAGATCAAAGTTGAGAAAGCAAGAGGTCCTGGCTTTCGAGTATGAGCTCACTAATGGAGAAAATGACAAACCCTCAAGTGTCTATGGTTGTCAGTGGTATGAATAGCACAATTCAATAGAAGTTGATTGCACTAGGTATGTTAATTCTCTCATGCAAGCTTCTGGTAATTCATAATTTGTGTAGGCATCTAGAGGGGGGATGTGCAAGATGTAATTAGAACAACTGATAAAGCATAATGAGCGAAAGTCTGCTCTATCATCAAAGGTCTGGATTTCATATTTCTTTAAATTAAAGCCAAGCACTCAGCAATATATAAAATCAAGATAATTAAAACTTGTTTTTGTAGTTTGGTCACTCTGCCTGCAATCTTGCTGATTTTAGTGGTATTTTATTAATGATATCCCTAGAGAAAATTGTAGCAGCTTGGAAATTAATCAAATATTAATGACGAACAACTAAAGGGATGCATATAGTTCCAGTTTAGAACTGACTGACCTGAATGAATGTTCTGAAAAATTTTCTTGTGTTTTGCCGGAGAACATATATCACAAAATGTGAATGTAGTTCAGAAGAAAGGGGACATAATGAAAATGAAGACTTAATGGTGGGTTTTTACAGCACGTTAATACTGTGTTTAAAATTTCAGCAGAAAATATTGATATAGTTGACTCAACAGGATCTTTATCCTTGTACATAAAAATGGCCTTGCCACACAGGTTGTGACTCCCTAGAGAGACCAGGAAAACTAATGTCCCCAGATGCTCCATGAGTCATCTTTTGAAAGATGCAGGGCGATAGGATACATCACACAGGGGGATACATCACCCAGTCAAAATGATTCTCCTAGGTATGCATTTTAGGAAGGTGAACCAATCTTCCTAAATCACTCATTTTCTAGAGAGGTTATTTTTGTTTCTCGAGATTTTGTTAACCAAAATCTACAAGATTTCTTGCTTCAGTGGTCCATCAGCCAGTCCTCCTCATGCTGGAAGCAAGAAATCTTGCAGTGGTAGCAAAATCTTACAGATTTTGGTTAACAAAATTGGGAGAAACCTCTCTAAAAATTGTGTGTGTGTGTATGTGTGCATGTGTGGTCAGTCAGTCAGCCAGTCCTTCTCATGCTGGAAACAAGCTTTCTCGACTCATTGAAAATGTGTGTGTGTGTGATTCTTCTATTTTTTAAAAAAAAAATCTAAGCAATAACATAGATATTTGCTTATATGTTCAGCTTACACAATCTGTGTAGTCTCAGTAATTGACAAAATTTGCACAAACGGTATTTCCCAAATGTGAATGCTCTCTTGAGAGTGAAAGAAAATAGCTCGCTGTCTCTCACAGGCAAGGAGGAGAAAAAAGTGAGGGTCCTCATTCTCATGTGCAAAAGCAACACAGATGAGGAGGTATATCCTCTCTCTGTGAATGAGAGAGAAAGAGAGTGCGGTAAAAAGCTGTCACCAGAGTTGGGAATGGAATCTAAAAGAAGGCTTAGTAATACCGAAAAAACATATCCAGTGATATGTTTGGTTGGTTGGGCCAAAATGCAGTAATACCCAGTGGCAGGTGTGAGCCGCTATGTCAGTGGGGCAGTGAATCTGAAGTTGTGAAGGAACTGTCCAGGGTTCTGATCCCTATCTCCAGAATAATGTCCATCGGTTTAGACAGATCTTGTAAAATTCAGGCTAAACCCTAGAGCAAACACATTGCCCCACTGGCATAGGATCCAGAAGACTGCTAGGATTATTTACAAAGCTAGCAAAAACATCCTCACTGGAAGTGACACCCCAAATACCCCTGAAAATTGCATTAAGAACAAGTAGAAGCTTTTTAAAATGAACAACATATGACTCTTAGGGAGTCCTTGGGTTGCATTCACATTGCAGAAATAATGCAGGTTGACACCACTTTAACTGCTTTGATTCAGTGCTGTGGAATTCTGGGAATTGTAGTTTGTTGTGGCACCAGAGTTATCTGAGAAGGCTGTATGTCTCACAAAACTACCATTCTCAGAATTCCATACCACTGAGTCATTGGCAGTTAAAGTGGTGTCAACCTGGATTAATTGTGCACTGCAGATACAGCCTTAGAGTGACCTTTTGACATACATCAAAACCGGATTTGTAGATTTGGTTATACTTCTTGAATACAAATAAAATAATTTAAAATAAAATAGTTTTAAAGCAAGGGAAGTAGGCTCCTTAGTTGGAGTGCCCAGCTAGTTGGAAGCTGGTTGGTGTCTCAGTGTACAGAAATTCTTGAAAGAGGGTTAATTAAACATGTTAATTAAACAATTTTCTAGGCCTTTGTTAAATTAACAGGCATTCAGGGTCATTCATTCAGATTGGCAATGTTCCATAGAGTGTTTTGATATATGTGGGAAACATGTGCTATTTAAAGAAAAGAGAACAACAGAATTCAAAGGTTGGCCCACTTCTTTGAAGACTAACAACTCATTTCAAATTCTTCTGAACTCACACCCTTTTACTGAGTGTTCAGCACTTGTTTAGTTTAGAAACGTTTGATCATTTAGCAAATTAACATTGCTGGGGCTTCTGAAGGGGATGTGTTAGTCAAGCCAATTCAAATAACACAAAGGCAAATGTATTAGCAGAGCTTACCTTTACTGACAGTAGATTCCACACGATTCATTGATTCCTTTGCTGGGATTTCTTTGTACTAGAAGGAATGGAGCTTTAGTTATCCTGATGTTATAGAGTGGCTAGTGTGTGACAGCAAGGATTTAGTTTGCTTGGCCTGACCTCTAGTTATCTGTTCTTGCAACCAATTCCCAATCAGTTGGTATGACTTTCTTTTTTTGCTGCTGTCACTAACTATGAATGGCCAAATATAACAATTTAGATTTTTCTATTTCTCATTGTTCAGTCATACAGCTGTTCCATCCTGTTTTCTCAACAGTTTGCATACTTTAAAAAAAACTGTACAAGAAAAACTTTTATACATCCATCATATGCAGTTTTCTCCTAAAAGCATTGTTGTATGTAGTGCTACATACATTTCCACAAGCAAAATACTCAGTATAATACATTTCTCGTACATTTCCTGCTAAAATATACTCATTTTTTGAAAGTCGGAGAACTGCATCATATAGTTGTCAGAATAATGCATTGTTGTGCATCACATAGTTCCCAGAAGCGTTAATACCAAAAGTTAACAGCTTTCTTGCATCAGGTTTTGGGAAGCGCACACTTTAACATTTGTATTTCATGAAACTTTTTGTTTTCTTTTAAATTTGGTGTAAGCTGCTTTGAGTCCTGAATTGGGGGAAATGGTGTGATATAAATAAATATTGTTGTTGTTGTTGATGATGATGTCAGGTGAACAAACATTTTTGTCACTTAACTCACATGATGCTGTTTCAAAGAAATCACTACACTTGAGCATTTGTCTTCTTAACGTACATAAGAAAGAATAATTTTTAAAGACAATCTGTAGGGAATGACTATATATATATATATATATATATATATATAGTATATTTAAAGTTTATTGTTGTTGTTAGCTGCCCTCAAGTTTACCTTGACTCATGGCAACCCTATGAAAGACACATCTCTAAGACTACCTGTTCTCTACTGCTCTGCTCAGGTCTTGTAGGTTTAGGCCCATGGATTCCCTGACTGACTCTAACCATCTGGCATAAAGTCCACCTCTCTTTCTGCTTCCCTCAACCTTTTCCAGCATGATTACCTTTTCTAATGAATCACGCCTTCTCATGATGTGGCCAAAGTATGACAACTTTGTCATCTTGACTTCCAGGGAGATTTCTGGCTTGATTTGTTCCAGGACCCATTTGTTTCTTTTTCCTTTTTCTTTTTTTGGCAATTCACAGTGTCCTCAGCACTCTTCTCCAGCACTGCATATCAATTGAGTTGATTTTCTTTCTAGCTACTTTCTTCACTGTCCATCTCTCACATCCATAAATTGTGATGGGGAATACCATGGCTTGGACAATTCTAAATTAAATGTTCAGTTGTATATCTTCTAGGATTTTGTCTAGTTCTTTCATAGCTGTCTTTCCCATCCCGAATGTTCTTGTGATTTCTTGTCTGTGGTCTCCATTCCGATCAGTGTTTGATCCAAGGTATGGGGAATCTTTAACTATTTCAATTTCCTCAGTATCTAGGATGAATTTATGCAAATCCTCCATGGTCATTATTTTTGTTTTCTTTATTTTCATTAGTAGGCCTACCTTTGCACTTTCTTCTTTGATTGTATTTAATAATTGTTTCAATTCTATTATTCTTTCCACTGGTAGTATGGCATCATTTGCATACCTTAGACTGTTTATGTTCCTTCCTCCTATCTTCACTTCCTTCCCCTGTGTCTTACGCTGCTCTGTGTATGTTATTTTCTGTGTACAAGTTGAACAAGTAGGGTGATAAAATGGATCCTTGCCTGACTCCTTTGCCCATTGAGAGCCATTCTGTTTTTCTGTATTCTCTTCTTACAGTAGCCTCTTGTCATGAGTTAAAGATTCCTCATCTGGACTATCAAATGTTGGCAGCCCCATTTCTTTGAGAGCATTTCATAACTTTTTTGGTCTATACTGTCAAAGGCTTTGCTATAATCTCTAAAGCACACATTTATTTTCTTCTGGAATTCCTTGGTGTGCTGCATTAACCATCATATGTTTGCAGTGTGGCCCTTAGTTCCTCTTCCTTTCCTGAACCCTTTTTGCTGAGTTTATTTTGTTGAAAACAAGGTGCTGTAATCTAGACAAAATAAAAGGCAATTAAGTTGTCTTTGGCAATCTACCATGTGCTATAGTTGCAATATGATTCATTGGCAGAGCCACATTGATTGCACTTATTTCATCTTTTGGATAATAAGATTTTTGCTGTTTTTTTTTTTTTTAATATTTCCCATAGGGTACACAGGATATAAACCAAATGTTAAATAGTAGAGGAGAATCTGAGTTTATGGCACTTAATTTATGAAAATCCCACAGGGTTTTTTTTTTTAAAAAAAAGGCATGTAGAAGACAAGTACAAACTAGAATAGACAGGAATGAATTGACTTCTACAGGAATAGTCAATGTCACAGGCCTAACTGAACTATTTCCTTTAACATAGTATTCCAAGAGATAGGTGTGGCCTGAGGACTACTCAATTTCACACACCTTACATTTGATATTAGTATTTTCTCTCTCTTTCTCCCTAGTGACAAGAAATAGGAGAAAGAATTTTGTTATAGCTATTCTGTTTCTTCTTTCCAGAACATTCTAGGAGAAAGAAGTGAATGGATAAACGCACCAGCTTCTTCTTGTCTTGTCTTTCTCTTTGGGGCTAGAAATGGAGCTTGGCAAACCTCCTCTGAACAAATCTTGTCAAGACAACCTAATGATAGGTTCACCTTAGGGTTGCCACAAGTTGAAAATATCTTGAAGGCACACAGCAACAACAACATAGACCTGAATTAATTAGGAAACATGTAGGGCCTGAAAAGGGGAGCCTTAATGCTGTGATTTCTTACCCATCACTGTAGATAGGACCAAAAGTAAGCTCTTCTCTGCTGTAATTTATCATCTGCATCCATTATATCAAATAAGATTGTCTTTTACATCACTGGCTCATGCTCGTCTTGGCAATATCTGGATCTCTTGGGGAAGTTTGGCATGGATCCAACCCAAGTTTGGAACAAGCAAGTAAAAAGAGTTTTAGTTTTCTCACAGCAGGCTGAATTTGCCAATTTGTTCATCAGCTATGAAAGAGGCTTTTAGATGGCTTTTAGATGGAAGAGATGGTTAAATGTATTCATCCAGTCCCCAGCTGTTCTGGGAAATGGTACTCAAGTTAACAAACATTTTCAATATTCAGTAAGACAAAGGTGGTACCCTCTAGGCTGCTAGGGCAAATGGAAGAAGGAAACTCAGACAATAATAGATGGAGGCAGGATGAATAAAGAAAGAGAGACAACAAATTCTAGTATCATTCCTGTGTGGTGACATCAAGAACATTGATGCAGTACAATACAAATTACCACCAATATAATATCAGGACAAAATGCAGGATCAAAGTCTTTCTTTAGCTCTGTACTCTTTCTTTAGCTCTTTTATTTGCTTTACTTTTACAGTTGGCCCTCTTTATCCACGGATTCAACCATCCATGACTTGAATGTCTGTCTGTCTGTGTGTGTATGTGAGAGAGAGTATATACATTCCAAAAAGCAAACCTTGATTTTGCCATTTTATACAGAGGACATGATTTTACTACTACACTGTATATAATAAGACTTGAGCGTGTGGGGGGGGGGGGCTGGAACCAAACCCCAAATGGATATCAAAGGCCTACTGTATATACTGTTCCGCCTCACCAAAACAAACAAGTAAATAAATAAATAACAGCCACATTAAATCATAGGACACATTAATGGGCACTAATAGCCCAATGTGGCAAGGTTGTTCAAGTGTTAGACTAGAACTGTGGGAGACTGTGGGAGAACAGAATTCAGAGAGTATAACTAGACCAAGGTCAGCTAGTGAGCTTCCATGGCTGAGCAGAGATATGAGATAGGGTTGCCATTAGTTGGAGTTGTCTTGAAAGGAGATATAAATTCCACAGCCAGTTATGTTGACAGTAAGCAACCATATTACCATTCTTTTGCCTCTAGGACTCATGCTGCCATATCCATAACTCCAACATCTGAAATACTCCAAAACCCAAAATTGTCCACATAGTTGGCTGAGATAATGACATATTTGCTCTGAGATGGTTCGATGTTACCCAAACTTTGGTTCATTCACAAAATTATTTAATATATTATACATAAAATAAATTTCAGACTATGTTTATAAGGTGTATACAAAACATAAATGAATTTCATGTTTTGACTTGTGTCCCTTCTCCAAGACACCTTGAACAAATGTATATGCAAATATTCCATAACCCAAAACACTTTTGGCCCCAAAGCATTTCAGATAAGGGAGACTCAACCTAAGAAAGATGCTGTAGTGACACTTAGAATACATGTGCCACCCAGGTTCAGGAGAGCACTTCAGTAGAACTGCTCCTTTCAGGGATGAAAGAACACATTTTTGTTTGTTGAGAAGGTGACATACCTCTGTTCCCAGTGTAGCTAGTGCCTTCCATGTCAGTGGAGCAGTGAATCCCCTTCCAGTTTTAGGGTGAAATTTATAGGAACTCTTAAAGATGCTGAATACACTTCCAAAATAGTTCAGCCAGTAACTGCCATTCTCTTTCATTGCCCTTTCCGGCTTAACATTAAGACTGAAGCTCTGCTTAGGTACTCAGAGGTGAAAACTGTGCAGTGTGCAAGCCTTCAATTGGGTCAGCAGGGGGAATTGCAGTCATGCCCCCATGCCCCCAGCTCTCCATGTGCCTGACCTCCTCCATTAGCGCAATCTATCCTTGCCTTTGGCTTCAACACTAACAAAGTTGTCTGTCAAGTTCAAGGTGACGGTTGTGCAGGGACCGTTCCACAGGAAGGTTCACCGAACAAATATTGTTTTTGAGATAAGGTAGAGAGAGAAGTTTGTGCATCACTAGAGATTCTCTTACAAAACAGGCATTTATTAATTAACACCCCCCCCAAATCAAATGGCAGCACCTTTTTGCTAAAGAAGTCAAATATGATATTCATGTTTTCCTTTTTTATTACTCCCCCCTATATATGCATGCATGCCTATGCTCCACACCCACCCACACCCCATGCATACATATATATGTGAGAATGAATTTGGTGTGGGGAAGGAAGGGAAGGCTAAGATGGGAATGATATTTTTGGAGCATTTATTAATAATTCATTCATGAATAATCATTAAAGTGTCTGATTAAAATGTATGTTTGGCTTCAAAAGAAATGTTCCATAAAAGTTGTTTGTGTTTATATAGTTCAGCTGAACCCCCTGCCTTTCACACTCCCATTTCTCCCTGCTTGTCCACATTGCAACAGCCAAAGATGTTCTCATTCCTACATGCTCTGCATATACGAGGTCTATTAAGCCACATCGCTCAAAGCAGCATTTTTCCAAGTGTATATTATTTTCTTTGATTTATTTGTTTTCCACTTGAATCCTGCTGTATGGTTTTATCAAGATTCTCACGTTGGCCTATTAATTTGTAGAATGTTACCATAAAACACAAATACAATCAATAATTATGTTTGAAGTTACTTTTTAGCCATGAGTTTATGTTAGTCAACCACTAGCAGGTAAAATTTCCAGGAAATGCCAGTGAAGAACAGGAGGCAGCTGATGGCCGACCTTCACTGTCTCTATAAATTGCCCCTGTGGGAGTTAACGTTGGTCACTCCTTTCTTTACATATTTTAGTGAATGATTAAAATACAAATGTTGAAAATATAACAGGAAAGCCATAGAGGGGAGGGTGTATCAATGTTCACAGGTCATGTTAAAATAACATCTTCCTCACACCACAAATATTTTCTGAAATCAGATAGATCTTAAACAATTTCTAAAAAGTGACAACAAACTGACCCTGATGTCCCACGGGACACAGTTATAATGAGAATCCCCATTCAGATGACTTTTTTCTAGTGGAGGACATGGAGTAAGGCCTCTTTCTGGGATCTCCAATTACAGCCAGGCTGGTGAGGAAGAAGATATTCTGGACCAAATTCATCCAGGGCTTTAAAGTGAGTACATGTGGCCTGTGGTCCCATTCCAATGTTGCCACCCACAAAACGTCCCCAAAGCCCCCAGGCTTCTACTAATATTTATTGCCCCAATGTGTCACAAAACACATTAAAATCACCCAGAAATGCAGTGATTTTCCTGCCGCTCCATGCCTACCCCCCAACATCCAGCAAAACAGACACAAAATCAAGTTAAGCCGGAGTTGGAATTGATTTTAATTCACTTCCTGTTGTCCTTTAATGCCCAGTATAGTCTGCTGGAGTACATTGGGGGACAGCTGATCCCATATTGCAATACTGGGAGCAACTGCTGGGAGAAGCCAAATCTCTTAAGGCTAAACAAGGCTTGGAGAGGCTGCATTTTCCTTTAAGAAAGGAGAAGAAGGAGTAGGAGGAGGAGGGGGCTTTAGTCCATGTGCTTGGGTGAGATCTAATCTAATTTACTCTTGAGCCCATTGCAATACTGGGAGCAACTGCTGGGAGAAGCCAAACCTCTTAAGGCTACACAAGGCTCGGAGAGGCTGCATTTTCCTTTAAGAAAGGAGAAGAAGGAGGAGGAGGAGGAGGGGGCTTTAGTCCATGTGCTTGGGTGAGATCTAATCTAATTTACTCTTGAGCCCATTGCAATACTGGGAGCAACTGCTGGGAGAAGCCAAATCTCTTAAGGCTACACAAGGCTTGGAGAGGCACGCGCCTAACGGCGCGCGAATTTTCATTTTTCATTTTTCTTATCTAGTCAAGGAAGTTTTTAGACAATAGAAGGGAAGCTGGCCTGAAGCATCAGAGGAAGTGAATCAGAGACTTGCCTCTGGAAGGAGCTAGTAGCCAGGAGCTCACTACATACCTATAGGCCCCGTGACTTGAACTCAGTGTTAGAGCTTGGGAACAAAGACCAAGCCTAGCAAGGGAAGCCCACAGTCTTGTTTCAGTGCCTCCTTAAGACTTCTCAGTATGGACACTGAAGGCCCTGCAGCAGTCACCTGCAACATCTGTGGGATGTTTGTCTTCTTGCCTACAGATGTGGGGAACTACTCCTGCCCTAAGTGCAAGTTGGTAGCCCTCTTAGAAGAGAAAGTACAGCAGCTAGATGAGCAGATATCTGCACTCCAGCATCATAGAGAGCAGCAGATTCTCCTGAACAGAACAGGCCAGAATGTCTTGGGTGGGAAACACACAGAGGAAGTTGCTGGGGTGGAGGAGCTCACTGCACATAAAACATAGGTAGATGCTTGGAGGAAGGTCACACACAGAAGTAAGGAAACCAGGGAACGTTCTGTGAGCTGCTTGCAGCTGCAGAATCACTTTGAATCTCTCTCTGTTGACAGAGATGATGAGGAAAAGCAGCAGGGACAGCCATCAGGGACAGAGCAGGGGAGCCTGAGAATAGCACCAAAGGGAACGACCACTGCTAAGCCTCTCAGGAGGCGCGTGGTGGTGGTGGGGGACTCCTTACTGAGGGGTACCGAAGCAGTGATTTGTGGGCCTGACAAGAGGTCTCGGGAGGTGTGTTGTCTCCCTGGGGCAAAGATCCATCATGTGACAGAGAGGCTGACAAGACTTGTCAAGCCTACTGACCATTACCCCCTTCTTTTGGTTCATGTGGGAACCAATGATACTGCAAGGCACAGCCTTCAGAATATCAAAAGAGATTATGAGGCTCTGAGAAGGAAGCTGAAAGAGATGGATGCACAGGTTGTCATCTCATCTCTTCTCCCGGTGGAAGGGCATGGTCCAGGAAGGGAGAGGAAAATAGCAGAGGTAAATAACTGGCTCCGTAGATGGTGCTGCCAAGAACAGTTTGGATTCTTGGATCATGGGCTGCGGTTCCACGAGGAGGGACTTCTGGCAAGGGATGGGCTTCATCTCACGCCAGTTGGCAAAAACATTTTTGCCAACAGTCTGAAGAATCTGATCAGGAGGGCTTTAAACTGAGTTATGTGGGGGAGGGAGACAGCATTCTGGAAGGCAAAAGGGATGGAGAGAATAGTCAAAGTGGCATAGAGGGAACAAGGCAAACAGTGAAAGGACCCAAGAGTAGGAAGCAAAAAACCATGCAAAAGCAGCAAGACAAGAGGACACATGGTCTTAGATGTCTCTACACTAATGCACAAAGTATGGGAAATAAGCAGGATGAACTTGAACTCTTAGCACAACAAGGGAAATATGATATAATAGGCATCACTGAAACCTGGTGGGATGAGTCTCATGATTGGAATGTAGAAATAGAGGGGTATAACCTTTTTAAGAGAAACAGGCCAAGCAGGAAAGGAGGAGGAATAGCATTATATGTCAGGGATATTTACACCAGTGAAGAGATGCAGGAAGTCATTACTGGAAGCCAGGTGGAGAGCATCTGGATAAAAATTAAAGGAGAGGGAAATAACAGGGATGTTACTGTGGGAGTCTACTATAGACCCCCGACTCAGGCAGAGGAATTGGATGATGCCTTTCTAGAACAGATAATCACATACTCAGAAAAGAGAGATGTAGTAGTGATGGGTGACTTCAACTATCCTGATGTTTGCTGGAAGTCAAACTCAGCCAAATCCTCAAAGTCTAACAAATTCCTCACTTGCCTGGAAGACAATTTCATTGTCCAAAAGGTGGAAGAGGCAACAAGGGGATCAGCTATTTTAGATCTGATCTTAACCAACAGGGAAGACCTAGTTGATGGGGTGCAAGTGGTGGGATCCTTAGGTGGAAGTGACCATGTTCTCCTGGAGTTTGTAATACAGTGGAAGGGAGAAGCTAGGCATAGTCAGACACGCACTCTAGACTTTAGGAGAGCTAATTTCAATAAACTTAGAGAAATACTGGGAGTGATCCCATGGTCAGGAATACTAAAAGAAAAGGGAGTTCAAGACGGATGGGAGTTTCTCAAAAGGGAGATATTGAAGGCACAATTTCAAACAGTTCCAATGAGGAAGAAAAATGGAAGATGTCTCAAGAAGCCAGGATGGATGACTAAGGAACTTTCAACTGAGCTAAGTTTTGAACGGAACATGTATAAGAAATGGAAAAATGGAGAAATCACGAAAGAGGAATTCAAACAAATAGCCAGCACGTGTAGGGGTAAAGTCAGAAAAGCTAAAGCGCAGAATGAACTCAGGCTTGCTAGAGAGGTTAAGAACAATAAAAAGGGCTTTTTTGGATATGTCCGCAGCAAAAGGAAGAAGAAGGAAACAGTAGGGCCACTGCGTGCAGAAGATGGCAAAATGCTAACAGGGGACAGAGAAAAGGCAGAATTACTCAACACCTTCTTTGCTTCAGTCTTCTCAGAAAAGGCAAAGGGTGCTCAACCTAAGGATAATGGAACAGGAGACAGAATGGAGGAAATTCATAGAATCATAGAGTTGGAAGAGACCACAAGGGCCATCTAGTCCAACCCCCTGCCATGCAGGACCTCCAAATCAAAGCATCCCTGACAGATGACCATCCAGCCTCTGTTTAAAGGCCTCCAAGGAAGGAGACTCCACTACGCTCCGAGGGAGTGTGTTCCACTGTCGAACAGCCCTTACTGTCAGGAAGTTCCTCCTAATGTTGAGGTGGAATCTCTTTTCCTGCAATTTATATCCATTATTCCGCGTCCTAGTCTCTGCAGCAGCAGAAAACAAGCTTGCTCCCTCCTCAATATGACATCCCTTCAAATATTTAAACTGGGCTATCATATCACCTCTTAACCTTCTCTTCTCCAGGCTGAACATCCTCAGTTCCCTAAGGCGTTCCTCATAGGGCATGGTTTCCAGTCCCTTCACCATCTTAGTTGCCCTCCTTTGGACCCGCTCCAGTTTCTCTACATCCTTTTTGAATTGTGGTGCCCAGAACTGAACACAGTATTCCAGGTGGGGCCTGACCAAAGCAGAATAGAGTGGCACTATTACTTCCCTTGATCTAGACACTATACTTCTATTGATGCAGCCTAAAATTGCATTGGCCTTTTTAGCTGCCGCATCGCACTGTTGACTCATGTTCAGCTTATGGTCTACTTGGACTCCTAGATCCCTTTCACATGTGGTCTCATTCAGCCAGGTGTCCCCCATTTTATATCTGTGCATTTCATTTTTCCTCCCTAAGTGCAGAACCTTACATTTCTCTGTGTTGAATTTCATCTTGTTAGCATTGGCCCACCCTTCTAGTCTATTCAGGTCATTTTGAATTTTGATCCTGTCCTCTGGGGTATTAGCTACTCCTCCTAGTTTAGTGTCATCTGCAAATTTGATAAGTATGCCCCCAATTCTGTCATCCAAATCATTAATAAAGATGTTGAACAGCATTGGGCCCAGGACAGAACCCTGTGGGACCCCACTGGTCACTTCTCTCCAGGATGAAAAGGAGCCATTGTTGAGCACCCTTTGAGTTCGGCCAGTCAACCAATTACAAATCCATGTAACAGTTAACTTGTCTATCCCACATTTTGCAAGCTTATTTGCAAGAATGTCATGGGGAACCTTGTCAAAGGCCTTACTGAAATCGAGGTAAACTATATCCACAGCATTCCCTTCATCTACCAAGCTGGTAATTTTATCAAAAAAAGAGATCAGGTTCGTTTGGCATGACCTGTTTCTCTGAAACCCATGTTGGCTTTTTGTGATTATGGCATTGGCTTCTAAATGTTCACAGACTCTCTGCTTAATGATCTGCTCTAGAATCTTTCCTGGTATTGATGTCAGACTAACTGGACTATAATTGTTGGGATCCTCTTTTTTTCCCTTTTTGAAGATGGGGACAACGTTTGCCCTCCTCCAGTCTGCTGGGATTTCTCCTGTTCTCCAGGAGTTCTCAAAGATTATTGCCAATGGCTCCGATATCACCTTTGCCAGTTCTTTTAATACCCTTGGATGTAGTTCATCTGGTCCTGGAGATTTGTATTCATTTAGAGTAACCAGGTATTCCTGTACTGTCTCTTTACTTATTCTGTGCTGAAATTCCCCCACTCTGTCCCCTTCTTCACTGTCCTCAGGTTGAGCACCTTTTGCCTTTTCTGAGAAGACTGAAGCAAAGAAGGTGTTGAGTAATTCTGCCTTTTCTCTGTCCCCTGTTAGTATTTTGCCATCTTCTGCACGCAGTGGTCCTACCGTTTCCTTCTTCTTCCTTTTGCTGCGGACATATCCAAAAAAGCCCTTTTTATTGTTCTTAACCTCTCTAGCAAGCCTGAGTTCATTTTGTGCTTTAGCTTTTCTGACTTTATCCCTACATGTGCTGGCTATTTGTTTGAATTCCTCTTTGGTGATTTCCCCATTTTTCCATTTTTTATACATGTTCCGTTTAAAACTTAGCTCAGTTGTAAGTTCCTTAGTCATTACATCATATTTCCCTTGTTGTGCTAGTCCCTTGTTGTGGTAGTCAACATTTATTCTGTTGAATTGGTGGATCTACAATGCTTATTTATGTTGATACAGAGGGTCTATGACATTGGTGCCCAATGATTCAATAGGTAAAATTCTATTGGTCAACCCTCATTGGGATTAAAAACTGGATTTAGGCCAATGCTTACACTTCTTTCCTGAAATCCATAGTATCTCCATATGTGTCCATTTAAGGGAAAAGGAAGGTACACCTGCAAAAAAAGGTTATACATTACATTAAAAGAAAGTTTGGCTAATGTTTGTTGGATTGGCTTCCACAGATAAAAATCAAACCTTTTGCCAGAACAGATCAGCACCTTCAGCCAGGTTGGGGGCATAGTGTTTACACATGCCACACCCCCAAGTTGTTTGGAAGTCACACTGGCAATTACATGCTGGGTGGCTTTGGGGCAACTTGGGAGTGTGGCATTTAGATGTCACATGCCCCAGAGCTGACGAAAAGCCAGCTCCAGAGGCAAAGGGTTAACTTTTCTCCACCCCAAATAGGAGTGAATTTTTTCTGCTCTTATTTGGGGTGAAAGCTGGCTGAACTGGGCCTGTGTGCCTGTTTGCCATGGCCCCAATCCAGCCTTAATTTTGGTGGCTCCAAGCCACCCCATCAGGACCGTTTGTTTTGCCCCCTTATTTCTGGTGAGTTGCATAGTCTATATATTCCTCTGTTATTTTAGTACACTAGCAATACTTTAAAGATCAATGCATGTGGAAAGGTAAGGGAAGGTGCCTGCTAACTGTGCTCACCTTGAACACCATGGCTATTTTTTTCCCAGTAGTTACAAATTGGGTCTCCTTTGGACTGAGCATCAAACAAACAAAGGGCAGTAAACAACTCCTACCCTGAAGTGCTCCACTTAAAAGAACAAGAGTGAATTGTAGGATACTGGCAACCCTAATGTCCTGAAGGACAGTGATTTTAGACCTCCTTAAAGTGAATGATCTTAGTTCCACATTGCTCTCATTCCTTTTTATGTGTCACCCCAGGTGATGTCCTTTTTCTGTTCTAGATATTAAAGAAAATGTATCACTTTTCCCACCTCTCTTAAATACAAGCTTGTGCTGTCATTCTGCCGGAAGATGTGATTCAGTGGACATCCTTTCAATGTAGCATCTTGTGTTTCCATGCTCACCCAGGTTCTCAAATTCTGGGTACTCTCTGCATTTTTCTCTAGATGAGAAGCAGCCTGGGAACTATCTGGATTGTTTTGTTTTTGTCTAGATGAAGCCCTATACCTGAACGTTGTGTTCTCTGCTGAGATCCGTCTTGAGAAATTCATTCCTTTACAAATCCTTACACAAGCTCACCTGATCCATGCCTCTTGGTCATCAGAATGTAACTACCCATCATATTTATCTCTTAAAATGTCATGACATAGTTCTTGACTACAAAATACATCAAAATTCATTGGTTGGGGATATGCTTAGCAATGCATATTTTGATAGAAATTATATTTCAAAAAAAGACTGAAATTTGTATTTGAATCAGATTTTATTGTTGATATTTTGAAACTGAAGATCGACATGAGAATGGTACAAAATGGACACAGGCAAAAGTAATACAGACTGGATTATTCAGCCAGCCATAGATTTGTGGGCTGGGTCTCAATTTCCTCTCTGGCAAGGACAAGCATCTGTTGCCATAAGAATTTTAAAGTGGTAATGAAAAAGATTGAAGAAAATCTGTGGAGAATGTTGTAATTTGATGGAATTAAATGAGCGTTATGTGAATCCTTTCTCCCGCACTGTAACCATTATACCTTAATATAGTGGAGTCCTTCATGACAGTCTCTGATGTATTAAATGTCATTTGTAGAAGAAGGAAAATTAGTTTAGATGTCCTTTAGTTGTGATTACAAATGAAATCCAATCTTAGTTCTTTTAATACAGAACAAGGCATACATGAAAAAACAAGGGAGAAAAGTAAGAAAAATCCCAGAAAGAAAATGGAGCATCTGTCTTTGATATATTTGTTTAAACACAGACTAGCATAGCTTATGGGGTTAGCAGAACACCATTCAGTCCTAAAATTTTATCAGAATTCAGTTGATTTTGTCCTCAATGATTTACATAACATTTAGCATAGATAACACAAAGTGTGTTTTACCTTATCTGTTTTATGACTTATAACAAACCATGTTGGCAAAGGGTTTAAAAGCTTGTACTGCAGCCATTTATTCACAAACCACAAGGTTGTGAGTTCAATACCAGCTGGGGGCTCAGGCTCAACTCAGGCTTGCATTCTTCTGTAGGTCCCTAAAATGAATACCCAACTTGTTGGGGGCAATTAGCTTAAACATTGTACACTACTTAGGGAGTGCTTAAGTGAAATAGAAATGTACTTGCTAGTGCTATTGCTATAAAGAAAAATCTGTGCAAAGAAAAAACTATTGCACATATAATTTTTTTTTTCATTTAATAGTGAAAATATTTTCTCAACAATGGGAAAAGGCCAGCATGGTCCAAATGGGCATCTGCTTGCCAAATATGATTTTCCTCTCCTATGCTCTTTTCCTGCAGCCTTTCATCTGCTCAAAACATCCCCCAACACAAAGGTATATCTGAAGAGGTTGGGTGGCAAGGTGAAGGCATTGTCTCCTTCAAAAAAAATTCTGCCACCAAATAAAATTCTTTCCAATCTCCAAATCTCCAGTATTTCAGCCACTGAAAACTTCATTAAGCATTTAAAAATATACTTTAAGCATCCAAAGAGTGGCAAGTAAAGTTACTACAAGAATGCAAAAACAACAAATAAAAGAGTTCCAAATGTGAATTATTTCCAATATCTTATTCTTTACAATTCTTAAAATTTGGAGACTGAAGAAAAGTTGAGGTGGGGGGGGGAGGAGAGTTAGCATTTTTTTATTTGGGGAGAATGCTTCCATTTTACATCCCCATAACTAAACCCATGCCCCAACTCCTGGAGCAGATTTCTGTTGCGTGTCGAAGACTGCAGGTCAAAGGAGATATTTTCCCCTTCCCTGTTTCTTTGATACATACTGATTCAGAGTCTTTCTGAAGATACAGTTGTTGGTGGTGGTTCTGGTGGAATGACATGTTGTACTGCTTTGATCTTCTTAGAAAATGGGCAGGGTAAAAACATACATACATAATGTAAATAAATACATACATTAAACACATGCACTGATTACATACATATATACTATATTCAATCACTTTTGTGCTGACTTTTTCAGTAGAGGGTGTCACCATGAGTGGAGAACCTGAAGGCTAAGGGGCTCCTTAGCTGTACCTTTTCACCTCTATTTCTAGTGCTGCTCTCCATTTATTGCTTCAGAAACTAACAATTTTTTCTTTCTTATGAAAGAGAATCAATCAGTTTACCCAGTATGGAAGTACTGTCTCTTAGACCAGCAACATTATGTTTAGGAATTCAGGCAACAGATACACAACCTGATAAGAGAGTTTTTGGCTACTGTCCAGTTATCCAGTGTTGTACAGGGTCTGTGTTGTAATGCCACAATCTGGCTTCTTCAGAAGCAAGTGTAGGTAGTAACAGTAAAGTGGAATAGAATGAAGATGAGAAAGATGAAGGTCAGTAGCATCATGAAGGACGTGGGGGGTGAGAACTGCACCAGATGACACCCCAGAAGGGGGGGTGACACCAGGTTAGCGCCCCACCCCTTGTGGGTTTACTAGACAAGTTGTTCATGCTCATACAAATATTTTATGGTGTTTGATGGAGTAGATTTATTTATTTAATTAATTTTTATCCTGCCTTTCACCCAAGTTGGGACACAAGGCAGCTCACTACACACACACACGCACACACACACACACACACACATTAAAACAACACTTTAAAAAACAATAAAATAGTCCAATTAAAACAGTAAAAGGTTTTAAAATTACAACATACAAAATTTAAAACATACAAGGTTAAAAATAATGTAAACCAACCCCCATCCCCCAATAAAGCCAGGCCTGCATGATTTTAAAAAGCTTGCTTGAATAAAAATGTATTTGCTTACTGGAGAAAGGCCAGCAGGGAGGGAGCCAGCCTCCACGGGATGAGAGCAGCCATTGAGAAGGCTCTCTCTCATGTCCTCCCCAGGTGAGCCTGTGATCTTGATGGGACTGAGATAAAGCCTTCTCCCGAGGATCTTGGGTCTCTAGGTGGTTCATATGGGGAGATATGGTTTCTCAAATAGTCTGGACCCAAGCCATGTAGGGCTTTATAGGCCATGGCCAGCACTTTGAATTGTGCTCAGAAATGAACCAGTAGCCAGTGAAGCTGTTTCAATACAGGAGTTATATGCTCCCTATAACTAGCTCCGGTCAGCATTCTAGCCACGGCATTTTGGACCCACTGAAGTTTCCAAACAGTTTCCAAAGGCAGCCCCATGTATAGTGCATTACAGTAGTCCAAACAGGATGCAACCAAAACATGTGTCACTGTAGCCAGATCTGACGTCTCAAGGAATGGGTGCAGCTGGCACACTAGTTTTAATTGTGCAAATGCACTCCTGGCCACCGCTGAAACCTGGGCATCCAAGCTCAGAGTTGATCCAGGAGAACACCCAAGCTGTGAGCTGAGATTTCAGGAGGAGTGTGACCCCCATCCAGCTCAGGCACAGCCCAATTCCCTGATCGGCCTTACAACTGACCAGGAGCACCTCTTGCCTGGATCAAGCTTCAGTTTGTTTGCGCTCATCCAGTCCATTACTGACAGCAGATGCTGGTTTTAAAAGCAACACAGAATTGAATTGTCACCCCCAAAAGGAAATTAAAGGGAATTCTGCTGTGATGGAAACTGACTGCTCGAAGTGAAATCTAGGAAGGCAGCAATCATTTTGAGAGACACTTGTAGTGTTACAGCTGACTAATCAAACAATTGAAAAAGTCAATTTTTGCTTTGTTTAACACAAGTGTAGGCAATAACAAATGCAGAAGCTATTTTAGCAGCCATGATTTGAATTTTTTAATGTTAAACCAGTAGAGCCTCAAGATGCTGTTTCATCACAGAGACAGTTTGTATGTACTGTTCACAATTAAAAATTGCAAAACTGTACTTAAAATTATAACACACACACACACACACACACACATGTTAGAATCACAGTTATCATTACTAATGATATAGCAATGCAGGAACACAGGCAACTTTATCAGGTCAATCTAGATCAGTATTAGCTATGCTGAAGAGCAATATTTTTCTAGAGTTTCAAATTTCCCCAGCTCTTCAACGAAATACTGAGGACTGAACTTGGGATCTCATCCTTGCAAAGTATGTGCTCCTTCCCTAACTTCCAAATCAATTACTTCCAAATGCATTGGATCCAACCCTATGCTCTAAAGGAAGATGATCAACTAATTACATTCATGTCATATGTCCTGAAATCATTAAAGTGATATTTCAAATGTATCTGTTATAGTTAACATATCCTCATGCTACTTCTTTGTTTTTTACATTAGCGACCAAGTTGCCTTATATTGCATTCTATTCATATCCTACCTAACTCCTTTAGTGGTTGCTGATTTCTGAGACTGGCATCATAGTCTTGGCATCCTGTTAGTCCTAGCTTCCTCATTAATATTCTGATGTTAATATTCAGTAATAAGTAATTACTATATGTTTCTATCATCTAAAAGAGCCATAGCTTCAGTAGGGTCTAGCACATGGAGAGGCTGCCACTGAGAAAATAAAAATTTATGATATTTACTGCCAATAAACTTTAATTGTGCCAGCAAGGGGGCAGAAAGGCAGAAAATTGCAGACTTTAACTGTGTAAAGAGCTTGCAAAGTAGAAGGGCTAGTGAATTATTAATCTTAGGCAGATAATATACTGTAAAATGTACATACATACAGCGATGATTGTTGTGGCTTCGTTCACTGTGTTAACACCTATTAAAAGGGGTCAATCCCCTTTTCTGTAAACAGGCACCATCTTAATTCATACGAAGAGGAGCAGGTCTGATAGTTTTAAGTTACAAAAGGACAGATTTAGATTGAAAATCATATATCTATATGTAAAATTTTGTTTTAAACTCTAGTAGTAATTGATCATTTCCTTCATTCTTGAAAGTATCCAATCCACCTGCTCTACCTTCTTTTCTTTTCTTTTCTTTTTAAGCAAGGATACTGTTTATCCTGGTGCCAAGTCAAAAAGACTTGGCTGTTTTAGGCCAAAATGGGTAATGAATTGGTTTCTGACTTTGGCTGTTAGCCTTCTTATGTGAGAACACCTGCTTTGGACAAGATTGTATCATGTAGAAACAAATGACTTTGGTGCTGAACCAGCTGTGTAGGGGAGCTGAACTCTTCTTGTAGCAAATCTCTCAGAGCACTGTAAACAGAAGGAACCATTTTCTTGTTTCTAAACAGATACAGAAATTTATGTTGACCTGTTAAATGCATCCTCTTAACCATTTCATTACTTTTTAAAAAATGTTGGCAGTACAAACTGTGCATTTATTTTAATTTTATTTATATTTAAATTTGTTCTGCCCATGAGACCCTCAAAGTAAGTAATAAGAGAGCAGCAATAGAAGAAAAATGTATAATGTGTTCATAGATTAAGTTATTTTCTCTTCTGTTTAGTATAGAATTCCAATTAAATTTTAACAGAGTTAGGAAATTAAAGTGAGAACTGAAGTTGGGAGAACAAAAACAGAATATATTTAGATACCATATTTTTGGGGGGAGCTTTCGGGCTATGTGGCCATGTCCTAGAAGAGTTCCTTTCTGATGTTTTGCCAGCATCTGTGGCTGGCATCTTTCTTTCTCTGAAGTTGCCAGCCACAGATGCTGGTGAAACGTCAGAAAGGATCTCTTCTAGAACATGGCCACATAGCCCGAAAGCTCTACAAAAAGCTATGGATGTCAGCCATGAAAGCCTTCGACTCCACATTTAGATACCATATTTATTAACTCTTGTTAAGGAGTCCAGTAGAATTAGGTTGAATTGTTACTGACTGAAGTGATAAACATGTGCTTTGGACTAGGAATGGACAAGTTTTAAGTTTGTTCTGTTTGTTTTTGGATCAGTTTGATGTGGTGGTGGTGGTGGTGATGATGATGATGATGATGATGATGATTTTTAAAAATTCATGAACACCTTATCGCATTCTATGGACATTTTCCATATTGTATTTATTTTAAAACAGAGGCATTCGATATATATATTTATTCCAAGTAATTTTAACATAAACATTTTTGTGTCTACAGTTATCTAATGTTCGCCTTTTTGATTTAGAAAAATATAAAGCAAAATTCTGAAAAGTGCAAACAACTTACAGAGTGATTGCTTTTCAGTATGCACATTGATTTAGGAAGTGTGATTTACCTGAGTTGCTTCATTTTAAAATCAAATGGAACCAATCCCTCCTACTTTTTCTAGGACCTTATCACATTAGGCACTTACCTCACTGGAATTGTGGCCCAAATGCTTCAGAAGCATGGAGGTGGGATTGTTGGTCATGCTTCTGAAGCATCACTGAAGCATTTTCCACTCCTCTTCCATTCACAAATCATTTGCAGAGCAGCCATTTGTGTAATAACGGGATCTTCTGTTATGCAAAGAATGGCTGCTCTGCGAAAAATTCATCAATGGAAAAACAGCGAAATGCCTCAATGACATTTGAGAAGTGCGACTGGCAATCCCACCTCTTTGCTTTTGAAGTGTTTGGGCCACGATTCCAGTGCAGTAAGTGCCTCGTGTGATAAGGTCCATAGTTCAGCACATGAGGGCTCACATAACTGAATGGTTCTCCATACTTATTTTGAAGACCTGATCTGACAAAGTGAGTTTATAACCCCACTGGCAAGCTAATTTTCTGTTTTTGTGGAATGGATTTGCCTGATGATCACCATCCAGAGTTCAGATTTGTACATGTAGGCTAGTCAAAGGATCACCCATTCAATGAGAACTGGGCTCTGTGACCTAAAAATTCAACTTGAAGATTTTGGAGACATTGAACAATGGAAACATTCAAATTTGGGAACAGACTGGCTGCATCTGCGCTGCAGAAGTAATGCAGTAATACACCTCTTTAACTGCCATGGCTCAATGCTATGGAATTCTGGGAATTTTGTAGTTCGTTGTAGCACCAGGTATCTCTGACAGATAAGGCTAAATGTCTCGTGGTTTACAGGTATCTATAGCATTGAGCCATGGCAGTTAAAAAAAGCAGCCTTTGTGAGGTAGGTTAGGCTGAAAGATAGTGACTGGCCCCAAATCACCCTCTAAAATTCATAGCCAAAGGAATAGCCAAATGCAAATTTGAGCCTGGTCATAGATGGTTTCTCTAACTGATATACTGGACCACCCTGGACTCCATACCACAGAGTCAAGCAGAACCACTACCTCCCTCCAATTCTGCTACCTGGAAATAACCCTTCCATTATTACAGTGTGTCCTGTTACTATGTTAAAGAGATAGTCAAGACGAAAGAGAAAGACCATCATCAAGTTAATAGTGAAGAAGATAATCCAAGTGATATGCAGAATTTATTGAACAACTCAATCAAAATATTACAAAGGAAATAATATTTCAGTAACTGGAAAATGAAGCATACAAAAAGTGAACCATCTCTGGTTAAGAATGAGATGGAATCAAAATATCTTTCATGTATCAAGCAAAGCTCATCTGTGTTTACTTTTCAGAGAAACCTGACAGAGCAATGTTATTTTCTATCTCACCTATTTGATACACCAGGCTTGAAAATCATTTTTTTTTTTTTAAAAAAAATAGCTATTTAACAATTTTTATATCTAACTATTTATCCACCTACCCACCTACCTGTCTTCTTGGGGAGTTTACAATACCATGTCCTCTTCTATTGAATGCTGTATAAACCTTTTACACAGTGCTCCACCTTCATAATCTTGTATCTGTGTGCCTGAACATGTCTTTTATTTTCCTCTGGTTCAGCTGGTATATTTGAATTCAAAATATTAACATTCAAAACAAGCACAAGCAAAAGAAATACATAACTAAAACAGGTGACAGATGCACCCATATTTGCAGATTAGTTTTAAAAGAATCCTTTTAGGCAAATGAGCACACTTAATTGCTAACTGATCATACAACCCTAATGTATTGTGTAAATATAACTGTGAGGAAAGATTATAAGTTTTTATTAGGACTATTACTGATTAAGAAAAGAAAAGACAGATATGCCTAGGACATTCTTTCTCAATTTCTCTCATGAACAAACGTCGTAATTCTGAAGAAGATGAATGTGTTTTCTTTCCCTCCATCCCCAAAATGGGGGTTGGGAAGAGAGCGAGGCAGGTTGAGTATCCCTTATCTGAAATGACTGGGATCAGAATTGTTTTGGATTTTGGATTATGATTATGATTATGATTATTATTTTAATATCTGTATTTGTATATATGTACACCATCTTAGAGATGGGATCCAAGTCTAAACACAAAATTCATGTTTCATATGCATCTTATACAAATAGCATGGATGTAATTTCATATAATATTTTAAATATTTTTGTGCATCAAGCAACGTTTGTGTATATCGAACCATTAGAAAGGAAAGGTGTCACTATCTCAATCCCCATGAAAAAAAAGTTTGTTTGTTTTTTGCAATATTTTAGAATTTGGAATTCCAGATAAGGGAGACTCAATCTGTACAGAAAAGATGAAAGACCTATTAAGTAACAAGACAGTTTTCTTAGAAAGTGTCTACTCAGCCGTACAAAATTTAGATAAGGTTCTGCCTTGGGAATGGAGGGTTAGACAACTATTTAAGAACACCCATTCAGTTTTTCAGGATCCCAAATTCTGAGCATCAATCTTCTGTGTATGGGATTCCATGTAAAAGTTTGCTACATGACTCCCAGACATATGATACAGATATCAATGGAGCTTATATATCAAAATTAATAGGGTAAGACTATTGTTTGACTAAAATAAATCCCACATATCAATAGGATGCATGCGTTTACAGTCAGAATTTATGCCAATAGAGCAAATACATTTGTGGATTTGTTAGAGGCTAGTAACCTGGGCAAAATGATGATTGTCTCATCTTTTAACTAAAGGAAAAGTGAAGTGATGATTTATTGCATCTTCCTATCTGTTCATTGTGTAGATAGGTGGAACCCCAAGCTTTTTGATGGGAGTGTGTGTGCATGCACACGTATGCACACACATGTGTGCATGCATATACAAAGATAATATTAGGGAATGAGGGATTCATCTGACTTTTTGATGTAGAGTTACTTAATCCAGCAAAGTCAATGACGACTTTTCTTATTGAACTTAAATAAGGGTCGAAATAGACTGGAGGAAGAAGCGGCTTGAACCTGCCCCTTCTGTAGCTGAATTGGGGAGGTGGCAACTGCATACTGCTGCCCCAATCCACCTTGAAGCTGCCCGAGCAAGGAAGAGCAAATAGCCGCTCCTTTTTCTGTTGGCAAAAATCCGGCTTTTCTCCCTGTGCCATGGCCAGGAGCTGACCTCATGGTGCTCCAGCGGTGTGGGGTGTGTAAAATCCTTGCTGCCAAAGTACCATGAAGCTGCCCCCATATAAACAGCTGGGCAGCTTCTGGGTGGCTTGGGAATATGCAGCATGTAAATGCCATGCTCCCAAGCTGCCCAGAAGATGGTGCAGAGAGGCAGTCTGTTTTGCCCTTAAGTTAATATGCTAGTGGTTTGACCATGGTAGACCAAGAGCAGCTGTATATGAACGTCACATTACTGATCCTTTTCAGTACTACTGTATTAGCAGAGACCAATTCAACACATCCACCATTTCATCTGTTGAAGGTGAAAATGAGACGTAGAACTTTATGTCATCGACATACTGGTGAGAATACTCTTCCAAATTCCAAAGCTCAGCCATTTTATGTAGAGGTTAAATCATTGAATTGTAGCTTTGGAAGGCATCCTAAGAATCATCTAGACCAGCCCCCATCTAATGTAGGAAATCCACATTGGATGTCAGCCTATTCAACAGTTTTGATGAAGGCAATTAAACCAATCCATACAAAGCTATTATTGGTGGATGATTTTTCTGACTGAATGAGAGGTATTCCATCTATTCTTGATGTCATTGCACTCCCCCTAAAAAACAAAACAAAACCCTAAAGCGAAACAGTATGGGGGATAAACCCAGCCACTGTGGAATTCCAAGTGTTGCCATCTGGAGATGATAGTCCAAGTTGTACATTTAAAAACCCAACATATGCTCAGAAGCACTCAAAATATTATATGATCTTCATCCAGTACTGGATCTGGAATTACTATAAAGCTGTGCCCCTACTCTCTCTCTCACACTTTTCCAATTCAAAAAACCATCTGAATGGATATCATGACTAATGCTATCAAAAGCTTCTGAGTGACCAAAGAGAACCAGCAGGGTCATATTCTCTGTGCCTTTCTTTGTAACTATATCAGCATATGAGGTGACCAAAGGTTCAGACTCCCATTTGAAATTGATCCAAAATGGTTTTTAAATTGATTTCTATCACTTTTGCTTAGCTAATCACAAGTGATCTGCAGAGAGAGGATGTTCATCCATCGCTGAACTGAATACATGGTTGGTTTCCTTGAGGATGTGAAAACTCTAAGAACTTTGTGGTAGGAACACATAACAATCTCCTTACTTTTTGTTACATCTCAGTGTTGAAAGAAAAGGTGGCCTGTTCTGCTGTTATTTCCAGATCTAGGGCATGAACGCAGAGGTGGATAACATATTTTAAAACCATGCATATACGTAAAAATCTAAATAATTCTTGTTCGCTGTATTCTTTATTAATTATCTTTTCCCGTGTTTCAGCAGCTGTTGAATACAAAGCTTTTTTGATGTCTATCATGGGCTTTATCCACCACCACCCCCCACAACAGTTCTCAGTAAGTTTAACTAGACAAAATATTTGTGTTAGCTTCCAGGACATTACAGTGGACATCATGGGAGAATGTAGTGAAGTACTCTTCTACATTGTAGATAGCCTTGAAGATGGATTTTCCTTGATGGTTACTGTTTAAAGCAATAACTGTAGAGTCTCAGTCATGCAAATTACCCATTCCACTTTAGTGAATCATTTGAGGCATAGCCTTTTTTGAACATTTCTTGCACCCCTTGTGAATTCCTCCTGTATGGGAGTTTACATACAGCTCATTTATTACATCCTCTATTTTTTGTTTTAATATTTGGGCAAAGAGGACATTAGCCTTGGGATCAGATGGTTTACAGAGTGGAAAAATATTGCTTTATAATAAAAGGAGGATATTGAATAAAGCTCAGATTTAATACCCAGTCTAACAGAACACCCTGATGAATGTAATTGCATTTTAAGCATTCTGATTAAATTTTTTTTGATCCATATTGCATTTGTTTTGCTTGTGAATCTTTTATGGGGAAAAATGTGTCTAGAGATTAAAGGATTAAGGAGTTCTTAAGAAGTCCAGGCAGCTGTTAAAGCATCGGAATATTCTTACTTAAATTTGGTGGGAAAGCTGTGCTAATCTTTTCTGCTATATAGAATGATACTGCTAAAACAAAAACAGAGGAGTGGGGAGAAAGCATCCCTGGGGATAATAATGTCTAGAGGTGGCCAAGGCCAAGAGAATTGCCTTAGGTGTTACAAAATAAGCCTTGTCACAACTGAAGATGAGTTCATTTGTTGTCATAATGAATCACAAAAGGTGTGTCTATCTGTGGTATAAAATATATAGGACATGTAAATAAGTAAAACTGGGGGGTTTAAGGACTGGCTTGCTTAATGTTTCACATGTAGACCCTGACATGGGCTTCATCCTCACTGCAGAAATAATTTAGTTTGATGCCACTTTAACTGCCAGGGCTTCATACTATGGAGATCTGGGAACTGTAGTTGGTTCTGGCACCAGAGCTCTCTGACAGAGAAGGCTAAATGTCACACAGAACTACAGATCCCAGTATTCCATAGCATTGAGCCCTGGCAGATAAAGTGGAGTCAAACCAGATTATTTTTGCAGTGAGGATGCAGCCCTGGTTAAATGCATATTAGAAAGGTAGAGGGTTGTAAATTACTATGCTGACCTTTGCAGGAAGCAATCAGAATTTGTTAGGATTTCATCAGTGCTACTGTTGTACAATGGAGTTATTTGCAGAACTTGTTAATGTAGTGTTGGGAATAATGTCACAGGTTAGAGAGCTTGTACAGTACAAGCCTGTTGTTCAGATCTCAGCTGATGGTGCACAGCTTGGCAGAGGGAGGTGTGTTTTGCTAGCCTCCAGTGAAAGTAGGCCACACTATGATGATGGGGAGGAAGGGATAGCGACTGATGTTATAAAAAGGCCTTGCCACCCCTCATCTCCCCTTCTTTTGACAAATTCTGTGAGTCGACCCTCCTGAATTTGTCACAGTGTAAGCTCACTGGTCACTTTGAGGCCAGATAGGATTTTTTTCTCCACTTTTCTATTTTTTCCCTACCTTAGACTATTGACTGAGGAGTTTGGAATCTCGGAATGGTGTCTTAAATCGGAAGTTAGTTTGCAGGTGGAGTGGGGAGAAAGTAGGAGTCTGGTGAGAACTAGTGATATCCATTTGGTGAAGGATAGGTCTCTGGATCTGCCCCTACATGTCATGACATCCGTTGGGTGGGGAAGGAGGTAGTCCTTGGGACTGGCCTAAAGGCTTAGCCCTCACTAGAAATCATGCAACTTCTGGGTTGGATCCTTGAGTTAGCCTTTCAGTAAATAGCCAGCCAAGGAGCAAACTAGCTTTTGGGTTCTCCTTGGGGGCTCAGGTGTTTTGCTGAGGGAAATTTGGGAAGGAGGCCTGGGAGAGGCCTACATTAGGTCTCTCCTCCTTTTGCATTTGCAGGATATGTAGCATGACATTATTACATTGCTGACTCCTTTTCTGCCACCCTATTCCTCTCTTTTTTGTCTCCATGCTACTACTCATGACATTAGGCTGAGGGATGCTTGAGGCCTTTGGGCTATAGTTGATCTCACTCATAGATATGCAAACCGTAGACTAAATTGCAGCATTTTTGGCTTTCGTATGTGTGTAACAATTATTCCATTTCTTCTTCTATAAAGGAGGCACATTACAAATCATATTGTAGTCATATAGTGGGTTGGATCCTTTTGTTCAAGGAAGGGACTAAAACTCACTGGAGGTGGAACGTTTCACTGTACCTTTCAACTTTCCCAATTTGAGAGGAACACTCTTGGTTAGCCCCCAGTCATCTTGCTTTTTCAGCTGCTTTTAAAATGATCCAGTTTCTCAATTACAATTTAAATGTTTAACAAATAAGCACAAGGGGCAAGTGACAGTGATTATAACTCCAGCCCAAGCAGCTCGCCATTGCTAAGTAAATAGATAACTATACTGGGACAGGATGCTATGGTTTCTGTGGAAGACCAACCTAACAAAAACAGGCTTCATGTTTAGTTACTATGCTGTATACTCTTGAATAAAATTTAAATTGTGAGTGTGTTTGCAATATTCAGTTATAGTTGGTCATAGAGAACCCAGAAAGAGATACAAAATTTCCATGACACCTCATTCTTCTCCTCCTTCCTTGGATTTATTCACTACCAAGAAAGAATCCTAGGAACAGATTATTAATCTTTTCAGTTTCATTCACATAGAACTTATCAGTGAGCAATATATTTCTTTGTAGATCAAACCCCAACTTCCTTCATACCTCCTGCAATTTCAGTTTAGGCCCTACATTGGGTACCATTTTTGTACAGCTTTCTAGATTCTATGTGACAAGCTATAATTAAATATTGCAATCAATCAAAATTTAAGTCCCGATATATTTTCAACAAGAACACAACAAATTGCATATTAAGCTTAAGGCATATGCACCATCCCAAAAATTCCATGCATCCAATGAGGTGTCAATGCATGACTTTGCAGGACTATTTTGCCTGTGCTGCTCAGTAATTTTTCAATATTTGAATGCGACCTTAGATTCCTAAATTAAAAACAAAATTTTGCTTTTCTAGTTTAGATTTAAAAAAAAAAAACTACTATAATCATATAGCCTTTGGAGTTCCCTTCTAAATACATAAATGAAAATCTCACTACCTTATTCAGTATTTACTTATTTAATTTAAATCCTGCCTTTCTCCCAACATGGGCTTCAAGGCAGTTTACATCATTAAAAAGCATAGTGCAACTAAAAAAAAAAATTAGTCCAAAATTAAGACACAGTTACACAATTTTACAAACAGTGAGTGAAAATTACAAGTTAAAAGCAGCTACCTCTATCTATATGCTGATGGAGCACTGCACTCTTTAAAGCTGACATATCTCCACCTTAAGGACCAGCATATTCAAATAGAATCACTTTCATCATCATCATTTTTGTACCAAAGTATTAATCCCATAGCCACTGAGAACTTCATTTCAACAACCCTGCCCCCTGTTACTTTATCTTGAATGAATTACACAGGAGTGATTGTAAGATTCCACTCAAAGTGACAAGATGGCACTTCATTCTGGATTGACACATATTTATCACCTTCAAAGAGCGAAGAAATACATCCACTCACAGGTAACACAATATTTAAGCTTACATAGCATAATTTCTATTCTAGTCAAAGCTTTATAAACCATTAAAAAGTAAGAACAGAGCTAACACGCTGAATAACAAAAGCAGGAGTGCAGAGAAACGATGCCTAGGGAAACATCTTTTAATTTTTTAATTTGATTAGTGCCACATTTTTTCTGGTATCCCCCCCCCAACAAACTTAAATTAGGTAAAAGATGCTTAGTCCTTTCTTGTGAGCACCAGTTTTTCTTAATTTACAGAGACTATGTAGTTCGTATTTTAAAGTTCTTTAGGAGGGCTTTTTCTTTTCTTTTTTTCTTTTTGGCACAAAAAGTAGTTAAAACAAATTAAATGTAAAACCTCAGTACTGATGTTTCTTTTTTAAGGAGTATGATGGGCCAACATAGAATATATCTGCATTTAGAACAAGATACATTTTTAATGAACATTATTCTGCAGGAGCCCTTTGAGAGTACACAATTTCTACCACTGTGATTCCGCTTTAACTGCCATGGCAACATCCTACAGAATCCTGGGATTTGCAGTTTAGGTCCTCTAGTGACTCGCTCAACTACTATCTCAGGATTCCATAAGATGTAGCCTTATGTGGTATCAAAGGGCTTATATCCTGTACACCTCCCTGATCGTAGGAAGGGTGGTATACAAATAAAGTTTTTTATTATTATTATTATTATTATTATTATTACTTAAACCATTATTGCATGCAAAGTGAGTATGCCCAATAAAATAGATTATAAGAATTTTCATACATTTCCAATTATTTTTTTTTTAAAAAAATTAAAACCAGAAAACTTTTTTTTTTTACTAAGAAAAATTCTTTCCTGAAAAACACTTTTGGGGAAACTACATTAACTAAAAGTGAATATTTTGCTGGGAAGATGTTTTAAAATGTAAATCAAGTCTCCAAATGCACAAAACTGCACAACAGTACCTGATTTCTACATGGGATGTTTCAGTGTGTTAAGTGAAACTTTGCTGTGAGGATGAGAAAATGTGTGAGCATTCTTTGCTAGTGTGAATTTTCACCACCTTATGACCTAATGATGACCTGCCCATGCTAAGGTAATTCTTGTTCATGAGATTTTAGGCTTTTAGGAGTTTTGAAAATCTGAATTCTATTATATTTCACTGCATCTCCACTTTTAACTCCAAATTATTCTTCCAAATGTGTATTTTTCTGAGTGGCAATTGTAACAAGGGTCAGACAAGTGTGTTTATACTAGAGAGTTATCATTAGTGGCCTGCGCTAAAATCAGAATCACAAGGAAGCTCCCAGGATGGTGCTGAGTGTGGAAGGGATGGGATCAGATAATAGGTCAAATATTTTAATGTGGAGTCGAAGGCTTTCAAGGCTGACATCCATAGTTTTTTGTGGGGCTTTCAGGCTATGTGGCCATGTTCTAGAAGAGTTTCTTCTTCAAATATTTTACATTGCTGTGTTCCAGTCAAGGATGTACAGTGGGGAATTAAAGCCCAGACGGGCCCAAAACGATGTGCTGGCACCGATACTAAGGTTCTGGACCACACAGGTAACTTCATGCTCCAGAACCCTAGTCCGTATGGACAGCAGCATCATGGTGGCATCCCGTCCACTCAGGCGCCACCATAATGACATAAGGGACGCACAGATGTTGCTGCTTGTACCTTACATCACCAGTGCGCCAATGGCACACTCGTGATATGTGCCAGGCACTGTAAAAAGAACCTGTTTTTTCTGGGTTATTTTTACTCTGGAGGGACGCTGCATGGTTTGGCTGCTGCGGCGTCGCTCTGAACTTAAACCAGGCACCTCCAGCCCGCTGTTTTTGGGCAGTCTGTCCCGGAACTAAGTGAGCATTTATGGGCAGCTAAACAAATTGTAACCCATTGCTTCATGTCTTATTTTGCCTTTCCTTCCTTTTACATCCCCGGGTGCATCTACACTGTAGAAATAATGCTGTTTGACATGACTTTAAGCAATGTAGCTTCATCCAATGGGATCCTGGCATTTGTAGTTTTATGAGGGCTTTAACTTTCTCTGCCAAAGAGTGCTGTTGATTTGCAAAACTTTAGATCCCAAGATTCTGAAGGATAGAGTCAGGACAGTTGAAGTGGTGTCAAATTAAATTGTGTCTGAATTATTTCTGCACTATCTATCACTAGTACAGCTGGCAGGCTGAACACATGTTGAAAACTGAGGTGCCCAACACTGGCTTATTTTCTAAAATAAGGCAGCCTTGGACTCTTAGATTAACGCCACACGGAGATTGGTTTAATATATTCTCATGTCTCTCATTATTTTTATATTATAACTTATTACAATGCTTTTATTCTAGTTTAAAAGCATCCAACATGTCCACTAGATATCACTAGAAACAATTTCAGCAGTAAAATAATGAAAATCATTAGAATATTCACAGCAATATGCAGATAGGCTTAATTTTCAGTCTTTAGTATCCATTTCACCTTTGAATCCAATGAGAAGTGATCATTTGCAGAACATGTTTTTAAAAGAGGAACAAAAACCCTGCACACAAATGAGACACAATTAAAAATTGTATGGGGTGTTAAATCGCATAGGTGCAAACTGGATTAAGGAAAGGAAGATGCGCTAGGAATCAAATTCCAAACATACATTGGATAATGTAGTGTGCCAGGGAATTCAAGAAGAAAATCTGCATATACTTTATTGACTATATTGGGGGGAGGGGGGGATCGATAATCAAATACGTAAAATGTTAAATATTAGTTTCCAAATGAAACCAGAGATTTATTTATTAAAAATGACAAATAAGATCTCAAAAATGATGAACAAAACCATTGAAAATTGATTTTATATATGCTCACTGCTGCCAGAATATTGCTGGTGAAAAAATGGAAAACACAACAACTACCAACTATTGAAGAATGGCCTTTAAAGCTAATGGAGATGATAGAGTTAGATATGTTAACCACATATGTAAATCATAAATCATATGAAAGTATTGAAAAGGATTGTGCTTTGGTGATAGGCTACTGTGATAACATCTGGAAAATTTGATGGTTTATAAGACAAAAGAAAATAATATTCTTGTGCATTGCTAGTAACTTTATTTTTGATACAGTGATATGGCATGATTAAATTTATGACTATCCAGAAGTTGATGATATTCCTATCAAATCCCAGAAACCCAGGGAAATTAGTTGGAAGTAGTATTAATGTATTGTTTATGTTCTGTTTTGTTTTTCCTGTTTGGCTGTTGGTGGTGTTTTATAAATGCTAATGAATCTGTGAATTTATGGTGTTTAAATTAAGTTTTGTTATTTGTTATTATTTGGAAAAAACATTCATATAAAAAAAGTTATGGCTTGAACTTAGAGGCTACACCTGATTGTCATAATGATTAACCTGTATTCAGGACAAGAGGGTGTCATCAGAAGAGAAACAGAATGGTTCCCAAATGGCACATGTGTCAGGCAAGGCTGAATACTATTAACCTATTTATTAAACTTGTGTCCTCTACTTGGCAATAAAAAACCACTGGGTGACTTTGGGCAAGTTACAACCTCTCAGCCTCAGAGAATGGCAATGGTCAATTCCCTCTGAAGAGACATGCCAAGAAAATGCTGTGATAGGTTCGCCTTAGGGTTGCCATTAAGTCAGAAATTATTTGAAGACAAAACAGCACATACAGATACAGAAGACTCAGAGACAGGAGAAGCAAAAACAGGAGGAAAGAACATTGATGACCAAGAACAAAATAATGAGACCAGATACAAGTCATTGGGTTAAACAAGGGCCACTTTATTTGATCTAAAACTCATAAAGGGGTGGAAGAGCCATGAAAAACCTCTGTTTCTGCCCCCACCATCCACAAGCTACAGCCTGGCCAATCAAATCTGCCCTCTGATTGTGAAGGCCATCAAACTGTGCCCTTCCTGTACCATTTTCCAGACTCTCAGGCTCACATACACATTAACAACCAAAGATAGCAATAGCAATAGCAATAGCATTTACATTTATATATTGCTTCATAATGAATTCAGCACTCTCTAAGCAGTTTACAATCTGTAATCCAATTGCTCCCAACAAGCTGCAGAAGGATGGAAGGCTGAGTCAACCTTGGAGCCCTGGGACTGAATTCACAATGTTGTGGATGCAGTACCAACATTTAACCACTGTGACACCAGGGGTCCTTACACAGACAACACAATACTAAAAGCAGAAAACAACAGAGACCTGGAAGAGTTACTGAAGAAAGTCAATGGGGAAAGTACCAAGGTTGGATTAATGCTGAATATTAAAAACAAACAATCAAAAAACAAAACAACAACAACAACAATAATGGCTATGGAAGATCTAGAAGAATTCACCATAAACAATGAGAAAATTGAATTACTTAAAAGAAAGTACCTTGATCCAAAATTGACCAGAATGGAAACTGGAGTCAAGAAATCATGAAAAAACTCATTCTGGGAAGGGTAATTGTGAAAGAAATGGACAGGATCATAAAGTGTAAAGACATTAGTCCAAACACTAAAGTTAGGATAGCACAAACCATTGTAGTCCTCATGACCATGTATGGATGCAACAGCTGAACATTGAAGAAAACTGATAGAAAATCAAATCATCTGAGATATGGAGCTGGAGAAGAGTGCTGAGGATACCTTGAACAGCCAAAAGGACAAAGACAAGGTTGATCTATCCCTGGAAGCCAAGATAACTAAATTGAGGCTGTTATACTTTGGCCACATCATGAGGAAAAATGAATGATTAGAAAAGACAATGGTGCTAGGAAAGGTGGAAGGCAGTAGAAGGAGAGAAAGACCACATGCCAGATGGTTAGACTCAATCAGAAGACACGGGCCTGGCCCTGCAGGACCTGAGCAGAGGGGTTGAGGACAGGCGTCTTGGAGATGTCTCATCCACAGGGTCACCAAGAGTCAAAGTTAACTTGAGGGCAATTAGCAAAAGTTGTAAAAGTAGAAAATATTGTTTGCATTCAAAATTGTCTACTTACAACAATTGTGCTGAATATAGGAGTGCTAACAGCAAGATAGCCATTCTTTTTCTTCTCTCGTTACGATAAATTGCCCCTATTGCCTGTCATCTTCACAGCTTAAATACTGGAAGAATCCATTTTGATCTTCTTGTAATGACTTGTATATTTAAAGCTTGTGTTCCAGCTTTTGCGACTTTGATCTATTCTAAATGTTCCTTTTTTTATTGGCTTTACTACTCCTCTTCTGGTTTGGATACTTCAATGCTCTCTCTAATTGGTATGTCAACTCAATATCTTCCACACACGTTATCTACAACAAAACCAAAAAAGGAAGGAAAGAAAAGCAAAAGAAAAAAAGCCAACAACCCCACAACAAATTTTCATGTTTCACAATTCTCAATATGACACTGAGTTACCAGAGAATATTTGAATCTGCATTTTTACATTGTTTTTCTTCGTTCAGTCTATACTTTCACTGTGTACCCAGCTCCCATTTACTAGGTAGCTTTTCATCTCTGATGTGCTAACATACCAGTATCAATGGGCAGAACAAAGCAAGAATAATCTTTCAGATTGTGTTTTGTTTTTTGGCCAATGTCAGTTCTCTCCCAGACTCAAATAATTCCTCTTTGGATCCTTATGGTTGGGTATTACTTACAGATCTGAAGCTTAGGATCATGCTTTTTGTGTTATTATTATTATTATCCCTAAGCCTTTGTCTTTTGAGTAGAGATGAACTGCTATAATTTGCAGAAGTTAAAGGATGATAATGCCTGAGGTACAGCATGTGTTGCAATTACTATTGCTATTATTGAAAGAAAAGAGATTAACCCTAAGGGGCTTGGTTTTACTAGAACCTGTGGCAAAACCAAGAATAATTATACAAGTGCTTAGAGAAATATTCTTTTATTATCTCACTGACCTGCTTTTGATGGGCTGCAACCTCTCCCCCTCCTTTGTACTGTATCATATTGGAAGAGGATCAGCCAAGCACGCCCTATGCTTTCTCTGTTTTTGACAGTGATGTTCCACAGTGGGTGTTCACCATGACGGATAGACCTGTCATTCTTATCCTCAAACCAGAGCAATTGCCCCTCTGATCCTCTCCATTTCTGCAAGCACAGTGAGCCAGTTAACTCTTAAACCCCTCTATATTTACTTGTATCATAACAACATGGCCAAAACAAAAGAAGATGAAAGGGGTGGGGTGGGGGGAGGACCAAAATCCCTTTAAAAATCTCCAAATAAGCACATAATATATTGGGTAAAGAAGGAAATCATTCTTTTTGGAGACACTTTTAGCTTTTATTCCATAAAGGAGTAATAGACAGTTTATGAAACTTGCAAAAGTGGATCGTACTCAGAACCATGAAAATATGCAGGCATCTAGAAACATACATGTCTGTGACTGCACTTCAGAACACAGAGTCTGGCCTCTAAATGTGAAACTTACTTGGCCTGGGCATGGAAAGAACATTTGAAAATATTTGAAATTCAAAAAACAAACAAACAAACAAACAAAAAACCCAAACTTCATGGTTTTTGAGTGTCAAAATGCCCTGATGTGAAGAATCTTGGGGTGATGAGAATCTTCTCAGTTTGGGATTTATTCTATGCAAAATTTGAACATGGTTGTTTTGCATAGAAAACAACATTTACTGTGCAGGAAACAGGATTTTCTGCATGGAAAATAACATTTCAATATAGAAATATTAAGTTCTGCAAAAAAAATGTTATCTGTGTAGAAAAAAAGTTGTAATTTGGGATTTGTTCTGTGTAAAATTCGTACAGATTTGATTTGCACAGAAAATGGCATGTTCTGTGCAGGAATTATTATTTCTGCATAGAAAAATATTAATTTCCACCCAGAAAATTCTGTTTCCTGCACAGAAAATGCTGTTTTCTACACAAAACAATTACAAGTGAATTTTGCACAAAATAAGTCTTAAATTATGAATAGCCTTCAAAAACTGTGAAGTTTCTGAAGTTTGCAAGAAGAAAATAGCTGATATTATTTGTGGTTGCCTTCAAGAACAGACAGTGTTGCATCTACACTATATAGAATTAATGCAGTTTGACACCACTTTATGTACCATGGCTGCATCCTGCAGAATCCTGGTTTTATTAAACACAAATACTGTTTGGCAAATAAGGCTAAAGGCCTTATAAAACTACAAATCACAGGATTCCATAGCATGGAGCTTCAGCACTTAAAGTGGTGTCAAACTGCATTATTTCTACAGTGTAGATGAAAACTTGCATTATTATTATTATTATTATTATTATTATATCTTACCCACCTCTCCACATGGACCAAGGTGGGGGACAGCAACCATTATCATACACACCACATCAGTTAAAACACATCAGGTAAAATACATATCAATTTAAAAGGATATATATATATATATATATATCTCTTAGATAGACAAGATACACACACATTAAAAGAATCCACATTTAAAATTCATCATTTAAAATTCACAGTTTAAAAATCATCTGGGTAAGTCTGCCAGAAAAGCCTGGTCTTTAATACTCTTTTAAATTCAGACTGTATATTCAGCAGTCGAACCTCTTCCAGCAGATCGTTCCACAGTCTAGGGGTGGCTGAAGAAAAGGTCCTCTGGCTGACAGTTGCCAACCTAGTCCTGGCTGAATGGAGTAAATATCCAACAGAGGACCTGAGCATACAGTTCAGATTATATGGAAGGAGGCAATCCTCTAGGTAACCTGGACCCAAACCGTGTAGGGCTTTAAAGGTAATAACCAATACTTTGTACCTTTAAAGATGTAAAGAATTATATCTCTATAGGATACCAGTGACAATAGGATTGTATTGTAATTCAGCCTTTATAGTTATAGGACACAATCCTTGAGCCATGTAGGGAAACTACTGGGAGAACCAACTTTCAGGATAGAGCACATCTCAGTTTCTCTGTCAAAATCTTCTTAGTTCCCATACCTCTGTTAATATTTGATCTTCCCCCAATTGCAACAGGTGTTTCCTTAAAAAAAATTGCAAGAATTTATTATTTCAAATGCTGTATTTCAGAGAACTTCCTACCCATTGGTTGACAAACTATGTATTTCTATTTTAAAGCTTGGGAAAGTGGACAGAAAAGGAATAGAGAAAGAAGGGCAGCAAGTCTATATTTGCTATTTAACAGATATTCTTGGATACCACAGTCTCTGTAACTATTATGTTCTGTATTATTCTCTCTCTAATAATACTGTGCAGTGTATAAGAAACATTATGGGATCATCAACACCTTTCAAGGGCTGTTGCATCTACCTTCTTAGAAATACAGTGAATATTGTGTAGCAACAAATAAATATTTGATGACTCGATACATATGCAATGAATGTTGTTTTTTTTATATCATTTATATCCATTTAGTTATTTATTGTGATGTCTGCAAGTGCCAGCACCTCAAGACAGAAATAAAATGAATATGTCACCTGGCTTGCAGTTACATTTGCACAATTTTCATTTCAGAAAATGTAACAAGTGCGTTTTGATCTGACGATGGGTGCTGGGGAGCTGATTGTTTCTAAGACTGAACTATTTCTCTTTATCCTGGGATTAATCATGATGAAACACCAATAAAAATAAAAACAAAAATAAATCTACATCTTTCTTATGCCCCTGCAGGAAGTTATTGAGAGATTGTCTCTTTTATAGCATTTTTAGCTGCCCAGGAGAGAAAAATGGATGCATAATGTGAAGATTACAGATAAACTGAAGACAGTCCCAAGCAAGATCAAACTTGTCTTTCTCCAGAAAAGCTCACGGCTGGCTAGATGCACTGGACCAAAATATTTTATTTTGCTTGTCACATTCTTTGGCATGCTGTGGTTTTAGAAAACTGACATTTTCTCTTGAGCACACAGTATTGGTGGTGAGGAGAGTCCAAGTTTCACATTAAAAATAAACTCTGCATCCTGGCACAAATGAAGTTTAAGGGTGCTCACCAAATTGTACACTTGGTGCAAATTGCAAGAGGGCTAAATGCCAAGCTCTTCTGGCTTTAGAAAGAGAGAAGCAGGTTACTTTGCCACTCAGCTCCCTGTTCCCTGACAGGTGGAATTACAGAGCTTGTTTTTTCATGGGCTGCATCTACAGTGTAGAAATAATCCAATCTGACACTGCTTTAAGTGCTATGGTGCCATGATCTGAAATTGTGGGAATTGTGGTTTTGTGAGACATTTAGCCTTCTCTTTCAGAGAGCTCTGGTGCCACAACAAACTACAATCCCCACGATTTCCTAGCAGTGAGCCATACCAGTTAATAAAGTCATGTCCAACTGCATTATTTCTACAGTACAGATGTAGCCATGGTCTCCCACTTCTATCTATCCAGCTATGCCTGCTTTGTAGGTGTCCTTCCTTTGTCACAAGTGGAAGTGCACTTATTGAGAAGCAGATGATCATTGATTACAAAGAAATCTTGTTCTGGTCCTAGTGTAGGGAAGATATTCTCGGCTGACTCTGGGGATGTGTCCGTGATGTAGTTCCATGAAAGCTCCATGGCAGAACTCCTTCCCTTGAATACACCCACTCTTCAAACCTCTGTCCTTTTGCCTTTCCACAAGCAGTATCTAATAACAGGCTACCTTTTAATGACAGAAGAGTGACGTGCTTTTAATATTATAGTTATCTTTTACATATCTTTATGTTGTTTTAAATAACAGTGTTTTAATAGGAGAGCTTATGGCATTGCATTTCAGACTGTTTTTTATTATAATAATTGTATTTTTTAAAATCTGTGTGAGATGCCTTGGGTCCCACAGTGGAAAAAGGAGGGATTTAAAATAAATAAATACTCCACTCATGGGCTGCAGACTTGCATCTGGGGCCTTGGTAAGATAGAGCGGTTTCTGAATCCCCAGGGTTTTCGCATTCATTTTAAATGTAAGTAAATCAAAGTTACTCCACTTCAGGACGTCAGTCCTCAGCTATTTCATCCTTACATGGGAGGATGAGTAATTGATATAGTTTTCTCCCTGCTATGGATGGAAGAAAGCAAATATTCCATCATAGTATTCTCACCATATTTGAATGTCACGTGGAAGAATTATTGTGTAGAAAAATATCTGTGGGTATCTTTCTTTTAAATCAAGACTATTTTCAGTGTAGAAAAAAAAGGTTTCTCTGTTTTCTGGATAGAGAAAAACGTTTTTGCACATATACACACATGCATTTCTATGTGGAATAACTACTCAACATCACTTTGGGACTCTGAGAACATTGCACAAGATTCTCACTAGTCATTCCTCACTGCTCTCTGGCCTTCCAATAGGGTTTTCCAGCTATTAGAAATCCTGTTTTTCAACATGGGAATGAATTAATAACACATATTCTTCCCATTCCTACTCCAGCTAGTAATCATATATAAGGGACATGTCCAGAAACTGACATGAATAATAAAATGCAGCCGTGGACTTCAGGATTTAGGGCAGTATGGTGATATGAGTTGCTTGCATTCTTTAACTACCCTTTATTTTCTGAGCATTTTAGTGTAAACATGTCTGAAATTAAAAGAGTTTAAATACTGCAGGGAAGTGAATTATAGGTTGACAAGACAATTGCTTCATATCTGGTTTTTTCTTCCTATGCTGAACTTCTTTCTGCATATATTTGAATGCAAGTTATGTCTTTTTAAATTATTAGCTAGCGTGACATCCAATATTTGCTAAGTGAACTCCATTTGTCTTTGGGGATGATACTAGTTCAGCCTTTCATTACTATTTTTTTTTCTATCTGCTTTTTAGAAAGCAAATGGATAGTCTTAGAAACATTTTTCCCCATTTCCACCTAGTGTTGGGGAGAGGGGAATAATAGAACCAAGACATTAATGTAATGTTTTATACCAAAAAGTAACTATAAATCATATTATGTGATTAATTTGAAAAAGGAGTGGGTTGGGAATCATAGGAAGAAGACATATAATTGTGTTTCATCATCCTGGGAGAAGAGTGGCTAACAAGACAGATGGGCAATAACATGTTTATAATGAAGGAAGAACAGGCAGTAAGACACACTTAAAACATACTTTTAAGAGAGATGGAATTTCTGTCTAGAGGTAATCTTCTGTTTGCTGTGTCAAAGCAACATATTTTACAGATGAATCCAATCTGTCTAATACTCTGGCTGCCTTCAAATACATGACTTATGAGTGGACTGTTGATTGTGAATTTAATATGAACTTGTGTAAGATAAGAGAGATGTTTTAATAATCCTTGAACATATTTGCTTTTCAGGAGAGCAGAAGCATAATTGTAGTATGAATCCTGTAAGAAAGCATGGACATTCCACAAAGTAGCTGTGAAACCACAGTATTTCCCTGTTTCCTTCTTTGTAACAGTGCTACTGTGAATTCTTTTTTCTGTGTAACTAGTTCTTCCATACCCTGAGTTTTATTGATGGGTTGATTGATTCTGCACATAAATATGATTATTTGTTGTATTCAACTGAACTAATTTTTTTAATTTTATGTTTTCCATGATAGAGTTGTGAAATTTTGCATTATTTGTAAAAAGTGGCAAAGCATATATATCTCACGTCAAGGTCTTTCTAAGGCCTGGTACAGATGGATATTTTGCAGTGTCCTTGCCATGAACTAGGGCAAGATGACGCTGGGCATTTACATGCCCAGCAGCCCTAGTTTACGAGAACGCTGCCATCATGACTTGCCGCCCTCCACATGGGCAGCGCCATGATGGTGCGAGCAGGAAGGAAGTGATGTGATTGGGGCGCCCCTTCCAGGAAGCTTCTTTAGGCAGCTTCTTTTTGCTCCCAGGAGGGAGCGCATCATTGCAACGATGTGGGGCTAAAGGGGGCGGCATGAAGCTGCCTGTCCGTTGAACCCCTAAGCCATTTAAACATATAATCCTTTGAGGAAAATCTTGGGCTAGTTCTGAAAATTCTCCAAAATTTGGAAAAATGCAACTGGGACAGAGGGTTTAATCTCCTTTCACTAGATCATCTCTTTAACCCTACCCCACCCCAACTGTTAAGTTGACTTGGAGAGAAATGGGAAAACAAGTTCAGGTCTGTCTCCTTCTACCATAGTTGCTGTTCTTAGCTGCCCATGAGTCGGTTCCAACTCATGGCAACCCTGTGGATGGAAGATCTCCAAGAATCGCTATCTTCCACTGTATTGCCCAGATCCTGCAAGCCCTTGCCCATTACCCCCTTGATCGAGTCTATCCATTTGGTTTGTGGTCTTCCACGCTTTCTTCTGCCCTCTACCTTTCCTAGCATTTTTTCTAGTGATCTGTGCCTTCCTATGATAGTCTCACCTTGATCATCTTTGCTTCCAAGGAGAGCTCTGGTCTGATCTGTTCAATAACCCATTTGTTTGTATTCTTGGCTGTCCATGGTATCTCAAGTACTCTTCTCCAGTACCACTTTTTAAATGAGTTTATTTCTTTCTATCTGCTTCCTTCACTGTCCATCTCTCACATCCATACATGGTAATTGGGAACACAATGACTTTAGTGCTCAGCTGTATATCTTTGCTCTTCATTTATTTCATAGCTGCCTTTCTTCATAGCTGCTATTCCTAGTCTTCTTCTTATTTCTTGACTGTGGTCTCCATTCTAATCCATGTTTGATCCTAGATATGGGAATTCTTTAGTTATTACAATTTCCTCGTTGTCTAGATTAAATTTATGGATTTATTCTGTGGTCATTTTTTTCCGTTTTGTTTTCTTTATGTTCAGCATCAGACCTGCCTTTTCATCTTTGACCATCCTTATTAACTGTTCCAGTTCCTGAATGTCTTCTGCTAATATTATGGTGTTGTTCAAATACTTAGGTTGTTAATGTTGCTTCTTCCTATCTTCACTCCTCCTTTTTCTGTTTCTAATTTTGCTTTTCTTATGATTTTTCAGCATATAAGTTAAATAAGTAAGGTGATAGGATGCAGCCTTGCCTGACCCCTTTGCCTATTGGGAATCACTCTGTTCCCCGAATTCTGTTCCGATGGTGGCCTCTTGTCCATGATACAGATTCTTCATCAGGTCTATCAGATGTGATGGCACCCCCATGTCTTTGAGTGCATTCCATAGCTTTTTGTGATCTATACAAGCAAATGCTTTGCTGTAGTCTATGAAACACATGCTGATTCTTTTTTGGAATTCTTTGATATGCTCCATTAGCCATTGTATATTTGCAATGTGTTCCCAAGTGCCCCTTCCTTTTCTGAATACTACTTGCACCTCTGGAATTTCTCTATCCATGTATGGTTGGAGTCTATGCTGCAGGATTTTGAGCATGATTTTGCTTGCATGTGAGATTAGTGCTATTGTCCTATAGTTACTGCAGTCTTTTGTATTTCCTTTCTTGTGGATTGGTATACATATCAATCATTTCCAGTCTGTTGACCACCACTTTGTTTTCCATATTTGTTGGCATATTTCAGTTAGCACTAAAATTACATCTGTCTGTAGGCACAGTAGCAGTTCACTTGGCATATCATTTGTTCCCTGTGATTTTTTTTTTTTTTACCATTTCCTTTATTGCAGATTTCACTTCACTTCTTAGAATTTGGGGTTCATCTTCATATGCCTCCTCTTTCCAAATATCATTCATTCCCTCATCTCTTTTGTATAACTCTTCTGTGTCTTGCCTCCAACATCTTTTTATTTCTTCTTGTTCCTATATTATGTCTTTTTTCCCCCTCCATACAGCATTCCTGCCCTCAGTTTGAACTTGGCTTTAATTTCTTTGATTTTTTGATAGAGGTCTCTTATTCTTCCCTTTTAGTTGTTGTCTTCTATTACTATTCATTGGTCATTATAGTGTTTCTTTCCCCAGTTTGCCTGAAAATTCTCCTAATTTTCACAACATACTGATGTCATAATGCTTGTGTAATCTTCATCATTCCTTGAAAACCAATACATTAAAATTGTTTGGATCATATGTTGTCGAATTAGTGTTTAAAGAATCTCGAGAATTAAGCATTTCCACTTGCTTATGGCTATCATATAATCATAAAGTTGGGAGGAATAACAAAGATCCAGTCCTTAGGCAGAATTAGCTCTCCATCTGTAATAGTTTGTTGACATTAGTTCTACTGCATTCCTAGGACTGGAGAATTGCTATGGAGTGAAAAAGCTGAGAGCTGCCCAATTTATGTTTGTTTAAAAATTCTTTGTAAATATAAAAACAGTACATAAGTGAAAAAAAACTAAACTGAAATATTTCATCCTAGTGTGCTATTTTTCCAGAATTGCAAAATTTTGACATGAAAACTGTAGAACATTGACTCACCTGCATTCCAAAGTTATAACCTTCCAGAATTGCTATACTATGTGCTTTTTCTGCTCTGTTTCCTACTTTTGGATTCCAGATGCCTCTGATTGTTCCTGGGCTCTAGTATAGAATCTTTCACATTTTTTTCTGCAGCTATAGTTGAAGAATAATCCTGGGTTACATTTACATTGTGTTTTTTTAATTTATTATTCCATGATGTCTTACTGATATTATCATTCAAACTTTGTGTAATATCCTTTTACAGCTTTTGCTATATCTTTCCTCACTATATTAATACCATCCCATTTCTTAGATTTCTGTTTCCTGAGTAAAACGCTTTGTGCTATCCAATGAAGAACATCCCATTCCTGCCCATTTTAGCTTGTCCATCCAGAGTACTGAATGTTTATACTATGCAATATTTTTACTATGTCTAACTTCCCTTGATTTATGCTTCTTGCATTCCATGATCCTATAACAAGGGTTGTTCATCTCTGTAATTTCATTTCAGTTCTGAGCATATCTACAGCTGAACATCATTTTAGCTTGACTCCAGTTGCACTGCCACAGTGCTACTTGTAGATGTCCTCTGCTGTACCACAGCAGTTTGTTGAGTGCCTTCCAACCTGGCAGTATCTCTTCTGGCACTATCTCTTGTGTCATTTTGGACTGTCCAGTTGTAGGGTTTTTATGGTAAAAGACCTTCAAAAGTGGTTTACTATGCCTCCTATTGTGCAGCAGTAACATGTGTTAGCTATGGTGTAACTGCCAATGTCACATATACCCCACTAGTAATGCTGCTCAGCAGCTGTTTCACACATTTAGTCTGGCTCCTCATCAAAAGCTTGTCTGACATGGGAGACCCTACTAGCAGCACTCTTACCTCTCAAGAGCACACAATCCCACCACCATGAAAAGTGTTGTGCCAGGGTGGACCAACAGGCCTAAATGGGATGAAAGGAAGGAGTGATCTCCCTGCAATTGTGTCTTATCAAAATGTCTGTAACTAGAAATCTCTGGAATTACATAGTTTAAAATTATATATATATGATGCTGAGCTTTGTTCAAAGCCTCCCTAAGGTTTAAGGACTTTTCAAACAGAAAGTAACTGTTTCTCATTTATATAAAGAATGGCTATTTCTGAACTCATTTCTGTGTTGTAATTTCATGTCAGATGGTGGTCTAACCATGCAGCTTTTTAGCATTTAAAATGTATAATAAATTCAAATCCGTATGTGTTTAATCTTCCACTTCCTATACCTATAACTGTGTGGTTTTGTATTTTTTGTTTTGTTTTGTTTTTTGAGGGATGGCGAAGAGTCAGTAAAGTAAAGACCCCAATAGTTGTGCTAGATAAAGGGGGAAACCCAAATGTATCTGATTGGTATCATTGCCTTTCATTGGCGCCTACATCTCATGAAATCATGCATTTCATTGGAGAAAATGTTACTTATTTGTGCAATAAAATGCAAGTTTCTTTATTGAGAGCATTCAGAATTCTCTTCCAGCTCCACAATGCATTGAAAATGAGGAAAGAAGAGAAATGTAAACATTTCTGAGAAGCGATAACAAATAAATAATAAAATAAAATAAAAATTACAAGGCCTAGAGATATTGAGCCATTCATAGTGTTCATCTCAGAATCGAGTTTTCAGTCCCAGGTTCCGCCCTGAAATTTAGCTCAGTAACTCTTCAGAACTTTGTTTTCTTTTTGTTATGTGGTTTGAGGGGTGGGTTTTTTGTTTGTTTGTTTTGTTTTGAGGGGTGGATGCCCCCCCCCCCACACATACACCCAAAGGCTTCCCTAGATTATACTATTTTTAGGTGAAGTACACGTCATTTATCCAAAGGGCTTTCCAGTTTGCTTTTTCCTGTGTGAGCAAAACAGTTCAAAAATGTACTCTTGGATCTTTTCTGCCACTGGCATGAATGAATAGGTGTCACTGGATTTTCATTTTCTTCTGTTGAAGAAGCTGGTGCTATGGCTTTCAAGCTTTACTGCAGGTTGCTCAAAAAGCATACAGCAATGAAAGCTTCAGATGGCTTTGGGCAAACTGTTATCTCCCAATACTGTCTTCCTCTCCCCCTGATCACTGGGTAAGTGTAGGGATCCCTGAAATAGTGTATATTATTCACAAAGGCTTGGCATTTTGTTGTAAGTTGTTTGAAATGTTCTGGCGCATGTCTACACAGGCCAAATGAACCAGTTTTCCCCTGCACTCATCACAACTTGTATTCCCAATGTAGGACCAAACCCCCAATTCAACTGAAGACTGTTTTCCCAACATTATGCCACTTCCTCACCAACTCTGGACCTTACATTTTGCTCCTGATTTTCCATGAAGAAGTGGACCACATTGGCCAGCTGTTTACACAGTGCCCACTGTGCTGCCAAGTGCCACTACTAAGGCACAGGTTATACCCAAAGAAGTCACAATGAGGTGCCCAGCCATGTGATCAACATTGGGTGGCTTAGTTTTTACCTCAGAGACAAGCATCAGTGTCATCTGGCAGGACATCTGTCCAGCATTACTATATTTAGGTTCCTCCTCTTTATTGTTAATACATTTTGGACAGAGAAGAGAATTCTGCATGCTGTGAATACATGAACTTGCATTTTACTATGTAAGTAAACTTGAAGGGGAAGGTTAGGCATCACAAGAAGGAAACACCGTGGCAAGTGCCCAGTCATGGCCAGGCCTTGGGATGACAGCAAAGGGGGTAAGCGATTGATCACATGTTCATGTCTTTGCCCCTTTTGTCACCAGGGGATACTGATCTGGAGTTTCCCCTGCAATGGCAACACCTCAACTCTCCTAGCACCCCAGGGTCCCAGTGAGACTCCCAATCCTCTGCTCCGCAGCACAGGAATGATTTAATCCTTACATTATCAAACCAATAGAACATACACACATACTAAATAAAAATTTAGCACAATTTTGGGGAAGTTTCAGGTCTTATGGTCAATAAAGATAAAACTGCTATTCTTGCCATGAATTTTAAAAGCTTAGGAACAAAAAACTGTTGGAAACCACATCTAGCTATAAGATCAAACCAAAAATAAAGTATTTAGGCTGTGGAATGGCCTGCTGGATGAGATGCATCTTATTACAACCTTGGACAGTTTCAAGAAAGCTGCCAAGACGTATCTCTTCCGGCAGGCCTTTCCGGATAGTGGTTAAACTTTTCCCGATTCCGAAATGTTTATCCAGCCTCTCCCAGCTATGCATCTGATACTGCCCCAAGGCTGCCTAGAAAATTCCCATTGGAGACATTGTATAGTTTTAAGGTTTTAATGTTTTTAATTCTGTGTTAGTTTAATCTTATTTTAAGGGGTGGGAGGCGGGACTGGGTTGTAATATTTTAACTGTACCTGTTTTTAAAATGTTGTACCCTGACCCAATTGTTCATTCAGAGGGGCGGGTTATAAATAAATATTTATTATTATTATTATTATTATTATTATTAGGTTGACGACAAAAAATATAGACCTTTATAAAAATAACTATTTAAAAATCTGGCAGGATATTTAAAAAGATATATATAATTGGGGGAAAACTGGTTTATCAAGGTTAGGAAAAAATGGCACACTTAAGATGAACATCTTACCCAAAAATAATGTTTCTGTTCCAAACAATTCCTATCATTGTTAATGAAAAACCATTCTGAAGATGGAACAAGGATCTAACTAAATTTGTATGAGGTGGCAAAAAGTCCCTTTTCTCTTCAATGAGATGCATGATTCATAAGGTGCAGGACCCAGTCAGAGGTGATGATTCCAGTAAGCAATTGGTTTTTCATGTATATTTTGTATTTATTTATAAACAAAGGGGATGAGATGAAAACTTGATTTTTAATATCAAAACTGTCTCCTGTTGATTACCTGCTCTGGCCTTAAAAATTTATAAAAATAGCAGCCCCTCCTCCAAGAATTCTACATCCAGTTTGAGGTTTTACTGAGTAGATAGGGAGTATCATGGCTATGGAGAGAAGCCCTGTGCCCCATTGTATAGCACATTTACTACTCTGGAAGTTCCCAGAACATGAGAAAAATAGGCCAAATACACATTTTCAAAAATCAAATGCACATTTTTCCCCAACTGGAAGGTATCTGGTGTGGCCCATGGTCAAGACTTACCCAATAGAAACCATTAAATGATTGGCGACTTGTAATATTTGCTGCTCAAACTATTTAATGAGAAGAACATTTCAGATAGTATACAAGTCATTCAAGCTTTAAAAGTTATAAAACAAATATAAATACAACTACATACATCTTGGTGGTTTTCACAATGATGGTGAGCCATAGCAGAGTCTAGGAAGTCAAGAAGAAATGGAGAGTGCACAAACACTCTTTTTTTCTGGTGTACTAGCTTCTCTAATGATTACTGATAGATAGAACCACATTTTATGATATGAACTTGGAAAACGACCACATCAGACTCAAAGTAAAGGCTCATATCAGTGAATATATCTCCTGATTCCTACAGGAGTAGTGAGAGCATGGGAAAATGAAGGCATTGCTCCTCCATATAAGAATGTTGTCCCTGCATGAAACTTTGCTTCATCTCCCAAATTTCTAACATTGTAGAGAGACACGGAAGATCATCTACATCTAAAATTCTTATATTTGTAATGTCTGCATTCCCTTGGTAACGTTGCCTGCCTCTTTTTCATTGGATGCCTATACTCTGTTTCTAAAGATTTAAGTTACTGCAATCCTAGAAATCTGAGGACTAAAATAAAACTAATAAAATATAAAATAATGAAATAAAAACAAAACAGGAGAGACATTTTTAATGAGGGCAGTGCCTTGATTTCCCCATGATAGCTACGTCCCTGCTTATAGACTTCTGTCAATATTGTTTTCTGTATGCAAGATTTTTAATTTTGTTTTGTTGATATGGATAGACCCTGCTGCACAATATTCATGTGAACCCTGTCCTGAATATAGTAAGGATACAGTGAATGCAAGAATTTACCATCATGCAGAACACTAGGCTCTTAGTCCTATTATTCACCCAGTATGTTTGTTATTGGTTGTATTGGCTGAATTGTGTGCTTTTGTAATGTTAGAGTGAAAAAAAGAGAGAGTTGCCATGTCTAGTAATTTATCTTAACATCCAAACGAGGGAGAAAATAAGTCTGTTCTGAACAGAGTCCACAGAGACAGGAATCAAAGTATACCCTTTAATATTTTCCAATTGTCCCAATTTCTCTCCTTTAATCCACTGTCATCCCACTTTTTCAGGTGCTTTTAAAATGTCCCAGTTTCTCTCTCTTCCTCCCACTTTGTTCTTGCTCATGCAAAAGCAAACTGCTGCAGGCTCTCTAGCTTAACTGTTCTTCCGTATCAATAACGTTTACCATCTTGACCACATTCTGATGTTGCTTGGGCCACATGTGTCCCAGATTTCATCTGTAAAATGTCAGAGCATATGCTCTTTGTATTAGTGGCTGTCAACTGTGTGCCCTCCTGCTTCGTACGAGTGCTTTTGTTGACTCTGTTATATCATCACAGTTTAATTTACTCCTCCTACGTTCAAGAAATGCAAACAGAATGCAAAAAGATGAAATACTCTGAGGAGTAATGGAATGAAACCAAATCAGGGCAACTACATATATGTAGAACCAGAAAATACCTCGCATTGCAGAAGAGATTTTGCAATAGGAGTGACTACACTTTTGTCTAAACTGGCAAAGAAGAATGCATATGAGCAGGCTTTTTATTTGCCTTAACAGTGGAAATGGAATGTGCCAAAATGAGCTTAATGGTTTTTCCCCATCATTAAATTAGCATTCTTTGAATTTCCTATATATTTTAGCAGAACCTCTGTGCATTCATTAAATATGAGCACATAATGTTTCTTCTCCAGAATAATTGTTTTGTATGGGCCATTAAGCTAACCTTATTCAGGCTGTCAGTCAAATTACTGAAAAACAGACATTTTTTAAAAAAATCACCATTGCCAGATCATGGCTTTAAGAGGAAATGACAATATTGCTAAATACAAATGCAATGTTTTCTAGTAGCTTTCTGAATCAAAACTATTTTTGACAGAGAATTTGTAAACAGGTGGCACAGAAATTTAGCTCCAAATTTTTTTGCTTGTTTATATCAAAGTAGTATTTCAGTTTTTAACAGAACTGGTTATTTTCAGTAAGACAATGCTGAGAGGGAAAGGAGATGGTTGATTAAGCAATGGAATTGTACATGGGGAAGTGCAGACTGTTTCCTTCCAAAAGGGAGGAAAATACATAGGGCCAAATCCACAGATAACGTTGATTGCTATAGCAACAGGAAGTTGTTCCCAGGTAAAGAGAGCACTTTTTACGTAGTCATTTTAGATCAGAAAATGGTGCCCTTCTGAGATTAAAGTGTTCATTTCTCTATAGACTAGAGCATGTAAATCTTACGTTACCTGTCCAATTCTTCTATTGGTCTTGGTGTGGGAACAATAAGGATTTCTTCATGCACAATACATTTCCATAGTCACTTATTTAGCAGCTCAAGTCACATGAGCAGTGCTAATATGTCAATTTATTAAGAGCTTTCCAATTTAACATTTTGCACTGAGAACTGTCCATGTTCACTCAAGCTCCCAAATGGGAGGAGATGGGAGCTAATGGCCAGTTAGATGGGAGATGGGAGCATGGCCAATTAGTCACAAGGATCTTCCCAGTTTAGGACTGAGGCCCTAAACAGACTGGTGATAAACGCTGGCATTGGGGCAGAGTGGGGGCATGTCAACCGCACACTGCATGCCCTGACTCCATCCCTATGCCAGTGTGATTTTGCGCCCCCCCCAACGGCATGGCGAGAGGCATCACAGCTCTCCCTTGGTACAGCATGTACACGCACTGCACCAAAGGAGCACTAAAAAGCTGTGGCGCTGGCAGCTATGGCACCCTTTCCACAGCACAAAAAGAAGCCACTTTTTGTGGCTTCTTTTTGTGTCATGGACCTTTCGGGTTGGGGGTGTTGCATGCAGTTTCTGGGTCCCCAATTGGGCAAGGAAAAGGACGGTGTCCGGCCACCCCTTAGGGGCCATCTGTAAACCCCTTACTCTCACATGGTTTTTTGTTTGTTTGTTTGTTTGTTTTGCACAGATAACATTATCATTTTCTGCACATAAAACACTGTTTCCATGCAGACAATGCTGGTGTTTTCACCATGTGCAAATTCTGTATAAAATAAATCCCAAATGGCAGATAGTCTTTGAAAATTGCATAATTTTAAAAGTCTTTCTCACAGCAGGAAAAAAAATGGCTAAAATAACCAATTACTTGGTTCAAGAATGAATTTAATAAAGAATTACTTCCCTGATGGAAACCAACAATCGTGTAGTAATATGAGTTTTCCTGGAAGCCCACACTGATTGCCTTGTAAAAGAAGTATGGTATAAGTAACCTTTGCAGTATTTAATTGTAGGCCATTGGCTGCTAAGTGCATGAATTAGAGTTATTGTTAATTGTGAATTATCTTTTGGTCTCCAGCCTCAGGATTTTTTTTTCCTTTGCAGCATCCTTCTCACTTCCTAGATTACTCTCAGTCTTCTGCTCTCTGTGTGAATAGGTATTGTGTGATTTCGTTTATAATTTAGCTCCCCATTTCAAAGATTATTTACATTTATCTGAAAATATAGAGATAGGGAAAGGGGACACCCTTTCCTCCCACCCCATGGTATATCGTGCATACACACACATTTTCTTGTAACTTGTTTTGTATCCATGTGTTGAACACAGTTCATTGAGGTTTATTTGTAAAGTACAGTGACTCTTCTACTGATTGAAACAGGAGTTTCTCGTACAGGCCCTGAAACAGGCCTGTTGCATTGCAAAAGAGGGGGGGGGCATGATCGGAATGGAAGGCGGTATAGAATGCAATTTACCGCACAAGAGAACACCGCCTATGCCGCCGCCAGAAATTCTCATTGTGTTCCGGATTCATACCAGAGGGGGATTTTTCAGGAATGCTTCTGAAAATCGCCTCCTGGGGAATGCATCCGGAACGCAATGAGAACTTCCGGTGGCAGTGCTGTTCTCCTGTATGGTAAACTGTGTTCTCTGCCACCTTCCGTTCCCATCACACCCCTTTTGTAATGCGACAGGCCCATTCCAGGGCCTGTGCAATAAACTCCTCAGTTAATATAGTCTGAATTCCCCACCTCCACTGCTTTTGAAGAGTGAGGGTTACACAAACAGATCCTGTCTAATGTTAACATCTATGTGTATTCTGCTTATTACGTTTATTGAGTGGTATGCCTAGGTCACACTCTCATTTTCATGTACATGTGTATATAAAACCTTTTTATAGGAAAGCAGTCATTAAAGGCTCTAGTTAAATGTTTTATTCTGAAACAGTTGTGTGTTTCCCCCCAGTTTGTTCACTGATGGCCCAGCTGTTGCCATTCAGTTGGTCTGTACTATGAAGTTATAGAGACATTGCTAAAGTATTGCTGCTTCATAAATTAGACTTTAGCACTTTTAGCATTTTTAAGGCACTTCTGTATCAAATAAAGTTTCCTTGTAAATCAGGAATGGGAATTTAATTTTCATTTTCCACTGTTGAGAATTTTCCCAGTACTTTTCTGATAAAATCACTCAGATTCTCTTTGATTTGGATGCTATGGTAGATACAGTCCTGATGGGTGTAACTTTTAGCTTATGGTTGTCAATTGATACTTTTCAGTTTGTGCAGCCTGAAGATATGGACAGCAGCCTTGGAGAAAGCAAGAGCAAGTAAAATCTTGCTTTGTCCCATGAGGCTTTTAGGAATTGATGTGATGGGCTTTTAATGGGATTCTGTGCTCCCAGCCTCAGGGGAAGGCAATAGCAAGTCTTCTCTGAATAAATCCTGCCAAGAAAACCCCATTATAGGTTAGCTTTAGGGCTGCCATAATTTGAAATGACTTGAAGGCACACAACAACAACAAGTGCTGTTTTGCTGGCTTTTAAAAATATTATTCTTAAATTAATTTTTAATGTTTTTAAGTCTGTATATATTTTTAAATGATTTATATGTGTATGAGAAAGAGAGAAATGTTTTTGCACAGTTTTTACTCTGTTGTTGTATGCCTCTAAGTAATTTCTGACTTATGGCCACCCTAAGGTGAACTAATCAGGAGATTTTCTTGGCAGAATTTATTCCAAAGGGATTTGCTTTTGCCTTCCTCTGAGGCTGAGAGACTGTGACTTGCCGGAGGTCATCCAGTGGGTTTCTATGACTGAGCAGTGATCCAAATCCTGGTTTCCTTTAGTGTCCTGGTCCAGTACTCAAACTACCACACTGGCTCTCAAGCACTTGTACTTGTTTTAATAATTTGTGAACCATCTAGAGTCCCATAATGGGGGGGGGGGGATAGGATATAAGTGACTAAAATCATCATCATCATCATCATCATCATCATCATCATCATCATCATCTGGCCCTCCATATGCAGTTTCCAATGTTCCTAACAATGGGCTGTGCTGGGTAACACTGTTTGGCCTTGTAGTTCAACAACATCTGGAGGACCTCATTATTCCTACACCTATAGTAAATGATTTCCTATAACAAAACAAAGTTTAGAGATCTTCTTTGAAAAGTGTAGAAATACAAACACTTAGGAAGGATTAAGTATGTTGCATCGAAACTCTATATGTAACAGTTGACCCAAAGGTGGCTAGCCTTTATTTTATTCTTGGTTAGAACTTTAGTTATTATTTTGTTCAGAGTCAGAGGACTGTCCTGTATGTGATTTCATATTTAAAACCCTCTACAGTTAGCATTTTTAAAGGCATGCTGAAGGGAAATTGTGATTACAAGTGGTGGTTCCTACCACCAAGTATGTCCAAGTAAGCACTTTTTTGAAAACATAATTGCACAATGGTTGACTTGACCCCATGTCATGGTTCTGTCTGCACCATTTCTCCAATTATAGACTGTTAAGTTCGAGTCAATGTGGACAGAGACACCCCCTGCAAAGTGTATGAGTTGTAGGGCTAGGGCAAACTGGCATAACTTCACATGGAAAACGCCATGTACTTATATGTGCGAATGAGGCTGAAGATTCTTAGCTGGAACATTTCCATTTATTTTACTGTTTATGAGTGACCCAAACTGTCATGTAGGAAAGGGTACAAAGATGTCAAGGGAGTTAATTTCAATTTTATTTACAGCTTTATTCTCCTTCTGAGAATCCCACTGTAGAAGAAATGCATGTTTCTTGGGAAAACCTAATATCCCATATCTCTCAGAGGAACAGGAAGCTCAATTTTGAAGTCAAGGCATCAACAGAGGGAAATGAAAATGTAATATCGGATCTTTCAAGTGGCAAATCACTGAAGGCCAGATGGCTGCAGTTTAAGAAATTTTACAAGTATTTTTTCAGAACATCTGGTTCCATTAATGTTACAGTTCTCACCCTTTCACATGAAACAAATTTTTTCTCTTCAAGGATCCATCAGAAGGATCAATAAAAAAAGAAAACAGAACTATGTTTGAGTCTGCTCTTAACTGAGGATTTTTGCTTGTTTGTTTGTTTGTTTGGTTTTTGTTTTTGGAATGGACCTCACTGTTGTGGAGTGGTTATGTAAGCATAACTGAGATAGAACCACAGAAATCATTTTGCAAAGCTGTGAGATGTAATTGGATTGCGAGTTATGTGTCAATGACTGTTTCCATGAGCACCTGAAATCCATTTGGGACCATCTATACAACTGGAGCCCTACTCCCTTTGTAAAGTAGCAACAAAATAAAGATTAGGAGGTTGGATGGGCAGGGGTAGGTTCAAAGTTTACAGTTGTTATGTCCTTTAAGGACTGACTCTTTCAAGTCTGCAGGGACACTATTTAAGCACTGTTAATTGCTTTATAATCCCATTATTTGAAGATAACTAAGAAGAAAAGAGAATTTATCAGTCTCATCAATCTTACTTAAATCTCTCATTTAAATAAATTGGAACACGTGCTTTATTTTAGCAGTTTTGTCCTTTCTCTTCTCTTTCTCCTCTCCCCATGTACCACAGCCATTTGGGATTTTATAATGTATCACCTTTTTCATTGCCTTTTATTCCTCAGAACAATAATGTGGCCTTCACTGTTGATTATAACAACCAATTCTAATCCCTTTTACCATATTCCTTTTTAAAATATATTATCTAAATATCCATTGCTCATAAGAATAGGACGTTTTCAAAATGTGGTTTTGAATAGACCGCTTTTGTCTTGTAGAGTTTATGTATATCCCAGAACCTTGCACTGAGGATAGTTCCAAAAACAGCTTAATTCAGGCATCACCTTGCCTTTTGGAGTTCTGAATGATCTTGTGGTGTTTCTGAGGAACCAAATGCTTTGAAGGATCTGTTTTAGTTGTGCTTCCGTGATTTTAAGAAACCAGTGTGCGCATGTAGTTTACAACAGCTTTTGTAATACATGATTTTCAGTCCTTTTCATGCATGTACACCTTTTCCACTCTCTCTGTTACTGGAAACCACATGAGTATCAATAAATCATTGAGGTCGGGGAAGCCATCTTAGTGTAATAATATAGCTGGTTCCATCCAAAAATGTTTCTGTGTTCCTGTACTGGATGTTTTAATCACTTACTCTCTCTCACACACAGAGAGAGAGTCATTATGATGTGATTGTTACAAACATTGTTTATGGTGCTTGCAAAGATCTGATTAGCTAATACAGAATAAACAACTTCTTCTTCTGGACAGTCTTTCTGGGACATAATTCCCCACTTTATGCCTCTAGCAAGTGGAAGGATAGAGAAGGTAATGGGAGAAAAGAGAACACAACACATGCAAGGTCATAAAGTTGCTCAGGGCCTCATTCAACCTCCGGATTATTAAATATTATTGGCCCAATCATGATCATCACACCAAACACACAGCTTGATAAACTCATGCTACATGATATACAGGTCTGAAAGCAGGCAAGCAATCCCTACAGATCCACTTTAGTTGAGCAGGCAAGGCTGAGGCTGGTGCTGAAAGATCAGCATGTCATGGGAGCAGCAGGAGATGAACCTTTAATAACCAGTACCTCGGCTTTTGCTGTTGTTTGCCTTCAAGTTGTTTCTGGCTTATGGTGACCCTAAAAACCTATCACAGGGGTGATGGTCATGACTGCGTGTGTTTAATGTGATGGTCATGATTGGACCAAGACTAAATCAGGAGGTTGAATCAGGCCTTGAGCAACTTTATGACCTGCTATGTGTTGTGTTCTCTCTTCTCCCATTACCTCCTCTATCCTTCCAGTTGCTAGAGACACAAAGTGGCAGGTTTCTTCAGAGGGAGTTTGCCATTGCCACCCTCTGAGACTGAGAGACTATGATTTGCCCAAGGTTAACCAGGGCATTTCATGTTCAGGTGGATATAAGTCTTCATAGTCATAGTCCAACACTCAGACCACTACTACACCATGCTTGCTCTCTACATGTTTTCCCCCCGCTTCTTTACTCAAACCTTTTCTTGTTGTTCTGTATCATTTACCTGATAGTAGATAGTGGGATTATCTGGTTATGTATGTGTATTCATGTTTTTGAAAAGACTAAGCCACTAAGGAAGCTTATTGCCTGAATAGTATAGTACTTTTTGGAAGATAAATTAATTAATTAATAGAGACAGAATCCACTTTTCAAGTTTACAATCTGTGAGCCTTAGGAGGAAAACAGAGACAGAAGAAAACAATGGGGAAAGAGGGATTGACACAAATCCACTCATTAGGAATAACTGGAGTAGACACATTGAATCAGTGGGAATTTGGTAAGTCAACACTTTTGTATGGTCCATATACTCAATGAGTCTACTCAAGCTGGGATTAACAACTGGTGATGAAAATTTGCTGCTTATATTGTCATGATGATGTAATTTGAAATGTGCATACTATCTTTTTTTGTTATATTTTGATGTAATTTTATATTGTTTTTAAGTGATTTTAACTGTTTTAATTTTTTTGTCATTTTTTAAAATCTGTGAGCCACCTTGGATCCCTTTGGGGAGAAAGATGGCATATAAATGAAATAATAAATAAATAAATAAATAAATAAACATTCCTCCTTAGTATGTGAGAATGTCCTGGGCAGTAAACTTTTCCAATTAACAGAAAAAGCCTGTATTGGATTGGATTTTGGTCTCCTTCAGGTCTCCTGTCAACATAGAAACCCCATGAAGTTCATAGGGGTTTCTTAGGCTGGGAATCTTCGGAGGTGGTTTTGCCCATTCGTTCATCTGAAACGTGGCCTACAGCACTTGGTATACATTGATGACATCCAATCCGAATACCAACCAGAGCCGACCCTGCTTAGCTTGAAAGATCCAATGGGATCTGGTGCCTTTAGTTATTTAGGCCAATTGTTTTAACATACTCTCTGGTTTCTGCTGTGACAGTCGTACGTAGCTATCTGTCTGGAAATATTAAGTTTGTGTCACTTAGGTGAAAAACAGCCTTCCAAAGCACACATTCTAGCATTATCTTCTCCATCTTCTCTTCAGTATAAAATATTATATTATTATATTTTCCATATTTTATGCTGGAGACAAGACAGAGGAGCTAAGTCTGTAACATGCACTTTGGAATGCTGTTTTTCACTTAAGTGACACAAGCTTAATATTTCCAGAGGGATAGCTATGTAAATCTGTCAGAGCGATAATAAGAAAATATTGTGGCACTTTAAACTCTTAACAGATTTATGTAGCATAAGCTTTTGTGAACTACAGATGCTTCCAAAGAAGCTCCCCACACACACAAAAGAAAACTCTGCAGCTGTTCTGCATTATTCGTGGAACCTTATGGAGCTTGGGTCCAGACCATCATGTCTTCTTCTGATACCCCTCCCATCTTTTCTTATTGATTTTTATGACCCTTTTCTTTCCACAAATAAACCATTGAGAAGAGAAGGCAGAACAGCAGCAGAATTCCTTTTTCACTGGTAGCATTAGAAGTCATTCATCATCATATCCGTGAAGTATTCATTTCAGTTCGCAAGGATTTATGTATATATTTATATAGGCATGATATATGTTTTATATAATAAATATTTTTACTCATAACGCAGCCACACACGTCTACAGAGAGAGAGGTTGGGGAGAGAAGGTGAAGTGACAGTTTAGTAAGGTACAGTCTGTATAGACAGAATCAAGGTGCTGTAGTGGTTTGAGTGTTGTCCTAGGACTCTAGGAGACCAGAGGTTGAATCTACAACCAGACATGGAAATCTACTTGGGCAAGCCACACTCTCTTAGGCCTATTAGAGGAAAGAATTGGCAAACGACCTCCGAACAAATCTTCCCAAGAAAACCCAATGATAGTTTGCCAGAAGGTCTCTATAAGTCAGAAAGTACTTGGAACACATTCTACTATTACTACTACTGCCACAGCATTCTATAGCCATCCATAAGTGAAGTGACCATTCACAGCAGTAATAGGTAATCCAAACATCCTAGTTGTTATGGACAAGGAAACCACTATTTCTATTCAGACCTAAGAAAATAGCATCAAACTGACTTATTATCTGAACGTGGGATTGGCATCCTGGATTCTGTCTTTGTCATGCCTTTGCTGGTAATAAGGACTTTGAGAACAGCAGTAGTGTCATGTCTGCTTATTTGTTTTAATATAAACTGAAGATTTGACACTTAGAATCCATCAGACCAGCTTACACTCAAAATAGCCTTCATTTTCAATCTCTGCAAACCCATAGATAAGCAAAGTAGGATCCTCCAAGATTTAAACTGGAAGTCCTATCATGCCTCATCATGAAGGCTAAGACAGATGAGTGTTGCATCCAACAGCATCTGGATTACCACATTTTGCCCATCCTTGTTGTCAACCATATGGCTTTTCTATCTAATTAAGGCCTTTTTGTCTGCTTCCTTTGCCACAATAGCTTTATTTTAGTTTCAGAATGTATATGCAGATCAGGCACCATTTGAAATGAAACCTGTATATTTGTTTTCATTTTAATGTAAGGTCTTCAAGCAAAAGTTGTAGTAACTTAATCTGAATATATATATACTATATATATATATATATATATATGAGAGAAGAAATCTCTAAAGTGTGGTTAGTTCATTTTTAAAAAATGTTGCTGTTATTTCTCCATTTCGTTTTTAATGACAGTCCCCGGCACTTTGATAGATTGCTTTCCTTCCACTCCTCAGGAGAACATTCATTCCACTAGAGATCTTGGCAAGACAAGAAGCTAATAGCTGTGACAGGAGCTAGAGCAGAGGACATATTATCAGAATCAAGGTTATCACTGTAACATGAATCCCAAATAGATCACTTCTGTGTGTATTAGCAGAAAGCTTGGGTTTGAAGGCCTTGCCCTGGGCTACAAACCTAGCTCATTGGTGAAGACACCTACATTTTTACATCTAAAAGGGCTTTCTCTTGCCACTGAACCTATCTGTCTTTATTAGTAATAGTTCATCCCTTCAGCAAGAGTGAAATTTTATTGTCTTCAACAGATGGGCTGGAAGTGGGCATTTGAAGGGCAATGTCTCTGTGAGTGGCACTGTGATTTCTGTCTGGTGATATATTTTCTGTTTAAGCTAGCCTTGTAATTTCAAGACCTGGCAACAGGCCAGTCATATATCCTAAGAAGTTCTCTGATTCAGAGATGAGATTCACTGACATCATGTCCTGCCTTTCTCAGGATCAGGCAGGGATGTTAAATGTCACTGTCTGCAATGACGTTTGATGCACTTCACTCCCACATATTGTGTTAAATCAGATGTGGTCATAGCGTTGCCCATGTGGCTCAATGTAGCCCCTGAATCTTTCTTTTGTGCCCCTTTTGGTTTCCCTAAGCCCTTCCCAGCTTTTTTGATCATATTTTGCCCTAAAGCCACACAGAAAGCCCATACAAGCATGTGAAAACACTCCTGCTCCACAAACACTCAAGACCTGTGAAACTTTCAGCCCATTTTCCAGAAAGGGAGGAAGGTTCTTGATAGCTTAGAAAGCTTTCTGCTGAGAGCTTTAGGTTTTGTATTACAACACTACATGAGGAGGATCAAGCTAGCTTTGCCTAAGAGTTCTCCTGCCAAACTGAAACAATCAGGAGTGATTCATATTGTCAATTTGCATGACAGGATTTACAGTTTTGGCGATAAAATTGTAGCTATCACAGTAGCGCATGTGTGAAGTCATTATTGCACATTCACTGCCATTCATCATTCTTCTCTGTGTAACATCAACTCACTGAACTTAAGTGATTTTAAAAGGGGGTAGAAGAGGATTAATCATAGCAAATGCATGCTAACAGCTAGAGGCGTATGATAGCTGTGTGTTATCACACAAAGACACACAAATCCTGTTGAGCACACTGGCCTTCAAATTTCATTGAAAGGTCACTCAGTTTTAAGCCAATTAGCAAAATAATTTAATTTTGTAAACAAGTTGGATTCTGGTATAAGTAAATTGAGGGCTTTGTGGTATGAAATCACATCACATCAGCACTTTCTAATGTTACTTCCCTGTGCGTGGAAATTACCTGGTTAATTTATTAAACAGTGTTGGCGTCATAGCCAGAATGTTGGCCAATTCCAAACTATCCCACTGAGACTCAAATCACAAAGATACTTTAGCAAAAGTAACAATCTAAATAATGTAATTGTTGTGAAATCCCTCTCCAGAAGTTCTTTTATAATATACTGTCTCTTTGACAGCATGCCAACATGTACCATTACTTCAGGATGAATTGGTGATGGGGAAGAATGGCACTCTTCCACTACTCTTGTGCAGGTTTCCATGAATGAAAAGAGGAGCAGAAATCAGAGAGCAGGGCACAAGAATGAATATGGCTAAAGAATATCACTCATCACAAAATGTGCAAGAGGGAAATGAGGAACAGTTGAATGTATCATTTAACCGCACTAAAATAAACGTAGTGGGCTCAAGGTTCTCCAATGTCTGTATTTCCGCCCACCACTACAGCTGACTATATCTTCTGAAGGGCCCATTGGTGTTTCTCTTGAAACTACAGTAGGCCCTTGATATCTCCTGGGGTTTGGTTCCAGGACCTCCTGTGGATATCAAAAATCCATTAATTCTCAAATTCCATTAAATACAATAACATAGTAAAATGGTGCCCCTTATATAAAATGGCAAAATCAAATGATGGTTTTGGAATACAGTGGTCCCTCGGGTTACGAAAGTAATCCGTTCTGGAATCACTTTCGTAACCCGGAAATCTTCGTAACCCGGGGGACCGCTTTGTTTGTAGCGCCGCGTGGCAGATTTAAAGGGCCGGCGCTTTTTTTTTTTTTTTGTCCTAACCCCGTTTTTTTTTTTCACAAGCCAGGGCCGTTTTTCCGGCCCCGGCTCTTTCGTACCCCGGGGTTTTCGTACCCCAGGGTATTCGTAACCCGGGGGACCACTATATATATATATATATATATTCAAGCCATGAATGCTTTAATCCTTGGATACAAAGGGCTGACCATATTCTCTTTCTTCTCACATTGAGTTTCATAAAAAGTAATGCCAGCTTGAAAACAATGGAGAAAAAAACTTATTTTCTTCTGGGCTGCTTATTTATTGCCTTTCTATATAAACTTTTCAAAGTGATCATTTAAGGCAGTGCATCTCAAGCTGTCTGATGTAGGGGACCCACATTTTTTGCCCAATGTGCCAGGGACTGTTACCATGTATGTGGCCATTAGCTGCAGTTGTTTCTTTCTGTCTAGGAAAATTAACAGGGATTGGCAGCCTGTGGCTGAAGGACTGGCACCCACCCATAGACCACCATTTGGGGAAGTAGTGCATTAAAGCATTCCTCCAAAGCAAAGCTGGGCTACATTTTGCTGGCGGCCTACATGTGACTTCCCTTAAGCCATTTGTCTATCCCCACCTAGGTTCCTGCCACCAAGTCAGTTTCTACCACCATTGCATAAATCAGAGCAGTTTCCAGCAATGCTGCTTGGAAACATGGTATGTGGAGAACACATGACTTGTTTCCAAGGAGAATGGTGCTTTTATCTGGCTCTTGGGGACATTGCCCAGTGTTGTGTTAGCAAGTGAAGCCTGTGTTCCCTGTATTTCTCAGCAGAATCATGAAGATTTTTTTTTTTAACGATGGTAATGTAAACTCTGAAGATAGCAGGTTTTTGGGTCCCTACTGGTTTTAATGGGAAGAATTCAGCCTTTTCCTCAATCTGCTTAGTTGGATTCCCTACACCAGTTGCCCAGGATTAATACTACTGTAGAAGGCCCATACAAACACACATACAGAGGTACTGCTGCAGTACAAGTGATTTTAGGATTGTAAGCACATTTGCTGATCTGTGGATGTCTGATTCAGTTCTGTTTCTAATGCAAAGTTGTTTTCATCTGAATATGGCATTTCTATATGCGGAGGGGGGGCTGTATTCTGAATTCCCTGGAGTAAGCTGGGCTGAATATATAACAGATAAGCTATCTATGTATAATAATAAACATGTATATCTCTGTTTTATCAAAACAAATTGTATATTGCCATAAAGTGCTGCTTGTTGGATTGGCTTGCTTTAGAAAATACCTGGATAGCCAAATTTTCCACCTAAATTGGGTCTGTAAAACTACAACCCACCAAACCAGGCTGCCACCTGCTTGACAACCCAGTTCTTACAGTCCTAAGCAATCAGAAAAAAACACACACCCCATGCTCTTGATTGATCATTGTATGTGTGTGGAATGTGTTTGTCTTCATACGTCACAAGAACTAATCTCAGAAAAGTTAACTTTTTTTCCGACTAAAATTGCCAGAATCCTCCAGCCCAACCTGTTGGAAATGTTTTACAGGATTGAATGGTTGCTTCCAGAGCTCCAAGGAAGCAAATAATTATATTTTACTTATACATTACCATTTAACCCAGGTCAAACTTACCCAGCATACAGCCTTGATGCATCCTTATACCCACAAATACCCCCCCCCAAAAAAAACCTTCAATATATATACTCAAAGGTAAGCACTGTCCAATTCAGGAGAGCTCTTATTCCTTGGAGTGTGTGATTACTCTAGCCAAAAGTATCTCTCCACCTAATATACAAAATCCTGTTATCTTGTCTTCTCTCTCTTTAAGTGTTCTAGTCAATTCAAGAGTAATTGTAGTAATTAGGAAATAAAATTTCAAACACGTGTTTTTCATGGCAAGTTCATCCTCTTTGTCTTTTGTCTGTAAGGCATCCCATTCAGTCTGAATAATAAGGATGATGCTGACATTCTTTCAATCTTCTGCCTTTAAAGAAAGTACGCCTCCCTCCAAACACTTCCCTTTTTTATATAGGCAGTTAGGTATGGTTATTTGTAAAGGAGTTTCATTTCCAAACTAACCATCAACTGGCTGTTTTTTAAAAAACGTTCTGAACAGCATCTGACAAATTCCGATTCCTAAGTACCTTTTCATATTCATCCATAATCAGTGTAAAGCACCTAAGATGTTATTTTATAGTAGCCACACTTCTAAGTATGAATATAGGAAGCTGTGTTATATTGACACAAACCATTGGCCATCTAACACAGGGTTCTTGACTCAACACTGACTGGGGCAGCTCTTCAATGTTTCCAGCTAGAGAATTTCTGAGTCTTATTCAGGAGATGCCAGATACTGAAACAGCAACCTTTTTCATGCAAAGCATGTTTTCTACCTCTGAACTATGGCATCTCCCAGTTCAAGCTTGACAGAATGGTGGACCTCAGCTGCCACTCCAGAAATCACCTGATAACTCCCAAACTTTAGTTCCATAGTAACAGCTGATGCCCTTCTGGAAATATATTAATAGCCTTTCAAACTTCATTACAATATTTTTGATGCAAAATATAATTGATAATTTGGCTTGGTGCATGTGGCCATTCTCTTATTAGCATCCTGGAGCAAGCTGTCAGCTAATTAGGTTCTCAAAATGTGTATTGTGAAAGTTCAGAGAATGAATAAGAAAACTGCAGAAATACTGATCCTCCTGGAGTTTAAATCTGTTGATGGAATTCCCTTACAAATGTGTGTGTGTGTGTGTGTGTGTATCTTAATATGTTATGGAAGCTATAATTGCTGTGTATGCCAAACACCTTGCCCTTCATATAATGAACATTCAGCAGACACAGTTTATTGTTAAGAGTTTATCTGGAAGCACCCTACTAACTGAGATCTCCCTTTCTCGAAGTTCAATTTTACCTCTCTGAGCCCCCACATAATATATTAAAATGAACATCTTTCTTACTTAAGTAATTAAATACTCTCAGCACAGCAGATGTTCACTGGTTTTAGAAGGCCAGGAAGATATAGCTATTATTACTTCAAGTTTAAGTTGATTTCATGTCTAATTTGAGAGAGCAAATTTTGAAGCCCAAGAGCAAAAGAGACTATTTAGCCAGATACTACAGACTTCACTATCCTTTTTGATTAACTCCCCAACCCAACAATTCAAGTATGTTTTTTTTGGGGGGGGGGAGGGGAGCTTGCAAAATGATTAGTTGCCCTAGGGTTCACCTTATACAACCACTGAGAAAATGTAACTGAGTGTCAGAAGGGATCCCAAGGGCTAATACAACCTCCTGCGATGCAGTCCTGAAAGATGACTATCCAGCCTCTGTTTGTAGACTTGCAAAGAAGGAAAATTCACCATCCCCTGAAACAGGCTATCCCACTGTCAAACGGTTATAGGTAAGATGTTTTTCCTAATGTTTAGATGGAATCTGGGGTTTTTTTTTTTTGTAGATTGAATCCATTGGCCCCTGTTCCCATTTCTGGAGCAGCAGAAAACAATCTCACTTCACCTTCTACATGACATTCTTTCACATGTTCAAAGTGTAAGAATTATTACACTTATGTAACAATGGGATTCCAACTTAAATAAATAATGCATTTGTTGTTGTTATCCATTCTGGAGTTGAGATTGTAGATGAGACATTTCCAAGACTCCTGTCCTCCACTACTCCACAGTTCCTGAAAATTCATACCAGTGACCTCTTTTATAGAGTCCATTCATCTAGCACAAAAACTTCCTCTCATTCTTCTTCCCTCCACCTTTCCTAGCATTATTGCTTTTTTCCAATGAGTCATGCCTTCTCATGATATTTTAATTGTACTTGTTTTAAAATGTTGTACCCCCCCTGATTGCTCACTCAGAGAGGAGGGATATAAATTATTATTATTATTATTATTATTATTATTATTATTATTACTATGTGTCCAAAGTAAGGCAGCTTTAGTTTAGTCATCTTGACTTCCAGAGAGACTTCTGATCTGATCTATCCTAGGACCCTTTTATTTAACTTCTTTGCTAGTTAGGGATTGCAATGGCTTGTAAAATTCTACCTTTTGTGCTCACTTGTATATCTTCACATTTTAGGATCTAGTTCTTCATAGCTGCCCTCCCCATTCTTAGTCTTCTTATGATTTCTAGAGTGCAGTCCCTACTCTGATCAGTTTTTGATCCTAGGTATGAAAACTCTTTTACTATTTCCATTTCCTCATTGTCTACATTTAATTTGTGTAAATTATCCATGGCCATTTTCTTGAACAGATAGGGTGAAAGGATACAGCCTTGCCTGACTCCTTTGCCAATTAGGAACCATTCTGTTTCTCTGTGTTCTTCTTCTGACAGTAGCCTCTTGTCTTAAGTACAGATTTCTCATCAGGACTATCAGATGTGTTGGCACACCTATGTCTTTAAGGACACTCTACAGCCTTTCTTAATCTATGCCGTCAAAGGCTTTGCTATAGTCTATAAAGTACTTGCTGATTTTCACCCTATGATAAGACATTCCAAGGGAGACATGGGTAGGAATAGAAAGCAAACAGAAAGATAGGGGGGAAACAGAGTAAATCTTACTTGCCAAATAAGCCAAAAACCATAGAAAAATCCAAAAGATTCTGAAACAAGCAGCAGACCCACTCAAAAATGCAAATGCTATCCAGAGCAGCACCACACATATAATAGGAACATTATATGTGAGAAGCATGAGCTAAGCGAACAATGTGAGAAGCATGAGCGGAGGGAAGTTAGACATAGTAAAAATGGAAATGGAATGTATGAACATAGCTATACTGGGAGTAAGTGAACTAAAATGGACAGGAATGGGTGACTTTGACTCAGACAATGCATACATCCAGGATATGAGCATTTGCTGAGATTCCATGAATGGAACACATACTGAATAGATAAAGCAGAAAACACACACACATGCATACACACATATAGGGATGGACAAATTTCTTCGTCTTTATTGTAATCCCTCAGGCAATCCAGCCCCTCCCTCTTCCCCATTTTCCATTCTGAATTCATGAATCCATCTATCTCCTTATCAAAAATGAAGAAAAACTTCACCTATAGGAACTGCCAAAACTTAACACATACTGCTAGCATGCAGGTGTCACAGTGTATCTGTCTGCCATATATGTTGGAGACTGTCAGAAAAAAAAAGATTGCAACCCTAATTCATTACCAAAAATGTGATTAAATGCACAGTGACCAGGACCTTTTTTAGAGCTATGTACATGATAGACCTCTTCATAGATCAGGGTTGGGCAACATGCAGCCAGTGGGCCACGTGTGGCCAACAGGGGACTATATTTGATCTCCAAAAAGCCAAACAATTTATAGAATTCCAGCTGGGGAAAAATGCTTCTAAACAGTTACTTTCCTCCACTAGCAACAATATACTTTTACAGAAATCTCCCCAACTCAAAAATCCCTACCCAAGGGGAAAAAATGCAAAAATGCCTAACCCATCCCTCAAAAAATGAAAATGAAAACCAGTAGTAATTTTCCCCCAAAATTCAGCCCAAAAATGGTGCACATGGCCCAGTATAGCAGCAAAAATTCCCCTCCACAGCCATCTTTGTTGCCCAACCCATGAAGGATGGAGGGACTAATTTTTGCTTTCATTTCTTGCAAATCCAGTTTTAAACAACAACAGCACTGAGTTCTTTCTCTCATTAACAAAAGAGTGAATTGTCCTTATCAAAACATGAGCTGAACAGTTTTTCCCTGTCTCATCTGTGTTTGTATGCAAAAGGATCTTGTAGCATATTTCAGACTTATAAAGAGAAAGATGTCGGTACCATAAGCTTTTGTAGACTTAAGTCTACTTCATCAGATGGGCTCTGCTTATGAAACCTTAAAAGACAATAGCTTGGATATGGGCTCTGTTTTCTTCAGACAGGAGGACTCTTCTGTGCACAGAAGGCTTTTGATACAGCAGAGGTATCCTACTGTGACCATGACATGATTTTTTTTTTTTTTTTTTTTGGTCAGTGTTTCCCTCTCGCTTCTTTGTGGCCCTTGAAAATATGCTCTTGAGGGTTAGTAAGCAAGCTTCATGGGGAAGGAGAAATTAGTTTCCCCCTCTTTCTTTTCTTCCAGAAGTAGAATCCTGAATGGAACTCAGAGTAAAGTGTTCTTGATAGCACATATAGGCCTAAATCCAGTTATTTAATCAGAACAGAGGATATAATGCTGAATCAATGGGTACTTCATAAATTAACACTTCTCTAAGTTTCATTGGAGCCAGTGTGGCACAGTGGTTTACGTGTTGGACGGTGACTCTGGAGATCAGGGTTCAATTTCATTCATGGCCATGAAACCCGCTTAGTCAATTTGCATTCTCTCAGCCTCAGACAAGCTACCTCTGAACAAGTCTTGCCAAGAAAAGCCTAGGATAGCTTCACCATAGGGTTTCCATAAGTCAGAAATGACTTGAAGTCACACAGCAACAAGAATAAGAACAAAGATTCATTGATGCTATGAATCTGCTCTAGTTGAGATTAATAGTTGCTATTTGTCCGGATCGATCCCTATGTGATTTGATCTGGCATACATCTGTGAGGGCTACATCCAAATCAACATATAGTCTAGGGAAGTTCACATGCCAATAATTGTGTTTGCCTTTAATGTTTTTGTGTTGTTTTGCTACAACAGGTAAAAAAGAAAGAAAGAAATCATGGATTTTTGTTGAGACATTTGATCATAGTTTTGGTGCTGGTATTTAGTGCTTTTGGTAATGGCTGTGAATTGGCAGTTGACGTTCCCTTAACAGAACTATTGGGTTAAAAAATTGCTTGCCATTCCTCTCAAATTTTCTGAATGGAGAAAGCCATCATTCTGAGAAATTGACTTCCACTAGTGAGTGGAAGGGACTGACAGAAAGATCTTCTTGTTTGACGTAATTATTGAAACATTTGGGTAGGTGAGTGCGGTAGATAATGAGACAGAAACTGCACTTTGGAGAGAATATAAACAGTAGCAAGGGAACGGTCAGGCACTATTTATTGTTGCAAAAAAAACCCCCCAAAAACATATTACAACCAGTGATTGAAGAACCAGTATACCCTGTAGACTGAAACTTAAGATATCTTTGTAGAGAAAAGATGAATTGAGAGCTGCTGTTGGCAGATGGGAAACACGCCAGGTTGTGATCAAAATATTACATAGCAAATGGTGTGACAAGAGGGAGGCAATTAAAATAACAGTTGTGGCCATGCTGGCGAAGGAGTGAAATGGAGGAAAGCTAGAAAGAGAATGGAAATGACGCCAGGTGAACTGAAGTATTGTGAAGTTTTTGAAAGAAAGAAATCGCAGTATCTTTTGTTAGCACACCTTTGATTGCTTAAAGATCGTCTGCAAGTTGTTGAACTATGAGAGGCTCTTCATCAGGCATAGATACTCTGTGCAAATAAATAAATGGGATTGAATGGATGTGTGTCTTCCCTTATCCATAATTCAAGGTGTCACCTGGATGGTCTGAGATCAAAGGAAGGCTTTGGAAAGGAAAGATATGCAGTTTAGGTGCAGTCTTTCAAAGCAAACACAGAAACTTGCAAATGAGGTATCCCTTTCCTCTGTTCAGGGAGTGAAAAATTATTTTTGTAACAGACAGAAGCAATACAGCAAAACTGGATGACTATTAACTAAATTAGAAATTGATTCTTCAAAACATGCCAGCTAATGTAAATGTTGGTTTAGCTGTATTACCTTATGGTGAAAAAGCTATAGTCTTGTGTCTTCTCAAGAAACAGGTCCCCCTGTTGCTGGAACTCTAGAAAGAGTAAAATAATCTGAAATCCCCTTTCCCCAATATTTTGGCTCACAAATTTTCTCTGGGAATATTATTTCTTCGTTGCTGTTGTTGTTGTTGTTAAGTTTATTTATAAATTGCCGTAAATTTACACAGTGCTGTACATAGTAAGTAGCAAATAAAAGCCTGCCTGGGGTGTACAGTCTAAAAACAAAAGTAAGAATTTATAGAATAAACAACATATCATTAAAATAACTGTAAACAATAAACTATCAAACAGTAGACATCCATAAATATACATCTTTAAGTGTATCTTTCAGTTGTTTCCAGCTCATGGCAACCATAAGGAAAATATATCATGGAGTTTTCTTGGCAAGATTTATTTAGAGGGGAGTTACCATTGCCATCCTCTGAGGCTGAGAGAGTGTGACTTGACCAAGATCTCCATGGCCAAGTGGGGATTCAAAACCCTGATCTCTAGAGACCTAGTCCAACACTGAAACCACTACACCACCATAGCTTTCATTTCTTCATACCTGTCCTCCCTATCTCCCTGCAGACCAGACAGTTGCTAAGCAGGTTTTTGGCTACCGCAATCCTAGAAAGTTTTGGATGGAGGAAAGATGTGAAGAAGTCTTTTATTTACCACATTTCAGATTAATTAGGTATTAATCAAAGTTTCAACTAGAAGTATTTTCTGTTGTTGTGCAGCTGAGACTACAAGTAGAATTGCATTATTTACTATATGCTTTTCACACATCTGTGATTTTTCTTTATAATTATTATCTGGCTTTTTCTTTCTTATGTTCATTTCTTTCTTTTTCTTTTTCTTTTTTTTTTTTTAAAAACATATTAACCAACTTTCTCTTTAAATGTCCAGGGTTTTCAGTATTCATCAAAACATTGAAACACTGACATCTAAAACAAACAGAACAAAATAATGTAGCTATCTCAAAAATAGCAGCAGCTGTTTAAACAACAGTTCTTTGGTACTTCAAAGAGGAAGAAATTTAAAAGTATGCTCTTCATTTGGGGCCCAGATTCCATTTTATCAGATGTATAAGGTGCTTTCCTCAGGTGGGCAGGTTTATTTACTCAAAGACAGAGAAAGTAAAGATGTGAACTATGGGGCCAAAGGGCCATGAAATGTATGAGATACTGTCGGTCATCTGAAATTTCTAGGCAACACTCATGGCAATGTAACCGAGACCAGGAATACCGAAAGTCAGATGAATCTGCAAACTGAATTCTATTCAATTAAGAGTAAAAGTAGAACCATAGGTTCTCATATGCTAGTATGAGTATAAACCTATTCCTCTGTTCTCACCTTGTAAATAAACTATGTGTTGGTAGCAAAGAAGCATCAATGCTTGTATACAGTGATTAGTGAGAGGGAATGATAGACAGCATGCCTTCCCTTTGGTTTCACTTCTCCATTTCTTTCTTTAATCTATGTACTCAAGCCCTAGATTAAATTTGGAGAATATATGAATACCTTGTCATAAAGATTTTATTCCTCATGATAAATAAAACATTCCATAATCAATTATCTTTTTCCCCCAATTTTTTCAGTTTTTTGGACAAAAAAAAAAAAAAGCTTCAGAAAAAAAATGGGGAAAATGGTTCCCCCCCCCCCCCAGATTTTTCTATCCCCCTCCCTACCTTCTTATCTCTAAGAATGTCCATAGTGATGTAAACTTTTGTGGATGTGGCAATGAGGTGACAAGTTCAGTTTTAATGATGGCCATCCAGCCTCTGTTTAAAGACCTCCAAAGAAGGTCTTTAATGGGAGTGTGTTCCACTGTCAGACAGCTCTCACTTTCAGAAGGTTCCTCCTAATGTTGAGATGAAATCTCTTTTCCTGGAGCTTGCATCCATTGTTCAGGGTCCTATTCTCTGGAGCAGCAGTAAACAAGCTTCCTCAATCCTAAATATGACACCCTTTCAAATACTTAAACAGGGCTATCATATCATCTCTTAACTGTCTCTTCTCCATGCTAAACACACCCAACTCCCGAAGTCTCTCTTTGTAGGGCATGGTTTCCAGACCCTTCACCATTTTTGGTAGCCTTCCTCTGGACACACTCCAACCTGTCAACATCCTTTTTGAATTGTGTTGCCCAGAACTGGACACAGTATTCCAGATGAGGTCTGACCAAGGCAGAATAGAGTGACACTATTACTTCCCTTGATCTAGACACTACACTTCTATTGATGCAGCCTAGAATCATAATGGCCTTTTTAGCTGCTGCATCTCAGTGTTTACTAATATTCAACATGTGGCTTACTAGGGTGCCTAGATCCCTTTCACACATAGTCTTGTTAAGCCAGGTGTCCCCCATCCTATATCTATGCATTTCATTTTTTGTGCCCTAAGTTCAGTACTTTACATTTCTCTGTGTTGAAATTCATTCTGTTAGTTTTGGCCCAGCTTTCTAATCTATTAAGGTCATTTTGAATTTACATTCTGTCCTCTGGGGTATTAGCTATACCTCCTAATTTTGTGTCATCTGCAAATTTGATAAGCATGCTTCCTGTTCTTTCATCCAAGTCATTGATAAAAACGATATGAATAAGTATTGGGATGTAGTGTGGGAGCCTAAAGAAGGATTGCTGTTCTGAAAGCCAAGATGGGATGCCTAGGAAGATTAAAGTGTTCTGTAACTGGCTTTTTTGTATTCCCTTTCGTAATGTCTGATTTATTCCCATTTATCCTCTGGTGCAGGGACCAGCCTATTTACCCAATGTAGAGTACTGAAGGGCATTGCTGACACAGTGTGACATAAATGAAGGGGTGAGCAAATGAAAGCCCCCCTAATACTGTGGGTGATGCCATTAGGTGCTGTACTGACATTTCTAGAATAGATATGAGGGCACAGTTGGTATCTGGGGTTTTGTCAAGGCTTTGTTCCATGTCCATATCTGTGTTGTGTGTTCTTCTTTAGGTAAGCAACTGTCTGAGATCTAGAAGCTTTCTGTGGGTTAATAAAGGCCTGCCACCATGTGAAAGCAAAATAGGAAAAATATGGCATATAGTTAAGAGAAAGGAAGAACCACAACAGTCAGCTATGCAAGGGTGTCTGTATATTATAACCATTTATTTAACCCTCATTTCTAAAGTGACAGGTATCAGTGCTGCTTCTTACTTTTCTGTACACATAAAAATTGCATCTCTGTTGTATATCGACCATATTTATTGCTTAAATCACAAGATAACGAAGGCTCAGATTTATATTGAAAGAAAAAGGAATTTGAACTGCTTAAGAATAATAAAAAGTTCTATTGTACTTGTCGCTCTTTATGTGATTTGTCTCCATCTCTAACAATATATTTTGAACAATAGTGCACAGACAATAGTTTTAGGAAAGTAGCAGGAATTTAAAATAATTCTCAAACATTGAGAAACATTCTTAATCTGGCACCCTGTGTTGGGAACACTGCTGTAGCAGAATATTCCTGGTGTTTCCATATTCCATGTTAGGTGTCACTTTTTCAACAGAAACGGGTTCACTTGGAAGATGAATTTGACTAGGATGATTATTTTATAGCAGGTTTGGCTGGCTCAGTGCCTTGCAGATGTTGGAGTAAAGCCCCCATCAAATTTCAACATTCTCTGTGCAGAATAGGGCTTATGGGAATAATGTCCAGCAACATTTGGAAGGTCATAAGTTATCCACCCTGATTATATAGAAATGTAGTGACATAGATGATTGGCGTATTAGTAATGCTTGTCCGCAGTCCAACACAGAGAGATGGGAGGGGGGGGGCAGACAGAAACTCTGAGTCCCTTGCCTGAACTGTGCTTACTGCTGGAAGAGATTCAGATGAGCAGAAGCCATGCCAGAGAAAAGAACTTGTTTTTTAACCAACATATTACAGGGGGCCAAGCTAGACTTTAGCTGAAATTCCATGAATGTGATTAATGTTCTAAATATAAAAATGGCAAATAGCACCCAGAGAGTGTGTCCCTACATGAGTGGTATCCGAACTGATATTGGTGGGGAGAGTTTAACTGTTTCCCTCTTCTATGCTTGCTATGAAAATTTATTCTGTAAAGTGTAAAGACTTCTAGAATGATACAAATAGTACATTCAAAAATACCTTTGGAATAATCAAGACCATGACAAAGGGAAAGGATTAGCCAATAATTTGGAAAAGTTCCTTTTTCAGACTACAGTTCCCGGAATTTTCCAGCCCAGAATTTTCATAACTAGTTTAGCATTGGTGAAATAGGTTGGATAATGCACAAGAGAACTCACTATGGACCAGAAGAGACAGCCTAAAAAAGGCCTACTTCCGGGCATCATCAGCATGAGGCGTTTAGACACTGCATGTCCCGATGATGCTGGGAAGCTAGCTTGAAGCCACCCAGCTGCCCAGACATGGGCAACTTTATGGCACTTTGGCGGTGTGGGGATGGGGGATTATTTTATGTTATTTGTTACATTATGTTATATGTTTTATTTATGTACACCACCTCAATCCTTTGGGAGAGGTGGGATAAAAGTAATTTATTATTATTATATTATTATTTACATGCCGCACATGGCCGGAACATCATGCAGCCACTGTGGGGCTGTGGCAAAGCTGGCTTTTTTTCCAGTTGGAAAAGGAGTGGATCTTTTCTGCTTCTTTTTTGGCCAGCTTGAAGCAGATTGGGGTCATAGCATGTGTTTGCTGCAGCCCCAATCCATCTTCAGAAGGTGTGGCTTCAAGCTCCTCCTTCTTGCCAGTTTGTTTCACCCCTATATATTGTTGCTGCAGTAGCTTCCCAAATTGTTGATCTGCATTACAGATGCTGTCTTGGGCAAGGAACACCATATCCAAAGTTCAGTCTCTTCTCCATCTCCATCTTTCAGACTTTGATGGCAATGTCTAGCCATTTTGTAACTCTTGTTATGATTATTCAGTCACTGTTTACCCGCCTTTACAAGGCATTAGACTTGTGGGTCTGTTGAATTTTTGTTTAGCATGTAAGGTGGTCCAACATTAGCATGTGCTGAAGGACCTTGCTGATTCAGGATCCAGTTCTGTTGGAGTTGCTCTTTTTGCTGAATAAATAATAGCTATAGTTAAATAATAGCTATAGAAGATTGATCCACTTTAGGTTGATTGTAGAGTGATGCCAATTGGTTTATCTTAGATCTGAATAATGCAAGTTTAGCAGCATGAGCGATGTCCTTGGATCAAATTACTTAGTAACAAGATAGGCAGTGCTATGAGTTTACATTTTAATCATACATCTAGGCTTTTAAAATAAGCTGTGTGGTAGTTTCAAAAATGACGGAGAGGGGGGAAAAAAGCATCCTAAAGTTGACTTGAATCTTTTAATGTTGCTTCACATGTAGCAGTGAAACATATCTTGACCTGTTGAAACAATGTTGGCATTTATGGCTCATGTCCTATATTTTCTCTGGTATATCGTGAAACACTTCCCATATTAAATGGATATGGCTGGGCTTGATAAACAATTATAGTGGTACAGATAATTGCATAATGTATAGAAAGAGGACACATAAGCTGCAATTCTGTATCCATTTACCTGAGAGTAAGCCCATTGAACTGTTTTGTGATACAGTTTGTAAAACACAAAATACATAGGAAAATTGTACGTACTTAAAAAAACAACAACAACTACAGTGCAAGACAGAATCAGCACACATTAAACTCAACACTGGGAAAATGAGACTCTAAGACAAACTAAATCTGACAATTTCTGCTGTTATTGGGGAACTAACATTGGGAATAACCAGGTGGTTGAACTAGACCACTTCCTCTTGTGTGAAGTGTGTTGGCTTGTAAAAACTACCTCACCTGGATGGGAAAAGTAGAACTGCTGCCGTGAGATTCTAAAGAATCCCTGCTGACAGAGAGGAGGCCTGAAAGATCATCTGAGTGAAGGAGAAGGCTCTTCTCAAGTATTGCACATACTTTATGTCATCTCTGCTTTTCCTCTGTGACTTTCATCAGAGCAAAGTGAGTTGCCTTTTTGCAGAACTGAGGCTCCACCAGTGGTCTCCAGCAGGTTTTCTAGCTGGATTGAGTTAGCTCCCTGAGCACTACAATGAGTGGGTTTGTCACTGGTGGAGTCACTGCTGAAGAGAGTGACACAGAAAGGGTTGTTAACCTTTTATGGGACCCACTCCAGGGGTGGCACAAGAGTTTGAGCCTTTCCTGTTGTTGCATTGTAGGAAAAGAAACCCCACGTGTTTATAGACTCTGTCTTGTCAGGATAAACAACTGACAATTTTATGAGTAGATGAGATGTGTTGTCAACAAAAGGGGGTAATGGTACTCAGGGAGCAGCCATTCAAGCTATACAGGGTAGAGGGAACTATGGAAATGAGAGATGGTTGCACTATCCTGGGGGTAGAGTTTACAACATAGTGTTAATTCAACTGTCTCCCATCCCAAATAATCTATATAGCCATGGCAGCAACTTCCTGGTTTGAAAATGCTGTTGCTAAATGCCAGGTTGGTGAGTAATAGAACAGCTGCCATTCAGAACTTGATCCCAGATCAACATGTTGACCTGGCATGTATTACAGAAACCTAGTTTGATGCAGGTGAAGAGGATTAATCTATCTCAGTTTTGTCCACCAAAATTTTCTGCACGGCAGCAGGCAAGAACTGGGGGAAGGTCATGGTGGTGGAGGTAGATGTGGAGTTGCTATGGTCTATTGGGATAATATTCATATGACCAGGCTTCATATTCTTCAGGATGTGAGTGTGTTTATTTAAAGTTGGGTAGCCAGGACAGATGAAGGATTGAGTTGGTGCACTGCCCACCCCACTGCTCAACAGTCTCCCTCCCTGAGCTAGCAGGGGTGGTCTTGGAGGTGATGTTTGAGTCTCTATGGCTTATGCTGCAAGAGGACTTCTACATCCATGCTGAAACTACCCTGCTAGGAGTGGATCAGGATTTTATGTCCTATATGACAAGCAGGGATCTATCCCAACTGATATCTGGCCCTGTTCATACTACTGGGCACACTCTGGACCTTGTGTTTTATACAGGTTAGGATGCTGGTGATCTGGAAAAAGAAAATGTGCTCTACTTTTCCATTGCCATGAACAGATCACTTCTTGGTCAGGTTTAGACTTGCTAGGACTCGGAACCTCTGCAGAGGTGAGGGACCTATTAAAATGATCTGTCCCAGGAGGATCTCAGTGGCCTTTGATACCTTCAACTGTGGTATCCTTCTGAGTGATTGGACTTGGAGGAACTGTTCTACAGCCACTCCATTCTTTCTTTAAAAAGCACTCTAGTGAACAGGCTGGGATTATTATTATTATTATTATTATTATTATCTATCAGCCAATCACAGAGCAACATGAGACCAGCCAATGAGAAGCTGGCTGGGCAGGACTATAAAAGGGCCTTGCAGAGAGTAAAAAATAAGGGGGAGGGGTTAGTTTTGGGTTTTTTTTTAGGGAAAGAGTCACATTGAAGGGAGGGTGTGCTCTTAGGGTTCCTGAGGGAACATTGAAGTAGTTTTGGAGACCACAAAAGGGTCTCGAAAGCCCAGAGAAGGACTGGATAGGCTTAGGGAGTCCAGTAGAGAGAGGCTCAGAACAAGCCAGTGGTTGAAATAAAGATTTTGGTCTATATATTGGAAATAAGATTGCCTGTGTGATTATATTGATATTATTATTTTAAAAGGACTTATTGAACTAAATAATAAGTCAGTAGTAACAGCTTTGAAACCTATTTATAGTTTATTTTTATATTTTATAATAAACTTTTATTAGTGTTTGAACTACAAGTTGGCCTCTGTTTGAATCAAACCACACTACCTAATATTAGAGGTGCTGTGTCTTCTTAAAGAGCAGTGTTAAAGTGAAGGCTGGCAGGAGTCCTCTACATATTTTGGTGGCAGCAGTGGGATGAAAAGGCCCAGGGTGCTGTCATCAAGATAACGTAGTGATGAAAGATAAAGGGATCACCAGAAGCACACTCAGAAAATGGTAATAGGGGATTCCTGTTTGACTCATTGGCCATTGCACTATGGAGTCCATCAGGATAAAACATCTACATGCAACTGCTGGGAGAGATTGTCTGGAGTTTTGAAGTCAGATGTCATTAGTATGCTGATGATACCTGACTCTATCACTTCTTCACAACTAATTCCAAGGAAGCTGGCCCTGTATTAAACTGGTGCCTCACAGCTGTAATGGAATGGATGTGGGCAAATAAATTAAAGCTCAATCTAGACAAGACAGAGGCGTTCCTGGTCAGTTGAAAGGCAGATTTGGGAACAAGGATTCACCCTGTATTGGGTGTGTGTGTGTGTGTGTGTGTGTGTTACACTCCCCTTGATAACACAAGGGGGTTACACTCCCCTTGTTTGGGGTGCTCCTGGATCCTGGAAGCCCAGCTTTCATCAGTGACCAGGAGTGCTCTTGCACAGATAAAGCTAGTGCTCAAAAACTGTGACCATTCTTGGATTAGTCAGATCTGGCTACAGTGGTACATACTTTGGTTATTTCCCATTTGGATTACTCTTTGTGGGGCTGCCTTGAAAAGTATTCAGAAACTCCAGTTGGCCCTAAGAACTGTAGTTGATTGTTAACTGGTGCTGGCTACTGGAGCATACAAAGCCTTTCCAGACACAAAAGTGTAGGTTTTGAGCTATAAAGCCTTATTTGGCTTGGATCCAGGTTATGTGAAGGGCTGTATATCTCTTTATGGGCCGATTAAGGTTTTAAGATCATCTGGAGAGGTCTTTCTCTCCCTCCCACAACACCCTTAAGCTTGTTTGGTGGGAATAAGGGAGAGGGCCTGCTCACTGGCTGTTACTGGACATTATTCTTAATGTTTAGTTTTTTAACTTCGTACATTGTTTAATTTTTTAAAAATCTACTTTTATTAATGTTTTTCAATTATTTTTAATTTGTATTGCCTTAGATATGTTGTTAGTCATCTTAAGTCCCATTATTGGAGAAAAAATGGGATATAAATGATTAGAATCATCATCATCATCATCATCATAATCTTGGGAATTTATAGTTAAACAGTACTTGGAGATTGATAATTAAAAATCCAGATGCTGCCAGTTTGAACGCCCATAGGGTTTTGGTTTGTTTTTTGGTTTTTTGGAATGACATTTTTTTGGAAGAAAGCTGAATATTAGAAAACACTTTGTGTTTTTATTGGTCGCTATGGAGATGATCAGACAGCCGGGTAATGACAGGAGAAGGATAGGAGTGAAGCACCATGCTCCTGTCCTTATTGTATGATTGGGCGAAGATTATTAGATACATGGTGCTTATCCCATGATTATCCCATCAATGAAGAGGAATTGTCCTGTCACGTCAGTATTAATGGGTTATCCTGTTGTTAAGAAATGGAAGTAAAAGATGGGACAATTTGACTTCATTGATGCAATATTGTCTGATAATCTTGACGCAATTGTGCAATAAAGATGGGAGCATCATGCTTTGCTCCCATCTTTCTCCTTTCATTACCCCTCCCCCCATCTGATAATCTCCTAAGTATCATGCCCTCTGTTTTCAGTGTTGATACATAAGTCTCATTGTAGGACCAACTTATCCTGCAGGCACAAACAATGTAAGTTACAGAGTACAATCATTTCAGCCAAGCCAGTAAAACAAATAAAAAATCCTGATGCTACTAACTGGTAAATGTTCTTAATCTTACTCACAGCTCAGATGGATTTTTTTTAATCCTTGATGTTTCTGGATAGCTGGGTGCCTGGGTTCCACTGTCCAGTTCCACCAGTTCCATCATGCTCTGCCTCACAAGAGTTAGAGGCCACCAGCCAACAGGCAGGAAGGCAGGCTGGCAGACAGACCCCAGACAGACGTTTTTAAAAAGTGTTGCATCTAGGCTTTTGAAAACCCCTCTCTCAGAACCATCTTGAAAGTTCACACGTCTTCCCAACTGCCCATCTCATTGGACAGTTGCCATATCATCAGCTGTGGTGTAAACCCTCATTAAAACATACCTCCTCCAACATTTCACCATTTGTTATCTGGGAAGAAGATTCTGATAAATTTTTTTGGGGGGGAGCTCCCATTTATCATAGTAGATACATAGCAGTGAAGTAATAAGTAATACAAGCCTTTGGGTGGAATGTGCAGAAACTGTCCCTGCCATATATTTTAGTCTGACAGACAGGTTTTCCAAAAAAATGAATGAAAATGCAGAGCTAAGATCCTCCCACAGAGCTATAACACAGCAAAATGCACATATGTAAAAAAGCAGAACAAAAAGAGAGAGGATTTGCCCAGAAGCCTTTTCTCTAACAAGGTAGTTTTCTTTTTGCAGGGAGCCTCTGTTGTGGGGTGCTTTCCAAAAAAATGATCTCATAACTTGCATTCTGGAGGTGACTCATTTATCCCTCCCTTCATATTTGTTGAGTGGATTTTCATAATGGAACTTGTTGGTCTTACATTCCCCATTCCCTTTTTGAAAGAATGAAATGTTGGCTTGACCTCACTAAAGTTTTGGTGCCTTGCCATTTCTTTTGAGTCTTCATCTGCTTTTTAGCAAATGGCCCCTATAATCGGTACTTAAAATAGTTTAATCCAAGGCTGGCCCAGATATCTATTTGACACTAAACATGCACATCCCTAAGCTTTTGACTATGGTCACTCAGCTGAAATAAAGAGGGCTAAAATCCTCGTTCTGATTATTATACTTCCCTTGTCTTCCAAAACAAATGTGGCATTTCAATTTTATGTATATATTAGCTCTTCTTAAATCATCTGCAAAGTGGCAGGATCGTCATTAGGAATGGGTAGAAGACCTCAACTCCAGTTTGTGTCACTTTTCCATCTGTTTATTTTTAACAACATTCCATCTTCTCCCCACATTCATTTCCATCTCTACCCCCAAAGAATTGCACATGAAATTCTAACCCATGTAAAAAAAACAAGATAATTTTCATTTATAGTTATATGGGCTGCCTTTGAGGGCTGACCTTTGAAAATGTGTATTCCTTCCCACACTTTCCCCCCTGCCATAAGGAGTATGGCTGTGGACTACAGCTCTGGAGACCAGAGTTCAATTCCTAGCTTGGCCATGAAACTATTGTGCACAAATAAAATATGCCCACAGATCCTCCACATGTTTGTTGTTGTTGTTGTGTGCCTTCAAGTCATTTCAAGCTTACAGTGACCCTAAGATGGACCAATCAGGGGGGTTGTTTCTTTGTTTGGCTGGTAAGATTTGTTCAGAGGAGGTTTGTCATTGCCTTCATTTGAGGCTGAGAGAGTGCAATTTCCCCAAGGTCACTCAGTGAATTTCATAGCCAAATTGGGAATTGAACTCTGTTCTCCAGAGTTGTAATCCAACACTCAAAAAATATTATGCTATGCTGGCTCCATACTATGAGAGAAATTGTACAGAAAAGGCTGGCTGCCCAATGCACCTGTCATTGCCAGATGTATTTGCCCTTCCATTGCTAATGTCTGAAACAGCAGCCAGACTTCCCAGCTACTTGGAGTGGCTATTACTTATTTTAAAAAGAAGAATTTTCTTTGAAAGTCATCATCATCATCCTGGTCCTCATCATCATCCTGCTTTTTCCCAGACTTGGGAGTCAAAGTGGCTCACGATTTAAAAGAACTATACAATTAATAAATACAAAAAAGTGAGCAGCCCACATTAACATAGAATAAAGCCAGTGGTGCCCCCACACTGGGTGTCATCTAGTATGGAGATGGGGCTTCCAGGGGATGGAGATTACAGGGGCAGCACACACTCCCTTCCCTTGTGCCATCCTGTCCTTTTCCTGATATGGAAAAGCATGGAGGGGAGTACAGGGACAACACAGGTTGTCTCACAGGTCTCACATCCCTACCAACTGTGCATGCAATGGTGATGGAACTGAGAGAAGGGCCTCTCCTGGGGATTTCAGAAACATTGTCCGCTCATACAGCATGGGATATGACTTTTTGTTGTTGTTGTTGTTGTTGTTGTTGTTGTTCCTTGTCTGCTATTCAAGAAAGGGCTCACATTTTCCAAACCAAACCATCGTCAGTAAGAGGCTACACAGATGTTGCCTGTGATTATAAGTTCAGAGTTATGTTGTGGATGTATGCACATTTAGAAGGGGGAGAGGCAGATGCAAAAATTATGACGAAAATGAAAACATGAGAAATAGAGATCCTGACCTCCTAAATAAATTGAATTAAATTCCATACCATAATCAGATGACCTAAAATTCAATATCATTTAAATGAAGTAAAGCTTAATATCAGCATGTATCCAAACAAAGATAATCTTCTTGTGTGTGCTCAAATATTGAAGAGGATGTTTTAAATAAATGTGTAAACATTTTCTTGAGGCTAGATTTCAGTGTGTCTTTGAACCATAATTTTAGATGATGGCTTAAGTTAGTCTTCTCTTCAGAAAAAAAAATGAGAATGGTTGCTAATCACTAGAAGTTCTTGTAAATCCCACCTTTCTTGCAATGTAAAATTACTAGCAGATGTTGTGTGCATTAATAGAATATCTATGCCAAGCAGACTGGTCAAGTGCTGTGTTCTTAATCTAAATCTTTTGTTGTATGTGCTTATCTATAGAATGGTGGAGATTAATCTCCTTTTCTGTGGAAAAGCCAAGCTCTTTAAGCCAAAGGTTTCCTAGAAGTGAACGTCAATACCTGTGTCTGATTAATATGGCCAGATGAGGAAATTATTAGAGGACTGATAGGACCTTCAGTAAATACATCATTTTCATTATATGTTTCTCTTTCTTGAAAGTATAATACAGATATTAAGAGTTATGGTTGCAATGTTTTGTTTCTTTGGGCCCTTTTTCTATGCGTCTTCATCAGTTCAGGTCAGTTTCATGGATTACTGGGCAAATGCAACTCAGTTTTGTTTAGTTTGATTTTCATTCCCATCAAGATGTACTAAGCATGTACTAAGCTCCCTAAAATCAAGAGTATAGCCATCGGGGTGGGGCAAAATGAGGGCATAGTTCCAAATAAGAATCCCCCCACAAAATGTTGCTATGGTTTCTACAATAGCAGGGAGTGTGAAAATTGTTCACTTAGATCCTAGAGTCAAACATTTATTTGTCATATAACATGTCCAGAAACGTGAAAACACATTACAGAAACTTGTAATCTCGCCCAATGGAAATTAAACCTCACTCCTGAGTTGTGAGAACAAAATAAGTCAAGATTTACATCCCTATCCATCCTCCTGGTGACCTAGAAAACAGTGTATTAAGGCACAAAACTAAAGGAAAACTACATTTCCTCTGGTCTCTTTGGAAAAACCACCCCTCTTCTGGTGTCCTTGGCTTTGTGCTTTGGTGTACTGTTCTCTAGTGATTCACAGCAATAGAGAAGGAAAGGAAAACAGAGACTTCGGGTAAGTTTTATGTTAATCACACTGTCTTCTTGGTTTCTACCCTGCCACCCATAAATCGGTAAAGCTGAAGAGAAAAGTACACCTATAGAAATAATGGGGAGAAGGGTCAAACTAAAGTAAAACTAGGACTACAGTAATTACTCACACAAAGCCTAGAGACATGAAAAGCCAAGTGCTCTTTCTAACAGAGCTTCAGAAACTGGAATAACTCAACTAGAAGATGACAGAGCTACAGTGGTGCATTTCACACATTGGTTTGGATTAACAGTCCAAAAATGTCAGGGCAGGAAAGAACAGATTTATTTAGATCAGTGATGCAGCACTTCTTTACTTTTTAAAATAAACTCATAGAGCATAGTAGGACTTAATTCATTGTAAGTATTCATAGGCTTGCATTCTTCCTTCTGCTGGAATTTTGTGAAACAATTGTATTTTAATATTATTGTATCAAATAGTTTTAATGTGTGCTTTCCCCTCCTTTCTTCTCATTGATACAGAAATCTTAAATGGAGGAGTGTATGTTGGTCAGAACAGGTTTCTTTGCTATGCAGACACGATTCAGTGGGAAGATATCGTTCGTAACCCTTTGGCTTCCAACTTCTCTGTTGTTCCAAAAAACAGCAGCGCCGATTGTAAGTATTTGACTTGTGTCCCACTGTATGACTTTGTTATTAAATCATTTGGTTCAGATGTCCTTTTGTTTTCTTTTTCTTGCATATGTCTACAGCAGTAACATTTGTGTCAACAACTGTGCTTCTGAAACATTTATATCTATATGTTTAATTGTGAATTAGCTTGTCCAAATACCACTATCTATTACCAGGTGTATTTTATTTTATTTACAATATCCATATGCTTCCTTTCCTGAAGATTGCCTAGGGCCTCTTTTCAGCCTGACAGAAACCAAGATGTGAAACACACTTCAAAGTTACCACTATTTAAAAATTTTAGTTTAAGAGGAAAAGCTAGTTAGTCTGATATAAAGTGATATAAACTGTTTAACCATAATTAAGAAAGGAGGTGTGTTTGCACCACAGATCTCTGCCAACAAGAAAAGTCCTCAGGCAATCTGTGGATTGGAAGGATGAATTATATGAGTTATATGAAAATAAATAAATGGATCTGGAAGCAGACAGAAATAAAGTAGAATATCATTATACAAACATTGCAGGGAAGGCAGTCGTGAGTGAAGCTCATTTATTGGTTCATTCCCAGATCTGCTGGTTTGTGGAGGGAGGAAGCAGAGGCATTGGCTTCCCCATGCTGTTTGTCCCAGTAGTGCTGTGTATTGGTAACTCCCCTGTGCCAGCATATGGACCAGTCTTGGGGAACAGAACACTATGGAACCCATTGTATCTGGAGATGTCTCCTCCATATTAACTGCATGGCCCATTTCAGGGCTTTCTTCCTACCCCACAGTCAGATTTGACTGAAGCAACTCCTCATTTGCCTAGACACTGTGAGGCCTTCTACCATGGAAAGGTCCTTCTTGGCTCATGAAATGGCAGCGCTTCTTTCCAGAGGCTCACCCAAGCACCATCTTAATCCTTTCTGACCATCAGCATCAGGATGGCAGTGGTACTGGAATTGTGCAATTGAGCATATGTGTGAAATAGAAGGAATAGATCATCTAAACATTTTATTTACTTATTTAAATATATCGTATATACTTGTCTATAAGCTGAGAAATTTATGCCCCAAAAATGACCTCAAAATCTTAGATTTCATAAAAAGAGTAATCAATTGGCAAGGCAGAAGATGAACAGCAGGCAGCTCCATGCCCACTTACCCTGGTTCTAAAAAAGAAAAAAAAAGAAAAGAAAAGAAACAAGCTTAGTGTTTGTCCATACAGTATGTAAAAGAAATTTGCTTACTAATACTTGTGCATAGTAAAATTTATGGTGCAATGGAATAGAGAGAAGAGAAAAATAGCTGCAAGTTAGAATGATTCAGGAAGAGCGTGTGTATGGTAAGAGATGCAAAGAAGAAGTCACCATAATGCAAAACTTGATCATTATGGAAGTCACACTAATGCAAAACTAGTGAATATAGGTTTCTAAAGGTTGCAAATTCTAACAGCTTCAACATCCTATTAAAATCATGCTGAATAACAGGGCCAGATTATCCACTAGGAGCAAACTGGCAGGTCAAATGGATGGAGGTAGGGCTCTACTTCAAGATCCACCTCTTTCTTTAATATACACGTAGGCAAAGAGCACTCCTGGAACCTCATGTAGCCCTTGAGGTTGCTTTTGCTTGTGCCTACAGGGAAGGGCAAGATTCTCTCCTTTACACTACTTTACTCCTCCATTGAGTCAATTGAATTCAAACTACTTTTGTGCTTTGAATTCAGTTTGCAGTAATTGGAGTAAACTGAGGACCAAGAAGCAAAGTAGTAGTAGAAAAGATAAACTGGGACATTTTAAAAGTAGCTTTCCAAAAAGTGGGACAGGATTGATTGGTAGAGTCCCAGCCAAATCAGGACAGTGCTGACAAATTAGGTTATACTGTGATAAAGGGTAATGGGAAAAGAAACTGGAAGTCAAACACTATGCTTAGTTGTATCTTTTCAATTTGACGAACAAAAGCTTATTAAAGTTTGATTTAAAAAAAAAACATTAAGTATTTGGAAAGTTGTCATCAGGACTCTTGTGAGGCTACAGGGAAGTAGTGATGATGGCAAGAAAACATGTTTTAAGCATTCTTTGATTGGGTGTTTTTGGTGCTAGTGGTTTGCAACTGGCATCTCTCCTCTCAATATTTTCTCCTGGATCTTTTTGACTTTTGTTGACAATTGGAATCCTATATGCTGTTGTGGTCTTTAGGGTCACAGTCAGGATGACTGGGAACTTCAGCCCTTTTTTTCCACTCACTGAAAGAAGTGCCATAATATGGCCAAATTGGTGTGACAAAGAAAGGGAGACTTCAAAATGCATTATAGAATGTACATTTTTCTAAACGTTGTCAAATGTTCATTCAGATGCCACTTGCAGGTTTTTGATCGCTTGCAATTAGCTAACTGTATAGCAAAAAAGGATAAAAAGACAACCTCCCCCCCCCCCAAAAGAAAGGATTCATACATAATCAACCCTGCATTCCCTTCCAAAGCCTAAACTATCTTATTTCTACCTGTCAAGAGTTTGGGAAATAGTAAGATGTTATTCAGTTACAGAATAAAATAGTTTAGAGTACAGTTTTATTGAATGTTGGTTTGTGAAAATTTGAGATGGGGAAGAGAAGAACTACTGGGGACACCAAAACTACAGAGTTATCATGGTGTGTCACCACTGTGGTCTTACGCAGGTAGGCAATCTCCCTTTCAAATACATTGCGTGTCATAAACTTTCAGGATAGGACACAGTACAACTTTGCATAAGTGGTTTTATTGAAAATCAGTTTATTCATTTGTTGGTCTTAGTATAAGCTTGTAAGCTTAGTTAAGGTTTTCTGTAGTATCTGTATGGACTTAATGAGAATACATGCTTTGTGGAGGAGAATGAGGTATGGAATTAAAGGGGAAGAGATTGAGCTAAATTGTTGTTGTTAACTTCCCTCGAGTTGATCTCAATCCATGGTGACCCTGAGAATGAGGCATTTTCAAGATTCCCTGTAAGACCAGTTATGGAATCCCCTGCTGGAATCTAATTCCTCTAACATGACCCCCCCCCCTCAAGTGGTACAGAACAAGCTATAACAAGAACAGCAGCAACACAGAATTACTTGTAACAGTTACCAGGACTATATTCATTTATTGAATAATTCTTCCATCCATCCATCCATTCACTTATTCATTCATTCCATTTACATGCTGCTTTTCTCCCAATGTAGGACCCTCGGTGGCTTACAAAGCTAAAACATGATCAGCTAAAACCCTGACAATAAAAATTAAAATCATCACATTTGTTTTTGTGAAAAATATAGTGTCTAATGTGCTTTTATCACTCTACAGCATTGTATAAATGCTATTACTATCGCCGCTATCACCTCCTCCTTCTTTTCCTCCATGTTAATAACAACAATTTCAGGCCTATGACCTCATCTCTTGGGCAGTTGTTTATTCACTGTGTAACAAAGAGAATGTACAAAAATGTGTCTTTCATTGATAGAGCAATAGGAGTCAGGAAAAGGGAAAGAGGCAATACCTCAGTGTATGTAAGCATTGTACTTTTATAATAAACTAATGGGTATATTGGATTTCGAAAAGATCTTCATAGTAGTTTAGCAGTGCACATCCCAGTTAAAATCAATGAAACTGCAATGTTAATGGATATCACTGTTTTGATAATCTTACCCTCAGAGACTGCCGTTCTGTTTTTGGCTCTTTCTGAATACCCAGATTGGCGGTTGATATTGAGACATCTCTATAAGTGTCAGCATGCTAAACCTGTAGGGATCCTGACTGAAGGAACACTGAACATTCTGTTTGGATTCTCTGGGGCTTGTGGATATTCAGCAATGAAAAGCCAGGTGTCATCAGTGTCCAAAGATGTGGATGGATGGCTGGAAAAACACAGACATAACAGAGATGGAAAACATCCAGGGATAGCTGTGTTGGCCATATACAAGTAAATCCAGTAACATCAAAAATCCATGAAACAGTGATGCCTTTTTTTGCTTTTTCAAAGCTTCACTTGCTTCTTCATCAGGCAAGGTGTTACAAACCAAACAGGGGGAAAAAACCTGAAGATGTTAGTCATAGGCCTGCATTTTGCTGTTTTTGTTCTCAGTTCAGATGGTAGGGAGGGGCATCTCTTGTAGGCTGGCATCTCCTCCTTCTGGCCATGTGGCAACTGGGAGATTCTCAAAGTCCTGCAAATTTAACATCCATTTGACAGAGATGGAATTCATATGCATCTTTGCTTATCTATGCCGCAACGCAGATATCAGTTTTTTCTTCAGATTTCTGTATTTAGCTGTGCCAACAACACTGGTCTCCACTGGAGAATAAATCTAGAAATGCTGCTGTTTGCTTTTGGTATTTTTCCCCCCCTGGGAACTAGAATCATAGAGTTGGAAGACACCACCAAAGGCCATCTAGTCGAAGCCCCTGCCATGCAGGAAGACACTCCCAGCAAATGGCCATTCAGCCTCTGTTTAAAAATCTCCAAAGGAGGAGACTCCACCACTCTCTAAAGCAGCATGTTTCACTGTTGAACAGCTCTGATTGTCAAGAAATTCTTCCTAATGTTATGGAGGAATCTTCGTTTTCCCCTTTAACTTCGGTCCATTGCTCTAGGTCTTATTCCCTGGAGCAGCAGTAAATAAGCTTGTTCTATGCTCAAAATGACATCGCTTCAAATATTGAAACATTTATTTATTTATTTATGGTATTTATACCCCGCTCTTCAGCCCTAATGGCTATCAGAGCAGCTTACAATAATTACAATAATAATTATCTATAATAATTATTATCATGGCTATCATGTCCCCTGCCTTCCCTTCTGCAGGCTAAACATACCCAACTCCCTAAACTGCTCTTTATAGGGCATGGTGGTTTCCAATGTCTATTTGTTGAGGTGTTTTATACTCTTGTCAAATGAAATGAAGAAGTAATATCATCTTAGCTGTTGTTGTTGTTTACTTATTTAGAGATGCACTTAGCTTTTACAATTATTTGGCTGTCCTCCTTTCCAGGAATCTGTAGGGCAGAGATGGGGCATGTGGAGTCTTCCAGATGTTGATGAGCTGCCACTAGTCAGTTTTAACTCAGTTTATAATTTAATTTTTTTATGAATTTGACTATGTTTTTGTGATTGGGGAAGGGATGGAATATAGGGTTGTTTTTTATTGTAATTTTAACTGTACCATGTTTTATCTTTATATTGCTGTAATCTGCTTTTGGATTCCTTGTGAAAAGGCGGAATATAAATAAATCGTATTATTGTTATTATTGTTATTATTTGCAAACAATGAGGTATGCAGGACATTGCAATTTAGCAACTTCTGGAGACCCAGCCCTGTTTTACGAATACAGCTAGATGATCAACTTTGTTTATGGTCACGTATACTTTTGTGTGATGCAGGGTAGAAAACAGTTTTCCTCAGGTGACTTCTGCTATTTAAATAAAACATACTCAGTTTAGGTGACCAGTATTTGATCCCAGTCAAAGAATTCACAAGTGAAATTTAACAACAATGTATTTCCTCACATTGGCTGACAGAAAATGAAGTGTGACTAATCCCATTCTTAAAGTCAACTTTTACCTGGTATATCATTTCTAATGCAGCTCTAAATTGGGAACTACATACTGAGAAGGTGACAAAATGGAACAGTGAGACGTTGAACACATTTTTTATTGTAGAGTTAGGTTAAATTATATCTTTTTATTAGGGCACATTCAATTAACATTTTAAATGCCTGCTTGGGAAGGAAGGAAAAAAGCACTTTCACAGACAGGTGGTCCTTGCATAGACCCCAATCATTATGACAGGTGTCAGCGAACAGTGTGAATAATAGACGCTGTTCTTTTGCAAAACAATAGCATGAATAAGGAAAGTATCCTGTATAACCTCCCTTACATGGAAAATGCCTCAAGTGCTCACAAAATAATGTTTTAACAATCATAAGGGGTTTTTGTTGTTGTTGTTGTTGTTCCAACTGGGAAGAATATCAACTCAGTGTTGAGCGGAAAACCCAGGTGCCCCCTCAAGTTGTTAACAGTTTTAACAATATATACTTATTTGCATTTCCTGCCATAAAGATTATGAATTGGGGTATAATTTGCTTGAGAAAAAACGCCCTTCGAAAGAAGGGAAGTGGTGGGAGAAAGTAGCAACAATAATATTGAACAAAAATGTTTTATTTTATTTTATTTTTATTTTATTTTTTTACAGAAAGCCTTTTTTTCCCAAGCACTAGAGAATAAACAGGCAGAAATAGGAAGCACAGTGTAGACTTGCAGTGTTCTGGCATTTCAGATGTGGAATTTAGTGGCCCAATGAAAGCATTTTATGTGAGAAACAGCAGAAAAGGGCAAAATTGTCCTGTTTTCTCAAGTACCACTTGATGTAAAAGGCTGACAGGAGAAGGTTTTCAGCTTCTGAAAAATAGCCAATGGCATTAAGACTCTGGCTGCAAAGAAAAGTGTATTTTTTTTTATAATCCCCTCTAAATCGGAAGTGAGAAACCTGTGACCTGCATGCCATGGGTGGCTCATGATGGCCATTTGTGTAGCCCCTCAGGTTTCTTCCTCTCCAGCTACTGAAATCACCACCTCTTCAGATGGTGCCATTTTCTCACATTAAACTTGGCTACAGTCCTGCTCTCTGAACAGAAGTCCTCAAAACAGAGTCATTACAATGGCTGTTGCCATTGCCCCATCCCTTCCAAAATATTCCCATCAGAACTGACAATGAGAACTATCTCCTCCCTCCCTTTTCCTGGAAACTTGTAAGATGTTCTGTTGTGGACTTTCGCAGGGCTGTATGATGCAAAGGGGACCTTTCATAAATTTATATCATCCTCTTGCATGATACAGATGCCACTGTTGTTGATACATTTCCAGGTGCCTGCAGTTCAGTTGATGACTCTCACTTTAGAAAAAATCTCATGACATACCAGGTGCTGTGGGTTTAGGCTGGTGTCTCTGTAGTGTGTATTGAATATACAGAGTCATCCAAATGTGTGTGGATGGGATTGCATTTCTTAATAATTGGCAGAGTAATTATTGATAAATCATTAGGTTCCTGTGTTTCTATGTGTTCATGTATGCCAAAATGGGGAAAACTTTTCATCCAGGTCCTGAATTCTTATTTTGGAAGGTCTTGGTCTGCATTCTGCCAATAGAGGAGGCTAAGGACACAGGGTGGGTGTAAAATTTAACCAATTTGTGCCAGTGCAGTATCTTTTAGGCATGCAAACCCTTCCCAGTTTGTAAACCAGGGTCCCTGTTCAATGCAAAAGATCATTGCAGAATCTGCAAAAGCACACTCCTGTTCCATGTCTAATTTCAGTATAAAACCTTCCTTTAAGCCTTCAAACATGTCTGTATCTCTGATTTCTAATCATGATAAGAGAGAGAGAGAGAGAGAGAGAGAGAAAGAAAGAAAGAAAGAAAGAAAGAGTACTTGGGGGTGAATTAAATTTGCAGGCCCTCCAATAATCTTGGCTGTGATTGTTATAAATTATTCCACCGAGTAAACTGGTCATTAACAATGAAGCCAAGAAGCATTTAGCAATAGCAATAGCATTTAAATTTCTATCCTGTTTAATAGTGAACTAAGCACTCTCTAAGCAGTTTACAGTCTCCAAATGCATCTGAGGAAGTACATTTAAGTCTTTGAAGGCTCATGCTGCCAACTTCTTTCTTTAGTTAGTCTCAAAGGTGCTACAAGATTTCTCTACATGCAGTTTACAATCTGTAAACCGATTGCCCCCAACAAGCCGCATACTCATTTTACCGACTTACAAAAGGGTAGAAAGTTGAGTCAGCCTTAGAGCCCTGGGATCAAACTCACAGCCTTGTGGCCAGCATTTAACCACTGCACCACCAGGGCTCCAAGAAGGTCAGTCATAATGCAGGAGAACAAACCAGGTATAGGCATATGCTGAAGAATAGTTGAGATCTGCTTCTAGGTGTTGTGGCAATTAAAGCTGAATCATGGAGCTGGTATGAATGACCTCCACATTTTGATTATCTGAACTGTATTTGCAGATTGACCTTTTTGTGGAATGTGCTTTTTGAACACAGATAGCTGGGACAGCTTCAAGTGAGCAGCAGGTGTTTTTAGCTTGCCTCTGTGCTAGGCATAACCAAACACTCACATAGCTGAGCCATGTCTGCCACCATCTCTAAGGGAGGCATAACGTAATGCCTTAGTTCAAGGAACATAAGGGTGCTGAAGACAAAAACCCAACAACGGCCTTGTATCATCTTCTTCTCTTGTCTCTTGTGATATGTGATGCTACAAAAGATGTGAAGTGAAATTATTATGACTGGAGTTTCCTGGTCCCACTAAAAAACAGTGACAATGGCTTACAGCATCGATTGGGAACCTATGATATTGTTAGTTCTATACAGATACTCAGTTTGCTCATGTAAAAGGTAAAAAATAGTCTAAAATAAGGATGAAAATCCTCATCTATTTCATCCTCACATGCAAGGATGAATAATTAAAGTAGTTTTCTTCCCACTGTGGGAGAAATTAGATATTTCTCTACAGTACTCTCCCCATATTTGAATGTCCTGATATATACGAAGATATTATATTGTGGAGGAAAAACATGTGGGCTGTTTGTGCACAAAATCTGTTTTATTCACAGAAAACCCATTTTCTGCGCAGTAAACCTTTTTTTCCCCCTGCACAGAAAACAGGGGGAGATTTTTGGGGGGAGGTGTGTGTTTTGCCCCCAAAGCATGTGTTGTTTTTTCTCTACAGAATAACTTCTGAACAACACTTTGGGGCACAGAATACAAAAAGAAATATTGCAAAATTATTTCTAGACTGTTATCCTACCCACTTAGGCTCACAACAGTTGGGAAACCTGTTCTTTGACCAGGAATGGATAATTATGACTATATTTTCCATCCCTACTTTTAAAAGGGCTTCAGAATTCCTCCTTCAGACCCCTGCCTTTTCCATTTTGTGTTTTAACACTGAGACCAAAAATAGGTTTAAACATCAATTCCTATCATCCAGCTCCTATAGTAGACTTTACTACAAGTGTGCTGTAACATTATAGTCAGATATCACATTGGCTAACAGAAAATGAAGTGTGACTAAGACGAACCAAATCCCACCGGTAACAGACCACTACCACATTTGAGAGTTAAATACAGAGTCTTTTCTCTGTCACATTTTTTTCTCAGCCTAGATTCACGTTCTCTTGTGCAGCTTTATAGTGGACATTTGCCTATCACTGCCCATAACAAATTGCAGACATTGGTCTACTACATTAAACAGTACTTCTCAAGAAAGAAAAGTGTTTTTCTTTAAAAAGCCATGTTAAAAAATGAAGGGTGGACAACTTAAATAACACCCTCATTGACTTGGCAATTGACATTTTTGGATGAGTGGATGGGTTAGTAGTTTTCATCTCTCCTAATAAGTTTCAGTTAATGCAAGGCACTCTCTCTGAAGAACTGCTTCAGCAGAATGGTGAGGAAGGAGTATGGGCTGAAAGCAACCATGACTAACCATAGCATGCTTAATGATGGCTTTCTTTGATTCCTCAGAGTTCAAAAGCCCATCCGCTCATTCCACAGCAAAATCCCATAAACATTACATAAACTCATTGGAGAAGCATGCTTATTGTAGAAGCATGTTTACCGCCAACACTCATTCTTGGAGACAGGTACTAGGAGGTGGGTGGAAGGAGGACAGCAAGGAAGGTCTATAGAGAGCTGGTTATTACTTGAATGCCTGACTCTGGTGGATCTTTGGCACCAAGGCACAATAGGATGGTTGATCAGGAAAGTTGTCTGTCAGCTCTTCCATAGTGCCTTGCTCCCAAGACTCTTCAAGAAATGTCTTATTCTGTGTAAAGCAGGCTCTGGTGGAGGGCGGGAGGTGTGCAGCTCTCAAAACCACCCGATTTTCTTATAGTGATGTGTGGGCCTTCCACTTATCTTCTGTTACTTCTCCACCCCACTCCCTATCCTCTGGTGAGGGTATTTGACTCTACTACTACTTCTTTGTATATGTAAGTAAGGCTGGGCAGTTGGCTGACTGTTGGCACCCTATCCTTATGCTGCCATGTGAGAGGTGGCAACATTTGAAAAACAAACTCAATCATTTAAGAAGTAGCTGGCACTGAAGAGCCACCCATGGTGACAGTTCTTTGGCGAAAAGGGGGACTCCAGAAATGGGGGGAGTTGTTGATCTGATGCTCCTAGAGCTCCATTACCTGAAGCAACCACTTCACTCATTTTTATGGTTGGATTGGACCATCTTCCAAGTCAATCCAGTCCTCATTCTTTTGCCAGCAATACTACACAAGCAGCTGAGATGTTTGAAAGAACTGCATGGACTTTATCCTTGCACAGATAGTAGCCTGCCTTGCACTGGATCTGATGGAATGGCAGTTTTGTCAGCTTCCCAGAAGCATAGAAAATGTAGATAGAAGAGGAAACAAAAAATGTGCATCTACTCCAAAAATCTCACTTTCCTCCCAGAATTCTACCTAGATTAAAGAGGTCTGTGGATATGGTATTACAGTAGAATCTCGATTATCCGCCATAAGCTGGACCGGCTGATAGTTGGATAACCGAAAATGTTGGATAATCTGGAAGGTCCAAGAAAAGCCTTGAAATCACTATGAATTGCAAATGTATTGAAGTTTTATTGCAATAACAGTAAAAGTAAATGTAAAGAAATCATGAATCAACATTGTGATGTACATTATAAACAGTTCAGTCCTTTGAAAATTTAAAGAAATCACAGAAAATTTAAAGAAATCACAGCAGCTGCGACGTTGGATAATGCAGAATGTTGGATAACCGAAGGTTGGATAATCGAGACTCTGCTGTATTTTTTGACACTTTGGTGTGATGAGGTGAATAGTTCCGGCTCCTGTGGAACTACAAGATAAAGAAAATAATAATTTAAGGATCCCACCCCTGCATCTGCTTCTCTCCCCCTAAACCATCAAACTACACTTTAGCCTGACACCCTTTTTTCTTTCAGTTTTGGCTGCTTGCCAACAACTGCTAAAAAGATACCTTGATTTACTGTACAATAACTCAGTTATGCTCATTGTTTCTCTTTAGTGTGGAATTAGAAGGAGAATGCCATGAAACTCATCATTTCCTTGTCAATGTGCCTTTGATTTTGCTGGGTACCTTTCCTGGAAAATCTCTTATGATGATATTCAGATTTCTCACACACCATTATGTACTGTGACAAAGAACATTCTTGCGGCTGAAGTCTGAAATTCTTATGCATAATTACCTTCCTGGCAATGTAACTGTAAGCCCTGATAAATTCATAAGAAAGCACATGTTTCTTTTTCTTTTTCTTTTCTTCTTTCCTTTCCTTTCCTTTCACACTCTCCTTACTGCTGCAGCAAAAGAAAAAAATGATATGCAATAAAATTTAAAAAAAAAAAATCAGTGTGTAATCCTATGCATTTTGTAGGGTTGGTAAAGAAATCTGTTGAATTCCAAACAAAAATATCAATTTTGCACCTGCTGAGATTGCCAATGGAAGGGAAACTTTGCTTGTGAGTTCTGTGGTGTACTTTGGAGAGAGAAAAAAATGTGCACAAACTCATGTATAAATTTAAGAAATGTACACAAGTGAAAGCTGACTTTGGTCAGTGTAAAAATGTGTACAGAACCTGTATATTTTGAAATATACACATGAAAATATGCATGAATTTTTATGTATTTATTTTATCAATGTAGGCAGCGTTGAACTCTGGAGATCAGGTTTCAAATCCCCACTCAAATATGGAAAGCCATTTGGTGACCTTGGGAAAGTCGCACTCTCTGTCTCAGAGAAAGGCAAGGCAAACCTCTTGTCATCAAATTTTGCCAAGAAACCCCCATGATAAATTCACCCTATGGCTTCCGTAAGTTGGAAACAACTTGAAGTCAAACAACAACGATATGATATGGACACTTATAATCAATGCAGGCTAAGAAGTGAGGGTTGGTAAGAAACTAGAAAGCTAATATGAATAAAACAAAGATATGGCCATGTTCTTCTTCCTAATCATACACTGTGGGAAGTATTGTTCCTAGGGACAAGATAGAATGCAAATGCTGGGTTGTGATGGATGTTCCCATCTATGTGTGAGTGATCAGAAGAGAAAGAACCCTTCTTTCTACCTAAGGATGTGAATTTTCACTCACGTCATTATTTGCAAGGACAATTTTTTTCAAAAGTTTTCTCCCCGCTAGATAATTTATACATTTTTCGATTATTTTTCACATTTCAAGACCTATTAGGGATTTTTTTGGGGGGCAACCAATGTTGCAGAGTATTATTATTATTATTATTATTATTTTGCCAAGAAAATCTCAAAATATATATTATAGAGAGAAATTGTAAAGCAGGTATAACCTGAGATCTTACCACGTGTGCAGACAATCTGTTGTTTACTAATGTAAAGAAGTGTCATTTTTTAAAAATAAATGTATATACCGATTCATACCACCTAAGGAGTGTCTAAGTGGTTTACAACTGTAAGCTACTTGCCCCCAATAATCTGGGTACTCATTTTAGCGACCTTGGAAGGATGCAAGCCTGAGTCGAGCTTGAGCCCTTTGTCTTGTTTTCACAGTCAGTGTACTGTTGCCATTCAGAATTTTCTAGAAGAAACAGACTGCACAAGAGACTAAGCAAGTGTGTATTTGTATAGATTTCCAAAATATTTTGTTGTGTCCTGGAAAGAGTAGATGGAAATGATAAATATGAATCCCGTGTTCATTGAATACCACGCATTAAGGATGGCTCTAAGCATAGGTGAACAGCTGATTAATTCCAGAGGCAACTGTCTATTCCAGTGGTATATGCCAAATATAAACCAGGCAAACCCCAGGCAATACAGATTGAGTAAAAGTGTTGCAACTAAGTAACAACAATGTCATTTCCTAAAGTCCAAAAATCTATTGCCTGGGGCAGGTATAGGTTCAGCCCTAGTCCCTTATCTATAGCTGCAAAGATTTCTCTTCACCTCTGACTTTGCTGTGCTGCACCTTTGCACCTCTCTCCCTGTTGGTCTGCACTAAGCTGTTAACAATCGTATTGTTGGCTATGAGACAAGGAAAAAGAGAATAGTCTTTTCCCCCAGTGTTTGGACAAAGCCTGCATTTTAAAACTAATGTGCATATGTGAAGTTATATCTTAGTAGGAAATATATTTTGAACCATAGAGATTGTGAAGACAGAATGCAAATGTTTAGCTTTTTTTCTGGGCTCACAGTGTAAGATAAAACTACTTTAGACATCTGTTCTGTGAATAAGAGTTCCAATCTACTGGAACCATTTACTAACCAAGAAATGGCATTCCATGAATGTTAGAAGGAAACAAATTCTCAGGAGACAGGGGTCTTGCTGTTCATAACTCTGAAACATTAATGTGTCTTAAGTCCTGTATCCATTTGTCTGGGAGTAAGTTCCATTGAACAGATGGGGGTGTTTACAGCTGAGTGTTTGTGTACAGGAGCATGATGATACCATATAGATCATACCACACCTTATAAATATTATCTTGTGGACTGTTGGTCCCATAATCCATACTCACCATAGCCAATGGGACCTCAAAAGTTATAGTCCAAAACTTTTCCAGCCACTGGATCATCACAGGTAAACTACACATGTCTCCATGCCTCCACAAACACAACTGATTTTATATATTTTTGGAAAATAAGTAGTATCAGGTCTGGTTAGTACTTGGATAGGAGTACCCAGTATCAGAAAATACCAAGCAATTCTAGGTAGGGTTAGGGAAGAGTCCTGCCCGGCAGCATGGAGAACCATTGTCAAGGTTGTCCAATACTGGGCTAGATGAAACAGAAATGTCAATTGGTATACCAGTTTTGATCTCTCCTGAAGGCCCAATATGTTTTCTAGAGACTGTGCATGAGGGAGATGGATGTGCAGCTTGAAACAGAGGGTTCAAAATAGCGTAGCTCAGCAAACTTCAAACTCAACAAGGTAGTCCTCAAATCTCAATCCAGTTTGTGTCCATATTGGATTACACCCTGTCCACCCCAACCACGGACTTGCCATTTGTGGATGTAAGCATCTGCGGATGGCAAACCCCATTACCCCGATAACCATATATGTATGCGGCTGCCAATTGTCACTCATGCATGCAGAGGCACACACACACATGGACATTGGGGTAAACCGTGGGATTTGGGGTCCTCCAGTTTTGTTTTGTTTTTTGCATTCATGGGGGGGGGGGGGTCCAGAAAGAAAACCCCATGTATAATAAGGGCCAACAGTACAAGGCTTGTTTGTTTCTATACAAACTTGTGCAATCAGGTTTACAGCATGTATATTTTTTTAAAAATGTATGGCTTTTATGCACATGTTTGAAATCACTGACTAATATGTTTCTCCACATTTTAAACATGTAAACATATTTAGGCATATTTTTTGTATGGGCTTAATTGTATTTCAAGTTTAGAAGTGTATGAACTTGCTGATAAACATTACATTCAGGTCTGAGAGGTGTGGCCTGGATAAATTCTGGCCCCAAGCAATCTGGAATAAATGTCCCACCTAGTCCTAATTTAATGACCAAGAGGCCACAAGGAAGCTCATCCAGATGTATCGCTGGGGAAATAATCTGGGAAAAAAAGGAAAAGATGAGGAATGTAGTTCAACCTTTTGCTGTCACGGAGGGTGCCTGATAGGCCACACTCGGATACAGAATGCCTTTCCCTGACCAGCAAGAGGCATACACTTGAACATACATATTTTCCCCCTTCAACACTGAAAACTTTTTTATTTCCCTTGTGGTTAAAATGGCAGGCAAATGTTTTACCATTCTTTCCTTATTATTTGTCAGAGCCACCAAGAAATAGATCTCAGCCCAGCTCTACCTTATAAACTTCCAGTTGGGCATCACGGGGTTATGAAAATGTTTGGATTTTTGCTTGGTTTCTTCAGTTCTTTGTTTAGAGAAATAAAAACAAGTATTTGTTGAAATCAGTCTCTTGATCCACAGGATTATCTACTTCATCTGTTGCTGTAAAGAAGTGGGAGACAGCAAGGGATACTTTCTGACACTTCTCTGATTATTTTCCCCTGTGGTCTCTTGTCTCTTCTCATTGGACTGGCCTTAAGACACTTCTGTGTCACAACCGAATCGCAACATTATGGAAAACCTGCTATCAGTCCCACACTGTCAATGATAAATATGAAGCCACTGAGCTGTGTCAGTTCCGTGCTGCTGACATGCTTTTCTTGACTTCCCAGTTCACTCCTTCCCTTGGTTGGTTGATCACTCTTTATATCAGGCCTGTCTGTAATTTAAGGATTCGGTACAGATTTCCTCAATTCCTTAAGCGCATTATTATCTCTCCTGTCACACTGGTGGGCCTCCCATTTCATATTATTCATGAAAAGTCATCTTTCATTGTTTGTAAGTATTCCATTTTCCTTACTGCAGCTTCAGATTTAGTTTTTATCTCTGATATTTCTTTATTGGCATCTTCCCTCTCTTTCTTTACCCAGCTCTCAGTATGTATCTCTTTCTGTTTGTTTTCATAACACATCCATATTTCCCTTGTCAGTCTCTTTTTCATCTCTCTGTGTCTGACTTGCAATGTGTGTGTCTCTATCTTACAAGAAAGATTAGCAGATAAATGGAATGGGCTGACTGTTACATTTACGTTCATTCCAACTAGGATATTTGCTAGGCAATGGCATATGGAATACATATGTCAAAGGCGCTGAATGAAAAAGCAAGTTTCCATTATAAGTAGAAATGCTCACTAGAGAGTTGTTAGTGGTATCCAGAATTTGAAGGTTAATATATAGCATGGATAAATTGACTCTGCAGAGGAGCCTTAGTATTTCCACATATATTTTTGTTCTTCATTCTCCCAAACTAACATATTTGGGCCCACTTTTGGAAAGATAGATAAACAAATTTAAAAATGCCAGGAAAAAAATGTTGATTTTATATATTATTAAGTTTTTAATTTTTTTTATCATTTTTTAAAATGTAATTGTAAAATAGGAGAAAAACAAAGAGTGAAGGAGAAATAGATAAGATAGGCATATGCACAGATAAAAGCTGACTGTACCCCCTCCCATGGGGTTGGCATCTGTAGTATGCATGTTTCTGAATGCAATAAGATATTCTGGCCAACAAATGATGGATGGTGTATATGAGAGAAGCAATTGGATATAACATTTGATTTCTACTACAATTAGAACAAAGATAGTTAATTATACATGACTCCCAATAGAAAGGCAATGAGACCGCCAAGCTATTGTATATCTATTGCATTTTGTATATACAGTATTCACTATCCAAAATAAGGGCCATTCTACATCCTTCTGTTTTAACTGCTCATCACTGTTTCCTAATTATTTCCAATTTTAGCTGTCTGTTGCGTGTGAACATTCTGTTGCACATTCTTATGCATTCTGTGAAACTAGATGAATGGCGTGCCATTTTCTAGGTTGTACAATAAGGAATCTGGATATTGGTTGTGGGCTTTTCTGTAGATCCACACAACTGTTTAAAATGATTTTCTTGTATGTGGGATGTTCTCAGTGTGCACCTGTATATTAAAGTGTTCTGACTTATTTTTACTTTATTTTGTGTTTTCACTTAATCTGTTTTATATTTTAAGATGAAATTATTTGGTTGAATTATCTTTGTTAGCTTCTTTGAGTCCCATTTTTGGGAGAAAGTTGGGTGCAAATTGAATAAATGGATGGATTAAATATCAAATAGCTTTGTTCACATCATTGTCTAAGTTTTTCTGCTACTACTCATCTTGCATTGTGGTTGCTTTTAGTATATGATTTTGTCTAACCATAAAGGTTGTAAGAGGGTAACAATGGGAGAAAGAACAAGAGAGGAACAAAGTAGCAAGCAAAGCATGGGTGGATAATCACATTTTCTGGACTGTGGACTAAAATTTACTCTTCATCTAATTTCCTAGCAATGTTTCTAGTCATTCTGGATGCACTGTTAAATTTCTGAACAGATTACAACAAATCCTCTCTTGAAAAATGTGTTACTTATTGAATGGAATGTACCCATGATGCTGCAAATTCAGTTCTGGAAGATCTAATCTAAATCACCAGTATAAAAATAATCCAACTACATTTGCATAAAAGTGTTTGTTAAAGAGGAAATTCTCTTGTGTCCATTCACCGTTAGTTTGTTTCCCTCCAAGAAGGGAACGTTTGTGTTCCAAGAGTTTAACCTGCTTGTCTGTTCTGTTTTAGATAGACGAAAGGGGAGGGGGACCTGAGATTTGTAAGGGTTTCTACTAGGTAATTAACTTTCAAATCAATAGAAGAGATCTAAAGATTAGCATAGGGCTGGTAGAAAATGTAAAATGATTTTTACTTAACAAAAGGCTGTGCATGAATAAACGAACGACAATAGGAATCGTCAGACAAGGGCACAGAAGGCATTACAGGCTGATAAAGGCAGAACAATTCATCCTAACAATAGTATCTTTAATTTCTACTAGTGCCATGCTGTGCTGTTTGAATTATATTTTGATTTCACTATCAAATATATCATTTTATGCATGCAATACCTAATAAAAAAGATGGTCTCTTAAACTGCTTAGAAAAACACAATGCAGGTCCATTTAGACAAAGCCACGTTTAAACATTGAAAAGGAAATAATAATGGTGTCTTAATGTGGAATGCACTGCACTCCCTTGGTCTTCAACTTTGCAATCCTTGACACCAATGGGATTTTTTAAAAAAAAGACACCCACCATACATGGCGAGGTGGGGTGTGTGAGGATTTCCATTGGGATATTTAGTTGGGGAAGAAAAGATTAAGCCTCTCCTCCCTGCACAATGCAGTCTGAATAAAAAATCTTCTCCCCTTAGTGCCTTTAATTAAAGAGAGAAAATGCCAGACATCATTCCTAATGACTCATTGAATGTCACATGCCATTTGGCCACTGCATCAGGGACTTTTGCAACTGACTGTACCCTCATGCTGAGAAAGAAATAAAAAAGAGAGAAGTAGACATAAAAAGGATATAAAAGAGTAGACATAAAGATTGCCAGTGTGGTGTGGTAGTTTGAGCATTTGACTAGGACTCTGACATATCAGTGTTTGAATCCCTGTTCAACCATGGACATCCATGGAAACCGACTGTCCTTGAGCAAATCACACTCTCTCAGGCTTAGAAGAAAGCAATAGCAAACTTCTTTTGAATAAACCTGGCCAAGGCAATCCTAGGACTGGGACAGCATAAGTTGGAGCTGAGTTGAAGGATCGTTACAGCAATAAGATGTAAAAGATGAAGCATTACAAGAAGATAAAAAGATATAAAGGAGAAGAATTCTACTCTAACGTTCCCCTGACATCGCTTTTTTCTGTTCTCTGAGTTGTGTGTGTGTGTGTCTGTGTCCAAAGGAACATTCAAGTCATGTTGAATGTCCTCACTAACATGCAGTCTGAACAAGTATAGTCTACCTTTATATGCACCAAGCCACAACTTTCAAGGGGAGGAAAAAAAACCCCTAAATCCAAAATACACATGGCAGTGATACATTCATTAGGCCCAGGACAAAATCATTATGCTAGCTTTTGAAACTCTCTTCTTGATTAGAAAATATTGGTAAAAAATGGAGTGGGGTTGAAGTGCAATCTTATTTTGGGGACAATGATTTGGGCCTCTCCCTACCATGACTGATCTCTACTGTAAGGATTATGCATTGCTCCTGTATCATACTGCCCCAGAGGTCAGTGTAAAATATGAAGTCAGAGTGCAAAATGCAAAATAATAACTTCTGTATATTTCCCAAAATGTTCCAGAACTATTTATATTTCACTCTTCAGAAAATAAATTTCCTTCAGATCTCTGAACTACTATAGGATTTCTTTTTGCATCTAGGCAAAATTTACTGTGGAAATTATCTGACTATATTTCATCTTAGCTCTGGATCTTGTTGCCCTCTTGGAAACACCGAACCATATTTGAACTTTGCTCCAGAAGCATGAGTTTTGCACCTCAATCCTATCATATTTACATAGCAGCTATTCCTACGTGGGGATCACACCCATTTATGTGTGCATAGGACTGCAGCCTTAGAAAGGTGCATACCAAGAGATAATTGACGTTGTAAGCCAATATTAAATAATCTGGAATGAGTATAGAAGAAATCTTTTGACATTTTGTCCTTCAGACACGAAGGACAAAGAAGGAAAAAAGAAGGACTTTCTTTCTTGGGAACTATTTTCTTACACAGTTGAAGGGACAGGGTGAGGCATGTCACATCCTCACATCCATACATGCCCAGTACTCTTCATTTAGTAATAAATGGCAGCGAAGGAACTGGATGAGGTGAGCACACATAAAAGAAATTGCTTTGGAATTTCTAACCCACCTCACATATTGTACTGATGGCCAGGTTCCAGCTAATTGCTCTAAGTCAACATTTGACTACCCTAAGCTCAAAGGTGTTGGATTGTTTGGTTTGAGCTTTTTCTTTGTCATGCATTTTCTAGTCCTACATAGAGTTAGATACTAAACAGCATCAGCTCCCGCTCATGCCCTTGTAAGTGTTCTGAAGGAGCAAAGAACCCCAAAGGACCCCACCTGAACAGACTTACTGAAAATACTAGTACCAACTGAAAAGAGCTGGAGTTGGTATCCCTCTTCTGTGTTGAATGCAGGGATTATATGCAAGTCAAGACTTAGAAGGTGTCATCAGTGGCTTTGACTCCAAAGGACCTTGGCAAACATGACTTCTTGATGTTGATGAAGCAAAGGCTGAATGATGGATGTTCCTGCTGCAGCCAACAAGGTGTTCTTAGGAAGCCATACATAATGGCAGTAGCACCCTCCCAATGGTGGTTACCTGGAAATTGGCATTCAAATGCATGCCAAATCTGATCATGGCTAGTAGCTAAAGCATTGATAGCCCATTGATATCGCTAAACCTCTCTTAAAGTCATCTTGCCTTTAAGTAATGATTGCCACCATTTAACAATGTTCTCTGTGAAGAACAGCTTCTTTTGTCTTCCTTAATCGCTCACCATTCAGCTTCACATCCACTGGCTTTGGATTTTAATATTATGAAAGAAGGAAAAATTAAAATTATACATTTTCACACCACACATTTCTCCACATGATAGGTTGATTGGCTCTCAAAGTAAACTGTCTGTTGGAGCTTTGAGTTCTTCATCTAAATGTCTGGAAAGAGAGGAATTCACTGACTCTCTTAAACCTGGCTGTAAAACTGTAGGTGGCCTTGTCTCTGAGCCAAACTTTCCCTTTGTTTAAAAGCAAAAGCAAAATGCCACAACGTTGCCTACTGTAAGGCTTAGGAAGGGTTGCAATTTAAATATGCTCAGTTCCTTTCATCCCTTGAACACAGTGAAGGGTATGAATAGAATAAATATAAAGGCAGAATCTGGTCCACTATCTACTTCTGTTGGATAGCTTGTGTCTAGCAAATAAGACAAGGTATGTTTTCTCCCAATTTATTTGATATGTGACCTTCAAAAGGACTTGTGATAATTTAATTCAAAGTTGTGCTGTCTACATGTTCAGCACCTCATTTTGCCTGTGTATCCGTGAGAAGAGAAAACAATGAAGCGGCACTTTCAAGTTCCCAATGAAAAGGAAAGGGAGTTGGCAGGCTTCCTCTTGCTCTACTGTTAAATATCTCTATTTAAATGCAAATTAGCATCTGACACTATGGGGGAAAAAATAACGTAACAGGAAACAGGTAGACATGTCAAAGTCCTTTAAAAATAACTTGGATCCCAAATTGCATTTGCTTCCAGGAGAGGAAAAATATTGTGGCAGAATGTCTGCTTTGACGAAAAATAAAATATCATACTGATACCATGGAAGATCTTTTAATCTAATGTGACAATTTTAAGGATTTGAGAATGTACAAGTGTAGGGAGGTGTATTTGATTGACCATGGAGGTCACCCATGGTACGTTCTTGACAAAGAGTGGAAATGGAGTAGTTTTGAAATACCTGTTCCTAGCATTTTTAGAGGATACTTTGGCCACTGGCCATGCTGCTGGGAATCTTGGAATTGCAGGCTCAAAAATAAATTTACAGACTCTAGTTCTGGACCACTGTCAGTCTCCTTCACTTAAAAACATTGATAAATAATGAATGTACACTTGTACAAAGGGTCCTAAAAGAAATCAAGCCTGAACTTCCTCTGGAGGCAAGGATGACTAGTTTGAGGTTGTCTTATTCTGGACACATCAGGAGAAGGCACTCACTAGAAAAGGCACTAATGCTTTGTAAGGTAGAAGCCAGCAGGAAAAGATAAAGACCACATTACCGATGGATAGACTCTATCAAGGAAGCCACAGGCCTGAGTTTGCAAGACCTAAACAGGGCCGTTGAGGATAGGGCAACTTGGAAATGTCTCATTCATATGGTAACCATAAGTTCAGGTCAACTTAAAGGCAGTTAACAAAGAGAGAGAGACAGAGAGAGATGCCATAGCTTCTGCATCAATGCTTTTCCTCAATTGCATCAATATAGGGAAAATTTTGTTTTTGCCCATTTCAGGACTAAATATTGAGTATTCTTTTGAGCCTGAATGCATGTATCTAAACCACAGTGAACTATCTTCCAAATATGTGGAATAAACATTTCTATGATTTGAAAATGTGACAGTAATCTTCTAGTATTCTTTTTTTTTCCCCTGTATCTAGTGGTTAACTTCCATATAATGATATCACAAATGCTGAAAAGACTATTAAAGCTGTGCCACAAACTGCACATATCATGGGCCAGGACAGATGTATCATGCTACCTCTACAAATCTGATTTCTGAGTCTGACAAGACAGTTCCACCAGTATGGGTGCTTACTCTAAATCTATATTTTCTTTGATATCACTTTTGATACTACTTTTTATGTGATTTTATACTGTTTTTAGATTATTTTAACTCTATACTTTTAATTGTAATTTTTAAAAATTGTTTTTGTTTTTTTTTTTTTAAAAAAGTGAGCAACCTTTGATCCCTTCTGGGAGAAAGTGGTATGCAAATGAAAAGAAAATAAATAAATAAATAAATAAATAAATAGAGGGAGCTAAGATTTCAGAAGCCTAAATACTCTGAATGGATCAAATCCCATTTGGAAGCTAAGCAAGGTCAGGCCTGATTAGTACCTGGATGTTAGACTGCTAAGTAATACCAAGTGGTCTGGCCTAAATTTCAGAGGCACACAATGGCAAGTCACCTGTGAATTTTCTTTGCCTAAGAAAATCCAAACTCATACTCTTCCCATAAAGCTACAGACGACTTGAAGGCACATCTATACACACAATATTGCAATATTTAGCCAAATGTGTACTCCATTTAAAACTGATTTTTGGATGTCTGTGTGGATGCATATTTGAATGCAAATCCCTATGAAAGAACTGGGGGTCTATTTCCCTTTGGATGTCCACCTGTGGGGCTAAAAACCAAGGCAAGGCAAGGCAAGGCAAGGCAAGGAAAGGAAAGGAAAGGAAAGGAAGCCAAACTCAAATGCCTGTCATGTTTTCTTTGAATTTCCATAGTCCTTTTAAAATAAAGTAAGACGTTCTTTGGCCACAACTGGGAAACCAAAGCGAGAAAACCCACACTGGTAATCTAAGGAGTGTTGGACCATAAACCCCTTATTTCTGTGAGATTTATTTATAATCTATTTATTATATTTATTTTTATCCCACTCTTTTCCCAGGACTGGGACTCAGAGTTGGTAGGAAGTTATTCAATGTTAGCAGACCTTCTAATGCCAGTCTTTTATAACAACATCAATCCAAGCTGTTATACTGATACCTCTATTCATTCAACACCCACTTCCTTCCTATCATCAAGAGCTTTACACGCTATTGTTGCTTGAAAGGTGAGAAAGCCATTGACTGAGCGTAGTGCAAAATCTTGAGGACTATGTCAAAACACCTACCATGGACTTCTGGAGTAGGTGTCACCAGAAGCCCACACTTTGAACTTTAAGGCAATTTTATTGTAAAGGAGAGGCACATGCTTACCCCTCTGTCACTAACCTGGTGAAACTAAACAATGTGCTTAACCTTGCCTTGATTGTTGCTTCTATTTGCATCTGAATGGATCACACAATTCTTAAATGGAGGTAACCTGTAATTTTCTTTCTTTCCAATGTTCTTAAAACACTACCATTGTTGAGAAGCTCTGATTGTTATTTAGAGCAGTATCACGCAGAAGTAAGTCACAATGAGTTCAGTGAGACTTACTCCCAGTTAAGAATACTGCCTCAATTATTTGACCAGAAATGCAAAGTTAATTTATTGAAATGTCCAAATGGGCCAATATTCTTGATAGTCATATATATATATATATATATAGAGAGAGAGAGAGAGAGAGAGAGAGAGAGAGATTTTTTTAAAAAAAACAACAACATTGGGTTTGGGCACTACTGTGTTGCTTTTTCAGGTTGGGGTCTATATAATGATCTATAGTATGAGCTAGAACAGACTGGAGCAGCATTTTTAAGTCTTTGTTAGGTCTTTGTTTATTCTTAATTCACAATCAGCCTTTAATGCAAGTTTTTCATAAATTTTCACAGCCTCCTCCTTCATCTCCCTCATTTCTAACCTCTTCTTCTCTCTGACAGTTTGCTGTTACTAGCTTTTTACACAGTACAGTTAATTTTAATAATAATTGTCACCATTATGGGTTAAGATTGTATTATTTGTGCCAGATGGCATCCCTTTCCCTGTCAGCCAGAATAAACTTGCATGGCATAGCTGTAATGCAAGTTCTGGTCCCAATAAACAGATGCCAGACAGTGACAGAAAATGGTATATGGATATCAGCAACTGTGTTTCTAGACATAATTGCCTTAAATGAACTTTGTTGCATCAAGGAGCTGATCCTTTTAATGAGGTAGTTGGCATACATATGTAATTGCTGTACAACATAATCAGTAGATACTATCAACATTGTGTAAGTGGCAGAAAACAGTGAAATTCAACTTGAGTAGGTGATTCCTGTGACCTGTTCATTTTATCTGTACTTAAAAATATATCTTCATGTACAGTGAGACAGACCACTTGTGGTCCTCCAGATGTCATTGTATTACAGCTTCCATCGTCCCTCATCATTCCTCACCATTAGTTCTCCTGGATGTTGTTGATGGGAGTTCAGTTCCTAGTAAAGGCACATTTATTCAGCTATCAATGATATTCAATACTGTTGATTCTGAGTGCCTTTGTTTCCAACTTATGGTGGTGCTAAGGTGGGGTTTTGTTGTGGGTTTTTGTTGGCAAGATTTGCTCAAAGGGAGTTTGCTTTTGCCATCCACTGGGGCTGCGTGTGACTTGCCCAAGGTCACGCAGTGGGTTTCCATTCCATTATGTTTATTTCAAGGAAATTGGGGGGGGGGAGGGGAGCTAAAGACGGTTCTCTATTTGAGGAGATCTTTTCCGGTCAGAATTCTTCTTTGGTCTTTGCCAGAGCTCCTAAATCTTCTTGGAAATGAATGCTTCTTTTGACATCTCAGATGCTTCTGTGTCACAGGTTGCTGAGATGATTCCTACAATATATTCCCCCAGTTTCTTCACCATTATTAGAACTGTGGGCAAGGCACAGGCAGTGGCATCACTGGGGGGGGGGGGTGCAATGGTGCAGCTCAGACTGGGTGACACCCCAGAAGGGGGTGACACATGATCAGGCCCTGTACCCTTGCTCCCCCTGTGCTATCCCCACATATGCTGCCCCGCACTGTCCCCATGCTCCCCTGCACACACTCTCCTCATCAGGAAAAGATGGGATGGCATGGTGTGAAGGAGTGTGTGCAACCCCCAGAAGCCCACCTCCTGTACAGGTGACATCCTGTACAGGGACACCACTGGGCAGAGGAGGGAGTATATGCAATTGTATGTGGCTTGTAAATCCTGATTACACTTTTCATCACGGCAACAAGGAATGAATAGCAAATGGTTAGACAATGTAAAGAATTTTATCCCATATACCACCACTTTCATGAAATGTTTAGTGGGAATAGAGGAGAGAGCCTTCTCAGTAGATGCCCCCAGACTCTGGTACTCATTTTCTGGAAAGTCCAGCCTGGCTCACTCCTTGCTGTTCTTTCATTGTTAACTTTCTTTTCTAGCAGGTGTTCCAGCTGGTTGTTTCACATAATGAATTTCTTCTCTTCAGGCTGTTCTGTTTTTAATCTATGGTTTTAAAATTAATATTTTCTACATTTTTAAATTTATGGGCAATTCATATTACTTTAGCCTTTTCTTTTTACATGTTTTTAGCTCTATGTGGTTTTATTTGTAGTTCTTTTTATTCTGTAATCCACCTTGAGTCCCACTCTGGGGGAAAAGGTGGGATATAAATGAAGTGAAAGATAAACAGATCAATCAATGGTCCCCAATCTTTGGTCCTCCAGGCATTTTGGACTTCAGCTTCCATAAACCCTGACTACCTAGACCAATATTCAGGCATCCTGGGAGGTGAAGCCCAAAACAGCTGGAGGACCAAAGTTTGGGAAGCACTGTGATGGATGGATGGATGGATAGATAGATGATTTAAATGGGAATGCCATCTGAAACATGCAGAACTGAGAAAACAAGTTCAGAATGCTACAAGGAAAGTTATTTTGTAGAAGATGAGCAAATCCAGTAGATCCTTCTCAAATCATGAGCATCAAAGGGCTTTGACAGGTACATTTCTGAGAGAAGGCACCTGCGGCCACTGCACTGGGATTGGTGGAGAGAGGGAAATCTAGCCTTATCAGAAACTGCTGAGAAACAGTAGAATAACAGCAGTTAGTGGTTCATACAAGCAACCTTTGCCTGCTACTACAGGGCTTGGATCTCCAACCACTTTCCTCATAAACTCACCAAAGTCCATCTTTATTTTGTCTGTGACTCCCAGAGATCTTGACATATTCCATGGAGGCACTTCTAGATGGTGCTGGGCAGAGCATGGTTCTGCCACAGACTGGGGAAGTGGGTAATATTTCTCTTCTTGCCATAAATGAAATATCCTTTTAAAAGCCCATCAGGCAGAATGGGTCCATTATGACAATTAATCAATTCATGGTGAGATTCCAGCTAAATGAAAGGGGTTTGTAATCAGGAACCGAGGAAAAAGTAATTCCCTGTGTTTCTCCCAGAGTATAAAGAACAAAAATTATTTGAAAGCTGAATGTGTGTGAAAGAAGAAACTTGGGACGTTGTGCATTAATAGGATTTAGCAAACTGCCCCTGAAGAATCAACACAATTGCGCATTAATTGGTAATAAGAATCGGTGGTTTGCATTAAGTCACCACACATATGCCAGTACGCTTATTCCTGGAGAATCTTTTATTCCATAAGCCGTGTTAGCTTTTATCTACCTATAAAAAGTCTTGTCTCTACCTTCCCTTTCTTGCTAAAGCTCAGAATGCTTACAGAATGATGGTGATGGTAAAGGAGTTTAAGAGTCGTGCATTTGAATTTCTATAGTAGCTATCTAACTGAAAGTGGTGTAGTTAGGATACAAAGCTCCACCATGAATTACCTCTAATTCCAATACATTTTAAACTTGGTGTAGGATTTCTAAGGACTTCTTTTACTGCCAATCTTTCAATTGGAGTAAAGCATAAAATTCTCATAAAATGGCAAATAGTCATTCTCCTTAAGGAATCATTCCAGTGCTCAGTTTAAAGGCACTACAAAGAAAAGATGTATGTATGTGTGTGTCTAAATTATTTCTTTATTTTGTCTTTCCTCTCCTTGAAGGTGGGCCATGTCACAAGTCTTGTGGAAACCGATGTTGGGGACCTTCCGCAAATGAATGTCAGAGCTGTAAGTACATTAGATTAAAAAAATATAAATAAAAAGTGAGACTGGGTTGTGGGGAGGGGGAATTCATGGACAGGAGGATAGATCTAATCCAGCATTCATCACACAAATGGTCTGTTCAAAACAGTGTTGTGCCTAGTAATCATTACTGAGAATTTTCTTCTCAATGGCAGAAAGTCATTCTGCAGAAAAAATGATATGGAACAAAGTGGCAGAATGTTGCATTTGTAGAGATTTATACTGGAACTGGGTAGGGGGTGCCACTTTTTTAAAAACAAAGCTACTGGAAGAGATTGTCTGGAGTATTGGGGTGAGGTGTCACCAGTATGCGGATGACATTCAGCTCTATTTCTCCTTCCCATTTGTTACCAAGGAAGCTGTCTCTGCATTGAACCAATGTCTGCTGTCAGATTTTAACAGTTTTAAATTTTATTGTAATGCCTTTTAAATATGTGAGCCACCTTGGGTCCCTTTGTGGAGAAAGGCAGTATATAAATGAAATAATAATAATAATAATAATAATAATAATGTTTTAAAATCACACACAAAGTGGTAACAGTATAGTCATAGGCCTCTATTTTGTATCAGATGTCATTTCTGTTGTCATTCAACATCAGATGCTGTTCTGGAGGGGATCTCAATGCAGGCACCTTCTTGGCCACGTGAGGACCAGGGACAAAGGGTAAAATATAGGCAATAAAATTTCAACTCAATTCAACTCTATTTTGTGTATTTCAGTTGGCCAAAATCTCTTTTGTAGATTTTAGATTTCAATGTATTTTGTTGCACGGCCAACACAGCTAACCCATATTGTGTTTTTTATGTGTGCATGTGAATTATTTTTGAAAGCAATTAAACAATTAAAACAATCAAAAATTAATTAAAATAATTTTTAGAATAGTGAAACAACACAACTGTTAAAAGCCCATTGAGGTCAATTCCTGAAAGCCCACTGGCAGTGTAAGGAAAACAAGGAGGGATCCATCTTAGTCTTCATGGGGAGGGGCTTCCAGATTTTAGGGCATCCACCAAGAAGACCTTCTCTCTTGTATCCACCAAATGAGCATGAGAAGATGACAGAACTGACCGACTAGCTTCTTTTAGGGGAGAGCAGAAAGAAGTGGTTTGAACCTGGGCTTTGAGAAAGTGGATCAAAATCCCGCTGTCAGCACAGCCTACTCCCTAGTGGGCTGAACACCCATGGGCTGTCTGCACCATGCGGCCTCAAGCCATGCTGCATGATTGTTGCTTTTGTCTACTCCCCACCATACATGTGCACCATAGCACAAGCACACCGCCTGTGAGCTGAAATATCTTAATCCTTGTCTTCAAATTATATGGGGGTGATATTAGTAAGATATTTGTGCTCTGGAATGATTATTGTCCACCCAAGACTGCTTTCTATATTTCCTTGCTCCCATCTCATTCTCTCTCTCTAACTCTCTGTGTCTCTCTCCTTCCAAAAATCTTTCCAGAACAATATTCTGTATCTTATCCCTCTGTGTCTTATTATCTACATAAAATTGATAGGTAAATTTACATGCTTAAGAGGGCAATTAATAAGAAATTACAAACAGCATGTATTCTGAAGAGGGTTGCTCTTCAGAATATTACATTATGCAATTAGCTAGCCATTATAAATTAAAATTCTAGCAAATCAGGGGGAAAATGGCTATTTTATACACTCACCAGGTTGCATATTTTCTGTTTTATGATGTTCCACTGTTTTGCTTTGACTGGTGAATAATCAAAACATAAGGTTTTAATTTAAAACATAAGGTTTTAATTCAGCCAGATTTAAATAGTTTTCCATCCCACTCATTTTCTTGAGAGATTAATGAAACAGATATGTGACACCTGCATTGTGCTGGATCATGCCCACAATATTTGAATTTATTTATTTATTTGAGCAGTTGTATACTGCTTTTCAGCTCTCATAAGCAAAACCAGCAGAAAACATTTGGCTGCTCAAGGCAGAGGAAATAATCACCCTGCCATGACCACCAATTAAGGCTGATTGTGATATTTTCGCACCCGAGGCAAAAAACCCCAAAAACTCTCCAAAGCATTTTTCGTTTCTTTGCAACCCACCACCTAATTTTTGGATGCTTAAAGGGAAAAGCTTTAAGACCTTCTCTCTTTCTAGAAGACAAGCTCTCCTCATTTAAATCCAGGAGTCCTGAAGGCCCCAGTCCCTTTGCATAATGTACTTTTACCTTGCCCCTTCCTTTAAATCAGGGTGGAAACTGCATCCTACAGATTGCATGTTACTTATCCCTTCTGGATGCCTTTAGGCACTAACCAAAATAATTATGGCTGAAAAGATAAGTCTCTTAGATTGGGGGTGGTGGTGGGGGGCAGCTGTTAGGTAAGATTAGACTTTCCAAACTGAAGAGGAAACGCCCTGAAATATCCTTATTTAATTAAAATATGATTGAAAATGATTAAATGTCATTTCTGGTCTGCCCAAATACTGCCTGGAATGGAATGGACCATTGTGCTCCTCTAGAGCTGTAGAGAAAACAATGTTGGTTCATCATCTTCTAGGCCCTGGAGCAAAAGCAGTAGCACCTTCATTTCTATACTGCTTATTGGTGAACTAGCACTGCATAAGCGGTTTACAATGTGTAAGCAGTTGCCCCCAACAAGCTGGGTACTCATTTTACCGACCTATGAAAGGATGGAAGGCTGAGTGGACCTTGGAGCCCTCCTTTAGGATCAAACTTACAATGTTGTGGTTGCAGTGCCAGTGAGCATGCCCACCAAGCTTTATGTTCTCCAAACTTTGGAGGAAATTCCACAGCTGCATGTTTTCTTATCACTGTGTGTCCTTAGTTGATTTCACCTTCAACATTTTTCTCTGTATCTCAGCTCACTGTTTATTTCCCATTCTAAAATCATCATCATCATCATCATCATCATCATCATCAATCATCATCATCATCATCTGAGGGCAGCAAACAGATTTATTTTTAATCTATCATTCTTTTTTAAAAAAATGAAGCCAATGTAAACAGCTCAAAACTATATACTTGCACAGATTCAAGATGTCTTACACCATAAAAGTGAAAAGACATATCATAATTTGGGACTCAAACAAAAATATTTTATTAATAAGTAGTCTCCTCTTGAGTATTTTTATTTATAAACTTATTGATTTTATTCTTTTCCTCCTAGAGTTATTATACATGAATTTTCCCCATCTAAGGACATACACATCCAAACACAGAATATATTTTCCTGTGTGGAAATTAAGAGAGAGAGAGAGAGAGAAATATCTAAAGGGCTATTCCCTGATGAAGATGAAATGAGGGAATGGTTACTTCTCACTTATTTAGAGCTTTAAATGCTGGCTTCCCAGTGGCTTGGGGTCATGATGTACACACGACACATGCTCCGAATGCACCCCGAAGCTACTGGGCTGCCCACACATGGGCTGGCTTCGTGGCGCACACCACAGGATCCGTAAAACTATGGTGGGGAGGATTTCCAGTAGATAAGGATTTAACATCCTACCCACTTGAAAAGCACTGTCAGAAGAGAGGAATATCACTCAGGGATCATTGATGGTGTCCACATGTACAACATTGCACATAGTGACTGCTTCTGACCTCTCCAGCAGTAGCATGGCCAAAACACATCTGACCTCTTTGGGAATAGAGAATCAAACAAAACAAACAAACAGCTTCATTTATATACCGCTTCATACCCTTAAGGAGTGTCTAAGCGGTTTACAATTGTAAGTTATTTGCCCCCCAACAATCTGGGTACTCATTTTAGTGACCTCGGAAGGATGCAAGCCTGAGTCGAGCTTCAGCCCTTTGCTGGTCTTGAACTCGCCACCTTATGGTTTTGGGTGAGTGGCTGCAGTACAGGCATTTAACCACTGCGTCACCCTTAAGCATTGTTTGTAGTTCTCGCACTGTAGTTTGTAACTTAATTAAAACCTTATAACTACTCTTTATACCTTATTCTTCCTTGTGTTCTGCTAACTATTATATTCTGTTTAGTATCTGGGGCTCTGGAAATGACTGAAGACAAGGGGGGATTGTCACTCATATGACCAGCTTGTCCTGCCTACTGACAGTGATTGGGGAGGCCAATCGAATTAGCCCATCATATATGAAGGGGTAAACATGGAGGCAGGCCTTTCTCCAGTGTGCCACCAGTGTCACCATTATCTTGGTGAAGATTGGGGGGGGGGGGTCAATGACAGCCTGAATGGCAGAACCCTATACTGGTAGTTATTGCTTTCATATGCACATAGCCCTTTCCTTTTCCCCAGAGTTGAGCTCACAAAAACAGAATAATTTGCACCCTCAACTGCCACCTGAAGGTGAGCCACCACTTGGTCTCAGGTCAGGCCTATATGGCAGCCCTATTTATATGTAATTTGCTGCTGACATTGCAAACAGCCCTTAAAAACACTGGCAGTTTGTGGTGTGAGCATGGGAAGGGTGTCTCATCCCACTGCTTCAAGATGTAACACTCTCCCCCTCTGTGCTTGGATTATGGTCCTCCAGCACCCAATGATTTGGGTCCTGATAAGTGTGTTCATATCTAGATTTCTGCCAAGCTGGAGAAGTATGGAGAAGAGGCCTCTGAGATGAGAATTAAACAACCTGAAGCTGGGATCAATCCAGGCCAGTTTTGTATTGGCATCTCTAAAAAAAATCTATAGAAGATTCAGAGAGAGCATGATGTCTTTTGTAGAAAAGCGTTACGTAGATTTGAAAACCTATAGGAGTGGTTGATTGAAGGCTCATAGGTTTTGCATACGTAAAAAATAATCAGCTATAGGGTTAGAAATTAAATATTTTGTTATTTAAAAACAAAAGCTTGCTAAAGGGGAGAAATAGTCAATAAAGTCAGCAAGATGCAAGCAGCCTTTGGTGACACAGGAAGAAAATGCTAAACCAGCAGTTGTGGATCAATTATGGGAACCTGGCAGTTTAACTAAACATTGGCATATTTAATTAAAATCCTTGTAATTCACTAATAACTTTACACGTTCATAAGGCTTTCTTATTGATTTCAGCTATTTCCAATTTCTCCTCCTCTTGGTAAGATTTACAGTTCACTGTAGTGGAGAATTAAAGGAAACATTTACAGTGATTAATTGTACACAACTGTATAAGCAAACAATGCTGTTCTACCATACCCACCCATTTGGTACATGTCAGCCAGTAACAAAACAAAGGCAACTTTAAGGGTAAAGGACTTCCGTTTTCTGCCAGCCTCCTATGTAGAAATTATGAGAACAACATAAGGATACAGGAATACATTCTAGTCATGGTGCACAAACATCAGATTTATAAATTCAAGGTGTGGGAGAGACACCAGTCACCCTCACATTCCACATGAGAAGGCCTGATTTGAGTAACATTTTTTGCATTCGTCTGTGGACCATGGTAAATTAAAACCAAGAAACAAAACTCACATAAAAGTTCAACCATCTTTTTTCAAAGATTAAACTTTGAATTTGATTGCTAAAATTAAAAATAGAATAGATGCATATTCTTAAAATAGCATTGCTAACATAGGAGCCAGTGTAATGCAGTAATTTAAGTGTTGGACTAGGATTCCAGAACATCAGGTCCAGCTCAGTTATGGCAACCCACTGAGTGACCGTGGGCAAGTCCCACTCCATCAGCCTTAGAAAGCAATATTAAACCTTCTCTGAATGAATCTTGAGAAAAAAAAATCTCTAGGAGAAGTTTACTATAACTCAAAGTTGATTTGAAGGCACATTAGAACAAGAACAACAACTGCCAACACAAGGCTAACAAGAAGGGGGGGGGGGAATAATATTCAGAGTGTATGGAGATTCACACATTGAATTTAAAGTGACCTATCCCAATGGGATAAAGTCACATTTAATTTTAAAAGTGGGTGTTATCACACAGAGCCGTCGCCAGGCAAATGCAACCTGTATGCACCCTGGATCCCAGATGTGCTTGTCCAGTGGCTTTTCAAAAACAGGAGCTTGCTCCTCCCCCCCCCCATTCTATTTTATTTTATTCTTAATCGCAGAATATAGGATATAGGAATGATTATTAGTATTTTAGGAAAGGAAGACTGACAAAAATTGCACAACCATAGAAAACAATTAATATTAGAATAGGATACATGTAAATGGCATACATACAGAAAACTTTCCATTTGACTGTTTTAGGAATGGAGAGGTTTGTAGAGTTGCATTCATTCATTTTCCCAATTACTGAATGTCTGCTCACTCCTGAGTAGCAGGATACACTAGATATTGTAATGGACTATACAGATTTCCCCTAAGGGGTGGCATGCAGCCGACCCTTTCCTAGCCAGATTGGGGCCACAGCAACCTCACACTGTGGCCCCTTTCCGGCCTCTGGAGAGTGCAAAAAGGAGCCACAAAAAGCAGCTCCTTTTTCCACCCTCCAAGGGGTGCCATAGCTGTGGCGGGGCACCTTTATGATACCCCTTCGGTGCTGCATCATGTGGATGTAGCGCCGGCAGTGTGTCATGATGGCATGTGCCGTGTGGACTGGCGTGCGTCAAAATGGTAGCATGGGGGGTGGGGAGTTAGGGTGTCCATTGTGAGGATGCTGAGCCCTGAATTTGCCCACAGGCTGGTACTTTCTACCAGTCTATATAGAGTCTACATTAAGATGTGATTGAAATACTTGCCAACAGAGTTTGAAAATATTCTTGGACTACAGCCCCCAGAATCCTCAATGAACCTGTGTGGCCATGCACATTGGAGAGATTCTGGAGGCGGTAATTTATGTTAGCTTCCTGTTAACTTTCTAGAAAGGAAATGGATCTCAGTAGTTCTAACTACATATTTGAGGGATGAGATAAAATTATGTTTGAAAAGTGTTGCTACATTTAAACATCATAGTATATGTCTGTCTTCTGTTTTTCATATTTTAAAATTGCATCAGCATGGATTTAGCTTTCGTGTTTATGTCTGTAATGAAATTTATTCCTTGTACCTATATCTGTATCCATATCTATATCTGTCAATGTATCCAAAGATGCTATCATATCTTTTGTATGTCATAAAACATGTAATGCAACTCTGTTTTTATGAGTCATTATGTGAGGTGAACCAATATTTCACTTAATTTATTAGGTTATAGTTGCAAAAAATAGGGATCCAAAAAGCATATGCTTTGCTAAACTGCAGAAAGTTGTCTGACACAGTTATAGCAGAATATAATATGTCCAGGAGATGATGTTTCATAGGATTTACAATTCTCATCTTCTATGACTTTAAGCATTTATGTCTTTTTAAACCCCTGCATCAATTACCAGTGTTTTACATTATTTTATAATAAATTTCATAGCCCTAAGCATTTTTACTCAAAGGGTAATTCTCTCAAAATTCAAAAAGATTAACTCAGTAGAAAGTGTTGTTTGAGACCCAAACTACTCAAAAGTTTCACTGAGTTGAAGTTGTATTGACTTCCCCAAAAAGTATTATGGAGATCAGGCAAAGGATATTTTTCTGTAGACATCAGCTGAAGTATGACTTATACTTTATGATAGTTAGGACAGACTCATTGTCGTAGTTAGAGCATTCTCTGTTTCCAGTTAAGTTATATCTACTTCAGCATTCATGATTACATTATCCATACTTACAAAACAGTGATCAGACTATGGGGCTCTGCACACACACACACACACACACACACACACTGTTTTGTGCAGGATCGGGGCTGTGGCAACCTCACACCCCCGTCCCTGATCCGGCCTTTCGAGGGTGAAAAAAGGCACCACTAAAAGCAGGTCCTTTTTGTGCCCTCAAAAGGGCAGCATACCTACAAGAGGCATGCAATGATGCTGCGTGCCTTCTGGAGCGGCATGTGGCATCAGGGTACTCAGGTGTGTGTCTATGTGAGTGGATTCGGGTATGCATCATCAGAACAGTGCTCCCCAACTCTGTCCCCTGGCTGTCCTTTCAGGCTGGTCTGTAATGGCCTTCAGCGACACTGAAAATGCCTGCCTAAGTTTGGATGTCTATGTATAACCCCCCATCCCACCCCACCTGGTCTGAAATCTGCTGGATGGAACCTCCTCCATTTCCAGCAGTGGGATCCATATACTATGTGAGGATGTGGGAGAGGGCCTCCTCAGATGTGGAATCCCAGCAGATGATCAGACAAGGGACGAAACGTCCTTGTCCTGTCCTTTTCTCATTCTCATAGCATGATTGCGAGAAAATTTTCACACAACATTGTGCTTATCCAGACATTATCCCATTTGGAAAGCATGATCAACCGTGATTACATGAAAGACTTTCAAACAACATTGCACAGATCCCATCATTGTCTCATCATTGAAGCAGCATTGCCTAGAATGTTGCTTTTAATAGGAGTTTGAGTTAATGCAGTGGCATTTCAGTGATGAGACAATAGCGCTGAGATATGAAAGCCTTTTGTGGGATTGCAATCAAAGACAGAGTGCTCCCATCCTTATCCTGTCCCCATGTGATAATCTCCCCAGTTGTGGGACACCATCCTCTTAGAGGCCAAATAGGTTGCCTGTGCTGTCTTCATTTTAACACCAAGTAAAAACATAGCTATTTATTAAAACTTTCAAGGAATAATATATCTACTCAGGATTTACTGGAAATTTACCATGTCCGTTGGTTTGAACTTTTTTTTTAATTTTTAACTTACAAAATTGTCTAACATATTTTTAAATTTTATGTTTGGATGATCTTAATGTGTCCTGTGTTTATATGTTTTAACTTATGTGTTTAAATGGTTTTATGTGTTTGGGAGAGGCAAGGAAGAAATAATAATAATAATAATAATAATAATAATAATAATAATGCTTAAATTGTTTGAACTTACCTAAATTTATTTTTCTTATATGCTGCCCTGAGATCTCATGATAGAGGGAAATTGATTCATTGATTGATTGATTAGAAAACTTGAGACAGATCTCTTTTGAGAAGTGCACTGACACTATAGGGCAAGGTTTGGGAACTTTTTGTTCTCCAAATATTTTGGGCTACATATCCTGCTAGCCTCATCCAAAGTGCAACAACAAGGGACTGTGGAAGGTATAATAAAAATCTTGTTGAGGGCCAGTTTCCTCTCCCCACAAATGTGTGAGGAGAAAGAGGAAGGCAATTGAATAAGATAACTAAAATGCTAAAGCAAGGTATGGCTAAGTAGTGTGTGGCTACAGATGACTTGAGATACTCAAAACCATCTCAAAACTCAGAGGCTGAGATCCTATATCATACATTATGAGGTGGTTGTGCTACCCTACTTGTATTGTAAATTTTGACAGTATGCAACCAAATATGTATCAGTAGGCAGTCAGATATCTAAAAGAGGGATATGGAACAAAACAAACCAAAATGTCACGGGGGTTGCCTAACTAATGTTCTCACCAGCTGATACTCTGGAAAGTACTGCATCATGTGTCAGGATTTGGCCTTGCTTTCTGCCAAGAATCTGACATTGTCTGTTTATAAAGGTACCCTTGTGCCTTGTCTGGCAGAGATAGTCAGGAAAGCATATGCATATATTCCATGCACAACTCCTTATAATTTAATTAGTGATTTCATAACAATTTATTAATAATTGAGCATTATTTTGTAATATAATACAATAACTATAGCCTCTCAAGGAGAGGCAGTTTGCCCTTTTATAAAGGTTGCAAACATCCCTGAACTGTTTTAACATCAAGAAAAAAAAAATATTTCAAAAGTAGAAATGGGCTTCTTGCTACTTCCAGGTACTTCTAGTATTTTTCTTTTGGGGGGGTGGGGGGCACCTTTTGGGTATAAATATAGCCATTGGAAGCTACAACGCATACAAAAAAATTGGGTTCCATCTCCACTCTGGTTGCCCACTGACAGATCTTTACTGCCTAATAGTTCTCATTCCTGTTTCTTCTCCTTCCCTCTCCAGAACCCTCTTTTTTCCCAGGCCTCCAGAATCAGGGCTGCTAGAAGAGGGGGAGGGTTGTCTCCAACAAGATCTACTAGATCCTGGCATCTGATTTTTTTTTAATTCAGAGTGAATAAATGTTCCAGTGAAACAAACAAAACAGAAGCATTCATTTGTAAATAGTTATATAAAATCATAGTTTATGTGATCACTATGACACTGTAAGCATTCAAACTTATTAGTTCTCATATAATCATAGAATCTTAGAATATTGGAGTCGCAAGGGACTACAAGGGCCTTCTAATCCAAAACCTGCCATGAAAGAATAGCAGAAGGTGCAGAGCAGAAGATGAGCAACAACCAGTCCTGCTCACTCACCTACATAGAGGTACTGGTGTGGAAATACAGCAGGCCTAGTCTTCTTTTGAAAAACAAACAAACATATGAAGTAGGATTACTTAAAAATACAGGTTGATTCAAGAAGATGAAGTCCAAAAGTAAAACTATTCTTATTCAGTTTTGCACCATTCTTTTTGAATCATCCAATGTTAAAAGGGTTCATAACATCTCATGGTGAAAGGCTCTGTAACATGTGCTCTTCAAACACAGTGGATGGAAAGAAAGAACTGAAGGCTACAAAATGAAGGACAAACGGAGTAGCTGCAGACTAACAGATAGAGATGTGGCTAAGATCAACACACAGGAAATCACATCAATACATATGTCTAAATTCTTAGACAGACATGCAAACCAGCAACTAATGAGCAAAGGCCTACTAAGTGCACTCCCTCTAATCAAAATTCAGTTCAAATTCCTTCTCAACTAACAGGCTGCCTGAAGGAAGTTGTATGCTACTCAGTGCGAAATGGCAATGTGCCTTACTGGGAGGATATGAAGACAAGGCAGCTGAGGATTGCCAAAGTCTCTTTGTGCTAGAAATACAACAGAAGTGATCACTAATAAAAGTATAGGTAGCACAATGTTAGAGCACAGTGTTACATTTTTCCATTGGCAAAAACAAAGTGAAGACCTCAGTGAACTTCTTCCATTTCTTACCGCACAATTCAAGTTTAAAAAAAAAACTTTCAGAGTTTGTTTTGTTTGGGGGACTTTTTTTTTGGTATATGCAATAAATCATTGAAGAGTGAGTCATATTTAAATTGGGTAGAGAGTTCAGGAGGTTTCATTTAATGATTACCTTGAAGAGGGCAGTCTGGTACTTGGCTGCTCATTTCTGAATCAGCAGCCATCCTGGGAATTTGGAACGTGGTTGTGTTTAACCTGTATAAGCCACTTCTGCATCTTTTATTAATATGGCCTCATGGCACTTTCCCCCCTGATAACATGCTAGCTAATTAGCTCAATAAAGGATAGTGTTCTGGATTTGATTTGGGGTGGGGTGGGGGTTCTTTCATTTTATACAGTGGAGAGCTTGGACCATAATCAAGAGACTTTTTTTGAACAGAATTTTTGCAGGACTGGGTGATAATAATACGAAGATGAAAAGGTTGGAAAGTGTGTTGTGGAAGAGTTTGAGTTGGAAGTGACTTATGGCTCCAAGCAAACTTGTGTTAAGACTTAAATGGGTAACAGGTCCTCTGATCTCTCGCTTTCTCCTCCTTACTCACTCTCAACTTCTCAATCTCTCCCCCTTTCTTTCATTTAAATACACAGACACAGAGAATTTTATCTGTTTCCCTTTTCACATTGAATAACTATTAGTCGCTATTTGTACTGCCCCTCGCACTTTTCCAGACTTGTAAGGAAAAACCCCTCCAGTGATCACTGTTTCAGATAACCTAGGTTAGATTGTAACATTGGTTGTGTGTTTCTACACATTATTGGCATTCTATACTGACAAAAGTGCAAGTGGTAGACATGTACATGAAAGTATCTTTATCAAAGGGCAAAAAAAATATGTGTGTAGATATAGGATGGTGGGCACCTAGCTTAAGGAGACTACGTGTGAAAGGGATCTAGGGGTCCTAGTAGACCAGAAGTTGAACATGAGTCAACAGTGTGATGCAGCAGCTAATAAGGCCAATGTGATTCTAGGCTGCATCAATAGACGTATAGTGTCTAGATCAAGGGAAGTAATAGTGCCACTCTATTCTGCATTGGTCAGGCCCCACCTGGAATACGGTGTCCAGTTCTGGGCACCACAATTCAAAAAGGATGTGGAGAAACTGGAGTGGGTCCAAAGGAGGGCGACTAAAATGGTGAAAGGTCTAGAAGCTATGCCTTATGAGGAGAGACTTGGGGAGCTGGGTATGTTTAACCTGGAGAAGAGAAGTTTAAGAGGTGATATGATAGTCTTCTTTAAATATTTGAAGGGATGTCATATTGAGGATGGAGCAAGTTTGTTTTCTCCTGCTCCAGAGAATAGGACTCGGAACAATAGATGCTACAGGAACAGACATTCCACTTCAACATTAGGAGGAACTTCATGACAGTAAGAGCTGTTCGACAGTGGAACACACTCCCTCAGAGGGTGATGGAGTCTCCTTCTTTGGAGGTCTTTAAACAGAGGATGGATGGCCATCTGTCAGGGATGGTTTGATTATGTGTTCCTTCATGGCAGGGGGATTGGACTGGATGACCCTTGTGGTCTCTTGCAAATCTATGATTCTATGATTCTATGAAATCACACATGTACTCATGTCAAGATATCTTTTTCTAGACTGCACAAATCAATGTACATTATTTTCAGTTGAATAGGGATGCATAAATGTAGGAAAGCCTACATGGAAACATCCATGCCACAGTATTTCCAATATTGAAGCTTAAAAATTCTATATACTGTCTCTTGTCAACTGTCAAATAAATGCAGGCTGTAATCACAAAATCAGAAGAAGACTTAGACTTTGAAGCTATGAAGCTGTATCTGCAAAGATATATTTACTAAAGTCAGAACCATCCATGTCATAATATTTCCAAATATCTATGTACAGCTATGAAAGCTGGACAGTGAAGAAAGCTGGCATGAAGAACATCAATTCATCTGTATGATAGTGCTGTAGGAGAGTTCTATAGAGTTCCATAGATAGCAGAAAATAATACAAATGGGTCATAGGGCAAATTTATGTATTTTATGTGTGCCCCAGCTTTCTTCTGGTATGAGAGCTAAAGTGTCTTGCTATAATTAAAACAAAACAAAACAATCCTGAATTCCCACTAGAAGTCAAAATGAAAAAAAAAAAGGGGGGGGGATATCATACTTTTAACATATTGTGGGATGGCATGACACTGGAAAAGGCAATAAAGCTAAAGTTAAATGCAGAAGGAAAAGAGGAAGAACATAGAAAATATGTATTACAAATTTACTCAGTAAAGGAAGCCATGGCCTTTCAAGGGCTAAGCAGGGCTGTTAATAAAATGATATCTTGGATGTGCATCCTTTAGAGGGTCATCATGTGTCAATATCAATTTGATGCTAACAACAACAACCTATACACCATTTTCTTCTTAGAATTCAGAAATAAAATTTGAAGCAATGTACAATTCATTATGCATCTTTTTTTTTTTCTTTGAAAGCAAGACTAGCCAGTTTGGTACTCCAAAAACTGGGAAGGGGGAGTTTGAGCAAGGAGAATTTTACATTCATCCCTGTTCTTTTCTGGTGAATTATCTTCAACTTTCTGTTTCACAGTAAAAAATGTAACTTTCCGAGGATCAATCTTACTCTGGGCTGAAACATTTCCGGTTTCCTTTTTATCAGTTCTAGAAGGGTAATGTCAAAAAGGTACTGTTCACTTCTCATTTGTAACAATTGCTTCACACTTTAATCCATAGTTTTTGACCACTTTCTTCCAGGGAGGAGACAAATGGTATAATTGTTCATCCTTGCCTATGGGAATGGAATTGATAAAGATGTGCATCCCTTGTCATAGACCAATGAAATAAATGATATGTGCAGAAGTCTCCTCCTTTGTTTCCTTTTGGTGTTTCATATGGTTTCAGCTCTCCAAATTGTACTTATACATTGCTTTCTCTTATTCTCTCATCTGATATGCCTGTTTTGTTTTGTTTTTGTTTTTTGTTTATGCCCTCTCTAGTAACAAAGGTGGTGTGTGCTGAACAGTGTGATGGTCGATGCTATGGCCGCTCAGTCAGTGAATGCTGCCATCGGGAATGTGCAGGAGGCTGTTCAGGACCAAAGGACACCGATTGCTTTGTACGTTTCAGTGTCCCCTCCTTTCCTTCACCTAGCAGCATTTTTCATTCTTATCCTTTATTCTGAGGATTGTGTGATATCGTGTGTATGTGTGTGTGTGTGTGTTGGGGTGTGTTTTTTTTAATTAGATTGCATATACAGGGAACGATATCTGCTCAATATTTTAGCATTCATATTTCCCCATTACAGTCCTGTTACTTATCAGCTTATTCTGCCCATTAAAACATTTATGAGATTTGCAAATAGAGATTTGAAACCATTTATATGCTAATTGGTGTGATTTTTATCTTAAGTGAAAATACCCCCCCCTTCCCTAAAAATTAACATTTACAGGATGTGCGCAATTCATTTAGAAGTATGATTTTAAACAAAACAGTCAGAAAATGCTATCTGCTATAGTTTGCCTAGAACAAGAATGCAAGAGGTCTTGCTGAAAGAATGAAGGATTTGAGTCCCCTTTGTTTCTCAGTGCCTTGTTTTTGCTTGAGGGAGCATCTGAGTGCAGAGTAACTGAGCAAGTCTGTGAGTTTGGAGGCAGAGAGTGACAAGAGACATCAACAACCTCATCCAGAACTCTGCCAGCTTGTGCTGGTGAAGTTGGGATCCGGGCTGTTTTTACATCGCTTTCTTCCCTGATACAGGAATGTTTTAATTTTAAAATATCCTGTTTGTTAAAATGTCAATGAACCTTCCTGTCCAGGTTAGCCTTGATGAAGGGTCAGGATAGAGCTCCTCTTGAGGGGACAGAGCAACTATGGATCCCATGGATCTGAAATGATCTTTGCTCCATGCCCAGAAGGCTGCACTTCAGGGAATTCTACATGATACAATCAGTGAGCAAATGGCTGGCAGGAACTAGCATTGATGTTCCTCTCTGCAACCTGAGTCTGGTCAGAAGCCAATCTTGGCCACATCTGCACCTTTTCCGACAGTGACATTGGGAGGGGAGGATCAGGTATTCACTATTTAAACAAACTAAGGGGCTGTACAAATAGCTTGTTCAGAGGCGGCTCTGTGATGCCCCTGGAAGTGCTGGGTTGCGGACGTGGCAACTACACAACACGCCTCAGCCCAGTGCAAATAGAAGCGGAGAAATGCAGCTCCTATTTGTGTCCTGGAAGGGGCGCCATCATGGCATTATGATGCCCCTTGTGCACAGCACCATTTGGATGCTGTGCATGACAGGTATCATCATGGTGCACGCCATCTGGATGGGTGCATGCCAAGATGGCACTTGGGAGCATGTGAATGCTCTGCCCTACTGCAGCCTTAGTTTGTGGTTAGGCCACCCCAAAGTGGCCCCAATTGAGTTGCCCTGGTTGATATAAGGCCTAAAGTAGCTGCTGAAAAAAATCATTGCACAGTTTCTGACCAACCATTCTTGATTAAGATATGATAATAGATGAAAGTTGCTGAACTCCAGGTAGTCTTGGGTAAGGACTGATTCTTTGAATTTATTCTAACTGGTTTCTGGCCTGGTTTAGGGGAATGATTAGGTCTAGGTTGTTCCAACGACAATTTATACCTGGGAATGAAAAACCAAAACAAAAGAACTGTTTAGTTCTTTTAAGCTTTTTTGTGACTTTCATTACCACTGGCCATAGTGCTCTTTTGTATTGCCTAGTGGGTGTAGCACCGAGGAAACACAGTGTTATGGTGACCTCAGTCCTTTTTTTTTTTTTTTAGAGTGATTTATCCAGAAACATGTTTTAGAGAAATTCTGTCTTAACTCATTGTCATTGAACTTTGGCTTGCTCAAGGCAGTGGTGTACTGCACCATGTTGTCACCTTGGGTGTAGGGTGGGTCTTCAGGAAAGGGCTTCAAGGCAGAGGTGAAAGGGACTGCTTCCAATGCCCTGTTTTATGTGGCTTTACTTCAGAGTAAAGCCACAGAGGCTGGGGACGGCACAGGGCCCTCTACCTCTTTGCCACACACTGTGCCACATGGCAGGGAGGTGGGGGACACTCACCGGGTGTCAACCCCACTTCTATGGTGTCATACCTCCCCTTTAGTGGTGTCACCTGGTACAGTCTAGTGATGCTACTGGCTCAGGTTTCTTCAACCATGTGTGGATTCAGCATGAAGCTACTAGCGAGAATCATCTGGAGATTTGAGCAATGGTGTCATGAGTTTGCTGTTGCACTCTCTACCTTAGGCTTCCTCCATCTAGTTGCAGGGAGCTTGCCCAAACCCTGGGCAAGTGCCTAGCAGAGAGTTTTTTATTAGTGTTATCTACTTGTTGTATTTATTTTTGTAAATTAAAAAAACTAATAACTTTAAATTTGGCAAAAATAAATTAATATTGTTGTTAATAATGTTGCAATTGCAATGCAGGGTGGAATGAAGGTTTTGTTTGGATTCAGTGTTTGTTTGTTTTTTAAAACAACAACAACAACAACAGGTTTTTCCCAAAATTAACAAAATTTCAATGTGGAAGGAAGCGATGATGATGATGATGATGATGATGATGATGATGATACATACCAGATGAATGTGGGATTAATTTCAGTTGTTCACATGCATTTAGTTTATGGGGGGAGGGGGCTACCCAAAATCCCACAAATCCCAGTATAATCTATCTCAGGATTTTTTCTGAGTTCTCCTAAAGGATTTGCATTGTCAGTTGTATCAATAACTTTTCTGATTAAAAAATAGTGTAAATAATAGTACCAGAGTGCATGAGTGAGATTATTTACATAGTTGCACTAAGAAAAACAACATCTGAATAACCCCAAAGCATCCCTGGAAAAGCAGGAAAGAAATTTCATTTGTGGTATAGCCAGATTCCACAGCGTTTCCAGAGACAGTTCAAAAACTGAGATTGCTCTACAATCTATCATCAGAACCAGTAAACAGGACTTCACAGCCACAAATCAAAACTTGACAGAGTTTTTCAAATTGATTTTTGTAGATTCTTTATGGAAGATTATCTTCTCCTTGGGTTATATGTCATTAGCTGTCTAAATCTTTATTATACAGTCACTAAGCAATCTATTATTATGATAAGGTATGTGGAAATATAAAGGCAGTGGATTGGAGAAAATAAATAAGTGGGTTATGTTATGTATTAATTAACAAAATTTCAGTGTGTGATGAATTAAGAGGTCTTGTGACATATAATGCCTGCTCCCTAGTAGCTGCAATATCCTAGTCTGAAAATTGCTAGATAAGGCTTGCATCCATTCTTCTCTGTGTGGTGGCATTTGAAAGCAAAGCTGTGCCTGTCTCTTCAGTATTAATGCTTCAGCAAAATTTACTCACAAAGATTTAGAGGTATTTAGAGAACTACGAGAGATAGAATTAACATAGATCTGAACATGTTGATGTGGTTTTGTGCCTCTAATGACTCCATGTTAATTCAATACTTTTGTCTTGTTAAAGTAAAATGGGCTTTGTTTTAAAAGCTCTGCTTTACCATTCGCATGCCTATGAGATTCTGTCCATCTGAAGAGGCTCAACCTTTAACCACTGTCACACAGGGATGCAATTCTTTACGAGTTTTCCTCTTGAAACAAGCAAGGAGTACTTTTAGCAGTTTTCTTGCTATAGGAAAGTGTTCAAACGCCACACAGTTTTCAGATCCTATTTACAGTTAATAATAATAATAATAATAATAATAATATTTATTTCTTACCCGCCCCTCTGTAAAACAATCGAGGTGGGGTACAACAAGGTTAAAAACAGATTACAGATTAAAATAATTCAAGAATTCCATCCCAACTTCCCCCCCTTAAAATAGGATTAAATTAGTTAAGTTTAAAATTAAATTACTAACAATAAAAGTACAATAAAACATAGTAAACAAAACCACAATGCTGGCCACAGCATGGGTAGCAATAAAATACGGGGGGGGGGGGGGGATAAGGAGTTGGGAATTGGCTGAAGATTTTAGGAGCCAGGTAGATTATACAGTTTCAGGGAAGGCCTGCTGGAAGAGATGCGTCTTTAAGGCTGTTTTAAAACAGTCTAGTGATGTAATGAGACGCATCTCGTCCGGCAGGCCATTCCATAGCCTGGGAGCAGAAGCAGAAAAGGCCCTCTGGGAGGTCTGCGCTAACCTAGTCTTCATGGACTGCAACAGATTTCTCCCAGAGGACCGAAGTGTGCGGGGGGGTTCATATGGGGAGAGGCGGTCCCTGAGATAAGATGGATAAGTTCAGGATTTATTCTGTGCAAAATTTGCATGTGATTGTTCTGCATATAAAACAGCTTTTCACTGAGTATGGCTGGATCATCTGCAGTGCTGTGATCAGCATTTAGTCCCCATGATGTAATGATAGCACTATGATTCCACTTTAAGTGCTGTGGGATTCATCCAGTAGAATTCTGAGATTGGCAGTAGAGGGAGGGTCATTTGGACCTTCAGCCATAGAATCTTCCTCTGATACCTATGACCAAACTATCAAACTTTAGGAGAGTCCCATAGGGGGCAGTTAGAGAGGATTGTAGTGCTATAAAAATGTAATGTGAATGGGCCCCAAGAGAGAGGCAGCACTTACAGTTAGCTCACATTGCCTGACCTCTGGAAGTTCAGAATTTCCTATTTGTGGATAGAAGTTTTATTTTTTATACTGAAAATGATTTTCTTGTCACTGTCAGCTTTTAATTAGCTGAGACTCTTTTTCTTTAACCCAAACACAAGTTCTGATGCACACTATATTTCTTGTTTTGTAGGCATGTATGAATTTTAATGACAGCGGGGCTTGCGTCACACAGTGCCCTCAGACCTCAGTCTACAATCCTGCCACCTTCCAGATGGAAAACAACCGGGATGGCAAATATACCTATGGTGCTTTTTGTGTCAAAAAGTGCCCACGTAAGTCATATTAGGTACTTTGCTCATAGGGAATCACAACCCTTTCAAAGCGGCATGACCCAAGTCTTAAAAAATCATTGCAAAACATGTTGTCTCTGCAACCAAATTAATTATGAAATTTCAGTAATGATATCACCTATTTTCTGCAACAGCTGTGTATTGATCCTATAGCTTACTCTGAGAATGGCATTGTTGAATGCTGACATTTTAATAATGTGCTTTAACCTTAGATCAAAAAAGTCTGCACTAAATATTATGGCTGGTATGGTCAAAATATCAAGTTCCATCCAATACCAGACTTTTATGCATGCCAGATATCAAATAGTCCAACATTTCCTTTTCTTAAATGAAGTGTCATTTTCCTGAGTGGAAATTATCTTTTGTCTTTGACCTTTCCTTGAAATTCAAGTGTGTGGTCTGGTAATATTATGCTGGAAAGAGTCATTGTTATCAAGGTATGTAAAATATCATTCATGAGTTCAGCATTAGAATGGCTCCTATAGATAATAATAATAATAATAATAATAATAATAATAATAATAATAATAATAATTTATTTATTTATAATCCACTCCTCTGTAAGAACACTCGGAGTGGAATACAGCATATTAAAAAACATGAATTAAAACAAAGTTAAAATTAAAACAGTTCCATAACCCACATTCCAACCTCCCACCCATTAAAAATAAATTAAATCAGCAATAAATTAAAAACGGTAGGATCTAAAAACAGTATAGGTGTATCCAGACCCCTTCTTATGCGGCCACATCATAAGTTAAAGGTCGGAGACATGGGAGTAGGCAAAAAGCATAGTCTAAGTCTGGCGCCGGGGTCAAAGGTTTCAAGGGAAAGCCTGCTGAAAGAGATGCGTCTTTAAGGCTGTTTTAAAGCAGTCTAAAGATGTCATGAGACGCATCTTGTCCAGAGCTTGGGAGTGGTGGCAGAAAAAGCCCTCTGGGAGATCTGCGTCAGCCTGGTCTTGATAGGCTTTAGCAAATTTCTCCCAGAGGATCGAAGTGTGCGGGGAGGATCGTGCGGAGAGAGGTGGTCCCTGAGATAAGATGGACCCAAGCCATGTAGGGCTTTAAAGGTTAAAACCAGCACCTTGTACTGTGCCCGGAAACTAATAGGCAGCCAGTGAAGAGATTTGAGCACTGGAGTTATATGCTCTATTCTGGAAGCTCCAGAGACTAATCTGGCTGCCATGTTTTGTACCAATTGAAGTTTCGGGTTAAGCCTAAGGGCAGCCCCATGTAAAGTGCATTGCAGTAATCAAGACGTGAGGTGACCAAAGCATGTACCACAGTTTCCAGATCCCTCATCTCCAGGAAAGGGCGCAGCTGGCGTATCAGTCGAAGCTGATAACAGGCACTCCTGACTGTCGCATTCACCTGACTAGTCACTTGAAGCGACGAGTCTAGGAGCACCCCCAGACTGCGAACAGGGTCCTTCGAGGAGAGTGTGACTCCGTCTAGGACCGGGAGCTGTATTCCCAAGCCTGGTTTTGGGCCGGTAACTGTCAGTACCTCCGTTTTGCCTGGATTCAGTCTCAATCTGTTTTCCCTCATCCAATCCATTTCCGCTGCCAGGCAGTCATTGAGAGAGGAGACGCCATCTGAGGTCTGCGCAGATGATCTGGTTGTGGAGAAATATATCTGAGTGTCATCAGCGTACTGATGACACTGAGCTCCATGCCTCCGAATGATCTCACCTAGCAGCTTCATGTAAATATTAAATAGCATTGGGGACAGAACGGCACCTTGAGGGACGCCGCAATTTAGCTCAGATTTAGACAGTCATCAGGATTCAGTCACATTTTAAAATTTGTCGTGCTACATCATAAATGCATCCCATAGTTCTGAAACTATTTGTATGGCTTAATCTCAGTGAATTTAGCAGGAATAGTGCAGAATAAGGGTCTGGGGAAACATTTATTTTATTACTTTCCAGAGAGTATATAGGACCTGATGGTGTTGTCTACTGTCCAGCCAAAAAAGAAATCCATATCAACCACAACCACCGGAAACATGCCTGTATTTGGCATATTCTATTGTAACACAGGTGAATTTAACTCATGAAGGTGTGAGATACTAGAACTTCTGAGGGTTTTAAAAATAGATTTACAAAATAAGCACCCTACAGAAATGAATGGGAATGGAAATGTCACTTATGGCTGAAATCCATACATTTCTGAATCTGCATTTGTGCCGATTGGCTACAGTTGTTTCTTTCTTTCCTGGAAACTCTCCAGAATTGGCTTCAGGAACAGCACTGATCCAGGGACCACCACTGCCTTAATCAATGAGGGGAAGCATACAAACATTTGTGGGATGGGGGACAAGAAACTCTTAATAAGAAAAAAGCTTTATGGACCCATCCTAACTTATCCTGAGGTGAAATGAATGTCTGCAATCCACACTGTACATACTACTTATATAAGTGCTGCTTTTGGGCACACGAAACTCCCTTTTTGTATTTGAGCACCTATCTGGGTTTAAGATAAGAGCCCCTGTAGTAGAGGTAAAAGAAAGAAGAGTGAAAGAGAGATGGTTAAGTGTGAAGTGTCCATGATCATTGCAGCATGTGTAAAAATGGCTGATGTGAAGCGGGCAAAACTTTTTATGTTGTCTGCCACCTGAGTGCACTCTAAGTGTTGTGCACATATGTGTGGACCACTTCTTTTTCAACATTGTTTTAAAGGTCTGTTGTTGTAACTGTTATATTGTAGATATTGTAGATTGTAGGTAAGCTGCTCTGGATCTATTATAAGCATAAAAGGGGTATGTTTGAGTGTATAAGGGTATATGTCAAATTTTTCTGAACATTGTAAAAACAGAGACACTGAAGATGTAGACTGAATAAGTGACTTGAACTGTGGGCCCACAGGATTCATGTAGCCTGCCTGAGCTTCTCGAGCCCAAAAAAGTCCAGTTCAAAAAGGAACAATTGTGACCCAGAGGCCTCCATGGGAAACATTTCCTACCATACTTTGAGTCCAAACATTGAAAACACTGGAAAAAAACTGAAATGAACTTCCAAAATGGGAAAAAGATACAGCCTGTAGAGGTCCAGATGTTAGTGCAGGTAAAAAAAAAAGGGGGGGGGATGTCAGATACAGTTCTTAATGCTTAAACCTGTCTAATTAAAAATAATAATTGTAAACTGCTCTGATAGCCTTTAGGGCTGAAGAGAGGGGTATAAATATCAACAACAACAACAACAACAAAAAATGTTCAACCCGCCTTGGACCTAGCATGTCACATAATATATCATGTTTTGATGCCATTTTCTATCATGTCACATGATAGCCTTTAGGGCTGAAGAGTGGGGTATAAATAACATAAATGATAAATAATAATAATCACAATAGTTTGCTTGCTCTAATTGAGAGCTGGGCATCTTATGTGTGTTTCTGTGCTTTCAAGTCACCTGTTGTCTTATGGTGGTCCCATGAATTGCATAGGGTTTTCATAGGCAAGGATGCTCAGAGGTGGTTTTGCCATCTCACATTCTCCAGATATCATAGGGATGCAAATTCTATAAATCTTCAATTTTGGGATGAAGGGGTTTGTGATCCAAAACGTTAAAGGACTGTGTTTCCCACTCCTGCAGTAAAAGAAGAGCTCAGCTGGAATCCAAACAACCCAGCACACAACAAGTGTTTCTTATTAGGATTCTTCAGACAGTACTCCTCACTGAAGCAAGCTGCTAATAAATAATAAACAAACTTGTTTTTACCCCAACACTCAGCTATCGTGTCTCTGTCACAGACTGAGCAACTTTTCCCATTGTCCTGAGACAATTCCAAAAGGCATCAGCAGCTAGGTGCCAATATCCAGTTCAACTTGACAAAGGTGTCAAGGAAACTAATTACTTTAATTAAACTCAGACTTTGAAGTTGAGAAAGCCAAACAAATAAAGACTTGATGACCACTTTCTTCACACTTCTTCCACCTCTCCAAACAAAACATTGTCAAAAAGATAACAAAGAGTACACTGATATCAGTATGGGTTACCTGCTGTCAGTTTCTAGATCATCTAGTTGGAAAATGTGCACAGTCTACTAAAATGGAGAGAACCATCAAACATAATCTTCAAGTTAGCATGTTTTTATGCACTCATGGGGAGAGGAGAGAGCATTTGCATAGCCAAGATCTGTGTCCTTCTCAGTTAAAAAATTTTTTGATTGTATAGGACAAAAGATCCTTACTTAAAGCCACTATCAAAAGTAGATAGTACTGGACTAGTTGAAGTAGTGTTCAGTCATTTCTGATTTACACTGTAAAACACTTTCATATATTCAAAGAGAGCCTGAAAACAAGTGAACTAGAAATGAATCAGGGTGAGCTTTGATTGTTACTGCTGTTGGTTGCACGTGTCTGTGAATAAGCAGGCCAAGTGTACCTAGCTGGCTTTACATTTTGAGATTAGCCATTTGCTGACTAGCTATTAAGATAAAGCTCATATTTCCATGTACAGAAATGTATAGTTCTTTGTGTCCATTGTTTTGGAAAGTTAGTTGCCATTATCTTCACCAGTGAACATCCAGATCCTGTGTTTTTGTGTCTGCATGTGAATGAGACGAAGATAATTCAAAGCATCTTTTATTTTATCCAGTAGTTGGTACCAGCTTGCTTGTGACTATGTATTCTTTGATGCTAAAATAACATTTCAAACATATTCCAAAATACAAACCTCATTAAGATGGAGTTACAGCGTCAGCATCTCAAGGGAAATGAAACTTTTAAAGGATGTTGAAATTAGCAACAACATAAAGCAGCGGGAATACAGGAGAATGTGAGCTTAGATAAAACTTCAAAGATAAAATGCAGCATCTGAAGCAAATATATAAAAAGGAACATCAGATACAGTGGCGGGATGTAGGTCCTACATCCAACTTACCCCACCAGCTCCATTTCAAAAGGGATGCTCTAAAGTATCCATTGTGTGCAGCCTGCAGACTCATTTGTTTGTTTGTTTGTTTTTCTCTAGATAACTTTGTGGTTGATATCAGCTCTTGTGTACGTGCCTGTCCCAGCCCCAAAATGGAAGTGGAAGAAAATGGCATCAAGACGTGCAAACCATGTACTGACATTTGCCCTAAAGGTAGGTTGTCTTTTATTATTGTTTTAATTATCATGTAGTTAAAAATATAATGTCACTCCAGCTAAGAAAGCTAAAAGGTTCATATGTGCAAGCATGCACTGTAAGGTAAAGTTAGAAATAAAGTTTGTAATTTTCCTCATCTTCACTGGCCAAGAATATCTCAGCAAATCCATAAACCTCATAAACAATTTGACAGTTTTCCCCTCAATGCAAGAACAAAAAATGTCAATGTTTTTAGGGGTTTCTCCCTATTAGGACAAGCAATAGTAATATGTACATAGATGGTCACATTGAGGCTGTAACACTTTGGCCATATCATGAGAAGTCATTGCTCATTAGAAAAGACAACAATGCTAGGAAAGGTAGAAGATAGTAGAAAGAGAAGAAGGCCACAGTCCAGATGGATAGATTCAATCAAGGAGGTCACAGGTATGAAACTACAGGACCTAAGAAGATCAGTGGACGACAGGGGATCTCGGAGATGTCTCATCCACAGGGCTGCTATGAGTCAGGGTTAACTTGAGGGCAGTCAACAACAACAACAACAACAGGTATATATAATTTTTGTGCAACCCTCCCCCCTAGTGATTTGTATTTTTTTTAAAAAAAAATATGTATTATTGTATGCAAGCAAGAAATGAGTATTTGCATCCTTGCTGCAGGGACACAAGTCAAGGAGTAAATTTTAAAATAGAATGCAGCTGGTGAACTCTAGGCACCATGTGGTTCAGTATACAGCACTGTACTTGGAATCAGTGATCAAATCCTAGATCTAGATCTCTGTGGGCAGTCTCTTCTCCAGGCCAATGGGGGGGGGGGTTTGAACAAAAGCACCAGAACCAGCCTATAATAACCTTAAAACAAAGTTAAATCTACCTCTTACACTGGATTTTCCAAGAAGCACCCTCTGTTTCCACACAGTAATGTCTGCCTGCATGGACATTCTGCCAGTTATTCATTCTGTGGTCAGAATAATAATAGTAATAATAATAATAATAATAATAATTAGAATGAGGTGCCCAGCATCAATGATCATCTCATCTTGACCTCAAAATCACGTGAACTATGGCAGTGGCAGATTCATTGGGCAGCTCAATGTGAAGGCCATTTAGACAGCCACTGTGGTGTGGAAATGGAGAGCCAGTAACACAGAGAAAAGGGGGAAACTCTGAGACCAGTATACTATAGCTTGCACTAGGAGAATCCTGGCTAGTGCAGACAAGGCTTGAAAAAACTCCACTTTTCCATGGGAATCCTGTAACTGGGTTGTTGGTAAACTGTACCAGGGATTCCAAGTGCCTTATATTTGTGAGCCAAATTAGATGTGATGCTGGTAAGCTGATGTGGAGAGAAAGGTCTGCTGCCTAATGTCTAAAAAATGTATCCCATGGGCTAGACATGTGGAAATTATCAACCAACTTTAGGGAAGGGTGAGTTGAGCTATTTCCCACCTCTCATAACAGTTTTTAAAGTTGCTTTTCTCCAAGTAGTATTCCAAGGCTGATGTAATCCCTGCTGGGGTGCATGCATCTGTACATAAATATACAACACAGAAATACACATGCACACATAATTAAAATAGTTTTTAGTGTTATTCACAGTTGATGTCAGTATTTCAACATTAGATCCATCACTGGTAGAACAATGTAATCAGAACTGGAGTTTGGACCATGCATTGCCTGAATAAGACAATGCCAGAATGGAGGGAGAATGGGCCTTTTGGCCTATCCAGACATGGCCTCGATCACTGCTGAAAAGTGCTGCTGCTGAAATGGTGCTTGCTTGTCATTAAAATTACCTACAGAAGGAAACAAGATTTGGGGAGTCTGGCAGACCTGATGCTTCATTCCCTTTCAAGGCCTTCTGTAGTGTGTTCTGCCATCTTGCCCAAAGAAGAAATGCAGGCTTGTATAAGGGGCCCTGCCTCCAATATTCTTGTGCATGCAACAAAAGGTTAACATTAAAAAAGAACTTGTCAGTTAACACTGAAAAGATTTTAAAATATACAATTCAGAATAATTTTAAAAGCGGTATAAACAATACAGTTAAAAGCAATTTATTGTTGTTGTTAGCTGCCCTTGAGTCACCTCAATTCATGGTGACCCTATGGATGAGACATCTCCAAGACTCCTCTGCTCATGTCTTGCAGACTCATGTCCATGACTTCCCTAATCCAGCCATCTGGTGTGCAGTCTTTGTCTCTTTCTTCCACTCTCAACCTTTCCAAGCATCATTGTCTTTTCTAATGCCTTCTCATAATATGGCCAAATTAGAACAACCTCAATGTAATCATCATGGCTTCTAGGGAGATTCAGGCTTGATCTGTTCAAGGATCCATTTGTTTGTGTTTTTGGCTGCCTGTGGCATCCTCAGCACTCTTCTCCAGCACCACATCTCAAATGAGTTAATTTTCTTTTTATCTGCTTTTTCACTGTCCAGCTCTCACATCCGTACATAGTGATTGGGAACAGCATGGCTTGGATGATTCTATACAATACAGCCCCTATTAAAAGCAATATAACATCCTATTAAAAGTCCTTTCTTTAAATGTTCTTAGTTCTCAAAACTCTATTTGAATTTAAAGAGAGAGAGGGAGGGCAAAGATGGATAGCAAGGAGGGGGTTTTGTGGCCACCCTACAAAGGGACCCTAGGACCAGTCTGCAAGAAGGCCCTTCATATGCAACCAAAAATTCTGTTAAAGCAGACAATCCAACTCTCATTGAAATGAGCATAGCAAGACCTTCTTATCAAGGCTGCACCTGCACTGCAGAAATAATCCAGGTTGATGCCACTTTAACTACCATAGGTCAGTGCAATGGAATCCTGGGAATTGTAGTTTTGTGAAATGTTTAGCCTTCTCTGTCAGAGAGCTCTAGTGCTGCAACAAGCTACAGTTCCCACAATCCCATAGCATTGAGCCATGGTAGTTAATGTGATGTCAATCTGGATTATTTCTGTACAGCGCTGAGTATATTTACAGCGCTTTAGAAATAAAGTTTAATAATAATAATAATAATAATAATAATAATAATAATAAATTATTTCTGCAGTGCAGATGCAGCCAGTGTGAGAAAGCTGGTCTTATAGTTTACTTGGATTTTACATCTGCTGCTGGATATACTGATGATATTACTGAAATGCTCTTTTTATGCCGTATGGTTCCCATACATGCAAGCTGTCACTGACTGAAATCCTAAAAAGTTATGGAACTACTGGACAGCATTGGTCAATCTCTCATTACCTAGTTCATAAAATGCTATATGAAAATGAAAGTGGTAACAAAATATCGGTTCCCTTAATCTTCAGAGAAAGGATGGAGTATATATCTCAATACTTGGAACAATAATAAAACCACTTCGTAATATTCAGAAATCCACAGTCTGTTAAGCTGTGTTACTTCTCATGAAAAGAAGTGTTACTGTTTCAGCCAAGATTGATTCCTTTGGTAGTGAGATAATATGCCACAAAGTAAAAACCATACTGCATTGAGGAGATTAAAGAAATGTAAAAGATTTTAATAGGAACTTTAAATTAGTAAAAAGAGCTTCTAGTATCAGCATGTATTCGAATGATACATAATGCTTACTGGTATGGATCATTTCTAATATGTAGCTAGAAGATCTTTAAAACATTTTATAGCCCTAGTTCTTTAGCCTAGGCCTTGCTGAGGTACAGCCAACCTAACTCTTACCTGCACCACTTTAGATTGTCAGTGGGACTTGTCCCCATGGACAATCATGGTCAGTGTAAGACCTAACACATTAAGGAGAAGGTTACACATCGGGGTAGTCAGCTGCCACGAGTCAAGGCACCAGGTACCTTAAACTTACAATGCTATACAAATAAAGGTTAATAATAATAATAACAACAACAATACCACCTTTTGAAGGACTATACCTTCCTACTGTGACTATCCACTCTTGAAAATGTGTTGCTGTTGTTGCTCAAAATGATCCCACTTATTAGCCACATCCTCCTCAACAGGGCTATTTTATGTCCAGGAGAGGCCATAGTCTAACTAGGAAGCACATGTGGGGGACCATTTTTAGAAAAAAAATGTTTGCTCGCTTGTTTTATTTTTTTTTTTTTTAAATGGGGATTCCTTGGGGGCCTTATGCCCCCAAGGTCAAACTCTCAGCTTACCCATCAGCAGTTCAGCAGTTCAGTAGGAGCTCTTTTCCAACCATGGTACTCATGATATTCTGGTTGTGAGGATCTATCTGGACAAGTTGTTTGTGACGTCATGTGTAGACACAGTGAGATGGGGGAAGTTGTGTTTGTCATTACCCAGATTCAAATACAGCTGGCCGTCCGCATCCATGAGTGTTAGTGGAACAGGGCACCCATAAAATAGGGAAAACCACAAATATTGCTAGGTCCCAAAACCTTAGACTCAGGCTACAGTTGGCCCTTTGTGGGTGAGGGAGTGAGCTCAGAGTCTGATCTATGATGAAGCTGAGACTGCAATAGTGGCTAGCAACAGCAGCAGTAGCAGCTCAGGTTTAGGTGCTGCTCTGATGCACACCTGCTCCTCCCTGTGGCCTTCCAGTCTCTCATTGTAGCTAGCACTTCTTGGGAGTTAGCAAGACAAGCGAGATGGGAAGAGAGGAAGGAGAAGGGATGACTCCCTATAGATGACTGGTGAAGATCTCAGCATCATCAGGGGAATCATGGCAGGGGACAGCATGAGAGCTCAACAGCAATAGCTGCTACTCACCAAAAGGAACATAAGCTCTCCACAGCTCAACCAGGGGCTTGGCGGTGGACGATTATTGTCAGTTGCTGCTACAGCAATGACGACTTCAAGGCCTGGCAGCAGCAGATCACAAAGCTGTGGGCACTGGCAGTGGGTCACCTTGGTGTAGGTATGTGCAACTGTGTCTCAGGGAAGCCAAAGAGAACACTGGAGAGGTTTGGGTCCTCTTCTGGTCAGGTGTATTTTCCTAGCAATATGGGCTAAAGGACTCAAGCAAACTCATGAATGATCAAATCCATGAGAGTTACACCTGTGAATGCAGAGGGCCAACCGTAGTAAGTTTCCTGAGGTAAAGATTCTTAAAGGCTGTTTTAGTTGATTAATTCCTGTTCTACTAAACACCTGCTACAGCTGGAGAGTTTCCCTTCACTATGTCTGGTTTTCTGTTTCTTACCACATGGTTGTTTTCAGTGCATCTGCTACAGCATCTGAAGAATATTAGAGAATATCAGCCCTGGTGGCGCAGTGGTTAAATGCCTGTCCTGCAGCCACTCACTCAAAACCAGAAGGTGGCGAGTTCAAGACCAGCAAAGGGCTGAAGCTTGACTCAGGCTTGCATCCTTCCGAGGTCGCTAAAATGAGTACCCAGAATGTTGGGGGGCAAATAGCTTACAATTGTAAACCGCTTAGACACTCCTTAAGGGTATGAAGCGGTATATAAATGAAGCTGTTTGTTTTGTTTTTTTTGTTTAGATGAAGCTCCTAGTGTTGTTGTCATAAGTACCTTTTTTTCCCCTGAAAAGCACAATCACGTTTGCAGGGAAGAGGCATTCATTCAATTGCTTATAACTGCCTTGTAGGGTACTTTATGTACACATTTCCTAGCATACTCTGGCTAGCTTTCATGTGCTTAAGGGAGGTCAGAGGTTAACCATCTAGGACTCAAAGGGAAGTTTCTAAGATTATCCTTTCATTTGAAATGAAAGATCAAACAATAAGGAGATTCATGTCACAGTCAAGTAAGATATATGAGTTTAGAGGCCCGTCTCCTTGGCTTTGAGAAGAAAGCTTCACTTCCTAATTTCTTTCTCTTTGGTCCAAAACACAGTGCAGAAATAATGCAGTTTGAGACTTCTTTAACTTCCCTGGCTCAGTGCTAGGGAATCCTGGGAATTGTAGCTTATTGTGGCCCCTGAGCTCTCTGACAGAGGCGACTAAATGTCTCACAAAACTACAGTTCCCAGAATTCCCTAGCATTGAGCCAGAGCAGTCAATATGGTCTTGTAGTGGATTATTTTTGCAGTGTGTTTGGGCCCCTGTCTTCAGAAACACCAATTTCCTGCCTCTCTTTTCATAGGCTTATCTATCAAGGCTTTCTTAGCCAGCTTCCACATGGCTTCCTAATTCGCCCCTGTCCTCCCCATCCATAAAAGCACACATACAACCCCTTCCTTGTATATTTTTTTTCTTTTTTTCAGCTGGAATATCTGCTTGATCTGACAACTGACAACATTCTTTAACTCAGGGACTGGGCAACTGGCAGGGAATGGGAAGCTGTGTTGGCTCCCAGAAGGCTGCATCCCCTCCAGCTTCATAAAAGCTTAATTTCTTTTCTAAAACATGGAAGAAATAATCAAAATGCCTCCCACGTTCTGTGGGAGGGGACAGTGCATTCTCTAGTACTGTGCGAGGGGTGGGTTTCAATTGTTTTAGGCCCAGGACGTCTCTCGGTTAACCATGAAATAAATTTAAGCCCCTAGATACCCTGGAGTATTTTGGGGAAAACATGTATGGGGGGTACTAGGGGTCCTGGGTTCCCAAAAATGCCCTTGGGAGGCTCATACAACCAACAGATTGCTTTTTCCCCACTCATGCTGTGTATGACAATAGATCCTCAAAAAGGGATCACTAATTCTTAATTGATTCAGTAAATAAAGTTTCTTTATTACATTGTTTCCCTGTGATTAATTGCCCATCACCCCTTCTTGCACTCAGTGGCATAACACTGTGGATTCACATTTATACAAGCGTTTTGTTTTGTTTTTACAGCATGTGATGGCATAGGAACAGGAAGTCTGATGTATGCTCAAACTGTAGACTCCAGTAACATTGACAAATTTGTCAACTGCACCAAGATCAATGGGAACCTGATCTTCCTTGTCACTGGGATTCATGGGTGAGTGCAAAGAATTATGACACGAAACAACTAAGTAAGAAACTCAATCACAGTTTTTCTGTCATTCCATGGTGAATTGTAATAGCAGACCACCAGTGCATTTCCTGAGAACTAGCGTAGCTTGGCCTGGCAAAGAACCATTTCGTAATATCAGAACATGAAAAGGGCAGCAAGAAAAGGCCCTTGAACTTGCAGATCTTGGGCTGAAGTCCAGGTTATCTATCTTGGGTTTTGTCATTCCTATCTAGAGGTTTGCAAGTTTTGATCAAGAATTCTGAGGCTTTATGAGTCTATTCTGAATGATGCAGGGCTCTATGGGATGGAAGTAGTTTATTGTTTACTAGTGTCAGGTAGTTTATTCACTAGTGGAAGAGAAGCAGTGACACTACACATCAATGAACTGGTACACATGTATGCATTGATTAAACAATCATTCACAGAGGAATCCTGATAAACTTGTGTAAGGACATCAGGGCTATTTTTGCTCCTGATTTTAACCAATCTGCATGTGTACTGGTGCACATCAATATCCCTGTAGAAAGAAGAAAAAGATGCAAGTTGAAAGCTATAGCCAACTGCACATGTGCCAAATCTGAAATTAATTTCAGGAGTTAATGAGTTATATTGGGAGGCAGGAAGATGGAACACATGATGGAGTCAGCCCATCAAATTAAGTCCTGGTGGATGTGCAAAAGTCATTCATCCAACCTACTAGACAATGCCCAAAGTCACCCTTCCTGTTAGATATGGGTTGAGTTTCCTTTACCCAGAATGCTTGGGACCAGATGTTTTGGATATCAAGTTGAGGCTTATTTTGGATTTCAGAATGTTGTATTTGCATATATGTACACATAATGAGATTTCTTGGAAAGGAGACCGAAATCTAGATACAAAATTTATGTTTACAATCCCCCTATACACATAACCTGAAGGTGATTTTATATAATATTTTAAATAATTTTGGGCATGAAACAATGTTTGAGTACATTATACTGTCAGAAAGCAAAGCTATCACTTTATCAGCCACCCATGAAAAAAAGTTTTGATTCTTGGGATGTTTTGAATTTTGGAATTACAGTTAAGGGAGCCTCAACCTGTAATATACTATGATATTGTTAGCATTAGTAATATGAAAGTAACATTTTGAAGCCAGATCTCCTAGCTACTTTAAGCAAGTTAAAACATAAAACTAATTGCATTTGTTTGGCCTTTAACAAAAATGAAGCCTTACAAAGTATATTTACAGTCTTGGAACTGTAAGGAAAGTTCACACAATGTAATTAAACTGAGCCTTGTCAACAATGGTGGGATGAAATAGGTATTTGTTGTTCACAATGTAAATTTAGACTATTTGAATAAACGCTTACATTCAACATGAATTTTATTATTTCACATTTAAAATAATAAGAACCTACACTTTTCTTCTGTGCATTTGCTCTTCTCCATGTTGCACATTAAGATTGCTTTGGGGATACATTTTACCAATGTTCAGTTGGCCATTGGTAATGCAAAAGTACTAAATGACAAGGGCAGGAATGAGAGAAAAGCAGAAAGCTTCATGGAGCTATCTAACATTTATGAATAAAATGCTCAGATACCACCACCCATTTCAAGCCCTGTGGCAGTGCACTTTTAACTATAATTTATCATACCAAACTATGCCTACAACTGGCAATCCCATTTCCAACTACACATTGCTAGGTTTGGTTCATCAGCTGACTTGAATTCAGAGTTTGCCAATTGCCAAACCATGATTTGTACTGCTGTATACCATAAAGTGCTTTTACTGGAGAAATGTGTATTGGATTTTCCATACCTTGCTTTGAAACAGTTCTCTCCTCCCTTTGGTTTGGACTCATTTCTCAGCAACCTCCTACTGAACAAAAGCTGTAATTAAAAATTAAAATCCTGTATGAAATTCATAGCAAACAAATAAGAAACCATAATGGGGGAGGGTTAAGATTCAAGAATTAATTGTTTAGTATTTGGTTAATCCTTTGACCTTTTTGGGAATATTCAATTTCTCTCTTTCAAACTTCACTGTAAAATGTAGAAATGACTCCCTAGTTCTCTTCCATGTTGCTGATTCCTTTAAGTTTTCTCTAAGATAGTTTGCCCAGTTAGTACAGCATCCTACATTTCTTCTTGACATCTAATGAACATACTGGAAGGCTTCCAATGTGTCCCCCACCCTCTTCTCTGTGTTAATATTTATGCCCAATAAATATTTTTGTCCCCTTAAAAAACTATAGGAAAAAATATATTTATTTAACTAGTGTGAGTGGGCATGATTCTATTCCTCTCCCCTTCTCTCCCCCTTGCAGCTATCACTGCTGTCAACACCTTCCCAAAGCCAACTGCTGTGTGCACATTCACCCAACAGCTGGTTTTACGATGTGGTTGGAATCTGTGATTGCTTATCCCTGTACTCCCAAAGTGCAAGGCTGCTATGTGAATGGGCACACACCAGCCCCATACTTTGGAAGGGAGGAGAAGCAGTGAGTGTGGTTTCCAACACCTTACCGAATCTGGCTGCTTTGTGCGTGTTCACACAGCAGCCGGCTTTGGGTGGTAGTTCACAGATGCAATCACTCATTCTCGCCCTTCCTCCTAGAAGGTGGCATTTGGCAGTGAGGAAAAGAGATCATGTGGCCGTGGATCACCAAAGTGCTATCGTGGAGAAACATGTGATAAGAAACAATGCCAAACTGACATGCTTCCATTCTTAAACCAGGCCAGTGGTGATGGGACAGCAGCCTAGTGTGATAAAGTCCTAGGAGATTTTGTGGCCTAATTTTGGCTGATCATTTTAGGGGGCTCAGCTTTATAGATGTAAAACATATTGGCAGAAATAGTACTAAATACCAGCTCTGATAATAGCAGCATTCATTAGGTTGAGGTTAGTCTTCCATGAAGAAATGCCAGTGAAATATGAAGCAGGCATTATGATGACCTTGCAATATATTCTAATGTGAGATGGAGAAGAATTTGGCTTCTTACCACCTGCTTTCAATAATAATAATAATAATAAGTTTGAAAACTATGAAGAAGCTATATAGCAGTAATATAGATTGAGTTTAAATGTCTGGGAAAGTAGTTAGTTACTGTTATAGTTGCACTCTTTGAAAAAAGGCATTTTTTTTAGTTTTATAATTCTCAAATGTGACTAAAATAGCTACGTTTCTTTTAAATGAAAACACTAAAATCCTACCGAGAGCTTTAGTTATGCCTCTAATTATATCGATGATACAAAACAAGCTCTTTTCCCAAGTTCTTGCCTTATGCGCATGAGATATAACCCATGGCAGCACTTGAGCACTGCAACTTTTTCCCTTCATAATCTAGTGAAACTATCCACCAAAAAAGTAAATAAAAGTTACAGCAAAAGGAGTGATGTTATCGCTTGTTACATTACAGTCACAATGTAATGCACTGATATCATAGGAAGCCCTTGCATTATAGGAAGTCCTTGACAAGTTAGGGACCAGAAGACTGTCAGAAAGTGAACTTGGTTGAATAGTGGAACCCAGATTGTTTTCAACTTACAAATGTATTTTGGCCCCTGAAAACATAAAAATACCTATATATCATTTTTGAATGTGTGCAAAAGCTAAATTAACACACTATATATACATAAATACACACAAAAATGTATGGAAGTGGTCCTAAGCCACCCTTGTAGGCAACAAAAACTGACAAAAAAAGAGGAGAACCCCTGTTGAATTAATGGAACTTGCAAGTGTTGAAAGAGTTAATCATCAGAAAGCAAGGCATCAAAAGGTGGGGGAAGCCTGTATTGGAATAAAATATTTAACTACAAATAATTAATTCCCAGTTCTGGAGGAATTGGCTGAACTTCAGCAGCAAAAACCTTTGTTTCAGATTGCCAAAATATACTTTTTTCCTTTGTGAAATCAGCTGTTCATGATAGTGAAATCAAAAGATGTGAAAGTTCCCCACCTCTGCACTGTAGTAGTACCTTCCTGAGCTAGCTAGGAAAATGAAAGTTGTTTTTCCAATTACAGGATATGGTGCAAATTCTTCAGTATGCATTGCTTTTCAAATATGTCATTATTCTCTTCTAGGGACCCCTATCACACTATTGAAGCAATTGACCCACAGAATTTAAATGTCTTCCAAACAGTGCGAGAGATAACAGGTAGCTCTTGACTTTGTATTTTCCATTCTTTTACTGCATGCATAAGAGGGCTATGTGATGTTGTGGCAGAAGACTGTAAGCAAAATGTTCCTGGTTGAAATATTGTCCCAGCCATGAATTCACCAAGTTATACGACTTTACCCCAAATTCCTTCAACACGCACACTTAAATATAGGGCTAATGCTTTATAAAGTTTATGTTGCAGTGATTTTACATCATTATATAAATATGAAATAGTATTAATAGCAGTAATAGTAACTCTCTCAGTTGCAAAGATCCTCCTACATTATCCTCTGGTTACTTTGAAATCTTACAAGATTTATCCAAGTGTAGGGAGTTTTTTGACAGTTATTTTGATAGACAGACAAGATATTACACAATTACAGTACTTTGACACCACCACTTTAACTGTCATTGTTAAAAGATGGAATTTGTAGATACTTAGAGTTTTCAGACAGAAAATTCTCTGGTCTCTCACCAGTCTACAAACACCAGGCTTCTGTAAGATGCAACTAAGGCAGTTCAATGGAAAGCAGAGAGAAACTGAGAGAGATTGAGAGAGAGAGAGAGAGAGTTAAGACATGATCTTCCAGTATGTATGGAAAAATGCATACTGGTTTCTTGCATCTTGGGGTTACTAATGAGTTCATATGAAATCTATAGATAATGTAGTTGGAGGCTGATGTCCAATCAGAAGTTCAGGAAACTACTCTCTATTTTTTCCTACACATGCCAAAATGTTATTGGGTTGCGTATGAGGAATTATTGAATGAATCAGAGCTTGGGGTATATCTCCTAACATGGCCATTGGTCATCGTACCTGGGGATTTCTGGACATTGTAGTCCAAAAATGTTAAACAAATGAATGTTTAATCAAATGGCACTGATCATATTCTTCATATTATGATTTTCAAGGCAAGCCTTATATTACCTCTTAAGCTGCCTAAAGCATTTTATTACCCCCACCTCCAAATTCTTCTGCGATCACGTGTTCCTCTGTGAAGAAACACCATAGAATATAGCACAATATTCATTTTGCTAATGATTCCTCGATTAGACAGCTACTGCACCAACTGCAGAGTAGCTATTCTCTAATGTCTCTGCTTCCATCCTCTTTAGGGTTCCTGAATATACAGTCATGGCCCGAAAACATGACAGATTTCAGTGTGTTTTCTAACCTGGTGACTATAGGCGGAAGAGCATTATACAGGTGGGATATACATTTTTAATTGTGTTAGCTTGTCCTTACTTTTCAGAAATAACATTCAGAAATTATAATCATACTAAAAGTGTGTTGTGTTTGTTTATTTATTTGAAAACATGGTCACAGAACTGGTAATTTGACCTCATGTTGCCCAGACTAGGATGTAGATTGTTCCTCTGTACTCACACAACTACACAAATGGAAATGCATACATGGAAATATTGTTATTTCCTTCTTGCAGTATCCTTTATGTGTTCCATTGGTGGTGCTATCACTACTCTCAGTTTTTAAAATGTTTGACTGCCCTAGTTATTGTTTGGTTACTGATGTTGGTATTGTTATTTTGGTGTCAGATTTAAATCATAAGTCTGAAGATTGCCCTTTCCTACACAAGTAATGGAATTGCTGAAGTATGCAAAAAAGTGTTGGAGTGGAGGGTTAATTCTAATGGTGAACCCAAAGCTTATTTCCTCAAGACCTTTACAAATTAAGCCCATGATTCCACTAATGTTCTGACCTAGCTTCTGATTTATGCAATTCCTGGACCTTTCACAGTATTATATTATATACAATTATATTGCTATGATTCTACTTTAACTGACATGGTTGCACCCTATGGAATTGGAGTTGTGGTTTGGTCAGAGGCACAAAGGACTTCTCTGGCCCTGGATTCTCAATGCCCTTCCCTATACCTCATATACTAGGATTCTATAGCATGTAGCTATAGTGGTATAAGTGGAAACATAGCACTATAACTATGTAGTGTGACAGGGCCTCTGGATCGGTTCCAGAAGTGATGGGCAGGATATGGTCAAGTACGTTGGCTGGAAAGACAAAGCCTCTGTGTGTGAAAAGTTCTGAGATCTGGGGATTAGGAAGACTGTCTAGTTTACATAAGATTGCTCTTTCCCTTAAAGGAAAGTTTATGCAGGATGTGTATATGTCCTGCCCTCTTCTCGACATGGGACACAAGGCAACTCGCACAATAAATTAAAATACAATACAACTAAAACAATGATTATAATAAGAAAGTTAGAAAACAACAAGTTTTCCTATTACAAACATTAATTTAAAAATGTTTAAAGGCATTTAAGACACAACAATGGGTATAAAAGTACAACACAAACACCCCTTAGGAGACACTTCTGTAACAACCTAATAGTTGAAGACCAGTCTAAATAAAAGAAAGCTCCTTGTCTACTGGCAGAAGGACAATGGAAACTGAATCTACACAGACTAAATAATGTGTCCTTACTTTTGTCCCAGTCCTGGTAGAATATATGATGTTGTGTCATTTAAATGTGGAAACATTTTTTTCAATGCCTGAAGGCTTTGAGGTGATTTAAAAAATCATCCATTTTACTGTGCTATTTTGGGGCAGAACCAATTTTTTGAAAATGTATTGTTTGGCCCCCAACTTGAAATTGGAGTGGAATTGAAGTGAGGTGGGTAGGGAGAGGGTGGTGCCAGGTTGGTGAGTGGTCAGTTAGGTCAGGGGGTCACCAAAGATACCTGATGGTTCCTGCCACTGAAGGGTACTCCTTTGTTTGTATCAACATCCAGAAAAGGTGGTGTCACTTAAAAAAAAAATCTGTGTTTATATGCCAACCTTAGCATACATACTGTTGCACACATTTGCAGGTTGGCATTTCACCTCCCACATTCTTCTGGCTTCACTTTATACAAGCACACAATGGCAATCAGAATGACAGGGAACACAGAAAAAGGTTATTTGATTAAGCAAATGTTTGAATATGTGCATGCATGATGGAAATAAAAAAAAAATCTGCAGCTGCTGTGGTCATTTGGTAGGACATAAACCAATGTGGTGAACATGTGTACACAATAGAAACACTCCCCTGCACCAATGTTCCTATGCAGTGAGGGTTCTGTGTGGCTTTCCAAAATGATTTCAGTTTGGATTTTAAAAGGGTGTGTGCTAAAGGAGTCAAACTGGGGCAGGGATGCTGTGAAATAATGCTAGGATACTGCCCACATGTAGATAGTATATGCTATGCTAGGGAATACAATGCTTACAGAGAGGAGTCTTAGAGAGAGAGTTCTGAAGCTGGAAACAACCACCAACCAAGCAAGCCTATGACAGTGGTGAGACCATCTACAAGATTGTAATCTAAAGCAGTATGGTTCTGAAATACTGTGACATGAAGTTTTGTGCCAGATCAAAGGCAATGCTGGATGCAAGCCGTTGCTTTGAATCTTGTCAGTCATAATGCATACTAACACTGTAATTTATTATTTTGTACTCCAGTTTCATATTGAGCAAAGATCTGTCAGTACTGCAGTTTATTTGATGTTAGTCATTGCCTTTGTTGCTCTGGTATTGACTGATTTGGGGGTTTCAGAAAGAAAAAGTAAAAGAATATAATAGTGCAAAGTAGATTGTAGATTGCTCAGCTGTTTGTACTGGCATTCTAGAAGATGAGTCTTGTAATAGCTAATATATTTCATTAAACAAAGTTTAGCTGTGAGAACTGATGTGCAGGAAGAGTTGCTTATAGGGGGAGAAAATCACAAAACAGAAGGAGTGTGAAGTCATATATCAGTGTAATATATACCATGGCCTATGGAACAGAAGTAGTTAATCAGTCAAAAGATTCTGCCGATGTTGTAAACAATGGACCAAACAGATTATAAATAACAGCAAAACCTTGAGATTTGAATTACAGTCTTGTGCTGGCTTTTATGGTATTGGTTTTCAATGAGAACAGCTGGAAAATAATTATTGTCTTTTTAAAAAGATATCAAATAAATCTGCAGAGCATTGTTTTATTCCCCTCCCCATAAACAAGTCTTCAGTTTCACTAACTTTCAACTCTAGAATACTATGCAAAGTTATCTCCACTTCACACAGTCAGGAAGTTTTGCTTGATGTTCAGAAATGACTGTCTGCCAAGAAAAAAAATAACACAACCAAAGGGGTGGGAAATCTCCTTGGAATTAATAATTTTATTTCTATTTTAATGTAAACAGTTTGAATGCAGTTCCGGTGGGATAAAGCCCTCATACATCAAGCAAGACTTCATTTCCTCTCTAGATAATAATATGTTTCAGTATTGCTTTGGGTATGGGTATTTTTCCATTATTTTTTTCTTCTTTTACTGAAAGCAGTGGTACTAAATTAATTTCATTTGAGAGAGAGAATTCTGAAAATGGGTGCAACAAACCTCTGCGTCCCTCAAGAAATCTAATTCAGGTACAACAACCGCCCTCTGAGTTACAGTTCTTGAAGGAAGTAGGATTTGTTAATCCTGATTTTTCCATGGTAAAGGAAAGAGGTCATGTTTTCCCACCTCATAACTTCCAAGTGGGCATTTGCACATAGCCATGGCTTTTTAATTCAACATATATGTGTTTATAGCAACTCAGTAGGGAATTAGATCAAAAGGCGGCCGGGCAGGAAAGTTAAATTCATTCCCCCTCCCTATCCCTCTCTGTTTAGCAGATCAGAAGACTGAAATGTTGCTCCTGTTTTCATACACGTTTGTTGCGTTTGCCTATTATAACCAGGATAGTCCACTTTTCTCTTTGGTGTCTCATCATGACCAGAATGGTCCACCACAGGTTTTGAAACACACTGCTTTAATAGATGTATCAGAGTTGAGGTCCATGATGTTCAGACAAATGGCAATAGCAGGCAATATAAAATGTGGCATAAAAACACTCAAATTGACTCAGTTGTTTGAGCGGGGATAGCTATCCTTTTTCGTCAACCATGTTCCTGGAAGTGGTACATCATGAAGTAGTTTCATTCTCATTGGGCCATTATACAGGACAAAGGGCAGATGGATTGCTCTTTGAAGTTTGACTGCATACAATATCTGCAATAAAGAAGATCAGCAAAGTCAAAAGTGAGTTGTGAGAGTTTAAAGGAAATCCAGAACTATGGATGCATTTGGCAACCAGAAATGATATTAAAACGTTTTTGTCCATTAAAGCACATTGACAAAAGTTCAAAATACAAACTATAAAAATACGAGTGCAAAAATATGTAATAGCAATCGGTAAAAATGATCAAGTAACAGTCTATAAAAACTGTAAATGCAGTAAAAAGGGACATAAGAAAGCCAACACCCAGGCCAAATGTTATCAAAATAAGCTTCTTCCTGGGGGCAGAGAATTATAAATTCTAGATGCCATGAGTGAAAAAGCCCCTTCAGCTGTAGGTCTGTGGAAAGATGGCAAATTACCAAGAATGTGAACATTGCCAAAATTTTGGAGAAACAGGTTGTCTTAGCACAGTGGGATGGTCAGGTGAGAACTCTCCAGACCCCCAAGTGAAGCACCAAGTGGATTTCTCCCTCCCATCTTGTTTTACATATTTTCTCTTTATCTGTGAAAAGCTCTTGACTTTAATGCAAAACAAAGTGGGTACACACACAGCAGGATGGGATGATTGATCGCACAGACACAAATGAAAAGGTAGGGGCCAAATTAGATTAATTTCCCACCTTTTCCGTTTTAGGCCCTCAACTTCTAAGTAACAGTTGTCACTAAGCAACAAGGAAGCCTCCATAATACAGACACCTATATATGGTGATGTCCCTGCTTATGATTCCATTCTTGTTTCTTCTTTCAGTGGCCTGTCTCTACTTATTCTCAAGCAGCATGGAATTAGATCCCTACAGTTTCAGTCCCTGAAACATATCAGCGCTGGCAATGTCTACATCACCGACAATAGTAACTTGTGCTACTATCACACCATCAACTGGACCAGCCTCTTCAGCACTACCAACCAAAAGACTGTGATCCACAGAAATAAGAAAGCAGAAAACTGCAGTAAGTATGAATTATTGTATCATTATGCACTCTGGAAGTGAAAGCACTGGCAAGAACTAATATTGTATTCAGGAGATTGTTCTGTTATCAGTACTGCAGCTGTCAGTCATTCCTTTCCCCAGAGGGGCTATCCTGATGTGCTGATGGCTTTCTTGGGAAGGGAGCCAAGTGGTCACTCAGATCTATTCAGCTCTGCTTTATCTCCCACACTGCAATGTTAACAATGTTGACACTATGCCACATAAGCCCATTCTCTGGGAGGGGTGACTAAGTAGCGTCTGGGTCCTTGCTATGCCAGGACCCCAAGTAGTGACAAGCAACAACAGCAACGCTGGAGAGTGTGTGGAATCAGCAAGGTAGATATGAGCCATAGTGGGTAATTTCCTAACAGATTTTTATGTGTGCCAGGCACTAGCACCAAGCCTGCCCTGGGCTCCTCTGGCTGCTATTGGATTAGATGTTTGAAAGTCACGGTAGGGCTGAGAGTGGAGGGATTATTCATATCTTAGCTTAATAGCATTTTACATTTGGATGTATTAGTCATTACTAGCTTTTCTTAAATTAAACCATACATTTTCTAATGGGCTATGATAGGTGAGGATCAGCTGAGAGTTTCACAGCTTTGCAGAAGAGACAGGTGGACTTGCTATACTTATAACATGAGGCATGGAGGGGGGAGGCAGCAATGCATTGGGCTGCTAGTTTCTTCCTAACTATCCAGCTGCCTTACTGTTGCCACCTAGGCTCTTGCCATGCTGCAAATATAATGCAGTTTGACACTGTTTTAACTTTCACGGCTCCATCCTAAGGAACCCTGGGATTTGTAATTTGTTGTGGCACCAGAGCTCTCTGACACAGAAGGCTAAATATCTCACAGAACTAAAACTTCCATATTCCCATAGATTGAGCCATGGTGGTCAAAGTGGTGTCAAATTACATCAATTTTGCAGTGTAGTTGCACCCTGACTGTCTGTCTAAATGGCTTTTTTCTCTAACCTCTGAACTGCCTCTCTGTACCTCTGCCTTACTTGCTAAACTTATTGTTGCCTAAGTCAATGGACTGGACAATATGAGTACAGATGGAAGGGAGTACTGAGGAATGCAGAAATATAATTCCAAGTTTTGTGACATCTTCTGATACATTAAGGCTCCTTATCTTTTGCAGTTCTTCTAAGGCTACTGAATGACTCTTTGTTGAAGCACATTCATTGAGCCTTCAAGAGCCTTTCACTAAAGATGGAGAAATACCAGTGCTTGGAAAGTTACTTTTATAGAATATGACTCCGAGGATCTCCCTTCTGGGGGATTCTGGGTGTTGTGATAAAACTTTACCAAGCTCTGAAATATAGCTTAAAATGTTTTTTTTAAAAAAATGAAAGAGCCACATGTGTTCTGTTAGGATGGTTTCTTTCAAATGGCATTTACTAGAAGCCTGTATTAAAAACATCAAAGGGAAAAATGTGGCTTGATGAAGATTCATTTTTATATTATTGTCAGTGATTTCAAAGAAGCATCTGCAGTTGAAGAGCCTGAAAAAAAGAAGGGCATGAATGCAGAAAAAAGAACTGGCACAGTCATTCCTCTAATGCAATTACACTGATAATTGAATTGCATTTGCTTACAAAACTGTTTAAAACTATTAAACTCTAACTGACATGCAAACATTTCAGTTCTTACATTAAAAAAAATATACAGGACTAGTGTCATTCATTGACCTGACAAATATATCTAGGCCTTAATTAACACACATGCTTGAAAACAGCATTTCTAGATGAAAAGTTCTGATCAAACCAATATATTTTCTGACATTCAGATTATGTTGGAAGTGTTTTTTAAGAAAAATGAGGAAGCCAATATTGTTGTTATTGTTGTTGTTGTTTTGTACCTTCAAGTCATTATACATTGTTATGGTGACCCTAAAGTGAACCTATAATGGGATTTTCTTGGCAAGATTTATTCAAAGGGAGTTTTGCATTTGCCTCCATCTGAAGCTGAGAGAAGATGAGCTGCCCAAAGTTGCCCAGTGGATAGCCATGTCCAAGTGAAAATTTGAACCCTGCTCCCCAAAGTCATAGTCCATCACTGAAACCACTACACCACACTAGCTGTCAAGGAAGTCAATACAGCACTGCAAATACATTTATAAACATCGGTATCTTAGCAATTTAAAAGTGGAAAAATCTATTATCAAAGTTTAGCCCACTTTGGTTAAAAACCACAACTGTTCTGGGATTGCAAAAGATAAATACTTGGGAATTGTTTCTATTTTTGGTTTGCAGTAATTTGAAGAAGACATTAAAACATTTTGCTTTAAAATGCCTGCTATTATTAACTGTAACATGATTTTGTTGTATTTTTTGTTGTTGTTGAAAGAAGCAATGGGCTTAGCCACTTCCTTAATTTAGTCATCATGTCCTTTTATCCACCTGTATGAACTAACAAATTTGATGCAGTATTTAATGAACCAATAATGCTTTATGTGTTAGTGGTTGACATACAGTTCTGCTGCCCAAACTATTGGAAAACACCAGCTTTCTCTAAAGAATATTCAACAAAATGGCTCTCAGAGGGGTCACAGGTGTGTGTGTGTGTGTGTGTATGCAAACCACAACAGGGGACACCCCAGAGGGTAGTGTCACCCAGTGGAGAGATATACCAGAAGGGACTAGCACAGCTACCAGGTGAGTGAGAAAGGGTATCACCTCCCTTTTCTTCTTGCCCTAAATGGGCCCTCCAAGACCATAGCACCATTACCCTCAGTAGCAGCGGCTGATGGGGGAGCAGTGCTCCATCTTAAGAAGTTGTACCAGACCCTGGACCCTGAATGAGCCCTCCAGAGATCACACAACTGCCACCCTCAGCACCAATCTAGGTAACCAGGTGATGAGGGGGAGGGCAAGCAGTCCACACACACACACACACACACACACACACACACTGGGTGACACTAATCTCAGTGACACCACTGCTTCCAGTTTCATTTCCCACAATAGCACAAGAATTTTAGTATGTTCCACCACGGAAAGATGCTTCATAGTTACCAGCGATAGCACAGACATGAAAAACAGCAGACAACTGAAATGTTATAATACATTTCAAGGTAGTAAAGTTGGACAGGAGTTACCAGGACCTGTGGAGAAAACATTCTCATCAAAATTGTTCTGTCAGTAAGATTTCATTGTGTTTTGTTTTCTACAGTGAGACTTTCTGAGTAAAGAATACAGTGGGCCCTTTCCATCCACAGGGCGTTCGGTTCCTCCCTCCCAGCCCATGGGAAAAAATATGGGAGCTTAAGCCCATATTAGTCAATGGGTGGCTACGATCATGTTCTCACATGAATGCAATGCCATTGGCTAGTATGGAGTGGGACAATCCCCAGGAGCTCCAATCCATGAATGGCTAGCCCACCGATATGGCAGGCTCAGTGTAATATCATAAATTATTATCTTATTGTTGAAAGAATATTTGATCAATAGAAGAGCTCTATCATGACTACCATTTAGTATGAATGCAGTGCCAATATGGCTGCCATTTAGTATGAATTTGGTGTAAACACTGTGGCACATAACTGAAATCTTAGAATTGGCAAGCAAGACCTAGTCTGAGGAGTTAGAATGCTTGCCCAAAGGCTAAAACCAGCTTTTATTACCGAGAACATTTTAAATTTGCTCTAAAGGAGCATAGCAAACTTGGGATTACTTACTGGGTCTCACCAACATTTTTCCAGCAATTCTCCCTTGGCTTTTAAATAGTCTATCTGTGGCTCATTTTTGTCAAATGAAAGAGATAATTCTAACCCTGGGCAGAATAAGCAGTGGGTCAGAAAACATTGCAGCTTAAATGGGAATAATAGGCTAGTGTGAAAAAGGGAAGCGTTAAACAATGGCTAAGTGCTTCGTCGTGCTTCACCAGCTCTGTTTCAGAAAGCCACAGCTTCTTCATAAACACCTTTAGTCAATTAAGTTTATAAATCTTGGAGGCCTAATTGATTTTATTCCTGCTTGTTTAATTAACTGAGTAATATTGTTATGGAACTTTCCTTTAATAAAAGGAACTGACAAGCCAAGGTTTTTAATGAAAGATTACTCAGAGGTTTATATCTAATATAGAAAGTGGGATTTCTCTTTGTCTTTGTTGGGAAGAACAGTTTAATTTCCTTGTCAAACTTTCCAAATGGCCCATTAAGAACTTTAGCTTTAGAAAACATGGCAGGACAGAGTCAGGATTTCTTCAAATAATGCAAAACTTGTTAATTAAGTTCATTGCAATAAGTCTCCAAGAACATGGGTTCATTAAACCTAATAGAAATAATTTTGACTAGTAGTATAGTTATTCCTCTGTTGCTCTGTACATCATGCATGGGCCTGAATCCAGTTGCTTAGTCCCAGCTAGACTAAGTTCACTTAATCAGTGGGATGTACATGTTGTTTAATTTCCACATTTGATTAAATTGATTTGGCCTAGTAATTGGTTTTAGGCCTTTGTTTTCCCTCCACAACCTCCTTGTGAAGTAGGCTAGGCTTATAAAATGAGTGAGCATCCAAAGATTACCCAGTGAACTTTGTTTCCTCATTGTGTTCTGTATATCTCATCATATATGGGAGGTTCTGTGCCAGTGCATAGCCTTCAGGGTTGTACATAGCATTCGATGGGAACTCCACCACCCACTGCACATGAAGAGGCAGAAGGTCCACTATTCCCACTCAGTTTCCTATTCCTTCCTTTGCATTTACTTCAGCAGCAGCTTTTATGCACTTGATCCCTCTAGTAATGTTTCTCTATCTATTCATCTTTCTTGCCTCCTTTTATTCTTCTCCATTTCTTATTCATTAGTCATTATCCATCATTCATCATCAGTGATCTAGAAGATGGGTGGACAATTGTGTGGTGACCAGGGACCAATTTCTTACTGCCTTCTACCTTACCAAGCATTATTGTCTTTTCTAGTGAGTCATGTCTTTTCATAATATGGCCAAAGTAGCACTTTCAGTTTAGTCTTCTTGGCTTCTAGGGGGAGTTCAGGCTTGGACATCTACAGCTTCATTTATATACCGCTTCATACCACCTAAACAGTGTCTAAGCAGTTTACAACTGTAAGATACTTGCCTCCAACAATCTGGGTATTCATTTTAGCAACCTCGGAAGGATGCAAGCCTGAGTCAAGTTTGAGCCCTTTTGCTGGTATTGAACTTGCCACCTTATGGTTTTGAGTGAGTGGCTGCAGTACAGGCATTTAACCACTGCGCCACCAGGGCTCTAAAATGTCTTGCTCCATGCATAGTAAGAGTTTTTGTTGTAAAATTTTGACCATCACTTTTCTTGCATGGGAGAATAATGTGGTGGTCCTATAGTTGCTGCAATCCCTGATTTGCTGTCTTGGGGAATGGAATATATATTGAATGTTTGCCATGTGTGGACCATTCTTTTCTTTTCCATATTTTTTTCCTAATTAAACTTTTATTGAGCTTTTACGATAAAATGCATAAAGTCATAGAACAATGACAACAACAACAACAACTAACTACATGGTCCAAGAGTATGTATCTGATGAATAGTTATTCTGCATCAGAATTTAAAAAAAAATAGTTTTCAGCAAGAGCCAGAGAGTCTGGCTGGTCAAGGTGTAGAGTTTCCATCCAAAGATCCTTGTGAAGCAGGAGGCTGGAGTCGGTTGGAGTGATGATTAACATAGTCAATAAAAATAATCCAATTTGAAGCAGCTCTATTTACCTGTCATCAGTTCCAGGTGATTTAGAGGTAGTACCAACCAGCACTTTGTGCTGGCCTGACTGTAGAGTAGGGCTGAACTAGAGCTGAGCATCCACGCACACCCTGTCCTAGTTCCACCAATCAGCTACCATTATGGTGAATGCCCGTACATATGGCGTGCACCATGATGACGCCTGTGGCGCACGGTACCCAAATGGCACATGAGTGTGCCAATGATGCCCCTTCCAGGAAGCTGCTCAGAGCATCTTCTTTTGGGATGCTGTTTAGCCATCTGTCTATATAGCCGCTTATTTTCCCAAATGCTTTGAACACAGCTTCCACTTCACTTTTTAAAATTGTTATTTCATCATCATGTGGTTCTTCACTGAATGACTCTCTCACCTTTTCATCTCTTTGATATACAGTCAGCCTTCCGCATTCACAGCTTTAACATTTGTGAGTTTGATTATTTATGAGTTTGCACCACAGGATGAGGTGGCTCAAGTGGTTAAGATGCTGACTCTGTTGATTGCAAGATCTGCAGGTTGATAGTTCGAGGCCCAGGTGTCACATGATGGGGTAAGCTCTTATCACTAGTCCCAGCTTCTGCCAACCTAGCAGTTCGAAAGTGTGCAAATGCAATTAGATAAATTGGTACCACTCTGGTGGGCAGGTAAACAGTGTTCTGTGCAGTCATGCTGGCCACATGATCACAGAGCAGTCTTTGACAATACTGGCTTAGTAACAGAGATCATTGGACACAAATTGACAATCTTGTAAACAGGGAATACCTTTACCTTGTCAACAGGGAATACCTCCTTCTCCTCCATCCTACCCCCCCCCCATTGGAGAAGGAGCCCAGGAGGGAGCAACTGGAAAGGATACATGTGCACCTCCTCTTCCTCTGTTTTGGGCTTTCTCACCCTTCGGGACAAAAAGCTCAGGATGGGGCAACTGGGAAGGGCATTCATGCTCCTCCTTCTCCAGGCTTTTGCCTGTATTTGCATTTTTTCCACTTTCACAGGGGTCTTGCTCGCCTAACCCCCATAACTGTAAAGGGCAGACTGTAGCTCTTCTTTGTATTTTTCCCCCATCATCTTCTTTTATTTCTGCTTGACCTTGTAATGTGTTTCCTTGCTGGTCATATACCATTTTCACTCTTAGTTTTAATTTTCTTTTGATTTCTTAGGTCTTGTGGAAGTGGGATCTTCTTTTTTTGTTGTCATCTTCTGTTTCTCTGCATTGATTCTTATAGTAGTTCTCATTGTCTCTGTATACAAATCTTTGAATGGTTGCATTAAAGTTTCTAACTCTATTTCTGTCACCATTTAGTTTTGTTTTTCATCTCTCTGCAATTGCTTGAAAAGTTTCATCTGTCACCCATTGAGATTTCTCTTTCTTTTTAGCGGCAGATAGTGATAAATTTTTTTGCATTCCTTCCTGACAATCTCCCTGGGTTCATTTCAAAGGTCTTCTGGCTCCCAGTCAATTAGGCTTAATAGTGTGCATCTATTTCTTACATTATCTATAAATTTTATGAGGTGGTTCTTACATTTTATGCAGTTGTTCTTACATACAATTATTGGTTTAGTATTTCTTTTTAACTTTAATTTTTGATATTAACAATTTATAGTCTGCACCACCATCTGGTCCTGGTCTGCTCCTAATGGATAGCCATCTTCTACTTCAAATTATGTAGTCTATTTAATTTGTGTACTGGTCATCAGGTGATGCCCAAGTATACACTTGTCTCTTTGGTTACTTGAGTAATGTGTTTGAGATGAACGAACTGTTGTCCTTGCAAAATCCAATCAGTCACTCTTCCACTTCATCTCTTGATCCTAGGCCAATTTTTCCTGTTGTTGATGATGATGTTAACTGTCCTTGACTTAACTTCAACTCATGGTGGCCCTATGGATGAGACACCTGCAAGTCCCCTAACTTCCTTTGCTCTGCTTAAATCTTGTAGATTCATGCCTGTGACCTCCCTAATTGAGTCTAGCCATCTGATGTGTTGTCTTTGTCTCTCTCTACTACCCTCAACGTTTCATAGCATTGTTGTCTTTCCCAATGAGCTGTGCCTTCTTATGATGTTGGCAAAGTATGACAGCCTGAATTTGGTCACCTTGGTTTTTCTACAAGTATTTCAGTCTTGATCTGTTCAAGACCCCATTTGTTTGTCTTTTTTTCTGCCCATGATATCCTCAGCACTCTTCTCCAGCATCACATCTTATAGAATCACAGAATCATAAAATTGTAAGTTGGAAGAGACCACAAGGGGCATCCCGTTCAATCCCCTGCCATGCAGGAAATCAAAATCAAAGCATCCCCAACAGATGGCCATCCAGCCTCTGTTTAAAGACCTTCAAGGAAGAAGACCCCACCACACTCTATGGGAGTGTGTTCCACTGTTGAACAGCCTTTACTGTCAGAAAGTTCCTCCTAATGTTGATGTGGGATCACTGTTCCTGGAGCTTGCATCCATTGTTCCATGTTCTAGTCTCTGGAGCAGCAGAAAACAAGCTTGCTCCATCCTAAATATGACACCATTCAAATACTTAAAGAGAGCTATCACATCATCCCTTAACCATCTCTTCTCCAGGCTCGCCCCTTAACTGCCTCTTCTCCTGACAAATGAGATTATCTTCTTTTTATCTGCTTTTTTACTGTCCAGCTGTCATGTCTATACATAGGAATAGGGAATACCATGGCTTGGATAATTCTAATTTTAATGTTCAAATGCATGTCTTTGCTCTTTAACATCTTGTCTAGTTCCCATTCTTAGTCTTATCTTCTTGGATTTTTATTTTCTCAGTAAAACAATGTGTAATTATCTGATTCAGAATGTTCCATTCCTTTAGGTTGCTCAACCCAAGTATTTCAAAGTTTATGTGTTCCATGTCTTGCTTTACTATGTCTAGCTACCCTTGATTAATGATTTTCGTATTCCATGTTCCTTTAATATTATTGTCCAGGTTTGGAATTTTCTTTCACCTCTGAGAACATAAACATCTGAATTTGAGTCCAGTTGTGTCATGCTGTAGTCATTGAGTGCACTATATTTTGTTTCATTTGAATTGTCCCATCATATTGTTTTCAAGATAAAACATATTCAAAAGGAGTTGGTCACACCACTGATTAATTATGGATAAACAAGTGAAAAGAGACAAAAACTGGACAGATAAGCTAATCTGAAGCAGAAGGTGAGCGTAGATTTCATTCCTTGGCAAGGTACCCTATCCAACTGTGAAGAGCATGACAGTTTGGCTTCTATAATCCACTATAGTTATTTTTTTTTTAAGTGAGAAGCAAGCAATGCATGATGTCCCTTATTAGACATTCTTAGGTGATTCAGTGCAGAGTAAAGCAGGACTTGGTCACATGCCCACTTCACTTGGTAATGTAAAGAACAGATAATTCATGGTTATGGCTGCATAAGCTCTAAGTGAAGTATAAGCTAATGACAAAAGTGGCATGATTAATAGCTTGACTCAGGCTTGCATCTTTCCGAGGTCGCTAAAATGGGTACCCAGATTGTTGGGGGCAAGTAGCTTACAGTTGTAAACTGCTTAGACACTCCTTAGGTGGTATGAAGCAGTATATAAATTAAGCTGTTTGTTAGTTTTGTTTGTTTTGTTTGTTTGTAATTTTACCATTCTAAAATTACAGGTAATTTCACATAGCTCTTAAAATGATGAATTGTGATATGCAGATGACATCATACTACTATCACAGATTTAGAACTACTAAAGAAGATCAAGGAGGAAAGTGCAAAGACAGGATTATTGTTGAACATAAAAAAACCAAATATAATGACCACAGAAAATTTACACAGATTCAACCTAAACAATGAGGAAATAAAAATAGTAAAAGAATTTTCATACTTGGGATTAAATATTGATCAGAGTGGGGACTACAATCTTGACTGCAGTCAAGAAATTATAAAAAGACTAAGAATGGGGAGGGTAGCTATGAGAAAACTAGAAAATATCTTAAAATGTAAAGACATACAACTGAGCACGAAATTTAGAATCATACAAGCCATTGTATTCCCTATTACTATGTATGGATGCAAGAACTGGACAGTTAAGAGAGGAAGAAAAAAGATGTGGTGCTGGAGAACAGTGCTGAAGTTGCCATGGGCAGCCAAGAAATCAAACAAATGGATCCTAGAACAGATCAAACCAGAAATCTCCATGGAAGCCAAGATGCCAAGACTGAAGCTGTCGTACGTTGGCCACATCATGAGGAGGCATGACTCACTGGAAAAAAACAGTGGAGGGAAGAAGAAAGAGAGGAAGGCCACATGATAGATGGATAGATGCTTTTAAGGAGGTCATGGGTATGAGCAGAGCAGTGGAGCATAGGGAGTCTTGGAGATGTCTCATCTACAGGGTTGCCATGGGTTGAGATCAACTCAAGGGTCGATAACAAGAACAAACAAGGCTTGAATATATTGACAAGTTGCTACACTGCCTCAGAACACCTTTTCCAAAATTTCAAACATCAGCTCTCTTTGCAAGACATTTGCCATAACTGAGAAACATCTGGGATTTGGACACGCTAAAGAATTGCCTGTTTTGCCTTTATCACTGAGCTGACTTAACATGTCCTTACAAAATCAAAGCCTTTAAATCTGACATAATATAATCTGGGATGGTTCTATGCTCCAAAACTGTACTACTTGCTTACCTGTGCATTGCCTCTGGCCATGAAGTAGTTGTCACCTTATGGAAGTTTGTAAAGATTTAAAAGCACCAGGCCAAACATCTCGTAGATACCTGTGCCATGCAGCCGGCAAAATTGACAAAGATTTTGAGTCTATACAGATCAGGGAGGTTTGGAGCCCTTTATTGTTCTTAGTGATTTGGCTTTTGATGAACAACCCTGGGAGACTGAGGCCCTGTGCAGACGGGCACTTTGGACTGGCCTGGAGGGGGAGTCAAAGTGTAGCATCTACACAATGCACACTTTGCTTCCATTTTAGGGTGCCGTGATGCTGCATGCTGCACCACATGGTGCACGGCATCACAGTGCTCCTCTGACAATGCATCCATATACAACACAGCACCGAAGAAGTGCCATATAGATGGCATTGCAGTCATCACACCCTTTCTAGGGCACAAAAATTGCAATGGCGCCAGAGCACGCTGCGCGTGGCTTTAAATAGGCCAAGGAACCAATAGGAGGCCAGGGAGGATGGAGGCTCCGCCCTCCCCCAGTCCTCCAGCCAATGGTGTGTGGAGGCGGGCAGGCCACAGCCAATCAGGCTGCCCGCCTCCCGCACAGAGGATCCTGGGACGTGAAGTCCCAATTAACAAAGTGGTTTCCCGCCTTCCCTCCTGGCAGCCAATGGGAGTGGGGCCCGCCCGTGCACTGGCCGCCGGGAAGGGAGCCGCCGCGGGTGCCAAACATGCCGCTTCCTGCACGCGGCAACAGCACCGGCCCACACAATCAGGTGGCACCATTTGTCACAGCCCTGATCTGGCTGAAAAAGGAGTGGCTGGAGGCCAACCCTTCAGGGCTGTTTGCACAGCCCCCAAGTCTCTTGTCCAGTCTGCTTAGACTAGAGGATATGTAAACAGGAAGCCATGTGGCTGTGGACACTGGATGCTTTCTTGTTTACACTGTCCTTCCTCCCTCCTTTTAGTGCACCCATTTGCTATGGACAATGGCATACCAGTAAATGATGGGGCTAGGAAAAACTTTTATCCTCTCATTCCTTGGCCTGGTGTGGCAAAGTTCACCTTCCTCACAGCAAATCAGTCTTTCCCTTCCCCTTCCTTCCTTTCTATTGTTTACCTTCCAGTTTCAAGTGCTACATGTTGAGATTAAAGGCTGCCTTACTTTTCTCTTTTGTTTGTTTCTTCTTTTGTTTCATGTCCGTTGTGGACTATTGGAGGTAGTAAGCAAGATCCATTTCTAGCAGTAGCATTTCTAGCAGTAGCAGGCATGGGGCACCTTGCTTACAGGTGGGCTTTAAAGGAACCTGAGTGATTGGCTTCTTTTCAGCAGCCTAGCACAGGGGCTAGCTGAGCTCAGAGCTCACAGGACCGGCATGGCCAAGTAAATGGATAAGCAACCAACAGGTTGGCTGCCCAGTGACTGGATTATTGTTTTATGTTATCCCAAACCAAGCCAAGAAAAGATTTGGGCCTATTTTTTTACTCACATCTTATCTATGTTGTTTATCCCTTGCCTACATCAGAGCTACGGGTGCAACAAATACCAGTATTTCAGAGGAACTGGATTGTAGATCCATATATTTTGTAAAGGAGAAGAAGTCAAAGGGGGGCACTCTGAAGCAGAGTAGTAGAAACTGGAATTTTCAGGCCCATGTTTAACATGAGAAAGAAGGACTGGCTTACTTGTGGAGGTTAATCAAATCATAGAAATGGTGCCCCCCACACACACACATTGATATGTATGTGTGTTTGTGTGTGTGTGTGTGTTTAAATAAATATTTCTAATATAAATGTGGTGAATCAATGGAGGGCGATGTGGTGAAGGGGTGAGTTACACTTCATAAGGAGGTTTGCCAGATCTCCTGACGCTCTGACCCTCAGTATTTAGAGATGGGAATATTAAAATTAAATGTGTGTGTATCTGTACAGACTCCATGCCTTTATCTTTAATGAAATCTTAACTCTTCTGTTTAATCTGCATTGCAAGATTATTCTTCTCTATTTCATAATATAATGGGGAAAAATCTGAATCTGGAAAAATGAGCTGGAGAAAGAGGTTTTTGTGGCAGATTACAGTGGAAAGACTAAGGATGGACCTTGCAGAAAAGAAATCCCCCTGCTCCCTCTGAAACTTGCCCCTTTCCATGGGAGGCCCACAAGAGTTTAAAATGCCCAGACTTTAGAATAGACGCCAGAGACTGACATCCCCCAACCATGAGTATTGTTGTCCAGAAAATTAAAACAAGTCCCTTTGAAAAATGCTGTCATGCTGTAGACAAGGCATGCTGTGTAGATCAAAAGAGGCGTTAGGTGAAGGCAGTGCCAGCACCAAAGATTGCAGCACTATGATAAAAGAGCCACTTGAACTGAACTTGGGGAAGAAACAGCTATATAAAAGTAATAATATGCTCAAGTGCACAGTACACTTGCATGACAGATATTCAGCATTTTTGTTAATGAGGCACAGTGAACCATTCATTCTGGAAGCAGGAATACAGAGGAAATATTTTTCAACCAAAAGACATTTTTAAATATGTAAGACACTGTGCCATTGCACAACATAGGTAGCAATAACAGGAGAGCCAGTGGGAAAGAGGCAGGGACTTGCTGCTGCAAAGGCCAGTTTTTCTGGTGTGCTGCCCATCATGTAACATTGGAACTGTTGGAATTTGCCCTCTCTGTTTAGTGTCAAGAAAATCAAATAGCAGCTGCATTTTGTTCATACTGTGAAGGGGACGTTATAAACTGAGGCCTCCATTTCCATGGTCTTCCTTCCCTTCTTCTTGTTTGTTTCTTTGCCATATGGCCTACCCACTGGCTGCGTGACAGCAGCAAGCTGAGCCAATTAAATTCAAAGAAATGTTTGCTTAAAGGATGAGTCCCAGTCATGGCACAAAGTACTTTTTTGCATTCTGCATCTGGAATGGTGGCAACACTTGCTATCTCCATGGGACAGTTGCTGTTGCTGTTCATTACACTGGTAGGCTTTGTGACAGTATGTTCTGCTCTCATTCATAAACATCCTTGTAATTAATGAAGGGATATATAACACTAACATGTCCCTTTCAATAGAAGCATTTATCTATAGAGGTGGATGATCCATGGCTGACACTGAATGGCCTCAGAAATAAGCCCTAAGCATGAGGAAACATGGTTCATTCCCAAGCCAGTCTGAATCCAGCCTAGACCTCTAGCACACCCCTCTCCAGCCCATTTCCCTGGCTTAATTCAGGTCTAGACACTGTATTCCTGTTTTCACCTATACCACACACACACACAAAATACTGATGCCTGGCAATGTACCAAGAAGTCACTCCTTGAAACTACAACTTTTAGAAGGACCAATGTTTGTTATGGTGGTCTTTGAGGAAAAAATCTTTGCTAAGGGATGTTAAGCACTTTGAAGAGACTGGAGGCATGGACAATCCTCCCACTTGACTCTCAAGTTGCAACTACCTGTACCAGCTGGATCAGCCTAATAAATGAGACTGAAAGTGCAGGATAGAGTAGATTTGGAATACTAGAAGGGGTAAATGGGAGAGGGATTTACTGGAGTGCAGTGCAGGTTTAGATTATTTTTAATTTTATTCTGCTTCTGTGAATATTTGAGGACTTCCAATGCACCACTTTCTTTCAGATGAGGATTGTGAGTGGTGGCAAGCCCTGTCACCTCACATCTGAGCCTAGGGAAATGGTAAAGTGCCATGTAAATTTATGGCGCTATATAAATAAACATTATTAATAATGTGAAGTCGAAGACTTTCATGGCCAGCATCCATAGTTTTTGGTGGGTTTTTCAGGCTATGTGTCCATGTCCAATAAGAGTTTATTTCTGATGTTTAGATGCCAGCCACAGATGCTGGTGAAACGTCAGGAATAAACTCTTCTAGAACATGGACACATAGCCTGAAAAACCCACCAAAAACTATTAATATAATAATAAGAATAAGAATAAGAAGAAGAAGAAGAAGAAGAAGCCGCCTGGCCTCAAGTTGAAGAGCCCTCCCTCCTGAAGACATCATCTGGCCACTTAGAAGGGAGGGAAAGAGGCCTAGCAGCACCATCCGGCCTGACCTCAAGTTGAAGAGCCCTTCCTCCTGAAGACATCATCTGGCCACTTAGAAGGGAGTGAAGAAGACCTAGCAGCACCATCAAGCCTGGCCTCAAGTTGAAGAGCCCTCCTTTCATGACAACACTATCTGGTTGCCTAGGAGGGAGTGAAAGGAGAGGCCAGACTCCATGGGGCCTGTCCTAGATTAAGAAGCCGAGCCCTCCCTCCAGTCCATCTGCCTTGGTCCAGGCGTCAGAGGGAGAGAACAACTGCTGGACCTGATCCCCTTCCCCATCACCATTCCCTTCTCCTTTTGTGTCGTGTCTTTTAGATTGTAAGCCTGAGGGCAGGGAACCGTCTTAAAAAATAATAATTGTAAGCCGCTCTGATATCCTTTAAGGCTGAAGAGCGGGGTATAAATAAATAAATAAATAAATAAAAATAATAATAATAAATAATGTATGCTTACGTGTGAGCAACAGATGACACATCATAGGCATGTCCTTTTCATGTAAATATGGTTCAGCATTAAGTAGACAGTATTGAGACAGATGGGACCTAGATCAATGGCTAGACACTGGGAAAAGCAGTTTTGGATGTAGTTTTTCATCATTTAAAATGTTATTATTAACTATGCTGTTAAAATAATCACTACCTTTAGATCAGTTATGACACAAAAACCTGGAAATTTTGGATGTTTGTAAACTGAGATAATATTGTTGCATTTGAATGTTGCATACATCCTCCAACTCAACATTTTTCATTGTTATCTTAGAAATGGTATCTTATGTCACATTGTAAGTTCTTGTTGTCCATAAAAATATAACACATTTATTACAGGTTTGTTGCTCACTAGAGGCCTTGGGTTCCTTCAGGGAGAAAGGTGGCATATAAATGAAATAAATAAAATGAATAAATAAAAATAGAGATATATATTTTATATGCTTTTGTGTATGTCACTAGCTCATTTGGTGGAAAATACATTACCTTTTTTGTCTTTTTTCAGGCCCTAATATATAAAAGCATCTAAAGTATTTAAAATGACAATAGATTACACATCGCCATCAAATCACACAATCACAAATCTCCTCAAAGGGAGAGGCCTTCCTACTTTAAGTTGGTGTGCACTGTAGTAGCCTTTGACATCAAGGTTTTTAAATCTGAGAATGATGCTTGCCATTTAGCATAAGGTATATTGCAAACTGTTGCTCCTGTCTTTATTTTACAGCTGCAGAGGGGATGGTATGCAGCCCTTTATGCTCAAAGAATGGATGCTGGGGGCCGGGGCCAGACCAGTGTTTGTCCTGTAGGCACTTCATCAGGGGAAGGACTTGTGTAAAAGCTTGTAATCTCTATGACGGGTAAGACATTTTCCTTGAAGATCTGTGTTTGTCCGTGTGTGTGTGTGTGTGTGTGTGTGTGTTAGTGTCTTCCAGAACTATGCTCATTGTTTTGAAATCTGAAAAGATATATTAGGATAAAATTCATAGACAGGATAATGAAAATACAAATTTTCTGCTCCCAGAGCAATTTGTTGCCACAGATAAGTGTCTAAAACAAGTAATGTGCTCAGACATAATACAGTAGCCAATCTTAATATAAGGCTTTGAAAGAAAAAGAAAAAAAGAACATAAAATAACCTGCTGGGGTAATATGAAGGATTACTTTTGTGATTTCCTGATATAAATTTTCAGTGGATCAGACTGATAGGTTTGGGATGAAGCAAAAGTACTGGCCAGTCTTTTGAAAGGAAATTGATGACCAATAATCTGTGATTATGTGAAATGGCTCAATGAGATATAGTTTCTTAATATTTGTGAAATAGTGAGAAACAACATCAAAAAATGGGTATCAGACAAAATAGTCCCACATGAGAATTATAGAACAGGAAAGGACTTTGGAGTTACAGTCTATTACAAACTGCTGGGGGATGCAGGATTTGCAGTGAAGGATTCAGCTACAGCATCTCTGACAGGCAACTACCCACCCTCTTTTTAAATACCACAGTCAAAAAGAGTTCATCACTTACTGGGGCAATCTGTAATATTTAGCTAAAATTTGGTCACAATCCAGATGGTAAAAAATCAAGTGGGATTTGCACATGCAATTTAAACCCACATTATTTGTCATGTGCATTGCTTCTTATTCTGTACAGAGCCACATATCAGAAGGAAACAGTCCACTAGTTTTTGATGGCATAATATCTACGTTTACATGAATAGAACTAATCCTTCAGGCAGGTACCTCTTTGCACCAAAAATGAACAAACAATCAATATCCTGGTGCACACTCTGCTGTAATGATAATTCTGTTTCCATTTTTGTTATTAGGTAGAAAGGCCATTCTCACATATGAGCATCCCAATATTTGGTCATAGGTCATCTGCTCAGCATGCTTAGAAAGTCTCCTTTATACTATTTTCTCCTCTTGTCTCAGGGCATCAATTGACATGAACCTGGCTGACTTCGGTCAGTTTCACTCAAGACTACACTGTGTTCTGGCTGACCCAAAGAACTGAGGTCAACTAAGTTCATCATTATAAAGTTTGCAGGTTGATCAGCTTTGTGAGTGATACATGAATAGATTCATTCTGTAGTCATGTTTTAGGCCTCTATGTAGGCCAGCTTCTCCCAACTTCCCTACAAGAACATTCTAAAGTTGTGCATGTAAAGGTATCCAAATACTTCTGAAACAACTTATTCAGTTTTATGAATAAGAGTGCTTTTTTTAAAAAAAAACCACCACAAGCAATCATTTATTTCTTCATTTAAATACAAGTTCTAAAGCAAATTGCTAATAAGAAGTAGTGCAGACTCATTGAATCAATAGGACTTATATACATGTTGATTTAGCAAGCTTCCATTGAACCACTTGGCCTAAACTAGTTGGTTCTAATGTTTAGATTTAGTCCATAATGGACACTAATATTAGATTAGAGCTTTTTCAAAATGAGGGCAGGGATTGTTTGATCATCTTCATGCCTACTATTTGATGAATTTTCACTGCTTGTGGCAGACTCAATGGACATGAGAACATTGAGGGTAACATCTGCATAACTGAGAGAAACAGGCTGTTTGATCTGGTCTTTGTGGAGTCTGTTTTGTTTTCCTTGGAAAACAAAATGGAAAAACCAAGAAATTGGCCCAGCACCATGTGTATATAGGCAGGGAATAGGGATATAAAGGATTGTCACAATTTTTCTTATCTATGACAAGAAAGAGCATATCAGCAGTTTTTTATTGTGGGTTTTTTTGGTCTATGTTTATTCCTGATGTTTCACCAGCATCTGTGGCTGGCATCTTCAGAGAATGCTCGCATGGAAGTGAAGATGCCAGTCGCGGATGCTGGTGAAACATTAAGAATAAACTTTTCTAGAACATGGTCCCATAGTTTGAAAATACCACACAAACACACACACACACACACACACACAGCCTTCAAGCACATCAGCACATCAAAACATCCTATTGAAAAATGGTCAGTCAACATGCAATTTTTTAAACGGTTTTTTAAGTGCAAGCCCAAATATGTTTCACAACTGATTTTTCCCCACCAAATCCTGAAATGCAAATATTACCACATCCAGCAGGGAGAAAACTTTTGAAATTCCTTGTTCTTGCATGTGAGAAAGGAATAAAACATCACTAGAAAGAGAGAGGACCTACGCTTCTCTTTCTTCTCCTTCTGGGTGAGATCATTGTAAGGGCTTCATCTGCTGTTCATGGAACCAGACCTGACTGGCTGTGTGCAACTATAGTGTCATTCATGATGTGATTCTTGATTGATTATGATCACATAGTGGATGTGAGTGGAAAATTCAAAAAAAGAAAGGGAATATGGGGCAGCATCTACAAGAGCCCAATCTGCAAATGTGAGCAGATTTCTGAGCCTATTAAATGTACACTTTTTTGACAAGTTTGAAACATTAATCATGGGTAAACTTTGATGGAAGGAGTACTTTAAATTAATTGACTCTCTCAAATCTTATTATAGGTGGTTTCCCTGACTCCAAAATACATCCCCTACTTGGGGTTGATCTCTGGAAAGTGTGTGTGTGTAACTTAAGTAGTTAATATGTTTCAATTAAGCATGTGCTAAACTGCTTTTTGATGTGAGGGCTTGAAAAAAAAAAAGAGAGAGAAAAGCTCTGTCCAGAGGATCTCTTGAAAGAAGTCGAAATTGCCCATTAACATCTAGTAATCATAGCCAATTTCCCTGAAAGATTTTTCCTTTCAAAATCTTTAGTATATAAAAAAAAATCATTTTTACAAAATCTTCCCTTCTATAATTTAAGATAGTGTTGGCTATCTTAGAATAACTCTGCTAAGATTTTAAAAAACCTGGAGAGCTGAATTTAAAGGAATCATAATGTCACACTTCTTAATTATGATGTTCTCCTTTATTACTGCCCCACACCTTCTACCCACAAGAAGATGTGGGGAAGGCAGTGCCATACATACTTGTAATTACAAGTTCTGCCCAACCATTAAACAGGATTTTCTCTTTCTATTGTTCTGTCATTGTATTTTATCATATTGTATGGTTTTCATATTGCACATCCCAATCTGTTAACAGGGGTGATGCCCCTGTGTTTCTCAGGTATGAGGGCATGAACAGCTGCAGAGTACTGAGAGCAGACGGAGAATAATTTGTATCAATAATAATAATAATAATAATAATAAGTTATATTTCCCGCCTCTCCCCATGGATCAAGGCGGGATTCCAGTAGACTAAAAACATTACAAAATCATCATAAAAATGTACATACATTATTACATACAGTTACAATCTAAGGACTGCATAACAATAGACAGAAAGAGAGCTCACAATCATACAAAAGATCCATTATACAACCCGAGTACTTTTCACTTTGAGAGATACCCAAATCTATGAAGAAAGTTGTGGAACAAACCTGGTTTTATTCTCAGTGGTTTCCGGCACAGAGATGACTGTGGATGCATTTACACTGTAGAAATAATGCCGTTTGACACCACTTTGAGTGCTGTAGCTTCATCTTATGGAATCCTAGGATTTGTAGTTTTACAAGGGGAGTCTTGTCACAAAACTACAGACCCCATGATTCTGTAGGATGGAGCCATGGCTGTTAAAGTGGTGTCAAACTGAATTATTTCTACAATATAGATGCACCCTGTGGTGTACCTGCCTGCCACGCACCCTTCCAGTAAAAGAAGGAGCAGTTTTATAGCCCACCACAGATATTGGTTGACTACACAAGGATTCGAAACCATGCTTCTAGAGCTAAATGATTAAAGCCCTCTCCTTAGATGAATGAAACGGTCAGATTCACTTTTCTTCTACATTTCAGTATTTAAAATTCCCAGCTGTTACTGTCAGATTTATGAGGAAACAGATTAATTTGGGGAAGTACTTGTCAAGAAATAAAATTATCAACAACTCTGAGTTTCCAAACGGAATCAACATTTTAAATGGACAACATCTACTGCATTTAAACCACAGACAACAACAACAATATTTGCTACTGCTTGGTTTTAGATATTCCTTGAACAACTCAAAGGTCTTTCTGTTATAGGGCATCATGCAAATGTTTCTAATAAATAAATATAACTGTAAGGGTTTTCCGGTGAAATTGGTATGTAGCTATGTCTATGGTATAACTAAATGGCTTCCCTAAGCAATGAGTTGGCTAGACTCAGGAAGTCCACTGACTTACAGTAAGAGTCTTCAAACTTGCCAGTCCTTACTTTAGCCTGACTTCTCAGGCCAAGGCTTATATATGAGACTTCTAGCTGGACTTGTTTGCAATTCACATTTCAGCCAGCAGTCCAGTGATGCAGGCTGAAGGAAGCTATAGCACCTAAACAGTGTGATTCTTTCCATCAAACATTACATTGTAATCCAGTCATTACTTATGACACTTGACTGATGCATGGTATTGCCAGCAGAAAAAACAATATTCGTATCCAAACCTGAACCTGCTCAATGATTGAATCAACCTTCTGGTGATTTTAATCTGTCTATTATTTCCCCAGAGAATACAGAGAGTTTGCAAATGGTTCAATCTGTGTGGAATGTGACCCTCAATGTGAGAAGATGGATAACAACAAAATCACATGTAGGGGACCGGTGAGTACGACCTGAACCCAGCTGGAATACAACATACTTTGAAGTATCTAACCTTTAATCTGGGGAGGGGGGGGAATAGTATCTACTACCCATGTGGAGTTTGGAGGTCTTCAATGAACAATTTCCTTGCAGTCATGTTTCGTGATCACAGAAGGTTTTTTGGTGACTGCTCCCAAGCTGTGGAATCCCCTTCTCTGGGAAGCTTGACAGTAGGATGTAGGGTTAGATTCATCGCTAGTTGTTTCCCATGTAGGAGCCAGTTAGTGCCTCTAACATTCTCACATCACACTTTGTGCAGCACTTCCAGCACTAGAATGAACACCCAAGAACTGAAATTTCAATGTAATATATTGCTTTGAAGGACAGGGAAGTGTGAATTCTTGAAACAGAGATGGTTTTAGAGAAGATGTCTGGATCCCATGCAGCAAATATATAATTAGACATTTAGGTTTATGATACATAGCAGTCTAAGTCTGCTTCATACTTTTTAGGCCAAAAGGAGAGTCTTGGGATACGTAAGGCAGACCATGGGAGCTCTCCCTCCTGCTGATGGCTTTTGCCATAACTAGTTGTGAAACACTCTGTGTTCTCCCCTTGAATAAATTTCAGATTGATTTTAAAAGTTTGCTATAAATTAGGAATGGAAAGATTATCTGAAAATATTTTTAAAATATCAGCAAATGCAGTTTTTGCATTATCAACAAATGCAGTTTTTAAGTGTCAAAAAACTCTGACAAGTAGAATTCTACATGGTTCAGATCCTTCATATTTTTTTCTGCATGAAATATGACCAAGATTTCTTTGCCCAGAAAAATGGCATTTTGGCATGAAAAAAAAGTTAGGTATCAGCACAGAAAATGCTCTCTGTGCAGGAAACCTGTTTTCTAAACAAAAATAATATTTTCTCTTTAGGAAACACAACACAAAGAATCCCACATGTATTTTTGTTCTTAGAATAGTTCCCAAACAATGAATAGTCTTTGAAAACTACATTTTTATGAATTTCTTTCAGCAATGAGAAATATCATATAATTATTTGTCCTTACCTACAAGCACAAGATTTATGAAGATTTGCATCCATATTATATGCGCGCTAGAAGCCAACAATAACAATAGTATTAATAGCCAGGATGTTAATGCCTTAAGTTTAGAACTGTGTTCCAAAAATATTTGTGTTTTTTTTTCTATTTTGTCTAGGGGCCAGACCATTGCACCAAATGTTTCCATTTTAAAGATGGCCCAAATTGTGTAGAAAAATGTCCTGATGGTGTACAAGGGACAAACAGCTTCATCTTCAAATATGCTAATGAAGACCGTGAATGTCACTCTTGCCATCCAAACTGTACTCAAGGGTAAGTTTGTATAATTTCACTAAATGGCATTTACTTTTTGTTGGCTTCTTTGTTCTGTGCTTATGCTGGACAATACATCCTTACTCCCTCCGTGCCTTAATTTCTCCTGATTCATTCCTGATATGTCTGTAACAGATTCAATTTTTTTCAGCAGTTTGTGTAAATCACTCTCTATTTATAGCATATCTATCTATGTCTTATCAATGTGAGGCTTAGTACCTACTAACTGTGCAAATATGTTGCTGAGCTAGCCCATTGAAAGCCTAGAAAGCAACCAGTAGTGTAGAAGTGATGGGAAAGTGGTATCATTTTTACTCTTTTCCCCTCCTTTGCTAGGCACCTTTTGCCCTTGGAAACATGAGTTTCTTCCTTCTAGTATGTATATTCTTCTCTCTGTGTGTTTTTCTCTCTCTGCTTGTGTACATTATATAACATTTTAAAAAGAGTTTATTTCACCAGTTTATATGAGTTGAAGTCTGATTTTTTTTTCCCTTATGTAACTCTACAAAACATCATGTATATTGATGATACTGTATTAAGTGCTAACTTATAAATGCAACATTATAAGTTTTTACAATAAATGCAATTTTGCTTAAAATGTCTCTTACATTTTAGGTTTTTTTAAAAAATGTGCCAAGATCATGCCTTTCATTGAAGTATCTATTCAGGCACTCTGTTTTCCTCATTAAATCACAGGAATACAGATATTAATTTAATAAAGTGTGACCAAAATAGTTTGTCTGATGAAAAATATTCCTATCTATATCTGGAAAACAAGATAATCTTCTAAGGTCTTGCTTTTAGGCATCTCTGATTACATTTCCGCTTCAGTTATTACACTCCAATGACTTGTGTTTAGCACTTCTCCTCTAAAGCCATTAAAATGGCTCTTGTTTTCGATGAATGCCCCTTGTGATGGTGCACACTTGTGCGGAAGCATCCCCAATAGTTCTTAACATGAAAGCTGGCACAGATACAGAATCTCATTCATATTTATTTAAGAGCCTTTTCTTTGGTTCTGTATACTGTGTTTCGGCATTAATGTTCACAGAGCAGCTGTCATGGGACCCTGTTAAAAAAATAAAGTATTTACTTCAAGAAGACTTCAATGGAATGTTATTCAAAGCATAATGCTCATAGCTGAAGAACCAGGTCACTTTGAGGGATTATTTTCTGAATGAACCATTAAAAACAAAAAGCATGGCGGCTCAGCTCATTTGGCTGCAGTTCCTGATTGACCCATATCTTACTCCACAAGTATGCCAAGCATTAACCTCCATTTAGCAGCATTTGCCCAAGGTAATATTTTGGTTCTCCAAAGGAGCAAAAACAAAAGCAAAACATTGATCAGTTACAGGGAGTGATATATAAATAGTTTACGAAGAGTTCACCTGCTAGGTTTAGGTCTGAATCAGGAGGCCAGATTCGGAAAGGACACACCTGTAAGCAGCAAGAATTAAGAATTAATTAAGAGACCTCCGAACTTTGGCCGTTGAAAATTATGAGGTTTTCTCCTAGACACAGGCAGAGAGAGAGAGCAAGCTAGAAGTGATTGTACGATCTATGGCTGCCTTTCTCCATAATTTCTGCTTCTTTTATCTTTGTTCATCACCAGCTTGTTAGCCCTCTCCTTCCCTCTCCCACGCCCTAGAGAAAAATATCCACTAAAGGAGAGATAAGGTAAGCAGAGATAAGAAATTGATGGAGAAAGGTGGGCAGCAGCTGTAAAACCCTGTCTAGTTTTCACTGCCTGTTTCTGGAGGAGCCTTCTGAATTCGCAACAGGCAAAGCCAGACTTGCATGAGTTTCTGTCTGTTTGTTTGTTTCATGTGGCGATTGTAACGTATAGCCTAGGCTCTAAATCCCTGCATTTCTAAATGTCAATGTTTAGCATGCAGAATATGGTCTTAGTTCAGTCATAAAGAAATGTGGCACTAAAATCACTTAAGTAATGTGATCTCTGAACATTTAACATGGGCCACTAAAGTTTGAAAATGGTTACTCTGCAACCAAGAGGAAGAGATGACAACAACAAACGAGAGACAAAAATTTCAGTCCTGTGAAAGAATCATTCACAAGAGGCTTTTATTGTTTTGCAGCTAAAATTAAACCAGTAAATTATTCAATAAAATGTTGATGTCAACAGCTGTTGCCATTCAAAATGAGACCTTTTGCTGTTTTTGCAAATCTAATTACAACAGTGCCATTAGGGAAATGAAACTAAGACAGCAGAGACACTGCCAGAATCTGTTGCAGACATATCTTCCACTTGGCCCTTGAAAATCTGAGTTACATAATAAGAAAAAGAAAAATATAGTTTTATAATAACAAAAACAAAGGTGCTATTGAGAGACCTAAAGAGAGTGATAGCTGTCTAATGATATCATTAATGGAAGAGGTCTGGTAACTCAGATGAAGTGCTACAATCTAATTCAATATGTACATTCACACACACACACACACACACACACACACACCAGTTTCATTCTATCTCAAATAGAGGATCCCAAAATGTAATTGGTTCTGCTCTTGTGAGTTTAACAACAGCTTGATATGTAGAATTCTAACAAGTGATACGTTTCTCATCTCTTTATCTCCATGCCGGGTGAATGGGGAGGCTTCACTTTCAAAATGTCTGCATGTCAGTCTCTTTGTTAGATAGCAAAGTAAGACCAAGAAAAAAGACTTGGGCAAAGTCATTGGTGAGTTTGGCTTTGAGCCCTAATCCTGATGGTCAGAGGGACAAGGAATAAAGGTAATATTTTTGCCTATGTTGTATCAGGATTTATTTCATTTTTTTTTTCTTTTGAGCTTCTCTAGGCTCTGGAGAATGAGATGAATGCAAGTGGTGACCTCACTGTAAGACAGTGTATAGACCCAACCCATAAGTATTCCTGGTTTAACAACAGATATCTTTCTTTCTCCCACCTTTTGTAGCAAATCTATTGTGTTATATTTCTTGAGATCAGCACACCATGAAAAATGACAGCATTTGCAGCAGTCTTGCCATCTTTCTCCCTACACACCTGCTCTAGGAGACCAGCAAAATTGCCTTCTAGGGAAGATGCCTTATCTTTGGTTCAGTCAAATGTAACTTTCTTATCTTTTTTGTTATTAAAGATGAACCATGTTCTTTTTGCTTGCCACCCATCACAATACTCTAGATATAAAAAAAACACAGAAAAGAAGGGAAAACACATCTCTGTGAATAACCCTGTGACTAAACAAAGCAGGACAGAGACACAACTAGATACCACTCAGTAGTATTATCCCTGGTATTTTTAAAATAAACATTGGCTCTCATTTAAAATGTACCCCTGTCACCCAGAGGTCCTGTTAAATGTGAGTGGCTATAATGAGTGCCCCAGATGTCTGGATTTTATGCTTCATCTGTCTTTTTGCCAGCCACTGACAGGGTTTCACTTGAATATGCTCTGAAACAGAATTAGTATTTCTACCCCACTGCTTCCCCCACCCTTTTTGTGATTCATAATTCTCTTCTTTTACGGCTTTGTAACAGAAATTGGCACTTTATGTTTCTTCCCTCCTTGTATAGGATTCCCCAAGTGGAAATAAACAGAAGCAGGGATAGAAATGAAATGTCTGCCTTCATATTTGGTCCTGAATAGGAACAGTTGTGAAAAATCAAAATGCTATTCCATGTAGCGTATCTTTAATCCTCTGTGGTTGACGGGTTACTGGAATGAAACTGGAAGCAACGTGGCTAAAATACTTGTCAAAGAAAAAAGTGCCGTTACATTGTCACACCAATCCCATTCAGTGCTCTAATGAGGTCTGATCTTTGATATATACCCACTATAGGAATTATCCCAGTTAAACCAGACTAATGACTTTAAAGGAATCATTGAGGAATTTGAGGGATTCACTCTTTCTGAATTCTGATGTAATACGACCTCCTCCTATAGCCTGAAACATTTATTTTTTATAAAGTAATGTGTTAAGCAAAATCTCATCCATTCAGGTACCTTATCAGCCATTATTCATTATTTTAAGAATAATACATCACTAGTGAATTTATTTCTGTTTTTTTTTTCAAACAAAAACACACACTAAAAAATGGAAAATAAGATTCCTGAAATATTTATTTAGAAATAAAAAAACTGGTCAAACACACACAAAAAGGATATCATAGTCCATTATGGCTACATCTGCACTGCAGAAATAATCTGGTTTGACACCACTTTAACTGCCACGATTCAATGCTATGGAATTCTGGGAATTGTGGTTTGTTGTGGCACTAGAGCTTTGCTTTTAATTTCTGCATTGTGGATGCAGCCTACGCTACATCTCTTAACTCTTTAAGTGATAAGTGTTGTTGCATTTTCAATAGATGGAGACATTACATGCAGGTTAAATTATGATGAAGGTAAGGGCAGAACCAAATGCACAGGCAAGGATTCCAGCTAGCATGGCTTGTTGCCTGCCTCTGCACCATTGAATTACCCCTCTTACCAGAAATAAAAACTAGTAAGCTTAAAACTGGGCTCAGACAGACTGGTAATGGAAAATTTTCCAGGACCTTTACTAACCTAGACATTTCTGTAATGTTCTGAGCTGAAATGGCTGAAATGCCAAGCTGATGGTTGCTCCAGCTTCCTTGTCAGGATTGCAGGCTTAGGGCCCATTCCCACTGAAGGAATAACCCACACCCTGATTCGGCTCTGCCCCGCTATTTTAATCTATTCCAAGAGACCCTGCTTTCCCACTATGAAAATGGGGCCTCTTTGGAATCAATTCTTTGGGAGGGCGCGCTTGTCATTCCCATTGGAGCTGGGGAAGACAAGCGGCCCTCTGCTGAACCCTCTCTCTCCCTTTCTCTCTTCTTTCCCTCCCCTCCCCAATCCTCCCTCCCTCCCTCCCTCCCTCCCTCCCTTCCTTCCTTCCCTATCCCTCCCCCTTCTTCTTGTTCTCCCATCCATCCTATCTTCTTCTTCCTACTTCCCCTGCTGGGCTGCCACTGCTTCCCCGGGGCTGGCAGTGCTTCTGGCACTGCTGCTGCCACTGCTGCTGCCACTGCTGCTGCCACTGCTTGCTCCATCCTGGCTGGAGTGGCAGCAGTGCTGGCGGCCCCGGCAGCCCCAGGGAAGCGGCGGAGCCCAGCTGAAGTGCCAGCAGCCCTGCCAGCTTTGGGTCAGCATCAAAGGCCCGGAGGAGGAAATAGGAAGAAGAAGTAGTAGTAGAAGAAGAAAATAGGATGGATGGATGGGAGAACAAGAAGAAGAGGGAGGGATGGGGAAGGAAGGAAGGAAGAAAGGAAGGGAGGGAGGGAGGGAGGGAGGGGAGGGGAAGAAGAGAGAAAGGGAGAGAAGCGCCATTGATAGGAAGAAAGGGATCTGGGAAAAGGAGAAGGAGGATGGGGGTTTGGGGCCCTTTTTTTCTTTTCCTCAAAAGTAATCACCTAAGCGCTAGATCAGTCTAGCAGCTACTCGCCTTTGCAATTAGTTGCTAAGCTTATCTATCACTTAGGCAATTAGCTTTAATTTACCAAAAAGAAAAAAAAAGGACCCAAAATGGCAGCACTGGGTGTGTGTGTGACATCTCTGGATGGATGACACACACACACCTCCCTCTGCCATTCTGAAAAGAATTGATCCCAACCTGATGTTCCCACATGTTGGATGTGAGTTGGGATCGTGTCTTCCCAAAAGAACCGCAAAGTAACTGCTAACAAAATACCCCAGTTTTTTGTGTTTCCTCCAGTTTTTCCCTACTGGAATCGATCAGATGAGGGGCCTTTTAAATCGATTTTGCATTTGAGGCTTTTGGTAGTGGGAATTGGCTGTTAGAGTATAGTATAGTATAGTATAGTATAGTGTGTGTATACATCAAAACAGGAAGCAACCATCAGGTTTTCTCTTCCATTGTTCCATATAGCAGCTGCCTGGAACATTTCTCTTTCCCCTCTTAAAAAAAGTCACTCCCTAGAGGTCGGCAAGGTCCTTGAGAGCAGCATGGAGCAAGGATATCCAGTGAGAAAGTAGAATGATTCAAACCTAGGCAGGCAGAAGAATCTCACATCCACAAAATAGGTGCTTTTAAATAAATGGAAAATAGGATGGATCGGATTTATAGAGTGAGCACATGAAAAAGTGATATGAATGGAAAATAGATTGCCTCATCTGCCTCTCCAAATCATATAAGGTGATTCCTGTTCTAGTCAATAACTGCTATTTCAATTGTTAAAGGAAAACATTTCTCTTTATGCTGATTCTATGGTGCACTTTGGAAAGAAAGCAACTGGTAGATATTAGTATACATTTGAAGCTGAAATGAAACCCCTCCTTTTTACACAGAAGTGCCTCCCCCCATGGAAATGTGTGTGGGGAGGGAGTTGTGGAGGGAATGTAAGGAAATAGAAATTTGATGGGGGTGGCAAGATGACAGAGAGACATTTTAAAAAGACATACAAGGTTTTCCATAATCTCTCAGAATGTTTCAAGGTCCAAAATTCCCTTGGGAATACAGTTTATGCCATGTGTGTGTTTGATTTTTTTCAGAAGGCAAAAGAAGTTGTGATGTTCTTTTAGTGGCTGATGTTATCATATTCACACCCAGATTGATTATTTAGCCCTAAAATTGTAAAAATGAAAATTTAGATTTAATAAAATATTGTATTGCAAATTATAGTGAAAAAGATAAACTCTGGAAAGAATCCCTTACTTGCCCCAAAAAACAGAACAAAAACAAAACAAAACAACCTAGAAATCCTGACCTGTCTTGGTTATACTTCCCTTCACATTTAGTTTTCCAAGTGCATGCTAAAAATATAGAATTTTCCTTTTAGGAAGCTGATGCAATGCTTGAGTTTTGATGTTGGACAGAAGGCAAGTCTATCACATAACAAATCTCCTCTGAATCAAGGAGATACAACAAGCCTTTATCCTGCATTGAGGGGTAGAACTAGAATTTGAATGGGAATGTCCCTTTACATAGAGGGAGGGGATATCTTTTGTCACCTTGTAATCCACTGACAGACACACTGTGTTGATCAATTATGTTAAACAACTACTGTGAGGGAAAACAACAAAGGTAAACCTCTCAGGATAGCAAATGAAATGTATTTGGGGTCCTTTCTACAATTCTACAATTAACTCCTGGAGGTAAGTAATTCAACAATTTTACAGCATGGGTGCATCTAGACTGATTTAACAAGATGAGAAAGTACCAGAATCTGTTCCTGGTTTTTTTCTAATTTTATTTCGGAGCCCCATACATGTTTTGTTTATCCCAGAACATTTTCTGCTAGTTCCTGGTATGCAGAGATTGTTGAGTTTATCACACGCCATTTCAAGACCGTTCTGGGCATGGGATGGGATCGGCACAGAATGGAACGGGTGAGAACGGGTGTTACCACACAGGAGAACACCACCAATGCCACTGGGAGTCCCCAAGTTGTCCCCCATACATGCTATGGCAGCCGATTTTGAAGAAAAATTCAAAATCATTCCTTCCATGGCATAGATGGGGAATCGCTTGGGGACTCCCAGTGGCATCTGCAGCCTTCTCCTGTGTAGTAACACCCATTCCCACCTATTCTGTGCTGATACCATCTGGAAATGGTGTGTGATAAACCTATTTGTATACCAGCAATCAAGGTCAGTTTATTTTAACCCTGTATAAAATCAGAATGAACAGGAACAAAATCTGGAACCTTTCAATCATTTGGGATGCATCCTGTGTCTGCAGTGCTTCACTCTTGGAACATCCTGCATCGTTTTGTTTTTTACTGTTTTTGATCTTGCTTGGGGGGGGGGCATCATCCTTGAACAGTGGACTTCATGAAAGCTGAATAACTCCAAGAATTGTGACCGATTGCCTCCTGATCCAAGGAATGGAGATTTATATACATTTTTATTTTCTGTGTAAGATGGTTAACAGATTTTTTTTCTCTCTCTCTTTCCCTCTTCCCCCCACTCTTTTCATCTGGATTTGCTGCAGGTGCATAGGCCCACGCCTTGAGGACTGCATTGGTTTCATGGATAGGTACTTGCCGAGCACTTGCTCCTCTTGCCACACTTCCCATGTTCCATGTGTGGGCAAAGGTGCCTGTGTGTGCATGGCCCCCTGTGAATGGTGAATGATATTTTCTGTTCTGTTAATTGCCTGCAGGTGTAGAGGTCCCACTAGTCATGACTGCATTTACTATCCGTGGACACGCCAGTCCACTTTACTACAACATGCTAGGTAACATCTGCCATCCCTGCTCCCCCACCCTTCCTCTTGTCGTTCTTTTGTCAATACAGGATCAGGGAGTCATGCTAACCAGTATGGTCAGTAGGAAACTGGATAGCCCTGTTTACAGTATGGTCCTTCTCTGCAAAAGTTTACATAAATTATTTGGGGTGGTTACTTGCCCTATTTAATCAAATGAAACAAAATGCACATAACTGAATACAGTACCACAGCTACAGGCATTGCTGTTTCAAAAGAGTCATTTGCAATTGCCTTTTGAAAACATGGCTTCATCATTCTATCATGGAGAATCATTTAGCTTTATAAAGGAATTTGGAGCCATTGCAACAAATGAAAATTAAGATTCCTGCATTGGGAAGGCAGCCATGACAGGAAACGGGGGGGGGGGGGGCAGGGAGCCCAGTATATGGATTTGTACTTAAGTATTTTCTCATTTTAAAAGTCAACTATAGTATTCTAAATTAGTGTATTTAGCGCAAAAATCCAATTGACTTTTCCTCGTCAATTAAAGCAAATTTTCTTTTTTTCTGAAAAAAGTATGTGCAATATAAACAACATGTTTCCTGCAATTGAAGCTTGTTAATATGACCTCCCTGGTTCAAGCATACTTGTTCTAACCTAAAAATTTAATTTATCCTCTCCCCCCCCCCCCCTTTAAATCAACATCATCTCATAAAGTATTCCATGTAGTTTTCTATAGCTTGCCTTTCAGGCAGAAAGAAAGTAGAATAAAACTGTAGCTATCTGTTTCAGTGTCTTCAATTTGTTTATATAATTAAGAATTTCTCACCTTGTAGATGATGAAGTAGATTGATTCATGTTGCCAAAACAGGCATTTGATGAAAAATGCACAAATTCCAGATCAGGATTATGCAGTAGCACTGGAAGACAGGGGGAAAAAATATGGATTTTTGTTTTTAAAAGGTACACTAGCCAGTGCATGTGCAAGATTCTTTGCTCTAGCAACAGGAAAAAAATCATATAGCCATAGGACATACTGCCACTAGCTCAGAGTGGTTAGTTGGGACAAATGTGAACACCCTGCACTGGATTTCAGTACACTGAAAATTGACTGAAAAATGGGCAGAGTCCATATTCGAAATTATTTCTGGTTGTAAATTTGGAGTTTTGTGCTACTTTATCAGTTGTTTGGGTGGGGTTCATAGGTGTACCATACATTTTGACATGATATTTTGAGAGCATTTGAGCCCAAACAAGTTTGTTTGTTTGTTTTTGAAAATTGGTGATCTTTGGGTTTTTGAGTCTGGGGACTGCAGTGAACCTCATGGAGAATCATATGAATCCCATGTGGCACAGGATCCAAACTCTTGTACTACATGTTTTCTTACACATCCTGTTCAGAGGCAGAATTTATAGGATACAAAGCAGAGTTGAAGGTTGGGGTGTGGCTGTGGGAGGTCAAGAACACAATTGCATAGACTTGCACTTCTTCAAAATAGGGATATGTCCTGTTGGCACATCTGTGCTTGCTTGTTAAACTTATTGAGTTGTTCCAGAAGTTGCTGGTACTGCATCATTGCAATCAATAGCAATATTTGATCCCTTTGGCTTTCTCAATTTAACATGAGGATCCCAGAAAATTAGTCTCATCCCAAATAGATGCCCATTGTCAGAATCAGCTTGAACCTATAAAGGTCTGTTTCAAGCATTCTTTAAGACTGTAAACATTTAGCCTCTAAGCACATCATAATTGCACACTAATGTACATCACCATATAGATAATGGTGCCTACCATGGGCATGAATGAGCAGCAGCATAAGGAGCCAGATGTGACTCAGTTCTTGCCAACTGAGAATTCCCGAGCACAGGGCAATTGGCACAAAATGAAATCATCAACTCTAAATCAGCACAGGGAGCTGATGGCAGAGAGAACAGGATTGGATGCTGTGCCAGAGTTAGCTGGCAGTACTTCTGTGAGCTGGCAGATGGGTTACAGCCTGCACACGGTTGTTATCCACCCACCTAGCTGTCCTAAGATTTTGCATTGTACTTATTGTGGTTTCTGAATGATTGCTTTTAATTATATTGGGAAAGAGCTATATTACCTCTAATTCTCTGAGAATTACAATGAGAAAACTAGAACTGAGTTGCATGAACATTGGATAATATAGCTAGGTTGAATTTTAGAATAACCAGGGTCTTAGCACTCGGAATACTTTCTTTTACTTTTGGTAAGTTTGTTAAATAGGTGTGTTCCCCTTCCTGAACCATTATATGGAATGAAACACATTTATCCTTTGACTTAGCACAGCTCCAGTTCTTGCAATTTAGTCTTCAACTCCCCAAATCCCTACATTAGGGGAAATTGATACAAAAATGCATATATTAGGAAATAAAATGTTTGCATTATGAAAAAAGTATGTATGAAAATAAATGGAAGTGTTTCTGTGCATTTTTAAAAATAACATTATGGACTGAGCTGAAAATGGGACAGCAAACTTCTGTTCTTAAACAATTCACTGTTTTGAGCATAGTAAATTTCCTGGGCTCCAGTTATAGGGAGAAGCTTGGAATAGCCAGAACAGGGTGAGGAGAGGTGGTTGTTGTTGTTACTATTATTGTTTTCTTATATCTTGCCTTTCTCCCAATACAGGGAAAATTTATTAGTAACTACTAATAAAGTTAGTCTGATAATAAAAATAATGCCTAGTATTTGTTCCAGTTTAAACTAATCATGACCATCAATGAAAGTTTCTATGTACAGTAAGTGTGTATTGGAATTCAGGTTACATGTACAGGTTGAGTCCCCCTTATCCAGGGTTCCAAACTCCAAAACTTTTTTTCATGGGTGTCTGAGATTCTGACACCTTTACTTTCTGATGGTTCAGTGTACACAAACATTGTTTAATGCACTTTTTAAAAAACGACAGTATTATGTATACAATTACCTTTACAAAATATAAAATAATTTCATCAGCCCCATCTCCATAAAACCTCCAATTAGAGGTTTTATGATATAAACTCTCTCTCTCTCTCTCTCTCTCTCTCTCTATATATATATATATATATATATATATGAACCCAATCTGTTTGTGTCTGGCCACTGATCCATTTAGCTTCCTGGTTCCCAAATACAGGTCCTCAGATATTGCTGGACATCAGCTCCTTGACCCATGCATTGTGACCAGTGGGCAGGAATTCTGGAAGATGTAGTTAAACCATATCCAGTTTTGGAGACCCCAAAGCGAATTAGTCCTATCTACTCTGGCTAGCTGGAAGTCTTCACGGTCTCAGAAAATGGTCTTTCCCAATTCTGCCATGTGAGATGTTTTGTTATGGGAGATGCCTAGGCCTCTCCCTATTTCCTTTTTGAAGTGTTTGTGTTAGTGAGGTATGGTCCAATCCTTGGACATTTATAGAGGTCATAATTTATGTCAGCCTGGTAGTTCACAGAAAGCACTTGGAATTTTGTCATCTATTTGCCTGATTGTGCTTTTATGGAGCACTGAAATGAGGGACCTTGAGCCAGAAGTGCAGCAACCTGCATGTGGTGCATATTCAGAGCCAAACAGGCTCACGATCATATCCGGGGGAAATATTGCTATCATTTCAAGTTTCAGAGTCACCATTCAAGGTGTAATTAAGAGCAGAGGAATCCTGTCAACCAAAGGGAGCAATTTTCTGTTTTCCTAGTAGATGAACAATCATATTATGACACACGTAACCAGCATGGAGAAACAGAATTTTAACATTGCCTTTTATAATCTGGTGCATCCTAAATGCAGGCCCTTCTTATTTTTCACATTTCCCCTTTTAACTAAGAGGAGCTAATTAACTAAGTCCCCCCCGCAGAGAGATGGTTGCATGAAACAGTGTGTGGATATTAACTCTCTTCATCCTTTTCTTCCAACTGCACAAAAGCACATTTCTCCTTTTGACTCACCCTTTTATAAACATCAGGCTTTCCTTTTCTGTTGACTGTGTATGTATACAAGAGCTAATTAATGGCAAATCCTTTGTAAAGCAGTGAAATCCTTTCTTGGTTGTGTTTGATACCCCCTTCACAGTATGATTTCATTATAATTTCACAGTAACGCAGCAGCACTGAATGCACGATAGGAAAAGGGGAAACTTGCCATTAATAAACTCTGAATGTTCTTAGTTAACCCTGTTTTTATAGTGCTATGGTCTTCTGCTTGGATTAAAGTTTTCTATATGTTGCAATTATTTATAGGATAATTATACACACAGTCCTATAAAAAAAAAAGTAAGGGATCGGAAAAGGGGAAAATACACCATAAAAATACTTTAGAACAGAAATGTAAAATTTATTTCTGAGCTTAAGCTTTGGATTGGTAATACTTACTATGTGTTTAAGAACATAACTCTGTAGTAGCCAGACTTTGGTGGGGAAAGCACACCAATGTAGCAATAGAGCTTCTGTCTAATTTGTAGATTCAAAAAGATTGTAGAAGGTCCTTTATGTTGTCAGGTTAAAAGATAGCTAGTGATGCTAAATTGATCTGCCTGATACTGCAGGGAGCAGAGTGCACAGTATGGTAATAGGTGGGGAAATCATCTTAGCGTGAGGCAGTTTCCTATGTTTCCGTCTTTCCTGTAGTGCACATGTTCCAGCCCAAGTGGATATGGGTGATCTAGGCTAAGGAAGTGTTCTTTTTATGTGTGTAACTCTCTATAGTACCTTAAGGATGTTATAAGAAATGATTCAATTAAATGTGGAAAGGTTCCTAAGAGTGCCTAGCCGGAGAAAGAGAGGTGTCTACTGGATCTTTCTGTGATTAACTGTTTGGGCTTCCCTTTCCTCAACCTGCTTCTGCTGTGGATTTTTGTTACCTCTCTGGATTGGGGATTCCAAAAATCTATTAATGTAGCATCCAAACCATGCTAAAATATATGTGTTAGTGTTACATCCGAACTATGCTAACTATAGGCTAAATACTAATTTAGTCCTGACTAGAGTTGACAGATCAGTCAATTGGATTTATCTATGTGTTGATTCACCATTCAATAATTGACTGAATTAGTTTCCTTTGGTGTGGACTAATCAACATGATGTCAGCCTTTGTCTGTTAGTTTTACATCCACATGCAGCTATTGCCCAGAGAAGCCCAGCTGATGTCCTGAAGTGAGAACTTCCCTTTTTGTAGCTGACGAGGCCATGTACCACCTTACTAAATATTTTGAAGTATGAAAATACTTTCTGGCAGAAATTGTATTTTTATTTGGAGATATTTATTTGGTGTAAGATTCTAGTCTAGTTCTGCCATTTTGAAAATGTACGGCTCTCCTTGACTTCTTAGGTTTTGTTTCATAAAAATCAGGGACCGTGTGTTAGTCTGTTCACTGTTCATTTGAAATAGTGCTCTTTCTAAGTGGAGATTTAAAGTAAACTACTTAGTTAATATTAGCAACCTTTAAGAACGAATGGCAGCAGTAATTCTATTCTTTCAAGTTAACAATGGTGTTATTCTTCATTTATTTCTTACTTATCTGAATATACATTTCTTTATATTCACATTACTAGGTGGAAAAAATAGCTAATTTTGTGTAACATGATACCCAAAAAGGAGTGGGGAAAACTGGGGGTCCCCACCAACTGTGTCAGCATCTCTTTAAATGTTGGTGGAATTGCTTGGCTGAGGGAGGCTTGCAAGAGGCTGGGTAACTTTGAAGATCATTTTCACCTGTTTATACTAGTACTAACTGCAGGGGACTCCAAGTTTGGTGAATAAAGAAGATTTTTTTTAAAAATGTAGAAATATGAAAGGGTGCAACCAAACACACAATAGCAATTCAAACAGAAACCCTAGAGGTATGGAAATTGGGTAGCAAAGGCTTAGGGTTGTGGAGGGGGTAATATCTACCTATCCTGAAGGGGAAACCATGGAAAGCAAGGTATGACCCAGATGGCATTTGAGGGCAACCAGAATGAGAAGCTCTCTGTGTTGACATGTTCAGTGGGCAGATGGTGAATGAAAACTTTGAGCTGGCTATGTACAAGGAGGCTAGGTTTGGGACTGATGTTTATATCTGATACTTTAGCCTCGAGGGGTGCTAGGTGCTATCTTGCAATATAACAAAGACCTGATAATCTTGGCAGGGAATCAACAAAGGGATTTAGTAATGAGTGAAGGCTTTAATTTGGGAATAACAGACACATTGATTGTATTCAGGACAGCCCCAAAATAGGCAGATAGGCCTGATACAATAGAGTTAAAGAGGGCGCAGCATCTACACCCTCCCTAACCCTAGCGCGTATGGGCGGCGCCATTTTGAAATTGCACTGTAAATACGTGTGCGCCATGAAAGCGTCATGGTGTACGCCACGTTTTGATTACGCAGTGCATACCTGACATCATGGTGCCACTGGAGGGCTCCTAGTGTGCCCTTTCAGCTGCACCAAAAGGAGCTCGAGGTGCACGTCATTCCCATGGCAACTAGATTGCTGTGGGAATGAAGGCAGGGAGAAAGGGGCCTGTCCTTGGGGCATGAAGCCCCAAGGACAGCCCTTTTCAGGCCACAGGGAAGAGGCATTTTGCCCCTTTTTCACAGCCTGGAGAAGCGCCGGGATCGGGCCTCTGGGGCTGCTGGTGAGGCAGCCCTGGCCCCATCCTGGCGCTTCTTTGGCCTCACCGGCAGCCCCAGAGGCCTGATCCCGGTGCTTCTTTGGGCGGCTACAGACCACCCCTTTTGGGCGGTCTGTACCACCCTACGGAGACATTGCCTGGGAAAATGGCCGGGAGTAAAAAGAAAATGTTAGCTTACTTGTCTTTGATTTTGCCTTTTTTTTCCCCAGTGTGATAAGATATACTGAAAGCCTGGTGGTGGGAAGGGGGGAATAGCATGATCAGCAAACCCATTTAGCTTCTATCTTAGTGTTACTTTAGACCTTCACATGTCTTTGTGTCTATGTGTCTTTCCCAAGGGAAGGCTTCCTGGATTTCCAAAGGTAATTGTGACCTCTTAAGAACATGCCTGGCTCCAGATATGAAAATATGGACGCTCCATATATAGTGTGGGGTATGTTGGGTATGCTAACACACCACAGAGCACTGTTCTTTGGGATTAGCACATGTCCCCCCCCCACACCTTGAAAATGAGTACTCTTTCAGAGCTGCAGTGTACCTTTTCTTCTCTTTCTCTTTTTCTTCTGGTTATCATGATTTTATTTTATTTTATTTTGGCATTCATCTTCATACAGCACTGAGACTTTGTTTACACTAATCCTAACTTTTGCACAGCTTCATTTAGCTGTAATTACAAACAACACCTGAAAGAAATGCATCATTAGGATGTTCTCCCCACCCCCCAAAATCTGCAATTTGGGAACATTCCCAGATTCTCTAGTGCCTCATTAATAAATAAGCTCCTAGACCCTTGATAGAGGAAATTACATGCTAAGCCTAAATTTTTGCCACTTGTGCAGATTCTTCACAAGGAATTCCACCTGTTTTGGAGAGTCTCCTGCTGTTTATTAGGTTAAGAAGCAGCAGTTCTTTTACTGACATAAATATTAGTTTGAGCAATGTACTGTTTCACTGCAGGGTTGGACCGAATGAGCTTTGGATCAGATACAATGGTGGAACAGATGTTATCACAAAAAGTAGAATGTGCCTTTCTGTGGACAAGAGCCAAACAGATTGTCTGCTTGCTTCTGTTTCTTGTGCTCTTGGATAGTCAAAGACTGGAAACTTTTTTGGGCCAAGCTAGCTGATGGATTTGGAGAGCTAAAACCCATGCTGTGCTGGTGTCTAAGCACCTGTCTCTGGTTTCTTGGGGCTACGAGCAGTTTTGCCTCATGCACAATTGAGTGCCTGGTCTCCTCCTCCATAATACATGTCTTGTGAATGTTCCATCATGCAGACACCCAACTTAAGCAGATTGCCCCTTTTTACCAGAGGAAGAATCACATTAACTGGACATCTTCATACAGCAAAGGCATTAGCTCTGATGCATAGGCTTGGCAGAAGTGAAGGGATATTTGTGCTTGTTGATCAACATATGAAGGCTCTTCTCAGTCCAAGAATTGTCTGAACTAAGATAAAGCACCAGCAATGCTTTGGTCAACAATCTCTACCATAAAGGAGCAATATCTAAGCTTAACCTAAATATATACTCTATAGATGTTGATCATAATGCTGAGCATCTGATATTTGGCATAACATTTCATCGGATATGAAGCAATGCAATGACGTAAATGATGCAAGATGTACAGTAGTCATCAATATTGGAATAGATTGATGAACTAAGTTGCAGTAGATTTTATAAGCTTCATTTAGCCATTCAGAGCTACTCAGTTTTAAAATATTGGTAAGATATGAATATTAGAATTATTATATTGAATTTTGGCATTAATATTTCCATGAAAATTTAAAGGTCTGGCAAATTCTGAATTGTTTTCTAAAAAATCTAAAAATACAGGTTTCCATTGCTTATCTCCTCCCCAACCCCCCTCCCATGCCTCTTTCTCCCTTTTCTTTTTTGTGCTTAGTTTGTGAACTCATTCTTTATTGATTCCTAAAGATAGGAAACAAGTGACTCTTTAAATAATGCCACATTGTAGTTCCCAGCATTTCCCACCATTGGATACGTTTGGAAGGGCTCTACCTTTTTGAAAATGTCATTGTCACAGATGTGAGTTAACAATTTATCATTTTTCTCCTCACTATGAAAAAGCCACTGAACACGGCACAGTTTTCAATGACTATTCGAAGTTAACTTATTGTGTATGAAACAGTACAGTGTTTTGCACTGAAATCATAATTTTCTCTGTGGAAAAAATCTGCATAGAAAACAGCATTTTTTGTACAGAAATGTTATTTCTGGCAAAGTAGATGCAGCTTCTGTGAAGAAAATTCCATTGTCTCAAACAAATGAACAACCCCACCATGCTGATTTTTCGCTCAGAATAAATTCTGAACTTTGAAGATTCCGTAAGCTTCTTCTTATCAAGATTTCCTAATACTCAAGAAACATATTATTAGATCATTTTTGAATATGCTCACTAGGGCTGTTGGGGCTTGCATATGAGGAACATTGGGAGGGTTCCATGTTTCATATCTCTGGGCTACCTCACTGCAATGAAATTAACTGAGTAGTCTTGAGATGAATATGTAGGAAATTAAAGATTGTGTTCTATGCACACTTACCAGGAGGGAGACCTACTGAACACATTGGGATTTTCTTTTGACTCAGCTGTATAGGATCAATCTGAAATTGAATATAACAGGCAAAGGAGGAATTCCAAATGCAACTGTAATCCAGTTCTTATAAATTACTGACCCACACCACACACACACACACACACACACACACACTTCTTCCAGAAGACTTCCTGAAAGTGAAGCAACTCACCAAACCCATCTTTCATGTGAAATGCATTTGTAGTGTAAATATGAGTAAAAAGTCACCGTTCATGACCCTGTTTCCTCTAATTACTAATAGCAACAGAACCCAAAGAATCAAGTAATATCTTAGTGTGACAGCTTAATAAAAATAGATTAATAAAAAGGTAATGCTGATAAAAATAAGGACTTGGTCTACTTATAAAAGTCATAGTATTTTGGCAGTTAATATGTATAGTTCTTTTTTTGTTTTGTTTTTTAAAAGAACTCATTGGAATTCTGCAGGTATAAGAACATCCCTGCATTAATTTATATCAGACGCTTGACTTTATTTTGTCTCTTTTTCCATAATCAAGAGGGATTTGATACTTGTAGTATAACTTGTGTAGGGCATTTACACAGACAGAATACTACTCTTGTAATATAATAGTGATAACTCCCAGAGTAGCATCAAGGCATATCCAGAAATAAATACTGTATACTTTTTTTTTTTTTTTTTTTTGCAGCTACCTTGAATTCTCCTTGATATTTATGAGCCCAGGAGAAGTTTATTCCCTCACACACTTCAGAAAGTTAAGGCTTGCATATTTAGAAGTAGCTGGAGTGTGAATGTAAATACCAATCCATTCTGGGGCAGTTTATTAGAATACTAATGCATCAAGATGTTGCAAAGACAGGTTTAAGGTGTAGGGACGCTCCAGGGCAGTTATACCATGATGTAGGCTGCTCACCTGTTAAATATGGTTGGAATGGTTTGAACACACACCTGCTATCCTGAAGATGAATGTATGGGTTGGCTTCTACCCTACTTCCCTTCCTTTACAATTTTGCATCTCTTTTCATCCTTGATGTATGCACAAAAACTCTAACACATCTGAAACTATTTGCCATATCTGTTCCTATGTACTTCCAAAATCCCTTCTTTTCAAATAATGCGAGCCTAGCAAAGCTAATAGTTCAGGCGATGAAAGCCCTGCAAAATATCACAATATGTTGCCTGTGGTTCTTACATCTGAACCTAGTGCTGCAAAATTACCCAAATTAATTGTGACTTGTGTGGTGAATGAATATACCTTTTTGTTTAGACAATGTTGAATGTACTTCTCAGTGTCTTGATCAAAGGTGAATTTTCTTGAATATTTTATATGCAACATTGAATGCTTGGTATTTTCTCCCAGAATATATGCAGAAATTCCTAGGTGATGCCAGCTTCTTTTCTATGAGTTCTTTATGAACCCAGATGTAGTCATGTTTACAGTAGAGCTGTTAAAACAAAACTCCCATTTATTTATTTATTTACTTTTGTGTCCGGTGGGGGCGGGCACTGTAACTGTAACTAACTAACTGTAACTGTAACTGTAACTAACTCTAGATCCAACCTGACAGGATATTCTAGGAGCATTGTTTCTAGGAGCTCTCTTTTCAGAGTCTTTTTATCATGATCACAAGTCAAATCGAAGTTCCTTTTGAAAGAACTACAAGAATCAGGAGTTTATAGTCCCCAAAAGTAACTTTTCAAAGCTCCACATGTAAGGCCTTATAGCAAAATATTATATAAAACAAAATGGGACATGGCATTTCTTTTGTGCTTGGCAGGACTTTAGCAGTGTGGATAGCTACCAATTAATCACAGTTATTGCAGCCTTCAGAGCTAGTGTGGTACAGTTATGTGAGTGAATATTGGACTGTGGCTCTAGAAACCAGAGTTTGAATTTCCACTTAGCTATGGAAACCCACTTGGTGATCTTGGGCAAATTATACTCTGAGCCTCAGAGAAAGGCAAGGGGAAACCCTTTCTGAACAAATCTTGCCAAGAAAAATCTGTGACACGTTCACCTTAGCATCACAATAAGTCAGAAATGACTTGAAGGCACACAATAGCAACAATGGACATCTTTCCATAACCAGATCAACCCTCTGTGTACGGGAATACAGAGATTGGAAGCCTCCGTATATCAAGATCAGTCTGTCCATCTGGTCCAGTATTTATATACTTAGCTACCAGAAGATTTCCTGATGCTAACAATGTTCCTTAACTTATATAGCTGGAAAGCCAGAGATTGAATCAAGCTCCATCTGCAAGCAAAGAGTGTGGCTATGGCTCATTCAAGCCTAGCAACAGCTAGTTAGATTATTTTCAACCGCCAACCCCCTTGCTTTTGAAATCTTCTCCTTTTCAATAACTTTTGGGAAGTACCAGGAGAAGCAGAATTTGTAAGAATCCCTCAGATAGCATGGCCACTGAAGCAAGGGGTGCAGGTGGGAGGTTGGGGTGAGTTTACCAAATCTGTGAAAGAGGGACATCTGAGTTCCAGGCAATTTCCATGTTTGCTGTCTGACTAGCAGGCTTCAGGAGGTTTACTGAAATTTCTTCTTCCCAACCTCCATCGCTCACACTCATTTCCTTGCCAGACTATGATTTCCTCTGCTGGCTTCACCCCCACTTTTCACTTTGCAGTGGTGAACCACTTGTAGCCACTGAAATACAATCTGCTTCTGTTATAGAGGAACCATGCACATGGAGTCTCCAATATGCCTTTGCTTTTTAATCTGACTGTGTGTTGATTCTGTTGGGAAGCTGAACAGTTGACTCAATTTTTCTCTGCATGATGTGGCCATTCCTTTTCTCTCAATGTTGTTGCCTATTGTATGGACTTGATTCAGTGCCACAATTAAATATCAGAGCAAGAAAACATCAGATTAATTACGCTCAGCTGTTTATGCCACCTGCTAAATGCCAGCCACATCTGAACTATTACTGAACAAGTAGAATGGATGTCACCATAGAAGGCTGACCTGTTGGCGTATCATACATTTCTTCTCAGTATGCTACGTGCTTACATTTGTGGAAAGCACATTTTTCACTTAATACACAAAAATAAACACAGAGTGAACCCAATGCAGCTTGGTAGACTGAAGCGTGCCTACTGCATCCTAACCCAATTTGCAGGGTTTAACTGAGATGTTTCATGCAGAGGAAGTCTATGTGAAGAAGAGTTAAGGGTGCAAGTCACAAATCATCCCTTTTGAGTTGGCAATCACTAGCCTGTTTCTGTCCGAGAAGAAGAAATAATTCTGCCTCTCTTTGTGTGAGAGAAAATTGTGTGAAGTATACAGCAACAGTATAAAAAGACTTGTTCTTTTGCTAAGGTTGAACCTGCTTCACCTGAGAGTCCAATCTATTGGATTTAGCTGTTTTTCCGTCACAGTTAAATCAATCTATATTAGACAGGACCTGACTGGGCATATTTTAAATACAGCATTAATTCTTTTAGTGGAATCAGACACACACTAAAGAAAAGTGTCTATGAAAGTTCCTGTATTAACTTTTCTCGTGTTTCTGTGGTAACCAGAAAAAGAAAAAAGGGGGAGGGGGAATTACAGTTCTATCCCCATAACATACATCGATAGATCCAGAGTTTTTCTGTTAGCATTCACTGACTTGTGTCTTTCTGTAAGGTTTTTGTGGAGGTCCCAACCTTAGAGAAGTGGGGAGAAGTTGAGGTTCGTGATGGTGAGGAAGAAGAGGAGAGGAATGAGATCTGATGGTCCTAATGCTTTTTTCATGCACACTTCATGATGCTGACATGGAAAGAAATGCTTCCAAGTGCAGCTAAGTGAGGCAATGTGGTGGCTGTTTGTTAGCTGTTTGTTCTCCCCCTGTGGGAGGAGAAAAAGATCTGGAATTCAATTCTGCCAACATTTATTCCTCACCAGCGAGAGCTAAACAGGACTATAGATACTTAAAAGCAGACTTCCCTTCTTCCATCCACTTTAGGTTTACAGTTTTAAAAAAAAATAACACTGAGACAATGTTCGGAAACAGCACAAAGATGCAGCACCATGTTTTGCTCTGGAGAAATATGTTTGTCTTTGTCCTTTCTCAGACTGTACAATTTATTATTAAATTATTATTATTATTATTATTATTATTATCAAACTAAGTGATTTTAGACATTAAAATTCAAAGATCTCATTCATAAGAATGGGGCATTAGGAAGGAAAGACTCGAAAGCCTTGTTAAGCACAACTGAGGTCTTTGAATTGACCTCATTATGTGGTTTGAATCTATATTCCTCCTTTTAGTTCACTAACTAAAGCTCCAGTTCAGCTAGGGACTGAAAAAATAAAATAATGTGTGAATAACATACCAAGGAAGAAAATGTCCAACATAGTTAAAAGGCTCCTTAAGTTTTGGAAAACTGCCACTTAGGTATGTTCATAGGAGGCTACACAGTTACATGGATAAAGATTAATAATTTCTTTTCATAAATTCTGTAGCAACCAGGCCTCAAAGCTCAGTCTACTCATACATTATATGATCTGCTTTAATAGAGAAGATTGGAGAACAGATGTTCTCTCCCCAGGCTTTCCTTCACAGGCCAGAATTTTGTGTCTTCGCCTGTTCTCCAGCTTCCACTATAAAAACATTTAATAGTAATATATGTATGTAATTAGGCTTTAAACCCTGAGTCTACCAGCACGATAGGGATGGTAGATGTGTTTGATGCTTTGGAATGGCTGGAAAGTTGATACATGCCCTCCTGTCGAGCCACCTCATGTATTTTGTAATATTAGCTTTGAACTTTTATCTTGTTTCATGTCTGTATGCATGTGAGTGTGTATATATGTTTGCATGACTGTAGAGGAGCAGACATTACTGAGGAGAGCAAAATTCAGCAAGTGTGCAAAAGATGTATACGAGGGGGCATCCTAAAGTTTTAATTATCACCTTTAAAAAAAATTGACGGAAGGTTTGTCTTGATTTGTAGTTGTTAATTTATCTCTACGTAGGTACCATCCAGATTGACACATTTTCCCAGCATTTCTCGACCCTCCGAATACCGTTATTGTAGAAGTCTGCAGATTGAGCCTTACGAGGATTTTACACTTTAGTCACTTCTGGCGCAGCCTGTCACAAAAATAAAGGATGCAATGAGATGATTTTCTCAATATCATGCACTTAGGAACCAATTGTGACACTGACAAAGTTTTGTCAATAATAATAACTTCCGGATGATAATTATTACATTATGATACTCCTTCATAAGGCACAATCTGGAAACTTCTACAATATCAGGTATCCAGAGGTTCAAGAAACGCTGGGGAAAATGTGCAAATCTGGATGGTGACTACATAGAAATAAGTTAACAACTACAAATCAAAACAAACTTTCTATCATTTTTTTTTTATATAAAGGTGATAGTTAAAACTTTAGGATACCTCCTCGTACTTTATTGTTCTCTTTTGGATGGGTTCCAAAGCACTCTTCTTGCGCCCTGTTAAGGAGTTAACAATGGGCTTGTAACATAACTTAGTCTAAAAAGGCTCTTGAGTTAAAACATATTCATACTCCACTTCACCTGTGCCAATGGGCTGGAAGCATTATTATTATGTTCTTCATTCTGTTTATGCTGCATCCAACCTCCATAGCACTCTGAGCAGCACACTGGCCCAGAGCTATTCCTTCAGTGACAGAGCATGAACCCACATTCTCAATACCTCTGTCTCAGCCTAAATTCAAATACCAGACCTAACTAGAATAGACACAGTGAATTAATGGAACTTTATTGATCAGGCATCAATTGTTTCAACAGGACTGCATCTGCACTGCAAAAATAATCCAGTTTGACATCAGTTTAACTGTCATGGCTCAATGCTGTGGAATTCTGGGAACTGTTGTTTGTTGTGGCACAAGAGAAGGCTAAATGTCACACAAACTACAGATCCCAGAATTCCATAACATTGAACCATGGCAGCTAAAGTGGTGTCAAATGGGATTATTTCTGCAGAGTGGGTGCAACCCAGGACTATTCTAGGTGGGACTAACTGTCACATTTAGGTCAGCAGTAATATTTAATGTTGGTCGTAGGCCATATTTTTTCCACTTGCAAAACAGAGGCCCTACACAGGTGGGCACTTTGGGGCACCTTTGCAACATACTAGGGTTGCCCGGGAGCGGAGTGAATAGACATTCAGCCCCTCTATAACATGGCCAGGATGTCATCACTGCCCAGCACCATACAGGTGGCATGCGGAGTGATGACGTCACAGGTGCACAGCAACAAATGGAGCTGCACACCTGCGATGTCATAGGTGCGCCTTATGGCACTTTTTGTATATTAGAAAGAATTTCATTACTACATTCAAGAAAAGAAATGATTATCCAAGGATCAACCCTTCTGTACCCAAATGCACTAATCTCAGGGTACATTTGATTGACTTAGTCTACATGAAGTAAGGACTATGTGCATTAACTCATCATGGGCAGATTGTCAGTGATACTGAGCCATGTTGGCTGGGGGATTCTATGAGATGTAATCTGAAAAAGGGATTCTTTTCTATGTCTGCACAGATTCATTTCCCCCTATGAAACTGGAATGATATAGTTCTAGGGAATGAAATGATAAAGAGTGGAGAGCTGTTCATTTGCTTGTTGTGTAATCATAAGTGACTGTCAGAACATCCGGGACCTTTGTTTTTCCATTCAATGTTTTATTTTATCATCTAAGCATATGCTAGTTCTCTGCATGATCTTCTCTTCTCCCTCCCCCTGCCAAAGCATGCATGGTGGCCTGCTTTCCACCAAAAATGATAATAATCATAATTCAGAACAGATGTGATAAAGAAAAACTTTGTCACAAGCTTACTGTAATTTTGCTGTGGTTTAAAATGTGGCAAGACTAACACATATTTTCATACTCTTAACATGGGTTTTTAATATTTAATGTATAAGCTGATGGACCCACTTGTTCCCATGTGACTTATGCTTATTGTACAATGCTGACTTCTAGAACTCCCCTGATTGCTGCTGGAGTGATTGGTGGACTCTTCATCATCGTCATTTTGGGCTTGACTTTTGCAGTCTACGTGAGGCGCAAAAGCATCAAAAAGAAGAGGGCCTTACGAAGGTTCTTGGAGACCGAGGTGAAGATATTTTCCTTTCATTTTCCCACATAGAAATTCACTCATTCATTTCTCCCTTCCTTTGCCTAAATTATTGTCATGTTTCTATACTAGAAGTAGGAACTATTTGGGACACTATCTATTTCTAGCCTTCAAATCCTACCAGTCCTAGCCTGATGGATGGATGGATGGATTGACTGATACCTCACCTTTCTCCCAAGGTTGGGACACATCAATGAGAGATGATGAAGAGCCATCATGCCCTATGCACTGGCCCAGTATTAGCGATATTTGTGAAATTCTTCCCATCCAAATATTTTGAAAGTACCACTGCCAGTGTATTACTCAAAACCATAAGGTGGTGAGTTCAATAACAACAAAAGGGCTCAAGCTCGACTCAGGCTTGCATCCTTCCGAGGTTGCTAAAATGAGTACCCAGATTGTTGGGGGCAAGTAGCTTACAGTTGTAAACTGCTTAGACACTGCTTAGGCAGTATGATGCGGTATATAAATGAAGCTGTTTGTTTGTTTGTTTAGGTATTCATTCTTTTATTTTCAATTTCCCAGTTTGTGTAGCTTTCATCCCCCACCACCCACTACACTGTGCCCTTCCCTTACACTGAGAATCTGTTCCAGATGCTTGCGCCCCATTGAAAACAATGTGTGTGTTCGTGGTGCCATGTGGCACGCATGCCACAGACTCACATGCCATATGTTCAATTGTTATGCGGCTTCAACATAAGCTTGCAGTTGCGTATAGTGCATCTGCATATGGCGCGGGCACACTGTATTTTCTGCTCTACCTATTAGTCCAGGTTTTGAACAGGACAAAACAGGACAAAACATGAAATTAACTGAAATTTGGAACATAATTGCCACTTGACATATAAATAACATAGAAAAACACCAAAATGAGTCATTGAGTAACAGTTGCCATCTTGGGGGGAAAATCGTTGTTATTCTGTGAATATGGAAACAAATGCCGCCTGATTTCTGTATCTGCTGAGACAATGATTTTTGTGTCTGCAAATTGTTGTATTATTTATGCTATGTATGACCTCTCTTTGTCACTCATCATGACAAGACCAGAGAAGGTCTCATCCTGGTCTCAGGCTACCACAGCAGTTCAGCGATCACTACAAGGGGTCTACTCCAAAATTTTAATGTCTTCATCTAGAAAGAAAATATGAAGCAAAAGACTGAAATCTTCAGGTCAAGATTTTCTTCCAGTTTTCACCTGAAATTTAATCTGCTCTTCATGTTTGAAGTTTCTTCAAATAGTAACATTTGACCAACACTAAATTTACAGCTTGAATCTGTGCTTCTGTGGGAAATAAAAAAACAATTCTTCCATCAAGCAACCAAATGCTATGGGATGGTGAATATGTTACTTATTGTAGTACATTTTGGAGATTATTGTGGACCTCACTATTTTCATGAGAAATGACATCAACCTCAAGTTTTCAATTTTTTGGACATTCTTCCTGAAGGTTTTCATTAGGAGTGTCATCCTGAGGGGTTTCATCAGCAATATCTTTTTGTACCTTTGTTATACTGTACTACCTTTTCCTATATAGCAATCCTTTTTCCTTATTTTTTAAAAAAATATTTTGCTATCTTTTTATGTTTATCTATCTATTTTCCAATTATAAGCACTATCATTTGGAAGGTTATCACAATGTATCTCCTTCTCTACATCAGTTCTGGCCATAGCATCATGAAAAGTTTGTAGTGTTGTACATAATAGACCTCCTTGTCCACCTCATTTTCTAGTGCAAACATTGAGATGGAAGATGTTATTGGAAACTGCAGCCACTAATATTCAAATCTATTTCATTCTTACACTGTCTACTAACAGACCTATTTTATAGCCAGAACATTAATACCATGTCATTTCATACCATGTTTCCCCAGAAATAAGACAGTGTCTTATATTAATTTTTGCTCCCAAAGAAGCTCTAGGTCTTATTTTCAGGGGATGTCTTATTTTTCCATGAAGTAGAATTCACATTTATTGTTAAACAAAAAAAACCCCCAAACATTTATTATATACTGTATATATAGTTATATATAAAAACTTTGCTAGGTCTTACTTTCGGAGAAGGTCTTATATTTAGCAATACAGCAAAAACTCTACTAGGTCTTATTTTCAGAGGATGTCTTATTTTCGGGGAAACAGGGTAGCATGGAATGATAACTGAGAAGCTTATGCCTAGGCCAAACTAAAACTGTTAGCTGTTGAATACTGTCTTGTGGAAACCCTTTAGTTTAGGAATTTACATGCTGATGTTAAAAATCTTGTCTGAAAAAGCAGGAATTAGAACTGAGTGGTCTGCAAGAGCAAAGAAGAGGGCCAATTTGTTTTCCTACCATGTTTTCCCCATCAGAATAAAGCAAAGAGCAAAGAATAGTTCGCTATTTCTTTAATATTTAGAGAGTACAGAGAAACAAACAAGCTTTGACTAAAAAGATCATTCAAAGATAGGATCCTGGATAGGATGAGAAGATTTCTGCTCATCTCATTTGGTTGTTTTCCCTGTATTCAGGAGGATTTCTGCGATTTGGGATTCATATTGTTGTTATGTCGATTTCTTTATAAGTTACTAATGTGTCTCTTTGTGAATGTGCATTACCCACAATATTGCACAAAACAATGGATGTTACTGTTCAATCACACCAAACGTGTGAATCAGTGTGTGTGTGTACTCACGTATATGAATGATGAATAAGAGAATGAGAATAAGAAAAAAATGGTGGCAAACTGCATATGCAGCACAGTGAACAAAGGTTGAAAATCAAAAGCAGAATAATAGAAAAAGTAGAATTTTAAAATAAAAGCAATGTTGCTCTTCAACCAGCCAAATAAACAATTTATAATCCTCAAATTGAGGGAGATGGTTGGATGGGAATTTCATCAGTATATAGTACATAAGATTTTAAATTTTAATCTGGCTTTTGATTTAGGGGAACAGAAAGTTAAAGAACTTTAATACATATTATATTCACTGCTTCTTTTTCATATTTACATGTTCTTAACATATTCCCATCTGAGCTGTTGGGAGGTAAGATAGACTGCATAATGGTGATGATGACAGATACTGCAAATATTATCTTTCAAACTTCATAGATATCGTATTGTTACTCTCCTAACACACACATTTATTATCTGACATACATCTTGATGCTTGAAAGTTAATCAGGGGAAGCAAAGTGTAAAAATTATTGTGTCAGGCTTATGTCTATGCCTTTGCTCTTTGCTCTTTGTTTTTGTTCTAGATTAATAAAGTAATTCCCAGTTCCCGATAATTTTTGCCTGCACAGCATAGTCTGTATTCAAGTAATTAAGTAGTCCACAGTGTTCACAGAGGCATGATAATAGTACTCAAATGGCAGCACGTGGAGCATTTAGCCCTGCAAACAGACACTTTGAAACACTGCAGTGGTTTCAACCCAATTTGAGCTGGAGTAACCCTTAATTATTTTCCTTATCCTGGGAGAAGACAGGCTATTTGTCAGTGTTTAGAAGCAAGTCTTTTCTCATTTTTTTTTACAGAAATACATATTTGATTTCAAAAGCTCCACACATTGCCAACCAATGCATTTTTTTAATTGAATTTCATTCACGTGGTTTGTTGGATTACAGTTCATATGTACAAGACATGGAAATGTAACGGAATAGCAATTCATAATTGCTTTCAACATATACTAGAGATCCTTAATTTAATGAAGAATGTCTAACTCACCAAGTCCACAAAATCAACTTCCTTTTGAGATTATCCAAAATTTGGATGAGTGAATGTTTTCTTCAAAAGATAATAGAAGGTGGTGCCACTATTAAGTTTTTAACAGTGCTGGCTGTTGTTGTTTTCCTGACTATGTTTCAGTAACCTTGGAGTTTTTATTGTATTATTTTTCAAAATGTAATTATAACAGTCAGACTTGGGGCCAGATGAAAAGTGGTTTTATAAATAAATATTTATCTCTGGAACAAAATAGTTGAAATAACTGATGATGGCAATTACTGAATCTCATCTACTGTTAGTTTATTTATTTGGAGTATTTATACTCCGCCCTCCTACCCAGACCACGCTGGTAGTAAATGATGGTATCAAATGTTTCCTTTGTGATCTCATATCAAGTGGATTTTACAGAACCATTAAGCCCAGTTAAATCCTGAAATTCAGGACAACATGCCATAATAAAAGGTGTTCTTTAAAAATTCGATTACCCTTTTGTTCTGTACAAATTTCACAGCCAATAGGATGAATGTTTCATTGCAGGGTTGTTATTTGTTTGATTTGTCAAGTTACACATTATAGTTCAGTCTTTCTCATAGCTGTAAATGAATATTAAATATGTTGAGATCTTTCCTCAGATTATTTGTTTACTACTTTTTATGTAGGATACAGCCCTACCATATTTAAGCATATTATCAATGTATTTCACAGGATAAACTTAACAGCCCTTTTAGTTTCTTTTGTGGAATTATTCCGATGTAATTTGTTTAATTTTGGCTGGATCATTGAGGAGTCAATGTCCAGCATGAGAAAGATAGATAAAAATAATGTTTGTATGCGTAAAATTCAAAATTCTCCATTATTGCAGTGGAAATTTGATTACCTAACCAACAAATGTTTGCCTCCTGTTTTCCATCCTATGTACAAATAAAAACTCCCGTTTCCCTTTACAGTTGGTTGAACCCTTGACACCTAGTGGCACAGCACCCAACCAGGCACAGCTCCGCATTCTGAAGGAAACTGAGCTAAAGCGTGTCAAGGTCCTTGGATCTGGAGCCTTTGGAACTGTGTATAAGGTAAGTTCCTGTGCTGTAGTTCATCATCAGGGTTTCCTTGGATGAAATCATGTTTCTTGGGTGAAAATGTCAGTATATCAGGTATAGGGAGAGGGAAAGTAATATGTGCAGAGAACTCCATGAAAATGACTACCATTTGTTTCTCAGATAAACACTCACTACCCAGACCCAGAGGCAATTGGTGCTCACTGTTAGAGCAGACGGCAGGGTCACCATAGTTGGAACAAACTAGATTAGGTGTCCCTCCCATCCTCTTTATTTGAACAGATCCTAAGGGCACTGAGGCAATGCATTACATTTCCCTAAACTGAACAATAATGTAATTCAGAATGTTTGGGTGTTGTAATTCTCTTTGACATGATGGTGTGGGGAAAAGACATGTGGCTTCTACCATCCCTTACAACTGGCATAGAGAAAATGTATTTCATGAGCCACATGCAGCTGCCTATGTCAGACCTGCCAGCCACCTAGTTCCAGCCACCCAATCCACCCTCCTCTTTTACATTAAAAGCACACAGATGTGACACTGGGACACTTTTTCTCTCTTTCAAAATCTATCAACCAACCATGGGCAGTGAACAGCCAGGCTGTACCCTCCAGCTACCATCTTAGGTGCTGTTTTCATGATGGGTCATCAAGGCCAGGAGAAAGGAAAAAGGCCCGGTAAACACCGCCAGGTAGCACCATCCTGGCAGCGATAGAAGGGCTCAGGAGTATGCACTAAGTGCATGTTCTGGAGCCCTATGATGTGCGGGCGCCGCTGCTATTGAGTGGCACTGCCCACACTGGTGTGTGTGTTGATGACGTGTAGGCGTCTGAACACCCACAGATCTCTTACAGGAAGCAGGATCATGAGGGCTGCAGCACTGCCCTTACAACGTCACAAAAAGGAGCCACTCTAGGCAGCTCCTTTTTTGCTGCACAGTGGTGCCTCGCCATTTGGTTGGTGCAGCAACACTGTGCAGCAAGGAGGGGTGGCTTTTTCCCACCCATCTGCCTCGGCCCAAAATTCACTATTCATCTGGTTAAGGTCTGGACATATCTTGGTAAGGCTCACTATTTGGCCCATTACAAATGTTTGTTGTTTGTTTGAAAACAATCAGAAATTTCTTCTATATTACTAATTTGAAGCTATTTTTTCCCCATCTTTTCCAACGTGTTAGGGTGTTTGGGTTCCAGAGGGAGAGAGTGTGAAGATTCCTGTGGCTATTAAAATTCTGAATGAGACAACTGGCCCAAAAGCCAATGTGGAATTCATGGATGTAAGTAATGGATGTCCAGTCTCCATGTTGTATTGTCTATGTATGTTGCTAGTGTTACTCTAACAGCTCTTCAGTTTCTTGTGCTAAGTAGGGGAAATACTTGTAGAATAATCAGCCTCGGACGGCCAAACTCCCCAGACAGAAATTTCTCATCGACTTTTCCCTCTTCCTTAAAATGCCAGTTCTTCCTGAATTTGACACAAAGCCTATGTTTCACAAACTCATTCAGCTCAGAGTCTGTCTTTTAAGATTACTTTACTACTAAAGCTTCCCACAACACAGAGGAGACTATGCTTGCCACTAGTGAACAGCAGACATTTTTTCACATAGGACTCTTTCAAACAGGGAGGAATTTCTCCCAACTCCGAATGGAGCCAATGCGGATTTATGTAAATTCGCTTGTTTAGCGAATTTACATGAACCCCTGCTCCGTTCGGAATTACTTCCCATTACCCGAAATTAACCCCCTCCTGTCCGAATTTGCATGCGAAGCTTTAATTCGCAATAAGGTAAAACCCATGATTGCATTCGAATTGGCTTCCCTCCTGCCCGAATTTGCATGTGAAGAGTTAATTTGCAATAACATAAAACCCATGATTGCATTCGAATTGACCTTAAATTATACTTCCAATTTAGCCTTGTATGAAAGAGTCCATAGTTACATAGGTATACACATATGCATCCAATAGTGGATCAAAGATGAGCCTTTGCCACAGAATATTCAATCCATACTGGCCCTGACTGCTCGAGATCATCTGCTTTAAGACCATATCCCACCTTGGAATTTCATCATTCATTCTAGGTGCTTTAAGACCTTGCAAGGGGATTGGAGCAGGCAGCTTCAACTGGCCTCAGATTAGCAGCTGTCAATCCTTTGAATGATAAAATATGATTTAGTCACTAAAAAATAAGATTTTGAGGTTCTAGTACTGTCTCCCACCCACTCATAACACTCCTATAAGACTTTGAGGACTTGAATTTGGGCATTATACCTTTGTTAGTTATACAGATTAAGGATGCCCCTGGACATACAGAAAGATGTAGTTGCTAAGTATGGCCTCCAAAGTTGAAAAAAAAAAGGATTTAACTTACGGTGTCATACACAGTCATTTCTTTTCATCAAATAGGATTTTATATTCTACATCATGTTACCTGCACCAACTCTGGCCCTTATGGACACAAACACCCTATCTGCTGTTTTCCGTGATTTGGAAATCAAGAGAGAGGGTAGACAGTAAACAAATGACTCTGCATTACATTTACACTAAGAAGCTAAACAGAATGCAAACTTTTATGTTGATTACGTTTATGTTGAAAAGAAGATGTTTATTTTAATTGTGTTAATTCTAACTTGGTGTTTACACTTATATTATATTACTGCATTACAATCTTTTAGCCACATTCAAGTAAAATAAATTCGATTTCATGGATTTATTTCCCCATGTGCTTTGAGCTTTTATGACAAAGAAATACACACTGGAAGAATGCATGCAAGAAAAATGTGTTACCTATCACTATAAACAATCTGCTTTGGTCTCATATTGGAAGAAAAGTGGGATATAAATCTATGTAAGTAAATAAATACAAATTATGGGCTGAGACAGATGGCCCAAAAGCAGTGTGGTGGCAGCAATACTAGGGTTCCAGACCATGCAGCAACTGCATGGTCCGGAACCCTAGTATGTAACGGTGGTAGTGCCCCATCCACATGGGCATCACCATCTTGATTTATCGGACTCATAGCATCTGTACATCACATTGGCACACTCGTGACAGTCTGACCCGGACCTATAAAACAGATCTTCCACCTCTCTCATTTGTTGAGAATACTCAAAGCCCCAAAGACACCCCAGTCACTCCCAACAATATTCCACAACAGTTCTCAGAAATCATTTCAAGAAACAGGAGCACCAACTACCATAGTTCTCTTCAAGTTCTTATACATTTCTACTGATTTCTGCATTGTCCATGTGTTTGCTTATTGCAGTCTTTCTCCAGGGACTTATGCCATCTTTTTTCATCTCCAAACTCCTTTCCTTAGGTTCCTGCTCACTTCTTTCTCCATATGTACTTCTGTTCACTCACTCTTGTCTTTTCCCTCTTTCATGTACTCTCTCCATTCCTTTCTCTCTTGCCCTCTATTCCCTTTTTCTTGCCTCATCTTGTCTTATCACATGTCGAGTCTTTGCTTCCTTTCCCCATATTTCCTGCACAGGCACGTCCTCCCTTCTCAGGGATTTCTCTGCCATACACAACAGAGTACTATAGCCTCCTTCTTTCTGCTCCCCCTCCACTGTCCTTTTCTACTCACTGCTGTGCCCACTGCCATCCACTATGGAATGAAAATTTCTGATGAGGACAAGGATGTGGCAAAGGAAGAAGCCAGTTTTTCTCCTATATGAAAGCTGTGGTTGGCTACAATAATCAGGATACTAACTACATTTGAATAATGCAAAGCTGCTTAAAGAATGGTGTTAGTTCACAATCCATTGTACAGTTCAGCATATTGGTAGTTTGTCCTTAAAAACCTTGACAGCGTGAGGCCAGAGCATATGAAAGGTTGCCTTCTCTAACATAAATCTGCTCATACCCATGGTGAGATAGTTTTATTTCTTTTGAGGCATGGAGGAATGAATGAAGAGTGACACATTATCATGTCTTTTCTGAAAAGCCTACTCCAAGAATTCTCATTTCAGAACTAAACAAACAGAGCTCACTCGAGTTACTTTTTGGTTCAAAACTTCAAAAAAAAAAAAAAAAAAAAAAAAGAAAAAGAAAAAGAAAAGAAAAGAAATAAAAATAAAATCCACCAGCATGGAACTCTAAGACTTGCAAAAGGTAACTTCCAAGCGCTACAAATGAGAATCTCTGTGATACAAGCCTTGCTGTGGAGGTAGACACAGATAAGCACCAGATAGACATGGACACACACTAGAACATCTTGTAGTCACACAGATAGAATTGTACCAAAGACTATCAACAATTCTAGATGAGAATGCTATCTCTAATATTATTTATTATTTATATTATTATTTATTAGGGCACACTAAGCTGTTCCTAAAAATTTGGGTTGTTACTTAGACACTTTTGATAATTTTGCCTTTGTCCTTTATTGTGATCTAGGCTAGGCTACTGGGACCTCATTTAAATAAGCATCTTGTTACAGATTCTTCCTCTTATAAGTCCAGGATAGCTTGAACTTTTCCTTTCCATCTGATAAGTTGATATTTCTCTTTGACGGCATGTGGAAGGAATAAAACAGCATGTAATATGGTAAATGTTTTACTCCGAGTTATACGTCTAAATGCCTTTTTAAAATTTAGTCCATTAGAGCAACAGCACAAAAGATATGCAAGAGTGAATGCCTATTATTCTATGAAAGACAAAGAGATTAGCAGTAGGAACATTTGCTTTTTGTTAAATCTTTTAATGGTGGCAAAAAGGAAATGAAACCAAGGAGTGCTTTGTGACCAGTTGGGGCCCTTTTAAATGCTACACTGCTAAAGGAGAATAGGCCATGGCAATTTGGCAACTCAGCTGTCATTTCAGTACCCTTGAAAACTTTCTAATGTATCCATAATGACTTTAATGACATAATGCATCATGCTAGTACATGATGTGGGCAGCCCCCTCCTATATTTCTCTCAACAGGGAATGCTGAACAGAGTAGCAAAGAAAAATCCCAGTGCTTCAATGGTGACTCTTCCCCCCCCCCAGCACAGCAAACAGTATTTCTCATAAGTCTTACTCAGAAGTCACTTTTCTTTCCTTCAGCTTTCTTTTACATTGCTTTTTTTTTAAACAAGGATCTTGTGCAATGGACACTGCCTCAGTGTACTAGGCCACAGTTTGATAAATCTTTAAATTGGATACGTCATTTGGATACGTCAATTGGATACGTCATTAAAATAAGAGTGAAGAAACTCATATAAGATTTGCATTTATTCACCATGTAGGCATACCTCAGTTAACAAAGTAGATATGTTCCTGGGTATTATTTATTTAACCAAAAATCAGGTAAATGAGGCACAGATAACATGGAAAAACAGAGATAGGTTCCTACACAACAAAAAAGAAGAGAGTTTCAACATGTTTCAGTAATATATATTTTTTTTAATCTAAGTATGCACATGTTTATGAAACAATCAAATCAAAGTTCGGCCAACAAGAGTTTAGGCACCACAATAATTGTTAAGGTAAGTGAGTTGTCTAGCAGATGAACTTCCCAGGAAAAAAACAAACACTTTCCAACCTAGTCCTGCTCTCCCAAAAACAAGGGATTAAGCTTTCTTTTTTAAAGACCATAGATTTAGAAGTGAGCTGATAATTGTGGCAATGAATTTTGTTTTAATGTAACTTGGATGTGGGGAAAGCACATCCCTAGGTCCCACTTTTGTGGACCCTAAGATCCCTTGGAGACCCTACAATGTCCCTCTCCCTCATGTTTTAAAAATGTTTACCCAATTGTTTAGCACTATTTAATCTGAGAATGATCCCAAACTGCTCGAAAACACATGCAAATGCTGAATTTTCCATTGCAGTCCTCAAATTAAAGAAAAAGTAGCTGTTGTGGGTGAACAAATTTTAAGGTTGCATCTGCACTGCAGAAATAGAACAGTTTGACACCACTTCAACTGCCGTGGATCAATGCTGTGGAATTTTGTGAGAGATCTAGCTTTCTCTGTCAGAAAGTTATAGTGCCAAAACAAACTACAGTTCCCAGAATTTCATACCATTGATCCAGGGCATTTAAAGTGCTATCAAACTGGATTATTTCTATATTGTGGAGGCAGCTGATAAAGTAGCTGGAAATTATGCTTCATTACACTGGAAGCCCAAAAACTGCCACTTTGCCCCTTGTGCAATTGACTATCCTGCTTTCAATAATTCAGCTTACCATAAAGACAGACTAGATTCTTGAGGCAAGTTTTGGCAGGAGGACAAAAGCAATAGCCATATAAGAAAATAACATTTTAAAGCTGGGGATAGTGAGAAAAGATGTCGCTACTGTTTTCTAATGGAATAACCATTATTCCTGGGCTGCAGTCTTTGCTGGCCTGCCTGCCAGGTGATGTAGGTGAAGGAGTCTAAATAACTGGAAACTTAGGAGGCAGTGGTTAGGATAAAGTATGACGGTTACTTGCTATAGGAGCAGCAACGAATAAAGATTTACTGTGCTATATGAAAAAGGGAAGGACACTCTTAGAAACTTATGAATAGGTTTTGTGGAAGTTCTTCAAAGCAACATTAATTTTTGTGTTCTGTGGAGTCCCTCAGCCAGCCTCCTTTCCCCTAATACACAGCAAGTCAATTGACTTGAAGGTGTCATGAATTCCTAACTAGCTATGAGGTTGATGCCAAAAGCTTGTGGCTTATCATCAAAGCACCGAGATATGCTATATATAGTGAAGTGCATTTCTGATTAGAAAGTAAAATAAACTATACAGGATACTAGTAAAGAAGGAAATCAATGAAGTCTGACACTTCTCATCAGGCCATACGCAAAAAAAGTCTTGCATTTCTAAGAAGTGATGTTGCACAAGCTGTAGTTTTATCCAGGGTTTTGATCCACTTAGAAGTTTAATTTAACCTCTGTGCACTTAAATGTTTCATTATCTCTTTGAAAATAATTAGGGACTGGAAGCAGAGGTCCACATGCATAGAGTTCCTTGGGAGTCCCCAAGCTCATTGAGATGAAGACAGTTTGACTGATGCTGGTCAGCCAATATTGGGCCAGAAGCTAATAATAGAAGGCACTGCTGCTTAGCTAGGTGAGGAAGTTAGCTTGGGAAAAATTAAGTGGAAGGGTTTGGGATTTATGATTTGAAATAAATTTCCCATTCTCATTTGTTTCCTGGTAAGAGAGGCTGCACAGGGACTTGGTCTCTTTTATGGTTTTATAATTAAGATCTAGGGGCTTCTTGACTTCGACCAAACATACTGTGGTGCTCTAATATCCCTTAGAAATAGTTTTTCATGACTGGGGAGAGTGTTTTGTTTAGTGATGCATAAAGATAATAAATAATACTGACCAGTGCTTTAGCAGCTGCCACTCCTGCCAAGCATGCAGCAAATAAATTAAGGTGACTCCAAGGGGCCTTGATGGAGAAAATGATTGCCTAGGAAAAGAGAGAAAAATCAGGATTTACTTGGTTTGGTTTGTACGGGCATTTGAGTGAAAGAACTAGCATGCTGTATTTTATATGGCACATGGACAATGATGGTTCAAGTGGTACAAGCAGGTAGCAGAAGTTTTCACAAGGCTGCCACCTTGGTTCACAAAGTCATTGAAATGCTTTCTGCATAAATGCATGATGTAGAGTGTTAACTGCTCTGAGCAATTATAAAGAAAGTAGCATATTGACTAGGGCCCTTATCACAAGACTGTTTTGAGAATATAATCCAGTGGCATTCCGAACACAATCAAGGGGTTTCATGTTATTTCGGGAGAAGTTATCTCATGCAATCGCTGGCAGTGGGGACGCAGTCTGAACACAATCATGGGGTTTCATGTAATTGTGTGATAGGTTATCACATGCAATCGCTGGCAGTGGGGACACAGTCCGAACGCAGTCTGAACACAATCCAAATGTAAGCAAATTTGGTTAACTACCGGATTCGGAAATCCTATTCTTTTCCCAGGCTATCTTTTCTTTCAAAATTGAGCAGAACCCCTCCCATCTAATAACTTTTCACATAATTGTGTTCATTTTTAAATTGACATCACTATCTTTTCTTTCAGAATTGAGGGGAATCCCTCTCGTGTGATAAGGTCCTAGGTGGTGATGATGATGACAATGACTAAATAGTTGTGTGGAAGGACATTTCTGTTATCACATTTCCACTGAGGAATTCCTCATCTCCCCTGGGACTATGCCAGGATGAGCTAGGATTCTTTCAGAGAGCACTGTAAAAGAACTGGTGCATCATCTTGCACTAACCAGAAGCTGGGTGGATTGTGTTTTTGTCAATTTAAGCTATTACACATAGGGAACTTAGTGGAGCAGGGATCTCCAGCAGGAACAGAATCTTCCCTTGAAAGTACAGCATATGCCAGTTGCCTCCAGGTTGTGTCTATTGCTTTCAGAGAGAGAGAGAGAGTTGCTGTGTGTCTCATGGAAATTTCATCCTGTCCCATTCTTGGAGATGTTTGTAAGAACTGATGTTGATATGTTCTGGTTTCTTAGGGTGACCAGCCTTGAAGAACCAGAAACTTGATTGATGGTAAAAAATTAGTTGGTAATTTGTGGGAAAATGTTTCAAAGCCTTGCTCTGCTTATTTCTGCTTGAACTAGTAACAAGCTGTCTACATGTTTACTTTACCCCAGCAAAACTTTATTCTCAGAGTCCGCCCCCCCTCCCCCCCACCCAACAACAAGTATTGTAGAGAATTGAAATTATTACATTTACCCAGAGAAAATGAGAGAAAACCAAGCAACTGGCACTGCGTCATAAATGCCCGAATTATGGTGGGATGGATATTGAGAGCTGCTGATATCTTTGTAGTGAAACTATCGTATTGCTACATTTCATGATGAAACCATGAAACTACTCTACTCTTGCTACTCCTACTTCTCTTGACTAATCCATGTGAATGACCAAATCAGACTTGCTTTATTTATTTATTTATTTATTTATAGCATTTGTACCCAGGGTTTTCGAATATAAACATAGTTCCAGGAGCAGTTTACATAAATCAAATAGAATATCGTGGCATAAGAACAGATTTAAAATGTCTGCAGCCACAAATATAATAAGCAGGTTTCTCTGGAGAAAGCATTGAAGAAACCCGATCACCATACGTGATTAGGTACATTCTCCCGCTGCTGTCTCTCTTCTGTTAAGGAATGTGGGGAAAATTTGTGCCCCTGCCCCATCTTTGACTACTGGTGCCCTCATTCCTCTGGATTCTGCTGGATTGCAGTTTACCAACAGCTGGAGACCCACATATTGGCCACTCTGACCTTAGATTGAAGGGACACACTCCAGCATAGGCTTACAGTTATTACCTGAGCATATAGTGGGGTCCTGTCAAAATAGGCACAGCTTCAGGTATTCGTGTCCTACCTTCAGGTACCTTTAGGTATTCATGCCCTTTAAAGTCAAGGGCCAGCACTTTGAATTGTGCCCACACCAGTGTGGTTTGAGTGTTGGAACAGGACTCTGTAGACCAAGATTTGAATCCCGCCTGGGCCATGTAAATCCACTTGGTGACATTGAACAAATCACAGTCTCTCAACCAAAGCATGGCTATGGCAATCCCTCTCTGAAGAAACTTGATAGGTTTTCCTTAGGGTTGCCATATGTCAGAAACAACTATAAGGCACACAGAAACAAACAACAAACTTGTGCACTTATTTCAGCATTGCTGGAACCTGCTCCCTTTGACCAATCCTGCTAGGAAGATGAGATGTCATATTTTGAACTACAATTTTTGGGCAGTTTCTAAAATATTTTTCTGAATGAAAAGTTACATTATCTCAGCCAAGTTGAAAGCATTACCATATAGATGCTTAATTCTTATCAGTTGTCATGTTTGAGTGGGAAGACTTTGCACTATGAGACAAACTGGAAGTCTGGGAAACCACACACACATGCACACACCCCTCCCTAGGTTTTATATTTCATATAGATAAACCATGTCACCGTTATAGTTCCCATGGTTTTCCACGCAGCCATGTGGAATATCAGTGAAAACTGTAGGAGATACATGGGTGGAATTCAGAAGCTGAAGCAAGCTTGTTTCCACTGCTTCAGAGACTAGAACATGAAATAATGGATTCAAATTACAAGAATGGAATTCCACCTAAACATTAGGAAGAACATCTGGACTGTATGAGCCATTCAGCAGTAGAATAGTCAGAAAGTTAGGGGCTCTTTTTCTTTGGAAGACTTTAAACAGGAGTTGGATATCTTTTGGGTGTTGCCACATCGATCAGATGGGCCCTTTATCTCTGTGAATCTTTGATTCTATTCTGTCTGCTGAATATTACTCACATAGTTAAATCCATGCTCCTTGGAAAAAAACACAAGTAAAGAAAGTGAGAAATCTGAAAAACAAAGACTTTTCCAGCAAAGTTATTTTCAGGAACAGAATCAGTCATACATATCTGGTATACAGAGGGAATAAAGTCATGCATAGAACACCCACCAGACATAAAATTGACAGCTGTTGTTATGTACCTTAAAGTCATATCCAACATATGGCACCCTTACAGTGACCCTATCACATGGTCTTCTTTGCCCAAATTCCTTCCCAGGAGATTTGTCTTTTTCTTTCTCTCAGGCTGAGAGAACGTGACTTCCTCCCAGGTCACCCACTGGATTTCCATTGCCAAGTGGGGATTTGAACCCTGCCCCCCTAGAGTCCTCATCCAACACTGCAACCACTATACCATGTTGGGTCTCAGCATTAATAGCACCTGCAAACTTTTGTTCTTTAGGAGGAAAATGTCTGTCTTCTGATATTTTCTTCAAAACTGCTGTGTGGGATGAAGCTAGAGTTCTCCTGTTAAGTCCCTATGGATTCTGCATTTGTCAGCTCCCTTTAAAAAATTCCTGATGAATAAAGAGAAGGAGATATTTAAAATTAATAAAATGAAAGGCGTAATTACCAAACAATGTCTTTCCTTTATAGTAAAAAAGAAACAGGCAAAGAACATCTAGCTTTAAAGGCTGATTTTTTTTACCCAGAACTCAGCAATTAGTGCTGATGCTTTACAATAAAAAATGGAAAATATATATCAAAGAACTTCCTATTATTTAGGAATTTTCTCTGCATGCCTCAAGCCTTGTATTAGCAATTCAGAGTAGACACACTGGTATTTCAATTTCTAAATGGTAATGTATATGCCAGGTTGCTGTTATACTGATAATAAATGAAGGTTTTATGGGATGCGTGTTAATAATACAAGGTATTATTTTCCTCAGTGTATATATAATGCTTTCCAATATGAGTGCCTTGTGGTTCAAGGTTAACAGTCAATCAAGACATGTCTGATTGAAGTAGAACTGTCTAGATATTAAAGTCAATCAAATAGGATATATATAAATATAATTTGCCAGCTAAGCAATTTTTGAAACTTTATTTTCTAAAGTAGAACTCCTCTCTGGTGATAAATTATTACTTTCTATGTTTCTCATGATAGCAGATTGAACACAAGAACATGATAATGTTCCTTGACTCAATGACTTAGAAATCAGCAGCAAAACAGAAAGAGACCCTGAAAAAAGAACAATGTGTCATTAATCACTGGTTTTTCAATGTAGTAAGGAGCCAAGAATTTAGAAAAGAGGCCACGTTAGGTTAAGGACTTCAAACAGATTTTGTCTGCTATAAATTAGATAGAGTATTAATGCAATGCACGCATAGAGAAAGGTCATAGGAAGTCTGATTCCTAGTGCCTTATCATTATGTAAGAGCAATCTGAACTTTGAACATCTTTCCATTTTAGTCTCAAGACAGACAAATCAACAAATAGAATCCATTGGAGGAATAGAATTCTCACAAATTATATTTACTTAATAGTACACCATATTTCCAGGGCTCTAGAATGATAAAAACTGAAAATCTAGCTGAGTTAGAGTCTCCACAACATTTGTTAGATTAGCTCTGGATATGGGTTTTGTTTTTTTGTGAATATTTTCAACAGTATTCTAAAAGATGCTTACCCACTTCAGCACTTTTTAGACACTCCTCACATTGGCATTGGTGTAATCATTAAATTTTCTTTCTTATCTTCAGTGATAGTAACATATAGATGTTTTTCATTGACTACTAGGGATGTATTGCTTCAGGTTTTCTCCATAAATCATCCACGTGCCAATTTTATACAGGATAAATCCCCAATTACAGTTTTTTCTCTGTACAGGGTGTATAATTTCTGCGTATATCATTTTATGCCCATAAAATCCTGTTTCCTGCACATAAAATGCTATTTTCTGAACAAAACAATCACATGTGAATTTTGTACAGCATGAGTACCAAACTGTGAAGATTCTCACCTGTCCTGGATTCTTCTCATCACAGTTTCACAACACTTGAAAAACATGTTTCCCCCCACAATTCTAAAACTTTCTTCAAATCTTCTTTCCATCTCTACTGGAATCCCATGTCACCTGGTTCGATACATGATCATGATCCTTGATTGTGTGGAAGCACCCATGTCAGTCATCGGAAAGGTGGAAGGTCATTTTCCCTTAGATTAGCAACACCCTGAAAAATCATAGGTGATCTGTGGATCTCTAGATGTTACCTATGACTAATCAAATAACTCTGGACAATTCTGCCTTTTTGCTTTTCATTCTGAAGGTCAGATAATTTGCCACACCAGTCCTGAGCTACTGCTGGTTCTAATAGAGATCATTCTTTTCTTTTCTTTTTAAGACTAAACATACTTTTAAATGCATTCTATCATACTCCTTGAAGAATACTTGTTAGTCTTATTTAATCCTTGATAGCCATTTAACAGGAATCAAAGTCCCTCCTGCATAATATATTAAAATGAACAACTCTTTTTTTTTTTAACCTGTCCTTAATTTCATAAAAGCTGCTGATCAAAATAAATGGGTTCTGGGTCATACCATTAAATATGTATTAGTAGTAACAGTGGGTATTTCATTGATTAAAATCAGTTGGCCTAGGATTTTTTTTTATTTTCTTTAGCTTAGAATGTCTGGTGTTAATTGGGTAGATAAACCATTATTATACTTTTTTTAAAAAAAATACAGCAGCGGCTTGATAACCTAGGTCTTGGTGTTATCTTAACTACTCGCATTATCTTATTGAGGAAAATGCCTGGATCACTGAGCGATGTAATACCAATTTGCTTTGTGATAAGAGCGATATTAGCAGTCAATACCATTTTACAACTGGTTCATTAATCAGGTTGCAAAGTCAAGCCACGCAACAGGGAAAATATTGACTGTTTTCCCATGGAGATAGCAAAACAAGTGCTAGGCTGCTTAAAACATGAACCTTGGACAAATGAGATTTCCTTTAAATCAGTACTTGCTAAGAAAGTCCTCTGTGTTTCTGTATTGAGTGATTATAGCACTCTGAATTATAGAAAGCCATATCTCGCAAAGTGTCTAGGTAATATTGGTAATGTGCCACATAGTTATGTTTTCCCCACCCCATCACTAATATTTTGTGGGCATTGAATATTGTGCATCTAAAAAACTTAGTTTACAATTTGTGTGTGTGTGTGTGTGTGTTATTTGTGTCATTTTTATTTTTTATTTGGTTTTAACAGCTAACAGTATCCTTGCCATCATTTCAATTTAACGGGACCTACACTGTCAGCCTTTTACTATCTTTTGAGACACACTCTGCTTGATTCTACAGCCCTTTTTGGCAAATAAATAATATTTTATTTTGATTTGGAATTGTTACTCTCCAAAGGCTCAGAAATTTTATCCGTGTATTTCTACACAGAGACACACACACACGTGAATGATTCTTGTCCCACAGACTTACAACCAAGCAAACAAAAATCACATGGCTAGGTGTAAAGAGAAGGCATTATAGAGCATAGATCTTATCTATCTGTCTGACTGACTGTCTCTATGTACCGTATTGTATCTTGCCGTATCTACATTTTAAAAAATGATTACTTTCCCAAAGATTTGCAACCAGGCAGACAGAAATCACATGTTTTAGGTGTAGAAGGGAAAACCTTCTACTGTAACTGGGGTCATTTTTAAATAAAATAACATCTGGGAAGGTCATAGAATCATAGAATCTTCCAACTCTATGATTCTATGATTCTATGACCTTCCCAGATGTTATTTTATTTAAAAATGACCCCAGTTACATGTTTTCCACCTGATGCAGCCTACTTCCCTCTTCATCCTGTTTTAATACTTTCACTGAATGGGTGAAGACTCTCCTTTCTATAAATATGTTATTTTGGGGGGGGGGGGGGAAACCACTAGTTATATCCTGTCTAAGCCACTTTTGTTTCTCTGTCTTTAATTCAAGAAAACTGAGTACCTCACTTAACATTATCTCAACAGTCCTTACAACAGCTCTTGTCTGATAGGTCATTTGGCAGATGGGTGGTTGAAGCTGCTGGAGAATGGCTTCCCTAAGGCCTCTGAGTGCACTTGTAAGATAAGAGACAAACCTGAGACTTCACAGCTCACATTCCTATGGTCAAGTTAGAGCCAAATGTGACACCAAGAGAGCCATTACTTTTTGTTGTTGTTCATGTCATTGATATATTCATGTATAAAGCAGGTGGAGGGTCTGATCTTCAGAGTGAAAAGTACTTGAAAGTGGAGAGCCGACATAGGGCAATGGTTTGGACATTGGACGGTGCCTCTGGAGATCAGGGTTCAAATCTCCACTCAACCATGGAAACCACTGATGACCTTGGGCAAGTTACACTTTGTCAGTCTCAGAGGAAGGCAAAAGCAAAGCCCCATGAACAAATCTTGCAAAGAAAATCCTGTGATAGGGACACTTTATGCTAACTGTAAGTCAGAAATTAGTTGACGGTAACGCACCTTTCTCTACCTCCTTATCTTTCTAAGCTCCACCATTCCAGGTACATTTCTCCTGCCATGGCATAGATGCCAAATAACCTTTAACATTATTATCTCACCTGATTTCTGTTGCAAAGAGGGAGATAAACTCTGGAAGTGTCTGAATCAATGGAACATGGAGAACTGGCAAAGAGAGATGATTAGGTCCTCTTGCACAGGCTCCTCTTTTGATGGTATATACATTTTATAAACATTTTATACTGTTAGATCAAGAAGAAGGTGGTTATATGCAATGGCAGTTGGTGCCTTTTGGGTCAATTGGGCAATAAATCCACTTCAAGTTTTAGTCCTAACTATGAAGGAACTATCTAAGATGTTGAATCTAAACTCAAAATAGTTTCAACACCCTTAATAGATTCTTTAAAATATATACTAAAGGTTGCAATGCCTTTATAATCCCACTTTCATAGAAGCTGCCAGCTTCCACTAGATGGACAAATAACAAACATGACAGCCCTAACGCTTGTAGTCCAACTCTTAAACACACATAAATTAAAGACAATTGATCCTATCACATTTAGTTCAGTCTTCAAGTACTGTGTTGCATCTCTGTGGTTTGGTTTAAAGCTTCTAGTAAATGGTGACTTTGAACCTATACATGCATCCTGAAGAGATCTTAAGGATATATATGTATATGTTTCTGCATACAGCTAAATGCTTAGTTATATAGTTGTACCACTTTTCACTCTTCTTACTATTTTTGTTTAGTCCATATCTAGCTATATCAGCTACAACAGCCAGGTCTAAGGGGATGCATTCTGCAAGAGGTTTTTGAAAACTTAATATGCAAGCAAAATATGTTGAAGATACATCAATTTGTAATTGCTTCCTCCCAAAGGCAGCTCAGACATGCACAGTAGACATGTTTCTTTGCTGTAGCAATTACAGGTATCATAAAATTAATGGGAAAAAAATGTGCGTCTGCTCTAATATCTTTCACAGAGCACACATTTGAGGTTTCCCAAAGAATTCCCAGTTTGGCACAGTAAGTTTCTTAAGTACTTTAAAAGCACTTTGTGGCTGTAATGGAGAAAACCAAAGCATAGGAAGCAACACAAGGTAAATTTAAGGAAGCGCTGGGGTCATCTCTCCACTGGCCATTGGATGGATGTTCAAGTGGAATCTCTCTCATCTGAAATGCTTGGGACCAGAAGTGTTTTTGGAATTTGGATTGATTTGGATTTTGGAGCATCTGTATGCGTAGCCTTACATAGAGAGATATCTTGGAGATGGGACCCAGTCTAAACACAAAAATCATTTTTGTTTCATATGCACCCTATTTGCATAGTATGCAAAGTAATTTTATACAATGCTTTAAATAACTGTGTGCACCAAACAAAGTTGAACCATAAGAAAGCAAAGATATCACTGTTGCAGCCACCCATGAAAAAAGTTTTGTTTTTTGGACCTGTAGCTGAGGCTTGGAATTTTTGTTAAGTGCCTGTGAGAAGCAGATCCAAGGAGAAAGACTGAATCTGGGAACAACTACAGTTCTTATTTTAGTTTCCAACCAAGGCAATATCTGGGTTCTCTTGATCTCTCTCATTCTCTCCAACATGATGTGAGCCACTGTGACTGATGCTTAATCTGTAATGCTTATGGCATCACCAAATTAGGCCCATACAGGTCCTGATAAAAACTGGGAGTGTGTGTGTGTGGTGTGTGTGAGAGAGTGTGAGTGTGTGTGGCAGAGAGGAGAAAAATGAAATAACCAATACTTTCTTTTCAAACTTGTTGAATCTGGGACCAATTCCTACTGAGTCTTAAAGGAACATGAGGTTTCTGTGCTTTTAGATTTTGTGTGTGTGTGTGTGTGTGCCATGTACTTTTGATACCTTCATTACATTACTGCAAATTGAAAATGAAAGTAATCCACAACTTTTACATTATTTTAATAGTTTTTTTTAAGCTTTAGTTTCTTTTTACTTCATGTATATACAGGTAGTAATGCATGTAAACATATTTGCAAGGCATTTTTCCCCTTGTTGTTTCAGTTTTAATCATCCCCTCTAACATTTTGGAGATGAAAACCAGGAAAGATGTGGTTAAACAACATTAGAATGTGGTCATGCAACAGGAGGCAAAAGTAATTAATGAGGAAGAACGCACAAATCTATCATTTTCAACAGAAAAAACCCCCAGAATATATGTACTGAGTTTAAGGGTGGGGAGAGGAAACCCCAATTCAATATATCCAATACTCTCTGTGTGTCCCTCTGGTTGCCTCTGTGTGTATGTACACAGCATGATTAACAATAGATATAATATCATATAATGAGATTCCTCTAAAATCCATAGTTACTCCATGAGCTCTGCCTTGACATCCATCACCTCTGTCCATTGCAATTGTTGTTGTTGTTGTTGTTGTGTGCCCTCAAATAATTTCCAACTTATGGCAACCCAAGGGAAAATCTACCATGGGGTATATTGGCAAGATTTGCCAATATATCTTTGTCTTCTTCTGAGGTTGGGATAGTTGCCTAAATACATCCAGTGGGTTTCCATGACCAAGTAGGAATTTGAACCCTGGACTCCAGAGTCAAAGTTTGTGACTTGCTCTGTGCAAAATTCGTACATGGTTATTTTTTGCAACAAAAACTGCTCCCTGCACATAAAATGCTGTTTCTGTCCAAAGAGAGAAAGAGAGAGAGAGAGAGAGAGAAGAATTTTATGTAAAGTAAGGGGCTGTAAAGATGGGCGGCATGCAGCCACCACTTTATTGGCCAGATCAGGGCTGTGCCAACCTCATGCCACAGCCCCAATTTGGCCTCCAGAGAGCGCAAAAAGGACCTGCAAAAAGCAACTTGATTTTGCACTCTCTAAGTGGTGCCATAGCTGTGACAACGTGACTTTATGATGCCCCTTCGGTGCTGCATCACGTGGAGCACTGGAGGGGCATCATGATAGCACGTGGCTGTAGAGGACACATACCAAAATAGCATCCTAGGGGGTGGATTTAGGGCATCCAGCCTGCAGATGCTGCACCTTAACTCCACCCACAGGCTGACACAAACTGACACAAACTGCCAGTCTGTATAGGCCCCAAGTTCAATCTGCAAGAAATTTTCAATAAACAAACAAAATTTTCATAGCAAAAAGAAAAGTGCTAAAATAGTAATAATAATAATAATAATAATAAGAAGAAGAAGAAGAAGAAGAAGAAGAAGAGGGGAGGGATGCAGTTTGTTTTATTGATGTAATAGTATTTTAATGTGTAAGCCGCCTCACTTGATCTCAAACGGGTGGGGTATAAATTATTATTATTATTATAAAATAAAGGGGTTCATTCATGGTGCACCGATACAACTGTGCACTTTAGAAAGGGAAGCGAAACCACAATGGTAATTTGACAGATCTTCATAACTGCACGGTTCATGTGTGATGTACCTGCGCAACTGAGCAGTTCGCAGCTGGCAATACAATTGCCTGTATGATGTACTGGTGCAACTGCGCAGTTCGCAGCCAGCAACAACAACAACAACAAAATATTAAAGGTTCAGTGCGGTCAAAAACCCCATTCATTGCCACCTGTGCAGCTGCTCCGCCTGTGTTTCTAGCATCCTGACAGCTTCCAATGTAGTTGCTGAGCAACAGAAAAGACTTCAGATAAGTCGTCCCCACACCTCCTCAGTGTAGCTGCCCTATGCCTTTTTATTACACACCTGGGACTTGCAGTGCAGCTGCTAAGTATTAAGGAAAAGGCAACTTCATGTTGCCCTTTCCTGCCAATCTAGAAAGCCCCTACATGTACATACATGTGCATTTCTATGGGGGAAATTATTTGTAAGGGTTAAAGAGAAATGAAACATTTATCAGTTTAGAAGTTAACAGATCCATCAATATATTCTTTCTTCTCCAATTCTGACCTCCCACTGTGGACTAAATGAGTCAGTGTCCTAATCGGGCTACATGAAGAGAAAAATGCCAGTTTAAAATAGAAACACCAGTGACTTTCCTGAAATGAGAAAAAGGACTTTATGAAATAGGAGGGGAAACATAAACCAGAACGTAATTTTGTTTCTAGAAAATGGATAATGTACCTGTCAAGATGTATTTATTCTGGTGGCCTTCAGTGCTGTTTTCTGGTGGTAGTCAAAAAGAAGCTAACATTGCATCTTAGAGACCCCATGCAGGTTTGGCAACAGATTTAGTGTATTAATTTTAACATGGAACAAATTGATTAAATGGGGCAGGTTTTCCTGCCTCGGCTCCTTCTCTAGCCTACCTCCACCATTAGTTACACTTGGACCGTATGCCACCCCAGAATACAAACACACACACACACATTTTCCACATACTCTTAAAAAGATAAAAAGTTAAGGAAAGGTTAAACCAGCTGTTACAACTTATTGTCACTACAGTTTTGTCCCTATAATTAGTGCCTTGCTCATCTTTTCCTTTTTAAAAAAAGGAACTATTATGCAAATACCCTGCAATTTCATTTCAAATGTTCTTTGTGCTCTGATGAGCAATTTTCTTTAATACAATCTCAACATCCTTTCACATACTTCCCCCCCACACACACACAAACATACACACACACACATTTTTTTTCTACTGTTTCATCCCATTTGGGGGATTATTGTGGTCTCATTCTGCTGATGGTAAGATGTTTGCAAAGGGTTTTGTCACTACTTTTACCAGCATCCTTGTGGTGATTCCTTAATGGCTCTGAAATATGTATGCTTATATATTGCTTTCCACAGGAAGATTGAGAAACTAAGGGGCTGGAGACACTGCCCATTTTTGCCCTGGATGGAGGCCACACCAACCAAACGGCGCAGCCCCCGCAAGGCACAAAAAGAACCTGCCTCCAGCGGGTTCTTTCTGGTACATGTCCAGGCTGCCATTGGTCCCCTTGTATGCACTGATGACATACATGTGGTGCGGTGCCATTTGGATACTGTGCCATGGATAAATCATCATGGTGGCGAGCCATGATGGCACCCAGGTTGCATGGTAGGGCTTGGGAGCATGCAAACGCTCTCCTCTGCCGAGCCCTAAAATCAGCCCCAGGCTGGCTAAGTTTTTAAAAACTTTGCCTTCTTTCTTTTCACTGTCCCCTTTCTGTGATGACACAATTTTAATGTAACGTGCTAACAGTGCAATGCTATACATGCCTACTTACATGAAAGTCTGGTAGCATTCACTGTGATGTACTCCTAGGTAAGCATGTATAAGACTGAAGACTTCATGGATCAAGATACAGATTTGTACAGAGGTATCTGAAAGAGGGAGTCACAACTGTTTTTCTATACAGGGCAATGCTGACCACTCCCAACCACACCTCACCCTACCTCAGACTGTCTTTGCAATGCAAATGTGAGACATACTAATTCAAGCCAGTTTCCATTGTTGCTGGTTCAAGACATATCCACATTTTCCTAACTGCAGGAAATGACATGTTTTTTTCCCTTGGTGTGGGTGTTGCAAGTCTTCCTGCACCAAGCATAAATTCCTGCCTTCATCTTCCATTCATGGTGCAATGCATAACAGGGCTAATCCAGGTGGCTTTGGTGGGCTTCTGAACTTCTTTTTGTTACACGTCAAAGTCCAGTCCTATACATTTTAGTGAACATGGGTTGAATGTAAATGGCATTAAGACTTTTCATAAGGGCGATTGAAAACATCTTAGAGCTAGCCTGGAAAAATCAGTATTCCATGTTAGTCTGGAAAATCAGTATGCAAAGGGATCTTGTAGCATCTTTGAAATGTACTGAAAGAAAAAGGTAAGTAGCATGAGCTTTCATAGACTTGAGCCTACTTCCTCAGATATGTGCTTGGAGTGGAAAATCCAGAGACAGACCTATATAATGATGGTCATTAGGAGACATAGGCAGGAGGAAGGCTGTTGCATAAAGCCAAGGAGAGCAGATAACCATATGAATAAGTATTGAAATGTAGTGTGGGAAATGCAGAGTGGGATTTGAGGAAATAGCAGAATTGGAATGTAACCACAGACTACAGTCCATCAGCAATGGGTTGAACAGAGATAATGTCTTCCTGGCATGCTACACATGTTTCAACACTATCAAACCACCATTCTCATGAAGGCACTCTTGACCAGTTTCCCTCTGTGTTTCCCACACTACGATCCAATACTCATTCATATGGTTACCTGCTCTCTTTGGCTTTATGCAACAACCTTCCCCCTGCCTTTGCCCCCCCCCCCAGTGCTATAATTAAAACTGAATGTGTCACCTCATCTCCATACCAATAAATTATAAAAAAATGGCATATACAGATCTCTCTCTGGTTTCTCCACTCCACCCATTATTATTGTTGTTGTTGTTTTCTTATATCCTGCCTTTCTCCCAATATAGGGACTCAAGGTAGTGAACAAGTATAAAATCTTCATAAATATTTATTCCTAAATTGAAAAACAAATTCCTAAACAGTTGGGAACCATGTTGGAAAGAATAATATACCAATGAGAATTTTGTGCAGTTTCCCCTGGCTTTTGCTATCCTGAAGCGATTTGGCATTATTCTGCAGAGAAAAACAAAAAAATTCTTTTCTTGGCAGATAATGAGTGTCTTGCACACAAAACACTTTTTTTCCTGTGCAAGAAAACATGTTGTCTATTCAGAAAATAAACTTTCAGAAACAAGAAATAAGACAAAGTAAGCAGTATTTTTCTCGACAGAACGGTTCCTCCAGAACACTTTGGGGTTTTTGAACACAGGGAGAATCCTCATCTAATGAAGGATTTATCTCCCTATCATATGAATGGAACTAACACTGCCAGTGGGCAGAGTGATATGCTCTCAGCAGGGAGCAGATTTTTGTGTGTCATGAAAAAGATTGTTGTTAGTTATTTAGGCCTGAATCTAACAACTAATCAAAAGTAGACTCACTGAATTTTGAGCTTATATTGCTTCAGGGTTTTTATTCTAGGTGAGTCTAACAATTAGATTCAGGCCAAAAGTTTATTTTATTTTTATTGTCAGGGATGGAGAAAGGTGCTGTTATGATGTCTGGCCTCAGGTGTCAAAATAAGGTGGCCAGCCTTGGGCACTGTATACTTTGACAGTGTGGGGACGAAGTGCCTGCTATTGCTCTGCCTCTGGCAGCAAAATATCTGGAGTGAGCGTCCTACTTGTAGGAACAGGTGAGGGTGCTTCTTCCTGTATATCTAGTTTAACACTACCATGATGAAAAGAATGCACAGGACATCCCTTACAGGTGTTCAGAAATATGTTTTTTTTTTAAAGTACTGTATTTGCTGTCATTTTACTGTATGATTTTTAAATGTGTATATATCTCTTTAATTGCAGGAAGCTCTTATAATGGCAAGCATGGATCATCCCCATCTTGTACGACTGCTAGGTGTCTGCCTGAGCCCAACGATCCAGCTTGTTACTCAGCTGATGCCCCATGGCTGCCTACTGGACTACGTCCATGAACATAAGGATAACATTGGGTCCCAGCTTCTGCTTAATTGGTGTGTCCAGATAGCCAAGGTAAGTTCTTACATGTGTTACTTGCACTTATAAATGGGTCAAAATCACTCAGGGATAGAGTTCCAGTCTTTTGAGATTTGCGTCCCATCTTTGACTTAGATTTTCATTTGTGTTCCATTGCTCTGTGCAACAGGAATTAGTTTGGATTAAATGGTATACTATATAATTCACTATTATGATGTTTGAAAGAAAGAAGTGGATTTTGTGCTAATTCCTTCTTATTTTGGTAAGGCATTTTTAATTGATTGCGTCCTGTGCATATTTTTTATATACTGATAGATTTGTTTTTCTGAAACAATGTTTATACACTTCACAAATCATTTCTGGAGATTGTTTAATAAAATATAATTAAAAGAAGACGACAGTCCAAATTACTGTGTAAAGAGATACTTGAGTTTTGGAAAATTACATTTCAGTTATCTGAAACCAATTGAGATAGGTGAATATCTCAGAGGATCTGAGAGAGAGAGGTCTGCGTCAAAGATTTGTTGCAATTATTCAACATCTCCTTAAATGAGAACAAATTGAATGACCAAAATACTTATTAGTATTCTCCATAATTTCACAGCATCAGTGCTCTTCCAGAAAACACGTGAAAAAAAGAACAAAATTGAGCAATAGCTTTTCCAAGTTGGTGTTCCATAAACTAATATGAACTTCTGTTTTATTCTTTTCTAATTAACATTTTGATGGAGGAAATATGAAACTTTGACATCAGTAGTTTTTTTTTCTTTCAGTCTGTAAATGAAATTCACATATATAGGTGCCAGTGTCCATGTCACACTGTGATTTGTCATGGTTGACTCTTTATTTCCTGGGCATTTCTTACCTCCTCCCAATTAAATATTTGGCACAACGTTAAAAGTTAAAAGTTATGCACAATTGATGTAGAGAACTGGTGATAGACCAAGGCAAATTTACCTTATATGAACAGGAACATTTTTGTCTGTAGCACTTTAGTGAACCCATTTATTATAACATGTTCTACTGTGGGAAATCATCTGCTTCATCAAATACATGGAGTATTATCCAGAGGTCAAGATATAAAGTAAGTACAGTACACATATTCTGGTGTAGGATGGTTAATAATGAGGCCGGAAAGAATTCATAGGGAAGGCAAACTAAGGGCATTATTCTCCCAAATAAGAATTCTTCATACACCCCAATGAAATTTTCCTTCAGTCCCCAAATTTCTATCATTGGAGTAAACTTCAATTGGGCATTTAGAAATACAATTTTCTCATCCAAAGAAAATTATCAGGCAAGGATGCCAAGGGAATGCAAACACAGCAAATACAAGAGTTCTAACAGTACAAATGATTTTCGATATCACTCTCTAAAATTTAAGGACCAAAGGAAAATTTCATTGGAGGGTAGAAGTCATAGTGCCAATGCCCTCATTTTGACTCCCTCCCATAAGGGGGAAACTGAGTGGAGAAAATACTGGCATTAACAACTGCCTTGTTAACAATGACTGTTTACAAAACTGAACACAAGCATCAGCAGCAATTGGGTGTTCAGTTTCAATAAGGGTAATTATCAGTGACCATACTTTCTGGATTTAAAGTAAATGTATCCTAGCACATTATTGTTTCCGCAGAGCTTGTTGCAGCTAAAGAAATGCAAAATCAAGAGAATGGAATACTTATTCCATTCTGTTGTCACTAGCATTCCTCAGGGCAATTATATTCAGGACACTTTCACCAGCTGTTGACTTCCCCTCTCTTTCTGCTTCCATGCCATTCCCCTTGCTGTTCCTGTGAGCCCTCCTTGAGGAAATCTGAAGCAGATGTTGATGGAGGCACAGAGGCTATAGAGGGAAAGAGGCTTAATAGAAGTCTTCATTCCACTAGTGGAAGTGCTCTACTGGATTGGAAACATTTTGTGAATCAAGAGTTCTTATGGCTGAAGAAAGTAAATCTTGGATCCACTCATATATTTGTAGTCGGGTTAATTTGTCTATTGTGCTTTATGTCACTTGTTTTTGTTGTGTGCCTTCAAGTCACTTCCAACTTATGGCAACCCGAACGCAACCATATCACAAAGCTTTATTGGCAAGATTTGTTCAGAGAAAATGTGACTTGCCAAAGGTCAATTTTCAACAGCTAAAACTAACAATTTCTCCAAATTCTAGGATAACTGGACTCAGGTATCATTGGTGGATTGAGGGTACAAAATGATTGCTTTTATAACTCTCACGTAAAATGAGATAAAAGTAAAATTTGCATTGCTGGATTTGCTTGTGAACCTGATGGAATCTGGCCTTTGCAATAGCAGGAGAAAGTACTTTTTGGTGCTGTTGCTGGTGCAGCAATACACATGTTCTTCTTTGTGTGTTTGTATGTTAAAAAAATAGGGTTCCCCTATCTTTAATAGTTGGATGGAAGAAGAAACTTCAGCAGATGTTGATTGTCTTTGGATCCTTCCAAAACAACTCTCATACTAGTACAGAAGTTCTCCAATGTGGACTCTTGGAGCACAAACCTGTAAACATGTACTTAGAAGTAGATTTTATGTGGTTTTCTGGAACTGACTCCCAAATAAATTAGCCTTAATCTTCCAAATTAGGAACTTTTTAAAAGATAAGTCCTTTTAAAAATGATATTGGTGTGTGTGGAGGGGATGAGAGTGTGAGTAGAAATTGCTAACAATGTAGCATTGATATACAAGTTGAGTATTTCTTATCTGGAATTCTGAAATCTGAAACATTAAATCCAAAACTTTTTCAACTATTTCTGAGGCTGGAGAGAGATGTGGCTGGAAAGAGATGTGAGGATCTGTGAAATGGCGGGAGGTGTGGATTTGTGCCAAGTACTATACTTGGATTCGTGTCAATTTGCAGATCTTCAGTGTGTCTCAAGCCTCATGATGTTTTATTATGTATATGCAAATAGAGGCATTTCAAATTTGAGCAAAAAAAAAAAAATCTGAAATACTGAACACTTCTCTTCCAAAGCATTTCAGATAAAGGATACATGTATTTGAAAAGGTTCTTCCTTTGTTTAAAATAAGGATGGAGCTGGGGGGAGAAATGAGAAGAGCAAGTGTGTAAGATTAATGAACAGTAACCATAAGGGAAAGAGAAGGGGAATCCATAGAAGAAAAAGGTGGCTTTTTGTTTTTGTTGCTGAGAAAAAAGTTTAATTAATCTATATCACCATGGTCTAAGGTTAATATTACTCTGACCTGGCATTACAGCATGGAACTCATCTGTTCAGCTCTTCATAAATGAATCTTATTAAAAGCATCTGCTTTCTTTGCAACTTGGACAAGAGGTAGCAAAAACAGGTGCCCCATTAATGGTTCACATTCTTAAGCTGCCAGAATCAGTTACTCACAAGCCATTTGAGCATATATATGTGGCCGTAAGATGTTGTCCCACTTTTTGAGAGCAATTTGCTTCGGAGCGGGGTTTTGAAGTGGGTTATTGCACCTAGGCATGGTGAAGGATGTTTACTTGTTCCACATTTAGAAACAATCCATTGGGAGCGGTACATCAACTGCAGATCACCATGCAGTGGTTCCTTGCAGTTCACACTTCTCCAAATGTTGTGAGGCAGTTCTTGGCTCAAAACTGTACCACAGAATTTCTAGGGGAGGAGGAAAGGCTGCGGAATGTATTTAGAAATGTATCATGTAAACAAAAATGTGTGCAGAAATGTGTGTTAAGTGAGAAGATATGCTGACTGAGATGAATATACATATATATATATATATATATATATATTCAACACTATTCAATAATAATAATAATAATAATAATTTTGTTTAATTATTTATTTCTTACCTGCCTCTCCCCAAGACTCGAGCGGGATACAAAATAGATACAATAATGCCCTTAAAACAGATAAGACCATTTAAATACCTTAAGTTAAAGCAGATAAACATAGGTCAAATTAAAATCATACAGCATAAAATTAAAAATATATATAAGATTTTAAAATTTATAGACCTACCAGAACAGATAGGTTTTGAATGATGATTTAATTTTTAGCTCTAAAATTTCTCCTGTTAGGTGATTCTACAGTCTAGAGGTGGCTGATGAAAATGTCCTCTGGGTGATAGTTGCCAGTCTAGTTCTGTCTGGTTGAAGGAAATATCCGTAGAGGAATTGAGTGTACTAGGTGAATTATATGGGAGAAAGCAGTCCTATAGGTAACCTGGATCCAAACCATGTGGGGCATTAAAGGTAATAACCAACACTTTGTACTTTGAAAACTAATTGGCAGCTAGTTGGTGTGATATCTTCACTCCTAGATGTACCAACCATCAATCTGGCTGCCATGTTTTGAACTAATTGAAGTTTCTGGACATGGTACAAAGATGGCCTGATGTAAAGTATATTGCAAAAGTCGAGCCTTGAGGTTACCAGTGTGTGTGCTACTATCTTTAAGTCTTCCAGTTCAAGTAGGGGGTGCAGCTGGTGTATCAGCCAAATCTGATAGTAAGCACTCCTGATCATTGCCTTCTGTCTGGGCTGACATTTTGAGTGATGGATCCAGGAGTACGCCCAAATTGCAAACACAGTCTATCGGTGGGAGTGTAATCCCATCCAGAACTGGTTTTCACACCTCCAAACCCAGATTAGGCCCCCTAATAGTAATCAACTCTGTCTCATTTGGATTCAGTTTCAATGTGTTTTTCTTCATCCAGCCCCTTGTGGAGGAGGCACATTATCCTTAACCGAGGCTGTTTTTCAAGGTGTGGAGAAATATGTTTGGGTGGCATCTGCATACTGATAGCACCCAGGCTCATGCAGCTGTATGATCTCTCCTAGCAGTTTCATGTAGATGTTAAAAAGCACTGGGGATAAAAAGGAACCTTACGGTATGCCATATGACAACTCTCTTTTTCAGGAGCAATTATCCCCAATCTGCCAGAGAGGTAAGACCAGAACCACTGCAACACAGTGCCTCTGATTCCTAAACCTGCCAGGTGTTCTAGAAGGATACCATGATTGATAGTATCAAACATCTCCAAAAGGGCTAAAAGCACCAAAAGTGTCACACTCCCACGTCAGTGTCAAAATGCATTAGGAGCAAACTGATCAATCCATTGCTGCTCACCATGCAATCATGAATAGTGTAATGTAACTGTGGGCTAGTGAGGGAAACTTTTCAAAGCATTTTGATCATCTTGAACACATGGGAAATGTTGGAGGTGGAAAAATGATGCTATGCCATGACTGAAGTGACAACATGTGGTCACATTGTACATGAGGGCAGGTTTCCCACCAAGTCTATACAATCTCTATAAGCAAGACTAACAAGTTTATATAATCTTATTTCTTCAGAAATCTCTTACTCTCCAAGAGTTTCTGGGAATTCATTATTCATTCTGTCATCTCACAGATGTATATTAAGGGATTCTATACAAATAGTATGTGGAAATGGCAAAATGTATTTTGGACTGTGTTTTATCTGAATAGTTCCAGGTAAAACAACTTTCCCACATACAGAAAATTAGATGTTTGGTAGACAATTTCTAGAGTAGGTTGTCTATGTGGTGGTATATTTATGTGGCTTTTTTAAGCTTTGGAAACATGTGGCACACCAGCAGTGTGTCCAGGAACACTTTATACCACCTTGTTTACCATTTGTCTAGGCCAGTGTTCTGTTTCACTGTAGCAGACAGGAAACAGAAAGAGTTGGCAGGCATACAACCCAACCAAATTGATATCAGAGCAGTATATCCTCACAAACATGTGTTGTTGTGGCAGACAAAAAGGAAATAGAAGCAGGTCACATCTGAGTCCTTGGATATGGGGCTTTGATCCATGTAGGAAGCCAATTCTCTATATCTAAGAGAAAAGATCTAGTTGAGTTGCATCATATGCAGGAATGGATAGCTCAAACTAGTCCAGGACATTTCTTTAAAAAAAAAGTTCACTGATAAATCCATCTCATCTTATTTGCTTCATTTCCCATTTTTTTCCTTCTTTCTTTCTTTTTTTAAAAACCTACAGTAAATTGTGTATTTTAACATTTTCTCTAGTGTGTGTCACTCAAAGTGGTGGTCATAGATGAGTGTCAGTTAGCTGCTGTCCCTTCATGAGTTTCTAGAAAAGAAAGAAATAACTTTAGCCAATGGATACATTTAAGGTACCAGTTCCAGCATGCTGGGGAAAAATAATTTCCAGTCCCCCACATCAGATCAATTGGGAAGAGCTGCTCTAGTGCATCCTTCACAGAAGTAGAGCTCTCTAATATCTCACCAGACTACAAATCCCAGAATTCCACAGTATGGAATCATGACAGTTAAACTGGTATCAATGTGATATAATTCTATAGTACAGATACACCCTAAGTGTATTTTGATGCATTTTTTAATATAAAAAATGTGTTGGAAGGAATGACAGCTAAACCTCAAGCTGCACCTTATTTCTGGAGATGCAAATCAGGTGAGTTCAAATCAGAATCCATGATGGTTGAAGTTCTGAGGCATTCCAATTCTGGGAAATGAAGTGAGACATGAAAAGGGCCTGTTTGTGTTTGTAAAACTGTGAAGCAAATCCCAGTGTTAACTCCAGCTAAACTGAAATAATCCATCATCTAGTTTTCTTTTATTGATAAAAAAAAGTCTGTTTCGCCAGCCTTAGCAAATGAGGAATTTTGAAAACTCTAATCATCTCCGACAAATCTCTCTCCACCCTTAATATGGTAATGCTTAGGCAGAGTCCTTTTGTATACAAGTCCTTCTTTCAGTTCACGTGAATAGTAGCAGTACCAATGTCAACCTCACCCTAGTTCTACTTCCAATTACACTTGAAATGTGAAGGATCTTCACAATGTTCCTCATTCTTAGTGAAGAGAGGCTCTCTTGGCATGGTGAGACAGTTGTTGAAAAATCTTCAGCTCTCACCAGAGATTTTCATCCTAAGAGAAGAATAGGATGGGGTACTTTTAAAATTCTGGTTTCCATAATATAAACAAAAATGTATCTGCATATATCTATTTTTCCCCCTTTGTGAAGCAGCCTTCCTCTGCCCCACCACATACACAGACGCACACAGAATAAGCACAGAAGGACTGGCTGATAGGTGGAGAAGAGGAACAAACAATCCCTTCAACGCTTCTAATTTTTAAAAGCACAACACAACAAGTGACACAGATTTTATTTAGTTATTCTAGTTTGTTATAATTGCATTATTTTTGCAAATGCCATTCTTGCAAATGCCAGAACTTTTGCAAAAGGGGAAGAAATATGTCACCACTAAGTTGACGAGAAAACCAATGCATTTTCTATGCACCAACAAAACAAATGGGGATTTAGATCTAGAGATCATACTGGCTGGGGTTGTCTAAACTTTATAGACAGTATATAATGGGACAGTGATCAACATCTAGCTCAGGTGAGTCAGAACTTGGAACACAAGCTGAGAGTGCTAAAGAAATCCATTAGAACCAATGCCTGTGGGTGTATCTACACCAGCTGGAAAAAAAATCCTGATGCAGTCTGGAGTTATTCTGCTCTGGAGTTGTACCCAGATCGACTGTGTGAAACAATTATACCTGCATGACAGTAAGGCAGAGCTGATTTGTTGTTCAGATGAATGGCCAATGGCAATGGCAGGGCTCAGCTGGGGCCTGTGCTTGGCAGGGAAGATGGCAGCATCAGAGCATCCGAAGAGAATGAACCTTTTATTTATTTTGATTTTTTACAACATGTGGGTGGCAATTAGTACTGTCCCTTTTAAAAATGCAAGTGTTTCTACCCACCCAAATCAAGACCAGTCTAGGTGTCTATACTTCGAAGAACACCAAGGTCGCTCCGGAGTTTCCTGAAAATTTTGGAGTAACTGGTGAGTTTTCTTACTTCAGATTTAAAGGTGAAAGAAGTGGTTTTTGCTGCAGAAATGGCCATATATTATCTGGTCTTATTGCACCAGGTTCAATGTGAGTATCCCTCCTACTTCCAGACACCCCCAAAGAGATTGCTGAAAGCCATATCTTCTCAGCTTGGCTGAAGACATCTCAGCTTCTTGCAGGCTTAACCCTCAGCCTTTGGGGGCTTCTTCTCGGCTCTGTTAGAGCTGTGGATGGAAACTGAGAAAAAACTACACTTTCATGCATTCATTTTGGTTGTGCTCTTCAAGGAGAGAGGGAGACAGACAGACAGACAGACAGACAATAGAGATAGATATAGAAAAATAGGATCATAGAGTTGGAAGAGACCACAAGGGCCTTCCAGTCCAACCCCCTGCCATGCAGGAACTCCCAAACAAAGAATCCCCAACAGATGGTTATCCAGCCTCTCTTTAAAGACGTCTAAGGAAGGAGACTCTACCACAATCCAAGGGAATGTGTTCCATTGTCAAACAGCCCTTACTGTCAGGAGTTTTTTCCTAACGTTGAGGTGGAATCTTTTTTCCTGGAGATTGCATCCATTGTTCTGGGTCTTGTTCTCTGGAGCAGCAGAAAACAAGCTTGCTCCCTCCTCAATGTGACATCCCTTCAGATACTTAAACAGGGCTATCATATCACCTCTTTACCTTCTCTTCTCCAGGCTAAACATATAATTTATATTTGGCAAATTATATATAATTTATTTTTTATCTTGCTCCCTAATATGGGACAAAAAACAGTGTACAATGGTATCCTTCATTTAAATGTGTAAAATTGTACAAGGAAATAACAATTCAGGACCATTCCATTCAGTCCCCCCCCCCCTCATATCTCACAAGATCCCCCCTCTCATGTTTAAGAGTGTTATTATCACTTATCATTGAGGGAGAAGTAGGAATATGTAGGTAGATGTTTTCTTTGCCACATTGCTCTAGGTTTCCTTCCAACTTTGCTTCCTGAGGCAGTCTGGAAAGATTTATTGTGCCTGTCTAGAAAGTTATCCAGGGCACCTTCAGAGGAATGATAGGAGCCAAGGAATGTTCAGTGACCCTACAAAAGTTATTTCTGTGGCCTGAGGCAGTTTTTACATGTTTCCCCTTTATTAACCATATCCTTTTCTGGGGCAGTGTCTGCAATAGTTTTCTGTTTTGTGGATGAAGAGGAAAGTATTATCTGTGGTCTTAAAGTAAATGCTGTTTTGTGGATGGTTTAAAATGAGGTTACCTCTGCCGCACCAGGCCTCACACCTACTGAGTCTGCCTTTGTCTACTTTGCGCTCTGTTATTTATTAAGGCCGCTGGTTCAGAGGAACTCATTCGGCATGAATCTTCCTTTCCAGCTGCCTTCACTTTTGTATAACAAGCTGCAAATGTGACAGAGGACTGCCGCCAGTTTTCCAGGGCCAATATGCCTCCAGTGATGTCTTTTGAAGTTTGGCAATTGGTTTGTGTTATGAAGTATTATCCACTCAGGATTGAGATCTCAGCTGTATTTCCTGTGCATCCATGGAATCTCAGAATGGTATATTTCATTATTATTATTACATTCTTTGAGAGAACCATTTTCTACGAATGTTTTTTTCCATCTAACAGTTTTCTCTTCTGATGTACTTGGCAAGAGAGAGTAACAATAACATACGCTCTTCTTAGGTTTAATGTGTATTTCTTGTTGTTCCTTGCCATGAAGTCAACTCAGACTCATAATGAACCTTCTCATAGGGCTTTCGTGGCTAGATTTATTCAGAGGGGGTTGTCATTTCCTTCCTCTGAGGCTGTGAAAGTGTGACTTGCCCAAGATCACCCAGTGAGTTTTCATGGTGGGGTTGGGATTGGAGCCCTGGTCTCTGGAGTCCTAGGAGTTTCTCATACAATGGAATTTGGGGTTATAACACAATGGCAATCTGAATGCAATCATGGGGTTTCATGTTATTGCGAATGAGTGTATCTCACGCATTTTGGGGCAATGGGAAGTCATTCTGAATGCAATCAGGGGGTATCACATAATTCCGTATTAGAGTATCTCACACAATTTTGGGCAATGGGGGGTCATTTTCGGGAAATGAGAAATCATTCTGAACGCGTTCTGAATGCAATCAGATTTCACGTAAATTGTGAAATTCCTCCCATGTGATAAACTCCTTAGTCCAACACTGAAAGATTATATGATCGTGTCTGTTTTTTGGGGTGGTTGGCAGGGCTGGTCCTAATATTAGGCAGCATGAGGGCATGGCAACAATTTCAGACAGCAAATGCTGAGTGGAGGTACTGGCTGCCTGACTCTTACCCCAGGCTATTTCCCTGTCAACATGCAGCTGTTCTCACTCTTGAAATCCAGAGTGGTGTCAACTGTAACACCTCCAGGGGGGCAACTTTGTGGCCCTTGGTCTTTGTTGTTGTTGTGTGCCTTCAAGTTGTCTCTGACTTATGGTGACCCTAAGGCAAACCTATCATGGAGTTTTCTTGGCAAGTTTGTCCAGAAGGGCTTTGCCATTGCCATCCTCTTAGGCTGTGAGAGTGTGTCTTGTCCAAGATCACCCAGTGGATTTACATGGCTGAGCTGGGATTTGAATCCTAGTTTCCAGAGGCCTAGTCCAGTTCTCAAACCACTACACTATGCTGGCTCTCAGGGGTTGCCTCATTCCACTTCATCAAATCTGGGCATATAGTTGTCCCAGATTATTATGCATAATTATTTTAATTATGCAAATTACTCCAGTTTGTATTCTAATTTTGGAAATTCAGCACATTATTTGATGCAGTTTCTCCCCACCCCATATTCCATTTTCATACCATTTATTTATAGTTACAACTGATCTGGTGTGTGTGTGTGTGGGGGGGGGGGTTATACTGTTCATTATACAGAATAATACATACAACAGTATAAAGTGCTGGACATACAACAGGGAAACCTGTTGTCTAGGTTCTGAGCTTCTCCAGCCTTATAGTAAGGTGTGGGCATTTGCTCTTAGCACTGCCAAACTGAATCACAGCCTAAGTGGTATTTCCATCTTTTTCTATCCTGGGAGACCGTCAAATCTGCTTATCACATTTTATATTCAAATAATTCTGTAAGTGTTGCTTTTGGATAATAATAATACGCCAAGGTAATAAGCAGTTTGATACACTGGAATGCTAGGGAAGGAAAATCAGGTCCTAGGAGAGATCCTTTTACCATCTTTCAAATATAAAAGAAATCTAAATTACATTAACCAAGGCAAAGCATAATGTCAGTTGGAAGAGAGGCTTGAAAGTACAATAAAGAGAATGTTAGAGTGAAAAATGGGAAGAATTGGATTTTCACTGGAGGGAATCGGGCCATGTTGTTGCCTGCCTAGTATAGGGTTTTTCTCCCATGGAGAATAAAACATAGCTTTTCATTTGCAACTGAGAGCTTTTATAAATTTTTGTAGTATAATATCAACTGGATGCCTGCCTGTCTATCAGTTTCTCTGCCACACAAATCCATAAGTTTGACCAAAGTTACCAAAACTGGAACCAAAACAAGAACTATCATAAGATTTTGGAGCCAGTCTGACAACTACTTTAGATATGTCTTCAACGACAGGATGACCAGGACTCTGATGGTGCAGTGGTTAAATGCCTGTAATACACTCACTCCCAAACCATAAGGTTGCAAGTTCAGTACTAGCCAAGGGCTCAAGCTCGACTAAGGCCTGCATCCTTACAGGGTCACTAAAATGAATACCCAGATTGTTGGAGGCAATAAGCTTATAGTTGTACACTGCTTAGAGAGTGCTTAGGTGGTATGAAGCAGTATAGAAATGAAGCTGCTATTGCTATTCCTTTGTCCTAACTGCAGAGGACAAAGTACCTCAAGATATAGGACATTAAAGAAAAAATGTAGGGCATTACCAAATAAAAACCAAAAACACTCAAATAAATATCAATTCATTCCACATGGTTCATTTACAGCTATATTACACATACTGTATTTTATTATAAACTTAGCCATATTTTTCTGATGAACATGTCCTTGGTAAAGTGCCCTGTTGACTTAAAGAACTCTGAGCATTTATATAAAGATTCCACTACAGCTGCCCTGGCTACAGCCTATGGAATCCTGGGAATTGTAGTTTGATTATAGAAACTAGTGGGACTCTTTGGTGAATGCTAAGCATGCCGCCCTAAATTGCCAATCCCAGGATTCCAAAGGATACAGCCATGGCAGATATTTAAGCTAAAAATCTCCAGGCAGCTCCCAGACAGAACAAAAAAGGAGTGTCAAACTTTCTATTATCTGTGTTTGTTTGAGGGGCCCCCTCCCTCACTCTCATACTGTTGATGTAAAAGGGAGGGGGAGAGGGATTCCTCCCTTGAGCTCCTGTTTGCTGGGAGCTGTTTAGAGAAAAACAGGAGTTCCTGTATTGGGCTTTGTTCCCAGGTCATTGCAAACATATATCAACTGGGACACTCTTCTATACTGCCAGAATGAAGCTTAAGGAACTGCAGACAGGGAGGCATCAATCAGAAGGGGATAAAGGGGAATGAGAATGAATTTGGTTAGGGATTTTTTTAAAATTCTGTTTTCTAGAGAGTCCTGTCATGACAGGCTATAAAAGCCCTGTTTTTACTTTCTGAAGTCTCCTTGGTTTTTTGTGGGGCTTTCAGGCTATGTGGCCATGTTCTAGAAGAGTTCCTTTCTGAGGTTTTGCCAGCATCTGTGGCTGGCATCTTCAGAGAATGAAGATGCCAGCCACAGATGCTGGCGAAACATCAGACAGGAATTCTTCTAGAACATGGCCATATAGCCCGAAAGCCGCACAGAAAACTATGGATGCCGGCCATGAAAACCTTCGACTCCACATATCTCTCCTTGCCTGCACCCCCCTTCCCTCCATTCAATTCACCACACAAAGCCCTTCATCCTGGGCTTTGCTTCACTCACCATCTCCTCACCTTTTGGGCCCCAGTATGCCAACATAGCCAGTTCCAACAGTAGCCTCTAGAGTAGAAAGATGACTCTCCTTCCAGAGCCAATCTTAGTCTTCCTGCAATCTAAGGAGGAGGAATCTGGGAATCTTCTGTTTCAGCCAGGCCAGCCAGCTGGATGGAGGACATTTTCAGGCTTATCTCAGCCTCTTGGACAGAACATTAAAAAGCAGGGTATGTCTGGGAAAAAGAGGACATCTGGTCACTCTGCTTAAGAAGCACTTCAACAGTTATGACCACATTTAGGGCAACATCCCCAATATGTTTATATATGTTTGGGACTTAACACTTTCATTGCTTCTGCTCCCACTACTATGGCTGCTTCTTTTTGACAAATTCTGTTTCTGGTTCATTTTGCATGACATTTGGTATGAAGCAAATTTTAAGAATTACACATGATACTGCTGAAGCCTCAATTTGAATCAAATTATAAATTAAATGATTTAGGTAATTTCCCTAGTGAAGAGAGCATTTAAAAGTTAGGTTTTTAGACTGCAAACAGTTCATTCCTCAGGGCCTGTCAAAATCAAAATGCTGTTGCCTGCCAATGAAAGAACAGCCAGGAGGGATTGTTTCTAGCCTCTCTAAGAAGGGAGTTGCAGGGCCTACAAGCATCCACCAAGAAGGCACTGTTGATATACCCACCAGATGTGCTTGTGAGAGTGGCAAAGCTGAGAGAAATGCCTCTACCAAACACCTCAGTGCCCAGGAAGGCTCATATGGGAGTATATGTGCCCATTAAGATAGCCTTGCACTCAGGTTGAACACTTGCATCTTCAGGAAAAATGTAACCCCATCAAGCCCAGTCTGACAGCCTCCTCCTTGATCTGTCATTTGTTTGATCAAAGGCAGCTCTGTCCTGTCTGGATTAACTTGTCCACCCTTGTTCTATCCATTACTGATACCAGACACTGGGTTACAACCCAAACTGATTCTTTGGGATCTGGATGGAAAGTGAAAATAGATTAGAGTATCATCAGCATACTCATGGCACCAAATGCCAGCTCTACAGACAATCTCTCTCAGTAATTGCATGGATATATGAAAAGGAGTCATAGAATCAAAAGGTAGAAGAAGCCCAATGGGTCATCAAGTCAAACCCCTTTGTCAATGTAGGATCTCCAACTAAAGCATTCCCAGAAGGTGGCTGTCCAGCCTCTTTTTGATGATGTCCAGAGAAGGAGACCCCACCACCTCTTGAGGCAATTGGTTCCATTGTCAAACCACTCTTCCTGTCTAGAAGTTGAATGAAAATCTACTCTTTTTAAATTCTTCCATCTATTTGCTGGCTTGCTAAGGAGACCATTGTCATAATCTTTCCCAAAAAAAAAAAAAAAAAAAAGTCTGAAAACAAAAGTTTTGTATTTCATGCTCATCAGTCCTACCCAAGAATTACTGGAGCTGAGTGTCCATACCCCTCTCTAATATTTTAGCAAAAGGGACAAACCAGAATACTGAAGGACTTCACAGGCCAATGACTAAGTAGTTGCATGGGAACCCCTCCAACACCACATTTTGAATTTATCCCTCCAGAAAGGAATGGAGCCACCATAAAATGATGCTTCCAAGGAGTTTATCACATGGGAGGAATTTATCTCAATTGCAGATGGAGCCAATTCGAATTACGTGAAATCTGATTGCATCTGGATTGCATTCAGAATGACTTCCCATTTCCCAAAAATGAGCCCCCATTGCCCGAAATTGTGTGAGATACTCTAATACACAATTACGTGAAACCCCATGATTGCATTCGGAATGACTTCCCATTGCCCAAAATTGCGTGAGATACACTCATATGCAATAATGAGAAACCTCATGATTGCGTTCAGATTGCCATTGCATTATAACCCCAAATTTCGTCGTATGATAAACTCCCAAGTGGCACAGAAAGATATTGTGGTCCGTCACTGAGAAGTCCATCAGAATCAACAAGGGCACACTTTCTGTGCCCGGTTCCACCAAGACAACCAAAGCTCTGTCTATTACATAACCAGACCTGGAATCAGTGTGAAATGGATCTAGATACTCCATATTATGTGGGAAACCCTCAAACTGGTACAGTGTTATATTGCCCCAAAATGGAATATTGGACACTGGGTTAAGCAAATGCATCTTTGTGCTGTCCCAAGTTCTTGAAGTCTCCTATTCAGGAAGCCTGATTTCAGCGTCTTCACTTTAGATCTGAGCTTCACTATATTTTTGTGCTAGTGGTTACTGGGTGTGTAAATCTTCATTTATTTTACTCTTGTACTTATATTTTTTAAAAATGTAAAAACATTTTCTCCTAACAAGAAAGGATTATGAAGATTTTTAGCATATTTTGACAATTTCCCATAATTCAGAACTTCCTTTGGGAAAAAAAACAACAACAACATTTGCACAAAAAAATGAGTTTTGCAAAAATGTTCACACCATTTTGTGTGTGTGTGTGTGTGTGTGTAGTCGTAAAATTCAAGCAGTCACTGAAAAATGTACAAAATCTCTTGTAACACGTTGAAACATGTCAAAATGCTGCTCATCATCAGGGCTTAAAATTATGAATATTCCTTTCTTCCCATCTAAAGATCTAATTAATCTAATTATTCTCACTTTCATTTTTCTTCACTAGGGGTCTATATGCACAGGTAGGGTACCATGGGCCAACCCCATGTTATTCTGCCACTGGTCCTGTCCCATTCCAGCCCCCAGTACCTAACTGGGCCAGCACAACAAACATCTAGGGCCAATGGAAAAAGCAGCCTTGTCTGGCCATCTTCTGTGAATGAAGCCACATTTTGGTGTCCCTGACAGCCTAGCATATTCCACATATCTCTGTGCACAAGGTAAAATTGAAATCAGTATCCCTGCGTGATAGGAAACTGCAGGGTTTTCCTGTCCCACCCACCCCCCACCCCCATACATTTACACTAGCTCAGAAACCAAGTTCTGGAAACAGGGCAGCAATTCCTACATGGTTCCAGTTCAGATCAACAGCCGTGATTATTAGCACAGAGAGAACAAGCCTCCACTGTAAAAATGGCTCTAAGATTAGGGCCATTTGACTGCATTGTTAGAGTGGAGCATGTTTTTTGCTTTTTATTCTCCTTGGCAGCATTTGATTGATAAACAGGCTAGTTAGAAGCAGCTTTTGTTATTTTGAAGCAGCTAGGAGGGAAAGATGGACAGACTGGGTATGCGTTGGGAGGAAGCTGGGGTTAACGGAAAGGTTAGGAGGAGGTGAAGGGATGGAGACGTGGTTCAAGGTCTTCCTTTTTCATTAAGGAGCCCTGGTGTACAGCTCCATGAAAAGCCTATCCGGGAGTGAACAAAGGATGAGTTTAATGACAGTCATCTATCAGCTGTCCACATTATCAACTTCAACATGTCTCTATTCCCAAAGCTCCTTGCCATGACAAGGCTAATTGTGTAATTATGATGCTGTCCTGACACACTCACACAACTAAGGACCTGGGCTAAAGGCTGTAATAATTAGCACTCCAAGTGAGTACATTAACATAAAATGTAGTTTACTAATGGGACTGCTCTGAAAGGAAGCCCAGTCTATAGCCGAGAAGGGTGTAAAAGCAAGGACATGTCAAGCTGTAAAACTATTTAGTTATCATTTGTGTATATCAGGTTTTGTAGTTGCATTATGTAGCAGAAGATAATTTTCTATCTACTGTAGCAGGGGGATGTGGCAGGCAGCAGCTCTTCACTGACCTGTCACAATATTTAGTATATACTGCTGCCAACCCATCGTTTACAAATTTAAAGTGGGGAACGGGGGTTTAGAAAGCAAGGTTTTTACCTTTAATATTGGAGGAAATGATGTGTGTCCCAATATATGGCATTGTTAAGTGGAATGCTGTTGTGTGTCCCAATATATGGTATTGTGTCCCAATATATGGCATTGTTAAGTGGAATGCTGTTGTGTGCTTTCAAGTCATTTCCTACTTATGGTGTTCTTAAGGTAAACCTATCACAGGGTTTTTTTGGCTAGGTTTCTTTAGAGAGGATTTACCATTGCCTTCCTCTGAGGCTGAGAGAGTGTGACTTGCCCAAGGTTATCCAGTGGGTTTTCATGAAAGAGGGAATTTGCACCCAAGTCTCCTGAGTGCTATTCCAGCCCTTAAACTACTACACTATGCTGGCTCTTGTAAGTACAGTACGCTGTATTATAGTTAGAGACATGTATATCTGTACATTCCTGAATTTAACAGTGTTACATTCTTCTGAAATACCTTGATCATCTTACCACTTCAAGGAGAAAGTGGGAAAGAGTGAGGCAGCGTAGAAAGAAAGGGAGTTGCAATGGGATTCAGAGAGGAATAATGACTGCCTTTCCCCCTATAGGTTTAGCTACTGCCTTTTCTCACAAAAGTTACTTGCATATTGCAAAGAGGATGCAATTGCTTGCATGCACCTTTCAAATGGTATTTAAAAGGGAAATTTAGTTTGCCGGTTCACATCATCACTAGGTAGTACTGTATTGAAATGCTGACCCAAAGAATAAGAATGTAAAATTGTGGCTACCCTAGTGGGACCGAACACCATAATTTTCAATAGAAGCCAAGTGCCTGATTCCCCTGAGTCCTTTTAAAAACTACAGCATTCATCAGACGATGTTCATCTAATTACTACAGTATTATTAATTATGGCTAACACATTGCAAAGAAGGGCAGCCATTCTGCCCTTGGAGAGCTGCCAGTGGAGCATATCATCCCATTAATTAAAGGTTGTATCTGGGATATTTTCCTGTTGACTTGCTTCTATTTTAGTATTTCTCTCCCCTTCTGTGTGCACTCTGACTCATTTCTCTCAGCGTCTGTTTTTACCTTTCTTTCAGTTTCATCCTACCTGGCATTTTCTTCACTTCGTTCCTGTCTACTTAGGCATTGTCTTTTATTTCCCAGATAAATGTCATCTACTTTTCACCTTAACCATCATTCTTTGCTCTGTTACATATCAGTTTTGTCCTTTGTTCTTACTGCTGTCTTTGCCTCTGGTTTTCTCTCCATTTTTAATCTCACATGCATATGCAACCAGCATAACTGTTTGAGTATCCCACCACAATCACAAGTTGGCCAACAGCGATTTGTGTATCAGATCTTAATGCTCTGTTTCTTAGAAAGAGAAAGCTAAAGTCTAATTTTGAAACTAAATATTTTATTCAACTAATGACGGACTGAAATACTCTGCACCGGCTTTTGATTTATCCCTGTTTCTTTGTCTAAAATATGTGCTAAAAACAGAACTGAATTGAGAGACTAGAGCAGATCAGACTAGGCATTTTAAAACAGGTTGAATGTGAAGACTTGATTTCTTTACATAGAACTAGTGCTAGCAATGGCATATGGTGAGAGCATTTTACCAAAAAAAAAAAAAAATCTTTCCTAAAAATACATGTTTGTATAGTGTTTCAGAATCTTTAAATGCTGAACAATTCTGTTGTCAGAGAACAAACATACACAGAGTTGACATGCACATCTTACCTATTTGGGGTGTGCGGTGGGAATCATACAAATGAATGGTGTCTCTTTGCTTGGGTTCACCTGGTGTGAGTCCTCCCTCCCCCCCCCCGTGCCATGTTTGCCTGCCTACCCAGTGCCCGCTCCTCAGGGGAGTAGTTCAGTGGCTTTGGACAGCTGTTTGGGGTCTTATGAGGCTGCTGGGCAAGCAAGAAAGGGACATGATGCCCTTTTTTTTTTCTTGCCCAGCTGCCATGCCTGCCCAACCAGGTATACACCCCCTTCTGGGGTATAGACCCAGTGTGATCTATAGCCCCACACCCTCTTCATGATATCAGTGGTACAAATGATTTCATGTGGGCAAAAGCACTATGTAAGCTGGCCTTATATACAGCCTTATACTGTGCCTGATTACTGAAGCATTTTAAAGAATCTTACAGGTTTTTGTTGTCCTGATAAAGCAGCTATAGAGACCCAAGAAAATGGGACAGACTGGGTTTAAAGAACATAATTATATGGGAATCTTGTCATTTTATTATTTGTGTGGGCAGGTATATTTTATGTTTATATTTTTTTTATTCTTTATGACTTATATAGCACTTTTTCAGCTACTGCTTCCAAACTTTGGAATGGCCTGCCAGATGAGATGCGTCTCATTACATCACTGGCCAGTTTCAAAAAGGCTCTAAAGATGCATCTTTTCTGGCAGGCCTTTCCTTGAAGAAGGTATAAATGGACCATCAACCCCCAACTCTGAAAATGTAAATAGAACTGGGGAATCAACTTTAGCTGTTCCCTAACGCAAAACTGCTGATCCATCTACTTCGAATTTGCACATATATTGTTCAGGAGATTGTATTTTCTTTTAATAGTTGCTGACCAATTTTAACTTCTTTAATTTTAACATATTCTGGTTTAATTGGGTTTTATGGGGGGTGGTATGGGAGGGATACAATTGCTCTTTTACTCTTTATTTTTTAAATTCTGTTGTACCCTGCTTCGAGTAGTCTATTAGAGGAGCAGGTTATAAACAAACTTTATTATTATTATTATTATTATTATTATTATTTTACATTTTTATTTTATTCAAGTTTGTAAGTGTATATATTTTCTTAATCTTCATAGTGTGTATGTATTTTATGTCTTTTCTGTATACATATGAATTTTGGAATATGGTCATTTAATATGGTCACTGACCACAATAAAACAATTGATTGATATCATTGCAAAGATAATCCCTAGGCATTGTTGGAAAAAAGTGGAAGATGCTACTGTAGACCACAACTTTAAAAAAAATTAAAAGTTGAGAAGCTAAACTAATTTCTAAAGGTGCTACCAGGTTGTCTCTTCAAAATATTACAACATGGAAGGACCAAATTTCGGGGTGGACAAGAAGTGAATTTTCACTGAATGCTTTATTTTCCACCTTTTAAGACCAGCTTTCCAATGAACTGGACTATGTTCATTTCTGTCCTCTAAAATAGAAACACAATATGCATCCACTAATACTGCTCTGACGTTCCCAAGTCCTATAGGGTTGCTTTAATCTTATTCAAATAAAGCAAGTTTATGAGGTGAAGGAGGGGAAAAAAACATGATGAAATATCTTACTCATGGTCTCATCCTGACAAAGGATATTGCATTTTATGGCACCACACGGAGACATCTAAGAATTTCCACATGACTATGGGACGTGGTGCTGGAATAAGCCCTTTATCATATCAAACCCAGTTTGGGTGGGATATTAACACAGATATTTATTTCTTAACACTGTAGCTCCAAGCCAAGCACATCTGTGTGAGACCAGGCAGATTATACTGAAGTTAAGGGCTCCAGAATAATCTTCCATAAAACACCTAGACTATCATCAAATATACTAAGGCAGTTGGAAAAAGAAACCCATTAAGTTTTTCTTAGCAGTCCCCGACAGACTGTCTTGGAACAGTATTATTGAAAACCTCTCCTAAATCAGATTCAAGATGTTATAGCAGCTTCTGCTAAGGTCTGTCAGGAATTCCATTATAAACCCATATTTTTCATGTTTATAATGTAGCCATAAAATTTTTCTCTGGACTGTGACTTGGCATAAAAAGGCTTGGCCTGAGGCAATTTTATTTTGTATTATTCAAGAAATCTATATATTAGGTTATTTTTTGAATTGCTGGAATATCAAAATAATAGTCTTGGTGCATTTTTGTACTGCTGTAAATTTTAAAAATGACTTCTTTTCCCTTATAGTAAAATGTTGAAAACCATAAATCCATAATGCACCTAATCCCACACCTATATGCACAGAAGCAGAAAACTGAAGTTTACAAAGGTGATACTATACATCTTGAGAGATTAATGCCTTTATAAGTGTTGAAATACAACATTTTGAATGAATATTCATATTCTATTATTTGTTCTCTTTAATCATATTCTTGTTCCTGGACATGGAGTGGGTATTTCTTGGTTTTCAAAAGCAAGGGTGTCTGCTCTGTAGTGTGGATGCAATACATATTTCAAAATTGCAGCCCCTCCTCTTCGTCTAATTTATCATAATCAGAAGAAAAGTCAGTTCAAATCGCAAACACTGCTTTAATAAGGGAATTGCAATTTTTAATGCTATTGGAAACAATAGAATGGTTTAATCTGTCCACTTTCTAAGGCATGCTGTCAGTCCCTGCCTCTCTAAAACAAAGGTGTTGTATTGATATTTTGCTTGTTATATTCATATTTGGTTGTAAGCCTCCTGACAAGTATGCATGGGACCGAATGGAAAACCACAGCAGTGGTAGCAGCTGCCTATGGATAACTGGTGTTCATGATGCGTCCCACCCAGAACCATATTTTAATTATCTTTTCTCTGTGTAATCATGAGGACTAGATTTATTCCTTTTTAAAATATGCTTTTCATATGTCTTATTTCACATAGAGATTTCCACACAAGCGCTCTCACAGAGATAGCCCCATAAGCTTCAAGATTCTGTGTCAAATGTTTTGCTTCACATGATAAAATCACAGCCATGCAAATTCTTAGGTTCCTTAAATGCTTTGCTGCTGATATTGAGATAGGTCATGTGGGGAGGAAGGGGAGGGGGAGGCAGGTTTTCAAGGGCTCCCCGTTTCTTAAGTCATACCATCCATTGCTTTGTCCCCTTCAGCCACATTTTTACAGTAAAACAGATTGCTGGATAAATCGGAGCCAAGCCCTTCCTCTTCCCCACTGCTTCTCCATTTGATTTTCTTAGGTTCATTAATTCGCAGGTTTACTATTCAGAAATAGCCATCAACCCTTTAAAAGACCTTGGCACACAGATAACACTTCGGCACTGGTTCCTTTGTGCTGTATGTGTTTGTGTTACTGAACACATGTGTGCATGCACACACATACACAGAGGAAAACACACCAAGGTTACCTGCTTAATAACAATGTAGAAAGAGGATGAGCCAGGGACAGGGCAGTACCAAACGGCTCCTGGCACCATCTCAGATGTCACGCCAGCATTTAAACCCACAGGGTCATCTGGCAGTCAGGTATCGTTAGTCAACGCTCTCCCTTTCTGCCATCTGTTTCCATCAATCCTATTTGTGTAAATTAACTCACAGCATGCAGCCTCTTTCACTTTCATTATGATCCATCCTTCTGTGTCCTACAGACAACACAGTGACCTAAATTTTAAAAAATTGGCCTGAAATCCTCAAGGAGTTTGGTTTTATACATATGTTCCTTCTTTACCAGCTAAAGTTGTCAGGCACATCCAGTGGCATCATGATATCTTCTTCTCCTAACAATCTGTCCTACCACTTCTCCTTCCTTCACTAGTACCTTTGCTGCTTCCTCTTTCTCCCTGTTATCTGCACAGAAATTCTGCTCACCTGCCTGTTCTCCAGACAGGAGACTCAGCAAGACAGAAGAAAAGAGCTGGATCCACTAGGTATAATGGGGAGTCACTCCTGTCCAGGGTTAGCCCGGGGAGTAGCAAGAGTGAGAAATATTCTACACCCCTCTGGATAATCTCATTAATCTTTAATACACATTAGTTCATTCTCTCTTTCCTGAAGCTAGGATGGCACAGTTCCAGATAGAGAAAGGGGTAACATGGTTAAGCATATCAGAAGTGCACAAGCTTTTGGGACCCCGTTGGCCACATCCAGTGTTAACTGGGATGCAGGGCATAGGGCCACACAAGAGTATACATGTATACCCATATGTGGACATACAGGCTGAAATCCTACACTGGAGCATATCATGGATCTGCTTGTGCAGTTCTGCATCCCCGTCACCACCACTGCAGTTGTCTAGACCTGGGGAAGATGATTGTTACTGCTGCTGCCCACCAGTGTGAAAGGAAAGGGATGAGGGGACAGGATCAAACCAGAAGTAACTATGGACTCATCTCCATAAGGGGAGAAATAAGAGTGGGCTTATGAATCAAGTGCATGTTCCTTTTCTGTCTCATAGGAGCCCTGAGCACCCATATCATCATGCTCTAAATTGCCACCCCATTCCCTCCCCTTCCCTTCCGTAAGAAACAGCAGCTTGACTGCTGCATGGGGGAGAGTTTGTAGAATAGTAAGAATGTTTCCCCATCCATTTACAAGTGTGCATGGAGTTTATCATACGACGGAATTTGGGGGTATAATGCAATGGCAATCCGAACACAGTCATGGGGTTTCACGTTATTGCGTATGAGTGTATCTCATGCAATTTCGGGCAATGGGAAGTCATTCTGAACGCAATCATAGTGTTTTTACATAATTGCGTATTAGAGTATTTCATGCAATTTTGGGCAATGGGGGGTCATTTTCGGAAAATGGGAAGTAATTCTGAATTCCGAATGCAATTAGAATTCACATAAATTCGCTAAACTAGTGAATTTACATGAAATTGAATTGGCTCCATTCAAAATTGAGAGAAATTCCTCCTGTGTGATAAACTCCCATGTCACTAAAAGGATGTTGGCTAAAGAATCTTACATGAAATCTTATACAAACATCTGATGCTGCAGAGGTGGAGAGATGTATACCTTCTCTTACTATGTGCTCAAATTAGAGATTTCTGAGGGGAAAGGTCCAGGGAGAATAGACTGGGCAGTGGTATGTTGGCAAATATCAGAGATAATAGTGAATATTTCAAGCAGAGTAATCTCATTGGCAAAGTAGAAGCTGAAGAACAGCCAGCCTTAACCTAACCTCACCCTACAGCCTTCCATACATAGGGTCTTGCTGGAGAAAAGGAATGAGCTTAATCTTCATTTTAAAACATATGTAAGTAGCTTTACTTACAATACTTGTTTATAATGTGTTAATAAATATAATATACAAGAAATATACTTGTTCATAATGAAATACATGAAGGTGAGAGAGAGAATATGGATGCAGGTTAGAGTGGTGCAAGAAGAGAAATCATGTTGTAGGAGCAAACAGGAAATCAGCAAACTTGCAAACAATTAGTGAGCATAAATATGCAGAAGTTGCATTCCAACTGCAGCAATTTTATGGGGAGTCTCTAAAAACATTGTGTGACCCCTCAGGCTGTATATCCCTGAAATGTGTAATAGATATCAGGCCTGCCTTAAGCTAAGCTAATGTCTCCACATTTCTAAACAAATTGTTAGAAAGTCCCAGACATGTGGCTGAAGCCTATCCTCATTTAGTCAGAAGCAAATTCTGCTAGAGTTTATGCTGTAGTTCATAGTGTTTTGGGCTGCAACTTTAGTGTTCTGCAATATGCCTATAATACAAAAATAAATAGTAACACAAAACATTACACACAATGATTGTATTGTTATTTGGTGCCCAAGTGCTGTAGTATTTGGTTCGTTAACTATTGTGTGCGATAGATATCTGAGGCCCATACCAAATAACTCACCTTGTTATCAGTTCATATCTTCCCGAGATGCCTCCTTCCCAGACATTTCACATTCTATCCTTCTGGCTCATTGCTTGCATCTCATGTTTCTTAATTAGAATTTTAATGTTTGGACTCTTTATGTTTTGCCTGATAAATGAGAAATAGAAATGCTACAAGATAATTCTGGATGCATCTTCTTGCTAAGAACCAACAGTCTATCATTGTTTGTGCTGACATGCCTTATTTGGTTCTGTAATTTAGCCAAATTGAAGGAAATGCAATTCTGGAAGACTTCTGTATCTAGACAGTGAAAGAATAATCCACATTTGGCAAAAATGTTGACACAAGAAATTGTAAGAATTTAGGGGATGAGTGTGCTTGTTGTACATACACATTCTGGATTAATTTTGCTGTGGGAAGCAGTTGCCCAGTTTGGACAAAAACGTTTTACAGCAAAAGAATAGTAATAATTCCTATGGCATAACTCAAGGGGCTACCTCCTATGCAGTGCTTTCCCCCCTGCACTTTGCCAAGCCCCAATATTTGTTCTCACCCCCCCCCCCCCAATAACAATACCCATATTTTAAAAGAAAATGATTGTTTTAACTGTGCATTACGAAGCCGAGCCCTCTCTCTAGTCCATCTGCATTGGTCCAGGCCTCAGAGGGAGAGAAGAACCATGGGACCTGATACCCTTCCCCATCACCTTTCCCTTCTCCTCTTGTGTCGTGTCTTTTAGATTGTAAGCCTGAGGGCAGGGAACCGTCTAATTATAAGTTTATATGTACAGCACTGTGTAAACCTACAGCGCTATATAAATAAAGGTTAATAATAATAATAAAATAACCTCTAGGGTTCATTTGGACATAAAGACTTTTTCAGCCAAATGGTCCTGAAACTGTCCACCAAAATCTGTCTAAATGTGATGGGAAAGTGACTTCTGGGATGCCCCTTCACACTTATTAATGTCTTATGAATCCAGTTTAACTGCCATGGTAACTTATGGAATCCTTTTTGTTGCCTATGGAAACTTGGGATTTGGAATTTAGTGAGAAGTACTTCAAAATTCACAGGCAGAGAGTCCACCTAGTTCCTCTAACCAAATCTCAAATCCCAAGATTCTGTGAGGTGCAGCTGTGTCAGCTAAAAGGGAATCATAGGAATTTATCACACTAGCGAGATCCCATGGGAAAATGGGAGTTAAACAAGATTTACTTTAGAGAAAACCCAGAAATGCCCAAAGTTTATCACACAACGTTGCTGTTAACATGGAATAATGTGGAATAATAGTGATGTGACTGTGTAGTGTAAAAAGGGTCCCAAGTCATTCAAATGATCATTTGGATTAAAAGAAACCATTTCCAGTCACTGTGGAGTCAGAGGCTTTCATGGCTGGCATCTATAGTTTTTTCTGGAGCTTTCGGGCTATGTGGCCATGTTCTAGAAGAGCTCCTGTCTGACATTTCGCCAGCATCTTTGAAGATGCTGGCCACAGAATAGTCCCAGCTGAAAACTACTTAATCCAACCTAGTCCAAATAAAGTGAGGGGGGAATCCTTCAAACTGCTAAATGCCACTAAAATGTAGATGAGACTGCTGCTGGACTTTTGAGGGTAGTTAGAAAATGTTTGAAAATATCTGCTAATAATATCTCTCAGAACATATAGGAGACAGTCTTCATACTGAAAGAGAACCCTGCAACAAAAGGATGACAAACCAAGGAGCAATATCCTATGAATTCAGTATGCTGGTAGAATGGGGGGATCCGATACAATGGAGTGGGTAGCAATGCCCCCTTCTATACTGCCCACTTTGCACCCTACAAACCAATTTTGGAATGGTTGGAAGCCTATAGACAGAAAGAATATCAGCCATCATTCATTTCTGCCCCCACCCCAAAGAATGATTTCCTGACACTCATGAAACCCACTGAGGATGTGGAGAATTTTGTACAGTTTTTGCCAGTTTGGGCACATCCTGCAGGGTTTTAGGAAATTATTCTGTGCAGAAATACATGTAGGTTCTTTATATGCCAGTCATTTTTTCTATTGGGAAAAAATGTTCATTTGCACTAAAAACACAGTTTCCAGATGAAAGAGTACAGTTTTCTGCATGAATCCTGACAATCTTGTACAGAGAAATCTTGTTCACAGACACACACAAAACCTTACACATGCAAATGAACTGCAATCATACACAAAAAGTCCACAATTGACTATACCTTTATGAAAATTTTGTTTTCAAAAATGTTTTTTTTATATACAAGATTGCTTTTTTCTCCCTGCAGAATTTTTTATGGATGAAAACTGTTGCTTTTTTTCTTTATGCACAAAACGTCCTACAAATGGGAAAAAATGTGTATTTTTGTGCAGAACAATTTCCTGAAACATTTCTGGATGTGTGAAAACTAGGAAAAAATGTACATAAATGAGAAGACTATGGAAATTATTCGACTATTTTGTGAAAACAAAATAGTCAAATATTCAGTAAATGGCAACAAGTAAGAGTCTGCAATAAAGGAGGGGTTGCCAAAAAGTGATCACTGCCACTGTTTGCCTCTGCTGCTACCAAGAGAAGCATATTACTTAAATTATGTTGTGCTTCCCCTCCAAAGGCCGTTCTCTCTACCACACCACAGCTTTGTGTTCAGGAGAGTCTCTGTCACACTTCTGCATCACAGAGACCCTCTACATTTACCATTGAATTTTAGCATCAGCTTGGTAGCAGCAGTAAGTTTAGCAGAAGTTTTTTGTTTTCAGTAGAATCATGTTAGCCTTGTTGGGTTGTGGAGTTCAGACCAGATCAGCCCTTAACACTGGGAAAATGGCATTTATTCTCTCAAAATAATAGATTTGGGGAGCTTTTATGAAACTGTGCATTTAATATTAACCATATTAATTGTGCACTGAGTTATTCTTTGTGATGATTCATTAAAGCATATGCCACAGCTGGGAAGCTATGCAGTTACTGTCATAAAAAGAACCGTGTTTGCTTTCAGCAAGTTAAGAGAAGTCATGGAACAATGTTTGCTTTGAGCAAACTACATTTTGCTTTATTTTTTCAACATCAACATGGCGAAATGGTTTGGGTGTTGAACTAGGACTCCAGGAAACCAGGGTTTGAATTCCTGCTCACATATAGAAACCCACTGGGTGACCTTGAGCAAGTTATATTCTCTCAGGCAATGGCAAACCCTCACTGAATAAATCTTGCCATGAAAACTCTATGACAGAGTCACCATAAATTGGAGTCATCTTGAAGGCATATAACAACAGCAGTACATGTGACTGAGTCCCTGGTCCTTCATAGTTTTAGAAAGATAGTTTCCCACCTTGAAAAAAAATAACCAAAGCTAGATCAATATCTGGAGTAACTTGGAAATATTCTGCTCAACCTAGTCAGATTTTTTCAAAAGCTTTTCAGCTGGCTAATAGCTAAAATTCAGTCTGCTGAGAGAGAGGTTTTGACATTTTGAAGATACAGGCAACTCTAAGGACATTTCGCCCAACTGTTCAGCAAACCGTGCAGAAAGGAGTTAAGCAGTGCCATGCATTTTCTTTGTTTTGGACGCCAGGCTTAAACCTGTAGTGCCACAAAAGCCTTACCACAATATTCATGAGTGTTTGGATATAACAAAATTGTGAACTCTTGTCAGAGCTTACTAAAGTAACTGTTTTTGACAACAACTTGCAAAATATCTGAGGAATTCTCCACATTCTAGTATCAAAAAGTAACTTTTCCAAGCTCTGCACTGTGTGTAGTAAAATCATATTACTTATATATTCATAAAGTACATTTTTTTTCAAGCTGAAGAATGGTAGTAAAAATATAGCTTTTGGACTTTTGGGCCAGGATTTGAGTGGACCTGGTATCTGGGAAAGTAACTGCACAGAGGTTAACCCTCCCATCTAAACAGGCATCCCAGCTATGCTGGAATCATATCTAGGAGTGGGATGTGATGGGGGTGTGACGAAAGGGAGCGCAATGGCAACCGGATGAGACAAAGACCTCATTTTGCTGCACTGGAGAATGCCACCACTGCCGGATGTTCCCATTGCATTCCACATCTGTCCCAGAGGGGGTGATTACTGAGAATGCTTTTGAACAGTTCTCAAAAATCACCCCCTCTGGGGCAGATGTGGAACACAATGGGAACATCTGGCAATGGTGGCGGTGTTCACCTGTGCGGTAAAATGAAGACTTAGTCTCATCTGGTTCCCATCCCACTCCCTTTTGTCACACCCCCATCATGTTCCTGTGGGCTGTGCAATAAACTCCCTAGTTTTCGGATCATGTGAATTGCTAGGACAATGTCAAGTACTCAGGTCTGTTCGTTTTTTTGTGGGGGTTTTGGGTTATGGAAGAGTTTATTCCTGATGTTTCACTTGCATCTGTGGTTGGCATCTTCAGAGAAATTGAATATGCCACCCACAGATGCAGGGGAAACATCAGGAATAAACTCTTCTAGAATATGGCCACATATCCTGAAAAACCCACAAAAAATTATGGATGCCAGTCATCAAAGCCTTTGAATTTACACTCAGGTGTGAATTAGTATCTTGCAGATGAGGAGGACAGAAAGGAAGCACCAAGGCAGTCTGCCTTAAAGCCAGTAACCTGATGCTCTGATGAGGCATTATTCATGTTATCTGGGATGAAGTTTAGATAAAAATAAGGTTTCCTGATACAGTGACAAACAGCCCAGAGTGAGGAGGTCAACAGGCCATAAGAGACATGATACCTGCCAGTAGCACTGAGTTGTCCCTCCAACATTACTTGACTTCTCCAGCCAGAACTGTGGGCTAATATGTAAGTCTTCAATCTGAAAATGCATATTGCCTTCCCACCCCCACTTTCAGACCATGCCCCCGGTTATAGAGTTAATAGGTAGCACCTAACACTGATCTGCTGGGCTGTCAGATTTGGGGTCCATTCACACTTCACAGTTATAGCACAATGATCCAACTTTTCTGTCCTATGGAATCCTGGGGTGAACAGTTTATGGGGTGGCCTTTAGAATTTTTAGCTGGGGAAACATCCAACCGAACTGTACAACCCCAGTAGAAGTTCACAAGGGGATGCCATGGCAGAACGTAGTGGAATCATAGCACATTAACTACATATCTACCAACATTTCACAGATGAAACCTAGGACACATGTGACCAGTCAATATCAGAAAATGGTTAAGATGGCAAATGCTATTAATGAGAAAAATACAGACGAGCTAGGAGAAGTTGCAGCCATTTGTTTTCACCTAAGTCTACAATGAAGGGCAAGATTTGATGCCCTCTTTTCTTCTCTGCCTGCTGAACAAATTGAGTGGAATCTGCATTTGCTGAACTCTGTTTGCACCAATTGAAGTAAGCCAAGGACAAAGGGGAAACTGGGAACATGAGAGAGAAACTAGGGGCTGATACAGAAGCCCCAAAGGGCTGTCTGTGAGGCACAATTAGGATTTGGGAGAGTCCTAATGCATATGGACGCCACCATTTTAAAATTGTGCATCCATATGGGCCCGCCATCAAAACGTCATGACAGGCTCAGCATTTAAATAACGCTGCATGTGCCTGATGTAATGGCGCTGCAGGAGGGCACCAAAAGGAGTTCGAAAACCAAGCTCCTTTTTTGCGCCTGGGCCTTGTCATGGCCTTTAGACGGCCGTGCCAAGGACCCCAAGGGGAAAGGGGCTGCGGTGGCCCCTTTCACCCCTCACCAGCGCTGGGGATAGCGGGGTGCAGAGGGTGCCCAGGCCGCCTGCGGCAATCTGCTTTCAAGCTGCAGAGAAGCGGCAGTTCACTGCTTCTCCACAGCCTGCAGAAGCACTGGGATGGGGCCTCTGAGGCTGCTGGTGAGGCAGCCTTGGCCCCATCCCGCTGCTTAAAGGGGGCGGCTGCAGACCACCCCAAAAGGGTGGTCTGTAAAGCCCCTAGGACATTTGAAATGCAGCTGAAAAAGTGAGACAGCAGAGAAATAACTGGGGCCATTCCTTCAAAACTCGGACAGCTGGAGCATATGTACTCCAAGGAAACAGGATACAGGACTGCAGCAATAATATGAAATAAAGTGAAGAGATAAAGTGTGGGGGGGAGAGAAGGAGAAAAACTAGCACATTTCAGAAAGATCTGAAAAAGTGGGATAGCAGAGAATGAATTGGGATTGCGTCTTCCACATTGGGACCATTGGAGAATATGTAACTGTGTAATCTGAAAAGGCCTCTGAGGTGTGGCTCAAAGTGATTCCATGAAGTTTGCATGAACTTGAATTCTGGATCAGGAATGGGTAAACTTCTGACCTTTCAGATATTGGTAGACTACAATTTACATTATCCCTCATTCCTGACCATGTTGGCTGGGACTGTCTTGGAACCCAACAATATTTTAAGGAACACACCTCTGTTCTAAACAAAACCACTTGCAGAATCTCCTCCTCTGATGGTAGTGACCTGTTTTTTAAATTCAGAATCAGAATCCTAACTGCCCAGATAGAGAATGTATATTAATATGCCAAAGAATTCTCAGTAGAAATGATTTGCAGGTGAGCTCCCTTTTTTCTAGCCATGATAACGGGTATCATAATTTATGTTAGGAGCAGCAGCTTCTCACATATATCATGACAATTAAACAATAAATACAACAGGAGATTCAATTTCAGTGCAAGCTGGCAAAACTGTGAAAAGAGTTCATTCTTTGGGAGTAAAGCATTATTTTAAAGGCAGGTTAGCATGGTTTTACAAGCTCTGCCATTTCTCATTAAGTGGACTATGAGTTTAACTTTGCTGGTTCCAAGTTATGGCATCAGAGGAATATAGATTGAAATTACATCCTTCTAAAAGTCCCCAATGGCTAATACAACATTTACATACTGTTTTAGGTCTATATACCAAGGATCCATGCCTCTATGGACATATTAATAGTATAGGCATGTAAGGATCGGAATGAATGTGCCAAAATATAGTAGTTTAAAGCTTATCCTACCAGTAATTGTGCTTTTAAAAAAATCAATATTTTAATGTGAGGAAAGCATACAAACAGCTCAGGAAAGGTCCATAGTCTCATGGGGAAAGGTCCATAGCCACCTAAATGCCAGATTTAGTTCCAGGGTCTGAGGCTCCTACACCTGTGTGAGTTTCAAGTGATACTATAGTCCCAGCAATATTATTAGATGTATTCATGGGCCTTTCAGGCAGCAACACTTCACAGCCATTGGCTTACTCTAGGAAAGAGTCTTGTAGTGAAATGTATATGCAAGTGTTAGCGTGAAGAGGTTGGCAACTGTTGAGCTTCTCTTTGGATTCTGGGCAGCTGAAATTCAGGAGACTGCCTAAGCATAAGGAATGTAGTTGGCCCATCAGACGATTCAGAGACCAGTATTGATTTAGCATATTTTTTTCTGAAAAGTTTTAGGCCAGTTTTTTAAAAGGAACTTTACAAATGGTTGCTACATATATTATTCATCAATTTCAATTTTATGGCTGTGAAATGGTCAATCAGCTATCTCAATTTAGCCTCAAATGAATAGGCACTTGTTCTATTTGTCTTTGCCCTCATATACAGGTCTCAAGAATACATCGTCTCATTTTCCTTCTAAATTTACAACCTGCATTTATGGCTGTTTATGTCTATGCACAAATCTAAGCCCACCCAGGTCTATACTGGGGTGATTACAAATGCCTCATAAAGACAGATAGGAAAGTGGTGTGAATGAAAATGTAAAGGATATTCAGAGGATAAAATGAAGTCATAAACTATATTTCATAAACCTACCCTAAGATAGGCAAAGGAATAATTGACTCAATGATTCTTCCTAATTGGTTGCATCTACATGAATAGAAAGCAAGTGGAAGGATCCAGGAGAGATGCTCTTTTGCACAAACTACAAAGTTTATCTTGTTCAGGACAAGAATACTTTTTTGCAATTCCCATTCATTTCAGTGGTGCTTGCACAGCATAATATCCCACTAATTTGTGCCAAAGGCAAAAGGGTGAATGGTCAACAAAGCTTCAACAACTTCTGGCAGATCAACTTTTTCTATGTTTGTGTCTAGGAACAGATGAAAAATGTATGTCTACCACCATCAAAGTAAAAACAGAGCTTTTTGAAGAGAAGGAACAGAAATCATCAGACTAGAAAAATCATCAGATCTATATACTAGTTTTTGTTTTGTTTTGTCTTACCAGGAAGGAACTGTGTGAACATATTGTACCCACAATATTATAAGTAACAAATGCACACAACACAACACCATGAATTCCAACTTTGTTTTTTGCTTCTCCATTATTTAACTTTCTTTCATCACGGAGCAACACTGGGAAATTGTAGTCATCAGCTACCCAGCCATTCTCCCTCCAGGTTTATTTTATTTTCATTGAATAACACAGTGCTGGGCTAAAGAAAAGATGGATAGTCATAGTAGTAAATCTGAATACTTATCTGTTCTGAGAGATTGGGGTAGCAACTTGCTTAAATTGATAGTTATAGCATATATATATACTGTAATCCAAAGAGCTACTTTAGAACATTGGTATGATCTATGGTTTCTTTCGTTGGATTGGAAGATTTTGAATGCCATGTTTAATACTATTTTGCGGAATCCCTTTAAAAAGTTTTTTATGCAGTTCTTTGGATCCAGGGTATCTACCATGAAATAATATTCTTATGACCCAAGCCCTGGCTACCAAATGTTAGTTCCAACAGAAATGAACTCTTAAACCTATGTCTGGAAATGTTTTGAGTGGAATGTAGAGCAAGTTAGTCACACATACAGTGCTATCCTATGTGTGCATACTCAGAAATAAGTCTCATTGGATTCACTGGGAATTATATCCTGCTTCCTGAGTATATGGTCACATCCTTAGCTTCAACCATTAGGGATTAAATGTTACTCTGCCATTCCAGTTCAATGCTAGATGACCAGTATTCTTTTGAGCTAGCCACAAGCAATCCCCAAACCATGTGGCAACCGCCACTGCAGGTGAAGGGTTTTTTGGTGGCCTCGATGAAAGGTCAAGTGATGTCATGTGCAGAGGGTGAGAGAGAACCTATTTTAGGATAAATCACCTCCTGAAGTGTTGTTCTTGTAGATTCCAGTGACCCTCTCACTCACCTGCCCTCAGTGCAGTGTGATCATTGCTGGTCACTTTGAGGCCAGGTAAGATTTCTTTTCTTTACAAGGGTGGGGATTCACCTACCTGTTGGGACTTTGACAATTGGCATGTGAATTTATTGTTAAATAGGCTTCCATTTGGCAGGTAATCAGGGAAGAAGATATTGGATCGGTTTACATCTTGGCACCTCATTGTGATGGAGGGTTGGACTCTGGAACTGTCTTCATGGAGCACGGGACCACAGGGCTTGTGAAGGAGTCAGCCCTTGGGCCTGATGTGTGTGTTTTCCCTCTCTTAAAAAGTTACAGGATTTTGGAGGAGCCCTCCAGGTCTGGCCTTCCAAAAATGACCATACATAATAGCAACTGATCTCTTTGGGTTGCCCTTGGAGTCTGGTGTTTTGCCCAAGGATTGGCTGTGAGAGTGTCATATTTGGACATCTGGGCCTCAGCTGGATCTGCCTTAGGTTGTCCCCATATGCACACACAAAGACTTTTGCTTCTCAGCCCCAGGCTTAACATGTAAATAGGTATTAGGTTAATAAGGATAGCCTTTATTTAACCCAATTTATAGTGTCTGGTCTCATTATTTCATGATGGGTCAACCAATGTAGCAAGCAGTGTCATATAGAAATTATGCTATATCAATTTGGCAGCAACATGCCCTCCAGATACATTGAACTATAGCTCCCATCATCTCTAGGAGGGTATCACTGTCTCTTCATTCATAATGCAAAATAATAACTCCATTTCTCAGACACTAGCTATTTGGAGTCAAACCTGCTTGGATTTAATAAATATTTATGTTCGTTACTGAGAGAGTAATATAAAGAGATTCCAGTCCTTATTTTTAATCCTAGCTGAAATAGACAAATCTCTCATTTTTAGTTTTTCCCACATTTTTTCACTTTTTAAAAAAGTTTTTCCCATGCCAGATTTGGAGAAACTTGCAAATGTTGGCAAATTGTTATCAATTTTTTAAAAAAACAAAAACAAAATAAACTGGCAAAATTCTTGTGCTATCCGAGATAATTGCCTCTCTTTGTGCAATGGTAGGGCATGGCAGAGCTAAGTCAAGTTTGCATTTGGACCTCAGGTTAGGGGTGGAGAATAGCTTGGAAGCATGACTTGGAGCTCAAAAGTGGTAGCTAGAGAGTAAGCTAAGCACCTAAGCCATTAGGACCTAATAAAGGAACTCTGCTGGCTAAGCGGTTAAATGTCAATGCTCCAGCCACAATGTTGTAAGTTTGATTCCAGATGAGGGCTCCAAGGGCCACTCAGCCTTCCAACCTTTCATAGATTGGTAAAATGAGTACCCAGATTTCTGGGAGCAATTGCTTTACACATTATAAACAGCTTAGGGAGTGCTAGTTTACTAATAAGTGGTATAGAAATGTATTTGCTATTGCCATTGCTATTGCTATTAGAAATGGCAATGGCTGTGGATTTTGCTGATCCACTCAGCAAATAAAGAGATGAGACACAAAATAGAGGGATGAAAAGGGCCACTCAATTTTATCTATTCAAATCTATAACTTTAACTATGAACTGCATCAAGGAGGAATACCTAGATTTGCTGAGGCAGGTGGTGAGCATTAGAAGCACTCTATAATAATGGATTGCTGTTCAACCATCCCTAAGGTGGAGCTACACTACAGAAAGACAACTGTAAGCTGTAGCTCCATCCTATGGAATCCTGGGATTTGTGGTTTTGCAAGGTCTTTAGCATGCTGGTGCCCCACAAAACTACAAATTCCAGGATTCTGTAGGATGGAGCTATGGCGGTTGAAGTGGTATCAAACTGCACTATTTCTAGAGCATTGATGCACCCCTAGTTGAAAGGTCCATCAGAAGGACCTCCTCCCTATATCCCATGATTTAAAGTGAGGCTGAGCCTCAAGCTAACCCCAAAGTTAAATCTCTTACTTCACTCTTTGGGATTGGGTCGCAATAATTTTAACTGTACTTTGTTTTTATATTTTACTGTACCCCACACCAATTGCTTTTTCAGATGGGGCGGGTTATAAATAAAATGTATTATTATTATCATTATTCTACTACCAAAAGGTGTAATTCCAAAAACCTGACTTTAACAAACTGCTTTCTATTGATGTTTCCTGGGATCTTGCTCCTGTGTAGAGCCCTGCTATGTGCCCAAACTCAGTAAAATCAGAGGTCATTGGCAACTGGTAGTAACTGATTCTGGGTGTAAACAAGCATGTTTCAGTCTTACAAAAATATGGAAATGAAGATTAGATAGTGGGGAGGTGCCTTATGCATGTGTAAGTTCCCTGTCGGTTAGTTTATCACTGTGCAATACGTTAAAACATTCCCTGCAACTGGCTTATTTTCATGCTGTGCATCCCAAGCATTTCCTTGAGGACATGGTTCTATCTTCATTCCACCCTTCTACTTAGGAGGACAGTTGCCACAGCAAACCTTTTAACTGGACATTTAAGAATCCAAGCTTACATCTTCTTGGATCTCATCTTCATGGTCAAGTTATCTTAATCACCTTCTAGCTTCCTTTCGATACAAAACTGAGATGCCAGTAAGAGATTGCTTCAGATTGCTTCAGAAGGCAGGATGATAGATTGGACCAAACTGAGCCACAAACAGCCCACTTAAGGAATCCATGGTGCATTCTTAGAAGTTAACTTTACAAGAGAGTATAAAAAGGCAGCTGTCACAGCAGATCTAATTTTAAAATGTTAAATACGGTGTGACAGTAGGCTATTAAGATAAAAGGTACAGCAAATATAACATTTTTCCCCTCTGATGTATGCTAGCAATGGCCATTTTAGATAGCCGAGGACTAATAGAATCATGGGTGAAGTGATTTGAGGTGACTGTATGCATTACAGCATTCCCAGCAATCCTTTCTCCAGAATTCATCATTTTTGAGGGAGGTTGTTAAAAGATTAGCTAATCGTTCCCATTTTGGTGTGCCTTTTAGAAAGCATTGTTTATCTGGAACGCCTTTAGACACTGCGTCTTTTGGCAGACAAACATTGTAAAAAATAGTTTTAAGGCAAGACTATGCCACAGTTACCCCCCCCCCATCCTTGCCCCCAGTCCCTCACCCATAGTTTGTCTGAAATGCATTTCTCCACTTTAGCTACCCACTAGATGTGAAATAGAAAAGAAGGAAGCTGAGAGCAAAGAAAGGAGGAAGGGGAAAGGGCGGGAAGGGGGAGAGAGAGAAGTACTCCAGTAGTGTTTCAGGCTTTCAAAAACATGGAGAATGGAAATTAGATAATGATCAAGTGACCTATGCATGTATAAGTTCCCCGGTGGAAACAGCTGGACATTATTTCCTGGTGGAGAACATATACATTCAAAGTTTGAAGAACTGGTGATGGGCATGTTGTGCCATTGTGCATGCATGTGATCTGCATGAGCATTTCATTGTGCATTCAGTTGTACATTCAGGTGTGTGTTCATTTGCACAATTTTACCGTGCAACATGTAGGTTGTGCAGTACAGTTAGTGCATAACTCCACATATGGAGATTGATGCTCCACAACCTGGATGAAAGGTCTTGGCCATCTATTATTTTGTGATGTATGGAGGGAGGGGTTATGTGATTTGTTTCCAAGGCAGAGTTGTGCATGACAGATCTGGAGTCTGCTTCCATTAGAGGCACAGAAGAAATTGACTTTGTACATTTTTTTTTAGTATTAAACTTGCTTAATTTTGAACATTTGATAGTGAAACTCAGCTCCAAGTCCTTCCTCATGACCCTTAGTCATTCTGGTTGTCATTTTCTATAAAATCACTCAGTTACCCGAGCCTAAGTTCTTGAGACTTCAAGGTGTAGGAATTAAAAGAGTGGTGCTTAATCGGTCAGAGGGTGAAACATAGTGTGATGTTCAGAGGAATGGCATGAGAAGAGTAGATACTACTCTTTGGATCAGGGGACAAGGCTGTAACTAGTTGCTTAGATAGGATCTGATGAACATGAGGACAGAGCTAATACAGAAAACTCTCAAGCCAACTTCTGTCCTCTTCATGAGTTTATAGTCAGTTTTCAGAATCCATTTCCTATTGTAAAGAATTCTAGTGGGAGATAATAAACAATGAATATCTGGAAATTATCTGATGTGCCTAATGAAAACAGTAGAAAGAAGAATTGCCTCAATATGTGAGTGGCTCACAGCCACATCATACATCTGTGCTACAGCTATCCTAAAGCAAATTATTAATTCTTTGGCTATCAATTTTGTGATGCAGCTTTTTAAAAATAGAACATGGTTAATTGATTTAAGGAAGTGGGTTAGATATACAAGTGTTTAATACCCCAATGTATGCCTTTCTTTTGTATAGGTGTGCCCTCTAGTCCTTAGAAATTCAGATACTATTTGAAGGAGCATCAAACATTTGTTGGAAATCCCAAGAGTTTATTATATGTGTCTTATCACTTGGAGCACCTTAATTTACCTATAATTTTTTATGGTCTTAGCTTTTTTCAGATGTATTAATACAATTGGAAATCTTTTCTAAAAACAAAAGGGACAGTCTATAACTGTTAATATTCACTGGTGTGTTATCATTCATTTCAGAAGTTTCTGGATTTTACAAAGAAGATAGATTTTTAAAAGACCCGTGCTTTTGATGAGGTATAGATAACTGACAATATAACGTTTCCACCTAGATGAGTGTTTTGAAAATGCACATGGTTATAATTACAGATGGAAAATAACTTATTTATACTTTAATTAAAACCATGTATTACTGATATCCAGTTGCATAGGAGAGCCTTTGTTTTTCATGGAAGGAACAATTTTGCATGTTCTCTCTCCTCCCACTATAAGTGTATATTAGCAGTGTTTTAAATTTCAGACAAAGCCCATCAATGATATTGTGAGGTTGCATGAAGGTTAATGTAATTTAGGCAGATGGGGAATTGCAGATTCAACATGTTGTCACAATAACAAATGTGTTTGAAAGGACATTTCTGTGGCAAACAGGAATAAAATTAAACTCAACACACACACACATGTGTATGCACACAAATTTGGTATTACTGACTACAGTTTTATATATCAAGGGGAAAAAAAAAGAAGGAAGAAGGAATTTGAATTGTTTTCGCCAATCAATATGAGAAGCAGGTTTATAGATTCCCTCCCCTCAAAGAATGCACCTTTAATACTGATTTGCCATAATTTTGCTTGACAGTAATGACAGAGCATTTGATCTGAGTCAGACAAAATTTTATAGCTCTATTAAATATGATTTCCCTTCCTCATCTCACACAGATATACATTTTTCTCTCCTTCCTTCGACAAGACATAGCCCTATGCAATAGCCTTTGCAATAAATTCAGTTCATGATGAGTATCCAGAGGGGTGAATTTTCTCTTTGCTTGTCAGTATGTAGTATTGTTTATTAATCAGAAACTATAACAGAGTCTCCAGATGCTGCCACACTGAAGAATTAATGCAGTTTGACACTGCTGTTAAATGTCATGGCCCAGTCCAGGGGTTTGTAGTTTGATGTGGCACTAGAGTGCTCTGACAGAGAAGGGCAAATGTCTCACAAAACTACAAACCCCAGATTTCCACATCATTAAGACATGGGAGTTGAAGTGGTGTCAAACTGCATTAATTTTGCAGTATAGATGCAGCCTCTGCGGGTGTATCAAGAATTAAATAATGGAAAGTTTGGGGAAAGGCTGTAGCTCAGTACATATTCTAAATGGAGAAAGTCCATGATTTATTCCCCAGCTTCTCCAAGCAGGCCTGTCTGAAAGTCTAGGAACCTTCCTGTGTGGATCAGATTGCTGGAGCACACTGGATAATTTTCAAGATTTCTTGGGAAGAAAAAGAATATGGGGAAAGAGCAGCCTTTCCCAGAAAAAAACCAGCCTTTGACATGGCACAAAAGTTTCTCCATTAGTGCTGTGCAGCTATAATTTGTCCTATAATGGAGCATTTTGTACATCTGCTACAGAGGGCTTGATCTAAAGAGGAAGGGCCTTGTGGTGTGGAGCAGTCTATGACATGAGGTTCAGCCTGTATCACTCTGCAGTCTAGGAGGGTGCTATCCTTTTCTATTTGGCACACAGTGCAACAGTGCGACTTTCCTGTAGCTCAAGAGTGAGCACAATAAATATTTGACTGGAGGGCAAAGCTAGCATCTGCTTCACCGCTAGTTGGGCAGGTGGGGCAGTGCAACCATTACATGAGTAAGTTTAATGGGTATGTTCATTAAGATGTTTTGCTTACAAAAACATTTGTGTATCCACAGGCATATTTTTTTTTTTTAGCCTTTTATTCCTCCATGCACAGTGGGCGGTAGGGCAGCAGGATTGTTTGCAATACAACACCGAGCCTCTGATGACCGCAGCCTAATAAGAAAGACAAGATGGGACTACAACAGAATGCTGCGGTGTGGAGTGTCCCTTTATTTAGCCAGTCTGTCAGGCCCTCTAGCCTATTTCATCACATCCCCATCCTATTGTTGCTGCTGCTGCTGCTGTTGTTATTATTATTAAGCTTTATTTATAAAACACTGTAAATTTATTCTCCTTCTATTCTATTTCTAAATTCTATTCTCCTTCCCACCTGTTCTCCTTCAAACAATAGTTGTCTGTGGTTACTGACATCCCTCCTGAAGTCCTCCCTGCCCTTTAAATGTTATATTCACTGTCCTTTAAATGTTATATTCCTAGAAACTTTCAGAGGCTCCCACTTGTACATGGGCACAGTAAATACCACTACTAATAACAATAATATATATATTTTTATTTCTAACCTGCATCCCCCCCCCCAAGCCTTAAGGTGGGTTAAAACATAGATTAAAATACAATATATAACTGGCCATTATACACATAAGTTAAAACACATAAACATAGGATTAAAATGACCATTGCATATTAATATTATCCAGGTTAAAATGTACTGTTTTAAAATTCAGAGTTTAAAATTTACTGGGTAGGGCTGCTGGAAGAGATAGGTCTTTAGTACTGTTTTAACTTCAAACAGCATATTTAGCTGTCAAATCTCTCCTGGCAGGTCATTCCATAGTTCAGGGATAACCAATGAAAATGTCCTCTCGATGATGACATTCACACACACACACACACACACACATACACACACTGAAATGTCAGAAATGTGGAAATGAATTATTTATTTGTATCTGAGGTACACAGTCTTTTCAACCCTGATGGTCCTATCCATTCTTTGGGGTAGGGTGGGGGGACCATGCACGTGCAAGCATACCTGCACATGCACACACAAAAGGGGAAGGCTTTAAGTTAAGTTCAACCCTCACCCATCCTAGCAATTGTACACAGGATCACTGAAGTGGGTGTGGGTGAATCATTGGAGGAGCAAGATTGGCTTTAGTCTTTCTGCTCGAAGTCATCCCAATGAGCATAACTACACAAAAGGAAGCATGGAAGGAGTATTACTATCTTCTTCTGGGGCAGTTTTGCCTCTTACTTCTGCCAGCAACACTGACAGGGACTGTTGTTTTTGAAACGATAACACTGATTGTCAAAGGGGAATTTGACAGTGGAGGAGGTATGAGACCACACCACCCATGTCTATTAGATTTGCATCTAATATAGCTCTGATTCTTGAGTTAAATTGTGCTCTTCTTTTGCACCTGGAGCATGTAACACAAAATGGTTTTAAAAATAGAATCATTGGGGCTAAACAGACAACCATTTAATGCCAACCTTGGGGTAGAGTGGGGGTGTGGTGTCCTCATGCTGCACGCCCCTATGCCTCCCCAATGCCAGAATCACGCTGCATGCCCAACCAGATGGCAGGTGGCATCATGCCCCTTCTTCAGAGCAGCGTTTAGATGTGCTGCACCAAAGAATTGGTGAAAAGCCACACACACACACACACACGGCATCTTTTTTCTGACACTAAACGGAGTGACGTTTGCCATTCTTTTCAGCACTGGCAAAGTGCGGGATTGAAGCCACGGTGTGCGGTTGCCACAGCCCTGATCGGGCAAGGAAAAGGGTGGTGGGATGCTGATCCAAAGGAGTGGTCTGTTTTGCTTCATTATGAAAAGAAAGAAAGAGAAAGAAAGAGAAAGAAAGAAAGAAAGAGTAATGCAGATGGCACAAAGAAAAACCAACAGCACCAAGGCTTCTCTCCCCAAAGCTCGAAGGGGTGTACAATAACAATTGAAACAAATGATGTTAGACATGAAAAACACTTTGAAATAAGTGTTTTCAGTTTCTGACACAATTCATAACCTCATGTTGAATTTATATGCATTAATGTATATGGCAATAAGGGTACAACATAGAGCCAAAAGTGGGTTTGTTTGAAGAAATACTTTTCAGATTCTTCCTGCATTGCTATTATGTATAATACACTCTCAAATAGAAGATCTAATTGTTAGAAATATTCAATTTAAAATATGTTTAAAATGTGTGAATGTATGTTCATTCAAAACATCAACATTTGAAATCTTGCATAATTATTTGATGTTTTATTTAAATGACTAAAATTCTTGAAATGACATAATTACAAAGTGCAAATGACTTTGAATGAGCTGGACTCACCGTTTAGAAAGTCCCAGCTGAGATATTGCTGAAACTGAGCTGGTAATTGCCTCACTGAAGTTCTAATACCTTCCTCTGTCTAATGATAGCAAAAACACTCCAGGAATAATAATTACTTGGAGATAACACTTTAGGAAAAATGTATATAATTTTTACTTTTGTGCTCCTGTAAACCCTGGCCTGCTGACCTGGTCCCTACTGCAGTTCGTTTTCTTCAGAATACTACCAACATAAGAATTTTGTGAGGCCAACAGTTTTTTCATCACAAAAACATTCTTCAAGCAATCAAATAGGCAGCTGTATACTATGCTTGCCAGCTCAGGAAACAGGGCAGATAGGATCATGTACCATGAGCTATGGTATGAGATGTGCTGTCACATTGTTTTAGGATAAAATATAGCAGCAATGACACAAGAATGTTCAATTCAACCAGTGCTGTTTCACTGTGTCTTTAAAAAATGAGTTCATTTGTCTCTAGTCCTACGACCTATTTAGGGTTAGGGGGAAAGAAACAGAAGAGTGATCAGATGACCTTTTACTAGAAAACAGAGGGGTGATACAGACCACCTATAAGGGGCGGTCTGGCGCCACTTTTTTTGCTGTGGAGCTTCACTGCACAAAAGGAAGCTCTGCAGCAAAAAAGGAGTGGGCAAACTGCGCTCCTTTTTTGTGCCGGAGTTGCAGCGCGATTTATGGAAAAGGCGCCATTGGGCGCCTTTCCACCAGTGCAACTGCGGAGCTGCATCTAGCAGCTCCGCAGCTGCACCGCTACAATTATGAATGCTGTCTAAATGGTGTTCGGGAATGGCGGCGGCGCCATTACATGTTAGGGTTTGTGAGCGTGCCAACGTTGCGTGCTCACAAACCCTAATGGCGCTGCCCAGGTGCCTCTTCAGGCCCATCTCTGCCCTCCTTTTATGTTTGCAGCTTTATTCCAAGATAACCAGCAACAGACATTCCCAACTGGTTCTACTGGAACCATTTTGCTCTTGAATTTCTGTTCCCATAACTGCTTCTGAAGAGGAATTATTATTCTCAGCACTAGTGTGCTGTTGTGTGGTTTGGCTCATCAGACTTGGGTTACATTAACTCCTCTTGGGCCAATCTTCCTAGACAGTTTCAGTAGGGAGGGCATCCCCTTTCAAAAAAAGGATGAGAGGATTTATCCTTGTCAAAGGACTATGTATGGATGTGACCAAATGACCTTGGAGGATGCATGCAACAGGATAAATATTCACCATGTCCCAGTTTTCCTGTCTCCTAGTTAGGCAGTGAGAGGTAGTTCTCCCACATGTTATTCATAGCTAATTACTTTTCTTTGCCTCAGTCTGCCTGCCATTTAAATATCTAACTTTTTGTCCTATCTTGTTTAAAATGTTTATTATTGTTTACATTCATTAATGTCCACAGAATGCCAATATTCCTTCCCTGTCACAAATAGAGACCTATATTCTGTTGGATATACATTTCCTTCTTTCAGCACCCTTCCTGGAGCCTTTATAATTCTTGCAGGTCTTTGATCCTTTCTAAATTGCCAAAACATGCCCTTTCAAAAAAAGAGTGCTACCTGGATCTCAGTACTGTACTGCGACTGAAGTTAAAACAGTAGAATTATTTCCCAAATCTTACAGAACAGTTATGTTTATATAACCCTATGGTGGCTTTCTCTCATTAGGTCTAGTGTGGCAAAAAAAGAATCAAGAGGTCAGTAGAGACAAAGCCAAGTGGATCTCATTTTCCATTTCTACCCATCCTACAGTGCTGCTTTGAATCCTGGGCATCTCTTTTCTTCTTCTTAATTTTCATTGGAACTGAAATTTATAACAAATAAATTGTGCCATCAAGAAAAAAAAAAGACTCTTGTGCATGCATCTGAAACACATTTTATATTGTATGCATTTTTGTGCCCCATTTTGCCCACTTGTTAGTTGAACATGCTTAAGAAACCCTATGTTGTTTTTGCTGCTGTGTGCCTTCAAGTTGTTTCCAATTTATGGAAATGCTGAGATGATACTATCATAGGATTTTCTTTGTCTCCAGAGTCATAGTCCAACACTCAAACCCACTACATCACACTGGCTTTTGGAAAACCTATAGGCTCTGCTAAAAGTATGCAGACCAAGAATAGGGTATTGCTTGCACTTGCACTTGCACTTGCACTTGTAAATAGAGCTGATGAAGGTTACTCCCCACCAGTACTGAGTAAGATCTTGGTCAATGAATCCATGAAAGGAAACAGACACTAAATTTGCTCTATTGAGCAAGTGCAGGTCCCTGTGCTAAATAAAATTAGAGTTGCTCTTCAAGACAGCTTTCCATCAATCTGCACCTCTGAACACTAAAAGAAAGCAAAGCAAATATTTCTTCTCCACTCCTAGCACAGTGATGCTGCAGGCTTTACTTAGGAAAGCATCTATGAAAACGGAAACTGCAGCATCATTGGAATGCACCCAGTCAGGTACCAAGGCATTAGCTTGGAGAAAATTGGTCAATTTTTTCCCCCCATAAGAATGCACTGGTCAAACCTGTCAGTCTTGCAGTGCTCCTCTGTTCCCGAGCACTGAAGCTGGATTCATTTATTAATACCTAGCATTTATATGGCAGATTATGAGCTATCAAAATACTGTGTGTGTATTATCTCGTTATATTAGTTGTTGTTGTTGTTGTTGTTGTATGCTTTAAAGTCAACTTTTGGCGACCATAAAGTCACAGGATTTTCTTGGCACGTTTCTTCAGAAGGGGGTTGCCTTTCCCATACTCTACCAAAAAAAATGTACCTGTAAGGTGTGTCAGCAGTATCCCCCCCCCCCCCGAATCTTACAAAAATTACTCCTTCCCTTCCTCCCTCCTTTTTAAAAGGAGAAAAAGTACCAGCAGCTACAATTCATCATTATCCATGTGAGTGATGTCATGCCATCACATACAGTAATTCCGAAGGAATTCTTGAGAAAGCAAGATTGTTGCCCCATTGCCTAGGGCAGCAAGGTTTCTTTTGTAAAATAAAGAAGGAAGTCTCCCATGTAATATTTACCACTAAAACCACAGCAGTCCTCTAAAATCCATTGAATTAATCTTCCCACAAGATTGATCCAAACTTGGGGCAGAGTTTCTTCATTTCCCATACTTTCAAAAACCACTGGGTCAAATACCTCTGCCCAGCACTAGTATTATTTCCAAATGGACAGAAGGGAATAGAAACTGAGCTGAAATAATAAATAGCTTGCTTTTCTGCCACTGAGGAGTTTGTGGCAGAGATTAGATTCAAATCAGGGACCTTCCTAGCATCTAGTTCACTCTCTTGCCTACCTCAGTACAGCAGCTCTCATATTTTGTGGGGAAAGGTTTTGTTAGCGACTAAAAGTGTAAGCAAGATAGATATAGAAATCAATATATAATTTGGTCAAAGGGAAGTGAAGCTAAGTTTGAGAAAAGAGAAGTTCAATTATGAATTCAGAGCATAACTGCCACACACTTTGAACTTTCCACTCTGAAGACAGTCCAAGACTTCTGGTTTCAGTATGAAACAGAATAAACAAAGTTTGATCCATGTTATGCTTCCTAGACATCTTGCCATATTCTCCTCCTCTTGACTAACCCATTATCTGCAATTACACGTAGAAAATATAGCTGGACAAGCTATAGGTATATGCTGCAGAAGTAGTTTCCTTGAGTAATAGGAATCTTAAATTTTTAGGATACAGATTTTCTTTTTTCAACATCCCAGCATGTTACAAGCAGGTGTGTGTGTAGGTGTGAGTGTATTTTAATGCTTTTTCACACTTCAGAACCCTTTCACAACTTGTTTATGCAAAGCCAATGTATTTTGAACTGAATGTAGTGTTTTATGCTAAGATATGTTTTATGGGATGCAGTGGCTCAGTGGTTGAGACACTGACTCTGACAAGTGCAAGTTTGGCAGGTCAGCAATTTGAGACCCAAGCGCTGTGTGATCTGGTGAGCTCCTGTCACTAGTCCCATCTAGTGCCAACCTAGCAGTTTGAAAGTATGGAGTTTATCATACGACGGAATTTGGGGGTATAATGCAATGGCTATCCGAAAACAATCATGAAGTTTCACGTTAATGCAAATGAGTATATCTCACTCAATTTCAGGTAATGGGAAGTCATTCCGAATGCAATCATGGGGTTTCACGTAATTGCGTATTAGAGTATCTCACGTAATTTTGGGCAATGGGGGGGTCATTTTCAGGAAATGGGAAGTCATTCTGAATGCATTCTGAACACAATCAGATTTCATGTACATTTGTTAAACTAGCGTATTCACGTAATTGTGAATTGGCTCCATGCCAATGTGATAAACTCCTATGTAAAAGTGCAAGTAGATAAATAGGTACCACTTCAGTGGAAATGTAACAGCATTCTGTGAAGTCATGCTGGCCACATGACCACGGAGTCTTATTTGACAATGCCGGCTCCCTCAGCTTAGTAACGGAGATGAGCACTTCCCCCTACAGTCAGAAACAACTAGACAATCACTTAAAGGAGAAACCTTTACCTTTACTTACCTTTACGTTTTTCAATTACATTTTTAATTATCTTTTTTTTTAAAAAAAATGGGACATCTGCAGAAACCACTCCCATAAATCATTGTATTTTGTGCACATATGATTCATGGGAGTGGTTTCTGCAAAGATGTCTCATTTTCTTTTCTTTTCTTTTAAAGATCATTGAAAAATGCAGGACATATCTACATGGATATCTGCACCATCATGGGGAGGGGGGAATCAAAAATTTCCATACTCAAGTGCTAGAATGAAATCAGCAAAGTTTTGCATCTTACTTGTAACCTCTAAAGACCTAAACTGGTCAGGATCTAACAGATTTATTACCATGTAGTTCTAGAACGAACTGCAGAAATCTGAGTTTAAAATGATTTTTGTCCAGGGAACTATCTTGATATACTTCCCTAGATGAAAAGCATTTTAAACTACAATACAAAAGTATTGGTGTGGACAATTTTACCATCTGGGCAGGTTTATCTTTTGGAATGTAGCTCTTTTAAGTACCCAGATCCTGACCAGTTTAGGTCAGATAGCATCTTTATATTATGAAGGTATTGAATGAAACTATCTTTTAAGAAATCATGAAGGCATTTTTAAATTGCTGAATTAAAAGAAAAAATATATCTATGTCTAACTAAAGTTCTTTTGGTACTAACAGATTTATTGTCACTTAGGCCTAAAAGACACTGCAGAAATAATCCAGGCTATTTAATTGTCCTGGCTCAATGCTGAGGAATTCTGGGAACTGCAATTTTGTGAGACATTTAGCCTTCTCCATGATAGATCTCTGCTGTAACAATAAGCTACAATTCCCAGGATTCCCTAGCACTGAGCCAAGGCTGTTAAAGTGGTCTCAAGATGGATTATTTCTGCAGTGTCTTTTGGACCTTGGTTGGTTATCATGGCTCATATTGTTGTGATTTCATAGCTGCACCATTGATTTTTAAATGACTTAAGTCACTCTGAAAACCTTTGGGATGTAGTATGTTAAAAATAAAGTCTATCTAGTCTAGCTTTCTGTTCCCACCATGGAACATAGCTCCCATAGCTCTGAAGCCTACACTGAATGAAATGCAGTGCTGCCAGACAGACTCAGGGGAATTTTGACTTGGTCTATGATGTTATGTATGGAACTCCTCCTGAGGAATTTTTAAAGAAATCCTGGTGTACACCGTAAAATCCTTATGACCTCCTAAGGGATCTTTAGATCATGGCACTGTTTATTTACCTTAATGTTTCTCTCTGGATGTCCATAGTGTGAAAAACAGCAGTGCAATTTGTTCAGATTACGGATTTTCAGACTGAGAAGAGAAAACTGAAACTGAAACAAAAAGGCTCTGTCAGACCCTTTTAAAATATGACACCAAGGCTCTGTCTGCACTGCAGAAGTTGTTCAGTCTGACACCACTTAACTGCCATAGTCCAATACTATGGAATCCTGGGATTTATATTTTGTTGAGGCACCAGAGCTCTCTGACAAAGAAAGCTAAATAGTTCACAAAACTACAGTTAAAGCAGTGTCGAACTGCATCATTTCTGCAGTGCAGATGAAGCTTTAGAGTAATATGATAGTTTCACACTAGGGGGCAAACAGGATTTAAACCAGAGTTAAACAGGAAATATTCCATGATAAACATAGGGCATTTCCTGTTTAACTCTTGTTTAACTCTCGTTTAAATTCTGTTTCCCCCCTAGTGTGATAAAGCAGAGTGTTGGTTTTCTTTCATCCACTGAATGTGCTTTCAACATTCTGTAAACCATCATTTGGGGCACAACAAGGAAGTGAATAAATGTCCATACCCAACCACTTACATCACTGATAGGGCTGGGAAAAAATTCATTTTGATTGTACTTCTACATGTTGCTCCCATTTTTATCCTAATTTGCACTACCTGTACGAGTACAAAAATTTGAATCCAACACAGGTTGGCTCCCTCACTTCTACAATTTTTGCGGCACAGTGCTCAGCTGCATAGGCAGACCCATGAGATCTCATGATGCTGCTTCCTCTTCCCTTCTGCCTGTTCAAACCTATCTAGGATACCACCAGCAAGAGATTATGGAGAAGGACTCTTATTGGGACCTATGTCAGGAAGTGAACCATTTCCAGGCATGGCAGAGCTAAATTCTCTCTACCAGACACAGAACCCATGAGGACTGGATCTTATAATCATTGCCCACCAAATTTACTGGTTTGCTACCAAATCTCTGTAGTATATTAGTGCTCTCCCCCCCCCCAAAAAAAAACCCTTTGGAATTTACCTTTAAAATACACAGAAAGACAAATCACAGAGATTCATTTGAAAACAAGGAATGTGCTCTTAGCTCACCTTATATCAATGGTAAATTGCTTAGTCTTTTACCATTGCAGCAGCCAACATGGCACTGGGGTTGGAAAGACAAACTGGGTGCATGTAGAAGGGTTGTTGCCCACCTTGTTTTCAATGCACCTATGCATGAATTAAATTCTAGAAGCCTCTGGGGATTCTTGGTCGTTTATCAAAGCCTAACAGAGTATGATCCACCAAATCCTGGAATTTTATTTATGTATTTATTTATTTCATTTGCCTGCTGCCTTTCTCCCAGAAAGGGACCCAATGTGGCTCACAGATAAAAACTTTGGAAAGTACCCGAGTATATATTTGGGAAAGGAAAGGATTATTCAAAGTGGCTTAAGGATTTGCTGGGTAGTGATGGGGAGGTGAGAGTCTAGTAGTAAAAATAATATTTTTAAAATATTCAAACATGGTTTTAAAAAATGTGTTTCTCAAGAGTCAGGAACTCCTAATCAAAGAGAAACCTGGACTGAGAAGGTTCATAGTTCAGGGTTTGTTTCTTTTCTTTCTGCACAAAAAATGCCATTTTTTGGACAGAAAACTAGTTTCTGTTCAGGAAACTTTTTGCATATTTCTACACAGAGATATCATTTGCTGTACACAAAAGGCTGATTCCTGCAAAGGAAATGATGGTATTTAAGCATGAATCAGATGTTATTTTTGCATAAAATGAAGCAAAATGGAAATGGAAAATATTTTTCAAAAACTGCAGTTTTTGAAGGCTTTGTCACAGCCAGAAGAAAATTGCTAAAGTTACTTATTGCTTCCTTAAAGAATGAAATTAGTGAAGAATTGCATCATTAGAAGAAGCTCAAAGTACTGCTGAGAAGATCTCTAGGCCCCCTTGCATTTCCCATTGACTTCATTGGGAAAAGTGACAGGGATTGATCCAGGATAATCTTGACTGAAAATGAATATTTTCACTCTTCATTGTAAGAGTATCTGCTCCACTAGTTCAGGAGTAAACTGCACTTGCTGGGACATTCCACAATTTTCTGTTCTGAATGATAAAGAAGGCACAATATTTCAAGCTACAGAAGCTGTAATGGTGAGAGGGGTAGTTCTGTGCCACTGCTTATCTTTTCTGGGTTAATATTTGTTCTTTGTTTACCAGATGTTGTTCAGAAAACATCTCCTTTCAAACCAGTCAGCACAATGCAGAGCACTGTGCTGTAAACTACTTACTGGTCTTTGCTTAAAAAGAGATTTATGTATCTGAGGGCATGATTTTGAGAGAAAGCAAGCATTTCCTGCCAGAGGCAAATAGACCAGCCTGGGCAAAACTTGCTGTCTCTTTCCCCACCCCTTGGTTAGAATGAATTTTTAGTGCTGTATTTCTGTTAACCTGTCAGGATCAACTTGATTTTGACAAAGAGGAAAATAAAGAGCAATTTACTTTTGAGGAACTCCCATCACCATTTTGATGTTTGGTCATAACAAAGAAAATATGAAGACATTCTTTCATTCGTTTGGGGTATGCTGTTTTCTTTTTTTCAGGGAAGCCCTGACATTATTTTAATTATTCTCTTCATGTATAGCCAGGTGTGGAGATTACTAAAGGCTCAGCAGTGCATTTGTGCTTGGATCCATAGAGAATGAAAATGCTGATATTATATTCAGCCTGTGCTCAATGCTTCTCTCTCTTCTCTTCTCTTTCTCTCTATCTCTCCTTCCCTTCATTATGCCAGCTAATTACTTTGGCCATTGGTAGGGCTGTTCAGCCACATCCTCCATGTAAACCTAGCAGCTTTCAGGAATCGTTTAATAACTTAACCTGATCCTGCCCGTTTATTTCTGTCCATGAGCAATGGAAAATCCCATTATTGTCATTTCATTTTTTTAAAAAAATCATTTCATTACTTAGATGTTCCCTTTTGACAGTGCTATCTTTGACTGACATCCAAGGAAGATACATATGCTATTATGGAACTGTAATAATGCATATGGTTGTGCTAAAGCATAACTCCTATTCTGCAGTGCTTTCGGGGGGGGGGGGAGGGAGGGGGGAATCTCCTTTATTTGCCTAAGACTGAGCATCTGCTACAGCCTTGAATCCTACCCCGACCACCACTTTTTCTCTCCATCCTCCATCACTTTTAGCACTTTTCTTTTCAGCTCAGTTGTGGAATTAAAGATGGACCGGGAGAAAAATGCCTGCAGTGACAAGGAGGGAAGGCAATGGGATATGTCTATCCATGTCTATCAAACATTGTGTGTCAAACACTACATATCCATGTCCAGGACATGAGTTGTCAAATGTTGACTAAGCTGCTGTTGCAGAGTCTTTGAGTGTAAAATGCTGGTGTTGAATCTCAAAATGCACCAAAAACATCCACCAAATAATTTCATAACCAGCATTCTTAAAGAAGGTAGGCTGAACTCCAACTCTCATTGAGACAGACTTCATTTTTCATTATGTTAATAAAACAGAATTAATAAGTCAATTCACATGTCAAAACCCATGCAACGTCCCCTTTTCATCACATTTATGATGTTTTCTTTTACCATAACTAATGATAATATCCTAGAAACTAAAGAGAAACTTAAGATATTTTTGTGTCAGCAAAAGTAATATGCCTACAGTAGAGTCTTGATTATCTGACATAAACTGGACCAGCTGATAGTTGGATAACCGAAAATGTTGGATAATCCAGAAGGTCCAAGAAAAGCCTTGAAATGACCATGAACTGCAAATGTATTGAAGTTTTATTGCGATAACAGTAAAAGTAAATGTAAAGAAATAACTGATCAACATTGTGACATACAGTATAAACAGTTCAGTCCTCTGAAAATTTAAAGAAATCACAGAAAATTTAAAGAAATCACAGCAGCTCCGGAATGTTGGTTAACTGACGGTTGGATAATCGAGACTCTACTGTACTTAGTTTTTTCTGAAATTTGGCTGTTTAGTCTTGAGCTACACATACAATTGCACTTTTAGAGTCAAAGATAATATTTCTGTGTAAAAAAGGATGTTGCTGGCATATGAAATGCTATTTCTGAACAACAACAACAAAAAATCCCCTGAATATTGCATGAAATAAGCTCCTAATTGCAGCATTTTTCTATACAGGAATATTGTTTTCTGTGCACAATTTCACAAGAAAATTTTGTGCAAAATTAATCCCAAACTGGGAAAAGTATGCAGTTTCCAAAGACCTTCTCACAGCTCAAATAAAATTACTAAAATTGCCTGTTGTTTCCTTTCAGAAAAAAATCAGAAAAGAATTACTTAGGATGGGAGTATGAAACAACTGCTTTATTCCTTACAGTTTATAGTTGTAAGAAAACATGGCTGGCTGGCTGGCTGCAGCCAGGGATAGTACGCCCATTGCTGATCTACTCCAATATTTTGTTAAATATCTCACTTGTATTCTGCATGGACAGAATTTTTACACATAGGAGATTATCACATGGGAAGCACAGTGTCCTTCTTCCATCCTTTAACTCTGCTAATCACGCAATTGGGGGCCGAAGATTATCACATCCCCATGTGTTTCTGCCATCCTTCACCTGTGTGTAAAGTGTAATGGAGCCATCCCTGCACGTTTCTCTCCTCAGTAAAGTGTAATGGAGCCATCATTAATAGGAATGGGGACTCCCGTTAATACCAAATTACACTTTACCGATGATAGAAGCACGCAGGGATGGCTCCATTACACTTTACACAAGGGAGAAGGATGGCAGAAGCACGTGGGGGTTGTGATAATCTTTGGCTCTCAATTGCACAATTAGCAGAATTTAAACACAGGAGAAGGACGCTGTACCTCCCAAGTCATAATCTCCACAGTTTACACAGAGAAATTATGATGATAAGTCTTACAAACACTGCCTCTTTCAGCTTAACCCCTTGATCAACACTTGATCAACATAAATAAATCCATGTGGAAGTAAGAGGAACATGGAAGGCAAGTACTGTTGATAAGAATGAGAATCTTGTTTGCCAGGATTAGGATTCTAATTTTGATCTGGAGCTCCAATTTCATGCCATTCTGTTCCACTCTCTACAGCCATTTATTTGATTATAAAGTGTGTATAAAATGCTCTGATTTTGATTGACCAATGACTTATATAGGCAACCAATCTGCAGAAGAGTGTCCTTGGTTTCTAATTGGAAAGACAAGTTATCAGTATGAGACGTTACCAACATGACAATGCCTGTTAGATTTCCAAAATATAACTTTCTTAAGGAGAACAGAAATTTCCAATATGTGGTGACTGGTGGGAGTGTATTCAGTTTCTTGCAAGCAACAGAATCACCTGCCGAGGTGACAGGAAACTACCCAAGAGCCCTCAGGAATCCATCCAGATCCATTAGCCTCCTAGGGCAGACCATCCTAATTGGTTTACCACCCCTGCAGAGGTTCTGAGTCCCAATGAGTCTAAACATGGCCAGATAATGATCTGTCCATAACAACATAACTGTGGAAAGTTCCTCCACACCAGGATCATACCCCCCCCCAACACTCAGCACAGAAAACAAGGTCCAGATTGTGTCCTGCAGCACAAGTAGGGCCAGTTACCATTTGGGACAGACCCATGGTTGTCATGGAGGCCATGAAGTCCTGAGCCACTCCTGAAAGGGCAGTCTCAGCATGGATGTTGAAGTCCCCTAATACCAATCCCCGGGACCACTCTGGCTAGCTCATGAAAGGAGACTGTTGAACAGCAGGGTGGGTGGTACACCAACAGAATCCCTATTCTGTCCCGGTTACCCAACATTAGGTTTCTTTGTCCGTAGTAACATGTTAGGATCTATATGGAAAAAAAAAGAGAAAACAATCGCATTATATACTCAAGAAACTGAGCAAAGTGAATGGGTCCATAACTCACACACATTTTTCATCATGCATGCGTAATATTTACTTTGTACCCTCTGTGTTCAAAACAGTCTCAGCTACCAGGCAGTAGCAGACTTCTGACAGAAAGCCCGGAAGATACACAGGCACGCTGTACCAAACTAAATGGAGCAAAGGTCTAAATCAATTTAGCAGATCTATATGTATTCCACTGGAATTAAGGTGGTAGCTTCTTATTGTGCTTAATATACAACTGTACTGTAGAATTTATTTGATGATTTTCTATTATTTAATTAGCAATCCCATATGGGAACATAAAAAAAAACTATCCCATATGGAAACATCAAGTAAAATACATCTCAGATTTCTTTCCTTTTATATAGGAACAACAGATGTGTTTATTCCTGAAGCACTACCTTTACTGTCTTCTTACATTACCATTTCAAAAATAAGCCTCAGCAATTTCCCAAAGATGGATGTGCCCTTTTATTCTTGTATCTTCTGGGTCGGGGGGAAACTGTGAACTGGGAATATTTTAAAATATTACATTAAATAATGTAGGGGTAATAGGCTGGGTCACATCTCCCTGTCTCTCTCTATGTGCTTACGAGGTAGTTAGGAAGAACTCTGTACAAGTCAGGTCATTAATCTATCTGGTTCAGTACGGTTTATAACAAGTGGCTGCCACTCCATGGAGTTTCATTTGGGATTTTCTTCAGCCCTACCCAGAAATATGAAAGACTGAAGCTGGGGTCTGTGCTGAAATGCAGCCCTTTCAAGGGTGGCCTAATGGGTGTCCAACACGCACTTCTCCCATGCAATCCATAGATCACTGTGGCATCAGATAACTAACCAGAGGTTTTTGAGGTTTGAGCCTTTTACATTTATGGGAATGCAGAGGAGTGGGATAGTGCTTCTCAACAGCCTTATACATTACCTGAGCTGATAGTCCATAGAATCTGGCTTGAGGGTTCTGGTACTGATGTTAGGCAGGGTGTGGAAATGTAGAATTATTCATGGGGTGGGGTGGGGACATCAGATTAATGGACAACTCAAAGCCCATTCATCCATCCTTTGGGGTCCATGGACAAGTAAAGCACCCCAGGTATATACTTTGATACCTACTTCCACCTGTCATTTTAGTACACCAATTACATTGACTCCTTAATTAAAAATATTGAGGTGTTTCATAACTAGTTGCATGGGATGTATCACCAGTGAGGATTTTTTCCTCATTATGTAACTGAGTTTTAAAAAGGATATGTTAAAAGGATATCTGTTTTGGGTCCCCTGTTGTTCTCTCTTTACATACTGTCCTTAGGAAAACTCATTAGTTCTTTTAGCTTTTCCTGTCATCTGTATGCTGACAACACTCAGCTGTATCTTTCCACCCTGATCTTTCTCTGGGTCTCAAACAGCAAGTTTCATCTTGTCTTACAGCTGTTTCTCAGTGGATGTGGCACTGGTGTCTGAAGCTCAATATGTCCAAAACTGAACTTCTTGTTTTTCTACCAAAGTCCAATATTCCTTTTCTATTTCTGTTGATGATATCTCTATTCAACCTGTGAGGGAAGCCCGCAGTCTTGGTTTCATTTTTTATTCTTCCCTGTCATATATCCCCCAGATTCATGCCATAGCCAAGGCATGCAGATTCTTTCTCTATAATATCGCTAAAATCCAACCATTTCCTTTGGCCTCTACTGCCAAGATTCTGATCCATGCCCTAGTGGTCTTGCGACTTGATTTTTGTAACCTTCTTCTGGCAGGGCTTCAACTTTCTCACCTCCATCCTTTAATTTCTGTCCATTCAACTGCACACAGTAACACATCTGCTCACCACTTCAATCATATCTCTCCTTTATTGTCATCCCTCCATTGGTTCCCCCTCTCTTTCTGTATTCAGTATGGTCTTCTGTTGGTGACTTTTAAAACCCTGCATGAACTGGCCTCTCCTTATTTATCAGAGCTTCTTTCTCCTTACTCATGCCATCTGTTCTGGTAGTCAAGGTCTGATGTCCCAGCCAAAGATTTTCATTGCCCCGTCCCAGATCCATCCCTCTTCACTTGCTGCCTCTCACTCAGGCAATCTCCTTCCCCCATGAGCACAGGTCATCACCTCTTTAACCAGCTTCAAAACTGACTGGGACCAATTTTAGGGCTCCGGAGGGCTAGGTGTCCATATGTGCCCAGCCCTTCTAGCAGAGCCCATGCTCCATCTTGCTGGTGCCCCACCCACACAGGGCGCATGATGATGATGCACAGGTGTCTGCGCACCCAAATGGTGCTCACCAGAAGAGGCATGATAATGACACACATGCATCATTATTGCACCCCTTTTTGCTAAAAAGGGAGTGGACCATTTGGTTGCTGCAGCAATGATTTTCATAGAATGTATGTCATGGGAAGGTTTCTTTTATCTGTTTTATCTATTTTAATTGACTGTATGTACAGCACTGTGTAAATTTACAGCGTTATAATAATCTGGGTTCAAATCAAAACTGGATGCTTTGCTTATTTTCATTTACTACAGAAGGGTGCTAACCAACATATGTCAACAGATATGGAAAACAAAACTATGGCCAACAGATTGGAAATTATCAATATACATCTCCATCCACAAAAAAGGAGAGACTGCAGCAACTATAGGACTATAGCTCTAAGCTCTCATGCAAGCAAAATCATGCTTGAAGTTTTGCAAGATAGACTCCAACCATACATGGAGACAGAAAACCCAGAAGTGCAAGCAGGATTCAGAAAAAGAAGAGGCACTGAGGACCACATTGCAAACATGCAGTGGCTAATGGAGTGCACCAAAGAATTCCAAAAGAGGATCAGCATGTGCTTTATAGAACTATAGCAAGGCCTTTGACTGCATGAATCACAAAACACAATGGAACACCCTTGAAGTCATGGGAATGCTAACACATCTGATAGTCCTAATGAGGATTTTTAATCAGGACAAGAGGCCACTGTCACGGAGAAACAGAATGGTTCCCATTTGGCAAAGGGGTAAGACAAGGCTTCATCCTCTCACCCTATCTGTTCAACTTGCATGCAGAACATATTATATGAAAAGAAGGATTGGTCACAGAAGAAGGAGTGGAAATAGGAGAAAGGAATATCAGCAATCTAAGATGTACAGACAACACCATATTACTAGCCAAAAAGTTTGCAGACTTGGAACAACTACTAAGGAAGATTAAGGAGAAATGTGTAAAGGTTGGATTATTGTTGAACATAAAGGAAACATTAATAATGACCACAGAAAATTTACACAGATTCAACCTAGTCAATTAGAAGATAGAATTTCATCATAATTTTCATACCTGGGATCAAATATTGATCAAAATGGGGACTGCAGTCAAGAAGTCATAAGAAGACTAAGAATGGGAGGGGCAGCTATGAGAGAACTAGAAAATATCCTAAAATGTAAAAACATACAACTGATCATGAAAGTTAGAATCATACAAGCCATTGTATTCCCTGTTACTATGTACAGATGTGAGAGCTGGACAGTTAAGAAAGTGGATAGGAAGAGAATTCATTCATTTGAGATGTGGTGCTGGAGAAGAGTGCTGAGGTTACCATGGACAGCCAAGAAGTCAAACAAATGGATCCTAGAGCAGATCAAACAAGAAATCTCTCTGGAAGCCAAGATGTCAAGACTGAAAGCTGTCATACTTTGGCCACATCATGTGGAAGCACGACTCATTGGAAAAAAACAATAATGCTAGGAAAGGTGGAGGGAAGCAGAAAGAGAGAAAGGACACATGCTAGATTGATGGACTCTATTAAGAAGGTCATGGTATGAATTTGCAGGACCTGAGCAGAGCAGTGGAGCATAGGAAATCTTGGAGATGCCTAATCTACAGGGTTGCCATGGGTCAAGATCGACTTGAGGGTGGATAACAACAAAAGAGAAGAGTGTTGTTGTGGATTTGTATAATATATATTGCATGTACATTTTCAGAATTTTGCACGAGCCCTGAGGTAGTGCTTGTTAAAACTGCAGTTTACATAGGCATGAACTGTACTCATATACCCTGAGGGAAGTAGCTCAAGAACATATCACCCAGAACATAAACTGAACAGTCCTAGAATATGAAGTTTGTTGGTGTCTGGTTTGCACACAGCAATTATTCAGCAACAGAGGATGCTTCCATCTGTTGTCAATGTGTGGTACTGGGATGAAAGGTACAAAAGCTAGCCTGCAGCTTTAATACATATAGCTGTCTGACTGAATTCTTCCTGACAAAGGAAAGAAAAAATCTACTCTAATTTTTACATTGTAAGGATAGAAAATGCATAACTGTTTTCTCAGGTCAGTGACACTACATTTTGAGAGGAGATCTAGGGGAAAGCCTGGCATAGAAAACTGTAGTAAACATAGCCAACTGTCTATGGACTCTTTCAGACTTGGGAAATTGGAAGTATAATGCAAGGGCAATCCAAACGCAATCCTGGGGTTTCACGTTATTGCGAATTAATTCTTCTCACGCAAATTTGGGCAAAAGGGAAGCCACTCCGAATGCAATCATCGGTTTTGCGTTATTGCGCATTAAAGGTTCTCACGCAATTTCGGGCAAGGAGGGGTTATTTCCGGGTAATAGGAAGACATTCCGAACGTCTTCCGAACGCAATGGGGATTCACGTAAATTCGCTAAACTAGCGAATTTACGTGAATCCGAATGGGCTCCATTTGGATTTGGGAGAAATTCCTCCCGTTTGAAAGAGTAGTATGTCTGTATCTCCATTTTTCTGAAGGAACAAGTACAAACAAAACACCAAGATGTTTCTGAAGTAAATTGTGGCCTTCCAAGGATTTAGGAAAACAAGACACCCCCTCCTATGCATAGGTGTTTGCAGTATTTCAGTTTCACAAAATTCAGATCACTATACTGTACAGTTTGGCTGAAGCTGGTGAGAGACATGTTGAATCCAGAAAGAACATCTCCCTTTCATAGTTTTTTTTTATGACAGAAACAACACAAAGTCCCATAGCAAATAAAATCTATGGTACTGGTGATCGGCTGCTTTACTCAGGCTATGAAGGCTAATAATCAAACCCATTTTCACAATCATCCGGATTATGATTTAGAAATTCTTCCACCAGAATCTCTTACTGAGAACACCAAAACAGAGAGAAAGGCCTGCCTCACCAATTACCCTTAAGCATGTTAAAGGAAGAGCCTAACCCTATAGACAAAGATGGAATTCATGTGAAAAATGAAAGTTGCTGAAAGGAAGAAAAAAATCATCCCTGGATGGATTTTAGAGGAAGCTTCTTTGTTATATCAAAATAATCTCTAGCAGGCTCAACATCTTTATTTATGCAACACTTCTGTAGTCTGATTGTTTCATTTCACATGTGCAGATTGCTAGAGAACAAAACTGTTTGCTGAAACATTTCGGGCTGCTCTTCATTTTTGAGGTACCGAAACATATCCCTGTTATTTCCATGTTCTTTCTGCCTCTGCCGCTAAATTTACTGCTAAATGCTCAGGGTTACATCTACTTCTTTAACTGTTGTATTTTGTTGTTGTTAACTGCCCTCAAGTCGATCTCGACTCACGGGGATCCTATGGATGAGACATCTCCAAGAACCTCTATCGTCCACTGCTCTGCTTAATTGCTGCAACCCCATAAAACCCGTGACCTCCTTAATAAAGTCCATCCATCTGGCATGTGGCCCTCCTCTCTTCCTACTTTCCTCCACCTTTTCCAGAATTATTTTCTTTTCTAATTAGTCCTTCCTTCTCATGATGGGTCTGAAGTATGACAGCCCCACTTTGGTCATCTTGGCTTCCAGGGAGGTTTCTGGCTTGCTCTGCTCTAGGAACCATTTGATTGGCTGTCTATGGGATCCATAGCACTTTTCTCCAGCACCACATCACAAATGAATGGATTTTCTTCCTATCTTTCTTAACTGTCCCATTTGTTTGGCTGTCCATGGGATCCTTAGCACTTTTCTCCATCACCACATCGCAAATGAATGGATTTTCTTCCTATCTTTCTTAACTGTCCAGCTCTCACATCCATATATGGTAATAGGGAATACAATGATTTTATGAATCTAACTTTAGTCCTCAGTTGTCTATCTTTGCATTTTAGAATTATTTCTAGTTCTTTCATAGGCACACTGCCCATTCTTAATCTTCTTCTGATTTCCTGACTGCAGTCCTAATTTCTATCAGTGATTGATCCCAGGTATGGGAATTCTTTTACTGTTTCTATTTCTTCACTGTCTAGGTTGAACTTCTGAAGGTCCTCAGTGGTCATTATTTTTGTTTTCAGTATGTTCAACATTAAGCCTGCCTTTGCACTTTCTTCTTTGATCTTTCTTACTAGGTATGTCAGATCTGTTTTCTGCTAGTACTGTGGTGCCATCTGCATATCTTAGATTGTTGATATTCCTTCCTCCTATTTTCACTCCTCCTACTTCTGTGTCCAAGCCTGCTTTTCTTACAATATGTTCTGTATATAAGTTGAACAATTAGGGTGATAAGATGCAGCCTTGTCTGATTCCTTTGCCAATTGGGAACTATTCTGTTTCTCCATGTTCTGTTCTGACAGTTGCTTCTTGTCCTGAGTACAGATTCCTCATCAGGACTATCAGATGTGTTGGCACTCCCATGTCTTCAAGGGCATTCCATAACCTTCCATTATCTATGCAATCAAAGGCTTTGCTATAGTCTATAAAGCACATGCTGATCTTCTTTTGGAATTCCCTGGTGTGCTCCATTAGCCATCTTATGTTTGCAGTGTGGTCCCTTATGCCTCTTCCTTTCCTGAATACTTCTTGAATCTCTGGGATTTCTCTCTCCATGTATGATTGGAGTCTATGTTGCACAATTTTGAGCATGTTTTGCTTGCATGGGGGATCAGTGCTTTGATCTTATAATCAGTGCTTTGATCCTATAATTGCTACAGTCTCTTGTGTCTTCCTTTTTGTGTGGATGATCATTTTTGTGGATGATCACTTCCAATCCAATTAGGAGCCCTGGTGGTGAAATTAGGAGCCCTGTACTGCAGCCACTCACTTAAAACCATAAGGTTGTGAGTTCAATAACAGCAAAAGAGCTCAAGCTTGACTCAGGTTTGCATCCTTCTGAGGTCACTAAAATGAGTACCCAGATTGTTGGGGGCAAGTAGCTTACAGTTGTAAACTGCTTAGACGTTGCTTAAGCGGTATGAAGTGGTATATAAATGAAGCTGTTTGTTGGCCATTGTTTTGTTTTCCATATCTGCTGATATATGTTGCTTAGTACTAGAGGTGATTCTGTCAATGTGGATTGCAGCAATTCAAATGGAATATCATCTGTTCCTGGTGATTTGTATACTGGGGTATACCTGTATTAAAAGCCATAGGCAGTGGGGTTTTTTTTTCTTTCAGTTTTTGTTTTGTTTTGATTTGTTTTGTTTTGTTTAAGCTGGTTGGGCAGAATGCTTTGTGTAGAGACTGAATAGGTCTCCCTTGCTGCTCACAAGTGCATTTGCTTCCTTTCTCTCTCTGAGCCTGATCTGTGTTTCTGTTCAGAAGAGGCTGTGGTGGGCAGAGGATATTTGTTTTTTCTTCTTGCTGGTCAAAAATAAATAGAGAGGAGCAGGGTGGCCCTTTGAGCTCCAGGAGGCTCTGGAGGTTAACAGTGTCCCTGTGCTGAGTTCAAGGAATTTGCAGGTGAGCACTAAACAAAAAGTAAAGCTACACAGGCAAAGTGAGGCTTCTGTACCAGAAAGCAGCCTTTTCAATGTCTTAATCAGGTTTGTTGTTGTTGTTGTTGTTGTTATTGTGTGCCTTCAAGTTATTTGAACAACCCTAAGGCGATCCTATCACAGTGTTTTCTTGGCACATTTCTTCAGTGTGGGTTGTCTTTCCCTGAGGCTGAGAGATTGTAATGTGCCCAAGGTCACCCAGTGGGTTTACACGGCTAGGCCAGGATTTGAATGCAGCACTCCAGAATCACAGTCCAACACTCAAACCATTACACCATGCTGGTAGCAAATCATTATTTATTTTATTATGATTGTTTTTTTGTTTTTGTTTTTGTTTTGTTTTTTACCATCAGAGAAACTGAAATGTGTCTTGAAGATTTTTAGGTTTGTGTGGCAAATTAATTCGACTCCCTTTGGCTATTAGCCACTTCAACTTCTAGGAGGAAAGAAGCTCTGCTTCAGGAAGCAAAAATGTCTTGGGTCAGAATATATGGTCATTGATCCTTTATTTAAATTTCATTACTGGGTGCTATCCAAAGTTGTTTAGCAAACCACTACATTCCAGAAGGCTCTTAAGAAGTCATACACAACAACAACAACAACAACAACAACAATAATAATAATAATAATAAATAATTTTTATTTCTAGCCCGCCCCTCTGAGCAAGCAATCAGGCGGGTTACAACAGAGGCGATTATACACACAATAACGATATACGTGAATTAAAAAAAACAAATGGCAATGTATTAAGCAATAACAATAAAATCAGATAGCAATTAACAATAACAATAACTAACAAAATACATAACAATTATAGCAACAAAAATACATAGTAATTTAAGTAACAGTAAAATTAGCAAACCAAAATACATAAGAATGAACAAAGCAAAAATACATAGCAGTTATAGCAACAACAACAAAAGACATAGTAATTATAACAAGAAATAAACAAAAAAGATTAACAAAGCAAAATACATAACAATTAACCTACCAAAACAAGTAAAAAGAAAATAATCCCCATTCTCAACCTCCCATCCCAATCCTAGAAACAATGTGAATTATACACAATCTTAAAAAAAAAAGGGGGGGGGGGGGAGAGGGGACTCCTCCTAAGTCCAGGAACCCAGGCATGGGAGGAGCCCAGGTAGAAGGAGGGCAAACAAACACTCTCTCAGCTGGTCTTCACTGGCAGATGTTGGAAGGGAGGGAAAGAGGGCTACTCCTCCTCCTTAAGTCCAGGAGCCCAGGCATGGGAGGAGCCCAGGTAGAAGGAGGGCAAACAAACACTCTCTCAGCTGGTCTTCACTGGCAGATGTTGGAAGGGAGGGAAAGAGGGCTACTCCTCCTCCTTAAGTCCAGGAGCCCAGGCATGGGAGGAGCCCAGGTAGAAGGAGGGCAAGCAAACACTCTCTCAGCTGGTCTTCACTGGCAGATGTTGGAAGGGAGGGAAAGAGGGCTACTCCTCCTCCTTAAGTCCAGGAGCCCAGGCATGGGAGGAGCCCAGGTAGAAGGAGGGCAAACAAACACTCTCTCAGCTGGTCTTCACTGGCAGATGTTGGAAGGGAGGGAAAGAGGGCTACTCCTCCTCCTTAAGTCCAGGAGCCCAGGCATGGGAGGAGCCCAGGTAGAAGGAGGGCAAGCAAACACTCACACTTTATGTTGAGATCAAACATAAAAGAAAATTAACTGCATCTGTACATCCCAGGTGAATAGCTTCCCATAGGAAGCCCTGGTGGCGCAGTGGTTAAATGCCTGTACTGCAGCCACTCACTCAAAACCATAAGGTTGCAAATTCAAGACCAGCAAAAAGGGCTCAAGCTCAACTCAGGCTTGCATCCTTCCGAGGTCGCTAAAATGAGTACCCAGATTGTTGGGGGGCAAATAGCTTACAATTGTAAACTGCTTAGACACTCCTTAGGTGGTATGAAGTGGTATATAAATGAAACTGTTTGTATATAAATGAAGCTGTTTGCTTCATATCTCTGCCTACAAATCCTTTAAAAAAAAAAAGAAAGAAAGAAATCTTAAGGGAAATTAACCAATGGTGACTGGTTGCTCCTGAACCAGTGTAGGCAAAGAATCAACTTCAGGTTTAGTCTGAAGTTTAAACAAGCTATCCAAATAGCTTCAGCTCCATGGATAGCTCCTTGACCCCAGAGCAGATTCACCAGTTCCCTGAAAAAGGAGACAGCAGTTACCCCTGAAAGACAACTATTTGCATATAGTATTACATAATTACTTTTTAAAGAGTTTGAAATGCAGCCTCTAATCTTCTGATCGATCTCTCTCTCTATCTCTATCTCAATCTTAATCTCTCTCTCTCACACACACCAAATGAAATGTAATTCATTCACTGATGAAAGGATCTCTTTTATCCTTTCTTTTTAGTTCTTTGAACACCTAAGCTTGATTGATCACTTTTCCTATTATCATAGAGCAATGGTGAAATGGCTCTCATTTTTGTTAACTCCCTGGTATGGAGAGATGATTTAGGAAGCCAGACAAAAGTGGCAAGTTGAAACAGTTTGATGGGCAGGAGGAAAATAATCATATAATTTGGTGGCGGGTGTGGGTTTGTGGACCAAACTCAGAATGATGATTCCAAGTTCAGGGGTTGTTTTCAAAGATTGTCTGACTGCAGTCCTCATCCCCTCTCCCAACTCTGAGAAAAAGCAAGTGTGTATCATCTGTATCATAAAACCGATATTTACTCATTATTTGTTTAAAGTATTTCTGTATTGCCTACCAGCCCACCAGAACTCCTAAAGCAATGAATATATAAAAACCAATTAAAACAATACAAAATTATTTTTAAAGGATGTTAAAATATACTTTAAACATTCCTAAAAGCAGTCTCTAAACACTCCTAGAATCCTGTTTTAAATCAGTTAAAACATCAAGCATTTTGAAGAAAAGGAACCAGCTCTAGTTTAAAAGAAAAGTAGGCCGTTTCTTACTATAAGCACCATCTCTCTCTCTCTCTGCTGCATGTACAGTTTTACAGGTTGCTGTTTTTCAATAATTCCAAACACACTCTGTGAATGGTAAGTCCAGGTCACATCCAAAGGCTACTGTGTCAAGGCCCAACATACTGGGCAGGGCAGTGCCATCCTGCCCTCTTGTGCTCAAGAAACAGCAATGCTGTTACAAAGGAGATTCCAAATTTTTTATCCTGTGAATGCTGGAATAATATATTGATCTGTTTATGCAAGCAGCTGAAACATAGATCCATGGTATGATCCCCTTGGGGATCCATCTCTCCCTGGTCTGTTTAGAAGCTTCTAGCTCTTTTAAGACTAGTCACAGAGTTCAGAAACCTTTCCATTAGGGATTGACTATACCTCCAGTTCACAGCCCAATACAGCGGATGCAGTGGATTTTTATAATACAGATTCATTTATTGTAGACATTTAAGAAAGCAGTCTCTTAACCTTAATATGATTGGAAGCTCATGTGTGGACATATTCAACAAAGCATGGGTAGAAATCACGTGACCCTCCAGATGTTGTTGGATTGCAACTTCCAGCATTCCTCGCCACTAGTTGTGCTAGCTAGGGCTAGTGGATTTTTCAGCATCTAGAGATCAAGAGGATTCTATCCCTTCAATATAATTCACTTGGCAAATAAACAAACTAGAACTTGGAAATAGATTACAATTTCCAGAAGACCCCAGACAGCATAGGAGATTATCACACCTGCAAATTCCACTGGGATAGATGCAGGATTGAAAAGTCAAAACCGGGTGTTATTGCACATAGCTGAGGCTGGGTGCGTGTAACCCATCTGCAGCCTGGACCCCAGCCATGTTTATCCAGAAGCTTTTCAAAAAAAAGGCAAGCTCTGGTTTTTGAATAGCAGCTGGATAAGCGCGTCTATCTCGGCGGAATTTGCAGGTGCAATAATCTCCATAGTCACCAGGTACTTTCTCAGTTCATATGTTCTTACCCTCTCTGTTCACCTTTGGCTCACTTGACAATATAGCCAAAGATGGTGATAATTTCAATTTTTCAATAAAGAAAACTATGTTGCTACAAAATTCTTACAGCCTGAGCCTTATCCAGAATTCTAAAATCCAAAACACTACAAAATCCAACAACATCAACATGGGTGGCTGAAATAGTGATACCTTTGCTTTTTGATTGGTTCAGTATACACAAACTTTGTATCATGCACAAAATTATTACAAATATGTGTATAAAATTACCTTTAGGCTACATGTACAAGGGCCATATGAAACACAAATGAATTTAATGTTTAGACTTGCATCACACTGCGAAGATATCTCATTATCTATATGAAAATTTTCCAACATCTGAAAAAATACAAAATCCAAAACACTTCTGGTCCCAAGCATTTTGGATACTCAACCTGTACTAGAAAAATAGTTAAACAAGAATGGCAACAAGTTGCCTATATCAGTACCTAATTAGTGGCTGAGAATGACTCTTTAACCCTCTAGGCATCACAGTACACTGATTCAGCTCTGAGAAAGCTATAGTGAACATTCTGGGTCTATCATGAACTAATACTTTGGGACCCTTTTTTATAATAATAATAATAATAATAATAATAATTTATTTATATACCGCCTTTCCAAAAAGATCAAAGCGGTTTACAAAGTTATATAAGAACACATAAATATATAACATTTGCAAAGCAAATAAATAAAATATCTAAACAGTGGATAACGTATATAAACTAAAATTCCATCCCCCATCCCTTTACTAAAATACAACCATCATTAAACATTAAACAAAATTACATAAACAATTGCAAATTCATTAGATATTTAAACATATATTTAAAAATAAATCCCGGGAACACTGCTGCCAAACTGTTTCAGCTGATGGAAGGGGCAGGACACATGTTTTAAAGGCCCCAGAGTCCCAGGAACGCTGCTGCCAGGCTACCTCAGCTGATGGAGTTGCTGTAAGGGGCAGGGCAGATGTTTAAAGGCCCCAGAGTCCCAGGAACGCTGCTGCCAGGCTACCTCAGCTGATGGAGTTGCTGGAAGGGGCAGGGCAGATGTTTTAAAGGCCCCAGAGTCCCAAGAAAGCTGCTGCCAGGCTGCCTTGGCTGATGGAGTTCAGACTCTTTTTTAATGAGAGTCTGCATGGTATAGTGGTTAGAGCATTGGACTACAACTCTGGATGTCATGGTCTGAATCTCCCCCCACCCCAGCTTTGGAAACCCACTGGATGACCTTGGGCATGTTACTCTCTCTCAGCCTCAGAGGAGGATATACAATCTCTGAACAAAATCTTGAAGGGATGTCATATTGAGGAGGTAGCCTTTTCTGCTGCTCCAGAGACTAGGACCCAGAACAATGGGTGCAAGATACAGGAAAAGAGATTCCACCTCAGCATTAAGAGAAACTTCCTAACAGTATGGGCTGTTCGACAGTGGAATACACTCCCCCAGACTGTGGTGGAGTCTCCTTCCTTGGAGGTCTTTAAGCAGAAGCTGGATGGCCATCTGTCGGGCATGCTTTGACGTAGAGTTCCTGCATGGCAGGGGGTTGGACTGGATGACCCTTGTGGTCTCTTCCAACTCTACAATTCTAAGATTCTATGATTTTATAATTTTAACACAATGTATCACATATTCGGTGTTTTGTAAGACTGCAGTACTGAGTGCAGCAGCTAGACAGTTTTCAATAATGAAACCATGAAGAGTAGACAAGGATTTGTCATGACATGGTTATTTCATTGTTGTAAACACCAATCTCTTGGCTTACTGTAACACAAGAAGTTGGACTGCCTTCTGACCAATATATGCTTGCTCTTGTTTCAACGACCTATGATATGCATGATCATTCCATCCTCCTTTTGTTTCACTGGGATTTGTGCTGTGTGTATTTATTTAATGGTTCCAGTTTGGAGGTAAAAAAAAAACCCTACAAAACCATTTGTGTCCTTCTCCTGAGCATTTCTCTGTGAATGACCTGGTAAAATTCCATGCTAAACGCAAGCAGTCACTTACATGGATACCAATTACAGAGGAATTAGAAAGACAGGATGTCACATTAGAGTGGCAATGTTTGTTCCTGTTTTAATTTAATGAGAGCTAATATTCGCTGCAATACTTATGTATAAAACCTGCCGCTGAAACTCTCACCAGCTAATGAGGCTTTTCCAGCATGCTTTCCCTGAGAGATATATGGAAGAAGCAATCTTTTGCCATTAAATGGTATAGACTGAATATTTGCAGGTCAGTTTTCATAAGTGTAGAAATTGGTTGCAGAAAGAGGCAAGTCGACTTACAAGGAATTCTTCATTATTGAAATCTTCTGAGTGCATATACATAGGGAAATAATATACGAAATGGATAATTAGGAAAGGAGAGAGAGATGGATAAATGAATGTAGGATATGGGGTTTATACATTAGACAGCTGAAGGAGTACTTAAAATTTGATCATAGAGAGAACTGCACTTTTAAAAATAAAATAAATGGCCTTATTTTCTTTGCAAAGTTACATAGTAAATGGTATAGTACTAATAAGCTGGGCAAGTAAACAAGAGGTGTAGTGCAAAAACTAACAAATGGCATTGCTGAGAGCCATCTTGGTGTGAACTCTGGAAGGCTAAGGTTCAGCCATGGAAATCTGCTTGGTGGTCTAGGACATGTCACACTCTCTCAGCCTCAGAAGAAGGCAGTGACAACCCCCCTCTAAACAAAGCTTGCCAGGAAAACCTCATTGTTGGGCCATCTTGGGGTCACCATAAGTTGGAAATGACTTGGAAGTATACAACATAATAAGATCTCTAAAATTTGAACAATTCCACATGAATTGAGAAGAAAGAATGTGAGTTTTCTTTCAAATAACAAAACAAATCAGCCCAGTGCCTTTCTGAAGACAGAGGTCAATGGGAGCTGATTACTTAAAAGAGAGACTTTGAATCCCTGTATGTTTATCCTCATCTTTGGTGCTGAATTAGAATTGTCATCTCTCTCCCTTGCCACAAAATGCTTCCCTTCTTTTTTCCTATTTGGCATGTAGGTACAACATACCTCTCTCTATACTGATGGTTTTGAATTTCACCTGGTTGATGTTTGATAAGGATTTTCTAAAATTTGCATATTTATTCACATTTTGATGTAAACAAATGTGTTTTTTTAAAAAAAAAATGCAAATGGGGAAAAAGGGAAAATTGCATGTTCAGCCATCCCCAGATGAGTCATTTGGTGTTGCAAACATACCACCTCTGAACACAAAAAATTCATTTTGGGCTTTCATGACTTAGGTGTGCTTGGGGAACTTGGCATCTGCAAATCCCGTTTGGATATGCATTTTTCTAGTATTCAGAGTAATATGGAGATCACAATATAGCTGCCCACCAGATTTTGCATTTCTTTGAATGCTGTGACATGGTTCTTGACAGCTAATACATATTGAACTATGTCTTTTGCGATATCTATTGCTTAAAAAGGCGTAGATTAATGCCAAAGTGGAGCACAACAGTATTATAGGTAAAGTAGCATAGAGAAATAGTAAGTTACCCATCTGTTTATATCTTGTTGCTGTTCTGTGCTGTCAAGTTGTTTCCAATTGATGGTGACCCTAAGGAAACCCTTTCACAGAGTTTTTTTTGGGGGGGGGGGGGTGAAGGGGGGTTAGGGGGGCAAGATTTGTTTGGGGGGGTGCCTTTCCCTTTCCATGAGACTGAGAGAGTATGATTTCAACAAAGTCACCCATTAAGTTTCCATAGATCAGTGGGGACTCAAATCCTGGTCTCTAGCATTGTAGCCTCACATGTGAACCAGTACACCACACTGGATCTCTAGTGACGTGGATGTGTATATGTATTTACTTGGTCCTTTTTTTCTGCCAAATTCTGTGAATTTCTGTAAGAGAACTGAACCATCAGTGAAAAGGGCAGTGCTCTTATACCTACTTAACTGCCACCCAAGTAAACAGGTCTGGGATTCATTGTGTTCTTGAAATCTCATCAAGAATCCATTGTGGCTGCATGGATCCTATGATAAGAACAACTTGCATGCTGACATATGATTCTATGGGGCTTTCTAGATTGGCAGGAAAGTGTGACATGAAGTTGCCTTTTCCTTAATGCTTAGCAGCTGCACCACAGCCTTTAGATGGAGCTGCGCTGTTCCGTAGTTTTTAAAAAAGAAGCTGGAAAAACCAGCACCTTTTTAAAGGCGCTTCTTCTCCCCTAAAATGCAAAAAAAAAAAAAAAGTGTTTTCATGGCACACTTTCCCTTTTTCTCATCTAAAGGCTAGAGTTTCATGCAGCCATGAACACACTTCTTTTTGCCAATCTAGAAAGCCCCTATGATTCTATGTCAGTATGCAAGTTGTTCTTATCACAGGAACATTGCTTCAGAAATGGTAGCTTAGTGCCTCTTATGTTTTTGAAATCCCTGATAGCTGAAAGTATCAGCAAACATACATAGAACTGCATGGTTGATTCTTCCCTGAAAGACCCAGTCAGGCAAGCAAAGGGCCAGAAAGCACCCAGATTGTTAAAAAGAACATCTCCACGGCTTTCCATTCTCCATCATTTTCAACCTGACTTCTTCCCCTCCATTCATCTTTGAGAAGAAGCAACAGTGGTGAGGGGTGACAGGCCACACACTAGTTGCTTTCTCCCAGTCTTCCTTTCATTTCTGTATTCAACACTCCCCCCCCCCCAACACGCACACATTATTTATGTATTTATTGCAGTGGTGGAAGAGAAACGGGACTAGAGGGAAGGACGTTTACCTTCCAGCTCTGTTTGGTCTCATTACATGCAGGATCAGGTCTGTGCTGTTCCAGACTTCTGCACAGCAGCTTCAGCCGGAGCTCTCTGGAGAGCTGTCAGCTTTCTCATCTCTGCCAGTCTGGTTGACAATGCAGTACATGAAGTTATGAAGCATAGAGAGATGCTACATTTTAAGGGGATTTTTCACACACATACACTCCTTTTTCTTAGCACAAAGGAATATTTTCTAGAGTGGAAATAGTTCCTTTTTTCTCTCATGTGCTTGTACAATCTGAATTACACGTTTCCAAAACCAGACCCTTCTCGGTAATAAACCCCCAGCTGGTTATCTGTTGTTCACTGCATTTCCTTTATAGAGTCATCCATCTCATATTTTTCATATCTGTCAATCAATACCCCTGCCCTTACTTTCTCTAATACAGCTATTGATATCTTATTACAAGTACATTTGTAACCACAGCCCCAGCTGATGGAACAAGTAAGAATCTATAACTGTGGTTGAGAAATTTCCCTCTTCACCTCTCTCCTCACCCATAAAGGCTCTCAATGGATTTTCTTGGTTATATGGCTCTGGTGCACATACGGAGCCTTATCCCCATTGCAATGCTCTGTTTCATCTATTAAGTCGTGGGTTTCAGTTCTCTTCATGGCTGATACATAAGTACCACCTGGCAGCTTTCATCCTCCTCAGAGAAGTGGGCATTTGATCTTTCCTCCATATACATAATGCTTTCCATATCCCTTCCCAACCCCATCCCTGGCTCCTGCCATTCTGTTTACTTTTAGAGGCTTTGGCTTTTTGCATTTTTCTTTTTCAGCTCTGGCTTTGTATTCATGCTTTGTTAGTCAGGAGAGGGGTTGAGAAAGCATTGCAGTCTGCTGGCTGCCAGATTGAGAGGTCACTGTAAGAGGTGCTGTTTGGCGGTACAATTAGCAGCCGTTCAGCAGTACCAGTGCTGAAACAAACTTGCAATGAATTCCCCAGTATACCTGTGCATGTGTAAACAGTGTTAATGGGCATCAGAACCAGAAAGCTGGATGAACACATTTGCCGACATAGTCTGCTTGTGAACTGTGGCCATTCTTGTAGGCCAGCAGTTCTCAAACTGTAGGGCAGGACTCCCAGGTTGTTCAAGGGGGTATGAACCTAGGAGGCCCTGATTGTTTTTCCACCAAGACCACCACTTTTTAAAGCTTTTCTGTCCTAGAGGGGAAGAAAAAGGCAAGGAGGGTGTGTGGATCCTCTGCTTGGAGGAGGAGGGGGAGGAGAAAAAGAACTATTTCCTTCTAAAATGTTGAAATATAAATATGCATGAATGTGTGAATGAAAATATGCACACTAAACAAACATTTTTTTATTCATATACTACATCAAGGGGGGGGGGTGGACAACATCCAGATACAAACATAAAGGGGGTCACATAGGTAAAAAGTCTGAGACTGTCGTAGACCCTTCTCCAATGCTCTCATCATCTGAGGTAAGAAAGATGGAAACCAAAGAGAGGCCCTGGATAGTTACGGCAGACCTTCATTGAAAAACAATCCCCCTAGTCACCTAGTGCAGACATATTTTCACCACTAGATAAAGATTTTTTTTAAAAAAAAAATAATTAGCAGGTCTTTTAAACAATTGCTACTAAAATTTTGAACTATACTTTCCGGGTTTGCTTACCTTTTAGTTTGCTTTATTGATATTTTTTTGAAGATATGTTAACAATTTTGTTTTCTAGCCTGTTAAGCATCCTGGAAATAGTGATAAGGTAGGATAGTTTCCAGGACATTTATTCATAGATTTCTTTAAAGCCATCACGTCTTCTCCCAAAGGTGTTTTACAATTATAAGAAAGTCCCTGCCCTCACAATCTAAAGAAATCACAGAAAAGAAAAAAGAGATTGACATAGAGGAAGAAAAATAAAAAGAACTCACTCATCAATATGGTCATCCATTAAGAAATAAGCATACAATTTTAGCTACATCAAACAAACAGAAAAAGCAGCAGCAGCAGCAGCAACAACAACACGGATTGAGTTTCCCTTATATGAAATGCTTGAGACGAGAGGTGTTTTTTGGATTTTTGGAATTTTTTATTTTATTTTTTATTTTTGAATACCTGTATATGCATATATGAACATAATGAGATACCTTGGAGCTGGGACCCAAGTCTAAACACAAAATTAATTTATGTTTTGTATGCATCTTAGCCTGCAGGTAATTTTATACATAATATTTTTTAATAATTTTGTGCATGAAACAAAGTTTGTATACCTTGAACCATGAGAAAGTAAAAGTGTCTATCTCAGCCAACTGGGGAAAAAGTTTTGGATTTTGGAGTATTTCAGATTGTGGAATTCTTGATAAGCGAGACTCAACCTGTAATAATAATAATAATAATATAGCACCACAGCAAAATATTACATTCCTTCACATTAAAAACCTTTTCAAGACTGGCAGGGATATAGGTGAACCTTTATAGGGAAACAGGTATTTCAAAGCTTTGGTAATATCACTAAGATGGTCCTGGCTCTGTGTTCTTTCTGCAGAACTCAAGGCTTGTGTTGGGTTTCAGAGAAACTCTTATACAGAGACTGAACAGACTCGAACCTGACTTTTGAGAAGCAGTTGGACTGAAAGGACTCTCAAAAGCATTTTTGTCATATGGGAAGGGTACAGTAGTAGACTAGGGACAAAATTAGAAACACACGCAAGCTTCAGATCTCAGAGATTTTAACAGAGGGGAATGTGTCATAACTCAGGATACTGACAGGATTTATAGCGTGACTGTTGTCGTTCTATGAATTTCTTTCATGCAGCTACAAAGAAATCCTTTCCTTTCTCTCTCTTCATGCCATCCTGCACCACTCTCTTAATATATCTATATTCAACACCTCTGTCTCTCTGTCTATGATTCTTGTGTTGTTGTTGTTGTTTTAAAAAAACTTTTTTAATATACTGGAATATGTTCCTTTTAAAAATCCTGGAGCCTTTGATGGACTTGAGCACGGGAGAAGTTGAGTATCCACACATAGTTCTGAAAAGGGGATCATGAATTCTGCTCAGGCTAACAAGGAATTAAAGGCATTTGACTGGAGCCTCAACTCTTGTACCAACCCACCTCTTTAGTGGAAGGAAGAACATCATGTGTCATTCTGTATAGGGATGTATTTTATCTGTTAACATGTATTTTAACATGTATTTTTTTTCTTTTAACATTTCACAAAAAGGCACTGGCCCATGACTTCCCTCAATCAATGTTATTGTGTTGCTCAAAAGTGATATCTTACAAGGAAAAACAACTTGTAGATGAAAGATGTCACAAAACTCTCTTTTATCTAAAGAGGTTCTGCATGACTCTTGTGTTATTGGGTTACTTGGTGGAGTGAGCTTAATAATTTCAAAAGTATTAATAGATGAAAAATGAAACTCTTTCAGAAATGGCTTAAATTTGCCAGTCTGATAAATTCTGGAACATGGACAGTATGTTCTCATCTCACCTTATTTTTATCTTAGACAAAGAATTGTGTGGGAGGAAAAATGAATTTTGTTGTATGAATTTAAACAGTCAATGCTTTGTAATTCCACCCTGGTGAAAAAGATGCATGGAACCTGATATGAAATCTTGGCATAGAACTTTGAAATTAGAGAACGTCATTTTTTAATACTTGCTGTTGTGTGCCTTCAAGTTGTTTCCAGTTTATGGTGACCCTAAGGCCTATCATGTGATTCATGGCAAGATTTATTCAGAGAAGGTTTGCCATTGTCTTTCCTTGAAGCTGAGAGCATGCGACTTACCCAACTCAACTAGTGGATCCATGGCTGAGTGGAAAATTGAATCATGGTCTCCAGAGTCATAGTCCTTGATGCACTAAAGACATACCAACACAGCCTGCCTCCATGTAATACCAGGAAGACGGGAATAAGCCAGGCATACTATAGTCAGGGTCCTTTTCTGGCTCACTGGTGCCCACCTTCCCCATGGCATTGGTGATGGGGTGTTGAAGCAAAACCAAGTAATGATCAGCAAAGCTATAGTCTTAACACTTGTGTTCTGTTAACTGTTCCATGATACAGATGTCTTCCTTGTGCACTAACTACTGCCCATAATAAGAACCATGCTTCCAGGTTTCTTCCCAGGTTTCTGGCTTGGTGAGTGATGGCAGGAAATATGTAAATCTGGCATGGTGAGGGCAAGAGTAGTCATTGAGTCTCTTTGAAGAATGTGGGGTAAATCAAGAAAGGGCCTTGATGAGATTCACGTAACTGAGGTCTTTGGAGAAATCAAAAAGCCATTTTTTTTTCATTCCTTACATCCTTTGAGTATTCAGATATTCTTTTGATCCCTACTATTCTGCAATATGATTTTTAGTCCTCGATTCGACCATGAGTGGGCCTTGTAGGGAAGATACCTATGCTTAATGAGGAAACGTTATCAGTAAGACAATCTCAGTGGAAATCTTAGCAGATATATGTGTGTGTGTGTGTGTGTGTGTGAGCTGCACAATGGACAAACAAACAAACAAGTTCTGTTTCCAAAGGCTCTATGGTGAGAAATAGCACTAAGGTTATCTTAAAAGCCTCCAGGTGGCCTGGAGATAAGATGCTGGCAATTGTGGATAGCATTTTATTTTATTTTTTCTCTTTCCCTGAAAAAAAAAAAGCAATTTTCCTTCTAAGCTTAAGTTCAGCTTGTCAGAGAGTTCTGTGCTGATGTAAGTGCCCTTCCTTGGCGACCTTCATGTCTGCATGCCGGTGAGATGTGAGACACACTGTTGACACAAGCAAAGGCCCACGTTCCCTCAGCTCATATGATATCCCAGATGCTGCCTGAGTGTGGCATGTTTCAGATGCTATATTTCCATCCTCCAGACATAATGGCAGCAAAAAATTATTGTGTCGATCTGGAGAGGATTGCTAAGCAGGATGGAAGACCTGGTTTTAGAAGGGTGGGGTAGGGGGAGTTCTTTCTTACTGCATCCATTTCCTTCCCTGTTGATCCTAGTGATAAATGAATGGAAAGGGAACAGGTGACAGGCTGATTTTTTAAGACACGTTGCAAGAAACCTGTGTTTCTGAAAGGAAGTTAGGGTTTCTATTGCTGATAGATCAAGGGGAATGTGTTTTAGCAATTAATCTATCTGCTTCATCATGTAGCAGCATATTGCTCATTCCTTTCTAGCATGAGATAAATTGTGTTTAACTGAGATGAGGTAGAGGAAAGAGAGGTTGTCTTCCTAAGGAAAAAGAAAAACAGGATGCAAACAGTAAAAGAACAGCAAGTAGGGCGTGCAAGGAACTAGGGTGTGACTCTTTGCTTATTTTGTCCTCGCTTGAAAAAGTGAATAATTTCAAAATTTCCCCCTGCTGCATAAGATTATGGGAGTTTCCACACATCTTTAAACAATTGCATGTGCAGTTTTTTTTTTCTGGTGTGTAGTCACACTACAGAATTAAAGCAGTTTGATACCACTTTAAGTACCATCACTCTATCCTACAGAATCATAGGATCTGTAGTTTGGTGAGGCACAAAGCTCTCCACCAGACCAGGCAGAACACTTCACCAAACTACATATCCCAGGATACACTCTTGATTTTAATTTTGTGGAGACACTAGCAAATTTCCTTTGCCAAGAAGTAAATGAAAGCAATGACTAGTCAAGAAAGGTAATTACTAGGGCATTCTAGATATGGTTCCTCATGCTCAGCAGGAAACCAGTACATAAAAGCAGAACTTTTCTGAACTATGGGGCTGTACAGCCAGATCAGGGCTGTGGCAACTGCATGCTGCGGCCCCAATCTGGCCTTTCCACTGCACAAAACAAAGCCACAAAAGTGGCTCCTTTTTGAGCCATGGAAAGGGCACCATAGCTGCTGGCGCCATGGCTTTTCAGCACTCCTTTGGCATAGCACATGTACACGCTGTTCCAAGGGAGCGCTGTGACACCTCCGATCATGTGATGGGGCACGCAGCATAACAAAAGCATGGGGATGGATTCAGGGCACTTGGCATGTGGTCACCACAACCCCACTCCACCCCGATGCTGGTGTTTATCATCAGTCTGCACAGCCTCTCCATCTTTTAAAATCTACTAGCATGATCACTGCTCATGCTGGCTTGGTGATTCAAGAAGTCCCTATAACCCATAAAGTTAATTTTTCAAAACTCTGCAAAGGATTTAGCTTTGCTGAAAAATTAAAGGCAGTAGAAATATATTCTTGCAGTCATATTTATCAACAGTCTTAAACATTTGGGGTTTTCTAAAGTTGCAGATCCTTGCAAATATATATTCTGTTTGTAGATGACTACATGGTGACTGGAGAAAAAGGCCATGTTCTCTGGTTGAGGTGCTAGTAGCACTCAGAGGTAAACAAGGAGATCCATGTGCTGACTAAGGCTGTGTCCACAAGGATGGGAAGCCCTAACTTACTGTTCAGGCTCCCATAACCATGGGGAAGATGAACTGTTTGCACAATTGGTACCCACAATGGGCTGATACTGGCAGCACTTTCCACCCAACCCTGCTTCCACCCACCTACTGTTGCTTCTCCTTCATCTGGGCATCAGTGCACAGTCTGCACATCCATAAACAAAAAAACAAACAAACAGCTTCATTTATATACTGCTTCATACCCTTAAGGAGTGTCTAAGCGGTTTACAATTGTAAGCTATTTGCCCCCCAACAAACTGGGTACTCATTTTAGCGATCTCAGAAGGATGCAAGCCTGAGTCAAGCTTCAGCCCTTTCCTGGTCTTGAACTCGCCACCTTATGGTTTTGAGTGAGTGGCTGCAGTACAGGCATTTAACCACTGCGCCACCAGGGCTGATGCAGGCATTTAACCACTGCGCCACCATACGCTGCACACCCAGAGTTTCAGGCCTTATTAGGGGCAAATGGGGACTCTTTTGACTTCAGAGAACAGCCCTGCAGTGTGGATTAGCCCTGAGTTCTGCCCATTTTAGCCCGGTTTGTCTCCTCAATGGATCAGTGAGGGAATGGGGCAAAAACATTCCTTTTCCTCCACATGGTCACAGTCTCAGCGGAGATAAATCCAACAAACTAGGTTCGGAACCAAAGAACATATGTAAGATCATCCAAATAAATATTGCCTTAAAACCATTTACACCTTAAAATAAGATGCAGGGTTTCCAGTATGTTATCTTCCCTTAACTTCAAAAGAAGTTATACAAAGAGGAATATTTCCCATCGCTTCCATATTGATTTTATTTCCACCTTTTTCCTGAATTAGGATCCAAGGTGGCTCACGGAAGGAAATCAGTTAAAATCTACCTATGCAATTTTAAAAACACAATTTTCACAATAAAACAACATACATTTATTTTAAAACATGCAACAGATACACAAACACACACACACAACCCTCATTATTTGAACCATAAACAAATTTGAGAATAGGCTGTGATAAAGCAAATGAGAAAAGGCCTTCATTTCTCAATTTGCCAGATAGAAAAAGTGGTTTCCTTTGACTCTGGGTTGAGAAAGTGAACAATGTTTCTGGAGGATTCTGCATATATCAGCTAAACAACACAATTATCATGCACACAATTAAAACTGGAGCAGGGAAAAGAGAAGTCATTGGGCAGGGGAATAAGTTGTGACCTCTTGCTTGACATTCTGTATTGACTCTATGTTGAGACTTTCATGTTATTCAGTGGCTTGTGGATAACAAAACAAAGCTATAACTCATCAGAGGATAAGAGAATAGCTTATAGTTTACACAAGGTGAGCTGTTTGAATTAAATTTATTAATAGGAAAATCTGTTGCCTTTTTTTCAAATGCCATACTACATACACTTTTTGGAGATTGTGAGGTTACATAAAAAAACCCACACACAACTGTGTGATTAAACTTGATGCTATGTTATTATCAGTGTGGTTAAATCCCTTCACTGTACAAAATTAAACACACTGAATGTCACAATGCATTTCAAGGATTTATGACTTTTTTAATTTTTCAAAATATAAGTCCTACTATATGATAAATATGTACACCAGGGATTGTCTATGCTTGCTTACACAGATATGTTAGTTTCTTCAGGTTGGTTCACAGATGCATGTGCATGTTCATCACTCATGGCTACAGCACTTAGTTATTGATCACCTGTACAAACGAGGTATCATCCTCTGGTCTAATACTTCGTATAAAAATTTAGTATTCCCTGAGTCCAGTCTTAAGCAGTGTTGTCAATTCATACATTTATCTGCAAATCATCAAGAGCTTGTTCATATATGACCATCATTTGATGGTTTCACTATTAGGTGATGGCTTGCCTGTGTAAACAGACCATCACAACTATGATGCTGAGAAAAGCTTTCATATCCCATGAGCAACTTCATGTAAATAGGCAGAGAAGGTGTGGTTGGAAAATGCCAAGGTACCATATGATAGGAGGGTACATGATATAGCCACATTGTTAAGTGGAGCCCACATTGCTAAGCACAGCTAGGATTGCTGGGATTTCCTGAGTGGGAAAAAACAAAGGAATGCTATGTGCACTGTGTTGCTTTGAGTCTCAGGGTAGAAGAAGAAAAAAGTGGGATTTAATTGTACTAAAATAAAATAAATAAGAAGCAACTACATGGACACTATGGGTTAAGGGCTATTCTCTTTTCTACCAGCAGGAACATTCCATCCTCAGTGTTCCATCTGAAATGTTCCTTCTGGTGGAAAGGTGAAGGTGTTGAGATACTCACTGGTTTCCCCTTCCTTCTTCAGCACCTAAAGCCCCCCACCCCACCCCACTGTTCTGGAAGATATGTGAAAGAAAGTTCAGGAAAGAAAAATGAAGGAGACCTCAACTCAATCCCCCCCCCCACAAACACTATTCCATTTTCCCATTCTTCTAGTGGATCAAAAGCTTCCATGGGAGGTAAAGTGTAGGTCCTGTCCAATAGCTTTTCAGTGAGGTTAAACATAGTTCACATATTCATGTCCTAGAGCAGCGGTTCTCAACCTGTGGGTTGCGACCCCTTTGGGGGTCAAATGACCCTTTCACAGGGATTACCTAAAACCATTGGAAAACACAAATTTCCAAAGGTCTTGGGAATTGAGACATCATACCTCTATGGTTGGGGTATAATGTCTCCCCTGAACTAGAATTCCCACATTATTCTGAGTGCCTTTCTACAGTACAGATTTAAATTAATTTAACCCTCAGTTATCTTTTCATATTTACCTTGGTACCTCCCAAACAGTTTATGAAATTGCAAATCCAAGGGTTCCATGTGATGGAGACATGTCAATTAAAGTGGTGCTATCATTATGCAGTGTGGATACACTGCTAATCACAAAGAGTATGGTTACAACTGCTGTTGTGTAAGGACCAGTCTTTTCTGTTTTCGTTAAACATGGCACTAGTTGAAAACATGGCACTGACTGATGAAATGGAAACAGACTTATGACAAGCATTTATTAACACTGTCTATATTAAGCATTGAGAGTCAATATGTTCTACTAGTGGTCTGAGCACTGGACTACAACTCTGGAGATCAGGATTTGATCCCCTGCTCAGCAGTGGAAACCCATTGGGTGATCTTAGGCAAGTTACACACTCTCAGTCCCAGAAAAAAAACGTGATAGGATTTTTTTAGGGTTGCCATAAGTTGAAAATGATTTGAAGGCACACAACATGAAATATTAAGCACTGGACAACTCATGGAGTACTAGTCTAACATCAGTATCAATTAATTGGGTAAGTAATGGGCAAGTATCATAGCCTTTGTATACTATTTATAGGATCTTGAAAACATCACATTGACTGGGCACTGTTGGAAACAGGAATCTGGACTGTATGAAATCTTGATTTGAACCAGCAGGGCTATTCTGATGTTCTTACTGCTGTAATACCCACAGAAATTCTTCTTTTCATTTCTTTCTCCTTTTTTTTAGTATAGATGTTCGGTGTTTAACACAATATCTAGACATTTACAAAAGCTCAATTATGTTGTATTCTTACAAAATTAGACCAATTCTGTCCCAACCTCCATATTTCCAATGTTTATTTTCTTAGTATGTTAAAATATACCTTGTGCATACAGAAAAAAATCTACGCTAATGGGAAGGACATTTATATATCCAGCCAGCTTCTCACATTGACAAACTCATGATTTTACTATCTTAACCCTGCCAGAGACATCTATAATGCTTCTTTCATCTGTCTTATTTGTAATGAGGGAATGTGAAAATTAAGACTGGTTTTGGCTTTATGCAAGAACGTCTCCATTGACAATAATTGGCCTTGAGGTCCCACTCTTTTTGCTATCTGTGGGGTTACGAATGGAGTCCCAGTGGATACAGAGGGCCAGCTTTATGTGGGACACATTCTACTATGCCATTGCATTTAATGGGATTTGAGCATCCACTGATTTTGGTATCCACGAGGAGTGGATACCAAGGGCCTACTGTATGTGATGGGTTCATATTGCAAAAGTTGAATATTAGAACTGTTTAATTCAATCTTGGTTATGTATTGTTACACAAAATTAGCCCTATGAAGGCTCATTTTTTAATAGCATCTTCTGCTGCATGCACCACTTTCCACTGGGATTAAGACAGGAACAATCAATCCCAGCATGTCCTCATGTCGCAGTATTAGAGATGTAATTCTTCACTAATTTACTTCTTGAAGGATGCAATGGGTAATTATTTTCCTGTTTTCTTCCATTTGTGAGAAATTACTTGAAAACCACATTTTTTGAAGATGATTTGTAATTCAGAACTTATTCTGTGCAAAATTGTTTTGTGCAGAAATGCTGTTTCCTGTACAGAACATGCTGTTCTCCAAGCAAAACAACCATGTGTGAATTTTGCACAGAATAAGTCCTGAATTACAAAGGTTCTCTCCACTCTGGGATTTTTCTAATCGGGTTCAGCAATGCTGATCAGCTATATTCATTCTATTCCTGCTTGGTAGCATCTCATTATGTGTGTCATGCCCTCTCTGGTCTGCTCAACAGACCCAATACAATGAAGTTGTAGAAAGAAGTGTTAACAGACTGCAATTATTCAGAATTACTATTTCTTAATATATCCTGTTTGATCCTCCTGGAAGATATGAAAATACCACCTAGGATTCTATCATCTCATTTTTTTTCCTCCATGGGTACACTCAACCCCTTTTTTGTAATCATCCTTTTACATTCTGAAGCTTCTCAGGTACAGATTCAGCTTAATTTCTCCAGTGTCACACTGGGAACCAGGTTTCTGTACTGATCATCCCAAGAGTCCATTGCCAGTGAAGCTGAGCAGTTAGCTTTCCTTTCTTATGTCCTGCAGGGACACTTTTGTATGGACTTCTCTTCTGGTTAGTCTTAAGAGATTAAAAGCAATTGCAGTTGGTAGGTGATGGGATCCAATTGGAATCCAATCTCATTACACTTTGCAAGTGGACCTGCCATCTATTCTTGCAACGTGTATTGAACAGTTATCCCTTGGGGCTGACCTGTTAATGTTCTGCAATAAAGAGTAAGTATGGGGGTTTTAGTTCATTCCTGGAATACGTAGAAACTAATGTATTGAGAAATGAATGGAGGTGAATTACTGAATGAAGACTGGGCACCTGATTTATTCTTTCCAAACCATTAAATAGTTAAAATTATAAATGCTTAGGATAATGAAATATTGCACAAAATGACATCATGACTCCCCACTACTACAAAAGATGTAGCTTATGGAATCCATATTATATCAAAATCCCTTGCGTGGTTGCAAATTGTGCTTTAGTGTTGTATTGACAGTGGGCATTATGGTTAACAACATGTGGTTATGGTATCAGGGAATTTGTGCATAAAGGTGGGGCATGAGACCATGGATATTCCCATCATGGATTTTATTTAGTTAGTTAGTTTATATCCCGCCTTTCTCCCCAGAGGGACCCAAGGCAGCTCACAGATAAAAAAACCTTTAAAATACTTATAAAATTCAAATAATTAAAACATTTATATATAAAATCACATAAAAGATATACAATAAAATATAGCCTGTGATCTTGATGGGATTGAGAGAAAGCCTTCTCCTGCAGATCTGATGGCTCTTGAAGGTTAATATGGGGAGATACGGTCTCTTAAATAGTCTGGATCCTAGCTGTGCAGGATCCACCTGATATACTCTTTATTAAAACAGCATGTGCACCTTTGAAAAATTTCATAGCTGCCAGATGATGACTGGAACTTTAGGCCATATTTTGACTTAATTCTTTTTCCTAAAGACCAAGCTGGTCCCAGAATCTTTCCCATTATGATACTTTGCCATTTGCTTTTGCAGTGCTGGCAACTCATTTTCCTTCTCTTCCAGACTGGAAGGTATTCTAAAATAAATTTTGGGGCTAAAGAATATGAAATTTGTGACAGCTTCCGGTTAATTTTATCAATTCATTTGTGTCTTTTTCCCTTTCATGATCCTGATTTACTACATGTATTGATAACACACTGAAAATAAGAACTTTTGATATGGTTATTAGTCTATTAGTATTCTTTACCTATGATGTTCAATCTATACAACAAGTGAGTTAGGCCCAAATGGTGAGTTCAATGGCCATCCTTTAAGTTTCTGTCCTATAAACTGCACTCGAACTTTTAAAATATTAAAATAGAAACTTTCCTTTCATTGTCTTTATTTTTATTTTATTCCTCACTGCTAGCTTGTTTCTCTTAATCAGATAGTCAGACCAAACCATTTCAGAATAGTAGCTTTCTTGGTTTTTCAGCTTTTCAATCATCAAGATAGAAAAAGAGACACTATTCATTATGCTGACTTGGGTCTAAATGACTTATCATATCTTCAGTATTACCAGCACCTGTCTACAGAAATATGGAATTAATTCAATGGTCATTATTGGCAATCATAACAAAATCACACTGTGCTATTCAATAATCAAGTGTTAGTTCTTTACATAATGAAGAGGTGAACAGCAAAACTACTTATAATTGGTGACATTACAAAAATAGTTCAAAGCTCTGATTTTGAAATGTACTGTAATTCTTGATGCATTGTCTCGTTATTAATTTTATGTTCTGAGTTAGCAAGTAAAGTAGGAATGAATGCAAACAAAAGAATACTCAGCTTTGGTTGTTCATTCCTAGGGCCCAAGCCAAAGTTTTATTACCTAAATGAGTAGCCAGATTTTCATGAGCACCTCCTTTTTTTACATCTTTTTTGTTGATTACAGAGGTTAAAAAAATCAATCACTATTTAAATATTTGACTTTAGTTTGTAAATGCTGACCTTTATGTTCTACCTGAGTGATTTCTTTTGTATCATGACATCACTGAAATACCTACAATTACAAGTGATTGTTCTTAACCAAGAGTAAGAGTTACTGGAAGCAGCTTTGGATTGAAAATGCTCCATTTGAAAATAATAATAATGGAAGTATTGGTTGCATTTACTAGGAGTTGTCCATCCCTAGGTGCTTATATGGCAGTTATAAAGCAGCTATGAATCAATAGCTCCCCAAATAATCTTTTTCTATTTTTGCCTTTTGTTTTCTGGTTAGATTAATATGCAACAGTTTTAAGAAATACTCAAGGTGTCAGAGATGTCCAAATGGCCACAATTACATTCTTACAAAGTATAATGGAAGAATGGGAAATGGCTGAAGTGTCCGAGAGCATGTCTCTTAGTGTAGTAGACCACAGGTCGGTCGGTCAGTTGGTCGGTTGGTTGGTCCCCCCCCCTCGTTTATCACACGATGGGAATTGCAAGTATAATCCAATGGCAATCTGAATGCAATCATGGGGTATCGTGTTATTGCATGAAAGCCGATCACACACATTTTTGGGCAATGGGAAGTCCCTCTGAACACAACCGTGGGGTTTCTCGTTATTGCATGAAAAACTATCATACGCAATTTCGGGCACTGGGAGGCAATTTCGGGCAGTTCCGAACGTGATGTGGCATCAATACGCAATCATGTAAATTCGCTGAATTAGTGAATTCATTCAATTCTGAACTGGCCCCACTTTCATTTCTTTCAAAATTGAGAGAAATTCCTCCCGTGTGATAAAGTCCTCTCTCTCTCTCCCCCCCCTCCGTGAATCTTCCTCTCCATGAAGAGAAACCCCCAGCCTGAAAACACAAACCAGCCAATTAAGGCCCAGTCCTTTCATCAGTGGGCTTTATTAGGACTGAATCTTCTTCATAGCAGACAGACATTGGAGAGAAACAAATATATCCTTAATTTTAAAACTAGAAAAAGACCCATTAGAACCTAAAAATTATAGCCCAATCTCATTACTAAATTCTAATTTAAAAAATTCCAGCTATTTTTGGCAGAAATATTTAAAAAGATTCTTCATAACTGGATAGGAGAGGAACAAAATATTTCCCATACCTGTTGACAGATTTTAGTTAGAACTAGAGTAGCTTCTGTCTCTGTAGCTTGAAGCATCTTTGTTGGTGATGTATTTCTCCTAAGTGGTCAGAGAGCAGAGACCTTGCTCTCTGAAATTATAGGTACAAGTGGTTCTTCCTTGAATCAACCTATCATCCTTTCATCACATTTATATAGATCTGCCAATCACCTATGTTTAACAACAACAACAACAACAACAACAACAAAGTTCTGTTTTGGTGTGATCAATTCCTCCTGGACTCCAGCATAAAATCTTTCAGTTTCTTCTTCTCCCTCTGTAGTTGGAGCATGAACTTGGATTATGGTTATATTGATGTTTCTTCCCCCCCCCCCCCCCCCAAAAAAAAAGTCTTAGTGCATGATTTGGTCACACTCTGACTGCTTGTGCTATATCTCTTAATGACATCCTATTTCTTATTAGATTTTCAATTCATCAGCAATTCTTACTTAAATTGTCCCTAGCCATTTTAACTCATTCATCTCAAATACTGCAATGTTTATACATTTAGTTTCTTGTTCTACTATGTCTAGCTTTCCCTGATTCACATGTCTTATAGTACATGATCCTATTATATGTGTTACGTAGTTTCATTCTTTCCTTTTATCTTGGAGCACATCAACAGCTGGACGTCCTTTTGGCCTGAGTCCAGTTACTTTGTTAGTTACAGTGCTACATGTAGTTGTCCGCTGCTGCACTCCAGTAGGTCACTGAGTGCCATCCAACCACTGAGAGTGCAATCTTTTTGCATTATTTTGGTTTCATTTTGGATTGTCTCATCATAGAATTTACATGGTAAAAAACAATTGAAATCTTGCCTTCTTCTGCACAGTAATAACAAGTGTTAGCTGTGGTGCCACTGCTGTTGTTTTTGAGAGATCCTCTGCTAATATCACCTCCCAGTCCTGCTGTTTCCCAGTAGCAATCAATCAGGGCTGTGATTGATTGATTGATTGATTGACTGCTTTTCCCAGTAGCTGTTTGGCACATTTAATCTGGCTCCTAAGGAAAAGCCTGACATGGGAGATCATACTAGCACCACTACTGTCATTTACAGAGCCTCTTGCCTTACAGGAGCAGACAATCCCACCACCATGGAAAGGCAATGCCATTGGTGGAGCTCACACCCTACATTTCTCCCTATGAGCATGTCCCCAGTATTGGTCAGGATGAATCGCACACCACTAGCTTTAACGCTGCTGTAAAATAGGCACAGCCATATGAAAAAAAAAATCACCCAAATATCATCATCATCATCATCATCATCATCATCCATCATCATCATCATCATCTCTATTGTTAATTCTACCAGAAATATCTGACTGCAGAGAAGACTTCATCTTGATTTTGTTTTGTAGTTATTATTTGCATCACAGGTTTTATTATCCACAAAATCTCTCACAGAATATTTTATTCCTCATAATTAAAACAGTGGGGAATAATGATAGGCTGAAGAAGCTTACTCATTCTTTGCCTCCCCTCAATAATAAACTGAACTGTTTTGGATGAGTAAAACTGTTAATACAGTGATTATTTCAGGCTGCGCTAAGCCTCACCATAAAAGATAATACATTTTCAATATGTATATGAATATGAAAGTCCATTTTAAGAAAAATAGAATACTAGAGCTCTCAGAGAGTAGTTCAGCTCAAATACAAATACATGGCTAATGAAAATAAAGAGGAAATGCTGCACTGACCTTTGAAAGAAATTCATGGCAACTATAAAGCAAGTTTTAAAAAACATTCTGTTCATTTTGACATCTATGAAGCTCACAGTCTCAGTGAGTTCATTTTTCTCCTCTCCCATTAACCCCCTAAAATAGCACTGCTGTCTCTTTCCTGATGGCCATACCAATCCTCAGTTCCCCTTGTTGAATTAGCCCCTCCAAGAGCAATGACCCTTGTTAAACATTTCAAAGGGTCTTCCCGGCCTAGTAGATTAACCCCTACAGTGTGAAATCAGGTTGTGTGCAATTGAAATACAGTGGGATAAAATGGGCAGATTGAATTATCCCAGTAGTAACTGCCACCTGCACCAGTACACGTCTCCCTCCAAGCAAGCTTAAATGCTAACCTATTTTGACAATTCAGAAAAGCTACCTTTTTCAAACCACAACCTCCAAAATCACCCAGTGAACATGTCAATCTTGATGGCTGGGGAATCCTTGAGGTGTAATCCATACCAGTTTGGATTCCTGACTTCTGCCTGTTATTAAAAAGCACTGCTTCTCTTGAATGGAACAAAAAAATAAAAAAACAAAAAATTAAAAATGGTCTGTCTGTTGAGTCTTGTGACAGTTCAAAACTTATTCTATGAAAAATCTGCAAGTGGTTGTTTTGGGCAGAAAACAGCATTATCTGCACATGAAACAGTATTTTACTGCATATTAAATGCTGTTTTCTATGCAAATCAAACCACATGTGAATTTAGTGTAGAATAAGCCCCTCAAATATGCATTTTCAGCAGAGGAAACAGATTTTTCTGCACTGAAAATAATGCTGTGTGTGCGTGCACATATACCTTCAAGCTGCCTGTCAATTTATGGTGACTCCATCAATTTCATAGGGTTTTCTTAGGCAAGGAATACTCAGAAGTGGTTTTATCAGTTCCTGCTTCTGAAATATAGCCTGCAGCACTTGGTATTTACTGGTGGTCTCCAATCCAAATACTAACCAGGGGTGCCTCTGCTTAGCTTCCAAAATCAGAAAGGGTCTGGTGCCTTTAGGGTATTTCGGCTATATGACCATAATGCTAAATGCTAACAAAACAGGCTCCCTATTTCCAAAATCCCTATTCTGTATAAAGCTACTTTGCCAGAGAATTAATAGTCTCTGAATTAGTCTCTGCATGTTTTTGTGTGTGTGTGTGTGTGTGTGTGTGTGGTTTTATTTTCAAATAACATTGTCTCGGAAGGGCCGTACTACATCCCCCCCCCCCACACACACATAGCATACTACCACTTTTACCTATCTTTTGTAGGGGCTAGCTGTCTACTTATATCGAGCAATGCTCCATGCTGTTCAAAACAGCAAATAACATATGGCTACTAATTAGCAGTATGTGAAACTTTCTGGTTCTCCCGACCATCTTCCCAAACAGAATTGCTGCATATTTTGGACAATTTATATGGATGTGCAACTTTTGCAATTCCCCAATGGGTGCTCAGAGCAGTAAATAACATATGGCTTCTAATTAGGGGTATGTGAAACTGTCTAATTTTCCCTGCTATCTTCAAAACAGTATTATTACATGTTTTGGGCAATTCATATGGATGCACAGTTTTTGCAATTCCCCAGTGGCTGTTTTTGTATCATGTACTTTCCACGCACAATTGTCTCAGTTGTATGTACCTCCCTTTTCAAATGGTTTGCTATTGTGTATCCACTCAGCTGAAATAGTGCTTATTATATCTTCTCATCCAAGTGCCAGACTGGCCAGCTATTGTGTGTCCATCTGGTTTAGCTTATCATTGTTCCCAGTCCTAAGTGAGATTGGCTTGCTGTTGTTGTTCATTTTTGGAAACAAACAGAATGAATGTTTGCTCTACTCCTACTTCTGATGCAGCAGCATTCTTCAGAATTCTAATATCTCCCATTGCTTCTAGTCCTTGTGTGTGTAAAACAATAGAGTGAGATGTAGACCAGGGCAGAATCCAAAATGATTAACCGAGAGTGTCATTTTTTGGACATATCATCGGAAGACATGACTCATTAAAAATACAGTGATGCTTTGTAAGGTAGAAGGCAGTAGGAAAAGAGGAAGACTGCATAGTAGATGGATAGATCCAATCAAGTAACCTATGACTCTTGAGTTTGCAAGACCTGTGCAGGGCTATTGATAACAGAGTTTTAGAGGCCTCTATCTCATAGGGCCACAATAAATCAAAATTGTCTTGATGGCAATTATGAAAAACAACAGCAATGTAAAGAAGAAATGAAAATCATATGGCCTTTCAGATGCTCTTGGACTACAGCTCCCAGCAATCATCACTATTCTGACTTGGGATGGTGGGACATAAGATCTCCCATAAGATCTGGAAAGCTATCTAAAAGGTCTTGTCAAAAGATAACTAGCTATGGTTCCAATAGACAAAACTTCAAACATGGACAATATGCAGCTTGCCCATCAGTTGGTTGCTTCTCCCCTTTAGATGCACAGTCTGAGTCACCGACAACTATATCAGTATTACAGCTTTGGTGGGGGCTAATTAAAATTAAAATTAAATAAAAATAAAAATAAATAAGACAAAACAAAAACATAAAAGCTTTTAAAACAAACAGTAAATGTAATAACATAGCCATTTTTTTAAAAAACAGAACACTGAAAAGTGCATGACACCATTTAAAAAATGGCCACAGGAACAACAATCATCTTTAAAAGGGAGTAATCATGTTTGTTGTAGTTGTTGTTATCCACCTCAAGTCGACCTCGATGAGATATCTCCAAGACTCCCTCTCCTCCACTGCTCTGCTCAGTTCCTGTAAATTCATACTCGTGATCTTTTTTATAGAGTCCATCCATCTAGCAAGCAACTTTCCTCTCTTTCTACTTCTCTCCACCTTTCCTAGTATTATTGTTTTCTCCAATGAGTCATGCCTTCTTACGATGTGGTCAAAATATGACAGCATTAGTCTAGTCATTTTGGCTTGCAGAGAGATTTATGGTTTGATCTGTTCTAGCACCTATTTGTTTGACTTCTTGGCTGTCCATAGTATCTTCAGCAATCTTCTCCAGCACCACATTTTGAATGAATTGATTATTTTCCTTTCTTAACTGCTTTCTTAACTCTCGCAACTTACAGCTCTCACAACTGTACATTGCAATAGGGAAAACAATGGTTTGTACAATTCTAACTTTCCTGCTGTGTGATGTATCTTTACATTTTAGGATCTTTTCTAATTCTTTCATCGCTGCCCTCCCCATTCTTAGGAGCTTATCCTATGGCATTTTAATTCAGTTTAACTCTATCAGGATTAAATCTTAATTCGGGAAGCATCCTGATATTATCAGATAGTTTTTGCAATCTAATTTGCCACCTGAATACATGTGACTTCCAGAGCCACTCCTCCCAGCTCTTTTTGGATCCAGGAGTTATCCAGCTTGAGAAAATGGCTGGTGGAATGCTCTTGGAAATGGGAATGGACCCAGGCTGTATTTGGGCAGCAAATTAGGCAGAAAAAACTATCTGATAAGATCAGGTTGCTGCCCAAATTAAGGTTTAAACTAGATACAGGTAAGCTGAATTAAAACACCATGGGCTAAGCTTCTTAGTCTCAGCATCAGAGGCAAAGGCAAACCTCTTCTGAAAAAAGTCTTGCCAAGAAACACCAATATAGGGATTGCTTTAGGATCACCAGAAGTTGGAAATAACTTGAAGGCACACAACAGCAAAATAAATAAATAAATAAATAAAATCCTTGCAAGAGATGCATGATTTTGAGCCTTATGTACTTTTGGATACAAAATGACCTTGGCTGTCTCAATCATGAATGGTATATGGGTGATTAGTATTCTCAGAGTTCCCATCCTGTACACTCAAACCTGTGCTGGCAAAAGTTAGATATGTGGGTTGCTTACCCAGTGCTACTACCATCTGGTGATTTATTGTTCTTGAACTACAGAAGCTGCCTGCTGAGGGACAGCGATTTTGCACTATAAGAAGAATGTTTTATGGAAATGACCCGGCCAATCAACATTTTTCTGCATAATGGCCCTGGGGACCTACATTCCAATAATAAAGACAAATGGAAACTAACAGCTCATAAAAAGTCTTGGTATAAGAATATAAAAAGCCACCAAAGCAGTGTCCATTTAAAAAAAATATTAGAAAAATGAGAATCATATAATGATAGCATATAAACCCATAAGAAGGCAATAAAAATGTTAAAAACTATCAAAGCAATTTTTAAAATCAACACGCAAAAGATATGTCCAGATGCCCTATCTTAATATGGAAAGGGTATAGACCACGCACAACTTCCAAAGGATTCTAGAGTTTGGGAATCCGGTTTAAACAAACATTCCATTTGTATTTGCTCCACTTTGAAGAAAGCTTTGCAGAAATAAGTGGCCAGAAATCCTAATGAAAGGTCTGAATCTTTTTACTCCCATTGTCTCAAGCGCCAAGGAGGTTTGATTGCATTTGCACTCTTTCTCCACCATCGAGGGAAAGCTGTGCATGTATCTGTTAATCTGGAGGTTGCCTTATTAATGGGCTGCACACTCCATTGATTTTTAATTAATTTCTAAAGAGACACAGAGGATAACTACTGCAGCCTACAGACATCTCAACACTTAACTGCAATCTACATCTCTATTGATCAACTGCCTAGGAAGCAGAAGTAATCCATTTTAAATACACTTCTTGGAGAAAGTGCGTGAGCTACACAAAGTACTCCCCCAGTTATAATTGTATTGGCAAGAGGTCAATGTTAAAGGGGGAGGAGAGGCAGAGAAGACAGAGAAGATTTGCTAGTAAGCCACTGGCCTAGTAAGAATTTCTTCTCACAGGGGCTTAATGTTTCGGGAAAAACTGCATTATCTCACTTCTGGGTAGATTATAACTGAATCATTAAAATGATGGCTGTTCCAAACTCCTGTTTTAAAGAGAATTACACTCTAATGCTACAGATGTATTTTTGCTCTGTTAATAACCCATGATTATTCCTCAGATACAAACATATATATCCTGATTTTTTTCATCCGCTGTACCGTGCCAAACTAAAAACACACCATGTTCATTTATTAACTATAAAAAATGAAAATGGTTGTAAAACATTGTGATTATATTTGCTGTACCAATATTGAACAAATGATACCCCATTATCAAGGAAGTGTGTGTGGGCTTGTTTGTAGACTTTTTGGATGCACCTGCTTAAAAACAGCTTCTCATATCAAGATAGATACTTTAAAATCAGAAGCAGCAAGCTTCTGTAAGAACTGAAATCTTGGTTATTGTTTTGCTTTGAGAGTTAAAAAAAATTGGTTACAAATTACCATATTTCTAATGGCTTCTTAAACATTTTCTGAAATAGAAATCAAACAGAACCAAGTCTAGGGAGTCCAGTTCTTCCCAGTCTGTCCACATTTCCCAGTGCAATCCATATCATTTTCCCACTACTTTAAGGTTCAATTTTGTCTTTATCCACATTTTCCAGCAATTCACAATGGGGCCCTTTGACACAGAGTTATAGTGCTGCAATTCCTCTGTAACCGCCATGTCTGCATCCTGTGGTTTTGTATATAGTTTGGTTAAGGGGACCAGAGCCTCCCTCAATGGACAATCCCAGGATTCCATAGGATGTTGCTATGACAATTGAAATGGAATCAGAGAGCTATAATGGTACCCTGTTTCCCCCAAAATAAGACATCCCCAGAAAATAAGACCTAGTTGAGGTTTTGCTGAATTGCTAAATATAAGGCCTCCCCCGAAAGTAATACCTAGCAAAGTTTTTGTATATAAATATATATACAATGTATAATAAAGATTCATTTTTTTTTGTTCAACAATAAATGTGAATTCTTCTTCATGGAAAAATAAAACATCCCCTGAAAATAAGACCAAGTGCATCTTTGGGAGCAAAAATTAATATAAGACACTGTCCTATTTTCGGGGAAACACAGTATCATGTGAAAAGGGCTTGACTTGATGCCTTCTTTTTTTCTGTCCTGTCTCGCATAATGTATCAGGATCCACAGTTTTGGAATCAGTTATAATAAGAGCAACTAAATACTAGATACCATGATAAATGGGTGGGCACTTCAAAGATTTTAAGGATGTAGACCTGCTACAAAATTAAAGCAGTTTGACACCACTTTTAACTGCCATGACTTATCCTACAGAATCCGAGGATTGGTGGTTTGGTGAGGCATCAAAGCGCTCTGACAGACCAGGCTGAATATCTCACCAGACTACAAATCCCAGGATTCTGTAGGATAAATCACGGCAGTTAAAAGTGGTGTCCAAACTGCTTTAATTCTGCAGTGTGGCTACACCCTAAATCACTATCCTATGCTATCTGGGGAGCTTCCAAGCAGCAAAGCAAATCCAAGACTTCAGCCTAAGGAAAAGATGGAGCATAGCTCATTCTATGTATGGAACCCAACTAGGATGGCAGCTGAGCCTTTCTTGCCAACACTCGGATTGAGGAGTGTCTTCCATTGCCCCTGAGCACAGTAGCCTAGCTTTGGGGGTAGAGGACAGGCATGTTTATAGGACTCAGGGGACCTAACCTCTGCTCCCATCATCTTCCCCCTGAGGCAGCTATTCAATACTTCCTAACATAAATGTGGATGATGGATGTCATGTCAGTGGGGTAGCAAGTACATTTTATTCCACTTTGGATAGGTTTTTTAAAAAATAAAAAATAAAAAAAGTTCAGACTAAACTCCAGAGTTGATTTACAACACCACTGACATGGAAACCACCAGCTGCCTAAGGCCTAATGTTAGAGCTGTGTTAGCAGCCTAGCTTTTGGCATGTTATTCAAAAATAAGAATTACTCAGTTCAATATAGGTTGTTTCCAACTTGTGACTGCACAGAGGATTGCAGCTGAAACTAAAACTGTGTCTCCAGCAAAGAGGCACGGAACCGAAGGACATGCTCTTTAAGGCTCATATGCTGTACAACTGCATGAAAGAACCAGACAGAGCTGGCTGAAGGATGGCAGTTCTTACTTGTACAAACACTGCTTTCATTGAAGATTAGCCCTAAGAAGTCCTTTTAAAGCAAGAGAGTATCAGCTTTTTAAACTGATTATGTTAACTAAGCAAGCTTCACAGAATCAGGATCAAAAATGGAAAGTATACTTTCAGGATTGTAATGGAGAGATGGAAATGTCTAGTTCCACGTTCCTGTTTGATGATCCTGCTTTTCATTTCAGCTATTGGCAATCATAAGTCGGTATCAGAATGCAGCAGGCATCTCTTGGAACTCTAACTTCCTTGAGCTTAGCAGGACACTTCCCTCCCTCTTTACTTTGAAAGAATGTAATGGATTTTAGACTACAGAATAGAGAACTGGCCATAGTGAAGAGGTGGTTATTTTGTCATGCTTCTAAAGCCAACACTCCAATTCTCTTTTATGCAAACTGTGTTCAGATAGCAGTTGCCAGAAGAGCTGGGGAAAGTTACTTTCTAGACTACAAAAAAGCTGTTTTGCAAGCTGAAGCATTCTTGGAATTGTTATGTAAAAACACAGGCATCTTTGCTGGTGGATTCTGGAAGCTGCAGTCCTAAAGCTTAACTTTTGCAAATTCTAGATTTGCCCAGAAAAAAACAGGCACTTCAGCAGCAGTATGTAAATATAAGCTCAATTCATGGGAATCTGACCCAGCTCCTGTGCAACAGAGCACAATGGTATCAGGGGATTTCTTTGCTAACCTTAAGGAAAGAAGCCAGAGTGGCCCCAAGCAAAGAGTGGGAGAGGCAGATCGAGTCTTTCTACAATGTGTGCCACTTTGAACTTTCCCCTCTTCTTTATCACTTGGTCTATCCACCCACTCTACAGACAGAGTGGGGAACTGTCTGTCTGTCTTTCTTTCTTTCTTTCTTTCTTTCTTTCTTTCTTTCTTCCCTATACTGTGAATGTATGGACTGAGGGATAACTGGCTCTGGGCATGGCAGTGTAAATGGTTGGTCTCTAGCAGGTAGACCATGGGGGGGGGGTGTTGAAGGAGCAGTCGTGAACACCCCAGAGGCCTTTTCGGTGAAGGAGATAGCACCAAACAAGCTTCTGTGGATCATAGACACAGCAGAGAAAGGAAACTACCCTTGGGGCCATCCTAGGGCACATTTTTCCTTTACGTCACATAATGTGTGTATGGGTGGGGAAGTTTTCCTAGGAAGGTCTCTCTTGTTGACAGCTTGCTGGCTGGTAGAACTTGGGTGCTTTGCTGTGTGGAGCACGTCAGGTTGGAATTCCCAGCAGTGTAAATTTAACATTTACACAAAACCGCTGGGAGAGGTCATCCGGAGACATGGGGCATGGTGTTATCAGTACGCTGATGACACCCAGATCTATTTCTCTATGTCTCCGACTGCTGCAGTAACCAAGGACGGCATCTCTCCTCTGAATGCCTGCCTTGACTCGGTAATGGGCTGGATGAGGAAAAATAAACTCAGACTGAATCCAGAGAAAACGGGGGTACTTGCAATAGGCTCTCTAGGCCCGGGGATGGAGATTCATCAACCTGTCCTGGATGGGGTCACACATCCCCTAAGGGACAAGGTTCATAGCTTGGGGGTGCTCCTGGATTCATCTCTACAATTGACATCTCAGGTGGAGGCGATTGCCAGGAGCGCCTGGTATCAGCTTCGGCTGATACGCCAGCTGCGCCCCTACCTGGGCAGGGAGGACCTAGAAACAGTAGTACATGTACTGATAACCTCTTGTTTAGATTTCTGCAACGCACTCTACATGGGGCTACCTTTGTACCAAGTTCGGAAGCTTTAATTGATTCAAAATGCGGCAGCCAGATTACTGACGGGGGCTTCAAGGATGCAACATATCACCCCCATCTTGAAATCTTTACACTGGCTGCCAATTTGCTTCCGGACACAATACAAAGTGTTGGTTATTACCTATAAAGCCCTATATGGCTCGGGCCCAGGTTACTTGAGAGAATGCCTCTCCCTACATAATCCACCCCGCACCCTAAGAACGACCGACAAAAAATTGCTAAACTATTATCATACGAGACTAACATCTACGTCTCGCCTTGCCTGCTCAGCTGTGGCTCCTAAGTTGTGGAACGACCTACTGGAGGAGATCCGTCTGATACCTACACTAGAGGTGTTTAAAAAAGCGCTGAAGATGGATCTCTTCCGGTGGGCATATCCACCCGATCTTATTTAACTCCCTCTGTACTGGAACTACCCCTGAAGCTGTAATATGTTTTATTGTGCTATTGTTTTAATTGGGAAAATGTAAAATTGATTTTATTGTATTGTATTTTACCATGTTGTAAGCCCGCCTCGATCCATAGGGAGAGGAGGGAGATATAAATTATTATTATTATTATTATTATTATTATTATTACTCAGAAGCTACTTTAGGTTCCCTCCTCCTGAAGATCATTAGAGTTAAAAATTAAAGAGTTAATGAAGTGGCCCTTTTGCACCCAGATTGGTTGCTTGATCTTGTTATTTCTTAGTTCATAAACAAATGACAATACTGGCACAGCAGTAATCTCTTCAGTATCCCAAGTTTTTACTGTTTGCTGATGAATTAATAGACTCGGGTTACATGTTTTCAAATATTTATTTGAAAGCACAAAGGCTAGAACATCCACCAAGAAATCTCAAAAATGCTAAGTATTTTTAAGATTAAGAAAAATGATGGATTTTGGTCTAGCATGTGCAGATTCTGTATCACGCAGCTTTCATTGTTTCTCCTCTAGGCTAGCTGGTTGGGAAGAAAGACAACTGAGACTTTTGTGGTATCTTAAAAGACTAGTGTCTGAGATCCTGCATCACATCATTTTATGATGATGGGTTACATCACTGACATAGTGTGCAATTGTGATGTGATGATGCATAATAAGATGTGCAGAGTTGGGACAAGATATTCCAACAGTGAATTTCTTCACTTAATGGGGTACCACACAAAGTGTCATCTTGCTTAATTTGAGCTCCTACTAAATAGCAACACATTCCAAAGCTGGGAATATTTTTACAGCATGGTGCAGGATACTCATAACATTTCATACCCTCTGTTCTGGATTACCAGTGCCCCATGACTCCTGTCACATTTCTAAACTTTGCAGTCCTAAACTGGTTTATGATATCATCATAAATTCCAAACGGGATGCCAACTTAGCATAATTTATTTGATGTACACTTTTGTGGACTGGATCCCACTCCATCAGATACAAGGGTTGACAGATGCTTAGAAGGCATTGGACTAGAAATCCCTTGAGATCCATCTGATAGTCTACCCGCTTGCATTTACCAGCCAATTTGGCCCACTGTAAAATATAACTCATTATAACCTAGTCCCATTAACCTGAACAACTGGAAGGCAAGTATTTTTTTTTCATTCCTCTGAACTGAAAAAGCAATCAATGATTAAGGCTAGTATTCTGTTACCTGGGATGGATTCTACTGAGGACTAATAGGATTTAGTTAAATATCATTTAAAGGGGGCATTAAAAAAACCTAGTAAACCAGAATTGCAACATTAAAAGTAAATAAACATGCAGAATCTGTAGCACCAGAAGGCCAAAAACAAAACAAAACAAACCAGAAGAGGTGACAATAGATGTCTTCAGTGGTTTAGCCAGCAGTGGATGTGCTCTGGATTTTAGTGTGAACTTGAAAGGAACTAACCAAAGTGCTTAATCTCATGTGGGGGTAGAGTACAGCACATAGGATCGATCCCTTAACATTCAGTTAACACTGGAGCAGATCCACCATCTCAGAGATGTGGAAGCCACTAGCTAGTTGTGAAACAAACTTCTTTAGGTGCAAAAATTTAATAATCCAAATGTTACTCTTTTCCATGATAATACAAACCTAATGACAGAAGAAAATAATTGGCAAGGTCGTGAACTTTAATTATGTCCCAAACTAGTCAGCACTCCTTGACCTCAAGGAAGGGCTGGCACAGTTAATGAATAAGCTTATATCAATAATTAGAAATAAGAACGTGGTTCGGCCCAGACCTTCCTGGGAAGGTCGTTTTATATCACAGAGAATGCTTCTCCAGAGGTGCAGCTCTGTGTGACTTGAATGGTGATAAACTCCACATTTTTTTTTAATCTTCTCCTTTTAGAAAATACTATTGTTTTAGCCAGAACTAGTAAGTGCACTGAACGAGATTAGTGGATGTGAAAATCTAACAGTTTTGTTACCACTACATGCTTCAGTATGGCCGTGGGATATTCTTATCCCATCCAAATTCTGTATCAAGTTGCAAGACTCCCCAGCTTCACCTGATGGAAATCATTGCATATTTTGGTGTGCACTTTTTAATAAGGTACAGGTTTCACCTGTAGTTAAACGTATTAAAATAGACATTTGTATGTGTGTTCCCCACTGAATGAAGCATGCTTGTATGGATTTTCACACACACTATTGCATTCACTTGTGCATACATTGAAAATAAGTTTCCTTCCAGTGTCCAGTAAGTAAAAAGTATTTTTGTGCTTTCATTAATGGTTTTGCAGACTAAGAATTGGATAGATTTGTTGAGGTTTTTTAAAAAGTTTCTGTTAATTATTTTTCCCTCCCTAATCTGTACTGGTAGAATCAAATATAACTGTCAACCTCAGATATGCAATTAAATTTGTCACAGAAAACTGCCAATATTTGGAAAAGTTCCTTTTTTGGCCAGTGGCCATGCTGGTTGGGGAATTCCAAAGACAACTTTTCAGTTCTCTCCATCCAACCCCATCAAGTCTATATTCGTTGGGAACAATTCCCATTTTTCTGGTTTATATCACTGAAAAAGGTGTATCCATTGGTAATGTCTTATTAACTATATGTTTATGTGGGTTACTAGGGTTGTAATTCTTCAGGCTTCAGCCCACTCCTTCTGTCTCTCTAGCCATTGAATCAGTAAGGAAAGGAGAGATACATCTAGTCTCTCTCGTGAGTGTGTGTGTTTGCCAGCAAGTCATCTGTTGACTTATGGCAATCTCATTAATTTCATAGGGTTTTCTTAGGCAAGGAATACCCAGAGGTAGTTTTGCCAGATCCGACATCCAAGTACACCATCTGTGAGGATGAATTTCCCCACAGACCTGAGAACACTAAGTTTCCACACACAGCTTCTCATTTCATGTACTGCAACTTGTGAGGCAAGCCCCAAACTTTTGGGAGCACATAAGCCCCTCTTCACAAATGACAGTGAGCCCTTGTCATCTGCTGGGGTTTGGTTCCAAGACCCTCTGTGGATAACAAAATCCATGGATGCTCAAGTCCCATTAAATATAATGGCACAACAAAATGGTGTCCCATATATAAAATTTAAAATCAAGGTTTTATACTTTTCAAGGCATGTATGCTCAAATCCGTGGATAAAAAAATCCGTGGATAAGGAGGGCCAACTGTACTTTGTGAAGGGAACATCATGTGAGTTCTTGGAAACTGCTTGTACCACATGCTGAGGCAGTGCCCCCTATGTTGAAATGGGAAGGGGGGCCTAGGGGTATGCCTCATAAGGCAGGACTCATGTGAAGCCCTTCTTACATAAATAGTACATGAAGGAAGCCCTAGGTTTTCTCTCCCCATCCATTTTTATCAAACAGATTGGCCTTTTAATAAACATGGCTCTTAAATCAGTGGAATATAGGCTGCAGAGGAATTCTTCTTTTCCTGTGTGAAGTGTTGCCAGGAATCTGGAAACCACTTCTGTTCACTCAAAATATAATTCCAAAATTTGAGCAGTGGTGGGTGCTCAAATGTTAAAATCATAATACTGCACTGTGGACTTTTAAAAAAGTGATTCAAGCTGGGGAACCTATTTGGTGGAAGGTGTTCAGCACCTTTGATAGCTCCATTAAAGTTTCAATTAAGATCCGTATCAGATCCACCACTCCACTGAAATGAAAGCCATGAACTGCCATTCCATTTCTATTCAGATCCTAACATTTAAATTTTCAGATATAGACTTGTGTTTTTCCTGCATCGGCATATCCGTAGATGGTCTTTGCAAAGGAAGCAGAATATGAGACCATCTGTGAGGATAAATTTCCCCACAGACCTGAGAACAGCATCTGTTTCCCTCTCACACTGGCCTTTCGGTAAGCATCATTTATGAGATTAACATTTCTGCTCTAAAGAGCCTGTCATGGCTCAGGAGAAAAAGGCTGGCCCAAAGTCCCAATGTGGACTGGAGAACCACAGGAGCTCCCCCAAAGGTGATGGCTTCTATCCCACTGGTTCATGAGCTTTTTATAGAGAAAATATATCCTGCCTTTTCATTGCTGCCTGCCTGTTCCATGATTCCCTGGCCGCTGCTGTGCTTAGGCTTTCCTCCACAAGAATGGCAATCCATGCATGAAGGAAGACTTGGGCAGCCATTTGTTCCTTTCCAAATGGAGATGGTAGGTGGTGGTTTCCAGGGGAAATGGTTAGCTTCTGTTGCTTATGTGGGTGTAATCAGAGCCAAAGAGGAGCCACAGAATGAATGTGCTGCATTACATAGATGTAAAGACAGCTACTGCTACTCATTGGTTATTCCTGTTCATGCCATAATGCTCCAGAGAGGCATCCTTGAGTTGTGACATGCCTTTTGTTTCAGCTGGTAGTAGTGTCTGCTTGACTCCTTAATAGCTTTAGGCTTTGTTTCAAAGAGTGATTTGATGTTAGAGGATTTTGGCAGTAATTGCCCTTGTAATGATATCCTCAGCAAGGAAAACCTTGTAGCGATTGCAATGAGGGGGATTATCAATTGTAAGGTTGAGCAGATTCCAGTCTGTGGGCTACAAGGTAGAAGAAGTGAAAAGCAGATGTGTGGTTTGAATATTTGGGGTTCTTCCTTTTGCTCAAAATGTTTTATGATAAATGACAAAATGGAGCAGGTTGTTTGGTGCCAATCCAAGGAAGGATGGGAGGGGGAGAGAGAGAGAGAGAGAAGATAAGAAAAGAAGGCAAAAGAAAACGTCAATATTTCTTCCTTTTCTGATAGACATGTGGTAGGCATCTTCTTTTGCTTAAAACTGAAAGCACATTTCGCTTCTACACTGGAAAGGAGTCACTTTTTGAGTGTGTAAAAAGAACTTCCTGAGTCTTGCAGAGCCCCCTCTGCAGCTCATTTCTGAATGAGTCAGTTTTCTGGGTATCCTCCTTCTGCAGGCAAGTAAATTGGAGTCATCCCTGCTTTGACAGCACTCAGATGACAGTAGATGCACAGAAACAGAAAACTACACATTGTAATATTAATAGGATGGAGGCAAGGCCAGAGCAGTGGATCCAACAGGTGGAGGGTGGATAGGCACTCTGTTCTCCTATTCCTTGAATGCAGGCACAAACACATGGAGGTTTGCTCTTCTGAAGTGGAAGCGAGATGGCTGCCAACACAACCCAGCACTCCCAGATGACACAACCACTTCAGAGCTGTTATTGCACTCTCCAATACTGCACGTTTTACAGAAATGCTGAAAAAATTACCCCGACTCCTACTACTATCCTCCTCCTCTTCCTCCTCCTCCTCCTCCTCCTTCATGTACTAATACTAATGAAAATAATTCCTTGCTTGCTTGCTTCCTCCCATCCTTTTTCCAATCTGGGCCTCAAAGCAGCTTACAACAGTTATAAGATACATAGCTGAAAATATATCAAATACAAGAGTTAAAAATATCACTAAACTGTCTTTAAAATTACACCAGTTTTTTTAAAAAAATGCTATTAAATACAAGAAGTGAAACACAAATATACAGTACAGCAAAACTCTGCAAGGCCCAGTCACCTTGAACAATCACTGTTCAAAGCTGAAATAGGAAAAAAAAAAAGGAATCTTAACTTATCAGCAGAAAGGGAGAAATGAGGGTGCTAATCTAATCTTAGGGGGAAGAGAGTTCTAGAGCCAGGGAGTCACCACAGTGAAGGCCTTCTGTTTCCACCAGACATACCTGTGAGGGTGGCATGACACAGGGAAGACCCTCTGCAGAGGAACTCAAAACACTGACAAGCTCATATGGGAGAATATGGTACTTCAGATAAGTCACATAGAGCTGTAGAGATCATAACCAATTTGTACTGATTTTTTGAAGGTTGTCTCATTTCTTATGCAAGGATGAAACAATTTAGGATTTGCACACTAACTGCTTTATTACACTAGGGGGCAAACAGAATTTAAACGAGAGTTAAGCAAGAGTTAAACAGGAAATGTCCTGTGATAAACATAGGGCACTTCCTGTTTAACTCTCGTTTAACTCTCATTTAAATCCTGTTTGCCCCCTAGTGTGATAAAGCAGATACAGTCTGAACATATGAAGATTGATGAAAAGGTCACTAGAGGTTCGGTACTAATCCCATCTTTGCAATTTAACTTGTATACGTGAAGAAAACCTGGCTGACTGGATGACCCAGATGAATGTGTGGAGGGAAGACTGGGCAAGAGATTGTAGCAACTGGATGTATGTGGAAACACACATGTATGTGTAGTAGGCTGAACATCACAAATGTTGCAGTATACAAATAGTGGGGCACAAAGGTAATGCTCTAGTAGCACCACGGACATTCTGAAGATGGATGAACTTATGAACTGGCCTCTAGTGCCATTTAGAATATGCTGCCCACTATAATGAATTACAGTTGCTTTAGTAATATGGCTGTGATTCTACCCCCCCCCCCTTCATTTTGCACAATTCATAGTTTACTTACATAGTTTACTTATGATCTGTCTGTCTGTCCACATCCACTTCCACACATATAAACATAAAGTGTTTAGGTTTGAAAAGGTCAAATGAAGCACCCAGGAAAACATATACTGAAATTCTGCATCTCAGTTGAACCTCTTCAGAGATCCTACCTCGGTTTCATTTCATTTTGTCCAATATTTGTTTGAACTTCAATATAAAACAATTCCTTTTGTTTATATATTGTATGTGCTCAACCACCCACAGCCCGCTTTAATAGGATGTCCCAGAAAATCAATATGTTGTTACTGAGACTTTTCCTAAGAGGAGATACAGTTGTGAAGTATTTACTATTTGCCACGACCTAAGAAAGAAAGAAAGAAAGAAAGAAAGAAAGAAAACTGTATTGGCCTACAGTGAAACAGAGTGCCAAGGTTAGCCATTTGCTTCAGTCAAGAGGAACAAGAAAATGAAGTCTATCATCTGCTGTTCCTGGCCACTCTGGAGGGATTCTTCCTAAGCCACCCCATTAGCCCCCAGACCTCTGCTTGTCCCTACCAATTGGCATGTCCACCACCGCCAGCCAGTGAGAGTAAAAATGGATAAGAGCCAATACAAGCAACCTGGGTCTTTCTAGGAGCAGCACACATCCAACCTTCGGTAACAGCAGCAGAAATACTGTTCACAGTTTAACTGCTCTTTTTGCCACAGCCTCAAAGTGACTGGACGACTGGGATGGGAAGAATATTCTCAATTATTTGTTCCCAGGTCAAAAAGTAGGCCTTTGGACAGTTTTGAACCCCCACCAGGAAGGATAGCAGACAAGCAAGAATTTTGCACAATTTTTCCCTGGTATGTGACATGTTAAAGTATTGTGCAGGAATTCTTCTTCAAAGAAAAACATGCTTTTGGGTTTCCTCTGCAGGGGACAGTTGTTTCCTGCACAAGAAACCCAGAAAATGGGGTTTATTGCACAAGACAATGTGTATTTTTCTCAATAAAAATAATTCCTCCTCAGAACTTCAGGATATTCTACAGAGAAAGTCCTTTGGGGGAAATACTCATTTTCTCCAGCAGCAGGGAGAAAACTACTTTATTTCTCCTCACCTGTGAAAACGACATATGTGGCTTTATTCCCACTGCCTAATACTCCTAGGTATCCCCACCATACCTTTGAGGATGGGTCCGAGTGTGAGTGTCAGGGTGTCATGGTGGACCTGGAAACTGACTGTGCTGCTGCTTTTGCTAGAGCAGCTAAATAATACACCAGGCCTTCAGTATCCACAGGGGGAGACTGCAGTGGCAAGGTCCAGGCAATATTCTGCTTCTGTTGCAGTTTGACAAACCAGCGTCCTGTTTTTGGTTAAGAGGAGGATTCCCTGGATTTCTCCTGCACCACACTCCCAAAGCTGGAAACTGCTGTCTTCCACGGAAGCAACAGTTTTCTACTTTAGAAGTTAAGAGGAGGAAGAATCCCTGGATTCCTCCTGCACCCTGCTCCCAAAGCTAGAGGCTTTTATAAAGGATTATCAGAATAGTGTTCTAATTATAAATACTATTTTGCCACTCCATCAAAGCACTGTCATGCCAGACCCTAAGCCAGACCCCTCTCCTTGGGAAACGGCTGTGTGTAGGGCCTTTTTGGGAAGCCAGATAGCTCCAGATAATATGAAGGAGTACATTTGCTGCCGTGCTTACTGCATTGGCAAGATCTGGGACTGGGGTGAGCTCTGAACTGAGTTGTGGTTTCCATTATGGCCTTCAGCATGTTATATTGTCACTTCCATTACCTGCCAATTGGTTTGGCCCCATTTTCTAATGTGCTTCCAAACATATCCCTAGTTTATACAACATCAACAATTTGTTCTTTCCCCCAATCCCATAAACATCTTTCATGTCAAGTCAATGACAAAGCAAATAGGAAGCACTTCTGATCCTGTTTTTGTTAACTGTTGTGAAGTCAACTTCAACTTATGGCAACCCTATTAATGAGGTTGACAAGTCACCCTTCCATCAAGAGCCCTGATCAGAGCTTGAAGAGTCAGGTCTATGCCTTCCTTGATTGAATCTATCCATTTGGAATGTGGTCTTCTTCTTTTTCTGTTGCCTTCTATGTTACCAGGCGTTGTTGTCTTTTCAAGAGAGTCATGGCTTCTCATGATATGGGCAAAGTACAGGAGTCTCAATTTAGCTGTTTGGCTGCCAGAATTCAGGATTGATTTGCTTGAGGACACATTTATTTATTTATTTATTTATTTATTTTAGCAATCCATGTATCTGTAGAACTCTCCTCCAACACCATCTGATTTCTTCCTGTCTGATTTCTTCACTGTCCAGCTTTCACAATCTTACTTAGAAATTGGAAATACAATGGCATAGACAATCCTAACTTTAGGATTAAGTGATATATCTTTACACCTCAGGATCTTGTATAGCTTCTTCACTGCTGCCCTTCCAAGTCCTACTGTTTTCCTGATTGCTGTCTTTATTCTGATTAATAACTGAGCCAAGGTATGAATAATCTTGGAACTATTTCAATGCATCTATCATCTGCTTAAAAGTTATATAAATAAGCTGTAATCATTACTTAATGTGTAAAGCTATTGCTTTGTTTTCCATATTTGTTGACAGATTTTAGTTATCACTAGATTTGGTTTCTGTAGCTTTATGCCATTGGTATGCTATCTGTTCCTGGTGATTTATTTCTCCCAAGTGCCCTGTGTGCAGCTTCCACTTCACTTTCTAAAAATTGTTAGTTCAACTTCAAATTGTTCTTCCTTCCCTGAATTAATATGCCATCATTTTATATATAGTTTTATATAGTTCCTCAATGTATTGCTTCCATCACCTTTTGACTTCTACTTGATCATGTAATGTGTTTCTCTGTAGGTCATAAATTAGCTTCATTCTTGGTTTGAATTCCTTTAGATTTCTTCGATCTTTTGGAAGAGGAGTCTTCTTCTTCTTCTTCTTCTTCTTCTTCTTCTTCTTCTTCTTCCTCCTCCTCCTCCTCCTCCTCCTCCTCCTCCTCCTCTTCCTCTTCCTCCTCCTCCTCCTCTTCTTCTTCTTCTTGTCATCATCTATTTCTCTGCATTGGTTATTATAGTAGTTTGTCCCTGCACACAAGCATTCAGGGTTTTGACTCTATTTCTGTCCCCTTTGACTTTTGCTTCTCATCTGTCGATAACTGCTTAAAGAATTTCATCTATCATTCACTGAGGCTTCTCTTTCTTCTTGGCTGCAGATAGCGTCTTTTTGCCTTCCTCAATGACAGTGTCCCTGGTTTCAGTCCAGATCTCTTTTGTCTCCTGTTCAACTAGGTTTAATAGCGCAAATATACTTTTTACATTATCTTTAAATTCTACAGAAATATTCTACAGATTATATTTTGGCATGATGGTTTGTTTAGTATTTTTTAGTTTTACTCTAATTTTTTATATTGGTAGTTCATGGCCTGTGCCACAATCAGCTCTGGGTTTTGTTTTTGCAGAGAGAAAGGAGTTTCTCCGGCTTCTGCTTCTAATTATATAGTCTGTTTGATTCTGATATTAGCCATCAGTTGATGTTTCTGATGCACAAAAACTGTTGGCCTCACGAAATTCAGTCAGTTGCTCTCCTGTTTTATTTCTTGATCTTAGTCCAAATTTTCCTAAAATATTTGATTCTGCTATTTTCTAAATTCATTTTACAATTACCTGCGATCAGTGAGAAATCCTGTGATTAGTGATTAGTGAGAAGTGTATATTCAATTTCCTCCTCGACCCCAGCACAGAATATTTTGACTTCTTGTTCTTTTGCCTCTGTGGCTGGAGCATAAACCTGGATTATGCTTATGTTGATGTTCCCTGAGGTCTTATTGATATAATCCAGTCAGACTTTGCATTATAACCTTTGATTGTTTTTCCAGCATCTCTCTTCACTATTAATGCTACCCATTTCTTCTTCAATTTTCATTTCCTGAGAAAATATGTGACTCAAAATGCCTCATTCCTACCCCTCCAAGAAAGAATGGAGCCACTATAGAACAGTGCCTCCAAGCCCCATCCCAGAGAGGTGACTCAAAAGGATACCATGGTCGATGGTATCAAAAGCCACTGAGAGGTCCAGTAGAACCAACAGAGACACACTCCCTCTGTCTAGTTCCCTGCATAGCCCATCCGCCAAGGTGACCAAATTGGTTTTTGTCTGAAATCAGACTGACATGGATCTAGATAATCTGTCTCATCCAGGAATGCCTGGAGTTGAGAAGCCACCACACACTCTAGCACCTTGCCCAGAAATGGGAGATTGGAGACTGGTAATACAGTAGGATTCAGGGAAGGTTTCCCCCCCCCCCCAAAAGAGGTCTTACCACAGCCTCTTTTAGGCATGTTGGAATTTTGCCTTGCTGTAAAGAGGCATTAATCACTTCCCTTACCCACTCCACCAGTTCTCCTTTGGGCTGTTTAATAATCCAGGAAGGACAAGGGTCTAGAATACATGTGGTATCTCTCACCTCTCCAAGGATCCTGTCCACATCATCAGGCTGCACAAATTGAAAGGTATCCATCAATACTGGTCAAGGTTGCATGCAACAAAAATGTATCAACTCTGGTATCTAAATCAGAGTGAATCCAAGCAATTTTATCAGCAAAATGGTGGGCAAATTCTTCATAGTGAGCTGTTGAGTGGCTTAAATTCTCCTCAGGATCAGATTGTAACAGATCACTGACCACTCGAAACAGCTCAACTGATCGCTTCGGTACAGCTCCAATAGTTTATGATATGATAGCCCTGTTTAAATATTTGAAAGGATGTCATACTGAAAATAGAGCAAGCTTGCTTTCTGCAGTTCCAGAGAATGGGACACAGAGCAATGGATTCAAACTACAGGAAAAGAGATTCTACCTCAACATTAAGAATAACTTCCTGATGGTAAGAGCTGTTCAACAGTGGAATGACTGCCTTGAAGTGTAGTGGAGTCTCCTTCTTTGGAGGTTTTTAAAGAGAGACTAGATAGCTATCTATTGGGCATATTTTGACTGTGTACTGCTGCATGGCAGGGGGTTGTACTGGATGGCCCTTGTGGTTTCTTCCAACTCTATGATTCTATGATTACAGGAGCATAGAGTCCCACCACCGTAGAATGTCATGGTGAGTCTCACCCTGTACTCTGCATCTGGCCCTCTATCAATTATCAGACACCCACATATATTCACTCAGATATATTTTCACACACATCAGTCTCCATTATATAGCAAAAGTATCCTTACTATGCTTCAGTGTGTTGCAGATGGTCCAGCCAGGATTTTCAGATTGCAGGACCTAAACTGTCTTTCAATTATTGGAATAAGAGTGAGAATTCTCAGAGTGAGAACACTGCCTCAAAAAGTGTTGTTGTTGTTGTTGTTGTTGTTGTTAACTGCCTTTGAGTTGAGCTCGACTTATGATGACCCTGTGGATGAGACATCTCCAAAACTCTCTATCCTCCACTTCTCTGCTTAGGTCCTGTAAATTTATACCTGTGATCTCCTTAATAGAGTCCATCCAGCTAGCATACAGTCTTCCTCTCTTTCTGCACCCCTCCACTTTTCCTAGCACTATTATCTTTTCCAGTGAGTCATGCCTTCTCATGACATGGGCAAAGTATGACAGCCTCAACTTTATTATCTTGGCTTCTAGGAAGTTTTCAGGCTTCATCTGTTTAAGGACCCATTTGTTTATCTTTTAGGCTGTCCACAGTGTCCTCAGCACTCTTCTCCAACACCATATTTCAAATTGTTTTTCCTCTTCTATGCTTTCCTTTTTGACCAGCTCTCATGTCCATACATGATAATATGGAACACAGTTGCTTGTATTATTGTAACTTTCATTTTCAATTGTATGTCTTTGTATTTTAGGATCCTTTCTAGTTCTTTCATAGCTGCCCTCTGTATTTTCAGTCTTCTGATCTCTTAACTGCAGTCCCCATTCTGATCAATGTTTGATCCAAAGTATGGGAACTGGTACCTAAATATACTTTTGTTAGACTTTGAATGACGTTCTCTGAAAAATAGCAGTTGATACTTAATATATCATGTTGAATGACATTAATGAACAGCCACCCATTGCAGTATTATTAGGGTTTGCTTCCAGTGATATTACCAGAGGCCATCTCTAGGTGTCAGATTTTAGCTCTGAAAGCTCAAGGCCTGTCCAGTAACAAACCTAGACCCAACTATCTGACAGGGGAATAAGAAAGTGAATTGCATTATAATGTGATTGTTCTTGGCACAAGATTTACCAGTGTACCAAATTGACTTGCCTTCCAAATTAAAAAAGTGTAGGTGGGTTTGAAAAATGCTTCCTATAGCTATCATTATTTAATTTTCTTGTTTGACTGAAGTCAGATCATTAGAAGATATGCATGTATGTATTAGAATGTATAGGTAAAATGAAGCCATTTATATCTTATGCTTCAAATCATACTATAGGCCTCTAGAGTGATAAAGTGAGTGGGTATAAGCTGGGTCAAGAGATATTCCAGGAAAACTTAAAAATAAAACCCAAGAAGGAGAAAAAAAAGGTGGGTATGGAAGGAACGTCAGTTTCAAAGGGGGGGGGGTGAGGTGAAAAAGTTTAGAGTTTTAAGTTTAGAAACTCTCGTTCTGCATTCTTACACAATAATGATTGATCACAATAGTCTTAATTTCTATGGAGCTAGGGCTGGAGACTGTCCAGATAGATTGCAACCTAATTAAACTTCCCAGCCTTCACTTATTTGGATTTCTATCATGTTAATGTCTGTGCTTGACCCAAGGGGCATCTAAAGCAATCTACTGTTTTATAGCATGCCCAGTATATGGCTCATAATGATTTGACCCTTGGTGATTGATTTGCCTGTGTAGTTGTTTTTTCACAGCTTGAGATTTGATGTCAGAAACTGTTAATCCTTCAGTGTTCTACAGCTCTGATGTTTAACAGCCAGAGGCATTGATTTGCAATTGGCAAGAGGGAATGTGTTGGCTCTGGCCAGTTAAAGCCTATTTGAAAAATATAAAATAAATAAAATGTGTACTCTGTGTCCAAAGAGCTTTTTGCAGCTCTACTTCAAGCCCTCTTCACTACCAGCCACTGGAAAATTGACTGTAGCAAAAGCAAAACAAGGACAGTTTATGCAGAGCAATCCTATTTATTTCTATTTCAAGAAGTTTCATGTTAACTTCAGAATGAAATCCTCAAAGTTAAAATTCAAGTGTTTTATGGCCAGGTTGAAATCAAACTGATGTATGTGTTTTTCTGTTAGAATCAATCCTGGATGATTCTATAACTGTGGTATTTTTATTTATACCAGCCTTGTGAAATGGATATGCTTCAGATGCCAAATCACATAGGGTACTGAGGCACAGAATAATTTCTTTTTAAAAAAATGCTCAAGGTCATTGTTGTGGTAGACTTCTTAAATACTTGCACATGTATCATAGCATTTAAAGCTAAAGCTTAAGTTTTTTTTTTTTTTTTAAATAAACCTAGTGTCTCTCTTGAAGGTAACTGCTAAATTTGTATAGTGCAAGATGCAGGAAAAGTCACTTCATAGAAAATTCACATATGATGAATTTTGAGATCATTTTAAAAGACACTATGAATTGTTCCATACCATTGTTGTTGCTGGTGTGCCTTCAAGTCATTTCTAACTTATAGTGACCCTAAAGTGAACCTATTACAGTGTCTTGTCATTTAAAGGAGGAGAAATTTCCCGGAACATCAGTTTTAAAATTTCTCAGGTACACATTCCATAAACAGGATATAGTTATACTGAAACTGTTTTTGTAATTTTTTTTCTTGTAGGGTATGATGTACCTAGAAGAAAGACGACTGGTTCACCGAGACTTGGCAGCTCGAAATGTCCTGGTGAAATCACCAAATCATGTGAAGATAACAGACTTTGGCCTGGCCAGGCTATTGGAAGGGGATGAAAAAGAATACAGTGCTGATGGTGGGAAGGTATGTGTTAATAGTCCCATAAAGTAAATTGTTTTCAGATAGTGGCTCCCTTATCTGCAATTTCAAAATCCCAAATACTCCAAAAAGCAAAACTTTTTTTATGGGTGACTGAGACAGTAGTACCTTTGCTTTTTACAAAAAAATATTTAAAATAGTGTATAAAATACAATATTTTATAATATAAAATAAAATGCACTATTGTATAAAATCACCTATTAGACTATGTTCATAAGCTGTATATGAAACATGAATAAATTTTATGTTTAGACTTAATCTCATCACCGAGACATTTCATTATATATGTATATGACGATACAGGTATTCCAAAATCCAAAAAAGAAAAAAAAAAACCCACCAAATCCCAAACACTTTTGGTGCCAAGCATTTCAGGTAACGGAGGCTCAGCTACTTAATAATGGTATATATAAGATGAAGCAGATATTTATGTAAGACCAGTGACTTCTTTGGATGACTTCTTAAAGTAAGAATCTTTAGATCTGGCAATACCATTTAGAAGCAGTCAATCTCTAATTGTGAACTATCCTGTGCCCTCTAACAGACCAAGTTTAATAAAATCTGATGGGAAGGATGGTGAACAACCGGGGGGGGGGGGGGGGTCCTTATAGGTTGGCTATTTTTTTGTGTTTTAAGAATGAACATTTTAAAAATATATATAAAATAAAATTAATTGGGTCCTCCACCCGCATTTTCATGCCACTGGACATTGACAGTTCTCTCCAAAACTCCTCAAAATAATTCTTTCTGGATTTTGAAGGTCTGAAGTATGTGGTCTTGTTTGCAAAGTAGAGCTCACACGTTAGGAATTGAAAAAATTGAAAAAACTAGAATTTCCCCTCACTTCCAACACATTTTACACAGACCACTGTGCAAATGGCAATATTCTGCATATTCCATTTCTGTTGTCTCCCCTTGTGCCTCTCCCACACCATCCCTGTTTTCATAGACAAACTGTACATTGATAAAATACAACAAAAGCAGTATTTAGTAGTATCTTGTAGTCATATAGATTCATATTTAGTGCATGCAGTGTTTCAACCATATGCAGAAATGTACTTGAACTTCACTGCAGAAAATAGTTTCTTGATGTAATTTCATCTACAATTACAACATTTTGCAGTGTTTTATCAAGATCATGCATACATACATTTGTAACATGAGGAGAAAATGATAATATGTAACAAATGGTGCATTTTTATTGTTTATTATTTTTTATTGCCAGTGGTGGAATTATTTTCATATATTATCTTTATTTAACTAGGATTCTGGATGAATGAAATACTAGGGAGAGTAAACCTTTGGAACTTTACAGACATTTACAGGCCTGTGCATATACATTACTTGCTAGAACAAGATTCAAAGGGAGTAAATCAGATGTATATAGAAAATATGTATCCAAGAACAAATGGCTTCTACCCATACTGCTGTGCCATCAGCTGTATACATTCAAAGGCATATCACCATCCCAACACAACTAGTCAATCATGATTCCCTTGTTAATGCGTGAATACAGCTCAATCACGGATGGATAGATCTGTAAACTTTACTTTCTCCAATATTCATTTACACCTCCCCCTCTCAAATTTAACATTCCATTTTATTTATGAAGAAATTTTCTAATTTCAATAAGGATCTTATCAAAAACTCAAACTGAATCACCTATCAGTTCTGGGTTGGAGGTCTGTTGCTCAAGAAAATATTTTATGAGCTGAGAAGTTCTGCCTAAGCTCTTGTCTCTAACTGAGCTGTGTAACAGAAACTTCAATATGTTTCTCTTAACTGTATAATGTAAATTTGGAATGTACTGGGAATTGTGTTTCTACTGCATCAAAGGAGCATTTCAAATGTAGTTAGCAGTAGTGTGCCCCACTGGAATATTCTTAGGTTACTGTAGCTAGTTTCACCATTGTGTGTATGTACCATCAAGTTGCCTGTCAACTCATGGTGACTCCATTAATTTCATAGAGTTTTCTTAGGCAAGGAATACTCAGATATGGTTTACCCTTGCTTTCCTGTGAAGTATAGCCTATAGCACCTGATATTCCTTGGTTGCCTCCCATCCAAGTACAAACCAGGACAGAACCTTAGATTCCAATATCTGACAGGATCTGGTACATTTAGGGTATTTAAGTGGATGAGGATTTTCTGTGTAGTAATAAAACTTGCAGGTTTAGCTTTTAATATGGAAACACAACTCAAGCTTCCAACATATGACTGAAAACCTGGATATTTATATCATTTGTGGAGACATGTTCTTTTCTTTACTGATTTTTCTTACTTTCTCTCCTCTCTCCTAACATAGATGCCAATTAAGTGGATGGCTCTTGAGTGCATACACTACAGGAAATTCACACATCAGACTGATGTTTGGAGCTATGGTAAAGTTGAACATATGCGTTAATATTCAATAAGTAATCATTTTGAATCCATTTGACAAGCTATTCCATTGTACTATTAACATCTGTCATCTTTTCTTCAATAAAAGTGTAAAGAACTGCAATGGGACTTATAAGCTTTATGCAGAAGGCCTGGTTGATTTTCTTAACATTTCCGGTAGGAACACAGACAGTCACTTCTACCTAGGATGCTGAATAAATATCCTTGAGAGCCAATGTAATGTGGTGAAAGATAGTATAGTACACTGGTTGGAGTGTTAGATTGACTTGGGAGAGCCGGATTTAAGTTCCTACTGAAACATGAAACTCATTGTGTGGTCTTGGACCAGCCACTCTTTCAGCCTGTTCTACCTCACAGGTTTGTTGTGAGTTTAAAGTGGGGGGCAGAAGAGATGCATACATAGTTTTGGGGGCTCATTGAATTAAAAAATGTGGTATAAAGATAACAAATAATATAGATAATTAATACTACTCTAAGGATTAGTGGTCACACTCCAGTTTAGTTCGTTGTATGTATCTGTAACTTCAGCTTTGTTTCCACAACAACTCTTGCCCAGTTAGAAATATGGCTTTGGGCCACAATTTTCAGCATGGCTTTGAGAGAACTATACCGAAAAGCTGTGATTGTTTGAACTGTTGGCTTATGTGATTTTTGTACAACAATCAGATAAAAGAGAAAAACATTATAATACAGAACAAACATTGGAAAGACAGGACTGATTAACATGGGCTCCATTTCAATTTCACAAGCAGCCTTAACATCTGCGGTGTTTTGTTTTGCTTTGTTTTAAAAAATAAGGTCAGCTGTATAAGGAACCTTTGAAATCCAGAACTAGGGAATTTGTTTAATTGTGTTAATTAAGGTATCAAGATAAGCTAATTGGCATCTGTCTAGCTTTTTGCATCCAGTGCAGGTATTTCAACTGTTACTGGTGTGATTACTTGTACCTTTGTTAGTGGAATTAGAGAGCATGAAGCTTGTATGTGCTACGCAATTAAGATGTACAAATTATCACTTGCTATTGCATAAGGGCTTTTCAAAACAAAGCCTATTCAGCCCTTTTGGAAATGTGTGCATAATCCACAAAACAAAGAACGAAACACATTCCATCATCACTTTCCTCATGCAGAAGCAATGTATAGGAAGGGTCCATGGGATCCCTCCATGCCATCCAAAACAGAGGAAAATCAGGTCACTGGCTCGAGTGGTGGACCTCCACAGATACAAGATGCTCTCTTGTTCAGATGTGTTGCTCTCATGTGAGAAAAGTGACAATAGAGTGGACAGGGTTTACACACTCATCTCTCTAGATTGACATACAGTTACTGAATCCCTGAATGGTGCCAAAGTAGGCTTCATGGCACAAATTGAAATTTATCCAAATATTTTTAATCTGTGGGTGGCAATACAATATGTTGTTTTGCTTTGCAAGGTTGTTTATACACAAAACCATCCTCTGATTATTGTGTAAAATAAGGCCATAGTCAGAAGAACTGAGGTTGTGTACTAGGGCAGATTACTTAGTAAACCATGCCCAACAGGAGCAAGGATAAGCGAGGTGTTTGCTCATGGTCATGCCTGCCCAAAGCTGTGATGTCCAGTGTTCATTATAGCTTCCTTCAACCTTAATGGAATTACAGTTCTTTCATTTTCCTCAATCCACTATTAGCCAGATGTGTTCAGAAGCATTCTTTCCATTTTTTATGTGCTATCTCATACTGTAGCCCAATAGTAAGGCTGCTCCTTCACAGATGGCCCTTGTGGTCTCTTCCAACTCTACAGTTCAATTTTATGATCTCTGGTCAGAAAGAATTCAAAGACATAGCCATGTTAGTCTGGAAAATCAGTATGGAAAGGGATCTTGTAGCATCTTTGAGACTAAGGAGATTATCACACTCCTTTTTTCACCCAATCCAGGCATGAGCTGGGCACAGGCTTAAACTGGTGAAAATGGATCTTATCACATGCCTCAGTGCCCAACTCAGAGGCATCGCGTACCTGATCCAGACTCTTGCTATACATTTCGAAGAACAGGAAAGTATTGTTCATTCAAAAAGTATGCCAGGAGTCCGGATTGGGTACACAGTGCAGCTTGGTTGGGCACAGAGGTGCACAATAAGATCTTTTTTCACCTGTTTAAGCCCATGCTCAGCCCATGCCTAGATCAGGCCCAAAAAAAAAAAGGTGTGTGATAATCTCCTAATTAAAAGAAAGAAGCTAGGAATAAGAGCTTTCCTAGACTTAAGCCTAAATAGCTTGAGATCATGCTACCAGCTTCTTTTATTTAGTTTCAAAGGTGTTACAAGATCCCCTTGCATACCAATGAGAATGAAGGAAAGGATACCCATCAAAGTAAATGTTGGTCTCCTGCTGCTGAAGGAAAGCAGAACTAGGGTCCTGATTTGAGCTCCAATGGGAAATAAGTTAACTTTCCAGGGGAAGTGTGAAATGGGGGAGAGGGGAAAATAGACATCTTAAAGTAATTTCAGACTTTCCTTCACAATAATCCCATAAACTGATATTAGACGGGTGCCTGTCAGAGGTATTGTCTGAATAACAGTGTATGCGTATCTCTTCAGTGACTACGTAGGAACTGTGAAAGCCCCCTAAGCTCCACGTACTGGTAAGCAGCTGTTGGGATCAATGGGGGTCCATTCCCTTGTTGATTGGGAAGCAGACACCTAATGTTCTCACTTCTCTTCACCTATGTGATCTCTAGCATGAAAGGAAATTGCACCAGGGATCCTTTTTCTGCCTGTCAAGCTGGAGGGAGCCAACGAAAAGTAGTGAGAATGTCAAGCAACTGCTTCTCAATCAACAGGGGAATAGGCTGTAGTTGATCCCAGAGGCTGCTTACCTGAAAGTGAAGTTTGGAGGGGGACAGAGCACTGGATTTCACTACAGAGTAACAACATTACAGTGCTATACTACTATGTAGTACAGCCGTTGTGTAGTACACACAATGGTTGTGTAGGATTTCAGCAAAAGTCTTTAGTGCCCAATATTGTGTAATGTTCCTTCCATTTGAGGTCCTACAGGGTCTTCACTGGAGAAAATTGCCTGTTGCTCTTATGCACAGCCTTCTGCTCTTGGTAACTGATAAGAGATAGTTGATAGTTTTTGCTATCCCCCCTTTGTGCCACATTCAGGCTCCTGAAAAGCAATCTGCTGCCTTAAGGCAGAGCCTTGCCTTCTCTGCTGTGCATCTTTCAACTGGGGATGTAAATCCTTAACTACTTCATTCTTGCATATAACAGTGAATAATAAAAGTCATATTTCCCCCTGTTGTAGCAGAAAATGGGTATTCCTCTACAAAATCCCCCCTCCCATTTCCACATGTTCCAAAGTGTTGTGCAGGAACCACTTCACACCACTTTTGGGCATCAAATGCCAGTAGACAACTTCAAAAATTCGCACTGGTCTAATATTCTACCTGGTTGTAGTCCTCAATTGTTGGGGGAACACATTTTTCAGCCTAGGAATAAAAACTGTGAATACTTTTATCCCTACTCTCAGCTCAACCCATCCCCCAAAGTCCTTTACATTCATCCTCTGACATGGACTCTGTTCTTCTACTTTGGGGCCCTGGTGTAGGATGGTATCTAATCCCTCACAGTCACACTGTTGGAAGGCATTAATAATACCTGCTGTAGAAAAAGTTGAAAAATGGAGAGAGTAATTGTATGCATTTGTATCTGCTAGTGATATATATCATGCCTCCCTCTCTTTGGGATAGAAGTGACAGCCTGCAAGATTTGATTGCTATGTTAGAAAGCCTATTTTAAATGACCTTTAAAATACAAGAATTTAAAAATCCAAACAAAGAAAGCTGCTGGGACAAAAGATCAGTTTTGATATTAAAGTTGGTCTTTGGGGATAAATTCAGTTACTCACAGTGGAGTGTATGTTATTTATCTTTCCTCTTAGCTGGAAGGGAAAAATAATAATAATCTTGAAGTCATTTGAAAATAGTATCCCAGTTACAGAAATACTGTACTATCACAACTCAGATCCATAAGGTGCTTTGAGATGTAAGCATATTTCATTGTTTTCACATGACTTGGAACATAAAAACAATATAACTTTATTTGGTTTTGGCAAAGTTGATGTTATAATTCTGAGCAAATGTTCTGTTTTTGAAAATAATAATTTCAGATTAGCTATTTCTTTATTTTCTCATGAGAAAATAAAAAAATAGAGCTATATTTTTTGTGAGCATTTACAGTAACTTAGTACTGTAACTTGTTCTAACTTGTATCTTTTTAGCTTGCCTGTGATCACATTTGTCCTGCATTCATCCAGCAGGTCTCAGGTTGTTAAATAATGAAAGGCTCAAAACATTTTATGTTATTTTAATCTGTTTTACTTCTAATGAAAACTGATTAATTCCTAAGGATTGTCCCTACTTTTTGTATCTGTAATATTTTACAGGTTTGGGGAACTTTTTTTCTATTTTCATTTTGAACATGTAGACACATGCCACTAAGTCCCAAAGATAGCAATATTTTAAATGCATTGTACTATGGCCATGATCCACCAAAAACTACCTTGTAAACTGAGCCTTTTGGAATGAATAGGAGTTGCTCATGCTCATTATATCATGCAAGGGCTCTAATATTCATTTCTGCATGGTTTGTACAGAAGAATTTCCTATGAATTGCATCCAGTAAGACAGCAAAACAGAATGCTAGGGCTTTTGCAGAATCTTGGTTTTATCAGTAAACTGCCATGTTAATCAAAAGAACTTAGCATGAACCATCTTTTCCTATGAGTATAAATAGAAGTGGCGCAGACTCTCATGCAAACCGAGGAAGACGAGGCACTGCCATCACTTCCCAATGTCATCACAACTGAAGTCTAGACAAGAGTGAGATAAAAAATGTGCACACCTTTTAGAGATAGCTGTCTGGGCTCAAATTCTCACTAGATCTCTCTCAGAGATGGGATTTCTCGGTGTGTGCCATAGGGGATGGTCCATGTGACCAGCACAGAAGCACCATGCACCAAGGATGGGTGATCAAATTAGTATTACTTGAGGAGTGGCATGAAAACTCCTTTTTCATTTTCTTTGTTCATCCTCACTAAACAAAAGTAGTTTGCATGTTGTTAAAATTAGAAATATATTACATATATGAACGGATTAAAATTCTCAATAAATGTTATGTTGGCTCAGCTGAATAATAGTGTCTGTTTTTGTAATAGTGTCTGTTGTATTAAATTGTGACTTTAACCCTTGCTCTGTAGGTGTCACCATTTGGGAACTCATGACCTTTGGTGGAAAGCCCTATGATGGAATTCCAACAAGAGAAATCCCTGACTTGCTTGAGAAAGGGGAGCGCTTGCCCCAGCCTCCCATTTGCACCATTGATGTTTACATGGTGATGGTGAAATGTGAGTAGTTCTTGTCCACTTGTAACTCTGGATTAACTGTACTGAAGTGATGTTCTTTTGCAGCTTGCATTCATTGTCACAAGTCCTTTGTAAATCCCATGTGCAGTTCTGAATCTTCATATTGAATCTTCATATTCAGATAGCTGCCAAATTATATATGAATATTATACATGAGCATCTTGCAGTTGTGAAGGATATGAGTCTGGCTGTGGAGATTTGTGTTATTTTGGATTCTTATTGCCAGCAGATAGCATCAGACATTATTGCTGTGACGACAGAATTGTAGCACACAAACTGCTGTCATTTCCATGACAATTGATTTGTTAGATGATAGCATTTCACATAATTATGGTACCCAGGTAGTCATGTATTAAAGGTTGTAAAGGAGTAAAAGTTGACTCCAAATGACATAATGGATAAAAAAGAAAATTCAAGATGTTTTATTTTTAAAAAGAACTGGATTAATAGGATGAAACTAGCAGAGCTTTTGAAAGTAGGCATTTCTATGCAGAATCTGTAGTTTATTGTGGACATTGATATGATAGCTTCATATTGAATCCATGGGAGTGGGGGAGGATCAGGTAAGAAATCAGAGGAAAAATATTTTTATTTTGCTATTTGCATCTGGATTCTCACCCATTTTGCCTCCAAAATGTGCACATGTTAGCAAATGTGACCCTGAAGCTCAAGCTTCTAATTTAAAAAGAATTAAGGAAGTCTCCATGGTGTTTCTAACTTAATTTAAATGAGATTAACAAACAACCATTTCCTCCATGTGGGGTTTGCTGCTCATGTGAACAGATGAAAACATTTCATCTGCGAATACCATGAAGCTAATTCATCTAACCACTCAAGTTGACAGACTGCACCAGCATGTGGGGGATTTAGTGGAAAGTGCCAACTAAGGGGTTGTCTACACAGGCAAAAAAATAAAATAAATAAATAAATTATACTTCATTTCCATTTCTGTAGGAACGCACAACATGTATCCTATTTCACGGTGAAAGTGTTTCTTTTAAACGTTAATACACATTTAAAAACACACTTTTTACTCTACAGTTTTAGGGAAAAAACATTTAATTGTTTTTACGCATGTGTCAGGATGAGGATAGAATCTGTGGTGGGCTAATTGGTTTGGGACTAGTCTGGCAAGCTTTGTATATTTTGTTATTTTTTAAATAACAAAACAAAACCAGAAAACCCCACGATAGGTTCGTCTTACTGCTTTATAACACGAGGGGGCAAACAGGATTTAAACAAGAGTTAAACGAGAGTTAAACAGGAAATGTCCTGTGATAAACATAGCACATTTCCTGTTTAACTCTTGTTTAACTCTCGTTTAAATCCTGTTTGCCCCCTAGTGTGATATAGCAATTAGTGTCATCATAAGTCAGAAATGACGTGAAGGCACAGAATAACAACAATAACAGACAACTCCTTTGTTTGACAGTGAGTACAATACCAGTATACATGACATTCAAACCCAGCTTGTACGGTTTGAGAATTGCTTCCATCTGAACTCAAATAGAAAACTTTTCATTTAAGTGTTTGTTTGTTTTCTGGAGTGAGAAATTATTTTCTGCAGGGAATTACTGAGTCACCTGCAGTCTGGAATGGTACAGCCTAAGCAAAACTTAACACCCTAAGAGGGAACTTAGCAAAGCCTTAGGCTTTGCAATGGAGATCAAGGGTTTGTTTGAACTCCATGTTTTTGTGTACAACATGCCTCTGTATAAAAAACACTATATAATGGAATGCTAATTATGAAAAGGAGCTTGTGAGTGTGTGTGTGCTGTGCACTTGTGCATGCATTTTTGTGTATATGCACTATTTTTTTTTTAAAAAAAGAAATGTGCCCATGTGGTCCATTTAGAGGAGTATCTCATCTCCATATGCATGTTCCAGAGTACATACAACCTTCTGCCCATGTGAACTTACTCCCATTCACTTCAATGGAAGGGAAACACATCTATGTACCTGTGCAATTGAAACAATTGAGGATGTTCCATATGTACTTGTGGGGGCTTGTTTGAAAGTCAGAAGACAAGGATGGCCAGATGTTTGCTTCAGGATATTTCCCCTGCTCATTATACAGTTGGCCCTCCTTATCCACGGATTTTTTTTTTTATCCACGGATTTGAGCATACACGGCTTGAAAATATTCCCAAAAAGTATACATTCCAAATGTGCCATTATATTTAATGGGACTTGAGCATATATGGATTTTGTTATACACGGAGGATCCTGGAACCAAACCCCAGTGGATTACAAGGGCCCACTGTAAAATGCAATTACCTCATATATATCTGCAAAGATATGGATTGGTTCATATGAAGATTTTCATACCAGTGCTTACCATGGGGTAAGCGCTGGTAAAATGCTGGTAAAACATTTAGGAAGTGTGTGCATGTGAAAGCCTAACACACTGCCCAAACATCAGAGAATCGTTTCCTCACCTCCAGCATCCTGAATTGTTCAGGGAGCAATCATTTCCCATTAACACAAAATTAATGGGAAATGGCTGCTCCTCTACTTTCTCAACTACTTATAGAGAACAATATATGACACAATGTTAGAATGTGCATCCCCCTCACATGATCCACCCAGCCCTTTTTGAGTGGGTTCCTATGACTATATAAGAAGGCACATATTGTCTTTCTAGTGCCCATCATTTTAACATGGGGTTGGAGGGAACCCACCATCCATCCATCTTCATGTGAATATTAACAATGGGGTTGTATGTGAGCCATGCTCTGATCTCTGAGAAACTGGACAAGTTTGAATACTGCTAACAATTTGATGGTAAACTTCAAACAAATGTGTCATTATGCATTCTCTTTTTGCATTTTAAATTTAAATTTAATTCTCATCTGATTGTGCACATAACACTTCATGACTATCAGGTATTGCTCAGAGACGCTAGACATTATTTATACAGTTGAAAAAGAAGATTTCAACAGATTAGAACCATTTTATTTAGACCTCCTACCTAACAAAGACAGATTCATCAAATATGGCTGATGCTATCTTTTCCTAAAGGAGCCTTGCTCTGAGATAATAATATTTTGTGGCTTCTGCCATGAAGTTAAGAACAGAGGGAACAGTCTTTAATGAGTCTTCCAAAAAAAAGAATTACCCAAGAAACTGGATGTCTTTATGTGCAAACCAAACATGCAATATGCACCAGCCAGGCTTTAAATGCAAAGATGTATTTTTGCATTGTAATCACCACTAAGTGATACATTTAAACTATGGGTAAACCAATGAAAAGAAGGGTAGTGATTTTCTGAATTGTTGTATTTAAGAACTATCTCATTTTATGCCTTTGAGATAAATGTAGCATCATCTTTTCTACTCTTTTTTGCTGAGACCTCTCTGAAATATAAAGGAGATTATAAAAGATGGGACATATGATATTATAGCACCTTGAAGTCATCAAATGCATTTCCCTGAAATAAGTGAGACTAGATCATATGGTAGACCTGACACAATTTACATAAGAGTGTGCCACAAGAAGAGGGTGGAAATGCTTGGTGTAACATGCTTCACAAAATGTGATCACTAAATAAGTTAAGCAAGTCAGTTTACAGATTTTGGGAAAATATTTGATCATATATCAAGAACAGTGGAAAATCAAAACAGTTTTACATCAGCCAGAGTCATGTTTGCCCAGAATTGGAAAAATAGTACAACCCCATCAATACAAGACAGAATATTACAATTATTAGAAATGGCTGAATTGGAGACATCAACATGTCTTTTGAAAGACAAAAATTTAGAAAAAAATGTGAGTGATTAGGAATGTATAATGAATTACTTAAGTGATATATGGGGGAAATGGCAATTATTGGTTATACAGATTAAGAGTGATACATAAGAGTGTATATAAAGTGAAGAATCAGAAATAATTTAAAATTATGATAGAATCAAAAGGAATTTTTTATGATAACAGTATGATTGTTGTTGTTTTTTTAAGTACCAAGTTCTGCCAGAATGGAAGTCAAGTGTTTGTAGTAATATATGTTCAGATAATATGTAAATATATAATTAACTGATGATTGACTTCTGTATTGTTTTGTGTGCAATAAAAAAAGAAAGAAAATCAAAACAGGAATTTAGAATATACAGGAAAATAAAAATAGATGGGAAAATGTATAGCATAAAAATTATTATAGCATATTTACTTGGAATTAAGCTTGTATAAATACACTTAGTATTTTAGCTCTTGGTAAGTAGATTTAAACTAGGGAAGCAGATTTGATGAACTGTAAAGAATACATGTTTTGACAGGACCATGAAATCAATGGAGGTAATGGAGTAAGAATCTATGGCATGAGGACATAATATTTTCTCAAAATAAGCATTATTAAGTCCCACTGATTCCAAATTCGTTAGAAACATCAAGCACATGATCAAATCAATTGAACTTAAAAAAAAATATTCAGCTTCACCTGGATAATTCCTTGAATGTATATTTTCCCATAAGGATTGCTTAATTAATTAACATCAAAAATCAACCATTGTTTGTTATTAATCAGAAACCTTTCTCCTATCCCTATGCATGGTCCCAGGTTGGATGATTGATGCTGACAGTCGACCCAAGTTCAAAGAGCTAGCTGCTGAATTTTCAAGAATGGCTCGAGATCCTCAGAGATACCTGGTCATTCAGGTGAGCATCTCCTCAGTACCTGAACTGGATGGCCATTCAGATGACCAGTTCACAGGGTATATAGACACAAGCCCACATTTGCCACTGTGAGTGCATCTACACTTTAGAAGTAATGCAATTTGACACCACTTGCACTGTTGACACCACGTTAAGTGCTCTAGCTCCGTTCCATGGAATCCCAGTATTTGTGGTTTGTAAAAGGTCTGATTGACTCCTATGATCTAACGCAGAAACTTCTTCAAGTTTTGCTTCTGTCGCATGTTTGAAAAGGAACCCTAAAGGTTCATGTTTAAGGGTTCCTTTCATATTTTAAAAGGAACCCTGAAGTTAGAACAATTATTGGGGGAAAAATGAGTTGACTTTGGAAAGGTGCATTTGGCAAATTTATCATTACAAGTTCTTCATTACATTTACAAAGGCAACTTTAAATTTTGCTAAGTTCCTGTAAAAAACAAATGGAAAGAAATTCTCAAGCAGCTGTTTTTTTCAAGTGTCATTCTTTATTTTTAAGTAGCTTACTCAAATAACAGGTACAGGAATTTGTCACCATGGAAAGAAATTTGGGGGGTTATCACACCCGAGGCTTACTGTGGTTAAATCACTGGCTAAACCCTCCAGATGCGATGAGGTGTGATAGCTGTTCATGCTTCTGAAGCATCACTGAAGCATCCCCTCTACTCTACTCTCCCATCAACAAAGCATTTGCAAAGCAGCCATTTCTTTAATAACAGGAACTTCCGTTATGTAGAAATGGCTGCTCCATGAATGCTTTGCTAATGGAGGAGAAGAGGGGACGCTTCAGTGATGCTTCAGAAGTGCAACTGGATATCACACCTCCATACTTCTGGAGCATTTTGCCAGGATTTTAACCTTGGTAAGTCTCCGTGTGATAATCCCCATACAATGGGCCCTTGGTATCTGATTGGGTTTGGTTCCAGGAACTTTGTGGATACCAAAATCCATGGAAATTCAAGTCCCATTATATACAGTGGAGTATTAAAATGCTGTCCCTTATACAAAATGACAAAATCAAGGTTTGCTATTTGGAATTTGAATATTTTAAAAAATATTTTTAAAGCCATGGATGGTTGACTCCTTAGATGGGAAATCTGTGGATTCAGCGGGCCGATTGTATTCTGCTTGTTTGCCAGGTAGTTCTTAAAGAGGAGGAGCCTGTTAGAGAAAAAGAAAAGTTGGCACCTAATTCATGCATAACTCTTCATTCATGTTTTTTCAGCTAAGTGGAACATTCTATCTAGTTTACTTTCTAGTTTAAAATAAGGCCTCTCCTGAGCCTAAAACAGCCCAAGAGCCTTATTGCACGAGAAAAGAAAGCTGAAACAGAGCAGGCGAGTAGCTGCTTTCTCCGTTCCTCTCCTCGTGACATCAAAGCATTTCTGTTCTCTTCCTGAGGGAGACAGTCACAAAAGTGTGTTCTTTGTTGCACTGGAAAAATCCATTCAACAAAAGACATACTATTACCACTCTGTTGCTCATGAAGAGAACAGAAGTGCTATGATGGCATACAGAGAAGCACAGAGAAAGCCACTATTATCCCACTCTTTTTCTGCTTTCTTTTCTCATGAAATAAGGGAATTTACCAAATTCCCAAATGTAAAACATGACAAACCATTCCCCCTAGGCCATGGGGGACATTTCTTTTATGCAAAGCAAATATACCCCTTCAAAAAAGTAAACATTAATTCTGACAGAGAGGGTTATAGTGGGGTACAGCACTTCAAGATCCCACAAGGGAGGTCATGTAGGCCCCCAAACCTTGGCTTTTTCCAACCCTAACTTACATTAACTGCTACTCTGATGGCCCATATTTTGTGCCTGCTTCCCGAGTCCAATCATGGTATCTTAAAGTGCTTATAAGTATGTGATGATGGTCCCAATAGGAGCTGGCCAGGTTGGTGACTTTAATGATTAAATATTCATTTCCTTGCCAGAGGCAAGTGAGAACAGTTGTTGTACCAGCCAATCTTGCCCCCCTCTGTCAGCATGAGAGCTGTATTTGGTGGCTTAATTTGTCTCCTGGTTTTATTTCTGTTATTATGTTATCACCAGGCAGGAAAAATAAAATAAAATAAAGTTTCAGCAAGATGATTTAATTTGCTTTGCAACCATGTCCTTTTTACACATCCATTAGCATCTGCTCAGTATGTGATCTATAGAAATAGACTGGATTCTCCTATTCAGCAAAACTAGCGCAGAATATGCCTTTTCCTCCCTTCTCGAAAACAAACTCCGAAACCACCATTAAAACAAAATCCGTACCTTAATATTCAGTTTCCATGCTCAGGATAGGCTTTTTAAAAGCACTGTGCTCATAACTCAGGCATAAAAGGTAATAATCTTTTTACTCATTGGGTGTTTTTTTTTTCTGGCCACCATAAGTACAAATTGACTTATATCAAAATACTGAATGTCAGTAACCTAAATTGTTAAAACATCGTCCATTTGTTGCACTTTAGGATTTGTTTGGTGAGGTACTCAGCCTAGTCTGTCAGAGGGCTTTGGTACCTCACCAAACTACAGGCTTCTGTAGGAAAGAATCATAGCAGTTAAAGTGGTGCCAAACCACTTTAAACTGCTTTAATTTTGCAGTGTGGCTTACACAGTAGGACTACGAATATCACTACTCTGACTAGCACTATCATAAGAACATTTTACATGAGGTTTAGGTTTGACTGATAGCAGTTCTTATGTTTCTGTAATAATATCCCTCATATTTGACTGAGAATACTATCTTATATGATCTGAAGAGAAACCAGAGTATGGTTTCCTCCTTCATGTAATTTTGAGATGTTGAGAAAGCATTTCTTTGTCTACATGGAAAAGGCAACAGAATTTAATAGGCACAACTATACAAAAGCATACTGTACTTGTATAATATTTTTATATACCAACATAATCAAGCACATGGTGTCTGTATGATTTGAATTGACTTGGCATGGTGTCTGTAGGCAGGAAGAAAAATAATGGACAAAGTATCCAAAATGTTGATTTTTCATTCTCCGTCACTGTGCCACATCCCAGGGTGATGATCGTATGAAGCTCCCAAGCCCGAATGACAGCAAGTTTTTCCAAAATCTACTGGATGAGGGAGACCTGGAAGACATGATGGATGCTGAGGAATACCTGGTTCCTCAGGCATTTAACATTCCACCGCCCATCTACACTGCCAGAGCAAGAATGGACTCCAACAGGGTAAGAATAAATAGTGGCATTGGCTGAACCAGAAACAAACAACCAGCTGATAGTGTCATCTACAAACCAGAATTGCTGCTGTATTCCAGTACCCGCCAGCATTGCCCATGCTGGCTGGGGAAGTGAGAATTGCATATTAAGTAATTCTACAGAGGAGGCTTCCTAATATCATGTTGCTTGTGCTGCTGGGTATACTTAGGAACATACAGGCTTCCCTGAATGTAGCAGCTTACTCAGCATGTTATCCCTTGGGACTCCAATGTAGGATCTCAGCCCAAGTTCAATGCCTGTGGCAATCCCTGGCATCATTGTTAAGTGCCCCAACAGACCTCAGTCTGAAACTTAGGAAAGCCACTGCTAAGGCAATATAGATGATTTTGAAAGAGATAGAGGTCCAATGGTCCGAAACAATATAAGGCAGATTCTTATGTCTCCTTTGAAAGAATATAACCATTCAACATGCAATAAATTGATAAAGGTAGGGCTTTAAAAAAACAACAAAAACACAGTCAAAGCTTAGTCTGAACAATCCCCATTTCCCAATATTCTATTTCCTTTCAGTAACGTGGATTTACATTTGTTTGCTCTAATGAATATTAATATTAAATGGACCCTTTATAATTGGTGCAATTACCATGAATGGTGAATAAATTGAAGCAGCTTAGGCAGTTTATGTTCATTGTTACTGGGAAATTAAATTTTATAGGAAAGTTTCCACACTCTCCAGTAAAGCAAGCATGGAAGGTTGACATTTGAAAGTCCAGAAGAGGTTCCCAGAAACTAAACTCTTTTTTCAAGACTTTTTTATTTTAAAAAATTGAATGCCTTGTGCAACTATGCTTTTGTTTACATAGGTCTAATAAAATTAAAAGAGATATGTTTACCTTGGTGCTCCATCGGGGTTGTTGAGGCCCAGTGAGATACCTTGACTTGAATTAAAGGAAGTATTGCAAATGGTGATTTCTCCTCTGGTGCCTTTGATCTTCTTGGGTTTGTGTGAAATAAGAATGGTAACACAGGGGTGTCTCTGGGCCACCACAAATTCACAACCCTTTGGAGGCCCTTGCCTGCTCCTTCTACAAGGAGCAACTCCTATCATTGGTGCATAGAACGGAACATAACTTTGTGACAATAAGCTATGAGAATCTGCTATGAGTTACTCTTATTATTATCATTTTCATTAGTATTTTACATGCAGAAGATCCCAGATTTGAAGCTGACCATGTAAAGGATGGAGAACCTTTGGAATGACAGCTATACTATAACTGGTTCATGAAGTCCATGGAGCCTCATTCAGGTTTCCTTCTCGCTATAGCCCAGTCTCCTCCCAAACGTTAAGGGTTGGAGAACAAGAGGGCAGAGGATTTGACTTACCACTTATATGAGGCTTTAGCTCAGTCTGTTTTATTCCTCCATCTTGTTCCAGAAGAGAGAAAGGTGCAGGATGTATGATAACAATTTTGGACTTGACCAAAATCATGAAAAGCAACCCTCTTGTCTGCAGCTGAGTTGCCTTAACTTTTTCTCATAAGAGAAGGTCAAGGAAGAGCCAAACCAGATTTGGATTCATCCTTTAGTAAAATTACCACTTGGCTTCCCCATTAGGACAACAAGAAGTGGATGAAGCCAGCACATGACTCACCCTTAGAAATTACTGCTTCACTAATTTTGTTATCAAAGAAGGCAACGAGTAATCTTTCCTTGTTATTCACAGTTTGGGATTTATTCTGCAGAAAATTCACTTTTTTTGGCACTGAAAAGGAATTTTCTTTGCAGATATATTTTCTTTGCAGAAAATGCTATAGCTGGGGAGTTACTCTGTGCAAAATTTGCAGAGTTTTGTGGGGGGAGGGGGGGAGAGCACACACACGCTGAAAACACAGTTTTCTGTGCAAAGACTATTTGTGAAATTTGCACAGAATAAGTCCTCAATTGCAATGATTCTCCTAAATCTAGGATTCTCCTTGTCAGGTTCCCCTGAGACTTGAGAAACACATTTTTCAATCTTTTTTAAAAATATTCTTTCCTCCCTTCTCATTCAGGACCCAGTTGTTCATCCAGGACCAAATTAGTCCTTTCATCTGCCACACAATGGGTATGACCAGTAGGCATTCCATCATGCACCTGAAGGAGCACCTCTCTCCCTTTGCAGAATCAGTCCTCTCACCACCACCTGTTTGTTTTTAAGTTAACGAAGCCTTCAAAAATGTGATCCTCCCTTTTGCTACTTAGAAATCTTGATTCTGTATGAAGCGTGGTGTTTCAGTACTTTGAATGAACAGATGTGTATACTTGGCCGGGGGGGGGGGGGAGAGGGCACCAGGTTCAATTTCTAACATTCGCAAGTATTGCTGGGAAATGGCTTGTTTGAAAATTTTGGGAGCCATTGGCAGTCTGCTTCCCAAACCTTCCCTCAAATTCTGAATTCAAAACAAAACAAATTCAAAACAAAGACCAGGTTTTTTTTCCATCTGAAAATAGCTCAGGGGTATGATTTGGGCTATTTTGTCAAAACAGTCCCAAAAAAGAGGGGGGGGGGTCAAAAAGTGACTTCTAGATATCTGCAAGATTATTCATTTTGGACACTGGTCATGCCAGTGTGGCTCACCAAGGGTTAAGAAAAGGAAAAAAAATAGCTGTCCAACTTTCAGTAATACCTCCCCTCCATTAGAGACAGTCTCTAGTGGCTACCTTGCTAGGCCATTTAATACTAATGCACTAAAGTCTGCAGACTACAAGCAGAGTGAGCAGCGTACAGTGCAAGTTGCAAATTTATACAGGATTTCAACTTTCCTTCACAAAAAGAAGAATCAGCATATTTAACACTCTGGTGGAAAAGATCTCTAAGTGTGTTGATGATGATGATGATGTGCAATATATATATATATATATATATATATATATATATTTAACCATGACCTCATTGTGAAAAATATATATATGAAAAGACACACAAGACAACCTTCCTAACTATTAACATTTTGTCTTAAGGAAAAATCAGATATATAAGGAAAGAACGGCATGGGGAAAGAGCGTAGATAACATTCAGATTTAGAATATTAATGGTTATTTTCTTTCCCAGTTCTGTCTGCACAGAGGTGGGGAGGGGGAATAAAGAAGTATTTCTGAATAGATTCCCAGATCTTTTGCCTGTGGAAAAAAAAAGAAGTAAATCTCATCAAGGCAACCCATTCTTTCCTTTACAAGGCCAGTAGAGGACAATTATGGGTTTCTTTACCCCCCCCCCCCACATAATGCAATTGGGGATATTATCATCAACTTTCTATTCAGATGTTTAGGGTGCCCTCCTTGTTCCTCCCTCCCCACCTGCCCAACCTGTTCAAATCTATCTTTCGTCTCCTAAGAGCTTTCCTGGTCAGGCCAGCCAGCATGTACTAATGATTGCGGCTGAAACGGCTTTAGAGAAGATGTGTTCTGTTTCATTCTCAATGAGGGCTGATGGCTTTTGAGAGGTTCAGAATATCCTTTGATTACTGTATAAAGTAGAATGGGGGTGATAGGAAGGGAGGGAAAGAGGGAGACCAGGAGGGGAGGCAGTGGGTGGAACATGTTCATCAAATCTCTTTTGTGCTTCCCACTCCCACCCTCACCTGCTGCCGAACACCTCTTGCCATCACACAGCAGAGCCATGTTGCCTTACGATTTTCTAAAAAAAGAAAGAATGTTTCTCACTTAAAAGTTCAGAGTTCCAGCCCTAGTATAGCAGCATACTCTAGTAGCATAAATGGCTTGGCTTCTTCTTCTTCTTTATTTTAAAACTCCTAGTCAAATTTAAAAATATAGGAGATGTGGTGCTGGAGAAGTGCTGAGGATACCAGTGCTGGCTAAAAAGACAAACAAATGAGTCCTAGAACAGATGAAGACTCAACTTCATTCAAGATGTCAAAACTGAAGCTGTTGTACTTTGGCCACATCATGAGAAGACATGACTCATTAGAAAAAGCAATAATGCTGAGGAAGGTAGAAGGCAGTAGAAAGAAGGCCACATGCCAGATGGATAGACTCAGTTAGGGAAACCACAGGTCTGAATTTACAGGAACTGAGTAGAGCAGTTAAAAACAGAGGAACTTGGAGATGTTTCATCCACAAGGGCTCTATGAGTGCTTGTATTGTTTTTGCAGCTCAAATATATATATATATATATAGAGAGAGAGAGAGAGAGAGAGAGCGCATTTATATCATTTTTTTAAAAAAAATCTGCAATTTCTCCAGATAATGTTAAATAAGAACAAAATAGGAACAAGGATAGGTAATGGAAAAAAATAGGAACTGTTTCTAAAAAAAGAAATTGGAATGCTAACTTTGGAAGTTTTAGCATATTATTCCTAAAGCAACTGCCACTGCGATCAGGGTATGGCACATTCTTGTATAGAAAATATATTTAAGGTAATGTCTTGCTACTGTCTTGAACAGCCAGAAAGAGTGATATATGCCCAAAGCAGAAGGAGGGTCACAGCTGGCATTGGTAGTGTGTGTGTTCTGAAGAGAGAGGCCCTTTTTTACATTCCACTTCCCTCACAGCAACATCTGGTGGGAACACAGCAGTAGGTCCTCTTGGTTTTTACCCCCAGATTATGGAAGTCCTTTTTTAGGGAGGCTACACTGATGCCCTGCTTGCTATCCTTTTGTAGGCAGGTGAAGAACTTTTTGTTGAAGTGGGCAGAACTTTGAGGATTCATTGTTCAGGAGGAAAGGGTCTTTAATAATGTGCTCTGTGTGTGTGTGTGTTTATTGGACAGCTCTTAACTGCTTTTAATTCTATTGACATTTCAATTACATTTTTAATTTTGTGTGATGTGAGGTGAACTTTTATAAGTTAAAATTGCATTCCAGGATTGATGATGATGATGATGATGATGATGATGATGATGAGTGGAGGAGATGTATAGTTGAGAGTGAGGAGAGCAAGTCTAAGGTGGGGCTGGTTCTAACCCCTTATCCCCCTCTGCTCAGATTAGTTTTTCTTTTTATATGTGGCAAGAGCAGGATGGGATGCACAGGGCTGTAAAACTGTGATCTGTCTCCCAGGTGCCTCCTTCAGTTAATGCTCAGGGGAAGGTGAATCGTGGGAACTATTTGCATTCCCTTACTCCAGCTTGCTTTGGCTGGTGTGGTCCACCAGCCCAATAGTTAGCTCATTTTCTGTCATATGAAGGGTGCAAAAGCATGCAGGCAAGAGTTTTTCCTCTAGCGTTGTTCATGTATTCTGTTTTGCTGTGTCTCTCTTTTGAAAAATGTCCCTGGCTCCTTTGGATGCAGATTGAAATAATGCTTCTTGTAGGTTCTCATAAGCAAGTGCTTTTCACTCATGATTCACAGGAAAACAATGTGGCTCTTGGGAAGAGGTTGTGTTCTCCTGGGCAGCTTCCTCCAATTTGAATTTCATTTCAGTTCAGATCTGCTGTAAATACCAGCCTTTTCCTTTGAAATATTTGCTGTGTGCTGATGGGAGAGCTCAGCATTGTATTTTCTCTCTGCAGCTGTATCACTATGGCCTCTCAGTAGCAGATTACACAGAGATCCACTTGCATAAACCAGCTGTCATTATTCCATACAGGCCTCTTCCCAAAACCTTTCAGTTTAGTGCAGCAGCTGTGCAGTCTTGCTAGTTGGGAGGGGATGGCTTGTTTAACTGTTTCCTGATACTGACTGACATGCTTGTTGTTGAGACTTAGAGCTTACAGTATGGAGCTGTGTCTGGAAATGTATAAATATTAATTGGGCCACGAGAAAGCTATGGGGGAAATTGTACCACACAGTGCCTAATGCCAGTGGTGGCAATGGTAAATCTGCTTCACATTCTAATCCAGGTTTTACAGAAGCAATCCAAGGTGCCAAAAAGTTTTGGTACTAGGGTTCATCCCTTTGGATAGCTCATTTGAACTTTGAACTCCATAATGCTCAATGTTGTATAGAGTTAGAAAATCTCCTGAGGTTCAGAGGCTTAGCAGAAAGAATCTTGCAGGTTTTGGTTAACCATATGTTCAGTAGAAGGTAATTTCGAACACTGTCTTGCTATAATGCTAAGATGGTAGAGATTCCCAGTTCATTCCCATGATATCAAGTTTGATTTTTCACACTCTTAAACTGTAAGGACATTTTTGCTATTTCTGCAACCATGCCAATCCAGTCGTCAGGTCAACTGACTTGAGTAGCTGGATTTGGTTTACACACACCTCTATCTAAGAGGTTTTTCGCACAACTAAAAAAACCAAAAACCTGGCTTAACTTTCCTGGTTTGAATCCTCTTCTGGGATGCAGCCAAGTATTATCATTCACATTTTACTATTGATGCCGCCTCCCAGCATTGCAAATCAGGCAGCTGATTGCAGCCAGGAGCTGAGTTTTAGGTGGGTTTTAGGCGGGAGGTGGCACCAGTGGCAAAATACGAACAATAACACCCAGCTGCATCCTGGAAGAGGATTCAAATTGGGAAAGGTAAGACGGATTTTTTAGCTGTGCAAAAAACTCCTAAAACAGTGCTTTTTACTAAGTCGACGAGATACAGGCTCACATTCTTTTAGTCAGGTACAATACTGTAAGTTGGACATATGGCCTTGTAACTGTTTTCTATTTACATTTACAATTGTGGTACCATTGTCATCACAGTGAATGACCCTGAAACCCATCATAAAACAGAGCTAGCCATACTGATGGATGGAGTTCTGCAATGCTGGCAAACAGGGCACTGAAAGATGATACAGCCAACCCTCTCCTTCCTCTGAGCCAGAGTATGAGGAGGAATTGTGCTAGGACCACTTCCAGAAGTCCATGTTTCTGTTCATTGCATGCACTATAGCTTGCTTGTGGGAGGGTGCTAAATGTGTCACCGTTCAACATCCCACTTGCTAGAACTGCAGAATTCCATACTTTGGAATGTTTGGCTGGATTTTAAAGTGGGTTTCAGGGGTCAGATCAGGAGATGGAGTGTAGCCATAACATTATGGCTAAATGTCTGCATCCAGGTCTCTGTTGTAGTTTCAGAGGCACACATACACGAGGACTGCCTTCTTCCCAGAAAAGATTAACAAGGCTAATGATTTCAATGGGACCATGTGAGGACATGCACTACAGAAAGGAGCAAAAACAAAGGAATATACACATGGACTCTTTCACACATGGACTCTTTCATACATACACACATGGACTCTTTCATACGAGGCTAAATTGGAAGTATAATTTAAGGTCAATTCGAATGCAATCATGGGTTTTACGTTATTGCGAATTAACTCTTCGCATGCAAATTCAAGCAAGAGGGAAGCCAATTTGAATGCAATGATGGGTTTTACGTTATTGCGAATTAAAGCTTCGCATGCAAATTCGGGCAGGAGGGGGTTATTTTCGGGTAATGGGAAGTAATTCCGAACGGAGCAGGGGTTCTTCCGAACGGAGCAGGGGTTCATGTAAATTCGCTAAACAAGTGAATTTACATGAATCCGCGTTGGCTCCATTCGGAGTTGGGAGAAATTCCTCCCGTTTGAAAGAGTCCATTGTCACAAACACTGTGTGTCTGCTCCCCAATATACAATAAAACAGCTCCTGGACTTTGTCAAATAGGATTGTTTATTGAAAGGAAAAGGAAAACAGAACATAACAGGGCACTGTTTCTCTTTGGCAGATCTGAAGTTACAATTCAAAATCAAGCATTTATAGAATATATTCACATTCCCACATCCAAAGTCCAAAAGTCAACCTCTTTGGTCATTTTAACCCAAAAGTGCCTGCTCTTCAAACTTTCCCAAAACATAGTTGGTAATGGTAGCATTTTCAAAACACCAGATGTTCCACACAGGAGAATTACATTGCTCTCAGGTTCTCCTGTCACTGAGACTAAACAGCCTTGAAATAGATAAACATGGCCCTCTTCAAACACTAGTACTTTTCCACACTCTAGAAATATCAAACAATATAACAGACTCACACACTTTAACATTCTACCTAAGATTCAAATATATAATATTAAATCACTAACTCAATTGGACGCATATGTTCATCTATATAAGAAATAACATGAGTTCTCACATTAATCTTCATCACACTTGTTAAACTTGGTCAAACCACCCTCCATGTTCATATACAGCAATATATTAATACTGGCACATTTAGTTTCCCTTGATAGGTTCAGTTGTATACTCTATCTATACATTTTAAAGGCAAATATAATTCAGGTTTATAGGCTTTGTTGCAATCAAAAGCAATTAACATTCTTAAAACATTGCTATAAACCTCCAATAAAACTAATCATAAACAATACAGCCTATCAACTTATTTCATAACAATAATAACTTAGCAAACAACTTAACCATGGCAATTTGTCTTGCAACTATACCTATAAATCTTAACTATCAATGAATCCTTTTCATAACCCATCACTCATGGATTAGCAAACAAGCCCTGACTAGCCCAGCTGTCCGAGGGCTGTTCTAAGCCCATCTATATCTAGCATTCACCTTGAATCCTCAGTTTAGCCTTTGATTACAAGGCCCATTTGTATCATCACGGTATAACATAACTTTAACCAAATAAACCCAAACATGGTTCTGGAACCCTAAAACATGGCAAAAACATGGCAAGAACAATCCACAGATTTATTCCTCACACACACACACACACACACACACACATATCTCAGAGCACTTTCATTTGTATTGTTTCGAAGGAGATAATATTGTGCATATGTAGGATTTTGTGTATATTAATACATTTCTCTGTCTTACAAACTATTACAAATGTCTCCTCTCTAAACATGTAAATATGGGTGATTGCAAAAGGTACCTTTGGCTCCCTAATAGGATTTGAAATATATCTCTTTTGTTATCTTGACCAACATAATGTGTGCCCATGCAGAAAGAAGGGAGAAACTGCAAAGGTCAACAGATTCTGGAGGACTCTAAACTACAATTCCTGATTTGCTTAATTAACGAATACAGTGGTCCCCCGGGTTACGAAGGTAATCCATTCCGGGATTACCTTCGTATCCCAGAAGTTTTCGCAACCCAGGGGACCGCTTTCACCAACGCACAGCGCACCAGAAGAGTGCTGTTTTAAAACTTCCGGGTTGCGAATTTCTTTCGCAACCCGGGTTTTTTTTCGTTGGCCGGGGGCTTTTTTTCTCCCCCGGCAGTTTCGGATCCCGGGGATTTCGTTCCCCTGGGGATTCGGATCCCGGGGGACCACTGTACAATAAAACTATGTTGTCCTTAGTCTCCCACATGTGAAATGGTGTATCATATTTATCATATTATTATACTTTATTCAAGAGTAAAGGGTGGAATATGTCCCCCCCCCCTGTACTAACAAAACTCCTTTGAGATCCATTAGACTGTGTTATTTACCCAATGAGCTTTGTGACTGAGTGGGGAATTTGGATGCAGCATTCCCTGATGGCTAATATGACATCTTTGAAGATTCTTTGGCAATTAAGCCTTCAAAAGCCTTGTCCCATAAAAGGACACTTCTCTTGCTCTGTATGTGTCATCTTTTGAGGGAAAATGCATACCACAATGCAAGCAGGCCTTAGTTAGACCCAATGCAGGCACTGTGCATACAGACTGTAAAACACAGATAGGAGAGTGACAAATTACAACAGCAGCAAGCTTAGATCTTTGTCTTTGCTCCTTTCTGTAGTGCATGTCCTCACATGGTCCCATGGAAACAGTCAGACTTATTAAGCTTTTCTCGGAAGAAGACAGGCCTCTTGTCTAGTTTGAAATTAGCAGGCAATCAGATCTAATTCCTAGTGGAAATTGACACCAGTTATGCTGAGATACTTTTCAGATGTCACTTTGCTTCCCCTGACAGCTTCATAGCAGCTGAACAGGAAATGTTTGTGCAGAGGCACAAAGCTTGGTAGAACAAGGTTTACAGCAGGGCTGTATATGAGCTGTGAACATGTGTGTCCCAGTAACTCCCACTGAATCTATATATTATAAGTACCAGAGAGACAGATTGTGTTTCCAGCTGCCTCAGAAGTGAGAAGTACAACTTTGAAGAGAAATTGTTTACCCCATCAGCACAGGGAAGATTTGTAACCATGGAAGAAGGGAAGCAGCATGAGAAATGTGCTTGGAATGATAATGCAGCAATGGTAAAATGGGAGGAGCAGTACAAAGAAAACAAATCATTCAATTGGTTTAAAGGCAGACAGTATTGTCCCAGTCTAGCTGTGACAATGGGTTCTTAAGCATTGTTGCTTCACCCTTAGGCTTTTCCTCGGCTACTTCAATTTTTTTCCTTAAAAAAACACAAAATGTGAATCTCTTTTTTGGATCTGCCTGATGAATATTCTCTCAGTGCTTCTCAGAAAAGGTGATCTGTGTTGAAAGTTACATTCTTGAGTGGAACTGATGTCTGAAGTGCAGGCACCCTGCTAGACACAATGGCTGAAATCCTTTTGGTGTTTTATTTGTGTATTTAGTTCCTCAGTTGGATATCTCTGCCTGAGGTTGGAAAGATGTACAAGTTCCACATATGTTGCCATGATGCATGTAGATGCCCAATTCTAGCCATTGTGTATCCTGCTGTCCCTGCAGGATACAAGGTGGCGAGTTCAATACCAACAAAAGGGCCCAAGCTCGACTCAGGCTTGCATCCTTCTGAGGTCGCTAAAATGAGTTCCCAGATTGTTGGGGGCAAGTAGCTTACTTAAATACTCCTTAGGCGGTATATCAATGAAGCTGTTTGTTTGTTTGTTTTGCTGGAATCAACAGTAGTGCTCTTTTGGTTGCACAGTGGCCCGTTTGGTGACACAATATTGCTATTCAACACAAGGTTCACATATCAGAACCAATGACAACTGTGCATGTTGGGATTTATGGTATGCAACCTTGGTGTAAGATCTTGGCTAAGGATTGTGGAGTTTATGATAGGGGTTTTCTTTGTTTGTTTGTTTTACTCTTCTTTGCTTCTTAAATACAGCACGTCAGGCAGGGAAACAATCAAACAGCAACTTGCACACATAGTCAGCTTTTGCAAAAACCTTACTTCAACTTCTCACATCATGATAGCTGTATTTCCTCCAATTTATGGAGAAACAAATGTCACTAAATATAAGTCTCTGGAGATAAAGCTGGTGGGATTCCAAAAGGCACCTGGTTGACAGTTCCAAAAACAGATTTTATTCTTATCCAGCTTGGCTTTTTTAAAGTCCTTCTAATAAAAACAGATATTGCATTTGTGGGGTTTTCACTTTGTCTTGTTCAAAAGAGCTGCTAGATTCTCACCTGACACAAAAATTCAAGTCAGATCTGGAGCTCCTTTTTGATGCAAAATGGCAAGGAAATAGTGAAAGCAAATGGTGTTTCAATAACAATAGCAATATTTCCCAGAAGTTTTAAAAAAAGCCAGGGATCCTGGGCCACCTGAAAGACTGGTAAATGTATAATGGCATATGCTAGAAGAGGAACTAGAATCCTCTTCATCAAGCAACATCACAAGGGCACCATGTTGAATAAATTTCCTTTGAGAAACAGTTGATTTCTTCAGAAAGATCTAGGTGAGGATACCCATACACAGATTGAGGGACTAAACAGATCACCTCAACTACATGCCACTGCCCTGATCTGGCCTTTCCATGGTGCAAAAAGGAACCACAAAAAGCAGCATCTTTTTGCACTGTGGAAAGGGCACCATAGCTGCCAATGCTGTGGCTTTTCAGTGCTCCTTTCATGCTGTGCCATATGGATGCAGCGCCAGAGGAGCGCCATGATGCCACCCATCATATGGTGGAGTGTATAGCATCATGCTGGCATGGGGAGTCAGGGCATGCGTTTGTGTGGATGCCATGCCCCCAGTCTTCCCTAATGCTGGCATTTATCACTGGTCTGTCAAGGCTGTGAGTCTCCATTATCCACATAGACTGAAGGTAATTTTATACACAGTATTTTTTACATAATTTTGTGCATGAAACAAAGTTTGTGAAAACTGGACCATCAGGTGTCATGATCTTGTCGGTCTATGCAGATAATTTTAGAATATTTCAGATTTTGGATTTCTAGACAATGCAGACTCAACCTGTACCATTTCATGCCCCCCTCTCTGTGTGTATGCACATATGCACACTTCTGTATTTTCTTCTTTTTCAAAAAATATAGAGGTAGTAGTAATTCAACAAACCAAGTTCATTTGTCCTGTTGCCTCAATGCAGAGCTCCATTCCATCCAACATTAACATCCAAGCAGTATTTGATAGGATGGTTCCCTCTTTTACTGTTCTGCCAATACATTATTTTCCAGCCAATAAAAAGGCAACATGCTAGGCACACTTATCACCAAGAAAGTGAGTATGATGGGGGATCTGGCTTACCTCTTAAGCACAAAAAGAGATTTTTTGAAGCTTCCAAAATTATGGCACTGCATTGTAATTAGAAAGCAATTTAAAGCCATTTAAAAAACAATTATGTTGTATTTGTATCCCAGCTAATTGGCACTTCAGCTTTTTCTTGGCATCTTGGCATTTTGGAATTGTGACTATGGTACATCTATCACTTCATGGCCAAACGCCCCCACACTTCCCAAATTTTGCAAAAATAGCTCAACTAACCTTACAAATTGAATGCATTTTGTATAGTATTTGGATTTCAAGGGGAGAAAGGAACGGCTTTTTAAAATGGTGCCATGATGTTGCTAGTATTGTGCTAGATCTTGGATCTAGCAAAGTAACTGGCTAAATGTCATGATGTTAAAAGATGTCACTTAGCTGGGATACAAATACAACAATAACAAAATAGCACACCTGGGCCAATGTTCCTCATACCTTCTTCCTCACAGCTGCCATATCTTTTCCTGACAGTTTGAATAAATTCTCATTTTGTGACTACAGGAAATTCATTTATAAATCCAGACATTCCTGTAGAATTGAAGGCTGGTCAATGGAGGTTGTGGCTTCTCCTGGATCATGCATGCCTTTTTATTGCCATTTCATTTACAATCTTCTGTTCTGTAAATATAAAACATCAATATGATGGCAATGATTGTCCTTGAACTCCCTTCCCCATCATATTGCTTCCAGAAGTGTCAGATAATATTTCCTATCATTCTCAAGGAAGTTGTAGTTCAGCACATTTGGAGGACTGGGGATGTCATTCCTGGGAACTTCAGGATTGAAAGAGATATCATTGTACCTGTTTCTCATTATTTGATGTGCCAGGTGTATTCACAAGGAAGCAGCAAATCCAAATTGCCTTCAACTCTGTTAAAGTTATAGCTAGGTTAAGTTAAAGTTAAATTCTTATAACTTGATTAAGGTACTTGAAGAGGTTAGGTTTTAATAGGCCTTAACTGTATTTTAATATAAAAAGCTGTTGTGTTTTAAATGGTTGTTGGGTTTTTTAAAATTCTGTTGAAAGCCACTGTACATCCCACCCATGGGAAAAAGGCGGAAGACAAATGGAATAAGTAAAGAAATATTACTAAGGATCATATGAAAAATAACTATTCTAAATCACCCTTTAATCTTTTTAATCATTCACTGTACTTAGAGTTGTAGTGGCTTGGGTTTTTGCTCCTTCTTTTCTCAGTGCTTGATAGTAAAGGAGAAAAATAGTCCTAGAGGAACAGAAACACTGCTGTGCTGACTGTATTTGGCTGCCTGACTGGCAAGCCATCTAGGCTGTGAGTAAGGTCTGGTTTCTGATTTTTCCAATGTTTGCAGCTCAGGGAAATAAATAAATAATCAAACAAAATTCAACCCAGCAACTGTTTTAAAAGAAACTTCAACAGTTTTTCCCAATTGATTTCCAGTCACTTAGACCTTTAGATGGCAAACAGTTGAAAATTTATCCCTTGATTGTACAAGAGGAAAGAGAATCTAAAGACCAGGAATACAATGTTACTGAGATGATTTAATTTCTAGTGTAATTTCTGTCTGCCCTCTTCCCTAACCGTGCAGTGTAGATGAGCTTGGTTTCTGAATGGAATCTGAAAATGAGATCCCTAATCTTGCATTTAAGCTAAGCTTATTGAGGGGGGGAAAAGATGCCATTCATTTAATTCCTGGTGATCATACTACATTTTCTATTAACTTGACATTTACATAGTCCACTGTCTACGTTAACACATTCTCTGCATTGAGCAGAACTAAAGCAGAAGGTCAATGTCTTTTGCTTTCTCTGCCCTGACATCCTCCTCAGTTGTGAATGAAGTAAATGGAAGAAGGGGGAGAGGGAGATGCCCCAATTAAGAAGAATGTCAACACAACTATAATATCATAAAAATATATGACAGAGATCTTATTTTTAAATGGTTGCATATCCTTTTGTCATCCTCTTTCTGAAGATGCTCTTAATAAGAACTTTTATTCTGTCTGAACACAGTTCCATTGCTATCTGTGGACATTATCACATGGGAGGAATTTCTCTCAATTTCGAAAGAAATAAAAGTGGAGACAGATTGAAATCGAGTGAAAACAAGGCGATCATATCAACTCTTAACCTTCTCTTCTCCAGGCTAAACATCCCCAGCTCTCTAAGTCTTTCCTCATAAGGCATGGTTTCCAGACCCTTCACCATTTCAGTCACCCTCCTTTGGACACACTCCAGTTTCTCCACATCCTTTTTGAATTGTGGTTCCCAGAACTGGACACAATATTCCAGGTGGGGCCTGACCAAAGCAGAAGAGAGTGGCACTATTACTTCCCTTGATCTAGACACTATACTTCTATTGATGCAGCCTAAAATTGCATTGGCCTTTTTAGCTGCTGCATCACACTGTTGGGTCATGTTCAAATTGTGGTCTACCTGGACTCCTAGATCCTTTTCACACATACTTTCATTCAGCCAGATGTCCCCCATCCTATATCTGTGCATTTCATTTTTTCTCCCTAAGTGCAGTACCTTACACTTCTCGGTGTTGACTTTCATTTTGTTAGCTTTGGCCTAGCTTTCTAGTCTATTCAGGTCATTTTGAATTTTGATCCTGTCCTCTGGGGTTTTAGCTACTCCTCCTAATTTGGTGTCATCTGCAAATTTGATAACTAGTCCCTCAATACTTTCATCCAAGTCATTAATAAAGATATTGAATAGCACTGATTCCAGGACAGAATCCTGTGGCACCCCACTGGTCACTTCTTTCCAGGATGAAAAGGAACCATTGTTGAGCACCCTTTGGTTTTGGTCAGTCAACCAGTTACAAATCCATGTAATGGTTACCTTATCTAGTCCACATTTTGCAAGCTTGTTTGCAAGAATTTCATGGGGAACCTTATCAAAGGCCTTACTGAAGACTTATATTCATTTAGATTAACCAGGTATTATTGTACTGTCTCTTTACTTATTCTGTGCTGAAATTTCCCTATTCTGTCCCCTGCTCCACTGTCCTCAGGTTGAACCCCCTTTGCCTTTTCTGAGAAGACTGAAACAAAGAAGATGTTGAGTAATTCTGCCTTTTCTCTGTCCCCTGTTAGCATTTTGCCATCTTTACCACACAGTGGCTCTACCATTTCCTTCTTCTTCCTTTTGCTGCGGACATATCCAAAAAAGCCCTTTTTATTGCTTTCTAGCAAGCCTGAGCTCATTCTGCACTTTAGCTTTTCTGACTTTATCCCTACACATACTGGCAATTTGTTTGAATTCCTCTTTGGTGATTTCCCCATTTTTCCATTTTTTATACGTGTTCCATTTGAAACCTAGCTCAGTTGAAAGTTCCTTAGTCATCCATCATGGTTTCTTGAGACATCTCCCATTTTCCTTCCTCATTGGGACTGTTTGAAATTGTGCCTTCAGTATCTCTCTTTTGAGGAACTACCATCCATCTTGAACTCCCTTCCCTTTTAGTATACCTGACCATGGGATCACCCCCAATATTTCTCTACATTTATTGAAATCATCTCTCCTAAAGTCTAGAATTCATGTCTGACTATGCCTTGCTTCTCCTTTCCACTGTATAACAAACTGCAGGAGAACATGGTCACTTCCACCTAAGGATCCCACCACTTCCACCACATTAACCAGGTCATCGCTGTTGGTTAAGATCAGATCCAAAATAGCTGACTCCCTTGTTGCCTCTTCCACCTTTTGGACAATGAAATTGTCTTCCAGGCAAGTAAGGAATTTGCTAGACCTTGAGGATTTGGCAGAATTTGAATTCCAGGAAATATCAGGATAGTTGAAGTCACTCATCACTACTATATTTCTTTTATCTGACTGTGTGGTCATCTGTTCTAAAAAGGCATCACCCAATTCCTCTGACTGAGTTGGGGGCCTGTAGTAGACTCCCACAGTACCATCCCTGTTGTTTCCCTCTCCTTTAATTTTTATCCAGATGCTCTTCACCTGGCTTCCAGTATTTATGTTCTGGATCTCTTCACTGGTGTAAATATCCCTCATATATAATGCTATTCCTCCTCCTTTCTTGTTTGGCCTGTTTCTCTTTAAAAGTTTATATCCCTCTGTTTCTACATTCCAATCATGAGACTCATCCCACCATATTTCAGTGATGCCCATTATATCATATTTCCCTTGTTGTGCTAGGAGTTCAAGTTCATCTTGCTTATTTCCCATGAGTCCCCTTTACTTGCTGCCTATGCACTTTTTTGCTTCCTACTGTTGGGTCCTTGTACTGTTTGCCTTGTTCCGTCTTTGTCAGTTTGACTATTTTTTTCAGCCCTTTTGCCTTCCAAAATGCTGTCTCCCTTCCCCACATCACTCAGTTTAAAACTCTCCTGATCAGATTCTTCAGACTGTTGGCAAAAACATTTCTGCCAACTGGTGTGAGATGCAGCCCATCCCTTGCCAGAAGTCCCTCTTCATGGAACCGTAGCCCATGATCCAAGAATCCAAATTGTTCTCGGTGACACCATCTGCGGAGCCAGTTGTTGACATCTGCTATTTTCCTCTCTCTTCCTGGACCATGCCCTTCTACTGGCAGAAGAGATGAGATGACAATCTGTGCATTCATTTTTTTTTTTTTTAGCTTCTTTCCCAGAGCCTTGTAATCCCTTCGGATATTCTGAAGGCTGTGTCTTGCTGTGTCATTCGTTCCCATGTGGACCAAAAGGAAGAGGTATTGGTCAGTAGGCTTGACCAGTCTTGTCAGCCTCTCCATCACATCACGAATCTTTGCCCCAGGGAGACAACACACCTCTTGAGACATCTTGTCAGACCCACAAATCACTGCTTCTGTACCCCTCAGCAAGGTGTCCCCCACCACAACCACGTGCCTCCTCCGAGGCTTAGCAGCAACTGTTCCTTGCAATGGGACTCCCAGACTCCCCTGCTCTGTCCCTGAAGTCTGTCCATGCTGGTCTACCTCATCCTCCTTGATAAGGGAAAGGGCTTCAAACTGATTCTGTAGCTGCAAGCTCCCACTGCTATCCCTGATTTCCCTGCTTCTCTGTGTGACATTCCTCCAGCTGTCTGCCTCCTGTGTACATGAAGTGACCTTCTCACCCCCAGCGATTTCCTCTGTGTGGTCCCCTTCCAAGATCATTTCTTTAGTTCTGTCCAGGAAAACATCTTGCTCCCTGATATGCTGAAGTGTAGCTACCCTGTATTCCAGCTGCTGTACTTTCTCCTCCAAGAGTGCTACCAACTTGCACTTGGGGCATGTGAAGTTCCCCACATCTGTAAGCAAGAAGACAAACATCCCACAAGTGTTTCAGGTGACTGCAGTAGTTCCCTCAGTGTCCATACCGAGAAGTGTTAAGTAATCACTGAAACAGGACTGTGGGCTTCCTCCTCAAAGAAAATCCCCGGGTAAACAGCAAAGTCAAAGCTCCCTGATGGCCTGGCCTATTTCACCAATCTCTGTCAGTGAGCTCAATCTATTGGGAATATAACTTTATGGAGATCTCCTGGCTGCTAACTTGTACTCACTTCGTCTGAGGTGGGGGGGAGCCCCTCAAAAGTACTTTAGAAAGGAAAAGATTTAAAGGATAATCTCTAAAACAAAGTTTATAGCTCCCCTGCTCCCAATATTGTACTTTCCCCTGTTAGGAGAAAAAAATTCTAACAGCGCACAGCTCTGGGAGGAGTTATGTATAGCTAGTTTCCTAGCTTCTCCCACTAGTGACTCACAGATGTGACTCACAGAAGCTCCTTCTCCTCCTCTGCAACATACACACTCCCCCAAGAGATTTTAAAAATCCAAACACTCACCATTTAAAATGGCCACCGAGAGCTGTTCTTCCTTCTTCTTTCTAGCTCCAACTGGCCTAGAAGAGGCTCTGGGAGGAGTTACATATAGCTAGTCTCCTAGCTCCCCCCACTAGTGACTCACAGCTGTGACTCTCCTCCATAGAGAATCATAGAGTTGACAAAAATATAATACAAAATGGATTGACTTGATCAATTCAATGCATCTCTTCAGAGTAACCCATTCTAAAGGATCCATATGAATTTAAGAGATAAGTATTGTTTCTCTGTTAGTTTTAATATGCAACTAATACAGTATTTGCCATGTTGGGTAGAAGTTGTCTTCTTGTAAACATAGGCCATCATTCTGCATCAGTTGCTTAGTTAAGTTAGTTCATTAACCTTGTTTTACTAAGAACCCTATTGCGTGGGGTTAAAACCCTGGCTTACCTTTCCTGAATTCAGTGCTAATGCAGGAGGCAGCCAGGTCTTATCACATAGAAATCACTGCCATCCCGGATGCAGCCTGGGTCCTGTAAGCTGCTTCGGTGGCCATTTTTAGAAGTTGGAAGTTTCTATTTGCGAAAAGGGGCTGCCAAAGCAGCTTGTAGGACCCGGGCTGCATCCAGGACTGATTTGGGCAGTGATTCAGCAATGATTTCTGTGTGATAGGACCTGACTGCCTCCTGAATTAGCCCTGAATTTGGGAAAGGTAAGCTGAGGTTTTAACCCATTCGATAGGGTCATAAGTAATGTCTTCCAGCTGAGGATGTGGGTGAATAAAGTCTTCACCCTATTCCCACCAGCAAGCAAGGCTGTAAGAACCTAAAGCTCCATGTTTAAGCCCACAGAATTGGCATGGTCAGATCTAATTTATTTCAATACAGGGGAGAACCACACATACAAATAGTAACAAAACATTAACAAAAGAAAAAGTGTAAACCAATAGAACCATATGCTTCTCTGTTACTGCTCCCCTTCCACATTAGTTTTCAAATAGTATTGGGAAATTTCTGCTTTTCTGGGAAGCATACTAGCTGGACTGGGGAAAACTGTTGGTTCTGTGATAATAGTACTTGCAAGTCTTCACTCTTTGTTCTCTCTTCGTTGCTGGGCAATGTGTCTTTTTCCTTCTTTTTCTAGAATTGGTGGATAAGAGTAGGTAACTCCCATTTGATTCCTTATTTTGGGGCTAAGGCTGACGTTCTGCATGGTCATCACTCTCTTGTGAAAAATCAAAAGCAAACCTCATACATCTTTCAGACTCACCTTAATCATGGTACAGCCAAATTCCTCAGTCCATGCACTCATGCAAAACTGCAAGTGAGAGTTTTGACTGAGCAAAAAAAAGCTGGATTTGGCTTGTGTTTGATTTGTGCATGCTATTTCTTCATTAGTTCACAAAGCGCATGCAACTTGTTTCCATCCATGTGACCTCTTACTATAGCCATCATTCCATTTTTCTTTCCTATCAGAGTGAAATTGGACACAGCCCTCCTCCTGCCTACACCCCTATGTCAGGAGTAAGTATTTCATAACCAATGTCATTTAGGAGTTTGTTTCTCTTTTTAAAACATATCCTTTCTTTTTCTCTTTTCTCCATGAATTCTACTGTGCCTTCTATCCCCTCTCACTCCTCCAGTTCTAGGACAAGCATTGATTATATTGTGCAATATTAAGCCTAGCCAAATGGAATTTCTCACTCTCGCTAATTTTAGTGGAAGTTGCAATTCTACAAGTTCAAACACTGCCAGAGCTAAACAGCTATTTCAGAATAACTTTTTATTTTCTTGTATTGGTCAGTATAAAGCTTATTTATTATTATTATTATTTAGTTACATCCTTTAGTTTCCAGATAACTGGAAATGGTTACAATTTAAAGATAAGGGAGCACTGTATGGTTTAGAAAGTCACTCGTAAAGTTAAAGGCATCTTGTTGGAAATCTAGTCCTAAAAGATTTCAAGTGTTGCCATAGGTCTTGCATTGCAGTGTGTGTGTGTGTGTGTGTGTGTGTGTGTGTGCCCACCAGCCCACCCACATTCCTATCAATCATCAGATAATGGAGAGACTTGAGAAGGTTCCCAGTGTCTTTAAATTTAAATCTGAGAAACAATTGTGAGGTGGAAGATCTTCAAGGAAAGGTAAATGAAATGGCAGATACGGATGCCATCAGTTTTTAAATCTGCCGTATGAAAAAGTTTCATTTTTGGGTGCAAAGGAAAAGACATGAACTTGTCAGTGAAAGTCTCCCATTCTCTTTCCAATGTGGAGCAAGAACATGAATGTGCACTCCCTCTTTCTGCAACCTGCATACCTGCCCTGTTTCCCAGGATATCCTTCCATACCTGTTGCATTTGAACAGATTGCATTGCATAGCCCTAGAACAGGCAAGCAGTTCGCAGATTGTATCTAGTATATTGATCCTGCTGTTTAGGGCTATATTTTTTTTATTTTATATTGGTAGCCAATTGTAGTGAGCAAGCTGTGGAAACAGCCAATCACCAAGCTCCAGGAGTCCAGCCAATGAGAAGCTGGCTGGGCAGGGCTATAAAAGAGCCTTGACAGGGAGTGAAAAGGGTTTTATTTTGTTGGAGTTTTGAAGGAAAGGACACCTCGGAGGGAGGTTGTGCTCTTAGGGTTCCTGAGGGAACATTCGTAGGTTAGTTTATAGACCAGGGAAGGGTCTGAGGAGTCCAGGAGGGACTAGATAGGCTTGAGGGAGTCTAGGAAAGGGAGGCTCAGAATAAGCCTATAGGTTTTAAGGAAGATTTTGGTCTTAATATTGGTGATAAGGTTGCCTGAGTGGCTGTAGTGTTAATGTTTGAAGGAACTTTTGTAACTAAGAAATAAGACAAACAAAGCTTTAATTATATTTTATAATTTATTTTATATTTTATAAATAAACTTCATTCTTGTTTTGAAATACCTCTTGGCCTCTGTTAAACTGTTGAAACACGCTACCAAAGATTTCAGTGCCTCAGTAGAAATAAGTGGTGGGCGAACAAGAGAGGGTTATCACGTTCAGTTCGGTTCGCGCACCACATATAAATAAAGGGGTGGTGGCGGTGGAATCTAAAAGCCCAGGGTGCTGTCATCCAAGAAAATGTAGGAGTGAACAAGAAAGGGTTCACTACACCAATTGCCTCAAAGGTGGAGAGAGAAGAGTAGTTCTGCCCAGGTAGAGCCAGAGTTTGCATGTGATCAACTATTATGCCAAGGCTGGTTTAGGAGCACCAAGCCTTGTAATAATGCTGTTCCTCATGGCCTAGCATAAAGTCCTTGCTACCTCTTCAGGTGATAGGATTACTTCTGATTCTGGTTCCCTTGACATAGCACTCCCCATTAGTCTCTCTTTCTCTCTCTCTCCTCTTGGCAGGAGGTTCTATTTTTCCTCCTATGGATAGTGAAGATTTATAGGTAGAGGGGTAGTAAAAGATAGAAAAGGCCTGATTCCTGTTTCTCATGGCATGGCATGGGGCAACACAATCCTGAAGCTGGTCTTGTTTTTAGATAGGCCTTGGAATGGGGAGGTGGCATTTAAGCCCCCCTAACACTAGGCAGGGGGTCTTAGTCCACCCTGAAAAAAGACAATATTTGGAGGCCCAGATCCTCAGCCATTCTTAGTCAGAAGTAAACTAAGTTATCAAAGCTCAATGAACACTTACTCTGTACAGTTAATACATGGAAAACACTTCTAAGTTCACATTCTCTCATAAAAGCCTTCAGATTTAAGGGTGTTTCAGTGATAATGGATCAGAAAGGTATTTTGCTCACACCCTGCAGGAACCAACAAGTAGCCAAAATTAATACCCCCACCTTCCACTGTTGAATCCCCCCCCCCCCACACACACACCTTTAAAATAGTTCCAAGGTCCCTAAAAACCCGAAACAAATATAGCAAGTTCAAGGGACTTCCTTTACTGAAGCAAGAAGTAGCCATTTCAACTTTAGTTTCTAGTGCTAAACTCTTCAACAAACTATTATATTAAAAATACAGATAAAATGTATTAATATGCTATTAAAAGGATTCTTGCAGCAAACACATGAAATAACTAGTCCCTCATTCAGTAATATAGTGCAATATAGTGTTTGAGTGTTAGACTAGGATTCTGGAGGTTCAAATTTCCATTCAGCCATAGAATCCTACTGGTAACCTTGGACAAGTCAGACCCTTTAAGGCTTAGAAGAAGACAATGGCTCTGAATATATCTTGACTACAAAACCCCAGGATAGGTTTTCAACTTGAAGAGTCACAAAAACAACAGCCTTCAATGATGATGGACAAACACCAATGACTGTCCAAGACAACCACAATATATTTGTTATTTGAACAAGGAATTGTATCTTTAGGTGAGCACTTGGTACAACAAGTAAGTGCACACACATGCACACTTTCTCTCGCACACATACACACACCCTCACACACAAACCCACTTTCAAATTCAAAAAAATTGTCTGCAGGCATATGTAGAAATCAAGGTTCAAAACAAGAAAGGACATTTATTTCATTCCAGTATATTTATGTAAACTAAAATAATATGGAAAAGCCACACACATTTTTTTAAAAAAAATCTACAGTGTAAGTTTACCCAGCAAAAATATAAATGACCTAAACACTCATCCTACCCATGCAGGAATGAATGGAAGTACTGTAAAGAGAACTGATTGCTCTCTTCTCTAGATTATGGAAGTGTTCACCTTAGTCAATGAAACTCATTGAGAGAATGTGGAAAAATCTTCCTTCAGCTACAGTTTACTTAACAAGTCTAAATACTATACTACAGACAATATTTTGCCATTTGTGCAGTTCTGGTCAAACAAACTTTTACTGCCCAATTTGAATTAACGAGACCAGACACAAGATGTGGATTGAAATAGGGCAACTTTATTGAAGGGATTAACTATTTAATTGTTTAATTGTCTTTTGAATACTTGCAAACTATAAAAGGGGGCAACCTGGTGTGGGAGCAGCCAAGGCAGGTGGTCTATTCCTCAGACCTCCTCCTAAGCTTCCTCTGGGTGAAACACGTGAGCTCCAAGGATAATCCAAGTACTGGGTTGCTCCCTGGCCAGCTCGCATTGGGAACGCCCATCTGAGACCTCCACAGCCAACTCATGAGACTTGACTGAGGATGATATCCCAGGTGAGCCCCAAGGCAGACCTCCTTTCCTCTCCCCTTACTCGCATGATCTAAGAAGAAAGTTCAAGAGACCTAACCTTCACCCCAGTTGGGTGCCATAGGTGTTCACCTGAGTCCTGATATTCTCCCCCCCCCCAACCGCCAGTGACCACCTATTTAATTCCACACCCGAGCCAATTTTTCCAGTGCCAAGAGCAACAGTGTGAGGTAGGCAAAAAACCCTTGGCAAAAGGGGTAAAAATTCCTACCTGGCCCCGAAGCAACCACCAAAGCCACACTGAAGTCGAGGCGGGTGGGCGGGCCAGCAAATCTCCAAAGAGGGGGAAGGAAAGGCCTAAGTCCTGCCCCTAACCATTCCCCAAGGCTGGCGGGAAACGCCAACCAATCAGTTTACTGGCCTATATTCAAATGGGCTAGTAAACTCACCTCCCAGGCATACAGCCTGGGGAAGTGGATTCTTAAAGGAAAATTCAAAAGTAAAAACAAACAAACAAAATCCACCCAGATGAAACATGAAAAATTTATGAAAGTTGGTAATATGAACCTGCCTAACAGAGCAATCTAATGTGGATTCAGAGAGAACCAGAGTGGCAGATGTGCCACAGCAACCCAAGCCCTTCTTCATCACATCAGCCAAGGCAGAAGTCAAGGAAGCATTAGCATTCCAATACCCTTTTGTGTTTTGCTAGCTCTCCAGGCTGTCACAACTATGATCCCCAAGATCCAAATGCACCAGCACCTTGTATTCAAAATGGGCCATTCTAGGGGTTTTTTTTTTGCAAGCTACCACAAGTGAAAATGAGCCCCCATTGGTAGAGTTCCTCTGTCAAAAACTAGCTGACTCCCACATCCCTAGGAGCTAGTTCTGGAGAAAAAATTTGCCGTCTAAGTTGCCTTAGGTGAATGCTGAGGTGAATTTGTTCTGTAGAAACGTCTGAGGAATAATTCTACAATTCCAAATGAATTGGGTAGGGGTGGCAGAATTCATAGGGCTGCTCCAAACACTCCTACATCACCCCAGAAACCACCTGGCCCACTGACAGAAAAATGATCATATGCAGAAAGTGAGATATTATTTCAGACACTAACAAGTATTTATTATTGAAATGAGAGGATAACATTTTGAGATCATAGTTTTTTGTGGGTTTTCGGGCTACGGGGCTATGTTCTAGAAGAGTTTTTTCGTGATGCTTTGCCAGCAGCTGTGGCTGGCATCTTCAGAGAATGCTGGTATGGAATTTTCAGATCATTTTAAAAGGAATTAAAGCACAGAATATATATTAAAAATGTATTTTGGCTTCAGTTTTTGAAATTTTCATTATATTAATGGGTTCACTGCATGATCTTTTTAAAATTTTCTTTTGGAGATGGTGTGTATAGTGATAGTGAAATCCAAAGAAAACATGTCTTACATTTTAGTCATGTTAAAAGTTGAAGATTCTTGACAAGAACATTTAAATCTTTAAACATTTCAAATTAGTGAAATTGTGATAATTACTGTTTCTACTCCAATTGGAATTGAGAAAAGCATCAATAAAACAGTCAGGGCAAATGAAGTTGGGGCCGTTCTGAATCAGTTTCTCTGAACAATACGCTAAGAACAAAGGCCAGCCTAGAAAAGACATGTCATGCTGAACACAAAAATGAGCACAAAGGCTTAAATCCAATTGTATGTCCCAGCTAGAGTAGACACATCAAATTAAGTGTCAACTTGCCTTTCAATAGTTGGTTCATTGTGTCTATTTCAGCTGTCAATAGAATTTTCTATGCTCCAAACTCACAAATGTATTTTTTTTTAAATGTTACCATTATCTTACATGGACTTCTGTGTTTCTTCTAGAACCAGTTTATCTACAGAGATGGCAGCATGGCTGCAGAACAAGGAGTTCCTTTGCCATACCGGGCTGCCATACCAAGCATAGCACCAGAACCTCCTATCATGCAAGGTGCTGCAGAAATCTGTGATGATACTTGTTGCAATGGCACTTTACGGAAACAAGTGGCCAGTCTTTCACAGGAAGACAGCATCACTCAGAGGTACAGTGCTGACCCGACCATCTTCATATCAGAGCGAGGGCCAAGAAACGAGTTGGATGAAGATGGCTACATGACTCCAATGCCAGAAAAGGCAAAAACAGGTACATGCCCAACATGTAATAACAATAACATGTTTTTGATAGGAAACAACAGCTGGATTTCACCTCCATCTAAGACTTTCATTAGGTGGTCTTCTGGTTGTTGAGAATGGTTACCATCTAGAAGGCATTACCATTCACATGTTTGTATTCCATCCTTCTTTTAAGGAGCTTGGGTACTTGGAGATATTTCTCTTTTTTATCTTTCCAGCAATCCTGAAAGGGCTGCAAGGAAAATATCAGATGATATTATTATTATTATTATTATTATTATTATTATTATTATTCTATGAAAACTTATGTTACTAACTTCTTTCTTTCAATTAGTCTAAAAAGTGCCACAAGATACTACTACTACTACTACTACTACTTCCTCTTCCTCTTCCTCTTCTTCTTCTTTCTTCATATTATTTAATTCATTTGTATGCTGCCTTTCTCTGAATAATGGGACTCAAGGTGTCTAGCACAATTTTAAAATGATACTGATGAAAAACACAAATGAAAGTATAAAATATACAAGTAAGCAAACATATATTAAAACAAAAATACTAAAATGCATTAAAAATAATAATAATAATAAAAACTATATACAGGTCCTTAAATGACTTCAAAGCATCCACTACGTAACATTAAAAGCCCAGTCGCAACAGTTTGTGAAGCCTGGCTGCACAAAAATATTTTAGCCTGCTGCCAGAAGGAGAGCAAAAACATCTACTAAGGAGATATTTCCTCCTTAGTATGGTGGGCTGTTGGGTGATTTGCAAGGCTAAATCATTTCCTGTATCATTCAGGTTAAACTGCCTTGGGGTGAAGCCAAAGTAATACGTTTGTGTGTGTGTGTGTGTGTGTATACACAGAGGCCTATACTTTTAGTCATAAGTTACTGTCTTATAAAGAATGTGACAATGATTCAAAGCATAATAAGTATAGATAATCAAATGTAACTATAACAGAGCTCCATCATGGTAGTTTATGTCTTGCAGTGCCACTCCCTGAAGCCCTGTCTTTTCAGCTTGGCAGTACCATCTCTAAAGAGTTTCCAAGGAACTACAGATCATTGCACAGGGAAATTACATCTGCAGCATTGTTCTCATTGTGGCGTACATTAAGACACCCATCTGGAAAAACCCCTCAGGATCTTGCCACAGCTGTTTGCCTCAACATGCTACATGGCTGGGAGAGAATGCAGTCATCATCTCCCAGTATTCTAAATGAGCCACCACACAGATTAATCTCATTGATTCATGGGACCTACTCTGTTTGGGACTAGCAATTGGACCTGGGGTATTATTTGATACCTCTGGGGAGGAAACTTTATCAATTCTTGACTATAAGAGTGAAATAGACAAAGGTTTCCATCCTTATTTAGCCCCAAATATTAGTTTTGTCGAGTCCTGAAAAGGTCCTAGATTAGATTTCATTTTTGAATGTAATAGAATGGACATAATTTAAGCTTTTATTTGTTACAGATATATTTATACCACCGCCATTCCCAGGCCTGCAACAGTTTATCCTCTAGGCATCCTGCTTATAACCAACTGGTTTTGAAGCATCTTACTCAGGAGAACTCTTGTTTCAGATAGAGGGCGAGATCCTGCATAGGAGATATGACATACGTATATAGCTACAATCCATCTTCCAATCCAACTCCTGGAAACCTAGTTTAAACGCCAGGCAGCCACACGAAATGACAGAGTTCTCTGACTCTACCAAGCAAGGAAGTGAAGAATGATGTTTCTAGTCTTCTCATGCTAGTGAGCTGCCATGTACATAGTGGTGAAAGGAGGCTAAACTTTTCATCCTTTATCTTTCAACTTGCCAGTGCTGCAGACTTCCTTCAGTAGCTGTAGTTGTCTGGCTTTTAAGATGGGGTTGGGGGGCAATTTTGACCATAAATATTGAATAGGATGCCAGCCATAGATTTCAGTAATCATCCTGTCTAAAATTAATTCTCTTGGCATCTTAAGAATGCTTTTGCTTCCTTGCTGAACACTTTGATGTCTTCTCCAATTTGATCTTTTCGGCTTTGTGGCCAATGGCTGCTCCCTCCTACCCACTTTTTCCTACACTTCAAATGATCACATTGATTGTGAGGAAAGAGAAATGCTCTTCTCTGGTGTCTGAGATAGCTGTCTCCCTCTTCCCCCATTCCCCACTAGCAAAGAGAAAGCAATGTTGGTAGTGATTGCTGAATGATAGGGGAGGCTTTACCTGTGTGTATTCAAATATACAAATATAAACACATGCACACCAGCAACCTCTAGGCCTCAGCAGACAGATTTATACCTTTCTCTCCTTCCTTGTGTATGTATGGAAGAAAAAGAGTGCTGATGGGAGTATGTCAGTGAGTGTACACACACACACACCAGCCATCCAGCCAAAGTGATTGTGGCCCTTCTGGTGTTCTGCATGCTTGGTTTAAAATAACATTTTGATACCTGAGAATGATATTAAGTTTGTTCTCTTTTCAGCACTAGTTAGAAAATTGTTCTTATTCCTCATATTTTTTTTCTTCTTCTAAATTCCACTGCTGCAATCTGCCAGACAATGTGAAGACTATGATGATTATGATTGTGATTGTGGTCGCTTCCTGGAGGGTGAAAGAGCAATGTAGAGAGGATATCTTTGCCACTACTCAGACATTTTGGTACATTTTAGCTAGTTCTGAAATAAAGTGGACGCTTTGGATCTGGATTTGTTGGACATAAAGGTCAAATTTGAACATCCTACAGATACCACTCAGAATCCAGATTTCCCTCGTTGTAAAAGGAAGCAATAGGCAGGCAAAGAAAATAGTCTCCTCAGGTTATACATAAAGCTGAGTAAACTATTTTTCTCAGAAGACATCATCCTGTAGAATAAAGATAAAGATGAAGTAAACATTGGTCTTTTGCTTCAAACGTACATGTTCTGTCATACAACAAAATAGTTTTGCAAGTTTTAGAACTGAGCATAACTCCTATTGTTCCAACCAGTAAAAAAAATATAACGGTACCCGAGGCAAGCTCACAAAAGTTTATGTAAACCCAGTTAATTCAGGCATGTTCACTGCTTCTGGATTCACCTACTGCTGTCAAGCTGTTGTTTCTCCTGTAATGAGCCGGCGATTGTCAGTTTAACATCATTTTTAATTATAATTTTGTATTGTGAAAAAAAAGAAAAAAAGTATTATTTTATTGCTATATGACTTTCTAAACCACCCTCCATCTTTTAATTTACTTGGGCACTGAAAAAAAAAAAAAAGTATAACAAATCATGCAAATATAAAATCAGTGCCAGCATGATGTAGTGGTTTCAGTAATGGACTAGGATTCTGGGAATACAGGGTTCAAATGGCTGTTCAGCTCAACCCACTGAGTGACTTTGGACAAGTTAAACTCTCTCATTCTTTGAGGAGGACAATAGCAACCTCCTCTGAGTACATCTTGCCAAAAAGCCAAAAACAAAACATAGGGCAGGATCATCTTAAGTCAGAGTCAACTTGAAGGCATATAATGCAACAGTTGCCTTTTGCCCTAGTTGACACTCTGAAGGCAACTTCACATACAAAATAATATAATACAGTGGGCCCTTGTTATCCACTGGGGTATGGTTCCAGGACCCTCCGTGGATAACAAAATCTGTGGATGCTCAAGTCCCATTAAATATAATGGCACAACAAAATGGTGTCCCATATATAAAATGGAAAATCAAGGTTTACTATTTGGAATTTATGGTTTTTGGGAATATTTTCAAGCCATATATGCTCAAATCCATGGATAAAAAAATCCGTGGATAAGGAGGGCCAACTGTAATACAATTGGGAAATTATCAGCATGAACTGATAGGCTCAGACTGTCCCTTGACAAGACTGGGCATAGCTTTTGCCAAATGGGATTATGAACCATTAAAGCCACCTGGACTTCAAGTGATAAAGCTGAATTAAAGAGATCCCATCAAGCTACAAATTTATCTCTCATTGTAGCACAGCCTTATCTTGAATAAGTTCTACACCCAGTTCTCACATGCCAACCAGCTTCTCACATTGCCTTCAGTCTTATCGTCAGGAATCTTGTTGGGCAGATAGGGTTATGCAACCTAGATTTATGCACTTATGGCGGTGAGAAATATATGATCCCTGTGTACTTTCACAGTACATAGTGATCATAAAGTACAGGGACTATGGTACAGTAGCTTTTTACTCAAACTCATATGCCTTTTATACTTCCTAGATCATCTACATCCAGTAGAGGAGAATCCGTTTGTATCTCGGCGGAAGAATGGTGACCTGCAAGCCCTTGACAACCCAGAATATCACAACAACAGTCAAAATGGGCCACCCAAAGCAGAGGATGAATATGTGAATGAGCCATGGTACCTCAACACCTTCGCCAGCACCTTTGAGAATTCTGAGTACCTGAAGAAAAATGGGTTTCCATTGCCTGAGAAGCCCAAGAAGGCATTTGACAACCCAGGTTACTGGAATCACAGCCTGCCTCCAAGAAGTACCCTACAGCATCCGGACTACCTGCAGGAATATGGCACAAAATATTTTTACAAACAGAATGGAAGGATCCAGCCCACTGTGGCAGAGAATCCTGAATACCTCTCAGAGTTCTCCCTGAAGCCTGGCACTATGCTGCCTCCTCCACCCTACAGACACCGAAACACAGTGGTGTAAACTCAGAAGTCTTCAAGAAAGGAGGAATACATACCAGCACACTCTTTTCTCTCTCCCTCCCTCTTGCTTTTTCCTCCCTCCCTCTCTTAATTTCTCTTCTCCTTTTCTTGACAGTCCCCCCATCCTAGCCCCAGTTTGATGTCTACAAATGGAAGGATATATTTAAGTCATTTGTTCCAGGAAGCTGGAAAGAGAGAAGCACAGAGAATGAATGAAGGGGAAAGTCAGGCATTTCTCACTTTCCATGTAGCTGGAGGAGCAGGAGGTCGGACAAGCCAATGAATGCTAGTACAAGCCAGTGGCAGTGTTGCCTGCTGTCAAGCCAGTTCTCCATGTAGTGATTCAGTTTGGATGCTGCAGGGAAAGTCACACAGTGTCAATTTCTATCAGCAGGAAATGCTGAAAGCTGCTAGAGTATTCCTGGAGAAGGCAATGCCATTTTGGAGGGGAGGGGGCGAGGTTAAAAAAGGACAATTTTTATATCATCAGTGATGACATAAAACTGAGATTCAGAATCCAATTTGTTTCTTTAACACTTTTATTCTGCCTCCTAAACACAATGCCTAACCAAGCTTGATATACCCATCAGCTTCACCGTGGCCATCTAAGGAGTCATATCAAAAGATCCTAAGATCCTTGTCTTCTGCCAGTTCTCTTTCTCCATCATTTTTTGGGGTCTCTTTCCTAATTGCAGAGATCTCATTATGCCATGCTTCTGTGCATGGTACCATACATTTTCTACAGATCAATGCAAAGAACAAACATTTCAAGAGCAAAAATTATTTCAGGATCCAAATAAAATTACAAGGAGACAAGAACATCTTGTTTTTTGAGAGCAAAACACTGACCGAGATTTATCATACAACCTCTTGATCATGTTTTATACTTGTTGAATACAAAACATAGTAATTCTCCCCTCAGTTGTTGTTGTTTTTTCACCAGCTAAAATTTGGATGCTCCAGGCAACACTGAAGACTGTAGAGAGAAGGGGAGGAAATTAACTTTTTATTTTATTTTATTTTTCTCCCCTCCCCCTTTTGTGAAGTCCACCTGCTGCTAAAAGGAGGCAGGATTAGGAGGGAGAATTAAACTGGAAAGAAGACACTGGCTGGATAAAATGCACATGGCAGATCACTGGAAGATTAGTTTGCACTTAGGCTACGATTTTTTGTTTTGCCTTGTTCTCGTTCTTTTTGTTTATCCTCACGGAGAACTGTATCCTGGAATCTGAATGAAGCAATATGGAAGCGACCAGCAAAATAAAATAATTTAAAATGTAAAATGAATTATTATTATAATATATTATATATATTAAAAATTAAAAGATGACTGTGGAAATGCCAAAACAAAGTGAAATCAAGTCTTTGGAACTTCACCTGTGGGTGCTGCGACTGCTCATGGGAATACAATGGAAGAATAACTAGCATCAAGGTTGCCTCATGAAGGAAAGCAGAACAAACAAAAATGGAGTTGTGGGGAAGGGAAGGGAGGGAAGGAGTACAGGACGAACTTGGACTAACCATCAAAAGACTACTGTGAGACTGCTGTTAAAAATGATTGCTCTAGCACAAAGAAGAAACACTAAACAAGGATTTTGAAATTTGGTTTGTGCACTGCTGTTGTGTTCTCAGTCATATCTGTAAATAATTTCAAAGCTGTCTCCCAGCACTTACAAATCTTTCTTCACCTTTGGCTTTTACGTGCTAAAAAAATTATTATTATTTTTTGTTTGTTCCTTTCATGGCTGGAATTGTTATTATTATTATTTTTGTAAGCTAGAATTTTAATTGTAGCTTGGAAAGTGGAAGAGCCAGCTGGCACAAAGGCATGGAAAAAATTACCTTCATTGTCCTATCTTAATATATTTGAAGGAAACTGTCAGAGAAACAAGAGTATCACAGCCTATGCACTTTAGTATTTATTAAAATCCAGAATGGAGTATAATGGAAAGGGATTAGTGTGGAGAATTATTTTTTCTGCTTACTCTTAGCATGGAAACAAAGTAGAGATTGAAACAAGTCCGGGGTCTTTTTTCAGAATTTAAAGAAATGTATTAGAAATAAATGTTAGGGAGTGTTTTGCAATGACCCTCAGGCTTATGTCGATGAAGAAGCATAGCTCATGGGTTCAGGAGATGACACTTAACAATATTATACAGCACAAAGCCTAAACATATAGGGTAGAGAAGAATCAGGCAATGGGACCTCCAGGTCCTGGTGTGGTTTCACATTATTCGTACTTGGACCAGTTCAGATTTGGACAACACGTTACTATAAATTTCATGGCAATTGGTGCACTCAGGCAAAAACAACATATTGGTGTTCTCCATGTAGTAGATTTAGATAAAAATGACATTTGGATAGCCACTGTGATTCATCAAACTGGTTTCATAACTTCAGTAGGAAAGATTGGATGGTTTAGGCTGTTCTGAAAATGGCAAGCTGAGAGGTGTTAGCTCAGAGTTTCTTAAATAATGGCCCATGACTCCTATGCAGGTAGCCTATAGAAATAATACAAATATCATTCATTTATCAATATTTTAAAATTAAGGCTGGATTAATAAGCAGGCTAAAAAGGCTCTGGTTATGGTGCTGTTAGAGTCTCGGGTGGTTTTTTTTTGGGGGGGGGAGGAGGTACTAAAACATTTTCCAGTTAATAGGAGTCTTCCCAATAGCCTAGTCTAGAACCTGTTGTTTTCATACTACCTTCTTGTTTGAAGTGAGTATGCCAGCAATTAATGTTATTAAAACATGGAAAGGTTATGCACACATTTGGTTTTCTAAAACAACAACAAAAATGTTAAGTACCATTTTTAAGTTGTCCTCTGGAAGGAAAAAAACAAATCTGAGAAGTATTGCTTTAGCTGTATGTGTGTGTGTGTGTGTGTAAAGAGAAAAAGAGAGAGCCTTTAAACCCATCAGGGCTTTAAGAACAATCTACAACCAGACCTTAAAAGAAGTTTAAAAGAATAAAAACAGGATATTTAGCTACTTATATTCCTCTTTCATCTGATTTACATTTATGGCTATATATATGGTTTTGTAGCATGTGCATATAGTAAGTAAATATGAACAAAATTTTCCCTTTAAACACTTTTTTCCTGGGATCTGAGCTATTATTTTATGTACCCTAGAGCCTAACTTGTTGATTCCCATATTTTCTGAGGCCTGCAAATCCTTCTCAGCAGCACCGGCTCTTACTGCCATTGGGATCTTCCTATCCTAGATTGTTGTGGTGCTCAGTTTCTCTTGTCTTTGTTCCAGAAAGGTGGCTAGACAGTCAACAAATCATACTTTTTTTCCCTTTCAACACTGGCTTTAGAAAAACTCACAAGAACTGGAAGTGAATTTAAGACTTTTTTTTAAAAAAAAATTATGCCATTGGATTGCAGCCTGAGCCATCCCTCCTAGGGACACAGAGATCTAGGAAACCAACATATTTTCCATTGTAGTAAAAGGTGCCACTTAGTGCAATGGATTGAGCTTTGAGTGACAAATTGACTCTTTCGCAGCCCATTTTAGTGGCATTATGTATATCTTATACCTTTGAAACAATTCCAAACTATGCATTTGTGAGAGCAATTTTTTAAAAAAAAACAACAAAACCCTAAATGAATGAATGAATCAATCAAAATGGGCCTATATGTTGTATGAACTTCTTCAGGCTTAAAACAATAATGTATTTCTAGCTATGTTTCCTTAAAGAGTAGGCAGGGTAATCCCTAAATTTATCCTGCCAGTTAAAATTCTGCTTGTAATGTATTAGGCTGCCCACTAGTAAAATTACATTTTAGGAGATACTTTTTTTCTTAGCTGTTTCATAATATTTAAGCATTATTTAAACTAGTATAGAAGAATAAATTGTGGCTTTCTCCAACAGATGCTTAATCTGAAGTATCTGAATATAACTTTCAAATAGAAGAGGGGCTTATTGTTGCTATGAGACCTCCCTGTTGTTTATGCAGCTTCTCCCACAGTATTGTTTGAGCTATCAAAATTGCATGGCACACTGTAGTATGAAAAAGAGGACTATCCATAAAACAGTGTTTGGTATCAAAACAATAACATGATGGAAAATAGTGTAGGTTATTCTTTCAGCGCCCATGCATAATTCCCAATTGCCAACGACAGAAATACAGGAACTTCAAAACACTCAAAAGCTCCATAAGATCAAATATTTTTATATTCTTTAAGGGTTACCAGAATAAAAACTGGAGGAGCTCCTGTGTTTTTAATGGTGGTGCAGAAGAGGGAATTTCAGCTGCTGAAATTCCCTCTTCTGCACATAGAAGAACCTTCTTTGGTTTTCAGTGTGGCAACCCTAGACTGCTTATAGAAGTCAGAAGTATTTTGCTTCCTTCTCGCAAGAGGTGGGGAGATAATACTTGGCCTGATCCAGAAAGTGTTTTCTTTTAGTTCTTCTAAACTCTTTGAAGAGACTGTAAAGCAGGGCTTCATACAGCCCTCCAGATAAAGTTGGATTGCTGTTCCCAGTATCCCTAGCCAGTCTCACCAGTGGTAAAGAATGTTAAAGTATTGCCATTTGGCAACATCTGGAGTGCAGCATAAGTCCCACCCCTGCAGTAAATGAAGGCAAGATTTAAATCATCTTCTCATTAATGTTAAAATAATCTGCCCCTAAAGAGAGAGGTGGGGTGGAGGAAAATATTCTATGTGTCTTCACATATATGTGTGATCATGGAGCCTCCACTGGTTTATATGCCATGATCCCTGAGGCAAAGGTATGGTAGTTCCTCTGGGTCTTAAATGTCATAGGTCTTGAGAAAGAAATATATGTCTGAGTAGCACACATGGAGTCCTGAGTGTCCTATAAAGATGTGAACAAAATGTCCTATATGTTCAACAATGTGAACAACAACAACAACAAAAAATCACATTCAAGGGTTAGTTTGCATCTCCCCCGCCAGTTCATCGCAACCAGTGACATGAGAAATGTCAATAGAAGCCAAATGCTGTATATGATGTTAACTTTTACATTTTGTTCCCAATAGAAAATCAAAACCAAAACATTGCACAATGTATAACAGCTGAAAACTGGAGTCTGAAAAGAGATTGCAAAGCAGCCCATCAACATATCTTAGCATCATGCTGCTAATCAGAAAAAAAATGAACCTCTTTGTGTGTGTTGTTTTTGGCACTTAAAAAAACAACAACAGAGTAATAGACAGCATAAAGAGCCCCCTGTCCAGCCTATAGCAGTATCTCTTCATTTCTTTTTTACCCCTAACATATGGATTGCTGCTGCATACTTGACTTTTAATTTTTGGAGAATTTAGGCCAAAATCACCTTGATTCTTCAAGGTAAAATCCAAGTGATGACTTGGGACCAAACTACGCATTATGACAAGAGATGCATCTGCATCTCTCTCAAATATTTGCAAATAGTAGAGGTGTGTGAGCAGTTTTGTTCATTAACTGAAAGCAAACAAACAGTGAAAATAGGAAGAATGAACAGGCAAAATGAGTAAATGGAAAGAAAGGAAAGGGTTAGACCCATGGGCCCAGGACATGTTTTTCATCTTCATAGCTGTTTTTTGCTCATGCTGAGTAGCGACACTTATATACCACTGTAAAAACACCTCCAACCACTTTTTCTGATAACAGAGCACCAAACATTAGAATGTCTGGAAGACGTTTAAAATCAAGCAGGTTTCACTTGGCATTGACAGTTCCCTTGTTCTATGCTGAGCAAATCCAGGTTTGTTGCATGACTAGATGCATAAATGTGATGAGGGTCTACTAAAGGTGCAGACAGCTAGCTATTTTTCCAAGTTGTCTTTTGCCAGCCCATTTTGGGAAGCAACTGAAGAAAGGGGAAATAATCTGTTTCAGAAGTCCAAAATGCAAATGCATTCTTAGTACAGTTGCAGTTTTTATCCTACCCTTAAAAAAAAAAGCTTATTCTCTAATAACCAGCATGCCTCTCTTTAAATGCATAACAGCTACTGTGTGGGATGATTTCATTGAGATCATGCTGTTAGAAAGACAACAGGGTAAACAAAATTTCCAGTGTAGTCTTCTCAACGGTTGCACCTCTGCTGTGAGAATGCTGTCCTCGGGCAAGATGTCCTCCTGTTTGTGTTGTGATGCCCTGTTAGCAGTGCCAGCTGCGTCGCATCCTTTAGATTAAAGAAAATATCCCCTGCCACTTTGGAAGTCACAGGTATCGATACTGGCCAATTTGTGAAGAACGGTTTGAAAAACAGGGAATACCCCACTAAAGCATTTTTCTAGTTAAGATCAGAGAGGAATCTTACAAAAGTGAGAAGGATGGAAATAATTGACAGTTCCTTCAAGCAAGGACACAGCAAACCAGCCAAAACATACCTCAGTACTTCCTTAAAGCTAATGAGACCTGAACTTTGGCTATGGTGGGACATGATTTGAGCACTGCTTGCTGCAAGAAAGTGAGCTCTTTTCAAAATCCAGTTTATTAGACTATTGCCTTGTTTTGGCCTTTACGCAAATGCAATGCATGTGCATTTCATGTTTTTCATTATTTGGGTTCTAGATCCAAAGGAAACACCAAAAATTACATCGTTCAAGGTGTTCTCCAAAACTACTGCTCATAACAAGGATTAAAAATGACACACAGTTTGAGAAAACTAACTTGTTTTAAAAAGATATTTGGGGAGCTATCAAATACTTAATGAAAAATGACAGATGTTTGGAATTTTCCAGTCAGTCCATGAATATGGCAAGACAGAAAAGTAGGGGGCTGAAACCCTTACAATCATAGACTGACATTCTCTTTAGTAGTAATTTTCTTTGTGGCTTCACAGCATAAATATCCTTTTATTATGTGTTATTTAACTATATTTACATTTAAAACTCCTCCCTTTCAACCAGAAGAGTTAAATTGTTATGTAAATATATAAAAAGAAGTTTAATCTACAGTTGGTAACAAAGCCATCTAAAAGGAAATGCCCTTTAGGGAAATATTTGGATTTTAGATTTCCTTGAGGTCTTATCTCTTTTCCTCCCCACCTACTCTCTAGGCTATAACATATATGCTTTTGTGACCTGATCCCCCCCCCTTTTTTTTACAATATACTGAAATTTGTAAATTTAGATTTGTGCTTTTCATGTTGCTCTTTGTTTTAAAAATGTCCCTTCCATAATTAAGTCCTTTCCATTTATACTTCCCACTACTGCTCATATTGAGAAGTGACAGCAGTGCAAAAATGACTGCTTTTTAAAAATCACAGTACTTCCACTGTAGGCATTAATTTAAGTAAGTGTCATAATATTGCTTGAAATTATTGGTATTCAACCGATCTGTATTTAGGTTTGCCACACACTAAATAAAATCAAGTTAAAATAAGAAGAAAGTCATAGCCTTTAAACCATTGAGCGTTATACAAGTGGCACAAGTGTTCAGGCATATGATAAAATAAATCAGATTCAGGCAGTTCTCTGATACATTAAGGCTGAATGGATTAAGAAGCACAGGCACTATCTCTACATCAGTCTTCCCCTAAATTTATACCAGTTTAACTGCCATTGGTCTAAAGCCTATTGTTACTCTCAAGTAAAGCAAAACCATTGAATCAATTGTATTTACCTAGATGTTGACTACTAATCTTTCAACAATTGATTCAATGACTCTAGCCTCAGGAGCCAGCATGATGTAGTGGTTTGAGCACTGGACTATGACTCTGGAGACTAGCGTTCAAATCCCCATACAGCCATGGATACCCATTGGGTGACCTTGGACAAGTCACACTTTCTCAGCCTTTTTATTATTAAAGTATTTAATAATTAATTAGTATTAAATTAACAAGGGACAACTAGAACTGGTCACTCCTCTGCACCCAAGTCTCTACCAAGAAAACAAAAAATGAAAGTTGGGATTTCTCATGATGATCAATCATATGTATCTAAATTTGCTTTTTCTTTCAGATTCCATGTATTATGCTAAAATAGTTATAAAGAGTTTGTTTTATGGGGAGTTGGATTTTTTCCAGAGCTCTTGTGTTTTAAAGACAGTACTTGGTGGTGAGTTATTAAATGAAAGTCAGTAAGGAGATTTTGACATTACCTGAGTAGGATGTGAGGTAGGGCATGAGAAGGAACAAGTAACCCTATAATGTTCAGAGGTCATGTTCCCAGAATTCAGCCTTTTTACTTTCAGACCCTAGTTGCCAGTTCTTGAATTAATTTCTAATGTACAAACTAGAAACTTGGCTTTCTTTTCTTTTTTTAAAGGAGCAATCGTAGATTCTTACAAACCAATCTCCTGCACTAAATTCCATATTCTATAGGCATGAATGAAAAACATAGGAGATGATTACACTGAGAAATACTCCCAATATAGATGTAGGATTGAAACTCAAAACCGGGTGTTATCGCATTCATTGTCGACCGGGTGAGTGCAACCCACAACTGCACTTATCCAGCAGTTTTTCAAAAACAGCAAGCTCCAATTTTTGAAAAGCCACTGACTGGATAAACATGGCTGGGATCTCAGCTGCAGATGGGTTGCACTTAGTGATGTAAAGAATATTCATCAAAATTCGATAAACAGAAGAAATTTCTGTTATTTGAAGATTTCGAAAGCTTTTTAAAGAGAAGAAATTATGAGCACTTCTTGATCAATGAGTACGAATTTTGATTTTTAATTCGATGACCAGGATTTGAGTATTTTGCATAAGCAAAGCTACCATTCATATAGGGTTTTTCTGGCAGAGGAATGTTCTTTAACCTCTGCCAAACTTCCTTTTGACATGCTAACTGAGTTTGAAATGCCAGGTAATTAGTGTAAATGTACACCCCCCCCCTTGTCTTTTATTTTCATTCGTGAAATTTATGAAAAATACTTCTTGGGAGAGAAAAAATAACCTTTTGAAAGTGGGACTTTTGAAAAGAATGTTTTTTAAAAAGAAAAATCGCATGTAGTTCTCGATGGGAGAGAAGAAGAAAAAAATGGTTTGTCACAACTGCCTGGCCATCGGTTAGTAGAATAATCCCCAAATTTGAGTTTTCAATCCCACATCTATATTGGAAATATTTCTCAGTGCAATAATCTCCACAGCGGACTGTAACATAAGGTGAACGTAAGACTGAGAGAGGATGAAAGAGAGATTGAGGGAAAGAGAGAGAGATGGGAAATCAGGGTGATAATGTTAAGCATTTTGCTTTTAACATATAGGAAAGGCTAACCATCCAACAGGATGTGGTAGGCACTATTCAGGGTTATGGAATGCACTCAAAGGTGGGCCAGCTCAAATGTGTCTTTCATGTACTCCTAAGGAAAAGCACCTTTGGATAATTGTAATAAGCAATGATGGCAAGCAGTTTCTCTCCATTTGCATGAAAAGACCGCTTGGGTTATCATCCATAAGCATTCCAAAGACTAAACCATTTTGGAAGGATAACCACAGTAACAAACTGTGAATGGTATTTTATAAGTGTAGATATGTAATCCATTATTTTGAAGTGAGGTACTATGAAATATGTAGCATAAAAACGGTACTGCTGTTAAATGGGTCGATAATTAAACTGAGCAGCTGTGTAAAGAGGTACGCTAACTTTGAATGCAGGGAAAGGAAACGATTCTTTGGAAAAGAAAAAATGTATTATCCAATTGAAAGAATCATTGGAGGTTTCTGTAGTTATTCCTTTTGAAATTGGCAGCCACTTTTTTCTGTTCATGTGTGAACCTGACCGGATGAAAGCCACTACTGTTGTGGAAGAGAGAGCATAGTTTGATCTACAAAAGCAGCAACAGTCTGCACATTAACAGTAGCTTCCCAGAGTCTGTATACATGTGCTGCTCACAACTGTCAATGGGACTAAATTTGCTTACATCCAAATAGTCTGTCTTAACTGAATTATGCATGAAACACAAAGTCCTTAACAATGTCTATGGTCCCTACCTTGTTGTCTTTTCCTATGCCAAAATATTGTTTGTTTGTTTCTGGTTGTTTTCCTGGTTATCTCTCCCATGTAGAAACAAATGAGTGCAAAACAAGATGAATTTGTAGGTTGTTCTTCTCTTTTTCCTTTTAAAAGTTTGACTACAAGCATGTCATGCTAGAGGAGGATAGCAAATGTTTAGGATTCCAGTTATTTCACTGTGTAATGGCTGTTAAACCTTGCTTCCCTTTAAACTCATCCACATTAGCTTCAATTTCATCATAGTTAAGAGGAAACAGGAGTTTAAAATGCAAAGCAGAAAATTATTTTTAGGTATAGGATATTTTTGCCAGATTTGAAGCCTGTGAGAAAGAGATTCAATTTAAAAAAAAACACCCTTCAGTCATCTCCCCTCCTGATTAATATTCTCGATTGTGTCATTGAATAAAAACTTACTATAGAAACCACTTCCATTTTTAAAATGTTAATTTGATGATCCCAAATCTTGGTTCCAAAGCCAATCTTTTCGTCTCATCCATAAGCCAGCGGAGACTTCAAACAATTTTGACCCAATGAAGCTGGTGTGTCTGAGTTTTTGCTAGCTTTACTCAAAATATTATTTTGGACACAAGATTATGGGGAAGCTCACACTACAGACAAGTGTCTAACAATTGCTACAGTCTTGATTTGGTGGGGGAGGGATGGGAGAGATTTTAATTTCCTCGTCTCAGTCTTCCTTTATTATTAACATGGGCAATATATGAGAATAAAGTACATTATGACCCCATATCCATGCGACCTGTATCTGCGGTTTCACTTATGCACACCCCCCCAAAAAAAGTTTTCTCTAAGCATTTCCTAGGTCCTCCAGTGTGTTTCTGTGGTATACTTCTGGTGGACGTTGACCAGAGTCATGCTGAAGGACCTAGATATGCCTAGAGAGGTATTTGTCTAGGAATCTCTAGGTCCTCCAGCACAACTCTATGGTCAATTTCCACTGGAAGTCATTCATTTCAATAGAGTTCACTATTATTCATAGTTCCATGTTTCGGTGTTGAATCTGGGAACATATCCCCCATGGATGTAAGGATCATACTCTACATTAAGGAAGGATAACCATGGCAATGCTGGGGGGTTATTGCCCCCGGCACCTTCTGCAGGCAACACTAGACCAAAAATGACCAAATGTGAACAAGAATTGAAGGTGGGGATCAAAAGTGGAAGGGACAGAGCATCCATTTGTAGTTTTGATTTTGGGAGGGAGGTTATCCCAGATGGAAGGTTATGAAAAAAACTGCTCCTTGGAGGCATCCATGAACAGAATAACAAAAACAATAAAAATATTGTTGTCATTATTATTGACTTTATTTTGGCATGGGGAGCACTAGGGTGGATTCAGTGGGACCTGTATGTGGCTCTAAACCATTCTTTCATCACCTCTGGTGTACCTAAAGTCATAGATTTGCACTCCCATCTCTTATTAACTCTCTCCCAGGGTAACAACATTTGTGGCTGACTCAAATCTGGCAAAGCTGCCAAATCATTTCTACTGCAGCATCTCCCCAGGATTTGGTTCCAATCAAGGTTTAGGTGTTTTCTTGCCTTCTTGATGCCACTGTTTAAAATGCAAATAATAAAAGACCTTTATCTTGTGAAATGCCATCCAAGAGGGGATGGTACCTCCATGTATTACTGTGGGTTCTGCATCCCCATTTCATAGGACACCTTGCATTCAGAGTTAGCTGCCTTTTTTGAAACAAAATTTAAAAATAAAATCCTACTGTATGTTAATTTGAAAATGTGAATAGTATTTTTATAGCTTGTTAAAGACATGGCTAGTTGCATATTTAAATAAGGATAATGTAGCATTTATTTTCCTTGGTGGGCATCATTCTTTGGAACATAATTGTCTTAAGTTTGATTTGTATATAGGTAATTGGCTTGTGATTCATCCTTTCTCCTGCCCCCTCTTACTTCACAGACCCCTTCCCCATCTGTTTCTCTCCTTGCAGGTTTGATTGGAGGTCTCATTTTGACATTCTGTGTGATTCTGTGTTAGCACTATTGTGGTGTGTTCAACCTCCTGCACTTGCTTACACAGTAGGATATTACCAGTCGTGTGTGATGTAATGTTACTTTATCCTTTAGTCCTTTTCCCCATCTTTCAGCTATGAAGGATTATGCACTGTTAAATTGACATAACTGACTTTTGTTAATATTACTAGCTACATATATATTTTAGTATGATTTCCCTCCCCCCCCCTTTTTTTTTTTTGGAAGACTGCAGAGAAATCAATGCCTCTTTCTTTCTTTACCTTTTCCTTTTATGTGATTAAGACTGTTGTTTTTCTCCCCCTGTATTCCCTCCCAAGAACCTTGCCAAGGTTGCTTGGAAATACAGATTTACCTGTTTGTTCAGACAAATGTAGATTGCAACCTGCTTTAGCTTCATCCTACTCCGATCATCCCAGCTGAACAATTTGAAAAATGTTCTGCTTTTTTGTTACATGAATCTGTCAGAAATATATTTTTAATTTAATATAAATGAAATTCAATAAAATACAAAACAAATACTCCCTTGTGTGTGACTTTGGCGTGTGTCCCCAGCCACTGCTGGCTCTAACAATAACAAAATTCAACATTGCATAGATTGAATACACTGGTGTCGTACGGTTCATCAAAATGGAAAAAGCTGAAGGAGGTATCTATGCAGAAACACCACTGAATACACCAGATTGAATATGGGAAAGGGCTCCTGTACCTTAAATTATTAATAAATGACAGAGCATAAAGTTTTACTAGGCAGAACTACGCAAGATCTTCACCTTCACCTTCTGAACCCCACATTTATCTCCCCAACATGGCCATTTACTGGCCAGTAGAGACAGGAAGGGGTGATGGTACCAAAATACTGTCCAACTCTGTTCCTATAGTTGGACACACAGCTAAGACGTGTCCTCTGTGACCCCTTGGAAGTCAGAGGTTCAGTGAGTGCTATGGCATAGGACCCTTCTCCTGTGTTCAACCACACAACCCATATCCCTTAGCCAAGGGGAAATGCAGCAAATCTTTGGTTCCTAGCTGCCTTGAACAATTTCACTTATTTTGTGTGACATATTATATTTTGAGGAGACCCTTTCTCCATATTTTAGTCATTTTCTTACCTTTTTAAGATGATTCCCCCCCCCCTTTTACAAGGAATGGAAAATTAACATGGTCTGTGACAAGCAACATGGTCTGTGACAAGGAACATAAAAAGTGATTAATTTCCAAACATAAATCACAACATCAACAGGAATTGGGATGGGGGCTTCAAGGGGAGCATATAACTCATTAGTCATGATCCTGTTAGAACAGAAGTGTTTATTTCTCTCCCCCTGTGCCCACACACAGACTTTTATGCCAGCTTCAGTCACCAAGAGAATTTCCAGCCATCAAAGTTTTATCTGGCATTTAGATCGAAAGCCCCAAATCCTGTTCACCATAGTTGCAAAATGTAAAATCACAACCCTGTAGCTACACTGGAGTCACTGTGTCACACTGTTCCACAACTGGTTGTATAGAGGGTGAGATGGCCATGCAATCTGTGATGCGATAGACAATCCAGATCCCCTTATGCACTAAGAAGGTCACTTACGAAACCACCTAAACTGTGCTTCTGATTGCACAATAGTTTGTGCTGGCTTGAGTGTGCCTGAATTGGATGCTGAACTTAACCCAACTTCTAAAAAAAGTTCAACTGCTTATGTAACAGTATTTACACCTATGTGCAGTCACAGAAGGATTCTACCCAAAAACCTATCAATAGATTCACCCACATCTTTGGAAATAAAGTTTGGCAATGGCAGAATTACAAGAAACAGTTTTACTGTGCTGTCAAATAAGAGAAAGGTAATTGTTCATCAGATTAGGGAAAGATTGGATTTAGCTCAGACTTTACTCACCCATTCTGCTTCCTAGCACCCTCTACTATATCCTCAGACCTGCTGTCTCTACTCTTTACTTTTTCCATATTACCAATATGTGCTACATATAAATATTGATTGACTATACAATAATTAAGAAGGGTAACGTGAAAATAATGATGGTGTCAGCAACAAGCTAAGTTCTGGGTGTGGAAGGAAGAGATTGTGATAGGCCTGGCATTGGACACTTAGCTGGAAGAAGCATATAAAACCATAGGACATCTTAGTCCCATAGAACTGACTCGAACTTCTGCTTTTTGTGCAAAGTACAAAAAAGCCAAACACAATGAAACAACTGCAATAAATTTGGTTATGAGCTATGCTAGACACTGTTTTGTGAACAAATTGATGCCTATACATTACTTCTAAACTGCAAGCACTTCAAGATTCAACTGGCAATTCATGGACCTGGCTGGGAGCTGCTTTTGTGTATTACTTCTTCATGGAAGATCTTTTGCCACATTCATTTAACCTTTCCTATCTAGGTACACCTCTTATCCTTGCTACTCTTTATCAAAATGATTTTAAAAATGTGGGAGGGATAACTGTGCAGAAAACCATTGATAAAGACTGGTAGGTTCTCATAAACAAATTTCTCCCCAAACTCTAATATTATCAACTACTTATAAAATGGATCCCATTGATTGGAAATGATTTACAGAAATATCTGCATCTTGTCTGTTGTGTTTCCTAAGGGAGAAAGCAGAGAACTAAAATACCTTCAGAATGGGCAACTCCGGAAAGTCCTGCAGTGAGGAAAATATCTCCCACTGGGGCCCACCAGGAGTTGCAGAGATTGCTTAAATTCCAAAAAGAGGGGGGGGCACTGGAAAGAGTAGAAGTCCCCTTCTCGTTATGAAAAATTGGTATTTTTGAGGGGTTGGGTTAGGATCCAGATCCTGTTTTGAAAAAAGAGTTGCTGCTCCTGGAGGCCTTCAGGGGATGCAATTCACTACTTTTATGAGCAGAAAAAGGGCAATCTGAAGGGTCAAGAGAGGTTGAAGTCTACAAAACTTCATGAAGGACTTCATGAAGTCCCTCAGCCATACATTGCCCATCACTGCCCCCTTGAATACAAACAGCTACAAACCGACCTCACCTCTCTTTTACCCCTCCCATCATTAGTATTAGTTTATACTTAGAAAGCCATCTCATGGGTTGACAAAAGCCCAAACAGAGGTTCACCTCCACCCATATGGGACTAAATTAGGGGCGGTGGTGTTGCTGTACCTTTATGCCATGCCCCCAAAATCCCTGCACACCTCTGACTGCTTTTTAGATCATCAAAACATGTTCAGTGCAAAGGTCTGACAAGGGCCACATATGTATATTTGGCTAGAATTTCCAGTGCAGTTCCCATGATCTGAAATCCTGATATGGTGTCTCCACCCATCCTGCCCTTCCATTTGCCTTCCTGCCTCCATAGGGCTAAAATCTACACACAGTACATTTTACAGTTCTCTTGCCCAGAACTGTCTACTTGTAAAGTCAGTATACCTCCCCTGAGATGAATTTGAGTTGTTCTGATTCCACTGATGGGGATTCTTATTCTCTAGCCATCCAGCTTTTTGAAAGGCACAGTATCTTTTTAGAGTTGGGTTTTCTCCCATTTGCTCACAAGAAATGAACACAATGTAGAACACCATCAAAACATATGGGTTGGTATCCTGTTGGTGAGTTACGCAGGCCAAGTCCAACTTAAGTCTCTCTACTTTAATTTCTGGTTGTTACAGAGGTTGTAATCCTCTACTTCACTCACAGAACAAACAAAATGTCCCAGTAAACTCAACTTTTGCCTGTTTTACAGCCCTGACATGGCCATATACTGAATGATGGAGGACAAGGAATATCTGTGAAACATCTGGCTGTGTTCCTGTATTAGATGCACAATCATCTTCTGTATAAGATCCCTGGGAGGTCCCAGAGGATTCTTTTAGCCCTTGGCCACCTGATGTTTCTCAGGGAGGATGCAAAAGGTGGATTTATAAGCATATGAAGAATCGAGGATCTCAGCCAGGATCTCAGACTGACTGAGACTGATGTAAAAATCAAATTATGGCCTCCAGTGAACAATGAATTGGACTCAGACTAAATCTCCTTTCTCTTGTTTATATATGTGTATGTTTTCATGCCCGGATTTATGTAGAGCATTTCGATAAATGTTGCATCTGCTTGATGTTTTCCTCAGGATTGGGTGTCTTTTTATTCAAACAAAGAGCGACACTTCAAGCGTTCTGTTTACCTTTTCCTGCATGCTTCTGTGTTGTTTGTTCCTGATTGTTGCCTCATTGCAAAGCGTTCCATGGCTGCACTCCTGATTATGCGGCTTCTGATAGTTCATTCTGTTTGTAATTTCCAGTTGCCATCTGGCTTTGTTGTACACCACAATTAACCGTAGGAAATATGAGGTCTGTTAAGAAAATGAGAATTTAGCAAACTTTTCCCAGGGATTCTGCTAGGAGATATTTCTTTCTGCTGTTCACTCATGAGAAGGTGCACAGGCTATATCTACTTAGGAAAAGTAAAAAGAAAGAAAGAGAAGAAAAGAGGAATTCAATCTCTGAAAAGGAAGACCAAAGAGACTGATGTAAAAATCAAATTATCTTTGCCTGAAATCCCATTTCTAAGCATATATGCAGATTTAAGGCAATTCATTAAATTCCTCTTTCATTTATTCTCAATTTTTGCAAAGTAGTATCTTCCCAAGTAAACCAGACCACCACCCAAAACAAATTACTCTCTCTAGAGTCTCCAGGCCTGATAGCCATACTTCCCAGAATACTCACAGGACTCTACAAGGCTGAGTTGTCCCAGTTCATCCCACCCCAGTTCCCAAATCTGTTGCAGGTGAAGTAAGAGGCAAGGAAGGAAAGCCATATGTGGAGAAACTTATCAATTCCTTTACTGAAGCTGGGAAACCTCTGCAGAGGGCAGAGGCTGAAGTTCAGTTTTCACTGAACTCCCATTAGATTTCAGTGAACTGAACATTGCTTTTGGGAGGGCTATCTGTTAGTTTAATGCCTTTGCAATTAGAATACAATTGCATGCAGTTCTTTAAGTTAACTAGTTGACCCCATTGCTGATTTCCCTGGAGTTAAAGATGGAGAAACAATGAAGGGATGGGCAACTTCATTAGCCATATACAGTACCCTCATCATTCTGTCCATTTCATATGAGACAGGAGGTTGTGGTTGGGAAACTATTGTTAAGAGCAGTGCACTGGGTTTACTGGTCTGGTGAGGGGAGGTTCTTCCAGGCACTGCAGGATCTTGCAGACTGAATATTTTAAAAACAATTAACCAGAGGCCCAGTGACAGTGGAATGCACTCCCTGGGAGTGTGATATTGGCCCGGTACAGACCGCCACTTTGCAGCAGCCTGGGCCTGAAATTAGGGTGAGGGAGAGCGGAGCATCCACACGTTCCTGAGCCATACCATGTAACAGACATCCACATGTGGGCCGCCATGATGATGTACGCACAGCGGCACATCCAAACGGCATCACACCACACATACTTCATCGGTGCATGAGAGGCAGCAATGGTGCCCTGCACACACACTAAAGGGAATCTGGCAGGAGCGGGTTCTTTTTAGGGCTCCCAGAGGCTGCATGGTTTGAATGCTGCTGGGAAGAAGGGGCATCTTGTTTCCCTTTTCTCCCCATCTGCCAAGCCCCATTGTCTCCTTCCTTGGAGGTATTTAAACAGAGGCTGGATGGCCATCTGTTGGGGGCACTTTGATTGTGTATTCCTGCATGGCAGGAGGTTGGACTGGATGACTCCAAGTGAGAATGAGGTAAAAAGGAAGAAGTCAGGTCAATTTTGCTGCTGATTTTGCAGCAAAATAATTTTTAAAAAGCAACAGCTGCAGAAACAAACAGAACAGTTTATACTCAATTCAAACTGTTTCTCAAAGTAAAGGAGGGGGAAATGGCATGGAAGTTAAAACCTTACTCTTGAGCACTCTAATGCTGCGTCCACATTGCAGAAATAATCAGTTTGACACCACTTCATCTGTCATGACTCAAGACTATGGAATTCTGTGGGTGGTAGTGTCATGGCCAGCCAAGAGTTGGAGTCAGAGAATGAGGAGGAGGACATGGCTCCTCAGGAGCAAGAGGAATTGGAGGCTAAGCCAGGTCCCAGTTCTGCCATGCCAGACCCTAGCCCTGACAGTTCAGCCCCAGGAGGGGAAGCACAGCCAGGCTCTGGCACTGTGGAGCTCCCTTCAGGGGCTTAGCAGATGAGTGTAGGCTCCAGGGAGGAATCTGGCTTGGAGGTTATCTCCTTTAAGGAATGAAGGCATGAAAGTGCTTGCTTACACCGATCCTGCAGGCTGGCTGAGAAACAAGCTCATAATAAGGCTCAGCAGATACCAGGCAGGGTGTTGGCTACTTAAACACCTGTGAGAGGCCATCTCTTTGCCAGAACTTATTGTAAGTCTCTTGGTGTGACTGTGTGCTGGCTTCATGTCTCTGGAACTCTGGTTTGCCTTGACTTGGAATGATTTGAATTTTTGCTGCTTTCTCCTTGCCCTGACATCGGACCGGACTGACTTCTGTGATTGCCCCAACCCTGACCTTGGCTCTGGCTTTTGGACTACTCTTTGGATCATGTTTAGGCTTGTGGAACTGACTTATCAGCTATTGTTGGTGAGTGCTGGCCGCAGTCCGGGACAGGTAGTTTCTGGTTGCATCAGAGCTGTCTCACAGAAGTACAGTTCTGAGAATTCCATAGCACTGAGCCATGGCAGTTAAAGTGATGTCAGACTGGTTTATTTCTGTAGTGCGGATGCAGCATAAGAAGGATATAGCTATTCTTAACAGACTACAGAATAAAATACACACTTAGATTTTCTACTATCTGATGTGAAAAAAAGCCTGCATGACTGAAGATCAGAGCAAGGAAGCAGTGTGTGAGAGTGGCTCTCTCACTTGTCTCTGTCTTTAAAATCTTCCTTACTTGGGGGCTGTCTCCTAAAAGTGGGGTAAAATATGACCACCGTGTTGTTCTATGGAGGGTTCAAAAACAAAAACACATGCCTACAAAGGGCAGAGGTGAATGTGCCCTTCAGGCACTGATAATGATTCTGAGTGGAACCAAACAATGGGCTGCATACACAAGACAAAGCCAATTAAGTATAGACATTGACCTTCTTTCATATCCAAATGGATTGCCCAACACCTCTGAAAGCTGCACAGTACTTCACAATGGACTGTGTGCCAATCTGAACCAGTCTGGCTGATTTCCATTCAGTGGAGGTAGACGAAACAAGCACTGATTGTAATCTTGAATGAAACCACTTTTTTGTTAGCAGGAGGGTGAGCTGTAGGGAAAATCCAATTTGTACTAGAATATGGTACAAATTAGAAATTCCTTACAACCCACCCAAGGGAACAAGGCTACAAGCCCTACGCTTGCGGACTCTGCCAACAGGAATCTTTCATGCCTTATGTATCAAAATCTGATATTTATATTCATTAATCATAACTCATAACACTATAGTCTGTCCTGTTAAGATAAATGGATTCTGTCCAGAATGCTCAAAAATTAGCTCTAATTACATATCTAGCAATAGCAATAGTAGTTTACATGTTTATACTGCTTCCAATACTGCTTCTATACTACTTCTATACTGCTTCTATACATTTTTATACTGCTTCTGCATTTTTGTGTGATACAGAAGTCCATATCCAGCTGAAGCTTGTAGAAGCAGCATTGCACATATGGTGCCTTTGTAAATGTGATGCCAGTGTGCATTGCAGCTACAGATGTACATTGAGCATTGCACTCATGTATCTCACATTTGTTTGTACATTTAGTTACAGAGTGTTGCAATTCACTCATTCACAATTAGCACATAACTCCAGAGGTGTAAAGTGCACTCCACTTCCTTAATGTAGGGCCTCAACAATCATTTTTCACTAAATCTCACTGTTTCTTAGACAAATGAACTTCCCCCCCTTAATTTAAAAATATTTAAGTATTATATACTTTTATTAGTATAGTCTGTAATTTAGGATGTAACTATGCTCAGCGTACTTACATGGTAAGAAAATTCCTGCCTCATCTGTCCCCTGAGAGAATTCGCCCATGAGCTAGCAAAGATTAGATTAAACTGGAAAACCACTTAATTTAAATGCTTCTATTTGTATATGTAATGTTAAACTTGATAGGCTGAGTAGCAATAAATAAACGTCTACAGGAATGAAGTCCCATTGGTTTTGATAGGGTCTACTCCTAGGGAAGTGTGGCTGCAGGATTACAGCCTAAAGGTACTGTATTTGTGTGTTGGGCCATAGACCTTGCCAGAAAACCTGAATAAATTTCCTTTCTCCTCCTTTGAATTATGTTACATCAATCTATTCTGAGAACATTCTTAGAAGCCACTGGCATATATATATATATATATATATATATCTTATGCTTTATAATTGCAATGTTCTTCCAAGCCTTGCCCACAAAGTTCAGGGACAGAATTCTAATGGAAATGCTAATCCCCTAACTTTGGCTATTTAAATCTCCTAAAATACCAATTTCCAGCTCCACTGGTTATGGTTGTGTCTAGAGAAACATAAATTGTTCATTTTGTGCTAAGTAGGACACAGTAGGCCCATTGTTTTATACCATTCTGAATGACACAATAAGAAAAGAGTAAAATAAAAAATCAAGGCATGCTCAGAAGATATTAACACCTAAATCCCTTAATATGATTCAAACTGTTTCCTGTATTCACTCAAAATTTTAAAAGCTAAACCTGAAAGTAAAACCAAAACTAAAACCCAGAGTCTCTCTCTCTCTCTCTCTCTCTCTCTCTCTCTCTCTCTATATATATATATATAAAATATTCCTTGAATAATCTGTTATTATGTTTTACAGCAATTATATTAGATAATATGTCTCAGACTCATTACAGTACTTTGGGAATACAGAGGATAATGATCAGTACTTTGTAATGAAATCCCTTCCCTTCTTGTTATGGAAATTTCATGCAGTGGGCTAAACCCAATTTTAGTTACAACAAAAGCAGGCCCAACAAAATCTAGAGGACTTGTGTGAGTGTTGATTAACCAGCCCCATTCATTTGAATACTTCTAGTTCACCATTGTGGTGTAGTGGTTTAAGTGTTGGACTATGACTCTGGTGATCAAGGTTTGAATCCATAAATGGCCATGTAACCCACTGTGTGACCTTGAGCAAGTGACAGTATCTCAGCTGCAGAGGATGGGAATGGCAAACCTTCAAATCCTGCCAAGAAAACCCCATGGGTCTCCATGTTAGAAATGACTTGAAGGCAAACAACAACAAAGTTAGCTAAGACAAACTTTTAATTCAGTCCATTATGGGATGGGTGACAACAGTGATGTAATGTACATGAATTTAGAACACACGTCATGAATACACAGGGAACAGGAGGCAGAAGTGTTTTATAATTCCTCTTCCTCTACCTTTTGGAAATATTTGAAAAAAAATAATTGTTCCTTTCTTTATATTAGATGTTTCTTAATTTTTCCAAATTAACTTTGAAGTGGATCTTATTGTGCAGTAGTTGCAGTTGATTAACTTGCATGTTCCTTCACTGAAGGATGAGGGGCAGCATTGAGCAAACAATGTGCATTCCCATATTAACCACAATCCAGATATTCCTTATATAAATTAGGGCTGTACAGACAGGTAGCGGGGTGCCACCCCTTTTTTGCCCTGGATTGGGGCCATGGCAACCGCACTCTGCAGCCTCTGCAAGCAGCAAAAAGAAACCCCAAAAAGAGGCTTCTTTTTAACTCCCTGGAAGGGGTGTCATAGCTGCAATAGGGTGGCATAATGATGCCTCTTCCACAATGTGTCATTTGGGTGCTGCGGTAGAGCCATGCCATGATGCTACGCGCCATGTAAACAGGTGCATAGTGTCATAATGTTATGGGGCAGAGTCACGGCATCAAGCATGCTGATGCTACTGTGTGACTCTGCCCACAGGCTGGCACAAAGTGCCAGTCTGTATTCCCCCTCAGACAAGAGGGAAAACAATTTAAACTGGAGGTAAAGAAGATGAAATCAAGGAGAACAATATTGCATGGGTATAGAGTTCTTCCAAGAAGATACCATTTCAGTCCATTCAAATAGGAAACCACTTATATGTATGAAATCAAATTCCTTGCAAATCAGTTTTCTGTATGGAAATGCCCTACTGACCCACCAGCTCCTTATCCCATGTTTATGGAATTTTTTAGTGTGCCATGGAAACAAAGTGAATGCCAGGTATATGTGTGTGTGTGCGTGCGCACACACAGCCACCATTGCAAACACATCTGTTGTTAACGGCCCTTGAGTTGACCCTGACTCATTGTAACCTTGTGGATGAGACATCTCTGAGCCCCCCTCTCCCACACTGCTTTGCTTAGGTCCTGTCAATTCACACTGTTGGCCTCCCTAGCTGAATCTCTCCATCTAGCTTGTGGTTTTCCTTTACTTCTACTTCCTTCAGTCTTCCCTAGCATTGATATCTTTGCTAATGAGTCATGCCTTCTCATGATGTTTTATCATCTTGACTTCCAGAGGTATTTCTGGTTTGATCTCAAATGAATTGATTTTCTTCTTATCCACTTTCTTCATTGTCTAGCTCCTGCATCCATATATGGTGTTGGAGAATAAAATTCTAACTTTAGTGCTCAGTTGTATATCTTTACTCTTTAGAATCTTTTCTTGCTCTTTCCTTCCCATTCCTAGTCTTCTTCAGATTTTCTGATTGCAATCTCCATTCCGATCAATGTTTGATCCAAGGCAGAGGAACCCTTTTACTATTTTGATTTTTTTTTCATTGTATAGGTTGAATATATGTAGATCCTCCATGGGCATTCTCCCTGTATGATTGGAATTTGATATTGTAGGAATTTGACCATAATTTTTCTTGCATGGGAAATTAATGTTATCATTCTATAGTTTTTTTGTTTTTGTTTTGTTTTGTTTTGTGAATGGGAATGTATATTGAACATTTCTACTCTGCTGGCCCCCACTTTATTTTCCATATTTGTTGACATATTTTAGTTAGCACTAGAGTTGATTCTGTCTGTGTGGATTGTAGCAGTTCTACTGGAATATCATCTTTTCCTGGTGATTTATTTTTCCCAATATCTCTTATTGCAGCTTCCAACTCACATTTTACAATTTTTTGTTAATTTTCCTATGCTTTTTTGTTTGATGTGACATTCATTTTTTTCATCTCTGTTACTTAATTCTTCTGTGTATTACATTCAAAGTCTTTTTATTTATTCCTCATCTTATAGAATTTTTATTGTCATAGAGCATCCCGATCCTTGTTTTGAACTTCTTTTGGAGTGCCTAGATCTTGTGGAAGAGGCCTCTTGTTCTTCCTTTTTATTATTTTCTTCTATTTCTCTGCATTGATCATTATAGTAGTTCTCGTTATCCTTGAGACTAGTCATTGTAGCATTTCATTCATGGTTCTGGTTTTATTCCTGTCTCTCTTTTCTTTTGCTTCTCCTATTTTCTTTAATGCTTGAAGCATTTTGTTTGTTATCCATTTTTCTCTTTCTGTTTGGCCACTGATAGTGTTTTTCTGCATTTCTTCCTTAACTATTTCTTTAGCTTCTGATGATAGTTCTTCTGGTTCATGATTGATTATGCATAATAATAGCACAAATATATTTCTCACATTGTCAGTAAATTCTGTAGAGATATTATTCATATCATGTTTTGCAATAATGACTGGTTTTGTTTTCTTCAACTTCATATTGTCTTTTGATATAAGTAATTCATGATCTTTAGCACAATCAGTATCTTGATAGTTTTGGCTGAATGGAGCTTCTCAGTCTTTTGCATCCAATTATATAATCTATTTGGTTTTTGCATTTGTCATCTGGTGATCTCCATGTGAATAGTCTCCTATTTGATTGTGTTAAAAAGGTCTTTGTAATAGGTTGTTGGCCCCATGCTCACCTGCTTCATTTCTTTTTCTTAAACTGAATCTTCCTACTGTTTTTAATTCTCTTTTGCTCTCTACTTTAGCATTCTAGTTCCTATGATTATCTTGAAACTAGATAGTGTGTTGACAATTTCTCTTCTGACTTCTCCATAGCATCTCTCAATTTCTTCTTCCTCTGCCTCTGGGTTTGGCATGTACACACTTAAAATCATGCATGCATACATTTTTCTCCACATTTTGTATTGTATTGGAGAATCTCTTGAAATTTCATGCTAAAAATCCAGTAAGAAGTGCTACTTGAGTAAATATTCATGGGAGCATGAATAGAAATTTATCTGTCTGTGGAAGCTTTATAGACCTTAATAAATTGATGCTATACAATGCAAGAACCTTAAGGCCCATGTGTGGGAGTAAGGAAATTCATTTCCCAGTTACACATCATAGGAAAACTAGAAAGATGAAGCCAAAGAAAACTTCATATACCAGTTCAGGATTTAATGGTAGCATCATGCCTAACAGACTAGAAAATCAGTTCAAGAAGAATGTTAACTCAACAAAATAATCATTATTAAGTGGAATGGGAAATACCTGACCACCAACTCCTAATTAGTAAACTCTGCTGAGGACCTCTTTTTAGATCCTGCTTAAAATGTCTCAGGGACTGTATTAGGGACTCTACAGATGGCCCCTTTCCTGGCCAGATTGGGGCCATGGCCCATATCCAGCCTTTGCAGGGTGCAAAAATCAGCTATAAAAAGTGACTCCTTTTTGCGCCACCCAAATGGAATCATAGCTGCGACAGCGCAACTGTATGGCACCCCTTCCAGGACACAGTACCAGAGGTGCGCCATGATGCTGCATGCCATCTGGAGTGTTGCATGACATCATGGTCAGTCTGTATAGGGCCTTAGTCTCTTTCTTCAGGTTGCATATAGGTCACTCCAAGGGAAGTTCCTCAGGCAATTAACGGAATGGACTAGGGGATCTTGAGAGTCTTAAGTTGATTTAAGATAGGTCTCAGATCCTTTGTGTCATCCTTGAAATGGATGCAATACAGAGGAGAGCGACTGTTGTGCCAGAAAAGAGACATCTTCTCATCTTCTCAACCTCACATATATAAGTGTTAAGCCATATCTATACTGACAGGAAAATCCAGTTTATATTTGGGTTACCCCAACCCACAGAAACCACATTCTTGTCAACACACACTGAGGTAAGTTCAAGAGAACTTTCAAAACAGTTCTCCCTTTTGAACAGACCTAGATCTGATACATCTCGGTATGCATGGCCATTTCAGAGGTTTTTTTCTCCACCCCTCTCCCCCATCTACAGAAATGCAAATATCTCTCAACTCCCCACCCCATCCAACCCCCTGGCTTCACATCAACCTCACTATGAAGTGCAGTCCTCACACACACACATACACACACGTCCAGACCTGCCCCTCAAAACTGAAATAAATCCCCACCTTTTCCCCTCTGGATTAAAGTTCTGAGACAATGAAAATGCCCAGGTTTGACCCCATTTGTCCACTACATCATTTGGATTCCTATTGTCGAAACCAGAGGAGATCATTTCATATGGACTGTTTAGACACACCCTTAGAGAAATGTAATATCATTTTGTCCTGAGCTTATATTTTGCTCTGGTAAAATGAGATTTCAAAAGTTGCCCTTGTGCCTATTCTTTCTGTCCAGCAGATCTCTTTTGCTGACTCAAGTCTCCTCAAAGGGACAGATGGGAGAGCCAAGTGAGAAATACGTAGGCTGGAATGTTATTGGTGAAATATAATGCAGGCTTAATGTCAAATTTTTCTTGTGTATGACTTGGAAGTGGTGTTATGGATGGGGCTATTTAGCAACTCTCTCCAGAATGATCCCACACACTCCTGACTCAGTGATCCACTGCTGAGATGTTCCTATATAACCACTTCATGGCTGAAAAAGAATAGGAAGCAGCCAAGCTGCAGATGGCTCTCTTTCAGCAGCCAACCACAGGAACAAACAGACAACCTCCTGGACAACCCAGGAGTCCTCTGGAGGTCTGGTGGCGCAGTGGTTAAATGCCTGTACTGCAGCCACTCACTCAAAACCATAAGCCCTGGTGGCGCAGTGGTTAAATGCCTGTACTGCAGCCACTCACTCAAAACCATAAGGTGGCGAGTTCAAGACCAGCAAAGGGCTGAAGCTTGACTCAGGCTTGCATCCTTCCGAGGTCGCTAAAATGAGTACCCAGATTGTTGGGGGGCAAATAGCTTACAATTGTAAACCTCTTAGACACTCCTTAAGGGTATGAAGCGGTATATAAATGAAGCTGTTTTTTTGTTTTGTTTGCTGGAGAATGAACACATTTTCCTGTGGCTGGCTATTAAAACATAGCCCTCTGCTGCTGCTGGACCATTCCTCTCTTTCTCTAGCCACTGAATGGTTATGGGGGAGCCCCCAACAACGGACTAGTAAATGAGGAATATGGGGAAGGGGAGGAAGTGTAGTTATGCCTGGCGAAGCTTTACATTTTGTCAGTCTAGAATCCTAGATAGGGTAGGACCTCTATCCCCTCTTAAATGTATTTAAAACTGGTTGATGTGGTTGCATGGAGGTCAACAAGACAAGTGCTAGCTGTGAGAGTGATTCCCACCCCCCAGCTTGTTCATTCTGCTCTTTGTTCTAGATTAGACTTGGACTATTTCATTGCAATGTTTCATGTACTGTATCTTTGCTGTTTTGCTTCATCTGACTTTATGAAAACCTTGCAAAAATGCTATTTTTCTTTTCAAATTTAATGTATTTTGATCCACTTTGGGTTGAGACTGCTGTGGGAAAGTGGCATATAATTAAACTAAGGCCTGACTATTCAACTAGAGTTGACCTATTAAATCAGCGGCATTGTTGTTGACTTTCCAAATCCCCAGTGATTGACTGGTTTTGCTTTAATTGGTGCTAATGATTAGATTTAGCCCTAAGACACTCTGTTTTGCCTGTTTTCTGCTACCTGCACTTGACAGGTAATTGTACCATTTTGTATCCAACTTTGCTGTTTGGGGAAGACATCTTGTGTTCTACAAAACTATTAGTGTGAGTTGCTAAAGTTCACACTCTTCATGTGGCACGAAGCTCAGAAATCAAGAGGAAATATTATACATCTCTTTGATCGTGAGAGATGTAAAAGTTTCAGGATTTCACACATCTCCGTACAGAGGAAATGCGTGTTATAATCACAGCATAAACAAACAAACAAACAAACTGCATTTGCTTCTTGCAGTTTTGTGTGGTCTGCAAAGCTACTGAGACATGTCTTGGGGTTCTTTGTTTGTTCAGGGTGTGTGTTAAGGTTTATAACAAATATAGTAAAACGTTAAAATAATCAATTATTCACATTTTTCACTCAACATAGATAGCAGTATTGGGAGAAAGTCCATAGGACATGAATAATTTGTAGAAAGAAAAAAGGTGGCCCAAAGTCTCATCTAATTCTTAATTTGAGCAGAAGCCAGATGAGTTTTGACCAACAGGCTCCCTCAGTAGCCAATGTGAATTTTGCATGTCCCATATTTCCTCCAAATTAAAGGCTTAAAAAGTCTTATTTTTTTAAAAAACAAACAAACACTACATAGTCACACGAATATTCAAATAGCATATTAACAAAGTACCAGCTTCAAACCAAATATTATTGACCTTTTGTTATTTCAGTCAGTTAGTTTTATACTTTCCTCTTGTCCAACATAGCATTTATTGCCATACTGTAGAAAAATTCTCAATTTAAGAGTTTCTCCTGAGCAAGCACAAACTCCCACTCTCGTGTCATGACTGAGAGGTGGAGAAAGATGAAGAAGGAAAGGTACAGAGTTTGGTACTAGAGGGAAAGAGATGGATAAACTAAGAAATAAATATTACTCCATTTCAAGGCCAACCACAATGTAATTAAAAGTATAAGTCATCCGTGCCATTGCAGACCTAATTAGTAATGATCACTAACCAAGGAACATTGATTCATTATGTTTAAAGCTATGACATAGTAAAACCTCATAATTGTTTTCTTAGCTGCCTTCAGAAATTTTAGAGGACTCATATAACACTCACAGTTTTGCAAGCTGTCTTCACTACTGCCTCGATTCTTCCTATGCTTTTTATGTTAAATGAGAAGAAGCAAAGCTACAAGTAGAAATGGAGTCATCACACAACCTGAGAGCCTATGGGAAACAGTTGTTTCTGGCTTTCCATTGCTATGGCTTCTGAACCATGAAAGATGAGAATTAGGCATGGACAGTGATGGGAAGGATGGAAAGCTGGGGCTCGATTGATATAGCAATGTCGATTCCAACTCCTATCATCCTTAACCATTGACGACACTTGGTACTTTTAAGAAGAATTGAATACAATAACATTCTGAAGCCATCCATAACTGCACAGTTTGAGAATGAAGCTGTGCACCAGAGAAATGAACACTGCACTTGGTTTATTTTATGCTTGTCTCTTTGTATGTCTCCTTTCCTCATACCGTCATTCCATTCCATTCCTAATCTGTAATGGTCAGTTATTGTCATTTTACCTTACATATCAGATCACTGAACTCTTGTGGGACTATTTGGAGGTAGAGAGAGTGCCTTACCTTTAGGATTTTCTCTTCCTAATGTTTTTGTGAGCATCTAGAAATCTTTGAATCCTGGCTTGGCCATGCAAACCATTCTTTAGTTTCAAATACTTCCTGAGTAGCATACACCAGATCAATTTAAAAAGAAAAGCTTTGCTAACAGGCTTACAATTTAAAAGGAAAAATGGATGTGGAGGTAGAAGGAAAGAGAGTAAACCCAAGTACAATTTTCAGTATAAGTATGATTCTCATAACAACTAGCTTGAATGAGAACAATGTAGAGAAAGGACAAGTGAAATGGAGCTGGTCTCAGTGGAGCCAGGGGATGCATCTCTGCTTTCATCTCTACCTTTGCACCAGTCTGTTGAATGGCTGATGTTATATATCAGTTCATTTTATCATGTGTCCTTGGCTCTGGTCACGAAAGGCATGAGCTTTCCTGTTTTATCCAATCTGTGCACATCACTTCCTCTCAACAAATATTTTCCTTGTATTATTTCCAGAACATTCAGCTACATACACTTGGAAATATGTATTTTGTGGTTGTGTGGGGAAAACAGCAGCATGATACACTATCCTTGCCTCCCCCCCCCCCCCGAAGCAGTAAAATACACTATAGAGTTTATCACATGGGGATCTGTGTGCTTCAATCCTGAAAATGGTTAAAGTGGCACATCCTGGAAAAGCATACAAATGTGTAAATGATTATCACACGCAGACCAAAACAATGAATTAAAAGCACATTACTAATGCGAGAAAGTGGGTAGAAAGTGCATTTAGTTCTCACACAGATGTGGACAAATCCCATTGATATTGGAAATAACTCTTTTGTGCATGTGCATAAAAGCAGTAGTTGTGCCACCAGAAGGCACTCAGAGAAATAAACAATTTTGTTTATACAATTTTCTTTATAAAACTATCATGTAGGGCTGAGTCCTTGCCTTCCATCACCAGCTGAACCTCAGCCAATGAGAAAGGGTGGAGGAGGAAGAGACATTCACAAAGAAAGCCATACGAGGGAGAGAAGCAAGCATTTTCTGTGTGTGTGTGTGTGTGCCTGTTGATCCTTTAAGATCCTGGCTGAGGCATAAAAGGCTGTGTCCCTCTCGGCACAACAAAGCAGTAAAGAATCATGGATAATCTGCCAACAAGCACAAAAATGGGGAGAATCCTGCAAATAGCTTTCACACTACAGCAATTGCACAAAGAAAATGAATTTGTGGATGAAATGGGAATGAAAACATGGTATTTTCCCAAAAATGACCATTCCCTGATTCATGTCACTTTCTGTTCAGATTCTAAGTGGTTTGTGCCCAACATTGTCTGAAAACCATTTGCACAATTGTGCCTAATACGATAACCATGAGTTCTGACCCATTTAAACTTCCATTTTTCTCTATGTGATAAACTCCTATGGGGGGAAGGGGGTGTAAGCCCAACAGACTAAGCACTGAACCTAGTTCAACATAGAAGAGAAAGTACAGCGATGACAGGGAGACACATACTTCCAGGGCTTGGCTACAACTTCCAGGGGTTTGGAACATTCATCACAAATATAGAAGTGGGTATCAATAGTGAACATGTTCTCACAGTAATATACCATGTTCCTAACAGTTTGTCCAGCACATAATGGGGCTTTCTAGATTGGCAGGAAAGTGTGACATGAAGTTGCCTTTACCTTAATGCTTAGCAGCTACATTACAAGCCCCAGGTGTGTATTTAAAAGGTACAGAGCAGCTAGACTGAGGGGTGTGGGAACGACTTATCTGTAGTCTTTTCTGTGGCTCAGCAGCTACATTGGAAGCTGTCAGAATGCTACAAACACAGGCGGAGCAGCTGCACCAGCGGCAATGAACGCGGCTTTTAGCCACGCGGAACCTTTTTTTTTTCCTTGCCGACTGCGAACAGCGCAGTTGTAAAAGAATTAAAGGGGAATCCCAAGTGAGGTTGACACCAGCCACAGACTGAGCATGTGCAAAAAGACAAAGGAGGACTGCTGCCCATTGACCTGATGACATTGACCTTCATCAGCACAGGGTCACTGTGGGCATCATCACCAACATGGATGCCTCCTCTTCTTTGTGGCTGTCCGTTCTCGTCAGTATTCAATGCATTGTCAAAGCTGCTGGCCTTGCCGCCGCTAATGCTGCCAGGATGGTTCAAGTGACCTCTGAAATGCCAGCCACTGAAATCACAGCTGCAGAGGTGGATGAGGAAAGTGATGATGCAGCAGAGAGAACAGCTGTAGTGGGTGCCTCAGTGGCTGGCCAGTGTGAATCTGGCGGTGCCATTGCTATGTCTGAGAAAAGGAAGACATGGCGCTATTGGATGCTGGAGAGAAGCCACCACTGGTGGCCTCTCTTTGTCACACGCACCTGGTCTGATCATCGATGGAGGCAGTACTTCCAATTGCCCCGTGCCGTCTTTCATCGGATAGTGGACATCCTCCGTCCAGAACTGGAGAGGTCTGACTCAGTGATGAGGAAAGCCATCCCGGTGGATCAGAGAGTGGCCATTGGCATCTTCATGCTGGCCCAGTTTGAACACCACTGCTATAGGGAGTTAGTGAGGTGGCTATAGCTGTGGTAGCTGGTGGGAAAGGAAGTGCTGGGAGGGAAAGCAGACCCTTGGGAGGGAAGATGGGTACTTTAGGGAACACCACAGTGTTTAATGGGAACTCGGTGGTTGTCACAACATGTCTTCCCCCCTTTGCCTCCCCTGCGCCTGGGCTGGCGACGAGTAGCCAGAGGAACCTCCATCTGGCTCCTAAAGAGCCTGGAAGACTCATCTCCAGGGTCTTCCTGACAGGCCTCCACCTCCATAGGGACTTGGCCAGAAGTAACAAGACCACCCCTTTGCCCACCCTGCTGGCCAGATGGCCCCTCTATAGCCAGGGGAATGTGCCTATGTGTAGCACTCTTCTGCTCACCGCCCCCTCTGCCACCCTAGCCACCCTGGGCTGCTCTGATGAGATCCACCATCTGCCTCAGCAGACCAGTCTGCACTTCAAAAACAGAAGTGAGTCGCCTCTGCTCCTGGATTGCTACTTCCTGCTGCTGAAGTGCCCTCTCCTGGTTCTGGACTACTCTCTCTTGATATTGCAAGGATCTCTCTTGAAACGCCCTACGTGCCTCTGCCTCCCTCTCCCTCTGCTGATGGGCACGGTCTCCCTGTTGCAGGAGTGCTGTCATGTGCTCTGAGCTGGCACTAATGAGGTGATCAATAGCCCTGGCAGTTGTTGCTTCTGCTGAGCGACGCAGGCGTTTCTTCTTCATGGCAGCGAGGCGTTCGTCAGGTGGCATTGCAGCTATGGGATTGGCTGGGGCTTCTTCTCCTTCTGAAGATTCTCTTGCTGCACCTTCTCCTCCTCCTAAAGGATGAAGCACCAGAGAGAAACAAAACCATAGATTTATCACATACTCCAGAGGTCATCCAATCCAAACCCATTGTGACATGCAGGAACTCTCAGTCAAAACACCCTCAATATGACACACAGGACCTTGGGGAAAGATATAGACAAGGCAGAGTTGTGGAGAAGCACTACACATATACACATCACAGTCATGGAAAGGAGATCCTAAAGCCTACACTGACATCAACGTTGCAATCCCCACCCAAAACATGCCATCATGCCAACATAAACCCTCGCAAGTGTCTGTGTTCTTTTGCTGTAACTGGCCCACTATGGAATTTTTCCCCCTTCCCATGCCACACACAGGTCTTACCGTGCACAGTCTCCGGCCCCTCACTGTCATCGCTCTCTCTTAAACTGTTCTGTCTCACAGGCGACCGATCACGGTGGCTACTGAGGCTGGCAGATGTAGTGCTTGCACGAGAGGGTGGCCTGCTTGTGGAAGACGTAGATTCCACCTGCACAGCACGGGCTCTTTCTCTCAGGACTTATATGTCCATGGCTTGCTGACTGAAGGATGTCTCATCCGAGTCAGGGGAATGCTCCCATTCCTCTGCATGACAAGGGGACAGAGTCATTTGTGCCCTATGCCCACCCTGTTGCCACATCTTCCCTTAGTCCCCTGCATCCCTTTCCCCCAGGAGCCCAGGTACATCTTACCTGAGAAGGCAGCAGGAGTTCCTGGCCACATTCCAGCTCTGGCTCTGGCTCTGGCTCTGGCTCTGGGTCCGGGGTGTCCTCCATAGGTTCAGCCCTAGCAGGCTGGCCAGCTGGAACCCTCACAACCTGTCCACTTGTGGACAGTCTGTTGGGTCTTATCTTCCCATCCTTGTCAATGAAGGCATGGAGCTCTTTGTAGAAGGGAGGAGCGGTGCCACCCTGTGTACCTTTTGCCTTCTTGTCTCTATATTGTTTGTATTGTGCCACAGCCCTGGTGGTGCAGTGGTTAAAACAGCCCTGGTGGCGCAGTGGTTAAATGCCTGTACTGCAGCCACTCACTCAAAACCATAAGGTGGCGAGTTCAAGACCAGCAAAGGGCTGAAGCTCGACTCAGGCTTGCATCCTTCCGAGGTCGCTAAAATGAGTACCCAGATTGTTGGGGGGCAAATAGCTTACAATTGTAAACCGCTTAGACACTCCTTAAGGGTATGAAGCGGTATATAAATGAAGCTGTTTGTTTTGTTTGTTTGTTTAAACTTTTGCACTTTCGGTGACACTCTTCCCAATTGTGCCGGTGGCCCTTGGCCTGCATGGCTTTGGCCACCTCCTGATATGTGTCTGCATTCAGGTAGGTGGAATCCAATTTACCCAAAATATGGGGCTGAGACCAGATAGAAATGAGGTCTGAGGTCTCCGCATGAGACCAAGAAATCCCTCTCCCTTTTTTCGGGGTGCTGGTAGAACCCTGTGCCATTCTGCCAAGTGCCAAAGCACAGCCGCGGCAGCAGTGTCCCATGGACCTGTGGAGCTGGACAAGGAAAAGGGGAAAATGGCACTGGAATGTGTGTGGGGGTCATGGGAATAGTGAAAGTTTCCCCTTATCACTTGCACCTGGCAAAACATCCGCTACCAAAACTTACAGCATCCCAGACGCGCTACTGTGCATGTCTAGGGTTTGGATTAGGGCTGGAGCTAGGGTTTGGGAGCTTTAAAAAACTGCAGAGTTAAACCCCAGCTTTTACACCTGCAGGGCATTGAGCGTTTTAATTAGAAGTGAACTCCACAACACGCATGCTCCCAACTCACGATCCATTATGCTCCGCACCTGTATCTCTGTCTTTAAATGGGCGCTTTAAAGATACAGCAGCCCCTACACCTCAGCCTTTAGATGGAGCTGCGCTGTTCCGCAGTTTTTAAAAAAGAAGCTGGGAAAACCAGCACCTTTTAAAGGCGTTTCGGCTCCCTTAAAACGCCAAAATAGCGTGTTCATGGCACACTTTCCCTTTTTCTCATCTAAAGGCTAGGGTTTCATGCAGGCATCAATACACCTCTTTTTGCCAATCTAGATCAGGCCAAAGAACACTTTTTTTAAAAAGTTATAGCGTTTATAGATTTATGACACCAACTGTTTTGACCTTATTTTGGTTATAGTCCCCGAATATATTGCATTGTTTTTCATTTTAACTATAATGTGTATTTTGGTTTATAATAGTACAGCATGAATAAACTGTGAGATATGCAGGATATAATTTTTTTTAAGAAATCAAAATAATATAGAAAGCAAACAAGAGAAATCACCCCCTCCTAATCCTGCTAACCCAGGGCTGGAAATCATGTAGCCCTTCTGATACTACCTGCCTGAATTTTCCAACATTGGTACTCTGGCTGGGGCTGCTGGGAGTTATTATTCAGCATCTGGATGGTTACAGAATCTCACTTCTGTTCTGACCTATTTAAATGCCATACCTCTGCCTTCTAAACCACACTGAACCAGCTGATTGAATCTGGAGAAGCTAAGAAAATGGCCAGAAGATTTTATAGTTTTTGAAGGAAAATGGTTTCTTAACAAGTCAATCTTATGTAGGCCAGAAGTGACTTATCAAGATCTCATAATCTGCTGCAATGAGTAGTGCAAAATGTGGTTGTTTGGTTTTCCTGGATATTGAGACAAATATTCTATTTTGTCATTGATGGTGGACCAGCAAATCTTTTACAAACCCTTCACTGCTTTCGACCTCTTTTCTTGGTGGGGATGATTTGACCTGCAGAAAACATAACAATTAGCCATCATTTTAACATTAGGGGGGAAAGGCACTGCCATTCAGTCAGCTTTCCACTAAAAAGGACCCCATTATTCAAATGTTCCTTAGCAAAGTTAGCAATTAAACACAAATTATTCTCCCCTTGCCACTCTCCCACCTCTATTTTCAAGCTCCAGTCACTCTCAGAAGACACATTGTACTATTTGCAATGAATGCTCCATCCAACCAGGCCCAAGAACTGAAGCTGGCAAGGTCTTTTCAAACAATGCTTTGAAGAAAGATAGGGCATTGTTGTCAGTTTTGAAGCGATTATAATTATACCAGAGAAAGGTAGGTGCTGTGAACCAGATCGGTGGGGTTCTTCCCACCTAAACTTTCTCCTTCCTCCTCTTTTACAAACACCCCACAGATCTAATCTGTAACAGAAGAAAGGGTAGCTTTCTAAGCCAATTGTTCACTGAATGTTCCTCCTATCCAGCAGACTTCCATGAAACAGGAAAGAGACATTTTAAATGGATAAAAAGGACCTATCATTATAGGGCTAACTTTACTTGTTAGAAAGATATTAACGGAAAACAATTAAATTTCATAAGCAGTTGCAAGAATTAACATGATGCCCAGCTAAAACTAGTCAATATTCCTATATTCCCATATTCCTATAGCCAATATTCCTGTATAACTAAGTCTTTGAAAAAAGGTATGGCATAAGTTGTGATGCATAGCGGTATAGAGGTATTAGAGATGGGAGAGATATCCCTCTCATGCCTCCCTCCTTATAGTTGTTCAGCTTCAAATCATTCTTGAGCTAGCAGCCTTTCCAACAACTTCAAATAGAGGATGGACTTTATCAGATGTTGGAAATTGGAAGTAAAATCTAATGGCAATCTGAACGCAATCGTGGGGTTTCACATTATTGCAAATTAAAGTATCTCACGCAATTTCGGGCAAAAGGGAAGTCATTCCAAACGCAATCATGGGTTTTACGTTATTGCAAATTAAAGCATCTCACACAATTTTGGGCAATGGGCAGTCATTTTTGGGTAATGGGAAGCCATTCTGAACACATTCCCAGTGCAATTGAGATTCACGTAAATTCGCTAAACTAGCAAATTCATGTGAATTCGAATTGGCTCCAATTGGCTCCATTCGCAATAAAGAGAAATTCCTCCCGTCTGATAAGGTCTGACAATCCTCTATCATTCTGAACATGTGGCCACATGTTAGAGCTAGGCTGTACAATGTGCTATGCTGCTGCTCCCCAGCAAGCTTAAAAAACAGCTTCATTTATATATCGCTTCATACTGCCTAAGCACTGTCTAACCAGTTTACAGCAGGAAGCTACTTGTCCCCAACAATCTGGGTACTCATTTTAGCAACCTGGGAAGGATGCAAGCCTGAGTCAAGCTTGGGCCTTTTTGCTGGTATTGAACTCACAACCTTAGGGTTTTGAGTCAGTGGCCGCAGTACAGGCATTTAACCACTGCACCACCAGGGCTCAACAAGCCAGGCATAAAGATCTTTTTTCAGACTTTAACACATGAGGGTTGAAGAGTTGAATGATAGTAGAACAGCAGGGCCTGTGGCAGTACCTTACCACATGATGCTGTGTCTGTTCAGTAGCTGGACAATAGTCCATCCATTGTTGGAATGCTATTGCTCATTGATGGGTAAAACTCAGCAATGTCTCCCAATCCTGCTGCCTTTCTGCTTTATGTGTTCCCCCCAAAGCAGTTCCAATATGCAGGCAGTCATGTGGTGCAAATGGGCCTTAATATGCTCCTCTCTTCGTCCCCTGCCGCCTTGCTATTCTCAAGCAGACTGTTTTCTTTTCTTTTCTTCCTTTTTATTTATGGATTGTCATGACTGTACAATTGCACTAAAAATAAAAATAAACAAAGACATGTTGGGAAGAGGTTGGGGCAGGGAGGTGAGGCCATGGAAGCTGGCATGAGGAAGACAGAGGCCAGGACAGAAGCAGCTGTGAGAAAATGAGTGTCCCCAACCCAGTATGTCTAACACGATTGAAGCATCTTCAAGCCCAGAGCCTCCACAACAAAGCTTACCATTGCTGGAATTGCACAGCTAATATTGCTTATAACGGGAGTGGTTAAAAAAAAAGAAGAAGAAGAAATAGATGATACTTTTGAGATTGTTGGAAAGAATTGAGTAATTGTGTAGATCCCAGGAGGGGAATTTTACTTTGACTCAAAGTTTTAGCTAGAGAAGAATTTCAGAACCATAACACGGGCCCTATGCATAAAGGAAGTATTATGAGTGTTGTGCAAGTCTTACTTTTGAGCCTGAAATTATTAGTTCAGTGGCAGCCATCATAGAAATACAGGTCAGATTAGATGTCTGGGTTTTCCCTTCTTTCCAATGACCAAATACAATGCACAATGCAATAGACAAAGGTGAGAAAAAAATACATGTTATGAAAGCCATCTTTCATCACATAGGGAAGCACCTAAGCAAAAAGAAATGGTAAGAGTATTGTAACCCCTGGGATCAGCCCTAGTCAACCCTTGATACCAGCTTGAAACTACAAGGGAGACTTGGTCGCATGGCCATGGGAAGTGCTCCAATACAAGAACGACAGTCTGTCCAAATATGAAGATCTGGCAGACCTGACTTGGGAGCACTAGTGCATGTATACAGGATACATCTTTTTGGCCTGGAATTTGCATAACCCCTTCACGCAATGTGTGATGGAGGGCAATGCTCTGGGAACTTGCCAAATGATTGGGAATCAAAGTTCACTTTCCTCTGGAGAGGACATCTTTTTTGTGTGAGACATCTAGACTAATTGCCTTGGAATTTCCCCAAAACCTATGGCCATTCTTCCTCCTGGAATAATACTTTCAGCTCCTGGGAAACTGCTTCAGTTCCCATTTGTCCCAATAAATATGCCTGTTTAAGGCAGCCCCAATTCGGTTTCAGCTAAACATAGGGGCTTTCTAGATTGGCAGGAAAGTGTGACATGAAGTTGCCTTTTCCTTAATGCTTAGCAGCTGCACCACAGCCTTTAGATGGAGCTGCGCTGTTCCACAGTTTTTAAAAAAGAAGCTGGGAAAACCAGCACCTTTTTAAAGGCACTAATTCTCCCCTAAAACGCAAAAAAAGCATTTTCATGGCACACTTTCCCTTTTTCTCATCTAAAGGCTAGACTTTCATGCGGCCATGAACACACTTCTTTTTGCCAATCTAGATCAGGCCATAGACACACACAATGTTCATTTCTCTCTTGACGTCTTGGCACAATGTCCTGTCTGTGTGCTGAAGCTGAATCATCCCAGACCCCAGACCAGAGCTTCATGCCTGAATCTGGTAATGTATTGCCCACTGCTAAAACCTTCTGAATTTGCTATCAACTACCACTTTTTACATCATTAGTTCTTGTGTGCATGTGTAAGTGAGTGATTTCCCCTTTGTGTTATAAATTAACTAACAACAGATTTGGAATCTGTTGTCTAGAGTTCTGGGTTTGGAGTCATCATACATAGGCCAAAATTCCATTTTTTAATTCCGAGCCCTCTTGCTACTTCCTATTAAGCTAAATCTATTTCCCCATCAAAGTCAATTGTTGGTGTCCTCCAGGGGCCCCAGCATTTTGGATAAGAGTATCATCTAGCTTTGCATAGATAACTTTTTCACAGATACCCTGTTCACATCACACAGAGACATTGTTTGTTCCAGTCATCTACACTAGTGTTTATCCATTTGCAGAGAACGAGTGTAAAGGACTTCACTTACCAGATGCTGTTTTTTCAAAGGCTTGAAGTTCATAAGTACATTTTTATTTAACTGGCCTAACAACAAAAAATCGAAAGTATTGATAGAAAGTGTAGTTCAGGAACAATATCTGTGTCGCACATCCTATCTGGGTGAACACTGTATGTTAGAACAATGAGTGCCCACAACTGCAGAAGTTAATTTCAGTGCTTGGTAAATTAGATTTTTCATAGTGCCAGCAAATCCAACAAAATTGGTTGGACTGGAGTCAGATGCACACAAAAAGAATGGGTTTATCTGTGGAAAGCAATAGCTCCAGCATTCCTACATCATATCATCAAAAACCTGCGTGCAGAGCTTCAGTACATATTACTGTTGCAGTGCTATGCTAGTCTGTTCCTTCTAACTGCACTCCATTATTTCTTGACAGGATCTGAAGATGGTATAATTCCTAGTCTCCCAATCATACTTATAAAAAGTATTCTTTGGACTAATCCCAGCTCCCAGAATTCCGGTCTTGATGGCTGGGGGATTCTGGGAATAGAACTCCAAAAGGTAAATTTTCTATTCTATGTGTCTAATGTATTGCCAAGCAAAACCAAGATTTTCAAGATCTTCATGCAAGAACACTCCTTAATGCTCCTGCCTTCAAGAGGTGGTGGCAAACAAAGTGAGTGTTCTCTCTTGTCACCTCTGACCTGCTCAGTGACTTTGTGCAAAGTAAAAATGACAGTGCCATGAAGGTAACAAGCCCTTTTCTAGCCTTGGAGCTTCTTCAAATGCTCAACTGTGCTCGCTGCCTTCACTGGAGACAGTGCTGCCCAACATGTGTTTTGATGGCACAAGGTCATGTGGGTGATCTGCTTCTACACCTCCCTTCTAGCCTTGTCATTACTGGCATTAATATTGCTCCATCAATGCATCTGATGTCTTATTGCATAACAAACAATACAAGTCCTTGTGCCAAGGAAGCTACAAACTAAAATGAATATGTGCCCTGGTGGCTTAGTGGTTAAATGCCTGTACTGTAGTCACTCGCTCACAAACCACAAAGATGTGAGTTCAATACTAGCTAGGGGCTCCAGGTTGACTCAACCTGACATTCTTCCCTAGGTTGCTAAAATGAGTACCCAGCTTGTTAGGGGCAATTAAATTGCGCTTTGTAAACTGCTTAGTACATCGATAAGCGGTATAGAAATGTACATGTTATTGCTATTGCTATGTTCTGGCTGCTGGTTGGGTATTTGTTATTCTTTGCTGATTCTTATCTATTTCCCCCCTTTGATGTGATGGAATATATTGTTTTAATACTGTATATAATATTGGCAGATCCAAAGGGAGAACTGGTCCTCTGATTCTAAAGAAACACAACAGCACACAAGAAGTGGAGAAAATAATGCCAAACTTTAATTGATTGCAGCTGCATGTAAGGTTTGTGTTGTCATGGGACTGGATCCTGGCATTGACCAACTGACTGGTTAGTTAATGGCATTCTATGTGGGCGGATGCCACTGTTTGGCTTTCCCTGTTACTTGAGGGCATGCAAACCCAATGCCTTCCTGAGGGGCATTGATACCACCAAAATCCCTTAAGGCCCCCCCCAACTCTGGAGTTTATCATACAATGGAATTTGAGGGTATAATGCAATGGCAATCTGAACGCAATCATGGGGTTTTACGTTATTCACGTAATTGCGTGTATCTCTCGCAATTTCGGGCAATGGGAAGTCATTCCGAACACAATCATGGAATTTCACGTAGTTGCGTATTAGAGTATCTCATGAAATTTCGGACAATGGGAGATCATTTTCGCGAAATGTGAAGTGCACAGTGAATATACCATGAGTGGGTGGGTGGGATGAAGCTCCAAAGCACACTGAAGCTGGTGTGCTTTGGGACTGATTTATATTTCATGGTGCCAGAAATATAAACTGATTTCTCCATTTCCCTTTGGCCTGACCCACCAACCAGTGGCTTCAGTTCCAATGGCTGGTGGTTTCCATCTTCCCAGAGCCTACACAAAGACATCTAGGCTTCTGGAAAGAAGAAGCATAGTCAGTGACAGGCTAAAAAGGTGCTGCCTGCTCCACTGCACATGCCCCCGATTACAAACGCACCTCCTAGTAAGTCAGGAAGTGCAATATCCTGAAGATATCTATAAAAATATGATACAGAGAGAAAAAATAAATATAATAACACTCTTAAGGGCTAGAGAAAAAGCCAAGGAAGAGAGAGAGATGAGAGTAAAAGCAGATAACAGTCACCCAGTTAGATGCATGTATTACTCAGCCTGTACTCCTTTTCAGTATGAAATCCCATCAGGGACAATGTGGCATTTGAGTAGGGCTTCCATGTTTACAATCTCGAATCCTGCCTTTAGGACAATTTCCCTTGCAAGAAGATGAGCATACCAGCACTCATGAGAGACATTTAAATCCAATGTGAAACAGTAAAGGTTATTATGCTCTTCAAGTCACAATTTAAAATACTCCAATCCTGCCAAGGTTCTGCCCATTCCTGAAGAGCCTCAGTATTCTATACCTAGTATGGAAAGGTCATTTCACAGATAACATACCAATACCCCACCCCACAAACACACACATATGCATGGTAAACATATATAGATCTCAGTGTGTGGAATTTATTTCCGATCCTTAGTATTATTTGTCATTTCAATGGCAACTGATTATATATATATATATATATATATATATATATATCACTGTACATGTTAGGATATGTCGTCTCTGTTTTCTTCTGTTGCTGAATTTTATCCAATTGTTTATCAAGACCATTTTTAAAATTACTTTCTAACCTCCCAACAGAAATAAATCTTCAGTTGGAAATAGTGGTATAGACATTCCATAAGAAAACTGTGATGCAATGTTTCTTCCAGAGCTGTCATATATTCAGTCTACTGTTTTTGAGGGAGTAAGTCCAGACCTATATGTACCACTGAGCAGAAACAACCTTTCCTAGGAGAAGAAGCCTTTCTTAGGCTACCATTAAAGATATCAGTTATCATGGTCACAACATATCCCAGACATGGCAGTAAATGTAAACTTGTTTTGGGGTTCTGCCACATTTCAGAATTAATACAATTTGGTATCATTTATCTGTCATGGCCCCATCCTTATAGTTTGTTGTGGCACCAGAGCTCTCTGATATAGAAGGCTAAATATCTCCCAAAACTACAAATCCCAGAATTCCATAGAGTTGAGCCATGTCAGTTAGAGGTATTGAACGGCATTAATTCTGAATTGTAGATGCAATCCATGACCATGCAGGACCACAACAAAGGAATCTTTTAGATTAATCAAAGAAATATGACTTTGTGAAGTGGGTCCTTGGGTTTTCTGGGGTTTGACAGTTGGTTTTGGCACTATATCTGCTCAACCTATTCTTCCATGTGGCTGTTTGTAATAATTTCTTGGATCTTCAAAAGGATTCTTCTATGGTGGGGGGGGGGGGAGACCACCAAAAACAAACAGAGGACTCTTTCATACAAGGCTAAATTGGAAGTATAATTTAAGGTCAATTCGAATGCAATCATGGGTTTTATGTTATTGCAAATTAACTCTTCACATGCAAATTCGGGCAAGAGGGAAGCCAATTCGAATGCAATCATGGGTTTTACCTTATTGCTAATTAAAGCTTCGCATGCAAATTCGGGCAGGAGGGGGTTAATTTCGGGTAATGGGAAGCAATTCCGAACGGAGCAGGGGTTCATGTAAATTCGCTAAACAAGCAAATTTACATGAATCCGCATTGGCTCCATTCGGAGTTGGGAGAAATTCCTCCCCGTTTGAAAGAGTCCAGAGTGTGGTTTGCTTAGTTAATACTATAGTTTGAGAGTCAAATTTTCTTCTTTCTGAATTTTCTGATCTCTTAAAAAAAAAAAGCTGTAGTGTGACAGCATAAAATTTTGTTTACCATCAGGGTCTGAGGGAGTGGTGTTTTTATTTTTTCCCTCAGGCACTACAATGTTTTCAGCCATTTCTGTACATGGAAGAACAACATGAAAGCAAAACTGTTGTTGCAGAAGAAATTTTCTTCATCTGGGACTTCATTGCAGACAGTGTTTTCTTTACAAATGTCTCGGAAGGACAGCTTATTGTGTTACGATGTCATGTTCTAAGGCATGAGGAATGCAATAGGGATAGAAATTTACTTCTCTAAGTGAAAATTATAATCTTCAAAAATGTTTCAGAAGAACACCTACAGTAACCTATGGCAGTGTGCTCACTCAGCAAGGTGATTTGCATCATGACATGGATATACTTTATCAGCTGTACAAGATGGCGCAAGAATTAGGGCATAAATGGGAGGCAAATTTTAAAGCAGTAGTCCTTGAACTACCTTGAACTGCAGTGTGGTCAATGGCACTAACTGACCAGCTTGGTGTATTTGTTGCGTGACCTTGAGCAGGGCACACTCTCTAGATTAAGATGAAGGCAGTAGCAAACCTTTTTTAAAATAAATCTTGTCAATAAAACCTTATCACAGGGTCACCATGAGTTGGAGGCAGTTTGAAGGCACATAACAATAAATAAAACATAGCACACAAAACCTGAAAAACCACAGCATCCAGGAGGTGAAAAATATCAGAAGTGGAAGGAAAAACCAATTATGTACTCTCTTATGGTGTTCTCTGGAGCATCTCCACAGCAGTGGTTATACAGAATTAAGACATTCTCTGTTCAAGAGGGCTGAGTTTTAGGCAGGTCGGCAAAAACCTGGCCTATTGTCCCTTTCAGTAAGTCTATACTGATGGAAGCCATTGGTGTGATGCAAATAGAATTTAATGGAAGCACGCATTTTAACATCAGCTTGATACAGAATAGAGAGAAAGCAACACCCCACAATGCAAGATTTGGGTGGCACAGTGGTGAAAATGCCTGTACTGCAGCCACTCATTCACAAACTGTAAGGTTGTGAGTTTAATACCAGTCAACGGCTCAAGCTCAACTCAGGCTTGCATCCTTCTGAGGTTGCTAAAATGAGTACCCAGCTTGTTGGGGGCAATTAGCTTTCACTTTGTAAACTACTTAGGGAGTTCTTAAGTGCACTAATATGTAGTATAGAAATGTACTCGCTATTGCTATCCTTTTATTTATGAATAGCTGTGAAGTTAAAAGTCGTGAGATCTACATGTTTAAAGAATACTTCAGTCTGGAGAGAAGTAAAGATCTGCTCTGACAAGTGGATTGGGATTAATTTAAAAGTTATGAGATAACTGCCGCAAGACTTTGGCAAACTATCAAAAGCCATATATTCAGGCCACATGAAAATATGCAGGAGGCCAGATTATTGCTAAATGTCTTTATTTATCTTTCCAAAATGGTATGTTGCTAACAAAATGAGATTAACTGACTAGCATTTTATTGGAGAAAACAACATTAATTTGGTGTCCAGACGTGTGCCTTTAGAAAAACAACTCAATAGCTAATGAAGGCAGTTTCTGTCCAAGGAAACTGGCACACAGCTGACATAGTTGTCAGGGTGCCACCCTGCTTGATAACTTGTTATCTAATGCTCTACACCTTACTGAAAATGGATGGCCAAATATATGGCATTCCTCATGATGAGTGGCTTTGCGTTTCTGGTCTGTGTTGCTATGCAGAGAAGAGGCAAGAAATATACTCCCCCAAAAGAAAAAGGAAAGAAAAGAGACTCAGGAGTCCTTGCCAGTCACTTTTATGACTAGAGATATGAAGACCTGTTTTCATAAATAGTTTTGGTTCTGCTGCCTTTCTCAGAATCTCATTGGCATTCTCATCCCATATCACAGACTGAAATGTGTGTGTAATTTTTGACATGTATTTTTCTCAACGTTTTCTTTACATATTTGCCCACAATCTAAAGTGTGTTTGTGCACATTTTTAATTAGAAACTAGTTCTTTTAAGAAACATTTTATTGCATTTTTCCAAACAAATGATTGATAATCCTCATCCCATCCCTCACAGGACACTTTATTTCCATTTCACATTTGCAATTATAAAACATAAATTAAAATGATTACAGATGCTGTATACTAACTGAAGGAACAACAACAACAAAACAATAAAAATAAAGAAAAGAGAAAAGCAAGAGTAAACTAAATAATTGGTAGAAACATCTTGATATACTACAATATAAATATGTGTCTTTATACTTCATCGAAAATGAGAATATTATGCCAAATGGCTTGAAATTTGATCTCTTGTAGCTCAGTGTAATGTATTTTTTTCAGGACCAAGCATTGTTAAAAGGCTTTATTACAAATATGGAGGGTGAGTTCTTAGTTTTCCAGTTTTGCAAAATTACAGCCTCAAGTCAATTGGCTAGTCCCATCTAAAGGAGACCAATTAAATGAATTGTTGAATAGTAAATGAATAGTTCTATAAATTCTTTTCTCCACTAGGAGTACCCTAGTGGGATTAACATTGGATTAATGTTTATATGCCAAGTCATCAGTGCAACCATTCTCACTGTTCATCTTCAAATCCCAGAAATTGGGCATATGGCCCAATAAAACATATGATTATTCTCTTCCCTTTTGAACCATTGAGATAAACTCTGGGGGATCAGATGCATACATGGGCCAATTTTTTTCAACAATAATATGCTTAAAATGCAACTAAATTATATTGCATCTGCAATTTATCTAAGGCCATAGCTAGAGTTGTGTTGATTAATCCCAGTTAAAGGAACACCTTAGAATCAATTGGTAAATGGTGAGTCAACATATAGGTAAATCTGTTTGATTTAGTAGATCTCCTCTAGTCAAAAGTAGCAACATGATTTAAGCCTTTATTTTATTCTAGCAGCCAATAATAATAATAATAATAATAATAATAAATGTTTATTTATATTCCGCCCCGCTGGGTGAGCAATTGGGGCGGAGTACATTTAAAATACATACAATTAAAAAACACATCAGTCTACCCTCCCGCCCCTTAAAAAAAGATTAAATTAAGAGTAGAATTTAAAACAGTAAAATATTAAAAGTTGGATATTAAACATTGATAGCTCTAAAATTAGAAAGTGGGCGGCCTCAAGAATATTACATGTCTCAATAAGTGAGAACTGAAGGGACTATAGTTGACGGACAGTTTACTCGTTCTCAGGGAAGGCCTGCTGGAAGAGATACGTCTTGGTGGCTTTCTTAAACCATCCAAGGTTGTAATAAGGTGCATCTCATCCGGCAGGCCATTCCATAGCCTGGGAGCAACGGCGGAAAAGGCCCTCTGGGAGGTCTGCACCAGCCTAGTTTTCTTTGGTTGTAGTAAGTTCCTCCCAGAGGACCAAAGAGTGCGAGGGGGCTCATATGGGGAGAAGCAGTCCCTAAGATTGGATGGACCTGAGCCATGAAGGGCTTTAAAGGTCAAAACCAGCACCTTGTACTGTGCCCGGAAACTGATTGGCAGCCAGTTCTGTGCTCCCTCCTGGATGTTCCAGTAACTAGTCTGGCTGCCATGTTTTGGACCAGCTGAAGTTTCCGAGTTAAGCACAAGGGCAGCCCCATGTAGAGCGCATTGCAGTAATCTAAACGTGAGGTGACCATAGCATGTACCACAGTTTCCAGGTCCAAGTTAAATGTATAATCCCCTTACTTATCCAGGTTTTTGATATATTGGCTTACAAGCAATAAGAAAAGGGGGATTGTACCAAATAATAAATCAATTAAGTTTCTGAATCCCAGTGATATAAAAGGGATCTCAATTTGGGTTCACAGTAGGGTTACAATGTGAGGGGCAAGAAAGATGCACTAAGCCTAGCACCACCTAAAAGCAGTTGAACCATTATTATTATTATTATTATTATTAACCTTTATTTATATAGCGCTGTAAATTTACACAGTGCTGTACATACATACAATTAGACTGTTCCTTGCCCTCAGGCTGCAGCTTCCATTTTAGACCATCCCAGGATTTCACATTCCACATAAGCCTACCAGTACTTAGAAAGATTAAAACTACCTTGTAATGTAGGAAACTTTAATGCAGCATATGATATGTGGTCTAACCTCTGAACTCTGTGAGATTTACCTGAAACACTGATTATTTCATATGAATTATTGGGAGAATTAAAAGGGAATTTCTAAGAATATAAATCAATCTAGGCAATCTGAATATAAATCAATCTGGCTACCAATTCCTTTTAGGATTCTGTATAAGCTTCTTCTTTTAATGTTGAAAACCTTACATAACCTAGCCTCCCCCTTTATCTTTCAGCCCTTATTTCCTTTTACCATCCTGTTTGAGATCTATTTTCCAGGAGCTCTGAGCTTCATATCCAGCCAAGGGTTTTCCTTGGCTCAGCTTCATCCTTTTGCAGTCGCTGAACCGTACTCCTGGAATTTGTTATAATTATTGTGTAGTTTTAAATTTTATTATTCTTTAGGTTGTACACCTCTGGCAGGATTTAATGTTTCCAATTGATTATATCTGTAAAGCACCATGTAAACTTATGATGCTAAACAAACAAACAAACAACAATAATTCAAGAATATTTATTTTCAAACACGCATTGGTAAATCTGACCAAGTAGCTAGACCAACCTCTATTTTAGTAACCATATTTTCCATAAATTAACAATTTGTAAGCCACTCTGAGAGCATTTCTAAAGATGCTACAAATACAATATAAAGGGCTACAAATACATTATTATTATTATTATTATTATTATTATTATTATTATTATTATTTAAACATTTTTACTTTGACTATAGAGAAATGTACGTTTTTCAAGGACTATTTTTTCGCATGTGAAAGTCTCATATATAAAACAACAAATGGACTAATTAATATAATCTCAGATTTTTCCTACTTGAACTCATAAACTGAAAGTTGGCCAGAACAGTCAATCAGTAATGTCAAATGTCACATATATATTTTGAGAATTAGAAAGAAACAGGAAAACATCATTGGCAAATAAGATAAGTTATCCTCTGAATACTCATTGCTAGTGGAGTAGTACAAGCTAGTTGGTTCTAAAGCAATATCAAAGGGAACCTGGGACAAAAGGTATGCCTGGGATGCATCAAATAGGAGTTTCTTATTTGCCAAAAATTATTTAGAGAAAACAGAGGCTAAAAGAGCTTTATAACTTGCAAAATCATTATTGTCGTTTTGTGCCTTCAAGCCATTTCTGACTTATATTGAACCCAAGGCAAGCCTATCATTTCTGAGGCTGAAGGTGTTTGACTAGCCCAAGGTTACTCAGTAAGTTTTCATGGCTGAGAGGGGATTTGAACTGTGATTTCTAGAGTTGAAAAGCCAGTGTGGTGTAGTGGTTTGAGTGTTGGACTGCAACTCTGGAGAACAGGATTTGATTCCCTGCTTGGCCATGAAACATTGGGCAAATCACATGCTCTCAGCCTCTGGAGAAGGCAACCTCTCATTGAACAAAAACATGCCAAGAAAACCCCTTAATAGGGTTGTCATAAGTAAGAAATAACTTGAAGGCACACAATAACAACAACAATCCAGCACTCAAACCACTACACCATGATGGTTACAAGGACCCAAGCTATAAAACAGAAAAGAAAAATTACATTAGGTGTTGACCCAAAAATTCCAATGAATGGGATCAAAAACACCCAATGAAAGAAGGGAGCATCAAAAGATTTGACCTACAGCTGACATAATATTTAACAATAAACAAAACACATGTCTATACCTTAGAATCATAGAATCATAGAGTTGGAAGAGACCACAAGGGCCATCCAGTCCAACCCCCTGCCATGCAGGAACTCTCAATCAAAACATCCCCGACAGATGGCCATCCAGCCTCTGCTTAAAGACCTCCAAGGAAGGACACTCCACCACTTTTCGAGGGAGTGTGTTCCACTGTCGAACAGCCCTCAATGTCAGGAAGTTCCTCTTAATGTTGAGGTGAAATCTCTTTCCCTGTAGATTGCACCCATTGTTCCATGTCCTGTTCTCATGAACAGAAAAAAACAAGATTGCTTCATCCTCAAAATGATATCCCTTCAAATATTTAAACAAGGCTATCATATCACCTTTTATCCATCTCTTCTCCAGGCTAAACATACACAACTCCATAAGTCTCTCCTCATAGGGCATGTTTTCCAGACTCTTCACCAGTTTGGTTGCCCTCCTCTGGACATGCTCCAGCTTCTCAACATCCTTTTTGAATTGTGGTGCCCAGAACTGGACACAGTATTCCAGGTGGGGCCTGACCAAGGCAGAATAGAGTGGGACTATTAGTTCCTTTGATCTAGACACTAAACTTCTATTGATGAAGCCTAAAATTGCATTGGCCTTTTTAGCTGCCGCATCACACTATTAGTGCTCTTGGATCTCTCAGCGGCCTTTGACACAATCGATCATGCCATCCTTTTGAATCGACTAAGAGAGTTGGGGATCAGTGGCACCGTGCTCTGGTGGTTCCGGTCCTTTCTCTCTGGTAGGTACCAAAGGGTGAGGCTCGGGGACAGTTGCTCTTCTAAAACTGAGCTTAATTGTGGCGTCCCTCAGGGCGCCATCCTGTCCCTGATGCTATTTAATATCTATATGAAGCCGCTGAGTGAGGTCATTCAGAGGCATGGAGCTCAGTGTCTTCAGTACGCTGATGACACTCAGATATACCTCTCCATGACCAGATCGTCTACTCAGACTTCAGATGGCATCTCTCCTCTCAATGACTGCCTTGTGGCGGTAATGGACTGGATGAGGGAAAACAACTTGAAATTAAATCCAGACAAAACGGAGGTACTCACGGTCACAGGCCCGAAACCAGGTCTGGGAATACAACTTCCAGTCCTCGATGGAGTCACACTCTCCTCGAAGGACTCTGTTCGCAGTCTGGGGGTACTTCTTGACCCGTTGCTTCACATGACTAGTCAGGTGAATGCGACAGTCAGGAGTGCCTGTTATCAGCTTCGGCTGATATGCCAGCTGCGCCCTTTCCTGGAGATGAGGGACCTGGAAACTGTGCTACACGCTCTGGTAACTTCACAGTTGGACTACTGCAATGCACTCTACATGGGGCTACCCTTGTGCTTAACCCGGAAACTACAAATGGTCCAGAACATGGCAGCCAGACTTATTATAGGAACATCCAGGAGAGAGCATATAACACCTGTGCTTAAAGCTCTCCACTGGCTTCCAATCAGTTTCTGGGCACAGTACAAGGTGTTGGTTTTAACCTTTAAAGCCCTACATGGCTTGGGTCCATCTTATCTAAGGGACCGCCTCCTCCCGTATGAACCCTCCAGTCCTCTGGGAGGAACCTACTACAGCCCATGAAGACCAGGTGCAGACCTCCCAGAGGGCCTTTTCTACAGTCACCCCCAAGCTGTGGAATGACATGCCGGATAAGATGCATCTTATAACTTCCATTGATGGCTTTAAGAAAGCCTTAAAGATGCATCTCTTCTGGCAGGCCTTCCCAGATGCTAGTTAATACCCCCGGCTCCAAATTAGGGTATAGGCCTCCCCAACCTCTGCCTGTGTGCTCTTTCTCTACTAGAGCTAGAAATCCTTGTCTGGGCATTTTTGGCCTAACCCATTGCACATGTTTTTATTGTATATGTTTTAATCTATAGTTTGATTTAATCCTTTTTTAAGGGGAGAGGTGGGGATGGATGGGAATATTTTAATCTGTTATGTTTTTAACTTCTGTTGTAATCCGCCCCGATTGCTTTGTTCAGAGGGGCGGACTAGAAATAAAATATAATAATAATAACAACAACAACAACTTGTGGTCTACCTGGACTCCTAGATCCCTTTCACATGTAGTTTCATTCAGTCAGGTGTCCCCCTTCATATATCTGTGCATTTCATTTTTTGCCCTAAATGCTGTACCTTACATTTCTCTGTGTCAAAATTCATTTTGTTAGCTTTGGCCCAGCTTTCTAATCTATTAGGTTCATTTTGAATTTTGATCCTGTCTTCTGGGACCTTGCCTCTTAAGTATAAATTCCTCCTTGGGTGTATCTATAACAGCTGAGAAACAATTACAACACTGTGTGGCAATGGAAGGTATTGTAATATTTGAATCAACAATTATAAAAGAGGTTAGTCTGTAGTTGGAACCATGTGGTAGATCTCTGTCTGGCTTGTGGATATGAGAAATAATGGCTTCATACATACTACTTTGAAGGCATTTAGTTTCAGTTATCTTCTTTACCAACACAAAAAATTATGGATTTATTTTTACTCAGAACTTCAAAGAAACAACAATTCCCCAAAGAGGATACAATCAATGAATGTTTGCATAGTACTGAAATGCCAGGGCTTACAGGTATGCTTAGCAAGAGTACCTAAGAAAACCTTTGACATATTTACAAATACAGTAGTTGAAACAGTGTTCCATATGAAAAAAAAGGTAAACATCTGGCTTGGTTGGCTATCCTGGAAATTCTACAAAATGCTTCAAGATAAAATGCACAGTTTTAGAAATGCAGATTTTAAAATGTACATATGGTATTATGCATTTTTTTTCTTTGCAAAAATGTATCATAACCCTCAGAAATATACAGGACATTAAAGCAAGATGAGCTTTACCCATTTGCCAGTCTGAGGAGGAGTAAAGTACAGTAAATATTGCTGTATGTGTATGTGTGTGCCTTCAAGATTCCTGTTGACATCTGGGGACACCATGAATTTGGTATGTCACCCCTCCTAGAGGCAAGGAATATTCAGAGGTGGTTTGCCTTTGTGTTTCTCTGAAATATGTCCTATAGCAGCTGGCATTCCTTCACAGGCACCCATCCACATATTAACCAGGTCTGAACCTGCTTTAACATTTAAGATCAGATGGAATTTGGTGCCTTCAGGATGCCTTTACTAGTGAGATGCAAAATGAATAAAAGGATTTCCTGATGTAGTTTTTAATTTGTGCACGCAGGAGCTGGATTTATGATCCAGCAGTATGGTATTGGATTTATGGTCCAGTATTGTCCTATCCCAGAAAGGCTGGATGGAGTGTGGATGCAAAGACCAAGCAGTCTGAGGCTTGAGGAGAGAAGGATGTGAAAACAGCGGGCAAATCCAGAAAAAGGCAAATCAGAAAATGGCAAATCTAAATGAAGGTTCAAAAAGTAATTCAGAAATCAAAGTAGCAGAGTCCTACCAGAGAGCAGTTATCTGTAAGGATTATTCAAAGTCAAGAATACCTTCCTGGTTCAAATGAGTGAAGTTCACACAGCAACTGTACAACAGTAATTGAGTAATTGAGCCACAGTACAAAGTCAGGCTTTGTCAAATAGGTCACAATATGAACCGAGGAATGCAGAAACAGCTAACAAGGTCTTGCATCAGTTACAGATCCTGTTTTCGAAATTCTTCCACCCTGTAACTGCTATTTGTTTGTTTGTTTGTTTTTGCTGATTCCTGGAACCCATGAGGGCATATCAGCAGCCACTTTTCCTGAAAGGAAGACCCATTCTTTGAATCCCAAGAAGTTTTTGCTGGTGCCTTGCAGCTCCAAGCTGAGTCAGGGCCTTCACTCAGCACTGTTCCTGTGGACTAGAAGGGGATCCAGCCTTCTCTTCTGATTATGGGATCACACCACTTTTAGAGATAAAGTCTCCTGGACCCCATGGCATCCATTCTAGGGTGAGTTATATGATTTTATGCAGAATGTTTGCCATTTCTACAAGTATCAGCTAGTATTCTATAAAGTCATATATACCAGCATTACTCTGGTGTATGTGTCTCCCCACCACAACCCTGGGCTCCCTTTGGTAACTGTGAAAAGAGAAATTCAACACCTGTCTCATGCATTGATCATTAACCCTCCCAAATCTCACTTTTCTCGTGATGGGGCCATGCAACATAGCCGTTTAAGGAACATGGTGCGGGAGGGTTGGAGGACAAGCATTTAGCTCTGTTCTTGTAGCCAGATGCACAATGAAAACATTATTCTCCACGATCTCTGGAGGATCACCAGGTCTGGAAGATGCCTTAGTTGTTGTGCATCCAGCTATAGGGAAATGACCAGAGTTCTTCTGCCACCTCTCACTCTCCACCAGCCACAAAATGGCTGTGTTTGGGGCCCCAAACATAAGCCAGGTGTGTTTTGAAGGAATGGAAGGGGAAATGAGCCACAGTTCCAGCTAGGTTGAACTTTATACCCTGTTTCCGGATGGAAGATCATAACTAATGTATTCTATAACACTAGCTCAACAGCAGATGACTATTTTGTATAAATATAAAACCTTCTGGTTACAATTTCTCCATTTTTTAAAATTAATTTGAAATCTGAACTTCATTCTTATTCTGATTCTAGTTCATGAATACAATAGTCATTTTATTTCTGGTCTGGCCAATAGGTCAACCTGCTAGGCAGATTTCTAACACAAAGGCTTATTATTTTTGAGGAGAAAAATTGAAGATGCCATCTTCCCCACTCATTTTTGCCCTAAGCTTTTACCAGTAAGCTTCATCAAGTTTCTCTCCATGCCATGAAAATCATCACGTCCTACCTGCAGCACAAGCTGCTATCACAAGCAAGGGAGCAGGCCACACCAGACTCTTCTGATCAATTGGTAATTTTATCAACCAATTAATGGTTTTAAAATATAAATTAGAAACAAAGAGAATATAAGGACAATTCAGTGTTTTGAGTTATGAGTAGAGTGAGCCACAGCTAAGTGCCCCTGAGCTAAAATATAAAACCAAGAGAATGGCAAAAACTGTCCATATCATTGGCCAGGAAAGCAAAAGCATACAGAAAAGTGTGATTTTCTGCGCCATATCAGCTGATAAAGTAAGACAGCAAAACCGGCAAGATTGTTTTAGTGCCAGTATGACTATTGTGAATTGTCAATGTTTTTCTATGTATTGAACTTTGTAAGTGTCACCAGTATATATTTATAGTCCATGGGAAGTAAGTATAATAATAAAAATTATTAACCTTTAAAATACTACCATACTGTGCTATTATTTTTCTTTGTGAAAAAAGAAGAAGGGACTTTTGCTAGTTTTTTTACTGTCCTGTCCTTGGGAACAGCAGCTTGGTCAGCCAATATGGCCAGGGCCTTTTGTGCACAGGACAAATAAAATGTCTTCCCCCATCATCTCAGCAGGGAGTCTGGACAACTCACAGCCCAAACCCTGTTTCTGGTGTGAACAGTCCCAGACAGTGCCAGCTCATTCAGCCTCAAAGCCATGGTATACCTCTCTTAAAAAGGCTGTTTCCAATGTTTCTTGTTGTCTCGCACAATGATGGTGCTGCAACTGCCATAGGTCACTTGCTCCGAGGTCAGAATGAGAAGCCCAGCCATGTGATTGACTCTGGATGCCTCATTCTGACCTCAGAGTGAAGCGATTCACATGGAGCCATTGGGTGGCACAGTGAAGTGTGCATGTGAACAACCACCTGGTATCGCAATGGAGGGCTCCAGGTAATAGAGGGAGGTTAGGGCAGCTCCAGAGCCAGAATACTCTAGACTGCCTCCAAAATATTCTGGCCAATTGAGACAGAGTCCAGGAAGCTACTGCTAACCCCACATACTGTCTGGAATCGAAGTCATTACTCTCTATGATAGTAGACCCAGTCAATCAAATCTTGAATGGTAAGTCAACACATAGGTAAATCTGACCTGATATGCTGACCTTGAAATCCTCAGGATCAGTGCTTTAACCGCTGAGCCATTGCATTCCAGGGTATACATCCATAAATGTTATCCTAAATTCCAGCCATTATTTTTATTCATTGAATCATCGAATCATAGAGTTGGAAGGGACCACAAGGGCCATCCAGTCCAACTCCCTGCCATGCAGGAACTCTCAATCAAAGCATCCCCAACAGATGGCCATCCAGCCTCTGTTTGAAGACCTCCAAGGAGGGAGAATCTATAGTTTTAACTACTTTGCCTCATGTTTACTTGTAGTAAACCAGCAAAGGAGAAATGTGTGAAAAATAAAAAAGAACTCTACATCTTTTAGCTTTGGCCATGAAAGACTGACTCAACCTCTAACCTAAAAAACATGTAGTCTTCAACCACTGCAAAACCTTTAAGACCATAAAATCAATTTTTGCAGCATTCATTTGTTTTGATTATGCTATATAAAATTTAAAAAAACTTTATGCAATCAGTTTGACATAGCTAACAAACCCCAGTGGGCTTCTCTCTCCATCCAGAGCAAAAAGCTGAGCCCATTTCACTGCAGCATCTATTCTGAAGCATGTGTTTTTAATTTCTCCTGATGCAAGAAATACATAAACTCACAGAAGCAGTGCCACAGGCAATACAGAACACTGTTGAATGTAGCAGTCTGTATGCTTCCCTTACAGCGCTGCTGCTGCTCAGCTCAAACTGTCAGCTTTTACTATCCTGAGCTTACAATACAACAAAGTTTGACACCAACCAGTTCTAAGGTGACAGACCCTGTGGCTCACAGAAGACAGGCACTAAGGCATGGCACTTACAACAGTAACACAGAACGGCTACGCTGACAGTTGGAGATTGTCCAGTGGATTCCATTTATATTCACCTTTAGGTATGCCTTCCCTAGAGAAAGACAAATGGAACTGAATGGGAAAAAATTCATAGGCTGATGGAAAGAATATGGGGAACTGGTGTCAGAAGCAATGTGTCATCAGATGCCAATAACCTTCCTCTTTTCAGACCCTTAAACTACACAGTAGTTATGTTAAACTACAAATTGGAGGTCAGGATCATAATCTAAATCTCCTAATATATTCCTAGAGGGGAGAGTTGGACTGTCCTCTTCGATCCCTTTTTTCTTCCCTTGAGACTTTCCAAACTTCTAAAATTATACAAAACCCTATATAAGTGCCTAGTGCAGTGTACTTAGTGTTATCAGCCCAGCACTGGGGTTTCTGACCCCTTAAGAACCTCTCATAATCACTCAAAATTAATGAGAAATCTTCTGATTTTCATGGGAGATGGATGGGGCCTCAGGCAAACTGCTTTCCTTAAAAGAACTTTATTTTCTTTGTGGATTTTTGAACTCTTATAAAATCACTGCAAGAGAGACATACGTGTTAGTCTGTTGTAGCAAAACATCTTGTGTCATCTTACAGTTTGGGAAGTGTGCATGAGACCCTGGGATGACATTTTGTGGCCCCTGAAATCCCCAAGGAGACTCCTGAAGGCCCCAGGCCAACCTCTCAAAATTATATAAAAAAATCTTTGGCCAAACACATCACCACATAACCCAAATCACCACATTTATAAAACAACATGGGACGCCTTCTCCTCCAATAAGTTCCCCAACACTCTCGAATCCTGGCAAAACCTTTAAAATTGGCTGTTTTGCAATTGAATCCTAGAACAGGAGCTGAGATCACATTACTTCTGACTCCAACAGGAATGGTATGGCCCATTGTGGGGTGTTCCCACCCTTTTTACAGTTGTTCATTCTTGCTATAGATGAATCTGTTTGTTGGGAGGGGGTTGTTTTTGTTTTTTTTCCTGGGGAGGGGGGTCCATCCTAAAATTCTGTGGGTGAAGTTCACTTCATCACATACACGTTGCCAGGAGGGATAGACTGTTCATAGTGGGAATGCAAGAAACTGATATGCAGAAAATACAGAGAATGATAAATACTTTAACAGTAATCATTAACAACCAAAGTATGGTGACAATAAGGACATTTTTTTGGATTAGTGAAATGATCCTGAATTCATCCTGTAAGAACATTTTATTCAGGTGTTTTGCACGAAAATCTGTCTTTAAAGTTCCTTTGTTCAAGAGTAGCCTCTCCCAGGTCTGCAGGTGGGTGGACTGAAGGGCAAAAGTATACAGTAGTTGTTACCTGTGATACTGTGGATAATGGTCAAGTTTGCAATTCCTGTAATATTTAGTGCCACAGCAAGAGTGGGAGGGGGAGGCTGGATCTATCAATGTTAAGGACAATAAATCTACTCTCAGGACTCTTTCAAACGGGAGGAATTTCTCCCAATTCCGAATGGAGCCAATGCGGATTCATGTAAATTCGCTTGTTTAGCGAATTTACCTGAACCCCTGCTCCATTCGGAAGGCATTCGGAATTACTTCCCATTACCCGAAAATAACCCCCCCCCTTGCCCGAAATCGCATGAGAAGCTTAAATTCGCAATAAGGTTAAACCCATGATTGCATTCAGAGTGACTTCCCTTTTGCCCGAATTTGCATGAGAAGAATTAATTCGCAATAACGTGAAACCCCAGGATTGCGTTTGGATTGCCCTTGCATTATACTTCCAATTTCCCACGTCTGAAAGAGTCCTTAGTGTTATCATTGCACCTCCCCATAGCTGCTACAAGTTGTAAAGGAACTCTCATTTTGCCAAACCATTGAAGGAAGAGGTCTAGTACTGGGGGAGCTCCCACTGGAGAAGCTGTAAGAAGAGTGGCAGTAAGATCTGTAGTGACTTTGGTGCCTGTGTGGTGGCAGATCCACTATATTATAGATTTTCTATTGTGGCAGGAGGAATGTGTGGACCTCCCTAAGTTGTTGGACTTCAACTACTGGCAGCCCTAGCCAACAGCAGAGACAATGGGAACTGCAATCCAAGATATGGAGAGTTGTACATACCATATTATTGGGCTAAAGCAACTATCTCATCTTGCAGACGTTCTAAATATACTAAGTAGCCACCTTGCAGTGTACTAGCAGCCACAGTCTGTTCTGCACTAGGACTTAATCTCAGCCCCATGATGATGTGAGAGATAGGGAGCTCACTAGGAGTAGGTGCACTCTGTTCATTTTAAATTTCAGTCTCTGCACACCAGAAAAAACTTTGACATATGACACAGCAAGACTGTGACAGTCTGGCCTCGGGCAAGCAACAAATAAATATGGAGAGGATCACTACGAACTTGCAGGAAGCCATCAGTGCATCCCAGGTAGCTGGCAAAGACTGAAGCTGAAAAATGCTTGTAGTTACGCTGCTTGTTCATTTGGCTTGCATTACAGAGCACCTCTAATCACTGTCCATGAGAAAAGTCAGACAGAGACTATCCTCTTATGGCAGGTATGTGTGGTTTTTGGAATACTCTTATTTTATCTTTATTCAAATGGATCTTGCAGCATCTTTGAGACTGAAAAACAGAAATTGGTAGGACTAGCTTTCATAAACTTGAGCTTAGTTCCTCAAATGCATCTTAGGAAGTAGGCTCAAGTCTACAAAGCTCATACAGTGGTCCCCCGAGTTATGAAGGTAATCCGTTCCGAATTACCTTTCGTAACCCGGAAATCTTCATTTCCCAGGGGACCGCTTTAGTGGACGGACTGCGCGGCAAATTTCTTTCGGATCCCGGGGGCTTTTTTGCGGCCCCGGCTGTTTCGGGTCCCAGGGATTTCGTTCCCCGGGGGGTTCGTATCCCGGGGGACCACTGTACTACCAACTTCTATCTTTCAGTTAGCCTCAAAAGTGCTGCAAGATCTCGTTGCATATTGGCCATGTCTTTGAATTTAATTTAACTTGCAGAAGCACCGTTTTAGTTTAACCTTGGATGCTGTATAACCATCAGTGTAGAAATCAAAGTGCAGTACTGAAAATGAAAATCATTGCGGTATTTATAGCATAAAAAGCTCTGTCTACAATGGCTGTCTCATTCTGACACCATTCTATTGCTCTGTGGTTCTGATGCAGCAGCTGAAGCTAAGCTTCACTATGACCATGTCACAGTGGCACCTTTGATAATGGTGGTAAGAAATTATCTCAAGACATTCACGCCAGAATCTTAAATTAGTCTGAACTAGAATAGATCTATTCAGTCAATAATAAATAGTGAGACAACTGGAATTAAAATCCAATTGATTCAAAGGAGTTTATCAGACAGGAGGAATTTCTCTTTATTTCGAATGGAGCCAATTGGAGCCAATTCAAATTCACGTAAATTCGCTAGTTTAGGGAATTTACATGAATACCAATTGCATTCAGAATGCATTCAGAATGACTTCCCATTACCCAAAAATGACTGCCCATTGCCTGAAATTGTGTGAGATGCTTTAATACGAAATAACGTAAAACCCATGATTGCATTCAGAATGACTTCCCTTTTGCCCGAAATTGCGTGAGATACTTTAATACGCAATAATGTGAAAACCCATGATTGCATTCGGATTGCCATTAGGTTATACTTCCAATTTCTGTCATCTGATAAACTCCAAAGCATCTGCTGTAGTTGGGACTAACAAAGGGAGTCAGGTCTGGTATGCCAACAAAAGTTGTGATTTATAAATGATCTTGGTTTGACATGTGTGTGTAATAAAATAATAGTAGTAGTAGTAGTAGTAGTAGTAATAATAATACAGTGGTCCCCTGGTTTACGAATACCCCGGCCTACGAAAACCCTGGTTTACGAAAGAGCTGGGGCCAGAAAAACGGCCCCGGTTTACGGAAAAAACCCTGGTTTACGAAAAGAAAGTGGCGGGAAATTCAAATGGTGCGGGGGCTGGTTTAAGGGGCCAAGGTTTACGAACTTTTCAGTTTAAGAAAGGGGTGCTGGAACGAATTTATTTTGTAAACTGGGAGACCACTGTAATAATAATTTGTATCCTGCCTCTCCCTATATTGGATCGAGGTGGGTGTGGGTGTGATGGAGGTGCTTGGTATACTTGGTTTCCAGGGGCTCAGGGAGGCTGTGAAGGGGTGCTATGGGGCAACAGCATGTATCAAAGCTAGAAGCTTGCCTCTGGAGAGATTCAGACAGGGCTGGAAATTTAGGCAGGGTTTGGATTTAAGAATTTGTTTGAAGGTGACACTCACAGGGTATAATGTAGTTTGGCACTTAATTGCCATGACTCAATACAATGGAATTCTGGGATTTCAATGCTACGGAACTGGGTGAGACATTTTGCCTTCTCTTCCAAAGACTGCTGGTGCCCCAGCAAACTACAAATCCCAGGATCCCATAGCACCGAGCCATGGCAGTTAATGTGGTGTCAAATTACATTATTTCTCCAGAGCAGGGAAAGCCAGAGACAGAACTTTAAATCTGAGAAAGAAGAAATATTGCCCATGATATTGGGGAGCCTAAAGAAGAGAGAATCTGAGAGTTTATTATATTTTTATATCGTGTTTAATAAATCTATTCTTCTTGTCATTTTAAACCTGTATTTGGCTGGCTGTCAGATCAGGTCATACATACCAAGCTAAACAACCCAACACAACTTCAGAACCATAAGTCAACATATATAAAGGGTCATCCACACACATATGCATATATCTGGATGTTTAATCCAAAAGTGGGATAAATCCCTATTTTTCTCTCTCTAGATTAAAACCCTGGGGTGATGAAAAGGCCCAGATTCTACCCCATTTGTCACTTACGTTGTTGGTCGTTTTTTTGTTTTTTTTTGGGGGGGGGGGTTGGACAGCTCAATGTAAAAATTAGGTGAGACATTTTTATTTGGCTCATATAGGCACATCCTTCAGAAAATGGTAGTTAAAATAAATTGAATAGATTTATGAAAAATATTTGAGGTGGGGAATTTTTTAAAAAAAGGATGACATATATTTAGAAGAAATACAAATATAAGAGTAGGGAGAGGGAAAATTGAGTAAACTAAGGGATAACCTCTTTTATCATTGTAAAAGGTGTTATTAAAGCTGATGTTATGACAGATGGTTGTTAAATGAGAGATGAAAGATGATAATTTTAAAGTGAGTATAGATAAGAGACAAAGTGATATGTTTTTGATTAACGTAGGCTAGGAAAGGAATAATAACAATGAACAATTAGTCATAAGTTATTAAGAAAATGTACTGATAATTTTAATGAAATTTATATAAATGCTAGATGGATTTCCTTTATGGTACTTATTTAGGATTATGTGAACTTTGAATTTGACTATTAACAATTACACTTTTCAATTTATTGTATTAGATAAGCACTGAAGGGTCTGTTTTTTTAACATTCAAAGTAAAATAGGTTATGACCACTGTGGAGAAGACTGGAAACTATCTTTCTTTCTTTCTTTCTTTCTTTCTTTCTTTCTTTCGTTCTTCCTTCCTTCCTTCCTTTCTTTCTTTTTCTTTCTTTCTTATTTCTTGATGTATCTATCTTTCCTTTTTCCTTTTTCTTTATATATATTTCCCCAATGTACTGTTGTTAGTTTTAGTGTTGTATTTCCTATATATTCGGAAAACTTAATGTAAGAATTCATGAAATTTTATATGCTATCAAATCATATGGGGTCTAGATGTGGAATTTTACTATTGGTACATTTTTAAAATCAAGGAATAACAACATAACTAAACACTTTATATTCCAAGTCTGCAAAAGGCTTAGTGAAATGTTAATACCTGAAGAAATATTATGAAGAAACCTGAAACAAAATGTCATTGGATCTTTGTAGAAGAATGCTACTACATCTTCAAAATGATAGGTGCTAATTTTCAGGGTGACATTTACCAGTACCATTCCTCAGAACATAATGGAGTTGTGCCAGTCACAAGTCCAGGGGCTGCCAGCCCTGTTTTAGTGATAAGTGGAACCAATGTGTACAGGAATTAGGTATGTAAAGGGGGGCAATCCTGGGGAACTCTCCAGAGAACAAAAACTTCCAGCCATTTGAGAGCAGCTGTTGTAAGGACTGCAAACTATTAACACAGGATTTATTTGTTCAAACATCATATCCGAAAAACTGAAGTAATAAATATTAGACAAGTATTTAGATCCAAATTCTGGTGCTTCCATTAGGAAAGGAAAAGCAGCAGCGACAATACCATTACATGAAAAGCCATCACGGTTTAGTGGTTTGCGTGTTGGATTAGGGGGCTGAGCAAGCAGGTCAAATAAAGTGGTTCCCAACTGCTTTGAAGGCAGGATGTTTAGATGATGCACACCTCCAAACTGGGTGGAAACTGGACTGAAGCTGCACTCTGGGGGTAAAATCCAGGGGAAACAGTTTGGGATAGTTTGGCTTAATGTGAAATATTTGCAGTTTTGCCCCTGCATATAACTACCCCTATGGGAGAATGGAGCCGTGGCAAAGCAAAGAAATGAAGATGCACCAACTCTGATGTAATTCTACATACACAAACCAGACAGTCCAACAGGGAGCATGGGGTGAAGGGGGTATGTAAGGGGGGGTGCCCTCCATGATTGTGCTTTGCCAATATATCACTTGTACAACAATGCACCGATGCCCTGTACTGGTGGAGCATTGCACATGTGACTGTATGGCCAATCAAAGGGGACACTATCCAAATGGGGTGGATGTGGGAGGTATTTGGGGGTTGCAGGTGGTGTGTTCCTGTGATGGTGCACATATATGGTGGGGAGGCAACATAAAAAAATTACCCAGTGGCACAGCTTGATGCTTCACCATGACATTGGGCCATGCACATTCGGCCCACCTTGGAAGTGGGGGTTGACCCACTTTGGGGAAAGCAAGATCAAGCCACTTTTTCCTTCCTGTCCACTCCACTCAGGCCCTAGGACTCTGGGAGACTAGGGGCTTGTTCCCACTATGATTTAAAGCAAATTGCTGATCAGATTATGTGTGGTTTGTTCCCACTTGAAACCATTTTCGAACTAATTGCATTTAGTTTCAATCACGATGAAGCAAGGCAAATACAAAAGAACTCCCCCTTCCTAAAACAGATCATTTTGTGGTTCTTTTGAAGAGAATTGATTTCAAAGCGTGTTCAACAAGTGGGAATGACGGACCTGAATCGAATCTTACTGGAGGGGAGGGACTAATGGCAGAGTGGTGTTTACCATCCCACCTCAGTTTTTTGGAAAATTCGCCATCCCCCCCCCCCCCGCCACACACACAGAGTGCTACCATTGTGACCTATGGGAGCATTATATATATATATATATATATATGACAGTATAAGCACCACTGTATTTGCAATTACTTGCAAGCCGACTACGGCTCAACAAGACAAATAATTGCAAAAACATGCAAGTAATTGCATGCATCCTGGGGCAGAGTCCTCCATGACACCCATTAATACATGAATCCTATGGGAGCGTCCTCCATGACACCCATGGATTCAAGGGAAGAGTCCTCCTTGACACCCATGGACACATGCATCACAGAGAGTCCTCCATGACACCCATGGATCCATGCATCCCAGGGGAGAATTCTGGCCATGGCACCCATGACTCCCTCCCGTGTTTTCTTGAATGTGTTGCTGGTTGCATCACCAATGATGCATAGAGGATTGACAGGCATTTTGAAGCTGCACAAACTAGTGGGAACAACAATCGTGCCAAAAAAGAAGTGAATAAAGAAAAGACCCACTTCCATAGTGGGAACAATGCATCAACTCTATTCAATTCACCAACTCGGAGCAAAAGCAAATTGCAAACCGGTTTAAATGTAAGTGGCAATGAGCCATAGGATTCAAACCCTCACTTGGCCATGGGAACCTACTGGGTGATCTTTATTTTTTTAATAATAATTTTAATTTATTTTCACATACATATGTGAATTAAAACAAACCACAACTCAAACATATTACAGTCATACTAACATTTTCTAATCCAATTATATTATAAACTCTTCTTCGTTTCTTTCCTTTTAGTCAAACATCCATACATTCATTCTCAATCTACTGTTAACTTCCTAATTTCCAACACTGCAGTTATACTTTGCTGTAATTTATGTTGTCGATATTACTAATTCTCTTTTCTATTACCGACCCTAAAATATTTAAGTATAAGCTCATTTTAATAGTATATATGGTATTATATTCACCACCATATTATACATATGCATATTTTATCTTTTACAATCATCATATAGTCATATAGTCATACTGACTCATATGATCATGGTCTTGTATTGTTCTTATTATCTCTTTTTTTCCCTTATTCTTTTACATTTTTTTTATCCAGTACTTTCTACTACTAATATTGGTGCTTCCACATCTGCCTTAAACATCTCTTTTCCTCTTATTTCTATATTGTTTCCCACAAAGTAGACATTTTTCCCATTCCTTTTCATATAATTGTATTGACTTATTACTAAGATAGTTAATTTATCCATTTCTGACATATCCATTAATTTTAGTACCCATTCCTCTGTTTTCGGAATGTGTTGGTCTTTCCATTTCTTAGAATAATTCCAGCAGCTGTTCACTTTTTAATAATTCTAGCAACTCACTCGGCCATGGGAACCTACTGGGTGATCTTGGGCAAGTCACATATTCTCAACCTCAGAAGAAGGTTTAGAAAACTCCACAGCACATTTGCTTAGAGCCACCATAAGTTTGGTCTGAGTTGAAGACACACACAGAGATTTCCAGACACAGAAAAAGATGGCCTAGGGTCTAAATACCCCAAAGGCCCCAGATCCTGTCTGACATTGGAAACTAAGAAGGGTCAGCCCTGGTTAGAACTTGAATAGGAGACGAATAGTGAATACCAAGTACTATAGGCTATATTTATAGAATCATAGAATCACAGAGTTGGAAGAGACCACCCAAAGGGTGCTCAACAATGGTTCCTTTTCATCCTGGAAAGAAGTGACCAGTGGGGTCCCACAGGGTTCTGTCCTGGGCCCAGTGCTATTCAACATCTTTATTAATGACTTGGATGACAGTATTGAGAGTCTAGTTATCAAATTTGCAGATGACACCAAATTGGGAGGAGTAGTTAATACCCCAAAGGACAGGATCAAAATTCAAAATGACCTAAATAGACTAGAAAGCTGGGCCAAAGCTAACAAAATGAAATTTAACACAGAGAAATGTAAGGTCCTAGACGTAGGGCGGAAAAATGAAATGCACAGATATAGGATGGGGGACACCTGGCTGAATGAGACAACATGTGAAAGGGATCTAGGAGTCCAAGTAGACCACAAGTTGAACATGAGTCAACAGTGTGATGCAGCAGCTAAAAAGGCCAATGCAATTTTAGGTTGCATCAATAGAAGTATAGTGTCTAGATCAAGGGAAGTAATAGTGCCACTCTATTCTGCTTTGATCAGGCCCCACCTAGAATACTGTGTCCAGTTCTGGGCACCACAATTCAAAAAGGATATGGAGAAACATCCTTTAAGCCTCTGCTTAAAGACCTCTAAGGAAGGAGACTCCACCACACTCCGAGGGTTTGTGTTCCACTGTTGAACAGCCCTTACTGTCAGGAAGTTCCTCCTAATGTTGAGGTGGAATCTTTTTTCCTGCAGTTTGCATCCATTGTTCCGAGTCCTGTTCTCTGGAGGAGCAGAAAACAAGCTTGCTCCCTCCTCAATGTGACATCCCTTCAAGTATTTAAAGAGGGCGATCATATCACCTCTTAACCTTCTCTTCTCCAGGCTAAACATCCCCAACTCCCTAAGGCGTTCCTCATAGGGCATGGTTTCCAGACCCTTCACCATTTTAGTCGCCCTCCTTTGGACATGCTCCAGTTTCTCCACATCTTTTTTGAATTGTGGTGCCCAGAACTGGACACAGTATTCCAGGTGGGGCCTGACCAAAGCAGAATAGAGTGGCACTATAACTTCCCTTGATCTAGAAACTATACTTCTATTGATGCAGCCTAAAATTGCATTGGCTTTTTTAGCTGCCGCATCGCACTGTTGACTCATGTTCAGCTTATGGTCTACTTGGACTCCTAGATCCCTTTCACCTGTGTTCTCATTCAGCCAGGTGTCCCCCATTTTATATCTGTGCATTTAATTTTTCCTCCCTAAGTGCAGAACCTTACAATTCTCTGTGTTGAATTTCATCTTGTTAGCATTGGCCCAGCTTTCATTTCAATGAATGGAGCTGACAAGACCACCTCTGAGTTTATCTTGCCTAAGAAAACCCTATGAAATTTAAGGGGTCACCATAAGTCAACAGACAACTTGAAAGCACACAGTCATGCACACTCATGTATGTGAGATCTTTCTTAACAGTGAGCTTTCTAAAAAATAATCTGAAGAGCAGATTCTTTTTTTAGTAAAGCATGCAGCATGTCAGGCTGGACATATTCCTTTACCATCTCTCAAGGACTTGTCTGGCTGCAATCCTTAAGTAAAGGAATGAGCCCACACAAGAAGACTGAGTCTTCCTGTGGTCACCTGTGTACCTATACACAGTACCATTTTCCACATTTATTTCTTTTTACTTTGCCTGTTGCAGAAATCTACATAGGGCTTACTAATGTGAAAAAATGTGGCAGGAGCCAAAGCTTATTCGGAACACAGAGTGAACTTTAATGACATCTGTTGCCAGTTTTCTACATGGGCTTTAGACAAGAGATTTGAGCTCCTGGCCTCTTTTCCCTTCTCCCTCTGAAATGGAACAGCTCTTACCTGTGCCACAGCAGAGCTTTCAGGATTAATTAGTTAATGTTTGTAGAGACCTTTCAAAATGCAAAGCTCTGTGTAAATGTCAGCTCTTATTATGAGTAAGCAGCTTTCCAGAGGCAAACCACTCTGTGAAAAGAGGAACCACAATTTTTTTTTGTTACCTTTGGGGATCTGTTAAGAATTATCTGAGCTTAAGTAAAACCCATGCTCCTGATTTACACTGAAACAATGCCCTTTGCCTCACTTGAGTGCAATCTGACGAAACACAAATCCAGTCTGAAAAGGTTTGATGCTGCACCAGCACATGAGGACAGCACACGGCCATCCGGTGTATGAATTACTCAAGGTAGTGGTAGAGGAGGAGGGAACATGTCAGCTTATCTTCTGTGAGGCACTGGAAACAGTCCTTTTTGAAGCTTTCTTTCTCTTTCCAGACATTTTCCATTTACTGGGTGGAATGGACTCCTTCAGGACATGCACACATATATACATAAGCAAACACAGAGCAGTTCTATTGGGAAACCAGATTAAAGTGCTTTTCCCCCCATTCCATATCTCAGGAGCACCAAAGAGAACCACAATGTTTTTGAAAACTTAAGCCAAAACAGAGGGTGCTTTATGGAAATGAGCGGGATGGCTCTGCATGCCTCTTTGCCCACATCAACAAGAAGAAAAAAACATTTCCCCAGCTTTTCACACTGGCACATCTGCTGGGTCTGATGAATTGGGAACAGCTTGTTCCTATTTCCAGCCCTTGGCCCCCTGTCTATGCCAACATACTGTCTTATTAAAGCCTTGCTCTGTGTCACAGAATACCCAACGAGAAAAACAATAGCGCAATAACTTCTGGTTAATAATTTATTGTCATTCTTTGCTACCACTTAGGCTTATACCTCACTGATGTCAAAGGGAAGTTTTCCATTTACTTTAATGGGTTTGGAAAAGGGCCCACATGCTACAAATTCCAGGGAAAAGTCTCCAACTGATTTATCGTGGTGCTTAGTGTCATTATCTCTTACAAGAGGCTCAAATGGGCACACTGATACCTTTTAATAGCCTGCGCTCTGTTGATGTAGCAGCATGCAAGCTTTCATGCTCTTCAAAGTGGCAGGAGCAGAAAATATAGGAAGGGTAAAGAGGGACAGGAAATATTTTTGAGTGGCTTGAAATAGAGAGTGTCTAAACATAAATAACATAAAATGCCAGTTCTGCAGAAAATCTGGAGAACCACATACACAAACATCTGCAGGAATGTGGAAGGTCAATAAAAAGTATTTCTAAAGTTTACTAATGTCCTGATGGTGTATCACACCTCTCTCTATGGATAATACAAATAGCAGATCTGTAAACTGTGTGACACACACACATAAATGCTGTCTATCAGCCCCTTATGGCATTTCAACAGGGGCTTAATAAACCTCTTGATCTGCTACTAGATTTGCATGGATGGGTAGTAAGCCCTTGACATGCCACAATATGCTTGGTAAATTTCGCCTGCAAGGTTACATCATACAGTCTAGTCGATTTCAGTAGTTCCAGTTACTTTTTTGGAATACCCCAGACACAGCATGACCATTGCTCATAAGTGCTCTTTTTGAATGCCTGGCTCCAAGCAGATTGTTTGTTTGTTTATTGTATATCCTGTGTCACAATGTAAGTAGAAATAAAATACAATTTAAACAATGGGTAATACAGAAGGTATATATATATATATATATATATATATATATTCAAAACACTGATTTAAAATAGTTTTATAAGTCTGTTACGTCATAATGATAAAAAATATAATACAACTCTATTAAAAGACCTTCTGCAACACTCAAAGGCCTAGATAAACAGAATAGTCTTTGCTTGTTGGTCAAAAAACAACAAAAAGAGGACCAACCTAGCTTCCTAAGGAAAGCCACAGTCTGGGAGCAGCCACCAAAATGGTTTTTCCCTGTGTCCTCACCAAACAAGCCTGTGATGGTTCAGGGACCACCATCAGGGACATAAGACCCTCTGAATGGATAACTAGGAAAACTGCCTGTACTTCCAGTTTCCCAAGTCACCATTCCCATGGTGTGCTGGATCCCAGGACCACTCACAGTCAATGCTTCAAAAACTAGCCAGGTCTGGAGAGCAGCTTGTAACAGGAGCTTTCTGCAGCAGACCAGGACCATCTAGGTGGTGGCAACAGTAGCAGAAGGAGGCGGCAGTGCAATTCCCATCCCTTGCCCTCTTTCCACAGAGGTGACCACTTCACCTGGTCTCATGGCCTTCTTCCCCTGCCAAGAAAAGAGGGCTCCTTCCAAGGAGGGGGAACAGAGGGGAAGCCTGTAAAACTGAATAAAAGTGGCTGGGACAGCAAACCTGGCATAAAAAGCTACAGAAGAAATGTGTCGTAAAAGGAAGGTTGCATTTTAACTGCAGAAATAATGCAGTTTGACATTGTTTTAATTGCCATGGCTCAATGCTATGGAATCTTGGGATTTGGAGTTTGTTGTGGCACCACAGCTCTCTGACAAAGAAGGCTCAATATGTCACAAAACTACAAATCCAATAATAATAATAATAATAATAAGAAGAAGAAGAAGAAGAAGAAGAAGAAGCTTTAGCTTTATTTATAAAGTGCTATAAATGAACATGGCGCTGTACAAAAGAATTCCATAGCATTGAGTCATAACAGGCAAAGCAGAGTCAAACTGCATTTATTCTACAGTGCAGATGTAGCCAAAGTTAATGTAAGAAGGAGTGAACATAAAAGCTGACAGAGGAAGGAATGAATGAAACTGGCAGCTGGGTATAAGATACATAGTGATGAAAGGATAAAAGGATGAAAGGGGATGGAGGGACAGAATGATAGGAGATGAGTAAGACTGATTTGAGAGCTAGGGTGGATCAAAAAAGTTGTGTTTACCTAAGTTGTAGATCAGCAAATATTACCTGAAGCACAGAGGCTGAGTCATGATATCTCCAGGACCAATGCCTTGGCTTGAAAAACTGAATACCTTGCTTAAGGGAACCTACTGGTCAGAATCCTAATGCATGTGTATGTTCCCCTATGGAAACAGCTGGACATTTTTGGACAACGCAGAACATCTGCATTCCATTCAAGGATATGGAAAAGGAGTTGCACATGTGCTGTTGTTGTGCATGTAGAAGCACATGCACACGGGTGCACATAGACTTGCTTGCACCTTCAGGTGTGTATTCAACTGTTGTTCAGCACAAGGATTACGAACCATAACTGACAGAATAGCACAATTGTAGAGCACAGCTAAATAATCTACCTTACTTTGCCCAGTTTGAATCCTCTTCTGGGATGCAATCGGATATTATCATATGCATTTTGCTGCCGATGCTGCCTCCCACCTAAAACTGGCCTGATTCCCAGCTAGAATCCAAGCTCAGCCATCTGATTTGCAAAGTTGGGAAGGTCCTGGCTTTGCAAATCGGCCAGCTGAGCATGGCTGAGAGCTGGGTTTTAGGTGGGAGGTGGCATCGACGGCAAAATTCATATGATAATATCCACCTGCATCCTGGAAGAGGATTCAAAGCGGGCAAGGTAAGCTGGATGTTTTTAGCTGTGCACTAAACTTCTGTGTTCTAGATCTGAGTGGAAGCTGATGGGCCAGTTAATGAGATGGGCCTGTAAAATTTTGTCTCTTCCTACTTCTTTAAATGGTTTGCACAAAAGCTGAGGACAGTAAACCTGCAGATGGATCGCATGGTACAGTGTATCTTAGAACTGTTAAACACAATGCTTATCTAGATTTGTTTTTCAGTCTAAGGGGCTCTTCGGGCTGGCCATTAAGGCCAGCCTGGAGGTGAAGTTAGGCTATCGCATCCATATGATGAACACCCTGGCTCCGCCTCAAGGCACCATGATGCCATGCACCACACCACATGGTGTATGGCATCACAGTGCTCCTCTAGTGCTGTGCCTGCATGATGCAGTGCCAAGGAGTGCCGTATAGTGTCCCCGCGTCATAATGCAGGTGCGTTTTACATGGCTTCCAGCATACACTGGAAGCTGTGCCAGAAGGAGTGGCCCTGCGCTCTGGAAGGGAACAATGGTGCTCGGGCTTGTGGCATGCATGCTTTGCGTCGCCATTAAGCATCCACAATTTTTCCCTACGTGGGAGGGGGGGTCCGGAACAGATCCCCCACATAAGGGGAGGGACCACTGTATTGCCATGGCACTGTGGCTATCGTACTCTTTCCAGGGTGCAAAAGGGAACCAGTGGGGCTATTCAGATTATCCTTATGGGGCAGCCTGCAGGCGTCTCCCTTTTCCCTGGAATTGGGCTGTGGCAACTGCATGCTGCAGTCCCAGTCCAGCCTTCCCAGGGCTCAAAAAGGAGCTGCAGCACCGGAGGAGCACTATGATGCCATGTGCTGTGTGGTGCAGCATGTGGCATCATGGTGCCCTGAAGCAGAGCCAGGGTGTGCGTTATGTGGACACGACACCCCGACTCCACTCCCAGGCTGGCCTTAATGGCCAGTCTGAAGAGCCTTGCTTTTTGCAGCTCCTTTTTGCACCCTGGAAAGGCCAGATTGGGGCTGCTGCATGCGGTTGGCACAGCCCCAGTCTGGCAAAAATAGAGGCTCTGAAGGTCTTTTTAATTACTACCACATAGCTACTTCAACCTTCAATTCTCATCAAGAGGAAATAGGGATGGAAAGAATATTTGACCATTAAAAATAATGGCACCAAAACGTATTTCTCGAGTGTCAGGAAACTGGTGAGAAAAATGCTGATGAGAATGTTTCCAGTTGGAGACTTACTCCATGTAAAATTCACACTTTTTTCATAGAAAACAGCAACTGGCACAGAGAACCGCCGTTTCTTTGTAGGAAACAGCATTCTCAGTGCAGAAAATAGTATTTATATGCAGAAATATCATTTCACATGCAGAAAATGCTGTTTCTTTCACAGAAATTGCTGTTCTTTGTGCAAACAAAACAAAAGAGAAAAACAACAACTAATAAATGTGTCAATTTTTTTTTTTACAAAAGTCCCCCAACTAACACACTCTTCCACAGCAAGAAGAAAAGATCTAAAACTATCCATTGCTTCCTTCACCAATGAAATTAAGAAGAAATATAGTGAATAAATGGCTTAACACCAGAATGATTGCCTTCCTAAGATTCAGTTTGGAATAAGTGCCTCTCTCTTGGGTAATAGTAGCATCCAGAAGAAATCTCTCATGGATCAGAGCAAAGCTCCATGTAGACTAACATATTTATAACAGCAGCTAATACAATGGTTTTGATAACCCATATGTGGGATAGTACCTTTGCCCCTCTCCTGTCGCAAGTATCTAACAGCATACTAGTTCTGAACACTGGGGTTCAATTGAACTAAGACAGCTAATAGGTAGTAGTAGATTTGCCACCACCTTTTCTTCTCTGTCCTGGGTCTACTGATCACATTCTGTCTCACAATGAATCTTTTACCCAGTGACTCTGGAAACACCACCTACACCTTACTATGGAACTATTCCTATATGGATTTTTAAAACATTAAAATTTTACATGTAATATGTTTTTGAAGGGGTAGACATTTAAAAAATGAAACAAAGTAGCACTGCATTAAAAATAATAAGAATAATTAAAATAATAGATAATAGTATTGCATTAAAAATAATTCAAGAAAACATATATTTTGTTACTTCTGCAAAATGGCACAAAATAAATAACAAGACTCTTAAAATCTCCATTGTGTTAAGTTCCCACTTCAGGGTTTTTTGGAACAAATAAGCATCCATGCATCTGTATAATACAGAATTTCGAATTGTTTAAAAACTGTACTATTAAAAAAAAACCACCTGTATGATTTGATCCTGGAGGGTTTAAACAAATAAACAAGATCTACAGTGACAGCTGAATGAGAAAGGTTTTTCTTTGAGTCATTTCCCCACAGCCACCCACTTTTTGTCCTGCTTATAAAAGACTTATACTGTCATGGCTCCATACAAGAAGCCTATGGAGTGTTCATAACAAAGGAGGCACGTTTGACTTTCCTGGAACAGCAGCGGCTTCAATTACTCAGGCTTTGGCTATCAACAAGTCTTTTTTATAAGAGAAAAAGCTGGGACCCAAGACTAGATGATACCAAACTGAAAAGACCTGAGCACTCATCTTTGTTTGCTGGCAAGACAAATTTATCTCAGTGGTCAACAGAGGCAGACAGAAAGAGATGATGGCTTCCAGTGTCCTGCTTTCTTGCTTTGGGGCTTCCTAGCCCACTTAGAGACAGTCACTCTGGGTTTCCCCAATTCTTTTTTTGAAGCTATGCCCTGTTTGTACGCGTCGCATGCTGAAGCGTGACAAGGAGACTGGGAAGGTAACCTGAAAGGCAAACACATATATGACTTAGAATGGAGAGAATTTCTTGCAGTGTTGGTTTGTAACCATACTATTCAAACATCATTTAGATTAGCACTGAACCGTTGCATGTGCCAGTTGACACAAGCGCTGAACCATTTGCACTGGTACCGTCTGCTGTGATTAATGCAAAGCTCACACCTGCAAATAGAGGGAACTGAATCGTAACCAGGAAAGGAGGAAGGCGCAGACAAAAGAAATGTCGCATTTCCCATGTCTGCATTCCATTCCATTGTATGTAGTTTGTGCTATATTTAGCTCATGTACCTCAACAAAAAGGGGATCCCACTTGAGTGTTTGATCCATAAGTGGACAGGGACCTCTTATCAGGGTTCAGGCAAACATTGCCATCAAAATAACTAAGATCAATCTTCATATACACATGTTGAACCTGATAGTGAATTTCACTTGTGTAAACGGAAAGAGCAATTTGAGTTTGGCAATGCACAATATTTCCTTTGTTTCAGCTTAGTGTTTCAGGGTTGTATGTATCCTGAATCTAATGCATTTTAACTCATACAGGCAAATGCCTTAACCACTGTGGTACCTTTAGACGGGCATCTGCAGTGACCTCCAGGGATCCTCAGGACATCCTGCAGATGGCATCCTCGTAACATGTCCCGCTACAGCAAAATATCTGGATACATCCCACTGAACCCAACTTCTTCTCTAATGGAAACAGTTGTGTTGAGAGGTGGCTGCACTGTTACAAGGAGGAGTTTTAGAGAAGTAACACAGAGAGACATAACTATGGAGACACAGTTACACGAGGGGGTGTTTGGTCACTGTATGGTTAGAACAGAATTCTGATTTCTGCAACGACAAACAAAGTGAGTTCTGATGGTGTGCATCTGACTTAGGTCATCATAATTCACTGACATGTGATCTGCTTTGGTGAAAAACACTGCTAATAGTGTGTATTAGTGGGAATATTCTGAGTGAGCATTTTAGTAAGAGAATGCAGCAGCAGTTCATATCAGCTGAGGATAGTTCACAGTTTGTTCTCCACAGACATGTACACAGGTATCACACTGAGATATCTGCATGAGTCCTTGGGTAGTATTGGCTAAGAGTACCATGCAAGCCAGAAAGAGATGTACTTTGTTCACTGTGAAATAAAGCAAGGTACTTCTGGGTGGTATGCTAGCTTTTGCTGATACTATACTAGATAGTGACACAAACAGATATCACAGTTTATTACCTATGAACAGGTCTGTCTTTTTAAAAAGAAAAGAAATAAAAGAGTGGTTAAATGCATGTGCAAAGTCACTCCAACATACAGCTCTAATGTATTGATCTGTAAACTAAATTTCATATCCTGATGCTACCTGGTACTTAGCTTGAGAAATGTTTATTCCTTGCAAAGCTTTGACCTCTTAGCAAGATGTATCAAGTCTGACAGATGGGTTGTCCTATTGATTGCTAAATTTACCATGATCCATTGGATGAATAAAAGGAGACTTTCTGAGTCTGAATGGTGTTTGGGGAGAAGACAGAGAAAGATAGCTGACTTGCTGAGGTATGCATTTTGTCATGAACATAAAGAAGGACTCCCACAAAACTACCCTTGCTGGGTACTCTGTCTCGAAGGGGCTTTACAGACCACCCTTTTGAGGCAGTCTGCAGCCGCCCCTTTAAGTGCCGGGATGGGGCCAGGGCTGCCTCACCGGCAGCTCCAGAAGCCCCATCTTGGCACTTCTGAAGGCTGCAGAGAAGCAGTGAGCTGCTGCTTCCCCACGGTCTGAAAGCTGGGTGCAGCAGGTGCCCTGGGTGCCTGCTGCATCCCACTCTCCCCGGTGCTGGCTAAGGGAGAAAGGGGCTGCTGCCATGGCCCTTTTCTCCCCAGGGTCCTTGGTGCGGCTGTCTACAGGCCACGCCAAGGACCAGGTCCAAAAAAAGAGCTCAATTTCAGAGCTTTTTTAGCACCACGGAAAGGGTGCCATTGACACCCTCTTGTGGCGTGATGTCATCAGGCATGCACAGTGTTATGTAAACGCTGCATGTGCCATGATGTGCATATGGCAGCATCCATATGCGCTAGGGTTAGGGAGGGTGCAAACGCTGCGCCCTCCCTAACCCTAATCACGCCTTACAGATGGCCCTATTGGGCCATCTGTATCAGGCCATAGACAATTAAAAATGCATAAGATGATGTAAACAGTGTAGTTCCATCTTATTTTATGGAAAAAGAACAAAAACTGCATTATTTTGCTGTGGTTATTTGGGCTTGTTTCCATTATCAAGGGTCCTGCTTAGAACAGAGATTGCTTCAAGAAACAACAACACACTCCTATAAGTGGGTGAGGTGGAGAAAAGAAGATTTGAGACTATGGAGATCTGGCTTGGCATAGCACAACTGGGCACATAGCAGCACATCTCAGTAAATGGTTTTTTCTCATGTTCAGGTCAGAGCACATTACATAAGCACTGGCATAGATGTTGCTTTTCTTAGAGAATTTTGGACACTGAAAGTTAGGTCACTTGATTGAGTCATTGGAGGCTGCATGCTCTACCAGGCTCACACTCAGAGTCTGTAGACTGATCACAGGGCAACTGTAGTGGGCATAGTCTTGCTTCACAGTAGGCAACTGGATTAGCGGACCTTGGCTTTCTTCCATTCCCGTTCCTATGGTTTTGTACTGGGATTAGCTTTCTTTGTGCTTAATGAGTCTCTCTACTGACTATGCATTCTCACTCTATAAAATTAACACATTTTCACAAGGACATACTAAGAGTCTGGCATTATTCTTCATATAAATGAGGCTGATCTGCAAAGGATGCTATGCACTCCCACTGCTCTGGGAACAGGGACCAAACAGAATTTCTTTATGTGGATACAAGAGTATCAATGGTTTCAGTGACAACATGGTTGGGCATTAAGGGATCAGACTTTTGGTATTTGTTGGGAGCAGACAGAGAGCTAAAGAAGGAGTGAAAGCCTCCAAACAAAGAAGCTGCTACAATGGAGCTAAACAAATGTTCACTGGTATATAGTGCAGTAGAGTAGAGAATATATATTTCCTGCCTGTTGACATACATAAAGGAGCTGTATAAAATTTGGCATACAAAACCTACTATTAATTACTGTCAATGTATCCATCCACAATGAGCGTTTTTAACAGGATGAAGCACATTTTGACTACAAGTTTTAAACACAACTAGACAGGATTCCTTGTGTTCAGTCAGAAAATCAAACTCTTGCCAGTGAGATATCAGTGTTTTGTTGCCTTGAACCTGAATTTCTTCTGTTAATTCTGTTCCTGGTCCATTCAGTCTCCAAACCACTGCTACATTCTGTGCTTCTCTTCTTTTCTTTTCCTTTGAAGAAGAACAGTCTAACATTCAAGGCAGTGTGAGTGGCGAGGAGGGGACCATTTTAGCAAGAACTTTACAGGCAGCTATCTCCCTTTCTTTCTATTCTATCAGCCATAACTAGAGACCGAAATCAGTGAAATCTTTGGTTCATTCTATAGACTTTACTGTATTTTTGCAGACTTGACACTTTCAAAGGAATCCAAACCTTTCTCCTGCTGGTTGTGAAGACTGCATTCATAATGTAAATTGATCAACCCTCTGGCTGTGTTTTCTGTTTCTAAGCCTTCAAAGATGTGTGATTATTACTAGCTGCATTTGAGTAGAGCTTTGGTTTTAAATCTCTGTTTGCTGTTAACTGCCATCAAACTGACTTTGACTTGCGGCTTCCCCATGAATGAGAGACTTTCAAATCACCTTGTCTTCCTCAGAGCTGCTAAAGGCTTGCAGATTCAAGGCTGGGGCTTCCTTGATTGAGTCTATTGACCTGGAATATTGTTTTCCTCTTTTTCTATTCCTTACCAAGAATTATTATCTTTTCTAGTAAGTTATATCTTCTCCTGACATGTGCAAAGTATGACAATCTCAGTTGAGTCATCTTGGCCTCTAGGGACAATTAAGGTTTTATTTGCTCTAGGACCCATTTATTTGATTTTTAGCAGTACATGGTATCCATAGAACTCTTCTCCAGGACTACATTTCAAATGAGTTGATTTTCTTCCTGTCAGCTTTCTTCAGCTTTCACAATCATACATAGAAATTGGAAATATGATGACATGGACAATCCTAACTTTCATGTTCAATCATATATCTTTATACTTCAGGATCTTGGTCAATTCCTTCAAAGGTGCCCTTTCTAGTCCTAGTCTTCTGATTTCTTGGTTGCAGCCTCCATTCTGATTAATAACTGAACCAAAATATGGAAAATCTTGAACTATTTCAATGTCTTCCTTGTTTACTTTAAAGTTATCCAAATCATCTGTGGTCATTTTCTTTTGTTTTTGTTTTCTTAAAGTTCAACTATAAACCTGCCTTTGCACTTTCTTCCTTGACTTTCTTATGTAATCTTTCCAAATCTTTTCTATTTTCTGCAAGTAGTATGATCTCATCTACATATCTTAAATTGTTGGTGTTCCTTCATTGAAGTCTAAGACTGATTTATGTATGATATGTTCAGTGTACAAGTTAAACAGATAGAATGGTAAAATGCAGCCTTGTCTGACTCCTTGCCAATTGGAAATCATTTCATTCCTCTGTATTCTGTCCTAATGGTAGTCTCTTGTCCTGAGTACAGGTTACACATCAGTACAATCAAATGCTATGGAACACCCATTTCGTTAAGAGTGATCCATACTTTTTCATGGTCTACAGACAAGCAAGGGCTTTCCTATAAGCTACAAGCTGTTTTTCTTGTGAGATTCTTTGGTGTGCTTCATATTCAATATGATTCCTAGTGTCTTTTCCTTTCCTGCACCCATCTATGACATCTGGCAGTTCTTGCTCCATATATGATAAAGGTCTTTGTTGCAGAATTTTGAGCATCATCATGCTTTCATGGAAAATTAATGCAGTGGTCCTGTGGTTACTGGAAAATGGGTTTAAAAACATAGCAAGTCTGGGATTGTACATTTTTGTGTTGTGTGCATGTTTATCAGTTTCATCTTTGGCAGCTGAAGAAGACAAAAGCCAAAAAAACTTTGCTCTCAATATATATGTTGGTGTGGTGGCTTAGTGGTTAAAACACTATTTCTGACTATCGGAACATCGGAGATTGGCAGTTCAATGCCCGAGTGCTGCATGATGGGGTGTTTTCAATGACGTCCTCACAGTTGAAGAAAAATTGCTCTCCACTAGTAAATGGCCCCAGACATATACGTTAGATCAAATTAAATAGCTGGGCATCTAAGGCATGTGATATGTCGTTTGGTATTTTAAATCTTTGAGTCTTGGCACTTACCTCAAAAATTAAGTCCTGCTCTATAGACATATAAAGAATTCAGTTTGCACACCACAGTGGTTGTGGTTTGTAAACTGGTGGTTTGTAAACTTATGGCATAATGTGTCATTACATCCTACTGATTCTATTCATGTTAGCCAGTATTTCAGGACCTTCTAATCCGAATGTTTGTTTTTAGTTCATTGATTGTCAGATATGTTCATTTGTATATACTGGGTAACCAAAATCTCGGATTGAATGGCCATTTGAACACAAAACTGTTACTCTAAAAAATACCTTGGGAGGCCATGATATTGACATTAGTTTGTGTCCAGGACCTCCCTTCTATGAATGGAAAGACTATTCCTGTCCATGGAAGGCTTTGATTTCCCCTCTTTGAAGAGGGAAGAGGTGATCTTCAATTATACCCTTTCCTTTTCTCTGTCAACCTGCCCTGCCTGGCAAATCTGTTCCAGAGGATTAGGAAATCCAAACAACATGGCAGGTAGCAAGGGGTGTGCAGCAGATGGCTTCCTGCCAAAGAATGGTCCCAATATCTAGCCTGAGTGGCATTCTGTCCAGAAGGTGCTTCATCTGAGAGGAAGACATGCTGGATAAAGTTTCCTAAATGAAGACCATTTTCTTCCACTGTGTGGAAGTCTTTGAAACAACATTTTCTTTGCACCCTTCCGTTTGCAGGTCACTTTTTTGCAGTGTAAGCATCTGACCTGGTAACCTGGCCTTCAACTTGAGCATGACATTCAAAGTGGCTCTGCAGCCTTGGCCAGAAATTAGCATTGATATTATTATAAAAATTTTCTCTGGCCTTGGAATTCTCAACCATGAAATAGTTGCTCAGTCAAAGGACCTAATCTGGTGGACATCTGATTGTTTATGTTTATCTTAATGTTATTCTTTGATTTGACTCATTTCCGTTTAGTTATACAATCTTTTCTTTGGAGTCTTATTGCTCATTTTAAGCTTCCAGGATTGCTGGTATGGAAAAAAGGGCCATTTTAAATAAATTGAAATGGACCTGAGCGTCATAAAAATCAAACAGTGAGAAGGTGGATTAGTCACAATATCAGTAGTCTAGCTATTATAGTGAGATAAATTTTATGCACAGAGAGTGGTTGCTGAATGTCACCTTTAGTCCTTCAACAGGGAGAGCAATTCACTTAAGGCAACCTATCTTTTCCTCCTCCTCAAACCCTTATAGAAATGAATTCCAGTCCTGATACCATTTTCAATAGGCAAACATTTTTCTACTACTTCCCTTCTCCCAAAGTGCATGAAGAGAAACCCTGATGCACGTGTGACTTAGATTAATTCCTATAGCTAATTTCCTTCTCAGAAATTTTTTTAAAAGAGGTTCTGTGAAGAAGCAGATTGATAACCCCAATGTTTGGGACACAACTGACAGAAAGGAACCTCATGAATCCTTAAGCTTCTAACCCCACTCCTATAGGGCATAGCTGAACTCCTCAAGCAGTTCCATGAAACGTTACAAAGGTACCTCAATAACTTACTTATGGGACCTGAATCTCTGTTACTGCCCTGTTGTCACAACTTGCCTAACATTATAATGAGATGTGATTTTTATCTATGTGGAATTTCCATGCAGGCCCCAAGCTGGAAGCCTGAGCAGTGTTCTTCGAGGCAGTGATAATGCAGAGGGAGCCTTGCATTCAGGGCATAATGTATTTTTAATTACATCTTTTGAATGCCCTTGATGGAGATTTTCCAGTCCATCACCTCCTCCCTTTGTCAGCGTTAATGGATTGCATTGATTATGCGATTTGTAAATTTTGCCAGTGGTACACATTGCATGGTGAAATTTAATCTTCTAATTGATTTAATTGATTACATTTTGAATTTTATTAGGGGGCTAGGCATTGTTCAGGATATCAAATATTCAGGAGGGCATATCCTAGTCTTACATCAGAATTTCAAAGCAGCTTGCACATAAGGCTCTTAAAAATACTATCATGATTAAAGCAGTGAGGGCTTTTCAAATCACAGCAGTTTACTCCTACACTAACTTCAGCAGTAAAACACTCCACTTCTGCACTGTTTGCATTGACACTCCACTGGAGAGTCATCAAGTGTTGGGCCTCTCAGCTCTCTCTCTAGATAGCATTGAGGGAAAGGAGTGTAGGGGATTCTGCCCTTGAGAAGAATGGTGCGAAGAGTGATGGAAATAGTTGCCTCTACTCCTAAAGCATTCACATATGTTCACAGGCTAGTATGTTATACTAAATAATTGTGTTTCCATAAATGCATGTCTGCCAGGTAATACAAAGGCACAAGCTGTAGGAGCATGAGGATTTTTCAGAGTAGTATCTGTAACAAGAAAGGGTAGGGAGGACTGTATGTGTGACTCCTCCTTGAAAATATTCCCCAGGCTAATTTACATGTGGTTGGCTTTCAAGCACAGCTGACAGGAAAGAGTAAAATATCAAACTGCGACATGGAGAAAGGATTCACGTCTCTGCTTCCTACTCAGCAAATAGCCCTCCATTAACATTATGAGGAAAATATAACATTGGGGAAAACCATCTTTCCTGCGGTTGGCTTTTTTGCAATGTTGTAGTTCAGCCTTGGTACTCATAAGTATGGCTGAAAAAAATATTGTCTGAAAGTCTCAATCAGCTGTGTAGATAAATAACCATGGTACTTATGTAACTATGTAATGACTTCTGGTCCAATGCCGTGATCCCCATTTACCATGCAACAGTCACTTCAATTGAAAAGGGTCTGTTCCTTTTTCAGTCAGGAAGATGCTGATTGTTGTTTCCACCCGTCCCATGAGCGATCTCTGATGCAACAAGCAGAAGTATGGCCACTGTAGCAATTTTCCCTCATTGCCAGAGATCCCTCACACAGGGAAAGATGGGAATGTCAGTCAGATGCTTCCTGATTGACACCATAGACTACAGTGTCTTTCATGATCCCTCTATTTTCCCTAAAGCTATGCTAAGGTTATGGATATGGATATGTTAACTCTCAGTTACACATTCATGACTATCTTAGTGAGTTCTAGCCACTATCTCTTTATTAATTTCCCAACTGATAAATGGATTTCTTTACGGCCAGGGAACCCTGTCAGGAAGAATAATCAAGCAGTAAGATTTTTGCACAGTTTTGTCACTGCATTCAAATGTATTGAAATGCTCTGGAGGATTTCTCCATACAGAGAAACATGTGGCTTTATAGCACAGTTACACATTTTCTATGCAGAAAAATCTGTTTCTTGCCTAGGAAATGTGAGGGGTGTTGTGCAAGAAATTTATTTTAAAACAATTGTAAAAATCCATGTGTTTTTCTGCACAAAAATATTGATCAGGACTCTCAAATGCAAGGATATACTGTGCAAAAAATAAAAATAAAAATGGTTGTTCCCCAGTGGGAGAAAATTGTAGTAATTATTTGTCCTTGCATGCAAGGAACTTACATTCCCAATTTCAAGCAACCTATTGTGTGTTGGCTCTTTTAATAGGCAAACACAGAAGGTCTCACTGCTGGTAGACCATACTAGTCATGAAGGCAATTGGGGCAGGAACAGGGGGCTGCATCACTTCCTCGGAGGCCAGGACAATCCTGGGCCCATTCAATTAAACTGTGGGTTTCTTTAAAATCAGTTGTTGCTTTGTGTTCCAGAAGGATTTAATAAACAACTTGTAATTGAAGACTTTTCTGTGTAATTCTGTTTCTCATGTACAAGTTTATGGCAGTGAAAATGGGATCATCTGGTATTGGGAAATAACTCTGAGACTACACTGCCACTACCCTCCTGATAACTTTTTTTTTCTCCATATTGCTACTGTGCAAGAAGAAAAAAATTGTTGCATTTCATATTTTTAAAACCCCAGTGGGTTTCCCAGCCATAAACTGAACGGGACACTAACACCAATAAGATTAAATAGCAGTATGGGTACACAAGGTTGAGGACTCTGAAGGCACAGCATAAAAGGCATTGAAAAGAAACAGCAGCCAGGACAATGCAAATGGTTGTCAAGCTTTTTTCCCCCTCTAGTAATTTGTTTGGCTGTGTTGAATTTAGTAATTTCTAAGCAAACAGGAAAATTGGAGGACATTTGGCTCAATTGTATGATGAACTCACAAAAGGGTATGTTTACACCATAAAAGAAAACAGGGCTCTAGGCCATCGTTTAACCACTGTGTGATGGGGAATACTGAGCCAACCATAACCTTGATTTGTATCATCTGTTTTATTCTCACCTTTTCCTGGGTGTTGACAGGCTTTCAAATACATTGGAGCCTTGGGGGACTTCTTTTCTGGTGCCTGATCTTTGCATCGAGGGTTCTGTTGGAGACATGATGGTAAAAATCATCTGCTTTGTTTTGCCTCACTTAAACACAAATGCTGGCTTTTTTTTTAAGGACATGACCCTCTGACTCCAATGCCATTACAATTCTGCTGGAGGCTTTTCTTCAAATGCTAGAAAGTTTGTTTCTGAAAAGACCAATGGCATATGAGATATTTACACCACCTCATGCACAGACTAACTTCACTCAAGGCAGCTTTTAGTCTCCCAACAGCCTCTGGGCAGAATTTGTTCAACTCCTGATAGAGAAACTGGGGGGAAAAGACTACTGGCCAGTTTATACTTCTGCAGGGAGGTCACTTAGGGAGAGGCAGAAAGGGGGCAGACAATGTGACTGACTCAAAGTAGTATAGAAGACATTTGGATCTATGCCTGCCACATCCCTCTTGCCTGTCCCCAGTGCAATTACACTGAATGCAGTTAGCAAATGCCAAACAAGCTCTCCTTCAGATTACATAGCCTGTTAATATAAAAAGAAGAAAACTGAAATGGACATGCTAATTTAACATGACTACAAGAATTGCATCCCCTTTTCACTATTTTTTTTTTAGTCAGGGGAGATGGGGGAGTCATATGATTGATATTTAAAGACTAGTCACCACTGAGTCCATCACACTGCAGAAATCATCCAGTTTAACACCGCTTTAACTGCCATGGTTCAATGCTGTGGAATTCTGGAATCTGTAGTTGGTTGTGGAACCAGAGCCGAACACTGTGGATGCAGTCATTGTTTCTCAAATGATGTCGCCATACACTCAAGTTGTGCCCGAGCAAGCCAAATGTAATTCAGTAGTTATGTATGAAAAACTTTTCAAATTGTGTAAGCTCTGCCTGTCATAGGTATTGTGGTAGGCTAGAATACATAGGCAGTGAGTTCTGTGTTCAGGGTAGTGTGTCATAATTTACACAGTCTGGCATTAAAAGGAAGCTCTACCTTTCAAGGTGTGAAGCCACCTTAGTGATCAGATAGGGCCACCACACCAGGCTAGAAAAGCCTAGTCTAATTTGATAGGATAGACTTCCTAGAACTGGAATATGATCAGATCAGAATGGAATAGGACCACCCATTTAAGCCTAGATTGAAGGCATTTTCTGGCATTTTTAAATTAAAAAATTTTATTGGTTAAAAAGAACAAATACATACATACATACATACATACACCTGATTATACACAATACAACAATAATTCTTGATACCTACATAAGTACCTAATACCAAATTTCTCCTTCACTTCTTGGTTTCCCCCTAACCCTTCAGTATCCTTCAATTATCACTACTCAATCTCACACCTTCCTTGGACATCAAAAACTACATTTTCTCCTCATACTTTCCTCATACCTTCTTTTCCTTGCCTCCTCTTCACATCTTATCATTTTTCCTCCTGTATTACTAATCTCTTCCCTTTCAAACAGCCCCACATACCTTCTTTCACTTGCTTTTACTTTCTATCACTTTCTTAACCTTCGACATTCATACTTTCTTCCTTCCCAACTATTGTCAATTTGGTTCCTTCCCCATATGTTGTTAACTTTCTATAAATGTTTCGAAGTTGACAGACCTGTCTACATAAGCTATTATAGTCTAAATTTTTTAAAACTGAGTTTTACAAAATTTTCTGGCATTTTTGAAAAATTAGCCTAGTCAAGGATGTTTCAAGAACTGGATCTTGAAAGTGTTCTGCTGTTCCGCTAGGACTCAGATGTAGACATTGAGACAGAGGGGCAAGATGAAGAAGAGAGGCCAGAGACTGAGACAGATGGCCCTGCCAGTGAGACAGAAAGCCAAGAAAGCATGGCAGTTTTGGAACAGCAAGACACAGAGCTCATCATACCTATCATGTTAGACAGATGGAGAGAGAAAGAGAGACCCAGCTTATATTAGCACTTTTACATGCCAGATACTCATTAATCAGGGAACAGCTGCATGTTGATAGCCAACCATACATTCTGGCACCTCCCTCAGACAACTAGTTGCTCACAACCAGCCTTTCCTGATGGGCATAATCTTCATGACTAGTGTTTCTCATTTCTGTTGCCTGATAATTTCAGATCTTGCTCCATTTGCAGACTACACGTTTGGATTGTCATTTGGACTGATAATTTGACTGTGCTTGAATTGGACTGACCTGACTACCCTGCTAGATCATCCTTATCTGTCTAGAACAGGACAGATAAAATCAAAGGGCAGGGACTGGGTAGACCAAATGAAAAACAAAAAAGCAAACAAACAGCTTCATTTATATACCACTTCATATCGCCTAAGAAGTGTACAACTGTAAGCTAATTTGCCCCCAACTATCTGGGTACTCATTTTAGCGACCTTGGAAGGATACAAGCCTGAGTCAAACTTGAGCCCTTTTGCTGGTATTGAACTCACAACTTTATGGTTTTGAGTGAGAGGCTGCAGTACAAGCATTTAACCACTGCACCACCAGGGCTCAAACTGTTCCTTTAGTTTGGATGGCTGCCATATACCTTAACTAAACTAATTTGTTTACCAGACCATGCCAGAATCTAGTTGCATATAGGATAACATGAGAACCAGCATGATGTAATGGACTGAGCATTGGAAGTCTTAGAACTGTGAAAATTCAGAATGCAATTTGAATATTTTAATCATTATTTAAATATGGCCATTGTTGTTGTTAACTGCTGTCAAGTCAACCCCGACTCATGGCGACCCTGTCAAGACCTCCTATCTTCCACAGTTCTTCTCAGGTTCTGTAGAAGCACCTTGAAGGATCATGATTGAGAAGAACAAACAACAGGTGACCAGTAGAGCTGCAGATCATGCAGTCATCAATTATTCGAGAAAGCTTGCATACAGATGGTTAGTATAAAGACATTCTTTGGTGTAAAGAGGCACTGAATCAGCCAGACAGGTCAAAAGTAGATCTGGGTTAGCTCTTACTCAAGAAGTAAATCTGTTTCTATACAATACAACTTCAGACTTAGGTGAGGGCTAATTTTTTTTTCCTTTAAAAAAAATCTCTGACATGGTAAAAAGAAGGGCTTTAGACCACTGGAATAATTTTCCAAATGGAACATAGTGGGGCAAAGTACAGCCCAGGGTCACATGTCAACCCAACCCTTTTTCCAGCTCCCCTGATTTACAAAAAAAGAAGCCATAATGGTTTACTGCCAAAATTCAATAGTAAACTGCTAAATGAGCCAAGAAAAGGGACTAGGGGCGATGATACTGTCTAATCCACTGTTGGAAGTCCATTTAGTTTTCAGTAGGTTAGCAACTATCATGGCCACAATTATTTTCATTTGTCAATATCATAATCAATACTATACATATTAAAGTCAACTTAAGCACATTCCAAGTTCATTAAAATATAAATATAGCAATACTAAATCAAATGTAAATGGGGGTGGATTTCATTTCTTAATTATGAATCAGGGGAAATTTACTTGTTAATAATGAAATTAATCCTTCAAGTTAAACAAATAAGAATGGAGGGTTTTTATAATTATTAATAAAATTTTAATATAAAAAATTAAAACATTTTGATTTTTAATATTTTTTAAAGCACCTTCCTTTCTACATGTGCTATGGCCCTGAAATAAGGCTCCTTTCTATGTGGAGGTTGTTCACCCGATGGAAAGAAACTTTGTCTATTTATTATATTTTTTGCAGAGATGTATACAATAAATGAAGCCTTTGTCTGCAGTAGCACATGCCAGATGCAGGATTAACCCCTCGGTCAGAATTTGGCCTCTAATAACCTTTATAATGTTTGGGTTTGCAAAGAAAGTGATCAGACACTATTACTATTTCTCAGTGTTTTCTCATTAGGCAAAAATTCTTTTAATTCTATTTATAATTCTCTTTTCTCTCCTCTCTGTTCCTTGTCATCCCTCATGGTCTGCTTGTGTGTATGCATGAAAATGTTTATTCCAATGCATTTATTCTGTGGGAATGAGCCTTTTCTTTTTTATTAGCATAAAAATAATTCCTTTCATCCGTTCCTAGTTACATAACATCTATTTCTCAACAGGAACTGCAGAAAATAAGGAACCATCATATTATGTTTCTTTCCCAATGTATAACCTAAAAGAACAGCTGCAAAACTTGATGACATTTACAGAAGCAAGTGATTTTTTTTTATCTTCCAATGTCCCTTTTGCCCCCTTTCTGCCTTCGCACAAAGAAAGAGAAAAGATGCAAACTTTGAACTGTAATTAACAATGCAATATCTGAGAAAGGAGATGGATTGGCAGAAGCCAGATAAAAGAGATTGCAGGAAAATGAGCTTGCGCATAATACCATACTTGCAAAACAAGCCTCTGATATCTCCCTCTTGACATGGCCTCTGTTGTCTACGAGGGCAATCATATCCAACTGTAATTGTCTAACAATTGTTCCGCACTGAGAAAATAGTTCTGATTATCGACATTAACACGTTTAGGCATTAAGTTTCCCTGCTGTAATTACCCTTGAGCTTAGTCTCACAAATGAATTAATATGCTGATCTCCTGGACTAATAGAACTAGCAAAAGAGTGATGAATTGCTTCCAAATCAGATAAAATCAAGCATGACATCATGTAATTAATTTCTTCATTGGGGAAAGTAAGAAAGGAGGGTGATGGAAAGAAGATAGGTTGCCTCTCTGGGTGGGATCCTGCCTTCCCCATAAAGATGTGACCACAGAGCAGGGGTGAAGGACTTTGAAGATGGTAGAAGAAAAAAAGTATCTGAGTGTTATTTGTTCAGTTTGCTGCCTTTTGCTTTTTTCTGTACAGCACAAAGAAATAAGAGCCAATATTTAAGTCACAGGAAAGATGTGGTGACCTCCTCCCCCCATCGCTTTCTCCCTCTCATACACACATAAACCCATCATACTTTTTTCCACTAAGACAAAAGAACAGAAATCAAGTAGATCACATGGAGCCATTCCAATGATACTGCTTCCCCATGTAGTTGATGATGCGGTTCTTTCTATGGGACACCTGCAAAATGAACTGATTTGGTAGCAGTAACCATGGGATTCTCACAATGTAAAAGTCAGCCTTAAGATTATGATGGTCCAATCTAGCACCACCAGTATACATGACAGAAGAGGCAAGAAACCAGAGGAACTGGGACAGAATCCAAATTACTCAGGATCTGAATCTGTCTCTCTGTGGCTCCACAGATGGCCACATCCCTTTGCCCACAATACCATAGTTTCAGAATACAACACAATGGGTTCTCACTTTGAGGATGTTACGAAATAAATTTTGGCAGAGGGTGCACCTACACTGTAGAAACAATGCCGTTTGACCCCACTTTAACTGTCATGGCTCCATGAAATCCTGGAATTGGTAGTTTTGTGAGGCACTAGCACTCTTTGACAGAAAAGGTTGAAGATGTTGTAAAACCATAAATCCTAGGATTCCATAGGATGGAGCTACAGAACCTAATGTGGTGCCAAACTGCATTATTTCTACGGTGTAGATTTTCTTGTCTTATTTGCCTGTTTGAAGTACTTATGTTTACAGAATTCTAATTTCTAATTTCTCAATTTCTCTCAATGCTACTTAATTTAATTCCTTTTGAGGTAGTTTAATCTCTAAATCCAGGCTTTTCTTTGATGGATAATATCTAAAATCTTCCTCTTTTTTCTTGATGTTTTACTTTTTTTTTCCTCTAGAATCTTTTGCATTTTTTCTCTTTCTGTCTTTTTTCTTCCATTTCTAATTTCAATAAAATAAAACAAAATCATCAACTGACCACTCTGTTCTGTGGTAGAATTCAAAGATATGGCTGTGTTGGTTTTAAATGCATCTGAAGAAGTAAACTTAAGTCTATGTAAGCTCATGCTGCCATCTTCTTTCTTTCAGTCTCAAAGGTGCTACAAGATCTTTCTGTTCTGTGGTGTTTGCACTAGCCTGAGTTGTGGCAGTACAGAAATTCAAAGTATGTCTGTAAGGAAGAACATTATCAGGGAAATGTTGGAGCCAAAAAAGAATTCAGTGGAAATTAGAGGAAGTCTTATGATGTTGTTAACTTTCTGTCCACAGACACAAGAGAAAATAACTTGATAGTATATTTTAATACAGGTAGGAAAACTAATCTAAACGGAAGGGGGATTTCTAAGGAAGGACTCAATATCAAAGAGAAACAAACACAGAATCTGAGTTCTTTTTCAGTGTAGGAGGCCCAGATGGTGTAGGGAAGTGGGATTGTGCATGCAGTGATTCTCATCCCAAAAATATGCCTTCCACTTGCAGACTGAAGTCTTGGATGCCTCCATGCATGAGAACTGAGAATGATTTCTTCCCCATTCCACTTCATCTGCCACCACCCTGAAAATGTTTACACACATGTAGTGTGGCATATGCAGCAGAGTGAACAATGTAAAGGGCAACAAGTAGCAAAGAACAGGAGAGAGAAAAGAGGAGGAAGAGGAAGGCCACAGCATGGTTTCTTGTGGTGCAGTGTATACATGTGGAAAGGAAGGTGCAAAGAGAGAGGGAGAAGGATGGAGATCAAGAGGTGGGAGAGAGTAGATGGAAAGATGGGAAAAGGTGACAAGAGGAGGATATAGAGTGAGAGAGAATGAAGGCGTGGAGGAAGAGAAAAGGAAACACAGAGATAAAGATAGAAAATACAGTATTCAGTGAGAGTGGTGAAAGAGGGCAGGTGTGAAAGGTGCATAGGTTTACTAAGCAAAAGACCAAGTAAGAGCTCACAAAAAAACAGGTAATATGCTTTTGTTGGTAATGTAATTGTTTTCTAATATTTTAGCAAGTGTATTTTCCCTCTGAAATAGAGATTATAGTTTTTAAAATTATAGTTGCAGGTAAGTAGGTCCAATTTGAAAGTCTGAAAATATTTTTTTAAGGAATGGAATCTCATTGTGCATTATATATCCTTATAAATCATAACAGAATCATTATTCATTGCTATTTTAGTGCCTGACTACATTGTGACTGTTTATGATAGAAATAAATGCAGTGATATAGAAAAATCAACTGACTTGTGTACTTTCTTCCAGATGCTGATGCTGCTACTGTCTTTTCAGACATTCATCAAGAGGTGGAATAACTGCAACTATCCCCTCATATGAGGTATACATATGAAAGAGCTATAATCCTCATAAACAGTAAGAGAAAAGACCTGCTGATGAAGGGCAATCCTGATCACCCAGCGAATGTAAAGCAACATTTTAAAATTAAATCTTTCTTAAAGTAGTGGTCTTCCCCTAGGTTCAGGTTTTCACATAATAATGAAAAATGTGTTTTGTATTTTGAATGTGTGAGTGTGGAGTAACTTTCTATCCAATGTTGCCTGAACATTTCTTTCATACTCTCTTGTTTTTCAGAGAATATCTCATGGGAAATAGACTAAGAGGTCACTGGAAGGAAGAGAGGATGTAGAAAAGTAGCTGAACTGCAGCAGTGTGGTGTCCTTCCAGGAAAACAGCAGATGCTGAATAATTTGATTTTTGAACTGCCTGTTTTCCCAGAGTGTTTGGAACTGTAAATATTCTAATTGGTTGTTGTGGTTTTTCCAAAAATGATATCTATCAATCTTATTTGCATGTATTGTATTATCACCCTTCTAGTGGGTGCAATGGATCCTTCTACCCTAACCTGAAAATGGGGAGGGGCTGGTAGATAATAAATTAATAGATGGAGTTTTTCACCTCCATTTTATACTGGACTAATTTAATGTAAATTTAAATGTCAAGTTATAATTACTGTAAGTGTAATAAATAAGCCTTTCCTACACAAAAATAATTAATGTACGATTTTTAGCTTTTATGTAAACATAACATAGTGTGACTTTTTATACTCACTTTGGGGTGAAACGGACCACTCCAAAGCTTTAAGCTGCTCCTTTCAAAGGCAGATTGGGTCCACGGCAACCACACACTGCAGCCCCAATCCACTTCAGCCAGCAAAAAGCCCGCTTTTCCAGCCCCACCACAGCCCATGGTGGCTTCCCTGCACTCTAGCGGTGTGCGGTGACTAAATGTTGTGCTGCCAGAGCATCTGGAAGCTGGCCCATGCATGGACAGCTGGGTAGCTTCCATATAGCTTGAGGTTGTGTGTTGTGTGTACTCCATGTTCTCAAGCCAGCTAGAAGCCAGCTTTTTAAGCCAGTGTGTTTCTGGCCTTTCTTATCTCTGCTAAGCCCATGTTTCCATCAGAACCAAAATGGACAGAATTTTGGTTCCTTCTTGTCCATGAGAGAAGTGTCACCCAACCACCTTTACATATGTGCAGAATGGGTTGTGTAAATGGCATGCTGGGCAAGGTGGTTGGCAGTCATGGCAAATGCAGAATTGCTCATGACTTCTTTCAGAGGCTGTAGCCTCTTTCTTATCAAGCAATTGTTTTCCAGATTTTGAACTGTTCACCATACCGCTCTGCCTTCTCTGTCAAGGAAAAAAAGGAAATTCAAATTCAGAAATTACACATGTCGGCTCTGCCATAGAACATACCATGTGTTACTTACTGGCACTGTTTGCATAAAAATAATCAGATTTGTAGCATCATGCAAGGTGATACTGCACCTGATTTGGGTCTAGGAAGAACATGTTCTTTCACAACCACTTCTTCAGATCCAGGCAAAAACCTGTCCCTCATCCACTGCAGATTCCGCAGTCTTTTTTCTTCCTATAAACAACAATAATAATAGGATCAGACAAACTCAAAGCATTCAAGTTGCTACTACAAAACCTTCATAGTGGAATTGGAAAGCCCAGGGCAGAGGGACTGTCACTCAGGTAATGTGGTATGGCACTATGTTCTTAAGTGATCTCTGTATTTCAGGCTGCATCTGCACTGCAGGAATAATCCAGTTTGACACCACTTCAACTGCCATGGCTCAGTGCTATGGAATTCTAGGAAATGTAATTTTGTGAGACATTTCATCTTCTCTGTCAGAGAGCTCTGGTGCCACAACAAACTGCAATTCCCAGAATTCCATAGCATTGAGCCATGACAGTTGAAGCGGTATCAAACTGGATTATTTCTGCAGTGCAGATGCATCCCTAGTCAGTAGCAGGAATCTGGTTCATTCTTGGTCTCGGTCTCTCTCTCTCTCTCTCTTTTTACACACTTCTACTTTAAAATGTCAAAATATTTCACAACACTCAAGTGTATGAATTGTTTATGTCTTGGCTCCTTCCCAAGTAGCTCAACATGGCATAGCCTTTCTCTTGCCTCCTCTTCTTTCTTTGTGATAGAGAGTTTTGAGGAAGAGGAGAGGCTTCAAATAGAGGCTTCAAATAGGCTTTGCAGGTGGGGAAAGCTGGCTGGTTTAATCTAGCCTATAAACTTCCCTTTCCTTTAAGGGGGTGGACTTTGCTAAATGATGGCTAAGCCAGAAGTTATGATTACAATTTCTGTCTCCAAATTTTTAGAAGCTGGAGACTTTCTTTGATGGCCTCTGCCTCAATGATTGCTGACCTCTACACCCAAACTAGATTCAGCATCTTGGATATCTCCTTAGAGATTTAGACTACACCAGCAGCAGAATCATCACCCAGTGACATGGGAGTTTATCACACGAAGGGAATTGGAAGTATAATCCAATGGCAATCTGAATGCAATCATGGGGTTTTGCGTGTTTGCGTGAAAGCTGATCACACACAGACATCCTTCTGAATGCAATGATGGGGTTTCACGTTATTGCGTGAGAAACTATCACATACAATTCCGGGCACTGGGAGGCAATTTCGGGCAATTCTGAATGCAATGCAGTGTCAATACGCAATAAAGTAAATTCACTGAACTAGCAAATTTACTCAATTCCGAACTGGCCTCATTTCCATTTCTTTCGAAACTGAAATTCCTCCCGTGTGATAAACTCAATGGATACCATCAGTTTGCCACTGAGGAAGAGGAGATCAGCACCATGGTTGTGGCTATCAATTCCCTTTAAAAAACCTTTTTTAAAAAAATTGTTTTCTTCCAGCTGCCGCAAGCACCAGGAAGAAGCTCTTCTCAGTAACCACTGGCTGGTGGCCTACATCATTTGTGATGTTAACCTTGCAGAAACAGTGAATTAAGCTATACTTTGTGGGTGAACCACAGTCATAACAGTTTTCCAGATTTGTGTGTGTTTGTCTAAGATTACAGCACTATGTTGCAATTATATTTTTTGGAAGTATAGAACTACTGGGGTGAGAAGTAGATACACACACAAACATACTCATACCTATATATCAATATGCATACACACATTTCTCATGCATGCACATACACACTGATACACACAATCTTATGTATGTGAGAGGGAAGAAATAGCCAGGTTTCCCAAATTTCATCATTAAACCTGATAGAATTTGAGTTTTTTTTAAAAAAAATTGCTGCTACTGTCTTTCTTTCTTTCTTTGCTTTTTGAACTGAATGTGGGAGAGTATCATATCAAAAGATTTGTTGTTTCAGACAGAGAGAGCTTTGAGGTTTTAGATATCAAACATGGCTTTGAATCCCTATGTATGAAACTTGATTTATGGTGCTGAATTGTGGTAAACCACTCGCCTTTTTGTGTTAGAGGCTCTTTCTGTATAATGACTACATAGCAATCAGGCACAACATGTGTGTCTACACTGTAGAAATACCGCCATTTGATACCAATTTGCCATTGCTCCATCTTACAGAATCCTGGGATTTATGTTTTTTGTGAGGTACCAGCACTCTTTGACAGAGAAGGCTAAAGACTGTAAAACTACAAACCCCAGGATTCCATAGGAGGGAGTTACAGCCCTTAAAGTGGTGTCAAGCTGCACTATTTCTACAGTGTAGATGCAGCCATAGTCCTCTCCATGCTGAAAATGGCTTCACCCATTCAATTTGACCAGTGTGGACAGATGGCAATTCCACTAGGAATTTTTTGATAGGAACTTACCCAGTCAGTTAATTTGTTCATAAATGGTGCAGATTTTTTTGTTTATTTATTTTAAAATCATGTGTGGAAGAAAAAAAACGGAGAAATTTGTTCATTCTAGTGAGAAGAAGATCAAGGGAAGAGCAATGAACTGAGCTCTTTGAAGATTAGAGCCCTTGATGGGGCTCTGAAAAATGCTACTGTCCTGGAGTCCGTGTGATGCTCACGTCAGATAAGGTAGTAAACATTTAAGTTGAATTCAGCATCTTTGTTTTACAAACATGTCTTTTACAATGATCAAGTTCTTGGTGAACATTGAAACTGAGCCATAATGCACCTATTTGCATACAGAAGTCTAAAACCTGATCCTTGATATCATTAGTTTAATGCTAAAGACCTCTGTCTAGTGAGAGAAAGAATATTCAGAGAATATTTTCTATATGCAAGAATATTAAAATGATTCTAACATTGGGCTTCTTGGCTGTTGCAAAGTCCTGACAAACAGAATCCTAGACAAGTAAGAAATTTCACAGTTTGGGATGTAGTCTTCATGAAAGGTACACACTTTTGCACACACAAAAATCAACATTTTCAGCACCAAAAATCATATTTCTGCACAAGAAACTTGCTTGCATCCTCTTGTTTGCATCCTCTTGAGAATTTACAGTGTCATAATCGGCATTGCATAACAGCTGTTTTCCCAGGAGGGGAATTTGCTGTAGCTGTGCAATGGTCACAATATGCAACACTGTGTCACTTTGAGGAACATATTGATTTTGTATAATTACAGTGCAAGGAGAGGGGGGCAATGGCCACAAACATAGGGCACTGGTGAACCTGAATGCAGGGCAGTGGAAAGTCATAGGACCTTATCAGACGTTGGAAATTGGAAGTATAATCTAATGGCAATCTGAACGCAATCATGGGGTTGCCCATTACTGCGAATTAAAGTATCTCACACAATTTCGGGCAAAAGGGAAGTCATTCTGAACACAATCATGGGTTTTACGTTATTGAGAATTAAAGCATCTCACACAATTTTGAGCAATGGGGGTCATTTTCAGGCAATGGGAAGTCATTCTGAATGCATTTCGAATGCAATTGGAATTCACATAAATTCGCTAAACTAGCAAATTCATGTGAATTCAAATTGGCTCCAAATGGCTCCATTCGCAATAAAGAGAAATTCCTCCAATCTGATGAGGTCCGTAGATATCTTGTGCCCTCGTAAGAGATGGATCTTAAGGTTAAAAGGAAAGAGCAACTGATGAGAGCCCAAGAATCAGAACTATTGTGCCAAATTGAACAGAGATTCCATCATACCTGATTTATCACTACAAAAAAGGTAGGGATTCAAAAAATTCTGTTGTGAAGATTGTACCTGTGCCACAAAACAACATTCCACACTGTTTCTGAGGAGTACTGTACTCAAACTGATCTTTACATGAAATTAGATTATTGTAATCACTTAGCTATCATCATGAACCATGAGAGCCAGCATGGTGTAATGCTGTGCTTCTCAGGCCATTTTTATGTTGGAGACTGGTAATTATTGTATTCCAATGTGCCAGGAACCTCTGCTAAATGTGCACCCATGGTTTGTTTCCTTCCTGGAAACTTGACAGGGACCGGCAATCAGTGGATCAGTACCAGTCCAGTATCCACCATTTTAAGTAGCATTGGTGCAGTGCTTTGAGTGTTTGAGACCAGGGTTCAAATCATTGCTCATCCATGGAAACTCACTGGGCAACATTTGGCAAGTTACACTCTCTCAGCCTCAAAGGAAGGCAATGGCAAAACTTCTCTTAACAAAGCTTGCCAAAAAATATCCTATGACAGGGTCACCATGAGTCAGCGTCAACTTGAAGTCAGTGGTCTAGTGATAAATATTGATATGCAGACACTGCATTTCACCTGGACAGTCTATATTGTTACACTCCTACAGCATGTCCAAAATACACTCAGCTGTATTGATCTAAAACAATTTCTAGGCATTTGCATCTCCTAGAAAGACCAACAGGTCATCTCTTGGAAAGACTAGTAGATACTTTGAAGGCCGATAGACCTTGCCAACTCAAGTCCTAAAGGTAAAAGTAAAGGTAAACTCAAGATCTAGCTGCCAAAAATACTTTTGACTACAACAAAGATAACTCAGAACAGACTGCTGCTGGGGAAATTAATTTTCCTCTCAGCTCTTTGGAAATTGTAGATAGACTCAGAAGAAACAGAGGAATAGGAGTGTATATGATGCTATGGTCCTTGATAATTAGTCGTTGGGCTTAAACCCTGCAAGCCTCTGATCCACTACGCCACTAACTAAGGATGTAAAGTAAACCTAAGTTGGCCTTTGGTATAAGGAGAGATTTACTGATGCTGAGCATCTTTGTTGTTTAAGATCACATGTTCTCTCTCTCTCTCTCTCTCTCTCTCTCTCTTTTTTTTTTTTTTTTTTCGTATGCAGTGTGTTAATAATAAAATATTTGTATGCAGTCAGGCTTTAGAGCAAGCAAATGTCCTCTAACTGTAATTTTAGCCTGGTCAAGGTAATAGACCTTTCTCATTAAGTGCCTCCAAATTTCCAATCTATCCATGAACGTGAAAAATCTGTGCTAATTAAGGCCTGTCATATAGGCCAATAGTGCAGAGAGAAGGTAAAAAGGTTTCCAAGAGAATTATTTTAAAGCCACAGAATCTACATTAATATGAATGGGATTTTCTGAACTTTGTAATGCCATACTGTAGGGTTTTTGGGGGAAAGAATAATCGAACTATTGAACTGTTTAAAGTATTAGGGCTTAATTGTTTAATTAGAGTTAAATAAGAGGCTTTTTGCTGAAAAGTTCAATCAATATTTATGATGTATCTCCTTTTGTCTTTTATTTTGTTAAAGAACTATGTCAAAGTCTTTTGGCTGACAGCCTTGTGTAATATGATTTTCCTTGAGTTGTTATTGTTATTATTTTATTCACTTATATTCCATATTATCTCAATAATGAGACTTAAGGCAGCTAACAATGGCCCGTTCTAGACGGGCACTTTGCGGTGCAATTAGGGCTCTAAAGAGTGCCTTTAGGGTTAGGGAGGGCATAGCTTCTACACCCTCCCTAACCCTAAAGCATATGGATGCCGCCATTTTAAAATGGCGGCGTCTATATGGACACACTTTGAAAGCGTCATCATGTGTGCAGCTGCTAGATGCGCTGCACACATGATGACGCTTTTGCACTGTGGGAGGGCACAAATTGTGCCCTTTCTGTGGCACAAAAAAGGAGCTCCGGATGGAGCTCCTTTTTGGCGTTGGGTCTTTGCCGTGGCTTTTAGACAGCCGCAGCAAAGACCCAGGGAAGAAGGGGCAGCCGCAGTGGCCCATTTCTCCCTTCAGGCCCACTGATGGAAGCAGGATGCAGCGTGCACCCAGGGCGCCCGCTGCACCCCGCTTAGAGACTGCGGGGAACCAGCAGTTTGCCGCTTCCCCACGGCCTCTGGAAGCAGCGGGATGGGGTCGCGGAGGCTGCCGGTATGGCAGCCTTGGCCCCATCCCACTGCTTCCTGGGGCGGTCACAGACCGCCCCTTTTGAGTGGTCTACATCATCCCATTATTTTTAAAGCAATAGTTTAAAACTATTCAAAAATTTCAATAAAAGTATATGTGCGTGTACGTATGTTATTAAAACAATTAAATGATTTATAAAATTAAAAACATGGAAGAATAGAAACATTAAAATTTATTAAAAGACTGTGGAACTCTCAGACTGTGGAATTCCCTTCCACAGAAGGCCAGATTGGCCTCTTCACTACTCTCTTTTTGCCAGCATCTGAGGACATTTTTATTTAGATAGGTGTTTTGTAGGTCAATTTTGGTTATTTAGTATTTTTCTCATTTAGTGTGGTGCACTGTTTTAATGTTTGGTTTTTTGTTTTTGTTTTTTTTTACTTTTAAAATGTTTTTAACAATTCTGTTTTTAAAGTATTTTTTTAATATTAGTATTATTTAATTATTTTTTGTCTTTTGTAATTATTGTTTTAGTTTTATCTTTTTAAAATTGTTGTAAACTGCCTCAAATCCCATTTTGGGAGAAAGGCAGGATATAAATACCATAAATAAATAAATAAATAAATAAATCTTAAAATCAGAGCCATGCAGCATTAGAAGCCCAATCCAGGTAGCTTCTAAAAGCCTGAAGGCATAACAGTGTTTTAACTTGATGATAGAAGGAGAACATCCTGGAGAATGTCCTCCAAGAGAACAAGGACAGGAACATTCTGGCCTCCCTAGGGAAGGAGTATTAAAGTCTGGGAGCAGCCCCTGAGCAGGCCCTCTCCCTTGATCTCACTAAATAAAACTGAGAAGTTGTTAGAAGAAAGAAGGATATTCCCAGACAATCTTAGACCTCTAATGGGCTCAACAAAGGAAATACAATTCTTCGAACAGCCTGGATGCAAACCATATAGTGCTTTATAGATCACCATCAGTTCTGTGAATCATGGCCATAAATGGTCCAGCTTCTAGTGGAGCTGTTGCAATAAGGGAATTCTGTGCTCCCTTTAGCCAATCCCAGCTAACAATCTGGCTGCAACTCTTTGGACAGGCTAAAATTTCTCAACACTTTTTGAATGCATTACAGTAATCCATATGGGATTCTGTGGGACTTCGTCCTAAAACCTGAGTCTGAAAGTGCAATCCTGCACATGTTTCTCTGGCAGAAAGTTGATTTTCATCCAAAGAAACTCATGTAGCATTCTGCAGCACATCTACAGCCATGGATGTTATCTGACAGCTTAACTTTCATTTATTTTAGAAGGATAAAAAATATCGAGTTGGAGCCAAAACGGGCACAAGTCAATGCTGTTGTGATGTTAGGATCCAGAATAAGGCAGGAAACTAATCTGAAGTATCTGTCGGCCCCAGGACATTCTAAAAAGGATACTGCCTGATATCAGCAGATTCATTTGCAAAGGAAAAGGTGTAAATATGGAAAGCATGTTCCTCTTAACCTAGTGGTCCCCAAATTGTATGGTACTACCCCTCTAAGAGCAGTGGAAAAACCAGGTGGCAGTGAGGAGAAAGGAGGAAACAGAGCAGTCTTCAATCAAAGTATTGGTGCACAAGAAAGACAAGGGGAACCACTGGCCTTTAGGACCATGGTAGGGATGGGGGTTGCATAAAACTTTTCTTTTCAGGTTCCCTTAAAACCACCAAGTAGCCTCATTGAACATTTTGTGTAGTGGTTTCTCCTGCTCATCGCCTGCTTTTTTTTTCTTTTCCGGTTCTTAGGGTTGGCGGCAGGCGCTCTTTCAGACCTGCCTGTGTGGCGGCAGCATAGGCCTGGATCTGGGGTAGGGGTTTCCAGGGCCCGCTGGCACTGGATCGGGAGTCCTCATGACCCGGATAAGGAGCGGTTCGCTGTGGCCATTGCGGGGGCCACAGTCGATTAATACCCGGTGACTAGGATGTCTCGCAATTCGATGTGAAGCAGCGCAGTTGCCTAACTGCGCAACAGGGCGGAGCTTGGCACCTACGTCATCCCGATGTTTGCCCCTGCTACCAAGGGTACATCAACCAACCAGGGTGTTGCTGATGGCCAGATCCAGACCTTATGCTTTGGGCCAACCCTATGGTTTTGTGTTGTTCTGCATGTGTGGAACAGTTAATAAAGTTGTGGCCTTTTTTCCTCCAACCAGGTTTCTGTATTTATTGGGGGGGGGGGGGCTGACCTGCGGGGCAACAAAGTTTTTCAGTCACTGCTCAGCCTGCTGTTCAGTTGCTGCTCCCAAGTGATTAGATGCAAAGAGAGCAACAAGTCAGATTAGTTGTTCTGAATTTGCAGTAGAACAGTATATCCAACATCAAGAAATAGGCGCTAGGGTTGTTGCCCAAGAGGAAAGGGGGTGTTAGCCTCGAAAACTTTGGGGATCACTCTCTTAGCCAATATTACATTAAATAGTCTCATCCACTAAAGTGTAGCAATAGCAAATACATTTCCATGCCACTTACTGGTGTACTAAGTGGTTTCCAAAGTGTAAGCTAATTGTCCTCCAACAAGCTGGGAACTCATTTTAGCAGCCTATGGAAGGATGCCAGGCTGAGTTGACCCAGAGGCCCTGGCTGGTTTTGAACTCACAACCTTATGGTTTGTAGCATAGGCATTTAATCACTGTGCCACCAAGTCTCCTTCATGTTTCCATGTAGCCTTCATGTTTTCTTACTTGAGATTCAGATCTACAATGGGTTTTAGCATGAAAACTGGAACTGGGAAACAATTGAATGTCTGCAGGTTTGGGAGGGGATGGTGTAATTGGGAGAGGATGGGCAGGTCCTCTCTATTCACATGCTTACCATTTTTTCTATCACTCTCCTCTCCTCTCTATTTCATCTTCCCATAGCTAGAGCTTTGGACACATTCTTGCCACCCAGATTACCAGGGAAATTGGCTACAGTGTGAATGTGATCTACTCAGAGATGAGAGGTTTCCATTCAGCTAGAGCAGCATTTCAAAGGAACGTTTATGCCCTCAAGCTGAAGCCTAAGGTAATCATAGGATTGCTCCAATTTGTGACCAAGATATACCTGTCAGCTCTGTCTGTTGAACATCTGGTAGCCATGATATGTAGTCTATTAATAATTGTGATGTATGCAAAAGTACTAAAAAAAGAATAGTTTATCATGGAGACATATATCATCTATGAAACAATTTGAACTAGTTATTTTATATCCCTTTAAATAAAAGACACGGCTGACCTTTCTACCTCTTTTTTTTAGAAAACATACTTGGCATTATGGAGAATAGTCTACATCAGTGTGAAGTAGAATCAAATACAATTTATTATCACTAACAAGGGGATGGACCATAACTCTAAAGAGATGGAATCTCAAGTGGGCTATGAAGGTCATTTCCTTGCATCCAGTAAGGAAATGTAATATGACACAGTTTCAGGCTTTGCATTTCAAAAAGGAGAGTGGATAATAACATTTTTATTTAAATAAATACTAAAAATTATGTTTCCACAATATAACACTGTACTGTTAATCCTCCGATGTCAAACAGAGCACTGGTACAACTAAGATTATTTATTTGCCTATATTGAAACATGGGTTTCCTTTCCTCTGAGTGTAGAAGTCACTCAGCTAACATGAATATGAGGAAATAATTCTCAACTTCTTTCCAAAAACAAAAAGGTAGGATGTTTGATTTCACAATCAGAATTATTTTCAATTCCTGGTTGCACATGTTCCTTCACACAAGGGGATTTTTTGGACAGGATGTGTGCGTCTCTCACAGAAGATAACTTTGCAAACTGACTCCTAATGATAATTCTGTTATATACATCAGTTAAGGTTCACTTAATTTAGTGGGACATGTCGTCAGTCTCAATATTTTGGAAATTAAAATGTTAATTTTGAATTAAATTCTAATTTGTTCAAGTTTGTTCAGTTGTTCAACTAATTTGTTAGTTTATTACCAAAACATTCAAAGACTGGAACTTTTTGTGTGTAATTGGGATGCTTGCAACCAGGTTTTCCCCTGTTTTCTCCCTTCATTAGAAGTTTCTCGGGATTTCTGGAATTCTTATGCATCTGTCAAGATCAGACGTGTGGAAGTAGATTATGTGCCTAGACTGGTGTAATTTTGTGATGTTTCTGCTTCCAACAATACACGAGTTAACTAAGCTGCTACTTTTCAGCATATTTTAACATAAGCCAATATTAACTAAAGTATGTTGAACAAGTCTGCCAAATGCCATACAGTTTCACCCCTCCCCAGCTTCAAATGTCACTATTTTACAGATCACTAGGTGCCTTTAAAGACTGCAGAGATTGATATTTAGTGATGCAAAGAAAAGGTTGGAGTTTATTAATCCCAATTCTACATTTTGATATTATTCTCACCAATAAGGTGTACAGGGTGAACGCTGACTGTACTTTTCTCCTCAACCAATATCAGGAAAATAACCCTTTACTTGCTTTTATTTGTTAGTTAAAATAGAATAGGGTTTTGTGCATGATTCTTTGCATAAAACTGATAAGACTATTACATTTATTAAACAGATAATATATTCTGTTTCCTTGGAGCAGCTGCACCCACTTTCTCAGCACCTTTTTGCTCTGTGAAAGGCAAGATCGGGGCTGCAGCATGCAGTTAAATATATTTAATTAAGAAGCTGATGTAGAGTACTAGCCACAACAATTTGATGACTGGTGTAGGTGACATGAAGTGATAGACACAAAATGCTTCAGTATGGTTGGTAGGTTTTAGGGAATGATTATTAATATATTGAACATACACTTATGTTACGGCACACACTTACAGAATACTGTTTGACTGGCTTCAGGCTTCCTTAAAGCGCAACAGTTTCACAAGAAGACCCCACTAGGGTGTCTTTTACAGAAGGTAATATACTCTTTTATATCCCCTTGGATATATACTTTTATGTCCCCTTGGATTTTTTCTTAGGTGTCAGACTCAACTGCACCAGTCAAATAGAGTCACTATTTTGTAACAATTGGAGAAGATTGTATTTTCTTTAATTTTGAGTATTATTTAACAAAAATGATGACATTGGTCACATGGCTGTGATCTCAGAGAGAGTGTTCTAGGGCGGGGCAGTGGCAGAATGCTGTGTAAATGACAAGTGTCTGTTCCCCTGTCAATATAGGAAGCAGCTGACTAATGGTCTCTCATCATTCTATGAGTGATCTCTGTGGTCCCTGACAAAATTCTTCTTCTCACCTATGCGAAGGGTCACTTGTGTGAGAAATCACTTCCATGAGGAGATGGTGGGGACATCAGCCAGATGTTCCCCAAGCAACAAAAGGAAATGGACCTCATCATTCACAGCAGCTGCTGTCCAGTAATAAGGACTGGGGCAACTTTCACAATCCTTATGCATCCCCTAAACTAGGGCATTTGTAGGGACTGTGAATATGAACCAGTCATGAGTGTATAACTCTAGGCTACACATTCATTACTGCCTTCGTGAGTTCCTGCCACTTTTTTTTTTTTAATGGCACATTTTAAGGATACTAGACAAGCTTTCCATTTTAAATGCAATGACATATGACTCACAGTTATGCTGATTCTGATACCAATGTATGTTATGCCTGCATTCCCAAACCATATATAGTTCCCAACAGAACCAACTCACTGAAGTGTGCATTTGGAAATGGATGTCTGTTTTGTGCCTCTCCACAACATTCAGGTCATCCTCGGTGACAACTGGGGTGTAACTCCTTTGGGGGCAGCAAGGACACCTGAGCTGAAAATCAAGAAGAAAATAAAATTGGTTTTTGTTCCCAACTAATATGACACCAGAATTACAACTCTCTTTCATATGGTGAGAGATGCTTATACTTATGGAGGTGAAATGATAGGTTGAGGGAGAAACTTGCTCACTTTTCATGAAAAGCTTGTACACATTTTTCCATGCATTTCTCATTAGTCCCGTTAAGGACACTGTATGCAGCTTGGGGGTGCTTCTTGATTCATCACTCCATCTTACTTCTCAGGTGGATGCGACGGTCAGGAGCACCTGCTTTCAGCTTCGGCTGATACGCCAGCTGCGTCCCTACCTGGACCGGAGGGACCTTGAAACTATAGTACATGCTCTGGTAACCTCTCGATTAGATTTCTGCAATGCGCTCTACATGGGGCAGCCTTTGTATCACACTCGGAAGCTGCAGTTAGTGCAGAATATGGCAGCATGGGTGGTCACTGGTGTTTCCAGGGCCTCCCATATAACTCCGATACTGAAAGATCTTCACTGGCTGCCTATTCGCTTCCGGGCTCAGTACAAAGTGCTGGTTATTACCTATAAAGCCCTATATGGCTTGGGCCCAGAGTACATGAAGGACCGCCTCTCCCCACATAATCCGCCCCGCACACTTAGATCTTCTGGGCAACAGTTACTTAGAGTTCCAAAGGCAAAATTATCAACTACTATGAAGAGGGCGTTTTCAGTCTCGGCCCCTAGCCTTTGGAACTCGTTGCCCACTGAGCTCCGTCTGGCTGCCTCCCTTACCTTGTTCAAGAAGGGGTTAAAAACATACTTATTTGAACAAGCATACCCCTGATTTCCACCCCCCACACACATTGTTATCCCTCCCTCCCCCCCTCCCTGTATTGCAAGCTGCCCTGGTATATTTTTATATGTCATTGTTTTATTGATATTTAACTTTGCTTTGTTTTTATACTGTTTTATTTTTGTTTTTATTGGAATGTTTTAACCATCTATGTGTTGTGTATGTTGTGCACCGCCCTGATCGTTGGAAGATATAGGAAATAATTTATCCTCACATAGCATGATTCTCCTTTCTGATATTATGCCACTGATATTATTTCTTTGGCTATCTGTGGATCATGAAGAAGCCCATCTAACATCAACACTCTTAAGAATTTGTCCAAAGCAGAAAAAATAAAAACAACAACAACACAGTTTTACTTGATTTATTTTAATACAGAATAAGTGGGATGACAGTAATTTGTAATTTAATTATAATTTTAATTAACTGTGGGGGAAAAGGTGATCTATTAATATAATAATCATCATTATCATCATCATCAACAACAACAACTTGGTAAGAGAAAGGGATCAACATCTGTACCTCAAAAATGTTAGTAAGATTCCACAGTGGCACTAGGACTGAGGAGAGTGATACAAGTGTTGTAAATGTCTTAAGCACAGAACCAGAACAGTGAAACTTTGGCCCCAAACAGATGGGCCAAAAGAAACAGTTTCAGGCTGCTTTGGGAACATGGCATTTAGATGACACATGCCCCTGAAGTGACCAGAAACCATGCCATACCCACTCTTAGGCAGGAAAAGAAGGACTGAAAAGAAACAGAAATAAACTGCTCCAGCCCAGAAACAATGAAAACTAGGTTGTCTGCAACTGCCCCGAAGACCTTCTTGACTGTTGCTCCCAGATTGTGGAACGACCTGCCGGATGAGATCCGTGATATGACCACCTTAAGTAGCTCCAAAAAAGCTGTTAAGATGGATCTCTTCTGGCAGGCCTTTCCTGAATAAATGCCCAGCCACCACAGAGAATAAGTAATATATTGATCCTGTTTGCTGTTTTGTTTGTTTATCTATTGTTGTTTGCCTGTATTGTTGTTGGCCTATATATTTATTAACTGTTTTAAATTGTCAATTATATTAATATGTTTTAGATTGCAAATTATTTAATTCTATTTTAATAGGGGGAGAGTAGAGGGGATCTTATATCTATACTTTTTACTTCAGCCCTAAAGGCTATCAGAGTGGCTTACAATTATTATTTTTTAAGACGGTTCCCTGCCCTCAGGCTTACAATCTAAAAGACACGACACAAAAGGAGAAGGGAATGGTGGTGGGGAAGGGGATCAGGTTCAAAAGTTCTTCTCTCCCTCTGAGGCCTGGACCAAGGCAGATGGACTGGAGGGAGGGCTCGGCTTCTTAATCTAGGCCCGATGGAGTTTGGCCTCTCTTGTCACTCCCTCCTAGGCAACCAGATAGTGTTGTCATGAAGGGAGGGCTCTTCAACTTGAGGCCAAGCTTGATGGTGTTGCTAGGCCTCTTTCACTCCCTTCTAAGTCTAAATCATTTCTTTATATGGCTTTATGTAGTTGTGAATATCTGACAAGGAAGTTGTAAATCTAACTTTATTTACTTATTCAAGACACTTAACTGAATACCAACAACCCAAACCGCCTACATCAGTCAGTTTAATAGAGATGCATGGACAGTAAAAACATCCCAAGCTACAAACCACCATCAGGTTATGCAGAAGCCTCAGATTTAATCTGCTGATAAATTATTCAGCGTAATCATGAGTCCAACACACTATTTAATGTATATCTGGAGGTCAAATTAACAGCAGTAATTTTCCATTGCATTAGCGTGTTTGCTAATATATTAGAACTTCCGCCCCTGCCCTTGCAGTAATGGCCTCTGTTAACTCATTTTGTTGTATTAAGAAATATCAGAAACTTTTCCCACCCAAGGCCAGTGAGCTAATCTATTCAGCAACCTTTCAACTAATTTATAAGCTGTTATGATGGCATTTTCTACTATTGCTTACAAAGAAAGGAGATAATGGTATAAATAGCAGTATGCAAGAATGTCTGGAGTTAGATCCCCGTTTGGAGCAAAAGGATTTCCTGGTTTATTTGGGTCCCCAAAGGAAACTATCCAAGATGATCTCAAGATTCTGTACAGTCCCTTCCAGTCAGCTGTCCACCTACAGAGATTCAGCAGAAAAGGACTTTATAATGAATTTTCAAAAGGTCTGTGAGAATAAGATAAAGGAAGTAAGAAGTTGTGCAAGGGTGGTTGGAAACAGGCAATCACAGTTGAGGGAATGCTGTGCAGGAGGGGTCTATGGGGGAGAAAGGATACAAAACTGAGCCTAGTCTTGGATAGAAGGCAGATGTGGGGAAATTGTCTAGAGGTAGGGAAGGTATTGCAGAGAGATAGGAGAAAGATGGCCTAGAGATACCGAAAACTGTAATAGATTTAGGACAGTCAGCCAGGAGGGATACTAAACAGAGTTTTGGGGAGTTGTGAAAGATCAATAGGCTCAGGGCTAAATGTGTGGTCTGTGTTAATAAATTTCTACTTGTTCATTCTTTTCTTTTCTTTTACAACCATGACTGTTCCTTTTTAAGTTTTGACAGAGAGTCTGCCCATACTTACCACTGAGCCACACAACCACTGGCTCATATAGGGGTCACCTTGAGACCCAAGTATCTGATCCAGGGATGGATCTTGAGGTGAATGTCAAGAGCCAAAGGCCTTGGAACAGCAGGGCTATCCTGGAGAAGGGATGTATCACAAACATTCCCCATCAAATGTTTCTGGAAATCCCTATGTATCTGTACCACGGCTTTGAAGTAACTAGTTATTACTTGGGTCACAGTGGCATAACTTGTCCATTTGTGAATTAATCTAATGATTGCTAGCTATATATTTTTAAGTGTAACAATTCACATTTATTCATTAATTCCCAAAGGTTAATGGGGCAGAATCATTGGAGGAATTTTTGGTCCACTTTCTCGGTAGGAACCCCACCCCCACATTCCTCTGTGATTCTAGGGGAAAAGACAAGGCCAAAAATATTTAGTAATAATTAATTAAATACTTTTAGATAAGTATTGTTGGTTAAAATAATAATTCATTCTTAACCTCTCCTTGAAAGGAGGCATGCAGTCAGCTTTCTTGAAAACGCTCACTGTAACATCCAAAACCAAAATCCAAATTGAAGAACTGCAGGCTTTTCTGATTCTAATAGTTGCACTTTAGTTGCACTGCATGATTTTTAAAACTATATTTGCCTGATGAAAAAGCAAATTGAGCTTCAGTTCAAAAGTTCATGTTTTTGTTTTTTGGCCTAATGAAAATTATCAGCAATAAGCATTTTGGTGTTTGTGAAAAGAAATGTGATAGTGATATCTCATGTTAAAATAACAAGTAATGGTAACAAAGGAGCCAGTATGGCATAGTGGTTTGAGCATTGGGCTATGACTCTGGAGATCAAGGTTCAATTGCTGGCTCAGCCTTGAAACTCACTGAGTGACATTGGGCAAGCCACATTCTCTCAGCCTCAGAGGATGGAAATGGAAAAAGCCCTTTGAACAAATCATGTCTGGAAAACTCCATGATGGGGTCCCCATAAGTAAAAAATGACTTGCCCAGCAATGAGAAGTTGGTAATGAATTCCTTTTTAGAAAGGTAACCCTAGTGTACCCCATCACTGATTAAAACGACTTAAATTAAGCTTGAGTCTCAAGAGTGGGGTCTGAAACACTTTCCCTCATACAATCATCCCTCTGTATCCAATGATGCTGAATCCACAGATTCAACCAACAACCATGGTTCAAAAATATTCGCACACACATAGACACATCCAAAAAGAAAACCTTGATTTTTTTTCTGGTTTATATGGGGAGGGTTCTCATTGCCACCCAGTCTCTGCAACACCTGAAGTTGATGTACCCTCCATCGCAGTTTTTTAGAAGAGTCCTGAAGAAAATTTGGCAGAGGGAGGCATTCTGCAACCTTCCCCTGTGTAAACAGAAATACTCTGCTCACAGAGTTTAATCTCTGGGAGCAAACTAAAGTCAATAAAGATCAGTACTCACACAAGAAATAAAATGTAGATTGCGGATATATCCAGGGATCTACTTTGTGCTCCATGCTTTTAAACATATTCATTAAAGTGAAAGTTTTTTTTTTCTTTAAAGAGAGGACTCAAAATAACTAAAGCAAAATTTGGGAGTATTGGAAATGTAATGGCAAGAGAAGGTTGAATTATTCATGAGTGTGAAATAATTTGGAGGGTGGAGGAGGTGGGGAGAATGTGTATCCTGGTGATATTTTAATATAACCTATTTGAGTTCTGAATTATTACCATTCAGGAATAAAATCTGGGAAAACTGTAACTGTAAATAGTACCTTCAGATAACAGTTCAATGCTATACAGTCAAAAAGATCTTTCAAATATTGTCAACTTTTTTACTCTAATCTGGTTCTTGTTGACTTTGGCAAAGTGGTAGGGACATGAAAAGTTGGTGAGCATCAGTCAGACTTAACATCAGGCAGACTGCCTTAAATATGTTTTTAATTTTCATTGTAAATTTATTTCCTTTTATTTTTATTTGGGCTAGATCTAACATAACACCAAGCAGAGTGATTTGAAAGATACAGAAATGCTTTGGATGTGCTTTGCTTTGGAGGCTGAAGATCACTGACATGCAATTGCATGGGATTACACAATTGCATGAAAATAGTGCAAGAATGTGTATGATTAAAAAAAAAATTGTATTGTGCTACCTTTGAGAATTAACAAGACATGACCCAATGGGCCTTGCACTGGAAAAATGGCATTGTTCAATATAAACCTGTATATCTTTTAACAGGGCTGGGGTCCTAGATGCCAGTGTGTAGCTGCATTCCTGCCTGCCGGCCCCCCCAGCAACAAGTATTGCCAATATAATGGCAATAACCAAGCCCCATAGAGATACTGGTCTGGCCATTAAATGATTGTGGAAGGGAGGGAAAGAGAGAAATGGAGTCAGGCAACTGGGCAGCTGGAATTGTCTCTCTGTCCTCATGAAGTATGGGGGAACAGATGGAAAGGCTATTAACAATATTGATGCTCCTCTCTCTCTCTCTCTCTCTCTCTCTCTCTCTCTCTAACTACCGTGGGGATGAGATTCTGTCCCCACTGTCCACTCACCACCCTGCTTCCCTCCTTCTCCCCCATAGCAGTGGCCACATAGGATTTAGCTGCTGCCTGAGGGAATGGTGGCTTTGGACAGAGCACAAGATGCTAGAGAAAAGACATTTAAATACCATTCAAAAAGGGACATATGTTTGAGAAAAGTTCGCCTATGTGATTACCAATATATCAGCCACAAATTCTACCATTAGGACTAGAAAATTGAAAACATCGAGTTTCAGCCTCCAAAGCAGAGCAAATCTGAAGTATTTCTATATCTTGGCAAATTGTTTCATTTTGACAAGTGAGAACATCATTGTTATCATCATCATTGTCATCATCATCAATAATAACAACAGCAACATTAAAGGCTGTATCCTGCATAGGAGAAACACAGTCCACCCTTCCCTTATGCAGGGGATCTGTTCTGCCCCCCCCCCTTGGCATAATGGGAAAAATGCATATACTCATGCCCCATTGAAAACAATGGGGCATGTGTGGTGCAGCATGTGCACCATGGATGCAGGCACCATTCATTAAATTGTGCTACAGCTGCAGAGTAAGCTGAAAGCCGTGTAAGGGAAGCCCACAAATGGGACAGGCTGGCTGTATGTGTATTATGTAGCTGTATATTCAGGGGTATCTGTGTTGGCCATGTAGCTAAATACAACAAAGTCCAGAATTTGCAAAACTATGATACCTACTTTAACCAACTCCAAAGTATAAAATACATCATGCAAATTTTTGAAGCTTCACTGGTTTCTTCTACAAGCAAAGATGTTAAAAATCATAGCATCCGCAATAGCATTTACATTTTTCTCCCACTTCATACTGAACTAAGTAATCTCTCAGCAGTTTATAACATTTAAGCTAATTTCCCACAACAAGCTGGGAACTCATTTTACTGACGTATGAAAGAATAGAAGAATGAGTCAACCCTGGAGCCCTTGGATCAAACTCACAACTTTGTGGCTGCAATACTGGCTGCAGTACTGGCATACAGGAGAAAACAATTAGCAACAGAAAAGTAATGTTTCTTAAGATCCAGCTGCCCCTGTCCGGTTGGAAGCTAACTGCTCCTTTCTTAAACAGAGTACATTGGGGCTGTACAGACCACCCAAAAGGGGCAGTCTGTAGGCACCCAGAGAAGTGCCGGAATGAGGCCAGGGCAAAACTATGATACCCCATTCATAGTTATTCAAAACTATGAGGCCCCATTCCGCTGCTTCTCCAGGCCATGGAAAAGGGGCAAAATGCTCATTCCCTGCAGCCTGGAAAGGGCTGTCCTTCGGGCTTCATGTCCCAAGGACAGCCCGACCAGCGGAGGACAGAGAGAAAAGGGTCTCCTGGCCTCTTTTTCCCTGCCTTCATTCCCGCGGCAATCTAGTTGCCGGGGGAACAACCCGCGGCCTGAAAAGGAATTCCGTTTTGGAGCTCCTTTTGACGCCACTGAAAGGGCACCCTCCAGCGGCGCCATGACGTCATCATGGTGCATGCGTATGGGCAGCACATGAAAAAGATGGTGCTGTCCACACACGGTAGGGCTGGGGAGGGTGCAAATGCTGCACCCTCCCCAGCCCTACTCACACCCCACGGATGGCCGTTTGGGGCCATCTGTATCAGGCCATTGAATTCATCCAGGAGTTTATATGCTGTTAGATCGGGGGTGGGGGGGGTGGGGGGAACTTTTAGGTGCTGCATAGGTATAATTTGCCAATTGTAGTCCAATGAAAGTGTTTTAGCTCCTTCTTGCTTTAAGGCTAAATTGTGTATCTTTAAATCCACTAAATATTGCTGTGTTCCTTAGTACATCTCCCAATACTACCCCCCACTAAACCCATCTTGTAAGGAGCACAGCCCTCCCAACAGGGTCATTTATATACTGTCAGAGAGTGAGGAGATCAGTGGGGATGGGTCTAGCAATTTATCATCTAGGTATTCCCCAGTGGCTATGTGTTCTGTGACAGGCCTCTGAAAGACCTCTGTGGCAAACTGCACATGCTTTGGAACTGAGGTTTTGCGCCTTCCTGAAATCAGTGTTCTCTCTCTCGCTCTCGCTCTCACTCTCGCTCTTATTATCTTCTCTCAAACATTACAGACATTTTGTTTTGCCCCATCTGAATTGGCCTGCCTTTACACTCACCATTCCAGGCACTTTGTTCTTTCCCCAGACAGCAAACTATTTTTAGGGCTGCAAAAAGACTAGGCCTAGACATCCATTTTTAGCAGAGTTCAAGAGCCATAAAAAAGGGGGGGGGGGAATCCCTTCGTTAAGACAAGACTGTGGAAATTTTCAGTAAAATGAAAACAAATTGCTCTAAGTAAACCATTTGTCACACTCTGATTACTTTGCTGCCACACTGGGGATGCCAATTTGTCATGCTAGATCAGGGTAGCAGCAGACTGAATGAACAAAATGGCAGGCTGCCTTCTGGCTCTTTGCTTTAATCTTTAAGGAGAACATAGGTCTCATGTCACAACCTCAGTCTCACTTTATGGGTAATTGTCATGCCCATTCTGATGTGGGAAGAAAGGGGGAATTCCCCAAAAGTATTTGGAGTAATTTTGGGTGGGATATGGAGAGAAAAATTGTGACTAGTTGTTTCAATGTTCAGACAGTGCCAAGATACCTATCAAGACGAAGGCTTAGATTCACATAACAGTAATAAATCTTTGTCTGGAGTATTTTACTTCAGATTGCAAATGCGGACTCTGCTCAATCACTTAGATGTTCCCTGATCTAAACATTGTTATGTGGACCTTCTTCATCTTCCTAATATGGCAGTCCTTTCTAAATAGGTGAGCATTCAATAAAAGAAGCATCCACCTGCAGCCTGACATGCTACAGCCAATCTGAGGTTATCCTCTTCTTGGTTCAACATTTCTTTGAAATGTTTTTCAAAGATGGTGTTGATTGCTTGCAACACCATGCTCCTTCCAGGACCTGGGAATGTAAAAAATCTTGTCCTTGATTTGTTTTTTGTTTTTTAAATCAACTGTAGTAAGGTTCTGTCATTACTAGATTTTTATGTTCACTTTTTGCAAAAGCTTCCTCAAAGGATTTGTTGTTGTTGTTGCTCCAAACCCGTCAGCTGGTAATCTTTTAGTGATTTAGGATGGTGGAAGTCCAAGATATGCCATCACCACTCACTGTTTTAGTCATTGTGGAAGTTCGAATTCTCTTCCAACTACACAATCACCATCCTACCTTGTAAGTCATCCAGGTCCATCATCACCCCAACATGGCTATTTCTGGGTTCTCACAAAGTGGGGGAATCAGTGGCAATGATCAAGCTATTTTCTTTGAGCTGGATGAGCTTCAAGAACATCAGCTTGGACCAAGTGACTAGTTTTCAGGCTATAATCAGACCTATCTCAGAGCTGTTGTATAGTAAAATGAGAAGATGGTGAGACCACACATACTCCTTCTGGTTTAATAGGAAGACAGGTTATAAATATGAGCTTAAAGGTAATAAATAAACATTCTTTCAAAATTTCATAATATTTCAAAAGATAGTAGTAGGCTAGTAGGCTGAGCCCAGAACAGAACACACACATTGTCTGCAGAAGTTCAGCCCTAAAATCTCCAATGAAAAAAAACTTCCACATGCCCAGGAATCCAGCCTTAGCAGGATTTAGCAAATGCAGGTAGAAACCTATTGTAAATCTCCCAGCTGAATGCTGGGGCCAAGACTGAGATGCATGATTCTTGAAACACATTTCTGTGCATTATCCAGGTGTAGAGCTTATATAGGATTTGGATCTGCCATTTTACACAGTAATGATTAACTTCACAGTTAAATTGAATAAGCCCCGCTAAGTTTAATGGGACTCATGTCTGAGCAGATGTGCATAGAATTACATTGTAAAGCTCCCGTATAGCAACCGTTGTTAGATTCACAGTAAATTGCATTTAGTTTCCATTGAAATAAGTGCAATTTAAGTCATGGTTAACTTGTCTCATTGGTTTCAGTGCAAGTTAAGGTTAGCTAACTTAGGATGTCATCACACTAGCCTGTTGTCTCACAGCAATTGCAAGTCCAAGGGCAAGTACATTCCTCACAAAGAAGAGGCACACACCAGAAATTCTGGAAGACAAAAGGCCACAAATATTTATTGAGCACAGCTGCATATGGGTTGGTAGGTGCATGGGATGGGCTGCTGACTGATGAGCTACCATTCTAGCCCACTGCCAGAAACAGAAGTGAGGCAGGAGGGATCTCTGGGTGTGAATGTCCATGCATATGCTCCCCTGCCTCCCCAAGGCTGCTGGGAACACCCTGGCCATGTATGGGCATCCTGTTTCTGCCCTTCTCTCAGTCCCTTAGGTACCCCCCTCATTGGGGGTCCAGAAACAACACGGATCCTGACCCCATGCAACTGCCTAGTTGTGACAATGCATGAATACAAGATAGCAAATACATTTTAAAAATCCAAGAACCATAAACATGGAAAAAAGAGTGGGAGTGGGAGGGTGGATTGGTGTTCCCGACCAAATTAGAGCCAGGGGAAGCAGTGGCGGCAGACAAACCAAGGCACCAACCTGCATGAAGACTGCCACCATTCAGGCTGGGTATTTGCCAGCCAATTGGAGCCTGTTGCAGGTTTAAACCCATTGACTGAAAAAAAAATTGGATAGTTTATTTTCCACACCCTATGTGCAAAATCAGTGGGGTAATGAAACAGGAATATGAGGGGAACTACTTCAGTACAAAGTTCAATGATGTTATCTGAAGCATCAGTATTTGCCAGTGTTGTAATTTTGGGGTACTCAAGGAGCTATACTGACACCTTTAGTAAATATGTGTGTCTCAAATACTGACTGGTGGACTTGGTGGCTAATCAGGGATGTGAATCCAGATCTCCCCAGCCCAAATCCAGCATGCCAGTCATTAGATCATCCTTTTACCCTCTCACTGTTCTGACAATGTCATCTGGTCCAAATAACCTGGATTTGGATATATAAAGCTGATCACTATAGCTGCCTGTGTTCTTTCTATTCTTCATGGAGATGTGGTAGCTGATGGTGTCATGAAAAGCTCCCCACACTTCAGTATTTATAACTATGCCAGTGTGTGGCACAAAGGGCATTTATGTCACCCTGTACTGGGGCCCTGTTGTTCCACTTATTTTCCTGATTGTTTGTTGATTAATGTGATAGAAATCAATGTTCATTATACTTGCCAGAAATGGAGCTAATTATTCATCCAAATGTATTTTATTTGGATAACAGCAAAATTATGTGAAAAACAACAGTCTAGACTGTTCTACAGACAACACACCAGTAATATGAATCTGCCATGTTGATCTAAAGCTTTGTGGAACTTGCAAAGATCAGCATTAAGCTGCAAAGGGAAAGGAGACAGAATAGCAATTTAAGCTTTTAGGAGAAGAATGCTACTATGGATTTGAACTGTAAATTCAACTTTTAAAAAAAATACCCTTCAATTTGTAACTTCGTAGAAACATTTACCAAGGCACAGAAATACAGCGGAAGATGCCAGAAACCAAAGAATTCACCCACCTTCTGTCATCTTTCATTTAAAAATGCAATCTACTTGAAGCCAATATCATCCATCAAGGAGGAAAAAAAGGAAACAAGAAAGGAAATAGAATGTGAAACTTCCGACACACTTAAAATTGTGCTGAATTATGGCCCTGGCTTTCTTTTGTTGCTAAGCCAGCAGTCTCTGTCACTGCAGAGCAAAACAGTGATGGAATGTGAACTAAACATCCTCCCAGCCATGCATTTAAGGGTCTTTCCATCTTTACAACTAGCATGGTGCAAACAAGTCATCTGGCTCAGTTATGGTAAATTTAAAAGCCAGCCAGTTCACTCAAGTGTTCTCTTGAAGCAGGGATGCTCAAAGCATGCCCTCAAGGGTGGAAAAGATCCTGTACCTATTGAGATCTACTGTAAAAGTGTTGTAAATGTGAAGCTAAGGGGCCACATGCAGACTACTATACCTTTTCTTTCTGTTTGGTTGGCAGCTTCCCTGAGCTTAGTCAAATAAACTCCCAGGCTATGGTCAAGTTTTCATGAGTCTTAGAAAAATCAGCATTTGACACTTTTCTCCAGCCCCTTCTAAGCTCTGATTCTTATCCAGGTATCATGCCATTGATTTAGCTATTTGGCAGAAAGATCTCCTGCACCAAATATTTCAAAGCAAAAAGTGGACCTCGTGAACATTCAGCTTAAACTCAGTTTGGTTGTCAGACTCAGAACAGGACAGAGACAGGTATGCGTCTACCAATTTCTTTTCATGGATTTTAACATACTGATTTTAGATGTAGTTTTCTGTTAGAGGCCATATAGTTTTATGGCTAGTTCAGGCAATGTGTGTGTATTTGTGTGTAGTATAATATAGCACAATTAGGTCATATGTGGAAGGGCAGCAAATTGGATTTTCACACAACTGGTGGAAAGTGTCCAAAATGCCCCTGGTGTGTTTGAGAAGTTTTCACAAAGCTGCAATTTCCTAAGGCACAAATTCAAAATTTAATAAATAGAAAAAGCCAATGCTACATTCCTAACTAGAGAGACAGCATAATGCTTAAGTGCTAGGAAGCCCCATGATAGGTTTGCCATAACTCAGAAATGCTTTGAAGGCACACAGCAACAAGGTTTGCAACTAACATTTGCACTAACATATATGAGAATACTATCCTTGTTGAAAACTGTGTACTTCCTTTTTGCATATAAATAACTTTTATGGGTAAGATATGATTGCCAAGAACACAAAATTATTCCTGAAAATAAAAGGTGATGGTCTCTTGATCTTGAGTAGTCTAATTAAGATGCCCCTAAATTTGGATAGGCCAAGAGTGGCTACCCAGATATTGTTGAACTACAAATCCCAGGAGCCAGCACAGCTGACGAGTGAGGAATGATGGGCATTGCAGTCCAACAGCTCTTGCAGGACCGCATTTTGCCCAATCCTTCTCTAAATGAGTAAACAGATGATGATGAGGATGAGGATGATGATGATGATGATGATGATGATGATATGTTTATTTATATCCCACCCCTCTGAGAACAATCAGGGTGGCTAACAGCATTAAAAATACAGTACATTAATTCCCATTCCCATCCCCCCTTAAAAAAGTATTAAATCAAATACATTTAAAACAGATAATTTAAACGAATACTAAAATCCTATACAATAACAAGTGCAGCATCATAGGGTCTTGGCTAAAGAAAACTAGATGTCAGTTGACGAATCTAATCCAGCAGACCGTTCCATGATCTGGGGGTGACAACAGAGAAGGCCCCCTGGGAGGTAGCCGAAAGTCTAGATTTTTGAGGCTGCAGCAAATTCCTCCCAGAGGACTGAAGTATGAGAGGAGGATTGTATGGGAGAAGGAGGTAGCTTGGGCCCAAGCCATTTAGGGCTTTAAAGGTGATGACCAACACCTTGTACTGGGCCAAGAAACTAATAGGCAGCCAGTGGAGGGACCTTAGTACCGGAGTAATATGATACCTCCTAGATGTTCCTGATACTATTCTGGCAACCATATTCTGTACCAGTTGCAGTTTCCAGACCAAGTACAAGGGTAGCCCCTTGTAGAGCGCATTACAGAAGTCTAGGCGTGAGGTTACCAGCGTGTGTACAACAGTCTCGAGATCTCTTACTTCCACAAAAGGGCACAGCTGTCGTATTAGCCTAAGCTGATAACAGGCGCTCCTGATTGTCGCATTTACCTGATTTGTCATCAGGAGCGATAAGTCAAGGAGCACCCCCCAAGCTGCGAATGCAGTCACTGGAGGAGAGTGTGACCCCATCCAGGACTGGAGGTTGCAGCCCAGTTCTTGGTTTTGGGGCCGCTACCGTGAGCACCTCCATCTTGTCTGGATTCAGTTTCAATCTGTTTTTCCTCATCCAGCCCATTACCACTTGAAGATATTCATTGAGAAAGGAGACACCATCAGAATCCAAGGCCAACGAATGAGACATGGAGAAATAGATTTGGGTGTCATCAGCATACTGATAGCACCCAGCTCCATAACTCCAAATAATCTCACCCAGCAGCTTCATATAGATGTTAAACAACATAGGGGACAAAATAGCACCTTGAGGCACTCCAAAAGTAATCTCCCTTTTGCGGGAGCAGCTATTCACAAGCAGCACCCTCTGGGATCTGCCCGAGAGGAAGGAACGGAGCCACTGAAGGGCGGTGCCTCCGATTAATAAACCCTTTAAAAGGCGATCCAAGATGATGCTATGATCTATCGTATCAAAAGCTGCTGAGAGGTCTAGGAGCACCAACAGGGTCACACTACCCCTGTTGATGCTCAGACGCAGATCGTCGATCAAGGCAACCATGGCAGTCTCAACCCCAAAGCCTGTCCTAAACCAAGTTTGAAACGGGTCTAGATAATCGTTTCATCCAAGACAGCTTAGAGTTGATGAGCCCTCTCGATCACCTTGCCCAAGAATGGTAATAATGAGACTGGCCTGGAGTTATTCATATCCAGGAGGTCCAAGGAAGGTTTTTTTCAGAAGTAGCCTAACAGCCGCTTCCTTCAAATATGATGGAACATATCCTTCCCTGAAGGATGAATTGATGATGTCCGTAAGGAACCTCCTCAATGCATCCCCCCTCCCAAGATGGCCAGCCACGATGGGCAAGGGTCGAGGGGGCAGGTCGTTTTCCTCATCTTACCAAGGAGCTTGTCCACATCATTGGTACTTACAGATTGGAGTTGATCCAGAATAACATCATCAACAGAGCTGCTGGACACTTCAACGATGGCCTCTGTTGAAACCCTGGTGTCTAAGTCGGCTCTTATCTGAGAGATTTTGTCTGCAAAGAAGTTGTTAAACGCATCACAGCAGGCCGTCGTTGGGTAGAGCAAAGGATTTGGCTCAGGGGATACCTGTGTTATTTCCTTTACCACCCTAAACAGTTCTGCTGGACAGGACTGTGCAGACGCAATAGGTGCAGAGGAGAAAGATCTCTTCGCTGCACATATTGCCTCCTGATAAGACCAAAGAAAGTTCCTTTGGAGAGTTCTGCCAGATAAAAGCCGAGTCTTTCGCTATTTGCACTCTAGTCGTTGTCCAATCCGCTTCATTTTCCTAAGTTGTGGTATGAACCATTGCTTACGGTTTGGAGCGGAATGGCAAGGACACTCGGGAGCGATCATGTTGATAGCCCTGGAAAGATCGGTGTTCCAGGTATTAACCATTCTTATGGGTCCACCACTCTTGGTGGGATGAATGAAGGCTCTCAGGTTCGTCTTCACCAGGAAATGATCTGTCCATGACAAAGCAGAGGTACTAATAATCTCCGCCCACAGATATTCCTGTTCAGTACAGAAGACTGCATCGAGTGTATGACCAGCACAATGTGTGGGCCTGACGACCAATTGGGTTAGGGCCATGTTTGTCATGGTTTCCATGAACTCCCGAGCTGCCCCTGTTAAGCTAGTCTCAGGCGGAATGTTGAAGTCCCCCAGTACCAATAGTCTGGGGGACTCCAGCAGCTGCTCTAAGACCAGCTGTGTCAGATCGATCAGGGAGTCTGCTAGACAACGGGTTTCATTAAGAGTGTGCAGTATTGAATGTGCGACTTTCTGTTCTAACCAATGCTATTTTCCCCCATGATATGAAATAGGCATGTAGCATTCTTTATTCCATCATTTAGATGGAAATTGGCAAATAAAACATGTAGGCAGTGGGAAACAGAAGAATGCCCAGAAAAGTACTGTGACTGTTGAGACTGGTTACATTTTTGGCTTTTCTCCATCTACCGTAAACTGTAGCTTTGGCCTCAGATTCACTACTTAAACTTTTCTTTCTTTGGTGCCTTTATCTCTAATGCCAGCTGACATGATAAAAGTGACCTCAGTGGTATTATTGTGTGGTCAACAAACTAACTACTTTACAAGCCCAGCCAACTCAATGAAAGCTTCACTAGTGCAACAGGTCATAATCCTGACATGGTAGAAAGTTAGAGGTTATTCTGGTCTCCGTTTTTAGTCCCTTATCAGAGGAGGTTTTTTTTTTTTAAAAAAATCTTGCTTTGCTACCATGCTAGATTTGTCAGCTTTACCATCACTCTTTTTGTAATACCACCCAGGGATGCATTAAAAAACCATTTAACATTATCGTTTGAAAAAGCATTTTGACAGGTGGCATATCAGCTACATTTCACAAACTGATAGCCAGGTCACATGAGTCTCAGAGGTGAAAAGCGAAAGCCAGCATCTAATGATAAGTCATCTCTTCTGGTTTGTGTGTGTATATATTCTTTTAAAGAGCAGACTGGGCAGCCAAACTAGTACAAAGCAATCTCTCCATGGGTGAAAAGACCAGTGCGTAACAAAGTGTATTTTCTTTCATACTGAAATGTTCTTTTTTAGCTTGGAACAGCCCCGTTCTTTTATTTATTTCTCTTTCTTTCTTTCTTTCTTTCTTTCTTTCTTTCTCATCCCAATGCCAGCCTTTAGCTCAAATGCGCTCCCCGTCTATTTTGGTCTATTTTCCAGTATCTAATAAACTGTCATTGGAAAACTGGTTGGTGGGAAATGACAAAGTCTTGTTCATTTGATTTTAATACCTTGGATTGTCTTAGGGCTGCCAGTTTGGGGAGATCATGGAAAAAACCAATCTACTTGTGATGTTAAGGACTTTGAAGCCATAACTGTTCTTTAGCTTGTTTGCATTCCATCAATTCCTAGAGTGCTCCTTTTCACTGATGGGTTAAACCAGTCAATGGCTCCCAGTCATGCTGCTTCTCTACAATGGATTCCCATGTGATAATAAATGCTTCTTGTTGTATTTCCACTTTCAGACAGTCACATGGTGTGAGTGGGTATGATTCGCTCCTCTCTCCCTCTCCCTTGCTATTTCCACACAGGCTGTTTTCCTTTCATTTTCAGTCTTTCATTTTGTAGTATTGTCATAATCTTGCAATTGTGGTAAATAAAATAAAGTCAAAAAGCACTCATGTGGAGGGTAGGGCATCCAGGGATCAGAAGAGATTATTATAGCAGCAGTGGGGAAAATAGATTGGGCAACCATGGATTGCCAAAGCAGCACCAAAGTGCTATTGAGGAAGAAAGTGTGATAGTGAATTAAACCAAACAGGTATGCTTCCATTTTCAAACTAGCACAATTGTGGTGGGATAGTAGGAGAGTGTGATAATGTCATAATGTCCTAAGAGCTGCTTGAGCAGCTGAAATCTACTGATGAAGACTTATGCAGCCTTGATATGAGCTCATGTGTGTAGATGAAGCTGCTGTTAAAGTCAATTGCAATAATAATAATAATAATTCCCCAGCAAAAATTGGTGGATGATGCCCAGTTTTAATACACAGTATCCACACAACTAGGGATGCAAAAATCAGGAGCAGTTTTGCTATGTTGTTCTGCATCCCACCTCTATTTTGCCTTGCCATTGTTTTGTATCAGGTTGCAAAGCTTTGTTGAGCTTTGGGGATAGATGAATTTGCATGAAAATGTGTGTTCACATGTCACACATTTCCTACTTTGTACATTTGTTTGTATTTAGCCTACCTTAAACGTTTTTACTCCACAGACTAAAGCTTATTTGTATGCATTTCTAGCCACTGGCTTTTAAAAGCATGTGCATTGCTATGTATGCATTTTTATTATTGTGGAACATCCCTTCAGCCTCTCAGATGTGCAAAATGTTGATGTGAGGTACACACTGTGTTATCTCACAACAAGTCTCAAGTAGTGCCGAAGAGGTTTTTTCACTGAGATTGCTGAATCCAACTCACTTCTTTTCCATTCCCATCTTCCTCTTTATGACTTATAGCTATGAGTTATGGTTAGTGGAAATGCTGTTTTATCGAATTGGTGTGTTTTAGAAACAGCATATTATGCTCTTTGAATAAAGGGTTTTTCATGCAAGGAACACATCTCAAGGGGAATGTGTTTGTTTTGATGGCCTTTGTCCTTATGTATTTCTGCCATCCTTGCCATCAGCCGAGACATGCAAGTTCATAGTTTTCCTGGTATAAACAACAGGTCAGTGGCATCGTGTCATGCTCTGCAAGATTTCCTTGACTTGAAATCCATTTTTTTTTCTTGGTTGACTAAGTTCCTCTCTGAAAGGCCTCACCATTTCATCCTTTCCATTGGTATGAGAGGCTGATTTCATGAAAGGCTTGTATTCAGGACATGGAAAAGTAACTTTTTTTTTTGTTTGCAACACAACTTGAGGCTCCCCTGGGGGAGCTAAAAGGGGGGGATGTTTCCATGATATGATAGTACTGTAAAAACCATACAGATTTCTGAAAGATGAAGCAGAAAAGAGGTGACATTAATTTTCCTTCAGTTCTACAGGACTTTTTTTATAAGGATGGCAGACTATTAATAAACAGCCCAGTCTACCCAATGCTTATGTAAGTAGCTTTCAGCGTGCTGCTGGTGTTGCACTCTGCACATCACTGTGGCTGTTTTTTCCCCATATGATATTATAATAGGGCTGTGCCATGCATTATGTTTCTACTTGTTGTTGTTGTTAGTTGCCCTCAAGTCAACTTTGATCCTGTGCATGAGACATTTCCATGTGCCCTTATCTTCCACTGCTCTGATTTTGTAGATTCAGGCCCATGACTTCTCTGATTGAGTCTATCCATCTGGTCTTTGGTCTTCTTCTTTTTCTGCTGCCTTTTACCTTTCCCAGCATTGTTGTCTTTTCCAGTGCCTTCTCTTGATGCTGCCAAAGTAGAACAGCTTCATTTTAATAATCTTGTCTTCTAGGTATTTCAGGCTTGATCGGTACAAGAATCCATCTGTTTCTCTGACTGTCCACAGTAGTCTCAGCATTCTTCTCCGGTAGCAAAGCAACAATGAGTTGATTTTTTTTTTAAATTGGCTTTATTCACTGTCCAGTTCTCACTTCCATACATGGTAATGGTGACTCTAGAGAGTAAAACTAGAGAGTAGCGTAACACTAGTTCTCTACTGAAAACTTACAGTTCTTCCTGTATAATGACTATTGGGAGGTATAGTTTATTGATACAGTGTATAAAATTTACACAAAGAGGCAAGGAGCCATTGTTCCTCTAAATATTTTGGATGTCAGGTCTCAGAAATCTCAGTGACCATGAGCCAATGGCAAGAGATTATGAAAGGTAAGCACCAAACATCCCTACTTCCTCCTATGGCTATTCATTTTCAAATATGTATGTTTCCAGGCTAGAAGGCAGCAGAGGAAAATGACAGCCAAAAAAGGATAAACCTAGTTTTATCAACCAAAATTTGTCTGCGGGTAATCATACCAGAGGCACAGAATCTGGAGACCATCAAGCAGTAGTAATAGGTAAAAAAAAAATTCTGATCTGCCTGGAAAATCTTGTAGGATTGGGATGATTAAATCAGAGCAGATGCCTTGATAGAATGGGCAGTATAATAAAACATGGGCTAGAGTCTCTATATCACAGGTGTACATCAATGTATCTAAGCCCATACGATCCTAAATTCTGCACCAACAATTTCCCAGTTGTGAGGACAGGATTCCCAGGGTTGAGAGCATTAAACAGCCAGAAGGAAAGCAGCCTTTCGTTGGAGGCAGTAGGGGATCCCCTGCACTGAGAAATCTTTGCTCAGATGTAAATGTAATGGGGAGTTTTGGAGGGGCCCTGCTGTCACATGGATTAGACTGGAAATGAACTACAGCTGCTCGCTTCCCTGTGACCTCTTTAGCCCTTAGTGTAGGAAGTAATAGCTGGCTTCTTCTCCCTATCTGTTTTGTCAATTCCTGAAGAGCAAACAGGGAGGGAAATGCAATTTAAATCCCAGCAAAGCCTACAGAGCAAATTGCACCAGTGGGGGACTGGCACACAAAAACAGTCCTTTTCTTCCGATGAACCCATTAGTGGGACCATGTTAGCCACCAGGATAAGTCAACATGTTCTGCTTCATCACATTAGCTGCTGGTATAAGTAAACAATTCAGCAAAGCTCTTCCAGTTTCAAATGCAGTAGAGTAGCAGGGAAGACAGAGTACATAATGCAGAAGGAAAGTTCAGCCTCGTGCTTACAGAGCTGATGAATACAAGGACTTTTCTTTCCCCTCTTCTTTTCACAGGGAGGGGACGGAAAAGGAGTCAGCAGGCTTCTTCCTTTGAAAACAGTGTGTATCATTTCCTTCATATAGCTATTGTGCATTAAATCCAGCAGAAACGTCCTTTGCTTTAGAAGGATGCTGCTTATTCCACTAATGTGATGGAGATGGAGAAACAGTGTACATAACCAAGTGCTTGATACTGGAGCCATGGTCATCAGCCTTATCAAAAGGGGCCAGCTGCACAAGCCTTTCCATTTCAATTCATGTCCTAGACCATATTTTTAAAATGAACTTTAGATGTCATCATTCAGGGAAGAGATTTCCACAAGAACTGTCATTGGGTTTGCGGCAAGTGATGAAAATGGCTACCCCTCTGATCCTTAAAACCATATAGTGGTTGTTGTTGTTTGAAAAATAAACTAAAACCAGTTACACAAAATAATAATATTTTTAATCAGTAGTGCTGGTCTCATTATATGACACAGAGACTGAAATGTCATTCTCAGAAACCAAAATGTTGCTAATTTTTTTAATAGTGACATATTAGTATTTTTTATTTTTCGAATGTTATTTTAACTGAATATAGATAGAATTTTTTAAAACAACAGCAACCAAAAAACCCCTCTCATGGACAAAATTATATAACAACAAGTAAGCTGTACTTGTTACATTCAAAAAGTAAAGCTGCTACTTGTTATATTGTTACTTTTCCAAAATAAACTTATTAGTTTGCCTTTGTTAAACCCAATAGTAACATGTTAGAGATAATGCTGTAGTAGCATATTATGTCCAAAATCTGATATGGGGATCCAGATTTTTAAGAGGGAGTGGGTGCCTCTGAGAGTATTAATAGTTTATTATATTCAACTCAGGAAGAGCTGACTTGTAGTTTTGCAAAAACTGCAAAGTTTTTGTACTGTTCCTATGAGGAAATTTTTTTTAAGACCTATAAAAAACATTTGCCAATAACTAGTAAATAATATTTTTCTTTCACTCTTAAAATGGAGAGCTTCTTGGAGAATTTTATCTTTCTAAATTCCTATATAAATTTATCTGCTTTGCATCTCCCATATTCACAGTGGTTCCCCCTCCCCACAAGTTGCTGATTAATATAGAAAAAGTTGAAGAGTACAGCACACAGTCACCCAAAACAGACTAATAGATCAATATCCACTTCAAAGTCTCTAAGTACTGTGTCTAGTAGTGGATGCTGCCCAATACGTATGGTTTCTTTGATTTTGATCAAAGTTCATATGTCAAATGTACCTACTAGTGTGTGTAAATGTTTGTGTTTGTTTTATAAGAAGCCAGGCCCACACCTCTTTATATCCGCTGTTCTACATTGGTGTAGACTAGGGATAGGCAATGTATAACCATTTCTGTAGGGGGATGATATATATGTTGTCCTATTGTCAATTCATCTTTAAATGAGCAGAAAAGAGCTCCCAGAGACATAATGGAGCTTGAACATCCATGTAACTTGCTTTAAAAAGAAATTTCTGAAGTGGTGGATGCATGTAGAAGCCAATGCAGTAGCACAGCAAAGTTACATGAATAAAAAAAGAACATGGCAATTAAAAATTCTATGCATTATCATGCCAAATTTGAAAATAAAAAATAAAAATAAAGGAGCATAAAACAAGTGTTAGCATGTGTATAGTGCAGGGTCCAAGCAGACACAGAAAAATACAGCAAGGTTTAAGTAAGTTCTTCCTCATGGGTTGTCAAGAGACCAGTACAGCCACCAACCACTGGAAGTGGTCACTGATGTCATGTCCAAGGTAGGAAATGAATGCATTGCTGATAAGTGGCTCATTTTCTTGAATGGTCTTATTCCAGATCTTAGAATCAGATATAATGTCAAGTGTGCACACAGCCTAGAGGAGATGAGAGACAAGAAGCACTTTCCAAAAATATATGGGAAGCACAAGTTGTTGTTTTTTTCCCTCATCTACACCAATACTTGAAGGGCATTTCAATTCTGACAGGATAACTGGGCCAGGCACTCAGTGGTGTGACAGGCAAAAGTGATCCCTGGCATATTTAGGGTGTTCCTCTGGAATCATTACTAAAGTTCCTTCATGAGCCCCTTCATAAAAAAATATGCTGTCCAATTATGGAGGCATGGAGAAAGTGTGGTCCACAAGTTGTACATGAACCCAAGGCTGTATTTGCACCCTAAGTGTTCTTAGATCAACTACACCCTCCACCCCCCCCCCCCCAAAATACTTTGGCATGTGCTGTTGGTCAATTTGCTTCATCTTATTTGGGCCTGAATTATCACTGCCTATGTGGGTAAAAGTCCTGTTCGGGCCTGAAACAGATGTGGGGGTCACAAAAAGGCCCCATATTTGACAAGGGAGAAGGATCCAACATGGTGTATTGGTTGAAGTAGGCTAGGACTCCAAGAGACCAGGATTCAAATCACTGTTCAGCTCGGAAACCTACTTGGAGACCTTAAACAAGTCACAGTCTCTCAACCTCAGAGAAAATCAATGGCATCCCCCCCCCCAACAAATCTAGTCAATAACACTGATCTCTCCAGGGCTATACACAGTATCACTCCCAAGCGACCTCTCAGGCCTGCTTCCAAAAAGAAGCCCTGGTATATGGAAGATCTCCGGGCAAGGAAGCGGGTCCTGCGACGGCTAGAGCACGCCTGGTGGAAACACCATCGTTTATCCGACAAGGCTCTCCTAGACCATCATTTGAAGGAGTATGGAGAGGCGATACAAGCAGCTAAGAACTCGTTCTATGCTGCTCGTATCGCATCCGCGGAGTCGCGGCCAGCAGAGTTGTTCAGGGTAGTGAGAGAGCTAACTCAGCTCCCTCCTGCCCCGAACCAGATCCTTGAACCTACTAAGGCCTGCTGTGACCAGTTTAACAACTTCTTCGCGGATAAAATCTCTCGGATAAACGATGGTCTGGACACCAGTGTTAAAGCAGAACCCAGAATAGAGGCGTCCAGAGCTTCCGTGGACTCGATTGTACTGGATCAGTTTGAGTCTGTCAGTACCGAGGATGTGGACAAGATCCTTAGATGCGTTAGGAAGACAACCTGCTCTCTCGATCCCTGCCCCTCATGGTTAGTGGCCCAGGGGGGGTCGGCAGTAACCTCTTTGTTACGCCAAATTATTAACACGTCACTGAGGAAGGGACAATTTCCCGACCATCTCAAATTGGCCATAGTGAGACCATTACTGAAAAAGCCCTCCCTCAACCCCCTCGTTTATAATAACTATCGGCCAGTCTCGCTACTGCCATATTTGGGGAAGGTGATCGAGAGGGCGGTTGCATTCCAACTTCAATCGATCTTGGAGGAAACGGATTTTCTAGATCCATTTCAAACCGGTTTTCGGGCAGGCTATGGGGTTGAGACTGCCATAGTCGCCCTGGTCAATGATCTCCGTCTGGGCATCGACAGGGGTAGCGTGTCCCTGTTGGTGCTCTTGGACATCTCAGCGGCTTTCGATACCATTGACCATGGTATCCTTCTGGACCAGAGGTGGGAATCGGGGGCACTGTGCTGCAGTGGTTCCGGTCCTACCTCTCTGGGAGGTTCCAGATGGTGCAGCTGGGGGACGTGTGCTCCGATAAGAGGGCCCTCACTTCTGGGGTCCCTCAAGGAGCCATTCTGTCCCCCATGCTCTTTAACATTTACATGAAACCGCTGGGAGAGATCATCCGGAGACATGGGGCGTGGGGTTATCAGTACGCTGATGACACCCAAATAGTCTTCTCTATGTCTCCGACTGATGCAGTGACCAGGGATGGCGTCGCTCCTCTCGTGGCCTGTCTGGAATCGGTAATGGACTGGATGAGGGAAAACAGACTCAGCCTGAATCCAGAGAAAACGGAAGTACTCGTGATAGGTTCCCCCCGTCCGGGGACGGAGGTGGTTCCACCTGTCCTGAACGGGATCACGCTTCCCGTAAAGGACACCGTGCGCAGCTTGGGGGTGCTCCTTGATTCGTCGCTTCATCTTACTTCTCAGGTGGATGCGACGGTCAGGAACACCTGTTTTCAGCTTCGACTGATACGCCAGCTGCGCCCCTACCTGGACCGGAGGGACCTTGAAACTGTAGTACAAGCTCTGGTAACCTCTCGGTTGGATTTCTGTAATGCGCTCTACATGAGGCAGCCTTTGTATCACACTCGGAAGCTTCAACTAGTGCAGAATATGGCAGCATGGGTGGTCACTGGTGCCCCCAGGGCCGCCCATATAACACCATTATTGAAAGATCTTCACTGGCTGCCTATTCGCTTCCGGGCTCAGTACAAAGTGCTGGTTGTTACCTATAAAGCCCTATATGGCTTGGGGCCAGAGTACCTAAAGGACCGTCTCTCCCCACTCAATCCGCCCCGCACACTTAGATCTAGCGGGCAACATTTGTTAAGGGTTCCAGAGGCCAGGCTAGCAACAACGGCCAAGAGAGCATTCTCTATATCCGCTCCGAGCCTCTGGAACACATTGCCCACCGAGCTCCGCCTGACTGCCTCTCTCCCCCAATTCAAAAAAGAATTGAAAACATACTTATTCACCCAGGCTTATCCTTGATTCCACCTGTCATTGCTATTTACCCTTGTGATAAGCCATTGGAACACTACCATTGTAATTGCATTAGGATGTTAATGTTATATCTGTTTTATTTCTTGTTTGCTGTAATGTTTTTAATTGTAAAGATGATGTACACCGCCCTGATCGCAGGAAGGGCGGTATACAAATAAAGTTTATTATTATTATTATTATTATTATTATAATAAAACCTCGTGATAGTATAATCCACTTTTAAAAAAAGCTTTGTGGAAAAAATACAAATACAAACACAGCCTCCTAATGGGCACCACAATTTAAAAAGTATGTGGAGAAACTGGAGCGTGTCCAAAAGAGGGCAACTAAAATGGTGAAGGGTCTGGAAGCCATGCCCTATGAGGAATGACATAGGGAGCTGGGGATGTTTAGCCTGGAGAAGAGAAGGCTAAGAAGTGATATGATAGCTTTGTTTAAATATTTGAAGGGATGTCATATTGAGGAGGGAGCAAATTTGTTTTCTGCTGCTCCAGAGAACAGGACTTGGAACAATGGATGCAAGCTAAAGGAAAAGAGATTCCACCTCAACATTAGGAGAAACTTCCTGATAGTAACAGCTGTTCGACAGTGGAACACACACCCTCGGAGAGTGGTGGAGTCTCCTTCTTTGTAGGTCTTTAAGCAGAGGTTGGATGGCCATCTGTCGGGGATGCTTTGATTGGGAGTTCCTGCATGGCAGGGGGATGGACTGGATGGCCCTTGTGGTCTCTTCCAACTCTATGATTCTATAATCTTGGGGTTATGGGATGTAAAAATGGAGGGGGCATCCCTTGAGAGTCCCATGGGGGCAATGCAGCCCACCTCTATATCCTTGGCAGCTGCCCACCTGCAATAACATGTGATGGTACATATTTCCTATTTACTGTTTATCTCCACTCTTAGCTGGTATGTGCCTTCTATAAATATAATAAGTAGTTCTTACTTCTTACTTACATGTGGTACAGGTGTTACCATAGTCCAGCTCTCTGATTCTACAGGCCTCATTGAAGGTGCACTTTCTGAAAATCAAGAAAAACAACACTATTTCATTTCAATCTCACTGAAGAAGGATATAATTTGTAACATTATTATGAAGGAGAATGTTAAATTCTTTTTATTCAATTAGAGCATTTTCAACAACAATTGCAGCTACACATTTAAATAATGACTACATTTTGAGTATTTAAGAAGTGCTATGACATGGGAGTCCCTCCTAAGCCTGATGGCATATGGCATAAATCATAAATATCTGTGCCACACTAGGATTAGAATAAGAAAAATAAGTGAGTTTAGTGATGACACATATACAGCTCGAATTCTGGCTACCATGAGATTCTGAGTCCCTTGGGCTAGGCAGTTCCTTGCTTAGTAGGCTAGAAGGAGCTAATGGACTGCATTGTAATGGCAATTATATTTCAAACATTGGATTTGTCCGGTGGCAAACAGAATGCTTGTTCCCACTATACTAATAATAATAGGGATAAATAGTTTTTTTACAGGTGACCTTGCAATAGTGGTGATGATGATGATGATGATGATGATGATGATGATGATATTGTTTCTTACCCGACTATCCCCATGGATTGAGGCAGGGGACAACGACAATTAGGAGAAGTAATAGTTGATACTTTCTCTAGTAGGTCAGTGACTCCTTGTCGGTAGAGCCATGGATCTCTGCCAGGCTTTCTTTAGCTTTAATGGAGCTGTGCTTATTTAGGAATAAAATTCAGTACCCTGAACAGCTCATTTAAAACTTGGATTAAAAACCCAGAGTGGATTAATTGCTCTACTGACCACCTTTCAATGGAGGTGGAAGTGTTTAGTTGTCTGAAGGTGACCATTGATCTTATACCAGTTGTGAGATTCAAATGATGGTCTTCCTGATTTAACCTTGACTCTCCTAATTACTACATCACACCAGTACATGTACTACAAGCTCCTTCTCTCAGGACAAATATCTGAAAACAAACACAAATAACACTTTTCTAATTTCTTCATGTGAGTAGCTCTGAAGTGCTTAAGGGGGTCTCAGTTCAAAGGATATGCATCATATATTGTGAGTACAATTCTATGCTCGTGAAAGTAAGCCCCACTGAATTCATCGGATTTATGTCTGAGGATATGATTCTACTCTTTATTTGCTATATCTAGTGCATACTCCAAGAAACTCAGAGTAGTGCGTGCATATTCTTACTCACTGTATACAGTAAATATGGTAGAAGTATATGAGAACAGGAACCAGAACTCTTGCAAGTGTGTGAAAGAGCATTAAAGAAACCAGACTTGTAAAAACAATAACAACACAACATGTGGCCTTGCCAATGAGATATATCTGAGTATCAATACTATTGGATTATCCTAACAGTAACTCTCATGTCATATTCTCTAGTACAAGAAGGAAAGCTTCAGGAGAGGAGGCTTCCTCCCAGACTCCCTTAATCCATTCCAGCAAAATATTATAGTACAGTGGTCCCAACCTTTTCTATGCCCCACACTCCAAGGAAATGTTTGATTAAATGTGTTATCACATTTGAAGATGGAGAGGTCTAATTTCTAATTTTTGTACCACAAATTGATTCACATACAGTGGGCCCTTCCCTTACATGGGGTATCCATTCAAGCCCCCCCCCTCCATGTAAGGGGAATTCCACATATGCTCAAGCCCCATTAAATATAATGGGGCTCATGCCTGCAGTGCGGTGTGTGTGCCATTACCCCTTCTGGGGCACACCAAGGCTTCTTCTGATGTGGCTTTCAGAGTATGCTAAAAGCCGTGTATCTTGTGCCTGTGTATGACGCAGGTGAACAAATTGAACTTTTTCTTTAAAAAAGCTTTTAACTCAGTGCATAAATGCACATCTAAACTGACCAATTAGAATCTAATATATTCAGAAAAAAAATGAATGATGTCTTGTGACTCGTTTCTCAAGGACACAACCCACTCTTTGTTGTTCCCCCTGAAATTCCATCCTGCACTCCCTGGGAATGTGGGCCTCCAGGTTGAGAACTCTTACTATAGCACATACTGCAGGGCCAATGTTAGGGAAAAGACTGGAAAAGCCTTCGACCATGTAAATGAGGGAGAGAATTTATGAATATAAAATTGCTTCTAATAAAGACCCAGGCAAAAAGAACAATGAAATGTTCGAACAAGCTGAAGAGAGACAACATGAAATCACTGAAGATAATTTCCCAGCTCTGAGTATATTCAGAATCAGATTTGACATGGCCTAGCATGGATGATTTATAGCCAATTAAATTACTCTTGGCATGAGAATGGACTGCCTGTGTCAATAGAAGAACTAGCCCTTTGTCTCAAATAATGCTTTTTGAATAACAATCTGCTTTGTTTTTCTTGACATGAATAGGTACTTTCCTTATTCTCCTATCAAACATGATTTCATATTTCAATTGGGTGAAGAGAAGGACACTCTTCAGCAAGGACCAAGGGTTCTTCCATATGACACAAGGTTATGACTTACAGGATATTCTGTGTCCTACAGGATCATTTGTTGTACTTATATATGACATAGATTCAGTACAGGAGATATGGATTAAATTTAAACTGAACAGACTGATTATTCAAAGTGGAACGTCAGTGTATGGGATGGAATTTAGAAAGACAGATAAAATAGCTGAAATGTGACTGGGATTCACCATAGGCTTTTGCAGGCATTCAAGAACTGTAAGCATGGGGAGCAGAAAGGGACACTCTTCATCCGCTTGATGCTGATGGGAATGTCAGAAGAGGAATGGCAATAGTATTCAACTGATTGTGGTTCCAGTGATCCATGAAATCAGTGTTTATGTTAACATGTGAAAGCTGGGGACATATTTCTGCTCCCCCTCCCCTAATGCTTACAGTTTGTGAAGGCTTTAAAAGAGAGATTTTTGGGAGTTTCCATTGTTATAGTAGAATAGTATTGGCAGAAAGGTCTATGGAAAACCTGTAGGTAAGGGAGTGAATAGTGGCACAACAGGTCAAAGTCTGCGCAGGCAATAAAAAAGAGCTCCCAGAATCAGTATTTTTGGGGCTAGGTACAGTCATCTCCAACAGTACTAAAGCTAGGATGTATTTCAGGCCTAGGTTTCACTGAGGTGCTATGGATTGTGCCATGTCAAATTGTTGGTTGATGATTATATTTTAATGATCCTGCATGAAAAAATAGAATTCACAGCCAAGACATAGCGGTTTTCTTTTTTTCTTTTGGCACCTCAGTAAGAACTTTTCCTGGTTTTATTGTAATTTTAGTAGGACATATTTAACAATATGCCCTGGTCATTAAGGATTATCACTGTGCCAAACTGGGCAAGAAGCAGACAGATCTAATAATAATAATAATAATAATAATAATAATAATAATAATTTATATCCCGCCCCTCTGGATGAGCAATTGGGGCAGGGTGCAACATATAAAATACAGATACAATTAAAATATAACAACCCACATATAGTACAAGCATGAGGAACTGGCCCTCCTTCAGTGACCCTAACCATCTTTCTCTTATCACTAATAATAGTGCATCCCAAAACATTCAGTTGCATGAAAATTGTACCTACTGGATCTTCGATGAACTGTTTTTTTCCTTGTGAAAGGTATTCTCTGAAAATAAAATAAAAAAGACACTTATTTATCAGGCCACTACATAATCCATCTGAATAAATAAATGACCCATACATGTTCTTTTTCAGTGCTCTGCTGTTTAAAAAAAAATGAAATTAACTTTCTTGTAAAAGAGATTGAAATTCCCTTTGCTAGAGTATGCTGGATAAAATTAATATTAATTTGATTTTTATGAGTACTTAACAAAAATGGGACTTTTTTTCCTTATTAAACTTGAAAAAAAGCCTATTTAGCACATCTTAATGATGAGAGAAATATTTCAGAAAGACATTCAACAGCAGCCCTGAAGGTTATAGGGCAGATTTCTTCTCTGAGATTTCAGCAAAGTAGTTGTCATAATATTCCTATGTAATCCAACCACAAATTACTGTAAAGCAATTTTCATATAATTTCTTTGATTCTCAGAGGAATAAAAGCAGACCAAGAAGAAATAATAATACAAAAGCATCATGTCAGAATACAAACTCTGCATGGGTTTTGCCAGAAGGTTCTACAAACAAGAAAAGGAATCGGTCTTTCTCTCCATGGAAAATATAGAGAATCAGCACCTTTTATTTTTAAGTATCTGTGGAGGAAGAAAATTCTGAGGGATCTATGAGCATGTAGAAATACTTAATTATGACTGTTATAATTACTTGAAGGCACACCATAACAACAACAACAACAACAACAACAATTGCATCATCATTGCCTTATCTATGCACATTTAAATTCTTGGTTATTCTTTCCCCACGAAGTGGCTTGAATCAGCAGCAAAACATGAATTTCTTTTAAAGGCTAAGATAAATAGAAATATGGAAGGCAGAAGGAGAAAGAGGGGCATTCTGCACTACAGATTTACATTAACACGGTAGTAGGAAGAATATTACAAGAAATAAAAGGAATACTTGATAATCATCACATTTTGAGGATATACAGAAAAGAAGGATAAAAGGAGAAATGGGTTGGTAGGAAAGATATAAAAGTTACTTTTGGAAAAAAAAACTATTTTGAATAAAGGAAGGATTGATGGACATATGGGAGAAAGATTTGAAGATAAATAAAGGAGGCATATTATGAATCTCCAAGGTAAGTAAAATTTAAAAAATGTAAAGGTTAAAGAACAACTATAAAAGATTAGCAAATGGTAAAAAAACAACCCATATCAGATCACAACGGTAAATTTTTTTGTCTCCCAAATTGCTGGCATGGGTTATTTTTATTATTATCCTTTATTTATATAGCACTGTAAGTTTACACAGTGCTATACATACATCTATTCATATATTCCTGTGTGGTGGAAGTTCCCCTATGAACAAAATTTTTATTTAGAAATTATTCAAGACATAAATAGAATGATGGGGGGGGGGAGTTTAGTAAGGAGAATTGTTTAACCTTGATTTTGAGAAAACTAGGATTGAATAAGATGGAAGACTATGGCCCAAAACAGATGGGCCAAAAAATGCCACCTTCAGGCTGATCAAGGATTTCCCCAGATTGGGACAAAGTTGCCCTGAGGCCACCTAAGGTGGCCCAATTTCAACACAAAAAGGAATACAAAAAGCACTCCTTGCCGCAGGATCTGGTCACTGCAGTCCCATGTCAAAAGGGGAGTGATCAAGTTGGGAGCAGAATCTGGCCGCTCCTTTTGCCCCATCTGCTCAAGGCCTATGTAATAAAAAAAAATCTTTTAAGAGTGGCACACACTTAATAGCATTGGGATGGGAAAATAAACAATGTTGGGAGGGATTGGTCACCTTGTATTGCAGAATGTATCTTTTTATTATTTTTTTTTAAGGAGAGGAAAGGAAAATATAATGGTCAAATAAAAGAAATGATTTAGTGAGAAAATTGAGGTTTTGGACTGAGAAAGCTGAAAAGGGGTGTGATGAAGTCAGAGAAACCATGAATATGATATTCCACATTGTAGGTACTGGATACTAAAATATTTGTTTATAGACACTGGAGGGGGGGAGGGTGGCAGAAGAGGGTTGAAATGTATGAAGGGTCAAAGGAAATATTTAGTAATGAATTTTTATATATTTTGTATGGTATAAATGAGCGTAAAATCAATAAGTTAAAAAAATGATGGAAGGCAGAGGGAGAAGGAGGTGCATGTCTCTACTACAGATTTGCATTGGTGCAGAACAAAGTGAATTTAAATCTTTTCCATCCGCCTACAAATCCTTGGAATTGTAGCTTGGAGCTGATGCAAAGATTCCAGCTATAGGATTCTAGCTATACATAGAGACGGCTGCAATTTTCACAGTTTCCAGCTGAACTAGAACTTTACCTGAGCAAGACAAAGGGAACAGAAGAAAAACATAAGAGGGTGTGAAAACTCGGCTGTCGCAGACCTCCCAGAGGACTGTTTCAGCTACCGCACCCAAGCTTTGGAATGGACTGCCGGATGAGATGCGTCTTATAACATCTCTTGACTGCTTTAAAAAAGCTCTGAAGACGCATCTCTTCCGGCAGGCCTTCCCTGACACCTCTTAGATCCCAGCTCCGAACGTGACCTATAAATTGAATTTGACCCTTTCCCTGGTGCTATTTTTCTCCTCAGTTTAAGAACTATGGAGGACGAATTATGTTTTTAATGTTGTTGGTTTTAAATTATTGTTAATTTAATTTATTTTTAAGGGGAGGGTGGCTGGAAATGGGTAAATGAAGTGTTTTAATTTGTATGTTTTAATCTTGTTGTACCCCGCTCCAATTGTACTCACAGAGGAGCGGGCTAGAAATAAAGATGATGATGATGATGATGATGATGATGATGATGATGATGATGATGATGTTTGTGTGTGTCAGATTTTAAACATAGTAGCCTTTTGAGGTTAAAATGAGGCTGTTGAGTCTAGAAAGGCTGGTGATTATTATTCTATCAAATGTGTTGTCTCAGACAAAGGGAACTGTTTCAGATGGCCAGAGCAATTCACCCATTACTCCATTACGTATACGTTTTGTCATAATTCTCTATATTCTTGCACCTTTGACTAAATGTGTGTGCACTCTGGGAGATATGTACTTTTTTGTTTCTTCAGCAGCAGCCTACACTTGGGGATAACTAATATAGAAGCCAATATCTTTCTTGCACTGGCTTGGATCTTCCTCTTGGATAACCTTGATACTAATTTTTTATTTTTATGAGTTCTTGCATAAAATAATTAAGTCAACGCCTAACTGACAAATAGATCAACAAGCTGATGACAATATGTTGAGAAAATTGTAGCCTTTATACAAAAGAGCAAATATCACTAAATAACCAAGTTACAGGTGAAAATATTAAGATGTAAACACAGCAAAAGTAGCCATAAAGAATTATTGATAAATCTCTTAACAATTAGACATCCAGGAAAAAAGCATAAACCATAGCAACTGAACCGGTGTGCTATGAAAATTGTAAAAGAATGAATTGATATTGAAAAATGAAGTGATATTTTAAGTGTGAATCAACTGCTCAGTGGCAAGTCACCCTACGTGTAAATCCTATTGATTAAATTGTTTACTTTAGTTGAGATTAACAACTGAGTTTATGCTTTAGAATTTCAGAAACATAGGTCCAAAAACACACTGCAGAAATAATCCAGTTTGAGATCGCTTTAACTGCTCTGGCTCAATGCTAGGGAATCCTGGGAACTGTAGTTTTGTGAGATCTTTAGTCTTCTCTGTCAGATTGCCCCAGTGCTACAAAAAATTACAACTCCAAGGTTTTACCGGCACTGAGCCGGAGCAGTTAAAGTGGTCTCAGACTGGATCATTTCTGTGGTGTGTTGTATTAGCAAAGGACAGAAGAAAATTCCTTTGACTCCTTGAGGACTGACATAATAAAGGTTTCTATGAAATGTCAATGCCACAATGCATCAGTCATAATAATTTGGGCAATTTCATGATTTGGAAATTTCAAATGGTGAACTCAGCAGATACTTTTTCACTCATTAGGTGGGCCCATCCACTCAGTAAGGTTCAGTCTTGGCTAGTAACATGGCTTTCTTTTACTCTGCCAGACCTGACACATAAAAGGCATCTGTCTTCATGCACTGACAGTTGAAAATGTTAGATTTCAATACTTCTTGGATCTGTGAATTTTCCCATTGCTACTATTGCTTCTCCCAGCCAGTTCCCATTCTCCCTCAGGCTAGTTGAGGAAAGAAAGCAATGATGACAGAGTACAAGTGAGGAGCTTTACTGGAGCTGATATATTTCCATATTTTCTTTAAGACGTGAGAACCCAAGCATTTTTGCCCATTCCTAAGGAGAGATGGAAAAAATATTTCAAAATATTCCAGAAATGATTCAACAATATATTCCTCTTGGGTTAGGAAACCCTGATGAAGTGAATCCTGGACTGCCAAGAATCTTCACGGTTCAGAATATATTGTTTTTAAAATTCATACATGTTACTTTGGAACTGGAAACATCATTTTAGGAAAATTCTATGTTCTGTCAAAAATACCACATGCAATTATTATTATTATTATTATTATTATTATTATCATCATCGCAAAGTTACAGATATACATATATTATACACACACACACACACATTTATATACAGAATAAATTCCAAAGTGTAATAAGTCTTTGGAATCCACACAGCTTTTGAAGATTCCTGAGAGATGGTAAAAGTATTTGTTGCTTCCTTCGAGAAAAAGATTTACATTGGTCAATAGATGGAATATCCAGATCCTGCAGAATTCTGAAGAGAGTTTGTGTCATATTAACTTTTCTGTAGAAATGGAAAATGAATGATAACTTATGGGTGATGTGTGTGTGTGTGTGTGTGTGTGTGCGCATGCTGACACATTAGTTATCAATGAAATTCACAGCTAAATTTGGAATAAATATTCAAATTTCAAATGAAAAATTCACCTTCTGAATAAAAATATATATATATATATTCCCAATATTGAAATTTGAATAATTTCAAATTATTGGTTCTTCTCAGCTGTTGGTTCTTCTCAGTTGTTCTAGCCATTATAAAATGTGTAGGCTTCTAAGCCAAAATCTTATGTAGTCAAATTACTACATACTTACTTACTTACATGCTTTTAAGGAAAATATGGATACATGCCATCCATCAAGAATGTAGTATCAGTCCATGCCAGCTAATCCAATATTGTCAGATAAAAAAAAACTCTGCACCATCCTTTATAAATGTTCATGTATCAAATACAAAAATAAAAACTCATTGGATATCAAATATTCATTCAATATCCAGCAAATTTTTGAGCCCTGGTGGTGCAGTGGTTAAATGTCTGTACTGCAGCCACTCATTCAAAACCATTAAGTTGCGAGTTCAAGACCAGCAAAAGGGCTCAAGCTCAACTCAGAAAGGACTCATCCCACGCTTTCTACAAGCACATTGATGCCTAAAAAGGCCGATCTGAGATAAACAAGACTGGTTACAGAAAGCACAGCAGAAAGTCCCCTTGGGTGATGTTTCAAAGTTGTGGTTCTTTCTGCATTGTCGTTTCTCTTCGAGACTCGTTCGGCGTGAGTTCTTGAATGAAGCTGCAGCATTGTGGATAGAGCATCTCCATGCTGGTGATCAATTTGGCCAAGCTTGAGATGTTGTTTCAGGAAGTCCTTGTATCTCTTCTTTGGGGCGCCCTTCTTACACTGACCCATGGCGAGTTCACCCTAGAGTACTATTTTGGGGAGGTGGTGGTCCTCCATCCTAGAAATGTGACCTGCCCAGCGCAGCTGTGTTTTCAGTAGCATGGCCTCAATGCTGGTGATCCCTGCTTGCTCCAGGACAGCAACATTCATCACATAGTCAGTCCAGTGTATATTTAGAATTGTGCGTAGACAGCGCTGATGAAAGCGTTTGAGGAGTCGTAGATGTGGCGATAGGTGACCCATGATTCAGACCCATAGAGGAGAATGGACAATACAATGGCTCTGTACACACTGATTTTTGTGCTTTGCCTCAGGTATTTGTTACTCCAGACTCTTTTGTGAAGCCTTCCGAATGCACTATATGCCTTTGCTAATCTGTGATCGATCTCTTTATCAATCTTGGCGTCTGAGGAGATGATACTTCCCAGGTAAGTGAATTGCTGAACAGACTTAAGTACAGATTTGCCGATGGTGACGTGGGGGTGATAGTGCTCTTCCTGTGGTGCAGGCTGGTAGAGAACTTCCGTTTTCTTCAGGCTGGCTTCCAGCCCAAACAGCTCTGCAGCTGTTGCAAAGCAGGATGTTAGGCGCTGCAGAGCTGCTTCTGTATGGGCAACAAGGGCAGCGTCAAAGCTTGTTTGTTTTTTGTTTTTGTTTTACATAAAGATTAGCTGAACACTGAAATGTCAAGATAAGGCATTTCAGAAAAAATTGTGGTGCATATTCTCTTTCCTTCGAAGCTAATACTGTTGATATAGTAATATTACTCTCAATAATATAATAAATGTTTTAATAGCAATGAGAAGTGATGTGCTACCATAACATCTGCAATCTACATTCTCCTTTGTTCATGTGGGAATGGGATTGTTATTCTTTACCTCTATTGTCTTAGCTCTAGGAAACTGAACAAATAACTTCCTTCAGACTGGCATGGTGTAGTTTCCAGAGAAAAACTAGCACAGACGCCAACAACCGAAAAATGCTATAGATGGCACAGTCAGTGATAATTGAGTTTTGAATGCATTTATACCTCTTTTTCTCCAGAGTGTTTTGCTTCTGTTTTGTTTGCATGCTGTAATGGCTCCTTGTGTTTTTAGTCCTCATTTGTACTGTCCTCCCCTCCCATCCCTATAACCTGTGGGAATAGTTATCACATGCTGCCTTCTAGGCATCAAAGAAATATGAAGGATCTGGTCCGCAATACCAACTATTAGTGTTTTGAAATGCAGACATAGTTATTCAGAATATCAGCACTATCTTCAAAGCTAGTTGCTTTCACAGCTAATTCCCCTGGGATGTCTGGTACGACAGTGGATTTTCAGTGGTGACTGAATAAGATTTGGCTACTGCATACAATGGGAAAGGTGTGCATTCTTCAATAGTAGGGGTACTTTCAGTTATATTTTCTGCGGTATATTGGTGGCACATAACAACCATACTTGTCTAGATTCCAAACTTTGTAGACAACATTTTCAGAACTTTCCTACTTTGTTATGGCTGATGGGAGAAATTTATTCTGCTCACATTTTGTTGTGTTTGAAAAGAAGATGCTGTTCTTTTTTTTATTTCTGGCCTCTAAGGAATCTCACTGGATAATAGGTTAAAGGGTGAGTTATGAATAACCCTGGTAGTGAAGATAAATCTTTTGTACATAAATCTCACTAGGCAGCTAGCTGAAAAGCCTTTCAATTACAAGATACGTGCTCTGTGACAGAGAATCTGAGTTGCTTGATTTTTTTTATTTTATTTCAAGAAATCAAAACTAGAGGGTAATTAGCATTGCTTGATTTCTTAATAAAACATGAAACCTTAATGGAGATGTGCTGGAGCTGAAATTGGTGCTTGAATGCATTCTGACAGCAGTAGCAGCCTCAACGCTGAAAAGAATCAAAGAGACCAAGGAAAAAGATACCCTTTTTGTCTTTCTCCCCTCTTTCCTTCCACTATAATCACTCCTGTGAGCTTATATTTCAAAAATCACTACTATGAAGACAAAGGAAATTATTGCACTGCCCCTTTCCATCCTTTCATCCTTCCCTCAGTGCAGGATTAAAACCTTTAAGAATGGATTTTATTACAAACTTCTATGCCCAGGTTGGAGGCATCCCATACCCAATCATGGCATCCCCAGAATTATCCCGTACTTTGCAAAAAACAGGAAAGTCCTGTTCTTTCAAAAAGTGATAGAGAAGTCCAGATCAGGTACAGGATGCTATGATTGGGTATAGATGCATCCGACCTGGGCATTAAGCTTCCATGCTTAAAAGTTTTTATCCCACGATGAAGTTGGGATGGAAGGACAGAAAAGGGCAGTGTAATAATCTCCAGAGTCAGTTTTTTCCTAAATAATAAATACAATAGATAATGGAATCCATTTTTAGGTGTGGAAACCATTTCTACATCTGTTCACAGATGCCTAATCTTACTTCAGCTCTTGGAATGCTAGCTTTTTGTATCATACCATAATGTTATGGTTTGGCAATATCTGTGTGAATGGGATAGGCTTTGTGTTTTCCACCAGAGTAAGATTCACAAGGCCAGCACAATTTAGAAGCAGAAAGACTGTGCTTGTGTCAGAGGCTAAGATGGGAGGCAGGGCAGGAACTAATATTCACTTGCATAAATCCCCGGCGAGCAACCCTGAGTTATCAGTGAACTGGAAGTGACATCACATTGTTTCTAGTTCATGTTCTGCCCAATTTTGGAGATTCAGGGTGAAAGAGTTATCTCTGGAGGTTTGGAGACACAAAAACAGGCCTGGAGCTACACTCAGTTTGTCGGCTGCATTCCTGCCTCCAGCCAAAGGGATTATACTGATGATCCAGTTATATGCTCACAAAGATTCTTAAACCTACTTGCAAGCATGCATGCAGAGATGGATTATGGTATAGGTCTCTCATAACCAAACATGATTTCGAAGGATTCTCCTGGAGCAAGGTAGCCCATTCTTGTGGGCATTCTGGGCATTCACATCACTGAGATGTCAATCAATGCCCTTAAAGGTAACAATGGTTGAGAATATCATTTCAGTTTGTTTTTTGTAAGAATTAAGAAAGTTCATAAATTCTACAACTAGTCTTTTTCATGACTTCAGGGACATTGTCCTTGGGACCACTGGACTGCACCATTATTTTCGTCTGTATTTATTTTTACGTTTTAAAATAAATAAGTTTTAAATAAATGTGTGCATCAAGTGGTTTATGCAGACTTGTAAGGAAAGTGCAGTGGTGACAATACTGTTTTATCAAGTCTGTGAGATGGATTAGAATCAGTATTCAACATCACACTTCTTTAGTCTGGATTAATGAATCTGTTATGAGAATCGTCCTCATGTTCCATACTCACAACTGCCAATGTGCATCAGGGTCACCACTTCACAGAAAATTTACCTTTAATAGTAATAGTAGTTCCTAATCAAAAATGCTACAAGCATTGCCATCATGCAACTTATCCTCCCATACCAACTTCCAAAGTATATATTCAGGCAGACAGAATAACTTTTAAAAGGATGAATGAACCAAAGACCTAAAATATATTTTAAACAAATTTCAGACCATTATGTAATTTTCAGGCCATTATTCAATTAACACTGAATTAACTAATTAATGAATTTTCAATTAACTAAGAGTTGTCAGTGTCCTGCACTCTTGGGAAAGTGATTACAAATCTCACCTTACAAAGCTGGGGTCTTAATTAACTCCTGCCCTTTGGCACATATTAAACCATTAGCAAGAGAAAGGAGAAGGAGAACACAAGGTTTATGAGTAAAACCATCAGGGCATGTGGCAACATTCATTAGTGATGTGACTTGGTTCTAAAAATGCAATTTTCCTCTTTAAAAAAATATTTCATTTGTTTTCAGCATTTAAATGACAAGGAGATGGAATGTAACTCTACATTCACAGAGTTGCAGAATGATTGCACATTAGAAGATTACAACAATGCACAACTGAATGTGCAAACAAATGTGAAATGCACAGCAGCAGTGCCATTGTATACTCAGCATTGATTTATTTACTTATTTATTTATTTCATTTCATTTATATACCACCTTTCTCCCCGGAGGAAACCAAGGCACTTCACAGACGAAGGTTGCTTGTGCAACCTTTAACTGAACATGGACTTCTACATGAGAAAAAAAAAATGCCAAAGTGTTTCTTAAGGAGAACTAAAGACTGCATAGGCCATCAAAAGATGGAAGCCATAATTTAAACTACTGACACTTATGTCACATTTTTGAAAACACAAAATGAAATAGCCATCAAAAAGAGATAAAAGTGCATGCTTGTCCAGTTCAAATATCTACCTCTACTCATGCTTCTAGAATGTTCTGATACAGTGATGATGATGATGATGATGATGATGATGTTCTGATCCCATTCTCAGCTTAAAAGCATTTTTAAAAATTTTAACAATATGTCTGAGTTCACATATGTATGTATCTCAGATTTGCATTTTAAGAGAAACAGAGGGCCAATACAGACAACCCCTTTGAGGGTGGTCTGTAGTTGCCCGTTTTTGCTCTGAAGTTGCACCACAGCAACCAAACCATGCAGCGCAACTGTACAGCAAAAAAGGAGCTGCCTAAATCGGCTCCTTGTTGGGATGTTGTAACAGCTGCATTGCAGCCCTTATGATGTCTCTCCCACTGAATGATGTGTGGGTGCTGCGACGCCAACATGTCAAGCTCATGCCCCCCGTGTGGGCGGTGCAGCACTGTAATGGCACTGCCTGTATGTGTTAGGGCTGGGGAGAGTACAGTTGCTGCACGCTCCCCAGCCCTAATATTGCCGCCCCCACGCTACAAAGTGCCCATCTGTATCAGGTCAGAAGTGAGTACTGAGAGTGACAATATGTTTTGAAATGTGCAGTTTGTGGGGAAACATGCTTAGTAATATATATTTAAATGCCAGTTTTTGTGCTGGTGTTTTCTTAGATTACAGAATAATGAAGAAACAGAATTATAGGTGGAAAAAAATACAAAAGATGCAATCTAAAAAGATACATTTTGCAGCTCCCTGTTTTTAATTTGGATCACTCTCCTGGGAGAGAAACTGTACTGGTCACCTTTTAGGATGATTTTTTTACAGAAAGATATATATCATGCAGATACATATCTCTGAGGGAGATACACAATACAGTGATAGCTGTTCCTACCAGTGGAACTTGGCAGCAGCTTAAACTAGCCTCTTCTCCCTCTTCAGGTCACCTTTATGCATGACAGGAAGCAACTGATATTTCAAAAGGAATAAACTGATGATTATTAGAATGTTTTCAATGCCCTGTTCACATTATATCTACCTGGGTTTTTTGTATTAGCTTTCTATTATGAATTAATCAGAAGTGATAGATATCATGACTCTGAATTCTACACAGTATGACATGTTTTTAAAAGTGGCTAAATTTATAGATACCCCAATGGCTGTTTATTACAGCATGTCAAGTTTCATCTTTGCCTGTGAGATGCTATTTGTTGAAAAATAAGTTGGTGGAGTATAAGGCTACTTTAAAAATGTAACTGGAAGACACACAAAAAAGAGAATATTTTGAGGGCAGGTCCTTTTATTGCAGTGATATCAAAAGAAAATGATAAACACAGATCTGCAGATTCTGAGAATAAATCTTGTTCCCAGTTCTTTGAACGCCGCAGTCAGTGACCTTGCTCGTTTCTTTTGGAGGTGCTTTTTGTTTGTTTGCTTGTTTGTTTTAGTTTTAGCGATAATGAAGGACAACTATGGTCCAATCCAACTCAGGTGAACCTGCCTGAATGATAGCCTGCAGACCAAAGGGAAGTCTAAAACTACGATCAAGATCCTTTCTCAAGAGATAGGATGTAAAGTTCTGCCACAGCAGACCTACATCCTATCTCCTCTGTTATGCCCCCAAACTTGTGAATTTCCAAACCCCTTCTAAAATGGCCATTTACTGGCCAGTGGAGAACAGCAGAGGTAGTAGCAGCAGAGACGTGTCCAACTATCTACTTGTAGATGGTCATAGAGTGACCATGTCATCCTGCAGGATCCTCAGTTAACAGACGGGATCTGAGAAGAGTGTATTGGTCATTGCACAAGGAAGAAAGTGGATTCTGATCTCAAAAAAAGTGACTGAAAATGGCACAAGACTGAATTTTTGACATCATAAGTCACCAGCTTATAATGGCACATTATGACAACTTGAGTGTCTATTCTCTGGAGAGAAATTTATACTTGAGTAGAAAATGCATACATCTGCATGTATATTTTGCTCCTTGATCATATACACTGAAGTGCAGATACACACACACACACATAGATACAACAACTAAAACAAATACAGTCATCCCTCCCTTTTTGTGGCCTTAGGATCTGTGACCTCACTCTTCACAGACGGTAAGCAGGGAGGGAACAAAATGGTGCACGTATCTGAGATGTGCATGTGAGGGAGTGCACCACCATTGAAATACATGGGACCCCAATATTGCTGAGTTTTCAGATTCATGGAGGGGTCTGGAACATATCCCCCAAGAATTGGAAGGAATGACTGTATATAATTGCCCAGCAGTTTTTAAATTCCTTTTCACATTTTTGAACAACATCATAGAATTCTGTAGGTTCAAAAACAACATCAGTGTTGGTCAATAATGAAAGTTTCTAATACTTTTAACTATTGCTGTCTCTTTTTGCATATGAGTAAAAGAAAGGAGGTATGATTTGCCATTGCAAAACAATGAATGTTTTCCTAGTAATTAACACCAATAGTAAGAGCGTATTTGTTAGTAGCAAATACCTGGGTATTAGCATTCTGTACTTTCCATTGAACATATAAAACACTGCACGAAAAAAGGTAGATTTGATTATCTTTTTGTCAAAGATCAAAGTTCCAGGGGAAAAATGGTCTAGTTGGATTCTTAAGAGGCCTATAAATATCCACAGAGGCTATTCTTGTCAAACATTTAAAAGTATAAGAGCTGGTGCTCTTTGTCCTCAGTCATCTGCAAAGAGAGCATTTAGTGGAGGGTTACCATATGTTTTAAAAGAGAAAAATAACAAAATAAAATTGGCAACAATATTTTTTTAAAAAATGCAATCTTTTAATCTATTTACATCATGGCTGACAAAATATTAATCTGCCCGTTATACTTTGGAAAGGTGGAGCCTCCTTAGAATCTGTCACTACCTTTCTCTGTCTCATATCACTATCTCTCTGAGCATTAAATTCTGCAGGTTTTAGGGAACAGAAAAGACTCCTCAAGATGAAATTTTGAAAGCCACACTGTTTGAAATTTAGGTACCAATAATGGCTACAGGCTTCCATGTTGGCAAGGCAGGAAATCTGCTCCAGGTTATAGTTCAGCATCTTGGCTTGAAGTTCAGAATAAAACCCACAGCAGGTTCCTCACCTAACTGACAAAGATGCCAGCAGTTGCCATTAAGAGACACTGAGGAATGCCTCCCCTCTGAGAACGCCTTCTACAGAGTCAGAACATTTGTCCATTTAGACCAGTATTGTCTATACACGCAGTTCTCAAAGTAAATATAGAAATCTTGAAATTTGAAGGTGGAGTTGAGTGCGTACAAATCAACAGGTCAGATTTTCTGAGACATTTGGCCACTGTTACACACACGTACACACAAACACACACTAGATCACACTTTCAAACCAATTCATTCCTCTGGCAAACAAAAATCAAAGGGTCAGAGAGGAATTATTTTGTGCATGTATCAGAATAACATTTTCTTCAGTAGCTATCTTTTTTAAAAACAACAACAGTGAATATATATCATTAATCATAACTGTTCTTGATTATTTGCACAATCTTAATAGCAAAAAGTTATACCACATACATATACATTATCTTTTTTATTGATCTTTAATCAAATTCACAGTTATTCCATATTTGTACAGTTAGTAAACAGTTGCATTGTGAAAGTATGAATATAAAACAGCAAATATCTAACATAAAACAAAGTAATATAGACATTATCATAAACCTACTAATTACCCCATGTCAGTCTCCTATGATCTAAATAATTAATGCATGATCAATAATTCAAGTGCTTAATTCAATTCATTCCAACAAAATTAGAGTTTCTTCTGATATGATGAAAAATGTATCTAAACAACTCATTTTCATACAGTTTTTACATCATATATCCATACTCTCAATCTCAGAAACCACTCTAACATATATAATTATAGCCAAACATCCGATCATATCTAAAGATGGCAGAATGTGGTGGCTTAGCTATATGCAAGTTGAGAACTTTAGAAATAGATTCCTAACAAATCACAATTTTAATTGTAAAAAAATTGAAAAAAGCAATTTCATTGAGTCAGGGCTTGTTATACTTGTGAAAATTACCAATGTGCAAGGCTTGACATACAGACTGGGTCAGCAGAGGTAAGCAGGGAATGAAATATTCATCAAGGACTTCTTTCGAGTTCTGGTTTTAGTTCCTATACTTGCAGTCTTCTGCTGCATCATAATACCTCTACAAACGTCTGCAGACAAAACTTTGCTGCAAGGTTGCTCCAGTTTTCAATCACTTTCAACAAAATCAGTCACCATACTGATACAGTACAGAAATAATATAAGAGATAATCAAGACCCGGATCTAAAAAGCCTGAAATAATAATGAACATTATGCCAGTGTCTTCTCTGTGTTGTTAAAACAAAAAAACAAAAAAATACTCCAATTTCCAAATGTTCAGTCAGCGGTGATAAGTAAACAATTCCCCCTTCATTAATTTGGATACAGGGGCTGCACTGTCCTATCATAAGTCATTCCATTCTGCATTCTTATTCTGCGGATAGCCCATTTGTTTGTTAAATTAATTAGATTATGTTGGATGAGTCAATTTTTCTTCCCAACAACCTTCCCAGGTTTACATATGGAGATTCTGTAGTAACTACAGTGTAAATTTGTTGAAAAGCCCAAAGATGGTTTTTCCCGATAATGACTTGTCAGGAGATTGTGTATATTTAAAAAGGCCAGGAATGTTACAATTTTCAAAATTGCCTACAGCAAATTGCTAGAAAGAGACATCTAGGGGAGAAAGAAACAAAACATTTGATATATTACTTTTTCCTGTCTCCTGCCTAACACAGAAGAAACAAAACCTGTAGAGAACCCAGTAGAATCCACAGGAAAAACCAGGTGCATGTCTCAAAGCACTCAATAGATGACTGTTTTATTCTAGAAAAACCCAACACATTCTTCAGGGGCCACATAAAAACAAAAGCATAAATAAACATATAACATATAATATTTTTAGTAGTACAGAACATGATATTTCAGATGCCTTATATAAACCTTGAGCCACCACATCATGTGGATATCCTCAGTCAATGAAAACCCTGAACTACATATCCACACAGTAGCAGTTCAGGGTTTAGATAAGGCATACCGTATCTTTCATTTGCCACAGCAGGTTTTGTTGTATATGAGATGCTTCTCTTTCTATACCAGTCCAGATCAATGAAATTATGAGATTTTGGATTATGAGCAGCCTTCCTGAGTATAATTTATTTAAACATAAGAACATGGGGAGGGGAAGTGTATGTACAGCCTTATTTACATGCCGTATTTTTCCTTTTATTATTTACTTGCGTATGTCTTGTGCCGTCAAGTCATTTCTGACTTATGGCAACCCTAAGATGAATCTGTCATGAGGTTTTCTTGGAAAATTTTGTTCTGAGAAGATTTGCCATTGCCAGTCTCTCAGGCTGAGAGAATGTGGCTTTCCCAAGGTCACCCAATGGGATTCATGGCTGAACAGGGAATCAAACCCAAGGTCTCCAGAGCTGTAGTCCAATAAGTAGGTATTACTTACTTAGCCATCTCTATATCTGTCCCACCTTTTCCATCATGTTGCTCTCTAAGGTGGTTACAAACAAATTTCACGGCAGTCACAAAAAGAACAGCCATGGCATTGTCCCAGATCTAAGCTTTTGTCACAGATTTTCTGTCCTTTTCATTTCACAGTATCCTAGTTTTGACTGCAATGGTAAACCTGCCTTCCAGTTTGGACCAGTTTACATTGCTTTTGGGAGCTCATAGGACTGAATATTCCTCTATTAAAGAAAGAAGGAAGGAAGGAAGGAAGGAAGGAAGGAAAGAAAGGCCCTCTTTTCCAGTGAATAATCTTGAATCTTCATTTTCCAAAAGTTAAAGTATCAAGGAACCCATAACAAATCTTTCCAATATTTATGCTGAAACCAGAGTGGTTCTGGAATATCAGATACATTATTTATAAAATGATTGGCTGCCATATCTTTACAAACTTGTCTGAAGAAAAGAGGGAAAAATTACTCATCTTGAAAATTGATTCTTTTGTTAAGAGGATTTATTTGGAATATAATCTGTTTTGTCATATGGTGTTATATTCATGTTTATTTGTATGTTTTGTGTTTTCATGTATGCACTGGTATTTCATACACACACACACACACACTGCAAGTAAACTAATAAAACTAATAAAAATAATACTTATGAAATACAAACACATGAAAAAGTGAATATTTTCAACTACAACTTTCCTACTTGTCATGCTAGATTTCTAGGTTGTGGGTTGTATTGTTGTTTTGTTTGGAGAGATTTTAGAATTTTTCATTCCAAATGGATTTTGAATAGGAGCAGTCCAGACATACTGCCCCAGTGTGAACTAGACTCCAGTATTGTTTACAGGTCGATAGAGACAGTCTAAGCTAAAGTAACTTAGCTGCCCTTGGTGTGTATCATACAGAAGCCTGATTCACTATCTGGATTCCTGGTTGACATAGAAAGATTAGGCTCAGAAAAGCAATAAACTCTTGGACAAATCTACACTAAGTCTTGGGTCTTGTTGTATGGCGTACTACCTAATCCAATTTTAGAGAAATATATAATGTTAGAATATGAGCAGAAAGCAGCCATACACACTACCCCATCTCCGATTTATCCATAGCTGGAGGACATCCACCCAGGCTTAGTTGGGACTCATTTGAACTGAGGAATGTGGTGCAGTGAGTAACATGGGGACAACTGTAAGTAAGTGTGAAGGAGAGAGAAGAGCCTTGTACCTTTTGTAGCTGGAGGTACACCTTGTATTGATGCAGAGGTGAGAAAGGGGATGCAATGTGGGTTCAAAGCCATGTCTAGTTCTCAGAAGTATGAAGGCCGTACAGTAATAACAAAGGCTGTACAACCAAGTCTCATCTGTACAGTTGATTTTTTAGAATGACCATGGCTGCATCTGCCCTGAAACATTAATGCATTTTAACAGTGCTTTCACTGCCATGGCTGAATGCTATAGAATTCAATGATTTGTAGTTCTGTGAGATATTTACCCTTCACTGTCAGAACGTGGTAGTATAAATACAATAAACTACAAATCCCAGGATTCCATAGTATTGAGACATGATAGTTAAAGTGGTGACAAATTGCATTAATTCTACAATGTGGTAGCAGCCCATGTTTCTCCCTCCATTTTCAGCAATGGCTAAGAAATGGCTGTGATACATGAAATTCTTGTTTTGAATCTTGCTCCAAATCCTTGAATGAACTCCTTTGTTCATTCTGCTTACAATATGACAAAATAATATCGACCCACCCTGAGCCTGACATGTACCAAGATATATGTGTGTGTGTGTGTGTGTGTATAATTTATTTTATTTCTATGCCTCCTTTCTCCCAAAGGGACCCAAGGCGGCTCACATCGCTACTGCTAGTATTTTTGCTACTACTTTTACTACTAAAGTGAATGTAAATCAATTCAGCCCTTTGACATGGAAACCTGCAGGTGACACTAATAATTCAGCAGAATAGACTTTGGCTCTGAAAAGCCTAGTGGAGCTTCATACAGGTTCTCTGCTACAAATTTGTCCTCCAGATTACAGTGGATCTTTCATATATACTGGAGTTTGGTTCAGGAATCCCCCCATGAAAACAAAAATCCATAGATGCTCAAATCCCAGTATGTACAATGGCACAGTAAAATGGCATCCCTTATATAAAATAGCAACATCAAGGTTTGAATTTATTTAATTGAATTTATTTATTTATTTTTATTTGTGTGTCAATAATGGTTGGTTGAATCCATTGATGTAGAATCCATGGATACAGAGGAACAACTGTATTTACAGATGTGCTAAACTCAGCGCACAGGGGATAAATGACTATGTGGAAGTATAAGAGACTTCTACACATAAATTTAGGAGAGCAGGTTTTTCCCCCATTTTGAAATTGTTGCATTACTGTTGCATTACAGGAATCCTGTAACCTTCTAGAGTAGCTTTTGAGAGATTTCCAAGTACTACATTAGGGAGAAAGAAACAGTGTTCTATATGCAACTATTTGGATCCTAGTTTGTGTTTCTTTTTTCTTTTCTTTTTTAAAAAAAGAACCACCATTTTTAAAAGTTGAAGAATTTGAAATATAATTGTTTTTTAAAGAATGACTCAATCTTGTTTGCATATTGCATGTAGAATTAACAAGGATTCTATTCTGTACACTAGTCTGAATGCCTTTGAGGAAATCAAAACAAGGGAATTTGTGTTGTGCTATAAGTAATTCATGGCATTCAAATATGCAAGCAGCTATGTAAAATATATTTAATAATCAGCATTTCTTATTTGCTAGGATTTCTCCTTCTCTGGAGAGGGAACTTGGAGACCTTTAGAGAACTAACCGTCCTCTTTTTCTCCTGTATTAATTAAAACTTTTCAGAAGTTTTGCCTTCACTTAAAAAGAAAAAGGCTTATCATTTGGTATTTCTCCCATTTCTCACTTTTTCTAGTTGTTGATTGGACATGATTTAACTTGAAATAACTTCACTGCTATAAGGATCACATTATGGTTGAAGTACACTGAAGTGCAGAAGTACATAATTATCACATAAAAAGAATTAACTTTCACATGACTTCGCAAAATCATGATTGCTAGACATCACTGTGCCCTGCTCAAGCTTCTATATGCCAATATGGGGACAAGGAATGCTGATGTACAACAGAGAACTTGTTTTATTAGAATCAAGTAAACATTTCCATTTTTGCAAATGGTCTGTATACATATACATTTCACTGGATCAGATTCTTGGATTTTAATTCAATATGGGTAATTTCTAAGACAAATATGGTCATATGAGGATGAATAGTCATAGGACCAGTGCAGCAATCATATAAGCAGAAATTGGGCACACATATTAATACTTTAATTTCATTGAATATAGTTGGTCTAAATGATAACAATCCATGAACTGTCATCTTAAATTGGTTTATGCATTAGTGTGTTCATTACTTATGCCTAGAATCCTATAGTCCCAGCATAACCTGAGGATTTAGGATGAATTTGAGAATTTGACAAAACTTAGAGGGGAAGATTTAATATCAGATCCCACCAACACTTCTGTCCTGTTGACAAAGGTCCTTCAAGGCTTTGTGGAGCCTCAAAGGTCAGACCACTGCATAGATCTTCATCCTTCCTAAGCTACTCTGAGGGTGAGGGTGAGATCCAGGATGGTGTAGTGGTTTGAGCACTGGAATATGACTCTGGAGGCCAGGGTTCGAATCATCACTCAGCCATGGAACCTACTCGGTAACCTTGGCCAAGTCACACATTCTCAGCCTCAGAGGAAAGCAAGAACAAATTCTGCCAAAGAAAATCCAGTGATATGACTGCCATAAGTCAGAAATGGCTTAATCGCCTGCAGCAACACAACCATGAGGGTGTTGGGGAAAGTAAACATTGTGTAAGGAGAGAAAAGTATTGAAATGGCACCAGCGTTATATATTTATCAGACTCCAGAATACCAAAAAGAATGGTGTTCTTTTTATATAGATTAAATAGGAGAAGGTTTAGAGAGAACATAATTTCTTGTTAACAGGACAATAGTCTGCAGGAAGAGTCATTAAGCACAAGAACCATTAGTTAAATCAGTGCACTTATCTTTTCCCTATCTCAGGGTTGAAGCCTTAATTCATATATATGTTTATATAAAAGTGTCCCCGTAAAAATATCTAGCTACATGCTCCAAATGTTCTTCTCTAACAATCTGTGCAGAAAATTGGGGGCCGGGGGGGGGGGGAGGAGAGATTGGTTTTTAAAGCAGGAAATTAATTTCCAAAACCGCTGACATTAAACAATGAGAGTCAGCTAGACCCTTATACTTTTGTACCTCCATATAGAAGTAATCGTATGGCAATTATTATATCTGGACTTACCTCTGATTATACCTGTATAAGATTATGTTGTGAGAGTATTTGTTTTAACCACTCAATTGTTGCAAACTTGAACTTAACAAACGAAATTATATATAAAAAATGAACAACTGTTCATCATTTTCCCCACATGCTCCTCAAAGAAATGCAGGGTATTTTTAAACAGAAGGAATTAATTTTAAAATGAGACAATGCCCAATATTAAAAACTGGTGAATGGTTTGTCCTCGATCTTTGATACCGAAGTATTTCTTTGGATTGCACTGGCAAAGAGCAACCTAAAAGAGCTTCTCTGACTTAGAATTTATGAGAAAGTGGCCTTGGGGTGATGAGCCCTAAATGAGGTCTTGGTTTCCTCTCACAGTAGCTTCATTTACATCACAGCTGGACATCCTCTAACAATTCAAGGATCACATGTTGGGTAACTGGCAGAGCATGCACCCAAATGGAAGAGTCACACATCCCAAAAAGATAAAAGTAAATATTTTTGCATTATCAAACATAATGACAATGACAGAATTCTGTTTTGGTAAATGATGATGACATTTGATTATGCCACTCACCTCTGCAAAACAAAACAAAACAAAAACTTATCCCCAGGCAATGATGTCTCTAGTGGCTGCAGGGGGTGCAGACCACACTAGGTGACGCACTAAGGGAGGTGATGCCACTACTCATCAAATATCTGCATTTTGGCAGAAACCCATTGTGGCATTCGCCTGGTTCCATTTAAGATGCTGTAAGAGATGGTGTGAGTGGGGTGAGGCTCAGGGAGAGGATAGAGGAGATTTTTTTTTTAAATGAAATTTCAAATTTCAATTTCTTTAAAAACTATTTTTTAAAAAAAATAGAAATTTTATTCTTTTTAAATTTTAAAACATTGACATGTTACCAAATTTTCGCTTTAACCACATGAAACTATGCATATGTAAATACATTTAGGCTGTGTCTATGATATTGTTATTTTAAGGTATAATTTTAACGTTGCTAGTTGTTTAAGTCATAACTATTACCATTAGATTCAGTGATGTATGGAAGAAGGAGAGAGGTGGAGTGCCCTTCACAAGAGATGAAGGCAAAAGCAAACTGCTGCAGCCTCCGCTACTTTGTGTGTTCTCCCTCATCAATAATGTTTGTGATCTTGACACACTCTAAAGTTATTTGACCACATGTGTCTTAGGCCCAATACAGACTGGCGCTTTGTGCCGGCCTGGTGCCAATTTAAAATTGGTGCCTGTGGACCATCTTGCCGTGGCCCTGTCCACACAGGTTGCACGACAATGAAACATGGGTGTCAGCATGCACAAACGGCACTTGCCAGAAGCAGCAGCATCATGGCACATGGGCACCATTATGAAGCATCTAAAAAGAAGCCACTCTAGGCAGCTTCTTTTTAGGGAGTGCGTCGGTGCCGCGCCGTGCAGCTGGTGCAGCACGGGCGAGGGGCAAAGGCAGGCAGTATCCCCACTTTGTTTTTATCTGTGAAATGTTGGAGGGCATGAAATATGCTTTTAGAGCGAGCATTGTGTAGTGGTTTGAGTGTTGGACAATGGCTCTGGAGACCAGGGTTCAATTCCCAGCTCAGCCATAAAACCCACTGGGTGACCTTGAGCAAGTTACCTGCTCTTAGCCTTTGTGGAAGGCAATGGCAAACCTCATCTGAACAACTCTTGCCCAGAAAGGCCCATGATAGGTTTGTTTTAGTTTGCCATAAGTCAGAAACAACTTGAAAGCACACAACAACAATGATATATGCTAACACCCTGCTCTTGTGGATTTACCTTCTATTTATATACCAGGGAGGGTCAGTCATGAATGCAGGTTGTCCGCCTAGGAAAGCCAATGCCCCTCATAGCAACAGTCATACTGCAGAGTGGACACCAGTGTCCTAGAAACTGTAAAGAATAGCTATTTCTCTTGGAAGGAAGCATATAAAAACTATTTTCTTGCCACTTTACACAGGGTTGATGATAAATAAAGAATTGCCATCTTTGAATCTGTAGCTGGGTTGAATTTTCATTTTTCACACAGAAAAGCAACTTTGTTTAATTTAGAAAACTGGATTCCACCCCCCCCCCCGAAAAAAAAATTGCAAAGAAAGTGAATCGCTTTAAAAAGATTATCTCAAGTAATATCCTGCCAATGAATCTTTTTTCACATGGCCAGTAAAATTCCATCTCCATTTCGAGTCCTAGTTCATTATGCTTGTTTACAGTTTACCACTTTCTCATGGGGCACATAGTGAGGGGAAGAGCAGAATGAGCATCTCAAGAATTAAGTCCAGTGATTACATAAAAGGAAAACAATTAAAATGCAGTTTGGAGGAAGAAGCTGCTGTCATAATGGAGCCAAGAACTCTCCTGTGTAGGAGAAGCTTTGAAGGCCGGGAGGGAGGGAGGCCCCTTCAAGATCTTGTTCTGAGTGGTAGAGCACCCGTGTAATTGCCTAGTGTTTTAGTTTGATCAACTGTTCTTTTTTTCATTCTGATTTTAAAGGGACCTTTGTTGGATTTTTCCTCTTAAAACATGTCAGCCCATTTATAGGAAGAGACAGGCAAACAGTCAGTTACATATATAACATAGACAATAAAAACAGGGAAAGGATATGAAGGCTTTCATGGCCGGCATCCTCAGTTTTTTTGTGGAGCTTTCGGGCTATGTGGCCATGTTCTAGAAGAGTTCCTTTCTGACGTTTTGCCAGCATCTGTGGCTGGCATCTTCTCTGAAAATGCCAGCCTCAGATGCTGGCAAAACATCAGAAAGGGACTCTTCTACAACATGGCCACATAGCCCAAAAGCCTCACAAAAAACTAGAGAAAGGATACTTTGAAGATGTGTACTCACAAATCTGGTTGATCTACAGAGCCAACATGGCTTAGTGGTTTGAGCATTGCACTACAACTCTGGAGACCAGGGTTCAATTCCTAGCTCAGCCATGAAACCCACTGGGTGGCTTTGGGCAAGCCAAGCTCTCTCAGCCTCAGGAGAAAGCAATGGTAAACCTCCTCTGGACAAATCTTGCCATGAAACCCCCATATAGCTTTGCCTTTGGGTCACCAGAAGTTGAAAAGAGCTTGAAGGCACACAACACACACAACAAATTTTAATATTAGAAATCAGGTTATTGTGGTTTATTTAGAAACAGTCATAGTTGCAGAGATAAAGACTTGTCTGCACATGGAATGTACTGGGACACATCCAGCCTTAGGCCTATTCACACTACGCAGTTATTGTGCTATGGTTCCACTTTAAAAGCCATTGTTCTCACTTATGGAATCCTGGGATGCACAGTGGAGGGAAGACTTTAGAATCTGAACCTAGAGTCTGTGAAAGGGCCCCTTCTCTGATTTTAGAAACTAAGCACGGTCAGGTCTGGTTAGTCTTTGGATGGGAAGCCACCATTAAATACCAAGGATTTCCAAATAGGACTAAACCAGAATCCTGTCTGAAGCCCTGGAAAGCCACTACTAGTATGAAATGACAATACTAGGCTTAGAGGACCAGGAGGACAATTTGGCACAAGGCAGCTTCCAATGTTCCTAATGTAGTGCCCTCCACCTGAACCTACCATGCATACCGACTAGCTCACTTGTACCTGGGCCCACGTCCTTGTTTTCACTCTTCCCATGGCTAACCAGTGATACACATGAGATTCTGCTACAAAAAGTATAGTGAAGAAAGTACATCTGCTGCATCTCTCTCGCTGACACCATTCAGGGTCTATACCTGCGGACATCAGTTCCTAAATACATCACTGGCAAGTCCTGATGTCTTAGATGCAAAGGTGTTCTAATAATCGTTAGATTTTATAAAATGTTCAGTGTTATGATGGATAGTATTTTATTTTTTATATATAAAGAATGAACCATGCTACGCATATGCAAAAAATATGCACTTTATTTGTCACTTACCTCTCCATGTGTACAATGCAGCTTGCTACTATCCTATGGAGACTAGGGCTACATCCACACTCCTTAAAAAATCTAGTTTGATGTGACATGAACTGCCATGGCATAATGCTATGAAATTCTGAGAACTGTAGTTTTGTGAGACATTGAACTCTGGTGCCACAACAAACTACAGTTCCCAGAATTCCACATTGAGCCATGGAAGTTCAAGTAGCGTCAAACAGGATTATTTCTGCTTTGTCGACACAGCCTGAGGGTACATCTACACTGTAGAAATAATGCAGTTTAACACCACTTTAAGTGTTGTAGCTCCATTCTATGGAATCCAGGGATTTGCAGTTTTACAAGGTCTTTAGCCTTGTCTGCAGAAAAGTTCTGGTGCCTTACAAAACTACAAAACACAGGATTCTGTAAGATGACGGAGCCATGGCAGTCAAAGTGGTATCAATGTGCATTATTTCTACACATCTACATAGGTGTAGATGCACCCTAATTTGAATAATAACACAGCCAAGGTATTGGATTCATTGGGCCCTTCAAACCGCTGAATTTGATTTAATCTCTTATGAGGTGACACATTTAAAAGAAGAAATACTAATAAAAAACCCTGGCCCTTGTGGTCTCTTCCAATTCTATGATTCTATGAAAACAACAACAACATCTTCACCACCAGTTGTACATATTAATACTATGGGGAAGCACTATGTCTACTGGCATTAAAAAGTATCTGAATAAGAATAAATCTGATCTGCTCTCCATGCAGACAGTTCGTGCATTAATACTGTTTCTTCCCTGTTTCTCTTTATCTCTTTTCTAGTCACTGTTATAAAATAAACAATAAAATAAAATAAAATCTAGGGTTTCTGGCATCATAGGTAACTATGAAATTCCCAGTACATTTGTTTATTCCACACTGGCTCAAAAGCTCTAGTTATGCATAAAAGAACCAAAGAAAGAGGCCATGCTTCTCTGAAGCAGAACTCTGAGACTTTCAAAGAGTTATCCACAATATTGTAAGGCATGATACCCATGATAAAAGGCATTTGTGGAAGACATCTCTGCTCCTGAATAAGCTGTTTTTGTTTTTAAGGCTTCAGAAGGATTTTAAAAATGTAATTATTGTTCAAAGGAAAAGGCATCAACACCTGTTACAGGTAACCAGTGTGTCTGTGTTTAAAACAGAGAAAAGCTATATCCACACACTGAATCCCCACTGCAGAAAAAAATCCAGATTAACACCACTTTAACTACCATGGGTGAATACTATGGAATCCTGGAATTCATACTTGGTTGAAGTACTAGAGCTCTCTAATAGAGAATGCTAAATGTCTCACAAAACTACAGTTCCCGTAATTCCGTAGCATTGAGTTATGGCAGTTAAAATGGTGTCAGCTTGGATTTTTTTTCTGCAGTGCAGATGCTGGAGACACACAGAGAGAGTTGGTCTTAGGCATTTTTTGCCCTCATGACTTAGGGGCTTCTGCAACCAAGTTCTGGTATTTTTATACCTACTAGGGGCTTTTGTAACCAAATACAGGGATTTCTCTATTCTCCTATCCCTGAATGGATAGTAAGTATACATTTTTCCTTTTACGATACTACTAGTATCCAGAATAGTTACGCTCCTTTTTAGAGCCATAAACTCACAGCACTAGCATACCATACTCTGTAAGCAAACACACCAAATAATGTAAGAGTTATTTAGGAAGTAAGGTTTTGAGAAATTATCGATCATTTGTAATTTAATCACTGCCAAACTTACACAATACTCCATTTCCTTGTCTTGAATTAAGTACAGACTTGACATCTTGCACAGGACACAGTGATATGAATTCATGCCAGGTAGGGATAAATAGTCTTAGGATATTATCACGAGCTCTGATCACGCTGTAATCACATTGATCAATGAAAATGCATTTGATAGCAGCCATTTTCACACATCTGCACACTAGTGTGACTGGAGTTGTTTTCACTATCACTCTCTCTTCCACATTCACCCCTAACCCTGTCTCTTTGCCCTACGCCTCACCCAACATGCCCTTCTGGAAAGGAAACCAGCCTGCTCTGGAATAGCAAGAGAGAGATGGGACAGTGGGAGAGGGCAAAACACTTGACAGCATACGCCAATATTAGAACTATAATGTTTTGCACCTTTGACTGCCACACGAATGGGAGCATATTGACAAGTTTCTCCTGTCAATGAAAAGGGATACCCTAAGCATGCTTTGGAGATTCAGGTGCTACAGGTTGGAGGTGATGTTGTGCAATGAGTATCACCAAAAGCACTATTTTTCGATTGGAATTGCAGTTCAAAAACCACATGCAGTAATCTCCTTAGCCATATCCCAGTTATATCCCAGTTATATCTTAGTTATATCCCAGGCATATATAAACAGTTTTTCCTTCAAGTACATGCTTGTTGAATTCAGAGAATTTAGTTATACGGTGCACCCTTCACTTACGCGGGGGATCCATTCCGGACCCACCCCCCGCATAAGGGAAATACCACATATGCTTGAGCCCTTTGAAAATAATGGGGCTTGTGCCTGCGGAGTGGCCTGGCAAGTGTGCCACAGGCACACGTGCCATTGCCTCTTCCAAAGTGCAGATTTCAGCATAAGCTGAAAGCCACGTATGGTGCAGGCATACTGTATAGCTCTCGGGTGATTAAGTAAAGTGGTAGATCCTTTTCTAAGTGTTTCTCCAAAGTATTTCAATGGAAGGCATTTCATACATCCAACTATATGTCACTGTGAGATGAGTAACCCAGTTAAAAAGAAAGTGAATTATGTACGCATGTATCAGTGAATCAATCTTCAGGATATGGTGGGCCAGAGAAGCTGAGACAAGCTTTGTAAGAACACTAAGGCTAATAATATCACTGGCTTTTTGGACAGATTTTGAGAAAAAAAATGTCTTTGTATTTTCAAGGATATGGGATAAGCATTCACCTTTAATAGAATAATTATAAACAGACTATCTTAATAATTTCAGCCATGGTGCTTTTGTAAGAGAGCCTAGGGAAGAGTTGATTCCCAGGCAATATCAGCTCACGACCCCAAGAGATATAGTAGAGAACATTAGCATTACAAGCTCGGACGAGATACAATGAAACCTACTAAAGCTCCAGGCTCCAGGAAGACACATAAAGATGAGCATAACAATTACCTGATTTGGGGAGAAAGAGAGAAATGTATAAAATGGAGAACTGCTGTTACTGGCTGTAAAAGAGAGATATAATGAACAGTGTTGCAGTTACCTGGCTCTGATAGAGCTATAATGACAATCATTAGTTATCCAACTAAAAGGAACATGTAATGTGTAATATTATTGTTATCTTTACAAAGAAAGAAGGAAGGAAGGAAGGAAGGAAGGAAGGAAGGAAGGAAACCTAGGATAGTCATGTAATATGTTAGACTCTTCTTTTAGCTTTTTAAATTTAAAGATATTATTTTAATTGTATTGTATGTATTTAATCATGTGTGTCAAGTCATGTTGGGAAGCCTTGCCCTGAAAGGAAACATATAAATACTGGAAATAATTAAATGCTGCCTTTTTGGGCATAAAAAATGCCCAGCACATTACTGGGCCAATTTATAATCAGAAAATATACCATGCAAGCTTTAGAGTTCTTTGTCAGATAAGATAGCACACTAAGCAAAAAAGGTGGGGTAGGGAGCCTGCCTTTCTTGCAGTCTAAAATGAAGTCACATGCTCCCAGCCTCAGGGAACAGAAATGGGAAACCTCTGAACAAATGTTGCTAAGAAAAACCCATGATTGGTTCACCTTAGGGTCATCATAAGCCACAAACTATTTGAAGGCACACAACAACAAGAAAATGGAGTGTGGAGCAACAGCAACAACAATGAGAGGAAAACGGAGTTGTATCAGGTGGCAAGAGGCTTTCAGGTTGAACCTTAGATTCTCCCTTGGGTTACTGGGATAAAGAAAACAAACAAACAAACAAACAATGATTTATCCTCAGCTTTTAATATATATATTAAATAATATATATATAAAATCCAGCCTAACTCTATACCCTTCCACATTCCATCTTTAGATCATAACTAAGGGAGATTCCATGACTGATGGAGATTCCATCAGTCTGACTCTGGGAAGGAGAAATTGTGTTAAGGCTTGTAGCTGACTGCAGCTCATAATGGGTGAACTATAGCAGAAGAAACACACACAATTCAAAGACAGTAAAACCAGATCTTGAGAAGACCTGAACAATTTGACATATGCTTACACAGTTTCACATATGAAGACTCACAGTAAGTTCCTATCCTTATCAGGAACCTGGCTTCGTAAGATTGTCCTTCTGCATTGTGGCCGAAATCCTATTATTCTTCTCAACTAGAGTAGAACAGTTGTATCAGTGTGATTTAGCTACCTGTTGACTCATGATCTGAGAACTGATTTAATGGGTTTATTCTAGCAAGGCTACACAATAGAATTCAGATCATTCTCTAGTCCAGCATTTTGTTTCCAAGAGGTGAGGATGCCACAAGAAGGGCATCAAATGAACAGCCTTTTCCTGTTCTGGGGAACTCCTTTTAAACTCAGAGCAGAATCACTGGATCATTGGCACAGCAGCAGGCAGACACCACTAGCTCAGTGTCTGGTGCAGGCAAGAACAAACAAGGTCCATATACCATGGTAACACAATCAGAAAAAGATCAAGGCATTTTCTAGACTGAACATCTGCCTTGGTTATCAATCTAAATGTATTCAGCATTGGCCTAACCTTCTCCTAACTTCTTTGTGAGAATGCCACACTGTGTTTTTAGAAGTAAACCCCCACCCCACCCCAGAACTAAAAATGCCAGTGAAATTTGCTGGCTCAGAAATGGAAACAAATCACTGTTCCTCAGTTGCTCTGAAAATCTGCCCTGGAAAAACAAGAAGTATTGGTAGTATAATTGGAGGCTGTACAGTGTTCCTAAGAAAGGGTTGATTTTTGCTTTATGGAATCATAGAATCATGAGTTGGACGAGACCACAAGGGCCATCCAGTCCAACCCCCTACCATACAGGAACTCCCAATTAAAGCATCCCTGACAGATGACCATTCAGTCTCTGCTTAAAGGCCTCCAAGGAAGGAGACTCCACTACACTCCGAGGGAGCGTGTTCCACTGTCGAACAGCCCTTACTGTCAGGAAGTTCCTCCTAATGTTGAGGTGGAATCTCTTTTCCTGCAATTTGTATCCATTGTTCCATGTCCTAGTCTCTGGAGCAGCAGAAAACAAGCTTGCTCCCTCCTCAATATGACAGCCCTTCAAATATTTAAACAGGGCGATCATATCACCTCTTAACCTTCACTTCTCCAGGCTAAACATCCCCAGTTCCCTAAGGCATTCCTCATAGGGCATGGTTTCCATACCCTTCACTCTTAGTTGCCCTCCTTTGGACATGCATTTAGTAGCCAGGTTAGTTTTCTAGGGCTTCAACTGGATCAGAAAATGATCTTTGACCTTCCAGATCTGGAGAAGGAAAAATTCAGATGATTTTTGAAAATCTTTGGTGAGCATGGCAGAATTTATCCTTGTGTACATAATACAGAGAAAATCACAGAGGCAAAAATTATAGTATGTCATGTATGAGTTTGTTTGTTTGTTTGTTTTAAATTGCCTCTCCTCTACCCCACAATGCATTCTGCAACCAATACTCCCTCTTTTTCTTCTTTAATAATTCTGACTTTTATATTGATGCTGTGATTGTAGGGTTTTTTTTTTCCTATTTTTTTAACAGGTCTGTTTGTAGGAGTGGCAATGAACCTGAACAAACAGCACTTGATTTTCCATTCCTTAATTGCTCAATACAACTGAAAAGTGCAAACTGACCAACCCCAAGAGATGCCAGAGTAATTTGACAGCTTTGATTTCCAATGCCGCTATTATGGTTCTCTTGGTTTGAACCATTTACCCACAAGTTATCTTCTCTCTGATTTTGTTCAATTGTTTTTCTTTTCATACAAAATGGGAAGTGGGGGCAGTTTGTGTGAATTCTTGTATAATGTCACAAGGAGTGAGATATGGGGATGCATATGTGAATATGCATGCATGTTGACAGGTTTTGTACATCCCTACATCTGCCATTGAAAGGCAGTAAGGTAAAGGAAGCTTTAGAGATTATGAAAGATGTTGGTGATGGTTGATCTGCAATCACTTGTTCCCACACAGAAGTCCTCACCTGCACCAAAGGATGAAGCAAGCAGGTGTAAAGAGTTCATGAGAAGGCAGTGTTGAAATGCTGGACTATACTGATAGCACAGGACTTCACACTGTGTCACTGTACTATCTTGGTGACTACTTGATACCCTTATTAGATTTTCATTACGTATTTTACTTATATGCATTTTGCACTCTTGGCCTGGTAGAATATGTTAATTTGAGGGACGTCTATTTTTCCATGTTTTGAATTAAAGGTATCCTATTCATGAGAATATGGGTATGTAGAAGGCTCACAGAACTTGATTTGTTGATTCTAATTCTCATGGGCCACAATAAAATCTATGAATATTTCATTAACTAACCTAGGATGCTAGAAACATCTGGCTAGACTTATATGCTATTGGAGTAAATTCAGAAGAAATCTGAGACTGTTTTCATCTGGTATTCCTTTGAACTGCCAAATGGGACCTATTAAGGGCTTGGAAATGTCACATTTTAGACTACTGCTCCCATAATCCTTCAAACAATGTATTTGCTCCTAAATGTAATTTTCTCTGGACTAATTCATTTTTTAAATGGGGCAGTGCACAACCAAATGTCAAGACAGCAGACGCTTCTCTATATTTTGCCTACATGTAAGCAGATTTATAGACCATCCTAGTTTTGCCTATTGCCACTACCTTTAAATATGTCAGCCCAATGGTAAACATCCTAACAGACTGTTGTGTTTGAGCTTCAAAGGAAATATGCCACCACTAGTTCCCTTAAACCTTGATGCACTCCTACTTAAGCAAGTGTTTTCCGGAAAGCAGCGCCTTCCCATGCCTTCACATTGCTACACTGTAAAAGGCTTTACTCAGTTTGAATGATCTGAAGGTTAATGTTGCACCATATTCTATTCTCAGAGGTCCTGGGCTCTCAGGTATCTTACATCAAGGTCAAGTAAAAGGGCTGCACACTTCTCTTCCCCAACCCTCAAGGGTGAAAGGGAAGCAGCAACAGCAGCTTTTAAAGCCTTCTGGCTCACCCTCCATCTGCCCACCACTCCCCACAGAGTTTGCTGATTAGGAGACTTTGAACAAAACTAAAGCCTTTCACAGGGATATGGGAAATGTTGCCAAGAGATGCCTCATTTGAGAAGTAATGATGGGAATCCATTTACTTACCTCTGCGGCGTGTTTAATTCACTCGCAAATAAGGCCCTGTAATGTATAATATTTTGGTCCCTCATCTCAGCAACATGTCTTTGCCAAGAAGAAGCGAAGAAAGACCACTGGCTCAATTGGTAAAGACCACTGAGAGCAAATCATAGCATTTCAATAATCAAAATCCTCCAGGGGCTTTTAGCAGAGGCACCTTCAGTACTGCACTAATCATCTACTGCATTGTCTGATTCCACACACACAGTTGGAAAGAAAGCTCCACTTCAGAGAAGTAATATTGCAATGACTGGGTTTAAAAAAAAAAATGGCCAAAGGTGTGTTGATACAGCTACAAAGGTGTGTGGATATAGCTGCAATTTAGAAGATTATCACACTGCTATTTCTCTCGAGCTGGGCAAGGGCTGTGTATGGACAAAAACCTCATAAAAAACCACATTTGTACAGATCACGCAGTTTACACAAGATTCTATACAACCTGTTGGATAATACAATAGATATGAAATGCTCACGCCTCGTGACATGACTGTTTCTCCTGAGCTAGGCAAGGGCTGGGTATAGGCAAAAACTGCATTAAAACAGTTGTTATCGCACACCTCCATGTGTGCCCGATCGAGCCTTCGCAAAGAAGAGGAATGTCCCATTCTTTGTGAAGACTGAATCAGGTCCATGAAGCCTCTGAGCTGGGCACAGAGGTGTGCGATAACATCTGTTTTAAAGCAGTTTTTGCCCATACCCAGCCCTTGCCCAGCTCAGGAAAAATAGCATTGCTATAGTCTCCTTAGAGATGAGAGGAAACATCTAGGGGTCAGGATAGGGACAGTCATGTCACGGGGCATGAGAATCTCATTTCCATTGTATTATCCAACAGGTTGTATAGAATCTTGTGTACACTGCATGATCTGTTCAAACGAATACTGTCCAATACAGTATAGAATTAGGTTTATACAACCTGATTTTATTGACATTTATTCTTAGTCTTAGGAAACACCGCTTTAACTCACATACACAGAGAGAGAGCTACTGTGAGAGAGCTAAATGGCAGCTATACGTTTAGTTCTCCTTTCTTCATGCATCATGAAGCAGAGAAAATTATTTGGCCCTGAAGATCATTCCAGTTTGGCAAGTGTCTTGTTCTTTTTTGAGATGCACACCTGAAAGAAGTGAATGGATTTGAGTGTGTCAGAGAGGCTGAGAATCGTACTATAAGGAGAGTGACTCTGTCAAGATCCAGGCTCCTGACAGGGTCACCCAAGGTTCAATGCTCAAAGTGGAAACACCAGGCACGCTCTTCATCACCAATAGAGAGCTAATAGGTCAAATGTGAGGGTGGTAGAAAATCTTTCTGAAGGGAAGACACTTGCCACTAGTGGGAGGTGATACTGGCAAAGGATTTCTTAGAGAAAATGATAGTGGCATTTGAGATAACTCTGCACAAAAGAAGGAACCAGTAAGCCACTTCTGAATGTCTTTTATCTTAAAAACCCTATGATGAGCAAGAGATAGTGCAGGAATACAAGACCCTCAGATCAGAAGGCACTCAACCAGCTTCTGGAGACAGGCAAAGGACAAGTACGAACAGTGCTGTGTCTAACAATACATTGGAACTCAAGCCAAGAGGATGTTCTGTTGCTAGCATGATCAGATGTGAAAGGAAAGTCTGAAGTTTCACAGTGCACATAATAAGAGCATTGAAAGTGAGATGTATGAATCAGGGCAAGCTAGAAGGTGCGGGGGGGGGAGTGTAAAGCATAAACACTGCAATACTTGATGTGAGCAATTTAAAGTGCATGTAAACGGCATATTTTCAACTGGGTAATTTAATAGTATTTTATTCTGGAAATGAAGAAGGAGAAGAAATGTGATGGTGTTTATTGTGAGACATGATATAGCAAACGTAGTCAATAGATAAAATGCAAAATGTAACCAAATAATATGAATAAGAATTCAGGGGAAAAAATCAATATAATCCATGGAGTTTAGCACACAGATTTAAAAAAAGCAATTTACTGCTACCAAATTCAATTCTAATTCGGGATTAATCCTGATATTATCACACATGTTTTGTGTCTGATTAGTTGCAGGTAACCTCCAACTAGAATCTGAGCTCAGCTGGCCGATTTGCAAAGATGGGAATTTCCTAGTTTTGAAAAGAAGCCAGCTTAATTCAGATTCTAGCAGGAAGTTACCCCGGATTCACCCGGTTAGCATCGTCAGGGGCAAAACGTGTATGATAATATCAGGATACACCCCAAATTAGAATTGAATTTGGTAGTGATAAGACTCCTTTTTAAGCTGTGCATTAGACTTGTAAGTTTATGACCCAACTACACAGGCAGAAGAGGTAGAGACTGAAACTTATGCATCCAGGAAGAAGCTGGACAGTGAAGAAAGCTGAAAGGGGAAAGGGTCCATTTGAAATGTGGTGCTGGAGGAATTTTCTATAGATATCATAGGCTGCCAAAAAGACAATAAATGGGTCAGACAGGAATCAAACTTGAACTTTCACTGAAAGCCAACATGACTAAACTGGAGCTTTTGTATTTTGGACCCATGAACAACACGACTCGTTGAAAAACATGGGAAGGCTCAGTACGTTGAAACACAGTAGAAGAAGGAGAAGAACATATTACAGGGAGATTGAATCAATCAAGGAGATCATGGCCCAGAGCTTGTAAGACCTGAGCTGGGCTGTTAATAACAGGGTCTCTTGGAGGTCTTTAATTCATAAGATGTCATAAATCACACCTGACATGATGGCACACAACAGCAACAAAAGCAATGGATCTTGGTTGCATTCTAGCGTTGACTAGCACTAAGGGCATAGGATGGGGACAAAGCAAAATGAGATGTCTAGATATATCTCTTGCCAGTCTGCACATAGAATCATAGAATCATAGAATCACAGAGTTGGAAGAGACCACAAGGGCCATCCAGTCCAACTCCCTGCCATGCAAGAACTCCCAATCACATTTGCACATTTTCTCAACAAGTATGCAAAGCACAGCTGTTATTCTCAGTGCAATCCCAAGACTACAAGACAGAGTTCAGACCCATGCAAGCAGTGGTACGCGCACTGGTAATCTCTCAATTAGATTTCTGCAATGCGCTTTACATGAGGCTACCATTGTATCAAGTTTGGAAGTTTCACTTGGTTCAAAGCGTGGCAGCCAGACTGGTCACCAGAATATCTAGGTGGGACCATATAACACCAGTATTAAAATCACTTCACTGGCTGATGATTAGCTTCCGGGCACAGTACAAAGTGTTGGTTATTACCTTTAAAGTCCTAAATGGCTTGGGCCCGAGTTACTTGAAGGAATGCTTCTCCCTGCACAATCCACCCCACACCCTCAGAACAACAGGGAAGAATTTATTAGAACACCAGAGATCCAGGCTAACAACAACTTCTCTCAGATTATTTACTGCTGCAGCCCCCACATTATGGAACAGCCTACCAGAAGAGATCTGGATTATTACCACCTTAGATGCCTTCAAGAAGGCTCTTAAGATGGATCTCTTCCGGTGGGCCTTTCCACCTGACCTCTTATATGATGTTTTAGATAAATGAGGGTATTATAGACATTGCTACTGTTCATTATTGTATTTTTTACATGTATTTTATTGTTTTATTGATGTAATCCCACCTCAATCCGAAAGGAGAGGCAGGAAATATAAATAAATAAAATTATTATTATTATTATTATTATTATTATTATTATTTCGTTCCAAGCTTTAATTAGCCTTCTATCTCTGATCAAAGATAAAAAAACAACAACAGCAGAAGAAGAAGGCTGAGAAGTAGGTGGAAACTCTTATGGGTCACATTGGTTCCCCATCACAAACACTAAAAAAGCTTCTTTCTCAGTTTGGGAGTTAAAAATCACCCAGCCAGCATGCCCACTCTCAGAACTGTGGTAAAAGAAAATAAACTTTCCACTGTCTGTGTGATATTTAATATAGGAAATTAAAACATCCTCCAGTTTCTCCACATCCTTTTTGAATTGTGGTGCCCAGAACTGGACACAGTATTCCAGGTGGGGGCAGACCAAAGCAGAATAGAGTGGCACTATTACTTCCCTTGATCTAGATGCTATACAAGTTTATGATATGAAAGCCCTGTTTAAATATTTGAAGGGATGTCATATTGAGGAGGTAGCAAGCTTGTTTTGTGCTGCTCTGGAGACTAGAACACAGAACAATGGATACAAACTCCAGGAAAAGAGATTCCACCTCAACATTAGGAGGAACTTCCTGACAGTAAGAGCTGTTTGACAGTAGAACACACTTCCTCAGAGGGTGGTGGAGTCTTATTCCTTGGAGGTCTTTAAGCAGAGGCTGGATGGCCATCTGTCAGGGATGCTTTGATTGGGAGTTTCTGCATGGCAGAGGGTTGGACTGGATGGCCCTTGTGGTCTCTTCCAACTCTATGAATCTGTGATTCTATGATTCTACACTGGTGTTCCTTGCATTTTTGTAAACTGCTCCAGGAATTCTGTTACAGAGTGTCTGTAAATACTGTATTGGATCCAGACTTATTCATACTTAGAACAAATCCACTAAAAGCAATAGAATAATTAAGTATACTTAGAACAAATCCACTAAAAGCAATAGAATAATTAAGTATAACATGCTCGTACAATTACAGCCTTTTGAATGGAGAAAATTTGGGTAGGAGGGAGAAGCCATAAAATATCATCAGTACCCTACTGTTTGCTTAATTATAATGCATATTGTTTTCTTCTTTTAAAAATATCTACCATGAATAGCAACAGAAATTTAGAAAGATTTCTTCTACATACTACAGTATATTACCTGAAATGCATCTTCAAATAATTTCACCAGATACAAGAGTGTATGAACTCTTGTGATTCATAATGTGAATCTTGAACTCCCTCTTGTTTTGCAATACTGATTTCTCCTTCAAAAGCTGTAGTGATTATATCTCAAAGGTGCTTGCATATCCCATGCAATTACTATTGCTTCTGTAAGCAGTATCAAGATGTAGCTGCAAGAAAAGAAACTGGGGACTCCAGGCCTCTATTCGCTTACCAGGACTAAACAGCTCTGCCTTCCCTGAAGCTTTGCTTAGCTCCTCAACAGTAGCTTAGAAACCATCAGGCCAGTTTCAGTTATACATTTTAAGCATCTTTTACATGAAAGACTACCACACTGGAGAGGAACTGAAAGTAAATCCTTTTTTGCTATTAAAAAAAATACTGTTCTTCTAAAATCAGTGAAAAGGAAAAAATAAATAAATGTCTCAATCCGCAGGGAGCCCGCCTCAATCCTCAGGGAGAGCCGGGAAATATAAATAAAATTTTATTATTTATTATTTATTATTAAGGAGTTTATCACATGATGGGAATTGGAAGTATATTCCAATGGCAATTTGAACGCAATCATGGAGTTTCTCGTTATTGCATGAAAGCAGATCACACACATTTTCGGGCAATGGGAAATCTTTCTGAACACAATCATGGGGATTCAAGTTATTGTGTAAGAAAGTATCACACACAATTTAAGGCCCTGGGAGGCAATTTCAGGCAGTTCTGAACATGATGCAACGTCAATACACAATCACGTAAATTCGCTGAACTAGCGAATTCACTCAATTCCGAACTGGCCCCATTTTCATTTCTTTCGAAATTGAGAGAAATTCCTCCCATGTGATAACATCCTAAGAGATTGCACTCATCTTCAAAAAGGAGTGAAACTCAAAAATGTGGTCATCTAGTGGTGAGAAATAAGCATGACCCAAAGACACAACTTTTATCTACATGAATTTTGCCTGTGTATTAGATTATATATATAATCTATATCTATATCTATATCTATATATATATATATATATATATTGTTTTGTTTTGTTTTGTTTAATGAAGGGACTATGTAGCCAATTAATTGGCCATGACTTTTGTTTCCCACACTTGTGGTTGCAGCTCAGGCAACATACTTTTGTATTGTGTTAACATTTTTAGTTTAGATGCTGCTGTGAATGGTATATCTGAGCACAGTGAATGTGAGATAACAAAGGTAAAAGTAACTGGAAATCTTGCACACAACCTCTCCAACAACCATGTGTTCTACATGATTGTTTACAAAGATACCCAGCAAATGAAACAAAGTAAATCAGACTTTTTAAGATGAGAGACAGTTTCTATTTATTTTCCACACATGTGAAATTCTACATTTGTGTTTGTGTATGTATGTCTATTCTGTCTATAATTCAGCCATGTAACTTCCACATCCAAACTCTCTTAATAGTTTCTGAGATTTCCTGTAGGATGCTTTACTCCCTCTATCCCAGACTGTTATCAAATACTAAGTTTTTGAGTTCTTCAGAAGTCATCATCAAGGCTGATGATGAACAAAACAAAGGAGGATGATAGAGGAAGGGCTACATGGTTGATATTCAAGCCATGGAGTCTACAGCTCTTCATATTTAAAATCAGGCTGTAGTAAATACTGAGGCAGTTTCAACTGACATCTGGACCCTTCCAAGTACATTTGGCCCGTGGCTCCTAGGTCCAAGCCAGGTTTTGGCTGGCTTTACAAGAGCTCTCCAAAATGCCAGACATATTTAAGAATAAAGTGCAGCATCTTGTAGAACTCCTTTAAAGCCTTGCTTAAAAGCTGCATTAGATTCATCGCCTCAATAACATGGGGACCACTAAGAGCAGCTGAGGAGGAAAAGCTAGCAACAGAACATGCACACATGCATATATACAGTTTTTGAGAATTCCTGTCATTTTTTTAATGACAAGGCTTTGGGAGTCTTTAGCTCTGTTACAGTGGCAGGGTACATATGTCCAACCTTCTTCCCGAGACTTTCTTTGTACTCAAAACTGATCTCTCCAGACTACTTTCTAGTCTATGATGGGGGGGAGAAAGAGATGTCCATATAACTTTTATTCTGAATGTTAAAAAAATCAGATTATTTTACCTTGGTGCATTTCAAATCTGGATATTAAATCCACATTTTAATTTTAAAAAACCACAGGAAACTCCTAGCATATCTTACATGGCACACCTATGAGTTTGGCTCTAAGATTCAGAGAAAAGACACACATACACCAAAAAAGTAGTGAAGAGCAGCATATTTTACTTACCTGGTCATCTGTTTGAAAAGATGCACTTTTAGGTCTTAGAGGATCCTCTCTGAGTTTCGGATAAAAGATATCCCGCACATGCTTCGCTAGGTACTTATCAGGAGTCTTCAATAATGGTTCCAGCTGATCCTGCAGGATTTTAAGGAAGCTGTCATTTTTATACAACATGATGATGGAGTAGTTTGGATGTTACAACAGATGCACATCAAGTAGAATCCACCTTTTGATTAACAGTGAATGAAAGTGATAACCTCTCCAAACAAAGAACAACTTTTGCATGACTCTTCAATTATTCTTTGGAAGGCCTGATGATGCTAACAAACTATAAATGCTTCAGCTCTGGAAACAATATTTAATACAAAGAGATAGCATGCTGCCACTACAGAAACATACCATCATAGTTCTAGAAAACTGAAAAAACAAGGAGGAGAAAGGAAGCCTGCAAGGAAACTCAGAAATCTGGTTTTTTTAAAGGCCTAATGTGTTTGAAGTAAAAAGATTATTTTTCAGGACCATGATAGATGTGACCTGAAATATACAGCATGAACATAAGTCTGTGCTTTATTCTTACTCAGAAGCAGGTTTAATTATCCCTGTGTCCAATGTGTTACATCTGGTCTGTGGTTTTTCACTAGCAGCATACATTTCCACTTGCAGAAGGCGCACACAGTTTTTGCTGAACTCTTCCTGATACCACCACAAACAAAACAAAACAGCTTCATTTATATACCGCTTCATAACACCTAAGCAGTGTCTAAGCAGTTTACAACTGTAAGCTACTTGCCCCCAACAATCTGGGTACTCATCTTAGCGACCTCAGAAGGATGCAAGCCTGAGTTGAGCTTGAGCCCTTTTGCTGGTATTGAACTTGCCACCTTATGGTTTTGAGTGAGTAGCTGCAGTACAGGCATTTAACCCCTGGGCCACCAGGGCTTTTTTTGCACAGCCTTCCTGCATCCCAAAAATTGCTTCTGGGGCACACTGGAGCCCCTTCAAAACAGTATGGGGTATTATAAAGTGGCCTTCAGTAAATGGGAGACCAGCCAGCAGAAATTAAATGTTTCCTTTTTGTGAGCAGAAGTGTATTCCATTCACACAAAGCCATCATGATTCTATGATTCTATGAGTCTATGATCACTAGATCCAACAGAATGTGTTAAATCCTTATAAACAAATGGATACAGAAGTCCTGCTATTCTTTGTTCTCCAACCCCTCCCGACTCATCAAAGGAAAAATCATTTTCTTTTATCTTGAAATTCAGAAATAAAATATCAACCCTTACACAACCAAATAGTACCATCTATGCACAAAAGACATATCAGCATATTTGAAGATGAAGAAGCAATTGATGACTTAGAGATTATAAGGTGTTACTCCACAAAAACAGCCAAATGAGGACCAAACTGGTTGGATGGAGAATGGAACTGGATTTGAGTGGAATGGAGAGTCCCAGAAGAGGGTATGGTTTTCCTGAACAGAAGCATTTTACTGAGCAGTCATTGGATGAATTTCCTGGATGAAAAATGAGTTCCCCAAAACTTAGGAAACCCAGTTGGGAAGAATAATAATGGTGAGAATTTTATGATGTGTATTTTGTTTCTTTCCAGACAAGAACTTGAGTGTTTTGCAGAAAAAGCAAATAAACAAACAACAATTTTAACATTAAAAAAACTTACACACAAAAAAAAAATATTGGGCAAAACTCAGCAATCTTGCACAAGAAACACAGCCAAATATTTTGTTGACCAAGATTTATGGAGATGTGGGGTTATGTCAAAAAGAGCAGTCTGCGCACACACACACACACACACACACAAACACAAACACCAATGGCTGCTTGGAACAATGTTTTTGTGCAAAGACACAAAATTCTTCCTCACACATAAAAAGTGTATTACTGCACTGTATAATTTCCTGAAATATTTCAGGATGACTGAATACTGGATGATAATGGCATAAAAATATTTTCTTGGTAGTGGGGTGAAAAGCATGGAAGTTATTCCTCCTCACTTGTGAGGATAAAATTGTTAAGTATTAACATCTCTACCACTCAGCACCATTATGTTGCAGTTCTACTTGGGTAGAACTAATTTAGAAGTCAGCATAAAAGATTACTGGTAGAAACAGGATCCTTAACTGGGATTCAGTGCAAAAGAGAGCGATTCACACAGTTTAAAATGGCAGGAGCTATCCTGATGCCAGAACCTCCATCCTTTCTTCTAGTCTCACCTGTAAGTCTTTCACTTTATTTCCTTTCCCATTTATACAATAAGGATGACCAAATCTGTCATTTTCTTTTTTTCCATTTCCATTTTCTTTAAACGGTAAATTCTTTCCGACCCAAATGTGTGGCAATTTGTAAATTTTATATATCCTTTTAAAATGAACAGAAACACACCTATCCCAATGTGGAGAGAACTATGTTGTAGTTGTAGTTGCTGCTGCTGCTGTAGGTGTGTATGTGTGTGTGCCTTTGAGTCACCTGTCAATTTATGGTGACATGGGTTTCATAGGCTTTTATTCCCCCCTTTTTTCCTTTTTTTTTTTTTACAAAGTGGGTTTGTCAGTTCCTTCCTCTGAAATCCAGCCTTCAGCATGTGGAGAAATTTCTAGCAATAGCAATAGTAGCTTCATTTATATATCACTTCATACAGTACTAAGCAGTCTCTAAGTGGTTTACAACTGTAAGCTAACTCCCCCCAACAAGCTGGGTACTCATTTTAGTAACCTCGGAAGGATGCAAGTGTAAAAGCTTTATCGCACAGGCCCTGGAACATGCCTTGTGCGTGATAAAACAGTCCTGGATGGGGCTGGAATGAGTGGGGGACACATTTTACTGCACACCCCATCCGTCCCTCAATGCATTCCATTCCCATTCCATCCCCAGAATCCGTCCCAGGGTGAGGACTGTTCTGAACAGATCTCCTCCCTGGGACGGATTCTGGGATGGAATGGGAATGGAATGCATTGAGGGACGGATGGGATGTGCAGTAAAATGCGTCCCCCACTCATTCCTGGCCCCTTGTTGGAACATTCCAGGGCCAGGAATGCGATAAACTTATAAGTCAACCCTGAGCCCCTGACTGGAATTGAACTCACAACCTTGTGGTTTGGGAGTAAGTGACTGCAGTATAGATATTTATCCACTGTGCCACCAAGGATCTTTTTGGATTCTGGTAAATTCTTATTACAAATAGGCAAAACAATTATTTACCCCATTCCCAACAAAGACACACTCCAAAATATAAGCAAATGGCAGCAGCAAAGGCTGGCTACATATTTCTGAAAAAAACTGACAAATACAGAAAGCATTTCAGTGCATCAGTTGAAAGTGGATCTGTCAGTCCCATATTCAGTCACTGCAAGGGTATTTATATCCTTTGTTATGTCTTTCATGCTATGCAATACAGGACAGCAGTTTATACCATTTGAAATATTCTGTGCTAATTGTCACTTCTAGTTTGGGGAATGCCACTGATGGGCATATATGCAAGACATGGAGCAGACTATATCTGAATACTGAAAAGACACTGAGAGGTTTTTGTTACTCTCCTCAAGCATTTCCTACTGTCTGTCATGAAAATCTTTCCATTTATGCAAAGTAGATGTGGGTATCAGGCTGTGAGCCTAGACATCCTTTTGTGGAAGTAATACTGGAATTAGTGAGAAGAATTACCTCCAAACAACCTTGATCTATGTATTTGGATGACCTACAGCACCCCAGGCTGCATCTCGTGGCTAAGAAAGACTTCCACAAGGGCAGAGAGCAGGAAGAGAGCCACACTTCAACTGTGTATACATTTAAAAATCCAGTCCTCAAGGGATCATGGTCTAAAAGATCCCATCTTACTTGCTTTTTTCTGGTTCTGTTATAATTTGAGGTAGGCTTACACAACATGATCACTAAGTCTGCCAAATCTATCCAGGAACCATGATTTATGCACTGTTTTGCTGCTTGATTTGAAGTACCAAAAAGGAAGATGTAAAGCACTTGGCAGACTACAAGGCAAGGCTGGTGAATAATTTGGTAAATCATAAAATTGTGCACATCTGAACCCAGGGGTCATCTCAACCCCTGCCCTACCTTTAATATCTACATCTCATTAACCTCCTCCATATTTTAAGTGCCCAATGGGAGCTCACATAATTAAAGTGATAAAGGGATGTGTTATACAGACATGGTGCCATTGCTGCTATTAATGAATACAACTGTCTGTTGTAGCTGTCTGCTTTTCCCCAAAGATCTTTATGGTCATTGTATTCACCTTAGCTTATATAGATGCAGACCACAGCCCAGTCCAGATAGGCAGGTCACCAAAAGAACTCTCACTCAACTTGTTGTGAGTCTTGGGACTCAAAAAAAGCAACAGGAGTTCCAAGCAGCTTGGTACTTTGATCCTTTATTGTTATAACAAGGGCTGGTGTGTTTATTCTTATAATCACTCCTTTCAAAGACACATATATTTGGAACAGGAGATAGTTAAAAATATCAGAATACAATATCATACAATATTATTTTAATAAAAAAACACACATCTCCAACCCCATAGAGTTTATCTCTACCTTATCTCTTATCTCTTGCCTGTCATCTCCAGGGAATCAGAAATGAGTAAGAGCTTATCCAGTCCCTGGCCTGTCAGCTTAGCAGCTCACAACAGGAGTCTGGTGTGGCTGGCTCAGCTCTCTCAGAGAATTGGCCTTGAAGACTAGAACTGTCCATCTTAAATACTTTTTCATATCACTAGATCTTAGCAGTTCCCTTCTTCATGCCTGCATGGGCATAGCTGCTGCTATCTCTCTCTGGCTTTTACTTTTGTAATTTTTATTTATAGCTGCCGGCTTCTGATTCTTCAGCCATACTGGACACCTGCCTACCTTTGCACCCCTTTTCAGAATGAGTTCTATCAATTGTCTTAATGTCCAGATGCTATATTATCTTAAACTATATAAAACATTCCACCTACACATTTACAGAATGATACAAACTCCATTCTCTGTCTCAAGTCCAAGCCCATGTTGTATGTCACTGTCTGCTCCCTGACATGGCTTCAAATATAAGAAGTGCTCTGCTGGATCAGACCAAAGGCCTATCTAATCCCATATGCTGTTTACACAGTTGCTAATCAATTGCCCACAGAGAGCACATCAGGAGAACATGTACAGAAGCTGAAGCCTCCATCCACAGCAACTGCTATGCAAAGGCATGTTATCTCTAATATTGGACAATACTGAACAGAAGTCATGGATGCCTTATATGCAAATTTTGATGCATATAGTCTAAGAAAACTGTTATCCAAGTCATATGTAGCTCCTGTGGAAAGCCTACACATGTAGAAGTCTAACCAGATAGGTTTTCCTGCTATAACTGGCTATTTTTAATACTTGGAAATAGGAAAGCTATGTAACGTGAGGGCTGGTGGTGTGATTCTCTCTTCTCCTCCATCAAGTGGAATTTCCTTACACATGCCTAGTGATGCTTATATATCAATTTCTGCACATCTCTGATTTTCAGTACTAAAGCTGGAGAATCTCCCACAGCATTCACCAGCACATTCAAAATGTCAACTTATGTCAAAGGAAAGAAAATTAGGGTATTATCTTATTGCCACTAACAGAATTTACTTTCAGTAAGCAGGGTGGCTCTCCATCTTTTGCTAGATGTTGGGCAGTAATTTTTTGCTTTGATATTCTATAAACTAGAGTGTTCTGTCGGTGGGCTTCTTCATTTTCTTCATCCACCAATAACAGAGATAATGGTCAATAGTTTTAAATCTATAACACATCAACACATATCTTTTTTCTGACTAGCCATTTTCATGAGCCAATGACAAAGAGCAGCCAGAAATGAAGGAAGTGGCTACAGAATGGGGAAAGGGGCAACAATATACAAGGTGCTTGACACAAGAGTTGAAATTTTATTACCTGTCTTTTATTGCCCTTCGTTCTTGGTCCCTAAATGGCCAAGAAAGGGAGTGGCCTCTGTTTGCACTGTTATCCCTCAACTGACAACAAAGCAGCATCTATAACAAAATGTGACCCTAGCATCCTCACTTTTCCTCTTCTGTATGATTTTAACATTTTCTTCTGATGAAGAAGCCAGTGAAGCTTCAAAAGTTTGCATGATGCTTTTTTTTTCTTTTTTTTTTCTTTTTTGCATTTCAGTTGGATAATAAAGCTATAGCATTTTGTAATTTTTTTTTTTTTGTATTTTACTGCATGGCCAACACGACTACCTCAGAATTTATCTGATAAAGACAATGTTAAAGCTACAGCATTTTGTAAATTTTTTTTGTATTTTACTGCATGGCCAACACGACTACCTCAGAATTTATCTGATAAAGACAATGTCGCTCAGTAATTATTATTTTAGACAAGGCCAACTACCAGTGCAATCTTTGAGAAAATTACCCAGCTACAGCAATATATATATATATATATATATATATATATATATTCAAAACACAGTACAAAAACAAACCCCTCAGTTATTGGTATTGGCGGTGCACTGAACACTTTTCACACTAAAAGGAAACAATCACAGATAGTTGATTCATCCAAAGTTCCTTGAGGCCTTTATCTTCAGTTAAAATATATAAGCATTATATTGTATTTTATTGTATATATCTTTTGCATTATATTGTATATATATTTTTTAACTGAAGATAAAAGCCTCCAGGAACTTCGGATGAATCACTTGTCTGTTTCTTTTAGTGTGAATATATATATTTATGATGGGATGAGCTCCGGTCACTAGTTCCAGCTTCTGCCAGCCCAGCAGTTCAAAAGTTTGCAAATGCAAGTAGATAAATAGGTACAACTTCTCAGTGGGAAGGTAACAGCATTTGGCACAATCATGCCGGCCACAGAGAAGTACTTGGACAATGCTGGCTCTTTGGCTTAGAAACAGAGATGAGCATCACCCCCTACAGCTGGTTACAAATAGACATTCATGTCAAGGTACTATCTTTACACACATACATTTCTGACTTATAAATCCGATATAGAAGGGCTGTCCCCGTGGTGTAAATAGGTTTGGGGAGCACACAGCATCCACAGGCTCTGCAGCCCTAGCATATATGGATGGCGCCATTTTTAAATCATGCCAGCCCTGGTGGCGCAGTGGTTAAATGCCTGTACTGCAGCCACTCACTCAAAACCAGAAGGTGGCGAGTTCAAGACCAGCAAAGGGCTGAAGCTCGACTCAGGCTTGCATCCTTCCGAGGTCGCTAAAATGAGTACCCAGATTGTTGGGGGCAAATAGCTTACAATTGTAAATGAAGCTGTTTGTTTAACAAATTGTAAGCCGCTCTGATAGTCTTGGCTAAAGAGCGGGGTATAAATAAAACATTATTATTATTATATCCATATGTGTGTGTGTCGATGATGTCACATCGCGTGCCACATCCAAACGTACCAGTGCGCACCTGACATCATCGCACCACTTGAGGGCGCCCTTTCAGCGGCGCAGAAAGGAGCTCCAAAATGGAGCTCCTTTCTAGAGAGTGTTTCGTTGCTGCGGCAACCCGATTGCCGCAACAACGAAGGCAGGGGAAAAGGGGCTAAGAGGCCCTTTTTTTTCCTTTGGCTCCACCAGTCTGCTCTCCTTGGGCCATGAAGCCCCAAGGACAGCCCTTTCCAGGCCACAGAGAAGGGGCGTTTTGCCCCTTCTCCGCAGCCTGAGAAAGCAGCAGATTGGGGCCTCCTCTGGGGCTGCCTCTGGGGCTGCCAGTGCCTGGCCCCAATCCGAGTCTTAAAGGGGCGTCCACAGACCATCCTTTTTGGGCGATCTGAAAAGGCCCATAATCAACTTCAAAATTTGCTTCACAGCTCCAAATTTAATCCACACACACAGCAATAAGCACACAATTCTGCTTCAACTATAATTATCAAACAACCAAACATTCCTGCTGTCAGCTCCCAACTGTCACCTGTTAATCAAAATATTTTTCTGTTGTTTAAAGACATATTACACCAACAGGCAATGTACACCATAAAATGCATTCTTCTTAAATATCCCACCAGGACCAGCACATCAGTGGGGAAGTGCTCTTGTCACCACAGAAAGGGTTTCTGTTCTAGAAGTTTGCAAGATGGAATACTGATACCCTCTGGTATCATCGGTATCAAAACACAAATAAAAATATATTCATTCTTTTTTCCAGTATTAAAAAGTACAGATAAATGCTTTTAGACTCTTTGAAATCAAAAGGGGGAAGTTGATGCTTTTCTCCATGTACATAACAATATTTTTAGCATACACAGTGTTTTTTGCAGAAATAAATATGGGCAATTAAAAAATAAAGTTTGCATAAACTAATGTAAATTGTTACAATGGTCCAATCCCCCTCCCAACACACACACTATTTGACTGCGGTATTATCACAGTGCTGGCGTGTGCTGCTAATATGAATGACAGGCAGCTGTCCAGTTAAAGCTTCTTAGAGAAAGAGATATGTCTGCCTGTATTTGGAGGAGGAGCCAATAAGGAAATCTGGTTTGACTTCTCCTGAATGACTGACACCTGAATACATTCCTAGTTGTTCATGCTAGACAGATAGAGAAAGTGTGTGAGAACAAGATCTTTTTAATCCCCATGGAAATGTTGCATGATCAGCAACACAAGAAGTGTTACTCTTTTGTAGCACTGACCGCTCTAAAATAAACTCAGGTATTAGTATTATTCCATTGACATATCCGCCAAAATTGCTTATTGATTCTTGTGAATGTTAAGGCCAGTATCCAATTATTATCTAGCAACTCTGTCAAGAACCACAGTGTTACTGCTGATTCTAACAACCTATATGGAATACATTAATAGGTCTACATCTAAAGCTGTTTTTCTCTATCTTGGAATATTACCAGCTGGAGACCTCCTTATGGTTACAATTGATTACTGTAATTCTCTTCTGGCTGAACTCCCAGATCATGTTCTACATCATTTTTGGCTCATATCTAACACTGTTGCTGGATTGTGTTTTAAAAAACAGGTACTAAGATTTATCTTGGTCTTATTTATCTTAAGCATCTTTAGTAATTTCATTTTTAACATGTTTCCAGGACTAAAACAGTCACAGTCTTCACTTATAACTGGACTGATCTGACAAAGTAAGGAGCTTTGGAAATTTATTGTTATGATGATGATTATTCTGATTTTCCTCAAAGAATTTTTTAAAGCTCCAAGTTCTTTTTGTCTTTCCTCAAGATCCCTCAATAGGTATAGGTAAAATTTAAATGGAATGTGGGATAAAGTGAAACTAATTGGGAGAGTATCAGATGGCGGGGGGGGGGGGGACTAGCAATAAAAGTTGTGAGATCATGCTGACGATTTTCAGACACACTGTGCTTATTCAGAACTTAACCCATGAAGATCCAGGGATGCTCCATCAATAAACATTCACAGGGAAGTACCGGGAATGGTTTGTTGTTGGAGCATTCCTGGATCTTCATGGGTTAAGTTCTGGATAAATGTGTTGTCATCTGAAAGTCTTCAGCACAATCATGCAACATTGCCAGGAGTATGCCTTTTTCTTCCCCGATTTTCCCCCATCTGATAATCTCTGTACAGTTGGAAGGGATTCCAAGGGCATCCCAGTCCAACCCCCTGCCACACATAAATACACAACTGAAGCACACCTAACATGGCTATCCAACCTCTACTTAACCAGTGAAGAAAATTCCACTGTTCTCTGAGGCAGTCCATTCCACTATAGAATAAACTCTTACTAGCAGGAGGTTCTTTCTAATGTTTAGGTAGAATCTCTTGTCTTGCAATTTGAATGCATCAATTCAATTGATTGATCTTTTTGGGGGTGGAGGCTCATAGAAAGTGATGTTTTTACTTGTTTTCCTAATGGTTTGTTTTTAGTTAGTTTTATTTATTTTTTACACAGTTTATTTTTAATTATGTTTTAAATGTTGTAAGCTACTTTGAGTCTCGAACTAGGGAAAAGGTGGGGCATAAATAAATAGAAAGTGATGGTGGTAGTAAAGGAGGAAGAAATGAAGAAGTTATTGTTGTTTGTGTCTTAGTTTCTGGAGCAGCAGGAAACAAGCTTGCTCCATCTTCTACAAGACATTCCTTCAGATATTTAAACATGGTGGTTATATCAACTCTCAGTCTTCTCTTCACCAAGGTAGAGATATCAAGATCCATAACCCATTCTTCATAGGGCCATGTAGCATCTTGATCCCCTTCATCTGAAAATATCCCAGCTTGTCAATATCCTTTTTGAACTGGACACAGTATTCCAGAACAGAATACAGTATTCTGTGAGATATCATTAAAGCAGAACAGACTAGTTTTTATTTTCTTTGGTCTGGACACAATGCTTATCTTGATGAAGCACAGAATTGTATTGCTTTTTTGGCCACTGTTGACTCATATTTACTTTTTATCTACTAGAACCTTTTGCACACAGACTGCAGTCAAACCAGACATTGCTGAAACTGTATTTCTGCATACCCTGTCAAAATAAGAGTAGTATTGATTTATCCCTGTTGGAATTTGTTTTGTTCACTTTGGACCAGTTCTCCAACCTCTTAAGGTCATTTTGAATCATGATTCTGTGGAGTATTAGCTATCCCTCCCCTCTATTGTAATTTCCAAATCATTTACAAAGTTGAAAAACATTAGGCCCAGGACAGAACCTTGATGAACCCAATAATCACTTCTCACCAGGATGAAGCACAACTATTGGTGAGCACTCTGGGTTTGGTCTGCCAACCAGTTACAAATCTACTGGACAGCAGCATTGTCTAGTCCACATCTTATGGCTTATCTGCAACAATATCATAGGAACTATGTAAAAAAACAGATCAAGATATACTACATGCACACCATTCCTACAATCTATTGAACGTATAACTTTGTCAAAAAAGAATTTATATTTAGATGACTTTACTTGGATGCACTTCTTCTCACCCTAGACCCTTTGATTCACTTACAGTAACCAGGTATTCTTCTATTATCTCTTTACATAGGACTTTATCACATACAGGCAAACTGGGGGCAAACTGTTTAAATCCTGTGCAGGAACGGGATTTAAAAGTCTGTAAAACACCTGCAAAAGCAGGTTGTTTTTCAGATGTTTTGGTGTCAATGAGAAATAACACCACATCAAACTGAATGGAAAGTTGACAAAACCCTCTCCTTTTTACTTTCAGAAGTTCCCCGAAAGTAAAGGAGTGGGTTTTGTTGACATTCCATTTTGATTAACGTTGTGTTATTGGAAAAGGTCCAGGAAAGTTGGGCTACTGGACTAGACTAGATTTAGTACCAGTTTATGGGTCACCAGGCTCTCTACACATCTCGGGACAAGCATGGCTGTGTCACTGAACACTTAACATTTCATTGAGACTCTGTTTCATTTCTGTGTTCCATTTTGATGTCTGCTGTCATACCTAGAAGATAAATACTGGGTGAGTGTATGTGTATGTGTATGTAATTTTGCTTTCATTGATGGCTTCTTATATATTAAATCTGTTTTGGAGGGGAAAATAGCCAATGTGTTTCTCAATCATTTTATTAAATGAACACCAAATGTTATAAGCCACAAGCCCATCACAATCAGAAAATGATCATTCCAGCCATACATCTACAGTAAAGATAGGGAAAAAAGCAATAGTCTCATAAATTCCTGAACATTAGGTACATTATGAGATTCAGGTTAGTTTTTATTGTATGTCTTCAGGCTACTGTGAATGTGATCCATTATTATTTTTTAAAGACAACATCACTTCTCATTTATCTGTCAGTGTTTGCTACATCAATGTCGGTCTGTAACTCTTTTCTTTCTTTTTTTCATTACTTCAACTGATATTAGAATTGTGGGCTCAAATATAGTTTATAGGCACACATATGCATATACTGTGGGATTTATGATTCACTACATATATCTTCATGCATATATTGTATACTACAGTTCCTCGATTTTAGTTTTCTAGTGTTTGAGCTCACATGATTTTGGTGGGGGGGGGATATGTTTGGAAACAATTTGGTTTATGGGTTAGAGCAGTGATTCCCAAAATGGACAGTATGCTCCCCTGGAGGGCTGTGGAACAATCCAGGGGGATGGTAAGGGGTAAAAGAGAGCTGCAGGGGGGTGGTGAGTGGAAAAGGGGGTGGCAGAGGGCCTTCAGTTAAAGTACTGGTGCATAAGAAAGATATGGGGGAACCAACGGACTTTAGGACAATGGAAAGGATGAGTGTTACATGAAACGTCCTTTCAGAATTCATTAAACCACCACAAAGCCTCACTTAATATGGTGGTATCTCCTTCTCTTCACCAGCCCATGTGAACTCACTCAGCAGTGTCTTTCATTAGTGATGGTGCCAACTACTGATAAACTCTCACAAGGCTTGGGCACAGGACATCATTTCTGTGGCTTGGAGTGGCACCATTTTGGGACAAACTGACTTACTGGAGCAAGGAATTAGAGGACATGGCAGTGGGGAAGAAGCACCTGCAAAAAGGAACTTTCAAATTTGAAACCCTGCTTAAGCTATGTCAGTTTTGCAGGACTTACTCCTGCTTTCTTTCATCAGACAGGCTGAGGGAAGAGGTAGCATAAGAAGCAATGTGTGTGTATAGGGGGAGGTGGGGGAGAGACATGTCTCTGGCGAAGGAGAGGGAGGATTATCTTGGGTCAATTCTGGAAAAGAGTCCTTCACCTTGGAGCAGCTCCTGTACTTAAAATATCTCCCTTTCCCTGCCCACACCAGTCTCCAGTCCAGAGCATGTGACTTCTGTAAACCCTCTACTCACATACCAGATGAGCCCCTCTCCACCCAACCAAAGAAGAATTAAGAGTCGTTCCTCACCAAGGAGAAGCCTCTCCCTTTGGACCTGGTCACTTTGGGAGCAGCAACTGAGCAGCTGATTGAGAAGTGACCAAGAAGCTTCTTGGACAGACTGACCTTTGCCACTAGGACAGAATGGGTGAAAGGCTTCTCAATCACTGCTTAGCCAGCTGCTCAGTTGCTGCTCTGAGGGTGACCAGATGCAAGGGGAGAAGCAACCAAACACCAACTTGAACAGAAACTGAGAAGCCTTTTGACTACACTGGCCTTTACAGCAAGATTGGCATGGTCAAGAAGCTTCTGGGTCACTGCTCAGTCACTGCTCAGTTGCTGCTCCCAAGGTGACTGCATTCAAAGTGAGTAGCGACCATGATTGGTTGTTTTAAATTTGCAGCAGAACAGTAGACCTAATATCAACAAATTGGCATTGGGGTGTGTGGAGAAAAGGTAGATTGGAGCATTGGCAACATCCATCAGAGAGCACCTGGTAATGGGAGCTTAGACAAGAAAAGGTGAGGGCTACTCCCAGGAGCAAGTATAAATGGATTGCGGAGTGTGGAATTGGCTAGGAAATTGGATAGTGACCAGATAGGGACAGAGCTCCATGTTAGAGGTTTATTAGACCCTGAAGGGTTTTAACAGCCAAGGTAGCTGAGATACACTGCTGAAAGGGGCAGTCAGAAGGGGTTTTGAGTACCCAGGCTGACCTAGGTCAAGTGTGGAAATTGAATTGGTGTGGCTGGAAAAGTCATAAAGTAGCAACAAAGTTTTAAAGTTCAGAATCTAGTCAAAAGTCGTATATGAAAATGTAACCTAGAGACCACTTCTAGAATATAGTAACAGATACTGTAAATCTTTGTAGCTGTTTAAGCACATAAACACCATATCAACTCTGAATATCAACCAGAAGAGAGATTCTGTAACCAACTATCTTGTAAACAAGGTTTTCTTTTCTTTGGGTTCCAAGTGTAGTCACTTGAGGTATTTTAAGAAACCAAGCTATATATAAGCCAAGCTATAGTTTGTTTTGTGGGTTTTTCAGGTTATGTGGCCATGTTCTAGAAGAGTTTGTTCCTGATGTTTCACCAGCATCTGTGGCTGGCATCTTCAGAGAATGCTGACATGGAAGTCAATATGCTATAAGTCAAACACTACCAGGGATTAATAATACTTTTATTGATCAGAACAAACAGTGAGTGTCCTGCCTTCCTACAGAGTGGCCTAGAGGTAAAGGAAAAGTGTGGGAGTCACTCAAGCAAGGGATCCACGTTCGAGGTTCTCGTCATGCAATTTGGTGGCAGCTAAGGAGGTAGCCATCGCATAAGTGGTAGCAGTGGTGGGATAAAAAGACCCATTATGACACCATCAGAGAAAAGGAGTTGGGTGAGAGAGCCTCACTGTCACAGGGGGCAGGGTTGTTGTTCAAGAGGAACGTGGGGGCAGCCTGAAAAGGTTTGGGGACCACTGGGTTAGAATACTGGACTGAGACTTGGGAGATCCATGTTCTAGTTCCCATTGAGCCATGACACTTACTGGTGGCTTTGGATGAATTACTTTTTCTCAGTCTGACCTACTTCACAGAGGTCTTTGTAACAGTGCTCAGTGGAACCCAGCTATAGCTTTTTTGCAATCACCCCCTATCAACCTGGGGAGGATAGGAGTGGAATGTGGGACTAAAATACACACCACTTGCTCCCTCCACATGATTTTAAAAACAGAACACCTAACTAGGGCTTCTGCCAGCTCACATATGAAGTCAAAAGACAGCCATGTCCTAGATTCCTCACACAGACATATGCACACATATAGTGGTACACATTTCATTGCACAGAGAATTACATGCCAACTCTAGATTAATAGTGAACATTATTTATACTGCCCTAAGGCCTAAAATGACTTTTTGCTTTGGATTGGCCTTTTTGTGGACTTTTACATAAAGCTTATCTTTCATGTGTTAATGTCTATAGATACCCAGGTCTGTGTAGAGTAGACTTCTAAAAGTCAAGGAGTGTAATTCTAAGAGATATAATGATGTCCATGTATGCAAGTATAATGTGAAGACACAATGCAGAGCCACATGCTATGTACATGTATTAGAATAAAAGCATATTGAACTTTACAGTTCAAAGTTCAGAATGTTGACACAAGGTTCAAACAACCCTATATGAGCTGGCCTAGGCTCTGAGAAGATCTGAGACGCCCTTCTCTCAGTCCCATCCCCATCACAAGCAAGTTTGGTGGGGATGTGAGAGAGGGCCTTTTGGATGGCTGTCCCTAGACTCTGGAACTCCCTTCCAGGGAAACCAGAATGGCCCCCTCCTTGTCCTGCCATCAACAGGCTAAAACCTTTTTATTCAGACAGACTTTTAAAACAGTCTTTAAAGAAAAGGCTGGGGTGTTGTACTGTTTTTAATTGCATTTTATTCTTTTAACGTGTAATGTGTTTTAATGCTGTTAACAATTTAATTCTATTTTAATGCTCACATTTTGTATGTTTTTAATTGTATTGTTCTTTTAAATGGTGAGCCACTCTGAGTCCCAATTTTGGGATAAAGTGGGATATAAATAAATAAATACAAAGAGCACTGCCCTGCTAATCACCAATTGCATATTATATCCCACCACTACCATCCCGAGAAGATTCCTATGAAGATCAGACTATGCAATTTGACAGAATGGAAGGGGATCAAGGCAGGGCAAAAGCATGGCCTGCAGATAGATCCTAGAATCATAGAATCATAGAGTTGGAAGAGACCACAAGGGCCATCCAGTCCAACCCCTTGCCATGCTGGAACTCTCCATCAAAGCATCCCCAACAGATGGCCATCCAGCCTCTGCTTAAAGACCTCCAAGGAAGAAGACTCCACTACCCTCTGAGGGAGTGTGTTCCACTGTTGAACAGCCCTTACTGTCAGGATATTCTCCTAATGGTGACGTGGAATATCTTTTCTTGGAGCTTGCATCCATTGTGCCAGTCCGAGTCTCTGCAGCAACAGAAAACAAGCTTGCTCCTTCCTCAATATGACATCCCTTCAAATATTTAAAAAGGGCTATCATATCACATCTTAACCTTCTCTTCTATAGGCTAAACACCCCCAGCTCCCTAAGGCATTCCTCATAGGGCATGGTTTCCAGACCATTCACCATTTTAGTCGCTCTCCTGTGGACACGCTCCAGTTTCTCCACATCCTTTTTGAATTGTGATGCCCAGAACTGGACACAGTATTCCAGGTGGGGCCTGATCATAGTGGCACTATTACTTCCCTTGATCTAGACACTATAGTTTTACTGATGCAGCCTAAAATTGCATTGGCCTTTTTAGCTGCTGCATCGCACTGTTGATTCGTGTTCATGGCTCATGGTGGAGTTAATAGCAAAGCAAAAACAAAAATTGTTTTGCCAGTTAATCTGACCACTCAGTCTGGAATTTGTCTCTTTCCTGGCATCCCTGAGCAGGAAAAATCTGGGGAATGACTAACTTTAGATCCAAGATGGGGAAAATTCACCCTATAGGTTTCCTGCTGTTTCCTCTCTGCAATGTCCCAGACCCTACATTCCCCAGACTCCCACCAATTTTTTAAAAAATCAGTTGAAAAACCACACACACTCAAACAATGCCCTGAACACTGCCTGTGGTAGTGGTTTCAATGCCTGCCAAATATCCCCATGAAATTGGAAGTAGACTCCCAGTCATTTCCATAATGGTTTTTCAGCTGAAAATCCTGAGGTGTGGCTCACTGTGGTGGTAATAATTGCCACCCCTGGAAATCTGATTTCAGTGTGACACCTCAAGAACCAATCTTCCTCTATCATTTAGTAACAAATAGGACATTGGGAAAGTTACCATTTTTGGACTACAGCTTCCAGAACCCCCAGCCAGTGTCGCCACTGACTATGCTGGATGGGAGAGTCAAGGAGTTATACTTCCCCAAAGTAGCATTTATTTATTTATTAGATTAATAGTCTGCCTTTTTCCAAGCAGGACTCAAAGTGGCTTACAATGTAAGTTAAAACAAAACAAAAATTAGCTAAAATAATATGTAGGACAAAAGTTTACAAGGCATTAAACCATTAATCCAGTTAAAACACTGCTTTTACAACATTGATTTAGAAAGCAGTTTAAAAATGTATGCAGTACATATTATATATTAAAAACAGCAGGCTTAATTCCATGTCCATCTCCCCTATCAATCTACACTCATATCCAAAACACATTGCAAAAATAATGCAATTTGAAGCCGCTTTAACTGCCTTGGCTCAGTGCTAGGGAATCTTGGGAATTGTAGTTGATTGTGGCACTAGATCTTTGACAGAGAAGGCTAAATGTCTCACATAACTACAGTTCCCATAGCATTGAGCCAGAAGAATTAAAGCTGTCTCAAACTAGATTATTTCTGCAGTGTGTTTTGGACCACAGAGACAAATTTCTTCCAGTCCATGCTTTAACATATGTTTCTCCTATACAGAATTTTCTGATCTAACATTACAGTTTCCCTTTTGTTCATGCCTATTATTATCTTTCTCAAGGGAGTTAATAATGGAGGGGAGGGGAAATTTCATCAGATTCTAATACTGTTGTCATTCTTTTCATGGTGGTATGTTCTCACCCCTATGTCTTTCACTTCCTTGAATTCCTTATGTCCATAGCAAAAGCCTCACATCCCTTCTTCTGTGCCCTCTGCCATGCCAAGCTATAGCATAAATTAGTTCATCCCAGTATTTTTTTCCCCTGAGAACTAATATTATAAATTTCTTAAATCTGTATATTTTATTTTGAAAAAAAGTGCCAGGTTTTCCCCCAAAACTGGTCCAGTATAGAAATAACACATGGGCTGGTTCTTCCCTTTACCGCAAAATAAAGATGTTCTAGATTTTCAGTAAAATAGACTGTCATGCTCAATTTGCAAAGGCTGCATTTGAAAATCAAATGTCCATGACTCTCACTGAGCAAGTGTTGTGTTGCTCTCAAGGCATCAGTTTTCATAATAACACTTTTTGCATGTATCCTGCTATCATGTTGGAACTAAACCACTCTGACATCTCAGCAGTGTTGATATCATTTAGCTAGCAGGAAGTTATAAAGCAGTGAATTGAGATGAATGGATTTCTAAACTGTCATCTTGTATTTCATTTTGCATAATGCACTAGGGTATTAAGCTGCATTTGAAAAATGTTTAAAACTACTAAAGGACTGATGAGACCAGATCACTTGAATCATGCATGCTGAAATTGGAAGTAGGGGATGCGTATTAACATCTTCCTCTAGGATATAGTTTACATTTTCAACCACAGTCCATCATTCTATGTTTGGCTAATGTGTTAGAAGGGGCCTGAACTGGGATAGAATAAGATCTCCAAAACTATTCAAGATACTGCATATATGTTTAAAATGGCTTGAGCCACAGCAAAGCTAAGATTAAATAACCTACATCAGTTATCATCTTGATTCGAGATCCTTCTGCAGCAGCAAATGAGAATTTAAAAAGAGTCATATATCATGCCAAACTGGGCACAGCGTGATTCTGCCAATCCACTCAGGAGAGAATTTGCCATCTCTCAAACCATCTACATTTTTTCTTCCATTTTCCCATCCACAGAAGAGGAGCCATTATCTTGAGAGAGTTAGGTATTCTTCTAACATTATTATATTCAGATTTTTTTTTCATATGAGGAGCATTTTGTTCCCATCAAATTGGCTTCCATTGTATTGTCCAAATTGACAATTCTACCAATATAATATCACAAAATGGAAAACTAAGCTGAGGCAGAGATCCTATTTGAAGCTGTCAGAGTACAAAGCTCAACTAGCAAACTTGCACTGAAGATCCAGTGAAGGATGTTCCTTTTCCCATAACTTTGCAATCACTGCTGGATGGTTCCCTGGCAGGCAGTTATTGGCTATTTGGCTCAGGGGGCATCTGGGTGTTGAATAGCTGGGAGAGGTATTGCTTAAGAGGGTACTATATATCTTCTTGCACCATGTCAAAGAAAGTACTAAATTGGCATAAGTACTGGATACCCCAGTGTAAGTCACCAAGATGATTCTGGCCTGAGTTTGCCTACACATAAATATTTCAGTCTGGAAAGTCCATACTCAAATGGTTATTGAAATGTCACTTAAAGCAAAAGTTTCAATGAAATCTAGAATATTTTGAAGAAATCACCTAATCTTTTACTAGCTCAAGATGGTGGACCATTCTTGATCTCTATACCTCTCATCAGCCCACAGCCTCTCAGCAACTCTCTTCCTATTAGATCCTCCTTTACTTTCTCAGTGTATCTTGGTAACCCTCCTGCCATATCTGCAATAGTATTAACTGATCTTGTCTCATACTTCTGTCAGATGAATGCAGACCTTTGATTTCCAAGTTTTTTAATTTCCGCCAATGCCTTACAGAGAGGAGTTCATAAACTGGCCAGTTTGAACAAATGGGCAATTCTACTTACCAGAAACTTCTGGTTATTGCTCTGAATTGTTCTTCCAGACTTCTTTAGTCTGTCAGACACACTGCTTCTTGACTCAAAACTACAAAAGAACAACAACAAAAAAGACACTTTAATACACAGACATTTTCCATCTACTTCTAGTTAAACCTGCAAACAGTTCTGTACTTTTAATTGGTATAGATGTTGGACCTGTGGAAGACCCAGGAAATAAGACAAAAAACTGATAGCTTGATATAGTTTATCAGTAACCTATTGACATAACAATGCAGTGTGAACCAACTGGGGTTCTTTAGTTGAGAGGACTTGCTCACAAATAACCACTTAATCTGTTTTTTTCAAAACTGTTGAAGTAGTGCAATCCAGTGATATCAGATGACAATTGCCAAACCTTAATATAGCACATACTCTGGGGAAATAACTGTTTTAATAGCACCTCATGTTTCTTTGGGGTTATGACTCCATAGTTTTGCAAAGGATTGGATGGCTCTTCATTTGTTCTGAGAAACCCAGTGATAAAAAACAAACCAAACTCAGTGGTCTTTCTTGAGCCTGGGACCCTTACTCGCTGCATAATTGTTGTGCTATTGTTGTGCACTTGAGCTTCCATGGGTCCATCCTATGGAATCTTAGGGCGTTGTTGTTGTTGTTGCTTTTAATTTAATGAGGCATGATATCTAGCAGATAATTTTAGGTATTCCCTAACTTCACATCCTGAGATTACATAGGATATTGCCATGGTAGTTAATGTGGGATCATAGTAGCATGAAGAGGCCCAGATCATTTTCTCCTAGAGTCAGAGAACAGTAAGCCCACCTCTGATGGCATAAACCCAATTCTATATCCCCCTGTGTCAATATTTTTAAAACAATGTTTTTAAAACAATGGTAGAACTACAAATATAGAATTACAAATTACATGAGGATGGTGCTAAAAATATCACATTTCTCTCCTAAAGCATGGAGGCTCACATATTCCATGCTCTGACACTGTTGTGTGCATTCCCTCACCCTTGCATAATGTGGTGATATGAAACATGATAGATGCGTTCTTTTCTTTTCAAGAGAGAACTTGACATAAGGATATGTTTTTCAGCAATGTTTTCATGCCATGCAAGTCCATATGAAATTAACTGAAATTGCAAAAGAGCAGGCTTGACCATCCATTTCACTGGCCTCTTCCAGGAGGAATCTTCGGCACAAGCAGAGAACATATTCAGGGGAACATATCCAACTTTGGCAAAATAGAAGGGAGACAGTGCGGGATTGGGGGAGGATCTCCTGAAAGTTTACAAGCCAGATTGGGAATTGTGTAGCCATCCCAAAGATGTTGAACGGCAGCTCCCAGTGTAAATCAGTGCATGGAACCTCTTCTGAGAACAAAGATGTATGAAGCCATTTTCGTGTCATTTAAAAGTGGATAGTTGGCAAGAAGCTAATTAATTTATCCCCACAGTGGTATTGTTTTATATGGAATTGATTTCTATGTTGTTGCTTTTTATCAGCAAAAATAATATAAGCATGATGGCTGAAGAGTGAGGAAGATAGCAGAAACCCTTAAGTGTGCTTTCCTAGCAAATTATTCTAACCCTAATACTTTGCAAACCCCCAGGAGCATCCTTACATCTAACCACTGGGGTCTGGTGTTTTTGAATAATTATTTTCAATTATTTCTCCCTAACTTCCAGGGCTAGTTATTGTTTGACCCTACCAACAACTTGCATAAGGGCGTTGGACATCAATTTACATAAAAAGACGGCCTCCAATTTCCACCAATTTTATCCTGTAGCTGCAGCAGATACCTGTAACTAGAAATAAGGTTAGACACACTCACATGATGGACCACAACATATAATGACATTCAGCAGCATTTCTCATTATCTTTGTCCTGTTGCAACTATAGTAACAGACCTCTATCTGGGGCTACATCATACCATTGCTTCCAAATGCAGGTTGTACTCTTCTGAATAGTCTCCAAGCTCCAAAGAGAGAAATTTGTGGTTGGAGTACTTCATAATATGATGGCATAGTAGCAGCATGTCTGAATCACACTTATGGAAATGAGCAAAATGAAGGGAAGGTTGAACAAAATTAAGGTATGGGCAGCAAGATTCAGATGCAGCAGGAATCATTCCAGACAAGACTGATCAGGACCTTGGATAGGGCACTGGCTGAAAGGGTTTTTGGAGAGGAGAGAACAGATTCAGGGGAACATATCCAGCTTTGGCAAAATAGAAGGGAGAAAGTGCGGGGTGGGGGGGAGGATCTCCTGAAAGTTTACAAGCCAGATTGGGAATTGTGTAGCCATCCCAAAGACGTTGAACAGCAGCTCCCAGTATATCTCACCATTGGCTAGGGCTGGTGGCATCTGCAGCTCAACAACATCTAGAGTGCTAAACTTTGCCCACCCCAAAGATATAGAAGATGGTTGCACTAGTAGAGAAACTCCTTTGAATCTACTAGGCCAGGTAAAACCACCACCATGACAGTAGAGATCATTCTCAACGAAAGCCACAATTCAGAACACATAATAAAATGATAATATTCGGTGACTGGTAAAGAAGACAATCTATATGACTCTTGCCAGCAATGTGTGTAATTCTATGAATAATGGAACACTTCAAACAAGCATAAAGCATTTTTATGAGTACATTCCCTGTCACTAAACTATTTAAATACTGCAATGAAAGATTTAATTAGATCTGGCTAGAACAGAATTTCATTCTCATATTTAGATTGGAAGATGCTCTATGTAGCCCATCATATTTGTTAATGATTCATCTCAAGAGGAAAGTTGCAATTGCTTCAGCACAACATACTTGAATGAATGTTTTTAAACACTTTGTAATCGAGACTAATTTCACTTCCCTCCTTTTCACATTAGAGGGTGCTGGCTTGGATTACAATGAGGATTTTTAAACTGTATGGAGTGTTCCTCCTCTGGATCTGGAGCAAGCATTTCACAATGTAAGGCCAACGCAACAACTACCACTTTCCCTTAATGTGGCAGAACTTGTTGGTACTTTTCCTTCTTAATTCAATTCTTTATTACAACACTTTGAAGGAAATTAGCTTTGATTTTGACACGCCAACCCAACTTGGCCTACAGACAAAAGGAATTATGAAAGTAACTTAGACTTAGTGTTTATTATTGTACAAATTATATCCAGTTTTTAATCATAGTCCACAGAGGTGCTTATAGTTTTATTCAAATGTAAATAGACCCATTAATAATATTTATGTTGTTGTTGTTGTTGTTGTTGTTGTTGTTGTTGTGTGCCTTCAAGTAATTTCCAACTTTTGGCAACACTAAAATGACCCTATCATGGGGATTCCTGGGGCTGAGAGTATGTAACTTGCCCAAGGTCCTCCAGTGGGTTTTCATGGCCAAGTGGGGAATTGAACCCTGATCTCCAGAGTTACAGTCCAATGCCCAAACCACTATATCATGCTGGATCTTAATAATGTTTATTCTTTAAACAAAACCAAAAGCATTGTTAACCAAGGGGTGAAACAGATGGGCAGAAGGAAGCAACTTCTGGCTGCTTTGGAGGTATGCAGCCATGCCAAAGTGGTGCTCCATTTCTTAAGACTGGAGCAAAAAGGAGCCAGGATAATCCAACTCCTGGAGATGCTAGTTGGCCCCTGCATCCATGGCCTGCTTGAGAGTAGGCCATGCAGACAGAAGGTATCTGATTGCTCCCCCTGAAACAAACTTAGGCTGCTCTTTCATACCCATCTGCTCTGGCCCTAGGAAAAACAAGATAATATGTCTGATATCATCTTTGCCACCACCCCTCACTCTTGTCTCACTTTTAGATTTCTTCTTACAAAGCAGTTTATTGTATATGGCCAGAGATGTGCCTTCAGGTAGATTATCAGAAAGGTCTTGGCTGCCGGTTTCAGCTCTCCTCTGGATCCCTTGAGTCTTTTGGCCTGGCTTTTTGGCAGGGGCTTCTTTGTCCTGGCATCTGCCTCTGTCTGCCCCTGCCTGGAGAAGGAAAGAAGGCCCTTTATGACATGGCATCCCAGGATTCCAAATGACTTAAGAATTCATTTCTGCTGAGCTTGTCTCTTAGAGGTCCATCTAATAACCTTCCTCTGACTCCAAGGGCAACATTCCTGTCACACTTTGGTTACAATCCAAGACACATCATAACCGGAGATCCAGTTCTGATGCAAGGAAACAAAGAGCCAAAGGTGGTTAACATTGTTATAGACAAGTCAGGATTGAGGGCTGCCAGGAGTCAGTATATCTATCTAGTGAAGGATATGTTGTTTAGTGTGAGGAACTCTTTTAGATGGCCAGGATTTTATGATGCCCACTGGCTTCTGATTTGGATTAGAGTATTCAGGCTGTGGAGCCAGATGACTTATTCTGTCTATTGGGTGCTCTTGATCCACAGAGCCAAACTGCAGTGCTTTGCAAAGTATCAGTCGCATAAGAGGTAAGATACCCAAGACTGTCTGCCAGAGACCAAGGCTCAAGAAACCTACACTAACATATACTGACATGTTATGAATTCCAAAATATATAATTAATGTAAGTATACCTGTGTATAATTTAGACTAGGTATCATTAAACTCAATGGAAATTACGGCTAGTTCACCACTCTGAGATAGAACTGTTTCTTTAACTCATCAGGGTGTTTTTGTTTCTCTTATTGCATTTGCTAGGAATAATGCTGTTAATTTTAGCTGTCTGCCATTGCTGTTATTATTGTTGGTCCAGTACAGACGGCCCTTCCAGGGCGGCCTGCACTCGCCCCTTTCCGCAGAGGACTGGGGCCAGGGCAGCCTCACTGGCAGCCCAGCGGCCCCAATAAGCTGTTTTTCAGGACCACAGAGAAGCAGCAAAATGCTGCTTTCTCATTGTCCAGGAAGGGGTGTCCCTGGGGCTTCATGCCCCCTGACACCCTGAATGCCGTAGACAGCTGGCACACACTAGGGTTAGGCACTGTGTACTTGGTGTGTAGTCCCTAACCCTAGTATCACTGCCAGGATGGCGTCCAGTTATTTCCATTAACAAAGCTTGTCTTTCCTTTCTTTCCCTTCTTTTTCCTTCCCCCATTGCTTTCCTTTATACCCTACTTTATTCCTTTTTAAAATTCCTTTCTGTATCAGTAGAGCCAATGTGGCTTAGTGATTAGTGATACAACTCTAGAGACCAGATTTCAATTTCACATTTGGCTGTGAAACCCACATTTGGGTAAGTCGCATGCTCTGAGTCTCAGAGGAAGGCAACTGGAAAACCTTCTCAGAACAAATTCTGCCAAGAAAGCCCCATGATAGGTTTGCCTTAGAGTTGCCATGATTTGGAAATGACTTGAAAGCACACTACAACAACAAAATCAATATTTAGACTGTAAAACTGTGGACAGGATTTTGTCTTTGGCTGGCATCTTGTGGCATACAATAGCAAAACACCTTGATATATCTTTATGTAGTCATTGTAGAGGGAGGAATCTTCTGATGTGACCTCCCGAAGCATGACTATGTATTGACTATGTAGTGGCCAGAGGAAGCTGAGGGTGGCCAAGAAACAACTGGCTAGGTACTTATAGTTGGATGCAAAATGGCAACATGATCTTCTGGTATATTTGGAGGACCCTTGGGATGTCCTTGAGAAGACTTCTGATGTTGCTCCTACACCTATGATGTTGGCCTGCATTGGCCTCCCCCAGAGACTAAATTGCCATGCTGAGGGCACTGCAGGAAGGTGAAACCTGCAGGAGGAAAGAAGGGGGACAGAGTAGAGTTCCAGCTCAGTTGAACTTTATATTGCTCCTTCCCATACAGAATCTTGACTTTTTATTGTACTATAGAGTGTAGGAGAATGTCATCTCTTTTCCCCAAATCACACTGGTAGTTTCTTACTGTTGTTGTTTAGACAAGTTAGTTTTTTTCTTTCTTAATGAAAATACTTTTGTATGCATTTTCCTCATTGACTACATAGCATGTTTGTGCAAAATTTGCAAAGATAACGAGACCAGGGTTCAAATCCTCCCTCAGCCATGGAAACACACTGGGTGACCTTGAGTGAGCCACACTCTCTCAACCTCAGTGGGATGCAAAAGCAAACTACTTTTCAACAAATCTTAGTAGGAAAATCCTGTGATAGGGTTGCTGCCAGTGGGAAATGACTTAAAGGTATGCAACAACAACAAGCACAATTTGCAAAGTTAAAACATTTTGGGCTGTGAATATTTGTTTGTGTTTAATTCTAAAAGAAAAAAGAAAAAATGAAAATCTGATTATTGTGATTTCTTCCCAGTGATGGCAATATATATGCACATACTTTCATTAATAGCCCAACAGGTTATTAACTGGATAACTTTGTAGTACAAAAAAAGTCTGTTCATTTGAATTTCTTTCCCACCAATATTAGAGTGCCTTGTGTGGTTTCTAAGGAAGAGAACTGTGCCATCCCACACATATATCTACTCATAAATAGGTGACATTGAGTTCACTATGAAAGTGTGTAATTGGGCTGCAATTTTATGTACGCTTACCCTGAGAGCAGTGATGTAGACTTGAGTAAATTGACTTGGACTCAAGTCACTTCAGTGAATTGATTTGGATTTGATTCGGCAAAAATCACACACTAACTTGACTTGAGACTTCTATATTTTTAGTAACTGACCTGCTGCTGCCTTTATTTTGAGCAGGAGGCAAGACCTGTCCCAAAGTGCAGGGCCCATTTCTTGGAAGGGAACAGCAAAGGGTTTGAAGCAGAAGGATCCTTCTAAAGCTTTATATAAACTCCTCTGATGGGCAGTGGGCACAGGCTGACAAGCAGATCTCAACCCCATTGCCTAATACATTTGCTGTTCACTCTGAGAAATACACAACACCTCTTTTTTTCTCTCTTAAAAGTTGGCTCCCTGACTTGAGACGTGACTTGAGATTTGAAAGTAGAGACTTGAAACTTGACTTGAGACTTGGAGTAAAAGATTTAAATACATCACTACCCGAGAGTAACTGCAGTGACATAATCAACGTGACTGTCATCATTTGATTGTTAGTATAATATAGCATAATATAATATAATACTTGTATTGAAAACAAATTATAAGTGTTGGAAGTGTAGAAGAACACAGACAACATAGATAAAACCATCTGTCAAGATCTACCTTCTTCCTTCCTTCTGGGAGAATGTTACTATACCAAGTAACTTTTTAAGTAATTACATTTAAATTCTACCTTTAAATTTACTCTCCTTATTTAATAATCTCTTCCAGGGTTGAATTCTAGTATTTTTTTTAAGATTCAGCCATTCTGATTAGCTATAGCATGGCTGGTACGTCCATGTGATTATAAATGGTAAATCTATGTACTTCTCTTATGAGAAACAGCAGATTGGGCCTTTGCCAGATCTGGCCAGAAAAAAAGAGAATCGTCTAGCATCAGAGAAGACATTCTTTAGAGAATTTTAATCTGATATGAAAACTATTTCTTGGACTAAATGTGGAATTTTCTTTTAAAAGATTAGAAAGGACTTATTAAAGGATGATTATGATTAAAGGATTAGAGAAGAATTATTGAAATGATTAACAGAGAATTGTAAGAAATACTTTGAGCTGACAGGAATAGGGAGCATATTATTTATTTTAAATATTTTTCAACTTGAAGGCAAACAACACTCACACACAGTTTACATGCACCACTTTATAAATGTAATAAACTTTCAATAGCATTTTAAAAGGAAAAAAATAATAATATTGTAAAAACAAGACCATTAAAATATATGGAAGTATCTGGTTTTCAGCATGGCATCATGGTTTGAGTGCTGGACTATGTCTCTAGAGACCAGAGATTGATTCCCAGCTCGGCCATGAAACTCACTGGGTGACCTAGGACAAGTCACACTATCTCAGGGGAAGGCAATGGCAAACCTGCCCTGAACAGTCTCACCAAGAAAATCCCATGATAGATTCGTCTTAGGGTTGCCATAAGTCGGAAACAACTTGAAGACACACAACAATGACAAAGCTGGTTCTGGACATCTGGTTTTATTTAACACATGTGTTCTTTAAGATCATGTTATGGCTTTTATTTAGATTTCTTTAGACCCATAGCCAGGAATTACATTCATTTGTGCAACTGATTCCAATGATTGTATTGTTGTAACCCGCATTATTATTATTATTATTATTATTATTATTATTATTAGCAGCATTCTTGCTGTATGCAAAGGGAGCAGAGTAAGCCAGTTTACCTCTGGAAGTAGTGGGAAGCCCACAAAAGGAAGGAAGGAAGGAAGGAAGGAAGGAAGGGGCTTCTTTAGGCCATTTTGGTATAGCATCTGTTGATGGAGTAAATTCTTGCAGTCTTCAGAGCCAGATCTGTGAGCAACTAGCTGGATGAACGGCAGAGACAAAAGAAACACTGAGAGAAGCGGATCTGCATGAGAGGAACAAATTCTTTGGAGTGGAAAGTGTCCTTTTGTATTAATTAAGTAGTTCTAAAGGCTGCATACACAGAGAATTCTACTGTACATCTGACAGCCTCAAGAACCATCTCAAAGACAGCCACAATACCATCTACAGGAAAATGTGTCCTAATCTTGTAATAATTGGATTGTCTGAACAGTTTGAGGACCACTTCAGCAGGCTGTCAGCTTTCCCATTTGAAATCCCTCTTCCAGGGTTCCACACTAAACACACACACATATTTCAAGTGCAGCTTCTCTCCTTCATTGCTATTCAAACTCTGAGACTTCTGGTGATAATCAGTTCATTAGCTAAGCTTACCAGGATGACCCTTGTGTCCCCTTTCAGTTTTTTGTTGCAAGCTGGGTGTTCATACCGAGCATATTCATGCTTCAGAAGAAAGCCAGAGACATGGCATGAAAGAATTCTGAAGGAGTTCATCCACTGCATAAAGACCCAACCCCTTCCTTCAGGTTCACAAAGGTAAGAGGTAAATCACTGGGAGAAGGACAGAGTCCTCCAAATCATACAGTCCAAGGAGAATAATGATCAGCGGTGGGAGATGTGGGTGCCTTTCTCAGCAAAAGCAGCAGCTTGAAGTTCTTGCTGGGTTATGCCATCTTCTGTTCATTAAGGGGATATTCAATATGCTTTTTTCCCCCTAGTGCCATGTTATCTGCTTCAACCCTCTCCCACTTGATTTAACAAGGATTGCATTCTTTTTCCTTCCCACAGTTTAAATCTTAAAAATTAAGGAACCATCTGGGCACTTCCATGTCATTGAGGGGTGCCAATCTGTTCTAGGTTTCAATCTGAAGGCACAATCAAAGGTGCTGTTCTTCACACTTCAAATAGGTTTAAGCACCTTAGATCATGCCTTTTTTAAAAGTTCAGATTAAAAACTGGGTTGCCTCCACTGACATAGGGAGCATCTACACTGTAGAAATAATGTAGTTTGACAACACCTTAACTGCCATGGTGACATCCTACAGAATCCTGAGGTACCAGTACTCTTTGGCAGAGAAGACTAAACAGCTTATAAAGCTGCAAATCCCAGGATTCCATAGGACAGAGGTACTGCGGTGGTGTCAAACTGCAGTATTTCTACAGTGTAGATGCACTACTAGACACCACCAGCTACCACTAGAAGGAGGCTTGGACTCCATCTGAGGGGGGGAAATGGTACACATCTTGAAACTGTTACTTTAAAAAATTCTTTAGATATTTAGCTCTCCTTGATGTGCTCCTTATTAAAATGATAAGTCATGATCCTAACCTCTGCTGCACTGGTGACATTGTTTGTGTGCATGCACACACACACTGCTACTGTTGTGTGTTTTCGAGTCATTTCCAAATTATGATGACTAACAAGAACCAATAACAAGGTTTTCTTGACCAGATTTCTGGACATTGCACAGCTAAATAAATCGTCTTACTGTTGCCAAATTCAATTTGAATTCAGGATATATCCAGATTTTATCACACACATTTTTTGCTGCTGATGCTGCCAGGCATGTGCATCCCAGGTAACATCTGGCTAGAATCCAAGTTAAGCAGGCCAATTTTAAAATCCAGGAGCTTTCCGGCTTTGAACATCGGCCAGATGAACTCAGATTCTGGCCGGATGTTACACAGGATGCACGTGCCCAGTGGAGTTGGTGGCAAAAAGTGTGCGATAAAATCTGAATGTATCTCGAATTCGAATTGAATTCGGCAGCGGCAAGACAATTTATTTAGCTGTGCAATAAGCCCTACATAATTTGCCATTGCCTTCCTCTGAGTTTGAGAGAGTGTGGCTTGCCCAAGGACACTCAGTTGGTATGCTTGGCAGATCAGACATTCAGATCCAGGTGTCCTAGAATCCTAGTCCAATACTCAGACTACTGCACTACACAAAGGTATACAAACTATTCTACTTTTGTTGTATTCCTTCCATGAAACTTTTTTCTACTGCTGATGCCAGCTTTTCTCCTGTGGCTTTCTATACTCACCAAGATTTCATGAAACTATCCCAAGATCTCTCTTCCATTTGATCTAGAGATTTACTTGCCTTTTGAGATATGCCCTGCAAAATTAAAATGGCTGTACAGCCTTCTGTGCAATGGAACCACCACATGTTCATTATGATTTGTTTTCTCTTTTCCTCTTAATGTTATTATCCTCAGAAAAAAGAGAAAACTCAATGAGGTAGGTCAGGGTCAGACACAGGTCCAAAACACACTGCAGAAACAAACAAACAAATAAATAAATAAATAATAGTTTATTTATACGGATCTGTAAATTTACAGAGCACTTTACATAATGACAGTCAAATGCAATTAAAAGCCTGTCTAAAGGAAAACAGATTATGAAAATTAAAACATCTTAAAATGAAAATAAACAGTAAACTGTAAAACAAGACACAACACAAAACAATCCAGTTTGAGACTGCTTTAACTGTCCTGGGTCTAATGCTAGGAAATTCTGGGAACTGTAGTTTTGTGAGATATTTAGCCTGCTCTGCCAGATAGCTCTGGTGGCACAACAAACTACAGTTCCCAGGATTCCCTAGCATTGAGCCAGGGCAGTTAAAGTAGTCTCAAACTGGATTATTTCTGCAGTGTGTTTTGGGCCACAGTGATTCTGCCAAAATCACCTAGTCAATTTCATGGCCGAATGGAGACTAGAATGGTCAAACCCCTATCAAAACTCTAACCACTACACCACACTCAGACATACATTAGGAAGTGAAAATACATTAGGAAGTGAATGCAGCTGGTGCTATGGAACTCTTCAGGCTAGAATCCTAAATGTTGGGTGTTCAGAATCTTCCTGTCCCTATGGAAGTAATGCAATTCTTGGATGCAGTTCAAATTATTCAGGAGGATTCTCATACAGAAAATTTCTTTACTTACTAGGGTCAAGAAAAGCATATAAACTTACACAGCCAGCAGTTCTAAGAATTTATAGTCCCATGTCTCTTTCAGCTGCTCTGTGATGCTTGGTTCTGCACTCCATGCTAGTTTCCTGGTTTTGCAATACATCTGTAACAAAACATGAAAAATTATGTCAGCCCTGTATTAGCATTGGTTGTTATTTTCACCAGAGTTGAAGAACTATAAGCATACATAGGGCTGCCCAGGGAATGAGAGCAGAGGGCTGAATCAATGGGCTCTCCAATCCCACAAAACCTAGACCTTCACCTTGGCTTCTTGTGTAATTGTCCCCAGGTCCACCTTGTGCATTGCTCATCAGAATCTTCCACATGTCCAATAGGCATTGGGCTGGGCCTCCAAGACCTTATCTGTCTCAGGTCCCATAAACCTCTGAGCGGCTGAGACATCTTCAAGCTTCCTCTTAATACTGAATAACCTCAAGCCAGCCTTGTTATACTTTATTTTTCTACATACATTTCCCACCATTCTCCCACAACTGAGAGTTAGCATTGCTCAGAACTACAAGAAAAAAACTGATTCAAATGAGTGGGTTGGTGTATGTGTGGAACAAAACCAAAGAGTTACAACAAAATGTAATTTAGAAAATATTAAAAGCTGGCCAAATGTAAAACAACCTTTTGCATGTTGATTAAAAAATACAGCACCCTCACATTAAAAAAAAAATCTTCAACCAGTGGTTTAGGAAAGGCCTGCTTGGGTTGTTGTTGTTTTTTTTTTTTAAAAAAGAGTATTTCCCTGCTATTGGAGCAACAACAGATTGGGGGACACCATAAACTCCACTGAAGTGCAGTTCCATAGACTGGGAGCTGCCACTGAGGAGCTCCTTTCTTTCTCCTTTCCACACCAAATGTGCCTGGGAGGGTGGTGGGCCAGAGAAAATCAGAAAAAATGGACAAATGCATATCAGAAAACAAAAGGCAGAATTTTCTGTCAGATACGAGGGGGTATCCAAAAGTTTGTAGTTGTTAACTTATCTCAATGTAGTCACTATCTAGATTTATGCATTTTTCCCAGCGTATCTTGACCCTCCAAATACCTGATATTGTAGAAGCTTGCAGATTGCACCTGATGAGGATTTTACACTTTAGTCACTTCTGGCAGAGCCAGTCACAAAAATAAAGGACGCAATGAGCTGATTTTTCTCAGCAATGTGCACTTAGGGACCAAGGATGACACTGACAAAATTTCATCAATATGCCATTATAACCTCCTGGTGATAATTATTACTTTACGATACCCCTCGTAAGGCGCAATCTGCAGACTTTTACAATATATTTGGAGGGTCAAGATATGCTGGAGAAAATGTATAAATCTAGATAGTGACTACATAGAGATAAGTTAACAACTACAAATCAAAGCAAACTTTCTGTCAATTTTTTTAAAGTGATCATTCAAACTTTTGGATACCCCTTCGTATGTAACTATGTAACCACCTCAGTTATGTGTCTGTGTAGTGACTCCCAACCCACCTACCCCCCCCATCCCTACTTATTGGGCAGCAGCTGCTGTGATTGACAGGAGTCTGTTCCCCTGTTGATCGGGAAGCAGCTGATTGACATTCCCACTCCTTCCTGTGAGTGATTTCCATTGGGACATGCAGAAGCAGGGTCCCCATCACAATTGCCCTTCACACCAGGGACTGTTCACATGAAAGTGTGTGGAGACATCAGTCAACTGCTTCCTGTCGACAGGGGAACAGACTCCCATTGATCACAGCCACTACTGCCCAGTAGATAGGGATTGGAACACTTTCACAGCCCCTATGTACTCTCTAAAGCTGTAAATATATAGAAATCATAAATATGAAGCATTCATGAATATGTCACTCTAGGTTACATAGTCATAACAGCCTTAGTGAATTCCAGCCATCATCTTTCAGATATTTGTCTGAAAGATGTATCTATTATTTGTATTTGTAGCTATTATTTCTGGCTACTTTTTGTATCTGCATCTATTCTTTGTGACTTTTTTATATCTGTATCTGTATTTGTGGTTATTTTTGGTTAAAAAAAATGAACCTAGGAGTGCTCTGAAACTGTATTCACAATGCTGATTCAGAATCTGAGCATGTGTTTAGGATTACCCTGGGGATCATTTTAACCAGGGGAAACTGGTAAATTTATATTTGCCTTGGGCAGATTAGCCCGTTTGTGAATTAAATGAAAACCTTATATAGTTCTGAATCCAGACTATCCAAAAATACTGTGGCTGAAATCCTGAATGTCGAGACAGAATATAATATTCCGCCAGGTAGAACACTGTCTCCCCTCTTTCAGGACTCAGCTTTTGCCTCCCTCTACAACATAACTTTTTAGTATCCAGGAGAGGAGAGGAGAGGAGGGAAAGAAGCATCTTGCTATGTTCCCGTAGCTGGACGCGAAACAAAACCATCATTCTCAGGACCTGTAGAGAATACCTGACCACATAGGGACATGGTTGGAGACTTCTTCACTATCAAGTACTATCAACCATTCACTAAATGGCTATGTCTGTGTCTGTGTAAGCAATGGGTGAGTTTCAAGGGATGGGATCATTGCACAAAGCAGGGAGCAAAAACTTTTCCTTCACAATGACCAAAAAAGTAAAACATGGGTGTTGTGCTGGCATAGGTCAATAATAAGGTGCCTGCCGCTCTCTCACTGTATGAGCCTACCTGCATTGCAAATTCCTTTTTCTCAATACCACTACCATCAAAGGGACATTTGGAGACGATGCCTGAGAGTGTCTTTTCAGTAGCTGCCCCAAAACTGTGAAATTTGTTCCCACAAGAAGTTAGTCTGGCCCTGCTTTGCTTCTTTTCCTCTGGCAAAGACCTTATTTAATACTTTGGGGTATTAGCTGGTTGTTGCAGAAGGGTCTTGAAATGGTGGTGCTATACTTTTATTTTCATTGGTATACATTAAATGTTTTTTAAACTTTTTAAAATTAGTTCCATTTTAATAGGATTAATTTCAAACTTTCTAGTTTAAACTTTTAAACTTTTAAACTATATGTTTCAATCTTTGTTGTTAGCCTAAACAATGCTTAGTTATGGCCCTAACAGTCAGACTCAGCTGATAGTTTCAGTTAGCAGTAATATATATATATATATATATATATATATCTTTTAATTTTAAAACATCAGAAACATCAGGGACAGAAAACTTTGATTTTAATGTCAGAAATAGGAGTGCAAAGCCATCTCACATTACATTATCATTTAGGTACATCCTGCATAGAAACTTTCATTCATAAAATATGTATAGCTGTATAAGACAATGAAACATCAACCACAGTACAGACACAAATATATATATGCACCATTATTCCTAATTAAAACTATGTCTACAAGAAGTGATGGTCTTAGATTAATCCAGTACTGTTTCTCTTCCAGTTGCCCAGCTGAGCAAAAATGGCTACAAAATCTTTAATCCTCTCATCAGCATCAACATCAATAGAAACATGAACATGGCTAATGTAACATGCCCTGCCTAGCTTCTGCTCTCATATACTGGACTGCTGAAGAATATATATAGACAGAGTAAAGGGGAGAGAAAGTTTCTTTCTGACATTTAAAATGATCTGGCTGGAAAGGAGAAGAACTTTTAATGTACTTGGGAAAACGTGTTGCATGGACACCTCCTAGTAATAACCTTTGGTAACACAAAGTTTTGGAACATTACTTTTGTGGAGGACAACTGGTAGAATCCACCAGTTGGCATGGCCAATGGCCATGCCAAGAGTCCTCTAAAGCCAACAGCCATGCTGGTTTGTTTGTTTGTTTGTTTGTTTGTTTTTTGGAGTTGTTGGAGTAAGTAACTACTCTAAACTCTGTGGTCCAGACAGTCAACATGGTATAATGGTTTGAGTGTTGGACTCTGGCACACCAGAGTATGAATCCTCTCTCAGCCACAGAAACCCCCCTGGGTATGCTTGGGAAAGACACACTCTGGGATCACCATATATTGGAGTGGAGTTAAAGGGACATAACAACAGTTCACTTCACCTTTATTACATAGACCAGCAGAGGAATAACAACAGTGGTAATGAAGGAAAGAGCACCTAAAGAGCTGAGGTGAACCAGGGAAACCAAATTAATTCAAAAGTAATGAATTGTTTAAAATGTGCGCCATTTGACATAAATGTAACAAAATCCAAAATCCACAATTAGGTTGTTCAACACAGCACCAGAGCTCTCTGACAGAAAAGGCTAAATATCTCACAATTCCAGAATTTCATAGTACTGTGCCATGGCAGTTAAAGCAGTGTCAAACTGGATTATTTCTGCAGTGCAGATACAGCACATATTTACTATTCAATTTTCTGTCCATAATGCCTAATAAAAATTTTCTAGTGAGACTACAAAATCTACCTTAATTTTTTTAATTAACAGGTAAATCTTTAACTAATAATTTTTCACTTTCTTAGAAGTCCACCACATGTGGAGAAAAAGATCCTTGCTTATCTTGACAACCCCAGTATCAATTTGACATTTTGAGAACTTATTTAGGGTTAGATAGAATCTATATATCATCTTAAATTTTTTTTCTTTTAAATGGGCTACTCAAGTAAATTTTATATCTTTGGTCCACATTTCCCTCCATACACCTATTTGCACATTATGTCGAAAATACCATAGAGAGAGTGTTCTGTTTTATTTTATTTTCTAAAATAGACAGGCAATCATGTCAGTTCTTACATCAAGACTGAAGCAGCACAGCACAGACACAAGTTTATAACCTCAGTGTAAAACTAAAAATGCATCACGGAAAAACTAGGCCACTAGGCCAAACCCCAGGGACATACCGGGCCTAAAAGTCCTCTCAAACACCTTGTGGAAAGCACAGACCCAACACAAATGACTTCAAAAGGACACCAACCATTAATAGTGTCATTTTTAAAAATCTACACATCTAGATTTATTCCACTGAGATTATATGAGTAACAGCTGCACAAGTTGACTGAATACAGTCACATTCACAGTCCACATGTGCCAGGCTTTGCATAAATGAGCAGTTTCAGCAATTATGATTTGCCAAAAAAAGTCTTCAAAGCTGTCTCACGTTTAATAACAGATGTGACATCCCTATATTTAGGCTCTAATTTATTTCTATACTGGGCAGCAGCATACGGAAAACACATTGAAAGCACATTGAACATTTGCAAAATCCATTTGCTCAGAATTTTTTTTTTTTTTTTAAAAAAAGAAATCTCAGGGCACATATTGGAGCCTGTGTTAGTCTGATTAAATTGTTTTAAATGGTGAGAGAACAATTCCAGGGGTTGATCAATGAGCTTATTGACCAATGAGTTGAACTATGAGCAGAATTTTACCTATGAGCTATAAACATTTCCCTTCATTTTTTTAAAAAAAAGTATCAGATAACAATACTGCCATGTTTTTGCATATTAAAATTTGAAGCATACGACAGAAAAGATATCTGTTGCTAAAGTTTTTTTTAAAAAAATCATAATGGACAGGCTAGGACTGCTAATGCAGCCCGGATACTTTGTCCGTCTTGGGAAAGCCAAGCCTCATTTTAAACTGTAAAACAGCAAAATACCCTCAGACACACACACCTGCTGCCCGCTGGCAATGAAATGGTTGCATTGAAGGAGAGCTATTAGTGCTTAACTATCTTGTCCACGTCTGCTGAATGGAGACTGCACCAAACTGGCTCAGACTGGTATACCTCCTATGGTGAAGTAGTGTTCTGCCTACATACCATGAGGTGCCCCGATCTATGATGCTATGGAAATATGAGCAGAGATAGAGTGTTAAGGGCAATGCTTTGGTTTTTTGGGGGGGAGGGGGGGAGCTCTTTGGCTCTAGTTCATATAGGTGGAATTCAGAAATATATCCATGTTAGCAAACATAAGTTAAACTAATATAATAATAATAAACTAATAGAGAGTGGTTTGAGCATAGGACTAGAATTCTGAGGACCAGGGTTTTAGCCATGAAAAACCCAATCGATGACCTTTGAGAATTCATACTCTCTCAGCCTCAGAGGGTGTCAATGGCAAACCCCTTCTGAAGAAACATTCCAAGAAAACCCCATAATGGGGTCACCTTTGGGTTACCATAAGTTGGAAACAACTTGAAAGGAACACAACAATAGCAACAAATTTAAATACAAATACATGTGTCTTAGTCATTCTCAAAATGCATGACATTTTGGAATTCCTCCTGAGCAGAAGGTTGACATGTAGGGGATGTCCTGGAAAAAGAGGATGCCTGGACACCCTGAATTATAGTGCTATGAAATCTCTCAGCTGGAAAAGTATCCTCTGGTGTCCTGAACTAATCATACAAACCACAAGATTCCACATGATGCTGCCATGGCATTTTAAGTGGAATCATAGAGTGCTACAATGATGTAATGTGAAAGGACCCTAGATGTAAAAGGACCCTTTCCACATATTGGAAAGCCTCTCCTTATGAACTGTACACAAAAATCTCTTCAAACAGAAAACAACTATGTTCAAGACAACTTTTATAGCTACAGTATTTAGATACGCCCTAGCTCATCCTCCCTAAATTAAATAACACTTTCCCTTCAAATTATCTTAATCAGAACTACTGCTGATTGCATATTTTTCCCTCTTCCAGTCTGCTGCATTTATATCCATAACTGACAAACTTTTATGCATGTCTGCTTTTAGAGATGGCAGAGTGATACTGTTTAGCTTTCTGGGTTGAAGAAAGACAGATTTAGTTCATTCACAGCCATAAAGAGAAACATAATGACCTCCTTGGGATGATGTGTGTGTTTGTGCACGTGCATGCATGCAAATTCTTCCAGTGAAAAGCATATTGGATTACTGTCAGAGGTCAGCTGTGGTATGAGCAGGTGCAGAAGCATTTTCAACTTCTAAATGGTGAGGCAAAGGGCCAGTGGTATCACATCAGAATCCATGTGGTGCCTTACCTCAGTGTGTGCTTTTCCCTAAAGACATATTCTCCCCATATAGAAAGGAAACATATCAAGGGAAATGTTGGCTGCTCTACAAGCTGTGGATGCCAAACAGTGATATTGCATAGCCAGGTGTGGCTAACCTGTTGTCCTTCAGATGATTCTGGACACAACTCCCAATCCTTCTGATGGTTTGCCATCCTGGCTGCCATTTATAGGAGTTGTACAGTAGTTCAAATCAGATTGAATGTAACAGATTGCCAACTGCTAGAACAGGCAATATTCACAGAATATTGGCTGGATAGGTGTATGCCCAGCAAATAATCACTATCAAAACTCAGATTAATAAAAGCTATAACTTCAGCACATTAGCTATAGTCACTCGCTTTCATGGTAAAATTTTGGCAAATAACTATGTTTCATGTCTGCTGTAAGGGGGAAATTGACCCTTTAAGATTCATTTTTGAGTCTGTAACTTTAAAGTTGTGGGGTCAGTTTATTTAACAACAGGGCACACCCCAAACAAGCAGCCAACTGTACACAACTGTATCCAGTCAAAAGATTGCAATGGCAGCAACTGAGCAACAAAAGGCTGTGTTTGTGTTGTGTGCCATCAAGTCAATTCCATCGTACGATGATCCTAAGGTGAACCTATGATGGGATTTTCTTGGCAAGATACACAAATTTACTAGTAAGGGGCAAAAACTATTTTCAGATTATTATTGTCACCCTTGTTTCTTCTATTTTACATTGAGGTTTTAGCTGGTGTCCCTTCACAGCAGAACATGTCAGACAATATTTAGGACATGACTCAAAATTTCATAACTTATCTTGAAATCACTAAGAGCATACAACATTTTCTGTGTCTAAGCAGACATTTTCTTCAGCATTTTCTACCTTACTTCAGCCTTATGGTCACTGTCTGACCTTTCTCCTTTTTTTCTTTATGAAAGGGGGCCAATATATGCCACCTGCCATTAAAGTTTTTAATGCTAAGACAGTTGTACAATTGCTGCATGCCTCTGCTATTTAGATTGGGGAAATAACATCAGAGCCAGATAGTCTGCAGGCTAAAATTTTTAGGGCTCTCTTTCAAATCCCCAGATGTATTCCTAAGGTAGTTTTACTGCTAGAAATAAGGGAATGCCCTCTACTGACCAGGGCTTGATGGCAGTTAATTTTGGCTTAAGGTTAATATTTTTAAACTGGGCACAGGTTTACTTTTCTATCTCAGGTTGAATACTTAAGCCACTGATCCAAGTTTGTTGCCGAAAAAGCTGCTTCAATTGATCTGTCATCATCCCTTCTTTTACATCTGGGTTGTGACACTACTCTCAGATCAGTAAAACAAAGACTGTGGGATATTGCTTTTTCTGATCTTCGAGCTTGTTCACACTAATACTGCTCACTGAGCACATTGAGTATACAGTATGTCAGGCATTTTCATCTAGCCAAGTATTTAAAGAATTTTACTGTTGATAATTATCATAGACATTTTATTGAGGCCAGAGGTAATGCTTTCCCCTCCAGAATACTTTCAGTAGATTTGCTGGTGTTCCTTATACTGCAAGATTACGTCCCTGCAGCAATCAGAAAGTAGAATCCATGAAGCACATTCTTTTGCCTTGTGGTTTCTACAAGCAAACTCGACAACACACGATTAATCTATTATTGGTGAATCTACCAGGAAAATTGGCCCAATTCTATATCAAATATTTATTAGAAGATAAGATTCCCAGTGTGACCTTGATGGTTGCCAATTCTTGTCCGAGGTAGTTAGGATCAGAGAACAGCTAACTTCTGTACAAGGGGAAAATGTTTGAAATGAACTCTCTGTACGAATTGACTAATTGTTCATTGTGCTTTTAATTTATTTTATATGTTGTAAATTGATTTTATTGGATCTCTGGACCATAATAAAGAATTGATTGACTGACTTTCTGACCTTTCTTCTTTGCTGCCATCATTTGCTCCTTTAGTAAAATTGCAGATTAGTCCCTCCAAAGGGGAGAAAGCATCCAGCAGACATTGAGCTGTATAAAAACTTACAATCATGATGCTCAGTGAAACTATACAGAGCTCTGACAACCTCATGATATTACTTATGCTGGAACAAAGAATATGACCTGGCAGTCTATATAGCAGTTATGGATTTGTAGCAGAGTTATGGATTTCTAACTGTTCCATTTTCAGTAAGATAACATAGGGGCTGCACATACAGCCCCTAAGAAGTGGTGGGATGCTGCCCCTTTCCTAGGAAGATCAGGACCACAGCAGTCTAAATCTGTGACTCCAATCCAGCCTTTAAGGGTGCAAAAAGGAGCTGCAAAAAGTGGCTCCTTTTTGTGCCCTCAAAAGGGCACCATAGCTGCATTGATGAAGTTTTACAGCACTTCTTCAGCACTGCATCATATAAACAAAGCATCGGAGAAGCCCCATGATATTGCAGGCTGTGTGGAGCGGCGCATGGCATCAAGGCGCCTGGGGGCAGAGTTGGGCATGTGTCATGAGGACACTACACCCCGACTCCACCCTCATGCTGGCCTTAACGGCCAGTGTGTACAGGGCCATAGTATTAGTGTAAGGCTATATAAATGCTCCTTAAGTCCATCTTAGCAGCAAGCAGCTATGTGGAGCAATGGAGAACTGTTCAGCTGTCAATCGGGGTGCAAGAAGGAGGATATTTCTAGCTCTTCCCACCAGTGAACAAGGTTGTGACAAGCCCTCTCCATCACAGCTTTGTTCTCTGATGGGGGAGACTGGAAACATCAGCTGAACAGAACTCATCTGCTCAGTTTGGCTGCTGGCTTACATTTTATGCATGTGTATCTAAAGAGCTGTTGTGGCTTCCAGAAAGAGAAAAGAAGAGACAGGCACAGCTCCACAGTGCCTAGGTTCATCAGCTGAGGAAAATCCCTCACTCCATCCCAATTTGTCACTGCTGTGGCCTAAAAGGGAGAGAACAGCAACCTGTATCTGCTGGATGTAATCCTATCTCCTCCTGCCATCCCCCTTTCCTTGTATGTCCTGCCTTTTTAGCTTATAAGCCTGATAGCAGGGAATTATCACATTAACACTGATGGTGCAGTATAAAATAATGATGATGATGGTGATGATGATGATGATGATGATGATGATGATGATGATGATGAATGGCCAGAATAGTCTCTCACAGTATACATCATAATGGACAAGAGGGAACTGTGCAAACTTTGAGAGCATCTCTATATGAAGCCTAAAACAAGCCATTCTACCAAAGGGTTCTAAAATTCTCAAACCGTGTACCTTGGGCACCTTATCTACTCGTACAGCAATACACCACTAACGGTAATTCTGTTTCAGAGTTGGATATGTTTCTAGAATATTTTCTCTTAATTTGTGTAAACAATACCTTGATGAAACTGCATAATCTATGGATCCCACCCACTAATTGTTGCTGCTGTGTGCCTTCAAGTTGTTTCTGACTTATGGAAATCCTAAAGTGAACAGAGTTTTCTTGGCATGTTTCTTCACAGAAAGCTTGCCATCGCCATCCTCTGAGACTGAGAGTATGTGACTTGCCCAACGTCACTCACTGGGTGTCCGTGGCTGAGTGGGGACCCTGGTTTTCAGAGTCGTAGTCCAATGCTCAAACCACTACACCACAGTGGCTCTCCCTCTCATTAATAGCTAGTATCAATACTGCATTTGTATTAGACATGCAGAAAGAAAATTCAGAAACACTTGGAAAAGTTTTTTTTCAAATTTTCAAGATTTTCAAGTTTTCAAGATTAAGGAAACCCTGATAAGTAGAATCCTAGACAGGTGAGAATATCCACAGTTTAGGATTTACTGCTTTATCACACTAGGGGGCAAACAGGATTAAACGAGAGTTAAATGAGAGTTAAGCAGGAAATGTCCTCTGATAAACATAGGCATTTCCTGCTTAACTCTCATTTAACTCTCGTTTAAATCCTGTTTACCCCCTAGTGTGATAAAGCAGTTATTCTGTGTGGTAAAAGTATATGGGTTTTTTCACCCAGGGGGCGAAGTTCATTCAAAAAGCAGCATTTTCTACACAGCAAATAAGTTCTGTGCAGACAACAGTATTTTCTGCATGGAAAGCAATATTTTTGCACAGAAAAATAACATTCCTGTACAGAATAATTACCTAACTGTAAATAAGTCACTGAAAATAGCACAGTTTTTGACAACTTTCTTGCAGCAAGATGAGAATTGGTTTAAAAAATGTTCTTGCCTGCAAGAATGCAATTTACAAATATTTACATCTTCAAATTATGTATTAATCTAGGCTTTCTGACATACCCATATTCATGTTTATTTTCCTTGAATAGCCTGTTGCTACAACCTATATGAACTGGGCACTAGATTTCTGGTAATTAACGTACGTGGAAGAAAACCCTGGAATATATTTTTGGCAATGGTGGTTATTATTGTATATTTTAAAAACACGGTGAAAGCTGAAGCAGGGAAATAGCCATTATAGTACAGAGGTGAAGAAGTGAGAAGAAGGGCTGGATCCTCATTTCTTATGACTAATGTAAAGAGAATTGCTGGAGCTGAACTTTAGTATAGCCCCATTTAATATGATTTATGCTTTTAATTTCTTTAACGTCTCTAAATTGTAAATTAATGGGACATGGGTGCCTTTTAGTATTACTGTACCTGAACATAAGCTTGGAGGATTTAACTAAATGCTTTTATTTTGTAAAGGGGAAAAATGGTTCGGGGTTGTTATCTCTGAGAGCAATCCACACATTGGGTAAACTGATCAATTGCTGACTAGCTCCATTCAGGCGGGCTCGTTTTGTCTTCTCCCCAGATTTCATCCATCACACTGCCTTTCCTTGTCAACACAACCAATGAACATTCACTTGTTAATGAAGAGCCACAAATGTTTGGAAACAAATGCAGTTCATTAGGTAGAAAGATAGCTTAGATGTTTAGGTGGGAGTAGTCTGTGTGCACACTCACATAAACACATATATCTGAAAAAAGAATTGCTTGGATAATATACAGTACTACCAAACCTTGACAGTTCAACATACACACACCTGCTGCAGGTGTCAGTGTCTGCATATGCATAAAGGAAGTTGCTGAGCCACACATCTGCTTGAAATCTATGTTTTGTGATTATATGTTTTATAATAGGTTAGAAATAGGTTCTACAGTGTAGCCTTTCCAGATTTGGGTTGAAGGCCTGTGCAAAGATTCAAAGGGAGGTAGCTAGGTAGTGATCCACAGGCTCCATTCTCGGGGGTTATTCAGATGTTGAATTTTTTAGCGTAACAATGTGAATCATCTCACTCACACATTTTGGGATTTTTATTCAGACTATGGAACCACGACAATGCACATCTCTGTGGGTTTGGTTGTTCACACATGCAAGCATTTGAATGAAGATGGAGTAAGCAATGTATTTGGAACCCCTTTTGGGGCATGCCGAATTTTAGCCCAGATCTATTTGGATCTACCCACGTTGGTTATTCACACTACACAAAACTCAGGGAATGCATGATATTGATTATCCTGGATTAAGTGAGAGGTTTTGGGAGCCCCTCCCAAAAACTCAATTGGGTGCTTTCGGGATGCATGTGAACAATGGAGATTTAACTGGGATTCATCCTGGATTATTGTCAAAGTGTGAATAACCCTATAGATAGTCTGCTGAGGCTGTTTCTTTAGCATATCTGCTACTAAGAAATGGGAACAGATGGAGGATCCACAAAACCATTGAGGCAATAAACACATAAGATTGTTCCCCATCCTAACTGGTTTGCTTCAGAGGGGCATGTTGGGTTAGACTGATGTAACTCTAGGCCACAATTAGTGACCATCAAAGAAGTGCTGCAGGCAGCCTCTGTTGTAACCAAGGACACCTTCAACGGAAGGCAGGAGGATGATATCTTTCTTTTCTAATTGAACAGGACAGTTAATTGATCATGAAGGTTTCGTTGGAGATTCTCTTACCATGAAAATGTATGTCTATGTCACTCAGGAATATGTGTTGCTTAACAGCGCTAGTTAAAGAGAAAATCCATTAACATTGCAATGTGATTTCCCTGACACTATCGTTTCTGAATGGAACTTCTTTAGTTCTCATATTATGCTAACTGAGTGGCACAGTAACAAGGCAAAAAACAAAAACAAAAACAGGCATTTAGCCATATGCCATCTTCGCTTCGTATCCTGTCCTACTGACAAAGTCAGAATAACAATTTCATAAGAGATACAAATGCTCACACTGGTTTGGCCAGGGCCTGCTCAACATGTTTTGCTGCCTCAGGCAAAGGACAATATCATATACAGAAGGAATTGACTTGGCAGTTGGATTTTACTGCAACACTGATGACTGGACAGTGTCATTCAGTGCACCTCTGGGCAGCAGGCTAGTTTAGGGCCTTTAAGCAGGACAGGCTATTGGCACAGAGACCTCTGTCTCATACTCTCTAACATTTCACTGATGAAAACCAGGGCATGTATGACCAAGAACTATCAGAGTCGGGGCAAGATGACAAAGGTTATTAATGAAATAGAACACAGTAACTAGGAGAGGCTTTGGCAATTTACTTGTTTCTGAGTCAGGGAAGGGCAAGATTCTGCCCCCTCTTCTCCTCTCTCCTCTGCGGAGTTTTGCACTTTGAACCCACTTGTTGGCAACTGAACCAAGCTGAGGACAAAGGGAGAAAGAGGGGGAAAAGGAGAGAAACACAGACATTTTAAAAGGAATGGGAAAAGCAGGGTGGCAGAAGATTAATCAAGACTGTCCCTGCCATATCAGGACAGTTAGAGACAGTTTGCTAAGAGCCTGCTGAGCGAAATATTCGACATTTCTCTGCCTACCAAATGTGGGGAAAAGTCAGAAAGTTCAGGAAAAAAAGGCACTAGACTCTCAGCTCCTCTCACTGTACTTCATGCAATTGCCCAACTTTATTTAACAGTACAGCTGGCCATGGGTGTGATTTTAGAGACATTATGAAATCAAACAAAACTCATCAGCAGACAGAGTAAAAAGGTGGATAATGGTGTGCAATTCTTAAAATAGATGTAATCAGTAGGGCACAACTCTTGAAGCTTGAGACAAAGCAAGGGGTGGAAAGGAGTTAATTAATAGAGCATAAAAATAAAGAAAATGCTCCCTGGACTGAGCACTCCATTTCCAAACAGCAACCACACGCTCGCAAGAAGGCCAGTTTTCTTAAATCAGATTAAAGGCTAATTAAAGTCATTTTGCTGTGGATCTGGCCATACATCATCTGGTCTGATCAAACCAGGTTCAGGGTGAGTACAGTCCCCCCACTTGTGTAAACGTGCCCTTGGAGGGGCTTTCATGGTGGAACAAAAAAGAAAGTGTAAATATACCTAACACAGAGCTAGCCCTTCTGATTTGGATAACAAATCTTTCTGTCCCCAGCAACTGTGGCTCTGGATGGGAGACACAGAGCTACTTCATATGCCACTTTATTAGAAAAGTTAAGCCTAGCCTTTGACATTGTAAGCATGTACTTCAGCTGCAGACATCAGCCTTATTCCAACTGTTAGCCCCCGTTAGAATGGACCTGCTGAATCAATGGGGTGTTTGCAAATTCTTCATATTAGCTGTTTTGCAGTTATACATCTGTAACCTAGAGTTTTGTATCTATGATTGCTTTGTATTCTAACATGACTAACACGACACTATTGCTATGATTATAAATGCCCTTCCAAACTTACTTAACTAGGCACCAAGAAATGGAAGAATCCAAAATATGAAAAAAAAATCATGATAGATAACCTCCCCCCACAAAGATGGGGGGAATGAATTTATTCTTTACATTGCTAGAAAACATGGCTTTATAACATTAGCCTGCCTCATAGAGCATTTTTATTCCTAGATATTAGAAAGCTAAGCAGATACACACTCCTGCTATCATACCAGCAGTGCAGACAGCATGGATGTAACACAATACTGCAGGTATAGCATCAATGTACAGGGGAAATATTTAACTAGAATCAGCCAAAATACCATCTTAAATGTAATGCTTCAATGAGAACTTCCACAATTAATTTATTATGGAAGCACCTAGGGAACAGAGGAGAGAGAAAGTCTAAGGTCTGGGCCTTTTTGCCCTAGCAACTGTACACAAATAAGCCAAACATAATTTCTGCTCCAGAGAATTTCTGCATATAAGATGCAGCAACATAACACCAGTGTGATAAAATAAACAGATGGAAGGGGAGCATAAGGTAACCAAGAGGCAATTATGATTAACGTTCTAAGCAGTCACACAACAACAGATGCTGAGACATCACTCTTACAGATGAAGATGAAATGGCACAAGAATGGTACAAGGACAGCCCATAATATAATACCTCTCGCACTGACAATTATTTGTTGATATTGTGTATTGCAGCCTACATGGGATTGTATATATTGGAGGGACAGTACTCTGTTTTAAATTATGCATTGACTCTTGTTCTATTTTGTGCTATGCTTATATGTTGGAAATAGAAAATATTTCAGATTCCATTTGCCTTATAACCTGGTCAGACATCTCCCTGTCTCCATTTCTGAATCTTGGAAGAGAAGCAAGGCCCACAGGAATACAAAGATATTCCCTAAATAAACTCCCGTACTTTGACAAAAGCTCCTGTAGTTCTTTTGACGCACAACAATCCCCTGCTGGCAAATTTGCTTCTAATTTCGCTTTGTGCAGAATTTGGAGAGCATCTTTAGATGAGGGTGAGGAAAATGGAGATCAAGATGGCAAAGCACAATCAGAAGAGTATATGAGATGCATAGATGTGCTCCATTCAGCTGGGACCTTAATAATAAGTCTATTAAGTTCTCTTGCATTATTGTATAGTCTTAAGCATATTAGGATACCAGTCTTGAATTCATACCTTCTACATATACACTGTCTTCAAAACAGGGTTGAGCTGTCTCACTGTTCCTTCAAATGTAACTCTCACTGTTCCACTCATTCTCAGAAATGTCACTACATAACATAATCTGAATGCAGCAGTATGACATTATGCACTAGTATGATTGGAAGTTTTAATCCAAACATTCTCTAACTTTTCCAAGTTTGGATAAGGGACTTCACACACATGCACAGACACACACACACACACACACACACACACACACACACGTGAAGGGCAAAGGGGTTGTACATATAATAAAATAATAATAATAATAATAAAATCTTTATATTTCCCACCTCTCCCCATGGATTGAGGCAGGAGTACAACATATAAAAACAATTTTTACAATATATGCTTAAAACATCAATCATGCATTTCATCCTAAAAAAACAATCTCGGAATATTGCTGTCAGTCCAACGATCAAGTTGTCCAGGAGGCTAGAATATTCTTTAGCGTTGACTATGGAGGGTCAAATGGGTAGGCCCACTGGAAGAGATCCATCTTAAATGCCTTCTTGAAGGCATCAAGAGTGTTAATAAGATGGAGCTCTTCTAGAAAGCCATTCCAGAGTCTGGGGGCAGCAGCAGTGAAGTATCTATCAGATGTCAATTTCAGCCTAGTGTTTGGATGTTTTAATAATTTCTTACGTGATGTTCTGTGTGTGAGGAGTGGATTGTGTAGGGAGAGGCGTTCCATCAAGTAACTCGGGCCTGAGCCATGTAGGGCTTTAAATGTAATAACCAACACTTTGTATTGCGCCCAGAAGTTAATTGGCAGCCAGTGTAACAATTTCAATACTGGTGTAATATGATCTGATCTAGGTGTTCTGGTGATCAGTCTGGCTGCAGCATTTTGGATCAGTTGAAGCTTCCAGACTTGTTACAAAGGTAGCCCCAAGCAAAGCGCATTACAGAAATCCAGACAAGAGATTACCAGTGCATGTACCACTGTTTCAAGGTCCCTCTGGGCCAGGTAGGGGTGCAGCTGGTGTATCAACCAAGCAATCCTGGCCATTGCCTCCACTTGCAATGCTAGCTGTAGAGATGAGTCCAGGAGCACTCCTAAACTGCAAACTTCGTCCTTTAGGGGAAGTGTAACCCCATCCAGGACTGGGTGACAAACCTCCATCCCTGGACCAGGGGAGCCTATCAAAAGTACCTCCGTTTTCTCTGGATTCAACTTGAGCTTGTTTTTCTTCATCCAACCCATTACTGACCCAAGACATGTCAGACATGTATTTGCATTTAACATCACTTCAAAGAAGCCATTTACACCCTTTTCATTTGAATGCAGATTAATGCTTATTACAGCCTCTCCATGTGAGATAGACACCTGTTTCTTTTAATGCACATATGGCTTCATCACACTGATGTCACTTGTGACTGGCATATGCATCACCATGCAAGGGTCTTGGCTGGTGGGCAAGATTCTGCATCCTCCTTATTTGTTAACATGAGTATGATGTAGGAACTATCTTTTTTTTAATACCTCTGATCCATCTAAGTTGAATGTTATTCTTCTAATCTAGGGCAAAAAACTGGAGCAGGGATGGCATGCTAACAAAGAAACATCAGCTGGATGGATATTTGGTTCTGAAAAGTAGGAATGCAATTCTTCACTAAATTAGTTCTTGAAGGAGAAAACAAGTAATTTTAGAAATTTGTTTTATGATGCAAGAAAGTATTCAAGAATTGTGAGGTTTTCAAAAGACTATTCACAGTTCAGGACTGGTTAATTGCTGTCAAGTTGACTGATTTATGGTGACCCTATGAATGAGAGACCTACCAAGTCACACTGTTACCAAAAGCCCTGCTTAGGTATTGCAAACACAGGGCCATGGGGTCCATGAGTCTATCCACCTGTAGTGTGACTTTCCTTTTATCCTGTTGCCTTCTACCTAAAATGCACTGTCATATTTTCTATTCCTTCATGTCTTCTCATGATATGTCCAAAATATAACAAACTCAGCTTAATTATCTTGGCTTCAAGTGACAGTTCCTGTTCAATTTGCAATTACATCCATTTGTTTGTCTTTTGGGCATTCTATGGTATGCATAGAACTTTCCAACACTATGTCTCAAAGGAGTTGTCCCCCTTCTATTAGGTTTTTAGCAACCATACATAAAAATGAGAAATGCAATGGCATAGACAATCCTAACTTTGATATTTAATTATAATACTTTATACTTCAGGATCTTGTCTAGTTCCTTCATAGCTTCCCTTCCAACTCTTATTCTTCTGATTCCTTAGCTACAGTGTCCATTATGATTTGTGGAAAAAAAATTTAACTGTTTAAATGTCTTCACTGTCTGCTTTCAGTTATTCAGTCACCTCTGGCAGGGCCAGTATGGTGTAATGGTTTGAGTATGACCCTGGAGACCAGAGTTAAATCCCAACTCAGTCATGGAAACCCACTAGATGGTCTTGAGCAAATCATACTCTTTCAGCCTCAGAAACAGGCAAAGGCAAATCCCCTCTGAACAGACGTTGTTAGGAAAACCCCAAGATAGGTTTTCCTGAGGGTTACCATAAGTCAGAAATGACTTGAAGGCAGACAACAATACCTTTGGTCATTATTTTTATTTACTTAGTCCCGATACAGATGGGCAAAAGAAGGCACCTTTCCAGTGCGATTAGGGTTAGGGAGGGTGCAGCATTTGCACCCTCCCTAACCCTAGCGCGTATGGTCACCGCCATTTTAAAATGGCAACATCCATACAGGTGCACTATGATGTCATCATGGCACACACAGCATTTACATAAAGCTGTGCGTGCCTGACAACATCGCACCGCAGGAGGGCAACAAATGTGCCCTTTCTGTGGCTCTAAAAAGAACTTGCAAAGGGAGCTCTTTTTTGCACCTGGTTCATGGTGCAGCCTTTAGATGGCTGCGCCAAGGATCCAGAGGAGAAAGAGGCTGCGGCGGCAGCCCCTTTCTCCCCTCGCCAGCACCGGGGAGAGCGGGGCAGTTTGCTGCTTCTCCACAGCCTTCAGAAGTGCTGGGATGGGGCCTCTGAGGCTGTCAGTGAGGCAGCCCTGGCCCCATCTCGCCGCTTCTCTGGGCAAGTACAGACTGCCCCTGTTGGGCGGTCTGTACTGCCCTTTAATGTTCATCTGTAAGCCTTTCTTCCTTGATTGTATTCAATAGTCATTCCAAGTCTTTGTTGGAGTTTATCACACGGGAGGAATTTATCTCAATTGCGAATGGAGTCAATTCACAATTACATAAATTTGCTAGTTTAGCGAATTTACGTGAAATCTGATTGCATTCGGAATGCATTCAGGATGACTTCCTATTGCCCGAAAATGACCCCCCATTGCCCGAAATTGTGTGAGATACTCTAATACGCAATTACATGAAACCCCATGATTGCGTTCGGAATGACTTCCTATTGCCCGAAATTATGTGAGATACTCTAATACGCAATTACGTGAAACCCCATGATTGCATTCGGATTGCCATTGCATTATACCCTCAAATTCTGTCATATGATAAACTCCGTTGTTTTCTACTTAAATTACTGATGTTCCTTTCACTAGTTTCCATGCCTACTCTTTCAAGTCTAATCCAGCTTTACATATGATATATTTAGCATAGAACAGACAAAGTGCAAAAATGCAGCCTTGCCCCCCAGCCAATTAGAAACCATCCCATTTCTCCATATTCTGCCCTGACAGTGGCCTCTTGTCCTGAGTACAGGTTATGTATCAGGACAATAACATGTTGTGACACACCCATTTACTTTGTAGTGATCCATAGTTTTTCATTATCTACACAAAGACTTTTCTTTTGTATAAGCCCTAGTCTTATCTGTTCAAGAATCCATTTGTTTGTTTTCTTGTCTGTCCATGGTATGGTATCCTAAGTACTCTTCTCCAGTACCACATTTCAAACGACTTGATTTTCCTTCTGTCTGCTTCATTCACTGTCCAGCTCTCACATGGTAATTGACAATACAATGGCCTGAACGGTTCTGACTTTAGTGCTCAATTGTTTGTCTTTGCTCTCCAGTATCTTCTCCAGTTTTGAAGGATCTGGGCAAGGCAGTGGAAGGTAGGAATTCTTGGAGATGTCTCATTCACAGGGTCTGCATGAGTCAGAACTGACTCAGGGGCAGCTAACAAGAACAAATAGAGTTATTTTCTTCCAAAATTCTTTGGTACATGCTATTGTCCAACATATTTTTGCAATATGGTCCTTAGTGCCTCTTCTTGTTCTGATTTTAGCTTGGATGTGTGACATTTCTTGTTCCATATAAGGTAAAAGTCTGTATGTTGTATGTTGAATCCTGATTTTACATGCCTGAACAGTTCAAAGCTCAAGTGCCACATGATAGGGTGAGCTCCTATCACTAGTTTCAGCTTCTTTCAACCAAGCAGTTAAAAGCATGCAATAGCAAGTAGATAAATACTTTGATGGGAAGGTAACAGCATTCTGTGTAGTCATGCTGGCCATGTGATCACAGAGTCGTCTTTGACCATGCTAGCTCTTCAGCTTACTAATGGAGATGAGCACCCTACAGTCAGTTATGACTAGACATTCATGTCAAGGGGAAACCTTTACCTTTAAGTCTAGTACTGAACAGGATGCTAGCCAGTTACCTTGTCTGTAATGTAAATTTTTATCTGTTCTAATTAATACCTGTTTAATTATGTGCTGTGACCTACCTTGTATCCCATTTCTGGAAGAAAGGTAAAGTATAAGTCAAATGAATGAATTAATCATTTCTTGCTCCACCTCCTATCCCCACCCCCAGTGCATTCTCAGTCTCAACATAAACTTCCCATCAGAATTTCACTCATAGCTATTTGCCAATGAATTATACAGAGCTAACAAAGTGCTAATGGTCTTGTAGCTCTGCTGACTAAGGATGTTGGGATCATGATATTAACAATCATGTCTTGGGTCCTGCAGGACTAACAGATGTATGAAGATCCCAGTGGCCTGGAAAACAGCAGCATATGTTGCAGTAGTTAATGACTTTTTTGCTTGTGCTTAGCAACAAGAGAGACTGACACAACCAATTTGCTTTACCTTCCACAAAAGAGAGAGTAATTATAGAAGAGGATGCAGAATAGTTTACCAAGGCCATCTAATGTGGTAATGAAGAGTTTATCTCTAAAGATATATACCTCATATATACATATATCTTGTACAGTATATCTCATATATACTAGAGAAATATTAATGTTACAAATAATGTTACATACACTTCCTAATCTGGACTAGAAGTCACATTAATTTATGATAGTTATTTTCATGTATATTTTAACAATCAAATCCAGAATAACTAAGGTTTTTACAGTCTAGTTTTCCACTTTCCCACACTTCAGCCCAATATAACAGACAGAATTATGCAAAACAAAAGCACTACAGGACTATCTGAGAAATATAAGACTTTGTTGTTAACTGCCCTTGAGTTGACGCTGACTCATGGTGACCCTTAGTATGAGATATCTCCAAGATCCCCTATCCTCCACTTAGAATAGTAAGTGCATTTCTATACTGCTTATCAGTGCACTCAAACACTCTCTAAGAGGTTTACAATGTGGAAGCTAATTGCCCCCAAGAACCTGTACTCATTTTAGTGACTTCTCTGCTTAGATCCTGCAAATTCTTGTCTGTGACCTCCCTGAATCTGAATCTATTCGTCTGGCATGCAGTCTTCCTGTCTTTCTATGACTCTCTATCTTTCCTAGCATTGTCTTTTCATTATGTAGCCAAAGTGTGTCAGTTTGATCACCTTGGCTTCCAAGAAGATTTCAGACTTGATCTATTCAAGGAGCCATTTATTTGTCTTTTTGGCTGTCCACAGCATCCTCAGCACTCTTCTCCAGTACCACATCTCAGATGAGTTGATTTTCCTTCTGTCTGCTTCCTTTACTATCGAGCTCTCACATCTATATATGGTGATGGGGAATACGATGGCTTGGATGATTCTAACTTCAGTAATTAGATGTATATCTTTACTCTTTAGCATCTCTTCTAGTTCTTCCATAGCTGCCCTTCCCATTCCTAGTCTTCTTCTTATTTCTTGACTGAGGACACAATTCTAATAAAAGTTTGATCCTATGAACAGGAACTCTTTAACTATTTTGATTCCCTCATTATCAACATTGAACTTATGTATTTCATCTGTGGTCATTATTTTTGTTTTCTTTAGATGCACCGTTAAGCCTGCCTTTGCACTTTCATCTTTGACAATCAAATGCTTTGCTATAGTCTATAAAACATGTGGGGGCTTTTTACATTGGCAAGAAAGTGTGACCTGAAGTCGCCTTTATCTTAATGCTTAGCAGCTACATAGCAAGCCCCAGGTGTGCAATAAAAAAGTGCAGAGCTGCTACACTGAGGGGTGTGGGAACGACTTATCTGAGGTCTTTTTTGTGGCTCAGCAGTTACATGGGAAGCTGTCAGAACGCTACAAATACAGGCGGAGCTGCTACATGGGCAGCAATAAACGCGGCTTTAAACTGCGATTTTAATTTTTTTTTCCTTGCCGGCTGCGAATTGCGCTGTTGCGCTGTTCGTGCCACCGCGAACAGCGCTATTGCGATGGTCGAGGCTTGAACTGCGCTATTGCGAGGGTCGAGGCTTGAACTGCGCTATTGCGCTGTTTGCGGCTGCGAATTGCGCAGTTTTAAATGATTTAAAGGGGGTTTGGGAGCTTTAAAAAACTGCGCGGTTAAACCCCAGCTTTTACACCTGGAGGGCATAGAACGTTTTAATTAGGAGTGAAGTCCACACCACGCATGCTCCCAACCCACGATCCATTCTGATCCGCACCTGCAGCGCAGCCTTTAAATGGGCGCCTTAAGGAAACAGAGCCCCATTTAACTGCGCAATGGCATCTTAGCATTTTGATGTACTAGCGCTATAACACACTTTTTTAAAAAGTAGTGGGGCAACCGAACTACTTTTTAAAGGCGCGTTTTTTCCCTTAAAACGCCAAAATGGCGTTTTCATGGCACACTTTCCCATTTTCTAATGTAAAAGCTGGGTTTTCAAGCAGCCTTCATGACACCTCTTTTTGCCAATGTAAAACGGACCGTGGTGTTTTTTCCTGGAATTCCTTTGTTCTCTCCTTTAGCCATTGTATGTTTGCAATATGGTCCTTTTCCTTTCCTGAATTCCACTTGCACTTCTGAAATTTCTCTCTCCATGTATAATTGGAATCTATATTGCAGAATCTTGAGCAGAATTTTGCTTGCATGGGAGATTAATGCTGTTGCAGTCTTTTGTATCTCCTTTTTGTGGTTTGGGATATATATTGATTGCTTCCAGTCTTTTGATATAAGAATTATCAAAGCAGATTACCCAAGCTTGAAATCTGATTCTCAAAATATAATTGGTGTTGTTTAAATAAGTACTCTGAGATTTATAGATACCTATAGGCAGGATATCTTCAAGGGAAATGTCTGCAATTTCTGGTCTTTGCATTGAAGAGCATCTGATCAGTTTCCATAGGAATCTCAGGTTTCCTATGCCTCTATAATTCAGCAACCTCCACCCAAACAGCTTCTACTGTTAATACACTCATCAGTCATTGTATCAGATACATTATGTCTTCTCCTTAGAAGCAGGACATATCAACTCCCATGGGAATGAATCTGCCTTTCTTAACAGTTGCCTCTATGAGGCCAATTAGATAAAATGGAATTAGACACAAAATAATCGCAAGATGCTCTCAAAGTTTGCAAAGGTTGCTTTTTTTCTCTATGCTCTTAGTGGCTGGTGGAATGCAGACAGACACAATAGTCAAAAAGATAACTTCCAAAGGGAGGAAGGAATGGAGGTATAAAGACCTCAGGGGGCTGGATTTCCAGTGCCTTCATGACTCCGCCATAGCTGCTGCCGCTAGGGAGAAGGGGGAGGGGCTGGTGGTGTGCTGGGGCCTTTGTAGGCCTTGGGCATCCCACCCACTGCTATGCCGCTGTGCCACCACTGCTGCCAGGAAGGAGGAGGAGGAGGAGGAGGAGGAGGAGGAGGAGGAGGAGGAGGAGGGAGACAGTGGTGCGCTGGGGCCTTTGTAGGCCCTGCGTGTCCCATCCACTGCTCTGCCACTGCACCACCGCCCATGCTGGGGAGAAAGAGGAGCGCTCAAGGAACCGGTCTCTGGTCTGCCTATATCCTGGACATTTCCAGAGACTGAGGTTGCAATTTTATGTTGCTTACGTTGTGTGTGCATGTGCATATTCTATTAAACATCCTGAACAATTTTATTGCTTTATGCTGGCTGAGTGCCATAATAAATAAATGAAATGAATTAATCAAAAAAGAAAGAAAAGAAACCATGAATGTCAGATAAAATGCTACAAACAGTAAAAGAAAGATGAGAGGCAAAACAAAAGGGAGACAGGAACAAACTCAGAACCATGAATGCTACAGTTCAACTAATGGTGTGAATAGATAAGGAGAGGGTGGGAACGATCATATCAATAACAATTTCCATGACACTGACTATGGCAGGGGTAAGGGTAAGGGGGAGGCAGTCAATAGTTTGGAAAGGTCTGCCAGAAAAGATCCCCCTTAATAGCCTTCTTAAAGGCTTCCAGGGTGGAAGTGCCCCAAATACCCAACTCTCCCAGACGTTCCAGAAGGATACCATGGTCAATGGTATCGAAGGCCGCTGAGAGATCCAAGAGCGCCAGCAGGGTCACACTGCCTCTGTTGATAAAGTCAAACAAATGGGTCCTAGAGCAGATCAAACCAGAAATTTCACAGGAAGCCAGGATGACTAGACTGAGGCTGTCATACTTTGGCCACATCATGAGGAGGCACGACTCACTGGAGAAAAACAATAATGCTGGGAAAGGTAGAGGGAAGCAGAAAGAGAGGAAGACCATATGCTAGATGGATGGAATCTATTAAGGAGGTCATGGGTATGAATTTGCAGGACCCGAGCAGAGCAGTGGAGCATAGGGAGTCTTGGAGATGTCTCATCTACAGGGTTGCCATGGGTCTAGATTAACTCAAGGGGAGATAACAACAACAAATGGTGTCTGGGGGATTCTGAGGTGTAGTCCAAATGAAATAACCTTTCTAACTTCTGGTCATCTTATGATAGAAACCTGGTGGCTGGAATCCTGTTGGTTATTCTCAACTAGAGTAGACCTATTGAAACAATTGCTGTATAGTGTTCAACAAGCAGGGAAATCCAATTGATTTACTGGGTCTACTGTAGTTGTGACTAACAGTAGATGAAGACTAGTATGTCTCACTTACTATATATATATGTATAAAACCCATGAAGAGAGCAAGACATAGAACTTTGATCTTAGGGTCTTGCTCATGACTTTAACTAAATGATGTTGAGCAAGATATGCAGGTTCTTCTTAAATATTGCACAATGTGATGATTTTGTTCCAGCGGAATTTGTAACATTAACATTTCCCTAGCAAAAGCGTACTTCACCCACTGAATAAAATTTTATCAGTGCTCAGCAGAGGATAATTTGGCTTTGAATCCAATTCCCAAATAATTAACACCTACCCTTTGGGCTGTGGACAAAAGGATTTTGTATTCATTTTGTTGACTGACTGATCTGAGAGCACTGAGGCAATGCTGTTTGACAATTGCTGCACATACTTCATTCTGCAGAGGAAATGCCTGTGCTATCTGTTCAATCAATTATGCCGACAAAATGAATTTCATCATAATTCTGTCAACAAAATGCTAACTTGCTTTAAATTATTCGTTTGGCAAAATGAATTAACTTAAAATCCTTTTGTCCACAAAATAGATTTAAGCGTTTAGGGAAGTCTTGTAAATAGCCTCTTCTGTTAGTTTAATGTGTATAATGCAAATATACGGCTTAACTGATCTTCACTCTTTCGGAACAGATGCAGGATGGTTCTGGTTGGTTCAGCCTGTCCTTTCACTTTAAGGTCAGGCTCCAATTAAAGACAACTTATCTCAAACACTAGGTGACAACACTGAGTGGCTGGCCAGGGGATGCTATCGCTTCTCCCCTCAGCCTTCCCTTCTCTTTCCCACTTTTTTTTTTTAAATCACATGCAATTGGCAGAGCAAGCTTGACACAGGTTATAATTGTAGCATTCCCTGGCAAATCAGTCTGTCAGTCAGTGAAACAGGCGTACTTGATCTTCTGAGTACAAGGCTGACAAGGAGTTTCGTAGACAAAGCCAAGCATGAAAGAGCAGTTTAATGAAGGACTGCATTGTGAATGTCCTTGGGAGCTTTATGTTAATGTAAAAGAAAGCCTTAGTTTGGGTCTTTTTTTAAAAAATCATTTTCATGCAAAATTAGGGCTTACCCAAGCAATTTTTAAAAGGCTCATGACATTCATGCATCCACAAGTAGCAACATGATCTCTGTGTGTAGGTGCCTTCAAGTTACCTGTCAACTTATGGTGACCCCATGAATTTCATAGGGTTTTCTTATGCAAAGAATAATCCGAGGTGGCTTGACCAGTTCCTTCCTCTCAAATATAACCTGGTGCACCTAGTATTCATTGGCAATACTGTCTGGTAAATGTTTACAGACCATTAGGGGTGAAGAATAGGTAGTTTTAGTTCCCTTGTCAGTAGCTAGATGCAGGGAAATGATAGATCCATACAGCTGTCTCCTAGTAAGTTGTAGTGGGATAGCAGTTAATGAGTTGTTATTTTGGGACCAGAGAGATCCAGGTTCCAACCTGCAGTGAGACACAAATCTCGCTGAGTTTTGGGTTTGGGCTAGTCAATGGCCTCATTCCCATTTACCTCTTGATTCACTTCCTGCACCGATTCCTGAAATTGGTTCAGCATACAGCATGGTTCCCACTATGTTTGCACTGGTTTCAAGAATCGATGCAGAAAGCAGCTGCCGCAGCTTCCCAACCATTGTCTCCCTCCGTCCCGTTGGCCATATCGAGTGGGAAAAGAGAGACCAGGGTGGAAGGAGAGAGGCAGGCCAGGAGGACGGAGAACTGAGGACAGAGAATGGAGGTATGGCCAGGAATGCCTCTGCCAGTAGGAACCAGGGCGGATTAGAATCTGATTCAATTCTCCTTGGCTCCCAATTGGGCTGAATCAATTCACCCCCCCCCCCAAAAAAAAACCACCCCATCTTTTTGATGCTGATTAAATGGGTTAAAAAATGGGCAAAAACCATGCCCCCCCCCTTTCCAAATCACTTCAGCAATTTGATTTAAGTGGGAAGCATGGTGGTTTAAACCAGATCATTTCAAATTATGATCCAGTTTAAACCATAGTGGGAACAAAGGCAATTTCTCTCTCTCTCTCTCTCTCTCTCTCTCTCTCTCTCTCTCTCTCCACTTGCCTTATCTACCTTTCACACAGGGATGACATGAGGATAAAATGAAGGGTAGGGGAGACAAGTGTACCATCTTACTATCACTAGAGGAAAGTCACTATAAATGTAACTAAAAACAAGACAACCAACAACAACCAAGGGAATGCATGGGAATAATCAATGACTATATAATTGCTACAACTCTCTCTTTCTCCTTTTGGTTGGAAATGGTACATAAATTTCTTTCAAAATCTTGAGATGCTCATCTCTACCTCACTGATTCTCTGTTGTTTCACCGATCCAAATTAATTACATGAGCATACCAATATTTGAGCAGTATGCTTGGAGAGTTGCAGCAACCATGCCCCCTAGAGTATCAAAAACATCCAGACACTCATATAGTCCAGATTTTTCTCTTTGTTCTCTATAGTTGAAGTTGTTTCATGCAGTGGTTAGCTGGCAATCTGCTTTATAATCCAAGTGCATCATTGATACAAAGATGCAGCCACACCAGATGCTATTAAATATTCTGATTTGCTGGCTAACACCACTGGCATCAGAAAGTGAGGATATTTGTTGGAAAAGACATGTAACAAAGGGGCTATCTTTTACTGCACAATGGGGCTTTACAGACTGCCCAAAAAGCGTGGTCTGGCGCCACCTTTTTTTACTGTGCACCTTTGCCGCAGTAGCTAGACAGAGCAGCGAAGGTGCACAGTAAAAAAAGAGTATGCAAACCCAGCTCCTTTTTTGCATCACAGTTGCCACGCAAAAAAGGGAAAAGGCACCATAGGGCGCCTCTAGTACGTCGCAGAAGTGCAGCTCTGTATAGAAGCTGCACAGCTGCGACGGCGTCGCTACATACATCGTGTGTAAGCCTAGCACGTGATGGGGGTGCCTCAAAGGGCTGGTCTGTACCAGCCCTAAGATTCCTATCAAAACAAGAGTTTGCTCATTCCTTATGGGTCTCCTCAGTGACATCTCCTTGAAAACCAATATGGTCTCTCTCATCTCATTCACTCTATAATAATTTTTGTACATGCTCTCAAACCTATGGTTAGCTCACATAAGTAACATGTAATTAGATATATTAGATTGACTTTACTTTATCTATTTGGAATTCTCTGTATGTGGTTTTGCTTCTCCCACCACCACTTTTGTTTATTTGTTTATTTATTATGCTGCCTTTCTCCCATTAATAGGAAACGGCTTTTCCATGAACAATTCAAGGACGGTAGAGGCGGGAAACTTCGCTAAAATTTCAGAAGTGTGACCAGCTTTCACATCCTCATGCTTCAGGGATGTTTTACTTGAACTTTACTGGCACTTAACCCACGGTAAGTGCTGGTGTGAAAATTATATGTGGCTCTGTTGTTTTAGGTTGCTATAAGTTATTTAAAAGTCATTTCCCTACCTCCCTTATTCCCTGTTTTCATGCTTTAAATTTAGATTGTAATGTTCGCAAACAAAGGAAGAACTATACAGATATAGAGCTACTGCTTGTGTTCCTAAGGTTTTGGTTTTTTAACAATATTTTTTAAGTTCTATATTTCTTAGCTATAGGCAAGAAAATACATGACACGACTTCCTATACCTGGGTTTTTTGACCATAGGGTGCCAAACAAACCCACACTGTCTCAGCCTCAGAGGAAGATAAAGGAAATAATATTTTATCAGAAACAATGCAATGCCATTATGTGCTGGGAAACTATGATTTGTAGTCTTAACACAGAAGCACCTAATTGAGAGAAATTGACAGGAGAAGCTAACAAGTGAATCTATCTCATGTTGTAATGGTTTCTTTCCTCAGCAAAAGTCTCTTATTGTTAATATCATTAATCAGTGGTATATGTCTTTCAGCCTTTGTCACTCTAATGTGTGGTTAGCGTCGCACAGATTTCAAGAGCCCAAGGTTAGTCATCACCTAGTACTGTCCTCCTGGCCATAGCCAGTTACACTTTCTTTGTCTCCTCCCTACTTGCCTTTCCATTTCCTGGGATTCCTATAAACACCGCCATCACAACAACAACTACTACTGCCATTTCTGCAGGACAAACGTTGCACAATTTATCTTAGCACACAAGCCCATCTTTGTCTGCTCTGCCTTTCCCTTCAGGCCCCCTCCACTGATGAATGAAAAGAAAGACTGAGTCCTGGAACTGTTAGGAGCCAGCTTGAACAGTGAGCTGCCATATGCCATTCTAAACCTGGAGCGCATATGCACATCATCCAAAATTTATTAATATATATCTTGGATGATCTGTAGCCATACATCTTGGATTATGCTCATGTTGGGGGGGGGGCTCATCTATGAGCTCAACATGAGGCAAGAGTAGGCACCATTCTACTGGGCAGGCAAGGCCAAAAGGCTAAGTCTATAGTATTTACAAGGATATAGGCAAACCAAGAGGTTCCATGTTATCTGCCAATCACAGTTGTGCACCACTATTCTCTTATTTAAAGTGTTGTTGATTAGTGACTACCTGAAAAACCATAAATGGCTTAGGTGGTCCCAGATAGTTTAGGACTACATTTTCTCCTACTTCCCTGCCTGCTTCTTGAGAGACTCTTCTGCCGTTTCAATCTTGTTGAGGTGTGATTGGACAGGATCAGTTTTGGCCACTGTCATGCTCTAGTATATATTTATACATCACCTAAACTCTTTGTTGTTGTTGTTGTTGTTGTTGTTGTTGTTGTGTGCCTTCAAGTCTTTTCCAACTTATGGCAACTCTATGGTGAACCTATCATTGGGTTTATTTATTTCTTATATTCCTGTGGAATTCTCAGTTTAAGACCTAGCATATTTTGACTCTCCAGAAATCCTAGTGGTGAAGCTGTGGGTAAGGTAAAGGATCTCTTTGCATAAAGCAGGAGTAAAAAGATCACACAATTCTTGCTGATAGAGCTGGGAGGTAAAAGGAACATTTCACAAACCTCCTGTCTGGTGGTCTGGGCTGTTGTGGTTTTCAGCCATCAGCAATACACCTTCCTTGTAATGCAGAAAGAAAACAAAGTCCAGGAGGTTACATTTAATGGCTGTGGGAAATTTCTACTTCCTCAGAAAATATTACTGATGAAGCAAGATGACTTAAAAAAACAAAGCTTCCCCACCTTCTTTGTTTTAAATATGAAATGCTAAGTTGTGTGAATGATACTTAAGTGCTATTAGTGTTGTAGGAATATCAGGTGCTGTAAGCTATATTTCAGAGGAAGGAACTGGCAAACTCACCTCTGAATATTCCTTACCCCCCAAAAAAACCTATGAAATTAATGGGGTCACTATAAATATACAGGTGAGTTGAAGGCACATACACACATGCATTAGATAAATATGTGTATCTCCGTGCTAAGAAGAGGGGTATTTGTTTCAGAATTTTAATGGAAAGGTACCTGTCTGATCGGAATTGAAAACAGGACTAAAATCTATTGTGTAACCAAACAAAAGAAAATGCACTATAGAGTACACAGAATAATTGGATAGTGTCAGTGAGTAGATTAGAAACTGATAGTAGATTAAAAATTAATGCATAGATTAATTATTAGATTCAACAAAATTCCAGGTCTTTATATTTTTAGGGAGACAAATGCAAGGGAACACCAATAAATGAACATGTATATGGAAATGAACATCACAGTGACTAAAAGAAAGGGGAGGGAGGGGAAATGGTGATCCATTATTATGCCTGAACTAGCATTACATATTCATGAATTCAAAGATAATGTATTATATTTCTCTCAATTGCTTTAGTTAATAAATCACGACTTGATTACAAAGGATCTGGAGAGAAGAGCAGCTTTTCTGGAGAGTGACTTTGGCAGATGAACAACAGATTTGTGAACAATTTTGGCCTCCACCAACTTTCGGTTTGAAAAACAAAAGGACAGAAATGTGAGTGTGGCATTGGCTTGTTATAGCTAAGCCTTACAGACAGTTCTAACAGAAGATAACTATCCCTGATGGATTGAGGTTGTAGGTCCTTGCTTGGCTTGATTTTCATTATCCCACCCTGACAGCCAGCAGAATGTCTATTAACAAGTGCAAAGGGGGTTATGAAAGAGCCATGCAAACCATACTGATCTTGAGCTAGTAGCTCTGTCTGTATCATCTATGAAAAATGCACACCTGCACCATACATTTAGAGTTGTCCAATCCATCAAATAGATCCCTTCAAGGGTCATTGCTCTTCATAAGAACATAACAGATTTCAAGAACAGGGAGAGGAGGAGGAGAAAGAGACCAGTCCAAAATTGCCTGACCTCTATTTGGCTCCTTTTCATCTTGATTTCCTTGACTTTTGCCCCCATCTCTGCCCCTAAATCCTACCATGTCATTCTTAGTTCGTGTACTCTCCTCCCAAAACAAATTTGTTTCTCTTCCCTTTGCTAGTATTACCTCATTTTTCATTCTTCCGTTTTAAACTCATGCAACAATAAAGGTGGAAATTATACCCTTTGGATCAATTTCATCAAATGGCAACACATTTAGAATGCTGTATGTCACACTAATCAAGCCTCCAAATGATGTATCAATGGAAAGAGATGCAGCCTTCTCTTGAATGCTCTAGAGATGCATGCCATGGTAAAGGGAGAAACTGTAAGAAACTGTTTGCAAAGATATCAGCACCAGTATAGACACAAGCAGTGCTCATGGGATGATAGCCTCTAGCATTCTTTATTCTAGTCTCAAGAAATAAAAGAAGTTCACCGCCAGATTCTTTTCCCATTTTCCTTTTGCTAGTGATACTTAAACCCCTAAACAGCTTGGGACCTTGAGATTTGAAAAAGCACCTTCCCCTGTATACAACTGTACAAGAACTGAAGTTTGCTGAAGGGGCTCTCCTCTGTCTCCCACCACTGGGAGCAATAGTGTGGTGGACATGGGAGAGGGCCTTATTTGTGGTGGCACCCCAGTTGTGGAATATCTTCCCTTTGAACAAAACAATTGCACCAAGTTAAAAACTACCCTTTTATTCAAGCCTTTTGGGACTATCCCCCCCCCCCCCCAAATGTAAATGTATATGGTTTTAAACTGTGTTAACCTTGTTATATTGCTTGGTATTTTAGATTATATATATCTATCACTGAATTGTTTAAAACTATGTTATTTTATTTGGCTTGTATACTAGCACAAAATCCTGTGATAAAGGATGGCATGTAAATATCATAATAAATAACCATCAGTAAACAGACTTGCAGCAAGTGGGGTTGCTACTTTCTTGAGTAAAGGCCCCATTCTCAGAATTAACCGATACTGCTTTAACTGCCAGGACACTGTTTTAACTGCCATGGCTCAATGCTATGGAATTCTGGGATTTGTTATTTGTTGTGGTACCAGGGGTCTCTGACAGAGAAGGCTAAATATCTCCCCCCCCCCCCGCCGCCCCAATCCCTTGATCCTTTTATATTGCTTTTGTATTTACTGCATTTACTGGTTGGACCAGTATCAAATTGTGACGGCTTTTAGCTTTTAACAATAAAGTTATTTTACATTACATTTACAAATATCTCACAAAACTACAAATCCCAGAATTCCACAACTTTAAGCCATGGCAGTTAAAGTGATGTCAAATTGTATTACTTCTGCAGTACAGATGCAGCCAAAGTCAGCTGTCTACCACTTCTTTGCAATTTGAATCTCTCTGACTAATGAAGGTATAATTCTCTTGTGAAATTACGTAAAGTCAGATTGAAAAGACCCACTACTATGGAAACCCTACCTTCCACAAAGGACCATGATCCCAGGCACTTTATGGTGCAGAATAAAAGACGATGGACCAAGGGTGCTCAGATTCAAAAGAAAGTACACATCCCACACTCTTAGATTTTGCGCAAAAGAAAATTTCAGTGTTATTGCTTATTGTGGAAGTGACATCTGCTGAAATTCCATCTTTTGCACAATGGTTAAAGGTGTAAGAGCCCTAGAGCATTTTCCCACTATAAAATTATAACCTATGATTTCCTTTTTAGCAAAATGGGCAAAACGGTCCTGGACAGTAGCCCCAACCTGTCTATTATGAATTCTATAGACTCTGGCAACAGACAGCTTTCCTGTCTTATAACTCAAAGTATGATATTTATATTTACTGAGCATGCCTCATTACAACTGTAGCTTCCACAAAAAGGCAGATTCTCATTAAGTTTAACCATAAGGGCTCTTGTAGTCTACCATTTCATGAGGCAGAGTAAAATATCTGCCTCATATGGCAGATGCTATGAAATACCCCCTTCACGAGTCCTTTGGCTGTTTCTAAATTCTGGAGCTCTTTGTGTCACACAGCCTAACCTGCAGTCTCTAAAGAAGCCTTCTGACTTTAGGTGTCATTGGAGGACCTTAAGATTCTGCTGCCAGTTGAACTGGTTTATGGACTATGGAATGGAGGAGGATGCCATTTTGTCCCTTGTCTCAGGCTGCAGCATGTCTCGGACTGTGTCTGGATCAACCCAGTTATTCAAGTGATCACAGGTCTGGAGGGAACCAAGGGAACATCTCAACATAGGAGTTTATCAGACGACGGAAACTGGAAGTATAATCTAAAGGCAATCCGAAAGCAATCATGGGGTTTCACGTTATTGCGTATTAAAGAATCTCACACAATTTCGGGCAAAAGGGAAGTCATTCCAAAAGCAATCATGAGTTTTACGTTATTGCGTATTAAAGCATCTCCCACAATTTCGGGCAATGGGGGGTCATTTTCAGGTAATGGGAAGTCATTCTGAATGCATTCCAAATGCAATTGGATTTCATGTAAATTCGCTAAACTAGCGAATTCACATGAATTTGAATTGGCTCCAATTGGCTCCATTTGAAATAAAGAGAAATTCCTCCCATCTGATAAACTCCATAGTATCATACCAAAAGACAGAAGCTACATGGTTTGAATTAATCTCCAGAGCTGTGTAATTGCAAATCAGTTTCTGGGTTCTGGTTGTCGCTAAAAAGCTGTACTTTTGCTCTATATTTTCACCAATATTTGACTAGATGAAATCAGTCTTCAATAAAACAAACATCTAAAGTTTGCCTTGTTCCAGCCCTAACAACCTTATCCTTCACATATGGCAAAAAGACATTAGAAAACCAATGGTGATTCATTGTCTTTGTGCCTGAAAACTGCAATAGCACTCTAGTGAAATCAGCAAAAAGTATGCCTAACATATTTGTGATCATTCCATTTATCTAGCATTTCAGCAGCTTAATTTAAACCACTGCCTATGAGCTAATTGTAGAAGTATAATCTCTGGCACTAAGGCACAGATGAGCATGTGTGGCTTTGTTCCTCCTTACACTGAATAGCTCGAAAAGGAAGTTACTTTTAATCATCAACTTTGCAATTAGTTGTACAAATGAAATGGCTGCTGGTATCTATTAGTCACTGGAATTTATTTCAGCATTAGTATTGAGAAACTGAGGAATGACATTATTGGGCCCAAAGGGCTGAGAGTAAATGGAGGACTAGAAGCCTCTCCTTTCTGACAGCTGCTCTCTCTGCCTGTGCGTGAACACCTAAAATCTTGTGGACTCTTCCAATCCCATAGTAACCTTCCATGAGACGGAAAAAGCTGCTACTGAAAAGGCAGACTGGAAGCTGCCTTCCCATCTCAGGCCTACCCAATTGATTTTAAACTATGAATTTTAAATTGGTGTATTTTTAATTTTATGTTTGTATGATTTTAATGTGTCAGGGTTGTTTTAATCCTATATTTATATGTTTTAGCCTATGTGTTTAAATATACAGTATATTATATTTTATCATCATCATCATCATCATGCATGCCTAGGAGTGCTTCACACAGCTGTAGTTCAATCCTGTCTCAGGGATTGGGAACCTTTGCCCTTCTCCATGTTTCACAATGTTGCTCCACTAATCCCTTACCATTGGCCATGCTGGCTGGAGCTTCTGGCAGTTGTAGGCCAAAATATCTGGAAGGCCAAGCTTTTCCACCCCTGTGCCAATCGCTATGCCAAGCCCTTCAGCCACTGCATAGATTGTATCTGCAGCTACTTCTAGAAGCCCTATTTATTTACTTGGTGTTGGTCACTTGGTGAAACATAACAGAAGCAGGACTTTCCAATATCCTCCTTTATCACATTCAACTCACTCTGTTTGAGGTTCTGCCTTAAATTTAATGGAACTGTTACTCTACCTGTCTGCCTCTTTTTAAAGAGAAAGATGGTCACAAACATCTACCAAATTCAAGCTCAGATAGAAATATTTAGTGTACTCAACAGGTAGTTTCGGTGTGTCTTTTGGTGACTCTAGAATCATTTCCCAAGCAAGAAAGGATAAAACAACACACACACACAGAGTTACTTGTGTCGTGTTTGATAGAGCTTACCATTTAAAAGGTTTTGATGCGGTAGATTTCCTGTCCTTATAAAAAGTAAAGCAGCCGCTTTTCCCTTGTGAGAAATATAGCCCACGTCAGAGCCAAGTTGAAAGAAAACAACAACTCCTTCTTTCCAAACTGCCTCCCTGATGTCATCGGATTCTACTGGTGCTCCCTCTGCTGTCACCATGTTCTAAGCTCAGTTATTAAGTGCTGTGATTTGCTGTAGTGGAGGTACTGCTCAGGTGGCCATTCACTTGATAATGTGAACACATAAAGATGAATGCACTTGCTTATTCAGCATTTTCGGCGAAGCATTTGCGCAGCCACACTTTCGGATCTGAATAGCAGGCATAGTGAAGCTCAATTCTGACTAGACCCATTTTTTCTATTTATCATTTTAGACCAACAATCTGTGCTGCACTTCTTCACCATAAAATGGTTTGTGTGAAATTATTCTGTGCACAGAGATGTTATCATGTGGGGTCATATGGAGCGATGTTTAAATTCTTGAATAAGGGTTTCAGGATCTGAATCTCAATGGGTTACAGCAAGAGATGGATGAGCAGGACTTGCCTCACACAAGCTACCTTTCCTGGCTACTTTGTCTCACAAGACCCCACTGTGGCCATGCCAAAATTGTTTCTGAGAGGTGAGGAACCTCCTGGAATTATGAACCGTGAGGGTGAGCAGGAGAAGGAAATCGAGGGAACTTAGCAGATAAGAGAGTATCTTTCTTTTCAGGTAAGACATCTCTGTAGTCAAGTCAGTGAATATTGTCCAAAATCTGGACATTATCCTGTAATTTAGGCATAAATAAAATGAAATGATTTTGCTGCAATTGCATCTTTGTTGCATTGTAAAATGGAAAGTGAAATCACAAGTAATTTGGCTTTGGGCTTTTTTCTTAATCAGGCGATTAGATTGCTTCAGATATGTACACTTGTCTGCCACAATAAAGGGATTTCACTCACCTCATCAGCCTAGGGTCATCATCCAAAACAGGTAATCTGATTATTTTAAACCAAAGTTGGGCAATTGTAGTAAGGGCAGGAGCCATTTCTACCCTGAAATCCCAGCAAGCTGCACCAATAGACCAACTGAAACCAGAAGTGACATAACATCATTTGTATTTTCATTTTTGACTTTTCCCACTTTTTTGAGCCTTTTTGCAGTTGGAAGTGAGGTGAATGGGGCTTAGGAAATAAAACTGCTATATTTTGCAGTGATTTTGAGAATTTGAAGGCCCTAGGGGGGAGGGGAACTGCCTGGGAGTTTATCTTTTAAAATGGCTTGGGAAGCTTTAGGGTGCCATCTATAGTGCAGAAATAGTGCAGTGTGACACCACTTTTAACAGCTGTAGTACCATCCTATGGAATCCTGAGGTTTGTAGTTTTTCAGATCTTTAGTCTTCTCTGCCAAAGAGTATTGGTTTCGCACAAAACTACAAATCCTAGGATTTTGTACAATTGAGACATGGCAGTTAAAGTGAGGTCAAACTGTATTACTTTTACAATGCAGATGTATCATCAGGGTGATTCCAAAAGCTGCAAGAAAAGGAGGCATTCATGTGGCTCACATGCCACACTTTACTGTTATCAACTAGCCACCAAATTTGTTGATAGATGAATAAGCAAATCATTCTTGCTGTTGTTATTCCACTGGCATGGAATAGCCAGAAAGCAGATGATGAAAATAAATAAATAAAATGATCCAAACAAGAATGCTTTACTTTTTGTTGCACATCTAATCCACACATCTTTGAAATTTAATTATTAAGTGGAGTCAGAAATACTGTGCTTGATGACAAGTAGAGGATTATTATTATTATTATTAAACTTTATTTCTAAAGCGCTGTAATTATACTCAGTGCTGTACAAAATTGGTAAAACTTAAGAAATATATAAAAGCCTGCCTTTAGATAAAATTACAAAGGGAAGGAAAGACAAGTTAAAACATCAGACATAAAAGCAAGTCACATCAAACGATATCAGACAGCCAGATGATAATCACAAGTTCCCTGAGAACACTTCCCTAAACAATAAGGTTTTCAGCTCCACCTTAAAACTGGTTACGGAAGTGATGAGACGAGCATGCAGAGGGAGAAGGTTCCAGGAATGAGGGGCAGCAAGAGAAAAGGGATGGATCTGGGAGGGAGCAGAGGAAAACCTGGGTTGGGAGAGGAGACCTTGGTTACCAGAGCGGAGGGTACGAGTAGGGATGTAGGGAGAGAGAAGATCAGCTAGATAAGGAGGGGCCAGCCCATGGAGGGCTTTGAAGGTGAGTAACAAAAGTTTGTACCTGATGCGGAAAGGAAGAGGGAGCCAGTGAAGGGAAGACAACAGAGGAGAGACATGATCATAACGGCGAGCAAGTGAAATAATGCGTGCAGCTGAATACTGAACAGAAATTAATGGGTGGAGGTGAGAGAGAGGAAGCCCAGCCAGGAGGATATTACAGTAGTCTAGTCATGAGACTACTAGGGCATGGACCAGTGTTTTTGCGGTAGAAACTGAGAGATATGGATGGATTTTGGCAATATTATAGAGGGAAAAAAAATCTACAGACCTTGGCTGTGGTCTGGATCTGGGGAATAAATGACAAAGAGGAGCAAAAAATGAAACCAAGACTGTGGGCTTCCTGGACCAGCTGAAAAGAGATGTTATTGACAGAAATAGAAAAGGAGTAGTGAAGGGTGGGCTTAGGCGGGAAAACCAGAAGCTCGGTCTTAGACATATTGAGCTTCAGACGCCGATGGTGCTTCCAGTGAGAGACAGCTGTTAAACAGGATGACATTTGCTGTTCTAATTCCGGCGAAAGATTAGGAGTAGAAAGGTACAGCTGAGTGTCATCAGCGTACAGATGGTAGGAGAAACCAAAGGAACCGATTAGTCTGCCAAGGGAGAGTGTGTATAAAGAAAACAATAGGGGACCCAAAACAGAGCCCTGAGGAACTCCAACAGATAAGGGGACAAAGGACGAGGTCCGACCACCCGAGACCACTGAGAAAGATCTGTCTGACAAGTAGGATGTGAACCAGTCGAGAACAAGCCCCTAGAAACCAAGGTCAGAGAGTAAGTCTATCAGGAGACAGTGGTCCACGGTGTCGAAGGCCGCAGACAAATCGAGAAGAACAAGGATAGAATAAAGGCCATTCGCCTTGGCCCACAAAAGATAATTCAAGATCTTAGTGAGGGCTGTCTCTGTGGAGTGCCGTGGGTGAAAACCAGACTGGAAAGGATCCAGAATGGAGTTGGTTTAGAGAAACTCAAGACGGCGTGAATAGACAACTTGTTCCAACACCTTAGAAAGGAAAGGAAGAAGAGAGATTGGATGATAGCTAGCCAGGGAAGAAGGGTTGAGAGAGGTTTTTTTCAGAATAGGGGAGACTAAGGCATGTTTGAAGACCGAAGGGAAGGAACCCGAAGAGAGGGAGAGATTAAAGATATGGAGGAGGGAGGGTAACAAAGAGGGGGCTATAGAGATTAGAAGACGAGAAGGAATTGGGTCAAGAGAACAGGTGGTAGGTTTGGATGAGTTCAGTAGCGAAGAGAGTTCTTCCAGGGAAACTGGAGGAAAGACAGAGAATTTGTTAATAGAAGGAGTGAGAAGATTGATGGTAGGAGCCAAATCGGGAGGAGTTAGCTTAGAACGAATAGAGGTGATTTTTGTAATGAAAATTCTCTTCTAAAATGAAGTTGGAGAAGATGGAGGAGGAGACTATGGTCCAAACCACACAGCAGAAATAATCCAATTTGAGACCGCTTTAATTGCCCTTGCTCAGTGCTAGGCAATTGTGAGAATTGTAGTGTATTGTGGCACAAGAGCTCTCTGACAGAGAAGGCTAAATGTCTCACAAAACTACAATTCCCAGAATTCCCTAGCATTGAGCCAGGACACTTAAAGCTGTCTCAAGCTGGATTATTTCTGCAGTGTGTTTTGAATCTATGCATGTCTTCTCTTCAGTATAGTCAAGCTGAAACTGTTAAACAGTGTACTTTGAATATATTATCACATTTATTATTGCATTGTATTTATTTTTTTTTAAAAAAACATACATTAAAAAAAAACTGATGCTACAATTCTCTCCACCCCAACCATCCATTAAATTAAGAAGATCTTCATTTTCATGAGTGTTATTTCCTATCATTATTTTCTATAGCCAAAATTCAGTTGCTAGTCCCAACTGGAGTAGACCCATAAAAACAGTGGGATTTGCATAAATTTTGACTTACCATTCAGAAATTGATTGAAGAATTGAAGAAATTGATTAAATGGAATTATCACTTGAACAGAGGCTGATATTTTTATATCATATAAATAACTTTAACAATACAAGCAACAATAAATAGCCTCCCCTTTTAAACAAAGGGATATATGTGTGTGTTTGTGTGTGTGTGTTTTTCTTTTTTGCTTTAGGCATGTGTAACTAGTACACAAGCAAATTTTATTGTTTGTAACAAAGTAGCTAGTTAATTCCATTGTAAACTGCAATGAACAATAATTAAAAACAAGCATGGCATTTCCTTTTTAAAAAAAATTAAGAGGAGAGCTATTTGGAAAATGAAACATGCTTTTATTTTTCTGGGGCTTGTCCTTAAGCTAGTAAACAACAGCTTTACTTTAATCAATGTTAAGGAAAAATACAGACAGGCAATTAGATGGGGTTTCAAACTGTGTTCTTTGGATTTTCACTGTTGGTTATCAGGAATTCTGAAGTTAGGTTACTATTTGGACTAACGGCAGCAACAGCAACAACAATTCACCTTAAACAGTCCCATCTTAATAGATTTAATAGATTCATAGAATCATAGAGTTAGAAGAGATCCCAAGGGCCATACAGTCCAATCCCCTTCTGCCATGCAGGAATACACAATCAAAGCACCCCCAACAGATGGCCATCCAGACACTGATTAAAAGCCTTCAAAGAAGGGGATTCTACTACTTCCCCAGGCAGTTTATTCCACTGTTGAACAGCTCTTACTCTCAGAAAGTTCTTCTTAATGTTTAGGTGGAACCTCTTTTCCTGTAGTTTGAATCCATTCCTCCATGCCCTGGTCTCTTGAGGAGCAGAAAATAAACTTGATCCCTTTAAATATTTAAACATGGCTATCATGTCACCCCTTAACCTTCTCTTCTCCAGGCTGAACTATCAATCTCCCTAAATTTCTCCTCATGGGTCATGGCTTCCAGACCTTTCGCCATCCTATGGACACATAGGATTATCAACAGTTTATCAACAAAGTCTTGAATTGTGGTGACCAGAACTGGACACAGTAGTCCAGGTGATGTCTGACCAAAGCAGAATAGAGTAGCATGATTGAAACATGGCTGGATCTAGACACTATACTACTGTTGATGCAACACATTGGCTTTTTTAATTGCCTGAACACCCTGCTGACTCACGTTATTCTTGTGGTCTACTAAAGGACTGTGCAGACTGGCAGTTTGGGCTAACTTGTGGGGGCAGAGTCAGGGTGGAGCACGTACATTATGCACCCTGGCTCATCCCCCAGGGTGTCATGACACCATGCACCATGCCACACTGCACAGCACACGGTATCATGGTGCTCCTCTGGTGCTGTGTACAGATGAAGCAGCTATTTCACCCTGCAAATGCCAGATTGGGACGACAGCATGTGGTCGCTGTGGCCTTGATCTGGCTGTAACAGGGGCAACTCCAGGCTGCCCCTTTGGGGCTTTGTGTACAGCCCCTAAGAGTCCAAGTTCCCTTTCACATGTACTGCTTCCAAGCCCGGCGTCCTGCATCCATGCATATCATTTTAACTGCTTAAGTGTAGTAGCTTACATGTCTCCCATTTGCCAGCTTTCCAATCTGTTAAGGTCATTTTGGATTCTGATCCTATCCTCTGGGACTATCTACCCCTTCTAAGATGATGTCATCTGCAAATTTGACAAACATGTCTTCTATTCCATCCTCCAAGTAATTGATGCTTCTTTACTTGAATGAAGTAGGTTATCCAAGCAGAGCTTTAAAAACCCTAAAGTTCATAAAGCTCTTCATTTAAAGCTTTTCAATAAGGCCAACATGATCTGATGATCACCTGGTTGTTTGGCATGACCTAATCAGGAGCAGATCCAACAAACCCCTCTGTTTCCCTTGTAAACACAAGTAATATAGTGGGGAAGGGAAACATCACACACCACCAAATTTGTACAGATAGTGTACCCCCACTCCTTTTGATCTCCTCTATTGGAAATTAGCTCAAACCTCCAAATAGATCAAGCCTTCCCTTAGGTCCTTTATTACTGCAAAACCATACTCTGCTTAGACCACTTTTGATCGAAAGTCATCTCTATTGGGAATTAGATCAAACCTCCATGCCCATTATATGGCTGGCTATTTAAGTCACAGATGACTTCAGCCATTGGAACTCAGTGGCCCCAGCTCCCTACAAGAGCATTCAGGAACCAAGCAATTGCTGAGAAGTTGTCTAAGCAGAGTATGGTTCTGCAGTAATAAAGGATTTAAAGGCCTAACTAGTCCAGGATTCTGTTCACATGGACCCGGTAAAGATGGCCAAAAAAGGCCACCTGTAAGTCACGATTAGGGTTAGGGAGGGTGCAGCATTCACACCCTCCCTAACCCTACCGCGTATGGACGCCGCCATTTTAAAATGGCGGCATCCATACAGGCGTGCCATGATGTTGTCATGGTGCACACATTGTTTAAACAACACTGTGCACGCCTGACAGCATCACACTGCGGGAGGGCGCCAAGTGCACCCTTTCTGCAGCGGAAAAAGGAGGTCGAAAACCGAGCTCCTTTTTTGCTGCAGGTCCTTGGCACGGCCTTTAAGCAGCTGTGCCAAGGACCCCAAGGAGAAAGGGTCCATGGCAGTGTCCCCTTTCTCCCCTTGGCAGCACTGGAGAGAGTGGGGTGCAGCAGGCACCAGGGCGCCTGCTGCACCCCACTTGCAGGCCATGGGAAAGCAGCAGTTCGCTGCTTCTCCGTGGCCTACAGAAGCAGCAAAATGGGGCCTCTGGTGCTGCCAGTGACTAACCAGTAGAGAAGCCTATAAGCAAGACAATCGATAGCTTCATCATTCACATATTTGTGCAATCCCCATTTAGAGCTGGTGAACATCTTTACATCTTGTGGTAGAAAATTTATAACAAGTATAGTTTCAAACAGTTAATAGAATCTTTTGTGATGGCCTTTTAGCCATCTAAGATGGCCAAAGTTCTTAAATGCAGAACATAAAGCTCAACTTTTTAAATAAATAAATAAAAACAAATGGCTGTACTGTTTCTATTATTTATTTATTTATTTATTTATTTATAAAGCACCATAAATTTACACAGCACTGTACATAATCTATGAAGTTAAAATAAACACCTGCTTGAGGCATACAATCCAAAGTAAACAATAAAAGGGTATCTGTTAAAATAAAACAGTAAAATATATTGGAAAAAAGGTTAAAATAAAGGTAGTCTATCTATGCTTTTTATGCTGTTTCTATGTTTCTAGCATCCTGTGGTTGGTTAGAGAATGTGGGATAGACTTCTAGATATCACATCTTTCCAAGAAACAAACCCTGCAACAAACAGACCTAAAATGAAGGTCCTGGACTTTACGGGCCATAATCATCATGAGTTGTGTCTCCAAAAAGATTGGCCGCCAGTGGAGCTGTTGTAGTGGAAGAGCTGTGAAGTCCTATAACCCATTGTAGTTAACACTCTGGCTGCAGATCTTTGTTGCAGCTGACGTTTCTGAACAGTCTTCAAAGGCAGCTTCATTTAGATCATGTTGCAGTAGTCCAAACAGGATGTAATAAATGCCTGTAAGCACTGTGAGCAGAATAGCTATCTCAAGAAATGAGTGCCATTGGTGCACAAACTTCAAGTGTACAAAAAGGACTCCTCATCACCACAGAAACCACAGAAACCTGGGCCTCGAGTTCAAGAGGTTATCCAAAGTGTAAACCTGTAGGATTGTAACCCCATCCCGTGCAGGCTAAGTCCCTTATGCCCTTATGCCCTGATCTGCCTTTTGACTGATTAAGAAAACATCTGCCTTGGCTGGATTAAGTTTCCTCATGACTAATGCCAGACACTGGTTTAGAACTAAAACAACTTCCTTGGAGTTAGGTGGAAAGGAGAAATGGAGTGGTATGTCATCAGCATGTTGGTAGCATTGAGCTTCAAACTCTGGACAATCTCTTCCAGTGGTTTTATGTAGATGTTGCATAACATGAGAGTCAAACCAGACCTTGGGGGCCAAAGAATTGAATCCCCACAACCATTACTTTGTGAGCTCATGAGGAAGGACCGCAGCCACTATAAAATAGTGCTTCCAATTACTGCCATCCATGTGAGGTGGTCCTGAAGGATACTACGCTCTAAGGTATCAAAAGCCAACATGAATTCCTGTAGAACCAACAGGGGTAGACTCTCCCAGTTTAGTTCTCAGTGTAGCTCATCCACCAAGGCAATCAAAGCTATTTGTGTCCCATAATGATGCATTTCTCTGTGCCTTATTTTTAGCTGTGAAAGGCAATGGAAAATTCTGAAAACTTAAATTTTCAGATGCATTCCATTTCACGTAAGGTTCAGAAAGTGTCAATTAGGTACATTTTGTGTTTAAAAAAAGTCAGACTGAAAAAAATCTGTCTTTCCTGAGCCTGCAAAAAAAAAACTTTTTTTGTCTGTCAGGAAAAGCTTACATGTTGCATAGGATGGAAGCACACGAGGTCAAGCATACACAGTCTAAACAATGTTTTATTTTCATGGAATCTCAGAAAATAGAATCATGTAGTCCAAAGAAATCCCAAGGGCTATCAAGTCTAGACCACCAGCAGCATAAGAATTCATTGCTAAAGTACCCCTGAGGGATAGCTACCTAACCTTTCCTTTAAAACCTCTAATGAAGGTTCTGAGGTAGCCTATTTCACTGTCATAGAACAGTTTCCTCATCAGTACCTTTAAGCAATCTGTTCTCAGTGTTTCTCTGCTTTGTCTAAAAGCTGCTATTTTCTGTTCATTACATGTAGATAGTTTCTGTTACAATATTTAGTATAAAATGGCTGATGGTGGCCTTGAGTAGGCTTCTGTCTGGAAAGGTAGGACAAGGAAATTGGTATAAATAATCAATTTCAGACATGCAAAGGCACAAAAAAATTTTTATTGCCCGCCCCTTCAAGGGCCTAATTTGGAGTGACATGATGAAGACAGTAATAAGGAAACCACACAATTATTAAACTTATTAAAGTGTCTTCTCAGCTTAACATTAATGTATGCTGCCAGCAACATCTGGGATTTTACAGGCAAAGTCCACATTGTTACCAGTAGCTGACTATTGTAAATGATTCCCTGTAAAAACCAGGGCTGTTTGGACTTTATATCCCAGTCTAGATAGACCATCCTAAGTAAGAATCCTAAATTCTTACATAGCCTCTGTGAACATGCAGTTCCGCATTTGTTCTCCTACAGAAGTGATAACTTACAAATGAAAAGGAGGGAAATGTCTCCTTTGATCTAAAACAAGACCACTGTTGGTTTCTATTCTTGGTGAATCAATAGTCATCAAGCACGATTATCAACTCAGAACAGCTGCAAGCCATCAGGCAGAGCTTTGATTCAATCACATTTTAGTGATGACACTGTAAGTCAATACATTTGAAAGACATTTTTTTATTATACAGAAAAAAAATCTAAATTTTGGACAGGAAAGTCACATGGAAGGCAAAACTTTGCATGAACACAAAGACACAGCATGGGGCAAGTTAACCAATAGAGAGTGTTTATCACTGTCAATTTCTACTTGACTTCCACATGTGAGAAACTGGTTCCTCACACCTTGCAAACTGTGTTTGTAAACAAGGTAGCTTTCTTTTTGGAAATGTTCATTTTTCTGTGAAACAATAGAGGGAATTGAATAGATGCAGAGACTGTGATGACAAGTATAAACTCTCACCAACAGCTTATCATAAAGCTGACACAGTTGCAACCCAGGAGCTTTACAGACTGCCCTGTCAGGGACGCCTGCACCTGACCCTCTTTGCTGTGCAGCGTTGCTACAGCAACCAAATCGCACGGCACTGCTGCACAGCAAGGAAGGAGTGCACAGAAGCGCTCCTTCCTTTCTGTGCCGCACTGGGGCCAGGGCAGCCTCAAGGCAGGCCATGCAGCCCCAATCCAGTTTTTTCCAGTCCAAAGAGAAGCGGCAAATTGCCGCTTCTCTTTGGGCTGGAAAAGGGGTATCAGTCGGGCTTCATGGCCCTGGACACCCCGGGAGCACTGAGGAGCCCCCACAGGATCGTTCCCGTGGCCCTGTGGGTGCCACGGGAACAAGCCGCTCCCCAGAAATGGAGCTCCAGGGAGGCCTTGTGGAGCTCCCTTTTGCTTCTGCAATGGTCCGGGAAAGGGATGTCCTTGGGGCTTCATGTCCCTGGACACCCCCACAGCCACCACCATGGGAGAAAGGGGCCTCTGAGCTTGCGGCACCGCAAAACAAAAAGAGCTGCCTAGAGCAGCTCCTTTTTTTTTTTTTTTTTTTTTTGTGGCACTGCTACAGGTGTGTACGGGAGGCCACCATGACACCAGCACCTTTCCATGCTAGGGTTGGGGACCATGTAGTTGCTGCACGGTCCTTAACCCTGCCACCATGCTCCAAAGTGGCCGTCTGCATCGGCCCGCAGTGTTGCTTGTAGTTTTTGTGAACTTGATTCATGATGACCCTATGTAGGAGATACTTCCAAGCTACCCTATCCTCAACCACCCTTCTCATCTCATGCAGACTCATGGCCCTGGCTATGCTTACTGAGTCTATCCAACTGGAATGTGGCCTTCCTCTTTCCCTACTGCCCTGCTTTTTGCCAAGTATTATAGACTTTTATAGCATATCCTTTCTTCTCATGATCTGGCCAAAATATAACTTCAGTTTAGTTAATCTTTGCTTCCAGGGAGATTCTCAGAATTCTTTTCCAGCACCACATCTCAAACAAGTTGGGTTTTTTTTCTCTATCAGCTATTTTTTTTCCTTTCACTGTCCAGCTTTGACAATCATACATAGAAATGGGAAATATCATGGCATGGCCAATTCTGACTTTGGCATTTAATGAAATATCTTTACACTTCAGAGTCTTATCTAGTTTTTTCATAACTGTTTTTCCAAGTTTGATTGAGCCCAAGTATGGAAAGTCTTAGACTATTTCAGTATCTTCATTGTATACTTTAAATTTATGTGGATCACCTGTGGTCATAATTTTTCTTTTTCTTGATGCTCAGCTATAAACCTTCCTTTGCATTTTCTACCTTGACCTTCCTCAGTAATCCATCGATATCTCTGATGTATAATATGGTGTAATCTGCATATTTTAGACTGCTGGTGCTCCTTCCTCCAGTTTTCACATCTCCTTCCTCTGAGTCCAGTCCTGCTTTTCATATGATATCCTTGGCATGCAGGTTAGAATACAGCCTTGCCTGACCTTCCTTTCCAACTGCAAACCAGTCTATGTCTCTGTATTCTGTCCTAACAGTAGCTTCTTGTCCTGAGTACAGGTGATGTATCACAGCTATCAGATGTTTTGGCACACCCGTTTTTTAAAAGAGTGATTCATAGCTTTTCATAATCTATACAATCAAATGCTTTGCTATATTCTATAAAGCACAGGTTGATCTTCTTTTGAAGCTTCTTAGTACATCCTATTATCTGGCACAGGTTTGCTGTATAATCCCTAGTGCTTCTTCCTTTCCTGAACCCCACTTGGACATCTTGCAATTCTCACTCCATACATGGTTAGAGTCTTTGTTGTAGAATTTTAAGCATTGTATTGTGCCATTGTATTTAATGGAACTTGAGCATTAACAGATTTTGTTATCCATAGTAGGTCCTGGAACCAAAACCCAGTGGATACCAAAGCCCCACTGTACTTATCCTTGCTCACATATCATTGTAACCAATGGGATGAGGTCAAACTCAATGGCATTTTTTAAGGTATCATCTGAGATTTGGAAATAATGATTACAATTATGTTGCTACTCAGGTCTCCAATTTTCATTGGGGAGGGAGCTGAACATTTTCCTTCTCCATGATGTAACTTAGTAGCTGTTAGTCATTTTAAAAACAACATAAAAAGGGATGTATGCCATCTTTCACTGATAACAATGTGTCACTGTTTTAATGAAACACAGTTATGGGGAGTTTGGAGAAGTTTCGTAAAATGTGAAGCGGAAGACCATCCAAAGAATCAAGCAGTCTACCACCTCTCCTGTGTTGTTTCTTATATCTAGTTTCACATTTCTTCCCCAAGGTGATTTCCCATCTCTCTCTCTCTCTTCTCTCTCTCTCTGCAGATGTGTATATGAGTGAGTTCTATAATACGCTTGCATTCCACAGCAACAGCAAAGTGAACAGCATACACTACAATTTTATTCAAAATGACACAGTTTCTTTTCAGGCCCTGGAATCACTAACATCAGTAATCTCATAACTGAAAATGGTGACATACAAAACAAATTATTGCCACTGGGTATTAGCCCTGTCATGTCATTTCATCCTTATCAGAGTAAAATCAGGTTTATAAACAGGTTTTTAAAAATCAACATGTAATCGCCTCTGGCCTGTAATAATGTTGGCAGTTGAATACAGGCACCAACATTCCCATATTTGTTAAAAAGCATCATCTGCTTCTTTATAAAAGGCAAAAGAAAACCAAACATGGTTATAGAGATGATGATGGAGATGATGATAAAAATATTTATATCTCACTCAGACCATACAATGAGGTTAGATTAAACAGTTTAACATTTAAAACAATAAAGAGTAATATATATTTTCCAAAACATTCTAAAACATATTAAAACAGCTGGACAATTTAAAAAGCTGAAATTGCCATACTCTCACTGATACAGACTTGTCCACTGGGACATGCCATTAATGGGTTATCCTCCTATTTTCTTAGTGTCCATGCTGTATGAAAAGGTTCTCTTTGCAAATCTCTGTAAATTGTCCTGTGTCGGGTAAATATGGGCAGTGATATCAAAGACTTTACATCTTTGCAGGGCACAGCATCACAATCAGGTAACAAAAGGAATCACACACAAGACAAGAAAGACCTAACTTCACCTTGGAGCCTCATAAACAAGAATTTCTGAACAATGGGCAATCAGGAATACCTTGTGACAGCTGAATGCTATTCTTATTCCAAGGATATGCAGCCAATCTTTGGCATACAATAATGGGAGTATGGGTGACTTCACCACCACCACCTAAAAATTTGCCAATCACAAAATTCTGATGAGGGTAATTATGTGAAATAGACCTTTGTTTGCTTGTCAGTAATTTTCTGAGATTGCCATGTCAGCAATATTTGAATATGTCACATTCTTTTTGTACTGCAGTCAGCCTGACAACTGTGTAGAAGCAAATGTCAAAATCTCCAGAAAAGCGAAGACATTCATTGGCCTCATTAGCTGTAGAAATATAATGAAATAAGCCCACCATAAAACCAAACAAATAAGAACAAAATGAATAATGACACAGACAAGGAAGAACAGGCAATGATAGAAGACCAATACTCAGACCCCAGGTCGAATACAATTATCACCTAATGCCAAGACGTAGAAGACTGAGTCACACAACATATGTTCTGCAACAGAACACTAGTGGTGGCAGGATCACACCCACTGTCTCCTTTTTCAACCTCCATGCATTTATCACACCTTCCGAACAAGGCCTATATACCTGAGATGAGGATTTTGTAACCAGTACCAGGTGATGGATGATAGGATGTTCTCATCCAAAGTGTTATAGATGATAAGAAATGTAGTCCAGCACCATCTGAAGAGCCACAAGTATCCCAAACTTTGCCACACAGAGAGACAGAGATAGAGACAAAGAGAGAGAGATGCATGTACAGACACAAATCAGAAGTCAGGATCAGTTGCGATGGTTAGCATTTCCTCATCCACATTCCCTCATCATGGGTACATTGTCATAAGGAACCTTATTAGTTTGTGTGATAGAATCATAGAATCATAGAATCATAGAATCTTAGAGTTGGAAGAGACCACAATGGCCATCCAGTCCAACCCCCCCTGCCATACAGGAGCTCCCAATCAAAGCATCCCCGATAGATGGCCATCCAGCCTCTGTTTAAAGACCTCCAAAGAAGGAGACTCCACTACACTCCGAGGGAGTGTGTTCCACTGCCAAACAGCCCGTACCATCAGGAAGTTCCTTCTAATGTTGAGGTGGAATCTCTTTTCCTGGAGCTTGCATCCATTGTTCCGAATCTTGTTCTCTGGAGCAGCAGAAAACAAGCTTGCTTCCTCCGCAATGTGACATCCCTTCAGGGTATATATATCTATATTGGTGTTAACATATAACATGAATCTTGTGGGGAAGGGGAAGGAATTTTGAACAGGTATCCTAAACATGTGCAGGTCCAGACAGGTAAACAACAGAAATATGCAACACACAAAGCACAATGGAAGTAAATCCAGATATTTCTTCCATCCTTAATTGGATCAGATCAGCACTCTGTACCATTCTTGCATTAACATTCAGTGGACTCATTTTGTCCTATGAGGGCACTGAATATTAGCAATGGATGAGACTGGCTCTTGAAGCAATGGCTGAGGGAAAGCACATGATTCTTTGTGATGGGGTGAGTGCTCCACTTGTGGATTCCTGCTTGAGGATATATTTTGTCAACTTTCATTTTTGTCACAAGGCAAACATCTTCTGGCTCTAATCAATACTGTATGAGTAAATAATTCTGTGAAGCTTCCAATTTTCACAATTTCCCTTTCTCAGTGGATGGTCAGAGTTCTGCCTTCTGTTCCGAACAGACAGGGAAAGCCATCCTGAATTGTGGTTTACTGGTGACTACCTCATGATCCATGAAGGATGGTGGCTCCTCTGTCAGTGGAGGGGTCATCCAATTGTTGGTATTCTCTTAAATTTCAAATAAACTACCTAAGGTGCTAAATCTGTTTGGGGAATCATGTTCAGAACTACAGATAGCTTCTTTAAAGTTCAGAGTTAAACCCAGAGCACATTCACTGCCTTACTGATAGGAAAGGTAAGGAACTGAAAGCGCATAGCCAAGCAGCAAATGAAGAGGAGGCAAGCTCCATGTGCTAAAAGATGGTCAACTGTTTATTAGTGCTTCAAAAACCCAACACATTTCAGCTAGACTAGACATTCCTCAGGGGCCTTCAAAAGAATTCACTGGAGTTGTGAACACTCTCCAAAATACAGGACCATAGAGATAAAGGTTCACAGCTCCAGTGAATTCTTTTGAAGGCCCCTGAGGAATGTCTAGTCTAGCTATAATGTGTTGGGTTTTTGAAGCACTAATAAACAGTTGACCATCTTTTAGCATGTGGAGCTTGTCTCTTCTTTATTTGCTTCTCAAGGATATGAAAGACAACACCTCTTCACAGGAGAACTTCCGCTCTACCTTGTGACCCTGGTCTTCTTGTTGTTGTTGTTGTTGTTGTTGCTCCTGATCATGTGGAGAGTGTCTGCACACAGGGGAAGCTCTCCTATGTGGACTCATCATTCTCTCCATGAGGAAAGTGACAGAATTCCTTTAAAGTTTGGATGAAAATTCAAAGTAGATCTCCTACTTCACTGACATCCACCTTCCCCATATATGATCTGAACACACTTCTTTATGTGCACCAAATATTTCCATATTCTCATATAGATGACCTGTTGGGTCCTGAATCAAGATGAATTTCCTGAATTCTTATTTACTCTGCCTATCCATTTCCACTTTAAATCTCATTTCTATAGTCTGAGTTGAATGTCATCAAAGTCACTCAGACAATGCTGTGTTGAGGTCAGCCCGAAATACATGAATGACCTTGACTTTATAAGTAGTAGAAGAGAATGAGGGGGCCATTTATAAATAATGGCTGTTCATTATAAATATACACCACAGACCTTACATGGCAAAGGTCTGTTTAAAGAAAAAACTCACAAATATGATGTAGAGCTACAGCTGAGGTGGAATTATTTCCCTGGGGATGTCAAAGGAGTGAGGGGAGCCAGTGTGCAGCTGGAACATGCAAAAAGGTCATACTGTCTGGTCATTTTTATTTGTATTAGCACAGTTTCTAAAGTCTGTGGGGAACATGACCTTGAATACATGGATTTATTAGTAATGGCTACAAGAGAGTAAACAGCCAATACTGTTGTTGTTATAAATTTAATCATGTTTTAATGGTAATCTACAAAAAATGTATGCAATTAATTGATACAAGAGTGGGAATTTGTTTAATCAGATTATAATTTTTCACCTATTGCATGAAGGAGTAATGTAGGTGGGTGGAAATGCACTTAATTTGAATTAATTGATGCTGGGAAAATATTTTGAAAGTGTAAGGTATAGTTACAAACACTGTAAGGAACATGTGAAACCTTATAACTACAACTTGGCCAGCCAAACATATGTAGCATCAGAGCGAGAACTGAGAAGGCAAGCTGTCAAACAAAATTAAGCAGTACTGCTGTGTAAAATATACACCCACAAAAACATGCCAGATAGTAATCCTGGCTGAGATATCTGCAGAACTGAAGATTCAGGAGGAAAACGAATTTTGCAGAGAATAAAACTAGAAAACACATTTCTTGGAGAGGTTTCAGCTAAGCAGTACTGGAAATGAGGACCTCATCTGTTCCATATATCTCTTTAAACAAAGTTTTTAATTGAAAAGTACATCAACATTATTTGTTAGCACATAAACATATTTATTTTAAATTTGAAAGTACAGTGTGCCATCTGCTAACAAAAGAAAATAAACCATGGAATTTATCACACGGAGAAAATCGGGGGGAAATTGGGAATTTAAAGAGTCATTATCCCAAGAAAATCACATGACATCACAATTAAAGAGGATTTAGCTACAAATTCTATTGGAATGAGCTGAATGCTTAGAGTTGAAAAGATAAGATTAATGCTAGTTTTAAAATAGTTGTTTGATCTTCTTTGGTTTCTTATTTTTATTGTTTTTTGTTACTGTTGATCCTTTTTATTGATCTGTTTTGAATAGTGTTTTAACTTTTATATGTTTTAGCTGTGTTTTCCTTGTTAAATGTAATTAACTGCCTTAAGTGTCATTTCTCAACAGAAATTTAAGATGAATAAATATAGATATTAACAATATTTACTGTATTTCAGCTCAAGTGATGTTTAACAACTGTTCAGCCTCATTTCAATCTGCTGCTTCAAAACCTGTAAAACTCAAAAATCTTAGGAACAGGATACCTTCAGGACTGCCATTTCTCTTATTACTGTTAGTTCTCTCTCTATACACACACACACACACACACACATACATATATATATATATATATATATATATCTTTTGATGGCAAGTAGGCTATAATAATAACTAATAATATTAAAAATAATAAGAAACTTTCCTATATTGATGATTCAGGAGAGATGCAAACCCTGCTCTCTAAGGACCAAGATCAGCTTACTAGTTAAATGGCCATATTTATCTTTACAGCAGTTTGGACCCCAGTACTATGGGGGAAGTTGCTATCTAGCAAATACAAACCACACTGTTGAAGATGATGGAGTTGTTTTTCTTGCCATCTCTTTCACTGTTTTATTACCTTTATGGATTTGGATGAATGCCATTTATTCTTTTTGACATTTTCTATCCATGATGGGCTAAGCTAAACAGCTGTTTGAATACAGTCCACATACATCATTTAAGAAATGTCACAACAGCAACCAAGAGCTGGAAATGACTTGTCGCCAACTATTTTACCTCAGTCACAGGTTGAATGCCAGAATTCAATCAAGGGGCTATTGCATGGCAGTGCTTTTGTAAGGTTTGTTTTATTTTTGCAATATACAGGTTTGGTTGCTGTGATGTTCTTGCTGCTAAAGTTCACAACATCTGAAATATGGGAGAGATGTTCTACTGTTTTCAGTTGATACCTATGCTGAAATTCACCATACAGTCTGTGATCTCCCCTGTGAAAGGAGTAAAAAACATTTACCATCAAATGCTTCTGCTTTTATCAAAGTGCATTAGAAGACAACAAGCAGACATGGAAATGATTAAACGGGCAGGGCAGATCAATGACATGAAGGTAATATCATATGGTTATATATGGTTCTGAACCTGTGGACTTTATGAAAAATCACAAATTCAGTTCGAATGACACAGAAGTGCAAACACTATCTTGTTTTGTCCTCTTGTAATAAATGAGATTTTTTAAAAATCTTCTCAAAGATGAGCCACTGTGAAATGGTGGGCTGCATTTGTGCTGGTCTCTGAATAAAGTTGTGTAATTTTACAAGTGGTTTTTGTGCTTTTCTATAACCAGGGCTATGGTGGGAAATGTGACTGAGTATTTATAAAGCTGGCTTCCGCTGTTACAGCATTGGATGGCTTATTTGTGTTTTGGTGAGCAGTCAACCTGTCCTGGTTGGCTTACTTTTCTCTGTGTGTATATGAGCTGAGGTTCAGAAATGGAAGAACACATTTGTTTGGGGCAGGCAGATGTTTAACTCAGCACTTATTTTGCTCACAACACAGAATGTGCAACCTCGAAAAAGAGAGGATTTTGGTATCTCCATCTCACCCTGGAGACTAGTGCTTGTGAATAGGTTAGGGAATTCTCAAGGTGTTACCTCACCAAGACAAAATGGCCAGTCTCAACTAGAATCTTGGCACAGGTGACTTACAAGGCAATACACCGGAAGCTATCAGTGTTCACCACAGCTATATGAAACCCAAGCATCATAAGAGAGGAGGACTCAACACCCTTACTGGAGAAGGCACAGCAACCTAGCAGAAGACTTTTTTCTCAGTGCAGCACAAGCAATATGGCTACATAGTGGCTGGTATCACTGAGCAAAGTCGTGTTTCAGTAGTATAGTAGTATACTCTGAAGTGTAGGCTACATCCAAAAGCAGAGTCTAAAAATACAAGTGGATGTATTGGAATGGATATATGCGTGTGAGTGTGTGTCGGCTTTCATCACCACCAGGAACAGGTGTTTTATAGAGCTTATTAGTCTTGTCTACTCAAGACCAAGCCACTGAAAGATGCTGAATTAACAACAGATGAGAATACATTGTTGTGGAGAAAATCTATTTCTCCTTTCAGCTACTGTGAATATTGCAGCTACACTGAGTAAACCTGTGGTACAGGAGAGATGATATTATCATCCCTGCTTCTCAAAAAGTGTCATCCCTTTGACTCTGTGAGCCCTGGTTCCACTACACCCCTGCTTGGGGGCCAGGGATGAATGCTGTTGAAATTTGCAAATTGTATTATAAACTTTTCCATTCACCCTCTGCATACCCCATATTACAAGCATTGATTTAACCTTTGGTTATTATGTTTTATATAAAGCTGGGCAAAGGGTTTTAAAAGTGGTACCAGGCACCTGAGCTCTGAGAAAATTGTTGATTATCAGTAGCAAAGGAATAGTTTAGCTCTGCTTGAAAAGTATTTAAATTCCTTTAAGTGTTTAAGTATTTAACATTATAAGAGGCAGAGAATACTTAATACTCTAACACTATCTAGTGGGGGAGCTGAGAGAGGCTACAATACATAATCATAGTACTGTCTTGTGAGAGATTTAACTCTCCTGCCTATAACCTTGACTGAAGCTTAAAATAAGTTGGTCCTTCATGGGAGAAGAGAAAGAATGGCTATAGGAAAGGGATTGTGCTATGCGAATAAGAAAAAGAAATTAGATTTAGGGCAGCTTTGGTTATCACTAGCCCTTGACACCATATTTTATAATCACAGCAAAAGCTATATATTAAATATTTCCAGGAGAGCCCCTATCAATAGTCACCCTTCTATTCACTGTGATTATCCAACTGTAAAAATCACATCATCAGCAGATATTGTGCCTGAATCCAGGGAACAGAATATAACACACCTCAGGTCTTTCACAATCCCATAAATCTCTGTGGCCTCCACTGACCATAACTGTAATGATGATGAAAGATCATTTCTTTGCAGTATTGCATCCCCAGATAGCCCCAGAAACAAAGCAGAACACGGCTGCCACTCACAACCCTGCTGGGAATGCCACTCCAAAGAGACATTTTCCACCCATAAAATGCTGGGAAAGAAACAAACCGGAAAAGGGGAAGGGGAGTATTTTTAGTGCTTGGAACAACTTCTATTAATGGGAGAGATCAGGTTGATTTATTTCACAGAAACAGCCATTTGTCTGGTGGGCAAGATTTAAGAGGGCAACTGGTGGAACATGGATTATACAGGGTGATACAAATCGAATGCAAAATCAGTTTCACAAAGCTCTACCCAGAGCTATGGCAAGAAGGTGTGTGGGGATTTGACCATTCTGGGAGATTTCCACAGTAGCTCTTGCTGAAAAAAAGAGAGAGAGAGAAATATGGAATTCAACATGGAACTTTATATCTTTGTAAATGGACATACATGTCCGTTTTACATTGGCAAAAAGAGGTGTGTTGAAGGCTGCTTGAAAACCCAGCCTTTAGATGAGAAAAAGGGAAAGTGTGCCATGAAAACACTATTTTGGAGTTTTAAGGGAGAAGAAGTGCTTTAAAAAGGAGCTGGCCCATTTTACATTGGCAAAAAGAGGTGTGTTGAAGGCTGCATGAAAGCCCAGCCTTTAGATGAGAAAAATGGAAAGTGTGCCATGAAAACACTATTTTGGAGTTTTAAGGGAGAAGAAGTGCCTTTAAAAAGTAGTTTGATTTCCCCACTACTTTTTTAAAAAGGGTGCAGCATTGCTGGCCCGTTTTACACGGGCAAAAAAAGGCGCTTTTAGGGCTAAAAAGCCCGCATTTAGGGTTAGGGAGGGCGTAGCCTTTACACCCTCCCTAAGCCTAAAACGCATGGACGCCGCCATTTAAAGATGGCGGCGTCTACACGGTGGCGCCGTACAAGCGTCATCACGTGTGCAGCGTTTTGAAGTGCTGCGCACGTTTTGACGCTCTGGCGGCACGGGAGGGCGCCAATCGCGCCCTTCCCGCGCCGCAAAAAAAGAGCTCGATCCCGGAGCTCTTTTTTGCGGCGGGTCGTTGCGGCGGGATGAGGCCTCTGGGGCTGCCCGTGTGGCAGCCTAGGCCTCATCTTGCCGCTAGAAGGGGTGAGTTTGGACCGCCCCTTTTAGCCAATGTAAAAAGCACCCCTATTGCATCTAAAGGCTAAGGTGAAGTTGAACGGTTAAATGGGGCTCTGTATCTTTAAAGCGCCCATTTAAAGGCAGCGATACAAGTGCGGAGGGAGGGAAGGTGCCAAGACAAGAAGAGACCTTCAGAGCCCGGCCAGAGTGCGCCTGCACCTTCCTTCACCTCCTCCCTTTGGTTGAGAGAGTGTGACTTCTAGGGAGACAGCAGGGCACTGGAGGCGCTCAGCCAGACCAGGGCAAGCTGGCAAGAGGAGGAGGAGAAGGGGAGGGACCTGGAGCACCTCCGCTGCCCTGCCTCCCTGCAAGTCACACTCTCTCAGCTGAAGGGGGGAGGAGAAGGCAGGCCCAGGCACACTCTGGCCAGGCTCCATGGCTCTCTCCTGGCTGCCTTCCTCCTCCCTTTGGCTGAGAGAGTGTGACTTGCAGGGAGGCAGGGCAGCAGAGGGGCCCCATGTCCCTCTCCTCCTCCTCCTGTTTCCAGCTTGCCCTGGCCCAGCATCAGGAGGACCTGGAGCACCACCGCTGCCCTTCCTCCCTGCAAGTCACACTCTCTCAGCCAAAGGGAGGAGGAAGGCAGCGGGGAAGGAGGGAGGGAGGGAAGGAGCCAGGAAGAGACCCCCAGAGCCTGGCCAGAGCACGCCTGGCCCTCCTGCTTCCTCTTCCAAAAAGAAGGCTGGAAAAGTAGGACGTGTCCTGGCAAAGGAGGACGTGCCTGGTCAACTTGGAAAAGGGGGGCCTCTGCTCAAGAATGGAGAACATATGGGAATCCCTCCTGGACAGAGGGCTGAAACCTCAAGACAACTCAATATAATGCTCTGACAGAACATAGACTAAAACTCCCATGAGCCTTTGCTACCATTTCCCAAGATGCCTTAATTTGCAACAGAAAGCCGACCAGTATGTTCACATGTGATGAATTCTTTCGTATTGACTCTGCATTTTCTTTTTGTGTAGATGCTCTCTTGTTTTGTGTGTGATGAGCTTGTGCGTAATCATGTGCATTTCCGAACTGACCTCACTTTCTCCCTCTTTCGGAATGGTCCTGTACTCCCCCATGTGATAAGCTCCGACTGTATGGTGTACCTGCGCAATTGCGCATTTCGCAGCCAGCAAGGGAAAAAAATGTTTAAAGCGCGGCTAAAAGCCACGTTCCTTGCCGCCCATGTAGCTGCTCCACCTGTGTTTGTAGCGTTTTGACAGCTTCCCATGTAGTTGCTGAGCCACAGAAAAAACCTCAGTCTAGCTGCCCTGTACTTTTTAAATGCACACCTGGGGCTTGCTGTCTTGCTGCTAAGCATTAAGGAAAGTGCAACTTCATGTCACACTTTCTTGCCAATGTAAAAAGCCCCACATGTATGGGAAAATAGAACTGAGTAGTTTCACAATGTCCATATCAACCAAAGGACTGCTGTGATGTTACAAAGTACCAGCACCCATTGGAGTGACTGATGTACCAGGGTCCCAATGTGCAATGGATCCACTCTCTATTTGCATCTTAAAACTGGCTAGGAAGTGCAGCAGCACAACAGAAATGTTTAATTTGCATCCAAAGTCCCAAATGCAATTCAGAAGTGTCCAATGCACATCAGTTGTGCCCAATGTGCATCACAAGTGCCCAATGCACATCAGAAGTGCCTGATGCTAAGCAGGAACATCCCACACATGTCAGCAACTCTCAACATGCACAGGAACATTCTTGCCAGTGCCCAGATAGGATTCTTCAGAAATCACTAACAGGGTTTCATTGCATTTCTGCAGCATAGCTACAATGGGTAAAATTACCAAATGTAGACCATGATGTAGAATCTCAGCTGATATTTCTAACCCTTTGTAAAATGGAGATGAATGGAAAGGCTGGTGGTTTCCTCTACAAATTATTCAGATTCTTTAAGACTAAACTGGCTCCTCCTAAATTCCCATGGTAGGGAAGTCATGTCTCCCAATACTTTTCAGAGAATAGTCCACTATTTGATGGAAGTGTCACCTGTCCTTTAAAAAAAATCTACTGTCTAATTCATTTTATTGTTAGCCAATTGGAATCTCATTTTCAGGAAGAAAGGTAATGGGTAGAGTCTAATAAATAAAAGTCAATGTGCATTTTTATACAAAAATAGTGCATTTTTATACAAAAATTTGAGAGGCCACTTCAGAATCCAAGAAAACACTCATATGTTCAGAGTAGCACTTCTAAAAGTCTACTCAGTAACTTCAAATACTCTACCTATAGATTGTAGCTGATGACATGTACATGACCTCTACCTCAAACTGCCCCAGCTCCAGGGACACAGCCTTTGTTCTCTGGTAGTTTGTGGGAGAATTATGATTTAAGCAATTTTAATATATATATATATATATATAATCTGTGAACTTTAAGCTGTGCTGCTATCAACATCAACCCCATCTAAGCTGTTTTGTATTCAGAATGTCCACACATGGAGTGATCAGTTATAAAATTGGGCAAAAGATATTAGAATACAAACAATGCAGAAACTTTGAGATTTTCATTTGCCCTAGATTTGTGGGCCACTACGCTGATTTAGGAGCTAATATGAAATACCAATATATACAGTCCAAGATGTTGGCCCAGTATCTAAAAGTGGAGTGGGAGAGAAGGATGTTTTGCATACCTCCACAGACAATTAAGGATCACTTTCAAAAAGTAATAAATGTGAAATTCAATTGTCTGAACATAATACCATCAGAGGTTTCCAGAACACCCGCTTTGGCAACCAAGACAGCACATGGGGGGAAAACAGATGACAAAACTTTGCTGATATAAATAAGGCAAATGGTTTGGGAATAAAGATTTTCCAGCAAATTCAGATTATTAATCATTGGTTTAGTTCAGAAAATTGGTTTTGTTTTCAAGGGAAACTAAGAAACAAACACAAAACACTCCACAGTTTTATGCACACTAGAGACTCATTCTGCTCTTGTATCCAAATAAGAGGAGACTATCCACTCAGTCTTAGGACAGGTATACCAATGCCCTTTCAGTGACATGTATCTAATTATCCTTGTTATTTGTTAGAAATGCAATGCTCTTTCTGACAAGTTTGTCTATACATTTGATGGTGTGGTAACATTCAGCATTTAGGGAATGATACCCAGCTGACAGATTATACCCACTTGAACTAGCTACATTGGCCAGAATTCTTTGGCATCTTATATTGGATTAACATGAAGTTAAGTATTTTCTTGGAGTCTTTTCACTGTTGTACCCCACAGTTGTAGCACCATGATTTCACGTTAATTGCCATGGCTTCATGCTGTGAAACCCTACAATTGGGAGATTGGCAGTAGAGGGGCTCATTGGTTGAAAATTCTTAAAGTCCTTCCCTCCTCTCAGGATCCCAGTGAGTGGAGACATGTCACTTAACATGGAATCATAGTGCTATCATCACCTGGTGTCAAAAGGTCTTTGGTCATTGCAGAAATAGATTACATGCCTCCTTCCACAACTCCTTTGTGCAAGATGCACAACGGTAGCTGGATGGTTCTTGGCTCTAACCCTGGCCCCCTGGGCACTGATTGGCTATAGGGATATGCCTTGATGTTGTGCACTGAAGGAAAGTGCAGCATTTGCCATTGTTGGGGTATGGAGAGGTACCAGGCTCTGCCTTCTTCTGTAGGTGCACAAAGGCAGCTGGACAACCAATCTGGGATTTGTGGCGATAGCTGCATCTGAGACCCGTCCAATTGCTCTCACAGAGAAAAAGAAACATCTATCCTCACTGAGACCACTAGCATAAAGATATTGGTAGAAATTATAACCCCACCAGCCTTGGATCTTGGCCATAATTTGATTGTTGGTGGGAATATTTAGGACTTGTTGAAAGATTTTTTTAAAAAAAATCAGTTGTCTGAGTATGGTGCTGCGAAAAACAGTAATGAAGTGGAATCAGTAACTTTTATATAAAATTTTATATAAACTTTTAACCTTTTAACCCTCTTTCAACCTATTAACATGTTTAATGTGTTTTTAATCTATTTGAATTAGTTTCACTTTTTAAAATTGTTTTAACCTGATTTTACTGATTTTACTTATATGCTGCCCTGAGATTGCATAATATAGGGTTTTTAATAATGTTTTAATAATATACACACACACACACACACACACACATATTCCAGATTAAGTCCATTGCTATGGCAGTTAGAGTAGGATCATAGTGCTATAATTGTGAAGTTAAGTGACTAGCTGAGGTTTAGCGTATAAGAGGTTTTGTTGTGTACCTTCAAGTAATTTCCAAGTTATGGTGACCCTAAGTCCAAGTAAAATCCAGGGAACCAAACAAGGTTTTCTGCAGCTGAGAGTGTGTGACTTATCCAAGGTCACTCGGTGGATTTCCATGGCTGAGGGTGGAACTGAACCTTGATCTCCAGGGTTGTAGTCTACTACACCACACTGGTTTTCATTTACAGTATATGAATAAGTTGGGACAATGAATACAATACACTCAGGAAGGGCATTCCTGGAAAGGAAATCTCCCCCTTCACTGCAGTGCCCTTCCCAGTTCTCTGGAAGCTTTTGATACAATCTGTCTCTGTCTAATTTTCTCTGATTCCTTGTTCCCACTTCATTCCCTATTCCACATCTCAGCCTTTCCTTTGTAGAGTTTCCAAAGCCACATTGGCAAGATTTCTGTGGCATTGTTCACAGGCGTCTGCAGCTAAATGAAAGAAATGAGGAATCTTCACTTTTCAACTAGTGAAGCATTAGATCCAGGACAGGGAAGATGAATCAAGTCAGACAATTATTTGTGGGAATTTAGTACATGCATTTGGTATCCTCTGGAGATTTTGTGAGAAAGAAGACTAGCACCACCACTAGACATAGGCAATTATCATACAAGTAGAAATTGGGGAAGAAAAAGGCATACTCTCGGCAAAGTTACACAATTATACTGAAGATTTTCAGGCAACATTGCGCTTATCCAGGACTTGTGTTGCTGGAGAATTCCTGGATCTTCATGGGTTAAGTCCTTCATGGGTTAAGATCTTCATGGGTTAAGTTTATAATTGATTTGACCCTTGTAAGGACTGGTTGGGCCTCTGGGACTGGACTTTGGGTAACTTTCCAAGTCATTTTGCACAGTGGTTTGGGGTTAGGTGATGATGGGGCCACTTGTGGTTCTTACTAACATTTGGGTCTTGGCTGCTGCAATGGCAGGGTTCAACTGCAATATCACCATCTCACAGAATAGTATTCTCTGATCACCATCTCACAGAATAGTATTCTCTGATCACCAATAGTATTCTCAATATCACCATCTCACAGAATAGTATTCTCCTCCAGCATCCATTGCCTGAAGTAATGGGGGCAGGGTGGAGAGCTGGGAGTAAAAGGCATACTCCTGACATTGCCAGGAGTATGCCTTTTACTCCCAGCTCTCCACCCTGCCCCCATTACTTCAGGCAATGGATGCTGGAGGAGAATACTATTCTTCTCCCTCCCCAACTTCTTGGGTGGAAAGTTACCCAAAGTCCAGTCCCAGAGGCCCAACCAGTCCTTACAAGGGTCAAATCAATTATAAAGGCAAAAAGAAGCAAATGTTTTGGACAATGTCGGAAAGCCCAATGTCTGTCCTGATTGAGGGGGGAAATCCCAAATTCTCTGCTGTGAGATGGTGATATTGCAGTTGAACCCTGCCATTGCAGCAGCCAAGACCCAAATGTTAGTAAGAACCACAAGTGGCCCCATCATCACCTAACCCCAAACCACTGTGCAAAATGACTTCTGAAAGACTAGTAAATAGCCCTATTATTAATTCCTTGTGGGCTGCTTGTTGTCTACAGGCAAGTTCCTCTGCTATGTGGCCATATGGACCAAGAAGTTGCACTGAGCAAGCAAAGCATGATGCTCCACCACCACAGTTCCATGTCATCCCCTGCTCTGGCAGCTGTGAAACCCCAGGAAGGGCTTCTGCTCATGCTTACTGTTGGGGAGGGGAGGGAGGGGGAGACAATTCAGACAAAAGAGAATCTGCTGGTCTCAGCTCATGGGTGAAGTGAGTGTACTGACAGATGAGAGTTTTGGGGAGAGTCTTAAGTTGAGTATGAGGAGTATGGGAAGAGGATCCTGTGCCTCATCCAAAAAGAGAGGAATATAAGTGTAAACACATGTGTATGTCACACACAGAATGCTTCCCTGCATCTCCTCAGTGCTGCTATTTTATCTCCCATTCCTGCTCCTCCATGTAGTGAAAACAAGGAGCTGAAGACCAAGCAGTGTTGAGTTTAACACCTCTGCCAGACCCTGCCTTTGGATCAAGAGAGCGAGCATGGTGTCTCCTCCTTCAGGTAGCACAAATGAGCAGCCCCTCCCAGAATCCAACCTCCTGGCTCCCCCTGGAAGGCCTAGAAAGTAACCATAGTTCTCCATTGGACTACAATGACAAACCACAGTTAGCCTGAAGCTGTACTGGAAGCTGTACTGGACTGGCCTAAAGCTTTACTGTAAGAGGATGGTGGGATACAGGGAAGTGTTATGTATAAATCTGGGTGAGCAATGCTGGCAAGTCCAGGGGACAATTTTCTGCTCCTGGAGTCCCCCAAGTGCCACACAGATTGCCAAAAATACCAAAACATCAACTACGTATGAGGAAAGATTTAGGGAGCTGGATATGTTTACCCTAGAGAAGTGAAGAATAATAGATGGCATGATAGCTATCTTTAAATACTTGAAGGAATGTCACGTAGAAACCAAAAGCTTGTTTTCTGCTGCGACAGAGACTTGAACACAAACCAGCAGATACAAATTACAAGAAATGCATTTGCATTTAAATATTACAAATAACTTTTTTTACTGTGGGAGCTGCCCATTAGTGGAATGGACTGCCTTGGAGTGAATACAATTCTCTGTCTTTGGAGGTTTTTATGCAGAGGTTGGATGGGCTTCTTTAATGAGTGCTGTAATTGTGTATTCCTGCATGGCAGAGGACTGGATTAGATGGCCCTTGTGGTCCCTTCCAACTCTAAGATTCTCTGATTCTAACGAAGTCAGAATAGAATTTCACTTTGATGTTTGCTTCTGGTTCTGAGATTTTCAGGAGTGACAATTAATCATTTTTTCCTTTCTCTTTTTGCAAGAAAAAGGAGACTCAGGGTCCCCACAAATATGGCCTCAGGGGGCCACATGCAGTCCTAGTGTTGTACTTTGCCCATCCCCGGTATGTGCCATATAAAAGGAGGCCTCCTCCCATATGAATTAGAAATGAATTTTACTGAGATCTCTATGTGTGCCCTCTTCACACCAAGTCCACCAATTGATTTGATAACAACAGCCAAAATTTGATGGAAAGACTGTCAAACTATTTTCAGTTAAAAGCTTCCAAAAATGTTATAAAATTATCCATCTGGAGATTGACAGTTTCTTCCTTTTACCAGCACCCGCATCCCTGCATAGAATGCCATTTTTCTTTAGGATTTTAAATTGGAGCAAGACACTTTGGGGAAACGTGAGGAGAGGGGGGAAATCTGAACAGTAAAAGACTCTATTAAAGTATTAAATATAATAGTGATTGAAATTAAACACTCTTCTCATGAAAGCTTTAGAATTTTTATGACAGCCCATAAGCAATATCCAGGCTATTATCAAGTTGGAGATATTCCTCTCAGAATTATGATGCTGCAGAACTCACAATACAGCATTTTAAAGGTCAGGGAGCTTCAGTTGATTTGAAATTCACATGGCATTTTGATTTGAATAGAGCTCTGAAACTGTGTACATACCAGCTGAGAACCCGACCCTCAGGCAGGAGGGCAACCCATGTTTAGCCATCAAAATCATCTTCAAGTTCCAGATTTTAGTTGAATAATAGGGAAGGAAATAACATCTAAAATGATACTATCTGATCCAGAATTTAGAAAAGCTTTTTTCCTCTTTTACAACTCCCAGATGCTCCAAGATAGCATACAGGAAGAGCCTGCTAGTTTTAAAAAGCCATTTATCTGGATTCTGATCAATTCATGATTAAAACCCTGGCACTGGATTAATTCATTATGAATTTATTACAATATGAGAAGGGTTTGTGCCACTAGTGCAGTGTACACCAGTAAACAGTAATGGTCACATGTGAGATATTATAGAAAAGATGGGACACATTACTGACATAGGAAAAGACAGGAAAGTCACACACATGGGTCATTTTGCCCATTCTCTGCCACGGAAAATGGAAACGCCACTTATTGCTGAGAAATTCTAGGAACTGTACTCCAAAATAACTTTCCTAAGCTCTACACTAAAGTAAGAATCATCCATGCCATTGTATTCCCCATTTCCATGTATGGATGTGAGAGTCGGACAGTGAAAAAAGTTGATTTTAAAAAAATCAATTCATTTTAAATGTGATGCTGGCAAAGAGCGCTTGCGATACAGTGGACAGCCAAGAAGACAAACAAATGGGATCTAGAACAGATAAAGCCTGAATTCTCCCTGGAAGCCAGGATGACTAAACTGAAGCTGCCGTGCTTTGGCCACATCATAAGGTGCAACTCATTAGAAAAGACAATAATGTTAGGAAAGATAGAAGGCAGCAGAAAAAGAGAAAGTTCACAAGCCAGATGGTTAGATTCAATCAGGGAGTCCATGGGCCTGAATTTGCAGGATCTGAGCAGGGCTGTTGAGGACAAGGGGTCACATAGATATTCGAATAAATAAGGGTTAAAAGATCTTGTCACAAAAATTTCCCTCACCTAACCTAATGGCCATCACCATCACTGTAGTATGAGCACTGGAGTAATACATGCTCTGTTTTCTCTATTTGGCCAGAGTCACAGGAGCATCTCCAGTGTTTTGGTATTTCGAGTTTTGCTAACTGTGCAATGGGTGATGCCAAGTATCTGTTGAAGTCACTAACAATAAAAGTTCGGGCACCAGCTAGGTCTAGCTGTCTCTCTATATCCATCACCTATTATTCCATGATTGCTTTAGCCTTTTCATATCCTGTGCTGAGCAAAAGATCTGGAGAGAAGCCCAGTGAAGAATTTTAGTCATCATCTTCTGCTTCCATGTAGACAGGAATTCATCAGTCAGAGAAAGTGAAGCAAGGCCAGTGGGGGGGGGGGAGGATAGTCTGAGCCAGTAACTGAGTATAGTCACCCACACTTTGGCCTCCCTTTTCATAAAGCCTGACTCCAGTCTCTGTGTTGCATTACAGACACACTTTGGAGCTTGGAATGCTTATCTTAGAAATTTAGATTTCACAAGTTCTAATGGTGCAGAGTTGGGGATGGGTCTCAGCTGGGATCCATAAAGCAGTTGTGCAACTGATTTGGAAAGTTTGAGTGCCACCATTATATAGTAGCCTCCTCTTTTCATAAGAAATTTGAGGATGGATAGGGAGGAGGTCCCAGCTGGGATCCTTCTACTAGTAGAAGGAAAGATTACTCCCAGATATTTGAAGCCAGAGACTTGTTTGATCTTGTAGCCATCTATATTCCAGTTATGGTTCATGGGCCTTTTTGCAAATGCCATGGTTTTAGGTTTTTTATAGTTGAGTTCTAGCTGATCCTCTCTGCAGTACTGTATTGGTGTTCTTTGTCCTCTTTTTAGGCCAATAAGTGTTTTTGAAAGTACTGCTGTATCATCTGCATAAAGCATGTTTGTGTCCTTGAGATGACCCACCATGTCATTGATATAAAAGTTGAACAAGAGTGCAGCTAGAATGCAACTGTGCTTAATGCCCTTCTCAATGGCAATGACATTGGTGAGATGACCCTGGGGGTTGCATCTTACTTAGAGTGAGGGCCCTGCTTTAAGTCTATAAATAATAATAATAATAATAATAATAATAATAATTTTTATTTATACCCCACTCTTCAGCCAAGGCTATCAAAGCGGCGTACAATTTGTTAATTAAGACATTTCCCTGCCCTCAGGCTTACAATATAAAATAGACACAAAACAAAAGGAGAAGGGAGAGGTTGTGGGGAAGGGGGAAAGTCCAGCAGATCTTCTCTCTCTCAGAAGTCTGGACCATGGCAGATGGAGTGGAGGGAGGGCTCTTCTTCCTCAGGCAAGGCCTGTTGGAACTGCTTTGCCTCTCTCTCTCTTAAGATGGTGGGGGGAGGGAGACAACATAGAGAAAGACAACATAGAGAAAGACTGTGTTGCAAGTGGCATACTTTTCAATGAGGTATTGTAATACAAGGCTATGGTGGATCATTCTTCCCTGAATCCAACCTGTTCCTCTGCGAGTATGTTTTCTTGTTCCAGACATTCTTTGAGTTTTCAATGTAAATGTCTTGCATAGAGCTTGCTGACCATATTGAGGAGACTAATTGATCTGTACCTGCCAGGATCATTCGTCTTTCCTTTTTTAAAATATGGGAATGATGATAGCATGCCTCCAATCCTTAGGTGCTTGACTATAATTGCCAATACAGGTGAAAAGATATGCAAGAAAAGGTGTCCAGATTCCCAAATTATTTTTAATGGCTTCTGAGGGTATTAAGTCTTCCCCTGGAGCCTTTCCCATTCTCAGTTGGTCCACGAGTTTCTCTGTGTCAGTCACAGTGCCCACCTTGGGAGATTCTCTGTGCCCTTATAAAGTGCTTGGAAATTTTTCTCCCAGATCCCTGGGGGGATGTGACAATCCAGTATAGCTGGCAAATTGCTTTGAGAGCTTGAAGTAAAATGTGAAAATAAAGCTGAGTTGTTGGTTTTGACTGGATGAATATGTTGTGCCCAATTATTTTTCATGGCTTCTTTTGTATCCCAGCAGTTTTTTGTGGCCTTTCTTCTGCTGAAACAGTTTTGTTGCAGCTTCTGGCATAGAATTGGATACACAGCCCTGATAGGTAGTTAGGAGAGCATTTTTAGCATCAACACATTCCTTGTCAAACCACATCTTTGAGTGATACTGTTGTTTTTGCTACCTCCAGGTGCACTATTTTGCTCGTTTAGATATTGGAATAGCACTTGAATGGAACTGATGTAATTTTTTAGAAGTTCATCAGACGCCTCTGGTGTATCAGGTCATTCTGAAGACATTGAAGGTGGTCTGAGGCCAATGCCTCATTTTTTTGGTTTAGCTGGAGGGGGGTCCATTCAACTCGCCGATAAGTCCTTCCTGGTGGCATTAAAGAGACTTGGTAGCAGTTCTTGTTATACATCTCCAGAGTGAAGTTGCTTAATTGTAGCTGAATTGGAAAACAGTCACTTTCAGACCTAAGCATGACTTCTAAGTCCTTGGCATATGGGAGAAGATCCTTAGAAATGATTATTTAGTCAATGGGGCTCATTCTGGACCCAGAGAGATAAGTGATAAGTGCTGTTCCTGTCATCAACCCCCATGTACTCTTCTACTCTTCTGCATGGAGCTGATGTGTGCAATTCATGTATGTGGAATAGTCCCTCTGTGCTGTGTGGCAGTATCCTAAAAATGTAGGGTCCCAGGGAGACTGCATACATAGAAGCTGGACATGTATTGCAACTTCCCCCTCACTCCTTCAAGATGATTTGGGCTACTACACTTCCCACCAACACTGGCCATTGGTCATGCCAGTTAGAGCTGATGGGAGCTATAATTCAAAACCTCTGGAGAGTGTAATATCAATGAAGCCTGGTAATTGGGTTGGGGGGTGGTGGAAAAGGATCAAATGAAAGCTCTATTGCCAAGGCAGGGACAAAAGATGTGATTCAAACCTTTCACTCATTAATGGGTTATTTTTAAAATGAATCAACATACAGGTGTAATTGGGGCCACAGTGAGCACATGCCCCAACCCCAATCCTCCTTTTCCGCTGCAGAAAAAGGAGAAAAGATCTGCATCTTTTCCAGTCGAGGAAAGGACAGCTTTTCCCTCCCCCCCCCACCACAACCCAAAGCCGGTTTCCAGATGCTACAATGGTGTGTGGTGTGTAAACACTGTGCCTTGAAGCAGAAAAAGGAGTGAAAAAGATCCTCTTCTTTTTCGGCCAGGGAAAGCTTGTCACATCCTTTTTGAACTGTGGTGCCCAGAACTGGACACAGTATTCCAGGTGAGGCCTGACCAAAGCAGAATAAAGTAGCAGTATTACTTCCCTTCTAGACACTATACTTCTATATTTCTAGACACTATATTTCTATTGATGCAGCCTAGAATCTGGGCACCTGCCCGACTTCTGGGTGGCTTCCGGGTGGCACAGGAGTGTGTGGCTTCTAAACACCACACTCCCAAACTACCCAGATGGTGGCTTTTAAAGTTGGTCTGTTCCGGCTCTATGTTAGGTTTGTGTGGTCAGATGTGACCAGCTTATTCTAGCAGAAGTTCTTAACAAATTTATTAGGTATCCCTTAAGACTGACTTATTTTCTTTCCTTCCTTCCTTCTTTCTTTTTTGGTTAACTCCCAGGGATCTGAGAGGAAAACTTCCAAGCACTTTATAAGGACACAGAGAATCTCCCAAGGTGGGCACTGTGACTCAGACTGAACACATTTTTTTGCACTTTTTGCACATTTCTCAAGTATGCACATTTTGTTTGCACAACTCACTAATATGCAAAATTTTAAGTGCATCTTTCCCCAAAAGCTGCATCACCAAGTTTTAAAAAGCACAGATATGTGACCCTGTTTTGCTCTTTTGTTGACTCAGGAATATTTGCTAAATATTAAACAAACTGATAGAACAAATCCCCCCACTCCCAATTCCTAACCTATGAATGGCTGTCAAATAAATGATAGCTCTATCTTCAGAAGTATCATACCTCTGAATAACAGATACTGGAAGGCAAAGGTGTTGCCTTCATTCTCTGAAGGGGAGCTTCCCAGAAGGCATCTCATTGGCCACTTTGAGAAACAAAAAGGATGGACTAGAAAGACCTGTTGTCTAAGCTTTGACAGGATGAATTTTGTTTTTTATGAGCACTTAACATAATATTTTTCAAACATTTTCACTCTGCTATTTCCTTAATATACAGGAGGGTAATTTTAGTATCCATGCTAACATTCTGATTTTACCCCTTTCCCTGTGATATGAACAAATGTATTTTTGTGGACCTTTTCAGTCATACTTCATTTTGAGTACACTTCTGGGCATTTTCTCTAAACTATTCCATTTTCTTAGATTTTTATGTATTAGTAGCAAGGGAGAAGGAGATGGTAGGCGAACGCAAATCAATTTAAGATTTGTTAAGGTGAACCCTTATGCTATTATTGGACATCAGGGATGCTATGTACCCAGATGTCTTTATAAAGTTGCTAAATAAACCAGATTTATTGTTGTCTGTAGCAATACAATTCTTAGTCTAACATAGCACTGAAATACCTTGTGGCCTGGATCCAAAGATAAATTAATCTAAGGAAGCTCATGGAATGAAAGTTCCCTATCTTCTTTTTTCTCCCTGCTTGCCTCTGTATATGTGGGTGACTGAAATCATTCTAGGGGGGAAGGTGAGAGTTGAATAGAATCATTGGGCCGGTACAGACCGGCCCTTTAAGGCACCCCCTTCACATGCTAGGGTTGCCTTGGGGCAGGGCTTTCACACGCCCCGCAACCCTAGCATGTGACGGGGTGTCAAGATGGCATGCCCTGTTTACATGGGTGCCGCCATCTTTACGTAGGTACCGCACAGCATCTACATGGTGCAGCACGGTGCTTACATTATGAGTGCGCCACTGGCAGACTTATTACGCTGCGGCAGCACGCCGCCGTGGCTTTAAAGGAACCTGCTTTTTGCAGATTCTTTTTCTGCCAGCGGAAAGCCGCACGGTTTGGCCACTGCGGCTTCCTTCCAGAGGAAAAACAGGCACCCAGAGGGCAACTCTTCGGGGCAGTATGTACTGCCCCATAGAATCATAGAAGCATAGAGTTGGAAGAGACCACTGTTTAAAAACTTCCAAAGGAGGAGTCTCCATCACACTCCTCAGGTGTGTGTTCCATTGTTGAACAGCTCCTACTATGAAGAGGTTCCTCCTAATATTGAGGTGGAATCTCTTTTCCTGTAGCTTGCATCCATTGTTCTGTGTTCTAGCCTCTGGAGCACCAGAAAAAAAAAGCTTGCTCCCTCCTCAATATGACCCCCTTCAAATATTTAAACAAGGCTGTCATATCACCTCTTAAATGTCTTTTCTTTAGGCTACACATACCCAGCTCCCTTAGTCTCTCCTCATAGGGCGTGGTTTCCTGATCTTTCACTATTTTGGTCGCGCTCCTCAGGACACGCTCCATCTTGTCCACATCCATTTTGAATTGTGGTGCCCAGAACTGGACACAGTATTCTAAGTGAGGCCTGACCAAAGCAGAATGGATTGGCATTATTACTTCCCATGATCTAGACAATATACTTCTATTGATGCAGCCTAGAATCATATTGGCCTTTTTAGCTAATGTATCACACTGTTGACTCATGTGCAACTTATGGTCTACTAGGACTCCTAGATCTCTTTCACACATAGTCTCATTAAGCGAGGTGTCTCCCATCCTATATCTATGCATATAATTTTCCCACTGTGTAGTACCTTACATTTCTTCATGTTGAAATTCATTTTAAAAAATTATTATTGTTATTTTATATTTATTTGCTTATGTAAATGGTTTATGTATTTTATGAGTTTTTATGTAATTTTGTAAACCACTTTGATCTTTTTGGAAAGATGGAGGAGAAGAAGAAGAAGAAGAAGAAGCAGCAGCAGCAGCAGCAGCTTTAGCCCAGCTTTCTAATTTGTTGTTTAGGTCATTTTGAATTTTCATCTTGTTCTCTGGGATATTAGCTATTCCTCCTAATTTTGTGTCATCTTGCAAATTTGATAACCATGCCCCCAATACTTTCATCCAATTCATTGATAAAGAATAAAGTGAATGGATGAAAGGATGGATGACAGGAGAAAGAAAGGACTGGACAATTTCCTTTAGTAAGCTTTGATAAGTTAACTTACCCTTGGGTCTAAACCCAATTTTGACCAATTCTCTGCCCTTGGCAGTGCCACGTGGGGCAGGGCTTTCTCGAATGTTCACAGTCTTTTCAGTATAATGGGGCAGGGCTCCTATTTGATGAGGACACAGGGATATTTTTCCTGTGGCTGCGGCAAGTCACCTTCTCTGTTGACTGTCTTTATCCACACAAACATGGTAATACACATACATGGTAACATACATCTCTGGATCTTTCAGCTGGAATCATGGTACACCATGGCAAAATATGGGTTTTCTTGGAAACAAGGCCACTATGGATGGTTTTGGACAAATGATTATGTGGTTTATTGTAATAATAGACCATAAGTAGCACATAGGTTGGACTAGCACTTATGGGTTACCAATATAAAGAAGCTAGCAGAAGAATCAGGCAGAATTAGTCAGTCTACAAGGAATGTATGAAGAGGAATGTATGACAGATTCCAGATGGATGGAGGGAAACCTGAATTGGTTTAGGAATCTAAATAGTAATAACACTTAGAAGTTTATTCCATGCAAAAATAAAATTACTTATCCCTGCCAGGATGCAGTCGCTTACAGGATGCACTCAAGAATTATCACACAAAAAATACTGCCAATACCACCAGGCAATTGCATCCCAGCTGCATCCCAACTCTCAACTGCTCTTAGCACACCACTTTTCAAAAACGGAAGCTTCCCATGTTTGCAAATCAGCCAAGTGAGCATGGATGGGAGCCTTAAGGCAGCCAGGATGCAGTCACCTGTCGGCATTGGTGGCATTTTTAATATGATAATTCCCAATTGCATCCTGTAAGCTACTGTATCCCTGCAGAGATAAGTCACTTTATTTTTGCATGTGTTAAACTACATAGCCAGCAGCAGTGTGAGGAACATGCCTGGAGGTTTGGAGAGACAGGGAAGAAACAGACCACAAAGAGAAAACAAAATGGGTATCACTCATCCCAAGACAGAGAGGATAGATGAAGAATCCTTGTTAAAAGCCAAATATGAATCAAGAATCTTCCTTCCTTCCTTCCTTCCTTTCTTTCTTTCTTTCTTTCTTTTCCTCTTCCTTTTCTTTTTCTTTTTTCCCCCTTTTCCCCCTTTTTTTCCCTCTTTTTTTTTTGTACCAAGGCTCTGGAACTGCCTAGGTTGTTCCTGTTTTTCTTGGGTAATCAGTTCTCATTGCTTTTGGATGTCAAGGTGCAGGTTTTACCTGCAGCATGAAGGAAAAAATTTGTGATGAGAGAATATGAGCAACAAACCGTGTGTGTGTGTGTGTCTGTGTGTTGTTTGCCCTGGAGTCATTTCTGACTTATGTCGACCCTGAGCAAACTGTGGAACTGAATTTTATACAAATAAGACTTATCATATCATCCACCTTATAACTGTATATTCCCAGATAAGCTGTGTGCATATGATTCTTTCCTAGAACTTCATATTCTGGGACAGGCTGCTGCTGCTGCTGCTGCTGCTTCCTCTTCCTCCTCTTCTTCTTCTATGATCTATTAATACATGATCACAGAGGGGAGCAGTCACACTTCTAACTGCTTTCCTGCAGTCTGAGAATGAATTCGCACAGTCATACAATTATTTTTGTTTATAGACCATTTCCTCTTACTGACAGCTTTTTGTCCACTGAAGCTGATGAAACAGAGAGCAAGTCACCAGAAGTGGAGTCAACTCCATCTAATTTGCCACTACATCTCTTCCTTTTAGGGATGCAAGTCTTTGCTAATTTCATTATTGAAGAGGAAGCAATGAATACAATTTCTTCCTGCTGTGAAAAAAGTATTTGAAAATTGTAGTATTCACAGCTGGTATTCAGTATGTATTCACAATTTGGGACTTTAGACTGCACAAAATTCACAGATAGTTGCTTTGCAGCGAAAACAGCTTTTTCTGCATAGAAAATAATATCTGTCTGCAGAAAATACTGTTTTCTGTGTAACAAAAATAGTGTGACTCTTGTGCTCCTGGTCTGTGAAGATTCTACTCAGTCCAGGATTTGTGTTTTTTTTTTTTTTTTTTTTTTTTGACTCTTGGGAAACTCATTTTCAACTACTTTTTGCATACTTTTGAATATTTTTCTCCATCTCTACCTCCTTTGCTGTTGTTTTCGTTCTTGGTAGTCTCACTCATGCATGTGCACACAAAACCACTACTCTTGTGGGGAACATGAAGCCACTTACTGAGCAGTTCAGAACTAGTTTTTTTCTATGGAGGAAACTGGGTGCCAAATTTGAGAACATATCTGTCACAAAGTTTCAGTGGCAGTCAGAAATTCAGTTAACAAAAGACAGAAAGAGATGTTTGTGTCTGAGAGATACTCTTTATGCCAGCACAATTTTCCTATTTATCATTTTTTTCAAGATTAAAAAAAAATCACAGACACTATCTGGAATGATTCCAAAGTAATGGTCTTTACATCATAATTACCCTACATTTTATAGGCAACATTATTGCTATTTTGTACAGAAAAGCTGTACATCACTTAGTAATTGGCAACAGATGTGGGCACCCTCCCCTTTCAAATCTGGTATAAAATCCTTCTTCATGTATCTATTTATTTAAAAACCTACTTCTAAAAGAAGACTTCCTGACTCAATATGGTTAAAACTTCCTGCTTTAAACTTATATGTTAAAGCTACATGTCCCCTTTATGCCACTCTGGTGTACCCATCTGGCAGTTTTACTCTCACACAGGGGATATCAAGATGGGTCAGGAAGGAAATTCAAATCTGCTTGGATTCAGCCAATACCTTTTTGTTGTTGCTAATTGTTGAAGAGTCAGTTTCAATTTAGAGCAAACATATGAATGAGATGATGATGATGATGATGATGATGATGATGATGATGATTTGTATCCCGCTCTTTTCCCAGAACTGGGACTCAGAGTGGCTTCACAATATTAAAAGTACAATACATTTAAAAACATAAAAGGAGGTTCAGTAAAAAGGAATTACATTATTATTGTTAAAATAGATAGCTATTAAAAGAATAAAATACAGTCAGCCTGCACCATACGTGGACTTCCCTTCCATGACTTTCAGCACATGCTGAAGCCATGGTACAATATAATGAATGGTAAGCATGCCCATGGCCGCCGTATACACACCGTGTGCATGGGTCCCCACTGTTTTCAATAGGCTGCAAGCATACCTGGTTCTCGCCTTACATGAAAGGGGGTCCAGAATGAATCCCCCACATAAAGGAAGGGCAGACCATACATTTTAAAAAGATAAGACTGTATAAAACACTTTAAAAGGAGACAGCATACCAAGCTGGTCCTTTACAAACATTATGTTTTAAAAGCCTGTCTTAACAGGTAGGTCTTAGCCTGCTGGTGGAAGGCCGACAAGGAAGAAGTTCCAGATTCTAGGAGCCAAGAAGGACCTCTCTCGCATCCCCACCAACCATGCTTGTGATGGTGATGGGGCAGAGAGAATGGCCTCTCCAAAGGATCTCATAGCCCAGGCTGGTTTATACAGGGAGATACAGTTGGCCAAATAGCATGGACCTGAGCTATATAGGGCTTTATAGGTCATAACCAGCACTTTGAATTGTGCCCGGAAACAAATTGGCTGTTTCAACAGGAGTGTTGTGTGTTTTCTGTCCCAGTTAACAGCCTGGCTGCAGTTCTTTGGACCAGCTGAAGTTTCCGAACACTCTTCAAAGGCAGTCCCATGTACAGCCTATGACAGTAGTCCAAACAGGATGTAACCAAGGCTGGAGTACAAGCTTTAATGTGCAAAAGCACTCCTGGTCACAGCAGAGACAGGGCCTCCAGGTTCAAAGCTGAGCCCAGGAGTACCCCCAAACTGCGAACCTGTGTCTTCAGGGGGAGTGTGACTCTATCTAACACAGGCTGGATCCCTATTCCCTGATCTGCCTTCTGGCTAACCAGGATTACCTCTGTCTTCTCTAGATTAAGTTTCAATTTGTTTGCCCTCATCCAGTCCATTACTGATGACAGACACTGGTTTAGGACCAGGACAGCCTCCTTGGATTGAGGTGGAAAGGAGTAGTAGACTTGAATGTCATTTACATATCGATGACACCACACCCCAAAACTCTGGCAACCTCTCCCAGTGGTTTTGTATATATGTTACCTCCAAGGCACACACTGTTATTAATAGCTCTGTTTAAGTTATGAAACCTCAGGCCTGTGGGTTCCTAAATTGAGCCAATCTACCTGTAATGTGGTCTTCCTATTTTCTTCTTGATTCCAATGTCACCACACATTATCATTCTTTCCAGTGAGTCATTTAGTCTCTTGATATGCCCAAAGGACAATACTCACAGTGTAATCATTTTGGCCTCCAGGGATAGTTCATGCTTGATTTGTTCATGGACCCAGTACATATTAACAATAAATTTGTCATAATAATTAATGCTACATTTGTTTTATGGGTGTGTGCTCTGAAGTTGCCTGTCAACTTATGGCTATCCTATGAATTTCATTAGCTTTTCTTATGCAAGGAATATTCAGAGAAGGTTTTGCCATTTCCTTCCTCTGGATGTGACACATCTTGATTTCATTAAGGTCTTTGACAAAGTCCCCTATGACAGTCCCTTCCAATTCTGTGATTTCTCAGAACTATAGCCTATAGCACCTGGTATTCATTGGTGGTCACCCATCCAGGTAGTAACTAGAGCTGACCCTTCTTAGCTTCCAAGATTGGATAAGATCTGGCCCCTTTACGGTTGTTTTGGGCAATAAGTTATCGTGATGATCCAGCATGGTATAGTAGTTTGCATATTTGCATGTTGTACTAGGATCTGGGAGACCCGGGTTCGGATCTCATCTCAGGCATGGAAACTCACTGGGTGCAGTTGGGTCAGCCACAGTCTCTCAATGGCAAATGGCAAAATCCCCTGTGACAAATCTTGGAAAGCAAAGCTTATGATGGATTCACTTTAGGGTGGCCATAAATCAGAAATGACTTGAAAGTTGAAAGCATACAACAAGGCCGTTGGGGTGACAGTATATGACCAGTGGGTGGCAGCAAAAGCAAATTTGTTATGTACATGGAGCCAATACATAATTAATGGTTCATTTGTCTTCGAGAAAGGAAAGAGTATAGAGTGGACAGTAGTCTGCAACTGTGGAGTTTCTGACTCAGCCAGATCAGTAACAAGTACCTTGAAAAAGGCCTGTTGCAGGTAAAACTGGAGGAAAAAGTGGGGGGGGGGGTATCAGAGGGAAACTCATCGGCACAAGAATGTTGACAATGGACAAAAACAAGGCTTTGAAAATAAAATCCTTTGCAAGTTAACTCATCCAAAACACCAGCCAATATTGCCAATCTAACACTAAAACACACATAGGGGAAGTAAGGAGTAATACAAGCACAAAACTACACAATACATTTTTAAAACAAATTATCCAGACAGAAATTTAAAATACATTATATTATAAAACAAACTGACAAATACATATAACCAAAATGTATAAGATCGCATTTGTAATTTAGTGAGGTGCTTCAGATTTTTTGATATAGTTGAGAAAATGCATTTGAATACTCTGAGCAGAGAAAGGCACGCATCTCAGCAAACTACAAATTCCAGAATGCCATATAACAGCTACAGTGGGATCAAATTTTATAATTGTGTAATGGTGGTACATTCTTAGTATCAGATAAGGACCCACAGGATGATTTAAAGGTCTTTCAATATCCATTAGAGCATAACAAATTAGATTTTTTAAAAAACAACAACAACAACAACAAATCAATAGCTATCAATGAGTGTTTAGACATACAGAGGACATGTTTCTTCAACGGAGAACTCTGTTTATTTAACAGCTCATTCTCTTAAGAAAGATAGTGGAGAGACATTGTGAGTTTTTTAAAAAAAAAAATAATTGCAGTTCATTGTCTTCGTCTGTTGCATTTTTTATTTTTTAAAAAATTAGTATTTAAACTAAAAGCAGAAAAAAAAACCAGAGTGGTAGTTTGTGCTGTTTGATCTCAATAAAGGTGTGGCGCCCTCCCCTTGGAAATCCATGAGCCTACACCAGGTGCTAGAGTTCAAGGCCTTTTATTGATCAGAAATTTCTTCCCTGTGCCTTAAAACAGTGATTCCTGTCCAAAGAGGGCATCTTCCAAAGCACTGATATATCACAGCCTTTTGTCAGTCTCTACTCTTTCTTCCTCTAAGGCAGAGGTCCCCAAACTGTGCTCTTTAAAGGATTTTGGATGTTAGCTCCCAGAATCCCAGACTATTGGCCAACATGGCTGAGGCTTCTGGGAGTTGAAGTCCAAAATCTCCTAAAGGGCACAGTTTGGGGAACCACTGCTTTAAGGTAAAGAACCCCTACAGTAAGCCTTTCCTTGTGGCTCCACTATCACCAGATTCTTAACACCAGCTCCCTTCAGTGGCAGGGCTAGTCTGTAACCTCTAGATCACTAGTCCCCCAACTTTGGTTCTTCAGGTGTTTTGGACTTCAACTCCCAGAAGTCCTAGCCAGCTTGGCCAACAGTCCAGAATGCTGAGCTGGAGTACTAAACATCTGGAGAACTGAAGTTTGGGAAACTACTGCTCTAGATTAACTGGATACAGTGATAACTCCTAGGTCTCCTCCGTTGACTGGACTATTTCTCCAGCTTCCAGCCTAGTGATCCCAAGAAGAAGCATTCGACCTGTGGTCTTGCAGGCCTGTTCATCTGTAAAGTCACACTGGCTCCTTCTTTTCTCTCCTCTTTTAACTACTGGCTAGCCTTCCCAAGGTAGCCTACAATAGCCCAGTCTCATCACCATTATGGAGATGTGGGAGATGCAGGTGTCACCATAAAGGTGGGGGGGGGTTAATACCAGTGCTCCTCATACATCTGTGTTTTGGCAGAAACAGGCTGTGACATATGCCTGTGTCCCTTTAAAATGCTAAAGAAATAGTATGAGTGGGGTGAGGCTCAGTGTAAGGAAGAAAGGAGAGGCTCTAGAGGGTTTTTTTTAAAAAATAAAATTTAATTTTTTAAAAGGATTTTTGATATTTTTTTTAAAAAAGATTCTTTTAAATTTTCTTCATAAATATCACATTTTACCAATTTTTCACTTTAACCATAGGAAACTATGTTTATGAACATGCATTTAGGCTGTCCGAATGATATTGCAATTTAAAAAAATATAATTTTAATTTTGCTATTTATTTGTGTCACCACTATTACCATTACATTCAATGATATATGGGAATTATGATTAATGAGTAGAATCATAGAATCATAGAATGATAAAAATTTAGAGTTGGAAGAGACCACAAGGGCCATCCAGTCCAACAACCCCCTGCCGTGCAGGAACTCCCAATCAAAGCATCTCTGACAGATGGCCATCCAGCCTCTGCTTAAAAACCTCCAAGGAAGGAGACTCCACCACCCTCCGAGGGAGTGTGTTCCACTGTCGAACAGCTCTTACTGTCAGGAAGTTCCTCCTAATGTTGAGGTGGAATCTTTTTTCCTGCAGTTTGCATCCATTAGTAACATTAGTATAAAAATATTATTAAGGATTCTGTATGCTGTGGTATGGGAAAAGGTCAATGCGGGGGGGGGGGGGGTTGACATCATGAATTGCCACACTGGGTAACACCAACCCTACTGACAGCAAATGAGCAAATGAGTTGTCTGCATTCTCTTTTGGCACAGCTAGCTCCATGTGTTCCTCTGGACTGCCACAGCTCCAGTTTCCTTTGGGTGCCTGAGTAAGTTCTACTCTGGTGAGTCCCTCCAGCTTCTTGCAAAAGGAAAAAAGGAGGGAAGGAATCATTTAGATCCTTTTTTATGCCAGTATGTTGCCTTAGGAACTCTATTCTTATATTAGATGGTTCACAGAGTTAAGCCTCCAGAACATGTAGCTAGTCTGAAGATGGAATGGTATCCAATGATTTCAGGATTAAGAACGTAACATGTGTTTTATTTTTCAGAGATAAAAATAAAATCTATTAAAATATCCTCTCACGGTCTTTCAGAGCTAAGGTATTAACATTCTAAGCTAGTTTACACTACCTTGCATTTTGCTAGCTTAGCGGGAGTGAAGGAATACTACAAAAAACAACAACACCTAGATTAGTTCTTTCCATGCTAGGGTCTTCTAAGCCTCCACTAGCCATGAAGGTATTTTGCAAAGCCTGGGCTGCAGTCCAAGATTAGATATATATTGGCTTTAGGGAGCAGGCGATCAAGGTGAAGGAGTTACTTACTTCATTTCAGCTGAGTCTAGTGAAGCATTCAGCACTCTCACTTGAATCCCAGCCAGATGGAAAATCTATTGTGTTCCCCCCACACACTGTTAACATTTGGATGTCAGCTGAAGAACCTGCCATTAACTCATGAAAATATGCACCTTTTCTTGCTGGAAAATAGACAAAATGAAGAAGAGACCAAGAAGGAACTTCCTTAAAATCAAACAGAAAGGCATCTGGACACAATTTCTGCTAACATACCCATAACTGGCTTGTTTTGTAATCCGCTTATGCAGCTGGCTCACTCACCCCACCTTGATCTACCGATCTTTGCAATTGAAATGTTTGTCTCCTTGCACTGAAAACTCCTGGTTCTGCTGTAGAGGGAAGTGGTAGCTTCCATATCAGTGTAATAATGAATCCTGATTTTAAAAGAGCTGTCCATTGTGCTGAATCCTATCCCCCAAACAGGCTTGATACCTTGGATACAAGTATTTATATCTGGCTCTTCAGCCAAAAAGGTTGTAGTCATCTTTTACATTGATTTGACAGTTCCTTGTTCTCAAGCTTACTGTCTACATGATGCAGGACACAAAAGGAATGAGGATGACCCTGGGAAGTGAGATTAAGTCCAGCAAATGCTGGCTAGTCTTCTCTCTCTCACCAGCCACTAGGGGCAAGGCATGATGGAACTGTGTCTCACTGCTCTTCTCTCCCCCCAGAGGCCTGAGTAATGGTGGCTACAATATAGTGCAGACAAAACTCCACAGTGAATTCACCACTCCACTGGTATGGATCCACCAGGTGTCAACTGCATGTTTCTGAAAATTAAGCTACTGTAACAAAAACAGCCTGGCTGGTCAATTCATGATCCTGTTACTATAGCTCAGTCTGCAAACTGCATTCCTCCTAAAAAGTGCTCTAGAACTTTTAATCCATGCCAACAACATACTTCTAGAGTATGTTTTAGGAGGAATATGGTTTGCAGATTCCATCACTGATGATGATGATGATGATGATGATGATGATGATGATGATGATGGCATATATTATCTTTTGATTGAATATATATATATATATATATATATATCTCACAATGAACTAGTGGCAACATGTGCCTGTAAGAAAATCAAAAACAGTGATGTAAAAATCCTGTGAGACTTTAAGATTCAAACTAAGATACAATTATAACATATTATGCCAAATGTACTATGAGAAAAAAAGGCTGGATTATAGATGTGGGAATCTGGAGAGGGACAGCAGAACTGAAGACAAAGAGATGGAGAAGAGCATGAAATATCAAGCCCTACGAACAGAGATTGAATACTTCTGAGAAAAGGAAGCAACTGTGATTCCACTGTTGAGAGTATGCTGGGAGGAATCCAAATGGACTGACAAAACATTTGAATGAAATTGCTATGGATAGCATCATAATAGCACAATTACAAAAAGTGGCTCTGTTTGGAACATGCCACATTATCCAACAATAACACACTGATCCCTAGGTTCTTACACAGAATCCAAACCATTTATGGTCTAAAAGAGTTGGTAACACCTGGTAGACTGTGAGACTGATATTGCTATCATCACCATCAGCATCATCTGCATCATTTACATCTCCTCTTTACCTGAAAGCCAGGTGGTTAAAACTAGTAAAGGGGATCATTTCACGATAGTGCTGGGAAAAGTTACTTCAGTGAACTATAGTTCTCAGAATCATCCAGTGGACCTGTCTTCTCTGAATTTCCCACACAGGTAGCTCGGTATAGATGACTACATGAGTGTTTTATTAGTATATGCCCCCAAAGTCAACAAAGGGAATACATGAATAACCTTTTTTTTTTCAGCTATGCTGAGACAGCACACTTGTAAATATGCTACAGGGCACAAAAGGCCATTGTATTGATTGTGCCAGAAGCAATTTAGCAGAGGACCTTGTCATACTGGTCATTAGACAAAACCATTATAAATTGGTTAAAATGTATTTTAAAAACTGTTGTCCTAGTCTGTTTGACTATGCAAGGGAAATGCTACAATGGTTCAACAGCAAATAAAGAAGGAAGTTCTCAAAATGCTAGTAAACAGAACTCAGAAATGTTACAAGTTCTAGTTTTCTCATTGGGAATAAAAGCTGCCATGTGAAATCATTCTTCTTCTTCAACAGACAGAGTTGGAAGAATACATGCCGGGTAGTGTGCCAGGCAGCCAGTGCTTACTCTACCTCCACTACTGCCCTACAATATTTTTAACAGGGAATTATAAGTCTCACCTCATGTAGGCATTTCTCTGCAAGCTTCACCTCTTGTGAATTCTTCCAGCTCCCCCACCTCTGACTTCTCTGTCAGCCGTACCAGAGTATCAGGCATGGCATCTTTCTTCAGGTCATCCAGGGAAGACATCACTGCCTCACAGGGGATAGCAGACCACAGGCTGAGAACCTGTATACTACACAATTGTGGCACAATGATTTCACTTTAGCTATCATAGTTCTCTGCTGGTGAATCCTGAGATTTGCATTTTAGGGATAGACATTTAGAATTCTTCACGAGAGCATTCTAGTGCCTCACTAAACTACAGTCCCCAGATTTCTTGGATGCAACCATAGTAGTCAAAATAGAACTGTAGCATTAGAAATGTGTACTCTGAAAGGGTCCTGGTGCTTTGGACCTTGTTTGAAAACAGGCCAGTAGCCAGTGTGAGCTCCTGCAACAAAGGAGTTGTGTGCTCTCTGTAGCCAGCCTCATTTAACAGTTGAGTTGCGGCCTCTACTTTTCTACATTCTGACCTGTGTAAGGAAGTTTTCAAGATGCAGCACACTGAAGAATCCAATCCAGCTGCCTTGGCATCTTGGTGGAGCAGGATGGATCTCTGATGCACTCCCCTAATGGTGGGTTAGGCTCACTTCAATTCATTTGTAATTGGGATGAGCGACTAGAACTACAACATTTTTTTTCTACAGTCAGAAGAAGCTGAAGTTTATTCTGGGCCAATGATGAACCAAATTAGATCCCCATGTGCTCCCAGTGACATTATTGGTGATACAGCAGGGTCAGACTCCCCATTGCTCTTAGGCCCCAAAGTTCTTACAGCCACATTTGCTCTTCAATAGCAATAGCAATAGCAAGTACATTTCTATACCACTTACCTGTATCAGTGAACTAGCAGTTTACAATGTGTAAACCAATTTCCCCCAACAAACTAGGTACTCCTTTTACCAACCTACGAAAGGATGTCAGGCTGCGTGCACCTTGGATCCCTCCTCTAGAATAGAACATACGACATTGTGGCTGCAGTACAAGCATTTAACCAAAGCTCCTTTAGGTGCTGGCAGTAGAGAGCAAGGAGAGAATAGAAGAGACCTCTCTCTCTCTTGTCCTTTATTCCCTTTCTCCCAGACACCTGAGTCGTGGATCTAATATTCCTCTAGGATAGGAAGAGATAGGATCAAATGTTGCTAAGTTACTTAACAAGGCAAGCTTTCTTGATATGTTGATATAACCTGTCAAGTGTTCGTTCCACCTCCCATGAAATTTCTTGCCTCCAGCATGAGAATGAGATGATGACTCATTTTGTCTAGATTTCTGAAATTTGTGCAAAATGCCTCTTTCCAGAAACTAGTGCTTCCTCCTCCCTTTTCACATATGCATTGTGCGAGCACAGAAGGAGTAGGAGTTAACTGATCAAACAGACATAAATAATAGTTTTTGTGGAGTTTTCAGGCTAAGTGGCTGTGTTCTAGAAGAGTTTATTCCTGATGTTTCACCTGCATCTGTGGCTGGCATCTTCAGAGAATTCTCTGAAAATGCCAGCCACAGATGCAGGTGAATCATTGTGAATAAACTCTTCTAGAACACACCACTTAGCCTGAAAAACCCATAAAAAACTATGGATGCTGGCAATGAAAGCCTTCAACTTCACAGATACAAATAATTCACCCTATGTTTCTGTTTTTTAAAGTCCACCCAACAAGGCAGCAGCTATTATGGTTCAACTATGCATTGATGGCAATTTATGTAATTTGCCCAATTTGGGCCACATACACAATTTGAAGGGGTGGGTTGGTGACAGAGGTACAATTCCCACAAGTGTGGAAACTCTCTTGTGACCAATGTAAAATATCTCACAGGAGGGAATCAAATGGTGCAGTTTCTCATTTTCTTACATTGAAATGAGACAACTGAGAATGTACATTCCCATTTCCAGATACCAATAGCAGAAGAGTCAAAATAAGAGAAGTCTTATGCTCTTTTTTCCAGGGAAGAGGTTTTGGAGAAACAGAGGAGTATTTCTGTGGCTTCGGTTAAAATTTTAAATCTCTGACATAAGAATACAGAAGTTACAATATACCATATGTTCTACATTCAACAAAGCAATTTCTATACTAAAGAAATAAATTTGCATCCTCTGACAAGCTGAATATGTTAGAGCATCTTGAGTCCAAAACACACTGTAGAAATAATCCAGTCTGAGACCACTTTAACTGCCCTGGCTCATTGCTAGGGAGTCCTGGGAAGAGTAGTATATTGTGGCTCCAGAGCTCTCTGACAAGAGAAGGGTCAATGTCTCACAAAACTACAGTTCCCAGAATTCCCTAGCATTGAGCCAGGACAGTTAAAGTGATCTCAAACTGGATTATTTCTGAAGTGTGTTTTGGATTTGGGATAGGCTAGTTTGTCTTAAGGCTCATTCACACTTACATTTTTAATAATAATAATAATAATTATTATTATTATTATTAATTTATTTATTTCTATCCCACCCAATCATGAAGAATCTGGGCAGGTTACAACAATAAAATATACCAATGTTACAATAAAATCAAACCCTAAACCTCCCCCGCCCCCCAATCCCAGTACTAAAATGGAATTAAACAGCAATAGTATAAAATATTAAAAGCATTAAAAACATTAAAGACATTAAAAAACACTCCACAAAGACAGAGAAGCAAGCAAGGAAGAACAGACATATAAGGGGGTAGATATCTCTATATCTGGGGAGGGTAACTAGGTTGGAAAGGCCTGCCGGAAGAGATCCATCTTGAGTGCTTTCTTAAAAGCTGTCAGAGTGGAGATGTGATGGATCTTCTCCGGCAGGTCTTTCCATAATTTTGGAGCAGTAGTAAGAAGGCCCTCTGGGAAATTGACGTTAGCCTAGATTTTTTTGGCTGTAATAAATTTCTTCCTGAGGACCTTAGAGTGCGGGATGGACAATAAGGAAGAAGGTGTTCCCTCAAGTATTCTGGGATGGACAATAAAGAAGAAGGTGTTCCCTCAAGTATTCTGGGCCCAAGCCATGTAGGGCTTTAAAGGTAATCACCAGTACCCTGTACTTTGCCTGTAAACTAATAGGCAGCCAGTGTAGGGACTTCAAGACAGGTATTATATGGTCATTGTACATAGGAGATCCATCTCCACTGTGATACAATACTGAATCAAAGTTTCCACTATGTCTACCACTACTGAATTTCTCTGTGGCATTTTTAACCCTATTGCCATTAACACTGCCATTGTATCAATTTAAAATGAAGCCTCCATTTTGAACATGTTTGGTCATTCTTAGGTTGTTGTTTTTTAATGTCAATCAAGTGATGCCCATCTTCGTCATTTCACTTCTGCTTTCACTGTTGGTGATGTGACTCTGCTTCTATTGTCAACGGTAGTTTGAAGCCAAACACAAAAAGTGTATCGATTTATAAATATGCCTTCTGAATCTAGGCAGAGGAAAATGGAGGTGGTGGTAGAAATACTAACCAGATTTATGGAGCTGGTGTCTTCACTGCAAGACCAGGTGGGATGTGTATGTTCCACCCCACTGCACATAACCCCTCCCTTTTTGTTTTGGAAGAATCAGTTCAGAGTGCTCCAAAGTGAATCTATAGTGCGTTCTCATATGTGCTGACCCACATCTTTTCAAAAGATGTGGAAAAACCCCAATATCAAATATACCTGGGTAAGAGGGGTTTAAGGCAGCCCCCCCCCCCCGACAAACTGCTACTCAGTGCGACTATGAATGCCACAGAAAAACCCATTTCTACACTGGGTTATTTCGTAGTGTGGATGAGCCCCTAGAATACATGTGGAATGTGTTAGACAACACCAACTGGATGAAGATTGTTTTCTTTTCTTTTCTTTTTGTTTTTACAACGGTAGACATTGTAGAGGTTAATCCTCCTCACTTTAATGTCACAACTAAACATTTCTTACTTAGGGCATGCCTAGTTGTAGTAACTGCACTTATCTCTATTTACAAAACTGTGGCATTTTAAAAGCAGTTACGCTGAATAGCCAAGAGGACCATAAATCTTCCTTTGCCCTCATAATAGACTAGTCCAGGTAATCTCCACATGCACAAATTACATATTTTATCAGTAGCTGCTGACTGTGATCAGTTAATATGGCCCAGTACAAATGCAAAGTGCTGATTCAGGAATGGTTTTAAAGGTGTGCTTTCACACTTTATGTTGAATTTCCCCCAATGTGCTGAGAGGTGGTGGAGGTGGGCTGATTCATGACTTTCAACCATATGATTGTTGATAGAATCCAACAAAGGTTTCAAAGGTTTGTGCCGCTTATTATTTAGCTGGAACAACAGGCAGCAGGGAGAGTCACAAGAAGAAAAAAAACCCGTCTCTTCAAATCCTGTATAGTACATAAAATGTTGTCATAACATATTCTGATCTTATTCCTATTTCTACACTATACTCAACTTGCATTTATATTTTATTGAAAACAGCCTTGAACTTAGGAAAAGTGGAGATCCTAAAAGTGAAATATTCCTTTTAAAGTACAAACAGTTTTGTTTGGCAGAATTCTGTTTAGCACATGAATCTGGAAAACTAGATTAGAGCAACAAATATTCAAGATTAATCCAAAAAAGTTTAGATTCAACACCTGTGAAGAATTTAAGAGAAGAAGAGGTTCATGGGGGGGAGGGGGGGGTATTTTCTGCCCTTTCCTCACAGGTGCTACTCCACGTCCTATATGAGCCCAAACACTGGACTAACGGAAGTGGACAAGTTACAAGTAGCATCTGGAATAAGAGAATTCCCTTATAGGAGGAAATAGACATATTTCTATCTCTCACCCAGGTGGATTTTTTTAAAACTTGCATGGAATGGCCTCTATGTATTTTTTGATTCCATGGTAATTCCAAGAGACTTTGTCATCAGGAGTATTTTTCTGTACAAAATCAATACTGAAACATCCAAAGCCAGAAAATACATGTTCCCATGAGTTGGGACATGTTCCATTCAATTTTTTTTGTCAGCTGTCCTTTTTTGCAATTAATAGCTGAAATCCCTCATAGGGGACATATAGGGGTTCTACAGACTGGCAAGAAATGCTGGCATCGGGGTGGAGTGGGGACATGGCAACTGCATACCACCTTCCCTACCTCATTTTGAGTGGCATCATGCCCCTTCTTCGGCACAGAATTTAGCTGTGCTTCACCAAAGAATCAGCAAAAAGCTGCTGCCACCATGGCAAGAGAGGCTTTTCACCACTTTAAGAAAGAGTAGCATTTTGCCAGCCCTTTTTGGGCCAACAAAGCTCTGGATCAGGCCCACAGTGTGCAATTGCCTCAGGCCCTATCTGGCGGTTCCAGGAGTGGTGCAGAACCACTCTATCAAGGCGGTGTTACAGCCTCGTATAGTCTTTCTTAGGTTATTGGGAAAGTCTGGATCCACTACTTATTTTTTGCACATGTACAGAGGGTACTAATCTATTTACCCTGAAGTGGCATATGTTAGGCATGAAAAGTATATTCAAAAATATTTGCAAAATTGTCAAGCAACATGTTTTCCAGGTGATTAGGAAGTCTGAAAAGAAAAATCTTGGACTAACAAAAACCTTCACAGTTTAGGACTTATTCTGCAAAAAAAAAAAAAAAAAGAGAGACATGGTTGTTCTGTGCAGAAAAAAGAGTTCTCGGCACAAAATATAACATTATTTCCTGCACAGAAAAGTTTAGTGATTGGAGATTTATTCTGTGCAAGATTCTCACATGGGTAATTTACATAGAAAATATTTTCTTCACAGAAATTTGCACAACATAATTTCTTACAGACTTTGAAAATTGTGCGGTTTTTTTTACAGACTTTTGTTCAACTGGAAGAAAAGTGTTAACATTACTCATTGTTTCTTTTGAGAAGGAACATAACGAAGAGTTACATTCCTGGTCTACCCATGTGCAAACAACAAGTTCAGAAACAGAACATAAATGATCTACACCTGAAAGAACTGCCTCTTATTTTATTTTGAAACTCCCTCATGTGCCTACTTACCTAGAAGCATAACTTGGAATAGTTACTTTGGGACTATAACTTCTAGGGTCCATCATTAGATCCCATGGCCACATGACACATTGGCTGGAAATTCTGGGAGTTAATATCCCAAAAAGTAACTTTCCCCAGCTTTATTGTGGGGTTCTGCAATGAAACCTACTCCAGTAAGAGTCCCTGCATTGGTATTTTGATGACCCAAATGTACTTTGATGCCTTAATATTAATCGTGATGATATTCTCCAGCTGTTTGGGAAATTATATCACCAGAGAAGAATGGTTCATCAGATGGTCTGTGATTGAAGTTGATCATGACATGATGATAGGATTTTGATGCAGCTCCAAACGCACTGAAGCTGTTAAACACTATAGGGTTTGTCATTTGGTGTCAAAATGTTCTGAGAATTGATTGTACTCTTTTGTCTATCTAGTAAAGATAATATGATAAATGCAAATTAGGTTCCAATTCTATCACATTCTTTGCTCACATAAAAATGCTAGGCAACACAGAATGGTTATTGTCATGTTAGTCTTGAAAGGCAGACAAAACCACAGTGAGAGGCCACAGTTGAAACCAGACCCCCAAAAATGCTAACAAGCACAGAACTATAATGATATTATGTAACACTATCTCTACAACGGGGATGCAAATAATAAGATTATTAATATTATGTGAATGAAAAATCATGTGTTATATATTATTTTAAAATCACACAATCCTTCAAATGAATATAGAATGATAAAATCATTAAGAGAAAACCAATTTATAACAAACCTCAATAACAAAAAATAGACAACATAACACATTATAATTACAAGATTTCTTGATATCCCTCCCCACAGCTATCTTCTGCAGATTAGCTGTAATTTCCACATAAATTGCCAAGATAAATATGATAATAGAAAGTCAGCTATAGAAATTTAAAACCACTAGCGATAGCCACATGTTAATTATAAACATGCACTAACTGCTTTGGCTATCTTATAAATCATGATAAACAGTTTGAATATTCAATAAAATATCTACAAAATGCAACTGAAGGCCAAACAAATCCTTGGCAGAGTAGTCCCCAAACTTTTTGAGGCTATCAATCCCTTTTCTCTTTGGTAACAGTCGTTGCACCTCACATGACTATTTCTTGATATCATATCTACTGCTCTACTGCAAATACAAAACAACCAATCTAGCACTGTAAACAAGTGTATTTATTTCACAAATAAAACATAACTTTGTAAACCAATTTATTTAAATGTTTTTATCCATTTGAAAAAAAATGTAAATATCATCTGTATATATATATTGTCTTCATAGTTTTAATGGGGTGGATGTGCTTTGTACAAAGATATTAGTTTTTCACCATCAGGCTGGAAGACACTGAGAAGTCTTAGATCCCCATTTTCGGTCTGTTTCTTTGCTTGGAACAAAGTTGGAGGACTACACTGATGCCTAGCTTCACTATGATGTTAGGAAGGCAATAAAGTATATCTTGACTTTATTCCAGAGTTCAGCATAGTGGGCAGATTTTTTAAAAAAAAACACCCAAAAATCTTTTTTTTTTTTTTTTTTTTTTTTTTTTTTTTTTGGTAATTTGGTTTCAACTTGATTTCATTTTTAAGTGAAATCCATTCTTCCTGCCACTATTCCTGGTTCTTCGTTGCTGATATCTAGGAATAGATTCATCATCTAGTAATTAAGCTTTAAAAAAAGATACTTAAATCTATCAGGCATATCTTTGTGCAGCTTATCCAAGTGTTCACAATATACTTAAAGGTGCCCAGAATATTTCTTTTATCAATTCATAGAGGCTTGGAAGAAGAATTCCACATAATCTCTGCAGCCTTTTCTGCAGGATTTAAACACAACCCTCTGTTTGTATATGGGAGTGTGTCTTTTAAATTGCTTGTCTCAATATGGTGACAAAGCGACAATGAATACTCAGAGGTGGTTTTGCCCATTCCTTCCTCTAAAATATTGCCTAGAGAACACAGAATTCATTGGTGGTCTCCTATACAAGTACTAAACATAGCTGACCCTACTTAGAATCGAAGATCAGACTATTATTATAATTACTATCATCATCATCATCATCATCATCATCATCATCATCTCCTGATATCCTACCTTTCTCACAATATAGGGACTCAAGGCAGTCGACAATTATAAAACAATACGATTTCTAAACAATACAAAATCTTAAAATACATAAATATAAAATTTTAAAAAGCATTAAATAATTTTAAGGATTAAAACAGTTATAAATTAAAATATAATATATTAAAATAGAAACCATTAAAATTTGTGTAGCCCAGTTAAAAACCCAGTCCTTCTCAGCTTAATAGGCCTGACTGTACAGGAATGTCTTTACCTGGCATTGGAAGAATAGTAAGGACGACACCATCCTGACCTCTCTAGGGAGGGAGTTCCAAAGCTTGGGAGCAGCCACTGGGAAGGCCCTCTCTCTTGTTCTCACTAAATGCACCTGAGAGGGTGGTGGGACAGAGAGAAGAGCCTCACCAGATAATCTCACTATTCTGGGGGACCCATACGGGGAGATACGGTCCTTCAAATAGCCTGGACCTTTTAGGGTATTTGTGTGTTGTTCTTGTTATTGTTGCTGTGTGCCTTTAAGTAATTTCTATCTTATGGTGACCCTAAGCCCATGATGGTGAATCCATGGCATGTGTGCCAGAGATGGCATGCAATGCCATTTGGCCTTGCACATGGTGGTGAGAAGGTGGAACAGCCACATGTTCCTTTTCCTCCTCCTCCCAGTCCATTCTCTGGAGGCAGCTGAAGGCTGGGAAAGACACAAGGGGAGAAGGAGGAACAGGCGTGTGCTTGTTCTTCCTCTTCCCAGCCCTTTCCTGACCTCTGGAGATAGCTGGAGGCCAGGAAAGCCATGGTGGGGGGGGGGGAGAGGTCCCGCTGCAGAAGTCCCTCCCCCAGAGGTCAGACGTCCCCAGCACCAGGTAACACCCGGTGCCATAAAAAAATTTAGTTGGGGTGCTCAGCCCAGAAAAGATTTGCCATCTCTGCCCTAAGCCATATCTATCATGTGGTTTTGTTGGCAAGATTTGTTCAGAAGAGGTTTGCCACAACCTTCCTCCGAGGCTGAGAACATGTCACTTGCCCAAGGTCCCCCAGTGGGCTTTATGGCTGAGTCAGGAATTGAAACCTGTAAGCTTATCGCACAGGCCCTGGAACTGGCCCGTTGCATTACAAAAGGGGGCGTGACCGGAATGGGAGGTGGCATAGAATGCAGTTAACTGCACAGGATAATGCCACCGACACCAACGCTGCAAGTCCCCATCAAGTTCTGGATGTGTTCCCCAGGAGGTGATTTTTTCAGGAACGCTTCTGAAGCGTTCCTGAAAATTGCCTCCTCTGAGATGCATCCGGAACATGAGGGAACTTTGAGCAGCAGTGGAGTTCTCCTGTGCAGTAAACTGCATTCTACGGCGCCTCCCTTTCCCATCATGCCCCCTTTTGTAATGTGACAGGCCCGTTCTAGGGCCTGTGCGATAAACTATCTGGTCTTCATGCTGATACAATATTTGATGATACTGATCACAGAGAAGTTTGTGAAACAGAAACTGAGGAAAAGATTATTCTTAAGCGTCCATAGCCTTTCAGTCAAGTTCTGTATCCTGCAAATAATCACAAAAACTGCAATTTTTTTCCCTAACTTAATTGAAATATTAAAGTGAAAAGTTCCTACTCTCATTTTCTCCAAAAACAGCTGAAGTTAGACGCCAAAATAAGTCCCTTGAAGAAGACTTTATAGCATTTCTGGTATTAGTCACCCTGGAAAATAAGTATACGTTGTATCTATTTCCCTTCCTCAATCTCTCTCATATGAAAGACAGGAAGGGAAATAGATACAACATATACTTATTTTCCAGGGTGGCAAATATCAGAAATGTTATAAAGACACACACACACACACACACACACACACACACTGAGGCTTGCCACCAAGGCAACAATCACTATCAGTAACTACCCAAAGCTGCAGTGAATGCATCAGTTCCTCACCTTCTGTGGGCTGCTAACCTCACAGGGATTCTTGTGAAAGATGCTAGAAGATGCTGCCACCACCTGCCAGCAATGGTACACAGGAACAGTGAGACATTGCTATGGGCAAGATAAGTTCATGTGCAGATGAGCTGGAGCTACATACCATGAAGAGCTGCCTTCCCTTGCCCTTTTTTTGCCTACATTTCTTCCTTCCTCCTTCCCTCCCTCCCTCCCTCCTTCCCGCAAACAGTGCCATCTCCCCAATTCCAGCCAGATGTCGCCCAATGATGAAGACAGAAAAAGTGGTCAGATCATGGAGAGGGTGGAGGAAGGTAGTCTCAGAGGAGGCGGCTGCCCAACTGATTGCAGGGCATTTAGCTAAGGCTTGCTGTTGCTTCCTTGTGCATATACATGCCATCCCTATCTGCATATGTGACCCAATGGGGTATGGAGGGGAAGCACAACTCTTCACAGCAAGGCACTGCTGTGTCACCCCACAAGTCTCTGCCATTCCTCTGTGGCAACCCCCTTTTTCCTTACCACCCCATTACCACTCCCTTTTTCCTCACCAACCCTGTGGATCTTTCTACCACCCCCAGGAAAGAGGTACTCCTCACTTTGGAAATCACTGGCCTGAAATGCAGAAAAATTCACTACATATTGAGAAGCGTGACTAGAACTGAAAAATGGACCAACTTTCAGTGCTTAAAGTAGAGTAAGCAACTGTGGGAAGACAGGGGACTGAATTAGGAGACCTCTAGAAAGCCAAACATACCCCATTGTGTTTAATGGGAGGGACAAAATGATTTGCTTGCAAATGCATTCCAACACCTTATAGGGATGATGGGTTATTTAAAAGGCCTCATCCAGGCCTACAATAGCCCAGGGAGGCTCTTAAGCATGGTAAAAATGCCCCCACATGCCCTCTAGAGATTCTCTAGAGGGCCACAAAAATGGCCCTGGCAGTCATGTGTGGCCCACAGGCTGCGCTTTGGCATCCTCTAGCTTAAAGGGTAAGGCTAGTGGGAGAAGCAATCCAAACACATTTGGAGGTCTACAGGCTGGCCATTCATACTGTGAGCATCTGTGCAACACATCTTTCTGTTCTGTAATATGGCTGACTCAAGTAAATGTAAGTAGGTTAGATAAGAATTAAAGTACTTGACTATCCTATGTGTGGTCATGGAAATGGAATTAATCTTTTACCATCTTCCTGAGGATATCGCCTCCTTTTCCATTGAATGAGGGATCAGGATACCAAATACCTAGATTATAGCTAAATAGTTTGAGACAGAAATGTTTTAAAAGTTATATCCCGGCTTCAGATTCCTTGCTGGCACAGAAGCTGTGTAATAGCTAACAAATTGTTTTAGTTGCATGATCCTGAATGAGGAGCAATTATGAACTAAACAAAGTCACATCTTTTGAATTAAGTCCCTATGTGATCTGCCCAAGCACTATATAGCATCCACTCTTCCAAAAGTAATTCAGACAAGGAACACAACATCAATTTCTGTAAACAGCCGGAACTTTTGACATGGCTTGTCATGTACAGCTTGTAATGGTACCAGTGCTATAAACCCATTCCTATAAAAACCTTGTCAAATGCAATAAATCACCAGGCCGTCTGCTTCCCAAACATCTTTTAATCTCATAAACTCTGAGCTGTTCTATGAAGTGCCTGGGTTATAAATGCATTTAAAGATAATAGGCAGCTTGTTGCTAGCACTGAGTTCTAAAGGAGAGCAGGTTTTAATGGGGCAGGGAGGAAAAACAAAGTTTTCGAATACCATCCATCAAAACCTCCTCACTGCTTAAGAGAAGCTGTCAGTGTAAATGTGGAGGGGGGGGGGGCTACGTGTTTGCTGCAGAAAGTTTTTGTATGTTTTTCTCCCCAGACCATGGAAATGTCATTTTATTTTAAGACTACAACCCACCAGTCATCATGGCCACTGGATTCTAGAACTTGTTTCTCCAAAGGGAAACTTTTCAAAGTTCTGTGTTTTTTCCCCTCATCTCACTGTCCAACATGTGTTAGTTTTACCTTTCATTATATCAGCCGCCATCTCATTAGTATCATAAAATAACTTGCAAATAAACTGTCACTTCTAAATGATTTTTCACAGCAGGTTTTTTTGCATACATACGGGCTGGTAGGAGAGACATGGTTGATGACAATGGTAGGATCCAGCAGAAGTTAACCAACAGACCCCCAGATTTGACCATCTGGTGTAAAATGGGGTGTAGGCTCAAAGTGCATATAAGCATATGACAACTTCAGTTTCTTCATTTTTCTGTGTTGTAGCTCTCAAGTAATACCGCTCAATTTCCATATGAGGTTTCTAACCCTTTTGTTTTGTGGGGAAAAATCAATATCAAAATATATATCGAGGGGGGGGGGATTTCTCCTCCAATACAGGTTTTTGATGGATTTTGCCACACAAGCATGTTTGCAAGCAGATTTCTTTTGATATAGGTCCAAAACACACTGCAGAAATAATCAAATTTGAGACAGCTTTAATTGCTCTGGCTCAGTGCTAGGGAATCCTGGGAATTGTAGTTTATTGGGGTACCAGCGCTCTCCAACAGACAAGGCTAAATGTCTCACAAAACTACAGCTCCCAGAATTCCCTAAGCATTGAGCCAGGGCAGTTAAAGCGGTCTCAAACAGGATTATTTCTGCAGTGTGTTTTGGACCACAGTGGTGTTATACAGTATGTAAACTTATATAGTATGTACTCAGAAAACACCAAGTGACAGCAGCATCAAGCTGTGTCCTGAACACGTATCAGTGATGCCAGATCCAGCACTTCAGATGATACAATTCAATCATCTTATATGGCCTCAGATTCACTGTTTTTCACCAGAGCCACCCCTGCAGCTGCATTCCAGCACGCGATCAAATTATGAACAAAATTAAGCATTGTGTATGTATGAACAAATTCTAAGCCAGTTGAGATTCTCCTTCTTTGAAATCCATAGATTAGATACATTTGAAACGTCAGAGAGTCTCCATCTTGCATAAACAATAAACAATAGGCAAAGCGATTCACTCATCTATTGAATGTATGTAAATAGATCTTGTAGCACCTTTGAGACTTCAGACTACTTCCTCATGTGCATTTGGAAGAAGTAGACTGGATTCTACGAAAGCTCATGCTGCCAACTTCTTTCTTTCGATTAGTCTCAAAGGTGCTATAAGATCTCTTTACAAACTGATTTTCACAGACCAACACAGCTATATCTGTTGAATGTATGTTTCACCTTTCCTCCAAAGAGCTCCAGGTTATCTCCCCAACCTCACAACTATCTTGAGAGGTAAATTCAGCTAAAAGCTAGCGACAGCATCTTCCCACCCACAGTAAAGCATTATGCCATGCTGAAAATTAACCACTCATAAATCCCATTGAGTTCAATGGGGCTGTTAAAATCACATGCTTGGTTCTACTTTCTCACCCTGAAATAAACTGGGTAAGTTTCTAACTCTGGCCAGATTGTACCAAATGTTTGGTTCCTACATAAAGATAATCCTAGAAACACATAAACACTAGATTCAGTGAAAATCCAGAGTCATTCTCCCTCACACATGTAAAGCAGCAAAGGAACTATGCTAACATTTTGGGTAATTAGCTTTATATATTTCTTTCAAGATAGCTTCATTATCTTCAACAAATGTTCCATGGCCTCCAAACAATGCCACTCATTCTCCCATGAGCCAGCTGTTTCTTGGCCAGCCTTTAAAGTGTGAAGGGCTATGTGCCAACTCAGTAGTATTAAGCTTTCCACTCAACGGTCCCACAGCTCATAAACACCTTGCGAGTGCAAGCTGAGACTGACTGTCAGTGCCACAAGACTGCAAACCACTTTTATTAAGGACTCATATTTAACACAGAGTCTTAAACATATACATTGTCTATCATACTTGTCAGTGTTCCAGTGCTAATTAAACAGAGATTCTCTCTGCTGTGGCATCTGGCAAGGACTGCAGACAGAGAGAGAAAGTGAGTGACTGGCTAACTGACCTCAGTAGGATCCAACAAGGAGGAAACAGGGAAGTATTTTTGAAGTGTAGAAAAATAGGAGAAATTGGGGTGCCAATGCAGTGGCATTCCAGGATGCTAGAAAACAAATATTGCTAAAGAAATGGGGAGGAATTAGGAATTTAGAAACAGATTTTAGGGGGCAGACTGGAGGGAGATTGCTTCAGGTGAGAAGAGCTGTTTCAGAGCAAAAAGGATCAAAGTAAAATCTTGGCCCTATTCCTCACATTCTTGAACAGTTAAATGTTCTTTTATGCAATGTGCTCTCTCGCATATGATTTATGTGTGGTGTCATATACAGTCTGGGCACATGCATACATAAGAAATCTGTGACCCTTGGCAGAAGCCCACATTTATCATGCTAGGGCTAATTTCAGCATTAAAGAGAGATTAATGTGCATTTAAAGCATCCCGGAAATAAAGCGAAAATGACAAGTACTTGTGCGAATGATTATCACATGCAATTGTGCAAATAAAGTGATATCAAAAATACATTGTCACTGAAATCCCGAAAGTAAAAAGATGCACGTTACTGCTTCTTTGTGACCACTTTAATGTTGGGTTTTGTGCAACGTCATGTGAAATCGTTTCAGACTTTTCCATGATATTAATGGGATAAACTCCCTAAACTCCCTAGACAGATTGGTCCTAAGGACCTGCACTCACACAGAACTGTTTCTCAGATGGGAAATTTTATTAAACATACATATACACAATAGATGACACCAGGTTTTAGCAAATATTATAGCAAACAGTAAATAAAACTAACATGTGTTAAGAGACAACACACATATTAAAATACTATTTGATATTCCAGCTACTAAGTGGGATTCTCATTTCTGCTTTATTACAGCACTTTATTGGTCATGTACACATATCAATGCACTAGACCAGTGTGGAGTCAAAGGCTTTCATGGCCAGCATTCATAGTTTTTTGTGGAGATTTCGGGCTACATGGCCATGTTCTAGAAGAGTTCCTTTCTGCCTTTTTGCCAGAATCTGTGGCTGGCATCTTCTCTGCTGGTGAAACTTCAGAAAGGAACTCTTCTAGAACATGGCCACATAGCCTGAAAGCTCCACAAAAACCACTAGACCAGTGGTTCACAACCTTTGATCCTCCAGGCATTTTGAACTTCAGTTCCCAGAATTTGTGACTGTTGGCCAAACTGGCTTTAGCTTCTCGGAGCTGAAGTCCAAAACAACTGTAGGACCAAAGGTTGGGAAGCACTTCAGTAGACCACGAACATCCTCCACTATTCATTTATTTACCAACCTATCTTCACTTATATGTGAAGCCTGTCTTTATCTCTATAACTTCTCTTTATGACCATTGTTGAAACTAAACTTGTCACTCTGTCAGCATACCCACATCTTTTTTATTTCTATTATCATTCCCACTCCCCTTCCCACACACTTACTGGCATATTTGTCTGTTCATGGAGGCTTCACTCCATGCATCTGATGAAGTGCACTCGAGTCCACAAAGGCTTACATTTGACACTTCTTTCATACAGCCTCGAAAGATTCCTTTATATCTTTATATTCCTTTATATTTTTGTAAGCATATAAGACCATTAAGAAATAAATAAAATACAATTGCTTCAAAATGTGGAAAACGTAGTACTGTGAAAAGACACACCTCTCAATTCAGTTCAAGGTCCAAACTGATGAGTTAGGCTTGGAGCTAAATTCAAAGTCCAGGGATTGCTGGGAAGGAAAGAGAGAAGGAGAGAAGGAGAAGAGTGGGCACAGAGATTTTAAAAAAGAAAACACATTTCCAGGAGTTTGTAGCATGGCAGAACTGGTCTTTTTCTAAAATTACTAAAATCTGAGAGTTGTGTGAAATGTATTCTACAGTAAGGGAGCTGGGTATGGACATCTGTTGGTCAGGGAAAAGCGATCCACACATTTTTGTAGTAGATCAAAGCAAATGAATATTTGTTAAGTACAAGTTGATGAGAAACTAAAGAATCATAAACATTACTTTTGGAGCCAGGGAAGTCCCAGACAGTGAAGTAAAGTTTAGCCTGGTTGTGGAAAAGGGACGGATGGGAATAAAAAGTTTGAGAATTAGAGATCTAGTGGACTGAGATATTTTACATCCTTGGGTTCTTTAAAATGTTCAACTGCTCTGGGAAATGGTTTGAGCTAGTTGAATTATTTATTATGAACTGCTTATTCAATGAATTTTGACTTGTTAAAAAGTGTTGCCAAACCAATTTAGTGCCCTCATTATTTAATGGCTTCAACAGACTTATCTGTCAAATAATCTTTAATCTGTGCCAATCTAAATACTAAATAGGTTCTGTCTGCACTGACAAAAAAACAAATCCAGCCTCACCTCACAGTATTCTGGTCTGCAGTGACCCTGTTAAAATACAGACACATCAAGGTGACAAAGGCACAACTGGCCACACAGTTCTCCCTGGTGAACTCACAGTGGTGCAAGGGGTGGTCCACACTTCTGTACCTTCACATTATTTTCAGCCACACCATTGTGTCTTCTCCCCCTTTCCCCCTGTTTCAGCATCTACCTATCAACCAATAGCCTTTTTTAAAAAAATCTATCAATCTATTGGATCCACTCTGACTGGGAAGGAAGGGCCAGTGTGTGCACTGGTTGGCTCAATTGCTTGCTCACTTGTGTGGAGATGTACATACATACATGTTGGGGAATTTCTCCTCTTAAACACACACCACTTCTCTGGGTCTTTGCCATCACCCTGGAAATTGCTTTCAGTACACAGGTCCCACCCATCCATCTAGTACCAGGGAAAGAAATTAGTGCGCGTGTCGATTGGGCCAGAGAAAACCTTCACAACCTGTCTTTCCATCCACCTCACAGCTGGTGGTTGTTTAGTTTGTTCTCGAGACAGTAGGAACACAAGAGAGAAAAGGAGAAGGGGGGAAAATTTTGCATTGAAAGGGGGATGTTCTGGGTTTGTTGCAGCTTGGCTGTGCCCAGTGCTATTTGTCTGTCAGTGTGTGTGTGTGTACACTGGAGTAAGAAATAAATAAATATAGCAACACAAACCATGCTTGCTGAAACCAACCAGTTCCACCATAAACTCTTCCTGGCCTAGGCTCCACACCAAAGCTGCTTGGGAGCACTGGCCACAGAAAGGATTTTCTGGATTTTTGGGGAAAGTCTTTAGTAAAAGGTGAGGATCTTTTAAACATCAAAGGCCTGTGAATCACATTTTTAACAAATTCCCTTCAGATTCCCTGTGAATTGTCCAGAGCATCATGTGAGCTGATCATACCAACTACAGGGTGAATACATTGGGAGGGGGGGTTTGCATTGTAGACAAGCCTTATGAAGTAGTAGTCAAACAAAGACTTTCTGCAGCCTGTCCAACAAAACTGGTGGGAAAAGGAATGAAGAAGGAATTTCTTTAGAGAAAGAACGAACAAGGGGAAGGGAAATTAACAAGGGGATGTGGTCTACTGTGGGTTTCAGCTTCTGGGAGTGAAAGATAAGGGGAAAAGGCTCCTGTCACTATCTCTTTGAGTAATGCCAGTGATGTAACTCTGCCCCTCACAATTCTTGGTGGAATAACACTGGTTTAGGAACAATGTGTGTATGAGGAGGCTGAACATTTTGAGTATTATCATTCAAAACTTTCACTCATGCTGAAAATGTTGTTTGCTAATTTTGTCCATGAAAATTGTTTGAGTGTCAGGATTGGTGTTTATCCTTTAGTATGTTCAGCCCTTCACCCTTGTGGGGTCCTACCCAATAGCAGAAATAAAAATGTCACAAATGTTATTAAAACAAAGCATTTTTTAATCACTGGTGTGCTTCTTTCACACAGTTGATAATCCCTTTTAATATTTTCCCCAATTCATTTTACTCATTGAATATTCACATCATAAACTTCCTTTCCAGTAACTAAAATTAATATTATGTTTACATGAAACCGATTGCCAATGACTTCAGTTGTTGACCTCTGTTTGTCTCTTCTCTAAGATCATGTAAAATCTGGTTTATTAAGCCAGATCATTGCCATGTGGGCACCTTCCACACCTGTGAAATTAAGATTTATGGAATTTGCTGAGACTAGATGTGGTGATGACCACTAATTGGCCACATCCAAAAGGGAGATTAGACAATTTCATGAAGAGCAAAGCTATTTTTGTGGCAAGTAGTCATGATAGCTATGTACTACCTCCAAAGACATATTATCCTCAGAGCATCAAAGACAATGTGCCACAGGCATCTGATTGGCTCCTGTGGGAAACAGGATCATAGACTAGAGAGAAGAATGTTTTGATCCTCTTCTTATGTTCTTGTGGGTGCTTAGAAAAACTTCATCTGTTCATATTTCCCTCACAAGTATTTCTTTCCTACATCTGAGAGTGCTGCTGTAACTATAAATGAGTTACTCAGAGTGGAACAGATATAGTCCCCATTTTTTTTCTCGCTGGAAAAAGTAAAGCTTATTTCTGGTTATACCTCTCTTAGAAACAGTCATGTGGATACTGAGCCCTCTTCAAATGTTTGGCTAGAGCATACAGTGAATATGTAGGGCAAGAGTGCCATTATAACAGGTGTGGTCTAACACACATCTGCAACAAACCTATGGGAGTACAGCATAGATGTGTATCAGGATAGTTGGGGGGACCAGATGCTTTGCCAACAGCCCTGTATGACTATTATTGCACTTCATCCACATATGATGTGTATGATACCATCATACACACATGATGTCTATTCACTGTACGCATAGACTTCCAAACAAGCACCAGTTCAGAATAGGGATTTAATCACAGAAGAATCACAGCAATTCCAAAGCTTGGGAGGCAGACAAAATGAATGTGTCAGCTCAGTCTTATTCTACAGCAATTCAAAGAGTACCAGAGAGACCTAAACTTTTATTGACTTTCAGTGAAACAGACTCAAAAATTGACTGTGTGGCTTTGAGAACCAGGATTTAGGAAACCAGGGAAACTCTGCTGGGGGTGCTTTATTCAGTGGATGTGTAATTTCACTTGAATAAAGACAACATAGACGTATAGAATTATTTTAACACTTGAATCTTGAAAGACCTCTGACTCAGGAGATTATCACACATGGCTTTTGAAGCAGAATTATAGTCATAAAATAGTGCTTTTTACAATACTATCATATGCCTTCATCTCACACCCATAGTGTGCAAAGCATGGCTAGGGCATCCCTTTTCATCAATGGGGGAATCTCTTCAGTAGGCTCCCAATCATACTGCAGTGAAGCAGCCTGATTCTCATATCCCCCCCCCCTTATTTCTATCCTTAGGTTAACGGTTTCTGTCAATTCTTTTAAAGTGGAGTGGTTAGGGCAGTAGTTCTCAATATGTGATCCTCCAAATGCTTTGGATTTCAGCTCCCGGAAACTTCAGCCAGCACAGCAATAATGAATAATTATGGGAGATGAGGTGCAAAACGTCTGGAGGACGAAAGGTTGAGGACCACCAGGTTAAGGACTTTAGAAGCATAGTAGTCCACAAGGTGGTGGCAGCCTTCTCCACCAGAAATGGGTCGAAATGGAGGGAAGAGAAAGGAAGTTGGAGAAATGCTTATTGTTCAATAACAATAAAAATCTGTTGAATCTTTATGCAGTACTTTCCAATACCTGTTTGTTGTTTCTGTGTGCCTTCACGTTGTTTCTGGCTTATGGCAACCCTAAAGTGACCCTATCATGCAGTCTTCTTGGCAAGTTTTGTTTAGAGGAGGTTTGTCATAGCCTTCCCCTGAGGCTAAGAGCATGGACTTGCTTAAAATTGCCCAGTGGGTTTCATGGCAGAGTACAACCCAAAACCTGTTTGATTCCAGGATCTAAATGGATTCTCCAATGAAAGAAGGCAAGAAAGAAAAAAAAAGGCAGCTGTCCCATGGGGAGAGCAAAGTATAAACATATGTATTCCGTACAAGCTTTGGAAAGTACACTATGTGATCGCATCTTATGATTTCCAAGGAAAATTCTGATTACAGTTTGAAAGCAATCTGCAGCCTCAAAGAGAGGCTTTTACTATTAAAGTAGTTAAAGACCACAAATAAGAAAAGGACTACACTTCATTGTACTTTTGTACTGCAGTAAGCTTAGACTGATTATTATTCTGAAACTTCATAAAAACAATGAACTTTTGTCTGAAGTTAAAACATTAGATCTGTAATTTGGTGAGTCAATTCTGACCAGGTCACTTTGCCAACTTGTGTGTCATTGGCTCATGGATGACACAGAAAATTCAGGTTATTGGTCAGAGCCTAGATGGATGACTTGTGGAATTGCATCTTTTGTTGAAAGAGATGGCCTATCTGAAAAAACTTTGTCCTAAGACTGCTGTGGGCCTGTCATTGTTCTTTTATGATATCTTTAATTCTTAATAAAGATGAAAGGGAACACAAAGATCAAGGCTCATTATATTTAGGACATTATACAACACAAGCCCTATACAGGGTGGAGTGGGGCCATACAGAAAGTCCAGAAACAGTGGTGAGGTGTTCACAGAGATGTGTGCCCAACATAGCTTACTCTGTGGCCCCTAAGTTAAGGTGCTGTCTGGTGGAAGATATTGTCCCAGTGTTTTCCCATTGTTTGCATTTAATTACCACTATGGTCAGGTACTTATAACGGAAAAGGAGAAAGAATGGATGGCATTTTGTCCTTCAACCCAAGTAGTAAAATATATTGGGGTTACCATGCCATGAAACTCACCGATTACCCAAAGGGCAAGTCACCATCTTTCATCCTAGCCTATCTCATCCAGCAGATTTCAGAGACACAGCCATGTTAGTATGGAATATCAGTATGCAAAGGGAGTTTGTAGCACCTTAACTGGTGAAAAGAAGTTCTAGCATAAGCTTTTGTAGATTTGGTCTGCTTTCTCGGATGCACACCAAGTGCACCTAAGTCTACGTTAAAGCTCATGCTACAACTTCTTTCATTAGTCTCAAAGGTTCTACAAGATACCTTTGCGTATTATCTTATGCCAGTGTTGTGAGACTAAAATGAGAACTTTTCTGTATATGCCAGGGATGAACAACTGCCAAGCGTTTGGAAGTTACCTTGGCCGTTAGCAGGATCTTGGAGGGCTGCACCCCATGGCTTGAACTCTAGCTTTCAATTTTTTTAAAAAAAATTACTAGAAATATCTTTCCATATCCTCAGGTGTACAGCAAGGGAATTTCACCATGTTTCATATATCACCCTGAGCAGTTTAGAAGGGGTAGGATATAAATGCAGTGAAAAATCCTTAAATCACTGTGGTCTAATTTTGTGATCATAAGTAGCTCATAAGCACTGACAAAAGCGGGGAGAGAGGAAAAGGCAGGAGCTCTATCCTTGAATGAAGTCCTATATAAATAAAGTACATTTGAAGGTCACCCCCAGTTCCATTTCCCAGGAGTGAGATTTCCCAGGCGTGGATCCACAGGTGTAAATTGCTACTTTTGCCACTGTAGCTGAAGACAATCCCAGACAGATTTTTATGTCTTTTTTAGCTTGAAAACTTCAAGTCTAAATAATAAAAATCTCACTGTCTTTCACTTGCATATGAAAGTATATTAGCAGGTGGAAAGACAAGGACAAACCGAGGTAAATAAGAGAGCATCCATTTCTTCCTTTTCTTTCTGACTCCCTCTTTTTAAAGGTAGCACATGCATTTATACTAAGACCTCTCAAAATATCTAAGCACCCTGGCTTTTGGGCATGTTATCATTATCATCATCATCATCATCATCATCATCATCATCACCACTGTGCTGTCCCATAAATACATACAGCATGTCCTGATTGTAATCACTCCTCCCCTCAAGAAGGTCTGAGATGCAGAGAGTGTATTCATCTCCTTTCAATGACTTCTTTTGCCTTAGTAACTGCAGTATCCCCCGTGAACACCTAAAAGCTTCTGTCTGAGTTGCAGTGGCACTCAGATAAAATGCCACCACCTTCTCTAGCCTCCCTAATGGATTTCTAAGTGATGCCTTATCACACAGCGGCTCCATTCCTTGCCCCCCTTTAAGGGCCATTTCCTATCACACATGCTGATTTATTAGCTTGGGGACAGATGACGAGCCTGGCATTGTCTGCCGCAACACCCATTGTGCATCTTCCTGCTGTCTTCTGCCAATGCCTGATTTCAATGTAGATACCCAACTTTTTTTTTATTCTGATTAAGAATAAAAGAGGGATCTAATGGATGATCCTTCCCTCTCCTCTGCCGGGCTGTGACTTATGCTCAGCACCGAGCTTATATCTCCCACTGACTGGCATTAGCAGACATCAGTGAAGGAAATAATTTTAGATCTTATCTAGGAATTTTGCTGAGCCACTTTTGGCTCATTCAGCACCATAAACCTGTCACTGCTTCCTAGTTTAACTTACTGCCCTTTCTCTGCCCCTACTTTCTATTCTTTGCTTTCAGATGACTATTCTTCCCTCATTTATACATTGTACCTCATTGTGTGTGTGTGAGAGAAAAACAGTATGTACATTAAAACTGAGTCCATACAATTTCATACAGATGCGCACACACAAATAAAGCCCAGAGAAGCACAACTTTGTCCATTCGTTCTGGCTCTCAGTCTCTCTCTTTCTCTTTTTCTTTCTCTCTCCCCCACCATCCTGGCTCACAGACTTTCCTTTGTCAGGTTTGTTGGCCTGTGACTGACAAGCAATTACAATAAGTAATTTCATTTCTGTGGAAGATAATAAAACGTGATACCATAACTACCCACAGAGCCTCAAAAGTATTTATGTTCAGTCTAATAACCTGGTATGGTGCTGTTAATCTTAACAAAGGGTGCCTGGCAGGTGCCGGGAAGCCAGATCTTCATATTCTTTCACTGTTTGCTGAGGTTTCCACAGGGAAAGCTCCAAGCTGTTTTTAAAAGGGGAGGCACTAGCTTAGTTTTTAATTACATTTAGTTTATTAGAGGCAGAACCAGATGCATAAGTAATTCAGGAAATGGCAACCCTTTGTAAAGGGAAGTGGGGGGTGAGGATAAAGAAAAGATTTAGAGAGATAAATTCCTCCTTTTAGCTGCAATGTAGACTTCATGGCACTGTGATCAGGGAAAGATCTGTTAATTGTTCATTGCACAGTTGTGCTGAGGTGGACGAGACTGTTGTCACGTTCTTTCTAAAATGCTGTGTGCCAATCTAAATATGGAAGATACAGGGAGTTTGTAAAATTATAACCCCCCCCCCCCCCTTTTAAGCACATCTGGTTGTAAAGGTATGTTCTAGAAAGGCCAGATGTAGTCTGTTTAAAAAATTTGTTTACATTGTGCCTTGCATATTTCCTGTTTTCTGGCTGCATTCAGCCGCCAATTTGCTCCTTTTCATCTCCCCTTCCTACTTTTCCATCTGCCACAATATGTTCAGAGTTCAAATTAATAAAAACGTGAAAAGTATCAGGTGGCAGGGAGCAATGAATTTCTGCACTTGATCTTTCTCCCTTTTCTCTCTTCACTGTTGCAGTGAAAGCCTGAGTTTAAAGTTCCTACTACAGACTGATTGGGATGGATGTCTGTTAAAACACCTGTCCTTCACATCTGCATATCATTGATCACTTGTAATTTTGAGTTCGCTACTTCCAAACAGTCCTGCCTTTCCCCACACACAGGAAGGGGGAAAATGCACAAAGAAAAAGGACAATCTTCATTCCTGTTGCTATGGGCAGCAAGGTTTCACTGTGCTCATGCAGACTGTAGCTGCTGCTTCAGAAAAACATTGTTAAGTGAGCAAACAAAGAAGTGGCATGAAGAAAGTTTCTAGGACAGGGAGGCAGAACTCCTTTTCACATAAAGCAATCTTCCAGAGCATAAACAGATCTGTATTGCATATCAGAGGTCCAGCCCTTTATTACATTTATGAAGAATAGCTGGATTTACATAAGAAGTTAATTTAGATCCATCATGTATCAAATTAAATTGCTCAAATACAAATTAATAAATTATTCTTTATGTAGTGCTATTTATTTATATAGTGTCATCAATTTACATGGCCCTTTACATGTACAACAACCAAAAACAGTGGTGCTTCCTATAGGCATGCAATCTAAAGTGTGTGCATACACATACGCATACGCATACACGCAGAGGGAAAGAATGAGGAATGAAATAAAACTATACAATACAGTTATAAACAAATTAGTGCTTACTTATATAAGGTTCAGAATCAATTGTGGCAGTTGTGAATCATTTATTGCCCAAGGTGGCCTGGAGGCAGGGCTCAAAGGTTTGAAATTCTGGGATTTTAGCCTGGAATGGCCAGAAACTCAGCTTTGTCTCCAAGAGAATGCCTACCTTCCAAGTTTGGCATGGAGTCGTTGAACTACCCTTGATTTCTAAAAACATCTTGAGACAAATCCTGGCATTGTGACATGCCACTATACACACACACACACACCTGCATACATACATACACATACATCTGCTGAAAACAGCAAGAGGCCAGCTCAAATATAAATTTAAAAAGTAGGATGCTGAGGACAAGCCAATCCAGCTTTAAAAATAAAAATAAATTCATTACATTTCAAGCCTTTTAATATGATGGTGTCAGACTAGCAACCTGGCTTCAGAGGAGGAGAAAAGGACAAGCATAAAAGAGTGAAGAACATGGTCTTTGCCGCTCCTGGCCTTTATAGAGACTCTCAAATATTAAGCAGTTCTAGAAGAACATATACGCCTTATTCTGAAGATTTTTGCATTTCTTTGTTTTTCAGAATGCCATGCAAAAAGCAAATAGCAAAGAAAATACACCAAAAGAACAATAATAATATGAGATAAATACACAAAGTAAATAAACAGATCTATTCTCTGAAAACCTGATTTTCCAAGTATGAGTTAAAAGACTAGATATTAATCTTATGAAACTGAGGCCACACATTTAGATAGGTAATGAAGACATTTGATCTCAGATAGGGGCAGAGGGGATATCCAGGAGTTTACTCAGCTGATGTTGGCAAACCTACTCCTGGCTTTCCTCTGAGTTTAGCTTGAATTCTTGCAATTAGTGCAGGAGAAATGGATTTATCTCTCATCAATAAATTATGAGCTCTTCTATTTGGAATGCAAATTATTTAGGGTGACCTTGGCCGTGAAAGTCTTGCAAAGGTCTTATATATTGCTCCTGCTTGTGATGAAAATGGCTAAGCCAGTTTGTTTGCTATAGGCCAAAACAAACTGACTGCATTTTTAGACTTTCCTTGGGAGCAAAGCCATGGGGGCTGTCCTGGTGAGCACCAACTATTTCAAATTTCCCATACACCAGTCTTCACTGCGGTCAGGAGCTCATGGAATACCACTTTGAGTTGAGTGGCTTATCTCCTCTGCTGCTCTTTCACAGAGAATGCAGAAACACAAGTCCACTGGAAGGGATCTGCTGCCAGGAATATTTTCTCCACCTAGAGTCTACCAATAAGATTCTAAGACTTTATTTTTAATTTACTTTAAAAAAAAAAAGGCTTTAAAAATAGGGAAATGAACACAAACCCTTTTAAATTGTATTAGATGTTACTTATTATGCATAAAAATGTGTTAATGCCATAACACTGAAAAACTTTTATATGCTGTTGTCAGCCCTCAAAACAATGCATAAATGGGAAGTGTCTTCAATGCTCTGTTTATAGCTGAAGCAGATAAATGGAGTTTAAAATTGCAGTTTTGTCAGATGGCTGGTTCAAAGTGCTGGTTGGCTTTTCTTAAGCGATGGCCTCCCCATACAGCTTCCAACACATACCATAACTGAGCACAGTGTGAATTTTAAAACATAGGGCAATACTCTCATGTTTTGCACTGATTGTTGTTACCACATATGTCTGCCCTTACTCCACCTTTCCATTACAAGGCCCCACATGCCTTGGCAGCTATAATAGCAGGTTTAAAGAAATGGCTTATCCAAATGGCCAAGCAGTAAATTGGAATAATGCAGAGATCTAAACTAATTTCTAAGGTAAACATCAGAACATTTGCTGTTTGAAAGCATGAAGGCCTTTAGAAGAGGGAGCTTGGCAAGTATCGGCTTGTGGTGAAATAGAGCTGTGCTTTAGCTGCTGGCTGTTTACCGATATTTTCTCAGACTTTTGAATGGAAAGGTCATTTATTATTATCATTCACCTGTTTGCCTCACTGGGGAATCACTCCTTTTGGAGATAACTGAATGGAGGTTACACCAAGCTCCTTTCAAAAGACAGGAACTGTACTCTGGTGGAACAAATATGTATGTGTACGTTGCCGCTTCTGAGATCGAAACTAGACTGCGGGTGGGAGGTGTAACAGTCTTCCAAGGTGTTTGTTCGTTTGTTTGTGAAGAAAAGCAACCACAATGAATGAGAACAGAGGAATAGGAGAGGGAAGGGGTGGATAAACCATATCTCTCTTCTCTTCCTTAACTGTACCATTTTGTTTTGCAGGGGGACCAGGAAAAGGCCATTTTAAGCAAGCAAACAGTCAATAATGAAAGCAGTCTGCCAGTCCTTCAATGCCATTTTTCCTATGACCTGGATGTGTGTGTGTGTGTTTAACAAAACTGAGAGTCGGGAGCCTGTACACACAGAGGGAGACCTGTCTCTCATTTAGTCTTGTTACTCTTTCTTCTTTCTTTCATACACAAACACACACTCACACAGATACATAAATACATAGAGAGAGAGTGACCTACTTGGGTCTATATTTCCCAAATCAATTTCCAGACTTGCCACATATTTGTGCCTGTGGGCATTTATTTGAAAACAAATGAAAACTAAATGGAACAACTTCTACTGGACTCCAATTTTTATTTGTTTCCAACTGAATATGTACCTCTTTATCAAGGACAGTTAGCAAAATTTCTCACAAAATGGTAGGGAGGAGGTCCTTAGGCTGTCATGAGATGTTACCAAAAGCTCAGTTCAAAGAGAATTTGATGTTTCCTCCCCAAGCAAAAGAATCCAAGAATTTAAAGTTAGCCCAAAAGAGTTTTGGTCAGAGGAGCACAGTAACTGTATGGTGTGAATGGACCTCAGTAAATTTCCTGAGCACTGGTCAAAATATACTTTACAAGAGAAAATACATTTGAGAATATATACATACACATATAGAAATGAGAATTATCATGAATTTTTTTTAATAAAAACATTCAAATACAAATGTGGAAATGAGATGGAATAGGCCTATGGGTGACTAAATACAGGAATAACTGTAGCCAAAAAAGAAAAAGAAAAAAAAAAGGATTTGTTTAGCCCTTATAGCTTTACCTAGAAGATAAAAAGCAAGATGGTAGCATAAGAGAACAACACTGATTTGTGCAGGCATCCACATCAGATAAACCTTGCTATTTTAATAGCATTTTTAGCACTAAACAAAAGGAAGCTGGAATAAGTTCTTGGATAAAATGTGTCAAGATAATAAAGCTGTGAGCAATACTAGCATAGCAAAAAGATCTAAGGAAATGATTAGCTATTTAAAGAGCCGATTAAACAAAATATAATTAGTACTAACCTGGCCCTTTTCCCAGAGTTCATAAACCTATAAAAGGAACTCTTTGGGGGCCCATACAGCTCAAAGTGTGTCTTATATAATCAGGTCATTTATATAGCTAACCTTTTCTTGTCCTCCTTCTGCCTGTGTGTGTTCCATCTTCCCTTTATACAGCTAACCTTTTCTTATTACACGTGGTGTTGTACATGACTTACATGCCTCTTTTTCAGTTAGAGCAAAGATCACAAGTTGGAGAATGAATTATAGTATATGTCTGAAATGGGGCCTTGCTGTAATACTTCTTCAGCGACACCAAAAGAGGGCCATTTTTTACACAAGATACCTGGCTAATCCAGCACAAACTGTTACTCAGAATTTGGAATGTACAATCCAAATGTCGTTTAGAATTACGCTGAAATATGGGACATCATTGCACTAGCCATAAAAGACCAAAAAGTGTGCTGAAACTCTAATCTTTCTTGACTTCTGTTAATATCATCCACAAATGAAGCAGCCAGCCAAATCAGCACTATGACAACTGCCTCGAGCCAGCTTCTAAACATTTCCATTATTAGGCAAAATGGATTCCCCAAAATCAAAAGCACTGGAGGGCCAAATGAAATGACCTATAGAAGATACTGAAGGGTACTTAAAAGCATCAAGATTGGTGAAAAACCAGCAAGAGCTTAGTTTTTCCTCTGCTGTTGTTTTTCAACTGCAAAGTCTTACAGCCAGACTTAGACACTTTCCTACATTCAGGAGAAACAATATGCATTTTTTAACATGGGGAGAAAAACAGCTAGAGGTGAAAGAAAAAAGTCCCTTTGCATTTGGATGCCTCTCAGTGCAGCTTTTAGTTGTTGCTGTTGTTTCGAGAAATCTGTTCTGCAGTCTCTCACACCTCTCTTGTATATCATCTAGTATGCAGAGATGGACCCACTGAAGTGGTAGGGCTCTAGATGTGGCAAACATATTGCTCCTTGCCCTATCTCTGCACCTCCCTTGTTGGTTTGGAGGGCTGCTATTAGGCTGCATAACTCTCCAGAAGCCTGCAGCACTACTAATACAGGTATACCTCAGTTAACCAAGTAGATATTTTCCAGGACATTACTTCTTTAACAAACAATTTGTTACCAGAGGTAGAAATAACATGGAAAGGATACAGATAAGGGTTCCTATGCAACAAAAAAATGGAAAGCAGTCCAATAGGCATCAGCACACATTTCCCTTTTGGTACTTAGAAAGATATACATTTTTAACCTGTCAGGGTATCCAGTGATGCACTAATTCACTTTCCTCTTTCTCTATTTCACTTTTCATGCATATCCAGTAAGGGACAGCTATTATTTACCTTGCCTGTTGCAGGTGGGCACATGGAGCTAGAGTGAGATCAGCTCAAGAGAATCCCATTCCTTCCCAGTTGATACAGTGGGCCCTTGGTATCTCCTGGGATTTGGTTCCAGGAACCCCCTTGGATACCAAAATAAAATGTTTTGGGTTTTTAAGAATATATATATATATATATATATATTCAACGTGTGGATGCTTGAATCTGTAGATAAGGAATCTGTGGATACAGAGGGCTGTCTGTACTTGACCTGTTTAGTGCAGACGTGCTACAAAGAGGCCTGTAACCACACTGGAATGGAGACATATTGGATTGCAAAAGAGGGGTCTCTGTTGAGATGCAAATGGACTTTAAATTTCCTGGATTTTGAAAAACTCCCTTTTTCCACATGACCAAAAGGAGGAGGAGCCTGCCTGCAAAAGATATCCTACCCATTGTTAACATCTTTACTAAGGACTGAAACAACCTGCAGGCATCTGACTAACATTTCAAGTTGTTGTTGTTTTTCCTCCTGTTTGGTTTGCAAGTATATTGTGCATTTTGGTTGGCCAATGAAGGTATCACTGATGGGTTTTTGTTTGTATTTGTTAAATGGCCAACACAGCTACCCCTGAATGTTTACGGTGACCCAGTTACTGAAAGGCTATGCTTCTCCTGTCCTCCTTCACCACCCTCCAAATTCTGTTTAAAAATTTCCAACTGGATAGAGGAGAAAAAGAGGAGGGGCTGAATGGGAAGAAAAACATTTTGTCAGAGATTTTATCAATTGATGCAAGCTTATATATTGTGGTTATCCTTGGGTCGACCCTGACCCATGGCAACTCTTTGGATAAGACACCTCCAAAAACCCTTGTCCTCAACTACTGTGCTTAGTTTCTGCAGATTCAGGCCTGTGACCTCCTTGATTTGAGGCCAGCCATCTGATGTCCAGTCTTCCTCTCTTTCTACTACCCTCAAACATCCCCAGCATTTTCATCTTTTCTAATGAGTCATGCCTTCTCATGATTTAGCCGAAGTATGAGACCTTCAGTTTCAGGTCTCCAGGGCCAGATGGGCTACATCCAATGATGTTAAAAGAACTGGAAGAAGTAATTTCAGAACCACTGGCAATAATCTTTGAGAATTCTTGGAGAACAGGAGAAATCCACATAGACTGGAGGAGGTCAAATGTTATCCCCATCTTCAAAAAGGGAACAAGAGGGGACCCAAAAATTATTGCCCAGTCAACCTGACATTGATACCAGGAAAGAGTCTAGAGCAAATCATTAAAAAGATGGCTTGTAATCACTTAGAAAACAATGCTGTTATCACTATCGACCTTATCAGACATTGGAAATCGGAAGTATAATCTAATGGCAATCCGAACGCAATCATGGGGTTTCATGTTATTGTGAATTAAAGCATCTCACGCAATTTTGGGCAATGGGGGGGGGTCATTTTCGGGTAATGGGAAGTCATTCTGAATGCATTCCGAATGCAATTGGAATTCACGTAAATTTGCTAAACTAGTGAATTCACGTGAATTTGAATTAGCTCCAATTGGCTCCATTTGCAATAAAGAGAAATTCCTCCTGTCTGATAAGGTCCTAAGTGACAACACAGGTTTCTCAAAAACAAGTCCTGCCAGACTAATTTAATCTCTTTTTTTGATAGAGTCACAGACTTGATAAATGAAAGGAATGTTGTGGGTGTAGTATATCTTCCTTTTAGCAAGGCTTTTGACAAAGTTCTGCATTATATTCTTGCAAAGAAGCTAGTATTATGTGGCCTAGACAGTGCTACTGTTAGATAGATTTGTAATTAGCTGGCAGACCGAACCCAAAGGTCCTCTTCATCCTGGAGAGAGGTGACTAGTGGAGTGCCACAGGGATCTGTACTGGGCCTTGTGCTATTCAACATCTTTATCAGTTACTTCAGTGAAGCATTAGAGAGCATGGTGATTAAAAAATGGCTGATTTAACTGGGAGGGGTTGCTAATACCCCAGAGGAAGGGGTTAAAATTTAAAATGACTTGACAGATAAGAGGGCTGGGCAAAACTAACAAGATGAATTTCAAGAGGGAGAATTGTAAAATCCTATACCTAGGCAAAAATAAATAAATAAATAAAATGAGAGACACCTGGCTAAACAATAGTTAATGTGAAAGGGATCTAGGGTTCTTAGTAGACCACAAGTTGAACATGAGTCAATAGTGTGATGCGGCAGCCAAGAAAGCCAATACAATTATTGGTTGCATCAATAGGAGTATGGTGACTAGATCAAGGGAAGTAATAGTGCCACTCTTTTCTGCTTTGGTCAGGCCTCACCTGGAAGACTGTGTCCAGTTCTAGGCACCACAATTCAAAAAAGGATGTTGACATGCTGGAGCATACTCTGAGGAGAGTGACCAAAATGGTGAAAAGTCTGGAAACCATGTCTTATGGGGACAGACCAAGGGAGCTGGGTATGTTTAGCCTGGAGAAGAGGAAGTTAAAAGATGATACAATAGCCCTGTTTAAAAATTTGAAGGGGTGTCATATTGAGGATGGAGCAAGCTTGTTTTCTGCTGCTCCAGAAATTAGGACCCAGAACAAAGGATGCAATTTGCAGGAAAAAAAGATTCCACTTCAACACTAGGAGGATCTTCCTGATGATAAGAGCTGTTCCACAGTGGGATACACTGCCTTGAAGAGTGATGGAGTCTCCTTCTTTGGAGGTTGTTAAACAGAGGCTGAATGGTAATCTGTCAGTTGTGCTTTGATTATGAGTTCCTGCATGTCAGGGGGGTTGAATTTTATGGTGCCTGTGGTCTTTTTCAACTCTATGATTCTATGATAATCTTGGCTTCCATGTTAATTTTAGGCTTGATCTGTCTGAATGACCCATTTTTGGTCATTTTTCTGGATGTCCAAAATATCTTTAGCACTCTTCTCCAGCGCCACATCTCAAAAGAGTTGATTTTCAGTTCAGATCTTGCCTTACCTTGTCTGTAAAATGCAAATTGTAAAGACCCTTAATGTATTGCTTTCTACAGTCTCTATATTTCTGGCAGCTTTTTGCTATCCTTTCAAGGTGACAACCTATCATTTAAATCTATTCATCTGGGATAGGTAGCATTTCCCATTAAAAAAAAACACAATTTGTTTATAGGAAACCCATGTCTACAACCAGATTTCATTATACAAGCTCAGCAATTAAAAGGAAGAATGCATTTAGGGAGATCAAGAGTTACTGCTTCCACTATTGTCTCACACTTATTTACAAATCTGATAATGAACCAGAAAGATGAAAATGTGAAGTGACTTGGGGGGAGGGGGAGGGGAGAGACAAAGTCCCATATGTATACTGTACATGATTTGGATGCTTTGCATAGGCTTTCTTTCATCCACCTCCAAGGAATGGAAGTTGCTGACAGTTACAGAAAAGAAAAGAGGCTATAACTCAGAATAAACAAAACAATTAATAGGAAGATTTGAAATAAGCTGCTAAGGATGAACATTGGAAGCAGATGGGAATCAACTTCCATGATATAACTGAAGAGCATTTGAGCATTCCTGCATGTCTCTCATGTCTCTTGCATTAACTTTGCGGCTGTTTCCTCACTACTTAGGGCAGGTCTACACTTGCTGGAATATTCCAGGCAGCCCCTGGAGCATTATGGTCCTAAATTCCCCTCTTACATGCTCTCTTTTGCTGAAAGTTTTTGGCTGTTTCAGCAATGGACAGGTATTTGCCCTCCCACATTGTCCTTCTCTGTCACCCAGAACCACTGGTGAGATCAGAACAAGCCATCCAGCTTTACTGTTAATGTTGGGTTCTCACATCAGAGTGACTTGTCCTACAGCAGGGACCACAAATGAAAAGGTAGCTGCCATAGCTGAAAAGAGAACTGAAAACCTGCACCAAAACATGAGTTATCTAAACGCCGATTAAGTGGAGGAAACCCCTGGATCCTATCTCCAAAATAGGTTCAACACATTGGATAGCTCGTGTGAAGGTCAGACTAAAACCAGGATCAGATTCACTTCCCCACTTAGATTAAAGCCACCAACCTCCAGTGGTTGCAAACACAAACTCTTTCCACATTGACTAGGGCTTCTCATGTAACCTTTCTGCTTTGGGAAGGAAATGCACTGGCTTCCATGTTGCAAAACGAATGTACTAATTGGACCACATTTAAAGTGGAAGAAAACAGGATATATAAATCTCACTAGAGAGCAATCGGGGAAATGATGGCATATGCTTCCAATGCTTCGTTGTTGTGATGTACCTTTAAGGAGATTATCACGTGGGACTTGGATGTGACTATCTCCGATTGGATGCACATGTGTTTAACCATCAATGATGGATCTCACTGCACTCTTCCATGGTTGGGCCATAGTAAGCCATATGCAGCATGTGCTTGTCCTGTAGCTTTTCAAGAACAGGATTTTTCCATTCTTTAAAAGCTACAGGATAAGCCTGGGTTGCACACGGGCTGTATACAGGCTGTCTATGACCCAACCATGGTAGAGTGTGATAAGATTCATCATTGAGGGTTAAATGTTGTGTCCACGTCCTGTACAATAATTTCCTAAATCATTTCCAATTTATGGCAACCCTAAGGTGACCCTAACATTGGGCTTTATTGGCAAGATTTGTTCAGAGGAGGTTTGTCATTGACTTTCCCTGAGGCTAAGACCATGTAACTTGCCCAAGGTCATGCTTTTCAGCCTGCTAAAGCATTTAAAGACATGAGTAGTGTGGTGGTGCGAACCGAACCGACATGGTAACACTCTCTCGTTCGCCCACCACCTATCTCCTACTGAGGCACTGGTGTCTTTGGTAGCGTGTTTCAATAGTTCAACAGAGGCCAAGTGGTAATTCAAAACAGGAATAAAGTTTATTTGTAAAATAAAGAAAGAATTTCTGAAATATAATTAAAGCTTTGTTTGTCTTATTTCCTTGGTTACAGAAGTTCCCTAAAAACAATAACACTACAGCTACTCAGGCAACCTTATCACCAATATTAAGGCCAAAATATTCCTTAACACCTATAGGCTTATACTGAGCCTCTCTTTCCTAGACTCCCTCAAGCCTCTCTAGTCCCTACTGCACTTCTCAGACCTTTCCCTGGTCTAGAAACTACCCTACAAATGTTCCCTCAGGAACGCTAAGAGCACACCCTCCCTCCGAGGTGTCTCTTCCCTCCAAAACTCCAACAAAATAAAAACCCCTTTCGCTCCCTGTCAAGGCTCTTTTATAGCCCTGCCCAGCCAGCTTCTCATTGGCTGGACTCCTGGAGCTCTGTGATTGGCTGTTTCCACAGCCTGCTCACTACACACCTCCCCCCTTTACAAGTGTATTAACGCACATGACCTAACGGTTATGTGAGTTAATGCAACATCATTCACAAACATATACTTCCATTAAGCTATCTGAATTGGAGATGACACAATTAGCATACATGTTAATTCAGCTTACCTCCACCTGGTTTAATAGTGGGTGGCATCCTGATGTTACCAGATGGGTTTTACCACTGAAGTTGCTGCCTGAATACAGCCTGGTTCCATCCCAGCTTCCAGAGATGCTCCTCCCAGCTCTTTTCAAATCCAGGAGTTTTCTGAGTTAAGAAAATGGCTGCTGGAGTGGTTGAAAGAAAGAAGACAGCTCTTGCCTCTGAAGACGCATCTCTTTTGGTGGGCCTTCCCAGAAAATGTCTAACATCTCCTGGCTCCAAACTTTTTGCCAGTTCCTAGTCTTCATCCTCCCAAACAGCTCAGAGAGCTTTTAGCTTGATAGTGTTGATTTTTGTCTATTTGCACTATGTTTTAATTTGTTCCTGGTTTAATCCTTTTTTAAGGGGGGGAGGTGGGAATGGGATTGGATATTTTAACTGTGATGTTTTAACTTTTTTTTTGGTACCTCGCCCCGATTGCTCATTCAGAGGGGCGGGCTAGAAATAAAACATTATTATTATTATTATTATTATTATTATTATTACCATACATTCCCACAATCTACAAAATCATATACATACAAATTTTATACATATACATTACCTTTTTTTTACATACTTAAATCAATAATTTTATAGACTCGTATCTCTCTGTTATCCCTCTTCAAATTGTCTAGAGAGACCGTCTGCCAGAACATTTTCTTTACCCTTCACATACTGGATGGAGTAATCAAAGTCTTGTAAAATCAGACTCCAACGCAGTAATTTATTGTTATTACCTTTAGTCTGATTTAACCAGCACAAGGGGGAATGATCTGTTCTGATCATGAATTTCCTTCCCCATAAGTATGGTGTAAGTTTTTTTACAGCCCACACTATACCCATGCATTCCTTCTCAATTGTGGCTAAGAGTTTTTCACTGGGGAAAAGTTTTTTGCTTATATATAGGATCGGATGCATCTGGCCATCCTTACCTTCTTGACTTAACACAGCCCCAAGTCCAACATTAGAGGCATCTGTTGTGACTACAAATGTTTTGGTGTAATCTGGAGCCATCAGTACAGGTGCTGTGGTCATTAGGTGTTTTAATTCTTTGAATGCACTATCACAATTTTCTGTCCATATGACTTTGGCAGGCTTGTCCTTTTTGGTTAGGTCAGACAATGGACTTGCAATACTGCTGAAGTTAGGGATAAATTTCCTATAGTATCCTGCTAGTCCTAGGAATGATCGTACACCTTTCTTGGAAACCGGAATAGGCCAATTAACTATGGCTTCCACTTTAGAAATTTCTGCCTTGATGGTGCCACTGCCCACAATATAGCCTAAGTACCGGCTCTCCCTTTTACCTACATGACGTAGGTATCTTTAGTAATTCCTAAAGTGAGCATATTCACCATCTCACAACAGTTCTAGAAAGACTTAAAGAAAGTGGGATGACCATCAAAGGTTCCAAAAGATACCTACGTCATTGATGTAAGCTACCACACAATGTTTTAACCCTGTTAAGATGGTGTCAACCAACCTTTGAAAAGTAGAGGGTGCATTCTTCAAACCAAAGGGCAACACTGTAAATTCGTACAATCCTCTATGTGTAACAAAGGCCGTTTTTATCAGAAATATAATTCTGAAATATAATTAATTCCCTTAGTAACATTGTCTGCCCCTTTGAATGCTCTAAATACTCAACTGAAATTTTATCTTATTGCAGTGCTGGCAAATTGGAGAGTTCAGGAAAATTTATTGGGGAGGGAACAACATTTATTGAGACTGAAGTGCTTGCTCTCTCTGTCTCTCTTGCTCTCTCTTAGCCTCAGAGGAAGGCAAAGTCAAACTTTCTCTGAACAAATCTTGCCAAGAAAACCCCATGATAGGTTTACCTTAGGGTCACCATAAGCCTTGGAGGCACACAAGAACAACAAAAGTGCTCATTCTATCCCCCCGCCCAGTAGCTGCACCCAGGAATGTAGCAATTTCTCCTGACAGAGATAAACTTTTATTGGCTTGCTCAAAGTGATTGGAAGGAATTGTTATCAACAGATCAGATTTTCTGAATAATATCCGCTAAAGAGCTTTACTCAGATAATCTTCTGATTGTCAGAAAGCCCTAGCTATTTTAGATCTTCTGGACTAGAACTGGCAAATCAGGATGGAGTGCATAGCATAGCCCAATACATGTTTTATTACACTCCTGGGCATTGTGATGATCACAGCCAGTGACAGTTTATTCTTTTAAAAGAGCAATAGTTAATCATAACGTACAGAATTGAAAAAATATTACTGCCTCATAGTATTGGAAACAATCTACAACATGTTTGGAGTTATTTTAAATCATTTTTACCATTTTTCTTCATCTTGCTTCTCATCCTAATTCCTCCCCCTCCCACCCTTTCTTCTTTTTTCCTTAGCCATCTTCCATTTTTATTTTTCTTTCATCTCATGCATGCTTCAGAGGCAAACCAAATAAAAATGGTGGCAGTGACAATAGTAAAATCCACCTTAGGCCATGTTGCAATCCAGCTGTGAGTCCTAAGCCAGCTATTGAAGACCGGTGACCTTGTGCTTTATGTGTTGGATCAAGTAATATCACACATTACAGTGTATTATAAAACTAAATGTTATTACAGAGATAAAACAATAACAGTTAAACAGATCAACTAAGAATATTACTTGGCCCAACAATGGTATTGCCCAAATATAAATTTTATATTTTTCTTATGTCTAGTTTTGTCCTCTATGCAATTTAAGAAATAACACTTTTACCACTCAAAAATCTTGCCCTGAAGAAAAAAAAATTATAACATGTGGGATTTTGACTTCGTTCTCTAGGGGTATTTCCCTTCCAATTTGGAGATGAGACAGGAAGATACATTTGGACTGCACACTGAGCTAAATCGCTGCTGCCACCACCACCATTTTATTTTATTTTATTTAGGGTGTGTTGAGTACAGAGAGCAAAATTAAAATGGGGAGAGGAGACTGGGGAGAGAGAGACTGGGGGAATAAATGAGCAGGATAAACACAGAGGAAAGAAATCCACAGAAATAAGCAAGTGCAAATCAGCATGACCTGAATCAAAGATCCTTCAATTGGCAACTAAAGCGTGGGGTGGGGAACATGCCCAGAAACACAGCCTGTACTCTTACAACTTCAGATATAAAGTGCTTAGCAGATATAGATTCCTTCTGTCAAGTAATAGAAGTTTGTCAGACAAGGGCTGACATCCTGTTGATTAGTTCCAACTAGAGTAGACCCACTCATTCAATTGTTGAATGCTGAGCCAACACATAGATAAATTCCACCAACTCAATGGGTCTACTCTAGTCCGGGAGAGCCAGCATGGTGTAGCGGTTTGGACTCTGGAGAGCAGGATTCGAATCACGGCACAGCCATGGAAACCTACAAGTCACACTCTCACAGCCTCAGAGAAAGGCAAAGGCATCCCCACTCTGAACAAATCTTACCCACCCACCCACCCTGCCAAAAAAATAAAACCTTGATAGATTCACCTTAGGGTCGCCATAAGTCAGAAATAACTTGAAGGCACACAACAATAACAGCAGCAGCAGCAGCAACTCTAGTCAAGATTAACAGTAGGATTTAGGCCTGAATGTGTTAACTGCCCTCATGGTTGCCAAGATGGTTATGCTATCACCAGGAACTTGAATTATACAGTTATTCCTTGCTTCATTCAGTGTCACTCTGATTCCACCCTCAGCCTTGTACAGTGGATCCTCACTATCTGCAGGCTTGCCATCTGCAGATTTAAGCATCCATGGACAGCAAGCCCCATTGTCCTCAATGTTGGCACATGCACTTGATCATGCTAGCAATGCATGCTGTGCCACTATTAGGGACAACCGGATTTGAGGCTCCACATTTTATTTTATTTTTTGTATCCACAGGTGTGTGAGGGATCCAGAATGGATCCATGAAAGCTCATTCTATAATAAATCTATTAGTCTTTTTGTTTTCCTTGAAAACTGAACATATATTATCCCAGATAGAACAGACCCATTTAAACTATTTTGCAATGGTGAATCAACACATAGGTAAAACCTGCTGATTCATTAACTCTACTCTAGTTATGACTTGCAATAAGATTCAGGCCCAAAACAGGTGGAACTGGTTTATTTTATATAGCTGAACCCACCTCCAAGCTCCAAAGCTGGTAATGAAATGAGTGACCATGTGTATTTTAAAATTTCCCACTATACCACTGGCCTACAGAAAACAGAGTGTCTTATTTCTGATTTTTGTGAGCTTCTTAGAAGTCTTTCCTGTTAAAGAGCTCATATAAAATGGAAGAGGAAAGGGAATGCAGAGGAGAAAGATAGACTGCTTGCTAAACCCTGGGAGAAAATATAATCAAATGTTGAAAATAATAAATGCATTTGCTGAAGATGCTTCATAAATGAAAAGACCTCACTACTAGAAGGCATTAATATTATCATGGAGCCTGATCATGATGGAGGCAATTTGTACAGGATCAAAACACCTTTGCCCATCAAAATTATTTTAGGAGAACAGAGAAGGAGGAGGAAAACACCCAAACTTTTCCAAAAGGTAGATTTGTTGTTGTTGTTGTTGTTGTGTGCCTTCAAATTGTTTCCAACTTATTGTGAACCTCAGGCAAACCTATTATAGAGTTTTCTTGGCAAATTTCTTCAGAGGGGGGTAGCCATTGCTCTCTCTGAGGCTAAGAGAGTGTGACTTGCCCAAGGTCACCCAGTGGGTTTCCGTGTCTGAGTGGGGTTTCAAACTCTTGTCTTCCAGTGTCCAAGTCCAACAGCCACACCGTTACAGTACACTGTAAATACTAACTTGTATGTTCAATGGCTTCTTCTGGCACAAGGGTTACACATAGCATAGCTGTGTGTATTAATTAATGTGTATGTATTCATTACAAAGAGCATTTAGATCAGGGTTAGCAATGTGTTTACTTTGAAGGCTTTGGTGCCCCCTACCCGCCTTACCCCCTCCCCAAAGATGTATCGATCTCAAAGATGCCAGTCTCAGAAGAGCAGCCACTCTTACAATATTTATTGCATTTGAAGTCTTGTCTCTTCTCTTGATCTTTTGAAAACAGATCTCAGAGGAGAGGGACGGCACACTGAAGAGGAGGGGAGGATGAGAAAAGAGGGAGACAGAGGAGTCCCTTTGCTCTGAGAGCACTGCTGAAATGTAAGCAGGGAGGTGATCAAGGACACTAGCAGTTACCCAATTAAGCCCTTAAAATGTATATTAATGATGTGGGGGGAAGAGATGGAAAAGTGAAAAGGTTGGCAGAGCCATCTTTGCAGAGAATGTGGCAGGAGTGCCAGAGAAGTAAACATCCGCTTTGCAAGAAAACTCTGCTCATTTAAAAACTGAAGTGCACCCTTATTAAAGAAATGAGTTCTTTCAACATGCCCATTGTTCAGAACTCAGGAAAACTATTTTGGACCCTAATTCCCCATGTCAGAGTCCAAAAAGTAACCTTTCTGGGCACTACCAAGCTGGCAAGGGCTGCGTCCCTACTGGAAATGTTGGAGGCCAACAGGGAACATGGACATGATTTCATGAAAAGACACATTCCTCTTTCCTTGGGACCCCTTCTTCTACTCCTAAGGGAAGTATAAATTTTGCAAACTGGATGTAGATTAACAAGAAGTCCATTGATGGGACATCTTCAGATGTGGCTATATTTCTTCCAGTACTTCTGTCAGGAAGAAACCAGCTACTGGCCTAGAGACATTTCATCAACAGTTTCTACATCCCTAAACAGAAATCAGTCTTCTGTATTTCATCAGCAAGCTTCAACAGCTGGTTCTGTTTTCGTTTTGTTTTTTTAAGCATTTAAGAAATTAACTGGTCTGCCTGGTTGCATGGGGACCAGTAAGATGTAGTGGTCAGAGTGCTGAATAGGACTCTGAAAGACTCTTGTGGGTTCAAATCCCTGCTCAGTAATGGAAACTACTGGGTGACTTTGGGCAAATGCAACCTCTCCATCTCAGAGGAAACCAATGGCAATCCTCCTCTGAATAAATCTTTCCCATAAAACCCCAGGTTAGGTCAACCTAAGTCAGAATTGACTTGAAGGGATGTAACAACTAATTGCAAAACAAATTTCATAGGTTAGAAGTTCTCCAAGTTTGGTGGCATTTATTTATAGAGATTTTTCTGATTACAGACTTAACAAAACAGCTGAATACTGCTGGCCAAGCATAAATATGTGGATTTGTTGAAAGGTTTTCCTGTAGGTATTGTTTTATCTCAGAAACTATGTCATAAAAGCTTGGGTGTGGAAATCTACAAACATTATAGAGATGATGAAATGAGTAGTGAAGCAGCTATAAACAGGTGTAAAACTTTTCTTCCTTGGAAGGATCTCCCATCTGCCATAGGGGGAGGGGGGAATGACTGTCATTGATTTTAATTTCTTTTCTGACTTCTCCTTATTAGAATTAGAGTGTGTAGTAATTAGAGATCCTGATCATGAAGCAAAAACACATATAGCCTAGCAGAGGCTTTATTATAAGAATTCCATTCTAAGACAGAATAAAAATTTAATTTCAAGATAGTAAAAGTTACTTCGGGGGCTATTCTAATCTAGCTGCATTCTAGGGAAGTGCTAAGAGATTTCTAGAGAAGAGAAAAGATGGAAATATTCCTAGGAGTATTAGTTTATATCACAGAGAAAGCAGATTAGGGAGAGAGGCAGGGAGGACACTTTGAGTCACTCATACTTTCTGACCCTATTGCTATTGCCAGCTATGAGACATTTTTAATGCTTTGGTGCAGAGTGTTGTTGCAGTTGCAACACTCCTAAAGCTCACTGTAGGTAATAATATTCCCTCTGTTTTCATGCCTTCCCTGTAACATATCCTCCAGTAAGTTTTCCTGTGCTTCAACCCAGCATCATATTGCTTGCATCCCATAAGCATACTATCAAAAATTGGGGTGTGGAGAACAGGAAGACAGTAAAATGCTGAAAATTGTCTCACTTTAAGAATGTCCATATCTGGGAATGTAATCAATATAAGGTAAGGTGCTATATATCCAAGAAAACAGTATTTGGGCAAGTTATAATCTAAATTTAGGAAAATCATGAGGGAAACATTAATTCAGTCTTTGGCTGCTGGTGAAAATTCCATGGGGCGGATCATTAAAAAGGGAATCCAAAATAAAACTGCCAATCTCATAACTACAGTTGGAATACTGTACACAGTTCTGGTTACTGCTCTTTAAAAGGGATATTATAGATCTGGAAAAGGTGCAGAAAATACAGCCAACAAATTTAAAATTATACCTGGTGTGGAAGAAGTGGACACAGAGAAGATTTTTTCCCTATCTCATAATGTAGGACATTAGTTCAGTACAATGAAATTCAATGGTAAGAGATCCAGGACAGATAAAAGGAAGCAATTCGTCATCCAGGACATAGCTGAATTACCAAATTTCTTACCAACAGATATAGTGATGGTCATCAAAAGCAGGTTACCTTCCAATAAAGGATCAGGCAAATTCATACAGGAAGGGGCTATCAGTAGATACTAGTCATGATGGATCTTTTCTCCAATAATAGAGGCAATGTACCTCTCTATCAAATAGTGATCAAAACAGATACTGCAATCAAGAAATCAGAAGAAGACGAGGAACCATTAAAAAAATAGACAAGATCCTAAAGTGTAAAAGTATATAACTGAGCACTAAAGTTAGAATAACCAAGCCGTTGAACATCACCATGTACAGATGTGACAGGTGGCTAGTGAAAAACGTAGATAGGAAGAAAATCAACTCATTTGAGATGTGGTGCTGGGGAAGCATGCTGAAGATCCCGTGGGCAGTCAAAAAGACAATTAAATGGGTGCTAGAGCAGATCATACATGAACTCTCCCTAGAAGCCAAGATAATGAAACTGAGGCTGTCGTACTTTGGCCACATCATCAGAAGCCACAACTCATTAAAAAGATAATAATGCTAGGAAAGGTAGTAGTAGAATGAGAAGAAGACTACACACCAGATGGCTGGACTGAGTTAGGGAAATCATGGATCTGATCTGAAATAGCAGAATCTAAGCAGAGCAGTAGAGGGGAGGGGGTCCTGGAAATGTCTCATCCATAGGGTCACCATGAATTGGGATTTACTCAAGGGCAGTTAACAACAACAAAACCTCTCTATATCAGTTATTAGTGTAGATGAATTGGTGCATTCATGTCCATATTCAGGCTTTCCAAAGCTGACTGTGGAAATTATATAAGAAACTGGCCTAGTCCCAAATTGCTCTTTTTACATTTTTAACTGAATGTTTAGAAATGCTCTACTTTGATTTGTGAAAGAAGGCCAAGCAATTCATTCTGACAATAGTAGGATGGTCTTAAACCAAAGATGTATTTGGCTTGAAGCATTAGCAGCTATCATAAAGGGGATTATCTTAGTTGCTGAAGGGGTCAACTAATCCAAGGTCTGTATTTTGAAAGATGATGCTAGTTGTTACTGGTTGACCAACTGTGGGAACAGAGACTTGAACCAGATTGGCCTTTGGTCTATTGTAGCCTGGGCCTAATTTTCTTGATTCTGATCAGTACCTGGATGGAAGACTGCTTGGGAATCTCACCATGGGTTCTATGAAGGAGGAAATATGGATTTAAATATAAAATGAGATACATTTACTTCATTCAGATACGAAGCACATATAAACTAGAAAAAACATGGATTTCAGCCAAGTTCATGTCAAAGAGAAGTCTCCCTTTTCTCCTGGTTTGTATTTTACTTTGACTTATTTTACTTCCTTTCTGTGGTGATATATTTTCTCTGTGAGGGTGATGGCCTCTAATCTGAACGTGTCCCCACGTTGGCTTTTGCACAAATGAGGTTTCTGACCTGGTGTTTAGAGGTCAGGCTTTATATCATGTTTTTTTTAAAAAAAAGAATGATTATTTAAAATCTTTGCTTTGAAACATTATTTATCACAGTAACTCCATTGTTTTATAGCTAAAGCCAAAATGTCCCATCAGGTCCTCCTAAGCAGCACTTGGCCAAGACTTCTGATTTAAAGCTGCACTTTCAGCAGAGTAACCCTGGCCCTTTTGCCTCATCTTTTCCTCAGCGGCAACTCAGCCTTGGGCACTAAAAGTTACCTTCTGACGTTCTGACTTTTCAGCAAAATAAATCTTGTAAACAAATACCAGCCTCATGGTCATTAGGCCGTCCACTGGCTCTGATTTTATTACCTGCTGACTGGATGGATTTCTAGAAGCTCTGGTGGAGTGTAGTTTTATTCGCTGCAAACAGGATAAACAAATAAAGATCCCCTGGTCTTTATCTAAACACACACTGGGCTGCTTCTACTGGGATTCTTAAATGGAAAGAGAACTAGATGACTAACTGTCAACATGGCTCCGTAAAGCCATTACAAACAACAGCATGATACCAGTCTAAAATAGCTATTTTTTAAAAAAAAGAAAAGAAAAGAAATGATTTCCAAACATTGGCTGGGTACTGTGAATATTTGATACTATACTAAACAGTCTGATTTTTCACTCTGATCAAATTCCAAACAGAATTCTTTGTAGGTAAGTGTTATGGAAACTTTCAATAGCTGAGAGCATGCTTGGCTTTTCTTCTGAATTAAATGTGGAGCACCAATTCATGCCTTCATGTCACCTGTTGACTTATGGTGACTCCATTAATTTCATAGGGTTTTCTTATGTATGGAATACTCAGAGATGGTTTTGCCAATTCCTTCCTCCAAAATATAGGCCAGGTATTCATTGTCAGTTTTCCATTCAGTTATTACCAGAGCTGACCTTGCTTAGCTTTGAAGATCAGATGGAATCTGGTGTCTTTAACTTATTTAGGCCTCAAGGTGTTGTTGTTGTTGTTTTTTGTGTGCCTTCAAGTCATTTCAGACTTATGGCAACCCTAATCAAAACTGTCGTGGGGTTTTCTTCAGAGGGGGCATCCTCTGAGACTGAGACAGTGTAACTTGTCCAAGGTCACCCAGTAGGTTTACATGTTCATTCCAGGATTGAACTTTGGACTCCAGAGTCATAGTCCAACATTCAAACCACTACACACACTGGTTCTTATCATGGTTTCATATTGTTTCATTATATACAGGATTTCATATTGGTTCATTAAATACAGGGACCTGCTTCCTTGTGCTTGTGGAATGCATATCCAGAGCCGTATCATTCTGCTCCATCTTCATATGGGGAGAGACTGCATTCATATCATACCTGATACCAATCCATAACATAAACTCAGTAGGATCTATTTCGATGGAGGAGAGATTAGACAAATAAATTGGGCAGAGATGATGCATGCAAAATAAGGTTGGTTCACTGAGCTCACAGAAAGTTTTAACTTCGTAATTCATTGTTTTCTCATGATACATTCAAGCAAGTATCTCAATGGAGCCCACAGAAATTGCTGTAGGAATTAAAAGAAGAAGAAGAAATGTAAAAAGAGACCCAGAAGGTCAGCTAGTTAACCAAGTCATATTGAGAGTTCCTAATAAAGATCATGAAACATTTTTACTGTCAGTAGTAGTCCAATAAGTTGACAACGAGTCTTGATAATATGGACTTTCCTTTAATATGTGAATGTAATTCCTCTGAGAAAGGAATGACATTCACAAAGGAGGTTGATGGCCAAACATTATGGATGTTGTCATAAAAGGACCATGTTGATAGTTTGGGGTGTTTCCATGTCACACACTGCAACCTATTCACTTTAGCTAGTGCATTAGAAAAACATAGAATCATAGAATCATAGAGTTGGAAGAGACCACAAGGGCCATCCAGTCCAAACCCCTGCCATGCAGGAACTCCCAATCAAAGCATCCCCGACAGATGGCCATCCAGCCTCTGCTTAAAGATCTCCAAGGACGGAGACTCCACTACACTCCGAGGGAGTGTGTTCCACTGTCGAACAGCCCTTACTGTCAGGAAGTTCCTCCTAATGTTGAGGTGGAATCTCTTTTCCTGGAGCTTGCATCCATTTTTCTGAGTCTTGTTCTCTGGAACAGCAGAAAACAAGCTTGCTCCCTCCTCAATGTGACATCCCTTCAAATATTTAAACAAGGCTATCATATCACCTCTAAACCTTCTTTTCTCCAGGTTAAACATCCCCAGCTCCCTTAGTCGTTCCTCATTGGGCATGGTTTCCAGACCTGTAACCATTTTAGTCGACCTCCTTTGGACACGCTCCAATTTCTCTGCATCCCTTTTAAACTGTGGTGCCCAGAACTGGATACAGTATTCCAGGTGGGGCCTGACCAAAGCAGAATAGAGTGGCACTATTACTTCCCTTGATCTAGACACTAAACTTCTATTGATGAAGCCTAAAATTGTATTGGCCTTTTTAGCTGATGCATCGCACTCTTGACTCATGTTCAACTTGTGATCTACTTGGACTCCTAGATCCCTTTCACATGTGGTCTCATTCAGCCAGGTGTCTCCCATCCTATATCTGTGCATTTCATTTTTCTGTCCTAAGTGCAGTACCTTACATTTCTCTGTGTTGAATTTCATTTTGTTAGCTTTCTAGTCTATTCAGGCCCAGCTTTCTAGTCTATTCAGGTCATTTTGAATTTTGATCACTGAACAGAGATCATGTAAAAAGAATGTAACTAAATTTGTAACTTCTGCACCAATATATTAACAGGTATCCAGCTGCATACCAAAATGCATACTCAATTCTTTTCTGGGGTCCCTAGTTAAATGCAAACAAAAATGCATACATTTAGATAAAGTGTGCATGTATACACACATGCAATGCAAATACACACATGTGCATATAATGTTAGAAATTATGCCCAAAATGGGAGATGCGGAATGCAGAAATGCATTTATTTGGACAAAATACATATATTACGTCACATGTTAAAAGATGTGCGTGGACATTTGTGTGGAATTTCTTGCATATTTTTAAAGAGATGGTAAACTGTACTGAAACAGAGCTAAGAGTGAAAAATGAGATACTGTGTGGAATCAAAATTAGTAGCTGCATTCATCCCTAGTAAAAGGTTATTGATACTCTCAATGGCACTGTGTTGGTCAATATGGTTAAATGACAACATGCAACTGAATTATTCCTGCCTAGTTTGGACTCAGTTGGTTGATTGTGGGGGGTGCTGAATAACAGCCTTTCATTACTTACTGATAAATAAGGTGATCCTGATGGTGCCTGGTGTTCCACCATAGAATCATAGAATCATAGAGTTGGAAGAGACCACAAGGGCCATCCAGTCCAACCCCCTGCCATGCAGGAACTCCCAATCATAGCATCCCCGACAGATGGCCATCCAGCCTCTGCTTAAAGACCTCCAAGGATGGAGACTCCACTACACTTCGAGGGAGTGTGTTCCACCGTCGAACAGCCCTTACTGTCAGGAAGTTCCTCCTAATGTTGAGGTGGAATCTCTTTTCCTGCAGCTTGCATCCATTGTTCCGCGTTCTAGTCTCTGCAGCAGCAGAAAACAAGCTTGCTCCCTCTTCAATATGACATCCCTTCAAATATTTGAACAGGGCTATCATATCACCTCTTAACCTTCTCTTCTCCAGGCTAAACATCCCCAGCTCTTTAAGTCGTTCCTCATAGGAACGACTTAATTTCATCTTATCAGGATAGTTTGTCATATCACATTTCCTTCTTTTACTTCTTCTTTTTTTAATTCCTCCAGAAAGTTCTCTGTTTGTTTTGCTTGCTTTTTAATCCTTGAGGAGGAAACCAACAATCTTAACTTGGCAGTTTCACTTTTGGAAAAAAAATTCAGGAAGAGCTTTAGGCAGACCTTAGGCCCAAACTGACCCACTTCATGGAAAGTATTGGTTTTCTCAGTTAAATAAAGGCATTGTTCAATGGCCTAATGGATTGTTCACTGCACCCAAGGCTTTGCATTGGATAGTCAGTGGATGAGAAGATAAAACTTACTTTTTCAATCAAGCATATCTGGAGAACCGACAGACTACGAACAAAGGAAAAGAAGAGAGTTTATCAAATAGTTTCCTTCGAGACTAATAAAGAGTCAGTTTACCACATAATGTTATTAGTTATATGAAATTAGACTGTCAAGTGTAGCTTTATAAGCTACACAGAGAAAAAGAAGAGGGCACATGAGGGAGCGAAGACACCAGGGACAAATCACTGTCATGCATAAAAGAATACCTGGCAGACAAAAGAATTAAATTCACTCTTCAGGCCAAGCTATGCCTGGCTGTTATAAATACACTTTACTGCCTCTGTCAGCATGGTAAATGTACTAGACGGGATTTGCAAACACTGTGTTGCAAACACTCCCATTCATCCAGAAGGAAATGTTAAGAGACCTTCACCTATTCCCTGTTTCTTTGGCTCTGCCTGGCAGTTTCTGTATCAATGGGGACTCATAATGATTCACAGAGGAAGGAAGAACCACCAACCTATCATGAACTAAGCATATTTACACAATGCAGATTTAAATGAGTTTCATAATTATATTCACTCTGCAGAGATCCCAGAGATGGTGGTTTTCTGTAGGCAGGTCCAATGTAAGAATCTCAGGCTAATAAACTTAGGCTAAATCCCAAGAAGGGGCCTTGAGTATGCCTGCCCATACCTTGCCCCTCTCCTTTCCCTCCTGTTTTGGTGCATGCATTCCAATGCTGTGTCATGGTTTGTTTAAACTGTGGTTTCCTATCACCTCCAAACAAGTTCAAAACCAGAAAATTGGTTGAATCTCAAATTTCTGAACATTATATGAATCCAGGACCTTGGCTAGCAAATCAAGATTAAGCAACAGATATTAAAAGAATAATTGTCCTATTGCATAAACGTTACTCTGGACCAGAGGTCAATATAAGAACACATTATGGAGAAACAGAATAGTTTCCCATTGACAAGGAGGTCAGACAAAGCTACAGATTAACATATCATAGGAAAAGTAGGATTAGACTCAGAGGAATCAGGCATGAAAATTGGGGAAGCATCAACCATTTGGGATATGCATATGACACCACATTATTTGCAGAAATTAGCAACTACTGATGGAAGTTAAGGAAGAAAATGTAAAAGCAAGGTTATGGTGGATATTAAGATGACAAAGGAAAAACTATAGATGATTTACAGAACTTTAAAGTGGACAACTAAGACATTTAATTAACAAAGATGTTCTATATCTTGGCTCAGTCATTAATCAAAATGGAGACTGTAGTCAAGAAATCAGAAGACTAAGATTTGGAAAGACAGACACAAAGGAACTAGATAAGATCCTCAAGTGAAAATATTAAATAAAAAAGTCAAAACCACCCATGCTGTAATATTTTCAGTTTCTGTGTATAACTGTGAAAGCTGGATAGAGAGGAAAACTGAAAGAAAGAAAATCAACCGATTTGGAATGTGATGCCGGAGAAGAAGCCTGGGTTCCTAAAAAGAAAAATCAATCCATCTTAGAGCAAATCAATCATGAATTCTCCCTAGAAGCAAAGATGACTAAACCAAGGCTTTCGTACTTTGGATATATCATCAGATAACTTGACTCACTAGGAAAACCGATAATCCTTGGCAAAGTGAAGGAAAATACAAAAAGAGGCTACTTGTATTCAATCAAGGAACCCCCAGTCTTGAGTTTTCAGAACCTAAGCAGGACTAATGATTGTTGGAAGATTTTTGCATTCTCTTTTCCCCTCCTTATATAGATAGGGATTTCATGCATACACCCCCCCCCATTTCTCTCTCTCTCTCTCTCTTCTCATTCAAACTAACCATGTAACATAGATCACTCTTCCTCTTGGGACTCACACACTCTCAAATATTTTCTCCTGCCTTGTTGGATCCTCAATCTTCCTTCTCCATCAACTTTCTTTGGAAAGATGGTGAGATAAATATTTCTTCTTAACCTGAACTATTCACTAGCTAGATTAGGATATAGCCTCTATGTATATATGGATAAAGCCATTCGTAAACTTTTGTTTGAACCTCAAGCTACTCTTGTTGTTTTTGAGTCAGTCTCAGTTCTTAGAAAAGTATAGTTCAAGAAGGACATGTTTTCTGCTACTCTGCTGATTTAAAGTTAGACACTAACAGACTTGGCTTTGATATTTTTGATATCTAAATATTTTTGTTTCCTATCCAAAGGCTGAAGCCTTAGGAAACTCAAATTGCCCTCCATTGAATTACCATGGAACTTGGAGGTCTTTCATTCATAGTGTCATCATAAGTCATAATCTACTTGACAAGAAATAGCAACAACATTAAAAGGACATGTAAAGAGCTGGAAGACTATATTTAGCCTTAAGATATTGTCTCAGTACATAGTAGGTAATAGTCGAGTAATTCAATGCTATTTGTGCACCGTACAATCTCCAAAGAGATTTCAGTTCGCAAAGTGATCCTGAAAAGAAGTCACCTTCCAATATACTTCCTAGTTGGAAAAGAAGAGATATTCCTGAGGTTAAAACAGTCCTACCCACCCCACCCCCAAAAAACCATGACAAGAATACCCTTCACATCCCATTCACATTACAAGAATTTTAATGAAAACAAATCAAAATTCTAATTTAGGGAAGGTACTCAGGGGCTGTCAGATACCTAAATACAATCTTGAGGGCCATATTGCATTCTAGCTCCCAGAAGCTCTACCACCAGCATAGCCAGGAGAATCTGGGCTGGCATCCAAACACCTAACTTTTCTGAGCTTGAGAACTGACAATATAATTTTAGACAACATCCCCCTCCCTGACATGCAACCAAAAAACAATCACTTGAAGACTGTTTTGATGGTTAAACATGGGAGACCCATTCCTTCCTGGAAGATAGGTCTTGAGTGGGTATGTACATCTGGTCCAGGGTTCAGTTCATTTTTGGAGTCATGGCTTCCAAAGTTCCCAGCCTGGCTCTCTTTTGCAGTCATTGCTGCCATATTATTTTGGACTGATTGATGTTTAAATCAGGGGTGAGAAACAAGAGCTGTTTGAGATGTTGCTAGACTATAAGTGTTGATGGAGCCAATGGTGAGGAATACTTGGAATTGCTGTCCAACAACAGCTGGAGGGCTTCATGATTTCCACCCCCCATTTAGATGGGAAAATGCCAGCTGCCTTGAGTTCTGCAACAGAATAATGTGATATAATATGATATGTTTAGCCTGGGGAAGAAAAGTTTAAGAGGCAACTTGATAGCTATGTTAACATATTTGAAGGGATGTCATATTGAGGATGGAGCAAGCATGTCGTCTGCTGATCCAGAGATTAGAACAAAGAGGAGTCAAGCTACAGGAAAAGAGATTCCACCTAAACATTAGGAAGAGTTTCCTGACAGTAAGAGCTGTTCAGCCGCCTCAGGGTATAGTGGAATCTCTTTCTTTCTATATTTTTAAACAGACTGGATGGCCATCTGTCAGAAGTGCTTTGTGTATTCCTGAATGGCAGGGGGGTTGGACTGGATGGTCCTTAGGGATCTTACATGATTATACATGATAAGATTTATGAAATGAACTAAATAAACCATGTAAACATGTGTGGGGGAAAAGACTGATATTAGCTCTCCAAGCTTTAGCCCCAGCCTCCACAGGCTCAGTGTCCAGACTGCACAGACCTCTCTGGAGTACAGGTCCCAGAATTCAAAAACAGAAGATACAGAATTTCTTAACTTTGAGCTCATAGGCTGGACCATCAGTTGTGATCCTGACACATCAACATCATGCAAACATCAATTCACGGACTGAAATACTGCAAAGAGATGATTGTTAATGGGAATTATTCCATTAATTCAAGTAGCCTTTCCACAGCCCAGAGACCAGTCCCTGCTTACTAGGGTTAAACTAAACAAGAAGCAGAATGAAGTTATTCTTGCCCAATGTGTCCTCATTAGGACTGCCAGGTCAGACTACCTCAGGTCTTGAGATTTTAGGACCCAAATCCTGGGAACTAGGGATGAGTCCTTCTGATATCACAGAAATGGGGAGGCCCTGGTGATGATGTTGCAAGGCACAAACCCTGATATCATCCAGCATGATACGTTCACAATTGCACAGAGTATGCCATTCAAATAAAAAACACGACATCCAACAAATTACACACATACACATTTCACGGCAATGCTCTTTCTCTTAGATCCCCCTCCCCATCCTCAGAAAACTGAAGGAGGTGAGCAGGCCCTGAGAGCTGACAAAACATGTGCTCATATGTTTTTATTTGTTGGTTTTGGAAGGTAGTCTGATCTGGGGTAGGCACTGTTTGAACAGAAGAAGGTAGCTTGACTCTGGCCCTTTTGTTCCTTTCGAAGCTCAAAACCTTCTCTCCAAAGTCTCCCTTACCAGGAGAAAATATAGAAGGACTCATATCTTTGCACTTGTGAAAAAACAACTGTGGGAGGAAAGGGATGATTTTGAGTTGAAAAATGATGCAAATGAATGTATAAAGAACTTTCAAGAAGTAGCCATAATAGTCTCTTGAAGCATAAAAAGGAGGTAGAGAGGGAAAAAGGAAATGTGGCAGCACCTTTAAGACTAACTTGTTTTTATTTTTCACATTTATTTCATATTTATTTCAAAGATTTATATACTGCCTTTCTCCCACAATGGGATTCAAGGCAGAATTGAATCCATGAGCTTTCATGGATATAAAGCCACTTCTTTGGATGCAGTACCAAATGACGCTGCCATTTTTCCTCCCTCCCTTCCCCCGCCCTTTCCACTTTTATGTATTAATAGCTGCCTCTCTGCTAGGTTTCATCTACCCAAATACCCAGCCTGTGACTTCTAAAAATGGTTTTAAAATGTTGCACAGCATATAATATGATGTTTGAGACACCTATACCTCAAACTGAGTCTAAAGGCCTGACACCCATTTGGTCGCATAAGGAGAGATACAGTGATACCTTTACCTTTATTATTGGTTTGCTTATTCCAGCATTAATATTCTGGGAGAGAACATTAAGGCTAGACGGTAAAGCAAGGTACTGGTGTCCCTGTCTCAAGCCCCTGTCTCAGGCCCTCTAAGCATGCACCTTTAGAGGGAAAGATGGGGATGGAAATGTACAGCTCTGCAGCTCATAGTGAAGCCACTCCAAGTCCTGATTTTAAGTAAGGCTTCCAAAGAACTCTCCAAGGTGCTGAACTCTATTTCTACATAGGCCGAGTACTTTGGAAGCACCAGCCTGGTGTAATGGTTTGAGTGACTCTGGAAACCAGGGTTTATATCCCCATTCAGCCAATGGAAACCCACTGGGTGACCTTGGGCGAGTCACATTGTCTCAGTTTCAGAGGAAGACAAAGGCAAAAACAGTCTGAACAAATCTTGAAAATGAAACCCTGTGGTTGGTTCTCTTTTTGCTTGTTGTTTTGTGCCTTCAAGTGGTTTCCGGTTTATGCTGACTCTAAGGCAAAGCAATCACTGGGCTTTCTAGGGTTGAGAGTGTATGACTCATGCAGGTTACCCAGAAGGCATAAGTCGGCAATAACTAAGTCGGGAATAACATAAAGGCACACAACAACAATAACAAGAACAACAGCTGGAGAGATCATATAAAGCTAGAACATACAGGAATTCCTCTTATTTCAGTAGTTAAGCAGGTCTAGTTCGCACTTGAATGAAAGCCCATATGGAAATTATAAGGGCTTCCAGGTAGGACTAGAAAAGAATCCTGCTAGGAACCCTAGAAAGTCATTTCTGCCATTCAGAGTTGACAGTACAGGGAGAGATAGAGCAGAACAGAGGAAAATGGCTTGACTCCTTATAAGACTGCTTCCAGTGTTCTTATGTGCACCTGGAGCAGAGGTGGGCAAAGTGCAGACTGTGGCCTGTATGTGGCCCCAACCCCACTAGGTTTGGAAATATGTTTCTGTAAAATATGTGATTTGGAAGCAATTTTCACACCAAAAAAGAACATGCAAATATGCCAGCTTCCTGTAGTCCAGTCTGAAAAAGTCCATCTTCAACCAAAACACTGCCCAAAATGGTAGCCAGAAGTGATGTGATGTCACACAGAAAACACAAATGCAGCTTGCAGCATCAATCAAGTGAAAATGACTAGAGAATCTCCAGCATAAAAGAAATGTTAAAATCAGGAGCTTCATGAACTGAAACTCAAAGCACACTGCTACACGTATCTGTTCCAAATGGAGCTCCACTGAGTTCAATGGGTTTACTCATAGAGAAGTAGGTTAAGAATTTCAGGCAGTCTCAATTATCAATTACCTGGGAGTAACCTCCATGGAATGCATAATATTACACACAGACCCTCTTCTCTCCCAAAGCACAAAGTTTAATTATCCAGAGCATTAGCTTAGCTTGCTTCAATTGTTTCCCACAATTGCAGATCACTACTCTAGAATTTCCCCAGCTAAAAAACAATTAAGCTGTTTACTACCTGACGTAAAAAACAAACAGACAAGTAAACACTCCCGTCTCCCACCCACCCCAACAAAAACACAAGGCAATTTCACTACTATCTTTTAATAATGACTGTTGGTACAATATTTGAATTGAGTAAATAAATGAAAATTGCAATGACATTCCAAAACAAGCCCTTGAAGTATTTAACTAAAAAAATAAGAAAAAATAAAAATCATATATATATATATATATATATATATATCTCAAATGTCAGGTGCATTTATTTATTTATTTATTTGGTCATTTTCGGATGGCAAATATAGAGGTGATTTGCAGGGCTGGATTGTCTAATCAATCAGTTCTTCAGGTAACTTGCATCCAAAGGAAGGAGCTCTCTTGCTTGGTGACTGCAGCTCATTTCCCAAGGTACCAGTGAAAGTTTCAAATGCACTACTGAGAATGAAAAATGAATGAATAAATTGGATTTGCCAGGGCCCATCTCACCAGTCAAAAGAGCAGGCAAGGAGAACAAAGAGGTAAAGTGCCGGCTGACCTTGCTCTATCATTGAAGGCATTTGTCCCAGGAAGGGCAAGCTTGCATTTATTTTCCAAGGCAAGAAAGTAATCCATTTTTATGCAAAAGGTGAGCAAGAAACTAATTTGTCTGACCTCTTGCCAGCCCTTGTTTGGAGAGACTGTCCCCACAATTGTCCTGTCAGGGACCTGCTTCCTTTTGACCTGCCCAAGCTTCAATGATTTCCAGCACTAAGCACAAAGCCCCAAAGAAAGTTCCAAATGAAACCCAATGGCTGTTTTGGAACAATGCTAGCCAGGAACATCACGAGTCAATTTGCTACATGTAACAGGCTAAAGCAAGCTGGAATTGCAGAGGTGGTGAGTGAGCCAGTTAACCTTGTACAGCATCATCTAGCTGGCATCACCACATTAGATAAATGTGACATGGCAAAGCAGGTAGCTAAATGAAAAAGGATGGGGTATTTTGCTTTGTTTTGGGTTGTTTCTTTTTTTAAAGCATTACAGATTTGCTCTGACGGCTCTGCACCAACTTTGCTGGATGTGGCTCTTGGAAACTGGGGAGGGGGAGTCTTCTTCCAAACATATCTGGGGATAGGTTCGCTTCACTGAACAACTTCCTACCCTGCATAAATGAACATCTTTCTGCATTCCCCCTCCCCCTTCGGCTTTGCCTCATAAAGATTATTTTTTAATGCATCCCACAGTGCTTAAAAGAAATCATCTCCTCTTCTCCAAAGGGCAATTAAACTCCATTACCCTTCAGAAAACCCACTCAGGCAAGACGGTCACTGACAGCCTGTGAAATTGTCATCAAGTAATCATCATGAAGGTGGCTCAGAGCTTCTGTCACCAAGCAGCCAGCTTCATACAGCCCTGAGCTCCGGCAGTTTCAGAGAGCAGTGTGCTCTAAAGGAAATCTCCTGCATAGTGTGTTTTCTTCCTACCTGGTCTCATAATTTGCTTGTATTTCCCAACAGAACAGGGTATTTGTTTTCCTTTTATATACAGGAATAGTAAAAACTCTCATCAGAGATAAGGAGGGCATGCTCAGGCCTAGAAGGGAGAAGAGTTATTGCCGCCAACATGGCAAAACTGAGCCATGGCTACAACATGCCTGCTTCAAAACCCTATTAAACATAAGTTACTTGGATTTAAGCCTAATCCATCAAACTGTTAGTTCACTCCCCATTGACACTAATAATACACCAGCAATGCTTTCCGTGCTGCTGCAGCACATGAATCCTTGATTAGAGACTTCTCCATCACCACTCTAAGGGCCATTTAGTACTACACACCATTGCCAATAGTTTCAGGTTTGATATTCCAAAGTATTCGCAGAGATCACAGTAGTGACAGTGAGGACACAAGCAGAGTCCTGCTCAGTGCAACCAAATGCTTCTCCGGTGAAATTTCAAATTTACCACAGTGACTAACCAGATGACATGGTGTTGTTGTTCATGTTGTTGTTAACCTTTATTTATATAGCTCTGTAAATTTACACAGCACTGTACATACAATCTTTTTAATTAGATGGCTCCCTGCCCTCAGGCTTACAATCTAAGAAGACATGACACAAAAGGAGAAGGGAATGGTGGTGGAGAAGGGGATCAGGTCCAACAGTTCTTCTCTCCCTCTGAGGCCTGGACCAAGGAAGAAGGACTGGAGGGAGGGCTCAGCTACTTAATGGACAGTTAAAACAAGGCATCCTGGGACATAGAAGGGCTCACACTTGCTAGTTGCCTTCTCCTGCTATCGGTCCCAGCAATTGAGATTCTGTGATGTGATGCTTTTAAGGCAATATAGCCATCTTGTCTTATAGTTTAGCTTTGGGTAGACATGGAATTTGTGTAAGTATCCAAACTGATGATCATCACCACAGGTGGGATGATAAAATCTGTATCTTAACTATGACCTGTTTGAAGAAGTTATTTCCTTTTTTCTATTCCATATCTCTAACCCTTCAAATCCATTTAATGACTCCAAGACATGACATTATGGGGGGAAAACAACTCCCTAGACACTTCCATTGCACCTTGCTTAGTTTTATATATTTCTGTCACATTCTCCCCTTTTATCCACTCAGATTAAATTTTATTACTATGCCTGTTATGAAAGTTAATTCTGATGGTTTCCTTCTGTACTTTTTATAGCTTTATAATATCTTTCTTGAGATACCATGATTGCAAACTCTGTTCCAAATATGACCATGCCTTGAGTTTATGAAAGCAATGTGATATTCCTTTCCTAATGATGACAGCTGTGAAATTTGCCATTTTCACAGCACTGGATTAATGTCCCATGTTCCTTTTCCTGGTCAGTCACCACTAGCTCAAAAGCCAAAAGGGCATATACAGTATAAAATATATGACAAACATCCCTTTTTAGGTACGGCTTTACAGGTATTTACAGTGAACAGCATTTGATATTTTATTCCCAATTAAGAGTAAATACCTGGTTTTCAGCAGCACAACAACAAACTCACACAGCAAACTACTAATGTTCTATGAATGTTTTAAAAAGTTTACTACTCTCATCTGTGTTTTCTCCTTGTTCTCTTTGATTTGTTCCCTGGTTTGTTTTTGTTTGTTTTTTTACTGCAAGGCTTCCTTTACTAAGATGCAGGGAGCATTTAGTAACTGAAGGGGATGAGACACATTGAATATAACTCTGTTGATTAAGAGCTATTTTGAAATAATATTCTCATTGGAGAAGTCTCTGTTTTTAAGGCTTTTGGTTATGTTTCCCCTTCCTTGTAAGAAATCTTTTCAGTCTTATTCTCACAGGAGCCCTTGGAGTGGTGGCTAAAATAAATTCTGTCTTGCTGAAGGTTATGTCATACATACTTTTATTTGAAGGGTTGATCAGGCTCTTCAAAGCTCTGGATGGTCTCAGATCTGCTTATTACAGAGGATGCTTTCTGTCACCTCATACACTCTCATAGCCTCTAAGCAGTGGGGGCAGTCTGGCCCCACTTAACAAGTGAACTCTTCAACACCAGCGGAAATTCTTTCTGAGAGAAAAGTTATCTTCCAAGGAACACATTTTCCTCAATAGTTGGCTTAAGCCCAGGTCTGTGCATCTTCCAGAGAGAATGAAAAACATGTAGGAGTAATTTTACACATCTGATAAATAGGGAGAAGAGGGAGATGGAGAGCACTCTTAGAGAACAAAGAATTGCCCCAGTAAAGAAGATGAACTGTTGTAATCCACATTGCCAGCAATGGCACTTGGTGTTCTCTGAAATACTTACAAGCACAACAGCCATGTTATGAAAGGCCATACACTCAGGAAATGGCTTTCTCGGGCAAAATTTATTTTTTGCAAAACTTTTGCAGGGCTTTATAGTTTAACTTTGGACATCTGAAGGACCACCTACTCAAGCCTTAGTCCTATCATCTCTTGTTCAAGCAGAACCACTTTTAGAGATGAGATGAAACAAGGGAACAGGTCTTCTTTCTGTCTTCTGCCCCCTGAGAGTTTATCTGCACTGATTTTGTGCTGTTTCAGAAAACAGTATTCAATATTTCAAAAAATACTGGTTAGTTTGGTATTGAGGCTACTCTGTTACACTGGGTGCTGCTTTTAGTATTATTTATCTGTTTCATATATTGGTTGCTTTAGTTCTCAAATGTTGTTGTTGTTTGCCTTCAAGTCATTTCTGACTTATGGTAATCCTAAGGCAAAACTGTCATGGGATCTCTTTAGCGAGTTTCAGAGGGGTTGCCATTGCCATCCTCTGAGGATGAGAGAGTGTGACTTGCCCAAGGCCACCCAGTGAGTTTCCGTGGCTGAGCTGGGATTCAAACCCTGGTCTCCAGAGTCAGATAGGTGGGGTTAAAATGTTTTAAATAAATTAATTGGCCATATTCAGAGAGCAATATTGCAGTGGTTCCCATCTTTGGTCCTGCAGGTGTTTTGGACTTCTCTTCCAGAAGACTGAGCAAACTGGACAAACAGTAAGGAATTATGGGAGCTGATATCCAAATCATCTGGAAGACTAAAGGCTGGGAATCACTGTGGTTTGAGTGTTGGTTTAGGAGACCAGTATTCAAATCCCCGCTTGGCCATGGAAACCTACTGGACGACTTGGGCAGTTCATTCTCTCTCATCCTCAGAGGAAGTCGATCGGAAACTTCCTCTGAAGAAATTTTGCAAAGAAAAACTGTGGATAGCATAGTCATAAATCAGAACATATAATTTTATCTATGTATTTATTTATATCCCACTGTTCTTCAGGTCACCACCACTCCTATGGCAAATTGAGAGGAGAGGCATACCTGGGAGCCTCTGTCTGCTCACATGCATATAGGGGAAGAGAGGAAACCATCATGCCTCTCCCAGCACTAGAATAGGTCCTTGGGAGAAGATTTAGGCTCTTCCAGTGTTCTTTCTAGATCTCAGCCACTGAATCTGAAATGGAAAATTGTCTTTATCTACTGTTTTCACTGGAATTGTCCAAATGGCCAGTGTGAGCCACACTATTTAAAGTTGTTTGTTGACATTTCTTGTTACTTCCCCATCCAAACGGTCTCCCGATTTTTGGGGAGACAGAACAGGGATCTGGATGCAATGATAACTTCATAGCATCTTACAATCTGAGTGCCAATTTTGTATACATATTTTAAAAATGTTTTTTTTTAAATCCTCATGGGAGGAGAAAGACATTTCCCAGACACATACTGGTCGAGGATGCAGGGTCAGGAAGCTGCAAAAGTACATGGATTTGTACTGAAATCAAAACTGGGAAGTAATGTGTGCATTTACACCCCAGGTTTGTCCCCCCCCCCACCTTATCCTTTCATTTGGAACAACGGCTCTATTGACTGTCAGAGCGATGGCTATAGGAAGGAGGACTTTCCAACTCTCCCCAAACCACTGAAAGACTCCTTCCCCTTCAGGTTGCAGCTGCAGCATGAAAAGGCAACATGCATTGTACAGAGATGGCACTGCCTGCCCACCCCATGTAAAGAATCATAACAATAGGTGCTGGCATGGATTTGGGATCCCAAATATGCCAAAATATAGGAGGGGAAGGGAAGTGTTTCATTTAGATAAGGAGTAAAAAGTTCAGCACTGGTTGTTTGGCTTAGTAACAGAGATGAGCACTGCCCCTTACAGTGAGACACAACTAGACAATCTTGTCAAGGGAAAACCAGGAAATTCGCAGGAATGAGATAAATGATCTTGCAAATAGCTACTGGAGTCAAAATCATCACATCACAAAAGACTTACCCCTTCTGGAAAAGCCCACTATGTATTTATTTATTTTAAAATTATTCTTCGGCTATCCCATTGGTCTTCATTTATTTATTTTTAAATTGGACTTCATTTATCCCATACTAAGATAAACTTTGTCTTAAAAATGAAATATTATTAAGTCTTCCAGGGCAATTGGTTGTAGAGCTTTCAAAAGACCCTTGACTACCTTCTTTCTCCTCTTTGAAAAGACAGGCAATATACATAATGCTCCACTCCTATCTCTAAAGGTTTTACTCTCTTCATAAAGCTTCACATCAGCCCTGAAAAACAGCTATTGTTTCCAATAACTTGCTAGTGTATCTGAATCCCAGCCAGGATGGAGCCTGGGCCCTCAGAAGCAGGTGCTGTTCTGCAAAGGATTGCGTGGAACAAACCTCAAGAACTGCCCTTTGATATGTAGGCCTGTCACTGTGTACTCCAGAGAAATTCAGCTGACAAACATTTATTTCCTGTGAAGGTTTATAGGCTGATTTATGTTGCTACTCTTTGCCCTTGGTGTTTTATGGGAAAGTGTTAAAATTAAACAGCTTCCCTCTAATCAGAATGGTTCTTCATTCATTAAGTGTGAATGAGAGCCAAAAACAAAGCGGAGAGAATGTTCCAATTCAGATCCTATCACTCACGCCCATTTCCTATTGCTGTAACAAAACCCCAATGCTTGGCTGATATGCTGAATCGGATGCAGCTGGCAAAATCGAGGCAAGGCAGTGCTTTGTTCTAGGGAGGCAAATGATCATTTGATTATCTTATCTGCAGCTGAATGGACTCCATCCTCAATAAGAAAATTATCCCAATTGAGGATCAAAGGATATACGTTATGAACAAAAGGCTGCACTTTGGCTGCACAAAAGCTGTCAAACTGGGGAGATGTAGAGCTAATCAAAATGTATTTCAGTGCAGTTTTCAAATTAATATTAGAAGATAATTTTACAAGATGCAACCTTGCTCAAGAAGGCAAAAATAGTTTTAATTATGCTTGGCTGTCCAGAAAGTAACACCAAACTTTCTAAAAGAGTCCATCCTCATCATATTTTGCCCTAGTTTAAGGAGATTAGCTTCACTGCCAAGATAGACCCAGGTTATAATTTTCTTAAAGCAGATCTTATCACATTCACCCATTGCCAGGCAGTATGCAACCAGTATACAATCTGGGCTTATCAGGGATTGTCTCACATCTTTTCAATAAGAGGAACATCCTAAAAGCTGTGAGAGCTGTAATCACCTCTCAGCCTCCACTGCCAAGACTCTGGTCCATGCCCTGGTGGTCTCACGACTAGATTATTGTAACCTCCTTCTGACAGGGCTTCCTCTCTCTCACCTCCATCCTTTAATCTCTGTCCAGAACTCAGCTGCACGTATTATCACATCTGCTCACTGCTTTGACCATGTTTCTCCCCTCTTATCCTCCCTTCACTGGCTCCCCTTCCCCTTCCGCATCCAGTACAAGCTTTTGTTATTGACTTTCAAAGCCCTCCACAGACTGGCCCCTCCTTTCTTGTCTGAGCTTCTTTCTCCTCACACTCCTTCTTGTACCCTCCGTTCTGGTAGTCAAGGTCTCGTGTCCCAGCCTAGGCTCTCCACTGCCCCGTCCCGGATTCGTCCCTTCTCACTTGCTGTCCCTCACTCCTGGAACCTTCTTCTCCCACATATGCACCTCACCACTTCTCTATCCAGTTTCAAAATTAAGTTAAAGTCTATATTGTTTAGGGAAGTGTTCCCAGGATTGTGCCATCTGCCCCAGGATGCCTCCTCTTAACTATGTATTAAGAACCCAAGCCCTCGCTCCAGTCCATCTGCCTTGGACCAGGCCCCAGAGAGAGAGAAGAACCACTGCACCTCATCCCCTTCCCACAACCTTCCCCTTTTTCTTTTGTGTTGTCTTTTAGACTGTAAGCCTGAGGGCAGGGATCCGTCTAACTATAAGATTGTATGTACAGCACTGTGTAAACCTACAGCGCTATATAAATAAATAAATAAATAAATAATAAAGAGAATCCCAGGTTGTATACAGGCTGCTTACTGCCCTGTGATGGGTGAATGTGATAAAATCCACCTTAAGAAAGTTACATCCTGGGTCTATCCCAGCAGAGAAGCTAATGCGATAATGTAAATCCTGTGTTTAACACATCATTATGCTAGTCGCTCCTCCACAACTGACAGATGACATACTGTATAAATGGCCCCAAATGCTAGACTCAAGCTGCAGTCTTGTAACTACACTGAACTCAGTTCCTACTGAATTCAATAAGATTTTCTTTTGATTGGGGATTAGGATTTCTCAGATCTTTGGAAAGAAAGAACATGTTAAGAATAACGCCTTATGTTCATTTGTTGGAGGGAATAAATAATCAGAGGCAACAGTTTCCCAATGTGCTCTGCCCTTAATGAGACCTATACTTATTGACAGGAAATATGGACTATTTCATTATTCTTCTACCCTTATTTCTGATTAATAATCAGAGATATGAAGCCATTTAAAGCCCTTGATAATCTTGTAATGAAGTCACCTTTAGTTTCCTGCTCTGTGAAGTTCTGCATGGAAAAGAAGCTCTGTTATACAGTCTGCCTACTGTTTCTTTTAAAATAAATAGTTATGGTAATAGAAAATACAAGTGTTCATTAATAATTGCAAATTAATTTTTCGTGCTTGCTGACAAATGACAAACCATTTTTTTAAAAAAGTAGCATCCTATATAATGCTAAGATTGCACTGTAAAGCTACCATTCTATGGGCCCTAGCCAAGGATTAAGTTCCACTGAATTTAGTATGGCATATTTCTGAGTAGACAAGCCTAGCATTTGGGCATAGTTGCACATTATGTGTAACTGTGTGATTGTTTCCCCTATGGGGGTTTCTTTTATCAAGTAAAGGAGCTTTGGATGGCTGCAGATTAGTGATGGATGAGCTCCTTCAGCCTGTCTTGGAAAGCATTTCATTTTCCTGAGCTCTCTCAGTGAACCTCGTGGGAAACTTCAAGTTTTATCCAAAATATATTCTTTAAAATGTTCAAAGGTGAAAAAGCAAATATAGATCGATCATCTCTATACCCACGTATGCCCACCCATGTAGGTACCAGCAATTGCCACAGTGCCCAATCCCCCATGTCCTCCCTGCCCGAAAGTCTGCATCAACAGCTTCGGTTGGTGGTTTCTTGCTTCCTGATCACATCAGTTGGAAGACCTGGGATTTGTAGTAATATTGGTTTGCTTCACGAAAGCTGCTTTGAAATTTGGTGATAACACTAAATGAAAGAGACGCCTACCAAAGCAAAGAGGTGAAAGTAAAAGGCTTTCCTGTTTTGCTTTGCTTTATTTCTTCAGAAAATGTGGCACTTTTCCAGTTCCTTTCACCACTTCCTTTTCTTTATGGAAAATGTTCATTCCAGAACATGTTGCTCAGTCCTGGGATGTGTCATCTTTGCCAGCCATGACATTTCCCCATTTCAGCATTGATTCTTTGTATACCTGGGGAGGCATTGCTTAAGCATTTCTGAAGGGGGTGGGAAAGAATCTGCATCAAATAAAATATCAAACACACAGTGTTTTCTATGCTTACCACAACTATGGCTTTAGCAACCTTTGGCTACATTTGTGGTGAATGGAAACAAAACATTGCATTGTAGAAGTAGAACTACTCAGTTAAATACACATTAAGATATATATGTTTAAATGTGCATCTTAACATTATGATTCACACCACAGTTTAATGCAGAAATGGAAATGAATTATTGGTTAAAAGATATGCGAAAAATGCCACAGAGCAGAACTAAAATTAAGTAATCACAGGACTGGAAAGGATACCAAGGATCCTCTAGTCATCCAGCCCCCTGCTAATGCAAGAATCTACAGCCATTCAACTTCTGTTTAAAAAAATGTCCAAAGAGTCTACCACTTTCCAAAGATGAACAATTCTTAAAATCAAAAATCCTTTTAATGTTAATAAGTCTGTTTAATATTTGCTGTAATAAAATACTTGTTTAGGCCTGAATCCAATTGATTAGTCTCAACTACAGCAGGCCCATTGAATCAACACAAAGATAAATGCATGGATTCAATGGTTCTACCCTAGTTGATCTGTCTCTCTAGTAGGTTTCTGCAGAGATTAACCTGGGGCCAGAAAAATGTTTAGCAGTTTTCAAATAAAATTCTGAACCTATTCCTATGGCAAATCCTCACACATATGTATAGAATAAATGGGACATAGGCTGCATCTACACTGCAAAAATAGTGCAGTTTGACACCACTTTAGCTGCCATGGTGCAATTCTATGGAATCCTGGGATTTCAGTCTGTTTTGGCACCAGAGCTCACTGATAGAGAAGGCTAAATATTTTACAAAGCTACAAATTCCAGAATTCCATATCATTAAGCCATGGCAGTTAAGGTGGTTTCAAGATGCATTATTTCTGCAGTGCAGAGAGCACCAGAGGATATTACAGCATCTGGTTATTTGATGTTGGGATGACCAACAACTCTTTCTGTCTGGTCTCCAACTACATACATTATTTACATAGTTTTGTTAATGACATATTTTAACTGTCCATAATCTCTAAGTCAGACAGAGCCACCACTTTGTAGATAATGGTGCCATATGTCTCCTTTCCAAGTCTTGATAGCCACCTGTAAATTTAGCATAGCATATGGAAGGCAGTGGCATTAAACTGTTTGAATCTCATTCATTTTGTATGATTAGTATTAGACCAGTACAGATGTTAACACATATGGCCCCATCTCTATCACACTAATCACACAGATAAGGAAGAAACTTTTCTGATAATTTTCAGTCCTAGATTGACAGAAGTGGTCCCTAATTATCTATGCCCGCTACCTTGTCTCCTCTTTTCAGCTGTTTAAATTAGCACGTACCATTCTGCCAAACTCTATAAACAAGATTTTTTAAAAAGGTATTACAATGCTTATTCTTTGCAAAATTGGCAGTGATAAAAATGGCAGAGGAAAGTGTGAGAGGGCAGCCTGATCTTGTTTGCAACAGACAGAATCTCCCCTCCAAAAGTCCAATTAAGTATGAAGCTGAGCCATGTCCTTCATTGTTTTTTAAAAATTGTAGCCAAAGAAAAATGGTGAGCTGGTGATGCTTTTGCCCACTTAGCTGGTACCCAGTGCACCTTGCAAAAGCACCACCAGGTTACCACAAGATTGTTCATTTGATATGTCAATAATCCAAGAGTGAACACATGTGACATCGCAACCCACGAAATCTGCTTTTAAAGTATATAGGCTGCCCTTCAATGCCAAAACTTCCCAGTCAGCATAGGAGAAAAGCAATAACAATTAGACAATACAGCACATAATCAACAGCCAAGGACCAGCACAAAAATTAAAAAATTATAATAAATCAACAAATCCATTTTAAAACCTATTATGCTATAAAGCATTCTGGAAACTATTCCAAGTAAAATAGTCTCAACTGGGTGCCAAAAAGGTAATCTAGAGTTGTGCCAGGGAGGTTTGTCTGGCAGCCTTCTCTCCTATTATTGCTTGCCTAATTTCAGAGATGATTCTATGACAGAAAGACCCAATAAATGGCTTTCTATTATCAATAAAAAAGTTTGGTAGGACCATGAAGTGGTAAGAGGTAATTTAATCCACAGAGAATTATAAATAATGTGAAGGCTTTATAAGTAATTCTGGCCACATTGAATTACACCTGGGAATGGACCAGTAGCTAGAGATGAGGTTTAAAAACAAAACATCTTTGCATCCAAAACTGCATATCTAACTGAAATTTGATGGCCTTCTTTTACAACTATTGTCACTGTTATTCTATGATGGGGATGGGGAAGGGGAAGGTATCAGCTTTCTCTGTTTATGAAAACACTCTTGCTTCCAAAACACATCCAGAACTAAAAGTGCAAACTTGCAGACTTTTATAACTCCAACAGCATCACTTTTGTTTTTCTTCATGATGATTTTTGTTTGGTTTGTTTATTATCTTTGTTGATGAAGAAGCCAGTGAGCTTTGAAATCTAGGCCACATTCCCACTTACAAATAAATCGCTTTGCAATCTGAATTGATGGATCAGTTTGGCAGTGAAGTGTGGTTCACACTACATTTGCCCTGATCGCATTTTCTTGCTGCAAAATAAAATAAAATAACCCACTAGTGGTTCACATTGACAAATGAATCAATTCAAAATGGACCTGCTCCAGCCAGCCAAAGGGAAAATTTAAATCGATTCTGATTCTCATCTGGTTCACATGGAATTGATTTATCCAAAAAGATGTGGAAAAAAAACAGTGTCAAAAAGATGCAGGTTAAATGGGTCTAGTGCATGGCCCCCCCTCTCTGAATCACTTCAAGTGTGAACTGGGGTCATTTAAACCACTTCATACCAATTTGTGAACCAGTTTAAAATGTAGTGGGAATGAGGCCATATTTTGCAGGTATTCTCGTTGGCCTGATATGGATTATCAGAAATATGTATTTTGGATTTAGGAACTAGTGGAACATGTTCCAATATTGTCAGTCCCACTTAGTAATTTAGCAACAGTATTTAGTACCGGTACTAACTGAAGTCTTCAAAGTCAACATTTTGTAGAATGAGTGCATTGCAGTGTACCTCCAGTATATCCATAGTCAGGCCTCTTCGTCCATGAGGATTTGAAATTGGCATACCTCCTTAGATGGTGAAAAGCCAAAGTATACCATGAATTTCCCCAGAATCTTCAGTTATAGAGTTGGATCAAAGCACACCTCCATGCTGATCACCTAGTCTTTTAAGGGGAAGGCAACTCTTTTCAGGGTGGGATGGACACAACTTTCCAAGTCTTTGCTGGAAGTGCCTATGATTTGTATATTCCTGATACTCTTTCATGGTGAACTGATACTCGTAGCCCAAATCAACAAAAATGCCAAGTGCTGTTTGCCCTGTAAGAGTGAAATGGTCCCTCTTAAGGCTACAGCACAGGGTTCCAACCTAACTTTATCCCTGATATGTTTATTTTCGCCATGTAGTGGAATGTTCAGTTCTCCAAACACCCTTACAATGTGAGTTAAGACAGCTGGCTACTCAAAACAAACCAGGTTCAGTGATGGCACCTACTTGTTCAGTTATTCAATAATATATTTATTCCTTTCCTCATTAATCAATCTATATTTGCTAAATGTTGTCTAGTTGGTTTTATTTATCCTACAAGTTTAGTGCTCCTTCTTTTTGGTTGGCTGTTCAAAAAAAAATCTTCCCAATATCATCTTCCACAGCCATATCAGGCCCCAACAAACAACTTTTCAGTGGCCTCTTCATGCTGCATGATGGTCATCCCCACATGCCTTCTTATTCATCATGCTTTTCTTTTCTTTTCTTTTTAAAAAAATATTGTTACATCATGATTTTCCAGTGTCAACTGGGCTTTCAATAGCCTTCCAGTCAATTTTTGGATGGGATGCTAAGAAAGTAAAAAGCTGAGAAAAAGAACACAGCAAAATTGCCCTCATGGGCCCTCTTCCCCAGTACAGTCAGCTTTGGTTTTCCCACAATCCATGGAATATATGGGAGGCTTTATCCCAACTCTCATCCCAACAATTCTGTTCATTTTTTAATTTTTTTATTATTTTTAGATAAGGGGGAGAATATAGTATCCTTCTGAACTGCAGCAGGCCTAAGAGATGGCCATGGATCAAAATCGTGAACATGTGAATACCCCAGGAAGGATGCTGCTTCTGCCACCTCCCTTCATGCCCCTCAAATGTTATTCTCTGCCTGTAGACTGAAATGTGACTCATCAGCACAATCACATCTTAAAATAATATAGGAGTTAAACAAGGCCGATGCCACAATGGATTAGGTAGTTTAGCACACCTGCTGCCAAACTGATTGTATTCTGTCTGGATATCTAAATCTCGATTTCACATATGCGTGCATTATGTTTTTCAGGTTTCTGGCATGCTTCATGTTGTTTAGTAGTCCCAGAGCGATCACAATTAGAGAACACAATCCCATCCAAAAGCCCATCAGCATAAACACTTTTAATAAGTATGGCTAATAAAACCCAGTTTATTAGCCACCTTTTTGTAATTTTTTTTTTTTTTTGCAGCCACTTCTATCCTTCATTGACAGAAATAAATCCTCAATTATTCCAATGCCAGCTTCATTCACTCTCCTGTAATGTGGCAAGTAATTAAATCCTTACAGCAACAGCAGGAGTTTCATTGCCTAGCAGAAGCTCATCTCCTATACTCTTGACTCATCCAAAGAGATAATGTTTTAAATACTAGTCCGTTAACAGGCCTTGGCAACAAAACTTTACTTCATCTGTCAGTTGGACAATACTGAATATTTTACACTCCTTGCCTCCCTTTCTTCCTTGACTTTCCATAATATCAGCTTCTTTTTTTTTTTTTTTTATATTTTATTTTTTTCCATTAAACATTACAATAAAAAAAAACTGGAAAAAAAAAAGAAGCACATTGAACTTTGGTTACACATTTCTCCAAGTGTTTCGAATTATTAATCGGATCTTTAGGTTTTCTCTATCTATATAACTTCCTAACGTCATCCCAGCGAGTGAGGCCGTATTTCTTCAATCTTTCTGGCTTCCCAATACTATTCACAAGTTGCCTACCTATCTCTACATTTTCAAAGGTATCTAAAAGAAAATCATAGATCAAAAATAAATGCATAATGTATACTCTACGCGATATTGCTTCCACACCATCCCACCAAACATCCTTAAGACTTAATGTGCTATTGGAGATTTTAGGACCATCTCTGTCTGCAAGCCAAAATAATAGGGGACCACTGGGTCTCTATTGATTGCACATCCTTGTTATTCAATAAGGCTGTCAGTTTGTCCATTTCTATCATCTCGGTGATCTTTACCAGCCAATCATCTATTTTAGGGGTCTGTTCGCTCTTCCACATTTGGGCGATTATCAGTCTCGCTGCTGTTATCATATATAGCAGTATACGCCAAAATCTCTTTTCACTATCAACTGAAATCTTGTTTAACATGTTCAAAAGATAAATTTCTGGTTTAAATTCTATTTGTATTTGTAAAGTAAGGTTTAAAAATCTGTGAACCTCTTTCCAAAATTTTTGAATTTTCTCACATTTCCACCAGACATGTATCCAAGTACCAATGGCAGATTTGCACTTCCAGCATTTATTCGATGTTAGATTATAAATTTTTGCCATTTTCGATGGAGTAAGATACCATCTATGCTCCATTTTAAAAAAATTCTCTTTAAGATTTTGTGACTTGGTAAATTTCCTTGTTTTGGTTCTTGCATAATTCCAGCTTTCCAGATCAATGATTCTACCGCAGTCCGTTGCCCATTTTATCATCTCCTCTGTTATTGGCTCCTTCTCCTGCTCTAGACTTCTTAACATTGCATATATTTTTGCAGTTTTTTTGTGACCTTCTTCACTTAATATTTTATCAAAGTCCGTTATTTCGTCCATGATACCTTCTAGGTTAGCATCCATCTTGAATTTTTCTTTTAGTTGCATATATAGTAACCAATGCATCGTTGGGTCTAACGTTGCTAGTTCTTCTATTGGTTTTATCTCGTACTGATTCTCAGCGTTTTTCCTCAATAAATCTTTATATGTGAGCCAGCCATGCAGACCCCTCCATCTACCCAATGTCGCTTCTTGTGGAGAAACCCATAAAGGGATCTTCCTATATACTTTCTTTTTGATCTTGTTCCATGTTTGAAGCAATGCCCGTCTTATTACGTGAGATTTAAAGTCGTTGTGCACCCGCGCTTTATTGTACCATATATACGCATGCCAACCATATCTGTTATCATGGCCCTCTAAGTCCAGAAGTGTCTCATTATCAAGTATTATCCACTCCGACAGCCAATTCAGAGCATTAGCTTGGTAGTAGAGCTTCAGATCTGGAAGTCCCATTCCGCCTTGGTCCGGTGATTTTATTAAAGTGTTCCATTTGATTCGCGGTTTCTTACCGTCCCATATGTATTCACTGATATCTTTTTGCCATGTTTTAAAAGGGGCGTCATTAGTTATAATTGGAATTGTTTGGAAGAGAAAATTCATTTTGGGAAGTACCATCATTTTGATTGATTCAACCCGGCCGGAGAAGGATAATGTTAATTTGCTCCATTTCTTTAAATCATTTTTAATTTCTTTCCACTTGGGAATGTAGTTATTTTCATACAGATCTGTGTTTTTAGTTGTTAACCAAATACCTAAATATTTAATTTTCTTCGCAATCTGGCATCCTGTTAAATCCGAAAGTATTTTTTCTCCTGATTCCTTTAAATTCTTGGTCAAGATCGTAGTTTTATCTTTATTTACTTTAAATCCAGATATTTTACCAAACTCTTCAATTACTTTAAAAAGTGATTGTATTTGCTGAGTGGGATTTTCTAATATTACTACAAGGTCGTCTGCGAATGCCTTCACCGTATGTTCTCTTCCTTTAATAGTAGCGCCCTTAAGGTCATTTTCTTCTCGAATTTTGTTATTTAACACCTCCATAACAGTAATAAAAAGAAGTGGGGAAAGGGGACAACCCTGTCTCGTTCCTTTTTCGATATGCAAAACATTGGATCTCTTCCCATTTATTATCAATTGTGCCTCTTGTTTCTCATATATTCGCCTTATCCAGGTCAAGAAGTTCTCTCCCACTCCCATCTTGTTTAAAATTTCCATCAAGCAATCCCAATTGACATTATCGAACGCTTTTTCAGCATCTGCAAAAATCAATGCGACCTCCTTGTCATTGTTCTTCTCGTAATATTCTAATAAGTCCAGTATAATTCTCACGTTGTCCTTCAGTTGCCTTCGCGGTAGAAATCCTGCTTGATCTTCCTTTATGTGTTCTTGTAATACCTTTTTATATCTTTCCGCCAATATTGAAGTGAAAATTTTATAGTCCGTATTGAGTAGCGATATGGGTCTGTAGTTGGCGGTATGTTTAGGATCCTTGTTATCCTTGGGAATTAAGACAATGTTAGCTATTTTCCAGGAATCCGGTATATCTTTTTCCTTAATTTCATTTAACATCTTTTGAAGGGGTAACTTTAATTCTTCTTTGAATTTTTTGTAATATCCCGCCGTAAACCCGTCCGGTCCTGGTGACTTGTTTACTTTCAATCTGTCTATCGCCTCTGAAATTTCCTCTACAGTGAAGGCTGCGTTCAAAAGTATTTGTTGTTGTGTTGTGATTTTTGGTATATTTTGCTGTTTTAAGTAGTCTTTGACATCTTGGAGTACTATGTCTTCTTTTTTATATAAATTCTCATAGTAATTTTGGAATACCTCTCGTATTTTTTCTTGATTCAAGGTCCTCTCTCCTTCGTGTATTATCTCCAAAATTAGCTTCTTTTCTTTTTCTTTCTTTAATCTATACGCCAACCATCTACCGGTTTTGTTTGCCTGTTCGAAGTGTTTTTGCCTCACATATTTCATTTTCTTAGCTATATCTATTGTAATCAGGTTGTCCAGACGTTTTTTCAAATATTTTAAATGTTTATTCTTCTTATCTGAAGTTGGATCTATCGCCAGGTTTATCTCTGCTGCTCGGATCTCTTTCTCTAGCTTCTGAAGTTCCTTTTTAGCCTTATTTTTCACTTCCGATCCTCGCTGTATCAAGATTCCTCGCATCACCGCTTTGCTTGCGTCCCAAACTGACCTGGCTGAAGTTTCTCCGTTATAGTTTGTAATAAAAAAATTTTTGAGTTCTTTCTTTGCTTTCCCCAAGAAGTCCTCATTACTGAGTAGAGTGTCATTCAATCTCCAATTAAATTGTTTCTGTCCTATTTCCATGACCAGGTATATTAAATTATGATCTGACACAAATTTTGGTAGAATCTCCATCTCCTTAATCTTACTTAGTGATGTTTTAGATATCAGGAACATATCAATCCTAGATGTAGTCTTGTGTGCTTCTGAATAGAAGGTATGCCCTTGACTGTTCGGGTATAGTTTCCTCCAGACATCACTTAAATCAAGTTCTTCCTTCATCTCAAAAAATGTAGCTGGTAACTTCCCCCACGCTTTGTCTTTATTTCTAATCCGTAGTCGATCTAGAGTAGGGTTAATTACTCCGTTCATATCACCTAATATCAAGATATTCTCGTATTCAGAATTGCTCAAAAAGTCTTTAATTTTTTTGAAGAAGGAGTATTTGTTCTCATTGGGTGAGTAAAGGCCAACTAATAAATATTTAACGTCTTCTAGTCTAACTTCTAAGGCTAAGAAGTGTCCATCATCATCTTTTCTAATTTCTTTTGCAGTATATTTACTATTTATATATATGGCTATTCCACTCTTTCTTTTCTCATTGGCCGAGATAAAAAGTCGGCCTAATTTATGATTTTCCAAATATTTTGTGTCCTTTTTCTTTATCTTCAATTCTTGGAGACAGATTATATCGAACTTCTTTTTATAAAGGTAATGGAAAATTTTGCTGCGTTTGTATTTGGAATTGATTCCTTTTACGTTCCATGATCCAATTTTGACATTCATCTGGGGTGTTTCTGAATTATTAATCTTCGTCATTTATTAAATCTCTATCTTCTGGAACCGTTATTTCCGTATCTTTAACTGGTAATGAAACACCTTGTTCTTGACCTTCTTGTAACTTCTTCCTTCTTCTTTCTTCTTCCTCTTTACGATAATATCAGCTTCTTTTGAGAACCTTCTATCTACACCTTCATGCGCTTTTTTCTTTGCCTCGCTTTTCTCATGAGAAGGGAAGGTACATATATATTATTAGCGTATCTGTATTATTGAAGAAGTATTAAATAGACTGTGGATATCTAATGAGGGTGTAGTTTCTCTGATACCAGTCTATCCACCACTGTGTAAATCAAGGTAAGGCCTTAATGTCACCCCCATGCACATTCACATGAGATGTGTATCCACACTACAGGGTCATAGCAGTTTGATGCCACTTTTAACACTCAGGGAAGTCACAGTTCTGGACCTGCGGGAGCAGAGAGGTAGAACATAAGGGGTAATGGAGATGCCTCATTCACAGGTCACCTTAAGTCAAAGTTGACATGAAGGCAGGTAACATCAACAAACTATATTATATCATATTCCAAAATGATAACACATGTTTTGTATACAATATGGACTCATCTTGAAAATTCTTAACATTTCAGATACACACCCCTCCTAAATTGATTGAATTCCCTATCAGCATTTCATCCTCGCCTTAATTGAAATGCAAGCCAATAAAATATAGGTCCGCATGCAGGCCCATAGACAAATACCCCTTCAGGCTCCCCTGCCAAATCAGAAGTGGGTTTGCCTTTGATCTCACCAAGTTGTGTTTGCTCTGATGGACGGAGAATGTGTAGAATATCCCAAAAATGCATTTACAAATATTTGGCTCAACTGGATTTCATTTAACTAGTCCCCTTTTGCACTACACAGTTATAGTGCAATAATTCCACTTTAACTGCCATGGTTACATCCAATGAAACCTCCAGGGGATTTTATTTGAGAGAGGGGCCTTTAGATCCGTCAGCTTGAGTGGGTCTATGGTGTCTCTGACCAAACTGCCAATCCCAGGGCTCCATAAAACGGGACCATGATTGTTCAAGTGGAACCATAGGCCCGGTCCTGGCAGCGATTCTAGGGTTAGGGAGCACACACCAACCGCACGCTCCCTACCCCTAGCACGTCATGGCGGCAGTGTAATAGTGGCCTCATGATGTAAATGATGTGCAGCGTACAGACGTTGCTGCACGTTGCTTACATCACTGGTGCACCACAGTGTGCCAATGATGCACTCATGACATCAGCGCAGCTCCCAAGAAGAACCCAGTTTTTCCAGGTTCTTTTTGGAGTGGAGGGACACCACACAGTTTGGCTGCTGTGGTGTCCCTCCAGAGGAAAAATGGGTGCCTCCAGCCCACCCTTTTGGGGTGGTTTGTTTTGCCTCATAGCATATTATTTGAGTCATGTAAAAGGGCCTCAGGTGTCACAAAACTAGACTTGAGGGTTTGCCTGCAGGCAGGGTAACCAGACATCCTTCTTTTCTAGGACATGCCCTACATTTCAGCCTTCTGTCCAGGAAGAATTTCAGAGTGTCCTTCATTTTCAGTATGACTAAGAAGCATGAATATATATTTATATTAATATATATTTTAGCATTTATATCAGTGTTTTAACTTTTGTTTTGTAATGACTACATTATCTTTAATATCCTACATTCCGAGGTGCCTTGTCCTCCTTTGCAGTGCAAATTTAAAAAGGAAGGTAGGAAGGACCCAAACTAAAAACACCAGAATTCCACGGGATTCAGCCATGACATTTAGAATGGCATCATAGTACTATCATTGTGTAGTGTGAAAGGGCCCTATATTTCCTATCCTGACTCAGAAATTCTACTTGGACCATTTATTTATTTATTTATTTATTTGGTGTATTTATACCCATTTCTTCAGCACATCTCAGAGCAGCTGGCATTACAAGCTGGCACACATACAGTTGGATCTTCCTTTCTGCAGGCTTCCCATCCACGTAGATTGGAGCATCTGCGGATGGCCCTACCCATGCGCCTCAATGGTGGCACAAGTACACACTGTGCCAACATAGTCACACACCACCATTTAGGAGAATGGGACTTAAGGTCCCAGTTAATTTGCCATCTACAGCGGGGTCTGGAACAGAAATCCCATGGATACAAAGAGCTGACTGTACTTGCAATCCTATGGGTTTGGGGGCAGAATTTAGATCTTGCAACAGCATGAGAAAGAGATCCTTATATCAACTATCCCCCCCCCCTACAAAAAAGGAGCCTCTGTATCTTTAGAATGTGGCACATTGGAGGGGGACAAATGGAGAAAGGGAGAGGAGAAGGCAGGATGGGGTAATACGTGCAAGGGGTTAAACCCACAGTTTTGCAAGTCTTCCCCGGGCTTAAACAAAACTTCGACTTGAGGGACACACCAGTCCTGGAACTGGTCTAAACAATCCTGTCCCGCTCACCCCATGCTTGGACTTACCCCATGCTTAGAATCATAGAATCATAGAGTTGGAAGAGACCACAAGGGCCATCCAGTACAACCCCCTGCCATACAGGAACTACCAATCAAAGCATCCCCAACAGATGGATCTGCTCTAGAATCTTTCCTGGAATTGATGTGGAAAATGGTTCAGCAAGGAGAATGAAAATCCCCCTTTAAAGTGTGCTGCTTTTTCATTTCTTGGCTCTTTGTCCAGAAAAATGGGGGGAAAAAACAATGTGTCAAGAAAACTGACTTGACAAAAATAGAGACGATCAGTGTAAAAAGGGATTTTTTACAGATTTCTGAAACTCACATAAACATCTCCTCCATGGGTGCAAAATGCTCACACTGCAGCCACTGGGAATAGGATGGCATTAGCAGCTACAAAACAACAGCTGTGTTATTTCTCACTTGCTTTTTTCCAGTCTGTGCAGAGGAATGAGCAAATACTTCTTGCTACCAAAGGGAAATCTTTCTCTGAAGGAGATCTAGGCTTTTAAGTCCTGCCTGTATATAGATAGGTGGTCTCAGTCCCATTGGAGTGAAGAGGATTTAAATATATCCACTGGATGAAGAGTCATAGCTATTGCCACTGTTGCTGGCAGCTGTTCAACTAACCAAAAGAACTCAGTTCAAATAACTAACAGAGGTGAACATACTTCAGTTAATTACCTTGGAAATATTCCCTTTCTTGGACTCTGTTGCAGGTGGATAAATCCCAGAGTATGCAATTCAACAGTATTTGGTTAATCCAGGTGATTGGTCAGATCAAAGGTTCAGCTTTTGGTTTCCACTGGGCCCACCAACAAACCTCAGAAAGCCCATCAGTAGTAGGGCACAATGCAGTTTCCCCCATCTATTAGGCACTCAGCAATCGCTATCCAGAAGCAAACTGCCTTGTATCATGGATATTCTTGCCTATAGCATGACCAATACTACATAGACTTCTGACAGATCCATCTTCTATATAGCCCTGCTAAAGTATTTAGACAAATGCATGAGGACTAGGGATGCAATGCTTCATAAAAATTTGTTATAAAAGCAACAAGTAATTATAGCAGTTTTCTTGCTGCTGTGTGAAAGTCTTTGAAAACTTCATGGGGTTTGGAAAATGTTCGCAATTTGGGACTTATTGTGTGCAAAATTCACCCATGGTATTTTTTGTGCAGAAAACATTTTCTGCGTGGGAAACAGCAAAATGTCCCAAACTGCAAAGCTTTTCATCAGTTTCTGATGCTCCTTTTCTGAGTTTCCTGACATTTGAGAAATACATTTTTTAAACATTCTCCACTCCTAATGAGGATTCAAACTGGCCAGGGATTGTCCAATGAAATCTACACTTAGTTTCCCCTTGTGCTTTGTGCTCACAGCAAATTTACAAATTAAAAATAATAAAAGTAATAATAAAAAATAAAAATAAAAAAATATTAAAAGTATAAATTCAGTGGGCCCTTGGTGTTTGGTTGCAGGACCTCCGATGGATACCAAAATCAGTGAATGCTTAAGTCCCATTATATAAAATATCATAGTAAATATTCCTATTCCATAGTTAATACATAATAACTATTCAGATACCATAGTAAAATGTTGTCCCTTATATAAAATAACAAAATCAAGGTTTGCATTTTGATTTTTTAAAAAACATTTTCAAGCCTTGCATGGTTGAATCTGTGTATGCAGAATCCATAGATATAGAGGGCTGACTGTATAACAGTTTTAAAACCATGAAACAATCTTTAAAGTTAAAGACATTAAACATTAAAATAGTAAAAAATATTTTAAAATCTTTATACAAACCTTAAAATCTAATTTGCACAGCAATTAAAAGCCTAATCCTTGTCAGTATGAAAAGGCCTGATGGCACAAAAATGTTCCAAAGTCTGAGAGCAGCCACAGGGAAGGCCCTCTCCCACCAGACAAGCCTAAGAAGGTGGTGGGAGAGAGACAGAAGGGCTGGTTTGGGTAATCTTAAAGCTCTATTTGTCTCATAAAGGGAGGTATGATCCTACATATAAGTTGGACCCAAGCTGTATAGGGCTTTGGGTCAAACCCAGCATTTTGAATTGTGCCTAGAAATGGGCCAGCAGCTAATGGAACTGCTACAACATGGGAGTTGCGTGCTTCTTGTAAGCAGTTCCAGCTAACAACTTGGTTGCAGATCTTTGGACCAATTGAAATTTCTGATCACTTTTCAAAGACAGACCTATGTATAATGCATTACAGAAATCCAAACTGGATGTAAACAAGTCATGTACCACCATAAGTACCATGTGCCATCATGGTATGTACTGGCCTCAGAAGAAAAGAAGGGTCAGACAAAGATCCATCATGCCCAGCCCAAAAAGCATAGGGGACAAGACTGAATCCCAAGGGACCCCACAGGCCAATGGCCAAAGAGCCACCCTGTTTCCCCAAAAATAAGACATCCTCAGAAAATAAGACCTAGTAGAGGTTTTGCTGAATTTTTAAATATAAGGCCTCCCCCAAAACAAAGACCTAGCAAAGTTTTTGTATATAAATATATAGATCCAGTATATAATAAATGTTCTTTTTTTCAACAATAAATGTGAATTCTTCTTCATGGTAAAATAAGACATCCCCTGAAAGTAAGACCTAGTGCATCTTTGGGAGCAAAAATTAATATAAGACACTATCTTATTTTCGGGGAAACACAGTAAGCAGGAATCTCCCAGCACCTCTCAGAATGCCCCTCCAAGAAAAAATAGAGGCACTGTAGAACCTCCAAGCCCCATCTCAGATAGGTTACTCAGAAGGCTACCATGGCTGAAAGCCTCTGAGAGGTCCAGCAAAACCAACAGTGACACACTCCTGTATCCAGTTCCCTTTGTAGGTCATCCACCAGGGTGGCCAAAGTTGTCTCTTCGCCATACTGAAACCAAATTTAAATGGCTGTAAATAATTTCTCTCATTAACAAACTCCTGGAGAAGCCATCACATGGTCCAGTACCTTGCCCTAAAATGGAAGATTTGAGACTGGCCTATAGGTATTCTGATTGTAATCACAATGAAGTTTCTAAATGCATTCTTCTGGGCATACATAGGATCCTTTTTCCAGGTGGGCAATTGCCAGTTGCAAAGTTAAGCAGTCAGAAGTCAGCACTAGAACTCACATCGCCAGCACACAAAGACTCCAAGGAGAACCCATCCAGACAAGCCAGAAACAATGCTACCAGAAATGCAGATAAGCCAAATTCAGGATATCCAATGTCAAAGTCCAATAATAATCCAGCAGCTGACAAGAACCTAGATTTTTCAGGAATGCAAATAGCTGATAAGACCTGGTGGTGATGGCTGTGTTAGTTTAGCAGCTTTTCCAGCCTTACACAAATGCTTCTCTGCAAGAAATATCAGAGCTTTAACAAAGGCCCAGTTGCAGTAGCTTTCAAAAGGTCTTCCAAATGAGGAATCCTTCACTCCCAAAAGGTTCCTTGTTGCCACTTAGCACTTCTAGGCTTGACTGTTTAACCCTGCCACTTCAAGTGGTGTTTTTCTTGAGAGTATGGTGGTAAAATTGCCTCTAGCTCCCTTCATCTGGCATGAATAAACTCTCCAACTTCCTTCTTAAAGGTCAGGATGCTCCTCGCCCCAGTCTCTGACTTTTTTTGTGAGGGAGTGCTTGCTGGGTTTCTTGGTCCTTACATGACAAAGAGTTTTCCAGCAGGCAAGTGACACTTGTATTATTTTGCCAGAACTTGCACTCAGTATGCAAAAGGCTCTGGCAGGAACAGAAGGGATGGGGTGGAATTTGTTCATGGGATACTGCAGCCTTCTTCACACTTTCACAGCAAGCATCTCAAGGGCCCTCCAAGAAATTCCCTAATCCCTTTTTAAGACCAGGAATGTCCATCACCATAGCCTGTGGCAGTGAGTTCTCTAAACTGATTATATGAAACAGGGTTTCTCTCTCTCTCTCTCTCTCTCTCTCTCTCTCTCCCTCTCTCTCTCCTGCATTTATTGCCAATCCATTTCATATGGATACACTGTGTTCTAGTGCAATGAGTGACAGAGGACAAATATTCTGTAGCCAGTTTCTTTGCCTCAATGTATTGACAATCATATCCCAAGGGACAGTGGCACTGAGGAACAATAATGGAGAAGAACTAGGAGAATCAACTCATCTCTCTGACAAGTCAAACATCATGCCCTGGATACACTTGAGATTAATTTCAGCCTCACCTGTCCTTGTTTCAAATATTCGAAAGCAATACTCCTATTCTGGCATTCAGCCTGAAAGTGCAAGACATAAAATCTGTGGTTAGCACCAGGCCATACCCTCCTATCCCAGTCTTCATTCTGAATTCACTGCATTTACTGCGGAGGCAAGGGAGAAAGGGGCTTCCTAGCCCCTTTCTCCCGCGCTTTGTTCCCACAGCAATCTGGTCCAGAAAGGAGCCCTGTCTTGGAGCTCCTTTCAGCACTGCAGAAAGGGCACCATAGGTGCCCTCCTATGGCGTGATGACATCAGGTGCGTGCCGCACTGTGTAAACACGGCGCACACCATGATGTCATCGCAGGACACACGTATGGGTGGCGCCATTCAAAATGGCGCCATCCATACATGCATGGGGTCAGGGTGCCTTATTGCGCCCGTTTGTATCGTCCCTATGCAAAGCATTAATTTCTCCAAAGAAGAAGAGGATAGACCAACATGTTTTAGACTCATTGCTGTAGTATGCAAACCATGTGAACTAGCCCACTGTTTTCTTCTTTAAACATCCTTCCCCAGAGCTTGGATGTTTATTTTCATGTGTTCTTTATTTGTTTTCTGATACAGGACTCTAGTCTCTTTATAAAAAATTGGGGGGAAACCCTTGTATTTCTGTAAAATTGTTGCTGTGTTCCACCTTATTCCAACTTACCCCTTTCAGTGTCACATAATGTCTCCCTCTGCTTTTGTGTATAATTTAAGAGTTATCCAAGAGGTATATAAAATACCATCCTTCTTTTTGTGTACTGCTTTTTACTGTCCTCTGGTGCTTTGTATTCCTTTGCCCTTTCTTTCTATTGTTGTTGTGCCCTCAGTTTTTCTCTTCCCTTGTGTCATAAAGCTATTCATTTTGCTTGTTTTTGTAACTCTCTTACTTTGTTCCCCAAATATTGATTGATAACAGCATGGGAATGGAATCAGGTCCAAACAGCAAACACTATGCTCCTGCATGGGTAAGGGGGCCCTTCCTATTTTTATGAATCACCGGAGAGATTCCAATATGACTGTTTTTGGAATATGGAAAAGTTTTCCTCCAAAATGCTACAGATGAAAGAACAGCTCAGTGATTATGGGTAATAAAAAAGTAGAATTAGTGCAATAAAATTTACCATCATCAATTAGTTTAGAGAGACAGTTGATGTGTTATAATTTGGTTTAAATGTGGACATAAACCCCCTTTCCCCTTTTTTTATTTACAACATGACCTTCCCTAGCTCATAGAAGCTGACTGGATAAATGAACCACAAAACAGGAATGCTATTACAATCTAAAGTAATTGATTACTTGGAGGGCATTACCAATGCAGTGAGAAGACAGGTGCATTTCACTCTCTTGGAGAAGTTGCATTTATTTCCAAAGCCCTCTGCTTCTGGATGTGAGGCTTCCTTTGGGAGAATTGGTAAAGCCAATCCTAAGAACATCTTCAATCCCTTTCCTGGACTAAAGAAAGCAAAATACATTTATGTTAAATAAAAATCTTACTAGGCCTACTTTTTCACAATCACAGCTGTTTTTCATCCTTTTTTCATTTTTCTGGTTTTTTTCTTTTTCTTTTTACCAAACGATGTTTCCTAAGGCATTAACAAGGCTGATTTTTGGAGCAGACAAGATGATGGTTCAGCAGGGGCACTGAATTGGAGGGTCCACAAGCTGAGCTGAGAAACTCAAGGTTTATAAAGCATGTTTAATAAATCCTTCTGTTAGTCCCAACTAAAGTAAACTCATTGAATCAATAGGATTTACCTATGTATTGACCAGAGTTGTTGCTAAAAAGTGAGAAAATTTTTCTGCCAAATGGGAATTCAATGCATACACACCCATAAAATTCTCCTTCATTTCTCACATTTCTAGCATTGAGGAGAATATGACACTAAAAATTATTTATACTTAAAACTTTGCCTGACCCTTTTATTTGGATGTCTAAACTGCATTTCTGAATCCACAGTGAACTTTGTTACAGCCAGTCTAGAAATTTGGATTCTGAAGGAAAGTTTTATTTGAGAAGCCAAAATTCTTAATCAGTGTCAATGCCCTCTTTTCCCCACTACTCTACTACCAGTTACTACTCTAGCTATTCTAGCTGGAATTAACCAGAGTAATGCCTGAAATCAGATGGCTGGAGAGAAGTCAGTAACAAAAGTCCCCCCCTCCAAAAAAAATCTGTAGATTGCTTAAAGGAGTAAAATTAATTTCCACCAATCAGCTATAAAATGCTTTCCTTTTCCATTTCCGGCCTAACATTCATTCTAATTAAAAATAATCCCTTTACTTTCAGGTGACAGCCATAAGCACTGCAAATAATACAAGTGCTATAAATAATATATTTTTTAAAAATAAAAAAGTTGTACTCTGAAGGAAAGGGTAACATAGAAGGTGCCCTTTGTCCACAGCTCAATATATCCTAGCATAAGTCATGGTTGCCATCTCTGCTTCCAAGAAATCCTGAACAAAAATAAATGGATATGAAAAGGGATTAATTGGCTGCAAAATGAAATATTTTCTAACAAACTCCCAAAAATGCCATATGTCCTCAATGGAAAGTTATGCAACTCATGTTAAGATCAGTTTACAGAGAATACCTATCCTTCTTTTCTGATGTACTTAACCTTGCTCACATAGATGATCTTAGCAACTCCTACAATATAGTGGCTGTAATTCGGGAATAACAAATGTGTAACCTAGACTTGTGTCTTCATAACAGTTCAGTATTCATGATCCCTACCGGTATGTATCCCCCAGGTTAGGGGACACATAGGGACCAGTAAGTCCCCACTCATTGTACCCTGGTGGTTCAGTGGTTAAATGCTGGCACTGCAGCCACAAGGTTGTATGTTTGATCCCAGGGCTCCAAGGTTGACTCAGCCTTCCATCCTTTCGTAGGACAGTAAAATGAGTACCCAGTTTGTTGGGGGCAATTGGTTTATACACTGTAAACTGCTTAGAGAGTGCTGAGTTTACTATGCTAAGCAGCCACTGCAACTGATGGGAGGCTGGTGGGACAGTGGTTAAATGCCTGCACTGCAGCCACTCAGTCACAAACCACAAGGTTGCAAGTTCAATACCAGCAAAAGGGCTCAAGCTCGACTCAGGCTTGCATCCTTCTGAGGTCGCTAAAATGAGTACCCAGATTGTTGGGGGCAAGTAGCTTATACTTTGTAAACCACTTAGGGAGTGCTTAAGTGTTCTGATAAGTGGTATAGAAATGTACTTGCTACTTGCCACTTGGGAAACAGCTGACTGATGTTCACACCCACCCATCCCCCCTCATGCAAATGATCTCTGGTGCAAGGAGAAATTCAACATGGACTCTGTTCCTGCCTGTTGTGGTGGGAATTACTTACAGGAGGGGATAGGGACATGAATCAGCAGCTTCCTGAGTTGCAGACCCCCCCCCCCCATTGAGTGCACTGGGGGCTGCCCAGTAAGTGGAGATGGCAGGGTCAGGCTGTGAGTCACTGCATAGACAGTTAACTGTGGTGGTTATGTACAGTCACCCCTCCACATCTACAGATTTTTTTGCACATATTCAACCATCCACGGATTGAAAATGTTCCAAAAAATATCAATTCCAAAAGGCAAACCTTGATTTTACCTTTTATATAAGGGACATCCTCTCCAAAAATCAGTGTGTACAGAGCCATTGTACTGTCCGTTCTCCTTTATGGGTCTGAAACATGGGTCATCTATCACCAACGTCTACGACTCCTTGAACGCTTTCATCAGCGCTGTCTATACACAAATATACACTGGACTGACTATGTGATGAATATTGCTGTCCTGGAGCAAGTAGGGATCACCAGCATTGAGGCCATGCTACTGAAAATGCAGCTGCGCTGGGCAGGGCACATTTCTAGGATGGAGGACCACCACCTCCCAAAAATAGTACCCTATGGTGAACTCACCACGGGTCAGCGTAAGAGGGGCGCCCCAAAGAAGAGATACAAGGACTCCCTGAAACAACATCTCAAGCTCTGCAAAATTGATCACCAACAATGGTCTGCCCTGGCCTCACATCGGGAGGCATGGAGATGCACTATCCACAATGCTGCAGCCTCTTTTGAGAACTCACACTGAATGAGTCTCGAAGAGAAACAACAACACAGAAAGAACCACAACTTGGAAACATCACCCAAGGAGACTTTCTGCTGTGCTTTCTGTAACCGGAACTTGTTTATCTCTGATCGGCCTTTTTAGTCATTAACGTGCTTGTAGAAAGTGTGGGATGAATCCTTCTTGAATCTTCATTAGCGAAGAAAAGCCAGAGAGAGAGATAAGGGACATAATTTTACCATGCCATGGGACATTGAGCATCCGGAGATTTTGGTATCTACAGGGGCTCCTGGAACCAAACCCCAGCGGATACCAATGGCCCACTGTATTCATAACTCCCCAAAAGGATTCTAACCATTGTTATTATTCCCAATACCACATGTTGAAGCTGCTAATAACAAAGCTGCTAATCAGGTGCTTAAAGGCTGTGATGCATCTAAAACCACTCAGTACACTAATGGCTAAGATGACGCACATTCTTAGTCACTGTCTTACAACAGCTTTCATACTGAAGTCTAGCAGATGCTAGCTGTCATTCTCCATAAGTGATTGGCTGCCATTCATACAGTTCTTGTCCACAATTTCAATTTCAATTTTCTTATATTTCAATTTTCTCTTTTACATACCAGTTGACCCATCAGGAACCATTCTAGAAGAGTTCTTGCCAGATATTTAATGATATTTATGTTGGGCTCTCCATCTGACCACACCTGGAAAACTGAAACATAAAGAGTTATCTTTTCGTTCATGGTCAGGTTGAGAGGTGTTTGAAGCAATGTGTTTAGATGCTAAAAGACAACTTTATATTATTATTATTTTAATTCTAAGACAATAACTTTCCTTGCTGGAATGTTTGAACATGTGATGATATCTTTTTCTTATGTTTTGGATTGTTCAGAAACACAACCCCTTTCTCTCCCCCCCCCCCCTTTTTTTTTTCCTTTTAGAAATGATTACAGTAATCATATCCTTAACCTTGGCTTGGACTATGATATCCTATTTATTCCAATGCTGTTGATATTTCATATTATAATTCTCCAAATGTTTGTCTACTGTGGCCTTCACCATTAGATAGTGACTTGTAAATTATACTAGTCTTGTAAATTATACTAGTCTTGTAAATTATGCCTAATACTCTTTTTATGGTATGTGTCAACTTTCCAAGTTCAAGCACAGATGTGTGTGAATATAATATCTTCTGTCATTCTTTGATGTGAAATTCATTTCTGTATGAGATACCAAAACTAAAAAATCATCTCTAGGTCTAATCTATTAATTTCTCACCGCAGGATATTACCATTTGATCCTTCAGCGGATTCTTCTTATCCAACCCCCTATGGGCAGTTTAGCAGCTTAATTGTGTGATTAGAGGAATTTCTTCTGTAATTGATGCATTCTAGTGAATTCTGGTTGATGTCCTAAATGGAGATTTCTTATCCATAGAAGAGTTCCGCTGAACTACATATATAACCTGTGTCCACAATATTGTGTGCACATTACATTGCAGATCAAATACTGAGAGATATAAGCTTAAGGAAATTCTCACTTTTAATGCTCCAGTCACAGTAATCTACACCCATTAGTTGTTTTTATCCCATGGAAATGACATCTCTTGTATCTGTCATTTTCTCCTAGGGCATGGCAAAAAGAAAAAAATAATAACTGTATGCTCTCTAGTAACAACTAATGTTTGGACCTAAATTCAGTACTTAGCCAAACTACAGTAGACCCACTGAATCAATAGTAATTGGATAAAGCAACATGTAATGTATGTTCTAGTAATTCAGTGGACCAACTCTGTTTGGGAATTAATAATTGGATTTATGGCTTGACTTAGCTAGGCAGTCAAAAATGACTGAAATGAGGTGGGAAAGTACTGTGGTGTGGAAACTGATGGTATCAAGAGTTTTTTAATGGGTCCAAACAGAAGTGCCGGCAAAGCAGACTCATTAGAAAGGATGATAATGCTTGGTAAAGTGGGAAGCAAGAATCCCAAAGAATCCCAAAGAAAGACAATTGAGGGTCACAGCAGTCTTTAGATTAGCCTTCCTGTCTGAAATCTTCTGTAAAGAAGCTTGCATTATAGGTGGATAGACTCAGCTAAGGAAGCCACAGCCCTGAGTCTGCAGGACCTGTATTAGGCTGCTGATGACAGGCTGTCTTGGAGGTCTTTCATTCCTAGATTCAGCATACATCAAAATCGACATGATGGCATCTAGCAACAAGAAGGACAGAGAGAAACACAGGGTACAGACAGGAAAGGAATGGTAGCTACAAAGTACAGAAGTACAGAAAGAAGAAGTGAGAGAAGCATTCTAGGCTGGTAGGCAGCATTAGCTTATACATATCCACATGTTTCCTATACACATACCCAGGCTCAGCATCCCAGATTATTGTTGCTAGTGCATGAGCTAACTGTTGCAAAATTCTGTGAACAAATTAACCCCTGGATGACCATTCCCCTCTCCTGATGTCACCATGGGACAGGAAAAAAGCAGCTGAGGATCCAAAAGGCTACAGCTGCACAGATTTATTTACTTAATACCCCACCTTTCTCCCAGGATGGGATCCACAGTTGTCTTTTCTTCCTCCTGATATCACATGGGGTGGATGAGAGAGAAAGGCAGCTAAAGAGCTGTAAGCTTCTATATCCATGGCTTCCTCCCACTTTCCTGATGTTGCATGGGGGTAGGACAAGGGCAACCCTCCCCTCACTGCCAAAGACTGTCTGCCCACCTGAAGTCTCTTTAAAATGCATTTTTAAAGATGTCTGGCAATGTGGGAAAAATAACTAAATTATACCTAACAGGAATGAATAATTTAACACAGTAGTACATCCCTAGTGTGTGCACATACATGTTTATGTTTGTGTATGTTTTGAACTTTCATGGTTTGATCCATGTTTTGTTTTAATTATCGTCAGAATCCTGTATCATCCACTTAGTATACTAAATACACTAAATATACTCAATTTACTAAATTAAGTAACTTCTCCTGGCCTGACTCCTCCAAAACTTATGGAAATGTCATTCAACTATGCTCTGATCACCAGCAGAATTGATCTCCTTCTCCCAGTGCAGCTGATATCCAGTAGGTTGGGCTGCGGGAAGTTACAATAATGACAACAGTGTCAAAATTGTGACTAAGTAGTGATGGGAAATACAGAACAGTTATGGATGAGTAGTCTAAGTCACTGTTTCATATTCATGATCACTACTCAGTCGTGATTTTGGGTAGGTCTAAGTAACTGTTTCATAATCATGATCGCTACTCAGTTGTGATTTTGACACTTGGCATTGTGACATTTGAATATATGTCTGTCCATGCAAGCTTCATTCCAAGCATCTGGTGAAGTAAACTGTAGCAACAAAAGCTTCAGCTAGAAACGTCTTCTTCCAAGTTAGTGTCAGAGGTGCTACTATATCTTTTTTTACGTTTTGTTATAAAACAAAATGAGAGAGACACACCTTGCTAACACCTGTAGGAATCAGCCTTGTTACCTCCGCACAGATAAGAGATGTTGGATGTAGCCTGGAGGGGACAATGTATGTGATAACAAGCACAAGTGAAAGAAGAGCTTGTGAGGTACCCAAGGACAGATGGTTGAGTGTTTCAAACTGGGGCTTTCAGCCATCAGCCCTTATTGCTTAGTTCTGTACAAACAAGGCATGATAGCCTCTGTAGGTCGAAGATGTGTCAATTGATACAACAAACTGATCACAAATTATCTGGATCTCTAAAGGCCTAACAGCCAAAGTATGATCAACCGTGTGTGTGAATGTGCGTTCAAGTTGCCAATTAACCTATGGTGACCCCATGAATTTCATGGGGTTTTATAAGCCAAGGAATACTCAGAGATGACTTGCTATAGCCTTCTTTTAAAATATATCCCACAGTACCTTGTACTACTTAATGGCCCTCCATCCGAGTCTGACCCTTCTTAGCTTCCAAAAACAGAGGTAATCTGATGCATTCAGGGTCAGTAGGAATAGCTGCTGATCAACTCTGCCATACCTGTTTTAGAATGAGGAGACCGGGACCTTTGTTGTAGTACTTTTCGTCAACATGGCCTTGTATGTTTGCACCAACCAAAGGGGGAAATTGGGCAAGTTTTCTTTAAGGGAATTTCTCTTCCAGTACCTCTGATGAGAAACCCCCGAGAAGTAAGAAAACCACTGCATTATATTGTTGTGCATTGGGATAAGATTGGCCATCTGCATTAGGTTACTAGCCACTGTGAAACTATTAACATTTGAAGTTATTATTTCTGCAGCAGAATCTAGAAAACCCTTAGCTAAGAAAAGGCCCGTTTTGTGCTAGAATGGCTTTAAAAAGATAAACCCTGCTCCCCTCGAGGTCTTTCCATTTAAATGGGGTTTTCTTTCTGCAGGTTGCACAGCAGGTGATGGGCAGAAGAGGGAAATAGCATCAAATATCTTCTGAGGGCAAGCATGTGCTGTAGCCACAGAAACCGTTTTGCTCAAGGCCTTTTTTTAACATTTGATATTCTTGAAGTAGCAAGAAACCAGCAAGCAGCCATCTGGTACTTTTAACTTAATGCATTTTGCAACTATTTTTGCAGCTGCAAAGACACCTGCTTGTGTTCTAACAAGATAGTACCAGGTTATTTTATGTTCATATATACAAGCCTGTCTCTCCTTAACTCCCCAACACTTCAAAAGCTTGAATCTAGTATTGCCAAGGCTGGCAACCTAGGAATCTGGCAGGGACACCATAAATCACTCTCCAGCATTGAAAGGAGAGGCCATAGATCTGCTTTCCTGGCAAACATTGGTTAATGAAGAGCATCAACTCAGGATGAAGTACAGTGAGCCTGCTATATTGGCAGGCTAGCCATCCATGGATTGGAGCTCCTGTGGATCTTCCCAGCCCATATTAGCCAATAGTGGCACACAGTTACAGACACACTAACACGGGCATGTGCCCATCACCATATTGCTATTACTGTTATATTACCATATTACTACTGAGTAATATGGACCTGAGCTCCTGCATTTTTCCCCATCCAGTGGTGGGAGGCCGGAACTAAACCCCTGAAGATGGCAAAGGTCCACTGTAATATCATTTGAAGACCTTGAATATACCAAATATCAAAATGACGGAGCAAAATGGGAGCCAACACTACAAACTTCTCAGTGAATATGGCTGCACTTCAAAATGGAAAGAGGTTTGTAGCTGGAATGTTTCATGGTTCTCTCCTAACTCTTCAACATTTTAATCATTGACTTAGGTGACATGATGGAGGGAATCCTTTTCAAGTTTGCAGATGGCACACAATTGGGAAGGAAGGCTAACACATTGGCAGTAGGAACAGAATCCAAAAGGACCTAGCTAAGCTAGAAAATTAGATAGAAATTAATTTTTTAAAAAAATAGAAAGATACATGCAAAATTCTACATTTAGGCCACAAAAACCAAATGCACAGGTATAGGATGAAGGATACATCAAAAGGGACCTCAGGATGTGAGGGATGTGATGCTGCAGCAAAGAAAGCAATGCTGATTTAGCTTGCATTAATAGAAGCGTACCGGTAGTTAAGGGAAGTAAAATTCCCACTGTAGTGTGCACTGATCCTCATCAGGAGTATGTTGAGTTTTGGCCACTTAATTTTAAGAAGAATATAGATAAGTAGGAGCAGATTCAGAAAAGAGCAACAAGGATGCCAAAAGGTATGAAGAACAAAAATTATGAGGAAATGTTAATGGAGTTCAGCTTCATGAAGAGAAGACGGAGGAGGTGACATGATTGTATTCTTTAAACACTTCAAAGCCTGTCACAAATATGAGGGAGCAGGCCTGTTATTCACTGTCCCACTGCCCCAAGTCTAATGGTTTGAAATTAGAGGATGATTTTGATTTAATATTAGATGGCACTTCTTAACAGTAAGAGTGGATTGGCAATTCATCCAATTGCCTAGGTGGAGTCTACTTCTCCGGACATCCTCAAAAACCTCAACAGCTACCTGCTGGGGATGCTCTAGATGAAGATCCTACAATGACCGGGGTGTTAGGTTTGATGGCCCATGAGGCCATTTCAGATTCTATGATTTTATGATTCAAGTCCTGTTCTCCCCAGAGTACAGTGCAATGCTAAAACTTGCAGCAGGGTTTATCTGGAGGTGTTTATTTAGAGGAGTTTTGCCATCATTGCCTTCATCTGAACCTGCGAGAATGTGACTTTTGCCCATGGTCATCCAATGGGTTTTCTATCCTTCATTAAGGATTTGAACCCTAGTCCCCCAGGGTCCTAGTCCCAGGTTAGAAGGGTCCTATTGCCTTCCCCTGCAGCTGAGGCTTGGACAGGTCACACTCTCTCAGCCTCAGGGGAAGGCAATGGGTCCCTTCCAACTCTACAATTCTAAGCATTTATACAGAAATATATAGAGAATCTAGAGGTGGAATCCCAGCACAGGCAGGTCACACTTAGGCAGGTCACACTTTGTCTCTCCCCCCCCCTCCAAAAAAAACCCTTCCTTGTTGCTTGTTTAGCTTACTTGAGCTAAGTCAAACTGTCTGGTCACAGTCTCTCAGCCTCAGATGAAAGCAATGGCAACAAATCTTGCCAAGAAGACCCAAAGATAATATTGGCCTGAATTCGGGATGGCTTGAAGGCCCCTGAACATTTCGCATACACTTTTAATGAACAGTCAGAGAAATTTTTACCACTATTCATAAATGTCTTGAATGCATTCAAAAACAACAACAAAGCTCATGCATGACTTCTACAAAAAACACTCTTTCCTTTTTCCTTAAACTACAACTGGTTCAAAAATTCTCACAGTTGCCATGCTGTCAAAATTCAGTAATATCTGGTGGTGGTGGTGGTGGTGGTGGTGGTGGTGGTGGTGGTGGTGAGGGGCAGCCTGATTTGTTGCAGGATCTGGGGGGATCAAATTGGCCTCTTGACTTTCAGGAATTGTCCAGCTCTCTTGTAGGGGGTCCCTGTTGGGACACCATTGGTTTAGGCAACCTGATGTAAGCATGGCACCAAAGCAAAGTGACACTTGTGATAGCGATGGACAGAAGTGGCCCTAAATCAGATGGAGAGGCCATATGTTATGAGAAAGAAAATAACTCTAGAGTTAATTTAAGTAACAATCCCAAACTCACAGTGAGACTGAGAAGGGACAGAGTAATAGCCGGGGGGGGGGGGCGGACATTGAAGACAAACATGAGTTTCATTTCCAATAAATAGGTGCATGGATGCCCCATATCCTTGAGATGACAAAAATGGTTTTGCCCCAGGAGATGGGAAGGGCTATGGAGAGACCAGAATGACCAGATGTCCTCCTTTTCCAGGTTCACTGATCAATTCCATGTTTCTTCTTATGCTTTAAAGCAACAAACCAATTATAATAATCTCCTTTCTTGTAGTTGTCAACACTGTCGACCCCCTCCCCCTCCACATATCACTTCAGGCCTATCATGGCAAGTCACCGTTTGGTAAGCGCTCATCCATATCCACCATTTCACAAGGCCATCTAGGAAAGGTAACAGAGGTGAATCCTTGCATCTTTATCTGAAAATAGACGTGTGCTGAGATGCCATTGGTAGCATCTGCAGCTATCTGTACTGATGCATTGTTTAGTAAATGTTCTCAGTCTTTCTTCTGAATACTTTTATTCAACCTTTCCTTTATCAAAAAAAAAATTTAATTCAAGAGAAGGTATTTTGTTTTCATAATTGAAATAATTCAAGGTTGAGGACAATAAATTAAATTGTCATCTCTTATATTTTAAGAATTCTAAAAGGGCCATAGAAAGATTTTCCCTATTGGGATTCAGGCATTATAATGCTCATAATTATTTTATGTAATTATACTGTGGTATTGAGGGAAATAAATGCCTCCTCTCTCAAGTAGGTTAAAAGCACCAGAGTAATTGTGAAAACAATTAACCCTATTGCAAAATTTCATTATGGACTTTGACAATGAAAGGCCTGTTGTTTCAACAGACTTTTCTCAATAACATTTATTTTCCAGTTTCTCAGACCATTTTCCAGCAGTTAAAGAGAAATACTGTTTTCTTTTAAAGACTATTTTATTTGGCATGAATATATCTTAACAACAATGCATCAGAGGCAGTTATTGGATTAAACAGATGCCCCATAGACCTCCATGCAATCATTTACAGTTGAATTCCTGAGCACACAAGTCTAATTGCTGCTCTTCAGCCTTTATTGCCTCTTAACTGGAGCTTTCCCTTCATCCTTCCTCATCTCTATTGGTTTGGTGTTTCTGGCTTTGATTCAAGTTCAGCAATGTATGAAAAGGCAAATTTTATCCACCTGTAATTGTGTGTGTGTCCATAGCATGCTAACGGACATAATGTCTGTGTAATATTACCACCATTTTAGCTACATTGGTTATATCTTATTACCTATTAGCAGAAAAAAATTACTTACAAATAGAAGGCACAGTGATGAGCAGACATGGCTCCTATGGCTACACTAGGATGAAGCATCCTTAAAGAATCCATATGCATGCCACTTGAATAGTCAAGATACACTGATGACATTTTCACAGTTTGGATCAGTGACAGGTCAAACTTGGACTTCTGTGCCTGTTAAGCCTTCCAGGACAGGATGTTTATGCTTCGCATCAGAATGCAGTGGGACTAGAAAAAAGTTGGGGATGGAGGGCCTAACCTTTGGTTACAGAAAAAGGACTGTTATTTTGGTGAGAAATAGACCTTAATCTGGAGGGTCAGAAGTGGAACAACATTTACTTTGGGAAATTACCCCCTACTCACATACCTCTCCTTTCTTCTCTGCATCCCAAAAGAGATATATCTCACACTTTTGCAGTGATTAAAATGTCTGTTTTATATTGTCCTCTCCTCATATTGGCCCACAACCACAGAACCAGTGACTGGCTTCCATAAACAGTGATCAAACGTTTTACCATCTCTTTTCCTAACTACATCGACTACCCCATGGAGTATAATAAAGAACAAGCATTTCGCAGTCAAGTTTGCTTTACGGCAGAAAAGAGGGTGCAGGAATAGAAACTAATTTTGACATTTTGTACCCTGCACTTGATGCCAACAGCTGCAGGTACTTGAAGACTTCTCCCAGAATGCTCCAATCTTTTCTCATAAATAAGATGAACATGGGATGCAGATATAATCAGAGAACACATGCAGGGGAAGAAGAAAAAATGGGAGATTGTTCTTTTTTCTCAGCGCCCAACGCTTGGCAAAATAGACGTGAACATTTCCAAACACATATTGCGTCACTTGGCGCAAGAAAGCACAGTTGGGAGAAGGGGAGGGAAGCAGCAACGGCCACTGTGAGCATTAAGATCTTTGCTGTCTGTCAGCCTTTGGTGTAATAGTGTATAATTAACAGGGGTGATTACGTATGGATGGTGTATTGATAGCACCTGGGCCTGTGGGATGCTTGGCACTCACAGCAAAATGGTAATGCTGGTATGCAATTAACAAGCATTTAGTGAGCATTCAAACCTGGTTTGTTTCTCGAGTAATTTCCTCCTTCATTGTATGAGAGGCCACGGACACTGCAGAAACTGTGGGTCAAGTACCTGCAGCTGCTGAATGAATGTTCCATCAGAGAAGGGTTTCCTTTCCTCTCGATGAAGCATGTCAGCCAGTACAAACGAAAGCAAAATCAAGGAAACATCTCTAGGCATGCTTATCGCAGCTGACTGTTGCAAGATGGGCCTTAAAGAGCTTCGTAGCATCGATATTTCAGATAAAATAAGGAAATGGCTATGGTTCTGGAGACCCATTTAGATTATCCTGGTTCCGCCAGTAACATACAAGTACAGGCCAGTCATTTCTTTACTCAAAAATCACTGGTGCCCAGTTGGTATTCCTGAGTCTGGGCTGTACCTCTGCAAACAGGGAGTCAAGTGTTTGTAATAGCACAGAAAGCTATCATGTCAGGGGGATGCCAAGCATTGGGCACTAGACTGGTTCAAGCCCCGTCTAGACTTACTAGTTTTCTGTATAAGTATATTTTCTGAAGAGCTTAAAAATGACTCATTAAAATAATACATTTTCAGCAGTGGTTTAAAAATGATTAAATAGCAGCAACATTAATTTCTGACAAATAATTAGCATTTCTCAAACTAATGTCTTTGCATGTTTTAGTTAACAAATTTAGGGAGCTGAATATTTTTGGTAATTTTACATGGTTTTCTTTTAAATTGACCAGTTTAACCAATTAGTTAACAAAATGATTTTTGGAAATGTTCTTAATGGTTTAACATCAATGGATTAACATCTGTGGATTAATTAGAAATAACATAAGGTTTCTAAGTTGTATTCATTTTTGTGCAGGGGGGATTCACTCATTTATGCCGCCACCTGAACCATAATGAATGTAACTATAACAACAATAAGAAAGCAATCATTTTCAGTGTGCCATAAATATGGCTATTGAAAATAAAAAGCAAACTAAGATTAATCAGCATTGGTCATAACAGCAGCATTTTTATATCAACCAACTAGTGATTTTCACTACAAAATTTGCAATTTTCATATGAAAAATCAGAAAACTAAAGGGCTTCCATTCTTCTACTTCATACACCACTCTAGCTTTTAGAATCATATATATTTTTGCTCCTAAGTGAATAGGAACATGCTGTGATGGTGTGTGTGTGTGTGTGTGTGTGCGCGCGCGCGCACATGCCTTTGAGTTGCCTGTCAACCCCATGAATTTCAAAGGGTTTTCTTAGGTAAGGAATAGTCAGAGGTGGTTTTGCCAGTTTCTTCCTCTGAAATACAGCCTACAGCACCTGCCATGTCAAGACTGTTAACAACAACAAAAATTTATTAGTAGTCTCCCATCCAAGTACTAACTGAGGCTGAACCTGCTTAGCTTCCAAGACCAAACAGGATCTGGTGCCTTTAGAGTATTTAAGGAGAAACTAAACAAAGCAAAGCAAAGCAAAGCATGGGAGGCATGCAATCAGTTTCTTGGTTGTTGTTGTTTTTTTTAAAAAAAAGTAAAATTAAACAAATCCAGGCAGGAGACTAGATATTTGATCAGATTTTTTTATTGGTGATGGTAGAATGGAAGTACAGTGGTTAGCATTTATATTTTACTTTTACTTTCATTTGAGATAAAAATCACATTGTACATGGCTCTATATTCCAACCCACCTTGTCCTAATGTGTGAGTTCAGCAAAGGTGAAAGTGTGTGACTGGGAATCCAGTGAGAATCCTGGCCCTTGAAAACTAGGACCTAGATCTACCAAATCCCGGAACGGCTGACGTGGGGGGGAAATGGGTCATTAACTCTTTCTTCTTTGGCTCCAAACAAGACTGTCCTACCGATATTATTTCTTTCTTCATAAGGGAAAAAGGAAAGGATCTTGCCTACTTTCCTCCTTGATTAGGAAGTCCGTAAGAAGCAATTTGTTCCTTAATTCTAATCTCATGCCCATTGGGAATGATTTCAGGTAGACGGCAGTAACAGAAAGGCATTTGGTATGCCCAAATAAAAAGGCACTCTTATTCCCATGTCCCAAGGCCTAGTAGTAACATGAAAAATAGTGACAAAACCTGCAGAAATTAAACCTTAAGTAGTCAAACATGGAATGACATGCACCACTTATCACAAGTTTTTCAGTAAATCACACAGATTAAATGTATAGGAACATACAGTTGCTTTTCATTGAGTCGTACTGTTTATAGCAACTGTGTTCCAGTCCATGTGGTTCAGGTTTTATCTCTGCAAACTATCATGGCTCTCCCTACCAGTCCTACCTGGTGGAAACTGAAACTGGGACCTTCCACGCATTAAAACAATAGCTGATCTTTGCAAGATTCGGAGGATACTTTTCTTTTAAGCAAGAAAGGATTTTTGCGAGGGTTGTCACAGAATTACATCTTCCCGCATGAATCACCTTTTAATCGCCAGAGTGCCTTGTGGAGGCATGCCTGTATCATATGGCAAGGCAAAATAGAAAGTGGCCCCCAATGGGTAAAAGAAGACAGCAGGCCAATTCAGGATGAAGAACAAACAAAAAGAAGCTGCGTTGTTACTGTCATCAGCTGTCACCAAAAGGCAGTGAATTGCTGTTCCCCTTACTTGAAACAGTCCCTGTCACATTCATCATATTCAGTTGCAAGTGATTGCAGTATCGCTGAAGTAAATCAAGCCAGGAGAAAGCTGATTACTGGCTGTAAAGGAGAGGGCTGGAAATTCCTCCGAATGAGCTGTGGTGGGAAGGAAATAGATTAAGAGTGCATGACAGTTAATGGTGGTTTTGAACTAGACTTGGCAAATTTTCTGAATGTATCCCTGGCTTCTGAAGGAAGGTACGGAAAAGCACAGGAACAGTTCTCAAAGGAACAGCGGGGAACATATGAATCACCTGCTTTTTCTTCTGCCTTAAAAAAGCCTGTCGGTCTCATCAATTCGGGGGGGGGGGGGGGTCAGAAGAGAAAATAAAGTTGTTTGTTAAAACGCAGTGTGATCATCCTGCATCTCATGATACTTTATATCTTCATATGCATCGGTCTGGGAATTGTTTTATCATACCTCTTTTCTTTTTCTAAACAATAAAGCTATCACTCCTATCTATCCATCTGTCTGTGTATCTAAAAACCCCTGTTGTTTAAATGCTCAGAAAATACACCAAAGATTTTAGATACCAATTTTATTCTTTCACATTTTAAGTGAATTTAAGGATTCTTTGGAATTCATTTTACCATCCAAATTCTATGTGCATGAATTTGGAAGCAGATCCCTGTGAATTCACTGGAAAAACTGAAAGGAATAAAGTTCAAGGGTAAAATATTATTCAATATTTAGAATATGCCAGATTATCAACACTGAGGTAGTATCTCCAAAACAGAAGATGAGACACTTAACACAAAAACATTCATTAAGGGTGCAATCTAATGAACTGGGAAAATGTGTCAGTCATGATAGAAACTCCCATTTTGTTGTCAGGAAAATGTGGTAGTGAGATGTTCTTCTATGCTCCTGTATTGGCTTTGAACTGTCGGTAGTGGAAGAGACTTCTACAGTCCAGTTTTCCAGAATATTTGATAGCTTCAGTGAAGAGCTTTGCTACCTGAAACCAGAAGAGACAAGAGCTCAATCTCTTTCCTAAACTATTTCAAAAGGATTAATTTAACAGAAAAGTCTCCAGAGTATTGAAATCTCTTCATCCAAGCCTCATTTGTTGGCTATTTTATGCAGATTCCCCTTTTGAGGGAAAACACCTATATCTCAAAAACTATTTACTGTTGATTGCAAAAGCATACTTCTTCCTTATTTAGATTTATGGCCCAATCAGGAAGATTAAGTAAGGGAATGTGAGTGGGGCTGGTTAATGTATTTGCTGTATGGATGTAAAGAACCATTTAAAGCATTCAGCTGGGTCAAAGCAAGCTGATACACACACACACAATAACACCATCCTCATGAAATTCTTGCTTGAGCAGAACAATATACACAATGGTAAACTTCCCCTATAGCTATATACATATATATATATATATATATATATATATTTCCCCCCCCCCCTTGTCCCAGGCATTTCTTTTTTTATAGAAAAAAATAGTCAGTAGTAAATGGCTGAAATTTGGGGACATTGTTTACTACTCGGTCGGTGACAAAGCCCTAGGTGATTCCCAAACTTCTTGTTAAAGTTAAAGTGGTCTCAAAGTAGCTCTTGGCACTAGAACTCTCTGATAGAGAAGGCTAAATGTCTCACAAAACTACAGTAGCCAGAATTCCATAGCATGGAGCCATGGCAATTAAACTGAATTATTTCTGCAATACAGATGCAGCCTTCATCTCTCTGAAATGATGATTAGCTGGAACACAAAGCCTGAGGGCCCATGGGGGATGTAGTTCTCCCAAGGAACACATGAGCTGCAGGCAACTTAGAAACAGATTAAGTCGGGAAAACCTTCTACTCCTGCCACCGTTGCTGTTCTTGCTGTATTTTTACATACAGTGGGCCTTTGGTATCTGCTATGGCTGGATTCCAGGACCCTCCATAGATACCAAAATCCATGGATGCTCATGTTCCATTAAATACACTGGCATAGTAAAATGGTATCCTTTATATAAAATGTCAAAATCAAGGTTTACTTTTGAGGACTTATTATAGGGCAAAAACCACGCATGCTTGAGCCCTATCCAGTATAAGGGACTCGTGCTCACGATCGCACGGCACACACTTGCCATTTTCGCATGCACCATTCATTTAATTGTAGTGTGGCTTCCATGTAAACTGAAGCCACATATGGTGTGCCTGCACATGGAGCGGCCTCACTGTATTTTTAAATATTTCCAAGATGTGGATGCTTGAATCCATGGGTAAAGAATCTATGAATATGGAGGGCCGACTATACCTTATCTCGTGGTAATTCTTACCATTTTGTAAAACAAGCAAGCATCATTTTCTCCATATTAGGAGAGTAATGTCTTTCAGAAGCAGAAGGTCATGCAAGAGGGTAGTGATTTCACAGCACAGATGGGACTTGACCCAGTAACCTAGAGATCAAAGTTCATTATCTTTACTCCTGCACCAGATCATAGGTATATGAATTTGCTGAAAGTAAGCAAATGCTTATAATAAAAAGTCTTAGGTCTGTAATAGTGACGTAAGAGAGGGGAACTGACTGAGAAGTGCAATATAGTTGACAGAAAACCTCCTTTATAAATGAGCTTGGTGTAATTGACAATAAGTCCTCTGGGAATATAGGAAGCCAGGGGATACAGGGTGAGAAATCATAGGAAAGGATCTTGGAAATCGTAGTCTGTTTCTAACCTTTCGTGTCAGAGCATGAAACTAAGCTTTTAAGTTGTTGCCATGTGCCTTCATGTCATTTCAGACTTATGTCAAACCCTATAATGGGGGTTTTGTGGGCAAGATTTCTTCAGAGGGGGTTTGCCTTCACTTTCCCCTCCTTTGGTCTTTCCACCGAAACAGCTGCTTTCTTCTTGCAGCCAGGGAGGGGGAATTGCAACAAATGATCAGTGTGTTTCTAACAAAGGGAATCCATGGCCGATCTAGACATGCATTTCATGCCAGGCAAATGTGAATTGGCTGTGACTTTGGATTGGAACAGGATTTATAAATTCAATGTTTTTCCGAATTTACCTATTCCTGGGATGACTCGTGATTGCATTCAGATCACCCTTGCATTGTCTCCAACGTGGTTTGATATTCTCTTTCAAAATAATGTGAAACCCCATGGATAAATAATAAATAATAAATAAACTTTCTGCTGCAGGTATCGCCT